>CM070569.1:68308560-73308560 GCA_036346355.1 Rhipidocladum racemiflorum
TCTTGCGGAATTTTCAAAATTTCAAATAGTGCTACTGAAGACAGACTGGCAAATTTCACATGAATGAAAAATAGTTCAAACCATGTTAGAAAATTTTGAAAATTTTTGTGGATAGTCCTAACACATCCATTATATTCTCATAAAATTTTAAAATGATGATCAATCTTGAGAAATTTTGAAAAATTTCGTAAACCTTTGATTTGTCCATGCATATGTGCTAGGACATACTCCCTCCGTCCCTGGAAGCAAGTCGTTTTAGGATTCAAATATCAGTATTAGCAAGGCAAAGAAATGACGCATGTACCCGTGTGAATTGACATTAAGGAGGTTGGATGATTTATGAAGTCATTAATTGTTGCAGCAAGAAAGAGGAACACATGCACACCTTACAGATAGTTAGCGCCAAAACAGTAGCGCCAAAACACAGATCGCCAAATTGGCAAAAATTACAGACCGCCAAAAATGACACCAATTGGCAAAAATTACAGGCAACCCGAAATTTCAGACCGCCAAAAATGACACCAATTGGCAAAAATTACAGACAGCCTAAAATTTCAGATGCGCCAAAACAGTAGCGCCAAAAATGACACCAATTGATTCCCGGCAAAGATCCAATTGGTGTGATTATAAATTTACCACAAGGCATTGTTGCTTGAGGTCAATCTTCCTGTCATTCACAAATAGGAAAGCAATTAGCCATGATCAACCTAGACCTAAACCGACCAATATTAGAACAGAGTACCTTGATCTAAACATAGCCCTTGAAGATGAAGAGGCTGACACACCCAATCAATCACACAATGGCAATCCTATAGAAGAGCAAGGCAACATCAACCACCCAGGTTAGCAAATAGTAGCACTATGGATTGATGTTCTTAACACTATAGATTGATGTTCTTAACTGTGTTCATATTAGCACAAGGAGGAGCCAATCAGGTAGCAAATGAACTGAATGGAGATGAAGTTCATGGAGGAGGCATGCACCACCCAGGTTAGCAGCAAAAGAATGCATTAGTAACACAATTATAACATTATCAGATTGAAACTTAGCCAATCAAGTAGCAAATGATCTGTTACAAAGCCAATATGAAACTTAGCAGTATGGATTGATGTTCTTAACATTATGGATTCATGTTCTAAACTGTGTTCATATTAGCACAAGGAGGAGCCAATCAAGTAGCAAATGATCTGAATGGAGATGAAGTTCATGGAGGAGGCACTTACCACCCAGGTTAGCAGCAATAGAACTTGTTTTGCAATCTGTTATAAAGCCAATATGAAACTTACCACCCAGGTTAGCAGCAAAAGAATGCATTAGTAACACAATTATAACATTACCACATGATCTGAAATGGGGATTATATTTTGATAGAACTTGATTTGCAATCTGTTATAAAGCCAATATGAAACTTAGCACTATGGATTGATGTTCTTAACATTATGGATTCATGTTCTAAATTGTGTTCATATTAGCACAAGGAGGAGCCAATCAAGTAGCAAATGATCTGAATGGAGATGAAGTTCATGGAGGAGTCACTTACCACCCAGGTTAGCAGCAATAGAACTTGTTTTGCAATCTGTTATAAAGCCAATATGAAGAATCAGTAACTTACTAATTGAATGTTGTCTTTTCATAGGCATGGATGAAGACATGCATGACTATGGCGTCTTCGCAGACCAGGTCAATGTTGAGTTCGACGAGGAGGAGTTGCATGGCTCAAATCATCAAGCACCACATGAAAATGAAGAAGGGAGCAGGTTAAAAGATTTGACTGACCGTGAAAGGCAAGACATTTATGAAGCTTTGCTACAGCGAACCAACCGCCGTGGGGAACTAAGTAGAAACAGCACCACCATTGTTGCTCACATGTTTCAAGTCCATCATCGTATAGTGCAGTGAGTTTGGCATAGAGCAAAGAAGTGTCGACAGCAAGGAATCCCTGTAGATGTGGGTTCTAAAAAGCCTAAGAACTGTGGTAAAAAAAAAGTCCAAGTTGACTTGACACAGGTTCCAAACATTCCCTTGCCTCTAAGGAGCACCATACGTTCCCTAGCAAAGGAGATTGGGGGTGAACAAAAGCACTTTGCACAGGTGCTTCAAACAGGGGATGCTACATCGCCACTCCAACTCTCTTAAACCTTCACTAAGAGAGGGAAACAAAAAAGATAGGCTGGAGTGGTGCCTTTCAATGTTAGATGTTGATTCCTTGGACGATCAACCAAAATTTATTGAAATGGACAACATTGTCCATGTTGACGAGAAGTGGTTTAATGCAACCAAGAAGGATAGATCTTTCTACTTGCTTCCTGAAGAGATGGACCCACATAGAACTGTGCAAAACAAGAATGCAATTGACAAAGTAATGTTCTTGTTGCAAAACCAAGGTTCGATGATGAAGGTTATTGTACTTTTGATGGCAAGATAGGCTTGTGGCCTTTTATCAGAAAGGTACCACAACTGTTACCGTTTAAATCTTTGTAATGCACATTGTGGCTACGATTTCGGTAATTTCAATTTTTTCCTAACAGGAACCAGCTCAAAGGACAAGTCGCAATCGAGAAAGGGGCACGGTAGTAACCAAAACAGTCAAGGTTGACAGACACCTTTGTCGGAGTCTTACATGATTGCTAAATTGCTTCCAGCCATCGTAGCACGTTGGCCACAGGGAGACCGGATGAGAACTATATGGATTCAACAAGATAATGCACCATCACATGTGCCAATTGATGATCCCCAATTTGCATTTCTTTGTTTCACAAGCTGGCTTGACATTCGTCTAATCTCTCACCACCAAACTCCCAGACATGAATGCATTAGATCTTGGGTTTTTTGCGTCTCTCCAATCTTTGACTAATACCAGGACCTCTAGAAATATGGATGAGCTCATAGAAAATGTTTGCAAAGAATACGAAGAATACAACCCAAGTACACTTAGTAGGGTGTTCCTCACACTCTGAGAGTTGCTTGCTTGAGGTCATGAAAGATGGTGGAGGCAATAGGTACAAGATCCCTCACATGAACAAGGAGAGGATGCAGACACTTGGAATCATGCCCAATCAGCTAGAATGTGATCGTCAGCTCTATGAGTCTGTCGTACAGTCGTTAGCAAACTAGGGTTTTGTACTGTGGTACGAGCTAGCGTGTTTGCTTAGTTTAAGACTAGATGATCGGAGTATCCTTGCTTGTGTGAAGGGTCTATGTCAGGGAAGCATTTCACATTTCTACAGGGAGCTCAGACAGTTGTAGGGTTTTGTACCCATTGTATTTGAACTAATGACATCATTGGAATGAAAAGTGGATGGAGATTTCTACTAACAAAATGCAACTAACAGGTTGCTAACATCATTGTAATGAAAATTGATGTGTCCTTCTAACATCACAATGCAACTAACAGGTTGCTAACAAAAGGATGCGTCCTTCTAACATCATTGGAAATGCTCTCATTATGAGAAATGCACTCAATATGCAACTAACAGCATGCAACCAACTCAGAAATATGCTAATAATGATGTCATACTCATGTCTCCTTCACATTGACGACGCTGGGCGCCACCTCCACTCCCCCTTCCTCTTCGTCATCAGTCGCCGCGATGACCGCCCCGCGCTGCCTCCACCTCCTTGCAGGCGGCCTGCGAAGGACCCGGATCGGCGTCGGTCGGCGTTTCCCGGGGCCCCTCGTCCGGATCCAATCGACTGCGCCCTTATCTCGCCCGCCTCCTTGACCTTCTTCTCGCTGGACTCCTCCACCTCCACGACGTTGGGCGCCACCTCCACGCCGGTCACCTCCACCTCCAGGCCGGCAGCCGCCACCTCCGATTCCTCTTCGTCTTGGTCATCAGTCGCGATGACCGCCCCGCGCTGCCTCCACCTCCTGGCAGGTGGCCTGCGAACGAACTGGATCGGCGACGCCTGGCGTTTCCGGTGGCCCCTCTTCCGGATCCCATCGCCGGAGCTCTCTTCCATCACATCGCCGCCGCACTCCTCGATTTCGCGCTTCTTCTCGCCCGCGCGTTGAAGCGCTACAACGATGCGGGCCAGTTCCCGGTCCTCCTCGCTCATCTTCGCAGCGGATTTGGATGGGGGACGAGGGGATTTGGACGGGGGACGATGGGATTTGGGGGAGATTTTCCTCCGTTCGGTTCGAGAAGATGGGCGTCGTTGGGGGATATTTTTTCTCCGTTCGGTTCGATAACCCTCCATAGGGGTACGAGCGGTTTTACTGCTGCCTCCTCTATTTACGCGTTAGGTGGGACCAACAGGCTGAAACGACATGCTTCAAGGGACAAAAAATCAAGCCTAAAACGACTTGCTTCCAGGGACGGAGGGAGTACGTGCTTCGCAATGCGACTGAGATGATTAATTGCATCACATTTTTGAAATGTCTCGGTGTGGTATATAGAATTAATTTGGCTGCGAGGTGATGGACTTGTGCAGTAAATGCTATACCTGTTGGAGTGTCGCAACTCACACGGATGCCCTAAACCCATCAATTGTGATGAGAGTTTGATGGTAGAGTGTGAGGTTGCTGCTAGATGTTCATCTCATACATCCACTCGTTTGTGAGTGTGCACACATGCTTTCATGCAAGATGGGGTCATGGGGAATTTTGGGTATGTCTATGTGAATTTATGTGTTTTTCTGCTGACGTGCATCGCAGAATTTATCTTTGAATTTATAGTGTAGCTGGGCATGATTGAACTTGATCCTATTATACTGATGGTCACCTTCCAATACTACACCACTTCTGATAGAACCAAAGCAAAGGGATAGCCTTATATGCTAACTCTTAAATAGCAACAATATGCTTCTGATCAATTATGTTGGTTTTTGCAGTTCTTGTTTCTCCTACCATGCATGGTATTTAGATAATCTGGGCAGTGCTGGGCTTTATCCCTGGTTTGAATTTTGAGTACTGCTAAAGATTCGGTTTTTAGGCATAGAAGATGAACGGTTCAAATGGTTCCCAAGGATATCATGTCAATGGAGAACAGAAGCGAGTGCAGTGTGTGAGCCCACCCATTCTGAACAGTGGACCAAAGCATCGTCCGTTGACTCTCATGAGACGATGTCGTGGTGTAGCATGCATAGCGATTATACTCTCGACAGCATTCCTGTTGATAGTTTACTTAGCCCCTATTACTACTTTCCTTGTACGGCTATTTAGTGTGCATTACAGCCGAAAGGCAACTTCCTTTCTATTTGGAATGTGGTTATCTTTATGGCCTTTCTTGTTTGAGAAGATCAACAAGACAAAGGTGATTTTCTCTGGTGAAAGCGTGCCGCCAAAAAAGCGTGTGTTGTTATTTGCCAATCACAGGACTGAGGTTGACTGGATGTACTTGTGGGATCTTGCATTGAGGAAAGGCCATTTGGGATATATCAAGTACATCCTTAAGAGCAGCTTGATGAAGTTGCCTGTTTTCAGTTGGGCATTTCACATTTTTGAGTTCATCCCAGTAGAGCGGAAATGGGAGATTGATGCAGCAACTATCCAGAACAAACTATCCAAGTTTAAGAACCCCAGGGATCCACTCTGGTTGGCGGTTTTTCCTGAAGGCACTGATTATACGTAAGACATATTTATCTTTAAAATTCGTTTTTATCTATTTCTGTAATCCTTGTTTGATCTATTGAATTTTCAAAGTTGCGAATTGGCAAACCAAACTTTCCCTGCGATGCTGCCTTTCTGAAATTGTTTTTATGTATTGCTTTAGAGATTGCTTACCATTCTATTGTATGTGTATGATTCTTCACTCTTTCCTTGTTTGATTGCTGATTGGCGCTTCTATCTTAGGGAGAAGAAATGCATCAGAAGTCAGGAGTATGCTGCAGAGCATGATCTGCCTATGTTAGAAAATGTCCTCCTTCCAAAGACAAAGGGGTTCATTTGATGTTTGCAAGAGTTGCGGAGCTCCTTAGATGCAGGTGAGCACTCCCTCCTTTTCTTTTTCTGCATATGTGCATGTGTGCTATGTGTGTTTCCATGATATTGATTAGTACAGCTATTTTCTTTTGAAAATCTTCCTCTTGTTTTTCCAGCAGAGTATTTATGAAAAGATAGTTGTGAACTACAATGACCAATCGTTGAGTGATAGAACATCTCATTACAGATAATTGTATTTGTGAGAAATCTGTAGTTTCGCTTTGTTGGAAATTGTTGTTCTTACTCTTGTCTTGAGTACATCATATGGGTTCTTAAAACTCGCAAAGTTTATAAAAAAAATGTGGTGAGCAAGTACATGGATTATCAATGTTGCATAGAATCAGTAATGTTCTTCTCTGTTTAAATCATCTATTATAAATTGGAGTTAATGAACACAGAGCATATCTTGCATTCAAAACAAACCAAACAAGTTAATGGTGTGTTGTACTATCTCTGTGTGGTTCAATTTATTAGTGGCTAAAGCAGTATGCACTAGCATTCCCAAAATATCTTGCCAATGTTACTGATCAAACAACTGTAGTACATGGATCTGGGACCACATATGCTTAAATTCCTGAAAGCTTGAAACATAACTACAATGGGAGCTGATAACATTTCGACTGTGGAATTGCCCTGTACTTTTCTAAATGCTTCTTGTCCCTTTTTTTATGCACTGAAGTGTAGTTTGGCCAAGAACTTCACTATTTTTATGTATTTGACTCCAGATATTCTGTTCATGCAGTTTATGACGTCACAATCGCATACAAGCATCGCCTGCCAGATTTTCTGGACAATGTATATGGCACCGATCCTTCTGAAGCCCACATCCACGTCAGAACCATTCAGCTCTGTGACATCCCAACGTCAGAGGATGAAGTAACTGATTGGATGATAGAGAGGTTCAGGCAGAAGGACCAACTTCTGTCTGATTTTTTTATGCGAGGTCATTTCACTGATGAAGGAACTGAAGGGGACATATCCACACTGAAATGCCTTGCAAATCTTTTCACAATAGTCAGCTTGACAGCCATCTTCTTGTACCTAACTCTTTTTTCATATATATGGTTCAAGGTATATATAGCAGTAAGCTGTGCTTACCTTTCATTTGTTACCTGCTACTCCATTCAACCACCCCAACTGATATGTTCTCCGGAGGGCGGCATCCGTGCCGAAAAGGTTATGTAGAAGAGGTTGTAACTTGCAACTGCAAACTGTATACCTTCAAAAGGTGTTTACTGCAGAAATTCTGGGCTTGTGCCATTGTTAGTTTCCTTTCTGCTAGATGAACTATGATATGCTCATATGCATATGGACAATTGAACATACTTCTTGTGGTCCATCAGTGTAGGAGAGCTCTTATGTGTAGGCACTGAAGGGTGCTATGAATTAGAGATAAACAAACATGACATTCAGTAATATTTTGGTGCTTAAGAAGGCAATGATCTCCTTCTCGGCTGCTACCATGATACATGTGTTTAACTGATATTGTATCCGTGGGTTGGGGATTTGGTTTCAGCTTCAGGTATGATTACATTTTCATTAGCACGCTGGTGACCCGGGTTCAATCCCCGGCTACGTCGTGTTTTTTTGTATTTTTATTTCTGCCGCTTCTTCTCTTTATGTTTGAAAGTTTTTTTTTTTTTTTTAATTTCTGCTGCTGCTTCCTTTTATGTTTGAAAGACACAAATGCTGAACACTGGCAAATGGAATGCCTTTTTCGAAAAGATTGGTAGTGATCAGGAGCAGGTTCCAAATATCAATATGGTGATTTTGAATGAGCAGTGTGTTTCGATAATCGGAAATTTTGGGTCGAAAATTGGTAGGAATCGAATAAGTTTGAAGTCAAATTTTTTGAAATCGGTGCTCAAACTTTGTCGAAAAAAATAGAAAATCGACCGATTTCATCGATTTTTGAGAGATTTTCATCAATTTTTGAGCGAATTTTAATTTTTGAGCGATTTTATTCGATTTTCTGTGCACTCAAGGACATTTGAAATAATAAAAAATTGAAAAATGTAAAAAAATTTGCAAAAAATCATAATATATCCCATTTAATCTATAAAATACCTCAAAAAAATTTAACAATTTTTGAATTCATTTAGTGTATCTGGAAAATAAATATATCAATTAATGAAATGAAACAGAGACACTGTCAGATTTTTATAAAAATTTATATGTTTTATCATGCCCTAAAATTTTAATGGAATCATAACTAGTGACCAAAGATCATGTTGTACAATTTCTAGAAATATTAGATTTTATTTACTGCCCCTACAAAATAAAAAACAGAAGAGCATATATATCCTAATAATAACATTGTCAGAATTTAAAAAAATACACAATTCTGATTATCATCTAAAAATTTTACATAATCATTATAATTTCCTCGGTACATCACACAAAAATTTTCATAAATATTAGTCTCCATTTAGTACCCCTAGAAAATAAAAAAGAATAGTATATACAAAGATAGTAGCACTGTAGATTTTTTTAAAAAATACACAGGTTTGATCATCATCTAAAAATTTTACAGTATTATTATCATTTCCTCTCATGATATCACAAAAAATTTTCAAATTTTTTAACACTTTTTGATAATTTTTTTAATTTTTTTTAATTTTAACTTAACCAGTAAACAAAGTGATTTTTAATCTCAAGCCACCTTGATACACCCAATAATCAAGATTTTGTCTCAATAATCGTCGATATTTGGAACCCTCGTATGGAGTAAGGACATATCTCTGTTTCAAGATATAGAATCGACCGTGCATGCTAAATGTGAGACACACTCTTTCTTTTTTGAAAAGTACATATGAGGTACATAAAAAATTGATGGAAAAAATACGGATAGAAATGTTTCTGAAAGATAATCCTATCAAAACTGAATTCTTCAGCCTTCCAGCCAACAAGAACCACGCTCAGTTTGGCCCAAGGTTTAAAATCTCATCGAAATTCGATGAAATTTCGGTGAAATATCGGATCTCAGAACCCCCTAAATTTCATAATCCCGATGAAATTAAGAAAACCCTAACAAAATTCGAAGTGCTACATTACTCCTACAATTTCGCCGAGATCTCGGTAAATTTGACCGAAATCTTGACAAATTTAACCGAGATTGACTAAAACTTGTCTGAATTTGATCGGACTTTGACTAATTGGATTCTTCGTGTCGTTTCCCATGTGGAACAGTCGGTAGATCATAATTCCAGTGAAATTGAAAAAATCCTAAAAAATTGAAAGTGTGACAATGCGTAAAATCTTGATGAGATCTCGGTGAATCTCACCGAAATCTCGGCAAATTTGATCGAGATTTGACTAAAATTTGACCGGATTCAAATTTTGTTTTTGTATTTCGTTCATATTTCTTTCGAAATAATGAGATCTTGGTGAAATTTCGGATTTCGGTAGGTGACCAGATTTAATCCGAAAACAAAATTTGAAACCTTGGGCCAAAACGAAATTTGAAACCCCGGTTTGGCCCAAGGTTTCAAATTTTGTTTTCAGACGATATCTCGAAAGGTACCGAAATCCGAATTTCAGCGAGATTCAGAAATTTTGGACAAAATCTGGATGAAATTCAAAAACCAAAATCCAAATCCAGATTTTTTTAACCGGGAAATCCGAAAGTTCGCCCGAAAAACCCAAAATTTTCCGAAACTCGGTAAAATTCAACTGAACGAAATATGGCTCAAATGATGTCAAAAAATTTTAAATTTTTTTTGGATGGTCCTAACATATCACTAATCTTCCCATAAAAATTTCAGATGATGATCAAGCCTGAGGAAGTTTAAAAAAATCTAGTAGTGCTACTGTCTTGATGATAGGCTGATCGCTACTCTATTCTCGAACTGCGATCCAATTGCTCTCTTTGGTCCAAGCAGCTTCAAGTTAGCATCTAGTCATTCCCTTGCCTCCATGACTTGTAGCGATTCTATCTTCAGTCATTCTCCGGCGATCCCCGATCGTCTAAACCTCCGGCGTACCTCGTCTAGTCCCGACCATCCTCCGCCTCACTATGACCAAACAATGTCATCATGCAACCATCAAAGACAAGAAAACCCATCACATAGCAATGTCCAACAAATACATGCAATAAATCATCCATTGCAAAAATTAATTCAAATTTCACATATTAAATTAGTAGTACCACCCTAAGTGACCGGTAATGCTGATTGCTCGGTAAGCTTAGCGAATACCCTTTTTGAAAAATAAATACCAACCTTTGGGGCCGGTAGTGCCGCTAGATCGGCAGTACCGACTGAAAGTGCATCTAGGCCCCTAAATGAGTTTTGGTTGATTAATTACAAACGATTAAAGGGACTAATGTATTCAATGAGCTTGTGAACAGATAAAAGTCCCAAAATGAGATCATCTACACGCGACGGATACTCTCAAACAGGATCACGCAAGAAAAACGGCATTGCTTATCTACTTTTTATAGTTCGAGTCGTAGGAATGCCGTACTATTAAGAGGAATGCATCGTAACTGATTTAGAGTAGTCTCTATGCTCAGATGAATGTCAATTCAATCCACTGAGAAACTCTAAGTCACCGCACTTGCACCGGAATATGTTTTGCTTTAAGTTCAAATCAGACATTCCGATTTCACATCGGAAGTTCCGATACTACCAGATATTCTGATGTGCATGTGTGCTTGAATCCGATGCGTGCAAACTGGGTCGGACATTCCGATATTTTTGCACCGGAAGTTCCGATACAAGTTTGACACCTTTCAGGATGCTCTCTGTAAAGATCGGAAGTTCCGATATCTTAGACCAGAAGTTTCGATGCGTTTAAACCTGAAAAAGGGTACTCTCTGAAAACATCGGAGGTTCCGATACATATATCGGACAGTCCGATATGGACTTAGAAGATTTTGGCAAAGTAACTTTCTGAGAACACCGGAAGTTCCGATGCCAACATCGGAAGTTCTGATGCATCTTGTTTCGACCGTTGGAGTGCGCTTGAGTTCTGAAAGTTTACATAGATCGGACATTCCGATGTTAAGATCGGAAGTTCTGAAAGTTCTGAAAGTTTTTTTTTTTTTTTAAATTTCTGCTGCTGCTTCCTTTTATGTTTGAAAGACACAAATGCTGAACACTGGCAAATGGAATGCCTTTTTCGAAAAGATTGGTAGTGATCAGGAGCAGGTTCCAAATATCAATATGGTGATTTTGAATGAGCAGTGTGTTTCGATAATCGGAAATTTTGGGTCGAAAATTGGTAGGAATCGAATAAGTTTGAAGTCAAATTTTTTGAAATTGGTGCTCAAACTTTGTCGAAAAAAATAGAAAATCGACCGATTTCATCGATTTTTGAGAGATTTTCATCAATTTTTGAGCGAATTTTAATTTTTGAGCGATTTTATTCGATTTTCTGTGCACTCAAGGACATTTGAAATAATAAAAAATTGAAAAATGTAAAAAAATTTGCAAAAAATCATAATATATCCCATTTAATCTATAAAATACCTCAAAAAAATTTAACAATTTTTGAATTCATTTAGTGTATCTGGAAAATAAATATATCAATTAATGAAATGAAACAGAGACACTGTCAGATTTTTATAAAAATTTATATGTTTTATCATGCCCTAAAATTTTAATGGAATCATAACTAGTGACCAAAGATCATGTTGTACAATTTCTAGAAATATTAGATTTTATTTACTGCCCCTACAAAATAAAAAACAGAAGAGCATATGTATCCTGATAATAACATTGCCAGAATTTAAAAAAATACACAAATCTGATTATCATCTAAAATTTTTACATAATCATTATAATTTCCTCGGTACATCACACAAAAATTTTCATAAATATTAGTCTCCATTTAGTACCCCTAGAAAATAAAAAAGAATAGTATACACAAATCTCATTATCATCTAAAAATTTTACATAATCATTATAATTTCCTCGGTACATCACACAAAAATTTTCATAAATATTAGTCTCCATTTAGTACCCCTAGAAAATAAAAAAGAATAGTATATACAAAGATAGTAGCACTGTAGAATTTTTAAAAAAATACACAGGTTTGATCATCATCTAAAAATTTTACAGTATTATTATCATTTCCTCATGATATCACAAAAAATTTTCAATTTTTTTAACACTTTTTGATAAAAATTTTCATTTTTTTTTAATTTTAACTTAACCAGTAAACAAAGTGATTTTTAATCTCAAGCCACCTTGATACACCCAATAATCAAGATTTTGTCTCAATAATCGTCGATATTTAGAACCCTCGTATGGAGTAAGGACATATCTCTGTTTCAAGATATAGAATCGACCGTGCATGCTAAATGTGAGACACACTCTTTCTTTTCTGAAAAGTACATATGAGGTACATAAAAAATTGATGGAAAAAATACGGATAGAAATGTTTCTGAAAGATAATCCTATCAAAACTGAATTCTTTAGCCTTCCGGCCAACATGAACCACGCTCAGTTTGGCCCAAGGTTTAAAATCTTACCGAAATTCGATGAAATTTCGGTGAAATATCGGATCTCGGAACACCCTAAGTTTCATAATCCCGACGAAATTAAGAAGACCCTACAAAAATTCGAAGTGCTACATTACTCCTACAATTTCCCGGAGATCTCGGTAAATTTGACCGAAATCTTGACAATAACCGACATTGACTAAAACTTGTCTGAATTTGATCGGACTTTGACTGATTGGATTCTTCGTGTCGTTTCCCATGTGGAACAGTCGGTAGATCATAATTCCAACGAAATTGAAAAAATCCTAAAAAATTGAAAGTGTGACAATGCGTAAAATCTTGATGAGATCTCGGTGAATCTCACCGAAATCTCAGCAAATTTGATCGAGATTTGACTAAAATTTGACCGGATTCAAATTTTGTTTTTGTATTTCGTTCATATTTCTTTCGAAATAATGAGATCTCGGTGAAATTTCCGATTTCGGTAGGTGACCAGATTTAATCCGAAAACAAAATTTGAAACCTTGGGCCAAAACGAAATTTGAAACCCCGGTTTGGCCCAAGGTTTCAAATTTTGTTTTCAGACGATATCTCGAAAGGTACCGAAATCCGAATTTCAGCGAGATTCAGAAATTTCGGACAAAATCTGGATGAAATTCTAAAACCAAAATCCAAATCCAGATTTTTTTAACCGGGAAATCCGAAAGTTCGCCCGAAAAACCCAAAATTTTCCGAAATATCGGTAAAATTCAACTGAACGAAAAATGGCTCAAATGATGTAAAAAAAATTTAAATTTTTTTTGGATGGTCCTAACATATCACTAATCTTCCCATAAAAATTTCAGATGATGATCAAGCCTGAGGAAGTTTAAAAAAATCTAGTAGTGCTACTGTCCTGATGATAGGCTGATCGCTACTCTATTCTCGTACTGCGATCCAATTGCTCTCTTTGGTCCAAGCAGCTTCAAGTTAGCATCTAGTCGTTCCCTTGCCTCCATGACTTGTAGCGATTCTATCTTCAGTCATTCTCCGGCGATCCCCGATCGTCTAAACCTCAGCGTACCTTGTCTAGTCCCGACCATCCTCCACCTTACTATGACCAAACAACATCATCATGCAACCATCAAAGACAAGAAAACCCATCACATAGCAATGTCCAACAAATACATGCAATAAATCATCCATTGCAAAAATTAATTCAAATTTCACATATTAAATTAGTAGTACCACCCTAAGTGACCTGTAATCTTGATTGCTCGGTAAGCTTAGCGAATACCCTTTTTGAAAAATAAATACCAGCCTTTGGGGCCAGTAGTGCCGCTAGATCGGCAGTACCGACTGAAAGTGCATCTAGGCCCCTAAATGAGTTTTGGTTGATTAATGACAAACGATTAAAGGGACTAATGTATTCAATGAGCTTGTGAACAGATAAAAGTCCCAAAATGAGATCATCTACACGCGACGGATACTCTCAAACAGGATCACGCAAGAAAAACAGCATTGCTTATCTACTTTTTATAGTTCGAGTTGTAGGAATGCCGTACTATTAAGAGGAATGCATCGTAACTGATTTAGAGTAGTCTCTATGCTCAGATGAATGTCAATTCAATCCATTGAGAGACTCTAAGTCACCGCACTTGCACCGGAATATGTTTTTCTTTAAGTTCAAATCGGACATTCCGATTTCACATCGGAAGTTCCGATACTACCAGATATTCCGATGTGCATGTGTGCTTGAATCCGATGCGTGCAAACTGGGTCGGACATTCCGATATTTTTGCACCGAAAGTTCCGATACAAGTTTGACACCTTTCAGGATGCTCTCTGTAAAGATCGGAAGTTCCGATGCGTTCAAACCTGAAAAAGGGTACTCTCTGGAAACATCGGAGGTTTCGATACATATATCGGACAGTCCGATATGGACTTAGAAGATTTTGGCAAAGTAACTTTCTGAGAACACCGGAAGTTCCGATGCCAACATCGGAAGTTCCGATGTTTCTTGTTTCGACCGTTGGAGTGCGCTTGAGTTCTGAAAGTTTACACAGATTTGACATTCCGATGTTAAGATCAGAAGTTTCGATATGTGGCTGAGTGCGGGTATAACGGCTAGTTTTTGCAAAAATCTATAAATACCCCACTCCTCACCCTTTGAAGGGTTACACACTCTTGTTGGCAGAACTCTAGAGCACTTTGAACACTTTCTAGCCTTTTCTTGAGCCCTCCTCTTTGATCTTACGGATCATCTAGAGAGTGAGGACTAGAATTGAGATCTTAAGGATTAGAGTGTTTCTCCAAGATCGATCAAACGGTGCATTTGTTATTCTTGGAGGTTGAAGGACTCCTAGACGGCTAGGCGTCGCTCACGAGCTCCCGAAGGTTGTGGGACGCCATGAGAAGTTTGTAAAGGCCGGTTCCGCCTCCGAAAGGAAAGGATCCAATAGTGGAACCAAACCTCAAGTGTGACCGAGGTTTGGGAGGAAAGGGTTGGAAAAGACCCGGCTCTTTGGAGCCTCCTCAACGGAGACGTAGGATTCCCTCAAGAATCCAAACTCCGGGAACAAATCTTTGCCGCTCTACTTGATTTACGTTTGCTCATCTGCTTGTGATTTTATATCTGTTTGAATCATTGTTTTTCTGTTACTAAGCTTCTGGATTACTCCTGAAGCTCGTTGTACTTAGTAGGTCGTCATCTTCTTCAAAGTCTATCGGACATTCCGAACAAGTATCGGAAGTTCCGATATTGTACCGGAAGTTCCGATACTCTTTTCGCTGCGATGTTTTCAGTTTTAATTTTAAAATTGCCTATTCACCCCCCTAGGCAACTTTCTCATCTTTTCACCGACCCCTTTGGGTGGTAGTGTGCGGCACTACAACCTCTCAGAATCGATAGTGCTGATTAACCGGTACTACCACCCTACCGATCCTAAGTTGATAGTGCCGATTTACTGGTAGTATCTCGAATTACTCTAATTTGAAATCTAATTCAGATCAAACTCAAAATTGAGCACCCCTAACTTAATTATACTCAAATACTCATTATAAATATGAATAAACCTCTATATAACCTTTCGCGAACTTTTGATTCATAATATAAACCCTGGTCAGGAGATGTGCGTTGAGGAATAGCTGCTTCACGTGAGTAATTTTCCTAGTGGCAGCAGCAGCGAAGCAGCTAGTGACACAGCAAAGAAAGAAAGAAAGAAAAAAGAGAGGCAGCTTCGGTTCTTGCTATGCGACAGCATTTTTCAGCGCATGAACAGCAGAGAGAAAAAAAAAGAGTAAAAGCGATGGCTCCTGTTGAGTAAAAGAAGAAGAGAGAGAAAAGAGGAAACAATATAAGATAAAAAAGAAAAAAGATAGAAAAAGAGAATAAAAATTGAGAGAAAATTTGAAAGATTATTCAAAGCTTGTGTTTTCATGTAAAAGGGTCCTTATGTGTATTTTGCATTCCTAATCTGAGGAAAAAAAATCTGTTAGTACGGATTCCGCTCTATTAGTTCTTATTTACGTACAATTACTTTCTAGTTTGCATATTTAATATAGTTTTCTTTCATAATCTTAGATTAATTATTGCAGATTGATTTTTTTGAGTTTGAACATTATTTTATTAATTTTAAGAATTAATAAAAGCATGAAAAAAAAATTTAAATGTTAGTTTGCGCCAATTCACACATTTCTTGGTGCGTCTCAATCCCTCATACAGTGTAGGTAGATATCATGGGTTTAAGTAAAAAAAGATACATAATCGTCTGATTTTTTTCTACAAAAAGTATAGAGAAAATGTCAAGAAAGATGAGAAATAGTAACTAGCTTATACAGTGAAAGAAATATCAACACTAGCGCCATTGTTCTAAATTCAAAAATCATAGTCAGTCCTATTCTAAAGTGATAAATACTGAAATTTTAAAGAACTATAGATGGAATAATAGCGGGTTAACTAATTATTATGGGTGCACCCTGATCAGCCTATCTTGGTCCTGAACCTTTACATCAGTCCAATTGAATAGTTTTCCAGTACTAGTAACTAATGCCATGTGAGATCTTTTCACTTATCACGAGGCCAGCTTGTCGAGAATCCAAAACAAGGAGGAATCAGGCTTACAAATTTCGACGAAATTCAAACGAATTTCGCGAAATTCGACCTTACCGTTTGGAAACGAAATCGCTTTTCGTTCGGTTTTTCGTCCAAATTAAATTCAAATTTAAAAAAATAAAAAAATATAAAATTTATCTAAAATTTTCCTATAATTAGTATTAATATCGTTAGGACCTCTTGTGTAAATATTTTAAAAATAAAATAAAATTAGAGACGTTTTTGAGCCATTCAAAATGTAGATAATAGAAAAAAAAATAGAGGTAATTTTAGTAGCAATATTTGTTCAAGTATATCAAGTAGCAATATTTACTTCAATATATTTTAATAACAATATTTATGCAATTATATTTAATAGCGATATTTGTTCAAGTATATCAAGTAGCTTATTTCTCGTTGTATGCATGCATGAACTACCAAAACTTCTCGCTTCATTGCTATTTTCTTACATTTTAAATTTACGTTGAATTTTATCCTTACACATCTATTATTATTTGACGTGCCTATTAATAACATGATATGGCTATATTAGTAAGTGATCCAATTATATTGATTGATTTTCTTATGGATGGCCAATCTTTAAATGATATTAGTAAGTGATCGAATTATATGAATGGTATTGATATGTGAATGGTATCTGTATGTGATTATGTGAATGCCTATTTTTGCACTTGTATTGATATGTAGCAATATTTGTTTAATTATATTTAGTAGAAATATTTGTTCAATTATATTTAGTAGCAATATTTGTTGAAGTATATTTAATAGCAATGGACGACACCTGAAAATGACACTATTTGTTCAAGTAGCGATAATTGCATGCATAAAACATATCTTGCTATGGCATATTTTAATATATTAATGTTATCCAACATTGAAAATCTTACTTGTATTGATATGTGACAACTTTCAATTATTTAAAATATAGCAAAGGTATATCATATTTTAATATATTAATTTTATCCAATATTGAAAAACTTACTTGTATTGTTATGGTATATTTAATATGTAATGTTATCTTGCTATGGTATATTTTAATTATGTGAATGCCTATTTTTACACTTGTATTGATATGTGACAAGTTTTAATTATGTGAATTGCCTTTTACAAATTTTCCATCATTTTTTTGCAATTTTTCTCTAGTATTTACATTTTTCCTTAATTTGAAATTCGATGCTTTTCGAGAGAATTTTGATGCTTTTTGACCGAAATTCGAGCTTTTCGTTCAAAATCCTCTCATATGTTTAACCAATTTTTAAATTTGTTTGACTTTCGAAACCCTTAGAAATTTCTCAAATTTCGCTACCGTGGCTGAGCGAAAAACGAGTTGAAACAAAATTTGTAACCCTGGTGGAATCATAGACGTGGACGGCGAGGTGATTACTAGAGGAGAAGAAAAGTACGGCAAAAGCCAGCATCAAGATGCGATGGCTTAGACCATCTCCAACCATATTCCCTTCATTTCATTCCTTTCCCTGTTCTCTTTATTTTCCCTCATCTCCAACTGATTCCCTTTAAAGAGAATTGTATAGGGAAAAGAGAGAGAATCCCTTGCTAGAGGGAATGAGAGAGAGAATTTCTTCATGAAGGGAATACTGAAGGGAATCTATTGGAGCGCCGAAGGGAATCCGAATCCCTTTGCGGAGGGAAAGGGGTCCTTCTAAACAGCTGACAGTGCACCAGGCCTTGGGCACTGTATATTGTTCCACACGACCATCCCTCTCCCCCTATCTTCGCCTCTCCTGAGATTTGTTTGCTTGAGTCGATTTTTTATTCTTTGTTCAATAATTTGGTAGCCTTCACTGTATTCAAAAGGAAATTGCCAAAGAAAAAAATGTTGATAGACCTCCGCGTTATGCTTGAATATGACAATGATATTCCCATTTAGGATAAAAAGATGATGAAATGTGCCGCGTCAAAGCAACTCATCTATATGCAATTATGCATCAAAAAGGTTGGCGCCAATCCAAACTGCCTGCGTTTTGGCCGGAGTAAGCCGTGTTGTCAAGTGATTTGTTCTCGTCGAGTTTACCATTCGATCATTCTGTTCAAGCTCTTCACAGGAAAGACATCAAAAAAAAAAGTAGGTCCATAACGCCTGGTAATGATGTCTCCAGACTTATGTGAATCGTGATGTTTTCAACAGAAAACATGACAGCAATGCATTAACAGCAATGCATTAACAGCCGGACACTAAACTTACTTAGACCATAGAATAAAGAAGGGGGCACTAGGCCCTGTTTGAGGAGTCGTAGCTTTTTTTTTTTTTTTTTGAAGTAAAGGCAGGAGCTCTGCCAAATCTATTAAGTAAGGAGAAGAAACAAGGTCTCATCCAAGAGAAGACAAGTCAAGTAAGAAAGTAAGGACAACATCCGAAAGCACAACAAAAACCCCCAACCGCCCGGTAGTCTAGAACTGCCGGGCGGACCTCGTCACTAAACTGTAGCTAGAAATGTCACTAAGAGTTTTTTGAACAACATCGGACACCGGCGAGTAGAAATGTCATTAAACTGCCTGGTCGTAGCTTTTTTTAAAAAGCTATTTTTTGATTTTCTAGATCTGACTTCTAACTTATACCTAAAACCGCTTAAAAGCTGATTTATTTGAAGAGCTTACTAATTTTTCAGAAGTTGAAGTTGATTTTAAACCCAAACAGAGAATAAACTTACTTTCTTCTGGCTTAATACGATCGGCAGTGCTCCTCCCCTGTTTTTTTTTAAAAAAAAATCGCATGCACCACAATATAAACGGGGGCACATTATCCAAGAAATAAAAATCATACTACAAAAACCGCCAAATCCAAGAATTCACATTATGAAATATCGAGGTATATAGCACATAACACGCTGTACTATCAAGTCTGAACCAGAATCACAGCACAATGGACTAAATAATCCTTTACGAGGGCATTATCCATATCAAATTTTCCAATTTATTAGGAGCCAAATTATACAACCAGAGAGAGAGAGAGAGAGAGAGAGAGAGAGAGAGAGAGAGAGAGAGAGAGAGAGGAAACCAACACGATCCTTGCTTGCACCAGCAGTGGTGGGGTGGCAGAGGAGAAGAGGCGGTGGATGGCGACGGGCCTGTCGGCATCGGTGGAGCAGGAAAGGGAGTAGAACTTGAAGATGAGGACGATGCAGTCGCACGTGCACTCGCGCTGCAGCTGGCTGTTTGAATTTATTTTTTAAAAAAGGAAACTTTGAGTATTCGAAATAACAAGATGGATGGATGAAATAAAGGAAGTGCTCTTACAAAAATTTATCGTTGCTAGCATAATAGAGGAAACTTCACCTTATTATTTTGCCCGAGAATCTGAAGCGCGATTCAATCGATGCCCTTCCAACGGATATTTTCAATCTTTGGCCAGCTTTCTCCATTTGGTGGGCGGCAGCTCTCCTTCAGGAGTTCACAGTCATTTATAGATATTCGCTGGAGGGAACTTGGCAGATCTGGTAAAGATGATATGTTCGGGCAGCCGTAGATTTGGAGGCTCTCCAGACTGGAGAAGCTGTCCAGACTTATTGGCAGGGACTGAATTCCGCAGTTAAAGAATGACAGCCGCTTGACAGATGCAAGCTTTGCTGGTCTTTCAAATGAAATGGATGGATCGTTGCAACTTTCAAAATCGATACCCGCTGGAACTGTAAAACCTTCAGCCGAGAGCACGCGGTTGAGCATCACGGAGCTGCTAACACAGAGTGATTGCTGGATACGACACTGCGAGATGCACCCGGCAGTGAGCTTGGGAACATTTACCAATCGTAAAAAATCAAGATGCAGGGAGGGCAAGCCTTCAAGCATGCATAAATCTGGCATATCTTGTAGGTCGAGACTTTTGAGTGAGGTCAGATGACCGATTGACAAGGACGCAGAGCTTTTGCAATTTTTTATGAAAAGATAATCCAGGTGTGGCAAGTCACCGCAGAAGAAGTCAGCTCCAAGCACACAACTTATTATAACTAGCCTCCTGAGGGACAACGGAATAAATTCTGCTCCACGTGCCAACTCTAAAGAAGGGCAGGAATCTAAGCGAACTGACGAAAGAGAGAGAGCGGCTCGTAAGCCTTCAAGCATGCATAAATCTGGCATATGACTTAGTGAGATTTCTTTGAGCGAGGTCAGATGACCGATTGACAAGGACGCAGAGCTTTTGCAATTGGCTATGGAAAGATGATCCAGGTGTGGCAAGTCACCGCAGAAGAAGTCAGCTCCAAGCACACACGCGTGTATATCAAACCTCCTGAGGGACAACGGAATAAATTCTGCTCCACGTGCCAACTCTAAAGAAGGGCAGGAATTTAAGCTAACTGACGAAAGAGAGAGAGCGGCTCGTAAGCCCCCTAATGATCTGAGACACCAGCAAGAAGTAATGCGCAAATCATCAAGTGCCGTCAACTGCTGCATGACCTCTTCTGACGGAAGTGCACTTATAGTCATAATCCCATGCAATTCCAAACTTCTCAGTGAAGTGAGGCCTCCAAGGCAAATAGCTAGAGCTCCATCGGTAATACTGCACGAAGAGAGAGAAAGTTGACCAAGTGCTGATGGCAGAACAAGTGGCGGCATCCCCATGCTCCTTCCATACAGGAGTTTTATCCTCTGCTCGTGGCAGCATAGCCATGCCTTGATGGTATTTTCTTCCACCGATACTTCATTCCTTTCTCCTTCTAGAGCGCTTTTAATGGTTTGAAGAGGTTGCGATATATCAGCACCCATAAATGGCATCAACAGCTTCAGAGATGAATGCTCTGCCGACAGGATCCGCCTATGAAAAGAATTTGATCCTGACTCCATCTCCCACATCAAAGCAAGTTGGGATGCCAAGTGGTCAGCCCTCATCATGTTTTCCCTCTGACCATCGTTGGAAGTAAACATAAGGAGTGGGCATTCGCCAATTGATAAGCTTGTGAGGCCGGCTGGAAGCCACGGTAGACCATCTAACGCGCTGCAGCTTCGAAGACAAAACTGCTCCAAATTCTCGAAATGTGAGCCCTCAACTAACCAGCTTGGATACGTGGCAGAATCGTAGCCTTCAATTGTGAGGCCCTTCAGTTGAGGTGGTGGCATCATACCTTCTAGAATCTCCAAATGTAAACTACCATCTGCTCGCAACTCATCCCCGCGACTCCAGGCAAGCCTCAAGTATTGCAGACGAATTTTCTGATCTAGCTTCGACTCTAAGGCTTCATCCTTTCCAGTAACATTCTCGAGATTACTGATACATAATCTGCCACCAAGCTCGTTCAAGTCCCTCAGCTGTCGCAACTCATATCCCTTCTGCTTTTGCACATAAAATACATTAAGTCCCTGGAGCAAAGTTAGCTTGCCTATGTTACAAGGCACAGTTGTTTTGTTTGACTCATATATTCCATCAAGATGCCGTAACTTACTTAAATTGCAAAGTTTGTCAGGAAAACTCTTAATTCTGTCATTAAACCGAAGAAACTGTAAGTGGTAAAGAGTACTCAATGATCCCGGTAATTCAGAAATCAATGTTTTGGTGATGTTCAAATACCGAAGGTGCTTCAGCTCACCGACAGATTCGGGCAACTTGCTACTGTTGTAAGATGACAAATACAGTACACGCAATTTCTTCAAATTCAGCAATACCTGATGGAAAATTTCACTTGCGTCATCCATAAGTGGTTCAATGCAGATAACAGTGCGTAGATGGTGTAGCTTGCTGATTCTACCCTTATGCTGTTTGATACTCTTGACACGAACAGAGAGATGTCGAACAGTCCTTGGTATTTCTCTCTCCTTACCATCTTCTAATCTAAAGCAGTCTTCTTCAGAGAGTTTCTCTGCCATATCATGAAGGAGATCATGCATAACACATTCACGAGTGTACATATCGGAAACTGGTTGAAAGAAAGATCCAGAGACCATCTCCTTGAAGTAATCCTTTCCAATATCTTCCATTTCCCTACTTAGGTTGCACGAATCAACAAGGCCCTCGGCCACCCAAAGGTGAACCAACTCATCAATTCGATACTTGTGACCTTTTGGAAATAAACTACAATACACAAAGCACCTCTGCAGACGTGGATCTAACTTCTCATAACTCCACAGCAGAGCTCTCATGGGCTCCCTTAAGTTGTCAATCTTTATAGTTTGGGCACTCCTCCATGCAGTGATATCCGTTTTCCCTTTCAGCTGGGAACCCACAACTTTTGCTGCCAAAGGAGATTGTCCAAGCCTTTTAGCAATCTTCTCTGCAATCTCTTCCAGCCTTGCACGCAACTGTGGGTCCCTGATTTCTGCTCCAGAGAAGGCATAGTGTTTGAAGAGTTCCAAGAACTGAGTATCTTCCAGGTTTTCCAAACGAAACACTTCTTGACAGCAAAGAGCAGCTGGAAGTTTATCTTGTCGAGAAGTTACCAGGACTTTGCTTCCCGTCTGCTGAGAAACTAGAGGAGCTAACAGTTGGTCCCATTCCATCTCATTGTTGGAATCATCGAACCAAACATCATCCAACACAAGCAGGAATCTCTTCGATTTTTGCAGTATGCCCCTTAATTTGCACTGGAGAGTATCAAGATTATCAACACGTGGGCATTCCCCCTGTTTGGCAGACTCGACAATCTCCCGTGTGTGCTGTCGTACATCAAGTTTACGAGAGATGCAGACCCACATCCTGACATCAAAGTATTCTTGTGCCCTCTTGTCGTTGTAAACATACTGTGCCAAGGTGGATTTTCCCGCGCCTCCGTATCCAACAATGGCCAGACCCGAGTAGCCAGCTGAACTAGCCTCGGTGGTAAGAAGATGTATTATACGATCGCGATCCATGTCCCGACCCAAAACTCGTAGGGGTGGTACTGATGTGACCGGAGGAACAGCCGTCGTTGGTACGGTGGAGCCCTCTGAACTATTACCAGCCGGTAGGCGAAGCAGTTCACGGAACTCCTTGGCTTTCGCCAGGGTGGCCTTCAGTTCCTTGAGCTGGCGAATTAGCTTCCTGTTCTCCGGCGCAGATTGGACAGCTTTGCTCGGCGCATGATCACGAAGGCTTGAATAAGCGGCCCGATGGAGGAGGCATTCGCCGGCGAGAATCGTCCTTCCGCTCTTGGCTTTGGCGCTGAGGAGGTTGTACTCTTGCTCGTCCAGCAGGTCCTCGGCGTTGTAGAAGGCTTCTTTCAGTTCTTGGAGCCACTTGTCCAACTTGGCCCTGTGGTTGCCCTTGTCAGCCGCCTCAATCACCCGGTATGAATGCGGCATGATGGTGGTCTCCAGTCATGGAGCTCACTCGCCATGTCCACGCCAAGGTACGTCGAGCGTCGGCCAGTAGCTTCTTCAAGATCGGCGATGCCGCCAATCGTAAGCCACCAGCGCCACTTCCGCCATGGAATTGGAGTTTTCACGAACGTGTGAAAACTTTGGAAGATTTAAACAGGCAAAAGATGAGAGAGTGAAGCAGTAGAAGAACCTATGTTTTCTTCTTCTAACCTTTTTTTGGTGTAGGGGCCGGGATCATTATAATGATGAAGAACGAGATGGAAAAAAATGTTTCTGGAGGAGAAAAACTAAAAAAACTAACTGGTGAAAACAACAATGGATGGAATTTTGTTTCTTGAATAAATAGATGATTTAGGATGAGAGTATTTCTTGAGAAAAAATAGTACAATATGGATGGATAGACACTGAATTGGAAACTTAAGACGAAGGTGAACTAAAGGATGGCAAACGGGAGCAAAAACGAAATATATGTCTTTTTTTTTCTTTTTCTTTTGCCTTTTTTTGGGTATGGAACGGTCTGAGTAAATGAAATATGAACAGTGGAAGTGCTTTTAGAGGCGAAACCAACTGGTGAAGACAGCAGTGGATGAAAAACCTGTAGGAATGAGAAACGACGAGATAAAATTAGTGAATTACAACGGATATAAGAAACAGAACCCTACAAGCTGATCTTTTTTCTTATTTTTTCATTTGTGTGAATGGAAGTATTTGTAGCGGAAAACTTACACGGATGAAAAAGTGAATGGAAGTAGCGTTGTTAGAGCCGGCGCGGCGACGAAGGGGAACGCGAGGTTGCGGGAGAGGCAAATTGGAGGCTTGGAGCAAGCGTTGTGTCGGATCTCGGAACTCGGAAGACAAAGCGACCCGATCAATCAGCGGCGACTCAATATCCGAGTCACTACGATTTTTATTTTACGGCTCTGCGGTGGTGGTGGTCTATTAATTTGTAGTAGTTGGGCCCCGCGATCTTGGTATGGTCACGGTTGGCTATTCCAGTGAAGCTTCCTGCAACCTTCTTCACACCGTCACACACGCAAGTGCTTTTAGAGCGGCCAAGCTGAAGTAAACAACAAAATTAATCTTGTGAAACTTCCCTCGTACTAAATAATACGAAGCAAATAAAAAAGTGCATCTTGCTTGTGTGGCACAAACACTTTAGTATTTGTTTAGTCAACATTTGACAAGACTTGTTTGTTCTAAAATAAGAGCACAATCATTGCATTGTTTAGAGGTTTCTAATCCTCTGGCCTGCAAGCCATTGTTTTTAACTCCCAATATTTTTTTAGATAATGGAAGAATATATTATACTTCCAAATTTCTGCATACCGAGATGCACGTAGCCTAGGGATGGAACCGTACGGATATTTTCCGACCGACCGAGCCAATCGAATTGATTTGGATGGTGATTTGGATAGTTTCACGAGATATCCAGTTGATTTCTCGGATAAGGATATGGATCTGAGATAATTTACATGGATACGGATACGGATATGGAACATCGATTATCCGATGGATACGGAATATCCGAGTTTTGTTCGGATAATATCCGAATATGACATACGGATATTATCCGAATAACACGTTTGAATAACACATTAACAATTTAACATGTTTCGTAGGATCTGTGCATTGGATGACAAGATATAATGTGTTCATGTGTGCTAGATGCTAATTTGGAGATATTTGGGTAAAGGTGGTACGAGAAATTGGCAAGTGACGTTTCAGAGGGCTAGGATTCAAAGAAGATATGCCACCGCAAATCATTTGGTTCAATTATTGCAATAGGGTACATTGTTACTCACAGAGTCACATGCATGACAAGCTAGGGATAAAAAGGCAAAAAAAAGACATACAAATATATTTCTTTTGGAATTTTGAATTTAAATTTAGACCGATTTTGGAAAAAAACTGAAATTGGATTTTAAAATATCCGACTAATATTATTCGTATCCATGTTGATTCCGATCCGTATTCGATCTGTATTCGTAACCGATATTATCCTGTATAATTCGTATTCGATTACGTATTCGAAACTATTCAGTATTCAATTACGTATTCGATAAAAATACGGATACGGATATGGATAGGACGATATTCGACCGTATCCGATCCGATCACATACACTGAATTGGAAACTTAAGACGAAGGTGAACTAAAGGATGGCAAACGGGAGCAAAAACGAAATATATGTCTTTTTTTTTCTTTTTCTTTTGCCTTTTTTTGGGTATGGAACGGTCTGAGTAAATGAAATATGAACAGTGGAAGTGCTTTTAGAGGCGAAACCAACTGGTGAAGACAGCAGTGGATGAAAAACCTGTAGGAATGAGAAACGACGAGATAAAATTAGTGAATTACAACGGATATAAGAAACAGAACCCTACAAGCTGATCTTTTTTCTTATTTTTTCATTTGTGTGAATGGAAGTATTTGTAGCGGAAAACTTACACGGATGAAAAAGTGAATGGAAGTAGCGTTGTTAGAGCCGGCGCGGCGACGAAGGGGAACGCGAGGTTGCGGGAGAGGCAAATTGGAGGCTTGGAGCAAGCGTTGTGTCGGATCTCGGAACTCGGAAGACAAACAGCCAGTCAATCAACGCGGCAGCTCAATATCCGAGTCACTACGATTTTTATTTTCTGGCTCTGCGGTGGTGGTGGTCTATTCGGTGGCCAGTAGTTGGGCCGCGATCTTGGTATGGTCACGGTTGGCTATTCCAGTGAAGCTTCCTGCAACCTTCTTCACACCGTCACACACGCAAGTGCTTTTAGAGCGGCCAAGCTGAAGTAAACAACAAAATTAATCTTGTGAAACTTCCCTCGTACTAAATAATACGAAGCAAATAAAAAAGTGCATCTTGCTTGTGTGGCACAAACACTTTAGTATTTGTTTAGTCAACATTTGACAAGACTTGTTTGTTCTAAAATAAGAGCACAATCATTGCATTGTTTAGAGGTTTCTAATCCTCTGGCCTGCAAGCCATTGTTTTTAACTCCCAATATTTTTTTAGATAATGGAAGAATATATTATACTTCCAGCCTCTGCATACTGAGATGCACGTAGCCTAGGGATGGAACTGGTACGGATATTTTCCGACCGACCGACCGACCGAATTGATTTGGATGGTGAACCAACTCATCAATTCGATACTTGTGACCTTTTGGAAATAAACTACAATACACAAAGCACCTCTGCAGACGTGGATCTAACTTCTCATAACTACACAGCAGAGCTCTCATGGGCTCCCTTAAGTTGTCAATCTTTATAGTTTGGGCACTCCTCCATGCACTGATATCCGTTTTCCCTTTCAGCTGGGAACCCACAACTTTTGCTGCCAAAGGAGATTGTCCAAGCCTTTTAGCAATCTTCTCTGCAATCTCTTCCAGCCTTGCACGCAACTGTGGGTTCCTGATTTCTGCTCCAGAGAAGGCATAGTGTTTGAAGAGTGCCAAGAATCGAGTATCTTCCAGGTTTTCCAAACGAAACACTTCTTGACAAAGAAGAGCAAATGAAGTTTATCTTGTCGAGAAGTTACCAGGACTTTGCTTCCCGTCTGTGAGAAACTAGAGGAGCTAACAGTTGGTCCCATTCCATCTCATTGTTGGAATCATCGAACCAAACATCATCCAACACAAGCAGGAATCTCTTCGATTTTTGCAAGATGTCCCTTAATTTGCAATCGAGAGTATCAAGATTATCAACACGTGGGCATTCCCCCTGTTTGGCACTCGACAATCTCCCGTGTGTCTTTGTCGTACATCAAGTTTACGAGAGATGCACTCCACATCCCGACATCAAAGTATTCTTGTGCCCTCTTGTCGTTGTAAACATCTTGTGCCAAGGTGGATTTTCCCGCCTCAGTATCCAACAATGGCTGGACCGAGTAGCGGTGAACTAGCCTCGGTGGTAAGAAGATGTATTATACAATCGCGATCCATGTCCCGACCCAAAACTTCGTAGGGGTGGTACTGATGTGACCGGAGGAGGAAATGTCGTTGGTACGGTGGAGCCCTCGAACTATTACCGGTAGGTGGCGGCGATTCACGGAACTCCTTGGCTTTCGCCAGGGTGGCCTTCGATTCCTTGAGTGGCGAATTAGCTTCCTGTTCTCCGGGCGCAGATTGGACAGCCTGCTCGACGCATGATGCAGAGGCTTCAGAATAGCGCTGATGGAGGAGGCATTCGCCGGCGAGGAATCGTCCTTCCCGCTCTTGGCTTTGCGCTTGAGGAGGTTGTACTCTTGCTCGTCCAGCAGGTCCTCGGCGTTGTAGAAGGCTTCTTTCGATTCTTGGAGCCACTTGTCCAACTTGGCCCTGTGGTTGCCCTTGTCGGCCGCCTCAATCACCGGTATGAACTGCGGCATGATGGTGGTCTCAGGTCATGGAGCTCACTCGCCATGTCCACGCCAAGGTACGTCGAAGCGTCAGCGAGTAGCTTCTTCAAGATCGGCGATGCCGCCAATCGTAAGCCAGCCAGCGCCACTTCCGCCATGGAATTGGAGTTTTCACGAAACGTGTGAAAACTTTGGAAGATTTAAACAGGCAAAAGATGAGAGAGTGAAACAGGTAGAAGAACCTATGTTTTCTTCTTCTAACCTTTTTTGGTGTAGGGCCGGATCATTATAATGATGAAGAACGAGATGGAAAAAAATGTTTCTGGAGGAGAAAAACTAAAAAAACTAACTGGTGAAAACAACAATGGATGGAATTTTGTTTCTTGAATAAATAGATGATTTAGGATGAGAGTATTTCTTGAGAAAAAATAGTACAATATGGATGGATAGACACTGAATTGGAAACTTAAGACGAAGGTGAACTAAAGGATGGCAAACGGGAGCAAAAACGAAATATATGTCTTTTTTTTTCTTTTTCTTTTGCCTTTTTTGGGTATGGAGCAGTCTGAGTAAATGAAATATGAGCAGTGGAAGTGCTTTTAGAGGCGAAACCAACTGGTGAAGACAAAGAAGGATGAAAAACCTGTAGGAATGAGAAGCAGCGAGATAAAATTAGTGAATTACAACGGATATAAGAAACGAGAACCCTACAAGCTGATCTTTTTCTTATTTTTTCATTTGTGTGAATGGAAGTATTTGTAGCGGAAAACTTACACGGATGAAAAAGTGAATGGAAGTAGCGTTGTTAGAGCCGGCGCGGCGACGAAGGGGAACGCGAGGTTGCGGGAGAGGCAAATTGGAGGCTTGGAGCAAGCGTTGTGTCGGATCTCGGAACTCGGAAGACAAACAGCCAGTCAATCAACGCGGCAGCTCAATATCCGAGTCACTACGATTTTTATTTTCTGGCTCTGCGGTGGTGGTGGTCTATTCGGCTGACCGTAGTTGGGCCCCGCGATCTTGGTATGGTCACGGTTGGCTATTCCAGTGAAGCTTCCTGCAACCTTCTTCACACCGTCACACACGCAAGTGCTTTTAGAGCGGCCAAGCTGAAGTAAACAACAAAATTAATCTTGTGAAACTTCCCTCGTACTAAATAATACGAAGCAAATAAAAAAGTGCATCTTGCTTGTGTGGCACAAACACTTTAGTATTTGTTTAGTCAACATTTGACAAGACTTGTTTGTTCTAAAATAAGAGCACAATCATTGCATTGTTTAGAGGTTTCTAATCCTCTGGCCTGCAAGCCATTGTTTTTAACTCCCAATATTTTTTTAGATAATGGAAGAATATATTATACTTCCAGCCTCTGCATACTGAGATGCACGTAGCCTAGGGATGGAACTGGTACGGATATTTTCCGACCAAATCGACCAAGCCGAATTGATTTTGATGGTGATTTGGATAGTTTCACGGATATCCGATTGATTTCTCGGATAAGGATATGGATCTGAGATAATTTACATGGATACGGATACGGATATGGAACACTGATTATCCGATGGATACGGAATATCCGAGTTTTTGTTCGGATAATATCCGAATATGACATACGGATATTATCCGAATAACACGTTTCAGAATAACACATTAACAATTTAACATGTTTCAGACTGGGTCCGCATTGGATGACAAGATATAATGTGTTCATGTGTGCTAGATGCTAATGTGGAGATATGTGGGTAAATGTGGTACAGAAATTGGCAAGTGACGTTTCAGAGGGCTAGGATTCAAAGAAGATATGCCGGTACCAAATCATTTGGTTCAATTATTGCAATAGGGTACATTGTTACTCACGAGTCACATGCATGACAAGCTAGGGATAAAAGGCAAAAAAAAGACATATAAATATATTTCTTTTGGAATTTTGAATTTAAATTTAGACCGATTTTGGAAAAAAACTGAAATTGGATTTTAAAATATCCGACTAATATTATTCGTATCCATGTTGATTCCGATCCGTATTCGATCTGTATTCGTAACCGATATTATCCTGTATAATTAAGTATTCGATTACGTATTCGAAACTATTCGTATTCAATTCTGTATTCGATAAAAAATACGGATACGGATATGGATAGGACGATATTCGACCGTATCCGATCCGATCACATGCACTGAATTGGAAACTTAAGACGAAGGTGAACTAAAGGATGGCAAACGGGAGCAAAAACGAAATATATGTCTTTTTTTTTTCTTTTTCTTTTGCCTTTTTTTGGGTATGGAACGGTCTGAGTAAATGAAATATGAACAGTGGAAGTGCTTTTAGAGGCGAAACCAACTGGTGAAGATAGCAGTGGATGAAAAACACAGAGGAATGAGAAGCAGCGAGATAAAATTAGTGAATTACAACGGATATAAGAAACAGAACCCTACAAGCTGATCTTTTTTCTTATTTTTTCATTTGTGTGAATGGAAGTATTTGTAGCGGAAAACTTACACGGATGAAAAAGTGAATGGAAGTAGCGTTGTTAGAGCCGGCGCGGCGACGAAGGGGAACGCGAGGTTGCGGGAGAGGCAAATTGGAGGCTTGGAGCAAGCGTTGTGTCGGATCTCGGAACTCGGAAGACAAACAGCGACCCGATCAATCAACGCGCGACTCAATATCCGAGTCACTACGATTTTTATTTTACGGCTCATGCGGTGGTGGTGGTCTATTCGGCTGACCGTAGTTGGGCCCCGCGATCTTGGTATGGTCACGGTTGGCTATTCCAGTGAAGCTTCCTGCAACCTTCTTCACACCGTCACACACGCAAGTGCTTTTAGAGCGGCCAAGCTGAAGTAAACAACAAAATTAATCTTGTGAAACTTCCCTCGTACTAAATAATACGAAGCAAATAAAAAAGTGCATCTTGCTTGTGTGGCACAAACACTTTAGTATTTGTTTAGTCAACATTTGACAAGACTTGTTTGTTCTAAAATAAGAGCACAATCATTGCATTGTTTAGAGGTTTCTAATCCTCTGGCCTGCAAGCCATTGTTTTTAACTCCCAATATTTTTTAGATAATGGAAGAATATATTATACTTCCAAATTTCTCCGCATCTTGAGATGCACGTAGCCTAGGGATGGAACTGGTACGGATATTTTCCGACCGACCGACCGACCGAATTGATTTGGATGGTGAACCAACTCATCAATTCGATACTTGTGACCTTTTGGAAATAAACTACAATACACAAAGCACCTCTGCAGACGTGGATCTAACTTCTCATAACTACACAGCAGAGCTCTCATGGGCTCCCTTAAGTTGTCAATCTTTATAGTTTGGGCACTCCTCCATGCACTGATATCCGTTTTCCCTTTCAGCTGGGAACCCACAACTTTTGCTGCCAAAGGAGATTGTCCAAGCCTTTTAGCAATCTTCTCTGCAATCTCTTCCAGCCTTGCACGCAACTGTGGGTTCCTGATTTCTGCTCCAGAGAAGGCATAGTGTTTGAAGAGTGCCAAGAACTGAGTATCTTCCAGGTTTTCCAAACGAAACACTTCTTGACAAAGAAAGAGCGGTGGAAGTTTATCTTGTCGAGAAGTTACCAGGACTTTGCTTCCCGTCTGCTGAGAAACTAGAGGAGCTAACAGTTGGTCCCATTCCATCTCATTGTTGGAATCATCGAACCAAACATCATCCAACACAAGCAGGAATCTCTTCGATTTTTGCAAGATGTCCCTTAATTTGCCTTTGGAGAGTATCAAGATTATCAACACGTGGGCATTCCCCTTGTTTGGCGGACTCGACAATCTCCGTGTGTCTTTGTCGTACATCAAGTTTACGAGAGATGCACTCCACATCCCGACATCAAAGTATTCTTGTGCCCTCTTGTCGTTGTAAACATACTTGTGCCAAGGTGGATTTTCCGCCGCCTCCGTATCCAACAATGGCGGACCGAGTAGCCACCGGTGAACTAGCCTCGGTGGTAAGAAGATGTATTATACGATCGCGATCCATGTCCCGACCCAAAACTTCGTAGGGGTGGTACTGATGTGACCGAGGAACAGCCGTCGTTGGTACGGTGGAGCCCTACGAACTATTACCTGCGGTAGGTGGCGGCGATTCCACGGAACTCCTTGGCTTTCGCCAGGGTGGCCTTCGATTCCTTGGTGGCGAATTAGCTTCCTGTTCTCGGCGCAGATTGGACAGCTGCTCGGCGCATGATCACGAGAGGCTTCAGAATAGCGCTGATGGAGGAGGCATTCGCCGGCGAGGAATCGTCCTTCCCGCTCTTGGCTTTGCGCTTGAGGAGGTTGTACTCTTGCTCGTCCAGCAGGTCCTCGGCGTTGTAGAAGGCTTCTTTCAGTTCTTGGAGCCACTTGTCCAACTTGGCCCTGTGGTTGCCCTTGTCAGCCGCCTCAATCACCAGCGCGAACTGCGGCATGATGGTGGTCTCCAGGTCATGGAGCTCACTCGCCATGTCCACGCCAAGGTACGTCGAAGCGTCAGCGAGTAGCTTCTTCAAGATCGGCGATGCCGCCAATCGTAAGCCAGCCAGCGCCACTTCCGCCATGGAATTGGAGTTTTCACGAAACGTGTGAAAACTTTGGAAGATTTAAACAGGCAAAAGATGAGAGAGTGAAACAGGTAGAAGAACCTATGTTTTCTTCTTCTAACCTTTTTTTGGTGTAGGGGCCGGGATCATTATAATGATGAAGAACGAGATGGAAAAAAATGTTTCTGGAGGAGAAAAACTAAAAAAACTAACTGGTGAAAACAACAATGGATGGAATTTTGTTTCTTGAATAAATAGATGATTTAGGATGAGAGTATTTCTTGAGAAAAAATAGTACAATATGGATGGATAGACACTGAATTGGAAACTTAAGACGAAGGTGAACTAAAGGATGGCAAACGGGAGCAAAAACGAAATATATGTCTTTTTTTTTCTTTTTCTTTTGCCTTTTTTTGGGTATGGAACGGTCTGAGTAAATGAAATATGAACAGTGGAAGTGCTTTTAGAGGCGAAACCAACTGGTGAAGACAGCAGTGGATGAAAAACCTGTAGGAATGAGAAGCAGCGAGATAAAATTAGTGAATTACAACGGATATAAGAAACAGAACCCTACAAGCTGATCTTTTTCTTATTTTTCATTTGTGTGAATGGAAGTATTTGTAGCGGAAAACTTACACGGATGAAAAAGTGAATGGAAGTAGCGTTGTTAGAGCCACAAGCGATTTAAGGGGAACGCGAGGTTGCGGGAGAGGCAAATTGGAGGCTTGGAGCAAGCGTTGTGTCGGATCTCGAACTCGGAAGACAAACACCCGAGTCAATCAACGCGGCTCAATATCCGAGTCACTACGATTTTTATTTTACGGCTCTGCGGTGGTGGTGGTCTATTCGGTGGCCGTAGTTGGGCCCCGCGATCTTGGTATGGTCACGGTTGGCTATTCGGTGAAGCTTCCTGCAACCTTCTTCACACCGTCACACACGCAAGTGCTTTTAGAGCGCCAAGCTGAAGTAAACAACAAAATTAATCTTGTGAAACTTCCTCGTACTAAATAATACGAAGCAAATAAAAAGTGCATCTTGCTTGTGTGGCACAAACACTTTAGTATTTGTTTAGTCAACATTTGACAAGACTTGTTTGTTCTAAAATAAGAGCACAATCATTGCATTGTTTAGAGGTTTCTAATCCTCTGGCCTGCAAGCCATTGTTTTTAACTCCCAATATTTTTTTAGATAATGGAAGAATATATTATACTTCCAGCCTCTGCATACTGAGATGCACGTAGCCTAGGGATGGAACTGGTACGGATATTTTCCGACCGACCGACCGACCGAATTGATTTGGATGGTGATTTGGATAGTTTCACAGATATCCAGTTGATTTCTCGGATAAGGATATGGATACAGATAATTTACATGGATACGAGAGGCGGATATGGAACACTGATTATCCGATGGATACGGAATATCCGAGTTTTTGTTCGGATAATATCCGAATATGACATACGGATATTATCCGAATAACACGTTTCAGAATAACACATTAACAATTTAACATGTTTCAGAGACTGGGGTCTGCATTGGATGACAAGATATAATGTGTTCATGTGTGCTAGATGCTAATTTGGAGATATTTGGGTAAAGGTGGTACAGAAATTGGCAAGTGACGTTTAGGAGGCTAGGATTCAAAGAAGATATGCCAGCTGCAAATCATTTGGTTCAATTATTGCAATAGGGTACATTGTTACTCACAGAGTCACATGCATGACAAGCTAGGGATAAAAAGGCAAAAAAAAAGACATACAAATATATTTCTTTTGGAATTTTGAATTTAAATTTAGACCGATTTTGGAAAAAAAACTGAAATTGGATTTTAAAATATCCGACTAATATTATTCGTATCCATGTTGATTCCGATCCGTATTCGATCTGTATTCGTAACCGATATTATCCTGTATAATTCGTATTCGATTCTGTATTCGAAACTATTCGTATTCAATTCTGTATTCGATAAAAAATACGGATACGGATATGGATAGGACGATATTCGACCGTATCCGATCCGATCACATACACTGAATTGGAAACTTAAGACGAAGGTGAACTAAAGGATGGCAAACGGGAGCAAAAACGAAATATATGTCTTTTTTTTTCTTTTTCTTTTGCCTTTTTTTGGGTATGGAACGGTCTGAGTAAATGAAATATGAACAGTGGAAGTGCTTTTAGAGGCGAAACCAACTGGTGAAGACAAAGTGGATGAAAAACACTGTAGGAATGAGAAACGACGAGATAAAATTAGTGAATTACAACGGATATAAGAAAGCAGAACCCTACAAGCCGATCTTTTTCTTATTTTTCATTTGTGTGAATGGAAGTATTTGTAGCGGAAAACTTACACGGATGAAAAAGTGAATGGAAGTAGCGTTGTTAGAGCTGCCACACAAGCATTTAAGGGGAACGCGAGGTTGTGGGAGAGGCAAATTGGAGGCTTGGAGCAAGCGTTGTGTCGGATCTCGAACTCGGAAGACAAACAGCCCGATCAATCAACGCGGCGACTCAATATCCGAGTCACTACGATTTTTATTTTACGGCTCTGCGGTGGTGGTGGTCTATTCGGTGGCCGTAGTTGGGCCCCATGATCTTGGTATGGTCACGGTTGGCTATTCCGGTGAAGCTTCCTGCAACCTTCTTCACACCGTCACACACGCAAGTGCTTTTAGAGCGCCAAGCTGAAGTAAACAACAAAATTAATCTTGTGAAACTTCCTCGTACTAAATAATACGAAGCAAATAAAAAAGTGCATCTTGCTTGTGTGGCACAAACACTTTAGTATTTGTTTAGTCAACATTTGACAAGAATTGTTTGTTCTAAAATAAGAGCACAATCATTGCATTGTTTATAGGGTTCTAATCCTCGGCACGCAAGCCATTGTTTTTAACTCCCAATATTTTTTAGATAATGGAAGAATATATTATACTTCCAGCCTCTCGCATCTTGAGATGCACGTAGCCTAGGGATGGAATCGGGTACGGATATTTTCCGATCGAATGACCAAGCCAGAATTGATTTGGATGGTGAACCAACTCATCAATTCGATACTTGTGACCTTTTGGAAATAAACTAAAATACACAAAGCACCTCTGCAGACTTGGATCTAACTTCTCATAACTACACAGCAGAGCTCTCATGGGCTCCCTTAAGTTGTCAATCTTTATAGTTTGGGCACTCCTCCATGCACTGATATCCGCTTTCCCTTTCACCGGGAACCCACAACTTTTCTTTGCCAAAGGAGATTGTCCAAGCCTTTTAGCAATCTTCTCTGCAATCTCTTCCACCTTGCACGCAATCGTGGGTTCCTGATTTCTGCTCCCAGAGAAGGCATAGTGTTTGAAGAGTGCCAAGAACTGAGTATCTTCCAGTTTTCCAAACGAAACACTTCTTGACAAAGAAAGAGCGGTGGAAGTTTATCTTGTCGAGAAGTTACCAGGACTTTGCTTCCCGTCTGTGAGAAACTAGAGGAGCTAACAGTTGGTCCCATTCCATCTCATTGTTGGAATCATCGAACCAAACATCATCCAACACAAGCAGGAATCTCTTCGATTTTTGCGAGTATGTCCCTTAATTTGCACTTTGGAGAGTATCAAGATTATCAACACGTGGGCATTCCCCTGTTTGGCGGACTCGACAATCTCCCGTGTGTCTTTGTCGTACATCAAGTTTACGAGAGATGCGACCCACATCCTGACATCAAAGTATTCTTGTGCCCTCTTGTCGTTGTAAACATCTTGTGCCAAGGTGGATTTTCCGCGCCTCCGTATCCAACAATGGCCAGACCCGAGTAGCCAGCTGAACTAGCCTCGGTGGTAAGAAGATGTATTATACGATCGCGATCCATGTCCCGACCCAAAACTCGTAGGGGTGGTACTGATGTGACCGGAGGAACAGCCGTCGTTGGTACGGTGGAGCCCTCTGAACTATTACCAGCCGGTAGGCGAAGCAGTTCACGGAACTCCTTGGCTTTCGCCAGGGTGGCCTTCAGTTCCTTGAGCTGGCGAATTAGCTTCCTGTTCTCCGGGCGCAGATTGGACAGCCTGCTCGACGCATGATGCAGAGGCTTCAGAATAGCGCTGATGGAGGAGGCATTCGCCGGCGAGGAATCGTCCTTCCCGCTCTTGGCTTTGCGCTTGAGGAGGTTGTACTCTTGCTCGTCCAGCAGGTCCTCGGCGTTGTAGAAGGCTTCTTTCAGTTCTTGGAGCCACTTGTCCAACTTGGCCCTGTGGTTGCCCTTGTCAGCCGCCTCAATCACCAGCGCGAACTGCGGCATGATGGTGGTCTCCAGGTCATGGAGCTCACTCGCCATGTCCACGCCAAGGTACGTCGAAGCGTCAGCGAGTAGCTTCTTCAAGATCGGCGATGCCGCCAATCGTAAGCCAGCCAGCGCCACTTCCGCCATGGAATTGGAGTTTTCACGAAACGTGTGAAAACTTTGGAAGATTTAAACAGGCAAAAGATGAGAGAGTGAAACAGGTAGAAGAACCTATGTTTTCTTCTTCTAACCTTTTTTTGGTGTAGGGGCCGGGATCATTATAATGATGAAGAACGAGATGGAAAAAAATGTTTCTGGAGGAGAAAAACTAAAAAAACTAACTGGTGAAAACAACAATGGATGGAATTTTGTTTCTTGAATAAATAGATGATTTAGGATGAGAGTATTTCTTGAGAAAAAATAGTACAATATGGATGGATAGACACTGAATTGGAAACTTAAGACGAAGGTGAACTAAAGGATGGCAAACGGGAGCAAAAACGAAATATATGTCTTTTTTTTTCTTTTTCTTTTGCCTTTTTTTGGGTATGGAACGGTCTGAGTAAATGAAATATGAACAGTGGAAGTGCTTTTAGAGGCGAAACCAACTGGTGAAGACAGCAGTGGATGAAAAACCTGTAGGAATGAGAAACGACGAGATAAAATTAGTGAATTACAACGGATATAAGAAACAGAACCCTACAAGCTGATCTTTTTTCTTATTTTTTCATTTGTGTGAATGGAAGTATTTGTAGCGGAAAACTTACACGGATGAAAAAGTGAATGGAAGTAGCGTTGTTAGAGCCGGCGCGGCGACGAAGGGGAACGCGAGGTTGCGGGAGAGGCAAATTGGAGGCTTGGAGCAAGCGTTGTGTCGGATCTCGGAACTCGGAAGACAAACAGCCAGTCAATCAACGCGGCAGCTCAATATCCGAGTCACTACGATTTTTATTTTCTGGCTCTGCGGTGGTGGTGGTCTATTCGGCTGACCGTAGTTGGGCCCCGCGATCTTGGTATGGTCACGGTTGGCTATTCCAGTGAAGCTTCCTGCAACCTTCTTCACACCGTCACACACGCAAGTGCTTTTAGAGCGACCAAGCTGAAGTAAACAACAAAATTAATCTTGTGAAACTTCCTCGTACTAAATAATCTGAAGCAAATAAAAAAGTGCATCTTGCTTGTGTGGCACAAACACTTTAGTATTTGTTTAGTCAACATTTGACAAGACTTGTTTGTTCTAAAATAAGAGCACAATCATTGCATTGTTTAGAGGTTTCTAATCCTCTGGCCTGCAAGCCATTGTTTTTAACTCCCAATATTTTTTTAGATAATGGAAGAATATATTATACTTCCAGCCTCTGCATACTGAGATGCACGTAGCCTAGGGATGGAACTGGTACGGATATTTTCCGACCGACCGACCGACCGATGCCGCCAATCGTAAGCCAGCCAGCGCCACTTCCGCCATGGAATTGGAGTAATAGTGTAATTTCGTGAAGACACGAATAATGGATGGAATTTGTTTCTTGAATAAATAGATGATTTAGGATGAGAGTATTTCTTGAGAAAAAAGAGTACAATATGGATGGATGAAGACACTGAATTGGAAACTTAGGACGAAGGTGAGCTAAAGAAAGGTCTTTTTTTCTTTCTTTTCCTTAAGCGATTTTTTTGGCTTTTTTGGTATGGAACGGCTTGAGTAAATGAAAGATGAATAATGCATGTGCTTTTAGAGGGGTAACCAACTGGTGAAGACAGCTGTGGATGAAAAACCTGTAGGAATAAGAAACGACGAGATAAATTAGTAAATTAGTGAATCCTACAAGCAGATCTGTTTTCTTCTTTTTCATTTGTGTGGATGGAAGTATTTGTAGCGTAAAATAGAGGGGGAAACTGACAAGTGAAAGACAGCAAAGGAAGGGTGGAAAACTTACACAGGTGAAAAAATTGAAGGACGACGGAAGCAGCGTTGTTGAGCCGGGCGCGGCGACGAAGGAATGCGAGGTTGCGGGGGAGGCGAATTGGAGCAAGCTCTGTGTCGCAAGAGAGATGAAACGCGGAAGAACTCTACAAACAGCCAGTCGGTCAACGAGGCAGCACAATGGAGTATTATTTTCTGGCCTGCGGTGGTGGTGGGCCTGGTGGCCTATTCGGGTGACAGTGGTTGGGGCCCGCGATCTTGGCATGGCCACGGTTGGCTATTCGAGTGAGCTTCCTGCAACATTCCTCACACTGTGACAAGGACTCACATCCACCACGAATCACTTTTTTTTTTTTTCTCGAAATTAAGGCAGGAGCTATGCCGATTCATTTAAGAGAAAAAGAGTTCAGACTAAGACAAGAGAGGTGTCGAATACACAACAAGCGACACCCTAAAAAGCCAACGAGTCGAATACAACAAAACCTACAACTAGCGAGGAAGCCGTCTAGTTACATTACACACTCAAGTGGGAGACGTCATGACGACAGCAAAGGTAGTGACATCTCGTATGGTTGCGGCGAGAGCTGACTGTACTGATGATTCTGTTCCTTGAAAAATGCGGGCGTTGCGTTCCTTCCAAAGGTTCCAAAGTCCATAAAATAAGACTCCGTTTAAGGCTCGCCGTGCCTCCTTCGGGATAACTGATTGGGCTCTTTGCCACCAGGCACTGACGGAGGGGTGGGAGTCCATGAAAGCGCTGGTCAGCTGGGGGAGACCATACCTTGGGAGGAGCATAAACCAAAACAATTTCGCATAAGCGCAGTCGAGCAAAAGGTGGTTTGCCGTCTCCGGTTGTGAATTGCAGAAACAGCACTGCGGATTATGAGGCCAACCTCTGCGGGCTAGATTGTCCGCTGTTAGAATACTATTTCTGAGAAACAACCACGCAAAGAATTTGCATTTGCTTTCCGCCCTCGCTTTCCAGATTGCCATGGCGTAAGGAGCCGATTGTGATCCAATGAAATGCGCCTTGTATGCCGACTTTGCAGAGTATACCTCGTCCGGCGTCCATCTCCAAGCTAACCTATCTGGGGTATTTTCCTGAAGGTTAACCGGGTGTACTAGCTGCCAAAGATCGAGGAATTGGCTGAGCTGTTGTTGGGTGTTTATTTTCCTGAGAGGGGTCATCCAGTTGTTGTTTGTTAACTCATGTGCCACCGAGTTCTTCTTTCTTGAGACGAGGCGGAAGCAAAGAGGAGCGATTTCTTTTGGCGCCTTGCCCTGAAGCCATTTGTCCGACCAAAATTTAGCCATTTTCCCATTGCCCTAGTATGATTGAGGAACTAGCCGCGAAGAAATCCCGGTCTGTATGGTTGCACGGCATCGAAGTTCCCGTCCACAACCTGTTGGGATCGGCCCATTGATGCCAGAGCCAGCGCGATCTTAAGGCTCTCTCGAAGGAGGTGAGGTTGGAGATGCCCAAACCTCCAAGCTGCTTGGGCCGGCAGACCTTGGACCAGCTGACTAGGCAATGGCCTGAACTACAAACGTCCTTCCCTTTCCAAAGGAAATTTCTTCTCACTTTGTCAATTTGTTTGGTGGCCCAGTTTGGAAGGCAGAAGATTGTTAGAAAATAAGTCGGCAAGGCTGAGAGCACTGCCTTGACGAGAATCAGTCTTCCAGCTCTAGAAAGCAGAGTTCCTTTCCATCATGCTAATCAGTCTTCCACGAATCACTTTTTGACTATTGGGCTCCTCCGTCGTTGATCCTGCCTCCATCTCTTCCCTCCTCCCCATGCCTCCCTCCTTGGAAACTTCTTAGCTCTCTCTCCTTGGAAACTTCGGGCATATACCAATCGTAGCGATCGAGTCGAGTGCCTGGCGATCAAGCTCAAGGGCGGGCAACTTCCTGGCGAGTCGAGGTGCAGGTGGCTCGGCAAAGGGGGCCAGCCAGGTCAGCGTGGCCTTGCTGGCTGCGAGCGCGACAGGTGCTGGAATGAATGCTTAAATTCCTGTGCTTGAAACATAACTACAACTAACAGCAAATGTGCGGCTAGATTTATTTTAAAGTTTATAGTATCAAATGGTGTATTATATGTTTGAGAATATATTAATATATTTTGTAGGCTATTTAGATTCTAAAGATATCGTAAATATTAGAAATGACAATAAAAGTTAGAATGAAAATTCAAATTGGGAACGTAATCGAAGTATAAGCTTTGATGGAAGAAAATCATTGAGCATAATAAATTGATGGGTTCTTATAAACGTAGCAACTATTCATCTTGCATAGATCATATAGCTATATATCCTCATTATTTCTCTATCAATAACTCTCTTTTCGAAATATATGTAGCACGTGTACCTCTATTTAATCTCAAGTAATATGATGTTTATTTTACAGTCTTAGAGTATATTGCTCACGTATACATCGATGCATCATGGACAACTTACTTTGAATTTATCTTCCTCACACGCTGGCTGCTCCACTGAACCATGTGTCTTCTATCTCTTCTTGATCTCTCATAACTTTTTTGCTTCAACCTCCAATAGTAAACCAAACTTTTTATCGATCCCTCTCAGTTGTTACCCTTTTTTAATGCAATGCTCTATCGCATAGATATCTTCTATTTCCCTCTAATTATTACTTAATACTAAACATTGCGACATCAAGATGCATACATATATAACTATCATTTTTCTCTACAGGGACACCCGTCGCGTTCTCACCAGTTGCCCCAAGTCTATTCCATACAAGAGGGGCCATCTAGACTATGAGTTCTTTACTCCTTGTTTCGATTCACACGAATTCATGCATGCATATACACATGTAGGATGTTATACATGCTCGATTTCTGCTTGTCCCACGTCAATAGCTTCTTTTATTCGATATTGGCCAAATTAACGATGTTTCTTCCTCACTAACCCGATGGATCTATTTTGTTTGTAGCTTGTATTTCATATAAAGCTTCATCTCTTCTAGCAGGGTCTTCCCATCATCAAGCTTTTTGCTTTGTGTTCTAGCCGAATGAACTAATGGGGATAGTTGATACTTTGTGCTTAGTGATGATTTGTTCCTTTTGTTGAAATCTTGTGTTCTAGCCATATGAACTAATGGGGATAGTTGATGTTTTATGAATTCTTAGTTAATTAGGCGTACATGACCTTAATGGCAATTGCATTCATGATTACAAAATTCAGCATGAGATGCAACCTTTATGTCAGAGTATGTTCTGAACTACCTATGGGTATCTATTGGGTTTCGGGTATCCATCAGGTTCGGGTATGGGGCACGGATTTGTTCCCGTGAAGCTTATCGGTTTCGGATGGGCAACACTTAATTCGGATTCAAGTTTGGATCTAAGTGGTGATACCCAGAATACCCACCTGATTGCCATCGCTATCTGGTATTCTACTCATGCAGTTTATGACGTCACAATCACATACAAGCATCACCTGCCAGATTTTCTGGACAATGTGTATGGCACTTGGCACCAGTCCTTCTTGTTAAGGATATATTGTCTGTTATAGATGATTGCCTTATCTCTTGTCCTTGCCTTATCTCTTGGACCCTCATGTACTCTATATATTGTGGCCATTGACTTTCATATTGAATAAGGTACGTTGAAGTGTCCGCGAGGAGCTTCTTCAAGATCGGCAATGCCGCCAATCGTAAGCCAGCCAGCGCCACTTCCGCCATGGAATTGGAGGGTTTTTTTTTTGCTGTGGGGTGGGTGTGTTGGGGCCTGGGGGTGTTGGTGGTCGGGGGGTCGTTGGTGTAGTGCGATTTTGTGAAGACACGCAATTTGTGAAACTTTGGACGAGTTAAACAGGTAGAAGCACTTCTGTTTTCGTCTTCTTCCCTTTTTTGGGTAGGGGATCGCTACACTAATGAAGAAAGAGATGATAACAAATGTTTCTGGAGGGGAAAAACTAACGGGTGAAAAAAATGGATGGAATTTTGTTTCTTGAATAAATAGATGATTTAGGATGAGAGTATTTCTTGATGAAAAAAGAGTACAATATGGATGGATAAAGACACTGAATTAGAAACAAAGGTGAACTTAAGGATGGTAAACGGGAGCAAAAACGAAATAAAGGTCTTTTTTCCTTTTTCTCTTGCGATTTTTTTGGCTTTTTTTGGGTATGCAACGGCCTGGGAACGAAAGAAAGGTCTTTTTTTTTACATTTCTTTTGCGATTTTTTTGGCTTTTGATTTTGGTATGGAACGGCCTGGGTAAATGAAAGATGAACAATGCAAGTGCTTTTAGGGGGGAAACCAACCGGTGAAGACTGAAGACAGCAGTGGATGATGAAAAACCTGCAGGAATGAGATACGACGAGATAAATTAGTGAATTACAACGGATATAAGAAGAGAAGTGCTTCTATGTTTTTCCTTCTAGTACAAGTTGCACAAATCTTGAAATAAGCGAAGGGGTAAGTAATCACCATCTACTATTCATTCATGCTTTAATAGTTGTGCAACTTTTAAAAATAAGAGCATAGAAACACCTCTCATATAAGAAAAATAACCCTACAAGCATATCTTTTTTTTCCTCTTTTTCATTTGTGTGAATGGAAGCATTTTTAACGGAAAATAGAGGGGGAAACTAAAAAGTGAATGACAGCAAAGGAAGTGCGGAAAACTTACACAGATGAAAAAGTGAAGGGCGACGGAAGCAGCGTTGTGGGAGAGGCGAATTGGAGCAAGCGTTGTGTCGCAAGAGAGATGCGACGCAGAAGAACTCCACAAACAGCCGGTCAATCAACGAGGCAGCGAGCCAGCGAAAGATCTCATCCAGCGCTACACCGCCAGAGAGAGGGGGTTGTTAGGAAACGGATTCGTATTCGATATGGACTCTTCCTTATCTCTAGCAGAACCGCTATATATAGGAGGCAGGGGCTACCCCTTTGTACAGATAAGCATACAGAATAATAAAGCAGGTCTGGTTCCTCCTCATATTGTGTCTCTCTTTCTCCCTGTCTATTCTCCACTTGAGATCTATTAGGCAACCCCGGACTATTCGATAGCGAGGTTGTCTAACACGTTATCAGCACGAAGCTCTTACGGAGAAAGATTGAAAGGTGAGAAAAGACAAGAAGCGAAGGATCATCGACGACGACGAACGTCTACTACAGGCGATTGATCGCCCGATCCGATCTGCAATCAACTCGCCATCAAGCCGGCATCCACTCGGATTGCCGAAAGAAAAGTCCTACGCGACTCTATCCTACGCGATAGTCTACCGAAGAATAGATTGAAAAGGTGAGAATACGAGGATTGATCTAATCGCTCGTTTGAATCTATGCATTCATCTAATCTACGTGGCACGAAGCTACAAAACAAGAATCTACAGTACAACAAAGCAAGGTCGGCACGAAGCTGTAACCAAGCCGCCAGCTTGCAGTGCACACCCTGTGCCGACGCCGCCGTCCAGCCCACGGCCGACGCTTGAAGCATCGCCATCGTACTGGGTTGCCGGCGCCAGTCAAACCCCGCGCACGAAGCGTGCCACCCCGGTCGCCGGACGCTGGCTGCCCCTCGAACTCGTGCATGGAGTCATTGCTTCCCGCTGGCCATGAAGTGCCACCAAGCTTTGACCACAGCCGGCACGGCCCCATGCGCACGCAGCACTTTGGCCACCGCCCGGCCCGGCTTCCTCGGCGCGCTCAAAGCCGCCTTGCTCCCGCCGCCCGGGACGAATGCGCCCCGCCGGACCGATCTATTCTGATCTTGCAGGCCTCCGCCGCCCCTGGAGAGCTCGCCGCGCATCGCCGGAGCACGAAGCTTCCCGCAAGCCCGGCCGATTCTTCTTGCCGCGCCGATTCTTTGCCGCTTCGATCGCGTTTGAAGCCAATGAGCGCCGCAGCCATCTTGAGGCATCGCCGTCGCCGCCTTCATTCTTTGCTGCATGCCGGGCGTAGTCGCCGCTTGCCCTTGGCCGCATCTGCCGCGCCGTCAGCCACCCGAAGCCGCTCTCGGTCGCGCGCCCTTGGCCGCTCGCAGCCGCCAGGCCCCATGGCTCAAAGCCACTACCGTGCGATCTGCCCGGCCCGTAATCTTGGCCGAAGTCCGTCTTGCAAGGCCACCGTGGCTAGCCCCCTTGCGCCAGAAGCCCGGCTGATCCCCTCCCCAGATCGGACACGAAGTCCAATATTTGATGGACATGAAGTCCATTCAATTCAATCGGATAGATAATGTTGACCAGGCCCGATTCAATCAAAACCAAATTTGAAGTCTGGATGGGCACGGGAGGGGGACGAAATTACCTATTTAACCCTCGGGTTTTCTAATTTAATTTCGTTTTTTTTTCTCCGTTTTCTTTTCCGAAAATGCATAAGGAATTCGGAAAATTGAATAAAATAGCAGAAAAATACGAAAAATACCTAGAAAAATCCAGAAAATTTTGTGGCTCTGTTTTTAATTTCTCTTAGCCTTATTTTCTGCATTTATGAATTTTTGCATGAATTTTTGCAATAATTGCTCTATTTAGAATATCGGAAATTCCTGAGAATTTATTTTCCGAATTTATGAATTTATGAATTATGTCATGTTGATATTTGATGAAATTCAAATTCCTGTTGTAAAGTAATTCTGAAAATTGCTTGGAAATTAGCAGAAATTATGAAAACTGCTAGGAAAATTCCAGAATATTTCATATGGCATAAAATGAGAACATGAGTGGTTGGGATTTGATTTTGGTAATGAATAAACAGATATGAGACAATTGGTGTCTAGGAAAACACACATGAGGCTTGGTTCTTTAATTGGCACCCGGAAACGGGAAGTGCTCCCTCCCTCATGTGAGCCCTAGGGGCAGGTTGACCTGGCCAAGAGTCAAATTGACAGAGATATTCATTACTGCTTTTCGTTCGACCAACAAGAATTATATAAGTTGTAATTAGGCTTATGCCATGTTTAATTCATGTTGAAATTTATTTTACTGTTATCAAGTGATGCCGGAAAATTGTCGTATAATTAATGTAAAATTGCCAAATACTAAGAAAATTCTGAAATTCACGAGAATTTACTTTCCGCATTTTACGAATTATGCAATCACACTTTATTAGATTCCACGAATTAATCTAATGTAGGAATCTTGTAAAATGCAGATGTCTGGCATTGTGAACCGTGAGTTTGAAGAATTGGCCCAGCACGGTCAAAACTACCTCACTTGGGCATCCGATGTGAAGATCGTACTCGGCGGCAAGAAGCTCCGAGCTGCTATTGGCTTAGGGTCCTCGAAGGACGCACCACCTAATGCCGAGCAGAACGATCAAGCATTGCACTTCCTCAGGCACCATCTCTCAGCCACCCTGAAAAATGAATATATGGCTGAAGAAAGTGCAATTGAGCTATGGACTGCACTCCAGAAGCGATTCGAGAAGCTCAAATACACAATCTTGCCCCAAGCACAGCAAGATTGGGTGCGTCTGAGGTTTGCGGACTACAAAACAGTGGCCGAGTACAATTCTGCCTTGCACAGAATTTGTACTAATCTCTCCCTATGTGGCAAGAAGATCACTGAAGAGGAGAAGATTGAGAAAACTCTTTCCACTTTTCACCCCAATGCTATCCAGAATGCCCGCAGCTATCGTCAGGACGCATACAAGGAGTATAGCGAACTGATTGATGTTATGCAAGTTGCGGAGTCACAAGATGAAGTTCTCCGAAAGAACTTCGTCTCACAGCCACCTGGAAGGGGCATTGTACCAGAAATCAATGCCAACAGCTATAAGGTGAAAAAGCCCGCCCACATGAAGTGGGTCAAGAAGGGTGGAAAAGAGAAACATCATGCCAAAGGAAAGTCCATAGCCCAAAAGAAGAAGAATGACAAGGAAAAGCCGCAGGCAAGCCGTATGGACAGCAAAACCAAACGTGCTTCAAATGCGGCACTTGGGGCATTGGTCAAAAATATGCCGAATCCAAAGAAGTGATCAATGCATATCGTGCCAAGAAGAAGGCCAAAGGAAATGCACCGGCAGAGGCACATTTTGCGAAGTAGGCAATGATGATGTCATGGAAGTTGACACCCCACATGCTTCATCCTCGCGGCCGGCCTAGACATCAATGATGCAGCCAAGCCCTTGGCAAATGAAGAAAACACTTCTGTGGATGACATAGAAGCAGAAATGAATGCATACTTTACAGATTCCGTTTAGTGCATGAATAACATTGTTAGCACTTTCTTTTAGATTGTGGTTGATTAGTTAATATTGAATAATTGTAAGCTCTCGAAGAGCATACTTTTACTTTCTCATGAATAAGAATTGTTATTTATTCTTTATTCCAGTATTCTTTACTTGCAAGCAATGTTTGAATTACTTTGCCAACTGTCAGATTAGAATTATATTTCTTTTCATCTAGAAATCGTGTAGCACCCAATGGAGGAAATATGCATTGTTGATAGTGGCACAACAAATACCATCTTAAGAGAGTCGAAATACTTCCAGACGATCACGAAGAACGCTGGAAGGATTACGACAATCGCAGGAAGCGATACGCATATAATAGGCTCAGGAAGAGCCACAATTATATTACCAATGGGTACAACTTTGGTAATTGAAGAAGCCCTCTTGTACCCTGAATCAACTCGCACTCTCTTAAGTTTCAAGGATATCCGCGCCAATGGGTTTCACGTAGAAACCAATGAAGAAAATGGCAAAGAACACTTGTGCATTGTGAAGCACGCGGAATATGGAAAGATGGTACTAGAAAAATGTCCCTCATATGAATCTGGGTTGTACTACACGAAAATCAATGCACACGCAGTGTATACTTCTTTGAAGACTGTCTTTAGAAGCTCTGAATTATTTGCTTTATGGCATTGTAGATTAGGTCATCCTGGTCTGAGATTGATGAGAAATATAGTTAACAACTCACAAGGTCATGGCATTAATGTTAAAAATTTCCCGAATCACGAAGATTTTGTGTGCCATGCATGTGCCACCGGGAAATTAATAACAAAACCCTCTGTTATGAGAGTGCAACATGAAATCACTGCATTCCTGGAACGCATTCAGGGGGATATTTGCGGCCGTTCTTTGTCAACAAGGAATCATGCATTCGCAGTTGATCTCGCAGATCATCGTAATTAAGAATGCTTTTCCCGATCATCGCGTGAAGTCCATTCGATTGGACAATGCCTTAATTTACTTCAAGGCATTTGATGATTATTATACGAAGAATCGAATAACAGTTGAGCACTCGTGCCGCACATCCATACGCCAAAATAGAATAGTGAAGCACTAATAAAGAGGATTAAGCTCATAGCCCGACCACTCTTGCAGAGTTGTAACTTGCCCAACACTTGTTGGGGACACGCAGCCTGCACGCAGCAAAGACTCATCAATTATAGACCGTCGGCCTACAACATCCATTCAACTATGCAACTAGTGCAATGGGTCATCCTGAAGATTTGAATGAATGGTATATGTACCTATACCACCCCCACAGCGAACTGCAATGGGCCCTCTCCGCAAGTCTGGGATATACGTTGGTTATGAAAATGCATCCATAATCAGGTATTTGGAACCCACGACTGGAGATTTGCATACAGCCCAATTCGCTGATTGCATTTTTGACGATGATCGCTTTCCCGTCATTAGGGGGAGGAAATGAACCATTGGATGAAAAATGCCGGAAAATCATATGGCATTCCATTGGGATCCCGTGCATGACCCTCGCACTAATGAAGCAAATCATGAAGTCAAGAAGACAATCGATTTGCAGAATTTAGCAAATGAACTGCCTGATCATTTTTGTGATCTGAAGAGCGTGGTTAAGTCGCATATACCAGCAAGAAATGCACCAGAGAGGGTGGAAATACCAAAGAAAGCAGAAGGTATCCCTCATCCTGTTCAGAGGCCTCAAAGAAAAAGAACAGGAAATCTGGCTTCTCAAACCCAAAGAACCCGGAGACGTCTGGGGAAAAATGGGCAAGAAGACTTACCATAGCCAATCACAAAAATGCCCCAAAGCAAGAAGGAGCCGCTGAGACACAGGCTTTGGAAAGAAGCCTGTGGAAAAGGCAATTCCATATTTGAATCTTCCAGTGGAAGAAGCCGCAGAAAATAATGTGTGCGCACACATTGGCGGAGAAAAACTAAAGGAACTTGCTCCTGGAATGGGAAATAGCAATGAAGAGCAAGTAGAAGTGCATGAAGCACACCATGACGAAATGGCCATAAATTTTGTAATAATAGGAGAATCTATGAAAAGAGCAACAACCATTGCAAGGTTTGTTGTTCAAGGTTTCACTCAACGTCCTAGGGTTGATTATGAAGAAACCTATTCTCCGGTCATGGGTGGAATTACCTTTAGATACTTGATCTCAATGGCAGTCAACTTGAAGTTGAGAATGAAGCTAATGGATGTTGTCACAGCATATTTGTATGGAAACTTGGATTCGAAGATTTATATGAAAGAAATGCAGGAAGGTATCCCTATCCCGAACCAAGACAGAGCAAGCAGAAACCTATACGAGGTGAAATTGGAGAAATCCTTGTATGGGAAAGCGATCGGGAAGAATGTGGTACAATCGCTTAAGTGACTTTCTTTGCAAGAAAGGCTACACGAACAGCAAAGATTGTCCATGTGTATTTATACAACGATCCACGAATGGATTTTGTATAACCTCCGTCTATGTAGATGACTTGAACATCATTGGGACGGATGAAGAAATTGAAGAAGCATGCACATACTTGAAGTCTAAATTTGAAATGAAAGACTTGGGTAAAATCAAGTTTTGTTTAGGCTTGCAGCTTGAACATGCCCAAGGCGAAATCTTGGTACACCAATCATCCTACACGCAGAAAGTGTTTGAGAGATTTGGTTTTGAAAAGGCATACCCCGCAAAGACCCAATGGTCGAAAGGTCACTCCAAGCAGACCTAGACCCATACAGGCCTAAAGAAGAGGGGAGGAAGTCACAGGAGCGGAATTCCCATACTTGAGTGCAATTGGAGCGCTCATGTACCTTGCGAATAGCACTAGGCCGGACATTGCGTTAAGTCGTGAATTTGCTAGCGATGCAGATCTGAGAACCCACCAAAAGGCATTGGAAAGGGGTGAAGGACATCTTCCGTTACCTTCAAGGAAGCAAAGACCTTGGCTTGTTTTACAGAAGAAACAATGAATTAAATTTGGTTGGCTATGCCGATCTTTGGGTACCTATCGGACTCCACATACCGGTAAGTCACAAAGCGGGTATGTTTTCCTTGCGGTGGAACGACAATTTCGTGGAAGTCATCTAAGCAGACTCTTGTCTCAAAGTCGACAAACAACTCATAAATAATTGCCTTGTATGAAGCATCTAGATAATTTGCATCGATTCGAAGAATGGTTCATAACAACCAGAAGTCATGTGGTTTGAACATGGAACAAACCCCACCATTATCTATGAAGATAATGCAGCTTGTGTTGCTCAAGTGCAAATGGGATATGTGAAAAGCAATCTTACGAAGCACATCAACCCCAAGTTCTTTTATGCCCATGAAATGCATAAGATGAACGAGATAAAGATACTGCATACTAAGTCGTGTGAAAATCTCGCAGATTTATTCACTAAGTCACTCCCGGCATCTTCTTTTGAAAGATGTGCTAGAGGAATCGGGATGATGAGGCTTAGAGAAGTGCAGATTTCAGGGGGAGAATTTTCACATACTCCTACATAAATCTCAAACATGAAGTTTGAGTACCCAACGTAAATCTTGAAGATTAACATTGAAGTTTGGGTGGATTGTACTCTTTTCCTTAAGTAAGTTTTTCATTGAAGTTTTCTTACATAAGGTTTTTGATGAGGCAATCCGTGCAACACAGCAAGCGTGTGCTATGTACTCTTTCTCCAATTATTTTTCCCACTGGGTTTTTATGGAGTTTTAATGAGGCATATGCATCTCGCAGTGAAGAGTCCAAGGGGGAGTGTTAGGAAACGGATTCGTATCCGATATGGACTCTTCCTTATCTCTAGCAGAACCGCTATATATAGGAGGCAGGGGCTACCCCTTTGTCTGAGAAGCATCTGAGAATAATAAAGCAGGCCTGGTTCCTCCTCATATTGTGTCTCTCTTTCTCCCTGTCTATTCTCCACTTGAGATCTATTAGGCAACCCCGGACTATTCGATAGCGAGGTTGTCTAACAGGGGTCACTACGATTATTCGGCTGACAGTGGGTGGGGCCCGCGATCTTAGCATGGTCACCGTTGGTTGGCTCGGCCTGCCACCTTCCTCAGGACATACGCTTAAATTCCTGAAAGCGTGATACACAACTACAATGGGACCTGATAACATTTCGACTGTGGAACTGCTCTGTACTTTTCTAAATGCTTCTAACCCTTTTTCTTTGCGCACTGAAGTGTAGTTTGGCCAAGAACGTTAACTATTTTTGTTAGAGATAACTTAACACTAACAAGTGGTTGTTCGGATTCTAGCCGCCGGCCCGCGATCGCGGCCGGCCCCGCCATGGACATTCAACGCCTCGGCTTCGTCGTCCCTGCCGTGCTCGACCGCTCTGTGGGTCACATCAGTGACACGCCTCCTCTGCCAACCGTCCGCTTCCGTCGATTGTTCGGCGCCGCCACCAGGGCCCATCGCCACTCGGCCTCCGCCCGAGCTTCGCCGCACGGGATGTCATTGGTCGCCCCTATTGCGCCGGCCTCCATCGGCTGCCTTCGGCCAGCCGCACGGACGCGACTCCTCCGGGGCTTGCCTCTCTAGCACGCGCTTAAAAGCTGATCTATTTGAGGAGCTTACTAATTTTGCAGAAGTTGAAGCTGACTTTAAACCCAAACAGAGAATAAACTTACTTTCTTCTGGCTTAATATGATCGGCAGTGCTCTTCCCCCGTTTCAAAAAATAAAAATAAAAAAAATCGCATGCACCACAATATAAACGGGGGCAAATTATCCAAGAAATAAAAATCATACTACAAAAGTATTCAGTACTTACACAAACCACCAAATCCAAGAAGTCACATTATGAAATATCGAGGTATATAGCACATAACACGCTGTACTATCAAGTCTGAACCAAAATCACAGCACAATGGACTAAATAATCCTTTATGAATTATGAGGGCATTATCCATATCAAAATTAGCCAAATTATACAACCAGAGAGAGAGAGAGAGAGAGAGAAGAAACCAACACGATCCTTGCTTGCACCAGCAGTGGTGGGGTGGCAGAGGAGAAGAGGTGGTGGATGGCGACGGGCCTGTCGGCATCGGTGGAGCAGGAAAGGGAGTAGAACTTGAAGATGAGGACGATGCAGTCGCACGTGCACTCGCGCTGCAGCTGGCTGTTTGAATTTATTTTTTAAAAAAGGAAACTTTGAGTATTCGAAATAACAAGATGGATGGATGAAATAAAGGAAATGCTCTTACAAAAATTTATCGTTGCTAGCATAATAGAGGAAACTTCACCTTATTATTTTGCCCGAGAATCTGAAGCGCGATTCAATCGATGTCCTTCCAACGGATATTTTCAATCTTTGGCCAGCTTTCTCCATTTGGTGCACGGCAGCTTTCCTTCAAGAGTTCACAGCGCCTTATAGATATTCGCTTGAGGGAACTTGGCAGATCTGGTAAAGATGATATGTTGGGGCACTCGTAGATGTAGAGGCTCTCCAGACTGGAGAAGCTGTCGGACTTATTGGCAGGGACTGGATTCCGCAGGTCCAGAATGTCAGCCGCTTGATAGATGCAAGCTTTGCTGGTCTTTCAAATGAAATGGATGGATCGTTGCAACTTTCAAAAACGATACCCGCAGGAACTGTAAAACCATCAGACGAGAGCACGTGGTTGAGCATCACGGAGCTGCTAACACAGAGTGATTGCTGGATACGACACTGCGAGATGCACCCGGCAGTGAGCTTGGGAACATTTACCAATCGTAAAAAATCAAGATGCAGGGAGGGCAAGCCTTCAAGCATGCATAAATCTGGCATATCTTGTAGGTCGAGACTTTTGAGTGAGGTCAGATGACCGATTGACAAGGACGCAGAGCTTTTGCAATTTTTTATGAAAAGATAATCCAGGTGTGGCAAGTCACCGCAGAAGAAGTCAGCTCCAAGCACACAACTTATTATAACTAGCCTCCTGAGGGACAACGGAATAAATTCTGCTCCACGTGCCAACTCTAAAGAAGGGCAGGAATTTAAGCTAACTGACGAAAGAGAGAGAGCGGCTCGTAAGCCCCCTAATGATCTGAGACACCAGCAAGAAGTAATGCGCAAATCATCAAGTGCCGTCAACTGCTGCATGACCTCTTCTGACGGAAGTGCACTTATAGTCATAATCATGGACAATTCCAAATTTCTCAGTGAAGTGAGGCCTCCAAGGCGACTAGCTAGAGCTCCATCTGTAATACTGCACGAAGAGAGAGAAAGTCGACGAAGTGCGGATGGCAGAACAAGTGGCGGCATCCCCATGCTCCTTCCATACAGGAGTTTTATCCTCTGCTCGTGGCAGCATAGCCATGGCTTGATGATATTTTCTTCCTCCGATACTTCATCCCTTTCTCTTTCTAGAGCGCTTTTAATGGTTTGAAGAGGTTGCGATATATCAGCATCCATCAATGGCATCAACTGCTTCAGAGATGAATGCTCTGCCGACAGGCCCCGCCTATCAAATAAATATGATCCTGACTCCATCTCCCACATCCAAGCAAGTCGGGATGCCAAGTGGTCCGCCCTCATCATGTTTTCCCTCTGACCATATTGATCAAGCTCATCGTTGGAAGTAAACATAAGGAGTGGGCATCGGCAAATTACTAAGCGTGCGAGGCCGGCTGGAAGATACGTTAATGTCTTCAGATTTGGGACATCGTCGAGCACCAGTTCGAGCAATGCCTAAAGAGCTCAGCGTTGGATGGTAGACCATCTAACGCGCCGCAACTTCGAAGAGTAAACTCCTCCAAATTCTCAAAATAGGAGCCCTCAATTAACCAGCTTGGATACGTGGCAGATTCGTAGCCTTCAATTGTGAGGCCCTTCAGTTGAGGCAGTGGCATCATACCTTCTACAATCTCCAAATGTAAACTACCCTCTGCTCGCAACTCATTCCCGGGACTCCAGGCAAGGGTCAAGTATTGGAGATGAATTTTCTGATGTAGCTTTGACGCTAAGGCTTCATCCTTTCCAGTAACATTCTCGAGATTTCTGACACATAATCTGCCACCAAGCTCGTTCAAGTCCCTCAGCTGTCGTAACTCATATCCCTCCTTCTGTTGCACAGAAAATACCTCAAGTCGTTGGAGCAAAGTTAGCTTGCCTATGTTACAAATTTTGGGCAGAGTTCTTTTGTCACGCCTATATATTACATCTTGGTGCGCTTCAAGATGCCGTAACTTACTTAAATTGCAAAGTTTGTCAGGCAAACTCTCAACTCTGATATTTAACCGAAGTAACTGTAAGTGGTAAAGAGTACACAATGATCCCGGCAATTCAGAAATCAATGTTTTGACGATGTTCAAATACCGAAGGTGCTTCAGCATACCAACAGATTCAGGCAACTTGCTACTGTTGTAAGATAACAAATACAGTACACGCAACTTCTTCAAATTCTGCAGTACCTGATGGAAAATTTCACTTGCGTCATCCATAAGTGGTTCAATGCAGATAACAGTGCGTAGATGGTGTAGCTTGCTGATACTATCCTTATGCCTTTTGAGACTCTTGACACGAACAGATAGATGTCGAACAGTCCATGGTATTTCTGTCACCTTATCATCTTCTAATCTAAAGCAGTCTTCTTTAGAGATTAACTCTGCCATATCATGAAGGAGATCATGCATAACATAGAATGCAAGAGTGTCCCCATGGTAAACTGCTGGTTGAAAGAAAGATGCAGAGACCATCTCGTTGAAATAATCCTTTCCAATATCTTCTATTTTCTTACTCGTGTTGCACGAATCAACAAGTCCCATTGCCACCCAAAGAGGAACCAACTCATCAATTCGATACTTATGACCTTTTGGAAATAAACTGCAATACAGAAAGCACCTCTGCAGACGTGGATCTAACTTCTCGTAACTCCACAACAGAGCTCTCATGGGCTCCCTTAAGTTGTCAATCCTTATAGTGAGGGCATTCCTCCATGCAGTGATATCCGTTTTCCCTTTCAGCTGGGAACCCACAACTTTTGCTGCCAAAGGAGATTGTCCAAGCCTTTTAGCAATCTTCTCTGCAATCTCTTCCAGCCTTGCACGCAACTGTGGGTCCCTGATTTCTGCTCCAGAGAAGGCATAGTGTTTGAAGAGTTCCAAGAACTGAGTATCTCCCATGTGTTTCAAACGAAACACTTCTTGACAGCAAAGAGCAGCAGGAAGTTTCTCTCCTCGAGAAGTTACCAGCACATTGCTTCCCGTCTGCTGAGAAACTAGAGGAGCTAACATTTGGTCCCATTCCATCTCATTGCTGTAATCATCAAACCAAACATCGTCCAACACAAGCAGGAATTTATTCGATGTTTGCAGTATGTCCCTTAATTTGCACTGGAGAGTATCAAGATTATCAACACGTGGGCATTCCTCCTCTTTGGCAGACTCGATAATCTCCCGTGTGTGCTGTCGTACATCCAGTTTACGGGAGATGCAGACCCACATCCTGACATCAAAGTATTCTTGTACCCTCTTGTCATTGTACACATACTGTGCCAAGGTGGATTTTCCCGCGCCTCCGTGTCCAACAATGGCCAGACCCGAGTAGCTAGCTGAACTAGCCTCGGCTGCAGTGTCCTTGGTAAGAAGACGTATTATACGGTCACGATCCTTGTCCCGACCCAACACTCGCAGAGGTGGTACTGATGTGACCGGAGGAACGGTGGAGCCCTCTGAACTATTACCGGCCGGTAAATGAAGCAGTTCACGGAACTCCTTGGCTTTCGCCAGGGTGGCCTTCAGTTCATTGAGCTGGCGGATTAGCTTCCTGTTCTCCGGGCGCAGATTGGACAGCCTGCTCGAGGCATCATGCAGAGGCTTCAGAATAGCGCTGATGGAGGAGGCATTCGCCGGCGAGGAATCCTCCTTCCCGCTCTTCGCTTTGCGCTTGAGGAGGTTGTACTCGTGCTCGTCCAGCAGATCCTCGGCGTTGTAGAAGGCTTCTTTGAGTTCCTGGAGCCACTTGTCCAACTTGGCCCTGTGGTTGCCCTTGTCAGCCGCCTCAATCACCAGCTCGAACTGCGGCATGATGGTGGTCTCCAGTTCATGGAGCTCACTCGCCAGGTCCACGCCAAGGTACGTTGAAGCGTCAGCAAGGAGCTTCTTCAGGATCGACGATGCCGCCAATCGTAAGCCAGCCAACGCCGCTTCCGCCATGGAATTGGGGGGGGGGGGTTGGGTGGGGGTTCTTCGTTGATGATTGGTGTAGTAGTGTAATTTTGTAAAGACACGAATAATTGATGGAATTTTGTTTCTTGAATAAATAGATGATTTAGGACTAGAGTATTTATTGAGAAAAAAAGAGTATAATATGAAAACTTAGGACGAAGGTGAACTAAAGGATGACAAACAGAGCAAAAACAAAAGAAAGGTCTTTTTTTGTGGGTGGTTGGGTGGTGTGGGGCCGGGGGGTGTTGGTTGATGATTGGTGTAATTTTGTAAAGACACGAATAATGGATGGAATTTTGTTTCTTGAATAAATAGATGATTTAGGATTAGAGTATTTCTTGAGAAAAAAGGAGACAATATAGATGGATAAAGACACTGAATTGTAAACTTAGGAGGAAGGTGATCTAAAGGATGGCAAACGGGAGCAAAAACGAAAGAAAGGTTTTTTTTCTTTTTCATTCGCGATTTTTTTTGGCTTTTTTTGTTGGGTATGTAATGTCTGAGCAAATGAAAGACGAACAGTGTAAGTGCTTTTAGCGGGGAAACCAACTGGTGAAGACAGCAGGGGATGAAAAAAAGAGTACAATATGGAAACTTGGGACGAAGGTGAACTAATGGATGGCAAACGGAGCAAAAACGAAAGAAAGGTTTTTTTCCATTTTCTTTTGCGATTTTTTTTTTGGCTTTTTTGGTATGGAACGGCGTGAGTAAAATGAAAGATGAACAATGATAGTGCTTTTAGTGGGAAACCAACTGGTGAAGACAACAGTGGATGAAAAACCTGTGGGAATGAGAAATTAACGACGAGATAAATCTGTTAATTACAACATATATAAGAAACATAACCCTATAAGCAGATCGTTTTTCTTCTTTTTCACTTGTGTGAATGGAAGTATTTGTAGCGGAAAATAGAGTGAAAGACAGCAAAGGAAGGGTGGAAAACTTACACAGATGAAAAAAAGTGAAGGACGACGGAAGCAGCGTTGTGAATGTTGGAGCCGCCGCGGCGACGGAGGGGAGTGCGAGGTTGCGGGGGAGGCTAATCGGAGCAAACGCTGTGTCGCGAGAGAAATGAGACGCAGAACTCTATGTAGACAGCCTGCCAGTGATAGATGTGATCCAGCGCTGCACCGGCAGAGTGAGGGAGCACAATAATAGAGCACAATAATGACTAACGTAACCAAGGCTTCAGTAGGGATAGCTACCGCTCACTGCCTAGGCAGTCCGTATAACCGATAACGTGCTCAAAATATGGAACTCTTTTACGTACATTAAATTTAATAATAGATTATTTATTCTTTTTAATCTAATAAATTATATTAGCAAGTATTTATTATACTTACTCTAATAATATAGTAGTAGAAATATCCATTACAAATCAATAGCTAGATTTAATTTCTACTATCCATCACCGTAATATTTCTCTAAATTTGATACCCTGATTTGCTACATTTTACAAAACTCACAAGCAATACTCTATGTAATGGTACAACACATCATCAGCAACAACCTTCGACTCAACTTCATTCATTAACATGCAGTATTCTTTAGCTGCTGGCAGTGACGTATCTAGGATTTTAAGTATGGGTGATCTAATTTGGTATAAATTTTTTAAATACCGTGCAAGTGCAGACTGTAGTCAGCAGTCGGTGCACTGCACATAATTTGCGAAACACAATTAAAACTCAGTTTCTTAACTCTGAAATTAGAGTACTTGCCCTTCATAAAGAACTAGAAAAATTACTAGTCGAGTAGCGAAGCGAAGCTACACGCCTAATTTTCTCATGACAAAAGATGCTCAAAGCAATCGATTAATTAGTAGATGCCTACTGCTTGCAAACCAAAAATGGCTTAATGCCAACAAGAAGCAACATATTTGCTACTTCAAAAGATTAACGAGCAATTTCAATCGATAGATAATCTAACATTCTGACCAACTAGCAATTTATGAACTAGTATAAGAACGACAACATCTAACACATGCAGGTCACGAACGGGAACAGAACTACTAAAGTACTTTATACTAGTTTAAGTGTCACTAGGGCTTAGACTGAAGATTTTTTGGATGGGCCGTGGCCCACCGGGACCACCCTCTAGATACGCCCCTGGCTGCTGGTATTTGAATGAACTAGCAGGGTGGCCACGCATTTGTACGGTTGGATTTCTTTAAAAGTTTATAGTATCGAAAGATATAACTTATATGATTGAGAATATATTAACATATTTTATAAGTTATTTAAATTTTCAAGACATCATAAACATTAGAAATGACAATAGAAGCTAGAAAGAAAATTCAGCTTGAGAACGTAATTAAAGTATAAGCTTTGATGGAATAAAATCATTGAACATAATAAATTGATAGGTTCTTAAAAACATAGTAACTCTTTATCTTACATAGATCATGTAGCTATATATCCTTATTTTTTTCTTCATTAAGAACTCTTTTTTCAAAATATACAAAGCACGTGTACCTCTATTTGATCTCAATCAATACACTAACTATTTTACATGGTATTAGGGTGTTTTGGTTCATAGGATGAGGTTGAATGGGATGGAATGGTCCTGTACTATTTGGTTCCATTATTTTGAGTGAATGAGATGGATTCGATCTAGAGGAATATTCCTTAAATTTGTATCACTTGTTCCAGAATGGGACGGTTCTATTAAAACAACCAAACCCATGGATGACTTTTTTCTTGAACCATCTCATATCTGTACCATATGGTACAGGCAACCAAACGCACCCTAATGATTCAACTAATTTGATAAGCACATGGCTACTTCATATATATGACAAATCCCCTAATTTACATTGAAATATCTTAAGTAGTTTGATTAAATCCTATCTGAAAACAGATTAACTGACTGCCTCCTAGGTATTTAAATTTTTTTGCTCAGCATCATGAGTAAATGGGGCATTTGTTAAGGCGTGGTACCATACTAGCATGTCGTAACACAGTACCCTAACAAATCTATCGAATCCATGGAGCAATTTGATTAACAACCCCTAGTGCAGACAGTGAACACAACTGAGCTCCGTGTTTTTGACCGACTAGTTGGCAAAAAAACACACGATAATGAGCTACTCCAGAGAACATTTCAAGTTGCCAACTAGTGCTCAAACTAGAAAAATTATCTGCATAGCGGGAATACATTCATTCTAATTTTCCTTTTCTTTGTTCCCTTTGGATTTTGCAAGCCTAAAGAAGAAATAGACAGAACCAGTTCCACCTGCCCCAAAATCCAGTTGGATCATTCTTGCCAACTGAAGGATCACGATATCTACTGGGACAGCAATAGAATTGCCACTTATTGCTCCATATAATCCACATCCACAGATGATAAACATATCCAAATGAACAGGGTCGATGCAAAGCATTCTGCCACGAATGGACATCACAGATTAGCACTGTACTGTATATAACCAATATGCAACATAATCCATTGACAAGGGGCCAAGTTACCACAAAATTGCCACTGTTATTGACAAACAGTATAGCACAATCCAAACTATACATATCTATAGAGCTACAATAGTGATCCAAAGAAAAAAAGCATAAAAAAATAGAAGGAACGAACCAACCCAGCACCATGCCGATCCTTGCTCACGGGCCACCAGTCGGCAGCGAGGCCATGAATGCACTATACGCCGAATCCAGGTCGAAGTTGAGCTGCCTCGCCTGCTGCTCGGTGAGCTCGTCCCCGGCCCCCATCTTATTCAGCTTGGCGAGCCACTCACTCACCTTGACCTTCCCCTCGAAGTCCGGCGGCAGGACCGGGCCCAGCTTCCCCATGGAGGTCGAGAGGTCGTGAAGCAGGGGGCGGACCTGGTCGTTGGCCAGCATGTTGAGCTTGACGGCGTCCATGGCCGTGATGAAGCTTTGGACGCACTGGGCGATGGCGGCGGCGGACGCCGCGGATGTGGCCGGCGCGGACGAGGACGCCGCGGCGCGGAGCTCGACGGTGGCGGGGACGCCGGACTGGACGAGGCGGCTGAGGGCGGCGGGGCAGTCGAGGCGGTAGGCCTGGACGAAGCGGGGGATGGTGACGACGCCGGCGAGGGAGGAGGAGAGGGAGTTGAACTGGGAGATGAGCTTGAGGCACTCGGCCTCGTAGTCGGCGGCGGAGACGAGGTCGCGGACGTAGGCGCGCTCCAGCTTCTCCGTCGCCTTGATGATCGCGTACAGGTCGGCGAGGCTCTCCAGGAGCTCGCGCTCCCGCTTGTCATTCCACAGCTTCACCTCCATCGGCTCCGGCGATCGAATCTCGGGGCTAGGGTTTCGCGAAGCGCGTGATTGGAGGAAGGGGAGGGGAGGTATCGGAGTGGGACGAGTTTGGGAGCCTGAAGAATTCTGAGGGGTTTCGTGTAAATTGTAGGTATCCTCAGGGTTTCGTATAATTCCATTTTCCACGTTACACCTTCCTTTCTTCTTGAGTTATTGCTCGACGGGACCGAAGGAAACGACGGAATGACGAATTGCACGACAGCATCTATTGTTCTGCGATTAAGTCTATCTCTGGATGGTGTTACGGCAGTCAAATACTGAAATTGCCCATTGGAGCGACTAACCAATTCCAGTAATATCTTTGCTCTTCGCTGAAGACCTGATCACATTTGTTACCTTCTATTTTGGGGAAAAAATCGTATTTGATACATGTTTTCACCCGTATTTACGATATGATACAATAATTTGAAATATTTACAAAAAACACAGTGTTGGCCGGTTTCTGGTGCCCCATCAATGACTTATGGGTCCTCAAAAACCGGCCAAAGGGTTGAACGGTGGATGGAGAACCGGCCAAAGGGATGAACGGTGGATGGAGGACCGGCCAAAGCGATCGATGGTGCATGGGGGACCGGCCAAGGATCGATGGTGCATGGGGCCCGGCCAAAGGCCAGGCGGCAAGGGGGCCCGGCCTTACGCATGGCCGAAGGCACAGGCGGTGGCCAAGCGACACGTCGCGCTGGGAGGAAGTGCGATTTGACATTTTCTTTCGGCGTGGCTGCATGCTTCCGTGATTATAGAGATTGAAGATCCGCCTCCTGCTTTTTCTTAGCCATTGTTCGAGCACATGCATTTGCCGGTAGGTTATGGCTATAAGAAAGGAAGGAGGGAGCAAGGAGAGAACGCATAAACGCAGAGAGTCATCCGGAGAAAAGAAGTTTCAGTGAGCAAGTGAGTGAAGTTCTAGCGTGAAGTTCGACCGAGCGAGTGAAGTTCCATTCTAGCTACTCCAACTACGCTTTGGGACGCGGCTATTTGAGTAGACACAATACTAGTGTATTCATAGCTTAACTATCATGTGGTTATATTATCGCTTAACATGTGAAAGTGAAGTAGTGTATTCATAGCTTAACTAATCATTGGTTTATGTTTTGTTTCTGCAGAAGAAATCACGGTACTGAGACCACCGAAGTCAGAGAAATAAAGGTGCACATTAGTCAACTTTATTGCTTTGCATAATTAATGCTGTACTTTAAAAATTTTGCAGTAGCTTATGACATGATATATTAAGCCTAGTTATTCAGTGCAATCTACTGTACATGGTCAGTAGAAATAATAATGGTAAATGAGTAGAAGATGAAATGACAGTATATTAAGTAGATTATTCGAATGACTGTGAAATTTGTTTGCGTTTAGTACATAATTCGAATAACTCGGAATACATAAAATGACTGTAATAGTAGGTGGATTAGCTGCAGAAATGATAATTTAACTGTAGAAATGACAAAATTTCTCGGTTTCATTTGTCGGTTTGTTCTTGGACCAGAATTAAAAATCATTGGAATAAATTTGTAATGATCGAAAAGTTTAATATTTGTGCATTTTTTAAATTTCGATTCTGTTCTTTAACCAGAAGAATTTATGAATTAATCCTAAGACCTAAATATTCTAAGTCTGTAAGAATATTTGAATGGAATAAAAAGTGAAATTAACTCTTATCGTGTAAAATAACAACCTTGTTTTAGGACTATGAGTCTTTCTGGAGGTCAGGACCCTCTGGCAAGCTTGCACTGGAACGTTGAACTATCTCGGAGGCTTGGACCCTCTGATGACCATAGGACTATTTTAATTTCGGACGATTATTCGCTTGAGCGAAGAACTGTATTTATTTAAATCTGAATGACTGTTTTATTTGGACGATTATTAAGCTTGAGCGAAGGATCGCTTTGTATTTTTGGGCGTAATCACCACTTGGACCGAAAGGAGTTAACCTCCTTTCGAACATAACTAACTCGAACCAACGTAGTCGCTTAATATGACTTAAAATTGGTCTTGTAGAACTTCTGGACCTTGGTAAGTTATTTTACCTTAATACTTCTTTTGCTTCTCACTGAAGTTTTTGCTTTGTGTAGATACCGACGTTGTAGAGACCGCACTCGTCGACCTCGACCCCATTGCAGAAAACTCCGAACAAGGTAAGCACCTCCTTCGATCATGTTGTTCCCATTATTTCTGGCTGTGCGATACTTGTAGAACCGGTAAGGATAATTTAAATGGGTTAATAATGCGGAGCGCAACCGGTCAATCAATTTAATAAAGCGCGATAGCGAAGGATCGTTTTTTTTGGACGTAATCACCACTTGGACTCGAAAGGAGTTGACCTCCTTTCCCAACTTAACAACTCGAAGCACCGTAGCTGCTTAATCTGATCTAAATATCGCCTAAAATAACAACCTTCTTTTGGTACTCTGAGTCTTTCCGGAAGGCCGACCCTTTGGCGAGCTTGCACTTGAACGTTGAACTATCTCGGAGGGCTAGACCCTCTGATGACCATTGCACTGTTAAAATTTTGGACGATTATTCGCTCAAGCGAAGGACAATTTTTATTTCGGACAAATGACTGTTTTAATTTTGGACGATTATTCGCTTTGAGCGAAGTACTATTTTTATGTTTTAGACGTAATCACCACTTGGACCCGAAAGGAGTTGACCTTCTTTCTCAACTAAACAACTCGAACTAACGTAGCTGCTTAATCTGACTTAAATATTGGTGCGCCGAACATCTGGACCTTGGTAAGTTATTTTGCATTATTACTTCTTTTACTTCTTTCTCATGTTTTTGCTTCGTGTAGATACTGAAGTTGTAGAGAACGCACTCGTCGACCTCGACTCCGTTGTAGAAAACTCCGAGCAAGGTAAGCACCTCTTTTGATCATGTTGTTCTCATTATTTTACTTAGATGCAGTTGTTTTGAAGAAATGTATGTATGCATGCGTTAATTTCCGTAAACTTTGTAGATATATTCCCCGCATTCCATTAAAATTTTACATGACATCGTTGGTAGCTTCAAGATTGGGTTAGACTTGTACAAATGTTCCATTTCTCAGTTTATGTTCGTGTACCCGAAGAATTTAGGAATTAATCGTAACACCTCGAAACCTGTAAATACGTAATATTATTCAAATGGAATAAAAAGTAAAATTAATGATATAAAATTGAGTAAAGCCTTAAAAATCCGAAAGTAAAATTTATAAATAGTAAAATAATATTATAATGTAGTTGGGCAGATAAATTTAATCTATAGTTAATTTTTAGTAATTTCTAATTTAGTTGTTGTTGAACATAGGAAGCAATAAATTCGATATAACCTGTTTATTTCATGCTGAAAAATTATGATACAGTATTGAAAATTAGATATGGGTTAAAAATGCGGAGTGCAGCCGATCGATCAATCCACTCAATTTAGGCAATTTCAGGATGTAATAACCTAATAGGCAGTGAAGAACATGAGTTCGTAAAAAAACTTATGGTGTACCAATTAGCTTTTATACGGTACCTCATGTTGGGAGCCATGACGCAGTTAAAGTATACCGTAATGCCATAATTCATGAGAAAGAATAAGAGGAAGAAAAGAAGAGAAAAGAAAAGAGAAAAACAAGAAAAGCATTCCATTTTAAAGAGTATTGGGAAGTACCGATCTTAGGCTGTGCGAGACTTGTAGAATCGGTCAGGATAATTAAAATGGGTTAAGAATAATCATCGCAGCCGGTCGATGATATAAAAATGTCAAGGTAAAATTTATAAATCCTAGAATTATTCGATAAGCGAGTTGGGAAAAGGAATTTGAATTTGTAGATAATTTGAGTACTTTGTAATTAATTAGGTGTTAAGCGTAAGAAATAATCAATCTGGTATAATGTAACACCCTAGTTTTCACTTTCTGGAGAAAAACCTAATTTAAATAAAGTAAATTCAAAATTTGGAGTTTCATTGGTGTTTATATTAACCTGGCATCCATTCCCCTCCGAAATCGGGATTTAATTCCCCTCCGGTCGAAAAATCGATTTTTCCAGTTCCCGCCGGTACCCGAAATTTCACCCGAGTCCAAAAATGCTCCAAAAATCCCCAAACCACTTCTAAAATGTTCCAAATATTCCGAAATGATTTTAGGAATAATTCCCCGGATTTTTGGACCTTCGTTCCTATTTTATCTCGCGCGGCTTTTGTTTAATGCCTGCGATCCGCGCCCGAATATTCAATTCCACAAAAAATCATCCAAATTCAGCGGAACCAATTTTATTGGGTCCCAAATATTCTAAAATGGCTCTAGGAATTTTTCCGGAATTTTTAGGCCATTTTTCCTAATTTTTCTCTAGGGTGGCACGTTTACGTAAAATAGAGCCAATAGGAAAGTGACACGTGGCAGCCACTATTCATCATCTTCAACCTCTAGCCATGCATGGTTGGGTGGAGCTTCAAGCAAGCAACAATGGCTAGGGTTCTTCTTTAAACCTCTCTAGCTCCCTCCACGCAACTCCAAACGACGGCCGGGTTCAGTTGAATTAAATGGCGTCGTCCTCTTCGCATCCCCACCACCTCTCGCCGGAGAACTCGCCGGAATTTGCACTGACGCCCGAAAACCGAAAACGGTTCCAATGACTTCAATTCTCAATTACTCGGCCGTTTCTCGTCCAACCGGCGCACCACCACCTCCGTTCACTCCGTATAAGAGTCCTCTTTCCGGGCATGGGCTTCTCTTTTCCTCTACTCCCTCCTTTTGCCCGAGAGATCGAGAAAACCGACGAGGTGTCACACTTTTTCGGCGTTCTTCGTGTTCTTCGTGTTCATACTTGTATCTTCTTGTCCGGTGAGCTTTTCTTCTCGTTCCTTGGTTCCTTGTGATCGTGAGGTAGTCTAGAAGCTCATCCAATAATCAATTTCAGGTTCTATCAAGTGTGGGCGACGACTTTCAAGTTTTCGTTGTTTCGGCCGAAACTCCGTTCGTCGTCGAATTCATCATCTCCGGTGAGTTTGGATCAAATTCCTTCCTTTTCTAGGTCCCTAAGGATGTTATCTAGAGGTTCTAGGCTTTTATTTGAGTCAAATCCATGCAAAAATGGTGAAGAAATCCGAATTTTCGTGTTTGTTCCTTTCTCTGTTTTTGGTTGGGCTATGCCCGTGCTTGCCGCCGCCCGGCCGGCCGGCCTGTCGCCGCCGTTGCCCGCCGTGGCCGGCCGCCGCCGCCTCGCCCGAGCCGGCCCGCCATCACTTGCCGCCGGCGCTGCGCCGTCCGGCCACCGCCTCGCCTTGGCCTTCCACGCGCCGCCCCTGCCGCCGCCGCTCACGGCCAGCTCCATGCCCGCCAGCGATCCCGCCGCTCCCTCCCCCACCGCCGGCCGAGCCCCCCTCTCCAAGCTTCAAGCTTTTTCTTCCATGGCCATGGAGTTGGCTCAAGCTTGAAGAAGAAGCCTCCCATGTGTATGATACATGGGTCCCACTTGCCATAGAGCCAAAGACCAAGTCCAAGACCCAGTCAAAGTCAAGCCTTGGTCAAACTTTGACCACTCAAACGCGGAATATTCCGAGAATATTCTCGGTTTTCCGATTTATTCGAAATTCAAACTTCGGAAGCTCATAACTTTCTCATCCGAACTCCGTTTGACTCCATTCAAATTTCTAAATTCATCTAAAATCAAGATCTACCTGCCAGTACTAATTTTGTAATTTTTGGATTTTATTTATTTTCTTTTATTTATTTATTTGCCTCGTTTTGCGCGTAGTCGACGACCCCGACGCGACCGCCGATCCCGTCGCCGGACTTCTCGAGTTCGACACTCCCCCCCGCCGACAAAGGCAAGTCTCCTTGACGCATGTTGATCCCATGATTTATAACTGTTTTACACTGTTTTATAAATTGCATGGCTATTTACATAAAATGGTGATGTCAACGTTAGGTTGATAGTTATACCTGTTGTTTATACCTCCTTGAGATTGATATCCATGGTCCTTTGTCGCCCTAGTGCAGTAATCCACCACAATAAATATTTTTGTGAAAACATTATTTTATTTAGGGATTAAGATTGGATGGTAATAGTAGTTTGCAATATAAATAGTGTGGTTTGGGAAATAATAGAAGGTGTGTGGCAATGGGATGATAGTTGGTAAAATAAATAGATAACATTGATAATCCTATTTGCGGACCCAGTTAAATGAGTGGAGAGTTATATTCGGGAAATTTAACAGGCATACTGTATAGTATAAAGGTGATGATGTGAAGGATTAAATATATGACATTATGCAGCATTATCGGTGGATTATATTCTAGATGATTAGAGATGATATTATGAAGTATTCTCGGTGACTCAGTAAATAATATTATCTATTACACTCGGTGGACTAAATGGATAGTATTGAGAATCATACTCGGTGGTTTAGGGGGTGACTATTGAAGTATGGTCCCATGATGACCGTTTATGTGGGATTTTGACTAATATGGCTTATGGGTGATTGTTGTGGTCAATTCGGTTTCATTGTTTATGGAAACCACTATAGTCAATGAATTAATGAAATCTTGGATTTACAGAATCTTTCTTGAAGGATGTTTGGGGTTGAGATTATGAATCATTCTTTGTGAATTAAGTGGATTAGAAGGTTAGTCAGTATATGGATAATGGATACTCAATAATGATAATTATATTTTGAGGAGACTGTTTCTTATACAATAATGTGATAAGCTTAGCATGAATCTAGAGTCATGATGGCACCTGATATACTTACCACTTGTTGGATACAATAATGAATTGGATTATTCATATGATGGTAAAATTGTGGTAATTCAAGGATTATTGAGGATTACAAAATTAACTTTAGGGGTTGTAATCAAACCCTAAAACTTACCTTTTATAAAAAGAAACTGTTGGTGGAATAGAATAGTTCGGTAGAAATGCTTAGACTCGCAAACGGTCAGTATTCACCTATGGGTGGGACTTTCAATTATCTCTTGAAAACTTGTATTGGAAGTTATAGGCAAGGAGTATTGCCAATGGTTTACAAAATAAAAATAAAATGAAAAATGATTTCGACTTGGGCGGCATGGAATGTCGGGTGGAAGCGGACCAAGCCTTGGTTCTTTTGTGCAAGTACCGCCCCAAGTCAATTAAGGACCGACGCTTATGACTGTCTCCATTCTAAGCATTACCGTACAACCACATGTCAAAGTGGGCACGACCTGGCTAACTAATTTGTAGAAACCTGACTTAGACTCACCACTCGGTGGTTGTGTGAGAGCCGGAAAGAGGCATTGTTGTTGTTTTACTCACACGGCGCAAGAGGGGGCTTCTGTACTGGGTGGACATAACCCTAACAGCGGTGAAACCTTAGCGGGTGGGTCGGGTTAGGCGTATACATTGTAACAGCCTTGTCATGATATCCCTGCCGGCACACCTAAGGAAGTGTGCTAATAGCTTGGCATTAAGAGAATATCATGTCTTGTGGGTAAAGTTGTACACACTCTGCAGAGTTAAAACTATTCGAATAGCCGTGCCTACGGTCAAAGGCAAAGCTTCTTTGAATGCTTTCATCTTTGGTAGACTTTGGGTTTTGATTTCAAACTAAACAATGTTTTGTTTTGGGATCGGGAGCCAGTTAGAACTCTCGGGTGTGCTTCTGGCGGTTAAAGCCAGGTAGGTGGAAGGAACCTGATTTTGTGAACCATGGCGGACATAGCCATGTGATTGGATTGAACCCTAATTTTGTTGAGATGTGGCGGATAGAGCCTGTATATTAGTGAGTGGTGGTTAGAACCTTCACTACAATATTACATAATTCAATTATTAAAAAGAATTGCTCAAACATGCTTTGTGAAAAATTATTAACAAGTATGATTTGTTGAAACTTGGCTTTATGCAAAAGAACCATATTAAGCCATCCTTGGATAGCCTACATTGTGCATAATTTCCCAGACTTGCTGAGTACTTTATGTACTCACGTGCTACATTCTAATCCTCTCTCAGAAGTGAAAGAAGCTGTTCAAGATTTCCATCGACTAGGGTGCGTTCTCCACTCGATTGCCTGTGGGCATTTGGATGGGTCGCATTGGCATTTTCGTCTTCCGCTGCAGTTGTTCAAGTTGTTCAGCCTGTCCAGGCCGTAATGGTAAACCTTGACCATAAGGTCTTTGCTTTTATTTGGTATTATTCTTATTTAGTTATTTGTATTCGTGATATGGTTGTTGATTCATCACTTTTGACTGTGTGTACTAGCTACTGATCTGGGACTAGTACAGAAATACACAGAGGACTCCGGATAGTCGATCCGGGGGCCCACATATAACATGATGATTTCACCATTCAAAATTATGAAGCCACCTTTGTTATTCCTAGTAGGCAGTAAAGAACATGAATTTGTAAAAAACCTTAGGGTGTACCAATTACCTTTTACACGGTAGCCCATATCGGGAGTCATGACGCAGTTAAAGTATACCGTAATGCCGTAATTCATGAGAAAGAACAAGAGGAAGAAAAGAAGAGAAAAGAAAATAGAAAAACAGGAAAAACATCCCATTTGAAAGAGTATTGGGAAGTACCAATCTTAGCCTGTGCGAGACATGTAGAATCGGTCAGGATAATTAAAATGGGTTTAAAATAATCATCACAGCCGGTCGATCAATTAAACCAAGCGCGACCATATAAAACCGAGCAAAGCCTGTGAAATATGAAGGTAAAATTTATAAATCCTAGAATAATATGATAAGCGAGTTGGGAAAAGGAATTTGGATTTGTAGATAAATTTAGCATTTCGGAATTAATTAGGTGTTAAGCGTATGACATAATTAATCTGGTATAACATGATTATTTCACCATCCGAAATTATGAAGCCACCTTTGTTATTCCTAGTCAGCAGTAAAGAATATGAATTCGTAAAAAAACTTAGGGTGTACCAATTAGCTTTGATACGGTAGCTCATATCGGGAGCCATGATGCAGTTACAGTATACCGTAATGCCGTAATTCATGAGAAAGAAGAAGAGAAAGAAAAGAAGAGAAAAGAAAAGAGAAAAACAAGGAAAACATCACATGTGAAAGAGTGTTGGGAAGTACCAATCTTAGATTTATGCGAGACACGTAGAATCGGTCAGGATAATTAAAATGGAGTTAAAAATAATCATGGCAAATTCGATCAAGTAAACAAAGCGCGACCATATCAAACCGAGCAAAGCCTTAAAAATGTGAAGGTAAAATTTCTAAATCCTAGAATAATATGATAAGCGAGTTGGGAAAAGGGATTTGAATTTGTAGATAATTTGAGTAGTTCGTAATTAATTCGATTATTCTGCGTAAGACATAATCAATCTGGTATAACGTGATTAGTTCAGCATTGAAAATTATGAAGCCACTTTTGCTATTCCTAGTAGGCAGTAAAGAGCATGAATTCGTAAAAATACTTAGGGTGCACCAATTAGCTTTTATACGGTAGCTCATATCGGGAGCCATGACGCAGTTAAAGTACACTGTAACTTGTATTCATGAGAAAGAACAAGAGGAAAGAAAAGAAGAGGAAAGAAAAGAGAAAAACAAGAAAAACATCTCATTTGAAAGAGCATCGGGAAGTACCAATGTTAGGCTGTGCGAGACATGTAGAATCGATGAACTGGTGCGGTAAATTTGGTGCAAATTTGATTAAAATTCACTGGATTAAAATTGTAATGACTAAAAGGTTTAATATTTGTGCAACAGATGGACACATTTTTGAAAATATATCATAGAGAACGGCCCTCTGTTTTGCACGGCAGAGTGGTGACCATGGACAACTGCATGCACGTGAAAAGACACAATAGCCATCCCGAGTGGATTGGGCGGCTAAAATCACATGTTGTTGCCGTACTACGTGTGAACCGTGATACTGTGAGAGGTTCGTCTAGAAGGGGTTAGATCCACGATACGTTCCAAACAGCCCTATGGTTGTGTACACACTCTTCCGGTGAGAAATAATAGTTCGTGGGATTTGTATGCCCGCAGCGAACGAAGAGAATTTGAGTTAGGAGTGTATGTAGAGGTATTGGCACGACACCAATCAGGAGTTCGGGTCTACTTTCAAGCGATGAGACCATGATTTGTCACATGGGCGGAGAGGATCCACCACGAGGATCCACCACAGGATCCACCAAGCTGTGGAGGAGTGGACCTCGGGGCATGGCGAAGAACAAGTTGATCTGGCGGAGGTTGGTGAAGGTGGCGGTAAGCGGGGATGAAGGAAGCGACGGACGATGATGACCCAACACTGCTATACAATATTTTCGAGCCATTGGTCTGCTGGATTGTACCCTTGTGGATTCTGATAACACGTCATTTGCGCACACCCATAATGACATTCGAGGTGGGCAACGTTTCCGTAATAAGCGAGGAGGCAATTCACTTCCTAAGCACGTCGCCATCATGACAAGGCGGGAGCACACTCGTAATCGGTCGGATCGCACCGTCACGAGGTTAAGTGCAAAAAGTACCCCCATTGTCCCTTCTTTATGCGAGTTCGACAACCAAAGCCACGAGGATTACTTTAAGGTTCGTGTATATATTCCTCATACATGCACCGAGGAATCCATAAGGAACATGGCGATTTAATGAGCGAAGTGCGTAGCGAGAACATAGTGAACATCGTTGGAACCAACATCGCGATGACCCCCCGTGTAATTATGGAGGAGATGCAAACAAAACACGGGATGGTGATCACGTATAGCACAGCCTGGAGAGCAAAACAGAAGGCATTGAAGATGCTTTTTGGGGGCTTCGAGGAGTCCTTCAACTTTGCTCCTAGATTATTACAGAAGATAGCAAACCCAGGCACTCAGTTCGCACTGGGGGATGAGCATGTAAGGATGGAGGACGGGTCTTTGAGCCCGGTGGACCGGTACCTCATCAGGCTATTCTGGTCGTTTGGACAATGCATCGAAGCTTTTAAGTACTGCAGACCAGTTATTTGCGTCGACGGTACATTCCTGAGTGGGAAGTTCCGTGGGACGCTGCTAACTGCACTCGCTGCAGATGCAAATAACCAGATTGTCGGCGTAGTAGCCAACAGGCACCTCCGAGACGGGTGCTTATGAGGTTCCGACGGGGGGCTTTCGGGGCAATCGCCTCGGAAGGGAAGACGGTGACGATCGGGACACCGGGAGGCTCAGGCTAACGGGATGACGCAAAGAGTTTTTTACCCAGGTTCAGGCCCTCCGAAGAGTAATAGCCCTAGTCCTGCCTTTCTTGGTATTGCTTGTGCTCTTGCTAGAGAGGATGGAAATCTTACAGTCTTTCGAACCCCCCTCTCCCATGCATCCCGGCTCCCTTTTATACTCGGGTTGACGGGGGCGCATGGGAGGCTTACACTGCCAGCCATCATCATTGCACTGCTACAGGCGTATTTAATGCGCCTGTCACTATTCTTAGGTCACATTAATGTCTGCCGCATCTGTCACAATCCTGCCTTGGGCCCCATGTCCACCAACGCCGCCTGCCTGGCCACGGGGTGAGGTGCGATCTTGGCGTTCCCAAAGCCATGATGCGTCTGGGGAAGGTGCGCCCGCCGCGCTGCAGCTTCCATGCTTCCACATTCAATGCGCCGCGATTCGCATTTAATGTCCTGATCTCGGCAGGACTATCACGATGGTGCGCCCGGCCGCTCAGACGCCACGTGTCCGCATTGGCGACCACCTTCTTTGGTCGCCAGCGGCCTGGCATACGCGTCGCTGGGCGACCACCTTCTTGGTCGCCAGTCGGCTGTCAGACGCCACGTGTCCGGTAGGCGACCACCTTCTTTGGTCGCCAGCCGCCTGGCTCAGACGCCACGTGTCGGCTGGGCGACCACCGTATGGGTTTTTCTCTTGCCGTGGTAGTGGGCCCCAAACATGCAGCTACCACTTGATTCCTTTTAGCGGGGGGCGGGTACCTTGGTGTTGAATACGCCCAGAGCCCCGCCCACCTAGGAGCGCTTTTGGTCTTCGCTCTTCTTCTTCTTTAATTGGCGGCTTGAGAACTGCTCCGGCTCTGGGTGGGACCCTTCAAAGGTCATGGCGCCTTTGCAAAAAAACTTCCGGCTTCTCCGATTCCCGGCGGTTTATGCGGTTATTTCCTCCTTGTAACCGCCATACGTTCCTTGGGATCGCCCCATTTCTGAGCTCTTAAACTTCCTCTTTTGAATCGCCGCGCCTTTTCGGTTTTCCGCCGGTTCGCCTTCCGTGGCCTTATAAAGGCCGATCGAAGGGAGTAGTTCTTCCCCCTTTCAACTCTCTGCACTCCACCTCTTTCCGACAAGCGTTTGAGCTTCCTCGCTTCATCCCCTTTGCGGTTGCGCTTCGAAATCCCTATCCTCCCGATGGCTCCGTTGCTTCCTTCTTCGATCATTGAGGAGGAGAGGGCCGCTAGGTTCTCCCAGAACATCACCGGGGGCACCCTTCGCCTCAGCCGGGAATTGTCGAGCCCCAGCTGTCGGCTGGGAAGTGATTTTCTTCGGGTGGCAGCTCCTTGCCGGCCTACTACCGCCCGGTTTCGACTTTTATCTTTCTGTTCTCAACTTCTACGCCATTCATCACATTCACCTTCCTCCCAACTCTGTTATCCTCCTTTCTGCCTTTGCTCACTTCTGCGAGATGTTCGTGGGAGTGCTGCCCAACCTTCTTCTTTTTCGCTTCTTCTACACCCTCTGCGCCATGGCGGTACTCGCCCGGTTTCGAGGCTGTCACTGCGGCTCCGCGACGGGGCGTTGCGCGCTATATCCCGTTGGACCGCCGTCCAATCGAGGGATCGCGCGCAGAGTGGTCAGACGTCGAGGGACGATAGCCCGGCATTGAAGTCTTTGGAGCTTCCGCCCCGCCCGGCGGTCAACAACCCCAACTGGGGGCTCCGATGAAGCGATGCGCCGAAGCTCCGAGCGATGCTGGCCGCGTCGACCCGATTTGCGGCCTGGCGGGGCCATGGTGATCCGGATTTTATTACCCGGAGGTGTACCCTTGGCCGCCAGCGTCCGCCAACAGCGATACATGGGCGTGGGCGATGGGACCCGGAGTATCCCCGAGGTAACCTGCTCCGCTCTGCGTCATTCCTTGTTATTCTGTTTCTCTTACGGCAAAACACGATTCTTACGGCGTTTCTTTCCTCCTGCGATTTCTTGTCCTTCTCGTCTTAAGCGGCGGCAGAATCTGGTGATAGCGTGATTGGCCGGTGGATCTTTGCCGCCCGGGCCTATCGGCCCCGTCCGCCGTTCCGTGGCGCGATCCCACTTTGCCGGTGTCCCGGAAGCGCTGGCGGCAATAATCCGCGCCGCCCTCGATGGACGCCATGGGCTCGCCCCGTCGTGACACGCCAGCGCCCTTAACGATCCGGGATCCTCCTCCGCGGCGGTCGAGGAGAAGCGGCCGGCGGCGCGACGTCCGGGCAACGATAGCTCCGCCAGCCTTCCCGAAGACCCGCCTCCTGGGCGGCCGGCCGAGGCTTACGTCGGCCATGAGGCCGGCTGCGGCGGCCGGAGTTCCTCCGTGGTGGCGGGGGCTCGTCGGCCCAGCGAAGTCGTCCACCTCGCCCCTGCAGAAGCGCGGCGTTGAACCCTCCGCCGCCAATACCTTTTGTGCCGCCACCGCCACCAGCGGTGGTCGCTTCCTCGGCCTCCGTCTTCGCCGCCCAGCGATGGCGGGTCTAGCTCGCCTCGCCTCCGCGCCCGGCGATGTGGGTATACTTCGCCTCGCCTCGCCGCCCGGCGATGGCGGGTATACTTCCGCCTCCGTTGGCTGCGGCCGGATCTGCCGCTTCTCCCGCGGCCGGTCCTCGTTCGGCGTGCCCGCTTCCCAAGGCAGCGCCAGTACTCACTGAAGATGCAAATACAATAAAAATTTTCGTTAAGATTAATCCTTCACCGTTATTTCCTCTTTTGTCCAGTTCTGCTCGGGTACCCCTATTTGCTCAGCCGAGGGCGGCCAAGGTGCCGTGGTATCGGGGCTACACCGGCCCGGTCGCCAGAGCCCGAGACGGTGAGGGTCGGAGACGAATCTCGGTAGCCGGCTGCTGCGTCGTCGGTCGAGACCAAGGCCGTTCGGCCCCGTCCCTACCCCTGAACTTCCCACGCCTCCGTTCCTCGGCGAGGCCGATGCCTGTGGCGGCCCTCGGCGAGCTCTACTCAGCCACGAGCAATCGTCTGGTGACGAGCAGGAGGCGGTTGACGGAGCGGGAGCGAAATCAACCGCCTCGCAAGGAAGTGGCGAACTACGATCGGGGCGAGTGGAGGCTGCAGCTGCGGAGGGAGCGAGGCGGCGAGAGCAAAGCACCCGGCCGTGTGCGTCTCTCCGCGGAGCTGGAGGCGGAGAGAGGCGGCCGGGCTCGATCGGAGGTGGAGACAACTGCGAATCTTTGCGCCACGCCTTGATCGGACGGTGGCGACCTTGCTCCTTGGGGCTGGAGCAGCCGGGTCAGCGGGAGGAGGCCACGGCATTCATATACGCCTCTGCCGGACCGCGGACTTCCTCCGCGCCTTCTGCCGCCCTTCGGCTCGGTCCGCCCGGGAGAAGGGATCGCGGCGGCTACGGCCAAATACGTCTTTGGCTTGCCACGCCACCGTGATGCCAACTTCAATCCGGCGGTTCTTTGTCCAAGGGCTAGAGGGTGATTGGCGCGGCGACGGAGGAGCGAGTTCACGAAGCCTCCGGCAGTGGCGCCCAACTAGCGATGGAGAACCCTCGGATGGAGGCGGTGGCGGAGGGCGTGGCGATGGTGCTTTGGGCGTGGCCCCTCATCTTTGAAGATCGTGGCAAACGAGGAGGCGGCAGATGACCCGGAGGACCCTCCGGCGCCCCCTCAGTAGCTTTTCTTCTTTTCTTTATCGGTGGTGACCTTGCCTGCAAAACTTTAGGCAATTGCCGCTTCGAATGAAATAGTAGTGTAAACTCCCTGCTAAGTTGCCTAAAGACACGCTTTTGCCGTAATTTTTTCTGGTTCCGCATGATTGAGCACATAATCTCTTAAAGGCTTAAAGCCTTGCGCCGCGGGATCTCGGCCCTCTGACCCCTCGCCTTAGCAAAATTTGCTTCCCAGGTAGCCTCTAGGGAACGAGCACTCAGTGAGTCGTGTCAGGACCTTGGGCTTTTGGCAACGGTGTTCGAGGCGCCGACCCCAGGGACACCGGAGTGTCATGGCCGTCTTGGGGTCGTCTTGAACCAGCCGCCCAATGCTTAGCCCAGACGCCGCTCTCACTTAGCGATTCCGTCTTTACCATTTGGTATTTGCAAGGCAGGGCACCGAGGGCGAGTGCCTTAGCGCTGCCACATGGGCAAAAGACCGAAGAGAGGCGAGAGAACAAAAGCTTGAGATAAAGAATGCGAATATTTAATTTTAAACATAAGGTCTCCCCGACCCACGGCGGAGAGGAAGACATACTCCGGCGGTCGGGGACGAGACCCTAGGACTTACAACCGATCGAGGTAGAACTTGCAGATTTTCTATATTGCAGGAATTTGCTAGCTCTTCACCCTCGTCGATGCCAGCACTTTGGCCGCCCGGAGAGAAGTGAGACCACTTTAAAGGGTCCCTCCCACTGAGGAGACAGTTTATGCAACCCGGCATGCGATGGATTCTTCGCCAAGACCAGTCGCCAACGCGATGTTCTCTCATTGACCGGAGGCGTGGTACCGCCTGAGACTTTGTTGGTATCTTGCGGCGCGCAAAGCCGCTCGATCTCGCGCCTCTTCCAGGAAGTTGGCGTCGTCCGGCGCGAACCCTCCTGCTCCTCTTACGTGAATGTCGCGGCGAGGTGATCAGCTCTAATTCGAAGGAGAAACGACCTGCGCGTAGACCAGGAAGAAAGGAGTTTCCCGGTAGCCCGGTGAGAGTGGTCCGGTGACCACAACACGCCGGGAGTTCTTCGATCCACCGGCGCCACGCTTGTGGAGTCGGTCGAGCGCCGGGTCTTGAGGCCCTTCAATACCGGTAGCGTTGGCCCGCTCGACCTGGCCGTTGCTCTTGGGGTGGCGGCCGAGGCAAAGCGAGACTTTGGTGCCCATCTCCTCACAGAAATCCAAGAAAGTCGCTGGTGAATCATGCGCCGTTGTCGGTGATAATGCGGTTAGCGACCCCAAAGCGGCGAAGATCCCTTGTATGAACTTGATTTGCAGTGCGGCGGTGATGGATCTCATCGCCTCGGCTTCCACCCACTTGGTGAACTTGTCGACGGCGACGAGCAGGTGGAGTGTAGCCCCTGTGGCCCAGCGAGGAGCAGGCCGGGATATCCAGCCCAGGCCGCGAAGGGCCAAGAGGCGGGATAGTTTGCGAGGCACTGGGCTGGTTGGTGGATCTGCTTGGCGTGGAAGCGCGCCGCATCTCCTCACCGGCTCGCAAGCATCCTGGAGGGCGGTTGGCCAATAGAACCCTTGACGGAAAACCTTTCCCGCCATCGTTCGCCGGACATATGGCTCCCTTTGCATACGCCTCCGTGGATATCGAGAGCAAACCGCTCCTCTTCCCGAGTGATGCACTTTAAGAATTCCGTTCTTACCCGTGATGCAGATCCGCCCACCAGGGTATAGCACTTGGCCTTTCGTGCTACCTTCTCTGGCGACGCATCATCGTCGGGGCATTCTTGATCCCTCGGGTAGGCCAGGATCGGATCCATCCATGTGCCTTCCGGTCAAGCCACAGCGACCACGAGGTGGTCGTCAGGGTATCACTTTGGCCAAGCGTTTCCACCGGAACCACTTTCCCTCAAGGGCGAGGGTCAAGCGGCATCACCACCGTCCGTCGGAAATGGGGCTGCGATGGGACGATCGCGGAAGCCTTTCTTCAAAGACCCCGACCGCACAGAGATCTGGTTGAGGCGGTGGCGAGCTCGTCTGCCAGATGGTTGTCGCGTCGGGGATGTGAGTATACCCCAACCCTTGAAATGCCTTTCCAACTTCACGACCTCCGCAGTGCAGCCGCCATGGCGGGGTCGGGGCGGAGAAAATCTTTCCTTGCCTGGCCCGACGACCGGGGAGGAGTCGCCCTTTACTTGCGGTAGCCGGGCGCCGGCGAGCTGCGGCGGCCAGCCGGCCGGCAAGCCCTCGTACTCGGCGGCGTTGTTAGTGGCCTTGAAGTCGAGAACGACCACGTACTTGAGAGGTCCCGGTCGGAGAGACCGAAGAACCCGGCCCCGCGCCTTCAAGCCTAAAGGACCCATCGAAGAAGGCGTCCAGGGGAGGGCGGGGACCTCATCGGCCGGGCTCGGTGGAGTCCACTCGGCAGCGAAGTCCGCCACCTTTGACTCTTTATCGCGATCTGAGGAGCGAACTTGACACCGAACTCCCCGGCTCGACGGACCACTTTGCGATCGGCCTTACGCTTCGGTTGTGGAGGATTTCACGCCAAAGGATATGAGGAGACCACTGTGATCTCCCTCCCTTGAAAATAGTGCCAACTTTCTCGATGCTACCACCACGGCATAGACCATCTTACGAGCCTGAGGGTACCTTGTTTCTGCGTCATGTAGCATTTCTTGATGTAGTAGACCGGCCGTTGGACACCTTCCGTTCGCCACCGGCGCGCGCTCACTACAAAAGGGCTAGCCGCCACATCTGGCGATAACGGCTCGCCGGATCGAAGGCGACCAAAGACTGGGGAAGAGAGGTACTTCTTGAGATCTTCAAACGCCTACTGGGCTTCCTGGGTCCATTCAAATGAGTTGGTCTTCTTCAATAAGCTTGAACAATGTGAGACTTTTTCCCCGAGCCGATATGAACCGGCCAGGAGGCTAAGCCGGCGATCAAGCATTGCAGTTGCTTGAGCCGGGTAGGTGGCTGCATCCGCTCGATCGCTTCTATCTTTTCCGGATTGACTTCGATTCCACGGCTGGAGACCAGGAAACCGAGCAGCTTTCCAGATGAGACACCAAATACACACTTTTAGGATTCAACCAGGCGGTAGTTTACGGCGAGAGAAGGTCTCTTCTAGATCCTCAACGAGCTCATCGACTTTTGTTTTACCACCAGGTCATCGACATACACTTCCAGATTCTTCCCTATTTGGGGCGAAACACTATGTGCATGGCGCCGATAGGTGGCGCCCAGCGTTCTTCAGCGAAAGGCATCGACATAACAAGACACACCGAAGTCACAAAAGCGATCTTTTCTTCATCTTCCTGCGCCATCTTGATCTGGTGGTAGCCGGAGTAGGCGTCGAGGAAGCATAGAGCTTCGCACCCGCCGTGGAGATCGGCGGCGATGTCTATCCGCGGCAAGAAGTGCAGGTCATAGAGGCAGGCTTTGTTGAGGTCGATAAAGTCGATGCACATTCGCCACCTCCGTTGGACTTCTTTACAAGCACGGGGTTGGCGGCCACTCGGGTAGGTGGCCTCCCATACGATCTTAGCGGACAAAAGTTTTCCACTTCATCCCGAATGGCATCCTGTCGCTCGGCGCGCTGCCGGATCTTTTTGCAGGCAAGGTGCGCTCCAGGAGGCGTTGTTAATCGGTGCTCGATCACCTCCACAGGGACCCGGCCATTTCGAAGGTTCCCAGGCGAACACATCCAGGTTAGACCGGAGGAAGGTGGCGAGCGCGTCTTCCTATTTGGCCCGAGGTCGGTGCCAATCTTGACGACCTTGCCGAGCCATCCTCGCCCACGCGAGGACCGCCTTCGCCTCACCCAAGGGTGCAGGCGGAGGCGCGGATCTTGGCCGAGGGAGGCCGGTTGTCGTCCTTGTCGCGTCTTGAGCAGTGGCGCCGGCCAGATCCTGCCGGTACGCTGGCGGCGCGGGGCTTCCGATCTATCCACCTTCACCGATTATTGGACCTCCAGGCCACTGGAATCTTCACTAGCATGTAGGCGTAATGGGCCACCTTGCCATGAACTTGACCGGTGGGCGGCCGAGCAAGGCATTGTAGGGGAGGTCGAAATCAGCGACCTCAAAATCCACCGGCTCTGTCCAGGAAGTTGTCAGAACTTAGAGCATGTAACAAACCGGACTTGCCCCCAGGGTAAGAGGCCCACCAGGGCAACTCCGTAAAAGCAGCGGGGCGGACGAAGTTCCTCGTCTGGGATTTGGAGCGCGCTGATGCGCTCCGACGGATAACGAGTTGATGGCACCGCCTCCATCAACTAGGACCGCCCGACTTTGCGTTGCGGACCGTGGGAGACACCACGATCGGGAGATGGCCAGGGCGAGGTGTTCTCGGGTGGTCGGCCGGTGAAAGTGATCGACCGCTCGACCACTTCAGCGGCCGACTCGCCGGAGGATAGCGTTGTGGCGCACACTTGCCTCGAATCTCGCTTATCTGCGAGTTCGATGAGTAAGTGGCGAGCCACCGTGTATGAACGCCACGATGCGCTACACTTTCTTTGGAAGGCTAGCGGAGCTGCATCTTCGTCGTCTTCGTCTTCGTGGTCTTTCTCACGGCGCTTCTTGAGCCGCCTGTCGACCAGCTTGGATACAACCTGGCAGTCCTCCAGGTCGTGTCCGCTTGTCCGATGGATGGGGCAATAGGACTTGCCACCATCGTTTTCAAGCGAAGCGGCGGCGGTCCTGCGCCGGCTAGCCGGCCCCGGCGCTCATCCCGCTGGTCCTGATCATCATGACGCCGAGACTTGGGCTCCGGCTCAGCGACCAAGACCTCCCTAGCGGTTGCCTCCCTTCGCTTTTTCTTTTTCTTCTTGCGGTCGGAGGACTTTGAGGCGCCAACATCGCCGGAGTCCGAAGGTCTTGGTGCGCACTTCCGGGCTTCAGCCGCCCTGGCGCACTTGTGCGCCAGGGAGAACAACTCAGACGTGGTTGAGATGACGCGAGTGGCCATCTTTTCCCGCATCTTCTGGTCTCGGACCCCCCTCCGGAAGGCGATAATCACCGGCGCTCGAAATCTGGGGATCGTGTTGCGGCGATGGCTGAACCGCCGGATGAACTCTCTCGAGGACTCCCCTCTTTACGCTCCGAGGCGTGGAGATCGTCCTCCACGCCTGGTTGGCGTAAAGAGCCCTGAAAATTGGCGACAAAAATGTCGCCTGAGATCCTCCACGAGTGCACAGAGCCTCGCGGGAGGTTGGCGGCACCAAGACGGCGAGCCGTCAGCGATGTCGGGAGGTAGTTGGCCATCACTTTCTCGGATCCTCCCGCCGCACGCACCACCGTGGTATAGATCTGCAGAAACTCCTCCGGGTTGGTGGTACCGTCATACTTCTCGAAGGAGGCGGGGCGGAACCTCTCCGGCCACGCGGCTTGCCGAAGGCGGAGAGAGAACGCCTGGCATCCGACGTTATAGGGGGAGCAGCGTCGTTCGCCAGCCCCTCGATCCTGAGGAGAGGATGAGGAGTGCGACCCTGCGCTCGCCCGGAAGTCAGGAGGAGCCCCGTCTTGCACCCTCGCGGCGCTCGCGGAGGGCACGACGCGGGTCACTGTCACGCTGACGTTGCCTCTCGTCGAGGCGCGATCGAAGGTCTTCGCGGTTCCCCCTGGACTCGGGGGGACCGCGGGAAGAAGCGGAGTCACGTGCCCATCCCCCCGTTACGGAGGGGGTTGCAACCTGGACTCCCTTTCCTCTGTCCCGGCCCTTAGTGCCGGGAGAAATTGTCGTGTGGCGGCTGGGAACCGGTGCGTCGGTTCTTGTGAGCTCCTGTCGCCTCATGCGGAAGCCCCATTGGTCGCCGCTTCAACTTGTTCTTTGGCGGCATCCACCAAGTGGGCGATATCCACTTGACCAAGGAGTGGCGGGTGTCGTCCCAGGCTGCCGGAGGATGATCGAGGAGGAGCCGGGCCGCCTGAAGGCTTCGCGCGGGGGTGTCGTCCCCCAGCGCCAAGCGCCGTTGGACAGGCTGACCCTTAGGTGTGGGAGCCAAGTGTCTTTGCTCCGCGGCGGAAGAGGCTTGAGTGGCCGGCCCCTCTCCGAACATCGGGACCGGCTACGGGCGCCCCTTACCTCGGGCGGATTGCTGCGCTTGGAATGCGATTCCGCCATGCAGACAAGCGCTCCTACTCCTGCTGAGCCCCGAACTGAGAGTGAAAAAGAGTAGGCAATCTAACCACCAATAGCCCCCTACAGCGCGCCCTTTATCGCGTAGTAGCCAACAGGCACCTCAAGGCAGGTGCTTATGAGGATTCAGGCAGAGGGGCTTTGGGGCAATCGCCTCGGAAGGGAAGACGGTGACGATCGGGACACCGGGAGGCTCAGGCTAACGGGATGACGCAAAGAGTTTTTTACCCAGGTTCAGGCCCTCCGAAGAGTAATAGCCCTAGTCCTGCCTTTCTTGGTATTGCTTGTGCTCTTGCTAGAGAGGATGGAAATCTTACAGTCTTTCAAACCCCCCTCTCCCATGCATCCCGGCTCCCTTTTATACTCGGGTTGACGGGGGCGCATGGGAGGCTTACACTGCCAGCCGTCATCATTGCACTGCTACAGGCGTATTTAATGCGCCTGTCACTATTCTTAGGTCACATTAATGTCTGCCGCATCTGTCACAATCCTGCCTTGGGCCCCATGTCCACCAACGCCGCCCGTTCCGTCACGGGGTGAGGTGCAGTCTTGACGTTTCCCAAAGCCATGATGCGTCTGGGGAAGGTGCGCCGCCACGCTGCAGCTTCCATGCTTCCACATTCAATGCGCACGATTCGCATTTAATGTCACGATCTCGACGAGGACTATCCTGGGGATGGTGCGCCCTGGCTCATGCGCCACGTGTCGGCCGGGCGACCACCTTCTTTGGTCGCCAGCGGCCTGGCGACGCATACCAGCGTCATTCGCGACCACCTTCTTGGTCGCCCAGTGATCTGGCTGTCGCATACGTGTCCATTGAGGCGACCACCTTCTTTGGTCGCCCGTGGCAGACTGTCGCATGCGTGTCATTTGAGGCGACCACCGTATGGGTTTTTCTCTTGCCGTGGTAGTGGGCCCAAACACGCCCTGGCTACCACTTGATTCCTTTTTTAGCGCGGGGGAGCGGGTACCTTGGTGTTGAATACGCCGACACAGATCATCCCATTGGCGTTCGCTCTCGTGGAGAGTGAGAACAACGATAGTTGGCTGTGGTTCTTGGCACTGCTTAAGAGCCGGGTCGTGGGTACGAGGGAGCGCGTTTGCGTTGTGTCCGACCGCAACAAAGGCCTTCTCCATGCGTTGGATGTCATGCACGACAGCACAAGCTCCTCGGTGAACTGGCCTGATGTGGAGAGGAGATGGTGCATGCGACACCTAGGTGCGAACTTGTATTCAAGCTACAAGAACAAGGCGATGGTGAAGAGGTTCAAAGCCATGTGCCTTCAAAACCAACCTCACAAGTTCAACACGATATGGACGCAGCTGAACGACACCACACGAAAGATGATGGAAGACGACCAATCATAGGAACAACAACTACGCTCTCAAGTGGTGACAGGCCAGACTTTGGTTAGTCGCACGCGGCCCACCTTCAGCCAGTGGATTGCGGGGAAGCCAGCCGAGCGGTGGGCGCTACTCCACGACCACGAGCGGGCGAGTGCGGACAAACCAGTAGTTCATGGTAATTACCGTGGTGTTTAGGTGAATTCTCGTTGAAGCTAACATAAACCATTTTAGGTACAACGTCATGACCACGAACATAGCGGAGGCTTTCAACAACGTACTGAAGGGTGTTTGCGGCCTTCCGTTGTGTTCAATCATTGAGCTCACCTTTTTCTGGCGGTGATTACTTAGTGATCGCGGAGCAGCCGAGGCGTATGTCACTACGTGCGCACCAAGAGTGGAGAAGATCCTCCAATCGAGAAGGCGAAGGCACACTTCCACCGCACTAGGATTTATGACCTGAAGGCACGAATAAATTCGAGGTGATGTGCAAGCGCAAATACCAATCTGGTATCTCGCGGGGACAACGTGCGGCGATGCGGTTGAAGCGGAGGAGGCTACTGCCGCGTGCAACAAGCCAAAGCCGCATCACATCCGTGCTCCCATGTGTTGGCCGCATGTCGCGACATGGGTGGGAACGATGCATCACAGATTCATCTCACCATACTACACCGTGCATGCTTTGAAGAGCACTTGGCGTTCAAAGATGAGTTCGTTCCACGATTGGAAGCGAACTACAAGCTCATCGAGGGCCCCACGGAAACCGTACCCGTGAGTAGACGCCAGAGCCAGGAAGGCCAAGGAGCACCGAATGCAAGGTGACATGGATGCGGTGATGCGGTAGATGGTTTGCGAAAGTGCTCATTATGCAAACAACCTGGACATGACCGCAGGAGGTGCCCCAATCCACGCAGTACTTAATTAGCAGTGCATAATTTGACATTGTGTACTAAGTAGTGCGTACTTTCGTATTGTGTACTCGATAATGTGTACTTTCTAATTGTGTACTTACTAGTGCGTACCTTCCTTCATATTGGAGTGCGTGGCGTTGCGTGCTCGGCGTGTATTCCTATTACCGCGTTGACATTGACATTGCAGGCTATGGCGGGCATTGCACTTCCGCGAGCTACTCGGTGAGTCGGTTGATGCGAAACACCGTGCTAGGGCGATTTGTTCAGGATCCGAGGTGCGACACAATTGTATGTTACATGTGGTGCAATATTTGTGATGCCTCTAACCTTAATTGCGTGCACGTTTGATTGCCCCCTCGTCCTGCGGTCGTTGCACAAAATACCGGGTTGGACGGCGGTTCCATATTCCACTCGCCGTGCAGGTCTACTACCCTTCGCGCTTCTCATGGACGGAGCTATGATGGTAGGGGGTATGACCACGCCGATGCCAGGCCTCGATCGGGCACTTCTTACTGGTCTAATCGATCGATGGCGGCCGGAGACGCACACATTTCACTTTCCATTCGGTGAGATGACCATCACTCTAAGAGACGTAGCCATGCTCACCGGCCTCCCCATTAGGGGCCAACCTGTGGTGCTATCCCGGCCCAGAAGAGGCCTTTGGCAGCAGTACGTGACGGCCAGGTACATTGAGAGTATTTGTTAAGTAATGTCTAAAATGAAAACGATACGATGTGCCTCATTAATCCGGAGTACCTGCAGGTTTGGGGTGCCGTACACATGTAAGGACACCGGAGTGTCAATGAGCTGGCTACAAGCATTACAAGAGTACCAACCATGCCCACAGGATGCAGACGAAGCTACCATAGAACGACATTACGAAGTTTATCTGTATTGCTTGCTTGGTGGTTTGATGTTCACGACCACGAACAGTGACACCATCTCCCCGCATATAGTTTGGATATCTCGAGAGTTGGCCGCAAACCTAGAGGATATGACGACATACAACTGGGCATCCGCGGTCCTAGCTGACACATACCGTGGGTTGTGCGAAGCATGCGTACGACAAACTGCTAGGGGCACAATTACTGGATGCGTGCAAATGCTGCAGATGTGGAGTTGGGAATACCTTTCGATATCTAGGCCTACAATCCGTAAAAAGTACTACCCCATCGATGTGGCCCATGACATGCCAGAGCCCTCTCGCCCCACTATGGGTCATCGGTGGATTCACGCACGGCTAAGATGGTCGCCGCTTGATGACCAGGCGAGCTACAGGCGGGTGGTAGCAGATATGGACCTACTAACCGCTGACAATGTGACATGGGATCCATGGAGGCTGGAACGAGCCGACGAAATTGCCAAGGACGGGCTCATCTCTGGTTGCTGCCTGGTGGACATGTCATTTTGGATGACGACATGCTTCGTCGTGTACATGAACGCGGTGGAGGTCTATTCGCCCGAACGCGTCCAACGACAGTTCGGGTGGCAGCAGATAATCCCGGTTCCACCAGCGGGATCTTTGGGAGGTCGCGCAGTGCGTATCTCATTTGTGTCATTATTGTCATCTTCGTCAAAAATTTGCCTTTAGAATGTATTGATCATTACAGAGAAGCGCTATGGGTAGTGCGGGATCGATCGATTGGACCGCGATCCACGCTCGCACATCACGCGATGGGTCGAGTCAAGATTGCGAGGAGGTGGTCGATCCCATTGGGCGTCTGACCCGGCGAGTACGACAGCTACCTTGCATGGTACCGCGGCGCTGCGTGCCCACGTTGCTTAGCCAGGAGATCGAACCCGCAGCGCCATGGCGTACCGGAAGAAAAGTCACGACATGCGCAGACTCGGTGCACCCATCGTAGTAGTAATATTTATCATAACTTTCCTATTCAAATTCCTAATAACTACATCATACTGCGCAACGCAGACTCGGGAGGCATCGCAAATAATTGCCCATGCCGATGAATGGCGGCGTCCCACCCTCAGGGGTCCTGCGGCTCGGCGTCGGCGGCCAATCAAATGAGACGTTACCCGGCGTCTCAGGAGGCGGGTACTCTCGGCGTCGTGGGCTTGGAGGCTCGCCACGGCGACCACGCAACTACGGCTCTCCTCGCATGGATCCAACTCATACCTCACACGCCCGAGGCGGTCCGTCGGCATCCGTCCCTCAAGTGGCGAGCGAGATGACGCCCAAAGACGTCGTCCCACGCCCCATGTGGGAAGCCGATCTGCGCGCCATCATCCTAGCCCCGTGTTGAAGTCCCAACTTATCCTTGGGCACAAAGGGAGCAGGAAGCAGATTGTTACGTCGCACGCAATGTAACCGTGGTCACCATGGGACGACATACAGCACGTCGGCCCCACGCCGCCGGAAGTGCCACATTTCGCCCTCCTACACGACGGACTACATCAACCACAACAATGGAAGCGAGCACAGTGCTTTCGACTTGAGTTGATGTCGGGACATACTACCTTTCTTGCTTCTACTAGAGAGCGTAGGGCATCTCGCAACCGCAACCGGTTGCAAACATCTTGCATCTTGGGTCCACTACAAATGACCAATCCAGATGCATGGTACAACTATTCCCACCAGGCCTCGCGACAATATACCTTTGCGTCGGGTGCACCTCCCACAGCGAAGATGTCGACGACCGCCCAGTCCGAGTAGGCGAGGGCCATCACAGTCGCAGGATCGAGGAACACTGAGTCCCCGATTCGTCTGACCCTGAGAATTCATGAGAAGGCAAAATTTGGGCGTCGCCCGCGAGGCCGTCAATAATGTAAAATAACTTCATGTAGGGCCTCCGTCTCATGTAATTACTAATTATGCGTACTAAAGATGCGTGCAAATTGGACAAAGTGTTGTCCATTTCCGTATTGCATGATGTTGGTGGCTACAACCTTGATGCTGATTCGAATTAATGTCTCTTTGTTGGAATAATTGCTCTAACATGACACTGTGAAAGTTAATACCGTAGGACGTGACCTAGTTAGAGCGGCAAAGCCTTAACGATTCAATTTTTCTTAAGACATATTTACGCACTTATAAGCTTCTTCACTTCTCTTTGTCGTAGTATCTTGCTCTTCCATTGTATTATATCTAAAATGTTTCTGACCTTATCTTGCTTCAAAATTTTGTAGATGCCTGTCTTCACCTCGTTTGCCATGACGGAGGGAGGATTTTGTGAGGAGCTATCTTTGATGCTCCAGAGCTGAGCTACACTCGTCGCCCGAAGTACCGCTGCGTTCCGTGCCCGCTTTAGCCGTAACTTTTGGGCGGTGAGATTGCTCATCTTCGCCAAGGGTCCTCGGTGGAATGACCGGATCCGGTACTTCACAGTGGAAGCGGCTAAAGCTCGATGATGCTCTGTAGGATGCGGCGAGCAGGCTCTCCTTCACTTCGGCGAGAGCTACCGCTACCAGTTGGAGGACACTCCGTACCGGCTCTTTCCCTCCCATGAGGTGGGGAGGAGTCACAACCGGTTCCGGAGCTTAGAGTTGGAGTCAGACCCCACCATTGTGCACATGGGTGGGCTCATCCGGGAGCAGGACGGGGCGTATGTCCACATTTCTTGTGAGCTTCAGGACACTTACAGGGATCTTCTTTGCGGCGAGGTGGAGATCGTTAATTTGAAGGACTTGCAGCGTGGAGCCGCTCCATCTCGGCCAGGCGTGTGCGAGGCGCAGCGGACGGCACCACCACCCGCCTACCCAGCCAGAGGACCTTCCACGTAGAGGCTCGACCCCAGGCGCGCGAGGGTCAAGCGTCGCCGAGGTTCGCCGCTCGAGTATTCGCCACGGAAGTCCGTGCGGCGTGTTGAGCGATCAAAAGGCGTTCAGCACTTCTTGGCGGCTGGGGAGCCAGACCTTCCTGTGCTCCGAGTGCGATTCGCGATAGTAGCGAGGAGTACTTAGTCGGGCGGTAGCACCCTTCTTTTGTTCATTTGGAACGTTCAATAATTGTGTGTGACGGACTATGTAGTGCTTTTATGCATTTGTGGTACAACCATCTTAATAAAATAAGTATTCTGTTTGAACTAGAGTTTCTCTCGCTCATAAAGCTGTCCATATTGGCAGTTCGTATGTGTAATTACCGAATTATTTGTAAGACAATATGTATCTTTCCAAATGTATTCGGATGTAAATAGGGGGGATTGCAAAATAAAGTTCGAAGCTATTTGTTGGGTCGGACGGAGCGGACGTGCTCATCGATATATGGACTACCATATGCAGAAGAAATATCTCATGGACACCTTTCGTTGCATGTCATACGGACTCGCGCAATAATCCTAAGTATTATAGTCGCGCACAAACCCTAACGATGAAGGATTTTCGGTGGCCCGTAAAAAAGCATGTTTGAAGTTATTTTTTGGGGCGGATGTACCAGATTTGCTATTTGGTGTAAGGACTACCATATTATGTAGAAATATCTCAGTTACAACTCTCTTCGCATATAAATTCTCAACGCCCAATAAGCCTAAGTATTATATGCGCGCACAAACCCTAACGATGAAGGATTTTCGGCGGCCCGTCGGAAAGCATGTTTGAAGTTATTTTTTGGGGCGGATGTTTGAGATTTGCTATTTGGTGTATGGACTACCATATTCTGCAAAAATATCTCAGTGACAACTCTCTTCGCATATAAATTCTCAACGCCCAATAAGCTTAAGTATTATATGCGCGCACAAACCCTAACGATGAAGGATTTTCGGCGGCCCGTCGGAAAGCATGTTCGAAGTTATTTTTTGGGGCGGATGTACCCGATTTGCTATTTGGTATATGTACTACCATATTCTGCAAAAATATCTTAGTGACAACTCTCTTCGCATATAAATTCTCAACGCCCAATAAGCCTAAGTATTATATGCGCGCACAAACCCTAACGATGAAGGATTTTCGGCGGCCCGTCGGAAAGCATGTTCGAAGTTATTTTTTGGGGCGGATGTACCCGATTTGCTATTTGGTATATGGACTACCATATTCTGCAAAAATATCTTAGTGACAACTCTCTTCGCATATAAATTCTCAACGCCCAATAAGCCTAAGTATTATATGCGCGCACAAACCCTAACGATGAAGGATTTTCGGCGGCCCGTCGGAAAGCATGTTCGAAGTTATTTTTTGGGGCGGATGTACCCGATTTGCTATTTGGTATATGGACTACCATATTCTGCAAAAATATCTCAGTGACAATTCTCTTCGCATATAAATTCTCAACGCCCAATAAGCCTAAGTATTATATGCGCGCACAAACCCTAACGATGAAGGATTTTCGGCGGCCTGTCGGAAAGCATGTTCGAAGTTATTTTTAGGCGGATGTACCCGATTTGCTATTTGGTATATGGACTACCATATTCTGCAAAAATATCTCAGTGACAATTCTCTTCGCATATAAATTCTCAACGCCCAATAAGCCTAAGTATTATATGCGCGCACAAACCCTAACGATGAAGGATTTTCGGCAGCCCGTCATAAAGCATGTTCGAAGTTATTTTTTGGGGCGGATGTACCAGATTTGCTATTTGGTATATGGACTACCATATTCTGCAAAAATATCTCAGTGACAACTCTCTTCACATATAAATTCTCAACGCCCAATAAGCCTAAGTATTATATGCGCGCACAAACCCTAACGATGAAGGATTTTCGGCGGCCCGTAAGAAACCATGTTCGAAGTAATTTTTTGTGCCGGATGTAGCAGATTTGCTATTTGGTGTATGGACTACCATATTCTGCAAAAATATCTCAGTGACAACTCTCTTCGCATATAAATTCTCAACGCCCAATAACCTTAAGTATTATATGCGCGCACAAACCCTAACGATGAAGGATTTTCAGTGGCCCGTAAGAAACCATGTTCGAAGTAATTTTTTGGGCCGGATGTAGCAGATTTGCTATTTGGTGTATGGACTACCATATTATGTAAAAATATCTCAGTTACAACTCTCTTCGCATATAAATTCTCAACGCCCAATAACCCTAAGTATTATATGCGCGCACAAACCCTAACGATGAAGGATTTTCGGTGGCCCGTAAGAAACCATGTTCGAAGTAATTTTTTGGGCCGGATGTAGCAGATTTGCTAATTGGTGTATGGACTACCATATTATGTAAAAATATCTCAGTTACATATCTATTCGCATATAAATTCTCAACGCCCAATAACCCTTAGTATTATAGTACAGAAATATCTCAGTTACAACTTTCTTCACATATCAATTCTTAACGCGTAATAACCGTAAGTATTATAGTAGCGCGCGAACCATAACGATGAAGGCTTTTGGGTGGCCCATAAAAAAGCATGTTGGAAGTTATTTTTTGGGCCGAATATAGCAGATTTGCTATTTGGTATACGGACTACCATATTCTGTTAAAATATCTCAGTTTGCATATAAATTCTCAACGCCCAATAACCCTAACTATTATAGCCGGCACAGGTTCCCTCGCACCTATATTAATGGTGACATGCCAAAAGGCTAAGAATGGTGAGATGACAACACGCTGAAAACACTGATATGAAAAAATACAGAAAAAGTTAACATGACAAATGCAGAAAAAGATAACATGACAGTCTTGCACGTGTTGTCATTTCACTCTGACAAAGCTGGGCGCACATGTTGTCATCTTTTCCAGCTTTTTTTTAAAACAGTTTTTCCAACCCTCGCTGAACCGTCCAGCATTTTATATTGTCTTCCACGTTGAGAATATGGTAGTCCGTATACCGAAGAACAAATCAGCTTCGTTATTTAAAAAAATTAGACTCAAGCGTGATACACTATGGCGTGCCGAAAAGTTTCAAGTCCCGGCCCTTTGCCGGTGCGGCTCAGCTTCAGCCCCAGGCCCCATGCCGCAACCGCTACTACGTGCCGCATCTGTCGGCCACTCGCGCCATAAGCAAATCTGCTGCAAACTGCTCCCTGTGCACTACCAGGCCACTGTGAGCTGCAGCTTGGAACCAGCCAGACCCCCAGGCCATGCGGCCTGCCACGTGGCGCTTTCTGTCCGCCTGCCTCGCCGCGCTAATGTCTTGCCGTTCTTGGCCAATGCAGATCTGTGGCTTCTGACTGGACCCCCATCCGCGCACTGCAAATGCTCCCACGTGCCGCTTTCCTGTCTTGGCCCCTCGCTCCGAGCGCTGATGTGCCGCCAGCTGGCTCGTTTCCCCCTCGCGCCCTCGCTATAAATTACAAGGCCGCATGTATTTCTATCAGGCAATCGTGAGCCATTGTTTCAAGTTCATAAAGCTGCGAGTGAGTTGAGAAAACTCACAACGCAAAGAGTAGAACTAGTAGTTTAGCTTTCCTTTTTTTCAATATTTGATTCGGGCTTCGTGTTTCACAGGTATTATTTACGAAACTTATTTTGGACGCGAAGCTACATTATTGTGTTGTTGGGTCAGTGAAGTACAAGGGATATTTATTGGTTCTTGGGGGCTTTGAGGCCATCTATTTCTTTTTTATATTTTTGTTCGAAGTAAGTTTCAGTTATGCTTGAATCCTACTCTTTTAGGCTGAAATATAATTGCTACCATTGTGTAGATGGACAAAGATCCGGAGCGGCTCAAGAAAGGCTTGGCCTGGACAATAAAAGAAATAGATGGTATCGCAGCTGACCTGAATAAAATTGCAAAGGACAACTTTAGTCCTGGCACAAGTTCAAGTGCCAACGAATTCAATAGCTTTATGACTGACATCGAAGCTATAGCTAGTAGCCTCGAAATGGTTGCCATACAGTCGAACGAGTTACTGCAATCAGACCCCCCACAGCCAGAACATCCGGACCTTCAAGCCATCTGTGGCAACCGTCCGCAGGTTGCCACAGAAGAGGACATCGAAGATGAAGACCCAGACTTGTGTCTTCCATGTGACTACGAGAGTGATGGGGAGGGCAAACGCGACCGCTGGCAGTACCTAGAAGATGAGGGTATTGATATAGATAGTGATGATTCTGGATCGTTGTAATCCTGTATCGCTAGAAATGTTAAAATAATATGATATAGATGTACGTTGGTAAGGCTTCGTATTCCACCGTTGTTTTTCCCGCGTTGTAATGTTATGTTGTAACATATCCATTTCATCGCTGTATTTTATGCCTTTAATATGATTCGTATTCCACCGTTATTTTTTGGGCCCGATGTAGCAGATTTGCTATTTGGTGTATGGACTACCATATCCTCTAAAAATATCTCGCCACAACTCTCTTCGCATGTAAATTCTCAACGCCCAATAACCCTAAGTATTATAGTCGCGCACAAACCCTAACGATAAAGGATTTTCTACGTCTGCTACAAAGCATGTTCGAAATTATTTTTTGGGGCGGATGTACCAGATTTGCTATTTGGTGTATGGACTACCATATTCTGCAAAAATATCTCAGTTACATCTCTCTTCGCATATAAATTCTCAACGCCCAATAACCCTAAGTATTATAGTCGCGCACAAACCCTAACAACGAAGGATTTTCGGCAGTAAAAAGCATGTTCGAAGTTATTTTTTGGGCCGGATATAGCAGATTTGCTATTTGGTATACGGACGACCATATTCTGCCAAAATATCTCATTTACAAGTCTCTTTGCATATAAATTCTACTCGCGTAATAACTGTCGGGACCCGAATGTGCAAATCCGGACCCTCTGTGTATTCAGCACTAGTCCAGGATCACGCTAGTGCACACAGTCTCAACATAGATGAATATCACAATCATACACAGCGGAATAGTAAAAATAACTCAATAATAGAATATAAACTATTGAACGACCTTAAGGTCAACCTTACGTTTGTGAGGCCTTGACGGCTTCAACTCCAAATAAGCAGCAGCGGAACGAGGAACATCGGTGAATCCCATCAATACGCCACAGGCAACTGACAGGGTTCGACTCCTAGATAATCGCCTTCTCACGGAACTTCTTCTTCTTCGACGAGGTAGACTTTTGCTCACTGGTGATTGTTTGTTTGCAAGGGGTGAGTACATAAAGCACTCAGCATGTCATGCACAGAATGCAAGTCTAATAACTATATGCATGGCTTATTCCAAGTAACAGGCTGAAGGGGTTATTTTGCAATAAACAGCATTCACAAATAATCATAATAGATTGTAAAGCAGTAAAACAAGTAATAACAGTAATAGATTCCACAGTTATTTCACAAGTAAACCATTCCATATCCTTAAACAGTTATCACTTTCCCACAGGCAAACTACCTCCAAACCCAAGTTTACTTTTAAGAAAAGCTAACCCTTGACTGTAATCCCCGAGCATTGTCCAGTACCGCGGACTCGGCTATTCGAATAGATTTTACACTCTGCAGAGGTTATACACTTTACCCACAAGATACAATCCGCTCACCACGTCAGCCGTGAATCGCCATACAAGAGTATGCGAATGAGTGATCATAACAAAGTCTTTCGGAAGCCTCTAACTACACAAGTGAACCTCTCCGGTTTTTGCCCTACACCATCCCTTCCCTTAGCTAAGGCGAAGTATGGGACCGACATACCGTTGGATGGGTACCATGTCAGCATACTGATGCGCTCCCCCTTCAAGCTACACAAACGGTGTAGTTGACACCCTGAGGTACCACAAGCAAGTTATTAGCGACTTAATCAACTAGGTCTGTCCCATTACAGACATGTGGTTGTACGATTGACTCAGTTCAAAGGCTTGCAAGGTTAAGTCCTTAGGGTGACCAGGGCAAGACTACCCGAAGAACCAACACAACGTTCCCGGTGCCACAACTGGACCACCTGATCATTCTTGCCACATGCCCCGGTCGAAAACTATTTATCAAACCCCAGTTGATTACCATGCACCACGTGCCATTAACATCACAACACATGATACCTTTTCCAAAACAGGTTCAATATATCATTAAGTCAATATTAACATTTGATTGTCCAAAAATCATATCATGAGCACGTAGCAGGTCTAAGCCATATACTACAACGGTCTAAAATCCCATGTTGGCAATTTAATAATGTCCAACTAATAATCCACAACTAGGGTGACAAGGGGTCATGGCACATATTTAAGTAATCAAGGTGTCATACAGCAAATTGGCATTTATCTAATTTCCCATATTTAAATAAAGTATTTTCTAATTGAACTAGCATGCAATAAATTAAATCAAAATAGGTTTCAAAATAGGATCAATATGGTCAAAGCATAACTTGCCTGGCCCTTGCAAACTTTACTGTCTTTTACTCTTTATCCTTGATTCTTGGTCCTCGATCTTCAACTTCTACTTTCTCGATCCTCAGCTCGCTCGAACGACTTCCAGACAACACGTCTAACGATAAAGAAACACAAATACAACAAAACTCAAAAGACGATTCAAATAAACTCCAAATTAAGAACGAACAGCATTGGGCACAACAGCTGGGATAAAATTAGGAACTTGAAAGGATTGGATCAAAGATTGGACAAGAGATGACGGGCTTTCGGAAAAACACCGAAAAGGGAAAGATTAATAACTGGGAAAGAAAGAATAATATTCCGAAGAATATTTCTTCCGAAGTTATTATCTTGATTGGACAGATAGCGAAATATGGGCTCTCGATCTATAGATCGGGTCCATAAGAATATGTTAGTTCACAATGAACTAAACTGAAGCTCAAGGTTGACTTTTGTTGACCGAACAAAACACGGTCAAACAAAAGAGAGACGGATAGATCGCACGTGGGTATGACAGATGGCCATTGGTCTATTGACCAAGTCCACGAACGAAGTCTAGGTTAAAGGTGGATTAGGTTTTCAGGGATAAGACAAGACAAGTGTCTTACCACGATTGAAACAACGGAAAAGATTGCAAAGATATCAACGCGGCTCACGATAAACTTAGTTCATCGAACCAGTCATAGGTTAGGGTTTTGATTCGGCTTTGAAGATGACATGACGATGAGACTAGGCTCACATCATGATGATGGCACAGGTGAAGGCATCGCACTAGGGTTTGTGCAAGAATGCACGCATGCGATGACAACGAGGCGAAGAGAGCCAAGCGTTAACGATGGAACGTTAACGGCGAAACGTTAACGACGGAGCGTTAACGGTGGAACGTTAAAGGCAAAACGTTAACGGAGGAACGTTAACGGCGAACGTTAACGGCAAAACGTTAATGGTGGATCGTTAACGGCGAACGTTAACGGTGGAGGTCAACAATGATAGGATACTCATGAAACAAGGTAGCGACCGTCGGTGCAACGACATGGCCGCGGTAGAACGCTACCAAGGATGGTTAACCGGTGCGCGAACGGCGGCAAGTTTAGGCCGAAGACGACGGTTTAAAGGCGGGCGTCGGGCTTCTCGGCAACGGAGACCGCTTGGACCCTAAAGATGGACCAAAACAGTACAAGATGATCCACCGGACGCGACAACCACGGCCGGAGCGAACCAAAATATCACGGCGTCAAAAAGCGGCACGGCGGCAACAAGCGGTGGCCTAAATATATAAAAAAAATTCCGGACGATGGGATGGCAAAGGGAGAATGTCTAATGCGTAGAACGCGGCGAGACGAACTCAACGGTATAGGCGGATTTTGCGGCGCCCCTCCGGATTAATCACAAACTGCCGATTAACGGGTTTCGGATCAAAACTTTGGACGGCCATAACTTCTAGAATAATGATCGGAACTTAGCGAAATTTTACCGAGAGCTAGATGGGACCAAGTGGCACACCGTGACGTAGGTGTCTCGAAGAAATACCTTCTGGAACAGCGGGGAACGCGCGAGGAAGTTTGCCGCTGTCTGGAACGCAGTCTGAACAGAGAATTTATTTTTCTGCGCCAAATCCAGAGGGCAAAACCTTGCGGCAAGATGTGAATCCTGTAGAGGACATCCCCAGGAGTTTACACAAAAAATTTCACCATCAAAATCGAAAAATTGAGGGAGTTATGGCCTCGGCAAGATTCGAGATTGAAACGGCCGTAACTTTTGATCCCATGGGCCAAATTGGTTGAATTTTGGATAGCAAGCAGATGGTACCTTGTGGCACACCATGGCAAAGACGGATCTTGAAAAGAGTCGACGAGCTGCCCGGGACGCGGCTCCAAAGTTCGGCCGATGTTGGGCGACGTTCGGGCGACATTGGATGGATCTCGGAGTTTTGGAGATGATCCGGAGGTTGAAGATCCGTGGGAGAGGTCATGGGAGGTCTACATGAGGTTAGGGTGGCGGCTAGGTCAAGAAAAATCAAGTTTGGGCGCGTTTCGAGCAAAAACGGGTCTTGTAGGCATTTTATCGAGCAGTTTCCGTGCATGAATCGGATCCGGGCAACGTGGGCCAATGGGGGCACGACACGTGGCGTGGGGGGCGCTGTGGGCTGGCGCGGCTGGCTCGGGCGCTGGGTCGGCCCAGCGCGCCGCCCAGCGCGGCGTCGCCGGGAGGAAGCGTGGTGCGCGCGGTAGTGGCGCTCGGCCAAAGCGGGCGTGGGGAGGCGGCCCGGCTGGCGGCGTGGGCTGGTGGGAGGAGAGAGAGGGAATAGGCCCAAGGTTATTTTCGAAATTTTGCAGCATTTTTCGAATAAAAACAATTCCAATAAATCAAATAAATCAATAGAGGCAATAAAAATACCAGAAAAATTCTAGAAAAATCCCAGAAAATATTTTGAGACATTTCCAACTCAAATAAAATATTTTCAACAAAAATTTATATAAACTTTTCCAAATAATTAATTAATTTCAATAAAAGTGCTTAATACAAATCGATTCCGAATAAATCTAATAAATAGCAAACGAGCTCCGAAAAATCTCAAAAATTACAGAAGAATTTCTTGAAGCACAAGGAATCCAAATAAAATAAAATAAATTTTATTTGGGGTTTAGAATAATCAAATTAAATTGTTTTAGCTTTTAGAAAATTCAAACCAAGCTTTATAAACACGAGAAAATCAACAAAAATTTTTGGGAAGCTAAACAAAACCAAAATTTTTGAAAACCCAAATTTTGGGATGTTACAAATCTCCCCCCCTTAACAGAATCTCGTCCCCGAGATTCAGGGCTGACTATAGAATTAGGTTCAGGGGGACTCAACTCTGGAGCTTCCTCGAACTTCCAAGCAACTGCACACTAGACAGGGGTCGCTTCTGAACAAACGCTTGGTAACATCCAAAATTTTGCAAGCTGCTCCTTGCGGATGAGATCCTCTTACAAGTCCACTGACTTTAACTGTGTCTGTTTTCGGGCACAAGGCACTTCTTATGCGGAAAATCTTGATACTACCTTTGCCGGGAAATCTTGAACATCTTGTGCACTCATGCTGACGCTTCTGGCAACTCCATTGATAGGCTCCTTGCTTCTGTTCCTCAACACTTGATTTTCTGCTTCTTCTAGAAATTGGACAGGCTGTATCTGACAACAAAGCTTATATGCAATTACGCAGTCTTCATCAAGACTTGAACGGCATTCCTGTTGGTCTGGCACTATCCTTGTCGGCTTGATTCTTCAGCATTGACTGAAACTCTGTATCAACTGAATACTCCTTCACAATTCACTTTCTGACGCAAGTGTCTCGGTAGGTGGGGGACTAGGGTTGAAGTGAACAAGTATGACACCTTTTCTCCTAAGAAAACTATTAGCATAGTGTCCCGGCTCATTGCATCTGAAGCAACGCTTGACTGATGCCTGTTGGCTTCTTCCGTGAGGACTTTTCACTGGGTTGATGTTATGGAAACTCTAACCATCAGGGTGAAGCACAGGTGAAAGTATCTCGAACAAAATCTGAGCAGTATGGCAACTGAGTTGTTGAGGAGCACTCCTCATTCGCTGTTGTAGTGGTCCTCCTTGGCTAGACTTCTGATGCTTGCAGTGGTCTTCCAATTCCTTGCACTCATCTTTTAGGTTAAGGCCTTTGTTAACCAACTCCTCTTGCTTCAACTGGCTCCTTAAGAAAGTTTCTTCCATAGTCTTACCATTCACTTTTGGTGTTACAAACTTCACTGCGGTAATTTCTGAGATGATCATGGCTTCAAAAATTGCTTGATCTTTCTGTGGGCATTCTTTAACAAATGACCTGACTCGCCACAGTTGTAGCATGAACGTTTGGGTCATCGTGCCGGGTTGATGGGGCATTCTCTAGGCCAATGACCTCATTTATCACACAAGAAACAATTCCATGGTAACCAAGTACTACTGATTTCCTGAGGTAGATGGATAGGGTTGACACGTTTCTTCTTTATTTCTTCACATGGCACAGCTAGTGCAGATGACAATCATTCTCTTTTTGCTAACTTTTGAGCAATGACAGCTCGAAAATTCTCTCGCTGATGCCGAGTCACAACGGTCACTACTGAATCCAGGGAACATTGAGATGGGCAGTGATCACAGTCTTCGCAAAGATAGCATGTGATGTTGCACATAGGATATTCTCCGGGTAAATGGCTTCCTTCACAGCTGGAACAATTGATTACATGTTCATCAGTAGTGTGTCCTATTTCTCCACATCGGATGCATGCACGATCTTCTGACTTGCTTGGTTGACAACACTTCAAAGAACAACGTCTCGGTATGGTATCGGGTGCAGGGGTTGTACACATCTCTGAACTTGTCGTAGTCACACCATCATTTGACGACGCAACAAACTGACGAAGGGCGGTGACAAACTCCAACCAAGTGATAGTATGTCCATCTTCCGAGGTGGCGTAGAAACCTTTCCTCCAGACTAATGCATCTCCTTTTAACTAGCAAGTAGCTTAGGGGGCCTTCTCTTCATCTTCACATTGTACTAAAGCCAGCTGCTCTTCTATGACACGAAGCCAAATTTTTGCGTCCTTGAGAGTGGCTGATCCATCAAACATGGGTGGTTACAAACTGATCTAAGTGTTGAATTGTCACGGTTGGTACAGTGGACGACTGCTGGTCACTATCTGCTTTATCACTAACACCAGTAGTAGCAACTGAATTGACTTGAACTGCCCCGAAGTCACTGCTGTAGTTGGTCCTTTCCATTTGTTGATCACTCCAAGGTTTAGATAAGAGGGGAAAAGCATAGATGAGGTTCAAGAATCCTATTGCGGGGAGAACAGGTTTAACCCAAAAACTTATAAAAACAACTTAAAACTAGGTATGGTTGCTTATCCAAGCCTAAAAGCTATGCAACGCATACTGCACACTCAGCAATCAATGAAGAACCAAATTCCTAAGCACACAATAATCTAGCGTCTAAAAGGGTAACACTCCTATCTTAAGAGACGCAACTCTCACACATGAGTCTCAACTTACTACTAAGCACTGGTTCTTCAAGATTCTGGAAGACTTCATCGATCCACTTCTCTTCGAGCTCGACGATCTTCAGGGTTGACGGCGACATCCAATACTTTCTCCTTAAGTGTGAAACATCGTTAACTATTCGGAACAACTCAGGTAAGATTTCCATTTAAATCGAGGGGAAGGATAGAACTTTCAGCAAAGAGGAAAGAATGGAAGAATAAGATAAGTCAAGAATGTATTATTCTTTCAAGTTAAATTTTCTCTTTAGAAAATAATTTTGAAGCTCCTAAAGACGGCCAATCTATCTAAGGTCAAGACCTACAGTCAGTATGGCTCTGATACCACCTCTGTCGGGACCCGAATGTGCAAATCCGGACCCTCTGTGTATTCAGCACTAGTCCAGGATCACGCTAGTGCACACAGTCTCAACATAGATGAATATCACAATCATACACAGCGGAATAGTAAAAATAACTCAATAATAGAATATAAACTATTGAACGACCTTAAGGTCAACCTTACGTTTGTGAGGCCTTGACGGCTTCAACTCCAAATAAGCAGCAGCGGAACGAGGAACATCGGGGCGAGCTCACATTTGATGTCACTCCATCCTAGTGTTTGGAAGATTGTTTGCACAGGTTTAGATATGTTGGAAGACGATATGGAGCTCACGCCGGAACAAGAGCAAAACATCCACCGCAATGCTCAAGCCGCAAGCGTGTTGCTTGGAGCGTTGAGTCCCGAGGAATTCAACAAAGTGGATGGCTTGGAAGAAGCCAAAGAGATATGGGACACACTCCAAATTGCACATGAGGGTACATCAAGTGTAAGGGAGTCAAAGATTGAATTGCTAGAAGGCAAGTTGGGGAGATTCGTTATGAATGATGATGAGACTCCGCAACAAATGTATGATCGCTTGATGATCCTCGTAAACAAGATAAGAGGGCTTGGAAGCAAGGATATGACGGACCACGTCGTGGTAAAAAGAATGTTGAGAGCCTTTGCTCCAAGGAACTCGACTCTCGTAACTCTTATACGAGGCGAAAGGATTTCAAAAGGCTCACTCCAAATGACGTGCTTGGAAGAATTCTTTCACATGAGCTCATGGAGGAAGAAGCAAAAGAAGTAAAGAACCTTGCCAAGCAAAGCTCTAGCTCAAGACCAAAGCAAATAGCTTTGAAGGCAAGCAAAAAGGAAGAATCAACCTCAAGTGATGAAGAGGAAGATGAAAGCGAAGACGAAGAAGACTTGGCTCTATTTGTAAGGAAATTCAAAAAGTTCCTCAAGTATGATGGGTCAAGCAAGTACAAAAAGAACTGCAACGACAAATCAAGAAGAAGAACGAACACAAAGAGGGCTTGCTATGAGTGCGGTGAAGTTGGACACTTCATCGCCGATTGTCCAAAGAAGAAGAACAACCAAAATGAGAACAAGAAAAGTGAGCCGCTCAAGAAGAACAAGACGGAACAAGAAGAAGTACTCGGGGCGAGCTCACATTGGAGAAGAATGGGATTCAAACGACTCCGACTCCGACACCGACGATGAAGGAGTCGCCACCCTCGCCATAGAAGCCACTCCACCGACAAAGTCGCTATTCGGGGAATTGAGCGACAACGACTCCGACCACGACGCGCCTATTTGTCTTATGGCCAAGGGGCGCAAGGTAATGGCTAAAACCAAACCCCCAAGTAGCGATAGTGAATTAGAAAGCGATGATGATAATGATGATGCTCTATTTTGTGATTTGAGCAAATCGGCTATTGCTAAGATTCATAAGCTATTGAAAAGAATAGATGGCCAAGAGGAAACTCTCGAGAAGCAAGAAGAGTTGTTAATTTGTGAAAAGAAGAAAACTCTTGCTCTCGAGAAGATCCTCACTAAAGAAAAGGAAACTATTGAATTGTTAACCAAAAAGCTTGATTTGGCTAATAATTCAATTGAAATGCTTAAGGGTTCAAATGAGTCACTTCAAGAGAATGTCATAAGTCTGGAAAACAATCTCCAAGCTCTTGAAGTGCAAATTGAATCTCTTAACGATATTAACTCTCAATTGTTGATTCTCAATTAGCATCTATTCCTTCCACTAGCAATGGTTGCTCTCGTTGCTACAATGTCGATGTTAATGCTTGCACTACTAACTCCCAATTCATGCAAGTATTAAAAAGCGAAAACGAGAGACTAAGTGCCTTGGTAAGGTACGGTTGCATGAAAACTTATCAATCCAAGGATGCCTTATATAAGACCATAAATGGTCGAGGAAACAAAAACAAAGAAGGGCTAGGATATGATAAGAATGAATGCAAAAGAAATGACCGTGTGGTGGTACGAGGTAAGGAATGCATCCAGTTTGTCAAAGGAAATGACAAACAACCATTGACCATCACACATGTCATCAAGACCGGGCAAGAATCTAAGAAGCATCTTCAACATCATGCATCTCACTCTATTCACTTTGCTTCTTACATGTTGAAGAGAAATCACCGTGGTAAAGTGATTGCTCATTTTGTCGGTGCCCACAACTCTAGTGAAAAGAGTAAGAAGAAGGTGTGGGTACCAAAAGTTTTGATCACTAACATGCAAGGACCCAAAAGGATTTGGGTACCTAAAAACAAAGTCTAATGTGATCTTGTAGGATTATACCTCCGGGGGATCAAGTTGGGTGCTTGATAGTGGTTGCACAAACCACATGACCGGAGAAAAGAAAATGTTTTCATCTTTTGATGAAAAAGGGTCACAATATGAAAATATTGTGTTTGGTGACAATGGTAAAGGTGAGGTAATGGGATTAGGTAAAATTGCTATTTCTAATGATCATTCCATTTCAAATGTTCTATTAGTCAAATCTTTAAATTACAACTTGTTGTCCGTATCACAATTGTGTGAAATGGGCTACAATTGTCTATTTACTAATGTGGATGTGACCGTCTTTAGAAGAGACGATTCCTCAATTGCTTTTAAAGGTTATTTGAAGGGTAAGCTCTATTTGGTTGATTTCAATTCAAATAGCGCTAAACTTCAAACATGCTTGATGGCAAAGTCTAGCATGGGTTGGTTGTGGCATCGCCGGCTAGCCCATGTTGGCATGAGAAATCTTGACAAACTTCTAAAAGGGGATCACATCATTGGTCTAACCAATGTTGAGTTTGAGAAAAATAGAATTTGTAGCGCGTGTCAAGCCGGAAAGCAAGTTGGAGCGCGTCATCCCGCGAAGAACATCTTGACGACTACAAAACCATTGGAGCTTCTACACATGGACCTCTTCGGACCCGTTGCTTATATAAGCATCGGAGGTAATAAGTATGGTTTAGTTATTGTTGATGATTTTTCTCGCTTCACGTGGGTATTCTTTTTGCAAGAGAAAAGTGAAACGCAAGGAATAATCAAGAAGTTTGCAAGAAGAGACCAAAATGAATTCGAGTTGAGGATCAAGAAGATTCGAAGCGATAATGGAAGTGAATTCAAGAATACTCAAGTCGAAGAATTCCTTGATGAAGAAGGGATCAAGCATGAGTTCTCCGCTCCATACTCCCCTCAACAAAATGGAGTGGTAGAAAGGAAGAACCGGACTTTAATCGAGATGGCAAGGACAATGCTTGATGAATACAAGGTTTCCGATCAATTTTGGGCGGAAGCCGTCAACACCGCTTGTCATGCCATCAACCGATTATATCTCCACAAGATATTGAAGAAAACGGCATACGAACTCCTCACCGGTAACAAACCAAATATTTCATATTTTAGAGTTTTCGGTAGTAAATGTTTTATCCTTAACAAGAAGCCTAAGAACTCCAAATTTGCTCCAAAGATCGATGAAGGTTTCTTGCTAGGATATGGATCGAATGCTTACGCCTATCACGTTTTCAACAAAACTTCGGGTTGTGTTGAAATAGCGAGAGACGTGACATTTGATGAATCTAACGGCTCTCAAGTAGAGCAAGTTGATTTAAATGTGCTAGAAAATGAGGAAGAGCCAAGCATTGCAATCAAGAAGATGGCAATAGGTGAAGTGAGACCGCAAGAAAAGATGCATCAAGACAATTCATCTACACAAGTGGAGCCTCCCACTTCAAATCAAAATCAAGACATTCCTCAAGATAGTTCAAGCAAATTAATGGAGGATGATCAAATTGAAGATAATGAGCCAATTCAACAAACGTCTGAAATGCCGCATCCAAGAGTGCATCAAAGTGTCCAAAGAGATCACCCCGTCGATAACATTCTCGGTGATATCCAAAAGGGGGTAACTACACGCTCTAGAGTATCTAATTTTTGCGAATTTTACTCTTTCATGTCTACTTTGGAACCTTTGAAGGTTGAAGATGCACTAAGAGATCCGGATTGGATAATGGCTATGCATGAAGAGCTTAACAACTTCGTTAGAAACAAAGTATGGTCACTAGTGGAAAGGCCTAATCAAAACGTGATTGGAACCAAATGGGTCTTCCGCAACAAACAAGACGAGAACGGAGTTGTCACAAGAAATAAAGCTAGGTTGGTAGCTCAAGGATTCACTCAAATTGAAGGTTTGGATTTTGGTGAGACTTATGCTCCCGTTGCTAGATTAGAATCAATTCGTATATTGGTTGCATTTGCTACTCACCATGATTTCAAGCTTTATCAAATGGACGTCAAGAGTGCTTTCCTAAATGGTCCAATCGCCGAAGTAGTCTACGTTGAGCAACCGCCGGGAATGGAGGACCACAAGAACCCCACTCATGTCTACAAACTCCATAAGGCGCTCTATGGGCTTAAGCAAGCACCTAGAGCATGGTATGAATGCCTTAAGGATTTTCTTATTAAAAAGGGTTTCGAAATTGGTAAAGTCGACCCTACTCTATTCACAAAATACGTTGATAATGACCTATTTGTATGCCAAATATATGTCGATGACATTATATTTGGGTCTACTAATAAAGACTTTTGTGAGGAATTTAGTAGGTTGATGACGAAGAGATTTGAGATGTCTATGATGGGTGAATTGAAGTTCTTTCTCGGATTTCAAATCAAACAACTCAAAGAAGGTACATTCCTATGCCAAACAAAGTACATCAAAGATATGCTTAAGAAGTTTGACATGGAGAACGCCAAGCCAATCCATACTCCCATGACGACAAACGGGCATCTCGGTCTAAATGAAGAAGGTAACCCTGTGGATCAAAAGGTATATCGATCCATGATAGGTTCATTGCTTTATCTTTGTGCATCTAGGCCTGATATTATGCTTAGTGTTTGTATGTGTGCAAGATTTCAAGCCGCTCCGAGAGAGTGCCACCTAGTAGCCGTGAAAAGAATTCTTAGATATTTAGTTCACACACCTAGTTTAGGGCTTTGGTATCCTAAAGGATCAAAATTCGATTTGATTGGTTATTCGGATGCTGATTATGCGGGTTGCAAAGTGGATAGAAAAAGCACTTCGGAGACTTGTCAATTTCTAGGTAGATCACTAGTGTCTTGGTCCTCAAAGAAACAAAATTCAGTTGCTTTATCCACCGCGGAAGCCGAATACATTGCCGCAGGAAGTTGTTGTGCACAATTGTTATGGATGAGGCAAACCTTGAAGGATTTTGGTTTTTGTATGGAAAAGGTACCACTCTTATGTGACAATGAGAGTGCGATCAAAATAGCCAACAATCCCGTTCAACACTCTCGGACCAAGCACATAGATATCCGACACCACTTCCTTAGAGATCACTCTCTTAAGGGAGATATAGATATTACCTATGTGAGAACCGAAAAACAATTAGCCGATATCTTTACCAAACCTTTAGATGAGAAGCGCTTTTGCGAGCTTAGAAGTGAGCTAAATGTCCTAGACTATCGGAATGTGTCTTGAAAGATTGCACTCATTGATTGCTGCTAACTAGCTCAATTTCGAAATAAAATGATTGAAAAAGTTATTGAGTGAATTTCAAAAGTGTTTTAGTTGGATCTTAATCTCGGATCAATTCACTTGTAATCATAGTTTTGATTACTTGGATGCTTACTGATAACAAGTGGAATGATCCTCCTTAAGTTCACATGACTCGGAGTTTTCAATCCTCACTCAATTCCTTGTTTCTCTCTCTGATTGCTGGAAAAATCAACTCATCGGAACATCCGATCCAATCATCGGAATATCCGATGTCTGGCAGTTCTTCCACATCGGAACTTCCGATGTGATATCGGAACTTCCGATGTGACCTCCGCACTTAAAAAGTGCCCGTACCCTTTCACTTTCTTTTGTCCTTTTCCTCGTGTCTCTTTAGCCTCTCCTTCCCTTTTCATCTTTGTGCCGTTATCGGAGATTCCGACCTCTCGGAACTTCCGATCTTCGCTTGGGAAGGACTTCATCTTCAAGAGAACCGATCTCTCCGCGCGATTTCTCCTCGTTCTTCGCGAGGTAAACCCTAGGGCTCAATTCTTTCCTTTTGAATCTAGGGCATCCTTTTGAGAAATCGTTTTGGTGAACTTGGTCATCTATTCCTTTGGTTCAATTTTGTCAAATTTCATCTTTTTCCATCGGTTGGTTTGGGAGAAAAGTTGTGTTGATCTAGATCCGTAGACATCGGACATTCCGATCGAGAATATCGGAACTTCCGACCACATGTCGGAACTTCCGATGTGAAATCGGAACTTCCGATGTCAACAGAATGAAAATCAATCCAAAGCTGTTTCTCTCGTTAGCTTAATCGATTCCGCTCTTGTCCTTAGATCAATGGATCCCAGTCAAGGTGGCTCTCAGCCCCCAGCAGGGGCAGGCTCCAAAAGGCCAAGGCAGACTCCAACAGGAACAAGAACCAAAAGGGCTGCGGGTAGAGGAAGAGGTGGAGGCAGTGGAGGACCAGGCATCCAGATTCGTGACCCTCCATCTGATCCTCCTGCTCAGACCGTGAATGTTCCCAGAGGAGCGCCCTTGCCTTCCAGGAAGGGCAAAGCTGTGGCAGGAGTTTCTCAACCTCACGGCCGATTCAGACCAGCTGAGCCTCCAAGGCTCAGCGGCGAGAGAGGAATCCTCGTCTCAAGAGGAAACCCATGAGCTACAAAGGAAAAGCCGCCAAAGTGCGCCGGCTTGAGCAGAACCTCAGGCGAAGCTCGGGCCTCGTGACTATCGCTTCGGACCTTCTTTCAAAGAGATTTCTATGAGTCTATCATTCTCGGCCAGGAAGAATCCGATGAATTACGATGCGGTGGGTTGGATTGGGACTATATGGCCGCACCGATGATGCCACTTTCACAGAGGTCATTGCTGCTTGTGAGAGAATCGGGACTAAGAGGATAATGAGCTTTCAAAGATGATCGAACGTTAAGATCATTGCTCGCTTCTACTCCACTGTACATCTCCAGGACGTAGTCTCCACCTTGCACCGGATGACGTAAGGAGTTTGGTATGAGATCTCTTACGTCAATTTTGCTCATTTGTCTTGGATTCACCGGGCGCATCGCCGCGACAAGGATCAAATTCACAATGAAGCCTCGCTCGGTGCCTCCAACCTGAACTTTTTGTATGATGAAGCTGTAGACTTTGAGGAAGGAAGCACTAAAGGCATGAAGCCTTTCTTTGCCTGTCTCAACAGGCTTTTCAGGAAGACGCTGGCTCCCAAAGAAGGTGATGCCTCTCACATTCTGTCTTATTCAAGGAATCTGCTGAGTAGGATGAGGGAGGGACAGCGTCCTTTTGATGTGTTTGATTTCATATGGAATGAGATCCGCTCGACAGCTCAGGAGCCGAAGAGAAGCTGTGGGTATGCTCCATTCATCATGCATATGATTGAGCACATTACTCACCAAGATTTTGAGTATGATACTAAGCACACAGGAGTGCGGTCGTGCGATCAAGGCCCCGGCTCGACCGCTAGGCGATCGACTAGAGGTGTCGCTACCTCCTCCTCCACGGCTCCTACTGCTGCAGCCTCTAGTGGATCATCCTCTCCAATCCTCCGCGCCTTGAAGTCCATTTTTGTCTGTGCAAGGGCAATGCAAAGCAGCACAAGAAGAACACCAAGAGACTAAAAGACATTCAGAGGCATCCGAATGCAGGTGTTCAGAGGATGAGGAGAGCGATGAGGAAATCAAGGATCCGTTTGCTCCTGCGACCGCAGCTTCAGATGAGGACGATGAGGAGTCCGGCTCTGATGCTGCTTCCGAGGAGTCGGACTAGTCTTTTCTCTCTCTCTCCTTTTTCTCCTTTCTGGTGCTTGATGCCAAAGGGGGAGAAGAGAAAGAAAGCTTACCTCGTTTTATCATCCTTCGATTAGTTTCGTTTCCAAACTTTGTTATCATGTGAACTTGGGACTTGTTTCTCTTGATAGTATGCTTTACTTATGCTCCGATGGATGATTGTTACTATGGATGTTTTAAAATTAATGGTCATTCAAATGTTAGCTTCCATAGTGCTTGTTTCATTATATACTCAGTTTGTGGGGGAGCTCCTGCAAAATTCCTCTCAAAATTGTGCATTTGCGATATTTTCCTATCCATTGCACATCTTCAGGGGGAGCTCAACCAATACGAAATTCTCTTAATATCCTTTTATCTGTAAGCTTTAATCGAGTTGTCATCAATCACCAAAAAGGGGGAGATTGAAAATGCATCTAGGCCCCTAAATTGGTTTTGGTTGATTAATGACAAACGATTAAAATGACTAATGTCTTCAATGAGCTTGTGAACAGGTAAAAGATTAAATGTGAGATCTTCTACATGCGAAGGACACCCTCAAACGAATTCAAGCAAGTAAAACGGCTTTGTAATTTTACTTTTTTCTATGCTTTGTGTCGTAGGAATGCCGTACTATTAAGAGGGATGCATCGTAGATGATCTAGGGTAGTCTCTATGCTCAGATGAATGTTACTTTAAATCTTATTGAGACCCTGAGTCATCGCGCATGCACCGGAATGTGTTTTTATCTAAAGTTCAAGTCGGACATTCCGATATTACATCGGAAGTTCCGATGTGACCGAACATTCCGATGTGCATGCTTGCTTCAGTCCGATGCGTAGAAGATGTATCGGAAGTTCCGATATTTACGATCGGAAGTTCCGACACGTTGTAAAGCTTTCTAGGGTGCTCTCTGTAAAGATCGGAAGTTCCGATATTTGACATCGGAAGTTCCGATGTGTTCAAACCGAAAAAAGGGAGCTCTCTGGAATTATCGGACACTCCGATATATTGGATCGGACATTCCGATGTTAAGTCGGAAGTTCCGATGTTTATATCGGACAGTCCGATATGGACTTAGAAGCATTTTGTCAAGGGCTTTTCTGGAAACATCGGAAGTTCCGATGTTGACATCGGAAGTTCCGATGCATCTTGCTCGTCAGTTGTAGTGCGCTCGAGTTCTGAATATTTGTACATATCGGACATTCCGATGTTGATATCGGAAGTTCCGATATGCAGCTGAGTGGGTGTATAACGGCTAGTTTTTGCAAGAAACTATAAATACCCCACCCCTCCCTCATTTGAGGGATACACACTCTATTTGGCAGAACTTTAGTGCACCTTGAGCTCTCTCTCTAGTCTACTTTTGAGCCCTCCTCTTTGATCTTAGGGATCATCCAAGGAGTGAGGACTAGAAGTGAGATTTGGAGCTAGAGTGAAAAGCGAGTGTCTTTCATCTTGAGCATTAGAGTGTTCCTCCAAGATCAATCAACGTGCATTTGTTACTCTTGGAGGTTGAAGGACTCCTAGACGGCTAGGCGTCGATCACGAGCACCCAAGGATTGTGGGTCGCCGTGAGAAGTTTGTGAAGGCCGGCTCCGCCTCCGAAAGGAAAGGAACCAAATAGTGGAACCAAGCCTCAAGTGTGACCGAGGTTTGGGAGGAAAGGGTTGGAAAAGACCCGGCTCTTTGGAGCCTCCTCAACGGAGACGTAGGATTCCCTCAAGAATCCGAACTCCGGGATCAATTCCGTGTATTATTTTTCATTTTGCTCTAGCCTGACTCCTTACTGTTTTGATCCAACCTTCTTATACTGTCTCTCAAGATTATTTCTTTCAGTTGTTAATTGTCCAGGTCAAAAGTCGATCGGACATTCCGAACTGGTATCGGAAGTTCCGATTACATCGGAAGTTCCGATCCAACACCGGAAGTTCCGATACTCTTTCCGCTGCGACAAATTTAATTTAAATTTTAAACTGCCTATTCACCCCCCCCCCTCTAGGCAACTTTCTCATCTTTTCACATGCACCACGTGCCATTAACATCACAACACATGATACCTTTTCCAAAACAGGTTCAATATATCATTAAGTCAATATTAACATTTGATTGTCCAAAAATCATGTCATGAGCACGTAAGCGAGTCTAAGCCATATACTACAACGGTCTAAAATCCCATGTTGGCAATTTAATAATGTCCAACTAATAATCCACAACTAGGGTGACAAGGGGTCATGGCACATATTTAAGTAATCAAGGTGTCATACAGCAAATTGGCATTTATCTAATTTCCCATATTTAAATAAAGTATTTTCTAATTGAACTAGCATGCAATAAATTAAATCAAAATAGGTTTCAAAATAGGATCAATATGGTCAAAGCATAACTTGTCTGGCCCTTGCAAACTTTACTGTCTTTTACTCTTTATCCTTGATTCTTGGTCCTCGATCTTCAACTTCCACTTTCTCGATTCTCAGCTCGCTCGAACGACTTCCGGACAACACGTCTAACGATAAAGAAACACAAATACAACAAAACTCAAAAGACGATTCAAATAAACTCCAAATTAAGAACGAACAGCATTGGGCACAACAGCTGGGATAAAATTAGGAACTTGAAAGGATTGGATCAAAGATTGGACAAGAGATGACGGGCTTTCGGAAAAACACCGAAAAGGGAAAGATTAATAACTGGGAAAGAAAAAATAATATTCCGAAGAATATTTCTTCCGAAGTTATTATCTTGATTGGTCAGATAGCGACATATGGGCTCTCGATCTATAGATCGGGTCCATAAGAATATGTTAGTTCACAATGAACTAAACTGAAGCTCAAGGTTGACTTTTGTTGACCGAACGAAACACGGTCAAACAAAAGAGAGACGGATAGATCGGGCACAGGGGTATGACAGATGGCCATTGGTCTATTGACCAAGTCCACGAACGAAGTCTAGGTTAAAGGTGGATTAGGTTTTCAGGGATAAGACAAGACAAGTGTCTTACCGCGATTGAAACAACGGAAAAGATTGCAAAGATATCAACGTGGCTCACGATAAACTTAGTTCATCGAACCAGTCTTAGGTTAGGGTTTTGATTCGGCTTTGAAGATGACATGACGATGAGACTAGGCTCACATCATGATGATGGCACAGGTGAAGGCATCGCACTAGGGTTTGTGCAAGAATGCACGCATGCGATGACAACGAGGCGAAGAGAGCCAAGCGTTAACGATGGAACGTTAACGGCGAAACGTTAACGACGGAGCGTTAACGGTGGAACGTTAACGACGGAGCGTTAACGGTGGAACGTTAAAGGCAAAACGTTAACGGAGGAACGTTAACGGCAAAACGTTAACGGTGGATCGTTAACGGCGAACGTTAACGGTGGAGGTCAACAATGATAGGATACTCATGAAACAAGGTAGCGACCGTCGGTGCAACGACATGGCCGCGGTAGAACGCTACCAAGGATGGTTAACCGGTGCGCGAACCGGCGGCAACGGTTTAGGCCGAAAGACGACGGTTTAAGGCGGGCGTCGGGCTTCTCGGCAAACGAAGACCGCTTGGACCCTAAAGATGGACTAAAACAGTACAAGATGATCCACCGGACGCGACAACACGGCCGGAGCGAACCAAAATATGCGGCGTCAAAAGGCGACGCGCGGCGACGGCAAACGGTGGCCTAAATATATAAAAAAAATTCCGGACGATGGGATGGCAAAGGTAGAATGTCTACTGCGTAGAACGCGGCGAGACAAACTCAACGGTATAGGTGGATTTTGCGGCGCCCCTCCGGATTAATCACACACTGTCGATTAACGGGTTTCGGATCAAAACTTTGGACGGCCATAACTTCTAGAATATGATCGTAACTTAACGAAATTTGACCGAGAGCTAGATGGGACCAAGAGGCACACCGTGACGCAGGTGGCTCGAAGAAATACCTTCTGGAACAGCGGGGAACGCGCGAGGAAGTTTGCCGCTGTCTGGAACGCAGTCTGAACGGAGAATTTATTTTTCTGCGCCAAATCCATAAAGCAAAACCTTGGGGCAAGATGTGCATCCTGTAGAGGACATCCCCAGGAGTCTACACAAAAAATTTCACCGTCAAAATCGAAAAATTGAGGGAGTTATGGCCTCGGCAAGATTCGAGATTGAAACGGCCGTAACTTTTGATCCCGTGGGCCAAATTGGGTGAATTTTGGACATCAAGCAGATGGTACCTTGTGGCACACCACGGCGAAGACGGATCTTGAAAAGAGTCGACGAGCTGCCCGGGACGCGGCTCCAAATTTCGGTCGATGTTGGGCGACGTTCGGGCGACATTGGATGGATCTCGGAGTTTTGGAGATGATCCGGAGGTTGAAGATCCGTGGGAGAGGTCATGGGAGGTCTACATGAGGTTAGGGTGGCGGCTAGGTCAAGAAAAATCAAGTTTGGGCGCGTTTGGAGCAAAAACGGGTCTTGTAGGCATTTTATCGAGCAGTTTCCGTGCATGAATCGGATCCGAGCGACGTGGGCCAATGGGGGCACGACACATGGCGTGGAGGGCGCTGTGGGCTGGCGCGCTGGCTGGCTGGCGCTGGCTGGGCGGTACAGCGCCGCCGCAGCAGTGCAGTCTTGGGAGGGAAGCGGAGTGGGCGCGTTGGGCCGTGGGGGCGCTCGGCCCAAGCGGGGCGTGCGTGGGGAGGCGGCCCGGCTGGCGGCGTGGGCTGGTGGGAGGAGAGAGAGGGAATAGGCCCAAGGCCATTTTCGAAATTTTGCAGCATTTTTCGAATAAAAACAATTCCAATAAATCAAATAAATCAATAGAGGCAATAAAAATACCAGAATAATTCTAGAAAAATTCCAGAAAATATTTTGAGACATTTCCAACTCAAATAAAATATTTTCAACAAAAATTTATATAAACTTTTCCAAATAATTAATTAATTTCAATAAAAGGGCTTAATACAAATCGATTCCGAATAAATCCAATAAATAGCAAACGAGCTCCGAAAAATCTCAAAAATTACAGAAGAATTTTTTGAAGCACAAGGAATCCAAATAAAATAAAATAAATTTTATTTGGGGTTTAGAATAATCAAATTAAATTGTTTTAGCTTTTAGAAAATTCAAACCAAGCTTTATAAACGCGAGAAAATCAACGAAAATTTTTGGGGAGCTAAACAAAACCAAAATTTTTGAAAACCCAAATTTTGGGATGTTACAATAACTCTAAGTATTCTAATCGCGCACGAACCCTAATGATGAAGGCTTTTCGGGGGGCTGTAAAAAAGCCTGTTGGAAGTTATTTTTTGGGTCCAATGGAGCAGATTTGCTATTTCGTGTACAGACGACCATATCTGCATAAAAATCTCGTATACAGACGTGTACTCAGTGCATCGAGGCCACTTCCCCTTCTCCCATGCCTCTTAATATATGGACCATCATGTTCTGCAAAAATATTTCATATACACCTTTCTTTCCATGTAAATTATAAATCCGGAATAACCCTGAGTATCACAAGCTGCACGACCTGTCACCCGCAAACAAGGTACACGACGGTCACCCTCAATCAAAGCCGCACGGCCTGTCATGACGCATTGAAAGTCAGATAAAGCATTCTCGCACGACTATGGGAGGGATTCCTGTCTAAAGTCGTGGCCATAGCCACCTCATGTCCCATCACATGCCAAGTTGTAGACGAATCCGATGCCACCTCAATCAAAGTCATCGCGATGTCGTGCAGCTTTCACAAAGCGTGACAGGTCGTGCAGCCTTGCCATCGGCGTGACTTGTCGTTCAGCTTTGCCAAAGACGTGACAGGTGGTGCAGCTTTAGGACAAGGGAGACAGGTCATGCAGCTTTGCCAAGTGGATGACAAGCCATCTAGCTCGCCAACACTATAAAAACCGGTGGAGGGATACACATCCATTACCAACAGACCGGCAATAAGCTTCTGCACACTTTACACAAATTAGGCCACGATGTCGTTCTACCGTCGCCTCTTCAGCAAGCGGAACTTAACCCCCCGCGAATACCCGGATGCGAGTTGTGTTGACGCCCCAGTTCTGCCGGAGTTGCCCCGACCTAATTGCGCCTGCAACCTTCCGGCGAAGATCACGCAGTCTCAGCACGGAGCTGCGGCCGCTCGCGCCCATTACTGTTGTGCACACGGCTATGAGGTAAACCTACTAGTGTCCGTAAAGTACAGGGTACCACTACCATTTCATGTGTCGTTCTTTGTTTTGTAGCGCATAGACCGGTGTTGCTTCTTCCAATGGATCGACGGCCCGGAATGACATGACTACGAATTTCTCAACAACTGCCACGACGCCTACCCCACTTCGCCCGAGAACTTCACCCGGTGGGAGAGGCCGTCGGGATATGTCCCCCTTCTAGATCGACCGGAGTTTAGGGGCGGTGCGCAAGGGAGCAACCAATCGGTCAGTTCCATGCGACATGCTAGTGTTACACAGTCACAAAGTAGTAATTCTAAACCGCTTCGTCGCATACAGGACTTCAAGAAGAAACTTGCAAAACGGATAAAGTCAAAGGAGAAACCTCCGCAAGGGGCCGCACCTGAAAGCACCGAATTTTGCGATCACGACCTGCAAGCAGTCGTTGATACCTGCGAAGATGATCTAGCGGTAGGAGATTCTACGGTGCCCCTTGGCGGAAGGATGAATGGTGCGCCTACTTCAACCGGGTGGATCCGAGAAATACCACCCACATCTCAAACTTCCCATATGGGATAATCAAGCGAGCAACCCTCCCCGTTGTGCTACTTCCGCCGTAAAAGCCGGACCAGTACGCCCAAGGTATTATGCAACGACCACATCACGCATCTTGTATGGATCGCAGGCACGCCTCCAGGTTGTACAAGGACAAGCCCAACACGCACCTCCTCGCACCATATAGTGGAGTGCGAGCCGAAACAGAGAAGACGTCTCAAGAAGGAACCGTATGGAAGAGGGTTCCTCCACTCTAAGAAGGGACAAGGGGAAGCAGCCGGCCGAGGTTCGCACAACGGAAGACATCCTTGCCGGGTTACAAAGACCATCACGGAACCAGGGCGGTATTAACATAGGGGACGCCGCAAATCAGGATGGCATGCCATATGGGAGGGCAGAACTCCACAGAATGCATACAAACAAGTTACTTCTTATACCCTAGAGACGTATGGCATAGGCTACCCATTCGGCAGCAGCTGGGAGCACTGCCCAGGGCCATAGAGCTCTTTCATAAGAGAGATTGAGCGGTGTCCGAGAACAAATCGCAAAAGATTCACGGGTGACGTAATATGTAGAAAATGTATGGCATCGTTCCCACTCTACGAACATAGGCGGAACGATCACTTATTCCACCATGACAACCAGTGTTATCGTCACTTCTCCTAGAAATATCGTCACTGTTGTAATGCCCTTCTAATATAATCTGTGCTTATTTCATCATCTAAACTGTCGTTACATGTGCCCTACTAAGGTTGAGTTTTGTTCCTAAGGTTACTACCTGTATGTACGTGCTTCTCACAATGATCGTAAAAGCAGTCATCAATTGGTAGCCTTCTTTGCTTGATTCCTTTTCTTTCCTGTTGAGCCATGAGAGCCTATATTGCAATACATCCTATTAGACTCCAATTCCAGGTTTCGAACACCTAAATTTTCGAACGTTTGGTTTCTTGAGAACCGATTATTCAGGTTCTTCATCACTGCTTTTTGTACAACGTGGAACTATTATATCCTTTTTTGGAAATCGAAAAGATACAAATTCACCTCGCAAGAAGTGACAGCAAGATTCGCCATATCAAATGTGCACGAAGATTCGCCATATCAAATTCACCTCAGTACCAACTACCAAGCTTCTGGATTACATTTTGGAAGCAACTAGGAGTTAATTCTGGAAAAGAAAAAAACTTCCGTGCATGGCTAATTCCGGAAAAGAAAAAACGGAAGGGGCTGATACAGTCAAAATTTCAATAAACGATTATGTTTTCACATTTGTATAAGTGAGTGACAATTTGTATAGTATTCCAATATAGTGCTTGTATTCGGCCTGAAATAAATAATCCAGTACAGTGCTTGTACTGATAATGGAATTTTTCTTCGATAAAAAGGAAACTTAAGATTAAGATGCTCCGGAATGGAAAGGAGGGAATATCCACAATACCCGGATTTAGTACAATTCGAGGGATTTTTCAGGGTCATTAATCAAGGCTTGGCAGAAGAACTTCAGAAGTTTCCAACAATTAAAGATCCAGATTACGAAATTGCATTTCAATTATTTGCGAAAGGATATCAATTGCTAGAACCCTCAGTACAGTGACAATTTGTATAGTGAGCACTCTCTGTGATATGCTTGTATAGTGTATAACTTTTGGAATTCCAGTACAATGCTTGTATTCCAGTACAGCGATATTGTATAGTTTTCCAGTATAGTATACTGCTTGCATGGGACATCAGCAACCGGCCATGACCATGTAGGGGTCCTCAGGAACCGGCCAAGCCCATGTATGGGACACCAGGAACCGGCCATGGCTTGTATGGTGTACCAGGAACCGGCCATGGCTTGTATGGTAGCCCAGGAACCGGCCAAGCCCATGAGTGGTAGCCCAAAAACCGGCCATGCATGAGTGGTAGCCCAGGAACCGGCCATTGCTGTGTTTTCTGTAAATACTGCAAAAAGTTGTATTGTTTTGGAATTACGGGTTCTAACATGTGCTAAATACGATTTTTCCTCTATTTTGGTATTCAGAACAGAGGCATAAGTTGGAAGATGAGTATGACAAATTGACAGCAATTTCGTCTTCAGATATCCTTTTGTTAGAACAGAAATATGGTGAGCTTCAGGCATCTGCAACTGCAACCCAATTGGTCATTAGTGTTTCCCTGATCCTGTCTGATTGCGACCTCTTGCTACAGGAAGATACATACCGATAATGGTTTGGAGTTCTATTATGGATTATTTAAAGCTTTTATACAAATTAAAGGGCATTATGTGACACTGCACCGTTCCTAGTACTCCTCAACAAAATGATGTGGTTGAACGTGTGAACAGAACCATCATGAAGAAGGTACATTGCATGTTCTTGTCTAACTCTAGTTTATCTAGGAGTTTTTGGTAGAAATTGCTTCCATTGCTTGTTATTTGTTTAATCGGTCACCCAACCAGGCAATTCACAATAAGACTCCAATTAAGTTATGGTCTAGTTCTCTAGTAAACTATTCAACACATGAGAATTTTTTGATGTCCTGCTTATGCTCGTATTAATAATGGTAAATTGGATCCTAGAGCCATTAAGTGTATTTTTCTTGGTCATAAGTTATGTGTGAAAAGATATAAATTACGGAATCTTGGAACTAGAAAGGTGGTTTATTAGCATAAGTGTTACTTTTGATTAGTCAACTATGTTGCATAATAAACCGTCGATTGGTGCTCTTGCTCAAAAGCCATAGAAATCGAGCGTGCGGGTGGAGTATGTTATTGATTCAGGGTCTATGACGGAAGACAAATAGAAAAATATACAAGACGTTCGTGTTGTTGTTGCGCCACCAACACATTGCAGCTAACAGAGAAAGGAGTAAGATCCAACCTCCTAAGAGATTGATCGAATAAGAAAGTGTTATGGCTTCTTATTTGAATGTGGCAAAATAAATTGAAGGTATTGATGATTTAGAAAGATAGATGATTGTCATGCATGATGGGATGCAATCTCTTGAGAAGAATGGCACTTCAGAGCTGGGCAAGTTTTGAATTGAGAAGAAGCATATTTGTTGTAAATGGATCTTCAAAAAGAAAGAAAATATTTCATCAACCGAAAAGGTTAGGTACAAGGCATGGCTCATTACTAAAGGATACAACTAAATTTCAGGTATTGATGTCACATATGTCTTTCTTCAGTTGTGAAGTATGGTTCTATTTGCACTTTACTCAACATTATAGCTATGTATAATTTTGAGATTGAGTAATTGGATGTGAAAACTGTGTTTTTGGAGTAGGAAGAAGACATTTATACGGAGCAGTCAAAAGGTTTTGCCGTTCTGTGAAAGGAGGATTTAGCTTGTAAGTTAAACAAATCTCTTTATGGTGTAAAACAATCACCAAGATAGTGGTAAAAGAGATTTGACTCATTTATTATCTGGCGGGATTTCAAAAGATTTGATTATGATAGTTGTGTTTATTTGAAAACCGTTAATGGTTCGGTTATGTACTTGCTCCTATATGTTGATGATATGTTGATTGCTGCAAAAGGCAAAAATGTAAATTTTAAAGTTGAAGGCGCAATTGAGTAGTGAATTTGAGATGAAAGACCTCGATGCAACAAAGAAAATACTTTTTATGGAAATTACCAGAGGTAGGCATATTGGAAAACTATACATAAGTCAAAAGGAGTATATTGATAAAGTCCTTCATCGTTTCAACATGCATAAGGCCAAACCGGTGAATACTCCGTTAGCTGCATATTTCAAACTTTCTTTAACGTCATGTCCATAGTCAGATGATGAAGTTAAGTACATATCTAGAGTTTTATATGCCAATGTAGTTGATTCATTTATGTATGCCTAGCATGTTCTCACCCTGACTTATCTTAATCACTAAGTGTTGTTAGTAGATACATGACTAATCATGAAAGAAGTATTGAAAAGCAATTCAATGAATTTTCAAATACTTGTGGGGCAATTGTAATAGTTGTTTACAGTTTGATAAGACTAGAGATCGACTCGTTGGTTATATGGTCATATTTTGCTAGAAATTTGGATAAGAGAAGGTATCTTGTTGGTCATGTTTTCACTATTGGAGGATGTGCTATTAGCTGGAAGGTAAGTCTGTAAATTATTGTTGTCTTAATTACTACAGAAGCTGAGAATATGGCTATTTATGTTGCTTGCAAAGAAGTCATTTGGTTGAAAGGGTTGTTTATTAAGCTTTGTGGAAGTATGTCTTGCACTACAATTTTATGTGATAGTCAAAGTGCTATTTTCTTTACAAAAGGTAAAGTGTCCCTTGAGAGAACAAAGCATATTGATGTTAGATATCACCATATTTGAGGTGTGTTTGTTGCAGGTGATATTGAAGTCAGAAAGATAAGTACTCATGATAATCCAACTGATATGTTGATGCCAGTTCCTACCGCTAACTGTGAATTTTGCTCATACTTTTTCAATATCACTCACTCGTCCTTTTGATTTTCAGCTCACAAAGTGTTCATGCTGATTTGATTGGAGGAGATTATTGTGTTCTTCGACTACTGAAGGGAATTTGGCTCAAGGTGGAAATTGTTACAATGTTTTTTGAATTCACGTCATGTCCATGCAGGACACAAGCGCCAGCCCGCACTAGAAGAGGCGTTTGCCCGCGCAACTGACTACAACTTACAACTATGCTTGTATGTTTTCGGACTCTTCTTGCTTTTCCTATATATGCACCCCTATAGTTGCATGTTTTAGATGGTCACATCGTCCCGTGTCTGTAATTTCTCCTCATACAGTGAATTCCGTCTTCGTATGTTTATGATATTTTTTGTAAGCGTTTTTCACGTAAAAATCACGTGCCTTATCTCTAGATTCATCGCTATTTCTATAGTCCGTACGAGGTGCGCAATCTCAAGTTTGAGATAGTAAAGAAACAGTGGAATACAAAGTAGAAAATAGGCACGTTTTACTACGCTCGGCTTAAAAATCTCATGTTTCTTAAACTGAAGCAATCAACAGAGTGGTAGATTTTCAGACTGCATCAACTGTATGCACTGCATAAGTAGTGGCCCGGTTTTCATTACACACGCATGTTCAGTGCAGCCTCTACACATCGTGCTTTAGATGGTGGAAACGTTGGGATATTCTGAAGTTCTTTGAGGGCAAATCCTACACACTAGGGAGCTGTTTGGTTAGGCATTTTTTAGCCCTTAACGGTTAACCGCGCTACCGGAGGACGTTACTTTGCGTTTGGTTCGCCGGCTCCGTAATCCATCGCTCCGTTAACAGATATCGCTCCCTCACAAGCGCATTACCGCTCCCAGCCAGCGTTATCCGATCGCTCTCCCTCACGCGACGCAGCAGCCGCCGTCCTCTCCCTTTCCCTCTCCCTCACGCGACGCAGCAGCAGCCGCGCCTCCGGCCCCCGCAGCCTCGCGGTGAGGATCTCTGCCCTCATCGCCCTCTCCCTCTCCCTCTCCCTCTCCTCTCCCTCTCCACCCTATCCATTTCTCCAAACCCTAACCCGTTAACGAGTTCTGGTCTGCTACCGGCGAGGACCTCCCTCTCCCGTCGCATCACGCCGGTGAGAACCTCCCTCCCCTATATTCCTCTTCTCCTCCCCTATATTCCCGTCGCATCTTGTTCTGGGAGTTCAATTCATTAATCTAGTTCAGATCTGTAGTTCAGATTCTGTAGTTCATTAATCTTGTTCTAATGATCTTGTTCTAATTATCAATTCATTAATCTAGTTCAGATCTGTAGTTCAGATTCTGTAGCTCATTAATCTGTAGTTCAGATTCTGTAGTTCATTAATCTTGTTCTAATGATCTTGTTCTAATTATCAATTCATTAATCTAGTTCAGATCTGTAGTTCAGATTCTGTAGTTCTTGTTTGATTAATGATTAATGTAGTTCTTGTTCTGATTCTGTAGTTCTTGTTTGATTAATGATTAATGTAGTTCTTGTTCTGATTTTACACTCACCAACATCCTGCTGAATGAAACATGAGCAGTAGATTTATTCCTAAATGCTTTGAATTTGGTTACTGTTTTCATTTATTTCAACCTTTTCTGCTTAGAGGGAGAGGGACTGTCTAATTCAATGATTTTGGAGCAAATTTCACTTCATGCCTTTGTAGCAAATTTCACTTCATGTGTAAGAGGCATCTGTCCGAAACTCATGTCCTCTAACAACTTGGTGTAATCTGTGCAGGTCTTTTACTGTCTTGGAGCAAATTTTCATGTAGAGGCTCGTGGTCAGCCGTGGAAAGAGAAGTTATCAAATTGGCAAGAAGGGGTCTCCTGGTCCAATGATATAAAAAAGCAGCTGCATGATGTTATATCAGCTGACTTTGCTAAAAATGGTTCAACCATATGATGTATTTCTTTCGGATCCTCATGTTTCATTCACTGGGATCGTTGGGTTGATTTAATATTGAGTGTTGACTACAGGTTTCTACTAGAGAAACCTGTCTTTGAGCTCGAGCAATTCATTGTGTAGGCTTCTTTTGAGAAAAATTCTTTGCATCTACTTGCTTAGAGGTTCTGTTGTTGCCCTCCTAGCTTCTTTTGAAACATTTTCATTCACATGACTTGTTGTGCTCTTTATTGTCACGTTTCAAGAATATATTGTAATTTAATTCATCTCATTCCAAGTGTTCTGATGTATCACGAGATTTTGTAAGTCAATAATTTGTGCACTTTCTATGAGTATATTATCATGAACAATGTGGTTGTCCTGTATGGTTTACTGCCTAGTATTTCCAACTTTCCATTTATGAATCACAAAGATCTATAGTATTTCCAACTTTCCCTCAAGAAATTTGATGTCCTGAATGTGCTACCTGGACATTAGTTTACGATCTATGAAGCATTCTGCTGCTACCTCAATTTACGAGATGAAGCATTCTGTTGCTTTATATTCAGACATTCTCAATTTCGATGTTCACCCGATGTCCTGGATGTTCTCAATTTGTGGATGTCTAACGTCAAATTGTTACTTGTGCATCAATTTACGAATGTGCATCAATTTACGGATGTGCTACCTGATGTCTAACGCCAAATTTTTGGCTAACGTGATTATGCTACCGATGCCACTTTTGTCTACCTGATTGTGCTACCTGATGCCACATATTGTTACTAGTCTCTAACGTCAAATCTAACGTCAAATTTCTGAATCAACAAGACTCAGGAAATGGTTACTTGTCTCTAGCCAAACAAGATTAAGGAAATGGAAGACGTTACATCAATGAACCAAACAAATAGTGTTTTCCCTTACCCTGGAATGGATAACCCTGGGATTTGATCCCATTACCGTTACACCACCACCAGTGTGAACCAAACACCACCTAGGTTCCTTGCAATTTATACATGTTCCTGTCGTATTTGGCGCATGGGCTCAGAAAGCTTGTTAGCTACACTACGGAATCTTTGGACACTGCTCAACAGGGGTGGATCTAGGTGTAGGAGGGATGCCTGGCATCCCAGAGAAACACTACAAGTTAACATCTTTAATATACTACATTTATTGATTGAATTATTTCAATTTTAGTGATTTAGGATTCTTAAAACATTAGAACTATTTATATTGTATATTTAGAAAATTTTAAATATATGCATTGAATTTCTAATATTACAAAATTATTATACAAATTTGCATAGTTATATCTATAAAATATGTACCTTGTCAAAGAAAAATAGTTTCACGACCGTTCCTAAAGACAACAACGTATTAAGGGTATTGTTTTCTGCCCTTTTTTTGGTTGGCACGTCGGGAGGTTAGGAGACTGTCTAATCGTAAAGAAGAGAGGAGTGACAACTGACAAGAATCAATAGCAGTGTGTTCTTTTGTTCTCCTCTGTAGTACACCGTATTAGTACATGGATGCTACCGTGCATCGTACGGTAAAGATCATCAAGGCTCAAAAAAGCCTGTAAAGTAGCAGCAGCAGCAAAGAAGCCCAATTGTCCGGGCAGGTTGGACCGAGTTTACAGCCTAATGAAGCCCATCGTTCACCCATCTTGCCATCGATTCACAGATGGGAAAGTGTGGATTTCGAGGCCTGCAGCCAGTACTTCAGCTGAAAACTACATAAGCTAAAGCAATGGCTAGAAGCCTAGAACACGGTTTCAAAAACGGTTGAACACTGCTCAAAAATCACGAAAACTATCCCTACCACTCTGGTTTGAAAATCAAAACCGTTTGGTTTATGGTTATCGGACCCCGAACAAACACTTCCGAAATTCTCAGTGTATCCTGTACTATTCTAGGAATAGCTAGTACACACAGTAAAACTGAAATCACAACATATCCAATCGTATTTTATTAATATCAATTATCCAGAATTATAAAATAAATGGCATGTGGGCTAACAAATAAATAAAGGTAGCGAAAAAAAGAACAATAGTGCAACCCAATTGAATTACCACGTGTAATTGATTGGGGAAGCGTCATAGTCCAATTGGTCTTCACCATCGTAAAACTCCACTGAAGCAGTGGAGTAAACAAGGGTGAATACAAACGTACTCCGCAAGTCATACCAAAAATGCAGTATTAATGTAAGGCTAACAAAAAAGAAGGTTGTATGGTTGATTTTAGCATAAAGCAGCAATTTTCTAAATATTCTAAGTAATTTTCAAATCGCATAATTTTAAGGAAATTCAATTTTAAATATTTTCAACTCAGGAATCACTTTTGGAACTATCCAAATTTTGCCCACGTTTATTATGTGCCGTGTTTAGCAATTTGCCGACGTTTGCTATGTGCCGTGTTAGCTCTGTAACCAGGCATATGTTATATGCCGGCCTAGATAAAGGCCGACATTTATTATGTGCCGCGAAAAATGAATCTACGGCATTTTAACTTTTCCCGATGGCATTTTTGCTGACAGCAAATAAACGCCGTGGAAAGCCTTTTGGGGGGCATTTAGACACTTAGAGTGGCATATATAGATACCATGTCTGACTTACCATGTTGTAGTGCACATGGGTTCCATACTCACAAAAACCATGTCATGGGTAGTAATCCGAATTTACATACGTATACATATACATATACATATACATATATATATATATATATATATATATATGTACATATTATCCTTTTATTACATTCCGGAGGTTCCAAGAGCTCTGAGGGCGTCCCCGTGTCGTCTCCTCCGACCCGCTCCGTGCTGGAGCCTGCGACGCTCCATTCGCTCTGCCTCGGCCGCTCCGCGGTGCTTCCCCGCCACGCGCTCCGCTCCGCGCCTCGCGCCCGCTGCGCTCCCCCGCCCCGGATCCGCTCCACGCGGTCGCTCTGGCCTTAGCCCCTTTTGCGGCCGTCAGCCGCCTCGTTCTTGCCGGATGGCCTGCCGCGCCATCTGCGCGCGGTCTGCTCGCCGCTCCCGCCTGCTTCCTCTTCTCCGTTTGCCCCTTGCGTCGCCGCCCTTCACTGCGGTGGTCCGCATTGTTCCGTCCTCGGCGTCTGGCCATCGGCTCTTCCCTTTTCTGGATCTGCGTTGTGCGCCGGTTGTTCCTCTCTGCGGATCTCCAGCGCCCGTCGCCCGCGTTGCCCTCCTCTGCGCCCGCTTTGTGCAGATCTGTGTGTGGAGCCGCCAGCGTCCAACGCTCTGTCCCTGTCTCGGTGCCAATCGCTGACACGCCGCGGTATGGTGCTGCGGTATGGTCTCCTCTCTTGTGGATGCGCTTGTCATGTGCGCTGCAGACCGCTGGTCAAACATCGTCATTTTTTGGCGCCGTATCCTCCGCATCTGCCGCCACGCATGTCGCTTCTCTCTCGCGGATTTCGCTTATCGCTGCAATGCTATAGCCAGCCTCATATCTTTGGTTCTGCCTCCTTTTGCGCCTTTCGGTTGGTCTCTTTGAATGTGCTATTAGTTGCCCCTTCCTTATTCCTCTCCATGGATTCAGATTCTACCGTCGAGGCTCGCCGCCGAGATATTTGGCGCGGCAAACAGCCCGTCGTGCTGGTCCCACCGTCTCTGCTGTCGGTTGATTCTGCTTCGCCTCTTGAGTCTGCGCCTGTTTCAGCCACTCGCCCTCTTCTTTCGTCCGAGTTTACTTCGCTCGCTGAATGCGCGTCTGTTTCGCCTGCTCGGTTTCATACTTCGGCTACCCTCTCTGTTATTGCTGCTGTTCCGAATGCGCCTCCGGGTATTCGACTTTTTTTTCGGATGCTCGTCGTCTGTTTCCGTGTATTTTATTTTCGCTCTTTTCAGCGTGCGCCTTACTGTTCAGTGACTATGGCATACATGCAGGAGTAGTCGGCTATCCATTAGTTCGTCCGGCTCATGCAGCTGCTAATAGAAAGAAGAGGAGATTATTTAACTCATACCGTTTTTATGCTAGAACAGGTTTCAGTATTCCGCTCAATTTGTTTGTTCCCCCTATGTCGTGTTATCGAGCCCGCTATCGGTAATCCTCACCGTCTGCAGCTATGTTATTTGTTGCAGGTATTGCTGGTGGCGCTATTCCTACCTCCATTACGACGCTTCTTTCCCTCTTTCTAGAGAGTATAGCTCTTACTTAAAAGGTGCCTTTCATTGCTTTATTCATTCTACTCATGCGGTTCCTTTTGCCTCTTTGGTAAACCATTTATTAATTCATCTGCGTTCTCATCTAATATCTTTTTTTTACCATGCTTTGCTACCTGTGGTATATTACCTGTTACTTATGCTTGTTTTTTCAAATTTGCTTCTCTATTTCCTGTTTATGATTCCTTGCTTATGACTGTTTATAACGCTATGGCATGCTGTTACGGTTCCGTTGCCTAAGATCTGTTTTATACCACCTTCTACTACCGCTCCTGCATCAGTATTTATCTATAATTATTCTATTTATGTTTTTCCTCCATTTGATGTATGCTTTCTTCTTTTTACAGTTACCTATATTGGCAGATCGTATTACGGCAGCCCTGATTATCAGTGCCATAAATGTGCTGGTATGTTTTGGTTTGAAGAGAGGGATGAATCACGCAGTTCTTCAAAGCAGCACAGAATTGTTTACAATACGTGCTGCCGAAATGGTAGGATTTCGCTTCCATGTCATACACAGTTCCCGTCACCGCTTAGACAACTTATTACTTTTAATGGTGGTCCCGAATCAAACCGCTTCATGCATTTGATCCGGCAGTACAACTCGTTATTTGCATTTACTTCTTTAGGTGTAGAAATCGATCATGCTATAAACACCGGTGAAGGCCCATATGTTTTCCGAATCAATGGTGTTGTCCATCATCGCATTGGTTCATTGATTCCGCAAATAGGTGCGAGCCCTAAATATGCTCAGCTATATATTTATGATACTGACAATGATATTCGCAATAGATTAAATCTCCTGCATACAGAGGCAGATGCTACTTCTCACGTAAATCCTATCATTGTTGCTGATCTCGTCACCATGCTGGACGCTCACAATCCATTCGCTAAAAAATTCAGAATGGCGCGTGATCGCTTATTCTCTCCAAATAATCCGGATGTGCATATTCGCTTGATTGGTTCAGCAAATAGCCACGGTGATCGATTTTCTTTACCGGTTGCACAAGAGCTGGCTGCTTTATTGGTTGGTGAAATGTCAGAGGAAGCTAATAGATATGAAGTTATTGTCGATGCATATAGTGCAGGCCTAAAGCACATTTCACCGGTTAATCCTGGTTTAATGGTTCTCCAATATCCACTACTATTTCCATATGGTCAGCAAGGCTTTCATTTAGGCATTAAGTATAAAGAGACCGCTGATAGTCCCGCTTTTGCAAGAAGCAATGTATCTATGCTCCAGTAGTATTGCTATGAGTGCCATTATCACAGAAATGAGCCAAATCCTTGTACAGAAATCCATTTCTTAACAAACAAATTAGTTTCTTAGCTACTCCCTTCCCTTACTAACTTTATTTGTATCCCTACGCGGCGTACGCCGCGTAACCGTTCCTAGTATATATATATATATATATATAGGGGGCATATTCGGTGCAAACCTCCCTTACCGTGAAAACCACGTGTAAAAGTTTTGAAAAATTCTCAAAAAAATATCATAGGTAGGGGAGGTGAGGTTCTACAACCCTGTAAAAATTGAAGAACAAACTCAATCGCATTTGGAAGATATGAAAAAGACAAATTGCAAAATGAATAATGCTAAACAGTGAAAAATTACTATTCATACTGAATTTGTCTTTTTCATATCTTCCAAATGCGATTGAGTTTGATCTTCAAATTTTACAGGGTTGTAGAACCTCACCTCCCCTACCTATGATAATTTTTTGAGAATTTTTTAAAACTTTTACACGTGGTTTTCACGGAGTTTTCACGGTAAGGGAGGTTTGCACCGAATATGCCCCCATATATATATATATATATATATATATAATCCGACTACATGTTTCATGGGCTCCATGCATGAAAATGAACACTAAGCATGCATGCGTGAATTAGGATATTCTCTAATTAATCAACTAAGCACTCCCTCCATATACGCTGGCCAAAGCACACATGCATGCAAAGGAAGTGGCGTCGTAGCGGCATGCATAAAGGACTTAAGAATTGCTCTGATTAATAAATGAATTAAAAATAATTAATGTGGCCCATATTTCAGTCAAAAAACATGCTGAGAGCATCTCTTCTGTAAAAAAAGCGGTATATACACACACATATATATGGGGTTGTTTGGTTTGTGTCCATTAATTGGTTAGGTAGTGTTGACCAAATTTGGCAAGTATTTGGTTTGCAACCAAACTTTGGCTAGATTCTCTTCTCCATTGCCATGCCAAATTTTTCTAGTTCGTTTTCTTGCCAATGGTTGGCCAAGTTTTAGCCATCAATTTGGGCACCAAATTTTGGCTAGCCAATTTGGCCTCAAACCAAACATCCCATATATATGTATACATATACATGCATAATATATATAATATACTCCCTCCAGTTTGGTAATATCTGTCGTTTTGGACATCGACACGGTCTTCAAAACACAACTTTGACTGCTAATTTTTATTATAATATATTTATAAAACCCAATAAAATTATAATATTATGAAAGTACTTTTCAAGACAAGTCTACACATATAATTTTCATGTATCCAATTTAAATATTTAAAAATATATTGATAGTCAAAGTTTTTAGAAGTTTGACCATCACTATATCCAAAACGACAGATATTACCAAACTGGAGGGAGTATATGTATGTATGTATGTATGTATGTATGTATGTATGTATGTATGTACGTATGTACGTATGTACGTATGTATGTATACGGATCATCCATGTACACATAAAAAAAATCAGGAAACATGCTAGCTACCAATTAAAGAAAGACTTATACGGCTGCATACATGTAGGGATGCCGTGTGCATGCATGCATAAATTTTGAGTTCCTTACTTAATAGCTAAATACTTGAGGAAATGACTAACCTTAATCCCAAGGTAAAAAAAATCGGCGTGATGCTAGCAAGCATGCATGCGTTATCCCACGTAGCAAAATAAGTTGCTGCATGGTGGAATAAATCATCTCTAAGAAATCATAGCCCACATAACAGCCAAAGAACGCTTGGGTCTTCAATGCATGGCCTGCATGCATTCATGCGCAGCATCAGTGACACAAAAGAAGACAGTTAATTAAATTCCTCTCCAGCACCGGCATCTCCCTCAACCACGTCCCCGCCAGCGTTAAAATGCAAGTAACGGCAAGTACAATAAGGCCACGTCAGCTGACTCTTAGTTTGTACATGTCAGCATTAGTCTATGTGGAAGAGTGAGAAATGATGAGAGAGAAGATAGCTGGCTCTTATTTAGTAGCCAGCTTTGCACGGATGCATAGGTAAATCATTTATGTACAAGAGAGAAGACATAGTTATTGCACAACATCTAGAGATAATTTTTAGAGACAGTTATTGTATAAGCTGGCTTTTAGCTTACTATTAGCCTGCAGTTGGCTTTACTATTGTACTTGCTCTAATAAGAATATCTTAGTAGACATGCTATTCTGGGCTGTTGACAACCCTCCGCCGGCAAATTATTTGCTAATCTCCGGTAATCGGGATTTCTCTAATGCCCTTCATAAGCTTGTAACGAGGCGTGCGATACAATATTCTATTAGCATAACCTCCAAGTGTGTCTCAAGCACTTACAGCTGCAGCAAAGAATATTTGGCTCTGAAAAAAAGCATTGTGGCTGGAGAACCACAATTATCGGAGTCCTTATACATAAGCAGCACATCAAATGGCAATCCGCCGAATAACTGCTTATGTATAGCATCTTTCTCATGTCTAAAAGAAAGTGGCATCGTGGCTTGTATGGATGCAAGCATGCATATATTGATGAAAATTCATAGCTCGTATACGCGAGTCCAAAACGATCATGGTTAAAGAACTCGGTGGTCAATTAATAACAGATAACTATCAAAAGAATAAAAAAAAAAAGTTATGAATATAGTCTTGATAAAGTGAAATAAATAAATGATTTATGTCGCGAGAGATAATACATGCATAATAAAATAAATAAGCTATGAGTCTCAGTTGCACTACATGCATAAAATGTATGTTATGCAAGTAGACATTAAAAACAATCTTCACTTTGGTTACGCTACACGCGAGCGCTCAATATTTACGAGCGCTATGAAATGCTAGTAGTAAAACAAGATGGAGTAAAACAATGATAAAATAGATTGAGCTCCTATTATGTTGCGTGTGTAGGTTCTCTAAAAATGAGTAATATACACCAAACAAAAAAAATCAATTAATGTAAAAACAATTAAAATGCACCGATCAAGCATCCGTCAACGACATCAAAGACTCTCTTTTAAATTGTTGTAATTTTCGTATGTTGCAATCTGATGTAAAATTTTTATGTTAGAATTCTTAATCAGGGGTTTTCTCACAAAGAGATGTAATTAACAGAATTTTTATGTAAATGTATAAATTATGGAAGTAATGTACCTGCAATACTTGATTCTCTTAGTCCTATTTTGAGTCAAATTTAATTAACTTGTGTCTAATGATGTGGAGGCGGGTTATCGCCCATTTCCCCGTCATCAGAGCTTCCAAAAAGTAAAAAAACCTTTAAAGTACAAATGGATTTATAAGAAAAAGGATGTTATCTCTGGAATTGAACCTGCAAGGTGGAAAACCAGTTTAGTGGTAAAAGATTTTGACAAAGAGAAGATATTGACTTCAATGAAGTTTTCTCTCCTGTTGTTTGCCACTCTTCAATTCGGGTTGTGCTTGCTTTTATTGCTTTATTTGACTTAGAATTAGAGCAACTTGATGTTAAAATTGCCTTCTTACATAGAGATTTAGAAGAAGAGATTTTTATAACACAATCTGTGGGTTTTGCTACTCCTGGAAAGGAGAATTTAGTTTGTTATTTGAAAAAGTCCCTCTATGATCTAAAACAAGCTCCAAGGCAGTGGTATAAAAGGTTTGATTCTTTTATTATTGCACAACAATATTCTCACAACAATTATGATAACTGTGTTTACGAAGTAAACAGTTTCTAAGTGGTTCCTTTGTTTATTTGCTGCTCTATGTTGATGACATGCTTATTGTTTCTCATAACAAGTCACTCATTAAACAATTAAAGGCTCAACTTAGTCATGAATTTGAGATGAAAGATCTTGATTCAGCAAAGAAAATTCTTGGGATGGAAATTTAGCATGATCGTAAAGCTGATACATTATTTCTATCTCAGAAAAATTACATTGAGAAGGTACTTGGCAGATTTAATCCCAGTGATTGCGAATCAGTTTCTACACCTTTTGCCTCTCACTTTAAATTATCTTTAAGTCAGTGTTCTACTAATGAAAAAGACAAAGACTATATGTCTCGTGTTTCTTACTCTAGTGCAGTTGATAATCTCATGTATGCTATGATTTGCACCAGACCAGATTTAGCTCATTCTGTCAGTGTTGTTAGCAGATTTATGTATAATCCTGGCAAAGAGCATTGGAATGCAGTTAAGTGGATTATTCGTTATTTGAATGGCACTTCTAACTTTGGCTTGATGTTTGATAAGAATATAGTGAAGACAAATGATGTTCTTGGGTTTGTTGATTCTGGTTATGCCGGTGATCTTGATAAAAGAATATCAATTTCTAATTATATCTTCTCTTTATGTGATTCTGCAGTCAGTTGGAAAGCATCCTTATAGCCTATTGCCGCTCTTTCTACTATTGAAGCGGAATATATTTCGGTTACTGAAAGCATACTGTTTATTGTGATAGCTAGAGTGCTATTTGTTTGATCAAGAATGATATGTATCATGTCAAGACCAAACACATTAATATCAAGTACTACTTAACCTTATTATGAAGTAAACGAAGTGCTCTTACAAAAATTTATCGTTGCTATCATAATAGAGGAAACTTTACCTTATTATTTTTCCCGAGAATCTGAAGCGCGATTCAATCGATGTTTTTCCAACGGATATTTTCAATCTTTGGCCAGATGTCTCCATTTGGTGGACGGCAGCTCTCCTTCAAGAGTTCACAGCAACTTATAGATATGTACTGGATGGAACTTGGCAGATCTGGTAAAGATGATATGTTGGGGCAGTCGTAGATTACGAGGCTCTCCAGACAGGAGAAGCTGTCCAGACTAACCGGCAGGGACTGGATTCCGCAGCAACGGAATACCAGCCGCTTGATAGATGCATGCTTTGCTGGTCTTTCAAATGAAATGGATGGATCGTTGCAACTTTCAAAAACGATACCCGCTGGAACTGTAAAACCTTCAGACGAGAGCACGTGGTTGAGCATCACGGAGCTGCTAACACGGAGTGATTGCTGGATACGACACTGCGAGATGCACCCGGCAGTGAGCTTGGGAACATTTACTAATCCTACAGAATCAAGATGAAGGGAAGGCAATCCTTCAAGCATGCATAAATCTGGCATATGATCTAGGGAGAGTTTTTTGAGTGAGGTCAGATGACCGATTGACAAGGACGCAGAGCTTTTGCAATTTTTTATGTAAAGACCATCCAGGTGTGGCAAGTCACCGCAGAAGAAGTCAGCTCCAAGCACACACGCGTGTATATCAAGCCTCCTGAGGGACAACGGAATAAATTCTGCTCCACGTGCCAACTCTAAAGAAGGGCAGGAAATTAAGGCAACTTCCGAGAGAGAGAGAGCGGCTCGTAAGCCCCCTAATGATCTGAGACACCAGCAAGAAGTAATGCGCAAATCATCAAGTGCCGTCAACTGCTGCATGACCTCTTCTGACGGAAGTGCACTTATAGTCATAATCATGGACAATTCCAAACTTCTCAGTGAAGTGAGGCCTCCAAGGCAAATAGCTAGAGCTCCATCTGTAATACTGCACGAAGACAGATAAAGTTGACCAAGTGCTGATGGCAGAACAAGTGGCGGCATCCCCATGCTCCTTCCATACAGGAGTTTTATCCTCTGCTCCTGGCAGCATAGCCATGCCTTGATGATATTTTCTTCCTCCGATACTTCATTCTTATCTCTTGCTAGAGCGCTTTTAATGGTTTGAAGAGGTTGCGATATATCAGCATCCATCAATGGCATCAACTGCGTCAGAGATGAATGCTCTGCCAACAGGATCCGCCTACGAAATGAATCAGAGATCAAAGCAAGTTGGGAAGCCAAGTGGTCCGCCCTCATCATGTTTTCCCTCTGACCATATTGATCAAGCTCATCGTTGGAAGTAAACATAAGGAGTGGGCATCCCCGAATTGATAACCGTGTCAGGCCGGCTGGAAGATACGTTAATGTCTTCATATTTGGGACATCATCGAGCTTCAGTTCGGAGCAATGCCTCAAGAGCTCATCGTTGAATGGCAGACCATCTAACCTGCTGCAACTTCGAAGAGTAAACTCCTCCAAATTCTCAAAATATGAGCCCTCAATTAACCATCTTGGATACATGGCAGAGTCGTAGCCTTCAATTGAGAAGCCCTTCAGTTGAGGCGGTGGCGTCATACCTTCTAGTATCGCCAAATGTAAACTACCCTCTGCTCGCAAATCATCCCCATGACTCCAGGAAAGCCTCAAGTATTCAAGATGAATTTTCTGATCTAGCTTCGACTCTAAGGCTTCATCCTTTCCAGTAACATTCTCGAGATTACTGATACATAATCTGCCACCAAGCTCGTTCAAGTCCCTCAGCTGTCGCAACTCATATCCCTTCTGCTTTTGCACATAAAATACATTAAGTCCCTGGAGCAAAGTTACCTTGCCTATGTTACAAGGCAGAGTTATTTTGTTTGACCCATATATTCCATCAAGATGCCGTAACTTACTTAAATTGCAAAGTTTGTCAGGAAAACTCTTAACTCTGTCATTAGACCCAAGAAACTGTAAGTGGTAAAGAGTACTCAATGATTCCGGCAATTCAGAAATCCATGTTTCGGCGATGTTCAAATACCGAAGGTGCTTCAGCTCACCGACAGATTCGGGCAACTTGCTACTGTTGTAAGATGACAAATACAGTACACGCAACTTCTTCAAATTCCGCAGTACCTGATGGAAGATTTCACTAGCATCATCCAAAAGTGGTTCAATGCAGATAACAGTGCGTAGATGGCGTAGCTTGCAGATACTGTCCTTATGCTGTTTGATACTCTTTACACGAACAGATAGATGTCGAACAGTCCATGGTATTTCTGTCACCTTATCATCTTCTAATCTAAAGCAGTCTTCTTTGGAGAGTAACTCTGCCATATCATGGAGGAGATCATGCATCACACAGAAGTCAAGAATGTCCTCATAGTAAACTGGTTGAAAGAAAGATGCAGAGACCATCTCGTTGAAATAATCCTTTCCAATATCTTCTAGAGAGGTGCTTCTATGCTCTTCCTTTTTAAAGTTGCACAAATATTAAAGCATGAATGAAGGGTAGATAAGGATTACTTACCCTTTCGTTTGCTTCAAGATTTGTACAACTTGTATTAGGAGGAAGAGCATAGAAGCACCTCTCTATCTTCTATTTTCTTACTCGTGTTGCACGAATCAACAAGTCCCTCTGCCACCCAAAGGTGAACCAACTCATTAATTTGATACCTGTGACCTTTTGGAAATAAACTACAATACACAAAGCACCTCTGCAGACGTGGATCTAACTTCTCGTAACTCCACAGCAGAGCTCTCATGGGCTCCCTTAAGTTGTCAATCTTTATAGTTAGGGCACTCCTCCATGCAGTGATATCCGGTTTCCCTTTCAGCTGGGAACCCACAACTTTTGCTGCCAAAGGAGATTGTCCAAGCCTTTTAGCAATCTTCTCTGCAATCTCTTCCAGCCTTGCACGCAACTGTGGGTCCCTGATTTCTGCTCCAGAGAAGGCATAGTGTTTGAAGAGTGCCAAGAACTGAGTATCTTCCAGGTTTTCCAAACGAAACACTTCTTGACAGCAAAGAGCAGCTGGAAGTTTATCTTGTCGAGAAGTTACCAGGACTTTGCTTCCCGTCTGCTGAGAAACTAGAGGAGCTAACAGTTGGTCCCATTCCATCCCATTGCTGGAATCATCAAACCAAACATCATCCAACATAAGCAGGAATCTCTTCGATTTTTGCAGTATGTCCCTTAATTTGCACTGGAGAGTATCAAGATTATCAACACGTGGGCATTCCCCCTGTTTGGCAGACTCGATAATCTCCCGTGTGTGCTGTCGTACATCAAGTTTACGGGAGATGCAGACCCACATCCTGACATCAAAGTATTCTTGTACCCTCTTGTCATTGTAAACATACTGTGCCAAGGTGGATTTTCCCGCGCCTCCGTATCCAACAATGGCCAGACCCGAGTAGCCAGCTGAACTAGCCTCGGCTGCAGTGTCCTTGGTAAGAAGACGTATTATACGGTCGCGATCCTTGTCCCGACCCAACACTCGCAGCGGTGGTACTGATGTGACCGGAGGAACAGCCGTCGTTGGAACGGTGGAGCCCTCTGAACTATTACCAGCCGGTAAACGAAGCAGTTCACTGAACTCCTTGGCTTTCGCCAGGGTGTCCTTCAGTTCATTGAGCTGGCGGAGTAGCTTCCTGTTCTCCGGGCGCAGATTGGACAGCCTGCTCGACGCATCATGCAGAGGCTTCAGAATAGCGCTGATGGAGGAGGCATTCGCCGGCGAGGAATCCTCCTTCCCGCTCTTCGCTTTGCGCTTCAGGAGGTTGTACTCGTGCTCGTCCAGCAGGTCCTCGGCGTTGTAGAAGGCTTCTTTGAGTTCCTGGAGCCACTTGTCCAACTTGGCCCTGTGGTTGCCCTTGTCAGCCGCCTCAATCACCAGCGCGAACTGCGGCATGATGGTGGTCTCCAGGTCATGGAGCTCACTCGCCATGTCCACGCCAAGGTACGTTGAAGCGTCAGCAAGGAGCTTCTTCAGGATCGGCGATGCCGCCAATCGTAAGCCAGCCAACGCCGCTTCCGCCATGGAATTGGAGTAGTAGTGTAATTTCGTAAAGACACGAATAATGGGTGGAATTTGTTTCTTGAATAAATAGATGATTTAGGATGAGAGTATTTCTTGAGAAAAAAGAGTAGAGTACAATATGGATGGATAAAGACACTGAATTGGAAACTTAGGACGAAGGTGAACTAAAGAAAGGTCTTTTTTTTTCTTTTCCTTAAGCGATTTTTTGGCTTTTTTGGTATGGAACGGCCTGAGTAAATGAAAGATGAACAATGCAAGTGCTTTTAGAGGGGTAACCAACTGGTGAAGACAGCTGTGGATGAAAAACCTGTAGGAATAAGAAACGACGAGATAAATTAGTAAATTAGTGAATCCTACAAGCAGATCTGTTTTCTTCTTTTTCATTTGTGTGGATGGACGTACGTATTTCTAGCGGAAAATAGAGGGGGAAAGTAACAAGTGAAAGACAGCAAAGGAAGTGTGGAAAACTTACACAGATGAAAAAATTGAAGGACGACGGCAGCAGCGTTGTTGGAGCCGGCGCGGCGACGAAGGGGAATGCGAGGTTGCGGGGGGAGGCGAATTGGATTAAGCTCTGTGTCGCAAGAGAAATGAAACGCTGAAGAACTCTACAAACAGCCAGTCAGTCAACGAGGCAGCACAATATTACTTCCTGGCCTGCGGTGGTGGTGGCCTATTCGGGTGACAGTGGTTGGGGCCCGCGATCTTGGCATGGCCACGGTTGGCTATTCGAGTGAGCTTCCTGCAACCCAATTGGTCATTAGTGTTTCCCTGATCCTGTTTGATTGCGACCTCTTGCTACAGGAAGATACATACCGATAATGGTTTGGAGTTCTATTCTGGATTATTTAAAGCTTTTATATAAATTAAAGAGCATTATCTAGTGCTCCTCAACAAAATGATGTGGTTGAACGCGTGAACAGAACCATCATGAAAAAGGTACATTGCATGTTCTTATCTAACTCTAGTTTATCTAGGAGTTTTTGGTAGAAATTGCTTCCATTGCTTGTTATTTGTTTAAGCGGTCACCCAACCTGGCAATTCACAATAAGACTCCAATTAAGTTATGGTCTAGTTCTCTAGTAAACTATTCAGCACATGAGAATTTTTGGATGTCCTACTTATGCTCATATTAATAATGGTAAATTGGATCCTAGAGCCATTAAGTGTATTTTTCTTGGTCATAAGTTATGCGTGAAAAGATATAAATTACGGAATCTTGGAACTAGAAAGGTGGTTTATTAGCATAAGTGTTACTTTTGATTAGTCAACTATGTTGCATAATAAACCGTCGATTGGTGTTCTTGCTCAAAAGCCGTAGAAATCGAGCGTACGGGTGGAGTATGTTATTGATTCAGGGTCTATGACGGAAGACAAATAGAAAAATATACAAGACGTTCGTGTTGTTGTTGCGCCACCAACACATTGCAGCTAACAGAGAAAGGAGTAAGATCCAACCTCCTAAGAGATTGATCGAATAAGAAAGTGTTATGGCTTCTTATTTGAATGTGGCAAAATAAATTGAAGGTATTGATGATTTAGAAAGATAGATGTCATGCATGATAGGATGCAATCTCTTGAGAAGAATGGCACTTCAGAGCTGGTCAAGTTTTGAATTGAGAAGAAGCATATTTGCTGCAAATGGATCTTCAAAAAGAAAGAAAATATTTCATCAATCGAAGAGGTTAGGTACAAGGCATGGCTCGTTACTAAAGGATACAACTAAATTTCAGGTATTGATGTCACATATGTCTTTCTTCAGTTGTGAGGCATAATTTTGAGATTATAGCTATGTATAATTTTGAGATTGAGTAATTGGATGTGAAAACTGTGTTTTTGGAGTTGGAAGAAGACATTTATACGGAGCAGTCAAAAGGTTTTGCCATTCTGGGAAAGGAGGATTTAGCTTGTAAGTTGAACAAATCTAGTTATGGTGTAAAACAATCACCAACATTGTGGTAAAAGAGATTTGACTCATTTATTATCTTGCGGGATTTCAAAAGATTTTATTATGATAGTTGTGTTTATTTGAAAACCGTTAATGGTTCGGTTATGTACTTGGTCCTATATGTTGATGATATGTTGATTGCTGCAAAAGGCAAAAACGTAAATTTTAAAGTTGAAGGCGCAATTGAGTAGTGAATTTGAGATGAAAGACCTCGATGCAACAAAGAAAATAGTTTTTATGGAAATTACCAGAGGTAGGCAGATTGGAAAACTATACATAAGTCAAAAGGAGTATATTGATAAAGTCCTTCATCGTTTCAACATGCATAAGGCCAAACCGGTGAATACTCCGTTAGCTGCATATTTCAAACTTTCTTTAACGTCATGTCCATAGTCAGATGATGAAGTTAAGTACATATCTAGAGTTTTATATGCCAATGTAGTTGATTCATTTATATATACCTAGCATGTTCTCACCCTGACTTATCTTAATCACTAAGTGTTGTTAGTAGATACATGACTAATCATGATAGAAGTATTGAAAAGCAATTCAATGAATTTTCAAATACTTGTGGGGCAATTGTAATAGTTGTTTACAGTTTGATAAGACTAGAGATCGAGTCGTTGGTTATATGGTCATATTTTGCTAGAAATTTGGATAAGAGAAGGTATCTTGTTGGTCATGTCTTCACTATTGGAGGATGTGCTATTAGCTGGAAGGTAAGTCTGTAAATTATTGTTGTCTTAATTACCACAGAAGCTGAGAATATGGCTATTTATGTTGCTTGCAAAGAAGTCATTTGGTTGAAAGGGTTGTTTATTAAGCTTTGTGGAAGTATGTCTTGCACTACAATTTTATCATTTTATGTGATAGTCAAAGTGCTATTTTCTTTACAAAAGGTAAAGTGTCCCTTGAGAGAACAAAGCATATTGATGTTAGATATCACCATATTTGAGGTGTGTTTGCTGCAGGTGATATTGAAGTCAGAAAGATAAGTACTCATGATAATCCAACTGATATGTTGACGCCAGTTCCTACCGCTAACTGTGAGTTTTGCTCATACTTTTTCAGTATCACTCACTCGTCCTTTTGATTTTCAGCTCACAAAGTGTTCATGCTGATTTGATTGGAGGAGATTATTGTGTTCTTCGACTACTGAAAGGAATTTGGCTCAAGGTGGAAATTGTTACAATGTTTTTTGAATTCATGCACTACAGGACACAAGTGCCGGCCCGCACTAGAAGAGGCGTTTGCCAGTGCAACTGACTACAACTATGCTACAACTATGCTTGTATGTTTCGGAGTCTTCTTGCTTTCCCTATATATGCACCCCTATAGTCATATGTTTTAGATGGCCACATCGTCCCATGCCTGTAATTTCTCCTCATGCAGTGAATTCCGCCTTCGTATGTTTATGCATTTTTTTTTCTAAATGTTTTTCACGTAAAAATCACGTGCCTTGTCTCTAGATTCGTCACTATTTCTATAGTCAGTACGAGGTACGCAATCTCAAGTTTGAGATAGTAAAGAAACAATGGAATACAAAGTAGAAAATGGGCAAATTTTACTACGCTCAGCTTAAAAATCTCATGTTTCTTAAACTGAATCAATCAACAGAGTGGTAGATTTTCAGACTGCATCAACTGTATGCACTGCATAAGTAGTGGCCCGGTTTTCATTACACACGCATGTTCAGTGCAGCCTCTACACATTGTGCTTAGATGGTGGAAACGTTGGGATATTCTGAAGTTCTTTGAGGGCAAATCCTACACACTAGGTTCCTTGCAATATTTACATGTTCCTGTCGTATTTGGCGCATGAGCTCAGAAAGCTTGTTAGCTACAGTACGGAATCTTTGGACACTGCTCAACCGGGGTGGATCTAGGTGTAGGAGGGATGCATGGCATCCCAAGAGAAACACTATAAGTTAACATCTTTAATATACTAAATTTATTGATTGAATTGATTTTAATTTTAGTGGTTTAGGATTCTTAAAACATTAGAACTATTTATATTGTATATTTAGAAAATTTTAAATATATACATTGAATTTATGATATTATAAAATTATTATACAAATTTGCATAGTTATATCTATAAAATATGTACCTTGTCAAAGAAAAATAGTTTCACGACCGTTCCTAAAGACAACAACGTATTAAGGGTATTGTTTTCTGCCCTTTTTTTGGTTGGCACGTCGGGAGGTTAGGAGACTGTCTAATCGTAAAGAAGAGAGGAGTGAGAACTACGACAAGAATCAAGAGCAGTGTGCTCTTTTGTTCTTCTCTGTAGTACACCGTATTAGTACATGGATGCTACCGTGTATCGTACGGTAAAGATCATCAAGGCTCAAAAAGCCTGTAAAGTAGCAGCAGCATCAAAGAAGCCCAATGGTCCGGGCAGGTTGGACCGAGTTTACAGCCTAATAAAGCCCATCGTTCACCCATCTTGCCATCGATTCACAGATGGGAAAGTGTGGATTTCGAAGCCTGCAGCCAGTACTTCAGCTGAAAACTACATAAGCTAAAGCAATGGCTAGAACACGGTTTCAAAAACGGTTGAACAGCGCTCAAAAATCACGAAAACTATCCATACCACTCTGGTTTGAAAATCAAAACCGTTTGGTTTATGGTTATCGGACCCCGAACAAACACTTCCGAAATTCTCTATGTATCCGGTACTATTCTAGGAATAGCTAGTACACACAGCAAAAGTGAAATCACAGCATATCCAATCATATTTTATTAATATCAATTATCCAGAATTATAAAATAAATGGCATGTGGGCCAACAAATAAATAAAGGCAGCGAAGAAAAAGAACAATAGTGCAACCCAATTGAATTACCACGTGCAATTGATTAGGGAAGCGGCCTAGTTCAATTGGTCTTCACCATCGTAAAACTCCTTTGAAGCAGTGGAGTAAACAATGGTGAGTACAAACGCATCCACAAGTCATACCTAAAATGCAAGATAATGTAAGGGTAACAAAAAGGAAGGTTGTATGGTTGATTTTAGCATAAAGCAGCAATTTTCTAAATATTCTAAGTAATTTTCAAATCGCATAATTTTAAGGAAATTTCAATTTTAAATATTTTCAACTCAGGAATCACTCTTGGAACTATCCAAATTTTTCCATAATTAACTCACTCTATCCCAACTCATTTTCCAAAAGATCAATTTTAAATTACCAAAATCTTATTTGAAAAAGGCCAGCTCGGCATGCCCATGATCATGGGCGCAGCTAATCGATTAGTTTTACACACTACAGAGGTTGTACATCTTTTACCCACAAGACATAATTATCTCATTCTGCCAAAATATACATTTCCTTTAGTGTGCGGAAGAGAAAATCACGACAAGATCGCTATAAGGTTTCATCGTAAGTAATAATACCCACTAAGATTCCACCGCTGGTAGGTTTAAAATCGCCCAGCCTAGAAACCCCCTCTTGTGACATGTGGCAGATTAACCATCCCCACATTCAACCTAATGGCATAACTAATATTGAAATGAAATAAAACGAACAGCCAGGTCTGTCCCATACCAAACTTATGGTAGCACTATTGCACTTTACGTTCAAAGAACTCACAGATTGGTCCTTAATTGATTAGCCGACCTTTTAGCAACTCCAACAACCACCACTTAACCATTCTCACCCAGTCTAAATTCACATTTTTTATTTTAACCATACCATTAACATCGGAATATCAAAATCATGACTTTTCATTTTAACGGAATCTTAATTTGGCATAAAAATTTTCAAAAAATTTTAAATTCAGTTCTAAGCATGTCTAAGCAATTTCTAAGTACGTCTAAGCAATTTCTAAGTACTATCATCATATAATAATAAATATTTTCTTAAGGTTACAATAGCATAGGAATTTATATTTCAAGGTGGTCTAACAATTATGGGTATAATTATGAATTTAAAACAGGGATATAAATTATAATCATAAAAATTATGCATGCAATAATTTAAATACAAATTACAAACTTAAAAATTAGGATCAACATGATCAAGGAGATGTGATTTGCTTAGTTCGATGGGTACCTGCTCAAAGTCATCGTTCGCGTATGCCTCGGACTATCTAAACTAGCATAAAATAAAACTTTAGCATTTCAGATGAATTTAGGAAGAAAAGCAGAGCCAATCGGAGTTCAAATGGGCAAAAAGGGCTCCCGGAAGTTTGAAAACATATAAAATGAAGAAAATATAATTTTCTTGATTTTTTTAAATTATTTTTCTAAAGAAAATTTGAATTATTACACAATGCTGATGTCAGCAAAAATTTTTGAATTTTTAAAAATAAAAGCCTATTTATGACGTCATGCTTCAGTCATAAATTAATTTTGGCTAAAAATTATTTTTGAAAGAACAAAGAGGTGGCGTCTGATGGGTGGTCCCGTGGACCATGGACTATGTGCACGCGTGCGTGTAAGCGAGCTCCTATGCGCGCATGGCGAGTTGGTCGATGCGATGGCGGCGGGGAGGGGTGCCGAGGTGCGCACCGTTGTCACGGCATTGCGGTGAGGCCGAAGACGGTGGCGGTGGGACTAGAGGGGCATGGAGGGTACGGGAAGCAGGCGACGAAGGTGGTGGTCGGAGCCGGAGGAGAGAGGCAGCACTCGGGTGAGGAGAGGAGCTCGGGGAGGAGAGGGTTGAGTGCGGGGTGAAGAGAGGAGCACGAGGGATTTATAGGGGTAGGGGCGCATGGGCGGGCAATGGCCGACGTGAGAAGGGCGGGGCAGTGGTGCAAAAATGACTGCGAGATAAGGGGATAAGGGCAGTGGGTTGGGCGGGATAAGGCGGCGGGGTTGGTGGCTCTCATCAGCGTGGAGAAAGGGAGAGATGAGTGTGGACAAATGGGGGCCTCGAAGCTTCAGGTCTGCCAGCAATGGACGAGACAGAGACGGGCGTGAGGGGGCCAAGCGAGAGGATGAAGATGGCTAACAGGTGGGGTCCGATCCCACCTGTCGGTCGAGCGATGAGGGGGCGCGGTCAGCTGTGCCGGCTCGGCTAGGCTGGCTGAAGGCCAAGGGGGAGTGGGCCATGTGGCTGGGTTGGTTCGGTTGGGAGGGAGGCGGTGGGCCACGCGAGAAGATGGGAGGTGGGCCGGGCGAGTTGGGTTCGTCTGAAAGGTAGGGGCGTTTTTTTTCTTTTTAATTTAAAATAAATTGAGAAATAGAATTACTTTTAAATAAATATCAAATAGGGTTTAGAAATTCTAGGAAAATTCCTCAAAAATACTTTTAATTATTTTGAACTTAAGGAAATTATTTTGAGCATAAATCTGCCTTTATTTTTCTCGAATAAAATATTTTTGCAACACTGAAAATGGCAAAAGGCATTTAATAATTTCATAAACTTCACCAAAACTCTCGGAAAAACACAAATACTCAATAAAGGGCAAAGCACAAATTTTTAGGGCATTACAATGGTCAAGTTTAAATTAGAATTTACAAAATTTATAAAAATTGAAAAAATTTATCCAAATTTTTTCTAAAATTGGTGTTAATAGTTTTATGGCCTCTAGCATTAATACATTTTGAAAAACAAAGCTTGGAGACATTTTTGAGTCATTCAAAATGTAGAAATTAGAAAATCCAAAAAAAATTAGAAATATTTTTAGTAGCAATATTTGTTCAAGTATTTCAAGTAGCAATGTTTACTTCAACATATTTTAGTAACAATATTTGTTCAATTATGTTTAGTAACAATATTTGTTCAAGTTTGTTAGGTAGTAATATTTGTTGAAGTATATCAAGTAGCAATATTTGTTCAATTATGTCAAGTAGCAATACTTGTTAAAGTATAATTTAGTAGCAATATTTGTTCGATTATATTTACTAGCAATATTTGTTGAAGTATATTTAGTATATATATATATTTGTTCAGTTATATTTAGTAGCAATATTTGTTAAAGTATATTTAGTAACAATGGATGACACCTAAAATGGTACTATTTATTCAAGTAACGACATTTGCATGCACAAAAATTATCTTGCTATGAAATATTTTAATATGTTAATATTATCCAATATTGAAAAGTTTACTTCTCGTTGTATGCATGCATGAACTACCAAAACTTTTAATATGAAAGTTGTACTCTGTACCACTAGTTATATTATGTACTTTATTTTGTTGTACAACGTGGAATTTGGCGCAAGCAATTTCTTACAAATTATTTACACAAGCAATTTCTGTAAAGTATTGAAATGTAAATGGTGTTGATATGGTATTGATATGCGAATAGTATTAGTATGTCATTATGTGAATGCCTATTTTTGTACTTGTTGGATTGATATGTGAGTAGTATTGAAATGAAAGATTATTTGTTGACATATTATTGCTAAGTAGTATGATGACTTGTTTATTCGCACTACGGGTTTGTTTTTGTTGGATACCAAAACGGACTCCTAGTCACGAACTTAATTAGAGCTTCTATAATAATTTATTTGAAAGATTATTTTTAATGATTTTAATTCATCCGAAGACAACATCTTCAGTAATTTATCTTTAAAGTCATTCATCTAACTATTTTATATTATTTTTATCACATTGTTTCCTTCACACTTCATCACTTTTTTGCATTAATTTACGTGATCATGTTGTCTCTTGTATAAGAGCAAGTATAATAGCAAAGTTTATTACAGGCTAATAGTAAGCTAAAAACTAATTTGCACAATAAATATCTCTAAAGATTATCTTTAGATGTTATGCAATAACTATCTCTTTTCTCTTGTATATAAATAATTTATTTATGCTTTCGTACAAAGCTGGCTACCAAATAAGAGCCAGTCCTCTTCTCTCTCATATTTTCTCACTATTCCATATAAGACAAAGCTGACGTGTATAGACTAATAGTAAGCTGAAGTAGTTTTATTGTACTTGCTCTAAGAAATAGCATATTCTCTTCTCACTTTTTCTTTTTTTTAATAATATTTTCTTGATAAGATATAGTTAAAAAATAGGCGATGTAATATTATTGAAGATGCCCTTAGACAGAACAAGTCTCAGCGAAATGACCAGTTCAGTCCTAGCTTGTGCCATCTAAGAAAAAGTAAAATACGTGTCAGCATCCTGTAGTTTGGTGTGCATAGAATAATAACAGCATTGACTTCATCTTAGGCCCTATTTCTCCAGAGTCCAAGCAAATCGGAAAAGTATTACTGCCAGAACTGCTACCAAAGTGTGATGGATGAGTATAACTAGGTAGAACCACACCGTGAAAAATTTGCTCTGATTTTTTCTGTAAAAAAAAAGTGATAGGAGAATATCAATATAATTTTGGTTTTTTTGAGTGGTTTTTAAAAAATAGGATGGGTAGGAGCCGTCCACGAATTTGCGTAATCATGGATTTGTTGCAAAAAAAATCGGCGGATAGCCTGTTCACGAATCTACGGAACTACAAGGTTCTTTTTTGCAAATAACCGGTGGAAGGATCAAGATGTAATTTCAATTTTTTCGGAGGACCCTTCCACGAGAATTGAAAAACTGGTAGAGGATCCATTCGCGAATCTACGAAACTACTAGTCTTTTTTTACAAAATAATCGGTGGACGGATCTAGGTATAATTTAAAAAATTTCGAAGGATCTTTTGTGAAAACGGTGACGTAGCCGATTGGTTGAGCTCCAACTCTTCTGGTTTTAAGAGGAGGAGGAGGAGGAGTAGTAGTAGTAGTAGTAATAATCTTTTTGCCGGAAACAGAAAGTGGACGCCCATTTAAAACACGCAAGCGAGAAAGCATTTTCGTGCACCCGGGCGGCTCGTGCGGTCGTGCCGAGTTCGTCCAACGGCGTGCGTTTGAAACGAGATGCGTAGACGACGCACACATCCATCGTCCAACGTCGCGCGCGCGGCTGTTATTGCGTCGCTGCGTTACGTTTTGTTTAAGCGGCCATTCGGCGGTGGTCGGTGGGCGAGCCCCTAAGGTCCAGTTCGTTTCAGCTTCTGGATTATGAGAGAAATTGCTTCTAATTATGGGAGAATCAGGCCGAGCTGGCTATGACTTCTAGGTTCCAGACCGAGCTGCAAAGAATCAGTAAGAATCTGTGAGAATCAGGTTTCAGCCAGATTCTGATTCTATTTAAAAGACAGCTTCTAATCCTCAGAGAAGTTGTCCAAAATCCTTCCGCTCGGCAAATAATTCGTTTTTTTTAAACAGAAGTGTTCAGAAACCGAAATAAACGGGACCTAGGCATCAAAACGCGGTGGCTCCAACGTGGCGTTTGCAGATCAAAGTCGTGATCAATCAATCATATGTGCCGGGCTACAACAAATTCTCGTCCAATTATTGGGGTTGGCCGCCACGTGCCTCGATTTTTTAGCCCAAATCATTGGTCAAAAGTTAATGTTTTTTAAAGACAAAAGCTAGCGTCGAAACCAAATCCTTCCTTTTTTTTATCTCATCATCGATGGATTGAACTCTAGGTTTAGATGATCTAGTAATTAAATTACTTGCCTCTAGCTGCCATGAAACCTGGTTCGCGTGCTCGGGGATCGAAGCCTATGGTCAGGCCTTGGGCCACCGGGACTGGAGCAAGGCCTGTCATGGTTGTGCATGCATAAGCTCTAAGCAATGTAGATACAACGAGCGAAGTGAATAGCTTCTGTAATGCATAAGCTCTAAGGCCTGTCATGATATGAACTTCCTTCCCAAAAAAACCTTCGCTCAAGGGCAGTACGTGGTGGTGACGATGCGAGGCAGGCAGAAGATGTGACCCAATCTGAGATATGAATCTAGGCTGGCTCCGTTCATGGTCTCGTGTCACGGTCCTGGTTTTCCAGGTGTGTGGTTCATGGGAGCATTTAGGTAATTATCCTAGATTTTTCCCCAACCAAATCCTCTCTTTCTTCACCCAGCTCCTTCCTCCACACGCCTCTTCTCTTTCTTTTCTTTTCCACCGCCTGGCTCCACTTGTGGGCGACGCCGGCGCCGCCCCTTGCTCCTGCGCCTGGCTCGGCCAGCCGGCCCCACTCCCGACGCCGCCGCATCGTCCTCCCGCTGCCCCGGCCACCCCACCTCCAGCGCCGACGCCGCCTCCACCGGCGCCGTCCCCTGCTGCCTCCGCCCGTCCGAGCCACCGGCCTCCCTCTGGTCGCTGCCGCCACCGCCCCCACTGCTCGGTGAGCCTTCCCCCCCCTTGCACTCCCTATCGCCCTCTACCTCTCCATGGCCGAACCCTAGCCTCAACCGGCCATGACTAGGGTTTGTGTTGCATTTGGGGATTTTGCCCAATTGATGCTAGTATGTACTTGGAAAATGCATGAATGTTGGTATGGGCGTATGAGTTGTTGTCGTCGTTCTGTAATTTCGTGGGCAGATTGGATGTTGACTTGAGACTATGCCTTGTTGTGCTTGGATCGGTTGAGGATGAGAATGATTAAATTGAAATGTAGTGCATTGGCTTGTGGTGTGAATGATTTAGTAGGTGGGAAGGGTACTGTTAATGGTCGGTCTTCCTTTCTTCTTCCTCCTGGTTCGAAATCCTTGTCCCTCGTGCCGTCTCTCGGAGCTCCTGGAGCTGGCTGTGTCATCGCCCTCCGGATGGTGATACGTTGGGGGTTTGCTTGGGGTTCGGTTCTGGCGGATAGTTGTAACTCTTGTCCTAGGTTGCTACTAGGCTTTGGTGAATAACCTGTAGATGCGTGAGTTGAGCATGCTGGCAATGACATTGTCAAGGTTCAGTGCATGGTAGCTAGTTTTTGGCTAGTGCTAAGCAATATCGAACGTTCGGAATACTTATGAATTAGTATACTGCTAGTGTGGCTAGTGATTTCCTTGCATAGTAAGTGTTGAAGTTGGATACTGTGACCTAAGGGTGAGCTACTGCCCTTTTGGGTTGTGTGCGAAGATTTTGTTAACTTTGTCATCCAAGCTGGGTAGTGGTATGTGTTCCCAATTGTTAATGCTTTAGGAGTATGTGCGGCTAACTGAGTATAGGATGCAACCCTTGCATTTCCCATTATGGAGGCCAAGTTCCTATTCCTTTCGTTCAACCCTCACTACTTATACTCTATTCTAGTTCCTTTTCCACGGTAGGGCCTGTAATGGTTAGCTGGGATGGTTAGAGCGTTTGTTGACTTGTGAGGAGAATAGGCAGGGTTGTAGGAAGGGTGTGGTTGTGCGGGTGGCTTTGCTTCGGCTTGGCTTTGCCCCCTGTTTGGCGTCGCTCTGAATATAGCTGGGTTTGGGTCTGGAGGACAAATGTGCTGTCTTGTAGATCATTATGCTTCGGACGAAATCCGTGAGGGTTATGCTAGGCTCGTGTCCTGGTTTTCTTTCATATGGCCGAAGCCCCTAATCCATGATAAATGAATTCATTAGGGTCTTTATGCTCTGGTTTGTGGTGTACCTTAATAGCTTCTTTGGGGGTTGATGTCAAATAAATCACTAGCTAGACAGGTTTGGATCGAAATAGTGTTGAGCCATTCTTAATGTGGTTTGGCTGTTATTGTGGAATTTCGCAATTGTATGTCATTTTGGCTTGATGAATGCTTACCGTATTGTCTTCCTTTCTCATTCCATGTTCATATGCATCGCATGCATCTCATTCCATTTGCATTGTCATCGTGTAGAGAACGATCACTCGGAGGGTGACGCGGCTGTGGTCGAGGGTGATCACGGTGAACAAGTTGTTGTTGAGGATCCGGCAGAAGCATCAGGCAAGCACCTAAGCATATTCAACCTTTATGTGATATTATTTTAGTGAATAAACTGCTTAATAGATCGATTACGTCTTGCATGAGGAATTAAATTGCGGGATAGGGCTAGATCCTAATTGCTGCACGTACACTCCTTGGTATTTGTTGAACACCTCCTTTGGAACTAGATTACGGGTAATATAACTGAGTCCGTGCTTAGTTTGCTTAGAAAATGGGGTTGGGCCAAGTGGTGGACGGTTCCATCACTTGAGAGTACTCATTGTTACACACGTGAACTATTTTGGAAACGGGTTTAGGTCATGTTACTTGGATGGATATTAATAATTGGCGACCGGGCGGGAGAGTAGGATCAATTGGGTATGGAGACTCAATTGGCGTAGTCCCGCCTGTGTCAATTAAGGACCGATCCGTTTGTGTGCCATGTTGATCGAGCACCATTAGGTTGATCGCATGCCTGATTATGGAGGGTAAGCCACTCTTTCATCGCATGCCGTTCGATGGATCATGCCCTCATGCGGTTGGACGTGGTTGAGGGCGAGGCTTAGGCCGACCCTCGAGGGCCAAGCCGGGCTTGGGCCGCTCGAGGGGGTGCTAGGTGCTCGGACCGCATGAAGATGGTTCAACGAATGGGTATGGATGGGAGGGGGTTGACATGAGGTACTTGTGGCACATGTCGTGCGATCAACGCTTCCCTGCAGGGTTAATTAAGCGATTCGAATTGCCGCGCTCTCGGATATGAGCACGCTCGCGTCATCCGACACTCAGCGTAGTAATAACTTAAACTCCTGGCTCGTCGTTGTACTTGAGCTTCAAAATGGTTATAATTGCTTTACTTTAGCGTTGTTACCTTTCAACTTCATGTTAGAAGTAGGTGCGGTCTATAACTGCTTTAAATTTGTAATTGGTGTAGCTGTTATATTCATACTACAAATGTTAATGCTTTTTCCGCACTATTACCTTCAGCTTTATTCCTTTCTGCACCCAAATGCATAACCCTTTGGAGTCGGTCATATATGGACCCACGGGTAAGTCTTGCGAGTACATTCGTACTCATGCTTCTGCTTTGTGGTTTTCAGGTGAGGATCAGGAGGGCTGCGAGTTCTGTCCCATCGCCTCGGTGTCCAAGGGCACCGAGTAGAGGTTACTTGTGATGTTGCACACGCCCGAAAGTGCTCAGGGGCAGAACACTTCCGGAGATACCGTATTTTGCTAGTGTGTCAATTAAATTCACTTTTGTTGTATAGCTAGCTTTCTATACCATGTCCGGTGAGGCTTGAAGACTTGGTTATCCTCTTGTTGATCGTGGTTGTATTTTGGTGTCTTTATCATGCTTGTATGTTGCTTATATCCATGCCTTATATTATGCTATGTCAACTGCTTTTCTGTCTGCTGAGTGGATGTCCTAGAATCTAGGAAGGTCATGCCGAAATTTCGAATTTTTGTGCTACCATGGTTATGTTGCATCATCTTAATTATCTAGTATGTTAGTTGAGTTCTTTTAGTTGTGTGGTTGCTGGGTTTGTCTTTGTGCTTTGGTTTAGTCGTCTTGTTGTGCTTCCGTGTTGCGTGTCCGGTTGTAGGGTTTTGAGTCGTTGTCCCCTTTATGCAAATTGAATTGATGTGGCAGTGGAAACCGGTATGCGGGGCGATCCTGGGCGAGTTCGGGTCGCATACCGGGGGAATACCGGGGCTGTTGTCGAGTTATTCGAAGGGTCCCACCGTTGTCTCATTCGGGCTTAGGTTCTAGCTTTGCTAGCCTCCAAATCCGAATGGGGCGATAGGGCGTTCCAATAACTCGAGGACGGTCTGGGCGGCTCCTCACATCTCGTTGATGCAAAGCACAAGCACATCTCCTCAGAAAGAAGAACATGCGACGTTGTTATCATCGAGATAGTTCCTGCTGCTGAAAAGATTACTTATTATAATGCGAGGAATGCACAACCTTACCCGGTTTGTCTTCTGATCCCTGTTGCACCAAACCCCTATTTTGGTATCTTGTCCATAAAACCGCCCTTTTTGTGCTTAAAACAGCACTCACAGAGTGCTAACAATCGCTCGCTATTTTTCATGCGTTACGGGACAGTGGATAGATTGTCACGCTATCATAGTTGACCATGAACCCAGCATAACGAGCGTTTGGAACGCGAAGACGACGCGGCCGGCCGCGCCCACTGCTAGTCCCAGCCAAGACAACGTGCGTGTCTGCACGACCCGCCCGATCAGAAACAAATAATTTATCATTTATCACCTGATGTCTTATTAATATCTCATTTACTTGTACAATTGATCATTGTTCCGTGATGTCTTTACTAACATGCAGACCCTAGAGCCATATATTAGTTAGATATACAGGACAAATGATAAATTATTGCACTAACTAAAATAAGGCAATGATTAATTCTCTCGATGAGGAAACACCCTGACTCATGGTTAGACGGGCCATCACACTGGGCTTTTTAGGTCCGGTCTGTGAGGTGGAAGACACTGCACGATCTAAGGCACGGTATATCATACGCATGAATTGGTTTGGCACGGCACGATTGTTAGGGCAGTGTTGGGCCTGATGGTCAAGTATGATGGGTGGCAGACACACAACAAGACGCATGATGCATGCACAACACGATTTTGGTACAAGTTTTTTTTATAATTTTTCATAGATGTTATGAAAAGTTTGGTAGCAAAAGTGAAGCAAGAATAATAGCCTCAACAATGCAACAAGTACGAGGCATTCAAGCGCTTCGAACGTGTGAAAGAAGCTAAAAGACAATGTGTCTAATTCGTCTTTCGAAGCGCTGACCAGATTGCAATGGAATCCACAAGTAACGATAAACCACCATTTTGATACATCTTTTGCAAAGAATGAATGAATTTTAGTTCTCTTTTCTCAATATTTGTATCCATTACCTTGATCTCATGCGTCTCTAGTACATTTTTTGCCTCGCAATAATACAAATAAACAGAATCTAGACCAACCCAACATAAAAATAATACGACATGTCAATAAACTATGCCTAAGTTTACCGGAAACGAGTCGAGCTAAGCTAATACGGTACAACATGCGGGCTGGCTGGACCGCAGCGGCACGGCTGCGCGGTCTAGGCCACGGCCATCGTGATGTCACACGAGTCGTGCACACGACGGGCCAGCCGGGCAGCGTCCGGCGCAGGCGCATCATAATGTCCACACGGCCGACTAACCTCCTCGTCATCCTTGGGCCGCAGTCCTCAGCCTCAGCGCCGTGGGGCCCGCCGGCCAAAGGCCTTTTCCCTTCCCCCAAAATGGTATAAAGATAACATCAAACTAATTTGCATAGAACATGAACTGCATCCTATATTTATGGATAAGACAATCCCTAAAAACATACGTCCTATAAACTTATAAGGAGGAAGTAGACAACTAGGCAGATGGTCCGCGTAATTTTCATGGCTAAATTTATTACGGTTTGTTTTGTATAAAAGGGCAATTTATGTGTTGTAGACTAATATATTGTTGCAGTGTTTTGAAACCTCTATATATTTCTAGTAATGATTTGTTTAGGTGCTTTAGAACATGAAAAATGCTATAAAAAAAAAGTTGAAAGATAAAATACATATTTAAAAAAACAAAATACATCATAAGAAAAACAATTGAAGGATAACATTTGATTGAAAAAAAAAAATAGTGAGCATGTGACAACATCAGAAACGTGGTAGGGAGTATGCTTTTAGGGAAAAATAGTGACTCGATTTTTCAAGAATATCGCTTTTCAAATACTAACCCCCATATAAGGGCTAGCTTTGGAGCTCAAAGGATGTGCCCACGTGTCCACCCTTTTTTCGCGAAAAGGCCCTCCGATTTCTTCGAAATTACGTACAGGTCCTTACGCGATTTTACGTGAGAGCAAAATATTTTTTGCGGTTCGCGTTTAGGTCCCTGGTTTGCCGCTTTGCATAGAGGACCTCCCGTTAAGCGCGAATCGCAAGCGAGTCCTTTCCTAATTTTTCAAAATAGCGAACAGGTCCAAAATTATAACAAATAGGTCCTCGCGCTTTACATTCGGGTCCTTTCTCCGTTTTGTCCGAAAAAAATATTTTAGTGGTCCGTTTTTTCTCCAGAGCATGCGAAAAATATTTTCGGTTGCCGTTTTTCCAAAAATAAAATGTGAAACCGTTTCCTTCCTTCGTTTTGCCCTGAAAAAATGTTTTCGTTGTCCGTTTTCCCTCCAGAGCATGGGAAAAATGTTTTCGGTGGCTATTTCCACCCAAAAAAAATTAGAGACCGTTTCCTTTCTCCGTTTTACCCGAAAAAAAAGTTTTCATGATCCGTTTTCCACCCGGAGCATGGGAAAAACGTTTTCGGTGGCTATTTCCCCACAAAAAAAAAGAGAGACCGTTTCCTTTCTCTGTTTTACCCGAAAAAAATATTTTCGTAGTCCGTTTTTTCTCCAGAGCATGCGAAAAATATTTTCGGTTGCCGTTTTTCCAAAAAAAAAAATGCGAAAGCGTGTCCTTCCTTCGTTTTGCCCAGAAAAAATATTTTCGTTGTCCGTTTTCCCTCCGGAGCATGGGAAAAATGTTTTCGGTGGCTATTTCCACCTCAAAAAAATGAGAGATCGTTTCCTTTCTACGTTTTACCCGAAAAAAATGTTCTCATGATCCGTTTTCCACCCGGAGCATGGGAAAAATGTTTTCGGTGGCTATTTCCCCACAAAAAAATGAGAGACCGTTTCTTTTCTCCGTTTTACCCAAAAAAAAATTCCCCGTGATCCGTTTTTCCTCCGGAGCATGGAAAAAATATTTTTCGTTGGCCGTTTATCCAAAAAAATTTGGGAAACCGTTTCCTTTCTCCGTTTTGCCGGAAAAAGTATTTTCGTTAGTCGTTTTTCCCACGGAGCATGGGGAAAATGTTTTCGGTTGTTTCGCTGGTTCTTCGATGGTTCTTACCTAGCGTCTTTTTTCCAACAAATACCCGCAAACCCAACGATATTATCAACGGCGCGGCGTAGCGCGCAAATCAACCTAGTTATCTACAAGCTTTACGCACCTCTCCTTAATACTTCAGTCCTGATTCCTGAGTCCTGACTCCTAAGTCAGAACAAAAAAATGGCAACACAAGCATGGTGTGGACAGCTGGTCACAGCAAGAGAATCACAATGATATTGAGGGACACAACATATTCATCATTGCTTTGCTTCGACTAAACATATGTTTGGTTGCTTATACCAAGTGGTACATGTATGAGATGGTTCAAGAAAAAAGTCATCCATATGTTTGGTTGTTTGAATAGAACCATCCTATTCTGGACCAAGTGATACAAATTTGATGAATATTTCTTCTAGATGTTGAACCATTCCATTCACCCAAAATAATGGAACCAAATAATACAGAATAATCTCATCTCATCCCATTCAAGCTCATCTCATCAACCAAACACACCCTAAGTTTGTCATTACTACAGAAAAGATAATCACAAACAGTTCGGAACCATCATCACAGACGATTTTTCGAATCGTATGTAACCATATGTCAATGATGTTATGGCACCATCTATGATATACGATATAACAGACGGTTTCTAATTAGAACTGTCTATGATAAATGTCGGGGATTGACTATCTGGCAAAAGACCACGGTACCCCCGTGAAAAGCTAAGCCCGCCGACCAAGCAATACTAGAAGAAGATGCTCGGGAGAACGAAACGAGCATCCCTCCTTCTCCTCCGAGCATACGCGTTTGCACCTTTACTTGCAGAAGCACCAAGCGCCCCCCCCCCACGAGCAAGCATGCTCGTAGAGGCCACGACCTACTCGGGTGTTTGGTCGGAGGGCCCAGCGAACGCTACGAGGAAGGAAGGAGCCAACCAATCAGCCGGAGATCAAGGGAGATCATACCCGAAATTCAAATAGCGCGCAAATCAAGGACAGCGGGTCACGGATATGGATACATAGCGTGATCCCAGGAGGTAGTTGCCTTTTTTGGTACCTATAGTCGTATTATTTAAACCCCCCCTGAAGATTTGTAAGGGGGAGGGAAAAAAGAGAGATAGAACACAATACACTGGAGTAGGGCTGTTATCCCGGCAGAGGGAGACCCGAACCAGGATAAACACCGTGTCCCCCCTTTTCTTCTTCTCCCGACCTCGCGTCGCTCGAACGACCTCTCCGATCCGCACGACGGGGCCCTGTTGATCCCCCATTCAACAAGTAAGCTCGACGGGAGCCGTTCTCCAATCGTCGACAGCTGGCGCCGTCCGTGGGGACGACAGCTTGATTCCCGTGCAGATCAAGATCCTCGAGGATGCCAAACTCGGGAGACACTCGGGACCTTTGCGTTTTTGACCACGTTGAAGATGACGACGTGTACTACGCCGTCGACAACGTGGCCAGGGTGACCGATCCTATCGGTCACACTGAGTCTGGGAGCCCTTCCCCGGACACGGGAATGCGAGGACAGGGCCTCCATTCCCCAAACATTACCCTCGAGGACCCCGAGGATGACTACGACGGGCTCTACGATGGCCTGGACATACCAGACGACCTAGAGCTCAACCGAGAAACCGCATCTCAAGGGGATACAATGATGTCCCCATCGCTTTCATCCCGCTCTCGTCGAGTCAACGTAGCCGGGAGCCGTGCGGAGCCCGGAGAGGGATCCTCGGACGCTGCCAAGCACGACCGCTACGAGGCGGCCAGACTCCACCTGGAGGCGTCCTTGGGAAAGACCCTCGCGAGCATTCGCCGCCAGGCAAAGGGGAGGTGCGCTTCCACGGAAAGGAACTCTCGCGGGTACCGAACTCCCGATCGCGCTCCGGAGCGCCGTCAAAGCTCACCGCCGCCAGTTCACCGGAAACGGGAACGATTCTGAGCCTTGGCGGCGATGCGTGTGTGACTGCAGCTTTCCCGAGCAAGTAGACTTGGAGGCCGTGGCGTGGTCGTAGCCGAAGATTTGGAAAGGCTTGCCGCCGAAGCTGAAAGTCTCGGATCCTCCTCGTGACCGGGATGCCGAGTGTTTCCGGGACCATCACAACGCTCCCCATGCGCCGCACAGGTGAATCTCGGCCATGCTCGGAGATCGCCCTGCATCGCTAACCCGATCCGGAAAAGCCCTAACAGTCCGCAGAGCAACCTCGGGCGGCACCTCTATAATCGCCCAGACATTAGCGCTCTGAACGCTTCCACGACCAAGCGGTCGGCCGGCACGATCGTCACATGAGGTCTTCTCGACTCGGCCAGCCGACGGGCGTTGGGCGGAAGACCCGCATGAAGGCCGTGACCGAGGGTTTCACCGCGAAATCCCGAAGCCGGTTGCCAGGCCTTCACGAGCTCCCTCGGGACGTCGCATGGCCGAGCAGATTCAAGCCCGCCACGCCGAAAGATTCAACGGGACCCGAGAACCGGACGAATTTCTCTCCATATATACTACCGCCATCCTCGCCGCCGAGGCGATGAGGGGTGATGGCAAATTACCTGCCGACGGCCAGTTCGGGGCCAGACGCGTGCGTGGCTTTTCAATCCGAAGGAAGGATCCATACGGTCTGAGGCAGCTCGGCGCCCGCGCTCAAAGCAAATTTCAGAGCTGTTACATCCGCCGGGAAAGGAGCGACCTGAGCGCTGATACAGACGGACGGGAAACCTCGCGACAATTCGTCGAGAGGTTCATCCAGGTCCGAACTCGATCCCGAACATATCGGACGGGCTCGTCCGAGCTTTCAAGTTCGAGTGCAGGACGCGGCGCTTCACGCAGACCTGGAGATCCACCCGGATCTAACGGCGAACGAGCTCTTCCGAATGGCCGATCGATACGCCAACGCAGATGAAGCCGCCCAATGGAAGAAAATCTTTGGATGAAGGAAAGTCGCCGCCTCGGCTGGCCTAGAGACCTCGGCTAGCAAAAGGGGTCGAATTGCAGAGACAAAAGATCAAGAAGAAGAAGAAAAAGCAACCCTCGCCGGCCATGGTAGCCGCGGTGGAACAACAACAACCCCGAAAGCAACCAGCAGCGGCGCGGGGTTTAACGCTCGAGGAGGAGGACAACCACACAGGCCTCGAGAACGAGGCGACTGCGGACCGACGGGCGACCTCATCGTCATGCTTCACCAGCGCACGGGCACGATCTACGGAATTGCCGAACGTGGACCTACCGCTGGAAGCGATTTCTGCGGCAGGGGTCCCATGCCGACGCTTCCAGAGCAGGGTGAAAATGGCAAAGGTAAACAGCCCGCCGAGGGAAGTGAGGATGACATGGAATACCAAGAACCAAAGAATCACATAGCGGTCATCTTCGGGGGCTCCTCCGCCTACAAGTCCCGCCGGGACTTAAAGGACGCCGCAAGAGAAGTGCACCATGTTACCCAGGGTAAGCCTCCGGTGCAGCAGCTGAAATGGTCTGAGATATCCCTCACCTTCTCCAAGGACGATTGTCCCCTTGGGATGACCAAACCCCAGAGGCTTCCGATGGTCGTGAACCCCACCATCAAGAATACTGCCGTCGGTCGGGTCCTCATAGACTCGGGAGCTCTTTGGACCTTATTTCAGCCAAGGTTTTGGACGAGATGCAGATTTCGTTCCAAAATCAAGAGTGTAGCCGTGCCCTTCTTCGATAGTCCCGGCACCTCGATCAAACCTCTGGGGCAGGTCGTCCCGCCTGTGAGTTTCGCGGCCCAAGTAACTTCGTAACGGAGCTAATCACCTTCGAGGTGGTAGACTTCGAGTCGGCCTACAACGCCATCCTCGGCAGCCGGCCTTGGCCAAGTTCATGGCCGCCTCGCATCACGCAGCGTGTCGGTGCTGAAGATTCCCGGACCGAACGGAGTCATAACCGTCAAAGGAACCACAAGTCCGCACTCAATTGCGGCGAAAGAGCGCTGGATATGGTCGGTCGATTACCCACTCGCGGCCACGACCAAGAGCCGAAGCATTCCTGGCCTAAACTTGCCCTCCACTGGAGGAGAGACCAAGGCTGTTCGCTCAACGAGTCGGAACGGCCAAATCGTTCATTTGGGATCTTCTTTAGATCCCAAATAGGAACTCGAGCTCGTCACCTTCCTCCGGGCAAGGTCGGATGTGTTCGCCTGGGAACCATCCGACATGCCCGGGGTCCCAAGGGAGGTGGTCGAGCACAGGCTAGCGGTTCACGACAAAAAACCAGTGAGACAGAAACTTAGACGCTTTTCCCCGGAAAAACAGGCAATCATCCGGGAGGAACTCGACAAACTCCTAAAAGCTGGCTTCATCAGAGAAATCGAGCACTCCGAGTGGCTAGCCAATCCAGTTCTGGTCAGGAAGAAAGGAGGCAAGTGGCGCATGTGCGTCGATCACACGGGTTTGAACGCAGCATGCCCAAAAGACAACTATCCGCTGCCTCGCATAGACCAACTGGTGGACGCGACGGCAGGGTCACAAACCATGAGCTTTCTAGACGCCTATTCAGGCTATCATCAGATCAGCCTATCGCGCGAAGACGAGGAAAAGACTTCCTTCATCACCCCATTCGGTACCTTCTGCTATACGACCATGTCTTTCGGTCTGAGAAATGCGGGAGTAACCTTTCAGCGCCTCATGCAGAAAACTTTCACGGACCAAATAGGTCAAAATTTGGAGGTCTATGTCGACGACATAGTTGTCAAAAGCAAGAGTACTTCGGGTCACGTTGTTGACTTGGAAGAAACTTTCTGTAACCTCAATAAGCATCGAATAAAGCTAAATCCAGAAAAATGCGTGTTCGGCGTGAAGGCTGGCAAGGTGCTCGGCTACATGGTCGGGCCACATGGCGTTGGGGCAAACCCGGAGAAAATCGAAGCCATTGAAAATATGAGGTCGCCCACGTGCGTAAAGGAAGTCCAAGCTCTGACCGGAAGAATGGCCGCCTTAAGCCGGTTCATCTCCCGGCTGGGGGAGCGAGGGCTACCTTTCTTTAAAGCCCTCCGCAAGCATGATGGCTTCGCGTGGACGGAGGAAGCTGATCGCTCGTTCAAAGAGCTAAAACAGTACATCTCCAAGCCGCCCGTCCTCGTCACACCCACAGCGGGGGAAGAATTACTACTATACCTGGCGGCAACCCCGCAAGCGGTAAGCTCGGTGTTAGCGGTGGAGAGAGATGGTACCCAGCGACCTATCTATTACGTCAGCGAAGTACTTCATGGACCAAAGGAACGTTACCCCGAAGTCCAGAAACTACTGTACTCGTTGCTGATGGCCTCCAGGAAGTTGCGCCACTACTTTCAAGCACACAAGATCGTGGTGCCGACCGGCTTCCCACTCAGGGAAATCTTGAAAAATCAGGACGCCAGTGGTCGCATAGCCAAGTGGGCAATGGAGCTCGCCGAGTTCGAGCTGGTGTTCTCAGCCCGCACGGCAATAAAATCACAAGTCTTGGCTGATTTCGTGGCAGAATGGTCGGCTCCGGCACCACCCGGCCAATGGGCCAATGATTCAAGGGAAAACTCCTGGACCTTGTATTTTGATGGATCCCGAGCATACGAGCGCTCGGGGGCTGGCGTCGTCTTGGTCTCCCCGGATGGAGAGCAACTTCAGTACGCCATCCAACTACATTTCGCCGCGACTAACAACGCGGCAGAGTACGAAGGCCTTTTGGCCGGACTTCGGGCATGTAAATCGCTAGGAGTCCAACGGCTCACTGTGAAGGGCGATTCACAGTTGGTCGTGAACTGTGTCAACAAGGAGTATCGTTGTTCCGATACCTCAATGGCGCCAGACTGGCCGAAGTAAGGAAGATGGAGAAATACTTCAAGAATTTCGTAATCTACATCCCCAGGAAGGATAATTCCTGGTGACCAAATGTCTAAGGTCGGTTCCTCTCACACCACCGCTCCGGCGGGGGTGCTTATCGAGCACCTACATAAGCCCTCCATTCCCTCTGAAGAGGAGGCACCAGAGACCGGTGGTAGGGTCTCCTTCCTCGAGCAAAGCGCAAATTGGATGACGCCATTCATCCAATACCTTGCGCATGGGACATTGCCCGAGGAGGAAGCCGAGCGTTCCCGGCTAATTAGGCGATCTTCTCAAGATGCATCGATCGAGGATCGACCTATACCGGAAAGGCGCATTAGGAATCCTTTCCGGATCGTCTCTCAGGAGGAAGGCCAGTACCTTCTTCGTGACATCCATGAAGGGATGTGCGGAGCTCACACGTCTTTCAGAACGCTTGTGAGCAAGGCCTTCCGACTAGGGTACTACTGGCCCACGGCTTTGGCGGGCCTTACGGTCGATCGTAATGACTGCCGAGCATGCCGCTTCATGCTCGAAAAGCCCGTCAACCAAAGATATGCCCTGCAAACCATACCACTCTCGTGGCCGTTCTCGACCTGGGGGCTCGATGTCCTTGGACCCTTCCCCCGAGGTCAGGAAGGCTGCAAGTACTTGCTCGTGGCCATCGACACTTTCACTAAGTGGATAGAGGCCGAGCCCGTCTCAACCATCTCGGCCCAGGCGGCCAAGAGGTTCCACCGTAGCAATGTGGTAACTCGGTTCGATACCCACCGTCTCATCACGTATAATGGGACCCAATTCACCGATGAACTATTCCAAAGTTATCGCGAAGAGGTCGGGACCAAGGTTCGCTTCGCCTGCGTGGCGCATCCACAGAGCAACGGAGCAAATTAACGAGCAAATGGGCAGCTAGTCCAGGGCATAAAAAAGAGGGTCTTCAAGACCCTCAACCAAAGACAAGCAAGAAGTGGGTGGATGAGCTTCCCGCCGTTTCTTGGTCTGTCCGCACCACGGCGAGTCGAGCCACAGGTGAAACGCCTTTCCAACTCATCTACGGTGCGGAGGCCATCCGTGCCGAAATCGTGCTAGGTTCCCCAAGGGTGCAATCGATCGATTCCATCGACCAAGAGGTTGAGCGCCTCGTCGACCGACCTCGTCGAAGCAACACGCGAACGGGCGTTGCTCGGCCTGCGGTTTACCTCTGAGGCTCTTCGTAGGCATGCAGCCAAGACAGTCCGACCTAGGGTCCTACAAGTCGGCGACATGGTCTTACGAAGAGTTCAAGACCCGCCGAAGCCAACAAGTCGACCCCAAGGTGGGAGGGACCCTACACGGTCGTGTCTACAAAGACGCCCGGGCTGTTCGCCTCGCGATGCCGGATGGTCGGAAGCTCACCAAAGACTGGAACATCGATCAATCTGCGTAAATTCTACGTTTAGACGAGTACTCCTATCTCGCGCCTCGCGTTCTTTCCAATAAAACATTTCCTCTTTCTCGTGTTTCGTCCTCGCTTTGTCGAACGAGCATCGCTGCTTCACCAAAGATCGCAGACGAGCTTATCCGACAAGTATGTGCACACCATTTCCCTTGGCCCCCGGCCGGATGCTTGCCCAATCGTTCACTTTCCACAGTAGCTCTTCACTGTATGCGTGGTCGGGCGCGAGCATCCACTCTAAGCCTGGTTCAGTGACCACTCTGCATGGTGGCTCTACGTATTGTTGGTTTAAAGCTCGTCTGCTCTGTGCTCATATTTTTTCTCGACACAACCGACCTATTTAAATCATTCAAAAAATCGTCACGACCAAAGCGACCCTTAAATTTTCCCATGAACAAACTCGTGCTCGCAACGGTGAGGACACGACCTTTGTCCATGGCAGGGGCTCCGTATGATAGGAACGTTCCGTCCCTTCTTCCAAGGATCCTTTGCTCGTATCTATGCTATATGCTCTTATGAAGGAACTTATTTTCTTTTTCTGCAGAACCGGGATCATGTAGGCATATGTTGAAGGCGAACCCGAGAAAAACAGGCAAGGACCAAACACCTGCAAGTTTGCTCATTTAACCCGAAACGTTGTTTTTTTTACAGGGTTTACACGAGCTAAAAATAAAAAAAGAGCTAAGTCCTACGCTCGACCTGAAGGGCAGCAAGTTCCTCCTTAAGGGAGTCGACCTCTGCCTCCAGGTCCAAAACTTTCTCGCCGGCAAAGACGACCTTCACCGCTGTCCCGGCGCGCTACACCTCCTTGAGCTGGGCCTCTTCACGCTCCGAGCTCGTTGGAGTTCGGCCGCAGTCGGGGACCTCCCGCCGCAACTTCCCCAGCTCCTCTTCGAGGTCGGCACATACATTCGGCAGTGTTCTTCGCCGTCTCGCTCTCAAAGAGCTGGTCCCGGCCCGACGACGAGGCTCTTCGCCGACTCCAGCTCCTTCAGTCGGCCTCGCGCACCTCGGAGACCCGACGCCGAGATCGGCGATCTTGGCGTCTTGCTCGCGATGGTACGCCCGAACTCCTCTGCTGAACTGCGGATGCATCGATGTCCTCCATAGCCTTCGCGACAAACTTGGAGCAAAGGGGAAGGAAAGTCAAGAAGAACCCTAGAAGATTGCTCGACTCATATAAAAGTTGAGAGCAAAACGCTTACGAAGAGCCCTACCGACCGGCTTGTCTTGAAGCCGCTGGCGGTCGGTGGCGCCAGCTCGGAAAAAGGGATTAACCCACGCAGGGCCATCCTGATCCCGAGCTAGCGCATCACGATCTTGCCCCTCCTGGGCACCCGGTGCTCCCGGGAGGGCAACGACATCTCCTCCTTCGACCAACCCCAGGACGCCCTGAGGTTGGTCTTCTGCGTCGACAGGCGGCTCGTGGCCGCCTTCCTCCTGCCTGGCCGCTGCGCTTGGGGACTGGACGCCGACCGCCGCTTCCGCCCCTTGCACCTCCGCGACCGAAAGTAATGGGAGCTCCACGCTCGGAGGCGATTGGTCGAGGACGACCACCTCCGGCCCGTGATCCGCGGCTGGGAGCAGCTGGTCATCAACGACCACCTCCTCTTCATGGTCCGCAGACGGAGGCAGCTGGTCGAGCTCGGTGATCACTTCCGCGGCTGGAAGTGACTGGGCGACCACGACCGCATCTTCCCCTTGGACCGCGGTTGGAGATGGCTGGCTGGCAGTAACCGGCTCCTCCTCTTGGCTCGCGGCCAAGGGCGGTGGGTCGAAAGCCACCACCGCTTGACCACCGGAGCCCGTCGCCTGGGGCTCGCTCGCGCTTACCCCTTCGCAAGGGACCAAGGCCAAGGCTTCTTGGTCCTCGGCCCCCTGCGGCTCCTGCTCCTCCGCGGCTGGAATAGGTTCCACGTCCACGGGTCCCGCCGAGGGAAGCTCGGGCTCCACTGAGTCCGCAGCTGGCGCCGGCTCCTCCCCCGCCTCGGCCATCACTTGGTCGACGACGCGGTCGAGCTCGGCGTCAACTGCAGAATCGATAATCTCCTCAGCCATCTGACGGAAGTCCAAAAGCAACATCCGAACTATCACACCCACGCCAAACAGGGTGGGGTTAGCCCGAAGAAAATCGCAAGACAAGAACAGAACAAGAGAATGAGGTAGAAGCTTACCTTCTGCCCGACGAGCAGCGCCATCCTCCTCGCCTAGGGCCATGGGCGACTTGCCCGCGGCGGCCTCGTAGGCCTCGGCCACGACCACGACGCGCTCCTCCGCGGCGTCGCTGGCACGTGCCATCGCCGGGTCGACGTCGTCCATGTCGACCTCTTCCAGCACGGAGGTTGCTTGAGAGGTCGACCTCCTGCTCCTTCTGACCAGAGCATAGGTGGCCTCCTCTTCTTCCTCCTCTTCGGGGGCATCGACCACCCGAATAAGCTGGTCCTGGAGGGCCTTGATCTGCCTCTCCAGCCGCTCCTTGGTCGGGAGGGACCTGGCCTCCTCCTCGGCTTTCCTCGCCTGCTCGGCGAGCTGTTCGATCGGCCCATCAGCTCAGGCCTCCTCTGTTTGAAGTCATCATACCAGATTCGAGTTCGCTTACCTCTGGCGGTCGGCGTACTCAAGGTGCGGCGTGGTGGTCTGGTCGGCTTCGGCGCTTGGCGCTTAGCGCGAGGCGAGGCGGATGCCTGGCGACCTCGACCCGCCGTCCTCTTGCGGGAACCCCTGGCCGGGGTGCTGGCTTGCGGCAGCGCTGCGGCGCTCGACACGGCAAGGTCAAGGGCGACCTTCTCCTGCAAACAGAAATCGGGAGGAATAAGCTCGGAAAACGTGCCTTCGGGCGGAGGCAGGAAGATGTACTAACCGCATCACCGCGGTCCAAAACGTTCTTGGGGATCTGACGATTGGGCGTCAGCTCCTTCTCCTTCGGGGCACCGAACATCTCGGCGACCCTCTCGTCAACCCAGTCCGTCCTCGGAGCTGCGTCACAACCGAAGATTAGAACAATATATATATATATATATATATATATATATATAGCACCGATCACCAGAAAGCAGCGATGCTCGGGAAAGAGGTCCAGGAACATACCTGCGTTGTCCTCACGGGTGAAGTCATGCCACCCGGTCACCTCGAAGAAGGGGTGCTCGCGGCGCCTCAGGGGGGACACTCGGTTGAAGGTAAAGTCCCGGGCGATGTCTCGACCAGTGAGCCCCATCTGGGTGAGCTCACTGATCGTCCTGAGCACCCGCTCTTCCTCAGGTTGCACGGGCGGGCGCGCCGTCTCAGTAGGCGGAGCGTCCTCCCCAGTGTAGACCAACTGGGACCCCTCCGCCTTCTTCTGGTAGAACCAGAGGTCGGCCCAACCCGACACCGAGTCCTTCAAAGCAACAAGAGGGTACTCGTATGGTCGGTTGGGCCGGAGGCGAAGATAAACGCAATCAAGTGAGCCATCCCGCCAAGGCGGAAGGGGAGTAGAAGTGAAAGAAAAGGCTAGCCGTGGGCACTACACCCACGAACGCCTCGCAAAGATGGGAGAAGATTGCGAGAGAAAGGATAGAGTTGGGGTGGAGATGAGAGATCTCGCACCCACAGAAGGCAAGCACGGAGGCGAGGAAATCGCTCTCAGGCAGACGAAGCCCGTTGATGGCGTACAACTCACAGGAGACGATCTCCGTCTCCGCGAGCTTGGCTGCCGCGTCGCCCCCAGGCACTCGACCCGAGCTTGGGTCAACGTACCCCTCATCCATGAGCACCTGGAGCCTCCTTCGGGTCATCTGGCTGACCTTGAAGCGCGCCATGGCCAAAGAAGGAAGAGGAGCGAAAAGGGTTCTTGGGCGCTAGGGCTCTTGGAAGATTTTTTTTTGGCCGAAGACGAGCAAAGAGACACGGTGTAACTCCGACCTCTCCCGGTAGAAAGGGTTAAAAAGACAGCGAAGGGACGGGATAAAAATCGCCGCCTATCACGTAGCGACACCTGGCCAGAGAAAGCGCCGCTTTCCGAGAAACTGCCGTACCGTTGCAGGAAGGCTTCTCTGAGAAGGAACCGCAGAACAACCAAACGACGCACCCGCGCGGAGTAAGCACGCGGCGGGTAAAGAAGCTCGTCTCCCGACGTGAAATGGTCGTGAGCCACGGCCAAAAGAAATTCAATCCCCCCTCAAGTCTTCTTAGGCTCAAGGGGAAGCCCGAGGGTTCCCCGCTTGAACCTCGGGGGCTAGCTGTCGGGGATTGACTATCTGGCAAAAGACCACGGTACCCCCGTGAAAAGCTAAGCCCGCCGACCAAGCAATACTAGAAGAAGATGCTCAGGAGAACGAAACGAGCATCCCTCCTTCTCCTCCGAGCATACGCGTTTGCACCTTTACTCGCAGAAGCACCAAGCGCCCCCCCCCACGAGCAAGCATGCTCGTAGAGGCCACGACCTACTCGGGTGTTTGGTCGGAGGGCCCAGCGAACGCTACGAGGAAGGAAGGAGCCAACCAATCAGCCGGAGATCAAGGGAGATCATACCCGAAATTCAAATAGCGCGCAAATCAAGGACAGCGGGTCACGGATATGGATACATAGCGTGATCCCAGGAGGTAGTTGCCTTTTTTGGTACCTATAGTCGTATTATTTAAACCCCCCCTGAAGATTTGTAAGGGGGAGGGAAAAAAGAGAGATAGAACACAATACATTGGAGTAGGGCTGTTATCCCGGCAGAGGGAGGCCCGAACCAGGATAAACACCGTGTCCCCCCTTTTCTTCTTCTCCCGACCTCGCGTCGCTCGAACGACCTCTCCGATCCGCACGACGGGGCCCTGTTGATCCCCCATTCAACAAGTAAGCTCGACGGGAGCCGTTCTCCAATCGTCGACAGATTTTTCTACAAATGGACCTTTTTATTTATTGGCTAGACTCAGAAAATGCTAGCCATGCCCTCTGAAAAAAGCATATTACAGATCATCACAAGCATTACATCCATTTCAGCAATCAACTCAGATTACATCACAGCGCAATGTACATTTTACAGCACGGCACAACCATTTCAGAAATGAACTCAGGTATATTAACCAATTGAACTCAATTTTATTAACCAATTAATCGAATGCACAACTACAATTCACAAATTAACCCAAGTGATAATTCAAAAATAACACAACTCCTGAAGTTACGCAGAGTGGAACTCATCTTTTGGATTTATGACATGAATGAGCAAGAGGGAACAAAGTTGTCCTCGAATTCCGATCAGATCGATATCTTTCAATGCAGTTATAACCTCATTGATATTTTTTGTACTGGCGATGAGTTGCATGTTGTCGCAAATGTAAAATCCACATTGGTTATTCCCCTTTCCCTGCTGGTGGCACTGCAAATATAGAATTAATTAGTTTCAAAGTTATTATTACAGAGTTTAATATATAATTATTGTGTATAGCGGATACCGAAAACTTAAAATCATGCTTCAGCTTCGCTTTGTCCTTGCCAGAAAGCCCTCCAAGAGCTTTGTACACTTTGAACGACCTACTTGATTGCAAAAAGTTAGCCTCAACCATTCTAAGAGCAACGTACACCTTGAACAACTTATATAACCATGTTATCTATAGAGGAAACATGATTACATGTTGAGTATTTTCGTAATAGGATTCAAGTTGCGGCTGCCTCTCTGTAAGGAATCAAGGTAAACAACCTGGTTTTGTGGATGGATGAATTACAATTAGAAGCACTTACCCTGGGTTATGGGTTAAAAGTAGGAACTCTTTGTGTTTTTGAGCCGCCAATGCCTGTTCCACGTATTCCTCGATGACATGGGTGCCCCAAATTCTTACTAAGTGCTCGATTTTACCATGACATGGTAATTTTAGAGCATCCATGTCATGGTAAATTTGCGACATGGTAATTTTAGAGCACCCATACCATGGTAAAATCGAGCACCCATGTCATGGTAAAAATTTTGAAACACCCATGTCATGGTAAAATTGAATACTATAGTGTTCGGGTGCTTTATGAGGTTAAGGGGAGGAGGACGCGTTATATTTCAAATGTGCTCATACCAACACTACAGTACTAGATCATATAAGAACTCCGAAGTTAAGCGTGCTTGGGCGAGAGTAGTACTAGGATGGGTGACCCCTTGGGAAGTGCTCATATTTGCATTAAAATCGGCGACAGAACTTATTAGTTAAGCGTACTTAGTCGAGAGTAGTACTAATTAAGATGGGTGAGGGTGTGAGCTTCTGAAAAATCTCTTCGTTTTTGTATTAACACATTGTAGAAAATATTTATTTCAAAATATATATCACTGTCGGCTCCCATAACCGGCAGTGATGACGTTTCGGATGTACTGTTCTGTAGTAGTACTTCCTGTGTGGATGCATGCTAGCCAAACGCAAACATAAGGAACCGAGTCCTTATCGATACACATGAAGTGAAGTTCTTCCATGCTTTTCCCCCGTGGAATCCATCTTTAATTCACCAATTTTACCATGATGTTGATGAACTTTGATCTTGGTAGAGCCTTCTCGTTGCTATCATATATCTCTTTTTTCTGTTTGTCTAATCATGGGGCTGCTTTATCTCATTCTTAGAGTCCCATTTACTATCAAAAGGTATTGTCTTTTTGTAGTCCATCAGCACGTTATAATATGAACCCACCACAATCATCACTGTAGATCTTTCTCTCTCTTTTTTCGTGGATTAACATGGTAACTTCTACCCTTTAAGAGCAAACATAGTAGCTTCTTTTAAATTTGCATATTTTTTTATTTTATATGATATGGAGTTTTTTTTTCAATCTTAGGTCTGAATAAATTTACATGCAAATAGAATTAGTAATTTTCATTTCATTTTTATTTTAACTTTTAGATATTTAGGTATTTTAATTTGAAACATAACTAAAATAAACAAAATGCCTTTTTTTCTTGGAATGTGGATGCCAAACTAGTGTTTGAGTGTGAAATAGGGGGGAATTTTAGAAGTTCAAGGCCTTGTTTTGCTGGGCTATAATCTCGGTCCATCTGTGTGGACGGATCGAGATTTTAGTTTAAATTTTTGGTCTATGTACGTATGTGATCCCAATCAAGAATAGATCTTCCAAAATTAAGGGGAAAGCAATCAATGAGTAGAAAATATGAACACCTCTCTTGGCCGCTCGACATCACATGTGATTCGAGGGGATCTCTATGATAAACATAGTCAGTTAGGAACTGATTAGAGCGTACTACTGTCTTTTTCCTATAGCCTTGCTGGCACCAACAATTAAATCCAACTATTAACGAAATGGATTACTACATTGTTGGAAAGATTTTTTTCGAAAGAATCGTGGGCAATTAAGTTCAAAGGCGGAATAGATGAAGAGAAGCAAATTAAGTTTATTATTTTTCATTTCCTGGGCTTTCCTTGGCTTGTAGCAGCCCCGACCCTCTTGGAATAATGAGTTTGGCTCTGGTTTACAAGGGCATGTTTGGTTTGCTTCTAATCATTATCAATGCTTGTATTATCGAATTTTGGTAGTGCTGATTAAATTTGGTAAGCATTTTGTTTCCAATCAAACTTTAGTAAGATTCTCTTCTCTATTGGTGCTCTAGTTTATTTTCTTGCCGATCTTTAAACAAAATATTAGTAATCAATTTAGTGTCTAAATTTTGACATACTAATTTTTTATAAGGTTTGGTTTTACAAATTTATTATCACACAAAATATTTTTATAAGGTTTGGTTTTACAGATTTATTACCACACAAAATAGCCCCTTAGACCCAATAAGCTATGGCTTAATACACCCCAGACAACTGCCGCGCGTAAACGAAAAATGGAAAAATATTAGAGGTTGAGTTGGGGGAAAAAAGTTCAGAGATAAAGATGTACACGTATTTCTGTTAACGAAAATATTTTTTTTCGGGAAAAACAAAGAAAGGACCTAAATGTAAGAAGTGAGGACCTATTTGTTATATTTTTGGACCTGATCGCTATCCCAAAAAATTAGAAAAGGGCTCGCTCGCGATTCGTATTTAATGGGAGCCTCTTTCCGTAAAGTAACGAATGGAGGACCTAAACGTAATCTGGGAAAATATTTCTTTCCCTAAAAAAAATCGCAAAGGATCTTTTCGTAAATTCGCAGGGACCTATACATAATTCGGAGAAACGAAAGGGACCTTTTCGCAAAATCGCCGGAGGGACACATGGATAGGTTCCCCTTGCGTGAAAGCTCCGGGAAATATAGATCGGATGATTTATCTTGCCGCGTGTTGCTGCTGAGTTGTTCCAATTCCTAAATAGCTATAATGGAAAATAGTAGAAGTAACATTGGAGAGTAGTGTCATGAAAACTGAGTGCGATTAAACTCTCGATAAAGTGACAGGTCCACTTAAATTGTTATTACTACTAATATATGTTAGCTAATACTACCAAGCAACTGTGGTGTATCCTCAAATAAATCCACTGATTTTTTTTTTTCCTAATCAATCTCAGGACTACACAAAAGGTAGGGGTCCCATTTAAGTATGTTTGTTGTACATAAAGTATCAGGAGGCTTGTGATTAAACTCTAGTCTAAAGTGTGAGAGGTCCACTTAAATTATTAGCACTACTAATATATGGTAGCTACCAAGCAAGTGGCAAAAACGAGATGATGACACGGCTTAGTGGCAAAAAAAAAATTTTCTAAATGGAAATGGCTTACAACATTGTAGGAAAGACCTTTTTTTTAAAGAAGTGGGAAAGATTGAAGGCAGAATAGATGAGGAGAAGCGAAGTTTGTTATATTTTTTTTCCTCGGCTTGTAGAAGCCTTTTTTTTTTTTTTGAAATAATGGGTTTGGCTCCAAGATTTCAAATACTGGCTGGATAAAAAAATTTCAAAATATTACTGTATTTTTGAAAAATCTCAGCAAATTTCGCTGAGATTTCAAAATTTCTCACCAGATTTTAAGTTTTTAGACCACATTTGGGGTCAAGACCATTTACAGAAAATTTCTAATGTGGTTTTAACCATATTTCATTCCATTCAAATTTGGCAGTAAGGTTTTATCAGGACAGTAGCACTGTCAGAATTTTTAAAAATTTCTCAAACTTTATTATCATCTAAAAATTTTATAGGAACATTAGTGATTTATCTTGACCATCCACAAAAATTTTCAAAATGTTCTAACATATTTTGTACTATTTTTCATTCGGTTCAAATTTGCTGGTAAGGATTTTATCATGATAGTAGCACTGTCAAATTTTTAAAAAATTTCTTAGTCTTGATCATTATCTTAAAATTTTATGAAAATATTAGTGATATGTCAAGACCTTCCACAAAAAATTTTAAAATTTTCTAACATGGTTCGAACTATTTTTTATTCGGTTCAAATTTGACAGTAAGGCTTTTATCAGGATAGTAGCAATGTTAGAATTTTTAAAAATTACTTATGCTTGAACATTATTTAAAAAATTTATAAAAATATTAGTGATCCGTCAAGACCAACCACAAAAATTTTCAAAATTTTCTAACGTGGTTTGAATCTCTATTCGTTCAATTGAAATTTGCCAAGATTTCAACAATTTCAATCGAGATCTCGGAAATCTTGGCAAAAAAAAATCCAAATTTGAATTTGCTTTTGGATTTTATCCAAAATTTTGAGGTCTCATTGGGATTTCAGATTTCAGTCCCCTTCAAGATATAATCTGGAATCAAAATTTGAAACCTTGACTCTGGTTTGTGGACATGTAATTAGGGGCGTGTTTGGTTAGTGGGATGAGGTTAAATAGGATAGGATGGTCTTGTACCATTTGGTTCTATTATTTTGAGTGAATGGATTGGTTCAACATCTATAGTGAATGTTAGCCGGACCGCCACACCTAGCGTGTCCGAATCCCAGGTCAGGCTCAACCCGAACAGCAGGCCAAGGTCTGTTGGGCCATCTCCCCCCAAAAAGCTAGCTCAATGAGGGGGTGCTCCCTCACCCTTATAAACCATGCTCAAGCCCTCCCCACAACCAATGTGGGACTATTCCAACAATCTCCCCCTCACACATTGGGCCGATATTATCTAGGAACCACCTGGGCTACTTGGGCCACACCTGGACCACCCCTGGCCCTCCTGGGCTCCCCTGGGCCATACCTGGGCTCCCCCTGGGCCACACCTGGGCTCTGATACCACTTGTTAGCCGGACCGCCACACCTAGCGCGTCCGAATCCCAGGTTAGGCCCAACCCGAGCAGCAGGCTAAGGTCTGTTGGGCCATCTCCCCCCAAAAAGCTAGCTCAATGAGGAGGTGCTCCCTCACCCTTATAAACCATGCTCAAGCCTTCCCCACAACCAATGTGGGACTATTCCAACAGTGAATATTTCCTAAATTTGTATCGCACTATTTAGGATGGGATTGTTCCATTCAAATAACCAAACACATGGATAACTTTTTTTTTTGAATTATCTCATATATATACCATTTGATATAAACAACTAAACACACCCTTTGTTGGGCTTTATAAGTTATGGCCCACTGTGGCCGAGACGATTTCGTTGCTCTAAGGGTGCGTTTGGTTCGACGGTTCAGAATGGATGGGATGGCTCCATCTACCTTTTTTTTCATCCATCTCATTGTTTGTTTGGATTGATGAATGGATGAGGATATCCAACTCTCATCCCATCAAACTTTTATCTCATCCACCATCCAGCTTTCATCTCACTAACCAAATTTGAATTCTCACCCCATTCATTATCTAACTTTATCCCTTCAACCAAATACAAAATTAGCTCATTTTATCTCTCATGTCTTCAATCAAACGTAAGTTTGAATGACTTTATCTATGATTAGATGACCCTATCTTATTCATTTTTTTATCTTTGAACCCAAACGGACTCAAAGTGGACAGCCTTTTTGTCCTACAGGGATCGGCGCGGCTGCCATCTCCTGTCAACGACGTGCGTTTCTGCCCAACACTTGTTACGGACTTGCGGGCCACGGCGGAGTTGTTCGAACCAATACTTCTTATCTCTCTCGTCAATTCGTCATGTGTTGTTATACAATATATTAGTCCGTCCTCCGTCGTTCCAACGAACAATATCTCTTTTTAACAGTTCTGAAATCTAAAACAGTGGCTGGTATGGTATCAACAAACGCAAGGTCCTCCGTGGAATAGTTTTGCACAGTAAGAATGGAAAACAGTGGACAGTAGAAGCACAGCAGCGAGAGGTGTAATAAAAGGTGATGGCTCATGTCATGCCGAAGAAACACACGAACAGACACAGAACAACATCACCATCTTCCCATCCGTCCGTAAGGTTAAAAGCCCAGCACCAGCACAACACCGAAGCTTGTCTCGTCAGTCGTCACCGACTCCTCCATCTCCCACCCTCTCATCTCGGCCTCCTCTTGCTCCTCTCCCTCTCCAGACCCTCGTAGCCATAGCCATCAAGGGTTCTGGAGTTGGAGCAGGAGGCATTCTTGAAGCCTGCGTGCCCGCTTCTCCAGATCCATCCATCTTTGTGGATCGTATCTTGGGTGGTTTGGAGCAAGCCCCCAAATCGCTTCTTGCAGAAAGCAGCCGCCTTTGCGCAGCTCCTGCCTCTGCTTTGTTGTTCTTGGCGTCGGATCATATATCCCCTCCGGGGAAAAGGAGCCGCCTTTGCATTTATTCTTTTGCCCCTTCGGAGATCACCCTCGTCAAGATTTGGTGAGAACCCAATTCGCCGCGGTTCCGCTTGCAAAGACGCCACTTTGGTTCCTGTTTCTCCACAGTTTTCCACCTCATCCCTATTTTTCCGTCTCTTGTTTCACCTACGCTTGCCTAACTTTCTTTTACTTTGATCCATCGGTTTTGCCTTCCCGTCTCGGCATTCGGTCGCTGTCTAGTAGTTTCTTGATTTGACGCAAGCCAGATAGCTCTCTGGCCCTTTCTTTTTCCCTGGAGTTGTTGAGGTAGCTCCTGTTCTTGGTCGGAGACATGGCCGTGGCGAACGGACGTGGCGCGGCGCTGTTCAGCGAGGAGGAGCTGCGGGACGTGAGCGGGGTGCGCCGGGACGAGGACTTCGTGGAGGTGACGTGCGGATGCACCAGCCACCGCTACGGCGACGCCGTCGGCCGCCTCCGCATCTACGCCTCCGGCGACCTCGAGATCAGCTGCGAGTGCACGCCCGGCTGCCGCGAAGGTCGGTGCCCACCGCAATATATACACCACGTTGCTTGCTTGCTTGTCTGTTTGTTTTTTATTTCATGTCCATGCATCGATGCACGGATGGTGTCTGATCTTTGGGTCATGGCGTCTTGCTCCCACAAGTGGACCTGCATGCAATGCCGGTACATGCACCTCACACTGCTTATAGCACCATACAGCTGATACACGCCGGTGTCGCCTGCTTCTAGTACTTGGTAGTTGGTACCATACTGCAGCCCATGCATTCTGCTCTGGCTCGTGGCTCTGTGGATTTTCGCCAATAAATCATATTGCCTTTTCTGCAATCTCAATTTGCATGTTAGGATATCTGGAGAGAGTTTGGTTGCTGGTCATGGTCTGATAGTAATATCACCTGTATCATTCCTTGGATGTAAATGACCCTTCATGTTAACTCTGCACGGCCTCTAGTAGATGAACACAAAAGAGTTTCTTCCGTGGTACCTAATGCACGTAATTTGTCTCGTGTGCTCTCTGTATGCTGGTGATGATGGAATTTGCCTGTCTGTTACGTCTCTGTTTATTTTCTGGCCTTATTTTGCATGGGTTAGCACTTAGCCAGATTGCGGTTTTGCTTAGGCCTTGTTCTGGTTTTGAGTTGCATGTTGCTTTACTCTGTTTATATTAGTGGAACGGGCCATTGTGATGCTGATCCTAACATCGGATCCTTGTGTTTGCAAAGAGAGATGAAAAGCATACTGTAGTCTCTGTTCTATGTTGGAACCTGGTGGCCATAACATTTTCATCTTTGAGAGCTGCTGAAGAAAATAATAGCAACGGCTTATGAATTCGCCATATATTGTAGTTGATTTACAAATTACAACTGCACTTTCCAATCATCATGAATTTGTTTATGAAATCTAAATAAAAGCGATTTAACAAAGGAGAAAGGCTCTGCATTCAAAATATGCAGATCCTTATGCGAATAATTTAACGGCAGCCTTCTGTAAGATATACATTGATCCGGGCACATACACTGGGGGTGCTCCTCGCTAGAATTAAACCCCATCCACTTGTATAGGAAGCTACTTATGTTTTAAGTGCTACCTTGGCTGGAGTGACATGACAGATGATGATACTTCAAATAGTTCTTTTTTTCAGGGCATTTCGTAGCAAAACTTATTTTTTACTGTTTGTTCTATTCAATAACCTTTTTTTTTTGAAAAACTGCTCAAGTCATTCCATGTCCAATTATATATTTTTGTATTACTTTCGTTAACATATTTCTACGGCTTCTGATTTTGTTGAACAATACATATATTTTTGGGTTCAATAGTCTTGTCAGCCCTGCATAAAATCTTGGTAAAATATCTCATTACATGTTAATTTTGATTATCACGATTGTTCAGGATAAATGTCGTCTAAGTTTTGTAACCTGAAATCTCAGATAAGTTGACGCCTTCAGCTTTCGAGAAGCACTCTGGAAGGGAGACTGCGGGAAAGTGGAGGAACACCGTGTGGGCGATGATTCAAGGAGAGAAGGTTCCACTGTCAAAGACAGTTCTGCTCAAATACTACTCCCTGTCACTCAAGTCCGGCAATGGTTCTCACAAGAGACGCAGCGGACGTCCATCACACCGTGACGAGTTTATCCGCTGTACAAGCTGTGGCAAGGAGAGGAGATTCCGGCTTCGGTCCAAAGAAGAGTGCCGTGTCTACCATGACGCTCTTGCGAAGCTCAACTGGACGTGTGCAGATTTGACAGCTGATAGGTATGTCTTGGCGCTTCTTATGTTATTTAATGGTCTAGCGTGCGAATATATTCCATGTTATCATTTCAAATTCATGTGAAGCTACAGAGGATTTTGTGTTTTAGTACTTATTTTTCTAGTTGTTAGTGTTATTGAGGTACAAGGGAACAATTATTTACGTCAATTTAATTGTTTCTGCGCTCTTTGCGTGTACTGTACTGTGTAAACTAATGTTTTCTGACTGGTTTTATCCGGTCATTTTCATAGCTTTTTTTTGGGGGAGGAATCGACGATGGGAGATCCCCTCCTGTAGCTGCTAATTTTATATACGTTCCTTGATAAGAGGAGTTGATAAGGATTAAATTTTAGTGGCACAGTGGGTACCCTTTGGAGGCTGGAACTTCCGCATAATGTCTATGTACAGGTTACTAGGACAGTGACACAAAGTTAATGTAAGTCGAACTGCATGCTCTGCCAAGCGAAATGGCCGATACACCACCATAACCTTGTTGGTACTACCTGTGTGGCTGTGTCACTGTGTGGAGCAGACACTCCAACCTAATAATCGTGAATGCCTGAGTCACCGGAGAAAAAATCCGCTTAAATTGCCTTCATCAATGCTTGCACACCACGAACATGCACTTAGCTACCAAATATTTTTGCAACCTATGCAAACTGCATTACACATTGACAACCTCGTGCAGATGGGCAATTAAGGGGCTGAAATGCACAGGCTAGGGGAACATGTATAGCACCTAAGCATCTGCACAAGCAACCTACCAATATGAGAATAAGCATTAGTGCTTAACTGTTTAAAGTCAGCCTACCAATACAAGGATAACACGAGTGCTTAAGAGTTGACGTAAATCCGGTGCTCTCAGTATTGTACTGTATGAAGTAGAAAGTAGATGCTGCTGGTCTGTAGTACATGTCGTGGAAGTGTTCCTATGTAAGTTTCTTGCCCAACATTGGCAGACCTCTGCAGGTTCGTGTAGCCTGTAGCCACAGGACACCTTCAGTAATATTACTGCATCCAGAGGCGGAGCTATGTAATCCTGAGCCTGATTACTGATTACATACAATTTATTTAGCAGTTTACATGGACCAATCATGCCAAGCCTCCGGGCCAGGCCCCCCGGTGGTCCGAGGCCTGGCTCCGCCCCTGACCGTACCTTCAGTATCCTTTGCTTTGCTGTCCTGACCATCTTGATCTTGTATTTGATGTCACCAGGGTCACCTGTGATGGCGAGGAGGAGCGAGCCAGCCGCAAGGTGCTGAGGGGCTGCTCCCGCGACACATCCTGCAGTGGGTGCATCAAGTGCGTCTGCTTCGGGTGCCACATCTGTCGCTTCACCGACTGCCGATGCCAGACCTGCATCGATTTCTACAGCAACTCAGAGGAGTAGGCAGCTGCCAACACCATTTCGTTCCATTCGTAAGGCCGGCGACACCGGAAATTAAACACCCTCCGCCGCCGAGGTCATCGCCATCCTTGGCAAACCGGAGAGGCTGCAACATATCATTTCTCTTGGTTATATTCCATGGCTGGCCTCCATTTCCACAGACCTACAAGGGGAAGCCAGCCGGTTTTTGCTGCGTACAAATTTACCAACAGTTCCATTCAAATGCGCTCTACATTGTTCGGGATTATATATACCTGTGCTTTTGTTCGGTTATCTGCTTTACTTTGATGGAAATGGCCACCCGGATTATGGCTAAGTCTTGCATGAACGGGTTTATGGCCACAAAATAGCCTGATGCTATTGTTGTATGCATCTGTACATACAATGTAAGCAAATATCGCGATGCATGTCTACGTAGCATGGGGGTGGGCCAGTGGCAATAATTTGGGGACACCCCCCGGCTTGACATGCCACGCTCCGCGGTCGCAGACACGGTCGGTTGGCGTACGCGCGACATGCGGACGAGCCTGCTGGAAATCGGCACTTCTCTGGCCCTTTGTAATTTTGTTTTAAAATCTAGTCCCTTGCAAATGCGGTTATAAAATTAGCTTTATCTTCGATCGTAAAAAAGGTGATACGTATTGTCTGCTGCTCTCTTGAAGCTCGGAAGGAAGGAAGGCTTGTTGAGCTCCTCGATCTGGTAGTTCCTTCCAAGCTCTGGAGCCCGACAAGTGACATGTATCGGCTGCACGCACAGTACCGAGCCCAACCTGCTGCCGCCCCCCGTGTGGCAAGCCGGCAGGACCGCCTGGTACGGGAACAGTAGCGTGTTTGATGTTTATGCCCGTTGCCGCCGGTGTCGAGTTGCCTCCTGGGGCCTGTCCGCTTGTCACCTGTGGACGAGTGGAACCAACCAAACCAACCACGCGGGCGAAGGCTTTCGCTGACTTCGTTTCCACGAAGGATGCGCGAGCCAGGTAGTACTGGGTACACTCCGACTGATCAGAGAGATGTTTATGCGGACCTCGTGGTACGGCCGGCAAGACGACGTGAGGATTGGTCGTAACCTTTGTAGGGATGTTTGGGAGGGATGGAACCCGGTACCATCCGTGACGTGCATCCCATGCCGCACCACCAGGGAACTCGTCCAGGGTTCTTCGCCGTACTGCAACGAGGTTGATCAAATGTTCAGGGCTGAGCTTAGACGTGGAGACGGGAGGAACCGAGGCCGTTGCGTGCGGGCTTTGTCACGCGCCTCGATCTGAGCCCTGCAAAGGCTGCTGCTTCTGTTGGATGGCTTATGGCTGCTGTGCTCTTAAGCCTCCTCCTCGGCTTCCGACTTTTTCTCGAGTCCGAGACTCCGAGGTGCGCGCACCGGGACAAGGAATTCAGTAATTCACCAAGTGGTGGTGAAAGCGATGGATGGATGTGAGAGGAGGCACGGTGGATCCAGCAAGAGATTAGCACATCCTTTGTCTTATACAGCGCTTTACATTTTTTTTTTCGCTTTCGTTACAAATCTAAATCCATCTTTTACAGTAGAATAGCTTATCACCTAACTTATTTCCACATCTAAAAAAAAATGCTAGGTTCACATTTCAAATAAGCGAAAGATCCGTGAATTGCTCGCTGGTGAAAAGCGACAAACCGACAAGATACAAAGAAAGAGATACCAAAACATGGGGTCTGATGCAGCCTGCCAGTCTCGCTTACGTGGGAGTGACTGACACGCATTGCACCGGAGAAATAAAAAAGCTAACCCCACGCCCTTATAAAGTGGAGCACTAAAAGGAAAACATGAGAGGTTTACACTTTCGATTCACATATTGTTGTCCACCGAAATCTTAAATTTTGATAAAATCTTAGTATTTTGGATGAAATTTAAAAAGAAAATTTCAAATTCGAGATTTTTTGGAACAAGATTTTTGAAATTTCGGTCAATAATCTGAATATTCGTCCGAAATTTCGGTAAATTTCAACTAAACAAAAAATGTTTTATACGACGTTAAATTTTTTTGAAATTATTTTGGATGATCATGACACATCATTAATGTTCACATAAAAATTTCAAATATTGATTAAGCCTGACGAATTTTTAAAAATTCTGACAGACTACTATCCTGATAAAAGGTTAATTGGTAAATTTCAATCGAATGAAAAATAGTACAAATTACATTAGAAACTTTTAATTTTTTTGTGGATAGTCTTGACATATCCATAATATTCCAATAACTTTTCAAATGATAATCAAGCTTGAAGAATATTCAAAAATTTGAACAGTGCTACTGAAGGTTGACCAACAAATTTCAACCGAATGAAAAATAGTTCAAATCATGTTAGAAAATTTTGAAATTTTTTTGGATGGTCCTAATACATCGCTAATTTTCTCATAAATTTTTCAGGTGATGATCAAGTTTTAGTAATTTTAAAAAATTATGATAGTATAAAATACTTTAAAATGGTCTCCTGCGGCTAGAAAAATGGGATTTTTTTTCTTCAAAAAAGCATGAAAGAATAGCTTGATAATATAAGTCATAGAATTCTCATTTTTTTTTAAATTGAAACACATCATGCACCTACTCTTCATTGACAAAAGATGTATCATATCACATGCATATATATAATTTGTATATGTGTATATATATATATATATATATATATATATATATATATATATATATATATATTGCAAAAAAATTTTACATGTATTCCTTATAAATAGCATTCTAATTCTAATTCTCTACAAATAAAATTGATCTCAAATCCGGCACAAAACCATAGCCATTCGGCTAAAAAACACAAAAGATCGCTGAGATTAATCGAAATCTCAGCGAAATTTACCGAAATCTCGCTTAGATTTCGAGTACTGTAGCAATTTGGATTTTTTTTCCACATTTTTTTATTTCACCAGAATTATATATAAAATCTTAGAAGAGACTAAAATCCAAGATTTCGTCGAAATCTCATGAAATATCGCTGGGATTTTAAACCTTGCTTCCGCGTGGATGATGTAGTATAGCATCTCAGAAAGAGCTGCAATAGAACTCTCACACCGAAGCAAGCAGCAGTTGTACAGTACACCGTGCTTGCACGGTACTTAGGCTGTCTCCAACGGCAAGCGCGAGGAGGACGCGAGAGGAGAGAGAGACGCCAGCGTGGAGGGAAGAGAGTTGCAAATTGCGCGCAGGAGCAGGGCGGCGACGTTGGCTGCATCGTCGCCCTCGCCAGCCCCACGGCGCTGGCGTCGCGCGTTGGATGGACGTGAGGTAGCACAGCTTCCGGACGTGCGTAGTGCTTCCAAACACTAGCAACATACACACATGCATGCTTTAATTTAACGTGAGCTAGCAAATGTAAAATCAATGTGAGCTAGCAAGATGCATGCTTTCCAGCGCATGGAATGTATAATTTGTATTTTATTATTATTATAATTTGTAAAATCAATAATATTTAATTTGTATTTACATATTTAGTTGTATTCCACATTATGTAACAAATAAAAAATAGATTTATCTAAGAATAATAAACACATATAAATATTTTGGACCCACTGCTACCGCCTCTATACCGCCTCATCATTGGAGGGGTGGGAGCTAGTAGTGGTGCTAGTGAAATGTGGGTCCACACTAACACATCTCTCCCACCTCCACCATTGAAAAGGGTAAGAGTTAGTGGAGGTGCTAGCTGACGTGGTGTCCACGTGACACCACTACCGCCTCCACTAGCTCTCCAACCATTGAAGATAGCCTTATATTTCAAGGTCCCAACTCCCCACCCCCATGCTGCTTGATACCACCATGTGATCGCAAGCGATCTCGCACATACGGATGGGCATACGCGACGCGAGCGTGTACCATCGAGGATCACCACTCACTTTCAACTAGCAGCAGCATCCATCGATCATGGCGTGCGAACGGACAGCCCCCTGAGAAGTGGATCTGGCTGGCCAGGTGTAAGGGGGACAGCGGCATGGCCTCTTGGTACAACGTCTTGCGCAGAGAGGAGGGATCGTCACAGCGTCAACCGGTCAAAGTTTTAAATTTCGTTTTCGCTATATATTTCGAAGTAGCTGGAATCTGAAATTTCGATAAGATTTTGAAATTTCAGGTAAAGTTTGTTTGAAATAAAAAAACAAATTTCAAATACAGTTTTTTCAACCGAGATCATCGAGATTTCGATCGAAATTACCAAGATCTCGGTCAACTTGAACCGACCGAAAAATGATCAAAAACACGTCAAAAGTTTTAAAAAAATTTCGTGAATGGTCTTAACCCCAAATTCAATCAAATCCGGCCCACAAAAATTGAAATTCAGTCAAAATATCCGAGATTTTGGTCAAAATACCCGATATCTCGACCAAAATTAACAAGATCTTGCTGAGATTTCTGAGATTACTGTAGCATTTTGAATTTTTTTTTTAAAAAAAAACATCCAGCTGAGATTTACGATCTCAAAGGATCCAAAATCTGAGATTTCGACCAATATTTTCGAAATTTCACCAGAATTTTGAACCGTACAGCCTCTCGAGTGCCTGTCGGGACCCCGAATTTGCAAATCCGGACCCTCTGTGTATTCAACACTAGTCCAGGAACGCGCTAGTGCACACAGTCTTAACATCGGTAAATATCACAATCATACCATTCGATGCTAATAAAGTACTTTTATTTAAATAACCAAACTGGTTACTCGACCTTATGGTCAAGTCACAAATGTACGCCTCGCAGGACGATACTTATTAAAAGAGAAATAGTAGCAGGTAACATCGTGGCGCCATCCAGTATACCACAGGCAACTGACTGGGCTCGCTCCCTACGTAGATGGATCCTCTTGGAGCTCCTCCTCCAAAGCTGGCGTAGTCTCCTCTTCAACTGGTGTTGTGTTGAGGCAAGGGTGAGTACTTGGTACTCAAAGAAGTCATGCAGAATGCAAAGCTAATATACTATATGCATGGCTTGGTACAAAGGAATAACTCAAGGTATATTTGCAGTAAAAAGCATTGGACAAGTAATATAAGTAGATTCGAAAGCAGTAGAAATAAGTAAAACATAAATAACTTTTCAAGAAGTTTGGTAAACATCTTTCCCATCCTAATCCACATTTCCTCAACATCATTATTAATCCAACCCAACCTTTCAAATCCAAGTTATTTTTGAGAAAATCTAACCCTTGACTGTAATTCCCGAGCGATGTCCAATACCGCGGACACGGCTATTCGAATAGATTCTAAACTCTGCAGAGGTTATGCACTTTACCCACAAGATACAGTCAAACACCACAAAGGCGAAGTTCAGTAACAAAGTCTTTCTGAGACTTCTAACAATACAAGTGGTCCTCCCTGCTATTGCGCACTAACCCTTCCCTTCGCTAAGGCGAAGTCTAGGCCAATCAACCGTTAGATGGGTACTGGCCTCACCCGATGACGCTCCCCGCATAACTTACACAAAGGGTGTAGTTGACCTCCTGAGGTCCCACAGGTACGTTATTAGCAACTTAGTCAACTAGGTCCGTCCCATTACAGACATGTGGTTGCACGTTAGACCCAGTTCAAAGGCTTGCAAGGTTAAGTCCTTAGGGTGACCAGGGCAAGACTACCCGAAGAACCAAATCAACACTCCCAATGCCACAACTGCCCACCTGATTACTCTTGCCACATGCCCTGGCCGAAATCATTATCAAACCCCGCTTGATTACCATGCACCACGTGCCATCAACATCACACGAGACCTGTCCAAAACAGGTTCAATATATCATTAAGTCAATATTAACATTTGATTATCCAAAATCATGTTATGAGCACGTAGCAGTCTAAGCGATACTACACCGGTCTAAACCCCTGTTTGCAATTTAATAATGTCCAACTAGTAATCCAGAACGAGGGTGACAAGGGGTCATGTCACATACTTAAATATTCAAGGTGTCATACAAGAAATTGGTACTTATCTAATCCCCATGTTTAAATAAAGTATTTTCTATTTGAACTAGCATGCAATAGTTTAAATCAAAATAGATTTCAAATAGGATCAACATGGTCAAAGCACAACTTGCCTTCAAAAAGTACTTGTTCTTGGTCTTGAGTTGGATCCTAAGTCAATACTTCTCCTTCGAATCCTTCCAAGACTTCAACGCGTCTACTCAGTAAAGCGTGCAAATAGCAAATACACGAATAAACAATAGGCAAAAAGTGTCCAAACATCCAAATAAAATCCATAAACAGAGAGAACATAATTTTATGAGTTTTTAGAAACTGGAATCACAAATTTGGAGTTACGACACAAAAGTTATGATTATTTAAAGTTTAAATAATCAATTAAATAATTTTACAGAGAAAAACTTTAGTCCAAAAATTAAATAAAATTCATATTTAGGTAGATCTCAATTTTATACAAATTTAGAAATTTGAATCACTCAAATCGGAGTTGAAACGCAAAAGTTATAAGCGTTTGAAGTTTGAAACAAAATCAAATCATTATTTCGAATTAATAAATCATTTTCTTTTTCGGAAATTAATTATTGCGTCAAGATGGACACGTGGCAGCACCTTGGATTGGTCTGCGGCGTCGGTACCGTCCATGGACTCGGTCCACACTCGGCTCGGGTCTCAGTGGACCCGGTCCACGGCTCCGCGTGGGATCGACATGTGGGACCACTCGGGTGACGTCATCGCCGACGTCGGCGGGGCTCGACCGCAGTCGGCGACAGTGGGTCCCTTCCGATGACGTCATGGGTGACGTCCACGGTGCGATCGGCCCGACACGCTGGCCCCGGCGTGTCGATGACTCCACGCCGCCCGCGTGGCGCGGCGGTTCGGCTCCTGGACACGCGTGGCACGATCGTAGCCGTTGGTTTGAAAACCGACGGCTAGGATTGATTTGGGCCTCAAGTGCTTGGGGCGCACGGGTTGATTCTGGCCGTTGGATCTTGATCTAACGGCCCGCATCCAATCTAGCCTGGTGCGATTCCGCCACGTGGCACGACCTAAGCCGTTGGATCTAGATCCAACGGTTGAGATTAGATCTAGGATTTTCAACGGGAACTCACCGAGGTGACGTGGCGCGATCTGAGCCCTTGGATCTTGATCGGACGGTTGGTGGAGCTCGGGGTCGGCGATGGCTTCACCCGGCGCTAGCTTGGCCGGAGATGAAGACGATGACCACGGTCTCGGCGTTCGGCGCGCTTCCGGCGAGATGAAAGGTCTCTTCGGTGCGTCTCGTTCGGGGTCCTAGATCTGCGTGCTCGGCGGGCGGGCGAGGACGGCGACAATGCGGGATCGGCTTTTAACCGTGGCGAACAGATTCTAACTCCGGCGAGCTCGCAGACAAGCAGCGGCGGCAGCTCGGCGAGATGGCTCGAGGACACGGTGCGCCGCGGAAGAGGGCAACCTCGGGCGTGACCGGGCTTTAAATAACCTCGGCGTTCGTGCGAGGCGGAAACCTAGTTCTCCACGGCGGCGGCGGCGGCGGTCCGGCTCGGACTTCGGGCGGAGAACGACGCCTGGCCGTCCACGTGGCACGATCAACGGCCACGATCGCGTGGACGCGATCGGATCCGGGCCGGATTCGACCGAAGCGGTACGGGGAAATCCTGACCGTTGGATCTTGATCCAACGGTTGGGATCGATTAGGTTTTGGAGTTGGTTCGGTCGAGTCACGTGGCTCGGTCGGACTCGAACTCGAGTCCGACTCGGGCTCGATCGGATGAACAAGACAAACCCACTCGCATTTTCCAGCGATTTAATAATTAAAATATTTCCCAGAAATTCATTTAATTCATTAAAAATAGCAAAATACTCAGAAAAATTCCAGAAAAATTCTGAAAAATATTTTGGAACATTTTGGACTAAAATAAAATATTTCCAACAAAATTTTATTTGCAAAATTAAATTCTTTAATTATTTCAAAATGGAATAAATTCAAATAAATTCCAAATAAATCCAAATAAATTCCAGAAAATTCCAAAAATTCACCAAAGTGCCAAATCACACATGAATTTAAGAAAAGCAAAATTTTGGGGTGTTACAGTGCCTGACCAATGGACAGCAAAAAAAACAGAGTTAGCTACAGTTTCTCTTCTTAAACATGCACTCCACGGTACACCGGCAACTGGCAGGTGGGCCCGAGCACGCGAATGAAACGTAAGGGCTAGGATGATTTTTGTTCATGCAAAGCTGCAAGGCTTGGGAAGAAATGCTGGCTAGGGCCCGCGGATTTCTGCCTTCTCCTTTGGACCCGGGCCAACCTTTGAACTGTCCATGCATCTTTCGTCCTCTCGCCCTTCGCCTGCATGCCGCGCGCCTCAGCTATTCCTACACGCACGAGCACATCACATGCAGCAACACCGCCATCTTCTCCGTTAAATCCTTCCCTCGGCTTCCATTCCCTCGATAATATATACTCGCGTAGTTGACGGCTCCCCTCGGCAACTGTTAAGTCTGGCAGACAGAGAGATCGATCGGCTGGAATAATTTGCAGGAGGAGAGGATGGCGACCATGAAGTTAGGCTCCAAGCCGGAAATCTTCGTCCTTGAAGGCCTCACATGGTTCTCTCCGTGTTCTCGATTCCTTGTTTCTTTCCAATGTGTAGATGAATGATGTGGTAGTACTCGTGACTCTCTCTTTTTTAAGATGCATACTCAATTTGAAATCCAATCTCTATAGAGCAGTTTGTCCAACAGTTAGTCAAAAAATATATAGGCTGATTTATAGTGTCGGAAGAGTTGGACATCGGATTGGTATATATCCGAAGTACTTCAACATGATCATGATTTCTAGTTGTGGACGGTATGTCATAAAAGAAATCAATGGTCAATGAGAGTGATTAGGGAACGGTATACCGTTGCAACGGTATAGCTATGAAACTTATGAAACTTATCAGTTTCAGTGCTGGTTTCATAAGTTTCAGTGTTTAGTTTCATCAGTTTCATATTTTATCAGTTTTTAGTGCTAAGTTTCATGAGTTTCAGTGCAAAAAATCATAAGTTTCATGAGTTTCAGAGGTATACCGTTGCAACGGTATACCGTTTTTTAGTTTTTCTGATGTCAATATAGTTTGAGACTATACGGAGTCAAATCGTGCCTAATAAAAATCAATGGGTAGATTACTATACGTTGCTTTGTTTTTTGATAGGCTAAATCTATTCTCACTGGGGTCTTTCTGGAATACAAAAGTATTTAAGATTTTCTAGCTCTAATTTCTAAAAGAATCTCTATGGGTACAATGGATTCCATTTCCCCTTGTGAAAATTGCCTCCTTTAACTCTGTTTATCTCACCGTAATTTAAAGAGTGTGTTTATGCACTTTCGTGAACCACTTATTTGACTGTTAAGGTTTTAATTGCAATGGAAGATAGTAGGTTATTAAAACACTCGTTTTCACATCTAGACTCGATTGGACCGAGAATGCAATGCAGATGGTGCAAGTTATGTAACAATGGCATGGAAGCTAGGAATTCTCGCTCGTTACAACACTGTTTAATTTGTGTGCCATGTGCTACGTTCTATCTAATCGTCACTTGGGCTTATTCAATTCAGTTCGACCATGCATATGTCTCCTACCAGATCCATATACTTTAACACGTTATATATGACCATGCATATGTTTCAGATTTTTACATGCATGCTTCTTCTGAACTTTTTCGCAGGAGGTGCATGACTGAGCTTGAGAGTGATATTGTTGTCGAAGTAGGAGAGATGTCCTTTCACCTCCACAAGGTTTGTTAATTAGCGTCTTTGCTCTGAATCACAGTTGCTTGGCCGGCTAATGGTGCATCGATCATTACTGCTGTTGTTGCGCCAGTTCCCGCTGCTGAGCCGGAGCGGCGTGCTGCAGCGGATGATCAGCGAGTACCAGCCACTACTGGGTGACGGCGGCGGCATGTGCACGCTGCAGCTGGACGACATCCCGGGCGGCGCCAAGGCGTTCGAGCTGGCGGCCAGGTTCTGCTACGACGTCAAGATCGAGCTCAACGCGCTCAACGTGGTGTGCCTCCGCTGCGCCGCCGAGTACCTCCGCATGACGGACGACTACGCCGAGGGCAACCTCATCACGCAGGCGGAGTCCTTCCTCTCCGACGTGCTCGCCGACTGGAAGGACTCCATCAAGGCGCTCGAGACCTGCGAGGGCGTCCTCCCCACCGCCGAGGATCTACACATCGTCTCCCGCTGCATCACCGCGCTCGCCTCCAAGGCCTGCGCCTCCGACGCCGCCGCCTGGCCCCAGGCCGCCGCGCCGCCCAAGAACGCCAGCATCGACAGGGACGCGCTGTGGAACGGCATCGGCTCCGGGGACACGCCGCGGGGCGCCGCCTCCGCCTCAGCAGCGGTGTCCGGGATGGACTGGTGGTACGAGGACGTGTCGTTCCTGAGCCTGCCCATGTTCAAGCGGCTGATCCAGGCGATGGAGGGGAAGGGCATGCGCGCCGAGAGCATCGCCGGCGCGATCATGTTCTACGCGGGGCGGTTCCTCCCGGGCCTGAAGCGCAACACCAGCTTCAGCAACGCCAGCTTCGCCACCGACTTCGGCTGCGCCGGCGCCGGGGCCGGCAGCCGCAGCGTCACCCCGCGCGCCGCCAACGTCTCCGCGCCGTCCGAGGGCGACCAGAGGTACTTCCTGGAGGAGATCGTGGCGCTGCTGCCGACCAAGAAGGCCGTGGCCTCCACCAAGTTCCTGCTCGGGATGCTCCGCACGGCGATGCTCCTCCACGCCAGCCCGCTGTGCCGGGAGAACCTGGAGCGGCGCATCGGCGCGCAGCTCGAGGACGCTTGCCTGGACGACCTGCTCGTGCCCAACCTCGGCTACACCGTCGAGACGCTGTACGACATCGACTGCGTGCAGAGGATACTGGACTACTTCATGTCGTCCACGGACGGGCTCGGGACGGGGTACACGTCGCCGGCGGTGGCTGACGAAGGCAGCCTGGGGGTGCCCCAGGCCGGGACGCCGTCCGCCCTGTCGCCGATCACCATGGTGGCAAAGCTCATGGACGGGTATCTCGCGGAGGTGGCGCCGGACACCAACCTGAAGCTGCCCAAGTTCCAGGCGCTCGCCGCCGTGGTACCCGACTACGCGCGACCCGTCGACGACGGCATCTACCGCGCCCTAGACATATACCTCAAGGTGACAGACACATCGATCGCTAGCTGCATTAGCATTTCGATCGTTTTGAGTGATCTCTTCTCTTCGATCTCATGTAAATGACACGTCGACCATGCATGCACGGGCATCCTTTCGTGCAGTCGCACCCGTGGCTGTCGGAGTCGGAGCGGGAGCAGCTGTGCCGGCTGATGAACTGCCAGAAGCTGTCGCTGGAGGCGTGCACGCACGCGGCGCAGAACGAGCGCCTGCCGCTGCGGGTGGTGGTGCAGGTGCTCTTCTTCGAGCAGCTCCGCCTCCGCACGTCCATCGCCGGGTGGTTCTTTGTGTCCGACAACGCCGCCGCCAACGGCGCGCACCCGCACCCGGTCAACGGCGCCATCGTCCCCAAGGGCGCCGACGCCGACGCGCCTGAGAGGAAGGGGAGCGAATCCATCACCGACGTGAAGGAGCGGGTGTCGGAGCTGGAGAAGGAGTGCCTGAGCATGAAGCAGGAGATCCGGCGGCTCGGGAAGCCCAGGCGGTCGTGGAGCATCCTCACCAGGAAGTGCGGGTTCGGCGCCAAGGTGCAGCAAGCGCAGCCCGCCATGAGCGGCGAATAGAATTTTTGTTGTGCCGCGAAATCTCAGCCTAAGTTCGAATAGAATTTTCTCACGTTCCATTTGTTTGCAGTTAGGGCTGGAGCTCGTTGAGCTGGCTCGGTGGCTCATTTTAAAATTGCTCTGATTACATTCATTTTTCTTTAAAATAAAAATTAGTTGATTTGGAACCAGAGTCAACTTCGGCTCGGCTCGTTAGGTTCGGCTCGTTAAGCTCGGTTCGAAGTTGGGTTACAAACAATACAGGAGACTATAATAAATAAGAATAAATCAGAGTCAAAGAAAGCTCGAAAAAAATTCAACTGGCTCGTTATCCACCCCTATTTGGAGTGGTGCCTCCTTTTCGTTCTTAAATTTGTTGTTAAATCTTTGGGCTTTGCCTATGCTGCGCTAGCTAGTGTAATGCAATAATGTGCTTCTGATTTGCAGGGTTAATAAACTGGTTTTAGCACAATTCCCCCGTATGTTTTCGGGATTTGATAAACATCATCCGGATATTTTTATTGATGAAATCATCCAAATCTAGAACCATCGGATCATTATTGAGATTCAAGAGTATCGATTACACCCGATTCTATGATTTGATCTAACGACCCGATGATATCCAGATGAGGTATCCAGCGGTCTAAAATTTAGATATTAGCTAAAACAAAAACATCCGGATGATACCTATGTTTTCTGTTGTTTGTTTTCTCCAGGAACTTACACTCTTCATATGTGAACCATTTGCGTTTCAACTCATTTCACATGCGACGGACATACGTTAACCATACCTGTTAAGCTCCAAAGAACAATGATGTTGCAACTTGTTAAGAGTACATATCAGGTAGGAAGTGTATTCCCAAAAAAATTAACTATAAGCACATCTGAACCTAGCTAGGTAAGAAATGAAGCACGGAAAGCTTTGAGATATCCATCCATACAAGGATCTTGTATATATTACAAGAAGGCAAGAAGATCTTTAGCTATACGTATTCTCGGAGACGCACAGCATATGTATAGGGATGTACAAGACGACACTACCGATTGGCACATCCTGTTCTCTTATAGGGAACATATCCTGTGCACATGGAGGCCTTGTGCACATATAAAAACATTAAATCTGGATCGTCTAAATCTCAGTGACTCAAAATTACATGCGCAAATATTTTGCAATTACGCCCCCAATCGAATCACCGTTGGATGGGATTTAGACGGTCCAGATTTAATATTTGCATATGTGCACAAGGCCTCCATGTACACAGAATATGTTCCCTCTCTTATATCCAGCAAGATTGTTCCCTCTCTTATATCCAGCAAGAGGCCGCTCCATCAGAAGGCTGACCTCATAGCACCACGCGCTGCCTCACGTTTCATCTCTGCAGCTTTCCCACTTCCACGGAAGTACATGAATACTTGCTGCATTTCAAATGGCCAAGTTCAGAATGACAATCTCTCGGAGAAAAGAAAAGAACAGAACGGCGAAATAAATTTTATCACAAACAATATGAAAATGTAAATGAGATTAGCATATTGTAGTGGAAATGTGACATCTTTGGTAAAAAGAGTATCTATTCTGAAGGGCACCCTATGATGATTGATGCATGAGACTCTGGCTTTGCCTACTCATTAGTTTCAGGCATAGCATAAGGTTAAAGCATAAACCCACCTGGATGACAACAATGCTGAGCAGTGATTCGAGGCAGAACAGTCCAAATCCAACAAAGTAAAATATCTGTCGAAATGAGTGTGAAAACAGTGTAAATGACTAATCAATTAAATGAGAAGTGCAAATCAAATAACTTAGGCTGATTCATGAAGATGTTTGATCAACCAATCAGAAAAGGCAAGACTGATACAACAGGCTCATTACAAAATGCATAGATTGTGTTCTGCCTAGATAGGGAACCCTGATATCTCAATATTTTACAGGTTCTGTGTGACCACATAAGAAAACCATACCGAATTAACTTGAATTAGACCAATGGTAAGTTAGGTCGTGTAGAAAACAGTGTAAATGGCTAATCAATTAAATGAGACGTGCAAATCAAATAACTTAGGCTGAGTCATGAAGACAAACATCAACCGATCAGAAAAGGCGAGACTGATACAACAGGTCCATTACAAAATGCATAGATTGGCTTCTGCCTAGATAGGGAACCCTGATATCTCGATATTTTACAGGTTACTGTGTGACCACGTAAGAAAATCATACCAAATTAACTTGAATTAGACCAATGGTAAGTTAGGCTGTGTAGACTTACCCCCACAATAGCACTTTTGCCTATGACATCAATTGCCGGCAAAATCCCACTGTAGCAACAAAAATGGGAAAACAGGTAATTAGAAATTAAATAATTTCAATGAGTTGTAGATATGGAGAAGATGGTGTCTATGATTTGAAGTAGAGGATGGACAGATTGTTAGCAACTGTTTAAGCAGCAATAGGATTGATCAAGGTTTACTACCCTAAAAATTAGCAGCAACACCTGATAACTATGAAGATGTAACCCAAAAGCAGTCCAGCACTGGTGGGATTGTGGACCAAACAGCCCCAAAAAGTTGACACATCGCATGAGTATTAATAAGACTAGTAAGAATAACAACAGCCTGAAAATTCTTTTAGGTTTATACCCAGTGCTCCAACTTTGCTGCTTAGCCTCAAACAAATACCAGACGTCCAGACTTACGCATGACAAAAACGAGCTAATGTTACTAATATATATTACGTAACACTTACGCTAATGATTTTCCTTTGAAAGGAAATGGGGGAGCCACAGCTGACCAGACACAGAATAGTATATGGATCTGGAAGGGGCAAATATCATTAGCAATGAATGGAATATCAGCTTTTCTTTAAAAAAAAAGAAAAAAGAGTGGAGTATCAGCAATTTATGCAGCCAGTAACGTGGGAAGCCTTTAGTCTAATACTCCAGATGGTAAGGATCTTACCAAGTAAAACAGAAGAAACCATCCAAACTTCATAGCACTTTCAGTCCTGTAGCATGCATTTCAAATTTCAATAACACAAGGTGTGAAGCATATGAAGGAACAATACGTATAAATAACAAAAGCAGAAGCATATACACAACCTCATCGCATTATAAAGCGGGCGATACCATAACACATAGGCCCCAGGGACACCAGAGATGAAGTAGATAATGGCTAGCAACCAGATCATAACACCTATTGAAGTGAACTGCCGAATTAGTTTCAAGTGTCAGAGTAGATTGCAGTTGATCCACAAGTAGTAGACAGTAAGTTACTCAGCCATACCTTCCCCTTTAATCCATGCTGCTGTAGTCGCAATGATGTTCCAAAAAAGACAGGCCGTCAATCCTGCATGACATCAAAGTGTGCACAATAAGCACCTTGGTGGGGCAATGGTACACCAATGCAATATAGCCTCTAGCTCTGATCTCCTAATTTTAATGTCTGCTACTCATCTGAGCCCACCACTAAATGGTATTTCTGTTTCCAAGGTGCTAAGTATTATTAGTATTGCTTTGGACATTTTTTTATGATGCTTGAAATTCAAGACCAACATCAAAAGAAGAGTAGGCACCAAATATTTATACTTAAGTAATAAGGTTTACATTACCAAGAAGTATCTTTTGGCAACAAGGCAGACTGCAAATCTGTTCATAATTCTCTTCAGTAAAAGTAGATAACATCAACGTAAGAGAAGTTTGCTGAAATTAAACTTGTTTCAAAATGTGGCAATGGCATTGATTTTCTCATGGCACTTCTCAGATGATAATGACAGATTCACACCCTATAAGATAATGTGGCAATGGCGTTGATTCAGTGGAAGCTCATTAGTTGGACAGTATGTGAGGTCTTCGGGCAGCATTCTGTTCACCACGTTTGAACAAAAGGATCTAGAAAAATGGTCATTTGGCCAGGTACTTTACTCCTTGTGTCAGTTGTTTTCCCACGAGAGGGAAGAAGAGTTAAAACCAGAACCAACACTTACCCAACAATGAAGAAAATGCAAGGTACTGCATCCTTTGTAGGTGGATTGGTATCTCATTTGAAATGTCATGATGAATAATGGGCAAAAAGGGTGGCCAGTTTTTCTCTTCAATGACAATACCAGCTGCCAAAAGAAAGGGAAGAAAGAATGATGTCGAAACGCAGAAGTAACAAATAAAATGGACTTTAACACGTAAGTACTAAATTGTCTGAAATAGCGTTTTTGAGAATGGTACACTCAATGTAACATGTAACATAAAAAGGAGCATCTCTAAATTATCAATATACCAAAAAAGGAACTTTTCAGCAAATTCCATGGTATTGAAAATATAGTTAAAATTCCAAGCTCTAAATTAAACTTCGCTAGAGAAAAGTTTCCATGTCATTAACCTATTGACACCAACAATATCATGTATATCTGTTTCCTATCTTCAAATATTTTTGCTAGAAATGTACAAAAATTAATCGCAACTGCTAAGCTACAGGAAGAATTATACCTCTGGCTGCAGCTTCTTCCTTTATTTTCAATTCCTGGATGTCAGGGAACATGAAAAATCAGGTAGCGCATTTAAAGAACAAAATACAAGTGAATGCTTGTAAGCACATCTGGGTTGTTTCAATTAAGAGAAACACTGTCAAAGCAAAGTTTCCTCTCTGAGTAAAAATTAGCCCATCCTTGGATTCAGCATATTGTACATTTATGTTGAAAGTTTTTCTCTAGTGTGGATTTAGCAACACAACTTTTTAGAAAAACCAAGTGATGTCCAGATGATATCTTTTTTGTAACAATAGCCAGTTTCGACGGGCACTATCACCCTTCATTTCGCAGCACTATAAGTGGCTGCATAGATGTAATATCCTAGATCATTGGAATAAACACCACGCTGAGGAAGACCGGGCAGTGATGGCTTGAATGTGGGGAGACTTCAGAGGAGGAAGATAGACATAGACGGGGATGAGCTCTTGTTTCTTTCTTCTTCTTGCTTGATTTATTCATCTGACATCTCCCTTAAATAGAGAGGGCCTAACAGATCATATCTAATTAAAAGGAAAGGACCTTAAGGATCCAACTAATCTTATCTTAACTAATCATAACTTGCAAGCAAAATAAACCGGCTTGGAACCCAAGCCTATGCCGCATGCCTCCTTTGTTGTTGCCTTCAGCACTATGTGCACATGACAATAGAGATCCCATGTTTGCTCATTATTTCGAACCAAAGGTGCACTGTCGATGATTCAATATTCAATCAATGGTTACAACGGTGAGGTCTACTAAGTCCTGATATCTGCGGTAAGTCCATGTCAGCTATAGCTCAGTAGTTTTCATACTGCATCATGGTTATTGTTTCAATAACTCTGGAAAAGTAAAGATCACAGAAACTTCTGTTGGATGTGAAGTACATATTTAACCACAATAGTACGACAGCCACCGGGAGCTTTGCATGATATCATACAGCAGATGTTAGGATTTTAGCCAGGGGAAGTTGACCATTGAATGCATTAGAACCTTTTTTTCGAATAATAAACCCATGGTTTTAATCATATACTGTTGAACAAAGCAATAAATCAGATGGCATATAAGATACTATTCAATTGGAAATTCTGGTTTTAAGCATAAGGCACATACCCTTTCCCGTTTGTTTAGCTCAGCCTCCTTTGCCTGCAGTTCTTTCTCCTTTTTCTTTACGTCCTACATTTACATATAAACATGCACCGCATAAGCAATCAACCACAAACACAGCAATGAAAAGATATCAATTCTATCTAAAAAGAATAGTGTGATTAACACTACTTGATCAATTGCATTCTGCATGGTCTTTTGAAAAATTCATTGAAAAGTTAGCATGTGTGCCAGAGTTACAGATTTACAGTATTAGAGTGAAAGAGCTTAGTAGCTAGTACAGCATGATTTTCTTGGGCAGCGCAGAACATGTTAAATATGGAATCCCATAATACTAAGTTACTAACAAGCTCAACGGAAGTACATGTACCTTAGTTGAATCAAGAGGTATGTCCACCGTGGCACCACGATCATTATAGAAGCCAGCTGGTTCATGTGGAAGAGGTGGCATCCCTGAATTAGAAGCAGGAGGTACACTTCCACCCTGTAGAACAGGATATACTTCAAAAATCAAAATAGTTGAAGAAAACAACTCCAAAGTTAGAAGCTTCTGCGCAACTCAGTTATCCTTGTATACAATTATTGGCCTAAACCTCTAAATTGGCATTACAGAAAATGTTTCTTGTCTTATATGGAACACATGCACCCACTTGCAGATCCACAGACACATTCACACCTGCTAATCTGCAACTACCACTTACCACACTAGATGTTAATACTGCTAGAGACAACCTTCAATCTCATCATGTCATCGACACTCCCCACCCATAGTGTTTGACTTATCCCGTTTATATTATGCTGCCAACACCTCCAAGAGCAAATCGCCAATTTCATAAGTTTCTACACACCCACAGCACTGTGCAGTTCTTAATTAACCACAAACACCAAGTCGAGTGCCAATTTCCAAATTTAAGTATCATTTCTCACTTGAAAACCCATAAAAAATACAGAATAACACTACACTCTTCGCACCTCGTAATCAGCGAACACCATGGAACAAGCACAAACCCCCTCACCGCATCCGGCCATCGGATCCCCCTCACCGAAGATCCTAAATCACTAGCCCTAGCACAAACAACTCGGCCAGATCCAAGCCCCCAACACGGCGGGCGAGGCCAACCGAAGCGTCACAGCCAGAGACCAGCACCACCTAAGTCAATCCGAGACGCCACCCAACTAGACATGTGCGCAAGCGCGGAAGCAAGCTCCCAGAATGCTAGACGAAGCGCCCCGAGGCGCGGTGCAGGGGTACGGCGAGCGAGCTACAAGCCTACTACTACTAGTAGTACTAAACTCACCGCGAAGGGGTTGACGTCATCCTCCTCGAAGGGGCTGCGATCGTACCTCCCCGCCATGGCCTCCTCCGGAAGCGGCGGCGGCTGTGGTGGAGGCGGGCTCTCCGGCGAGGGGCAGGGGGAACCTTTTTTTTTTATCGTGGAAGCTATCGATATATGTTACGGAGTAAACGCTAATCTCACTATTCTAAAGCTGCACTGGGTGGCAGTGGTCCGTTCTTCCCACATCATTAATTGTTGCTTAATTGCTTCGCTTAATCGCATCGCTTAATTGCCTCTACGAAAAAACGGTCGTTGCTTTAATTAGCCAGCTTTCGCAAGAAACGAAGCGTTAAAGATAGATGTTTGATTTTGTGAAATAATATTTTTTTACTTTTTAATCTTTATTTTTCGTTATCAATTTTGTTTTTCGTAGCAACGCATGGGCATGTAACTAGTACAACTGATGTGATTCTGCTCGTACTGGTTTCGTGGCCGACAGGTGGGCCAGGTGGGCGGTAGGGTCGCCCGGCAAGCAAGAACAATACGGTAGTGGAGTGGCTTATTTCCCTCTGAATCTGATACACCAAAAGTGTCAGCGTTTACGGGCAGGTTTACCGTTTTCAAGTGAAATTTGTTTGTTTTAACCAAGGAAAGTCCCAATCTCCATGTTTTACAAACACGGCGGGCGCTGGTTAATTTGACGAGTTTTTCACCACCATACGCTGCATCTCAAAGTTAAAACCAATAGAAATTCTTGAATGGAATACAAATTTGTCCTGGCATGGCATTCGAGAACTGAACCAAGACGTAAAGGTTGGACTGACATCGCGAAAAGAATAATAGTATTTTGCCAGAATGGTTTTCATGCGAACCTCGAAATGGCATCAAGAATAAACATAATTCGGAATTCGTTGGGGTTGTTTTCGCGAATTTGATGACGTGGTGCGCTAGGCTTGCGGAATCTCTTCCAGTTCCAGCTTAGGGGTTTAGGATATATTATATGCGCCAGATTGTTTTCTTAGGAGCGAAGGAAATAGTAATCAATTGACAAGCCATTAGCAGCCAACTTGTGATTTTGACGTCAAACAGATGTATTTAAACCGTACCAAGCCCTGAAGAATCTGCTTGGTTTGGCAGCTTTCTGACTTCAACCACGCAAATAATGGTTAATCAGCACCAAATAGAGAGCGTGGGAAAGTTCATTACATCTCCCACCACCTGGAGTCAAATGACAAAATAGTTGAGACCAAACAAAACTAACAGCCGTTTGTTTCCTTCCCTCTCCCTCGTTAGGGGTTTGCCCATAGAGTAAAGTAGTTCTCCCATGGTTCGGGCGTTAGCGAGGGCGAAAGAAAACGTCGAAACAAACAGAGATTTTAACACAAAGAGAAAATCTATTTCGAAAAAACTAAAAAAGAAAACAAAAGGCGCTGATTTTCTTTTAAAAAAATTAAAAATATTTCTTTTAAAAAAGTTAAAAATAAGTATAAATAAATAATTAAAAACTGTAGTTTAGATACTGTGGAAACTACGGCGCCCAAGCGCGGCGTGGTGGCGCCACCCTCCCTACATCTCCAAGAATATTAGTATCTATAGATAGATGCGGTTAATTACAGACTGATGCACAGCCAAGCTCACATATACAACGGGGAACAACGCCGAATCCAGGCCAAGTCAAAACCCAATTACAAAACTCACTAGCAAAGCTATGACAACAAGCTACACAAAGTGTATGGCGCTTTCTTGCCAAAAAAAGAATGGTATCTCTACTCTCACTCTGCAGTATGGTTGAACTTCCCGCTAATTTCAGATCACCACCAGGTCTTGCAAAGACAGGTTTAGTTCTTGAGCAAGTTGTGCCGATTGACCGCCCCGCCTGTGCCAACGAAACAGGTGAAAAATTACAGAACATCAGAAACACTAGTTCCTCATAGTGGCACATCTGTAGTTACAGTGATACAAAATACAAAAAAGACTTCAAGATGAAGCATAAAAACAACTGGTGGCATCTGATAAGGATGAAGCATCTGGTAAAAAGGAAGGAAAGGAATTACATAATCAATGGATGTAGAAATTGCTGTATCTTTTGCAAATGGTTAAAACACCGGGTGCAACGCTGCAACCTGCATTACACGAGAAGTTAGTAACCGCCCAGTTTATCTTTGACAGATCTAGGTCCAAGCCAGGGCAATAGGCTGCAGGACACTGCAATAAGTATGCAGTTTGCTTTAGGACAACGCTGTCCCACTGAAACGTAGGGACATGACCCACCAGTCACCTCACATCCAGTGTCTTTTAGCAATTTGCAAGTTATGCAGTGTCCCCTAGCAAACATTCCCTTCCCAGAACAGTTTATGCGCATACCTCTGCTCAGCCTGAATATCAACACCAACTGCTGAATTCGCTGACAATGTTGAATGAATAACCGGTCCAAAAATCTTTATAAGATCCAATAACATTTCCAAAGAAACAGTAGCATGCCTGCAAATTTGAGGCAAAGTGATAATAAGACATAGTTACTGCTAAACCAATCATTTTTCTACTGTAAGATTCAAATATTTGCATCATTCACATATTGCACGAATATGGACAAGTAGTTGTACGCATGGGCAATCTCTTGGGCGTGCACATGTGTTTTCATTTACCACACAGTCCACTAAGAGCCAGCATGTAATTAAATTTTTTTTTTTTTTTTGAAAAGCATCTCCCCTGCCAGCATGCAATTAAATAAAACATTCAATATAATACCTTTCAGTTTTGCTATTCAGTAACCCCGCAAGAACAGGTAGAAAGCTTGAGAAAATCTCTAGGTTGAAAATATCAAGCTTCCCCTTGAAAGTACTAACAACATCCGCTTGAACCTGTAAACTCAAAAAATAGTTGCTTAAAAACAATAGGAAGTACAACCACGTATAACCATCATAACATCTCAAGAAAAACTTACAGCATTGTCGGGTAGCTTTGCCACAGCAGCAATTGCTCCTTTGATACCATTTTGCTCGAAGACATGCCGCATCATCTGGAAATATTTAACATTAATACTATATTGGGCTATCACAAATAACATATTTGATGTTTATGTGATTGATCAACACTACTTCACAAGAATATGTACATTCTGTATGCAAGGCTAAAAGAAGTGAGACAACAGACTATGTTCAACTCCATTTTGATAACATATGTTTCACATCATACGTCTTACAGAAATTAATCATCTATAACAAATATCCAAATTGAATTAAAAAAACAGATGTTAATGTTAAGCTTGCTAATTTTATTGAAGAGCCTATAGAAAGTCAGCCCAATTTCCCCAGCTTCCAAAATTCTTAGAAGAGTATTGACGAGCTTCTTCATATGTAGTAAACTGCCAGGTAAAGTTTAGCCAATCACAGGTTGTACCAACAAATAAACTATAGAAGTTTTGCAAGATCATCTCTTCTTGTTGGATGTAAGCAAATGGAAGGATTCCATGATGCATATGAGGCTGATAACAAACAGAAGCCCATAAGTAAAGAACAGAAGGGATCACCTCTAGCTTTGTCAACCGAGATTTCATAGCATTTATGAACTCATCATGGTTCATCGTCAAATTGATTGGAGTCATCACCTCGTCCATTGTTGACAGGTCTTTTTCATATGTCTGACTTGGTTCTGCCTGTTCATTACAATCACAACAAAATATAATAATTTGAACACCCACAAGAAATTTCACAAACACTAGAGAGCATGAACAACAAAAAGAAATTGAGCAAAGGTATTTGTTTGACTCATGTTCTGTATATATTTTCTGAAAATACTTCAATCTCCCAGCAGCATACTTTAGGTCCATAAAACATTATATCATGACTGCCCCCATGTATCTTGTCTCTGGTTTTTGAAAATATTTGATCATCACTTCTATCTCCATAACATGTAGCGGTAGGGACTCAAGCCAAAAGGATTCAGAATTTTAAATTATCATAACATGTAGCAATAAATATAAAAGAAAGTATTCATTGAAAACTAAATAAGATCCAAGATAGCAGCAATGGTTTAAGCAAAAGGAACCAGACAGTAAGGTCAAATCATGTTGAAATTAACTAGACTCAAATTATGAATACACACCAGAAGGGAGGGAGGGCTGTCAGCTCTCACTGCAGTGACTGCACGATCACCATAAGAACCAGTTGGTAGTGCATAATCAATGTTAGAGGCCTCTCTCTTTTCCCACCTCTCGACAAGAGATTTTGTCTTTCCTAGTGGGACAGCAACTGCAAAAAGAGTTAATATCATCAGAAACTATTTGTAGGCGATAGTAGACCCCAGCTTCAGTGTGAAAACAAAACTATGCCCTTGACAACATCAGCTAACATACACACGCACCTCCTCTAACATATTTGACCCTGGCTGTTTCCGTAGTTGAGCATGGTGATTCAAAGGCTACAGTGAAAGAGAGCTCTAGTGTTAAATCGCCAAAAATGAGCAAAACTGTGGGGCTTCAATGTTTAAGAACAAAGAAAACGGAGCTATACACTTATCATCATTTGACTGCAGAGGATGCTCCAAAGACACTGTTCTGTCCATCTTTTCTGCCATTGGTACAATATCTCCTTTATCCGTATCATCAGATTCTTCGTTCTTGTAATATGGAGTTAGCCCAAAGGAGAATTTTAGGCCAGACAAACCCTCTGGGCAAACATCTGGTTCAGTGAGCATGGATCTTACTAAGCTGTCACTATCACCAGAACCACCATTAAGTGAGGGTTTTCTTGAGTGAACAGGACTGCAAAAATCATCTGGGACTGCAGTTCTGCCTTCAATTCCTCTACTTACACTGCCTCCTGTTTTGTCCTCTAAAATGTCTCTGGGTACAACAACAGGCACAGAAACAGCCTGCGACGTAGTGTAAATATCTTTCACAGAAACTGACCCCGTGAGATGACCTTTTTTAACAGTTGAATTATTAGCTAGTCCAGTACGAGATGTTAATGAGACGTCCCTCTGTCCAAAGTTACGTTCCACTGTTTTTCGATTGTTGGAAGAATTATCTACAAGTTTCGTACGCCTCATGGGAGTAGAACTCTGAACAGATGATTTCAAAGATGAATCGGGTCTTCGAGGAATGGTAGTGTTCTTATCTTTCTTGATTTTATCTGTACTTGCTGGACTTAAATGTAAGCCACGAACTCTGCTTTCAGCTGAGAGGGAGAGAGAGAGAGATGGCATCACTATGGAGTATTGACTATTGAGGCAAAGTAAGCTAATTCAATACATAATGAGATTATATGAATAGTTTGTAGCCATACCAATCTCTGGTTCCTTGACTTCATACAAGCTTTTTGGATGTGTCATTGCTAGAGCAGGAATGGACTTTGCAGTGCTATCCATTGGTTTCACGGAACTATCATCTATAGAACGTACAAGTTCGCCAAAAAAATTTGCTTTCGGCAAAACACCAAGAGCATAGGGTCCAATAAGCTGGGTCATAAAATAAAAGTTAGACCATATAAGAAAATACATATTGCATGCAAAAATTAGCACTCACCGATATATCAGCTACCCAAACACCAACACGGCATTCATGGTAGGAGCATCCTAAGAGTTTTCCTTCGTAAATACTAAGGTCTGCCAAATTGCTCCACCCCATGTCAACAACATCATGACATCTTACTGGTTCCCAAGAGAATACCTAAAAATGCTCATGAAGTTCAGCAAGCACCAAGCAAGAAATATCCGTAAATCGCATATCAAGATCGGACCTACCTTTAAGCTTTGGTCTAACCCACATAATAGGGTTTTTCCATCTGGGTGAAAGACCATAGAACGTACACCAGTACCCTGAGAGGGAAAAGGCATGTAAACAACATCGGAACAGGAAGATGCATGTCCCCCTTATGCGCATTTTGATACAAGAACAAAAAAAGGGTAGAAGAGGGTAAGCATGTTCGAAATAGATGTAACTCCACAAAAAAAAACAAACTAGAAATAATTGTGTATCCATTAAAAAAAACATAGGGAAAGGTCAGAAGGGGGGATTATCAACCCGTTTCAATGGTTTCAAATAGAATATAATCTCTTTACATCAACCTTTCTTTTCAGAAGCTCTTATGATGCTAATTTCAAAGAAGTAAAAGAAAGTAAAAAAGGGGGCAGCAGAGAGAATGTAATGTAAACCTGTGGTGGTTACCATGCATACCACATACATGCATACAAACAAACTGAGGAATCGTAATCTATGGTTTATCAAATCATTGAGTTAAAATTATGCAAAAAACAAAAAGTAGCCTGGTACAAGAAAAACACTTGCAAGCACCTCAGGTCCAGCAGAACCTATCAATTCAAAAGTCTCAAGATCCCAAAACTTCACCGTTCGATCAGCTGAGCCTGGAAAATATGAGTAAACTCACAGTGAATACACTTCGGCTTCTTAAAACTTCACTTTGGATATCCAACAATAACACATTTTTTCTTATCAAAAAATGAGGTTTCTAACTATTACACAATTAAACTGAGATTTCCCACACGATCGAATTGCTCTTAGATCATACTAAACAATAAAAAATGGTGTATTGGCCTTCAAAATTAGAAATCTTGAAACTTTATACTGCAAAGACAAAAGATGATATTTTAAAAATAACAACTCTTACAGCAGTGGAAAGAAAAGTAGGTACCTGTTGCAAGCAAAAATTCTTGAGGATGAAAATCAATGCAGCGGATTTGTCCACTATGGAACTTGAAATCATGTAGAAGCTTTCCGGCTGTTAGATCCCACACCTTCACAATATTATCTTCTCCACCAGTGACAACCCATCGTCCATCAGGTGAAAACCTGATTGTTCTAATTGCTCCTCTGTGACCCTTATATGTGTGAATGCATCCTTTTTTCTTTATATCCCAGATCTTAAGATCTGTATCTGAAGAGCCAGATGCAAAGAACTCGCCAAATGGATGGAATTCAACAGCAGTGCAACTCGATCTATGCCCAGTGAGAGCCCGCACAACTACATCTCAATTCAGAAACATTAATCAGGCATCTATTTTACCCAAAAGCATGGTTCAATACATTAATAAGAAGCTTACTAAGTTACCGTATATGGTTAAAAGTGTTGCAGTTCATGCTTAGCTGTGAGGCAGAGCATACTGAGAAATATCGGGTGAAAACTATTTGTTATGTTTTTAGCTGCTATCTACAATCTACATTAGCTTTGTTGACCATTTTATCCAAATACGACAGCATACACAATTTTTATGTCATCATTGAAGAAATTTTGACAAAGGCTCAGAACCCTCCTGAACCTATAATCATGATTCCTCAACAGCTATCAAAAAAACAAAAGTGGTCCCGATCCAACGGAAGATTTTCCTGGCATAGTGCTTCCATGTGTATCAGAAGCTAAAGTAAATTTGTGATGAACACACAACGATATCACAGAATGGAATGGACATGTTCTATAATTGTTGAACAGTGAACAAACAGATAAATGAAAATAAAAACAAGCCATTAGGGTATGAACCCCTTTCCAAGGCCTTATATAAGCACCAACCATACCTTTAGCTTCTTCTAAGTCCCAGAGTTTGATGGAACCGTTTGATGAGCCAGCAAGCACAAGCACCTCTGCTGTATCAAACTCTACAGCCTCGACCGAGCTTGTGTGGCCTGACAAGCTCTGTGCAAACAAACAAGGCACCCATTCGAAACACAACATGAGTCAAATTCTAAAATAGCCAACAGAACTGAGGTAGTATCACTATCATAATGCCATAGGAGCACAAACCAGGAGAGGCGTCTGCTTGCCAATTGCCCAGAGGTTGACCTTGCGGTCACTGCCGCCGGTGATGAACACGCGGCTCGATTTCTTGCCGATAACCAAGGATCTCACTTCAGCATCATGCGCGACAAACTCCTCTAGTTTTGGACTCCGAGTTAAGGAGAAGCCAAGTTTGAGCAATGCGCATTTCCAGATACTAACTACTAGCAGTTCCCGGAACTATGATTCGATGTCAACTAAACCGGGTGAAGAGTTGGTTAAACCAGCACAAAAAAAATAGACGATTTTTTGGCTGAATCATCCAAAACGTATCAGCGTGGGAGATTTAGTTGTAGTTGCTTCGAAGGTAAAATAGATCTTGCCAATTTAGCATTGCTAACCTAAATTGGGGGCAAAAGGGTTGTAACTTGCAACCGCTTAAGGTTTAGCTTGGTTGCTTCAAGAAGTGGCTGCCTTCGTTAGCGTAGATTGCCAAAAGAAAAGGAGGAAAAGGTGGTAAAAAATTTCGAGAATCTACCTCCGGCGCTTCAAAAAAAAATTGCCCATAAGAACAAAAAAGAGGAATTTGGGGGTAAATAATCTCTTCCCTCTACTGCTTGCGCAAATGCCTACCCGGATTGCTTCAAGAAATGGTTACTCTCCCTTCTTGGGAGCCAAATCGGATCAAGAACCGGGGGGAGCGAAAAAAAAAGGGCAACTCGAAGCCGAAGCAAAAGGATACGGAACTTGTAGCCGCGCTTCTCGGGGTCCATCCCTCCGTCTCTCCCCCACTCCGAACCGCTGGCTCGCGGGCGCTGGTCGCGGGGGTCGTCGCGTCGTCGACGACGGGTAGGAGCTGGTTTGGTATCCGAGTAGTACGTGGAGCAGAGGTGGGCGAGAGCGAGACGACAGCCGCTTCGCTTTCTTTCTCTCTCTCCCCCTCGTGGCAGTGAAAACGAGGGGTGTGAGAGCGAGACGGTGTGTGCGGGTGGGTGGGAGTGGAGTTTTTGTCGTCTCGTCGGCGTCGTCGCCCTCTCCCTTGGCAATCGGGCGGGTTCGGGCGGGTAGACCTCCCGCAGACCCGAACCCGAAACCCGAAATTCATACCCGAACCCGAACCCGAAATCTCTCACGGGTACATACCCACGCCCATACCCGAACCCGATGGGTACCCGAACCCGAACGGCAAACCCAAATTAAATTCACCTAATCACCTTGCAATTAAATTTTCAACCATCAATTGTCAATCAATTCATTTGTAATTTCTATGTTTAAAGGAAAAATATATGGTGTATATAATCATGAAAGTTACTGCATCTTACATCTCAAACGATACTTGAAAATCTTGAATTAACTTTCCATTATTTTTAATTTATATTAATTAATTCGGGTACCCATGGTACCTACTGCAGAATCAACCCGAACCCGAACCCGAACCCAAACCCGAACCCGAAATTTGAAACCCGCGGGTCTGAAATCAAACCCATACCCGAACCCATCGGGTCGGGTACCCACGGATACCCGAACCCACGGGTAATTTTGCCATCCCTAGCTTCGCTTGGCTTGGCTTTTGTTTCCCGTTTCTTTTCTTTTGTACCAAAGCGGGAACAAAAGCAAGGTTCTCTTCTCTCGCCGCGTTCCTTGAGGAGGGAAGGCGTCCACAATCCACATGAATCAGGCTTATGGAATCCCTCCTGGACCTGTCATTTGTGAATGTATAAATGATTCACGGAGCGCTGGGGACTTTTCGGAGGAAAAAAAAAAGGACAGTACTAGCAGCCGGACGTCTGATTTTTTTTAAAATTTCGGACGCCACAAGAACATTTTTTATCGCTTGCAACATTTTTTCAACTTTCGCAACATTTTTTTCACTTTTGAAACATTTACTGTTTGTCGAATGAAAATGTTGCATGCGTAGGAAAAAAATGTTGCATGTGTAGAAAAAAATGTTGCATGCGTAGAAAAAAATGTTGCGGTAGAAATCAGACGTCCGAACTGTAGCATTACCGAAAAAAAAAACAGGGCGCGGGAGCTGTAGGAAGCCAGCGAATTCTTTTGGTATATGAGTAGTAATGATAATGATATATATATCGGTAATGCTACAGTTCGGACGTCTGATTTCTACCGCAACATTTTTTTCTACGCATGCAACATTTTTTTTCTACACATGCAACATTTTTCTCCTACGCATGCAATATTTTCATTCGACAAACCGTAAATGTTTCAAAAGTGAAAAAAATGTTGCGAACGTTGAAAATAAATGTTGCAAACAAGAAAAATGTTATACGCAAGCGTCCAAATTTTAAAAATCGACGTCCTACGCTAGTATCGCCTCTATATATATATATATATATTCAATGAAGATGCATCATACATAGTAGGCCCGTGGCAAATGTTATAAGTAAATGCTCGTTGTGACTACAATGGTAATGATAGCAACTCTCTAGTATTCACTGCGCCTTTTGGACTTAGATTCTCAAGCATCCAAGGGCCTAACTCTAGTATTCACTCCACCCGTTGCAAGAAGGCGGGCAAGTGGTGCATGTTGGTGGTAAAGGGTGAAAGGAGATGGCAATGGCCAATGATCGTATAACATTCGCCTAAAATCCACTTAATACCTAGCTCAACCATAGGATGGATTCGTGTACACATAACACTCCCGTTTAGGTGCTATGTTTGAACCCAACCGATATTATATGCAATTTTTTTTAAAAAAAACTAAGGGTATGAGTTCTACCATTCATTTAAGAAGAGCAGAAAATAATAGTAGCATCCGAAGAGGAGATTACACCAATTACAGTAACTAGACCACCTACACCAAACACCTACACACTGCTACGCTACACACGGACGCATCACAGCCATAAACACCACCACCATTACCCGCTACTGAGGGGTTTGACACCGATCAACTGCTGAAACGCAACTCCTGCAACAAACGCACCACCACCGTGCTAAAACGCCTTGGCCTGGGGCCCCTGCGCGACCTTGTGCACCACCGTTATCGCTGCAGCTAGCCATCGTCACCGCGGGGATCATCCCGCTGAGGAACAGCTTTCCAACCTCTTGGTAGAACTTGCCCGTCTCCCCAGCTTCATCGCCTTCCCTCAGGCCGGGTGCGCCTTATCGATCCCGCTGGACTCCATCGTCCCACGGTTATCGCCGGACCTCTCAGGCACCCCCGATGACACCCCTTCCTCCTCCTACTAGTCCTAATCGGACTTGTCCCTCTTTCACTTCCTCTCGTAGTCCAGAGCCGAGAAGAAAAGACGCCTCAAGCTCGTCGACCCATCCATCGTGACCTCCTCAGCAATGGCTGGGTCAATGCGCACCATTCAACCACCTTGCCAACAACATCAACCCTAGCGCCGCTCTCAAAGCAGACCCCTTCTCATTGGATCACACCCACATCGACACTGCACGCCGCGACAATCACCTTATCGACGCTGCTCACAAATGTGCTCTCGAACATCGGAAAAACACTTTCGAAATCCTCTCCCTCCCCCCTCTCTCTCTCTCTCTATCTATCTATCTCTCTCTCTCTATATATATATATATATATATAGTATTAGTCCAAAAAAAGCTAGTATACACAGTAGAAGTAAAATCATAGTATATCAAACGCACTTTATTAATAGTCAGAGTTTACAATAAAAACAACTTACAAGCCGAATAAAATAACACAATGAAAGACAGAAAGAAGTAGTAGGGCCCAGCAAAGCTGCCACAGGCAATCGACTGGGGCAGCGGCCTAGTCATCGAGATTCTCACTAGCGTAGAAGTCCTCATCTGAATCAACAGAGTAAGCAATAGTGAGTACAAAAGTATTCTGCAAGTTACACATGATATATATTTTTAATGTAAGGACAACAAAGAATGGCATAATACGGTTAGTTGAGCAATAAGTAACATTTTAAATACAATAAATAATTTTGAATGAATAGTTGATTAATAAATATGAATTTTAAACCAATTGTTAACACGGGATGAAACCCAGAACAGTAGCTCACAGACCGATCCTTAATTTAAATCAAAATATAGTTCAAAATCTAAAATCAACATGGTCAAGAGTGTAACTTGCCTTATTCGACAAGTTGTTGCTCAAGGTCGTCAACTGCGAACTCCTCCAACTCTCCGAACTCTATACGCGAAAAATATCTAGATTTAAATAAATATATATAAATTCAAATAAAATACCAAACTAGTATAAAATAAAATTTTAGGATTTTAGATGAATTTAGAAGAAAACAAACAGAGCCAAACAGAGTCGAACGGGCGAAGACGGACTCCTAGAAGTTTAAAATCTCTTAAAATAAAGAAAATTAGAATTTTCCTTTTTTTGAATTATTTTTTCTAAATAAAATCCTAATTATTGTGCAATGCTGACGTCATCGGTAATTTTTGGATTTTTAAATTATTTTTCAAAAGAAAAGCCGATTTTGACATCATAATTGATTTTGGGTGAAATTATTTTTTAATGGAAAATTCATGGTAGCTGATGGGTGGGCCCGTGGACCATGGGCTCGGTCCACAGCATGAACCGGGTGCACCGCGAGGAGGTGCGGTGTGCATGCAGTGGTGCGCACGACGAGGGCGGCTGATGCCAGAGAGGGAGGGAGACGACGGCGGAGTGAAGACGAAGCCGATAGTGGGGGGATCGGAGGAGGACGGAGAGCGGTGGTGATGTTGGCAACGAGAGGCGCCGAAGCTGAAAGAGAGAGGGGCGACGGGGGCGGTGCTCGGGCGAGGAGAGGAGCACGAGGATGAAAGGGTTCAGTGCGGGTTGAGGAGAGGAAGGGAAGGGGCTATTTATAGACTTGTGGGCTCGGAAGGGGGCGACGCGGGCGCGAGATTCGCAGCGGACAGTGAGAAATGGGAGGAAAATGGGAGGGGATAAGGAGGTGGCGCGGTGGATAAGGCGGCGAGGAGATGGGGGTGCTTATCCACGCTCGAAATGGGGGAAGCCGACCGATTTTAAGGGAGAAGCAAGGCTACAAATTAGCTCCCATGGAGGAGGGAGAAAAGCGAGGAGGGGGAGGGCGGGCGAAAGGTGGGAGATGACCCGACAGGTGGGGTTCGGTCCCACCTGTCGGTGAGGCGAAGAGAGAGGGAGGGCATGGTCAGCTGGGCTAGTTCGGCTTGCCCAGGTGGAAGCGCATGTGCTGCGGCCCAAGAGGGGGGAGAGCGGGGAGGAAAGGGAGGGGATGGGTCGCACGGTGGGAGAATTGGGCAGGGCAACTGGGTTCGGCCCAAAAAGATAAAGAGAGTTTTAAATTTCTTTTGTATTTTAAAATAATATCATAAATACAAATGGGCTTTAAATAAAATACTAAATACAGTTTAAAAATTATAGAAAAATTCTTTAAAATAGTCTTAATTATTTTGAACTTAGAAAAAATATTTTTTAGTATATCTCTTTATTTTGCTTTAATAAATTATTTTTATAACATTAAAAATAGCTAAAGGTATTTATAAAATCCAAAAATTCACCAAAAATATCAGAAAATCAGAGATAAATAATTAAATCAAAATATGCAAATTTTGAGGTGCTACATGTGCTTTGGCCATCAGTGCTCGAATCATACGGATCTTGAGGGGAACACCCTAGATCTGCAGTTGCAACACCTTGATCTTGTGCCCTAGCTAGCACACACGGTGACCTTGGAGGAGCTTCACCACCAACCGCACCATCTCCGTCGCTCATCGCCACATGGACCCGAGTTTGGCAACAAAGACGGCAGCCGCCTTGTCAACCGTCACGCTTAGCAACTTGGAGAAGAGACAGAAGAGTTTGGGAGGAAAGGAAGCTGTGAAAGGCCCTGCCGTCGTCATCGGCCGCCAATGGCGGTGTTGAGGGAGACAAAGAGGTGGGGGCACCCTCTGCTAGAGATTGAGTGTTGCCTCTGGAGTCGCCTTAGGGTGCCTCCGAAGTCGAGGAAAGTTTTTTTTTCTAATTTTGTATATACGCACGACAATATATGCTATTACAATTCACTTTAGACAATCGTATGTGGTTAAAACCCTACCACACAACTTCACAAGTCACAACACTAATGAATCGAAGTATTACAGATCCATATATCGAGTTAGGGTTTGAGGGAACCATGGGTAGTACTAGGGGTGCCGGGTATGCCTGGGCACCCCCAAAAATTTTAAAAGTTGTATAAGATCATCTTTTTAATGTGTCAAATATATTTATTTAATTGTTTCTGATTTTGATGGTTTGAGATTTTTAAGACCTTAGAATTATTTATATTGTGTTTTTAGTAAATTTTAAATATATATGTTGAATTTATGATGTTATCAAATAATTGTAAAAAAAACTACAGAGTTGTATATATAAAGTGGCACACTCAACAAAATAATTTTAGTTCCGTCGCTGGAGGGAACAATGGTTGGGCAAGAGATTAAAGAATAAAGAGAGGCAAGGCAACCGAGTTGGAGCCTCAGGTGGGAGAGGCAACTGAACGGACGGATTACGCCAGGTGGAAGAAATACGCACAATTCAATTCCTAAGTAATGTGAATGCTTGAAAGCCTAGTATTTATACAATACTAGTATATATGCTTTCGCAACCATTCTTCCTGTCTACACATAGCCCTAAAATTCTGATTCGTGAAAGAGGAAACATCAACAGGCCATTTGATACGCACTTCATCCTCCAAACCCCCATAAAAAAGAGAGAGAGAGAGAGAGAGAAATCGTGCTACGGCCTACGGGACTACTCCTACTACTGGAGAGTTGGCATGAGCTGGCGCCATGTCTTCACAACTCACAAGTGCACAGATAGTACAGCACCATAACTTCAGGTTGGCCCTACCAGCCGCCGCCATGGACGACCTACTGCAAAAGCACAAATTGATTGTTCGGCGTGTTTCGTAAGAAAAAGCAATCTGGTGAGAGGTCGCTCGCGGGGCACGGGCCGGCAGAAACCACTTCCCTGTTTTCCCCATCCCCTCCCTTTCCCGTTCCGCGCCGGCCGCAGGCGAATCGAAGGAACCGAGAGCAAGCGAGCGCGCGACACGCCCGGCCGCGTCCCGCGAGGCAAGTGGTGCTTGGTGGTGGCCCTGGGAAACGCGCGCGAGCTTGTGGACGCTGCGGGGAGATTTCACGGTCGGCACGGGGCGGCGTGGCCGGCCGCGCCGATCGATGGCGAGGCGAGGCGGGGCACAAGGGCTGACCGGCACACGTGGTGTGTGGTGGCGTGTCCGCGGGGGGGTCCCAGCGGGGGGAGCCAGGAGGGTAGCTTCCGCTGCGGGCATGTGACGCCGATGCACGCCGGATTCCGGGGCCGACGAATGAGTGACAATGATTGTGCCTAGACTGGTTATCGGTGCAAGCATGTTCGGTACTAAACATGACGGGTGTTTATATATTTATCGCATGTCATTCAGAGATAAAATTAAAGATGACTTCTTCAACGATTTATTAGTTAATTCTATCTATGCGAAAATCTATATTTTTTAATTATATCGTACAAACATATTTGTTATATACAATAATTCATACAATGATGTTTTATGATGTCTATATATCCTAACTTTATAGCTGAACTCTTTCTCCTCTTTCTCTCTTTCCATATCAGTAAAATTCGTGCGTAGCAAAATTAATAGACAGCAAACCTGACACTGTTGTACATATGCTTAAGCCCAACTATTCTCTTGTCAAGGGCATATCGATCCCAATCCGTTTCGCAAGATTAGATGCTGGATCTATGTGCCAAAAAAGCCAAGCATGTTTAACATGCAAGCTCATGATGCCCAGGAGCTGCGCAATTGTTGGGAAACATACTCTGTCTATGTTCCATTCCCTATCTCTCTCTTTCTTTTTTTTAAAGAAGTCTACGTAACACTCTAAACTTTAATCGGAAATTTATTCAGCATCTCAAGCTATGAAATTAGATATTTAACCTTTGAAACTTTATAATCTGATTCAAATAACATCCTAATCGGTTTTATACAGTGGTATTGCCCGTATTAGGGCTGGAAAAAAAGCTCGTTGAGCTGGCTCGGTAGCTCGTTTCAAAATTGCTCTGATTACATTCATTTTTCTTTTAAAATAAAAATTAGTTGATTTGGAACCAGAGTCAACTTTGGCTCGGCTCGTTAGGCTCGGCTCGTTAAGCTCGGTTCAAAGTTGGGTCTCAAACAATACAGGAGACTATAATAAATAAGAATAAATCAGTGTCGAAGAAAGCTCGAAAAAAAGTTCAACTGGCTCGTTATCCACCCCTAGCCCGTATAGCCCAATTAAAAGGATGGTTTTATCATGTTGGATGACATACTGACTAAGTCAGATCAATAATAGGTGAGACCCATATGAGCTTCTCTCCCTTCGAGCTTCTAATCATGCTTCCATTGTTGTTGGCTCATGTAGTTCCCTTCATCCCTATTTCAATTTGGAAGAGAAGCTCTTGTTAGCTTCATCTGCTATTCCCTTAAATTTACCCTACATATCATTTTACATGGCAAAATCGTTTAGTTATTATGCCACGCGGACAATAACGCTATGCGAAATCAAAACATAGTGTTGTTTGAGCTGAATTGCAAAGTTTGGAGAATTATATAGACTTTTTGACCTTTTGTTTAGTTTATTTGGTGAAATAAAAAGTTCACGTTTCTTCACCATCGACCGAACGCACTTTTTACCCTCTAAAGTTCCACACTCAATCGAATTACGACCAAGTGAAACATAGATCATTTAGGGTGTATTTTGTTGATAAGATAAGGTTGATTGTGATGGGATGATTATGTACCATTTGATTCTATTATTTTGGAAGAATGGAATAGTTCAACATCTAAAGAGAATATTTCTCGAATTTGTATCACTTGTTTCATGATGGGATGGCTCCATTCAAACAACCAAATATATATGATATTTTTCTTGAACTATCTTATACATATACCATTTAGTACAGACAACCAAACACACCTTGCTAATAAGATCACTGTTTTTTGCCGTCTCGCAAGAAGATCACTGTTTTCATTTGTTTTGCTCGATCATAGTCAAATATAGGCTCGTGAATGTTCATGGACCGGGCCAACGAAACCATCGCAGAAAACGAAACCAGAGCAGAGACTATGTTGGGGTCGCCAACTGCCACCGGACTCCTTGACGGGCTGTGTTGGGCTGAATTGGACTCCTTTTCGGGCTGTGTTGGGCTGAATTGGACTCCTTTTCCGGCTGTGTTGGGCTGAATTGATTGTGGTGAGGGCCGAACGTATCGCTCTTCCCCACCCCCAAGCATTCCCGGCTTCTGTCTAACCGTCGAAGAGCACACAAGGGCCCCGTTCGACAGCTTCTACTTTAAAAAGAAAAGAAAAGATTACTTACCCTTTCTTTTATGAGAGATGTTTTTATGCTCTTTTTTTTAAAAAAGTTACATAACTATTAAAGCATGAATGAAAGGTAGATGGTGATTACTTACGCTTTCTTTTGCTTCAAGATTTGTGCAACTTGTATTAAGAGGAATAGCATAAAAACACCTCTCAAAAAACAACTATTCGTGAAACGAGAGAATTCTAAATAGCTTCTTTGAAAATCAAAAGTTGTCTTCTACAATTAGAATCTGGCTGAAATTTGATTCTCATAAATTCCTGTTGATTCTTGCCGGCTTGGTCCGGAACCCAGAAGTCGCCATCGGCTCGGTCCGATTCTCTCACAATAAAAAATAGTTTCTCCCATAATCTAGAAGCTAAAACGAACTGGACCCAAGATGCTCTTGCAAAGCACATAGGCTTGGTCGCCTGTAGGTCTGTAAAAAAAAACTTGAATTCGGTTTGATTTATAAGCTGATAGACTCGGTTTGAGTTCCAAATGAGCTAAATTTGAGCTCGTTGAGCATCGACCCGAGCTCGAATATCTCACAAGTCTGATAAATTTATAAATTATTTGTTAAGTATTAATATATATTAACTCTTACCAAGTTTACTCGAGTCAAACTTGAGTTTAAGCATTTATTATTGTTGAAAAATAGTTAATATCGAATTGTTTATTACTACCAAGTTTACTTGAATCAAACTTAAGTCTGAATCCAGATTTGAATCTCAACTCAAACTTAACTCGATTTTTTGCCGAGCTTGAGACCGAAAAACCAAGCTCGATGGAGTTCGTTCACAAGCCTAGTCGCCTGGATATTTTGAGGGAGAACCATTAGCTAACTGAACGTATCGTGCACACAACGGCCAAAACGCAATCATGTCCTAGTGAGTGCTTCTTCAAAGCACAAATCATGCATCCATTCCTAACTACTGCACTACCATCTATATTCTACGGTCTACCGCACAGCACAAGTTTTTATTCAAATTGCAAAATAATACTTCTTTTCAAAAAATTATAAAAATATATCTCTGTTGTCATTTGAATTGGCGACAGAGACCTCAAACCTTGTCGACTAAATGAATCTACGATAAAATAATCCGTTGGCCAAATTTAATCCGCAAGAAAACAGTCTCTTTCGTCAATTGAAATAGCGACAGAGTGACTATCGCCAATTGAAATAAGTACATACTCCATCGCCATTTCAAATAGCGACATAGATATATTTTTACAAATTGAATAAAAAAAATACTATTTTAAAAGAAAATTCTTAGATCTGTAAACGTCGTTTTCCGATATAAAGTGTTTCAAAGGAAACAAGACGGCGTGGAAATCTGAATTTGGCGTGCATGTGGCACATACTCAGTTGTTTGATTTTTTTGTATTTTGATACAATATATGATTCGTATTCACGAAACGATACATCACTTTTACGTATTTATAGAAAATACAGGTATATTCGGTTTTTGAGATCTCGTTTTTGAATACTCGAAATTTCAAAATCCGGTTTAACTATACCTAAAATTTGAAATCTCGGTAATTATGTATACGAGATTTTCAAAATCCGGTTATGCCATAACTGAAATTTCAAAATCCAGTTATAGATTTTCAAATCCGGTTATGACAGTGTTGGATGCATATATGTATGTGTTCGAAACTTTGCCTATTCTCTTGTTAATGATGAGCTTCATTTGTTTTTCGTGACTAGTGTAGGCTTTGCAGGTTGCACATACTAGAAATTGCACTAACTATTAGTTGCATGTAAATGGCATAACCGGATTTTGAAATTCCGGTTATACCATAACCGGATTTTTAAAATCCAAATACGCAAAAAAATGAGTTTTCAAATTCTAGGTACGACTAAACTAGTTTTTGAAATTTCGGGTATTTAAAAATGAGATCTCAAAAACCGGGTATGACTATGTTTTCTGTAAATACGCAAAAGTATTATATCGTTTCGTAAATATGAGTCATATATTCTATCAAATACAAAAATTTCCTAGTTGAAACGGACCCGTGTAGAATTACTGGATTTGCGATCCAGTGGCTTCGCATTGTTGCGAGGTAACGTGGTGCAGTAAGCGACGGTCATTAAAATTTTAAAGTCTAAATAAGTCGCTGTTATCCTCCGGTATTAAAACTCGGAGGAAGCGCGTACGAAGAGATGGGCCACGCGTCCTTCCAGCCATTTTGCGAAAACACCCTCATGTTCTTTCGAATTACGTATAGGTCCCTATGAATTTACGAATAGGTCTTTTGTAATTTTCTGTGAGGGGAATTTTTTTTTACCCGGTTAGCGTTTAGGTCCCCTGTTCGTCGTTTTACGGAAAGAGGCTCCCGTTAAATATGAATCGCGAACGAACCCTTTTCTAATTTTTCAGGATAGCGATCAGGTCAAAAAATATAACAAATAGGTCCCTGCTCTTTACGTTCAGGTATTTTCTCCGTTTTCCACGAAAAAAATATTTTCGTCAACAGAAAGATGTGTACTTTTTTTTCCATCTCGGTCTCTAAGGTTTCTCGAGCCTAAAAAAATGTCTGTCTATTTTTCCTCTGTGAACCAGATCATTTCTCTGTTTTTCCTAATAAAAATATTTTCGTTAACAGAAAGATGTGTGCTTTTTCTCTGGCTCGGTCTCTAAGGGTTCTCGAGCCTAATTTTTTTTTTGAAAATACGTCTAGGTCTATTTTTTTCTCTAAAAAAAAGACACGGTCTAGTAGTACATAACAAGAGTATATTAAGAAAGTTTTGTTTTCATAGCGTTTAACACATAAAATATACTTCACCTCCTTCGATGGCTGCATGTTGCGTTCTGATTACGCCGACACGGCCGCTGCACCGACACGGCCGCAGTTGCTGCCGCACGCGATTCAGTCATATAGCCGTTGCAGGCCTGCCAGGACAAGTCCGTTGCAGGCTTGCCGGGACAAGTCAGCGAGCTGGAAACTGAAAAAGGTACGTGGCCAGCCCGGCCTTTCGGGCCCCGGACCTCGCTGCTACACGGCCTATCGTCCTCTCCCGCCGTCCCGCGTGCTTACAAACAAACGCCGTGCATTTTGCCTAGGCCTCTCAGTTAAACTAGGAAGATTCGCGCGCTACGCCGCGCCGTGCGAAATTTGATAAAAAAATGATGAAAAGCAGGGAAAAACGGAAAAACGACGGGCGAAAAATGAATTTACGTTTTTTTTTGGGAAACGGCCAACGAAAACATTTTTTCCATGTTCCGGAGAAAACACGGTTCACGGAAATAATTTTTTCAGGCAAAACGAAGAAAGAAAACGGTTTTCCATATTTTTTGTGGGGAAATAGCCACCGAAAACAGCTTCCCCATGCTCCGGAGGAAAAACGGATCACGAAAACATTTTTTCGGAGCAAAACGGAGAAAGGGAACGGTTTTCCATATTTTTGTTTTGAAAAACGGCCAACGAAAACATTTTTCTCATGCTCCGGAGAAAAATCGGATGGCTTAAAAATATTTTTTCGGGCAAAACGGATAAACGAAATAGCTCCCAATTTTTTGGAGGGAAATAGCTATCGAAAACATTTCCCCATGCCACGTAGGAAAACCGATCACGAAAACATTTTTTCTGCAAAAACGAGAAAAGAAACGGTTCTACATTTTTTTTTTTGGAAAACTACTAACTAAAATATTTTTCACATGCTCGAGAAAAACGGACCTACTAAAATATTTTTTGGGACAAAACGGAAAAACCGATCACGAAAACATTTTTTCTACCAAAACGAGAAAAGAAACTGGTTCTACATTTTTTTGTGGAAAACGGCTCACGAAAATATTTTTCGATGCTCGAGAAAAACGGACCCCAAAAACATTTTTTTGTGACAAAACGGAGAAAGGACCCGAACGTAAAGCGCGAGGACCTATTTGTTATAATTTTGGACTTGTTCGCTATTTTGAATAATTAGGAAAGGGCTCGCTCGCGATTGGCCCTTAACGGGAGGGCCTACATGCAAAACGCGAAACCAGGGACCTAAACGCGAAACGAAAAAATTATTTCCCTCTCACATAAAATCACGTAAGGACCTAAACGTAATTTGAAAGAAACCGGAGGGGCTTTGTGCAAAAAAGGGAGGGGACACGTGGGGGGGCCGGTTGGCCCCCAATTCCTTCCTCTATAAGGTGGGTACCATGTACAACGTCATGTACACCGTGCCTTTAAGGTGTGTTCTCATATCAAAATACCGAAATTTCGATTCAAAATACCGATATCTTGGTGAAATTTTGGGTGTCCCTTTGAATTTTTTAGGATTTTTTAATTTCGTCAGAATTATGATCTACCAACTTTCCCACACATAAAATGATTTGAAGAATCCAATCCGACCAAAATCCGGTCACATTTTGTTCAAATCTCGATCGAATTTACCGAAATATCAGTCAAATATACCGAGATCTCATCGAAATTTTAGGTACCGTAACACTTTGCATTTTTTAAGAAATTTCTTCGAGATTATAAAATCCGGAGGTGTCTGAGATACAAAATTTCGCTGAGATTTCGAGAAAACTCGGCGAGATTCTATCTCCGGCTTTGGACATCTAGTCCAGTTCGATAGCCCATCCAGAGACTGTGGCTTTCCTGGCCGTTTGACGAGCCCACGAGCCAGCCCCCGCATGTTCTGTAACTTTCGCTCTCAGCCCATTGCATTGTACATCCGGTCAATCCGTTCAAATTTATTGAAATTTTAAGTTAGATCTTGATCGAAATCTGACATTTTAGCCGATATTTTTGAAATTTTATCGGAATTTTTAACCTTGCTCTGCGATACAGGAGCGCAGTCAGGGCTTCTATTTTCGTTGTACGCATTGCATGTTTGCACGACACACTCAACAAACAATAGCATAAGCTGCAAGCCTCAGCGGCTATTCAGCCTGCATCGCACTACTGCTGCAACAGGAGATCCAGGCGGCTTTAGCCAAGCTGATAGAGCCTTGGCTCGTTGCCAAGCTACCAGTCGTCTCCTGCAACACGCTACCCCAGTCTACAGTGCTTCTGCTGCAACTGCGAAACCCCCTTTGCATATTATTTTATTCATATTTAGTCTTCATTACAAAATTGTAAATGTCTCTCTCTTTATTACTCCCCCAGTTTGATAAAAGATGTCGTTTTGGACATCGACATGGTCTTCAAAACATAACTTTAACCGCTAATTTTTATTATAATATATTTATAAAATCCAATAAAATTATAATATTATGAAAATACTTCACGAGACAAGTCTACACATATAATTTTTATGTATCCAATTTAAATATTTAAAAATATATCGTTAGTTAAAGTTTCGGAAGTTTGACCATCCCTATATCCAAAACGACATCTATTATCAAACTGGAGCGAGTATTACCGAAGGAGCCAGAGATGACTAGTGTTATCTGAGATAATATAGAAACCTGACAGATTCACCTGGTATGATATATAGAGTACGATAGATTTACCTATTACGGTAGAGAGGAAAACTAACCATATCTATAATTTCATTCTAACTGGACTAACCTTTTAAAAAATTGGTCAAGTGAAAGAAGAAGAAGAAGAAAGCCGAAAGCCGAAGCTTTCGGCTCGTAGATCCGGGGGCCAGGCTGCGCCACAGTGCTACACACATGTGACCCTACTAGGGCTGTTGGGCTGGGGGGTATAGGGAGGGTGTAGCGACGTAGGAATAGGGGCAGTCCCGTCACATCCTCTTGTATTTCCACATCAACGCCACATGCCACGGCCCTGAGGGGTCGGTCATCTGGAGACCGAAGCTAGTTAGCCTCTTAGACTACCTCCAGTGGCTTCCCGTCCCCTCCAAATCCCTTCGCGAACAGATCACAAGTGCTCCAGCAGATTCCCTTCACGATTCCCTTCAGAAGGGATTTGTACAGTGAATCCCTATAGAAAGGGATTCTCTCTCCAATCCCAGAGAGAAATCCCTTTGAGGGGATGCTGTTGGAGATGATAGGAAATAAAGGGAATGAAAGTGGGGAAGGGAATAGGGAAGGGAATGGAATGAAGGGAAATTGCTGGAGATAGTCTTAGGTAGTACTCCTATAAAAGAACGGGGAGTACTGATAGTAACTATAATATAATAAAGGCATTGTACTTTATTACATATTAGTATTGTTTTATGTCAAAGGGTGAGACAAAATGAGGAAAAATAGTTAGTTCTAATTTAGTACGCAGTTTGTATGAAAACATAAATAGATTATTTATATATAAGAAAGAAAATAGTTGTTATAAAGTATCTAGATACAATATTTAGAGACAGTTATTATACAAATTTATTTTTTATTTACTCTAAATGATATAGATAAAAGATAAAATAATTAGTGGGCTTTACTTATTATTCTTCGGTAAGGAGGAGATCGGACGTCGACATACGGTTGTTCACGGTGCTACAAGTGTACATCTTCTTGGGTGGTACGGATGTATCAGTACTCCGTTCTAAGACTATCTCCAGTGGCTTCCCGTCCCCTCCAAATCCCTTCGCGAACAGATCCCAAGTGCTCCAGCGGATTCCCTTTACGATTCCCTTCAGAAGGGATTTGTACAGTGAATTCCTTTAAAAATGGATTCTCTCTCTAATCCCTTCACAAATCCCTTGAAGGGATGCTGCTGGAGATGGTAGGAAATAAAAGGAATGAATATGGGGAAGGGAATAGGGAAGGGAATGGAATGAAGGAAAATTGCTGGAGATAGTCTAAAATCTGATCGTACGAATACAAAATGGAGGGTGGAACAGTATCATTTCTTTCTTAAGAGGTTGATACATCGATTAGACTATCTAAGGGCCTGTTAGGACTTTGTACTCCCAAGTCTAATTTATGTCATTTTGGAAATACGGTTTGGAATTATAAATATCTTTCGTTTCAGATTTTACATCAAATACATCTATTAAATACCGTACAACCGATGGCAAATGGCATGTGGAAATGGATATTTGATTAATAAAATACAATGTAGCTCATAAACTATGTCGTTAACTGTTGCAAAAAATATCTATATGTGGATATTTGTTTTATGTCAATTGAGAATTTTTTATCGGTTTTGGACTAAGGTACCGTTTGAAATGTACAAGTCTTATTGGGATCTATCTAATCTATCGTATATTAAAAACTCATGACAGGTCTCTTAAAGATACTAATAAAACAGATAAATATGTTTAAAATTCTCAAAGAAGAAGAAGAAGAAGAACATCTACCCTTAATTTGCTAGACCCTAGCTAAATTGAATTATGGTAACCATTGGATGTTATTATTTAAAGAAAAATATTTAACTGTCAATCTAGCGGACTTAAATTATAATGGTTTAGATTAAAGAAAATGTTTATGCCAAGTACAATAAAAAATAACAGAATTTTAGAATAAAAAATTAAACATAAATTAGCAATTTGATTTTCGTATAAACTCCAAATTAAAACTTGTACATAGCTGAAATTCTAAATTTAAAATAGGTTCAATTACCATTTGGATCTATATATAAATTCTAGCAAAAACTAAAATTCGAAATTAAATAAAAATAAATAATGAAAGTAACGACTTAGAATAAAAAGAAAGTCAATATCAAGTACAATAAAAAAATATAAATTAGGAACAAAAATAAAAGAAAATTGGCCCTTTGATTCTCGTACAAACTCCAAATTGATAAATGCATATCGCTAAATTTTGAAGAAAAAAAGATTACTAGTTTGATCTGCACAAGAATTCTAACCCAAAACTGACATTGGAAATTAAAAAAGTAACAATGAAAATTAAACAAAATTAGAAATTAAACATAAAAGGAAAGTAGCAATTTGATTTTCATATCAACTCTAAGTTAAAGCCCGGACATAGCTTAAATTTGGAATAAGTATTAGATGAAATTAGCAGTTGGATTTTTTATGCAAATTCTAACCTAAAATTTGAATAAAAAATAACACAAAACAACACAATAATAAACATAAAAGGAAATTAGGGATTTTTTAATTGTATAATGAGTGCAAAATAGGAATTTTTATTTTTATTAAGAATTAAAATTCAAGAAATGCGCTAATTCGAGAGAAAAATAATTAAAACTCAAGAGTACAAATATATATATATACTCTCATCTCCAGTATACGACTTAAATGAATGTGTTATATTCTTTTATCACTTTTAATATACTTCAATAATAACTCTAAGATACTACAATACGACATTGTTGAACAAAATTCATCGGAGCTCTTTATTTTTTACTATATACCATTTTTCATATGTAAAAAGAGTGTATAAATAAATTATGCTATAAATAATGGACTTTGATAAATTTTTTCGTGGAACTCACTTTTGAGTATCTTATAATCAGTATTAGAGTATACTCAAAATGATAAAGAAGTATAATAATATTATTTAAGCAATATATTGAGAGTGTGAGTACATACTCTCAGAAGTATGAAACCATTTTAATATATATATAATAAAATAAAAAGTCAATGTGGGTTCGGCGATACGAAAGGTGAGCTTATGTTGCTAAGTTACGCCGAGGTGGGAGGCAGAAATTTTTGAAGACGTGTCAAAAGATTGATGTTCGAATTGTAAGATACAATAAAATTAAGGGGGTGATTATTAGATTAATCTTTTTGTGCACGCTGTACCGTGTGCATGGTAGCATAGTTGAGTTAGATAATTAGTTAGTTGGTAAAATATGACTAATTTGTTAGCCGTGCATGTGTATGTGCATGCATGGAGTGAGTTAGATTTGGCTTAAGTATCTATACCAAGTGGTTGACTGTGCCAAGTAGTACGTGTATAAGATGGTTCAGAAAAAAAAATCATCCATATGTTTGGTTGCTTGAATGGAACCATTCCATCTTGAACCAAATGATACAAATTTGAGAATATTCCCTCTAAATGTTGAACCATTCTATTCACCCAAAATAATAGAACCAAATGATACAGAATCATCCCATCCCATTCAAACTCACCGTATCAACCAAATGCACCTTAATTTCTTGCATCGTATAGGAAACTGTTGTTGATTTCTATTGGTGCGTGAGTTATCCTTGAGTCTATGGGGCTGTTTGGTTGCTTTTTCTCACGACTCTGGCTTGTTTGACTCAGCCAGGCTGATGTGATACGGGATGTAGGGGTGGAATCGAGCCGATCCGAGCCCGGCTCGTTGCATACATCGAGCTCAATCTTGAGCTCGGCTCGGGCTCGCTCGAGCCTCGAGCCGGCTTGACGTGGCTCGCGAGCCGGCCAACAAGGGCACTGGCAAGGGTCCAAATGCCCTTCATTCTCACAAAAAACGAAGCTCCTCCATCCATTCTCACCGTTCTCAGGCTTCAGCCTCCTCTAGGGTTCGGTTAAGAAGCAATTTCACATTTATGGGACGCCTTTTTAATCATAGATGGTTAGACTGCTCTTTTAGTTTATAAAACTGCAAACATGTAATCTGGAAAAAGAATACTCCGCTTACTTTTATCTGTGCAAAAGTAATCGGTAGACCCAATACAAGACATTTGAAGTACTAAGAAGAGTAAACTCAAAAAGTAAGGTAAGACAAGCATTGCTCATTAGATGTCTAGCATTGTGTATACTGATTACTGTATTGTGAATTCATACCTTGTATGACTCAATGACTGTCGAGCCTAACGAGCTGCTCACGAGCTAGCTCGGGCTCGGCTCGTTGGCCAAGCGAGCCAGGCGGTAGGCTCGGGCTCGGCTTGTTGGCCATGCGAGCCGAGCCGCACCGAGACGAGCCGAGCCCGAGACGAGCCTCGAGCCTCGAGCTAAAATCCCACCCCTAACGGGATGCACAGATGCAAAGACAGTGTTTGGTTGAGTGTTTAGTAGGCATGTATTTTGAAATTTATATAGCAAGTATGGTCTAGTTTTGTTCGAAAAAATGTCATGAACCCATTTTTAAAATCGGTTCGGTAATCGGAGATGCTAATCAAAAGATATAAACAAACAAAGAAAAATGGAACTTTTACATACCCACGTGGCACCGTATGTATGGTTTGCTATTGTAGCTGACAGTTGCTCCTTGCGCAGAACACGAGCCTACATCCAGAGATACGCCTATTTTTTACGTATTTTCAGAGCCAGACTGCATAGATGTAACCAAATATGAGAAGAAAAAAAAACAAGATTCTGCATCTGTAGATACAAATCTATGTGTTTACACGCAACCGATAAGCCCCATAGTGGTGTCATCTGTATATGTTGATTAAGTTAATGCATCAAGTAAGGTGAATAATTCCTCGCAAAAAAAGAGTAAAGTGAATGATAGAAGACGCCATCTTCTTATGTACATGTTCTTGGTATTATGTATTTCAGATAGAGGGTATGGTCTGGAACAACAGTTATTACTCCACATTCGATTCCACTTCCCCGCTGCAACTACTAGACCCTCGGTCCCCACGCCACTCTCCCATCTCCGTCACCTCCTCTCGCCCAAATCGAAGCACCTTGGCGTGGACGTCAGGGACCCGTCCTCCCGACTCAACAAAAAGTACGCCGGAGATGGCCGCCTAGTTAGTGCGCCGGCGGCAGCTGGAGACATGGGCTGCTGCTTCAGCAAGAAGCGCAGGAAGCATCCGGTCGGTGCTGCTGGCTTCGCGCGCCGCTGCAAGCTGGAGGACCGCGACCCGCCGCCACCGCCGTCGCCGGAGGAGGAGAAGGTCAAGGAGGTGCTCTCGGAGACACCGAACACTAAGGTGAGGCCCGATGCCAATCCCATCGCCAATGTCGTGTCTGTGGAGGAGCAAGAAGTGGAGAAAGCGAAGGCTACTAGTGCAGCTGATGCCGCGGTGATCGATCTTGGTAGCTGCGTGTCTCTCGCGACGGACGAGATGTCGGAGGCGGCGTCCGAGACGTCAGTCGCGACCTCGGCGGTTGAGCCGGAGCGTTCGCAGGGGAAACCGGCCGGGAAGCGCCCGGTGTCCGGCGAGCTGGGGCTAGCCCGGCGCGACCGCGCTGTCGACGCCTACGGCGTCCCCTCCCGCAGCGGCCGCGCTTCTCCGTCCCCTCCGCCGCGGCGCGAACCACGGGATCGCTCCGTCCGGAGGTCGCCGTCGCCGGCGGCGAAGCGGCCGCCGGAGCAGCGTCGCGCCGCGAGCCCAGCCGCGTCGCTGCAGCGGAAGTCGCCTGTCCCGGCGAGGCCATCACCGCGGCGGGTGCAGGAAGCACCTCCTCCGCACTCGCCGCCACCGCAGCCGGAAGAGGACGCGGTCACCGCGGCGGGCGAGCCCAGCATTGCGGAGGCCAGCACTGGCGGCGTTGGTCAAGGTGACGGCGACCGCGATGGCGACGGGAAGGAGTCGTTGGAGAACCCGCTTGTGTCCTTGGAATGCTTCATCTTCCTCTAGTGATGTAGTGCCGCGCTGATCTGGTCTCCCGCTATTTTCCTTTGAAAGTCTTGGCTAATCAGGCTCAGGTGTCAGTATGCGCTAATTAAGCAGGTGTGATGGTGTCATGTTCCGGTGAATCACTGCAAGTAATAGCTTTTGAATTTTGGGTTAGGAGATAGGACGGGCCGTCTGATTGGAATTGGACGGGGCTGGAGTGCTGGTTGTTCTTTGGCTTTGGGGGGTCTTCACTGTATTTTTGTAGAGTTGTTTTACCAATCGTCATGTCTTATTCCTGATCTCATGTGTTCGGTATCTTCTTAGAGCTAATGGAGCCTGTCAAGGGGCTCAGGAAACACTTGTTAAGTGCTTGGAAGTTCAAGGTAATTTCAATTGTCTTCGTGAAACATGTATTCTCGCATTGGCTGATCAACTATCTTTCCCGAATCACACTTGTTAAGTGCTTCGGAGTTCAGACATCGGATGCTTTCCCTTTGCCGCACCGCTGCTCCATCCTAGCGTGCCATCTAATTCAGGTGCATCCAAGCGCCTTTCTTGATCTCTTCAGCGGATTCGGCGCTACCAGATCTGCAAGAATCCTAGTTATTTTTTTAACCCCTTAGTGTGATGATCATAGAGGAGTACGGTAAATAACAATTCCCTATCTTTACTTTATTTGGTATATCAAAGTATCATAGTCGAAAAGAGAATGAGATTGATAATTTTATTCGAAAAAAAGTATAATTAAAAAATTGCAAAGGCTATGCACGAGAAAGCTTCGATCTGCAAGACTGAAACGAGCTCGTCAGCCTAGGCATAGATCCGCGCGGCGAGTTGCGGTCTTTGTCCGCGCATTCGAGGGCTAGAGGTGGGCATTGGGCCGGGCTTTTTTGGGCCGGCCCGAAGCACGATGGTATGGCGAAAGACGGCATCGCACAAGATGGCGCCGGCCAAGACGCAATCAGAGCACGCGTGCCGCCCGGAACCTGCACGACGACGGCAAGACAAGACGATCGCTTGCGCCAGCGCAGACGCATTTAACTGGCACGAAATCACGGATTAAGGCTTAAAAGTTGGCGGATATTGTTGATTCAGAAGATCTTCAAGCATTCCATTTATGTTTGACATTTTGATTGATGATTAACTTTATGTGATTAAAATAGGTAGTTTAGTAGTAGTGATTTGTTTTATTTCTTTGTTCACAATAGTAAAATGGGTCGGGCTTAGACGGCAACGGCGACGGCACGAAGCGCCAAATGGGCCGCTTGGGCTCAAAAGTGAGTCGGCGCGGCCAAGACGGCCAAGATGAAGCGATCGTGGACGGCAGACGGCCAAGACGATGGGCGGGCCGCCAAGACGGCACGGCACGACGCCCACCTCTATCGAGGGCACGCTGCTTGACTCTTCAGCAAGGTGTCACGCGCTGCATGAAGTGGCGCGAGGCGAGTAGACGTGACGAAGCCGCCCGCGCGCGCGTGTTGAGATCACGGGATCGCTGTGCCCTTTTCTTCCGTAACACCGTCCGTTCTCGCAGTCTCGCTTGCGCGTGAAGACCACGAGGCCCGACGTACCGCCGTGCTTGTCACTCAGGCCGCTGCATGCAGTGCTACTGCTACTTCGCCGTCTCAACCATCTCCAACCGTGTCCCCTTCCCTCTCCCTTTTTCTTCGCGAAGGCATTCCTATTCCCTTCAAAGACTTCAAAGAGATTTCTTCAAGATTCCCTTCATGATTCTCTCCCATTCCTCTAAAGAAGGATTCTCTCTCCTATCCCTATACAATTCCCTTTAAAGGGAATCTGTTAGAGATGAGAGAAAATAAAGGGAATAGGAATGAGGAAAGGAAACAGAAAAAAGAATGAAATGAAAGTAATATGGTCGGAGATGATCTTATCTCGTGTTTCTAGGTGAAACGACGACTGTTGCACTGTTGGCTCGCGTCTCGCCATCCAACTGCAGTTCTCGGTACCAGATGGCAGTACGACTGTACGAGGAGTTGACTGAAGCCGCCCGAAAGCCGATCGCTGTTGTCTGCAGGCCCACGAGAAACTCCTCCTGCAAATCAGATCGTCAGATTTTTGCACGGCAGGCTGGGGTTTCCCATTGTACGGTGTGCAGATTTTTGGAACCTATCTTCGCAGCCAGCGACCACAAGGACGGATGCTCACACCGAACAATAAACAGGGTGGGTCGTAAATCGTAATCGTCGGTGGGGGCTGTGCCCCAGGCCCCCAGCACGGCCACGTTACCTCATCTGATCTGATCTTCTCGGCTCTACCTGCCTCGGTGTGAGAGCCGGCAAGGAGCGTGCAGCTGGTTCATGCGCCCATACGGGCCTGGGCCTTTGTTTTCACCGCGCCGGAGGAGGTAAACGGGCTCCGAGAGTGGTGGGCCTGTGGCGTGCGCAAGTAGCGACGCGAAGGGGGCAGTTCATCGGCTTCGACCGTTGTGTTTATGTTAGTCTTCGATGCACCGTACCGGTCGTCTGCATCCACAAAAAAAAAAACATAATACAGCATCACCAAACACCTTTATTTATATTTATCTATTCTGCTTACGCCACCGCTTGTGGCAGGGATAGGGTTTCCGGTAGTGTTTCCTGCCTTGCGGCCACAGCCGAAAGTCTATCCTACTCCCAGTCTCCGACCCGAGCGTACAAATCAGCGACCCCAAATTCACGGTCGTGGGAGATGGAGAATTTCGTCTCAATTCTGCCCGGATCGGGAGGCTCTGGACGCGAAACCTCCCATCCCAAATCTCTTCTCAAAAGGAGTGCAGCGTCGCCTTCGTTGGCCGTCAGGCGCTATAAAAATACTACGGTGAAATCCATGCCCTGATGTGCGTGTCTATCCATGACAAGTGTTGGAGCATATATAGGGCGTTGTAGCACTGGTACACGTTGATTATTATCGCTGTCCTTGCGCCTGCCACGCGTAGACTCGAACTGTTTTTGGGCCCTTTTATTGGACTGGACTCATCTCCAGTTTTTTTCGAGAACAGACCGGGCTTTCAGCTCACTTCTCACCGACTTGGAATACAGATGGACACAATGGCCCAGCTAGATGAATTCGCTCTCTCTCTCTCTCGTATGCTTACTTCACATCGAGCGGTAAATAGAGGCGTCCGAACCAAGGTTTTACAGAAACAAGAACCGCGAATCCATTGCAAACTTCGCCGAGGTCGGCGAAACTTTACCCAAAAGCTCAATCGATGGGGAATTGCGTCCTAAGTTTTGCTCGCACACGATCGTGAAACGGGGACGGTGTTTCCGGGGAAACCCGACACGGTTCTCCCGTCCTCTGTGCGTCGATCTACCTAAAGCACGCTCCCCTGGCCAGCGAGACGACCGCAGAAGATGCTTGACTTTTAGTGTCTATCGAGGACTCCACACTGGGCGCGGCGTGGAAGATGCTTGGCTAAAACTGTGAAATTATCTCCCTAGCCACCGATCGAAACGCTGGTGTTTTTTCCCCAGTGTGTGTGTGTATGTGTCGGTGCGTGCGTGCAGCCTGTGGTTGACGGGACTTTCTCCGTCTTTACGGGCTAAGCATCTCGAACTCATCGCGAAACTAGGTGACAAGTTTCGGCCCGGCCGGGCGCGTCACTTGCGCGCTTCGACGGCGACGTTGTGTGTTATTTACACTGTTGGTGGGCGCCAAAAGAAGCATCTGTGTCGGCTTCCCTTCGTCATCGCCGTCCCTCCTCCAGAGGGAAAGCTCCGGTCAGGTCAACCCCCGGACCTCAAGGGAAAAGGAGTTTCTTTAATATATACGCGTTCGTCCTTTCTCTTATGCTCTATGAGAAAAACAGGACGCCAATATATGAATGAGGAAATAAAAAAAAGTCAATAACACATCTCTTTTTTCTATCCACACCCGCTCCTTCGTCGGGCCATCACTTACTTCTCCCTCCCGTGACATGTAAGAGCGCAATTTTATATTTTAAAACATATGGTATTATTTGATTATTTAGATAAAAAAATTATTTTTGTTGCAAGGCACGCTCATCTTCCCTTCCCTTCCTATTATCTTTTGTTTTCACTTTCCAAAAAAATCATGACAATATCAACTCGACATGTTAGGGTAATATGATGTTTTTTATTAGTGGTAAAACGTGTGCAAGTTCTACATCCCTTCTCTAGCAGGAACAAGAAAAACAATGAGGCTGTACCAAGTATGTGACGAAACTATAGGCGCAGAGGTGTGACGCAACTGATCGTAGGCTGGATAGGCCGATCCTTACAATATCGAGATGACTTGTTCGGACAGTAGGGTATATTTTTCTATCAGTAACCAAAAAAAAAACACATATATTCAACTAGTTTCCAGAAAAAGGATACAAATCCATCAGCATGATCCTACAGAAATCTGTTGCGTTCAGGTTTTTGAAGTAATAGAAAATGGATTTAAGAAGAAAACAAAACCGCCGAGAAAATTGCTGCTAGAAATAAGAGCATCATTAATGGTAGCTACTAACCTACACATACCATGAGGCCCGTGTTTCTCAAACTTATGGAGATTATTTTAAAAAAGTCCTGCGTTTACACCGGCATCGTAATAGGGATATTGCATATTTACATTCCCTGCCTACCACACTACGCGAATAAATGTCCTGTTTTTACTAGGCACCTTTTCCTGATAGGCATTTTCCTCGGAAATGTCTCTGCTTCACCTCTGAGTCTCTGACCCCATACCCATGGAGTGACTGTTCCGAGTCCCAGCCTTCGAGAAAGTACAGCTCTTTTCTTGAGAGGACGGTACTACGGCTATACGACAGTGTCCACCGATAGAAATCTGGGAGAAATTTCGTGGAATTTCGAATTTTGATCTCTGATATTTATAGTTCTAACATAATATTTTTTTTTTAAAAAAGAATCAAGTTGCTACAGTGATCTCAAAAATCTTGGCTTGGAAAATCTCAACAAAATTGCCACAAAAATAACCGTTTTCGTGGTTTTAAGTAATGAATTCTGCTTCAAATTTTGCTTGAAGAATTCTCATGACTTTTGTAAGGAATATATACAAAACATTTACAGTAAACTCACAAACTACATTTAGTTCAGTTGGTGGTTGGCTCCATTTGATCCTGCATATTTATATATCCCAGAATTGACTTGTTTGTTTGTAGGCTTCATTCGATGTTACTATTCATGGTTAATCGTTCAGAGGGGTGACCATAGGAAGCAGGTAAGAGTTTGAGCATGATGATATATATAGCTCGTTAGTCAATGACATAATTTTTAGGTTGCTAATTAGTGACAAGTATTAGTTTCATTATTTGAAGCATGCTTAATTTGGTTGTCGAATAAAAATAGGCAGTTAATTAGTACTAGTTAGTTGTCCTGTGGACTGAGACGAAAATGAAGCATGCACCATTAAATCCTTTTTCGGTCACCAGCTTGATCTGAAAAGTATTAACCCCTATTATCCAAATATATGAAGTCTTCTTTCCTTTAGTTCCAAAGCCTGTAAGGCTACACATGAAGCTTGTTCTTATAGCTCAAGCTTACTTAGCTCTTGTTGCACCTACATTGATCATAATATTATGTGGCTTTTGATTCATTGGATAGCTAGGATCAGGGGCGGATCCAGGCTCCGAACAGAGTAGGCTGTAGCCCGGGGCCTGGTACCGAAAGTCCACTAAAATTCTACAAAAAATTATTGAAAAATCATTGAAAACAGATATTTAATCTAAGATCAGCTGACCCAGCCCGGGCTTGGGCCTGGACTAGCTCCGCCCCTGGCTAGGATCACAGGGTAAAGTACATCACAATAGAGAACTATATGAACTATTATCTCGTGTTGACGATTACTTGTTGATTGTTTCTAACGTACACATTTCTGGTTATGACTTGAGCTTCATTTGTTACATTTAAAAAAACAAAAACAGAACAGACGTAAGGCTTTTATCACGACATTAGCACTATCATAATTTTTAAATATTTCTCAGACTTCATCATTATTCAAAAATTTTATGGCAATATTAGTAATATATCAGGACCATCCACAAAAAAAATTAAATTTTTTTACGCGTTTTGGAATAATTTCCGTTCGATTAAAAATCAATTAAATCTCGGTAAAAAAAAAAACTGGATTTAAATTTTACTTATTAGATTTTGTCCAAGATAATAAGATTTCATTCAAATTTTGAATTTCGTAAGGCAACAAATTGTGAACGGAAAACAAAATTTCCAACCCTTAACTGAGTCCAGTGTGAACAGGCATGCCGACTTTTGCTTCCGCGCGGGCTGCTTCCAATAATTCTCCCGTGGTACTTCACCGACGCCCGCAGTGACTTCCAATCCGAAACTCACCCAACCGCCCCCGGCTCGAATCAGAATCAGCAGCGTCAGACCGCACCGCTCCTCTGCGCCGGCAAAGCAGACTAGAATCGAGAATTCCTTTCCCTTCTTCCATGTAGCCCCCTGCCAATTGTGCGAATTACCCGTCACCGCATACATGGAACTCGGCAGCACCGAAGCACGCAACAATACTGTATATTCAATTGCATACGGGTGATCCAGAGTATAGGATGGTGCGAATCATGAGAGGTCAATTCCACCTTTGCTTTATCCTTGTTATGCTCCATTTGATTGTTAATTAGTCCTTTTTCTAATTCCAACATGGGTTGTTGTTTAGTGCCACGTGCAGCTCTTTTCCATCTGTGGTGTTATCATACGATGGGGGTTTTTTTTTTATAATTTGCTCTGTTAAATTGGTGGGAATTGATAATTTGCTTTACCATATCTCACTAACCTAGCTGTGAGACATGACGGAACAAATCATCAATTTCATCACTAAAATGGGGTAAATCATCAATTTTCGATTAAGTTACTCCACTATAAATGCACAATACACCATGCAAAACTATTGGATTACCAACAACCAAAAAATTCAAATTATGCTTTGGTCCACCGTGTTTTAGTGTTGATATCAATACTTATGCTTGGATTAGCGTAGATATTTGAAAGGACCCACCCATCTAAATATATCGCAAATGAGATTATCAACACAAATTAATCACATACTTAATTAAATTAACCAACAAAGTTTAATCATCAACTTTATTCATTAACAAAATGCCAGTTATGCATGCATATCGAAACAAGAGACAATAAACATAAATTGGTAAAAGATTAAAAATAATGAGTTGTCGTCAAACCCAATTGTGTGCAGGTATCGCTCATCGATATACCAAATCCGTTCGGGGCCAAATCGGCACCTTTCGCTAATTTAGGGCATCATCATTCTGCTAAAATATACAAACCTAGTAAGATTGCGGGTATCCGTAGCAAAATTATGAATAGTAGCAAATACCCTCAGTAAATCAATGAAAAGAACAAGGGTAAAAAGGTAGTTTGATCACCGTAACTCGGATAAGACCAAGCCACTGCACGGCACATATATTTTCCCTTGCCAGAATAGCAACCGAGAGCACAACCATTTCCCCACTCTCCAAATCAAGCGAAGGGGGAGACCAGAGGAGCTCGGTCAATAAGAGGGAGCTGAGTAGGGAGAAACTAGGAGCAAGCCAAGCCAAGGAGTAGGTTCAAGAGGAGAAGGCCACAAGCCAGAAGGACGCCAGAGCTAGAGCCATTGTCCTCACCAGCACCTCCAACCATCTTCACCATCGAATCTATCGTACATCAGATGCACCATTAAAGCAATAGCAATACTAGCAACGTAGGGTGCATAGACGGGTAGATCGAGGGAAAACCATAGCGGTCTCAACAGGGGAGTCAATCCTAAGGGCTGTGAGGAGTGCCCTGTCCATCACCATGCACTCCTCGGTGTGCGGGCATTACCAGTGTCGACACCTCACCTCCAAACCTAGAATTCCACCTCCTAAATCATCATAGATCGATTCCTTGCTAAATCAAAAAATTGAGCAAAAAGAATTGTGTGCGAACCCATTTAGAACACTCCTTGAGAGTAGATTGGTTTGCTGAGGGACCGAGTAGGGGTAGCTCCGCCAAGGGAACCGGTAGCCATGGCTAGGTGTAGCCGGGCCAGAGGCCGCCAGGAGAGGAGAGCTCGGCGGCGGCGTTGGCTTGGGAGTTGAGTGAGAGGTAGCTAGGCGGCAGCCAGAGAGGGAGAGGGGAGCAGAATCGGAGGGAGGTGCAACTAGGCAGAGATGTCGCCTAGGCTGACGCAACCGTGGTCAGCCCGACGAGCAAGTTGGGGTGGAGGCCATGGGCTCGGCATAGGGTGGCGCCGGGAGGCGGCATAGAGAGGGAGTAGATCTGGGGGAGGGAAGAAGAGAATAGAGGAGTGGAAGATGGCGTGAGAGAAAGAGCAAGAGAGGGAGCCAGGTTGACTGGAAAAAGAGAAGGGGAGAGGAAAAGAATGAGAAAAGAAAAGGGGAGAAAGAAGAAAAAAAGGACAAAGAGGAAGAAAAAGAAAAGAGAGGAAAATTTAAATTAAATTTAGACTCTAGGAATAATTTTAAATAAACAAAATTTGACGCGTTAATTAATTTTACCTAAAAATTGATTAATTCCGTGTCATTAAACCCATTGGAAAATCCCTCATAAATGATTCATTAAAATATTATTCATTTCCGAATAAATCTAAGCCCAAAATTTAAAATACAATTCGTTATACTCAAACAACCAACTTATCAAATGCAAGCTTTTATTTAAACGATAAAGTTAAAAGATCTCTTTCTAAATAAAATCCTAATTAGGCGTAAGTCAAGAATCAAAGATATTCTCTTAAAAACTATTATCTATTCACTTACTCGACGGAAAAGATAAAGTCAAAAGGAGGATAAAAACAAGTGGATAAATAAAAAACAAATAGTATCAATAACATCCTTAATGATTAAAATGAGAAAACCATACCTAAGCCAATCCGCCAAATTAAAATATGTCTTATGCATGCATAATTCTATCAATAAATTGTAGAAATGTTGGGCACCATAATAACACATAATAATTTGATAGCTATCGGAATGTAATATTCTCTAATTGAAGGAAGTGAATCAAATCCTACGGGAGACACTTTTGGGAATCTAGGTGAGGACGATTATTGTTACACAATTCCAGACAAGTTTTCTTTATTATATTTTTGAAATCCGGGTTTCATGAAAATTAAATGTTGTATTTACTGTGGTCATTACTTGCATATCCAAAACTTATTTTTAAATTAAACAGGAGGAATGGGGATTTAATGAAATAGTGGAATAATTGGCAAGTCCAGCTGAAGGAGCAGTTGTCTTGTATATGTATTAGTATGGTGGGTAAAAGGTGCCCATGGCTGGGAATATTTAATTGTGAGCGGGACCCTCTACATATGATAGAATATAAGGTCAAACAAAACTAACACTTGAGCAATGGGCCGCATAATGAGTATCAACCATAGTTTGGATGACCACCCGAGAAGGTTATTTGACGAAAGACGATGTATCTCCACATTGGGTATGTAATAGATAACTAGGATGATAAAGCCGGTATGGACCTTGTAAGGCAGATGGGTAAAAACAAACTGGTACCAATAAGACATGTTAAGACAAAATCGGTAAGACCAGGGCAACTGGTTAAAGTGTTAAGGTCCATGTGGCAAAATAGTTAAAACCAGGGCTTTTGGCAAAAAAGACCCATAAGGGTAAAAGCATTAAGCCCGGAAGCACTATATTTAAACACTATGAGAAGAGTATCATGACTCCTACGGTAGCATAGTACAATTGTTAGCCGCGAGTTGGCGGGGATATCGTCGAAAACGTGTCCATGACTCGTAGTTAGCAGGGTTGGAGACATAGCAGTCTGACTAGAATAAACACTATGGGCTTTGAGAAATTAGAGCAATTACGGATAAAGTGGTACAAACCTGTACATAGTTAAAATTATAAATTCATGCTTGTCTCCTGGATTGGAGGCTACAGAAGCTAGTCTGTCTTACATACGAGTGTTAATAGTTTTTCTTTCGAAATTAAAACTTGCAAAAATTTCAATTTAATAAAACTTATTTTCAGAGAAAGGGTTTGAGAAGGAGGAAGTGATGTTCGGGTAAAAGTGAGGTTAATTTTCATTATTTGCATATTGCTATTAATACTTGCTGAGTACATCTGTACTCACTATTGCTGTTTCTCCTTTTGCTTAAAAGTTAGCATAGGTGACACCTGGGGTTGAGTATAACCCACAAGATCAGAGTTACTTGGATCTTATGTATTTATGCATAAAAGTTAGCATAGGTGACACCTGGGGTTGAGTATAACCCGCAAGATCAGGGCTAGATTGTTGGATGAACTATACAACAGATTTGATGATCTATGGGATAGTTAGTATTTATGCATATATTTTTTGTTGTACTTGGATCTTATGTATACTTAGATTTACTGGACTTTTAACCTGCGTGGCTGTGGAATGTAATAAAGTTTCCATTTGTCTCTAATTATTGTTCTGTTGTAACGCTTTGAACACGATGTATTGATTGATAAAACGTCTGGTGTGCTCGATGTGTTGATTAATCAATACACCAAGATCAGCATATTTATCGGTGTTACCGTCGTTACCCTGAACTAATTATACGGGTTGCTACAATATTCAATCTTATTTATCTCGAATCCTTGTAATCTCACAAAGTCCAGGCTAATTTGGATTTAGTTCTGTTGAATGACAAATCAAGTGCATGCTCACACGCCAGGTTCCGCGTAAATATCTCCTCTCAACTGGATTTGAGTAGACTCAAATGGATGCATTGGTTGTGTTGACGACTCGATACGTTTCTCACCTTAGAAACACATCTAGATATGGACGATATAATAAAGAGAGGTCTTATCTTTCTTTCCTGTCTGATTCTTGTAAATCTTGAAATGACGAAGAGGTAAGTAATCCTCATCCATCCTTCATTCATACTTTAATATTTGTGCAACTTTAAAAAGGAAGAGCATAGAAGCACCTCTCTATAATAAATCTTCGAGTGCACCGTCTAAGAACAGCAATGGGGCGCAACAGCCAACAGGCAGAAATGGAGGTCGCTGTACCATGCCCGCTAAGAAATTTCCGCCCATGCCCGTGTTCTACCAGTACCACAGCACTATTTCCCACCCATCGACAAGCGCGAAATCCGCATTTTACAGGCGCTCCCCTGCAAAAATGCCGCCTATCCATCATCCGCACCGCACCGCACGGGTCCGTGTGGCGCACGGGCCCGATCCGCGAAGCTGGCCTGCCCTTGTCCTCCCTCCTCCCCGACCCGAGTCCAGACTCCATCCGAGAACGAGCCAACCGTCCCGCGATTCCGCCGCGTGTGCACATGCCGATCCCCACCACGAAATTACGCCGAGTACCTTCGCCTTTTAAAATCCCCCACCCGGAGAGGAAAATTTCCCCTTCGTTCCCACCACCACCACCACCACTTCGACGCGGCCGGCGTCTCCTCCTCCTTTAGCTCACCGCAGCCGCGCCCCCGCGACGGTTGGAAAAAAAACGAGGGGAGGGTCTCGTCCGCGCGTCAGGCGGACAGGTGTATGATCGAATCGCGCCGCGGCGGATGATGGCGGAGGAACCGGGGGTGGATTTCGACGCCTTCGCCGCCGGGGAGGACAACCTGTCCATGCCCCTCGGCGAATTCATGGCCTTCCTCGAGAGCGAGTCCCCGCCGCCCGAGGGCGTGGAGGACCAGCAGCCTGGGGTGCGTGCCTTTGACCGTTCCGCTTTGCCCTAATTCGATTATTTGTCGGGACTTTTGTGCTCGTCGGATCCGATTCGGTGGGCCGGGTGGTTCGGGCGGGGGATTACTTTTAGGTTAGGGTTTTGGATTGCATCGGGAGCGGATACGTTTTGAGAATTTTTGGGATGTTCTGCGTTAGTCTCGGGGATTTTGGATGTTTCGGGGTCTGTGCCTTTTGGAGTAAGGCGCTTCTGTCGTGTCAAGGTGACAAGGTGTATAAGAACTAAGCGTGATCAAGCTTAGATAAGGGATCTGGTGCGATTTTTCAGTTTAACGAGTAATTTTTTTGGTTGTTTCATACTACATGGAACACGCGTTTTTGTTTGATGCTAAAACCCAGTTCGATTCTGAGATGCAATTACATCATACGGGTCTATAGTGTTGTTAGATGTTGTTTGGGAAATGATAACCATTTGAAGCCAGACGCTTCAACAGTCACTGGATCCTAAAATGATCCTAGATGCTGCCATTGTCACTGGACACTCGGCGTGAAGAGGCTCCCTTGCCGATTCATCGGGTCAATGATTCCAATCTTAGAGCCTAGGTTCACTGTGCTGGCCTGTGGTAGTTCTACTGCCATGGGTGATGGCAGTGGCTGCTAAGGGTTTTGGTGTTGGAGAAGAAGGTGATCATGACGGTAGCGGCTGGCGGGCAAATTGGGTGGTGAGTCTGCAGTGGTGCCATTGGCTATGGGCCGTTCTCGGTGGAAGTGGGATTCGTCATCAGTGGTGGTGGGTCATGGGGACTGGCGACGGGGTCGGGTTGTAGAAGAAGGTAATGGCATGGATGGCAACTGAGTTGATAGGGTGGTGAGGAGGCACCGTGCTTGGTGGCAAGTGGATATGATGTGGAGATTGGTGGTGATGGAGGTGGTGCTGAGGTGTATTGCTGACTAGTGAGGGCATTGTCGATCGCTGGTGGCGGAGACAGTGAGGATTAGGAAGTGGTGGGGGTGGTGTTACATGTTTTTTTCTTTCACATTGTATGTGTGGCCCCTAGTCTCGCCCGTGTTGTTCATATGTGCACGGGTAGACATGGATGCATGCATGCATCTACCTTTATTTTTCCACTAACCTGACCTTAGGGATTAGGAGTGAAAAAGGTTAAGTTTTGTTGAAGGTTTGCAGCTAGCTGTTGTCTGACCTGGTTGGCAGCATTAGTATGATTCTTGACAATGACAAATGCTTAGTTATGGAGCAAGATAGCTTCACAGATTATTCTAAGCTAGCAATAACTGTGCTAAGAAAAAGTGATGAATCTAATTAATTTGATTTGGTGTGCGGCAATGGTTGGAACCTTGGATGCTTTGGGCAAGTGCTGCGGCCGGCGGGAAATATAAAGCTTTTGATTATGCTTAGGTTTGTGGCAAAAGGAAGGTAGATAATACCATGTCAGACTAGTGATACCTTGTTTTCCCAATGTTTTTGGTGTAGCAGGTGGTTTTTGGGAGGAGCTACTGTTATTTGAATTGCATGATGTTTGTCCAAAAATGTCTCGCTGGATGCTAGGTTTTTGGATTCATCAACACCAGATAGTGGCCCTATTCGTTTCAGCTTCTGCTTAAAAAAAGCGTATTATTTGCCGAACGGGAGAATTCGGAATAGCTTCTCTGAGAATCAGAAAGTGTCTTCTACATAGAATCAAAATCTAGCTGGAACCTGATTCGTGCTGATTCTTGCCGGCCTAGTTCGGAACCTAGAAGTCGCAGTTGACTCGGCCCGATTCTCCAATAATCAGAAGCAGCTTCTCTCATAATCCAGAATCCATAATCCAAAAGCTAAAACGAACTGGTCCAGTGTTACTGTTGTTGTTCGATCAAGTGTTCTTGTTTTTCTAGTGAGACCAGAACATAAAGGGTCAAGTAAAAAATGTTTGCTGCAATTTTTTGATAACAACTTTTGGAATGCTTTGTTCATTTGATCTAAACGTGTCCATTGTCTACGCGGTTTGCGGAAGCAACCATCAAGATTGTACATTTATGTTCAGGGTATACAATCTCAGTCCATTAATTTTGTTGGGATATATTCATAGCTGTCCAAGTTTCCTCAAGTCCAGTAGCAGGTATTTAGGCATAGGCTTGTGAGGTTACTGTTTTTTGGGATAACCTTAAGAACCCTACTGTTATTTTTGCTGGTACATTTGTTTGGTCCTACCTTTAGTCTCTTACTCTCTTATCTTACATTCCCTTGGTAAATATGCATTGTTGTGATTTAAGAGCTATGTTTCTTAATACAGGCCAATCAAGGTTGTTTAGAGGTGCCAGTGGACACCACAGGTTCTGAAAATGCATTTCACAACCACGAAGGTAGACTTAGTTGCTCATTTTATCATATATTTTTACATGATGCATAGTTTTTCGTCTGCATAATCATTGTTAATATTATCACTTTATGAAACGAGCAGAAATTTTCGAGAACGAAAGCTTATGGTCAAACTACTCGCATATAGACCCTTCGCAAGTATTGATGGAATTCAACCAAGGAGAAGGAGCTTTTGATCACTCAGAGGCACCTTGCGGATTGCTTAGCAATGGTGAGACAACACAAACGTATCTTCAAAATGAAACCTAATCTTTACCCTCTGTATAACATACCATTTTTTTTTTTGCCATTGCTTTGCAGATTTATCTGAAAATTCTAGGACTGACAATCTTGACAGTCAACATTTACCAAGGGATGCATTAAACCATATAAATGATGTTGAAGGAGCAACTGCACCTCCATATGGAGATCTCTCGAATGGTTTATACTTTGGACAGCAGACTATGTACTTTGATCAAACACAAGTCAAAGGAGAGAACAACCTAGAGGGCATGGAGCCACAAACTAACACTTGTATGTCGATTTTCTCTTTAGCAATTTTTTTTGGCATCATCTGAATATAAAATTAATCATTTGGTATCTACTGCAGATTCGTCATGCAACATGTTCACAGAACAATCTGGTGTGACTGATGTTAAATGCGAGAGTACAGGTGCAATGCTTGGCAATACTGGGCAGGAGGGTAACCATTTCACACCAATGACCATGTTCTCTCTTGACCATAATGCAGCTATACCTGATATTTCTTACACTGAGTTTAACATTGATGAGGTGACCGGAAGCATGCACGATGGCAACACTAGCTGCCTAACTGTACAGGGTGAATATCTGCAGGGGGAGTTTGGGGAATATCCTCAACCAGAGTATGGTTCTCTTGCTATGGCTGGTGAAATATCACTGCATGATTTGCCACAAAACAATCAATCATATGAGATGGAACAATTTCCGCAGAATATATGTGAAAGTGATTCGGTGCAGGTGAGCTCTCCGGATCAATATTGTGATGATACATCTTTGTCAGATTACTACATGGATGTATCTTCGCCAGAGTCGTTATCCTGTGAGCAGAACCAATCCGAAGATATTTGCTTCAGGAGTGAGTCTAGCACTGACTCTTCTCCAGTACCCTCAAGCAGAAACTCCACCACAGAGGATGCCGATAAATACTCAGGAGACAGAACAAAGCAGTTGCCAAACTCCAATTTTGTTCCTTTTAGCAACCATCACCCATTGAAGAACATGAGAGATCAAATGCCTCCAGCCTTTCATAAACAGTATGATATTCATAGAAGTGGAAACTCTTCTATTCAGGTGAATTCGTCAAGAAGTTGCTTCAGTGTAAATGGCAACGGTGATTCTGATTTATGCATTATTGAGGGTAGTAGCAATCCTGCTCCTGGTCATTTATTGTCACTCCAGGGAAAACTCCATCATAACTTTCAACAATCTGTGTCTGCTAATCCTATTCTTCCTCGGTTTGGAGGGATGAGATACAAGCCACATGATGAAAGAATGACTCTACGACTTGCATTGCAGGTCATCTAGCACTCTTTACTCTTTTGTTCTTTTCCTTCTCATTAACTTTGTTTTGCATGCTGCTACCATTGACTAAATCTCTGCTGACTGCTCATAAATTTTTCCATAGTCCCATTTGCTGGATGGTGATATAATAAATGGTTACTCAAATGCAATATGGCCAACCAAATGTTGAGAAGAATTTAATGCAAAATCTTAGTTTGTTGAGTAACATCATTTGGAAATTCATTGCTGATGTTATCCCTTCCAATTCTTATTATGGTGATAAATGCACAGTTTTGGTTCTTAGAATCATTTTGGACCTGGTTATGGTCTTTGGGCATATACTAGATCGCTTCCCTCTGAAAATTCCTTGCTGTAGGAATTGAAAATGACTTTACTAGAAGTATGTATTTCAGCTTAACTCTGCTTGCCTTTTGAGCTTGTCAAAGTTTCTAGAATGTCTGTTTCTCCTGTGATTTCAAGGTATTGTTGTTAATGGTTAATCAGTCTAACTAAATGGGACGGGATTCAGATTAACTGGGGTGTTTTACAAAACAATCTGTATTAGCCTGGTCTTTTCAAGTTGGTAGTTATTAATTTTTATGGCAAGTTCTTATAAATCAGCGAGCTGGATTATTGAGCTATTGAGCTTCCTAACCCAATTTTTGCTTAAGCTAATACAAGCAGCCAGACTGACTGGTTTGTCTCGCTCTCAAGTTTAGCTTATCACTTAAATAAGGAAGAATGTAGTAATTTTTGAAGTAAGATTGGCATCTTTAATCATTTAGTAACAGACATAAGAACACAGAATCATTTATTTGGGCAATTGCTGGTGCTTATGTTTCCAAATTCTTCCGACTCCCTGTGACCTTACTCTGTTAAACATTGCCTTTAACTTTATTGCTATAAAACTAAGTAATTGAGCATTGGATTTAAATGAAGACCGAGAAAGTAGGATCATTTGGTAATCTTGGTTCTCTTTTGTAAGTTACTGTTGCCATGTGTTGGTTTTGTTCCTCGTTAGCTGTTAACAATGCATTACCTCTTGCATCTGGTTTTCTTCATGTGCTTCTTCAGTATACTTAACATATTGGATGATTGCCAGGATTTTTCTCAGCCAAAGTCTGAGGCTAGTCCACCTGATGGGGTTTTAGCAGTTCCTTTATTGAGGCATCAGGTACACATTGTAGTCAATGTTTTGTTATTCTCTAAAAATGGTATTACCAGCTTTTGAGTAATTATTATTATTTTGACAGAAAATAGCCTTGTCATGGATGGTGCAAAAGGAGACAAGTGGTATGCACTGCTCTGGTGGAATTCTTGCAGATGATCAGGTATACTAGTTAATTTTTCCCATGTTCTTGTTTAGCAAAATGGGCAAGTATGTCTTATAGGTCATTTGATGATTTTCAGGGCCTGGGTAAAACTGTATCAACTATATCACTGATTTTGACAGAAAGATCACCATCAGCAAGGTCATCTGCCATTAAGCAAGAGCCATGCGAAGCTGTAACTCTTGACGACGACGATGATGACGATGATGACGATGCTGAACCTCGTTTGAAAAGGGTGGCACAGACATTTAGCCCTGAAGTGGCAGATACTACAATTAAGACAGAAAATCATTTTGTAGAGGTTAAGACCAGGCCAGCTGCTGGGACTCTGGTTGTTTGCCCAACAAGTGTTCTACGGCAGTGGGCCGAAGAACTGAGGACTAAAGTTACCAGTAATGCTAATTTGACCTTTCTAGTTTATCATGGTAGCAACCGTACGAAGGATCCTAATGAGCTAACAAAATATGATGTTGTGCTAACTACATATTCTATAGTGAGCATGGAGGTACCAAAGCAATCAAATCCTGATAGTGATGATGAGGAGAAAGGGAAGCCTGACGGATACGGTGCTCCTGTTGGCTCTTCAGGCAGCAAAAAGAGAAAGGCTTCCTCTTCTAAGAAAACCAAAAAGGGAATCACAACAGCGAGTAGCTTGCCTGAGAGACCTCTTGCAAAAGTTGCTTGGTTTAGGGTTATTCTTGATGAAGCACAAAGTATTAAAAATTACCGAACTCAGGTCGCCAGGGCTTGCTGGGGTTTGCGGGCCAAAAGAAGGTGGTGTTTGTCAGGCACACCAATACAGAATGCTGTTGAGGATCTCTATAGCTATTTTAGGTTTCTCAGATATGATCCATATGCAGGATACAAGCAATTTTGCTCCTTGATAAAAACGCCAATCAGCAGGAACCCAACTGCTGGTTACAAGAAGCTTCAAGTTGTTTTGAAGACTGTAATGCTGCGTCGGACTAAAGGTCAGTTAGTTAATATATTATCTGCATCTTCTATCTCCAGGTTTTACATATAAGAATTCAAATCATGTTTTATTGTGTCCCAAGAAATAAGATGTCCCACAGATTGTGCTTAAACCACATGTAACATTTTAGTTGGAGATAATTTTGGCTTGCCGAGATTATGTGGAAATAATTGCCGTGTCAAATACAATTCAAAAAGTTATCATATGTTTGTTAAGCTAAAATTACAAATCTCTCTTGAAATAACATCTTAGAGTTGCTAGTGTCTTCAGAATACAGTGATGATAATATCTTGGGAGATGCTATACAATAGGATGCCATCATATCATTAATTAGCGGGATAAGCATGAGTTGTACGACTTGAAATCATCATCCTGTCTTATTTAAGCGCATCTACTTCCCTGTCGACAAGTACTTGTTTATGGCTGCCAAAGGGGTCATGTTATTTAGTCAAATATTTTAGCTTAAAATGTGTAATTGTAAATTTCTGTTGCAAACTTGCAATGGTATTTTGTAACTTTCGTCTTCAGTCTGATTTATTCTTCAAATATGTTCATGCGCTAGTTCAACATTAGGGTATATGTAACTTTTGACTTATATTAGATTACTGTTGTGTTCTACAGAAGTTATTCTTTTCTTCTTCCTGTTATATGAGTAGATTGATGTCTTATTTATTCTTCAAATATGTTCATGCGCTAGTTCAACATTAGGGTATATGTAACTTTTGACTTATATTAGACTGCTGTTGTGTTCTACAGAAGTTATTCTTTTCTTCTTCCTGTTATATGAGTAGATTGATGTCTTATAATGTTGATAAAGTGTTCAATCATGCGTTTATCTTATTCTATCCCCTAATTGTGTGTTCCCTTTTGTTTACTTTCTGTTTTTTTGGCCAGTAATGTTTAGCCTCAAGAGCAACCATGAACCGTGGGTTGAACAATGAACTTGTTTGAGTAGCCTGTTAAAAGCTCGATCACAGCCTTTTGCAGACATAATTCGTTTTTATGTAATAAATAGATACACATGCATGTTTTTTTTTCTACATATGTACTAGCACCCTTTCAGTACTTCTAGACTTCCTGTTAGACATTGCTATTAATGTTGCTAACTATAATTCTTTGTGTATGACGTTATGCTTAAACTGTAAGAAGCACATTTTAGTGTTATTCATCATGACTGAAATTGCAGTCTTTGTATCGCCACTTTCAGGATTCCACGGGTCTACTAGGAATGGGTGCCCCTACTGGTTACTGTAAAATCGCCGGTTAGGTCGCGTAATGTGGCTGGTTAGGCCGTAATGCCATATAATCGCTACTAGGTGTTTGACCAGACAAATACCGGTTACCTATTTTTAGAACATTGCTACGTTTGAAATGTCTTAGTCATTGTGTGATCTGATGTATTGCTACTTCTTGGCTATAAATTTGATATGTGCAATTGTGATTTGGCACCTACCCTGGAATTCCTGAAGTGTCAACAATGTGTAGCAGTATTTTTTAAAAACAATATTCTTCATCGCAACTTAGTTGATTTGTGTCTTCTTTCCTTTTCCCCTTCTGTTGTGCTTTACTTTCCCCCTGCTATTGTCCTTTGTAATTGGTGTTGAAAGTCAGAATTTTTTATTTTTCATATTACGCTATGTTAATCTCTTATTTATGACCTATTGTCTTGTAGGCACAATGCTGGATGGAGAACCAATCATTTCCCTACCGCCAAAGACTGTTTCTCTTAAGACGGTGGACTTCACGAGTGAGGAGCGTGCTTTTTATAACACACTAGAAGCTGAATCACGGGAACAGTTCAAGGTGTGAGTCAGTATCTTTATATTTGGATATTGTCATTTCTCAATAAGATAAAGGCATATTTTTACTTGACAGATACATTGATAAATCAATCAGGAGTATATTCTTAATTATGAAAGTTATTCCCTTATTATGTTGAAACATGACACATCTTTTTGTAATAATCTCTGTAATAATCTCCACCTATTCTTTGAATGTACTGATTACAGAACCCTACGTATTTGAAAAAAGGTACTGGGACAGTAGTGTATGTTAGAGATTGGGCTTACGCCATTCCTGCTTAAAACTTAGCATTAGTGAGATACTATTAACATTTATGAGATGGAAACAGGGTTGACCACTTATTTCATGTTTAAATCACTCAAAGTTGATATTGGTGCTTGCTGACATGTGCCATTCATAAACTTCAAGGAGGCTACCTATGCTCACTTAAAGTCAAACAACTTATCTGCAGGTTTACGCAGCTGCTGGTACTGTTAAGCAAAATTATGTCAATATCCTGTTGATGCTTTTACGGCTCAGACAGGCATGTGATCACCCTCACCTAGTTAGAGGCTATGAATCTATGCCTAGCTGGGTATCTTCATTGGAGATGGCGAAGAAACTTCCAGTGGAAAGGCAACAAGAATTGCTGGTTTGCTTGCAATCTTGTTCTGCAATATGTGCTGTCTGCAATGTAAGTGAATTTGCTCGCTCTTCTAACTACATCTAAAGTTCTGGTGTCTGTATACTCTTAGTATCTGCATCGTGTTCTGCAATATTTGTTGCATTTGATTTTGCTATATGCTGTGGAGTGCATAGTACAAAAAGTCGGACCGGCCACTGAACCACTCATGCTCCTGGTTCACTGGTCCGGTGGTCTGATCAGCCGGTTGAACCACAGTTCATTATGCCCTTATCTTAAAGCTATCCCCCCACGTTACACATTAAGTTGGCTGGTGGGGTGGTCAGCACAACCAAGTTTCATGACCACAACCTGTGTTTGAATCCCACCCACCCAAGCCCTCTTTTTATCAGGATTTTGGCTAAATTTCAATGCTGGCCTTTGGTTTGGACCTTGAAGTATTGCACATTTCCATTTAAAAGCCATTTTTTGCCCTTTTTTTCCTCACCCGATCCACTCTGTTACCAGACTGGGCCAGCCACCGGTCCCGGTTGTACGGTCCTGTTTTTCGTACTGGTGGAGTGTGGTATGTGCAATTTATTTGAATAACACTTTCTGCTAGTTGTTTTACATACTTGAATGAGTTTTGGAGTTTCTTACCGGCCATTCGATCTACCGCTGCTGTTACCACGAGTGTGAAATTTCAAAAAAATCTAGCTATCATAATGCAGCAATAGAAATTATTAGCGTGTTGTTGGGGGATTGGTTGTGAGCTTGCTTTCCTGGACGAACAGAAGCAGCATCGAAAGCCAGGAAATTTCCTAAGCTAGGCCTAAGTACCAAAATGTGTCTTGCGGTTAGCATACATCCGAGCATTAAGTTTGCATGTCTAAAAAATCCCAGCTTGCTTGAACCAAGCAAGAAAAAAAATTTAGGAAAAGAAATAACACTTGTCTTTAATTCAGTTTTCTTGATCCCAGCTTGATACAATATCATGAACCATGCCTGCTATTCTGCCTCAGAATCACTTCTGATTCTTAACAACTTGAATTGCGCAGGATGCACCAGAAGATGCTGTTGTTACTATATGCGGTCATGTTTTTTGTAACCAATGCATATTGGAGCAGCTTAATGGTGATGATAGCATATGTCCGGTGTCCAATTGCAGACTCCGACTAAATGCAACTTCATTATTCTCCCGAGGCACCCTTGATTGCTCTCTGCGCAGATTAACCTGTGAATTCATGCCTAATGATTCTTGTACGGACATGGTACATACTGAAAAGCAGCCTGGGATTGATTCATCTTATGCATCTTCCAAAGTGAGAGCTGCCCTAGATATTCTTCTCTCGTTGCCTAAATTAGATTCCACCCAAATTAGAGATGACAAAAAATCAACCAGTCTTCCCTCCGAAAAAATCAATGGAAAGAGTTCTCCTTCAGAATATGTTGACACCAAGATGACAGAGAAGGCCATTGTTTTCTCTCAGTGGACTAGAATGCTGGATTTGCTAGAGGTCCATTTGAAAGCTTCTCATGTGACGTACCGGAGGCTTGATGGAACCATGTCTGTTGCTGCTCGCGAAAGAGCTGTGAAAGACTTCAATACAGTTCCAGAGGTATGTATTCAATGACATCTTGCATACGTAACTTTCTCAAGGGTACCATGTTTTAATCTTTGCTGACTTTTTGCTGTTGACAGGTTACTGTTATGATCATGTCTCTTAAAGCTGCAAGTCTTGGTCTGAATATGGTGGCTGCCTGCCATGTGCTTCTGCTTGATCTTTGGTGGAATCCTACCACAGAAGACCAAGCTGTTGATAGAGCACACCGTATTGGCCAAACACGACCTGTCACAGTATCACGGTTAACTGTAAAAGATACTGTTGAAGATCGTATTCTGGCTCTCCAGGTAAATTTGAATTCATCAGGCTTTGCTTTTGATTGCAAATAATTTGAATTTGTATTCCTTAGCAGTTCTCTGTAGTCTGGCAAGAATATCATCTCCAGATTCCTGCTGGATTTTCGTCGTCTTCAGATGGTCAAACCAGCCATAGGAGTCTGGTCCTTGAGTTGTTAGAAAACTATAAAAAAAAGTTTTAAGAAGTTCCCCTCTGTAGCTTCAAGTATATCCCTAGAAAGATCGACTTCTGTTGTGATTATTGGGAACATTTATTGACATTGATTTATGACCTCTGCCAACACTAGTTAAAGTGTACAAAAAGTGTAGGCACTGGAATTCACCCGGACACCATAATGCAGCTAGAAATCCCTGCAAGACTGTCGATCAGTATGCTAATCTTGTCATGAATACCATTTCCTGCTTGGAGGCTGGAGCTCCTATTTGTGAGGTCCTACCCATTTGATAAAATCCTATGTAAAACTACTTTTCAACCCTTAGCTACCGCACTTATCCCCGGCCAAAAAGGACTATTTACTCACGAGTAACTCGGTTTGACAAATTATTTGAATGTATTGTCTCATGATGCCCTACTAAGCTGTAGAACTCTTTTTTTAACGGAACTAAGTTGTAGAACTTGTCTCAGGAGAAAAAGCGGGAGATGGTTGCTTCTGCTTTTGGGGAAGACAGATCTGGTGCCCGTCAGACTCGATTAACAGAGGAAGACTTGAATTATTTGTTCATGGTATAGCATCACTCCCGAGACTGAACACAGTTTTGCTTATGGGGTGGTGTAATAGGCAGTGATAGATATAATATTTCTCGGGACAGATAACAAATGTCATTTCTCTAGGGGTTATCGGTGTTTTTAGTTTGTATAGGTGCTGAGATTTTGTAGCCTAAAGGGGGTATTGTGGTGGTTAGATCGTCCAATTCTTTTCGCACTGCAAACAGAAAGGTACTTCATCGTCAGGTAAATTCTCTTTTAGCTGCAATGGTGTCTGTTTCACTTACTATCATGGAGATAACAAAGGAAAATGTCATTAGCTAACATGATACCTGTACAGAGTTGTCATCAGCGTATTAAACTTAGTCTGGGCTTCAGCATTTGCGCAGTGTGGTTGTGGTTGTATATGATAAACCATGTAAAAGATTGAGCTGAGCTAATCTCATAGTTTCGGAGAATGGGTGCTGTCAGTGTAGGCTTGATTTTGGGGAAGATACTGAATGCATGCGTGAGATCTGTTGGCTTTGAAGTTTCTGATGCCTATTTGACCGAGGCCAGCCACATGCAAGCTTTGATCCCGCTACCGCTGTTATGCTGTTTGATCTCAAGCAGTATTAGCTTATTGGCCTTCTAGTAAATCCTTGTCGGTGAGTACGCATGGTTGAGAACTACGGTCTGCGAAGTCCTGTTATGAAAACAGCTTGGCGTCTCTCACCGCCCTGCGCCCGTTCGTGCTGGACGGACGTGTCTCGCTGCGTGGTCAACTGGGGCATACCGACGCTGCTCGTCGGCACGGTAAAATAATGCTGACATCGTGGGGCAGCGGCTGATGGCTGACCTGCCATTGCGTGCAACTGCTCCACGGTCGCGGCTGAGGCAGGCGCACGTCCGGCTCGCCAACGATGATATAACAACTAATTGACATCTAGTCCTCAGAGAAGGAAGAGCAGTCGATACTTGAGGTATTAAATTTTGTTTTTGGATATCTCATCATTTTTTGAAATCCGAAATTGCCGAAATCTCAAAAAATTTCAATCAAACGAAAATGGTTCAAACGACGTTAATTTTTTTTAAAAAAAGTTTTTGTGGATGGTCCTGAGATCACTAATGTTCCCATAAAAATTTCAGGTGATGATTAAGCTTTAGGAATTTTTAAAAAATTTGATAGTGTTATTGTCCTGATAAAAGGCTGGCCGGCAAATTTTAATTGAATGAAAAATGGTACAAACCACGTTATAAGCTTTTGAAAAAAAATTGGATGGCCCTGACACATAGTATTCCAATAAAATTTCCAGATGGTAATTCTAAGAAATTTTCAAAATTTCGGATAGTGCTATAAAAAGCTGGCTGACAAATTTTAACCGAATGGAAAATGATTCAAACCATGTTAGAAACTTCTGAAAATTTTTGTGGGTTGTCCTGACACATCCATAATATTTCAATAAAATTTTCAAATGATGATCAAGGTTGAGGAATTTTCAAAAATTCGGATAGTGATACTGAAGGCTGACAAGCAAATTTCAACCAAAGAAAAAATAGTTCAAACCACGTGAGAAAATTTTGAAAATTTTTGTGGATGGTCCTGATGCATCACTAATGTTTTCATAAATTTTTCAGATGATGATCAAGCCTGAGAATTTTTAAAAAATTCTAACAATGCTACTATATGCATGCATGCTGCTCAAGTGATTATAGTCATACATCAAGTGCTCATAGCCTCATAACCAAACTGTGCAAATTGTTTTGGCTCTGTTACCTATTGTTGTAAAATTTCAAACATTCTATTTTTGTAAGTAAATAACAGATATCCAACATATGTTGAAATCTAATCCATAATAACTGAGATTGGATCCACTCTCATATTCAGTAACTGTCAGTGAATTACCCCATTGGATCCAAGTTCGTATTAAAAAGGATATAAATGAATGTTTGTATGACCATTCGATTGCTGATCGGAGCAAGGTGAGTATGTTCCCTGAGTTCAGGCTTGGAAAAAAAAATCCCACCGAACGAGCTTTGATATTCGGTTCATGTCCAGAATTGTTAGAATCTCGATCCGAAGATTCTACTAGTAGTTTTTCATAGGTTCCCAGTTAGTCATGCTGCCCCTATTGAATGTTCAGCACATACCTAGAGGCTTCTTGTACTAAACAAACGACAGGGAAATTTACAGGGATTGAAACATACAACTAAAATGATGGTATTAAATTTAGAATTCATTATTGCAAGGCTAAAATATACTCCTAAAAAAAAGACACAAAGTCCTACAAAAAGCATCTGTAAATCACATAGCAGCTTGTATACATAACTACAAAAGATATCTAACCAACAGTCGATCTCCAAATTTTGGTGAAGATGTACATAACTCCTCTTCAACCTGAAATTGCTTGAACTTAAATAGTGGATCGCAAATGATTTTTTTTTTTCTGCACTAAACAGACAACTCGGCAGTTTCTGAATTCTCGGTGTAGCTTTACTTCCATTCCGTTGAAACCTTCTCTAGCGTATACGTACCTGGCCATGAATTTTTTACGTTGCCTCATCTCACGACATGAATCATATACATTTGCTTGTGTCATTGGTGCTTGCAGCTGTAGGTGTTGCACTTGTTCTGCTGCTTCTGCACTGTACCTTTTCCATTCCCTTCACTTCGAGTCTTTGAGCATCAACATCAGCATAGATTACCAGGAATCATGCACAAGATTTGACTGGATTTAACTCGAAATTTCCACTATACATTCATTGAATTCTAATCAGCTATGAGCGCAACGAACAAAAACCATCACTGTAAGTTCATGAGATAAACATGAGCAATACATTCTACATTCTACTGCATAAGCTGCTTTGTCTCATTTTACTAGAAAGAAGAAGAGCTATAAGTGCTGGAGATGGAGCAAGATATGGAAGAGGACAACAAGTGAGCAGTTTGCTCTGGCTCTAGAGAGGGAGAGAGGCAGGCAAGCAGCTATAGAAAAAGAAGTTGGACATCTATGAATATGTTTCTCTCCTGTTTTGTGTCCCTTCAAGCTTCTGTTGCTACTTTCTGCTGATAGGAGAGATGGTCAAATCAGATTCAAACGAAAATTTGGTAAAAAAAAACCCGAAATTTCGGTGAAATTTACTGAAATCTCACCGAAATTACTGTAGTAACTTGAATTTTTTTTATTCTATCGGTATTATGAATCTTCGAGGGAACCAAAATCCGAGATTTCACCAAAATTTTATTAAATTTCGTTAGTATTTTGATGCTTGATCGATACAATGTTTTACGACAACTGCTCTTTGGTCGATACAATGTTTTACGACAACTACTCATTTCAGTGGCGTGTCATAAAAGACCTTGCAGGGTTACGGTTGTGGCTGATAGCATTTTAGAGCATCTCCAATGATAGAGTCAACTACTGGCTATAAGAAAGCTCCATGTCACTTATAGCTAGTTTAAAGATAAGCTCTCTAATGGGTTGGCTATAACATATTCTCCAACATTAAATGTGGGTCCACATGTAATTGTCTTTTATTTTTCTTGGAAAATAATATAGTCTGACTCTTAGTTAAGAACTAGCTCTTGTCTCTCTCCTCTACTTCTCTCATCCACATAAGCAAAAAAGATGAGATGGACTCCTTATAGCCAGCTGATTTGGCACCATTGGAGATGCCCTTAGCGGCTTGCCACTTGCAGGATTTAGCTCTTAAGACTTGTCACCCAGTTAAAGCTACTCTGTGTTTGGAACCAGATGCTCTAACGGAATCATTCGCTTATCTGGTACCTCTTTTTTCTTAATATATATGCACACTGTTCAGCTGCGTATAGAATAGGCTATTCTATGCGCCAGTCAATTAACAGAGTTCAATCGAGCCATGTATCTCAGTATTCAGTGCAATAGAACTGTCCAGTTGACTATTGGCAAACCAACTAGTAAATGCATTTTCTTATTTGTATAAGAATATTTTTTTTGTTTTTGCCATAACTTTTTATCGGCAGATCTGATTCGTGAATGGTTTTCACCAGTAGTTTATTGACGATGAGAGTAACATAATGATATATCTCGCCAATAAACGCCACATGAATGAAATTTTACTGCCAAATTAATACCAAAAAACTGATGCGTGTTAAGATTTACTATTGCACATACGCTACAGGTTCCTTAGCCTTCCATATCTATAGATTTTACTATCCACAAAATAATATTTTACTAGCTAACACACAAGATTTTAATATATTGAAAGAACTGAATTTCGAAACAGTATCTTTTTATTTGATTTTACCATTTATTACAGTAACATTTACTATCGTCCACATAACATTCTACTACAAGCTGGCAAACAGAACTAAATTCTTTTTTTGATATTATAATACATAAAACCACCTTTTACTATCTACAAAATAATATTTTACTGGCTATTATACAAGATGAGCTAAAGAAGGTATGAGGTGTATTTTTATAAGGTGTATTTTGATTTTGCAATCCACAATCTACATGCAACTAAGGTTACGTTAAAATTGAAAAAAAGTACGAGAGAAAATAACTTAGATACCCTCACTTAATTATCTTAGAAGATGAAATATATAATTTGTGTGGTGATAATGAATAAATGCATATGGTTGAGAGAGAATAAATAGGGATATAGAAGAAATTGCCTCATTAAATCTACATGCAAACCTTATATTTATGAACAAAATTATTCAAAAAATAAGCTTTATAAAAATAAACGGAGGGAGTAGGAACAGAATGACGCAACTACCAAGGATCAAAAGGGGGAAAAAGCAGAGGGAACAAATAAAAGTGAGTTTGTGATTCTACAATCTTCTATATTTCACTTTACTTCATGCTAGGAATACGGTAATACTACACATTTCATACAAATGGAAAGGAAATATTTCGAATTTCACTTCATATTAGCATAGCAAAATCTTATGTAATATGTAGTAAAATATTATTTTGTGGATAGTAAAAAGAAGTTTTATGTATTATAATATCAGAACAAGTTGTGTTCCGTTTGTCGGCCTGTAGTAAGCTATTATGCGAACGATAGTAAATATTACTGTAACAGATGGCAAAATCAAATGAAAATGTAATATTTTGAAATTCTACAATATAGTAAAATCTTGTGTAATAGCTAGTAAAATGTTATTTTGTGGCTAGTAAAAAGTACTTCTATGTATTATAATATCAGAACAAGAATTTAGTTTTATTTGTCGGCCTGTACTAAAATATTATGTGGACGATAATAAATATTAATGTAATAGGTGGCAAAATCAAATGAAAAGGTAATATTTCCAAATTCACTTCATTTCAGTATAGTAAAATCTTGGATAATAGCTAGTAAAATATTATTTTATTGATAGTAAGATTTATATATTTTACTATCTGTATACATATATTTTACTACCATGTCAGAGGTTCAGTAGCCTGTGAAGTTTGTGCAGTAGTAAAATCTTACGCACATTAGTAATTTGGTGTTCAGTTGGCAGTAAATTCTCATTCATATAGCGTTTAGCGGTGAGACATTATTTTGTTGCTCTCGTCGTCAGTAAGCTACTGGTTAAAACTGTTCATGAATTAGATTTGCTAATAAAAAGTTTGGCTAAATCAAAGGAAAAAAAACAGGAAAACACAATTATTAGTTGGTTGGCCACGTTACTAATTTGCTTAGTTAACACACGAAGCGGGCATACATGAATGGTTTGGATGCGCTTCTTTGGTGTTAGGGCAAGCGCGTAGAATAGCCAGCTCTATGCGCACACGTAGAATAGCGCTACCGTGTATGTATATGTGTGCGTATGAAAATGGTTCCATACTCCTAGGAGCACGTACTCCCACTTCTCATATACTGTTTATGCAAAAAAAATTATGCATCTTTATCCTTTTGAGGATACTCTAATAATGATTATAAGATACTTTAAAGTGATTTCTATTAAAAATTCCATCAAAGTTCACTTTTTATAGCATAATTTATGTATATACTACATTTACATATGAAAAGAGAATATAGCAAAAATAAAGGGTTTCGGTGAAATTTTTTCAACCATGTCACATTAGAGTATATTGTAATTAGCATTAAGTAAATAAAAAATAATAAATAAGTATAACACGTTTGTTTAAGTAGTATATAAAAAGTGAGGATATGTACTCCTAGGAGTACAAAAAGTAATCTTTACATATGTACAGTCTTTCTGTGCATGCATTTGCAAATTAGGCTCTTCCCCCCACCGCGGAGCATGTCAAGTGACGGAGCCATGGGAGCACGACTGACTGTGGGAGCAATGCATGGCCCATCGCGGCAATATCGCTTCCGTGCTCCCTATTTGCAGCAGCGAGTTGTCATGCGTTCGGATGGTTCTCGAGCCCTCCTCTCACGCTCCAGCGTTTCCTCGCCCTACTGTGGCACGCCAGTCATCCTCTGTGCTCTTCGGGCGTGGCAGGTGATAGGTATTGCTAGCCACACCTGCCGCTATGGGGGAAGGAAACCAAATTTGCAAATGTATATGCGAGGGGCGGGAGGGGGGGGGGGAGATACATGGGGCCATATAGGCGAATGATTCCCTCTTAACGTTGTGAAGCAACGTTGAGGCACACATAGCAAACAATGACAAACATTGAGGAGAGGACTTCAAGACTAGACTTAGACAATGGGCCATACCTTTCTGGGCTGGTCCTCGGCACGGCTGTCAAGTACGGTCCAAAGCACATCATGATGTATTTGGGCTAGACTGGCATAGCACGAATGATAGGTCATATCGGGTCTGAAAACTCAACACGATGTGAAGCACGGCACGACACGGTATGATTGACTGGGATGTGTCTAGACCGGCCCATTATGAAAGCTGCCCTTTTGTAAAAAAAAACATCCTATTTACAATGTAATCTATTATTAAATACTATTTCTCCCCTTTCCTCCTATGATCTATCCAGGGCAGTCACCATTTCCTAGTACCCCTGTCGTCTCCCGCTTCCTCCCCACACTGCCACCTCCCCCGTTGTCCTCCACCCCTGCTTCCTCCCAGCAGTGCCACCTCCCCCGCCGTCCCTTGTCATCCCCTCCTCTGTCCCCCACAGCCTCGATGACAAATCTAGCAATCTTCGATCATGCCGCTATTGGATATAGCCAACACTGCACCACCAGACCGCCCTGAGGAGAAGACAGCGGCGACCAGAGAGGAAGAAGATGGCGACGCCGCCAAATCCAACGGTTTTTCGCCCATTAATAAATAAAATTTGAGAGGTACTTCTATTCTTTCCCCCCAAATATTTGTGTTTCCCGGATCGTTGCCAGCAGTCGACGCTCGCTCCTCGTCCTTAGTGCCATCCACGATGACGGACCGACAGCAGCGACGTCCATGACTCCACACGTCTAACAAGATAAAGCTTGGACTAACACAACACTGCAGTAATAAGTGTGCCCTAGACCTCGCCAGAGACGAGTTGGCCAGCACGTCCCAACTACCACCTCTATGCAAGCAAGACAGAGGATCCCATTCCGTGTTTTGGTATAGAACAACTTAGAATTCCACAGATCCAAAAATGATCATGCCCCCCCCCTCTGGGTAAAAAATCCAGTACATTTTGATGCTATACAAATCGAATTCAATTCATATATAATCAATGGCTCAGCCATGTATGCTTTCAAACAACCAAACAGCACGGTCGAAGCATCCAAAACCTTGGGAAAGCTAAAGCTAGAAGCTAGGGCCAAAAATCTCACTCATGGCTCCAGAAGCCTATCTGTGACTGAAGAACCTCTTGCAGCATTGGACCCTGATGATCCACACTCACTAATCCCTTGGACATCCGTGCTCGCCGAGCCTGGGACAGAAACCAATTCAGGCAACGGGAAGAACGTCGGCACCGGCATCTTCGGCGGCAGCGCGGGCAATGGCGCCTCGAACTTGAGCACGTTGAGGGCCTGCCTGATACTTGGCCTGTGTGCGTAGTCAGGATGAGCACACCACAGTCCGACAACGATCAGACGCTCCATCTGCTTCTGATCGAACTCCCCATTCAGCCTCCAGTCTGCTGCTTCAAGGAGGACTTTCTTGCCATACAGCTCCCACACCCACGGCACCAGCCGTGCCTTGCTCGGCTCCTCGTTGAGCTCTGCTGGCCGTCGCCCGCACGCGATCTCCAGCGCCACGACGCCGAAGCTGTACACGTCCGACACCCGGCTCGCCTTGCCTGTCATCACGCACTCCGGCGCCAGGTAGCCCAACGTGCCGGCCAGGACGGTGGTGTAGGGCAGGCTGCCGTGCGCGACGAGCTTGGCGAGGCCGAAGTCGCCGAGCTTGGCATTGAAGGTGGCATCCAGCATGACATTGCTCGGCTTGATGTCGCGGTGCACGATGCACTGCGCGCACTCCTCGTGGAGGTAGAGCATCGCCGACGCGAGGCCTAACACGACGTCGTACCGCGTCGGCCAGGTGAGGGCCACGCCCTTGCCGTAGAGGTGGTGGTCGACGCTGCCATTGGGCATGAGCTCGTACACGAGCAGGAAGTCGCCGCGGTGCTCGTGGCACCACCCGACGAGCCGGACGAGGTGGCGGTGGCGCAGCTGGCTGATGATGCGCACCTCGGCGGCGTACTCCTTGCGCCCCTGCGTCGACCCCTTGGACACCCGCTTGATGGCCACCTCCAAACCGAACTCCTTCAAGAAGCCCCGGTAAACCGCGCCGAACCCGCCCTGCCCGAGCTTCCTCTCCTCGCAGAAATTCTTGGTCGCCGCCGCCAGGTCGCAGTACCGGAACCGTCTCGGCCCGCTCTCCACGACGAACTCGTCGGCGAGCTCGTCGTACCCGATTCCGTCGTCGTTAATAACATCGACATCGATGCATTCTCCAGCCTTCCTCCATCGCCTCACAAACCAAACAACCCCTGCAACAACGAGCACGAGAAGGAAACCGCACAAGCCTAAGACCACCCACATTACCACCGTCTCCTCCTTGGGGTCGACGCTGGAGGTGAACTCCCAGTACAGCACCTGGTGCAGCTCGGCGGCCGCGCCCGTTGCGGCGGAGAATCCGACGGCGACGTTGTCGGGCAGGTAGTCCCGGAGATCAAAGGCGTACCACAGCAGGACGTCCGTGGGGGGCGAGGCGGCGTCGCCGTAGGAGAGCGCGACGGTGAGGTTCTTGGCGTCGCCGTCGTACACGACGCGGGCGTGCGCCGTGCGGCCGTCCTTCATGCTGGTGGGCCAGTCTACGGTGGCGACGGACACGATGCCACCAAGATCGACGCCGACGTGGTCGTCGCTGGGGTCCCACTCGTTCTTGTATGTATCAAACTCCACGGCGACGAGGGGGCGGCGCCCCCCGGGGGCGGAGGAGTTGAAGAGTCCGAGGAGGCCGCCGGCGGAGCTGTTGGGGAGGGCGGAGGGGAAGGCGGAGAGGAAGAAGGCGAGGCCGTCGCCGGAGGCCGAGGAGGGGTTGGGGGCGGCGATGGAGAAGGCGAAGGCGGAGGCGAAGGAGGCCGGGCGGCGCGAGACGGGGTCGCAGAGCGGGATGGGGCGCGAGAAGAAGGCGCGGCCGGCGCTGCTGGTGATGGGCCCGAGGCGCTCGTCGCGTGTGAGGCGGATGAACTTGTTGAAGAAGGCGTCGCCCTGGAAGGCGATCCCCGACGGCGGCGAGTCCGTGGCGGAGTCGGCAGAGGTGAAGTTGTAGGCGAATGAGAAGGGCGCGGCGGCGGGCGGCAGGAGGAGGGCGACGAGGAGAAGGAAGGGGGAGACGGCGGTGGAGATCCCCATAGAGGATCTCGGGTTCACTCGAGTTGAGCCGAGCGAGCCTTGGAGGAGAAGGGGAAGGGGACAAGGGGGTTGACACTTGACACCAATGACAAGGCACGAGCTGCTGGGGTTGGCACTTGGGTGGATGGTTCGGACCTGTAAAACAATTTCTGCTGCGTGCGCATGTCAATATGTCATGTGGGTTCGAACGTATGGATGCCTTCCATACGTTCACACCGGATTTCATACGTTCCATACGTTCACAGTGGATTTCTTCGGGCATCAAAGTCCAAACGCACTGTTGCTACCAAGGATCAAAATTCATATGAAATTTCACAAAATTTTGGTGAAATTTTTGGTTTTAGCCCCTCAAGATTTATAATCCCGACGGAATAAAAAAAAGTAAAAAAAATATAGATTGCTACAGTATTTTAATTTTTTTGGGGCTAAATTTCACCAAATTTAACCGAAATTTCGTTTTTTCAACTGAAATACACATTTTTTTTTTTTTTTTACCAAAGTTCAGTTTTTATGCCCTGTTTTGACTGGAGTACAAGTTCGTCTTGCAGGCCTTGTTCTCGGTTAACCAAACAGTAAATACAAGGCATTCAACAATAGAATACTCCTACAATTCTGCTCCACTCATTATGTTTTCAATAATTTTATTCAAAAATATAATATTTACATGTAGATTTAATGAGATCTTTCCTTCTATACTCCTATTTATTCTCTTTCAACTATATGGATTTATTCATTATCACCCACACAAAGTATATCTTTTATCTTTCAAGACAATTAATTGAGAGCATTTAAGTTATTTTCTCTCGTTCTTTTGTTAATTTCAACGTAACTTTAATCCTTGTGCAAAATCAAAATATATCTAATAAAGACGAATAGAGAAAATATTACTTATAGGCTCGAGTTTTTTGGTTTGTAGCTAGGATCATGGCCTGACTCCCTCGTTCTTGGGATGGTTTTCTAAGGCTATTCCCAGTGCATGGTATCATCCTCATTTAATGCTTGCCACATAGGACAAGTTGCTGATGTGGCATATGAGTTAAAGAGGAGAGAGAGCAGAGCGATATCATCCTGGAGATACTGCTCCGGCTTCGTATCCATGTAACATCCCGGCATTTAATATGCCTGAATGCTACCAAACATAAGCTAAACAACATCTAAATACCACAATTAAACATAAATTACAGCAAAGGCGCACATGCTAAAAACCGAGATTTCGGCAACATCTCCTTTGTTTTAACATGATTTGAAGGAGTAACACAGTTAAGCAATATAAGGCAATATGAGAGACAGCTAAAACAGCAATAATTAAAGACTTAACGACAATATAAGTCCATTATCATGCACTTAATGTTTCCAAGAGTCAAACGAACGATAAAACTCTCATATAGCAAAGCTAAACATTAAAGCAATAATCATCACACGCAGTTTATTATCAAAGCTAATTGAATGACTTGGGGAATCAAAATGAGTGAAGCTACGTGTGGAAGTGTGACTATTTCCCTTCCCCGCATGCCGTTCTCATGGTACCTAAAACAACAAGAAAACACAAGCGTGAGTTCGAAACTCAGCAAGCATATTGCAATGGACAACAAGAACAATTACAAGACACTAATATCTCACATCATGTATATCATCTCATTCTTGAACACATAACATTATCATCATCATTATGTATGCAATGCAATGCGATGCTCATGTCTCCTTGGAAACTCATACCGGTATGGTTGAGTACACACCCGTCGGTGTGCACCCTCTCCCCCCTTCCATCCCGAAGATGGAGGGTGCCTACTCCTCGCTTCCGTTCACCGCGGTGAATGGAATCACGATGTAGGACTTACTTATTGGCTCTCCGTATTAGTCATAACTTTCTCACCGACCTTCCCGGACTAGTTATGACTTTCTCACCGCCCGAGCCATGTAATCATGCCATGTATGCAATTATGCCAACATCATAATTAACTCGTACATTAACACATGGCATCATAACATGATAAACATACTTATCATATCATTGGAAATCATTAAAGCATGGCAAGTGATCATCTCATATAATCAATCTCATCTAGTCTCAACTAGCAACCTACAAACCGCTATCCATTACAATACACTTGCCTCAACCACGGGCGACGGATTGGCGAGATGTAGAAGGCACTCCCAGGGTCACACCACCTGCACATAGCGACCACACACTCACAATCATGTCCACAAAACAGTACGCAAACCCTCTTCTACCCCGACATCGCCAACTACTCGCAAAACCCAAAAACAGAGGTTCTGTCCCGTCGGGACAGCAGCCTTCCAAAAGGCATAACTTGGGTTCTAAAACTCCGAATCAATTAAACGAGTACATCTTCGCGTAGCTTAGGAAATTTCCCAACTTTTTCTAGGTATATAGAAAGACTGATTCGGACTCTAAGGTTGTTTAATCTACAAAATACCGAGATCTGTTCCAATCACGTCACAGATTTTAATACGCCAGGTAAAACAGCCATAACTTTCAAGCGGCTGATCGGAATTTAACGTTCTTTATACCCACTGAAAGGTATTGAAATTATCTACAACTTCTTCAACAGGAGGCCGACCAAATTCGGACTCTAAATTGACGAAAACTCAAACCCTAGGTCGACTGCTCATGCTACCCAAAACAGAGAACGTGGCAACTTCTAAATTTCATCTAATCTACTCAATTCCAGCACCACCAATTGATCTAAAAACTTAATAATCACCCTTAGAACGGTACCTAGACCAACCCTAAGGATTCCCATGGCCATACCTTAGCCCGACGCACGAAAACCCAATAGATATCCTCCCGGTTCGCGCGATCTCCTTCCTCGCTCCAAATCCACCAGATCTCCTCGTCGCGGAGCACTCCAATGGATGGATCTTCGAGGTGGTGAGGTCAAGAACTCACCTAGGTGCATCAAGGGAGGTGGAGAGGTGGTGGAGGGGTGGTGGAGCAATGGGGGAGGCGGCTAGAGGTGGAGGCGTGTGGGGGAGATGGGGGAGAGTGGTGGCGGCTAGGGTTTGCAAGTGGGGGGCAGCAAGGGCAGGGGGAGGACGCCTAAAGGGGCTGGGGGAGGCCTCCAATCAGGTCTCTTACTCCTATTTGGACTCAAACTCCATCCCACCAAAGCCCACGACCCTTTCCTTTAGGCCCAAACTCCCCCGGAAAGGCCCAAACTCCCGGAAACGGACCGGAAACGCAAATAAACCTCAAACCGTATGGTTTTAACCTCCAATTCCATATTTCATAATGTTTTTGACCTCAATATTCACATTTTATAATACCACAATCTCTAATTTCACATTTTATAAAGTCTCGGCATTCCGTAGTGTCACAATCCAACACCTTGGTTTTTGGACAACACCGCACTGGGATCGCTACGGTGTCTTCTCTACGCGTTTTTTCCTTTGGCGCGTCTTGGTTTACACAGCAATTTAATGGACACATGCTGTCTTGGATGCTGTAGCATGATACTATGCACTGGACAGGGTGTTTCATCTTAACAGTAGCATATTATGTATCTTACGTGGTTGTCTTGGATTTTGGAGTACGACACTATCCACTGGGAATAGCCTAAGGTGAGGTGAAATGAAAATTCCTTCTTGCTCTTGTTGTCGTGTAAGTAAATCTGTCATTTGATTCAGCATTTTGTGTCTTTGTATTTGTAGCTACTCTGTTAATACAAGATAGTAGAACCATTCATACAGTAGATGGGAAAAAAATGGGTTTTTGTTGGAGCGATTTGATTGAGCAGACCGTATCCTGCTCTTATCTCTCGAGATCTTGCAAGCAACTCACCTGATGACCGCATTGCAAGAAACCAGACGTGAAATCGGCCTGCAGGAATGGAGGAATCGAAGCCAAAGAGGGCGGAATCGGCGTTGGCGAGGATCCGGACCGCAGCAAGAGCTGGTGGGCGAGGCTCAGCAGCACAAAATCTACGTTGGGCTTGGGCAACCTGAGATGACTAGAGATGGCAACAAGTTACCCAATGGGTATCATCACCTTGTATTTGTACCCGTGTTAGTAAAATTCACCTGCTACAATATCCATACCTACACGTAGGTACAAAATTTACCTATACCTGTATCCGTGCGGGTAACGGAGACCTGGCAGGTAACCCACACCTGCATTATGGACAGATACCCCTGCAGGCTGCAAAGGCAATTCAATGAAATGCAATGGATATCCATATTAAAAATTAAACATTATACTAGAGTGCACAGTTGGACCTTGGATAAGATATCTTATAAGACAGTTGGAGTTTAAAGATTTTGATGGACTGATCGGTTGGGCTGCATAGTTAGGCCTTGGGCAGTTGGACCAGATCGCTAGTGGATCAGATCCACGGGTGAACGGGTACGGGTAATAGTAGAGCGGACCCGTATCCGCTCTACCTGTTGGGTAGTAACTTTTGCCCATTAATAGACACACGGGTATGAAAAATAGTTCATACCTGGCCCCTAATGGAGTAAATACCCATCGGATTTCGGATCCCTGTTGCCATATCTAGAGACGAGTGATCTGATGGTGTGCTGTATGGGAAGGAAGGGATTGCTATCAGGATAAGCGTGCATAGGGATGTTCTCTGCGAAATCCACACCTTTTTCTTTGTGTAAGCATTCTGTCGGCGTATTCTACACCGGGGTACCCACTCCCTCGCAATAAAGACGGTCACCGGGCGGGCAGGACGCACTCGGGCCCCACCACCACGGCAAGCAACAGGGCCACCAGCTGGTCGCCCGGTGGACAGGTGGCGATCAGGCCACGCCACTGGGCGCCCAGTAAGGTGGTCGCCCCGTGGACAGGCGGCGATCAGGCCACGCCACTGGGCGCCCAGTAAGGTGGTCGCCCAGTCGACAGGCGGCGATCAGGCCACGCCACTGGCGCACCACCCCCGAGGCAGCAGCGCCAGAATCAAGGACATTTAATGCGAATCGTGCGCATTAAATACAAAGCGTGGAGGCTACAGTATGGCAGCGCGTGTTCCTCAGGCGCGCATTAATTACGGGTGACGTCACGGCAGCACCCCTCCCCCTGACGGAGCGGACGGCGTTGATAGGCGTGGGGCCCGAGGCAGGGGTGTGACGGCTATGGTAGGCATTAAATGAGGTGTAAGGACAGTGACGGGCACATTAAATGCGCCCGTGGCAGTGTAATGAGTATGGGAAGACCATTGTAACCCATGCACCTCAGCCAGCCCGGGTATAAAAGGGAGCTGTGGTGCATGGGAGAGAGGAGGTCCAATTCCATTCTCCCCATTCAGACTCCAGCTCCAATTCCGGTTCTAAGTCCGGACTTGGCTCTTTGGCCATAAGGCATGCAATCACAAGAAAGGCAGGACTAGGGCTGTTACTCTTCGGAAGGCCCGAACCTGGGTAAACCCTAATGTTCCCATTCTTCCAAGCTTCCCCGGTATTCCGACCTTTCTCCTTTGGCGATTGCCCCGAAAGCCCCCCGTCTGAACCTCTTAAGCACCCGATCCAGCGGTGCCTGTTGGCTAGAACGCCGACACATTCATTGGTAAGTTTCAGTACAATGCAAGTGTAGGGTATTTTATGTACAAAAACTTAGTAATTTGCATTCAAACAGATAGAAAATATCATATAAATTTTTTCATAATTTTTTTTTAAAATCCATTTTTTTCTAGTTGCGAGATACCATTTTACAGTATCCTGTACTGTAGAAATTTTAGAAATTTCCTCAAGCTTAATCACTATTTCCAAATTTCATGGGAACAATAGTGATGTTTCAAAAGCATATAAAAAATCTTGAAATTTTCTAACACGGTTTCAACACTTTTTTGCTCGCTTCAATTTGATCGAAATCTCGGCATTTCCCACAGAGATTTCAGTTTTTGGACTGAGATCTCGGAAATCCCGATGGAAAAAAATGCCAAATTTTAATTTTTGCCTTTTGTGTTTCGTTCGGATTTCGTCTGAGATTCCTATATCTCGGCAAAATTTTGGATTTCGGGAGGTGACGATATGTGAGGCAAAAACGAAATTTGGAACCATGATCGCTTCGATGCAATTTAGTCATTTTCCTTCTTCTTCATCGAAGCAAATATTTTTTGATCAATGCTATGCCCATGGAGCTATTAACCAACTGAGTTTGAGCGAGTCTGGCCCTTTAGGCTCAAGCTCGGTACAAGCTTAAGCCGAGTTCAAGTTGGGGTTCAAGCCTGGACCATGCTCAAGCTTGATTTGGTCTAAGCTTGAGTAGGCTTGAGCTTGGCTTGGTAAGTTCGAGTAAGCTCAATAAACTTGGTAACAAGCTTGAATAAGCTCGTGAGCTATTTGAGCTTGGCTCGGTGAGGCTCACGAGCTCGGGATCAAAACCGAGCTCAAATCTAGTCTCTCGCAAACCGAACTTGAGTAGGTAGTGAGCCTCGAGCTTTTTTGACAACCTCCGGTGGCTTTCCTAAAAGTGAAATATATTCTTAGACTTTACAGATTTATATGCATACTGCAAGGATAAAGCAGTAATACATGAGGATAAGGGACCTTATACTCAGCTTTGCTACAAAAAAATGGCAACTGTTCAGTTGCTGCTGAGCTGAGAAAGCCTTGCTAGAAGTATAGAGAAAGGGTGCCTCCTACTTGAATCATCTAGTGCTGGTATCGCCAAGCCTATCATCGAATTTACTAATATTCGATCGAGATTTCTAAAATTTTGTAGGAATTTAGATCCATACCAACACGCCCACATATATGCCTTGCCTTTTCCCCTTAATCTCTCACCAAGGATCCAAATCCCGACTAGATTTCGAAAATCTCAACCGAGATTTCGGATTTTAGATTTTGAACCCCCGAGATCCTAAATCTCTGCCGGGTAAATTTTTTTAAAAAAATTCAAAATACTACAGTACCCATCTAAATTTCGGTGAAATCTCATTGATTTTAGCCGAAATCTCAATGATTTTGACTGAATTTTCATGTTTGTGGGCCGATTTGATTGGATTTAGGATCAAGATCATCAATAAAAAATTTTAAATTTTTTTGATTTTTTTTTATCATTTTTATGTCGGTTAAAGTGAATCGAAATCTTGGAAATTTCGGTAAATCTTGGATTTTTCAGTTGAAAAAAATCAAATTTGAATTTTGTTTTTTTTATTTCGTCTGGATTTTATTTAAAATTTTAAAATCTTACTGAGATTTTAAATTTTGATCACCTTTAAAATATACCAAAAACGAAATTTGGAACCTGCTCCCACCACCACCCGAGAGCACCGGAACCTGGCTCCATTCCGCTGCCTTTTTTGACTATCTCCAGCGGATTCCTTTCAGCCCCCAATCCCTTCGCGAACAGATCCTAAGTGCTCCAGCGGATTCCCTTCAGCCTTCCCTTCGGAAGGGATTCGGAGAGAGAATCCTTTTAGAAACAAATTCTCTCTCCTATCCCAGAGAGAAATCCCTTCAAGGGGATGCTGTTGAAAATAGTAAGAAATAAAGGGAATGAATATAGGGAAGGGAATGGAACGAAGGAAAATTGCTGGAGATTGCTCGGAGCATATGTGCCATCCAGGGCTGCCGCCGGGCCGCGCATCAAGCGGCGGGCGCGGCCGGAGGGAGCCGCGCCCACGCCTGAGCCGCGGCAGGAGCAGCGCCAGCCGCACTACTGCGTGTGCTCGCCCACGGCGCACCGGGGGTCGTTCCGGTGCCGGTGGCAACGCGGCAGCTACGAGTGGGGCACGGGCGCCGCCGGCAGCGGCCGCGGCCGGGCGGCGGTACTCCGGGACGTGCCGTAGCCGGTGATGCGTGTGCCGATGGTGACACCTTGAGGGCCCGCGGCCGGGCGGCGGACAGCCGGGCACGTGCCGCACATTTGTAGTGTACGCGTTCTCGGCTTATGACGCCTTCTTGTGCAGTGTGCTCGTGTAAATTGTACATACAGTGCGTACTTGTCGGAAGAAACACAAACAAACAAGTGTACATGGTTTTCTACAGCTGCTAGACTTTGATTTGTTCTGAAAACAGCATCACATTGTGAATCCATACGGCCATCAAAAAGCCATTAAAAATCCAATTGTAATTGGAATAGCATTGTGCAATCTTGTACGGCCATTAAAAAGCCAATTGGAATTGAGTTCATGCATATGCACAAGCTATATGTAGTATATCTTTATCTTTACCCCTTTATAATTCACCAGTTAATTCTTTTCTACATGCACATACTGTTCTACCCCCACAGAGGGTACTTTGCTTTGTTCACCCTAACACGTGCACACAGAAATCCTATTTCCTCATAATCAAGCGCTCAGATGTTCTAAATATCACTTTATCAAATCTGATGAACACAATCATCTGGTTCACCCCCCTGAAACTTTCCTCCCGGCCTGTCCCCCCAATCGCGCCGGTAACTTTACTCCCGGCCCGTCCCCCCAATCGCGACTATCGCAATTACTCGCCCAAGCTGCAGCTGTGGCATACTCGCCCATGGGTCCCTGCGGCCGGCGCCTCCCTCCCTCCCTGCGGCCACCGCCTCCCTCCCTCCCTGCGGCCGGCGGGGGTTGTATAAGCGCTCCTCTCCCCCGCCTACACGCAAAACCCTACCCCTAACCTTCAATACCGTGCGGCCAAACCCCGCACTGGCGCCACTCGCGCCGGCCTCGCCCGGCCTCAGCAGCCACCGCCGCCGCGCAACGAGCCCACGGTGCTTGAGAGGGCGCAGGCGGCGGCGAGGAAGTAGCGGGACGAGCTCGCGCGGGCCGGCAAGGGCGTGACTGGGTGGAAGGTGGCACAAGCGGTGCTGGTGGAGCTCAAGGTTGACTCGTGGGGCTCCCTCGACGTCCGGCTCCACGACATGCCCCTCTTGCGCGACCTCTTCCTCATCGAGGGCAAGGTCAGTATTTGCTTGGCTGCGAGCGCAGCAATTCTCAGTTTATTGTGGCTGCTTTCTAACCGTGCAAAGCTCGCATGTATTCTGTTTTGAATTCAAGATGGTTTCAACTGCAATTGCTGAAGCTGAAGTTTGGTGAGAAAAAGTTGCTAACGCTGCAAACTTTGCCCTATTTTGTGCTCCAATTCGTAATCTAACTGTTATGTGATGCATGACGCTGGTGGCGACTTGGGAGAGGGCGGCGACGGCGGCGGGAGGGAAGGCGATGGGGTGTTGTCCCTGTTGGGCACGGCAAGGACGACGACGATGAGGCGCTCTCCGGCCATACAGACGATGTAGTTGAATTACGAGATCTTTGTGCGCTTGTGCTAAGAACAGGAGGATCAAGAACGGAAAGAAGGTAAATAGAAGCCAGGTTCCTGCGGGAGCTCAAGATGAAGAAGAGCCTCGAGTGGGATTTGAACGATGTTAGATGGGATGGCGACCTGTTCCTGGCCACGCCGTCGAATGCCAGTGCTCCGTCGGGGTGCAACAGCAGGGAATTGGGCCGAACTGAGGGGGAGATTGGTTTTGGTTTTGTTGACAAGAGGAGGAGAGTCGCACCGGAGAATGACCATGAGGAGTGCAGAAATGTTGCAACTGCAAATGGAGATCATGGCAGAATGGTTATTCAGAGAGGGCAGAGCAGCGAAGAAGAGAGACATAGAAAAGGTGCCTGTTCTAGCTCTGCTCCATCTTGCCAAGTTGACGGCTGCCAGGCGGATCTCACCAACGCTAGGGAGTATCATAAGAGGCACAAGGTGTGTGAAGTACATACCAAGTCGGGTGTGGTTTGTATAAAAAACACAGAACATCGGTTCTCACAAGAAGGCAAAGAAAGTTAGTCAGCAATTTCTTTGTGAAATTAACATCGCTTATCATGTTACTTGTACCTTGAGCATGGCTTAATTTAGTACCTTCATATTGGTGACATCATCATATTTTATCTAATTAAAGCGCCTTCATCCGGGTCTGTTCTCTGGTCAGAGTTTCGTTCTTTGATTATCTGATTATATTGCTCTCTCTTGAGCTACATACTAGAATGCATTCTTTTGCTATGGGACCAAAAAAGGGAAGCTATTATTTTGAAATAAATCATGGGCAGTTGAATATAGGTATAAACCTCTTCTTACCTTTGTACTCCCTGCAATAAAACATATTCGATGTCCTAAAATTTGTGCAGTCAAACTATTTTAACTTTGATCAACAGTATCTTTATTAATATATAGATCTCACTTATATGTGACTGTCGGTAGTCATAATTACAACTTACAAGAAACGAAAAAATTCAAAAAAGAAAGTTGCTTGTATAGTGGTTAAAGTGATGGTTTTAATTAAGCAAATCAGCAGCTAAAGGCTCACTTGATGATGTGGCCTCACAGAGTTTCACCTCTGCTTATTAATTAGAAATAAGAACATCTTGATGATTTTTGGATAATTCAATGACATGGCTGGGGGGTGACAATGGAGTTCATAATTGTCAAGCATGATACTAAATTCAAGGTGTATGTGAAAACGAGTAGTCATGAGTGTAACAGAAATTCAGATTTTCACATGCTGAAAAATATTTTCCATATCTTTCATTGAGTCATGAGCTGAAATAAAAGAAATTATTTGACATGCCTTGTCAGATTTCACCTTCTTTAAGAATTCGATGAAGAGAAGAAGAGCTGCCGCTCACGTTTAGCAAGACATAATGGAAGAAGAAGGAAAGTCCCAGCCCAGGCAGGTATGGCTGGGAATGCCTTGAATGAAAATCAGCCTTTAACCAACACCTTACTCCTGTTATTGAAACAACTTGCGGGGCTAGATTGTAAGTTGCTCGAATTCTATGAACAGTTTTATATACAGTGATATTTAAATCCATTTGCAATCCAGCCATGGTCATGCTAACTGCATTGTTATGTTGGTGGCCGCTGGTAGCTCAACTTAGCAAATCAATGGTCCCAATTATTTGGTTAATCTTTTGAAGAACCTTGCTGCTATTGCTGGAACACAGACATATCAAGATATCCTGAAGAATGCAAATTCTGCTGCAATAACATTTCCAGAGCCGAACAGATAAAATTGTCTTTAAGCTCTTTGGGAAAGTGCCGAAGGATTTTCCTGTTGATCTACGTGCACAGGTCATTTACCATATTGCCAGGCCCGGCCCTGGGGGGGGTCCAGCTGTGCGGCCGATCTGGGCCCCCAAAACCATGGGGCCCCTCCCCCATATGTATACAAGTATACGTATTACAATACGTATAATGTATAATGGGCCAGCCGTAGCGAGATTGAAGCGAGATTGGTTGTGACGATTGGCCCAGTTGTACTTGTTCCCGTTCGCGTGCCCTTGATCGCTCCTGCACGTAGCGACTAGCGACGTAGCCGAACTCCATCGCTCCAGCCTCCACGGCGTCCACGCACGATCGTGCCGTCCCGCTCCCGGCTTCCCGGCGAGAACGCTGCAGGCCTGCAGCGCGCACCACGCGGTCCACCGTCCAAGCCACATCGCCACCACCCAACGCACGTCTACGCCTGCTACTGCGCTGCGCCGGCACCGCCCGCCGAGGCTGCTCGTTGCCGCGGCACATGCCGATCTGCCGCCTGCCGTCCTGCCCTCAATCCCTGATCCCTCATCTCTGATCTCTGTTCTCTACTGGACTGCTCTGCTCATTAGATTCAAACATCAACGTCAAGGCAACAGACTAACAGGTGACTGTTCTTGGCAATTGGCATCACCAGAGTTTAATTCAATCACCATTGCTCATTCAATATTTAATTTCTTTGACATATTCTAGGCATTATCTTCTATCCCTCATCGACTCATGAGTATTCAGTATTAAGTCGTTACTCATTATCTATTCATCAAGGCCGCAAGGCAGTGCGATTGTGCGAAGCGGGTCATTACGACTTACTAAATTTAACTTGGTAATTTACTAATTTCGTTAGTTGATCCATTATTAAATTATGGCAGTACCTTTGTCCCTTAGTAGGTCACTAATTGTCTTTTTAAAAATTGCAGCGCGGACATGTCGTCTAGAAAGTATGCATCGGGCAGTCAGAAAAGGAAAAAGAGGAAACATACAGATGAATTGATAGAATCACAGAGAGGATCTATTGATAGATTTTTTTAAGAGTAACATGAGCACTTCAAGAAATCCAGATGAGTGGGCGATAGTTGCTGTGGTGGAACAAACTAATCCTATTTCAGAAGATGAGGGCCCTATAGAAGATAATGTTGGCATCAACACGGAAGATAACAATGTAAGTGATCATGAGCACTCTGCTAGTGTAGATGAAGAACCAGTTTTTACTCCGGATATGTATGATCCAGTAAATTGGGATAAGCTTGATAACAAAGCAAGAGACATATTAGTGGAGAAAGGGCCTACAAGAGAAGAAAATATTGAATATCCTTTTGATGCTAACAAAAGACATTTTTCATACACTCATTACTCTAGAAAAATGAGCAATGGAGAGGTACATGACAGGAAATGGTTAGTCTATTCAAAACACGTTGACAAAGTGTTTTGCTTTTGCTGTAAGATTTTTGGTTTTCACAACCGCAAGAGTTCATTGGCGCTTGATGGGTTTAGAGATTGGAGGCATACAAGTGAGAGGCTGAAAGAGCATGAATCTAGTGTTGATCATATTACCAACATGAACTCTTGGAATGAATTGAGATCTAGACTAAGCAAAAATGAAACAGTTGACAAGGAGGTACAACAGCAAATCACAAAGGAGAAAGAACGCTTAAGGCAAGTTCTGTTACGAATAGTTGCCATTGTGAAATTTCTTGGTAAACGCAGTTTAGCTTTCAGAGGATCTAGTGAGCAACTTTATAATGATCTTAATGGTAATTTCTTAGCTTGTGTTGAGATGGTCGCAGAATTTGACTTGGTAATGCAAGATCACCTTAGACGTATTCAAAACAAAGAGATTCATTATCATTATCTTAGTCACAAAATTCAGAATGAGTTGATTTCTCTTATGGCTTCTGACATTACAAATTCTATCATAAAGACTGTTAAAGATGCCAAATATTTCTCGGTTATCCTTGATTGTACCCCAGATGCGAGTCACCAAGAACAGATGAGTTTGTTGGTTCGATGTGTTGATATGTCTAATGGAAAAATTAAAGTTGAGGAGTACTTTCTTGGTTTTTTGAAGGTGGATGACACATCTGGTGAAGGGCTTTTCAATGTATTGCTCGATTCCATCAAGTCATTTGGTCTTAATATTAATGATATTAGGGGTCAAGGTTATGATAATGGCTCTAATATGAAAGGAAAAAATAAAGGGGTACAAAGGAGGTTGCTTGATATAAATCCAAGAGCTTTGTATATGCCATGTGCTTGCCATAGTCTCAATCTTACTCTTTGTGATATGGCTAAATCATGTCGTAAAGCTATTTCATTCTTTGGAGTTGTGCAGCGGATATATGTATTATTTTCTAGTTCTACCAAAAGATGGAGTGTATTGCTTGAACATGTCAAAGATTTAACTGTGAAATCATTGAGCAATACTCGTTGGGAGAGTCGAATCAAAAGTGTCAAAGCAATTAGATATCAAGCTCCTCAACTAAGGTCAGCTTTGCAATGGTTAAGTGAAGATAGTGATACCGAAGCTAAGGATAGGAGTGATGCAAAAAATTTATTTGATATGCTTGGCAGTTATGAGTTCATACTTGGTATGATTATTTGGCATGACATTTGTTTCTTTGTAAATCTTGTGAGCAAGAAGTTGCAATCACCATCCATGTGCATTGATTCTACCTTACAACATATAGAAGGTATGGTGAATTACTTTGGCAACTATAGAAATGACGGGTTTGCTTCTAGTGTGATCATTGCCACAGAAATTGCAAATGAAATAGGTGTAGAACCATCATTTCCGGTAAAGCGTCGTGCTCTTAGGAAGAAACAATTTAATGAAACAGATTACGATGATGTAATTTTGCAAGCTGAGACAGACTTTGAAGTTAATTACTTTTTGGTTATGGTTGATATGGCAATCAGTTCATTGAAAAGTAGATTCGAGGAACTCCAATCATTCAAAGGTATATTCGGATTTTTAATGAGTTCAACAAACTTGAAGTCACTGGATGGTACTCAACTAAAAGGCTGTTGCACTAGATTTGCAGAAACTTTCTCTCTAGATGGTTCATCTGATATTGAGATAAATGATCTAATTTCTGAGTTAAGTGTTATGCAATTCACTTTGCCAGATAGATCGATGTCTGCTATGGAGATTTTTGAGTTTGTCAGAGAAGTGGATTGTTATCCTAATATTTCTATTGCTTATCGGATATTATTTACTATGCCTGTGACCGTGGCATCGGCTGAAAGGAGCTTCTCTAAGTTGAAATTGTTGAAGAATCATTTGAGGTCTGTAATGTCTCAAGAAAGGTTAAATGGTTTGGCAACTCTATGCATTGAGAAGATATTATTGGATCAAATTGATATCAATGCCATCATCAATGACTTCGCATCTAGAAATGTTAGAAGAAATTTTTGAGGTAATATGCATAAATTATTTGATGTGAATGTAGGTTTTAAATGCATTGAAGTGTTTATTATTATTATTATTATTATTATTATTATTATTATTATTATTATTATTATTATTATTATTATTATAGGGCCTCTATTTTTAGCTTCGCCCCGGGCCACCGAAATCCCAGGATCGGGCCTGCATATTGCAAACTGGAATAATGTTTATCTTAAGAATGTTATCCTTGAGAAGATTGAGTTTCTCATGCTGCTTTAGTCTTGAATCAAATTTTTTTCGAGTTACAGATCCTAAACTTGTTGTCACATTACCCAAGTGATATGGATAAGGTATCTTTATACAAACAGTGGTCTAGATATGCATCTCTCTTCTCTATGGTGAATAAACAACATACTAATGCAAACTCTAAAGGATAAAGAAGTATACTTCTTACTTACTGTTATTTTTCTGTCTGAATTTGACTAAAGCTTGATGCCGATCCAGCTCCTTGGATAGAAAAGCTTATTAACATATCCATTGATAGCTTCTAGAGAACAGGATGGGTGTATGCTAGGGTGGACTGCCTGACATTGAGTTGCAATGGTTTGTTCGCCTTATTTGGAATACTTATTTTGCTCTCGTTCATCCCTGTTCCTTATAGATTTTATTTTCATATACTTGAGCACCAGCTTCTTATCTTTTGTTGTTTCCCATGTTTTGTCAGGTAGGCTTATGTTAGTGTCTCCCTGGCAACCCGTAATAGGTGACAAGCATCAGATATTAAGTGTAACCCCTATTGCAGTTGCTTGTTCTTCAACAGCAAATTTCTCGGTGAAAGGTTTCAACATAGTTCAACCAACCACAAAGTAGGTATTTTGTGTCGTTTAATAGTCTGCACTGACCCAAATTTTGTTTAAATGATATAATGTTGGTATTTATTTCAGATTACTTTGTATATTTGGTGGGAAATATTTAATCCAAGAAGCAACACAGATGCTACTTGATGATACTACGATGCAGCAAGGCCCTCAATGTCTGACCTTCTCTTGCTCCTTTCATAGCAAGCTGTTATCTTTGTTTAGTAAAACTATAACATTAGTACAGTTGCTGAAGAGAGTTTCAGTATATTAACTAACAATATAAGAAATCATTAAGAGACTTGAATCTAAACTTTTAGCTTGCTGAACATCTTCCTATACTGTAGAACCACATATCACATAAAACAATGATGTTCTAGAATTTTCCACTTTTAGTTTAACCTGGGACCTAACCTAGCTGTGTCCAAAATCAATTCATAACAAGAAATCTATCCATTCCACAACTAAGTAGTAGGAATAGCAATAATAATGATTTTTTGTATTTCTGTTTTTTTTGGCTAAAACAGCCAAGTGGTAATAATGCATGTAGCGTGCATAACATTATAATTTGCTGTGTTGTTCGTACTCTTCTCTGTAGTGTGTTATTGCTTCTGTTATACTAACTGGCTATTGCTATCTGCTCTCTAGACAGATGTTGTGCTGCTAAGTTTGGAGGATCAAGGTGTTCGTCAGCTTTATCCAAAGGGCCCAAATATCGGTGCATGCGATTCCCAACAATACTTATTTGTCTGTTACAGATGTATATGTAATTCAAATGGTTACATTGTGCACATCTTACTACACTTTATTACCAAAAAAACATATAACACCTTTTGCTTATTTGAATTGTATTACCAAATATCGCCGTAGCGTTAACACGGGCAATATACTAGTACTACAGGGAAGAGAATAGCAGCGTAATAGCTGTCAGTCCATTGTGATCCGGCCTGGGCCTCCCTTCAGCGAGCGGTACAGAGGCCTCGATCGCTTGAAGCCGAATATGTCCGTAATCCGGTAAGTTTTGGGTGGATCTGCTTCGGCGATAGCCTTCTTGAACTCTGCCGAATGGCTGCCGCTGAAGACTTGCACGCTTATTGTCTTTCTTTCAGCCGCATCGACTTTTATGTACTGATCGAAGAATTGGATGAACTCTTCTTTCTTGAGCTCTCTTAGGAGAGCAACCTGCAAATATTATTTGAGGTCACATGTCTTGTGAATCAAGGACATAGCCATTTTGCTTTGGAACGAAGAGCGATTTTATGTTCCCTAAAATGTAACTTTAGAAAACTGTGCTGGTAGTTTTCTTTATTTATTTTCCTATCTGCTTTATATTTGGTACAAATTTCTCTTACAATGGTCGTGCATTGTGGCCTGAAAGGAAAACAGTTACCTCAGACTCAACCCTATCAAACTTGAGAGTTCCTGCCTCAATCTCTGCCCAGTAGAAGCCAGACTCCTCCCACAAGTTTTTAAATTTCTCCAGTTTCGAATCAACAAGTGATTTGACATTTCTCTGCAATAAGAAGGCCATGTCAATGCCTGAGCTACACTAATGCACAAATAGTAGAATAATATGAATTAATGTGCTCTGAATGAGGGCATAATAGTCACTCAAAAAACTGGTCAAATAATGTGAATTAATGTGGTCCTGTTCTACATCCAGCACTAGGTCCTGTAGTCCACGTGGCTGCTTATCACTCAATAATGGGCATTTTAGAGAACATATTATGAGTACTTATGAAAGCTCTGCCTTGTTAAAAAAATCATATAACTTAGGAAAATCTGAAAGCTAAATTAGTTCTGAAGCTCAAACTGAAGACACTAACCTTGAAATCCTTGTCAGACAGTTCATGGATTTTGCTTTCGAACATCTTGAAGAATTCATCAACTCTAGTATCAAGATATGAAGGATCCTAGGCGTCCGATATAAGATCAGTAGGAGAAAGCAGCAAAATATTTTTCATATCAACTACTATGACTTTGAACTTGTACCTTTATTGTGGACTGAACAACAACCTCAATTGCGTGCACTCCATAATCAGATCTGATGAATGAGGATATCATTGTAAGCTAGGATTATAAATCATCAATGGAACCAAAACTTCATATTTCTCCCAAAGAGACTAAGCAACAAGCAATACGTCTAAACACTATAACCTGTACCATATACCTTAGAGAAAGACCTGTAATATACCCAAGTTGCTCAACAGTTCTCAGCTGGTTGAAGGCAGGCTGGCTAGCAATTAGACAGAACAGCTGAAGATTGATATTTGAAATGGCATCGTCCAGATGGACCTGAATATATTAAATATGTTTAGTATCCTGGGATGCTTCTTATTACAGAACGTTATGCATTTAACTTGAATATTTCTTCTAATTTCTTAATATATTATGCAACTTCTTATAAATAACAATCCTTCAAAGGAAGTTAAAAAGAGCAAAAGCATTGCCAGATTTTATACATCTCACTCACTTGAAATACTGTATTTTATCGATCTGAAACATTATTGATTGGCTAGAGCATCACTTAGTGGCTCAAGTACGCCGTAGCTCTCCAACAAAACATGTATGAAAAAGAACTGAGCACTAGCTGTGTCCCCCCTTATGATCTAGTATGGCAAAGCGACTGAAGAAAACAATGCTACATGTTCCTTGTGCTGGCTCAGTTGCACTTTGGGTTAGTGACTGAAGGCTGAGATGCTTCGATCTTGTAGTACAACTGACCGTCATGCTCTGATATGAAATATACTTCGTTACTTCAGTCATTGCTAAGTGAGCAGGAGCAACCTATCTATAAATTCCATTAGTTTTTGCACTATTTTTAATTTTTTAATGGATTGTTGAAGACATTTGGCATTGTATGTAAGCAACTCGATTCCTGACAAATAGTACTAGTGAGTAGCAACAAGGTGATGATGATTGTCGCGGAACAAATCCTAGAAGATGATTTTCAATGAAGAGAGAAGCATGGATGCAAGAGAAATGATTTTACACTGAGCTTGCAGTTCTTTCAGGGCCGTAAGCTCAGAAAAGATTAATATAGAGAATGACGGAAATATAAATACTCTTTGAGATATAGGTAGTTGTTTTACTGGGCACATTCCATATGACCATTACAAAACCCAATGTATTGATCATGGGAAAAGTATTGAGTATTGAGGGACTATGGCTTAGAGTGACTAAACAAAAAACACATGATGCAATGCAAGGGATAGCACCGCCCCCGTGAAGTGCTCTTTGCCAGGATCGAAGCATTAACTGAGTTTTTTTTTTTTTGCTTGCACGAATTTGAAACTGACCAGCTCTGGCTTTTTCCGGCTTCTCGAAGCGGCTCCAACTTCCAGTCTTGGCTCCAGCTCCGGCTCCAGCTTATTTAGCTCGGCTTTTGGCTCCAACTTCTTCAGTCCAGTTTTGGCTCCAGCTCCATCGTCTCGGCTCTGGCTTCGGCTCTCAGCTCCGGCTCTTCAGCTCGGTTATTGGCTCGGCTTCGGTTCTTCAGCTCGGCTCTGTTTCTTCTGAATGGTTTTTTGGCGCTCAGCTCTTTTTCAGCTGGCAGCTTCTTCGGCATGGCTCTTTGTTTGCCGGCTCCGGCTCTCCGATTTTCGGCGGCTCGGCTCACTCCAGTAGCTTGGCTGCAAGACCAGGACTTTGGACTTTTTCTATTATAGTGTCAACCCTTCCAAATGCAATACTATTGCATACGTTTTGCATTTGTGAGGGGTGTTAAGGATATATTGCCTTATATAGGTTTTCCATGTACATGGTTGCCTTATATAGGCTTTCCTTTTCTTTTATACCATCATGTACTCTATATATTTTGGTCATTGACCTCATATTAAATACAACAAGTGCTATTCATAACACCGCGATCATCCTCTCCTTAAACACCCGTGAAGCGTCCACTTTGAGCTTCCACCACTTCGTCCTCGTGACTTTGAGTTTCCATTGGTGACAAAAATTTTTTTGGGTAAGGTTTTTGAGAAACTAGATTGTTCCGAAACTTCACATTAGTGATTCTTTAGATAAAGCCATTCTACCTTATAAATTTACTTCTATTTGAATTAGAGCATTGACATTAATTTTGCATATAAGCACAACATTGCATAATAATGTTTTAAAAAATAGAAAACAAATAGAACCATATGGTTCTACCGAGTTCTCCCCCACTGAATGGCGAGCTACCAACAATCCTCTCCACAATGTTCCAACTATTATTGGGCTGACCATAACTGTAACATCCTCAAAATCTTAAATAAGAAATTAAAAATGCAAAGTGCTTGGATCTGTTTCTCTCGCTCTTCTTATTCTTGAATCTTTGCCGTAAAGGGGTAGCCTTTCTAAAAACCTTAAGAAGCATACATATATTACTAGAAAATGAAATAAGGAACTAACCCAATGTTAAAATCTGCACCGCACCACGTTCGCCATCACTTCTCTTCCTCCCTCTTCCGCCAAAGGCGCTACAATCTCCCTTCAGGCCGCCATAGCCTTAGAGCACGAAGCTCAGTGGGAAGACGAAATCGAAGCGGTACTCTGCTTCATTTCCAAAATTGCCTCGCATTTTAGCATCTACCAACTCTAATAATCATTAACCCCAAATCAATTTCAGCTCATGACAACTAATTTGCTCTCACCGCCATGGTCATCTTCTTCATCTCCGGGTAACCGGTGCTAGCCCAACGTAGCCATCCACAGCCGAAACTAGCAGGTAAGTTGGAGCTTCCACGGTTCACCGGAGCTCATGCTTGATCCCGCCCGCGCTTGAACAAACCGGTGGTCCTCACCGCCACTCGGCCATGGCGGCCACCGCCTGCCATGACGATGCGATGGCACCAGCCGTCGCCGGCAGCAACAGCGCCCATCGGCGGGTGCGCCTCGCCAAGCTGGAGCCCGTAGGACCCCAGGCCGGCCGTCATGTTGGCCCTAACGCCGACGCCGGCGAGCCTTAGGCCATCCCCTGCTTCGGTGCCACTAACAAGCGGGGTTGCCACGACAGACCGGACGGGGAAGAGGACTGCCGAATAAGGAAATGCGCCTTCTCTTAAGAGGAAACGTACTTTCCATATTCGGAAAGTTTCGTAATTTCAAATACTTTTTCCTATCCGGACCAAACCGTTTGCTCATAACTTTTTCATCTTTACTCCAAACCCAACCAAACAAGTTTCTAAATTATTGATAAATCGCCTAGTTTCAGAATATACAATAATATCTGAGTTTGAACCACTGGTTAAAATTTAAATCCAAAACAAAATGGTAGGCTCGAAATGTGCTCAATAAAATTTTTATGTGAATTAAGTTTGAACTAAGTGAGACATTTTATTGCAATCCTTGTGTTCTAAGCCCTCTAATTATGCAAAGAAATTTAAATTTCAGGTTAGTTTGTAACATTTTTTTAATTAAGATTATTTCCAATGTGTTAATTAAACAACAATTCATAACTTGATCAAATTAAGTCCATATGACGCGAAACCAATTTTCATGTGCTAGTTGGTCAGTAAGCAACCTCTTTTTGTAAAAATGTTTAGGGTGTACCATGCAACCTATACCTACCACTACTAACTCTGTTGTTCCATGTACTAATATAAATTAGTACAAGCAACTAGCATCTTGAATTCGAAACTTAATATACTTAAATTCACAATCTTAGCTTTTTGAATTCGTAAAAAAATAAAATAGATAAATCATAAGAACAAGTAATGTGTATGGTGCAATCCCAACCTACCAATAATAAGAAAGACCGTAACACATGAAAACATGAAACCTAGCTCATAGCCCTACCTGTTTTGAATAAAGAATTTCCATTTGATTTTGCATCTAATTTCTTTTGCCCTTTTGAAAACTAGTTGTTTGTTATTTGCCGGGTAATCGGGCGGGTGTCAATTAGACACCGAAACTACGAAGTTTGTTGACGACAGTCTCACTACCGGCACCGATCTCATTCTAGACAACGACCAGCAAGGCAAGCACCCCCTTCAATCATTTTGATCCTATTATTTTACGATGTTTAATTTGCTTTCTAAGAGCTATTATGCATGCGTTATGTTTCGTAACCTCTGTTATATTGTGGGTATTGGTAGATACAACCTAACTCATGGAATTTCCTTAATAAATAAGGACACGTGAACCTTGATGACCCTGGGATATGGTTAAGACAATATATGATGTCAACACGGGTATATGCGATTATTTAACCTTCATGCTTAGCCATGCACTAGAAGTGGGTGGTGGAATAAAAGACATATAAGTTTTTATGTAATTTAAAAAGGTTGGATATGACAGTAAAGGATACTGATATTGTGGTAAAAATAAAAAATAAAACTATGGTTTTTGACGCGGACGAATAGTGGCAATAGCCGGTGGTGCATGTGACTTGCACGTAGATAGAGGGGATTATTGCTCGGGTTGGAATAAAGACCGAACATAGTGCTGTATAATTCAAGGGTATCCGTACGACCACAAGTGCCGGTATGGGACGGCCTTAACTTTTTAAATTACTTAGAACTATCTTTGCACATTGAAAGGCTAAGTAGTACGTGCTTTCTGAGATGGATTGCTCAAAGGGACGCCCAAACCGAGGTGTTGGAAATAACATTTGCTGATCAACGGTGTAAGCCTTACTATGGGGAGAAGTGCGGCGTTAGGCTGTATAACCGTTCGTCGTACAATGATTGTACATATATCTTCTGCCACCATTAGTAAGGGTTTAACATCACCGGACTGGTGCAAAGTTAGAGCTAGGTAATGTAACGGTTATGTATGATCTCTCCACGACACACCAAAGAAAGTGTTAATTATCGATTGCAAAAAGAGATGATCATTCCTAGTAGGTAAAGCAGTAGACCTCTGCAGAGTTAAAACTTTTCGAAAAGTTGTACCTGCGGTCATGGGAACCTTGGTGCACTGACACTAGTTAGATGATTTCGAGAATTCAAAATTTTATTAAACATTTACCCCTTACATATGATTAATACTTACCATGTGTTGGTAAGAATTGACTTTAGTTGTTATGCCATGTGTTGGCAAACCTGAATTTTTATGTCAAAGTGTGGACAGGGAATGGGTCAAGTTGTCACTCACGTCATGGAGGACTGTGAGTTGCTATATTGATGCTTGCTTGTTATTTCATATACTTAACAAACGTGCCACTGCAAGCTTTCGCTTTCAGTCTATTATACAGTATTTAATACTCAAACACGCTCAACGCAAAATGAACTTAGCAGCCTTTCATTTGATATAGCCTGCATTTATTAAATATTTGCATACACTACAAGACTTGCTGACTACGCAATGTACTCAACCTTGCCATCATTGTTGTGTATTTAGGTGATGAGACAGAACACTCCGACGAACAGTATGATAATACAAGTCACGAGCATCTCAACGATGAGCTTTTCTAAGGTTTACCTAGTCGATTGCCTGTGAGGTTAGGGGCTAAGGCAAACCACAAGTTATTGGGTTTTCCGCTACGAGGTTTTCCTCATTTGGCCCTATAAGAATAATTTGTATAACTGCTTCATTAAGTTATGTAATAAATACTGTACGAATGTGATTTCAACTTTGTAAATATGCGTACTAACCACTGATCATGGGACTAATACTGTATGCACCTGGTACCCATTTTTGTGTTCTGTACTAAAAATGGAGGCCTTAAAATAACCATTAATTAGCAGGGAGCAGGATCATCGGTTTCTAACCGGTTCGGTGAACATTAGTTATGCAACAAATATTAGAAGCTACTGATCACCTTAATTCGGTTTGGTTAACATTAGTTGCACCCCTTGCACCAAAGTTTTGAAGGAGCCTTTACCTGAATGTATTGGACAACCGATGAATTCTCATTCTTCAGATTTAAGCCCTCAATTTGGTAGTAGCATTTCAATTCATTTTCAAACATGATAACCCTTTTAGTCAGATATTGTGATGGATGCATGGATTTGAAGACAGAATTAGGGGTATTAAATATAATATTTTCGATCTCCTGGACAATAGATTTTGCCTCATTTGGTTCAATGTTACCTGCAAGAAGAATTTTTAATAAGTACGATTGGAAATGAATCCCACTCCAGTCCCTTGGAAATATATGTACATAACGATTAACATGAAATTTTACCGAACCTTGAACATAGCAATCCAAATATGTCTTCGATAGCAAGAGTGGCACAAACTTTGCAAGAAAATCTGATTCAAGCTTAGAAAGAGCTTCAAGTTTCTCAACCAAAGGCCATTTGTTATCTTGCAATATCAAAGAGAGATAGTATGAAGCTTGAGAACATGGTTGGCTGAATTTGAAATTTTGGTAGTCCTTGACAGAAGTTTCCTGTGTTGGTACGACGCCGGTCAACAATTAGTGATGAAAAAAAATCAGCACAGGAAAACAACATTATATTAAATAATACAAAAATGTAGTAATGAGGCACATGATATCCTAGATTTAATTTTAAGAATCCACAGACCAAGAACGAAGCTTGAAGAATATAATAGAATTCACAATCTCCTGAAACCAACGGTTGTGATAATCAGTAGTATTACCATAACTTGATAAGTACACTTTGTTTTATCATAATCATTATGTAGTGCAAACTGCACTAATGAAATGTGCCACTCACTAAGTATCACAAATTGTACCATTGCAAATAAGTTAGACCATGAAATTAGATGGGATTTGGCTATTTTAAAGAATTTTCTGGCAGGTGAGAAATAAATAAGTAAAAGCACAGCATTGAGAATTGAGACCAGTAATAAGATTATTAGATTCGGATATGGAGTACGAACAATTATGGATCTTTTGTAAATTCCTGATCTGGTATGTCTCCAAAACCTATTATATTCAGTTATATTTTTTATGAAAGGTTGCCATAAATTTCCAAAAAGTATGTTGCAAAAGATGCAAACAAACAAATCATTGTTACGCATACTGAGCACTGCAGAACCCTTCATCTTTTGGTTCTCACACACTATCATGCCCACAGCTTAAAATTTGACACAACTCAGCTTTGATCATCAATTAGTTGCAAGTTGATAGATAACCAGTTTTTAATGAAAGTGAAATTCAGCAGTCAAACAAGTTGATCCACACAAAGTTGATGACAAAAGGAAAAATTAAATATCTAAATGTTCCTGAGAAAAATTACGACAGGGAAACCGATACTAATATAATAGGACCCATGCCTTACCTTCAGGGCAGAAAATCTGTTTGGCTTAACTTCAAAGTTAGCTATTTGCTTCATTATGGCATGTAGCAGAACTTTCATCTTGTCATTGTAACCACCTACTGAGACCTTCAAACATATACAGTTGTGTTGAGTTATAATTTGAAATTGGCCTAATACCAGCAACTTCATAATGCATGAAATTGGCACAAAGATAAGCATAATAAACCTGGAATCCAGTAGAAGTAAGATAAATCGAATAGAATAAACCGGCAATTTGAGCATCATAAGCTGCAAAAAGAAATAATCTGTCATTGCATATTTGGACTTAAGTTGGCGGGATTAATCCCCAAATGGACTGTTATATATGGACAATTATGCAATTATTTGCATAATTTATTATTTAGTGTTTGCTTACCATAAGCATTCAAGTAATCTACTAACAAATCAACAAAGAGACTTGTCGAAACAACTGCTTCAGGGGAGTGGCTTGACAACGGACAGTGGAAATCAATTACAATGTAAACCTTCGGAGTGGAGAAGAGCATGTCGGCCTTATACCACAACCGTGAAAGTGGTGTCTTCCTTAATACTGTTGGAAATCTAACCTGGTAAAACAGTTCTATTTTGTTAACATTTATTTACTATGTGAATATTTGAACAATTCAAATAGAGTGTCTTAATGTGAACATAAAACACAAACAAGTCACTCCAAATTTAACCTTGTCGTGTGCTTCTTTAAGAGATAAATCCTTTGGAATGAAAATATTAGGCTTTGGGAGATGAAGCTTCTCAGTAGGAGCTTTTTTAACCCATTGCTGCCAATAAGAGGTAATCAATTACAATATGTTATGGAGGCTTATTCACATAAATCTGAATTATTAAGCACATTTTAACAGTCTGTCGTGCGGTACAAGATGGGGGGAAAAGAATATAATTTAGAAAATGAGATTATTTGTGTGTGTATGCGCGCATGCGTACGTGTGTGGTGGTTGGGGGGGGGGGGGGGCGCATACCTGTATCATAGAAGGAGTGACACTTTCAACAGAATATGATGTATTGTACCAGGGCTCAACAGAGTTAGTAGATCCTTCAAATTTTTTGGACTGCCATAATATTCTAAGGAGACAGAGAAGTATTGAATCAAAGAAAGAAGAAAAGCATAATATTTAGCTGAATGCCAGCATCAGTGAGTAATTTACCAATGTTGGCCATCTGTGTACTTTGTAATACTTCAGAAAATGACCAATTTATATATGTTTATATGTTGAGATACGAAGAGACTATGATATGGATAGCAGGGACAAACAAAGATGCCATGAACTGTGTAAGCATACCTTACTCTTTTGGGTGACAACTCATCAAGTATCATATTTATTCTATTTGGAGAGTACTTCGATGGCAACGATGCACCAACCAGCCATTCTTCTGGTGGGAACAACTGCAGGCCAGCTCACAAATATTTGAAATTGAAGACAGAAGATACCACTGAACTACAGATAAAAGATGCAGTTTGACAGATTTTTGACACATTGAAATCGTAGATAATAGAGTAATTGATACTTCAAGTTATCATTGATCAAATACCTCCACAGATATATCAGCAATGAAGATCATTGATCATAAGGAATTGTAAAAGCTGAAGCATGTAATGAGCTCTAGAGAAATATACCCGCATGCCTGAGACAGTACCCATCACATAGCTGATCGGATGGATTTTGTCTTGATAGTGGAATTCCGTTTCGTTTATCGCCACAAGCTAGCAAATCAAAAACGTGTTAGCATGTACATTTATGTAACTAAATGTAAATCATATTTTCTCCTCAATAGGCTAAAGACATGCATAAAAATTGATACTAACAAATGCTGCAACAAACAACCTCAGGTAATAAATTTTAAACACAATGAGGTTGTTTTATTAAAATAAAACATAACAGAGTCCAAAAGTGCAATGTTCATATTCAATTGTTCAAATGCTCATACTCCATCAGTAGCAGATAAATTCTTTCTATTATCCTATATTGGAAGAACATGTATCCTGGACTCATGGTAGGTTGTCAAGGACTAACAAGACCTTCCGTTCAAATGAAAAATATCTCATTTGTTAATCAACATAAGTGTTCCGTTTTATTTCCTAAAAAAAAAGTATACAGTTTTACATAGTTTTTGTTTGCTCATAAGTCATAACAAACTTCCAAAAGATTTTTTTTTTTTTTTTTTTTTTTTTTTTGCAGTAATAGATTCATTTGGACAATTTGCATGGTGATTGTGACATTTCTGAAGAAAACCATTCCTGTGACAAAATGCAAAGATCAGAGACTTAAACATAAAGCCTTTGTCGCAATTGCACACAAACAATATAACCACCATGAAACTTTTAAAGTAAACTTTTCCAATGAAGACGTGCAAAGATCAGAAACTTAAATACTGGCAAAACATTTGTTTCTGTTCCTGAGAGAAGTAACTACATATAGAAGCATCACCCACCAAATAATTTTCTAGATAAGACTTCACAATACATTAATTATGTTCCTGTCAATTACCTCATTAAAGATCCACTCATGGATTCCATTTTCTTTTAATAGGTAAAGGTATTTGAAGACCAATCCAATGATATCCTCCATGTGTTCTGAAATCATTGCATGTGCACATAAGAGGCTTAACATAAAAATGTGCTTGAAAAAAGAAATGGTTGTGTTAGTTCTAAAAGAACAAAATGGAAATGGAAACTGACCATGACCAGCATCAGTGAGCCTCATGCTTACTGAGAAAAAGGAGTATTGGGTACTGTCACTGCCCTCCCAAGCCGTCAAGTTCATGGCCCATCCTAATGTAGCCAAAATTAGACATGTCACAGGTCACACATGTTGACACAAGAAATTAAAGAATGACTAATGTTTGGGCAGATAATGCTGGCAAAAGAATATGTACAATGATCTAATGTTGAAGCTAACTTGCCTAGTTCCTTTATAATATGGAAGATGGACCCCTCACCCTCATGCCCAACAAGGTGACTGAGATAATGATAAGGACCTTCTTTGTAAAAGTGGATGTCAGGTGTAACTGGCCATGATATTCTTAGATAGTCACCTTCAGCTATCGGAATTGCTTTGACAAGAAGCTGCATGACAAGGATGGTGAATTTCATATCATTTGCCATCGCTTATATTTACTTTTTTAACAAATAAAAGCTATTGAATGGATTATGTGCCAACTATTCAATCCTGTCCATCTACTGTTAGTTGTGTTGCCTTCAAGTTTCTACCTGCAAATGTCCCTCCGAAAGTGGTTGACTTGGACATTTGAAGCTTCTCTGATCAGTGTTTTTGACGTCACTAAACAAGCGTTCAACTAAGCTTTGAATGCAATCAAGGCTCTCTACAAAAATCATTTGATCAGTAACAGATAGCTATAGGGTTACCAATGGACCAACCTGTAATATTTACCCTTTCCATAAACAACAAGGTGCATAAGATTTGCTGAATAATTCTCGTAAAACTTCAGAAGCTCAAGTCTGATGTCCAAGCCCCTCTCTTTTGGTTTAGTTTCTAGTGTTTCCCAACTTCCTGATGTATTAAATGACAAATTAGCAGTAATAAAATTATAAAATATTTTAGTAGTTTCATATATTTGGGGCAATAAATTTCACGAAACTAAGATACAAAATCCACAAGACAGCTGCTTATTAGGTATGCACAAGAATTGACAGGAAGACTCAAACATTGTTTGGCACCAAATTAGATTTTACATGCAGCCATTTCAATTTGCACGAACAAATTAAACATTCTTTCGATGTGACTAGAAAAAGCATGCGATTTATAAAGCTGATAGATATATTTAGAGGTGGAACACACGAAAATTGAAACGTCCTGTTGTTTTGCATCCTAACTATGTTTATCATAATACAAAACAATTATCATAATGAGCTAACAAGATGAGTAGTCAGAACATCAAGAGTTGCTCACCGGTACTGAATTTATGGTAAGGGTGATCCTTTGAAGCCAGATGCTTTTGAAGCTGTGGGGGAAAAATTGAAAACTGAATTAACAGTGCAGCATGGCTAATGGGATTAAAGGTGACGAAATGGAAACTATAGGATATACTGAGGATAAACCGGGCTTAGATCGTGCCAAATATGGTTAATATGGAAGCACACCTATGCTTTATTGATGGCAGTTTCTGATACAGATATGACAGTGTTGCACGAAAGAATATCTTTCTTTTTTTAACCCAAGGGCGGGAGCTCTGCCAATTCACTAGAGTAGAAGAGAATTACAAACACTGTTCCAGAGGGGAGACACCAACAACACCGTCCCGAAAGGGGAAAACACCAACAACGTGTAGGGAGCCCCAGACCTAGGACTCCTACGAAAACAACACTCGCTCCAAATAAGCAAGAACACAGCGGAGCAGCAAACACCAAATCCTCACCCACAGCTCACAAGTAAAGCCTAGAACTGGCTGAGATCGAAGCAAAGCACAGAGCTGAAGAAACCCATCTCTTGTGATGACTTGAACCGCAACCGCCCACACCAGAGTGCTCACCACAACAGCAATCCCACCTCGGTTCACCAACGCGAACCCATCCAGCACCATTGGACTGCACTAACACCAACGGGAACCCACTCAACAATATCGATCGGACCATGCCAAGTTGCCAACACCGCACCACGAACAACACCACCAGCTTGACGAGCCACGACAAACACGAGGAACCAACACAATACTCCGAAAGCAACTTGATGCAGATACACGCACGCCTATTCACTTTTCAGTTATATATATTATTTGACTGGAAAGATTTTAAGCTGCATTATATATTGCCAGTGAATTGCAATTCAATTGGGTCTTTAATTATTATACATGAGATACAAAGCTGCTACTATTTTATTTAATTATTCGTATGCTTATAGTTGATTTGTACAAGCCTAGAAGACCTAGACAAAATACATTGCGTTGACCCACCTGTCACCTCTGGCCCCAACTGCATGCAGCACACGCAAACAGTAACCAAATTTTGTTGCTTGACCGAATCATATCACTAATTCGGTTTGGTTCGTACGGCTTTTGCTATCTCCCCCTCATATTTACATCTATTCCATTGTAAAACTTAGACACCAAATTAATAAGATAGCTATTTTTGCATCTATTAAGCGTTCTTCGCTTGTTCTACCTTATTGCATGCGCATAGAGAGGAAGAATTGAGTAACTTCTTCTAAAGATTATTTTGTCTTTCCATTGGGAATTGGGAGATTGATATACTTCACTCGGTGTCCGTGGAGTGAAATACATGTGTGATTTTGGTGGATTGAATAGTTGCAAGCCCGTTGCATCTGGCAGGGGAGACCAGCTATTGTTCATCAAGAGAGCATGTGAGTATCCAAATCCTACGCTCACATGCTCTCTTCGGTTACGCTTGGGTTACTGTTTGGCACTGTAGCCATATCGTGTACTGTAGCCAGTGGCGGAGCTAGAAAAATTCAGAGCCTGAGCAAATTTAATTACGGTCTGGGCTGAGTTTGAGTGCCTGTTGCCAATTGCTATGTAACCTAGACTTGAACCCTGCTAGATAAGCCACTAGATGACCCATTTGCTAGCCCTAGTATATAGTCATTAGGCTTTGAGCCCGGGCAACAGCCCTGGCCCGCCGGGCCCTGGCTCCGCCGGTGACTGTAGCGTTGAACTCAATCCTATAATATCTGTTCCATGCATTGTTCAACATAATTCAGCACTTCCAGCTTTTGCATGTGGCATGCACCGTGGGGCCCATGTGCTTGAATTACGTCCATGTGCATGCGAGCTGCAGCTATGGCATTGCATGTAGGGGTGAAAACAGGAAAGGAAATATCCGCCCGATCCGATCCCGAATCCGTTTAAAATCCGTACCGATGTTATCTGTATCTGTATCCGGGAAATCCGATGTAATATGGATTAGGATATGGGAAGAGCAATATCCGACCCGTATCCGAAAAATCTCATGTAATATGGGTTAGGATATGGGAAGAGCAATATCCGACCCAATATCCGATAAATATCCGACCCGATATCCAGATAAATCTCATGTAATATGGATTAGGACATGGGAAGAGCGTTTCTCCAAGCAGCGCAAGCACGCCCTGGCGCACTACCGCGACGCCCTTCGCAGCGCTGCCCAGCCAAGCAGCCCGCCGTTGCGTGTGGGTGTTGGGGCAAGGCGAGCCAGGGGCCAGCGCCGACGGGTGACCTGCTTCCTTTGGTGGCTGGGGCGGTGAGTGTGGAGAGAGAGGGAGCCCTCCACGGGGAGGTACGACGGCAAGAAACGGCGTCAGAGAAGGGGGAGAGGAGAGGCTCTGAGGTACAGAGAGACAATCCTCAACTCCGGCGAGGAGCTCGAACACCAGCAAAACGAATCTGAGGAGAGAAAAACGGATCTGGAAATTGGTGAGAGGGAGGGAGTGGGAAACGAGGGCCGGAGCCCGGAGGGGCGCAATGGAACTGTGGAAGTAGGGGGAATTTTTTTTATAGGATACAATATTTGATCTGTATTTATAAAATAATACAATACTTTCGCGTATTTATAGAAAATTCATTTATACCCAGAATTTGAAATCTCATTTTTGAATATCCGAAATTTCAGAAACCGTTTTTCACGTACTTGGCAATTGAAAAACCGAGTATACCATATCCGGTTTTTTAAGTACCGGTAGTGTCATACCTGAAACCTCAAAAACCAGGTATGGAAGCTATAGCTGACAATTCAAAAATCGGATATGAGTTCACTGTTTGGTACTCCCTCCGTTTCTTTTTATAAGGCGTATTTGGTTTCGTTAGGACAAGGCTTTGACCAACAATTACTCTATTAGCATATAATTTTTATGACACAAAATTGATATTAGCAGATTTGTATTTAAAAGTACTTATATATAATTATGATTTTGTATTGCATAAATGATATATTAATGAAGTAATCGTTGGTCAAAGTCTTGTCCTAATGAAACCAAATACGCCTTATAAAAAGAAACGGAGGGAGTAATTGGCAGGACAGTAAAGGCGCATTAGGGGAAGGTGCAGTGATAGAAAAAAAAGGACAGGAAAAAAGGTGCACGATTACCGTGAAAATTACCGTGCGATGTTTACGCGAAAATTACCGTGCGATTTTGAAAGAAAAAAGCAATAAAAAATACTCATATCCGGATTTTGAAAAACCGGGTATGGCAAAAACCGGTTAAATTATATCCGGTTTTTCAAAATATGGGTATGGGGCAAAATACGCAATACCCGAGATTTGAAAATCCAAATACGCGAAAAACGGTTTCTGAAATTCCGAGTATTCAAAGATAGAATTTCAAATTTCAAGTATGAGTTGGATTTTTGTAAATGCGTGAAAGTGTTATATCGTTTTGTGAATACGGATCAAATCTTGTATTAAATACAAAATTTTCCGAAAGTAGGGTACTCGGGAGCTTCTTTGTGGTGTGCTCCCGCCGCCTCTGGGCGACACGGGGGAGGCCCACAGGCCTCGGAATAGGAGCTTTAGACGATAATTTTGTCCTAATTTTCACCACTTAGCTAAGTAGTGATTATTCACTGCTGGAATGATGGAATCTCAAGAACGATAATGCTGTTTCTTGTTTGGACGGAGACGAGAACGTGGAAGGAAGGAAGGACAGCGCCCAGGTGAAGCAGTATGCGCGGGATCATTTGGTACGGTAGCAAATCACCGTGCCAAATTTTTTGCTATAATAAATTACTGTGGCTCATGTTTTTAGTCTAATATAATAGATCATGTGTTGTCTTGATCGGACAGTCCATACCTACATAGATTGTTTTAAGTTGCAGTTCCCCACCGGAACTGCACCTGAACTGCGTGCTCGAGCTCGGCCGGAGCGCACGGCACGGCAGCCTTTTCTGCTCGGTTTTGCCGTAGGATGCTCGCACGAAAGAATATCTCATGTATATCTGACTAACAAAAGTAGAAAGTTTGAGTACCTGAGACATTCTCCATCTGTCAGACAACAAATTTTTCTTGTGTTCTAAGGACAACAAAAGGCAATGTTAGCCAGAGTGTGCATCTCGCTACACCAAATAAAACAAGTGCAAATTATAAAGTGATTGTGGTAAGCTGAAACTGGTGTAATTTTGACCACACATATAAGAATAGTTGCTTTCAGGTGTACTCTATTTTTTGTTTGGGAGACCACAGAAACATATGCCATGTTAGATGCAAACAGCATCACCATGTATAAACTATAAAGCGACTGCTCACCAGAATCAACAGCCTTTATCTCTCTAAGAACAGCATCCTGCGACATCAGCGGCTTAATAAAGAACTGTGCAAATCTGCGCAACAGAAACTACCCCATTATTATTTTTTCAAATAAAGAACCGTGCACATCTGCAGAACAAAAATCACCACCTTATTTAATAAACACGCATTAACTGAAAAGATATATATTGAAGAGACTTACCTATCTAAGGCTTCTTCGAAATTGTCCACGTTAACATCAAAAAAGAAATCCGTCGTCTCAGAGCATGTATAGGCATTGTAGGAGCCACCGTGCTGATATTTTTCACATCATACCAAGTAATCAAAAATGCAATCCAAGTACACCGAATGTAGATTCCAAGCATTAAAAAGAATATTTAAAATGTTCCATATTAACAGAGTCATAGAGACAGGAAATAGTACAAGGTGTGGACCTCTTTACCAACTTATGACATGATAGGATCGCTGAGTTGTTGCTAGTCCGAAAATTAGTGCTGCTTTTCTTTACAGCATTTGTCCTGCATGTAACGTTGTCACAGAAATATAGTACATTGGCGAGCATGGATTTTGGCTTCAGAGCTTGGTGTATTTGGTTTGAGAGCGTTAAGATTGGACCTTAGGCATGCCCACTGTTTAAGAAAAGTAGATATCATTTGGCCTGCGCTCTGCAATCAATGGAGCAGGCCTGGCTATGGTACGTACAAGTTTATATTTCCTTGCATAATGCTTAGTGCAGATCACAGAAATCGGTCATAAGGTGCCACCTATCATAGCCTAACAAATTCCGTTTTTCTTTCTCGTCTTCTCTCTATCTTGTGTGTTACATTCTGACTGACCCAGCATCTAATAACTAATGTGATGCAGGGAACCGTACAGCCGTGTTGAAGTAATACAAATCTGATATGGTTGTCTCATCAGCATATCACATTTCAAAGTGTGAGTAATACTTGCAAGCAAACATATAATGAAACGAAATGCGGTTGAATGTTTTCTTGGAGGTGATTAGTAGAAGGTACCTCTGTGATATATTTTGTATAATCATGTTCTCCAGGGTATTTCTCGCTGGCATAAAATAGCATATGCTCTGCAAGCAAGTCCATGGTAATAAATCAAGGCAAGAAAGAAACACAGAGAAAATGCTCAAGTGGAAATGAATTTGATTTGATGCGACCAACAGTCATCATGCTGATCATTTCATCCATCCCAATAGGTTACTTTGTATATTCATCAAACATTTTTCCATTAAAAGAGTAACAAATCATGCAAAGAAAACGATGCCACTCTCTAGTCTACAGTAGACTATCAATTTAACTTTGGTTTTGTCAGCAATATGCCTTTGCATAAACATATGCAATAAATCAATACAATGCCGCAAGTGTAGCTCAGTGCTTGCAATGAATTGATACAGTCCCGGATGCGTAGCTCAGTACTTGCTGTAAATTGGTAGTCCCGCATGTGTAGCTCAGTACTAGTCCTTTATCTTGTGATGCTACTTGCTACGACATGTCAATGGAACTAGATAGTACGCGCGGCGCCGCGCGGGCGTGAGGATGATTTTGATGAACATTTTTTTTTTTGCAAAAGGGTATGATCTAGGAATTTAAATCTTAATTTTGAACTTGGACTTAATTTTATAATGCTTTACGAGTTTACCAGGATTCTGCTATTTTAAAAAAGCTTTGTATTGTTAAAAATGAGGTATTTTAAATTTAAATCTTAATATTAAATGAACATTAAATATGGAGAAATTTTAATTAAATGGTAAATAACCCTCAGATCATCTCCAAAAAGTTTTAGAGAAATCTGAAATCATTTGATGCCTCTAGAAAACCAAAAACGGTGAAATTTAAATGTGTTAGTAGAATTTTTATAATTTTGAAAAATCGCACAAATTTGATCATGATCTGAAATTTTCATGGTATCTTAGGCATCCTACCATGACCCTTCTAATTTTTTTTCAAAAATCTAAAACATTATTTAATAGCTCAATTAAATAAGTGAAGTTGCCTTGAATGCATTAGTAATATTATCAGAATTTTAAAAATGACACAGTTTGATCATGATCTGAAATTTTCTTGTTAGCTTAGGCATGCTATCAGGGCCCTTCCAAAAAAGTTTTTAAAAATTACAATATGATTTAACAGCTCAATTAAATCAGTGAAGTTGCTTTAAATGCATTAGCAGTATTGTCAGATTTTTTAAAATTGCACAAATTTTATCATGATTTGAATTTTTTCCGTGGTAGCTTTGTCAAAAAAATTTAAAAATTGCATTCTCAAAAAGTTTTAAAAAATTACAACATTATTTAATAGTTCAATTAAATCAGTAAAGTTGCTTTGAATGCATTAGTTCAATTTTAGATTTTTAAAAATGGTACAAGTTTGATCATGATTTGAAACTTTGGTGGTAGCTTAGGCGTGCATTAGTAGCATTGTCAATTAAATCATGATTTTTAAAAATGGTACAGGTTGCTTTAAATGCATTAGCAGCATTGTCAAAAATTTTATTTTTTTTAAAAAAATTGATCATGAATTCAAATTTTTATGGTGGCTTAGGCGTGCGCTCTAAGGGCCCTTCTAAAAAATTTTAAAAAAATTTAACATAATTTAATAGCTCAATTAAATCGGGGACAAAATATTTTTTTTGGATTTCATGGAAAAACCGGAACTAGGTTTGTTTTTGAAAATTTCGAGGGTCTTTGCGAAAAATTCAGATTTTTTGTGGGGTCTTCTTGCAAAAAGGAACTTAAATGTATTTTTCGAGTAATTCAGGGGCCTTTTCACAAAAAAAACAAAACCGCACATGCAAGAATTGTGCTCGGCAACACAATCACGCGCGGGCAGGATCGAACGTGCGACCTCCGCCTTTGCACCAACGCGTGCTACTACTGCGCCACGGCGCTGAAGCATTCGAGTGATGGAGACAAATTACTTAAGTTGTATTAACGTGCGCACAAAACGGTCGATGTGGCCGGCCGAGGAGCAAACATATAGGCGCAGAACGACGCGGAGCACGACGTGCACACACATCTGGACCGTAGGAGCACGATCGGACGACGGGAACGGATGATGGTGTCGTGGCACGGAGAGGAGGCAGAACTCCGTAAAGTTTATTATATGGAGTAGGGTTTTGATAACTTTCACCCGGATGTTTTCTCCAGCAAACATCATCCAAATTCCTGGCTATTGGATTTGCTTTGAGATCGATACGCGGCCCCTGAATTAGGTGGGTTGCTATGTTTTGATCGGACGGATGTGTGTTTTGATCGTACGTTTCAAAATTTGGATGTTTTTTTGAGACAAAAACATTCAGATAATGCTTATACACTAGACATTTTGTGGTTGTGCCAACCTCATATATACCGTCGTCGAGCAAGCTGCCAATAATAGGCAGCAACGTGTAGAAGCAGTTGAGCAGAGCAGGTTAAATTATTTGGAGAACGACCCGCTCCCGTCCCGGACTCTGGCCCGCCCGACCAAACCGTGTGTCCGTGACTCCGTGTCTACCACGAAATTCTTGGATGGCTCATAAAAACTTGTACTACTACAGTATTAAAATTTGTCGCCGACTAGCGATAATCTGTCCAACAAAAAATATTGTCATGAATAAAGTAGCTTAGTAGGATTTTTAGCCAGACACTTCAGACACATTTAAGAAAAGCTACGTTGAGGGCGATTGCTATAGAAAATGCGAACACTGTTGGCTTGTCTTGGGTTCTAGACCAAATTTAGCTTCTGAAAAGCTAATAAGCTTCCTCCAAACAGCTCAGTTTTTAAATAGCTTTTGCATAAACTAAAAGCCACGTATAACTAGCGAAAGTCAAAACTTAAAAGCTGATCAGGAAATGTTTTTGCAGCTTATTATTGAGAAAAATTAGATGTTTGTTAAATAGTTTTTTATAAAAAGTCACAGTTGTTTTTTAACCCAAAATACTGAAAACAACTTTTTAGAAAACCTACATCTCCTCCAAACAGGCCTTGTGTTTATCTATCCTCCTAAACGCATCTGTAAAAATAGCCTCTTCCCCACCGCGAAAAGCACGGTGGGTGACACATGTCTTCTACCGTGTTCGGGGAGCACGGGAGGTGTCCAACGCTGTGGCAGTGCGAGGGAGCGCGAAAGCACACACTGCCACGCCTAGGGACCATTGGAGGTTGCCTGCCGCGCTCGTCCACATGCTGTCGCGGCCTTCGTGCTCCCTGGGAGCTGTAGAGGATAAGTGTTGCCTGTTGCACCTTCTAAGGTGAGGAAAGAAACAGGATTTGCAAATGCATTCAAGGAGGCTAGATTTTTTCTTTAAAAAAAAAGCCAAGCTACATTGGTTAGATAAGCACGTGGACGCTTTAAAGGATAAGATCACAATTCCCCTTCTGATCAGACCCTTAATCTGAACCATGGATGGCGTGATCCGACGGTCAAAACACGCACAGCGACACCCCAACAACCACTGACTTGTTCGACTTTTATATAGGAAAAATCCATTGACTGAGACTGTAAATGTGCGACTTCATCATTGACCCACTAAAGTACCCAGCAACCAGGGGGTAAAGGTAGCCATGCAAGCGAGCAAGCGTTCCTTGTCTCCTTGATTCGATGGCGACAATTCGAGATCCCAGATTCCCAGCCGTATCCCAAAAGGGGGATGAGATTCATCCATGGCGGCGTGAAAGCAAATCGCGGTGCAAGGGCACCGCGCTGGGGCCAGGCGTCCTAGCGAACAATCCCCACCAACCCAAGAACTGCCTAGCCCGAATCCTCACTCCACCAATCCGGTGGTTAGATCACGAGGACGCAACGAAGCCGATGGCGCGGAGGGTGGAGAGGAGGGAACTGAACTCACCGAGGAAGTGCGCGAGGCCCTCGAGCCCGTCCGGATCGCCGAACGAGCCCACGCCGACCTCCATACACGCCGCCGCCTGCGCACAGCGAGAGGCAGAGAGGGGATCACCACCGAATCACACGTTGACCAATCCGCGAGCATTCCATGCTTCCGCGGCGAGCGACTGGGGGAGCGCGATCGAGACGGACCTTGTCGGTGGCGGCGTCGCTGATGAGGAGGCACTCGAGCGCGTTGGGGAGCACCACCCGGCGGTACTCCCGCTTGTCGCTGCGCGCGCGGATGAACTCCACGTTGCTCCCCGCCGCCGCCGCCGCCATGTCGACTCGCCCTTAACCCGCCGCCTCCTCCTGTTCCCGCTCTACCTGAGTATTGTACCCCCACAGCCCCACTACCCCTTTCCTCCTCCAATCTTTAATGGTGGATTGGAGGCTAAGGCTTAAGCTAAGTGGGGGCTGCTTTATTATTCTATATCGTAGCTGCTGCCGTCGTCGTCGTTAATATATATATAGGCGGTAGGCAGCGGAAGGAGTGGCTTGCGCGCGCCTCGCGGCACGAGTTGGAAGGCGGCGAACTCTGCCTGTGCCCTTGGATGGGAACTGTTTGTAGTGGGGGCAGTTGCGCCTGTGCGTCATGACAAGACGCCTTTTGCCGCCGCCGGCGAATGACTTGCCTGCGACTTCGCGGCGACGGCGCCTTCCCAGTTCTCCGACTCCTCCTAGGCGGTCGCTAGCCCAATCAACTGACGTGGCAAATCGAAATTGTCTCTCCGTAATCTTCCTTTACGACAAGAGGAAAAGCAGATCGAGAATTTGCCATTTAGGCCTCGTACGATTCTACATTCCAGTAGAAACGAAAATGATTTTAGATTCCTGGTAGAAATGTTTCTGGTAGGATTCTACGAATCAGGGTTGAGTTTCTTCTATAATCTAATAGAAACGGCTCGGTTCCAAATTACCAAACGGGGCCTTACGACTAGGAAAGAAAACAGAGCGGATAATATCCGAATCGTATCCGTATCCGGTATCCGTTTTTAGGGAAATGGCAAAAGAATCTGATATTCGTCGGATACGGATACGGATAATTATCTGGATCGAGCAGCCGGATACCAGAGCGGATATGGGGGGGTGATATCCGACGGATACGGAGCGGATACGGATATCCGGATACCGGATATCTGTATACTCATAGCAGAGCAGCAGGCTGCATAGCCTGCACTGCAGGCCTACCCTGGCACCCTAATGCCCAAGCGTCTGAAGACTCCAAGTCTCCAAGCAGCGGGCAGCCTATATGCAAATTATCAATGAACATTGAACAATGGGCTCCTATGTTAAGATATCATTACGTTATGTTTGTTTTGAACACTATTCTATAAGTTTTGTTATGTTGGTGGATTATGTACTCTAAATCCTAATATTCTGTGCTGAAACTTGTGCTTTGGTGTTTACATATTATCCGACTAAATATTCGGTTTCGTTTCCGTTTTCGATCCGACTCCGATTACTATCCATTTTATTATTATCCGATATCGATTCAATATCCGATCCGTTTTTAAATTATCTGTATCCGCATCCGGTGGAAAAAATGTGAGCGGATATGAAAATGTCACTATCCGATCAAATTCACTCCGTTTTCATCCCTACTTACGATTTGCCAATTGCCGGTGGAAATGCAAAACCACATTTACATAGATGTACATGCACTATCCATGCCATACATTTTGCTTTGAGACATGTGCACATGAAAAGGGAAAATACAGTCCAAATATAATTCTTACTCAAATACGTGTCCAATCATTCACCTTCTCTCTTGCACGATTCAAGATTTTCAGATTCACAAAATCGGACGAACAATAACATTTTGGATTTCACGAGCCAAGATCTTTCGGATTCAAGAAATCAACGGGTAGTCTTCATTCAAGAAATGGGAGGTCAAATACCATGTCATCCCTCCAAGGAGGGTACACAGCGAGTGTTGGAGAGACTCTATCACTTTCCACATGGGAGATAGTATCAAGGAGACCCCGCACCTCCCGGGTAGTGCTAGGGAGACCTCATCGTCACCTGAATGGGATGCCCCATACTCTGACATCCCTCCAAGGAGGGTACATGGTATGGTGCTTAGCCTTCTAGGCGCTCTACCTTGTTCCCATTAGGATTGAGCATTCAGTTTATACGGTTAATTCGGTTCGGGTTATTCGGTTTTTCAAAATTTTAATTTTTGAGATTTGCAAACCGAACCGAGGCAAAAACTGAACCGAATTAACCGAACCAATTCGATTTTTCGGTTAACCGATTTTTTTCTAGTACTAAAATTGTCCAAACATTCAACTGATCAACTCTATACATGCAAAGAGAAGACATCAAAGTGCTAAGTGCATGCACCACATGACCACAAATCCACAATGCATTGTACAACACAAATCCACAATACATTGTACACTACAAATCCACAAACCCACAATGTAGTCCAGCAATGACAAGCAACTAAAAACCATACAATACTAGCATAGTGGATTTGTGAAGCATGCTGGTCCTAATGCATATACCAAGTTCCTTAATGTGATGCATGTTGGTCCTGATGCATCATTCAAATGTGAACACCGTAGATCATGCTGGTCCTGAATTCCTTATGCTTGCTATTAAAGACTAATTGATGTGTGTATGCATACCTATTTTTTTTGCTTGCTTGCTTGGGGACGACCGACTGGGGAGCAAATTGCAGATCTGATGCCAGATCTAGGGGAGTAGGTGGCACCACCGCACCGTGGCCCGTGGGAGGAGACGCCAACCGAGGGACGAGCTGAGGAGGTGGCACCGAGGGAGGAGCGTCGCTGCGTCGGCACCGAGGGTCGAGGAGGATTAACTGAGGGGCAGCGCCAAGGGAGGAGTCGAGGAGGCATCAAGGCGGTGCCGAGAGGTGCCTGGGTGGCGGCTGCGGCGTCGAGGGTGGCATCAGGGACTTTAGGCAACGCCGCTCGAGGATCCGAGGAGGCGCCGGGGTGATAGCTGGCGACCGCAAGAGGAGGATGTGACACTACGGAATGGTATGACATTATTTAACGTGAATGTTAAGGTCAAAAAAAACTTTATGAAATATGGTATTGGAGGTTAAAACCATATGATAGGAGGCTTAATAGCGTTTTCGGGCCGTTTTCGGGCCGTTTCTGGGGTTTTGGGCCTTTCCGGGGGAGTTTGGGCCTAAAGGAAAGGGTCGTGGGCTTTGGTGGGATGGAGTTTGAGTCTTAATAGGAGTAGGAGACCTGGTTGGGGGCCTCCCCCAGCTCCTTTAGGCGTTCACCCCTGCCCTTGCGCCCCCACAAGTCCTAGCCGCCCCCCCACACCTCCCCACCTCCTCCTTGTGGCGCCTCCACCTCCCCCATTGCTCCCCATTGCTCCACCACCTCTCCACCACCTCTCCTCCTCCCTTGCTGCCCCTAGGGGAGTTCTCCACCTCCACACCTCAAAGATCCATCCGTTGGAGCGCTCCGCGACGAGGAGATCCGGCGGGATTGGAGCGAGGAAGGAGATCGCGCGAACCGGGAGGAGATCTATTGGGTTTTCGTGCGTTGGGCAAAGGTATGGCCATGGGAATCCTTGGGGTTGGTCTAGGTACTGTTCTAAGGGTGTTTATCAAGTTTTTAGATCAATTGGTGGTACTGGAATTGAGTAGATTGGATTAGATCTAGAAGTTGCCACGTTCTCTGTTTCGGGCAACATGAGCAGTCGACCTAGGGTTTGGTTTTTCGCCAAATTAGATTCGGAATCTGGTCGTACGTACGTTGAAGAAGTTGTAGATAATTTCGTTATATTTCCGTGGATATAAAGAACGTTAAATTCCGCCCAGCCGTTTGAAAGTTATGGCTGTTTTACCGAGCGTATTAAAATCTGTGATGTGATTGGAACAGATCACGGTATTTTGTAGATTAAACAACTTTAGAGTCCGAATCAATCTTTCCCTACACCTAGAAAAAGTTGGAAAATTTCCTAAGCTACGCGAGGATGTACTCGTTTAATTGATTCGGAGTCTTAGAACCCGAGTTATGCCTTTTGGAAGGCTGCTGTCCCGACGGGACAGAACCTCTGTTTTTAGGTTTTGTGAGTAGTTGGCAATGTCGGGGTAGAGGAGGGTTTGCGTACTGTTTTGTGGACATGATTGTGAGTGTGTGATACCTATGTGCAGGTGGTGCGACCCCGGGAGTGCCTTCTACTTCCCGCCAATCCGTTGCCCGTGGTTGAGGCAAGTGTATTGTAATGGATAGCGGTTTGTAGGATTTCTAGTTGAGACTAGATGAACTTGATTATATGACATGATTACTTGCCATGCTTTAATGATTTCCTATGATATGATGAGTATGCTATGATGCCATGTGTTAAAAGTACAAGTTTATTATGATGTGGCATATTTGCATACATGGCATGATTACATGGCCCGGGCGGTGAGAAAGTTATGACTAATCCGGAGAGCCAATGAGTAAGTCCTACATCGTGATTCCATTCACCGCGGTGAACGGAAGCGAGGAGTAGGCACCCTCCATCTTCGGGATGGAAGAGGAGAGAGGGTGCACACCGACGGGTGTGTACTCAACCATACCGGTATGAGTTTCCAAGGAGACATGAGCATTGCATTGCATTGCATACATAATGATCATGATAATGTTATGTGTTCATGAATGAGATGATATACATGATGTGAGACATTATTGCCATGTTATTGTTCTTGTTGTCCATTGCAATATACTTGCTGAGTGATGAACTCACGCTTGTGGTTTATGTTGTTTTTATGTATGTTGACACCGGCATGCGGGAAAAAGGGCTTAGCGGCACTTCATCACATAATTTCCCACACATTTAAACTATAATTACCCTTCAGAGTTGAGATCATGATTCTAGTGGGATGAAACTAGGATTATAATTTGTTCGTATGCTTTATTACATCCTTCACTTCGTATTAGATTATGAGATGGTTAATTCCAATTTGGTAGACTTAAACTGCTGCTATATTACCCATTGATGCTACCTTGGATGTTTTCCGTTATGATATATCATGTGATATTTTGCTATTGTTCAAATCATGATAAAACAAAGGAGATGCTGCCGAAATCTCGGTTTTTAGCATATGCGCCTTTGCTGAAATTTATGTTTAATTGTGGTATTTAGATGTTGTTTAGCTTATGTTTGGTAGCATTCAGGCATATTAAATGCCGGGGTGTTACAGAGGATTTTGGGGGTTGGTGAAAGTTCTATTAAGGTTTTGGTGATTGGTTTTACATTTATGTTAATCTTTGTTTAATGACAAACATATTTCTTTTGAAGACTAACTTGTTTATTGAGCATATTATCAATAGTCGCATATTTGAATGGAAAATGGAAAACCAAGGTATGCACGAGTATTCATCTTTACTTTATTTTGCATATCTTGAATTCAAGTTGAAATATGAATTCTCCATTGCCTCAACCGCAAATATGCATCATGTCTTTCCAATTCATATATCACATGTATGCATATATTTAGGGGGAGTTCAAATCTTAACTTGATGTTCCTTAATGTTGATCTATCATTCACTCCATATATAAATGATCAATATTTTGGAACTTATAATTGAGCATATGAAAACTTGGATGGTTAAATATACTCACATCAATTTCAATGAAAAAAATTTAAATTGGGTTCATTTGTCCTATTAATCATTAAGAAAACATTTAATCATGAGTTGATAAATGTTTGTTGATTAATTGAGAACAAATGGATAGCTCTTAAGTATAATGTAGCATGTGTTGCACCATTATACCTAAGACATAACTAAATTCATCAAATTGATTTTGGGTTGTGCTCAATCAATCATGGAAGCATCCATTATGTGTTAATGGAAATGAAAGAATGATTGGGACAACCATGTGTCTTGGACTAACTATTTTTCTAAGTTGTGATTGAATTAGGTTAAGTCCAAGTGGATGAAAAAAAAAGAGAATGCTCATCAAGAATAAAAGAACAGGAGATGGAGCTAAGTGATGATCTTGAAGAGACAAAAGATTGAAGATTATAAAAGACTTCAAGAAAGCTAGTGAGATGATCCTGGGGGAAGTGAAAAGATTGAAAATCTTAAAACCCCAAAGGGGATTGCTCACGTGCGGCGCAAGGTATAACTAGATAGGCTAAGGATATTTTTAGCTTTGTGCCTAACATTTTTACCGACGTACTATTAAGAAGGGTTGAATCTTTAGTTTGAACTTCATCACGAGTTTGTGATCTCAATCCCTTTGCTCACTCAAGCTCATATGCTCATATTTGGATTTTTCATGAAATCAACCATTTGACATGTGTTGCAAATGGGTGATGATCATGCTTGGATCTTAGCATATTGCTTTGATTTGCATATGTGCGAATAGGATAAGCATATGCTTTGATTGTTCGTATAGAGCTTTTACTTGCATGCTTTGCGAGTAGGACGAGCTCATACGTTGGTTTTTGCATGTGTTGCAAATATTGGAGTTCATGTGGTTTTGTTTTTCAAATCAAAATTGAATTTGACTCGTATTGCTTGGAGATAAGTTTGCGTGGCTTGCAAAAAGGGAGCTCAAGCAATTTTGTGATTAAGTGTTTTGCATGGAGCTAGAAGAATCTGTGTTTAAAAGATAGAAGAGCTCATGCAAATTGAAAAATGATTTGATGCTATTAATTTGCATGTGTTGCAAAACGGGACATAGCCTATGCATTGTTGTTTAAATTGTTTATTTGCAATTACGTTGGGCAAATAAACAAGAGGTCTATGAGTTCGGGATTCTAAAACATGTGACTTGCACCGTCGTTGTTTGCAAGCTGATTTGGTCGTGGCTTGACCATCACATGGCTTAGAGAATCAATCTCATAGATTTCGAGTTTCATTTGCTTAAAGCGTTTTTGCAAATACATATCTTTAGACCTTTGCGAGTTGTGCTCTTTGCAAAGTGATTTGGGCTTAATTGCAAAATTCTTTGAGCATGGTTCGAATTGGTGCAAACATGTTTTTGCAAGTTAATAAGATTTTGAGTTGGTCATATTTTGGCTCAAAGAATTCTTGTTAAAGTTTTGAGAAAATGTTTTAATTGAAAATCGAGTTTTCATCTAGAGGTTGGCACTACCGGGGAACATGGGCGGTAGTATCGTATTAGAGGTACTACCGGGCCCAAGCCCCGACTGCTTTTTTCCAGAGAGGGTACTTTTTGGATACCCTCAAGCTGGCACTACCGGAGGGTGTGGGCGGTAGTACCGGAGGAGCGGTACTACCGGGGCCAGACCTCCGGTGTGTTTTTTCCCATAGAGGTGTGTTTTTTTTGGTTCACTGTGGCCGGCAGTACCGCCCAGAGGGTCCGGTACTGCCGCTCCAGGTGGCACTACCGGGTTTTGACCTGCGGTAGTGCCGGCCAACTAGCCGTTAGCCGACCGTTAACCTGAGGCCAGCACTACCGGGTTTATGAGGCCGGTGCCGGATTTGCTAAATTTTCAGGGATTTATTCCCAACGGCTAGTTTTGGCATGGGGACTATATAAGGACCCCTTGGGGGGGACTTTTGCTGGTTGATGCTTGCCCCATTGAGTTCATTTGAGCTATTGAGAGTTCTTGCATGAGTTGCACACCCAAAATTCATTTTTGAGCTAAGGAGTGAGCCCTAATTCGCATTAGTTGCAATTAGGAGTGGGTTGAGCCTTATTGTGCATGTGTTGCACTTGAGGAGGAACCAAGTGCATCAGTTGCACTTAGGATAATCACCGAAAGCATTGGGTTTGTGCTAGGTGAAGTTCAAGCCGGATACTCGACTTGTTGCTCTTGAAGGTTGCCGCCTTCTAGACGGCATAGAAGCGTCGTGTTGGGAGCTCTCAAGGTGTGTGAGATGCCCTGACAAAGTTTGTGAAGGTTGGAGCTTAGCCTACCGTGTAAGGTAAAAAGCCACCACTAGTGGATTTGAGGAAAAGTGCTCTGGAGTGGAGCCAGTTCAATGGTTTGGTTGGACTAACCTCAACGTGGACTAGGGGAGACCGGCAAGTCTCCGAACACTACGGTAAAAAGTCGGGTGTCACTTGTCTCTTTACATTCAAGCATTTTCATTATTGTCCTTTCATCTATTGCTTGATAGTATCTAGAATTGCTTTGCTTAATTTATTCGATCGACATAGAAATTGTTGTGTAGAGACTTAATTTATATAGTCCCTAGTGAGATTATTGGTTTTGGACTCGATTGTTAAAGTTCATAATTAGACTCTTTCGCATTTCTTTGTGAACTTTAGACTTGGGGTCATTTTAGGCCACTCTCGATTATTTGGTAGAATTTTTAGAATTGCCTATTCACCCCCCCCTCTCTAGGCGCCTCCTCGATCTTATAATTGGGCATGATCTGATCGGTAGACGGGCGGAATGGGGATTAGGTCTTCGGGGGATGGAGTCCTCACTCACGTCTCGCCGCTGGGCTAATGGGCCGAAGTGCCGACAATGGCTCTGTCCCTCTTTGAGCTGGTTAGTGGGAGACAAATTCGGTGGTTCAGTAGAATCGGTTTTTGAACGTCAAAAACCGAACCAAAAACCGAATACAATTAAAATAAAAACCGAACCAAAACCAAAAAACTGAAGAAAAAAAACCGAATTATTTGGTTAAATCGATTCGGTTTGGTTTTTTGGTTTTGGTTTTGGTTTTGATTTAAAAATGCCCACCTCTAGTTCCCATCCACGGGGCATGAGACTCGGCTCCTGGTCCGTGAGGATTCCCTCGAAAGTGTCCATTGAAATAGAGGGGCGCCCCCACTTCGCTTGGTATCAACTGATGAGTGGAGTCGCCAAGTCTCATGTCCACCTAGGGCACTTCACCTCCTACCTGGAGAAAGGCACATGGCAAATCGTAGTCGCACTCAACCCCACTTGTTGGATATGGGTTCCATCTACGTTGCCACTAAGGGAGATGACGAGGTGAGAGGGGGGGAACATGAGAGAGAGATCGAGAGAATCAGTGAGGAGTGAAATGGATCGGGTGATTCTTGTTTCCCATGCCCAGTACAATACGATAGAAATACATGTAGCTAAGTAGACAATTTTGGACCCTTGGATAGTGCGTGGAGATCAGGGGTGAATCCACCGGGAGGGCTTCAACAAGCTCTAGCCCATCCTCTAAGTCACCGTGGATACCCCCCCCTCTAGTCGACGTCCATGGATAGCCTATGGTAGAGCTGCTCTATGTCTTTATGATGCATTGAACAAGAAGAAGAAGAAGGGATTAAGGGAAAGGAAGAAGAAGATGGGCTAGAGCCCACAAGGCCCAACTGCTGCCAAACATCTACACTCCACAGATCCAATCCATCCATCCCACCCCACATTCCCGGTTCCCCAATCTCCAATCCACTCGACGAGACCGTGAGAGTGCACATGGAGGAAGAAACCTTAGCGAGCGGCGAGCGGTGGCGTAGAACAACGAGTATAAGGCAGGGGCCCAGGCGCACTATCAGTGGAGAAGTTGATTGGGGACCCGTCGATGTCGGGCTGTCCTGGGACGGTGGGTGTGAGGACGTTGAGGAACAAAGGAAGCCTGGGCTAGCGAGCGGCTGCCGACGCCCAACTGGGTTGCAATGAGTAGGGGAGGGAGGAGCCTAGGCGGTGGCGCGGCGGGTTGAGTGCAAGGATGCGGGCGTCGGATCTGGAATCGAAGGAGCCGGGCTGAAGAGGAGAGGAAGGCAAGGGAGGGATTGAGGGGATCAGGGGAAGGAGTGACTAAGGGAGAGAGGGAGCGACCGAGTGAGTGAAGACTGTGAAGTGGTGAATGTGGCTGGCCTATCGACAACCGAGGTAATGAGGTCTCTGGGTTGGGTTAATCGGTGGAATTTTGGGGATTTTGTTATTTCACGGTTGGGATTTGCCAAATTTGTTGCTTTTTCCTCAGGATTTTGTCATTAGGGCATGCTCATTTGTAATTCCGTAAACTTGTCATCCCCAACCACTATATCCCAGTGCGTGACTATTGGAGATCACCATTTGAGTCTTATCGGGTGCCAGAGGATCGGTGAGCTTTCCGGGCTTCGGCTGCCGGATTCGACAAGTATCGACGCTATCAATCCATCGTCGACTCGACTAGTAATAAGCAAGAAAGCAAAAGGCAAATTCATCGATCACAATCCATTGTGTGATTAATTCTTCACTTGTTGTTCCTCTCTGCTCTGCTAGTGTTGTTAATAGGAGGGGGGATGAGTGAGGACTAGACAAATGAGGCGGCACAGCGACAAGATAAGTTGGGGAGGGGGAGCCTCAGATTAAGCCGGGGCAGCACGGAGCTACACCACTGTAGGCTGAGTTGCAACTGTGGATTGGCCTAATTGGCCTATTTGATTGGGGATTTGGGTATCTTGAGTGGCTGCCGGCCAGTAGTAGAGGTGGGCATTTGGGCTGGGCTCTTTTGGGCCGGCCCGAAGCACGATGGGATGGCCCGGTGCAAAGCACAAGATGCAGCCTGATTCCGTCTTGGGCCCGACGCAATCAGAAGCTCGGGTCGTCTGGGCCCGAACCGACACGACGGGCGACACGGCACAAACGAGCACGAAATCACGAATTAAGGCCTAAACGTTGGCAGATATTGTTGATTCAGAGCATCTTCAAGCATTGCATTTATGTTTGACATTTTGTTGATGTGATTAGTCTCTTATGTAATTTTTTTACTCATCACAATAGTGAAAATGGGTCAGGCCTGGGCCGACACGGCACGAAACAGGCACGAAGCGCAAATGGGCTGAGCTTGGGCTCGCCAAAGGCGAGTCGAGCCGGCACGGCCCGGCACGATGGGCCGTCGTGGCACGGCACGGTTCCGGCCCGCAGCACAATGGGCCCGGGCCGGGCCGGGCCGGCACGGCACGGCACGACGCCCACCTCTAGCCAGTAGTAGTGTTATATATTATACATAATTCTTTACTTCTTTTTGCATACACTTAATAGCTGAGAATCTTATATACTTTTGTTGATGACTTGGTGTTGTATAGTAATTTAGTTGTAATTTGTTCATAGATTTGCAATAGTGAAGAAACGAATTTTTCATAGCATCGATTTGTGTTCATTGTAGCTTCGCGACTGATGGATATCCTTCTATACGTGGGAAAGCCAATATGGTTTGCCAGTCCACTTACTTCTACGTGAATCTTCCGGGAAACATCGATGACACGGAGGTTATCTTGTGATTGATGTGGGCTCTTCTTGGCGTGTAGCCATTTAGTCAATATTGATGTGCGGTTACGGAGCAACATAAGAGACTTTTTTATCAAATACTATTTGAGAGGTATCAATATATACATTGAGCTAGTATCAAGCGTAAAAAAAAAAATTTAAAAGTTAGATGTACAAGAATTTAAAGGTAATTTTATGATACCTTATAGTACCTCCAAAAATGATAAAAACTCTAGAAGCATACTCAATAAAACAAAGTCCGAAGGTTTCCTTCAACCGCACCGTGGCCACGTCACCATGAATTCCCAGCCGTCCGATCACACGCGCGAGCGGACGAGATCGCCCCACGTCAGCCCGCGCCGTCCCATAACATAAAACGGTCTCGCGCGTCATTTACTCGCCGAAGTGGGCCGCTTGGCCCAGCAGTAACGCCGTCCGTCGCCGCTTCGTTGGCACGGGTTCGAACCCCGCGTGCGCTCGCGCGCGCGCGATTTTCCCGCTGCGACGTGTGGCTAGGTCCTATTTTTTCCATATCGGCCCTGTTTTTTTTTTGCGAAAAAGACCTTCCTCACCGTAAAAGCCCTCCAAAAAATGAAAAAAAAAACCCGAAAAAATCCAAAAAAAAAATAAAATGGCTTGGTCTATTTCCTCACTCCAATCCATTTCCCCTTTAAAAAAATGTTTCGCTCCAAAAGACTCTCCGAAGATTTACGGAATAGGTTTCGGTGTATTTTTCATCCGAAAAAAAAACTCGCAAAAAAACTCTCCAAAAAATACTCGAAATTATGACAATCGCATGCGCGACGTGCGCCGCGCTAACCTTTCTAGTAAGCATTATAGGCATTGGGTAGAAATCCCTCTGGTAGGAGCACAGTTGCGGTGTGAAATGTACACGACGACCTGCTTGGAGTCATGCTCCAAATGTTAATCAATCAAAGGCGATATATTTGTGGTCTTCAGTCTTCGCCCCTTCTTTTTACGAGGACACCACCTGGCAGGCAATCTTGGCAAGATTCAACCGACGTCTGCTTCCAACTTTTGCGGTGTACCGCACAACGTTTTTCCAATTCCAATTGCTTGTCGCAAGCATTCTATTTGCACAGAACCCGTTTGATTTCGCAGAAGTTAATAAAGGCGTTCGCCTCCTTCGAAGAAGTTCCGAAGGCACCACGACACCGCAAAGGTTACGGAGCCATATTTGCTTGCGTTGGCTTGCTGAGGTGTAATCGCACTGCGCCTCGGACGAGTTTCAGAGGCGCATGCTTTGCTGACAAGTCAGAAGCTCGCAGTAAGCCACGAGTCAAACACCGATCGCTGCAACGAGATCAGAAAACTGCTACATCTGTTAGTTCGTAAAAGATAAGATCAGAGCGTGATTGACGAGCATGACAAATATCTCCTGAACATGATCTCCAGCGCGCCACTAATGGTACCGTACGCTATGACGAGCTGCCTAAACACAGTTCCAACCATGCATTAATTGTATCATTGGTCTTACTTGGCAGAGGAAAAAATACAGCTTTAAGTACTCTATTAGGTCTAGCTGGCTCCAATTGCAGATCTCCATTTATACAGTGAAATTAACAATGAAACATGTCACTGTTGAATCATCTCGACTTTCCTATCGTATTCCCAAAATAGGAGATACAACAAACAAGCGCCAGTGATACATCTCAGTGATGCAGTCGTGCTGAATAAACAAATTCCTAAAGCTCATCCGTGGTGACGTCTGAAAAATAACAGGATTGGTTCTCCTCGAGGAACAGCCAGTACAGGCTTAATGACAAAAGGTCGCAGCCCACTTGGGCGGGCAAGCAAAGCCCATGTTTTTGTTCACTGAACAGATGAATATAAATACCTGTACCAGCGTTGGTACTTGGCATCATCTGCAAGGGATTAGCCAGGAGTTAAGGCTACCAAGGAGAATATTCACAACTTGCGGCTGAATAAACACCACCAGTTGCGCTATTAGTTAGTTTTAGAATGACTTGGGGGCGAGGAGTCGGTAATAAGCTCCATCTCTGTATCCTGCTGCTTTCTGAGATACTCATGTGCTGTTGATGTGACGATCTTAACGAAGAAGTTCACAAGCACAAGCCACACTACAGTGTTCCAGACCAATGTAAAAGAGAAATTCCACTGTTTATCCTGTATGGATGATATAGTTGTAGAACATCAACGAACAAATAAGAAAAAGCAACTGAAAACCAAGGAGACACAATAGATGCTGTAAAGCTCAGATCAAGTGAATGCAAATTTGAACTGAAGATACCAACCTCCATTTGTGAGGACGATGAGACTAGCACTGGTGGTGCTAAATACTTCTCCTTGGCACTGTGGAGTTTGGCGATCACAGATGGCATTGTGGAAGAAAACCCAGGAATGTGGCCAAATACCCAGATTAATTCCTTTTCCATAAGATACAAAAGTTGATTGTTGCACAAGGAGATGATAAACAATGTCTGCAGAAGAGAGGACAAAATGCATGCGTCATTACAAAGACAGAGACTATTGGTATTGGTGTCCATCCACTAGAGGAATCAGGTGTCAAACTGTGAATAAACCGAAATAATCAAATAATTCAGTTAAATCAGGCTTGGAGGTTGATATACCATATTAGGTTGGCCAACTAAGTTTACTGGGTGTCTCAGGAATAAAAAAGAGTGCAAAAAGGAAAAGTATTTTATCACTTACGTTTTGTTTTTTGTGTTGTGAGAAATGGAGTACCACTTTTTTTGTACATATTTTGTTTGATAAAAAATAACTATCTCGTTTAAATAATAATAGGGGTATATTAAAATTAGAAGTACATCACATCTCCTTCAATGCATGCTTAGTGAACTAAATATTTGACCACGGTAAAATGTTTTATATTTCTTAAGTACAGAAACCAAATAAACTTACAGAATCAAACCAAATCTAGTTCATCATCATCTGATAATTTGTTTAATTAAAGATTGGTTTATCTCGGTCTCATATAGTCATTTTTTTTCCTAAACCATAATGCAGAAGTGTCTAGTACAGGTCCTGCCATATTCGTGCAGAAATTATATCGAAAGCACCAAATCTGAAGCCTAACATGTGCACATCTTAACACCAATGTAGGTTGCAGATTAACTTCTGCATGGCCTTTTGGTTGAGACAGCCTGCAAGATTTCAAAATTCTAATTCCAACTGGACTGGACCCAATAAGACAATATCACGTAAATACTCCTCCGAAAAGTTTGATGACTGTGATCTGATGAAATGAGTGCATAACTATCTTACAGAAGCTTAAGCAGACTACTAAACCAAATTATTCACATTAACGGAAGGCCTCCAAAGACCAAGTAAAGGTGACAAGTAAGAAAGAAGTACGTGGGAACAAGAGAAGAAGAAAGTTGTGAAACAACTAAACATCAATATTTACAACAGAACAGACAAATGCCAAACCTGAATATGAGTCTTGATGATGGCCTTCCCGATCAAAGTTGAAAAGAAGAACTCCCAGAAGGGTATGCCAAATTGCCCACACATAATACCAGCAAGGTCAAACAGTGGGTTCGGGACCTGGTAAAGACAACAGAGATAAATTTTATGGTAAATTATTTACCCATTGGATGTTAGTACTTGGAACTACATCCAAGATTATCCCTAGGTTAATTGTGGTATGGAGAATGTTCCCTTGGCTACCTTTTGGCATCAAATAGGAAAGATACAGTGTTATAGCTTGCAAGTACACAAAACTTATGTGAACTATCTGCTTTCAAAGCACAATTGAAACAAGAAACACTGAATGAACAGTAGCATGTACTTTTTTATCAGAAATCATTATATGTACATTTTAAAGAAATCATTACTAATACAAAGAAATTGGCATGACAGGATGGCAGCAATAACACAGACTAACCGAGGCAAGAATCAAGATAGTGAAGAAGTTGAGATGCTGAGAGTGAGAAAGAAGCCAGCGTTTCGTTTGATTTAGAGTGGATGTTATTGGACCATCTTCTTTGGAAGCAGTAGCATCCAGCTCCTTTACAGCTTCGGACTCACTTCCTGATAAGCGAGCTGCAACATGATACATCATTCACTCAGTATGGACAGACTGAAAATGATAAAAGACACACTAACCTAAAAATAATGGATAGCTAGTCTTTATATGATTTTCAAGAATACACTCTCCATGTTTTTGCTACAAATGATGTAGAATTTATCACAAACATAATTGAAGTGTCCACCACACCACTAACATATGACCCTAAATAAACAAGTCAAGCATGTCAAGGAAAAGAGAATAAACAGAATAAAGAGATTATAAGAATAACCTAAAAATAATGGATACCCTTTCTACAATTTCAAGAATACACTGTCCATGTTTTTGCTACAGATGATCTATAATTTATAACAAACATATAAAGTTTCCACCACACCACTAACGTATGGCCCTAAATAAACAAGTGAAGCATGTCCTGCAAAAAGAGGACAAACAGAATCGAGAGTTTAATAAGATGTGACACGAAGTAACATTGAAAAGTTCTATACTTCTATTGCATCACAGTACTAATGATGAACCAGAAAAGGGCATGGCACTGTTCTCCTTGATTGGTCAAAGAGTTTCACAAATTCAAAGAGAGGAAAAGAAACAATAACCCATGCAGAATATTATAATAATGTATTATTGAAGCTGATGAACATTGAGAGCCGAGTTAGCTCGGCTGGTAGGTGTGGGCGCCGCCCATCCAGCCCACCCGGGTTCGAGCAGTGGCTCGCCCGGGTGCTCGCGGAGCCGAGTGCCATACATGTGTGTGTGTGTGTGTTTGTGTGGTCGTGTGCGTTTGTAGCTCGGTTGTTGTTCTTCTTCTTTAATGAATGCCAGAGCTCATGGCCAATTGTTTTTTTTAAAAAAAAAGCTGATAAACATTAGGTGCCTATGAATGGGCGCATCTTACATAATACAATACCAAAAGAGATGCTATCAGGCAGTGTTCAAGAAAAGTCAGCTCGGTTTAGAAACGATACTGAAAGAAATAGTAATATCATATTTACTGATGTACATACTACATAGGTTGAGGAATACTGTGAAAGTGTAAAGCATATAATGGAGTATCACTATTTCTTCAGAATAGAATGCCCTGCCATATTACCAGCTTGTGATATAAAATAAGGAGGGAGCTCGCCAAGTGCAGTCCCGATGCCCCAAAGAATAGCTTCCAGCTGAACCTGAGGGAGTAATTCAAAGACCGGGATCCTCACTGAATGAGCTGATGCTGGATACATCGGCGGTCCAAATTCTGAACACTTCTTGTCAAGCCATGATGGCCCCTGTTTAAGCTGTATGGTATCGTATGGAGCAGTTTTCAAATCAATCCGGCCACACTGAACAGCCTTAATAGTGAAGAGAGCAATATGGGGGCCAAGATACAGCACAAATGTATGCAAACCTGAACCTGCATTTCAAAGACCTTAATCTTAATCCAACAATTTTCAAAAAATGAACTTCTTGGCACTCCAGATTCGAAATTTCCAAATTTGAATGTTCAGTTTTCCAAATTTAACACTTGGCAAGCATTCATTGTAACTAGTGTTGGCATATGAAAAAGGTGAAACTATCATCTACAGAACAAGACTACAGCCAGTATATCCACAAAACCACCTAACAGAACTTGTTGACCAAACATGTTCTATGGGTGAATCTATCATCTACAGAACAAGACTACAGCCAATCCACAAAACCACCTAACAGAACTTGTTGAGCAAACATGTTCTATGCCTTTTCACCTCTAAGTCTCTAAAAGTTAACCAAATAATGTTCTAGCAGGTAGCAGCTTGCCAAATATTGTCTCAAAATTATCTGAAACTCTAAACCGCAAACTCTGCTCCAAAACCAAGGATACACTAAAATATCCTTCTCTAGATGGAAAAGAAAAAGGCATATATTATCTGCATCTAATTTAGAAGCCACTTTGCAAGGCTGGCTAGGTGCATGCATGCACCATTAGTGCACTGCAAAAAAACTTAGTCCCAATGCAGTAAAATGTCAGATTAACTTTTGACTCCTGTATACAAATTGGCATTAATGCACCTTTTGCTCTCCAGTCCCAATATAACCTTTTGAGAATTTCTTCCAATACAACCTTGTTAATAATTTTTTTAAAAAAGCTTTAATAAAGTCAGGACTCGGGAGTACGTGAATTAAGTGAGATTTTGCTGTCGATATTTTCCTTGGATGAACATAGTGATGACTATGGTCTATGGTAACTAACAAAATGAAAGCATGCATGATTTTTACAAGTGCGTTTCTGCCTCACCAATTTATGGTAAGTATATGCTTCAGCCACCTTACCAGACAATGAAGTTAAAAAAAAACAACCAAAATATTCACCTTCATAGACTATGTAGTTACTCCCTCCGTTCACGAAAACATGTTGTTTTGGTATACACACAATCAAACTTTCAAAACTTTGGCTATCAATATCTTTTTAAATATTGAGATTGGACACATGAAAATCATATGGGTAGATTTGTCTTGAAAATTACTTTCATACTGTTATAATTTTATTGGGTCTTATAAATATATAACAATAGAAATTAGTGGTCAAAGTTGTGTATTGGGGCCGTGTCGATGCCCAAAACATGTTTTTGTGACTGGAGGGAGTAAAAATAACAAAAAAAAAAATTCATAGGACTTAACAGGATCAATAAAGTACAATAACACATTATTTATTTGTATTTCCTTTTCTATATGTAATTGAACTTCATAATATTGCCTGATGTTAATAACACTTACCTAGTCCGATTGACGAAGCCACACCTAATGAAACCCACCACAACACAAATCTAGCATAATTAAGGAACTCCTGCACATGCTGCATACATGTCAGCAAACAAGCATTAGTAGTCAAGTACACAGCAGAAGCTTACAGAAGACACTACGTGTTCTTAAGATCTCTGTTAACATAAACACTAGAAATGTAATAAAAATGTCGTTAGCATGTAACATAACAAACCTTTTTATGCAGATCATCCGTAACCACAAAAAAAAGTCCAGGAGCTACTACCAAAACAATTAGGACAGCAAACAAAGCACCTTTGCTCAAGATATATGTTGCTAATCTTTTCAAATATTGCAACATAGCTAACATGAAAAACTGTAATGTCTTGAATGGATGCTTTGTTAATGTCAAATTTGCCAATTCCAATTTATGCTTCTCCCGAATTTCTGCAAAACAAAGGAATACTTAGGACTAAAATCACATAATGTCAATTTCAAATTGGTTAAATATAAAACCTAACTATACAAAGATCTGCCAATGAGACAGCCCTAACTAAATAAACATGTATCAGGTAGAAGATATTCTGGTGCAAAGTCTGACTAAACCAAAGGGATCATATGAAATGCAAATGGTGTGGCCATTTACCAGACAGACCTTTATTTGCCTATCAATTGATTACGTACACCAAAACCTGGACTAGTCAAGTCACAAACTCACACTAGTAACCTAGTAGTAGGCCCAGTGATAAAGAATAGATTGTTCATTTAGCCACTGTTAAAAAAATTGATGTTAAACTCCCAAGTTGCTTTGTTCTAAAGGGGAAAGACTCCGGCACTGCAGTAGTGCGATCGATATAGTAAAGTCTCATTAGCATGCAATACACTATTTAATGCTATGTCATAAATTCACAGTGCAACCAAACAACCTAGTAAAATTGGCAACTTGGTTAGCTTTTGTATTGTTTGAGCCGTAACAAGCAAAGTCCTTTGCAGTGCAGCCAAGTTTTACACAAGTTAATGTTGTGGATATTGTGGAATACAGAACCAACTCAGCTATTCAGCAATCCACATAGGCATCATTAAATTGAATAAACCACAAAATTAGCATGACAAGTTATCAACACATTGGCCATAATGAACTCAAATATCCTTTCCCACAATCATAAATTAATGCTTTGAGCCTTTGACACAAATACAAACTTGAAGTAGTACCTATTACCGAAGGAAAAAGACATCCATTCAGAATCTACTAACTTTCCAGAAACATATGCACTGCTCGGTGATGCATAAGCAAAATGGTAACCTTTCGAACACAGCCGTGATACCTCTCACATTTTTCCCTCACTAATCAAATATTTCTTCAGTAAAAGCACACGTGTACAACTAATGCATAGCTTCAAACCGAAACTCTGCGATCATCAAACACTAACAAAACAAAAGCATGATGTAATATGTACAAGATATGTCACAATGCGCTGATCCCGACTTGCATCCGAGCAAATTGGCATGCTACTAGGTACTAGCAGAATTGCATCACCAAGCTAGCACTGGCAAATACCTACCGTCTCGCGCTTCCCCTTGGCGGGTATCCCCAATCCCACTCATCTACAGCTCCACTCCAAATCCCAATCCCCCAATCACACCCCTATTCCAATCAAAACCTCACAAGCCCACAACGGTGGCAGTTAGCTCCGATCTAAAACAAACTCAGCCGCACGCATCAAAAATGAAGGCGCGGGTCTCACCGGAGATGACGCCGTCCCCCGCCCTCAACGAGCTCCGAGGCGGCTTCCGGCGCCCCATCGCTCCCTCCGCGGCACGAAACCCTAGATCTCGCGGCGGCCCCGTGTTATCGGATGGGCGCCCGGATCGGGCTCGAAGCTCCTAGGGTTCGGGGGCGGTCGGAGAGGAGCCGCTGGATCTCACGCGAGATCGGGAGCCGTGGCGGTTGGGGCGGGGCGCCCAAGTGGTGACGTGGTGGTTCCCGTCGCGCAGGCGCAGCTCGTTTTATAATTCTCCGGTTGGTTCCTCCCCGGGCCGTTGTTTCCGTTGTTGCGGGCGGGGGAATAACCTGCCTGTGTTGTCTCGTCTGCTGGGTCCGGGTTGTCAGCATAGGGTGGTGCGCACGATTCAAAATCTCGTTGAAATTTGTTGAAATTTTAGCGAAATTTCGGATCTCAGGCCCTTTCGACGGCGAAATTAAAAAATCTTAAAAAAAATTAAAGTGCTACAGTACCCTATAATCTCGTCGATATCTCGGTAAAATTGAACGAGATTTGAATATAAGTTGACCGGATTTGATTCTTTGCGTCGTTTCCCATCCGGGACAGTCGGTAGATCATAATTCCCGCGAAATTGAAAAAACACTAAAAAATTTAAAGTGTGACGGTGCGTAAAATCTCGCCGAGATATCAGCCTTTTGGACCGAAATTTCGTCTATATGAGCCGAAATCTCAGAAATTCTGTTTTAAAATTTACAGAATTCAAATTTTACCTTTTGTTTTTCGTTCGGATTTCGTACGAAATACCAAGATTTCGCCGAAATTTTGTTTTCGGAGGATGCTGAGATGAAATCCGAAAACGAAAATTCAAACCCTGGTGGTGCGAGTGGAGCGGTGCGCATAGAGGTGAGCTGCGCGCCGGCGCGCGAGAGTCGGAAGGTAACGAGTGGTGTGAGCCGAAGATGTCCTGGGAAGTCGGTGCGGAGTACGGACCATGCGGTGCATGGGTGATGCCTAGGGTAGCTAGCTCCTTGTCGTTGCTTGCAAGGCCTTCGTAACGGCGGTGTGGTCTGCAACAAGGAAGGAATTGATTATCAGCCTGAGTCCCCGTTTATGTAAGATTAGGTTTTTAGCTTATAACTTAAAAGCCAATTTTTGGACATAAAAAGTTTAAAAATAATTAGCTTTTATGCATGGTAGAGGTGGGTAATTTTACGTTAACTTCAGTTACATTAGTCTAAAAACAACCCTCAATAAGCTAAAAAAAATCACTTCTCCGATGGCTTTTAGCTTTTATTTATATGGAGACTTATGGTTTTTGAAAAAGTTTCAATCAAAACCTAAACAAAAATGGCTTTAATGTTATTGATTTTTTTTTTGCCACTTCTAGGTTGGATTCCTAATTATTCTTCACTTTGACAATATTTTATGTATTTATAATTCATTCCACCTCAAGATGACTCTTTTACCCCTCTTTCTTCTTTCCTTCTTCCTCCTCTTTTTTTTCTCGAGTTATTTGTCTCTAGCCATAGCCCCCCCCCCCAGCCGAAGATCCTAAGGTTGTTCATGCCAAAGGGGTCCCTCAATGTGGATGTAGTCTCACCGTCGGGGCTATGCTCCACCCATTGGTATAGGCGCCAACTACCCTGCCCATTCTCAGCATGGCATCAACAATGCCTACAGCATTAGTGTGCCCCAGGTGACTAGCAAGGGTAAGTCTCCTAGCAACAATGAAACCTCAATCTAAGGTATAACAGAAGAAGGTAGTAGCTGTTGGAAATATGTATAATATTTTTATTCTAGGTTTTATTTTTGAGGCACAAACCAACAACCAACACATTGTATTTCTGAATATGATCGAGAATTGAAAAAATAATATAGTCGATCGGTCACATGTACGACTTGTAGCGGGTATTGATGAAGAATGAGAAGCAATGCAGACACAATTATGGAAGTAGACGACGTCGAGGAAGAAGCAGGGTGTCATACGCTACCCAGAAACCTTATTGCTGCCCTATGCAGATGATCTTTGCAGCAACGGATCGGAGATACCGCTCATCCTCCTTCACGGTGCATGTCGAGGAGGAAGGTCGACGAGGTTCAACTGCTCAACACCACAATACAATAATCCAAAGAGGAGAAAGAATGAAGCATGAATTCATGTCTACTGTCCTAGACATCTTGATGCCTTATATAAACATGCATCAGTTACTCCTAGTAACAGACGACAATATGTTAATTAAATGCAGGAATTACTAACTAGTAATTGACGGTATTTGTGACAATTAAATGTAGTAATTACTCACTAGTAACTGACGGTATTATGATTGAAACAGAAGTTTAAATCGCATTTAAACAGAATGAATAGAGAGATGGTTGCATGATTCAGCAAAATAAAAAGGTGGGTTCAATGTGCCAGAGACAAACTCAATGACGCGATTTTTCATGCGAGAATACGTGAATGCGCACGCGTGTTTAGCCAAAGTTCACCCCCATGCTATATTTATGCCACATGTCACATTATTGAAGGAGTGGCAAAGTCGCTACTTTATAAGTTGCCTTACTTCTACCTGGCTAGACAATATGGTACAAGACCATGTACGCTTTAGAATTTTAAAGAAAATGAATCTCCCATTGACCAATTTCTGATAGTAGTACAGTTTAGCTAGGTTCCACGAAAATCCATCTATCCATTTCCCGGTACATGTGGGTGGGCCGACATGGCACAACATCCCAGCCCAACCCAACAAGGAAGGAATTGATTATCAGTCAGAGACTCTGAGTGTGAGACCCCAGATCGACTATCCGAAATCTCCTGTGTATTTCTGTACTAGTCCCAGATCAGTAGCTAGTACACACAGTCAACAGTGAAGTATCATTGCCGAACAAAATGAAATTGTAACATAAGCATAAAGTATTAGCCACATGGCTATTTATTACAACACTCGGTCACATGACCAGGGTTCACGACAGCGGAAACAGAACGACAAAAAATGAAACCCAAATAACACCACAGGCGACGACAAGACACGCGACTAGCTCTCCTGGCGATCTTCCTCGAACTCCTCGGCGTAGAACTCACCGTCTTCCACGGCGTCCTGATAGTTTTCTGATGACAGCAGTTTATGTAGTACGTGAGCACAAAAGTACTCAGCAAGTCTGGGAAAGTATGCACATGTGGGGCTTTCCAAGGAAGGCTGATTATGGTTCATTTGCATAAAGCCAGGTTTCATCAAACCATATTTAATAATAAGTTTCACAAAGCATATTTTAGCAATTCTTTTTAACAATTGAATTATGTAATATTTCAGTGAGGGTTTTATCCACCATCACTAGTATAAGGGCTCTATCCGCCATCTTTTAAAAGATCAAGATTATCCACACATGACTCTATCCGTCATAAAATAAAAACAAGTTCCATCTACCTGGTAGGCTCAATCCGCCAACTAAACATTCGAGAGTTCTAACCACTCCCGAATCCCCAAAACATCATTTAGTTTTGAAACCAAAACCAAACTCTACCAATATGAAAGCATTCTTTGCTTTGCCCTTGACCGTAGGCACGGCTATTCGAATAGTTTTAACTCTGCAGAGGTGTACAGCTTTAACCACAAGACATGATCATCTCTTTAATGCCATGCAATTAACACACTTCCTTTGGTGTGTCGGCAGAGAGATTATGACAAGGCCTTTACAATGTATACGCCTAACCCGACTCACCCGCTGAGGTTTCACCGCTGAGAAGCCCCCTCTTGCGCCGTGTGAGAAAAACAGTCTTGCCTCTATCCGGCACTCACATTCCACCATTTGGTGAGTCTAAGTTAGGTTTTTACAAATTATTCAGCCAGGTCGTACCATTATAGACATGTGGTAGTACAGTTATGCTTAGAATGGACAGTCATAAGCGTCGGTCCTTAATTGACTTGGGGCGGTACTCGCGCATTGGAAACTAGTGCTCAATCCGCACCCACCCGGTATTCCAATCCGGCCAAGTCCAAATCCTTTTTCTTTTTCTTTTAGAAAAACAGTACCAAATACTTTGTAATAATCCTTAAATCACATTTTAAATCATAACTTTTGTATAATCCCACCCATGGGTTATTTTCATCAATTCGGGTACTAAGCATATCTACCGTTCTAACCAACAAAAGTCACAATATAAAATATACATGACATAGCAAAGGGTCCTAAGGTTACAATTAAGCATGGATAATAAAAATCAAGGAGGTGATCACAATTCGGAATAACGAGCAATCTATATTTGACATACGATGATAAATATAGCAATGCATGTTTATAAAGCATTGTAAATTGTTTGTAAACACGGGATCAAAATGCATCAAGGGACCTGCCTTCGTGCGTGGCGAGGAGGTCAAACTCTTAAAGTCCGACGGCGGGGTCGGCGGACTCGGCGGGATCCTCGGCTACGCGTAAAACGGTACACAAAATAAATAACAATAAAATAAATAAAATCTAAAAAATTACAAAACTTATACTGGCAGGTAGATCTTGGATTTAGATGAATTTAGAAATTTAAACGGAGTCAATCGGAGTTCGGACGGAAAAGTTATGACCGTCCGAAGTTTGAAAATGCTGGAAAATAGAAAAAGAGGAATATTCCTCGGAATCTTCTTTTTATCCAATTTCTGATTTTTCCATCTCTCTTACAAGTGGGTCCATGCTGTCATTGGGAGGTTACTTCTTCTCCAAAGCTTCAAGAACAGAGGAGCATGGAGCATGGGGCATGGGGCGCCATGAGGAGAGGGTGGCGGCCGGTGGTTTCCAAGCGGCATGCGGCTGGCGAGGGTCGGGAGCGGCGGTGCAGCTCGGCGGCGAGGCAGCGGGCGACGCGAGGGCACGGGCACGAGCGGGTCGCCGGCGGCGTTGGCGGCGAGGGACCGCGAGGCGGCAGCCGGTGGTCGCCGGCCGGGCCGAGGGATGGCGACTGCCGGACCCGAATTTGCAAATCCGACCCTCTGTGTATTCAACACTAGTCCAGAACGCGCTTAGTGCACACAGTCTTAACATCGGTAAATATCACAATCATACCACTCGATACTAATAAAGTACTTTTATTTAAATAACTAAACGGTTACTCAACCTTATGGTCAAGTTACAATATACGCCTCAGGCGAATCTTATTAAGAGAGAAATAGTAGCAAATGAAAATCAAATAACCGTGGCGCCATCCAAGATACCACAGGCAACCTGATCGGGCTCGCTTCCTAAGTAGACGGATCCTCTTGGAGCTCCTCCTCCAAAGCCGTGTAATCTCCTCTTCAACTGGTGTTGTATGGTGGCAAGGGTGAGTACTTGGTACTCAAAGCAAGTCATGCACGTAATGCAAGCTAATATACTATATGCATGGCTTGGTACAAAGGAATAGCTCAAGGTATATTTGCGAAATAAAGATTTGACAAGTAGTATAAGTAGATTCAAAGCAGTAGAAACAAGTAAAGCATAAATAACTTTTCAAGAAGTTTAGTAAACATTTTTCCCATCCTAAACCACATTTCTAACATCATTGTCAATCCAACCCAACCTTTCAAGTCCAAGTTATTTTTGAGAAAATCTAACCCTTGACTGTAATTCCCGAGCGATGTCCAATACCGCGGACACGGCTATTCGAATAGATTCTACACTCTGCAGAGGTTATGCACTTTACCCACAAGATACAGTCAAACACCACAAAGGCGAGTTCCCGTAACAAAGTCTTTCTGAAACTTCTAACAATACAAGTGGTCCTCCCCGGTTATTGCACACTAACCCTTAGCTTAGCTATGGCTAAGTCTAGTCCAATCAACCGTTAGATGGGTACTGGCCTCACTTCCAGACGCCCCCGCATAACTTACACAAAGGGTGTAGTTGACCTCCCGAGGTCCCACAGTGCGTTATTAGCAACTTAGTCAACTAGGTCCGTCCCATTACAGACATGTGGTTGCACGCTAGACCAGTTCAAAGGCTTGCAAGGTTAAGTCCTTAGGGTGACCAGGGCAAGACTACCCAAGAACCAAATCAACATCCCCAATGCCACAACTGCCCACTGATTATTCTTGCCACATGCCCTGGCCGAAAACTATTTATCAAACCCCAGTTGATTACCATGCACCACGTGCCATCAACATCACATGATACTTTTCCAAAACAGGTTCAATATATCATTAAGTCAATATTAGCATTTGATTGTCCAAAATCATGTCATGAGCACGTAGCAGGTCTAAGCAGTTTACTACAACGGTCTAAAACCCATGTTGGCAAGTTAATAATGTCCAACTAGTAAACCACAACTAGGGTGACAAGGGTCATGGCACATATTTAAATAATCAAGGTGTCATACAACAAATTGGTATTTATCTAATCCCCATATTTAAATAAAGTATTTTTCTAATTGAACTAGCATGCAATAGTTTAAATCAAAATAGATTTCGAAATAGGATCAACATGGTCAAAGCACAACTTGCCTTCAAAAAGTACTTGTTCTTGGTCTTGAGTTGGATCCTGAGTCAATACTTCTCCTTCGAATCCTTCCCAAGACTTCAACGTCTACTCGTAAAAGCGTGCAAATAGCAAATACACGAATAAACAATAGGCAAAAAGTGTCCAAACATCCAAATAAAATCCATAAACAGAGAGAACATAATTTTATGAATTTTTAGAAACTGGAATCGTCAAATTCGGAGTTAAAACGCAAAAGTTATGATTATTTAAAGTTTAAATAATCAATTAAATAATTTTACAGAGAAAAACTTTAGTCCAAAAATTAAATAAAATTCATATTTAAGTAGATCTCAATTTTATACAAATTTAGAAATTTGAATCACTCAAATCGGAGTTGAAACGCAAAAGTTATAAGCGTTTGAAGTTTTGAAATTCAAATCAATTATTAAACCGAATTATTAAATCATTTTCTTTTTCGGAAAATCATTTATTGCGTCAGCAGGGACACGTGGACCAATCGGGTGACGACGCGTGGCCTCGGGTCCACGGACCCGGCGCACGGTCTCGGCTCGGTCCGCAGTGGGCTCGCCCACGGACTCGCGATCGGCCGACAGTGGGCCCCTCGACCGACACGCGGGCCCGCGTGTCGGCGTCACCTGCTGCCAGCGTGGGCCGGCGACCGCGACGGTCAGGCTTCCCGACACGTGGCGCAATCTCGGCCGTTGATTTGAAAATCAACGGCCCAGATTAGATCTAGCTAACGCGCTTGGAAAACAACTCCATTGATCTAGACCGTTCGATCTTGATCGGACGGTCAAGATCCAATCTATCGCTATGAACGTGGTTCAATCTAAGCCGTTGGATCTAGATCTAACGGTTGAGATTAGATCTGGAGATTAACACGTGATTCTTTACCGTGGGTGACGTGGACGAATCTGGACCGTGCGATGAAGATCCGACGGTGGAGAAGCTTCGCGGGTCTGCGATGTCCACGGCGGAGCTCCGGCGGCCGGCGTTGAGAACGAAGACCACACCGACGGCGTTTCGGGCACGCTCCGGCGAAGTGGGTGGTCTCTTCGGGTGCGTCTCGAAGCGGGGACTCCGGATCTGGGCTCCTTCTCGGCGGAAGACGACGGACGGCGGCGGAAAACGGCGGACACCTCCTCCAACTACGGCGAGCTCGCGCGGGCTGACGGCGGCGGCTTGAGCGGCGTGGGTTGGAGCTACGGGTGCGCAATGAAGCGGCGATCCCGACACGGGTGGCGGCGCAATAAATAGGGTCCTCGGTGTCCGTGAAACGCGCGGAATCCGAGGTCCTCTCCGTTGCGGCGGCGGAGTCCGACGGCGACACGGGCAGGGTGACGTGGCACGCTCACAGCCGTTGGATCGAGATCCAACGGTGCACGAGTTTGGGTCCGGGTCGGACTCGGGCGAGCTGGCTGGCTCGGTCGGGCTCGGGCTCGGTGACGTGGCTCAATCGTGGCCGTTGGATCCGATCCAACGGCCACGCGCGATTAGGGTTCCGGCGGCGGGTTCGGTTTGACCACAGCGCGGTCGGGCTCGGTCGGACTCGAGTCGGACTCGGACTCGGTCCCGGTCGGATGAAACGATTTGACCCGACTTGATTTTCCAGCGATTTAATATTTAAAATAATTCCCGAAATTCATTTAATTCGTTAAAAATAGCAAATTACTCAGAAAAATTCGGAAAAAATTCAAAAATATTTTGGATCATTTTGGACTCAAATAAAATATTTTCAACAAAATTTTATTTGCAAAATTAAATTCTTTAATTATTTCAAAATGGAATAAATTCAAATAAATCCAAATAAATTTCAGAAAATTCCAAAAATTCACCAAAGTGCCAAATCACACATGAATTTAAGAAAAGCAAAATTTTGGGGTATTACAGCGACGGTGGCCGGCAGCGCGCACGGGCAAGGCCAAGAAAACTGAGGGCCCCAAAATTCCCAAAATTTTGAAATTTCATGAGAAATTTGAATAAGACAAAACCATATAAATGATAGATCATCTAGACCACCTCTAATGGAGTCCAAGACAGCCAGGAATTGAACCCTAACTCACCGGAGAAGACGAATTTGGCGAAGAACGGAGGTTCGGCCGAAGCGACTCAACTCCAAAATTCGTCGTCAAAACTTGAGGAAACCTAAAATTGGTTGATGGGTTAGAATCTATACATCCATACTAACACGAGGGAACGAACGGAATTGGATTCGGCTCACCGGAGAAGAAGATATGACGATGAACTCGAAGAACACGAAAAACGTGGTTTGGCACTGGTTTTTCTATTCTTGATCATATTTAGAAGTATAATGTGTTGATTGTTGGTTTGTGCATTTATAGTATTTTATTATATTTGCCTCAAAATAAAACCTGGAATAAAAATATTATGCATATTTCCAACAGCTACTACCTTCTTCGGTTATACCTTAGATTGAGGTTTCACTGTTGCTAGGAGACTTAACCCTTGCTAGTCACCTGGGCCGCACTAACGTTTTAGGCCTTTCTAACGCCATTGCTGAGAATGGGTAGGGTAGTTGACGCCTGTACCAATGGGTGGAGCATAGCCCCGACGGTGAGACAACATCCACATTGAGGGACCCCTTTGGCATGAGCAGCCTTAGGATCTTCGGCTGGGGGCGGCGGCCATGGCCAGAGGCGAAGAACTCAAAAAAAAAGAAGGGAAGAAGAAAGAAGGGCAAAAGAGTCATCTCGAGGTGGAATGAATCATAAATACATAAAATATTGTCAAAGTAAGGAGAATGATACCACCGGGAAGACCACTCCAACACGAAGTAAGGAGAGGTGGAAATGCGCGATTTGATGAAGAAACGTCCGAATAATGAGCAATTAAGTGAATTTCAGTTTTTGGTCTAATGCGCCGTCTCCGACGAGATTCCGGGCTGAAGATCGTGGGGGATGGAAAGGTTTCGTCGCTACGAATCCAACGGATCTGGCCGTTCGCGATTTGGAGCATTGAATGGAAAGTTATGGTGGTTTGAATGGATGAAGCTAGGCATGGAAAGAGTTGAGCCTTCTCTGTTCGTTCTTCCAGCCAAGGTTGAAGATAATGAATAGTAGCCACCACGTGTCGCTCCACGATTGGCTGAGGTTTACGCGAATGCAACGCCCTAGAGAAAAATTAGCAAAAAATGGTCTAAAAATTCCTAGAATCATTAGGGAATATTTGGAACCCAATAAAATTGGTTTCGCTGAATTTGGATGAAATTTGGAGTTCAGAATATTCTGGAGCGAATAGCGGGCATTAAACGAAAGCCGCGCGAGATAAAATACCAGAGAGCTCCCAAAAATCTTGGAAAAATTCCCAAAATGTTTTTAGAATATTTGGAGCCTAATGCAATAGGTTCCGAGAGTTTTGGAGCATTTTCGAACTCGGGTGGAATTTCGGGTACGGACTGGAATTTGGAAATTTGATTTTTCGGGCAGAGGAGAATTGAATTCCGATTTTGAATGGATAAGGATGCCAGATTACATTAAACACCAATGAAAATCCAAAATTTGAATTTACTTAATTTAAATTAGATTTTTCTAGAAGGCAGAAAATGAGGATGTTACACTGAGTCCCTGTTTATGTAAGATTAGGTTTTTGAGCAGTGTTTCTATGATTTTTCTCCTAATACAAATTGTACGAATCTTGAAACAAGTGAAGTTGTAAGTAATCAACATATAACCTTTATTCATGCTTTGATATTTGTGCAACTTTAAAAAAGAAAAGCACATAAGCACCTCTATAGGTTTTTTAGCTTATAACTTAAAGCCAGTTTTTGGACATTAAAAGTTTAAAAGTAATTAGCTTTTATACATGGTAGAGGTGGATAATTTTACGTTAACTTCACTTGCATTAGTCTAAAACTAACTCTCAATAAGCCAAAAAAAATCATTTCACCGATGGCTTTTGGCTTTTAGTTATATAGAGACTTATGGTTTTTGAAAAAGTTTCGATGAAAACCTAAACAAACATGGCTTTAATGTAATTGATTTTTTTGCCACTTCTAGGTTGGATTCCTGATTATTCGTCACTTTGACAATATTTTATGTATTTATGATTCATTCCACCTCGAGATGACTCTTTTGCCCTTCTTTCTTCTTCCCTTCTTTTTTTTTTGAGTTCTTCGCCTCTGGCCATGGCCGCCGCCCCCAGCCGAAGATCCTAAGGCTGCTCATGCCAAAGGGGTCCCTCAATGTGGATGTTGTCTCACCGTCGGGGCTATGCTCCACCCATTGGTACAGGCGTCAACTACCCTACCCATTCTCAGCAATGGCGTTAGCAAGGCCTAAAACGTTAGTGCGGCCCAGGTGACTAGCAAGGGTAAGTCTCCTAGCAACAGTGAAACCTCAATCTAAGGTATAACCGAAGAAGGTAGTAGCTGTTGGAAATATGCATAATATTTTTATTCCAGGTTTTATTTTGAGGCAAATATAATAAAATACTATAAATGCACAAACCAACAATCAACACATTGTACTTCTAAATATGATCAAGAATAGAAAAAATAACATAGTCAATCGGTCACATGTACGACTTGCAGTGGGGATTAACGAAGAATGAGAAGCAGTGCAGACGCCGTTATGGAAGTAGACAACGTCAAGGAAGAAGCAGAGCGGACGCACTCATGCACTACCCAGAAACCTTATTGTTGCCCTATGCAGTTGATCTCTGCGGCAACGAATCGGAGATACCACTCATCCTCCTTCACGGTGCATGTCAAGGAGGAAGGTTGACGAGGTTCAACTGCTCAACACCACAATACAACAATCCAAAGAGGAGAAAGAATGGAGCATGAATTCATGTCTACTGTCCTAGACGTCTCGATGTCTTATATAAACATGCATCAGTTACTCCTAGTAACTGAAAGTGCATCTAGGCACTTATGTTATTTTGGTGATTAATGACAAACGCATGTAATGATAATCTATGTAATTGTGTAAATGATTAACTTAGTGCTTAACAAATGACAAACATCTAATATGATTATATTGTTATGAGACTAACATGCTTATTGCAAAGTTGAGTATTAGTCTCATCTTTTTAGAGGGATACGACGGGAAATCGCTTTTAGGATAGTCTTGTGCTCATTGGATGAAGAGTGCATTTTAAAATCTTCAAAGCGTTGCATTTCCCCTGGCTGCATCTCTGCTGGCCGAGCAGAGCAGGCCGGAGTCTCCGGACTTTCAGTCCAGAGTATCCGGGTTAACCCTCTCGGTTAGACCAGTGTTCACTAATCCGGACTCTCCAGGTTAACCCTCTCAGTTGGTTCAAGAGCTCACCAACCCGGACTATCCGGGTTGAAAGTCCGGACACTCCATGTTGATACCCTCGGTAAAAGGCTGCTTACTCACCTATCCGGGTTGAAAGTCCGGACACTCCGGGTTGTTCGCAGCCTCTCACAACGGTTGGATTTTGGAGCTCTCTATTTAAGCCATCACTTCTCCACCTACCAAACGGGCATCTCTATTATTGCAATCCTCTTGTGCAAATGCATAGTGAACTCTAAGTAACATTTTGATTACATATATGCACATTGGTTCATGTCATATTTATTTGTGCATATATATTCATTTGAGTTCATTATGTGCTTTGATTTTAGTATGCATGTATTAACTAGAGTTAAACTTCACATTGCTATAGATTGACATGGTGCATACATGTCTTAGTTGTATATCTTCTCATGCACTTTTCTTAGTGAAGTTTAATCTAGAATTGGATCACATATTTACTCTCATTCCAAATATTATTTGCACATGTACAATTCGTGTATATTCTATCATGTGTTTCATTTAAGTAAAGAATGTGATCATTGCCATAATTTAATTGATTCATCATATTGGCAATTATCTCTCTAGTGCATATAGATCAATTACATATTCATCATGATGTACTTAGTAGAGAACATTTCTTATGTCAAGTGTTTCCATTTATATTATGCTTCTTTATATGAAACACTCGTGGTAATCAATTGCTCACAAAATATCAACTTGTTTATATATCTATTGAGCTTTTGGACTAATGTCTTTCATTAGTGGTTTGGAAAGAATTAGGTCCCGTGTGTGTATGATGACCAAGGTATCTTGGAGGATGACCGTTAAGCCAAGGTCAACGAGACGGCGGTGTCATCAAGAGTTGAGGACTAAGTCAAGATCAACTTGGCGTGGAGATCGTCGGAGAGAATGATCAAGTCAAGGTTGAGTGACTATTTCTAGACTTGTATTATCTTTGATTTAATTTGAGTCTAAGGATTGCCGTACTATTAAGAGGGATGCGACATCGAATGACTTTTAGATGTGCCAAGTGCTCAAGTGATCCATCCTTGTGAAACTTAGAGAGAGAGTGGTGTTGGTGGTGCCAGAAAGTGAGAGTTGTAGGTCTCTCTTGGATTCCTTATGAAATCTGTATTTATCCTTTGAGATTTGGGTAGTGAGACCTTGTTAGTTGTGTAGCCCTCGTTCTTAGCTTTCTGTAGAGTCCAAAATCACTGAAATCGGAGTCTGAAGTCAAAAGTTATGCTTGTTTTCGTCGGGCTACTCAGTGCCAATCAGGAGTATCCGGGTTCGTCCTCTCAGTTATGACAATCCGGAGGATCCAGGTGAGTCCGGAGTATCCGGGTTGTCCAGAGTATCCGAGTTTTGCGCAGTCCAAACAGCTAGTTTTTGAGGACCTCTATTTAAAGCCCCCTCCTCCCCATCTTCTAGGTGGTCGTTGTTCCACTAATTTGAGGAGATATTCTCTTGTTCTTGAGCCCCCCAAAACACCTCTTTACCCCTAGATCTAAGTGATCCCCTTGGTGAGAAGGGTTGGGAAGAGTGTGAGGAGTGATGTGCTAAGTTGAGTGAGATTTGAGTTGATTGAGCACTTGAGTTCATCTCCAAGTTTGTTTTTCATGAGCATTTGTTACTCTTGGAGGTTGAGGACTCCTAGACGGCTAGGAGGTCGCCTACGAGCCACCGGTGCTTTGTGTGGTTGGCCGTGGGAAGTTTGTGAAGGCCAATTTCACCTCCGCAAGGGAAGGAATCAAAGAAGTGAAGGCCGGCTAGTGCATTTGTGCAACACCGGGAGGACGAGGGTTGAAAGAGACCCTAGCTCAAGTGTGACCGAGCCGCCTCAACAGAGACGTAGGATCCTCTCAAGGATCTAAACTTCGGGTAAAAAATCATCGTCTCCAAGTTTGCTTCTTACTCTTGCTTTAGTATTTGATTTTGAATCTTGAAATTGCCCAATCTACTTTTCTAGTGGGTTTTCGGCTAGATCTCTATTTGCTTCAAGTATTCTAGGCTAACTAGTTTAATTTGGTGTATTTAATATCCCTCAAATAGCCTAGATCTCCTTTGAAAGCTGTGTGCTCTGGAGCATTCAGAATATCCAAATAGAGCCCTGGATACTCCGAATAACTCAGACTATCTGGATATAACCCCGGACTATCCGAACCACTCGAACAATCCGAAGTATTATTCGGACATTCCGAAGTTTCTGTATTCCGCTGCGATTTAGTTTTAAATTCTTTTTAATTCGCCTATTCACCCCCCCTCTAGGCGACATCCCCTGTCCTTTCAGTAACTCATGACAATATGTCAATTAAATGCAGGAATTACACACTAGAAATTGACTGTGTTTGTCACAATTCAATGTAGTAATTACTCACTAGTAACTGACGGTATTATGACAATTAAATCAAATTGAAACAGATGTTTAAATCGCATTTAAACAGAATGATTAGAGAGATAATTGCATAATTCAGCAAAATAAAAAGGTGGATTCAATGTACCATGAGACACTCAATGACACGATTTTCACGTGAGAATACGTGATTGCGCGCGTGTGTTTAGCCAAAGTTGACCCCATGCTATATTTATGCCACATGTCACATTATTGGAGTGGCAAAGTCTCTACTTTATAAGTTGCTTTACTTCTACCTGGCTAGACGATATGGTACAAAACCATGTACGCTTTAGAATTTTAAAGAAAATGACTCTCCCATTGACCATTTTCTAACAGTAGTACGGTTTAGCTAGGTTCCACGAAAATCCATCCATCCATTTCCCAGTACACGCGAGCGGGGCGACTTGGCACAACATCCCAGCCCAACCCAATAAGGGCCTGTTTGGGGAGCTGAAGCTTTTCTGAAAAGCTTTTTTTTTTTTGTCTTTTTGAGTTGAAAAGTAGCTGTAGCTTTTTATAAGAGACCGTTTGACAAATAGCTAATTTCCCTTAGCAATATATTACAAAAGCAAGCCCAACTCATCTTTTAGCTTTTGGCTTTCAGCTTTTATATATGATTTCTAGATTATGCCAAGAGTCACTTAAAAGTTGAGCTGTTTAGGGAGTTTTGCTAGTTTTTCAGAAGCTAAAGCTTTCTTAAAGTCTCCAAACAAGACCTAAATCAATAGGGGATTCCCATTCCTCCGGCTCCCTCCCCCTCCTCGTCTCAACAAATTGGGACTTTGCCGTCATATTCGTGCTTTCGCAGTCGTTCCCGGGCAAGTTCTGCTGCTTCGTCTGGGCACTAATGTGTCCTGCCTAGGGTTCACAAAACTATCAAAAACCATAGTTTTCGACCATATCGAGTTGGTTCATCATCCAAAACCGGTCGATAAACCGATTTAATTAAAAAAATTGAAAAAAATTATACGACGAAAACCGGTCGATTTTTCGATACAAACCGACCGATTTTAAGTCAAAATTGTGTCACAACATTGCGGTGTTCAATCGAACGGTCAAAATTGGCCGGTTTTTAATGCAAACTGATCAGTTTTTGATTTTTTTTTTTGATTTTTTTGAATTTTAAACCCTTTGGTTTCTAACTATTTTCGAGTGATTTTCGATTGGATTTTTTTTAATTTTAGTTCTCCAGTGAATTTTTCAGTTTTAGTTCGGTTAACCCTGGTCCCACCCCAGCAGCGGTACCGACAAGATCACCATATGGTACGCCAAAAAAACTTACAAACGCAAGATGGATTGGGTTTTGTGCGTGCGAGTTGGTTGAGCCACGGCCCACACACTAAATAATCGATTCATGTTTGAGACGCAGGGACAAAATGGGCAGACCGGGAGGGGTTTAAGTGCTTGGGTGCTTAAAAAATGAATAAGATAATCAAAAGTGGCAAATAACCAATGTTCCAATGTATGGAGTAGCAAAAAATCAATTACAATATGAGAAATGTCAAAGTGCAGAGTGGTAATTTATTAAGCAGCATATTATTAATTCCCTCGACAATGAAAGAGGAAGTAATAAGTTATCTCGATCTCCCACCAAAAGGCTGTGTCAAAATTTTGCAAAACTCACTCCAATCCATCTCACAAGAACATGCTGAAGTGTCAGTTTGCGGGTGCTCTCCTGCTGTGATGTGTGATGGGTGTTGAAGTACAAGTGAATTGTCCGTCTTTCCTCATCAGCTTAAGCTTTTGGGTGAATTGGCTGGTGTATGCAACTTAATATGGTATCAGAGCCAAGAGGTCTCGAGTTCAAAACCCGATTGGTGCAATTAAAAAATAATAATTGCAGCCCACTTCTATTCCACGTCTTAGGCCTGAAGGGGCCTACACGTGAGGGAGGGTGTTGAAGTACAAGTGAATTGTCTGTCTTTCCTCATCAGCTTAAGCTTTTGGGTGAATTGGCTGATGCATACAACTTAATAATGGGGTGTGGCCAAAGCTTTGGCGAAAAAGAGCTATTGTGAAAAATCTACTGTGTGGCATGCCTAGCGGACCATTGGAATATAATGAATGTGTCATGATATAGATAGAATCCCAATACAAGTTTGGAAGGACTCTATTTATTGGTTGATTATGGTCTTTTTGTTGAAAAAAAGAAGAAAAGGGGTCAAACTATTGGAAAAGATGGGATTTTGTGTATTTGATTTTTTGGGGGTTCAAGTTTGGAACCCGAGATGATTAAATGGATGGTATGGATGATTGGTTGAGATTTGGTTTAGAGGCGTGATAGAATAAAAGGCCTCGTATCATCTTGTTGTCATGAATAGGATGCATTGTGACAAAAAGGTCAAGGTCGGAGATTAGATTGAAGTTAAAGGGGGAATCTAAAGTTGAGTTGAGAATTTGGGACCATGTTTTTCCAAGAAATAGGTCTTATCCGGTAATACCAAAGAAGGTTTTCTGAGTTGCATCAGATTATCTTGCGATAGTGGTATGATCTGATTGATATGGGGACTTGACATATTAACTATTTTGATTGAGCCCTTTAGTAGGTGAAATTGAGGATTACGATTGAGAAAATTCTTGTGGAAAAATAGACTACTTATTATGTCACACGAGCAATACCATTGTATGAAACCGGGTTAGTGTGTTATTTAGACTAGATTATAAAATTTAGAATATCAAATATCTGATTTTATAGTTCGAGATACTCAATAAACTTGTAATAAAAGTTCGAGATGCTATGTAAATTTCTTCCAACGTGAAAATATTTCATGACAGTTGTGCCAAAAACGATGTTATCACGAGTTGTGACCAACTGCGACGCCAAGCGAAAGCCATGAAGACGTGGCATGGCATACTTTTATATTCAAGGGCATGTAATCCACAATAATGAAGGAGAATGGTCGCGGCCGCAACTACACTGTTCCTTCGCTGGACCATCTTCTATTTTATCTAGCATTCTTACCGGTGTTAAGTGGGAGAAGGACCTGTTGAATTTTATAAATAAGTTTAGGTTTTATGAAATTTCTTCTGTGTTTTCCCTATGTCAAGTTGTTCATCTTTTTTCTCTGGCTAGTTCTTTGCCAGATTTATTTTACCCATAATGGGTTTTACCGTACCGACTCATCTGGACAATGAAGACATATATACGTCGAAGATTGACACTGGACAGAGTTGGTTATCAATAAATCCCCTATAGTTTTCTTTCGTCGAACAACATTGGTACCAAGGCATAGGTCATACACATCCACGAAGATCCTTAATAATCTACTTCACACTTCCACTGTCGTTGGCAATCATGTTGTCGTTGTAAGATCCGGTGTCTATATTCATTGACTCAAGGGCTCCATGCATGGTAATAGGTTGTCATCAAGAATTTTTAGTGTAAAAGTTAGAAACTTATTGTACTTACTCCTGTGGTATTAGTATAGACCAGTGGACTTCCTAAAAAAATCCGCTACAATGAAACAGTTTTTAAACATTGTAATGATGAAGTAATAGTTACTTAGAGCATCTCCAAGAGAGGCCTTAAATATGGCCCTAATTTGAATTATAGAGCTTTTGAGGAAAAGATTAACTCCAGCAAGGACTCTAAATTGTTTTAGGGCCCCTAGGAGAGTAGCTATATTTAGCAACTATGTGATTGTGCCCTATCTTCGTTGGGTTTTAGGGCCTAATTGCTGGAGTAAATATTTCGTTGGAACCCTAAATCTAATTAGTTGAGATCCTAAATTAAAGTTTAAGGCTCTCTCTTCGAGATGCTCTTAGTAATTATATTGTCCAGAAAAAATGTGTAAGATCTTGAGAAAGGATCGATCGTTCCGTTCTATTTTCCCCATGTGCATGGCAAAACTTGATTATTCAGCTAGGGTCACTGGATAAACAGTTATGCTTTTGAAAAAAGAAGAAGAAGAAAAAACTAGTTATGCGGTAGGCATAACTAGTTTATTTATTTTGGTGTTATAGTTGCACAAACAATTGTTTTTGTTTTAACTTCATCATCCAGAACACAATTATAAAATCAGTTTCGAAAAAACAAGAACACAATTTATAAATCCTCAAAAAAAAAAAAGGAACTCGATGAATAAAAGAGCAATAGGAATCTTTGGACTACATCAATATTGTTTTTTTAATCATTGAAGAACAAAGAAAAGTGCGGAAGATGGAGATCATCAAGTCCACACGAGCACATGCTGGAGTTGTTGGCTTGTACTTGCTTCCATTTTTTTTCTGCCTCTTCGGTACGCAATGAATGGGAAATTGGGAACTGTCACTTGCTTCCAATATTGAGATATGGGAGCTTTGTCACGGACCGAAAAACATGCATGATAATGATATGTGAATCGATGACAGTTCTAAAAAATATCTGTGAGTTCATGACACACATCTGGGGTAGTCATGAATAATGGCACGAGTTTGTGACATGAACCTCTACTCTTTAGAGGATATGTGGATGTGATAACTGACATGAAGAGATGTTTCTCGTAAATCATAATTTCCGTAGATGCAGTAAAAGTAATTGAATACCATTGTTAACAGAGTCTTAAGGAATGACTAGAATTCTCCAACCAAAAATCATCTTAATCACTTATTACCCTGATCGGTTTATTGCTTACAGACTTACAAAGTACAGACTACTAGAAAGCAGATAGTTCTTGCCTTCTTGGCGTTTGAAAACCGTCGGGGGAATGGGTAAACCTTGGCCTGTCAAAAAAAAAAAAAATTAGTCACTGCCAAGAAGTTTTCCAGCTGTGTCAGGTGCACAAATCTCATGTCCAATACAATATGAGTGGATTATCCGTCATGTCTAATTCTGGTTTACCTTCGTTATCTCTTTGTGGTTGATCGTCCGACTCCGTTCGGTCATGATCATGAATCGGCGACGACGTCCATGCCATATTATATTCATCCAGAATACTTCTTAGAACTATTTGCATTCGCAGTTTCACACAAAAGAATGGGTTTTGATAAGTTTCATCCGGATGTTTTCTTTAGCCACGGATTTGCTTTCAGATCAATGCACACTCCCTGAATTCGAGGTGGGTTGATCCTACGGATGCGTGTTTTGATCGTACGGTCCAAAGTTTAGATGTTTTTTAGAACAAAAATATCCGGATGATACCTATACACTCCCCCAAAAGAATATAGCCAATACGTAGCAGCCACCATCTCTTCTTTGAGCAATAGCTACCTCTAACCATTTGGAAGTTATGATGTCAGGTTTCCCGTCTACAGAACTTTTGATAGCTTAGCTACTGATCATGTTATTCATGCCAAAGCGAATCAAAAGCACATCTAACATAGTTTATTGGCCGCGTAGACCATCACCTCGCATCACTTCGAAGAATCCACAGAGGTCCACACCCTAATCATGCTTAACCAACAAAACAAAAGGAGCCTTGTCTTTAGCGAAACTACAGTTTCATAATGCATGCTTTTTTTCGCGGCGGCGAGGCGCAGATCCTTCTTAGGTGGACCAGATTAGACGCACGGCACGGGGCAGGGGCACCCGCAACCACACGGTGGAGCGCACGCAGATTTTGAAGAGCTCACGTGGATATATAGAGCAGAAACTAGGCAATGGTATACCATTATAACGGTATGTCTGAGTTTTATTAGTTTCAATCATAAATTTCATCTGGTTTCATGTTTTATTAGTTTTTGTGCTAAGTTTTATGAGTTTCAGTGTAAAAAATGCAACGGTATACCGTAGAATAGTTTTTTCTGGGATATATAACGAGCTCCCTTTTCAACAGGGAGATCGGTTCATGGTTTAGACGGACTCGAACAGCGTCGATCTTCTCGTCTCGTCTCGTCGGTTCCATGCATCATTCGTTCGTTTGGTGCTTGCTCGCGTGCCCGCGGTTGATTGATGCCGTGCGTCGCAAGAAAGATTAGCCCTGCGTGCGCGTGCATTTCCACGCCTCTGTGCACCGGCCTAAGCAATCGTCATGGATGGCCTCGACAGAGGGGAGGGGCCGGGGAGCTTGCGAGAGAAGTGTACATGTTCAGTGTCCTCGCTTCGGTTTCTTTCCTTTGTTTGTTTTGGTGAATCTGCTTCGTTTTCTTTAACCCCGGGAGATGTTGCTTATTAATCCAATGGTAAACAATACGCATAAGGGAACTAATGGCTAATGGCTCCCCCTGTAGATTACCTGTTTAGTTTCGTGATCAGGCTAACGAGGAATTAAAGGCACACGGTGTAATGTTGCCCTACTTGTACAGTCTTGTGCTCCAGTCAAATACGCGCGATCGATGGCTTATTCTTTGCATCTGTTACGAACGTGAGCGTGAGAGTGAAGGGTCGTACGCGAGAGATCGATCTGCGAAAACGACCGGGCACCATAGGCATAGAGAGAGAGATGATTGAGCAGCAAGGGAGTCTGGTGTGGTGTGGTGTGGTGTGTCAGGGTGAACCGAAAAGAATAGTGTGCGAGACTTACAGAGCAAGCCAAAGCCTCTGGTTACTTTATCCGTCTGATTCACATGCATGCGCACCACACCATCTGCAGGCTTCTCTGCTGTTTATCGGTCACGATTTCATTCAGGGTTTCATTCCCGTCAGGAGATACATAAACATGAGATGCAGAGGACGGCCAAGGAGGCTCGGTATGGGGTGGCTCCGCTCCCTCGCCTCCCCGTTGAGGAAGCTCTGGTGCCACATGAACGCGGCGCGGCGAAAGAGTACGTCCCATGCATTGCCAGTAATTAATGCCGTATCCTCTCGGCCTCCTCTCCCGATTCTGATGCGCTGCGGCGAACGAGAGACGCTTCATCCTTTTGTTGCTTGCAGGGAGAGGGATTTACATCCTGTACGAAGACGTCAAGTCGTGCCAATGCGAGGACGTGCACGTGCTGTGGTCGATCCTCGTGGAGTCCCACGGCCTGCCGCCGCCGCCGCCGCCGCCGCCGCCGGTGCTGAGGCTGACGCGGTGAGGGATCGGAACGCATGGGCGCCCCCTGAATAGAGCAGGCAAGTCGATCAGGAGGCCAGCCATGGCCCATGGGAGGTGAAGTGGTATGCTTCTGATGTGTACGTAGGAATCGGATACATACATGGTTATATATAATTAGTTGGCTTGTGGCGCTGGCGCGCTGCTCTCAGTTAATTTGGCCTCTGTTTAGCACTCTTTTGGAGCTGCTGAGATGGAGTGGCCAGTGGCAGAACCAAGGCGTTGCGTTGCGCTGGCTTGATGAGTGTGGTGATGGGCTTCTCGGAGCGCACCCCTCTTTGAGTTTTCTGTAAGGATGCATTTGGACGCAAGGAAGGGGGAAAAAAGAAGAAGAGTGAATCTTCAGCGATTATCAGAAACTGTCGTTACCATTTCTGTGTTCTCGTTGCTGTTTGCTTTGTGGAAATGCAAGTGTGAGCTTCTAGTTTGCCCCTCGCAGGAGCGCACAACGTTCGCGTAAATAAGTGATCAAGGAACATCGCGTCATTCGTTGCTTCGTTGTTTCTTCGGTAGTTGCTCTTTGTTTTCTTTCCATTTTCCAAGTATACGACGGTCACACGCACTCAATACACACCGTACTCACACTAGAAAAAATTGATAAAATGCCACTCCTACTAAGTGGTTTCGCTAAAAATACCACTCTGCAGTCGTTGACATATGGGACCATCCGTGTCTATGACAGTGGGCCAGAATGGCATTTTAGCGATGCCACTTATTGAAAGGGGCATATATGCTAATCTCACACTATCCACAAAACACATATGTAGGTATCCACTACACGCACTTGTAATTTATTGAAGGCATCCAAGACCTCACAAGCGTGATTACTGAGTACATTCTTCCTCACAGGACATGCACACGTATATACACACTTCAAATCGACGGATACGGGATACCAACGCTAATAAATCTGCCTGGTCACAAGCCACTCCATGCTCTCTGTTTTCTCTCCCTTCTTCTTGGACTGCATTTGCATCACTACTAGGCCGTTAGCCCCAATGGCCCGTGTAAAGATGTATGGCTTATCCAGCCCTGGATAACTTGGGCCGGGCTCATCACGCTAGGCTGCATTGGACTACATTTTCAAGACCAACATGCTATCAGAAGAGTTGCAACTTGCCATCGGGCAGCAGTTCAGACGACCGGCTGACCGTTGGTGCCTTGGTGGTTTCCCGCAGGGACAGGGGACAGACGACAAAAATCCATTGGATTCGGAGCGAACCAGTAGAATCAACGTGACAGATACGGCCACGCACCCCACAGAGGCGGCCTCGCGAAGCAACGTCGAGTCCCCATCGTTTGCACCGCCGCGCGCGGAGGCCAGCACGGCAGCAGGCCAGAGCTGTCGCCATGTGCCGCGCCCGCGCCGAACAATCATTCCGCCGCTCCAACGCAACGACGGGCCCAGCGCTCAGCGCCACACCGAACCCCCGCCGGCCGCAGGAAATCACTCGCGCGCACATGGGTACACGATGGACGCGCCGAGCCGGCCGACCGATCCGGTTACCAACGCCAGGCATGCACGCGACAGCCGGCCGTCCTCCCGTTCGCCAGCTTATATTTAGGCAGGCCGCGCGCCTAAACGCGACGTCCGTCCTCCGCGGCTCTATATAAACGCTCGCCACCTCCCTCCCCTCTTTGCCCATCCACCGAAACAGCAGCAGCGGTGAAGTCCGTGGCATCTTGCGGCTGCTCCTCACCTCCTCCCGATCACGGTGAAGAGTCCTCACGAAGCTCGCGGAGATGGCAGGGCAATTGAAGGCCAGGATCCTCGTCGCGGCCGCGACCGCTGTGGTCGTCGCCTCGTCTCTGGTCGGCACGGTCTCCGCAGCCGACGCGCCAGCCCCAGCGCCCACGTCCGGCGCCACTGGTGCAGCCCCGGCCTTCGCTGCCGTGTCGGTCGCCGCGGCGGCTTTCGGCTACCTCTTCTGTTAGGCACGCGGGATGTGTGTACCGCGTGTGTGCGCATGCACCGCACAGTATGGTGGTGATGATGCGGTGTTCGTGCGCTTGCCTATTTGTTATGGGGTTTTGATATCTGTTGTCTCGTGAGTATATGGATGCAATTCATTTCTTGATTGATCACGTGTATTCAGTGACGAGTTTCAATTCATATACTACTCTCTGATTTTTCTTTCGGTTGCAATTTACAAGTGCAAGAAACACATATTGTCGAAGGAAATTGGGTTTTCTTTAAATTTCAAAAAAAGAAAAAGGAAAAGGAAAGACCAACTGGGCGAGGCAGGCCCATGTGGTCGAACCAACCCAACGGCCCAACCGCTGAGGCTAGAGAACCGGATCGGTGCCCTAGCCATAGTCACTCGTGTCAATGGGGAAATGGGAGAAGGCGACGTTGATTGAGTTCCACGGCTTAGCCTCCCCGCGTGCAACGGCAAGATGGTGGCGCCCTCGGCGACCGTTGTGCCATCTCCTCATCCTTATGAGCTCCTTTAAATACCTAGCTAGGTCCATGTTCTTCTTGAAATATAGAAAAACGACGTGAGTTTCCCCCCTTTTGCTGATTCATGTGTACTCTTGCAAGATCCTCGTCTATCCGACGTCTCCTTGTGTTTTTTGACCTCGGTCCATTCTCATTCATCTCGTGGAGGTCACTTTTGGCGTGCAACCTGAGTTGATTGAAGGGGTTGGGTTGGCCGGTGACTTGAGGGGTTCTGAGAACGGCGAGGTGTGTTGGTAGCTTCCTGTTCCTGAGCCATTGCGCCGACCTTGCTTGCTTGGTCAATTGGCTCGGCTCTCTGTGGTGAATAAGCTCTTGGCTGTGGGGTTCCTTTGTGGACCAGATCCTTCAAGATTTGCTATGCTTGTGCGACGTGGCCATCTCTCTAGGTTAGGGAGTTGGTTCTTTGCAGCTTCAGTTGCATCTAGAGTCACCTGGTGAATTGCCTCACTCGATGGTTGCGGCTTTGTATCTCCAAAACACTCGTCGATGATTATGTGGCATTGCAGTGGCGATTTTTTTTTCTGGAACATCATCATCAATTAACCTAGCCCGCTACACTGATTGTCAGTCGGTGCTTTGTGATTATATGTTACCCTTGTCATTTGTGATGTATTGATTGTACAAAGGGGCTAAACAATTGATTGTCTTGGGAACCTTGCATGTTGGGTGGCAATTGATTTATGACGATTGGGCTGTAGTGAGACAATGTGACGATATAGTCGCTTTACTATTTTTTATTCTTGCCTAGATAGATCAATGTGTTGATGCTTTGTTTTGTTCTCTTATATGTTGACCTATTTATGTTTTCAGCTCGTATATTAGTCTATTCACAATCAGAGTGATTTATATTCTTAATAAGTAAATAGTTGATTGTTTTGCTGATCTGCTAGAACATCTCCTTAATATTGATTTGAGTAATTACACATTATTGGAATCAATTTGGTAAGTACGTAGATAAGATTGTTATAAATTAGTCTATGATCCCGTTCCTAATGATGAGGTGATCTTTAATTAGGGGGTTTTGATCATTTGCCCCATTTTAATTAGTTGGTACAATTAATCATTTGTCCCATATGTGTCATTGATATGTGGTCCTACGACCCACATGTCAGCAAGGTATCACAGAACAAATAAACAATGACACAAGTAAATGAGGACAAATCATCAATTATTCTCTTTAATTAAGGTAGCCCGATATCCGAGAGCTATATCGACTTGAGCTTTAGTTGCTAATTGCGTGACACTATTACTGTTCGTTCAATATAGATGCTTAGATACTTGGATATGAGCTATTTTTATACTTTGATATTAGTTAATATTATTTTTGTGGCTTTATTATTCACTGATTATAAATTATATTTAAAATTAAAGTAATAAAAAATTACTAATACCGCAATTATTCAATACACATGACACATCTAAATCGACAACCTTGTGTTAAATCATGTGCACACACGATCTCAACTCCCAAGAAAAAGACATCATGTGTGCACATCTAGCGGAGCGAGTATCGTGATTCGTGCACGTATACCGATGTACAAACTCCAAGATGCACGGTTTATTATCCACAAGAAGCAAGCTGCAAAAATCCCCAAACCGTCGTCGTATCCATTCCACTGCCAAAGTAAAAAAGAATACGGATAGATCAGATTCGCATGTACATCTCGTAACATCAACCAGCTCGACGAACGGATCACGACCCCGCGAGGAGGAGCGCGGTGGACGGTCGCTCGGGGGAGTAGCCGGCCTTGCCCCTCCCGTGCTCGGGCCTCGCGGCGGAGTTCCGGTTGCCGTCCACGCTGACCCGGGCGCTGGCGCTGCTCCTCAGCCTCTCCCTGAGACCCCTGCACGACTGCATGTGCGAGTGCAGCTCCTGCGGCTTGAATCGCTTCCCGCACTGCCTGCGGCCACGTCGTTCAGATCATTGCAGGTGTTAGTACCAGATTGACAATTTTGGATAGAAATTTTTTTCAGCCGATAAGGCGGGGAAACAAATTCAGGCCCATCGTGTTTCAGAACGTTTCTATTGCTGTTCGGCCGGAGTAGCCCTCAAGTAATTGTTTGGATGGCTTTGGAAATTCGAATGGGTGGCTTAGCGGCCTACCAAAACCAGTCCAGTCTTTACGTGGTGCTAGGCCAGCTCAAGGCTCGTCGTGAGTAGGGTTTCACTTTTCAACGAAATTCGCTCGAACCGTTCCGGTTTGAAAAAAAAGATTTCATTCAACTTGCCGCTCAAGTTTAAATTTAAATTCAAAAAAAATTTATCAAAAAGTTTTATAAAATTAGTAGTAATAGCTTTATGACGTCTGGTGTGAATATTTTTTTTTTGAAAAAATGAAGTTTAAAATTTTACAACATTTTTTTTGCATTTTTCTTGATCCCCCCAATTTTCCAAACTATCGCCGCTTTTCACCGAAAACCATTCGAAATTCACCGCTTTTCAAGTAGTTTTCCATCTTTTCGTTCGAATTTTGCTCGTGGTTTGACCAGATTTTAAATTAGTTTGACTTTAAAAACCGTTCGATTTTTCATAAATTTCGTTCGATCTTTCGCAAATTTGGTAGTTCGAAATCCGAGGTTGAAACCGCCAATTGAGCTAGGCTAGAGGCTCTTAACTCTGAAGAACTAATCTAAACACTCGTTCATTCATAGTTCAGACGTTGCTTCCAGGACTAACCATAGCGCTGTCGTAGACTCGTAGCTGGATACAATAAGGCCTGAGTGGAGTCGATTAAAAGACAGATAATTTGGTCGTCTTCTACGTGCACAGAATAACTCGACCTCTCGAACTTAAAATCTGATCGAAACAGCACGAAACCAGCAGTGACTGCTCAACTCTCACGGCCGTCGTGGGCACGTCGCGGTCGACCCAACCCAATCACAAGAACCGGTCAAAAACGATAACAAATCAGCACACGAGTACTTACGAGCAACGCGGCAAACTTGCCGGCTTGTGCGCATCGCCGCCGTCTCGCTTCCCTCCATCTCGCTTCCCTCCATCTCGCTTCGCCTTGTCTTTCCCGCCTCTTCGCAACGTCACCTTCCTGCTCATACTGTCACGCCACAAGTTTTACAAAAACCAAACAGATCACGCTATTAGCCTCGGCCCTCGAATGATCATAAAATTTAATCGAAGAAGATTATCGTTTAATCTTGCTTTCATTAATCTATCTTTGTACTCACTGGAGACCACAGCCGTTGATGCCGGGGCACACCGGCGTCCGCGGCCAGTCGTCGCCGGCGCCGGCCCTCTGCCTCAGGACGGGGCGGAGCGCGGCGTCGTCCGCGTCGGCCGCGCCGCACCTAAGGATGTTGTGGAGCACCTGCGCCACGCGCATCCTCCGCGCCCTCCCCACGGACCCCACCGGGTGCTTCTGTATTCCCTTCGCTCCTTGCACCTGCTCCTCCGCCGGAGCCCGCGCCACCACCGCCTTGGTGACTGCGGCTTTCTTTACCACTTCTTGCCGCTGCTGCTCTTGCTCCTGAAGGTCTAGGGACAAATCGATCTTGAACGGTATCGTACGGCGCCCTGACTCGCCCTCGCCGGCGCCGGGCGAGTCTTGGTCGATCGGCGGCGGCGGCTTCAGGGAGCTCTCGTCGGAGTCTGCTGTCATCTGGAGTACCTCCTGTACCTGCTTCTGATTGCACGGAGTCTTCTCTTCCCGTTCGTTCTGTTTCTTTTCGTCTGGTACAAACAATTTGTGATTAATTGTTATTCTCGAGTCTCAACGTCGGAAACTGGAAATAGTGGAAATGGCAAGAAAATCTCTTAAATGTATCATATCAAGTCACCTAAAGAAGAAGGCTTCTCCGTCGGCGCATCGGCGCAAGGAGGAGTGGTTTCTCGGACGTCGCAGCCCTTAAGCACGTACTCGTTGTCGGAGACGGGCGTGATGAGATCATCTTCCATCAGGTCCTGCCAGACGTACCCATCCTTGTACTTCCTGATCGATGATGGGTGGAGAGCATAAGGAAACAGAGCTGAAGTTACCAGGCAATCAATCAATGGCGATAAAAACACACTGCCGAAAATAGGAATTAGGAAAGGGCGAGAAACATTCAGGATCACCCATGAAAGGCAAAGAAGAGGTGCACTCCAATTGTTCACAGTCCATACCTTTTGTAAGACCAGGAGAAGTTGTCCGGCATGTCCTTGCCGCGCAGCTCCGAGAGCCACCTCTTAACATCTGAAATCAAACCGCGCGCAATACGCCATGAGAAAGAGCTGCAAGCACGCACGCACGCATGCAAACGATAGAAACCGCCAGGGAAGAACAGACAAACGAAACGGACGGCACGCGTACGTACCCCGGAGGCGCACGCCGGCGCGGTGGAGGTGGCTGACGCGGAAGAGGTGCGGGTGGTCCGTCCTGCCGCCGCGGCTCAAGAAATACACCACGTTGATCCTCCTCACCTCGCCGACGCCACCTCCCTTGCCCTTCCCCATGCCCTTCTCCATGCCGTACGTCTTCGTGGACAGACGGCGACGACAACGACGACAATCCAAGAAAAACACGAGAGAGGGATACACACCAAAGCTAGCTAGCTAGCTACGATCTATTTAAGACACGTACGAGGTTGCGATCTTTTCATTAATTAGCAGCAATTGTTATGCGCAAGAGGGCATGGAAAGAGGGAGGCCGGCGTACATGCATGCATCAATCCGATTGATTCAAGGATCAAGATGAGCTCGCGTGGCTCAAGATGTTGGCGTGGGATTGGAGGATGGTAGAATAATACGACAGGAGAGGAGAGGGGGCCTCGCTCGCCTATCGCATTGCAGCCTTGCAGGCCAGAGGTATAGTTTAGGTCTGGGAATCTCTTGAGGCCGAGGACTATAATACGGCAATGGGGGCTCCTGTGCTTGTGTCTGGATGGGGGAAACTAGTATTTATATGGAGAGGTTTTGGTGATCGATGTGATGGTCCACCTCGTAGAAATGGAAGGAATAATCGCCGATCGAAACCGCGCTGCATGCACTCCTAATATTTTTGCCTCGTTTCTTCCTTCTCATTTCTTTCCCTGCCTCTCGTACCTCATTGGCTGTGATATAAGAGAATGGCTAAGTAACACGCGAGTGTTTTTTTGGTTTGTGAGCACTTAACTTGGGGGCTTATAAAGAGAAGGGTGGTGGGGAGAGATGGTAAATTGATTGCGTCAATAGATCTAGATCCAAAAGCTACAAATTTAAGTGATCACAAACCAAAAAAACACTCATGTGCTTCTTAGACACCCTCGTGATATAAATCCCTTCTCTCTTCTCTGTTCTTTCTCAGGGGGACCCACCATTTTCTTGTCTGTTAAATGACATGAATAGGAATTGCAAGATGGGGCCATCCTACCTTTTGACAGGTAATTATGGAGTTTAACACTCCAGGTTAAATCCAGAAATATAATCAATCTGTTTTTTTCCACTAAACAAGGGTGGGGGAAAGCTGATCTAATGTGGCCAACAGTCAATAATAGAAATTTCTATATATGTCCATTCGTTGTTGCAGCTCCTTCGGGTGGGTCGTTACCTACATGCATCTGCTGTTCTTTTTGACTCAAAAGTAGTCCAGCTTCGTAAGTTCCATCAACAATAGTGGCCTGACCTTAACCGTGGTAGCATATCTTATCAGTAGAGTCCAGAAAGAACAATTAATGGCCTTATATTAACAGCATCAAGTGAGCACTTTCCAAGTACTGAACCTATAATTTGATCACGCATCATTACCCTTTATCATAAGTAACTCACCACGGTGGGCAGCCCAAATTCCAAGAACACTAGCCAAGTACCATCTCCGGTTACAAATAGTTGTTATTTTAGACATCGACACGATTTTCAAAATAGCTTTGATCACTAATTTTATTGTAATATATTTATAAAATCTAATAAAATTATAATATTATAAAAGTACTTTTCGAGACAAATTTACACATATGCTTTTTTATGTATTCAATTTAAATATTTAAAAAAGATATTAATACTTAAAGTTTTAAAAAATTAACTATATTTATATCTAAAACCACAACTATTTATAACTACAAATTTGGAAAGTCGTAGCCTCTGCCTCTTCTACCGATTGTGCAACTGTGTATCGCCCTGCCATTTGTCGAGTACTTTTCTATCCAGTAGACTGATCGGCACCAAGAAAAAACTGCATTTGGTCGCTTCTGGCCGGACAGCGTCCTTTCTATATTCCTCACCGGCTTGCTACGGTACGCATTCCGTAGCAGAGAACAAATTCTGATTTCTTTTCTCGATGTTTTCCTTTTAGGACTTTCTTTTCTTAATGTTCGCCTGACTTACGTGTTGGTTCGTACACGTTGATACTGACGGCTGCAACAGCTTTAAGGTGTATTGCAGGCTTGCAGCATCGCTTTCTGGTTTTCTTCGACTCCAAAATAACCAAAGTAAAGTACAGAGAGAAGTGCCGGGGTGCTACCACTATAAAGAAAAGAAGAAGGGGAGCCAGGATTACTCCAGCACCTCTATCAAAGGAGGAGCAGGGGGAGGAAAGAAAGAAGGAAGGAAGGAAGGGAGTGTATAGGTACCATTCGGATGTTTTTGTTTTAGCTAACATCTAAATTTTGGACTGTTAATTGGATACCTCATCCGGATATCACCAGGACGTTAGATCAAATCATAGGATCGGATGTAATCGATACTCTCGAATCTCAACAATGATCCGATGATCCTAGATTTGAGTGATTTCAGCAATAAAAACATCCGAATGATGTTTATTAAATCCCAAGAAGAAAATAAAAAAGAAAGAAAGAGGGAAGGAGGAGGAGGATAGAATCAATAGACCGGCCCAAGTCAACCGACAGTGTGGGCCGAGCTATGTTCGGTTGGAATCGGATACAACTGGGCTTTTATCGGACCTTCCTAAGCCGAAGGGTAGAGCCAGGCCTAATCCATGGAGTCGTTCGCCCATCGCTGCTCGCAGTCGACGCCGCGCCCACGATGTGCTGTGGCCTTGTGGGTGTAGAAATGACCGGGACGCCGGGCGTAAGACGCATGGTGATGCGAAGTCCTTTCCCTTTTGGTCAGTAGTTTTTACATGCTGTCTGTATGATAATGGGTACTTGCTCCTAGCCTTTGATGTTAGACTGCTTAGCCAGATGTATCAGAGGGGTTCATCCCCGGTGTATGTACCTTTTCCTCTCTCTTTTTTCCCTCATGCTTTATCAGTACAATGGGCATCCGGTTCGTTTCAAGAAAAAGAAAGAAAGAAAGAAAAGCAAAGAACGGATACTTGCTAAGGTGCTTCTATACATCACTATTTAAAAATTACATAACTATTAAAATATGAATGAAGTGCTGATGGTGAGGTGTCGTGATTTGAGATATGTTTGTCTGATTATGTTATCTGGCAATATCATCACAAAGGCAAATCCAGGGATATCATACTTCAGGGTGAGACAGGAACTGTCCGTAGTAAACTTACTGTTTGCCTTCACTTATTCATAATCATAGACTGACAGTCGATCGTATATATATACGTACATATCGTCCTATGTATGTCAAGTGACCAGTGCAGCACATATATGTCCACTGCAAGAACAGCATGTGCTGCATCTGGTGTATTTGATCATAGTTAAGAGACCTGAACCCAATCGACGGCTGGCTGTTTGTACTGTATAATTTGTAGGTTGAGAACATTACAGAAAGGCAGGCACACATACACGTACACATTGCTCAACTGGACTGTCTGTCTTTCTGGCAAACTGGGACGTATGCTCCGATCAGGTCACAAATATGACCGATGGGTCGCAGCAGCACTCGTCGATGAGGCAGCAGCAGCACAGAGCAGCAAGGCTGTATTTGCGGGATAAAACAAATTAAGCATCTTAATTACTCCCTCCGGCTAAGCTTTTAAGACATATTTTTTAACTGGTTTTACCTATGTATTCCATATTTTAATACAAAATTAGTGTGATGTTCCCTGTATACCCCTAACAAATAACCATCTTTGCTTCATGTATGTATGTATTGGATATATTGCTTCATGGGTGGAGATTTAGTAACAGGCTATGTGCGGATTAAGACTTTGTGTTTTATGTTTTTATAGCTTGTTGCAACTCCTACCAATATTTGGTTGAATCTTTTTAATGGCATTTTGGTTGGAACTCTGTAATAAACAATAGGATATGTGCATTTCACGATGCAGAGACCGAGAGTTAATAAAAGCTTTCATTATATAAAAAAAATGTATCGAACATATTGCTTAGTGATAATAATTAGTGGTAATTTAGTTATTTTTAATATCTTCTTGATCTATGTGCTACATAAAATACGTCATCTAATCTTATACGAAGGGAGTAGTACAGAATGCATAGGAAAGCATATTGTATTTCAATAATTAATAGTTCAGGAAGTTGATCGTGTGTGCACGCATGGCTTCTTACCATCCTTCCAGGAAGCTCGGCTCCCGTCTCGGCGGCGGAGCGTACTGCGGCGGCGCCATCACCGGCGGCCCATTGTAGTACCCTGCATGCGTTCCGCTCCATGAATGCCCAGACAAGAAAAACAGAGACGAGAACGTCATGCATGGGTTCGAGTGGATTAATCAACCCGTCCATGGCGTTACAAAAGTCAGCCAGTTCTTATGTATTAGATCATCACACCATTCAGGGGGAAAACAACCAATCAGCTCATGCAAGCATAAGTAGTGCTTACCTTGGGGTGGTGGGTACGAGTATCCGTATCTGCGGTCACCCATGTTGGTCTCTGGTTTTGAATTCAGATGGCTGTGCTGTACCATGGCCGGTATTGCGGTATAAATAGCGGTTGCAAACTGCAGTGATACGCTAGGAATTATACCTTTCATGGTTGTTTAGAGCGCCTCGAACATTCTGCGTGCGCCGCCGCTGTCGGCAGCTGATTGATCGAAGGACACGGCGGAGGAAACGAATAAAGCTTCGTCATCTCTTTGCTTTGCTTCCTTGTGTGCGTGTACCTTTTTGAAACTCTGGCTGATCGAGTTGCTTGCTGTTGCTAATATTTTTATTGAATATAAGGCATAACGGCCAAATTTTTACAAAAGGAGGCGTAGCTGGGCCTAAATAGATTACATTCAAAACACCGTACAGGCAGGCCTGAGTAAGAGACTAAGACCTTAAAACCAAACCAAATCACTATCTACGAACTCCTGGTAAACTTCAGCTTCTTGGAACTCTAAAAAGGTTGGGTTAAGCAAGAATGGGTATACAACAGTATTCAACAAGACGCACGGGAAAATGCTAAATACTCTATGCAAGGGATTTCAAAGAATTGGCAGAATGTTTAAGTATTGTGGATGCAATTTCATTTAAAATAATCTATACATTGGCAGAATGTTTCACAAAGTTATCACGACACACCACCAATTCTCAAATTTTCAAAGTCTACTTGAGTTAAGTTACGGGAGTCATCCCAATTTAAACTTAGCTTCATTAACCGGAAGCACGGCGTATTCGAATACCATTTATTAGACTCTGTAGAGCTGCTCAGCTTTACCCATAAGACATCTACGGCCGTTAATGCCACGCACGAATCACATGCAACTAAATGCATGCGGCCGGGCCGAGATGATCATAGACTTTTGTTGAACATTCCCTGGATAGTTCCTAACCGGTAGGTCTATGGCCACTCCCCTCAGGACCCACTGACCTGAGTGAGTACCTACCGTTGTGAGAACCGGCGAATAGCGCTACAATGCCCCTTCCTGTTCCACCCCATCAATCGTTCCTCTGCCGGGAATGCTGCTCCCCATTCTCCTTCCGAGAATGGTACCACCTTGTAGGTGTTTTTCCAGGAAATGAATAATGTACTGAGCTATGTTGGAAAGCGGTTCAACTGAAATGACAGGTTTTCAACTTGTGGTTGAGCGGAAATTTAAGTTATTTACTTTGCTCAAGGAGGTTTAACCTTATATTACCAAAGATCAAGCCATAAAACCAAGCACAAACCAACCTGGTACCTGCTTGCACCAGTCACCAAACCAGACATGGCTTCCGTCATCGGTCGGGGATCGAACTAGCATCCACCTCATGGTTAGTCCAATACTGTCCCCTGATCGTAGCAACTTGAAAGTGCATTTAGGCCCCTAAAATAATTTTGGTGATTAATGATGACACAATTAAAGAGATCTAATGGTTTGACTAGAATTGATGCAGATATCAAGAACTTATTGGATTCGAAATGAGATTGGACGCCGCTACAACTATTCAAATTCGAAAAGACGGCATCAAGACATGAATTGTAATTTCTATTTTTATCTGAGTCTTAAGGATAGCCGTACTATTAAGAGGATACGACGGGAAATTGCTTTTAGGATGTGCATGTGCTCAAAGTCATCTCTTGCATTTAAACTAGCACTCAAACTCTTGCTTTTTCCAAAAATAGTGTTTTCCAACCGAGTTGCTCAACCCGGATTGTCCGGACATTTAGTCCGGAGTATCCGGACTCAGTCCGGAGTCTCCGGACAAATAGTCCGGAGTATCCGGTTTAACCTACTCGGGCAAAATCGTGCTTTAAGCCAACCCGGAGTATCCGGGTTAAATATCCGGAGTCTCCGGACTTTTTCGAAAAAGAGGGTAACGGCTAGTTTTCCAAAAGTGTATTTAAAGCCTCCTCCCCCTCCCAACGGCTAGGATCTATATAGAGCTCATTCATTGCAGCATTCAAGCCATTTCTAACACACTCAAAGCATTCAATAGAGCCCCAACTTCCTCCCTCCTTTGTTTTGGTTGTTTGATCCACTTTTGGTGAGGAGAGGAAGTAGACAAGTGCTAAGTGCATTCATTCCAAGTCTTGAGCACTAGTTCATCCTCCAAGCAATCTTCCGTGGTGTTGTTACTCTTGGAGGTTGAAGGTCTCCTAGACGGCTAGGAGTCACCGGGAGCAATCAAGGATTGTGGTGTGCCTCGGTTGTTTGTGAAGGCAAGTCTCGCCTCCGAAAGGGAAGAGACAAGAAGTGAAGCCGGCGAGTGCATTTGTACAACACCGGGAGGGAAGCGGGTTGAGAGAGACCCCGGCTCAAGTGTGACCGAGCCACCTCAACGGAGACGTAGGATTCCCTTCAAGAATCCGAACTTCGGTAAAAAAACCGTGTTCTTTGCTTTCTCTATTTGTGCTAGCCTACATTGTGTTGCTTTGAGCTTGTGGAGCCCCGATCTACTTTTGTATTTGTGTTGGCTCTGGATCTAGACCTGCTTTAGGTACTTGACTTCATTTAGAAGCTTTTGTTTCAAGTAGATTGTTGTTAAACTGATTAGATTTAGTTTCCTACTCGAGCTGTCTCATCCGGAGTGTCCGGATAAATACCCCGGACTATCCGGAGTATCCGGACAAAACATCCGGAGTCTCCGGGTTGACCTGCTCGGACAGTTTTAATTTCGCTGCTAAATTTTAAGTCGCTTATTCACCCCCCTCTAGGCGACATCTCCGATCCGCTCACAACTATTTAAAAATCATCGAGGCAACTGCTCGCCATAATTTTATTTCTCTTTTTAAAGACTTCGAGTGAAACTAATAAGATTAATAATTAACTACAGGGTGTATAGTTGTTATCTATGGTTATTCAAGGGTTTAATTGGGCTCATCAATCTCAAGGAGGCTAAATGAGGAATTTGGGTATAGTTAAGCATCATGTCATTCTAATTTATTGTTTTTCGGTACTTCAACATACGAGTAAAATAATGCAGTAGAAATTAAATACTATTTTATTAGGAACAATTGTTCAACATGTTCAAGGGCATGCGACTTACCTTGCTGGGTTGAAGATTCGTCTAGGTCGAAGTGGTTGTAGTCGTACTCGGCCCCAGTTTGGTCCTGCTTCGGCTCTGGGTGCTGCTGTTGCTCCTTGAACTGTTCAACGGTCGGGTCCAGCGCAGAAGAATGAACGATGGTAAATAAACGACAAACGAAATGGAAACGGAAAACGAAAACGGAAAACAAAAACGGGCCGAGAGAGGTTCGGAGGGCAATTTGGGCATTTCAGAAATTTGGGAGCTTCAAATGGCGAAGCGGAGCCCGTTTTTGGACCCAGTGGATTGAAACGATCAAGATAGTGTTTTTTGGGCTTTTGAGAATTTCCTTGAATTTTCTGGACTTTTTTGGATTATTTAAATCCAAAAAGAAAAAGAAAAAGGGAGGAATAGTGCTGGGCCACACAGTACAACAATTCGGCCCATGTGGCCCACACGAGGCTGGGCCACCTGATTGGTGCGGTCGGGGCGGAGAGTGGCTGGCGGGTGGGGCCCCGGGATCGGCGTGGCACTGGTTAGGGTTAGGTTTTCGTGGCGGGGGACGGAGGCGGCGGCATGGGATTTGGCCGGGGCTCGAGGAGAAGGGCGACGGAGTCGACATCGGAGAAGAGAGCGGCGGGGAGGGAGAGGGAGAGGCTCACCGGAGAGAGGCGAGACGGGGCGGGATTTGGCCGGGGCGACGCGAACGCTGGAGAGGAGGGTGGCGGGGTGGGGGAAACTCACTGGAGCGAGCGAGCGAGAGAGAAACTAACCCTCTCGCCATAATTTTATTTCTCTTTTTAAAGACTTCGAGTGAAACTAATAAGATTAATAATTAACTACAGGGTGTATAGTTGTTATCTATGGTTATTCAAGGGTTTAATTGGGCTCATCAATCTCAAGGAGGCTAAATGAGGAATTTGGGTATAGTTAAGCATCATGTCATTCTAATTTATTGTTTTTCGGTACTTCAACATACGAGTAAAATAATGCAGTAGAAATTAAATACTATTTTATTAGGAACAATTGTTCAACATGTTCAAGGGCATGCGACTTACCTTGCTGGGTTGAAGATTCGTCTAGGTCGAAGTGGTTGTAGTCGTACTCGGCCCCAGTTTGGTCCTGCTTCGGCTCTGGGTGCTGCTGTTGCTCCTTGAACTGTTCAACGGTCGGGTCCAGCGCAGAAGAATGAACGATGGTAAATAAACGACAAACGAAATGGAAACGAAAAACGAAAACGGAAAACAAAAACGGGCCGAGAGAGGTTCGGAGGGCAATTTGGGCATTTCAGAAATTTGGGAGCTTCAAATGGCGAAGCGGAGCCCGTTTTTGGACCCAGTGGATTGAAACGATCAAGATAGTGTTTTTTGGGCTTTTGAGAATTTCCTTGAATTTTCTGGACTTTTTTGGATTATTTAAATCCAAAAAGAAAAAGAAAAAGGGAGGAATAGTCTTTGAGCCACACAAGATAACAATTAAGCCCATGTGGCCCACACGAGGCTGGGCCACCTGATTGGTGCGGTCGGGGCGGAGAGTGGCTGGCGGGTGGGGCCCCGGGATCGGCGTGGCACTGGTTAGGGTTAGGTTTTCGTGGCGGGGGACGGAGGCGGCGGCATGGGATTTGGCCGGGGCTCGAGGAGAAGGGCGACGGAGTCGACATCGGAGAAGAGAGCGGCGGGGAGGGAGAGGGAGAGGCTCACCGGAGAGAGGCGAGACGGGGCGGGATTTGGCCGGGGCGACGCGAACGCTGGAGAGGAGGGTGGCGGGGTGGGGGAAACTCACTGGAGCGAGAGAGAGAGAGAGAGAGAGAGAGAGAGAGAGAGAGAGAGAGAGAAGGAAGGAAGGAAGGAAGGGGGTGAGGATGAAGGGGCTGGGGGACATATAGCGGCAGGGGAGGGAGAGACGAGATGGGCGAGCCAGCGAGGGGATGGGTGAGCGGCGTGCGGCGTGGTGAGAGGCGGCTGGTCAGCGCGGCGTGAGATGCGCCGGGGGGGGAGACGCATGCTTGGTGCGGGATGGCGATGGGCGGCGTGATGCGGGCCGGCACATGGCTTGGGAATACAACGGGCGGGCAGCGTGTGGGAGCAGGCGGAGACGACGGCGATGGCAACGGGGGCGGTTGGCAGAGGGCGACGGCAACGCGACGATGGAGGGGACTGGCCGGTGGCGTGAGGGGACAAATGATGGGATTGCCAGCGAAGCCGGGTCGGAAGCCGAGCCGCGCGTGCGGAGCGGGTCGGGGAGGCCGACGAGAGAAATGGGCTGGGGCGGCCCGGAACAAGAAGAGGCCCAGAAGAACAAGGTAAATTCAAACAAACCGAAATTCAAATTTATTTTTTTTTTGAAAATTTAGAGGTTATTTCAAAGCAAAAGTCAAAAACCACAGAAAAGAAAAGAGGAGAATCTAGACCTATTTGCAATGTGAACACACAATGCTCTTCTTCTTCTTCAGGTAAGATAAGGCAAATTATTCGTATGAGACAGTGATAATGGTCGGGCGAGATCATCGGGGTCCAAGATCTATTTCGATCGATCAAGCTTGCACATTGGCTCTCGCGAACATCAGACTTGCTGCCTGATATTGTCATCTGAGTAAGCATCAGCGGATGCTGGATTCTTAGGGTGTGTTTGGTTGGATGTGCCAAGCTGAATGGGATGGGATAGTACAAGATGGATGGGATGGTATCGGTCGGTCCTGTACCGATTGGTTCAGCCGAATTCGCCTTATCAAACGATACAACATCTTCAAGGAATATTCTAGGAATCTGTACCATCTCATACCGTACCAGATGGTTCTGTTCAGTCAACCAAACGCATGAACGAGATTAAATCATGTACGGAACGATTCGGTTCAACTTGATACAGCGAACCAAACGCTCACAAGATTGATAACGCACCACACTAGATCACCATTCTCGAGAGCTTTCGGTGGCTTCGGAGAACGCACGAGCTAAAATTCAGGCAAGCGTCTGGCTTTCCAGGGTAACATAATTCTCTCTGGGCTAGGAGAGGTAGACCATCAGGAACTGAACACGTTCTATAGGGAATCATCAACTTCGAGAGAAAAGTAGATGGTTAAAAGAGGCCATGTCAAACAAAATCTGGAAGGATGCCAATTGTCTAACCAATGCTTTCTCTTTGTAGGAAGTGTCCTAAAGCTTCGCACTCAGATGTACTGACGAATCAGATTCCGGAGACGTCAGCCTCTTCGTATTGTCTAGTTTCAACGGCAGAATGAACCGAAGGAGGATAAAATCTGATCAACATTTGAAATTAGTTCCATCCACGGGAAAAAAGGGGGTAAATGTATATTTGTGAGAGCATTGCTTCTATGTTTTTACTTTTAATATAAGTTACACAAATCTTAAAGCAAACGACAGAGTAAATAATCATTATCTACTATTTATTCATCTTTAATACCTATGCAACTTAAAAAAAAAAGAAAAGCACGGAAATTGACGTCAGGTGTAAAACATTGCGAATGCTACAGCATTCTAATTTGGCGGACTTTAATACAGAGAAAATAAACAAAACATCAACCGGAAAGGCGAAAACTACTGATCAATATCCCTACCGTCCATGTTGCTCCAAGATTCGTGCCCCAACTGTGGCTTGCGGATGGCTCGAACGGCGGCGGATGTGGACGGCACACGAATCTCGGAGCAAATTAGATGTTCACAATAGTACTTGTAGTCGCAAGCAGGGTTTCATTTATCGACGAAAACCGGTCGATTATCGTCGATTATCGTGACATCGACGGCGGCCGAAATGCAATACCGAGCGGTAAACCGAAAAAATTCAAAAAATTCAAAAATTCAAAAAAAATTTATATGACGCAAATATCGCGATTATCGCCACATATCGAGCGATTATCGCCACATATCGAGCGATTATCGCCATATATCGAGCGATTATCGCTACAAAAGTCGACCGCACAAAAAAACTCAACACGGATGTCGATTTTCCACCGATAATCGTCGATTTTCCACGTTTTTTGATTTTTTTAAAATCAGATTTTTGAATTTATGCGATTTTTTGCGATTTTTGACCGATTTTCGGCTCGATTTTTGCGATTATCGAAAATCACTGTTCATGCGAAAATCGCACAGATCGATATGTGGAACCCTGGTCGCAAGAAACGGTGGGAAAACTTCACTGAACATCAACAAGTCCTGTTGGCTCGTTGCACCACCAACAGGCAAATAGTTCACGCCTTTTTATTCATAGTGCAGAAAAAGTAATGATTATTGGTGAGTTCAGATAATCACAACAGATTTGCTTAGACCAGAACTATAGATTACTATGATTTGAATCAGATAATCTAAATGAACCTGCAGTGGCACAAGTTGATGATGGCTAGCTAACTCAGTTGTTCTGGAGAACAGAGAAGGGATTACGCTTCTATCCTCTGGTCTGCGGGCAATCGTGGGCGTTCGTTCTCTGAGTGGCAGCACAGGCCAAGCAAGCCAACTCCCCTAGGTCTCTCTGTTTTGGGGAGGCATGGAGAAGGCGACGTCCCTAGCGGTGGTGGCGGCGGCGGCACTGGAGGAGGAGCGGGAGGAAGATGAGGAGGCGTGGGCGTGGAGCTGGGGTGCGGGCACGGACGGGCAGCTCGGGAACGGCGGCTTCCAGGACAGCCAGGTCCCGCGGCCGCTCCTCCTCCCCCCTCGCTGCCGCGGTCGCGTCTCCTTCGTCGCCGGCGGCGGCGCCCACGCCATCGCCCTCACAAGTACGCTCCACGCTTCACTTTAAATAATTCCACCTTGGTAGGCTCTTTCGTGAGAGGATTTGATCAGGCCAACTTTCACGGTTTCTTGGCCCTCATCATTGTTATGGAGATACTAGTGATAATATGGCTCTCGCATCACTGGAAGTTGAACTCGTTTTGATGCTCAGATCGGTAATGGGCTTGTGCAAGGCGAGGTCGTTTTGATAATCATAGCAGCAGAGATTCCGAGTTCAACTTGGATTGCAGATTGCCCTTCTAGTGCACCCAGCTACTCTTAGGGCATTGATCCATTGTCTTGTCCGGACAACCTTAACCCAGCCTTTTTAGCTGGAATCTGCATACATTCAGTCAGGAAGTGTATGCTGGACCTGTTGGTTGGTAGGAACATATTTGCTATTGCACTAATCTAAACTGTTTCCTTGTCCTGAATCTGAACTTGGTAATTCAAGAGAAGATTTTTTTACTGTAATTCCATACACTGATACACCATTGTATTGTTAAGTGGAGAAGCTAGCTCCTAAGTTGAGGGTTCCACTTTCCATCTTGTTGAGTAATCAATGATTATGAATTTCTCCATGCTGGTCTATCCTTGGTGGCTTTTCAGATCACGCTTTTGTAATTATCAGCAGACACTATTTTTTTACATATTAATACATATAGGAAAAAACAAAGTTTTATGTACAGGGAAGAAAAGGAAAAGAAAGAAACAAATATGTTACAACCCTCTAGGGGGGAAGAATCATCAAATTAATGTTTCTAGCCAATCAAAAATAATTTGGCTATGTTCTTCCTTTGAAGCTTAACTGTTTTCTTCGAAGCCAACTGTATCGTGTTGGCAACCTTCTGTCCATTTCCATCAGCCGACCAAGAAATTAGTCTATGCATCAAACGCCATTTTTCCTGATTGATTGTTGACTAGAGCCAAATACATTGGTTATTTGAACAACTTTACTCAACATTTCAGGTGATGGTGAAGTATTTACTTGGGGCAGAGGTACACATGGTCAACTTGGTCATGGGAATGTGGAGAATACCCCTCATCCAAAGTTTGTTAAGTTCTTTGAAAATTACACTGTAACCTGTGTAGCTGCTGGATGGAACCATTCTGGATTTGCTACAGGTCTCCAATTCTTTTAACTACCATTTGGATCTACGCTTCATGCATGAAATATTCTATTTGATATTTCTATATTATATTCCTTGCGTACATTTTGTTTTTGACCAAGCCACTGCATCTTTTGTTTGGGTATTGTGCTATTAGTTTTTTGAGCGTTTTTTTCATTTGCAAACTAAACCATTACTGATGAGATTTGCTGTGATCTTTCTAGTTCTTATTTTCAGATTCTGGACAACTCTTCATGTGTGGAGATGGCTCATTTGGACAGCTTGGCACTGGTGATAACCATTCAAGGAACTTGCCTTTTGAAGTGGCATCCTTTACCACAAAGAATGTTGAGAAGCTTGCATTCGGGATGCGCCATTCTCTTGTCCTATTGAAGGGTAAGTAAAACTATGACTAAAAGTTATCTGCATGTTCATGAACCCACACAAATTTACTCTATAACCTCTTCCGAAACCACTTGTTCAGAAATCTTTCTAATCCTTGGCAATACCCAAGATCTAAAATGACTCCTTTATAATGCCTTTCCTACAGTTCTAACATCCTTGAGAGAAATAATTAATAAAAAATCTGTTACTAAAGAAGAAAAAGGAAAGTTAGATCATCACAACTGTAGGATCTTTCCTATTAGACTGCTGAGAATTTAAGGACTGAACCATCTCTCCTACTCAATATGTTGACAGACTTATCAAATTTGCCCATCTGCGTTACAAATAGATTACACAGTTAATCTTCTTTCTTCCAGATAACTCAATCTATGGATTTGGCTCAGCAAGACGAGGACAAGTTGGTAAATGCATTTCTAGGGACGAAAAATTATATAATGTTCCTAGAATAATTTATGGTTTTCCAAACTGTAAGATCGTAAATATATATGCCAATGGAGATCACAGTGCTGCTTTGGATGGTAAGCCTTGTAAATCTGCAGTCATTGACTCTATTCTCTTTGGTACTTGCCCATAATCGCCCTTACATTGCATATGACAGAGTCTGGTCAGCTGTACATCTGGGGAAGAGCATTAGTTGGAGAACATGATGATGACCAACCTCGGGCTGTGTTTTCCTCTTTGAGTATTTCTCAAGTGGCATTAGGATGGCATCATGCATTAGTTTTATCTGGTACGAATGCATTTGTTTCATGTAAATCAAACTATATTTTCTGGAACTGTTGTCAGATTTGTTGGCATTTGGTTTTGCAGCAGGTGAACTGTACACCATTGGTGCTTACCGCCATCAGAAGTGTGGTTCCCCTGTGTCTGCAAATGCAGTGGTGCAGCAACTAAATCCCACTACAGCAAGCACTCCTCATGATGGTACTCCTTTTGATGCTCGATCATATCATGTCATGTCCAATCATATTTGTATTAAGGTTTTTTAGGGACCAGTTGCTAAGAGAGGAAAATGCTTTACAAATACGGACGTTCATTTTTGTACATTCATATGGTAAATACTGCCAATCTGTTGTGCATTGTTTTCGAAACAAACCTATGATAAGAACATGCCGAGCACACAAAATGGTACCTTCCACGGTAATATTCAGCACTACACATGTTCGACACATGTCAAAAGCTTCTTCTTACACATTCCAAATTTAACTTGTATTACCTTTTTGCTCCCTTCAAGTAGATCCATTTGTTCCACTGGTGAACATGCTGCGTTTGCACCTCACCGGACCATCTGAAATTATCTTTGGGATATGCAGAATCATTTTCATTGTCAAATTTGGAGAAGGTGCCCTCCATTCATGTAGAACAGGTGGTACAAATAGCAGCTGGCACTGAACATTCCGCTTTGGTAACAGGTAAAAAGTTGTTACAAAGGCCACATAAAAAAAAATCCACAATAACCGAACTAATTGATCTTTCATTTCTCAGATAAAGGAGCAGTGTTCACTTGGGGCTGGGGAGAGCATGGGCAACTGGGTTTGGGTGATACCCGTGATCAGGTGATTCCTCGGAGAGTAAACATAGGTGAGAAGAGGTCAAGCTCCTCCGCTTCCCATGCCGTCTATTGCGGGAGTGGATTTACCATTGCAGTGGACTTGGCTTAGTGGCAGCTTAGTTACTATTGTACCGTATTTTCCTTTCCGCTCTGTATGTGTAAAAGAAAAGGAAAACACCAGATACTTCTTTTAGTGATGCTGTTGTAGAGAATGAGGTGCACAGCAGTACTGGGCCACTGTGATTGCTGGATCACCTGGCTATGAGAACCCGGCTTGGTGTAGCAATATTACTTGGGATTTGGAATGCACATTTGAGTTCTCTACTGTAAATGGAATTGAAAAACAATGAGTTCGCATACGTTCAATGGCTATGCATCATTGCATAGAGCTATATTCTGGACTGGAGATATAAAACAGTAGTGATGCATCTGGTTCTTAAAAGAAAAGAAAAACAATACTCTTGGATGCCATCTTCGAAAGGATCAAACTGCTGACCTTAGGAAAGAGGACACTATAGATAGCAGAAACTAGGACCTTCCAGAAATCCGGCCACATTATAAAGCCAACGGCTAATCGGTTGGCTACACGAAGCTATACGACTTTTAAGCAAACCAAATGGTCCACTTCGACCAAAACCTACATGCTCTATCCATGTCTTTGCCCACCGGCTCTATAATAAAAGGATCAGTAACGGTACCAGTCTAGAGAAAACAAGAAGTATTTTTTTTACCCTATCCACGTCTTTGCTCATCGGCTCTACAATAAAAGGATCAGTAACTGTACTAATCTAGAGAAAACAAGAAGTATTTTTTAGGGTATGAACGTGGAAGAAATGGCTCCAATTAGTCTTGGATTACGGGTTGCGACGTAGTACGATTTGGTCAGAAAATTTGCACGCCTTCCAACACGTTTGGGATATTCCGCTTGGATGTTCCTGCTACGATCTCGACGTCGACGGCGACGCGCGGGAGCACCAATTGGATCAAGGGTCAATTTCGCCTAATTTTGGATGATCTTTTAATGGGAGCATTTGCTTGGATATTCCGGGTCTAGCCACTAGCCGAATGTTCTTAAAATATTCCCACTTGGTCTGATTTTTTTAGCGGTTGATCCACCTAAAGAAGTAGAAATTTCTCGTGTAATATTGGATTTGGGGCAAAGATTTGACAGCTGAAAGAATGTTGATTTGCTGACACTTTTTAGCCGCTACTTTCAGACCCGAAGGACATTTGATGGGTACTTATCATGGCATGGGAATGTGATTGACAAAAGTGCTGAGATTATGTGCCTGCTAATTATACATATTTTGTTGCTTCCCTTTTTCTCTAACTCACAAAACCATCAATTTCATAGATATGATACCATAAATATCAACAAGCGTACATTAAGAAACCATATTATAGATCAATATAAGAATACCTTAGAGCTTTTTCATGTCTGCCATCATGTATGTCGTAGCTTCCTCAACAGAGGCTTTTCGGTTCTCTCTAAAGTTCCAAAACTCCAGCACAGTGCCCATTTCTTTGACACCAATAACCGATTGACTTTCAGTCTTATCTCTTAATCCCTACAAAAGCGTTCATATTGTTGTGAAAAGGGTGTCTTGTTATATTATCAATAACCTTTATATTACCTCTATAAGGTCAGATTGGTTTCTTCCAGTTCTGTATTCACCTTGTGGTCCTTAATGATGAGTGCCGTGTTAAGATATTCAATTTCTTGCAATTTGTCATCTATGTCTTTTAGTTCTTGTTTCATCTCGTAAGTCTTTTCTGTTAACTCAGACTTTCACTTCAGTTGTTCTATCTATGCCTTAACATTTTGTTTAGCATCCAACAATTTTTCCATGTCGTCTATTTTACCAAATCAGATTTCAGTCTTATCAATTAATTTAGATAAAAAATATATAGAAATAAAAGAGAGCACCCATGCCAGCCGCAACAAACATATACTTGAATGGTATGCATGTTGATAAAACTTGAGGAACCATATCGGATGCAGAAAGACATAACTAGACAATCCCTCAAATTTACCAGTGCAACACTACCCATTGCCTAGTGTTAAATATATAGACTAACACCAATATCACAATGGAGCAAATATATAGACTAACACTACTATGTTCAACTTATCAGAGAATACAGTTCAACATAATTATCAAACTTGAAACTGTACCGGTTCATCAAAACAACAAGTTGGTGTGGCTGAATGGACTTGGTTCAATTCAAACAAAGCATTTACTTACCCAAAGATCAACCAATGAGGAAAGGCCTTCTATGTTCATATGGTTATGGAGAAGACTTGGCCTTGCCATACAACAACTACATGTGGTGTGCAAAACAAATCCGTAAAGGTGCATTGTTTATATGGCAGACATTCACCACTATGAAAATACTAGTCTAATATGACATAGAACAAAATATTGCTAATAATGTTTATAATTTTGTTATAATTTTCATAATATAGCATCCTAGAATTAAGCCTATGTACTTGAAATGTTCTCTCTTTGTTGATATAGAATTAAGCATATATGTATCTTCTTGAAATGTACTCTCTCTCTCTCTCTCTCTCTCTCTCTCTCTCTGCATTTGTACTGTACATGGAAGCATACATAGACAACTTCTTTGCATCATCTCCTCCACCACGGTGCAGTACTTGTTGTTCATTCCCTTTAATTATTGCTTGCAACCCTACTTTTGCACTAGGAATTCCCAAAAGGAAGAGCTCCAATACATGCATAGATACACACACACACTAGCCTCACCAAGGTAAAATCACCACCAAGATATCGTATTCTATCACTGAATATTAAAGATTTCAACAATGTCCTGGTAAAGTCCCATATAAGTCTAGCGTCTGGTACTTTCAGGGTTCGGTGGTCTTGTACCCTAGGGAAGATGCGCACGGTGCGGGGGTGCTTGCTCACTGAGGGGGAGATCGCCACGGAGGAGTTCACCGTGGATGATGTCGAGGGGGAGGTCACCGATAGGGAGGTCGCCACGGGGGAGGATGCCAAGGGGTGCGAGCGAACGAGCGAGGAAGGAGGCGAATGGTTTTCAATTTCATTTGGCTGAGGAGTGCGGCGAGCATAAAACTTAAAACGATATATACCAGGGGGTGTTATCACAGACAGTTCGTGGCCAAAACCATCTGTAATAATATAATATCACGGACGGTTCTATTAAAAAGCCGTTTGTGATACTTCACAGACAGTTTTGACCATGAACTGTCCGTGATATTAGCTTATCATAGACGGTTCTTAGCACATCATGTAACTTGGATGATCGTGGTGGCAAAACCGTCTGCGATTAGCTTTAACATAAATGATTTATGAAAACTATCTATAATAAGACATCTTATATAGGCCTTTCTGTAGTAATGCTTGTTGCCTACGTTTTCCACGCGCTTTGCATAGGAGCATGTGCAAAACCTCCATGCTTCTCCTAGGCCACACATGTGCCCTTGAAGCCTTTAAGGGCTCCTCCATGGCCAACTCCTCACATGAAACCTTTTTGACAGCTTGCATCGGGCGAGCAGAGCACATAGGAAATCTCGTCATCATCCTCTTTTGAACATGCAAAAGCTCAACATACATCATTGTTTCCCCTTAGTAGTTCAAAATGTGTTGAAACCTCATCACATCTTCGTGGTTGTTGCATGTATCGTGTTTGATGAAGTGACTAATTTGGTTTGCTTTTAAAAATCTTCGAATATGATGTTTCATTGTGATGGTTTATTTGGACCAAATCTGCTTCAATATTTTTGTCGATCACTGTGTTGGCTATTTAAGCGAGTTTAGCGCATATATACTATTTTCTAACTTTCTCTCAATCTGGTTTGTGTGCAGGATGTTTCAGCCATGGATAAGAAAAAGTTTGAGAAGGATTTGGTACGAGACAAAATTTTTATTCAATGTTTAATTTTAATTACACAATGTCTTCTTTATGTCAACATTAGACTACGTGAGATTGCACTTGTTTCATATTATTTGGGTTCTATGCATGATAAAAAAATACTCATTTCACCAACTTGATTCGTGAGGCATTTCAGAATGTTTTGAGTATGTTTGAGCACATTTTAGAATGTTTTAAGATGCGTTAGGAAGTTTTAGGAAAGTTTCATACACAAAGTTCAAGAAAGTTTTGAGTGGATTTGACCTAGTTTCAAAACATTTTTAGGAAGTTTCATAAATTTTTTAGTAGGTTTGAGCAAGTCTCAACCAAGCTTTGGGCAAGTTACATGAATTTCTAGCAAGTTTTAAGAAATTTCAACAATTTTCAAGAAGGTTTGAGGATGTTTCAAGCAAGTTTTAGAAAGTTCCACAAAAGTTTTACTTGTTTCATCAAGTTTCATTTTTCAGGGTCCTAAGTTTTTTGGTTATTTTTTTATTGTTTCAAAAAGTTTTAGCTGTAAAATATAAGGTTTCTATATTGAAGCCCCACATTTCATCTCTAAATAAGAAATAAGTGCTTATAATTTTTAGTCCTAAGTTTCAACAGGATTCGAGTCAAACTTTGAAATTTCAACGAGTTTCAAAAGTTACGATGCAACACTTAACAAGTTTTAGATCGAAGTTTGAAGTTTCAAAAGTTTTAGGATTTACTATTTAAGTTTCAACACATTTCTCTAGTCAAGCTTGAAATTTTCAGCAAGTTTCAAAATTCACGATTCATGTTTCGACAAGTCTCAAGTTGAATATTGTAATTTCATCAAATTTTAGAGTGCTCGATCCCATATAATGTTTCATGTCGAATTTTCAATAAGTTTCAGAATTAAGTATCCAAGTTTCAGGTTGAAGTTTGTAGTTTTTCAACAAGTTTCAAAATGCATGATCCAAACAAAGTTTGAGGTCAAGCTTCAAAGTTTTAACAAGTTTCAGAATTCATGATCCAAGTTTCAACAAATATCATGTTAAACTTTGAAGTTTCAATAAGTTTTAGAGTACATGATCCAAACAAAGTTCCAGGCCGAGGTTTCAACAAGTTTCATGATTGATGATCCAAGTTTCAATAAGTTTTAGAATGCACAATGCAAAAAAAAAGTTTTACGTCAAAGTTTCAACAAGTTTTGTAATTCATGATCCATGTTCAACAAGTTTCAGGTTAAACCTTGAAGTTTCAACAAATTTCAGAGTGTTTGATCTAAGCAAAGTTTTAGGTTGAAGTTTTAACAAGTTTTAGAATTCACAATCCATGTTTTAACAAGTTCATGTCAAAGTTCAAAATTTCAACAAGTTCTCGGGACCTGGTGCTCCAACTTTACATTATGATGAGCAAAAAGTATACTTCTCTCTCTCTCTTTGGACCAAAAATAGAATCTTGATGCAACCCAACAAAGTAAGAGTTTCTATCCTTTAATACAAATACCATACTGAGCAACTACATATGTATGTGACCAACATTAATCATTAAAGAACCTTTACCAAGAGAAAGAGGGTCTCAACAACTTCTCATCATGCTATAAGCATTTGAATCTCCAGTTTTCATTTCCAAAGTTGGAATACACTGATTCATCCTCCAAACCTTACAATCCTTGGATAATGACCTCCAATTCCTTAACATCACACATTCTTCCCCCAAGCATCTGCCTAGCTCGCCTAGGCGGTCACCTAGGCGCTAGGCCCCTCCCTCCCGCTCAGCTGCCTAGGCGGCCACCTAGCCCCCAAGGTAGTGGTTAGGCGCTAGGCGTTGGTCTGCTGCTGTCAGGACCCGAATTTGCAAATCCGGACACTATGTGTATTCAGCACTAGTCCAGGATCACGCTAGTGCACACAGTCTCAACATTGGTAAATATCACAATCATACTCAACGAAATAGAAAGTACCTTAATTATAGTAACCAAACTGGTTGCTTAACCTTTAAGGTCAAGTTACAAAAGCTCGTGGAGTGGGGCCGTCGACGCTTGGCCCACTCCCCCTCGCGTGGTCGTCAGAGCCCAGCCTCGACGGCCCCACTCCACGAGCTCCCCTAGGCATCGCGCACCCCGGTGCGCCACCGCCTGGGGGACAACTATGACCTTCGCACCACCATTGAGGCGCGGAGGAGAGCCACCGACGCAGCGACACCGTCGCAGGTCGCCGACAGCGGACGGCGTGAGCACCGTGACCCGGGTCCCGACGGACCGGGGCCGCGGGCGTTCACACGCGCCATCCGCAACGCCGGTTTCCCGGCCAGGTTCCGGGCCCCGACGAACATAGCCAAATACACAGGGGCGACAAACCCTAGTGTGTGGCTAGAAGACTACCGACTCGCCTGCCGGGCGGGGGGAGCGACAGACGACTCCTTCATCATCCAGTACCTCCCCATCTATCTCACGGACTCTGCTCGATCCTGGCTCGAGTACCTGCCCGCGGACACCATCGGGAGCTGGGCCGACCTGACGAACCTCTTCGTCGGGAACTTCCAGGGCACGTACAAGCGCCCTGGCAACTCCTGAGATTTGAAGAGCTGCAAGCAGCAACTGGGGGAGACCCTCCGGGACTACATTCGCCGCTTCTCCCAGCAGTGCAACGAACTCCCCGACATCCGTGACGCCGATGTCGTCGGGGCATTCATCTATGGACGTGGTCCATGGTTCGGTTTGGGTCAGCCGCAATAATGACGTCAGCATGGATTTTGATTTTCCACCGAATTATTTTTCTATTGAAAAATCGATTTATTGCGTCAGCCGGTCCATGGACGTGGTCCATGGTTCGGTTTGGGTCCACCGTGGACCCGGTCCACGAGTACATGTCTTACTGACATGTGGGCCTCATCGGATGACGTCAGCGGTGATGTCATCACGCTCGGCTGAGGACGGCTGACAGCTGGGCCCCACTGTGACGTCATGGTGCGGTTCGGCTGAGCCGCTAACACGCGGGCCCCACGTGACGTCACGGTGGCGTCGGCGGCCGGAGGGTGACCCGACCGCACGGGCCGCTCTCCTAGCCACGTGGCTAGATCTCGGCCGTTGATTTCAAAATCAACGTCCCAGATCGGATCTGGGTTTCACGCGTTTGGAAACAGCTCGGCTGATCTGGACCGTTCGATCTTGATCGGACGGTCAAGATCCAATCTAGAGTTTACAACGTGGCTAACCCTAGCCGTTTGATCTAGATCTAACGGCTGACATCTATCCAAGCACGGTGCGGTTTTAGCTACGTGGCACAATCTGAACCGTTGGATCTAGATCCAACGGTTGGAAATAGATCTAGAGATTAACACGTGAGATTTTACCGGGGATGACGTGGGCGAATCTGGGCCTTTGGATCTGGATCGGACGGTGGAGAGAGCTCGAACGACGGCGATGGCGTGCGGCGGGGCTGGTTCACTGGAGACGGGGACGACGACGCGCTCGACGGCGTTTGGGCACGGCTCCGGCGAGGTGGAAGGTACCCTCCGACGCGGCTTGTTCTTGCGGTTCTGGATCTGGACTCAACGGCGGCGGAGGATGGCGGACGACGGCGGAATCGACGAATAACCGCGGCGGAAACCTAACTCAACTACGGCGAGCTTTAGCGGGCGAACGGCGGCAACTCGGGCGACGTGGGCTAGGGCTACGGGTGCGCATGGGAGTCGGCTACCCAGTGGCGGCGGCGGCGCCTTAAATAGGGGCCTCGGCTTCCGTGTATTGCGCGGAGACCGAGGTCCACCCGGTTACGGCGGCGAAATCCGAATCCAATTCGGATTCGGTGACGTGGCTCAACCTGGATCGTTGGATCAAGATCCAACGGCACGGGGGTTTGGACTCGGGTCCGGTCGGGCGACCTGGTTGGCTCGGTCGGGCTCGGGTTCGGGTTCGGGCGACGTGGCTCAATCTCGGCCGTCCGATCTTGATCGGACGGTTGAGAGGGTTAGGGCTGAGTCGGGTTTGAGTCGGACTCGGACTCGAGTCAAACTCGGGCTCAGGTCGGGTCCGGGTCGGAGGAACAGTAAAACCCGGTTTGGGTTTTTCCAGCGATTAAATATTCAAACTAATTCCTAGTAATTCATTTAATTCATTAAAAATAGCAAAACACTCAGAAAAATTCCAGAAAAATTATAGAAAATATTTTGGAACATTTTGGACTCAAATAAAATATTTCCAACAACATTTTATTTGCAAAATTAAATTCTTTAATTAATTGAAAAGGGAATAAATTCAAATAAATTCCAAATAAATCCCAGAAAATTCCAAAAATTCACAAAAGTTCCAAATCTTATTTAAATTCATGAAAAGCAAAAATTGGGGTGTTATGCCCGTCTAGCGCCTAACGTCTAGGGAAACACTGACATCACATCAATTCTTCGCCATAACACCTACAAAGTTATCTAATTGTTGTTTTTGGTCATGGCTTCATCATCAAAACCCAACCTGTCACATATACTCCATTGTTGCGGCTAACAAAAATAATTAGTATTAGTAGAAGTGTGTATTTGAACTTAGAAGTTGGAACACCTAAGGGCACATGACAAAGCTCTCTTGTAGAAACATGTAGAAGAAGAATGATAATATCATAACTTTAGCACAGATAAGCAAGGGTCGGTATTAGCATTGGAACGACATTTCATCAAATACCTACTACTAGATATGCATTGTTAATTATTATCCAATGTAAGAGTTCATCTCGATATGCATTGTTGCTGTGTCTATACTTTCAACCAGAAGATTGACATAGCACTAGCTACCAGATGAAAGTTCTAGTGCCATTTGCTCCATCCTATGCGTAAAAATCTAATCATGGAAATCATGCAGAAACAACAAATACAACCACTAAATATCCATAAAAGAAAAATAAATAAATAAATAAATAGAAACAATGATTCAAAGCACTAATAAGAACAGTTGTAACTTTAATGTAAGGAAAGCTAAAATAAAATCAGCATTCCATAAGCATGGACACTCGTGGCCTATGAAATCTTAATTTCTACATGTACTATTGTCGTACCAATATGACTTTTTCCTCTGAACCACATCCATGTACTCCTTGTTGGATTTTTGCCACACAATCCATCATTATCTCTCTTGCATATACCAGTGAGGAGGCATTATAGTTGGAGTAAATTTACAAAATTGAACAGAATGCTACATACTAGGGATGAAGCTCACTGGAGATAAACATACAATCTCAAGAAGCATCAGGGCATTAGTCTGCAGCTGCTGCTCACACCTGACGGTGACCACTCATAGCCCTCGTCGATGGGGCAAAGGCTATCGGCGGTTGCTGCACTCTCATGCGGTCCTATGCCGCTAGCCACACTCTCATGCTGGTGACCACCCCTAACCACATTCACCGTAGCTGTCGCCTCTTTAGATCAAACTCCCAAGTGGGAAGAGAGAGAGAGAGAATTGCTGAATTAGGGATGACTTTGGTTGGAAGGGTGGGGAATTGCGAGCGTTACGAAGCGTGTTGATTCAATGGTTGCTCCCTATCTCGTTGATTCGATGAGAATGGATTTTCTGAAAGCTTGGACGGAGGGAGTAACTATTATAGCATGACTTCACTTCATGTTCTCTTGATTTATATTCATATATTACCACAGATAAGAACTAACTCCGTCATATCGCTGATTTGTCTTTAGCATCCATGATTTTATGTCTATTACGTGTATATAGGTAGACACTCGTGTATGAGCACATCCACCGTTAACTTTAAAAGAACTACCAATTATTTGAGGTGTCCATAGCAATACCACCGTACTTGAACCCCTACTCCTAATTAGGCATGCTAATGGTGTGGGTTCAAACGGGTTGAGTTGGTTGGATTTAATGAATGGGTGCAATTGGATGGTTCAAATGGATCAGGTTGGGTTTGTTAGTGGTGATCTCAGGCAAGTAACTAATTCCAAAAATTTTGGATCTAAGTCACCACACATGTTTTAATCGGGAACGCACCAACAACGTATTTGGCTCGGTCCCGTTAGCTAGCGCTATATTAAGAGGGAAGAAGCTAGCACTCAATAGATGATTTTTAACGCTCTTGAGTTTGCTACTTCCTGACACCCCATCCGATTAGGGTTTTTGGCGCTGCAGCTAGCGAAGATCGTCTCCATCACTGTGAAGGACCTTCACGGTGCTCTCATTCTCGCCATCAGCAACCGAGATAACCCCGACGACTACTACCTCTTCACCGACATCAAGATCTGCCAACAGAGCCCTAATGGCTTCATCATCTCTGTGTTAGTTAACCTAATGTTATTCCAAATTACTCTCTCGTGATCATGACCTAGGCTAGATTAAAGATTTAGTCCTTAGCATGACTAACATTTGGTATCAAAGCGCTAGTCTATTTCATGATCCTCCTTAAGCTCAGATTAGTCTTGGTTTGGCTCGGATTTAGCCTTGTTTACGCCGGTTTAGCTCTTGATTTGTTCGATTTAGGGTTAATTAGCATCGATTAGAATTCTAGAAGGAGATGAATGGATCAAATTAGAAGGGGATAAGTCGGATCCAACCCTTAATCCCCAAGCCGAAACCCTAAATCCCCAAATACAAAACGATTGAACCCAAACCCCAAATCAATTGAAGAAATCTAATGATCTAAAAGAGGATTTGGGGACTTACCTCATCTGGATCCTGCCATCGCTGCTGCTCTGTGCGCCCTCCCGCTCCGTCGATGCTAGCCTCATTGCGGGTTCGCCCATGCGCGCACCATCTTCTCTCTTCGCTGGAGCCTTGCATGGCATCCAACCGCTGAGTGCGCATCGTCTTGCCGCTTCGACGACCCGCCTCTGCATCCGTTCGTTGCCGTGTCGCAGAGTTTTTGGGGCGGGGAAAAGAAATGGCGATTAGGTTTAGGGTTTCCCAGCCACCCGCCGTTTTGCTCCGCCCCGGATGAATCTCGTCCGTGCATCAGCATCTAACGGCCGTGATCGCATGCGCATTTGGTTGGGCCGTCTTGGCGGGCCGCATCACCCATGTCTTGTGCTCGCTCACTTGGAGTGCCGGTAAACTTCTCTCGGTGAGCCATGAAATTTGTTTTGTTTTGAGCCATTTACTGTTTTAGTAATTTTTTTAGCTCATTTCAATTTTTGCTTTATTATGTCTCATTTAATTTTAGCAGTAATTATTGTTTAATTATTATTTCCTAGGCATTATTATTGTACTTAGTTTTATGATTAATCTTCTGGGCCAATTAATTAATGTGACAGTTAATTTTCATATGATGATTATTGTTCAGCTCATTTCGATATTTGTTCATTATGCCTCATTTAATTCAGCAAATATTGCTCAAATATTATTATTTCTTGGGCACTAATTTTATTAATTCCATGATTAATTTCTAAGCAAATTAAATCAATGTGATGACAATGTTTATTCCTAAATGTTGTCTCTAATTAAAATGGAACTAACGGAAAATTTTGGTTAGGGACTGTTATTTAATGTTTGAAATTGGGATTATGTCATGACTATGATCATATTCTGACCAAAGTTGTTTATGAACATGTGTCACCCATAAGATAATTTTAGTTCTTTTCGTTTCTGCCCAACAGTGATGCGAATTAGAACTATTATTTTCCTATCATTGGCATGTTATTAATCAGACCAACGTAGGGTTAATTTCATGCAAGACATTCATTTTCTCTAATGTTTACTGATTATATTTTGTTTATTGATTTAGCCATGAACAACACTAATGTTGCCGCTTACTTGAACGACATTGAGCAGCTAACTGGGACGAACTTTCCCTCTTGGAAGGAAAGAATTCAGATTGTCCTTGGAGTCATGGACTTGGACTATGCATTACGTGGGGATGCTCCCGTAGCTCCTTCCGCTGATCATGAGAGTTTCCCTGAGAAAAAGAAACTCTATGACTTAACAGCAGAAAAGTGGGAGCGGTCCAACCACATGTCCTTAATGATTATGAAGAGCACCATATTTGTTAGAATAAGAGAAGCAATCCCTGAATCCAACAATGCTAAGCAGTACTTGGCCCCAGTCGAGGAGCAACTCAAGGGCTCCTCAAAAGTATATGCCAGTACTTTAATCATGAAGATGCTCACAACGAAGTACGATGGCTCTAGCAGCGTTCGTGAGCATATCACGATGATGACTGATACGGCTGCCAAACTTAAGGGCATGGACATGACTATTTCTGATGACTTTTTAGTCTATTTCATTATGACCTCCCTTCCTTCTAAGTATAACGCTTTTAAGATAAATTACAACACTCAGAAGGAACAGTGGATCATGATCACCATGTGTGTCTAGGAGGAGAAGAGGATCAAAGCCGAAAGAAAAGACCATATTTTCCATGTTGGTTATGGTAAAAGAAAGTTCCAAGGGGACTATAAGTCTAAAAAGAAACTACATTTCTCTCCAAAGCTGAATCAAGAAAGTCAAAGCCAAAGGAGAAGGCCCCTACTGCACATAACTCTTCTTCTGATGGACCCATTTGTCGATTCTGCAAATCCAGTGGGCACATTGAAAAGGACTGTGTGGGCTTTATGAAATGGCTTGATAAAAAAGGTAATGATAAAATTTCCTTTGTTGATGAATCCCTTTATGCTAATGATTCCTCTAATACCTGGTGGATTGACTCAGGTGCCATTGTTGTCAGGGAGCCGTCCAGACCGTCCTCGGGTTATCGAATGTCCCGTCATCCACATCGGATTTGGGGGTTAGCAACGGATCGCCGGTGGTGCTCGCAGTGCTAACACCCAAGTCCAATCGAGACAGCGTCATCTCCATTCGATGAACTCGACAACCGTCCCGGTATTCCCCCGGTATGCGACCCGAACTCGCCCAGGATCGCCCCGCATACCGGTTCCAACACGATATCAACTCAATTTGCATAAAGGGGGCAACGAACTCGAAACTTTCGAACCAACACGCAAGCGGAAAACAAACGGCACAAAGACAAACCCGACAACCACCAAACCACACTTAGCAACAACTCCAAGACTCTAAACCACACCAGAACTAAGAATTTGACCAAGACTCCAAAATCTGGAAAATTTCGGCATGACCATTCTAGATTCTACGGACATCCACTCAGCAGACAAGAAAACACAGTTCAATATATATATATCGAAAGTAAAAGCAACATCCACAGCACCACCATAGTATCAGCAGTTAAGGAAAACACACACGGAGCCTGACATCCACATGACCAACCATTTTTCAAATCCAAAAGCCCATCGAATCGCATCTATCTATACAACAAAAGGATCAACCATCGCATTAAACAAAAGTAAAGCAATCCACGGAAGTGTTCTGCCCCTGAACACTCCCGGGCGTAGACGGCATCGCCAAGCCGCTACTCGGTGCCCCACCCGATCACCGAGAGGCAGTATGGGCAGAACTCACACCCGCCAACCTGATCCTCACCTGAAAACCACAAAGCAGAAGCATGAGTACGAAAGGTACTCGCAAGACTTACCCGTGGGTCCATATATGACCGACTCCAAAGGTTATGCATTTGGATGTAGCAAAGAACCAGACTGAAGGTAAAAGTGCAGAAAGCTTAACATTTGTTATATTAATTGCCTAACTACTCAATTCACAAGTTAAGCAGTTGTAACAGCGCCTACTTCTAAAATGAAGTTGCAGTCATTAATTCACAACAATTAATCTCATCACCAATTTATTTGGGCTCAAGCTCGACGGCGAACCTCGGTTCAAGTTCTTACTACGTGACTGTGCGATGAAAGAGCTTGCTCATATCCGAGAGCGCGGCAATTCGAATCGCTTAATTAACCCTGCAGGGAAGCATTGATCGCACGACACGTACCACGAAGGGCCTCGTGTCAACCCCCTCCCATCCATACCCAATCTGAAAGGACCAACGATGTCGCCTAGAGGGGGGGTGAATAGGCGGATTTAAAAATACGCAGCGGAATTAAACTGGCCGAGCAGGTCAACCCGGAGTCTCCGGGTTTTGGTCCGGATACTCCGGCTTGTCCGGAGTGTCCGGTATTGAATACCGGAGTCTCCGAGTTGAGTGGCTCGGGAGCGCAACACAAGTTTCTCAAACTTGCACAAGATACTACTAAAAGTGAATAACAATAGCAACCTAGAAAAAGTGCTAGTATGGATTTGAATTAAAGCTAGACAAAGAGCAAGATCTAGGGTTTACGGAGACAAATCCACACAAGCAACACAAGCAAATAAAGAGAGAGCGAGAGAAACGATTTTTCACCGAAGTTCGGATTCTTGAAGGGAATCCTACGTCTCCGTTGAGGTGGCTCGGTCACACTTGAGCCGGGGTCTCTTTCAACCCGCTTTCCTCCCGGTGTTGCACAAATGCACTCGCCAGTTTCACTTCTTATCTCTTCCCTTTCGGAGGCGAGATTCGCCTTCACAAACGACCGGGGCTCACCACACGCGTCGGTAGCTCCCGGTGACTCCTAGCCGTCTAGGAGACCTTCAACCTCCAAGAGTAATAACACCACGAAGAATCGCTTGGAGGATGAACTAGTGCTCAACAAGATGAAATGAATGCACTTAGCACTTTGCTTCTTCCTCTCCTCACCAAAATGAATCAACAACCAAATCAAATGGGGGCTCTATTGAATGCTTAGAGATGGTTAGGAATGGCTTGAATGCTGCTATGAATGAGCTCAATAGAGATCCTAGCCGTTGGAGTGGAGTGGAGGCTTTAAATACCCTTTTTGAAAACTAGCCGTTGCTCCACGAATTGTACAGGCCGGAGTGTCCGGACAAACAACCCGGAGACTCCGGGTTATCCGGAGACTCCGGACCAAATGTCCGGATACTCCGGACAAGCTGGAACCAATAGTAACCGAGGGGTCCAACCCGGAGACTCCGGACAAAATGTCCGGATATTCCGGATTGAATCCGGATACTCCGGACTGGTCATCCGGAGACTCCGGGTTACCCAGCTCGGTTGCAATTAAATCTTTTTGCAAAAGCAATGCATGAGTGCTAATTTTAGATGAAATACTTGATGTTGAGCACATGCACATCCTAATAGGCGATTTCTCATCGTATCCTCTTAATAGTACGGCTATCCTTAAGACTCAAATAAAAAGAAAATTACACTTCATCGTCTTGATGCCGTTTTATCGAAATTTCACGCGCTTAAGACCGTCCAATCTCATTCCAAGCTTGATGTGATCTCGATAACTGCATTACTCTGAGTTGAAGCATTAGATCACTTTAATTGTGTCATCATTAATCACCAAAATAAAATGAGGGGCCTAGATGCACTTTCACAATCGCTGAAGCGTCCCCCTGCGGTCCGAAAACCTAGCACCCCCTCGAGCTGCCCCAAGCCCGGCTTGGCGCTCGAGAGTCGGCCTAAGCCTCGCCCTCAACCACGTCCAACCATAGGGAGTTACGGTCCATCGATTCAGCATGCGAGGAAGAGTGGCTTACCGTACCATAATCGGGCATGCGACCAACCGGGGTGTGCTCAATCAAAGGGCAACCATCGAATCGGTCCTTAATCGACTCAGACGGGAACTACCACATCGGGTCTCCTTACCCAATGTCCCAACCTTCCCGCCCGGTCTCCAATTCATCTTTTCTTTTCCAACCACCCATCCATGCCCACTCTTTTTTATCATGGGTAAGGTAACGACCTCAAGCGACGGAACCTACCGCTACTTGGCCCAAATCCTGACCTCTAAGCAATTCTAAGCAGTGACTCATTTAATACCCATACTAGTTCCAACGGAAGTATTCACAAATTCAAGGGACGAATGTGCAGCAAATAGGATCTAACCCTACCCCAATTCAATTCCTAATGCAGACTTATTTCACCAATTAAGCAGTTTATTCACAAAAATACAATTAATACGGGTTCAAGATGCATAGGTGCTTGCCTGATGCTTCTGCCGGAGTCTCAGTGACAACCTGCTCACCGTGATCACCCTCGATCGCGGCCACTTCACCCTCCGCGGGATCGTTCTCTACACGTTCACAATTGCATATGGAATGAGATGTATGCCGTGCATATGCACATGGAACGAGAATTGAAGACAATATGCAAGCATTCAACAAAGAAGAAATGAAATACAACTCAAAACTCCAATTCATTTGATTAAGCTAGAGGCCAACCAAATTGTTAGGAAGATGCAATTTGCAATTAGCAGCTCCAATTAACAGCCGGTTATTAGGGAGAGAACAACAACAAAATAAGAACTAAATAGAACCCTACTTAACAATACCAATGGAGTTTGCTATCCAAAGGCTAAAAGCTTGACCCATGGTTTCAACATAACCTTCGATACGAACACTTTAATGGTAGTACAAGAAGACTACAACTCAAGCATAAAGTGTCCTTACACCCATGCTATGCCATACCATGACATCTCCAATGTGCCCCCTTCTATTCAGAGGATTGAGAAGGGCACAAGAATTTAGCACATAGCAACTGGATGTACATTGATCCTAGTTGGCATTTTATCAAACACCTAGCATACACCTTGCAACAACCACCTCTATTGAGTTTGTATGAGCCCTCACAAGCATCAATTCATCATCTAACATGACAACAATCTTAGAAGGACCATTATTACCCACACATCCATGTACATCCAAGCATGCACAATCAAGAACATACAAACATCTATTGGGGCAAAATCCCCAAATTTCACTCAAACCCTAGATGGAGCCATTGCCATGGAGAGGTAGAGGGAGAGAGAGAGAGAGAGAGAGGAGAGGGCCGTACGGGGGGGGGGTCGCCGGCAGCTGTTTTGCAAAAGGGAGGGGAGGAGGCGCCGCTCCCAACGGCTGCTGCTGCGCTGCCGCCACTGGAGGGGAGCTGCGCGGCCTGGAAGAACCCCAAGGGCGCGCCGGCCAGGGAAGGGGAAGGAAGTCGGCCAGGGCAGGGCGCAGGGAGTGGACTCGGCCAGGGAGGGAAGGCTGGGGAGAGGAGGCGCTCGGGCGGATGGGGAGAGGAGCCGAGGGAGGATCGAGCTGGCTGGGGAACGGCAGGGGGCGCAGGGCCAGCAGGAGGCGTCGCCAGGAGGAAGGGGCGCTCGGGATTTTGGGGGAGGACCAAGCCGGCTGGGGAAATGGGGAGGGAGTGAAGAGAGAGAGAGAGAGAAAAGAAAGAGTGGGGAAAAATAATGACCCAGGATATTTACCAATTTGCCCTCATGCTCACTCACAAGAAAAAATATCAGGACCATGACAATTGTGCACATTTCTAATTCATTGTAGGGATTCCTTACCGTGAGGACGGTAAGAAAGAGGGAGCGAAGACTTAGAGTCGCTAATGGATAGGAGGCTGAAGTTGAAGCCATTAGCACACTATCATTAGTATTAGGTAGTGGTTTCACTCTTCTTTTGAATAATGTTGTTTATGTTCCTAGTATGAGGAGAAACCTTATTTCAATTTCTTTATTAGATGATGATGGATACACTTGTATCTTTGGGAACAATAAATGCATTGTAAGCTTTAATTCTAATAATGTTGGTCTCGCGATTCGACAAGACAAACTCTATATGCTTCATCTATCTGAATCTCATGTATCAATGAATGTGTGTGATGCCACCAATAAGCGAAAGAGTAGTCTAGGTGATGAGACTTCATCGAAATTGTGGCGCTGTCATTTAGGTCACATTTCGAAGGGGAGAATGGAACGTCTCATTAAGGAAGAGATAATCCACCCTCTAGACTTCTCTGACTCAGACCACTGTATTGATTGCATTAAGGAGAAATATCTAAAACAAATTAAGAAAGGAGCCACACGAAGCCCATGAATCTTAGAATTAATCCACACTGATATATGTGGACCTTTTCCTGTAACTTCAGTAGATGGATATAACTTCTTTATCACATATACTGATGACTTCTCCCGTTATGGCTATATTTTCCCCATTCGTGATCGATCTGAATCACTTGATAAGTTCAAAATAAGGCTGAAGTCGAAAATTAACATAACTTAAAATTTAAGGTAGTGAGATCAGATCATGAGGGAGAATATTATGGGAGACATGCTCCTTATGGACAAATTCCCGGTCCATTCGCTAAGTTTCTTTCAGAAAATTGCATAGTAGTCCAATATTCCACACGCAGTGAACCTCAGCAAAATGGAGTAGCTGAAAAACACAATCGCGCCCTTATGGATATGGTGCGTAGCATGATAAGTTACTCCAATTTACCAACTGGTTTGTGGATGGAAGCGCTAAAGACAACTGCACACATATTAAATTGGGTTCCTAGTAAATCAGTCCCTAAAACCCCTTATGAATTATGGACTGAGAGGAAACCGAGTTTAAAGTATTTACTTGTGTGGAATTGACATACTGAAGCTAAAGTCTTTAATCCACATATTGGAAAATTTGATCCTAAGACAATAAGTTGCCATTTTATTGAATATCCTGAAAGATCTAAGGGATATCGACTCTATTGTCCAGATCGTATTACTAAGTTTGTGGAAACCCATCATGCTGTATTCTTAGAGAATGATGAAATTAGTGGGAGCTCAGAGGCTAGGAAAATAGATCTTGAGGAGGATTGGACTTATGTACCATTATCGATAATCCAAGAGACTATTATTCCTGTATCTGATATAGTTATACCTCCATCTGAGAATTCTGGAGTTGAGCCCCCACATGAGGATTCAGGTATCAACAGTACATCACCTAATGATGAGCCTTAACACCTCATGTGATAACTAATGAACCACTAAGGAGATCAGCCATCCCTAATGATTATGTTATATACATAAATGAAGATATATGTGACATAGGGAAGGTGGATGATCCTACATCATTTAAGGAGGCTACGATAACTAAGGATTCATTCAACTGGCTTGAGGCCATGCAGGATGAAATAAAGTCTATAAGCATTAATGACGTTTGGGATCTAGTAGAAATTCCTGATGGAGTCAAAACAATATGCTGTAGATGGGTCTACAAAACTAAGCATGACTTCAAGGGAAATGTTGAAAGATTCAAGGCAAGGTTTGTAGCAAAAGGATTTACATAAAGAGAGGGGATTGATTATGTTGATACTTTCTCTCTTGTCTCAAAGAAAGATTCACTAAGAATTGTCATGCTGCTTATTGCTCATTATGATTTAGAGCTACATCAGATGGATGTTAAAACTGCGTTCCTTGATGTTGACTTGCATGAGAATGTTTTCATGGCTCAACTGGAAGGTTTTGTCGCGGAAGGCAAGGAACATATGGGATGCAGACTTAATAAATCCATCTATGGACTAAAACATGCGTCTAAATAATAGTATCTTAAGTTTGATGAGACCATAAGGAATTTTTTTTCAAAGAAAATGATTTGGACAATTGCATATATATATATATATATATATATTAAGATTAAGGGGAGCAAATTTATTACTTAGTACTTTATATGGATGACATCTTATTGGCCAGCAACGATAAGGATATGCTGCATGAGATCAAAAGATTTCTTTCCGCTAATTTTGACATGAAGGATCTTGGTGATGCCTCTTATGTTCTAGGCATTGAGATTCAAAGATATAGGTTGAAAGGGATATTAGGCTTATCCCAAAAGGCATACATTGATAGAGTACTTAAGAGATATAATATGTATAACTGCTCTGCCATGCCTGCTCTTATTGTAAAGGGCGATAAGTTTGGAACATTCCAATGTCCAAGGAATCAATTAGAAACTGATCAGATGAAGGGGATTCCTTATGCTTCAGCTGTCGGAAGCATTATGTATGCTCAAGTTTGTACCCGCCCTGATTTAGCATTCGTAACCGGGATGCTTGGCAGATATCAATCAAATCCTGGATTGGACCACTGGAAAGCCGTTAAGAAAGTCTTGCGTTATTTGCAAGACACTAAGCACTATATGCTCAAATATAAGAAGTTTGATGACCTTGAGGTTGTGGGTTATTCAGACACTGATTTTGTAGGCTGTGTAGATACTAAGAAATCCACGTCAGGTTATATCTTCACACTTGCGGGAGGAGCCATTTTGTGGAAAAGCTCCAAACAATCCCTTACTGCATCATCAATGATGCAGATTTATGAGGCTACCGGGCAGGCTGTATGGCTTAAGAACTTTATTCCTGAACTAAGAGTGATCGACAGTATATCTAAACCACTAATAGTATACTGCGATAATAAGGCCACAATTTTCTATTCGAGTAACAACAAGTCAAGTGGTGCTGCCAAACACATTGACATTAAGTATCATGTTGTAAAAGATAGAATCCAGAATCAAGCACTTGATGTCAAGCATAAAAGCACTTAGTCTATGCTTGCGGACCCGCTTACTAAAGGCTTACCACCCAGTCTCTTTCGAGAGCATGTTGCCGGCATGGGTTTATTGAAAAGCCTATGATTATGAAAATAAGGACCATAAGAATAAAACCAACTCCCATTAAGAATAAGTAATTATCCCATTAAGATATAATAGTATACTATAGATACTGGGGTTTCAGCGGTGACTTTATTAACCGTTGTAATACTTTATCTTGGTTTGTTGTTCTATTGAGAATGGACTTATGTTATTAGCCTTTCGATCAAGTGGGAGAATGTTAGTGGTGATCTGAGGCAAGTAACTAATTTCAAAAATTTCGGATCTAAGTCACCACACGTGTTTTAATCGGGAATGCACCAACAACATATTTGGCTCGGTCCCGTTAGCTAGCGCTATATTAAGAGGGAAGAAGCTGGCACTCAATAGATGATTTTTAACGCTCTTGATTTTGCTACTTCCTGACACCCCTTTCGATTAGGGTTTTTGGCGCTGAGGCTAGTGAAGATTGTCTCCATCACTGCAAAGGACCTTCACGGTGCTCTCGTTCTTGCCATCAACAACCGAGATAACCCCGACGACTACTACCTCTTCACTGACATCAAGATCTGCCAATAGAGCCCTAATGGCTTCATCATCTCTAGGGGTGCAATGGCTCGGATTCGGTCGAATATCGCTCTTTCCATATCCTAAACCATATTTTTTGTCGGATTCGGATAGTCCTGGATACGAATATGGTATGGATAATATCGATCACGGATTCAAATCAAATATAGAGCGGAATCGATACGGTATCAGATAATTTTTGTCGGATATCGCGCAAAAATATATACCGCATAAAGCACACGTATAGGGAGGGAAGAGGAGTCGGTGGCCCTAGAGGGAGGGGGCCGGAGAGGGGAGAGGAGCCTGGCACATGGGCCGAGTCCAATATTTTTTTGGTCGCCTAATCCTCGCCTAGGCGTCTAGGCGCTCGGCTGGCGCCTCGCCTTGTCGCCTTGATAACATTACTGTTGGTCATTTGTACTTCATTTATTATTAATAGTATATGTGTGTCCCGTGTGTGTATTATAGTAGTGTTCTCCCTTAATGTTCTCATAAAAAAGTGAAAAGTATTTTGTATAATGGTTTGAGGTTTCATCAAAAGTTTGTTGGCTACATGTAGAATATTCTTGGCCACCAAACAATTATTTGTGACTGACTAAAAGAAAAACAGTATTCTAGAAAATTTCAAGTAATTCAAGATCAGTGAATCTATCCAATGAACTACAGGTCAAAGGTAAGACCGTAACAGCATTCAACAAAGCCCAGTTGAATTGTAGAAGGGAATCTGAGCTCAGTTAACCCTAAGAAACAAAGCCATTTGACCATTATTGCATGAGCTGTATGAATGGGAATATCAAGATGAAAAGAAGTGCACGAATATGCAAAATTATTTAAACAAAATGAGGATCAATTTACCTTGGAGTTTTTGGACAGTGGACAAAAACCTCATCCCTGACTCTTTGAAGTTTGCGTGTATTTTGGTTCATCATGACCCACTTGATGGATAAACAAATGATATGATTTTGTTACTTATACTGTGTACATAGAGACGAAAGATCTATAGTTGTCCACCAGAGACAAAACATATATTTCTAGAAAACAAACCAACAGTAAACAATTGGCATAGTTCACATATAAACACTCGATTCAATATCATCAAACTCAAGCAAAACGATGCTACAAAATAAAATCAAATTCAACACAAAAACATGTCGTAATGAAGGATCAGAATCCTGGCTTTGTTTTCTCTGAAGAGAAATTATAGCACTCAATATGTTCATTGTCAATCATCTGGGGGAAGGATCATCATATCCTCCATAACAAACAGTGCATCAGAAAATTAAGAAAACAAAGATTTACATCTTTCAGTATGTTGAACATATATTCCCTATATACCCAAACCCTTTCTGACAAAGAAAATTAGGGTTTTCCATATAAACTGGAGGATCAGAGTACTGGCTTAATTATATCAGATGATAAAAATTATAGTACGATGTTCATTGTCGATCATCTGGGGAAAAGATAATCATATTCTCCAGTCCATACCATTATTCACAGACACACACAAAAATATAGATTCACAGACATACACAAAAATATAGTCTAGAGAGTGAAGTCAATCAAATTATTTCATCCATAGTAAATAAACGGAAAATATAGCAACACAATATACAAAATAATCGCTCATGACAACATGAGGCTAGGAGGGAACCAGGATCCGGGAGATGTAGCAGTAGCCAAAAGAGGTAGGGAACCGGGATCAGGGAAGATGCCGCTGAGGTGCTGACTCGCTGAGCGCTGGTGCTTGGAGCCTGGAGGCCGAGGGTGGTCGGCTGGCTGAGGTAGGGGCGAAAGGCGGCGACGGGAGGGGCAGAGCCGCGGAGGTAGGGGCAGTCGGAGGAGTGGAGGGCGGCGAGAGGGGCGGCGGAGGGAGCAGGGCGGTAGGACTGTGGGAGAAGGACGGTGGGAGGCGCGGAGGTCGACGGAGGGAGCACCGAAGCAGGGGCGACGGAAGGGCAGATTGAGCGGAGGGCAGCCGCAGCGGTGTTTGAGGGGACGACCGGACCGGGGGGGGGGGCAAGGGGAGTAGGGGAAATGGGGAACGGTGTGGGGGGCATCACCACTCACCAGCACCTAGGGTTTGTAGTAGGCCGACGATTTCGGATGGGTTTGTACTGGGCCATCGATTTCGGATATCCGAAGTAGTGATTGATTCGGATATATCCAAAAAAGATCTCGGAATATACCGATCCGACGGGTAGTAATCTACTAAATCCGAAACAAAATATCCGAATTCGATTCCGGATCCGAAAAATATCCCAAAAAATTATCCGAATTCGATCCGAAGCTATCCGGTCGGTCGGTTGGTTAGAAATTATCCGATCCGATTGCACCCCTAATCGTCTCTGGGTTAGTTAACCTAATGTTATTCCGTATTACTCTCTTGTGATCATGACCTATGCTAGATTAAAGATTTAGTCCTCAGCATGACTAACAGGGTTTGCTTATAAAATGATTTGGTTTGAGTTGGTTGGGGTTAAATATTTATGATTCCATATGAGTTTGAATTTATGATTTCATATGGTTTGTAACCCATAAACAAACAGCGCCGGCCCTGAGGGGGGGCGAGCGGGGCAGCCGCTCCGGGCCCCCCTCCGACCATGGGCCCCACCCTATAGCTACATACATTAGTAGAACATTTTAGCTGTTTGCATGTTTAGCATTTTTGTTGATTGTATGGCCCATCAGATCAGCCCATGGAGCAGCCCGTTTGCACATTTAACATTTTGGCTGGTGTATGGCATGGCCTGAAGTGGGAAATCGGACAGAAGGGGCCCCATTTTAAATCTCGTTCCGGGCCCCTCAAATCTCAGGACCGCCACTGTAAACAAATAATAGTTTTCCATTCCCCAGTCACTCCCGACTCTCGTGGGAAAGAAGTTAGATTCTATCTAAGTTGGTGTCATGAAAGCAGATGCCTAATATTTTCTTGAGTAAAATAGAAGAAAAGAGTTCTGGTTGGAAAAAAATGTTCTTGTCGAGCAGATAAAAAACGAAACATGGCACGAGAAAGCTTCTTATTGCGCAGTGCCCACTGCTCCCAACTCCTTTTCCTCGCCCGACGGCTTGTGCTCCCCTCCTCCCCTCCTCCATAAAGCATAAAGGCCCAAGATTCCCGTCTTGAGGAGCAAAATGTCCAAGAAACAAACAACCCCTTTCCAATTATAATCTCTTCTTCCCACAGAAGAGAGTGAGGGAGGGGATGGAGAGGCACAATGATGGGAGTGGCAGTGGAGGCAAGATCATGATTGGTGTCTGCGTCATGGAGAAGAAGGTGAGCGGTTTGGGAGAAATGTCGAGTTCTTGTTGATTATCTTTCTTGGGTTTGCTGCAATGTGGGGTTGGTCTTGTGGTGCGATCAGATTTTCTGAGCGCTTGCTTGTTTTTTTTTCCCTGTTGGAAATTCTCCAGGTGTTGTGTTCTCCCATGGATCAGATTCTTGAGAGGCTGCGCGCGTTCGGAGAGTTCGAGGTATGTCTCGGAAATGAGTTGCTCTGTCTTCGCGCGGATTATCGCATGTGTTTTCTGTTGTTAATTGATTTGTTGTTTCTCAAAAAGAACAAAAAAAAAGCTCACATGACGACGGAGGGGAAAAAATTAAGTTTTTTTAAAGGACGAGAAGCATTCAGAGCTTCGTGAAGAACTCTTGATGGATTGTATGAAAAACTTGCAGGGTACTAATGATGGTAGTCATCTTTTTTTTTCCCTAAAGGTTTTAAGCCTTTAAGGCATCGTCATTAGGGGGGTTATTTCAGAATTTGACACTCAATTTGTAAGCTTTTCAGAGCATTTGAATGACACGTGGATTGTGTGTATGTATGTATGACAGTGGACCAGAGTGTCAAATTCTGAAATGCGAATTTTAAAGTGCGTCAAATTCTGAAAACTCTCGTCATTAGGGGCTGGGGGGAAGGTTCTGCGCGTGTGTTTTCCATATGCAGGGGGTAAACTGTGTAGCGTAGAGCCCATTACTTCCATCCTTGACGTATGAGCAACACAAACTGCCGCTGTAGTTTTTATGCATGCTGCCAGAGTTGAGAAGGTGCGCGAATTGCCTGGGAGTCCATGGCTCAATCAATCCTCCGCATCGTTTTTGGAATACTATTTCCTTACAAGAAGACCAAATATTGTACCATGCAGTTCTTGAATCATTGCACAAATATACCATCGATGTTACAATTGGTCCCATCAACTGTAACTCCTGCACAAGATAGGCATGTGCTACCATGGCATGGTTGAGTGTTTTGCTTGTGTTCAATACAATATACATCGTAGAAGCATGGCCTTCATTTATACCCTTTTTCCCCTGTTGCTTAGCAAGATAAGTAACTCAATTTGTTGTCCGAACATCAAGACTGTGCTGAAATAATATGCTTGCTTTATGGATGCAGATTATAATTTTCGGTGACAAAGTCATTCTTGAAGATCCCATTGAAAGGTATGCCTAACAAATGTGAAGGGAAAGCCTTCTAGGAATTCAAATTCTTTAGTTTTAAATTTTCTATGTGTTGGTGAAAAGGAAAAGTTATTCTGCATGCCGGATATACAAACATGAATAATGAATCATGCTGTCCAACTTGAAGCACGGGGTTTAGGGTAAATATTATCAATTAACAAACTATTTCTGTAGCATATCCATATTTTTTAATCCTTAAGGGAGTGATTGAAAAAATATGCCTGCACAGTATAAAAATTTGGAATTTTTGTATTTCGTGGTGCTAATAGATCCATTTTCCATGCGCTTCTTAGCAGATGTAACCTTCTTATTCCTCTAGTACTGAAGATCATCTTCTATGTGATTTTGCCATCAAACCTTATGTCATATATTGGGTTTGTTATGTCAGCATTTTTTTTTGTGGCACCATGCGAAGTGCAAGTTCTGGCAGTATTATACTAACTTCTGTTGCTTTTTTGGCAGTTGGCCTTTATGTGACTGTCTAATTGCCTTTTACTCAGCTGGTTATCCACTAGAAAAGGCGGAGAAATATGCGGCTTTACGCAGGTTAAATGCTTTCCCTGATTCAATCATGAAATTTTCAAAGCACTCGCTGTAAATGTACATCGAATTATCACTGTATTGGGTCTGTCAAATATTTATAGTTCCACTGTAGGCTTTCCGGACATAGAAAATTTTCGATTATTCAAAGGAACATTGTTTTAGAGAAAACAGTAGGGGAGAGACCTACTGCTAAATTATGGCTCTCCCCTACTGTTTTGCTCAAAAAAATAAAAAGGGCATCCATGCGAACATCTTAGTACTCAAAGGAACTGTACTAAGATTGTGAACATCTATGTGTGGCTTCTGTATGGATTTCCTAGTCCTCATCTAAATACACTTTCTTTTTTGTCTTCAAAATTTGCACCTTTCTAAAAGTTACTCTGATATAGCTGCCCTTGAATGTGCCTTCTATCCATACCAATTATCTTCATGGCGACATTTCCTAAACCTTTATCGTTGTTCCATTTGTAGGGCTGGAAGAGAGCTCCTCTATGCCCTTTTTCCATAACTGAAATGAAAAAAATCACTTCAGAAATCATATAGATACTTCATCCCCTGAGTTGATTTTTTACACTGCAAATGGTCCGATTTGAACTCAGCGTTCATGTACATTTCTTTTTATTTCTGCTTGGGAAACACACAGATTATAAGCTAGAGTACTTATGCTACTTTTAAGGAGTTCTGCGATCTGATGTAGTAACATTTTGTAAATATTGTTATTTAGGCCTTTTTTAGTCAATGAGTTGGACCCACAATACCTGCTTCATGATCGCAGCAAAGTATATGAGGTATTAATATCACAACAACTGGTGTATCATACATTTCAGGCATCTTCATTTCAGTAGTTAATTTTCCTTTGGGTCTGAAATGAGTTTCTTTTTTCTATGTTAGATTCTTTAAAGCTGGATTATTTCTTGCTAGTTATCATGGCCATGGCAATTTAAACTCCTTCAAACTAAAAGCAAGGACTTCTCTTACATAAGATACTTTTTTTCTTCAACAGAATATAAACCAAAAGATGGTAGCAAGATCATCTCTGTACGTTTATTGATGAACCTTAAAAGTCCAAAACTTACTTTCTTTGAAAATATGACACGCTCTTTTTTGCTGCAGTTTATTTCTGACCATGTTAATCTCAAGAATCTACAATAATCTCTGTGATATCCTTGTGTGGAGCTGTTAATACAAATAGGCTCTTTTCCCCAATTATTATAATACCTTAAATACATTTTTTTTTAAATTGGCATCAACGAGATAGCCATATTTGCGCAATTGCTTTGCTTAGAGATATGTATTTCTAGCTCACAATGAAAACTCAGTTTTAGACTTCTAGTTCATATGTCCACAATATGTTTCATGTATATTCTGAAACTTAGGAACGTTTGCATATGTAACTACTTTAGTATTTGATGAATGTAGAGACTATGGATCCTGAAAAGGATAGACCGATAGACACGGTTAATAACGTTTATTAGTAGAGGGCAAGAATAAGTACTGCAATAAACTAATGTTTTATGCTCGCCTCTTATACTATGGGATTGTTGCAAAATAAGTACTGCAGGCACGATACAGTGGTTTTCTACTTGGCTATACTGTTTTGTGTATTTCTAACAAACGATTGGCCTATAACAGAGACCTTCGACTTCCTGATACAGCAGCTGTCACTAGCAAATTATTGTAGGATGATTTCATGGGGAACAAATGATTTTATAATCCAACTATACTTACAGAAAAACTCAATGCACTCTAATTGCAGCCTTTTTTACATAAAGGCTTTATCATCTTGCACTATAGTTCAAACATATATTCTCTTGTTCCGAATTGTTGATATTCCCCTTTTGCTTGTTTAGCACCTTAAATTGTTCGGAGTTCCTGTTCCAACTTATGCTGTTGTAAGAAGAGAGTACCCTAATCAAGAGTTAAACTACTTTGTTGAGCAAGATGATTTTATTGAGATTCATGGAAAACGGTTTTGCAAGCCTTTCGTGGAGAAACCCATCGATGGTAACAGTTCTTGGTTTAATAGTTTTTGTAATAGTCTTTTCTTGCACTATTTGTTGTTTGTTCTCTACTGTCGTGCACTAATATTAGCAGCTTTCATTTTCGCTCAGCCCAATACATGCATGCCAAAAAACTAGAATATCGGCACTAGGTCTGAGAAGACCAAGCTTGAGTTAAAGGGTGGATGCTTAATGTGAACTAACTACTCGAGAAAAAAATACATCCCAGATAGCAGAGTACAACTCCCGTGCAAAGATCTTGCATGGATTGAAACTAAGCATGCAAATGTATGCCCAGGCCCAACCTACACCAATTCTTAGCCACCTCCCTAGGATTACGAAAGTTTTGTATTTAGCAATATATCATCTTGCATCTCATTGACATGTCACATGTGGACCTGGGCCTTGCAGTGCTGTGGATCTATTTTCAAAAGAATGTCTGGTACTTTGAACATATCTGTTGACTGCCAGCATGTAAGTATTGATGCCTTGGCAGGCTGAATAATGTTAAACATTATACTGTGCTTTATCTTTTTCTTCTATGAGAACAGCAGGTAAGTTATGTGCTACCTTGTTTCCAGTGTCCAGATATTCTTGATGGCATGGTATGTAAATTACATATTAGTTGTGATGGGTGACAATTAACAATTGTTCACTTTTTTTCTTATTATTATCACATATTATCGACAAGTCACTTTTGCTAAATTGTGTGTTCGTTTCACTGTAGTCTGCACCTCGTACTTTCACATGCTGTGAAAAACCTATCCTTACTACCTAACTGTTCTGTAATAAATTCTGAATGTTCGGATCTTTTTTGTATGTGAGTCAGTACTGGTGCATCCATGCATATTTGAATGTCTGTGCAATATTGCAATGTAATTGCTAAACTGTTGATCTCTTGACTGGAATTAAATAAACCTGTTCTGCTCCTGACTAATTTTATTGTATTAAGGAGATGATCATAATATAAAGTTATACTATCCTAGCTCTGCTGGTGGAGGAATGAAAGAATTGTTCCGCAAGGTGAAAGATTTGTTACACTTAACTTTGCACATATTTCTTGGTAGAAAATTTGTGAGCAGGCTCTTTATTTTTAAGAAAAGCCGAGTCGGTATCATAGCAGTTGATACAGTATAAGTCATAATAACCTAGCAGATGATCTGCTTTATGTTCTAACATTTTTACTTATCTGTTTTGTTTCTGAACTGATACCATCAGTCTTCCTTGCTGATACATATGCATAGTTCAGGAACATTGCAATGAACTAGAGTCTTTGCTACGTGTACATTGTAGTATAAAATGGATAAATGGTACGATCTTGGCTTCAAATGGATAAATAGTATCTGATTATTTTTGCTTAAGCAGGTCTCTTCTTTCTGAGGTTACACTTATGTATTATAAATGAATGAGTTTAATATATTTTCTTCTGATAGCAGTAGCATGTTCTTCTAGTCGATGCCTACTTGTTCAAAACCCCCCAAAATGCACTGAACAGATATAAAATTCCTCAAAATATTCATTCATAGGTTGGCAATCGATCTAGTGAGTTTTATCCAGATGTTAGGAAGGTGAGGCGAGATGGATCTTTCATTTACGAGGAGTTCATGCCGACTGGGGGAACAGATGTCAAGGTGACAAACCTTGCATTTATTACATATCTTTTTTTCCCTTAATTTTGCTCTCCTGTATAATATGTGAAAAAGAAATTTGTACAATTTGCTGATTGGTAATGGCAAGTAATTATAGTTAGACACTTGAAGAAAAGAAAGAGACATTTATCAGCGTGTGTGCCTGTCATAGCATGCAACACATCATAATCTCCGTTACTTGGGCATCAAGAAACACACCATGATAAGGACTTTAGAATCTCTGTAATATACCAAAAAGGTTCATTTCTCCTTGGAATCTGGGATTTGAAGGAAGCTTATCTTCATATGAATGGTTTCCGGATGGATGCAAGGTGATTTTGGCCCTATAAAAGGCTACCCCAGGTTCCCTGTAAAGCAATTAGGCAGTAAGGCGATCATACACAACAGGCCCCTGCAGATTTGGTCTTCCCTGAGCTTCTTGACTTACAGATCAAGCACTCATCCCTTGAGTTCTCGGTTTAGCGTAAATATAGTCTGTATAGGGTCACCGAACTGCTCGTGAAGAGCTTTGGAGCACTTCCTGACCACCCACATTATAATCATCCTTGTACTTTGACATCTATAATATAAAGTAAAATTGGTACCGCTGTAGCGTGTAGATCACTCCTTCAGGACAGTCCTTCAGAGCACCTGGGTTTTTGAGCATGCCAACAGGAGTAGGTGCCACCATTGTATCTGAGTCTGTATAATGTATGTAGGTGCCACCATTGTATCTGAGTCTGTATAATGTATGTAGGTGCCATTGCGTATCCATGGTAGCCAAATATATGTTCTTTCCCTGATCTAATACATCTAGAGCCATCAGCCATGTATGTTTATTGGCCCTTTCATGTATCTGGTATACAGTAGTGCTCACCATTGTCTGACAGTCCATGGACTGAGTCCATATGGTCTGTTAGTGTTAAGGATATAAGTATTGTTTTATATAGACTCTCCATATATAGGTTTTTCTTATATAAGTTTTCCTTGTTTAGTTATTGCCTTACATATGCTTTCCTTTTATACCCTCATATACATCTATATATTCTGGCCATTGGCCTCGTATTAAATACAACGAGTACTATTCATAACATGGTATCAGAGCCTAGATTCAAACCCTAGCTTCACCTTCCTTCGTCTTCCGCTGTTGTTGCTGCCCCCAAGAGGAGGAATCTCCACTCTCGGGGGCAGCCACCTCTAGTTGGCCCCCCACCATGCGTAGTCGATCCGGCGGCAGCCTCGACTTCTTCGTGCTCCGCTAGAGGACGAGCTGCTCTTCCTGCCCAAATTCGCCTCTCGAGATCTTATTGTCTCTGGGATCTCATTGCCGGTTTGATTCGTCGTTGCAACGCATCCGCCCGGCCTCTCGCGATCTTGCTTCGCCTTGTGTGGCTGCCCAGACGCCGACCTTTGTCCACCTCGGCGCCTCTGCTTCATCGGCGGCCTCCATGGCGCCACTCTGGGTCGTTGCTCACCGGCCTCGACCTCGGCCTGCGACCCTCTGGCTCTGTGCCAGTCTCCGTGGCCGATGCTCGCCCAACACCCGCCGTCTTGCTCCGACCGCCGGCCGCGACGCCACCTCGGGTGCTCCGGCTGCCGTCGTCTTCCGCAATCGCGGCCAGCCCCGCCCGTCTGTTGGCCGCCCGCCGCTCCGGGTCGCATCTGCCGGCATCTTCCTCGGCCGCTTTCAACACTCCGTGCGACGGCCGGCTACCTCCTGCGCGCACCGTGGTCGCTGCTCCTCCGCTTTGGCCGCTGGCAGCCACTCTGAGCTTCCTCTGCGCGCTCATGAAGAATCGCTCGTGACCGAGAGCCCCGATCGGACATGTGCTCACCCGATACTTACCTCAGCTGGACTTGAATAGAATCTCATAGCCAGATTTAATCTGGTTTTGGATCGACTCCGGCTTCTGGCTCCATCTTATCCTGCTTTTGTTTTTCGACTCAGCTTCTCCAGTTCTCGGCTCCGACTCTTTGGCTTTTTGGATCAGCTCTAGGCCTCCTGCTCGGTGGTTTTCGGGCTACTGCTTTTTAGTGATATGGCTAGTAATTCCTAATATTTTCTTGTGTCTTCCGTTGCATCCAAGTCCCTAGCATTTTGGTTTTTTCGTCGGCTTAGCTCTTTTATCGGCCCGGCTTATTTCGTCGACTCTGATTTTCGGCCGGTTTTTGCTCGGCTCGTTGTGTCGGCTTCGTCGACTTGACTTCTTTATCAACTCAGCTCCATTGTCGGCTCTTCTTCGTCGACTCGGCCCCACCATCGGCTTTTCTTCGTCAGTTCGATTTTTTCATGAGTTAGATGCTACGATGACTACTTCAAAACCTGGACTTTGGATTTTTCCTATTTTAGTGTCAACCCTTGCATTTGTGGGGGTGGGGTGGGGGGTGTTAAGGATATAAGTATTGTCTTATATAGATTTTCCATATATAGGTTTTCCTTATATAGTTTTCCTTGTGTAGGTATTGTCTTACATATACTTTTCTTTTATGCCCTCATGTACATCTATATATTCTGGCCATTGGCTTCATATTGAATACAACGAGTAGTATTCATAACAGTTACAAGTATAGCTTTATTAATTGAAGTGACAGCACAAATGCTCCTGTAGTCAGAGCTCTTACTTCATTTAGATAACCTGCTGATTCAGTTGAAGAATTTTCTATGGAAACACAATACTTCTCTAGTTGTTTAGTAATAGAAACAGTTTTTTTTTCCAATGAAGGCAGTAAAAGAAAGATAGATACATCTTTTCTGTTAACTAGAAAAGATTAAGCTTGGAATCTGAGCTTCATGGTGTAGGTTTATACAGTTGGGCCAGGGTATGCACATGCTGAAGCACGTAAATCTCCAGTTGTAGATGGGGTTGTCATGAGGAATTCTGATGGAAAAGAGGTACCCTTCCTTGCCTCATCACCGCAGGATTCACCACATTCTATCGATTAGGCCTCAATGTTTGACATGTTGATGGAGAATTTAACCCCCTTTTATGTAGAAAAGAGTCAATGTGTTCCTTTATTTGCCATTTTGTCTAAATTGTAATGCCATTATAATGTATTCTGCATCTTGCTTGAAGGTGTGTTATCCTGTTTTACTAAATTGTAATACCATTATAATGTATTCTGTGTCTTGCTTGAAGGTGCGTTATCCTGTTTTACTGACCCCTACTGAGAAACAAATTGCAAGGAATGTTTGCCAAGCCTTCAGACAAGCGGTACATTTAAAATTCTTTCTAGCTAATTACTCTTATAGTGTCTACTATGATGGAAGTTTACACTATCTCTGAACTTATGTACCTTTTATGTTCTACTTATGGGCTGTCAGGTACCACTAGACAAAGTGAATACAGTTATTGAAATCGTTATCTTGTTTCGTCATTTCCAACACACCAGTAGGATTTGTTAGTTAACAATTGATCTCAGAGGTCATTTATTTGCAGTAACATTCAGAGTAGGCCTTTTTTGGATGTCTGCATCTCAGTCAGAATAGAATTAGCTTAATTATCTTTATTTCATCAGTCTAAAGTAAAAAATCTTTCTTCTGCCACACCCACTGATTTTGAGGTGGAGGCATGCTCAACTCAAGCAGATGTGGCTCAGCTCAAATTTAGTGTCACTCAGGTTCAATCTTGACCCGACCATAAGAGAATAAGTTGTAGGCCAATCCTGTTTCTATATATAAGAACTTGCTTGAGATTCAATCTGTTAAACTGTACAATCTGAGAAGGTCCTAGTAGGTCCAGGTTAAGTGCTAACTAGTTATTTACTTTTTTTTGTACAATAGACCTAGTTGTTAAACAAGGTCAAATCATATCCACAGAACATGGCAGTGATTTCTTGAGTAATGCACTTCCTCATATGGTCCAAATTTATGGTTGAAATTAATCAATAAACTGGAAGTGATTCTAGAACGATAGAAACTCTACTCGTCGATGTTCTCAAGTTGTGCTTGAGCCAATCTCTATATGAGCAGAGTTCAAAGTCTAACCTATTATAATAACACTTGTATTCAATATGAGGCCAGTAGGCTATAATATATAGATGTACAAGCAGGTACAAAAGGAAAGCATATATGAGACAATACCTATACAAGAAAAACTTATATGGAGAGTCTATATAAGACAATATCTATATCTTTAACACCCCCCACAAATGCAAGATGTATGCAATAGCATTGCATTCGGAAGGATTGATACTAAAATAAGAAAAATCCAAAGTCCTAGTCTTGAAGTTATCATTGTAGCATCCAGCTCTTGGAAAATGTGTCAAATATCATCCAAGGTTGTGCGGCAACCCATAAGCACAAAATGCAGGAGCTGAGAAAGCAAAAGCCAACAAGAGCAAAGTCGACCACAATAGCACGACAAAGAAGATGATGAAGTCGACAAATAGAGAGCTGTCAAATCAATCCTAAGAGGGATAGATGGAAGCATGACGGCATAGATCGAAGCCCAAGATGGTAGCAACGCAGTGCACTAAAAGTGCGATGGAGACGCGGTGCAAAAAGCGCGGCGGCCTTAGAAGCTCGGGGCGATGGCTTAGAGAGAAGCAGCGGCATCGTAAAGACTTCTACGATCTGCAACGGCTCAACGAGAAGAGCGGCAACTACGGCCATGCAAAAGGAATTTGTGGACTCGCATGGCTTAGACGAACTCAAAGATAGATGCTAGGGACTTGGATGAACACAGCGAAAGACTCAAGGAAAAGATTCAATACTAGCAGCAGCAACATGCCGTCGCATTGTACTTCAACAGCAAGCATCACAGCAGCGCACATGAACCACATCAAACAATTCATAGTTTGTTATGGCTGCTGTGTTTCGCTCCATAACCTTCAAGAGCAACTCTGACCGAATAATGCACGTCACAGAGAATGCAACAGCAATTGATGGCAAGCTCGTGTACAGCCGAAGCAACACCGCCATAGTCCGCCTTTGCCCTAATTCCCCCAACACAATAGCCAGTAGTCCAGCGACCACGGACAGCACATCGAACTTGTTTGCCTCCACCCCCTTCGACAACGAGAACAACAGCAGCGGGCCCCCGGCGACTTGGTGCAGCGCCTGCATGAGGATGAGGCGGGCGAGGCGGGATCTGCCATCGGGGACCCTCTAGTACTGGGAGTTGACGGCCATGCGGTAGGAGAAGTCAGAGCCATCCGTACCAGAGGGCCGGTCGGAGGCGACGTGTCGCTGTTGCATCGGGGCCGACGGAGAGGAGGCTTGGCCTGGTCTCGCTCGATTGCGTGGGAACACGGCGTAGACCCAGAGCACGCGCGACGAGGAGGCCGATGGCTGCCAGGGCCAGCGCCCACGCCGGCTGGAAGGATGTGGCCACCCCCGGGAGTGGAGCTTGCTCCTCCCAGGGGCAGCAGCGCAGATAGGTGAAGGATGAGGCTAGGAGAAAACTTAGGGCTCTGATACCATGTTATAATAGCACTTGTATTCAATATGAGACCAATAAGCCAGAATATATAAATGTACAAACGGATACAAAAGGAAAGCCTATATAAGGCAATATCTATACAAGAAAAACTTATATAAGTAAACCCTATGTATGGAGAGTCTATATAAGATAATATCTATATCCTTAACATAACCTATCTGAATTTTCCAACTGCCCACTTATGTAGCATCCCTATACTATCTGTCCCTTCTTGTGTAGGTGTGTGGCTTTGATCTTCTAAGGTGTGACTTGGGGGAGGCAAGATCTTATGTATGTGATGTAAATGGCTGGAGTTTCGTGAAAAGCTCATACAAGTAAATATTTTATCTGTTACAACAATTATTGTAACTTTTCATGCATTAGTATGGCCGGAAGTCATTAGTATACTTATTTAGATGGTGAATGCTTTCATAACTCCAGGTACTATGATGATGCTGCATGCATTCTGAGGAATATGTTTCTTCATAAGAAAGCTCCACATATTCCATCTACAATTCCTGCTATTCTTCCATGGAAATTCAGCGAGCCAGTCCAACCATCTGATGCTGTAAGAGGTCGAGAAAGGGGAACTGTTGGCATATCTAGGCAATCGGAAGAACTGCGCTGTGTCATAGCTGTTATACGCCAGTAAGGATAAGCATTAAGATTATCAAGTTCTACAACAATCAAATTGCTTTCTGACACTTCATATTATGCAAGTGGGGATCGCACACCAAAGCAAAAGGTGAAGCTGAAAGTAACTGAAGAAAAGCTTTTAAAACTGATGTTGAAATACAATGGTGGAAAGGCCCACAAGGAGGTGTGAAAATTAAGTTAATTTTAACTTGGGTTTATTCAAAGCCTTTGTACTCTTTGCTGCTTGACAAATATTCTTATTGTTATAATTATGCAGGCAAAACTTAAAAGTGCGTTGCAGCTGCAAGATCTATTAGATGCAACAAGAATCCTTGTTCCACGTGCTAGGTAAGTTCCTGGAACCTCAAGATTGCTCTACTTCGATGGTTTATGAACATTTAGGCAATCACTTTGTCCTGGTTATGTATCTATTCTAACTGATTCCTGTTCTCACTGCTTTGCATCCAGTTGATACCCAATATTATTAGGTCTGGTAAGCGCAAATAGGGAATTTGTTAGGATTCTGTGTGGCATAGCATTTCTAGTGTAGCACATCATCACCAAGCTTTGTTCCAGAATTGGGACTACTGTGCTGCATTGTGCTGTGGAATTAGGTTGTTTTGGAGAATTTTTGCCCTACTTTGTAAAATTATTGTTATGATTCTAACTAGAAGGTTACCACTTACAAAAAAAATACCATGTCAAAAGTGCTTTTAAAAAGTCATCACACTCCCAAGTGGAGCAAAAAGGACACATAATTAAGTAGGATCCTAGCATAGTATAAAGTCAAGATATGGAGCAGCAGAAGGAATAAGAGTGGTAAGGGACTTGTGCTGGTCATCCCAAGAGTAGGCTTTGCGTATTCGCATTAGAAATCAGGACTTTGAAAAATTCTGAAGTAACTTGACCCTATTTTCTACAGACGTGTATTTATCAACATGTTCAGCTGCACAGGTCATTATAATTAATAGATGGCAAAACAAGAGAGTAGCAAATGTCTCTCAATTTTTTATTGCAAGGGTTACAAAATATGTGTACTTTTTGCTTGGTTATGAAATATTACATCTTCCAGATCATGTTTCATGATTCCCAGATACAATTTTACCTTCGGATATCCGAATTATGTTTGTGTAATAGGATTATCTTGGTTAGTGTTCCGACTTTGACAATATTTGATATTCATACATAATAGATATCATATCTGACTGCCGTAATGCTACTACCTTATATTTTTTTTCTATGGGGAACAGTAGGAGAGGGTCCTACTGATAATAAATATTAATTAATATATATTACATAATTACATAAAAGATCCACAGGATCCAAAAACCTCTAACACAGCCACACAGGTTAGGTACTACTCAAGACAACCAATTACAAAATGAACTTACTCATTTAATTTCTACTAATCCAGCTTTCCAAAGCATCAACCATCTTAGAGGAAGTCTTGAACTTCAACAATTCCAAATCCATTAACTGTAACCTCTTCCACCTAAACTTGTTGGGAGGAATTTTCTCAAAAATGCACTTATTTCTTTGAATCCATATGTTCCAGCAGCCTAAAGTAATAAGTTCCTTGACGAATATTTGTGTAGATCCAACTTGTGACTTAGCAAGAGACAACATGTACATAATCTCTAGAGAAGTATTCCGATTGATTTGAATCAAATTCCAACAATCATTGCTAAATTGGCACTCAATGAAAAGATGCTACTACCTTTTGGTTCTCATCTTTGGAATATGAAGCACATTCTATCATATTTTCTCTCTTGTACGTCTTTAATAAAGATGAGAAAACTGCTATAAACTTCAGATCTGGCCGTGAAAGTGATAGTGATGCTGAAGTTGAGCATGCAGAGAAGCTACGCCAAGTTAGAGCAGTTCTTGAAGAGGTAACATAGTTAATAGGGCTATATCTCAATAATTATCTATTTGGCATGGTTTTGTATATCTGGTTTAGCTTCAACACAAACATGTTTATTTATGCATACTGCATACTCCATGCCAATCAATCTGAGTAAAAACATGCTTCTTTGCCCCCCCCCCCCCCCCCCGCAGTAAGCTGTTTATGAGAGAGTATGACACGCTGGACTAATTTGGCACATGTTCGGGATGGTAGTAGTGTGCTTAGTCCCACATGGTTAGTCTTGTTGATGCACATAAACCTGGGAAAATCATCCATACCAACTGGTTAACCCTTTTAGGTGAAGTGAGTGTGAGAGCATAAGTGTTGGTATGCGCTGGACGTACCCAGGGTTGTTACAGAAAGGTACTCGCTGCTACCTGCCTATTTTCTACCATAATAGCAGCATGCTTGTTTTCAGTATATAATAAAAGCATTTCCCTTCATTTGGATTATTACATGTCTTCGTATGCATCTCCACCATGCTTATCATTGCTATATCCCTAAAATGTTGAGCAGACAAACATACAAAATTTGTGAACAATTTATACAAGCATGCCTTGCTTTGATCAGTTTCCTGGTAATCACTATTCACACATCCATGGAGTCCCATTTCTGAGTTCTCATATAATCTTTTGATGTCTACTAATTTTTTGTTGTGAGTTAATTTTTAGTAATGGCATAGTGCACTCCAAATCTCATATAATCCATGGATTGTTCAGATCTAATGTTTGCATGCTGCAATGTAAAATTCCAAGTTGTTGGGAGGACTGTCTGGTTAGATCTGTCTTGATTTGTTTGGTAACTAGTATCTTTCTAGAGTAGGGAAATAGGCATGATTTCTGACAACAGTTCTCTTTCTGGTTGGATCCAAAGAAGAACTTTTGATGTCAATGAGACTAAATTCATCTTGATAAAATATTTTCCTTGATTATAATGCTGCCTTAGACTTAAATATCAAACCATGTTTTTTAAAAGATGGTTTCGGTTTATGCAAAAATAAGGACAGTACACAGTAGTAAAGCAAATGTTCTTTATCCGTACTTCTTTTCTTGCTGAATCACGTGCTGCAGTATACAGTAACGATAGAGAGATATTGTCTAGACATGTATGTATCTTTAGCTTGATACATGTATTCTATGCATTTCTCTGTCCTTCGTTATTATTTTCTTTGAAACATACAATAGTTTTTTAGTTATTAAATATTAGTTCCCTGTGGCTTTCAGGGTGGACATTTTTCAGGTATTTATAGGAAAGTGCAGCTAAAACCGTCAAACTGGGTCTGTACTCCTAGAAGTAGTGGGGAAGGGGAGGAGTATCCAATTGAAGCCCTAATGGTTCTTAAGTATGGTGGTGTTCTAACTCATGCAGGAAGAAAGCAGGTTGACTTTGCTTCACCTGTTCAATTTTCTGTTATTTGTTTAAAGTCATTATTTGACGAACATTATGGGTACTACATAGCCTTGCCAATGAAGCTCACTCAGGTGTCATCTCATATGATTTTTTGGTATTAAGGATGTTTTGTACTCATTCAAATGATTTCTTTTCCCTTTTTTTGGCGAGGATTAGTATGATGATTCCATATCTCGATGTCGAAATATTACCTGTTATTTTATCAATATACTAGTCATTATTTTCTTTTGCGTTCTAAATAAACTTAACATGTCCGATAAGCTGTTGATTCATTTCATGTAAATTCCTATCATGTCTTTCTCAGATGCTTTTGTTTGATTATGCAGGCAGAAGAGTTGGGAAGATACTTTAGAAATAATATGTATCCAAGTATGTCTTCCTAAACTTTGGTCCATTTGCTACACCAAATTGTCTATGTGCCGTATGCCCATATCATGCTATTGGTTGCCAGAGGGACATTTGACTTTAGCTGAAATACATGTCTGAACTGAGTAACTAAACACTTTCCATAATCTATCCATTTCAGTCTAGTGTTCACTAAAACAATGTCTTTTAATCTTTGCTACTATTTCAGCTTTAGTGTGTGCCTTTGGCTACCAATTTGAGATCAAGAACTTTACTACTGTTATGAATAGCACTTGTATTCATCATGAGACCAATGGGTCAGTATATATACATGTACATGAGGGTATAAAGGGAAAGCCTATATTAGACAATATCTATACAAAGCATAACAGGATACTGTCTAACACCCCCCCCCCCCTCAAATTCATGGTGGATCTACAACACTAAGTTTGGAAAGGTAAAAGTTATGATTCTAGTTTGTGTCTTCGTGAAGAAATCTGCTAACTGGAGCTCTGAAGGCATATACTGAAGAGCCACAACCTAATCCTGTACCTGTTACCGCATATAAGAAGCATCAACACTAATATGCTTGGTGAGTTCATGCTTCACTGGATCTCGAGCAATGCTGATAGCACCCTGCACCCGTACTGTCAGATAAAAGAGGAGTCGGTGTAGAAACAGAAACACCAAAATCCTCAAGTAACCACCGTAGCCAAGTAACCTCTGCTGTCGAAAGAGCCATAGCCCGCAACTCAGCCTTAGCACTCGAACGAGAAACTGCTGTCTGCTTCTTAGGCCCCGTTTGGTACGGTTCCAGATTCTAATAGAAACGGAAATGGTTCTAGATTCTTGGTAGAAACATTTTAGGTAGAATTAGAATCACTTTCTGCAAACCGTTTGGTACGGTTCCAGATTCTAGTAGAAACTAGTAGAAGCGGGGTTAAGGGTGATTCAGCAACGGTGTGGAAAAAGAAGAAACATTCCGAGGAGAATCGTTTCAAGTTTTAGCTTGTTTGGCTGGGTTTCTCCCAGATTCTAGTAGAAACAACTCGGTTCTAAATTGTCAAACGGGGCCTTAGTCTTCCAAGCAATGAGAGAACCACCAAGAAAAACACACTAAGCAGAAAGAGACCGACGATCAGAGTGATCACTAGCCCATGTAGCATCAGAGTATTCCTGGAGATGTAAAGAGCTGGAGCGTGGAAAGAAAAGACGGCGAGAGATAATTCCACGAAGATACCGTAGAACACGAAGAAGATGACTATAGTGGAGCTAAGTGGGAGCAGAAACAAACTGACTCAAGATATGGATTGGATACGAAATGCCAGGACGGGTGACACCAAGGTAAACAAGACTCCCAACAAGATGCCGACTCCTACTCCTTTCGCCGACACCTGTGCTAGCCGCCTCGCCGCGCACCGGAACCGCCGCTCGCCCTAGCTCCTGCCTCCCGATCCAACCGCACAAGACAGCTCAACTTCCTGATCGGATTCCCAACAATCAAAACGGGTTTTTAATCTGAGTTTTGGATCCCAACTTTGGCTTCTTTTGGCTCCAGCTTTTCGTTTGGCTTGTGGCTCCAGCTTCTTCACAGCTTCGATTTCGGCTCGGATCCGACTTTTCTTCTCTTCAGATTGGCTCTGGCTCTTTGGCTTGGCTCCGGCTTTCCTTTTTAGTGCTTTTGGGTTGCCTTTCTTAGCTTTTGGGCTACCGCTTTTTAGTGATTCTCCTAGTATTTTCTTGAGTCTTCCGTTATGTCCATCCAAGTCCTTAGCATCTTGGCTCTTTAGTCGGCTCGGCTTTTCTTCGTCGACTCGGTTCCTTCGTCGGTTTTCCTTCATCAACTCGGTCCTTCGTCAGCTCGATTTTTCAAAACTTGAATGCTACGCCGACTACTTCAAGACCAGAACTTCGGATTTTTCCTATTTTAGTGTCATCCCTTTCAAATGTAATGCTATTGCATACACCTGGCATTTGTTGTGTGTGTGTGTTGGGGGGGGGGGGGGTTAAAGATATAGATACTGTCTTATATACACTCTACATATATAGGTTTTCATTATACAAGTATTGCCTTATATAGGCTTTCATTTTGTACCTGTTTGTGTATCTATATATTCTGGTCTATTGGCATCAGATTGAATACAAGTTCTATTCATAACAATCATAAGTGAAATTAGTAATTCTGGTCTGGTTAGGTTGGGTTTGTTCAGTTCGGTTGGTTTACTGAAATGGTAGCTGATTGTTGATTTTTGGCTAAGTTACTTTGGCTATCATTTCATCAAAATGGTTGTCTCCTTCACATTCTTGATCTTTGGTATCCAACTTATGTCTTTTTTATCTTTTGCTTTTGTTAATTTTGCTACCATTTCTGTTCGGACTTCACTAAGATCGTGCCTCCGAGTCTTTTGCTAACCTTATGAAAACAACATGATGACCTCCATTTTCTTAAATGACTAGCACTACTGTCTACCATTTATTTGGTGCTTGTGGCTCTTGTGTTAATTTTGTGCAACTTCGGTATATTTAGGTGAAGGACCAGGATTGCTTCGGCTCCACAGTACATATAGGCATGATCTGAAGATATACAGTTCAGATGAAGGTCGTGTCCAGGTAAATGGTAATTATCTTCTTGCAATCCTGGGTTATCAAGGGTAAAAGACAAGGAAGATAAAATGTAAATAGTTTCCCGCTTCTGTTTTTGTATGGTAAGTAATGGTCCATACCAGAGTTTAGGATTTCGGAACTAGGACTAAAACCGCCAACAGGCCAATTCTGAGTTCTGACAAACCAGCTGGTTTCCGAAAAATACTGGTTTTTTTTTTGGCAAGGTTTAATGCATCATACATGACCTATTCAAAATGTCAAAAACTGGCAGTAACCGGAACCAACGGCGGCTTTTTGAACCTTGGTCTATATCAATCAATACTGATAGATAGATCGAAGAGTCTCCCTCCCATGTAATAACTGTTCCTGTTTCTGAGTTACGAATGGGTACTTGTGGATGCACATGTACCCTCAATGTTTTCTGAAGACCACCTGGTATTGGTGACACTCAAATATTATCATTATCCTGTTATAAATTGGTTCGTCTGTAATACAGTGATAGGGTTGTTTCATTGAACCCAACTATTTTGGGCAATGGGCTGGATTGCCCAATCTCATAAGGAGCTGGGTTTTTCCAGTCCTTACTGTCTTCTGTCATTCTGCTTGTACTGGTCATTTTGGATTGGTTGCTTACATATTTGCTAGTTGTTTTATCATAGATGTCTGCTGCCGCTTTTGCAAAAGGTCTTCTTGATTTGGAGGGGGAGTTGACGCCAATCCTGGTTTGGTCCTCTTCAATAAATATATGTCAGTTGAAGCAAAGGAGAACTGCAATTCACTGGATTTTACTATCGCCAGGTTTCACTTGTCAGCAAGGACTCTTCTATGCTAGATGGACTTCAGGACGGTACTATTGAGATTGATGAAGCAAAGGTCTCCTTCAGATACCAATACGACAACACATACGAAAATATTAGTTTCAAACTTTGAATTGGTTTGCCAAGGGAACCAAATAGCCATGACTTGCATCTCATACTTATCCAGTAGAACTCAGAATACCCAGGGATTCAATGGAGTCAACTGAGATATTAGGGTAAACAATTTTACAAGAAGTGTGACTTGATTTTCAAAATTGAAAGAAGTGGGGCCCAACTAAAGAGTTGGAGAAAGAAATGGAACCATTTGTGAAAATCATTCAAATGAGCATTCCATGTTGATTTGTGGATAGTTAACAATTGCTGTGCGTATGGTTTTGGATGTACTTCAATCATAAATGGCCATTCCATGTTGATTTGTAGATAGTTAACAATTTTTTTGGCCAGTGTCTCTAAAATTTCTGATCTCTGCAGGCTCGGTTGCATGATATTATTATCTCTTCAAAAGTTGCAAATGGTAATGAACCAGTGGAATTTCCATGGATGGTTGATGGAGCTGGAGTGCCTGCAAATGCCGTTCAGCTTCTGACAAATTTGGTATATACATCAGATATCTTATTTCATTTTCCCTTGAACTCCAGGTTTTATATTGTAAATTTATGAGTTCCTGGCTCTATGAAAACTATTACTATCGTGCTCACCTTGTTGAGCTGCTTTTGTAGAAACTTAATTCCAAAACAACCAATCGTTAAAATAATCATATTCATTATAATGATAAAAGAAATAACTGCAATTGACATGGACCGCATTGTCTGATCAGGCTCAATTGACAAAAGAAATAACTGCACAAGTGAAGCTGCTTTCTGATCACGAAGATGAGGAGGTTGCAACAAATAGTGACTCACCTAATCATCCTTATGATCAAGCGAAGGCACTAGGGAAAACAGCAATTGACATGGACCGCATTGCTGCTGGATTGCCTTGTGGCAATGAAAGCTTCCTTTTGATGTTCGCCCGTTGGAAGAAGCTGGAGAGGGATCTCTACAACGAAAGAAAAAAGTACACTTCCCATCTGTTAACATTCTTGTCGAGTTCTTGGAGGTTCTCTAAAGGAAATGCAGCCTAGTGTAATCATTGTCAAAACTTTCACTATGATGCAGGCGCTTTGACACTACACAAATTCCTGATATATACGACTCTTGCAAGTAGGTAACCATATCCCCATCAGATTCTTAGGTCTATTTGCGTTTCTCTTTACAAAAGAGCTGAGTGTCTGTTATAGCATAATCTTTTGTACTATCTTCGTCATTTATGAGAGCCAGGTTCATTCCAAGTTGTCTTTATAATGAGCTTGCAGTATACCTTCATCATTCCTGAAAACTAGCTGTAATATAACTTTCAATGTTCCTCTTCAAACCAAATTATGCAAAGAGCTGTTACCTTTCTTTTCTGATAAAGATTAAATGGAAGTGTTAAGGAAAACCATAGCCTGCTGTTTTTAGTGTCTGACAGCTTAAGTGATCTTTTGTTTCGTTGTCTGCATTTCCGTAATCAGCAATTGACCTACTGAAACAGGAATAATGAGTTACTGGCCTGCTGTAAAAGTCCTTTGGAGCAAAGACCTTTTAGTTCGCTCCTTACCGAAAAAGTCATAGGAAAATAAGTTTCTAAGTGATATAAAGAAAACACTGACTGTCAAAGTCTCAAAGATGACGTAGGCTTACCTGCAAGTCGTCTTATCCTTGATTGATGCTATATATGTGTTGCGCTGGTGGATCACTTCAAAGTTCAAATGGAGGTATTGCAAAGATAATAGAATTCACCCCTGCTAACACTGTTTTGCCTTTTCTGTCTCTGCTTTCCAATGCATGTGTGCATCTGCCTGCATGCATGCTTTCCTCTGTATTTTTTTTCCTATTCAAAGCTTCTTATGCTCAACAATTCTCTCAAGTATTTGAGGCTTGCATTTCTTCATTCCTGCATACCATCTTCATCTTTGTGCTGATCTGTCTTCTTTTTCTAACAACATGGTATATGACAGGTATGACCTTCTGCATAACTCACATCTCAACCTTAATGGTTTGAGTGATCTATTCAAAATTTCACAGGTAAACTAAAACATGTTTCTTATCTTCTTAAAATGTGCCTTTACAATTGTGTACAGATATGCAGCTGTTTGTGCATATTGGTGAAATACTTGACCTTTGGCCTATTATTGTTAGTATTCATATCCAACAGAGTTAGATACTTGATAGATGTAATACCCACCATTGATTGGAGAACTTCAAAGGTTTAAAGGTCCAGTATTTGCTAAACCAACAACAATGCGTGCTAGAGTTTATCCCAATATACACCTCTCTTTTTTCGCCAAGTTAAGAACGATTAAAACTGATTCTAACCAAGTTGTGCATCATGCTTGCACAACACATAATTTCATAATCCTCAGGGTCTAAATGACACCCTTTGATCCCTATTTTTGGCTGAATAGCTGTATTATTACTTCTTAGACATGATCCAAACATCAAATCTTGAAAAACTAAGATTTGTTTTTTTTGGAAAAGAAAGGGTTTTCGCTAACTGCCAAGAGAATGATTTTTTTCTCTTGAACTCTTATTGTACCACCCGTGGGGGATTCCACAGACCAAACAATGTTGATTGTTGAAGTTTAGTGGAGCCAATAAGTTATAACGATGAGGATGTCAGTTTATGAGGGTAGCCAAACGTGAGTAGTTTGGGAAGTGTTTTTTACATTTTGGATAAAATTGAAAATGTGATATATGATTATCATTTTCTTTTTAATATAATATAATTTAACACTACATGAACTCAGTACACTATGTGCTACCTATTATCCTCGCTATTCGTTGTAACATGGTTAAGTCAAATTCTGGACTGTGATTTTGATGCTTTCTCATTACAGTGCTATTTTTTAACCCATTTTCGGCCCAACACTTCTAACTATTTTGTTATGTTACTTTTTCATTCAGTTGCTAGCTGATGGTGTCATTCCCAACGAGTATGGAATAAATCCGAAACAAAAACTCAAAATTGGTTCAAAGGTAATGATGACCTGTAAATTAATTCGGTAACTTGGAAAATTGTTATATGGGTTGCATCTTGTATGCTCATTATTCAGATTATGCAGTATTTGCCATAAAAAAGATAGAGATTTAGACAAGAAGGATGTTAAAAATAAAAGAGATTGATAATTTGGTGTCTTTGTGGAAAAACTGTAGGCAATCTACTACTCAAGGCAGGTTTTTTTCCTTTTATTTTGTTGTGCGCCCTTTCGTTCTCTGGTCATAATCAGGCATGCTGTTTCTTATGTCCTTTTTCTGCAGATAGCACGGCGATTATTGGGCAAAATTCTGATTGACCTGCACAACACCAGACGAGATGTTACTGCTGCTGCTGCTGAATCTAATACATGTCATGATCCAACAATAATATCCTCTACAAAACGGAAGGAGAGGTGTTACTATGATGATGTTAGGAATGAGGGTTTTGAAAGATCTATCTCAAACGAGAAGTCAAATGATCAAGATTCCCACAAAGAAAACAAATACTGCTTAGATCCAAAGTACGTAACTTACTAAGAAATTCTAGTTGTTTTGACTTTTGGATGATACAATAGGTATGTAATAATCTTACTGCAGATATGCAAATGTGACGGAACCTGAGCGGCGTGTTCGAACAAGGCTCTATTTTACATCGGTATGATAAATGATCTTCAACTTTTATTTCTTCTCTGAAAGATCTTTTTTGTTGATTTGTGCTTTCTTGTGTTGTGGTAACATCATAAAACAACGTCCAAAAATAATCGACATGTTCATTTTTTACATACTCAAAAGTTTTATTTGTATCCTGGAGTAATTTTCCTTGGTGTAACTTTTTCTTCTCCCTCATAAGCATGACTCAGGATTTTGTTGTTGTCAGGAATCACATATACATTCTCTAATGAATGTACTTCGATACTGCAACTTGGACGAGTCTCTAAATGGAGAAGAGAGCCTTGTTTGCAAAAATGCTTTAGATCAACTATTTAAAACAAGGGAACTTGACTACATGAGTTACATTGTGTTGCGTATGTTCGAGAATACAGAGGTACTAAAATTTGTTAGCCTTATGTATGAATCCCTGTACCTTTTTGTAGTGTAGTTGCCAACTTCACCAAAGAAACAAATCAATCCAATTATTCCTGTCTCTCTCTTTTTTATTAAAAAAAGTTGTACAGTTACTTGCTGTAAATACATCCGTTTTCCTGCATTCTACTTGAGGCAGTATCGTTGCTACCAAAATGATTGAATATTTGTGAAACCTGTTTTTTTATTTCTTGATATAAACAGATTATGAAACTCAACTTGTCCTCAGCATGCAAGGAAAACCATAAATCATGAACAATTGAAATGCCACTGACTGTTCTACATCGGTTTCAGATTTGGTTGTTATCATTATGCATATGTTTTGTCAGGGAACATTAAGTATCTATTTCTATAAATGTAACCCTGAAATCCCCTTGAACACTGACAGGACGAAAATGACATCAACAGTCTACTTGTATGAGTTTAGTAGTTCAGTGATGGCATTGCATCCCTAAACAATCTAGCTGCACCAATATAACTGCAATATTGTGATGCTTTTAGGATTCATTCATTGGTAATTGTGTAAATGATTAATATTGTTGATTCTGTATTATAACTTTTGAGGTTTTTACTACCATAAAGTTCCTATCCGAATTTATGGAACTACTAGGACATATGAGAGACATATCTGCCATGAAGCGATGATGATTCTTTTTTCCAATGTGACAACTATTGCAGGTGTCTTTGGAAGACCCAAAAAGGTTCCGTATAGAGATGACATTTAGTCGTGGTGCAGATATAAGTTCCTTAGAGGTGATTTTGATTCCTTTCAAAGCTATGGAAGAGTTCCATTTCGACACTTCTGATGATTAACATGAATATGTTTTTAGTGAATGCATTGATGTTCAAATCACACAATTCTTGAAATGTCTCCATACAGATTGGACATGACAAAGATGCTTTGCTACCTGATGACCACACAATGCAAATTATGGAACCGGAGAGATTGCAGGAAGCTGGATCATATCTCACCCTAGACAAATTTGATAAAATGACTCGTTCGTTCGCAATGCCAGCTGAAGATTTTCCCCCAGCTGCCCCTTCTCAATCTTTGGCAATCCGCTTCTGCAAGGATATCGAATTGCAAGGAGCAAGATTGGTTAATCTCTATCCCTGTTCCTAATATAGAACACTGCTACCAGTGGACAGAAACTTCTTTGCTTTTTATTGATGCAGTGTGTGAACCATATTCCTTGTAGGACATACCCAACAATAGGGCATTAGTACCTTTGCCAACATGACACGCTGTTCTTGAGCCTTATAACCCAAAAAGAGTAGGAAGATTTCAACAACATGGGAATGATTTTCCCCTCTGCTAACAGCTAGCATATGCAACAGTTTGGTTCCATGTTAGCATATATGACAAAATGGGCCCCTGATTAGATAGAAGCCTAAAAATGGCAAACAAATTAAGAAGTGCAGTGGGAAAAACCTATGCACAATGACTTTTGAAATTGACTACAAAACACATAAAGACTGCATCTTATATATGTTAGGAAAGGTCCTTGAAATTAATGGCAGAGATCATGTCCTTGGTTTCAAAAAAAAAAAGGGGGGAAAGTCACGGTGAACATAAGACCAGCTTCGGCTAATGTCACCACATTGTTCACAAAAAGCATAACTAATCTTATTTTATACTTTTTTATTTTGACAACCAATATTATTGTGTACTTTTGGATGTATGGTCTGATGGAATAAGTCTTGGTGATTTGTGGGCAGCTTTTGACTAGCTTTTTGGGCAGCTTTTAGGCAGCTTTTGACTAGCTTTTGGGCAGCTTTTAGGGCAGCTTTTAGGCAGCTTTTGACTAGCTTTTGGGCAGCCTTTAGGGCAGCTTTTAGGCAGCTTTTGACTAGCTTTTGGGCAGCCTTTAGGGCAGCCTTTAGACTGGTATTATTGTATGCTGCGCCAAAGACTATAAATATGGCACTTGCCCAACCCCTTAGGGTGGCAATAGCACTGGTATGAGCAATAAAATTCAGAAAATTTGCCCCAATTCAGTGTGTCATTCTCTCTCTCGATGATAGTAAGAATAGTGCTACTAACAAGTGGTATCAGAGCCGTTCTTTCTTGCAGCCTAAACATCTCTTGCTCATCTCCTTCCCACGCTCCTCCTCGCTCTCGAAGCGGCCGATCTGCAATTTGTTACTGCTCACCCTTCATCTTACGAGCGATCGGCGGCGGCTAAATGCGAGGCGACTTCTTCCCCTAGCGGCCCCACTAGCGCGCCATGTCGGAAGGGCGATCTCGGCCTTTCGGTCGCCTCAGCCTTGCCGGCGAGAGGCGAGATTGCCGCCAGCGAAGGATCATGAGCGGCAGCGATAGAAGCTGCGGCGGCAAGCGGCAAGAAGCGGCAAAGCTGGCAGCGAAGCAGCGGCGGCAAGCGAAGGTGAAACGGCGGCGGCCATGAATGCAGCCAGCGTCTGCGGCAGCGAGCTTCGAGCTCAGCGGCGATAACTCAGCGGCTACGCCCGGCCCGGCAGCGGCGACGGCAGCGAGCTCAAGCGAGAGAGGCGGCAAGTGGCGAAGCGGCGCGGTGGCGATTGCCCACCCTCATGAGCGCGATAGGAGCCAGGCAGCGCAGACGCGCCAGCAGAGCTCGGCGAGGGCGGCGGCATCGCTCCGGCAGAGCTGCAGGCGAGGGGCAGCGTGGCGGCGATCGCTCCGGCAGAGGCGGTAGGTAGACGGAGATCGTGGGCCCTTACAGCGGCGCGACTCTCCTCCCAGGCCGGTACCATGGTCACCGCGGGACCAGGCCATTATCGTGACATTGGCCCGTCTTGGGTGGCCTACCTCACCAAGACCAACTATGTCGAGTGGGCGCGGTGATGAGGATAAGGCTCCAGTGCGGCACATGTGGGAAGCGGTCCGTCTGGCGGCGTCGACTACGACGAGGATCGACGGGCGTTGGATGCCCTCATCGCCGCAGCCCCGTCGAGATGCGATTCACGCTTTCCAAGAAGCGGATCGCCAAGGAGGCTTGGGATGCCATCGCCGCGGCACGCATCGGCGATGGCCAGCGCCGCAAGACCACACCGCAGACTTCGCAAAGAGTGGGAGAACCCGGCCTTCAGGCCAGGAGGATGTTGACGACTTTGCTCTCCGTCTTAACACTCTACCGCAGAAGATGGTGCGGTTTGGTGGCGACACCTACGATGAGGAGAGAGCGTCGAGAAGCTCTTCCGTTGCATCCCCGAGAAGTACAAGCGGTCGCTCGCTCAATCGAGTCTCTATTGGACCTCTCCCACGATGTCGATCGAAGAGGCGATAGGTCGTCTCAAGGTCGTCGGCAATGACGAACCACGCCTCTCTCGGGGCCTATCACCATCGGCGGGAAGTTACATCTCACTCGAGAAACGTTGGGAGGCTTGCCAGGGTGACGGAAGAAGGAGTCCTCTGCCGCGACAGCGGTCGCAGCACGCTAAGCCGCCGCAAGGCGCGCGACGCTGCCCAGCCGGGCGCGAGGACGTGCCAAGGGCGACACCATGCGAGGCGCCAGTGGCGGCGCCGCCGGCAACCAAAGGCCGGCGACGAGATTTACTCTCGCCACAATCAGGCAAGCTTGGCCATTGGGCCAAGGAGTGTCGCCGACCACGACGTGGCAGGCCCACATCGCCGCAGTGGAGGAAGAAGAGCCGGCTCTGCTCCTGGCACACGCAGCATCGAGCTATCTCCAGCGGCATCGGTAGCGGCGAATCTCCTCCACCTTGATGAACCGAGAGCACGTCTTTCTTGGCGGCAGCTCGGCGGTGACAAGATTGACGGGTGGTACCTCGACACTGGCGGCTACCAATCACATGACCGGTCGACGGGAGTTCTTCACCGAGCTTGACTCCAACGTCCGAGGCTCCGTCAAGTTTGGGGACGCCTCCAGCGTGGAGATCCAGGGCGTCGGCTCCGTCATACTCACCGCCAAGTCTGGTGAGCACAGTACGCTCACCGGAGTCTACTACATCCCCGTTGAGGAACTCTATCATCGACTTGGGGCAATTTGGATGAGAATGGTTCGGGTGTGTTAGTAAAGAACGGAGTCATGAGGATTTGGGATCGCCATCGTCGCCTTCTTGCCAAGGTAACCAGAGGCACCAATCGACTCTACATCCTCAACGTGCAGGTGGCACAACCTCTGCCTCGCCGCTCGTCGGAACGGCAGCGGCGTGGCGATAACCTGGCGCCGGACACCTTCACTTCGAGGCTCTGGCGACTCGGTGCCAAGGAGATGGTACGAACTGCCGTGTCTCGACCACGTGGAAGCGATTCTGCGACATCTGCGTAATAACGAGCAGGCGCTCCCTTTCCCCGAACTTCCGAGCCACGGAGCGGCTCGAGCTTGTGCACGGGGACCTGGGCGGCCCGGTGACACCGGCCACACCGGGAGGACGACGCTACTTCCTGCGGCTCGTCGACGACCTCACCCGCGACATGTGGGTAACGGTCCTCGGCGGCAAGGAGAGGCTGCGAAGCCATCAGCGCATGCAGTCGCTGCGAAGCGAAGTCGGCCGCAAGAGCTGCGTGTCTTCTTGCCGACAACGGCGGCGAATTCCACGGCAGGTGAAGTTCGCATCGTATTGCGCGGATGAGGGCATTCGGCGCCACTATTCCGCCGTCTGTACCGCGGCGAATGGCGTCGTCGGCGGCGTGTCGAGGCGGTTGTGGGGATGGCTCGGGCCCTCCTCAAGCGAGAGGGATGCCGGCTATTCTGCAGGAGAGGCGATGGTAGCGGCGGTCTACATCCTCAACCGCCGCCTACCAAGGTTCTCAACGGCAAGACGCCGTGCGAGGCCTGGCACGGACGCATAGCCGGCGGTCTCTCACCTACGGGTTTTAGTGCCTCGCGTTCGCCAAGGAGCTTGGACATGTTGGCAAGCTCGATGGCGAAAGCACTCGAGTGTTCATCGGCTCTGCGGAGGCTCGAAGGCCTACCGCATTCTTGACCCAAAGACACGCAGCGTGTGTGCGCCTGGCGCGGCGTTGTGTTCAACGGCGAGGATGGGCGTGGGACAAGGCGATTGACAATGGCTCGACTCAGACGTCTGGCGACTTCACCATTGAGTACGTCCACTTCGAGGAGGCTGAGGGAGTAAGCGGCACCTCTTCGTCGAGCAGCGCCTACCCCGATCCCGAACCCCACAGACTCCGTCGCTACTCCGGCACCAACGGTTACCCCTCCAGGCACGTCCTCTCCGACACCGGCTCGTGTCGAGCACGGCCCGGTGGAGTTCGTTACTCCACTCTCCCACGACGAGGCGCATCGACGCGTACCACGACGGCGAGCCGTTCGCGGTATCGTCACGATGGAGGACCTTCTCGGCGACCGGTATGCAGGATCGGTGCCTCACGATCTGGAAGCGCGATTGCATCTTGCGTCGCGGCGATGGTGAGCCTCGGTCTTCGCAGAGGCCGAAAGACACGCAGACATGGCGTCTTGCGATGCAGACGGAGATGGACACGGTTAAGAAGAACCGCACTGGGAGCTTGCCGATCTTCCCGTGGTCACCGCGCGATCACCCTTAAGTGGGTGTTCAAGGCGAAGAGGATGAAGCCGGCGCCATTGTCAAACACAAGGCTCGCTTGGTGGCACGTGGTTTCGTGCGGCGAGAGGATCGACCGGCGATGCCTTCGCCCCGTAACCCGGTTGGAATCCGTCGACTCCTCCTCGCCCGGTGCTCGGGAGGTGGCGGAGTTCACCACATGGACGCGTCAAGTCGGCATTTCTAAACGGAGATCTGAAGGAAGAGGTCTACGTGCACCGGCCGCCGGGATTTGCGATCCCGGCAAGGAGGCAAGGTGCTGCGTTTGCACAAGGCTCTCTATGGCTTGCGGCGAGCACCAAGGGCATGGAATGCCAAGTTAGATTCCACGCTCAAGGGGATGGGCCTCGAGCAAAGCTCGCACGAGGCGACCATCTACCGGCGGGCCAATGGAGGAAATGCCCTGTTTGGTGGGTGTCTACGTTGGCGACTTGGTGATCACCGCACCAAGGATGCGGAGGTGGCGGCATTCAAAGAAGAAATGAAGGCCACCTTCCAAATGAGCGACACAGGGCTTCTCCTTCTACCTGGGATCGAGGTGCACCAGGGCGACTCGGATGTCACTTCAACAGATCGCTACGCCAGCGTCGTTGAGCTAGTGGGCTCATCGATTGCAACCCGGCTCCCACTCCGATGGAGGAGAGGTCGGCGAGCCGCGACAAAGACAACAGAGGAGGTGGGACGCTACACAATCTGGCGCCTTGTGGGGAGCCTTCGCTACCTCACCCACACACTACGGACTTGGCATTCTCCGTCGGCCACGTTAGCCAGGTTCATGCAATGACCGACAACGGAGCACTGCAGCCGTGAAGAGAATCATCCGCTACGTTGCGGGGACTCTCGATCACGGTCTCCACTACCCGAGGTGCCCTGAGGAGGCACACTTCGTCTGCGGCACGGCGGCGACCACGCCCGGCGATGTTGACACCGGCAAAGCACGAGCGGGATGCTCTTCTTCCTAGGCAAGTGTCTCGTCGGTGGCGATCGGTCAAGCAGCGGTGGTGGCCCTGTCCGGTGTGAGGCCGAGTACATAGCGGCCTCCACCTCTGCAACTCGAGGCTCTCGCTTGCCCGATCGCTTGGTGATCTCATTGGCGTAAACACTAGCACGGTGGAGCTCGGGGTAGACAAAGAAGTCCGCTCTAGCCCTGGCAAAGAACCCGTTTTCATGAACGGAGCAAGCACATCCGGGTGAGATATCATTTCATCCGGTATGCTGGAGGAAGGAAGCATCAAGGCAAGCTACATCAACACCAAGGACCGACTTGCGGACCTGCTCACCAAGCCCCTTGGGAGGATCAAGTTTCTTGAGCTACGCTCCAGGACCGGGATGGTCCAACTTTCCCACAAGACGACAGACAAGACTTAGGGGGAGAATGATGGAATAAGTCTTGGTGATTTGTGGGCAGCTTTTGACTAGCTTTTTGGGCAGCTTTTAGGCAGCTTTTGACTAGCTTTTGGGCAGCTTTTAGGGCAGCTTTTAGGCAGCTTTTGACTAGCTTTTGGGCAGCCTTTAGGGCAGCTTTTAGGCAGCTTTTGACTAGCTTTTGGGCAGCCTTTAGGGCAGCCTTTAGACTGGTATTATTGTATCTTTGCGCGGCCTTATAAATATGGCACTTGCCCAACCCCTTAGGGTGGCAATAGCACTGGTATGAGCAATAAAATTCAGAAAATTTGCCCCAATTCAGTGTGTCATTCTCTCTCTCGATGATAGTAAGAATAGTGCTACTAACATGGTCATGTTATGGACATGCCAAATATAGAATTATACAGACTTACTATGAATTAGAAGTTGACAAATGTCAATGCATGGCCCCATACACGAAATAAAATCTGTGAAACCAATCAGATAATATTAAAAGATTGTCTGCTTCTGTGAACAACCAACCAGTCAGAAATTATTCGAAGACTATTTACTTCTGTCAGCAATCAGGCAACCAACCAGTCATATTGACACCATGCTATGAATGATCAACCAGTCAGATGTTGTCACAAGGCTGTTTTCCTCTTTAATCAAATGATATAATTTGGCTATGTCTTGTGTTTAACCTGTGGTTTCATTGACTTAAAATTTCTGTTTTTTATTTATCATTTTTTTTATCTTACCAACACGCCCTTTACTACTTTGGATTCTGCTTTATGTTTTATTTTCTTTGAAACTTTGTAGCAACGTAAGTCAGACATGCTGAGTGGTATGCCGAAAAGGAAGACAAAAAAGCTTCAAGAATAGCATGTAAGCGCCCAGCTCAGCTGCACTGTGTTTGCATCATATTGCTTAATGAAAAAGCTCGAATAAATGGCTTACCAGCAGATTGGAGTTGATAAAGCACTCACCATAAAGAGAGAATAATAGTCATTCTCAGAGGCGGAGCCACGACCGGGGCAGGGTGGGCCCCGGCCCCGGTCGGAGCGTGGTGTCGTTACTGATTTTTTTTTGTTTTTGTTTTGTGTAGTTACTGAATTTTCTATTTTGAAAATTTCTCTCGCTTGGAGCGATATCAAAAGAATAAAGCATCAAGTTAGGTCGAGTCTCTTCCTTCATGGTAAAGATAGTTGTTATGTGTGAGTTCATTATTGGCTCCTCCTTTACATCTGATTTATTTTCAACATAAAGATTCGTAATTATATTTGCAATGCATGCAGGTCCCACCTCACATGAAAGCATCAAAATTTGCAAAGAGAGTAAGCTTTACTGTCAACTCGAAAATATCAGTAGAGATTCACTTCTTTCTTAGCCCCCTCCTTTAGAATTTTCTGGCTCCGCCACTGGTCATTCTGTGAGATGCTTAATATGGGTGGCAAGTACCAAAGACATCACGCGGCAGGAAGAATCTCAACAGGCACCGAGGATAAAACCTAGTAGAACTTGTTTAGTGGATAGTGGTGTAATTGTGTAAATGATAGGTTACAGATGTGTAGAGGGCAGTATATGATTAGATTTTTTTTTTCCAGATATACAGGGAGGCCAGATTGATGTTTCTTTAAATTTCATTGTTTTCCATCTTTAGAAAAATTCACAAGCAAAATTTTGCTAGTTATATAACTTTATATGCTGGCCAATATCGCTATTTTTCATAGTTGTGCTGATCAGAGCGTTTTATGTGGACAGAGTTTAATCAAAAGCATTTGTCGATATGTATTTGTGCCATGACGGTATGATGTTCGATTTACTTTAATCTATTTATCATCACGGCCTTGAAAATTTGTCTTTGATAAGACACTGCTACAAATGCTGGATTGTTGTGTGGCAGATAGTTTCTTGGTGCATCGACGATGGTAATACTAATACGAATGAAGACTTTCTGATTCTTTTGCTTTTATGAAACAGTGACTTTTTTTTTTGCTGGGAAGCGGTGACTATCGAATGGGAAATTCTGACTTCTGAGCGTATTTTTTTCGGCCAAGCCCTTTGCCATGTTAGAGTGCCAGAATGGCTATGAATATGGCTATCGTTTGTAGTAATCTAGTAGTTGATGGAGAAAGCTTATCCAGAGGGTCACTTGTGCCTTCTTTTTTTCTTCCAGCGCTTCGATAGCAATCTGTCTATATTGCAAATGCACTTTATATATAATAACCGATTTGCAAGGTAACATTTTGTACTAGATAGTACTATGTACCAACCCTAAGATAGATGTAGGATAACATGCCTATTTATATGAATCTTATACTAGTTTTACACAAATTAAGTTATGTAAAAGAACAGGAACAAAGCAATCTATAAGGAACTCTAGAAAAAAAAACTATACTTGTTCATTTATGTTATAGCTCCTGAGTCCCGACGACCGTAAGCAAACTGACTATTTTCTTATTGTATTGTTCACCTAAGAAAAACTCAGTCAAAATAATAAAACACAACGTGGATCACAAAATAACATCTAATTAATAAAAAGAAGTTGAGTATTCATAAACAAAAAACAGTCTAGTACCATCTAGCAAACACCATAAACAACCATTTTTCGATGAAAAATATAACGGTACATACTTCAGACAGGAAATAGTTGCGATCTTGCGGACTACAAAGCAACATTCAGACCTAACCATAGGTTACAGTTACACTTACACAGCTACTAGTCCTAGCATATATCGTACAAGACCAAGCTGGTTCCTCCCTTGCCTAGAGAAGGCCGATCATTAGAACAGATCATCATAGGCGACTATTTCTCTCGCTCTGTAGGCCGCTTCCGGAGCTGCTTTGGAGCTTGGGATGGCTGAAGCATCGCTTGCGTTCTTCTTTGTCGCATCATGCAATGTTGCCTCTGCTGGGTCAGCTCGAACTACACTTTTAGAATTATTTGGTGCATCGCTTGCTTGTAGAACTAAAATCTGTATCGCATTAAAGAAGCAACAGTCTGAGTACCAAAGAGCAAGAGTACCAAAAACCACAGAAAAATGTGCAACATGGTTAAGAACTTCCCTTAGTTTTGGCAGAAATTTAGCACTTTTCGACCCCCCCCCCCCCCACTAAACATGTGTCTGATGAGAAACCAAAATGCAAATACTTGAAGTCACCGAGTGTTTTGTAATTCTTTTATGTAACTTAACTTTCTGAGACACTAACAAACATATAAAAAACACAACCATATGCTCGGCGTGAAATGAGTCAACAAAGTTAGCAACAATCGGATGAAGACAAGATAAAGAAAATCTAATCCACTATCTCACACACTTAACAACAGGTAAAATTGCTTAATTCTAAGTATGGATTGAATTTACAAGGGTAGCCAATTTATCACAGTATTATTTTTCTCTTGTGAGGACAACTCATCACAGAATCGATCTAACTTTGAAGAGCTGAACGAGTATGAAAATTAATTATATTAAGAAAGCTCAGAATGCTTGAAAAAAAACAACGAATGCAAACTACAAAAGTGAATAACAACAAATAAAATTAACCAGGTAAAATTAGCTACAGAGTGAAGACGAGATTGATGAAGATCTAAGCCACAGGATACAATCGGGTAGGTGAAATAGCACCAACGTTATTAAGTTGTTGACTAATCCACGATTAGCCATTCAGTCAGCATATGGAAGATGACTAGGCTGCTCGACTCAAACGACTAGTCAGACGGCCGGACGACTAATCGTGTGTGGCTAGCCATGCGACTTGATGGCCTATTTTCATATGGAGAGGTGAGACATATATACCAGTTGGAGGCTTAACCCTAGCATATCGAGCCCAATTACACCTCCTCCAGAGTTCAGATCAAGATTGAATGAAGCCTTGCGCCACCGCCTCTGCTCGTCCCCCGCCAGTGAACCCTAGCTGCCGACGCCTCAACCCATCGGCCGCCACCCCTCTTCGTCTCCGTCGTCATCACCACTGTCCACTCGTTGCCGGTCAGTGCATCCTCTCCTCCCCTCTCATCTCCTTCCTCTCCTTCCTCCCCTGCTCTGCTCCATTCCACTCTAATCTGTTTTGATCTGCTATGCACTACTACACTACTATGTTGACTGCTCTGCTTTGTGCTTTCTTTAATATTTAATTACTTAGTCGATGTAGTGCAAGTAACATAGTATGTGTGGCAGCAGTAGCAAGTAATGTAGCAGCAATAGGCAGTACCAAGTGTTGTAGTAGTAATAGTAATGCAGTAGCAGACTAGTTGAGACTGTGTTTAATGTAGTAGTAAATATTTAATTACTTACAATATGTACATATGTTTAATTGTTGCTACAACTTAGTATATGACATGCCTTTGTAACATACTTCCTAGTTTAGAGACTAGTCAAGACTAGTCGCGACTAGTCGACAAGTCGTCCCTCTGACGGCTCGATTCGACTTTATGACTTAATAGCCTTAAATGGCGCCAAACATCTGATGTTCTATGCGGTAGAAAAATCCCTGAAAGTTAAAGGGTAAATTCTATAGGATGACGATCATACCTATGCTGTTGTATTAAGTAGAATGTTGGATGACAAAAAGACAACATGTATAGAATATTAGCGTACCAGAGATGCAGATGCTGCGGTGGATATGTGGTCATACAAGGCCGGATCGAATCCGCAATGACAATATACATGAGAGGGTTGAGATGACTTAGACAATTGAAGAAAAACTTGTTCAACATCGTTTGAGATGATTTACACCTCTAACGGAGGTTTCTTAAGGCATCGGTGCGTAGTGGAATTCTAAGTTGTCTCGAAAACATAAGAAGAGGGAAAGGTCGACCGAGACTGACATGAGAAGAAGATTTGAGGGATTAAAATGTATCCAAAGAGTTTGTATTGGATAGGAGTGTATGGAAGTTAAGGATCCATATGCTAGAATCATGACCTAAGATCAAAGTTTAGGGGTTTTATTGACCGATTGAGCTTCATTCCTAACCTACCCTAATTTATTTGGGACAAAAGACTTAATCGAGCAAATCCCACGTCACGCTTCAATACACAAATCTCTTTACCTTCTTGGATCCGATGGTGATGCCGCCGCCGGGGTCGAGGGAGGCCGCAGTGGCGGCCAAAGCGGCCGCCTTGGAGCGGAAGGTGACGTATCCTGTGGCCGCGGCGGTGTCTATACGGGTGCGCGCGATGGGGCCGTACACCTGTAACCGCGACTTAAGCTCCATCACGCCGCACCCAAGCGGCAGGCCGGCGACCATCACTAGCGACGGCTGCGGAGCAGCGGCCTGCGCCGGCGCCGGTGCTGGAGCGAGCTCTAGCTCGCCAGATTCTAACTCCGGCGGTGCGCGGCCGCCGCGGCGGCGCTTCGCCGGGGGTTTGGGGCTCGTGCGCCCGCGCTTGCCCCTGCGGTGTCGGGTCATGGCTCGAGCCAGTGTGCGGCTAGACTGAAAAGTTGTTTTTGATTTGTTAGACGGTAAAGCAGTTATAGCTTATGGCTATGACTTTTTTTTTGAGAGATGCTTCTATACTCTTCCTTCTAGTATAAGTTGCACAAATCTTGAAGCAAGCGAAGGGATAAGTAATCACAATCTACCCTTCATTTATGCTTTAATAGTTGTGTAACTTTTAAAAGGAAGAGCATAGAAGCACCTCTCTTTTTTTATATGTGTTTACAAACTGGCTACTACGGCTATATCTTTTAGGGGGCAACCGAGTGAAGAGTGAGTCAGGGAGGCGATGCCCGAGCTGAAGGGAGTCGAGAAGGCGACCGAACGGAAAGACGATAGGGCGAAAAGGGAGGCGGAGCGAATGGGGAGGCGGTCAAGCGAAGCCACAACTGAAAAAGCTTCCTACCAACTGTGGTTTTTAGTGGTGCTTTAGCTGTGCCCAGCTGCAAAGGGCTGTTTTAAGAGTTTGACCCAAAGCTAAAGCACAGCTCCCCCAAACAAGACCTTAATTAGGGTGTGTTTGATAGAGATCCAGCTCCACCAGATTTATGGTATTTCTAGCTCCACTAAATCTATGGAGTTAAAACTGTGAGTATTTAAAAATGTTTAGATGAATCATCTTGTTTACATTTTAGAATAAAAATATAAACTTAATTCACTTTATTTTAACCTACAAATTTTATATCTGAGATGGAGTTAGGATCTAGAGCTCCGCCAAACAGGACCTTAGACCTGAGGCTTAGTACGGTTGATTGCGCTAAGATTCGTGCAGTTCAATTATAAATAAGCGATAAACCCTTAATCTTTTGAAAAAAAAATAAATGCAAGGAAGTATTTCAAGGCTTACTTGATAGAGCAGCTGTTCAATTATAAATCAGCAATGGTTGACAAAGAGATAATGCTCACTTGTAAGAATGAACAAACAACAGTATCCTCGTTGCAGTTTAAATAGCGTTACAAATGGAAATGCTGTTCGGCCATGAATGTCGTGAGACAAGACAGAAATGAGCATGCACACTTGGTTTGGCACAAACACACACAAAATGGGCTCTGAAAAGTGAAAATTGATATGACGAGCCCCTGCTGCTAGCTATGCCTTCAGACCATGCTGCTTCAGCTTGCATTTGCATAGATACAAATGAGCTCTGAAGTGGCCAGCCCCTGCAGCTATCTTCAGTCATGCTTCCATTCATGCAAAATTGAGTGTGCCTGCATCAGGGGTTTTAAACCACATCACTTGTTGCTGGATCTGAGTTTGCTCAGGTCAGATCAGGAGGGCTGGCAGAAGCTTTTGGTGTATATGCAAACATGCTCAGATCAGGAGCGCTGATAGGTGCATCCGCAATTCTATGTGAATTGGCCCCGAGAAGTTCTTCCAGCTGCTTCTAGTGTTACCCCTGCAAATCTGCTCCCATCCGAACGTCTGACTGCAGTTTTTATGGGTTTATATGCAAATGTGCTCAGATCAGGAGGGCTGTCAGCAGTTCTCATAGCTGTACTAGAGAATTTGCACCGGTCAGAACGACCAAAAGTAGCTGTCATGGGTGCATAGGCAAATGTACTCGAATCATGAGGGCTGTCGTCAGTGCACATAGGTTTACGTGCACTTTTGCTCTGATCAAGACGACTGACAGTAGATCTTGTGGGAGCCTCTGCAGATTTGTTTGTGGTCTTCCCGTGATCAGGACGAACAGCAGCAGTTTTCGTAGGCCTGTATGCAAATGTGTTGAGATCAGGAGGACTGTCAGCAGTGTTAGTAGCATCACTTGCCAATCTGCTTTGTGAAGAAGGCCCTCTAGTAGTCTTCTTAGCCGTACAGCTGAATTTCTGTTCCACAGGTCTGAGAACCGATCTGTAACAGAAATAACCATGCTGTAATATATTCATGGATGGACAAAACTCTGTCACTTGTGACATCTGAGTTCTGATAAGTAAATTGTGTACTTAAAATTTCTGAAGCTGCATACCTCACAGAAAGGGTATTCTTCACATCCTTTAAAGGAGCACGAAGGCCACTGGCACGGGAGCCTGCGTATCTAAAAGATGATATCAGCTCAGCAAACTTATCCATTGATTTCTCTGCAATGCCACTGTATTTATTCACATGGGAAACGTTGCATCCAAATCTGCCTTCAGCATTTGTGTTAATACCATCAAGGGTATCACTATCACAGCCTGCATTAATTTCAGACACAATCACATGATCTCCCTATAAAGATCAAGACAGATATTAAGAAAGCGTGTAATGGTAATTTGTGGGACATAACTATTCTATAATACAGGAATAATTACATGGAGAATGGAGATTGAGAAGTGCCTAAGACAGAATCTAGAGCAGTAAACTTGCTTGAATAGCTGCAAAATGCTGAACTTTGCTTGGGACTTAAAAGAACCATTACTAACACATTATGAAAGCTTCATGTGCCAAAAAGGAAAGCATTCCAGGAAATGATTGTTGAGCTGTCAAACATTATTGAAACATGCATGACATCCGCAAGCATGAGAAAAAAGTGAAATATAACCTCAAATTGCATGCAATAGAAGCTGATGCTTCTCGCAATCCTTTTTAGTACATATTATAATCATATCTAACATAGCAACTAAACAAGGAAAAAGTCCAAATTCTCAAACAGAAACAAGGAGAACAAAATAAAAACAAGGTACAACTATTACCTTCATCAATAACTGGTGGACTTTCACGAGAATTAGTCAGCTGCAATGTTTCCTACACAAACAGCATATTTAAGACCGGCTAAGTACCATAGTAGAAACTACTAGCTGCCATATAATGATAAAATAACAATTAAAACAGTCCCTTACATCGTCACAGTTTTGGAGACCACAAAGTTTTCTTCTCTTCAATATACCTCCAGGGTTCCTCAGTTGATCTCCAGAAAGATTGCAATTACCAGTCTTACAATTATTTTCGTCATCTAACTCGTCTTCTGCTTTATTTGTGTAAACCCTCTTATTTACCGTTTTGAAATATGGACTCCTTACAGTAGTATTTCTATTAGTAGGGGCCAAATTGATTTCGGTATAATGTGGCACTGGTCTGGATGGCTCCGTGTTGTGTGAAACTAGAAATGGTTGTACTATCCCAGGCGACTTTCCTAGAAACAGAAAATCAACACATATAAACTACTAAAATCAATCCCAAGATTGTTTTGATTTTACATAAATTTTACATGATTTGCTGATTAAGTAATGCATGAACTGCACAAACGCCTTACTCTCTAAGGAAGAACCTGCTGGTATTGTATTTCTGTTGCAATAGTTGACCTCAACCTGAATAATACAAGTAAAATTTGAGGACAACGGAAATATGATCGTTGTAGGAAGGCAGGACTAGGAGAGCACTGGACATGTTTAGGAAATAAAGTGATGTGAAATACCTTTGTATCTTCAATGCGTTGGTCCTCTAAAGGAGGATCACTGCCAATATCGCGAGAACTGCACTGGGGTGAAACTCTAGCTGAATCATCCCGAGGGAACTCACAGCTGAAATGCTCAGAACTACATTGAGAGGCAGCATTGATTGAATCATCCTGGGGGGGTTCAGAGCTAAAATGCTCAGAACTACACTGAGAGGCTAGGATATTATTTGTGGGCAACCTAGTATCTTCAATAGAATCAGGGGTACCAGAGTCTTCAGTTTGAGGACTGGGCAAAGAAGATTCATTCAATATTTGTTGCTTAGGTGTAACTTTAGGTGCCCTGAACTTCCGTTTTGCCTCAAGTGATGCTAAGCCTTCTAGAAGTCAAGGATAGTTCAATGGATACTTAAACATTGTGTACAAATGATGCAAAATAACCCAACCAAAAATTGGTATGAATATTGATAGCACACTAAATATTTGTATATCACCTTCATCTGCCAAATATTGAGGCAAAATATAAACAGCTCTTAAATGATCTAAAATATGTTTGGGAACCCAGAAAGTACCAAGATATCTAGTCCAAGGCACTTCCATAATTGTGGATTCATTATATACATGCAGCTGGTAGTTCACTGTAGTAAACTTGATTGATGCGAAGTTTTCTTGATTAAAATTACAAGTTGTTGAGAGGATACAGAAGTAATTTGTCAATATGTTTTTCTGCACAGGCAAATCTAGCCTCTTCTTTCCATTTGAAGGAACAATAGACTCTTTGATTGGATAAAATTTATCAACTGCAGGTGCACTGTAGTCAGTTTTCACCTGCGAGGTATATACAAGTGAGACCAATGGGAATCTCAACAAGACAATCAAGAAAAGAAGTTACAATTACAAGTTGGTAATTGCATGTCCTGCATTACAACTAAGTGCAAGGCGGTAAGCTTTGATAACAGATGAGTAGATGATGAGAAGTGCTTCTATGCTCTTCCTTTTAAAAGTTGCACAACTATTAAAGCATGAATGAAAGGTAGATGGTGATTACTTACCCCTTTGCTTGTTTCAAGATTCGTGCAACTTGTACTAGAAGGAAAAGCATAGAAGCACTGCTCGTAGATGATACCAAAATAGCACATTCCACTCATTCAGTAAGGGATGCCAAAAAAGGAACATAAAACCATGAACACAGATCAACGCAGGGAGTGATTTCCCACCTGAATTCATTTCTTTCTTTCTTTTTGCAAGTAACCAATATCTATTTTCTAACTAAATATTCTTGTTTTCCCCACATTATCTGTTTCTACTGGACGTGATCTAATGCTCTGCTCAGACCCGACAACCATTTCCAAAAGCACTCCTGTTTGTTTTTATTAATATATTGAGTGTGTTCATTTAGTTATGTCGTGTTTTTTCTTTTAGCATGTGTGTGTATGTACGTGTACAGGGCTCAGAAGCAGAGTGGAATGAAATTACATTTGGAAGAACAAAGCACCAGCAAACCAAAATGGCCAACTAGAAAAGCATAACTTTCACATAAATCTACATCAATACAAGAATTTTCTTCTGAAAGAAAGGATGGCGAGAAGAACTTAATCATAAAAGGGAAACAGACCACTACCTCAAATGGTTCCTTTGTAATTGGATCGATGTTCCCTAGAGCAATGCCTTTAGCAACAGTCTGTGGTAACCATGTATAAACCAATTAAGGAAAAACTATAATACATGAAAGTGGAATTTCTTTTGGGGCTAAAACAATTTGGAGTTACTGAAAGATATGGTGGCATGGAAAGGCCCTTAACTTATTTATAAATTCAACTAAATGCAACAGCCATTTGACAGAATGACTGAATAAAGGGGGAAATCCATCTTCACACTTCACAGTATATAAAACAATGGGTTATCATATGTAAGAGCTTTAATATCTAATTGTGTAAGTGTAAGTATAAGTTTGGCAAAGATATGGGCCCAAAAAGTCCAAGTCTTCACTGAGGTCACGAGGAATGCCAAACAAATGAACAATATCTTCTGTCGCAGGGTCATAGACCCTTTGGAACTGAAACGCCCAGATTGCCTTTTTGAAGTTTTCTTCATATTGAGTTGGGACAGAAACAGCACTGTACCTCAGGTGCTTGATTACCTGAAATTATACATGACGTTAACTTTATTGAAAAGTTTCTAAATTGTCAAGCTAGAAAGTGACTGCACACCATCACAACAGGCTCGGTCCTTATTGTTCATTTGGAATTTTGGATGCATGATAATTAAAACCAAAATTCGCATTTTGTGAATGGAAAAGAAAAGGGGGGCTATATGACATCATGAGGTGCCCATCATCATGTTTTGCTTATGCGCCACACGTTTTATGAATTGAATAACTTAACTAAAAGATAACAGCCTGATGAAAGTTGGAGCAATCGATTTTTTGTTTTGCTCCTTGTAGTTGTCTAAACTATTTGTTCTGCTTGTACATAATGCATATCTGACCATTTCTTAGGTTTACGTTGGTAGCTCTTGCAGGAAGGCTATTTCACTTTTTTTTTCCTGTTTTTTTCATGAAACAATTCTTTCTAACTTGGTTTGAAGGTAGAGTGTGCAACAAACACAGAGAAGACAGGGTTTACCTTATCATGACTCTTAAGCTTTTGGACGAGTGCATGAGCACGTTTCACACCCATTCCTGGCAATGACGGAAGATAGTCACAGCCACTTAAAATACACATCTCAAGTAACATTTGTTTTGTGAATCCATTAAAGTCAAGCTCCCTGTTTCGTTCTAATCGTGTAATCTGAAATTCAACACCTTGTCCAAATTTGTCCATCTTGAAAATAATCTGCTCATTAGAACAAGATATATGTAAATTAAAGGACATACAACAATGTTCTAAAAAAGAGAGAGAACATACAACAGGATATGAGGCAAATCTGGCTGAGTAATGAAAATATTACGGAAGGTGATGAGGGCAGAGAAAAGGGTTCTAATAGTGTGCTTACTCTTGAACAGCCAAATGGTATCAAATCTGAATCCTCGGTGATTACAGCATCAACAAGATTGTTTACAGACAAGAATGTCATTTGTGCATCTGCTTCATATGGCGCAACAATATAATCAACCTTTTCTTGCTTCAGTACCTGCGTTACATATTTTGAAACAGTAATTAGACAAGTCCGGTCAAATGTTCCCATTCGTGTTAGAAACTGCTTTCAATATGTGGCTCTGTAGCACCGATATGTCGGTTTGGTGCCGTAACGGTGTCCAATACGTTTCCAACACCGACACGCCAATCGACACGTATCGGTCATGTATTGGATAATTAGATATCCAAAATAAATAATTTTAATATTCAACAAGGTTTCAAGACTTTATCGACACATATCCGACACATATAATAACACAGTCCGGCCCAGCTCAGCAACCTAAAGAGTAACCCTAGCAATCTGAGAGGAGCAAAACAGCAACATCAAGGCTCCATTGTGGAACTATGTTGGCGTTCTAAATAAGGGTGGTCCGTCTAGAGGAAATGTGAAATAGAGATGCAAGTATTGCAAATATGTTGACACTAGTAGATACTCTAAAGTCAAAGTGCACTTGCTGAAAATTACTAATGATGATTGAAAGATATATCCTAAGGTGGCAATACCTATTCTTGCTCAGTTTAGAGGTGAAATTGCAAATGTTGAAGTACATATTCCTAGTTTTTGCTTTACATTATTTTAGTTTGACAAGCACGTAGAAAAATGGAGAATAATCCGTGTCGGCATTTTTGTCGGTGTCGTGTCGTGTCGACGTATCCGTGTTCGTGCATCATAGATAAGTGGTAACCAGTTGATGACATTACATGGAATTTACATCTGTACCTGGATCAGTTCAGAAGCAATTCTCGGCGTAATGTCAACAGCTTTCTGATAACACTCAAAAGCAGCACGTGAATTCCCAGCTGCTTCATGTTCCCTGGCACGCTCAAGATTTTCCTTTCGTGACCTGAATGATGGCATGTTTACCATCCAATAACTCATAAAACGAAAATAAAATGCATCGGAATAGCAAAGAGGAACCATCATTTGGTAGTAATACCACACCGCATTTTATAAGTAGAAAGCCCAGCAGACCATAACTACAGCCCATATGCAAAATCCCAAATGCCAATTACTTTTACATTATGTAAGGAGTTAATGTTCCTTGGCAGCTGAAACATGTCAGGTTCTTTCTGAAGCCCTAAAAGAGAATACCTTGCACGTTTTGTCTCTTGATCGCTCTTCATTGGCAGAAGACCTCCATCAAATACAAGAACTGGTTTCACGCCATGGTGCCGTAACAAGTTCACCCTATGCATGCAGTACTCGATATGCCTGGTTCAAATTCAGGGAGGGGGAATAACACAGGTGAGTTTGTGGTGCTAAACTCCAAAAGCGATAATGAATTGGAGTTGTAACTCAATGGTCCTCTACATTATGATTTCATGACATCCGAAATACAAATGCATCAGAAGGTATCCCAGTACAAAAAAAGCCAGCAATGGTAATGTCAATGTTTATAGAACCTTTCGTGCATAGACTATTTCCAATAAAGAATTGAAATGATGTATTCTTGGAACTAAAGCAGTGCCAGATCTTCCCCAAGTAGGTTTCTTGGATCCAACCTACACATACAAGAAATCTTGGCACTTGGGGCGGATAAAAAAAATCGGTAAATGCAGTGCCATTATTAGGGGCAAAACCAGTACATTTCCTTTCCCCAATCCTGAGACAACAAGAACAAGAAATCTCCCCCCACAAGACGCGGAAAAATCTTGAGGAATCCGAAGCAAGGCCCCCTTTTATCCTTGCTCCTAAATGGGTTTCACTAACCGGGATCCAAACAACATAACCAAATCAAGAAATCCCCGGCTTGACCAAGCAATCGAATTAGTGGGATTATTACTCCGAGCGGCTGTCAACACGTTGAGGGATTGGGAGCGAAATCCATTGCAAAGAGCTGCATTTCCCGGGTCCGTCGATTAGGTTTCGGCAATCCGAGGAACGGATCAAGAAACCCTATCGGGGTCAGAGCTGCTCTTCCTGGGTCAGAGAGAAAGAGGGGGCGGGAGCGGAACCTGGTGGTGGGGATGCCCTTGCAGAGGCGGTCGCCGCAGGAGAGCGCGCCCTTGTGGAGCCAGGAGTAGGTGTCGACGGCCACCGTCTGCCCCCTCAGCTCCTCCACCCCGATGGGCGCCATGATCGACTTCAGCTGCGGTAGCAACCCCTGGATCCCCATTGCCGCCGCCGCCACCTCGTCTCTCTCTCTCTCTCTCTCTCTCTCTCTCTCGTACTTGTGAGGGGACAGGGGTGGGCGGGAAGCCGGGAGGCAAAAGGTCGGAGGGAGGGAGCGAATTGAAAAAATCGTATAAGGCTGTACGATTTTATCGAATTGAAAAAATCGTCCTAAAAAATCAAATTGAATTGGACAATTTAGGCCCTGTTTGGATTGAAGGTATTTCATTGGAATGTTTTGGGATTTAGTTCAAATTTGAACTAAATCCCAAAACCTTCCAAGAAAATACCCCTCATCCAAACACCCCCTTAGTTTAATTGAAATATGGTATTGATATGATATAGCAAAAACTTAACTTTTAAAATACGTTTTTTTAAAAAAAAAACTGTGAGTAAACCGAATACCAAAATAAAAAATATATATATAATTAGATAAAGTAATTATCAAATGTATATAAAGTATAATTTTTCATGAAAATAATATCACTAGATTTGTCAAAGTAATAATTAAATATGTATAATAATTTTTACTAATATATACTTAGATAAGATTAGTCAAATGTGCATAACTCAATGGTCCAATCCGTAATTATTTTATCCTAATCGAACGGCTACACCATATTTTATCCTAATGTGCACACGCGTTTCCAATGTTGCACATTACTAATAGTAGTTTGTGCTGCGGCCGCATCTTAATAATTCTGTCTAGATTTGCTATATAAAATTTATATTATTAGATTTGCCGTGAAAAATATTTTTATGATATTATAAATTTATTAATGCATTTTGATGTAAAGTTGTAAAAAGTAAGGATCAAAATCGCATCTCATGGATCAAGGAAAAGTTTTTTAAAAAACGTCTAGTAAAAAAGAACGGAAACAGTATTAGGACATGTTTGGATCCCTGGACTAATTGTTAGCTGGCTAAAAATTAGTCCTAGTCTATCCAAACAGGAAGACTAATAGGTGGGCTAATCTTTAGTCAACCCCTTAGCTAACAATTAGTCCATTAGTTGGTGGGGAGGAGCTAATTTGGGCTAATAGCATGTAACACGCTGGGAAAAGCCTGAAATACCCTCGCGCTGGCATTATCCTCATTTCCTCACCCATTATGAGGGGCAGATATGACTTTTCTAAGAAATTAGTCCAACCATTAGTCATGCATCCAAACAGCCCTGGATTAATTTTAGATGGACTAACTATTAGCTGGCTAACAATTAGCTCTAGCCATTAGCCAGCTAACAATTAGTTTTAGTCCATCCAAACATGGCCTTAGTTGTCTTTAGAATTAAGCACACGTGGGTCCAGGTACAAGCACTACCCAATTACCATTTTTCGTGACACTTGCTGTAGCCTCGTGAAAAAGTGTATTCTTTCATGTTAACATATTCAATGCAATTAAAGTTTTTATACAATTACTGTGCAATCCTACTAAAAAAAGTTTCAAAAAATTCTGAAAAAATCTTAGATGTACATCTCAACTTACCCCATCTACATAAAAAAATTCATGATCAAATACGTCCTATGCTAGAAGATACAAAAAAAAACAAATTTTGTGTTGTCTACTGTAGCAAGATTCCAAGCGAAAATTTGTCTTTTTTGTAACTTCTAGCATATTACGTATTTGATTATGAAATTTTATACGTAGATGTGGTAAGTTGAGATGTACATCCATGATTTTTTTTAGAATTCTTTGTAACTTTTTTTAGTAGGACTGCACAGTGGTTGCACGAAAATTTTAATTGCACTGGATATTTTGCCTTCTTTCATGCCTTGTCAGCGTAATTTTGCACAAGGTAACTTTGCAGACACTTGGTTAACAAAGTGAATGCACAATCAGGTGACGGATTTGAGGACAACGATTCAACTAAATTTCGTTTTTGGTTTATATCTCGTCATCTTTCGAAATCCAAAATTTTACCGAGATCTCGTTATTTCGGACGAAATCAAAACACAAAATTCAAACACAGTTCTTTTTTGATCGAGATTTCTAAGATATTGCCGAGATTTATCGAGATCTCAGTGATTTTTAACCGAACGAAAATGATCCAAAATCGTAAAAAAAAATTTAAATTTTTTTGTGGATAGTCTTGACATATCACTAATATTTTCATAAAAATTTCGAATGATGATCAAGTCTAAAATTTTAAAAAAAAATTCAAATAGTGCTATTGTCCTAATTAAAAGACTAACCGGCAAATTTCAACCAAATAGAAAATGGTGCAAAACACGTTATAAACTTTTGAAAAATTTGTAAATGGTCCTGACACATCCATAATATTCCCATAAATTTTTAAGATGATGATCAAGCTTGAGGAATTTTTAAAAATTCGGACAGTGCTACTGAAGGCTAACTGACAAAATTTAATCAAATGAAAAATGGTTCAAACCATGTTAGAAAATTTTGAATTTTTTTTTGTGAATTGTCATGATGTATCACTAATGGTCTCACAAAATTTCATATAATGATCAAGCTTGAAATTTTTTTAAAATTCTGACAACCAAGGCATTTAATTTATAACCGTGAAAATTAATGTGCATATGCTAACTGGATAATCTACCGACTGTCCCACACAGAAAACGACGTGAAGAATCCAATCCGATCAAATTTTAGTCAAATTTACCGAGATTTTAGAATATTGTAGCACTTTGAATTTTGTTTAAATTTTTTAATTTCATCAGGATTATGAAACTAGGGATTCGGAAGATTTTGATCCTTGGATTCAAGTCAAAGCGTGTTCATACTTTTCATAGCACACCTACAACACTAGCACGTCAAAGTGTAATGCTGTTTTACTTGCAGTTGTACACTTGTACATCAGACTGACATAGCACAAATAAACTACCACGTGACAAAGGAATCACCGAGAGAAGAGACGGGGGAGGTAATGGGATCGACAAAAGAAGGGAGTCCGTGCTCCACGAACAATGAACATTTTTTCCTTCTCTGTATGTACAGTAAGAGTGCCCATGAAATGGCAACTCATTCGCTCGTGGGATCGGGTGCAGCGGCAGCGGCGACGCCGAAACGTCTGAACACACCAATAAAGAATGGGATGCATCGCAATGTCATGTCAACGCCAATAAAGATCGGGTGCTGACCTTCTACTATCTACGTGAGACAACGCCAAAAACGATCATATGCACAAGCAGGACGGCGAGTCCGGTGGGTGTCAGGCCGCTGCATGGTTGTGCGCCGCGCCGCAGCGACCCGCTCATAGCGAACTGCCCCGCGTTCACGTACTTGTTCTTCCCCGATGATGTGGTAACGTTAACCGACAACGAACCTGGCAAATTAAAGAAAGACATCGTTAGCTTTTTGCAAGGATGATGACGACAAACTAGAGGAATTGGTGGTCGAAATGCATGGTGGAGAGGGATTTGAGCTTACAATCGTAATCTGCCCAGCCCATGCGCATGTTTGCCAAATCATACACAAATATCTTATCCTTTAAAACAAGATCTGCGACAAACGGGGACCAAACAGTTAGCAAGAAAACACCAGGCTCGAGAGGGGCATTGCATCTTATGGACAGCAGCAGATAGTTAAATGATTAATTATTAACGTGACGCTAGTACTTAAGGAATGACTGGTCAGTCAATGTTTGCATGAGGGAATTAGTCAGTGTTCATATCTGTACAATATTAGGGGTTACAAAAAAAAAAGTATGGTCTGAAAAGGCTAGGTCACTCATCACTCGTCCAAGCCTGAATACGCTCTAGTTGCAGACTTACGTACTTTTACCATTCACATAACGTTGAAAAGCTTACTTTATTTCATATATCCATGGCGGAATAGCAGTTAAAGCCCTATAGCTAATAGCTAGATGTGCAACTTACAATAGCTAATTCAGTTAAGATGACTAACCTCCAAGTATAGTTATTTCCTGACCCTGGTTCCTTTGCCAGCCAATGCACCACAATACATTGGTTTCCTGCAAACCATGATATGATATTATTACATGAGAGACAAGTCCGCGCAGTCCGCCCAGAAACAGTTAACCGGATAAGCAACTGCAAAGAAGTTTAACAAGGGCAGCAGCAAAATGCTCTTGACGTACAATAGAAGCCTGCTGCAAAAGATAGTTCTCTGGCTTCACTGTCATTGCAACACCACCCATAAAATATAGTGTCACCGTTGGAAACGACGAGTCAACACTGGTAGAAAAGCCAAAAAAAACATTTGTAAGGAATCCAACATTCTAAAGGACATGAGTTGTTAATTTTCTTCTCAGAAAGAAGAAAACCTGCTGGAAGTAATAAAACATTGGTTCCCCTTGTTAACAATAGAGCGTACATATGGAGAGACTGCAGCAGCTATCTGCAAATATGAATCATTAGGACTAGTAATCACATAATAAAATTAGTTTAGTAATGTAGACTCGTCACATATTGGTTCTTCCAAAAAATAAATGAAGTGTGTTGTATGAAGCTCACCGCACTAACAAATGGATCATAGGCTCCGTCTGCAAGGTATGCCAGTGTTGTTCCTGAATCCACAATTGTTCCTTGTGTATTTGATGTTGTAAACAAGGAAGAATCAATGGGTAGCTTTTGACCATTGACAGCAATGCTCTCCATATTCAAGTTGTAGTGGGGCCTATAATTCATTGAAAATAGCAACACATAAACAGTAGTTAGTATCAAGAACTCAGAAGGATCCAAAATTTCTTGTCACCAGAAATGGTAGAGTCCACACTCGACAAAACAAAAACTAGCTATATCGTTGGCCTCTGGATACACAAGGCGAACACATGTTTCTTCAGAAAAAAAGGCGGGGAAGTAAAAAAGGAAAGAAAAAAAATAAACGTGCACTTAATGTTGGCAAATTAAATGTTGTACAAACAAATTCACCTTACAAGTATTTCACAAAGATGAAAAAAATAGATAAGACCGAGTTATTACATTTGCAGTGATCATTATGCAGATAAAGAAGTATGGCTACTGAAACATAAGTGAGCAATACAGAATTCTGAAGTTCTACACTCAAAGTAATTCCACGAAAAGAACTTACTTTGATGGAGCAAGTGGAGTATAGACTAATCCTGGCTCCACAATTTCACCAAGAACAAGAATGCCACCACCATTGTCTGAACCTTTCAGGCAATGAGAGAACACCTTAGGGGTTACCCCAACAGAGTACAGTTGTGAAATGACAGACAGTTGATGCTGTCCAAACCCAAAAATCCCATCAACTGCCCTATCTGTCTTCATCAGGTCTCCTGACTGTGAGTTGCTGCATCTGTTTCAAGGAATTGATACATCCATGAGCCGATGAATAAATTCTACGGACCATGTGAGGCAGTAAACTTCATTGTTAAGTTAATTGCTAAACAAAATTGCAACCAAAATGCCTAGTTAAACATTGCACCGGCGCACAGCTTAACTAAACCAAGAAAACCAGTTCAACTCTGTAGACTCCTACCACTAAAAAAATCCATACTAAGCCAAGATTTTGGGGACATAGCATCAAGGCCATTAACATGATGTAGTATACATGTCAGAGGATAGCCATTTAATCAGTTGACGGCGAAGGAAGTACTGATATTTTGCTTCAGAGTGAAAAAGAAAGCAATATAAACATTTCAACATTTGTTCAGGTCGACCATCAAGGAAATTGACACTTTTCTAGTGACAAGTGTTCTCCTGGATGACAAGAAGAAAAAGAACTATGCTTGCAAAAGTAACAAGCAACCTGCTGGTTAGGGCATCGACAGTTTGCTGCCATTAGATCCATCATTTGTACCAACCCAATCATCAAAAATATCTAACTTTATCCCCATCTGTGCCACAGTGTTAACATGTAAATGGTTCACAATTTCACATTGTCGAGGACCAACATCAAGTCAACTCTCCTACACAGGCACCACTCCAGCTAGGTTTCTAATGGTATCTTGAGTCAAATATTGTCATTTATTAATGGTAAGTTCTATTATCTGATGGAGAATTTAAAAAGATACAGGATTAGAAGGAAACTGTACCCGAAAACGATAGAGGCAGAAGAATTGGCAGTCTGCTCATTCCCCATGACTGTGTCGAAATACATTGTGTCAGACACGTAATACCCCGATGTGCCACTTCCATCACCATAAGTGAAAGTGTAGCCACATGGGCTGCTTGGGGAGTCCAAGGTTTGGCAGACTGCTTCCCCTGTTTGAAGGGCCGCTGTGCACCTATCATCCGAGCATGATATCCGGGATGATGTTGATGAAGAGTCGGGGTTGAAGAACTCCAATTGAATCTGAGGAACAAACAAGGTATTGATCTAATCAGAAGGAGCTTCTTAGCTATTAGGTAATTCCATCTCAAGGGAGAAAAAATTGCTGAAAATTCGTGCATTTCTTAAATAGAAGGACAAGAGATGCCTCACATTGAGCCCACTTGATGTCGGGCAACCAGTGCAAGCGCTGCAAGCTACCCACAAGATGTCACTGCCAGTGTCAATTTGGACAAAATATTCCTTTGGTGGGTTTCCCAATTTCACACGGGTAAAATAGAGCCTGCAAATTCAAAGTTTAGGATATAATAGTTGCAAAGAGGACACTAAATTATATATCTAAAGAAAGCATACTTCTGATTTCAAATAACAAAAGGCCCGGTTTTGAAAAATGACATGAATCAGTGAGATGGTAATGCCAAAACGGAGGATGATCAATCACAGCACAGTGGTAAACAAACTGAAATGTGCGTCCTAACCAATTTGATGATTGGACAAAAGAAATAGCACGCTTATAAGATATATTGCTACATTCGGTACATGATATTCTACTACCTGAAGGGAGTTCATCAATCACAATAGCCATGTAACTAGGGCCTATGGCATTAAAACACAATTCTAACCAAAATCAGAAATTCAAGATAAGTGGAAGAGTCTTAGCATATGCTCACCACAAGCATTGGCAAAACAAAACTGCTTCTCTTAGCTAAAACATAGCAGAAAGGAGATATATCCCAAACGGCAGCTTAAGATGAATACAATATCACCCCCACCCCACCCACCCACCCACCCACCCACCCTGAATTGACCTTAAGCAAAAGCAACTGAGGAAAATGAAAGAAAGCAAGGATAGCAACAATAGCAAACTGTCGTCGGCAACCAAATCTCTGCAAACATACGATCCAAGAGATGCAAAGCATAATAAAATTAATTCCTTTATCTTTCAAAAAATGGACTTTTTCTAGGGAATGAATTGTTTTGGTAATTGGAACAAGCAAACGCATCAGAACTGGACTCCCAAATGTGGATCAATATTGAAACGCGCAACCAAATGCACAAAGAGTGAGTGCAGTTGTCAGAATAGTCGCATTAAAAAGAAGATTAAAACGAATCTAAGAATCCAAATAAACAACCCGTCGTGATTCCCAAGCAACAATTCAGTTAAAAAAGGTGACAATTCGTGAATAAAAATCGCCAAAACCTTTGAAAAGAGGGCGAAAAGGTAGCCCAAAAATTAGCATAATGCACGCAATATCCACCAGCAAGAATTCACCGAGCAAGGGGGGGTATAAACCGTTCAACGATTGCGCTTTCAACTGAGAAACAGAGAGAATTGAAGCAACCAAGCCCACGAATTGCCACCCGTCATCCAAAAGGAACTATGTTTGCCAGTACACGAGAACATAGAAGAAAACAAACAGATCAATCTGCCCAGCAGAAGCAGCAATTTACGCCCGGAGGAAGAAACTTAAAAAAAAAACTCGAAATTTCCACGCTTCCACCGATCACACATAACCAACCCAACCCAGCCCAACCACCACACAGAAAAGCTCACCCACCCCACCATGTACGGGTTGGCGGAGCCCTCCACGGGGAAATCCGCCACGCCGGCGACGGCGGGCGCACCTCCGAGGAGGCCCCTCCTGGCGTGCCGCGCCCAGTCCCGCTCCTTGAGGTGCTCCACGGGCACCCCCTGCGCGGGCAGCGCGCGCTCCAGCCTCAGCGCCGCCGGGAACGGCGCCGCAGCCGCCGCCTCGGCTAGCAGCACCGCCACCGCCACCGCCACGACAGCGGCGCCCACCGCCGGCGGACTCATCGAGCAGCCGCTGCGGAGTCGTCTCCCCACCTCCCCGACGCGGCGAGGCGAAGGGAGAGCACGCACTTCTTGGGCGCGGCGGGCGGCGCCGCGTGTGCGCGTAGCAGTTCTGCCCTTTTGCACTTAAGGGCCCCGAACAGCCACTAATTCGCGATGCAGCACATGTACCCCCACCTTCCGGTCTCAATCCGTCAAAGATAATGAGTCTAGGGGGAAAAGTGAGGGAAGGGATTACGTTACGTGTGGCCGCTGCGTGCGCCCCTCTTCTATTCCGCCGCTTTATAGTCTACTAGTAAGGTGCCCGTGCGTTGCAACGGTATCTACATTTTGAACGGCTGTCCTGCTATTACGATAACATGAAACAAGAAAAAAAATATGTTGTGCAAATAATACCTTAATGGTCTACATTCTACAATTAAAGAGGTTAATTAAAGAATGGCGAAGCGTGTGTCTTTATCTTCCATCCACGCCTGAAGTGGTTAATTAAAGAGGTGGGTAATTAAAGAATGGCAGAACTGGTAATTTTGATGAAATGACGTGGGAAGAAACTCTCACTTTATAGTAGAGACTAGTAAGATGCCCGTTGCAACAGAATTTTAAAAGAGAATAATACATAACTATAATGCAGGATCTTAAACCATATAATAAATCAATTTTCTGTAACACACATATCAAGCAAAACATATCTTTATAAGCTAGTAAATAAATCAAATCATCTATATTAAATTATCCTGCAGATTTACAACTATAGGTTAGTAAGGCAATAGTGGCTCACTTACTGGGTCTTGGGTCCCTACTGTTCTGGCCCAAGGCTTGACAGACTCACCATCACCACCAACTCATTCTTATAATAGTTAAGATAGTGCGGGCAGCATTTTTTTTTTCCTTTCCTCTTTGGCTCTACGGTTTCCTTTCTCTGCTTCTTCTTTTTGATGCACCGAAGTGATGGGTTTTGGTTTACTTTGGATTATTCAGAGATGGGCTGCTAAACGGTGGATATGATGGATGATATGTTGATATATTTAAGAATTGTTATTGTAGTACATGTCATGGTATCGAATCTAATGTACCGTGATATTTTAATTATGTGAGTTTTTTGCTAAAATATATTGGCAAATACTCCAAATAGTAATAATTACTCTCTTGCATTTATTTATTTATTTTTGCTTTAGCCAGCATTTTTCTGCATCCAATGATCGTAGCCAAATGTGCCATCCCTCCAAACAATTGTAGGTGCTAGGCTCACCGAAAGAGTTAGCTAGGCTAACACTCTACCACCAACCAGCTGCCATTCTTGTTTCCGTTTGCCATTACACAATGTCCAGTACAAAATACATTTAACATACATTCATCCATGAATTTTACATGATTCTTGACAAATCTATATTGAATTGCTTGCCTGCTTGGTCAACGTAGAAAAAAGGTGCATTAAATTTCAACATAAGTACCATATCATAGAGAAGTACATACAGTCGGAAACAATAGTGCACTAACAGCTGAAGACACTGTTGTTTTTTTGAAAATTTGGTCAAAACTCTGGCATTTCATTAAAGAAGAAGAGAACAACAACCGGACTACAAACGCACACACACCTTACACACACACCCCACCACACACACGTGTCTGCCTCCGGCTCCATACGAGCACACGGGTCGAGCAGGACTCGAACCCGGGTGGGCGAAGCGCACAACCGCGCCCCCCACCAACTGAGCTACGCTCAGTTCTCATGCTGAAGACACTGTGAAAACTGAATTTTAGTCTCATCGGCACTAAAACCCAGCAGCTACAACCTGCTAACCTACCTAAAGATTTGATTGGACCAATTATCTTTCTGGACCGTTTGACAAGTTAGCTTCAAAGTTAAAAGACTGAATTGTTGAACACTGCCCTCAGCAACAGAAACACAAGAATAGAAAACGTGCTTGAGTGGGAGAGAAACTTCTTGCATGACCTGGGAATGTTCCTACCCAATGATCAGAAAGGAACCTTGATGTCAAGACGATGACTTATTAGCATCTTTTCTTCTCCTCTGACGGGGTAGGTAGAAACCCTCTTCTAGCTAGGTTGGTACGGGGCACGCCTTTGCTGGGAAGCTGCTGCCATGTTTATTCCGTTTCGATCTCAGATTTCGACAAGTTAACAGTACCAAAATCCGTGAAAAATCGAATGATTTTAAAAGTTAAACAAATTTAAAATCTGATCAAACCGTGAGCGAAATTCGACCAAAAAGATTGATAACCGCTCGAAAAACGGCAAATTTCCAACGATTTTTAGCGAAAATCGGCGACAGTTTGAGAAATTGGGGAGAAAATCGGAAAAAAATTGCAAACAAAAAATAATTGTAAAATTCCAAACTTCGTTTTTTTTCAAAAAATAATATTCGCACCAAAGGTTATAAAGCTATTATTACTGATTTTAGATAACTTTTGGATAAATTTTTTCATATTTTTTGAATTTAAATTTAAACTTAAGCGGTAAATCAAAAGACGAAATCCTTTCCTGAGCCGAAAAGTTTTTTTTTTTTTTTGATCAGAAAGGGCAAACAATGCCCCTGTTTCAGATAGAAACACAAATAGAATACAAGGTCCAAAATTTCAAAGCGAAGCAACCAAATTTAAAACCATCAGTTCAGAAAACAAAACACACTCTTAAGCCGTCAAACGTCAGAACAAAAACCGAGTCTTTAATTCAACAGAACTTCCAGGGACGCACTTTCTCCAGCTTCAGCAATCATGTCATTTCATCCAGGTTATTTCGGTAGTCCAAGGCCAATGGCTCCCGCAGCTTCATCTCTAGACTTGCGCAAAAAGAGTTCATCAAAATCAGCATTTCCTTCTTGTACAACGGTTTCCACTCCCTTATCAGAGAGAGGGTTTTCCTCCAGATGCTTTTTATACTTGTCCATTTCTGCGCCAAGAAAATCATGTTATTTCTAAATGTCCACAAGCTCCACATAATGGCTGCACCAATGGTGTTCAAAACAGCATTCTTCTTGTTACTAATCCAAAAGCGAGCAATAGATTCAAAACTGAAACCAACATTCATGTCAAAGAACTTATTGACTATCTCCCAAGAATTATTGGCAATCACACAGTCAAAGAACAAATGAGTAACAGATTCATTTTCATTACAAAAGCTACACAATGAACCTTTATTAATCCCTCTTTTTATCAAATTATCTTTAGTCATGATCTTGTTATGTGTAAGGAGCCAAAGAAATACATGGATCTTAGGAGGAACAGTTAAAGTCCAGATTGAGGGACTAAACACCGGCATAACCCCCCTAAAATTAATAATGGCATAAAGGGATTTGACAGAGTAAACACCATTACTATTATAACGCCAAATCAAATCATCATCTTCATCCACAATTTTAATACTTTTAACCACTTCCCTCAAGTCCATCCATTTATACATCAGACTTTTCGAAAAATTTCTTCTGAAAGAACATTTAAGATTAATGCCATCCCAAATCTCAGCAATCGTTAAACCTTTCTCATTAGTAAGTATATACAAATCCCAAAATTGAGTCGCTAAACAAGAATCTCCGAACCAGATATCTTCCCAGAATCTAATCTTCTTACCATTACCCACCTTCCAATTATAACCAAACTTAGTGGCATGCATAGCCCACACAACACCCTTCCAAAAATTTGAAACATGAGCCGTATCGCAGAGGAAAATATTCGGTCTATCAGTTTTATATTTAAATTTAATCAAATTTATCCATTGCTTGGACTCTTTAGCGCAAAACCTTTTAACCCAAGAAGCCAAAAGACACATATTCAAATCTCTTAGATTGGGAATTCCAAGACCACCAAATCTCTTCTCCATACAAACCAACTGCCAATTGGCTAAATGAAGTTTATTATAACCTTCAAAACTATTCCAAAGGCAATTTGCCATGTGTGAATTGATAAGATCTAAATGAATTTATAACTGAGCCGAAAAGTTATAAGCGAATTTCACGAATTTGGTTGAAAAGTGGAACCTGACTGCTGCCCTGCAGGGCAAGTGGTTCAGATTGAATAAGCGGCAAATTTCGTGGCACGCATGATGCAGTCGTTGCCTCCGAGGTGTGTCGTTGACTCATTGTCAGCCTTTTGCCGTTGGGCAAGTGATTTTGCACACGCATCTCTGTGATCTTGTCCGGAAACATTTCCTTCACCAAATGTGTACTCCCATAGGATTGATATATGGATAAAGAGAAATTAGTTGTGTGGTTGAGGGTTGGGTTTGGTGCATAGACTTGGCATTTGGTTCATCTCAAATCTCTCTACAATTTTATACGCATAATGTTTACTTAAATTCAGTCTTACAAATGTGCCGCTGTCCTCGATAGCATTCCTGCAAAGCACGTGGGGCTTATTTGGAATTTAATAAAAAAAATCCTAAGAAACAGTAAAATTCATCCAAAAAATTTTTCAGTAATATGTGGTGACCTATATAATTAGGCCAAGGTAAGTGTTGCAACAGAAATAATAATTAGAGACCGAAATAGAAACTTTATTACATTCCATTGCCACACAGGCTATATCAAAGCGTTGTGGTGTTTTTCTTACCGTCAAAGCCTCGATGAAAAAGTGCATGTCTTCAGTGACTCGTTCCACTTACAGAACGACTAGACATGCATAATGCGTGTTTGTCTTACCGTCACCTGGTTTTCAATATGTTCGCGGAGACCTACGCCATCCATCATGTCATAAGGCGGTTTGATCTCTGGCAAGCATTCCCCGTCCCCACTAGTAACGTCGTTCTACCGAGCGTGCACACATCAGTTCTCTTTTACATTACTTTTAATTGCATCGCTCTTTATGATGTCCTTGCTAATGGGGTTATGTTGTGAATCTCTTTAGATAGACAGACACGCATGTTGCCTTATGCTCAACAGTGGGCGTAGGCGTTGGCGGGCATGCATTAGGAGGCTACCCCGTACGACAACAACAGCAGTGAGGCCAGCTTTTTCAGCGAGGCATTGACGGTACATACGGTAAGAAAAACACCACAACGCTTTGGTCATTGACCAGACATGCACTAATGTAAAATATTTGTCAGCAGCAGTCGATGACCAAAGCGCAATCCACTCCAGTGCGTCATTCCACTTCGATGACACATTATGTAGTGTTTTTCTTTATTAACTTATGTACTACGCGGATATGATACTTTGCTTTCTTAACTATGATATATCAGCTTTTTCAACACGATTTGATAACACGCTGCCAGCAGCTTTTTTAGCTCGATTTGACAACACTCTGCGCACCACAAAGTGACAACACATGAGCTTTATCAGTACGATTTGACAACCCGCTGTAAGCATCTTTGTCAGGCAGATTTGACAACACTCTGTGCACCATAAAGTGGTAACACACTACCTATTTCTCTCTCACCCAGTGGAGTGAAAACACACTACCACTTGCTTTCTCAGGGCGAAGTGACAACACAAATTCAGGCCAACTCGACCCACATCAAACATGGCCTATAAATAGCATTGGCCACCCAGGCAGCACTTTTTCACTAGCCCAACCTCCACTACATTGCAATGGCACAAGAGGAGGCACTTTAAGCCGTGAGAGGGGTAGTTAGGGAAGATGGGGTCATACCGCACGTCCAGTCGCCGACCCTTCGTGGTTTCGAGGTCTCAACCCTTCACTTGAGGCTAATGAAATCTACGGTCCCGTAGACCATGATCCCCCAACCACGAAACTACTACATGCCCAGAAATCTAATCCATGAGATCACACATATCACCCTCGGGCCATGGCCGAAATGCAAACACAACCTCGACATCGTAAGTCAGGTTTGCGATGGACCTCATTGCCGCCCAGGACATCATTTTTATCACTGCTCTCTATTCATGGTAAATGCTACAACTCTTATATACCATTTGACGTAACCATATCTCGCTATATCGCTCGCTAACATGTAATCTTACTTGCAGACCACAGATGTCAAATTCACCCAATAGGTGGACCCATTGTATCATTTATATGCCCAATATTACATGTACACATTGCAGGGATGTATTGACGACATGCGAGAGGATCTCACCATGCTAAAGAATGAGAATGAACAACTTCGCAAGCTGAACAACAACATCTAAACCCAGAACGACTATCTCCGTTGCCAAAGGATCAGGGAGAGGAACAATGAGGTCGTCCACCTCGGCAGCGATACCACACTTACTGCTGCTATGGCAATGCGAGCTGCAGTTGTGCTTGCCACTACCATGACCAGCAGCCCCGTCCACGCCGTCCTGATGATCAACACTCCATGTGAGTACCGTATGGTTACTCATTCAAGCCTTCCGAATATGTTCTACGACAACCAGTATGACCTCTTTACAATTTCAAAAGGCGCGCATGTACCTTAGCTGTAGTTTCCATCCATGTTTTCTCCATGTCGTCGTGCCATGTCTCTTTTCACATTTTCTATGTCATGTTATGTCTACGGTGTCATGCTATATAGCCTATTATTTCTGTGTCATGCTATGTAACATTATATATTTATGTGCATTTGCTGTCATTGTTTTCTACATTATGCTATGCATTTTGTTCCGTACGAGCCATGTACTCTCTGCCTTCATTCCATTTCTACAAACATTAAACGTCACTTATACAAAATTTTTTCTTATTAATTTCTCTCTGCCTTATTATTTCGTACTTACAAAACCTCTCTACTGAATTTCTACCAAATTTTGTTAACACATATATTATTTATGTATTTTTGTACATATGACATATTAGATTTTTCAGTGCGATTTGACAACACGCTGTCAGTAGCTTTGTCAGCCCAAAGACAACAATCTTCCCCACTTTCTCATAGCTAAATGACAACACACTACCCCGATTTGACAACACGTTGCCAGCAGCTTTGTCAACCCAATTTGACAACATACTGGCAGCTGCTTTTTTAGACCAAAATGACAATACACTGCCATTTACTTTGTCATACCGATTTAATAACTCGTGGGCTGCAGCTTTCTCAGACAGCTTAGATGGCACGCTCTGACCGAAAACTTACTATAAATACGAAGCCATGCCCATCGTATACATCTCACACTGTACCAAGGCAACCCCCACATCGAACACCTCATCCCTGCCAGCACCACAGGCCCCTTCAGCAGCGTCTTCACGATGATCGACTACGGAGCGATTCTTCGTAAGTGAAAGTGGCTTACCAAGAACGCAAAAAACTTCCCATATGTTTCTTGCAAGGATGCACCTGTGCCACCGGAGTTTTCTCGTCCAAACTGCGACTACGGTGCTACAGCATGGATAATGCAGTCCAGATATCCCGACACCGTTGGCCGAGCATACTACATGTGCCACAACGAAGGGAGTGTAAGTTCATGACATGCGTGCACATTCTGTAATGCGTATTTTATACTTCTAACTTCATCCACGCATGACACCAGCTATACGACCATTACTACTTCTTCCAAGAGATCGATGACCTAGACATGTACGATAGGGAGTATTTCGAGCACAAATTGTATCTAAACTACGCAGTTGCACCCGAGTGCTACACCCCGATGGAAACCTTCCCCGAAAGAGAAACCAAAACACCCGTGCCATCGTCCAGAAGATGCGTACTTCTAAAAGCCCTTGCATGAGCGTCAGGAACAAGAAAAGAAGCTGAAGGAGCAAGCCAATGCGGCTTGTTTTCAGGAGGAGTCGAAGATCGCCCCAGAAGACTACTATTGGGTCGATGTCTATGTACCTAACTAGAAGAAAGCCAAGGCCAACAGCCTCATCAGATCAAAGGGGAAAGCACCAATGGATCCTTCCGTGTAAGGTCTACGACATGCAACATGACTTCTTTACAATTCCAAAAGGCGCTCATGCATCGTAGTTGTACTTCCCGTGCATCGTTCATCCGTGTTGCCATTTTGTACCATACAAATATGATGGCTAACATAGGTAATGAACTGAATTGTATGTGCCACGTATGTTTACTTGTTTTATATGTTATGCAATGCAATGGTTCCATATATGACGTCTGTCTTCTATCACTATGTATGCCTTTTGTGCATCTTCATGTTTATCATGTGTATATCGATTTGATTATAATTTTACAATTTTATAGTACAACACTCAACAAAAAAAAAACAATATTAACCAAAAAAATTGAAAACTGTCGATTTAAATTCCCTAATTTTTCGCTACATTAGTGAACCAAAAAATTCAAGAAAATATCATGTACTCCATGTCTTTATTCCGTTTCTACCAACATTAAATGTCACTTCTACGAATTTGGAAAACAAGTGCTAGTTAACCCCCAAAGTAAACAAATTAGCTTTGTCGTTAACCAACCACGGTGGGGGACACCGATTTGGAAAAGGAAGGATCCCAGAAGACCGAGCACAAGAAAATAAAACCTGGCCAGGGATGGCGGCCAATCACTACAGTCTTCAACACAAAACCGGCGCCCACCAATGCAATGCGTCTGAAGACCAATCACCGAGCAAAAGGTGCCTCACCTCGAAACCTTTTTAATAGTGTTGCTTATAAATGCAGAGTGTATTTTATATTATAATGTAAAATTAGCGAGATACTTTCTTTATATCCTCAGTAAACATACAACTTCATTTTATATTTTCTACCTGTATTTATTGAATGTAGTGTTTAGTGAAAATAATTAAAAATAATCTTATTATGTTGAATATTTTATTGGTTTATGTGTTAAAAAAATATGTTTTATAAATACGAACGGAACAAGTGCTTTTGTACGGCGGTTTTCAAAGATTGCTACGAATTCAGAGACCGGCAAGGATCATCCGCACATGGTCAATGCCGGATGCTGTATAAGAGGAGGAGACAAAGTAGTAGTATAGATTCTGGACCCAGCAAAGTACTCCCTCCAGTTTGATAATAGATGTCGTTTTGGACATCGACACGGTCTTCAAAACACAACTTTGACCTTTAATTTTTATTATAATATATTTATAAAACCCAATAAAATTATAATATTATGAAAGTACTTCTCGAGACAAGTCTACACATATAATTTTCATATATCCAATTTAAATATTTAAAAATATATCGATAGTCAAAGTTTTAGAAGTTTGACCATTACTATGTCCAAAACGACATCTATTATCAAACTGGAGGGAGTAAATTATTAGAAGGGTATCTTGTATACGTAGTGAATTACTCCACTGATCAAGTGACCACATTTGTATGCGTGTAGCATGTACAGCGGCTGTCTCCACGAATGATCACCTAATACCTCCTGTAGTAAATCCGTTACTGTGGATAGAACACATCCAATAAAGGGAAGAAAAAGAAGGTTATGCGAGTGACATAAACCCCTAACACCCAATATATATAGCCCATAGATTAAGATCCCTAGCAGGATGGCACAGGCAGCACACTCTACTTGTATACTTTCACCCCTACCACTTTGGGTGCTTGAAGAAAAGAGTGGATGCCCAATTCCTTTTGATGGACAGCAACAAGCACTCCCTCCACAGCTACTCAGAAAGGCATATAGTAATATATAATAGTATGGCTGTGGTGTAAACTTGTAAGCACCACATGCACACAAGTGTCAAAGTCTGTGTCTACGTGTGGATTCTACCATGCTGTATAGTACTGCTAGCCTGCTAGCCTGCTTTTAGTGCTTAGTATGGCCGTGATGCCCTCTAGTGAGTAGCTAGTGAGTGAATCCAGGCCGTTGGTTTCATTCCATTATGCACGACTAAAACAGTGACTGTGTGGTCGAACGAACATGCAGAGAAACCAGCAGGTTTCAAATTTTGTTTTCGGTTCAAATCTCTTCACCTTTCGAAATTCAAAATCTCGGCAAAATCTTGTTATTTCGGATGAAACTCAAAATAGCAAAATTCAAATACGGAATTTTTTGAACCAAAATTTCGTTCGGAATTGGCAAAATATCGGTAAATTTCAATTGAACGAAAAATGGCACAAATGAAGACAAAAAATGAAGGAGAGATAGTGATTACTTACCCTTCATTTGGTTCAAGACCGCGATTGGATTGGATCGGGATCACCTCTGAATTTCAGAAGTGCACGCGGCTTTTCATTTGGACGGCCACTCCACCCTGGAACTTTATTTTTTGTGTTTGGTTGGAGAGTGAGGTGGAATGGAATGGAATGGTTCTATCCCAGATTTCAGGATGGAATGGCTCCATCCCAGATTCTCAGACAGGGCCCGCTGTCACTCTCACATTTCAAATGGGATGGCTGCGTTCCAGAAAATTTGTAGAACCTGGCCGTCCCAAATCTAGAGAGAATATTCTCTTTTCTGGAATCAAGTCATCCTCAGCTCTCCAACCAAACACTAGACTTGGTGGAATGGGATGGTTCCATTCCACTACATCCCACTAACCAAACACACAATTAGTGGCGCTCAGGTGAACATGCATGATTAGAACTTGGAAGCAAATTAACAATACCAAAAAATCACTCGAAATTCGAAAATATCAAACCAAAATCAATGAAAAATCGTAGAGTTTTAAAATTAAAATTTTTGAAAAAAATTCAAAAAACCACGATGACAGGACTAGTTGAACTTTTTGGCAATCGGCGATTTTTACCAATTTTTGATCGGTTTACATCATCTAAATTTTTTGAATTTTTTAATTAAATCATTATCGAGCAATTTTAAAAACCGGATCATATCGATACGGATGAAAATCTCGATTTTTTGAATCCTGCTTGGAAGAGGATGGCAACGCAAAATTCCGTAGATGCGGCTGCCTCCCGTAGGTTTTCGCTCATTCATACTCTCCCAACTTGAGAGAAGCGATTTTCAATCTGCACGTGCGTGCGGACAATTTTGGAGGACACGGATGTTGCGCATGTAGATAGTGACGGAACTAAAAAAATTTGTTATGAGTGCATATTTAATACGTATAACACTATAGCCTCTTACGAGTATTTTATAACATCATAAATCTAACATATGTATTTGAAATTTTCTAAAAGCATAATATAAATAGTTCTAAGATCTTAAAAATCTCAAACCACCAAAATCGAAACAAATTTAATCAATAAGTTTAGCAATCAAGTAGATAATTTTGCACTACTTTTCAAAATTTTAGGGGTGCCGGGGCATACTCAGCACCCCCTTGTACCGCCCATGCATGTAGATACTTGGAAAGTTGTGGTAAAGGTAAGATCACGTTTGTTTAGGTTTAGGATTTTTGTTAATCAGTGTAAATTAATGGATGTTTTTGAAGTTATAAAGCTGACGGAGCTTCTCTTAGGACATGTATAATAAGATCATCTCAGTTGGCTCTTAACCTGTACACATCAGTTTTGATCTATATGGAAGAGTGAGAAAAAATGAGAGATGAGAAATCCGACTTTTAAATAAAAGTCAGCTTTGCACGGGAGCATAGGTAGATTATTTATGTACAAGAAAGAAGATATGGTTATTGCATAGCATTTAGAAAAAAAACATTTAGAGATAGTTATTGTACAATATGGCTTTTTGCTTACTCTAGATGACATGGATGAGATATGTAGTAAGTAGTTAGTTTTGCTATGTACTTACTCTTAGGGCATATACAATAAGGCTACCTCAGCTAGTTTTGGTTTTTAGCATATACATATCAGTTTTGATCTATATAGAAGAGTGAGAAAAGGGGTGAGAGAAGAGAGCTGGCTCTTAAATAAGTGCCAGCTTTGCAGGAGCATAGGTAGATTATTTATGTACAAGTGAAAAGAGATGGTTATTGTACATCATTTAGAGACAATTATTGTACAAGCTAATTTTTTTACTTATTTTAGATGATATGTATAAGAGATTGAGTAAATAATAGACTTTACTGTTGTATTTACTCTTAGAGGTTAGAATGTTTTCTTCAAGATACCGGAAGCAGGAACCACAGTGACGAGAACTAACCCGCTGATTGTCCTTCCGATGAACGTTTTGCTCAGTTGAAACGTACATGTCACTCTTTTTCAAACAGTTGGGGACAATGAATGCATACAACATGCATTTATCCGTTTCTTCGTCCATCTGGTAAAGCAACCACGTACATGTCACTCTTTTTCAAACAGTTGGGGCGAGTGGTTCGCGGTTCGCTATCCGTGTAGGCACCATGGCCCATGGGTCGGTTGACCACCACCCACATCAAGCAGAGAGCGAAACCTTTCTACCGATCCGAAACTTCGCGATCCATGACGGCGGCCGAGAGCGCAGGCCGCCATCACGCACTAACAGGTAACAGCAATCTCACCCACCGGAGCGACGCCGACACCAACATACATTTCGCTTCTGGTCCTATTTCCTGCCTTTTTCTCGTGGTCCTCCTAACCTCGGCAATGTTCTGCCCTTCAATTAGGCACAAAAAAAAAACACAGAATCAGCAACTACGTATATACGTGGGCATAACATTGCGCGCATACAGAATATACAGAGAATCTGGCACGCCACGCTTGGGCAGTTTGAACGGGATAATACATACTTTATCGCTATTTTCAGTGTTCACATGCAAAATTACCCTCACGCTTAGAAAACCACAGCCGTTGCAGTTTCGGCGTTGTTCCAATCTAAACATCCTTCCAGACTGCCGCGCCAAAAAGAGAAGGAAAGAAAGAATGAACTCCAAAATTCTTTTCACGGATTCATGTGGGCAGTGCCCAACCCCAACCCCCAACAAAAACCCCAAACACAAAAAAGAAAGGTGAACCGATATTTAGTATGAAGTTGCACTTGCTCTCTCCTATATACCTTGTCAAATTGCAAGCAGGAACATATTGGAAGTGCATCTGGTTTACTCGTATCACCGCTCATTCCATCTCAGCAGGCTGCAGCTTACATGAGCGACCAGATTTTGGGGTCATCACATCTTCTTGAGCTTCTCCTCGAATGCCAGCCGATTAAATAAAAATGTGAAGAGGCGTGGTGGGATGTGCTGAGCAAAACGGGCTCAACTACATCATTCTGTAAGCAACAGATTTCCAATGGCAGATCATGGACAGTGCAGCCGTTATCTTGGTGACGCATGTGCATTTCCATTTAACGTATAGGAAGTATGGACAGAAGATTAAGGTCAAGGCACTGTGACTATGAATCATATCGGACCCCAGATGTGAACGATGAGAAGAACCCAGCTGCTGGCCCAGGAAGAATGTCGCTGAGCTTACCAACCTGGCCATCAGAGAGCATGGACCCCCATCTCGATGTGTTCTCCCCAAATTTGCTCCCAACCTGGTAAAAGACAAAGCATGGAGATGTTTAGCTGAACATTGTTATTCAATTAGAGAAGAATTCCATATCTCAAAGCCCAGTGTCAATAGACTTCAATAAAGGGAGATGACAAAACATCTTAATTTGTATTTCAAATACAAAGAACAGAATAAAGTATCTTTTCAGTTCCACCTGCCCAAGGGGCTAAAGAAAATCAAAACTACAGATAGTCTTGAAAGTTGAAACAAATGTAATGTACTAATGATAATAAAGCCATGCACCATATTCTGTCCATAATTCACCTTTTTTAGCTGTTTAACTGAATTAACTTTCAGAGTACTTCCTACATGCCTATGCAAAACGATCTTCAGCCAAGCAGAATGAATATTGGGACTCTACATTATTTGATTGTCTAACTTCAACATCAAAATGCAAGGTAAAATGGTCGGTTTCTCACCTGGGTAACAAATGACTTGAGCAATGGAGCAGCACCTCCAAGACTCGCCTTATCATCAAATTCTGATACAGTAGATCTTTCTCTGTTTGAATATGACTTCCAAGGGCTTCTAGATGTTGAATCATCAGATGGCGACTGTGGTGATGATTTGTGTGCTCTCGATGACAGAGCTGGGGCACTACAAGTGAAAAAGATGAACAGGGAACCAATTACAATCTATAAACTCGTCACAACCACCCAACACTCCCCCACAAAGAAAAAAAAAGAAACTCATTCCACAGCAGCCCAAACAAGAAAGAAAAACATATGGCAACAAGGAACATTTAAAGCGATCCTACAGGCAGAAGGGACACATTGAATACATATCGTTGATAGTTAATATGAGCATTTTGTCAATTTTCTAGTTGTCCCCGAGTAATGGGCCAGAAGAGAGTATATGTTCAATTTCATCCAAAAGTAATGACGTTTGAGTTGTGGCATTGTCATGTGACTGCATGAGGATGGAGCATCAGAGTAGTAATATATCACACCATTGTATGCTATTAACATTTTAGCAGACCAGTTTCTGCAGATTGCTATCAAGAGCAGTGTATACCAGTTAACACATAATAAAGAAAAAGCTCTTCATGGCATCTTCACATCAATCCAACTGTCAAGTATACGCTCCAGAATGTAGATGAAGAACTTTTGATTTTTCTAATATAATAATTTTTACAACTATCCAATAATATCGTCTCATCAAATAATTTAGCATGAATTAAAACACCATGGCTGTGTCTAAAGTTAACACCTTACAAGACGAGCTACAAAAATATGCACCATGCAATGAACAAATGTATGTTTACAGTTTAGACACAACAAGTATTTACCTGATTGGTAGATACTTGAATCTTGGAACCTGAGAGCACCTCATAATATTTGAATCTGTATTTGCTTTTGTTGGTAATTTTTGTACGGCACCAGTATACATGTGATTCAGTTGAACCAAGAAACCGAAAAGAACAACATAGCGCTTGTAAGATTGCTTCTCATTCTCCCACAAGTAAGGTTCATACCTGTTTCAAGAGAGACATATGTTTCATTTGGAAAGATTACCAATAAAGGTTTTTTAGTCTGTTGACCATGTATATTTGGAATACAAGTAATGACTTGACAGGTATAACAATGTAGAACAGAGAAAATTGCTTACGTAGCCCAGTCTATTGGATCCAGTCTCTGCGAGAGCTTATTGATCAACTTGTTTATAGGCTCTATGATAGCTGAATCTGCCTGGAATTGTGATTGTTTTCTCCTGAAGGAAGACTTAGCAATGGTGCTTGGTAAAGAGTCCTGTTTCATCTGTGTTTCAGAAGTGTTGGTAGAAGAATTTTTGCCTCCTGATAGGACATCACCAACAAAACGCAAGTCTAGCAGTATTTGCAGAACTCCTTTTTCTGAAACCTGAGAATTACCTAACTCGATAGATGCCAAAAAGTTTTCGTAGATATTGATAACCTACATGAATTTATGTAGCTGTTAGGTCCAATGATTATGTTGCCTTTAAGTCATACACTGCACTTTTCATATCCAATCTTCATCAATACAGGTAGAGAAGGAACAGGATAATTGTTAAAATAAATACTTGGATAAACATTAAGGTAGAACCTAAGTCCCCATGTCTTATAATTGAAATATTGATCAGTCAGAAGATGCATGCAGCCAAGGCACTCAACCAACATAAGTTCACAATATTAGATAACAAACAGATAATATTTATTTAGTATCGCGGATCAGCTCAGGTACACAAGTGTCTAGCATGGACAAAAGCAACCAACTAAATCAAGGCTTGATCATGACTTCACAAGGGAGCCAACTGAAAATAGAAACCTTGATTACGTTGTAGAAATTTGACAATTACTATCTTCTAGTACTGAATGAATTATGGGTTAGACTTCGCCAACGATAATTATTGGAAGAAACTAAATAAATGGTTGCTTCTTAAAATATGTTGGTGTTATGATCATTATGGTGTGAAAAACTTTATGTGAACTCCAATACATACCATGCCTAGTTTCAGTGCCAAGTACACAACTAGGAAAGGAGGTTATAAGACCAAAAAAAAAATCAGTTATAACAAATAAAGTCACCTATAAGCTATTTGTGTAATTGTGTTTTAAGCAGATGGGGGATAAAACAGCTTAGTTACAAATAACTTGAAGCACTCTTGGGTCTTTCATTAGAAGTAGCAGAACAATATTTAGTGCCATGCATCTCGATCAGTTGTTATGATAGAATATACCTTCTGTAGTAATTCCCATGCAAAGTTATGCAATATAATTTTGTCCAGGATGTGCCCTCCAATTTTATGAATCTCCAAGCATGTTTGGTAAAGAAAGGATATAATGTACAGTGAAGGCATTGATGGAAGAACTATTTGCATCTCCAAGGGCCCTTCGGTGGATTCCTCTTGTTTGATGACTGTGACTTCCCATCCCTGACAAGGTAATCATACCATGTAACTAAAACGACTACCATTCCGTATCTATGACAATCTACATAAGATGTTTTTTTGACATTAAAATAGCTTGACGGAACAGTATGCTGATGCTGAAACCTGTAAACAGGATATAATCCTTGAATATAGACAAATTTCCAAAGTACGATAACTGCAGTCAGAATATTTGTGTTAGCTGCTCACTTAACTCTAGAGAAGGTGCACATTTAAGTGTCGCTCTATCAAACATCCTATGGGATATTACTTCAAAATTCTTGCTCCATCGATATCAACAGGCAAAGCCAAACTTCTTATGGTACATCTACCCACTCTGTTGTTTCTGTAAATATTACATAAGCACTTAATCAAAGAGAACGATTTCTGTCTGTTTTGTCATGTCCAATAGGCTATATAATTATTACAGGTTATTATCATTATGTATTACTGATGTTTCTCTATGTAGATGTCATCATAGGCAACCTAGCAAATGTCTTCAATTGATCATATAAATAACATGCAAAGACATAACTGGACACTACAGGATGATACTGATATATACTTAGAACGATCAGGTGAGTCAGAACAACAATTGAAAAACTAGTGGGCTGAGGGTGTACCCTTAAAGGAGTTGATGAGGATAATGAATCATCTTTATTAAGATCGTATGAAAGAAGGTGTGATAATTCAGTGGACACCCATGTTATCCACAAGGTATGAGCCGTAATGCAAAGTGCCTGTAAGGTCTTGTTGAGTTCATCAAGTCTGGGATTGGAGCTCTCATCAGCACCAAACAAGGAAGCAGCAGCAGCAATAGTTTGTCTTCTGAGGCTGTCAGAAAATTGCCTTCCAGGACTCCTAGGGCTGTCAAATGTATGCCTCCTGGGGGTGAAAGGCATTGATGAGTCAAAAGATGCTCTCAAATGCCTTGGTGTGGGCGATGATAACTGGGCAAATGCTGCAACACCAGCCTCCTTTACCCACTGCCTTGGGGAGCCTAGTATCAGGGGTACATGACTAGAATGATATCTCAACGCAAACAAGAGGCGCCCAATGAAGAGAGACCTCTCCACGATAACAGATGCTGCAGGCATGTTATTGTCCCCCTTTTTGGTTACCAAAGAAGCAGAGAGCTTTCCAAGCTCAGCTTCTAATTCATTCAGTATTCCTGAGATGGTCCTATAGCATTTCTCCTGGAGGTATGGCACCAATTCCTTCAATCTTGGAGCTGAATTGTGTGACTCCACAAAGCTTAACAGATCCTCAAGAATACTCTTGCATTTGCTGTCAATTGCATTCCTTATGCGACTAACTTCTGGCCCAAAATACGAGGCTAGGCAGCTGTGGAAATCATTCTCATCAGCAGTCGGTTTCAAGTGTGCCAAAAGCCCGCCTTTCTTGATCTTAGACTCTGAGAACCAGATGCTGCCCCCAGTCGAAGCTTTCCGTAGATACACCAGGAAATCACCAGCATCCTTTGGATCAGAATTGGCACCAATAGCCTCAATCGATTGCCTCACATTAACACTACTACCCAAACTATCAAATTCTGAATGTACAATGCCCTTCATCTGTCGCACGAATGCCTCCTCCATCCAATCCTCAAAAATATCCTTCCCTTCCTTCAAGATCAGTCCACGGATCTGATCCCATGGTGATTCAATCTCCGATCCAAACACACTCTTCAGCCACTGCTCCAAAGTCCCATCCAGTCCTTCCCTCCCATCTAGTGCCTCACGCAGGAGCCTTTGGACCGATCCAAGCCCCTCTCCACTCCCAATGGCATCAACTAGCCTTTGCCCCCCAGCAGTCAAACCAAAAATCTCATCACAACATTCCTTAAGCCAATCTGTGCAGGTTCGTGCCACAGCATCCGGCTCGAGTAGCACCATGGTGGCCTCAAGCCGATCCCAGTGTTCTTTCCACAACTGTGTCTCCTCATCAGGATCTGGAATGCCACCGAACAGTTGTGAAGGGTGCGGCGACTCGAGCACTGTCCTGTGGAACAGCGGCAAGTCATTAAGCGCATGCACAAATAATTGCCCGACGTGGCCTAGCGTGACCCGCACGATCCCCGCGACATCGCACAACACGGAGGTGGAGGAGGACAGATCCGAGGCAAGCGCGGTTAGGGCTTGGGAGATCCAGGCGCGGCGGGAAGAGAGGAAGAGGAGGAGCGCCTGGGACGGGGTGACGGACTGCGGATCGATTGCAGCCGAGGCCGCGAGCGCGTCGGCGTGGGCCGCGACGGGAAGCCGGCGGTCGGCGAGGCGTTCACGCGCGCGCTGCGCGATCTGGGGCCGGAACGCCTCCACTAGCTGCGACTGGTGCGCGAGCAGCGGGAATCGCGCGGCCGCCGCGGCGTCGCGAGAGAGCAGGCAGTGCACGATCTGCGCTCGCGTGTACCGCCCCGCGGCCTCCAGGAGCAGGCCCTCGTCGAGCCGCCCCCAGATGTGTTCGGGCGTGTCGACCAGGTACTTTGCCCGCGCCGCCGCAGCGTACAGCCGCGCCCGCCCGCCGGACGGGGAGGGCGAGGCGGCGTAGGCGATGGGGGCCTCGGGGGGAGGAGAGAGCGACGAGAGGGACTCGGAGATGCGGGAGAGGTTGTCGGAGATTGAGTCGGAGGACTGCTTGATGAGGAGGATGGAGTCGGCGGAGTCGAGGAGGTCGCGGTAGCTGCGGCCGACGAGCTGCCGGAGCTCCTCCTCCTTGGCGGAGATCTCGCGGCGTGTGGCGCCTTCCGTGGCGCGGATCTCCGGGATGCGCTTGGTGCGGAACAGCTCCTCAGCGTCGGCCGCGCCGCCGCGGGAGGCTGCCGCAGCGGGCATCGCGGCCGCGCTAGCCTTGGAACGCACGGCGAGATCCAGGAGGGGATGGGAGGCAAGGGTGAGAGACTGACTACTAGGAGACGCACGTTCGTTTGAGTTAGTACTGGATGGTGGGGAGGGCCGAGGGCGTACGTGGACCGGTGGGGCGTCAGGAAGTGGGGCCGTAAACTCAGTGAGATAAGGAATAGTAGACCCGGTGCTGCGAGCGATATGGGTTTGAGGAGCTGGGGATTACGTGAGGACGTCTTGTCAGTGGGTGAGGGGTGCCGTCCGTTGGGTGGGCCCTTCGTTTCAGGATTGGGCTAGAACTTTGAAGCAAGATTTAAAACCCGGTGAGATTCGTCGAAATCTTAGATTTTGATCTCTGAGAGTTATAATCTCTGTAAAATTTTAAAAAACTAGAAAAAATTTAAATTGCTACAATGTTTGAAAATCTCGACAAGATTTTGTGACGAACCGCCTTTTTAGGGGCGAGTCGAAACTCACAACAATTACACAGGAAGACTAACTGTTGGAAAAGACAAGAGTATTTTGCCATACTGTCATGACCCCGAATCCAGGATTTGACTCCCGCGGCCGACTTTAGCGCAAACCAAGGTTTTGCCACGTTCGAGATCGATCTTCGACTTTTGAAAGTGTCCCAACCCTAACCAAAAGTTAGAGCTAGAAAATTTTAGATGGCAAATTTGAGTTTCATCAAAGTTGAGAGCTTCATAGTTGGAGATGTATAATGATCTAAAATGCGCGTGTTGGTTGATTGCAAACTAAGAACTTTTTTTTATGTAATGGTCGAGCTCCCTTGTCAATCCAACATCATGTGCTAACTTTAATCATGGCTCAAAGATTGAATCCAATGCTGCAGTTAATTGGGGACTTAGCCATAGCACTTAGAGCTTAGCCCTAGCTTTTGGTCACATGTGTGTTGGCTGTTGGGGCAAAACAGCAAAGCACCCATTCTTTTTCTCCCCACACGCAGCAAGCACCCTTTTCCTTCTCCCATCTCGTGCAGCCCCAAACCAGTTCTTGGCTGAGCTCTTGTGGTGGAAGCACACCTCCATGGCAGCACCTTGAGGTCTCCTCCAAGCTCCTCCCTTGGTCCTCCAAGCCTCCTCTATGGCTGCAACTTGAAGCTCCTCAAGCAGTCCTCCAAGCCGAGCTCCCTTCCTCCTCTTCCTCCCCATGGCTCCTTCTTGAGGGAGGCCAAGGTGAGCCCCTCCCCCATGGCTTGAGCTACTCCTAGAGGGTCCCCTCATGCTGTTTTGGATGCCCTAGCTCTGATTTGGGGGAATATTTGGAGGGAAGTCCATGTTCTAGGGTTTGGAGCTAATGCTGATTTTCGAGCAGATTTCAGAGCTTCTGTTTTTCGTGTTTTTGAGCAAGTTAGAAGCTTCATCTCACTGGCCAGCTGAAGAATTAGTTGTAGATAATCGAGTTATCTTTAATTTCCAACTAGAATCGATCGATTTCGTTAATCCAGCTGAAAGTTATGGCTGCTTTTCTCTTGTTGTCGAGTGGAGTGCAGTTTAATGAGCTACTGTTTTGCTCATGTTTGGGTGGGTTAAACTAATTGTTGTCCAAATGGGGGTAGATGGATGTGTAGGTAGGGTTCTAATGCTCATTTAGAAACTGGGAGAGCTCAATTTGGTTGAGTGATTAAAAAGTTGTGCTAATCTGAATTTTTCACTGTTCTGAAACTCTGAAAATGTGGAACATTGAAACTGAGCTCTGTTCGTCGCAGAACTGGGAGTTGTAGGTGATGTTTCTGTATGATTGGCCAAATGTACGTCGTAGGGCTATGTCCTGCGATCGTTTAGAGTCTGAGTTTGCTCAAATTGGTTAAGTGATCAAAAAGTTATGGCCATTTGTATCAATGCTGTCCTGAATTCGATTTGCTGAAAATTCGGACTTGAAATTTGAAGTTCAGAGTTTAATTGCAAACTTTAATTTTGTAATCTGAATGTTATGATGCAAGGTAAAGTTAGATCAACCTCTTGTGGTCTTTTAGAGTCCAGGAAATAAAATTTTAGATTAAGCATTTAAAAGTTATGCTTGTTTAGAGGAATGTGCTTGTTATTTTCAGATTTTGCTATAGAATAGAAGTGGAGTTTAGCATTTGTGTTTTCAGTTTTAAATTGAGTTGAATGTTTGCACTTTTGGAGCTAGCTTGGGTGATGCATTTGGTATTTTCATCTCATATGCATTGCATGCATCTTATTTTCTTTTCCATACATTGTGATTGTGTAGAGAACGAACCCGCAATGGTTAACGCGACGGTGACTGAGGGGGTTACCAGTGAGGCGATTGTCATTGAGAACCCAGTAGAAGTTCAAGGCAAGCACCTAAGCATATTCAACCTTTATGTAAATGTATTTTTGTGAATAAACTGCTAAATGATTGGTTAAGTGATGCATTAGGAATTTAATTGAGGGATAGGTCTAGATCCCATTTGCTGCACATACACCCGTTGGTAATTGTTGAACACATCCTTTGGAGCTAGGCTATGGGTAATATAATTGAGTCCATGCTTAGTTCGCTTAGAAAGTGGGTTGGGCCAAGTGTGAGAAGGTTACGTAAACTGCGGTCGGCGATATTACACATCTTCTTTATGCGATGAATTTGGATATGGGAAATGTTTTGGAAAGGTTAAATTGTGGACCGGGCGGGGGAGTTGGTTCATTTGAGTATGGAGACTCAAATGTGTAGCCCCGTCTGTGTCGGTTAAGGACCGATCCGTAAGTGGAATAAGATCGAGCACACCTGGTTGGTCGCATGCCCGATTATGGTACGGTAAGCCACTCTTCCTCGCATGCTGAATCGATGGACCGTAACTCCCTGTGGTTGGACGTGGTTGAGGGCGAGGCTTAGGCCGGCTCTCGAGCGCCAAGCCGGGCTTGGGGTAGCTCGAGGGGGTGCTAGGTTTTCGGACCGCAGGGGGACGCTTCAGCGATTGGGTATGGATGGGAGGGGATTGACACGAGGCCCTTCGTGGTACGTGTCGTGCGATCAATGCTTCCCTGCAGGGTTAAATAAGCGATTCGAATTGCCGCGCTCTCGGATATGAGCACGCTTGGTCCGAACTTTTTCTGCGTAGTAAATAACTTGAACTTGCAGCTCGCCGTTGGACTTGAGCTTAGAAATGGTTATGTATTGCTCTACTTTAATTGTTGTTACTTTCAACCTTACACTAGAAGTAAGTGCGGTCTATAACTGCTTTAAAGTTGTAATTGGTCTAATTGTCACACTTATATTACAAATGTTAATGCTTTTCCGCACCTTTACCTTAAGTTTACTCCTTGCTACAACTAAATGCATAATCCTTTGGAGTCGGTCATATATGGACCCCCGGGTAAGTCTTGCGAGTACCTTTTGTACTCATGCTTCTGCTTTGTGGTTTTCAGGTGAGGATCAGGTGGGTGGATGCGAGTTCTGCCCTTACTGCCTCTCGGTGACCGGGCGGGGCACCGAGTAGAGGCTTAGCGCGGCATCGCACACGCCCGGAAGTGTTCAGGGGCAGAACACTTCCGGAGAAGTTTTATTTTGTTATGTGTTGCGATTTAGTTCTTTTTGTTGTATAGATAGCCTTCTAAATTGTGTCTCGTCGTTGTTTAAGTCCTCGTCGTGTTCCGTGGGTTGTTTCTATACTTGTGATCGTGTTGTCGTTGTGGTTGTTGCATTACTTTTGGATATATATATATTGCAACTGTGTTTTCTTGTCTGCTGAGTGGATGTCCGTAGTTTGCAAAAAGGTCATGCCGAAATTTTCTAGTTTTTGGAGGCTTGGTTGTTTTTCTTGCTTTTGCCTTGTCGGGGGTCGTGGTTTGTGTGTTTAGTCCTCTTTAGGGTTGTCGGGTTTATCTTTGTGCGGTGTGTTTCCGCGTTGCGTGTTGGTTTATAAAGTTTCGAGTTCGTTGCCCCCTTTGTGCAAATTGAGTTGATGTGGTCTTGGAAACCGGTATGTGGGATCCTGGGCGAGTTTTGGGTCGCATACCGGAGGAATACCGGGATTGTTGTCGAGTTATTCGATTTGCATCTTTGTTGCCTCGCTTGGGCTTGGGTGCTAGCACTGTGAGCGCCATCGGCGACCCGTTGCTAGCCTCCAAATCCGACGAGAGCGACAGGGCATTCAAATAACCCGAGGACGGTCTGGGCGGCTCCTCACACATACCAAAAGCAAATCAACTCTTTTTATTCAATATAGGACATACGACCGAAGTTTTTACAAATGGAAGCGTCATAAGCTTCTAGTAATACATTACCAAAAAGAACACCACAGGCAGAGCCTGAGCGAAAGAAAGACCTAAAACCAAATGAGATTGCCATCTACGACTTCTTGGTAGGCTCCAGCTTCTTTCAACTCTGAAACGGGTGGGGTTTTGCAAGGGTGAGTACGTGGTACTCAACAAGTCGTACAGAAACGGCTGAATACTACATGTATGGGATAATCAAGGAAATGACGATAGGATTGTAAGTATTTGGATGCAATTTTATTCTCTAACTCATTTTACATTTGAAACACAAACCATAATAAGTAGTAAGGGGGGTTTCCAATTTAAACAATATAAACCACAATGTTCCAAATTTCCAAACATTTACTTGAGCTAGGTTACGGGTAATCACCCCAGTTCCAAACTTAACTTCATTGACCGGAAGTACGGCGTATTCGAATACCATTAGATTAACTCTGCAGAGGTGCTCAGCTTTACCTACAAGATATCTACGACCATTAATGCCAACGTACTAATTTTCATGCAACTTAAATGCATGTGGTCGGGCCGAGATTTTCACAGCATTTCGTTTAATCATTCCTGGATTAGTTATTTACCGATAGGCCTGAACGCTACATTGGAACCCAAATTGTTCCAACTAGCACCTACCGTTGTGAGAACCGGCAAATGACACTACGGTCAATTTCCGTTCCACCCCTTCGGTATACTCCCCTGCCAGGGAGGCCGATCTCTATTCTCCATGGAGAATAGTATCACCAGTTAATTAAATTTTCCAGGAAATTACTAATTTACTGAGCTATGTCGGAGACAGGCCCACTGACCAGTCCGACTTGCGGTTGAGCGGAAACTTAAGTTATTTACTTTGCTCAAGGGGTTTCGTCCTTATATTGCCACAGATTAAGTCTTAAAAACCTTCACAAGCCCATCTGGTACCAATTGTACCAGCCACCATTCCAACCATGACATTAATCATCAGCCGGAGATCGGACACAACTCCACCCCGTGGATAGCCCAATATTGTCCCCCTGACTGTAGCACTTTTAAACATCCGAGCCAGCGGCTCATCAGCATTTTATTTCCATTTTAAAAGCGTTTGAACTAACTAACAGCATTAATAGTAACTTAACTTAACAAGGCATGAGTTAATAATCTAGGGTTACAAGGATTTAATATGGTTCAATATTTTTCAAGGAAGTTCTATGAGCAATTCGGCATTATCTAGGTATCATGTCATTCTAAATTAACTGCTTTCAATATTTCCACATACAGTGAAATAATACGGTAGAAAATAATTACTAATTATAACATGGCATGATTGGTTCAATATGATCAATGGTGTACGGCTTGCCTTGCTCGGCGATCGGATCGGCTGAACCGTAGGGGAAGTAGTAGTTCTCGGCGTCCGTCTGGTCTAGATCCTGCTCCTGGTACTGCTCCTGCTCCAACGGCGGCTCGATGGTCGTATCTAGCACGGAAGAGGCTAATAACATAAATAAACGAAAAACAATAACCGAAAACGGGAACCGAAAACTAGGCCGGAAAGGAACGGGGGCAATTTAGGTATTTTGGGACTTTTCGGAGTTTCGGATTGCAGAGCGGAGCGCATTTTTGGACTCAATGGGTCGAAACGGTTCGGAATATGTAGTTGGGGCATTTCTGGGGTTTACGGAATTTTTCGGGAATTTTCTGGGCATTTCCTGGATTATAAAACGATTTTTCGGATTAATAATATAATTAAAAATCTGGAAAAAAAAAATGAATTTCGGCGAGAACGATTTGGCAGCCAGGTAGCCTATCTGGCCATTACGGCTCTGGCGGCGTCTTGGCTAGGCTTGGCCCGCGTCGGCAGAGAGGCTAGGGTTAGGGTTTGGGGGCTCTGGCGGCAGGCGGCGGCAGCGGCGAGGAACAGGGAGACGAGGGCGGGGAGGGTAGGAGCGGGAGCTCACCGCGGAGGGGATGGAGTGGTGCGAGTTTAGAGGCTGGGCTCGGCACGACTTTTATAGCCGGAGGGTGAGGAGAGAGGCGACCATGGTGCGGCGGCGGGGCCGGGACGTGGGCGGCATGGGCGATGTCTTGTGATGGCGGCCAGCGATGTAGCGGCGGTAGTGGCGGCGGCGGCCAGCAGGGCGTGGGCGACATGGCGCGGCGTGGGCGTCGCAGCGGCTTATGCATGGGTGCGCGAACACGGCATGGAGGCGGGCGGCCGGAGGCGGCGGGCGTGGCGGTTAAATTTGGCCGGCTTCTTTGGCGCGAGGAACGACCGGTTGGCCCAAACGCAAAAGGGATTAGGCCCAAACGCAAAAGAAACAAATTCAATTTCAATTCTCAAAATCCAATCAAAACGAAAATCCAAAGGAACTCCAACTAAATTCATTTTGAATTTTAGGGTTGTTTCAGATTTCACCAAATCTTGCTCAAATCTTTATTTTTTTTATCGGATTTTAATTTATTTGGACCAGATTACATTTTTTGGTTGGATTTACAACACTTGGTTGTATCACATTCTAGGGAGTTTCTGAATACGGTATTAATCTTAACAAAAATTTAGGGAAATGATACAAGGCATGTAGATGGAAATGGCGAGTTGGTCTAATGTGCTACATTGCAGCCGTCCTTTAAGATTAATACCGAATTCAGAAACTCCCTAGAATGTGACGCAACTTTTTTCAAAGTTTGTTTTTTCACTTGTTGCTAAGGTATAGCAATACTAGCCCTCTCCCCTTGGCCGCTAAGGGCTGCAAAAAAAAAAATCGCTGATTGCCTGGGTTTTGAAGTTGGGCTGCCCAGTTGAGAGCAAACCAGTTCAACCAGCTAGGCTTAATGTGGGCGATTGATGGCTGCAACTTTCTTACTAGAATCCAAGATCTTGCTTTTCCAAACCCAGGCCCTGTTTGGTAGAGCTCTAGATCCCAGCTTCACCTCAGAGCTGAAACTTATAAACTGAAATAAAATGACTTAAGTTTATAATTTTATTCTAAAATGTAAACAAGATGACCCACCTAAACACTCTTAATATACCCACAGCTCCAGCTCCACGAATTTGGTGAAGCTAGGAATACCCAGCTCCTCTAACTCCAAGAATTTAGTGAAGGTGGAGGTGGAGCTCTGCCAAACACCCCCTGATGAGGACATCACTACCATGGATACGGCCATACTTACAAACCCAATGGAAACCAACAATGTCATACAAGGGCCAATTACTCGAGCTCGGGCACGACAATTCAATTACCAGGTGAATGCGTTCCTCGGGTTGCATACAGATAATTTTATGAATGGAATGCTATTTAATCCTCGTGATGATTTTATTGTCCTTAGGAATCAAGGAGAAGGACTCCCAAACGTCAAGCATGAAGCCAATTCTTCCGGTGCACAAGTTATACTCGGATTCGGCCTCCGGGACAGCACCAACTTAAAATGACCATAACTTTTGATCCACAAGGGTGATTGGGGTCTATGAGTACTGGTTTGAAAGGTTTCGACGTCCTCTTTCCAACGGATCCGACCCCATCCCCAAATTCCGTCCGAGTTGACAGGAATCTGCAAAACAATTGACGTCACTTTTCCAAATCGAGAAGACTTGGGCTTTGGGCCTTGTAATAGAGTTGTAGTTGGTCTCCTACTGCTTTGGACGTGATTTCCCACGCCCCTACCTCTCATAAATAGCCAGACATCGGCTCCTTAGGGTTTTGGGTTTTATTTGATTAGTTTAGCCAAGTGCAAAACTTGATCCTGCGAGTTGTCTTTGGGCGACCACCTTGTCAAGATCATCAATAAGACTCCACTTTGTTTCGCTTCAGCTTTATCCGCATTTCAGATTGCTTATCCTATTGTTCTTGCTTGTTCTTCTGCTTGCGGGAATTGAACCTCGTGTTCAGTTGATCGTGCCTACGGCAAGATCAATAACTACCGGAGTTGGTTTAGCGATTGCTAAGGCGCATCGTCGTCGTACGGTGTAGTCGGATCGTCAAAGTCGACTCTAACAAATCGATCGTGTGTTTCTCATCGAAAGATCGGGACACCCATAGTGCCATCACGGCGCCATCACCCCCTGAGATGCCCAGTTTTGGTCGACGGAAACAGCTAGAGTGGCGCCGGAGCTAAACTAGGTTTGGTAGTTTTTTCATAGGTATTAAAAAAGATGTAGCTTGACTCTTGATTGAACAAGTGATGCTCTCTCTGCATTGTACCGAAACTTGTCAATGAATACATACATAGAAAATAGATCAATAAACCTCATCATTTGATATCTCCAAAAAGATCTAGTTACACATAATATCTCAATATTTCCTAGATAATTCAATTTAACCTTTCACTTTTGTGCTTAGATTATATCAAAAGTTCTTCTAAGCTTGTTTTGGTCCCAAAGTTAGGATAGTAGCACCATCATAATTTTTGAAAATTTCTCAAGCTTGATCATCATGTAAAAATTTTATGCAAACATTAATGATGCATCTCGACCATTAACAAAAAATTTCAAAATTTTCTAACGTGATTTGAACGATTTTTCATTTTGGTTGAAATTTGTCGGTCAACTTTCAGTAGCACTATTCAATTTTTGAAAATTCGTCAAGCTTGATCATCATATGAAAATTTTATGGATGTGTCGGTACTATCCACAAAATTTTTCAAATATTTCTAATATGGTTTACACCATTTTTCATTCGGTTGAACTTTGTCGGTTAGCCTTTTATCAGGACGGTAGCACTGTTAGAATTTTTAGAAATTTCGTAGGCTTGATCATCATCTAAAATTTTTATGAGAATATTAGTGACGTGTCAAGACCATTCTAAAAAATTTCAAAATTTTCGACGTGTCTTGGACTATTTTTCGTTCGATTAAAAATTACCAAGATCTTGGCAAATCTCATCGAGATATTGGTAAATCTCAGCGAGATCTTGGAAATCTCAGTAAAAAAACCGTATTTGAATTTTGCTTTTTAGATTTCATTTGGATTTTGTTCGAAATAATGAGATTTTGCTGAATTTTTGAATTTTAGAAGATGACTAGATGTGAGATGAAAATGAAGTTAGGAACCTTGGTTATGAGGCTATATAAATAGGTTAGTCACGGGGTAATGTAAACTGAGAACGTGAAAATTAAAATAAAAAGATTGCAAAATACTAAGGATGACGTCCTCTGGTTGACGACTTACGGCCGAAGGATCTTCGTCGTAAAGTGATACCGTGCTCCGCTTATACTAATCTTAGAGTAAGTATAATAATTAATACTATTTACTCTATTTTTATCTATATCATTTGAAGTAAAACCAGTTTGTATAATAATTATTTCTAAAGATTATCTCTAAAGAAACAATAAAGTATTTAAGTTGGGCATTCAACACTAATTTCATCTTTGTAGCTACAAACAAAACACTATATTCAACACTAAGAGTCGCCTATTTTTTCGTGCCATGCTTGCTACTAAATAAGGGCATGTCCAATGGTAGAGCCAACTACTGGCTATAAGAAAGCTCCATGTCACTTATAGCTAGCTTAAAGACAAGATCTCCAATGGGTTGGCTATAACATATTCTCCAACATTAAATGTGGGTCCACATGTAATTGTCTTTTATTTTTCTTGGAAAACACTATAGCCTGGCTCTTAGTTAAGAGCCAGCTCTTGTCTCTCTCCTCTACTTCTCTCCTCTATATAAGCAAAAAGATGAGATGGACTCCTTATAGCCTGCTGACATGTCTCCATTGAGGATGCTCTAAAAGACAATTCTTTTTTCACTCTTTCGCATATGATAAAACTGATATGTACATTTAATAATAAATTAATGTGACTTTATTATAATTGCTCTTAGTATAATATGGGATGCAGTCCGTACCTTTCGGAGATGCTCTTCCAGAAAGAATTGAATTACCGTGTAGTTTCCTTGTGTGCCAACTTCTAAGCAGCAGCGTCGATCTTTGAAAACACTTTCATGATCAAGGGCTTTGGAGTTTGGAATACCGTGTAGTTTGTGGTTGTCGACTTGCATGATTTAGAAAATGCATCTAGCCAAACTTCAGAGTACTAGTTAAGAATAGCGTAATAAGATTACCATAAGGGCATGTACAGTGGTATAAACAACAGCTGTCTATAATGCATCTCCATATCATCTACAGACAACACAAAAAACAACTCATAAAATGGATCGTCTATATAGCTGTCTGTAATGATCTCTTATTCAATTAACAGGCTGTCTATATAATGGTACAAAACATGTGAAGCTGTCTATAAAACTGTCTATTAAATAGTAGACAGCAGCTTTCTCTCTCCTTCTCTCTCCTCCACGTCACTTAAAATCCTACATGACATCTCTTATAAACAGCTGACTGTGACCATTGTACATGCCCTAACCACTACGGTACCAATAGAGCTTAAGATCAAGTACTTTCTCGCCAAGGACACCGTTTAATTTTTCATAAGAGAGCATAGGAATATAAGATATACAATTCAAGTGGAAACATTTTGTTATTGCGGGCCTAGCCAAGCACCAAGATCCATCAGATTACCGCCGCGCTGTCGCAGCCAGCTTACCCACGGAAATCTTACCGCCGCGCCGCCTCTCGAAGCGACGGCGGCCTCGTGGGCTGCCCATCCAGCATTGCCGCGCAACACAACATCACCGTCACCGTCGCCATTAATGGCACCCTTCCCTGCCGCTGGAGATCTGGAGCTGGGCATGCCCTGCATGCACCAGTGCAGCTTGTCGTGGACATCGATGCCAGCTATCCGAATTTGATAACTATCACAAATCAACTATTCGAAATCAACTATTTAATAATTATATGATACAACTATCCGAATTTAGTCCGAACAATCCAATTAATCAATCTATCGGCATCTATGCATCCTACCTTGCATGCGTTCGCACAGCTTGTCGTGGACATAGACGGACGTGCATGTGCGACAGTCGACAGATGGCTCCTGTGTTGGCCGTATGCGCGACAAATCTAGTTGGTCACCCCCGGGCGTCGGCACCCTCTTCCTCCAGCCGAAGTCGCTCACTTTGCCCTCGGGCCGTCACCGTCGCCTCGCTCACCCTCGCTCTAACCCTAATCCCCACCCGTGCGCCCTTGTCCCTCTGCCGCCCTAGCCCCGCTTTTCGAGTTAAACCTCACCCGTTGCTCACTGCCAACCCAGCCCCACATCGTCAGCTTCACCAAGCCTCGGGCCCATGCGATAGCCTCGCCCGCTCCACCCCGCCGACCCCACCTGTTGGCCTCCCGCGTTGCCGCCACTCGGGCCCCACCTGTCAGGCCGCCTCCTGTGCGATTAGGCCGGCCCACCTCGCATGCGCGCGTTTTTGAGCCGTGGGCTGTTCAGCCAAGTGGGTTGTGCCCTGAGCGTGGCCTAACACTGTTCATTTGATTTTTAAATCTTTTCTTTTTCTTTTTTTTTGGATTTAAATAATCCAGAAAAAATTCAAAAAAATCAAAAAAAAAATCCAAAATCCAAAAATATACCATTATGGCCGTTTCAACACACTGAATCAAAAAATGACCTCCATTCCGCCAAATCAACTCTCCAATTTCTCCAAAATGACCCAAACGCCCTTCGACACTCCGATCCTTTTTCGATTTTATTTTTGGTTTTTCATTTTAATTGATTTATTTTGTTTGTTTACTTATTGTTTTCATTTTCCCACGCTAGACCCGACATTCGCACAGCACCCGAAGCCTGAGCAGTCCCAAGAGCCACAGTAGGACCCAAACGAAAACACGTACGGCTACATCGGCTACGACCTAGATGACCCCCTAGCCTAGCAAGGCAAGCCGCACGGCCTTGAATATGTTGAACCCAATTTTCCATGATATTATAATATTTAATTTATATCGCATTATTTTACTTGTATGCTGAAATAATGTGTGAATCATGTGATGAAAAATTGGCTTGATTTTGTGCTGAAAAATTGGTTAGGATTAATCTTGCAAAATTGCTTGCATGAAGGACCAAACATTCAAACATCCAAAAACAAGAGACTTTGCATTTGCGCCAGACCAAACATCCAAAAACAGTGAGTTTCGCATGTATGACGGACCAAACTTTTTGGTCTGTCATAAACGTGATTTTGATGTTTTTGGCGATCTCGTTTTTCCCATGTATGACAAACCAAATTTTTTGGTCTGTCATACACATGTTTTTTGGCGACCTTGTTGTTCCCATGTATGACAAACCAAATTTTTTGGTCTGTCATACACATGTTTTTGGCAACCTCGTTTTTTCCATGTACGACAGACTAAATTTTTTGGTATGTCGTAAATGTGCTTCTGAAGGTTTTTGCGCGGGACCAAGTTCTTAAAAACAGTAAGTTTTACATATGCACGGACCAAATTTTTTGGTCCGTCGTGAATGCGTTTTTGCTCGATTAGGGTTTTGAGCAAACTTGGAATTGTGTTTGATTTGTTTTTGAGATTATGAAATTTGTGAGAATTTCATGATGCTTGAAGTGGACTTTATGCAATGCTCATGTGAGTAGTTGCATGGATTGACATTGAGTCAAGTCGTGGACTTGTGCTCGGATTTGTTTTGTGGTTTGTTCATGTGCAGGTATTGCTCGAAGACGAATGTGGTCGATGACGGGACCGGAACTAGGTTCATGGAGGAACTGAGGTTCGGGACTATGTTCAGGAGGAACTGAGGTCTTGGTGGTCAAGGATGTCATGCGGGACATTCGGGCTAAGAGAATGGTGCACATGAAGAATGGTTAGTCACGTGAGAATGGCAGGAGATCATTCGCGTGCAAAGTATTAGTCATGTGAGTATGGCAGGTGGCCATACGCGTGCAAAGTGTTAGTCACGTGAGTATGGTAGGGTTGCCATACGCGTGCAAGAGTTGTACTCGGCCAGGTTGGGCCGAGTAGAGTTGTGTTGGATACAGATTCCTTCTAGGGAATAGGAATTGTATTCAGGATTACTTGTGGGTTGGTCCTTTAAATAGGAGGGGTTGTCTCCTGTTGAAGGGCATCAAGCTTTGAGCAAGTTTTAGGGTTTGTACTCTTTTGATGAGAGTTCTTTAGACAAAAGAAATAAAGATCAATCCTTCCAAGATTCTTGCGTGCTACAGTAACCGCGTTGCTACAGTGTTTTCTGTTTTGGTTCTTGTTTGCATGCTTGTTCTAATTCTAGATTGGTTTTTGATCGTTGAGTTTCATCTTGATTTGATCCATCAAAAACCTTTCTAGGGTATTGATTTAGAGTTCCTCAAAGTCTAGTTGATTAATCGTTTGAAGATCTTGTTTAATCTTGAAGTTTTGATTAGATTAGTTTTCGTCAAGTTCTGGAACAGCAAGCTTGCGAAGTTCATAACTTTTGATCCGTAAGTCCGATCGAGCTGATTCTTTTTGGGTTCGATTCGTATTGGAATCGAGTTTCTTGTGTCCAAATTTCAGATTGTTCCGACGGTTGGATCTCCGGGAATTCGTGTTTTACCGAACCTCTATCATTCTATTTTTGTCGAAAATGAGGCAATATTTGGTTCTGTTTTGGGGTGAACTTTTAATAGATCAAGAATTTGGTTTTAGCTTCTGCACAATCATTCACCCCCCTCTGATTGCTATATTCGTATACTTCGATCCTACAAGTGGTATCAGAGCGAGGTTTTTCTAATCTATCTTAACCGGTGATTAGATTAATGGATCGTTATTCGACAAAACCATGTGTGTTCGATGGTGTTGATTTTCAGTTTTGGAAGGCCAAGATGGAGGCGTTCATCCAAGCATAAGGCTTCACAATTTGGGAGAAGGTCTACAAGCCATATGAAGTCCCTGCAAACGACAACGTCAACGACACCAATCGCACACATGTTGAAGCAAACAGCAAGGCGCGCAACTTGATCATCCAAGGTTTGGGACGCAGCGACTTTGACCGTGTGATCCATCTCAAGTCCGCATATGAGGTATGGAAATCTCTTTGTGATTACCATGAGGGTTCTAACACTATTAAAGAGGTTCGTCAAGATCTTTACAAAAAAGAATACATGCGATTTGAGATGAAACCCGGTGAGTCGCTAGATGACTTCTTTGCACGTTTCAATAAAATTCTTAGTAATCTTTGTGCTGTTGGAATTAGCTTTGATGATGCTGCTAATGCTAGACAATTGCTTGGTGCTTTAGACATGTCTATTTGGGAGATGAAAGTTACATCCATTAGAGAATCTACTATCATGAGTACACTTACATTAGATGTTCTGTATTCTAAATTGAAAACTCATGAGTTGGATGTTCTTCCAAGGAAAGGTAATATTAAATCAATTGCTTTGATCTCTAACCCTAACATGTCAAATGCAAATTCTTCTTCTAGCTTTGCCTTGTCTTCCATGTCTTCTTTAACAGATGAGCAACTTGAAGAGTTTCCTGAAGAAGATCTGGCACTACTCTCTTCTCGCTTTAACAAAGCTTTGCATAATGTGAGAATGAGAAAGAGAGGTGGTCCTCCAAGATGCTATGAGTGTGGTGACCTCAACCATATTCGCACAAATTGTCCTAAGCTTGCAGGAAAAACATCAAAGGAGGAGAAGGACAACGACAGAAGGAATGAGAAGAAAAGGTTCTCGTCAAATGATAGAAAGAAGAAGAGCTTCATCAACAGCAAAGTTGTCCACCGAGTTCTTTCCGCTCTTGAACAAGTCAATTTGAGCGATGTGGATTCAGGGAGCAGTGAGGACGATGCAACTCCAAGCAAGCATGAGTTGACGGGGTTGTGTCTCATGGCTAAAAGCGACAAACTTTATCGAGGACGACCACGACAGCGACTTCAATGAGGTAGATCCTTCTTACGATGAATTAGCTATTGCTGTTGCTCGACTTGGTAAATTGCTTGACAAACGTGATAGAAAAATTAAGAAACATGATATTCTTGTGGAATCATTGAATGCTGAAATTACTAGACTTAGGATCTTGATTCCTGATGATGATGCTTGTAAATCATGTGACTTAATTTATAATGAGCTTACTTTACTTAGGAAAGAACATGTTACTTTGTTAGAGCAAATTAATGCTGGAAATGAGAAACTTGTTAAACATGCTAGCTGTTCTACCATTGATTTGCATGATACAACTCCATGTTCCAAATGCTCCACACTAGAATTGAAGTTGAATGATGCAAATGCTAGGGTTTCTCAAATGACAGATACTTTGCTTACACATGAGGTTCTTTCATGCTCAACTTGTCGCAAGCAAAAAGGAAAAGTGGATGTTCCCTGCAATAATTGTTTAACTCTTGCTATGAAAGTTGATTACTTGCAAAATTCTTTGGAACGTTTCACTAATGGCAAGAAAAACCTAAACATGATTTTGGATCAATCAAAAGTCAGCACTCAGAACAAAGGTTTAGGTTTTGATTCTTATGCTCATCATAAATCACATGCTCCCACTGTTGTCAAAACACTTGAAAGTGGAAAATTTGAAATTATCAATGAGCCTAAGAAAACTGTCTTTAAATCTGCTGGTCTTTTATCTTCTACTATGATGAATGCAAAATGTGCTTCTACTGTTAAAACAAAACATCATGTTAAGTACACTTGCACTCATTGTGGTAGAGATGGACATTTAGTAGACTTTTGCTTTAGACTAGCTAAACAACAAAAAAGAGAAAGGTTTAATGCTAGGTCTAAATTCAGAAAGGCACACTCTACTTCTCATTATGTGCCTAGGGTGAAACAAACACCTTTTGTTTCTAAAAACACGGAAAAAGGCAAATCTGTTTTTGTACATAAGAATACTCGTGTTGTGCCTACTGTTGTGCGTTGTGTGTCTCAAGATCTTGGATTCCTAAACATCTTATTTCTAACCCCGATCTGAGGCCTCGACAATTTCTGCTTCTATGTAGGCTTCTCACGAGGAAGGAGAACATGTGGCTAGTGAATTTCGGATGCTCACTTCATATGTTCATTGATAAGTTTTGGTTCTTCTTCACTCGTGCATTTCATGCTAAAAGTGTTGCCTTTGGAGATACTTCTTCCACTTCTTTTATAAAAGGCACTAGTACAAATGATGCAAGTACATGTGCATATGTTCAGGGAGAGTGTCTTTGTTCATAAAAGATGATGATGATCTTTGTTGAGGATGAGATAATTGGAGGTTTACATGAGAGACTCTTCCCACGTGCTTGTGTGTGCTTGTTTTCAAGCTTCCCACGTGCTTCACATCGACAAGCGTTCAAGTGAACTTTCGTGTATCTCCATGGTACTCAAGATTTTGGCATTTGGCTTTACGCTTCCTTATGCATTAGTTTAAGAGCTTATTCGATGTTGAATTTTGAGGATGTTGAATTGATTTGGTTCGTGCCACCTATTGAGTAATACCCATTCAAGATCATATTTATAATGGATTTCACTTTCTTAGAGATCATGTTTAAAAAGAAAATATTGTGCTTAATCATGTGGATCTTGAACATCAATTGGCGAGACATTTTCACAAAACCTTTGTCTTCTTCTCGTTTTGCTTTTATTCGGGGAGAACTTGGGATTGTTCATCCAATGGGTTTGTTTTGAGTGGGAGTTTCCTTGCCAAGTTCTTTCACTTAATGAGCTCACTTTATCATATTTCTTTATATATTTTGTAATTGTGCTAATATATGATAATCTAAATTGTTCCACTTGAACTAAAAATGACTTTGCGGAATTCCTTGGTTTGATTGTCTATAGTTAAATACTCTGTGATATCTCACTCTTCTAGGCTTGATATTGAATCTTCTTGACAAATTTGGGCTATGAAGCAAGTGTGTTTTCAGCTTTACTCTTTCATAAGACCTTTTAATCATTTTTGCATGTTTACAATCAAAGAAAAAGAAAAGAAAAAGGGAATCAATAAAAAAGGGTTGTTAAAAGCAAAAGCTTCAAGTTGTATGCTTCAGGCATGCTTTCCCTAAAAAAATAAGATGTATGCTTCAAGCATGCCATTCCCTCAAAGATAAGATGTATGCTTCAAGCATGCCACTCCTAGAAAATAAAAGAAGTATGCTTCAAGCATGCCACATGCAATTTATTGTTTAAAGATTAAATTGGTCTACTAGATTGGAGTTGAAACTACTTGCTCGCCCTAAGTTGTTAGTTGCTTCAATTTTTAAAGCCTTGCCTTTTCTGCTAAGATCTTGCTTAGTACTTGGCTATAGTTGACTGAATTGAGGTTGAGATGCATGTTATTCCCTAACTTGTTAAAATCACATCAAGATCATGTATTTTGCATGTTATGTGATATATAAGGTTATATAATCGAATGAGCTCATCTTTTCCTATCTTGGCACTCCCTTGTTTCTCATTGTGAAATCATTGCTGCAAGAAAAATTTTAAACAAATTCTCTCTTTTGTACTCTTGATGAATCCATTGTCAAAGGGGGAGAAATTTGGGAATCGTTGAAAAGTTTAAGGAAAAAGGGGGAGAAGAAAAAGGGGGAGTTGTTTTTGGAAATTTGAGAATTTTGGGAGAAGTTTGGAGAATTTTGGAATTTTTGGGCACATTGCACATTCACACATATTTTCCTTCTCAGGGGGAGATTTTGTTTTGCATTTTGGTCAAAGGGGTAATTCTGTGTTTTCTCTTTTTGGTTCTTGATCCTTTGGATTTCAAAATCTTTTGTAAAAGAGAATGCCAATGTTCAAATCTAAAGTGGTGTTGCCAATGTTTTCATCAAGGGGGAGATTGTGAATCATGTGATGAAAAATTGGCTTGATTTTTAATCTTTGAAAAATTGGTTAGGATTAATCTTGCAAAATTGCTTGCATGAAGGACCAAACATTCAAACATCCAAAAACAAGAGACTTTGCATTTGCGCCAGACCAAACATCCAAAAACAGTGAGTTTCGCATGTATGACGGACCAAACTTTTTGGTCTGTCATAAACATGATTTTGATGTTTTTACGCTTGTTCAAGAAATCGCGTTTTTCCCATGTATGACAAACCAAATTTTTTGGTCTGTCATACACATGGTTTTGGCGACCTTGTTTTTCCCATGTATGACAAACCAAATTTTTGGTCTCATACACATGCTTTTGGCGACCTTGTTTTCCCATGTATGACAAACCAAATTTTTGATACATCATACACATGCTTTTGGCGACCTCGTTTTTCCCATGTATGACAAACCAAATTTTTTGGTCTGTCATACACATGCTTTTGGCGATCTCGTTTTTCCCATGTATGACAAACCAAATTTTTTGGTCTGTCATACACATGTTTTTTGGCGACCTTGTTGTTCCCATGTATGACAAACCAAATTTTTTGGTCTGTCATACACATGTTTTTGGCAACCTCGTTTTTTCCATGTACGACAGACTAAATTTTTTGGTATATCGTAAATGTGCTTCTGAAGGTTTTTGCGCGGGACCAAGTTCTTAAAAACAGTAAGTTTTACATGTACGCCGGACCAAATTTTTTGGTCCGTCGTGAATGCGTTTTTGCTCGATTAGGGTTTTGAGCAAACTTGGAATTGTGTTTGATTTGTTTTTGAGATTATGAAATTTGTGAGAATTTCATGATGCTTGAAGTGGACTTTATGCAATGCTCATGTGAGTAGTTGCATGGATTGACATTGAGTCAAGTCGTGGACTTGTGCTCGGATTTGTTTTGTGGTTTGTTCATGTGCAGGTATTGCTCGAAGACGAATGTGGTCGATGACGGGACCGGAACTAGGTTCATGGAGGAACTGAGGTTCGGGACTAGGTTCAGGAGGAACTGAGGTCTTGGTGGTCAAGGATGTCATGCGGGACGTTCGGGCTAAGAGAATGGTGCACATGAAGAATGGTTAGTCACGTGAGAATGGCAGGAGGTCATTCGCGTGCAAAGTATTAGTCACGTGAGTATGGCGGTGGCCATACGCGTGCAAAGTGTTAGTCACGTGAGTATGGTAGGGTTGCCATACAGCGTGCAAGAGTTGTACTCGGCCAGGTTGGGCCAAGTAGAGTTGTGTTGAATCTGATTCCTTCTAGAGAATAGGAATTGTATTCAGGACTACTTGTGGGTTGGTCCTTTAAATAGGAGGGGTTGTCTCCTGTTGAAGGGCATCAAGCTTTGAGCAAGTTTTAGGGTTTGTACTCTTTTGATGAGAGTTCTTTAGACAAAAGAAATAAAGATCAATTCTTCCAAGATTCTTGCGTGCTCGATGCTTAAGCGTTGCTCACGGTGTTTTTCTGTTTTGGTTCTTGTTTGCATGCTTGTTCTAATTCTAGATTGGTTTTTGATCGTTGAGTTTCATCTTGATTTGATCCATCAAAAAACTTTCTAGGGTATTGATTTAGAGTTCCTCAAAGTCTAGTTGATTAATCGTTTGAAGATCTTGTTTAATCTTGAAGTTTTGATTAGATTAGTTTTCGTCAAGTTCTGGAACAGGAAGCTTGTGAAGTTCATAACTTTTGATCCATAAGTCCGATTGAGCTGATTCTTTTTGGGTTCGATTCGTATTGGAATCGAGTTTCTTGTGTCCAAATTTCAGATCGTTCCGACGGTTGGATCTCCGGGAATTCGTGTTTTACCGAACCTATGTCATTCTGTTTTTGTCGAAAACGAGGCAATTATTTGGTTCTATTTTGGAGTGAACTTTTAATAGATCAAGAATTTGGTTTTAGCTTCCGCACAATCATTCACCCCCCTCTGATTGCTATATTCGTATACTTCGATCCTACATAATGAAAAGCGATAGTTTAGAATGACATGATGCTTAGCTATACCTAATTCCTTATTTAGCCCCCTTGAGGTTGATAGACCCAATTAAACCCTTGAATAACCCTAGTTGATAATTACACACCCTATAGATAATTAATAATCATATTAGTTTCACTCAAAATCTTTAAAAGAGAGATAAAATTGTGGCGAGCAGTTGACTCAGTGATTTTAAAACTGTGCTACGATCAGGGGGACATTATTAGACTAACCACGAGGTGGATGCTGGTCTGGTCCCCGACCGATGACGAAAGCCATGTCTGGTTTGGTGGCTGGTACGAGCATGTACCAGATGGGTTTATGGTTGGTCCTATGGCTTGGTCCTTGGCAATATAAGGTTGAACCCCCTTGAGCAAAGTAAATAACTTAAGTTTCCGCTCAACCACAAGTTGGGAACCGACTAGTTCAGTTGAACCGTTTTCCAACATAGCTCAGTACATTGTTTATTTCCTGAAAAAATACTTACAAGGTGGTACCATTCTCGGAAGGAGAATGGGGAGCAGCATTCCCAGTAGGGGAGTGACTGATGGGGTGGAACGGGAATGGGCGTTGTAGCGCCATTCGCCGGTTCTCACAACGGTAGGTACTCGCTCAAGAAAGTGGGTCCTAAGTGGAGTGGTCTTGGACCTACCGGTTAGGGGCTATCGGGAAAATGTTGAACAAAAGGTTGTGGTCATCTCGGCCCAGCCGCATGCATTTAAGTTGCATGTGATTTATACGTGGCATTAATGGCCGTAAATATCTTGTGGGTAAAGCTAAGCAACTCTGTAGAGTCTAATTAAATGGTATTCGAATACGCTGTGCTTCCGGTAAATGAAGCTAAGTTTGAATTGGGGTGACTCCCGTAATCGAGCTCAAGCAGCCGTTGGATCTTAGAGAATGTGGCTTAATTGTGTTAACTTTGTGAAACCCCCACAACTACTATTAATTATGATTTGTGTTTCAAATGTAAAATGATGTTACAAATTGCATCCACAATAAACCTTATGCCAATCCCTCGGCAATCCCTTGCATGTAGTATTCAGTATTTTTTTTGTGCGACTTGTTGAGTACGGTTGTGTACTCATTCTTGCTCAACCCTGCCCTTTCAGAGTTCCAATAAATTGGAGTTTACTAGGAATTCGTAGATGGCGAATTGGTTTGGTTTTAAGGTCTTAATCTTTTGCTCAGGCCTGCTTGTGCGGTGTTTTGAATGTAACCTATTTGGGCCTCACTGCGCCCTTTTTGTAAAAACTTGGCCGCTAGGCCTTATATTCAATAAAAGAGTTGATATTTATCCTTTGTCTGGCAGTAAATGCTTGGTTCCCGACAGTTAATCTTCCTAGGTATCTGTTGAAGCATTTAAACGAACCCCTGAAACGGCGATCTGTTACACTTTAGACTTTGCGTTGAGATTTGTGCTCCAGCTAGCTTCGTCATTCTCTCTAGCAGACAGCGGCCATCTCCCACCACTGCCGAATTAGGGTTCGACTTCACTAGTTAGAATTTATAGTTTACTAAAGCTCGAACATTAGAGAGAGGGAAGGGGCGAATGAGGTGCCACCTTGGCTATAGGATGGAAAGGGTCAGTGGGCAACAACGAGTGGGTGGATCGGCGAGCTCGGACAATGAATAATGACGGAAGGTGGTGTCGAATTCAAGACTCTTAGGCCCCGTTTGGCAACTTGGAACCGGACCGTTTCTACTAGATTCTGAAAGAAACCTAACCAAATGGGTTAAAATTCGGAACGATTCTCCTCGGAACGTTTATTCTTTTTCCACTCCCGTGGTCGATTCGGTCTCAATCCCGTCCCACCCCGATTCACAGAATCCTACCTGAAACGTTTCTATCAAGAATCTCGAACCGTTTCCGTTTCTACTAGAATCTAAAACTGTACCAAACAAAGCCTCAGAATTAGAGATAAGTAAGTAGGCCGAGAGCGGTGGAGCTTACTGGCAGCGTGAGGTGGCACGGGGAGTAGGAAGGGGAACACGAAGGAGGTGTGGTATCCGGTGGCTATGGAACAGAAGGGAGGAAAGAGGGGCTAGTTTCGTATTAAATCAGAATTTTTTTAAATATACTATATTTTAATCCAAATTGCAGAAATAAATGTCTGTCGCAAGAAATGTCAGTTTTATACGTCTATCGCCTGTTCATCGGGCGATATAATCCTGTCGCCCGTCCATGGGGCGGCGAGACTTCGTGTTTTTCTCGCGTGTTAGGCGGCGGCGAACTGTCGCCAAGAAACAGCGACAGAATAAAAATCCCCGTTGACGGCGACATATAGCATGCGGGCTTCACTGTCGCCCGATGGACGCAACGAGGTTATTTTATAATCGCCGTGCCGGTGGCCCGGCAAGCAGCAGAACTAGAGAAAGAAGAGGAGAGAAAAGAGAAGAAGAGAGGAGGGAAGAAAAATAGAGCGCGATTTTTTAGCCCTGTCATTTCATATTCAGGTAATTTCTCGTTCTTTAGTTTTTGTATTTGTAGATCTAGAAAATGTAGTTAGGAAATGTAGTTAGAAAATGTAGTTAGGAAATGTAGTTAGAAAATGTAGTTTTTGTATTTGTAGATCTAGAAAATGTAGTCAGACGTAGGAAAATTTAGCAAACCTAGTTTGTAGTTAGATGTACTACAGACATAGCAAATATAGCAAATTTAGTTAGGTGTAGGTAGATCTAGCAAATCTAGTTTGATGTAGGTATGCACTACTCATTTTAATTTTTTTAGCAGTAAGTTATGATTTAGTAGAAATGATTTTAGATCTAGGTTTGTGTGCGTTGATATATCGAATGTAGATACTTTGAACGGATAGAAGTATTCATTTCTTAGGAATGCAGTTGGGTACATATAGCGAAAGTATTTTGATTTACGTCGAGTAGAAATTAATCGTAGAGAATGTAGTTAGAGTAGTTGTTTAATTCTTTAGTAGTAGATCTAGTAAATGTAGATATTGTATACCGATACGAATACATCCATATACATATTCAATTCTTACAAATGTAGTACGGCAGAGATAGCGATTGTTACAATCCTAGATATGTATTGTTAGAAATGTAGCAAATTTTTGTACGAATAAATATGTATTTTTGTAGCATATAGATGTACCAAAGCAAAGTTGGGGGTCGTAATATTTTTTACGGAAAGTAATTAATTCGTGGGTGAATGAATGGATTTGCAGATATAGCAGAACGAGTTCTATTTAGAATATATTATGGCGAAGGGGTTGTAATGTATGGTTCGGAGGGTGCAGATCTAAGTAACTTCCAGTATGTGGACAGAAGTTTGAGTAGGGTCGAAGAGCGCACATTTTCTTCAGTGTTGAAGTGGTTGTATTATACTTTTCGGATGGAAGAAGAGAAGTGGCAGCTGAAGGTATTTTGCCTCTGTAGTATGCAGAACAATCCATTTTGTTGGGAGCTAGTTGAGTTGAAAGGAACCGCATCGTGGAGATCATATGTGAGGGGGACAGAGCAACGGGGATGGAACCGGGTGCTTTTAGTGCAAGCCTATGCCCAGGATGTTGCCCCCCAGCAGCAGCCGGACGGTGGTGAGTGTAAGTGTAGTCAGGCTCAAAATGAGTTAAGTTTTGGTGACACCGAAATTGGGGGATCTAGCCGTGAGCAGTACATCCAGACACACAGCGAGGACATTATTTGCCAAAGTGGCGAATAATCTGAATTTGGGGAGGACGAAGCAAATGTTGGACAAGTAGCGCGGGGACTAGTAGACGAAGGTGAGCAAATTGATGAAATAACAGTTATGATGGAAGAGGAAGACCGTGAGTACGGCATAGCAGAAGTGGAAGACGACGATGAGTCGGATGAGGAAGATGGAGGTATAGAGCCGCCTGTGACAGCCGAGTGGAGCACACATCAATTTGAGAGGTTGATTGTTAATGAAACCAACGACATACGTTGGCAGTACAGCCCCAACGAGGTTAGGCCTGACAGTATGTACGCGACAAAGGAGGCTATGCAGGATGCTGTGAAAGATTGGGCCTTATCATTAAGAAGGACTTTCAGGGTTAAGAAATCCACGCCAACCTGCTACGACGTGGTGTGTGAGATCCATGGCTGTCCGTGGAGAGTGCATGCGTACAAGCCGAAGTGGGGCACCCATTGGTTATGCTCGAAGGTTGAGCGGACAATTTGTATGATTGAGGAAACAATGATGGCTCACGAGGAACTGTCATCTGGGTTTGTCGCGAATATCATGTACTCGAGAGATAGTGGAGAACCTGACTTATGAGCCCGTGCTATTATCCGAGCTATCGAGAACATATATCAAGACACAATTAGCTATGGGAAGGCTTGGAGGCGAAGCAGAAGGCCTTAGAAAGCGAGGTTTGGGAAGTTTGAAGACTCGTACCACAATCTGCCCGCCTTTGCTCGATTGCATTCAGGGAAGAAATCCGGCACTTACTATGATTATCAAGATTGTCCGTCAATCAAGTGGCCAACTAAAAGGCATCTAAGGAGAGTGTTCTTCGCATTCTGAGCTTGCATTAAGGCGTTCTATCAACGTCGTCCATTCTTTGTGCGTGGACGGCACATTCTTGACCGGGAAATACAAAGGGAAAATTTTGACAGCTGTGGGTGTTGACGGAAACAACCAGATTCTGCCTGTTGCATTCGCCTTTGTAGAAAGTGAGAACTATGAGAGTTGGCTATGGTTCTTGCGGAACTTGAAGATTGGGGTAATCAAAACTCGTCAGGATGTGTGCGTCTTTGAGCAGCGAGCATCTTTGATGCGCTTAGTGCGATCAACCAGTTGCAAACAGGGGCAGAGGAGCCATTTCCATGGCCTGACTTGCAGAGCCGATGGTGCATGAGGCATTTGGGCGCAAATTTCTACAAGTAATTCAAGAACAAGGAACTCATGAACATGTTCGAAAGACTATGTAAGCAGAACCAGGAGAGCAAGTTCCAGACTCTGTGGAAAAATATCGATGAGCTGACCAGAAAACACAAAGAGGAGATGGCGAACAAGAGTACTGCCAGCGAAGGACACGATGAGGCGGAGCCTCTTCCCCCACTGCCAACAGAAGATGACGCGACTAATCGTCGTCGAAGGCAAAGGCCATTCAAATGTTTTCGAATTTGGATCAAGCACGAACCGAAGGAAAAGTGGGCACTGTTACATGACACACATGGTGCCAGATACGGTGTGATGACCAGTAACTTTGCAGAAGTTTACAACTGGGTAATGAGAGGGATGAGATGTCTCCCATTGGTGGGAATTGTTGAGGGAGTGCTGCGGGGCACAACCAAGTACTTCGTCGACAGACATCAAGCTGCACAGATAGTGCTGAGAGATGAGAAGCTCCTGTACTCCTCCATGATCGGTAAATACATGGAAGAGAAGAGTCAGAAGGCAGCCAAACATAGAGCTATAAAGGTTGGTGCACGAACACTGCGCTTCGAGGTGATCTGTAAGGATAAAGGACGGCGTGGAACCAACCAGCGGGTTGTCATTCAGGAGTGCGTATTACAGGACATTTGCAAATGCTCGTGTAACAAGCCCCACCTTTTACCGCAGTAGTGTTCTCATGTGATAGCCGCATGTGCTTTATTTGGAATGCAACCTGGTACCTATCTATCTGAATATTTCAGGAAGGAAAGGATGATGGCAACTTGGAGCGAGGAGCTGTATGGTTACGGTGTTGTGGGTTCTTTCACCACAACTCGTAGTGCTGATGAAAGGTTCTGGGTCCCAGATTTTAATGCAGGTAGATGGAAAGCAGGGCGTCAGAAGACAAGACGTATCAGAAATGACATGGATGAGTCAGAAGCTGGCAAGCGCGTGAAGAAATGTTCATTGTGTAAGGAAACAGGACATACGTTCAAGAATTGCCATGCACGGTCTCCCGATCGCCGGCGACGCTGTGGTGCCACACGACGTCGACCCTGCGTGGCGCCCGCAGCTACTTCAGCGGTTCGCTGGTGTGCTACCAGCACCAGACTACCGGACCTTCACCGGCACACACGGTCCTACGCTGCGGTGGCCGGCGGTTCTGATGCGCAACTAGACTATGAAAAACAAGTACTCTTCAATTACACAATAACATGTAATATGTGTTCTATCTTGCGACCTTCGCGGATCGTCGAGCCGTGAGGCGACTACAGGTCGGCCGCCACTTGAGGCGTACTGTTGTGGTCGTTGGCTGGTGCTTGTTCGCGAGCTCCCATGGGGATAGCGTGGACAGGCACCTTGTCCAGTTCACGAGGGAGATAGCGGACGCCCCCTCGGCAGCGTCTGCATGATACTCCTGGGGTCATTTGTCCTCTGCGGCACGTCTGGGCCCTCTGCGACGGGTGTGCCGGATCGCAACGAAGTCGACCTTCATCGGATGCCCATTTCTTTGATACAGTGGGCATCTGAAGGTTCTAGATCGGGCGCCCCGCCATCAGCCTGGCGTCGGTTGACCCTACAGGCGATGGCGACGTCGACGGTCCGACCATGGGCACCATCTGGTGCCACCGACGGGTAAGATATTTCAACTGAAAGTTGGTACTTTTGCTTCTACATTTTTGAATACTAACGGTAACGTTCTGTTGTCACTGCAGCCTAAGTGGGCACACCAGACGGTGCGCCAGGGCTACCCGCAGTTCGTCGCGGCGTTGGACCACCTCACGGACGACCACGTGCGGCGGGCAGCGTACACTCAGCGCAGTGCGCCGTGTGACCGTGGCGCCACAGCCTGTCGACCACGTGCCGCGAGGCAGCGTCTTGGCTCACACGGCGGTTCCTGGTGTTCGACGTCCAAGTCGAGGCCTACGCTGTCCATCGAGTGAAGAGTTTTGGTGACCACGGCCTGCAGGCAGTGGTTGACACCTACCACGAGGATCTAGCGGACCGAAGATTCTACCGGTGCCCTTTGCCCGAGGATGAATGGTGCTGCTACTTCAACTGGGTGGATCCGGAGACGTACCACCCACATCTCAAACTTCCCGTTTGGATTAACTGGGGAGAGAAATCCTCGCCGTGGTGCTACTACCTCCCAGAAAAGCCGGACCCCGAGTACGCACACGGTGTTCTTCAACCACCACAGCGGGCATACTGCATTGACTGCAGGGCACGCTTTCGATTGTACAACAAGAAGCCCAACACACACCTCCTGCACCATATAGTGGAGTGCGAGCCGAAACAGAGGAGACGTCTCGGCAAGTCTCCCGAAGGGCAAGAAGGTTCGTCCTCTCGAAGAGAAAGGGATAAGGGGAAGCAGCCGACCGAGGTCCGCAGTACGCAACAAATTATTGAGGCATTACGAAGACCATCCGGGAACCCGGGTGGTATTAACATAGGGGGTGCCGGAAATCGGGATGGCATGCCCTTATGGGAGGGCAGAACTCCACAGAATGTACACAAAAAGTTACTTTTTATACCCCAGAGACGTATGGTATAGGCTACCCATTCGGCAACAGCTGGGAGCACTGTGCACGGCCATGGAGCTTTTTCATAAGAGAGATTGAGCGGTGTCCGAGAACAAATCGCACAAGATTGACGGGTGATGTAATGTGTAGAAAATGTTATGCGTCCTTCCCACTTTACGAACATAGGCGGAACGATCACTTGTTCCACCATGACAATCAGTGTAAGAAGCACTTTTCCTAGCAATGTCGTCACTGCTGTAATATCCTTGTAATATCATCTGAACTACCGTTGTATCTGCCCTACTGAGGTTGAGTTTGCGTACAAAAGTTATTAGTTGCATCTACATGCTATTCCCAATGCTTGCAATGATTTAGACACTCTGGCTAAAGTTTTCTTGTGCTGAACTATTCATATAATGGAAAAATTACATACGGACCAGATATTTTACGGGCTACCGAAAAGGGTTAGAAGTAATCGTTGACAATAATACTTAGGGTTATTACGACAGTCTGTTTGCGTATCAAAGAAAGGCCTAAATAACATATTTCTCCAGAATATAGTACTCCATATAGCAAACCGCCAACATGTTGTACTGTTCCCAAAAATTACAACCGAACCAGATATTTTACGGGCTGCCGAAAATGGTTAGATGTGATCGTTGACAATGATACTTAGGGTTATTACGACAGTTTATTTGCGTATGAAAGAAAGTTGTAAAAAACATATTTTTCCAGAATATGGTACTCCATATAGCAAACCGTCAACATGTTGGACTGTTGCGGAAAATTACATCCGAACCAGATATTTTACGGGCTGCCGAAAAGGGTTAGAAGTTATCGTTGACAATCTTAGGGTTATTGCGATTCCTTATTTACTTGCTTAATAATTTATAAATTTATTTCTTTCTATTTGGACCATAAAAACTAACAAAAATATCAAAAATGGTATATGTCGCCCGATGACCGGGCGACAGAAATAATGTCGCCCGTCCAACGGGGGATTTTTATTCTGTCGCCCGTCTAACACGCGACAGAAAACACGAAAGGTCTCCTGTCGCTCTATGGACGGGCGACATGCTTATATCGCCCGATGAACAGGCGACAGACGTATAAAACTGACATTTCTTGGGACAGACATTTATTTTTGCAATTTGCAATAAAATATAGTATATTTAAAAAAAAATCATCAAATCAAACGAGTGACTATACCTTTGACCGTTCTTTCTGTCTTAAGAGAACACCCTGACAGATCACATCACCCGCCGCCCCAAGCCAGCTCGAACTCTTCCACGAAACGCTCCCGAGCTCCCGAGACAACCCCGACCCCACACGGCGTGGACCCAACAGCGCACCACCCCGCCCGCTTCCGAGAACCACACGCGCCGCGTCGGCTCGGCCCGACCAACCCAACCCCCACGTTCCTCGATAAAGAGATCCCTTCCCCCTTGCGCGCTCTCGCCTCGCCTCGCCTCCCCACACGCAAAACGGAAACGGGACTCCTCCTCCTCCTTACCCCTTATCCTCTCCGGACCGGAGCTCCCCAGCTCCCTTCGGCCCTTCCGATGGCGTCCCTCACCACGACCACCTCCTCGCCCGCCGCCCTCCCCGCGGCCTCCACCACCGCCCCATCCTCGTCCGTCTCCCCCGCTGCCACCAAGCGGCCGCACCTCGCCGGCGACGACGCGCCCTGGCGCGCCGTGGCCACCGGCGCCGCCGGAATCCGACCCGTCCCGCGCATCCACCACGCTCCCGTCCTCCGCGTCTCACAGGACGACTCATCCGCCCACGCCCTCGCCGTCATGAAGGTACGTGCCTGTTCGGCTTGGCTCAATTTCGGTTTGGTTGGTCTAGTTAGGTGAGGGAGGCCTAATTCTGGTATTGCTCTGCAGCGTACGGATCCGATAGGGGAGGGGCTGGCCATGGAGGCGGTCGCGGAGGCGGCCGGGCCGGAGTGCATCGTGCCCGGGCAGCAGGCGCCGCTCCGGCTGCTGGGGCTTAAGGTACAAATCCATCGCTTGCTCGCAGTATTTCTGTAATCCGATCGTTATGCATGTGTGATTGATGTAGATAGGAGTATTAGTTATTGAACTGTATGAACCTTGTTTTGTGAGGGGACGCGTGGTTGGTTTCGCTCAGTTCAGCGTCCATGGTTGGATAGTTCGATGCTTGTGGTTGATCGTTTAAATTTGATCATTAATGGTTATTTTTGCTATGCTTGCTTTTAGCCAGGTTGTGTTGGTCGGTCTTGTCGGTTTCGTAGTCATCCAAATTACAATAAATAAAACTAGACTTTAGTTATATAAAGTATTCATGGAATTAGTGCTCAATCGCTTTGTTGTCGGAAACTAGTCTATAACTACTGGTGATAGTTGGTAGTATTATATGGTTCGCATTATACTGTATTACTTGTCATATACTCTCTCCATTCATTTTTATAAGGTGTATTTTAGCTTTGCACAAGATTAAGGTTGTGTTGAAATTGAGAAAGGTACAAGAGAAAATGACTTTGATGCCCTCACTTAATTGTCTTGAAAGATAAAAGATATACTTTGTGTGAGTGGTAATAAATAAATGCATATGGTTGAGAGAATAAATAGGGGTATAGAAGGAAAGACCTCATTAAATCTACATGACAGTCTTACATTTGTGAATAAGACCATTCAAAAAATAAGCCTTATAAAAGTGAACGGAGGGAGTAATAGAAACCAGTCGGGATGGTTTGAGACCATCCTTTTGGTGCATATAATGTTGTATAGGTTTGTGGTAAGTTGATCATGAGTCTGATACTGTATAGCTTGTTCCATGCTCTTGCTTGTGGTATTCACTGTCAAAGGTTGCTATTTTGTGTAGTAAAGCAAGGATACAGTCTTTTTACCCTGTTTTGCTTGGAAATGTCACGGTTTTACAGTGTTGTTTTTGTTTGAAAGGAATAGTGGTTGTGATTTTTCAATATCATTTTTTGTCGTATACACCTTTTAGTTGGCAAGTTCTACATTTCTAAAATTGCTTGAAGCTTGTGAATGTATTATAATATAAATTGGCTTCACGTTATAGTGTTTGAGTACTTCAATGAGCGGTGTTTTTAACCTGTTAAGTATTTCCATTTACACATGTAGTGCTTGGCTTTTGTGCATGGATACCTTGTAGTCTGTGCATGCTCACTTCCTGTACATTGCCAATAGTTTGTATAACTAAAATGCCAATTGTCACCTATTGTGAAAGAAAATGCCAACCAATTAATGTGACTAGTATGAAATATTGTAGATTATGTGCAATGGAAGCCATTTTGTTCACTAATTCTGAGATTTCACCATTCTGTTCTTTCTATGTAGGTTTGGCCCCTTGATCTAGAGTTGAAGTTCTTGGAACCATTTGGACGGGAATTACATTCCATGAAGAAGGTACTACTTTGGCTTGACTGCTTGAGACTTTCCTTCTGTTGTTCTGTTTACAGCTGAGCAATTTGCTTGAGTTATGAAATATCTGTAATCAAAATCAAAGACTGTTAATGTAGCTTAATTGGCAACATGACCACTTAGCAATCTTGTAGAAGGGATTTTGGTTGCATATTTTGTCTGCTGGTCTTGGTAGCAGACTAGCAGTAAACACTGTTCAAGTCGTCAAAGCATGTTGCGTAATTACACTTTAAACATTGATAGGAGCTGTATCATTGACTTGAGTTGCACCATTAGTGTTTTTCTGGGTCCTACGTAGTTCAACTTCAAACATATATGTCAGCTATTGGGGGTTGTTAAAAAACACCATGCATGTATTCTAGCAAACATTTCTCCTTGCTAGTTCTTCCATTTAGTCTGTTCTGTTGTTTACAAGGTCAATGTGACTTGACGACCATCCATTGGTTTCTTTAGGATTCGCCATATGTTCACCACCTTGTGTTGAATTAGTTCATAACCTCATATACATGCCTGAGTGCCTGACATCCTGAGTGATGTTTTGGTGAACTTTTCTCTAAAGAAATGAAAGGAAGAAATCAGCACGATATGTTTGCTGTCAAGATTTTTCAGTGGGCTAGGTGCTGAATTGGTGGATCCAGTGTTAAATGTCGAGTTATATCTTGAAAAGAAAGGTGATGGTGTTTGACCATTGTAGAAGTTCAGTCAACCATAATCCTGCTCCATGCTGAGACCAGTCTTTGAGGCAATGCCATATTCATGTTTTTGAGCATGATGATTTGATAAAACAAATGATCATATTACTGGTTTATTCACTTTTAGTGCTTCTTGGGTCTATGCTTTAGGAGTCTTCCAACTATTAGAGGTTGCTATGTATCACTTCTGGTTTCTTGGAGCTGATCCGCTGAACATGAGGCATCTCAGAAGTTAGAGGTTAGAGCTGAAGCGTATGCAGATCACTTTTAGGCAATGCATGAGCAGCTCCATTGATAACTCTCCAGTTGCTGGAATACTTGGAAAATATATTATTGTTATGTTCTGATCTGGTATTCTAGTTTGGACTTTACGATACTGTTGCAATCTTAGAATATTGTTGGTAGTGAGTTCCATCCAATGGGATGTATGCTCCGCTTCTGCTGCGCCAATAGATGGGCTTTTCTTGGTAGTTAATTAAAGACCAAAATATTTATTTTGACCTCCTTATTTTAGCTTGGTTTAGAAGTAACACACATTTATGATTTACTTGCTGTTTTCGACATGCTTAACCAAATACTAATCTCCTTCATTATCTCTACTATATAAAGTGAGGGTTTCTTCCCACGTCACATTAATTGTCCTGCTTAATTGCCCTACGCAAGAAACGAAGCGTTGCTTTAATTAGCCAGCTTTTGCAAGAAACAAAGCGTTAAAGATAGATGTTTGATATTATGAAATAGTATTTTTTTTATTTTTTATTTTTCGTTATCAATTTTGTTTTTCGTAGCAACGCACGGGCATATAACTAGTTGTATTAATTTTGCAGTTCATGGACAAGTCATGCAGTGTTATGGACTCATCTCTGGCAAATAAGTAGGCGCATGGCACATTAGTTCCCTCCAATACTTAGCTGATGTTGTATCCGCAGTGCTTGGCGAAGTTTCAAGTCCCGAAAGATACAAAATTAGAAGAGTCCATGGAGAGAAACCACATTATTGCATATCTTGAGTCGCATCACTTGATGGAACGAGATATGGCGTCGGGAACACCGCAGCGATTAGTCAGTAGTTCCTTGAGTATTACGTATGGACCCTGGGCTCAGTTTCCAGCAGGATAAATTCTTGTCAACATGTTCTTATACATTTGTTATATCCATGTAGCATGACCCGTTGAGAATATAATCTGAGTTTCCAAGGGAACGAAGAAAAAAAAAGGATCATACAAATTTCCATTTGTTCTGTTACTATGTTGTTTATCCTCAGGCGCAGCCACATGTGAATATGTGTTGGGGGATTCTCATCTGTGTTTGCATTCGCAATCCACTGGACGTGCATTTGTGTGGGACCGTGCATGGGAGAGTGCCAAGTAATCCCTTCCCCCCCTGTGTTTCCGTGTATTTGCCTAGCCATAAGACATTTGCGTAACCTGTTTTCGAGAAGGGTTTTGATAAGTTTCATCCGGATGTTTTCTTTAGTAACCATCATCTAAATTCTGGGCCATTGGATTTGCTTTCAGATCGATGCATACCCCCTTTGAATTCGAGGTGGGTTGATCTTACGGATGTGTGTTTTGATCGTACGGTCCAAAGTTTGGATGATTTTTAGGACAAAAACATCCGGATGATGCCTGTACACTCCCTTTGGAGAATGTCATGTATGGAGAAAGCGTGTAGCTGGCGTTTTCTAATTCGTCGCAAAGCTGTCATCTACTGGTTTGGATTGGCCAACACTGGCAGCCAATTTGTGTGAAGTTGTTACCTTGTTGGGCTTTTAAGATTCTTCTTATTACCCGGGTACCAGGCCAGTAGCCACCACACAATCCTCCGACTGGAGCAACCCCTAGGGATTTCGGATTGCGACTAGTACGAGCATGGAATCGATTGCTTAACGAAACCGTGCAAACAAGGTTGACAGTGTCCATCACGGGTAGGCCTGCAGACCTGACCAAACTGCTGGGTCTATAAGAGACGAAGGGGCACACAGTGTGTCTCGTGAAACTCAGCTGATGGTAGTACATGACAGCACAAGCACCCATTGGCCATTGGCCAATTTCGCAATCGCAGCGTCGCCAATGGCCAAAACCAACGAAAGAGAGAGAGAGAGAGAGAGAGAGAGAGAGAGAGAGAGAGAGAGAGAGAGAGAGAGAGAGAGAGAGAGAGAGAGAGAGAGAGAGAAACCGTATCGAATCTATTGGGAAATCCTGCCATCGTCGCCGAATTGCGCCGTGTAGCTCGTCCACCGCCGGGCGTGGCCACGATCCGAAGTCGGGCTCGATCGCGAGTTGAATCCACCGACACAACCGCGAGACCAATATGGTACGCCCGCCGCGTGAGAGAGAGCGCAGCGTCGTATCACGCGACTCCCTGCCGCTCGCTGACTCCGTGGAAGTGAAGGCATGGGCAGTTGGGCACTGCTACTGGTACGTACTACGCCGGCAGCGGTGGGGGCGCAGGCGCAGCAGCTACCGAGTTTCAAATGCTAGCTGCGGGCCTACTGACGAAACGGCCAAGCTATGCTGGCTAGACTGTGTACCTGAAGATCGCTTGCATCGGTTCGTGAGAGATTGGAAATGCAAATGCGAATCTCTTTGATCGTATAGTTATTAGTCAAAAGACTCTGTTCGCGCCAAAAACGTGAAGAGGTTTTGAAGCGCCGAGCAACGTGAAAACCAACCGGGTTTTGCGAGGCGTCTTGCGGTCGATTTGTACCGAAATCGACAATTAGAATTTGTAATTTGATCGAAGCCAGATAAACAAGGATCTCGGCTTTTCACTAGTCGGCGAGAACCGATTAGGAGATAACTAGATCAGCAGTTACAATTGATCAGGATACAAGGTAAAATCGGCAGAAGGCGATCTTAATAGCGAAGCAAATCAGCACAGGTGAAATCGGCTAGAATCAACAATCGATCTTGGCTATGTTGATTCCGTCGACTTACCAAAGAAATCTATGAAGCTAAAGCAATGTAAAAAAGAAATTGTAAAAGTACTTGTTGGAATTGATTGATTTCTTTGCTCGGCAGCTCCTCACTTTTATAACCACGCCTCGCCGTCCAGGGTTGTGCATAGATCACGGTGCTTTTATCCCTTATCGGCCTCTTATCGATTTCTTTCCTTTTTAGAAAGCGGTTTCCTTCTCGGAATTCGTTCTGGAATTTCTTTTCCATATCTTCTCCGTCTTGGGACCAGATTCAATACATATCGAATTTTGGTTCAAACATATGCCCCCATTTTGAAAGGTAGCTTGCTATCTTTCAAAAATCTTCGCTTTCTCGTGATCGCTTAACGTTTAAGATTTTCTCGGTAACTCCCCATTAATGGCGCCATGTGCTCTCGGTGCGTTTCAATCACGACAAGCGTTCCGCCTTTTCACCTTTTTCACTGAGGTATAAATATGAGACCCACTGGAGTCATTTTCACCCTGGCGTGCTCTCGTTAATCCACAAATCGGCTTTCCTCGCTTCAACCCTTCTTCTCATAGCATCGGCTGAAATGGGCGCATCTCGGTACTTGTTCGATCCAGGATAGCGATCATCGGTACTTCTGAGTCTATAGGAACCATAGAACACAATCTCTTGTCATTGGAGGCGAAATCCTAGACTCCCTTTATCGGCTCTGGTTACAACATCAACAGTGGTCCAAAAGTTTTAGGGCTTGGCCGACGGCTCTCAAGGTGGAGGTCTGTACATTAGAGTATCGGCCCAAAAGCAGTGGGAAGGTATGGGCATTCTTTGAGTGTATCCCCATGTCCTTAGTGCTCAGGAACCTTGAATCTTTAGTAGGCTGGCACTTTGCTATTTTTTGGTCGGACTCTTTTAACGCCTTCTTTTTTCCCAACCGGTCCCATCGGCCCAACCCTTTTAGACATGGCGAATTATCTTTATCTTAGGCACGATGGAGAACAAATATCGGCTTTTGGTGGAAACCTCGGTATAAATTGACGAAAAAAAGGGAGAAGGTTGGTCTAAATACATCCAAAATAACAACAAATGCTTAGGCCTGTATGTCGGATGAAGAACACGTAGCCTTTATCAACTTATGGTTAGGCCAGATTCCTATTACATGGCGCTTCCTTAGGACCAACCAGGTCTATCAATTTTATGTCGAGCAACTAGTTATGGGTAAATCGGCTATCTTTAGGGAAATCCTTCTTTGGCGCGTATACCATATGATGCATATCATCGAAGTCGGACTTTTCTTGGCAATGGTTCCTATGTAAGTCGGTAATGTTGGCGGCCTCTTTGGTTTATCGATTTGGCTTTCTGCGTTTTGGCCGCCTCATTATCCGGACCCTTGGATGAATCGGCTTTCCCAGCGGAAGACTTTCACGAGGAGTCGCAGTCCACGTATTCCAACCTAAGCCGATCCCAGGTGAAAAATTTACCATGTGTTCATCAGATGAACAAAAAATCTCTCTGTAGGCTTCCATAAATTTTGTCCTTTTTCTTGCATCTCAACCAAGCCTCTTTCAACCGTAGAGATTTCTTTTAAGTATAGCCAATTAAGCCGATCTCCGTGGCCTTCTTTTCTTCGTTTAAACTCTGACTCCTAATGCCCCAATCCACTCTCGATCTGCTTCCCCTGCTGATTTCTCCTTGCATCCTTCACGTCGGCAAGTACTCGAAAGCAGAACATTTCCGGTAGACATATGAATTCTATCATCCTTCGGTTTATGCCGCGTCGGTGGGTTTTGGACAAACCATTCCTTGCTTTCCTTTGCTTAGGATGATTAAACCACGAAACAAAGTAACCAACTCTACTGCGGCGGATCTTATTATTGAGCTAGCCGATGAACTCCATGTGGTAGACTTGCCCTTCCTTGTGTTAAACACGCGTCGATCGGGCCAATTTACCACATGGTGGGCTTCTATAGTGAGGCACTCTTGAGGCGCACTATTCCCGAGGTCCTGTCCTCTTTTCTTCCTGGTTTTCGAGAGCCGACAGAGACCGTTGCTGGGTCTAGCTCGAGTTCGAGCGATGCTAACTCGTCTCTAGAGGTATTTTCATTTTGATGTTTTATTAGAATAAGATTTTCATCGGCTTAACCATATTTTTTACCCTTTTCAAACCAAAGCAAGAGATCAACCCCAGCGCAAGCGCCTGTCGGCCGACGATCGCTTAAAACGGCAAGGTCATCGACCCCTCTTGCCGGTTTATCTTCCGCACGTTGGGGTCAATAGCCCATCAGCCTGATCTTGCCGTCATGCGCACCAAAAGTACGTCAATTACATTGGACTTCTTTTGTGGCGAAGTCTTCATGCTTCTGTCGGCTAACCCCATGTTTATAATTTTTGAGAAGAAGAGCCGTAGAGTCGTCATCGCGATCCCCAAAACTGCGGGTCGTGATGCGGCATCCCATTCGATCGGCTCTGCGGTTAGCTCCGATCCTTAACTTGACCCTTGTTTTTGTTCCTTATCTTATCGTGAACGCATCTTATCGTAACGCATTCCTCGAGAAACCCCTTCCGTTCGGTTGTTAGAAGCCGATGCGAGAAGACCCAGGCGGATGTCTTTGGTCTTGCCGGCCTCGCTCTGCCTCGTCACCTCGAAACACCTGCTTCTAACCCGGCTCGTCGATGGACTTAGCCGATCTCTTAGGCTTCTCTTTGGATGAGCTCGGCGACCCGAAGTGTTGGCCATCGACTATCCGTGACATTCAACGTATCATTCTTGCCTCTGCGCGCATCTGCTGCGATCCTTGCTGAACCGGGTATGCAAGAACGTCTCAATCGTCTTCTTGATGAAGTGTTGCGGCCGGAGGCGCTCTTCCGCCAATCGCAACCTCTCGAGGAACGCTATGGCGCCGCGTAAGCCGATCTTCCTCCTGCGGCTATGAACGCATGCTAGAGGTATGCCACTTGGACACTCGTCGGCCAGACGTAGCATCGACCAAGCCGAGGGTTGAGCAGAGGAAGGCTCAACAAGCCGATCAAGAAATTTTGGACAAGCTCATAAGCGGGCGCCAAGTCTCGAAAGAGTGCATTTGACCAGGGCGTGCTAAAATCGGCCAAGAGCAGGCTCAAGAGTGGAGTCGACCAAGATCAAACTTGAAGAAACAGTTGGCCTTGGTCACAAAGAACTTGCAGAATGCAGTTGGCATTACAGAATCTACATCTTCACCGCCGCCCGGAGGAAGAAGATTGGCGAGGTCTTTGCACAAGTCAAAACCCAATCGGCCAAAATAGTCCCGATTCGGCGATGCAGGTTGATCAACATTTAATAGACGACATTCAAGCTACCATCGGTAGAGCGGCGACCTATCGGCTCTGGGAGCTCATTTGCCCGGATCGGGACTTCACTAGACTTTAATTTACTGATCAGTTGTTGCCAATCTAATATTGCGTTAAACTTGAGATGACGTCTTTTGAACTCTTGCTTGATCGGCTGTGCATCTGATTTTGTAAGCCTGTAATCTGTGGATGTTTTAAACTGACTCGGTCGGCTGTATGACCGATTTTATTTGCATGTGCTTGTCATTGATCCTGATGTTTTCCTCTGTAGTTAGGACCCGACCCATATGCTTGGGTGATATGCCTTCAGATACTTTCCATTGATCGCTTTAGGTAGGACGAACCCTTCTAAGGATTCCAGTATATACGAATTCCCGTCAACCGGCCGATTGATCTTATAGGGCCCTTCCCACGTTGGAGACCATTTGCCGAATCGGTTATCCTTAGACCCAATCGGCAACACGGTTTTCCATACTAAATCGGCTTGATTGAATGATTTAAAAATCACTTTTTTATTGTACGACCTGGCAACCATCTATTTGTTCTTTTAAGCGATCTAGCGTGATTAGCCTTAGTTCAGCCAAATCATCTAGATTGTCCAGCATCGCCTGTTTGTATTCATCGGCTGATACCTTATCTTGCTCGTGTAGCCTTATTGAGCCGATGTTGATTTCAACGGGCAAAACGGCTTCTTGTCCGTATACCAACTGAAAGGGTGACAATTTAGTTGATCCGTGATGAGATAGCCGATAAGCCCATAAAGCCTCCGATAGCGTTGAATGCCATCTCCTTGGCTCTTCCTCAATTTTTCTTTTTATCAGCTTTATCAATGTTTTGTTCGATGATTCGGCCTGTCCGTTGGCCTGAGCATAGTAAGGGGAGGAGTTGAGTAATTTTATCCCAAGACTTTCTGCAAACCCTTTGAACTCGTTGGACATGAACACAGTACCCTGATCAGTAGTGATTGTCTGTGGAATCCCAAACCGATGGACGACGTGTTCATTTACAAAGTCGATTAGTTCTTTACCAGTAACCTTCTTGAGTGGCACAGCCTCAACCCATTTTGAGAAATAATCCGTGGCTGCAAGGATGAATTTATGTCCTTTCTTTGGATGACGGAAATATCGGCCGATTATGTCTATACCCCATCCTCTAAATGGCCATGGCTTGACGATCGGATGTAAAGCCGATCTTTGGTCTTGTTGTATGTTACCAAACTTTTGACACGTTTGGCATCCTCTATAATATTTGAAGCGATCTTCTAACATCGTCGGCCAAAAATATCCTGTTCGTCAGTACTCCATTTCATCTTATGAGCCGATTGATGTGACCACAAATGCCTTCATGAACTTCACCCATTGCCACTTTGGCTTCCTCGGTTCCTCAGACATCTTAATAACAAACCTTCCATAGTCCGAAAGTACAATCGTCTTCTAGTAGAACATATTTGGCGCTTTGCGCTGACCTTTGCTCGATCGGCTTGGTTGGATCGACAAATAATCCCTTATCTCTGTTCTCCGGTCGGACGGGGTGAACACATAAAACCGGCCAAGCGTTTAGCTCGATTAGTCCTGTCGGCTTTCAATCCTGCACTGATGCACATTGTGCCAATCGGTTTGCTTTATCATTAGCTTCTGGGAATATGTTCTATGGAAAATGTAGTGAACATCTCGATGATCCTGAGGCATTGATGCAAATCTTGGGTTAGTGCATCATCATTGCATCGGTATTCTCCTCGACTTCTTTGTACAATTAACATCGAATCTCCAAAAGCTTCGACGTCTCTCACTCCGATGCTATCTAACAGTTGTAGACCCTTAGTAATGCTTCGTACTCGCTTGATTATTTGAACATCGGCTATTTAGCCGATACATGAAATCATACTCACCTTTCTAGGTGAAACTAATACCACACCGATGCCTTCCCCTTCTTGGCAAACAGACCCATCAAAATACTGCCAAGGAGTTACACTAGTTGTTCCTACTAATGTTTCACTCCTGTGATAAAATCGGCCCACACTTGTCCTTTCACAGATTTAGCGGATTCATAGGATAACTCAAACTCGTTAGGGCGTATGCCCATTTACCAAGCCGACCCCAGGATGGCGCCGATAATATGTATTTAACTACATCGGTTTGCATATTATAACGCATTTGGGCGCCAAAGATATAATGTCTTAACTTGGTGCAAGCAAAGTACAATGACAAGCATAATTTTTCTACTAAGGGATACCTGGTTTGCATCTAGAAGGCGTCGGCTTAAGTAATATATTGCTTGTTCCTTCCTATCGGCTTCTTGTGTTAAAAGCTGCTCCAATCGAATCACCTTCACCGATATATATAGTCTAAAAGGTATACCGTGTTTTGGTGCGGTCAATCTTTGGTGGACTCATCGGATAACCTTTATGTCGTCGAAGGCCTTTTCGATCGGCTTCCCACTTAAACTCTTGGTTATCTTTAATTTTCAGCGGCGGTGTGAAGGCAGAATACGTCGACAAGTTTGAGATAAAACGTCGCAAGTAATTGATTTTCCCAATCAACACCTGCAACTCCTTTTTACTTGTCGGTGGTTTAGTATCGGCTATGGCTTTCACTTTGGTTGGGTTTACTTCAATCCCTCCTTCATGCAATCGTAAACCCAAGAAATTGTCCAGTAGATACTCAAAGCACATTTGAGAGGTTCATTTTTAACCCATGTAACCTTGTGCTTTCGAACATTTTTCTCGGATCGGCTAAATGTTGCCGATCTTCTTTGGATTTTACCACTACGTCGTCAATGTATATTTCCACGATTGCCGATCAAATCATGGAAAATATGGTTCATAGCACGTTGATAAGTAGCAGGCATTTTTCAACCCGAAGGTCATAACCTTCCACTCGTATAGCCCTAAAGCGCTGGGCATCCGAAAGCCGCTTTATGTATATCGGCTTCGCCATGAATATCTCGATTATATCCGCGTTTCCGTCCAAAAAACTTATGATTTTATTTCCGGATGCATCGATAAGCATATCGGCTATGGGCATCGGGTACTCGTCTTTTGGCGTAGCTTTGTTCAAATCTCTAAAATCGACACATACCCTAAGTTTGCCGTTTTCTTCTTCACAGGACGATGTTTGAGACCCACTCGGCAGATCGGCAAGGCCGGATAAATTTCGCCTCTAGCAATCGTCCTACTTCTTCCTTTATAGCGTCATACAACGTAGGGTTAAACCGCCTAGGTACTGCTTTGAACGGCCGATATCCGGGTTTTATAGGTAGCCGATGTTCAACTAGTCGGCTTAAAACCTGGCATTTCATAATACTCCCATGCAAAGCAATCCTTATATTCTTTGAGTATTTCACCAACTTTGCTTTATAACTGGTTCTAATTTAGCACTTACAAGCGTTGGTCTTTTGCTATCCCCTTCCCCAATATCGATCTCTTCAAGCAAATCGTGCGTAAATCCTAACCCCTTTCTTTCTTCTTCAAAATCTTCAACAAACTTCTTCGTATTCTTCTGATAGCTCCTTGCTTTTCCTGCGGTTTTGCTATTGTCTTGCGCTCCATCTTCTTCACTTATCGCCTGTCCGATCAAGCGTGTTGGGTTTAACGATCGGCTTGAATCTGATTTCTCAACACGATAAAATCGCAATTGTCCAAGGCTTTTCTGATATGCATTCACCTCTTCGTGGCCAATTGGTGTCGAGGGCTAGCCATGGCGATATGAGCCGATGTGTGGTACGACTTTCTTTCAGATCATCGTTCACCGCTTCGTGCATAGTTGATGGTATACAACGATTAGCATGGATCCGATCCGCCCAAGGAGTACGTGTAATTGCCTTTAGCTTCAATCACAAAAACGCAATCGGCAAAGTTTTATTACCGATCGGATTCGACACCATTACGCCTTTAGCCTCGGTTGGGTCTCCGGTGAAGTCATTTAGCACCATGTTGGTCTTGATTAAGTCTTCGTCGGCTTTTCCCAACTTTTCAAAGTACTTAACGGCATCGATTGACTGTTTCGCCATCGACCAACATACGGGATATTGGTCGGCCATTAATGTATCCTTTTAGATACAATGGTTTCAAATGCCGATGCATGTCTTGTGGTTTTTCAAACACACGTCACTGGTGCTCAGAGGCACAATCGGCGAACACTTCTTGATTCTTCGATTCTCAACTCGGCAGGTAAAGTGAATACCATGTTTATATCCATTGGTGGCGTATCATCTCGGATCATCGAGAACTGGATTGAACCGATTGATCTGAATCACTATCGATCTGTTCCTTCTTTCTCCACTCCTTTTTCAAAATCGGTCGGTCTTAACTTATTAAACGTCCGATCCTCTCACTCTCCTTTTCGGCTTCCCTTTCTTCTTGTGTTTTTAATCGCCAAGCCTTCTGCTATGCGACTTCTTTGAGACCGAAGGGCACCATCTAGGTTTGGGTTCTATCGGCTTTCTTATCTTTCCACTAAATTGCCCATTTCACTGCCGATTCCATCCTTCTTGCGTTCGCCGATAATTCCCGATTTTGGGAGGATTCGCCTTGTTACGATGTTGACAACCTTTCATAGATCGGCCTTCCGCTCCTTACTGACGATCGTGTATCGGTCTGGACAACTGTCTTTACGATTGGTTTGGCCGACATGTGGACGAAAGTGTTGCATAGGACAAGATACAATCAAGTTGGTAAGGTCATCCTCTCTCCCAAAGAAATCGCCAAAAAGGACATTGCCGATGTTTCTCTTCTTCTCAGTAATCGGCCGATGTGGCACATCCGCCGCCGACGTCTCCCTCCTTTGCCCTCGACCGATGAAAACCCTGGTGGTGTTGAGGGTTATACCTTCGACTTATCCTTTCATATTTCCCGGGAGTTGTGAGAAGGTCGGCTTTGGTTTGAAATCGGCTCTTCTTGGAGCCTTCTCATTTCGATACCATCTACCGAGCCTCTAAGTCCCCTCTTGGTTTCACCGTTCTTGAGTTTTGTCCATTTTTATCGGCTTCTATTTGTATAGAACCGGTGATCTACCTGTCTCGTCTCGTGATACAATTCCCTTAGTCGGCTTATCCTCTTCCGCAGCCTCTTTTCTTTTAAGTGAACATTGAACCATGTTGACCTGAAAAGGGCCCATATCTATCTGCATAGCCGATTCTTACGCAAATTTTAACCTGCCATCGGCGATGGCCGATTGGATCTGTTGTCGAAAAATATTGCAATCGTTAGTGTTATGAGAGAACGAATGATGCCATTTGCAATACCTTCGCTTTCTAATTTCTTCTAGATGGTATGATATGCCCTTCTCGTAACCTTATGAGTTTTTCTTGTAGTAATAAATCAAATATCTTGTCACACTTCGACACATCATACGAGTACTTGACTTAGCTTTATTCTTTGTCGGCCTAAGCAGAGCATACGAGTGGTTTTTTGGAACCTTTGGCCCACTCGGCTATGTTCATATGCTTCGTCGTCGGAGGTGTCGCCCGAATCGTAATCTACCATGTTTACTTTGGCCTTTTCATTGCCGTTTGTCCTAAACCTATCTTTAAACCCTTTGCTCTCTGCATACGGCTTTCATGTGCCGATACGCGATGGAGTAGGTGGCCCAAGTCGGAGGAACTCCTGGCGACAACTTTTCTTTTAATGGAGGGATTAACCCTTGGAACGCTAGGTCGGCCAATTGATCGTCGGGTAATGTTACACTGTAGCACCTATTCCGTACGCCCCGAAATCTTTTGATATAATCAGAGACCGATTCGCCAGATTTCGGATCGAACTAAGATCGTAAATCCTAAGCTCCATAGTTCGAAAGAAGTACTCATGGAATCGGCTTTCTAAATCGTTCCATATATGAACTGAATTAGGTGGTAGATTTGTGAACCAAGTGAATGCAAGGCGAGATAATGATAAAGGAAACAACCTAATTTTTAACCCATCGGATCATCGCCTCCCCACATTGAGCCATGAACCGTCCGATATGCTCAATTGTGGTAATAGAATCATCCCCAGGAATTTAGCAAAGTCTCGTACCCTAAAGTTGTGGGGGTACGGCATTCGGTCTATGTAATGGTATGGCTTCCTGTAGCCGATCACTCTCCTCGGGTTGTAAACCGAACTGTTCTCTCAAAACATTGGCAATTTGTTCTGCCCAATGAACATTGTCGGCTTGTGCGTGACACGGCCAATTCTCATTGTTTATGCCCCCGAGTGCAAACTGTCTTTGTCCAACTCGCACCTCAGGAGGTCTTGGTGCTGCGTCGTAATTGTGATTAAAACCTAATGCATCGGGTATGGGCGCGAAAGGTTCGACGTATGGCACCACCCTATATGGCGCTTTGTTTCATGGTTGTGGCCCTCGTGGATCGTGGAACTCGTCCCATTTCGATCGGTGATAAGCCGATAACCCGATGTTATTGGAGGCGACTTGATTGAGTTGATGCGCCTATCTTGGCTCCATCCGTGTGCCCATGGTAGTGTGTGAACCCATCTCTCTGTATGCTTGGTTTCGAGCAGTAGGTTGAGCCAGGCATCATGATAGGTGCTTGAGCCGACACGTTCTTGTGTTGGTGTTGGGTGCTATGGAATATACCGGAGTGCGTAGGGATGGTTTGTGGTGGATCTAGCAGGCTTCCAGGCAGCTAATTCTTGAGCAATTGTTTTCACACTATTTTCTATCATCGGCTTTAAAGTAGATACTAGAGCCGATGATTGGTTAATTAATGCGTGATGGACGATTGCTCGATCATACTTGATAAATCAGCTTGAGCGGGTGCGTATCGGCTTACCGATTCAGATGTTGAATCTCAGATAGGATTGATGCTTGGGAGTGCAATCTTTTGAGTAACGCCACGGCGTGTTTTCTGAAGCATCGTGAGCATCATTTCCTCCAGAGTCGCTTCGATCTTCGAGTTCTTTCCGTTGCTTTCGGGGGTTAAATCGGCCATCCGGGGCGCGATTATGGCATCGGTGTTGATATCGGCGGATCGCGGGTTTGTCGGTTGACGACATTCTTTTGTGTCCCATCTGGCGTGCCAAAATATGTTCGCGCCAAAAACGTGAAGGGGTTTTAGGCCTCGAACACACAAGACAAACACCGGGTTTGCAGAGGCGTGCGATCAATTTGACCAAATCGACAAGGTAGAATTTGTAATTTGATCGAAGCCGATAAACAAGGATCTATCGGCTTTTCACTAGTCGGCAAGAACCGATTAGGAGATAACTAGATCAACCGGTTACAGTTGATCCGGATACAAGGTAAAATCGGCTTCGGGAAGGCGATGCGCAACAAAGCGAAGCAAATCAAACCTGGGTGAAATCGGCTAGAATCAACAATCGGCGATGCGCAGCTATGTTGATTCCGTCGACTTGCAAAGAAATCTATGAAGCTAAAGCAATGTAAAAGAGAGGCTGTAAAAAGTACTTGTTGGAATTGATTGATTTCTTTGCTCGACGCCCTCCTCCTTTTATAACACGCCTCACCGATCCGAGTTGTGCATAGATACGGTGCTTTTATCCGCATCGGCCTCTTATCTGATTTCTTTCCTTTTTAGAAACGGTTTCCTTCTCCGATTCGTTTACCGATTTCTTTTCCATATCTTCTCCGTCTTAGACCGATTCCAATACATATCGAATTTTGGTTCAAACAGACTCGAAACTATCGCAGAGCTAGAAACGGGGAGGATGTACAAATCACTATACAATAAAACCGTTTCCAAAGAGAGAAGAACTGCTTTTGTTTAATGCGCTGCAGAGTGCAGAAAGTCGCCCAAAAACGTTCGGTTCTTAAGTTTCATACGGTTTGGAATTGAGATGTAATCGCGTGTGGCCTGTTTGATGCGCCGTCACGCTCTTGCTACACGCAACTTACAAACATTCTAATTTATTGCGATTAGCTAGTATTTGTTTTTTCCTCTCTCTCTCTCTCGATTGGCTATTGCGGTTAGCTATTATGACATTCTAAAGACAAAAACTAAGATTAAAAATACTAACAAATCCATTCGAAGGTCTCCTGCCTGCCTGTCCCCTCCCGAATCCGTCCCACTTGGTTCGGAATTTGAGCTTTTATAGCTTACTGATAGCTTTTTTTTTTTTTTCAAATATACATCATTTTAAAATAAATTAGCAAAAATAGCCTATTTTTTTACTATAGAAGTTGCGATAAATAACATACGACGTATCTAATAGTTGGATTTTCGTGCCAACCTCACTGTTGTGCTCTCATAGCTCAATAGGAGCTCCTATTCAACTCACGATACTACCAATCTTCTCGGGCGCAGCTTTCACAATCGGGATGAGAGCCATTTTATAAATCTATTTGAAACGCCCAGATTTGAAAAGAAATGAACACCCTTATGAGGCCTAACATTGGAGGCCAACCAAGGACTCCACGTGTCATTTCATGCCAAATTGTGAAAAAACCTTTCTCTCTTCAAATTACGTATAGGTCCTTGTAAATTAAGTATAGATTTGAAAAAAAATATTTATTTATAAAAGACCTAGAAAAGGCTAAGGCTTCCCGTCTCCTTCTCCAATCACCCCAACCCAGCACGCCACTCCCTCCCTCCCTGCATGCGTGTTCAAACCGTGAGCATAATCCGTTCTCCCCGTCTCCGTCTCCGATTTAATTTCTTGGCACCCCGGATCAGTATATTCCACCCTCCCTCCTCCGGCTCCGATTTTATTTCTTGGCACCTCGGATCAGTATATTCCATTCCCCCTCCTCCTTCTCTTGCTTTGACCCATCACGGGAAAAGAAAAGAAACGAAATCGAACAAGCGATCCCGTTCCGTTCCCATGCTCCGAATACAGCCTGCAAGAGGAAGCCAAGAAGCAGAGGAGGAGAGCCTGTAGTTCACCGCTGCCAGGTATGGGGCGGCGCCGGGTGGATCGGATCGGTGCCGCGGTGGTCGCCTGCGCCGTCCTGCTGCTGGCCGTCGCGTGCCGGGGCGGCCTTGCCGGCCAGACCAGCGAGTACCGGCGGCAGCTGGGCTCCGCCATCGACATGCCGCTCGACGCCGACGTCTTCCGCGTCCCCGCCGGCCACAATGCGCCCCAGCAGGTAACTGTACACAGACCAAGACAATTTAGTATGTTGTTCCCCTTGTTGATTTCTTGCGGTTTGGACTTAAGCGTCCTACACACAGGGTTTAACATTTCGTTTCGGGATCAAATTTCAAGCTCCCGGCAGTAGCGAAATTCGTCGCAAATCGCTCGAAATTCGGTGAAAATCGAACGTTTGGAAGTTAAACATACGGTCAAAATCAGCTCGAAAAAAATCTCGAAATTTGTTCGAAATTCGATCGAAATTCCATTGGTTTGGATGGAAAAAATGTGGACCAAATGGAAAAATGAAAAAAAATGGGAAAAATTATAAAAATTGTGGAAAATTATAATAGCACAATATGAAAGAATATAAAAAAAATTTGGCATGACATTTGCTATATTTTAAACAATCTCAAGTTGCACTAATAATAACATTTCATTTCAACACTGTTCACAACTCAATTCAACATACCACACCTTTGCTATACTTTAAATATACCATAACAAGATAACATTAACATATTAAATATACTATAGAAATACAAGTAAACTTTTCAATATTGGATAACATTAATATATTAAAAAATACCATACATTTGCTATACTTTAAATAATTGAAAGTTGTCACATGTTAATACAAGAAATTTTTTAAATATTAGATAACATTAACACATTAAATGTACCATAGCAATACAGGTAAGTTTTTAATATTGGATAATATTAATATATTAAAAAATACCATACCTTTGCTATACTTTAAATATTTGGAAGTTGTCACATATCAATACAAGAAAATTTTTCAATATTAGATAACATTGACACATTAAATATACCATAGCAATACAGGTAAGTTTTATTTAGATAACATTGACACATTAAATATACCATAGCATTACAAGTAAGTTTTTTTTCTTGTATAAAATTCCGGATCACAGTACAGTTTTTTTTCAATGTTGTAAAATCGGTTATGATGCACAAACGTCTAAAATTTTTAATTTTTCAACCAATTTTCATCCTAAAGGTTACAAAACTAATAATACTTATTTTAGAGAGTTTTTGGTTAAATTTTCTCAAATTTTCTCATTTTTTTGAATTCAAATTTGAATTTGCTCGGTTTTTTGCTCGGTTTTGAATTTCGGTTCGGCTCTAAATACCGAATTTCGTTCAAAATTAGGGAAAACTGAACGGCATTTGGAACCCTGCCTACACAGCACCGTGTTTATGATTCTTGGATACACAGTACTCCCTCCGTACAAGTTTAAAAATTCTATTTTTCTTAGCACAGAGACCAAGAAAAGATTCAAAATGACTAGACTTATTATAATTAATCACTATAATTGATACATGCATGTAGAGAATAAAAGGTAAAGACAGATATTTATTAAGGGGATAAACGAGATATCACATTAATTTTTTATTAGAATATGAAATGCATATTATATTTATGGATAAGATTATTCAAAAAATACCACTTATAAATTTGGACGGAGAAAGCACACCACTTGCGTGTGTTAATGTACTGGCGTTTGGCAAGTACTCCTATTGACTAGTGGTAATTGCAACGTGAAAGGCCTAAGCTCTAAAGTATGGGGATATTATGTCCTCATTTGCAGCGCCTATGCTTGGTATGAATCTGTATTTTTCTGTGTCACCATGTGGTTGATGATATCCCGAAGGACTAAAAAGACGACTAGAGGTCTGTGTGTGGGTGGGAGAGGGGGGGGGGTTGAATAGGAGCCAAATAAAATTTTCTTCCTAAAAGCTCAAACTACTAAGAGAACAAATCAGATCGTAAAATTCGAACAACTGAGGTTAGATGAATAGTGCCGCCGACCAGGAGGTCAGATGAACAGTACTCCGACCTAGTTGAGGTTGGATGAACAGTACCCAACAAGTGAGATAGGATGAACATTGTTCAAATGAACAATACTCAGATAAATAGTAAAAAATCAGCACGATCTCAAAAAATCGATATAACTTTTGATCGTTTGATCTAAAACCCGTGAAACTTTGTGCGCACCTTCCTATGGATGTCAGGAACCTATTCGAACCTTCAATCGCAAGGATTGATGTTAAGGTTCCGACCTTTTTCCAGTTTAGTGAAGGTTGCACTGAAACTATGTCTAAAATAGAAACTTCCCCCTGAGCATGCTCGTGGGGTTCTATTGATCAAGATAGTCTTGAATGACCTCCTACAAGTCATAGTAAGCAAGAACACTAGAGAACAATCCTTTAATCAAACAAAAATACGATCTACAAGAATCTTTCTTCTCACAAAAGATTGGTTTCTTGTAAGAAATGAAAAGAAAAGGTTGTCGATTGCCTAGATGACTGGGATATGATCTATAGAAGATTCATCCAGCAATTTTTCATCCCTGACACAAAATCCAAATGCACTTGAAGGAGGGGAGGCAAATTCAAAGTGCAAAGAGTAAAGATACAAGAACTGAAATGAGTTTCAGAATATGAAAAATAAATCTTGAAACACTTAGAGAAGGAGGGTTTCAAAGTTACACAACCAGGTGGACAAAGCTTTTATCAAGCAACCAAAGAATCCCCTCTTACAAGATTGGGACGGGGGCATACCCCTACTCCTCTATTTATAGCACAATGAGAGTAATCTCCACCCTTAGATGACCTTTTTGACCCTCAAGAAACCTCATCAAGGGTTTAGATTCACCCCCTCACACATAAATAGGCTAACTCGCAACCCAACAACATAACGGGTTTTATCCACACATCCACATACTAACTTAACCACTACTCCACCCGCGAACTCTTGATCTAACGATTTTCCTTCATTTGAGTAGGGCTCAAGTTAGCATCTCATCCATCCACTTGTCGTCTTGATTCGCAGCCACTCTCCGGCCTCAGTCATCTTCCGGTGACACCTTGATCGTCTAGACCTCAGCTCTTCAAGCCTAGTCTCGATCTCCTTCTCCTCACCATGACTTAGCTTCGAAATCCTGCAACCATCACAGACAAGGGAAATACAGCACATAGCATTGCTCAAAATGATAAACAGTAACCAGCTGAGCAATCATACAACTAAGGATCACACCTTAGCTTATAACCACTTAAGGGTGCCCCGACCTCTTAAGAGCCGACCTGGTAAGGTTGAAGCTCTGACCACTTAAAAATTCCGACCACTAGGTCTGACCTCGCAAGGCTCCGACCTGTCAATGCCTGACCTCGCAAGGCTCCGACCTCTGGTCGTGGGCTACCCGCAGCAACTCAAATTGCTTATTCCAAAGCAAACTCAAACTTGAGCACCAAATGCTCAAAACATAGTCAATTACTCATCACACACAAGGGTAAATCTCCCCATGGTCTTTCACCTGCAATTGTCATGAATTAACGCTCCGATAGTTTAATTAAATTAATTAATTACATGCGGAGTTGTGCTTCTCGTTCTGTACTCGTGTTGGTCCTACAACATCTTCTTTTACATTCTTGGCATATAAAAGTTGTTTGAGATGCTGAAGCTAAGTCTTGTTGGATGGTTGTAACAGTTTATTACTTTTACGTTCTTTAGAACTGTTCTCATCTTAGTCATGCTATGCTCTTGAATTTGAAACCTTCCATTGATAAACTATGTCTCGTTGGTGGACTTGTGTACCTGGTTTGGCGGTACATGTTTCATTTAGTTGTTTGTCTCACAAGATTGTTGTCGTCGACTTCATATTTAATAGTATGAAAGAGGTGCTCACGTACAGTTAGTGGTGTATTGTCCACTTTGATGCTGATTGATATTGTGCTTTTAAAGGTTCATATCACACAAGGCAACCATGATGGCACAGCCATGATAATATCATGGGTGACAACAAGTGAGCCTGGATCAAGCACTGTGCTTTATGGGACTTCAGAGGATAACCTCAACTGGTCTGCAGAGGGCAAGCATACTCAGTATACGTTCTACAGATATACCTCAGGATATATTCATCATTGCACGATAAAAAAGTTGGAGGTCGTTGTCTCATAAAAAAGCAATGTGCATGTTTTCGTAAAGTTTGTTGTCTTGATTCAAGACTTAACGATGTCTTTACTGTAGTTTGACACAAAGTATTACTACGCCGTTGGGATTGGACAAACCGTGAGGAAGTTTTGGTTCAGGACACCTCCGAAAAGTGGACCAGATGTTCCATATACATTCGGTCTTATAGGTACTGTCAAATGTGCTCAGGATATACCTTAGATGCACTGATGCACATGTCTGAACTTTTGGAGCACTGCATATGCATATAGGCTAGTTAGCAGAATACACATTCACCAAATCTCGTTGTGACTTGTGAGTAATATCACTGAAAATTTTACAATTGTGTTCAGGTGATCTCGGCCAGAGTTTCGACTCAAATGTTACTCTCGCTCATTACGAGTCCAATTCAAAAGCGCAGGCAGTGCTTTTTGTTGGGGACCTGTCATATGCAGATAACTATCCATATCATGATAATGTGAGGTGGGATACATGGGCAAGATTTGTAGAGAGGAATGTTGCATACCAACCTTGGATCTGGACAGCTGGAAATCATGAGATAGATTTTGCTCCCGATCTTGTAAGTATATTACTCTCTCATTCTTTATTCACATTGTGATCTGTTCAATGGATTCTTTCACAGCTCAAATAGGAGACAGTTCAGCGGAGCTATGTTATAGGCATTTAAAAGTTCATTCAATTGCACACATTTGCAGGGTGAAACTAAGCCATTCAAGCCATATAGCCACAGGTATCCCACTCCTTATAAGGATTCCTGTAGCACGGCACCTTACTGGTATTCCATCAAAAGGGCCTCGGCTTATATTATTGTCTTGGCGTCATATTCGTCATATGGTATGTGTATGTTCCGCTGGTGCTTTGTTATTAGTTCTTTATGGAAAGTACTAAACTAAAAACTTCACAATTGGAAATTACGCTGTGCAAGTGAGTTTCTGATGCAAAAGTAATTCAGTCTTATATGCTTTAGGCAAAGAAGACATTATACCACTATGCACATTTCTGTTGATTGCTACTAGAAGGAATTAATGTAATTTACCAGTTCCCCTTTTCCTTTCCTAGGAAAATACACTCCTCAGTACAAGTGGCTTGAAGCTGAATTTCCCAAGGTTAACAGGAGCGAAACACCATGGTTGATCGTTCTAATGCATGCTCCATGGTACAACAGCTATAACTATCACTACATGGAAGGTGAAACCATGAGAGTGATGTACGAGCCGTGGTTCGTGAAGTACAAAGTTGATGTTGTGTTTGCAGGACATGTGCATGCCTATGAACGGACAGTAAGCGGCTACTCTCAAGTTCTTTTCCTGCAAATAATTCACTAGTACACATTGGATTGTTTTTTGGAAATTTCTAGTTGTTAAAGACAGCCTACGGTACTAATCAGGTTGTTCTGTTCACTTTGTTGTGATTTTCCAGTCCAATTTGTGCTTTTCTTTCTTTCCTTTTCATGTGCTTATTCGCATCTAGCTAGTTAAAGCTGTTTCAGTTCAATGTGTGCTCAGATTCATTACTATGCATAAAACAATACATCTTGAGCCTGAGCTTCTAACATAGAACCTTGCTCTTCAATTGCAGCATAGAATATCAAATGTTGCATACAACGTTGTGAATGGACTGTGCACTCCAATTCGTGATCAATCTGCTCCAGTCTACATAACCATCGGTGATGGAGGGAATCAAGAAGGGCTGGCTACCAAGTAAGATCCATTGCATCTTCCACCAAATTCCTGAACTCTGAGAAAGACTGTGTACTACTTAACTACATTCTCTCGTTTTGACCGACGGTATCTTCGCGGCGCTGTTAAAATGCAGCATGTCAATGCCACAGCCTAGCTACTCGGCCTTCAGGGAGGCGAGCTTCGGGCACGCCATCTTGGACGTCAAGAACAGGACGCACGCATACTACACATGGCACCGCAACCAGGACGGGGACGCGGTGGCGGCTGATTCCATGTGGTTCATGAACAGGTACTGGCAGCCGACGGATGATTCTTTCGACGAGTCCCAGTGACAAAGTCACAGTTGCTTCCTTGTGCTGTGGTCTTCAGTCCTCGCGAATAATAAGCATTGCCTCGAACACGCGAAGTCTCCGACCTAGGCATGTCGATCTGGTTCTCACTGCTTCTGGTAATCTGGCCCCCCTGAGAAAAGTTCAAGTTCAGAGCGCGATCAGATCTCAAGAGTGGTTCTACGTACAAAGCTGTGTATGTGTAGAAGCGAAGTTCCCCTGCTGCACGTCTCGATCGCAGCAAGGAAGAGACACTGCGAAAGTGTGAATCGCCAAGTTGTGTACTCGTCTTCTAGATGCTCAATAATTAATACTCCGGTTTCGAGGCATTGCAGGTTAGCAATGTTAATCCGAGGGAGCTCTGGCCGTGTCGTCAAGTGAGAGGTAGGCGCGCGGGCAAGTCGCGTCGCGAGGTTTGCAGCATCGGGCCAACCCCGTCTTGTTAGGTTGGGGCGGCGGCTGGGTGGACTCCGTTCCGAATTCCAATTAGCGGGCAGGTTGCAGCCGTCCGCCTGCCTCGGCGTGCCGCTCGGAGTACACGTCCGGCCGCTTGGGTACGCTATTGAGCCGCTCGCGCCCTACACTATTATGGCTTCTCCGGTGCCGCGCGGCCGCGCATGGCCCTCCCATGCCCTCTTCTACGCTTGCCAACGTAGAATAATATACATTACCAAAAGGATGCCACAGGCACGGCCTGAGCGAAAGAACAGAGACCTAAAACCAGACTAAGTCGTCATCTACGATTTCTTGGTACGCTCCAACTTCTTCATAGTTTGAAAGGGGGGTTGGAGTTGCAAGGGTGAGTACGGAGTACTCAACAAGTCGTACGGAAACGGGTGAATACTACATGTATGGGATAATCCAAGGATGGCAGTGGGGTTTAAGCATTTGGATGCAGTTTTATTTTCTAACTCATTTTACAAGTTAAACACAAATCAATAATAAGTAGTAGGGCGGGTTTACAAGTTCAACATTACTTAGCCATATTCACAAATTCACCAAAACAATTACTTGAACTAGGTTTCGGGTATCACCCTGGTTCAAACTTAACTTCATTTACCGGAAGTACGGCGTAATCGATTACTATTTGATTAACTCTGCAGAGGTGCTCAGCTTTACCCACAAGATATCAACAACCCTTAATGTCAATCGTGAATTTTCATGCAACTTAAATGCATGTGGCCAGATTGAGATTATCACAGCATTTCGTTAAATCATTCCTGTGTTTAGTTGTTAACCGATAGGCCTGACGCTACCTTGGACCCATAGTTCCAATTAGCACCTACCGTTGTGAGAATCAGCGAATGACACTCCGGTCCATTCCTGTTCCACCCCTTCGGTATACTCCCCTGCCAGGGAGGCCGATCCCTATTGACTCCGGGAATAGTACCACCAATTTAATCAAATTTTATTTCAGGAATGATTAACTTACTGAGCCATGTCGGATACAGGTCTACTGACCAATCCGACCTGTGGTTGAGCAGGAATTTAAGTTATTTACTTTGCTCAAGGGGGTCATTAACCTTACAATGCCAAAGACCAAGCCTTTCAATCCACAAACCCATTCTGGTACTCACAGTACCGGCCACCAGACAAACCAATGCTTACTCATCAGTCGGGGATCGGATTCTCATCCACTCCGGGATTGATCCAATACTGTCCCCCAGACTGTAGCACTTTTTACAAATTTCCGAACCAGCGGTTCGGCAGTACTTTATTTCTATTTCAAAAGCATTTGAACTAACTAACAGGAGTAATAGTAACTAGCTTAACATGACAATAGTTAATTATCTAGGGTTACCAGTGATTTAATATGGTTCAATATTTTTCAAGGAAGTTTCATGGGCAATTCGGCATTATCTAGGCATCATGTCATTCTAAAATAACAGATTTAAATATTTCAACATACAGTAAAATAATGCGATATAAAATAATTACTAATTATAACATGGCATGAATAGGTTCAACATGAACAATGGTGTACGGCTTGCCTTGCTCGGCGATCGGGTCAGAAGAATCGCATGGGAAGTAGTCGTACTGGGCTCCCGTCTGGTCCAACGTCTGCTCCGGGAACTGCTCCTGCTCCACCGGCGGCTCGATAGTCGAATCTAGCGCGGAAGAGGCGAATAACATAAATAAACGGAAACGAAAAAGGAAAAGGAAACGGAAACCGAAAATTGGGCCGGGAAGGAATGGAGGGTAAAATGGTCATTTCAAAAATTTAGGAGGCTCGAATTACGGAATGGAGGGCATTTTTGGACTCAGTGGGTCGAAATGGTTCGAAATATGTATTCGTGGAGTTTCTAGGTCTTCTGGAATTTTTTTGGGATTTTTCGGAATTTAAGACGATTTTCGAAAATTAATAATTCAATTATTAAATCCGAAAAAAAAGAAAACACTGTTCCAACAGTGTTGGGCTGGCTTCGGGGGCTAAATGGGCCAAGGCCCATTCGGCCTGGCGGCTTGGCGGGGCGGGCGCGTGGGCAAGGCCATCGGTACTGCGGGTGAGGAGGAAGTGAGCTTGGCCCAGCGGGTGTGACGGCCGGGGTGAGGCGCTAGGGCTAGAAGTGGCGGCGAGGGAGGCCTGGCCGGTCGAGACGGAGGGGCAAGGAGGGCTCACCGTGTGCGGGAAGGAGGCGAGTTTGAGAGGCGGCGGCGTCGTCTGTGGCCGGCCGAGGCGGTTGGGACGGGCAGCCGGGCCAGTAGCCAGGCTGGCCGGCCGAGCAGGCCGGAAGACCCAAGGGGCAAGGTGAATTTGGCCCAAAAACCAAAAACACAAATTCAAATAAGATTCAAATAAGACCAAAGCAACTCAAATGCATTTTGAAGTTTTTAGGGTCATTTCAGGTTTGACGGAAGATGCAATAGAGGCTGGCTTGGTTTAACGACCGCGGATGTCGAAGCGCCTTTATACGAGCAGAAACGACCTCGTCGGAGAAGAGATCCATCAAGGGCTCGTGGCATGCAGAGGCAAAGCTAGCTAGCGTGATATGCATCACTAGCTACTCGAAGTGGCCCATATAAATTACAAAAATATTTTTATAATTAAAAGATCTAAATGTGATAATTGCTAGACTAAAAGCATTGAAAATTTGTGGGTGTGTTGCATCGTTGTACTTAAGACACAATCAATTCATTTAATTTGATAAAGGTTGTGCTCAATCGATCTTGGAGGCATCCATTATGTGTAAATAGAGTGCAATAAATGATTGAGACAATCATGTTTGTTGGACTAACCATTTTCTATGAGTTGTGGTTGAAATAGGGCTAAATCCAAATGATAAAATGATGAATAGAAGAGAATGTTCATCAAGAGTTGATGAACAAGAAGGAGCTGGATGACGATCTTGAACAGAAGAGGATTGCAAATCATAAAGACTTCAAGAGAGCAGGGTAGCGATTCCGGGAGATAAGAATGATTGAAGATCATAAAAGCTCCAAAAGGGATCGCGTGCGATGATAAAGTTATAACTAGATAGGCTCAGGATATTTCCTAGCTTTGAGTCTAGTTTTAGTGCAGTACTATTAAGAGGGGCTGGGTATTTAGCTTGAGCTTCATCATGTGTTGATGAACTCAATCTCGTTGTTCACTCGAGCACAAATGTTTTGTTTGGATTTTGCATAGAGTTAACCATTTGGCATGTATTGCAAATTGGTGAAGCTCGTGCATTGGTTTTTGCATAATGCTTTGATTTGCTTGTGTTGCAAATAGGAGAAGCATATGCATTGGTTTTTCGCATGGAGCTTTGATTTGCATATGTTGCAAATAGGAGAAGCTCATGCGTTGGCTTTTGCATGAAGGTCATATTTTGCATGTGTTGCATATGTTGAACTTCATGCTTCTTTCTTAGTTTCAACTTTTATTTGATTTGGTATTACTTGGAGCTAAGTTTTGCATGAATTGCAACTAAAGAGATCTCAAGCAATCTTATGCTTAAGTAGTATGCTTGGAGCTAGGTTTTGTATGTGTCGTAAAATGATGATGCTCAAGAATTTGAGTTGATTTGGTTGTTGCATGCATGTGTTGCAAAAGGGAGATAGCTCATGCATTGAGGTTTAATTGCTATTTGCAAATGCATTTTGCAAATAAGCGGGATGTTATGGGTTTCGATCCTAGAACATGTGAAGAGGGCATTTGCAATCGTGTTTTTGCAAAGTACTGTGATCTCGTGTGATCACCTCATGGCTAAGAAGATTGAACCCATATGTTCTTTGTTTATTTGCAAATAAAGTTGGAATTTAAATGCGATTCTTTGGAGCATGTGAAAATAATTTGCAAATTGTTTTGATCATGAGTTGATCATTAAATGGCTCAATATTTAATCTTGTTGGCTCTTGCTAGCTTGTGGTCACGCTTTTGATCAAGTCTATGTGAGGGATTTCGAGAAAATCAGATTTAGACTTGATTGGCTACTTTGGAGTTTTTATGATTTTTGAAAATATTTATGATTGCTTAAATCTTAAAAATGTGTGTAAATGTAGCCCTCTTGATAAGCTTCCCATATAGTTCATGATCACTTAAATCGGACTTCGAAGTAAAAAAGTTATGACCATTTTAGTCTGAAAAATATGACACTACCGCCCTGAAGAGAGGTAGTGCTGCCCGAGTCCGGCACTACTGCCCTTGGAGAGTGGTAGTGTCGCCCGAGCCCGGCACTACCGCTATTTTCATATCGGTAGTTATTTTCCAGAGAGGTGTTTTCTGGAGATTGCCTTAAGGTCAGCACTACCGCCCGTGGGGCCGGTACTGTCGCTCTAGTGGTACTACCACGACTTTGTCTGCGGTAGTACCGAATTTATAGTCGTTGGCCGACCTTGTGGCTGAGGGTGGCACTACCGGCCCTATGAGGACGGTAGTGCTAGGTTTACCGATTTTTCTAAGATTTTGCCCCTAACAGCTACTTTTCTTGTGTGGGTTATAAAAGGACCCCTTGGGGGGCATTTGCTGTTTATTGCTAGTTCTCTTGAGTGTATGGGAGGCTTGTGCATGTCTTGCACTCCTCAAATTGGTTTTTGAGCTCAAGGATGGGACTAATTGCATGTGTTGCAATTAGGAGTGGATTGAGAGCCTTCTTGTGCATGTGTTGCACTTGAGGAGGAGCCTAGTGCATGTGTTGCACTTAGGTGGTCACCGAAAGTGCATGTGTTGCACTAGGTGAAGTTCGAGCTGGAAACTTGACTTGTTACTTTTGGTGGTTGCCGCCACCTAGACGGCATAGGAGCGTTGTGCCCGGGAGATCTCAAGGTTTGTGAGAAGCCCCGACGAAGTTTGTGAATGTTAGAGTTGAGCCTACCTGAAAGGGTGAAAAACTCCCACTAGTAGATTCGAGGCGGGTGCTCAAGTGCGGAGCCGGTCCAAAGTGAGTTGGGCTTGCCTCAACATGGATTAGGGGAGACCAGCAAGTCTCCGAACACCATAGGAAAAAGTAACGTGTCTTTTGTCTCTTTAACTTTTAAGCATTTACATTATTGCATATTTATCAATTGCTTGATTATATTTAGAATTGCTTAGTCTTGCTTGCTTGTTCAATTTAGCAATTCTTGTGTAGAGACATAATTTAGTTGTGCACTAGTGAGCCTAGTTGATTTAGGCCTTAATTATCAAAACCTTAGTTATTCGCTTCCGCATTATATTTGTTAGGTTTTGACATAGGGGTTGATTAGAGTGCATTCGTTTTAGTTGCGAGAATTTTTAATAATGCCTATTCACCCCCTCTAGTCATATCCTCGACCCTACAAGTGGTATCAGAGCTACAATCACTCTCATTTATTAGGCTTAACCATCTAGAGAGTAAAAATATTGGCGACTAGAGGTTTAGTGCATTCTCATGATTCACCGATGCTTTATTGTTCTAATTATGCTTATTGGAAATGCTTTATGATTTCATACTTTAAATCCATGAGCTCCCAAATATGGTGGATCATAGATGTAGGCTTTTCTCTTCAATTAAACGAAGTTGCTCCAACTAAAGAAGAAAAATGCTTACATCTCGACGATCAAGCAACTAATGTTTTATTTAGCGTTGTGACCATAGAGATTTTTGATAAAATATGCAACCTCAAGAGCGCTCATGAAATGTGGACCAAGCTTCAAGATTTATATGAGGTGTCCACATTTCCATGTGAGGTTTGCATAGAAGAACCAGTGTCGAAAGATGATTCTTCAAGTTCTATATGAAGTGATCAAATCCGGTACATCTTAAAAAACTACCCGTTTGAGGGTAAATCTAAACCACAAGATATGATCAACTCTTTTTGCCAAGCTATTTCATGCTTCCTTTGGCGTGTGGCAAAGAGGTCATGACATAACCGTTACATCACTTATTCCTAAATTTACACCAGCCCGTTGACAACAAAGCCTTACTATAGTGGCAGAAGATATTTGCACAATGATTGTACTCCCAGCAGTTCACTTTTGTTGAGTCCCCACTTCTCCCCATAGCTTCTATGGCAATAGAAGATATTTGTACAATCATGTACTATCAACAGTTCACTCCTTTTGAAACGTTACTTCCCCCATAACAAAGCGTACACCGTTACATTGATATATGTTTCACCCACACCTTATGTGTGGACACCCCTATGAGCAATCCATCTAAGAGAGCCAGTGCTACTACGACCTTCCAATGTGCAATGCTAATCCCAAGTGATTCAATAGGTTAAGGCTGTCTCATACTAGCACTTGTGGTTGCACTAAATATCTTGGATTTTGCGGACACTACATTCGGTCCTTAATTTGACCAGAGCGAGAACATCTCCCTACACTACGTGCCAGTCACATGCACATCCGGCTATTGCCATATCTCACCCGCATCAAACCATAGTTTTGCTTTTCATTTTATACCAAAATAACTGTACAATGTTTCCCATAATATCTAAAATCATTGTTCTTCAAACAAATAGCATATCCGTCCATTTGTTTGCCCAGTCTAAAGTATAACTAAGCAGATGCATATATACTCGAATATACCAAAATAACATTTATATACTGTCTAAACTTATCTTAGGGTTATCAAGGTTCACATATCAATATTTATTAAGGACGTTCCATGAGTTAGGGTTATAGTTACTAGATCCACAATTAGGGGGTGAAAACGGATTAGATACAGATGGATAATGGCTCTACAATATTTGTTTTCATATTTTTCTCGAATGCGAATACGGATATGGATAGTCCGGATACAAATACAAATACAGATAATGTCAAATATAGATACAGATAGAATACGAATCAAATCGGATACGATTACAAATATTTATCAAAACATGATAACCCATTATATTGTACATAAAAAATCAACGAAAATACATAACTAGTTGATTTGATCAAACATTTTTAAAAATTGAACAAATATAAGCATTTTCATTCACTTAGACAATAGTTAGATATCATGTCGCAAACAAAATTATGTAATACTAAATCTGTATCCATATCCGACGGACAGTGCGCTACCGAATCCGTATCCGTATCTGACAAAAAAATTTCTAGATCGGACGGAAACTATTCAATCCGTTTTCATCCCTATCCACAATATAGCGATATTTACTGAAAATAAACACATGCATATATATATTTGATAAAACAATATAGATTTAGTGAAATAATATGATCAATATGATCAAAGGGGGTGCTTGTCTTGCTCGTTGATTTTAGTGGTGAGGTCAGAGTCGACGGTCGTGGGCTCTAGCACATCGGAGTTTACACATGATTCGTCATATATAAGGCAATAACAATGAGAAGCAAAAAGAGTGAAATATTACCAATTTGAAATGTAATTTTAGAAATAGGTTGTTCTGGATTTTATAAAGATTTTAGGATTTGATTTTACAATTTTTGGAGTTTATTTGCACGGTCGTTATGGATTTCTAAGTTTTAAACATGTTACTAGTCATCATTAATATAAGTTTAATTCATGAGGAGCCCAATTTGAATATCTTTACACAGCAATGATTTCATCTATTTTCAAGATTTTTGGAATCAATTCATTACATTTGGGTCCTATAGAAATTGGTTCCTTTACAATTGAATTCTATTGGCAAAAGATATAACTATTAATAGTTTTAAGCAACAGAGGGAAAACTTTACTTAGTTCTGTACCAACAGAGAGTTCAACATTTTAAAAGTTTTTAGAAGTTGGTTTCATGAATTTTAGAGGTTAGTTGCAATGGCTATCGATTTTTAACGTTTAAATAAGCTACTAGTCATTTTCTAAATAGGAATTTTATTTATAAAAGTTTATATTTTTACCTATTGTTACAGAACAGAGAACTCATGTTTGTAGACAAGTTTGGGTTCTGGTTTTACAAATTTTTGGTGGTTAAATGTAATGGCTATATTCATTTGCATTTTAAATTGAAAGGGATTCACCTCATGATAAACTTATGTGAAAACAGATGCTAAGCTTAATTCTTTTTGCATAAATAGATATTAATGATTTTAGAAATTTGTTTCACAATTTTTGAAATTTATTTGCAATAGATACATGAATTGAATTTTGATTACATTGGAATGCAATCTATTTATGAACTCAATTCAAACTAAGTACAAATCTAAATATTTTTGTACATTTATAATGCTTGTGGTCTCAGGATTATATGAAAATTTGTTTCATCAAATTGGAATTTGCATAAGTTCCTAATTAGAGCATAAGCTAGGTTCGAATTTAAAAATGAATTTAAATTCCATACAATGGCAAGATTTAAATATTTGTTTTGCATATATAGAAACTACATGATTTAATACGAATTTAGAAACTACTTTGGTTGGATTTGGAGCTAAATTGCATGAGATATGATCATTTGAATTTAGTCGATCCTAAAATTCACTGAAAAATAGAAAATACGTCTTCTAACTAGGGAAGTGCCTTTCGGCTTTTTTTATTTTGAATTAAATCTTGTCGGCTAACAAGGGAGGCCCACTGGTCAGTGGGGGGGGCGTGGCCGAGAGGGATGGGGGCTGACAACGGGGTCCACATGTCAGTAGTTGGACTCGGTTGGGAGAAAATAGAGGCTGACAAGAGGGCTTGCATGGTAGCGACTGGGTTCGGCCGAGAGGGGGAGGGGCTGACAAACCGAGCTCACATGGTGGTGGGATAGAGCAGGGGAGGTGGAGGAGGGCCGGAGGCCGGTGGCCTGCAGTGGGGTGATTTAGAGGGCCACTTAAGGGAGCTAGGGCTTGGCTCGGGTGTGGAGGATATCGGCCAAAGGAGGCCGGCGGTGTGAGGGAGCGGCGGTGGCCATGGCGGCGGGCCGAGGGAGTAATGTAGGGGAGATTGAGCTCGAAAAAGGGGGGGTTAAGTATCTAGGATCTACTGGGGTCTCATTTTTCTACATTGGAGAGGTGTAGAGGGGTCGAGGTGGTCTGTCACCGTGCGCTGGAGGTGGAGGAGAAAGAGCGAGGGGAGGTGGCGCTACGATCCGATCAATCTACAACCAAGTACGACATAAGGTTTAGGGAGTAGTACTGGTGCTTAGGGGTGAAATAATTGAAGTTCTACTTACCGAATTGGCCAATTGAAGTTGGCCTTCCTTCTGCGGAGCTCAACGGATTTGGGCAATGGTGGAGTACTATAGGCTCGGTGCTTGGGCAGAGATGTGAGGAGGGTGTGGGGAGGCAATGCTGGCTATTGCTTAGCTTAAATAGTCGAGAGGAGGGGAGGAATGGCAGTTGCAATGAGGCAATGTTGGCTCAGCTTAAATAATAGAGAGGAGGGGAGGAATGGTGGTTGCGACGTGTATGCAAGGCAACCGGGGGAGGTCGGCCAGGGGAGGAAGTTAGTTGTGGGGACGTCGTGGCACGAGCACTTTGTGCGGAAGGCGAGCTGGCGCAAGGAGGTGCGGCCAGGGTTGTGGCGTGGCGAGGGAAGCCTGGCATGTGGGGCTCGGCACAAGGGGAAGGTGACAGCAGGGCGAGGTGAGGCGGTGCTGGCGCGGAGTGTGCATGGCACCGGTGTGGGGCGAAGCGCGCACCGGTGAGGCGCAGAGCAAGCGTGGCTCGGCGCGCATGGCGTGGGTGGGTGCAACGAAGAGCGGAGTCGGGACGTGGGTAGGGCAGAGCAACTGGGCGTGCTCTGGGTGCGGTTTGCGACTATTAGGCGGGGTCAGATGGGTAGCTGGGTCCAGCGGTAGTGAGGCAGAAGGGAGAGAGAGGAGGGACAAGGGCTGAATGATGGGCCTGGGGTTCCACTAGGCAGCGAGAGAGAAAAGAGCAGTGGGTTAGGCTGGCCGACAAATGGCCCAAGTGGCAGATGAGAGAGAAAAGGAGTTTTGTCCCAATTTTTTATTTTTGGCTAAAAAGATCTTGGATTTATTCGAGCAATCAAACGTGGTTGGAAATTTTTTGTACATGATCCTGAGGTCATTACTAAGTCACCATAAAACTTTCAGAGGATGGACATACTTGTGTAATTTTTAAAAATTCTGACAAGACTACTGTTGCATTTTACTCTTGCTGTTTTTTTATTTTCTAAAGGTATTAAATGATTTCAAAATTTTCTAAAACTTTCAAGGAATGATATGAGGGTTAATTATGATTTAAATAAATTTTCTTAAGATTTTGTATTTGTTTGATTTGGAATTAAAATTAGGTATTCATTTCTTTAACTATTAAAAACTTTTCTTTAAATGGTAAAAACCTAGAAAATTTTCAATAAATAGTGGAAATCTAATTCAACACCAAATTAAAATTAAAATTTTAAATTTCTCCATCTCTTTTCATTTGGGTTGTTACAGATACACATTATCAAGATCTAATCAATCCACGACTAAACATGTAGAGTAGCAACTTAACATTAGCATACCTCCAGTCCTCCACCCAGGGAATGAAAAATCGTCGATTATTGATGGATAATCGCGATTATCGGTGATATCATTGTGGCGCGGCATTCGAAACCGAGAGGAAAATCGATAGATTTGAAATTCAAATTTAAAAATTTTGTGAAATTTGCAAAAAATTATCCAAAATATCTTTAAAAATAGTATTAATAAGGTTTTAACATGTGGGATGAAATTTAGTTGAAATCATAGAATTTTTGACACATTTTTTAGCCAAACCCGATTGAAGTAAAAAAGAAAAGGCAAAAAGAAAGAAAAACATTGTATTAATAAGGACCATTAGCTTGCTGTGGCCCAGCAAATACCCTAGAGGTTTTAACACCAATCTGCCGACTTCTGATAGGAGCAACACAATTATTGAGCTCCACACAACGCTCCCTTGTAGCTGGTCTCTACTCCAGCCAGATCCAAGCAACAGAGACCAAGAAACCGAATAAGAAGCAGCGAAAATCGAGCAAGAAGTAGCGAAAATTGACAGAATGCAACGATAATCGCTGAAGCTGTTTTGCGCAACGGTTTGTCCAAAAGCCGAGCGATTTTCGAGGTAAATCTTGAGATAATCTCTCATTATTGTCGATTTTCGATGGAGCTCAGTTGAACTGCTTGTTGTACATATACATGATGCAAACACTCCATTGCATAGCCCTCCTAGTTGAGATTTTCAAATTATCATTTTGGTCACAATATTATATTTGTATAGAGAGCTGATTGTAATACTTTGATTTATCATTTGATATAAAATGTTTTAGCTAGGGTTAGTGTTGTTGATAGTTAGGGTTAGTGTGATTCATGAGGGTATTGTGCATATCAATTAAGCAATAGCTATATATGCATGCTTGATGTGGCATTTACTTGCATGCATGCAGCAATTTCATATAGCCATGATGCACCACATGATAGCTCTAGCTCGTATAGCATCACGGAGATGCAAGTGAGTTATAGCTCATATGGCGGCTATGGCCAAGCCATCCCGAATGTTCATACATAACCTCCCACCTGATGGGTCTATGAGTGGCAAGACCCCGATTTTTATGCCTTGTTGTACAATAGTGAGAAACGACTAGCCTATGGACGGGTCAAAGCTGGCACGAATATAAGACAGAGTTGCTAGCTACATGATGATTGCTAATGATGTCCACTGAGGAGTACAACATGGCCAACCAATTGTACAGTCAACAATACTACATGTAGCCCCGAAGGTAATGTCTCATTTCATTGCAACTCTATTTTTAGAAATATAGCATTCATGTAGGTTCAACATGATATATCTGTGACAATGAAAGGATGACAAAGCTATGCCAGTTGAGAACTTTCATTTTCAGTGAGAAATATTGATTTCAAATGTTATATGCTATGTAATTTGACATGTGAATTTGTTGGATTTATTTGTGTATGGTATTGACATGAAATATTATTTGTTGAGATATTGTTGCTATATGCCTACTTTACAACTTGAGAATGTCTAAAATATAGCAAATGTTATGCCAAAATTTTTCATACTTTATCATTGTTGTGCTATTCATTTCTCCTTTTTATATATATATATATTTTATGTATTTCTAAAGTTTTCACCATTTATCGTCGATAATTGCTACTTTTCAAGCAAGTTTCCACATTTTTTAATTGGTTTTGACTAAGCGGTTCAAATCAATTTATTTATATGAGTTTTAGCTATTTTTACTTAAAAATCATCGAAAATCAATATCAATAACTTGCTATTTTCTGCTCCAAAACATTCGGTAAACCCTGCCTCCACCAGATCGGCCAATTTCAGACCGGGGCACGAAAGGAATAGTCCCACCTTCGGCCTGCGCACGGACAAGAAAAATACATAAAAAAACTGTTAGGAAACGGATTCGTATCCGATATGGACTCTTCCTTATCTCTAGCAGAACCGCTATATATAGGAGGCAGGGGCTACCCCATTGTACACACAAGCATACAGAATAATAAAGCAGGCCCGTTCCTCCTCATATTGTGTCTCTCTTTCTCCCTGTCTATTCTCCACTTGAGATCTATTAGGCAACCCCGGACTATTCGATAGCGAGGTTGTCTAACACGTTATCAGCACGAAGCTCTTCCGCAGAGACAGATTGAAAGGTGAGAAGAGATGAGACGTGAGGATTTCCTTGATGGGAGATCGCCTGGAGGCAGCGCAAAACGTTTTGTTCAACAGAGAAAAGGGTGACGTGAGGGGTGTGCTGGGGATTGGCTTCCTGAGCGACAACGCAAAAAACAAGAAGTGAAGAAGGAGCTTCTTCGCAAGTCGCACGGACAGGAGTCCAACTTGTTGCACCGGTGCCTCGGGCCGAACTCGAGCAGTCGCTTACGTGGGCGTCCGCGATACCTACGAAGAGGGTGTTGGTGGTCGGAACTGACAAGACGCAATCGCCGGGCGACGGGGAAGCGCTGGAGTGCAAGAGGATCGCGAGAAGAAGGTCCTCATGGCTCACCATGTGCACGCTCAAGATTGAAAAGAGATTGCACACGCAGGAGCTAGACGAACGGTATCACCGCATCGACTTCCAGATCGACCATCACGCAGCTATCATCCTGGCATAGCCAAACAGTCCTACGCGATCGCCGACTTAGATTGCAATCAAGAATCAAGCAAAAGTATCGACCGCTACACAATCTATTAGCACTTTTAGATTGAATCTGCTAGAATTTTCGGATTGCATCTAGTAGATTGAATCTTGCAATAGAATTAGAGTTTTTTTATCTACTAAATCAAATTAGGTGCTATCATCTAGTAGATTGAAACCACCTTGGTCGCCACTTAATCTTGTAAGGGGAACAAAGCAAGATGGATTTATTTGTCCCCAAGCACTGTAGTGTAGCAGATAAACAGCACACATATGCGGGTGATGTAGCGACGGGCGTGAGCTTTGTGCGCGCCAAGCGCCATGTAGCTGCCCCCGCTACCTGAATCGAATCGCGGCGCCCCGCCAGTATTGGCGCTCGCTCGTCTTCAAGACGCTAAGTTGGCGCCGCACCGGCCAAGATGAAGCGTTGCTGCCGCTTAGGCTCCGCGCTCGCCACGCGGCGATGAAGCACCGAGAGCTCGCCGGCCGCACTGGTTGCCGGCTACCGCAGTGCACTACGACATGCAAGGAAGCCACCGGCGACCGGCCGACTGGCCGACGGAATACAAGCGCTCAGCGCCAGCTCGCTATTGGCCTGGACCAAACAAGCTAACCGGCCGCTGTCGATACTGTGATATATGCACGCATGAAGCACTAGCATATACGCATGCATGAAGCACTAGAGTATGCATGAAGCATGTAACTAGTATGTGCATGAAGCACTCATATCTCGCTTATACGGCGTAATGCCCGGCCGACTCAAGTCGTCTGCCGCAGATGTCGCCGAACGCCGCCCACGAAAGTCGCTTCTGATGCCGCCACTGCCGGGCGCCAGAAGACGCCGGAGCCATGCCACCGCTGCCTGGACACAAACTTGGACATGGAGTCCATCGCCAATGGACAGAAGTCCGTAACCTATCTTTGGCCGTGCGCCCAAGCACTAGAAAAATCAATCTTGGACCTGACTTGAAGTCCAGCGGAATCGCAAGACGCAAAACCGCTTGAATCGCTATGGAAAGGGAAGGCGGTTACCTGCTTGCTCTCACGGGTTTTTTTATTCTTTTTCTGGAATATTGAATAAAGAAATTCGTAAAATTGAAAAAAAGAAAAAAGAAGAAAAAACCAGAAAATTCTGAAATTTTAAAAAATTATTGACTCTGCTTTAATTTTCTTGGCCTTATTTTTCTGCCTTTATGAATATTTGCATGTAATTTTGCAATAATTGCCTTGTTTAAAATATCGGAAATTCTGAGAATTTATTTCCTATTTATGAATTTATGAATTATGCAATTATTGTTTACTCGAATTCATGAATTGTGAAATTATTGTTATGTTCCATGCATTATATTTATTACTTTAATATAGTTCATTGGAAATTCAGCACGCCGCGAGCGCCACCGTCCGCGCTAAGAAGGCCGACGCCACATGGAACTGAATGCACCACGCGCATGAAGCCTAAGAAACCGACAAGACGGGCCGATCGTGCATATGAATCGATCGCTTGCACGGCCGATCACCTACATGCACGTAGTTGTATTTCTCAATATTTATGAATCAGTGTATATATGAATTTTGCGCTTATGAATACCGTATTGATGAATCCTCGATTTATGAATCTCGCGACTTATGAATTTTGCATTTATGAATTCGCACTTATGAATCTTGTACTTATGAATTTTGCATTTATCTTTGTATATATGAATCTTGATATTATTGCTTTCTTTTAGTTTGTCGAAACTCATGAGAATTCAATTATGCATTTTATTGAATCTAGCGACCATTTCCTATTAGATTGCACGCAGTAATCTAATGGAAGAACCTTATGAATGTGCAAAGGTGTGGCATTATCTAACGTGAGTTTTTGAAGAATCGATATGAATTGTCGAATTATCTCACATAGACATCGATTGTGCATAATGAATAGTAAGCTCTCAAGAGCATACTTTTCTCATGAATAGAATTGCAATTTATTCTTTATTCCAAAGATTCTTTATTTGTAAGCAATATTTGAATTACTTTGCTACTATATGATTAGAATTATATTTTTGTCATTTAGATATTGTGTAGCGTTTCAATGGAGGTGATATGTATTGTTGATAGTGGCACAACAAATACCATCTTAAGAGAGTCGAATACTTCGCATCGATCACAAAGAACGCCGAAGGATTATGAAAATCGTTAGAAGCGACACGCATATAATAGGCTCAGAAGAGCCACAATTATATTGCCAATGGGTACAACTTTGGTAATTGATGAAGCCTCCTTGTACCTTGAATCGACACACTCTCTTAAGTTTTAACAGAGACTACACAATGGGTTTCACGAGAAACCAATGAAGAGAATGGCAAAGAGTATGTGCATTATGAAGCACGCTGAATATGAAAAATGGTATTAGAAAAAATGTCCTCATATGAATCAGTTGTACTACACTTTAAAATCAATGCACACGCAGTGGATACTTCTTTGAAGACTGTCTTTAGAAGCTCGGAATTATTTGCTTTATGGCATTGTAGATTAGGTCATCCTGGTCTTAGATTGATGAGAAATATAGTTAACAACTCACAAGGTCAGGGCATTAATGTTAAGAATTTCCCGACTCACGAAGATTTTGTGTGCCATGCATGTGCCACCGGAAATTAATAACTAGACCTCATATGAAAGTGCAACATGAAATCCTCGTGATTCCTCGAACGAGATTCGTGGGGATATTTATGCGCCCGATTCAGCCTCTTTGTCGTACTAAGCTTCGATACTTTATGGTGCTCATTGATGCTTCCTCTAAATGGTCGCATACATGTTTGTCATTAACATGAATCATGCATTCAAGAGTTGATCTCGCAGATCATCGAATTAAGAATGCTTTTCCGATCATCGTGAAGTCCATTCGATTGACAATGCCGCTTAATTTACTTCCCAAGGCATTTGATGATTATTGTACAAAGAACGGAATAACTATTGAGCACTCAGACCGCACGTCCATACGCAAAATGGGCTAGCCAAGCACTAATAAAGAGGATTAAGTTCATTGCCGTGATCAGCTCTTGGCAGAAGTTGTAACTTGCCCAACACTTGTTGGGGACACGCACTCGCACGCGAGCAAAGACTCATCAATTATAGACCATCGGCCTACAACATCCATTCACCAATGCAATTAGTGCAAGTGGGTTATCCCTGAAGATTTCCCATCTTAGAAAATTTGGTTGTATGGTATATGTACCTATACCATCCCCACACGTGGACTCGCAATGGGCCCTCTCCGCAAGTCTGATATACGCTGGTTATGAGAGTGCATCCATAATCGTGTATTTGGAACTCCATGATCGAGACTTGTACACACTCTACCATTCGATCAGATCTTTCGCCGTGAGGACCATTTCCCGTCATTAGGGGAGAGAATCAACCATTGGATGAAAAATGCCGAAATAGTATGGCATTCCATCGATCCCCGCCAAGATGATCCTCGCACTAATGAAGCAAATCAAGAAGTCCGTAAGATAATTGATTTGCAGACTTAGCAAATGAACCGCCTGATCATTTTTGTGATCTCAAGAGCGTGGTTAAGTCGCATGTACCAAAGAAGAAATGCACCAGAGAGGGTGGAAATACCAAAGAAAGCGGTATGTATCCTCATCCTGCTCGTGAGGCCTCAAAGAAAAAGAACAGAGATCCGGCCTCAAACCCAAAGTACCCTGAGACGCCTGGGAAAATCAAGTAGAGGACTTACCACAACCAATCACAAAAGTGCCCCAAAGCAAGAAGGGAGCCGCTTGAGACCTGCACTGAAAGAAGCCTGTGGAAAAGGCAATTCCAGATCTGAACCTTCCATTGAAGAAGCCGTAGGAAATAATGTGTGCACACATTGGCGGAGAAAAACTAAAGGAACTTGCTCTGAATGGGAAATAGCAATGAAGAGCAAGTAGAAGTGCACGCAAGCACCCCATGATGAAATGGCCATAAACTTTGTAATAACGGAGAATCAATGAATAGAGCAATGTACCAATGTCGATGCATACTTTGCAAAGAAGATTGCCACGATCATTAATCATGATCCCGAGCCCGCATCTCTCGCAGAGTGCAAGAAAAGGCCTCGATTGGGAAGATTGAAGAAGGCAATCATCGCAGAGTTAGTCTCTTCCAACAAAAGAGAGGTGTTTGGGCCTATGTGCACACGCCTCCCCATATAAAACCCCGTGAGGTCACAAATGGGTTTTGTTCGCAAGAGAAACGAAAACAATGAAGTTGTAAGATACAAGGCAAGGCTTGTCGCTTCAAGGTTTTACTCAACGCCTGGGGTTGATTATGAAGAAACCTATTCTCCGGTCATGGTGGAATTACCTTTAGATACTTGATCTCAATGGGCGCTTAACTTGAAGTTGAAAATGAAGCTTAATGGATGTTGTCACAAAGATATTTGTATGGAAACTTGATTCGAGATTTATATGAAAGTACCTAAGGTATCCTATCCCGAACCAAGACAGAGCAAACAGAAACCTATACAAAGGTGAAATTGAAGAAATCACCAGTATGGGCTAAAACAATAGAAGAATGTGGTACAATCGCTAAGTGACTTTCTTTGCAAGAAAGGCTACACTAACAAATGAAGATTGTCCATGTGTGTTTATACAACGATCCTCTAATGGATTTTGTATAATCTCCGTTTCATGTAGATGACTTGAACATCATTGGGACTGATGAAGAAATTGAAGAAGCATGCACATACTTGAAATCGAGTTTGAAATGAAAGACTTGGGTAAAACCAAGTTCATTTAGGCTTGCCCTTGAACATGTCCAAGGCGAATCTATGGCACACCAAGCATCCTACACGAGAAAGTGTTGGAGAGATTTGGCTTTGAAAAGGCATACCCGCAAAGACCCCAATGGCCTTAAGGTCACCCAAGCGCACTCAGACCCGCACAGCCTAAAGAAGAGGAGGAAGTCCCGAGCCGAATTCTACTTGAGTGCAATTGGAGCGCCATGTACCTTGCGAATAGCACTAGGCCTGACATTGCGTCGGCCAGTGAATTTGCTAGCGCGAAGCATAAGGCGTAACCCACCAAAAGGCATTGGAAAGGCGGAAGGACATCTTCCGTTACCTTCAAGGAAGCAAAGACCTCGCTTGTTTTACGAAGAAACAATGAATTGAATTTAGTTATTACGCCGATGCTTCGGGTACCTATCTGACCGCGATACCGGCAAGTCACAACCGGGTATGTTTTCCTTTGCGGTGGAACAAAGCAATTTCGAAAGTCGCACTCTTGTCTCGACATCGACTAACCACTCGTAAAATCATTGCATTATATGAAGCCTCTCGAATGTGCATGGCTTCAAGAATGGTTCACCACATCCGTAAGTCATGTGGTCTCGAATATGGAACAAACTCCCCACTATTATCTATGAAGATAATCACCAGTGCTGCACAAGTACAAATGGGATATGTGAAGAAGAGTAACCTTACAAAGCATATCAACCCCAAGTTCTTTTATGCTCATGAAATGCATAAGATGAACGAGATAAAGATATTGCATACTAAGTCGTGGTGAAAATCTCGCATTTATTCACTAAGTCACTCCCAAAGATCTTCCTTTGAAAGATGTATTAGAGGAATCGGATGATGAGGCTTAGAGAAGTGCAGATTTCCGTGAGATTTTTCACATACTCCTACATAAATCTCAACCATGAAGTTTGAGTACCCAACGAATCTTGAAGATTAACATTGAAGTTTGGGTGGATTCAGGATTTTCCTAAGTAAGTTTTTCATTGAAGCTTTTCTTACATAAGGTTTTTGATGAGGAATCCGCAAGAACACAAAGCTGCATGCTATGTACTCTTTCTCCAATTATTTTTCCCATCAGTTTTTATGGAGTTTTAATGGCATATTTATCTCTGCAGCCAAGAAATTCCAGAGTGTTAGGAAACTGATTCAGATCCGGATATGGACTTTCCTTATCTCTACAGAATCCCGCTTATATATGTGAGGCAGGCTACCCCATCAGACACACAAGCATACATGACATAATAAAGCATGCCTGCCTCTCCTCATATCAGCTCTCTCTTCTCCTCGCCTATTCTCCACTTGAGATCTATTAGGCAACCCCGGACTATTCGATAGCGAGGTTATCTAACAAAAACCACGTTGCCAGCTCACGCCCCGTACGCCCGAGATCCAAGCGCCCCGCCCCATCTCTGTTCTCTCCCCGGCGCGCGCGCGACCGGCACGCACGCCGCTGGGAAAATGGAGGCGACGGCCGACGACTCCTCCACCACCGCCTCGCCCTCCGCCTCCGCCCCGGCGTGCCCCGCCCCCTCCCGGCCTACGGATCCCGACTTTCTCAGCTGCGTTCTCCAGCCCCCGACACCCTCCTCCTCCCGCCCCGACCCCGACTACGCCGCCCTTCGCCGCCTCCTTCTCTGCCGCAAGCCCCCCTCAGCGCTCCGCCACCGCATGGTACCCGTTCCCTACTCCCCACGTATCCCCCCGCTCTTAGATCCCTCGTTAGAGTCCTCCTGCCAATGGTATTATGCTTTTGCTTTGGGGGAATAAATGGATGAATTTGTGGGGATGCTGCAGGAGTGGCGGTGCAACGGCAAGGGCTACGTCGCCTACCGCAACTTCCTCCTCCGCCGATTCGACGGCGGCGCCGCATCCAGCAGCGCCCATAGCACGCCGAGCAACAGGTAACGCCTTTGATTTTTTGTGCCCCATGTCCTGCCCAGCCCGTACCTAACGAAATGAAGACAAAGTGTTGATGCGTTTGTGTGCTGTGCTCTAATGCCCTTGTAAGCTTTTGATTATGCCTGTTCAGACAGTTTAGTGGTTACCTCTCAAGCTTAATCCTTTGAGCATGTTGTATGCTATATAAAAGGTGAAATCTAACATTGTGTACATTGCAATTGACCAGTGGAAGGTGGGCTCCTTCTCCTGGCCTTGCTACATTGTCTGAGGCAGACAGCTGGAGTTCTAGCCGGGTTCGTTCAGTTAGTTTTTCTATGGTGCATCATGCAGTTTGTGTGGATACTTTTGTCCTAGGAGAAGTGCTTACACATGTCACTGTGAATTCTGATGCGATGGTTTGCTCCGCAGGACTGGAGAAGTAACATCGGTCTGTTAAGCCGCAACATAAGTCTCAGCTCAAAACTGAGTGATCCCGAGCACCATGTCAGATTCGCCGAACCTGCGTACTCATTTGTTGGAATGCATTGCATCTTTGACAACTGCAAAGCATCAGGTTATTTCCTTATAGTTACGCTATACCATTTCTTCTCTTTCAATGATGAAGTATTCTCATCTGAGTGATTTGGATAGTATCCTTGTGGATGACTGATTTTACTTTTGGCAGTTACAATACTGAAATTTGGTCATGCAAGTTCAGATCTGCTTGCATATGGTGCATCCGATGGCAGTTTGACGGTCTGCCAGGTTTCTGAACCACCATCTGTTCTCCAAAAGTTAATAGGACATTCTAAAGATATCACAGGTTAGATTAAACTTAATTTTGGTTTGAAAGCTATTTTGCGTATCTACCTTCATTTGTCACAAAGTATTTGGCTTCTAGTACTTGGGCAATTCAAATCTGCACCTATTAGCATAAAATGGAAATCTGCATCGAACCATATCCTTGATATTATGGATTGCATTGCTAGAGTGACCTTCTCTTGGTATTTCTGGGGTCCGATATATAGGGTAGTTCTCGTACAAGTCTTTTGCCTCCTATTGCTGCTATCCCTGCTTAGCAGCTAGCATTTCAGAAAATTCATACTGGAATTTCAGTTAATTGTGATTTGCCGGTATCAATAATGAGCTCTTTTACGGTACACTAAATTTAATATGGACCCTTCATTCTTTTCAATCCAATGGATGTAGCTAGTACTTATTTGTACTTCCTCCTGTAGTATAGTAGTAGAAATATCTTTAACAAATTAACGGCTAGATTTAATTTCTACTACACATTATATACTACCAATATAATGCACCGTAAAAATTCTAATCAATAATACCTGCCATGCTGGTCATGATGGCAACCCCTAGTGCTGAGCAACTGAGCATATACAATTGTTATACAGAGAAGTAATATGGATAACTAATTCAATTTGGGTTTTGTTATAGCTAGAAAAGGGTGCAAGACAAGAAAAGCTTTTTTTTATGGATCTTGTGAATGTAGATGAAGTGTGATCAATTTAAGTTGTACTTTTCTGTCTATGCCTTCATTTTTTATAAAATATCATGTGAGTTTTAAATTCTAACTGCATTACAGATTTTGATTTTTCATCTAATAACCAGTACATAGCTTCATGCTCCATGGATAAAACTATGAGAGTATGGGAAATCTCTAAAGGCACTTGTATCAGAGTCGTATACGGCGTTTCTTCCCAGCTATGCATCTGCTTTCATCCTGTAAGTCAGTCTAAACTTGCTAGAATGCATGATTGTCTATCCTTTTGGCTCCCTTTCACAAAAGCTCTTTGCCTGTTTCTTCATTGCTAATAACTCTTTGTATGATAACTAGCATGAATTATCTACTGTCTCATATGTTTACTGGGTTTTCTTTTGAACACTTTGTTACAGGTGAATAATAATTTGCTTTTAGTTGGCAACGCAAACAGGGAAATCAATGTAAGATTTCTGGCCTGTTGCTCCCAACAATTTATACATTACAGTTTGCTTTCCCATATGTTTGTTTGTTGCTTGGTCCTCTGATCAATGTTCTGTTGTGCAATAATAATGGGGGAAAAAAGATGTTTTGATGTTCTGGTATTTCTTCCAATAAAGATGATGCAACTTTCTGCCCATTAAATAAATAAAAATTATGTAAACTTATGTAATTAGAAGCATTTCCCCTTTTCTTTCCTTTTGGTTTTACCTGCCATGTGATCCATTTATCTTTCTAATCTAGGCAATCAATTTTAGCACTGGGAGAGTAATCAGCAAACTTAGCTTTGATGATGCGGTTACAGCTTTAGATATTGATCACACTGGTCAGCTTATTTTTGCTGGTGATGCACAGGTACCCAATAATCTAATTTGTCAACTACTGAAATGAATTTGTAATGTTCATAATTTTCAATTGGTGCTTAAAATGTGCAGGGCTACATATATACTGTTAGCGTGAACTCTCACACAGGGTCATTATCTAGAGCTCACAAGAACAAGAGTTTTAAAAGCAAATCTCCTATTACAACCATCCAGTACCGCACCTTCTCTCTGGTAGCACGTTGCCCAGTACTTCTATCTTGTGCTCAAGACGGAAACCTGTACTTCTTTAGGTGTGCTAACTTTATTACTGTCTATTCTGTGGTGACCTCCACGTTTATCTAACTATTTGTGTTATTGGCATTTCAGCATTGCAACAGATGCCCGGGGATACTTGACTCTCATATGCTCTCTAAAATTGGCATCACGAGTGCAGAGAATCCGTGCTTCTTTTTGTCCACTTCTTTCCCTAGAGAAAGGGGAATTCATAGGTGAGTTGGAATCAAAACTTGTTCGAATGTTTTGTAGCTGGTTCCTGTGGATTATCTGGAACTTAATATGCTGGTCATCCAGATTCCAGAGTCTTATTTCTGATATTGTTCCTGTCAGTTAGCACTTCACTGAAGTGCTGCCTCATTTGTCTCTTGTATTTGCCTGCCCTCATTTATTGTTTTACTGTCAGTCCCTTTGAACGGTGAACCTCTATTTTAGTTCAATGAAGTACCAAGATAATTGCAGTTGACACTTATTCTAAGCAGTCCTGATCAAGTCTTGTTAATCAATTTATTTAGAAAGTTGAATTGAACTTATGAAACAGCGTATGATGGATGGCTTTGGCAAATAAGTATGTCTGCTCTTGCAAAATAAATCCACCATGTGCTAATGCTTTACTGAACTTTGCAAAAAAGAATGTGGCTGACTTGTATTTCTTCTGAACGTGAAGTTACTGGCAGTGAGGATTCAAATGTTTACTTCTATGATTTGGCACGGCCAAAGAACTCGTGCGTAAATAAACTGCAGGTATGTTTAGTGCTTCGTCTATTTGTCTCATCTTAGACTTGGATACATAGTTGAGGTACCACTGAAACCATTTACATTCCTGAAGGGACACGGCTCTCCAGTAATTGCAGTGGCCTGGAGCCATGGGGAAAATTTGCTGGCCTCATCTGATTCAGACGGTACTGTTATTGTATGGAAGCGAGCAAAAGCTAAGTAGAGTGATTCCGCATCATGAAGGATGCTTGCATACAGCAATTGTAGACGCTGATACGTGGTTCCAATGAAGGCAGTATCTACGCGTGTTGTACCTCCCATCATATTGTTTGTAACATACCACCTGGCTAGGGCAAAGAAGATGAACCGGCGTTCAATTGTATTTACAGTATAGGTCTCCCATTTGAGTGTAAAGCATTTCTTCCGGTATATCTTGTATCATTTCATGATTTTGCACCCAATTACATTGATTTTGTTGTTCAATACTAAAAGGTATAGTGGATACAGTATTTGATATTCGAAATCTGTTAGGTGACTTCATGGTGTTTCTTCAAGCTAAATTTTAAAGGAAGTCCATTTTATCTCCTCAACTCTTACTCGAGTCCGGAAATCAACCATCAACTCCAAAACCATTTATTTAACACCCTCAAACTCTCAAAACCAAGTAAAGTACCTTCTGAGCAAATATTTTGCTGACGTGACATCTACCTAGGAATGTTAAACCCACATCTAAGCGTGGAATCACCTTCTAGTCAACCATACGTACTATTAAGGGAATAATAAAAAAAATAAAAAAGTTGATGAGGACCACATGTCATCCTCCTCTATCGAGCACCACCTTCATCGCGCCTATTCTGGTCTTGGCCTTCATTGTGATGGCCTCACTGTTCTTACCATCATATGCCAAACCCCTCACATCTCTGTTCCCCGGTCACACGACATCTCCGCCTGTGCATCCCCTTAGCTTACCAAGATGGCAACAGCGGGGTCGCTATTGGAAATATGCTCAATATTTTAATTTCAGATTCACTTACGAGGTAAGTATTACAAAAGACTATAAATACATGACAGTTGGCAATATATTGTATTTCAAAATATGCTCAAGAATTAAAAATAGCAAAATAGATCGATCACACAAACGACTTACAATTGAGCTCGATAAAGAACAGGAAGCAACACAAACACAGTGGTGGAAGTAGTCGACATCGAGGAAGAAGCCAAACGGTCACACAGATGCGCTGCCCAGAAAACTTATTGCCGCTCCATGTAATGATTTCCGCAGCAATAACTCAGAGATACCGCTCACCTTTCTTACCGGTGCATGCCAAGGAGAAAGTTTGGCACAGTTTAGTTGCTCAACACCACAGTACAAGTATTCAGAGAGGAGAAAGAGGAATGAAGGAGAAATTCATGGGCTGTTTGGTTGCCTTCTCAACTCAGCCAGGCTGTATGAGTGGAGCCAGGCTGGTGGGATCCAGGCTGAGTGGATGCAAGGAGATGTTGTTTGGTTGATTGTATGAGCTGATGCAGGCTGAGAAGAGATGCTGTTTGGTTGATTGTATGAGCTGGTGCAGGCTGAGAAGAGATGCTGTTTGGTTGATTGTATGAGTTTATGCAGGCTAAGAAGAGAAGATGTTTTGTTGGACGGTGAAGGTACAAGTATATTGTTATTTTGGTGATGATTACGTGAACTTCCATTGGCAGAAGACTTTCAAAACATCCTAAGTCGGTTCTTTTGCAGAATATGCAATGAGCATGTGATGTAATTGAGAATATCAACATATTTGAATAGCAAAGCAAAATTTATTTCATATGCGAATAGCAAAGCAAAATTTATTTGAACTGCATGTTTATATATATCTCAATCAAAATGCAAGATGATAGCACCATCGATGTTTTTAACAAGAGAATATTTACTATTTTATTTCAGGATATCAATGGCCCTGAGCAGAAAGCATTAGGTTGGGTTCATTTACTCATTCCTGAAAAATCACTAGCAGAGATATCAGTAAACAAGAAAAAAAATAATCCATCCCACTAATATGGTTACATGAATTTGTTAATTGCATTCATTTTACATGCCAACAGAAAAGATGTTGTATGATCACAATTCACAAGCACCAGTCTCCAAACACCACATACTTCACACCCATTCAGATCTAAAACAAAATTCTAGTAAAATGTATATCCAAATCTGAGGAACCACTGTAATCCAATAGAACTACTGTAATAGAGGTGAACAATAGCACTGCCAACTACACAGCCAAGCATAAAGGAAACATAAAGGCATGTTGCACACAAATACAGATCGCACAAATACAGATCACACAAATACAGTTGTTGATAAAAAATATCCAGAACTCATTCAAGCATCATGTTGGTATCCAGAATCAAGCTGTTGGTATCCAGAACTGACAACTGTTGACATCAAGCATAGATAATAACAGAACCATATCCAGAACTCATTCAAGCATCAAGCATCAGTTCGAATAAAGAGAAACATCACATGACAACGAGTAGAGAGAAACATCACAGTGTTCATAGCCACATCACAACCACATGCATTTGTTCATAGCCACATCAGTGTTCAAACCCATATCCAAAATACTATAAATTGTCCATAGCCACTCATCCTCCGCGAAATACTAAAAATTGTCCAAAATACTATAAATTGTCCATAGCCACATATCCAAAATACTATAAATTGTTAACCGAATCAAATAGTGCTCCTGCTCCATTAGCTCCTCCTCCAGTACTCCATAATAAAGCTGCAGCATAAAAAATACACAAGAATGATCAATCACAGCTTGTACAAGCATCATGGACAAACATACCATGAAAAAAAGAGAATTTCTTCAAACACATGCAGAAAAAAATACCTTATCACATTGTTTCAGAGGTTATTCTTTGCACAAAACGACCGTAGCCACATAGCACGATGGTTCTCCTTCATAGTCACAAATGGTCTTGTTTGTGGACAAGAGAATTTTTGGACACACTACCAGCATCGTTAGTTTGTGGAATGGTCTTGTTCGATACCTCATGGCTTTCATTGCTAGGCTCATCCTTCTGATTGTCCATGAAGTCACTTGGGTCCCCAAGTGCCTCATTAGATCCCATGGCATACTTCCCAGTAGCCATACTGTAACACCCCAAAATTTTGCTTTTCTTGAATTCATGTGTGATTTGACACTTTGGTGAATTTTTGCAATTTTCTGGAATTTATTTGGATTTATTTGGAATTTATTTGAATTTATTCCATTTTGAAATAATTAAAGAATTTAATTTTGCAAATAAAATTTTGTTGGAAATATTTTAATTGAGTCCAAAATGATCCAAAATATTTTCCAGAATTTTTCTGGAATTTTTCTGAGTCTTTTGCTATTTTTAATGAATTAAATGAATTACTGGGAATTATTTTAAATATTAAATCGCTGGAAATTCAACTCGGGTCAAGTATCTTGTTCATCCGATCGAAGTCGAACCCGAGTCGGACTCGAGTCCGACCCGAGCCACGTGACTCGATCAAACCAAATTAAAACCCTAATCAATCCCAACCGTTGGATCAAGATCCAACGGCCGAGATCCGCCTGCACGGTTCGAGCCGTATCCGCCCGGATCCGATCGCGCCCGTCGCGATCGTGGCGTTGATCGTGCCACGTGGGCGGCCAGGCGTCGTCGTCTCCGCCGAGACCGAAGCCGGACTCGCCGCCGCGCCGCCGCCGTGGAAACTAGGTTTCCGTGTCCCGCGGACGCCGAGGCTATTTAAAGCGTGAGACGCCCCCGAGGTTGCCCTCATCCTTGTGCACCCGTTTCCCCAAGCCATCTCGCCGAGCCGCCGCCGCTTGTTGCATTGAGCTCGCCGGAGTTGGAGTTCCGCTCGCCATGGCAAACGCCGATATCGCCGCCGTCAGTCGCCCTCCGCCGTCATCAAGCCCAGATCCGGATTCCCCAAGACGAGACGCGTTCGAGTACCCTTCACTTCACGGAGAAGCCCGGCGCCGTTGGACTCGCTGCCGTCTTCATCTCCGGTGGCCTCTGCTCGCCAAGGCCGCTATCGCCGTCCGCGAAGCTACGCTAGCCGTCCGATCGTAATCCAAGGGCTCGAATCGCGCCACGTCACACCGCGGTGAGATCTCACGTGCAACCTCTGGATCTATTTTCAACCGCCGGATCTAGATCCAACGGCTTAGATTGTGCCACGTAGCTAGAATCGCACTGTGTTAGATTGGATCTTGACCGTCCGATCAAGATCGAACGGCCTGGATCACGGAGTTGTTTTTCCAAAGCACTACGCTAGGTTTAATCCGCGCCGCTGATTTTCAAACCAACGGCCGCGTGATTGGCGCCACGTGTCGGGAAGTTGGACCGACGCGGTCGTCAGACGCTGCTGGCAGTGGTCACCGACACGCGGCCCGCGTGTCGGGCCGATCGCACCGTGGACGCCACCCATGACGCCACAAAGGTCCCACATGTCGACTGGTGGCCGAGTCCCGCCGACGTCGGCGATGACGCTACCCGAGGGGCCCACATGTCAGCGACACGTGGAGTCGTGGACCGAGTCCACGGTGGACCCAAGCCGAGCGTGGACCGAGCCCATGAGCGGCCGACGCCACCACCAATCAGGAGCCGACACGTGTCCATGCCGACGCAATAATTAATTTCGAAAAAGAAAATGATTTATTAATTCGAATAATGATTTCAAATTTAGATTCAAACTTCAAACGCTTATAACTTTTGCGTTTCAACTCCGATTTGAGTGATTCAAATTTCTAAATTTGTATAAAGTTGAGATCTACCTAAATATGAATTTTATTTAATTTTTGGACTAAAGTTTTTCTCTGTAATATTATTTAATTGATTATTTAAACTTTAAATAATCATAACTTTTAACGCCTTAACTCCAAATTTGATTTATTCCAGCTTTCTAAAAATCCAGAAAATTATGTTCTCTCTGTTTATGGATTTTATTTGGAGTTTTGGGATGTTTTTGCCTATTGTTTATTTGGGTATTTGCTATTTGCACGCTTTACGAGTAGACGTTGAAGTGCCGGAAGGATTCGAAGGAGAAGTATTGACTCAGGATCCAACTCAAGACCAAGAGCAAGTGCTTTTTGAAGGCAAGTTGTGCTTTGACCATGTTGATCCTATTTCGAAATCTATTTTGATTTAAACTATTGCATGCTAGTTCAATTAGAAAAATACTTTGTTTAAACATGGGGATTAGATAAATACCAATTTGCTGTATGACACCTTGACTATCTAAGTATGTGCCATGATCCCTTGTCACCCTAGTTGTGGATTACTAGTTGGACATTATTAACTTGCCAACTTGGGTTTAGACCAGTAGTATCTTTGCTTAGACACCTTTCGTGCTCATAACATGGTTTTGGATAATTAAATGTTAATATTGACTTAATGATATATTGAACCTGTTTTGGAAAAGTATCATGTGATGTTGATGGCACGTGGTGCATGGTAATCAACTGGGTTTGATAAACGATTTCGGCCAGGGCATGTGGCAAGAGTAATCAGTGGGCCAGTTGTGGCGTTGGGAATGTTGATTTGGTTCTTCGGGTAGTCTTGCCCTGGTCACTCTAAGGACTTAACCTTGCAAGCCTTTGAACTGGTCATACTTGCAACCACATGGGTGGAATGGGACGGCCCTAGTTGACTAAGTCGCTAAGGACTCACTTGTGGAGCCTCAGGGTGTCAATTACACCGTTTGTGTGATTGTGCGGGGAGCGTATCGTGGTCGTGGCCGATACCCATCTAACGGTGTGTTGGTCCCATACTTCGCCTTGGCTAAGGGAAGGGATGGTGTAGAGCACGAACCTGAGAGGACCACTGTGTTGTTTGAGGCTTCCGAAAGGCTTTGTTACTGAACTCGCCTTTGTGGTGTTTGACTGTATCTTGTGGGTAAAGTGCATAACCTCTGCAGAGTTTAGAATCTATTCGAATAGCCGAGTCCACTGTGATCGACAATGCTCGAATTACAGTCAAGGGTTAGATTTTACGAAAATAACTTGGATTTGAAAGTTGGGTTGGTTTAAGAATAAAGATGATGGTAATGTGGTTTAGGATGGGAAAAATGTTTATTAAACTTCGAAAAGTTATTTACGCTTTACTTATTTCTACCGCTTTGAATCTACTTATATTACTTTTCAAATCTTGTTTCGCAAATATACCTTGAGCTATTCCTTTGTACCAAGCCTGGCATATAGTATATTAGCTTGCATTCAGTGCATGACTTGTCGAGTACCAAGTACTCACCCTTGCCTCAACACAACACCAGTTGAAGAGGAGACTACGCCCGACTTGAGGAGGATTTCCAAGAGGACCCGTCTAATTAGGGATGCGAGCCCAGTCAGTTGCCTGTGGTATACTGGATGGCGCCACGAAGTTTATTTGATTTTCCGCTGCTATTATTTTTTTTCTGAATAAGTTTCGCCTTGCAAGGCATATATTTGTACCTTGGCCATAAGGTCAAGTAACCCTTTGGTTATTTGAATAAAGTACTTTGATAATATCGATTGGTATGATTGTGATATTTACCGACGTTAAAGACTGTGTGCACTAGCGCGTTCCTGGACTAGTGCTGAATACACAGAGGGTCCGGATTTGCAAATTCGGGGTCCCGACAGAGGTGGTATCAGAGCCATACTTGACTGTAGGCTCAACCCTAGCTAGAATGGTCGTGGTGAGGATAAAACCTATTTTCTAAAGCTAAAAATTTGTCAAGACAAGAAATGACATCTCGACTTATCCCCTTCTCTCTTTTCTTGTCTCTTGCTGAAATTTTCCCTTACCTTGTCACAATTTAAAAATTCCGAGTTCTTACGTAAAGCACTCTTGTGACAGATGGAGGAAGAGTTCAACCACGTTGATCTGGGAGTTGGTCACGCCCATGAACTTTGGCATATGCTACGCACTCTCGGAGATTTTGAGAAGCCCCAATACCAAGTGGAAGTGATCGGACAAGCGGGATTGATCAAGGCTTGTGACGTGAGGATTGAGGTACCGCTAGGAAGAAGGGCCTGTGCAATCGCTCGATACACCTTTGACCGCCAGAGATCTACAATGCAGATGGGTATCCAAGAAGTATCACGACGAGCAATGCGGCACATTACCCGTATTCACGCCAGAGAGTTGGAGAGCACGGTGTTCCGTTATCACCCGCAGTTGATAACCTTCTCGACCCGAAGGAGATTCAGATGAGGATGCCACTGCCATACACGCTTGGCACGATTTATTGTCGCCAGGAGGATGTACTAGATAATACAAGCAAGGAGCTACGTAAGGCCCGCAAGGAGATCACGACAGAGAAGAACAGACGCGGGAAGCTCAAGAGTATGTGGCACACCTTCTCGCGAAGGATTGACGAAGTTGGAGATGACCTTGTACGGACTGCACTGAGAGCCAGATTTGAGCTACACGAGCCAGATCCAGAGGAGTCGATCTCGATGAGGACACCGCTTCTTCGACTACTACAGAAGACACAGCTTGTGGACATGGCGATCAAGCTACGCCTATGCCACAAAGACCCGCACCAGGCCGTGGAGGTTTTCTCGATGAGTGAGCATAGGTCCTATAGTGAGACTCCTTCGCCGAGTCGAGTCATAGAATAAAGAGTCACCCTTTAGGCGTTAGACTCCAGAGTTAGTTCGATTTGGATTTGCTTTGTTTGCTGAGTGTGCAGTATGTGTTGCAAGGCCCTTAGGCATTGTAAGCAGCCATACCAAGTTATTAATAATAAAGTTGGACCTTAAGGTTACACCTTTCGCCCCGCATAAGTTCCATATTACTTGTCTATTCTTGTTCCCCTCTCATCTCTAAACCTAGAGCAAATCGACAGATGGTGAACACCCGCGGAAACTTTGGAAGCAATGGAAGTGGTTCTCGCCACAGAAAACCCCAATGATGGAGCACCAAAGACCACCACCGGATGTGCAGAATTTTGGAGCATTTCTTGTCGCCCAGACTCGATTGATGCATGCTATGATGCAACAAATGCAGCACGTCAACGCCAGGCCACACCAATCAAGTTAATCAGTGACCACGCCGTAATACAAGACTATCGAGTTCATGAGGACTCACCCACCCACTTTCTCGGGAATGCCAATCCATTGGAGGCCGATGATTGGTTAAGATCAATCGAGAGGAAGCTACACATAGCTCAATGCATAGGGAATGAGAAGGTACTCTACGCTTCTCATCGCTTGGAAGGGACAAATGCCGAATGGTGGGAGAACTTCGTGCCACGCAAGAGAACCCTCAAGATATCACTTGTGAAGAGTTCACAAACCGCATTCCGACAAGATCACGTGCCTCAAGGAATCATGGACCTTAAGAAGGAGGAGTTCAGAGCATCAAGCAAGGTAATCACCAAGGTCGACTACGAACAAGTTCACACAGCTAGCACGCTACGCACTGAGGATGTAGCGACAGATAAATCCGCAGCCTCGTTTTATGAAGGGACTTAACTCAGATTGCAAGTAGGATTGATCGCCCACACCTTTCCAGATTTCCAAGAGTTGGTGAATAAGGCACTTATTCTTGAGGACAAGCGCAAGGAACTGGATGAGAACAGAAGCGCAGGATGCAACAAAGAAGGATCACGCCAGGAACGCAATAAACGCTTGAGAGTTGCACCAAATCAATTCTTCAGATTCCAACCACGAGTGCAACAAGGACACCATCCTCAAGCACCAAGACCTGCCGATCGTAACTACTGCACTCAGCCCCGCTTAGAAACGCTTACTCCTGTGCAAATAAGAAGGAATGCTGAGACGCCGCTACAACCGCAACGAGCCAGGACACTTTGCCAACAGCTTGTCCAAAGAAGACAGCAGAGCGACCCAGCCGCTTCAACCTAGGAACCACCCAGCTAGGACGCCAAGACTCAGGAGCCACACCCTGCATCGTGGTGAGAGGCCGAGTCAACCATGTCACCGCAGATGCACTGCAGAATGCTACTGACGTCAGATCGGGTAAGTTACTTGTTAACTCAAGACTGCAACGGTTTTGTTTGACTCGAGCTTCGCATTCGCTTGTTTCGCAAGGCTTTGCTACTAGAAATGACTTGAGGATTGCAAGACTTAAGTGCATGCTTTTAGTTCAAACCCCTGGTTCAACTCCGAACGAAAGTAGGATGTTCCGGTGAGAATACTAATAGATGGAATAGAGTTCCTAGCAAACCTTATGATTTTGGAGACCTGCACCTTAGACGTCATATTGGGAATGGATCAAGTTATCCAAGCACAAGGCCGTATTGGATTGTGGACGAAGGACTATCTCGATTGAGAGCCCGTGTGGGAAGAAAGTGGAATTTCAAGCCACTGCAGCTAGAGATGGACAGCTTGATGGTTAACAGCATCAAGGCAATCAGCATAGAGGATGTCCCAAGAGTGAATGAGTACCAGATGTTTTTCCCGAAGATCTACCTGTATGCCGCGAGACAGGACATAGAGTTTGTGATAGAGCTTGTACTGCACAAGACCGATAGCAAAGAGACCCTATCGGATGTCCACCGAGGAGTTGGTAGAAATGAAGAAACAAATAGAAGAGTTAATGGAGAAAGGATTTATCGACCGAAGTTCGCCGCCATGGGGAGCACCGGTTTTGTTTGTTAAGAAGAAGGACGGAGTTTCAGGATGTGCATTGACTACCGTGCACTCAATGAAGTCACCGTGAAGAATAAGTATCCGCTACCCAGGATTGATGATTTGTTTGATCGCTTAAGAGGAGCCGGAGTTTTCTCCAAGATTGATCTCGAGATCGATACCATCGCTTGAAGATCCGATCGTAAGATATTCAAGATCGCATTCTCGCCAAGATATGGACATTACGAGTTTACAGCTATGTCCTTTGGGTCGATTTAACGCGCCAAATTTATTTCATGAATATGATGAATAAGGTGTTCATGGAATATTTGGACAAGTTTGTTAAATGCGTGTTCATAGACGATATCCTAATCTACTCCAAGACAGAGGATGAACATGCCGAACACTTAAGGCGTAGTTTTGGAAAAGCCGAGGAACAAAGAACTTTTCGCCAAGTTCAGCAAGTGTGATTTTTGGAAGGACAAGGTGGAGTTTCTTGGACATGTAATGACCGCAGAAGGAGTCGCCAGAGATCCAAGCAAAGTAGAAGCTGTGTTACATTGGGAACAACCAAAGACGGTGACCCGCATTCGAGTTTCCTTGGAATGGCAGGATACTACCGCCGTTTCATCGAAGGCTTTTCGACAATTGCGAAACCTCTTACGCAATCGAAGAAGGAAAAGAAGTTTGCATGGACGCCGGAATGTGAGAAAGGATTTCAGAGCTGAAGAAGCGATTGACGCCAAGACCGGTGTTAGTTCTACCTGATGTTGCTCAAAGCTTCGATATTTATTGTGACGACGCGCCAAGGACTTGGATGTGTCGATGCGAGAATGGAAAGGTCGCCGCTTATGCATCAAGGCGCTTGAGGCCGCATGAGGAAAATTATCCGACACATGACTTAGAGTTAGGCTGCCGTAGTGCATGCTTTGAAGATATGGCGTCACTATCTGATTGGAAACAGATGTGAAGTGTATACGGATCATAAGAGCCTTAAGTACATATTCACCCAGTCGGATCTGAATATGAGGCAGAGGAGATGGTTAGAGTTGATCAAGGACTATAATGTTGGAATCCATTACCATCCTGGGAAGGCCAACGAGTAGCCGATGCTCGAGTCGGAAAAGCCATACCGTGAGTACGCTGCTAGCCACCGGTCGGGATGAGTTATGTGAGGATTTTCGTGAGGATGAAGATTGAGGTTGTACCTAGCGGATTCTTGGCCGCATTGGAAGTAAAGCCTACCCTAGAGGATCGATCCGAGAAGGACAGAAGGATGATGACAAGATCCGCAGGATTAAGTCCATCAAGGAGGAAGGCAAGGCAGAGGACTTCAAGTTGGATGAGCAAGGCACGTTATGGATGAAGGATCGGATTTGTGTGCCTAACAAAAAGGAGTTAAAGCAACTGATTCTGGAGGAAGCCCATGACTCCAAGTACTCAATTCATCCCGAAGCGCCAAGATGTATCAGATCTCAAGGAGAGATTCTCGTGGCCGAGTATGAAACGTGAAGTTGCCGAGCATGTTGCATTGTGCGACGTATGCCGAGAGTCAAGGCAATGCATCGAGAGACCAGCGAGATTGCTACAACCGCCGAAAATACCCGAGTGGAAGTGGGAGGAAATCGGAATGGATTTCATTACCGGTTTGTCAAGACTCAAGGAGGTTATGACTCCATATGGGTTATAGTGGATCGCTCGACTAAAGTAGCCCATTTTATCCCCGTGAAGACCACTTACTCGGAGATAAATTAGCGTAATTGTACATGATCGAGATTGTCTGCTTGCACGGAGTGCCAAAGAGGATTGTATCAGACGGAGGAACCCAATTTACCTCAAGGTTCTGGAATAAGTTGCATGAAGCCATGGGAACCCGTTTGAACTTCAAGATCTGCCTTATCATCCACAGACGGATGGACAGACCAAAGAGTCAACCAGATTCGAAGATATGTTAAGAGCTTGTGCATTAGCTTATGCTACCTCTTGGGATAAAAGTTTGCCGTATGCCGAGTTCGATTACAACAATAGTTATCGTGCTAGTTTACGATGTCACCTTTGAGGCATCAGATGGTCGACTGTCGGACGCCATTGAATTGGAATGAGACCGTGGCGAGCTGTCTTTGGGCCTGATATTCTTCAAGAGGCTGAAGAACAGATCGCCATGATTAGGGAAAGGTTGAAGATAGCCCAATCTCGACAGAAGAGTTATGCTGACAATCGTCGCCGAGACTTGAGTTTTGAACCAGAAGACTTTGTTTACCTCAGAGTTACGCCTCTCAGGGGAGTTAAGAGGTTCCATGCCAAAGGGAAACTTGCACCCCGTTATGTTGGACCATTTAAGATTTTGAGCCGCAGAGGCGAAGTTGCTTATCAGCTGGAGTTGCCGCAGTCGTTAGCAGGAGTGCATGACGTATTCCATGTGTCCCAGCTAAAGAAGTGTCTCCGAGTTCCTGAGGAACAGACATCGCTAGAGTCAATTGAGTTGCAAGAGGATTTGACTTACAAGGAGCATCCCGTGAAGATTTTAGACACAATGGATCGAGAAACTAGAAACAAGTCAACCCGTTTTTGTAGAGTTCAGTGGAGCAACCATGAAGAAAGCGAAGCGACTTGGGAGCGCGAAGAGGATTTGAAGAAAGAGTTTCCAAACCTATTCCTTTAGTAAGCCCTGAATCTCGGGGACGAGATTCTATTAAGGGGGGAGGTTTGTAACACCCCAAAATTTTGCTTTTCTTGAATTCATGTGTGATTTGACACTTTGGTGAATTTTTGGAATTTTCTAGAATTTATTTGGATTTATTTGGAATTTATTTGAATTTATTCCATTTTGAAATAATTAAAGAATTTAATTTTGCAAATAAAATTTTGTTGGAAATATTTTAATTGAGTCCAAAATGACCCAAAATATTTTCCAGAATTTTTCTCGAATTTTTCGAGTCTTTTGCTATTTTTAATGAATTAAATGAATTATCGGGAATTATTTTAAATATTAAATCGCTGGAAATTCAACTCGGTCAAGTATCGCTCATCCGATCGAAGTCGGAACCCGAAGTCGGACTCGAGTCCGACCGAGCCACGTGACTCGATCAAACCAAATTAAAACCCTAATCAATCCCAACCGCTTGGATCAAGATCCAACGGCCGAGATCCGCCTGCACGGTTCGAGCCGTGATCCGCCCGGATCCGATCGCGCCGCGGCGATCGTGGGCCGTTGATCGTGCCACGTGGGCGGCCGTGGCGTCGTCGTCTCCGCCGAGACCGAAGCCGGACTCCACGCCGCGCGCCGTGGGAAACTAGGTTTCCGTGTCCCGCGCGGACGCCGAGGCTATTTAAAGCGTGAGACGTCCCCCGAGGTTGCCCTCATCCTTGTGCACCCGTTCCCCCAAGCCATCTCGCCTGAGCCACCGCCGTTTGCCCGTACGAGCTCGCCGGAGTTGGAGTTCCGTTCCGCCGCGGTTAAACGCCGATATCGCCGCCTGGCCGTCGCCCTCCGCCGCTATCAAGCCCAGATCCGGATTCCCCAAGACGAGACGCGTTGAGTACCCTTCACTTCGCCGAGAAGCCCGGCCGCTTGGACTCGCTGCCGTCTTCATCTCCGGTGGCCTTCGCCCGCCGCTGCCGCCATCGCCGTCCGCGAAGCTACGCTTAGCCGTCCGATCGTAATCCAAGGGCTCGATCGCGCCACGCCACACCGCGGTGAGATCTCACGTGCAACCTCTGGATCTATTTTCAACCGCTTGATCTAGATCCAACGGCTTAGATTGTGCCACGTAGCTAGAATCGCACCAGGTTAGATTGGATCTTGACCGTCCGATCAAGATCGAATCGGTCCTGGATCACGAGTTGTTTTTCCAAAGCACTACGCTAGGTTTAATCCGCGCCGCTGATTTTCAAACCAACGGCCGTGATTGGCGCCACGTGTCGGGAAGTTGGGCCGACGCGGCCGGGCCGTCAGACGCTGCTGCGTGCGTGGTCACCGACACGCGGCCCGCGTGTCGGGCCGATCGCACCGTGACGCCACCCATGACGCCACAAAGGTCCCACATGTCGCCGACCGTGGTCGAGTCCCGCCGACGTCGGCCGATGACGCTACCCGAGGGGGCCCACATGTCAGCGACACGTGGAGTCGTGGACCGAGTCCACGGTGGACCCAAGCCGAGCGTGGACCGAGCCCATGAGCCACCGACGCCACCACCAATCAGAGCCGACACGTGTCCATGCTGACACAATAATTAATTTCCGAAAAAGAAAATGATTTATTAATTCGAATAATGATTTCAAATTTAGATTCAAACTTCAAACGCTTATAACTTTTGCGTTTCAACTCCGATTTGAGTGATTCAAATTTCTAAATTTGTATAAAGTTGAGATCTACCTAAATATGAATTTTATTTAATTTTTGGACTAAAGTTTTTCTCTGTAATATTATTTAATTGATTATTTAAACTTTAAATAATCATAACTTTTGCGTCTTAACTCCAAATTTGACGATTCCAGTTTCTAAAAATCCAGAAAATTATGTTCTCTCTGTTTATGGATTTTATTTGGAGTTTTGGGATGTTTTTGCCTATTGTTTATTTGGGTATTTGCTATTTGCACGCTTTACGAGTAGACGTTGAAGTGCCGGAAGGATTCGAAGGAGAAGTATTGACTCAGGATCCAACTCAAGACCAAGAGCAAGTGCTTTTTGAAGGCAAGTTGTGCTTTGACCATGTTGATCCTATTTCGAAATCTATTTTGATTTAAACTATTGCATGCTAGTTCAATTAGAAAAATACTTTGTTTAAACATGGGGATTAGATAAATACCAATTTGCTGTATGACACCTTGACTATCTAAGTATGTGCCATGATCCCTTGTCACCCTAGTTGTGGATTACTAGTTGGACATTATTAACTTGCCAACATGGGTTTAGACCGCTGTAGTATACTGCTTAGACCTGCTACGTGCTCATAACATGGTTTTGGATAATTAAATGTTAATATTGACTTAATGATATATTGAACCTGTTTTGGAAAAGTATCATGTGATGTTGATGGCACGTGGTGCATGGTAATCAACTGGGGTTTGATAAAAGCTGACGGCCAGGCATGTGGCAAGAGTAATCAGGTGGGCCAGTTGTGGCGTTGGGAATGTTGATTTGGTTCTTCGGGTAGTCTTGCCCTGGTCACTCTAAGGACTTAACCTTGCAAGCCTTTGAACTGGGTCATACTTGCAACCACATGGCTGGAATGGGACGGCCCTAGTTGACTAAGTCGCTAAGGACTCACTTGTGGAGCCTCAGGGTGTCAATTACACCGTTTGTGTGATTGTATCGGGGAGCGATCGTGGTCGTGGGCCAGATACCCATCTAATCGGTGTGTTGGTCCCATACTTCGCCTTGGCTAAGGGAAGGGATGGTGTAGAGCACGAACCTGAGAGGACCACCTGTGTTGTTTGAGGCTTCCGAAAGGCTTTGTTACTGAACTCGCCTTTGTGGTGTTTGATCAGTATCTTGTGGGTAAAGTGCATAACCTCTGCAGAGTTTAGAATCTATTCGAATAGCCGAGTCCACGATCGACAATGCTCTGAATTACAAATAAGGGTTAGATTTTCTGAAAATAACTTGGATTTGAAAGTTGGGTTGGTTTAAGAATAAAGATGATGGTAATGTGGTTTAGGATGGGAAAAATGTTTATTAAACTTCGAAAAGTTATTTACGCTTTACTTATTTCTACCGCTTTGAATCTACTTATATTACTTTTCAAATGTCAAGCATCGCAAATATACCTTGAGCTATTCCTTTGTACCAAGCCTGGCATATAGTATATTAGCTTGCATTCTGTGCATGACTTGGTCGAGTACCAAGTACTCACCCTTGCCTCAACACAACACCGCTTGAAGAGGAGACTACGCCACTTCTGGAGGAGGATTTCCAAGAGGACCCGCCTAATTAGGGATGCGAGCCTCGATTTGCCTGTGGTATCTTTGGATGGCGCCACGAAGTTTATTTGATTTTCCGCTGCTATTATTTTTTTTCTGAATAAGTTTCGCCTTGCAAGGCATATATTTGTACCTTGGCCATAAGGTCAAGTAACCCTTTGGTTATTTGAATAAAGTACTTTGATAATATCGATTGGTATGATTGTGATATTTACCGACGTTAAAGACTGTGTGCACTAGCGCGTTCCTGGACTAGTGCTGAATACACAGAGGGTCCGGATTTGCAAATTCGGGGTCCCGACACATACCACTCCCAAATATAGTCATCATTGCCACATAGTTGTCAATAGATTTGTTTAGATACTCGGCATCCTTAGGATGTGCCTACAAATATATACAATTTCAGTCAGAAGTAGGATCAGGAGGACCTTCCCAGTAGCAATGTTTCCTACTATTTTTAATATGCCAGTAGCACCATCCATCATGTTTACAATGTATGACATATATAGCTTTTCTGACTCTAGCATCAAAAGGAGTAAAAAACTACTACAAATATGCAAGCAATCGGTGATGATGCATATATACAAGCAGTCCAAAATGATTCTCTTCAGGTCCTCAGAAGACAAGCGCAGAACAGGAAGGCTGACTAGAAAGGTTGAATTACAAAACTTCAGAACAGATATAGGACTTTGAAAAACGAAAAGGTCTCCACCATTGAGTCAACAATTGTATACTCCTGTGAGAAAGACACATGTAAGTATTTAACCCACAAGACTGAGGTGCTGCTGGGGCTAGTGCTCCCTGGTCCTATGTTGGGCTAAAGCTTCATAGAAGATTCACATCCTTCAGGAAGTGAATGACAATATATGAAGAGTCTATTCTGTTTTGTTACACAAAAATTATCTACTTCTTGTTTGTATGACTTCTTGGTTGTATAACTAATGTCAATTTAACTCAAATATCTAATCTAAAGAGAGTCAACATGTTGGATCAAATTTGCTATGTAATTGTTGTCAGCAAGATAGCAGTTAACACAACCAAACAGCTATCATTCTAGCGCCAAATATACATAAGAGCAAATAACCTAAGCATTACTAAATTAATTTCTCTCCATATAGCATAATAGCCTTACTGCACTGAATCATTTGAGTACAAACAAAGCAAATTAGTAAAATTAGATCTACCTAAAGAGTATGCTAAATAAGATCTAACGAAATTAGTAAAAACAAGTACCTGAATTATCACCAACACTCAAAGATCATAAAAAAATAACAAGTCGAAAACAAGATCCACCGATAATGTGCAGTACAAAAGGTTCATCTTCTTATGGTTCCATAGTTCTCAAAATTTACAGCAGTAAGATCGAACTAAAAGCACACAGTATTGAAGAAGGACAAAAAAAGAAGTGTTGTTTCACTCCAATACCCATCTAACATGCAAATTCTAACATGTTGTTTCTAAAATATTGGATGTACAGTCTCTAACATGCAATTTCTAACATGCAGTTTGGTAAAATATCAAGAATAAGGTAAGGCACAATGAAATACCTTAATGTGACCCATATAGTGCTCCTCCTCCAATACTATCATGTGATTAGCCTCATCCCATTGTGCTCCACTCAAGTCTTTAAGCTTAGTAACCTTCACCCATCTTTGACGCCACTTACGAAGATGATTTTACACTTGTGTGCCACTCACATCATTGCCAGTGAACTCTTTAAGATCTTTCGCCACTTTGTTATAGTGAACCTCCTTGAATCCTTTATCACTTCTTACCCCACTTTTTATAAGCTCACTCATGCGACGGAGGACAAATGAAGACATCACATTGGTCCACCTCATTTGAACCCTTCCAAACTTCCCATTGTCATCAGCACTACCTCCAATCTCAATAATTTCCTCAGCCATAGTCTGAAATAAATAGAAAGAGCAAAAAACATGATTGGATAGCACTAAACCATATTAGAGTAACAACATGATTGGACAGCAACCATCATTGGACAATATTACAACAGTAGTCCAATTGCAGTCTCAACTAAACATTACAATAATTATTACAATAGTTGTCCAAAATGCAGTCCCATAACTAGAAGTATTACAAGAACTCATCACACATGAGAATTGCCTCTATTAGCCCACATGGCGTTAGCCCACTCATCCCTTTTGGCTGCCCAAGCAGAGTTATCTTCAGAAGAGGAAGCTTCGACATTGGCATGTTGGACAACACTAATATCATTGTTGGGCACCCAATCTTCCTCTCCTGGAACCATCTCATCTTGCCCATGTAGAAGAATCCAATTGTGTAGAATGCAACAAGCCAAAACTAACTTCACTTGGGTCTTGTATGGGTGAAAAGGCTTGTTGTCTACAATGCAAAAACGATTCTTCAATGCCCCAAAAGCTCTCTCAACCGTGACGCGAAGGCTGGAATGTCTTAAGTTAAACAACTCTTTTGGATTAGTAGGATAGTGCCTTCCGTCGTACTCATTTAAATGGTACCTAGTAGCCCGAAAAGGTGGCAAAAACCCAGGTCGACATGCATATCCAGCATCTACCAAGTACCATTTCCCTATCAATTCAACAAAATAAATTACCTGGTGTTATCGAATAGTACTTAGTAACAAATGCACGTACTAGTTTATGTTAAACATTACCTGGTGTAACCCGTAATCCATCATTGCGTTCTAAAGCATCGGCAAGGATTGTCGCATCGTGTGCAGATCCCTCCCAACCAGCTAGTATATAGGTGAACCTTAGATCAAAATCGACAGCGGCTAGAACATTTTGTGTGGGATATGGCTTTCTACCCCTAAAAGCAGCAACATTGGCCTTTGGAACTCTTGCACGCACATGAGTACCGTCAATAGCACCCACACAGTCCTATATCAATCAAAGCGATTGTTACAAACCATATAAGCAAACAACCCAAACTAAATCTAGCAAAATGTCGCATGTATTACCTTAAAATAGGGATACCACCTCGAACTCGAGCTGATCTTTACGGGTGTTTCATTGGAGGGGGGCCTAATCATCTCATCTCGCAGCTCTCCAATAGCATACAACACTTCCTTGAAGTACCGACTCACTGTTTCTATGGATCGCCTAAATGTGTGATGGATAACTCTGAATCTTTGGTTATGCCCAACTACATGGAGGAACATTGCAACTTGCTCCTCTACACATGTGTGTATGCTATCACGTAATAAATTCCTATCCCTAAATAGGTTGCATAGGCGAAAAAAGGGGGCTCTTCTCATGCGCAACATGTTGACACACTCGATATCACTAGAGTTTAAAATTAGATTTAGATTGGCTTGGCGTTCAATGTCTCTATCGCACATAGGACCATAGGTGACTGCAGGTCTAGTAAATCTAGCCAATCTAAGTCTATTAACACAAAATGCATGCATGACCGTAATAAGTGCAACTGCTTGAATAATAAACTTCCTTCGTCGGCTTTGCATATCCATCTAACAAATAGTTTTTTCAATCAAACCATAAGTAGACAGTCATCACCATGATTAACTCTAAATCAAACCATAAATACAAATAGTAGCAAACAAGAATCAGAGAGCAACAATGAAGTATTCATCACAAATTCAGAATAGAGAACATGCCCAGAAGTATTCATGGTACTGAAGTGAGATTAATACTGAAGTAAGAACATGCCCAGAAGTATTCATGGAACCACATATTCAGAATACTAGAATCCTAGTTCTCTTTACAAGCAAGAATACTAGAATGTGAGATTAATACAGGTGGGTATCCGATAGTACACTAGTAGCCTAGTACTACCTTCTGAAAAGCATCTAAATTTTATTGCACATTTTATGACTAGCAAAACTGAAAGGATGCTACTCCTTGAATAATAAGTAGTTTAATCCTGGGAGTATGCACTAATAATGATGATCTGCCATTATCCCATTCATTAATCAGAACAAGGATGTTGATCCCAGCCATGGGCTAATAAGGCAATTTGGTTTTTCATATTATATGTCATGGTAATCTACTAAGACTTGATACTTATCAGAAATCTGTAAGATCAGAGAACTAACTAGTCAAAAGAATACTAATTGTTGAATGTATATGTTGCTGTGACAACTCACGAGAGTACCATGACAAATAAGACATAACTGATTAACTGAAGTAAGTAAATATGCTTTAAAATCAGAAGAGTAAGATTGAGAAATAGATGACACACCTTTTCCCCAAACTAGATTGCTCAAGACCACAAGAATCTCCACTGACAGACTCAATCCCAGGCCTGTCAAAATAAAGACAAAAGAACTTATCACTACACAGTGGTAAGCCATACAACCTAGAGATGATCCAATAGTCATAGAACTTGTCTCTGTCAATTTCTTTTACATGTTGTAGATGTTATTGTCTACTAGTATAAAAATTTCTCTCAACTCTCATGGCTGCATACGCCCTACCACTGATTCTATTGCTCAGAGAAGCACAAATTTCATACTGAACCACCAATGTAAGCACTAGAACTCAACCACATATTTCATACTGATATCGGAGAAGAACTCAACCACATAGCACTAGAACTCAACCACATACCTCAGAGACCGGTGCGCGTAGGGGTCGGAGAAGGTCTGCTGGAGTCGCGCGCGGGGGTTGGAGAAGGGCGGCTGGATGCGCGCGGAGGTCGGAGACTGCCGGATGAAGGCGTGCACGGGTCGGAGACGGCCGTCTGGACACGCGCGGGGGTCGGAGACGGCCGGCTGGACACGCGCGGGGGTCGGAGATGGCCGGCTGGATCCGCGTCGGCGAAGGCGGATGGAGGATGGGGGATGAGTCGTGCGAGCGGAGGCGGCTAGTGAGAAACCCTCGCGAGGCGGCTGGAGGATGGGGGATGTTTCCGTGCGAGGCAGCTGGTGAGATTGCACGAGCGGAGCGGAGAGAATTGCACGAGCGGAGCCAGGCCCGCTAGAAACGATCGATTTTTTCGTATCTGCGGAGCCTGGCTCAAGGGGGCTTATTGCATCGGCAGGGCCTGGCCCAGTGGCTTGAGAAGACAACCAAACACTGGAACATTGCATCCTCAGAGCCAATTCTCCCCAGATGCAGCCAACCAAACAGCCTATCAGTGTCTTATGGCCTGGATGTCTCCAGGACCTTATATGGACAAGCGACAATTAAATCGAGTTGAAACAGACGTTTAAATCGTATTTTAAACATAATGAATAGAGAAATAATTATATGATTCAGCAAAATAAAATGTGGGGTTCAATGCATCGGAAGAAACTCTACAACACGGCGTGGTCATAACTCATGCGATTTTTCACATGCTTATGCTTAACCAAAGTTTACCTTATGTTATTTCTATACTATGTGTCACATTATTTTAAGAAATGATAATGATTTCAACTTATAAATTATCTTCCAAGCTCAAATTTCTAAATGAATCGGCTGAACCAATATTATATATATTAAAGGGGGAAGAATTGCCGGCCTCTCAGGCCGGCCATGCCACCCCTATGGCGTTTTGCAAATAGGCCCTCCCGTTTTCTCTAAATTATGAATTGGTCCTTTTGCAAATAAGCCCTTCCATTTTCTCTAAATTACGAATTAGTCTCTGTAAATTACAAAGAAATCCTTTGCGATTTTTTGTGGGTATAAAAAAATCTTTTTCAAATAAAATAAATTTTAAATGATACGGTGTTAAGCGCACATTTTGCCTAGTTTTCAACAGGGCGCTACCAAATCTTGAGCTCCGTTGCTCCCAAATCGGGCAGCTGCCAAGAATGCAACATCCAGCTTCTTCTCTAATTAAGTATATCAAAGAAATTATATCTAATCATTGATTTGTTAGGGATGTTTCTACTACTCTACTACCAGATGAAGTATAAGTAAATTCTAATTAACCTGATCCATTGGATCGAAAAGAATGAACGATCCATATTCAATTTAGTATGCTGTAAATGTTAGAAATAAAGGCACATTTAGGTTTAATTTAATCCAAAAGTAAATCATGAACAACATGTGATTAACTATCGGTAACGAATAACAGGAGCATACCATAGATGCATATGCTAGAAGACTACACATATATCCATCTAATGTGCTCACAATCAATAGGTTGAAAATAAACAGTAGAAACATTGTAACGCATCGCTCGTGGTGCAGATGGAGCGATAGTCGCTGTAGCGCCGTCTGATCAAAGACGGAAGCGCGCCGCTCGAGTGCGATGCCGAGCACCGCTCTCGAACGCCGAGGAAGACGAGCCGTGGCGGTGACGTGAAGCGATCCGCCGAGCGCTTCAAAATGATTCGCCCTTCTCCTGCAAGAACGCGAGGACGGACGGTTTCGAGACTCGCTTTCCGTTCATTGCACGCCGGCCAGACGGACGGGCATTTGATGATGGCGGCGCAGCGAGAGGAAAATAGCAAAAGCCTAGACGTGGTGTGTATCGTATTCTTCTGGACGGCAGCGGCGCAGTATATAAAGAATAAACTGCAAAAGGAGGCTGCGCCTACGCAAAGCCCTGGACCGGATTTCGGCGGACCATTCACGCAGGTGCCGCACGCCCGCGCCCCCCGAGCCAAAGTGAGGCGAAAGGCGTGTGTATTCTTTCTCCCTTTCTCCACATGGTTCTACCATGGTGGAGCACACTCCACTATTTAAACTAGTGTTCACCACTTTAGGCTAGCAATGTGGTACTATTGCTAGTGCACATGCCTCTTCATGAGGTGGGCCTTTGAGATTTTCTAGGATTTATTGTCTCAATTAAATGGGCTTGGCCCAAATAATCCAACAGTAAATAGGGCTCTTCTCCCGAAATCGTCCTATACTCCTATCTCGTGCAGATTCCTCCTTTCTTCGTCGTGCAGACCGACATCTGCAGGGTCGGGTGCTAGTCGAGACTTCACAGGAGGCGTGGTGATTGTGACGAAAGGAGAGGAGAGAGAATCGGGATGAGGGGGAAGAAGCATCTGAGCCTGACATTTGGACCAAACCAGTTTTTTTCTGTCTTCTGCTGATTGAGATTTGCTGACTCAGCAATATTTTTGTTCGCATGGACGTCCACGTCAATTTAATTTGGACACGTAAGTGCCATATCGGCAAAAAATCGGGGTGGTTTTAGGTGTGGAGCTGTTTTGCCTGATTTCGAGAGTTTCACATGATACGTTTTAGAGTTGAGTGTTGATTTCTAGACTCGGACAAAAGCTAATGAGGGATAAAATAGACTTTCTAATTCTAAATGGAACAGTTGCATTACTCCAGACGTTTAGCTTCATTCAGAATTACTAACATCCTCTATTTCTGCCTCAAGATAGATGCATCTAACGCATCACATGTATTAGTATATACTTACATTATGAATTTATGACATGTACTGGCGGATCCACCTTCCAGATATAGTAAGCAACTGCTCGGGTTTCCTGGTGACCTGTCGTAGAGATGCATGCAAACGTTATAAAACGGAGCTTTTATGGATAAGCCTTTGTCCTAAACTGTCAACTAGTTAGGCTTGTTGGGAGCCAGTCTAAGCTTATACCTTAGGCTGGGCTACACTAGACTAAACTATAAATTTACTGATTTTTTAACATATTTTTTGTATGAATTTATCGTGATAGGCCTCGGATCCAAGCCCTACTCCTGCTTGTTGGACTCCTAAAATTTGCTGGTTGTACCGTTCATGACATGTTTTGTAGCAACTAACAGGGGATGTCAGGCTTAGCGCCCCATCCATCTACATTGCTGAAACTCTGATCGTCACATCGTTTTCTGAAACGGCCATTGGCTGTTGGTCAGAAAGACGTACTTCAGCTGGCTCCTTCCTAGGCGGGTTCACTCACCGTGGACGCGTCAGGCCTTGAGTCTCGGTTTCTTCTGCACACGTAGCAGCCCAATCTGTTGTCTGCAGGCATAACTGGCATTGATCATATTAAAGCTTATATAACTAGCATTAATTGGTATTAAATCGGTACAATCGTTATTAATCAGTATCAAGACCGATATAGTATATAAAACTAAATTATACTGATTTAGGAACCAAAATGATATATACCAGGTACAACATCAGTAACTCCCAAACAACCCAAACTTGCTCGTCATACGTTTGAGCAAACACAGCTTTTGTATTTCCACCACCTCTTTGGGCAGTGGGGAATTCAGGCTTCGGACCACCCAAACCGTGACCCAAAATATGAAACCAAAAGCCCGTCAGAATTTGGGCTAACAGCAACAGTAGTGGACCGGTCTGAGGCTTGCCTAGTGCTGGCTCCGCCCTTGTCCTTAGGCGGCAGGGCTGCCGCCGTTGAGCGTCGTAGACACGATGAGATCTTGGCAAACCACAGTGCGGATGTACACCTAATGCCTCTGGCTCCGGGATGCGCTGCTTTGAGAAGAACAGGGTCGGGGGTGGTGCCGACGCATGAAAACATAAGGGTCAGCATCGAGCTCGAGCCCAACGCATCCACCGCTACAAGGCGACGTCGAGGCGTTGTGCTAGTCGGCCAGAGCGACTAGGCCAACGCCGCACGCCAAGTGCTCGACGAAATGACACGCTCCATGCCATGGTCTTCGACCTGCAGGCTGCAAATTGCTGTCCCTCCAGTTGCATACTCCTTTCCGTCTTCAAAAAGCTGACGTTTTGGACACAATGATGATCAAGCTTTCGAAATTTTGACTATCGATGTATTTCTAAATCTTTAAATTGGATATATGAAAATTATATGTGTAGATATGTCCCGAGAAGTGCTTTCATAATATTATAATCTTATTGAGGCTTATAAATATATTATAATAGAAATTAGTCATCAAAGTTGTATTCTAAAGACCGTGTTATATGCAAAACATTAGCTTTTTGAAGATCGGACGGAGTATGTACAAACAGTAGCAGTCTTATCGTCACAAGGAGACCAACCACGGCAATCAGCTTCCTGGATCTCACCGGAAAGGATGGAACAGAGTACTATTGCGAGGCGATTCGCAAGGTAAGGAGAAGGATCCTCCTGCGCTAAAAATCCCCAATTCTGTCTTACGAATAGAAGCTTGCGAGTCGTGAGTCTCGTGACACATCACAAGTAAGTCAAGTATCTGTATATGGACGCTTCACATCGTGTCACGTTCTATAACAACGGGGCGTTCTCTTCCATCTACATCTACCTTGGCTGAAGCTCTGTGACCGTCACATCATTTTCCGATACGGCTGCCGACAGGTGGTCGTTGATGGAACTGCGGGTACGGTCGGACGTGCTTCCACTGGCTCCTTCCCAGGCGGCATCCGACGTCCCGGTGAAGAACGCCGGCCTAGAGGGAGCCTGCAGCGACGTCGACTGGCTTTCCAGCATCAGCGCCACCGTCGATGCGTCGGGCCGGAGCCTCGGTTTCTTCTGCACGCAGAGCAGCCCAATCTGTATGCAGTTGAGCATCTCAATCTGAGGGTACCGGTCGCCCAGCGACGCGTCCACTATCTCTGCTACCGATCTCGTCGTCCACTTCTCCCATACCTGCAGAGTTCAGAGCATATAGGCACATTTCCAGTGTTTTCGAAGCACAGGCTTCTTGTTACTTATGTATTAGTCATTCGAGCACCTACATAGCTCAGCAAATTCTTGGAGTTGGCATCTTTGGGTGCATTGTTGTTCCTTCTCCCGGTGACCATCTCTAGGATTATGACTCCGAAGCTGAATATGTCGGACTTGGCGGAGACATGCCCACAGTACGCATACTCTGGGGCCATATAGCCACTGCATTTTAGTAATCAAATATTCCATTAGTACCAGAAGCTGCATTACCTTGTAAAAGAGGGTGTCAGCTCGTGTAACCTACGAATTACAATTCTGATACCTACAGGGTCCCAGCTGGTCGTTTAGTCACATCTCTGGATTGGTTGCCCCAGAAAGCTCTGGATAGCCCGAAATCTGAGATCTTAGGGTTCATATCTTCATCCAGCAAGATGTTGCTTGGCTTGAGGTCTCGGTGGATGATCTTTAGACGAGACTCTTCATGGAGATAGAGCAGGCCTCGAGCAACCCCGCAGATGACCATGTACCTTTTCCTCCAATCCAAATGCCGCCGTTTTTCTGCATCTGTGAGACCAAACACAAGCACCGCTTCTCAGTAACACAGCCAGTATACTAAAATGGTACAGCTTAGCTTGAATGTGTGTCAATAGGAGTACCAAAAAGAATGGTGTCTAGGCTTCTATTAGGCATGTATTCGTACACAACTAGCAGCTCTTCTTGCAGACAAACGCCGAGAAGCTGCACGAGGTTTCTGTGCTTAAGCTTCGTGGCTAACACCAGCTCGTTTTTCAGCTCACTGAAACCCTGCGATGAGTTCGGTGAAAGCCTTTTCACTGCTATTTCTTGCCCATCCTGCAGTTTACCCTGTGAAGGAAGAAAATGCGCTGAGTCATCTCAAGTCATTAACGTATAGCATCAAATGATGGTAAGACTTTTTACTGTTTATATGTCTGAGGTCAGTGAAGACAGGCTTACTTTGAAAACTTCTCCAAAACCGCCCTTTCCCAGCTTATTTTCTTCAGAGAAGTTAGACGTTGCAGTTTTTAACACCTGCAGATCAATCTGCACCTGCTCGATGCTGGTGACGCCCTCGCTGCTAGTGTTATCTGTCAATACAAGGGGTGGATATACTTCAGCATACGCCAAGGCCATGTAGCATGTAGTGTATGACACACCATCTATAACAATTCAAATGAAATACATTTTTAGATCATGGTGACTAGGCACCATGCATGGTATCGACATGTACATACATACGTACGTATGTAGTACGTATTAAAATTAACTGAGAACCATGGTACCTAGGCACCATGATCTAAAATAGGTATTTTCTCTATGTATCGTATACGAAAAAGTTTGATTTTTTTGGATGTTGAGGTTAACTAATTTCCTAACTAATTCAAATAAGTTTGAACTAAAATTCAAATTATAATGACGTTTGTATGGTAGTTTGATTATATATATATAGGAAAAATAGTGTTTACTCCCGGGAGTAATTACTCCCATCTCTGAAATACCGCCCAAACGAACTTGAAATACTCCTTTATCACTTTAGATACACTCATATACTAATTATAAGATATTTCAATAAGATCCACATGAAAAAATTGCAAGGGAATACATAGTTTTTAGCATATTTTGTAAATACCTTCGTATATGCATATAAAAAGGAGTATGTCTAAAAAATGTACATACTACATCTGAAAAAATGTAAATACCATCTAGATGATCTTATATACTTGTATACTATACGTACATACTTTTCGTTACGCGAGATACTGCCTACATTGTGAGATACGACATAGGGAGTAATTACTCCCGGGAGTAGAAAAGAGGCTTCATATACATACATACATACATACATACATATATATATATATATATATATATATATAAAGAAAAATATGTGATCTAAATTCATTCAAGATCTTTGAATTCGAGTATATTTTTTTAAAAGGTATGCATTTCATTTGAATTGTTATAGATGGTTATATACCATAAAAGTAAAATTTTCAAAAAAATATAATCAAATTTGACTTAAATTCGCATATTTGAAATAATGATACCCTAACAACATGGTGTTCCATTTCAACCATCCTAGGCTAGGGGTGCAATCGAATCGGATATTTTCTGATTAATAGACCGAACGGATGTTTTCGGACTGAATTCGGATAGTCATATCGAATACACTACTACACAAAGGCTTATATTAGATGCCCTATCACAGACGGTTTTGAAAAACCGTCTATAATGAGGAACACCATTAACGGTTCTACCGTGCAACCGTCAGTGATGACATCACAAACGGTTTTACATTACAACCGTCTCTGATGTACACCAATATCACATACAGTTTTGTTATAAAACCGTCTGTGATAGTTACGAGTCATCACATATGGTTTTATAATAAAACCGTCTGTGATATTGGTTCTACATCACATACGGTTATAATTTAAAACCGTTTATGATATCTACAGGAGTCATCACAGACGATTTTATATTAAAACCGTCTGGGATTCTGTATATATCACCGATGGTTGATGAATAGAACTGTCTATGATATCTCCTAGTAGTATATAATATAGAGCCCCGAGCCACTTCGTGTTTTTTAGGGTTTCAGGATCTATCTTGAGACTAGCTACGGCACAAGGACAAATTGAATTAGATCACGAAGACCCACAACTATCCGATTGCCTCGTTGGCCTGGGTATACAAGCTAGGAGAGCCTTTAGTAATGGGAGATCGCCTAAATGCACTTTGTATAGCTTTCATTAGATTGCATGCTTGGTACATGGAACAATGTACCAGGTCAGTGCAACAATGTATAACGAGTATCACGATCAGCTTCAAGTGTAAGCATCTGTTCAATGAATCATCGGGGGGCTTCTTCGTGGTCGACTTCCAGGACCTGTTCTATCTTTACAACCTCGATGCCCTCGACGCTACGCTCTTGAGATGCTGGATATTGTAAGTGTGTGCTATCACAGTCTACATTAATCTAATAGCGATAAATGTCCACCAATGTATATATAATTTGCCTTTGTATATATAGAAACATGATACAAGAAGCGACAAGGAAGAAACAATTGGTGGATTTTCTCGACCCACACAGGCTCAAAGCAAATAATGGACGAAGATATAAACATGATCGAAGAATATGTGAAACAGACATTGCTGACTCAAAAAGATAAAGATTTCATACTTTTACCCCATAACCCAGGGTAAGTGCTACACTACTTGCTATACTTTGATTTGTACTGTGCACGCAATTCAGTTTTATTTATTGACTATGGTGACATACCTGTGTAGGTTTCACTGGGTTCTAATTGTAATTCATCCAGCCACAAACCGGGTTATTTAGCTTGATTCCTTACAGAGCGACAGCCACGACTTGAATCCTATTGCGAAATTACTCAGCAGGTAATCACATTTTCTCTATAGATAACATGGTCATGTAAGTTGTTCCAAGTGTATGTTAACTCCTGGAATGGCTGAGGCTAACCTTTTGCAATCACGTAGGTCGTTCAAAGTGTACAATGACAGGGCGAAGCTGTATCACGATTTTAAGTTTTTAGTATCTACTATACACAATAATCCTATATCAAACTTCGTAATAATGACTCTAGAACTAACCTATTCTGTATTTGTAGTGCCACCAGCAAGGAAAGGGAAATAGCCTATGTGAATTTTATGTTTGCCACAATATGCAACTCCTCATCACTACAAAAGAGACCAATGAGGTTGTAACTGCATTGAAACAGACCAATTTGAGCAAAATTCGAGGAAATCTTTGTTTCTTTCTGCTCACTGAAGTCATAAATAAAAAAAGGCGAGTTCACTCTGTCTAACTGTTGGAGGTGTATTTTTTCTGAATTGCCATTTGGGTTGATTTATAAAACTTGTGCCGTGGATTTGTGAATTGTAGTTGTGCATTTAATTAATTGGTTAATAAAATTGAGTTTCATTGGTTAATATATCTGACTTCATTTCTGAAATGGATATGATGTACGTGTTGTGATGTATTCCTTACTTTATGTATCGACCAGAACATATGGCTCTTAGTATCCATTTACTGCCAAATTTATTTATGTTGTGGCCTCCAAACAAAATTCATAATGATTTGATAGCAAGGTATGCAGCTTCGACCTTTCCCCATTCTTGTCTTCAACTATGGAACCAAATGTTTTTCCTACACCCATCAGCAGAACTTCCATCATTAGTATCTGTTGTTCAAAATTTTTATCTGCTTAGATATTTTTGTAACAACATTTATAGGACACAACCAGCTATAGATTTTGTAATTGAATATCTAAAAATCATAGATGCATTGAGGCAACAGCTTATCTGATCAGGATAATCTTAACATATGAAGTTTTGTAGCACTTTCATCTCCTTTTTTATTATAATATTGATGATTTCTAAGGCAAAATCTATTTCATTCCACAGTTCGTCATGAAAGGTGTCATGTACTGATTTACCACTATCACTTTATCCTCGTCGCCGAATGAGAATACCATTGGCAGCCATGCTTCTTGAAAAAACTTCATTCAAGCATCCCATTAGATTACTGCGTGCGATCCTCCTCACTCGGCTGGAGCCCTGCTGATCGACACTTCTCCTCTTCTCCATTGCCCTTAATACTAATAAGAAACCAAGCATGCGTTCATACGTGCATTGCTGCTGTGTGATGAGAGGAAATTAGGAATTAAGGGGTGTTTGGCAGAGCTCTTGCTCCATCAGATTCATGAATCTTGTGGAGCTGGGTATTCCTAGCTCCATCAAATCTGTGGAGCTGGAGCTGTGGGTACATTAAGTGTGTTTATATGGATCATCTTGTTTACATTTTAGAATAAAAATATAAACTTAATTCACTTTATTTCAACCCATAAATTTCAGATCTAAGGTGGAGCTAGGATCTGGAGCTCTGCCAAACAGGGCCTAAACCGATATACATATGTAACCCTCTTTAATGATTTCTCTCTCATGGAACCTGGATTGAAGGGGAGGGAGGGAGCAATGGTAGGATAGAATTGAAGGCCGCCCCACCCCCATCAACGCTAGCTGCGTTTTGACTTGATACAGGTTACAACGATGAGTAACTTCCCCTTGTGCTTCTAGCTAACTACTAGTCAAATTGTTCTTGTGGTAGTCCTTTCAAGCTAGCTAGCCCTACCTTATAGTATATATGTACTGGTGATATATGTACATGCATTTTGTTAAGTCGATATATACACGCTATGTCGATCACTCAGTTGTCACTTTTTTAAGGAACTAAGTTGTGACATTATAGTTGAGTTGGCGTTGGCCAATAAGCCCCTCAGTACCTCACTCTTTAACCCACTGTTGACTAATGACTACACCTATTCCGTATTTTTAATTTACGTATTGTTCTATATTTTATAACTTTTTGTTATCAAATTGAATGTACTTTTATAACCTTGTTGGATTAATCAGTGCTATATGTGTGTTTTTTCTATTTTTGCTTGATATCCGATAAAAATTATCCGGTACCGTATCAATTCTACTTCATATTCGATTTGAATATGCGACCGATATTATCTGCGCCGTATTCATATCCAGCACTATCCGTATCCAACTCCGACTCCGACAAAATAAAATGATTTAGAATATAAAAAAACGATATGCGATCGATTATATGCGATCGAATCGATCTGAGCCTATTACATCCATGTACTAAGCAAATAAGGCTGGAATGATTCCGTCACTGGAGTGGACTTGCGGTAGGAGTAGGACTAAGACCAAGGACTGAGTGCAAAACGCCGCGGCGTGGCCACTCGCTAGACTAGACATATGAGCTGCATGCTTGCATTACGTAGAATAGCGTCACGCTCGCCGTCAACAAGCACGAGCTAGACTGTGATATGTCAACAGTCCACTAACCTGTGGCAACCGGCATCGCAAATTTCCTCACAAGCTGGTAAGTCCGGCCTCCGATGTTTACGGACGGGCACGGCTAATAAATTGATGCTGTGGAATTCGGTGCCCCAAATGTTTTCTTTTCTTTTTTTTTTTTTTTGCTCCAACGGTGAGCAGATATGACGTACCTGGCTGTGCAGGTGCTCTCCTGTCCCTTGTCCTCCTCTTCAGAAAAATTCCGACGAGCGTCAAGGCCACGGCAAGCGCGATTCCAAGAGTGAGTGCGGCCACAAGTATAGTTCCGGTTCTCTTGTTTACTGCATTTTGTTTTGATACAACAATTCACGGTGGTAAGCGTGAGGCGGACACGACAGGCAGTGATTGGTGTGTGCAGGTTGTGCGCACGGGACGCCGTACGTGCTGTGTACACATGTTGGGGGTGGTTGCGTGTGTTTAAATTTTAAGAAATTTTGCAGTGTATTATACTCGTAGAATATAATATGTAGTAGAAATTATATTTAACCATTGATTTATTAAGAACTTTTATTATTCTACTATCACATGAAGTATAAGTAAATTTTAAGTAATCTAGTTTATTGGATCGAAAAGGATGAATTTCCTATTCAATTTAGTGTAGAGCTCTGGATTTTTCGACGAGACTCACCACCGCGCCTTTCTCCGCTGTACGCCGCGGGGACCGACGGTGCCGGCGCAGCGGGAGGCGGCCCGTCGAGTGCCGGATCGTAGAAAGACTCGTTGCCAAACCGCACGTAGCAGTTGTAGCCCATAACGAATCCGCCCTTGTGACCCCAGCAGCAGTCCGGCAACTGCTTCACCGAGTTCTGCAGGCACCGCTCGCAGTCCGCCGCGTCGCGGTCCCTCATGCACTGCACCAGCCCGTACATGGTCCCGTTGGGCGGCGGCGCGTACCTCGCCTCCCCCGTGGCGAACATCCGCTCCGAGCTGTAAGCGGCGCGCGCCGGCAGGGTGCTCATTAGAGCGTTGTACGTCCGCTCGTAGCCGTCCTGGTCCGGGACGGTCTCGACGTAGTTGAGCAGCAAGCGGTGGTCCTCCTCGTAGGCGGTCGAGGCGCTGGTGTTGGCGAAGGTGAGGAAGCACCGCTCGTTCCACACGGCGCCGCGCCGGCCGGAACTGCAGCTGCCCGTGGCGTTCTTGACGGCGGCGTCCAGGCACCTGGCGCAGCCTCTCGTGGCAAGGTCGGGGACGCAGAGGCCGCGGACGTAGGCTTGGTCGCCGCCTGCACCGCGTGAGGTCGAGGCGAACCCCGTCGGGGCGACGGCCGCTGGGAGGGCGCCGAGGAGGGCGAGGAGGTTGGCTCGGAAAGTGTCATTATGGGAGGCTGGCGGCGCGGGGGAAGGTGAGGGCGACGTCCCCGAGGGGCAGTCGAGCCAGAGGATGTCCCCCTCGTCTTCGGCGGTGGCGAGGCTTGCCACGATGAGGAGGAGGACGAGGGGCAACTTCTGCAGAGACGGTGGTGGCATGGTGATTGGTGATGGTGGCAAACAGATGGGACGAGATTATTGTGAGTTGGAAGTGCAGCTGTGGTCGTTAATTAGTACCCGCCCCGGATTGCAGTGCAGAGTTGACTGGAGTTACGTTCGGCCGGTAAACCACGCGAGAACTCACAGAAGCCTACGAGGCACGGAGCTTGGATCGTCACGGCGACACACGAACGGCCCAGGAAAACACGGACCGCAAATGAGGAGCGCGACCAACAAACAGCTCACGAGAGACAGATGGAATATGACCCAAGGAATATGACCAAAGCGACCAACGAAACGGACGTGTCGCGATGGGAAACAGTCACGATGGACAAGTCATAAATCGCTCCGTGTCTCCGCTGTGCAGTGGGCATCGTGCCCGTATCGGGCCGGTCCGGTACAGGTCTATTGTGCTCTGGGCTGGAATCGTGCCGGGCCACGCCGGCACGTCGTGCCCACCGTGCTGGGACGTGCCGGCCTAGCTCGCTTTTGGCGAGCTCAGGTCTGGCCTATTTGTGCTTCGTGTCGACCCATTTGCACTATTGTGATGAGAGAAAAGAACCCAGAGACGCACAGAGCTGAGGCAATGAAGACAAATATTGAGGAAAAATATTAAATTTTATTCAATCATGAACATGTACAAAGTTACTATCTCGTCAAAAACCTTACACCCCGGTGTGGGGTACACCTGGTAAGGAAAATAGTACAATAATTGCGTATATATACATTAATACATAAACTATCCGATGTTGAGATTGTCAAAGTCAGCAACCACCTCTGTAATCTCCGGATCATCGGGTTAATGTTGTGTCCTGTCTTCTGCACACTTCCAGTCCTTTAGGCATGCAATTGCCTCAACCAACTCAGGCCTAAGACCATCTCCAACCGTGTCCCTTCCCCTCTCCCTTTCCCTCCGCGAAGGGATTCCCATTCCCTTCAGCGTTACCACAAGAGCAAGTTGAGCTGATTTTCCTCGTCCACGTCAAGGTCGGTCTCCACAAAAGGCATGTCGAGGTAGTGGTTGAGCTCTACTCATGGATTCCATATCGACCTGCTTGGCGATTGGGAAGAGCCGGACGCCTTGCCTTTTAGCTTCTTCCAAATGTTTGAAACGGTCGAACTGCCTTGTGCTTGTTGCGTTGTTGAGGTAGATCTTCTTGTTTCACTTCTAGTGCCAAACTTGTCGTAATATTTGTCGAAAACTCTGAAAAACTCATTATAAACATGAGTATATGCCTCTGAGAAATCAAGATCGAATGCCTCACCTATTCCGTAGAAGGCGCCCTGCAAGTCAAATAATTTTCTCCGAGAATCCAAAATAGTAGCAAAGTAGCAAAGATGCGGAATAGGTTGAAAATATTTTAAATATTTTTCCTCCATTAGTTTTATAATGGGATGTAAAATATAATTATCTCTATTTTCTTTAAAAGAATTAGTAATAGTCCAAAGACACTCGATAACTAAGGAAGCTGTTGGGTAGTACACACCGGATAAATCTTTAGTTGCATTGTATAAAGTTTGTAAAAAATCACGAAAATGACCGGCAATTTAGATAATTTAGTTTAACAGTATTTGCAAATAGCATACACTACCTCACTTCCGTCTAAATTTCGACGGTTATGTCCATATGTTGCCAGCACCACGCCCGTCGAGTGCCGGATATGGATGCTTGTCCCGGTTGCGTCGATGTCGCTGCATCCGAGATCGGTGCCAACACCGACACCCGTCCCAGATACACCGATGCGGCGGCATCGGAGCTCGGTGCATCTGGAATGTACGAGGCATCCTCGATGTCGTGTGTACTATCCAGATGACGGTCATCCATGCCGCAGTCTCCCGTGCTAGGGGAGAGTTGGTGCGGATCGATCTCGTCATCTCTACGAGAGGGACTTGGAGAGCGAGGGCGTGCTCTCCTGCTCTTGCTCTTGTGAAACATTTTGTTTCGTGGAGGAAGAGCAAAAACAGAGGGTAAATTCAGAGTAAACACAGAGAATAAATGAGAGAGCGAGAGAGATGTTCTGAACAAAAACTGAGAGAGCAGAAGGATGCTCTGAACAAATGAGGACGCTCGGGATTTTATAGCGATTAGGCCCGTTCGTATGGCAGTTCAAAATTTGGAATTAGACAAAGTCGCACGGGATTCCCTCGCTTTATGTCGCATCATATCGCTTTACGTCGTGTCAAATCGTTTTAAGTCGCATGCGCGGCCGCGGGAATGCAAAATTGAAATGCAACGCGCGGAATCAACCAAAGCATGCATCACATCGCGTCGCATCCTCTCTTTTTCCAGTGCGTGGTGGAGATTGGAGAGTGAAAGAAACAAAATTACGAGTAAACATGCTGCATGCATTCCTTTTCCTCCCTCTCTCTCTCTCCCTCTCCTCCCCCCTCTCTCCTCTCTTTTTCCATGCCCGAGGCCAGCGGCAGCGTTGCCAGCGCCCATGTGCCCCCGTCCCCTCCCTGCCTGGCCCCCTCGAGGCCCCCCTGACCCCCCGTGCCCCCCGCCTGCCCCGACGGCTCCTTCTCCCAAATCCCAATCTCACTTCTCCCTCCGTCCCTCGACGGCTCCTCCCACGCGCATGGCGCACCGCCTCCCCGCCCTGATGGCCTCGACGCCTCGACGGCTCCCTCTCCCATCTTCCTTCTCCAGCGACGGGACGCCCCTCGCCCCGATGGCCTCCTCGACTCCGGCGGTCCGGCCTCCCCCACCCCGCACGCCGCCTCCTCCCCTCTCCACCGCACACCATCCCTAGTGCCTCATCGGGCAGTCCACCCCCACGCCAGGCGCCTCGCCGCCTCCCCGCGCGCCAGCCCCAGCGCCTCCCTCCTCCCCTCTGGCAGTCCACCGCCCCGCGCCCTGCCGCCTCCCTCCTACCCTCAGGCCGCGTTGCCGCCCTCCGTGCTGCCTCCTAGTCGTCCGTGCCGCTGCCGGGCCGTGTCAGCCCGGGCACTACCCAATCCGCCGTGCCGGGCCGGGCCACCCACCGTGCCAGGTTTCCCGACCTGGTCCGGCCTGATGAACAGTAATGTGCCGGCCCGGCCCGGCACGGCTCACTTTGTGCCGGGCCGAGCTATGGACCGGGCCGGATGGCCGTGCTTCGGGATGGCCCATGGAGGCACGCCCAGACGCCCAGCTCTAGGCGAGTGCAAGGACGGCATTGCTTGCTATCCTTCTTTGCTGCAAGGCTTGCATCTGATGCGCATACATCATTGTCAAGCATCGGCACTCCCAGCTGCATCTGCATGCAGGCTTGACAAGAAAGGGCGCGCCCATGCACCTTTTGCATTTTGACCAAAATTTGGTCTTCTACCCAACTTAGAACCACATGGTCGACTGTGGAGTACTATGGTGCACCGGTAGTTAGCAGCCCATGCATGCTTTAGTGGCTAATGCACGCACACATGTTTTCTTGAGAACCACTTATTTGCAAAACACGAAAGAAGAAAAAAAATTGATTCATTAGCAAATAGGTATATGGACTAATCTTTTGCAATCTATTAGTAACAGGCTAACCGCGCATGCTTTAGGACTTGTGTACATTTCAGTGTGTGAAGTACAGAAGCACTCCATAAAAGATAATCTCTTTAACTGAATCCAAGTAATTGATGACAATGAATAATAGAGTTTTAGATTTTATTGAGGCAAATGAATAAGGTATTCATATTAGTGAGATAATGTATACTTATTTAGTTCCAACTGCCATAATGTAAAAACTACCATCATCTAAATCCAACTAATTAGAATCATTTTTATATTTAGGAATCATGACATATAAATAAAATAGTGAACAAGCAGATAAACAAGAAAATGACACCATATCCTATAGCAGCATAGACAACTAAATATACAAAACAAACCTTAAGAGTCATAACCTAACTTGTACATTACTACTAAAATAAATGAGAAAACAGGGAAATAGTTCAGGCTTCATTATATTACACAAAGTACGAATTTTGACAACACTATAACATGTCCTATTTGCAGCTTATAGCGTTCAGATCATCTTATGAAACAGAATACTATAAGGATTAATCCTCTATTCCATGCAGATTCAAATCCTCAACTGCATTGTTTTTATGTTCCACATCGGTGCTTATATGGATCGTGCGAGCTAGAGTACAGACCTGGAGGGTGCGGGTGGCGAACTCACCGCCGATGGTGGACTTGGACTTGAGGCAGAACTCCTTGCGGTTGGAGCAGGAGAGGATATTGTACTTGTGCACCGACACCGAAGTCATTGATGAGCATGATGTTGAAGAGGTAGTCGTACTTGTTGTTGTCACACGGTGCAGCATGGCAGACCACCGCCGCCACAGATCCTACAACCCATGAGTCGAAGGGAGGAAGGAGATGGGAGGTAGCTGAGGAGGAGGTCGTCCAGGAGGAGGATGCTAGGGGGCTAGGGTTTGGGGGAGGCGAAACGCGCTGGGAGGCAAGGTCTACGCGACGAACCTATATTGGTTTGTTTATATAGTGGTCTAGTTTATATCACAGATGGTTCGTAGTAAAAACCATTTGTGATTGGTTGATAGCACATACGGTTTTAAACTAAAACTATCTGTGATAGTTACAAGAGTCATCACTGATGATTTTATAATAAAATCGCCTGTGATATTGTTGTATATCACTAACAGTTTATGAAAAGTATCGTCTGTGATGATGCCACTGACGATTTCACTATAGAACTGTCAATGATGTTTCTCATCACAGATGATTTTCAAAATCATCTATGACGGGGCCTCTAATATATGCCTTTATGTAGTAGTGGATGGTGAAGGAGTTGGGAGCAGAGCGCTATGAAAATGACGATAGAGGATGGTGGCATTTATAGGGGGTAAACTCGGTTGCAAAAGCGGATAATTTTGGAAAAGTTCTAACAACAATTAATGAGAAGGATCGTGCATTCACATGATTTGAGCGGGAAGTTGCTGCGAAAGACGGCAAAAAGAGTGAAAAAAAATCTTAGTAAAGCCGATGGACGATGGAACGAGAATCCATGGTGTAGCTGACAATGATGATTTTTGGAATGTTCACATAATCACCCAGAAATGTGAGGCATATATTAACACCAAAATTTGGCGCCTACAGCCGATGTGCCAGGTATGACCAATTTGGCAGTTGTAGCCGATTTAGGAGAATGAAATTAAACATGGATAAGGATTTTAGCCAACATTCGTTTACGTAAGACATTATTTTTGGAGATTGAAGCCGATACGAATCATGTCTTTGCAAGAATTGGAGAGAGATACAATTGGCCTTGATGCTGTAAAAAAGGGGCAATGGACCAGACAGAGATTTCCAACAATTAGTCATTTCACTTCTACTTTATTTACTTTTCGTCGACCAAGGGTGCTTTTTAGGGTTGTAATCGTTCCTCTGTAATTCGTCTTGATCAATAAAGTTGCGCATTGCTTATTTTGATCATTGTCGATTTACGCTAATTTACCCAGGTTTGCCTGTTCTCCAATCTTGTTGCTCATCACCTTTTCGGGGAAAAACTGTCTTTATCTACCATCTAATCAACCCAATCAGGATGATTAGACTTATCTTTACTTTTAATCTAATCGGCTAGAATTGTTGTTTAGATCCGATAGCTGTTTAAAGTTTAATCGGCTAAAAAACTGTTTCAGAATATTAATACTCTTGCTGATTATAGGATCAAATCGGTCGGTATATCTGCACCCAAAACTAAACGCGGTGTTTACGTGTGTTTGAATCCGGTCAATCCTTTATCATGCTTTCCGGCATCAACAAGTACCCCAAGCAATTTCTTCGGATTCTGACGCTGCAATAATTTCTCTCGCTGATGAGATAGTTTAAGGGAAAACACCAATAAGTGTGATGGCACGTTACGGTAGGTACATCGATCCAAACCTGGCAAGGGCGGTGCAAGGACTGCATTGCTTGCTATCCTTCTTTGCTGCAAGGCTAGCATTTGATGCGCATACATCATTGCCAAGCATCGGCACTCCCAGCTGCATCTGCATGCAGGCTTGACAAGAAAGGGCACCTGTTGCATTTTGACCAAATTTTGGTCTTCTACCCAACTTAGAACCACAAGGTCGACTGTGGAGTACGTACTGTGGTGGGCCGGTAGCTAGTATCCCATGCATGCATGCTTCAGTGGCTAGTGCAAAGGTCACGAATGGCGAGAACCGTGCTGCATGCATGCCTCCGCAACTCATGCACGTTCGCCGCGCAGCGGCCGAAGCCGGCGCCGGAGAAGCCGTGGATGCAGGAAATTAACTGATGTAGCCGACAGCCTCCCCTCCCTGCCGCGCCGAGCCATGCAGCGAACGGGCGCCGCGCCGAGTTGTACATACGCAGCGCGCGACACGCGCGTACCGCGCATGAAATTAATTTGTCCGATCGCGGAAGCGCAGTACACGACAGTTAAAAACACAAACAAAAAAACATGCAGAAACCGATTACAATCATGTTGCAGCTACGATAAGTCTCAGCTAGTTATTACTCCAGTACGTACGTACGTACTTCAACGGAAACATAAGCACACATAACTAGTTATTAGATTGTTCACTCGGTACACGGGCTCGCATCACCCTTCAGAGCCAACGCAGTGGCGATCGATATATAGCTAGAGCCCATGCGCACGCGACCAAACAGTTGATCAGGGTGGCGTCGTGGTCGACTGGTCGTGCTGAGGGTGACCCATTGCTGACCTGCTCTTGCATAGGAGCAACGACAGTTAAAAGCGACTTTTTTTATTATCCTTGAAAAGTACTAAAAATGTATATTGAATAAGTTTCAAGAGGTATTAAAAATTTAAAGGATAAATTTACGAAGAGGTACCGGAGTTTAAAGGTAATTCGGTGGTACCTTGTAGCACGTCTAAAAGATAACTCCGAAAGGTAAGATGGTAAAAACTTTGAAAAAGGTGCTTCTATACTTTCCCCTCCATATAAGTTGTACAAATCTTAAAGCAAATGAAGAGGTAACTGATCATTATCTACCTTTTATTTTAATATTTATGTGACTTTTAAAAAGTGATGCATATAACCCTCTCTCAAACTTCTAAACAGTTAAATCAAACTGGAGTACTCATCAACCAGTGACAGATAGTGTATATATATGTACCTGTTGCCACTGCATGCCGATCTGAAGGTAGCAGTTGTAGCTGACCACCGCGGCCACACCTACATGCGTGCTGTCGAACCCCCCGCTGAACGTCTGCAACTCCTGCACCGAGTCCCGCAGACACCGGGCGCAGTCCGCCGCCGTGCTGTTCCTCACGCACTGCGCCAGCGCGTGCACCTTGCTCGACTGGAAAGTCGCGTCCGCGGTGGCCACCATCCGCCCCGAGTTGTTCGCGGCGCGCGGCGCCAGGGACTGAGCCAGGGCGACGAGCTTCTGTAGGTCCAAGTCGACGGGGTGCCGGACGGTGTCGCCGGAGAAGATCCGCGAAGCCGCCTCGCCGGCCGTAAGTCGTTCTTTGTCGGCGAAAACCCAGGCGGCCGATCGATTCGGAAAAGCGGCCTTGGCTGCCGCCCGCCGGTATCGATGATGTTCTTGGCGGCGGTGGACAGGCACGCGAGGCACTTGGACGGCGCGGAGTGGCCGGAGCAAAGGCCGCGGGCGAATTCGCGATCGTGGCGGGCCCGACCGTCTTCCAGGAAGGCGAAGCCCGTCGGAGAGGAGCCGGAGGGGAGGTCTTCGAGGAGCGCAAGGAGGTTGGAGCGGAACGCCATGCCGTTAGTGGACGACGGCTCAAAGGTGCACTGGAGCACAAAGATGTTGGTCACCTCGGCGGAGCCATGGCTCGCGATCACGAGGGCGAGAAGGAGGAGGAGGGAGCAATGTTTTGGGCGCGCCATGGGCGATGATAATGTTGGTGGACTCGTACGTAGTGGAGATGGAGGATGAGCAGCTGAAAACAACAGCTCAGGAGTGCGATAAGTAGTGCTTTTTTTTACCGATTGGTTTCTCAACCTTTATCTTAGGCTACTACAGTAACTTACACAGCTCACATTGCCAAAGCATTCATCTTGCATGAATTTGGTTTGGTGCGTGCTTGTCAAGACGTTTCCCTCGCCATGCAAGACGACGTGGCCACCGCTCGAGTTGGCCCCCCGTTAGGCCATTACCTACTAGTGTCATACGGCCTGGCCCGCGAAACTTGTCTTGAAATTTCACCAACCCTTTAGGCATTATATACTGGGGGTGTCTACGGTGGATCTAAGTGTTTTCTTACTAAATAGTATTCAAAATTTGAATTTTCATGTCTAGATTTAATTGATGAAATCAATTTGCCTACTCTCCTCCAATTTAAGTACTATTTTATCAATGAGTACTCAATTTTTTAGATATTGCACGAGGAACAATATTCTTTTCTGCATGGCTTTTTTACATCAATTATACGCAAAGTTTTACACAAATTAAATTATGGAAAAAAGATGTGACAATTTGTAAAAAAAAAATTATTCTTTTCTGCATGAACTTTTTTACATCAATTATATACATGTTTTACAAAGATTAAATTATGTAAAAATAATGCGAAAATTTGTAAAAAAGAGAGAGAGAGAGAGAGAGAACAAAACAAACCATAAGGGACACAACAAACGAAAATGTGGATCATAAAGTCAAAATAATAAAGCATAATGTGGATTACAAAGCAATATCTAATAGACAAAACAAATTGGGTGACAACAAACCAAAAAAACATCATTATCTAATAGAATAAAAATTGAGTACTCACAAACAAAAAAACACTCGGTGCCATTTAGCAATTCCCTTATATATTTTGCCATTTTCCCTTCGTAACTATGTAACTGTGACGACTGGTCTTATGCATGTATCAGGTGGGAATGGGATTCAGGCATGTGCCATGTTAGAGAGAACTTAAATATCTTAATTTATCATATCTTTTGGTACTATTTAAATAGGTTGTTAGTCCTAGTCTTCAACTATTCAGACTCTTTGTCTATATAAGCCAGCCCCTTGTACATGTAATCCTCGAACCATCAGAGTGCATTGATTTCTGTGGTTTTTTTCCGCAAGGATTTTCCACATAAAAATATTATATATGTTCTTGTTTGTGCGTGTGCTGTGCATGTGCAAGCCCTAAACCTAACAAGTGGTATTAGTGCTTAGGGTTCTTCAGATAAATCCATTGCCCCTGAGAGGAGGAGACTCCCGGGGATGGCACCCGCACGGCAGCATCTCACGACATCTATGGAGCGACACTCATGATAGCCATCGCGCGGCACATTGCACGCGTATGGAGTTTTTCAATAATTGCTTCTTGTCCTTCATTGCCATCTTCCTTGGCCATCCCGATGCCTCGACTTCGGCTACGAACATGCACCTCCTCGGCTCCCCACTGGTGCTGTCACTGGTTCCGCACCGGCCTATGTTGGCGCCGACCGCCTCCCGAGCCAGCCGGCTACCGATAAATTTAAGCTTTCATGCTTATTATTGGCGGTATTCATGCACAATTAAATGTATATTATTTTGTGCTTATCATTGGCGGTGATTTTCATTGCAATCTAGGAGGAATTTATCATTGGAGATTTATTCGACGTTTCGTCATTGATTTATTATCGGTGAATTCTTGGCAATTTATTCAATGTTTCATCATCGGTTTTGACATTTCATCGTCTACTAGGAAAAAAGTCAGTTGAGGAGACAATTGCATTTGGTGTTTCATCACTGTTAATTTGGTATTTCATTCACCATTTGGATACGTTGACAATTATAGAGGTTTTGGCAATATTAATTTGGAATTTGATGATACCCTGATGGTAGCATTATGCTCTTCGGAGTTTTACTAGTGAAGGTTTTGCTCCAATATCAGTTTGAGATGAAGGTTTGAAATGCAAGAAGGAGTTTTGCTTCTGAATGGATACTACAATGTTATGTTGTTGTCTTAGCACAATATGAGGAGCCTACTGCAATTTACTCCATTGACAGCACGATAGTTATTTTCATCTTGATAGTTTTGCATGGGCAGCTTCAACCATGTTATGGAATTTCAGTAGACAGTTTGTCGTACGTGATGACTACACGTACAAGTTGCTCTTTCAATGAGGGTTTTTTGCCGAATTTATTGTTCTAGATGGAGCATATCAATTCCATGAGATGAGTTCTTCGCTATTTATCAAGCGCCATAGGTGATATCTTGGCTTATGCCATTTGATGTTTTGGGCATTTATTTAGGAGGTCAGTTGCACAGACTTAGACTTTACTGGGGTTATGAATTGAAGACCCAAATTCTTCACCTACTTTGTTATAGCTATGTTGGTTTGACTGTTCTAGTCGTTCTCACAATCTACTGGTGGTTTGCTCAATTTTGCTTCGTAAGAAGTGTTTAGATTGATTGTTTCAGTCTTTCATATTCGCACTGTCTATTGGACTTTTAGTGTTCAATTACCTTTCAGAGTTTTCTGAAGACAATTTAATCTTGCATTTTGAGTTAAGAGGAGGTTTGTTAGAGATAACTCAAATATCTCAACTTACCATATCTTTTGGTACTATCCAAATAAAATAGGTTGTTAGTTCTAGCATTCAATTACTCAGACTGTTTGTCTATATAAGCCAGCCCCTTGTACATGTAATTCTTGAACCATCATAGTGCATTGTCTTCCGTGGTTTTTTCTCGCAAGGGTTTTTCACGTAAAAATCTTGTGTTCGTGTTTGTGTGTGTGTGATGTGCGTGTGCAAACCCTAAACCTAACATGCCATATTTGCTAGTAACATGTTTCCAGTGTGCAGCCCTTGAGCGTACTCTGAACCAAGGTTTACCTTACGGATTTAGGTTTGAAAATTGAAGACCTGGCGGCATTGATTTATCACAAAAATCACCTAAAATCGAATAGTTTACAAAGTCAAATTGATGGTCAAACTAGGCAAAAAATGGAAAATCAGCGATTTGATCAATAATCGAGCGGTTTGTAAGTGAAGGATCGAGATGACGATCAGAGGGGGGGTGAATGATCCCAAATAAAATTTTCCTCCACTCAAAATACTCTAAACAATCCCGCAAGAAAAATCTGAAAGACCCGAAGATTTTTCTTCAGACTGGTGCTCCTCAAATTCGCTAACCCTCTAAAACCCGAACAACTAGACAACTATGTGTACCTCTAGCTTGCATGGATGAGAACTATGAATCATGTGAGGAATTTTTCAATCACAATCCTGGTTGTCAAGTGTCCAAACAAAAAGGAATCAATTCAAATTATCGGAGATTGGATAACTTCCATAAATACCATGGTACCCTGGCAGCCGGTTTTTGGCCGACCATGCATACCCTCGGATAGGGATGGAACTGGTACGGATATTTTTCGACCGACCGACCGACCGAATTGATTTGGATGATGATTTGGATAGTTTCACAGATATCCAGTTGATTTCTCGGATATGGATATGGATACAGATAATTTACATGGATACGGATACGGATATGGAACACTGATTATCCGATGGATACGGAATATCTGAGTTTTTGTTCGGATAATATCCGAATATGACATACGGATATTATCCGAATAACACGTTTCAGAATAACACATTAACAATTTAACATGTTTCACTGTTTCAGAGACTGGGGTCTGCATTGGATGACAAGATATAATGTGTTCATGTGTGCTAGATGCTAATTTGGAGATATTTGGGTAAAGGTCGTACAGAAATTGGCAAGTGGCGTTTCAGGAGGGCTACTTAGGATTCAGCAGCTGATGCCAGCTGCAAATCATTTGGTTCAATTATTGCAATGGGGTATATTGTTACTCACAGAGTCACATGTATGACAAGCTAGGGATAAAAAGGCAAAAAAAAAGACATACACATATATTTCTTTTGGAATTGTGAATTTAAATTTGGACCGATTTTGAAAAAAAACTGAAATTAGATTTTAAAATATCCGACTAATATTATTCGTATCCATGTTGATTCCGATCCGTATTCGGTCTGTATTCGTAACCGATATTATCCTGTATAATTCGTATTCGATTCTGTATTCGACACTATTCGTATTCAGTTCTGTATTTGATAAAAAATACGGATACGGATATGAATAGGACGATATTCGACCGTATCCGATCCGATCACATCCCTGCCCTTGGATGACCCACGCCTGATCTGGCTGGTCGGTCTGCCCGGTCAGACTAGGCTCGTCACTCAGCCTCGAGCATCCATGCTTGCCCAGGACAAAGCGTGCCCGGCCTAAGCTCGCTCACGAAATGTATGGTTGGAAGGTCGTGTACGGCAGTAACTCCCAAGTACCGCTAATGACGCCATGATGTGGTGCCGTTACGCCCATGATGGGAACATGGCGTGAATCAAGGCTTCGGTTACAGCCACGGTTGATGCTGTCCAATGCCCATTATTCAGCTGTAATTAGGTTAGATATCTTTGTAAGCTATAAATACCTCCCGTACTTATATGGGAGAGGAGGGTCTATGTTGAATCTGGTAAATCTGGTGGCAAAAAAGAGAGTCACACAGAGATAGACACGCACGAGCACCGTTTGAAACAATCAGCAGTACCAACATCACTGGAGTAGGGTTATTATCTCCTTAGTGAGAGGCCCGAACCAGTATAAACCCTTGTGTCCATTTTTCGGCTATCCTGAAACAATTGAGCATCCTTCGGACGTAATCCTTTCATCGAAAAAGGGGACCATGTTGATCCCTTAATCAACAAGTAAGCTCGGCGGGGACCTGTCTCCCAAACCCAGATAGCTGGCGCCGTCCGTGGGGATCTGACAGTTCCTTTCGTAGAGAATCCTTGATATGCCAAATTCTCATGATACTCAAGACATCTGCGCCTTTAGTGACGCCGAGGATGAAGACTTGTACTACATTGACAAGGGTGTAGCCATCATCGCTGACCTGGAGGGTCACACTGAACCCGGGAGCCTTTCCCCGGTGGCTGCAGCGCGAGAGTAGTACCTTCGTTCTCAGCGTGATACCCTCACAGATGATGAGTACGACAGGCTTTGCGACGGTTTGGATATCCCGGATCATTTCAAGCCCGATCACAAAATTGCATCGCGAGGGGACACCGTGATGTCACCTTTGTAGGGTCGAGGATACGCCTAGAGGGGGGGTGAATAGGCGTTTATAAAAATTCTACTCACTAATCGAGGATCGCCTCTAATTACCCCTATGTCAAAACCTACACAAAGATTATGCGCAAGCGGAAGAATAAGGTTTTGACAATTAAGGCCTAAATCAACTAGGCTTACTAGTGCACAAACTAGATTAAGTCTCTAAGCTAGAATTGCTAAGTTGATCAAGCAAGCTACACTAAGCAATTCTAATCACAATCAAGCAATTGATAATTTAGCAATTAAGTAAATGCTTGAATGTAAAAGGGCAAGAGACACAATACTTTTTACCGTGGTTCGGAGCAAACCCTCCTACTCCACGTTGAGGAAGTCCAACTCACTTTGGACCGGCCCACTCACTTGAGCCTTCACCTCGAATCCACTAAGGTTGCTTTTTACCCCGCCGGGTAGGCTAAGCACCAACCTTCACAAACTTTCGCCGGGGCTTCTCACAAACCTTGAGAGCTCCCGCGCACGACGCACCGACGCCGTCTAGGAGGCACCGACCTCCAAGAGTAACGAGTTGAGCACCCCGCTCAAGCTTCACCGATCACACCTCCGTGATTCCGGTGATCACCTAGTGCAACCAATGCAATTAGGATCCTCTCACACTCCCTCTAATTGCCACTCATGCAATTAGGGTCACTCTTGAGCTCAAAACCAAATTGGAAGAGGCAAATCAAAACCCTCCCACAAACTCAAACCTAGCTCAAGAACACTTTAGAGTGTGTCAACATACTGCCCTTGCCCCCCAAGGGGATCTTATATAGCCCCACAAGCCAAAACTAGCCGTTGGGGGCAAAACCCACGAAAACTCAGCAAAGTCGGCACTACCGCCCTCATAGGGCCGGTAGTGCCGCCCCCAACCCAACGGTCGGCTAACGGCTATATTCCCGGCACTACCGCAGGCAAAAATGCCGGTAGTGCCGCTCGAGCGCGATCACGGCCCCATCGGCGATGCTTGCCGGCCTCAGGGCAGGACACAGAACACCTGTTCTGTAAAACAACTACCGGGGTTCAACCCCCGGTACTGCCGCACCTCCGGCAGTACCGGCCCCACATGGGCGGTAGTGCCGGCCAACAATCCAGAGCAACCTGCTCTCTGTAAAACAGCTACCGACGATATATACCTGGTAGTGCCGCTTTTATCGGTAGTACCGCTCCCATAAGCGGTGCTGCCAGCCTCAGCGGTACTACCGCACCAATACCATCGGTAGTGCCGGCCTCAGGAGAAAAACCAGTTTTTCCCAAAAACTTTTCTCCAAAACTCAAACCGACAATCCTTTGAGCCAAGGGGTGATCAAACAACGATCACACTTAGTTGCAAAACACTTTTGCAACACCACTAAACCATGCTCAAAGAATTCAACCAAACTCCAAAAACTTTGCGAAAACTCCTTTCGCAACTATTCAAAGATTATATTTGCAAGAACGTATTAAGCAAATAAAACCCAGAGTCTATAAGGTTTATCCTCTTAGCCATGTGATGGTCAAACCACGACCAATCGGACTTGCTAAAACCACGGTGCAAGTATCACATGCTTTCAGGACCGGAACCTATAGACCTCCCGTTTATTCGCACAACGAAATCGCAAATAAACAATCAAACCACTATATGCTTGAGCATTCTCTGTTTGCAACAAATGCAAAAAGCCTGGCCCCAAGCAAATTCCAAACACTTTGCGAAAACTCCTTTCGCAATCAACTCAAAGACGTATTTGCAAAAACCATTAAGCAAATAACCAACGAGTCTATGAGTTTGATCCTCCTAGCCATGTGATGGTCAAACCACGACCAAACGGACTTGCAAACACAACGGTGCAAGTATCACATGAACTTAGGATCGAAACCCATAAACAAATCAAATCAAATCAGAGTGCATGAGCTCTCTAATTGCAACTCCTGCAATTTTCTAGCCCCATGCACTAAACCAAACTAAATCAAATCAGAGTGCATGAGCTCTCTAATTGCAACTCCTGCAATTCTCTAGCCCCATGCACTAAACCAAACTAAATCAAATCAGAGTGCATGAGCTCTCTAATTGCAACTCCTGCAATTCTCTAGCCCCATGCACTAAACACTTGCTTGAGCTCTCTCCGTTTGCAACCCGTGCAAATATAGCTCCAAGCAATACCAAATAAACACAATAAGATTTTGTTTGGAAAACAAAAACAAAGCATGAAGCTTCGTCTATTGCAACACATGCAAATAAATGAACTTCACGCAAAAGCCAACACATTAGCTTATCCTATTTGCAACGAATGCAAATCAAAGCATAATGCGAAAACTCCAAGCACAAGCTTGACCTATTTGCAACGAATGCCAAATAGAACTTATGCAAAATCCAAGCACGAGCTTCACCCATTCGCAACACATGCCAAATGGTTAGCTCCATGCAAAAACCGAATCCAAGTAAGAATTGAGCTCGAGTGATTACGGGATTGAGATCACCAACACACGATGAAGCTTAAAGAAGAACTCAACCCCTCTTAATAGTACGGTGCTAAAACTAGACACAAAGCTAGGAAAATCCTTAGCCTATCTAGTTATACCTTAGCCGCCGCCAAGCAATCCCCTTTGGGGTCTTTATGATCTTTAATCAACTTGTACCCCCGGGATCATCACTCTGGCTGTCTCTTGAAGTCTTTATGATCTTCGATCATCTTATCTTCAAGATCGTCACCCAGCTCTATAAGCTTGTTCATCTCTTTCATCCTTGGACTTAACCTGGCTCATTTATCACTTATGAAAATGGTTAGTCCAAGATGCATGGTTGTCTCAATCATCTAAGCACTCCATTAACACATAATGGATACCACTTATATCAATTGAGCACAACCTAAATCAATTAAATGAATTTATATGTGTCTTGAGCACATGATGCAACTAATGCTTCATAATACTCAAGAACTCTTCATTTGCCCTTAATCAATCATAAGAACACCATCAACCCATGATGCAATGTTCTTTGATGATTAGGAGACAAATGAACTCAATTTAAACATTCATTTAAATTGATACGGTTCAATGTATTGATCCTTTATATATGGAGTGAAGAATAGATCAATACATCGATACATCAAGTTCAAGTGTGAACTGAAGGGAATATGCCCGAGAGGCAATAATAAATTGTTTATTATCTTATTCCATGTTTATAATAGATGTTTATTTCTCATGCTAAAATTGTATTAACCGGAAACGTTGATACATGTGTGTGTAATAAACAAACAAAAGGTTCCTAGTAAAGCCTCTCTTTTAAACTAGCTTGTTGATTAAGCCGATGATCAAGGTTTCTGATCATGAACATTGGATGTTGTTAATAACGGGGTCACATTATTAGAAGAATGATGTGATGAACACACACCAAGTTGGTATAGCAAATTCGATCAAGTCATTAAAGTTTGTTGCTGTATCGAACATATACAAAATAGCTCTTTCCTTAGACCATGAGATGATGTCAATCACTAATCTCAGGAAGAAGTACTTTGATGACATCAAACGTCACTCCGTAACACGGTGACTATAAAGATGGATTTGGGTACTATGAAAGTATTAGTTGAGGCTCATGCATCAAGAGTGGGATTTGTCCATCCAGATGACGGAGAGATATACTCTGGGCCCTCTCGGTGATATCACATTGACATCGCTTGCAAGCACGTGACTAGGTCACAAGAATGTCATATCACGAGTAAAGAGTACTTATCGGTAACGGGATCAAACTAGGTATAGTTGATTACCAATGATCGGATCTCGGATAAGTAATATGTCGCGAGACAAAAGGAACCTGGTTATGTTGGTTTTGGTTCACACGATCACTAGTTCATCGTTGAGTAAGTGGGAGTCATTATGGATCTCCGGATCCGTGATGATTATTGATCGAGAGTGTCTTGATCATGTCCATTTTATTCACGAAGTAGGGTGACACACTTAAGGTTCATCGACGCTTTGAGTGGATACGGAACACCTGAGAAAAGTTTGGACAAAGACCTAATAGTTTCGGATATCGTAACATTCACATGAAGAGAATGGAGAGTCCATTCACATGGAGAGTCCATTCACATGAAGAGAATGGAGAGTCTATTCACATGGAGAGTCCATTCACATGGAGAGAATGGAGAGTCCATTCACATGGAGAATCCCATTCACATGGAGAATGGAAAGTCCATTCACATGGAGAGTCCATTCACATGGAGAGAATGGAGAGTCCATTCACATGGAGAGAATGGAGAGTCAACTCACTCCTATAAAAGGGAGGGTGGAGCTCTCTCTCATGACTAATCTCCATGACCCTTTGGTTGGTCTTTTCTCCTTCCTCCTGCGTTCCACCTTTCAAGCGTAGCAAGCGAAGCTTGCTTTGGCTCGATTTCTCCACCACCACCACTAAGTCGTAGTGTTGTTGGAGTTTCCGTGGATCCTCTACTTCCACGCCCCATTTGGGTCGAGGATTGGAGGTCGTTGTTCGTCGTGTGACCAAGTGCACGAGCGTGCGTCGTTGTGGCGCTCATCTTCGACTTTGAAGTGGGCGTGTGCCTCTACTTCAACCACGTTTGTTTGCGGAACGTTATTCCCGCTTCGGTCTACGAGGGTGAGTCATACGAAACCGTTTGCATGCATCTCCTAGATATGATCTTGGTGTTTGGTTGCATTCGTAGGAAAATTTTTGTTTTCCATGCTTGAAACCCATCGGGTATCGAGCCGTGTCTATGCGTAGATGTTTTTGTACGGTTTAAAACACATGTGGATGTGGCGTTGATGATCATGTTATTGCATACTTTGCGGTATTTTGGATCATGGTGGCATAGTGGGATTTGAAGCTGCCCACAAACCTTACATGTCCTCGCACATGAGACTTGTTCACTTCGACATGCAACTTCAGTATTGCATAAGTGGCTTTGCGGGTGTCGGGTTTCTCCTACTATAGTCATGATCTAATTTACAACGGTTTGCTAATAATGTTTTTATCATGCTTGTGGTTCTTGTTCGTAGGTAAACGATTTTCCTAGAAAGCCCAAAACCACGTAAAATATGCAAAAATAAATTAGAGGCGTCTAACTTGTTTTTGCGGGAGCTTGTGATGTGATATGGTCATTGATACAAAGATTGTTGTATGAAATGAAATTTATTGTAAATTTAAACAATAGCAGGAGCCATTTGGTTGTTTTTCTTTTATGGCCTGCGTGCTAAGTATATGTCCATGTGATATATTGTAATGGAGGAAGACAATCAAGATGGCAAGATCATGGACCTTGGTGCCATGCCGTGGAATGATGGAGATCATACCATGTCGCACAAGATGGAGATCAAGTCTTGAAAGGACCATATCATATCACTTTATTCATGCATGTGATGTTAATCCTTTTATGCATCTTATTTTGCTTGGATATGATCACGTCGATAGCACTATAAGATGATCCTCCAAATTAATATCAAGATAATAATGTGTTCTTCCATAGTATGCACCCGTTAAGAAAAGTTAAATGCTTTGAAGCACCACGCGTGATGATCGGGTGTAATAGACTCTACGTCGATACACCGGGTGTAAGCCAGATTTACACACGCCAAATACTTTGGTTCTACTTGGCCAGCCTAGCATGTACAGACATGGCCTCGAACACGAACCTAAAGGTAAAGCATGAGTCATATGGATGATATGATGAACATATTGATGTTCGCCTTTGAAACTATGCCGATCTCACGTGATGATCGGTTTCAGATAGTGAATTTGGTTCGTGTAATCACTAAAGATGACTAGAGGATGTTGTTTTTGAGTGGGAGTTCTCGTAGTAATTTTGAATTAAACTTGAACTTAATCTATTATGAACTTAGTCTAATTAACTTTGCAAATCGTTGTAGATGGCACCACCTATTTTCAATTTCAATCTGTTCATGGAGAAAGAGAAACTAGCCACCAACTTGGTAGCAACTTTACCAATCGGGCCCTTAACACGAGGATTCTCCTCAACGCTGCTCAAAGAGCTATGTGTGATGCGCCGCTGGGTGCTCCCTTGCGATGATGGCCCCAGGAGGAGAAAAATGTTTTCTTGACTACGCTAAGGAGGACCACAGTCTAGTTCATCATGCATTTTGTACGGCCTTGAGCCCGAGCCGCAACGTTTCGAGCATGCAATGCTTTTGATACAATGAGAGAGTTGAAAATGATCTTCGACACCCATGCCGCATGAGAGTTATGAAGCTTGGAAAAGTTCTTTAGCGCATGATGGAGGAAACTTGACTCATGAAGTGAGCATCGCATTACTCAAAATGTCAGTGGCAGTCGATAAACTCATAGCTTTGGGAATAACGATCCCCATTGAGCTAGGAATTCATCGTGTTCTCGATCTCTGCCACCAAGCTACAAGAGCTTTGTGATGAACTACAACATGCAGGGCATGAAGAAGTTTCTCCCAGCTGTCAATGCTTTGAAAAGCTGTGAAGTGGAGATCAAAAGGAACATCAAGTGTTGATGGTCCAAAAGACTATCGATTTCAAGAAGAAAGGCAAGGCTAAGAAACTTCCAAGAAGAAGGAGCAAGTCTGTTGCCACATCAGAAGAAGACCAAGGTGGCCCTAAGTCGACATCAATGTTTTTTTTTCTTTGCAAGGGCACTGAGCCTTTGGGCGCAATCGCCCAAAATATCTGGGTGATAAGAAGGGCGGAATGTGAACAAAGGTATATATGATATACATGTTATTGATGTGTACCTTACTAGTACTAGATGGCGCTGGTATTTGATACCGGTCGGTTGCTAACATATGTAACTCAAAGCAGGAGCTAAGGAACAGGAGACAAACTAGCAAGGGATGAGGTGATGATGCGTCGGCAATGGATCAAAGGTTGATGTGATCGCTGCCGTCGGACGCTACCTATCCAATTACCATCAGGATTAGTTATAAACCTAAATAATTGTTATTTAGTGCCTGCGTTGAGCATGAACATCATATCTGGATCTTGTTTAATGCGAGACGGTTATTCATTCAAGTCTGAGAACAATGGTTGTTCAATTTATATGAATAATATCTTTTATGGTCATGCACCGGAGAAGAATGGTTTATTTATTTTGAATCTTGATAATAATAGTACACATGTTCATAATGTGAATGCCAAAAGAATTAAGTTGAATGATGATATTGCTGCATATATGTGGCACTGCCGCTTATGTCATATTGGTGTTAAACGCATGAAGAAACTCCATTCGATGGACTACTAGAATCACTTGATTATGAATCATTTGAGACATGTGAACCATGCCTCATGGGCAAGATGACTAGAACCCCGCTTTCCGGATTACAATGAGCCAGGGCAACCAACTTATTGGAAATCATACATACCGATGTGTGGTCCAATGAGTGTGTCGGCCGTGGTGGATATCGTTACTGTTACTTTCACGGATGATTTGAGTAGATATGGATATATTTACTAATGAAACACAAGTCTGAAACATTTGAAAAGTTCCAAGAATTTCAGAGTGAAGTAGAAACTCATCGTAACAGACAGATCAAATTTCTACGATCCGATCGTGGAGGAGAGTATCTTAGTTACTGATTTGGCACACACATAAGACAATGTGGAATAGTTTCACAACTCACTCCGCTGGAACACCACAGAATGGTGTATCCGAGCGTCAGAATCGCATTTATTGGATATGGTTCGATCTATGATGTCCCTTACAGATTTGCCACTTTCATTTTGGGGTCATGCACTAGAAAGCTACGCATTCACTTTAAATAAGGCACCATCTAAATCGTTGAAATGACACCAGATGAATTATGGTTTGGCAACAAACCTAAGGTATCATTTCTAAAAGTTTGGGATGCGATGTTTATGTGAAGAAACTTCAACTGATAAACTCGAACCCAAAGCGGAAAAATGCGCCTTCATAGGATACCCTAAAGAAACAATTGGGTACACCTTCTATCACAGAATCCGAGGGCAAGGTTTTCGCTGCCAAGAATGGATCCTTTTGGAGAAAGAGTTTCTCTCAAAGGTGTGAGTAGTAGGAAGGTAGAACTCGGACGAGGTTATTGAACCTTCTCTTCATGGAATGGCAAGTGCAAAGAGCGGAAGTTGTTTCTGAGTTGACTTCACCAAATGAAGAGGAACTAATGATAAGATCATGAAACTCGAAGAGAACACTACCGCCTCGCAGGTCAACAAGAGCGCATAATGCTCGACTTTTATGTTCCTACTATGAATGTCATGGTAGTTGAGAATAATGACCTGCGGCGTATGATGAAGCGATGATGAGCCCAGATTCGACAAATGGCTAGAAGCCATGAAATCGAAATGAGATCCATGTATGAAAACCAAGTATGGACTTTGGTGGACCTACCCAATGACCGCAAGGCCGTTGAGAACAAATGGATTTTAAAAGAAAATAGACGGCGATGGTAATGTGGCCGTCTATAAAGCTCGACTTGTCGCAAAGCGGTTTTCGACAAATTCAAGGAGTTGACTACGATGAGACTTTCTCACCCGTGAGCGATGCTAAAATCTGTTAGGATTATGTTAGCAATTGCTGCATTTTCGATCATGAAATTTGGCGGATGGATGTAAAACGCGTTCCTTAATGGAAACATTGAGGAAGAGTTGTATATGATACAACCCAAAGGTTTTGTTGATCCTAAGGATGTCGATAAGGTATGCAAACTTCAGCCGATCCATTTATGGACTCCAAGCAAGCATCACGGTTGGAATCTCCGTTTTGATGAGGTAATCAAAGGTTTTGGATTTGTCAAACTTATGAGAAGCTTGTATTTACAAGAAAGTGAGTGGGAGCTCTATAGCATTTCCGATATAATATGTGGATGACATATTGTTCATTGGAAATGATATAGAACTTTGAAAAGCGTAAAAGATTACTTAAAGCAAGAAGTTTTCAATGAAGGACCTTGGTGAAGCCGGCGTATATTTTAGGCATCAAAATCTATAGAGATAGATCGAGGCGGCTTGATTGGGTTATCTAAAGTACATACCTTTGACAAGATTCTAAAGAAGTTTAGAATGGACGAAAGTAAGAAAGGGTTCTTACCTATGTTGCAAGGCAAGGCGTTGAGTAAGACTCGTAGTCCAACTATAGCAGAAGATAGAGAAGTAATGAATAAAATTCCCTAATGCTTCAGCCATAGGCTCTATCATGTATGCTATGTTGTGTACAAGACCTGATGTGGCACATGCTATTAGTTTGACTAGCGGTACTAATCTGATCCAGTGTTTGGAACAACTTTGAATGGTCAAGAATATCTTTAAGTACTTGAGAAGAACTAAGGATATGTTTCTCATATATGGTGTGTGAAGAAGAGCTCGTCAGTAAAAAGGTTACGCTGACGCTTAGTTTCGACGATCCGATGACTCTAAGTCACAAACCGGTATATTTTTGAAATGAATGGAGGAGCAAAGTGAGCTGGAGGAGTTCCAAGCAATGCGTGGTGGCAGGATCTTCAAGCAGTGAAGGCGGAATATGTTGCTGCTTCGAGCGGTAGGAAGCGATTTGGATGAAGATGTTCATATCCGGAATCGGGTGTGGTTCCGAGTGCGTTGGACCCAATGGTTATCTATTGTGACAACAATGGTGCCATAGCCAATGCTAAAGAACCAAGGTCACACAAGAATTCCAAGCATATTAAGCGCCGGTTTCACTCCATCCGTGAACATGTCAAGGATGGCGATGTAAAGATTTGCAAAGTGCACACGGATCTGGAATATAGCGACGCTGCTGACTAAAGCTCTCCCAAGGCAAAACATGATCAAGACACGAACTCAATGGGTGTTAGATTCATCACAATGTAATCTAGATTATTGACTCTAGTGCAAGTGGGAGACTCAAGGGAATATGCCCAGAGAGGCAATAATATATTGTTTATTATCTTATTCCATGTTTATAATAGATGTTTATTTCTCATGCTAAAATTGTATTAACCGGAAACGTTGATACATGTGTGTGTAATATAATAACAAAAGGTTCCTAGTAAAGCCTCTCTTTTTAACTAGCTTGTTGATTAACCGATGATCAAGGTTTCACGATCATGAACATTGGATGTTGTTAATAACCCGGGTCACATTATTAGAAGAATGATGTGATGAACACACCCAAGTTGGTATAGCAAATTCGATCAAGTCATTAAAGTTTGTTGCTGTACTTGAACATATACAAAATAGCTCTTTTCCTTAGACCTATGAGATGATGTCAATCACTAACTCCTAAGAGTACTTTGATGACATCAAAGCGTCACTCCGTGAAACACGGTGACTATAAAGATGGATTTGGGTACTATGAAAGTATTAGTTGAGGCTCATGCATCAAGAGTGGGATTTGTCCATCCGTGATGACGGAGAGATATACTCAGGCCCTCTCGGTGATATCACATTGACATCGCTTGCGAAGCACGTGACTAGGTCACAAGAATGTCATATCACTGGAATCTAGTAAGAGTACTTATCGATAGCAGGATCAAACTAGGTATAGTTGATACCAATGATCGGATCTCAGGATAAGTAATATATCGCGAGACAAAAGGAATTGGTTATGTTGGTTTTGGTTCACACGATCACTAGTTCATCGTTGAGTAAGTGGGAGTCATTATGGATCTCCGGATCCCACATGATTATTGATCGGAGAGGTGTCTTGATCATGTCCATTTTATTCACGAACCGTAGGGGTGACACACTTAAGGTTCATCGACGCTTTTGAGTGGATACGGAACACGGAGAAAAGTTTGGACAGCACCGAATAGTTTAGGGATATCGTAACATTCACATGAAGAGAATGGAGAGTCCATTCACATGGAGAGTCCATTCACATGAAGAGAATGGAGAGTCTATTCACATGGAGAGTCCATTCACATGGAGAGAATGGAGAGTCCATTCACATGGAGAGTCCATTCACATGGAGAGAATGGAAAGTCCATTCACATGGAGAGTCCATTCACATGGAGAGAATGGAGAGTCCATTCACATGGAGAGAATGGAGAGTCAACTCACTCCTATATAAAGGGAGGGTGGAGCTCCTCTCTCATGACTAATCTCCATGACCCTTTGGTTGGTCTTTTCTCCTTCCTCCTGCTGTTCCACCTTTCAAGCAGAGCTTGCCGGTTGCTGAAAAGATTTCTCCACCACCACCACTAAGTCGTAGTGTTGTTGGAGTTTCCGTGGATCCTCTACTTCCATTGCCCTACCGGATCGAGGGATTGGAGGTCGTCGTTGTTCCGCACGCGTGTGACCAGAAATGCGGGCGCTGCCCGCTTGTGGCGCTCATCTTCGCGACTTTGAAGTCGGGCGTACTCTACTTCAACCACGCTTGTTTTGCGGAACGCGTTATTCCCGCTTTCGGTCTACGAGGTGAGTCATTCAAACCGCTGTTTGCATGCATCTCCTAGATATGATCTTGGTGTTTGGTTGCATTCGTAGGAAAATTTTTGTTTTCCATGCTTCGAAACCCATCATGAACTCCCCCTAAATATGTGCATCCATGTAATATATGGATTGGGAAACATAATGCACATTTTGGTGGTTAATGTCATGGAGAATTCATACTTTAACTTGATTCCAAAGTATGCAATTAATACTAGAATGAATATGCATACATACCTTGGGTTTTCCATTTTCCATCTAAATATGAGACTACTGAATGTAACTCAATAAACATGTTAGTCTCAATAAGATTAGATTTGTCATTAAACAAAGATTAATCGTTAATCTAAACCAATCACCAAAACCAAATGGAGCTTGAACTTACAACCTTCACGGTCCTCGCGTTCTCGTGACGTCAACATGGTGTGGGAGGAGGAAAACCCCAAAGCTAAATCCTCATGAGCTGCCCGTCATCGCCGCTATGAGGCGGCCAGGAACCACCTGGAAGCGTCTTTAAACAGGACCTTGGTGAGTATACATCGTCAAGCTCGTGGAAACCCGAGCACTAGGATTGAAAACCGGTGCTCGTGAGGGTTCCCGCGAGTGCGGCACACCAGAGCATGTACGCGATCGTCGGCCAAGTTCACCACCTCTCATTCCCTAGAGTGGAGAACGGTTGCAAGCTTTGGCAGCGGTCATGCGCAACCTTCGAAAGTTCCCCGAGCAGGTGGATTTGGAGGCAATGGGCGCGGTCGTAGCCGAAGACCTTGAAAAGATTGCCGCCAACATGAAAATGTCGGAGTTGTCTCATGGCAAAAAGACTCGGAGTGTTTCCCGGGAGCATCGCCATCACACCCCTGTTCGCTCCCATCACGGTGACTCTCGGAACCTTGCTCGAGAAGACCGGAGGAGGCATGATCGGTATCGCGAGGATACTCGGAGCAATTCCCGAATAAGCTCATGGGATCAAAGGTATGCTCGGCACGGTCAAGGGTGTACCGAATACTCCACTTCGGACCGATCCCCATCGCGCCGACCTCGAGGAGTTTTCTCTCGTCTTGGTCCCCGAGTTGAGGGTCAGTACAATGATGATCGTTATAATCATCACGATCGAAGAGACCGCCACGATACCCTGGTTTTCGGGTGTCGAGCCTTTGTGGCACCTCTTCGTAACGTCTCGTGGATGGGCAAGTTCAAGCTCGGCCACATCGAGAGGTTCAACGGGACGCAGAACCCGGATGAATTTCTTTCCATTTACACTACTGCTATCCTAGCTGCTGGAGGTGACGAGGGAGTTATGGCGAATTTTCTACCTACAGTGCTAGATGGAGCTGCTCGGACTTGGCTCTTCAATCAAAAGGAAGGGTCAATTCGCTCCTGGAGATAGTTGAGATTTTTCAAGAGATTTTTCATGCACTCTTAATCACAGAGGCATGGTTAGGGAACTTTTCAATCTGCTTTAGTATCAAATTAATCATGTGGGCCACACGATGCTATGGTGCTCTCGTGCGATGAGCCTGTATGCCTTCTTGTAGTTGGCACCATTGTTTGTGGTAATATGCACAACATTCCTCGGACCCACCTAGTCGACCACTGAGGAAATTTTCTGCGTCAACAAACAATACGAAAACCTCCATTACACGATGTGTACTTCAAATATATTTTGGAAGGGGAGCAATGAAAGCAAGTACCTTGCGCAAGTAGGAGGCATTCTGAGTTCGACCCATCGCATACATGGACTTGTGGAAGAACATGGCGCCATTACAGTATATCATGAAGTTGATGATTCTCATGCGCGTCAGCCATTTCAAGAATCACACATTATTGTTATGCCATACGTAGGCCATTCTAGCTTGAACTTTGCCATCTTCTACCATATATCTGATTCGTTGGTGTCTAAATATTTGCCATCTATGTCTCTCCTACTCGAAGATGGGAGGCAGCCATGGCATGTTGTAGTTGTTCCTCCTCATCAGCATAACCGGTGAACTCTTCATATGCACTTATTCTCAGCGGGGAATGTGCAATTGTTGCTTCCTTTCTGAGCCTCTCATCCCTCTATCCCTTTCTCTTATCCTTCAACCTGTATAGGTCGCGCTGAAAGTACTCGTGAACTTCCTTAGGAATTTGACTGCAATGGACGATATTTGTACCACACCCTGCCAAGCGGTGCCTAAGTTGGGTTGCATTGTCTCCTTTCTTCTCTTGGTGACAGTACTTGCATTGAAATCCGATCCCCATCTTATTGCCGTGCTCCCACACAACATCACTCTGATCTGCTGTTTGCTAATACAAAACAATAAGTAGTCAGCATGCATGTAGTTTTAGATTCTTATCAATCTTATTAATATGTATAGACAAACTTGTACATACAAGTTACAACAATAATTCTATGCCATAATTCAAGTTTCCTTCATTAATAGAGAGTGAATACCGAGAAAGTATTAGCCAAAATTCTAAATTGAATTCCTCATTTCCAATATTGAGAACATCCACCAACTACTACGATGAATTCAGAAACCAAAAACAAATGTGCGGGGCGGAATGACAATCCCATATGTTGTGTATTTCACTTATTTATTATGGGGCCAATATCCATCAAAACATAATTTTTCATATATCGGGCACAAGCTTGTGAAATTATTCTGCATTCATGCAGCATCAACGATGCCTTCATGTTGCAGTATACATGGTTTGTCCCAGATGATCATCCCCACATGAACATGAATAGCATGTAAATGTTCTTCTATCTTCTAACTTGTTAATTTACTTAATCTATGCTTGTAAAAACACAATATTAATCACAATGCTATAAGTATACTGAGTATGCCTAGTAAATCAAAGCATGCACTGAATATCGAACAAGATTCAGCCGAAAATTGAACATACTCACGGAAAATCGTCGCTGCCGCAGCTTCACACTCGTCGCTCGATTATCGCTGCTTGGGGAGCGATTATCGAGCTAAGGTGGCGATTTCGCCGCTGGTGGCCGCTAGATCTGACCAGAGGCGGCGCGAGGGCAACAGGAGGCTAGAGAACACTATTGAAAGCTCAATAATGCGGTCGGAACCATCAAGAAATGGCATATAACGTGTGCTAAATAGCCACGGGCCAAACTAGGCTATCAATCCTAGCTCCTGTGGGCTGCAGCCAGGTGCTGTATTTTTTTTACCTTTTCAATTAGGTTTTGGTTCAAAAATGTCTCATAAAATCAGTTTTTCAAAAAATTTCTATTTCAGGTACCCTATTAATACTACTTTTTAGGGAGCTTTTGGATAAATTTTTCCAAATGTTCCGAATTTTTTTTTTTGAATTTAAACGGTTTGCCGAGCAGTTTGCATTACCGAGCCGGATCGATACAGTAGAAAATCGCGATAATGGATGATAAGTGAAACCCTGCTCTAAACCCCAGCCTATCTACCTTGGTCCAATAATCTCTGAAATCGTCACACCGTTCTCTGAGACACTGGAGCAAAGAATCGAAAGAACTGTCGTGCATGCTGCTCTCCGCGGAGGCGCCAGGGCTGTCCATGAGCTGTAACACCAACTCAGGCTAGCCTCCGTTATGTAATTGGTTGCCTTGAGTAGTAGCTAAATGTGTTAGAGGTTTTTTTTTTTGGGGGGGTAACATGTGGATCTTTCATGTAATTAAGTTAACTATGTACTATATATTGATTAATATTTATCAGTAGAACCACCCCAACGTTCTGTTCCCCGTAAAAAAAATAGGTAAGCCTCCATTATGTATGCGGAGTGGATGCGCCGAACGCTGCATCGAATCAATTCAGTGCGAGGGCCGGTCCTGAGTTTTTAGGGGTTCGGGGTGATTATAAATAGAGGTCCTTTATAACATAAGCATCGAAATATTTTTATATTACCATGTATCTACTGAAAAGACAATATTCAGTGTATTATAGAAATTGTTACTAACAAATAAATAGAAGTACAAAAGTGAGATTATTTACCTCAAATATTTTGTAGAGATCATCTTAGGAAATATCTTCTAACATTTTTAGATGCAAAATCATCAATTATAGCCTCAACATTAATGTCATCCAATAATTTCTTCTCAATACATAAAGTTGCCAAACCATTTAACCTTTCTTGAGACATTGTAGACCTTAAATAGTTTTTCAATAATTTCAATTTTGAAAAGCTTCTTTCAACTGATGCTATAGTTACCAGCATAGTAAATAAGATCCGATAAGCAACAATTCCACAGTTGCTGCACAGTTTTTTAATTTTTAGATAGACACTACGTGTTGTGTTCGGTCTCTGTCTCGGATGTGCTACAGTACACGCGATGGAAAATAGAAGTCCAGTCTAGTTTTGTTTCAATTTCTGCTTTGATGTGAAGCAGCCCAACTCTTGTAATTGAGTATATATATTGCAATGAAATCAGAAAAGACGTGAGCATTTCCACATCGCAAAAACAAGTATGTTATGCAGTTTTAGTTCGATTGTTGTTTTTCTCTCTGAAAACAACGTCCAAGTTTGAAGCTTTTTCAGAGTTCAAGTTTGAAGCTTTTGCTAGTTAGTATCAGCCAAGAGTTGCACACGAACATTTCATCCGAAGCGTGTCCAACCGAAGCGTTTTCAAATAAGGAACAGAACACTTGTCGCTGGCAACTAGTTCTTGGACTGATTACCAACAGCGATTGCTCTCGGCTCTCGTATAGGTGCGTAGTTTTTATATTAGAACGGAGTCACGGAGAGGCTCCGATAATTTAGAGGCCCGAGGTGGCCGCCCCGCTCGCCCCACCGGAGGGCCGGCCGTGCATGTTACAACGTTTCCTTCGCCATGCATCCCGACACGGGCACGGCTCGAATTGGTCGGGGTACTGAATTAGAAGGTGTTCCCCTCGTCAGTCTGTTCGAGGAGGCTCCCATGAAACTTCCCGTGCAATTTCAACGACCCTTTATGCATTCCGCCATATTTTCCATACGAAAATACGTATAACTACGGTTAAGAAATAGACATGTGGACAAATTGCAAAGGACAGCAATTATAGCAGTTTTAATGTCAAGGAGGTGTCTTTTGATTGCACCTTTTTATTATGTATATAAAGAGGTTTTGCCCATTGTAATGAATACAGATTTTATTTAATAGAAATTCTCTTTAGTTACTCTTTTTGCTAATAGACTCAACCAACTACGACGCGTACACCTTATCACTGTATCTTGTGGGATTCGTGCATGTGCCGTACTTACTACTGGTAACATGTTTCTGCCTTCTGGTGCGCAGCGCAGCACAGCACAGCGCGGCAATGTACTCTGATCTGAACCACCGGTCTCTACCTAGAGGTGGGCATTGGGCCGGGCTTTTTTGGGCCGGCCCGAAGCACGATGGTATGGCACGGTGCAAAGCACGGCACGGCACGGTTCCGGGTCGGGCGGGCCGCACGCAATCAGCCAGACGGGCGGGCCGCCCGGAACGAACCAGACGACGGCGCACGGCAAGACGGCGCGACTTTGCCGGGCGTCTTGACGGCTGCAACGAGCACGAAATCACGGATTAAGGCTTAAAAGTTGGCGAGATATTGTTGATCCAGCGCATCTTCAAGCATTGCATTTATGTTTGACATTTTGTTGATGTGATTAGTCTCTTATGTAATTAAAATAGGTAGTTTAGTAGTAGTGATTTGTTTTATTTCTTTGTTCGTCACAATAGTAAAATGGGTCGGGCTTGGCGCAGACGACGGCGCAAATGGGCCGGCTTGGGCTCGCCAAGTGAGTCGGCGCGGCCAAGACGGCTGGCACGATGGGTCGCCGTGGCGCACGGTTTGGCCGGCACGATGGGCGGCGTCAAGACGGCACGACGCCCACCTCTATCTCTACCTTGGTTCAAGCTCTGAAATCGTCACGCCATTCTCGGAGGAGGCTGGGGTCCTCGACAGATGGCTGCCATCCATGAAACGGCGAGCATGGAGCAGGGTTAACCTTATCGTTTGGTGCGATTTTCGAATGAACAGTGAAATTCGATAATCGCAAAAATCGAGCCGAAAATCGCAAAAAATCGCGTAAAATTAAAAAAAACAGATTTTTTGAAAAAAAAAAAAATCAAAAAACGTGGAAAATCGACGAAAATCGGTGGAAAATAGACAACCATGTTGATTTTTTTTTTGTGCGGTCGACTTTTGTAGCGATTTTCGACGAAAATCGACCGATTTTCAACCGATTTTTGACGAAAATCGGTTTATCGACCGGTTTTTGATATCGAGCCGCAGCGATACGCGCGAAAATCGCGAAAATCGACCGGTTTTCGTCGATATTGCGAACCCTGGCATGGAGCACCCCGCTCGCACCTGAAATAGTACGCGAGGCGACCCCGGTGGATCCGGAGAAGAACGCCGGCCGGGAGGTAACCTGCAGCGACGTCGACTGGCCAGCCAGCATCAGCACGACCGCCGACACGTCGGGCCGGAGCGCCGGTTTCTTCTGAACGCACAGGAGCCCGATCTGCACGCAGCTAAGCATCTCGATGACGAAGCATGTCAGTCACCAAGCATGTTTCAAGAAGCAGTGCCGAAGAGTAAATCTGGAGCGGAAGCTTTCTTCGTTTCGGTCATGCCGGTGCTCACGTACATGCATGGCTCGGCAAATTTTTGGCGTTCGCGTCTTCGTGCGGACTGCTGCTCCTTCGACCCGTCACGATCTCCAGCACTATCGCTCCAAAGCCGAACATGTCCGACTTGGTGGAGACGTGCCCGTAATATGCGTACTCCGGTGACATATACCCACTGCACGCACGCATTACGCCGTGAAATTTAGCAGCTTCTTCACAAAAAGAAGCTATCAATGTAAGAAAGAGTATAAAAAAAGAGAAATTTTACGGTGGATTACACTTGTAGTATAAAATGTATAGTAGAAATCACAACTAACAGTTGATTTGTTAAGAGTGTTTCTACTACTCTACTACCAGGTGTAGTAAAGTAAACTCTAGTTAATATGATCTATTGGATCAAAAAGAATGAACGGTTCATATTCAATTTAGTGTACCGTAAAAAAAAAGCTCTGAAAAAGACAGTCGGAAGCTCAGTTAGCTGGGATTTTAAGACGAGAAGAACTTAAATGGTTACAAAGATCCAAAGAAACTGAAATTTTACGAGGGGGCAATAAACAAGATGATCAACTTATGGGTTATGTCACAAACGGGAGGAGGAGGAGAACACAAATTTCTTACTTGCAACAAGATGAAGGTTTAATCGAGGGTGATGATCAACTTATGAGTTATGTCACAAATTTCTAAATAAAAACTCTTTGGTCATCCTGATTCTACAAACATTTCTGTTAATTTGGAGAATGTTGGTGCGACCAGTGACCAAGAAGGGTATATTTGACTAAGGCCATGTTTGTTTCGGTTTTTTCACCGGTTTAAAAGCAGAAAAAACCAAAACCGAAATAAACGGGTAACTTTTCAGCCTGGTTTTTAGAAAAGCCAAAATTCTCATGTAACAAAAAGCCATAAGCCAATGAAGAGGAGCTTTTTTTTTGGCTTTTGCTGATTGAAAATATTCATTTGCCACTAAACTTCATAAAAATTACCCATCAATGCCATTCCTATATAAAAAAAATCTACTCTTTTTCTCTCATTCTCCTCCCGTTTCCAACCCTTTCGGTCTCATCTAGTCATCTGTCCTCCCTGTGAGTAAGCCTAGGGTTGCTAATTGCCTCCGTCCTGCCCTGCGACTCGCAACGACACCGAGCTCTCCTGCAACTCCCTATGTCGTTGTCCTCCCTCGTGACTCCCCGCGCCGCCGTCCTCTCTTGCGACTCCCCGTGGCACCGTCCTCCCTTGCGACTCCCCGCGCCATCGCCCTCCCTTGCGACTCCCGCACCGCCGTCCTCTGCCGCCATCCTTCTCCCCTCATCGAGCCAATCGGCGCTCCCAACATCAAGGTACAAGTTTTGCACTATATCCCTAGATCCCTAATTGGCATTAGAAGATAATTTATGGTTTTGCCCTAAATCTCTAGATCCCTAATGTGGGAAATTGATGTGACAGTGGAGATCAATTGACCCAATTGTCCTCCCAAATCCTTAAACTTTTGCAATCACCAAGTTTCTGTTGCCAAAGGATAAATAATGTTTTAGACTTCCATCAAACCCTGCCAGAAATGAGAATCTCTAGGTTTGGCTTCAACATGAGTAAGAGTGTGGTTGGCCAAGTATTTCTTCTTGATAAACAATGTCAACCAATATGGTCAATTATTCAGTACTTTATTATCTAAAAGTTGTATATTGTTGTATTATTCCTTACATAGAAATATAGTTGTATACTGATGCATTATTTTTGTTAAGGTGGATAAAAACATAGCTTTAATTTTTTTAAAAGGGGAACTGAAGTTTGCTTTAATATTGTCTAGATCCTTTAATATTGTCTAGATGGATCTAATTCCCGCATGATACTAACGAGGTAGGAAAAGAAACTGCAAGTATGTAAATCATCTGGTCTTTGCTTTCATAGGGTGACATAAATTCATTATTTGAAGGATTGAAGCTCACCATCTGTTATATGGGTCTTTGGGTCCTTCCTATGGCTTGCACTTGACTTGTCTTCTCTTTCAGGAGCTGCTCCAGGCCGTACAAACAGGGGGCCTTAAGATAGAGTCGGTTAATTAAGGATGGTTGAAATGGGCAGTAGATGATCCAAAGCACTGTTAAGGATACTACAGCAGCACTAACTACAAAATTTTGGATTTGATTCGCATGGTTTACAATCTCAATCACAGTTAGAAAAGATGGAACCAAAACATGAAAATTTAGCTCCATTTGTTGCTTGCTCACCAGAGCTTCGAATTCCTTAGTTCTTTGTACTAGGAGTAGTCAAATTGAAGCGTGAACTCGTCTTGATAGATTTACCTGCCCTCAAGAATATGTTGTGAATTGTGCGTTTACCGTCCATTCGGGTCAACAGGCGTGATTCCGTGCGCGCGGGCTGCGTTTTCGGCTGGGTCACGAGCGCCCTAATGGGCCGGTTCAGGTGGGCTGCATCGCCGCTAGGCTGAGCTCATCTTTTGGGCCGCGGTCGCCGCATGGGCCGACTCTTTTGGCTGGGCCGCAAGGCCATGTGCTATTTTGAGCTTTTTTTTTGTTTTTGTGATGGTTATTTCTGAGTATTATCTCTAATTAACTGGAACCAACGGGAAGTTTTAGTTAGAGATTATTATTTAATGTTAAAATTGGGATTATGTCATGATCATGATCATATTCTGATCAATGTTGTTTATGACCATGTATCACCCATAAGATAATTTAGTTCTTTTTCGTTTCTACCCAACGGTGATGCGAGTTAGACGTGTTAATTTTTTCATTAGCATGTTATTAATTAGACCAACATAGGGTTAATTTTCATGCAAGACATTTATTTTCTCTAATGTTTACTGATTATATTTTGTTTTTGATTCAGCCATGAATAGCACTAATGTTGCCACTTACTTAAATGGCATTGAGCAACTAACTAGGACAAATTTTCCCTCTTGGAAGGAGAGAGTTCTGATTGTCTTTGGAGTTATGGATTTGAACTATGCCTTATGTAAGGATGCTCCTATAGATCCTGCCGCTGATGATGAGAGTTTTATTGAGAAAAAGAATCTATAACTTAACAGTAGAGAAGTGGGAGCAGTCCAACCGCATGTCCCTAATGATCATGAAGAGTACAATATCTGTTGGATAATGGGAATAATCCCTGAATCTGACAATGCTAAGCAGTACTTGGCCTCAGTCGAGGAGCAATTCAAAGACTCATCAAAAAGTGTATGCCAATACATTAATTATAAAAATGCTCACAACTAAGTATGATGGCTCCGGTAGCGTTCGTGAACATATCATGATGATAACATATATGGCCGCTAAGCTTAAGGGTATGGACATGGCTATTTCTGATGGCTCTTTGGTCCATTTCATTATGACCTCCCTCCCTTATGAGTATAATGCATTTAAGATCAACTACAACACTCAGAAGGAACAGTGGACCATAAGCGAGTTGATCGCCATGTGTGTTCAAGAGGAGGAGAGGATAAAGGCCGAGTGGAAGGACCATGTTTATAATGTTGGTCATGGCAAAAGAAAGTTCCAAGGGGATTCTAAGTCTAAAAAGAAACTGCATTTTTCTCCCAATGCTGAATCAAGTAAATCAAAACCAAAGGAGAAGGCCCCTGCTACACCTAACTCTGCCCCTTCTGATGGGCCCATCTGTCGCTTCTGCAAAAACAGTGAGCACATTTAGAAGGATTGTGTAGGCTTCATGAAGTAGCTCACTAAGAAGGGTAACGACATAATCTCTACTGTTGATGAAACCCTTTATGCTGATTTTCCCCATAATACCTAGTGGATTGATTCTAGTGACACCGTGCATGTTTCTAATTAATTGCAATGATTCCTTTCCTTGAGGACACTAAGAAAGGGGGAGTGAAGCTTTAGAGTTGAAAATGAAAAGGTGGCTGAAGTTGAAGGCGTTGGCACACTACCATAGCATTAGATAGTGGATTCACCCTTCATTTGAATAATGTTGTTTATGTTCCTACCATGAGGAGGAATCTTATTTCAGTTCACTATTAGATGATGGATTCATTTGTATTTTTGGGAACAATATGTGCATTGTGAGTTTTGATTCTAATAATGTTGGTCTTGCGACTCGACGAGACAAACTCTATATGCTTTCTCTCTTTGAATTTTCTGTATCAATAAATGTGTGCGATGCCACTAATAAGCGAAAGAGAAGTTTAGGTGATGAGACTTCATCAAAATTGTGGCACTATCGTTTAGGTCATATTTCAAAGGAGAGAACGAAACATCTCATTATCGTTTAGTTCAAAGGGAGTAAGTCCCTGAACCATGACCCTTAGCATGATCATGAAGATCTTACTTTAAATCTAGAAAATTATAAGTTGTACTCCTTTTCCTTTAGTAAGTTTTTCTGAAGTTTTCTCATATGAAGATTTTCTAACGAGGCAAATAATATAAGACAATGTGCAAGTGCAATGTACTCTTTTCTCCATCCCTCTTTTCGTATTGGGTTTTTGGGAGGAGTTTTTGATGAGACATATGTATTACGCGATATTCGCCCAAGGGGAAGAGTGTTGAGATATAGTTGGACTCCAAGTCCTAGTTTTTCAAATATGGTTGAGCTCTATCTCGATGTGGGAGAATTCAGATCTATCTCCTATTGGCTGCTACTATATATTTGGTACTCCCTAGTACACAAAAAAATCTAATAAAGAGAGAACAGTTTTGCCCCCTATATTTTGTGTACTCCCTATTTATTCTTGCTATTCTATTGGTGGGTAGTGGTTGATCAAGGGTGGGTGACGCTGTTTTACAAAAAACTTACCGCCTTGGAAGGGGAAGAAGAGCAAACATGACTTGACGACGACAACTCATTTGACCACACCAAAGGAGAAGATGGATGCGGATGCGACGGAAAGATGGTGCGGCCGTGAGGTTGCTTGAAGGAAAAGGGAATGTGGACGACACAAAGGCCTAGAATGGAAAAGGGTAACTCATTCCTGGGCTCAAGAAAGGTTTGAAATTTTGTTTGCGGAGCATATCTCAGTGGCGGTCAAATTTGAATTTTCGGTGATATTTCAATTTTCGCCCGAAATTTGGCCGAAACATAAAAAACAAACTTGAAATCTGGTAATTTTGTGTCTAGGAAAACCGAAAGTTTGGCCAAAAGTGCCAAAATTTTGGCAAAATTAACCAAATTTTGGCAATTTCCAAAGCCCTATGAAATGGTCTCCCGAGGCTAGAAAAAACTGGGAAAAAAATCATGCAAGCATTTATCTATATTTTCTATCTATTCGAATGCAAAATTCTAAGTATTTGCATATAAAATACCCTGCATTTAGAAATTTCAGCAGCATTCACGCACTGCACCAAAAGGTCCCACCAACTCCTATCGACGAGGTGGTCATATGCGAACTTGCCCTCCTCCATCCCAGCCCATTTGCTACCTGTCAAATCTGGATGGGTCATCCACTGCTGGAACTTCTTATTTTCCCTGAAGCTATCCAAAAAACAAAGGTCGTAACAAACCGGGTGGCATTAGGCCTCACCAACTTTCCACGTATGTGCTTCCTCGTCTGCACATGTAGATTCTTGTGGTTGTAGAAGCGGCAAATCCTCTTCGCTGCTCTCATGATCCCTTTGATCTCGAGAAGGTCGCACACTTCTTTGAGCATGTGGTTTACCATGTGTGCCACGTATGGCTACCAAATAATCTGTGGATACTGCACTCGTAACATCTAGCAAGCTTTATTGAAGTTGATGCATTGTCAGTAACGACGTGCACCATGTGGTCGAACCCAATTTCCTCTGCCACCACTTTTGTAATCTCCTGTAGCATGTACTTGTGGAGTTGTGGTCCTGAATCTTGCCTGTCGAATGTAGACGCCAAAAATTAGTACGTACATTTGTATTACTACCAAGACACGGCAATGGCATACCTATAGCATTAATAGACTTGTGAAAGAACCTGACCCTATTGCAGAATACCATGAAGTTGACGATGCTCTGCATTGTCAGGCCAGCCTACGAGTCACATATAATTGTGACCAAATGTGGCTCAATCGAACATGAACTTCTGAAAAATCCTCGATAATTTTCTTCTCATTCTCATCGATGTACTTCTCGTTGATTTTGTGACCTCGTGGTGCACGAACCCCTAGGCCGAGATCTTGCATCAACTTAGGTGCACCTGTTCATGGCGAACATAAAAGATTAGTACAATCAACAATCGATTTTTAACTTTAAAATCATTAGAGCATTGCATATCGGTGAAGTAAGAACATCTAGTCTTGCAATGGTTACATTTTAAAACCTAAGCTCCTTCCTTGGCTATCTTCATCTACCCAAAGAAACACTCAAACACAGCATGCAGGACACACATATGAGCACAACCCGTGACTAGCTCCAGCTCTTTCCATGGTTATCTTCATCTAAGAGCAAGTATTATAAGGTGATGTAGGCGGGCTGCAAGAAGCGGCACATCAGATCTGTGATGAGATGGAAGAGAGAGAAATGGAGAGAGAAAGAAAGCGGGCTGCTTACTTGTAGCCAGCTGAAAGTGGGCTGCTCACGGACTCCAAGACACTTTGTGAGAGGAAGAGGTGATCCAAGTATTAAATGTATAGCTTGTATCAAGAGTGAGCTATTATATGAGTAGACTTTTTGTTGGCTATGTGTGATATGGCAACACTATAAGGGCATGTCCAATGGTAGAGACAACTACTGGCTATAAGAAAGCTCCATGTCACTTATAGCTAGCTTAAAGACAAGCTCTCCAATGGGTTGGCTATAACATATTCTCCAACATTAAATGTGGGTCCACATGTAATTGTCTTTTATTTTTCTTGGAAAACACTATAGCCTGGCTCTTAGTTAAGAGCCAGCTCTTGTCTCTCTCCTCTACTTCTCTCCTCCACATAAACAAAAAGATGAGATGGACTCCTTATAGCCTGCTGACATGTCTCCATTGGGGATGCTCTAAAGCCCACCATGGGCTCTATTATTAACCTTGCTCTAAAAGCTAAGCTCTTTCCATGATTACATAACCGTGACTAGCTTCAGACTCCTAGACACACACACACACATATGCGCATAGTAATCAAGCTAAATCCGGGTAGATCTGGCCACAAAGAACACTAATCCGCCCTAAAATGCCGAATTTTTGAACAAATACGATGAAATTTTGGACCAAAATCAGGTGGTTTCGTTTACCTTCGAGCACTGAGTTTTTCGGCGAAATCTCGCCTCAAGATCTCGAGGTTTCTCGCCGAGATTGTCGCCCAACTTAATCGGAGTAGGTGGCCGGTGGCTGGATCTGCGCCGGAGGTGGCCGGTCGACGTCGAGCTCGAGAGGAGTGACCAAGTGAGTGTCGGCTGTATGGGGAGTGTTGGTAAGTGGGAGTGTCGGCTAGGCTGCATGCTGGTAAATGGCGAAGGCTTCTAGAATGTTGGGGATTGCCCATTGGTACTAGCGACGCTTTTCTCTACGCACACGAAGTGTGATTGCACTAAGGATAGCACTAAAGCGATGTTTTTAGAATCTTGTGTCAACCAGACGTGGAATCATGAGGTTTAAAGGTAAAATACTAAGTATTTATATATAAAATACTATATATATTTGAAAATAAATTTTACATAGTACAGTCTAAAATATCGTTATAAAAGATTTCTTAGCACCATACAAGTAATATACGTGCAATACTAAAGATCTAAACACGATACCCGAACAAACTTTACATAGTGCAGTACAATTACTTACAACTTGCAAAATAACATGGCTCCTTGACCTTTAACAAAGATTCTTTAGACATACTTTCAAACTTATAAGAGAGTTGATTCATCTAATATTTACTTTCATGGTTGTCCGTTTTATTAAGCACAAAAGAGAACTACTTGGAGGGTATCAAGCCAATTAAGGCAAAACATTTCATTTCCTCAATAAATTTTGGTGGTTATCTGATCAGCATCATCTACTTTTGTATTTTACAACCATAGGACAACCAGCAGGGCAAACTAACCAGTATGGATCAAAGTATCAGTTGATCAAGCAACACATGATCGGACACTACCTCTTGAAACTTCGAACCATGAGACTGGGACTTACAAAATTGGTGCTAAATCCAGTCCTAAAAAGATCAAAACCGGTTGAATTTGTACCAATTTTGATCAAAAAGCCAAAATTTTGCCTAGATTTCATGAAATTATTGTAGCAATTTGAAATTTTTTTTATCTGCAAAGATTTGGAATCTCAGCCCTGATCAAAATCTAAAATTTCAATCGAGATCACCGAAATTTTGACGAGATTTTGAACCATGACTCCAAATCATGAGTAGGGTTGTAAAAAAAAAAGCTCGAGCTCGATTCAAGCTCCAAACGAGCTGAACTCGAGCTTGATCTCGAGCTTGCGAGCTTCACCGAGCCGAACTTAATAGCTCGCAAGCCTACTCGAGCTTAGACCGAGTTTCTTGAATTGAGCTTACTCAAGCAAAGCTTACTCGAACTTGTTACCGAACTTATTAGAGTTTATCACGCTTACCGAGCTTACTTGAGTCGAGCTCAAACCTAGATCAAAACTCGAACCCTAACTCAAGCTCAACTCAAACTTTACCGAGTTCGAGCCTAAGAAGCCCAAACTCACTTGAGCTTAGCTCATTTACCGCCCTAGTCATGAGCACCTAATCACCAAGGTGCACCCACAACCAGGGTTCATATTGCTGAATCGAGCTCAGAAATCGCCTTCGGCTCGAACGAGTTCACAGTCAAACTTTTGAACTTGGCGGCCAAACAATGGCAAAAAAATAAATAAATAACCGACTGGTTTTATTGATTGTTGACTGATTTTCGACTGGTTTTTGCCGATTTTTCATCGGTTTTTACTAAATTTTGATCTATTAATGTCGTATAAAATTTTTCAATTTTTTTTGAATTGTTTGAATTCGAATTGTCGACCGGCTCCGTTTATCAAGCAGTATATACGATCGAAAACCACGATTTTCATCGATATTTGAAACACGCCCACAACCCGAATCGTTTAGAGCCTGTAAATTAGCAAAACGTCTGATTTACTACTTATTGTTCAATTCTCTCGGACCTGTATCAACGATTAGCACTGCAGCAATTGGCAGTCCAAAACTTACTTACGCCGTTATTGCGTAGACGATACTAGGATTATTAGTCCAAACCTTTTCGCTATCGCACCTTTCATTTCCCAAGAGTCCAAGTAAAACTCGCCGTAGTCACTTGGGTGCACGGCCAAGCCCCATCAGGCATCAGACCATCGCCACGGGTCGGTATTTGATCGTACGTAACCTGGAAAAGAGTGAGGAAAACAAAGGAAATTAAAACAAAAAACCCCTGCGTTCGGGAGTCTTCGTCTCCCCCAGCGGTAGGCAGCGCCACCCTCCCCCTCCAGCCCTCCTCTTCGCATCCGGCGCCGACCTCCTCTCCTACGACATGATGGACCTGGATCCCCGCCTCTACGAGAACGTCGTACGCTCACTCTCCGACCCCCCCCCCCCCCCGGCGTACAGTTAGTTACCTTTTCGCCTCCTTATTTCTTGGTGATTAGGTTCGTTCGTGAATCCGTTTCGCTGTTGGAGGGGGACGAGGTAGATGGGGCGGTGAAATTTGTTTATTGCTTTAGGCGCTGCCATTGTGGCTCTGGTGATTTCCCCCTGTTTGTACGCGAATTCGGTATTCCTTTGTGTTCGGCAATTCGATTCGTTTTGTGGGGAGGGGCAAGATGGTTCCTTTGATTTTTGGAGTGCATGTACTAGACGTTTCCATCGTGCGAGGGTTTTTAGTGAGAAAAGATGGGAACTTTGTCGATAAGGTGGTTTCTAGTGAAAAAAATCGAAACTTTTTCGATAAGGTGGTTTCTAGTGAAAAAAAAGATTGTATTGCCAATAAGGTGCCTTGGGATCGAGCGGAATTAATGGTACATTCTGCTTCCTGGCGGTAGGCGGCATGCTGGCCAGGGCCGTATCCAGAAATTTAGGGCCCCAGAGCGAAATACTAATTGAGACTCTAAAATTTGAAAAATTCATGTATACTACAAATAAGGTATACTTTCAGACAATTATATAACTTTAATATGTGCTTTTTCTGACAAAATTTAGGAACATATCAAATATCAATGCTAAAAGAGTCAAGATAGTACTGACCTCATGTTCTACTAAAAAGCATCATCCTCCTAATATTTTTTGAAATAAAATTTTCAATTATATCTTTATAATTAATTTTCTTGAAAACATCATTTTCAAGTGCTATCATTGCCAATCTATTGAGTCTTTCTTGTGTCTTTCAAGTGCTATCATTTTCAAGTACTATGCGAGCAAATAAACTAATCAAGGTGGATCAGACTGCGGGCGTTGCTAATGACCTTGAACTCTGATTTAGGGGCCCTAGTAATTTTGGGGGCCCTGTGCCGGTGCCTAGATGGCACGTGGCCATCAACGGCCCTGATGCTGGCAATCTCTCTTGGTGTTCAGATCTTCCAATTTGGTGTTTGACAAGTGGAGTGTAGAGTGCAAAGAGCTGAATCCGTCGTGCATGCTTCTTAGGCCTTGTTTGGTATGGCTATAGTTTATTTGAAAAGTAGCTTTTGGCTGGACTCCACGGCTGAACTGCGGAGCCGAAAAGTTTCGATGTTTGGTAGCCTGGCTTTTAGGTGTGAGGGGTGTAGGTCGGGAGTGGGGTAAGAGGGTGGGGTTTGGGATTTTATAGTTGGTAGAAGAGGTAATTTTTTTCAACTCTAGTGGCAAAGTTAGAACCCTAATCCACGAAATCTATAGAAAGTTACTCCAAACCAACTTTTGGCTTTCAGCTTCTTTAGTAAAAATGGGCTGCTGGTTTTTGGCTTCCGGATGCAGAGAAGCCAGTCGTTTGTGACAGCTTCCAGTTTCCAAAGGGGAGAAGTCAAAGCTAAAGTTGTCCCAAACATGGCCTTAGTCTTGTACATAGCAAATAAGAATGTTGAAGCTGCTATTTGCATTGCGAGATCACTCTCAGTATCTCTCTGCGTGGATCATAAACGCTGCTTCTTCTTTTTTCCACAGAAGCAATCATAAAGTAGGAGTATCAATTAAAGGAAGTTACTTATTTCTGTGTTTTCATTGGATGACTAGAGTTTTCTTTTTCTAAATTTGGATTAATACTAGTTGTGACGTCATCATAGTAATAGTCTGCTATTGACATTAAAATTTCTTTCAACTGCAGTCTGTCAGTGATAATGACGTTCACAACACAGTGCTATCCTATCTTATGCACAACTGTTTTAAGGAGACTGCGGAAACATTCCTATCCAGTACTGGGTTGAAGTTTCCTGTTGATTATAGTGTGGATGTGGATAAGCGTAAAGGTATTTATTTGCAGGTCAATACTGAATCTTTTATTATCTACATTATTTAGGGATTTGTGTTGTTAAGAACTTTTGTATAATTTAGTAAATTCCCTACACAATTTGCTATCACTTTTCTGTCTTCATATTCCTTCATAGCTTTCCATTACAATTTTGATGTTAATAAAAGATGTGTAACTACAACTACAATTACTAAACAGCTGTTCAGCTAACTGAAGTAATCTTACTAAATCAACTGCTCAATGGAATTGCATAATATACTATACTCATCCATTAGCACCATATCTTTTCGCTGATGATGTGGTGTTAATTGATGAGAGTAGGGTAGGTGTTGATAGGAAACTAGGGTTGTGGAGGAAGACTCTAGAATTGAAGGGCTTTAGACTTAGTAGGACTAAAACGGAATATATGGGGTGTGTTTTCAGTGGTTCTATGGCATATGATGGAGATGTTAGCTTGGACGGAAAAGTATTGTCCATGAAGGAAATTTTTCAATATTTGGGATCGATGCTACAGACTGCAAGATTGATGAAGAAGTGAGCCACATAATACGAGCAGGGTGGATGAAATGGCGCCAAGCATCTGGTGCCCTATCTGACAGAAAAGTTACTCAAAAGTTAAAGGGTAAGTTTTATAAGACGACGATCAAACTTGCAATGTTGTATGCGGCGGAATGTTGGGCGACAAAAAAGCAACATGTGCAGAAGATAAGCGTAGCAAAGATGCGGATACTACGATACTACGGTGATATGTGATCATATAGGGTGGGATCGAATCCGCAATGATGATATACGTGATAGGGTTAGGGTAGCACCAATCGAAGAAAATCTTGTTCAATATCGTTTGAGATGGTTTGGATATCTCCAACGGATGCCTCTTGAGGCACCAGTGCATAGTGGGATTTTAAGTCGTCTTGAAAACATAAGAAGAGGCAAAGGTCGACAGTGACGGATGTGGGAAGAAGCAGTTAAAAGAGACTTGAGGGATTGGAATATATGCAAAGCATTGGTGTTAGATAGGAGTGCATGGAAGTTATCTATGTACCGGAACCATGACTTAAGTTTTAAGGTTTAGGGGTTTTATTGACTTTGGTTGGGTTTCATTCCTAACCTGCCCCAACTTGTTCGAGGCAAAAGGCTTGGTTGTTGTTGTTGTATGTAGCCAGTGGGATATGAAGCTATCTTTGTTCAAAATAGATGTTATCGTTGTTTATTGTCAGTTATCACTAGTGATTGGATGTGATTCCTTGCAAACCTTTGCAAATGTAAGTTTTGTTCAATATTTACTTGGAACCATAGACATATACTCCCTCTGTTCACAAAAACATGTCGTTTTGGAAATCGACACGGTCCCAAAGGCCAAAACTCAACTTCGACCACTAATTTTTATTGTAACATATTTATAAATCCAATCAAATTATAATATTATGAAAGTACTTTTTGAGATGAATCTACACATATGATTTTTATGCAACCAATTTAAATATTTGAAAAGATATCTAAATCTAAAGTTTCAAAAGTTTGACTGTACGTCTCCCAAAACGACATGTTTTTATGAATTGGAGGGTGTATTGAATTAATAGACGTGTGTATAACTATTTCATTTGTTTTTCTTTCCTTTTTGGCAACATGTACTCTTTAACCTATGTAATAAGTTTTCCCGCTGCTTAGCAAAACTTTAGTAAACCTATCGGTAATTCCTTTCCCTTTTTTTTGCATTTTTTAAAAATTTTCAGGATACTTTTGACTGCAGCTCTTCAGCGTATCTTTAATAGTAACTTTTAATTTATTTGTTCTATAGCATTCATATAAAATTGTTGTTGTTCCAACAGGTATTAAATGCATTTTAGTTAATGTCATGACCATATAAGTCATGCCATTTTTTAAAAAAGGAATAAGTCTATTTAACACCCTTAACTACAAAACTGGGTATTTAACCCCCTAAACTTACAAAACTGGGTCAATTTACACCCTAAGGCGGTTTTGGAGGGCGGTTTTGATTATTTGGATCCCACTCAATATTGTTTTCGCTGTATTGGCAGCCACATCGTCGAGTTTTAGTAATAATGATCCAATTCAAGGGTATTTACATCAGCATCATCGACCTCTTTCTCACTCATTTTCTTTCTATATACGTTCTCTTTCTTCTCGTCATCATTCATTATGTTATTTGGATCTACATCAGCAAAAATCGATAGCATGGTTGCCAACATAGCAATCACCACAAAAATCACTCTAAGTTAGATCCCTGTCAGCAAAATCGCTCTTCAAAACTGCCTTAAGGTGTAAATTGATCCGGTTTTGTAAGTTTGGGGTGCTAAATGCCCAGTTTTATAGTTGAGGGTGTTAAATAGATTTTTTGGAAAGTTAAGGGGTGTAAAATGGATTTATTCCTTTTTAAAATTACCATTTCTACTCCGATTTGTCTGTGTGCACTCACAATTTTCATCTAACGCTGTGTATTGATTATCTTTCAGAGATTTTTAGTTCTGTGTTGGAAGGGAATGCTCTGAAAGCCATAGAGCTGACAGAAGAGTTGGCACCTAACTTGCTGGAGAATGATATGGATTTACATTTTGATCTTCTAAGTCTTCACTTCATTGAGCTCATCCGTTCCAGAAAATGGTTAGTACTTGCAAAATCTAATTTGGTTGGGAAAAAGTTATATGTTTTGACGAATCTGACTGTTTTGACTGGCAGCACAGAAGCTCTTGAGTTTGGCCAGAAAAAGTTGACACCGTTTGGGAAAGTTCCCAAGTATGTTAAGAAACTAGAGGTACTTTTTCGTTAACCCTACAGGCCTTAGAATGTGACTTATCATGTGCTTATTTTAAACAGCTTTAGGCCTCCTTTTGAGTCCATACAGTATAAGGAATCTTCTAGTCCAGTATGCATGGGATATGAATGAACTGGTATTGAAGGATGTGCTGGCAAAACAGTGCTGGAATACCACCTCCATTCTGTGTTTCTGCTCGATGCCTTAGGTCTGATTTGATATCAACAGCTTTGGCTAAATGCTACTGAGCTGTGATGTATTTTATTCTGTATAGTAAATAATTCATATCCAACTGTTGGCATTATTTTCATTGAATTTGATTTGTCATGGCTGGTGCTATATCAACAAACATAATTTTTTGTTGTTCAGTAGCCCATTATTACCATAACTGATACTGCGTGCTAGCTTCAGTAACACACATTTGGTGAAGATGATTGAACTTATGAAGAAACATTCAGGCAGTGAAATACATGTTTTTTGAGTAAATTTTGCAAAACTACACATATTTCACCAAAACTAACACAAAACTACACCTTTTGGGTTTCATTTTTCAAAAACACATTTTGTGCTAGATTTTATCACAAAACTACACTTCCATCATCTCAATCATTAGCTGATGGCGCGGGCCCACACGTCAGCGGCACACTCCTCATTCCTCCATTACATGCTACTGATTAGGCACGCCACGCAAGCACGAGTCTACCACCACCTTATCTTCCTCTCGCCTAATTATTGTGGGGCCCATCTGTCATATGTACATACATAGGAGATGATGCATCCGAGAGGGAGACAAGGTGGAGGCTGATTCATGTTTGTGTGGTGTGACTGGTCAGCAGCATGTATCGGAGGAGGGAGGAGTGTTCGGCTGAAGGGTGGACCCTCCCTGTCAGCTAACAGCTGAGATTACGTAAGTGTAGTTTTGTGGTAGTTTTGGCGAAATATTTGTAGTTTTGCGAAATTTACTCTATTGTTTTTTAGCATGCAAGATATGGGGACACAGTGATGTGTTTTGAATGTTCGGTTCATATTATGATGGGAGAATTTGAAAACTCAAGTTTTCGCTGTACAGGACTTTATGGCCCTCCTAGCTTATGAAGAGCCTGAGAAGTCACCTATGTTTTATCTGCTAAGCCCAGAGTATAGGCAGAATGTTGCAGATAGCTTGAATCGGGCTGTCCTTGGTATGTTCTAAGATATCCTTTTTAGCTCCTGGTATCATAACCTCATTGCCCCATTATCTGATTATGATCTTTGTCTCATGAATCATGATCAATGGCAGCACATGCTAACCTACCAGCATATTCATCATTGGAGAGAGTGATACAGCAAGCGACTGTGGTTAGACAATACCTACAGCAGGAAGTCGGCAAGGTAACGGCTCTAGTTACTTGTCAATCATGATTATGTACGGTATCTTCTTGAAACCATTTTTTTCGCTGGTTTTCACCGCATATATTTCACTAGTATCTCTATGCTTTTTAATTCAAGGTAATTGGTTATGCACCTTCTTGTTCTAGGAAGTTCCTCCCTACTTACTAGTCCACTTCAATTAATATTTCGCTACTGGTGTTGTCAACATCAAATGCATACATGACATTTGAAACTCTTGGAGCAGGATTCTTACCCACCATTTTCTGTGAAGGCCTTTCTGAACAAGTAAGGTGCAAGCAATGGAATTAGAAAGGGTACCACCTCCAGGCCTTTGGACACCTGTACCCTTGAGAGTGTGTAAACGACGCCGCAATTTACACAAATCCTTGTTAAAACGAACGACGAGACGCCCGTATTCACAGAACCGCATTCTGCATTGACTTGGCGATGTCATCGGTGGTGTACTTTGAAAAGGGTTGCTGTGTGTTGTTTCCTCGCTTTGTCTTCTGCCCCCCCCCCTAGGCGTCATTGAAGATGTACATATGGGAACGTTGAGCTATTCTGTACGGTTCCTTCAGGGAGCTCAGTTTGAGACAGTTAGCTGTGCACTGTGTTCGTGGTGCACGCGCCAACCAAGGCGTGACGGCAATTTGGATGGGATCAGATGCACGCCAGATCGTTTGGATTGTTCTTTGATACTTCTGAAAGAGAGAAAAAAACTGCATTTTTTTAGTCCCATCTCTAGTGCTGGCTTGGCTATCGAGTTTAACAGCTATTTTTGAGCTTCTTTCGAAATTGGCATAGTTGAATGTAAAATCATTTTATTTACTATTTAAGTGGTTATTTTAAATTCTATCTAACGAGCCACTGTCGAGTTGAGTTTCATTAATTTTTTCACTTGAAATGGATTTATTGCAATTTTGAACCTATTAACTATTGTAATTGAAAAAAAATTGATTTGAACCGAGCTTTTTTTGTCAGGCCTACCCATCTCTTCACCATCTCCGTTGGCCGAGCCAACCCATCCACAAGAAATTCGCCCAAAAAGGAAGACAAAAGAACGCAACGAAACAAAGTTAAGGAAATTTTCTTCCAGAATCTAAATAAAGGAGCACCGGACCGGCTTCTTTAGTTTTGCATCGTGAACGCCAAGAATGATGCAAAGTTGGTGTGAAGTCAACAAAGGCGAGAGCGAGCGGTGGCAAAAAATTGCTTCTTTTCGGCATCATTTCGCCCTCTGGTGAATGAATCGGGCAATTGGTGATTACCTAGGTCAGAGAATCGAGTTCTTCCCTGTAGCTTTCAGGTTTCTTCAACCATAAGTTCCGCTGCTATTTGCTGCCAGCTTGCGATTTGTGATGGTGCCTACTCTTTTCCGGCCTACATTCTCCCTGTTCCTCTATAAATATAGACATGTGAGTGTTTCCTGTCATCCTAATAAGTTCATCGCTAGACACTAGTTGGTACTGGCTTAATTCGCTCTGTCAGGTGTTTGGGCTTTGTTTGGACAGCTGAACATGGTACCTTCTTCATGTTTATTCATGGACCAGTGTGTATTTATTTGCATGCTTGTCTGACTGTTTGTATGCCCAAAAAGAAAAAGAAAAGGAACTGAAGGTTCTTTGTTGACTGTGTTTGGTAGGGGAAGACTTACATACAGTAGCATGTTCAGAGTCTTCAGAAATGCTTTTCTGTAATTGTTCAGGGTATAAATTGGCATGTTAACTTAGATTATATCTTTGAAGTGACATTCAGTTGCCTGGTTACCAAAATGACTTCTTAAATATGAACTCGTATCCTGCAAATTTTTTTTTTTGAAGCTTGGTAGGTAGAATTCCTTAGAAATCAGATCTATAAATCATATATCTACTGCTTAATCTCAACCAACCTAAGGTTATAAATTCCTTTGTGCAACATGCAAGGAAAGCATTCTAAAACCATTTCTGTCCTTTCATGGAAAATTGGTTATAAGAATGAATGCCATACAAATAGATTGATTTGAGAGTTAGCGAATAGCAGAATACTTTGTTCAGTTGATGCATTATGAGTATAGTATTCAAGGTTTTGTGTTTTCTTTCTCAAGGTTTTGTGTTTTCTTTCTCTTTTGGGACAAAATATTAACTTGTTCATGTTCAATAGAGCTTTCGTAGCTTAAACGGGAAGAACCCAATATTGGTCGGGCCATTGGGAGGCCTAGGAGGAACCCCTTGGGACGACGGTGTGCACTCCACGGTGCGCCAGATCGTAGTCACCCATGGTGCAGCGATTGATTCCATAAAGATCGAGTATGAGCTAAAAGGAAAGTCAGTTTGGTCAGACAAGCATGGGGGTGATGGAGGCTCAAAAACTGATCAGGTTCAGCTGACTAATCTCCTGTTATGGCATTGAAGCATTTACTTAGAAACCGCAGCACTCAATAGGCATGGTAACATGATCACAAATGTCTGTATTTGCACAAATTGCTGCTTAAGTTGCGTTCTTGGATGGTTATGAGATAGTGATGGTAAACAGATTAAGCTACAAATACATGACTGACATTATCTTTTTCTGTTACACATACGAACATTTTGCCGCGATTTGGACAAACCTTGATATTCTTACAAGAGAATTAGGGTGCATGAGTTTATTTTGTCTGATCTTAATGACAGAGTTTTTATGAACACTTGAATAACGCTGAGCTTTGTTTTAGCAAAGTTCCTCATAATTTAGTTTAGTCGTACATCACAGGTATGTACTTTTGAAATTCTACTTGATCATCAATGCACAAAGCCTTGCCCATTATTCTCCTTCAGGCATGCAGAAGTTTTCCTTCAAGTTCACTATGAATTGCAGGGAGATCGAGCTCCACCCTGCCACCACTTCTAAAAAAGTTTACTATGAATTCAGTTTTCATATGGTGTACTAATAAAAACTAATCAGATTTCATACACTTGGACAAAACTATTCTCTGATAATTAACAAAGTTCAAAATTCGTGATGTTTCCTGCTTGGTCTAAGTTTACAGAATCTGAATAATTTTGATAAGTAAAAACAGGTGAATGCTCTATCTTTGCAGTATGAAAATGCTAGAAAGCATGCTCTATCTTTGCCGATGGAACGGAAGTTTCAGACTGACATTACAAGTGTGCCTTTCCCGCAGGTGAAACTTGATTGCCCTCAAGAAATTCTCACGTCTGTCAGTGGCTACTATGGATCACAGGGGACTTGGGTTGTCATAAGATCACTAACATTTGAAAGTAATCGGTCGAAGTACGGGCCTTTTGGCACTGAACAAGGGACATCATTCTCGCTCCCAGCGATCAGTGGCAAGATCGTCGGCTTTCATGGAAGATCAGGGGCGTATCTCGACTCGATAGGCTACCATTTGAGGAAGGAGAAGAACCCAAACCCGTCGAATGCTCCGTCGGCACTGCGAAGCATAACGAGAACTTATGACAGAAATGGTCATAGGTATGCAGATAGTAATGCTGGGTATGACATGGTTCTTGCAGTGAGAGAAGGGGGTGACAACTACAGTGTTCTAACCAGCAGCTATCCAAAGGAACAATATCCTAATCCATCTCAGGACGCAACTCTCTCGAACAAGGTAAGACAAACTAAACCTTTTGTAATCTAGAATCTTTCATGTAACCACTTGCTTCAAATATCCGGATTGTCTAAGTGATAACTTCAATAGACATTCAATTTATGAATTTTGCTTTGCAGATGGTGTCATTTCCTAGTTTCTACTCAGATAATGGAACCATGACTATAAGCACTCCTGTGAGGTTTGGCCCCTGGGGTGGGAGTGGTGGCACAATATTTGATGATGGTATATACACTGGTGTCAGACAAATCAATTTGACGCGAGGATTGGGAATATCGTCTATGAAGGTCCTCTATGATCGCAACGGGCAGGCGATATGGGGTGATAAGCGCGGAGTTAGTGGAGGAGCAAGACCTGAAAAGGTGAAGCAATTTCATCTTCAGAATTTCAGTTTAAGACTAGTGATAACTGATGGTATGGAGATTTCGTATGGCAGGTGGTATTCGACTTCCCATCAGAGATCTTGACTCACATAACCGGTTACTTCAGCTCGACAATGATCATGGGCCCAACGGTGATAAAATCTCTCACATTCCACACGACGAAGAAGAGCCATGGACCATTTGGGGATGAGCATGGCACGTTCTTCTCGTCCTGTCTGACTGAAGGAAGGATAGTGGGATTTCATGGCAGGGAAGGATGGTATGTGGATAGCATTGGAGTTCATGTTCTGGAAGGGAAGGTGTTATCACAGAGACCAGACGGAGCATTGACCAATACGAGCCCGTCTCAACAGTCCGATATGCTCGCTCTAGCACAGAGGGAAATTGGAGATGAGGTAAACCATTTCTTCGAGCGAATCATGTCTGAAATACTAATGCAAGAAGAAACAGGAAAGTCTTTAGCAGAGTTCTTCCTATGTTGTCTGATAATAATACAAGTAGTAGTGTGATTGAGGAAAGGATGCGTTTGAATCATTTTGTAGGTGACATATGGTGTGGTGAAAGAACCAATACCAATAGGGCCAGGGCCATGGGGTGGAGAGGGAGGCAAGCCATGGGATGATGGTGTGTACACAGGAGTCAAGCAAATCTACATAATGAGAACCGATTTCGTCGGGTCCATACAGATTGAGTATGACAGAAGTGGGCAATCCATCTGGTCTACAAGGCACGGCAATGGTGGCCAGATAACACACAGGGTAAGTAGAGTGACTAGAATCAAGCTGTTCACTTCACTTGACAAGTCTTTCTTTTGTCAAGCATGATGTGCTGGAGAGCCTTTTTACCCTTGCATAATAAGCTGAAGAGTGCACACATTTGCCATCACTCCTGAAATTATTTGATGCATGTCTTCACAGCAGCATGCATTGCTTGAAATGAAAGGAAAACCCCATGTAGATGTAGAATTTATGTGATGCCTCAGGCTAATTGGTCTTTCACCAAATGCATTTGCAGATTAAACTTGACTACCCACACGAAGTCCTGACCTGCGTATACGGCTACTACAACACCTGCGTAGAGGAAGGGCCCAGAGTTCTGAGATCCATTACTCTGGTCAGTAGCCGAGGGAAGTACGGTCCATTCGGCGAGGAGATCGGTACCTATTTCAGCTCTGCTACGACAGAAGGGAAGGTGGTCGGCTTCCATGGCCGGTGCGGCCAGTACTTGGACGCCATTGGAGTGCATATGCAGCATTGGTTGGGAGACAAGAAAATTACCTCCAATTCTAAATACTATATATCCAAGTACCTGTTTTGAGCTTTCCTGTCGTGTGCTTCGACGGCCTCGACAATATCTTCTACCGGAAGAGAAAGGTGGCTCGCGGAAACTGTAGCCCAGCCGAGCCACGTCCAGGTGCTGGTGCAGGTGCAAGTGGCGCACAAGGTGGAGGTGCGGTAGTTGGTTAGCCGGTTGTTTTTCTTATCTAATATTTAGTTATATCCATTAGTTAGTTTAGATTTTATGGTTCAGGATTGAAAGAACTTCTCTTCGATTTGTACTAAGAAAATTAATGAAAATGGCGGACTAGAATTTGCCACAAAACTGATATCTAAACGGTGCCTTCCGATTGACAAGATTGGTAACTCCGACAGCTTCTATATATGGCGATCGATGCCACGACGTTGACGTCCACCCACATCACCAGGGCCAGTCTAAGGCCTGGCACCCGACTCTACAATCAAACACATAATATTTTGGCATCAGCGCCAACCGACCCTCCGATCATGGCTCAGCCCACCATTGAAGTACGTGTGGGCAATCTCCAACTCTCGATGGAGGAGATGAAGGCCTCCCTCGGGTAGTTGTTCGTGATTTCTAAGGCGGCCAGATCGACCAGTGGCGAACCTAGCGCGCACAGTAGCCATGCTGCTGATGACACCGGTCGGCGTTGCGATCCCTGGTCGGAACGCTGCGAACAGCTGAACATGCTCGACCTGCCAAGATATGGATCGCAAGCGTCAACGCGCATAGCACGGCCAAGAGCCGCTGAGCGCGAGCGCCTCGAGTACCAACCGTGGGAGGACGGTGGTCACCTCCGCACTTCGCCCGAGCAACGACGCCCATCCGATGACGCCAATGATGCCTTCAACAATCGACGCTGGGCTCCACAAGTCCCTCGGCTCAAGCTCCCCAGCTACGATGGCACAGAGCGCTTCTTCTGTCTTCATCAAATTCCGGCACAGGAACAGGTGGAGATAGTGGGCTTACATCTACACGGCGAGGCCCAGGAAGTGCTTGACAACTGGATGCTCGATGTGGGATGGATCACATGGGAGGACTTCTCTGACACCTTCCTTGACCGCTTGACCTGCCAGTCAGGGGCGGGACCCTTGGGTGATCTCGTCAATCTCAAGCAAGGTGCAAGTTAAATCGATGACTATGCCCATGAGTTCTAGCGGCTTCTCGTGCGAACGCCTCGCATGACAAGGGTGGATCAAGTGGAGACGCTCACCGTAGGTCTGGCAAAGACACTTGCGGCTGACGTCTGAAGGGAGTGGCCCCGCGATTTGTCGGAGGCTGTCAGCTTTGTGCGCGATGCCGAGTAGCGAAAAGATCTGTGGGTGGCTGAAGCCATGTAGGGCTATGCTAACCAAGGATGGGAACGAACGGCATTCAGCCAGGGTACGACATCAACAGCCACGCACATGGTCACAACCCCAGGATAGCCAAACCTGGGTGCACTGACGCCGACCAACAAGGGCAGCAACTCCAGTTCCAATGCTCTATGTAGCACTGCATCCACATCCACACCCCTTGCCAAGCTTAAGCTCAATGATGATCAACTCACCGAGTGCTGTGCAAAAGGGCCATGCTACCACTGCGATGATTTCTACACTAGGGACCATCAATGATAGTGGTTATCCGTTGAGATTGCGGCAGGTGACAAGGAGGGAGATGATGACCTGGCACTCATGGTCATCACAATGAAGGAGGATGAAGAGCCACCACTACTGTCGTTGTCCATGCTTGCAGTTCTCGGGCCCAAGTCAGGGGCACAATGCAGATAGTGTTTGCCATGCGAGGACAATGACTACTATGCCTCATTGATAGCGGTAGCACCCACAATTTCATCAGCAGCCATGCTGCCATTCGCATGGCACTCGATCACCACCCAATGTCGTCCCTGCAAGTCAAGGTTGCCAATGGCAACCAATTACCCTGTTTAGGGGGAACATCGACGCATACTCCTTTACTGCGCTGTTCCTTGACATTCCACTTGACAGGTTTGAAGTGATCCTCGGGGAACAGTGGCTCCAGACACTGTGAGATATTAGTAGAATTTTTCACCCTCACTATGTCATTTGATTATGCAGCATCACGAGTGCAACTTCAGGGCACCCACTGCAATAGGCGCACACATCTTCTATCTCTCCAGCTCGATCAAAGTGCCGATAAGTGCTCCCTCCTTGATGCCTTCAAGGATGTATTTGCTGAGCCGAAGGGTCTTCCTCCACCCTGTGATTGCGACCATCGCATTTGCCTTAAGGAAGGCACAAACTCGGTCATCGTTTGGCCATACTGGTACCCCTACCGACAGAAGGACGAGATTGAGCACCAGTGTATGGCTATGCTCGAATAAGGCATCATTAGGCAAGGCCATTCCCCTTTTTCATCGCCAGTCTTTCTAGTTAAAAAGGGGAATAGCACGTGGTGATTCTGCGTTGACTATCGCGAATTGAACGCACACGCGGTCAAGGACAAATTCCCAATTTTGGTGGTCAAGGAGTTGCTAGACGATCTACACGGTCTCAAATTCTTCACCAAGCTAAATCAGCGCTCGGGATACCACCAAGTGCGTATGCATGAAGGCGACATCGACAAAACGGTGTTCTGCACTCATCATGGGCATTACGAGTTTGTCGTGATGCCATTTGGACTCTCCAACGCACCATCAATTTTCCAAGCTCATGAACGAGGTCTTACATGACTTCCTTTGGAAATTTGTCATCGTCTTCTTCAACGGCATTCTCATCTATAGTCAGTCAATGGAGGAACACTACGCACATTTGCGCATCATCTTGGAGCATCTCCGCCAACATAAATTGTACCTAAAGATGTTCAAATGCGCAATCGGGCAACACCAGGTGGGCTAGCTTGGGCACTTCATCTCCAACACCGGTGTGGTGGCCGACCGCAACAGCCTGCAAGCTGTCTCGCCCCGGGCGCAACCCACGACGGTCCCGGCACTTCGAGGCTTCCTAAGGCTTACATGCTATTACCGGCAGTTCATCCACAAGTACGCCGACATTGCCGAGGCTTTGACGGCCATGCTCCACTGCAACAACTTCCGGTGGACACCGGAGGCGGAGGCCACCTTGCACCTCCTTAAATCAACACTCATGATGGCACCGGTGCTCCAGCTACCGGATTTCTTTTCTCCCTTCATCATGGAGTGTGACGCCTCAGGGCGCGGCATCGAGTCCATGCTTCAACAAGAGGTACAACCAGTTGCCTTCTTCAATCGCAAGCTAGGAAACCGGCACACGAAGCTCGCAGCTTATGAGAGTGAGCTCATCGGGCTCTCGAAGGCTGCTGACATTGGCGACCTTATTTATGGGGTCGCTCCTTCATCGTCTGCACCGATCATGCCAACCTGAAGTTCTTGCTTGAGCAGGCCCTCATCATTGGCTCAGCAAGCTCATGGGCTTCGACTTTCAGGTGGAGTACAAGCTAGGATGATCACACCAAGCCGCCGATGCCTTGTCCCCGTCTAGATGATGCCTCTCCAGCATGTGCAGCACATCAGCCCCACGTCTAGTGGCTGTGGATCAGTGGTGGGCAATTCTTCGTGCTGATCCAAAGATCCAATGAAAATGCATCGCCCTCCAGTAGCAGCCGACTGGTGACTCAAGCCACACACGGTCGACTGCCATAAGTCGCTAGGAGTAGGCCGCTCCTAGCGTATCAAACACGCTACAGGTGTAGGTCTCAACTACTTCGAGTCAGGTGAGTTCTGCTACGCAGCAGGTGACTGCGACTTCATTGGCCAACACTCCTACAGGGGTGACACAATCCACATGGCGCATGCACGATGGGCTCCTCTTCTATGATGGTGGCATTCTGGATAAATTGCCCTCATTTCCGTGATGGTGGCAGCTGTCCACGACTTGACATATGAGGGAGTGCACTAGATGCTCTATCGCCTTTGGTAAACTTACTACTGGTCGAACCAGTGGTGCGAGGTGGAGTACATCGCGCAATGCGCAGTGTGTCAACACAGCAAGACCAGCTCTCTCTCCCCCCGCAGGTCTCCTTCAACTGCTTCCCATGCCTCATCAGGTATGGGCAGACATTTCCATGGATTTCATTGTCGGTCTACCAAAGTCACAAGGCAAGTTCGCACTCCTGGTGGTCGTGGACCAATTGTCCAAGTACACACACTTCATGCCTATGGCCCAACCATCCTTAGCTCCAGTGGTGGCACAGCTCTTCTTTGATAATGTCATCCGCTGGCACGGCATGTCGGTATCCATCGTTTTTTTACTGCAACCCGGTCTTCACCAGCGCCTTCTAGAAGGATCTGTTCAAACGATGTGGCACCACACTCCTCCTTTCTATGACATATCACCTGCAAACTGATGGGCAAACGAAGGTGGGCAATAGAATGGTGGAAATGTATCTCCATTGTTTGGCGGCTGATAACCCAGGCACATGGGTTAAGTGGCTTCCCTGGGTGGAATTCTGCTACAACTCCTTCCACACGGTTCATCGCATGACGCCATTCGAGCTTGTTTACGAGCAACCTCCCCAACCGCTCCTTCCATACAATCAAGGGGGCACCTTCATCGACTGCAATGTGCTCTTTGACAGTTCCCATGAGCATCTTCACCATGCCCAATGCTGTGATGCCCACCATCGCAAAGTCTCGTTCAGAGTGGGTACTTGGGTGTGGCTCTGGCTACAACATCATCGGCAACACTCAGTGCGGATCAATGCTCACCACAAGCTATCACCACAATATTATGGACCTTATCAGATTGTGGAGTGCACTGGGAAGGTTGCATATTGGCTTTTGTTATCACCGGAGGCTCGCCTTCATGATATGTTCCATGTTTTTCTTCTAAAACAATTCAAGGGAGATCCCTTACGGTGATGCCTGCTCTGCCTTCCAACATTTCATGACATCAACTCCTGGTTCATTGGAAAGATGAGCCTAAAGATGAGACGACATGGGTCCAAGCAACAGTGCTACGCCGCGCTTAACCTGAATTTATGCTTGCGGACAAGCTTGGTCCGAAAGGGGGAGTAATGTTGTGAGCTTCGAGGGCCTCGACATTGTCTTCTACCGGAAGTAGGGCTGTAAAAAAAAGTTCAAGCTCGTGAGCTACTCGAGCTCAACTCAGTCCAGGCTCAGTTCGAGCTCCAAATAAGCTGAACTCGAGCTTGCGAGCTTCACCGATCCGTGCTCGAATAGCTCGCGAGTCTACTCGAGCTTGGACCGAGCTTACTCGAGCTTGTTACCAAGCTTACTCGAGCTGAGCCTTTTGAGCTTACCAGGTTTATCGAGCTTACCGGGCTTATTCGAGCTTATCATGCTTGTCGAGCTTACTTGAGTCGAGCTCGAGCCTACTCGAGTTTAGACCGAACCAAGCTCGAGCCTGGATCAAGATTCGGATCCCAACTTGGATTCGGCTCTGAGAAGCCGAAGCTCACTTGAACTCGGCTCGTTTACAGCTCTAACCGGAAGAGAAAGGTGGCTCGTGGCAACTGCAACCTAGCTGGGCCACGTCCAGGCGCAGGTGCAAGTAGCGCAAAAGGGGAAGGTGAGGTAGTTGGTTAGCCGGTGGTTTTTCTTATCTAATAGTTAGTTCTATCCATGTTAGTTTAGGTTTTATGGTTCAGGTTTGAAAGAACTTCTCTTCTATTTGTACCAAAAAAATCAATGGAAATGGCGGACTGAAATTTGCCACAAAACTAACCTCTAGGCGGTGCCTTTAGATTAACAAGACCGGTATCTCTAACAACTTCTATCTCTGTCGATCGCTGCCACGACGTGGATGTCCACCCATATCACCAAAGCCAGTCTAAGGCCTGCACCCGACTCTACAATCAAACACACAACATTTGCTTTCCCTGTGATTCCATTTACGCGCTGTAGGGCTGTGCTCTGAAGGCCAAACACTTTGTGGCAAGCTCACTGCATAATTTGTTATTGGTTGTTTTGTGTTGAGCGACCGCGGTATATTCCAAATTTGTGTGATTTATTTCTCATTGTCTGTATCGAAGGATTGATTCTTTCAGGCGTTGTTGTCAGAATTGTTTGCATGGCAGTGCCCAAGGTCTGGTCAGCTAAAACCTTGTGGCTTGTCAAAGCTCATGAAAAGGTGCAGTGATCAAGATTTTGTGATTTTGTTTGGTTTAACATTACATCCTTTCATCTGTGTCCCAAGGTTGAATTGTTGTAAGAGTATTGCATCATTGACATCAAATGCACCATACATCGTTTGGTGTTCCCTTATTTCAGAAAATACTAAAAAAAACACCATAAGGTGCATGGTGCGTTTTCAGAAGTGCTGCTTTGTGCTTGTTGTTGGTAAACAAGAATTTTTTTTTAAATAATACTTTTTTTAAATCAAATTGCGTTTTTAATATACGGAATAAAAAATTTGCAAAAATAATATGCCGTCGCCAAACGGTATGGCGAACACCCTATTTTCGCCATACCGTGTGGCGAATACCCTATTTTCGCCACATGGTTCGGCGAAAATAGGCTAATTGCGCTATTAATTGTTCAGAACCATGGGTTAGGGTATTTTCGCCGTACGTTGTGGCAAAAATAGGGTATTCGCCACACCGTTCGGCGAAAATAGGTAGTCGCCATGCTATACAGCGAAAATATATAGTTCGCCAATCCGTATGGCGAAAATAGGTAGTCGCCAAGCCGTATGGCGAAAATATACAAAATATGGAATAAAATAATTATACCATATGCATATAGTGTTGGATGTTCCATTTATGCAAAAATATGTAGGTATCGTACCATATTATGGAAAAATATTTCATCTACGCCTTTGTTCACTAAAAAAATATACCGCCACAATAACCCTAAGTACTATTGTCAACCATAACTTTTAAGCCTTTTCGGCAGCCTGTCAAATGGCTCGTTCGAATGTATTTTTCGGCACGAATACCGCAGATTTGCTCTTTGATATATGGAGTACCATATTATGGGAAAATATTTCATCTACGCCTTTGTTCACTACAAAAATATACCGCCACAATAACCCTAAGTACTATTGTCAACAATAACTTTTAAGCCTTTTCGGCAGCCTGTCAAATGTCTCGTTCGAATGTATTTTTCGGCACGAATACCGCAGATTTGCTCTTTGATATATGGAGTACCATATTATGGGAAAATATTTCATCTACGCCGTTGTTTACGCTGATAGAATTAAATGGTAAGACATAATATGAGAAAGGACAATAACAAAAGCATGTAGATGCAGCCAGCAATCTTAGTACGCAAACTCAACCTTAGTACTACAGATACAACGGATATTAAACAAAGGACGGCATTGCTAGGAGAAGTGCCAATAACACTGATTGTAATGGTGGAACAAGTGATCGTTCCGCCTATGTTCGTAGAGTGGGAATGATGCCATACATTTTCTACATATTACATCACCTATCAATCTTGTGCGATTTGTTCTCGGACACCGCTCAATCTCTCTTATGAAAGAGCTCCATGGCCGTGCGCAGTGCTCCCAGCTGTCGCCGAATGGGTAGCCTATGCCATACGTCTCTGGGGTGTAAGAAGTAACTTGTTTGTGTGCATTCTGTGGAGTCCTGCCCTCCCATACGGGCATGCCTTCCCGATTTCCGGCGCCCCCTATGTTAATACCACCGGAGTTGCCGGATGGCCTTTGTAATGCGTCAAGGATTTGTTGCGTACTGCGGACCTCGGCCGGCTGCTTCCCCTTATCCCGTATCATTCGAGAGGACGAACCCTCTTGCCCTTCCGGAGACTTGCCGAGACGCCTACTCTGTTTTGGCTCGCACTCCACGATATGGTCCAGGAGGTGTGTGTTGGGCTTCTTGTTGTACAACCGAAAACGTGCCCTGCAGTCAATGCAGTATGCCCGCTGTGGTGGTTGGAGAATACCGTTTATGCGTGCTCGGGTCCAGCTTTTTCGGGAGGTAGTAGCACCACGGCGAGGGTTGCTCTACCCATTTATCTAAGTTGGTATGTTTGAGATGTGGGTGGTACGTCTCCTGTCCACCAGTTGAAGTACCAAAGACCATGCATCCTCGGACAAAGGGTACCGGTAGAATCTTCATCCGCTAGATCCTCGTCGCCGGTATCAACCACCGCCTGGAGGCCGTGGTCGCACGCCTGATTCACGGCTTTGCGTTGGCCCCTGAGGAGGATTTTCTTGCCTTGACTTGAGCCATTTTGCAAACTTCTTTTTGAAGTCCTGTATGCGATGAATTGATTTAGAATGGGTACATTGTAGCTGAAACATGAGGCACGTGAAACTGACCGATTGGTTCGTCCCTTGCCCACCGGCCCTTAACTCCGGTCGATGTAGGCAGGGGACATATCCCGGCGGCCTCTCCCACCGTGTGAAGTTCTCTGGCGAAGTGGGGTAGGTGTCGTGGCAGTTGTAGAGAAATTCGTAGTCACGTCGTTCTGGCCCGTCGATCCATTGGAAAAAGCAACAACGGTCCTCGTCCTAAAAAAACAAATAACGATGCATGAAATGGTACTGTTACCGTAATTAGGGTATGGACAACATTTGGTTTACCCTGAAGCGCGCACAACAAGAGTGAGCGCGGAGGCCGTATCTCCGTCGTGAAGCTGCGTAACCTTCGCCACCAGGTTGCAGTCACATTTCGGGCGTGGCAACTCCGGCAGAACTGGGGCGTCAACGCTACTCTCATTAGGGTATTGGGGGGGTTAGCCTTCGCTTGCTGAAGAGGCGACGGTAGAACGACATCGTGGCCTACTCTGTGTGTGGGAAAAACAGACTAAAGTTTATGGAAGTTCTGGCTGTGTGATGCACATATCCCTCCCTCGGTGGGTTTATAAAGAGCTGGCGAAGGGGCAACCAAAGGAGAGTCTCGCGGACTTCAGAGTATTTCAAATCCGCGAGCATCGGATGCCTCTGCAGCTCATGATGACATGAGCGTGGCTATGCCCACAGCTTTAAACAGGGAATCTGCCATAGCCGGCTTTTGGCAAAGATTATGCAATTGAAATGACAAAGGCTGGAAAAGTTGATATGACAAAAGCTGAAAAAGCAATAATGACACGCGGTTGATATGACTAAAGATGACAGAAATATATAATAGACCACGTATATGAGAAAGTACACAAAATAGAAGGTAAAGCATAATAGGACAAAGTACCCAAAAATAACGCACATCCTAAGCCTGATCACCCCCCGGTGGTGGACCCTGACCCTGGCCCTGACCCCTAGCTCTCCTTCGCCGACGCGCCGAAGGGGGTGCATCGTCGAGAGGTCGTGGGCGAAGCACCCGCGACGGTCCCGCCTGGCCGTAGTCCGAAGGGGTGTACCGAACCGGCGGGACACGCAGCGGGAGGCAACGGTCCAGAGTAGGCTGCGTGATCTGCGTGGTCGAGGAGGCGGCGTGTCTTTGCGTGGTCGAGGAGGCCGTGTGAACGGAGCCTCGCGAAGAATCGATCGGTCCAGACTCGGACGCCGTGCCTCGACCGGGTGTCCGGGCAGAGGCATGTCCTAGGAGGCCTACAGATGGACATTAAAATTTAATTATAGTGAGATGATTAGATTCAAACGGGATCAATCAATGTTTATCGGCTTACCTGGTGTGGGGACCATGGTAGGCCGCGTGGTGGCGTCGCTAACTGGATCCTCCAGTGCCTGGAGCCGAGGCACTGGGTGTGGAAGCCGGACCCTGGTCAGAAGCGGTGGTCGAGAAGGTGGTGTCTGTGAGCCGAGCCCGGTGGCGGCCTAGACGAGGTGCCACCAAACAGCCGGGCCGGGCTCGCTAAACAACACCAAGCTCCACGATCCGTCGAGTGCAGCTCCACATGCCCCATGGCCTCACGATAGGCTGCTGCTTGTGTGAAAGTGGTCCCTGCTGCAGCCTAGACAGAAAGTCAGCGGCATGCTGCTGCAAGCCCCTCGCCTCGTCCACCTATCACGTACAAACAAACATTAAACATAACGACATAGCATTGAAATTACAATTGCATTAATGAGTAAAAATACAACGAGACTTACCATCTGGTGCAGTGCCAGTCCTGCGTGGCTCGAGTACAAGTCTGCGATGCTAGCAAAGAAACACTGGGCCTACCGCTCCTCGCGTGGGAGACGAGTGCGGGTCCGGCACGTGCTAGGACAAGTACTCCTGGTAGGAGGAGGGGTCGTAGGGCGCGACCTCCTCGACAACGTCCTCCAGCGCCCCCTCCCACAGCGCAAGCCACGGCGCCATCCTCTGCAGCAAGGTCACCATGGCCTTCTTGGGTCCCTGGGTGGAGTACCTGCACAAAAGACCTCATTACTACAAATATGTCGTAAGCACTTAGCATTCCTGTAGTGGCGAGTAACTCACGTGTGCACTTTCGCTGGCACGCGTTCCCCAAAGGAACAGGGACCACCTGGCGTAGTCCGAATCGCCGAGGACTCGGTGCGGCGCGTAGTCCTCTGAAGACGTCGAAGACGAAGCTTCCTCCTCGTCTTCCAAGAAGGCCGGTCCTCGCCGCAGAGCATGGACAGCCCCGCCTTCTCTCTCCTACACGCTCGTCAGTAGGGGTCCTGCACGACATTCCCGTCCCTCAGGTGGTCGAAGGCCTCCGTGAAGGCGAGGTACGCCGCACGTACCTGGACACCTGCCCGCTGTGGCTGCAATAGAGTAGAAATAACTGTAAGCAGATGGCATTGAAATTACAATTCCATTAATGAGTAAGAACATGTACCCGTCGCCTGGTCCAGAGCGAGCCCATCGTCGGTCGGTCCAGCGCATCACCGCCGTACATGTCGGCGGTGTAGTGCTGAGGGTCGACAAGGGGTCGACCCACGGAGAAGCGCTCGAATGACCAAAGCTGAGGAAGAAGTGGCATCCCGGTCAGATTGGAGTTCCTGCCTTTCTTCACGCACGCGTCGCAAAGGGCGCGGTACGTGGAAGCAAGAACCGCCGAACCCCAGGATACCGCCGGTACATCGTCAGGCTCTGAGTCCGCAATAGCCCGTGCGTAGGCTATCCAACGCGCGTCCACGGTGTCGCCGTGACTCGACGTGAACATCACCCAGCCGAACAACCAAAGCAGATAGGCCTCGAGGTGCCTAGCAACCTGGTAGTCCGTGGGCTCGGCCGCCATCAGCTGCACCTGCAACAATTGAAATAGTGTGATATCACGTTAATGCTATGCAAAGCTGGAGTAACATAGTAATATGTACAATCACTAACCTCGAACTGTGCCAACCACCTCCTCGATGGCCCGTGCTTCCCGCCTACCGGTATCTGTGGGTCGACCTCCGCGACCCCGGCGAAGCGCAGCAGTAAGTCCGCGTCCCACCCAGCAGGAGCCACCGAGGGGCCGATCGCTGCCCCGGCGATCGGCAATCCAGTGAGCATGGCGACGTCCTGCAGCGTCACCGTCATCTCCCCGACAGGCAGGTGAAAAGTGTGCGTCTCCGGCCTCCAGCGGTCGACCAAACACGCTAACAACGAGTGGTCGTACGGGAAACGCCACGACCGCTCCGGGTCGTCACCCTGTGCCTGCAGGTCGTGCTCGATGGGGTCGGCAGCTGAACCCTCCACCATGCGGACTAGCGGAAGCAGCCCGGCACGTGCAAGCCTAACGAGGAACCACAGAGTTGAATGAATTGAATGTAATGAACACTAATTGTACGAACAATGGAACATGTACAAGTACTGCAACTAACCTGGTGTGGAAGCGAGCGTCAACGCACCATGCCTTGTTAGGCACACGAATCCGCAGTAAGGGCAACTTGTCATTCCCCTCTGTCGTGTGGACGTGCGCACGGTGCCGCGCATCCAAGACAGGGTCCAGGAGTGAGTCAACCTGCTCCATCTCTGCACATAGAAATGTTTCAACATAAATCATACTACACAACTTACAGCAAGCACGACATATGTGAATAAAAGTACACAACGTATAATAATAAAAGACATGAGGGTTGAACATAAATAAAGGTACACAACATGTGACAAACACAACATATCTGAATAAAAGACACAACATATATGAATAAAAGACAACCCAATCACGTCAATATTAAAATACATATATGTATAAAAGACATAAGGGGTGAACATAAATAAAAGTACACAACATGTGAGAGACACAACATATATGAATAAAAGACACCCAATCGCGTCAATATTACAATAACATATTTCGATACATAGCCACCACCACTTTCAGAACCTACACCCTACGTGCACTGGTTTGCCTTGTGGCCATACTCGCCGCACTCAGAACACCTCCTAAGAGGGCCACCCACTTCAGATTCATCCATGTCGCTATGCGAATGCGCCTAGTCTGTGGGATCGACCAGATCGCCCTTCCGCACACCTCCGCAAGGTTGGATCCGGCAAACAGATGCCCTCATCTCTGTTAATCGCAGTGAAATCACCGTGTGCACGAAAACCACGAAACTCACCCGACCAGATATGGACAACATGATCCTTCAAGTAGAAAGGGGACATGTATTGCGACGTGTTCATCCCAATTTGCCCACAAGCAGCCATCACGTGTGAGCAAGGAATATGGAGAAGTCTTAGCTTATTGCAGCTGCATTCACACCATCCAGATGCCCCTTGGCCTAGATTAACCTCGTGCGTAATAACCGCTGTGTCCGTTCCCAATCCCCTTTTGCACCGAAGAGTCACCTCGGCGGTATTCGATGACCCGTAGCTACGCACCATATCTTTCTTGAGCTTTCATGGTTCGTTCCTCCATGTAGGTCATCATCCGCGAACAATACGACGTTTGCAATGTGGAGGCATGAAGTACCGCTTCCGCATGCCTTTTTTGGTAGTAGCTAACGATGCCGTGCAACATGCCTTCAAGGATGGCCACAAGCGGAAGCGGACGGAGGCCTCGGATGACCCAATTGTAAACCTCGGCTATGTTCGTTGTCATCACGCCAAACCTGTTCAACGCAAAACAGTTTAGAACAACAGGCCAAATTGTTTAGCGCTGTTTTGATATTTTAATGTACCATACTAACCTGGCGCCTCCGGTGTCATGGAGCAATGACCACTTCTCTAGAGGCTCAGCCTCTATCTAGTGCGAGAAACACTTAATGTTCCTTGACGTTCGTCTCCTCATATTAGGAGGATCGAGCTCCCCAAGGGGTGTTAGCCTTTTGGGTGGACATTCGTTCGGCGTAGGTGGTTGCTTCTTCATCTCTTCGATATGCGCACTGGTGTGCTTATCCAACTCGGCAAATAGCGCGTTGAACTTATGTGCCTGATTCTGCTTGCATAACCTCTTAAACAGATTCATCAGTTTTTTGCTTTTGAACCGCTCAAGAAATTGGCACCCAAATGTCTCATGCACCACCTGCTCAGTCGTGCCACGAAAATGGTTCATCTCGGTCCTCCTGTAGAGTCTTGATTGCCGAGATGATACCTTTGTGACGATCATGAATGATGCACATGCTGGGCCGATCACCAACTACCCCCACCTTCAGATGTCTGAAAAACCACAGCCAGCTATCCCGATTCTCACCCTCAACAAAAGCAAAGGCCAATGGAAGTATGTGGTTGTTCGTGATCAATTGCAATGGTCGTTAGAATCTGCCCCTTGTATTTTCCACCAAAAATGTGCCATCAACACAAAGCAATGGACGACAAGACTGAATGACGCAATGCAAGGCCCCAATGAAAAGAAAGCACGACGAAATGTACAGATCCCATTTGCATCGCTTCGCTTTCTTTGAAAGCGGTGTATGTGCCAGATTGGTTTGCTTCAAGATTTCAAGCACACGAGGTAGGTTGCAATACGATGCCTCGTATGTGCCAAACCTCTTCTCTAATGCTTTCGCTTCAGACGCCAGGCCATGGAGTAGCTTATCTCGATACTTAAATGTTCGTAACATTGCTTTACGAATATACGAACACTCGATATCCCGCTTCTCAATGATTTCATTAAACATCACGCTAGCTATTACAGCTGCATTCAAGTTACGATGTTTGACAAAAACATTTTCTAGTATGCATGTGTGCTCGTCCACTCTTGATGCAATCCAATATGTCTCACACTTCGCTTGTATGCATGTACTTTAAATTCACAACCATCGACACGCACTTCACTGTGTACTTATCTGGGCTAGACAGACAACCCGAAACTCTCTTTGCAATGATAGTGCCCACAAGCTCACCGCCAACTTCAATTCAGAATTGTTCTGAACATTTGATTCAACCAAATGGCACCAGCATTCATACTCACAATGTGAGTCATGGCCCCACAAAGCTTCCATACCCGCTTTGTTCTGCCTGTTCCATTCATCGGGGATGGGTACCTCCGCTGAGCGAGTCCTACCATGCATTTCATCATCTTCCTCCCGGTCATCATCTTCGCCGATGGTATCGACTGGGTCCAACATTTCGGCTTCCTCTTCTGTCGCCATGCGGTCCACCCAATCCAATTGATCCACAAGTTGATCGATATCCTCCCCTTCATCAGCCCGACCTTCTGCGCTTGCTGCATCCATGTGATCATCCCCCGCTGCTGCTGCCTCAACCGACACCGCTGGCTGAACTTGTTCAGCTGTAGCCGATGTGCTACTCTCGCTCACACCAGTAGTACTCACCTCTTCCCTAGGGCAAGCTTGCACCAAAGATCACACAATCGAGGCTAGATCCCTTGCACCATCTTAACCATTTCTGCCACAACTGTGTTCGATCTACTGTCTTCAACTCCCACACAGCCGGGTCACCCTTGCTACGCGTGTATAGGATTTGGATGCTAACAGAATAAACACTTGGATCCAGGGAAAAAAATTGAGTCAACCAAAGTTTTATATCACGAATGCTAACAGTATCGGGGGACAAGTGCTCCGCCATGGTGACCGCAAAGCAGCTTAAATCCACTCCATTCTGCCCATTTTTTACTTCACCATCGCCATAATATACCCTGAATTTCACTGGTTCGACATCACCGCGATTTACATAGACATAGACATAATTAATTTTTTCTTCCCTACTTAAAATGGAATATCAGAACCGTAATTTCAACCACGCTAATTAACTACCCCGCTATCGATACTATATTCTTATAATATTATAGCGCATGTGTAATATGTCTATTTGCTAAATGTTCGAAAAAATGGCCCGATTAGCCGATTAACTGGCCGATTGGCTCGTGATCGAAGAAGATTCTATTTTTTATGTTTACGGTGATAAAGCGTGGCCGACCAATCGATAAAACAGGATTAATCACTTTTTCAATATTTTTGTAATTACATCGATATATTGCCCTTGCGGACCTACCGACTAATGATTGACTGATTACTTCAGTTAATCCTAGGTCGACCAATTAGTTATCGATTAATGATTTCTTCAACAATGCTAATAAGTAAATTTCATTACTGTAAATTTAAAAACGTTTACATATGCAAACTAATCTCACCACTGTAAATTAAATAACTAAAACTGCTACTCTAAATTAAAGAACTAGAATCACTACTCTAAATTGCACTGATCTAGATCGCTACTATAGATTGCACTGATCTATATCGCTACTCTAGATTGCACTGATTTATATCGCTACTCTAGATTGCACTACTCTATATCGCTACTCTAAATTGCACTACTCTAAATTAAAAAACACGAAATTAAACGAAAATGCGATGCGAGGTTACCTCCTCCTCCTCTTCTTCTTCTTCTTCTTCTTCTTCTTCTTCTTCTTCTTTTCCTTCTCCTCTTCTTCTTCTCCTCTTCCTCTCTCTCCCTCTCTCCTTCCCTTCCTCTCTCCCTCTCTCTCTCTCCCTCTCTTCCAGCCGTGGCGCCTCCCTCTCTTCTCTGGTTTCTGGCGGCAGAGAATGTAATGCAGATCGATCGATCGATCTGGCTCACGCCAATTTTTACCAGGCTATTTTCGCCACACCGTGCGGCGACAACCTATTTTCGCCGTACGGTTTGGCGAAAACTATGTATTCGCCACACGGTTTGGCGAAAACTGGGTGTTCGCCGTACCGTGTGGCGAAAATACCCTTGATTCCCGTGCGGCCGGTTAATAGCGCAATTAACCTATTTTTGTAATTACATCGATATATTGCCCTTGCCCAAGTACTAGGGGGTTTGTACTCTTTTGTTTTGGAGTACTGTAACTAGATCAAAAAAGAATAAAGATCAAGTTCTTTAAGCATCTCTGCAAGCTACAGGTTTGGTTAGATTTATTCTCGTCATATTCTGTTACAGCAAGCTTGTGAGGTTTATAACTTTTGATCCGTAAGTCCGATCGAGTTGATTCTTTTTCTGTTAGATTCATATTGGAGTCTAGTTGCTTGTGTTCAAATTTCAGCTCAATCCGACGGTTGGATCTCCGGGAATTCGCGTTTTACCGAACACATCTACTCTGTTTTTGCTGATTATGAGACTCTATTTTTAGTCCGAGTTGGGGGTAATTTTTAGTAGATCAAATATTTGATTTTAGCTTCCGCACAATCATTCACCCCCCTCTGATTGCTATATTCGTATACATCGATCCTACACTTGCCTGGCTTTACCCCCACAGACCACACGGGCACAAGGCCACACCACGCCGCCGCCGGCTCGGTGCCATGAACCCAACCCAAGGTCCCAAGTGCAAGCCTACGATTGAGATGCCTGAGTAGGAGAGTCCCGAGCCTCGGCCACCGCCGTTGCTCTGCTGAGTGTAAAAAGCTGGACATTCGTACACAGCGCCATATCTGAGAGGAAAGAGGCCATAAAATGGCAATTTAACCTATTTCTGAGCAATTCCTAAAAGCCTAACCCGAAGGCAATTAATCCCCAACTCCAAGGTCCAGGGAATTGGAAATGTTAGGTAGTCCAGGTAGGAACAGTGGCGGAGTCAGGAAAATTTGTAGCCTGGGTAATCCTTTTTGAATTATAAGTGAATTGCCTATATTTTCTCATCAGTTTAAGTTTTTGGGTGAACTAGCTGGTGCATGCAACTCAATATGGTATCAAAGCCAAGAGGTCTTGACTTCAAGACCCGGTTGGTGCAATTAAAAAATAATAATTGCAGCCCACTTCTATTCCATGTCTTAGTTCGAGAGAACCTACACGTAAGAGGAGCTACACATGAGCTCACACATGAGCGTGAGGGAGGGGGAGGAGTGTTGAAGTATAAATGTTTTTGGGTGAACTAGCTAGTACATGCAACTCAATAATTCTAACTATGGGCTATGGGCAAAAAGCGCATGTCAACCAAAAATCTCCTTATTTTTGAAATTTAATTGCCAAACATTTTAATTTAAATATTCAATGATTGAACATTGCAACAAAACAAAGAGCAATGGTTAGCACCTAGGCCAAACCTTCTCGCTGGCTTCTTCAATTATCCTTTTCTTAGCTTCTTGCCTGGCTTGGCCCCCCACACGGGCACACGGCCACACCTCACTGTCCACCTCGCCACCGCCGGCCCGGTGCCAAGAACCCAATCCAAGATCCCAAGTGCAGGCCTACGAGACGCATGAGTAGGCGAGTCCTCCTGAGCCTCGGCCGCCGCTGTCGTTCCCTTGGCCAGAAGGGCGCCGCACTGCTGTTATAGGGTCCGGCTAGGAGGGAGGAAGGAGGGAGTGTCTGAGCGTCGCAACATAACCATATTGGAGAAGACAAGGAGCATGCTCAAGGCAATGGCAGTACTAGCACCGTTGTGGGGGGGAGGCAGTGAGGTATGCAGTGTATTTATTGAATAGGGTACCAACTAAAGCTGTGAAGGCAGTCACACCTTATGAAGCCTGGAAAGGCAGAAAGCCAAGTTTGGAGCATCTCAAAATTTTCGGGTGTGTAGCACATGTCAAGGTACCCTCTGCCCATCTGACCAAACTGAGTGATAGGAGCAAGACAATGGTGTATTTGGGAGTTGAACCTGGATCGAAGGCGCATCGCCTTTATGATCCACAGCAGCAGAGGATTACAGTGAGCCGAGATGTTATGTTTGAAGAAAACAAGAAGTGGAATTGGGTAGAACTGGATGACAACAGCACTTACACCAGTCCGGAGTGGACTATTTTCACTGTAGCAGAACACACAACTGACGAATTAAGGGGAGCAAACTAACAATCGGGATGCAGGTTTCTCACCCATGAGATTTGGGAATGATATGGCCACTGCAGTACTACCAGGCAATTCATCAACGCCAACGTCGCCGGTAGCAACCTCAAGGTTGGCCGAGCCATCATCACTAGTAGATACCATCCCTTCGCCTGGCTCGCTGCAAGAAGTTGGAAATAGCCCAGTGAGCGGTGGGACACCAGACTCCTCCACACATGATGAAACATCAGTTCGAGGCTTCAGATCTGTTGCTGATATATATGGTAATACCCAGCCTATTGAACTAGAACCTGAGGAGCTAATGTTTGCAGCAGAAGAGCCGAGAAACTTCTGTGAAGCAGTAGGTGATGCGAACTGGCAGAAAGCCATGAAGCAAGGACTTGATTCTATTGAGCACAATCAAACATGGGAATTGACTGAGCTCCCCACCAGGCCATAAACCCATCGGGCTTAAATGGGTTTATAAGTTAAAGAAGGATCCAGCCGGTAGCTAAGGGTTATGTGCAGAAAAAGGGAATTGATTACGAAGAAGTGTTTGCACCGGTGGCAAGGACCTCAATGTGAAATTGGCATTTTTGCATGGACATCTTCAGGAAGAAGAATATGTGAGCCAACCCGAAGGTTTTCTAGTCAAAGGCAAAGAACATATGGTGTACAAGCTATCCAAGGCACTTTATGGGCTGCGGCAAGCACCAAGAGCTTGGAACACTCGCCTTGACTACACTATGAAAGAATTGGGTTTTCAGAGGTGCTCTCAAGAGCAAGCAGTATATACACCAGCACGCCGGGGGTGAGCATTTGATCATTGGGGTTTATGTTGATGATTTGATAGTTACCAGCACAAGTGAATTGGTAATTGAGCAAGCAGCAGATGAAAAGGGAGTTTGAGACGAGCGATCTTGGCATCCTCTCATGTTATCTTGGCATAGAGGTACAGCAAACCCGAACTGGTATTATCCTAAAGCAAACTGGATATGCAAAAAGGATTCTGCAAACAACAGGGATGCTTGAGTGTAATCCTTCACAATACCCCATGGAAGCAAAGCTGCAGCTAACCAAGAATGGGGAAGGAGAGCTCGTGAATGCAACCGAGTATAGGCAGCTCATTGGCTCTTTAAAGTATCTAACTCATACCCCGCCAGATTTGTGCTACTCTGGGAATTGTGAGTAGGTATATGGAAACACCGAGGCAAAGCCACCTTCAGGCAGTGAAACACATTTTGAGGTATGTTAAAGGAACAATTAATTATGGGCTCAGTTATCATAGGGGAAGAGAAGAAGAGGTGGTAGGCTATTGTGGTAGCAATCTTGCAGGTGATTTGGATGATCGAAAGAGCACTAGTAGGATGGAGTTCTATTATGGAGGGGATCCTTTTGCATGGAGCTCACAAAAACAGAAGACAGTGGCTCGGTCGTCTTGTGAGGCAGAGTTTACGGCAACCACTGCTACTACTTGTCAAGCAATTTGGTTAAGAAATCTACTTAGTGAAGTAAGTTGAGCTGCGAGTCGACAACAAGTCGGCCATTGCGCTTATGAAGAATCCAGTATTCCATGGCAGGAGTAAACACATCGACACCCGGTTTCATTTCATCAGAGAATGTATTGAAAATGAGCAAGTAACGGTGGAGCATGTCAGCGGGGATGAGCAACGTGCTGATATTCTGACAAAAGCCTTGGCAAGAGTTAAGGTCCTGTTTGGAATGGCTTCAGCTTCGGCTTCTATTCTTTGGAAACCAGAAGCTGTTCTAAATAGCTAGTTTTTTCGCAGCCAGCAGCCCATTTGTATTAGAAAAAGCTGAAAGCCAAAAGCTGGTCTAAGGTAGCTTCCTACGACTTCGATGGGTTGGGGTTATGGCTTTACCACTAGAGTTCAAAAAAAATTACTTCTTCCCACCAAGTATAAAATCCCAAACCGCATCACTCTCACCCTCATTCCTAACCCGTATTCCTCATACATAAAAACTATACTAAAAAGCTAGACTGACAAACACCAAATCTCTTCAGCCCAGTTGTTCAGCCATGCAGCTCAGCTAAAAGCTACTTTTCAGAAAAACTCTAGCCATACTAAACAGGGCCTAAGTTTGCTGAAATGCAGGAGCAGCTGGGTGTCATGGATTTTGTGAATAAGTCAGGATTGGGGGGGGGGGTGAGTGTTGCGTGTAATCCTGACTTGGTCAGGTAGTTATGTCTTGACTGACTTTGCAGCGACTGTATGCTTTAGTGCGCGTGTTTGCTTTAGGCTTAGGCCATGTTTGGATGGGCTAAAACTAATTGTTAGCTGGCTAATGGCTAGAGCTAATTGTTAGCCAGCTAATAATTAGTCCATCTAAAATTAGCCCAGAGCTGTTTGGATACATGACTAATGATTGGGCTAATTTCTTAGAAAAGTCATGTATGCCCCCTCATAATGGGTGAGGAAATGAGGATAAGGCCAGCGCGAGGGTATTTCAGACTTTTTCCAGCGTGTTACATGCTATTAGCCCAAATTAGCTACTCCCCATCAACTAATGGACTAATTGTTAGCTAAGGGGTTGGCTAAAAATTAGCCCACCTATTAGTCTTCCTGTTTGGATAGACTAGAGCTAATTTTTAGCTAGCTAACAATTAGTCCAGGGATCCAAACATGGTCTTAATCACGGCTTGTGTTTAGTGGAATTAGTGGAGTCCGGCATTGGCGGATCGTGGGATGGCACGAAACCGGTTCCTTGCTGAAGTTGGTTTAAGCTTTGTGTTTTCATTTACATTCTACTAGTTACATGCCCGTGCGTTGCTAAAAAAACAAAATTGATAACGAAAAATAAAGATTAAAAAATAAAAAAAATTACTTCACAAAATCAAACATCTATCTTTAACGCTTCGTTTCTTACGAAAGCTGGCTAATTAAAGCAACGCTTCGTTTCTTGCGTAGGGCAATTAAGCAGGGCAATTAAGTAGGGCAATTAAGCAAGGCAATTAAGCAGCAATTAATGACGTGGGAAGAACAGACCACTGCCACCAAGTGCTGCTTTAGAATAGTAGAGATATGCGTGTCTTCAATAGTTGAAAAAAAAAATTGAAAATTGCCCCAACTGCATAGTGTCTTCGTCCACCTACAGCGCGTGTGTGGGGGCTATTGAGAAATTTGGGTGTGTCGACCAGAGAATTTTTTTTATTTAATATTTTTTTTTTCAAAACATAATCAACAATTTTTTTTTTTTACAAAAATAGACTCCCGTCGCCCGGATATGGGGCGATCCCCCTATATTAGGGTGATAGAGATCTAGATGTAAAAAATATCATCGGTAGACGTCTATGGCACAAGAGGTGGATGGAGTGGATTTGTCAATATTTTTTGCATTCCGATCCCTATCGCCCCATATCCGGGTGACAGGAGCCATTTTCGCATTTTATTTTTCCCGTTGATTATTTTCCAAAAAAAATTAAAATAAATATTAAATAAAAAAAATTCGTCGATCTGAGCTCTTTTTTCCAACAGTAAGTGGGTTTGCTATGGGCTGCGGGCTTGGATACAACGTGAATATGTGACAGGATGAGAGCCCAAAAGTCCGAAAAGAGAGGACATGTGACAGCCCAACCACGGAGGCATGGCCCACGACTTGCCTTGCCCGGGAGACGCCCTGTTCGTCCAAAAACAACCAAGTAGTACATTCAGCTATTCGAGTAGATTACTCTAGACTAGTACAAGCAAGCCGTGTGACCGAAAGTCTGAAAGGATGGATGAATCTTGCCAAGCTGGTACAAGATATCTTGAAGTCTCGAACGATCGATGTGCTCTAAGCGTGTTTAACTAGCAATGCAGGTGATTTAGTCGCGGTGTCATGCATTAATAAACCTCGCTGGTACGAACGTTCCTGGAGGTAAGATTCTGACCGTGTCCCCATGGGTGCTTTTGTGGCCAAAAGAAAAGAACGTAGAAAGGCAAAAAGAATTTTCAAGGCTGCATCCCTGTCGGGTGCGTTCTCCCTGTGCATTTTTCAACTCCCTCCAGATGTGATCCCAGGAAGAAAGGAAACACCGCGATCGAATTGCGAGAGGTGAACCGGCCATGTGCGATCTGTCCTGCTTGTGCCTTCCCGTGTCTTATTCTGTTGTAGTGAACTGTATTATCACAACTGTAGTTTCAGGCGATGTGGTTACAGTAAATATTTTTATTCACCACATGCGACAAAACACTCACAACTTGCTAAAACAATATTGCCAGATAGCGCGTTCATAAATAATAATACTACCGATTCACGAGGACAACATTGCACCGACCTGTCTGAACTCTGAAAAGCAACGCAATCCCAAGTTGAGGTTTTGGTCGGCCGATTTGAAGCCCGAACTAGTACTACATATCGTTCGAAATAGTACGGTATTAGCATTTTTTTTTTACTTTAATTCTAAGCATAATTGATAACCACGTAATAACAAAGTCATAAAAGCATAGATACTGACGAAAATATCAAAGCATAAGAATAACCCATTTTGAAGTATCTAACTATGCATATGACAATGAACAGCAACAGTGGCATACAACTAGCAACTAAAGCTCGAGTGTTATTTGTTTTTGTTTTCAGGCTGCCTTAATTAAAAGATCTTCTCGCCACTAGGGACAGGATTATAGACTAATTGGTGACAACCTTCCTAATCATACCTATACAATCAGATTTCAGCTTTTTAATGATTAAAATGAACTTCAGCCAATTGATTAAACTTGCAGATCAAACATATATAAGAGAAATATGCCTGCTGAACATGCTATAACAGAATTGAGTATAGCAACTAGGTATATCAACACTGATAGATAGCAAGCATATATATGATTTCAAACTATCAAGTAAGCAATTGAATGAATCAATTAAACTTAGAATCTGAACAATGATTAAGAGTTCTCGCAAATTGTCTCTTTTAGCCTACTCCTCATTGAACAACAGCCACCTCCCAACATGCAAGGTCCCTAAGACAATCAATGTCTAGCCCCTTTTGCATACAATGTACAAAACAAACTAACAGAGGGTTGAGTATACTAACAAAGCATTGACTGACAGTTAGTGTAGCAGGCTAGGCTCATCGAAGACGATGTTTCAGAAAATAATATCGCTATTGCAATGCCGCAGACTCACCGGCAATTGTTTCAGAGATACAAAGCCATGGACCACCAAATGAGACAATTCACCAAATTGTCCCAAGATGCAGCCAATACTGCACAGCACCACAGTCATCTTCTGGCCAAAGGAGATGACTTCGTCGAGCAAGAATAGCAAACCTTGAAGGACCTGCTCCACACAAGGCAACAACACAGCTGAGCCAATCCACCACCACAGAGAGCCGAGTTAGCCAACCAAACAAACAAAGCTCACAAGCTTGGAAACTCAAACAATCTTACACACCTTGCATTCCACTGAAACCTCTAGTCTTCGGCAAGGTGAGAAGAGGATGGATTGGTGACGAGAAACACAAGAGAACTATGGGAAAGCAAGGTCCTAGCCGAAACTTCAACCGAAATTGAATGGATTGGAAAATTGGCAAATGGAGAAAGGATGATGATTTTTTCATCGTGAGCCACCGAGAGGAACTCCCTCCTTGCTTTAAAGGAGCACGGGGAAGAGGAAGAGGAGCAATGGCTATTGAGAGAGCCGCACAGCACAGTCGCACGCCGCCAGAGCCTCCCTTGACCCTCTCGCCCCTCTTCTCCCCTCTCTTCACTCTAACTAGGGCTAGGGCACCGAATAATTGTGCCTTAGCCTCAGTCCGCTAGCCTAGCTGGGCTGGCTCGGCCTCATAGGCTAGGTCGGCCCAGTTGGCATTTCACCCTCTTTTATGAAAATTAACAAAAATTCAAATTCAAACAACACATATATCAAGTTAGGATTCCCTTAGGCTTTAGTGTAGCCTAGCATTGTCAGTAGATGTGATAAAGCCTGGCGTGAGGCACACGGCATGGTACATGGCCCAGACAGCACATAAGGTGGTGGGTCAGGTTGGCATGGCACGGACAGCAGGGCTGGGCTGGGCTGGGCCTAGGAACCAAGCACGATGGGTGGTACGGTACGACACAGTCGCTCGGGCTATGCCACGGTCGACCCGATTTGAAAATGGTCCGATGAAACCAACCCATCAGGCACAAGCCTAAACCAATAGTCCAACACCTAACACCGGCCCCAACATAAGCTACTAGCCCAACCAACACAAGGTCCAGTGGTTTCCTTTTAACTTTTCCTTTTTCACCTTATCCATATCCGCTATCCTTTCTAGTAGTTGGCGTAGCAGGCCGCATTGCCGCACGCCCACAACACTAACAAAGAGAGAGACCATCTACGTGGTTCCATTGCTGCCAACCTCCGCTGTCAGCCTACCACCCCCACACCCAAGTCCCCAAACTCTAGCGCCCACCTTTGTTGCCAACACACCGCCCCCAACCCCCTACTGCACACCTCTGTCTTCTCTGTCGCTGCCTCTAACCAGCCACCCCCATGCTGCCACCACCTCTGCTCATTATCCATGGCCGCGGCATCATTGGCCACACCCCCATCATCATGCTCTCTCCCCTCCCCTCCTCCTCGACGGACGAGGCTAGTGGCATGGAGGCATCGTATATCTCTCCTTCACACGGCCATCACCCCACATGGAGCTTGAAGTCGTCACCTTCCCGTTTGTCGCCCATGCCTCCCCACACTAGATCTAGACGTCAATGTCACCTTCTCCCCACTCGCCGTTGCCTTCCTGCGTCAGATTTGGAGGCCAAGCTGTGTGGGTGGTGACCGGTTAGGGATGGGGAGAAACCGAGTGGTGCGACAATGGCACTAGAGAGGCATCGGCCGGTTAGGGTAGCAGACAGGGAGATCAAGTGGGACTATGAAAATCTACTTGGAAAGGAATGAGTCCACACAAATGGATGGCACACCAGTGGCACATCATGCAATAGGCGAGTGCAATGGGCCTCGCCGAAGACAAGTCGGGTCGTACCAGCATGGTACAATCTAGGTCCATCAGACCCGTGCCAACCAGCTCGACCCAGCATCCATGTCTAAATTCATCAATGACTTGCGATTTTGCCATCGCCAAGTTGAAGTCCAGCTCCAAGCATTAATTCCCAAGGAGACAAAATGTGTACCCTCGATCGAAAGTGGCACACACTGAGATGTCAACGAGGCACGACTTGTTAGGTTATGCCCCCACTTTTGTTTGGTACAACACCTCCCTTGGCGTAGCTCGCTCAATGTCACACCCCTTTGTTTATTCCCCAAACAAGCTAGATCGACCGATCGATGGCACGGCTGGCTGCTTTAGGGTCTGCGTACGTCAAAACAAAAACCGGATGATCCGATTCCATTGCCCCCACTAGCAACGCCAACGCTAAGATCTCGATCGATCCGTCCGCGTCCTGTGCGATCACTCGTGTCGCACACGCGAAAGCGCATCTTTTCTGGGGTCCTCCTCCGTGCCGCCAATCGGGAACTCGGTTCGTGCGCGCCGTGCCGTACCCGTGGTGCGTGCGAGCGAGCGAGCGAGATCTCGTTGCCCGCCTTCTAGATGGAAAGCGAGCGGGATGGCGTGAGACGCGTGCTTGAAATACGCGTATGGCGTCGTGCGTCGTGGCAATCTAGCTAGCTACCGGCCAGCTGCCAGCATGCATGTCGCCTCGCCTTGTTGCCACCTTAAAGCGAGCCGGCCGGCGGGAGGCACTGCGTGCGATGCCACACAGCTACGCAGGCAGCTGACATCTCTCATCATCTCCCTCCCGCTTTCGGAACAAGATCTTGCTGTTGCCATATCTTCCTTGGTACTTCCAAAAGATGAGAGAGAGAGAGAGAGAGAGAGAGAGAGAGAGAGAGAGCTTGCTTGCTTGGGTTGGGGTCAAATCTTCTTCGAGCAAGGTTCAGGACTTGGGCTGGGGCTAAAGTGGCTCGTGGCCACTACGGCCAGGCTTTGGACTGCCCTCATGCTGGCATGGCAAGTGTCGGAGCTTTCCTAGCTGTGGATATGGTTGAGGTTGCTGTAAAACTTAGTTGTTCTTTCATAGGATTATACCAACGGCATGCTAAAAAATCATACGAATAAGAATAGGGAGCACACACAAAAGTATAGGACAATGTTCTCTTCATTTATTAGATTGATTCTCTCTATACAAGATGATGCCCAATATATAGCAAAATCAACAGGAGATAGGTCTGGATTCGCCTACCAATAAATAGAGTTCTTTCATACTTAGATTGTGATTCTATCTATATCATAACACTCCCCCTTAGGCGAATACCACGTAATGCACATGTCTCGTTAAAAACTCCTCCCACAAACCCAATGGGAAAAAAAAGAATGGAAAAAAGAGTGCATTGCACTTGCACTCCATGTTACACTATTTGTCTCGTTAAAAACCTTCATGTGAGAAAACTTCGGAAAAACTCACTAAGGGAAAAAAGCACAACTTATAATCTTTAGGATATAAAATATGATCTTCATGATCATGCAAAAAGGGCAATTGTTCAGAGATTTACTTCCTCTGAACTCTGCAAATATATGTCGTCTTATTCCAATGACGTCATTAATATATCTTTGAAAAATAGATTTTGGCAAAGGCATAGTGAACAAATCTGCTTGATTTTCATATGACTTAGTTTGCAGTATCTTTACCTCATCTTTCTTCTGGAGTTCATGAAGATAGAAAAATTTAGGGGCAATATACTTCGTGATATTGTTTTTTACATAACCCATTTGCATTTGTGCAACACAAGTACTATTTCTTCAAAGATAATTATAGGAGTATCGACGGTATTAAGACCATATGATTTCTGGATATGGTTAATCATATGTCTCAGCCAAACACAATCACATGAGGCTTCATATAAAGTTATAATCTCTGAGTGGTTAGTAGAAGTAGCTACCAAGGTACTCAATTTAGATCAAATGTTGCGGGATATGGAGGAAAATTACACGGAAAGAGAGTTTAAAAAATTTAAAAGCTTGATGGAAGACAATGCCCAACCGTTGCAAAGCAGAATATACCAAGTTGGGTTTGGTTCTTGCATTGTTCGAACTGAAGGCAAAACACCGTTGGACAGATAGAAGTTTCAATGTACTTTTAATTCTTTTATCGGATATGCTTTTAGAGGGAAATGAGTTGCCAACAAGAATTTATGAAGCGAAGAAGCCATCAATACGTAAGATGGATGACAAATTTCATGAGAAGAGGGAAGTTCGTGAGGCCCCGCAGCCTATGAGTGGAAGGCAAGTATATTCATGTGTGGAGGATATCGATGTTCAGTATGGAAAGAGCCGTAAATCGGTCGAAACCTAAGGGTAGTATTGTTGAAGGTTATGGGACTGAAGAGGTTATCAAGTTCTGCGTGGGCTATCTAGGTAAAAGACAACCAATTGGTGTTCCTGTATCTCGACATGAGGGCAGACTTGGTGGCAAAGGAACCATTAGGTCCAATCTAACAAGACCACAATTTGATATGTACTGCAAAGTGCAATTTTCAGTCTTGCAACACAGCACAAAAGTTCATCCATACATCCAGCAGCACAAGCTGAAATTACGGGAAGAGAATCCACATATGGATGAGCTCTCCATCACATGAGAATACAACGATCTATTAATGTAACACCCCGAATTTTGCTTTTCATAAATTTAATTGATATTTTGCACTTTTGAGAATTTTTGGAATTTTCTGAAATTTATTTGGATTTAATTTGAATTTATTCCTTTCTGAGATAATTAAATAATTAAAAGTTTTAAATAAAATTTTGTTAGAAATATTTTATTTGAGTTCAAAATGTATCAAAGTATTTTCCAGAATTTTTCTGGAATCTTCTAATTATTTTGCTATTTTTCTTGAATTATTTGAATTTTTAGGAATTATTTAAAATATATAATCATTGGAAAATCGCGAACGGGTTTTACTGTTCATCCAACCGAGTCAGACTCGAGTCCGACCCGAGCCAGACCCGAGCCGGACCAAACCCTATCCCGCACGACCGTTGGATCTTGATCCAACGGCCAGCGTTGCGCCACGTCACCCGAGCCCGAACCGGATCGGATCCGTTCACGCCCAGACAATCCCACCCGTTGACCGTAAACAAGTGGACGACCAGGATGTAGCCACGTCACCCAGTCCGAGTGCTCGCCGGATTCCGCCGCGCACGCGTGTGGGCCTCGGTTTCTACGGTTTTCACGAACGTCGACGGCCCTATTTAATGCGTTGCTGCCACCAACGTGCTCTCCTCTTCCGTGCGCATGTTTTTCCCTAGGTCGTCAAGCTCCAGCCGCCGTAGTCTTGCCGCAATTGCTTGCCGAAGTTGGAGGAGAAGTCCACCGCGGTTTTTGCCGTTTTCCGCCGTCCTTCGCCGTCGTGGTGCCTAGATTCGTGTTCCTCGCGTCGAGCCGCACCCGAAGGGACCATTCACTCCGCCGGAACTGCGCCAAAACACCATGGGCGTGGTCGTCGTCTTCATCTCTGGTAACCTAGCTCCGCCGTGGACATTGCCGGAACCGTGAGCTCCGTCAGCCATTGGATCTTCATCACACGGCCCAGGTTCGTCCACGTCATCCCCGTTCGATTCCTTGTTACGGTTTTAGAACTGTTATCAGCCATTAGATCTAGATCCAATGCTTTGGATTGAGCCACGTAGCCATAACCGCACCGTGCTAGGATTAGATCTCAGCCGTTAGATCTAGATCGTACGGTTAGGGTTCACCTGCGTTGAAGCTCTAGATGTAATCTCGGCCGTTCGATCAAAATCGAACGACGTAGATTGAGCCACGTGTCGCACGCCGGGACATGCCACGCCACCCCCACGATGAGGCGAAAACCCGATCCAATCCCGACCGTTCGATCCCAATCGCATGGTCCAGATTGAGCCACGTAACTCCACAGTAGCGAGACTAGATCCAATCCGGACCGTTGGATTTCAAACCAACGGCCCATATCGTGCCACGTGGCCGGTAGCCGAACCGGCACAGTCAGCGCAGCGTCGCCCGATCGTCGTTGACATCACACGTGACGTCAGCATGGGCCCGCGTGTCAGCGGCTCTGCTCACCGTGCGATGACATCATCTGTGACGTCACGCTGGGGCCCAGCTGTCAGAAGCCATTCGGCCGAGCCTCGTTGACGTCATAATTCGATTTTTATTTAGAAAACTAATTCGGTGGAAATTCAATTTCCATCCCGACGTCAGCTGACGCAATAAATTGATTTTTCAATAGAAAAATAAATAAATAAATTCGGTTTATTCTTTTATTTGATTTTTCAAACTTCAAACGCTTATAACTTTTGCATTTTAACTCCAATTTGGGTGATTCTAATTTTTAAATTTTTATAAAATTGAGCTCTTCTTAATGGTGAATTTTATTTAATTTTTGGACATAAGTTTTCTCTGGTTATAATTATTTAATTAATTTTTCAAACTTTAAACGGGTATAACTTTTGCGTTTTAACTCCAATTTGGACGATTCAAATTTCTAAAAATTTATAAAAATGTGTTCTCTCTGTTTATGAATTTTATTTGAATTTTTGAACACTTTTTGTCTACTGTTTGATTATTTATTGCTATTTGCACGCATTATGAGTAGACGTTGAAGTGCCCGAAGGCTACGAAGGTGAAGTTTTGACACAGGAGCCAGCTCGAGACCAAGAACAAATACTTTTTGGAGGCAATTTATGCTTTGATCATATTGCTCCTATTTTTGGAAATTAATTTGATTTAAATTATTGCATGCTAGTTTAATTAGAAATTGTTTTAATTATTTCTTTGAATTAGATAAATGCCAAATTGCAGTATGACACTTTGATTAATTAATTATGTGCCATGAACCCTTGCCACCCTAGTGTGGATATTTAGTTGGACACTATTAAATTGCCAACATTGGGTATTTAAATCGTTGTAGTATATTGCTTAGACCTGCCACGTGTACATGACATGATTTTGAACAATCAAATGTTAATATTGACTTAATGAGATATCGAACTTGCTTTTGAGAAGTATCATGTGTTGTGATGATGATGATGGCATGTGGTGCCTGGTAATCAACTGGGTTTGATAAATAGATTTAGACCGGGGCAAGTGGCAAGAATGTTATGGTGGGCCATGAGTGGCACCGGAGATGTTGTTTTGGTTCTTCGGGTAGTCTTGCCCTGGTCACTCTAAGGACTTAACATTGAAAGCCTTTGATCTGAGTCAAGCGTGCAACCACATGTCTGTAATGGGACGGACCTGGTTGAGTAAGTTACTAATAACTTGCATGTGGTACCTCGGGGTGTGAACTACACCTTTTGTGTAGCTTGAAGGGGGAGCATACCAGGGCTATGGCATGTTACCTGTCCAACGGTATGTCGGTCCCATACTTCATCTCCGCTGAGGGAAGGGATGGTGTATGGCAAAAACCGGGGAGGTTCACTTGTATAGTTGTGGTTTCCGAAAGGCTTTGTTACGATCATTCTTCTTTGTGGTGTTTGACTGTATCTTGTGGGTAAAGTGCATAACATCTGCAGAGTGTACAACCTATTCGAATAGCCGAGTCCACGGTACTAGACACTGCTCGGGGATTACAGTCAAGGGTTAGACTTTCATGAAAACAACTTAGACTTGAAAAGTTTGGTTGAGTTTATTGATGAAGTTGATGGAAATGTGGATTAGGAAAGGGAAAGTATTTACTTAACTCTTGGAAAAGTTATTGATATTATATTTGCTTTTACCGCTTTCGAATCTACTTATGCTACTTGTTAATTGCTGTATTGCAAATGAACTATGAAACATTCCTTGTACTAAGCCATGCATGTAGAATATTAGTTTGCATTCTGCGCATGACTTGCTGAGTACCAAGTACTCACCCCTTGCAACAATACAACACCAGTTGAAGAAGAAGCAACGCCAACTTTGGAGGAAGAACTTCAGGAGGAGCCGTCTATCTAGGGAGCGAGCCCAGTCAGTTGCCTGTGGTATACTGGATGGCGCCACGTTGATGCTTTTATTCCGCTACAATTTATTTCCTTTAATAAGTTTTCGCCCTGCATGGCGTACCTTTGTAACTTGACCATAAGGTCGAGCAACCAGCTTGGTTATTTTAATTAAAGTACTTTACTATTATCGGTGTGTATGATTGTGATATTTACCGATGTTGAGACTGTGTGCACTAGCGCGATCCTGGACTAGTGCTGAATACACAGAGGGTCCGGATTTGCAAATTCGGGTCCCGACAATTCATCACATAGTTCAAAGAAAAGGTGAAGGTCTCCGTCAGTGAGGCTTTTAAATGGTTGGCTGACGGAATAAGATTTAATGTATAGACATGGCAGGGGTACAATATTAATGGCTATACTTTTTACACTGAAAGTCAAGATGCAAAGAGTATAGTTCAAAACAGTGGTGTGAATATAGATGCTTTGTCCGATGATCACTCGAAAAGAGGAACCTCAACCGTAATGAACTCCTACTACGGGATGATCAAAGAAATATGGGAGCTCGACTATAGAATATACCAAGTTCAGTTGTTCCGCTATAAGTGGGTGAGACTTCCCCACGGAGTGAAGGTCGACAAGAGAGGTTTTACTCTTGTGGATTTCAATAGACTTGTCTGCAAAGATGAACCGTTTGTCCTTGCGAAGCAAGCAACTCAAGTCTTCTACGTTCGTGATCCGATCAATCCAAGGTTGCACGCCGTCCTTCATGGCAAGAGGCAGATCGTTGGAGTTGAAAATGTCATAGATGATGAAGAGTACAATCAATTCGATAAAATACCTCCATTTGTAGATAGGGCATTTCTTAGCAGTGATGACGACACACATGGAACAAATTACTTGCATCAAGTGGCATCAAGAAGGGTTGTATTGTAAATAAAGGGACAAAGTTTTCTTTTCAATGCCACTTGAGCTATTAATTCATTCAATAATTAATGATTCTTTAATTATTGATAATCTCATAGTTCCATTATGTATGCATAAAAGAAGATGAGCTAGATGCTTATTTTGGTACTACAAATACATGAATACATTTGTCTGAATTATTAATACATTTCAAAAGAAAATGATATTTTAGCCCAAAATCTAGTTACTAATATCTTGTTTTGGATCTAAACTTGTATTTTGCTTAGAATTAATTGTAAAATGATTTTGCAAATAGGTGCAAAACAAAAAATATAGAGTTTGTCATTCTTAACAATTCTTGTATTCAAAAGATTTTTATAAGACCAACTGATCCTAAGTTATTTGATTTTGAAACTAGCCCAATACCTACAAAGCCATACAAAGCGTATTTTACCATATCTTTTGAAAGAAAATTCTTTTCAAGGAAATTCTTTTCAAGGAAATTCTTTATGGAAAATCTTCTAACTAGTCCAAAGTTCATTTCTAGAAATTTTCAAACAATTTGGAAGGGAATTGAAAAGGTTTTGACTTCTCTACTCTTTATGCGAAAATCGTTACATGCATACAGATGTTACTATTTTCCATAACTAATATATACTTATGCATAGGATGAAATGCAGGTTTGAGGATTTTATTCAGTTTATGACATGCATATAGATGTCACTATTTTCCATAGCATTTTCCCTCTCAACAATATATTTTAAGAAGTTTCATTGGAGCTTTTCATCTCTTTCTGAAGGAATAACAAAATTTATTGGAATTGTCAATGCATCTATGTCGGTTTGTAGTAAAAACTGATTGGAATTATCATTGCATCTGTGTCAGTTCAAGGTAAAAACCGATTGTATATGGGTCATTGCATCTGTATCGGTTCGGAGTAAACACCGATTGGAATTATCATTGCATCTGTGTCGGTTCAAGGTAAAAACCGATTCGATAGAGGTCATTGCATTTGTGTTGGTTCTATGTAAAAACCAATTGGACAGGGTCATTACATCTGTGTTGGTTCAAATTAAAAGCCGATTGTATAGGGGTCATTGCATCTGTGTTGGTTCCAATAAAAAACAACAAAGATGTACATGTCTCCACTACAATAGTCCATTTCCTCACTCGGTTTTTACAGCGCCCACTCATCGGCATCGCCCTTGTCCTCCCCTGCTCTCCTTCGTGCTATCCGCTATCCTCTTTGCCGCCTCTGCCAACTACCTCATAGTCGGTGAGTCATCCCTCCATGAACGAGACATGTTTGCATGTAGAAAAAAGATGTGTCTTTATTTTACCTTAGGCTACAAACTTGGGTAATGTTTTGTGATGCTAGTCATATATTTGACCAAATGGGCATCAAAGATTCCATTGTGTTTTGCATGATTTATAGTCCTAATGATACACATTTAGGGTAGGATGCGAAACTAACCAAAGCTAAAAAAAGGAGTTCAAGTGATGATTCTAAGTCCAAAAGTTATTCTCTGCTACTAATTTTGTGCTGTGTATATGCAGATACAGTGGTTGATATAGCTGTGTATATTGTAATGCTATGTATTTGCAGATACGATGATTGATATATGTTGTATATATGGTTATGAACACACTTATGCCAATACGTAGCAATATAGGTGTCTGGTTATTAATCTGCCCCTGCGACATGAGAAGAGGCTTAAAATTTTAAGCTCAATCCTCACTAAATAGGTTGTTAATATCCTCCTACATCTGAGTACCTTGTGATATGGTCACTGAAATCCTGGGATTCCTCAGTTACTTAGTCTCCTGTGAAATCTGACAACTATAGCACCTATTGTGCCTTACAATGACATCGTGACTGTTAGGGCTCTTAGGACAAGATGATTGGCAACATGGTATGTCTTTATTCACATAGATGATATTTTTTATGGTAAGGGGAAGTGTACATGTACATTTCCTTGAGTCAAATTTTTTATGGTAAGGGGAAGAGTATATCCCCAAGGCCAGAGTCAAATTTTCGACAGTTAAAACCCCAGATAGTGTCAAGAGGGTTAGTAAATTTCCTTGAAATATCGTTTGATCAATTGGGACAGATTAAGCTAGCTCAGCAAGAAGACAAGGAAGTCTAGAGGAACAGGAAGGGAATGCGTGAAGTTAACCCATCAGAAATTATGGAAGATGAGCAGGGCATATTACAATTCCATAATCATATATGTGCCCTAGACAATAAGGATGTGAGAGGACCGATTTTTGACAAAAAGCTCACTCAACTTAATTATTGACACACCCGAGAAGTACGATAATGTGCTAAGGATTGCAAGGAGAATATGGGTGGAAAGGAGTAAAGAAATAAGTGTCCGAACACATTGTATACTGTGACGTGTGCCGGAAGGTTAAAGTGAACCATTAAGAGATTGTCGGATTACTACAACCACTCCCAATGCCAGATTAGAAATGGAAAGGAATTAGAAGGGATTTCATCACCGGATTACTTACAACACAAACAAAGGGATTGGTGCCAGTTGAGTAATGATTGACAGACTGACAAGAACTTGCTCATTTTGTGCTCATTAAGAAGGCATTCGGAGAAGAGAAGTTGACTAGATTAAATCTACTTATCAAACTACATGAGGTTTCCTAGAAGATTGAGTCAGATCGATGGGCCAGTTCACCTCGATGTTCAGGGAAAGTCTACATAAGGCTATGGGGATAGACTTAAATCTCAGCACAGCATATTACCCTCAGATGAATGGATGGACAGAAAGAGTAAACCAATTCCTAGAAGACACGTTGAGAGCCTATGCTCAACTTATGGAGTCTTTTGGGCCACCTGCCTACCTTTTGCAGAAATCTCATACAACAACAGTTACCAAGCCAGTTTGGGCATGACACCGTTTGAAGCTCTCCATGGAAGAAGGTGCAGAACACCTTTTAATTTGGACAGAAATAGGAGGAAGATAATTATTTGGACCACAGTTGGTTCATGATGCCGAAGCACATGTTAAGATTATCAGAGAAATTTAAAGACTGCTCAAGGACGACAAATGAGATAGACCGATACGAGAACGAAAGACATTGGTTACCAAGTTGGTGATTATGTCCATCTAAAGGTGACACCATTCAAGCCAGTCCACAGATTTTAGATTAAGGAAAAAATTGGCACCCCGGAGTATTGGACCATATCAGATTCTAGACAAAGATGGAGAAGTAGCCTACAGACTGCCGCTAAGTTCAGAACTACCCAGAGTGCATAAAGTGTCTCAGGCAACCGTCAGATCAAGTACCTTTGAAAGGGATAGACCTGTCGAGTAATTTGACATACCAGAAGGAGCCAGTCAAAATTGTTGAGACAATGGAAAGGGAACTCAAGGATAAGAATTGCATATTTTGCCGAGTGCCGTGGAAGAATCACACATTCGAGGAAGCAACATGGAAAAAGGAATCGGAATTGCAGCAGTACTTTCCCAACCGCCCCAGGAGGAGTAAATCTCGGGGACGAGATTTATTTTAAGGGGGTAGGTTGAAATGCCCCAAAATTTCCAAACCAAATCAAAACCCAAATTGCAACCCTAATCGAGTTTAATCAATTTTAATCGCTTTTTATTTCGTTCTTGATCCCGTTCTTGGATTTGGGGAGGTTTGGAAAGGGGGGAATGGTTGGAACTTACCTATCTCCCTCGCTTGGACCGCCGGTCGCCTCGTTACTTCGCGTGACGCCCGCCCGCGTCACCTTGGAGCTGCTACCGTCGCCTCCATCATCTCCCGTGCGTCGCCGTCGTGGTTCCGTCACGCGTGTCATCCTCGCCTCATGCTGCTTGCTTCGTTCCTCACGCGAGTCGTCGCCTTGGACGCCGCACCCACCGCCCCCCGTCACCTCGCGGGCGTCACCCCCGATTGCCCACCTCTCTTTCGCGCCGATTAGCGCCTCGACCGTCGCGCTCACCTGCCCTCGCCCTGTCGCCTTCGCCCACGCCAGCCACACGCTTGCCTCCACCACTTGCCCATGCCGCGCCCGTCTATAAAGCCCCCGCCCACCGCCTCGCCTTGCTTCGCCCGCCTCTTCGTCTCCCCTTGGTGAGCCCTTGCCTCCTCGTCTTCTTCCCCTCCGGTCGGATGGCCTCGCTCGCCTCCGCCTCCACTCATCCCTAACCCTACTTCATCTCCACCGCCGCCCGAGACCCCTCGCCTCCTTCGTCCCCATCGGCTCCTGCCAAAACCTAGCCCAACCACCTCCCTCACCGCTCGTCCTCCCCGACCCAAACCCCAAACACTAACCCTAGCCCCCTCTTCTTTTTTGCCACCGGACCCCGCCCCAAAGCCCCTCATCTCCCCGGGCCCCGGTCGCCCTCGCCGCCCTCGCCTCTCCCCAGTCGCCGCCTCGCTCGTGCCCCCCACCCTTGTGGAACCCTAGCCGAAGCCCCCTCCCCCGCCCTTTTGCTCGGCCGAGCCGGGCCGGTGCTTGGCCTGCCCGCGCATGGGCCGGCCTAGTACGCCCTGCGCGCTCGCTCGCCCATGGGCCGTTCGATCGCGATGGGTCATGCCTGGCGCGGCCCGTCACTGCGTTTGGGTTCTATTTTCTTTTTGGATTTTAAATAATCCAAAAGTCCCTTTTTAATCCAAAAATACTCCCAAAAATACCGAGAAAAGTACCCAAATACCCAAAGTACACCATCCCAACCATTTCGATCCACTGAGTCCAAATACGTTCTCCGTTTCGCCTTTTGAAGTCCACAAAATTCCTAAATGCCTAAAGTGCCCTCGAAACTCTCCTTTGGCCCTTTTCTCTCCCATTTCCTTTTTATTTCTCCCTTTTCTTGTTTTTATCTTTTCTTTTCTCTTTGTTTTATTCGTTTATTTATTGCTCGCTTCTTGTACGCTAGATCCGTCCTTGGAGCTCATCCTGGAGCAGTACGAGGAACCGGAGCAGGAGCCCGATGCGACCGGCACCGAGATGGACTACGTCGACGACGACCTAGGACTCCCCTCGCCTCGCAAGGCAAGCCGCACTCCTTGAACATGTTGAACCCATGATATTATTGTAGTATTAATTATTTTGCTATTGCATTATGTTAGTATATTAAATGCCAGAAAATGTTTATTTAAGAATGCCATGATGACATAGGTAGTACCTAGCTTGCTTAAAGACCCACTTTGTATTGTTGTGCCATATTTCCGTTGAAAAACCCTAGACTTAGCTATTGAACCTCGTATGCTAGTAGTTAATTAATTAGTTGAACCTAAAGTCTCGTGTATTAAAATAAAACTATCAAGCAGGAGGCTTGATGTAGACTATATTCGAAAATGTGCTATGGTGAGAGGACTTTAGCGGTCAAACCACTAGATGGCTACGTGCCCGAACCTCGACCGTTGACGAGGCCAATATGTGTGGTGTGGATTGTTGGTTTGGAATTGGCTAAGTCTTGGGCATAATTTTAAGTAATCATCACCTTGGGAAAAGTAAATAACTTAGATCTCGCTCAACCACAAGTTGGGTCGGTCGACCTCGTTGACTCGATCCAACCTAGCTCGGTATTTGAACTCCCCCTTGGAATATTTATAGGTGAGAGGTTCCATACTGTGGGCATTGATCAGTATGCCCGCGGCGAACGGGGTGGAATGGAGGTTGACCGGTGGTGTCGCCTATCTACAACGGTAGATACCCTCAGGATCGGAATGTGCATCCCGCCGTGGCCCGTGAGATTCCGAGTACTGTGCGGTTATGAAACTACCGGGTAAGCGCTAAAGAGGGGTAGTTCAACGAAAAGCTTTGATTATCTCGGCCCGACCGCATGCATATAAGTTGCATGTAATCGCGTGGCATTAACGGTCGTAGATATCTTGTGGGTAAAGCTGAGCAACTCTGCAGAGTCATGTCTTAATGTTATTCGAATACGCCGTGCTTCCGGTAAATGAAGCTAAGTTTGAATTGGGGTGAATCCCGTAACCTAACCCAAGTAGAATTGTTATTTCCAACTTGACGTAATGATGAACTTGTGAAAACTCAAATTTGCTTATTTCTATTATGTATGGTTTGTGTTTCAAATGTAAAATGTCTTCGAAAATAAAACTGCATCCACAATGATGATAACCATATTGTCTCTTCCTTTGCGAATACCCCTGCATGTAATATTCAAAAATTCCTGTGCGGTTTGTTGAGTACTATTGTGTACTCAGTCTTGCTTTTCAACCTATTTTAGAATTTGAAGACGCATGAGAACTCCAAAAGATCGTAGATGGCGAAGCAGTCTGGTTTTAGGGTCCTTTTTCTGTGCTCAGGCCTTGCCTGTGTGGTCTTTTGGTAATGTAATATATTGAAGCCCGCCGCTTCCTTTTGTAAAGCTCTGGCTGTTAGGCCTTATTTGAATTAAAACAGCTGTTTCGTTCTTATGTTGGCAATGTATGACTTGGGTCCCGACGGCTAATCTTCCTGAGTAGCCGTTGCGGATTTAAACGCACCCCCTGAAAAGGGCGGTCCGTCACAACTATTAATCTCTATTTATCAAAAATGCAATATGTAGGATTCATTCGACTGATTATTTGTGGTAAACTTACGTAGATTAAACTTACGTAGGGTTCGTAGTAGTGTGATCGCTTTGCGGTGGGATGAGTTCGATGCCGTGTAGATTTGATGTAGGTAGACGAACACGACTGGCCTTGGCAGAACGATCGTGCTGATAGCGTGTTGTAAAATGTAGTTGTTAACCCACATCAATCGACGGCACGCCAAAAATTCACATGAACAAGAATAGGGAGCATACACACAAAACTATGGGGCAACGTTCTCTTCTTTTGTTAGATTGATTCTCTCTGTATAGAAGGGTGTCTAATATATAGCAAAATCAACAAGAGATACGTTCGAATTCATCCATCAATAAGCAGAGTTCTCACTATAATTCTATCTATATCATAGCTGAGGTAACCAATTCAAGCATCGTGTCCTACATGGGACCTTAATAAAATGATCTTAATTTACAAATTTTCGCTGCAACGCGCCGGTATCCGTACTAGACATGCATCCCTGTTGAGAGCTTTCCACGTGTCACAGACAAGATGGATCCTGCAACTGGATCTCTCTATCGGAATCTGTACTTGTGCTCCTCCCTGCGATCGATACTGATACTATCATATATCTCGGTCGATCTCTACTTGGATGGATGATAGCTTCTGCCATCAACTCATCTGCACCACATCTTTGAGAAAGGACCGAACTGTTCCATTGGATAGACGCGCGCGCACACATCGATGATCGATCGACTCTTTTTTTTTCTGACTTCTTTGTCAGCTTTTATTGTTAAATTAGTGTATTTGTGCTTGAAATTGCAAAATTAGTTCTCTACGTGATACCGCGAAAGACGCTGATAGCGGCAAGCGCGAAAAGAACACAGGGCACAGGGTGGTGTCACTGCCACGTTCTTGGAGCACGGAAGGGGTACCATGCTCGGGGGGCTCGGCAGCGCGTCATGTCACGGTCGTGTGTCTTTGGGGGTGCCTGTGGGTGTGTGTTAGAAAACCTTCCGCGGACCGGGTGTTCGGCAGCAGTCAGCACGTCCCCTCTGGTCACATGCTGCCGACGTCCTCCTACATTCTGTTTGTTCAAATATTAAACCTCATTTCACGTTATTATATATGTCTACAACATATTCCATCACCAAACGGCAATACAAGTCCGAATTTTTTTCAAAGTTTTTTCACACTTTCACACATAGCTATGCCATCTTTTTTTTCCCCGAATACAACCTTAGAACTCCTTCGAGGAAGTTTAAACATCTGGCGGCAATTAGTCGCGGTTCAAACGATGGGGAGGTTGTTTGGGTTGGAAGTGTTCACAAAAATTCTTCATATTTTACTGGAGTCTTCTTCGTGTGATATTTCAAAAATTCTTATTCTGTCCAATAAATTTCAAAATATTTTCTTATAAAATAAAATTTTTACGCAGCCGCTCTCCCACGGCACGGCTTGAAAAGCACAGGCTACTGCGGCTCTTCTCCGCCGCGGTGGTAGCTAGCCGGCACCACCATGCCCACCCACCACGGCAGGGTGCAAACCTCCCACGCCCACCGGAAGGCACCGCGGCCTTCTGCCATGGCAACAGGTAGCTACTGCAGTACGCTGCTACGACAGGGACAGCTGCCCACTCCCGAGTCCCGACTGCTCTTCGCTTGCTTCCACTTTCAATAAGTCACATCGCTAACTTTGATCCACTGTCATATACACAGATGGTCTCACATATCAACGACAGCGGAGTAGCATTTTTAGCGAAGCCACTTGTTAGGAGTGGCATTTTATCAATTTTTTCCAACAATTTGCAATTATTGTCGTACGGGGAGCAACAGGGCCAATTCGGTGCACGGTTCTGATCGATCTCCATGTCCATACGCCCAATGGGTAGGCACGGATGCGACCGCTGTCCATCTATATCTACAATCTATCTATCTCGGCAAATACGTACCTGATCAGATCATCTTACAGAGGCAAAGCGAAGGAGGCAGCGGCCTGCGGCCGGCAGGCAACACTAGCTTTGTTGGTAGTAACATGTGATGAGAGAGAGATCGATCCTGCATGTTGCGATCGAGGCATGCATCCCAAATCTTGGTGCAAAGCCCTTTTGGGATTTGGTTCCTTGCGATGACTGCCACCAATGACCAGATTGATCATAGACAGGCGCAATGGTCACTAGGGGGTCAGCATGGATGCAGCACCCCTGCAGGCTATAGCCTCAGCAGCATGCCTTTTGGGTTTGGGCAGTGCTACCACATGATACATGTATGTTGATTGATCAGAACCAAGTTCACCGTATCCATAAAAATCGGTCTATTTTCGTGATTTTCGATCGTACCGGTTCAGCTAGAGAAATGAAATTTATTGATAAACCGGTTCAATTTAAATTTAAATTCAAAAAATTATTTTTTTAAAAAAAATATCCCAAAGTTCCCCAAAATTAGTACTAATAGCTTTTTTTTACATCTGCCATGATTTTTTTTTTGAAAAATCAAATTTTTGAGTCGTTTTTCCATTTTTTTTTTGACAAGGTAAGTGGCATGTAGCAAGAAGCTCTCGAGCCTTCTCATTTCAACCAATTAGTTTCATATTTCTGAGATATTTCATTAGACCTTTCAGGATATGATAGCAAACTTGAACAATAATACAAGTATCTACTCTATTACATGGGGAAGATTTGGAGCCCTCTCAAGGCATCCACCTCATCCCCTATGACATTTTGCAAAAAAAGTCCCTCCCTTTTCTCTAAATTACGGATAGGTCCCTGTAAATTACAAAGAGGTCCTTTGCGATTTTTTGTGAGTACAAGAAAAATATTTGCAAATTGCATTTATGTCCCTGGTTCGTTACTTTACGGAAAACCCCCTGCTAAATACGAATCTCGAACGAGCCCTTTTCTAATTTTTCGTAATAGCGATTAGGTCCAAAAATATAACAAACAGGTCCCCGGTCTTTACGTCCAGGTCCTTTCTCCGTTTTTCCCGAAAAAATATTTTTGTCAATAGAAATATGTGTGCAGTTCTATCTCTATTTTTTTTTTGCAACTCGATCTATAGTATTTTTAGGAAAATGTATTATTCACCGGTGAACGTATAAAGTAAAATATGTTTAGTTTCTCTTGCAGTTTTTTAAAGAAAAAAATAGAGTAAATTTTACACGGTGCGGCGTGCGCCGCACATTCTGGCTAGTTACTACTGATGGTGGTGGATTCCATGCCCACTAATAGTGTGACATTTTCCACATAATGTATCTTTGGCCAATCACCAAACTTGCTTTGCATGCATTGCATCCCGCACTTTGCAGCATGTTTTATACAAAGCTTGACCACGGTAGCTTCTTAAAATTTAGCTGAATTTGATTCTATTCTATTATATTTATTATTTTATGTCTACAAGCTTCTGTCTACACTATCCAATGGAATAAAGGAACAAGCTGTTTGGAAGTTCAGAACGTACTAGTTAACTATCTGATGGATATATTGTTCATAGAAGAAGATGACAACCTTATATGAAGCCAAAAATGTAGGAAAGGTTATGCTGGATTTTTTTTTTGTATTTTTCATACTTTTTATATATTTTTAACAATTTTTCTTATTTTCTAGGCATTTTATCGGGGTTTTTTAAAAAAATATTTTTTTTTCAATTTTTTAACTTTCTTTTCCTATTTTCGTTGTGTGTGGCGATTTTCGATGTAAACCGGTCAAAAATCAGTAAAAACCAGTTGATTTTCGAATTATTTCATCGTTGTTTGACTGCATTTAAAAAATTTTACTTTATATTTCGTTCGATTTTTATCGATCTTTGATGAAAATCATTATGTTATATGGACAATTTTCGACGTCGTTTCGGTAACGGAAACCCTACTTAGAACTGCAGATGCAGACACGAGCTTTTGGCAGGATGCTCTTGTAAGCATCGATCGGTGGCGTGGTTGCCGGTGCGCACCCGCCGGCGTTGGGCCCTTGTTCCGGACTGTGCTGTCTGCCTGCTCCCCGGCTAGCCAGCCAGCCGGCCCCGACCTGCACCAGCAAGTTAGCCATCCAAATCTTTACACGTGCGGACGGCTGTTATATGGGCACTCGATCGATTGGCATTTCGGTGGGCTCTCTTGTTTGGTTGCGAAGCTGCCTCGACTTTTAGTCCTGAAACGAACGGCCAGGTCAAATCTGGTCAACCTGAACAAGAGAGGTACTTTTACGCTCTTTCTTTTAAAAATTACACAATTATTAAAGTATGAATGAAGGGTAGATAGTGATTACTTACCCATTCGTTTGCTTCAAGATTTGTGCAATTTGTATTAGAAGAAAAGGCATAGAAGCACTGCTCCCTGGACAAACCATGAGCAAACACCATTTAACAGGTTACCAGTAGTAGAGATAGGCATCCTGCCGTGCTAGGTCAACCCGGAACAGGTTTATTACGCTCTAAGTTTGAATCATGCCAGGCAGCGATAGTCTGCCGTGCCCACCGTGCCGGCCCGGCCACCTTCGGCGAGACCAGGCACAGCCTATTTGCGCTTCATGTCTGCTTTATGCCGTGCCGGACCAGACCTGGCCCATTTACACTATTGGGACGAGAAAAAAGAACCTGTAGACGCACGAAGATGATGCAATGAACACAATTTTTTTGGGAGGAAAATAAATTTTATTCAATCTTGAACTTGTACGGAGTTACTACCTCGTTAAAAACTTTACACCTCGGTGTGGGGTACCCTCGGTAAGGAAAAGAGTACAGTAAATACATATATATACGTTAATACATCGACTACACGAGGCCGAGATTGTTAAAGTCGGCTATAGCTTTCGTGATCTCCAGATCCTCAGGCTGATATTGTGTCCTATATTCTGCACACTCCCAGTCTTTGAGGCATATAATTGCCTCAACCATCTTAGGTGTGAGAGACGACCTCCTCGGCTCAAGTACCCTCCCCACCAAATTGAAAGTGGCTTCTGACGAGATAGTGGACACCAAAACTGTAAGTATGTCCCGTGCAAAATGAGATAACACGGAGTAAATACATTGGTTATTCATCCAACACAGGAGCAAGTTGAGTTGATTTTCCTCGTTCATGTCAATGTCGATCTCCACGAAAGGTGTGTTAAGGTAATGGTTGAGCTTTATTCGTGGATTTCATGTCGACCTGTTCGGCGATTGGGAAGACGAGCCAGACACCTTGCCTTTCACCTTCTTCCATATGTTTGAAGCGGTAAAACTGCCTCGTGCTTGTTGTGTTGTTGAGATAGATCTTCTTGTTTCATTTCTGGTGCCAAACTTCTCATAATATTTGTCAAAAACTCTGAAAAACTCGTTATAAATATAGTATAGGCATCAGAAAAATCAAGATCGAATGCCTCACCTATTGCGTGGAAGGCAACTGCGAGTAAAATAATTTTCTCCTAGAATAAAAAAAGTAGCAAAACAGTAAAGATGCAGAATAGCTTGAAAATATTTTAATTTTTTTTGCTCCATTGGTTCTATAAAGGGATGTAAAATATGATCATCTCTATTTGCTTTAAAAGCATTAGCAATAGTCCAATGCTACTCTGGAACTAAGGAAGATGGGTAGTACACACCAAATAAATCTTTAGTTGCATTGAAAAAAAATTCTAAAAATTATGAAAATGACCGGCAATTTGCCAATCCACTTCATTAACAAATGGCTTACTATTATTGTAGTTAATTAAGACAGTGATAATATGCTCGTGGCCCTTGTACCGCTCGAGCATAGTATACATCGAGTTCCATCTAACCTTCATATCAAGGTTGAATCTTCTTGGTTCCTTATTGTTGGCCATGCAGTACTTTGAAAACTGTGCAAACCTTACAGGCGAAACTGTAACAAACTCGATATCTTTACATATGTTATCCAAACTAGATGTCATTACACTCAAACATGCCTGCACAATTAGATTAATAATATGGCATACGTATCTCTGGTGGAATACAAAACCTACAACAAAAGTCTTCAGATGTGGTGAGAGATAATTCATAGCCGTCGTGTTAGCTAATGCCTCGTGAACAGTGATGGAAATAATTATATTTTCTATTTTAAAGTCAGTGATTCGGAGGTTGACCTAAACCTTATGACTATTTTGTTCAGTATGTAGTTGTCGTCTAAGTAATGTGCAACAACACTAATATACGCTGATCTTTGATGTGAGAAAATCTATATATCTGATGTTAAGGCAAAGGAAAAACTGACTGTCATCAAAGTATTTTTTTTTAATATTTCTAGTTTATTTGTAAATATTTTATAAATGCCACATGTAATTGTTCTTCTACTAATATGTTGGTATTAAGGGCAAAAACCATGTTGTATCATTCTTTCAAAATTAGAACTCTCACCCATTCTAAGTGGAAGACCCTTTGTAACTACATAATGAGCAATTTCATCTCTAGCTACATTGGCGATGTGTACCCACGTTCTTACCGAACCATCGATGAAGTTGAGCTGCGTCTAGACGCCCTCAGCCGGCCTTCGTCCTGCTGATATCTTCTTCAAGCATGCCTCCGTGTGACTTTCAAATGATCTGTTCCACCACATGCACGTGCAGACAATTTAGCTTGACAGTATTTGCAAATAGCATACACTACCTCATATCTGTCCACAATTTCGACGGTTATGTCCATGTGTTATCAGCACCATGCTCGTCGAGTGCCGGATATGAACGCGCATCCTAGTTGCATCGATGTAGCGGCATCCGAGCTTGGTGCTGATACCGACGCCCATCCCAGATACACCAACGTGGCGACATCGGAGCTCGGTGCATGCCTTCCCTTACTTACGCTAGTAGGGAATCAATCAGTACAGCCGAAGATGATTCACGTGGCAACGAAGCCCATCGTGGAATGTATGAGGCATCCTCGATACCATGTATACCATCCAGATGACGGTCATCCATGCCATAGTCTCCCATACTGGGGGAGAATTGGCGCGGATCGATATTTTCATCCCAGCGAGAGGGACTTGGAGAGCGAGAGCGTGCTCTCCTGCTATTGCTCTTGTGAAACATTTTATTTCGTGGAGGAAGAGTAAAAAAAACAGAGCTAAGAGAGTGTAAACAGAGAGAATGTGTGAGTTGAGCTCAGGCGACAAAGTCAGAAAGATCAAGTTGAGAGTATGAGAACTCAGAAGGGAATTATATAGCTATCAGAACTTAACAGAGACATTGCGAGAGACGTTACTCAGACGAACAATGAAATCTTCTCTTTTTCGATCACCGAAGCACGCTCCTCTCTCTTTTCCCATGCCCCTCTCTTCTGTTGCACCTCTCCTCTCTCTCTCTCTCATTTATCTCGCCTCTCCGGCTCTCCTTCTCAATCTCTCTCACGTGGGACACGCGCCCGGCGCCTCCCTCCTCCCCTCGCGCCGCCTTCGGGCTCCCCTCCCAGCGCCCGCAACCCTCCCCCTCCCTTCTCCGGCTCTAGCCTCCCCGCACCCCTCCCTCTCCCTCCTCCCCCGGCTCCGGCCTCCCCGTGCGACCGTGCGTGAGTGGAGGCGGATGTGGTCGTGCGTGAGGTAGAGGTGACCTTGCGCGACGACGACGTTGAGGAGCGGGCGAGCGGAGGTGGCCATGTGGTTGTGCGCGAGCGGAGGCGGGCATGGCCATGAGCAATGTGGAGACGGCCGTGCGTGATGATGACGACGAGGAGCGGCAGCGGCGTGGCACAAGAGGTGAACCGATGCGGCCGTGGCGCGGGAGGTGAATCGGCGCGGCTGAGGAGCGACAGCAATGCGGGCATGCGGAGGTGGCCGTGCGACCGTGCGCGAGCGAAGGCGGACGTTGCCATGTGCGAGGCGGAGGCGTCCATGCACGACGATGACAATGGCGGCAACATGCGCGGCACGGAGCAGGTACGCCGTCACCCTACGCCGACACCGACAACAGTGGCACGGGCAAGGCGTGCCATGTCAGGTCATGCTGCCCGTCGTGTTCGTTTTCTCAGCCCAGCACGGCCCGATGAATAGTATTAGATCGGCACGACACGTCCAATCCGTGTCGTACAGGATTTTAAACCAGACTAGACCTTTGTGCCTCGGGCCGGCCCACGGACACGACCATGCCCACCTCTACCACACAAACCAAATCTGGCAAACTTTTCTTCATGAAAGGATTGACAGGAACTTTGCTGTTCCATTGATAGAGCTGGGCGTTGGGCCGGGCCGGACCGGCATAGCCCGGGCACGGTGGGCTCCGAGCCATGGAGAGTCGGGCCTTGGGCCGGGCCGGCATAGCCCGGGCACGGCGGGCTCCGAGCCATGGAGAGTCGGGTCGGCCCGACACGAAAAAGCCAACAGGCCGAGCCGAGCCGGCACGGGAGAAGTTTTACAGGACCCGGTCCGGCTCGAAAGCACGGCGGGCTGGAGTCGGGCCGGCCCCGACGCGGCCCCATGCCCAGCTCTATCCGTTGAAGAAGAGAAGAACAAGTCATTCATTGTTTCAGACAAGTACACAACAGCAGATCTCTCGAAACAGTAAAAACATCGGTCGCGTAACTCGCGTTGGTAGTGATGAACGCCGCTTGACGACTTTGGCGGTGGACGTGTTGGTGGTAAGGTTCAAAATCTCGCCGAAATTTCGGATCTCGCCCCCCCCCCCCGAGTTTCGTAATCCCAACGAAATTAAAAAAACCCTAAAAAAATTCAAAGTGCTATAGTAACCTATAATCTCGCCGAGGTCTCGGTAAATTTAACCAAAATCTCGGTAAAATTGACCGAGATTTGAATAAAAGTTGACCAGATTTGACCAAGTTTGACTGGATTGGATTCTTCGTGTCGTTTCCCACCTGGGACAGTCAGTAGATCATAATTCCAGTGAAATTAAAAAAACCCTAAAAAATTCAAAGTGTGACGGTGCGTAATATCTCCCCAAGATCTCGGCATTTTAGACCAAAATTTCGTCTATATGAGCCGAAATCTCGGAATTCTCGTTTCAAAAAGTATCGGATTCAAATTTTGCTTTTTGATTTTCGTTCGGATTTCGTCCGAAATTCCGAGATTTCATCGAAATTTCATCTTTCGAAGGGTGCCGAGATGAGATCCGAAAAACGAAAATTCAAACCCGGGGTGGTGGCTGGCAAGCTGGCAGGTGCCGCCTTACCTTTTTCGTCCTCGGGAGCGCTGACCGCTGGTCAACGAGCGCACGTACGAAAAGGGTTATCCAAGGCGAAGACCGGAGCGATGCCGCGTGGACTCTTTGACTGGGAATAAGAAAAGGCAAACGTAGACTCGCGACGACGACCAGCTGGTTTCCTCGTGACAGCGAGTTATCTATAGCTAAGCACATTCTTTGCATGATTGATTTGTAAATTAGTTTAATTCGCACTTCATTAGCTAGCTAGCCTCCAAAGAAATTACGCGTGGATCTTTGGAAAATAAATTCTTCGTGCGCTTTCCATGGGGCATCCTGGTCGTGTCAGATTGGGTCTTGGCAGCTTGTTTGCAGCAGCTGTGCTCGTTGGAGAATATTTGTGATAAGGAGTATACTACTAATTAATAATGTTTATATACATGTGAATAAATATGAATATTTGTTACACCCTTCTAGATCTGGTCAATGGGCCGTGCTTTTTTGGGTTGACCATCGGCACAATCAGCCCTGCACAACCCAAAGCACGGCACCGTCACGACACGGATATCATCGGGTCGAGTCGGTACGACACGAATTGTAACATCCCAAATTTGCACCCAAATGAGAATATGAAGTTGCCAAGTTATTTTCTAAAGTTTATTATGAATTTCCATAATTTTCTACATTTTCTGGAATCTTGGCATTTAGCGAAAATACTTTTCAATAATCTAATTATTGTTTCCAATTTTCAAAATCTAAATTTAAATCAGCACAAAGTATAGAAATAATTTAACTAAATCTCAAATGGTCTGAAGGACCCCTTTGAAAAATTTCATGAATTTTTGGAGTAAGTTGTTATGTTTGGAAAATCTAAAACTGCACACTTTATTAAAGCTAAAACACTAAAAGAATTATTCAAGGAAACCTACGTCCTCAAATATTTTGAAAATCTTACAGAACCATCAGCATCACTGGAATAACATTCACAAAATTTTTCATAAATTATGGAGCTTGTTTGATGCTGGTAAGACTTTTAGATATGACTAGCCATAATTAAAAACTTATTTGAAAGAATATTGAAATCCAAAAAAGGAAGGTGCTGGTGTATTTCATGAGAAGGTGTATTTTGCCAAAATACGCTTTTCCTTCACGACATCACTCTCCTATTCTCTCTCTCTCTCTCTCTCTCTCTCTCTCTCTCTCTCTCTCTAGTCAGGCCCGCTCGTCGACACCTCACCTGGCTAGCTCACGCCCAAGCTGTGCCCGTGCCACACCGTGTGTGCTCTAACTGCTCCAGCACGCACGTCGGGCCATGCATATGCATAGAATGTCATTGCCACATCGCTATCTCTGCCCAGTTGTTGTCGCCAGCATCCCTTGCGCCCCCTCGCGCCAGCCGCGCCACGATAGTCTATCAAGCCCCTGCCACAACAGCTCATCGCCCACATGGCTGTTGCATGCACCGAGCCGTCACTCTCGCCATTGATGCCCTCTTTGCGCACTTTGCAATTCACTGAAAAATCCTAGATTCCCGCCGTTCCGTCATCCTTTTCCTCTTGGCCGCGATGCCATGCCCATGGGCCCGTAGCTGCAGCCTCCCCTCTGCAACTAAAAAAGGGCGCTATGTTCACCACTCACCCCACGCTACCCCTAATGCTTTGCCTTTGAAAGCCAAGCATCATTCACACCCCAAGGAGCTTCATTGCTGCCAGAAACCGCAAGAGCGAGCCAACTTAATTCTCCTATCTTAGTGAGCAATTTACTAATTATTTTGAATTGAGGCATCCACAGTGTTCTCTAAACTCATTGCTCACCTCAATTGCATCTCAAGTCACTAGGAGCACCACAGCCTTACTCGTCGTCATCCCCAGCCGTAGTCAATGTCGCTGAACTTCCTCAGTGAGCTCCTCTCACCGCCAAGCCCAAAAATGGGATCCTTTCACCCCTTAAAGCTTCCCCCTCTATCAATTTTGCACCGGCCATTCCCCTAGACTCTTCTCTATCCCCTTTTGCAATCACAAGAACCCACACCGTGTAACTCACCACCCTTCACCACCGACAACCACATTCAAGCTGTTACTCTGTCCTAGGTCGCTGACAATTGGGCCCATCTGTTAGCCACCCATGTCTCACTCTCTCTCACACACAGTCACTCATAGGCTGTCCCCCCATGTCAATTTTTCTTTCAAAGTTGGATTTAAAAACTAAGTCTCTGATATGTGGGCCTAAGTGAAAATTATAACATATTTTGTAATTTAAACTGGCATTTAATCATGAGTCTAAAAGAATAAAACCCTGACAAATAGATTCCACATGCCAGTCTCTAGAAAATTAAGTTTAAATACCAAAAATTGAGAAAGAAATTTTTATTTCAAAGGGGAATACGTCTTCTCTATTAGAAGACATATTGCCCAAAAGTACACTTTCGATGTCAACTTTTTCTCATTTTAGGGAATTTTCAACCAAATTAAATTCAAATACTCATGACTTTTGCAAATAAACTTCAAATTGAATGAAACTAGTTTCTATTTTTTTTTCTAAAATCATTCTCTTTCTATTTCTACAAAAATATTTGAATTCATTTTATTCTTATTATTGCTTGATGATATACTACATGCAGATACCGACGCTATCGGAAACCTACCTCGTCGATCACAAACCAACCCAAGAACTCAACGAGCAAGGCAAGCACCTCCTTTGATTTCAATTATGTTGTTTCATGAATTTATGTATCCATATGGATACTTTCAACAAAAAAGCTATACTGCAAGTATTGGTAGATATTCTTATTTGTTGCATGGAACATTTTTGATAAATGCATAAATGATATCATTGAGATACATAAGATAGGGATTAGGTAATATTTGATGTCAACTTAGGTATACTCAAATATTTATATTCATGCATAGCCATGCTCTAGACTTGAGAGAACAAATGATCGGATACAGCATTTGTCCAGGGATTGAATTTTTGATATGTTGAAAAGTTGCCTCAGTTATTTTGATATAAAACAAAAACAAAAACTAGTTTTTTTACATAAATGAGTTATTTATATAAACTGTGAAGTGAATGGTCTTGCATGTAGTGCAGGGGATGTTCTCGCCCAAGTCGATTAAGGACCGAACGTAGTGTTGTCATAATCAAAGATATTCCGTGCAACGACAAATGCTTTTATGTGGTGGCCTTATCATATTAAGTTGATTATATCTTGCTTTGCACATTGGAAGGCCAAAGTAGCATGAACATTCTGGGAAGGTTTTCTCAAAGGGGTGCCCTCACCGAGGTGTTGGGAATAACGCTTACCGATACAACGGTGTATACATTGCTATGGGAGAAATGGTCACGACATGGTGTATACTATCATTGATACTGTGTACAAATATTTTCAGATGTTATGCCAAGTATGACAGGAAATGGATCATTGATCACAATCATAGAGGATTGTGAGCTGCTCATATTTATTATGTTACTTGTTATTTATATCCTTGTCACTTGCTCTTTACAAATTCAGTTTGCAATCTACCACCTGTCATTAAAGATTAAATCTTGCTTTATGCAAAGAACATGGTAGGATAGCCTTTTGCTTCGACATAGCCAAGCATATATTTATAATTATGATACACTATATGTCTTGATGAGTACAGATGTACTCACCCTTGCTTGTTGATATTCAGTGGGCAAAGAAACTTTGCTCCTCGAATATTCATACTTTACCACAGATCATAGGGAATACAATGATGAGTTTTTTAGGCATAATCCTTGTCAGTTTCTTGTGGATATTTTGGGTAAAGGCACATCGATATACTTTGTCATTCCGCTACTTTTCCGCTGCAGTTTGTTAGATCTTTAAGGTCATATTGTAAGAACTATGTACCGTTGACCTATTTATTGGGCATTAGGCTGTGTCGAGCCCAAACAACACGGTCTAGGCCCATGATCCATCAGGCCCATGCCATGACATGCCAACTTGGCCCAGCCCAATGCCTAGGTCTACAGTCCCTCTAGAGATAAATAGTTATCGTTTTGGTTCTCATGAAAGGGAAGAACAAATCCATAAAGTAGCAAGGCACCCCTTTCTATCTAATACCTTACAAGTGTTGCCTATAGTTATGATCTACTAGACCATACAGATCAACCATCTCCCACTATCTTCTTTAGAACTCTTCAACTGTCAGCAAATCATCAATGCAAAACCTTCCAACCTTGACAGCAGACCCTTAAGTTTATGCTTTGCATTCCTATATGCATGCCGCATGCAATGTTTATGGGCAGTATTTGGCAATACATTTTCTATCACAATCACTATCGCATTATCTTGATCTATCATGACGCTCTTAGATGCCTTGTCATCCATTGCCTTCGAAAATGTCTCTAACAACGATTCAAAGGTTTCAACAGTTCCATCCTTAGGAAAAGGGCAGTCGAACAGCAAGGTTTATCCATGATTGTTAACACCAATAATGGAATCAAATGGGAGATGATAATTGTTTGTGGAGTGTGTTGTTTCAAACCAACACAATCAGCAAACTTCTTGTATGCTTACTTTAAAGCTCCATCCTGTTAGTGTTATGCCCTTGAGGCAATCATATGGATGATTGTAACATGACTATGTTTATGAATAATAATATGATTATTGGTCCAATGAATGTATATCATTGTTTTGATCAACAAGTGTGTGACTTGTTTATGAAGCTCTTTACTTATTGATATAATTCGATAAATATATCTAATCGGATATCATCGTATAGGACAACGATGAATAGATCAGCACATGTATTGTTCCATGATCATGTTTCATAGATCATGGGATATGGAGATATCATCAATACATTGTGGACGCATGTTGAAGAACATAGGTTAGATAGACCCACAATGGGACACTGCAAGAATGTTACATTCTTATGTGTCATCAGTGTATCTCATACATAGTAGATGTATGATCCTTAGACCTGAGATTGTCATATTCCTTACATGTGTAATAGTTTACCTTGGGGTTACCAAACACTATTTCCTAACCGGATAGTTATAAAGGTATCTTTCATGTTTACTATGAAAAATGCAGAGGGAAGTGAGCAGTCAAGATGGAATTTGCCACTCCAACGTAACGGAGATATATGTCTAGGCCACTCGTGTAATATGATTAGGGAAGTGCATGGCCATGCTGTGATTGAGAAGTCAATCACAACTTATTAATATATCACGGATACGAGAGATGGATTGAACTGTCAAAGGATGACATGCTTCTCGCCTTGAGTTCGATCTTCATATAGTTTGGCAAAGGGATTATTACATCAGTACTTTAATCATATGCGTTTGGGAGTTGGCATACTCTGCAAGGAGCCGCTACCGACTATTGGATTAGAAAAGGGTTTTCCGAATCCATGTCCAAATGCACATGAACCTACAGGGTCACACACTTAATGGGCTGGGACGCATTAATTCGGATTGGATCCGTAATTAATGGACCTCGTGGGTTAGCGCGTAGATGGGCCCTGACTGCCTAGGATTTCACCTCGTGGCTATATAAGGAGGGGTGGAGGTCGGACGCAGTAATGCACTTTCGTGCGCTTTAGAGGTGTGTGTCTGTTTTGAGCACCTGGCCAATGAATTTGTATAGGTAAGAGGGGGTGCACGCCCTCTCCTCGACGGCTTACTCGTGAGCACAAGATGTATACCGTTCGGGCCAACGTCCCCTACTCCAAAGCCAGGTGGGTTTGATTGTATTGATTTCCAGCGCCGTCTTTACATGCTCGCTTCCTCCCTCCTTTATATAGGCGTAGGAGGAGGTTACACTGCTTGAAAAAGAGAAAAGATCGCGTTTTAGTCGCCCGGCAAGTGGCGGGGCCGATGGGATCGCCACGCCTCTTGCCCTCGGGCCGGGTCGGCGAGTTGCTCGTAGTAAATGCGAGAGTTGGGGACTTGTGCCGCTGGCACATCATTACGGCCAAGATTTAATGCACTCGACACGCAATAAATGCCGTCGCTTCTTCCGTGGATTTCGGCCGATTCGGTTCTTCCTCGCCACCGTGGCTTCTGCCCCGACCTACCTGGTTCGGCCCATGCGCTTTTTCGGCTGGGTACCGATGGCCTGGTACCCGCCAAGAGCCCCGAGCCCCGCAAACGTGCCCAGAGGTGCCCGGGTCTTGTTTCCGCGCCGTGATGCCGTGACTCGCTTGGCCTCATCGAGTCCCGACGGTGCGCGGCGAAGCGCACCCGGCGGTGTAGCCCCAGCCCCGAGCCTGGTTGGAGAGCAGGTCGGGGTTTTCGCCGGTTTGGTCGGGAAGAGCCTTCGACCGGTATGCAAGCACAAGACCGGTGGGTGTAGTTTCGGTGCCCCGAAATGGCCGGGTCGGAGCAGTGTCTGGGGTTTCGCTTGCTTGGTCGCTGCTTTCTGGTATCGGGAGGTCCGATCGCAGATATATATCTGTGCCTCGGTCGCGGCCGCCAGCGCCGCTGGCCGGATCGCTCGCTAACACATGGCGCCGGTCGTGCCGCCAGCGCCGTTAGCTGGTCGACGCTCGGGCGAGCACGCATGGCGAAGGGCTGGTCGCCTGGCGGGCATGTGGCGCCTGGTCGTACCTTTTCGGCGCCGCAGCGGTCGACCGCTCGGGCGAGCACGTGGCGCCGTTAAGCGCGCAGCTGGCCGGGTCGCCTGGGAACACGTGGCGCCGTGTCGAGCCGCCGGCGCTAGCGGGCCGACGCTCGTGAGCACGTGGCGCCCGTTGGGCGTACAGTGGGCCGGGTCGTCGGGCGCCATGGTCGTGGCGCCGCGCTGGTCCGCTGGTCGCTTCGGCGAACACTGGCGCGCCGTGCCGCCAGCGCAGGTCGATCGCTTCGGGCGAGCACGTGGCGCCGTCGAGCCGCCGGCGCTGCAGCTGGCTGGTCGCTTCGGCGACACGCGGGCGCCTCGTAGTGCCTTCGGCCGCTACGATCGCCCGGCGAACACGCAGCCCGGGTCCCGCCCCTTTACGCCCGCCCACGGGGGACCAGGAGGGGGCGAAACGCGCCGCTTTGCCTTCGCTGGCTCGAGCGCCGCCTCGTGGGGCTACAGCGAAAGTGATCCGGTGGAACTGGAGGCCTCGCGAGGGGTCTCTAGCGACAATCCTTGCAAGGCGTCCGACTCCCACTGGGGCGATCCATAAAGAATCTTTCCTTACTGATCTCAGACGGACCTTGGATCGCTCGCTGATCCAAGGCGCAGCTGGCCGCCACCCGTCGACGTGGTTCAAGGAGAGCGTGAGGTGTGATCCCTGACGTGAGTTAAGGCGATTGGTCGCCCGCCGACTCCAACTAGGGGCTCTGGGCTCGCCTTTGTCCTCACCTCTGCCCATTTTTTGTCAGGTGGATATCGCCGCTGCCTCTTGCCTTAGGACCACAGGTGGGCCATTGGTCATGTGTGTATCACAAAAGTTAGAGAGTTGGGAAATCGAGAGAACGCCAACCGTGGAGGTCAGTTTCGACCGATCGTGGGTCGACCCGCTTGGGCACTTCCTTTCTTCGCCAAGCACTACTGTGAATCAGACGCTGGGCGAGGCCGTAGTACTTTTTGGTCGAAGTTTGGCCGTTTTGGGAGGACTCCGACGATTGGTTGTGACAACCCGACCATGACTCTTGTAGTTCTCGAGTGGGGCGGGCGGTTTGTTTGTTACCGCCACGCCACTTGAAGGAGTAATAACGAGTGTGCAAGAAGAAGGTACTCACTTATCTTTCTTTATGATCGGGCGAGGTTTTTGTTCAACGCGGGAATTGGCGGTAAGCTGTTCCCTGCCGCTTGCTTTCGGGCCGGCTTCTACGCCATCAGCCGAAAGGTGCGGCCGCTATGAATGTCCGGCGGTATCCTGCCGCTTCGCTTGCTGATCGCCTCAGGCGGAGGGTGGGCACTGGGCTTCATTCAACACGCTAGACGAGCCGCCGCCTTGCTTTTATGGTCGCTCACTCTCTCATTCCCTGCTCTAAGGATGAGAATTCCACCGATCGATGAGATCGATCGACTCCTTCACCCAGAGTGCGAGATGAGGAGGAGTTGGGCGACGAGCTGGCTGCCTTGTAGCGGCGTGCCTGGCCGGACGGGGTTGGATCGAGCGCTGAGCGGGAGGCTGAGGAGGAGGAGCGAGCGGGGCGCGATAAGCCGCGCCGCTTGCCGATGAGGGAACTCACGCCGCGAGCGCCGAAAGCAATTGGGGAGCTGGCGCTGCCCTCAAGGCTCTTCTCCTTCCGAGCCTGAGTCGATCATGACATCTAGGCTCATACTGACGACCGTGCCGCGACGCCTCGTGCCGCCAGATTTTCTCCGACGGGCGGTCCCTCTCGTCGGGACTTCCAAGCTCCCCGGGAACCATAGAGGTCACACAGGGGGGCGCAGGGCTGCCGCTTGAAGGTGCGCCCCGGGCGGATCGGGGCTCTCCTTCATGGAGCCGGGCGACCCGGCTATTTTTTGTCAGGCGCCATGCAAGAAAATTAAAGTGAAGTCAAGCCGTGTTTGGAGAGGGACGATAAGTCCGGAGATCAATCGCGGGCGGAAGACCCTTAAACGAGAAAAAGCTTTCTTGGTTTTAGACTTTCTTGTTTCTAAAGAATGTAAATGCCGTTGAATTGAAGAAAATAAAGGTGTTCGAAGTTTCACATGTATTTTTCGCTATTTTTCTGGCTTGTCGCCGTAAGATATGCCGGGGCCATGGTTCTGGGTCTCATGGGACCAACCGACCGCTGATCGACATGTTCCAAATAAGCTTTCAAAAAAGTAGGAAAAAGTTTTAGCGAATGCGTTAGTTCCCTGCAATCAGATACCATCCTCGCTCGCTCTTTCCTTGGCGAGATACCACTTCGCAACCGTACCGGCGAGGGCCGTGTACTGGTTGGAAGAAAGAAAAGAAGACCGAATGATCGGGCAGATGACAGCTGAACGCGTGTCGCACCCGAGCGAAAAATGCTACGCGCAGTTCTGTAAAAAGGTGAACATGGCGATGAACGAGGTAGAAAAAGGGCCTAAGGGTAGAATCGCCTTTAGCTTTTCAATGTTCCAGCGCTTGACAAGATAATCGCCGCCGATCCTTGAGCCGGGTATGCCAGTCGAAGGACCTCTACTACATCGAAGGGGCCCTCCCAAGGAGGGGAGAGCTTGTGCTTGCCTTTGTTGGATCGACTCCGGGCGCAGAACTGTGTCGCTCAGGTTGAACGCCGCCTCTAACCTTGCGGTCGGTAGCGCCGCAAAGGTTCGCCGGTATTTGGCCGAGCTTAACGACGGCGACATTTCGCGCTTTCATCGAGCTGGCCGACAATGCTCTTGTCGGGACTCGAGCCCGGTCTCGCTGAAGGCCTGAACCTTTGGGGCGCCGTAGTCCAAGTCGGGTAGGATGGCTTCGCCCAATGCCAGGAAGAACGGGCGTGAACCGTCGACGTGCCTCGGGTGGTCCGTGAAGCTCCAAAGTACGGAGGTACTTCGCTGCCCAACGCCCCGCTGTGACTTCTTCGGGCCGATCAAGATTCGCGGCTTGAGCTCCTGAGGATCATGCCGCTCGCTGGCTCGACTTGGCCGTTGTTCGCGGGGGCGACGGCCGCCAATCCACGCGGATGTCGGCTCGCCGCAGAGCTCGAAACTCCTTTCCCGCGGAATCGCCCGCTGTCGGTGATGATGGAGTTCGACTCCAAACCGTGACGATATTATTGCGATGAAGTCCACGCTCATACCAAGTGATTGTTGTGGATCGGCTTGGCTTCTATCCACTTGGTGAACTTGTCTATCGCAAACCAATGTGGTGAAGCCCCGGCGCTTTCTTGAAGGGCCCGATCAGACGAGTCCCCAAACGGCGAAGCGGCCATGTGATAGGGATCGCTTGAGGGCTTGGCGCCGGAGGTGAGTTTGCCGAGCGAAGAATTGGCACCCTTCGCGACGTCCGGATGATTTGCTCTGAGTCGCCACGGGCGGTCGGCCAAGAAACCCGCCGAAGGCTTTCCCGACTGTGCTTCGTGGACTCCATACGTGGTGTCCGCAAACCCCGCCGGATGTCGCGAGTAGCTCTTCCTTGGTCGGCCGACACACTTCGAGGATCCCTGAGGGGCTCCTTCAGAGGTCGCTACGACGCAGACGAAGGATTTTGCCCGGACGAGCGGGGCGGGCTCCTACGGTCGCCGAGGGAACTGGCTACCACCGATCGACGTAAGGGATTCCTCCAATCGGCTGGTCATCAGACGTTGTAACCTGGCTCGACCAGTCACTTTGTCAGTCAAGCACGATCGTCCGGCGATCGGGTCCGGATGGATGCTTGGTGTAGGTCGAGGACAAAATTCCTCGGCGGACTGCCGCCGAGGCGAGGCCACCAGGATCGCCCTCCGTTGTTCCGTCAGAAAGGCGATGGAGCTCAAATCCTTGAACTTTTGCTCCGGCTTATGCATTCTCGACAAGAGGGTCGCCATCCGATCGCCGCGAGGTTCTCGCAGCCTTCATGACTTGATCGACGCACCAGCTTTTGAGTCGCCATGCACGCATAATCACAGAGTTCGAGGTCGGGCGCGATGCGGAGACCGTAACGCAGGGCCTCATACTTCGCGACGCTTGTTGGTTGCGCCGAAAAGTAGCTTTCGGATAACGCATCAAGCTTGTTCCCGAAAGTGGTGAAAGAATGATCACCCCGCCCCGCTTTTGGTGAAGGACCCGTCGAAGCACATCGCCCAAGACTCAGGTCTTCTTGAGCGAGGTGGGGCCTGGCTTCGTCCACTCGATGCACTAAGTCGGGCTAGGACTTGAGATTTTATGGCACCGAGGGACATAGGATACGCCATGCCCGTTGAGCTCGAGTGCCCACTTGGCAATTCCTGAGGCGCCGCGTTGTGGATGACTCGCCGAAAGTGGTAGGGAAGTTACCACTTTAAACGCAGTGCTGGTTGAAGTAGTGTACCGCCTTCCTTTTCGCGGATCGTAATCGTGAGAGCATCTTCTCGACCATGGTACCGTGCCTTGACTCGAGAGTACTTCGCTAATGAAGTAGACCATTGGCCACGACCTTAAGGACCCGCTTCTTCTTCCGCTCGCTCACGCGACAAGTGTCGTGGCCGACGACCTGGTCGTATGCAATGTAGAGTAGCAGAGGCTCTTCTCGAGCCGGGCTTACCAAAGATCGGAGGGGTGGTCGAAGACCTTCAACAAGGCCGGGCGCCCCCGAGCCTCCTTCGCTCACCAAGTGGTCGGATTTCCTCAGGAGTTTGTATAGAGGCAAGCCGCCGAGGCGACGTGAAGCTTACTCAGGGCCGCTTAGGCATCCCGTCCGCCTTTGGGCCCCTTTGAGGTTGCCGATCGCCCCATCTTTAAGATTGCGGAGATCTTGTCTCTACCGGCTTCGATGCCGCTACGAGATGATGAAGCCGAGTAGTTTCCTTGGGTACCCCGAAACGCATTTCTGTGGTTGAGCTTGATGCGAACCGCCGGTTAGTTCGCGAAAGTCTCTCCGCAGATCGGGCGATGATGTCGGGTCTTCCTGGTCTTGACAACGATGTCGCCGACGACGCCGACATTGCGCCGATCCGTCTGAAAAGGCAGGTCTCAGATACATCTCTCGTATGTAGCCCCGCTCTTCAGGCCAAACGCATTGTCACGTGAGCGTAACGAACTGCACGGAGTGATGAAGGAAGTCGCGAGCCGGGTCGCCTTCTTTCATCGCGACCGTGGTACCCGAGTAGGCATCCGTAGCGACAGGGATTCGTGACCGCGTGGAGTCTACCATTTGGTCGATGCGGGCGTAGGGAATGGATCTTTCTGACATGCCTTGTTGAGGCTTGTGTAGTCGCATACACATTCCTCCATTTCCCGCCTTCTTTTTTACAAGCACAGTATTTCATAGCCACTGGGTGGCGAACTCTTTGATGAACCCCTCGCGCCAAGAGCTTGGCTATTTCTCTCCTATGGCCACGCCGCTTTCTTCGTCGGGCCGGGCAGACGGGCGACCGGGTCTAGACCCAGGCCGGATGTTCGGGTGGAGTGCTCGGCGACTTCCCTCGATCCCCTGTGCATGTCGGAGGGCTTCCATGGCTAAGGCGCCCTGCTGGCGCGTGAGGAAGTCGACGAGCCGCTTCCTATTTGGCGTGAAGCGTGGTCCCGATCCGAGCGGTTTTGGTCGGGTCCTCTCGGTCGACTCTCGATCGCCTCGTGTCCTACGGGACTCGGAAGGAGCCCGGTCCGACTTGCTGTGAGTCGGAGCGGACTCGAGGTGTCGGGCTCGGAGGCCGGCGAGTTCTGGGTGGATGCGACGATCACGAGGCCAACTCGCGAATCGGTTTTTCTCGCAGTCGTAGGCGAAGCCGAAAGACGCGTTACTGATCACCCCATGCGCCCGCATCTTCAAACCGTAGGTGTAGTTGGGGATCGCCATGAACTTCGCAGTAGCATGGTCTCCCCAGGATGGCGCGGTAGGAGCCGGAAAATCCACGACTCAAGGCGTAGGGTCTCGGCGCGGAAGTTAACCGGGCTCTCGAACGTGACGGGCAGGTCGACCGCCCGGTGGGTGGGCCTCGCCAGGAACGACGCCGTGAAAGGGTGCTCGCTTGGTCGGCGGCTCGAGCGGGGATCCCTATGGCGCCGGGGTCTCAACGTGAAAGCGATGTTGAGATCGGCCGCCGCCGGCCCATGAGCACCTTAGTCAGCGCTGCTCCTACGATGGGATCAATGACGAGCGGTACTCCCTGGTTGCGGACGTGGCTCCGGGTGGTCGCCCTGGCCAAAGGTGATCGGGACTCACCACCGAAGGTATTTAGGTACGGCCGGGCTTGTCGCGAACACCTCTACAGCGAAGCTTGAGCCGCTTCCGGCCGGCGTAGCTTGCCGGCCCGCTGAAGATCATGAGGCAACCGCTTGGTCTCGGGAAGCCGGCGCTCTCGATCTCGTGGTCGGGCGCCGTCTTGCCTCTTTCTTTGCCCTGCGGGCGCCGTGGGGTTCCGGAAGGAAACGCTTCAGGACTTCGCACCCGGATACTTGTGCTCGACGGTATCCGTGGGTTCGACACGCATTTCCATCGCCTTTCGGCGGTCGGGGTTGCCGGGCCTTTGCGCTTTCCGACCGTCGGGCGTCGCGAATCAGCGGGCCCTCGCGGACCTGTTTGCCGTGGCGCGCTTGCTCCATGGCCGAGGAGGGGCCGGGCTCGCGCCGCTACCCGCTCGACTCTCCTTTGTCGAAGATGACATCTACGGGCCTCGCCGAGGGCGTACAGGCAATGTCCAGAGTTCTTTGGTGGTCCTGGCTTCGACACCCCGCTTATGGACCAGGGTCTTGGAAGTGGTGTCAGATGAACGTTCCCACGACATCAGTCACGTGATGTCGGGGAGCTCGTTGCAATCGCTGGAAAACGCTTGATGTAGTCCCTGAGGTTTTCCCCTGGTCGCCGCTGCAGCCGTGTCCCAGGAATTCCTGGTCGCTTGTAGGTGCCTCGAAGTTGCCAACGGCGGTGCTTGAGGTCGCCCCACCGATGATGTTGGCGCGTGACATTCGAGCCATGCCCGGCCGAGTCCGCCAAGTAGATGGGGAGGTATTGGATGACAAAGAGGTCGTCCGTCGCTTCCGCCTCGCATGCGAGCCTGCACCTTCCACCACACACCGGGTTTGTAGCCCCGTACTTGGCTATGTTGACGCGTCTCGAATCCGGCAGTGGAACTGCTACCGCGACTCTCGACAGAACGCTGCGGGCCCGGCCATCGGGCTCGGCCGTGGTCACGCCGGAGCGCTATCGGCGACGTGCACGACCGGGTCGGGTCGCTCGTTTCTTCGCTTGAGGGTGGTGCGAAGCGCCGCGCTCGCCCCCAAACGCTGGTGCACCGGGTGCGCGATGCCTGGGGTTGTCCTAAGGTGACGCTGCCCTTTGTTTCGCCTTCGACGGCCTCGCCGGCGTTGCGCGCTGGCCATCCGAAGAGGGCGCCCGAACGCCGCGATCCGGGCTATACGCTGCTGCCGCGCTGTCGCCGCTTCCACCTGTGCCCCGGAGGGTTCTCGTGGGTAGCCCTGGCCGCAGGATCGCCTGGCTCGGGAATGCCGCGAGCAAAGATTGCCGCCGCGGGCGATGTTTTTGCCAACAGGGGAAAAACGATGAATCGCCCGGCCCCTAGCCACCGGTGGTGGACTCGGCGCGGCGCGAGCGCCGCCAAGCGCAGCGCAGTGGAGCAAAGGGCGAGCATCGCCTTCCAGGTCGGCTCGAGCTTGTCGAAGCTCGCTTTTGAGCCTTCCATTGCCGCGCCGCCAAGGTCGGCGCGGGCGAGCACGGTGATCCTCCCTGTGTTGGCGAGAGTCTCGCTGCGGGTCGGGTAGCAGCTACCGCTGCCGCGGTTTCGGGTCGCGGTAGCGTGGTCTCGTTTCTATCTTCCTTCCTCCGCTTAGAGCCGTGGTCCGAGGAGTTGTCCGAGTGGTGGTCGCCGGGCACGTGGTCGACCATTGCCACGGCTAAGCGCGAGGTCGCGCGCGGCGCGACCGCCATCGCCGATGCCTCGCTGCGACGCTTGGGGTGATGGGGCCTCGGCGTGTTTCTGCCGGGTCCAGGCGGGGACCTCGAGCCGAGGTCTCGAGGGCGCTGGTGAGGGCGCCGTGGTCTCGTGACACTTACGCCGAGTATGGCGGGACGATTACCATTCCCCGCCGTGGTGGTGACGGTCGGCGAGCCAAACGGATCGGGACGCGCATCGCATGGCGATGCCGAGAAAGAAAGGGAACCGCCGAGGAAGCTAAGCAGAAATGGCGGCAACGCTGCGGCACAAAGCTCCCTACCTGGCGCGCTTAACCGGCCGGTGTTTTCGGTAATCGCCGCCAATGAATTTGTATAGGTAAGAGGGGGTGCACGCCTCTCTCTCGACGGGCCACTCGGGTGAGCACAAGATGTATACCGGTTCGGCCGAACGCCCCTACCCAGCCAGGTGGGTTTGATTGTATTGATTTTTGCCAGCGTCGCCCTACATGCTCGCCCTCCCCTTTATATAGGCGAGGAGGGAGGTTACACTGTTTTGAAAAAGAGAAAAAGATCAGGTTTTAGTCGCTCGCAAGTGGCGGGTCGATGGGGATCAAGCCGCCGCCCCTTGCCCCGGCCGGGCTCCGCTGTAGTTGCTCGTAAATGCGAGAGCTGGGGACTTGTGCCGCCATCATTACGGCCAGATTTAATGCACTGACACGCAATAAATGCTGCCGCTTCGTGGATTTCACGATTCGGTTCTTCCTCGCCACCGCGGGCTTCGGCCCCGATCGCCTGTTCCCGGGCCCATGCGCTTTTCACCGGGGTACCCATGGCCTGGGTACCCGTCAAGGTGTTTCGCCAGAAACCCTAGCCACATCCTCTCGTTGCCCCTGCCGAGCGACTCGGTGCATGCACACCGACGCACGGCGTTCCATCCCCGGACGTGTGGACTGCTGTGGTGACGCTGCTGCTACTGCGGCGTGGAGAGGACGATCCGTGGCAAGGACGATCCGTGGCGAGGACGATCCGCAGCGAGGACGATCCACGCCGAGAACGATCCACTACAACGACGTGCGAAGGATTCCGCAACTGCGCGTCTAGTGGTAATAGATCTATGATCCCCTTCTTGCGAGTAGCTTTTCTGGTTTGCAGTAGAAATTTTAATTTGTGCTAGAGTAGCATACCGCGTTTCCCAACACATCCACCCAAAAACAAATTGGTGACTGTGTTATTGATGTCCAACTGCATACTGTAAAAGAATGATGTATCCTCTACATGCAGTTATTGAAAGTACTTAACTGTGTCTACCATATTGCTACACACTCTTGTGCCTCATTAATGTTCAGATGTTGCTGACACATTTCTTTGTGTAGGAGATGTTTCTCATGTTTTTGTACATATCAAATTGGACGCACATCATCATCCTTGTAGGGTGTTGTTTTCGTGCAACATCTCTATAAGGTCATAATCATCATTGGTAATGTGCTTGTACGATCTCAAGAAATGAAGCTAAGAGGATCTCACAGGGGGCGTGATTGTGCTCTAGCTCAACTATGTTGACCACCCACTTATCGTCCCTCTTAACAATCATCATCCTTGCTTTGCAGTTGGTCTTGTGCAGTTTATTGCTCTTTCGTTAGCCGCTACTGGCACTTTCTTCATTACCCTTCTTTGTGTTGCATTTAGAGTGGCAGGCATACTCATATTTGTTATAGTCTCCTATAGCTTGGCCCTTGGTGTTGCTTGAAACCTTCGTTCCAAAGCCAACAGTAAATGCATAATCATTGTAATACTTTTGTTCTTTCTCTTTAGTAAAGAACTCTATGCCAATATGGGGTTTAGTAGGCTATGAGCTGGCACAATCTGCATCTCCATCTTGTCAATCCATTTCTTCTTTGTATGTATCCACATCCCTCGTATCATTACTTGTGGCCAATAAAGCTTCAACAAAGACATTTTTCTATTCATTATCTTATGGAATACTAATCTTATCCAAGTTTCTATCGACACCATCGTCTATGGGCGGAACGCCTACACACACTAAATGGATGAATTTTTATCATAGAAACCAAGTGAAAATATCATAAACAAAACATCCAATTAAAAGAACTTCAAATAAAACCAAGCAAGTCATTTTTTCGAACACGATGTATGCAAAGCAAACATCAGGAGAAAATCATGAATCTTGCCTGAGACATGTCAGAGTAGAAGAGAGAGGGAGATTGTGGACAACATTTCAAGCGCGTTTAAGAAGTTTCAAGACAGTGATTGAAGCCGATGACGAGAGGATTCGAAACTGAGGAGGACGGGCATCCCTCACACTCCATGTAGGTGACAGAGGAGGACGATGCGGCATAGGATGAGGCAGGACGGTCGGGTTTTGCATGCGCCCCGTGCACAAATCCAAGGAGGATAGTGCGGCATGGGGATGAAGCGGGACAGTGGCCAGACAACATAGATGGCATCGACGGTGAGCTCCCCTATCTACAAAGGATGGCGGCGTGCTCTCCCCACCTAGAAAGAAAAGTGCTTATGGGATGAGTTTTGTGAAATCCGATTACTACGATAGGATGGACTGTTGGATGATCCAAACAATATAGCGTCCCACAGTTGTACTATTTTTTCATCCCTTTTCATGCAATAGAGTGTTTTTCTTTTTATTTTTCCCACACCTCTATTCCCCTCTTTATTACTGTACATGTTTTTTTTTCTATCGGCCATATGTAATAGGGATGGAAAAGATATTTCCATTTTTGCTATAAATATACAAGTAAGCCTCACCTTTTCTTTTCTTTCTAAATTATAAAATAATATATATCTCCAAGCAGCAACATCTAATTGTCGCTACTGTGTATTTTTTATTTAGGGTTACTAGGTCAAGGGCCATATGTTTTTTTCCAGAATTTCTACCATATTTATCCTTTTTTCTCGGAAACATCCAACAACCATTATAACTCAACTTTAATTAGAGTCCATCAAATTAAGAACCAAATATTTTTTTATGAGAATTTCTAGCTATTTTCTTAATATATCTAAAAGACCTACCACGAGCTTTTAATATATAAATATGCATTTGCACGATTGGATTTGTTATTTTTCTCGGTATCAAAGGACACAACTTAGCTGATTTAGACTATCTTTTATATAATATGTGGGACATAGATTTATTCAGACGAATTGTAACATCCAAAAATTACAAGAAAATGACAATGGAAATTTAGAATTTAGAATTTTGAACGTGATTACTTTTGAATTTTTTTATTTTTCTTGTTCCTTTTGGATTTTGCCCTAAAAGAAAAATCATTTATGTTGATTTAGTAAAAAGGTAAAAGTAAAAAGGGAAAAATAAAAAATAAAAAAATCTATAAAAATTATATTAAAATATTATAAATATCTAGAAAAACTTTTCTACAGTAAAAAATTCGTGTGAAAACATTAATTAGTGACAAGAGGTGCAAATTAATGATTTTTGACAAAAAAAATAGTGTAATGTCATATTTTTGTGAAATCCCAAAGATTGTATCAAGCTGAAATTTTTACCATATCATCCTCAGCATAATTTTTATATCTATTGAAAACATAAAAAATTAATATTCAAATCTATTGCCTTTTAAAATTCTAAAAATATCAGTATAAGATTTATTATAACATAAATATTAAATATATAAATCTAAAAATCTAAAAATTTTACACAAGATCACGTGTTCCATAATAAACCATCACAGAAATTTTCAAAAATTATTGACTTTATTTAAATCCCCAATTAAATGAAAAATTAAAGTGGGCAGTAGTGCTTATTAGAATTATTAAAAATTTTCTACCAAATTTTTAACATAAAATTTTTACATAAGTCATATAACCCTCTGGACACTTCATATAAAAATATATAAAAAATTTTAAACACCATTAAACATCCCAATTAATGCTCAAACTTGAGGTGTACGGACAAACCGACTGGGATTTCTTTTCTTCCACCACTGCCAAGTGGGCCCAATTACTATTTGGGACCCACCGACCAGAAACTAGAATTGCCCTCTCTCATTACCAACTGCCAGGTGGGCCTCCCATTTCCAGTTAACCCCACACGTCATACTCCCTCTCTCTCTCACTCTTATCGTCCCCCATCTCTCCTCTTTCTCTGTTGGGATACTGCCGCAGCAAGGAAAGATCGCCATAATCGCTGCCACAACAAAAGGGGCTCTTGTGAGACTTTGGCCACCAGTCAAACTCCACCACAACTAACCATACCTCCTGACACATCACTGCCATGACCACATATTTACCCATACTTGCCACAAATTTCGCACATACTGCCATGGCCGGCCGCCGAGCTATCCCTGTGTCCAAACCCTACTTTCACCGCCTTGATCGCTTATTTAAACTCGTCAAAGCCTCATTTAGCATTCACAACTACCATCACACCCTCCCCGCTCAATCTATTCTTTAGCTCTGCCCAAAAATGTCTTTGTCTTCCTCACTATCGGTGGAACCCGTAGACCAAGCAAGGCAAATCAGGTAATGAAGAGTGCCATTTTCCAATTAGTCTTGTCTGAAACATTCTCACCCATCACTAATCCTTTTCCCTCACATAACTGCAAACCTATAACATCCTCAGTTTGGCTTTCTGGAGAAAAATCTAATTTAAACTAATTAAATTCAAAACTTGGAGTTTCCCTGGTGTTTATATTAACCTGGCATCCTTTCCCATCCAAAATCGGGATTCAATTCCCTTCCGGTCGAAAAATCGAATTTTCAGGTTCCCGCCGGTACCCGAAATTTCACCAGAATTTTTAGAGCCATTTTAGAATATTTGGGACCCAATAAAATTGGTTTCGCGGAGTTTGGATGAAATTTGTGGAATTAAATATTCAGGCGCGAATTGCGGGCATTAAACAAAAGCCGCGCGAGATAAAATAGGAGCGAAGGTTCAAAAATCCGGGGAATGGTTCCTAAAATCATTTTGGAATATTTGGGGCATAATTGAAGTGATTTTGGGATTTTTGGAGCATTTTTCAACTCGGGTGAAATTTCGGGTACCGGCGGGAACCTAAAAATTCGATTTTTCGATCGGAAGGGAATTGAATCCCGATTTTGGATGGGAAAGGATGCCAGGTTAATATAAACACCAGGGAAACTCCAAGTTTTGAATTTAATTAGTTTAAATTAGATTTTTCTCTAGAAAGCCAAACTGAGGATGTTACAAAACCTAGCCAACTGTAGCGCCACCGCATCATCCCTTCGTCATCTTCACAGCCGGCAACAGGTGATAGCTCGGATTGCTCACTCCTTTCCTCGGTAAAGCACAAAAATGAGGTCACAAGAGCCTACTAATGCTCACCCCACACTTAGCCGAGCATGAGAGTCACTTATTTGCCTTCACAGCTTGGCGACGATGAATCTACCGCACCTCGCTGCCGCAAGCTGTGCTCGGGTTGGTGCCAACCAAGGCTGAGTTCACCTGTAGATGTGCAAAGGTTCACTATAGTTCACAATGCCGTTCGGTAGACCTCACCAGCACAACCTCGCTATTGGCGAGCTCATCTTCCACCTTCCCATGCTCAGTCTCTATGACTGGTGGGGTTGAGTTTTCAACCACTCGTACACGCTCACACACACCGCCGTGCGGTCCCACAATGTTAGTCGTTTGCGCAAAATGCATACACAGACCAAAGGGTCCCACACACCAATCACACACACGTGCTCTCATACACTGAGCCGTGGGCCACGTAGGTCAGTCGCATGCGCGCAACCACTGACAAGCGAGTCCACTCTGTCAGCTGCGAGCTCACGCACACACGTGCAAACACTGATCGATGGGACCAGCCTATCAGATGGTGCGGTCAAGTTCTATGAGACCCCCCCTTTTATGCTATAGTGTAACAAAAAAGAAAAGTTCTAAAGTGCATACTGTGCTAGTTCTATGATTAGCAGCTAGCACACACCTCTACAAATTGAAATCACAACCATACACCATATTTTATTTTATATAATAGCGGAAACATTTATACAATTTGACATGAAGGGTCAATCAAAATACAACAGAAGAATCAAAAGTCTTGTAGTGTGCCACATAACCCTCAGGCAACTGATAAGGTATAAACTATAGATAAAATCATCGTTGTAATTCCCGTAACATGCGTTAAAGTATTATTTTTTGGAATATTCTATTTTTTCACCTAAAAACAACAATAATAGCAAGGGTGAGTACATTGTGTACTCCGCAAGACTTGAAGTGTTTGCAAAACTATAATAAATGCAGGTTGTATCCAGAGAAAGGCTACTATGGTTATTTTATATAAAGCCAAATTGAATTGTAAATACCGAATAATAGATTGAAAGCAAAATTTTATAAAAACAATATGACAGGTAAATATAAAATAACAAGTATGAATAACGGAAATATAATAATTAACTCACAGTCCTTCATGAGCAAACTCACAGTCCTTCATATAAAGCGACCAACTCCAATCGATGGCATATCATCTGTAATCAAATCTTTGCCAACACTTGGCACAACAGCTAAAACAATCTTGCCAACACATGGCAAAGCATTGAATCATCTATAGGGTAACTCACCAATACCAATTTTTAAACTTCCAATTCATTTTATGAAAAATATCAAAATCAACTAACTAGTGTTAGTTCACCAAGTCTCCCATAACTGCAGGCATGGGTTTTCGAAAAGATTTGAACTCTGTAGAGGTGTACAACTTTACCCACAAGGAATGATCAACTCTTTGTGCATTGTAAATTAACACAGTTCCTTTGGTGTGCCGCAAAGAGATCATACAAAACAGTTACATTGCCCAGTCCTAACTTTGCACCAGCTCGGTGATGACAAATCCTTGCTATGGCGGTAGAAGTCAATAGCCGTACTTACAGTACTCACGATGGTTTCGCATCCCATCGCCCTCGTTCTCCCCATTGCCAGGCGTACACCATTGCACCGATATCCATTTACCCATAAGTGTGATACTACGGAATGTCGTGACTTTATAAAATATGAAATTGGAGATTAAAACTTTACGGTATGAGGATTAATCGCGTTTTCGGGTCGATTCCTGGTGTTTGGGCCCTTCTGGGGGAGTTTGGGCCCTAGCGGAACAAATTGGGCCGTTGGGGGAGGCTTTTGGGCCATGTGGGGAAGATGGGGGCAGCATAGCTTGCCCATGCGCCCCCCAAACCCTAGGGCACCCCCTCCTCCTCCCTCTCCTAGCTGCCACCCCTCCTTGCACCTCCACCCCTTCCTCCCCCTTCCTCCCCACCTCCCCTAGCCGGCCCTAGGAGAGATCCACCCCTATCCCTTGCTGACACACCCTTCCATACCATTGTCCTCTCCATCGGGAAGCTCTGCAACGAGGAGATCCGGCGGTTCCGGCGCGAGGAAGAAGATCGGGGAACCGAGAGGAGAAGTTTTGGCGTTCGTCGTTCGTCGGGCAAAGGTATGGCTATGGGTGACCCTTGGGGATGGTCTAGGTGCTGTGCTAGAGGGTGTTTTTATGCTTTTAGATTAAGAGGTGGTGCTGTGATTGGATAGATTGGATGAAAACTAGAGATTTCATAGTTCTCTATTTCGGGCAGATTGGGCACACGACCTAGGGTTTGAGTTTTCGCAATTTTAGAATCGTAATTTTGTCGGACTCCTGTTGAGAAAGTTGTAGATAACTTCAACACCTTTAATTGTACACCAAGAACGTCCAATTTCGCCCAGCCGTTTGAAAGTTATGATCGTTTTACCGAGCGTGTTCAAATCTGTGACGTAATTGGGACAGAACATAATGTTTTGTAGATTAGACAATTTTAGAGGCCGAATCAGCTTTTCCCAATACTTAGAAAAAGCTAGGAAATTTCCTAACCTTCGCGATGATGTACTCGTTTACTTGATTTGGAGTCCTAGAACTCAAGTTATGCTAGTTTGAAGCCTGCTGTCCCGTCGGGACAGATTCTCTGTTTTTCGGTTTTGGGAGTAGTTTGCGAAGTCGGGGTAGATGAGCGATTGTGTACTGTTTTGTGGGCAAGTTTTGAGTACGTGGTACCTATGTGCAGGTGGTGTGACCCCGGGAGTGCCCTCATCATCTCGCCAATCCGTCGCCCGCGGTTAAGGCAAGTGTATTGGAATGGTGAATGTGTTGTATGTTTGCTAGTCCTGATTAAGTGCAAATTGTTTACATAATGTGCTATCTTGCCATGATTAGTGTTTGCCCATGATGTGGTGAATATGGTACGTTATGATGCTATGCAATGATTAGTTGTTTATGTTTATGGCATATGTTGCATACATGGCATGAAAACTGGCCCGGTTGGTGAGGAAGTCATAACTAGTCCGGTAAGGTCGGTGAGAAAGTTATGACTAATACGGAGCGCCATTGAGTAAGTCCTACCTCATGATTCCATCCACGGTTGTGAATGGAAGCGAGGAGTAGGCACCCTCCATCTACGGGATGGAAGGGGAAAGATGGTGCACGCCGACGGGTGTGCACTCGGCAATACCGGTATGTGTTTCAAGGTGACATGTGCAGTGCATTGCATTATATGATGATGTTATATGATGAGGTCAATGAGATGCATACAATGTGAATATGAGATGATTATGATGTTGAATATGAAAAGTAGTGATGAAGGTATTGAAATGTGTTTTTTTGTTCCATTGCAATCCACTTTGCTGAGTGATGAACTCACGCTTGTTTTTTATGTTATTTTTAGGTACCATGAAATCGGCATGCGGGAAAGGGGCTTAGTGGCACATCTTCACAAAGTTTCACTCATTAAGACATACACAATTTTGCCATTCGTAGTTGTGATTATAAGTTAATGCGTTGAGAACTTGGAGTATGCCTTATTTGTGTGCTTGGTCATATTATTTACTTCGTTTTAGATCATGGAGTGGTTAAATTCATTATGCTAGACTTAAATAGTTGCTACGTCACCTGTTATTGCTGCTTTAGATGCTTCCCATTATGATATATCTTGTGATATTATTGTTGATGCTCCGTACTATGGAAAAACAAAGGAGATGCTGCCGAAATTTTCGGTTTTTGCATTTACTCCCTTGCTGTAATTTACCTTTAGATGTGGTATTTAGTTGTTGTTTAGTCTATGTTTGTTGACATCCAGGGCATACTAGATGACGGGGTGTTATAATAAGTCCATGTGGAAGACCCTTACAAGCAGACCTACCCGAAAAGCTTGTGCTACTCCAGCCTTCCAACGTGCAAAGCCAGTTCTAAGTAACTTGATATATTAAAACCGTTCCATACCAGCCATTGTGGTTGTACGGTTATCTCCTGGATCATACAACACTTCGTTCGGTCCTTGATTTGACCCGGGCAAGAAATCTCCCCCTATCTGTGGAAGTCACATGCACTTCCGGCTATTGTCAATAGCTCACCCATGTTAAAACTATAGTTTTATTTTTATTTTTATTAAAATACCAGTGATCATATAATCCATCATGTCCAATATTTATTTTCAATGTGTCAAATATTAAAATTAATTACGAATAGTAAAACCATATGTTCGTATCCTAATCTAAAGCATGCTAAGCAAATGCACGTAATAATTGAATATACCCATTTTGACATCATCAAAGGTCTGTCTATGAGCTAAGGTTATCAAGGTTCACATGTCAATAATAATCAAGGAAAACCATCAATGGAAAACCATCAATGAGGGTTATATCTACCGATACCCACAAAATAACAATGCTTAATAAACATAGCATATGCATGAAAACATTTAATAAAATATTTTAGAAATGCTGGGATCAATATGATCAAGTGGGTGCTTGCCTTGCTATTTATTGTTATTTGATAGAGTCAAAGTTGTAGCTTGGTGTCGATGATGACAGTGTTAGAAACATCGATGTCTACACGTCATTTAACAAGAAACCAAGCAAATAACAACTTTTCAATAAGGGAAAAAAAATCAGATGAAAAATCAAATAAAACTTTATAGACATAATAAGTGTAGCTTTGGGTTTGGCTTTTATGACTTTATCTTGTTGTTTCATTCTTAATTATTAATAGACTTAGATTTTGCTACAATGACACTACTTATTTCTATGAATTGTTTACTTTTATTTTACGAATTCAAGAAGCTAATATTATAAATATATTTATATTTTATTTTGAATTCAAAAAGCTAAGATTATTTGGATTAAACAAAATTAATACATAAAGTTATCATGAAGTGAATCAAGTGTATCTAATGTTTAACTCTAAATGTTCTCACATCTATTTGCATAGGAGTGAGGTCTAAAGATTCTAATAGATTTAAATAAATAACTTATAAAGCTCACTTATAAATGTTATGCAGGTTTAATCTGAAGTGAGTACAAGGTACTAACAATCAACAACTAATGCATATAAAGTTTAAGCTTAAGTTCATTTATTTGTATTATGGACTTTAGGGTTTATATTATGCAGGGTTATGCTTTTAATAGGATTCAGATGCAAAGCATGTTGTAATAGAATTATTTCTACAGAATAAAATAGTCTAGCTTAGGGAGTATTCTGAAGCTGGTCCTATATATATTAGTGCTTATCTGTAATGTTCCATTCATTTCCTAATATTATATATGTCTAAAGTTCATGTTATAAATGGCTAAATTTCATTTTATGTTTGCGATTGCGATTTACATGGATCTTTAACTATTTTTGTAGCATTAGTATGTCTTGATCCTAGAAGTTTCTTGGAACTAGTTTGTATAATTTAGCTTTTATGCATAAAAGTTATTCATATTTTAGTTTGTATGTGCAAGGGAAATGAATTCTTTTATGATCTTAATTCAAGTTGGATCATGTAAACATGGTAAGTCAAGCTATCTAGGAACTTGGTTCAAATTAAGTTAATCATTAATCATTTTAGATGATATGGACCTATCAGATGTTTACTCACTAATTTCTTTTACATTAGTATCCATTTGTGCTATAAGGTTATATACTAGTTACATGCATCTAGTATCTAAAATTCTTTATAATGTTAGTGAGAACTAAATCAAATATAAATTATTCTGGCATATCTAGATATATTATGATTCTAAAAGTGTTTAGAAGTTGATTTCATCAAAACTTGAATTTATAAGTCCAAGCTGTAATTATTTTGGTTTCTATGTATTGAATAATGATCTATTCATGAATTCAATTCAAACAGGGTTCAAATTAAATGTTTTTGAATATTTGGAAAATTCATACCCTCTGGAATATATTAAAATTTATTTCATGAGTTAAGGAGTTATGGTTTACAGTAACTATATCAGGGTTTTAAACATAGTAGGACATAATGTTTTGTGCAAAAAAATATTTTGAACTTGAATAATGTGTAAAATTTAAATTTAAATTTAAAAAATGATTCAAAACATGCTTTACACAATTTTTGTGCAAACAAACTCCAAATGAAATGAGACCAGTTTTGTTAGGATCCTTAGGTCATAAGCAACTCAAATATGAAAAAAAATATTTAGATTTTAACATGTTTTATACCTTGTTCTAGCTAAGGTTAGTTTCAATGTATTGAATATTGAAATATGTATAACTTGAACAGTTGAGCTCTAAATCATGTCCAATTAATTTCTATGTGTGCTTAAGACAATAAACTACCTAGACATGCAATAATACTTAGGGTGAAATATTAAGTTATATTTATTGTTCTACATGGTAGCTTAATGTCTTGTTATTATTAATCCAAATAATTTTAGACTCTTGAATTCAAAGTTATACATACATACATACATACATACATACATACATATATATATATATATATATAATTTTACCTTCTTGAATTTATAAAATAAGAATAAATAGTTCATAGAAAATAAGCAATTGTGTCACAGCATAGCCTAAGACTGCTCGTAATAAGTAAAAGTGAAATTATAGAATAAAATGCATATACATTAAATTTTGAAACCCTAACCCTAAACCACACCTATTTTATGTAGAAGTTTTAATTTGATTTTTCTACTTAATTTCTTTTTTCCCCTATTAAAGTTTGTTATTTGCTATATGACGTGTAGAACCTGACATCATCGATTCCGTTGTTGACGACCCAAACTTCTAGTTTGATAACACTCAGCAAGCCAAACACCCCCTTTGAACATATTGATCCCAGCATTTCGAAATTGTTTTATCAAAACTTTTATGTATGCGCTATGTTTTATAAACACTACTATATTGTGGGTTACGATAGATATAACCTGCATTGATGGATTTCCTTAATTAATATTGACAAGTGAACCTTGATAACCCTAAACTGTGTATAGACACATGAAAATAAGAAATGGTATACTCGATTATAAATTGCATATGATTAGCCATGCATTAGGTTGGGAATACGAACAGATGGTTATACTGTTCGCAGTGAGTCTAAATGTTGAATATGATGGACATGAAATCTTGGACATATTAGAGAAATTATGGTCATGAATATTTTGGTAAAAATGAAAATAAAACTATGGTTTTGATGTGGATGAGTATTGGCGATAGCCGGAAGTGCATGGAACTTGCATGTAGATAGGGGGAGATTTCTCACCCAGGTCAGATTAAGGACTGAACTATTGTATTGTTTTCATACCAAGATAACCATACAACTACATGTGCTATAGTATGGGATGGCCTTAACCTATTAAGTTACTTAGAACTAGCTTGCTTGAAGGGACGTCTACACTGAGGTGATTTTAGAACAAATATTTACCGACACAACGGTGTACGCTTTGCTATGGGGAAAAATGGGACAGTGGGATGTGAAATCATTTATCATACCGAGTGTACAAATATCTTTAATCGCCATAGCAAGGGTTTGTCGTCACCGGACTGGTGCAAAGCTAGGGCTACGTAATATAACGATGCTATTATGATCATATGCCGCACACTTGAGGAAGTGTGTAAATAGCTTGGCATAAAGAATTGATCATATCTTTTTGGGTAAAGCAGTGCACCTCTGCAGAGTTAAAACTTTTTGAAAAGTTGTGCTCGTGATCAAGGGCACTTAGTAAAGTCATCACTTAGCTAGATGTTTTCATATTTTCATAAAATGTGATGGAATTGAAAATGGATATTGGGATCATAAGTTGGAAAAGATTTTACTTCTGATGATATGCCATGTGTTGGCAAGGTTTGGTTTTATGCCCTATGTTGGCAGGATAATGGTACGATATGTTGCTCACATTCATGGAGGAACTGTGAGTTGTTATGATTATGATTATACTCATACTTGTTATTTTATATACCTGTCAAATTGCTTTACAAAGTTACGTTTTTAATTTATTATTTAGTATTTATAATTCAAGTCAGCTTTATGCAAAATAACTGTAGTAACTTTTTATTTGATACAGCATGCATGTATTATAGGTTTTGTAAAAAATTTGCGAGTACGTAATGTGCTCAACTTGTTATTATTGTTATTTTTAGCTGAAGACACAGATTTTCCTGATGAAACTTATTTTGACACAGGATACGGGGATAATAACGACGAGCTTTTATAGGTTTACCTTGTCAGTTGCTTGTGGAGATATTGGGTTAAAAAGTATACTATAGGATAAAAAATATCTCCACTACAAGTTTATTTTAGATTGTAAGAATATTATGTGTAAAACTGCTTCCGATGTAATATGTAATAAAATATTGTGTATGGTTGTGATCTCAATTTGTGGATGTGTGTACTATCGGTTAAAATCGTATTCAATACAACTGTGTGCTCGTATTTACGAAACGATACAACATTTTCGCGAAATTACAAAAAACCCACCCTTGACCGGTTCCTGGGGAACCATTGATGCATGGCCGGTTCCCCAGGAACCATACAAGTTGCATGACCGGTTCTGAGGAACCATATACATGCCTTTGGCCGGTTCCCAGAGACCATTCAAAGCCATCTGGTTCTGAGGAATGGCCATATGTCGGTTCCCGAAACCTGGCCAAGGCATTTTTTCTTTTTCTAAATTTTGGGAAATTTTCGTGATTTAGCACATGTTTCAACTCGTTGTTAAAGCGTAGAAATAATTAATGTGCTATACCCTGATTATTTAACCATTAAAATTATGAAGCCACTTTTGTTATTATCAGAGGGAAGTAAATAACATGTATTCGTAAAAAACTTAGGTGTACCAATTAGCTTTTGTTAGGAGGGTCATATCGGGAGCCATGACGCCTTGATTAAAGTATACCGTAATGCCGTAATATCTTGAATACCTAAGTTTTATTGTCAACGTTAACTTTAAGCCTTTTCGGCCAGTAAAATATCACGTTTAAATGTAATTTTTGGCACGACATCGCAGATGTGCTCTTCGATATATGGAGTACCATATTCTCGGCAAAATATTTTATTTACACACCTTGCTTTGCTACAAAAATATGCCGCGAATACACCTAGTTTTATTGTCAACGTTAACTTTTAAGTCTTTCCGCAATACGTAAAATATCACGTTTAAATGTAATTTTTAGCACGAATACTGCAGATTTGCTCTTCGATATATGGAGTACCATATTCTGGCAAAATATTTTATTTACACCTTGCTTTGCTACAAAATATGCTGCCGTAATACTCCTAAGTTTTATTGTCAACGTTAACTTTTAAGCCTTTTACGCAATACGTAAAATATCACGTTTAAATGTAATTTTTGGTACGAATCTCTTAGATTTGCTCTTCGATATATGGAGTACCATATTCTGGCAAAATATTTTATTTACACCTTGCTTTGCTACAAAAATATCTTCGCATAATACCCCTAAGTTTAATTGTCGACGTTAACTTTTAAGCCTTTTCGACCAGTAAAATATCACGTTTAAATGTAATTTTTGGCACGAATCCTGCCAGATGTGCTTCGATATATGGAGTACCATATTCTGGCAAAATATTTTATTTACACCTTTCTTTGCTACAAAATATCTTGCCGCAATACCCTAAGTTTTATTGTCAAGCGTTAACTTTTAAGCCTTTCGGCAATACGTAAAATATCACGTTTAAATGTAATTTTTGGCACTAATATCGCAGATGTGCTCTTCGATATATGGAGTACCATATTCGGGAAAATATTTTATTTACACCTTGCTTTGCTACAAAATATGCTTGCCGCAATACACCTAAGTTTTATTGTCAACGTTAACTTTTAAGTCTTTCCGCAATACGTAAAATATCACGTTTAAATGTAATTTTTGGCACGAATCTTAGATTTGCTCTTCGATATATGGAGTACCATATTCTGGGAAAATATTTTATTTACACCTTGCTTTGCTACAAAAATATGCCGCCGCAAATACCCTAAGTTTTATTGTCAACGTTAACTTTTAAGCCTTTTCGGCAATACGTAAAATATCACGTTTAAATGTAATTTTTGGCACGAATACTTGCAGATTTGCTCTTCGATATATGGAGTACCATATTCTGGGAAAATATTTTATTTACACCTTGCTTTGCTACAAAATATGCTGCCGCAATACCCTAAGTTTTATTGTCAACGTTAACTTTAAGCCTTTTCGGCAATACGTAAAATATCACGTTTAAATGTAATTTTTAGCGCGAATCTGCAGATTTGCTCTTCGATATATGGAGTACCATATTCTGGCAAAATATTTTATTTACACCTTGCTTTGCTACAAAAATATGCTGCCGCAATACCCTAAGTTTTATTGTCAACGTTAACTTTTAAACCTTTTGCAATACGTAAATATCACGTTTAAATGTAATTTTTGGCACATCTGCAGATTTGCTCTTCGATATATGGAGTACCATATTCCTGGGAAAATATTTTATTTACACCTTGCTTTTACAAAAATATACGCCATAATACCCTAAGTTTTATTGTCAACGTTAACTTTTAAGCCTTTTGCAATACGTAAAATATCACGTTTAAATGTAATTTTTGGCACGAATCAGTAGATTTGCTCTTCGATATATGAGTACCATATATTAAGGAAAATATTTTATTTACACCTTGCTTTGCTACAAAAATATCTTGTAATACCTAAGTTTTATTATCGACGTTAAACTTTTAAGCCTTTTAAGCAGTAAAATATCACGTTTAAATGTACTTTTTACATTTAAAGCGTGATATTCTGAAAAAGGCTTAAAAGTTAACGTCATAAAACTTAGGTATTATTACATACTTTTTTGTAGCAAAGCAATAAATAAAATATTTTCCATATGGTACTCCATATATCGAAGAACATCCGCAGATTACTAAAAATTACATTTAACGTGATATTTTTCGAGCTTAAAAGTTAACGCGTTGACAATAAAACATTATGCGCGACATATTTTGTAGCAAAGCAAGGTGTGAAATAAAATATTTTGCCAGAATATGGTACTCCATATATCAAGAGCAAATCTGATTCGCGCTAAAAATTACATTTAAACGTGATATTTCACGTATTGCCGGAAAGACTTAAAAGTTAAGCGTTGACAATAAAACTTAGGTGTATTGCGGCAAAGATATTTTTGTAGCAAAGCAGGTGTAAATAAAATATTTTGCCAGTATATGGTACTCCTATATATCGAAGAGCTATCCGCAGTAGATTCGCAAAAATTACATTTAAACGTGATATTTTACGGCCGAAAGGCTTAAAAGTTAAGCGATAATAAAACTTAGGGTATTGCGCATATTACGTTACGGTATACTTTAATCATGGCTCCCGATATGACCTACCGAACAAAAGCTAATTGGTACACCTAAGTTTTTACGAATACATGTTATTTACTTCCTCATGATAATAACAAAAGTGGCTTCATAATTTTAATGGTTAAATAATCGGGTATAGCACATTAATTATTTCTTACGCGTTTAACAACGAGTTGAAACATGTGCTAAATACGAAATTTCCCAAAATTTAGAAAAAGAAAAAAAAATGCCTTGGCCGGTTTTTAAGGAACCGTACAGCAAGCTTGGCCGTTCCCGAGGAACCGTAGATGGCTTGAATGGTTCCTGGGGAACGGCCAAAGGCATGTATGGTTCCCAGGAACCGGTCATGCGCTGTATGGTTCTGGGAACCGGCCATGCATCAATGGTTCCCCAGGAACCGGTCAAGGGTGGGTTTTTTGTAATTTCGCGAAAATGTTGTATCGTTTCGTAAATACGAGCACACAGTTGTATTGAATACGATTTTTTCCGTGTACTATCCACTGATCATAGGATTAGAACTGTATGTACATTAGAGTCTTTCCTTTATGGTATACTGTATCAAAAAGGGTGTGTCTCACATGAACATTTGAAGTGGCTACAAAAATTTGAGGACAAAACACATCACCAGGAAACATAATTAAATCATAATATTTACTGCAAAAATGATTTGAGCCTCATACACTGCTGATCCTCATGATATTCAAACACACCTTTACGAAAAAAATAGCCTGGCTCACGCCTCACGCTATAAGGTGGTCATTTGATCAAAACACCTTTACGAAAAAAATAGCCTGCCTCACTATATATGGTGGACAGTGATCTCGAGCACTCCCTTTTCTTTTCCCATAAGCTACTTTAGATGCTGACGATGAGTCGATGACACCTATAAATATAAAAAAACTAATTATAGCATCTCAATCTACTTTTTAGTTTCCTTTTTCCAAATCCGATGGTACATGAGAGATATACCCACTCTACTTTTTTAGTTCCTCTTTTCCAAATCCGATGGGTACATGAGATATTTTTTTTTTTCTGTAACAGCTCTGAATTAAATCCATATTTAATTCAACACCATTACATGGAAAATATGAATTGTAATAACTCTAGAACTATTATACTTACCCTTAATTGTAACGATGCTACTTAGCATGTACTCCCTCTTACTAAGTTTATAAGGTGTATTTTTAATGGTCTTGTCAACAAATATATGACATATATTTTATATTCTGATGCAAAAATGGTATAATGTTTCCTCTGTACCCCTAATAAATATCAAAGATTATATTATATTGTACATACATGCATTGAATATAGTTCTTAGAGATAATAATCATGAGTACTCTATTCATTTTCAATATCGTTTTGTCTATTTGTAAGGAAGAAATACACCTTATAACTTGGACGACTGACAGAGTAACAATTCCAATCTGCATTCTGTAATTTTTATTTTTGAAAAAAAAAAAGCATTAATATACATTGAAAGATGATCCTTCAAGGATTGAGATGTGGAAACCTTTTTTAAATAAGACGTGGCAACTCATCTTCATATATAGCGTGGTTATTATTGAGATATAACCGAACTCTAGAGTTTGATGGGCGAATTCCAAAACTATCCTAGGGGTTTTGGCTATAAATATAACACTCTATTGTACAAGAGAATGAATATACAATCAATAAAGAAAAGAGAGTTGAGATTCTCTATATTTGATGTTCATCTATTACGATTATTCTTTCAGTATTTTTAATTGGCATTAGAATTGATCTACCATGATCCATCTATTATTCAAAAGTTGTGTTTGCCGTGCGGTGTGGTACCTCGGAATCTTGGATGTGATTCTGCTTCAGTACTATACAAACTAAAAAAGAAGTGCACTCTTCTTCTTGATGTTGCCACTCCTAGTGCAAAGCTATGCATGTCTCCATGATAAACTTGTTACACCTCAATCGCCGGCTACGGCGTGCACATCAACATCGCTCTGACGCTGACACATGTCAATGCTGCTGCGTGCGCAATAGGGATGTGCCATCAAGACTCAAGAGCACGTTGGTTGGCCGGCCGGTCAGGCTGGCTTCCCGTCGACTTCGCCAAACTCGCCTTCCCGGCCAGGTGCCATGTTTGATCTGCCAAAGGGTTTGGATTAAGAGCGTAGCCATCTACAGCGTAATGTTGCTGCATGCTGGCCTCTTACCAATGTAGAGTATCTCCCTCCGGTCGTTGCCCTAGCGTAGCCATCTACAGCGTAATGTTGCTGCATGCTGGCCTCTTACCAATGTAGAGTATCTCCCTCCGGTCGTTGCCCTAGCGTAGCCGGTCGGGCTGGCCTCGTCGCCGACTCTCCTGCATACCGTCGACGGGCAGCACGTTTGTTTCCTTGGCTCGTGCGTGTCCCACGGCCCGTACGCGCACACGAGCACAGGTCATCAGAGTACAATAGCGTTTTTGACATCACGATGCACTTTGCACCAAGTACCCCTCAGACTCTCCATGTCTCTAGATCGATCGCTCCAAACCTCCGACCGTGGCTTCCTCCTCTTCGTCCGACGTAGTTATGCTCCTCGCTCCAGGCAGCATCACAGTACGTACTCTTCGTCCCTCCGTGCGCACCGACAGGCATCTTCCATTGGCATCAAATATACATTTGTTCGTGCGGATGTGCTTCTTTGTGACGGCCCGTCTTTTCAGGGGTATGTTTGAATACCTCAACAGCTACCCAAGAAGATTAACTGTCGGTAACCAAGCACTCATTGCCAGACAAAGAATTAACACCAACTCATTTTTATTGAATAATAATAGGGCCTACGGCCGAGTTTTTACAAAAAGGGCGCAGCGGGGCCCAAATATAATACAACCAAAACACCGCACAGGCAAGGCCTGAGCAAAACACTAAGACCTCAAAACCAAACCAAATCGTCACTTACGAGTTCTTGATAAGCTCCAACTTCTTGAAACTCTGAAAGGGTCGGGTTTGCAAGAGTGAGTACAATAGTACTCAACAAGTCGCACAGGAAAATACTGAATACTATATGCTAGAGATTAACAAATGGATGGCACAGGTTTAAGTATTTGGATGCAGTTTTATTTGTAACACCATTTTACATTTGAAACACAAACCGTAAAATATTAGTAACTGGGGGCGGGGGGTCACAAGTTCAATACCATTACGCCACATTCAAATAATTCCAAAATACTTGAGCTTGGTTACGGGTATCATCCCAGTTCAAACTTAGCTTCATTAACCAGAAGCACGGCGTAATCGATTACCATTTAGATTAAGACTCTGCATAGGTGGTCAGCTTTACCCACAACATATCTACGACCATTAATGCCACCAGATCACATGCAACTTAAAGGCATGCGGCCAGGCTGAGACTATCACAACCTTTTGATTGAACATCCCCATGGTAGCTCCTACCCGATAGGTCCTTCGACCCACTGTTCTTGGGACCCCATTGGCCAACGCAGGAGCCACGCTCCAGTACTGAGTGGGTACCTATCGTTGTGCGAACCGGTGAATGACATCTCATTCCCGTTCCACCAAACCCGTCGATCATTCCACTCCGGGAATTGTAATACCCCAAAATTTTGCTTTTCTTAAATTTATGTGTGATTTGGCACTTTGGTGAATTTTTGGGATTTTCTGGAATTTATTTGGAATTTATTCCCTTTTGAAATAATTAAAGAATTTAACTTTGCAAATAAAAATTTGTTGTAAATATTTTATTTGAGTCCAAAATGATCCAAAATATTTTCTAGAATTTTTCTGGAATTTTTCTGAGTCTTTTGCTATTTTTAATGAATTAAATGAATTTTTGAGAATTAATTGGATTATTTAATCGCTGGAAAATCGAGTGGGTTGTACTGTTCATCCGACCGGACCCGAGTCCGAGTCAGACTCGAGTCCGACCCAAGCCAACCGTTCCGGTCGAACCCGCTCGGCCGAACCCTAACCCGCGTGACCGTTGGATCTTGATCCAACGGCCACGATTGAGCCACGTCACCCGAGCCCGAGTCCGACCGAGCCAGCCAGCTCGCCCGAGCCAGACCCGAGCCCAAACCCTCGCACCGTTGGATCTTGATCCAACGGCTGACGTTGATCCACGTCACCCAATCCGAATCCAACTCGGATTCCGCCGCCGCAACGGAGTGGGCCTCGGTTTCCGCGCGTTTCACGGACGCCGAGGGCCCTATTTAATGCGCCGCCGCCGCTGCCGTGTTGCCGACTTCCGTGCGCACCCGTAGCCCTAGCTCACGCCGCTCAAGCTGCCGTGGTTGCGCCGCAATCGCTCGCCGTAGTTGGCCGTGCGTTCCGCCGCGTTCGTTCGCAGTTTTCGCCGCCGTCCGCCGTCCTCCGCCGCCGTTGAGCCCAGATCCGGAACCGTGAGGTCAAGCCGCGTCGGTGAGGACCTTTCACATCGCCGGAGGAGCCCCGCAACGCAGTCGCCGTGGTCGCCTTCCTCGTCTCCGGTGACCTCGCTCCGCCGCAAGCCATCGCCGTCGACCGAGCTCCACCAGCCGTCCGATCCAAATCCAAGGGTCCAGATCGCGCCACGTCACCCCCCGGTGAGATCCCACGTGCTAATCCCAGATCTATTTCCAATCGTTGGATCTAGATCCAACGGTCTAGATCGTGCCACGTAGCCTAAACCGCACCGAGCTAGGATAGATCTCAGCCGTTAGATCTAGATCGAACGGTTAGGGTTAGCCGCGTTGTAATCCTTAGATTGGATCTTGACCGTCCGATCAAGATCGAACGGTCCAGATCAGCTGAGTAGTTTTTCTACTGCGTTAAGCCAGATCCAATCTGGGCCGTTGATTTTTAAATCAACAGCTGAGATCTAGCCACGTGGCCGGGAAGCCGACCGTCGCGGTCAGCGCCCGCGCGTGGAGCGTGTCTCTGACACGCGGTGCCTGCGTGTCAGAGGGCCCACGCGTCAGCCACGCCCACGCAGGCGTGAACCCGCGCCGCTGACAGGGCGGGCCCGCCTGTCAGTGACGCCGGTCCGGTGGACCAGTTCCGCTATGGACCGAACCGTGCGCGTGGACCGGGTCCATGCACCGGAACCGACGTGGCCGCTCCAGAGAGCGCCACGTGGCATGATGACGTCATGCTGACGTCATCGTGGGGTTCGGCCGGTGCTGACGTCAGCAAGGCTGACGAGGACCAATCAGGAGCTGACACGTGTCATGCTGACGCAATAAATTAATTTCCGAAAAAGAAAATGATTTATTAATTCGAAATATTGATTTCAGAATTTGTTTCAAACTTCAAACGCTTATAACTTTTGCGGTTTAACTCCGATTTGAGTGATTCAAAATTCTAAATATTTATAAAATTGAGATCTACCTAATGATGAATTTTATTTAATTTTTGGACTAAAGTTTTTCTCTGTAATATTATTTAATTGATTATTTAAACTTTGAATGCTTATAACTTTTGCGTTTGAACTCCGAATTTGACGATTCCAGTTTCTAAAAATTCATAAAATTATGCTCTCTCTGTTTGTGAACTTTATTTGGATGTTTGGACACTTTTTGTCTTCTGTTTTATTTATTTATTGCTATTTGCACGCTTTACGAGTAGACGTTGAAGTGCCCGAAGGCTTCGAAGGCGAAGTGTTGACCCAGGAGCCAGCTCAGGACCAAGAACAAGTACTTTTTGAAGGCAAGTTGTGCTTTGACCATGTTGATCCCAATTTCAAATTAATTCGATTTAAAACTATTACATGCTAGTTTAATTAGAAAATACTTTATTTAATTATGGGAAATTAGATAAATACCAAATTGCTGTATGACACCTTGGTTAATTATATATGTGCCATGACTCCCTTGTCACCCTATTTGTGGATTACTAGTTGGATATTACTAAATTGCCAACATGGGAATTTAGATCGTTGTAGTATATTGCTTAGACCTGCTACGTGCTCTTGACATGATTTTGGACAATCAAATGTTAATATTGACTTAATGATATATTGAACCTGTTTTGGAAAGGTATCATGTGTTGTGATGTTGATGGCACGTGGTGAAATGGTAATCAACTGGGGGTTTGATAAATAGATTTTGACCGGGACATGTGGCAAGAATGATCGGGTGGGCCAGTTGTGGCACCGGGAACGTTGTTTTGGTTCTTCGGGTAGTCTTGCCCTGGTCACCCTAAGGACTTAACCTTGCAAGCCTTTGAACTGAGTCAAGCGTGCAACCACATGTCTGTAATGGGACAGACCTAGTTGATTAAGTTGCTAATAACGTACCTGTGGGACCTCAGGATGTCAACTACACCCTTTGTGTAGTTGTATGGGGGAGCGTACCGAGGCTGCGGCCAGGTACCCATCTAACGGTGTATTGGCCTAAACTTCGCCTTCGCTAAGGGAAGGGTTAGTGTGCAATCGCCGGGGAGGACCACTTGTACTGTTAGAAGTCTCCGAAAGACTCTGTTACGGACACTCGCCTTTGTGGTGTTTGACTGTATCTTGTGGGAAAAGTGCATAACCTCTGCAGAGTGTAAAATCTATTCGAATAGCCGTGTCCGCGGTATTGGACATCGCTCGGGAATTACAGTTAAGGTTTAGACTTTCTTGAAAATAACTTGGTCTTGAAAGGTTGGGTTTGGTTTAATAATGATGTTGTTGGAAGTGTGGTTTAGAATCAGGAAAGATGTTTATTTAACTCTTGGAAAAGTTATTGATGTTATACTTGTTTCTACTGCTTTCGAACCTACTTATGATACTTGTTAAATGCTCTTTACTACAAATATACCTTGAGCCACTCCTTTGTATTAAGCCATGCATGTAGTATATTAGCTGCATTCTGTGCATGACTTGCTGAGTACCAAGTACTCACCCTTGCCGCAATACAACACCAGTTGAAGAAGAATCTACACCAGCTTTGGAGGAGGAGCTCCCAGAGGAACCGTCTAACTAGGAGCGAGCCGGCCGATTACCTGTGGTATACTGGATGGCGCCATGAAGTTATCTTATTTTCCGCTGCAGTTATTTCTCTTTTAATAAGTTTCGCCCTGCGAGGCGTATATTTGTAACTTGACCATAAGGTCGAGCAACCAGTTTGGTTAACTAATTAAAATACCCTATTATTCGTTGAGTATGATTGTGATATTTGCCAATGTTGAGACTGTGTGCACTAACGCGTTCCTGGACTAGTGCTGAATACACAGAGGGTCCGGATTTGCAAATTCGGGTCCCGACAGGAATGCCGCTCCCCATTCTCCTCACTGAGAATGGTACCACCAAATGTAAGTATTCCCAGGGGACGAACAATGTTACTGAGTTATGTCGGAAAACGGTTCAACCAACCGGTCCAACTTGTGGTTGAACGCAATCTTAAGTTATTTACTTTGCTCAAGGGGGTTTCAAGATTAATTCGCTAAAGATCAAGCCATACCATCACAAACCAATCTTGTACCTACACGTACCAGCCACCAAACCAATCATGGCATTAATCATCAACCGGGGATCGGACTCAATTCCACCTCGTGGATTAGCTCAATACTTCCCCCTAACTGTAGCACTTTTACAAACTCCGAGTCAACAACTCGACAGCATTTTGTTTTCATTTTAAAACATTTGAACTAACTTAATAGGAATAATAGTAACTAACTTAACAGGAAAATAATTAAATTCTAGGGTTAACAAGGTTTAACATGGATCAACATTTCAAGGAGGTTAAATGAGCAATTTGGCATTATCTAGGTATCATGTCATTCTAAAATAACGAGTTTCAATATTTCAACATACAGTAAAATAATGCGATAGAAATTATTACTAATTATAACAGGCATGATTTTGAGTTCAATATGATCAATGGGGTGTGGCTTGCCTTGCTCGGCGGTGGAATCAGCTAACTCGAAGTTGGCGTAGTCGTACTTGGCTCCCTCTGGTCTGGCTCCTGCTCCGGGTACTGCTGCTGCTCCTCGAACTGATCAACGGCTAGATCGAAAATCGGGCCAGGAGAGAACGAAGGGCAATTTGGTTATTTTGGAAATTTGGGAGCTTTGGATTGCGGAGCGGAGGTCATTTTTGGACTCAGTGGCGCGAGACGGTTGGGAATATGTATTTTGGAGTATTTTGGAATTTTTTGGGATTTTTTGGGATTTTTTCCCAAATTTCTTGAGTTCTAAACGAGTTTTTAGATTATTAAATAAATTAAAAATCCGAAAAAGGAAAATGGAAAAAGACTGCACAGTGCTGGGCCGCGCGGGATGAATTCGGCTCAACTGGGCCCACGGGGGGCGAGGGCTAGCTCGGCTGGCCAAGCTGCGACACGGGGCGGGCATGGGCCAGCCGAGCGGCTGGCCTGGCGTGGCGCTAGCGTTAGGGCTGAAAGGGGGCGGGGCGGGGTTTTGGCGGCGGCGGCCGGAGCTGAGGACGGCGAAGCGAGGGAGAGAGGAGGGGAGCTCACCAGCTAAGGCGGGGGAGCGAGGGCGAGGGAGGGAGGCGGGGCTAGGGCGGCTTTTATACCCGCGGCGAGGCGGAGGCGGCAATAGCAGCGGGTCGCGCGGGCCAGTGCGTGGCGCAGAGGTGGCAGCGGCGCGTGGTCGCGGGGCAACGAGGGCGGTGTGGGCGCGCGAGCACGGGCACGGAGGCATCGTCGACGCCGGGGAAGGCGGGAGCTGTCGGCCGAGCAGGCCGGAAAAACGGGAAACGGGCTAAAAGGCCTAAGAAGAATTGGCCCAAAAAGCAAAAAAGAGAGAAAGAAAACAAAATTTATATTAAAAATCCAAATAAAAACTAAATTCAATTCATTTTGAAATTTTTGGGTTATTTCAACCTACTCCACTTAAAATAAATCTCGTCCCGAGATTTACTCCTCCTGGGGAACGGTTGGGAAAATACTGCTGCAAATCCCGATTCCTTTTACCATGAGGTTTATCCGAGGTGTGATTCTTCCACAACACTCGGTAGACCATGATAATTATTCCTGATTTCGAAACTCACCAGTAATGATGTTCGTGGCCCTTGTTGTTTCCTTGGCAGCGACATGGTTGATCCTTCCTTAGATGTGTCTTGAAGTGTTCTGGCCTTGGCTACTTGTGTTTCCTTCTGTCTTAACCAGCATTTTCTCCTTTAGGTATCCTCGTGTTTGTGGCGGTGGCTGACGAGTCACTAGTTGTCTGTTGGTCGGGGTGAAGGCTAACGTTTGTGTTCGAGCCACTTCGGTTGGTAAACTTCTCATTGGGCAATCCTGTCGGAAGTGTCTCATCTGTCCGCAATGGAAACATCCTGACGGCTTCTGGGGACAGTTGTTGGCAAGGTGATTTCCATTACAAACATGACATCTTACTGTTCCAGACTGAGTGGTCGTGGAGTCTGATCGCTGTCCACTCATTGCTGGTCTCTTGTTTGGAGATCCGGAAGAAAAGACTGGGGTCATTCCTCCGAATTGGGCGGAAGACTGTATCCTTAGCAGACGGGCTTTTCTCTTCCTAGTATCCTCCAAGTCATTCCGTGTTTCTTCTGATATTATGAACTTGTCCACCATGGACAATAAGTCCTTGAAATCTACGGGTGATATATGGAACTTCAAATTCTTCTGCAATCCTTCGAAGAATTGTTCCATCTTATTGGCTTCAGTGTCAACTTATCCCGATGCATAACGGGATAGGTAATTAAACTGATGGAGATACTCGTTTACGGTCAATCCTCCCTGCTGGAGGGCTAGAAATTCCCTTCTTTTGGAGGCCATATCCAGCTGGTATGTGGGCCTTTCTAAAAGCGTCCTCGAATCCTTGCCATGTGATCTCTTGTCCATTTTTCATTGCTTGGAAATTCATCCACCATGTTGCTGCTTGTCCTTGTAGCTGATGAGATGCATAAAGAACTCTTTCCTTGTCAGTGCATTGGATCGTGTCCAATTTCCTCCGGATATCTCGGATCCAGTCATCTGCTGCCAAAGGGTCAATCGGTGTCGAAAAAATAGGGGGCCTGGTCTTTTGGAAGTCAGACCATCTCGATCCACCTATATTTTCGTCTTGTCCATTTATATTTCCTTGATGATAACACTGAGATCCTGCAACTAGCTGTTCCAATATCTTTTTCATTATTTTCGCGTGTCGTTGTTCTGCTTGACGTCGGTTTCTTTCCATCACTGCTAGTACTTGTGCTAGGTTGACTGGGTTGCCGATTGACTCTTCATCACTACATGCATTGTTGTGCTGGGATCCTACTCCAGAGTCTCCTATGGTCTTAATTCTGACTTTCTTTTCGGTCTGCAGCAGGTTTTTGAGAAAAGCAGAAGACGAGTAAAAATTAGGGCATGAGGTAAGAATAGAAAGAATAGATGAGCTTTAGACGAAACGGAGGAATATTTTGAATTTAGACGGGGTATATAGATAATAATGGCAATCAAAATCACAGAGGTAAAGAACTTAGCAATTTTATAGAGCATGGATTATACACAAAACCGTCTTAAGGTTCAGCATAACCCATTTTACATTACAAAAACCTAATGCAAAAAGGGGCACAACTTCTATGACTATCGGGCCTGACTACGGCTGACGGCGTTATCTTCCAGGTGCTAGCGAAGATCGGCGAGAATTTTGAAGTTTAGTTGAGCAAGTAAAACTTAAAAAAAAACAGAGAGGGGATAAGGAGCTTTAAGGAAAGATAAGGTAGCAGGGGAAAAGGGAGATAGCAATAATACTTATATTTTTGAAATTCATTTTGTTTGTAAGCCAAAATAATTTTGTAAAGATTTTTTCTAAACCAACCTAAGGTCTTAATCTATGGTCAAGCCTAGGCTCTAATACTACATGTGATGGCCCGCCTTTTCAGGGGTACGTCTGAATACCTCGACAGCTACCCAGGAAGATTAACTGTCGGTAACCAAGCACTCATTGCCAGACAAAGAATTAACACCAACTCATTTTTATTGAATATAGGGCCTAACGGCCGAGTTTTTACAAAAAGGGCGCAGCGGGGCCCAAATATAATACAACGAAAACACCGCACAGTCAGGACGTGGTCAAAAGACTAAGACCTCAAAACCAAACCAAATCGCCACCTACGAGTTCTTGATAGGCTCTAACTTCTTGAAACTCTGAAAGGGTCGGGTTTGCAAGGGTTAGTACAACAGTACTCAATAAGTCGCACAGGAAAATACAGAATACTATATGCAAGAGATTAACAAATGGATAGCACAGGTTTAAGTATTTGGATGCAACTTTATTTGTAACACCATTTTACATTTGAAACACAAACCATAAAATATTAGTAGCGGGGGGGGTTCACAATTCAATACCATTACGCCACATTCAAATAATTCCAAAATACTTGAGCTTGGTTACGGGTATCACCCTAGTTCAAACTTAACTCCATTAACCAGAAGCACGGCGTAATCGATTACAATTTAGATTAAGACTCTGCAGATGTGCTCAGCTTTACCCACAAGATATCTACGGCCATTAATTGTACAACAGGTTAAGAGGGTGTGTATCCGGACAAAATTTTGGCAGCATCTCCTCGTTGTTCTCCAAATACACGTCTCGACAACAGGTCAAGAGGGTGTGTATCCGGAGAACACCAGGGAGGATGCTGCCAAAATTTTCTCTAGAATTGTACAACAGCTTAGGAACTTGCTCAAACCACATATCCCTATCCAAAATTGTTGCAATTCAAGACCGCTTGCTTATAAATATGCCATTTTAGCATATTTATAAGCAGGCACTCGAACGAGAGACACATAGGTTACGCAACCTAAACTCTAGCATAATAAAATGCGATAATAAGAGCAAGTATAGTACTAAAGAAAATTAATGTATAATCATGTCCACTAAAGCTAACTACAATATTTAGTGAACATGAATCAAATATTGCAAAATTTAGTTCAGCAATTAGAATCAATGGAACATGTAAACTTTTGGGAAGCTAGACAATGTTCTAAAAGGGATATAGCATACAGAACAAAGCTATCTAAGAAATAAATATCCTAGCCAAAAAGGTGCATCTCAAGCACCTTGACTTTCACATTCCAAAATAAGAAAGGAAATAGATCGACTAAATGCAGAATGAAATGTTCATGGATCCAAATTTGCTTATTTTGATATATACTACAATCTGCATCATGTCCTCAATTATGGTAATTATACATTGTCTTTAATTATTATTTTACCGTATTGATGCAATAAACTTTTTTTACAGATATCATTTAGAAAAATTAACTTCTTTAGTGTCTGCATAATGCAGCGATATATGGTAGTTACGGATATTTTGATTTATTTATATCTTCATATCGAGGTTGATAAACTCTTCCAAGAAAGTAAAAGCTACCTAATGTGAAAAAACTGTCTTCTAATAGAAGTTTAAACAAGCATCCCACTGTCCATTCAGGCAGCTAGCTAGGGATGTGCAATTCATCACCTCCCGTCCCACAGAATTGTATCCAAATATCTGATATATACACCAACTGAACTCCACTCGTTAAAACCCTAGCTAAACCCTAAACCATCACCTTACTTCGGCAATGGGGCCGGCGGGGGGAGCTCAGGGGAGAGGAGACCGCCGGGGGGAGCTTGGGCCAGTGGGGGGAGCTCGGGGGAGGGGAGGCCGACGGGGGAGCTTGAGTGTGCGGGGGCCGGTGGGGGAGCTCGGGGAGCGTGGGCGCTCGGGGAGGAGAGACGGGTGAAGGGGAGGAGAAATGAGATAGCTGGGGGCAAAGGGTACATATATATATGGTTGACAACATCAATGCAAGTTTTCAATAAAAACTGATTGTCATATGTATTATCTGTATCGGTTTTATAGAAGAACCGATTGTGATATGTATATTGTCTATGTTGGTTTTTTACAAGAACCGATTGTGATATGTATATTATCCGTGTCAGTTTTCTAACAAAATTGATTGTGATGATTATATCAATGTCGGATTTGCTAATAGAACTGATTGTGACATTCGGATTGCACAAAGAAATTAGCTCAAATATCATGAAATAAATTAGCTCAAAGGGACATAACATTTTCAAGTATAGTTGAAATATTTGACATATATGTTCTACAACTTTTACAAATATTTTTACACATAAGGGCCTTTTAAACAATATTTTTGTCCTTTGATCGAATGCTATATTATCTACAAGGCATTCTTACAACTTTGTTTACAATACAACCCTTCTTGATGATCTACACGCATTTAATTTGTTCCATGTGAGTCGTCGTCACCGCTAAGACATGCCCCATATGCAAACGGAGGTATCTCATCGAATTGGTTGTACTCTTCTTCATCTACGATATTTTCAACTCCAACGATCCGCCACTTACCATGAAGGATGACGTGCAACCTCGGATTGGCCGGATCACGCACGTAGAATACTTGAGTTGTTTGCTTAGTAAGGACAAATGGTTCATCTTTGTAGGCGAGTCTATTGATATTCACAAGAGTAAAACCTCTCTTGTCGACCTTCACTTCTTGTGGAAGTCTTACTCCCACTTACATCGGAATAATAGAACTTGGTATATTCTGTAATCGAGCTCCTATATTTCTTCGATCATCCCGTAGCAGGAGTTCATTGCGGTTGAGGTTCATCTTTTCGAGTAATCATCAGACAAAGGATCTATGCTCACACCACTGTTTTGAACTATACTCTTTGCATCTTGACTTTCAATGTAAAATATGTAGCCATTAATATTGTACCCCTACCATGTCTATACATTAAATCTTCGTTCGTCAGCCAACCATTTAATGGCCTCACTGACAAAGTTCTTCACCTTGTCTTTGAACCATGTGAGGAATTGCTCGTTGTGTTCTCATGTAATAGAATGCTCATCCATATGTGGATTCTCTTCCCATAATTTCAACTTGTGCTGCTGGATGTATGGATTAATTTCTACGCTATGTTGCAAGACTATAAGATGCGCTTTACAGTACATATAAAATTGTGGACTCGTTAGATTGGACCCAATGGTTCCTTTGCCACCAAGTTTGCCCTCATGACGAGATACAGGAACACCAATTGGTTGTATTTTACCTAGATAGTACACGCAGAACTCAATAACCTCTTCAGTCCCATAACCTTCAACAATACTGCCCTCAGGCTTCGACCGATTCCTCGCGTATGACTTTAATATACCCATGTACCTCTCGAATGGATACATGTAACGCAGGAATATGGGTCCACATATATTAATTTCTCTAACAAGGTGAACAACGAGGTGGACCATAACGTCGAAGAATGACGGGGGAAAATGCATCTCAAGCTGACAAAGAGTCTGCACCACCTCACTCTGTAAGTTCTCAAGTACATTGGGATCAATAACCTTGCTAGAAATCGCATTAAAAAATAGCATAGCTTCATGATTACCAACCTGATATCCTCTGACAGAATATTTCTTATTGCAACAGGGAGCATTTGGGTCATCAAGACATGACAGTTGTGCGACTTCATACCAAACAACTTCAAATCATCCATGGACACAAGCTTCTTAATGTTTGCGAAGTAGCTCACTGGAACTTTAATACCTTGCAGAAGTCTTCTTTCTCCTTTTTGGACAAGGTGTAGCATACAGCAGGGATGTACGGACCTTTTTCATCTTCCTCTATCACTGCAAGCTTGGGCCTGATTCCCATGTAGACCATATCGCGGCGAGCATTCACACCATCCTTGGTCTTCCCATGTATGTTTAGCAGAATGCCAACCAAATTATTGCAACATTCTTCTCAACGTGCATAACATCAATACAATGATGGACATCTAATCCTTCCAGGATGGTAAATCCCAAAATATCGACCTCTTCTTCCAAATGGTCCTGAGACGAATATATTTACGGTTCTTTCCATACTGAACATCGATATCCTCCACGCGTGAATATACTTGCCTTCACTGATGGTTACAATATAGAACCGACTGTGATGAGGTTTTCCATCACAATCGGTTCTTGACTCTATCTCAAAAATTTGTGACATATCACAATCGGTTTTTTTGCAAAAGTTAGGAACCGACACAGATGAAGCGATAGCGATGTCCTATTCTGTAGTAGTGATGAGTGTACTAGGACTCCTTTGTAAATTCTATAGGATGATGTCCTTCTGAGTGGAAAGTGAGAGCGAGAGGGGCATCGTCACCGGGCTCACCCCCATTGCTGTTCGTCTTAGAGCTACTATCATTGGACTCTTGGTATAGTGGGCTTCGACGGTCCCCAGGAGTGCTATCAATCGAGTCGTCACTCCCGACATATGTGGGACACTTCCCCTTTTCTTTGGAGGGAGCTCTCCTTTTTGTGGTATACCTTGTCGCAACTGTTGGGTGTTTCCTCTCTTCCCAGTGTGACTATCACCCACTATCTTGTCTACCCATTCCAGGATGCTTTTAGCCCCAGTATTCTTACGAAATGTAACAGAGTCAACCGGGTCTATCACAAGGTGTGATGGGAGGGGGTGTCACTCTCTGTGTACTCATCAAGTAAGGGATCAGCATTGAACCTCGCTTATTCTATTCACTATCGAATTGGATTTTCAGCGCCGCATCGTGTAAGCTCCATAGGACGCTGGAATGGATCATCTGCATCTGTGCACCTCTGATTTTCTTCAACTTGAATTTGGAGCCGAAGATTGTAGTTAATATACACGAACTTATGGAGCTTCTTATAGGATAAGCGGTGGCAAACTTTAGTGTGGATGAACACAAATGTACTCCAATTGCACTTGCAACCGCTAGAAGAAGTGCAATGCAAAACGATCCGTATGGCAAACTTCTGGAGCGTGGGCGTGTCCAAACCGAACACACCCCACCAATGTGCTACAAGTTAACAAAGAGCACAGTAAGTACCAACTAGAGTTGCATTACATTTAAGACGGCAAAAAGAACCTACTAGGAGAAGTTCTATTATCATGTGCCATCTTCGCATCACAACTAGTGAACTCGCGAATGTTCCAATCTTCCTTCTGAAAACTTCAGCCTCGAGAATAGCTTGACTAGCACTATCAGTATCTTCAGCTAACGCTTGAAATGCATCTAGTAGATTAGGCAAGAATGTGTTGGTCGTACCGTATGCATAGTGCGTCCGGGGGTTCAAGGCAGCAGCTACATGAAGTTGAACGAAATATGTCAGTACAAGTATATGTGCAAGTATAAGATATTTTTCTCAAAAGAAGAATGTATTACCGACGTTAATATAAGTATCTTGCATTAGGTTGGCCATTCTTCGGTCCATGATGTTCATGTACTTATTGAATGTAGATGGAGCATCGTAGAATAAGTTATCGTATTCTTGCCGCATGATGTTGTACTGTAGTAGCACCTCACTCAATGTAGGCACCCTGTCTTGATCAGCGAAATGCAAGAATGCGTACAAAGGTTCCACAGAGGCAACAATCTATCAAAGGTTATCCCACCAGTCCAAGCTCGAGAGGCAGGAGTACACGGACCTCCCCTCGATGGTATGAATGAAGCGCGATGATACAACTTCCTCCGATGCCATCCATTGCAAGAACTTGTCCTTGCAATGAAGGAAACTATCCAAAAACATGTAGTTTGTTCCGAATTGCATAGCATTCCACTTAACCAACTCGCCCCCCGATATGCTTCTTCATCATAGCGTGAAGCGTCGAATGGTTGTATAGTCATTGACATATTTTTCTTGCACTCTCAATGACATAGGCATGGTCAAGAAACTCTCCAATCTGCTTGAGCATCAAATTAATCGTGTGAGGTACATAAGACTGCCACATGATGTTACGTTGCTCCCGTGTTATGAGTCTGCATGCCTTCTTGTAGTTAGAACCATTGTTCGTGACAATCTGCACAACATTCTTCAGACCAACCTTGTCGATGATTGAGGCAATTTCCTGCATCAACAAACAAAATGAACCCCACCATTACGTCATGCAACTTACAAGTTACAACATATTTCAGTAGAGGACCAATGAAAGCAAGTACCTTATGCAAATACGAGGCATCCTGAGTTTGGCCCGTTGCATCGATGGATTTATGGAAGAACATGGTGCCATTGCAGTATATCGTGAAGTTTATAATTGTCGGGACCCCGAATTTGCAAATCCGGACCCTCTGTGTATTCAGCACTAGTCCAGGAACGCGCTAGTGCACACAGTCTTTAACATCGGTAAATATCACAATCATACCAATCGATACCATAAAAGTACTTTATTAAAGTAATAAAACTGGTTACTCGACCTTATAGCCAAGTTACAAATATATGCCTCGTAGGGCGAAACTTATTCAGAGAAAAATAATAGCAGCGGAAAATCAAATAAACTTCGTGGCGCCATCCAGTATACCACAGCAACTGATCGGGCTCGCATCCCTAAGTAGTCGGGTCCTCTTGGAGTTCCTCCTCCAAAGTGGCGTAATCTCCTCTTCAAGCTGATATTGTGTTGGGGCAAGGGTGAGTACTTGGTACTCGGCAAGTCATGCACGAATGCAAGCTAATATACTATATGCATGGCTTAGTACAAAGGAGTAGCTCAGGGTATATTTGCGAAATGACTTTTGACAAGTAATATAAGTAGATTCGAAAGCAAAGAGAAACAAGTAAAGCATAAATAACTTTTCAAGAAGTTTAAATAACATTTTTCCCCATCCTAAACCATATTTCCATCATCTCCATTGTTAAACCAACCCAACTTTTCAAATCCAAGTTATTTTCAGAAAATCTAACCCTTGTTGTAATTCCGAGCATTGTCCAAGTGGACTCGGCTATTCAAATAGATTCTACACTCTGCAGAGGTTATGCACTTTACCCACAAGATACAATCCACTCACCACGTCGGTAGTGAATCGCCATACAAGAGTATGCGAATGAGCGATCATAACAAAGCCTTTCTAAGCCTCAAACAACACAGTGGTCCTCTCCCAGACGTGCTCTACACCATCCCTTCCCTTAGCCAAGGCGAAGTATGGGACCAACACACCGTTAGATGGGTACCTGGCCACGACCACGATCGCTCCCCGTACAATCACACAAACGGTGTAACTGACACCCTGAGGCTCCACAAGTGAGTCCTTAGCGACTTAGTCAACTAGGGCCGTCCCATTCCAGCCATGTGGTTGCAAGTATGACCCAGTTCAAAGGCTTGCAAGGTTAAGTCCTTAGAGTGACCAGGGCAAGACTACCCGAAAAACCAAATCAACACTCCCAATGCCACAACCGCCCACTGATTACTCTTGCCACATGCCCTGGCCGAAATCATTTATCAAACCCCAGTTGATTACCATGCACCACGTGCCATCAACATCACATGATACTTTTCCAAAACAGGTTCAATATATCATTAAGTCAATATTAGCATTTGATTATCCAAAATCATGTTATGAGCACGTGGCAGGTCTAAGCAGTATACTACAACGATCTAAACCCATGTTGGCAATTTAATAATGTCCAACTAGTAAACCACAACTAGGGTGACAAGGGATCATGGCACATACTTAAGTAATCAAGGTGTCATATAGCAAATTGGTATTTATCTAACCCCACGGTTTAAACAAAGTATCTTTCTAATTGAACTAGCATGCAATAGTTTAAATCAAAATAGATTTGAAATGGGATCAATATGGTCAAAGCACAACTTGCCTTCAAAAGCACTTGCTCTTGGTCTTGAGTTGGATCTGAGTCAATACTTCTCCTTCGAATCCCTCCGGCACTTCAACGTCTACTCGTAAAGCGTGCAAATAGCAAATACACAAATGAACACTATGCAAAAAGATCCCAAAACTCCAAATAAAATCCATAAACAGAGAGAACATAATTTTCTGGATTTTTAGAAACTGGAATCGTCAAATTTGGAGTTAAAACGCAAAAGTTATGATTATTTAAAGTTTAAATAATCAATTAAATAATTTTACAGAGAAAAACTTTAGTCCAAAAATTAAATCAAATTCATATTTAGGTAGATCTCAATTTTATACAAATTTAGAAATTTGAACCACTCAAATCGGAGTTGAAACGCAAAAGTTATAAGCGTTTGAAGTTTGAATCTAAATTTGAATCAATATTTCGAATTAATAAATCATTTTCTTTTTTGAAATTAATTATTGCGTCGGCATGGACACGTGGCAGCTCCTGATTGGCTCTGTGGCGTCACCGGTCCATGGGCTCGGTCCACACTCGGCTTGGGTCCACCGTGGACTCGGTCCACGCTCCACGTGAGGCCCGACATGTGGGCCCACTCGGGTAGCGTCATTCTTGACGTCGGCGGGCTCGACGCAGTCTTGGGGTCCCACCGATGACGTCATGGGTGACGCGTCCGCGATCGCTGCCGACACGCGGGCCCGTGCGTGTCGATGACCACTGCCAGCGTGGCGCGGCGTTCGGCTTCCTGGGCCGTGGCTGTCGTGGCCGTTGGTTTGAAATCCGGCGGTACCGATTGAGTTTGGCCTCATGTGCTTGGGGCGCGCGTGATCGATCGTGGGCGTTGGATCTAGATCCAACGGTTGGGATTAGATCTAGGATTTTCAGCGGAAACTCACCGTGGCGTGGCACGATCTGGGCCTTTGGATCTTGATCGGACGGTTGGTGGAGCTCGGGGTCGGCGATGGCTTTCACGCGGAGTTGCGGCTGCCGGCGAGGCAGCGACCACCCAAACGGCGGTTGGGGCGTGCTCGGCGAGATGGAGGGTGTCTTGGTGCGCTGGCCGGGGTTTGAATCTGGGGTCAATGGCGGCGGAGGGCGACGGCGGCGAGGCGAGGCAAGGACCGTGGTGGCGCTTCACGCAACTACGGCGATTCCGGCGAACCTCACGGCTAGAGCTCGGCGGGTTAGGGCAAGAAGTGCGCGGGTCACGGCGGTCCTCGAGTGCGATCCGGCATTAAATAGCCGGAGGCGTGCTCGGCGGAGCCCTAATCGATCCGCGGCGCTTTCGGCGAGTCCGGCTTCGATTCTGGGAAGACGACGAATCGTGGCCGTCCACGTGTCGCGATCAACGCCACGATCGCCGCGCGATCGGGTCCGGTCCGAACACGGCTTCGGTCGGGTCGGCGGATCTCAGCCGTTGGATCTTGATCCAACGGTTGGGATCGATTAGGGTTAGGAGTGGGTTCGGTCGAGTCAACTGGCTCGGGTCGGACTCGAGTCCGACTCGGTCGGATGAACAGTACTTGACCCGAGTTGGATTTTTCAGCGAATTAATATTTAAAATAATTCCCAGTAATTCATTTAATTCATTAAAAATAGCAAAAGACTCAGAAAAATTCCAGAAAAATTCTGGAAAATATTTTGGAACATTTTGGACTCAAATAAAATATTTCCGACAAAATTTTATTTGCAAAATTAAATTCTTTAATTAATTCAAAATGGAATAAATTCAAATAAATTCCAAATAAATCCAAATAAATTCCAGAAAATTCCAAAAATTCACCAAAGTGCCAAATCACACATGAATTTAAGAAAAGCAAAATTTTGGGATGTTACAAACCTCCCCCCCTTAATAGAATCTCGTCCCCGAGATTCAGGGCTTACTAAAGGAATAGGTTTGGAAATTCTATCTTCAAATCCTCTTCGCGCTCCCAAGTCGCTTCGCTTTCTTCATGGTTGCTCCACTGAACTCTACAAAAACGGGTTGACTTGTTTCTAGTTTCTCGATCCATTGTGTCTAGAATCCTCACAGGATGTTCCTTATAAGTCAAATCCTCTTGCAACTCAATTGACTCTAGCGGTGCCTGTTCCTCAGGAACTCGGAGACACTTCTTCAACTGGGACACATGGAACACGTCATGCACTCCTGCCAACGACTGTGGCAACTCCAGCTGGTAGGCAACTTCACCTCTGCGACTCAAAATCTTAAATGGTCCAACATAACGGGGTGCGAGTTTCCCTTTGGCATGGAACCTCTTAACTCCCCTGAGAGGCGTAACTCGGAGGTATACAAAGTCTTCTGGTTCAAAACTCAAATCTCGGCGACGATTGTCAGCATAACTCTTCTGTCGAGATTGGGCTATCTTCAACCTTTCCCTAATCATAGCGATCTGCTCCTCAGCCTCTTGAAGAATATCAGGCCCAAAGACACACGGCTCGCCGGTCTCATTCCAATTCAATGGTGTCTCGACCATACAAGGCCTCAAAAGGTGACATCGTAAACTAGCCTGATAACTATTGTTGTAACTAAACTCGGCAAACTTTTATCCCAAGAGGTAGCATAAGCCAATGCACAAGCTCTCAACATATCTTCGAATCTGGTTGACTCTTTCGGTCTGTCCATCCGTGCATGGATGATAAGGCATCTTGAAGTTCAAAGCGGGTCCCCATGGCTTCATGCAACTTATTCCGAACCTTGAGGTAAATTGGGTACCTCTGTCCGATACAATCCTCTTTGGCACTCCGTGCAAACAAACAATCTCGATCATGTACAACTCTGCTAACTTATCTCCCGAGTAAGTGGTCTTCACGAGGATAAAATGGGCTACTTTAGTCAAGCGATCCACTATAACCCATATGGAGTCATAACCTCCTTGAGTCTTGACAAACCGGTAATGAAATCCATTCCGATTTCCTCCCACTTCCACTCGGGTATTTTCAGGTGTAGCAATCCTGCTGGTCTCGATGCATTGCCTTGACTCTCGCATACGTCGCACAATGCAACATGCTCGGCAACTTCACGTTTCATACTCGGCCACCGAATCTCTCCTTGAGATCTGATACATCTTGGCGCTTCGGGATGAATCGAGTACTTAGAGTCATGGGCTTCTTCGAATCGATTGCTTTAACTCCTTTTTGTTAGGCACACAAATGCGATCCTTCATCCATAACGTGCCTTGCTCGTCTAGCTTGAAATCCTTTGCCTTGCCTTCCTCCATTTTGGACTTAATCCTACGGATCTTGTCATCATCCTTCTGTCCTTCTCGGATCTGGTCCTCTAAAGTAGGCTTTACTTCCAAGGCGGCCAAGAATCCGCTAGGTACAACCTCAATCTTCATTTTAAAATCCTCACATAACTCATCCTCGACTTGTGGCTAGCAACGTACTCACGGTATGGCTCTTCCGACTCAGAGCATCGGCTACTACGTTGGCCTTCCCGGGATGGTAATGAATTCCAACATTATAGTCCTTGATCAATTCTAGCCATCTCCTTTGCCTCATATTCAGATCCGACTGGGTGAATATGTACTTAAGGCTCTTATGATCCGTATATACTTCACATCTGTTTCCAATCGATAGTGACGCCATATCTTCAAAGCATGCACTACGGCTAACTCTAGGTCATGTGTCGGATAATTTTCCTCATGCGGCCTCAGCTGCCTTGATGCATAAGCGACGACCTTTCCATTCTGCATCAGCACACATCCAAGTCCTTGGCGCGATGCGTCACAATAAATATCGAAGCTTTGAGCAACATCCAGGTAGAACTAACACCGGTCTTGATGTCAATCGCTTCTTCGACTCCTGAAATCCTTCCTCACATTCGGCGTCCATGCAAACTTCTTTTCCTTCTTGACAAAGAATTGCGTAAGAGGTTTCGCAATTGTCGAAAAACCTTCGATGAAACGGCGGTAATATCCTGCCATTCCAAGGAAACTCGAATCGGGTCACGCCTTGTTTGCTCCCAATGTAACACGCTTCTACTTTGCTTGGATCTACTGGCGACTCCTTCTGCGGTCATTACATGTCCAAGAAACTCCACCTTGTCCTTCCAAAAATCACACTTGAACTTGGCGAAAAGTTCTTTGTCCCTCGGCTTTTCCAAAACTCGCCTTAAGTGTTCGGCATGTTCATCCTCTGTCTTGGAGTAGATTAGGATATCGTCTATGAACACGACGACAAACTTGTCCAAATATTCCATGAACACCTTATTCATCATATTCATGAAATAAGCGCGCATTAAATCGTCAAAGGACATAATCAGAACTCGTAATGTCCATATCTTGGACGAATGCGCTTTGAATATCTTCTCGATCGGATCTTTAATCGATGATATCCCGATCTCGAGATCAATCTTGGAGAAAACTCCGGCTCCTCTTAATCGATCAAACAAATCATCAATCTGGGTAGCGGATACTTATTCTTCACGGTGACTTCATTGAGTGCACTGTAGTCAATGCACATCCTGAAACTCCCGTCCTTCTTCTTGACAAACAAAAGCGGTGCTCCCCATGGCGGCGAACTTGGTCTCGATAAATCCTTTCTCCATTAACTCTTCTAGTCGTTTCTTCATCTCTACCAACTCCTCGGTTGACATCCGATAGGGTCTCTTTGCTATCGGTCTTTGTGCATACAAGCTCTATCACAAACTCTATGTCCCTGTCTGCGGCATACCGTAGATCTTCGGGAAAAACATCGAGTACTCATTCACTCGACATCCTCTATGCTGATTGCCTTGGTACTGTTAACCATCAAGCTGTCCATCTCTAAGCTGCGGTGGCTTGAAATTCCACTTTCTTCCCACACGGGCTCTCAATCGAGATAGTCCTTCGTCCACAATCCAATACGACCTTGTGCTTGGATAACCAATCCATTCCCAATATAACATCTAAGGTCCGGTCTCCAAAATTATAAGGTTTGCTAGGAACTCTATTCCATCTATTAGTATTCTCACCCGGAACATCCTACTTCCGTTCGGAGTTCTAACCGAGGGTTTGAACTAAAAGCATGCACTTAAGTCTTGCAATCCTTAAGTCATTTCTAGTAGCAAAGCCTTGCGAAACAAACGAATCTAAGCTCGAGTCAAACAAAGCTGCTGCAGTCTTGAGTTAACAAGTAACTTACCCGATGACGTCGTAGCATTTTGCAATGCATCCGCGGTGACATGGTTGACTCGGCCTCTCACCACGATGCAGGGTGTGGCTCTGTCTTTGGCGTCTAGCTGGGGTGGTTCCTAGATTGAAGCGAACGGGTCGCTCCTGCTGTCTTCTTCGGACAAGCTGTTGGCAAAGTGTCCTGGCTCGTTCGCTTGTAGCAGCGTCTCACTGTTCCTCGATTTGCTCGGGTAGCGTTTCTAGCGGGGTGGGGTTTGGTAGTTCGATTGGCGGGTCTTGGTCGGGATGGTGTCCTTGTTGCATTCGTGGTTGGAATCAAGAATTGATTTGGTGCAACTCTCAAGCGTTGCGTTCCTGACGTGATCCTTCTTTGTGCATCCTGCGCTTCTGTTCTCATCCAGTTCCTTGCGCTTGTCCTCAAGAATAAGCGCCTTATTCACCAACTCTTGGAAATCTCGAAGGTGTGGGTGATCAACCCTACTTGCAATCTGAGTTAAGTCCCTTCATAAAAGCGAGGCATGCCTGGATTTATCTGTCGCTACATCCTCAAAGGTGCGTGGCGTGCTAGCCGTGTGAACTTGTTCGTAGTCGGCCACCGGTTGATTACCTTGCTTGATGCTCAACTCCTCCTTCTTAAGGTCCATAATTCCTTCAGCACGTGATCTTGTCGAATGCAATGTGAACTCTTCCCAAGTGATATCTTGAGGGTTCTCTGCGTGTACGTAAGTTCTCCCACCATTCGGTATTGTTCCTTCCAAGCGATGAGAAGCGTAAAGTACCTTCTCATTTCCTATGCATTGGGCTATGTGTAGCTTCCTCTCAATTGATCTTAACCAATCATCGGCCTCCAATGGATTGGCATTTCCAGAGAAAGTGGGTGGGTGAGTCCTCATGAACTCCTGACCTTGTATTCTCGGCGTGGTCCCCGATTAACTTGATTGGCGGTGGCCTGAGCGGTGACGTGCTGCATTTGTTGCATCATAGCATGCATCAAGCGGAGTCTGAGCAGCAAGAAATGCTCCAAAATTCTGCACATCCAGTGGCGGTCTTTGGTGCTCCATCATTGGGGTTTTACGTTGGCGAGATCCACTCCCATTGCTTCCAAAGTTCCCACGGGTGTTCACCATCTGTTGACTTGCTCTAGGTTTAGAGATGAGAGGAAACAAGAATAGACAAGTAATATGGAACCTATGCGGCGAAGGGGTAACTTTAAGGTCCATCTTTATTATTAATAACTTGGTATGGTGCTTACAATGCCTAAGGGCCTTGCAACACATCTTGCACACTCAAAGAAACAAAGCAAATCCAAATCAGAACTAACTCTGGAATCTAACGCCTAAAGGGTGACTCTTTATTTTATGACGCGACTCGTGAAGGAGTCTCACTATAGAACCTATGCTCACTCATCGAAAACCTCCATCTGTCACAAGAGTGCTTTACGTAAGAATTCGAAATTTTTAAATTGTGACAAGGTAAGGAAAATTCAGCAAGAGACAAGAAAAGAGAGAAGGGATAAGTCGAGATGTCATTTCTTGTCTTAACAAATTTTTAGCTTTAGAAAATAGGTTTTATCCTCACTACGACCAATCTAGCTTATGGTTGAGCATACAGTCAAGTATGTCTCTGATAAAACCTCTGTCGGGAACCCGAAATTGCAAATCCGGACCATCTGTGTATTCAGCACTAGTCCAGAACGCGCTAGTGCACACAGTCTTTAACATCGGTAAATATCACAATCATACCAATCGATACCATAAAAGTACTTTATTAAAGTAATAAAAGCTGGTTACTCTACCTTATAGCCAAGTTACAAATATATGCCTCGTAGTGCTAAACTTATTCAGAGAAAAATAATATCAGCGGAAAATCAAATAAACTTAGTGGCGCCATCCAGTATACCACAGGCAACTGACTGGGCTCGCATCCCCTAAGTAGTCGGGTCCTCTTGGAGTTCCTCCTCCAAAGTGGCGTAATCTCCTCTTCAAGCGATATTGTGTTGGGGCAAGGGTGAGTACTTGGTACTCACAAGTCATGCACAATGCAAGCTAATATACTATATGCATGGCTTAGTACAAAGGAGTAGCTCAGGTATATTTGGCAGAAATGACTTTTGACAAGTAATATAAGTAGATTCGAAAGCAGTAGAAACAAGTAAAGCATAAATAACTTTTCAAGAAGTTTAAATAACATTTTTCCCCATCCTAAACCATATTTCCATCATCTCCATTGTTAAACCAACCCAACTTTTCAAATCCAAGTTATTTTCTAAAATCTAACCCTTGATCTGTAATTCTGAGCATTGTCGATTGGACTCGGCTATTCAAATAGATTCTACACTCTGGAGAGGTTATGCACTTTAAACATAAGATACAATCCACTCACCTCGTCAGCCTTGAATAGCCATACAAGAGTATGCGAATGAGCGATCATAACAAAGCCTTCGGAAGCCTCAAACAACACAGGTGGTCCTCTCCGTGACGTGCTCTACACCATCCTTCCCTTAGCCAAGGCGAAGTATGGGACCAACACACCGTTAGATGGGTACCTGGCCACGACCACGATACGCTCCCCGCAATCACACAAGCGGTGTAATCGACACCCTGAGGCTCCACAAGTGAGTCCTTAGCGACTTAGTCAACTAGGGCCGTCCCATTCCGACCATGTGGTTGCAAGTATGACCCAGTTCAAAGGCTTGCAAGGTTAAGTCCTTAGAGTGACCAGGGCAAGACTACCGAAAAACCAAATCAACACTCCCAATGCCACAACCGGCCCACCTGATTACTCTTGCCACATGCCCCGAAATTGTTTATCAAACCCCGCTTGATTACCATGCACCACGTGCCATCAACATCACATGATACTTTTCCAAAACAGGTTCAATATATCATTAAGTCCATATTAGCATTTGATTATACAAAATCATTTCATGAGCACGTAGCAGGTCTAATCAGAATACTACAAAGATCTAAACCAATGATGGCAATTTAATAATGTCCAACTAGTAAACCACAAATAGGGTGACAATTGATCATTGCACAGACTTAAGTAATCAAGGTGTCATATAGCAAATTGGTATTTATCTAACCACCAGGTTTAAACAAAGTATCTTTCTAATTGAACTAGCATGCAATAGTTTAAATCAAAATAGATTTCAAATGGGATCAATATGGTCAAAGCACAACTTGCCTTCAAAAGCACTTGCTCTTGGTCTTGAGTTGGATCCCGAGTCAATACTTCTCCTTCGAATCCCTCCCAGACTTCAACGTCTACTCGTAAAAGCGTGCAAATAGCAAATACACAAATGAACACTATGCAAAAGATCCCAAAACTCCAAATAAAATCCATAAACAGAGAGAACATAATTTTCTGGATTTTTAGAAAGCTGGAATAAATCAAATTCGGAGTTAAAACGCAAAAGTTATGATTATTTAAAGTTTAAATAATCAATTAAATAATTTTACAGAGAAAAACTTTAGTCCAAAAATTAAATCAAATTCATATTTAGGTAGATCTCAATTTTATACAAATTTAGAAATTTGAACCACTCAAATCGGAGTTGAAACGCAAAAGTTATAAGCGTTTGAAGTTTGAATCTAAATTTGAATCAATATTTCGAATTAATAAATCATTTTCTTTTCGAAATTAATTATTGCGTCAGCATGGACACGTGGCAGCTCCTGATTGGCCTGGCGTCGGTACGTCCATGGGCTCGGTCCACACTCGGCTTGGGTCCACCGTGGACTCGGTCCACGCTCCGCGTGAGGCCCGACATGTGGGCCCACTCGGGTAGCGTCATTGGCGTCGGCCGGGCTCACCGCGGTCGACAGGTGGGTCCCACCGATGACGCCATGGGTGACGTCCGCGATGCATCGGCCGACACGCGGGCCCGCGTGTCGGTGACCACGCACGCGCGTGGCGCGGCAGTTCGGCTTCCTGGGCTGCGTGGCACAATCGTGGCCGTTGGTTTGAAATCCGACCGGTGGGATTGAGTTTGGCCTCATGTGCTTGGGGCGCACGCGATCGATCGTGGGCCGTTGGATCTAGATCCAACGGTTGGGATTAGATCTAGGATTTTCAACGGAAACTCACCGGCGAAGTGGCGTGGCACGATCTGGGCCTTTGGATCTTGATCGGACGGTTGGTGGAGCTCGAGTCGGCGATGGCTTTCACGGCGGAGTTGCGGCTGCCGTGGCCGAGGCAGCGACCACCCAAGCAGCGGTTGGGGCGTGCTCGGCGAGATGGAGGGTGTCTTCGGTGCGCCTGGCCGGGGTTTCGAATCTGGGGTCAATGGCGGCGGAGGGCGGCGGCGAGGCGAGGCAAGGATCGTGGTGGCGCTTCACGCGCCTTACGGCGGCGATTCCGGCGAACCTACGGCGGCTAGAGCTCGGCGGGTTAGGGCAAGAAGTGCGCGGGTCACGGCGGTCCTCGGGTACGATCCGGCATTAAATAGCCGGAGGCGTGCTCGGCGAGCCCTAATCGTCCTGGCCCGGCGCGGCGGAGTCCGGCTTCGATTCTGAAGACGACGAAATCGTGGCCGTCCGTGTCGCGATCACGCCACGCGATCGCCGCGGCGATCGGGTCCGGTCCGAACACGGCTTTCGGTGGTCGGCGGATCTCGGCCGTTGGATCTTGATCCAACGGTTGGGATCGATTAGGGTTAGGAGTGGGTTCGGCCGAGTCAATCGCTCGGTCGGACTGAAGTCCGACTTCGATCGGATGAAAAGATTTGACCGAGTTGGATTTTCCAGCGAATTAATATTTAAAATAATTCCCAGTAATTCATTTAATTCATTAAAAATAGCAAAAGACTCAGAAAAATTCCAGAAAAATTCTGGAAAATATTTTGGAACATTTTGGACTCAAATAAAATATTTCCGACAAAATTTTATTTGCAAAATTAAATTCTTTAATTAATTCAAAATGGAATAAATTCAAATAAATTCCAAATAAATCCAAATAAATTCCAGAAAATTCCAAAAATTCACCAAAGTGCCAAATCACACATGAATTTAAGAAAAGCAAAATTTTGGGATGTTACAATAATGCTCATGCGTGTCAGCCCAGTACAATAATCGCACATTATTGTTATGCCATACGTAGGCCAATCCTTCTTGAATTTTGCCATCTTCTCCCATATGTTTGATTCGTTATCATCTAAATACTTCCCGTCTATATCTCTTCCACTTAGAGATGGGACACCCTTGCATACAAATAAAGACAACAGATGCAAATATCAGCTAGTAAAATGCATACAAATGGACAAAAATTTGAAAGTCCACTTATCTCATTTTTGAGTTTTCCTCACAGCGCTAACAAAGTACGGATTATCTGTTTGCCTCCCCGCAATACCAGCCATGTGGAAGAATTTGGCCCAAGCCGAGCCAATCGCCTACTTCACATTCCTCCCCTTCTGTGTCCATTGCCCAGTGTCAATTCGATACCGAACGTATGCTCCATAGCAATACACAAACAAAAATGCGTGCATCAAAGCCTCGCTCCTCCAGTAGCTATAATAACCTATCCTTGCCGGTCTAGGGCAGGAAGAGTGGGAGGAGCATGGCTACAATGATGGCTAGCTCCAGCTATCATAGATGAGCCATTGGAGGGAAGAAGCTGGTACGTGAAAATTAGGGATTGAGAGGTGTAAGCTTAGTGGGTGAATAGATGAGGATGAGATTCAGTGCAACAAAAAAATCCCAGAAACACAACAATTAGTTTCTGAGCTTGCAAAAAATCTTTGTTCCAGATGAAACAAACACAAAATCAAGAACAAAAATGTGCAACAATTTTGAACTATTAAAGCAACAAATATAGGAACCTATTGCAACAGCGAAGAAATCATCAAAATATTTGCAACATTTGATATCTTGTCCTACAACAATTCGACTTACCGGTGTCAACATTTGGGATGAACTGGCCTATGCCTCCACTGTGGCATCCTCAGCAATGTCAGCACGCTCGGCCTCATGCTCCCGGAGATCGTTGTAGGCTGGTCGAGCACCACCCCATTCATCTACTAGTTGTTAACCACTTCGACTCCTTCGATCGACCACCGCTGTATAGCACTCCACTATGACACCCTTTCCTCACCGGCACAAGTGACGGTGTCCTCAGAAGTCAAGGTCTACTCATGAGCTCTGGTTGTAACAACATGAGACAAGAGAGAGGGGAGGAAGGTAGAGAGAGAAGCATGAATGAGCACCTAGCACCAATGAAGCCATGGCCATTTGCAGCGAGAGGGATGGAGAGAGAAGCAAAGGGGAGGTGAATACAGAAGACTACTCTCAAATGGGAGTTCAGAAAAGAGGTAAGGATTACATGGTGGTCGTCGGGACATAGTCTGATGCAGACATGAGACAATGGAGTGAATTCATGTTGTGAGAAGTGGTAGCGTCCGACGACTTCCACTAGCACCATGCATATGTGACCTAGCAATTTCGTATTTTATATCCCTTGAGACTAATTTTTTAAGGAATAGGACTCTAGACTTTGTATATAAATACAATTGGTAATTTTCATTTCATTTTTATTATAAATTTTAGATATTTAGGGGTATTAATTTGGAATTCATATAACAAAATCAAATTGCTAATTTTCCTTTGATTTTTATTCCAAATTTCAAAGAGTTGGATTGTGGACAACATGGAGTTTTTTTATAGTTTTAACAGGGAATTGTATACATATCTAGCTTTCATTTCTTATTTTATATTTTATTCCAAATTTGAGATATTTATGGATTTTACTGTAATATCTCAGCACGTTAATGTAAATACCCTTGTGGAGCGGTGGTGTGATTAGTTCCACATTACTTGTCTAAAGTAAGTTGTAGTAGTATATAATGCTAGCACCTATGAGTTAACCATTTTACACGAAGAGTGGACAAAAGTGTAAGTAAGGTGCTATGCATGCGTAGCCCTGCCCCACGGTGGACTGGGTTTTGAGCGGATTTTGGGTCAGTGTGTTATAGATGGTATCAAAACATCAACCTTCACTTCATAGGTGTGCGTGGGACAGTAGTGCAGGCCATGCTTATGATGTGTGTAGGTCCAGAGTGGACACACAATATAGCATATGCGCTGCCACTGGATGCACGGACATGTACCAAGGGGTGATTCTGGGCATTTACCGTGTATACGGTGTGCTATTGAGGGCATTAGCCCTTAAAGGGTGGTGATTATAATATCACAACCCATTAATGTGAAGGTCCATGTGGAGCGGTGGTGGGATTAGTCTCATGTTTTATCTAAAGTGAGCTGTAGCATATAATATATATTGGGTCCAAATATAGCACCTCCGGATTAACCCTTTGACACGAAGGGAGGACAAAAGTGTAAGTGAGATGCTATGTATGTATTGATCTACCCACGATGGGTTGTGCTTTGAGCGGATTTAGAGCCACGGTGTTACATTTACTTTGGAGTTTGTAGGAAATCAAATGGTACTTTTATTTTAGTTTTTATCCCGAATTGTTGTTTTCGGTTTGAATTTGTATACAAATCAAACTATTAATTTTTATTCGAAATTTCAGTTTTATTTTGAAGTTTGTATGAAATCAAATTACTATTTTTTATTTTTATTCAGAATTTCAGTTATTTTTAATGATATGACTCTTTCTTTTAATTGAAACTGTTATAACTTAGGTCCGTCAGATAGATGGCTAATTCTTTTCTTTTTTCCTTTGATTAGCATGAGAATTTTTAACCTTTGAGAGTGAAAGTGGTAACTTTTATATCGTTTTAATAATATAATATATAGATACCAAGCATTCAAAAAACTTTTGGTTTGAAAAGTTTCGATTTAAAATTCAAGTCAAAAAAATTTCAACCGAAAAGTTTTAACCTGAAAAAAATTAAATAAAACAATTTCAAATTAGATAGTTTCACCTCAAAAAATTCAAACTAAAAAGTTTCAACTCTGAAAAATTTAAATTCAAAAACTTTTAGATTTGATTAAACAAAGCAAAAAGGTAGGATCGTGTGCAAAAACTGCAATCAAAGTCATTCGCACGCAAAAATGATGCCCAGATGGAGTAGTTCACTCACGTAGTTCACTTTGATCACTCCTCTCTACATGCTCCACGTGGCGGGCCCAGGAAGCAAAACCACACGTAAGCTCGTGTAGAAGCGACCGTAAATTAACAATTTTGTATCTGGATTTGTTTACGTGTTTTTTATATAAGCACGCCGGGATGGGACAACATAGTGCCTCGGTACTATTATTTCAAATGTGCAAATTCAAGTTAAATTCAGGTATTTTTTTTGAAAATTTCAATTTTAGAGTATATACTCACCTACAATAATTCAAATGAAATACATAACTTTGACAAAATATACTAGATTTTGAACAAATTTAGATCATATCTTTAGTTGATTTATATATAAAATTAGCATACACTTGTAATCAAACTATCATAAAAAGGAACAAGAAAACTCAGTTTTAATTTCAGTTGAAACTTGTTTAAACTAGTTATTAAACTAATTAAACTCGACATCATAAAAATTTCAACAACTTTCGCATGCAATATATAGGAGAAATATTCGTTTTGGATTATGATGCCCAGACATCATGGTGTCTCAAGTGCGTGTGTGTGTTTATATATTATAATTGGCACATATTCAGTGTAAATCATTCTTATCGTGTAAACTATAAAAAACCATATGTACAAATTTTCAAAAATTCTCAAAAAAATTACATAAATAGGGGACGTGAGCTTCTACAACCCTATAAAGTTTGAAGACCAAACTTAATCGCGTTTGAAAGATACGAAATTAACAAGTAGTGAGATAAATAGTATTGAACAGCGAAAAATCACTTTTTAGATTGAATTTGTTTTTTCAAAACTTTCGATGTGATTTTTTTTTGTTTTTAAATTTTACAGAGTTATCGAAGTTTATCTTCTTTACGTACGGTAATTTTTTAAGAATTTTTAAAACTTATATATATATAATTTTTACAATGTTACGTAATAAAGATGGTGTACGTTAGATACGCCCCGTGGAGAGGATGTGCCATACAGAGGGAGGGCGCGTATAGTCATGCAACACCGGGAGGGCCTGCTTGACCTGTGTTGGGTCACGCAAGGCACTGCCCAACCAAATCACGGATTCATGGCAAATCCTTCCGAAATCTCGGTGAAAACGATTGAAGTGTACGGTCAAAAAATAATCTATGACTAGTGTTAGTCTTGTCGATGGTACTATTTTGCAGTAACTTACTTTCACTATGCGAATGATTAGTTGTTATTCTCTGCTCTAGGCGTGTCCAACCAGTCGGTGTATGCTAGGATGTGTTTGGTTGTCTGTACCAGTAGTACATGTATGGAATGATTTAAGAAAAAAAAATCTTTCATGTGTTTGGTTGTTTGAATAGAACCATCTTATCCTATACTAAGTGATACAAATTTAAGGAATATTCTCTCTAGATGTTGAACTATTCCATTCACCCAAAATAATAGAGCCAAATGGTACAAAATTATCACATCCCTTTCAATTTCATCCCATCAACAAAACACACTCTTACTATATGCTTATTGTTTAGTGCGTGGAATCGACGTGTTATCTTTCACTGTCTACCAGTGACTGTTTGGTTGGCTGGGTCCTCGTCACAAGGTGTGTACATGTTGCTTCTTTACAGAAATGCCAAAGCTCCTGGCCAAACTTCAAAAAAAAAAAAACAAGGTGTGTACATGCATGCCTCAGACAAATAGTTCCTAAACTACTCAATTTGTATGCAGAAATATTTCTTTTCACAAAGTCTCTTAACTAAAGCCCATTAATCGCATCATTTTTATATGCTGTTTCGGGGTTATCTATTTATAAATTGAGTCTTCTTTCTTAAAATGTTTTTTTAACTGTTGATCAAAGTTAGAATCAGAAATGTACATCTCGAAGCTAGCTAACCTAAAGGTAAGTAAAACTGATATAGGCCCCATTCTTTTCAGCTTCTAGAAAGCTTTTACTTATAAAAAACGAATTATTTGCCGAACGGGAAAATTCTGAACAGTTTTTTTGAGAATCAAAAGCTATCTTCTATATAGAATCAGAATCTGACTGAAACCTGATTCTCATATATTCTTGCTGATTCTTGCCGGCTCGGTCCGGAACCTAGAAGCCGGGGTCAGCTGACCCGATTCTTCCACAATTAGAAACAACTTCTTCTATAATCTAAAATTCAAAATTTAGAAACTGAAATAAGCTGGACCTTAGAGTTATAAAAAAAAAAGTAGAAAACGTACGAATAGCAAACCCACTTTCTTAATTATAACAAAGGACGTACACATCACCACCACTGCATATGCACAATATATATACTCACCTGCACATACCTGGGCACACACTAAACTCACGGGCACACGCAAGCGCACGCATGAAACGCACCCTAATTTTCTTGAAAATCTTAACGTAACAAAAAAAAAACTAGACTTGTATTTGATGAGACGGTGAACATGGTTCATGCATCTAATGTTCCTATATGTATGTATGTATACACACGGATCATGTGTTTTGTCACGCCCCGAATAGTGAAGGGCTGGAGAGCACTACTACCTACTCCCTCCAGACATAAATAGTTTTTATCTTAGACATCAACACGGTCTTTAAAACATAACTTTAACTACTAATTTCTATTATAATATATGTATAAAACCCAATAAAATTATAATATTATGGAAGTACTTTTCGAGACAAATTTGCATATATGATTTTTATATATCTAATTAAAATATTTAAAAAAGATATTCACAATTAAAATTTTAAAAATTTGATCATATCTATATTTAAAACTACGCCTATTTATAACTAGAGAGAGTAGATTGGAAGGGATGATTGCGTCATGGGCCTACATGGATTTTGCAACCCTAAAAATATCCCACGCCTCGGACCGGAGCCCCAGACTCCCGTGAGGCTGGATCCTCTCGCTGAGAGCATATCTCCAAACATACGTACGTACATACATACATATATACATACATATATATACACTCCGGCCGGATAGTACCGAAAATTCGAGGGCATCGTGCACAAAGAGAAACATGTTATGTGCGGTACATTATATATCTGCCAGACAACGATTTCCTCGAACTAAAATGACCGGACAAACATTGCCAAAGATCGTGAGGTGCAAGTAGCTAGTCGCCAAACAAAACCCTGACACGAGGTGATATCAGCTAGGGAAGCTGCTTCGGTGCATGCACGACATCGCGCGGACACACACGGAGATCAGGGTGATGCATGGGGATGGCAGTACACGGGGCGATGCCGTCGCCACCCGCCCGGTTCGCGGAGGCGCCAAAAATGCTCGTCTCACCCTTGGATTTGGCTGTTGAAATGTCGATCGGTGCGGTTATGGCCCATCCGTGACGTCGTTGGCGGAGGCGTCCCGCAAGAGATCGGCGTTACAACAGCATGGACCTGCGCCTTCACACTCCTCTGTAGGCTGAGGACAACCGTGAAACGTCACACACACACGCACCTGTGTATCGCGAGCCAAAAGTAACTCGATCTAGTTTTGAAACTTTTTTTTTACTTCGAGTTTAACTTAGGTCACTAACTATTTTTTTTTCAAATGTATGCGTTTCATTTGAATTTTTATAGTTGAGTATACTTTGAAACTAATTTTTTTAAAAAAATATACTAAAATTTAACTTAAATTCACGCATTTTGAAATCACGGTGCCCTCACACAGTCACGCAATGGTGTTCCATTTTAGCGTGATAGACACACGCACCAGATTGCACGATCGTGGGGGCATTCTCCCCGATTCCCATTCGCAGTACATATTTCAAGTGCAAAGGTAATTCTCAGAAGGATAGGAGGGTGAGTCAGGACGCATGATGAGTTAAAAACTTTTAGGCTCTGTTCTGGCACAAGGTTGTTGCAATGCAACGATTTTAGAGGGAAGGCGAGCATTTATGGAGCACTGTACTTACAAGTTACTACTACGAACGAACCACGCGTACCAAACAAGAAACAAGCATTTAATCGAGCCCAATGTCCATGCATCCATTGGCCGCATGCGCCGTGGAATCGTACCGCGGGGAGGGACCGTCTCTTGTCCCCGGCCGAAGCACGGCACCTCATCGGCATGAGCGGCCGGATCGGATCAATCAGACGACCGGGTGTTCCTGCTCTCCTCGATATCCTCATTGTTGCGGTGATCAAGGATGTAATGGCTGTACGTGCTGCCATAAATGTTTGACAACTTAGGTCACATTCTTCAACCAGGGGTTGTTTGGTTTGTATACAAACCTTAAGACTATTTAAGATAGACAGGTTTAACTGAGTTAGCGTAAGCTTAGCTTAAGATTTTTTTTCTATCACCTAGATCTCGTACGTTAGTGATTTCAAAAATATGGCAAGATGCACTTTTGATAGCCAATGTGAGGCGCCAAATTTCATTACCTAACATTAGACAAGTGGCAAAAATTTATGATAAACTTTGACAATCTTCGTACATAAATCAAAACAGACCTTTGGTGCGACGGTACTTATCGGATGGAAACTCACCTTAAAAATGTGACACTGTATACTGCAAACGTGTAATATTCACGAAAAGTCTTTTGCTCGATGAGGATAACGGCCAGAAGTCCAGAACTACCATCATCCGCTTTACAAAAAAAAAAAAATGAAAGCCAACGTCTATTCACGTTTCGTTTCGTTTTTCTCTCTCTCTCCTCCGATCCGTTCAATTAAATTCCTAAATGAACGAAACTGTATCCCGCGAAAGTTATATAAAATTTATGTGGAATCCCTAAATGCTACCTTAAATATAGCTCGAAGGTTTCCTAGATGCTCAGCCCCCCACTCTCTCTCTCTCCCTTTTTTGCAAAAAAAACCTTCGATTCTTTGGAATTACGGATAAGTCCTTTACGTTTACGAATTAGCCCTTTGCAATTTCCTGTGGGTGCAAAATACTTTCCCCCGTTTCGCGTTTAGTCCTCCGTTCGCCGTTTTACATAAAGAGCCTCCCATTAAATACGAATTACGAACGAACCCTTTCCTACTTTTTCATAATAGCGAACAAGTTCAAAGTTATAATAAATAGGTCCCTGCACTTTACGTTCTGGTCATTTCTCCGTTTTTCCCGAAAAAATATTTTCGTAATCCGTTTTTCCTTCGGAGCATGGGAAAAATATTTCCGTTATCTGTTTTTTCTCCAGAAAAAAATACAAATTTATTTTTGTTTCACGCGCGCGGCGTGCGCCGCGCGTATTTTCCTAGTATTGTTGAGATTGACGACGCGGGAGACGGCAGAAAAGGCGATGCGAGCGCATTAACTTGGACGCCAGACGCACCTAGGCATGCAGCTCGGCACGGGCACGGGCGCAGTGGCGACGGCACATCACACGCAAACGACAGTGTGCGGACAATTCCCCGATCGAATCGCACAGGGATGTCGATGGCGAATCCGGGAGGATTTCGGTCCCTCCACGCAGGCGCCCCAGTCCGAGTGGGCGTGGTGGACCACCGGAGAGTGCGAGTGAGTGCTGCTGTCCCGAGCGACGAATCATCCCATCCTAGGCCAGCTTGGGATTAAGAGCATGGCATGCATGTACGAATTGCGTTTGCTGATCAACAGAAACGCCCCTAACCAGTAGAGGTTAAATCAAAGAAAACAGCGGTAGCGGCTGCAACATGTATGAACCGAATGGAATATGCAACAGCAATCCGAGAGCGCATCACTAGGCAGAAACCAGGTTCTCACTCTTGACCCATGTAGGAGTAATAAGCTACACCAAGTAGTAATTAAAAAGTGTACTAGAACAGTTACTAACTCGCATGCAATAAGTAGGAGTGAAGTAGTAGGAATGGAACGTGATTGATTTGACTTGCAAGGATACGGCAATTAATGGCTTAATTGTGCTGTTTGACCGGCCCGTTTAATTCTGTTGTGTCGTTGACCTGCTTTCAGTTTTTACAATGTTTCGTTCGTGCCCGGTTTAGACGCAACCACGGGTACAGCGCGTAACAAGTCAAAGTCACGCCTTTTTAGTCTTTTGCAAGTTTTGTTTTTGCGAATTTGATCTCATTTCGAGTAAATTATAAAAATAGCCTCATCCTTGATATTACAAGCGCAAAAGGTGTCATTTTTCGCGCTCCCATAGCCGCTACTGTGACAGAGGAGAACGGTGGCGGCTTCCGTGGTGTGGGAGCACGAAAGGTGCTATGTATCATCTCTCAGCACTTTCACGGTTGGAGATGAAACTATTTTTACAATTGTTCAAAAGGATTGCAGATTTTTTTATAAAAAATTATCAAATGGCTGGAAAGGGACGAGCTTTGACAAGTCGACCACAACGCTCCGGTACGGTCTTCAAAAAGCTGACATTTTGAACATCATACGGTCTTCTAAACACAACTATGACCACTAATTTTATTATAATCTATTTATAAAACTCAGTAAAATTATAATATTATAAAAGTACTTCTCGAAACAAGTCTACACATAATTTTCATGTATTTAATTTAAATAATCAAAAATATATCGACAGTCGAAGTTTTAAAAGTTTAATCATCACTGTGTTTAAAACGCTACCTTTTTGAAGACCGGAGGAGGAGGAAGGAGTATCAGGTACGAGTAGGTATGAAGCCTTGATCACTTTTGCCAACATTGATGCGATTGCTTTGCCAGCTTGTAGATCGCCTATCTAGCCAGCCAGCCAGCAGCCCAGCACATGTCTCACAGGGTTCGCGCGCGTGCGATGGCGGATCGAGTCCTGTTGTGCCGTTCACCTTTGCAAAGGAGATCCTCCTCGTCGTCGTCTTTACGCTCCGGTCGTCGATCGTCGAGCAGCTCCACCTGCCACCGTGTTTTGTTCCCTCGCATGCTTATCGCATGGCACAATAGCGTCCGGAAGCCATGGCTGAATTTTTGCGTCCAACACAAGGCGAGAAGAGAAAGCAAAAGCAGCAGCGCGCGTATCTTCGTGCGATCCTGTGCCATCAGCCGTGTGTGGACGTGCGACGCTTTAACGATTTCAGGGTTCATAGTCTCCCTGGAATGGTATTGAGAAATATTTCTATGCTTTCTTTTTAAGTTATAGAAATATCAAAACATAAATAAAAAATAGATGATAATTATTTATTTTTTATTTATTTTAAAATTTATGTAACTTAAATATAAAAAACACTGCTCAGTGTTATTTCAGTGCCTTGCTGCGCATACGCAGCAGCCTGTGGGCTATGGCAAGTTGGCAACTGTGGAATAACAGTAGCGAACATGCTTTTCGTAGAACACCGAAACCGAGATGTTGACCATCTGCTACTACAGTAATACTACTATATTTATTTTTACGGACTAAGGCCCAGTGCAGCTGCAGTAGCCATCCATTCCTACTGTCCGATAGAAAATCCAATGGCTCAGTTCCGTACAACACACATGAACAATATTTGATACGGTAATCGTTAATCGAGAACGGTACATGGTGTGGGACGTGCGCGGCAGTAATTCTGCAGTACATGAAACAATGGTAGTGGTCTAGTGGATCATCTATACTGTTAAGTTTTGATCCAACAGTTGGTAGTATGACTTAGAGGTGGAAATCGTGCCGTGCTAGGTTAGCCCGACACAGGCCCAACATGTTTCGTGCCTGAACCGTGCGGGGCTGTGACAACCCATTGTGCTTTGTGTTTGAACCGTGCCGGCCCGGCTCGCCTTCGGCAAGCCCAGGCACGATCCATTTGCGCTTCGTGCCTGTTTCGTGCCGTGTTGGGCCGGCCCGGCCTATTTACACTATTGCGACGAGAGGAAACGAGACGGAGACACATTGCTCAATCTCTTTCAGTTCTCTCTTACCCATTACTCCCTCTCTCTCGACCATCCCTCTCGATCTCTCTTGCCAGTTGCCTCCCTCTCTCTCGCTCGTTAGACGACTAGAGAACGAGAGATGGTTATCTATAGAAAACCTAACAATACTTTTTGTCTCAAAAAAAACCATCACTCATAACATCAACAATATTAGAAATCTAGTGAAATAAAACCATTGTAGATAAGTGACATAATATAACCATAAAAAACAATAAAATTATGACAGTAGGTTTGTGCCCATGCCTCTGCCGTGCCGTGCCGACACGGGCTCGGCCCAAATGGTCGTACCAGGCCGTGCCGCCCATCGTGCCTTGATCTCAGGCTTGGCACGGCCCGTGCTACAGTGTCATACCGGCCCGGCACAGCCTACTCCGTACCGTGCCGGATTTTAAATCGAACTGAACCACCATACTTCGAGCCGACCCAAAAAAAGGTCAGTCCAAAGTGCCCACCTCACTATGACTGCAGCCATGCTATGAAGTATGAACCGCACAGGATCTCTGCTTATTTTTTTTACTGAAGATTTTGGTAGCACGTACTATGGTAAATGCCTGATCAGAAAGCTGGTGGACATGGTGTACTTTAGGCGAGCAGTGTGGTGATTGGAGTGCTGGTTAAAGGTTGGTACTGCTGTAGATTCTCCCCATCTGCATGCCTCAAGTGAGACGATAGTGAACGCGCCCTAGCTAGAAAGTTGGTCAAGATACGGAGGGCCAGGGCGTATCTTTCTTTTGGTTAGAGTGTTCATCTCCCTCAGCTCAAGCTTGGCTAGAAGGCAAGAGCTTCTATCGCTTGGCCATTCTTCCAACCAAATTAAAGAATTCCACTGGAAAAGCTCATCGCACATGGCAGGAGGAAGCCAACGTTGCTTCGGAACCCAGATCACAGCGAGACAATGCGTTAACAGAGGATTCGATCGTGCAAGTCCTAAAAAACCCAGAGGATTGGCGTAGGCATTTCACATGGATTCAGACGGCTTTTGAGCCTTTGAGTATGTGTCAGCTTGTGCCTCTGGCTAAATCCAATTCTGCACCGGCCATAGATGATAGATGTGATCCGCTAATCTGACAAGGAAAGAACTGCTAAGTTTGCGAGATGCGCAACGCACCTCCGAAGTTGTTTATTCACGTGGTGTGTTCCCGCGGCCATGACATCCTTCCTTCCCGACCTTTAATTTCTCTCTCCTATCTTCCTCGGTCTCCCCCCTTGCTCACCTTGTCTAATCCCCATTAATTCCACCACCACCTCGGCACCTCGCCCTATAAATACCGCCTCGCCACCACAAACGCCTCACACACCACCTCATTTCTCTTCTTGTTCTTCTTCCTCTGAAGCTAGTGCATAGACCTCTAGCGCCAAGGAGACCGAAGAAACAAACAGAGGAGAGGATTGATATGATTGTTCGTGTAGTGGCAATGGCGCGGTGCCTGGTGTTCATGGTGTTCCTCGTCTCGACCGTCGTCGGCCTGCCGGTGGAGCAGGCCAAGCTGCCGCGGCTCGACGGCGAAGTCGGGGGCGGCCGGCTCAGCGTCCACCCGTCCGACGTCCTGGAGGCGTCCCGTGACTTCGGGGGGCTCACCCGGGGCGAGCCGTTGGCCGTGTTCCACCCGCGTGGGGCCGGCGACGTCGCCGCGCTGGTGCGGGCGGCGTACGGGTCGGCCCTCGGCTTCCGCGTCTCCGCGCGGGGCCACGGCCATTCCATCAGCGGGCAGGCGCAGGTGCCCGGCGGGGTGGTCGTGGACATGAGCCACGGGTGGCGCGCCGATCAGCGGGTGGCGCGGGCATTGCCGGCGTACTCGCCGGCTCTCGGCGGGCACTACGTGGACGTGTGGGGCGGCGAGCTGTGGATCGACGTGCTCAACTGGACGCTGGCGCACGGCGGGCTGGCGCCGAGGTCGTGGACTGATTACTTGTACCTGTCCGTGGGCGGCACCCTCTCCAACGCCGGCATCAGCGGGCAGGCCTTCCACCACGGCCCCCAGATCAGCAATGTCTACGAGATCGACGTCGTCACCGGTGAGCAGCTAGCCGCCCCCTTCGTAACTCGACCGGCCGGCCGGCCACCGCGGCATGCAACCGTTCTTGTGCGCACTCCGTAACCGATCGATTCTTGGCAGGGAAGGGAGATGTGGTGACCTGCTCGGAGACGCAGAGCCCGGACCTGTTCTTCGGCGCGCTCGGCGGGCTGGGGCAGTTCGGGATCATCACGCGGGCGCGCATCGCCCTCGAGCCTGCTCCCCAGAGGGTAACATCCTCCCCTCGCGCTCACCTCCATGCGCACACCAGTTCTTTATGTCATACTCTGCCCTTTCCTTTGTTTTAGTTGGTGCCTGCCAGCCGTTAATTAATCTACCTGTTGCTGTTCGAGGGGAAGAATATCTCGTGCAAGTTTCCCTTTCTCCTTCTCTCTCTCTCTCTCGTGTGGGAAAGGCAACACATATAGCCAGGCGATGCAGTATCCTTGTTCCGCCGTGTCACCGCCCTCGCTTTTCCAATAGGGAACTGAACACCAGCCATGCAAGTGGCGAGCGCACCACTCTGCGAGGGAAAGCGCGACCCGTCGTTAGGTACGACGATTTGAACGCACGTCAACCGACCCCCCCACAAAGACACCGGAAAGGCCCGAACGTACGTGTTGCTGCTAATTATAGCCTCGAACGTGTGACCGTGGCTGGTCTTTATTTATCGGATTCGCTCTATAACTTTACAAATCATGAACCGGATTCGTCGAACTCGAATCGATTTAAGATTTAAGATGCGAAGTAAGTGTGTTAATAAAAATTAAAAGAAAAAATAGCAAACCAATTGATTCGCACGAACCGTGTTTGTAGTAAATATGGGCCGGTCTAACTCGACTATCTACTTGGTGGTCGTTGGTCATCAGGTTCGTTGGATCCGGGCGCTCTACTCCAACTTCACTGAGTTCACCACGGACCAGGAGCGGCTCATCTCCCTTCACGGTGGCCGCCGTTTCGACTACGTCGAGGGCTTCGTCGTAGCCGCCGAGGGCCTCATCAACAACTGGAGGTCCTCCTTCTTCTCGCCTCAGAACCCGGTCAAGCTCAGCTCGCTCAAACACCACTCCGGGGTGCTCTACTGCCTCGAGGTCACCAAGAACTACGACGACTCCACCGCCGAAACCGTCGATCAGGTCCGTCTCCCCCGGGTCGATCGGGCGGCGCCGCCTTTTCTGATTCTATATATATAAGATTTGCTACGTGGTGGTATATATATTTTTTAGATATACGCTTTTTTATGTCTGTATATAAATGTGTTTGAAAAAACACTAAAAACTAAAACTCCCATGCGATTTTTTCGTGTGGTTCGCATTAGATTATTTAATAATTAGTATATAAGTGTATCCAAAATAATAAGTGGGTATTTCAAGTTTGTTTTGATAGTATTTCAGAAGTGGAAGAAACTACAACCACGGGAGTAGAAAGTATATATATATATATATATATATATATATATATATATATATATATACACACACAGATATGTATGTACACATATGTATACGTATGTGTACATACATATACATATATATATATATATATATATATGTATACGTGTGTGTATATATACACACACACCCTCCTAACCGTCCCATTTGTTTATGACGGCATTTCATAATCATTCCCTGTATGAATACTACTAGTCACGTCCAGTACTCACATTTGGGCGCCTAGCCAGCCAGTCACTGGACCTGTTTTCAGTTAGTTATGCGCGATTTAGCCCGCGATGACATATAATCGAAGCCCTGATGATCACGTGATGACACCCACACGCAGAGCACGTACACCGTATGGATCTTGCCACTAGATCTTAAATTCCGTTCGCGAAACCTGCACTATTTTGTCTACCACTTGATTAGTGTACGTATTCGTACTGCTGCATACAAGTAGAAGAGATTTGATCTAGTTCTAAGAGTATTAATTACATGCTTACGACTAACGCATAAAAAGAAGCAGAAGATGGATCTAAATTAGGAAATGCCGTGTGCTTCTCAGGAGGTGGAGGCGCTGCTGGGCGAGCTGAGCTTCATCCCGGGCACGGTGTTCACGACGGACCTGCCGTACGTGGACTTCCTGGACCGCGTGCACAAGGCGGAGCTGAAGCTCCGGGGCAAGGGCATGTGGGAGGTGCCGCACCCGTGGCTGAACCTCTTCGTGCCGGCGTCCCGCATCGCCGACTTCGACCGCGGCGTCTTCCGCGGCGTCCTCGGCAGCCGCACGGCCGGCGGGCCCATCCTCATCTACCCCATGAACAAGCAGCACAGGTGAGTCCATCTACTTGCTCCGCCGACGGGACGGCTCATCGATCACCACCCATGCACGACACGATCCATCCACGCGCGCATGCAACACGAGCATGTACGTACACGAGACGTCACACGCTCCCTGGCCGCCCTCACATGCAACGCAACACTGCGCAGTGGTGGCGATCGAGTGTACCATGATTGGTGGTGCCAGATAAACTTAATAACTAGATCACTTGTAGTTACAGCTTAAAAACAACGGGCTGTTCGCTTGATTGCCATCGCCGAATCTGGTGATTGAATGACCGCAGACATACCGCGCACTAAGGCGACAGGGTCTATTCTATTTCCTGTAGTGGCGCCATGCCAACATGCCATGCTAGCTAGTAACCGGGCATCAATTTCGCGCCCTGCGCCGACCGGTTATTTTAAAACCGGCGCCGCTGAACCTTTCCACACGGCGCGGCGAGCACGGCACAGTCAGAATTTGGTTTCCTATCTCCTTTTGGGGTTAGTGGCCAGATGCGGTGTTGCTTCCACATATACAGATTATACTTAACCTAAAGAGACGTATCGGAATCAGCAGAGCTCGTCGGTAGCTAACTGCTGCTTTTCCTGCTCTGCTCCAACCTTTCGTGTTCGAGCCGATTCGATGATCTACCGCTGCCAGTATTAAATTTCCTGGTTGCTGATTGCTTTGGGATTCGCGCGCAGCTGGGACCCGAGGAGCTCGGTGGTGACGCCGGAGGAGGACGTGTTCTACCTGGTGGCGTTCCTGTGGTCGGCGCTGCCGGGCGCGGCCGACCCGGCGCAGAGTCTCGAGGCGTTGGCGCGGCAGAACCGGCTGATCCTCGACTTCTGCGCCGAGGCCGGGATCGGCGCCAAGCAGTACCTGCCCAACCACAAGGCGCAGCCCGAGTGGGCTGACCACTTCGGCGCGGCGAGGTGGGCGCGGTTCTCGCGGCTCAAGGCGGAGTTCGACCCGAGGGCCATGCTGGCCACCGGCCAGGGGATCTTCCCGCCGGCCTGGTCGCCGCCGCAGTCGCTGTCCGATTCTTGAAAGGACTGCCTTGTGTATGTTTTTTTTTTTCAGTGTAACTTGTGTATGTAATTAGTTAGTAATCATAGAAGAGGAGGATTAGTGAACTCGATGATGTATAGATGTGTGCCACGACTCACGTGGCATGCGTAGCTACGTAATTGGCTGGTTCTGTACAGAGGGATTAATGCGTGTCATGTTCATGCAACGCGACTACGATATGCAAAATTTTGCTGGTAGAAATCAGTGTCCGCCTCCAGTTTTGGTCACTTCGTAGTTGGTACTACGTGCGAGTCAAGCTGACCATTGATCAACAGGCTTAGGCCCTGTGTTGCATACAGAAACAGGGTGTTAATTGATTGGTTAACTAGCATGGACTAGGAACAGATTCGAGACAGAACCTGTCATTCTATGATGGCTGGTACTACATAAACAAGTCAAACCGGAGGGGAACGGAGCAAATGAAAAGCAGAATGGTCAGATTCGGTGTAGCTATATTAGCACGATGTGATCTGCAGAGAGGGATGCACGATGCCGACGCAACTGTACGCGATTTTTTGTCAGTAGGTATCAGTGATTCGGTGGCTGCATGCAACTTTTCTCCGTTGGGTACACCGTACACATATGCAGAGTACACACGATGCACAGCCGCGCATGAACCATATTAACCTAAGTTGCACCACTACGCAAGTCAAGTTGTACTACACAACTCTGCATCAGTACTAGTCTTTGCAAGAACAAATCTTCTTTCTACAAAATTTGGACGCTCATTGACCGAAGGGCCCAAATTTCGTCTCCATGGATTTGAGCCCGTCATCCGTCAATAGGGTCGCAAAATCCGTAGCGATAGAAGCCAGGGTTCCAAATTTCGTATTCGATTCAAATCTCGTCACCCTTCGAAATCAGAAATCTCGGCGAAATCTTGTTATTTTGAACGAAATTCAAAAGGTAAAATTCTAATCCGGAATTTTTTTAACCAAAATCTTTGAAATTTCGTCCAAAAAACCAAAATTTCATCTGAAATTGCCGAAATCTCGGTAAGTTTCAACGGAATAAAAAATGGTTCAAACGAAGTCAAACAATTTGAAATTTTTTTTGGATGGTCCTGACACATCACTAATGTTTTCATAAGAATTTTAGATGAAGATCAAGCCTGAGAAATTTTTAAAAATCTAACCGTGTTATTGTCCTGATAAAAGACTGACCGACAAATTTCAACCAAATGGAAAATGGTGCAAACAATGTTAGAAACTTTTTAAAAATTTTGTGGATGGTCCTAACACATCCATAATATTACCATAAATTTTTTAGATAATAATCAATCTTAAGGAATTTTCAAAAATTCGAATAGTGCTACTGAAGACTGACTGATAAATTTCAACCGAATGAAAATAGTTCAAACCATGTTAGAAAGTTTGAAAAAAAAAATTAGGATGGTCCTGATGCATCACTAATATTCTCATAAAATTTTCAGATGATGATCAAGCTTTAGAAATTTTTGAAAATTCTGACAACTGAGGTACTTAATGACCGCAAGAATTAATGTGCATAGGCTAACTGGATGATCTACCGACTATCCCACATAGAAAACAACATGAAGAATCCAATCCGATCAAATTTTGGTCAAAAAACCGAGATTTCTGTCAAAAATACCAAAATCTCAACAAAATTATAGAGTACTGTAGCGTTTTAAAAACATATATTTTTTTTTAAAGTTTTGCTGGGATTATGAAACTCAGGGGGTCCAAAATTCAAGACTTCGCTAAGATTTCGCAGGATTTCGATGAGATTTTGAACCTTGATAGAAGCTCATCCTACTATCTACCCGAGCAGGTCGCCATGGCAGCCCTCAACTCGAGAGGGAGACATCAGATGCGCTGCTCCTAAGAAGGGCCCTGCCTTACATGTCCCTCGTTGCTGTTGCTCGTTAGTGGGGGAATATTGGGACGACGACGCATAAATGCGAAAGCCACGCGATTTGGTGCTCGACAGGGACGACTTCGGTAGCTTGTATATGTAACATCCAAAACCCAGTAAAGAAAAAAAAATTTAAAACATATATTTGATTTATTTTTGAATTTTTTGAAATTTTTAATTACCTTTTTGGTGACTTCTTTGTTGGAAATTAATTAAAATTAGGATTACTAAAAAGTAAAAAGATAAAAGTAAAAATATGATACAAATCTTAAGAGATCTCAAGAAGCCAAGCTTTGTAGTAAAAAATTAATGTGAAACTATCTAATCAATGAAATGATTATTTCTATTAAGGTGATGTGACCCTAAACAGTATAAGAAAATATTTTTATAAACTTTTATGTAACATTTCTATACCCCAAATTTTTACCATAAGATATTTAGACCATTGTTCACTTCTACTAAAATTTTCAAAAATTAATAATAAATTTTAATACTCTTTTAAATTTATTAATTGCAAATCTGAAATTTTGCAAAATTAAATAAAAGATTGATTACAAAATAATTAATTAATTTTTAATTTTGAATGTTTATTAAGTATCCTGGCATCATTTCAAATATTGTGTAAAAGTTTCAAAAATTAATAAGTTAATTTAATCCCTTAATTAAATTATTTTCATAATTTAAAAATGTGGACAATTCTTAATGTCATATTTTTATAAACCAATCTACCAATATTTTTATCGCAAATTTTTACAGTAAGTAATATAATTACCTAGGATATTTATTAAAAAAGCTTCAAAAAATTAAAACATTGATTTGACCTCTCATTAAATTTGTTCAAGCCTGCTGTCAAAGAGAGATGCTTAGAGTGCTCATCTTCTTTCATTGACATGTGGGGTCCACCCCATTAATGCACTCCACTGACCAGCCGTGACCCCATGCCACTGCTATGTGGCCCTCAGCCTCACTGTCAGTCGCCTCATCGTTTCCTCTCCTCTCCTCGCAGTCACCGACATGTGGACCCGAAAGCCCACATGTCAACTCCACCTCTTACCTTCCCATAACTACTCCCTCCCTCCCTCCCTCCCTCCCTCCCTCTCTCTCTCTCTCTCTCTCTCTCTGGAGAACTCTCGAGCCACACCGCCCCTGGGATTTGTCTTCTCCCCCGCCACACTTTTGCGAAGCCCAAGGCCATTTCATGTTGTCCCAACAAGCCGCTGCCACGATAGCCCCTTGCCCATGCCTTGCCTTGTACTACGGCCGAGAGAACTTGAATCCATCTTGACCTGCCATCGTGAAGCCCCTCCATTCAAACCCTGTTTTCACCGCCTCACTAGCCTATTTAAGCATGGCACATGCTTCCTTAACATCTCAAAGTCCCTTTTAAAGCGTCACCACTGAACCAGCCTCCAATCTTCATTCTTCTCCATCTTCCTCACTGTCGTCAGGGAAGTACCGCAAAGGGGGGAGAAAGTCCATTTAGCGCACTCAGTGATCTATCTCTCAATTACTTTGGTTTATGCCATTTTCTAACTTTACTAAACTCACTCGTGAGCTTAATTTATGCGCAGTTCATTCCAATCCCCGTCGCACTTACAGTCTTCTTCTTCGAGACTGGTGATAGGTGAGAGCTCAATTCGCTCCCCTTTTCTCTCAAAAATAAATTGAATTAGAGTCTCTCGAACTCACCGATGCTCATAACGTCCTGAACCGAGCACAAGGACCTCCGGTTTAAACCCACGGCTTAACACCTATGAGATTGCCGCCCCTCATCATCCTAAGGTGGTTTCCGGTGAGTCTCGGGCTTCACCATTATGTCCCACGGGTGTGCACGATGTTGATGAATCTCGTCATGCCCTCGGCCAACGGCCTCGGGCCCTCTCTCGCCAGCAGCGAGCTCCGGCCACACAGCCCCTACCCGGTGTGACTTTCCTGTGGGGCCTAGATGTCAGCTGCCCCATGGCTAGCATGTGTGCCGAAATGTCTCACTACAGCTTGGGACCCAGTTGTCAGCCGCATGCATGCGCGCGACACGCTCACGAGCAGGCCCGGCCGGATAGCCAGTCACAGTCGTGCATGTTGCCATTGGCCAACGGGCCCGGCCTATCGGCGACTATGGACCATTTTCAAAAGTGCGTGCATGAAGTCGTGAAAAGGTCCTTTCCAATTGTGAAAACGTATTTTACGATTTCTTTTGATTATTCAAATCGGTTGAATTCAAATGGCCATAACTTTTGAACCATATATCCAAATTGAATGAAACAAGTTTCTAAATTCATGATAAATCACTTAATTTTAGATATGCAAAAACATTTAAGTTTATATCACTTAGTAAAATTTAAATTCAAATTAAAGAGAAGGATTCAAATTTTGCCTAACACAAATTTTGAGCAAATCAAGTCCAAATTGAATGAGACAAATTTCATTGGAATCCTTATGTTATAAGCACTCTGAATATGTGAAAAGATTTACTTTTAGACTTAGTTTGTAACATATTTCAATTAGGGTTGAATTCTATGTATTAAATGGTCAATTGTGAATAACTTGTTCATATAATATCTAAATAATATTAAACCAATTTTTTTTATGTTAGATTGGTAGTAAACAACCTTGTTTAGCAAAAATACTTAGGGTATACCATGCAACATATAATTACTATTGTCCTTATTATTTTGTGTACTAATTTATATTAGTACAAATGACTCTAGCCTCTTAAATTTGAAATTTAATATATTTAAGTCTATAATCTTAACTTCTTGAATTCATAAAAATAAAATAAATAAATCATAAAAACAAGTGCTGAGTATTGTGCAACCTAAAACTAACAATAATATGAAAGACTGAAATATAGGAACAAGACACTCGTACATGAAATCATGAAACCCTAACCCACAACCCATACTTGTTTTGTATAGAAAATTTTATTTCATTTTACATTTCACTTCTTTTTGACACTATTAAGAGTGCTATTTGCTTTGTTTTTATTTAACAATGTGTTGACACCGACATCTCAGACGCTGTTGTTGACGACCCTAATACAGAGTTCTTCGACGAAGAGCAAAATAAGCATCCCCTTGATCATATTATTTCTAGATTTTTATAATCAATTAAATTTTTGATTAAAACTTACATGCATACGCTATGTTCCATAAGAATTTCTATTTTGCGGTTACTGGTAGATATAACACTTGTTGATGGATTCCCTTAATCAATATTGACATGTGAACATTGAAATCCCTAGATTTTGGATACACACAAGAGAATGTGAAATGGGAATACTTGTTTAGTACTTGCGCATGCTTAGCCATGCTTTAGAAACAAACTATTAAATGAAGAAGACACGCCTTTATGAAATTTAAAAAGATTGGATATAACAGTAAAGGGTACTGATATTTTGATAAAAATAAAAATAAAGCTATGATTTTGACACGGGCGAGCTATTGGCAATAGCCGGTTGTGTGAGCTTTAACTTGCATGTAGATAGGGGGAGCTTTTCTCGCCTGAGTCGATAAGGACCGAACTATTGTGTTGTTTTTAAGCCAAGATAATCGTACAACCACAAGTAATGGTATGGGACAACCTTAACCTATCAAGTTATTTAAAAATATCTTTTCATATTGAAAGGTTGCAGTAGTACGGGCATTCCAAGTAGGTCTGCTCAAAGGGACATCCACACCAAGATGATTTGGAACAAATATTTACCAATATAAAGGTGTACGTCTTGCTATGGGAAGAAATGGTTACTGATTTTTAATGAGCTCAAAAAATTTATGATTTATATGGAAGTTTATTTCTGTCGCCATAGCAAAGGTTTAACATCATCGGGTTGGTGCAAAGCTATGTTTGAGTAATGTAACGGTTATGTATGATATCTTTGAGACACACCAAAGGAGGTGTGTTAAATAGCTTTGCAAAAAGAGATAATCATTCCTTATGGGTAAAGCAATACACCTCTGTAGAGTGAAAAACTAATCGGTTAGCCGTGCTCGCGGTCATGAGAACTTGGTAAAGTCATCACATAGTTAGACGTTTTCTATTTTCATGAAAATGAGTTAGATGGTATGGAATTGAATTACATTGTTAAATTTTCTTTATATCATATTTAAATTCTGCCTTGTGTTGGCATTGAACGCATTATTGCTCACGAAGGCCTATGAGTCAATTGCTACATTTTCGTTATTTCTTACTTGCTATTTTATATACTTGTCAAATTGTTTTATTCATTTACACTTTCAATCTACTATTCAGTATGTACAATTCAATACAGCTTTATGCAAAATAACCGTAGCACCATTTCATTTGAATTAGCCTGCATGTATTTTAGGTTTTGTAAAAGTCTTATGAGTACTTCTGTACTCAACTTGCTATTAATGTTGTTTTTAGGTGAAGAATCAGATATCCCTAGTGAAACAGACTTTGATGCATGAAACATTTTTAATAACGATGATTCTTTCTAGGTTTCACCTTGTCAGTTGCCTGTGAAAATACTAGGCTTAATGGCACATTACAAGATGAAAAATTTTCCACTACTGGTTTAATTTTATTGTATGTATTATTATATGTAAAAGAACTTCCATGGTAATAAATTGTGTAACTTTGTGTATGGTTGTGTTTTCAAGTTGTGAAAGTGTGTGCTAGCTATTGATCATGGGACTGGCATAGTATGCACTTTAGAACCTTTGTTTTATATTGCATTGCAGCATAAAAGGGAGGGTCTCATAGTATATAGGAGAAAAATAGAGGTGGTGCTCAATATTGATGTGTTTTTTGTGTTTATGATGGACGACCGATGCGGTGTGACGCCTTGAAGAACACAAGAAAAAAAATTGCACAATTAAAAGGGGTATAAGGGACATGACAATCGAAACCGATACTTTAGCCACTACGCGTCACCCCCTTGTGTCTGCCACTGGTCCTCGAGCCACCAATGTGTCGTGCAGACCATCCAAATTGGGGCCTCTCACCTTTGAGTCATCTTTGACACATATGGATGCATGTAGAGGTGGCCATCGTGCTAGGCCGGCCCAGCCCAGCATAGGCCCGTCGTGCCCGCCGTGTTGTGCTGTGCTAGCTTGGCCTGCCTTTGGCGAGCCTAGGCATGGCCCATTTATACTTCGTGCCTACTTCATGCCATGCCGGCCCAGACCCAGCCCATTTACACTATATCGACAAGACGAATGCACCCAAAGACGCATAGAGTTGATGCAATGGACACAAATATTGGGGAAAAAAGAAGTAAATTTTATTCAATCTTGAACATGTACAAAGTTATTGCCTCGTTAAAAACCTTACACCCCAGTGTGGGGTACCCCTGGTAAGGAAAAGAGTAAAGTAACTACGTACATATACATTAATACATAGACTACACGAGGCTGAGATTGTCAAAGTCGACTACCATGTCCGTAATCTCCGGATCCTCAGGCTGATGTTGTGTCCTGTCTTCTGCATGCTACCAGTCCTTTAGGTACATAATTGCCTCAACCATCTCAGGTTTAAGAGACGACCACCTCGGCTCAAGTACCATGCCCACCAAACTGAAAGTGACTTCTAACGAAATAGTGGACACTGGAACCGTACGCCCCGTGCAAAATGGGATAGCACGGGGTAAATACGTTGGTTATTCTTCCACCATAAGAGCAAGTTGAGTTGATTTTCCTCTTCCATGTCAAGGTCAGTCTCCACGAAAGGCGTGTTGAGGTAATGATTGAGCTCTACTCGTGGAATCCATGTCGACCTACTCGGCGATTGGGAAGACGAGACAGATGTCTTGCCTTTCAGCTTCTTCCATATGTTTGAAGCGGTCAAACTACCATGTGCTTGTTGTGTTGTTGAGACAGATCTTCTTGCTTCATTTCTAGTGCCAAACTTATTATAATATTTGTCACAAACTCTGAAAAACTCGTTATAACCATGAGTATAGACATCAGAGAAATCAAGATCGAATGCCCCACTTATTCGGTGAAAGGCCTCCTACAAGTCAGATAATTTTCTCCAAAGATCGAAAATAGTAGCAAGACAGTAAAGATGTGGAATAGCTTGAAAATATTTTAAATTTTTTTGCTCTGTTGGTTCTATAATGGGATGCAAAATATAATTATCTCTATTTATTTAAAAGTATTAGCAATAGTCCAAAGCTACTCAATGACCAAGGAAGAAGTTGGGTAGTACACACCGGATAAATCTTTAGTTGCATTGTAAAAAGTTTCTAAATAATTACGAAAATGACCGGCAATTTTCCATTTCACTTCAGTAACCAACTCACCATTATTATAGTTAACGAAGATAGTGATAATATGCTTGTAGCCCTTGCACCTCTCCAGCATAATATACATCAAGTTCCATCTAACCTTTATATCAAGGTTAAATCTTCTTGGTTCCTTATTGTTGGCCTTGCAGTATTTTGAGAACTGTGCAAACCTTACAGATGAATCTGTAATAAACTGGATAGTTTTGTGTACGTTATCCAAATTATTTTTCATTACAATCAAACCTGCCTGCACAATGAGATTAATAATGTGGCATACGCATCTCTAGTGGAGTACAAAACCTCCAATATAAGTTTCCAGATGCGGCGAGAGATAATCCATAGATGTCATGTTAGCCGATGCATTATCAAAAGTAATGGAAATAATTATACTTTCTATTTTAAAGTTGGTAATAACCTCAAGTACATGGTTAGCGATAGCCTCTCCGGTGTGTGACTCGAAGATTGGCCTAAACCCTATGATCCTTTTGTTTAGTACGTAGTTGTCATTTAAGTAATGTGCAACAACACTAATATACGTGCTCTTTGATGTGAGGAAGTCCATATATCTAATGTGAATGCAACGAAAAAACTAGCTACCATGAAAGTCTGTTTTAACATTTCTAGTTTATTTGTAAATATTTTATAAATGTCAAATGTAGTTGTTCTTCTACTAACATGTTGGTATTGTGGGCAAAAACCATGTTGCACCATTCTTTCAAAATTAGAGCTCTCACCCATTCTAAGCGGAAGATCCTCCGTAACTATGTACCGTGTAATTTCATCTCTAGCTACATCAACATTGTATATCCATGTACTTATCGAATCATCGGTATTGAAGTTGAGATGCGCCTGGACGCCCTCTCCCGGCTTCCATCCTACCGATATCATCTTCATGCATGTCTCCGCGTGTCTTTTTCAGATGACCTGCTCCACCACATGCACGTGCATACAATTTAGCTTGACAGCATTTACAAATAGCATACACTACCTCGCATCCATCCACAATTTTCCATGTGTTGCCAACACCACGCCCATCGAGTGACAGATATGGACGCCCGTCCCGGTTGCATCGATGTAGCGGCATCCGAGCTCGGTATCAATACCGATGCCCGTCGCATTGCAAATGACTGTTCAAAATTTGAAATGCAGGCACAGCCACACGGGAATCCCTCTCTTTACATCGCGTTGCATCGCTTTAAGTCAAGTCGTGTCACTTTACGTTGCATTGATGCCCCTCTTGTCGTTCACCGAACTTGCGGGAGAGCGAAATCTCAAAATCGCGTGCGAGATACGATAGACACCCTATTTCAATCGCACACGTCAATGACATCTTTCAATGCATCATGTCGCAGTCCTCGTTGTCTAATATCAAACACGAGAGAACAAAATCTGAAAATTGTGCCTCTCGTTTTCCCCTCTCTCTCTCTCTCTCTCTCTCTCTCCCTCTCTTTTTCGCGCCTGGGCGCCTGGCTCGATCTCCCATTCATTGCCTCGGTACTCGACCTCCCTCTCTCCTAGTCCCCTCGACTCCCTCGCTTGAGCCCGGCCTCCCTCTCCACTCTCCCCTCGAGGCCTCGACTCTCGCACCCCTCAGTCCCCCACTCGGTCACTCCCTCCCACGCCCCTCCCTCTCTCTCCATTCCTTACTCCCTCCTCCACTGCTCCCCCCCCCGCTTCGGACTAAGCAGCCTCCCCGCGCCCCTCCCTCTACCTCCTCCCCCCAGCCCCGGCCACCCCGCACCCCTCCCTCTCCATCCCCCCCCCCCCCCCCGCGCATCTTGTCCCCCCATCCCCAACCCTACGTGTCGACGCCATTTACCCCCCCTCCCGATCTATCCCTCCCCGCGTCGCCTCCTCGCCGAGTCCATGGTCATCAATGACTCCGCCTCCAACCACAAGCCCAAGGCTGCCGCCAAGGCCGAGGCGGCTGAGATATAGGCCTCTGTGCCGATACCCTACCCAGATCCAATCGAGCGATGCCACTTCTTCCACCCCTGATTGGCCAGATCCATCTGAGTGTTGCGCATTGCCATCGCCCCACTGTCGTCTCATTCCCTTCCCCTCTGTGTCGCGGCCGAGGCGGGTGAAGCGGTGCACCCGAGGAGCGGAAGCGGCGCGGACTGAGGAGCGTAGCAGTAGCGCGGGCCGAGGAGCGATGTAACGACGCAGGTGAGGCGCGGCCAACAGCAGCGGCATGGTGCGGCAACGACAGCGGTCGAGGTGGGTGTGCCCTACTGTGGGCCTCCATGCCCTGCCACGGCCTGCGACAGGTCTGCCATGTCGGTGGGGATGTGGCCCGGCATGGGCACGGTTACTACTATTCCATGCTGTGCCGACATGAACACAGTCCAAATGAGCGTGTCGGGTCGTACCGCCCATCATGCTCGGTCCCTGAGCCCAACGTGGCCCGTGCTACTGTGCCTTATCGGCACGGCACAGCCCACCTCGTGTTGGGTCGGACTTTAGGCCAAGCCAGACGTCTGTGTCTCGGGCGAACCCACGAAGACATAGCCCGAATGTCCACCTCTAGATGCATGCATTACAAATACGGATGCATGTGCGTGTCTCGGACCAACCCACAAAGATCTAACCCGAATGCCCACCTCTAGATGCATGCATTGCACATATGGATGCATGCATGCCTTCCGTCCAGTCGCGTCGGTGCATGAATCGCTGACTCGGCTATTTGATACCTCCAGGCTTCAGCAGCGCCGTCCAGAGGAGCACGAATGACGGTGCATTCCTCCAATCTGACGTGCCAAGAGCAAAACGTCAATTTGATCCGTATCTGACGGCGAAAGAGCACAACGGGAAGCCAGACATAAAGCAATTCTGTCGTACGTGAACAGAACGGGTGAAAGGCCGGGGATGCCGCCTGTCCCCTGTGGTGAGATCCCCACTACATAATGGCTGGCACTGTGCTGTTTGGGTGCTGCACTAGGATGGTTGCTGCGATTGTCTGATTGATGACTTATTCTGGAACTCGAATGGTTGGCAGCGGCATGATTGATGGGCAGGAGGACAATCTTGTTAGATGCAAGAGTTTGGGTCTGTTTGTGACATCACAAGCCAAGTATCGCGCATACGTACCATATAATTAAGGTAAATTTTTGTATTTGATATAAGATTTGATCCATATTCACAAAATAATACAACACTTTTGCGTATTTACAGAAAACTCAATCATAAACGGATTTTAAAACCTCATTTTTGAATACCCGAAATTTCAAATTCCGGTTTAACTTTTTTCGGAATTTCAAATCTCGTTTATGGCGTATTTGAATTTTCAAACCTCGGTTTTGGGTATTTTAGAATTTGAAAATCCGAAAGTGTCATACCCGATTTATGAAATTCCGGGATTTGGTAGTCTGATAATGCATACCCGGAATCTCATCAAATACCGGGTATGGCACTATTTTGCTTCCATACGGTGATTGTGATGCCTATTTTGGTAGTTTTAGAGCTCTCGGTTGTAAGTCCTTTGAGTTGGATTTGTTCTTATATGGTTGTCATGCGCTTGTTCCAGTTGCATTCTAGCTAACAAGAGCTCCATTTCACATCTAGTATCTTGCTGAAGTTACTCGCAATTGCTTCCAAAAAGGCTTTGATCTTAGACTCGTTGCATGTTACTCTCTTACCTCATTTTAGGTTGTAGTGTTGCACATTCTAAGATTTTACTCCAGCCATTGGCGATATTACTGCACACGCAGCTGGAAATGGGATTGATTACCAAAAGAATGCCATACCCGGTATTTGAGATTCCGGGCATGCATTATCGGATTATCAAATTCCGGGTATGCATACCCGGAATTTCAGAAACCGGGTATGGCACTCCTGGAATTTTAAATTCCAAAATACCCTAAAACCGAGGTTTGAAAATCTAAATACGCCATAAACGAGATTTGAATTTTCGAGAAAAGCTAAACTAGAATTTGAAATTCTGGGTATTGAAAAATGAGATTTCAAAATCCGTTTATGACTGGTGTTGTATTGTTTTGTGGGTGCGGGTTGAATCTTGTATCAAATACAAAAAGTTCCTATAATTAAGTTGGAACCTTTTGTTGTAAAGTGTAGTTGTTTACCCACAATCAATCGCCATTGCGCCAATGCAATCACACAAAGAAAGTTTCACACACAATATAAGAGGGCAAAGTACTCTCTCTTTATTAGATTGATTTTTATGTACAAGGCAATATTTAATATATAGTAGAAAGCCCTGAAGATCAATTCAGATTCGCCCACCAATGGATAGAGTGCTTCCATACTGGAACAGGGATTCCATCCAATCATAACACTCCTCCTTGGGTGAATACTATGTAATGCACATGTCTCATTAAAAACTCCTCCCAAAATTTAGTGGGAAAAAGGGATAGAGAAAAGAGTACATTGTACTCACACTCTGTGTTGCACTAGTTGCCTAATTAAAAACTTTTATATGAAAAACTTCAGGAAAACCTATTAAAGGGAAAGGAGCACAACTTATAATCGTCAGGATTATGAAAAAAAAGGTCATGGTTCAGGGATTTACTCCCCTAAACTCTGCAAATCTCTAAGTCATCTCATTCCAATGCCATTAACACATCTTTGATAAATAGATTTTAGCATGGATTTAGTGAACAAATCTTGTAGATTTTCACATAACTTAGTTTGTAATATCTTTACCACACCATTCGTTTGGAGTTCGTGAGGACACAAAAATTTAGGGGCAATATGCTTTGTAATATTACTCCTTTCATAACCCATTTGCATTTGTGCAACACAAACAACATTATCTTTATTGATAATTGTGAGGGGATCGATGGTATTAAGACCATATGACTTCTGGATATGATTAATCACACGTCGTAATCAAACACACTCACATGAGGCTTATAATCTCCGAATGGTTGGTAGAAGCAGCCACCCTGGTCTGCTTAAAAGATCACCAAGAAATAGCTGAACCACCTCAAAAAAACACAAAATTAGTCTAAGATTTGGCACTATAGGGATCAGACAGATAGCCAATATCCATATATCCCGCCATAGTTAATTCTTGGTTCTCTTGGCAAAACAATTTAAGATCTTGATTTACCTTGGAGGTATATGAGCAAGGTCTTGACACTGGCCCAATGTCTTCTAATTGGGGCTGCACTGTGTCTTGCTAGGAAATTTACTATGAATGCAATATCAGGCCCTGTGCAATTCACAAGATGCATAAGTATGGGACTTCATGTACTAAGACTTTCTCATTTTCCAACCTTGGTCTGTAAAGGGTCTTTATCCAGTTCAAGGGATCTCACAACCAAGTGGTCTTCGAAGGACGAGATTTATCCGTATTAAATCTTTCTAATACCTTCTTAGTATAGATAGACTAGTGTATAAAAATTCCTTTTGTGAATGCTTTAGCTGCAGGCTTAAGCAATATTTGGTTTTACCCAAATCTTTCATCTCAAAACTCCATCGTAAGGTAAGCATTTGCTTCATTTATTTCCTCTATGGTTTCGATGATATTCAGATCATCGACATATATTGAGATGACATAGAATCTATTCTAGGATTTCTTTATAAACACACAGAGACAATATCCTTTCTTCAGGAGAAACTCATTAAGTCAGTTGTACCACATTCTCCCAGACTATTTTAATCTCGTATAGCGATCTCTTTAGTTTGATGCTATACATGTTACGATTATTAAGATCTGAAATTCTAACTCCATGGATTTTTCGTATAAATATCTGTATCCAGTTATACATATAAATATGCGATCACTACATACATTAACTGCATTGATAAGTTTAAGCTTACAACCATTAACATTAAATTTCAGAACATTATTATACTCATTACAGGAGAATAGGTTTCATCATAATCAATGCCAGGATTCTGCGTGAACACATGTGCTACAAGCCTCACTTTATATCTCACCACCTGGATATTTTCAATTCTCTTTAGGATGAAAAATCCATTTGATCCTGCAGGGAACACTTAAGGAGAAGCTCAGTCAACGGGATCAAGAAATTTCCTCTTACTAAGCGAGCGCTACCTTAATTGCTTCTTTTCATTTGACCCTATCTAAGCGCTTCTAGCACTCTACCATGGACTTTGGTTCTTGATTCTGATTTTAGCAATTTTAGAGGCAAAATATGTCGACAATTGTAATCTTGCTTTTGTACAATTCTCATGCATCACTTCATGGATATCTCTTTATTAATTTCTTCTAGCTCCTCATGATTTCCCATAATGATGGAGTCTGGGTGTTCCGACTTCTTAGTGTTGAATTGTGTGCGCAAATATATATTGAGATTATCATCTTCAGGTTGGATCAATTTAGGGATATTACCATCTCCTAGATGGATCACTTCAGGGATTTTCTCAACATCAAGTTGAGCTTCTTCCACTGTCACTAGTAGTATCCTCATTTGTTCAGTTCTCTACTTCGGCGGACGTCTCTGCAAAATTGAGTCTCGTGCATCTGGAGGCCTCCCCCACATTTTATCATGATGGTCAAGAGTGGATTCAATATCCTTCCAGGATATTTCCACTCTTTCAGGTGCATATACTACGGGTATATGAGATCACACTCTCTTATGATCAGTGAAGGCATTTAGCAAATTATTAGCTTATTTGTTGCAGATTTATTATCATCCGAACTTCAAGTTCGGTATCTTTAGTGCATGGATCTAATGACTCGATATTCTTTAATGTGGTACTTATCTCCCCGTAATGCCAAAAAATATCCTTAGTACAATCGGCGTACTGAGCCATGTACATATTCCCTATCATAGGCTCTAGGTCTTTAAATAATTGACGAAGATTAATAACCTACATTGATCCTCAACTTCTGGTGAGGTTCCTGGTGGTCCGCTGTGGTGGAGAGATTGGCATGTATACAGCACAACTAAATTTTCATAGATAGAAATACTTAATTATTTTCCACCATAGCGTTAAGCATTATGTGGCCCCAGTAGCTGATAAGTAGCCTACTATTTTATAAGAGTGGCCAAGCAAAGAAAATTATATTCCTTTAAGTCAATGACTCTGCAAGGTCATTTTAAGTGTGAACATGAGGTACGAAATGCTCTACATTAATCTCATAGCCATACAATAACCATTAAATGCTTTTAAGGTAAACTCACCAGCATTGTCCATTCGAATAGGCTTGATCCTTTCATCTGGAAAGGAGGCTCTTAATAATCATAGTAATTAATTTAACAAAAGCATAGATCCTAATAGATAAGAGATATACATAGAACCATCTAGTAGAAGCATTTATCAGTACCATAAAATATCTGAAAGGGCCTTTCAAGGGTTGAATGTGTCAACTGATATCACCTTGAACTTTCTCCAGGACATTCAATGATTCTTCCCTAACTTTTAGGTAAGAAGTTCTAACTACGAGCTTTCCTACAGCACAAACAGGGCATAAGAAATCTTTAGGTCTAGGAAAGTCTTTATGCACGGGATAGTAGAATTATTAATTATTCATTTTTATAATATTCAACTCAGAATAATACAATCGATCTGCTAGATCTTAAATATTTTTGGGTTTTCATCGCAACACAAACTTCGGGTTTTATATGTGCATAGTATAACCTGGAGGAAATGGAAGGAAGTTTGTCAACCACACATTTATTACACCCATTCAATTTAGTAATGAGTAGGTATTTTATACCATCCTCATTCCTTATCTCCATATGGAAATGATTCAGACCAATGTATTTAAAATTAAGAGAGTACGATTGGATTCATTGTATAATATGATATTCTTCCAGCGCCAACTTTGAGATCATTGCTTCTAGCGATAATCATAATATTTCTAGTTCAATTAGTGTGGTACAACTATCTTCTAAACATATTTCCTCCTTCGTCATTGGATTATACTTTGTTCTATATTAGAAGTATGATTTAACAATCATACAATTGTTGCATTAGGAACAAATTATAGAATATAGAACAAACATAGCACAATTAATTAAATATCTGGGAATTAGGTATCATTCAATTTTAGATGATAATGCTCAACAAGAGCGTAGACCAAACGTTCATTCAGGAACTAGGGCTAAACGGATGAGGAGTCTTATAAGGAATATGTGACATCGACTAGGAAATTGAAGGAATACTTAGAAGACTAGTCCAGGCCTCCATATGTGTCGTAGGTGTCCTCTTGGGACTCCTCGAACTCAAAAAATTTCAAGAACCATATCATCACACTTCTCAGTGTCCATATCAAAAACAGGTTGAATGGTGAAGTATGATTCAACATTTTTCCCCAGGTCTTATTGATCTTTTAGTGGATTTCATGTAAAGATCTATTATACACTTCGGGATGAGTTAGTTGCACGGCCAAGGGCCAACGTGCCCATACCAAAAAAAGGGTTATGTAGTGGTTTGCAGCCTTGTTAGCTGAGTCTAAGTTCATTTTATAAAAAATCTAACCCTCGACTGTAATTCACGAGCATTGTCCAATACCACGAACATAGCTATTCGAATAGGTTTGACACTCTGCAGATGTTATACACTTTACCCACAAGATATAATCAACTCATCACATCAATCGTGAATCGCCATACAAGAGTATGCGAATGAGCGATCATAACAAAGCATTTACAATGTTCCGTCTAAACCAAGTACTACCTATTGAGGTTTCAACATTGAGCAGACTGATTAACACCATCAGGACCCTCCTCTTGCGCTATGTGAGTCTACCCGTACCCCTAGAACCCACACCACCTTGACAGTGGTCTGCCCATACCAGACATGTGATTGTATGTTTGGTCCAGTTCAAAGACTTGCAAGGTTAAGTCCTTAATTGACCGAGGCAAGACTTCCATCACATATCTCATAAAAAACCATCTCACCATCACTCACATATCATGTTACCAGATCAACCCCATGCAACACTGGCCCACCATAGCTCACAACTCTTGCCACTTGCCACAGTCTAAATCATTTTACCACCATAGTTGATTACTATGCACCACGTGCCATCAACAAGTTAACATCGTTTCGTGACATAGGTCACATCATTGTGTGACAATACCTGACATATCTTTTCCACAAACATATTCCATATTCTATTAATCAAGATTAATTTTGATATTCCAAATGACATGAGTTAACGTGGCATGGCTAAGCAAACTACACACAGTCTAACTAACCCACGTTAGCTATTAATAGTTATCAACTAGTAATGAACCATTTTAGGGTGACAAATAAATCATAACATACAAATAATAGTGATAAGGTGAACGTAAATCAAATGGGTTGATTAACTGTTCCCAAATTAAATGAAACAGTTATATTTGAACTAGCAAGCAATAGTTTAAAACAATATAACTTTTCAAAAATGGGTTCAACATGGTCAAATCATAACTTGCCTTAGAATCACCCTTGCTCTTGCTTTGGACTTTGAGTTTGAGTTGAATCCTTGCTCCCGAACAATACCGACACTTTAACATCTATGGGTAAAAAATAAATAACAAAAATAGAGAGAAACTCAACTCCAAAAATTAAATAAAACTCACCGTTAAATATATCACAATTTTCAAATTTTAAGATTCTAGAATCACCTCAATCGGAGTTCGTATCAAGGAGAACATATTTTTTGAAAGTTTAGCAAAAATAGAGGATTTTTGAATTTTTAAAAGTATTTTTATAAAGCACAATAATAATTCAAATCACTACAAAATAGCAGCAATCTGAATCATAAATTTCAAAATAAATTTTTTTTCCTTTCTTCTTTTCTTGGACTAACGTTCTCGCCCCTCTAGTGTGCTACAATCACGCGATACTTTTCATCGTGAGCAAGCCGTGCACATGCATCAGGCACGAACAGAGAAGAAGAAAAAAGGGTATGGCATGACTAGGGTAGGGCAAAAGCAAGGAAGCAAGATTTTGGCTAAACCGAGGGAAGCATCGGAGGCCCGCGACGCGACGAATTCAATGGTGGCCACGATTATGGAGGGGAGGCATGGATGGTGACGCAATAACGTGATGAATATCGATTAACATACTTTGGTAAAAACTTAAAATCCGTCGCCTACGGTTCACCAAACTTGAAATCATTTGAGGGGTTACCTTCGCAATGATCAATGGCACAAAGTGACACGAACAATTTTGGAAGAGACACTTTGGAGCTCTGGGAATATTGCAAGAATATGTTGGTGAAGTTCGGTTCGCACTCCGAATACCACGGTATTCCAAGAAAACAAAGACACAAGTGGTTGTGACGAGTTGAGGAATGGGTAGAGTAATAAGAGGAGATCCCGGTGCTCTCCTTAAATAGGCTTGGGAGGCCTCCTAGAGATTGATACGGTTTATTTAAAGAAGAGTCTAATCTGAATAAAACTCAATTTTATCCCGAATTAGAGGGTATTAGGACAGGAGAATCACGGGGTTTAATTGAGGATAAGATGGCTCACGTGTTGGACAAGAATTCGGAAGAAAAACGTGAAGGTTGGAGCAAATCTGAGCCATGGAGGACATGAGAGACACATGGTGCTGGTCATGGCTAGAAGTTGATGAAGATGACATATGACATGTGGGTCCCACCCTTTTAATTATTTTCATAATTAATCTTGCAAGAAATTTTTTAATTAATTTCTTGATAATCTTGCATAATGTTATAGGAGACAACTCAATTTCTATGAAAAATTCTTGTCTTCCAAACAGGGACCGAAGTAGTACGGGGAAGAAATATTGTGATGGGAAAAATTGTTATCTTATTTCAATTATGGAAGCTTCCATATGTATCCTATCTATAACTAGCAAGGTAGCCCACGCATTTGCGCGTGCACCATCCTTAAAGCATATTTCAATGACTTGGCAATACATACGTGATTTTGATTTTCGAAAATAAATCATTGTAGAACTCTATTTGTGATATTTGATATTATATATTAAAGGAGATAATATACTACTCCATTTCCCAATACTTGTCACATGTGACCAAAACTTTCTTCCCCAAATACTTGCATAGCAAAACAGTAAACATAGCATAACATAACATTTTTCATTTATATCATCATCTTTTAATTTTTATTATTGCAATGTTTGTCTCTTTTTTAGGTACTTCTTTTAGTGCATATCGCATTGTTTATACCATTATAGCCGAGTGAACACCTGTCAATGTATCACCCTCTTAATCTTTTTATTCCATGGAGGCCCACCAAATAAAGAGTAAGAATATTTTCTTTTTTTAGATTTTTTAGCATGTGCTATATTTTCTTAGCGATTGTAAAAGATTTGTCATTAACTTGTATTACATAATAGTTAATAATTTATAAATATCCTAATCAAATTCCTTACCTTATTTTATTTCTATCTCAAATTAATATATTTCTAGAATTTTAATTATGAATAAAACCAAAATTTATATTCCACTCAGCTTGGAATTAAGAAAAGCATCCCTAATTTCCTTTTATTTTTATTCTTCTATTTTTGTTGTTATTTTTTTTACTTAATTTTAGGCTTTTATTTAGAGTTTGTATGAAAATCAAATGGCTAACTTCCTTTTGTTTTTATTATGAATTTATGTTAAGTTTCATTGTTGTTAATTTATTTAATTTCTAATATTAATTTTAGATAAGAATTCATATACAGATCCAAATGCTAATATTTATTCCGGATTCAACTATGTACTGGTATTAATTTGGAGTTGGTGTGAAAGTTAAATGTTTGATTTCCTGTCATTTTTGTATTCAAAAGTTTTGTATTTTTAATGTACTTAGCATGGACTCTGTCTTTTAATCTAAGATGTTAATTTTAATTTCATTTTTTATTTAATTTTGAATATTAATTTTATGTTATAACTGATATACAAATTCAACTACTAATTTTGTTCTGAATTTTAGCTATGTATGAGTTTTAATTCGAAGCTCGTATGAAAATGAAATGGATAATTTCTTTTTATTTTTTGTTCTGAATTTCTGTTATTTTTTATTGTACTTGGCATGGACTCTTTCTTTTAATTAAGCCGTTATCACTCGGGTCCGCTAGATGAACAGTTAGATATTTTTAAAATAATAACATTGAACTAGTATAGTTCAACTTAGTTAGGGTCCTCCAGATTAAGGGCTGGATGTTTTGCTTTTTTGATTTGTGATAATTTCTATCATATATGTGTGTGTATGTGTGTGTGTGTATAACTTATGAACAGTTGCTAAGATAAATATATATAGGAAAATGGTTCCGTACCCCTGGGAGTACGTACTCCCACTCCCAATATACCACTTAAATGATATTGGTATACCTCTTTATCATTTTGAGTATACTCTGATACTGATTATAAGATACTCCAAAGTGAGTTCTGCAAAAAAATTCATCAAAGTCCACCCTTTGTAGCAAAATTTGTTTATATACCCTTTTTTACATATGAAAAGGGGTATATAGCAGAAAAAATAAAAGGCTCTGATGATTTTTTTCAACAATGTCGTATTGTAGTATCTTATAATTATTATTGAAGTATATTGGAAGTGATAAATGAGTATAACACATTCGTTTAAGTGGTATACTGGATGTGGAAATATGCACTCCCAGGAGTACAGAAAAGGTTTCCTATATATATATAGATAGTTGTTCTCTGTATGTACTTGGGCTTTCTATCAGAGCAGCACTGGACCCTACAGTCCTACATATCTCATACTAAAGGTCCAAAGTTGAATTCCAATTTCACAGTCCTACATATCTCATACTGGAAGTCCAAAGTTGAATTCCAATTTCAGCCCAGGCTGGCCGGCTGAGTGAAGTCCCTTGCGCTGCCTTGAAGCCCAACTACCCGGCCCATAAGCTGCTCCAATGGTTGACAGACCATATTCCACGATCCACATTAATGCCCAAAGAAAGTTCCTTGTTAAAGTCCGCAAACGTATCTTACCTAAACAATTCTACTCCACAGGTCTTCACTGCAATGCCGCTTCATTCAGCATAGAGGTGAAACTCTTCATCGTGCAGTTGGTTTTTGTTTACTCTAGAAAAGAAAAGAAAAGAAAACACGTGGTTCCTATCGATCTCCATCACACGATCACTATCGTTACTGCCCCAGTTCGAGGCTGCTCGTTCGCCTCCTGTAAGACCTGCATTTGATGCTTTCTTAGTAAAGATGGCCCGTTGGATCTGTGGTCCAGAAAGATGGTAATTTTTCTTGGAACAATTAGGCAACGCTATCAGGGAATGGATGGCCCAGACTGTGCCAGGGAGTGCCTGTGGGTCTAAGGAGATCATTTTGGCATGAACACTTGAACATATCTGATAAAAAAGACTTGAAGGCAATAGTACAACGCTGCCCACTGACATTTGACATATCCAATGGTAAGCAAGTCGTGGACGGAGCTCCCTCCTTCCTTGTTCAACGGCAGATTGGACGAACACCATTTCCATGGCCGAACCCGTCCTTGCTTCTTTGATCCATGGCATAGGCTCCCTGCTTACCAGCCGAGCGACCGACCATGGCCGGCGCCTCTTGTCCGCAGGCCGCGACGTCGGCTGGCTCCGTGACGAGCTCCACAGCATGCAGCTCTTCCTGCGCGAGATGGAGATCTGCGGCACGGAGGGCAGCGTGGCCGCAGAGGCATGGATCGGCCAGATGAGGGACATCGTGTTCGACTCGGAGGACGCCGTCGACATCTTCGACGTCGGCCAGCAGGCACGCGGTCACTGCCTCCTTGGTAAGCTGAGGTCACGGCACGATGTCGGGTCTCGGATCAGGCGCATCCGTGCCCAGCTGAGCGACGTCTCCCGTCGTCGATCGGAGTATGCAGTCCAAAGGCCAACGACGGAGTCGAGTGATAATTGGATCCATGGCCTCTTAGCGTCATGCCCCCTGGTTCATGACAGAGACACCGTAGGCCTGGATAGAGATCTGGAGGTGTTACTTCAACACATCCTGGATGGGGACCTGGAGCTAAGCGTCGTGTCCTTGGTGGGCATGGGTGGTGTTGGGAAGACCACGCTGGCCAAGAAGGTGTACGCCCACCCGGACGTGAAGAAGCACTTCGACCGCAGCGCGTGGATCTACGTGTCGAACACGATGGAGCTGCGCAGCATCCTCTGCGAGACGGCCAAGGGCCTGATGGGCGTCCCCTCTGCCGAGGTGAGCTCTCTCGGCGAGAGGCAGCTCCAAGAATTGCTCCTGGGAGGCCTTGACGGCGAGAGGTTTCTTCTTGTGTTTGATGATGTCTGGGACAAGGGGCTCTGGGACGTGATCAAGCTGGTGCTGCCCAGAAACAGCAGCGGGAGCCGGGTGCTCGTGACGACGCGTAACGCCGTCGTGGCTGACTCGGCTGTCGACGCGAAGAGCAACGTCCATAGGCTTCAGCCATTGCAGTTTGAGGATTCCTGGGATTTGTTTTGCAAAAAAGCGTTCTTCCAAGACGGGGTATGCCCTGCTGGTCTGGATGAAACTGCCAGGGACATTGTGAAGAAGTGTGTCGGTTTGCCCCTTGCCATTGTTGCCGCCGGGAGCATGATGTCCAGGAAGGAGAGAACGGACACCGAATGGAGGCGTGTCCTGGCAAGCATTCAAAAGGATCTAAGCAACGGTGAAATTGGAGTTCGGCAAACGCTCCTCTTAAGCTACAAGGACCTCCCGCACCCCTTGAAGCCATGCTTTCTTCTGCTCTCGGTCATCCCGTATGACTCAAAGATCTCCCGGAAGAAGCTGATTCGGCTATGGATTGCCGAAGGATTTGTGAAAGAGAAAGCTGATGAGACACTTGAAATGACTGCGGAGAAGTATCTCATGGAGCTCATCAACAGAAGCATGATAGAAGTGGCGATCGCAAGCAGCAGCGGGAGAGTAAAAGCGTGCAGAGTTCATGATCTTCTTCATGAGCTTGCCATCTTGCTGTCCGAAAATGAGAGATTTTCCGTCATCTACAGTCATAAAGATGAAGATATTAGTGCTCGGCGTATCTCATGGCAAACATCTAATGTGTCATTCGGCAATGAACACAAGAAAAGATTGCGATCTGTTTTCATGTTCAGCGGCAGTGCACCGATTGTATTTGAATGCAAAATTGTTACAAGGAGTTTTAGACTAGTAAGAATTTTGGATTTGGAAGATGGCAATGTGCAAAAGCTTCCAAAAGAGATGGGATGCCTACTTCACTTGAGGTACCTTGGGCTAAAGGGAACCAAGTTGAAGAAGCTCCCAAGAACATTGCACAAGCTCTTTCACTTGCAAACTCTTGATATCAGGAGGACTCGGATAAAAAGAATCACATTTCAGATCAAATGTTTGAGAAACTTACGGCATCTAGAGATGAAACAAGATGACCAAAGCATCCATGTCCCTTTGGGACTTGCCCAGATTGACAAGCTCCAGGTATTAACTGGCTTGGAAGCAAGCACAGGTGTAGTTCATGAGATTGCAAGCCTTACCCAGCTTAAGAAGCTTTCTATAGAGGATTTAAACAATGAAGATGCCAAAAAACTATGCTCTTCAGTGAACAATCTGAAGGAACTATCATACCTATCCATCTTCACTGGTGATGGCACCAGGCCTCTTGACCTTGCAATGCTCAAGCCTTCACCGTGTCTACAGAAGCTGCACCTAGCTGGACCTTTGCAGACATTGCCAGATTGGTTTGCTCAGCTACACAACCTTACAAAGCTGCGCTTGAGCTGCTCGCAGCTGCAAGATGACCCGCTTTCAGTTCTTGCTCGATTGCCTAACTTGCTGTTCCTCCAGCTGAACAAAGCATACCAGGGGAAAGTAATGAGATGCCACTGTCCGGGTTTTTTGAAGCTAAAAATCTTCATCATAACTGAACTTGAGGAATTGGAGGAGTGGGGTGTAGATGAAGGAGCCATGCCATGTGTCCAGGAAGTGTGGATCATGTTATGTGCAAAGCTTGCAACTATTCCTGCTGGGTTCCAATTTCTTGCTACATTGCAGACGCTGAGATTGGTGGGTATGCCCAGCTCCTTTCTTTGTAGACTAGGGGAGCTTGGAGACAATTTTTTTAGGGTCAAACACATCCCATCTATCCAGATAACTCAAGAGTTTGTGTAAAAGTAAAACTGAAATTGTCCTGCAACTATGTTTCCTACTGTAGCTGATAGTACTCAGAAGATGATGGTGTCTTAAGACAGGAAATCCTCATTTATTTTGTGTTCATGGGTCTGATTGATGTGCATTTTGTCAATCTCTACATAATCTGTGGTGCACAGAATTCCATAATTCTAAATTCACAGAAACAGCATGTGCAGAAGTCCAAGGCAATTTTGATCTGCAACTTATACCACAGACTATCGACGACATTATTTACTTCAAGACGTTAAGTTGGAATTTATTTTTCTGCATCTAATTAAGTATTCAAGTACAGTAGTAGTACCTCGTACTCCTTTTCAGCAAGTCTGCTCCAAATGGCATGCAACAGCAAAGGAGTAGCGATGTCCTGCCCAGGTTTCGTGTTTTCGACGTACTCATCCAGGCTGAATATTCCTGATTTCCATATCTTCGAGAGGAAAATAAGTGGAACAAAGGAGCAAGTCATTCCCGATTTCCATATCTTCTGACTTCTGAGAAACCCAGCTTGAAAAATGTGCCATGCTTCTCGCAATCCTGTAGCAAGTTAAGATGAGCTAGCAGTTAGTCCAAACGAAGATGGTACATTCAAGAAACATACATGTATCCAAAGGAAAGGCTAAAACATGTCTCTGTTTTCACTGCTACAACTGCAAAGTATCACATAAAAGGCCGTGCTCACTAATTGTTTTCTCGATTACCATCGTCTGCACCAGGAAGAAAATACTACCAACTAATAAGCTATAGAATAGTAAAAATCTCTTTGCTTTGTGATTAACGAGCAGGAGTATACCTAACACGAGGAGAGCATTTTCTTGCCAAATTTTGTAGGTTCGAATCACGTTTTCCACGCCATGCGCGTGTTCGATTGTTTACACCTCTACCAGCGACGTGCGGATAGCCACCATTTGTCCTTAGGTCAATATGCGAAATCAGTACAGATTTGCGCAAGAATTAGCAGCGGAGACTTACCGGCGCGTGCAATACAGCGCGAGTGCCCTGCTGGTTGAGACGCTGCCGGCCGCGTCGAGCGAGCGGCCCGCGCGCAGAGCCTCCGTGCGGGCGCCCCAAGGGCTCCAGCAACACGAACCGGCGGGCCGCCGCTGGCCACGCCGACCCCAGTTGCGCAGCTCTCTCCCTGCCGCCGGCGCGCGTCAACGTCGCAAATCTTGCAGCGGTGAAGAACGTGGGGACCGGGTCACTGGGGAGAGGAAACTGCAGAGGCTGGTTGCGGCGGAGGGTGGACAGCCGCAAGCAGGCGAAAGGCGGAACGGGTGGAGCACGAGGATTACGAGTGGGTATACTCCCCACCGTCGGATCTGCGGGTTAATGGCCCAGATGCGTTATTAACAATATACTGTTTATTAAAACATTAAAGAGAATGGCTAAGTAACACTCGAGTCTTTTTTTGTTTGTGAACACTTAACTTGAGGCCTATAAAGAGAAGGGTGGTGGGGAGAGAGATAGCAAATTGATTGCATCAATGGATATAGATCCAAAGTCTACAAACAAACAAAAAACACTCAGGTGCTCCCTAGACACCCTCAACATTAAAACTGATTACAAATATTTTATCTATCTACTAGCACGGAATCCTACACGCTACACAAATAATTTTTGTTTTATACATAAAGCGAATGAACCAGTTAAAATATTGTGCTACGTATTTTTATCTACAAGTAAAAAATTTTCAGGCCACCTTGTCAAATAACAAAATTGATAAAAAGCTAAACACTATAAATCCATTGTATCATACCTCAATTACATCCGGGAGCTTTGAGAACCGACCAGTTTACCCATGTGTCCTCCCTACTAATTTTCAAAAAAGCCCCTCCACTTCCTTTAAATCACAGATAGATCTATGCAAATTACAAAAAGGTCCTCCACAATTTTTTGTGAGGGCAAGAAAAACTTTTCTAGATCACGTTTGGGTCCATCGCTCGTTACTTTACGGTCAAAGCCTACCTTTAATACAAATCACGAGCGAGCCCTTTTGTACTTTCTTGGAGTAGCGGTGAGGTTCAAAAATATAACAAACAGGTCTCTGGTTCTTACATCCAGATCCTTTTCTCCGTTTTCTCTGCAAAAAATATTTCTATCAACAGAAATATATGTACTTTTTTTCAACTCGACCTCTAATATTTTCCGAGCCTCCAAAAAATTGGAAAATATATCTAGATCCATTTTTTTCCGAAAAAAACACAAAGTTTGGGGCACACGCCGCCGCGTTTATTGACCTAGTAGTATATACAAGAGATGTCAAAAGATTTAGTAACCTGCTTATGCTATTTAATATCCAAACATTCCAACAAATACGTCATTCCTCATGTCGACATCATACGTGATAAAGTTCCGTAGTTCACGTTGACAACACTATTTATCGTAATTCTGTTTAAATATAGCACTAATTAAATTACGAAAGACGTACATATATATTATTTACATGGTTGCTTACCACGAGTTCTTGTGCATCAGCAACTAAAGATAAAAGCTACAGTATATTGTCATTAAACAACATTTTCATCGATAATATAGGGTGTGTTTGGTTGGATGTATCAGGCTGAATGGAATGGGATGGTACATGATGGATGGGATGATCCTGGATGGAATAGTACCGGTCGGTCCTGTACCGATCGGTTCAGCCGAATTCGCCGTATCAAACGATACAGCATTTTCAAGGAATATTCTAGGAATCTGTACCATCTCATCCCGTACCAGATGGTTCCGTTCAGTCAACCAAACGTATGAACGAGATTAAATCATGTATGGAATGCTTCGGTTCAACCTGATACAGCGAACCAAACGGACCCATAGTGTATAGGATTAGTTTGCTATGGCATCTTGTTTGCTATGGCATTTTGTTAACAAGAATAAGATATAAGATGATGAAATATTCGTATTAGCTCTTCACATAATATACTGACTATTCTTTTCTAGCATTGTCACAGCCAAAATATGGTGCTCTTCACATGCAGGTCTCCATCGTGTTAGATACTGCACAATAAGCCCATTCCAAACACACACAATACTTAGTTATGACTAATGTACAGAAAACAGACTAATGAAAATATGCAATACAATTTATTTTCTTTCCAGAAAATAGAAGTATTACTGTGCTAATTGCCTGTCATCTATGAGGCATAATTCCCTTATCAATATACGACGTGAAAAGCTGTTAATATTTTGTATGGGCCCACATGTACAACAAAATTGACCACATCTTCCCAAAATTGCATCAAGTATCAAGATAGTTGGAAGTTTGTAGGAATAAGTCAATTTTACACCGAACTTTATAAAAAGTTCACTTAATGCTCTCAACTATAAAAGTGTGTATTTAACTCCCCAAACTTTAATAAAAAGACTAACTTATACCTTGAAGTGGTTTTGGAGGGTGCTTTACTGACGGGGATCCAACTCAGAATGGTTTTGTTATGTTGGCAGTCGCATCATCGATTTTTACTGACGGCGATCTAAATAAGAGGAGGGAGGATGACCAGAAGAAGAAAGATAACAAACAGAGGAAAATTCAATGATATGGTAGCCAATATTGTAAAAACCACCTTGAGTGGGATCTATTTCATCAAAACCACCCTCTAAAACCATCTTAGAGTGTAATTGGCCGGTTTTATAAGTTTAGAGTGTTAAAACCCGGCTTTATAGTTGAAGGTGTTAAATAGACTTTTTGCAAAGTTTTGAGGTATAAAATGGACTTATTTGAAAATTTTATTAACTGAAAGGTTACTCCATCCGCTTCTAAATAGATGTCATTTTAGTATATTACACGTCCACCAAGACATATATACAAAAGACCGTATTACCTCTTACTTATTGTTTTATGGATGATATGTCTTATTCTAATCCATGATAGTAAGGAGCATTGGAAATAGCTATAGTGAAGAGATATATAAGGGGAAAAAAAGGAGAAAAAATTGCATCAAACTTGTAGAATGACATTAATTTAGGAGCAAAATATGAAAGCTAGAATGACATGTATTCAGTATCAAAGGGAGTACAATATATGAAAAGAAAAATGAAGATCTTACCAACAATTGACTTATTTGGCTTCATATAGACCTCTTCGCAATGTGTGAAAATGGGTAGGTAGACCAGAAAACTGAATGAAATTTTTTAGTTGCAGAACTGTTGTTTGGTACTTGAATCTTAATCTAAAGCTCATTTCCAGGGAAGCAGGATTCATCGTGATTCGGATCAACGTTCACAACATAGACCACATATGAACTTTCTTGTGCAAGTAATCGATTAAATCTATGTGCTTATCTACCAAAGTAAAATGCTTTCATTTTCATGCCTAATAGAAATGCGGAAAGCATGTGGTCACTAGATTTGCACCACGAAGTGCAGCCTAGTGGTAGAAGCATGGATCAACCAGATGAGGGACATCATGCTCAACTCGGAGGACGTTGGGTCTATCGACATCTCCAACACCGGCCAGCAGGCACGTGGTTGCTGCATTCTTGGTAAGATGAGACCATGGCATGATGTTGGGACTTATATCAGGCGCATCCAGGGCTAGCTGAGCGACATCTGCTATCGTCGATCAGAGTATGGCCCTGTTCGATATGGCTGTAGTTCTTGAGAAGTAGTTTTTGGTTGGGTTGTATGGTTGAAGGACTGTACGATTGAATAGCTGATTTGAAGAGGTTTGGTGTTTGGCTATCTGGCTTTTAGGTGTAAGAGGTGCGGGTCGAGAATGGGGGTGAGCGGGGTGGGGTAGAAAAGAGGATTATCTATTATCTATTGTATTATTAAAGTAGAGGTAAACGAAGTCATAATATTCGCTCTCTAGGCTAGAAAATTCCACATTAATCATATAAAAAAGAGAAAGATCTACATAGTTGATCATGATGGATCCAAATTATAGCGGACTAGATTAAAAGAAAGAGTCCATGTCAAGTACAACCCAAACAATAGCTAAAATTTGGAATAAAATATAAAATAAAATAAGGAATTTAAATTCCATACGAATTCCTAAGTAAAATCTCTAAATAAAAACAATTCATAATAAACAAAATAAACAAAAAATAGCAATTGGATTTATTATGAATTCCAATAGAAATAACTGAAATTCAGAATAAAAAATAAAATAAATTAGCAATTTTATTTCAATACAAATTCCAAAGTAAAATATATAAATAACAGTAATTTAAATAAAAATTAGCAATTGGATTTGCATATGAATTCCAACCAAAAAATTGAAAATTGAAATAAAAAATAAAAGAAAATTTGTAATCTAATTTCCATACAATTTCAAAGTAAAATCCTTAAATGAAAAAAAATCAAAATAGATTAAATAAAATTAGTTATTTAGTTTCCATACAAATTCCTAAGTAAAATCCCTAAATAAATATAATTTATAGTAAAATTTTGACAAAAATTAGCAATTGCATTTGTACACGAATTGCAACAAAAAATAATTGAAATTCATAATAAAAATTAATAAAGTAGCAATTTTGATTTTATATGAATTCAAAAATAAATCCCTAAATAAGTATAGTTCTGAATAAAAATTATCAATTGTATTTTTATATAAACTCCAACAAAAAAATTTGAAATTGGAGTAAAAAAATTGCAATTTGATTTCCATACAATTGCAAAGTAAAACATGTAAATAACTAAAATTTAAAATAAATTAAATAAAATTAGCAATTTTATTTATATATGAACTCCAATAAAAATAAAAGTTATAACAAGAATAGCATGAATGGTGTCGGAGGAGACCACGAAAGAGGGCAATGGTGTCGATTTGTCCAAGTGAGACATTGACCCACTAGGAAACGAAGGGCCGTGGCAATGGTACGGGAGATAAAGACAATGTCATGTTGCCCACCTTAGTTGTTTGACACGAACAATGTCTTGCTACTTGCCGAAGTTGTTGAAGAGAAATGCTAGTCAAAGAAGCCAAGGGCTATGACAACGAGTGGTGAGGTTAGAATTGTTGAAGAAGTCTATGTAAAAATAAGTTCGATAATAGGAAAGCTTTAACAATATGGGGCCATCGAGTAGATAGGACCAAACCATCACTGGTGAGAGGGACAACGATGGTGAGAAGACAACGTTCGGCCGACATGTCTAGGATTATAAATTTAAGGTAAGTCTCCTATGGTGCATCATGTAGGCATGAGCAATATACTCTAATACCATATCAACTAATAAGAAAATTTATCGCACATATAATCAACATATTGCTTTGAGATTAGTAGAGGTACATGTGCATGCATATATTTTGGAAAAGAGTAATTAATGGAGGAGAATAGAGGCATGCAACTACATGATCCATGCATGATAGGGACTAGTTACATTTCTAAGAACATCCATAATTTAGTATGCTCAATGATTTTCTTCCATCAAATTTATATGTTATTTACATTCTTCATGTTATATTTTTCCTCAAGCTTATATTATCATTTTCAATGTCTTAAAATCCTAAATAAGTTACAAGATACGTAAACATACCCTCAAACATCTAAATTATATCATTTGATACTAAAAACTTTGAAGCAAATCTAGCCGCGCGAATGCACGGGTCACCTTGCTAGTTTTCTTCAACTCTAGTGGCAAACACAGAACCACAACCCACCAAAGCTGTGGAAGCTACCCTAGACCAGTTTTCGATTTTCAGCTTCTCCTAGTATAAATAGGCTGTTGGCTTTTAGCTTTCAACGGTAGAGAAACCAGCCGTTTGAAATAGTTTTGACCGAAGAGAAACCAGCCGTTTGAAATAGTTTCGACCGTAGAGAAACCAGCCGTTTGAAATAGCCTCATGTCCTCTGGTTCGTGACAGAGACACCGACACACCGTAGGCCTGGTTCCTTGGTGGGCATGGGTGGTGTTGGAAAGACCACACTAGCCAACAAGGTGTACGCTCACCCGTATGGGAAGAAGCATTTCGACCGCAGCGCGTGGATCTACGTGTCGAACACGATGGAGCTGCGCAGCATCCTCTGCGAGACGGCCAAGGGCCTAATGAGGATCCCCTCTGCCGAGGCGAGCTCTCTCAGCGAGGCAGCTCCGAGAATTGCTCTTGGGTGGCCTTGACGGTGAGAGGTTTCTTCTTGTGTTTGATGATGCCTGGGACAAAGGGCTCTGGGACGCGATCAAGCTGGTACTCCGTACTGCCCAGAAACAGTAGCGGGAGCCGGGTGCTTGTGACGACGCGTAACGCCGTCGTGGCTGACTCGGCTGTCGACGCAAAGAGCAACGTCCATAGGCTTCAGCCATTGCCGTTTGAGGATTCCTGGAACTTGTTTTTGCAACCAAAAAAAAAACATTCTTTCAAGATGGGATAGGCCCTGATCGTCTAAAGGAAACCGCCGAGGATATTGTGAAGAAGTGTATCGGTCTGCCCCTTGCTATTGTTGCTGCAGAGAACAGACACCGAATGGAGGCGTGTCCTGGCAAGCATTCAAAAGGATCTAAGCAACGGTGAAATTGGAGTTCGGCAAACGCTCCTCTTAAGCTACAAGGACCTCCCACACCCCCTTGAAGCCATGCTTTCTTCTGCTCTCGGTCATCCCGTGTGACTCAAAGATCTCCCGGAAGAAGCTGATTCGGCTATGGATTGCCGAAGGATTTGTGAAAGAGAGAGCTGATGAGACACTTGAAATGACTGCGGAGAAGTATCTCATGGAGATCATCAACAGAAGCATGATAGAAGTGGCGATCGCAAGCAGCAGCGGGCAGAGTTCATAATCTTCTTCATGAGCTTGACATCTTGCTGTCCGATAATGAGGGATTTTCACACCCTTTAAAGCCACGCTTTCTTCTGCTCCCGGACATCCCATATGACTCGAATATCTCCCGAAAGAAGCTTGTTCGCTTATGGATTGCCGAAAGGTTTGTGAAAGAGAGAGCTGATGAGACACTTGAAATGACTGCAGAGAAGTACCTCATGGACCTCATCAACAGAAGGATGGTTTAAGTGGCGATCACAAGCAGCAGTGGGAGAGAGCGTGCAGAGCTCATGATCTTCTTCACGAGCTTGCCATCTTGCCTACCGAAAATGAGAGATTTTCCATCATCTGCGGTGATAAAGGCGTGATTAAGTGCTCGGTGCATATCATTGCAAACATCTAATGTGTCATTCAGAAATGAACACAAGAAAAGATTGCGATCGGTTGTATTTAAATGCAACACTATTGCAAGGAGCTTTAAACTAGTAAGAATTTTGGAAGATGGCAATGCGCAGAAGCTTCGAAAAGAGATAGGATGACTACTTCACTTGAGGTACCTTGGGCTACGGGGAGCCAAGTTAAAGAAGCTCCCAAGAACATTGCACAAGCTGTATCACTTGCAAACTATTGATATCAGGAGGACTCAGATAAAAAGAATCACATTTCAGATCAAATGTCTGAGAAACTTACGGCATCTAGAGATGAAACAAGATGACCAAAGCATCCATGTCCCCGTGGGACTTGCCCAGATTGACAAGCTCCAGGTATTTTAACTGGTTTGGAAGCAAGCACAGCCACAGGTGTGGTTCGTGAGAATGCAAGCCTTACCCCGCCACCTTCCCCACATGGATGGCCCACCTCCCCTGCATCTTGTCTTCTGGTAGAACCATCGGTAGCGTGGCCCGCCTCACTGCTCCGCCTGCTCTACCATTCTATGAAGAAGATATAAATCTTTTTTTTTTTCTGAAAGGAAGGTATATATCTAATATCTAATCGCACCAACATACCATAAAGAATCTTCTTCCAGTGTGTTTTGCCGTCAGTAGAATAATTTATTCTGATTAGTTGCAAGGTTTATATATTCAGGCAAATGGATCACAGAGGAATAGTTATTCTGGTACTGGCCAAGCAAAATACGATGCAATAAAAAAAATTCCTTCAAACTTGACATAACCTATGGCGCACAGAATTCCCATAATTCTAAGGCCCCGATTGGTACGGTTTCAGATTCTAGTAGAAACGGAAACGATTTCAGATTCTTAGTAGAAACGTTTTAGGTAGAATCAGAATCACTTTCTGCAAACCGTTTGGTACGGTTCCAGATTCTAGTAGAAACGGGGTTGAGGGTGATTCAGTCACGGTGTGGAAAAAGAAGAAACGTTCCGAGGAGAATCGTTTCAAGTTTTAGCTCGTTTGGCTGAGTTTCTCCCAGATTCTAGTAGAAACAGCTTGGTTCCAAGATGCGGGCCTAAATTCACAGAAACAACATGTGCAGCACTCCAAGGCAATTTTGATCTGCAAGTCACCACAGAGTATCGACAACAGCATTTACTTCGGGTCATTAAATAGGAATTTATTTTTCTGCGTGTGATTAAGTAGTATACAAGTACAGTAGTAGTGTCTCATATACTCATTTTCAGCAGGTCTGCTCCAAATGACATGCAACATCTTTGAGAGGAGAAATAAGCGGAGCAAAGGAGCAAGTTGTTCACGATTTCCATATCTTCTGACTTTCAAGCAACTCAGATTGAAAAATGCGCCATGCTTGTTCCAAAAGTTTTCATAATCCTTGAAATACCCCAAAATTTTCAAAAAAAAAAAAAAGTTCAATTAGACTTTATTTACTTTGTCTGATTTTTCCTGATTTATTTGGATTTTTTTCGAATTTATTTGGATTTATTTGAGCTGATTTTGGGTTTTCTTTATTTTGGGAAAGTTTTGGACTTTGGCGCTTTCCTCTTCGGCTTCGCCTCCTCCTCCCTTTGCGCCTCCCAGCCTCCGCCTAGCGCTCCGCGCCTTGCGCGGCTTGCGCCAGCTTGCGCCGCGCCCAGTATGCGATGCCTTGTTCATCTTCTGCTTTATGTGCTTGCCATGGCTTGCTCTTCTTCTGCCAGCGCTGGCCTTGCGCCGCGTCCCATCGCCCCGTGACCTTGCGCAGAGTGCTAGCCTCGGTAGGGCACTCGCTGTCGCCAGCCGCCTTGAGCCGCGCTCGCCTGTCCCATCGCCGCCTTAATGATGGGCCGCGACTCCATCATCTTCGCCCGGCTATTTAGGCCCTCCCGGCCGCCATTTTTGTCCCCAAGCTCGCCACCCATCTCCTCTCTTCGTTCCCCTCTCATTACTCCCTCGAGCTCTTCGTGGCGCCCCTGATCTTCCTAATCTCGGCCCGTGCCTTGTCGCTTAAGCCGCTCATGTGCTTCGCCTCCTCCGTCTGCGCGCATGAGACCGTGGCAAGCTCCTCTCCCTTTCCTCTCCCGCTTTCGCTCCGTGCCTCTGGTAAGCGCTCCACGGTCGCCTCTCCGTCTCGGCCGGGGACCCATGGCCAAGCTCGTTCATTGCCTTGCTTTCCCCGTCTTGCGCGGTCGAGTTCGAGGTGAACTCCTCCCCCTTTTCCCTCAAGCGTGCGAGCCCGGTGCCCTAAGCCTTAAAAACCCCCATCGCCTTCCCCGGCGAGGCAGCCGCCGTCTCGACCTCGCGGCCTCCACCGCCGTATAGCCAGGGAGCCGCTGTCGACCACTTGCAGCGCCAGTGTAAGACTGGCCGTCGGCGCCCGAGTGCCTCATATTGCAGCGCCCGGTAAGCCGACCTCACCACGCTTCTCCACGCTGCCGGGCCCCCTTTCGTCGGTCTTGCTTCTGTAGTGAGAATGGTAAACCAGTGGCCATTTCCCCAGCGAACCGGGCAAAAGTCGATGTTGTACGGCCCAAATGAACAGTGTGTATTTTCCATTTTCTATTCGGTTTTTAATTCCAAAAATCCTTTTTAAACCATTTCAATATCCAAAATGCCCCAAAAATACCCAAAAATATCCGAAAGTCCAAAAATGCTCCAAAAATACTTTTAGAACAGTTTGAGCCACTTGAGTCCAAAAATGCCCTCAGTTCCTCAATCAGGAGTCTCAAAATTCAAAATGCCCAAATCGCCCTTCCTTTCTCTCTCTCGGCGGGATTCCGATTTCCGTTCTGTTTTACGTTTTGGTTTCTTTTTAGTTTCGTTTCTTCATTATCGTTCGTCGCTTTTCGGCGTTAGATCCAGGACGTTGGGCGATTCGAGAGGCCGTCATGATTCGGACGAGGACCGGACGAACAAGAGCCGACCTTGGCCATCAACGACACTTCGTCCGTCAGGCGCCAAAGGCAAGTAGTACACCTTTGATCATGTTGAACCTATTCATGCCTTATTATAGTTAATTACTATTTTCTACCGCATTACTTTCTTGTATGTTGAAATATCACAAATCTAGTATGTTCGAATGACATGATACTTAGTTAATGCCAATTTGCTCATGAGACTTCCTTGAAAAATATCGAACCTAATTATATCCTTGTAACCTTAGGTTACTTAATATTCCTATATTAATTATTATTATCACTGTTAGTTTAGTCAAATGCTTTTGATAATGGAAATGAAAAGGCTGCCTAGAGCGTTTGGTTGAATTGCATTTGGAAAAGTGCTACGGTTTGGGGGGAGTGGATAAATCCGGAGTGGATGAGTTCCAATCCGGTGATGATTGATGCCTTGGGTTTGTCACGGTGGCCGTCTGCGGATACCTGGGAAGAGGGTTGTGGATCGGAAAAGGCTTGGTCTTTGGCAATGTAAGGATAATAATCCCCTTGAGCAAAGTAAATAACTTAAGAACTTCGTTCAACCACAGGTTGGGCAGGTCCAACCGTTGGCGTGACCCAACATAGCTCGGTACATTGTACTTTCCCTCGGAATACCTATAGGAGCAGGGTTACCTTCCCGAGTGTGGGAGATGGTCCAATGATTATGGGAGTGAAGCGAAAGTGTGCCTGAGGAAGCGTGGCATTCCGGGTTCAGTGGAGAATGCCCAGTAAGCGGGACCAAGCACTCCACACCGGCCAAGTGGGGACCAGTATAATGTGGAGCAAAACTCTCTAGGATAGGAATTTGAAGAAATGTCCAACGAAGCTATGATAACCTCGATCCGTGCGCGCATTTAAGTTGCGTGTTAAACTCGAGTTGGCATTAACGATCGTGGAATCTTGTGGGTAAGTGAACACCTCTGTGAGTGAATAAATGGTATTCGAATCTGTAGTGCTTAGGTAAATGAAGCTAAGTTTAATTGGGGTGAATCAGTAACCTAGCTCAGTAGATCTTGGTGCATGTTTTGAGAATGTGGTTTAATGGTGATGTGGTTTAATGGTGATGACTTTGTGAATGGAACCCCCACGGATTACTATTATTATGGATTGTGTTTTAAAATGTAAAATGATATTACAAATAAAGCGTATCCACAAATACTTTAACCTTGTGCCAATATTGTGCTACACCCTTGCATGTAATATTCAGTGTTTTCCGTACGACTTGTTGAGTACTCCCGTACTCACCCTTGCAACCCCGACCCCCTCTCAGAATTTGAAGAAGCTGGAGCGTCCCAGGAGTGCGTAGATGGCAATTTGGTTTTGAGGTCTTAGTCTTTTGCTCGAAGGCCTGCTGTGCGGTGTTTTGCTTGTAAGTTATTAGGGCCTGCTGCGCCCTCTTCATGTAAAAACCCAGTAGTTAGACCTTATATTGAATAAAAATGTTGGAATTTGACTTTTGCCTGGCAATAATATGCTTGGTTCCTGGCAGCTAATCATCCTGGGTAGCTGTCGAGGCGTACGGATCTGCCCCTAAAAAGGCGGGCCGTCACAATCCTCTGGCAAGTTAAGGCGAGTTAGCAGTTAGTCCAAACGAAGATGGTACATACAAGAAAGATATCTGTCTCCGAAGGAAAGGCTAAAACATACATCTCTGCTCTATCATATCAAAGGCCCAGCTCACTAAACTTTTTTATCGGTTATCATCATCTGCACCAAGAAGAAAACAAAAATAGAATTTTTTTTACTGTTTTGGCCCCCCTCCCAAAATAATTTCCGGATCTAGCTCTGCACCATCGAAAATGCAAAAATAGCCTCGTAACAGTACAAAACCGCTTGTTCGCACCGCGGATTTTTTTTCCCAAAATCCCGCGGTCCACGACCGCTACATTTTTTCAAAAAAAAAAATTCGATTTTATGCAAACCTAGCGGTGGGGGAGCGCGGCATTTTAATTTTAATTTTTTTTCCGTTTTTTAATTTTCCAGCAGTGGGGGTGCGCTGGATACTTATTTTCCTTTTTTTCGTTTTTTAATCTTCAAGCGGTGCGGGGGAGCGGCATATTTTTTAAAAAATATTTTTTTGTTTTTTATTTTTCAAGCGGTGGGGGGCACGGCTTATTTTTTTAAAAAAAAATCGTTTTTTAATTTTTACGCGGTGGGGGGTAAATAATAAAAAAAATTGTTTTTTAATTTCACGGAGGGCGACCAGCATATTGAAAAAAATAATAATGAAATATTTACACCGAAAAAATGCTCAAATATACAACTGACAAATAGAAAATAACAGAAGTATACAACGTAAAAAAAATTGCAGAAATAACGTGGCGGCCGCCACGCCCGACAGCGGTAGCCCTGGCCGCCGCCACCCCACACGGCGGCGGTAGGTGTCACCCTGCATTGAGAATTGAAGTTTTCTTTTCTTTTTTCTTTTTTTCTCTGATTTTTCGACGGGATCCGATTGAAATGCAAATAACTTTTGGTATACAACTCCAAATTTAATAAGACAACTTTCTAAATTTGTATAAAATCATGTAGATTATGAATATGCGAAATAATTTTAGTTTTGATTATTGTGCAGCAAACGATTGGATCAGCTGCACCTCAGAATTTCCTCATCGTAATCCCCTCCTGTTTCAGTTCTTACCCGCTTTTCTTTTCTAGTTTTAACCAATTGAAAGAGATATATGCGAAGCTTGCGACTTCAGTTTCAGCAAAGGGATAGACATGTACATGCATGGTAGTATGGATGGATAATTCCAGTCTAATTCAAAGGGATAAACATGCACTTGCAATGTAGGCTGGCTTTCATGGCTCAACAAGAAAGAAAAGAAATCAAGCAAAGAAGGCTACCAATTGATGACTGCTTTGACTATCATTGTGAAAAGCACGTACATGCAGGCAGTAACCTTAGGAACAAGACTCAACCTTAGTAGGGCACATGCAACGAAAGTTTAGATGATGAAATAAGCAACAGATTATATTACAATGGCATTACAATAGTGACGATATTGCTAGAAGAAGTGACGATAACACTGATTGTCATGGTGGAACAAGTGATTGTTCCGCCTATGTTCGTAGAGTGGGAACGATGCCCCATATTTTCTACATAGTACATCACCCGTCAATCTTTCGCGATTTGTTCTCGGACACTGCTCAATCTCTCTTATGAAAGAGCTCCATGGGGGTGCACAGTGCTCCCAGCTGCTGCCGAATGGGTAGCCTATGCCATACGTCTCTGGGGTATAAGACGTAACTTGTTTGTGTGCATTTTGTGGAGTTCTACCCCCCATATGGGTATGTCATCCTAATTCCCGGCGTCCCATATGTTAATACTGCCCTGCTTCCCGGATGGTCTCTGTAACCCGGCAAGGATTTCTTGCGTTGTGCGGACCTCAGCCGGCTGCTTCCCCTTGTCCATTCCTAGAGTGGAGGAACCCTCTTCCACTTCTGGTTCCTTGCGGAGACGTCTTCTCTGTTTTGGCTCGCACTCCACTATATGGTGCAGGAGGTGCGTGTTGGGCTTGTCCTTGTACAACCGGAAGCGTGCCCTGTAGTCCATGCAATATGCTTGTTGTATTCGTTGAATAATACCTTGGGAGTACTCGGGGTCTGGCTTTTTGGGGCGGAAGTAGCCCCATGGAGAGGGTTGCTCCCGCCAGTTATCCCATATGGAAAGTTTGAGATGTGGGTGGTACTTCTCCGGGTCCACCCAGTTGAAGTAGGCGCACCATTCATCCTCGCCCAAGGGGCACCGGTAGAATGTACAGTCCACTAGATCCCTGTGGCAGGTATCAACCACTGCCTGCAGGTCGTGATCGCAAAATTCGGGGCTTTCGGGTGCGGGCCCTTGAGGAGATTTCTCTTTTGACTTTATCAATTTTGCAAGTTTCTTCTTGAAGTCCTGTATGTGACGAAGCGGTTTAGAATTACTACTTTGTGACTGTGTAACATTAGCATGTCGCATGAAACTCACCGATTGGTTGCTCCCTTGCCCACCGGCCCTGAACTCCGGTCGATTTAGAACAGGGGCATATCCCGGCTGCCTCTCCCACCGGGTGAAGTTCTCGGGCAAAGTGGGGTATGCGTCGTGTCAATTGTTGAGAAATTCGTAGTCACGTCGTTCCGGCCCATCGACACCTGCAAGCCAGACCCTGGCACGATGCTTGGCATCGTAGTGTGGGTCAAGCAAAGACTGCAGGTCTCCAGCCATGTCCTGTGAAAATAAACAAAAATTAATACATGTACGAAAAAATAACATTGCATACCATAAGAACAAATAAAATGTGATGACATGACATTACATAACGTCACTGCATAGATATCACAGTACGTAACAAAGTAATGCAATTCTAGGAAAGTACTAACCGCACACTGAAATAAAATTACATGAAGGCAACTTTAAAAATGACAGTAAACGATATAACAATACATGAAATGTGAGGACATGACATTAGCTAACTTGACATAGGCAGCACGGTCCATGATACATAACACCAAATAAAAATACTACTCCCACATAAAAAAATTACATTGAGGTACATTGTCATGGTTGCTAGGGATGGGTCGACGAGCCGGCCCTATTAGGGCAGTTCTTCATTGTATGCCCGATCGTCCCAGATATACGGCACTTTCATACTGGTCTCGTTCTCGCGACTTGCGCCCATATCGTTCGCGGTCGCCTTCTGATCACACCGTCTGTAAGTTCAAGCTCCATTTGGTTTTGGTGATTGGTTTAGATTAACGATTAATCTTTGTTTAATGACAAATCTAATCTTATTGAGACTAACATGTTTATTGAGTTACATTCAGTAGTCTCATATTTGGATGGAAAATGGAAAACCCAAGGTATGTATGCATATTCATTCTAGTATTAATTGCATACTTTGGAATCAAGTTAAAGTATGAATTCTCCATGACATTAACCACAAAATGTGCATTATGTTTCTAATCCATATATTACATGGATGCACATATTTAGGGAGTTCACACTTGAACTTGATGTATCGATGTATTGATCTATTCTTCACTCCATATATAAAGTATCAATACATTGAACCGTATCAATTTAAATGAATGTTTAAATTGAGTTCATTTGACTCCTAATCATCAAAGAACATTGCATCATGGGTTGATGGTGTTCTTATGATTGATTAAGGGCAAAATGAAGAGTTCTTGAGTATTATGAAGCATTAGTTGCATCATGTGCTCAAGACACATATAAATTCATTTAATTGATTTAGGTTGTGCTCAATTGATATAAGTGGTATCCATTATGTGTTAATGGAGTGCTTAGATGATTGAGACAACTATGCATCTTGACTAACCATTTTCATAAGTGATAAATGAGCCAAAGGTTAAGTCCAAGGATGAAAGAGATGAACAAGCTTATAGAGTCGGTGTGACGATCTTGAAGATAAGATGATCGAAGATCATAAAGACTTCAAGAGACAGCCGAGTGATGATCCCGGGTACAAGTTGATTAAAGATCATAAAGACCCCAAAGGGGATTGCTTAAGCAAGCGCTAAGGTATAACTAGATAGGTTAAGGATTTTCCTAGCTTTGTGTCTAGTTTTAGCGCGTACTATTAAGAGGGGTTGAGTTCTTCTTAAGCTTCATCGCGGTGTTGGTGATCTCAATCCCGGTGATCACTCGAGCTCAATTTACTTGGATTCGGTTTTGCATGGAGCTAACCATTTGGCATGTGTTGCGAATGGTGAAGCTTCGTGCTTGGATTTTGCATAAGTTCTATTTGGCATTCGCAAATAGGTCAAGCTTGTGTTGGGAGTTTTTCATGATTATGCTTTGATTTGCATTCATTGCAAATAGGATAAGCTAATGCGCGTTGGCTTTGCGTGAAGTTCATTTATTTGCATGTGTTGCAATAGCTTCATGCTTTATTTTGTTTTCCAAACAAAATCTTATTGCGCTTATTTGGTATTGCTTGGAGCTATATTTGCCGGTTGCAAACTGGAGAGCTCAAGCAAGTGTTTAGTGCATGGGGCTGAGAAGTGAGTTGCAATTAGGAGAGCCCATGCACTGATTTGATTTAGTTTGGTTTAGTGCATGGGGCTAGAAAATTGCGTGAGTTGCAATTAGAGAGCTCATGCACTCGATTTGATTTGTTTATGGGTTTCGATCCTAAGTTCATGTGATACTTGCAGTTGTGTTTGCAATTCCGCTTGGTCGTGGTTTGACCATCACATGGCTAGGAGGATCAAACTCATAGACTCTGGTTATTTGCTTAATGGTTTTTGCAAATACGCTTTGAGTTGATTGCAAAGGAGTTTTCGCAAAGTGTTTGGAATTTGCTTGGGGCCGTGCTTTTGCATTTGTTGCAACAGAGAATGCTCAAGCATATAGTGGTTTGATTGTTGTTTATTTGGCGAAGTTCAAGCAGCGAATAGAACGGAGGTCTATAGGTTCCGGTCCCCGAAAGCATGTGATACTTGCAATCGTGGTTTTTGCAAGTCCGATTGGTCGTGGTTTGACCATCACATGGCTAAGAGGATAAACCTTATAGACTCGGGTTTTATTTGCTTAATACGCTCTTGCAAATATAATCTTTGAATAGTTGAAAGGAGTTTTCAGTTGTTTTGGAGTTTGGTTGAATTCTTTGAGCATGGTTTAGTGGTGTTGCAAAAGTGTTTTGCAACTAAGTGTGATCGTGGGTTTGATCACCCCTTGGCTCAAAGGATTGTTTCAGTTTGAGTTTTGGAGAAAAGTTTTGGGAAACTGCTTTTTCTCTCGAGGCACTCACGAGGTAGTAGGGCTAAGAGAATGGCTCTAGTGACGCTTCGCATGGAGCGGCCTGGCTGCTCGGGCACTCACCGGCCCTATTACGCTTGCGGGAGTAGCGATTTTCCGAGAGCAGAGTGCTCGAGGTGTTGGCCAAGACTACCGCCAAGTGGGCCTCGACGCCGGCAGGTGCATCGGGGTTTAACCCCCAGCTTTTAACGAATCCGGGTGTTCTGTTTCAGCGCTCGAGGTCAGCAGTACCGCCCAGCTGGCCTGTGATCGTTGCTGAAAGCCAAGACTACCTGGCCTGCCCGCTGCAGAGTGCCGAATATACCGGCATGCATCGCTGTTGAGGCGACTACCGCCCTATGAGGGCTGTGAGTCTTGACTTTGCCGAAGCCATGGGTTTTGCCCTCAACGGCTAGTTTTGGCTTGGGGCTATATAAGACTCTCGTGGGGCAAGGGCATTTTTGCTACACTCTAAAGTGTTCTTGAGCTAGGTTTGAGTTTGTGGGAGGGTTTTGATGGTTTTGCCTCTTCCAATTTGGTTTTGAGCTTAAGAGTGACCCTAATTGCATGAGTGGCAATTAGAGGGAGTGTGAGAGGATCCTAGTTGCATTGGTTGCACTAGGTGATCACCGGAATCATGGAGGTGTGATCGGTGAAGCTTGAGCGGGGTGCTCAACTCGTTACTCTTGGAGGTCGGTGCCTCCTAGACGACGTCTAAGGCCGTGGCGCGGAGCTCTCAAGGTTTGTGAGAAGCCCCGAAAGTTTGTGAAGGTTGGTGCTTAGCCTACCCTGCCGGGGTAAAAAGCAACCTTAGTGGATTCGAGGTGAAGGCTCAAGTGAGTGGGCCGGTCCAAAGTGAGTTGGACTTCCTCAACGTGGAGTAGGAGGGTTTGCTCCGAACCACGGTAAAAAGTATTGTGTCTCTTGCCCTTTTACATTCAAGCATTTACTTAATTGCTAAATTATCAATTGCTTGATTGTGATTAGAATTGCTTAGTGTAGCTTGCTTGATCAACTTAGCAATTCTAGCTTAGAGACTTAATCTAGTTTGTGCACTAGTAAGCCTAGTTGATTTAGGCTTTAATTGTCAAAACCTTATTCTTCCGCTTCGCCATGATAATCTTGTGTAGGTTTTGACATAGGGGTAATTAGAGGCGATCCTCGATTAGTGAGTAGAATTTTTATAAACGCCTATTCACCCCCCCTCTAGGCGTATCCTCGACCCTACACCGTCCACGACCGCTCTGCTTCAAAGCATCGTTCTGATACCAAGTCACTTGGCCCGCCCATAGCTCCCTGTGATGCATGTCCAAGCCATAAGAGTTGAACTCCAAACTCCATGTCCCGAACAGATGGCCGGCGCTGAAGTACTCAGAGATGTACACTGCAGAGGACTGACATACAGCCGCGCACGCTGCATATACACGCGAGCATGGCTTGTGCAACAGTTGTGACTTGTTGCATGTGCATTTCGCGACATCACCTATTGTGCACACTTGTTTACGGTACCCTCTACAATGCCCACCGACGAACTTCTCCCGCAGATGCACTTCAAACTTCAACCTGATTCCATCCATGGTGCGGGCATCGTGCGAGCGAGTTTTTTCTATTTTCTTCTCCATGTATGCATGCATACGTTCGAAGAACTGCTTTCCTGAATATATATGCTTCTTTGCATTCACCCCCTGTTCACGAAGTATCCAACAGTCCTGTTCCAGGTTTCCTCCACTACAGCACTAACTGGGAGGGACCGAACACCCTTCAAAACAACGTTGTAAACCTCTGACATGTTAGTTGTCATTATGCTATATCTGGCGCTGTTTGTGTCATGCAACAGGGACCATTTATCCACATCTGGAGCATGCAACTACACCCACTGAGAGAAGTTGCTGACCTCGGAGTTTGACTGCGTCGTAAGTTTTGTGGTCTCCTCATCGAGCACTCTCCATATGGCCTCAAATTTTCGCCTCTGATTTTGCATGCAGAGTCTTTTAAATGTCTTCATGACTTCCTTGCTGCAGAACCTCCTATGTAGGTTCGCCGCAAGATGCCTCATGCACCAGCGATTCACGACATCATTCCATTGGTATGGCTCTTGTGTCCCTCCCTGCATGGTGCTGATGGCGGACATTAAACCAGCATGCCTGTCGGTGATGAGGCACACGTTGGGGCGATCTTGGACAACAGCTTGCTTCACATGTGCTAGGAACCACAACCAGCTCTCCATGTTCTCGCTTTCCACGATTGCATAGGCCACCAAGAGTAGCTGATCGTTGCTGTCCGTCGCAACCGCCATCAGTATGGTGCCCTTGTACTTGCCGGCCAGGAAAGTACCATCCATGGTCAGCACAGGCTGGCAGTACTTGGATCCCTGAATAGCTGGTCCGAATGCCCAAAAGACACGGTCGAGGATGAAGCAATTTGGACCCTTCGCGGGGTGCGGCCTATCCATCTTGTTGATGTAGGTCCCGGGATTGGTTTCATCAATCTGGTGAAGCATGCGAGGAACAAGGTTGTACCCCTCTTCATACGTGCCGTACATCATCTCTATAACTTTCTGCTTTGCTCGCCAGACCTTGCCGTAGCTAACGGGATATCCCACAATGTTAATCACGTCCGCCCTCAATATCTTCGGTGAAATGGTCACGTCCGCCGTGACCAAGTGAGAAATCAGGGTCACCACATATGAGGATGTGACATTTCTGTGCTTCGCTAGTGGCTCATCAAGCACACAAGTGTGGTCTGTCAAGACGGTTATCCTGAAGCCCGAACTCGCGCCCTTGAACTTCTGGGCACGAATCTTGCCGGGACACTTAGAATCCATGCACTTCACAATGTAGGTCTCCTGGTTGGACCTATACACCCGGTATGTGCGGCTGATGTTCACCGCATATCTAGCAATTGCCTGCTGGACGGCACTCTTCGTAGGGAAGTGTTGCCTAACCAGCAGAGTGACTTGATCGAAGGCCCACTCTATGCCGGCTTCGTCTGGCAGCACGAGAGATGTCATCGCCAGATCGTCCAATCGAGAAGACACATGCTTCACATCAGTGGACACAATGCCACCAATTGGAGCTCCATCGTCGTCTTCACTACTATCTGTGTCGACTTCGTCGTCTTCATCAGATATTTCTTCTTCCGCCATGCCTTCCAGGTGCTCGTGGCAGTCAATGTGAGCGGACCACCACTGGCCGATGTCTTCATTCGCCCGAAAGTCATCCGTACCGATGGCCCCAGATGATTCTTCGATGACGACGTCACTACCACCGCCACTAAGGGGACTAGAGGTTTGGCCTCTATCCAGGAAGCACACATACACCATCGGCCGACGGTGTATCAACGCTTTAGGGTTCATCACAACTTGCATGTATTCCCTCACATTGCGCTTCCCACAATCTTACAAAGCTCCCACACGTAGTTGGTAGAATCTCCCACAACTCTAGCATATACCGCCTCGATTACGAGCTTCTTTCGGGCAGTCAATGGATCGAATGCGCTTCTCACGCACGTACGGAGGTCGCTCAAACTCATCTCCGTTAGACCCGGAGCCCAGATCATCTTCCTTTCGCAGTTCAAAAGGTCCACCTCATATGGACCCTCTCGAACAACATCGTCACCATAAAACACGCACAACTCTAAAATTTCTGCCATGTAGTACCTACCATAGCGCAAGACAGAAGCACGCGCATTAAACACCACACTTGAATTTGAATGGTACAACATAAGTATTTTTGCAAAATCATGTTCTTTACTGCGATTTATAGGCCTTCACTCAATTTTGTATGGTCGCGCTGTACTAAAATGATCGACCGGCTGCACTTCGCATTTTAAACCTATTTGAATTATCCTGACTGATTCTACTAGTTTCAAAGAGACTAAAATTGATAGTTTCCAATAACCTGCCTAATTAAATGTTTTTTTAGTTTTCCTCTTTTCTTTCCCCTTCTTTTCTACATAATTTTTAGGCATTAAATCCTATTAAGTGACCATGAAGTTTTTGTATGTCTTCAAGTGCCCAACGAGCTTATCGTATTATTTTAGGATTTATAAATTTTACTTTGCGATTTATAGGCCTTCACTCAATTTTGTATGGTTACGCTGTACTAAAATGATCGACCGGCTGCACTTCGCATTTTAAACCTATTTGAATTATCCTGACTGATTCTACTAGTTTCAAAGAGACTAAAATTGATAGTTTCCAATAACCTGCCTAATTAAATATGGAACCATTATCTAGTCTACTTCATACTAATTTGTTCATGGCATGCAAATTTACCAATATATTATTACTTGCACTAAAATACGTAAAAGCAAATTGCAGAAAATACGTGTACTTAATTGCAGAAAAGTAAATACTTAACTCTAACCGAACAATTAACCCTAACCTAACAATAGACTACACTGATACTACACTCTCAACAACAGTAGATCAATAAAACTGCTACTACTACACTGGACACTACTACTACACTATCGACAACATTAGATCATTCAAACTGCTACTACTACACTAGTCACTCCAATCCACTGTCCACAACCGTAGATCATTAAAACTACTACTACTACACTGGTCACTACAACTGCAATGTCCACAACCGTAGATCATTAAAACTACTGCTACTACTACAATGGTCACTACAACTACATTGTTGACACCTGTAGATCATTAAAACTACTACTACACTGGTCACTACTACTACATTGTCCACAACAATACATCATTAAAACAACCACTACTACACTGATCACTACTACTGCACTGTCCATAATATACTAATACTCATGAAGATTTCTAACTAACCTTCTCGAAGTTTTACCGAAGATCAACAAAACTCCAGAGCAATACCTGCAAAATACAAATCCGGAATGAACTAATTGAAATCCAGAAATAACTGAAGAATTACAGAAAAGTAAATTAACACCACACTGTTGTCTCCTGTCGTGAACTCACAGCCCTCTGCTATTGCGAAATCACTCCGCTCTGCTCTCCGGGAATCAGTCCTCTCTGCTTGCTGCTTTGTTTTTTATCGAACTCACAACCATCAGCTCCGCTTCGATTTATAGAGAAGGAAACCCCGCAGGCTGAGCTCTCTCGCTGAATTTACGGAGGCAAATCAGGAGACAAATCAAATATTCCATGTCATATCAGTCTAATCGGCGTCATGTCGCTCAATTCATCGCCGAAAGCATCAAAGCATCCATGCACCAGCTAGGTGCATCCAAAGCATGCCATGCATCCAAAGCATCCATGCACCAGCTCCAAAGCAACCCATACACGAAGCTCCAAAGCATCCATGCATGCATGCGCCGACAGGGTGGAATGCATGCCGACTATGCAGGCTAGGTCCTTGTATGCCCCCCATCTTTTTTCGCATGCATGCATCTATGCAGGAATGGCTGGCGAGCTTTGCTTTTTTAGCATGTGAGGAATCTCAGCTGAAGAATCAATCCGTCACTCGTTCATCACATATGTCGGGAAAATATTTAAAAAATCAAATGCAGCCATCGCGTGAAAATAAAAAACGAATAAAAACAAAAAATTTCAAATCCAACGGGGAAAAATATTTTTTTTTTGAAACCAGCGGTCGCGGTCCTTTTTAAAAAATAACAAAAAAAAAAGAAAACAGTGGTCCCTGACCGCAACTTTTTAAAAAAAACCAAATTTTTTTTTTGGAATGCAGCGGTCCCCGACAGCTATTTTTTTAAAAAAAACAATTTTTTTTTTGTTTCCTGTGCTCCTCGAGCGCTGGATTTTTATTATTATTGTTTTTTAAATCTTGCGCTCTGGCATCGCGGAATTTCAAATAAAAAAAAATGAAAATATTTCCGCGTCCGGGATCCGCGGTGTTTTACTGTTTGCAGGCCATTTTTGAAATTTCATGCGACGAACGTCTAGATCCGAATTTTTTTTTTTGAAAGAGGCCAGAACAGTAAAAATTTCACAAAACTAATATGCTATAGAATAGCAATAATCTCCTTGTTTTGTGATTAACGAGCAGGAGTATACTAACAGTAATCGGCAAGAGGGCACCCCCCCAAGTGTTGTAGATTCGAATCACGTTTCAAGTCATGCGCATGTTCGATCGTTTATATCTCTACCAACGACGTGCGGATGGCCACCATTTTGTTCTTAGACCGATCTGCGTGACCAGTACAAATTCGTGCAAGAACTACCAGCAAAGACTCACCGGCGCCCGGCTGGTTGAGAGTTGAGACGTTGCCGGCCCGCGTGCGACGAGCGGCTCTTGCGCAGGGCCTCCGTGCGCGGGCCCCAAGGGCTCTGGCGACACGAACCGGTGGGTTGCCGCTGGCCACGCCGACCCCAGTCGTGCAGCGCGCTCCCCGCTGCCGGCGCGCTCCAACGTCGCAATTCTCTCAGCAGCGGCGAACGTGGGGGCTGAGGCTGGTCTTGAAGGAGCTCGGATAGCAGGCTAACGGCGGAACGGCTGGAGCAAGACTGCACGAGGGTTAGGAGTGGGCATCCTCCCCAGTCCCTACCGTCGGATCTAGGGTTAGGAGTGGGCATCCTCCCCAGTCCCTACCGTCGGATCTGCGGATAACGTTTTAGAAAGTGTGCAGTTAAACTCCTCTAGCTTGGACTAATAATATATGAAAAGCTATTTAGGTTGGTCATGTGAGAATAGTAGGAAAAAATCGTATTTAGTACAAGTTTGAACTCGTATTTACAAGATAATACAATAGTTTCGCGTATTTACAAAAAAAACCCAGTCATCTCTGGTTTTCCAAAAACCGAGGATACACTTCTGGTTCTTCAAAAACCGGCGATGCTTATCTATGGAAAATGGGGAACCGGCCAAGCTTGCGCGGTGCACGGGGAGCCGGCCAAGTCCTTGCGCGGTTCACGGGCAGTTGACCAATCCTTACACGGTTCACAAGCAGCCGACCAAACCACTGGCAATCGAACCGGCCAAGCCATCTCAGTGATCAGCCTTCTCAGCTTCTCTCTCCCTATTTAGTTGTCTTAATAACCAACATTTCTCTTCGCATCCATCATACCATATCAAACGATGCTAGGACTGTTTTTGTGCAGACACTAACAACACCATTTACGCGTTTTTACTCTTGCCCCCCTTCCTTTAGCTTCAGCAAAATAATATAATATACTTTCCTGTAGATGTTTTTCTCTGTGCCTCATTGGACAAAACCACTACATTATAGCCTGGTTTCCTGTATGACTAGACTAACACAACTAAAATATAGAAAACTTCGGTGCCTTATCCGAATTACCTATGCAACTTTTTTATATTTCTTTGTGTAGTAATTACCTTTACTCTATAGATGCGACAAATTCATATTATAAATGTAGTTTTAGCGCTATCTGACCACTCCACACGTTTGGAAAAACATAAACAACATTTCGTTATTAATAGTATGTTACCAACTGGCACAACTATGCTTTAATAAACCGCTACAGATTACTACTCCAAACTCTTTTCTTTCCAATTTCATTACATCCTGAATAGCAACACGTTAAAGATATAAACCATTCTAAGCTTTAACTAGTGAGAGTTGCGCGCTCCGCCGCGCCGTGCGAAATTTGATCCAAGTTTTTATCTCTAAAAAAAGGTAGGAATATCCGAGTTTTTTTTTGTTCGCTTGGGTATTTCTTGGAAAAAATACGCTAGGTAAGAACCGTCGACGAACCAGCGAAACAACGGCTCTTTTTGGGGGAAAAAGAATAATACGTGTTCTGAGAAATATTAGATCCCAAACTGCAAAAAAAAGCTATAGACGCCGAGTTTAACACCCTATGCGATCAACAGGCAATAATACATGCCTTAAAAAATATTAGAGATCGAGCCGCAAAACAAATTTTAGATACCGAGTTTAACACCCCATGCGCTTATTTTCCCGTGAAAAATGAGAAAAAACGGAGAAACGACGGACAAAAAACGAATTTCCATTTTTTTTTTGGGAAACGACTAACGAAAACATTTTCCTCATGCTCCGGAGAAAAAACGGATCACGAAAATATTTTTTTTCGGGCAAAACGGAGAAAAAAAAACGGTCTCATATTTTTTTGTTGGGGAAATAGCCACCGAAAACATTTTTCTCATGCTCCGGAGGAAAAACGGATCACGAAAAACATTTTTTCCGGGCAAAACAGAGAAAGGGAACGGTTTTCAAATTTTTTTTTGGAAAAACGGACAACGAAAACATTTTTCCCATGCTCCGGAGAAAAAACGAATCACGAAAATATTTTTTTTCGGGCAAAACGGAGAAATGAAACAGTCTCCCATTTTTTTGGGGGGAAATAGCCACCAAAAACATTTCCCACATGCTCCGGAGGGAAAACGGACCACGAAAACATTTTTTCCGGGCAAAACGGAGAAAGGAAACGGTTTTCCATTTTTTTTTTTGAAAAACGGCTACCGAAAATATTTTTCGCATGCTCTGGAGAAAAACGGATCACGAAAACATTTTTTTCGGACAAAACGGAGAAAGGATCCGACGTAAAGCGCGAGGATCTATTTGTTATAATTTTGGACCTGTTCGCTATTCTGAAAAATTAGGAAAGGGCTCGCTCGCGATTCGTACTTAACGGGAGGTCCTCCATGTAAAATGGCAAACCAGGGACCTAAACGCGAACCGGGGAAAATATTTTGCTCTCACGTAAAATCGCGCAAGGACCTGGCCGTAATTTCAGGAAAACCCGGGGGCTTTTCGCAAAAATCCAGGTGACACATGGGGGGCTGGCTGGGCTCGGTTTTCTTCGTGAGTAAAGGTGCTAATAAACCGGGGAAAATATTTTGCTCTCACGTAAAATCGCGCAAGGACCTAGCCGTAATTTCTGGAAAACCCGGGGGGCTTTTCGCAAAAATCCAGGTGACACGTGGGGGGGCTGGCTGGGCTCGGTTTTCTTCGTGAGTAAGGGTGCTAATATACATCCAAACGTGTGGTTCGATTGAGATGCTAAGACAACCAAATAGGAAGAGAGAAGCTGAGAAAGCTGATCACTGAGATGGTTTGGCCGGTTCGATTGCCAGTGCTTTGGCTGGTTGCTTGTGAACCGCGTAAGGATTGGCCGGCTGCCGTGAACCGCGAAGGGACTTGGCCGGCTCCCCGTGCACCGCGCAAGCTTGGCCGGTTCCCCATTTTCCACAGATAAGCATCGCCGGTTTTTGAAGAACCAGAAGTGTATCCTCGGTTTTTAGAAAACCGGAGATGACTGGGTTTTTTGTAAATACGTGAAGCTGTTGTATCATCTTGTAAATATGAGTTCAAACTTGTACTAAATATGAATACTTTTCATAGTATACTAGTTTTGTAATAATCAAAGTTAGATATCGGAGGCCGTACCGATGTACAAAACATCATAAATTCTTGGACGGTGGGAGCAATATATTGTTTATTGAAACTGATTACAAACAATTTATTTACGTAAAATTATTGTAAATTATCACTTTACAATACATGTTTTGCCATGTTATATATTTCATAGTTTATACCTGATCCATGTGGTACGTGCTATGCTATGAACAAAAGTACACAACTACATAATATTGTAAACTAATTAATTGTAATTAGTGATTAAACATAAGTTGTTCCAGTGATTAAATAGGAAAACTCCAGATTAATATGGTTATATGCTTAATTAATCGTTCAATGTCGTTAACTGTACTGCAATTATAATATTTGTAATGGTTTATCCATAATGACCGATTAATCAACCAACTGATTGACTGAGCTGGCCCTTTTTCACAACACTTAATCTTAGCCGCCCAGCCTTCATCCAATATAGTAGTGATAAAACAATGCAGGGGCTTGTAGTCTCTAGAATTCTTCTCCATTGTAGAGAAGCTGTGCTGGGACTTCAAAGCAAGAGTCAGGGTTCCAAAAACTGTCGTAATTCCTTTGTTTTTCGCGTTTTTCGGATGTATCGACTTCTAAAACTGCTCAGTAAACCTGTCCAACTAAAAAAAATTAATCAAATATTCAGAAAAATTTATACGACGTAAAATGGTTGAAAATTGCTCAATTTTTGTGGGAGGGCGGGTGGGTTCGCGGGAGTTCACGAGGATGCGATCGAGAGAAGAGAGAAGGGTAGAGGGGTAAAAGGATTCGATGAATCCGGTGGAACGGGTTACATGCCGATTCAACCACAGCGTGAAAAAATCAGAAACTATTCGTCTCGAATCGTTTCGAGTCCTAATCCGTTTGGTTGTATTTATTCTAGATTCTAGTAGAAACGGTCCGGTTCTATATTACCAAATGGGACCTAACCCTGGTAGGAGGATACCAGCTGGTGAATGGGCACTGGTTTGGCTTAACCGGCCCTATCTAGAACTTGGAGATTGGAAGGGTACGGATAGCTCGTCTCGGATACAAACCAATCTACACTTCTCTAAGTAAATAAATAGCTCTTGATTTAGGACATTTAATTCTGATGTGAAACCACAGAAAAAAATCTTTCTTGAGCCACCAATAAATGTCCTTCCAGTGGCGAAGCCACCGGGGGTGCCGGGGTGGGCCTGGCACCCCCAACCGAATTGGGCCAAGACCCCCCCAAGGATCAGCATCCAGATACCCAGATCCCATATACCAAATCTCGAAATAAGAATGATAACACCACCGCATTTCACCATTATAAATTTGATGTGTTTAATGTTGCAATTGATCAACAATTGAATAAATTAGAAGATCGATTTGGTGGCCAAACGACAGACCTTTTAGCACTTTGTGTCTCCTTGAATCCAAGACTTGACTCATTTGATATAGAAAAGGTATGCACTCTAGTGGAGAAGTACTATCCTGCAGATTTCTCAAATCAAGAAAGAATGCAATTAGAGTGCCAATTGCCGCATTTTCAACTTGATGTTTGCAACCATCCAGAACTAAAAAATTTATCATCTCTGGCTGATTTAACAAGTGGATTAGTTAAGCTGGGTAAAGATTCTTCTTATCCGATGGTGGATAGGTTGTTGAGATTACTCTTGACTCTCCTGTGTCAAGCTGCGACCACCAGAGAGCCTTTTTAGCTATGAAAATTAAGACACGCCTTGAAACAAAATGGGAGATGCCTATTTGCGGGATTATTTGGTCATTTACATTGAAAGGGACTTAGCAGCAATGATTAGTTCTGATGATATTATTAAGGCCTATGATCTAGCTAATACTCGTAGAGCTAAATTTAACTTAATTGAGATGTAATTTTCTTTGGTTTGGCAAAATAGGTGCTATTTTATTTTACTATTTATGTAATGGAGATTATATATATACGCATCATGGTTAGTGGTGTTGCCTATTTTATCTTGTGTCTTCGCTGGCTTGCCCCCCCTAACCTTAAATCCTGGCTTCGCCCCTGTGTCCTTCCAAAAAAAATTATCTTGTGGGCGCTTAGGTGAATTCTTCAGCGATTAAAAAGAAAAAAAATGTTCGATTAATTAGATTATGCAGTTAATTAATCATACAATACCGTTAACAATTCTTTCTTTGATTATACTATTATGACATTTTATCCACAATCATCGATTAATCAGCCAACTGAATGGCACAATTGCTTTTTTCACAAAATTGGATCTCAGCCACCCATCCTTCGTGCAATAGCGCTACAAACAATGCAGGAGCTTGTATCACATGCAATTTCTTCTCCACTGCAAAGGAGTGGTGCATGGAATTCAAAGCAAGTGGTGGATCAGCTAAGAGCAATGATTTATCTTTTAAGATTGTCTCTAAGGCTTTTAACTCATCTAGAGACAACATAAGAGATAACATCTCCAATAGTAATCTCTAAAATCATTCATCTTTATTATATTTTCATTCTCACACTTCATCACTTTTCGCGTTGGTTTACATGACCAGGTTGTATCTTGCATAAGAGACATCACATTCTCTTTCCTCACCTCCTCCACATAGGATTTTGCTTACATGATATAGCTAAGAAATAGCTGAAGTGACACTATTAGAGATGCCCTAATAGGTTTTGCTTAAACGGGCCTATCTAGAACTCGGAAGTTGTAAGGGCCGCGAGAGCTGTCTCAAATATAAATTGATTTTTATACATTTCTCTATGTAAATAAATAGCTCTTGATTTAGGATATTTAATTTTTTATGCGGAACAAAAAAAAGATCTTACTTGAGCCGCTAATAAATGTCTTTTCGAAAAAATTATCTTTGCAGGCGTTCAAGTGAATCCCCACTTTGTGGATGTCATTGATTTCTATCTACCACCAAACCACATTTATTTTCAATTTATCCTATTTATACCACATTCACTGGAATAAACTACACGTTCTTCCTCTCGTCCCTCCTCACGCATCTTTCCTTTCTCCTCTGCATTCACCTTTCTTTGGTCACTCCCCATCATCTCCCTCGTCAACGATCGAACTTCACCGCTGACATCTCCTACTCATTCTCACTATTACCTTCCCTTTTTGCCACCGCCACCGCCACCGCCATCAAATCTTGCCCCACCACAACCCTAACCCTATATCACGCATGTCACCACAAAAATCAAAGTGGTTTTATCGACGACTCTGCCATCAACAACAAAAAAAATCACGTCCGGTGTCACCAGCATCCAACGTGATTCATTGGTAATTCCACATCCTGTAACCATCCGGCTGCCCCTAATGGCACCGCTCTGGCGTGCTATCACTACGCGTCGCCGCCGTCGGACATTTCGGCGCAATCCGTCGACGGTTTCCTTGTGTGACTACCACATATATTTTAACTTGAATTCACGAGGTATGTACTATTCAAAATTGAAAAAAGTTGATTTAAACGTTTGTAGATCCCATTTGAGAATTCTTTAATACGTTGTTAGAACGTTTGATATGTTTTTCCACGCATCTCTTCTCCTCGTTGAATTTTCATGGGATGTGATTAAAAGTTCACCTTTTCCCCCTCCTCACCGCCGGTTTCTGCCGCCCCACGCTGCACTTCAGCTCTCCTTCAGTCTCCATCCTGCCGTCCATCTGCGCCGAACGGTTGCGCGCATCTCGGCGACAGGCGACTACAATCCATCAGCCCGCGTGGAGAAGAAACACATCACGCACCTCATCTCTCCCACTCGTATATAAATCCCCCTTTCTCTCTCCCCCCCTCTGTCTGCCCCTTTCCTCTCGCCGCCGCAGCAGCCGCCGCCGCTCTCCCTTGCTAGGCGTGGGCCAGCTCCCGCCGCCGACGCAGGTAAAACCCTAGGTTCTCTAGGCCGCCACTGGATCGGGCGCCGCCCGCCCACGCGGACGCCCGCGCGCAGATGGGATGATTGCGGCGGATGCCCGTGGGGACTAGGGTTTGAGGGTTGGGTCCCGGCCTGTTTAGTCGGCGATTGGGGAGTTGGGGCCGGAAAGGAATTCAACGTTGGCTGGTTGGAAGACGCATTAGGTTTTGCCCATCCGCTTCTAGCTTGACTTCTGTCTATTTTCCAGTGAAATTCGGTGGGAATGCCCCCGGAGTGGGGGGCTTTTGTTTTATATGGTTGGTAGCTTGTATGTTATGATTATGGGATACTGTGGGTTTGATTAGCGATCCCGGAGCTGATTTAGCGTGAGTTTTGAGGATTTACTATACGTTTCATTATAGGTTGTCATTTGGACATATTATGCGATACTGTGGGTTTGATTAGCGATTCTGGAGCTAATTTAGCGTGAGTTTTGAGGGTTTAGTATACGTTTCATTAGAGGTTGTCATTTGGAGATGATAAGTCTGCTGAATTCAGCATAAATTTGTCCTTTTTGTTTCTGTACGCAGCTCTGAATTCAGCCTTTTGGAGCTTCGAGGATTTGCAGATGGCTGGAACCATGGCAACTGATGATTCTGTTGCAAGCACTACTGGGATGGGGGACGAGGATCGCAGCGTGTCTGGTGATTCCCTGTCTGAATGGCGGTCCTGCGAGCAGATTGAAAATGGGAACCCTTCCACATCTCCTCCCTTCTGGGATACTGACGATGAAGATGATGACCCTGGTGCGCATGCACTGTTTTTGTTTATTGTCATGTTTAAATTATTGTCAGTTACGTTAAAAAGGATAGCACTTGGGCTTGAAATTTTGGATAGCATTTTCAGAAAGAGAACTGAATAACCTTTTCTCAACTAAGAGTTTGATTAGTTTCTTAGTAAGACAATATTGCACTAAAATATGGGGCTTCCAGCAGTGCTGGAGACTGTAATCATGATGGCCATGCATTATTATGGGCATAGATTATACGTTTATGAAGGCCTGAGGACTAGAATTCTTTTTCAGAGAAGTTATGTGAAGGAGATAAATATCATAACTAGTTTATTTACTTGTATAATTTGTTTCTCTTGTCCACATTCAATTGTTGAATATATGTTAGTGCAATACAATTCTCATGCTGAATATTGCACTGTTGGTTTCCTGTGCTATCTCTACCTTTAATGCTATGTTTGGCTCTGGGTTAAAAACTTAAAATAGCTGTGGATTTGGTGGTTTAGCTGGGTTAACAGTTGAAAAACCCTGGAGGGTTATCTTATTTACCTTTTTGGTGTGTCGGTTTAATCTTGGGTTAGGAGGGCTGAAAACCTTTTGCCAGGTTAAAGTAACCCTTCCTAACTGACTGGTGTTTGGCAGGTTGATCCTCTAACCCACCTCTTAACCTTGAACCAAACACAGCTTGATTTTTTAAATGCCTTATATGACAGCCTAGAGCAGCAATATTTAAAGGATCTCCGTACAAGCATTGAATTCCTGGAGAACCCTAACCCATGGGTACTCTTTCATTAGAACATAGAGATTTCTGTTACACTTTGAAACAGCAAAAAATTAGCAGAAAAATGTTGGTACGGGATTTAACATTTTAGAGCTGGTAAGTCTTAAGGTAATTTGCTGCTTAGTGCTTAGTATTAGTTAGCTATTTGTACCATAGGCATAAATGTCTTGCCTATCCCTGTATCCGCTAAAGGTGACGCTTCTTTCAGGGAAAGCACTGATATTTTATGTTTAGTGTGCCCAGATATTTTGATGGTTAACTGGTTAACTTTCAATTCGGGAGGTTCATGTTTGGAAGTTACTGAAAATAAATATATTGTAACTGATTAATGTAGGCCAAAACCTGCATGATGGCCACTCAGTATGTTCTGGGAGTTGGTTTGGTGGCCATATCATTCCTGTGTCAGTAATCACCATATGTCTTGCAATCCATGAATATTTGTCTGACAATTGTGACCACATGGGTACTTGTGCGGTTGCTGCCAAAAGTAATTATGCGGTACTCGAGATTTTTAGGTCATCACCATATGAAGTGTATTCCCATCCCTGTCTTAGCAGTTCCCTGATAACTTAATTCCCAAGTGTTGTTTGCCCATGTACAATCTGATTATTTATCCTTGTAGAACGTGATTCTTCATTCTATTGTCTCGATTCGTATATAGCTTTGAATTGTATTTAGGACATAGGAAGAGTTGAAAAGTATACACTAACCATGTCTGCGGTTAGTTATATCTTTTTGTATCAGCATTTGTGGTTGGCTGAAGGGATAAATCTGGGCATTTGTTTTCGGTGCAGATCTTGACACTTCATTAATTGTACTCAGCTTCTCCAAATTAACTTGGGGCTTTTGTTTAGAGACATTTAAGATTTTTTTTGTTTAGTAGTAATTATGGATTTATGGGTACATTTCATTTAGCTAATCTCTGGCAATTATTATCTCAGGGCCCAGACCTTCAGATTTATTCTGGCGACATACTTGGAGAATTGAAAACTTTTCAAAGGAGAAGAAGAGAGAAATGAAAAGCGAACCATTTGAAGCCGGTGGTTATAAGTGGTAGGGTGCTCAATGACAATTGACTTGAAAATGCTGTTGCCACCTTTCTCTTTTCTGTTTCTTTCTTTTTTGTCTGGTGATGAACCTAGTTTGAAATGCCTGCGGTTTAGTGTTCTTTCTGATCTACTATTGCATATTGACAAGTGTTCTGTTTTTAATTGGACTGTGCTACATATAGCCTATCGTGTATGAATGGTTGCTCGTATTACTTGCTTTCCAGCTCATGTTTGTTCTCCATTTTGTTTGACAATGTTGCAAGTAAGAGAGCCTGTAGCTGTCAAATCTTTCCATAATGGCGTTAAACTCTAGTTCCCTCATTGTTGGTGGTAAATGCACATGCACACTTTAACTAATATATGTAAATGGAATTTTTGAATAGCTGGGTTAGTCTTGATTAAGTTTTAGCATGATGCCAGATTCTTCATTTCAATTTTACTTATGTTGTGTTTGTTTCTCACTTAGTGCTGTAAAGAAAGCTTGAATCTCTGTAAGGAACTGGTTATACATAGTTGAAGCTTTTAATTGCTGATGTCTGATACAAAGAGAAAGATAGGTTTAGTTCTTGAATATCTACATAACAAACCAAAAGCTGTCCTGTATCTGGAATATTTTCTGTTTGTTCAATTCTTTTCGAGTTGCTATTTCAGTCTATCTTGCCTACATTAGCCATTATAGTGACTGACATAAAACTCGATGGGCCCAACCTGCTACCATTCTGTGCAGTTATTTGTAGATTTTAAGTAGTTCTCCAAGTGCCATTTTTATGTACTGTAGCTACAAAGCAAACTAACGCTGTATTTTCTTCTGATAGCCTTTGTAGACGATACACAAATTACGTTGTAATAATAGTTCAACAGTCATTCTGTATTGGAATAGCCAATAGGAACGAACATTTAGTTAAATGAAATCTGTTAATGTAACTGCACTGTTGTTAAAGCAATTCTGTTGAAATGTATCACAGTGAGTATATTATTGTTCCTAGCTATATCACCGTTTCATACTACCACGACCCAACAGACCAAGTTTTAGTTGATGTTAGTATTTTGCACTGTGACTGTTACTTCTGTTTGAGACTATTTTGGGTATTATTGGCTTCAATGAATGTTTTTGTTGTTATCTTAGCCCCTCCACTGAATTATGCAGATTTTCTCAAATATATGGCTTGTGTGATATTTGTTTTGTTAATATGTGTTTATCCTTGCATATTTTTTCTCTAATTTATTGGATTGCATGGCAGTTATCCTACCAATGTTATTAATTTTGTTTGATCTCTTCCAAACTTAAATTGGAGATTGTGTTGAAGTATAAGTGAATTGCCCGTCTTTCCTCATCAGCTTAAGCTTTTGGGTGAACTGGTTGGTGCATGCAACTCAATATGATATCAGAGCTACGTGGTCTTGAGTTCAAAACTCGGTTGATGCAATTAAAAAATAATAATTGCAGTTCACTTCTATTCCACGTCTTAGGCCTGAGGGAGCCTACACGTGAGGGGAAGTGTTGAAGTATAAGTGAATTGTCCGTCTTTCCTCATCAGCTTAAGCTTTTGGGTGAACTGGCTGGTGCATGCAACTCAATAGATTGGAGAATACTAATAAGTCAATTTTTACTCCATATTCTTTTTCTTCTGTATTCTAGTTTTAGTCATATTTCCAGGACCCTTGAGCCTGCTATGTGAAATTGTAAGCTAGCTTATCTCCCTCATGACTGTTATATTATTACAGTTTTCCCATAGATCTATTAGCTTTTTTGAGCTGGGAATTCTAAATTGTTGAGCAGTTCATCACTTCATCTTGTGATGCATACTGGTTAGATGCTCTATTTCATAAATTTATTCCTTGCTCATCTGCAGTTGTTATTTTTGCAGGTATATTCTAGTGTACCCTCAAGGATGTGATGTCTCCAATCACTTGTCATTATTTCTCTGTGTTGCTAATCATGACAAACTTCTTCCAGGTTTAGTGTTACTATGTTGCTTAAACTATCTTATGTCATCTATGGAGTATTTTTTAAATCACGCCCTTGACACTTTCAGGATGGAGCCATTTTGCACAGTTTACTATAGCTGTAAGCAATCTTGATCCTAAGAAAGTTAAATATTCAGGTAAAACGTACTGGTGATTTTTCTTCTTCGAGTAAACAGCAATTTTCAGAGGTTAACTAAGTAACTTTGCAGACACCTTGCACAGATTCTGGAAGAAGGAGCATGATTGGGGATGGAAAAAGTTTATGGAGTTGTCAAAGATTCAAGATGGTTTTCTTGTTCATGATGTTCTAGAAATCATAGCTCAAGTTCAAGTTATCAGGTAGGTAGTTTATCAACTTTCACTTTTTCAGGACTAGTACATCAAAGATATTTACTGTTCCTATGCTTATGGTGAGGATAAATTATATCTCTACCAACGAACTATTCTGCACATATGCTTTTAGATGTGTTATCTCCAATTCTCCATGTTTTTCAAGTATCGAAGATCCTTCATTGGATTGTTCATACGATGCACTTGGATTGAGGTGATTTTCTGGGAACCTTAGTCTTACTGTGCAATCTCGTCCTGTTAAAAATTCTAATTTTAGACTGTTACAAGCTATAATTGCACATTGTTCATGTATGTAGAAACCATCTTTCGACTGTTTTTGATTGCAATAAGAATCTAGTGCATTTTGTTCAGAGTTCCTTCTTATTTGTGTCCCATTCTTCTTCATTGTTCAAATCTTATGTTCTGTCTTTAGTATGTGAAACTGTTAATGAACACCTATTATGTGCTCGGGTATTTGGATATATTGGAGAATTATGTAGCACTCATGGTCTATATTATCCTGGGTACTGAATACGTATCAGTTGATCTCAAAACATTCTGTAACTTTCTCTCCTGCTTTTCAATATTTTAGGGAGAAAGTGGATCGCCCATTTCGTTGCCTTGACCGCCGTTATCGACGGGAATTACTCCGCGTCTATATGACAAATATAGAGCAAATTTACCGACGCTTTGTTGAAGAATGCAGGAGTAAACTTAGCAAACTCATTGAGGACAAAATGAGATGGTCAAGGTTAGACAATCAGCCTTTTGAATGTCCTGTGATCCTGTCACAATGAATAGTTAAATATTTCTGATTTGCTATTTGAAATTTTAATTCTAATGCATGTACGTCTTTCTTGGTTTTGCAGTTTCCGTGCTTTCTGGCTTGCAATTGATCCAAGCACAAGATGCCGCATGTCCAGAGAGAAGAGTGATGTCATATTGAAAATAATAGTGAAGCATTTCTTTGTAGAGAAAGAAGTCACTTCAACATTAGTTATGGACTCTCTGTATACGGGGCTGAAGGCACTAGAGCACCATAGCAAGGGCAAGAAAGGGAGAGTGAAATTAATGGACTTGGAGGAGCTATCAGTGCCTATGGTCCATGTTGATATGGGCATGTTTGTTTTGGCTGGCGATGTCATACCTTTGCTTGAGAGGGCAGCTTTGGAACCCTTGCCTTGTCAACCTCTGTCTCCAAAGGATGACAAATGTTCTCAGAGCCGCACTAAGGTAGGTATTGCTGTATGATTTGACTGCACTAATAAGGAATTGACTTACTTTAGCTCAAAATCTATATTGCATCCTATACCAAACTTCTTCCCTTGTCTACCCAGTTCCTACCATTATTTAACTTGTTTATTTAATGTGTAAAATACCTGGGATGTTTGTGGTAAAAAGATAATTAACCTACAATATCTTTGTTAGTATTCAAGTTGGGCAAATAAAATTTATATGATTGCATTTCTCTTTAAAAAATTCCATAATTATATCATTAAATATTAGGTTCTACAAATATACTATCATAAAGATCGGTAAGCAAAGCTGTATCTTGGAGACTGAAATTCAACGCAACACTTTTCTGTGACCAGAGGGAGTACTAGGACTGTAGGAATTTTATTGGATCGCCCCGTGTGACTTGTCTTGATATATGAAGATTGCAAGCATTATTATTAGTTTTTTCGGTATAATTATTATCTTGCTGTTCTGTTTTTATTGTTCTCATCTTTCTAGGATGGTAGTTACGGAGAAGTTAACAAAGTTTCAATTGAGCATGAAGAAAGGCGCCTAACTGAGCTTGGCCAGAAGATACTTGAAACATTTGTGCTTTCTCATATATTTAGGTAAAAACTTTATTTATTCTGATCATCTTGTTACCTCCGACTGATTTACTGGGTGGATATCATAAATGTGTTAACCTATTTATGGTCTGTATTGTGTCTTCCTCTATGTTAAATTTCTAGTACCATATTCTGTATATTCCTGGATCAACCGAATGATGTGTTCACCTGCATTTTAGGTTTTTAAATCGCTGAGTAACTGTGAAATCGTCCAATGATTTCCTGATGTTTTACATTGAAGCATATACCTTTAAGTTCTATCGCCACTGAGTAAATCTGAAATTGTTCCTTGATTTACTGTCTTTTCATTAAAGCGTGCACCTTTACATTTTAACTTGGAAAGCTAAACGAATGTTTTTACACTAAGTTGGAGCTCATCCTTTAGTTCTGCGTAGAAATAAAATGACAGTCTGATGTCGTTGAGATTTGCTCAAGATAATTTTTCATGTTTTGCATTGTTTCTTACATTCTGTTCTCATGTTAGTGGGATTGAGGTCGCCTATCAAGAAGCTGTTGCTTTGAAGAGGCAGGAGGAGCTTATTCGTGAAGAGGAAGAAGCTTGGCTCCTTGAAAATGAGATGAAAGGGAAGCGTGGCAATACTTCTGAGAAGGAGAAGCGTGGAAAGAAAAAGCAGGTCATATTCTTGATGTGGTTCAGCACACCCTCTCCCTCTCTTCGTAATTCCTTGCATTGAATAGCATGTAATTGGTAGCAGGGTGACATGATGAAAGCTTTCCATTGGTTGCAGTTTGCTTGAACAAGTTTGTGAACCGGAAGAATATCCAACTACTTGAATATATTGAATGAATATTTGCTGCTAGGATTGTTTTAATGATTATTCTTGTTGTTGACTAGTGTACACTTGTTTGGTTGGCTTGATGCATGACCAATTTGCAGTTGTTTCTAGATTTTGAGCTTTAATGTGTTCACCCATTGTCTGCTCTGTTACTGACAAGTAGCCAGTATTGTTTTCCTGGTAGGAACTGATCAAAACAAATCAAATTTGCTCACTGGGAGGTTAGATCGAAAAAAAAACAAGTTGGCATTATTTCAGCTGGCCTAAAAGTGACTGGAATTCTGCTGGCAAGCACAAACCATTAAATTTTTGTCGTGTATTATGAGTTGATGGCCCCAAACCTGTTGTAAGCGCATCTGAATCCTGGCATCATCTTATGCATAATTGATCAAGTTTAAACTGCTTTATTTAACCTATACTTGCACAGCCCAGTTTGATCATTAACTCCTGGTTTTTGGTTACAATGGCCATTTGCCGCTACATTGTTGTTTGCTTTTGTCCCGTAGGAAAAGTTGATTTTACTCCTCCTTTGTTTCTACTTTAGTGTTAGTGCTCTTATGTTTGCCATTCTGCCTTCATTTCTTCTGTAGTAGGTTGGATTTTTGAAAATGTATTTTTCTTGCATAATTTAAATTACCATTTTCAGGCCAAACAAAAGAAGAACAATCGTAAGGTTAAAGACAAGGATAGAGAGGAAAAATCTGATTCAAATTTTCCAGAAAGGGATCAAGATGAAAGCACAATTCATGATAGGGAGGACTCTGAGCAGGCAGGACAAGTAGCGAAAGTCGACACCTCCGAAGAAGGTGCTTCAGATGTGTCGGACAATTTAGACGGATCAATTGGGGTATGCCAAGCCGACACAGGTGACAGGATTTCACAGCCAGTGAATGGGATGAATGATGTTGGCATTGAGACGAAAAATGTGCAGACTGAGAAGAATAATTCTACTGTAGATATTAAGTCATGTTCATCTGAATCTTCTACTATGAACAATATGCAAGGCAAAAGAAATAATTTGGTAGACAGTAGAAGTCAGATATCACCTAACAGGTCAGTTAGCACTTTGTCTTAAGTTTGCATTGTTTCTCTTGGCAGCTAGGATTTGCCTTAATTGAATTTATGTACAGAGGGAAAACTCAGCGTAGCAGTAGCAGGAGCATTAGCAGTATGAACGTTGCCCGAGATGTGGATGATCTTCCCTCAAGCACTACTAGTGGTTCAGACCGCAATACATCTGGCTGTGGCCCAGCTCCAAAGCTTGATCAGGAGACTGTTCTGCTCACATTAAAAGATAGGCTTCGGAAGCTTGGACAACGCCTACATGAGGTGAACTAACTTGTTCATAAAATACTTGGCTTTATTTTTGAGATCAGGTTCTTCAATATTTATTGGCCTTATCCTAGCTGTGCAAACGGTTTTCTTAAGCATTCCATCATTATCATTGGTTTGAATGAAACAGATCATAGTTTTGTAATTATGTTATCTGAATTAGTAGTGTAAAGTTGCTTACTCCTGTTGGCAATTCATATATGATTTGGAGTTTTGGACGGTATATTTTGCAATGAGTAGCAATTCTCTCTCTCTCTGCTGTATGGATGGGTAGCATGGACTGCCTCCAGATCTTTGAATAAACTGTAGCTGGATACCACATGATAACATTCTAAATTTTTGTCTGAAAATGTATCTTTGATGACCATATTTGCAGCATATTATCCTGAGTTAGTCATCCTTTTTCGTATTATTTACATTGATTGGATTTATCACTACATTTCTTGGGATATGTTTTGAAATAACTCATCCTTTTTTATGTTATTTACATTAAATGGATGTGTTGCATGTGGGATGTCCTGAAAAAAAAAATTCTTTTGGGGGGATTCACTTCCTTACTTGGAATTTTATTTAATATTTGCTAGTCAGTCACTTAGTTCAATAGCTCATAGTAAAATCCTAACCACTGTTCTGTAACACTTCAGTCCCCAATTATTCAGCTATCTTGTGCACTTGTTTATGTCCTGCTAAAAGATTGATGAGTCCGTTTCGATTTTTGCATTTTTCAGAAGGAAATTGAGGGCAGGAAACTACTCAAGGCTCATTTGGAAAAGAAGGCAGCAGCTGGTTCATCCTCGTCATCCTCATCTAGTTCTTTGGAAAAGACTCCTAATGTTCTGAAGGGCCCAGATCAATCTTCAGTAACTATTTCTGATGCAAATATCGATGCATCACCTCCTAATTCTGTACCTGTAGCCACCAGCGGTGCCGATGATGGAGCTGTTTCAGTAACACCAACCACCACCATAATCCCTGAATCTGTGCCCATTGTTGTGCCCACTCCGAATAAAGTTGAGCCAGTTTTGTGTGAAGAACATGTATCAAGTTCAACTCGGCAAATTGATAGAGCTGCTCCAACCACCTCGAGATTGACGCCAGTTTATAAAGCTGCTACCCTTCCTTCAAGCTTGCCTCTAATTGATAAAGCTATTCCAGCTCCGCCCAAATCACATGCACCACAGGTTGCTAAGGTTGCCAAAGTTATTCCAGCTCCCCAAAAATCACCTCCACCGCAGGTTGATAAGGTCGCTAAAGCTATTCCAGCTCCCCCCAGATCACCTGCACCACAGCTTGATAAGGTCGCTAAAGCTATTCCTGCTCCCCCAAAATCACCTGCACCACAGGTTGAAAAAGTTGGTAAAGGTATTCCAGCTCCACCAAAATCACCTGCACCTTGGGTTGATAACGTTGCCCCACTTAAACCAGTATTGCGACAAATACCTTCCACATCTAATTCAGAAGGTAGAGAAGATATTGTTCCCAAAAAGGTTGCAGTCACTTCGGTTCCCCAAACTCCTGCTGCAACACCAAGGCCTTCAAGTGCTCCTCTGTTCTGGGCACCAAGATCAACTTTACCACCTACGCCTGCAGTTCAAGCACCTCCATTGCTTTCACGTTCAGTGACTGCGCCTGGACGATCGAGGAATGAGCCCTCCCCTTCTGTCCCCAGTAATGTACCACAGACCTACCGGAATGCCATAATTGGTATGGGTAGTCTTGATGCAACCTCGGCAAGTCTTGATCGGTCAACTTCTCTAGGACAAAGTATGGCACTTTCACAGCCATTATCAACATATGCATCGGCAACATCTGTCATGGTGCCTCCTGTGGGAAGGAATGACCAATTACCTGGTAAGCACGGCTTCATGTTTGGGCTGGGCAAGTCGGAAACTCTTGATAACTGGCATCCATGGAAAGGTGATATTGATGCTAACAAACACATGTGGAGGGATGACCCTCCTTACCAACAAATGACCAATGGTGATGCGCGTGTACACCCTTGGAAAGATTATTGCTATCAGCAAGCAAGCAGCAGCGGAATAGAAGAACAAGGCAGATTTGGGGGACTTCAACAAAGGCAGTTCCAGAGGGAGATTCCTGCAAGTTTTGTTTCACACCAGCCGCAGGGGCCAGTGGGTGAAGAATTTCCACACCTTGATATCATCAATGAGTTGCTTGAGGAGGAACAAGGCAATGGGAGTATGGCAGTGTCTCCCCTCCATGAATACCGTACATTTGGCTTGCCAATTTCTTCAAGAGGCAACTTAGCAGACTCTGAAATGGCTTCTGTGAGTAGTTCTGGCCGGTTGAACATGACCGACGATTACTATGACGAGGTTTACCCGGGGGCCTATGACAGGCTGAATGCTCTGCATAGGTTGAGAGAGGGGCAATTTTCCACATTGGATGCTTACTCCAATGGAAGGGCGGACCCAGTTTCATCGAAGCCTTGGCTATACAACTATCCTAATCCAACGGTAAATCTTGGAGTCAACTCGAATGGATTTTCACAGCCGATGGGGGACTATACTAATTTAGCGAGTGGAAGGGTGAATGGGGAATATCTGTATCGCCGTGCCAACGGGCAATGGTGATGCCTGTGTACACAATCCATAATAATGCTTGCCGTAAGTTGTAACAGACCATGGTGCCAGGTCTAAGGTTAACCATGGCCTTTACTTTGTAACTTTTAATTTCAAAAGGGGAAAAGAAAGGATGCATTGTGTGAAGTATCGCAGTGGGTCTGTTAATTATCAGTTTTGAGTGCCTTTTTTTTTTGCTGTGTTTGGAGTACAGAACTGCAGTTAACAAGCCAACGTGAAGCGGATACATGGCTAGTTCGCTACCCCGTCACCCATGGCGTGGTAACTTGTAGGGTTTGCCTGTGGTATGTTTTTTTTTTGCTGTGTTATATTGGACGTGTTTTTGGTTCTCTGCCATGCCAAGTTAATGGAGCTAGGACAAGGAGAAGTGATGTGATTGCGAAGTGATGCCTCCATTTTTGGCAAATCTAGTCCTTGCGCGCACGTCCTCCATCCCTGCCGTGCCGGGCGAGCGTGGGAGCGGCCGACCGACTGCGGGAGCGTGGGCAAGCCTCACTGCTGAGGCCGAGCAGCGCGAAAGCTCACCTGTTACGGTGCTAGCAAGCTTCTGCACTGGTCAGGTGCGGCACTCCCCGAGCGTGGTAGGGGTATTAGAGGGCTATATTTGTAAAAACGTGTATTTGAGGGCTAAATTTGTCAAAACTAAAAGTTTGGGAGCTATAAGCGATCACTCCTGATTTTGCAGCTCCTAGGTTGCGTAATTGGATGCCAAGGCCATGGAGCTGGATGTTTCGGAGTTCGGACTGATGCAACTTGGAGAAGCAATTCAGATACTGTTGGAAGTCTCAACTCGCAACCAGGTTATATATCCACGTACGAATTATGTCACTTGCAAGTTTTGATCACTTGGTATGATGTCACTCTCTACCACTAAGATATAAGAACAAATCCAGTACTCCGAATAGGGCAAAAGAAAACATGAACATCTTTGCCTAGAAAACAAACACACACACATTTTCCAAAAAAAAAAAAAAATACAATGTACATGGTGGGATGGGAATCTGTTGTACAAAGAAGTTTTATATAAACAACAAAAATACAAGTTGGGGCACGTTATTTATTGTCAATAGCAATCGCTCGCAGTTCTCTCAGGTTGCCAGCGATTTCCCGTATGAACATTACACCTTCTTTGCCATTCCTGAGGGAGTTTATACTATGTTCAAGAAAATTTCGGTCTCCTTCTAGTGTCTTCAGTCTTTTATTCAAGTTGGAGGTTTCTTCCTTAAGTGTGTTTAGATCGAACTCTCCACTCATTGTTGAAGACTGAGCTTCTTTTGCTAACAAAATGGGCTCCCGTGTCTCCCTTGAGCGTTCTTGACGTTGCAACGGGTCATCTTCAACAACGGGCATTTTATCGGAAAGGTCATCCTCTATAGCATCTGAATTGGACAAATCAATAGAAGCACTGTTGTTGGAGTAGAAGTGGAGCTTCTGCTCCAGCTTCCTCAAACAATTTGCTATGTATGCCCTCTCGTCTTCAAAACTCACCAAAGTTGTAGCATTATTTTGTTCTTTGAAGGGGACTTGATTGGCTTGTTTCTCTGTTGATCCTCCACCTCCAAACTGTATCCTGTAGGTCTCAAGCTCAGCTTCCCATTCCTCTATTTGTTGTTCTCTTTGATCAAGCAACTCGTTAGCTTTCGCAAGTGCTTCGCTATCATACTCCGCTTGCTCTTCCATCATCCGTTGGTAATGTGAAGCTTCCATCTGCATTGCAGCCTTCTCATCCTGCAACCTGGTGATCATAGCCAACGCTTGACTTGCAGCAATTTCTGAAGCATTCCTCTCCTCTTCCAGTTCCTTGCAGAGGAGGTGTATGGATTTTCGATCAAGGTCAATCTGTCGTCTCAACCGGTCAATGGTGCTTTCACCTTCCATCTCACTAACAATGCTTCCGTCTAGCGACTCCAAACCAGATGCATTTCTGTCGATCGAAATTCTTTTCGTGATGTTCTGCACTATCAAATCATCACCATGCCCATATGTGCCTGGGCTAGGGCCTGGGTCGGCCCATGGAACCTCTAGCCCCCTGGAAGCTGAGAGCTGTGATAGCAGTAACCTTAATTCTTCATTTACACTAGAAGAAGAGTCCTTTCCAAGAATCACATCAGTCAAGGTAGGGGACGGCAAGCTACTCATGCTACCAATAGCAAGCTTGTAGGCTTCGTTCATGCTAATCTGAGTGCTAAGAGATGGTCTCATTTCACCAATGTTTTCACTTCTTTGGGGGTGTTCCTCAGTGGCACCAAGACCCTGAGATACTTCACCACTTGATATAATAGCAACTTGCGAAATATGAGCTTCTTCAATATAATCTAAGCAAAATGATCAAATTTAAATGTAAGGACCATATTTTTAAATACTGTTGTTTGATAGAAGGTATAAATTAACTAACCTTCTGCCACCAAATCTTTGGAAGCAGTATTGGAAGTGTCTTGGGATGTCGGTTCATGTCTACCCACATCACCAGTGGGTTCGATTTTCTTAGGATAATCTTCATTTTCACCAACAATTTCAGCATAACCACTAACTTGTGAAACATGGATATCCGTGAAATTATCTGACATATTCACATATAAAACAGAAAAATCCTTCTCTGAGGTTCAGCTAGAAAGATATATAAATGCTATAATGAGAAAAAAGGTCAAAACTAAGAAACCTTTCAGATCTGTATCTTCTGAAGGAGCATGGTGAGTGTCCTGAGGTGCTGGTTCAGTTGGATCACTAGTTAATGCACTTCTCTGGTGGAGCTTACCTCTTGATGTTGCAGTAATTTCTGATCCATGCGCCTTTTCCAGATTATCTAACAAATTGTATTGGCTTAGATAAAGAGAAACAAACTACCACTTGGTTATGATCACAAATTCAAGACAGCATACCATTTATGTTTCTGTCTCCTGAAAAACCATAGTGCTGTTCAAGTATTGTGAATTGAGATGCATATGGATCAACGGTTCTTGCGCTCGTCCTCTGACATGCTTCATTTTCACCAAGAATCTGAGATAACTCACCACTTGATGCAAATGGAATTTGGGAAACATCGGCATCTGCGCCATTATCCATTCTATGTTAGGATCTATCAATTGAAAAGAAGTGGAAGTGGTGATTGGATCTTGGAAACTAAATTTACCTTTTAGATCTGACTCTTCTATAACAACTAGGGGATCATGCAGCGATACCTGTCTTTCGGATGAGGTGTCTTTTACTTCCATTTGGTCCTTACCATTCACACCATGAGGATGCACTGTAGATATATCACGGGAGTCAATAACATTGAGTTCCTTCTGAACACTCATTTCATATACCCTGACCACCTCAGGGGAAGGAAGAATTGGTCCCTCAACAGCTGCATCATCCTGCAAGTCTTTTTCCATATGAGTGGCTTCATGAGGGTGTGAACTTCCCCCATCATCAGCACAAGGAACCTCGACCTCGGATTCAGAAGTCATCTGTGGCACACTGTACCTCTCAGGAGATGTATGATCACTCTGGTGGTAAATATCTTTGGATTCCAAAAACCCATCCACTTGACATGACATAGAATAATCTGTGAAAACCTTTGCTGAGACAGCATCTTCAGCAGGTTCTAGTTCAGCAATCTTTCCAGAAAACAATGTTATGCTCCGTTGTTTGAAATGCTGTGCACAACATGAACAAATTCTTTTAAGAGGTGAAAGCAAAGCAGCATCTTTTCCTTGATCACTATCGGATGTATTCACATCCACCAAGGTCTCATCTGTGTTGTCATCATTTTTTGATTTCTCTTCTGCAGCAAGTGAGCTGCTGCATCCTTCACATATACTATGGGCGCCCACAAGCTTCTGGTGGAGGCGACAGAAGGCCAAAGATGAGATCTCTGACTTGTGAGTTTTACAAATCAATTCCCTGTAGAAGCATGGTTTCTCGTTACCCAGAACATGATCTAGCCTTGAGCAGAAAGGGCATGGTGCCGGTAATTTGCAGAGACGAGCAAATCTGGTAACTAGGAAGCAGTAAACTGCATCAATGAATAGCAGCAGCATCAAGATCCACTCAAGCAATGCCGAGGACAGTGCCGCTGACAATCGACGTAGGATTGGCATCCTTGTAGCCATCGTCTGACAGTATGCTAAGATCTTCACAACAATTGTTCCAAACCTCTTTAGATCGGTGAAAGGTGGTTGGTGTTTAACTAGGATTGCCCTGCTATAAGGCATCAAAGCAAAGTTAATGAGCAAAGTGTGACTTTAATGTTACTACTAATCTATTGCCTGATAAAATTAACAAAAGCTTACTGGAGAGCTATTGACATCAAGGTTCAGCACGATATGATTAACACCTTTGTCACATTATTGAGTATTGAACATGAACGGAAAAAAATAATGATGGCGGTGTCATTGCAGCGAGTATATGTTGTTTTGGTGAACTAAAGCCAAGCTTAGCTGGAGAAAAGACAGGAAGACCGACACCAGGTTGGAACAGAAACTAAAAAGTGCGCGGCACCAACCATAACGGCGATCGACAGGTACCCAGGACCAAGAGAATATCGAAAGCATTAATCCAAGCAAAAACGGCGCCAATTATCTCGCATGAACTGGAACCGACAAAAATCACAAGAAATTTTTTTCCTAAAAGACAACTCCGAGAAGCATGAGAGCAGTGATGGTGAAAGACAAAGAGCTTCCCTCGAGATCTCACAAAATTCGTTGAAGAAAGAATTGGTCCCAGGAATTTAATACCAGAACCGACTGAACGCTGCCAACAACACAATGAAACTCCATAATAGGAGCTAAAATACGAAGTTAGCACTGTTCTGGTCAGCGTAATGTGATTCCAATAGAATTATCCTCTTTCCTGCAGGAGCTGGGTGAATTCCTGTCATGCTCGCAAAGTCAAGCATCAGTCTCCTCACGAGCTTTTCTAGGATCAACACAGAATCAAGCAACTAGCCACTAGCATCATGGAATCCAAGAAGAGGATCAGCGACAACAAAGTTGAGCAAGAGACTTCCCAAGAAGCTTACTAAGCTAATTAATCTCAGAGTTATCCAAAGAAGAAAAGAAAAAGAAGAAGAAGCAAAGAACAGAAAAACATGGCATCGATTCACTCAAGAATCGGCAAGAAGCCAAGAACGCACCTGCCGGATCACCCCGCGCGAGGTCCCGTTTTGTGATTGCGGCTTGATGGGCGGATTCGTTACGAGCAGACGCCAAAAAAGGACTAGGCGGCTAGCAGCGGCAGATGATGAATCGGAAAGGTGGCATGCACCGACCACTTGCCTCCCCCTCCCAGCGCTATATATTCCCAGCAGCCGCAACGAGCCAAACACGAAAGCGAGAGGGAGGTGGGGGGCGGTGGTGCTGGGCGGTGGCCGGTGGCGACGCCAAGCTGACGCTGCCGAGGCCGCTACCGGAAAGTCGGCCCCGCGGGCCGGGCCGGGCCGGACAGCGACGCGAGCCCGCCGAAAGGCGCTCGCTCGTGGAATTTTTTGTTATTTAATATTTATTTTAAATCTTTTTTTCAAATCTAATCGATGGAAACACAAAATTGCAAAATAGCACCCGTCGCCTATATGCGATCGCCATATTGGGCGATAGGCACTGGATGTAAAAAACACTTGTAAAAATGAACACACGTGAAGGAGTAGATTTACCAACATATTTTGCATCCAGATTTATCGCCCAATATGATCACCCCATATTCGCGACGCGCTTATTTTTGCAATTTTATGTTTCCATCGATTAGATTTGAAAAAATGATTTAAAATAAATATTAAATAAAAATAGATTCTCGCTCGCGTGCGGTAGTTGAGCTCTTTAGTGCTAGACTGCCCGTGGTGCATGGCTGGGCCCGTGCAAATTAATGACGTCTTGACGAAGGATTGAATATTGACTGCCCATGGTGCAGGGATTGAATATTGACGATTTTTCATGTCATAAATAATTATCGTTTTAGGTATTGATGTACTAGCTAAATTTTTAAAATTTTAACTATTAATACCATTTTAAATATTTAAACTAGATACATAAAAATGATATATATAACTATTACTTTTATAATATTACAATTTTATTAAATTTTATAAATATATTATAATAAAAATTATTGATCAAATCTGAAAATGATATATATAACTATTTATGACCTGGGAGTTATAAGAGGTTTGAGCTGACTCTTCTAAACCACGTGCCTTTTCTTTCTTTTTCGAAGGCATATGCTCGTTGGTGGCTGCACAGTCGTGTAGGGTAATCCTTACTTAGAGAAAAGTTAGTTGATCAAATCCACGCTGACTATAAACAGTCGATCCACGTTAAGTTAATTTGGATAAATCTATTCTGGTACAGTAGTTTTTTCTTCAACAAGGATATATAAGCTATCGGTAATGCTATAGTTCGGACGTCTGTTTTTTTTCGCAATATTTTTCTTCTACACATGCAACATTTTTTTCTACGCATACAACATTTTTTTTCTACGCATGCATCATTTTCCTTCGACAAACAGTAAATGTTTCAACAGTGAAAAAAATGTTTCAAACGTTGAAAAAAATGTTGCAGACGCTAAAAAAAATGTTGCGCGGGCGTCCGAAAATTTAAAAAAAATCAGACGTTCAGCTGCTAGTATTGCCCATAAGCTATTACTCTTATTGTTTTAGACTATAGAGCATAGGAATTAAGTATATACGTGAAATAATATTTTTTTTATCCTCAATCATTTCCATATTAAAGGTGTGTTTGGTTAATGAGATGGGATGATCCTATATCATTTGGTTTCATTATTTTGATTGAATGGAATGGTTCAGCATCTAGAGGAAATATTCTTTACATTTGTATCACTTGGTTCAGGATAGAATAGTTCTATTCAAGCAACCAAACACATGGATGTTTTTTTTTCTTGAACCATCTCAAACATGTACCATTTGGTACAGACAACCAAACACACCCTAAATGTGCCATCAACTCTCTCGCCTACTCTTTAACACTGCACGTCATAAATATCTTATCTATTAAAGTTGGAGAACTTTGAGGCCAGCCAACTAGGGTGCCCATGTGTTACTGTGCGTTTTGCGAAAAGACCTTACATAAATTCTAAAATTACGTTTAGATTTTTGCACCGGCAATTTTGCAAATTTGTGAATGAGTCATCCACGATTGTTTTTGTAAAATCCAAAATTACATCCAGGTCCTTTCAAGGTAATTTTACCAAAAGGCCTCATAGTTTCGTATATTCATGAATGGTCCTCTACTAGTCGTTTTGTAAAAACGGCCCCATGGTAACGCAAATTCACAATTGGCTCCTAGCCAGCCTGTTTTTTTTTTTTTTTCAAAACCCTCGGGAAAACGAAAATTATGTTCTGACCCTCCTACCTTTTTTTGGCGAAAAAACCATCGAACTAAATTTTGCACTGAACGTGTAGCGCGAGATCCTACCTAGTGTACTCTGAGACCAGTATTCATTGTTGTACTACCGTAACAGTGAACTAGTAAATGATCATTGGTTACTGAGAGAAGAATTCATCTACTCATGAAAATAAGAAAGGGAAAATAGGAACAAAAAAGACACCATCGTGGAACAACTTACATTTAGAGAAAAATAGAAAGATGCTAAAATGATTTATGGAATTGGAGGGCTGGCAAGGTCTCGCTTGTAACTTGTATTTGTTCATCGTTTTTCTTGAAACGAACGTATCTCTTAAATCGAGTGTTCCATTTACGTTTCGTTTGAATATTTGTGATCTATCTGACGAGATTAACAAAATAAAATGCATATAAATATGTTTTAAGGATATATTAAAAAAAATTGTTTCTCGGCTAGCAAATCTAGATATCCGCTTCTAACAAGCAAACAAGTAAGAAGGGAGAGCTATGAGTGCTGCACTGAAATTCTCATAAAAGATATTGCATCCCATATAGTGTTTCCTTAATGGCATAACAAAATCAAATTGATTTACGGCTAATCAGTATCAATTAAAAAAAAAAGATAATAAAGTCGACTGTTACTGATCACTATCAGAGCTGCGGTACTACCGGACTTTTGCCGACGGTAGTACCACATTTCCTCAATTTTCCAGGAAACTACCCCCTATGGTTAGTTTTGTTGGTGAAAGCTATAAATACCTCCCCACATGCATTCCTAGAGCCTCTTGGATACTCATTGAATACTCTTGAGCTCTAGCAAGTTCTTCCTCTCTCATTTACATTGATTTCATCTTTTGGGGAGGAGTTAGAAGCATCTCGTATAAAACCGATTGTGATGGCTCTGTCTAAAAAATTCGTGACGTACCACAATTGGTTGTTTCGCAAAAGTTAGGAACCGACACAGATGAAACGATAGTGATGTCCTATTATGTAGTAGTGTTCATTTGTGGTTTGCTCATTCTTGCCTCTTTTTGTGCAAATTGCAATTCTAGCATATTTAGGCTAGTACATTTATCTAGAATTGATCAAGTGTTTAGATTTAATCTTGTTGGTGCACTTTAACGAAACTTAGAAGATTTAAGTCTTAATTGTGAAAATAGTTGTTTCTAGTTTCAATTGTCTATTCATTGCAATTAGAGCCTAAAACTTTTATAACCTCCTATTCACCCCCCTCTAGTCGGTTATCCTTGATCCTACAACCATATCTTTTGGTTTTATCCAAATATGTTGTTAGTCTAAGTCTGCTACAACTAGGACTCTTTAGCTATATAAGCCAACCCCTTGTACATGTAATCCTTGAACAAAATAGTGAATTATTTTTCGCAAGGATTTTTTCACGTTAAATCTTGTCTCCAATTTTCGTGTGTCGTGTTAACCCTAACAATCACCTATTTCGACATGGTTTGTGCAGTTGTGCTAATGCGACGGATCGGGGCACAAGGGGGCTGGAGCACCCACTGTGCTCGTCGTATTTTTGGTACCCTTCTACTATTTTTGATATTATCATGCATTACAAATCTAGTTAATTTTATTCTTAAGATTGCTACCTGTATATATCTTTGAGATTTTGGAATACACCATCCATTATTAAGGTATCATCTTGTTCGCGCCAAAAATGTGAAGGGGGTTTTCGGCCTCGAACACACAAGACAAACACCGGGTTTGCAGAGCGTGCCAGTCGATTTGACCTGAAATCGACAAGGTAGAATTTGTAATTCGATCAAAGCCGATAAACAAAGATCGATTAGGAGATAACTAGATCAACCGGTTACAGTTGATCCGGATATAAGGTAAAATCGGCTTCGGGAAGGCGATGCGCAACAAAACGAAGCAGATCAAACCTGGGTGAAATTGGCCAAAATCAACAATCGGCGATGCGCAGCTATGTTGATTCCGTCGACTTGCAGAGAAATCTATGAAGCTAAAGCAATGTAAAAGAAAAGACTTGTAAAAGTAGGTTTTGTTGGAATTGATTGATATCCCCTTTCGCTTTGACGTCCATCCCTTTTTATAACATACTTGGCCGAATTCAGGTTGTATATGGATACTGGTGTTTATATCCGTATCGGCCTCTTATCTCGATTTCCTTTCCTTTTAGAAACGGATTCCTTCTCCGATTCGTTTACCGATTTTTTTTTTTTTTATCGTACATTTTTCTTTCCACTTGCACCGATTTCAATACGTGCACGAATTTTGGTGCAAACATATACTTTGCTTTTGGAAAATAACTTGTTATTTTCCAAAAGAATATATCGGCTTTTCATTAACGGCTTTTTATGGGAGAATCCTTTTGGGAACCACCCCATTAACCGCGCCGTAAAAATCTCTTGCGCGCTTTAAATGCTTAACTGATCCGCCGTCGCCTTCTTTCATCGCGGTATAAATATGGGGTCCCCAGTCATTTTCACGCTTCAAGCTCTCGATCTCGCATCATCGGGCTCTTCGTCATCTTTTCTCTTGTTCTTTCAAAATCAATACTGAAATGGACCCTCTCGGTATTCATTCCGATTCCTCAAAGTTCAAATCAATTCTACTTAGGACCGACGGTAGCATGTCAGACACGCGATTATTAATCGAGATCCCTAGACTCCCTTATCTACGGGTATAATATCTCTGAGTGGGAAAAAGTTTTAGGGCCTGGCCCACTAGCCTTAAAGGATGGAGATCTTGGGTTTATCGAGTATCGGCTCGAGAAGAGGGTAGAATGGGAGAGGATGGGTATAGCCAGTCTTTATCTTTGAGCCTAGCCGACTCACAAGCTAATGAGCCTTGGTAGGCTAGACATGCTACTTTTGGTCAGTTCCTTGAACGCCTTTTATTCGTCCGCCCAATCGGCCCTACTCGCTCGATGTAGCCCAACTCAGGTCTTGTCTTAGGCGGATGGGGATCACCATCGGCCTTGATGGAAAACCTTCTTTCAAACTAATCCAAGAAAGGCGAGGTCGGCACAAATATATCGAGAATAATAATAGAGTCACCGGTCCAGATGTCGGTTGAAGAGCATACCGCTTTTCTCAACCTTTGGTTAGACCGATACCTCTTCTGCGGTGCTTCTCTTGGCCCCACTCAAACCTTTCGACTAGTAGCGGAGCGCCTAGTAGAGGCGTCGGCTTTCCCCTTGGTAAGATGTTCCTAGAGCGGTATACCAAATGATGTATGTGATTAAGTAGCCGACTCTTTTCTCGGTTTTGCCAAACATGTTGTTGGCAACATAGGGGGCCCTTCTGTGGTTTATTCAAACATGGCTTTATTGCATGTTTAGTCGATCCATTTTATCCGATCCTTCGGGAGTTCCACTTTTCCTCGGGAGGACAACCTGGAGCATGTTGTCCACAAGATAGAGCCAGATCCTATGGCTGAGCGGTTTATTATGTCTTGGTGAGGAACTAAAAATGGACCCAATCGGCTTCCATAAATACCTCAATTTCTTCCTCTCTCTAGATAGGACTTCCTTGACCGAGATTTTTTCCCATATCTTGATTTAGCCGATTGCCCTTACCCATCATTCCTTCACCTTGATGTCGATATAGTTCTTCAATGCCCAATCTACCTTAGATTTGTACAAAATCTTCCTCACCCCTTGCATCATTCACGTCGGCTTGAATACCGCAACCCGACATTTCAGCCATCTTATGAGTTCTACCACCCTTCGGTTTACGCTCATTAACTCAGGTTTTGGGCAAACTATCCCATCTTTTCCTTTGCTATCTTGTGTCGAGCCCCGAGCTCGGTAACTAACTGCGTTGCGAGGTTATTCTCGAAGTAGCCGATGGATTGCAAATTCTCTCGACACCAAATTTTGTTCTTAATTCCCGCCGGTCACCAGATTCTCAGTTGGTGGACAAGAATATCGGAGGCCGTACTCATGGACAGGGCTCCGCCGGCCATAATTCACTTATTTCTTCCCGACTTTCATGAGCGGCGACTGAGTATCCGGTTCCAAGACGAGTTCGGGTTATAGCAATTCTTCAAGAGTGGCTGAGGTACCGCTTGTCTTGTATCCTTCTGTTTTATATTGGTTATCGACTTTTACTAAAATGCCTCGATCTCTTTAGGTTGATGGTCTTTGGTGAGCAAGCAACCGATCCCCACGCTTTCTGAAAGGTGGCCGGACGCCGCGTCAATCAATCTGGCACCTACGGGTATACTTCGTGCAACTTGGATATCCAAGGTCCATCTCTATATCGGACTTAGCTCGCCAGCATCCCAAGTAAGCTTACTCTTGCATTAGTCGTTATATCCTCTTGTTTTGATAATCGCTAACACAGTCATTGCCGCAGAGGAGGAAGAAATCGCTGGCGCTCGCCGGAGGCGGCAACCCGATGGCTCTCCGAGCACTCGGCCTCTTGATGTAAGTTTTTTGCTTACATCACTTTTACGCTTTATCTTGCATTGTCGATTTTATTCTCTATCCCTAGCAATCTCGGCTTGCGTGTAGCGGAGGTTTTAGCCGATCTCCAAAGTGTCAAATCGGCTCTCTCTCAACACCGCCGGCCAGTCTTCGACGACGATAGTCTCGACATGACCCCAAAGCGCCATCAACCGATCTCGCCGGGTTCAGGGATTCACTGACGAGCTTGATGATCCGGAGATTGCGGGCTACCGACGACATTATCCGATATCCAGCCCAGATCATAGCCGCTTCACGCCAAGATCGGTCGCGTTCTTGCACCGGTAGGGTATGCAAGAACGACTTTAATCGCTTTCTGGATGAAGTGATGCAACCGTGAGGCGCCCTTTGGCTAATACGCAACCATCGAGGATGCCATGGCGGCCATGCAAGCCGATCTCCCTCCTGCGCCATGAATGCACCGCTAGAGGTCTCGCCACTTGACGCTCGTACTGGATGTGGAATCACCAAGCCGAGAGCCGAAACAGAGGAAGGCCCAAAGCCGACTCAAGAGATTTTGGACAAACTCATATCTCGATGCCAAATCTCGAAGAGCACATTTGACCAAGGTGCGACTATACTTAAACGACCAAGAGCGGAGGCCCATGAGCCGAATCGACGAAGGCCAAACTTGAAGAACAAATTGGCTTTGTTACAAAAGAACTTGCGGAATGTCACTCGATCACCGACTAACGTCTTCACTTTGGCGATCCGTATGCAAATTAGCAGTTTTAGCCCAAGTCAAGAACCAATCGGCCAAGATAATCCGGGCCCCGGGTGATGCAAGATCAACAATTGATACAGCGTTCAAACTACCATTGGTAGGGCAAGCTGGCCAACTATCTCGGCTTTGGGAGCCCACCTGCCTGGTTCAGGGCTTCACTAACTGTTGAATAGAGCATCATCCTTTTATGAACCGATGGTCAGACCGCTCAGAGCCGATTTTTGTAAACAATGTTTTAATCCGGATTTGTCTGTTTAACTGATTTGGTTGACTATGACCAACTTTATATATATGTCTTTGTAGTTGATCCTGATGTCTTTCTCCCGGTCAGGACCCGACCCATATGCTTGGGTGGTATGCCTTTAGATATTTTCCATTGATTGCTTTAGGTAGGACGAACCCACCTAAGGACTCCAATATGTACATTTCCGGCCAATCACCGATTGATCTTGTAAGGTCCTTCCATGCTCGGAGACCATTTGCCAAATCGATTATCCTTAGATCCGATCGGCAACACGGTTTCCATACCAAATCGGCTTGGTTGAACGATTTTAAAATCACCCCTCTTATTATACGCCCGGCAACCTCTCTTTATTCTTTTTAAGCCCGATCTAGTGTGATCACTTAGATTCAACCAAATCGTCCAGTTATTGGAACATTGCTGTTTGTATTCATCGGTGATACCTTATCTTGCTCATATAAGCCTTCTGAGCCGATGTTGATTTCCACGGGTAAACGAGCTTCTTGTCCGTATACCAACCGAAGGTGACAATTTAGTTGATCCGTCTTGAGATAGCCGATAAGCCCATAAAGCTTCTCGATAGTATTGAGTGCCATTTCCTTGGTTCTTCCTCAATTCTTCTTTTATTAGTTTTATCAATGTCTTGTTCGACGACTCGGCTTGTCCATTGGCCGAAGCGTAATAAGGAGGAGTTGAGTAATTTTATCCCAAGACTTTCTGCAAAACCTTTGAACTCGTTGGACATGAACACGGTCCCTTGATGGATTAGTTATCTGTGGGAATTCCAAACCGAATGGGACGATGTGTTCATTTACAAACTCGATTAGCTCTTTGCTAGTAACCTTCTTGAGTGGTATAGCCTCAACCCATTTTGAGAAATAATCAGGTCGCAAGGATAAATTTATGTCCTTTAATGGATGATGGAAATATTTGGCCGATTATGTCTATACCCCATCCTCTAAATGGCCATGGCTTGATGATCGGATGCAAAGCCGATGTCTTATCGATCGCATGTTACCAAACTTTGTGCACGCTTGGCACCCTTTATAGTATTTGAAGCGGTCTTCCAACATCGTTTCGCCAAAAAATATCTGTTCGCCTTAGTACCCATTTCATCTTATGGGCCGATTGATGTGATCCACAAATGCCTTCATGGACTTCTCCATTGCTACTTTGGCTTCCTCGGTTCCTGACATCTTAACAACAAACCTTCCATAGTCCGAAAGTACAATACATCTTCTAGTAGAACATATTTGAGTGCTGCGCCGACCTTTCGCTTCGGCCTGGATGGATCTCAAATAATCCCTTATCTCTCGTTCTCCACAGACAGGGTGAACACATAAAATCGGCCAAACGTTTAGCTCGATTGGTCCCTGCTTTCAATCTTGTACTCGATGCACATTGTGCCAATCGGTTTGCTTTATTATTAGCTTCTTCCGGGATATGTTCTATGGAAAATGTAGTGAACATCTCGATGATCCTGGAGGCATTGATGTAAGTACCGAGTTAGCGCACCGTCGTTGCATCGGTATTCCCCTTTGACTTGTCACGATTAACATCGAGTCTCAAAAGCTTCAACGTCTTTACCCGATGCTATCTAACAATTGTAGGCCCCTTAGTAACGCCTCTCGCTTGGTTATTCGAACATTGGCTATTTAACCGATACATGAAGTCATACTCGCTTCCTAGGTGAAATTAATATCACACCGATGCCTTCGCCTTCTTGGCAAACAGACCCATCAAAAATACAGTTGCCAAAGAGTTACACTAGGCTGTCCCTAATGTTTCACTTCCTGTGATAAAATCGGCCACACTTGTCCTTTCATGCAATTTAGCCGACTCATAGGATAACTCGAACTCGTTAGGGCATTTATTTACCAAGCCGTCTCACCGCAGATGGCGCTGATAATATGTATTTAACTACATCGGTTTTGCATATTATAACGCATTTGGAAGCCAAGATATAATGTCTTAACTTGGTGCAAGCAAAATATAATGATAAGCATAATTTTTCTACTAGGGGATACTGGTTTACATCTAGAAGACGCCGGCTTAAGTAAAATATTGCTCGCTCTTTTCCCATCGGCTTCTTGTGTTAAAACTGCTCAATTGAATCACCTTCACCGATAGATATAGTCTAAAAGGTATACCGTGTCTCGGTGCATGGCATCTTGGTGGACTCATCGAGATAACCTTTATGTCGTCGAAGGCTTTGGTCGATCGGCTTCCCATTTGAACTCTTGGTCATTTTTAATTTTCGAAGAATGGTCGGCTAAGCCTGGAATCCGTCGACAAGTTTGAGATAAAAGCCTTGCAAGTAGTTGATTTTCCCAATCAACACACCTTTGGCAACTCCTTTTACTTGTCGGTGGTTTAGTATCGCTATGGCTTTCACTTTAGTTTGATCTACTCCAATCCTCCTTCATGCAATCAGTAAACCCAAGAAATTGTCCGGTAGATACTCAGAAAGCACATTTGAGAGGGTTCATTTTTAACCCATGTAACCTTGTGCTTTCGAACATTTTTTCCGGTCGGCTAAATGTTGCCGCCTTCTTTGGATTTTACCACCTACGTCGCTCAATGTATATTTCACAGTATTGCCGATCAAATCATGGAAAATATGGTTCATAGTCGTTGATAAGTAGCACCGGCATTTTTCAAACCGAAGGTCATAACTCTCCATTCATATAGCCCTAAAGCCCTGGACATCTCAAAGCCGCTTTGGGTATGCTCGCTCGCCATGAATATCCGATTGTATCCAGCGTTCCGTCTAAAAAGCTTATAATTTTATTCCTGATGCGGCATCGATAACATATCGGCTATAGGCATCGGGTACTGTCTTTTGGTGTAGCTTTGTTCAAATCTCTAAAATCGACACATACCCTAAGTTTGCCATTTTCTTTTTCACAGGATGCGATGTTTGAGACCCACTCAAATGTAGCAAGGCCTGATAAACTTTGCCTCAGCAATCGTCCCTACTTCTTCCTTTATAGCGCTCGTACAATGTGGATTGAACGCCTAAGGTACTGTTTGAACTACGATATCCGTGCTTTATAGGCAAATTGATGTTGACTAGTCATCGGCTTAAACCCATTTCATAATACTCCCATGCAAAGCAATCCTTATATTTCTTGAGTATTTCGACCAACTTTGCTTTATAATCGGGTTCTAGTTTAGCTTACAAGCGCTGGTCTTTTGCTATCACCTTCCCCCAATATCAATCTCTTCGAGCAATCCTAAGTAAATCCTAACCCTTTTCTTTTCTTCTTCAAAATCCTCAACAAACTTCTTCAGATACTCGCTTGCCGAGTAGCTCTCGCCCTTTTCCTCGTAGCTTTGCTAGTGTCTTGTACTCCATCTTCTTACTACTTCGCCGTCTGGTCCGATCAAAGCGTGTTGGGTTTGTGATCGGCTTGAATCCCGACTTCTCTACGAGATAAAATCGCAATTGTCCAAGGCTTTTCCTCGATATACACTCGGCTTCTTCGAGGTGGCCAATTGGTATCGGGCTAGCCATGGCGATGTGAGCCGATGTGTTTCGGCCGATTTACTTCCTCTTGTATCATCGTTCCACTGCACCAATTTTTGGTGCATAGTTGATAGTATACAAGAATTGGCATGGATCCGATCCGCCTAAGGAGCACGCGTAATTGCCTTTGGCTTCAATCACAAAAATGCACGTCGGCAAAGTTTTATTACCATTTGATCAGGCTTCTGACACCATCACGCCTTTAGGTTCGGTTGGATCTCCGTGAAGTCATTTAGCACCATATTGGTCTTGATCAAGTCTTCATCGGCTTTACCCAACTTTCTCGAAAGTACTTAACGGCATTAGATTGATCGTCGCCCCGCCATCGACCAACATACGGCAGATATCGATCCGGCCCATTAATATACCTTTAGATATAATGGTTTCGAGATGCCGATGCATGTCTTGTGGCTTTACACACGTCTGGTGCTCCGGAGACATAATCGCTTAACACTTCTTCAAATTGATTCTCGGTTTTGAACTCGCAGGTAAGCGAATACCATGTTTATATCCATCGGTGGTGTACCATCCGGATCATCAGAGAACCGATTCAATCGATTGGTCCTGAATCACTATCGATTTGTTCCTTTTTTCTCCACTCCTTTTTCAAAATTGGTACCGGTCTTAATTTGTTGAACATCCGATCCCTCTCGCTCTCCTTTTGGCCTCCCTTTCTTCTTGTGTTTTCAATCAAGCCTTCGTTGTGATTTGCTAAGACCCGGAGGGCACCACCTAGGTTTAGGTTCTATCGGCTTTCGTATCTTTCCAGCCTAAATTGCTCATCTCTCGTCGATTCCATTCTACCCGTGTTAGCCGATAGTTCTTGATTTTGGGAGGACTCGCCTTGCTCGATGTTGACAACCTTCTATGGATCTACCATCAAGCTCATACCGATGATCAGACTCCGCTTCAGACAACCTATCTTTTACGCATCGGCTTGGCCGATATGCCAATGAGTGTTGCATAGACAAGACACTATCATAGGTCATCCCTTTCTCCCAAAGAAATCGCCAAAAGGGACATTGTCGATGTTTCTTCTTCTCAAGAGTCGCCGACATGACATATCCGCCGCCAACGCCGCCCCTTCTTTTGCCTTAGCTGATGCAAGTTCTCGTGGCGTTGAGGGTCACACTTCGACTTACCTCTTCATACTTCCCCTGTGAGCTGAGTTGTGAGAGAAGGTCGGGCTTGGTTTGAAATCGGTTTTTCTTGGAGCCCTCTCAGCCCGATACCATTTAATGACTCCAAATCCCTCTTGGTTTTACTGCTCTCGAGTTCTCGTCTATCTTATCTGCTTCTATTTGTATAGAACCGATAGTGATCTCAGACTGCCTCGGCCTCGCGATACAACTCCCTTAACCGGCTTGTCTTCTTCCGCAGCCTCTCCTTTCGTGAACATTGAACCATGTTGACTTGAAAAGGGCTCATATCTATCTCAGCATAGCCGATTCTTCCGCAAATTTTAGCCTCACATCGGGCGATGGCCGATTGAATCAGTTGTCGAAAAATATTGCAATCGTTAGTGTTATGGGAGAATGAATGATGCCATTTGCAATACCTTCGCTTTAATCTCTCGCCGATGGTATGATGTGTCCTTCCGTAACCTTATGAGTTTTTCTTGTAGTAACAAATCAAATATCTTGTCACACTTTGACACATCATACGGTACTCTGACTTCCGCCTTTATTCTTTCTTTGGCTCCGCTTAAGTAGAGAGCATACGAATGGCTTTTTAGAACCTTTGGCCCACTGGCCATGTTCACCTCCGCTTCGCCCTCGAGGTATCGAATTGTATTCTATCATGTTTATTCGGCCTTTTCTGTCGCTGGTTTAAATCTATCAACTCCTTGATTTCTCGCATACCTACTCATGTGCCGATACGCGATGGAGTAGGTGGCCTAGGGTCGTGGGAACTCTTGGCCCGATAACTTTTCTTTTAATGGAGTGGATTAACCCTTGGAACGCTAGGTCGGCCAATTGATCGCTTTGCAATGTTACATCAGAGCATCTATTCCAGACGCCAAATCTCTCTTGATATAATCAGAGACCGATTCGCCATACTGGTCGGATCGAACTAAGATCGTAAATCCTAAGCTCCATAGTTCTTAAAAGAAGTACTCATGGAATTTGGCTTTAAATCGCTCCATATATGAACTGAATTAGGTGGTAGATTTGTGAACCAAGTGAATGCAAAGGCTTGATAATGATAAAGGAAACAATCTAATTTTTAACCCATCTGATCAGCGCCGCCCCACATTGAGCCATGAACCGTCCGATATGCTCAATTGTGGTAAATGTAATCATCACCCGAGAATTTAGCAAAGTCCTGGTATCCTAAAGTTGTGGGGGTATGGCATTCGGGCCTATGTAATCTGGATACGGCTTCTATAGCCGACATTACCCTTCCTTCCTGGTCAGAAGCCAAACCTGTCTCTCAAAACATTGGCGATTTGTTCGCCTAATTAACATTGTTTCGGCTTGTGGTGCACTGACATTGCCAATTGTCATTCGTACCGCCTCGAGTGCAAACTCGGTCTTTGTCCTAACTGCACTCCTCAGAGGCCTTGGCACCAGGTCATAATCACGCATTAAAACCTAATGCATCGGGTATGGGTGCGTATGGCACTACTCTATATGGCGCTTGTTTCATGGTTGTGGCTCCTCGTGACAATGAACCTGTCTCGCTTCGACGGGCCGATGTCGATATCCCGATGCTATTGGAGGGTCCATCCTGATTGATTTGATGCGCTTTATTTTGGCCCCATCTCAGGTGCCCATGGTAGTGTGTGTGAATCCATCTCTCAGATGCTTGGTTTCAAAACAAGAGGCTGAGCTCAAGATCATAATAGGTGCATGAGCCGGACACATTTATCGTGTTGGTGTTGGGCGCAGGAATATACCTGCACGAGGATGGTTTGTGGATCTAGCAAAGGTGCTTCCTGCACGCAGCCAATTCCTCGGGCAATCGCTTTCACACTATTTTCTATCATCTTTAATGTGGATACTAGAGCCGATGACCTGCGTTAATCAATGCGTGATGGACAGATTGCTCATCATACTTGATAACTCCGCTTGAGCGGTGCGCATTTCCGCCACCGGTTCGTGATGTTGAATTCGATAGGATTGATGCTTGGGAGTGCAATTCTTGAGTAACGCCACCAAGGCGTTTTCGAAGCATCAGAGCATCATTTCCTCCAGTGCGCCGATCTTCGATTTCTTTCCGTTGCTCAGGGGTTAAATCGGCTATCCGAGGCGCGATTATGGCATCGTGTTGATATCGGCAGGATCAATGGGCTTGTCGGTTGATCGACATTCTTTTGGGTCCCACCCGCGCAGCAAAATATGTTCGCGCCAAAATGTGAAGGGGGTTTTTCGCCCTAACACACAAGACAAACACCGAGTTTGCAGATGCGTCGCCGATTTGACTCGGAATCGATAAGGTAGAATTTGTAATCGATCAAAGCCGATAAACAAAGATCTATCGGCTTTTCGCTAATCTACAAGAATCGATTAGAGATAACTAGATCAACCGCTACGCTTGATCCTGATATAAGGTAAAATCGTCGAAGGCGATGCAACAAAACGGCGTATCAAACCTGGGTGAAATTGGCCAAAATCAACAATCGGCGATGCGCAGCTATGTTGATTCCGTCGACTTGCAGAGAAATCTATGAAGCTAAAGCAATGTAAAAGAAAAGACTTGTAAAAGTAGGTTTTGTTGGAATTGATTGATATCCCCTTTCGCTTTGACGTCCATCCCTTTTTATAACATACTTGGCCGACCCGAGTTGTATATGGATACGGTGTTTATATCCGTATCGGCCTCTTATCTGATTTCCTTTCTTTTTTAGAAACGGATTCCTTCTCCGATTCGTTTACCGATTTTTTTTTTTTATACGTACATTTTTCTTTCCGCTTCAGACCGATTTCAATACGTGCCGAATTTTGGTGCAAACACATCTTTAATTATTTAATATTTTAACTTTGTTGCTTATCAATTTATGTATCAATTTCGATGGCACATAACATTCAAATGTGTTTTCGCTACACTCGCTTAGCTGCGCACTAACTCCCCATCCTGCCCAAGACTAAAAAGATGGTCCAAAATAAGAGCCCAGTTAACAAATAGTGCCACCACACATGCACCTGCCTTTCACTTCCCCGCCCGCCAATGCATGCATCGTTCCCATCTCCGCGCCCTCTCTCTCTCTCTCTCTCTCTCTCTCTCTCTCTCTCTCTCTCTCTCTCTCTCTCTCTCTCTCTCTCTCTCTCTCTCTCTCTCGATTGTGGCCTCAAATCTGCATCTCAAGAAGCTTAACACGTTCCCCCGGCCGGCCACAAGCCACCATTGATGGACGGGTTCCTCGCGATAGATCGATGCACGGGGTGATGTTCTAGATACTGCTCTGCGTTGTTCTGTTCGATCGTTGTGACGGCCGCCTGACGACGCTGCCGGACGGGGAAGAAGCTAGGCGAGAGAAGATCGATGAAGGACAGCATCGCGACGTCGGTGGTGCCGCGGCTGGTGGTGTCCCGCGCCGGCCGCGTCCACGAGATCGAGGAGTTCTCGCACTACGTTGGTACGGTTCTCGCCTTACGTTACTCCTGCCAAATTAATGTAGCTTATATATGTACGTAGGTTTCAAGGGGGAAAAAAAAAGGTTGTAGCTTTCTCTATTGCATGCAGCGAATAGGTTTGGCATTTTTCTAGATGCAACATGGCAGAGAATCAGAATTAGACCTACGTTGTGTTTGATGCACGAAGTCTTGCACTTGAACCTTTTACCTATAATTAAAAATTTTCACAATCTTTCTTGATTGTAATAAATTTTGTATGATGCTATTAATATTACATATTACAGTTTTCAATAACACTTTTGAGTTTGGCTCAGTGGCGTAGCCACGTTAAAGCTGTGGTGTCAACTGACAACCCCCCCCAACCCAATCTTTTTTTTTTTTCAAAACCATCCGATACATATGAAAATTCATACAAAAACCTATAAAATAATGCAAAATTTATAAAAGTTGACCCCACAAGGTTGCAATCCTGGCTACGCCACTGTCTACTACATCAATGTTTTATGTTTTATTGCAAAAGTAATAGGGATTTGATAAACTTCATCCGGATGTTTTTATTGCTGAAATCACCCAAATCTAAAACCATCGGATCATTGTTGAGATTCGAGAGTATCGATTACATCCGATCCTATAATTTGATCTAACGGTCCGGTGATATCCGGGTGAGATATCCAACGATCCAAAATTTGGATGTTTACATTGTTCATCATGATCAACGTAAGCAATGTAAACAGAATGCCGGGAACCGGACGTTTCAATACTACTAATACTTTTTTTCTTTTTCAGCCAAGCAAATCGGGTTCGAGGATCTCAATGAGTGCCCCCACCTTTGTACACTAGCTTACGATTATCTGAAGAAGAACCAGGGTTATGAACAAAATTTACTTGCATTCTTCCATAACAACATGAACCCAGACGCTCTGCTCGTGAAGTTGATCGAGGAACTAGACAAATGCATACTTGGCTACTTCTCCTTCCATTGGAAGTGTGCCACTCACGTAATCACGCAGGTAGAAACTCGAAGAAGAAAATTTTGCATACCGGACAAACGTCATCTAAGTCCTTTTATCATTGAATTGTTCTTATATGTCCTGTATACTAATAATGTCGATCGAGCTCACTTGGTTAGGTACTAACTGCAGAGCAGCCTAGAAGAAAGCTCAAAAGAATGGTATTAGAGGCCACTAGGTAACTATGATCCACTGATCCAGCAACAGATGTGCAAGAATAAATCATTTTTTTTCAGGTATAATTATATCCGAAGAAATGAAATCTAGGTCTGTGTTTTTCGTTGGGCAACAGGAAGATGAGGTTTGAGAGAGTGACAAGGGAGCTGAAGGTGACTAGGCTGTTCTCCACGCTGATGGAGGAGCTGAAGGCCATCGGGATAAGCTGCTACGACAACCGGCCGTGCACCGACGTGATGGTTCCGGCGGCCCACAGAGACCGAAGCCCGGTCCTGCTCCTGATGGGCGGCGGCATGGGTGCCGGCAAGAGCACCGTCCTCAAGCAGATCATGAACGAGTATGTGAGCCGTTCGTGTACTTCACGTACGTCCCTGCAGAAGCAAGCGCGATGGAACTGAACACTGTGCAAATGTGTACATGCATGCAGAGTGTTCTGGTTAGGCGCGGCGGCGAACGCGGTGGTTGTGGAGGCCGACGCGTTCAAGGAGTCGGACGTCATCTACCAAGCCATCAGCTCGCGAGGCCACCACAACGACATGTTGCAGACTGCCGAGCTGGTACGTACGCCGAAACCGCTCGTGTCGCAATGCACGCACGGCAGGCACACACGGGGCACTGATCCAGAGCAATGGCGCGTGCGTCCACGCAGGTGCACCAATCGTCGACGGATGCGGCGGCGTCGCTGCTGGTGACGGCGCTGAACGAGGGGCGGGACGTGATCATGGATGGCACGCTGTCCTGGGAGCCGTTCGTGCTGCAGACGATCGCCATGGCGAGGTCCGTGCACCGGCAGCGGTACCGCATGGGGGTCGGCTACAAGGTCGCCGCCGACGGGACGACCACCGAGCAGTACTGGGAGCCGGCAGAGGAGGGCGCCGCCGGCGAACAGCAGAGCTGGCCCAGGCCGAGGAAGCCCTACCGCATCGAGCTCGTTGGCATCATCTGCGACGCCTACCTCGCCGTCGTCAGGGGGATCAGGCGAGCCATCATATCCGGAAGGGCCGTGCGGGTGAACTCGCAGCTCAAGTCCCACAAGCGATTCGCTGGCGCCTTCCGGAAATACTGCGACCTCGTCGACAACGCGAGGCTATACAGCACCAACACCATCGCCGGCGCAAAGGTCAGAGAAACCCAGACACCCTTCCCGCACCGATCAGGTTCAGTGAACCCGCTGGCGTTTTCTGTGCATGTTGGCGCGTGCAGTTGATAGGATGGAAGGACGGCGACAGCAGGCTGCTGGTGGACGTGGAGGAGATCGGGTTGCTGGACAGGGTGAGCAGGATCAACGAGGAGGCCAACTGCGTGCACGAGCTCTACCCGGACGGGCACCCGACGGGCGGCGCGGGCTCAGTGTGGGAGGAATTGGTGGCGGCGTCGTTGAGGGCGTCGATACAGCGGGAGCTCAAGTCGGCCATCCTCGACAGCGAGGCGTGCTTCCCGTCCCCGTAGCAGCTTCCGTCTCGTTCGTTCCGTATGGTGGTAACATACCCCTCCTGCGTGTGCCGGCTGTTCTTTGTTTTCCACCAACAGAATTGTTTGATGATGGATTCGACGTTGACCAGTCGATGCTACGTCCCTCATAAATTGAGGATTGATGGCACGTGTGCTACTAGCTTGGTGAATTTGCTGAACTAGCTAGTTGTGGTTAGTCGTTTGTAAGACTAGCTGAATGTCCGTTATGTTGCTATCGATAAAAAATTGTATTTCCTGAACATCACTGCTATAAATAATAATATCATAAACCGTTCATGTTAGCCATGCACATATGCATGCCCTTGCGTGATTGCTGGACATGATCGGCACACTTCTGTAGAATTTTTTTTAAAAAATAATAATATTTTAATCAATATTTACAGAAATAATATGCCGAAAATAAAAATAACAAAACTACCATCCTATCGCCATTTGAATTGGCGACAGGGTCCTGTCGCCAATTCAAATGGCGACAGGGCTCCTATGTCCATTTCAAATGGCGACAGCCGACAGGGGGTAAAATCAGAATAGGAGTCCTACACAGACAGCAGTGGGATGTCCCCCTGTCGCCATTTGAAATGGACATAGGAGCCCTGTCACCAATTCAAATGGCGACAGGAGGGTAGTTTTGCTATTTTTATTTTCGGCATATTATTTCTGTAAATATTGATTAAAATATTATTATTTTAAAAAAAAATTCCACTTCTGGATTTGGCCGATGGGCGAAGTTAGGCAGGCCAGGATTAGATGCAAATCCGTTGTATTCTTTCCTTTGGATGTAAACTCTCCTATATATACCTAGCCGGCTAATACAGAATCCATTGCGTGAATCAATCTCGCTTTCATGGTATCAAAGCCAAAAGGTCTTGAGTTCAATCCCTGGATCCCATATATCAAATTGATATATATTTCCTACAGATTCTTAATTTTGAGCAATGTCCATCTATCAAAGAGCTTAGACAGAGCAGGTCTGATGCATCACATCCATTGTTTACAAAATCTTTCCTCTGCTACCAGTTCAGGCACAAAAATTAAGTTCCAAAATGTTTAATCTTGTTATGAGTTACGCTAAGAATAAATCCAGCTAGCCATTAAAGCACAAAGCCTAGGTGATCAGTATTGACAAAAATAGAGAAATGTGTATCAGGTTTTCAAGGGAAGCTTAACATCGATGAACATCGGGAAACACATCGCAAGAAGAGAAGCATCTGTGCAAGCGTCCGTGCGGAAGAACAGAACAAAGCGCCGACCTTCTCTCCAAGCAGCACAGCAGACGATATGCATGCAAATCCTGTACATCATGGCAAACACCAATGGCAAGTAGGGCTGTAAAAAAAAACTCGAACTCGCGAGCTACTCGAACTCGAGCTCGATCTTGAGCTCGCGAGCTTCACCGAGCCGAGCTCGAATAGCTCGCGAGCCTACTCGAACTTGGATCGAACTTCCATGAACCGAACTTTCTCAAGCTTGTTATCGAGCTTACTTGAGTCGAATTTACTCGAGCTTGTTACCGAGCCTACCAGATTCACCGAATTTACTCGAGCCTACCGAGCTTATCAGCTTACCGAGCTTACTCGAGCCTACTCGAGCTTGGACCGAGCCGAGCTCGAGCCTGGATCTAGGCTCGGACCCCAACTCGAGCTCGGCTCGAGCCTTACCGAGCTCGAGCCTGACAGCCCCAGGCTCGCTCGAATTCGGCCCGTTTACAGCCCTAATGGCAAGCCCAAGCAGTCATTCCGTCCAAACGTCTGATACAAGCATCGCATTGTACATGCATGGCCTAATGCGGCAGGCTCTGACCATAATGGTACAGGCTCTGACCATAATGGTACTCAGTTTCTTGTTTACGTCGCTAGTATACAAATGATATGTATAGGCTTCATCTGGATGTTTTTTTTCCCAAAAAAACATCCAAACTTTGGATCGTACGATCGAAACACATATCCGTAGGATCAACCCACCTCGAATTTAGGGGGGCGTGCATCAATCTGAAAGCAAATCCAATGATCAGGAATTTGGATGATGGTTACTAAAGAAAACATCTGGATGAAACTTATCAAAACCCAATGATGTATGTAACTTGACAACCCTTTAGAGCACTGCACTCGTTATTGTTGACATAAACCCCAATGCATTCATTCTTCTCACCAGGTACACTAGTGTAAAACAGAAGACGATTTTACAAACTTCCAACCAAATACAAGTTGTGGTATCTCAAAATTTTCTGAAAACTGCAAGTTGATCTTAACTAAACGAACTCAAGCGTCAAACCTTTAGGACAAAGTGAAGGATCGAGGCGCACCAAGGTAGAGATGAAATGGTGCAATAACACCTAAACGTAAATTTTTTTCTATTTTTAATAATTCTAGAAATTAATAAAATAATGATCAAACTTAAAGAATCAATCTAGCATAATGAATTTAAGATCATGAAATAAAATTAGATTAAACATGCAAATTAGGAAGCAATTGCAGTAAACTTGATAAATAAGAATTAGTATATCGGAATCCATACTCACTGATTTTTCTCAAAGAATACGCATAAAAATTCTTTTACATAAAAGCAAAAACCTCAGATAATCTCTCAAATTTTCTTCTCTATTTTCCTTCTTTTTCTTCTCTCTGTGCTCTCTGTTCTCTCTTGCTCTAGCGCTTTGCTCTGTACGTTGCGTTGCTACATTAACCCGTCCACAGTAGCTTGGTTGCAAAGATCGCGCGTGGCCTCCTGTACCACCTACTGTAGCTCTGTTTTTCTTCCACGGCGCCGGCTGCTTTTCTGATTTCTTTCTTGTGCGGTTCGCCAGGAGGTTCCCAGCCGCAACCTTTTTATACTCACTTAACACTAACTTCTTATATTTAATTAAATGCATGCATACATATCTAGCCCAATAATACATAATCCAATACATACACACATAGCTTAAAACTCACATATGAACATGTACGATCCACCTACCACTCTCACGTGACTCGCTCACCTGTACAACCCATTGACCGCTACACTGCATAGAGCTTTATGCGTTCCGTCTCACTGCACATGTGTTCCTCGCGTGCTGCTCTTGAACTACACGCCATCTGCGCCGATTCTCCCTGACTTGCAATATGCATTCATCTCGTATGCATGCGCTGCAACGTACATCCCGTATACCTACGATGCACCTCTTGTTTCTTGCGCTACAACTTCTGTCACAAATAAACAACAAACTACGCAATACCTTGTTCCATAAATATTATTTGTCACAAATATTGTTTTCACTAATATTGTTGTTCATTAATCATCACACACTTACAAATATTGCTAGTGTGCTATCGGTAGTACAGATCCTCCGTGCTATAGCGCTGTGTTTGCAAAATTCTCAAATAGGGCAGAGAGAGGGGGGGATTGCTAGTGTGCTATCGATATATTTCGCAAATAGAATTAACACAAAGTAATCAACCAAGCATTGAAAATTTAAGAAAAAGAAAACACATGGAACCCTACATCAGTTCGTCGCTGTGTTGCAACACATGCAACTGGCAAAAAAGGAAGATCTTGGCTTCTTCTTTCCTTTGCTTCTGGGAGAACTAACCATGGTGCTGTTCGTAGGAACCGGTTCTTGTTTCTTCAATGGAGGCCACATACAAAACCTGTCATCTGTCATTAAGCTCTGACGTGGTTTCTTGTTTCTTGCAGAGTGATTTGGTGCTCTGAAGTCTCCTTATGATGTTTCCTTGGGGCTCAACAGTCGGCTCTTAGCAGATTCTTCATCAGCTTCTTCTTTAGCTTGCATCAGAGCTATCTTCGCCACTGGGATGTCCTCGACTACTTTGCTGTTCTGCTCAGTAGAATAACTGAAAGAACTCATGTTTTCTGCTCCTTGAAGTAATGGAGTCTCTTCACCAGCATCTCTTCCTGGAGGTGGTGTCTGGAGCAGACACCGTTCCTCACTAGCCTTCTCAGCATTTGCAGTGATTTTCTTCTGGTTGGATTCAGCAGTAAAGCCTGCAGTCACTGTGACTTTCTCTCGGTTGGATTCAAAAGTAAAACCTATGGTTGTAGCTGTAGTAGATGCACTTTTCTCTCCTTCTTGGATCCTGATTATGCCTGTTGTTGAACTGTATTCCACCGACTGGATGCAAGTGCTAAGAGTCTCGCTGTTCACAAATTTCACGAATTCAGGTTCTTCTTCAAGCAGGATCTGTTGAGGCTGATCACATTGTGAGTTGTTCATAGTTTCTTGTGTATCTATAGTCTTTTCTTCATATGTGGAGATGATGGTTTCTTCATTATTATCTGAGCTATCAGTTTTTATATCTGCCTTCTTGTCAAAATCTTCTACTAATCGATGAGGAGATGATTTTGCAGTCATACGTGGAACTAATTCTTCTTCATTGACGTCTGCCTGTACATTTTCTTCATTCACAGGACGAAGGTGATAAGATAAAGATGAGTCTAATCCTGTAAAATATTCACAAGACTGACTAAGTCATGGATACCATTGGATTCCTTCTCTCCCTCAAAGTTATCTGATAGATTCTGCACTGCAATAGCTTTGTCAACCATTCCCACTTACTCTTTGTGTGTTGTTTTAATTACTTTACGCTCCACTGTAGTTCTTACAGAATCTGATATCTGTACTGCAGTAGCTACCCTCTTATTTAATTCATGTTTCACCGGTTCTCTGTCATTTGTTGCACTGGGATATGTTAAAGATGGCTGAAATTTTGAATCAGCTTCACCAATACCGAGATAACCGGTGCACTACATTTTGGAATGTCTCCATCCTGATTTTCCAATCCACAGATCTGTTGAAAATTAATCTTGTTGTGTAATTGTCCATGTTTATTTTGTATTAGAGTTTGCATTGAGTCCATGCAAGCTGGTGAGAACCTGCATGTAGTTAACTAGGTAGTGTCGCGCGCGATGCCGCGCCGTGCGAAATCTGATCTCGTATTTTTTTCTAAAACAAAGTAGGAGAATCTAAATTTTTTTGGTTCTCTTGATTTTTTTGAAAAAAACACGCTAGGTAGGAACCATCGACGAATTAGCATAACAATGGGCCTTTTTGAAAAAAAAATGAATAATACATGTTCCGAAAATATTAGATTTCGAGTTGACAAAAAAATTATAGAGATTGAGCTGTGCACATTTTCTTTTTGCGAATTTGTTTTTTCTCGGGAAAAACAGAGAAAGGATCTTCTTTTGTCGAGTTTAACACTTTATACGTTCACGGGTAATAATACATATTTCAAACAATATTATAGATTGAGTTGCAAAAAAAAAACTATAGAGATACAGTTGTACACATATTTCTTTTTCTGAAAAATATTAGAGATCGAGTTACAAAAAAAAATAGAGATAGAGTTGTACACATATTTCTTTTGACGAATTTGGTTAACACTCTATTATTAGCCGGTCAACCCTCTTTGTTCGAGTTTAACACTCAATGTGTTAACCGGGTAATAACACATATTCCAAAAAATATTAGAGATATCAACCTTCTTTTGTTGAGTTTAACACTCTATGCTTTCACCGAGTAATAATACATGCTTCTAAAAATATTAGAGATCGAGTTGCAAAAAAAGGTCTACAGATAGAGCTGTACACATATTTCGTTAACGAAAATATTTTTCTGGGAAAAACGGAAAAAGGACCTCCGATCAACCTTCTTTTGTTGAGTTTAACACTCTATGTGTTAACCGGGTAATAACACATGTTCCAAAAAATATTAGAGATGTTAACCTTCTTTTGTCGAGTTTAACACTCTATGCGTTCACCGAATAATAATACATGTTTCGAAAAATATTAGAGATCGAGTTGCAAAAAAAAGTCTAGAGATAAAGCTGTACACATATTTCTGTTGACGAAAATATTTTTTCGAAAAAAACGGAGAAAGGACCTGGATGTAAGGGACGGGGACCTGTTTGTTATTTTTTTTGGATCTAAGCGCTACTCCGAAAAATTAGAAAATGGCTCGTTCGAGATTTGTATTTAACGGGAGTTTTTTTTCGTAAAATACCGAAGGAGGAACCTAAACGCTATTTGAAAGAACACATGGCTTATTTTGAAAAAAAAACGTTTTTACCCTCACAAGTTTGGGGAAAAAATATTTAAAAAATGCTGAGGGCTTTTTTGTAATTTTACAGGGATCCATCTGTAATTTGGAGGAAGTCGAGGGGCTTTTTTTGCAAAAAATACCAGAGGTGACATGGGTAGCTTCCTTGGGCTCCAAATCTTTTCTATATAATAGAGTTGATATTGATTAGTGCATGAATTAGTGAGGTGTTGTGTGCATGCAGCACGTTGCGTGGAGGAGCTAGTCGCATGTAGTGACCGAGTTCGCACGATGTTGTGGGCATGCAGCACGTAGCTTGGAGAAGCTAGCTAGTCCATGTATCGACCGAGTCTCCAGGAGCTCGCAGGAGCGTGCATGTGTGGCCGCAAGATGTGCGTTGTCGAGTCGTCGTAGCGAATCTACGCGGAGGACGTGGGCGCATGGCCGGTCGGAAGACACAGTCTGGATAGAGACATGCGAGGCCATGGCTGTTAAGTGTTGGGTCTATTTAATCTATGTACTTGGCTATTAATAAAAGATGTGATAGAGAAGCAAGAAGAGGTACTAGGTGTGTTGTGCTAAAACTTTCTCTATGTTTCTCCTTCATCGAGTTCCACGCGAAAGTGATAGTTGTGTCCACTGTGATCGCGTGAGTAATTATCTGGTTCCAACAAGATCTTATCTTCGTTTAGTACTTCACCACTTTCAATCACAGTCTCTACTGTTGGAAGTTTGTTTATTTCACATATTTATTCCTCCTGTCCTGGTATTCCAGTGTTATCATTCTTGGGTGTCTCTTGGTTGGTGTCATCTTCTGGTTGCACATATGATGAATTGTCTCTTTCTCTAGGCTTGTGATGGACTGTCCTTTTCAGGGGGTGCGTTTAAATCCCGCAACAGCTACCCAAGAAGATTAGCTGTTAGGAACCAAGTCATACATTGCCAACATAAGAACGAAACTAATTGCTTTATACAAATAAGGCCTAACGGCCAGAGTTTACAAAAGGAAGTGGTGAGCTCCAATATAATACATCACAAAAGACCACACAGGCAAGGCCCGAGCAAAGAAAAAGAACCCTAAAACCAGACTACTTCGCCATCTACGATCTCCTGGAATTCCGGCGTCTTCGAACTCTAAAATAGGTTGAGAAGCAAGACTGAGTACACAACAATACTCAACAAACCGCACAGGAATTCTGAATATTACATGCGGGGATATTCACAAATGAAGTGGCAATAGAGTTATTATGATTGTAGATGCAGTTTTATTTTCCAAGTCATTTTAAATTTGAAACACAAACCATACATAATAGAAATAAGCCAAACTTAGAGTTTTCACAAGTTCATCATACGTCAAGTTGGAAATAACAAGTCTACTTGGGTTAGGTTACGGGATTCACCCCAGTTCAAACTTAGCTTTGTTTACCAGAAGCACGGTGTATTCAAATACCATTTTATTTGACTCTGCAGAGCTGCTCAGCTTTACCCACAAGACATCTACGGCCGTTAATGCCAAGCGCTACAAACGTGCAACTTAAATGCATACGGCCGGGCCGAGACCATCAAAGCCTTTTGTTGAACTACCCCTCTTTAGCACTTACCCGGTAGTTTCAAAACCACATAGCACTCGGGACCCACTAGCCACGGCAGGAGACGCGATCCGATACTGTGGGTACCTGCCGTTGTGAAAACCGGCAGGTGACCCCACCGGGTCCACCTCTGTTCCACCCCATTCGCTACGCGAACCGTACTGTCCAACACACACAGTATGGTAGCTCCAACCTGTAAGTATTCCAAGGGGGAGTTCAAGTACCGAGCTAGGTTGGATCGAGTCAACGGGGCTGACCGACCCAACTTGTGGTTGAGCGAGATCTAAGTTATTTACTTTGTCCAAGGTTGTGATTACTTATTTTATGCCTAAGACTTAGCCAAAACCAAACCAACAATCTCACCACTCACATTGGCTTCGTCATCGGTCAAGGTTCGGGCACATGGCCATCTAGTGGTTTGCCCGCCAAAGTCCTCTCACCGTAGCAAATTTTGAAATATATCTACATCAAGCCTGCTGCTTGATGGTTTTGTTTTAATACACAATTTTTTAATGTTCAACTAATCCATTAACTACTAGCATACGAGGTTCAAATAGCTAAGTCTAAGGTTTGCAAAGGGGAAATAAGTCACAACAATACAAAGTGGGTCTTTAATCAAGCTAGGTACTAGCTAGGTCATCATGGCATTCTAAAATAATTATTTCTAGCATTTTAACATGCCAACATAATGCAATATTAAAATAATTATTACTACATTATTATTGTGGGTCCAACATGTTCAAAGAGTGCGGCTTGCCTTGCGAGGCGATGGGAAGTCCTTGGTCCAATTTACATTTTCCTCATCACCAATATCCACTTATCCCATCATCAATTTCATTTTCCTCAAACCACATTTCCATTCATGTCCGATTTAAGATTTTCAGTTATAAAATATACTAGCAGATACATTGATGATAATATTATGTATCTAAAAACGTTTGCTAAATATGATCAAAAGGAAACTTGCCTAGTATAGAAACGAAAGGTTCGAACCTCTCTCAAATTGTATAAAAAAGACTATAATTATCGACATATATTTCACGTCAAAAATTACTAAAACTCTTGAGCTAGATCCAGAACAAAAGTCCATGACAGTGTGCTAGAAGTGCTCAGATTGGGTCAAATAGAAAGAAGCAATTGAGGCATAATTACGCTTGCTTAACAAGAGGAAAGTATTTAATCATAGGGACCAAACATCTCCTAAAGTGTTCCTTGTAGGATCAAAATGGGTTTTCATCTGGTAGATAAGATATAAATCAAGGTTTGTATCACAAGAGTTTACGCAGAGATTCAACATCGATTACGATGAAACTTACTCTCCTCTAATGAGTGAAGTAACATTTTGATATTTGATATTAATGGCAGATAGCTTAAACTTATCAATGTAGTTGATGGATATAGTGACCGCATATTTATATAGGTTATTAGTACATAAATTTATATGAGAGTCCCTAAAGGAGTCAAAATTCTGGATCTTAATAAAGGAAATCACAACATGTATAGTGTCAAACTGTAGGGATCACTATACAGATTACAACAGTCATGGAAATGTGGTACAACCGACTTAGTGAGTTCCTTCTTAAGAAAGGATACTCCAATAATGACAATTGGCCCTGTGTGTTCGTAAAGAAATCTCAGAATGGATTTTGTATCATCTCAGCTTATGTCGATAGTCTGAATATTATCGGAACCACATAGGAGATAAAGGAAGTAAGTTCTTACATTACAACGGTGTTTGAGATGAAAGATTTGAGTAAAACCAAATATTGCTTAGACCTACAGCTAGAGCATTTCTAAGAAAATTTTTGTATACTAGTCTACCTATACCAAGAACGTATTGGAAAGATATAATATGGATAGATCTCATCCTTTAAAGACCCTTTCAAACCAAGAATGAAAAATAAGGAAGTCTTAGGACCTGAAGTCCCATACTTAAGCGCCATTGGAGCACTTATACATCTTGCAAATTGCACAAGGCCTAATATTACATTTGCAGTAAATTTGCTCATTGAACACAGTGCAGCTCCAACCAGAATACATTGTGATGGTGTTCACACTTTACTCAGATACCTCCATGGTACACAAAATCTTGGATTATTTTATCGGAAGGACCAAGACTTGACTACTATGGTGGGATATACGGATGATGGCTATCTGTCTGATCCCTATAGTGCCAAATCTTAGATTGGTTTTGTGTTTCTCTGTGGTGGTTCAACCGTTTCTTGACGGTCTTTTAAGCGAACATTGGTAGCTATTTCTACTAACTATTCGGAGATTATAGCATTAAATGAAGCCTCACGTGAGTGTGTTTGGCTGAGACATGTGATTAGCCATATCCAAAAGTTATGTGGCATTAATACGTCAATACTCTCACAATTATCTATAAAGATAATGCCGCTTGTGTTGCACAGATACAAATGGGTTATATAAAAAGCAATATCACGAAGCATATTGCCCTTAAACTTTTCTATCCTCATGAACTTCAGAAGAATGGTGAGGTAAAGATCCTAACTAAGTCATGTGAAAATCTAAAAGATTTATTCACTAAGTCTTTGCTAAAATCTAGTTTCCATATATGTGTTAGTGGCATTAGAATGAGACGACGTAGAGATATGCATAGTTCAAGGGGAGTAAATCCCTGAACCATGACCCTTAGCATGATCATGAAGATCTTATTTTAAATCCTGAGGATTATAAGTTGCACTTTTTTTTCTCTTAGTGAGTTTTTCTAAAGTTTTCTCATGTTAAGGTTTTTAATGAGGCAACTAGTGTAACACAGTGTGTGAGTGCAATGTACTATTTTCTCCATCATTTTATCCCATTGGGTTTTTGTGAGGAGTTTTTGATGAGACAATTATTGTAACATAGTGTGCGAGTGCAATGCACTCTGTTTCGTTGTGGCATGGGGAATCCAAATCTATCCCTTGTTGGCTTTTAATATGAATATAGCACCATTTGTACAAGAAAAATAATCTAATAAAGAGAGAACAGTTCTACCTCCCTATATTATGTGTGCTCATGTTTTATGCTTGCTATTCTATTGGTGCATTGTGGTTGATCCAAGATGGGCGTCATCGTTTTACAAAGTTAAAAGGGTGTGAAATATACTTATTCCTTATGATAAAAATATATACTTTTTCCTTTTAGGCGCCTATAAATTTTGCATATGTTTGATTTATAAATATAAACCATAGTTGCCATAAAAAACTAAAAAAAAAAGAGACGGAATCAGCTTGTGACCGGTTAGTTAATAGGTAGACTTGTTCAAAGGCCGGGCTGGCGGCCTAACGGTTGGATATCTAGGCCTGACCGCCTGAGCCGGGAAAAATCGGGCCAAGGCAAACTTCCTGTGAACTTGTTTAAACAGGTGGCATTGTCTACTCGCAAATCCGGATTTAAATCCTATGATTCGTCCAGATGTGTAACCTTTTTAAGTAAAAATACAAAAAACAAAAGGTAAAAACAAACCGTTCCTTGATAGATACTGTGGAGATTAGGAGAGAATAAAATATTGTTGCCAAAGTCATTGCGAGTCAGCTTAACATGCTGGAAGATAAGAAGAACACGGCAATGCATTATTGAGCGAAGGCTAAAGGTGTGTTTTAGTTCTAATGTTTTGGGTGAATAGAATAGTTCAGCGTCTACAGAAAATATTTCTTAAATTTGTATTCCACTATTCAGGATAGGATGGTTCTATTCAAACAACTAAACAATCCATCTCATACATATACCATTTGGTACAAGTAACTAATCACACCTTAAAGACTGCTATCCTCTTGTGTAATATTGTAATCCTTAAAATATTCCCTGGGCCTTCCATCGAAAAAACCTTCGATACTTAGTATCTACCACAATGCTAATGCAAGTTTGGTCCCCTGTCGTTTCAGGCTTTGATTACGCCATACAACGCGCTCATACTGACAAATTGAGTATTGTTTGTATACCACGTTGCTTTTCAGTCCATCATTTCTTGCAACTGAGATCCTCTGTAGTCACTCTCTCTGACTTCGAGTCACTGACGTAATAGAACCCTGACTGCAGAGGATACGCTCTCTTCCTTGGTGGGTATTGGTGAGCTGCTTTTGGCCCGCACACAGACACAGCTTCCCACGCAAGCACGCCGCTCGACCATGGCATGCGGCAGCGACACTTGGTGGTCCAGGACAACAGCACGCCTGAAGGGAAACGGCATGGGAAGCAACGAACGGCGTCATCGGACACCATGCGTGGCGTGGACCAGTGGAGAGACTACTAGGGTTTATTTCCTCCCACCTGGTTTCTAGAGCTACGTAGTCGTAGATTCGCTCCATTACTTTCCACGAGGCTTTTTACTTTTTAAACAAGCTTTACAGCTTGTCTGTGGTTTAAAGTAAGCTTCAGTTTTTAAAAAACTGGTAGGTTCTTCTAAACAGTTCATCTTTTAAATGATTTTTAGCGTAAGCTAGAAGCCACATAAAACTAAGCTGAACTAGAACTGTTTTTACAACTTATTGATAAGAGAAATTAGATATTTGTTAAACGATTTTTTATAAAAGTGTTTGCGCCAAAATTCGGTACATGGCAAAATGGGTTTGAATCGGATAAAAGCAATTGTATATGTTTGCATCGGAATTCGATGTGTATTGAAATCAGCCCGAGACGGAAAGGAAGCGTTCGCATGGAAAGAAATCATCAAACGAATCGGAAAAGGAATCCGTTTCTAAAAAGGGAAGGAAATCAGATAATAGGCCGTGGATAAAGCGCACCGTGTCCAGTGTACAACTCGGATCGGCGGGCATGTTATAAAAGGAGGTGGGTGCCGCGGCAAGACACAATCAAATCAACAACACACACATCTACTTTTACAAGTTTTCTTTTACATTGTTTTAGCCTCATAGATCTCTCGCAAGTCGACGGAATCAACATAGTTGCGCGCATCGCCCGATTGTTGATTTTAACGATTTCACCGGAGTTTGATTTAGCCGTTTTGTTGCGCATCGCCTTCCGGCCGATTTTACCTTGTATCCGGATCCGCTTGTAACTGGGTCGATCTAGTTATCTCCTAATCGGTTCTTGCCCGACTAAGCGGCTTCGATAGATCCTTGTTTATCGGCTTGATCAAATTACAAATTCTACCTTGTCGATTTCGAGTCAAATCGACCGCACTCTGCAAACCTTGTTTGTCTTGTGTGTTCGAGGCCTAAAACCCCCTTCACGTTTTGGCGCGAACATATTTTGGCACGCGGTGGGACCAACAAAAAAATGTCAACCGGAAACAAGCCGATCACTTAGCCGATATCAACATCGATGCTATAATCGCGCCTCGGATGGCCGATTTAACCCTCGAGCAGCGGAAAGAAATCGAAGACCGAAAAGGCGCTCGGAGGAAATGATGCTCTGGTGCTTCGAAAACGCGCCGTGGCGTTACTCAAAAGATTGCACTCCCAAGCATCAACCCTATCGGATTCGATAGAATCGGTGAGCGATCACGCACCGCTCAAGCCGATTTATCAAGTATGATCGAGCAATCATCCCATCACGCATTGATTAACGATCATCGGCTCTAGTATCCACATTAAAGCCAATGATAGAAAATAGTGTGAAAAGCGATTGCTCGGGAATTATTTGCTGCGTCTGCGGAAATATGCTAGATCCACCACAAACCATCCCTGCCGTGCAGTATATTCCATAATGCGCCCAGCGCCAAAGCATTGGCGTGTCGGCTCATGCACCTATTATGATGCCGACTCAACCTCTTGTTTTGAAACCAACATCTGAGAGATGGATTCACACACTACCATGGGCACGGATGGGGCCAAAATAAACGCTGGTCGAATCAGTTAGATGGGCCCTCCAATAGCATCGGGATATCGGCTTATCACCGATCGAAAACGAGCAGTCATGATCCGCGAGGAGCCACGACCATGAAGCAAGCACCATATAGAGAAATGGCGCCGACATCACCCTTACCCGATACATTAGGTTATGACACGGTACCAAGACCTCGGGGTACAATTTGGACCACGAGCCGAGTTCGCACTCGGGGCAGTGGCACGAATGAGAATTAGCGGTGTCTGCACCACAAGCCGACAATGTTAATTGGGCGGAACAAATTGCCAATGTTTTGAGGCGATTCGGTTTACAACCCGGAGGGAGAGTGATTGGCTACAAAGCCATTACCCGATTACATAGACCGAATGCCATACCCCCACAACTTTAGGATACCGGACTTTGCTAAATTCTCGTGTGATGACTCTGTTACCACAATCGAAAGCATATCGAGCGGTTCATGGCCCAATGTGGGAAAGTACGCGATCGATGGATTAAGAATCGATTGTTCCCTTTATCGTTTATCCGCAACCTTTGCATTCACTTGGTTCACAAATCTACCACCAAACTCAGTTCATATATGGAGCGATTTGGAAAGCCGATTTCATGAATACTTCTTCTCGGGAACTATGGAGCTTAGGATTTCCGATCTCGATTCGATCCGATGCGGAAATGCGAATCGGTCTACGATTATATCAAGAGATTTGGGCGACTGAATAGATGCTCTGATGTAACATTACCCGACGATCAATTGGCCGACCTAGCGTTCCAAGGGTTGATCCCTCCATTAAAAGAGAAATTATCAGGGCCAAGAGTTCCCGACTTAGGCCACCTACTCCATCGCGTGTCGGCACCACGAGCGGTATCTGAGAGATCAAAGGGTTTAAGATAGATTTAAACCAAATAAGAAAAAGGCCAAAATAAACATGATAGAGTACGACTTCGGCGATACCTCGAGGGCGAAGCGAGGGGTGAACATAGCCGAGTGGGCCAAAGGTTCTAAAAAGCCACTTTCGTATGCTCTACTTAAGCGACAAAGAATAAGGCGGAAGTCAGAATACTCGTATGATGTGTCAAAGTGTGACAGGATATTTGATTTGTTACTACAAGAAAAACTCATAAGATTACGAAGGGCACATCATACCATCGGTAGAAATTAAAAGCGAAGGTATTGCAAATGGCATCATTCATTCTCCCATAACACTAACGATTGCAATATTTTTACAACAGATTCAATCGGCCACCATCGCCGATAAGCTAAAATTGCCGGAAGAGTCGGCTATGCGAGATAGATATGAGCCCTTTTCAAGTCAACATGGTTCAATGTTCGTGAAAAGAAAAGAGGCTTTCTTGAGGAAGAAGATAAGCCGACGAAGGAGTCGTATCACGAGGCGAGGCAGTCTGGATCACTATCGGTTCTATACAAATAGAAGCCGATAGGAATGGACAAAACTCAAAGAACAGTAAAACCAAGAGGGACTTGGAGGTCGGTAGATGGTATCTGGCCGAGAGGGCTCAGAAAAGCCGATTTCAAACCAAACCGACCTTCTCACAACTCCTGAGAAATGCGAGAGGATAAGTCGGAGGGTAACACTCAACACCACCGAATCCTCATCAGGCCCGAGAGCGAAGGAGGGATGGCGATGGCGACTAGATATCTCGTGTCGGCCAAATGAGGAAGAGAAACATCGGCGATGTCCTTTTGGCGATTTCTTTGGGAGAAGGATGACCTTACCATGGGCTTATCTTGTCCTATGCAACACTCAAATGCGCATATCGGCCAAACTTGATCTGTAAAAGATAGGTTGTCTAGGCCGATATACAATTATCCGTGATATGAGAAGCGATAGGCGATCCATGAAAGGTTGTCATGAGCAAAGGCGAGTCCTCCCAAAAGCCAGGAACTATCGGCTAACACGGGAAGAATGGAATCGACGGCGAGATGAGCAATTTAGCCGAAAGATCTGGCCGATAGAACCTAAACCCTCGGTGGTGCCCTCAGTCTCGTAAAGTCACAACGCCCGAAGGCTTCAGCGATTGAAAACACAAGAAGAAAGGGAGGCCCGACAAGGAAGCGAGAGGATCGGATGTTCAACAAGTTAAGACCGATACGGTTTGAGGAAAGTGGAGAAAGAAGGAAGCAGATCGATAGTGATTCGTAACAATCGATTGAGTCCGGTTCTCCGATGATCCGGATGATACACCACCAATGGATATAAACATGGTATTCTCTGCTGAGTTCAAAACCGAAGAATCGGCCGAAGAAGTGTTAAGCCGATTATGCCTCGGAGCACCAGGCCGTGTTCGAAAAGCCACAAGACATGCATCGGCATCACAAAACCATTGTATCTGAAGGATATATTAATGGCCGACCGATATCTCGTATGTTGGTCGATGGCGGGGCAACAGTTAATCTAATGCCGTTAAGTACTTTCAGAAAGCTGGGTAAAGCCGATGAAGACTTGATCAAAACCAATATGGTGCTAAATGACTTCACGGGAGACCCGACTGAGGCTAAAGGCGTAATGGTGTCGAGAATCCGATCGGTAATAAAACTTTGCCGATCTGCATTTTTGTGATTGAAGCCAAAGGTAATTACAGCGTGCTCCTCGAGGCGGGATCTGGATCCATGCCAATTCTTTGTCAGATACCATCAACTATGCACCAAAAATTGGTGCGGTGGAGCGATGATACGCTGATTGAAGTCGTATCTTAACATCGCTCATATCGCCATGGCTAGCCACGACACCAATTGGCCACGAAGAAGCCGAAATATGTCGGGAAAGCCTTGGACAATTGCGATTTTATCTGGCGTCGAGAAGTCGAGTTCAAGCCGATCAGCGTTAAACCTAACACGCGTTTGATACGGACAGACGAAGTAGTAAGAAGATGGAGCACAAGACACTAGCAAAGTTGCAGGAAAGGGCAAGAAGCTATCGGCAAGAAGAATACGAAGAAGCCGTCGAGGATTTTGAAGAAGAAAGAAAAGGGTTAGGATTTACTTCTGCCGATTTGCTCGAAGAGATTGATATTGGGGAAGGTGATAGCAAAAGACCAACGTTTGTGAGTGCCAAACTAGAACCCGGTTATAAAGCAAAGTTGGTCGAAATACTCAAGGAATATAAGGATTGCTTTGCGTGGGAGTATTATGAAATGCGTGTTTAAGTGACAAATAGTTGAACATCTACACTATAAAACCTGGATATCGGCCCGTTCAAACAGAGCCCTAGGCGGTTTAACCCTACGTTGTATGACGCTATAAAGGAGGAATGGGACGATTGCTGAAGCGAAGTTTATCCGGCCATGCCCGAATCTGTTGAGTGGAGTCTCAAACATCGTCACTGTGAAGAAGAAAAACGGCAAACTTAGGGTATGTGTCGATTTTAGGAATTTGAACAAAGCTACGCCAAAGATTTCAGTACCCGATGCTCATGATATGCTTATCGATCTTTGCATCTGGGAATAAAATCATAAGTTTTTTGGACGGGAGCGCGGATACAATCGGATATTCATGGCGGCGATATACCCAAAACGGCTTTAGATGTCACGGGGCTTTAGGGCTATATGAATGGAAAGTTATGACCTTCGGTTTAAAAAATGCGGTGTACTACTTATCAACGTGCTATGAACCATATTTTCCATGATTTGATCGGGCACATCTGTGAAATATACATCGGCGTAGTGGTAAAATCCAAAGAAGGCGGCAACATTTAAGCCGATCTGGGAAAAATGTTCAAAGTACAAGGTTACATGGGTTGAAAATGAACCCTCTCAAATAATGCTTTGGCAGTATCGGCTGGACAATTTCTTGAGTTCACGGTGCATGAAGGAGGATTGAGTAAAACCCACCAAAGTGAAAGCCATAGCCGATACTAAACCAATCGGCTGCAAGTAAAGGAGGCTGCGGTGTTGATCGGAAAATCAATTACTTGCGACGCGTTTATCTCAAACTTGTCGGGGCGTATTCGCCTTCACACATTGCTGAAAATTAAAGATAACCAAGAGTTTAAGTGGGAAGCCGATCGGCAAAGGGCCTTGCGACATAAAAGGTTATCGATGAGTCCACCAAGATTGGCCGCCAAAACCACGGTATACCTTTTAGACTATATATCGGTGAAGGTGATTCGATTGGGCAGTTTGACACAAGAAGCCGATAGGAAGGAACGAGCAATATATTACTTAAGCCGAGCGTCTTCTGAATACGAAACCAGGTATCCTTTAGTAGAAAAGTTATGCTTGTCATTATACTTTGCTTATGCGCCAAGTTAAGACATTATATGCTTTGGCTTCCAAATGCGTTATAATATGCAAAACCGATGTAGTTAAATACATATTATCGGCGCCCATCCTGCGAAGTCGGCTTGGTAAATGGGCATATGCCTTAACAGAGTTTGAGTTATCCTATGAATCATTAAATGCAGCGAAAGGGCAGGCAGTGGCGATTTTATCACGAGTGAAACATTAGTAGGAACAACTAGTATAACTCCTTGGCAATTGTATTTTGATGGAGTCTGTTTGCCAAGAAGGCGAAGGCATTGGCGTGATATTAGTTTCACCTAGAAAGCAGGAGTATGACTTCATGTATCGGCTAAATAGCCGATGTTCAAATAATCAAGCGAATCTGACGGCATTACTAAGGGGTCTACAATTGTTAGATAGCATCGGAGTGAGAGACGTCCAAGCTTTTGGAGATTCGATGTTAATTGTACAGCAAGTCGGAGGAGAATGATGCAATGATGATGCACTAAACCGATTTGCATCAATGCCTCGGATCATCGAGATGTTCACTACATTTTCCATAGAACATATCCCCGGAGAAGCTAATGATAAAGCAAACCGATTGGCACAATGTGCATCGAGGTACAAGGTGGAAAGCCGGACAAGGACCAATCGAAGCTAAACGTTTGGCGGTTTTATGTGTTCACCATTTGGAGAAGCAGGAGATAAGGGATTATTTGTCGGATCCAACCAAGCCGACCGAACAAAAGGTCGGCGCAAAGCACTCAAATACGTTCTACTAAAGGCGTGTGCTTTAGGACTATGGAAGGTTTATTATTAAGATGCACGGGAACCGGAGGAAGCCAAAGTGGCGATGGGTGAAGTTCATGAAGGTATTTGTGGGTCACATCAATCGGCTCATAAGATGAAATGGATCTTGAGACGAATCGATATTTTTGGCCGGCGATGTTAGAAAGCGCTTCAAATATTATAAAGGGTGCCAAACATGTCAAAAGTTTGGTAACATCACGATCGGCGCGTCGGTTTTACATCCGATCATCAAGCCATGGCCATTTAGAGGATGGGGTATAGACATGTCGGCCAGATATTTCCGTCATCCAAGAAAGGACATAAGTTCATCCTCGTGACCCGCAGTTATTTCTCAAAGTGGGTTGAGGTCAGACCACTCAAGAAGGTTACTAGCGAGGAACTAATCGATTTCAGTAAATGAACACATCATCCATCGGTTTGGGATTCCACAAACGATCACTCATGATCAGAATCGCGTGTTCATGTCCAACGAGTTCAAAAGGTTTGCGGAAAGTCTTGGGATAAAATTGCTCCAACTCCTCCTTACTACGCTCAGGCCAACGGACAGGCGAATCGTCGAACAAAAGCGTTGATAAAGCTAATAAAAGAAGAATTGAGGAAGAACCAAGGAAATGGCATTCGATACTATCGAAGCTTTATGGGCTTATCGGCTATCTCAAGACGGATCAACCAAATTGTCACCTTTTCGGTTGGTATCACGGACAAGAAGCCGTTTTACCGTTGAAATCAACATCGGCTCAATAAGGCTACACGAGCAAGATAAGGTATCGGTACCGATGAATACAAAGCAGGCGATGCTTTGGACAATCTAGATGATTTGGTGAACAAAGGTGATCACATTAGATCGGCTTTAAAAGGAACAAGAAAAGGGTTGCCCGTCGTACAATAAAAAAGTGATTTTTAAATCATTCAATCAAGCGGAATTTAGTATGGAAAAAGCGTATTGCCGATTGGGTCTAAAGATAACCGATTCGGCAAATGGTCTCCAACGTGGGAAGGGCCCTATAAGATCAATCGGTCAATTGGCGGAATTCGTATATCTTGGAGTCCTTAGATGGATTCGTCCTACCTAAAGCGATCAATGGAAAATATCTAAAGGCGTATTACCCAAGCATATGGGTCGAGTCACGACCACGGAAGGAAAACGGTCAATTACAGCACATAAAATCGCCATAAAGCCAGTAAGTCAGTGAACATCCATCCAGTTAAACAGTTTACAAAAAAATCGGTTACATAGTCAATCAAACAAGTTTTGAGCGTCATCCCAAGGTTAAGGCAATATTACAAAAGATTGACCACACACATGATCTGGAATGAATCAAAGTTTAATGTAGTCCTGATCCGGCAAATGGGCTCCCGAGCCGAGTAGTCTTGCATTGCCCGCCTTGCCAATGGTAGCTTGGACACTATCTACAAGTTGTTGGTCGGCCACCTTTGATCATCACCCGGAACTAGTTTGGCCGATTGAGTTTTAACTTGTGCAAAAACCTCGCCAATCTCCGTCTCGAAGCGGCGGCCAAGATGTAGAGTGCGAAATGCCAATCGGCGACCTGCCAAGTTCTTTTGTGACCAATGCCAATTGTTCTTCAAGCTTAGCTTTGGTTGACTCAAGTTCTTGAGCTCTGCTTTTAGCCGATTTAGTACTGGGACACCTTGATCAAATACGCTCTTCCGATGTTTGGCATCTGCTATGAGGCTTGTCCAAGAGCCGTTGATCGGCTTGCTGGGCTTTCCTCTGTTCGATTCTTATTTTGGCTAACTCACGTCCGGTAAGCGATCGTCGAGGTGGCGGACCTCTAATAGTGCATTCATGGCGGGAGGGAGATGTCGGCTTGCATGGCCGCCATAACATTCCTCAATGGTTGCGTATTACGCGAGCCGCCTTCACGTTGCATCACCTCGTCCCAAAAACGCGATCAAGTCGCTCTTGCATACCAGTCGGGCGATACGGGCGGCCGATCTTGTGGGCGCAGGGCTACTATAATCTGGCCGAATGTCGGTGGATAGTCGTCGGTAGCCATGACTTCCGGGTCGTCGATTCATCCAAGGAAAAGCCAAGCGGTCGGCTAGATCGATCGATGGCACCTTGGGGTCAGGATCGGGGATCTCGATGGCATTGCTTGAGAACGGGCCGGTGGTAGAGAGAAGCGATGGAGGGACAGATGTAGCACCTTGAGGATCGGCTATAACCCCGCTATCTGTCTTGATGGAGATTGCTAAAAAACAAAAGCAAGTCAAGATCACAAGACAGACAAAGGAAATGACTACACAAACTCACGATGACTACAAAACTTACATCGATGGCGAGTGCTCCGAGAGCCATCAGTTAATAAGCCTCACGGGTTTGGTGAGCGCTGGCCGATTTCTTCCTCCTCTCTGAAGTCGACTCAAGTTAAAACCTTAACTCGTCAATAACATAATAGTCGGCGCAAAAGAAACTTCTTTGAAAGCGGCGAGTCAAGTCCGTTAAGGATGGAGCTTGAATATCCAAGTTTCTGAAGTATACCCGGTGGTGCCAACAGATCGACCTGGGCGTCGTTATCGGCTACTCTTGGCAGAAACATGAGGGTCTGTTGATGGCTCACGGCTGGAAAGACCCGTGCCGACTGGAAAGATCAAAGGCATTCTAAATAAAAGCCGACTGACTAGTGAAAGCGAAGGGATATAAAAACCACTTGCCTCTCTGACTCTGAAGAGTCGCTATAACCCGAGCTTGAAATTTGGACCGGAAACTACCGTCGGCTCATGAAAATCGGAAGGAATAAATGAATTATAGCCCGGCGAGTCCTGTCCATTAGTATTGCTTGATATTCTAGTCCACCATGCGATGAGAACGCAACGGACCGACGGGAATTAAGGACAAAATGTGGCGTTGAGAGGATTTGCAAACCATCTGCTACTTCAAGGATGACCTCAGCAGAAACACAGTTGGTTACTCGGGCTCTGGGTTAGACACAAGATAATAGGGGGAAAGATGGAATGGTTTGCCCAAGCTCCACCTCGACGAGCGTAAAGCCAGAAGGGTGGTAAAATTCATAGGATGGCTGAAATGTTCGATTCTGGTGTTCAACCGACATTTAAGATGCAAGGAGAGGATGATTTTGTACAAATCTAAGGTAGATTGGGGCATCAGGAGCTATCCAGAATCAAGGTGGAGGAATGTTGGGTATGGACAATCGGCTACATCGGTATATTGGAAAAAGTCTTGTTGGCCAGAAGGAAGCCCTATCTAAGGAAAGGAAGAAAGCGAGGTATTTGTGCAAGCCGATCGAGTCCATTTTTAACTCTCTGGCCGAAGACATGATAAACCTTTCGCCATAGGATCGGCTAGCTCTATATTGTGGAACGACATGCTCTGGTAATCCTCGAGGGAAAGTTGAGCTCCTGGAGGGTTCGGATAGAATAGATCGGCTTAAACATGCAATGAAGCCATGTTTGAATGAACCAAGAGGACCTCCTATATTACCACGCGTGTTTGGCAAAGCCGGAAAAAAGTCGGCTACGGATCACATACATCATTTGAAATCGCCCCTAGGAACATCTTGCCAAGGGAAAGCCGATGACCCTCTACTAGGCGCTCCGCTACTAGCTGAAAGGTTTGAGTGGGGCCAAGAAGCACCGCTTGAAGAGTGTCAGGTCTAACCAAAGGTTGAGAAAAGCGGTATGCTCTTCACCGATCCGGACCTATGACTCTATTATTATTCTCGATATATTTGTACCAACCCTCGCCTTTCTTGCGGATTAGTTTGAAAGAAGGTTTTCCACACACTAAAGGTCGATAGCGATCCCCATCGGCCTAAGACAGACTGATTGGGCTACATCGGCGAGTAGGGCCGATTGGGCCGACGGGAATAAAAAGCATTGAAAGAATCCGACCAAAAATAACATGACGCAGCTACCAATGGTTCATAGTCTTCAGGGTCGGATAGACTCAAAGATAGAGACTCGGCAATACCCATCCTCTCCCATTCTACCCTCTTTTGAGCTGATACCCTAATGAACCAAGATCTCCATCCTTCGTGCTAGTAGGCCATGCCCCTAAAACTTTTCCCCATTCGTAAATATTGTATCCAAAGCAGATAAAGGGAGTCTAGGGATCTCGGTTTTTATAACTTTGTCTGCAGAAATCCTACCTATCTGTCCTAAGTAGAATTGATTGGAACTTTGAGGAATCGGAATGAATACTGGTGAGGGGTCCATGTCACCGATTTTCAAAGGACAAAGAGAGGATGATCAAAGCGATGGTGCCGATCCGAGAGCTTGAAAGCGTGAAAATGGCCGTGAGGACCCCATATTTATACCGCGATGAAAGAAGCGGCGAGCGGGGCGTTGTCTGCATTAAAAGCGCCTTGAGATTATTACGGCGCCATTTAATGGGAAGTTACCAGAATTTTAGACTACAAGCGATTGCAATTTTTGAAAAGTATCGAGTCTTTCCAAAAATTGGGGGGCATATGTTTGCGCCAAATTCTAATACATGGCAAATGGGTTTGAATCGGATAAAAGCAATTGTATATGTTTGCATCGAATTCGATGTGTATTGGAAATCAGCGAGAGCGGAAAGAGCGTTATGGAAAGAAATCATCAAGCGAATCGGAAGGAATCCGTTTCTAAAAAGGAAGGAAATCGGATAATAGCGCCGACACGGATAAACGCCGTATCCGTGTACAACTCGGATCGGCCGTTGCATGTTATAAAAGGAGGTGGGTGCGGCGGCAAGACACAATCAAATCCAACAACACACACATCTACTTTTACAAGTTTTTCTTTTACATTGTTTTAGCCTCATAGATCTCTCTTGCCAAGTCGGCGGAATCAACATAGTTGCATCGCCGATTGTTGATTTTAACGATTTCACCCAGGTTTGATTTAGCCGTTTTGTTGCGCATCGCCTTCGGCCGAATTTTACCTTGTATCCGGATCAAGCGTAACGGTCGATCTAGTTATCTCTGTCCGGTTCTTAGGACTAGCAAAAGCCGATAGATCCTTGTTTATCGGCTTGATCAAATTACAAATTCTACCTTATCGATTTCGAGTCAAATCGGCGCTCTGCAAACCCGGTGTTTGTCTTGTGTGTTCGAGGCCTAAAACCCCCTTCACGTTTTTGGCGCGAACAAAAAGCTACAGGTGTTTTTCAACTCAGTCAAAGAATAACATCTAAGTAAAATAGGCTCTCCTCGTCTAGCCTTTTGATCTCAAAGAATAATCCAATCAAAAAGAAAAAGAAAAATAACTTTTTAAAAAAGCTACATAGTTTGCCATAGCAAAACAAGACGTACGAAGATAATTGTAAGAGAATTGCTAGTGATTATAACGTTAAAAAAATATTTTATACGTTCAAAAAATATTACGCAGCGTCTAAAAAACGAGAATCAAACTTCCCGGTGTAAGTTTCTACCTAATTGTAAACACCGACTGACACACAGTCTGTCTAAGTTTCGTCCGTAAGCAGGAACTCGGCTGTCGGCGCCCATTTACAAAGGTTTTTCTCTGTACTGTACCATTCACGTACTAACATCTGTCCGATTGCCACTCATTTTGTACTGATCTGAAACTCTGGATATGCTTCTCGCGATTCAGGGTTGGGTGCATCGCGCATGCACGCACATGAATCACGGCATGCGCGCGTGCTTGCATGTGCGCCCCTCCGCCGATGGCCGCCTTGCCGTACTATACGTTGCCACTAGCTTTCCGTGTGGATCTGCACGTACGTACGCGCCCGCCGGCCTGCGGCATCTTTAATTCTTCGTATAGCTGTATATATGCCTAGCTTGTTCGTGCGTTGCGATGGGCGCTGGCATGGCAATGTACGTATGCGTACGTGTATATCACGTCAGCTAGCTCGTGGATGCATGATCGATCTCGGCGTAGGTCCAGGCGGCTCACTCAGCTCGCAGCGGAATTAGAAACGGCAACGTTAATCTGGACGTACGTGTGTTGCGTGCAAATATCCACTGCTATAATTTAACTCCCGGGATCACATAATTTGAATAAGGGGGTTTACATATACTATATATAAGCTAACATGCATTTAAATTTTTTTATACACTTACAAAAAAAATTACCCGGTGTCTTGTGACACCGGGTAAAATACTGTAGCTCCGCCCTTGCAACTGATACTGAAAGTCTACTACAGCCCTGTAGCCAATGAACAAATCCAATCGGTACTGATGGGTTAGTATGGAAGACTAAATCTGTAGTAGTGGTTGGGCGCGCATGTCGATCAATTCTGCGGAGTTTGGCGTACGTCGTCGTTGCCCGGTCGGCCTGGGGTTGGCGGCAATACCGAGGGCGTCACTAATTTGACAGCGTGTCAGCGTCGATCGTCGGTATAGGATGAAAATAGAGGAATTACTATTGTGAAACTATAATTAAGCAGAGTCTATCAAAAACACACTTAAATATTATGTGCAATCCAAATTAATATATAAATCTAAATAAGTTAAAATAGCAAATAATTAAATATAATATCTTAATAATAGATCGTGCATTCTAATAGTTAAAGATATATAAAGTAATAATCCTAAAAACAAAAGTAACTAGATTAGTAATTCACAAAATAGCAAAGATAATAGAGGAATACTAAAAATACGATAAGCAGAACCGGTACTCATGAGAGTCCAGCCCCACATGCCCTATGTTAAACTAGGCCAATAAGCGCGGCGCATGCCGCGCGCGTGAACGAAAATGATTTTGCGTTTTTGTTTCGAAGGAAAAATAGACCTAGATGTATTTTCAAAATTTTTGGAGGCTCGAGAAATATTAGAGATCGCGTTGGAAAAAAGTACACATATTTCTGTTAACGAAATTTTTTTTCCTGGGTAAAACAGAGAAAGGACCTGGATGTAAAAAGTGGGGGAGGGGACTTGTTTGTTACATTTTTGGACCTAACTGCTATCCTGAAAAAGTAAAAAAGGGCTCGTTCGCGATTCGTATTTAATGCGAGGTTTTTTCTGTAAAATAACGAGCGAGGTACCCAAACACGATTCGGAAAAGTTTTTCTTGCCCTCACAAAAAATTGTGAAGGACCTTTTCGTAATTTTGCAGAGATCTGTCCGTAATTTAAAGGAACGGAAGGGCTTTTTCGCAAATATGGTGGGGTGACAGGTGGATAGCTTGAGTTCTCAAGCCTCCCATATATAATAAAGGGATTGTTGTGAAACTAGATCGTTTACTCACGCCAATCAACAACACGCCAATGCAAGCATACGAACAAAAGAAGGAGAAGCACATCATATAAGGAGAAAATCTCTCTCTTTATTAGATTGATTGTTTCTTTACAAGGTAATGCCCTACATATATAGTGGAGGACCCTTGGAGATTAATTCGGATTCGCCCACCAATGGATAGAGTCCTACCATACAGGGACACGAACTCTAACCATATCATAACACTCCCCCTTGGGCGAATATCGCGTAATGCACATGTCTCATTAAAAACTCCTCCCAAAAAACCCAGTGGGAAAAAAGGGGTGGAGAAAAGAGTACATTGCACTCGCACTCCGTGTTACACTAGTTGCCTCATTAAAAACCTTGATGTGAGAAACTTCAACAAAACTCACTTAAGGGGAAAAGAGCACAACTTATAATCTTCAAGATATAAACTATGATCTTCAAGATCGAGCAAAAGGGATTATGATTTAGGATTAACTCCCCCTGAACTCTGCAAATCTCTAAGTCACCTCATTCCAATGCCATCGACGTACCTTTGGAAGGTAGACTTTAGCGAAGATTTTTTGAATAAATCTGCTAGATTTTCACATAACTTAGTTTGCATTATTTTTACCTCACCGTTCTTCTGGAGTTCATGAGGATAGAAGAACTTATGGGCAATATGCTTCGTGATATTGCTCTTTACATAACCCATTTGCATTTGTGCAACACAAGCAGCATTATCTTCATAAATAATAGTAGGGGTACCGACGGTATTCATACCACATGACTTCTGCACGTGGTTAATTACACGTCTTAGCCAAACGCATTCCCGTGAGGCTTCATACAAAGATATAATCTCTGAGTGGTTGGTAGAAGTGGCTACCAAAGTTTGTTTGAAAGACAGCCAAGAAATAGCTGTACCACCACAGAAAAATACAAAACCAGTCTTAATTTTGGCACTGTGGGGATCAGACAGATAGCCAGCATACATACTTTCCCCCATGGTTAAGTCTTGGTTCTTCAGGATGCTAGCAAATTTATTGCGAATGTAATATCAGACCTTGTGCAATTCACAAGATACGTAAGTATGGGACTCCAGGTCCAAAAGACTTTCTCATTTTTTATTTCTTGGTCTAAATGGGTTTTTGTCCGCTTTAAGGGATCTTACTACCATGGGGGTTTTCAAAGGATGAGATTTATCCATGTTAAATCTTTCCAATATCTTCTTGGTATATGCAGACTGGTGCACTAAAATTTCTTCTAGGAAATGCTCAAGCTGCAGGCCTAAGCAAAATTTGGTTTTACCCAAATTCTTCATCTCAAACTCCGTCTTGAGGTAAGCATTTGCTTCCTTTATTTCCTCTGTAGTTCCGATGGTATTCAGATCATCGACATATATGTGGGACCCCGGATCAGCTATCCAGAATCTCCTGTGTATTTCCGTACTAGTCTCAGATCAGTAGCTAGTACACACAGTCACAGTGATACTTCATTGCCGAACAAAACGAAACTTGTAATATAAATAGTCAAGTATGGGCCACATGGCCACTTATTACAATACTCGGTCCAACGACCGGACACAAAACAAATGGAAGCAAAAGCAAAACGAAACGAGCGAACGCCACAACGCCACAGGCGACGACTAGCGACGCAACTAGTCCTCCTGGCAGTCCTCCTCGAAGAACTCCTCCTCTTCCTCAGCATCTTGGAAATACTCTGATGATTACAATGTTGGTGTAGCATGTGAGTACAAAAGTACTCAGCAAGTCGGGAAAGTATGATCATGTGAGGCTTTCCAAAGGAAGCTCAGTAGGGTTTATTTGCATAAAGCCACATTTTATTAAATCATACTTAAGTAAGTAATTTCACAAAGCATCTTTTACAATTCTTTTTAATAATTGAATTATTTAATAATGTAGTGAGGTTCTAACCACCATCACTAACATAAAGGCTATATCCGCCAACAGTTAAAAGATCAAAGTTAATCATGTGACTCCATCCGTTAAAGGTAAAACAGGTTCTATCCACCTGGTTGGCTCTTTCCGCCAAACGACATCCGAGAGTTCTGACCACTCCCGAACCCCAAAACAAAACACTTTTCGGTTTTAAAAACAAAAACAAGGTCTACCAATATGAAAGCATTCCTTGCTTTGCCTTTGACCGTAGGCACGGCTATTCGAATAGTTTTACTCTGCAGAGGTGTACAACTTTACCCACACGACACGATCATCTCCTAATGCCAAGCTATTAGCACACTTCCTTTGGTGTGCCGGCAGAGAGATCGTGACAAGGCCGTTACAATGTTTCTACCTAGTTAGACCCACCCGCTGAGGTTTCACCGCTGCTAGGGTTCTCTCCACCCAGTACAGAAGCCCCCTCTTGCGCCGTGTGAGAAAAACAACAACAACAACAACAATAATGCTTCCTTCCGGCTCTCACACAACAACCGAGTGGTGAGTCTAAACTAGGATTCTACAAATTAGTGGGCCAGGTCGTACCATTATAGACATGTGGTAGTACGGTTATGCTTAAAATGGCAATCATAAGCGTCGGTCCTTATATGACTTGGGGCGGTACTTGCACAATAGGACCAAGGCTTGATCCGCTCCCACCCGACATTCCATGCCGCCCAAGTCGAAATTATTTTCCTTTTCTTTTTATTTTAGCAAAACAGGACCAAAACCATAATAATAACTTTCAAATCACATTTAGTATCATTCTTTTTGAATAACCCCACCCCTGGGTTGTTTTCATCGGAAAAGATCCTAAGCAATTCTACCGTACTACATAGCAACGGATACCATATAAGCCTAAGCATGGTATAAACAAGGTTCTAGGGTTACAATGGATATGATTAACAATGTCAAGGAGGCATTAACAACTTCGGTATAACTAACACTTATATTTGACATATTTCATTAAACATAGCCATGCAACTTTATAAACAATTTTAAATCAGTTCGCAAACATAGGAGCAAAGTGCATCAAGGAGACTTACCTTCTGTCCCGGCGGAAGTGTCGAACTCGGAACACTCGGCAATGAAATCGTGGTCATGGCGGGATCGTCGACTACACGCAAAACGAGGCAATAAATAAATAACAGAAAATAAATAAAATCCAAAAATTATAAAAGTTATACTGGCAGGTAGATCTTGATTTATGATGAATTTAGGAACTTGAATGGAGTCAAACGGAGTTCGGATGAGAAAGTTATGGACCGTCGAAGTTCGAAAATTGGAAAATTGGAAAATGAGGGAATATTCCCGGAATATTCAATTGGGCTGATTTTTGGTTTGACTAAAGTCAATGGCAGGTGGGCCAGGGCTGTCATGGAGGTTGGAGTCTTCTTCCCCATTGCTTGCCATGGCAAAACAAAGCAGGGAAGGCCTCTGCCATGGCGCACAGCGAAGTGGCGGCGGTACTGCCAGCGAGCGAGCGGGGCGGTAACACCGGCGGCGGCGGCTTCAGCGGCGCCACCCGCAGCGGCAGCGATAAGCGCGCGTAGCGTGGCGCAGCCTTAGCGCGCAACGCAGCGGCGGCGGCTTCAGCGGCGATATGGCGAGTGGCAGGCGCGCGAAGCCAGCAGCCGCGAAGCGCGGCGGCGTGGCCAGCCAGCGGCGGCAGCTACCACGATGGCGGCGTCGCGGTGGGGCCGGCGAGGAACCAGCGAGGCCGGCGGTGTGGCAGCGGCGACCAGCGAGCAGCGGCCGGCAGGAGTGGCCAGCGAGGAAGCGGCTTGAGCGGCAGCGTCAGCGCGCCCAGCGGCCAGCGGCCAGTCTTGGCCAATCAGCGCCCGGCAGCGGCGGTAGCGGCCGCAGCGAGACCGACAGGCCAGCGAGAGCTGCCACGTGGCGATGGCGGCCAATGACAGCGGCCGGCCATGGTGGCTGCCACGGCAAGAACAGAGCTCCGCCGAAATTTGCTCCAAATTCAAAAATTTGCCATAACTTTGATTAGATCAGTACCAAATAATGATTAGACCACCATGAGCACCCCTAGAGAAGTCTAAGGCTGCGAATAATTGGACCCTAACTCACCGGAATCGGAGAAATCGACGGCGGACGACGATTCGGCCGGCGGGACAAAAATCCGAAATTCGTCGCTGGACCTTGACGAATCCTGAAATCGGTTGAGGGGAAATGAGAACCACGACGTCACGAACTCAAGGAAACAAGCGGCGCATCGAATGACCCACCGGGGAGGAAGCTACGGTGACGAACACGAAAAACATGAGTGCTCGTCGGTTTTCTTGATCTTCCGGAGGATTGGGTTGTAGAGGCAAAAGGAAGATGATATCTCCGGAACAAGGACTCTTATACGAAGAGAAAGGGAGTGGAATCGCCCGCTTTGATGAAGGAACGGCCAAGTTATGGCCTTAAACGTGATTTCGGTTTCCATGCAAACCGCGGCCGTTTCGCTGCGATTTAGGAAAAATGAATGCCGGGAACGGAATCCCCTCGCTGAAATCTTTCCAACGGACCCGGCCTTGCATCAATTAGAGCATTGAAGGGAAAGTTATGAACAATTGAATCCAAGTTGCCATGGTTGGAGGCTAGAGGTGCCAGCTCTGTGTTCGTGACTTTCCAAAGGTTGAAGAAGCTGCCTTGCAACACTGCCACATGGCGCTTCGCGGTTGGCCGGCTAATACGCGAACGTTCCGCCCTAGAGAAAAATAAGGAAAAATAGCCTAAAAATTCCGGAAAAATTCCTAGAGCCATTTTAGATTATTTGAGACCCAATAAAATTGGTTTAGTTGAATTTGGATGATTTTTTTTGTGGAATTGGGTATTCGGGCGCGGATCGCAGGCATTAAACAAAAGCCTCGCGAGATAAAATAGGAACGGATGTCCAAAAATCCGGGGAATGATTCCTAAAATCATTTCGGAATATTTGGAACATTTTAGAAGTGGTTTGGAGATTTTTGGACTCGGGTGTATTTTCGGGTACCGGCGGGACTGGAAAATCCGGTTTTTCGCCCGGGAGGGAATTAATTCCCGATTTCGGAAGGAAACGGATGCCAGGTTAATATAAACACCAATGAAACTCCAACTTTTGAATTTACTTTATTTAAATTAAATTTTTCTCCAGAAAGCCAAAATGAGGATGTTACAATATACCAAGATGGAACAAAACCCATTATGGAATTTCTTTATGAACACACATGGACAATCATCATTATTTGAATATCCCTTCTTCAGGAGGAATTTACTAAGTCGGTTGTACCACATCCTTACCGACTGTTTTAATCTGTATTCAGTGACTCATATAAATATGCGGTCACTACATCCATCAACTGTATTGAGAAGTTTAAGCTTGCTGCCATCAATATTAAATTTCGGAATGTTATTTCACTCATTACAGGAGAACAGGTTTCATCGTAATCAATGATAGGTCTCTGCTAAAACCCTTGTGCTACAAACCTCGCTTTATATCTCACCATCTGGGTATTTTCATATCTCTTTAGGATGAAAAATCCATTTGATCCTACAGGGAATATTTCAGGGAATGTTCGGTCAACAGGACCAAAAACTTTTCTCTTATTAAGCGAGCACTGCCTCAATTGCTCTTTCATTTGACCCTATATGAGCGCTCCTGGCACTCTGCCATGGACTTTGGTTCTAGATCCAGATTTTAGCAATTTTTAGAGGTAAAATATGTCGACAATTGTAGTCTTTCTTTATATATAATTATCCTGCATCACTCTAGTGATATATCTTTATTAATTTCTTCCAGCTCCTCGTGATTTCCCACAACGATGAAGCCTGGGTGTTCCGACTTCCCAGCATTGGATTGTGCGCACAAATATACGCTGGGGTTATCATCTTCAGGATGGATCACTTCAGAGATGTTACCATCTTCTAGATGGCTCACTTCAAGGATTTTCTCAACATCAGGTTGAGCTTCTTCCACTGTCATGGGTAGTGTTCTCAATTGTTTGGTTCTCTATTTCTGCGGACGTCTCCGCGAAATTGAGTCCCGTGCACCTGGAGGCCTCCCGCTCATTTTATCATGAGGGTCAAGAGTGGGTTCAATATCCTTCTAGGATATTGAACCCACTCTTTCAAGTGCATATACTGCAATATATGAGATTTTTCCACTACCTTATGATCAGTGAAGGCATTTGACAGATTATTAGCTTATTTGTTACAGATTTATTACTTTCTGAACTTCAAGTTCGGTCTCTTTAGTGCGTGGATCTAAGGACTCAGCATTCTTTATTGTGATACTTATCTCCCCTTAATGCCAGAAAAGTCCTTAGTACAATCAGTGTACTGAGCCGTGTACAGATCTCCAACTTCCAGTGAAGTCCTATGGTGGTACACTGTGGCGGAGAGATTGGCATGTATACAACACAGCCAAAATTTTCGCAGATGGGAAATACTTAGTTCTCTTCCATGCACTATCTGCAATGGGGAAATTCCATAATATGCAGTTGATTTGATTTGAATTAATATCGCGGTGTGCAGCACTGCGTGGCCCCTGCAACTAGTGGGTACCTACTATTCTGCAAAAGTGGCTAAGCAATAAATTTTATTCTTTTAATAATGACTCTACAAGGCCATTCTAATGTGTGGACATGAGGTACTAAAAGTTCTGCATTAATTTCTAGGGCCACATAATAATCATTAAATGCTTTTGAGGTTAAACTCGTTAGCATTATCTATTTGAATAGACTTGATTCTTTCTTCTGGAAAGGAGGCTCTGGGCAATTAATTTTTTTTGGCAGAAGCATGGTTCCTAGTAGATAAGAGATATAAAATATCTGAAATGGCCCAATAGGAGCTGAAAATATCCACATATATCACTTCAAATTTTCTCCAGGAAATTCAATGATTCCTCTAAAAGTTAGAGGATCTAACTGTAAGTTTTCCTATAGCACAAATATGGCATAAAAAATCTTCAGGTCTAGGAAATTCTTTATGCTATGGCCAGCAGAATTACTAATTATTTTATCATAATATTCAACCCAAGATTACCCAGTCGATCTACAAGATCTTTAAATATCTCTAGGTTTTTATCGCAACATAAACTTCAGGTTTTATATATGCGTAGTATAACTTAGAGAAGAAGGGAGGAAGTTTTTCAACCACACATTTATTACACCCATTAAACTTAGCCATGAGTAGGTATTCAGTACCATTCTCTTTCTATGTCTGCATATGGGTATCATTTAGACCAATGTCTTTAAGATATAAATGAGTACAATTGGACTCAGGGTATAATATGACATTCTTCCAGTGCCAACTATAAGATCATCGCTTCTGGCGATAGTCATAATTTTCAAATCACTTAGTCTGGTATAGTTGTCTTCTAGAAAAATTTATTCATTCTTCGCTGGATTATACTTTGTTCTATATTAAATGTATGACTTAACAATCAAACAATTATTGCATCAGGAAAAATTGTAGAATATAGGACAAGCATAGCACAAGAATGAGCAAATATTCTGAAAAAAACACCTTATTTGACTATTATTGATAATTGCTCAACAGGAGCATAGACCAAATGTTCATGCAGGAACATAAATATTCAAACTAATAATATGAGGCTCTTAAGGAGACTCAACTAATAGAAATATGACATAAAGCAAAAAGGGGTACAAGAAAACTATTACAAGTCTCCATATAAGTCATGTTTCTCCTCCTAGGGAACATTGGTATTCTTCTGAAATTCCATAAGTTCAGTGCCAAGCAGGTCATCTTCCTCCATAGGCGAGTCACTATATCCGAGAAGGCTTTCTTTGAACTCGACCGTAGGGTCGGTGACATTGTCGTCCTTCTTCCCACCTTTTTGTTCAATGAAGTATGCCTCAACCTTTTTTTCTTGATTCTTCTGGAATCTCCCAGTGGATTTCATGTAAAGTTCCACCAGGTGCTTTGGGGTGCGACATGTACGTGATCAATGACCAAGGCACCCACACCTAAAGCACGACTAAGGAGGGTTAGGTGCCTTATTGGCTGGACCTTGTTTCTGGAAGGTTCTAGTACCTTTCCCTTTACCTTTCCATTGGGATTTGCCCTTTCCCTTTTGGTTTCTGATATTCTTCCATTTATTCCCCTTATGCATTTGTCCTTTTTCGCGGCCATGGCTATTACTAGCCTGTTGAGCGGTAACCTGTGCTTCGGGCAATGCTTGATTTTCCATTAGCATTTGCATGATGATTCTTCAACAGGAGTTCATCATGTTTTTCTACTTCTAGCAAAATACTAATAAGCTCAGAATACTTCTTGTACTTTACATGACGGTACTGTTGCTGTAGCATCATCATGTTGGGGTGGAAGGTGCATAAGGTTTTGTCGATCATTTCAGCATCAGTAACTTTCTGGTTATAAAACGTTAATTTAGTGACAAGTTTATGCATTACAAAATTATATGCTGCCACAGATTTAAAATCCTGAAAGCGTAGGAGGGTTCATTCGCATTGTGCTTCTGGCAATAACACAGATCTTTGCTGGTTATAGCGTTCCTTCAGGGAATTCCATACCAGCGGGTCCTCCTCCATCAAGTATTCGGCCTTCAGGTTCGGATGAAGATGGTGCCTCAGGAAATGTAAAGCAGCGCATTTTGCGGGTTCGGACACAACAGGTGCACCTGCTTCAGGCTCAGCAATAGCAGCTCCAAGTGCTCTAGTTGTTAGGTTGATTTTGGCATCCATTGCCCAAGTGAGATAATTGCTGCCATCCAGGGCAAGCATAGCAAATTCCCTTTTTGTGATGTCAGACATATCCTATACGCAAGCAATACGAAATTTTACTACTGGTAAAATATTATTTTGCATGCATCCTCATTGAATCAATAAAGTTTTGGTCTATAACTATTCAGTAGATAATTCTCGCAGAATTTTCCTAGCATTTAGCAATTTTCTGTTAATTATAAAGCAATTTTCCAGCATTACTTAATAACAGAAAATAAATTCCAACATCAATTAAACGCGGCATAATGCTAATTACATCTTATGTAACTCTTGTTGGCTGGGAGTGAAAATAGGTAATGAATGTCTCCGTCAGCTCGACTTATGGCCAGGTCAACCCGCCCTTTGGCTCACATGAGGGAGTGAGCACTTCCCGTTTCCTGGTGCCAATTAAAGAACCAAGCCTCATGTGTGTTTTCCTAGACACCAATTGTCTTGCATCTGTTCCTTCATTACTAAAATCAAATCCCAACTACTCATGTCCTCAAAAATTTCTAACAAATTTTGCAATTCTCCGTTAATATTTTAGCAATTTTCATAATTACTTATGTAACAAAAAAAATTAATTTACCACATATTAAACATGGCAAAAGCTAAAAAATAAACTTAGGGTATGGAGCTTCCAATAGTGTGCTAAACAATAAATTTTTTTGATGGATAGTATCAGATCAAAAACGATCTCTAACAGTAGATTAGATCAATACATCCAATGAGACAATCTGCAGGATTTTGATCACGCACGATTACTTACGTTCTTGATGGCGTGTTGACTATCGCGGACGATAGAGTCGCGTAGGACTTTTTTTTCGGCGATTCGAGTGGATACCGGCTTGATGGCGAGTTGATTGCAGATCGGATCGGGCGATCAATCGCCGGTAGTAGTCGTTCGTTGTAGTCGACGATTCTCCGCTTCTTGTGGTAGAGACTCGTGCTGATAACGTGTTGTGAAGCTAGATCGTTCACCCACACCAACCAACAACACGCCAATGCAAGCACACTAACAGAAGAAGGAGGAGCACACCATATAAGGGGAAAATCTCTCTCTTTATTAGATTGATTGTTTCTGTACAAGGCAATGCCCTATATATATAGTGGAGGACCCTGAAGATTAATTCGGATTCGCCCACCAATGGATAGAGTCCTACCATACAGGAATACGGACTCTAACCATATCATAACAGTGATAATTCGGCACTGGTTGCCGTTGCCCAGCCACCCTGTCGGTCGTCAGGCCTAATGAAGTGGCGGTGCGCATGGTGTGACGGCGCCGCGCTGGAGCTGAGGGAGAGACAAGCTAGACGACGACGTATGTACGCGCGGTGGCGTCCGTGATCGTGATAAGCTAGCTAGCGTTGAGGAGCTGCACTACGTACGGTGGCCGTTGCGCCGGACGCTTGCGTTAGCATATTGGCGTTACCCGATCGCGGGCTAGCTACGATCCAGCTGGATTTGGCAAAACAGTAGCCCGTAAGTAATTAGATGATTCAATTGACAACGGTTTACGATTTGACAACTAAAGTACGTGTAACTAATATGCATATATGATGGGTTGATCTATCGATCCTAGGTACTACTATATAGGATCCAAAGTTTGTACCAGTGAATATATATCGATGGGGTGGAACTGATCACTTTGATCGATTTGGTTCGCTTGTTTAATTGCAATCGTGACAATACTGCACATACGGTCGTTTGCCATCGACGTACACTGATATACGTACTCAAGGACGTCTGATCAACCGAGAGGACATGGACCTGGCTTTGAAAAACCAACTGAAGAGGAACAACCAAACCTTGATTTGTCGAACTAGAATGACCAGAATTTTCTGTTGACCTAGCAGCCGCGATCGACCCAGATGAACTCATTGGCTAGAACTTTGCGGATTTAAGCCGTCTGCTCTGAATCAACATCAAAAAGTACGCGCCAGTCGTTAGTCATATATACTCGTCCTGTACCATGTACCATATGCATGCATCCATCGTGCATCAAAGGATCGATCGCGTGCAAGCTAGCTAGCTCACATGGGACCAGCGGTCCAGAACCGATATAATGGTCCCGTTACTTACTTATGTCACCCTTGCAACGGCCAACTTGGCCTTGTGCACTGCATTTGCACGCGCCCCGGCAACCCCTAGCCCAAAAGGTGTCCTGGTGCAGATATATATACAAACAATTGGAAACCCTAGCTAGATGGCTAGCTAGCTGCTCCTGGTGCGGCGAGCATAAGTATCACATGCAAGACAACACCATTACAATTTTCAATATACTAGCTGAATGCCCGTGCTTTGTTACAGACGAAAAATGATATTACTCAGCATGTTAAGCTGTTGTTACTGAAACTTAGCTTGCGTCATGCTCTCCGCTCCGCCATATATAGTGCCTGGTCGAACTCCATCTCATCACCTCTGTTGTCGAGCTTGCCTTACACCACGGACTACAGAAGAAGCATCATGTAAAGACATTTTTATTGTACATTAGAACCACACTTTTGTGCATTTATACGATTTTAAAGGCATCTTTCAATATGCCACAGTGGTGCCTCTACGTGCAGTATCGCTATAGCCGAAGAGACGCTTACCGAAATAACTTTACATTCTATATAAAACATTTTGTGAATAAACAAGTAGCATAACTAACCATCTCGATCTTACATTAAAACTTCCTTATACTTATATTGTAATTATTACGAGTAGTACACAACTTGTCTTAAACATCGAAAAGAATATCACTATAGAATAAAAAAAATGTCTCAAATAACATCTCTACAATATAAGGTTGATTTAGAAGTGTCTCAAAAAATGTCTCCATATAATTTTTGTTTTGACAATTCAAAAATGCCTCCATGGTCTATATTTCATGTTCTTTATCTAAAATATTTCAAAATAATGTCTCTACATTTAAGACACCTTCTTAGTTAATTCCGCAAAAGGTGTCTTTATAATATATTATGGCAATTTTTAGAGATAAAAAAGGTCTACAGAAAAGTGTCTCTACATGAGAATTTTGTTATAGTGATGCTCTTGGCTTCGTCACCGTTGTTTGCATCTCACCTTCTGCCACACCATCAAGGCAGTGAATGGTGGTTGTTGGGATAAATATTATATTTTTTAGTAGTTAATTTGTTTGTTATGAGAAAATTTTGTGTTTTTTGTTAGAGATTTTTAGATGTGGAACAAGGATTTAAGGAGAGGTGGATGGGAATTGGGAAGTTGAAGAACCTATTATTCACCATCACTAGATTCTTTTAAATTTTCAATATATATATTCTTCTGCATGCTCGTAGGACCACACCGGCCCACCGTGGTCAACTTTTTCAAGTTTTAAATCCTAAGAAATTTTGCTCCTCCCGTTTTAACTTTAATCTCTGCATAGCTAACACTGATTTACTTAATTTTCTTTGCTTCTGCTGCTCTATATATAAGTAGCTCCCATGCCCTAACCCCTCTTCATCCCTCACCCATTGCCCTGTGATGTCTATCACTATGATAGCTCATATATAGCTACCTTAGCAAGTTAGCATCTTGTGGTGCGGTATGTGCACCTTAAGCAGTTGAAGCTGCCAGCATGATCTGATCTCTCTTTTCATTTTTGCTTTGACTGATTTAGGTCTTGGCAAAATTGGATGCCCAAGATTCAGATCGTACTGCGCAGTTTCACCTGCTAATCGGAGCACTACGAGTTTCTTAATATCATATGCCGCTAAATTTCCTTCTCGATCAACAAAGAAAAGAAAACCGAAATATAGAAGACAGATCTAGAGAGATGAACTCAGATATTCGTGCCTCCAAAAAACTCTAGCAAGAGAGAATTAAGAGGTAAAGGATAGGTAAGCTGAAGGAGCTAGCTTCTTATGCATTGTTATATATGATCAGGTAATAAGTTATCTTAACCGCTTGCTGCTTAGCTAGGAATGAAAAGACTGATGTATTTTGCATGGATTTCGTAATTCTCATTAGTTTCTTCAGACTATTTCTTGTTCTCTTTTCTTTTCCAGATGATTTCTTAGTTTCAAACCGATGAACACATAGATGTACTATTAGAAAAAAAAAATGATGAACACGTAGATGTGATAAGTGATAACTCACAAGTTCTCTTTTTACTCAAGCGGATCGATTTTAATGTTTCTTGATCTGTTGTTTCTCAGTCTCACATGCATCTTTAATATTTGGATCTGGACTCTCTTTGATTTCTAGCTTATATTAATTGATGGTGACTGAAAATCTCGTGCTAAAGTGTGCGTGGATGCCCGAATCCCCCCCCCCCCCCCAATGTCAGAAATTAATAAGGATGGTTTTCACCGGTACTGTTAGGTATAGGAATTTTAATTGTTCTCAAGTAAAGATAAAAGGTTTGTATCCAGAAGCTAGGTCGATTGTGGGCTCAATTGCAAAGTAGTTTGAAGCAAATCGATCGGGTGCAAGTTTGCAACCCAATTGTATATCAATCTTGACAACATGCTATACATATGCAACGTTTCCTCAATTTTTAGTTCACGGTAAGCTAGTACTTGTTTGGACGGATCAACGGAGTGCACAAAAATTTTATTAAAAAATTTAGCTTAGGAACTCCATTAATTGATCTAAGATTGTTGTGTTAAACAAGATCAACCTTTAAATGCATGCTTTACATAAATATTAGTACCAGAAAAGAAAAAAGTTCGTCTAAAACTTATTTGGCCTGTTTTGTTTATTATTCTTTGTATTGAATTTGAACCGGCTATTGTTGAACTTTATTTGTATACTAGTCGTTCCTATATCTTTCATGTTCATAAGCTTTTGAGAAAACTTCTCAGATTTAAATTGCTCCTTACCCTACCTTCATATTTGTTTGATTTTAACCTTCTCATGACATAATCACATACTTAGGTTTAACAAAAATGACGGTGCTCAGGACATAAGCCTCTTTGGCGGCCTTTTAAGCACGATCTTTGTGATAAGATGATGGCTAACATTTGAAACTAGGTTTTTGTTCAGTGAACTTATTGGTCTAGCTAGTTATAGTGCTATATCTTGTCATCTATGGAAGGATGTAGTTGAAACAATTTTCTTAGACATGGGAGAGCTGGGCACTAGTTATCAGGTAATTATATCCAGTTCTTGATTTTCAGGTGCTGATAATTTGTTACGCCACAACCTATATATATATATATATATATATATATATATATATATATATATATATATATATATATATATATATATATATATATATATATATATATTCACGTCATGTGTGCGCGCGCCAACATATATACAGTGGTGAATTAACCTATACAAATCAAACTATATTTCTCCATATTTTTCTCCTATAAATGTATGAAGGTAGAGTATGTTCACATGTTTGAAGCCTTTTTAGATCAATAATGTTTGAAGACTTTATCATTATGCAGGTGATCTTGTAGCCGAAAATGTGAAATCAAACTAGTACTGTGATGGCATGCGCATATGTATGCAATCAGCAATCAGCGCGCACTAATAAGATGCAATGAACGAATTCCCGTTATTAACTCTTCGTAGATATAAGTATATTTTGATTCGAAATTCAGCATTGATATGGCAGCACGTTCACTGCTCAAAACTGGTATGTGTCGTGTCCTCGATTTGTCCAGATTTAAGTATTTACCTATTGGATGCATTATGCAATGTCACTGTAATTGTAAGATCTAGCTTGCTGTTACTATAATTTGTTACGTACAAACTACCCTAATCTTTTGACAAAAATATTTCGCATTCTTTCACAATTTTGCGAAATGAGAGAAAATTAAAAAAAGACCGTGTTATTCATAACAAATTAATAAGCATACGCGTAGGATCAACCTAAAAATAATTAATGTCATTGTGTGTGTGTGTATGCAACACCAAGAGTGTTTGGCGAGGGAATCTAATGAATGTGAAATGAGACATTACCAGAGGTAGATGCCAAGGTATATACAGGAAGATAGATTAATATAAGATAAATTAAAGAAGGAAAAATAATAAATACATTGTGAGACTATCACAAGCCCCTATAAAAATATCTTAAAAAGAGAGATAGTGAGACTCCCACATCAACAAGTGAGCCTCATAAAATTATATTAAAAGAAAAGGCTTGATGTGTGGTGCCCATCTCGGCCTCAACAACTCTCTCTCTCTCTCTTTCGCTTGTGGAACTTGTCCCATACAAGCGCATCATATCTTCTCCAACATACATGTATTCACTTTTCATTGAATGTGTCGTGAGACCACCGTTGGTACTCACATCCCTTATATCTTTATTAGAGTTGCCTTAAAAGGTGTAACATAAGCATGTGCGGACGAGAAGAAAGAAAGGATAGAAGTGATGGGAAGAGAGTAACATATAAAAGATATGTAGATAATTTATGTATATCTGTATATTAACATGTAGATTTTATATAAAGTTTTTTTTTATCATCACATTGAAGTGTGTGTGGTAAAAGTGGGATATGAAACAAGATACAGGCATTAATGTTTTAAGAGGAAAATATGGGTTTGTTTAAATATTAACACCGAACGTCTTGCATAACCTCTTGTTTTCTTTTTTACTATTAGTAATCTCTAGTTAGGAAATTCCATAAACCTGCTTTCTTCAGATATTGGAAATGTTTGGTGAATCCATACGCGTGGTACACTGGTACATTTCTTTTTCTGTTTCTAGTTTTGTATTTTTTTCTGTATCTTTCTATCAATCAACACGCTCCGATCCACTTCTATTCTCCCGTTTCTTTCTTTCTTGAACACGATTAGTCCTCTTCTAGCTAGGTGCTTTCAAAAATAGAGGGACAAAGCAAGGCGACGACGAGGATGGCACGAGATTTCCAAAATTCTTGTTTTGTAGAACATGAGTTTTTTTTTTCCAATTAGTCCTAATAACTTGTTTGCGATGGACGGGTTTCTTAAAAAACAAAGCAATTTCCACATAATTTCTACGAAATTCCAGCTCTCCAAATAGCAGCGAGAGTTTAGTAGTAGTTTGGTTGGTCAATGGACCGAGGCCCAAGAGGGCTAGGTCCTAGGTCGGCTTAGACAGGCTAGGCCCATCTACACGTTACGCACTAGCAAATTATAGAAAATTGTTAAAAAAAAAGGGCGTAATGCCATATCACGAGGAATCATGTCTCTGACTTTACATTTGAAGAATATTGATGAAATAGCTTGCTAATCAAAATTTTGGCTTATATCTTTATTCAGTACTAGTTCTGTTCCAAAGGTAGTAGCATTTCATCAGAATATGCAGTTGTTTACTGAAGAACAACAACAATCATTGAGCCTTTTGTTCCAAACAAGTTGGAGTATGCTAGGAATGAAACTCAATCAAAGTCAAAAGACCCCTAAACCTTCAATCTTATGCCATGGTTCTGGTACATGCATCACTAACTTTCATGCACTTCTATCCAACGCTAACTCTTACTCTCTTAGGATACATTCCAATCCCTCAAGCCTCTTTTAACTGCTTCTTCCCACGTTAGTCTCAGTCGATCCTTGCCTCTTCCCACGATTAGTTGTTTATTGAAGAACATCTAGAGTTGTTCTTGTTATAATGTCTATTTTTCTATTTTGAATGTTTTTTTTTCTCAATACCTGTTTTTAACCGATATCTGACTGGTTTCCCCCTTGTTTTGGCACTGTCTCACTGGTGTCTACCTCTAAACATGATTTGTAGTGAAGATTGGTGGATAAAGAGATGGTAGGTCTCATTAACCTGTTTTGTTTACCTTGATCTTGATAACACAAAACTTGTGTATCATTGTTTGAAAACTCTTTGAATATGCTATTGGTTTTTCTAGTAGTCACTTGGTCTTATTTCTCTCCTTGCCCTGATCTGACCTTTTTAACTTTAGATGATTTGTCGTATTTGCATGAAGTACTAGATACATGCACTTAGGAATACCATTTCTCCTTGTGTTCTTCGTTCCTACTCTGTGAACAACTTCACATTTCGTCAGCAGAATTACTTGTTTGGTAACTTTGTTCCTCTCTCATGAGACAGATCAAAATGGTGCAGAAGAGTTCCTTTTGTCACTCAAAAGGTAGCGCTGGTTTTCAGCCTACGAACGAAGCATCGAGAGTTCAGTTCTTTATGGCACTTAAGGCGTCTTATGTTTTCCATCCTATTAGTTATTTTAGTTAAATCCAGTGACAACGACTATTATAGACTTACAGTGCTCTCCAATGTTTATATTGGCAGTTGGTGAATGTTATATTGTTATGCCATGTTTGATGTCACAGTAACTTTTTGTTCCTCTCATGTTATATTTATTTGATTTCAGTCCCCTGATGATTCTCACAGAAACAAGAAATTCTGTTCATCACTAACAGGTTTGCCGCAATTCAATTCGCACAACTGGGTTAAAGATTCGGATTCATCCGACAAGAAAGATTCACTATTGCAAACTTTGGAGCACTCCACCCTCCAAGCACTTCATGAACTCATCTCATTGGTTCACAACAGTGTTGAAGTGGTTAACCAAAATGACATAACAGAACCCACATCTCAGAATACATCTTCCAACAAAAGCAATAAAAGAAGGAAGATTGCCGCAGATGGTTCATCTCTTTTGGAAGATCCTGTTGCAAAAAGAATTTTGCTTGTTGAACCATTTGAATTGCGGGGTATGCTACCAGCAATGGCGGTATGTATTATGTATTGAAAATTAATCTGCTCATACCATCGCATTTCTCCTTTTTCCAAATCTAACCCGTGTGTACTTTATGAACCTCGTCTGTTAAGAAATACGAGCAAACAAGTTACTCTTGTTTTCAACGCATTCTATATTAGTATATACATAGTGCAAACCTTCACCAGTGTGCATGGAGCATCATGCATGCGACTAGTATTGTTAATTTATAATCTGTTCAGCGTCTGAGCTATATTCAACACCGAACCATATTTTTATTGTTGTGAAGCTGAGTACTCTTAAATTTCCGTGCTTTTCAGCATACTTTCCCAAGGACATTAGGAGCTTTAGTCCTCAACATACCTTGACCAATAGGAGCGGAGATACTGACTAGGAAGTTCGATGAGATGGAGCAACAAACCACAAAAGAAGAACAGGTAGTATCCTCTACAGTGTGTTATCTTTCTAAAGCACAGACCATAGTGACGTTTCTAAACCAATAGGAGCGGAGATACTGTAATTTTCTAAAGCACAGACCATAGTGACGTTTCTAAACTGTTGAGTGGCATGATTCAGGAGTGAGTTCTACAAGATACTCTACAGTGTGTTTGATGACCAGTATGCTACAATGGATGCCCTTCTCCGGGGCGGAGCCAGCCCGGGCCCAAGCCTCGGGCCGGCCCAAAGGTTATTGGGCTAATTTATAAATTTATAATTTTTTTTGAGAAATTTACATTGATTATTTGGGCCAGGCCTCGGGCCCAGGCCCGGGTGGCCCGAGGCCTGGCTCCGCCGCTGCTGGCCTTCTCAATGGGAAGGAATTATTTTCCTTTCAGGTACTTCTGTTTTCGTAACATATTTTCATATCATAAAATAGAGCAGTGAAAAATCAAATATCTAATTCTGTTAATAATGTACGTACCAACTTATATGGAAATATCGTCCGCTAATATTAGTGCTAACTCTGAATCGAGATTATTATGTAATGAATGCAAGCGTTTTACTGCTTTACTCTTTGTTAATACCAACATATCACGTTTACTAACGTGTTTTCCCTGGTCCAGGTATTCCAGAATGTCCTAGACCAATATCTGAGAGTGCATGTTGACCGACCCAGCTAATGTACTATAGACCAATACATGGATCATGGAGCTGGTGGTCAACCATGTAGTGCATGGAGTCGTCTTAGAAGATTTTAATTGTGCGGTTTGTTGGAGCAATGCTTGATGAACGGCCGGCCACATTGTTGATCAGAGCTTATAGTACTCAAGGCAACTTGAGGCTTTGAGCTTCAAATCAGTAGCATCAAAGCGAGCTTCACAGGTTCGGTGGGGGATTTTCGCTCGTAGTGTCAACACAGTCAAGTTGATTTTCCTTGGGTTGGAACATAGGGATTGTGTACGATAGCCAATTGAAGTAAAATTGCTCTCGAAACGGTTGTACTATTCTAAATTTCTAGTGATTTAGATATATTACCTGCTTACAATGGTTCGGCTCATTGAGAATTCAGAAAAGTTCCACTCGGAGCTAGCCACCTATACCAGTTTCTGAGAGTTCCCGGAATCTGGCAAGGAAAAAATGAAGCTACCTGAGCTAATTTGTAATGAGCCATAGTTCCTAAATTCTAACCTTTATTTACCCCGTGCAACTTCTAGCCTACGTAAGCACCATACTCGGTGATGAACCCAGATGAGGCGGCAGGGAGAACTGGGAAGAATTATGGAAGTAGATGATGGTCAGACCGTGACGACATGATGCATTCAAGAGTCAAGGCACGCTCACATGCACATGCCTACGCAAAAGGAGGTTACGAGTTTCACAGATATTACCTGTTTCTGACCTCTCTCTCTCTCTCTCTCTCTCTCTCTCTCAAGAAAAGGAAAAGAAAGAAGGCAATACAAGCAGGGAGAACAATCCTGGCGCCTTGGCAGATACTGTCCTCCGTATAATTAGGAAGGGGGAGTTTTTATCATGGAGCAGTAGCCACCTTTTACGATTCTCCTATAGGAAAACTGACTATCGGTACATCGAATAGGGGTAACAGACACCAGATATCTTCCAGCTTGAAAGGTAAAATACAACAATAACTTATGAAAAAATTGTTTATGGTATACCCTACATAGCCCACTACTCATGTTCAACCAAATTCAGTCCCTTGCAATCCCTCCCACCCCTCCCTCTGGTATTACATTATGAAATATTAACACAAAAGAATGAGAATACACTTAGATTATATGGTATGCGCCGCCTATATACACGAGCTCTTTGCCATGATGGATGGAACAGATCAAACATGTCTGTGTGTTGTTGTCCGAACTCAAAAGGGTTCCAGATCATCCCTAGACGTTTTGTTCGCCGGATGGTGCATCCTGGTAGTGATTCATTTTGGCAGAATGATACATTGTTATTACAAGAACTCCAAATAAAATGAAAATAAAGTGGTAGTTGCACTGGGCATTCCTAAGGAGAAATTGTTCTAGAAACACCAAAAGGATATTTAGGGCTGCAAATGGGTGAGCACCCAACCACAACCCACAGAATAAAATGAAGAAACCCAAACTCACCCAACCCAAATAGTAGCTCTCTCAAACCAACCCAACCCACACAATACTTCCACCCGACCCGACCCAACCCAACCCGACCCAACCCAAATAACATATAAATAGGTTGAACCCACAGCCCAACCCACTCTATTACTAGTTTACTACTCCACTCCACCGCCAAACCCCAATTCCCAATGGCGTCGCCTGGTCACCGGCGCTACCTGCCGCTCCGCGGCCTCCTCGTTGTCTTCCCCGTCTCCCTCTTCGTTGTCCTCCACCGGCGACGACGGCCCCGTCCTGGACCTGCGCCACTTCTTCCTCATAAACTCCTCGCCTATGATCGCTCGGCCCCGCTCCGATGCTGCCTTTGCTCCCTCACCGCCACCGACTACACCATGACCACATCACGCTCCACATCCTCCTCGACCACCGCTGCCCAACTCATACACCACCCTTCTCGCCGCAGTTGACGCCTTCCACTGGCCGCACTGGCCACTAGTCTCGGAGTCGTCGTCCTCATCGTTGCAGCGCTGGGGACGCCATGGGCGCTGGCGCCGCGGGAGGAGGGGGCGGGGGTGGACAAGGTTGACGACGGGCTTGTTGGCCATGGGCAGGTGCAGCATCTGAGGGAAGGAAGAGAACGGGCTTGTTGCCCTTGTCGACGTCACTGTCGCTCGCCATGGCTGGAGGTGACGGACGTGGATCTAGGGGTAGGAGGATGGGACAACAAGGTTGAGCACCGTCTCCTTGCGCCTCGACTGCTCCATGGAGTCCGGCGGGGGGGATTCGGACAGAGGGAAACACGGCGGCCGGTAGCGGCGGTCGGGACTCGGGAGAGGATGACATCGGAGTGTCAAACGGAGCATGGGAGCCCGATTGAGGAATTTATTTTTATTTAATCTTTATTTTAAATCTTTTTTTCAAAACTAATCGACAAAAACGAAAAATTGCAAAAATATTGGGGCGATAGGTACCTGGATGCAAAAAATATTGACAAATCAACTATTTCATGTGTCCATTTTCACAAGTGTGTTTTTTACATTCAGGTCCTATCGCCCCAATATGGGCGATCGCCTCATGTATGGACGACGGGGGTCTATTTTTGCAATTTTGTGTTTCCGTCGATTAGTTTTGAAAAAAGATTTAAAATATATATTAAATAAAAAAAAATTCCCCGATTGAGTGGGTTGATACGGTTTGAACCCAAATCGGTTGGCCATTACAAAACCCAACCCACCCCACACCAACCCATTTCATCAGCTTAACCCAAAACACCTTTACAACTTAACCCATTTTAACCATCCAAATGGACCCAAATTAGAACCCAACCCGTAGGAACCCGAACGAACCCAACCCATTAGCACCCCTAATCATATTGGGTATATGTATTATCTAATATTTACTCATATGATGACATGGGTACCATGTTGAAATTGAGACCTAAGCATATGCCAGATTGATTTTCAAGCAAAAATAGAGCAACTTACGTCAACACGAATCTCCACATGGAACAAATTTATGGCACCAGGATTGAAAGAGAACCTGGTAAACGCAGAACACAGTTAGGACAAATCTTGCAGTGAAACATAATTTGTTTTGGAAACGAGAAAAAGTAGCAAGTGATCAAAATGTCTAGTTGGAATCAAAGACTGAAAAGCTATTATCCTTTCTGATATGCAGAACACAGTTAGGACAAATCTTGCAGTGAAATATAATTTGTTTTGGAAACGAGAAAAAGTAGCAACTAGCAAGTGATCAAAATATGTCTAGTTGGAATCAAAGACTGAAAAGCTATTGTCCTTTCTGATTGATACGGGCCAATTTCGTTCCAGAACCCCAACAAAGCCAACATTCAGATGGGTCTGAACTTGTAATTGCATGGAAATATGTGAAAGCTTATGACAAGCTTGTACGGCTGTACGCTAATATGACATGATCAAAATAAGAATGTTTTTAGATGGTCAAAAACAATCCTAAGGCATTTCTCTATCATCACTTGCTGCATGCCTAAGGCATCACTATTAACATTACTTGCATAGTTGCATATTGATAAGGATTGCATCTTATATGTGAATAGCATACACAGAACAGGAAATAATTACCCGCGTGATAGGACAAGTCGCCACGCATATGGAATAAAGAATTCCTCAGGGTGACTTTCTTGCTCATATGTAAACCGTAACTGGGTAAACATCTGAAAAATATGTCATTGTAAATTGTCATGCCACTCTGAATACCAGAAGAATTTTTAGGAGTAAAGGATATAAATTTAGGCCAAACAATAAGAATTATACATTGATTAATGTACATATCAGTTAAACAGCAACATCACAATATAAGTCTCACCTTCATTCCTTCTCCGCGCCATGAACGGCAATTTTTGTTAATGACCTCAAGAACCTTGTCCACAGACCATTCCCCATCTAACTGTTGCATGTCCATTCGACTATTGAAGAAATCCATTACCTGTCAGACAGATTCACATGGAATATGATGAGGATCTGGAAAGGACAAACACTTATTACGTGTTGTACATTGACAAGTTCATAAAATACAAACAATTACACATACTGTGTATATATTCTCAAGCAATTCATTGAAACGAGGATGGTTCTTGAAGGGCTGAAAAACCTCTTGCCGATGCAATATAGCATACACAACCTGCTGACAAACATGTTAGAAGCAGTACTATCCTGCCTATCTGGCAAACTGAATTGCCGACCAGAACAGACCTCAGGATTTCTGGGCAAAGCATATGTGAGGATCGCATTGATGATTTCCAGAACAATTCTTAAGAAGTCAGTGTATATGTGAAGCTCTGTCGACTGCAAAGGTAAACCATTGTTCAGAAATAAAAAAGGAAAACAAAAACAGGATGCTATTATGAAACAATTAGCTGTAGAGAATACCGTATTATCTGAGATGTTGCCTGCTTCAATTTGATCAGATATAACTTTCAGAGCCATGTCATTTTTTAACTCAGCTAATTTGGCATACCTGGCATGGTACGCAAAAGCAAAAAACAAGGTAAATAACTTCAAGTGATAATCAAGCAAAGTAAATAAATTGGGAAAAAAGAACAAGCTAGCATACTTGCGAGAAAGCATGTCGAAGAGGCTAACCAGCCTTTGAGATGCATATGCACTCAGCCTATGCACATGGGGGGCCATATTTGCTAGAATTGCAAGACAGTTTGTATGAAGGTAGACATCCTGCAAGTATAGAAAAGCTTGTCTTTAAGCAGTTACGAACCAAAAGTAGGGTTAGCAGCTAGTGCATGGTACACTGTAGCATTGGATAGCAGAAAGATGCAAAAGGACACTTCAAATACCGTATGATCAATAACATAGTGTGACATTTGTCAACATTCCTATAGGAAACAACAAAGATTTTGATACCTACTCGCAACTTGGAGAGGTTGTAATTGATGGTCCGAATAAGTATTACGACCATCAAAGATCCCAGAGATATTTGATGCATGAGGCGCTCATGATACCAAGGAACACTTGGAAGCACCTAAACGTGTATATTAAATCATTAATAAATTTTCAATAAATAAAGTAAATTTTAGTTAATTTTCTTACAAATTTATGCACACTAGCATTGAAGGTTGAATCTTGACTGAGTATCAGGAGAACTATCAAGAGCATGTAGATCTGATTGGAAGTCTTCCTTGATGCATTGTAGAGCAATTCCAAGATAGGCATCAGCTGTCGACAAAATTGACAAATTATCTTATCTCAAAATATTAAGATATTGGAAGACAACAACTAAGATCGAAGTTAGGAGTGCATAGAAGTTAGGAGTGATCCACGTATTGGAACCATGACCTAAGATCGAAGGTTTAGGGGTTTTATTGACTTTGTTTGGGTTTTATTCCTAGCATACCCCAACTTGTTTGGGGCAAAAGGCTTGGTTGTTGTTGTTGGAAGACAACAACTCAGCCAGTTGACAAATGATGTTTGAGAGGTGCTTCTATGCTCTCCCTCCTAATACAAGTTGCACAAATCTTGAAGCAAATGAAGGGGTAAGTAATCCTCATCTACTCTTCATTCATGCTTTAATATTTGTGCAACTTTAAAAAGAAAAAGCATAGAAGCACCTCTCATGATGTTTTCTAATAAGTGTAAGCCACTGTAGGTTCGCAGGTTATATTACCTTACACCTGAAGTGGCTGTTGGGTTATTATTTCAGCCATTACTTGTCAATTTTATTATGCATTTACTATTTGAATATGGAATTTAGTTTCCAATATTTTATGCCGACTAATATGGAGCCACAGATGTACATATCTGTTTTACCAACAAATTGAATAAGCCAATTCATGAAGCCGTAGGGATGAAATTGAAAACAAGGTCAAGGTGCAGATGCTACTAAAACCATATTACATGCTAATTTTGTGTCTCATTAAAAAGGAAAGGATATTAAAACTGCAGCTGTTTTGTTAACCCAAAGCATTAGTCCAAATATGCTTTAAATGCATGCATTCAGCATCTCCAACAAGAAGGGTTTACAAATATAGTTATAAAAAACATACCAAAGTATCCAAGTCTGTTCGAACTAGAACATACTCCTGAAAATCACAATTCCCATGGACCAAAGAATAGAGCAACAGAACTGAGCTCTCATCTTTTAAGCATCTGTATGGATAGTGGAAACAAATGAAATACACCACCAAGAGGCTCTTTTTGTGCATAATAATTTAAACTTGCATTCTGGAACAGGATAAACATACATGATGTTTGATCTTGAATAAATAATGACAAGTCCTAGATAATGGGCCCACAGAAAATGCCAAAAAATTAATCGCAAAACGTTAGTTTCCAACTAATGTGCAGTACTCTCATTTTTAACCATCAAACACTGATACATGAGTTCATCTGGAGAGCAGTGTTCAGATTGTTTTTTCATAATCCTCAAATGACCAAAATTATTGCTAAGTGCAGTCTCATTTTTAACCATCAAACCCTGACACATAATTCCATCTGGAGAGCACTGTTCAATTTTATTCATACTCAACAAATGACCAAAATCGTTGCTACGCTTTTATTTGCGAGGAAAAAGGAAACAATCTCATTGCCTTACAAGAATGGCCCCACAAATATTTGGCAAAATTGCAAGTATCTAATGAATAACAATACGAGCATATCCCTCAACATTAAAATGATGAGGTGTTACTTACCTGCCAAGAGTATCAAACAGTGATGCAAAAGATAACCTGACAACAGGTCCATTTTGAGCATTTCCTTCAACATCGGCACGATCAACTGCAGCACAATCCATTTCTGTAAATTTTAGTGATCTATACGAATGCCACAAGTTTCTCTGTAGTACAGGTGCATCTTACATTGAATGTCCTTAGCATTGCTTAGCGCCTTGCAGTAAGGGTTCTCATGAAAAGCTGGTGCGTCGTTGACATTGGTATTTGAATCATTCATGTAGATATTGTTGTTTGGAATGGACCCATTCATTGAAATGCATTTCCGGTAGTGGATCAGAATAAGCAGAACAAGTAAACTGTTATCTGCCAATTGACTTGTTGCACCTTCAGCACTTGCGCTTACAAGGTAGTTGAAAGTATAATATGGCAGTAGTACAAAATTTGCTGCAGAACCAAATAAATGAGTTAAAGATCTTCCATAATACAAACATTTTTTGAGTAGGGAATATAAGGATGGCCGAAATGTATATGACAACTTCGGACTTCCTGTTCTAGCATCATCTAATATAAAATTAGTAATCAGATTTTTTTTAACCAGCATACTGTTGCAACTTAAAAACAAGGATGAGCAAGATGATTCTCATAAGCCATAGAAGGAATATAAATTAAATAATCATCAGAAGTACACAAAAACCAATTAATACATTCTAAAGAAAAGCTGAACCTAGAAGATGACAAAGGTGTTCAGGGCATTGACATTATGTAAATTGGGAAGATAAGGTAGTAAATTAGAGGTGGTGTGATGCTTTAGGACAGAACTCGAATTACCAGCTGCTGAGCCAACTCTTTGCAGAACACCAGGACCACCATCATCAGAGAAAACAGGGTGTGAACCATTTAAAGGAATTTGTGGTCGTGTTACAAAATTTAGCAGCAACTTTTGAACTACAGAGGCCACTATGGAACTGTCCTGCAGAAGAAATATGTGGCATGGAAACACATACCAAATTTAGCTCAATAATCTCCATAAATAAACTAGCATACATAATGCATCAGCAGATTTCACTTTTACCTGAAGCATGGCAGCATCAATGAAAGGATGCACATCTTTTGGTTCTGGGGATGGTCCAGAACATAACTGAGTTGACATAAGAACTAGCATCAAGTTTAGAAGCTCATGATGTAGGTAGCATGACTCCGGACTTCATATAGAGCGTAATAAAACAGTGAGATGGAAATGAGAAAACAGCATTTAAAAAAAAAGGAAAACCTAAATAGACAAAAGTCATCAACTGATATACCTTACATCTACACTACCAATGTAGTTCAGCACCCCTCTTATCAGAAAATACTCCAAACTTTGGTCTATAACCAACAGAGAAACAACAAATACCATTAGCATCACATCCGCAAATGACATATATAATAACATTTTTGGGGGGAAAACCCTATATAATACAAGATTTTCATGAAAATTACAACTGCTAAAAAAACGGTTTATGGAAGCATCATATTTTGCAATATATCAGACATACAAAAGCAGGTGCATTTGGAATTGATTACCAGAAGGAAAATTCTCCAGCATGGCCTCATTCCTGTCAATGTCAAGGCATAGCTCTTGCCAATTATCTGCCTTTGCATTTTCAATAATGAACTTGAGAAATATGGATGATATATAGGCAGCATTGATAGCCTTTCTATAGACGGCATAAGATACAGAAGAAGCTGAAGTGCACTCTTGCAAGCACCAAACCAAATGGATCAAAATCTTTGCAACATGCTTCGTATGGAAGTTGTTCTGGGCTGCAAATGCACGTAACTAAGACCGATTAGCATATGATGGTCAGTTATAATTCAAAGAACTAATAATTAAAAGAACAGCCAAAACATTGTGAACACCAAGTTTACCAAAACCAATGTTGCCAAACTGCACAGACTTTTATTGTTAAATTGATAGAAGAGTGCATACTGAAAGTGTCACACTTATAATCAGCAATTAGATCAATTAAATTTTGTCACAACAGTAAAGAAATTAATTAGGCAAATCAATATTGTTTTGTTACTCATGCAAAGTAAGTCATATGTAAATCCAGAACAAAGCTGCCGCTCAGTGCTCCTAGATGATTTGCACAAGATCGTAATCGCTAACCATCTAAACACCAACCCACCACATTCAGGTATTCATCATTCCCCACCATGCACAGATCATAATCGCTAAAGCAAAAGGTAACCTTAACCATACTCCCACTTTATCACCAACCAGGTTTCACAATCCAGAAGTCAAAATTCCTCTAAACCTCAGCAAATAGGGGGGCAAGAATGTGGGCTATAATCCGCTCTCCTCTCCTGACTACCTACCAATATTCTATTTTATTCATTACAAACCAGTAAGGGATGGAAGGTTCGTAAATTTTCACCAATTCCACCATCCATAGACTAATCCATTGGAGTCCCTCGCTATTGTCTACATAAAGCACAAATGCAGGCCTCAAGCCCCTAATCCTCACAAATTTGACTCTACACCCCTTAGTTGAACTCCAAAACCAATCAATCACAGTCACAACCACAACATTTCCACCAAATTACAACCAGTGCCTAAATACTTCACTCAAATCAGTACACTCACAACATCACTTCCATCCATTTGCAGATTCACCTGACCAAAAAGAATATCAGGGGGAAAATCCATAGTTTAGACTTTTTTTTCTTCGCAAAGTAGTCCAGTAATACTAACCCAGGCGAACAGGAATTCATATATTACCAACATTGCATAAAGTAAGCTCAGTTACTTTTATTGGGAGTCCCTAAAAATATATGCCGGCAAGCACCCCCACCCCAAGCACCAATGCAGCTCGCAATCGACAGAAATAAAGTAATCAACACCCGAAACACCCCAAGGTCCCCAACAAACCAAGGAACGCAGCAAATACCACGTCAGTCTAGCCCTCTCACCTCAAAGCACCACCTAAACCTGCCCACCGTGGTGCATCCCACAAGCGCAAACACAGAAATCACATTATTTGCATTGCCCCCAGGGATCAAAACCCGCAAAACTAAAAAAAAAAAATCACCCGAAGAAACAGCAAAAGGGGGGAAATGAAGCGATCATAGCAACCGCAGGAGGCGTGGATCTCGAGTCGTGCTCACCGAACGCGTGGCAGGCCTGCAGGACGCGCTCGCGCGGCCACTGCAGGGTGAGGGGCAGCTCGAGCAGCTGCCTCCAGAACTCGGAGGAGATCGGGTAGGCCTTCTCGCCGACCAGCGCCGCGAACATCTGCTCCGCAGCCCCCGGCGACGCCACGGCCCCCGCGCCCAGCCTCGGCGTCGACGGCGCCGCGCCCATTGGATCGGAGGATCGGGACGGAGTTCGGCCCCTAGGGTTTGACTGGAGCGCGGATTGGGCGAGGGAAAATGGCCAAATGGAGTCGAGACGAAGCGAAGGTTTTAAATGGACGGGAGCGTGTAGACTGTAGACTTCGGGCGGAAGGGGGGAGGGGTGCGGGGCGGGTGAGCTTGACCGGTTGAGTTGGCGTTGGGTTTGGTCCGGGTTTTGATGGGATTGACAGTTACCAAGTTACCCCTGAGCCTTGGCCTCAGGCGCTTTGAAGAACAGGGAGCGAGAGGGGTGATATGGTCTTTCCGCTAGGGGCTTGTGGAGTTGTCGTTGCTGCTGGGCCTGGGCTGCCTGCCGTCGGTCGAGGTGGTGGTTTGGTCGTGTGGTGGTGGTGGAGCACTCGGGTTAGCGGTCGTGACGAGGATGGCCGATTTGGCCGTGTCGCACTTGATCCAAAGTTGTTTTGGGTTCGCGGATTTCAGATTTATGAAAAATAAAAAATCTCGAAAAGTTGAATAGCATTTTTAAAAACTAATGTTTTTTCGTCGCTATCGTCAACTTTTCATTTGACGTAGAATATTTTTCGTTATTTTGTACCATATGTTTTCTTGTAAGTTGTATGCATTGATTGCATGGTTATTATTTTATTATTATCAGGGGTTGTTTGAGCTAAGCCTAACTAGTAATGATTTGTTAAAGCTAACACAATGTGCTCTAAAGTCAAATTTATAAACCCATAATCAAATAGTCCACTCAACAACTATGATCTTTTTTCTTTTAGTGTGAAGAAAGTTTATCAGAGAGAAAGAGAACCATAATTCCTTCCACCGCTTCCTTTTATGATGCTCTGCTCTCTATGTCACTTTATACGAGTGATTTGTTTACATCTTTTGTGGGCTCTCCTTGTTTAGTCCCATTTCCTGTGTGTTTTGTAATCTATTTTGTGGTTTTATGCTGTGGATTTTTGTAATAATTATTGTTTGTTATATTAATTTTCCATGATAGGATCTATTGTGGTGATTGTCTAGTTTTTGTGAAGTAATTTGCATTATTTTTTAATAAGCCGCAAGATAAACTAACTACAAATGTGATATTTATGCGTTGTGGATACGTGAACATTCGAAAGGTTGTAATTTGAGAGAGAAAAATGCAGCTTAAATTAGGAATATGCTACTCAGAACCAATGTTCTTTAGTCTTTTTTCCACTTTTGAACTCATTTGCCCTTGTTTGTCTCTTCTTCCTCTTGGCTGGCCATCTCAGCATCATCCTTGCATCCGTGTTAGATTTGGGAAACCAAAAGGACCCGCTACTGACAACGGAGAGTGAGTCTAGTCCCAACAATCGATGCAATTGAGCTCGCCTCAACGATCACCCTTCTCCATGAACATGCACCCGCCCACACTTCTTCTTGAACACGCAGTAGGGCACAGTAGGGTTTCAAAAATCGTCGAAAATCGACCGTACCGCTAGGGTTCGATATCAAAAACCGGTCGATAAACCGGTCTGATTCGAAAAAAATCGAAAATTCGAAAAAATTTACGTGTCAAAAACCGGTCGAAAATCGGTGGAAATCGGTCGATTTTCGACGAAAATCGTCGAAAATCGCTACCAAAAGTCGACCACACAAAAAGTTCAACATGGTTGTCGATTTTCCATCGATAAATCATCGATTTTCCATCGAAATCGTCGATTTTCCGTCGAAATCGTTGATTTTCGAATTTTTTTCAAAAAAATCTGGTTTTTAAATTTATGCGATTTTTACGATTTTTGGCTCGATTTTCGCGATTATCAAATTTCACTATTCATTCGAAAATCGGCAAAACGAAAAGGTGAACCTTCATGGAGTTCTTGCTAGCAATTTTCTAGGCGGCGGAGAACACCATGTCAAAGAGTGAAGAGACCACTAGAAGGCACTAATCTTGTCCACGACCTAAGCCTGGCGTGACGTAGTTCGCCAAGGACCCCAAACAGTTTACAATAACAAAAAAAAAAGACAAAAGAAAGTACTCATGTAAGGCCAATTCAAGGCTTGGAAGCTAGACACCCTTTCACTGGACAAGGAAGAGGTGGTTTGTTGGAAGGGGAAGAAGGGAGGAAAGGGCAGAGTATTGCCCATGGGGAAAAAACTTAGGCCTACTTAAATGGGTGGTAATTTTTTATGAGTTTTTGAGATTTAGTTTAAATTTGAACTAGATTCTAAAACATTCCAATGAAAATACTCTAATCTAAGTACCCCTTAGTGGTATAAATCCAATTAAATGATATTTCGAATGATAGTTCTTCAATCTTGTTTTGTAAAGTGGTATTTTCTAAATTGTCATGTCTTACAAGTGGCATGAATCCAAATTTCCTTGGGGATAAAACAGCACATGTTCCTGCATTTCCATGTTCTACATAAAAATGGAAAAAAATGCACATAGATAAGAAGCAAGGCTAAGGGTGATATCGATCGAGACCGTCCATCTCGAATCGAACCACCCCAGACTCTAGAACCGCGCAATTGCTAGTGTCAGACGGTTCGTGCCAAAGGAGATTTTGCCCCCCAGGGTTCAACTTATCGTCGATTATCGCCCAAATATCGCGATAATCGATCTTATCGGGCATATTAGATACCGGTCAGTAAACTGGTTAAATTAAAAAAATTTAAAAAATTTATACGACACAAATATAACAATTACCGAGCCATATTAAGCGATTATTGAGTTATATCAAGCGAAAATCGCTCAAAAAATCGACCGTCAAGAAAGTTTATTTGGTTAGCCGATTATCGATAAATACCGATCAATTTTTATTTTTTTTTAAACTCTCTAAAAAAATCGATTTCATTACCCTTTGGGTTTCTTGACGATTTGTAATCTGATTTTATGGACAATCGAAAATTTAAAATTGTTCGGTTATCCTAAGGTGAACCCTGCTACCGCCACCGCCCGCACCAATCCGTTCCCAGTTTCGAATTTTTTACTGTTCTAGCCTCTCTCAAACTCCTTTTTATGGATGTAGCCGTTCATTGCATAAAATTTCGAAAATAGCCTCCGAACAGTACAATGCCGCTCACTCCGGACGCAGAAAAATTAGTTCAAATTTTTTATTTGGAAAGCCGCGATGCCGGACCGCGAAATTATTTTAAAAAATTTTAAAATTTGAAACCAGCGCTCGGGGACCGCGGTATTTAAAAAAAAGGGGAAAAAATTTTCAAAAAATTCTAGCGCTCAGGGAGAGCTGAGAATTTTTGAGAAAAAAAATTTGGAAAAATTTTCCCGCGATGGGGGGCGCGGCTTTAAATTGAATTTTTTTTCTAGTTTTAAAAAAAAATCCCGCAGTGCGGGGACGCGGAAAAATTTGGATTTTTTTTAAAAAAAATTCCACAGTGGTGGTTTGTATTTAAAACCCTTTTCGTTTTTTACATATATTATTTTCGTTTTTATTTTCCGGCCGATCACTGAAATAAATTTCAAAATTTGTTTATTATTATTGTGAACGATAACTTTTAACCCTTTTGGACAGCCCGTAAAATATCACATTTAAATGTAATTTTTTGTAACAGAACTGCAGATATGCTATTTGACATATGGAGTAGCATATTCTGGAAAAATATTTCATTTACACCTTTCTTTGCTACACAAATAGACTATCGCAATGACACTAAGTATTATTGTGAACGATAACTTTTAACCCTTTTCGGCAGCCCGTAAAATATCACATTTAAATGTAATTTTTTGCAACAGAACTGTAGATATGTTGTCTGACATATGGAGTAGCATATTCTGGAAAAATATTCCATTTACACCTTTCTTTGCTACACAAATAGACTATCGCAATGACCCTAAGTATTATTGTGAACGATAACTTTTAACCCTTTTCGGCATCCCATAAAATATCACATTTAAATGTAATATTTTGCAACAGAACTGCAGATATGCTGTTTGACATATGGAGTAGCATATTCTGGAAAAATATTTCATTTACACCTTTCTTTGCTACACAAATAGACTGTCGCAATGACCCTAAGTATTATTGTGAACGATAACTTTTAACCCTTTTCGGCAGCCCGTAAAATATCACATTTAAATGTAATATTTTGCAACAGAACTCCAGATATGTTGTTTGACATATGGAGTAGCATATTCTGGAAAAATATTTCATTTACACCTTTCTTTGCTACACAAATAGACTATCGCAATGACCCTAAGTATTATTGTGAACGATAACTTTTAACCCTTTTCGGCAGCCCGTAAAATATCACATTTAAATGTAATATTTTGCATGAAGCTATGAATATGCTGTTTGACATCTGGAGTAGCATATTCTGGAAAAATATTTCATTTACACCTTTCTTTGCTACACAAATAGACTGTCGCAATGACCCTAAGTATTATTGTGAACGATAACTTTTAACCCTTTTTGGCAGCCCGTAAAATATCACGTTTAAATGTAATTTTTTGCAACATAACTGCAGATATGCTGTTTGATATATGGAGTAGCATATTGAGGAAAAATATATCATTTACACCTTTCTTTGCTACACAAATAGACTATCGCAATAACCCTAAGTTGATATGACTAAAGCTGAAAATAGTTGATATGACAAAAGCTGAAAAAGCAATAATGACACGAAGTTGATATAACAAAAGCTGACAGAAATCGTAGGGCAGATACAACGAAAGTTCAGATGATATTACACGGATATTACAACAGTGACGATATTGCTAGGAGAAGTGCCAATAACACTGATTGTAATGGTGGAACAAGTGATCGTTCCGCCTATGTTCGTACAGTGGGAATGATGCCATACATTTTCTACATATTACATCACCCGTCAATCTTGTGCGATTTGTTCTCGGACACCGCTCAATCTCTCTTATGAAAGAGCTCCATAGGCGTGCGCAGTGCTCCCAGCTGCTGACCAATGGGTAGCCTATGCCATACGTCTCTAGGGTATAAGAAGTAACTTGTTTGTGTGCATTCTGTGGAGTCCTGCCATGATGATCCCGTCGGTAAAATTGGCGGCGCAAAGGCCCCCCCACGGTGACCTCTTGCTTGCAAGTCGTGATCGTCTGAGTCAATGTCGTCGTATGGGTCGACCGGGGGAGTATGTTCGCGCCTAGACGATGACGGCGGAAGAGTGGTGTAGGTCTGCCCGAAACCGAACTCTTGCGGTAAGTGTGTAGGCCGGAAGCCCCGAACGGGTGAGTCCATCTCCGAATCTGAGTCGACGTCGGGATTTGGACGTGCTAGCGGGGGAGCTGGTGCTTCATGCTGCCGTCTAGACGATGATGGAAGGAGAGAGCGATCCCTGCGTGCGTGCTATAATAGGACATGGCATTGCCAAAGAAGTCACATTGAGTAAGCACTACGAAGTATGAAAACTAAATATATGCTTTGTACCTGCGTGTCCTGAGGGCCAGCATGGGATGAAGACGCTCGTGCAAAGCTCGGTTGTCTTTCGACAATGCTGGGGCGTGATGACCTGGGAGATGGAGGACGAGCGCCTCCCTCAGCACCACGCACGACAACGTCACTGTGACGACCGCATATCAATGCCTTCACGATTCCCTTCGCTTGGTCCACCATAGAACTTACAGCCGCTTTGAAGTCGAAAATAGTGGTCCTCTTCCCAGGCTGTAGTATGCTCGAACCCTCTTCGATGATGCGGTATGCGCGATCGAACTGCACGACAACATGATTAGTAAACAAAATGTCAATTGAAAAATAATGTATGTTAAATCACAGCGTCATCTGCCGTCTTTGCGGTCACGAAGAGGGTAGCCGAGAGCCAGTTGCTCGGCGTGGGTGACCTCCTCGGCCCTAGACGGAGGTGTCGTAGTAAGTCGTGCATGTGTACGTGGGACAAACTACTCCAAGTACGCGACGTACGACTCAAGGTCGTACGGTCGACCCTCCACTATGACGTCCTCCGTGGCGCCCTCCTCCCATGCCCTCGTCTATGGCAATTGTGTGTCACGCCATTCGTCGCTCTTTTGGCCCCTTCGAGATTGCCTGTGGAAAAGAAAGTTGTAACTTACACATTGTAATTACGAAATACGTAGCATATTTACAAAATAAACGTACATATGCACTCTTCGTGGCAGGCTGGCCAACTTGAGGGGGAATTTGCAGATGAAGTCCGAATTGGCGCATGACTCTGGCTGGGGAGTACGCCTCCACCATATGACAAAACACAAGGTGGCACCTCGTGAACCAGTATGCCTGATCCTGCCCGCACTGGTGTGACAATCCGTGCGGCGCCGTAGTCGCCAACGCATCAGAAGTCCAGGGTTGCCATATTATTTCATTTTCATGGAGGGTCTCAAAATAGTTATGAAACTCAGGATAGACTCTCCGAGGCCTATCCCTTGCCCATCGCAGCGTGCAGTGGGTCCACCGAGAACCCATAGTGGGACCATCATTCGGGTGCTCACCGTAGAACTAAGGCAACAACTGGTATGGGTGAACGGGCTCCTGGAAGTATGGGCGACCGACCGGAAAGTGCTCCCACGACCAGATCTGTAGCAGTGGATAGCAAACCGCAAGAATGGGCTCCTCCCTCGTTGTCTTCATGCTGGCCGTGCACAATCCCCTGTATGTCGAGCAGAGCACCGCCGATCCGAAACTAAACTAAGGGACATCGTCGAGGTGGGCATCGGCCAAAGCCTCCGCGACGTGGATGTAGCTCGGATACACAGCATCTCCCTGTGATGTAGGGAACAACACCCAGCCAAATAGGAAGAGCAGGTATGCAACGAGATGAGTCCTCAGGTGTCTTTGCGGCGCATCATCGGGGCATTCCATGTAGCGACGAAGCCATGATAGCGGAACCCCCGAACTATGCTCAGAGACAACATGGCCAAACCTGTCAAACAACCTGATTTTCCAGTCAGGCCTCCTCGGTGGCGGAACTATCGGCTTGCCCCTTATAGGTAAGCCGGTAATATAGGCAACGTCCTGGAGGGTGACGGTCATCTCCCCCCAACGGAAGTGAAAAGTGTGGGTCTCTGGCCTCCAACGATCAACCAGTGCAGACAAGAGAGCCCCATCCAACGGGAAGGACTGCCCGATGTCCAACATCCGGGCTAGCGGCAGAAGCCCTGACTCCCGTAGAGTGGGCACGTACCGCTCGTCCAAGGGCCAGTGCTCCCTCGCGGGCCTAAGAGCGAAAGACGGTGGGGTGCCACCTGCAAGCCAGACCCTGGCACGATGCTTGGCATCGTAGTGTGGGTCAAGCAAAGACTACGGGTCTCCAGCCATGTCCTGCGAGAATAAACAAAATTTAGTACAGGTACAAAAATAAATAACATTGCATACCATAACAACAAATAAAATGTGATGACATGACATTACATAACGTAACATAGTAATGCAATTCCAGGAAAGTACTAACCGCACACTTCAAATTAAAATTACATGATAGTACACGATATGGCAATACATGAAATGGGAGGACATTACATCAGCTAACTTGACATAGGCAGCACGGTCCATGATATTACATAACACCAAATGAAAGTACTACTCCCACATGAACATAAAGAAATTACATCGAAATACATTGTCATGGTTGCTAGGGATGGGTCGACGAGCCGGCCCTATTAGGGCAGTTCTTCATTGTATGCCCGACTGTCCTGCATATACGGCACTTTCGTGCGGTGATACTGGTCCCTCTTTGACTTGCATCCATATCGTTCGCGGATTCGCCTTGGCGCCACCGTCCACGGCCGCTCCGCTTTAAGGCATCGTTCTGATACCAAGTCACTTGGCCCGGCCATAGCTCCCTGTGATGCATGTCCAAGCCATAAGAGTTGAACTCCGAACTCCATGTCCCGAACAGATGGCCGGTGCTGAAGTACTCAGAGATGTACGCCACAGAGGACTGACGTAAAGCCATGCATGCTGCATATACATGCGAGCATGGCTTGTGCAACAGTTGTGGCTTGTTGCATGTGCATTTCGCGACATCACCTATTGTGCACACCTGTTTACGGTACCCTTTGCAATGCCCACCGACGAACTTCTCCCGCAGCTGCACTTCAAACTTTAGCCTGATTCCATCCATGGTGCGGGCGTCATGCGAGCGAGCCTTTTCTATTTTCTTCTCCATGTATGCATGCATACGTTCGAGAATCGCTTTCTGAATCTATATGATTCTTTGCATTCCTCCCCCTGTTCACGAAGTATCCAACAGTCCTGTTCCAGGTTTCCTCCACGACGGCACTAACTGGGAGGGACCGAACACCCTTCAAAACACCGTTGTAAACCTCTGACATGTTAGTTGTCATTATGCCATATCTAGCGCCGTCTGTGTCATGCAACAAGGACCATTTATCCAGATCCGGAGCATGCAACTGCACCCACTAAGAGAAGTTACTGACCTCGGAGTTTGACTGTGTCGTAAGTTTTGCGGTCTCCTCATCGAGCACTCTCCATACGGCCTCAAATTTCTGCCTCTGATTTTGCATGCAGAGTCTTTTAAATGTCTTCATGACTTCCTTGCTGCGGAACCTCCTATGTAGGTTCGCCGCAAGATACCTTATGCACCATCGATTCACGACATCATTCCATTGGTAAGGCGCCTGTGTCCCTCCTTGCATGGTGCTGATGGCGGACATTAAACCAGCATGCCTGTCAGTGATGAGGCACACGTTGGGGCGATCTTGGACAACATCTTGTTTAACATTTGCTAGGAACCACAACCAGCTCTCCGTGTTCTCGCTTTCCACGATTGCATAGGCCACAGGGAGTAGCTGATCGTTGCCGTCCGCCGCAACCGCCATCAGAATGGTGCCCTTGTACTTGTCGGCCAGGAAAGTACCATACATGGTAAGCACAGGCCGACAGTACTTGAATCCCCGAATAGCTGGTCCGAATGCCCAGAAGACACGATCGAGGATGAAGCAGTTCGGACCCTTCGCAGGGTGCGGCCTATCCATCTTGTTGATGTAGGTCCCGGTATTGGTTTCAGCAATCTGGTGAAGCATGCGAGGAACAAGGTTGTACCCCTCTTCATACGTGCCGTACATCATCTCTATAACTTTCCTCTTCGCTCGCCAGACCTTGCCGTAGCTAACAGGATATCCCACACTGTTTATCACGTCTGCCCTCAATATCTTTGGTGAAATGGTAACATCCGCCGTGACCAAGTGAGAAATCAGGCTCGCCACATATGAGGATGTGACATTGTTGTGCTTCGCCAGTGGCTCATCAAGCACACAAGTGTGGTCCGTCAAGACGGTTATCTTGAAGCCCAAACTCGCGCCCTTGAACTTATGGGCACGAATCCTGCCGGGACACTCAGGATCCATACACTTCACAACGTAGGTTCGACCTATACACCCGGTATGTGCGGCTGATATTCACCGCATATCTAGCAATTGCTTATTGGACGACACTCTTCGTAGGGAAGCGCGTTGCCAAAGCAAAGTGTCCGATCGAAGGCCCACTCGCTGCGGCTTGCCTGGCAAAGACGAGAGATGTCATCGCCAGATCATCCAATCGAGAAGACACATGCTCCACATCAGTGGACGTAATGCCACCGATTGGAGCTCCATCGTCGTCTTCACTGCTATCCGTGTTGACTCCGTCGTCTTCATCAGATATTTCTTCCTCCGCCATGCCTTCCAGGTGCTCGTGGCAGTCAATGCGAGCGGACCACCACTGGCCGATGTCTTCATTCGCCCGAAACTCATCGGTACCGATGGCCCCAGATGAATCTTCGACGACGACGCCACCGCCACCGCCACCGAGGGGACTAGAGGTTTGGCCTCTATCCAGGAAGCGCACATACACCATCGGCCGATGGTGTATCAACGTTTTAGGGTTCATCACAACTTGCATGTATTCCCCCCACATTGCGCTTCCCACTATCTTGCAAAGCTCCCACACGCAGTTGGTGGAACCTGCCACAACTCTAGCATGTATCGCCTCGATTACGAGCTTCTTTCGGGCAGTCAATGTATCGAATGCGCTTCTCACGCACGTACGGAGGTCGCTCAGACTCATCTCCGTTAGACCCGGATCCCGGATAATCTTCTTTTGGCAGTTCGAAAGGTCCACCCCATATGGACCCTCTCGAACAACATCATCACCATAAAACACGCACAACTCTAAAATTTCTGCCATGTAGTACCTACCATAGCGAAATACAGAAGCACGCGCATGAAACACCACTTGAATATGAATGGTACAACATAAGTATTTCTGAAAAAACATGTTGTTTACTACGATTTATAGGACTAACATTGATAGTTTCCAATAACATGCCAAATTAAATGTTTTTATACTTTTCCTCTTTTCTTTTCTCTTCTTTTCTTTTCCCTTCTTTCCTACATAATTTTTAGGCATTAAATCCTATTAAGTGACCATGAAGTTTTTGCATGTCTTCAAGTGCCCAACGAGGTTATCGTATTATTTTAGGATTTATAAATTTTACTTTGCGATTTATAGGCCTTGCCTCAATTTTATATTTTTGCGCCGTACTAAAATGATCGGCCAATTTGCGCCAGCGATTTATAGGCCTTGCCTCAATTTTATATTTTCCTGACTGATTCTATTAAAATTGATAGTTCCCGATAACCTGCCTAATTAAACATGGAACCATTATCTAGTCTACCTCATACTAATTTGTTCATGGCATGCAATTTTACCAGTTTATTATTACTTGCACTAAAATACAGAAAAGCAAATTGAAGAAAATACGTGTACTTAATTGCAGAAAAGTAAATACTTAACTCTAAACGATCAATTAACCATAGCCTAACAATACACTACACTGATACTACACTCTCAACAACTGTAGATCAATAAAACTGCTACTACTACACTGTCGACAGCATTAGATCAATCGAACTGGTACTACTACAGTGCTCACTCCAATCCACTGTCCACAACCGTAGATCATTAAAACTACTACTACCACTGCACTGGTCACTACAACTTCAATATCCACAATCATACATCATTAAAACTTCTGCTACTATTAAAATGGTCACTACAACTACATTGTTGACACCTGTAGATCATTCAAACTACTACTACACTCGTCACTACTACTACATTGTCCACAACAATACATCATTAAAACAACCACTACTACACTGATCACTAATACTGCACTAATACTACATTGTCCTCAAAAATACATCATTAAAATTACTTCTATACCGGTCACTACTACTACATTGTCCACAACAAATACCTCATTAAAACAACCACTACTACACTGATCACTAATACTACATTGTCCACAGCAGTAGTATTTAACCATTTTTAGTACTACCATACAGTTTCATGTTTCCATATTTTAATAACATGGAACCATTATCTATACTACTTCCATGGCATGCAATTTTACCCGTATATTATTACATGCACTACCATCGTACTTCTATAGTGTGGGTCTTCTACTCATTATACATTGACCGTGGTAATATATACTAATCATGTGCAACTACAGTGCACTCATATTTACACTAACCTTTATGAAGCAAAACTGATGATTACAATAGCCGGCGTAACGATCAAATTAACCTTCCAGAAATTGAGCCTCAAAATTAAATATCCACGTAGGTGTTCGATATTTTATTTCTGAAGAATACCTGCAAAAAAATGATCCCTCATCAGTTCATCGAAACTATAATGAAGCTGGCTGCTTTACATGTCAGGAATGCATGCAGCTAGGCCCTCCTTTTTTGGCTACATGCAATGAAGCTGGTTGCTTTGCATGTCAGGAATCATGTTTTGCAATCAATCCATCACTCGTTGCTTTGCTTTTTGCATGCGAGGAATCCAGTTGAAAATCACTAGTTGCTTTGCTTTTTGCATGTGAAGCTAGCAAAATAATTAAATAATTGAGCAATGAGGGTCCCCGAAATGGATTTTTTAAAAAGCAAATTATCTACTCTACTTGATACTAATTTGGTCATGGCATGCAATTTTACCAGTATATTATTAATTGCACTAAATTACGTAAAAGCAAATTGTACAAAATACGTGTACTTAGTTGCAGAAAAGTAAATACTTAACTCTAACCGAACAATTAACCCTAGCCTAACAATATACTGCACTGATACTACACACTCAACAACAGTAGATCAATAAAACTGCTACTACTACACATGATACTACTACACTATCGACAGCATTAGATCATTGAAACTGCTACTAGTACACTGGTCACTCCAATCCACTTTCCACAACCGTACATCATTAAAACTAGTACTGCTATTGCACTGGTCACTACACCTACAATGTCCACAACCGTAGATCATTAAAACTACTGATAGTACTACAATGGTCACTAAAACTACATTGTTGACACATGTAGATCATTAAGACTACTACTACTTAATTAGGGAGGCAAATCAGGAGACAAATCAATTATTCCACGTCATATCAGTCTACTCGCCGTCACGTCGCTCATTTCATCGCCGAAAGCTTGCTCCCATGCAAAGAATCTTGGAATCAAAGTACCATGCAGGCTATGATCAAAATGAAAGCATCCAAAGCACCGGGTACCTACCATCTGAACAACGGTCCCGCGATATTTTTTTTTAAAAAAAATTTCCTATTAAGCGACTGCGGTATTTAAAAAAAAAACAAAATAAAAATTGACCGTGGTTTATAAAAAAAAATATTTTAAAGTCGCGGTCCCCGACCGCGGTTTATAAAAAAACTAATTTTTTTTCCAACAATACATCATTAAAACTTCTGCTACTATTAAATAATTTTTTAACTAAAACGCAATAGGAAATAAAATTTTTAAATAATTTTTTTATTTTTTAATAAATTTCCACAGTGTGGCATGCCGGCGTTCCAAATAAAAAATTTGACAAAAAATTTCCGCGTCCAAGATGAGCGGCATTGTACTGTTGAGCGCCTATCTTTGCAATTTTATGCGGTGAACGAATAAAACAACCACTACTTGCTAAGCTTCTTGAAGACTCATGAAGATACTCATGATCACTAATACACTGATCACTAATACTGCACTGATCACTAATACTGCATTGTCCATAATATACTGATACTCATGAAGATTTCTTACTAACCTTCTTGATGTTCAACCAAAGATCAACAAAACTCCAGAGCAATGCCTGCAAAATACAAATCAGGAATGAACTAATTGAAATCCAGAGAGCAGAGAAGAATTACAGAAAAGAAAATTAACACCGCACTGTTTGTCTCCTTTCGTGAACTCACACCCCTCAGCTATCGCGAAATCACTCCTCTCTGCTCTCCAGGAATCAGTACTCTCTGCTTGCTGCTTCGTTCTTGCGCGAGCTCGCAACCATCAGAGAGTGAGGCTTTATAGAGGAGGAACGCAGGCTGAGCTCTCCCTCTTAATTTACGCAGGCAAATTAGGAGACAAATCAATTATTCCACGTCATATCACGGCGTCACGTCGCTTAATTTTTCGCATGCAGGCTAAGCTCTCCGGCTTTATGCATGCAGGCTAAAAGAATCAAAGCATCCTATATAGGCTAGGTATGCAGGCTAAGGGAATCAAAGCACGAAAGCATCCAAAGAGGCACCATGCATCCACGGGAGGCTTTGGTTGCTTCTCCTTTGGTTGCTATCAATTATTTCCCATCACATCGGTTGGCAGATGCATGCATGCGAAGCGAAGTGAACAAATCAGCTAACAAACATCCATTAAATAAATAATATTCAACCTGGGAACAAAAAGAAAAATAAATAAATAAATAACACCTGCGAAAATAACTAAACAAATCAAAATATGAAAATTTTAAAAATTTTTAAAATTCGAAAATTTTCAGTGCAATTTAAAATAACAAAAAAAAACTCCAGATTGCAATAACCCCGAGCGCTGCAATTTTTTTTTTAAAAAAAAAATTCGATTTTTTCCAAAGCCCCCCGAGCGCGGTATTTAAAAAACAAAAAAAAAAGTTTTCAAAAATTTCAAGCGCTCCCCGAGCGCTGAATTTTAAAGAAAAAATTATTTTTTTTTAAACCGCTCTGCCGGCCCGCGGTATTTTTAAAAAAAATAAATTTTTTTTTTACACAAATCCAGCGGTCGGGCGCCATGGGATTTCAAATTTTTTTTTTAATTTAAGTTGCGGTCTGGCGTCGCGGTATTTCGCATAAAATATCCGAAAAAAAATTTCAGCACCCGGGATGCGCGATATTGCACTGTTTAGGGGCTAGATTTGCAATTTCAGGCATATAACGGCTGCATCTGTAAAAAACGACGTTGATAGGGGCTAGAACAGTAAAAAAATTCCCCAGTTTCCACCTCCCACTCTACAGGCGGAAACAGAGCGCGCGGCCGGCGGATTAACCTCCACCACCACCCGTCCACCGGCCGTTCTCCCGCCGCGCGCCCGAATGCGCGGCCGCCACCTGCTAAACCCCCTCCTCTCCCCTTTCTCCTCCACAAAACCACCAGCCCGTCCCCTCGCCCGCCGCGTCTGCTCCGCAGCCCAGCCTCCCGCGCGGGCGCAGCGCCTCGCCCCCCCGGGCCTGGCCGAGCCCGACGTGGGCATCTCCCGATTCGCCTCCTCCCTCCCGGGCTTCGGCGGCGCCCTCAAGCAGCGCTACTCCGACTTCGTCGTCCACGAGGTCGCGCGGGACGGCGCCCTCGTCCGCCTCACCTCCTTCGATCTCCCCGACGAGGTCTCTCGCTCTCTCAAGCCTCGTGCCCCCGCGCCCATTGCGGTTGCGTTTTTGCTGTTTTGGATTCGGAAGCTGTATAAGCTACTGACCTCGGTTGATTTGGCCGGGTGCCGTTTTGTGGATTTGCAGCCTGTAGATGTGAAGGAAGGCGAGGCGAACCAAACGCAGGCGCTGGAGTCGTTCCGGCTGCTGTGCGGCGACGCGGATTGTGACGCATTGAGGGGATTTCTTGAGAGAATGTCAGAGGAAGGCGATGGCGATGGCGATGTCTCACCGATCATTCTCTCTGCTGATGCCGACAAGGCTCATCGCTCAGTGGGTTTGCTTCTCTTCTCTCAGTATTGTGGCTTTGTTGGATACTTGGATGAGGAGTGTGTCATCTATTCTACATTTTTTTAGGAGGTACATGACTTCTTCAAGAGGAACTTCAAGTTCTTGGTCACAGATACGGTTGAGCACAGCGATGGGGTTCAGAGGTGTATTAGGGTGCGGTTGAGGTCGGGGCCACGTGAACGGAGGAATTTTGGTGCTAGGGGGAGGAACACGAAGGGCATGGGCGGTGCAGGTTGGAGAGATGACATGCCATTTGATAGTAGAGGATCTACAACCTGGCCCTATCATCTTGGGACGTTCCTCAGGTAATGGCATAATGTATCTTCCCATTATTTGCAATCTATGATCTGTTTGCATAACGATGCATATGACTGCACATTTGACTAGCAGTTTGTAATTTATGTACCAGGTTTCATCTTTACAAGGAGAACAAGGGCACCCAAGAGGCACTAGGAGTTATAGGAAAGATGTTAGGGATTCAGGTACATGTTGTCCGCTGTTTCATCAGAGTATTCGCAAGCTTCCTGTTTTGATCTGCTGAATTCATTCACCTCTTTCGCTAACTGTTAGTGACTACACTATCCACAGCCACGATCATTTGGGTTTGCAGGGACGAAGGATAAACGTGCTATTACAACCCAGCAGGTATCCTTATTTTGTATAGTAATTTTGTATTATACAGCTCATGCATGCACCAACTTTCTGAATTTCTTTTCATTGGTTTGTTAGACAATGTGGTTCATCATTTGGTGTTGAAATGGAAATAACTTAATGATTTTTATCAGAAAAAGGTTGATGGTGTTGGCTATTGCAGCCTCAAGAAAGGAAGAATTGATGCTATTGTTCGGAAAGAAACAAATAAGGCACATATTTTTATTTTTTCTTAAAGTTGTGATGTTTGTAATTCTCTGTTCTGATCAGGTGACGCTTTTCAAGGTGCAAGCCAGAAGGTTGGCTGCTCTTAATAGGAAACTCATTGGCATTAAAGTTGGAGACTTTAGGTAAGTGGTTAGGTGTATCATCCCCTGTGCACCACATCAATGTAATCTCATTGACCAAAAGCAATTGGCATGTCAGTAATTGATTAATCTTTTTTCTAGTTATGTGAAGGAGGGCCTTGTTCTTGGTCAACTTATAGGGAACCAATTTACGATAACTTTGAGGTGAATGCTCCCCTTGCTACTGGTGGCACTATATTCTGGTGGCAGTATATCAGCAATGTTCTAGTAATTGTTTGGCCTTCTGCGATATGTATGCTGCACACATGCTATGAATCACACTATGCTATACACAATCTTTCTGCGATTTCATGATGGTTACAACTTACAAAGGAATTGTATAATCTATATGGTCTCTGTTGTGTACTATGATCTTTAGGTCTTGTATTCCTGTCATGACCTTGTTATTTTTCTTTTTAATTACAGAGTGAGTAGGGAATTCATGCTTTTCTATTATTTATTAGGAGTGTTGTCGCACAATCGGAAGATGTGATTAAGGCTGCTGTTGATGGACTAATAAAAAGTGGATTTATCAATTACTATGGTTTACAGGTACAGGAAACAGATACTCATGTTTCTTATGCCTATGATTCATACTATTTTGCTATTGTTCAGTGATTCATAAAGATTTCTTTATATTGTGTTTGCTAGCGCTTTGGTAGTGGTTCAGTACCAACTCATCTTGTTGGTGCTGCTTTGCTTAGAGGAGAGTGGAGAAGTGCTGTTAGCTTGATTCTTGATCCAAGGGAAGGAGATATCCTTGATTTTTTTTTGCTGTTTTACAACTAATGAATTTTATGTTTTAGTGTGCGGATTTGTTCAACTTAACTTTACTGCAAACAATCTGGTGCCATAAATGAGGCGAGGGAACATTATAAGGAATATGGTGATATTGCTGTGGCACTTAGGAACTTCCCTCGGCATCTCATCACAGAGAGGGCTATTGTAAGTGTATTTCTTTTTCCTTTTTTTGAATTATAGTGTTGTATTTGAACATTTTCATGGTCTCTTTTTTTGTCCTAGCACATTTACTGAATTATCTTTGTGAGGATCCGATTGGTTCTGGTGCTTATGGAGTCTACTTATCTAGAACAAGTGTGATTCATGTGTCCCACACAATAATGAATTAGAGATGAGAGATGCTTGTGATGTTGTGGACCAACAGAAAGCAACAACATACTAATTAGAATTTTTTTTTCTTAGAAGAACAGGCAAGATACATCTAATCTCAGGTTGATAATGCGTATTTATATGTTTGTTTAGGCTGTGGAAGTTGATAGTAACTCGATGTTGGATTTTAGAGATTATGTGGTAATTTTAACCTTGCGAGCTATCTGGATGGAAAGAATTCCAGAGTTTTCCGCGGTGTGAGCCAAAGAGTGCCAAGAGTGTTGGAAGAGATCAAACAGGAGTGTGTTCTATGGAAGGAGGCAGGGGCAGCGGGTATCGCTAGTTTGTTACCTTAAAGGTTGTATGGTAGTACTGGTAGTTTTATTGTTGGTAATTCGGCTCTCCGATACCTTGGGTGGTTTGGTAGTGCTGTTGCACTACTCTGTAAATTACCGTAATTTGTGGGTTTTATTCCTTTCTTAATGCAAAAGGCATGCAGAGCTCCTGCGTGTTCTTGAAAAGATGTACAGAAGTGCACATACTCAATGGATTACCAACTTATGTTGTAATAAGTTATAAATAAGAAGTTGTTTCATTGGTGTCTTGCTGAGTTCAGCTTGAGATTTACAATTCTTGCTCCAAATATATTAACTAATTTATCATGAAGGTAGCATCCCCCCCTTTATCATTTAATTTGACATTTCCTGTTGTCAATCAAGTTTAAAGCACATTAGTGTGGGACCCTTAAACTTATGATTTCTCTCGATTTCAGCTTCAGCGTTTGAAGAAGTACCCTGGCAACTATCTACAAGCACTAATGGCTATACCTAGAACATTGAGACTGTTGTATGTTGTATTTCATGATCTAAATTTTTAATATGTTTCTTGATGTTAATTATGTGATGCAGGATGCAGCATTGTTATGTCGTTTTTCAAGAAAACAGTACATTTAGTCGTGTCAGAATAGATTGTTTGTGTCTGATTTGGTATATTGGGTTTGTCTGTTACTTCAGTAAGGATGCCATTTACAGATAGTTTTTTGGTACTATTACCATTGTTACATGTTGTAGGAATATAGTTGTACTCAAGATGCCACTTACACACTATTGCTGTATCTGGTGCCTGTTCATTCTCCACCAACTACATATTTTATGTCAAATTTATTTGCCTGAGTTTCTCTGATGCAGAGATCTATGGACCAATCCATTTCCAGGAACTCAAATTGTAAAATTGAAACCAAAATTATGTTTTCATTTTTTCTCTGTCCTCACATAGACATCATGTTTGTATCTTGTTTAAAACTTTCTTAAATTTTCTGGATATAGCATTTGCAGATGATTATATTATGATATTACCTGCCCTATGCATTGAAGAATAATTAGATGCGCTTATAGTTTGTTAGTGCTTGAAAGCACTAGCACGTTACTTTTTCCTTGAGCAAACACAATCGACAGTTATTATTCAGCATCCCATGCTAATGGTGGCTAATCTTTGACCTCCGTATTATGTTTACTGCATCCTCCAGTCCTTTGGGATGGGTTAAAGTTTTACCTAGAGAATTCAACATGTCTGCAAATTAATGAAATTATTTCTTAGTCACCAGCAAGTTTAAGTTCTATACATCTACATATTAATTGGTGCTGACTATTCTATACAGGTATGTACATAGTTACCAGAGTTACCTATGGAACCATGCTGCAAGTATGAGAGTTGAAAAATATGGTCAGTATACTTTGTGCTTCTGTGGCTCAATAAAGTTTGAATTGATTAGTTTCATTATCTTTACGTGAATAGTTGACACTTACTGCGATTATTTCAAGTATTATAGTGCATTTTATTGTGTAACATACTAACACGGTAGTTTTACTGAATGAAAATTTACTCATATTATGTAACCAATTAATAAAAGCCAACTTGCAGGATTATCATGACAATTGGACAACTTTTTAGCACATTTGCGCTACACTGATTTAGGGCATAGTTACAAGAAATGCGGTTCGCCTGAGTGGTGTTATGGGGTCTGGGTTCATGGTACGCTACTTTTTCTTCCAAAATCCACTATGAACCTGAACCCTGTACCCTAAGTTGGTTCGAGTTTGACGGGTTCTATAGCGATTAGGGTAATTGTGATATAGGGCATGGTTGCACATGATTGACTCTTGTTTACGTTTCTCACTTCTGGCTTCGTGAAAGGTGATATGGGCATTGTAATCTGTTTAAAAGACTATCGAGGTAGTGCACTTTTGAGCAAATCAGAGGTGTCAATGTTATAATCCATAGAATTGTTAAGACAAGTTAAACTCAATCATACAAATACTACACGTCTACACCCAAAATCTTTGCTGCATTTTATTAATCCTTTTATGCATCTGTTGCATCATACTTAGTCTGAGTGTTGTTTTAAAACTAAGCTTTGGCTTTTTAAAGACGACTATTTACTGTTCTTTTGTCTTTATATGCTAATGGATAAACATTACAGGTATTTCACGAGTTGTAGAAGGTGACTTGGTTTATAGAAAAGAATGCCCTTTTGGAGAAACAACTGTAATGGGTCCTTCAGAAGATGATGATGGCCACACTAATTCATCTGAAATGGACACATCCCGTGAAACACTCCTGGAAGAAGCAATCCATTCTGTGAAGGTTTGCTACAGACAGTCAATCTATAGGCATGCTTACATACAAACAGTGAAACTTGTGCATGGGCACTGCTTTTTAGGAATTACCAATCATGCGCTTCTCTTGTAGATAGTTGACTGTGAAGATTTATTGAAGGCGGTCTACACTTTTGAGGATGTTGTTCTCCCTTTGCCTGGGTGATGAGCACTTACTACTTGCTATACAATTGCATATTTCGAGTGTTATGCTTATCTTTTCCATGTGCTTATCTTTTCCATGTGCAGTTCAGAAACATTGTTTCCTGGGAATGAAGTTGCTGGGATTTATCATGAAATAGCTAACAAGGTAATGATATTTTCTCATGAAATTTTGATAATCGGTCCGTATGAGCATCTTAGGCTTTCCCTTTCACCCAAAAAAAGAACAACAACAATGTTTCAGGTGTAGATTCATAGTATTCGGATTAGTTTAATTATGCAATAAAATTTTTGTTGTAGATTTGTAATGGCTACACAAGTGTTATGTGCATCTTACCTAACTATTAGTTAACTGGTTTTGTTGATGAGCTTTGTATCTATACTGAAAGTTGTGGAGGATAAACAATTTATTATGTTATGATTTATGAAGTTTGTTTGACCTGTTAGCATGGTTGTGTCGGTTTAAGTGAGACATGCATATCTTACTTTTATCAGGACCTCGGTGAGAATCTAAATTTTTAGCAAAGTTGTGGAATACAATCTATTTTATTAAGATTATGGAAAAGCGATACAACTTCAAGCCCTAAAATGGTTTCTTTATGTAATGAGTATCATAATGTTCTATCTGGTTTTTGTGACTCAGGATGGCATTAGCCTGGAAGAGAGCGTCCATGGGGTCAAGTAAGTTACTTTGTCCCTATATATGTGTCTTGCTTCCTGTAGCATTTTTAAAGATCTGTATGGTTTTTCTGATCGATCATATTCATAAGGGACCTTTAGAAAGACTATTTGGAACACATCCAAAGGGCGTTTAAATATGGCATTTGGTCATGCATATTGCATCTGTGGGCCTTATTCATTTTGGGCTTATAACTTTTATGTTTCCTTATCCAATACTCAATAAAACATTAGCCGAAGGTTTCCTGGAAGCGCACCGTGGCCACGTCACCGTCAATCCCCGGCCGTCCGATCGCGCGCGCGAGCGGACGAGATCGCTCCATCATCCCGCGCTGAACTATAGCATAAAAGGGGGCGGTGTGCTCTTTGCTCGCCGAAGCGGGCCGCTTGGCCCAGTGGTAAAACCGTTCGTTACCGCCCCGTGGGCGCGGGTTCGAACCCGCGCGCGCGAGATTTTTGCCCGCCGACACGTGGCGCAGCCGGTTTTTTGCCGAAAAGCCCTGTAAGTTTTCAAAAATGCATGTAGGTCCTGTTTTCCTGCGAAAAGGTCCTTTCTTACCGCAAAAGCGCTCCAAAAAATGCAAAAAAAAACCCGGAAAAAATATGGCTTGGTCTATTTTCTCGCTCCGATCCATTTTCCCTTTAAAAAAACGTTTTTTTACCGCAAAATCACTCCAAAAAAATGCAAAAAAACCCTGGAAAAAATATGTCTTGGTCTATTTTCTCGCTCCGATCCATTTTCCCTGTAGAAAAACATTTTTTATTAAAAAAACGGAAAAGTAGCCCTCCAAAAATAAAGGGTCATGCCCCTCCGAAAAATTGCAAAAAAAACCTCAGAAAATCCGAAAAGCATGCACATTGATCCGTTTTTTCGTTCCCGCCCATTTACCCCCGAAAAGACCCTAATAAAAAACGGGTCATGACCCGCCGAAAAATTGCAAAAAAAAAAAAACTCAAAAAATACGAAAAGCATATTTCGTTGGTCCATTTTCCCGTTACGGCCCTTTCCCCCCCGCAAAAAATTTCCTTATTAAAAAAAACCGCTCCGAAAGACGCTACGAAGATTTAGACAATAGGTTTCGATACATTTTCCCTTCGAAAAAAAAAATCACAAAAAAACTGTCCAAAAAAACCCGAAATTATAACCGATCTCGTGCGCGTCGTGCGCCGCGCGGACCTTTCTAGTATATACTATTAGGGCAAGTTCTTATTCATCTATCATCATACATTTTGAACGTGCATACTAACCATTGTACTGGATGACACATTTGCCATTTCTAAGGGACTTCTCGATTACAAGTATGACGGGAGGTTACCGACGGTTAATCCAACGACCTATTAATTTTGAATGGTACGTGCAACTCAAACAAAATTGTAGTTTTTCATTCAACCAAATGCTATGTGTCCAGCCTTTTGGTTCCTTGTAGTTTTTTTAGAAAGAAGAAAGTTCTATTGCCCGGCTTACATTGGAAGCCAAAGTATGAACGGTTCCTTGTAGTCTCTCTTTCAATTGGTTTATCGCACAGTGAATTTTAGATGAACAATGTTTCTATCCAGTTGGTTGTTCTTTTGAAGGATATCTGGTGGTTTTCAGTTAAATTGCTTTTTAATGACTGCAGGTATCTCATGACTTACACAGATGACACAGCACCTTTAGTGGAAACTGATTTAGATGTTCTATCCAAAGCCACGCAATTGGAAGCAAATGAACTATTATCTAATGGAACTTCTAGGTGTACATCACGTGATCCCGGGTTGGAAGCTTCATGGGATACCTCTGGAGCAACCAGTGGAGCTAGCCTAGTAGAAACCAAATCTATTGGCAGCTCAGATCTGTTACCAAAGAAGCTGGCTGTAAAATTAGAATTTACTCTACCAGCATCATCTTATGCTACAATGGCTATTAGGGAACTGATGAAGACTTCAACTTCGGTATTTCCCTAATGCCCTGATCATTTTCTTTGATTTTTTTAATTGATTTTGTTTCTGCAACATTTAGACCTTTTGGTTCTTCAATTGAACTCTTGGGGCATTATCACGATCATATGATGTCGAGACCCTCCCTTCCAGCGTGGAATACCAGAGGGTCTCATATGCATACCGTACTAGTCCCATTATTTGTGGCTAGTATGCACATTCATAACATTGTCATCACATCCATACAACATTACATTAATATAGATCGTATTTTTACAAGGGCATCTTGTTCTTACAGCAAAAGGGACCTTTGGCTGAATAAAACGAGCGGAAAGTAGTAGGGTAAAAGTCAAAGTCCAGCGGTATGCCACATCCCAAAATATTGACAGGTAACCGATAAGGATTAAGCCTAGAAAAACTCGACGTTGTACTCCCTGTAACCTGCGACAAAGTAGAAGTTGTTAGGGACCGTGGTTTCTTCGCCTACTAAATATCAACAAGCAAGGGTGAGTATGTTTGTACTCAACAAGAATTGTAGTGTATCACAATTATAAATAAATGATTGGCTATGGCAAAGGAAATGGCTATCCTACCATCTTTTGCATAAAGCGAGATGTAGTCAACAATAACTAGTAGTAGATTACAAACGGAATTTGTAAAGAGCAATTGACAACTATGTAAATAACAAGCGTATAACATAAATATGAGCAACTCACAATCCTTCGTGATTGTGTTCAACGATATTAATTCCCTGTCACACTTGGCATGACATCTAAAACATAGCTACCCATTATTTTTAATTCAAACCTTTTTATTAAAACACAAAAACTAAGTGCTAGTGCACAAAGTCTCTCGTGATCATGAGCACGACATTTTAAAAAGATTTACACTCTACAGAGGAGTACAACTTTACCCACAAGATATGACTAACTTTTGTTGCCGCTATTTTCGCACTTCCTTCAGTGTGTGGCAGAGAGATCATGACAAGAATTGTTACATTACCAGTCCTAACCAGGGTTCCAAATTTCGTCGAATTTCGATGGAAATTCACGAAATTCGACCTTACCGATCCGTATCGAAAAGGAATTTCGTTCGATTTTTCGCTCAAATTCAAAAAAAAAAAAAATGAAAAAATTGACAAAATTTATCCAAAATTTTCCTATAATTAGTATTAATAGTCTATGACCTCTGGTGTGAATACTTTTTGAAAAAAATGAAGTTTGGAGACGTTTTTGAAGCGTTCGAAATGTAGAAAATAGAAAAAAAGAAATTAGAAGTATGTCAAGTAGCAATATTTGTTCAAGTATGTCAAGTAGCAATATTTCTTCAATTATGTTAAGTAGCAATATTTAGTATCACTTTTGCAAGATTAAACATATGCATTGTTGGACTAATTGCTAATAAAAATTAAGAAATTCGAATCTTGAAATGTATGGATGCCTTATAAAAGTCAATGGAGTAATAAAGGATCTTTTAGGGGTGAACCGTCAAAGTGTATTTGACTATTTGGATTGTTTTGGAGCGACATTTAGGTCAAACTCGCCAAGTTTCTTTAACGTCAGCTTCTCCTAGAACCATCTTTCTATTTAATATCAATATTTGTTCAATTATATTTAGTAGTAATATTTGTTGAAGTATATTTAGTAGCAATATTTGTTGAAGTATATTTTAATATGTTAATGTTACCCAATATTGAAAATTTTCCTTGTATTGATACGTGACAACTTTCAATTATTTAAAATATAGCAAAGGTATGGTATTTTTTAATATATTAATGTTATCCAATATTGAAAACTTACTTGTATTGCTATGGTATATGTAATATGTTAATGTTATCTTGCTATGGTATATTTTAATATTTTAATTATGTGAATGCCTATTTTTGCACTTGTATTGATATGTGAATTGAGTTTTACAAATTTTACAACATTTTATTTGCAATGTTTCTTCCCCCTTTTTTTTTTTAACCTTTCGTCGAAATTTGATGCTTTTCGATCGAAATTCGAGCTTTTCATTGGAAATTCGTTCAGCTATTTGACCAATTTTCAAATACGTTTGAATTCCGAAACACTTCCATTTTTATCGAATTTCGACCGAAATTCGATGAATTTCGGTACCGATGGCTGCTTGAAAAATGGTCCCGAAACGAGATTTAAAACCCTGGTCCTAACTTTGCAGCAACTTGGTGATTTTTTTACCCTTACTATGATGTCGGAAATTAAATACATATAATTCATAATAACAATGATAGTCCATCCTGTCATAACCATTTCCCCTCATAGTAATGCATACATTGTTGTGTCGGCAATCGTTGTTCCCAATCCCAACACCTCGGTGAGGGCACCCCCTTCGAGCAAACCTACCTGGAATGTTCGTACTACTTCGGCCTTCTAATGTGCAAAGCTAGAATAAGCAACTTAATAGGTTAAGGCTACCCCATAATAACACTTGTGGTTGCACGTAACATCTTGGATTATACAACACTATGTTTGGTCCTTAGTCAACTCGGGCGAGAACCACCTCTACACTACATGCAAGTCCATGCACTTCACATATTATATAAATAACTCGTCCGTGTCAAAACCTAGTTTTTTATTTTATAATAAAATAATACAGAACTTTTTTTCAACATGTCAAAATTCTCATCCCTGAACATATGTTATAACTGACCATTTGTTCTCCTGAGTCTAAGGCATAGCTAAGCATAAATGTAAATATTTGAGTATATCAGTATACCTAAGTTTGACATCATTTATTTCCTAGTCCCTACCTTGTTGATTTCAATGTTAACATTTACGTATTTACCAAGGAAGTTTCGTGCAACAAGTAGGAATATCTATCGATGCCCACGATATAGCAATTTTTTTTTTACTAAAAGTACTTGCATGCATACATAAATTTGTAAAAACAACATAATTTAAATGAAATAATAGGATCAAGTAGCTGACTCTGCTACGGATGAGAAGTTGACTGTTGCTAGGGGTGAGCAGTCACCCTAGGGCGAGACGTCAAGCGAGGAGTCTCGACTCGTGTGCCTTCGGTGAGGCAAGGTGGTACTAGGCAGAGGTCAGAGTACGGTTGGCTAAATGTTCTATTTCCTTGGCTTAGTTGTGCGCCAAAGGTAGCGCAAAGGACTAGTGATAGTAAAAGCCAAGTGATGCTATGGGTAAAGCAGTACATCTCTGATCAGAGTTAAGAATGTGATATCACTCCCAGCTTCCGGCTTTGAAAGTGCGTCATGTGGGTTTTCCTCTTAACACAAGTTGTAATATCCCACGTCGCTCCGCCGTCAGTAGATTTCTAAATTATAACTTGACATTCACCAACAAATAGGCAAATGATGGATATTTTGGTTAAAGAGTTACTGTGGAGTTACGGCTTGGTGGCTGGAGGTAGAAGTACATGGCTTGGTGGTCAGGAGGATATACATATGTGAATATAAATCCACGCATTATCTTTCCGCGGCTTGCTGAGTACTGTAGTACTCAGCCTTGTTTTGTTGTTGGTTTTCAAATAGACCATCCATGTTAATTATAATGGAGTAGAGGTTGATGTTCATTGTTGAGTGAGTGTTGTTGATACTGATGAAGATGGTCTACAACTACGGGAAAATTTGAGACCATGACTTGTGGAGTCAAAAACCATCAAGAGGGAGGCACTAGAGTTATATATTAGGATAAGCGAGCGGTGTAGTCTACACCATAGTCAGACCTAAGGAAGCACTATATGTGCTCTATGAATAAGGCATCGTCTACTAAACGGTGAAAGGTTATATTGGCGCATGCCGTTGTTTTCCTTAGCTGATCTTGGCGTAACCTGTTATGCGATGGTCTCTGCCATGTTCGACCTGGTTGGGCATGGTGGGGGCGTTACACGGAGGGTGACTGCGGGCTCGGCCGGTCAGAGAGAGAAGGGCTGATAAAGGAAAGCACATTTAGCCGAAGTACGTTTTCTTGGTGGCAAATACAGGTTTCAAATATTTGAAATGACTTTTTATTAATATTTTAATTGTGGCTAGGGTTTTCTGGAATTTCTAGGACCATCTAGCGAACTCCAAATTTTATGAAAAATTTTGGAGATGATCTTATGGTGATACTGATGTGTAAAATTTTGAGAATTTGAACAGTCCCATGATTTTTTTTATAAATTCTTTTAGTGCCTTAGATTTAATAATATGTGAGATTTCATATTTTTCAAAAAATAGTAATTTAGCTAAAAAAAATTCATAAAATGTTCTGGAGATGATCCCCAGATTATTCGAAACTTAAGTATAATATTTCCATACTTTGTGCTGGTTTAAATTTGGAGTTTGGAAATCAGAAGCACTAACTCGGTTATTGAAAAGTATTTTTTTAAATGCCAAAATTCCAGAAAAGCCTGAATTTTTTTGAAAATTTATAATAAACTCGAAAAAATAACTTGGCAACTTCATATTTTAATTTGGTGTAAATTTGGGATGTTACACATTATTTATATAAAGGCATTTCATCCAATCGCATCTCTTTGATGGATGGTTGGTGCCACTCAAAATGCAATTCAATCTTTAAATTTTTATATTTTAATCTAATCTCCATTTGTAGATTTGAATGGCCGGAAGAGTTCTTAGTCTAATTGATTTTTTCTGACCATCAAATGTTTTTTTTTTTTTAATTTTGCTTGGGCTGTTGTTTATTTACAACTAGTGGTCACCTGGTAATAATGTGTTGCTTAAGTTGACAAGTTTGTTTGACCCTCAATGGGTGAATGGAACACCTGCCTGGCAGAGTTATCGATAACTGTTGGCATTGGTTGCCAAGTTCTACAATCTGTCTTTTTTTTTTTGTCTAACATACTTCAGTTATATATAAACTTTGCTAGATTTGTATGCAGTTCATAATGTTTTTTTCTGTTGTACACAGGTTGCTTATCAGAAAACATTAAACTGCTGAACCTTTTAGGAACATGCATTATTCATGAAAGCTGATCTCTCAGACGCTTGGAGGTTTAGTACACGTATGTTACATCAGTAAACATTGTCTCATTATGTTATTATTTTCCTCTAGGCCTTTATCGTAATCCATACGCTGTATTTTTTTTTTTTTGCAGTGATAACTCCCATACTGTCCTGGATTCTACACATTGGAGGATTTCTATAGCATTTCTGCATTGCATACTAGACGAACTTGCGAACAGGCTAATGAGAAACTAAATTTTTGGCCCCAGTTTTCGGTTGGTATCATATACCCACTGTTTTACATCGTGTTGAACACTTCTGTCGCTTGGACTGTTCCTTTTCCTACAGAACAAAATAACCTCTAGGAAAATGCAGCAGTTTTTCGTTAATGATATTTACGAAACGGATCTGGACGTCTGGTCTACCGCGAACAGGTTCAACTCCAAGCAGGTCTAAACCTAACATTTCACCATTCAAAGGGTTGGAGGAATTGCCACTTTTCCAGCTCCAATCTTTGTGATTAGTGGTGGGCGTCGTGCCGTGCCAGCATAGCCCGGCACGGGCCCATCATGCTTCGGGCCGGAATCGTGCCGGACCACTCCGGCCTGTCGTGCCCACTGTGCCAGGTTGTGCTGGCCAGCTCGCTTTTGACGAGCTCAAGCCCGGCCCATTTGCACTTCGTGTCGGCTTCGTGCCGTGCCGGTCCAGGCCCGACCCATTTGCACTATTGCGATGAGAGAAGAACCCAGAGATGCACGGAGCTGAGGCAATGAAGACAAATATTGGGGAAAATATTAAATTTTATTTAATCATGAACCTGTACAAAGTTACTGTCTCGTTAAAAACCTTACACCCCGGTGTGGGATACCCCCGGTAAGGAAAAGAGTACAGTAACTACGTATATATACATTAACACATAAACTACCCGATGTTGAGATTGTCAAAGTCAGCAATCGCCTCCGTAATCTCCGGATCCTCGGGTTTATGTTGTGCCATGTCTTCTGCACGCTCCCAATCCTTTAGGCATGTAATTGCCTCAATCAACTCAGGTCTAAGAGACGACCTCCTCGGCTCAAGTACCATTCCCACTAAACTGAAAGTGGCTTCCGACGAGACAGTGGACACCGGAACCGTAAGTACGTCCCGTGCAAAATAGGATAGCACGGGGTAAATACGCTCGTTATTCTTCCACCATAAGAGCTAGTTGAGCTGATTTTTCTCGTCCACATCAAGGTCGGTCTCTACGAAAGGCGTGTGGAGGTAGTGGTTGAGTTCTACTCGTGAATTCCATGTTGACCTGCTTGGTGACTGGGAAGAGCTGGACGCCTTGCCTTTTAGCTTCTTCCAAATGTTTGAAGCGGTCGAACTGTCTCGTGCTTGTTGCGTTGTTGAGGTAGATTTTTTTGCTTCACTTCTAGTGCCAAACTTGTCGTAATATTTGTTGAAAACTCTGAAAAACTCATTATAAACATGAGTATAGGCCTCAGAAAAATCAAGATCGAATGCCTCACCTATTCCGTGGAAGGCGCACTGCAAATCAGATAATTTTCTTCGAGGATCCAAAATAGTAGCAAAGCAGTAAAGATGCTTAATAGCTTGAAAATATTTTAAATATTTTTCCTTCATTAGTTCTATAATGGGATGTAAAACATAATTATCTCTATTTTCTTTAAAAGAATTAGCAATAGTCCAAAGCCACTCGATAACTAAGGAAGAAGTTGGCTAGTACACATCGGATAAATCTCTAGTTGCATTGTAAAAAGTTTGTAAAAAATCATAAAAATGATCGGCAATTTGCCAATCCAATTCAGTAACCAACGACTCACCATTATTGCAGTTGATGAAGACAGTGATAATATGTTCATAGCCCTTGCACCGCTCCAGCATAATATACGTGGAGTTCCATCTAACCTTCATATCAAGGCTGAATTTTTTGGGATCCTTACTATTGGCCCTGCAGTACTCTGCGAACTATGCAAACCTTACAATCGAATCATTAATAAATTGGATAGCTTTGTGTATATTTTCCAAACTAGTTCTCATTACAGTCAAACCCGCCTGCACAATGAGATTAATAATATGGCATACGCATCTCTGGTGGAGTACAAAACCTCCAACATAAGTCTCCAGATGCGGTGAGAGATAATCCATACCCGTCGTGCTAGCCGATGCATTATCAAGAGTGATGGAAATAATTCTACCTTCTATTTTAAAGTCGATAATAACCTCAAGTATATGGTTAGTGATAGCCTCTTCGGTGTGTGATTCGGAGATTGGCTTAAATCTTATGACTCTTTTGTTTAGTAAGTAGTTCTCGTATAAGTAATGCGCAACAACACTAATATAAGCTATTCTTTGATGTTGAGAAGTTCATATATCCGATATTAAGGCAAAAGAATAACTAGTTATCAAGAAAGTTTGTTTTAACATTTCTACTTTTTTTGTATACATTTTATAAATATCACGTGTAGTTGTTCTTTTACTAACATATTGGTATTGTGGACAAAAACCACGTTGCACCATTCTTTCAAAACTAGAGCTCTCGCCCATTGTAAGTGAAAAATCCTCTGTAACTATGTACCGTGCAATTTCGTATCTAGCTACATCAGCGTTGTATACCCACGTACTTACCGAACCGTCGGTGTTGAAGTTGAGCTGCGTTTGGACGCCCTCGCCCGGCCTCTGTCCTGCTGATATCTTCTTCAAGCATGCCTCCGCGTGTCTCTTCAGATGACCTGTTTCAGCACATGCACGTGCAGATAATTTAGTTTGACAGTATTTGCAAATAGCATATACTACCTCACTTCTGTCTATAATTTCGACGGTTTTGTCCATGTGTTGCCAGCACCACGCTCGTCGAGTGCCGGATATGGATGCCCGTCCTGGTAGCATCGATGTAGCGACATCTGAGCTCGGCGTCGATACCGACGCCCGTCCCGAATACACCGATGCGGCGGCATCGGAGCTCGGTGCATCTGGAATGTACGAGGCATCCTTGATGCCATGTGTACCGTCCAGATGACAGTCATCCATTCCGTAGTCTCCCATGCTGGGGGGGAGTAACTTCTCAATATCAAAGAACATGCTCTCCTAGTTATTCTACTAACATCGATACCGACGCCCTTCCCGAATACACCGATACTAGTTACGTGAATTGATCTCTTCATCCCGATGCTGGGGACGTGCTCTCCTACTTGATCGATCCGTGCTAACTCTCCCCTAGCATGGGAGACTATGGCATGGATGACCGTCATCTGGACGGTACGCACGACATCGAGGATGCCTCGTACATTCCGGATGCACTGAGCTCCGATGCCGCCGCATCGGTGTATCCAGGACGGGCGTCGGTATTAGCACCGAGCTCTGATGCCGCGACATCGACGCAACCGGGACGGGTGTCCATATCCGGCACTCGACGGGCGTGGTGCTGGCAATACATGGACAGAATCGTCGAAATTGTAGACGGAAGTGAGGTAGTGTATGCTATTTGCAAATACTGTCAAACTAAATTATCTGCATGTCCATGTGCTGGAACAGGTCATCTGAAGAGACGCGGAGACATGCTTGAAGAAAATATCAGTAGGACGGAGGCCGGGCGAGGGCGTCCAGACGCAGCTCAACTTCAACACCGACGGTTCGGTAAGTACGTGGGTATACAACGCCGATGTAGCTAGATACGAAATTGCACGGTACATAGTTACAGAGGATTTTTCACTTACAATGGGCGAGAGCTCTAGTTTTGAAAGAATGGTGCAACGTGGTTTTTGTCCACAATACTATGTTAGTAGAAGAACTACACGTGATATTTATAAAATATTTATAAAAAAAACTAGAAATGTTAAAACAGACTTTCTTGGTAACTAGTTATTTTTTTGCCTTAACATCGGATATATGACCTTCTCAATATCAAAGAACAGCTTATATTGTGTTGTTGCGCATTACTTAGACGAGAACTACTTACTAAACAAAAGAGTCATAGGGTTTAAGCCAATCTCTGAGTCACGCACCATAGAGGCTATCGCTAACCATATACTTGAGGTTATTACCGACTTTAAAATAGAAGGTAGAATTATTTCCATCATTCTTGATAATGCATCGGCTAGCACGACGGCTATGGATTATCTCTCATCGCATCTGGAGACTTATGTCAGAGGTTTTGTACTCCACCAGAGATGCGTATGCCATATTATTAATCTCATTGTGCAGGCGGGTTTGACTGTAATGAGAACTAGTTTGGAAAATATACGCAAAGCTATCCAATTTATTAATGATTCGATTGTAAGGTTTGCACATTTCGCAGAGTACTGCAGGGTGAACAGTAAGGACCCAAAAAAATTCAGCCTTAATATGAAGGTTAGGTGGAACTCGACGTATATTATGCTGGAGCGGTGCAAGGGCTATGAACGTATTATCATTGTCTTCGTCAACTGCAATAATGGTGAGTCGTTGGTTACTGAATTGGATTGGCAAAAAGCCGGTCATTTTCGTGATTTTTTACAAACTTTTCACAATGCAACTAGAGATTTATCCGGTGTGTACTACCCAACTTCTTCCTTAGTCATCGAGTGGCTTTGGACTATTGCTAATTCTTTTAAAGAAAATAAAGATAATTATGTTTTACATCCCATTATAGAACAAATGAAGGAAAAATATTTAAAATATTTTCAAACTATTCCGTATCTTTACTGTTTTGCTACTATTTTGGATCCTCGGAGAAAATTATCTTATTTGCAGGGCGCCTTCTCACGGAATAGGTGAGACATTCGATCTTGATTTCTTCGAGGCCTATACTCATGTTTATAATGAGTTTTTTAGAGTTTTCGACAAATATTACGATAAGTTTAGCACTAGAATTGAAGCAAGAAGATCTACCTTAACAACGCAACAAGTACGAGGCAGTTCCACCGCTTCAAACATTTGGAAGAAGCTAAAAAGCAAGGCGTCCGGCTCTTCCTAATCGCTAAGCAGGTTAACATGGAATCCACGAGTAGAGCTCAACCACTACCTCGACACGCCTTTCGTGGAGACCGACCTTGGCGTGGACGAGGAAAATCAGCTCAGCATGTTCTTGTGGAGGAAGAATAACCAGTGTATTTACCCCGTGCTATCCCATTTTGCATGGGACGTACTTACGGTTCCGGTGTCCACTGTCTCGTCGGAAGCCACTTTCAGTTTGGTGGGAAGGGTACTTGAGCCGAGGAAGTCGTCTCTTAGGCCTGAGTTGGTTGAGGCAATTACATGCCTAAAAGACTGGGAGCGTGCAGAAGACAAGACACATCATGAGCCCGAGGATTCGGAGATTACGGAGGCGATTGCTGACTTTGACAATCTCAACATCGGTTAGTTTATGTATTAATGTATATATACGTAGTTACTTTACTCTTTTCCTTATCGGGGGTACCCCACACCTGGGTGTAAGGTTTTTAACGAGACTGTAACTTTGTCCAGATTCATGATTGAATAAAATTTAATATTTTCTCTTAATATTTGTTTTCATTGCCTCATCTCCATGCGTCTCTGGGTTTTCTCTCATCGCAATAGTGCAAATGGGCCGCACCTGAGCTGGCACGGCACGGCACGGCACGAAGCGCAAATAGGCCGGACTTGGGCTCGTTAAAATCGAGCTGGCCGGCACGGCCCGGCACGACGGGCTGGCGTGGCCCAGCACGGTTCCGGTCCGAAGCACGATGGGCTCGTGCCGAGTCGGCATGGCACGACGCCCACCACTAGTCCAGCCTGCGTGCAACTATATTCTTTACACGGCCCCGTCTTGAAATTCCTGATCGAGCGCGTACTCCTGGCCATTTTCTCCGGAACTTTTCAAAGCCTTCTTTCTAGTGCTCGATCGGCGCGTGTGCTAGCTGTTGGAGGGTCGACAGCCGGCCATGGGGGCGTGGCGGCGGATACCAGCACGAGCAGGGGGCGGAGTCACCTTCCGGGCTGGGTGGGGACTATTCAGACTCATCGGAAACGAGTAATGAAACTCTAGGGTAAACTGGCTGCTATTAAGTATCATAAAAATCATATCTTTTTGACAAACTCTTTACCGTGGTTATACTTGTTAATAATTTCAAAAATTCCTGGCTCGTCGCTGAGCACGAGGACGCGGCCGGAGGCACTGAGGGGGTCGGTGCGCGAAGCGGGAGGGTGCGCATTGGTGGACGGGGGCCTCGCCACCGAGCTGGAGGCGCATGGCGCGGACCTGCAGGACAAGCTAGCTAGCTCTGGAGCGCCAGGTGCCCCTCACCTCATCCGCAAGGTCAGCTATTTCTACTTACTAATCTAATAGACTATATTACCTAATATTTATTTATACTTTCTTCGATAGAAGTAGAAATACCTTTAGAGCTTTGTAAAATTTCGCACTCCTGAGTTTGTAACCGTGATTGCTAGTGTTGCGTGCGTACCGAACTTAGTAAGATCTTAATCCTATTTGGAATGCTAGAATTTTCTTTTTCTCAATTTTTTCTAGAATAAACCGAGCCGTTTCGTGTAAAATTCTTGCGTTGAAAAGCAACCCAAACATGCCATTAATTGGACCATCCTGTTGCACCAAAGTGCTCCTCTACTCCGCCCAAATTTACAAGATATATATCCTCTTAGTAGGTAAGCTTAAAAGAACATGACTAAATTATTCAGAATTACTATTATCTAGTACTATTATATTTAATACATGTATACAAATTAAATCTGATATTTATTAGGGATATAGAAGAACATGCATTAATTTCGTACTGAAACGTAAATACACATTTATGTAGCGGTGATTACCGCAAATCGGTCGGTCGCCAAGGAGACCTTCAAGAACTTCCACAGGAGGCTAGCTCCAGCAGATGCAGGGCCCGATCTCATCGCCTTCGAGACGATCCCAAATAAGTTAGAGGCACAGGTAACATACATATATAGCGCATTGGTCCATCTTCTTGTTTCTTGTTGTGACTGGATAAAGTTTACTTTCTTTGAGCTGATCACTTGCTCATTAGCTAATGTCCTTGCATTTATGCAGGCTTACGCTGGGCTTCTGGAGGAGAACGACATAAGGATCCCCGCTTGGTTTTCTTTCACCTCCAGGGATGGAACCAACGCGGTGAGCGGAGACCATATCAATGTTAGAGTTAATCTTGTAATCGAGTCGAATAGAAAAGAGTCACATCTAAGTAGCATTAGTCTTTTAGTAGGTTAGAAATAGTACTACTATATAATCAAGTCACTGGTTGCTTATAAGCCATGAGAAAAATAAGAAATACAAAAAAGTTACTGGTTGTGCTGCACCATCAAAATACTTGTGTTTATGTGTATTCGTGATCTTTAGCTAAAACCAACAATTCGTATCAGATCAAGCATCTAATGTTGAGGCAGGCTATTGTTGCTGAGCGATGCAGTGTTGAGCAGGATCCGACATCGCATCGAGCTCAGCTGTGGTGGTGCATGTGGCTCCAACACGAAGAGACGGCGATGTAGCGAGCTGTCGTCAAAGTACGCACTATACACAATATGTGGTGTATATGTGTGTATTCGGGTTGTTATGTTAGTGTCCCACATGTGTGAATACTTATGAGTGTGTCCGAGTGCTCAAATGTGTAAAACTATGGTCCGAGTCTCCTTGCCTTCCAAATTGCGTCACAATTGGAAAGTGTTGGCAAGAAGATATGGCGGCCAAAGGGTAGAGGAGGTGTCTCCCCAATACCTGCTATTGACGAGTATGATCAACAATCGGCGTGATAGGACGGCATTGACGGCCATCTACGTGTTTAGTTGAGAAGGCGGTCAAAGCCACGTACATGTTGTCGTATTAGTTGTGCCCACGAGATATTATGTGTGATTGTGTGAGTTTTGTGCGAGTTGTGCACAAGATAAACATGTGGCAGTTTCTTCAATGATCATGCGCATTAGAAATAATCATACTGCACAAGAAGATCAAAACGAAGTCGTGGCATGTGACAAGTTGAGTATAGGATGTTGAGATGTGTATGTCATCCTTTATCACATAATATTAGGTAAGTTGTAGTTGAGATTGGCTACGTTAACAAGTTATAGTTATGTAAGAAATTAGAGCTAATTAATGTTACAAGATTAAAGGGGTGAATGTTAGAGTTAATCTTATAACCGAGTCAAATACGGGACGCAGTCAAATCAAGTTGAATTAGTTTCCTAGTAGGTTAGTAGTAGTACTATATAACCAAGACACTGGTTGTTTGCAAGCTACGAAAACAATAAGAGAGACAATAAAAGTAGTAATTATGGCACTGTTTGGTAGAGCTCTAGATCCCAGCTCCATCTCAGATCTGAAACCTGTACGAAAAAATAAAGTGAATTAAGTTTATATTTTTATTCTAAAATGTAAACAAGATGATCCACCTAAATAGTCTAATATACCCACTGCTCTAGCTCCATGGATCTGGTGAAGCTAGGAATACACAGCTTCGCTAAATTCACGAATCTGATGGAACTGGAGCTATGACAAACAAGGTCTATATGGTACCATCAAAATATTTGTATACGTGTGTTTATGATCTCAAGCTAAAACCAACCATCACCGAGTGTGCTGCCATTGCTGATTCTTGCGAGAGGGTTGCTGCTGTGGGAATAAATTGCACCGCTCCCAGGCTAATCCACGGTCTAATCCTCTCGATCAGAAAGGTACATGCCCCTTCCACCTTCTCTGCTTAATTTTTTCTGATTCTTATATAAATTCTGAGTTGCATAAAGAGGGAATTTCTTTGGGAAAGAATAAGGATGAAGTGGGACAGTCAATTAAAGAAATTAAGAAGGTAGAGGAGGCTCGATTGAAAGCAGTTAGGAATAAAGATAAGATTCATAAATCTTTTAATCAAGTTGTGGAGGATGTGGATCAAGAAATTCTTGACGGTACTATCCTTGATCACTTATGTAGTGATTTAACTGATGAAGTGTCGGACAAAAAGAAATATCACTTATGTAGTGATTATCATGACATTTGTCATAAACTAAAGTCCAAAAATATCAAGCCCAAGACTCGTATAAGAAACCCAATAAAAAAAGTAAATAAATGAAAGGAATTTTTTTGAAATAGCAGAGGTCTTGGTGACTTGGCTAAATATAGATATATTTCAGATCTGGTTAGAGAACAACAGATTGATTTTGTTGCTCTGCTTGAAACCGGTAAGAGCGAGTTTTCTACATCTAGTCTGAAACACGTTTCTAGTGGACTTGATTATTTGTGGCATTGTAAGCCCCCTTGCGAGCGATCTAGGGGAATCCTTTTAGGAGTCAATTTACTTTCTTTTGATATTAGCTCCATTGATGAAGCGACTTCTATGCGAAGTTTCATTTGAGAAGCAAGAATGATGGTTTTCAATGAATTTTGATTGCTGTCTATGGAGCGGCACAAAATCATCTCAAAGAACTTTTTTTTGACAGAAATAGTTAATGTCTATAAAAAGAATCATTACCTATTTTGATAGGTGGAGATTTCAATCTGATTAGGAGACAAGACGAGAAAAACAATACTAATTTTGAGTCCAGATGGCCTTTTCTATTCAATGTTGTTATTGACAGTTTAGATTTGAGAGAAATTGAGTTATCTGGCCGTCGTTTCACTTGGGCAAATTCTTTAGAAAATCATACTTTTGAGAAACTAGACAGAGTGTTGATGAGCATTGATTGGGAACAAAAATCCCCCCTAGTTACAGTGAATGCCCTCAATAGGTCTTTGTCAGATCATACACCTCTTCTACTAAATACCGGGGCAGCATTCCACAAAGGAAATATGCCAATGTTCAAATTTGAACTTGGATGGTTAAATAGAGATGGATTTTTTTTATATAGTTTTCAATTGTTAGAATAATGAAAATAGGGGACATTCGCCCTTGACTAGATGGCAATTTAAAATTCGAAGCCTTCGAAAATTTTTAAGGGGTTGGGCAAAAAACACCAGTGGATCCTACAAGAAAGAAAAGAAAGAATTACTGCATACTTTAGAAAAACTTGATAAAAAATGAGCTTAATGGTCTGTCTAATGAAGATTTGATTCTTAGACAGTGTACTTCTGAGAGATTAGCTCAGTTGTTACGTGAAGAGGAAATTAAATGGTTTCAACGATAAAAAAACGAAACATATTCTGGAGGGGGACAATAATACTAAATATTTTCATTTGATTGTAAATGGTAAATATAGGAAACAACGAATATTCCAACTGGAACAAGGAGCAATAATGGGTGATATACAGCTTAAGAGCTATATAACCAATTATTATAAGGGTCTTTTTGGATCACTAGTTTCGAATCATTTTTCATTGATAGAATCTCGCCAGGAGGATATTCCTCAAGTTTCTGAGATAGAGAATGAGTTTCTTACTCAGCAATTCACTGAAAAAGAAGTGAAAGAAGCAGTTTTCCAAATGGAACATAACAAAGCCCCAGGACCAGATGGTTTCCCGGCTGAATTTTATCAGTTTTTTTGGGAGGTTATTAAGATAGACTTATTGGCAATGTTCCAAGACCTTCATAATGGTGGTCTACCCCTATTTAGGTTGAATTTTGGAACAATCACTCTTTTACCAAAGAATAAAGATGCTAAACAAATTCAACAATATAGACCAATTTGCTTGTTGAATGTAAACTTTAAAATTTTTACCAAAGTTTGTACAAATAGGGTCACATATGTGGCTGATCTTGTTGTTCGTCCTACACAAACGGCTTTTATGCCAGTAATAAGTATTTTGGATGGAGTGATTATTTTACATGAAACCATACACGAATTACATAGAAAAAATGGATGGGGTGATTTTTAAGATCGATTTCGAAAAAGCTTATGACAACATTAAATGGCCTTTTCTCCAACAAGCTTTAAGGATGAAAGGCTTTTCACCAAAGTGGTGTAAGTGGATTGAGAATATCGTTTCTAGGGGTAGTGTGGCCATTAAAGTCAATGATGATATTGGTCCTTTTTTCAGACAAAAAGGGCCTTCGCCAGGGTGATCTTTTATCCCCCATTTTATTTAATATAGTTGTTGACATGTTAGCAATTATTTTAGACAGAGCTAAAAATAGTGGCCAAATAAGGGGTTTAATACCTCACTTGGTGGATGATGGGTTATCTATCCTTTAATATGCAGAGGACACTATCCTATTTATGGAAAACGATCTTGAGCAGGCCTTAAACTAGAAATTATTGTTATGTGCATTTGAACAAATTTCTGGTCTCAAACTCAATTTCAATAAGAGTGAAATTTACTGTTTTGGTGCTGCTAAGGAATTAGAGGATCAATATACTCAGCTTTTTGGGTGTGGAGTAGGTAAATTGCCTTTTAGATACCTTGGTATTCCAATTCATCATAGAAAGTTACGAATCAGTGAATGGAAGGGAGTAGAAGAAAGATTTGAGAAACGACTGAGTAGTTGGAAGGGTAAGCCTTTATCTGCAGGAGGTCGTTTAGTACTTTTAAACTCTGTCCTTAGCAGCTTACCAATGTTTATGTTATCTCTTTTTGAGATACCTCATGGGATACTGAAACGGTTAGATTATTATAGATCTAGATTCTTTTGGCAAAGTGATAATCATAAAAAGAAGTATAGACTTGCTAAGTAGAATATACTTTGTAGACCAAAAGATCAAGGAGGATTGGGTATTCAAAACCTGGATATCAAAAATATTTGCTTGCTTAGTAAATGGATTTTTAAGATCTTAAATGAAGAGGGTGTTTGGCAATGTCTCATCACAAGAAAGTATTTGCAAAACAAGACTCTTTCTAATGTAGAAAGAAAACCAAGGGATTCTCAGTTTTGGTCAGGATTAATGCGGGTTAAGCATCATTTCTTTAGATTCGGTTCTTTTCAAGTTCGTAATGGCACTCAAATTTGCTTTTGGCAAGATATGGAATGGAAACACACCCTTTAACATAAAATTTCCAGGACTCTTCCAAATTGTTAGGAAAAAGAATGCCACAGTGGCAGAAGTCATGAATTCTGACACTTTAAATTTGTCTTTTCGCCGAGCTATTACGGGACATAACTTGAGGGCTTTACATAACCTCATTACAATGGTTAGTGGGGTACATTTAACTTTAGAAAGAGATATCTTTCGATGGAATCTACATCAGAATGGATAATTTTCTGTTCATTCGATGTATCAGATTTTAATGAATCATAATGCTCCCTTTACAAACAGAAATTTATGGAGGCTTAAGATACCGCTTAAAATAAAAAAAAATTCTTTGGTATCTTCATCATGGGGTGATATTGACAAAAGATAATCTTGAAAAAAGAAATTGAACTGGTAGCAAAATTTGTTATTTTTGTAACAATAATGAAACTATACAATATCTTTTTTTTGATTGCCATGTTGCTCGTTCGACTTGGCGTATCATCCAAGTGGCTATTAATTTGACACCTCCCAGAAGTATAACCAATATGTTTGGAAACGGGTTACAGGGGATGCAGAAAGATTTACAATCTCATATTTTAGTGGGCGTTGCTGCAATTTGTTGGTCAATTTGGTCACTTCGGAATGATATTGTGTTTGATAAGAAAAGGAATTTTAACCCATTGCAGGTAGTCTTTGCGTGCATTGGTTGGATGCGGTCGTGGTCATTGCTACAACCCCAGGAGGCCAAGGACGTGATATTTTCTGGATGCAAAGCGCTAGACTTGGTAGCCAGGGATTTCTTCAACATACATGGGTAGAGAACTAGCAACAGGCTTTGTGACGTTTAAGATCTTTTATGTCATCTTTATTTGAACTTGTTGCTATCTTTCATTTTATCTTATTTTTTATTTATGACGGCTGGTTAGCTGTAATTGTGTAATAAAACCTTGACCGTATACATCTTAGGATGCAGAGGCTGGAAAATTCAATCTTCCATTATAAAAAAAGGTACATGCATACATGCGGCTACACCGGAGGCAGGCGGGCGCTGCCCTTGTCGGAGGGTGCTGCAGGACGAGCCCCGCCACGGTGAGAGCCATAGAGCGGGCGCTGCGCGAGGCGGATTCCGCCGACAATTTCCCCGCCCTGGCCGTGCTCTAGTGTGAAACAATCCAAAAATTCGAAATGAATTTGTTTGATTTTCGTTTGAATTTGCATTTGGTTTTGAGTTTGAAATTGGAAATCGAGTTTGAATTCTTTACCTCGTTTGGGCCGAATTCCTCTTCTTCTTGGGCCTTGCGGCCTGCTTTCCCTCGGCCCGTCGGCCTGCTTCCCTCCTGGCCATTCCGGCCCAGCCAGCCGTGACGACCGCGCCATGGCCGTCGCCTCCGCCTCCGGCGTGCCGCCACACCGTCGTCTTGTGCGCCCCGCCAGCGCCCGCTTAGCCGCCTTCCGCCTCCAGCGCCTTGTGACCGTCGCCCGCCGCGTCGCCATGTGCCGTGTATCCGGCGCTGCGCCCTCGCCCGCCCTATAAAAGCGGCCTCCTCCCATTCTCCAACTCGCCCGCTCCCTCCCTTCCCACAGTGAGCCTCTTCCCCTCCCTCGCCCTCAGCCTCGGCTCACGCCACGCCAGCCTTGCGCCGCCCGCCTCCGTTGCCACTAACCCTAGCCGCCCCGTCCATTGCCGGCCAATCGCCGTCGACCCTCCTTTTCCCTGCCTGGCCCCGCCTCCTCCCTCACCTCGCCCTTGCCCACGCCGACAAAGTGTCTCGCCGCATGCGGTAGTAGCCGACCTACCTACGCGCGCCCGCAAGTGGGCCTCGGCCCATTTCCGCGCCAAGAGCTGGCCCAGCACAGTAAAAGCGATTTTCGGATTTTTAATTTAATTATTAATTTCCGAAATATCGTTTTAATTCCAAAAATAGCCCAGAAAATCCAGAAAAATCCCGGAAAAACCCAGAGCTCCACCAAATACATTTCCCGAACCGTTTCGATCCCCTGAGTCCAGAAATGCTGCTCGTTTCCAAATCCAAAACTCAGAAAATTCCCAAAATCCCAGTTTTGCCCTCCGTTCTCTTCTGACTCGGTTCCCGGTTTACGTTTCAGTTTCAGTTTCTTTTCCCGTTGTTGTTTTTATCGTTTACTTATGTTGGTTGTCTTTTCCGCGTTAGATTCGACCGTTGAGATGCCAGTGGGGCGGGCTTGATCCACAGGTCGGGCGATTCGGAGCGAGCGTTGGACCAGGCGGAGCGCGATCGACTACTTCCTCTACGATTCTTCCGATCCAGCTGCCGCGCAAGGCAAGCCGTACACCCTTGATCATATTGATCCAATCATGCCATGCTATAGTAATAATTATTTTATATCGCATTATTTTACTGTATGTTGAATTATTGAAAACAATATTTTAGAATGACTTGATACCTAGTTAATGCCGAAATTGCTCATGGAACTTCCTTGAAATATTTGAACCCTATTAAATCCTTTGGAACCCTAGTTAATTGCTTATTGCCATCAATAGGTTAGACTATACTGCTAGATTAGTTCAAAACCTGGATTTAAAGAAAATGCTGCCGAATCTCTGATTCAGATGTTTGTAAAAGTGCTATAGTCTGGGGGACAGTATCGGATTAATCCCGGAGTGGATGAGATTCCGATCCCCGACTGATGATTAATGCCTTGGTTTGTCTGGTGGCCGGTACTGTGAGTACCGAGTTGGGTTTGTGGATTGAAGGCTTGGTCTTTGGCAAAAGTATAAGGTTAATAATCCCCTTGAGCAAAGTAAATAACTTAGTTTCCGCTCAACCACAGGTCGGACTGGTCGGTGGACCCGTATCCGACATAGCTCAGTAAGTTAATCATTCCTGAGATAATAATTGGACTGTTTGGTGGTACTATTCTCTGGAGAGAATAGGGACCGGGCCTTCTCGGCAGGGAAGTGGACCAGAGGGGTGGAACGGGGATGGTCCAGAGTGACATTCTTGGTTCTCACAACGGTAGACGCTAATGGGGACCCTGAGTCCAAGTTAGCAGTCTCTATCGGTAAACAACTAAAAGACAGGAATGATTAAACGAAAAGCTGTGATAATCTAAACTGGGCCACATGCATTTAAGTTGCATGAAAACTCGCGATTGGCATTAAAGGTTATAGATATCTTGTGGGTAAAGTTGAGCCTCTCTGCAGAGTTAATCTTAATGGTAATCGATTACGCCGTACTTCCGGTTAATGAAGTTAAGTTTGAATTTGGGATGATACCCGTAACTAAGCTCAAGTTACTGTTTGGAATTTGTATAAGTTGGTTAAGTGTTGAATTTGTGAAACCCCAACTACTTATTTTATAGTCTGTGCTTCAAATGTAAAATGAATTGGAAAATAAAACTGTATCCAGATACTTAACCCTATTGCCATTCCCTTTGAATATCCCCTTCATATAGTATCCAGTGGTTCCGTACGACTTGTTGAGTACTCTGTACTCACCCTTGCAAACCCCCGTCCTTTCAGAGTTCGAAGATGCGGAGCCTACCAGGAGATCGTAGATGGCGATTTAGTCTGGTTCTAGGTCTTTGTCTTCGCTCAGGCCCTGCCTGTGGTTTCTCTGTTTTGGTAATGTATCTAGAAGCTTGGACGCTTCCTTTGTAAAAAACCCGATCGTTAGACCAACTATATTGAATAAAAGTGTTGATTTGGCTTTTGCCAGGCAATGTTACTCTGGTTTTCCAACAGTTAATCTTCCTGGGTAACTGTTGTGAGTTTTCGTACTGCTCCTAAAAAAGCGGTCCGTCACATAGTGTTTCTTCAGCTTCTTCCTGAACACGGAGAACGATATACACGGCGTCTTTCTTCGAGTGGTGTACGCATCATGTATGTACGTCTGGAGACATGCAAGGAGCGCGGTCGAATCGAAGTGCGACGTGTTTTATGTGTCCTTGTATCGATGCTTGTTCGGCAATAAAAAAATGCAGTGTTTTTTTCTCCCACAAAAATAAAATGCGAGGCTTAAAAGGAGGGGCTCTAGTACCTACTACATTAGGCCATGTTCAATACAAAACGTTTACATAGGTATATAAAAAAAGAGAAACAATTTCATATTATAAAGCATCTATTCAAAAGTCAAGTTCTCTGATGTAAATATCACTTTTTTGACTAAGCATGAACGCTTAATTAAACATTAATGCTTCAAAATAAACATCTTATCTACCCATATAGCAAAAAAAATGTCAGTTTTTTCATTGCTAAGCATCCTTTTAAACGTCTGCATTATACATGACCTTAGTAGGTGTCAAAACGAACTGCTATTTCTGATGAGATTTATGCGGTTCGTTCGATCTGGCCTCTCCTAACCGAGTTCAAATGAGCTGGAGAAACAGGATGAGATCATGATCACTGGAACCACACTAGCTGCTTCCACTGGAGCAGTGACAAGCGCATGAGCCGCCGACCAGAGCTGCGAGAATCAGTATAATGGTTTATGGGCTGTTTGGTTGTCTGCACGTATAGAGATTTGCATCTACAAATATATAATTTTCCTTTTTTTTCCTTTTTATGTTTAGTTGTCTGCATCTAATTTTGAGCCGGACTCTGTAGATGCAAAATTCTCTATGCAGCCTGGCTCTGAAGGTACGGAGAAAATAGGCGTATCTCTGAATACAGCGCATAGCAGCCTCGTGTTCTGCGTAAAGGGCCACTGTCAGCCACAATAGCAAATCATGCATACGGTGCTACGTGGATATGTAAGTTTCCTTTTTTTCTTTTTTGTTTATACCTTTTGATTAGAATCTCCGATTACCGAACCGATTTCAAAAATAGGTACAAAACAAGATCAAACTTGCTATATAAATTTTAAAATATTTAAATTTCAAAATACCTGCCTACTTGTTACTTAACCAAACACCGTTTCTACATCTATGCATCCCATATTCCATCAGCCTAGTCGAGTCAAACAGGCTAGGCTCGTAAGAGAAGGCAACCAAACAGCCAGTGCATTTTGTTACGGATATGTACCGCAACATGTGACAACCAAGTGTGACCATCCTCATTTTGTCCAAGTATACCCTATGTTCACGAAGTTTCGATTAACAATTACCAACAGCCAGTTCATAAATTTAGTTTCCGGTAAGAACCATGGGGAGATATACTGCGCCTGTGCATAAACAAACCAAATTTACAATTTGGTGCATGTTTATCCTCTGGAAAAAAACTCGATGACAAATCCATCCGCAGCAGTGAATCTCAGCTTCAAAACTTTGCATATAGCAACCAGGTCGACGATCCACCTAAAACTAGATCTTTGAAGATTGTCAATTGCAACCTGAATCCGTCAAATTATCAGTCACCACCCATACCTCCAAACATTCCACCCATTTCCTTTGAGCCCATCTGTTTCATCAGAGACTGCAAACCACCCACACCGCCTATCTGCTTCAGCATCTGCGGAGGGAGGACCTTGCTCATGTGCTGAACATTCATATTGCGGGACAGTGCACTCATTTCTCCTTTCTTTGGTATCTTGAGCCCTTTCATCTTGCTCCATATCTTAGCAAGCCGCTTATACTCTTCCAGCATGTCCATAACATCCCTAACAGGCCGTCCAGATCCCCGAGCAATCCGAACAATTCGTGATTCAGTCATAATCTTCGGATTTGTGCTGTCAAGCTCTGAGATGAAATTTGGAAAGGAGCCAAAAAAATTATCGGGATGATAGTCTAATAATTTACATTGGGGAAACTTGTCAACCCACTTACCTGCATCTGTCATGGAATCCATCATCGTCATATACCGCTTAATCTTAGCTTGGCTTTCCTTCTCGTGTCCTTTGGGCATCAATTCAGCACTAAATCCAGGCAACATAGAGAATACCTGCAAACATAGAATAATCCAAATTTGAAATGTTTGTTCACCAGACTAAACAGCGATCATGAATCCTTAATTTAATCTGTAACATTTCACCAGATGTCCAAGCAATTTCAAGGGCTAAAAGTAGCTAACCTGGCCAATAGGACCCATTTTCAGAATGTTCTGGAATTGCTCATACATAAGTCTGAGAGTAAAGCTTCCTTCAGACAGTTTCTGCAGAAGCTCAGGTTGTTGATCAGTAGGTACTACTTCATGAATCTTGTCCATAAAGCCTGACCAATCTCCCATGCCTACCAATTACACAAAGTAAGGTTAATCAAAGGGAACACAGAGATAATATCACACCTAATATTTTCTGACCTAACAGGCGACTAACAAATGGTTTCACATCGAAAACTTCGAACTCATCGATGTGTTCTCCAGTTCCAATAAATATCACTGGACTTTTTGTTGCTGCGACCCTGAAAATAAACTAGGATGTTAGGTAATGCTAAGTTGCTCTCAGATTCTGACATGACGCTGTAATGTAGAAGTGATATTCAAGCACAGTATCAACCCAAAAAAGCATTATTCCACACAAAATAAAGACTACAAGGACAAAAATAGTGTTGTGCACAAAGTAGCTCCAGGCTTGAAGTACATTATCCTGAAGCACATACAATATGTTGCAACTGATTTGAGGATACCATCATCTAAATGCCGCTATATCATAATTCCATCCAACTCTGGTACTTGTTTAGAATGAGTGTTGCGTTCACTAAACCAACCTTCATGGTTGAGATTTCATTATATAGTTTTTCTCTAGAATGAAACACAGCCCTATAAAGAATTATTTGTTGAAAAATGCAACCAGAATTACCAGACTATAGTGAAGGTAAGAAAGGTCCCAATAGAGCAGCTAATTCAGATTATTTGAAGGCAATATTCTTCATAAACTAGGAAATACGATATACGAAACAGCACCAATAGTGTAGTGCAAGAAAAGGAGGAGAAAACTAACGCGCTAAGTGCGCCACCTCCTTTCGCATGACCATCCATTTTCGTAACAATTACAGCGCCAACGGAAACACTTTGTTTAAATGCTTGGGCCTGATCAAACGCAGCCTGACCGATACTACTGTCCATCACAAATATTACCAGGTCTGGTTTCTGCAGAATAGCACAAGAATGTAGGTGAGATTTCACCAGGTTGAGGTCATTGCTGAAAGTGTTTTGAGAATTCTGAGTGTATTACTGTTGCTTCTGAAACTTGGCGCATTTCTTCAAAGAGCGCTGCTTCTTGTTTGTGCCTTCCACTTGTATCTACAATGATGATATCACAGTTTTCTTTCTTGAACCTCTCCACACCCTCAACAGCAATTTTCACTGGATCAGACTCCATGTAGCTGCAAAGCGACAACCATTGGAAAAAGCAATAGATTAGAATCATAAGATTAACCAATAATTAAAGTTGTGAAGTTAGAACACCTTCCATAAAAAGGAATCTTGGCCTTTGTTGCATTCTGTTTTAACTGATCAAAAGCACCAGCCCTGAATGTATCAGCACAAACCAGTGCCGGTTTAAATCCTTTTCGCTGATGATAATATGCATATTTGGTACAAGTGGTAGTTTTACCAGAACCTGCATGGACATGATGTAGTCTTGTGAACAGAGATTGTAATTTTATAATGCAACTAAAGTGCAGATAACAAAAGCCAAAACATAATCGAACATGATCTGAGTGGGTCAAGCAAATAAGAAATGTTCACACCCAAGCCAGATAGTCGGACAAGAAAGCAACCTGATACTATACTTGACAATGTCAGATCTAACACTTACAACAACCGTTTCAAATGCCTTGGGGTCAATTAACCAACTTCCCACTGAGAATGAGAAAAGCTGCAATATACCTATTTTTAGAACAAAACATGCAATATATCTGGTATCCACCCCAAAGCCAAATAAGAATGCTTGTCAGTACATTCTGATTCTAGCACTTCTTGTCACTTAAAACTCAATTGCAGAAAAATCATATGCCAATAGCTCAATAATAAGTACAATTTAAACAAGGTGAGTAAGGGTTGACCTCTGTTAATTATATTGTATCGTCTGTCCCCCGTTAAATGCATAAATAAGCAGGCAAGCACCTCAATGAGAACTAATCAAGTCACTAGAAAAGATATTTATTCTCATAAAATTTAATCATATGTCGTAATACTTTCCAAAAAAACGCAGTCAAAATAATAACAGATATCTGTTCCTGATGCAGTATAAACACAAAAATCATGAAAAACAAAAAGAATGTTAAGGGTAAAAAGATGAATGGCCCCATGCAAGATTCAATCTAGGATTTTAAAATAACTTAGAGAAACTGACTGATTTATTACTTCTAAATTGGATGGTCCAACAAATAAATCATGCCATGTATTTTATAAGCCTTACTAGAAAATTAAAATGGGAATCCAAATTCTTAAAAGGACAAATAAAATACTCTAACTACAGAGACTACTTGGACAAAGACAAACGGCACCGTATGTCTTGATTGATTTGGATGGCTTGCTTTTTGCCTAAACAGCAAAGGAAAGGACTAATTAAGAAGATGAAACTTTCCCACATCCATGTATAGGTCATACTGCACCAGACACGAACCAGATCATGCACATGAAATGGTTATGACGAGGTAACTGCACTTGTTTACATCAGAACCTCGCATGACCAATTTGTCCATTCTGTTCTTTTATCTGTTATCCCATCTTTCCCAATATGTCATAGCTAGGCCTACTGCATCATGTTCCCATTCAGTATCATTTGCTGCAAAACCAAATTCGAACAGAACAAAGAAATTATGATGCTTTTGTGATGTGCCTCAATCACAGCATATAATATTGTTTGAAATTGACATATTCCACAAGTTACCACATTGGTGATTCAGAAAGTGTCTACAAGAGATTGGCTCAACATTGAGCTACAAAACTTCTGATGAGTTGAACTGTTGTGTATGCTAAATTGCATAAATTGGAGAGTAATATGATCATTGGATGCAATGTTCATAAAACTAAACTACTCAAGTGTTGTGAAGTGTATAGGAAAGCTCATCACATAAAAAACTGTGTTTTCCATAAAAGGCAACAAAATCAACAAGTAAATAACAAACTGGGCGCTTTGCCACTTGTATTGCTGCTCTGAACAACCTTTTAAAGCATTTATGAGCTTGATACTGGTGCATGCAATTTTAAGCCCTTCTAAGCCTGCCAACGTAAGCTAAACATCCCTATTCAAGCAAACTGTAATAAATCAAGTTGGGATTACTGATAGAAAGTTAGGAACACTCCTAACCTAATAGAGTCCCACGAGCAACCAAAAACTAGCCGGGCAAACTTCATTTGGGCAAGATGTAAAATGTAATAAACAGCAGCTACCATAAATGGGGCTAACGCGGCAGCTACCATTAAGATAAAATGGGACATAACGCAGCGGAATGTAGACTGACCTTGCAAGCCAACGAACATGACCACGCATGGCTTCCCTTTCTTGGGAGCGAAGGAAGGCTTCCCGGGATCCAACATGTTGCAGAGCTCCGTGAAGACGGCCTAAAAGAGAGAGCGACACAACAGCAATCAGCAAGACGCGGGATTTCCCCCCCAAATTACACCGACATATCCGAAAGCTTTCCGGGGTTTGGCCGTTTGGGCCGAGGAGAGGAGGGGGGCGACCTGCTGGATGATGCGGCGCTTGTTGGTGCCCGCGGCGAGCGTCTCGAGGTTGACGATGCGCTTGATGTTGGCCTGCATGTCGCGGACCATCTTGAACTGGACGTCGGCCTGCAGGAGCGCGCGCGAGATCTCGTTGAGGCAGTCGCTGAGCACCTTCTCGTCGATGACCGTGGCGTTGCTCATCTGCGCCAGCGCGCGGGAGATGCTCCCGCCGAGCTGCGCGAGCACCATCTTGCCCGATTCGGGGGGCTCTCCCTCCCTGCCTTCCTCTTCCGGTGGTGGTCTCCGCGAGTGGGGAAGAGAATTGGGGAGGATGCGAAGGAGGAGGAGGCGGCGGTGATGTGGAGATGACGGGATTGAAAAATTTTGGACGGGAAGGAGCGGAGCTACCTTGCGCCTTCACGGGATGGAGTTTGGCTGGAGGAAGGGGAGAGATGAATTAGGTCGGTGGATTGGCAAAGGAAGAGAAGGGATCAGCTAGAGATGGTCACACGGACCGCACGGCTCGTTCAGCTAGCTAGTTGGTCGGTCGAAATCTAAAATTTCGACCGGATCTTCAAATTTCGGATAAAATTTGAATAAAAATTAAATTTTAAATTTTAAATTTACTTTTTTTTTTTAATCAAGATCATCGAGATTTCGGCCAAAATTAACGAGATTTCGCCAAAAATACTGAGATCTCAATCTAAAATCACTGAAATTTTAAAAAAAACATTTGTGACGATTTTTCTTAAAAACCACAGCTTTTCTTAAAAACCATCACAGATAATGTTTTTTGAAATTTTTTAATCTGATCGAGATTTAGGATCTCAGGGGATCCAAAATCTGAAATCTCGTCGAAATTTCCGAAATTTCATTAGGATTTTGAACATGGATCAAAACTATGGCTCAAACATAGTTGAGTGGTTGCCGTGCTAGAACGGGCCCATGAGAGGAGATAGGCCGTGTTTTGCCTAGGCATTTGGCACCAAAACATTTAAATTTTTTGAAAATAATTCAAAAATATAGAAAAATTAGAAAATCATAAAAGTTTAAACAAATGTAGAAAAAATTTGGAAAAAAATCTAGAATAATTAGAAAAACTCAAAGGAATGTAGAATTTTTTTTAAAAAAAATCTATGTAAATTAGAAAAAGCTAAGAATATGAAATAAAATTCTAAAAGGAGACATAATTGAAATTAAATAACCCAAATAAATGGGCCGTGCCGTGCTAAACGTGTCGAATAACAGACCAAACCTAAACGGGTGTGCCGTGTTGTGGCGGCACGCCAGGCCGAGGCTACGGCTCAACCTCTTGGCCCATACCGGCCAACCCATTTACAGTTGGGTCGTGCCCACAATACAAGTGGCACGGCCGATCGGCTGATGGAGCAAGCTCGTCTAGGCCCAATTTGGAATGCAACAAGTAGAAAACATGAAAAATAGAATGTCACAGACAGTATAGTCTTCAATATTCTTTTATGACACTACTACTTGTATATAAAGACATGTGTAAAGTGAACTGTGAAATATGTTTAACTAAAAAATTTCAGGGACTGTCTACTAGGCATGTCGCATGTGTGTACCTAGCAGTCGGAGAGTGTGCGTGCCTCGCCTTGTTCTTCCTCCTTCGGTCATTCTTCCTTCACCCACTCTTTCTCCTCATCGCCACCGTCTTCTTCTCCCTTCCTGTCGTCTTCCTTCTCCCAAAAGAGCTTTGTGTGCCTCCATCGTGGCCCCCGCCCTCGCTCCAACCACCTACTGCCGACAGCATGCTTGTCACCTTATCGCGCCGCCCTCACTTCCTCGCTGTCACCACCCCAACCCCATATAACATAATATTCAGTTGCTCGATGTGCTGTGACACCTGCCGGCGTCACCCATAGTCCTCTTAGCCCGCTGCCGACGGTGCCATCACTGCCCACCGCCAGGCTGACAGCTGGATGATGCAACGCTTGTTGGTGCCCGCGTTGAGCGCCTCGAGGTTGACGATGCGCTTTGATGTTGGCCTGCATGTCGCGAACCATCTTAAAATGGACGTCGGCCTGCAGGAGTGTGCACGAGATCTCATTGAGGCAGTCGCTGAACACCTTCTTGTTGATGACTGTGGCGTTGCTCATCTGCGACAGCGCGCGGGAGATGCTCCCGCCGAGCTACGCGAGCACCATCTTGCCCGATTTGGGGGGCTCTCTCTCTCCCTGCCTTCCCCTTCTAGTGGTGGTCTCCGCAAGTGGGGAGGAGAATTGGGGACGCGAAGGAGGAGAGGACGACGGTGATGAGGAGATAACGGTGTTGAAAAATTTTGGACGGGAAGGAACAGAGCTACTTGCACTTTCACGAGATGGAGTTTAGTTGGAGGAAGGGGAGGGATGGGTTAGGTCAGGGGTTGGCAAAGGAAGAGAAGGGATCAGCTAGACATGGCCAAACAGACCGCACGGCTCAGCACGACTATTTAGACATGGCTCATCAAAACATGGTTAGCTAGTGGGTCATGCTGTGCCGCCCCACATGCTGAGGCCACGGCCCAAGCACAGTCTAGTGGCTGTTGTGTTTGCATGGGCTCACATGAGGCGAGGGGTCATGCTGTGCCTAGGCGGACTGGGAGGGAGGGGGTCGCCTGCGCTGGGGCTAGCGACGCCGGGGGCCCATGCACAGGAGGCAAGGGCTTGAGGCGTGCATCATGCGACCCATGCGGGAGTGACCTGTGGGAGAGGAAAACACTAGGAAAGAGAGGGAAAAGGAGAGGGGGAAAGGAAAGGAAGAGAGAAAAAAGAGAGGGAGAGGAAAAAAAAAGTGCGTGTGAAAAATTGAGTGTTTGATTCCATTCGTACTGTACAGCCAGACAACGAATGATTGAAATGACAGTGATGTGACATGCGAAAAGAAATAAAGTTGATTTTGAATGGTCATTTGTTGATTTTAACGTTATAATCAGCCAACTCTCTCTTGATGGTTATAAAATTCAACGGTCTTTTGTTGATTTTAACGTTATAATCAGCCAATGTCTCTCCTGATGGCTATAAAATTCTCCTGAGCTCAAGTGTTCAATGCACACGCACACATTCTAAGAATACACATTCGCATCTGAAACTTGCTCTTTCTCTGCTAAGCTCAACGCACCCGAAACACGTCTCTCATTTGTTCTTTCTTTTTGCTCTTCCTCTATAAAACAAAATGTTTCACGAGAGCAAGAGCAAAAGAGCTCGCCCTCACTCACCAAGTCCCTCTCGCCGGGATAGAGAGACCGATTCACGCCAATTCTCCCCAACATGGGAGACTATGGCATGGAAGACCGTCATCTGGATGGTATACACGGCATCGAGGATGCCTCGTACATTTTGGATACACCGAGCTCCGATGCCACCGCATCAATGTATCTAGGATGGGCGTCGGTATCGGCACCGAGCTCGGATGCTGCTACATCGATGCAACCGGGACAGGCGTCCATATCTGACACTCGACGGGCGTGGTGCTGGCAACACATGGACAGAATAGTCAAAATTGTGGTTAGATGTGAGGTAGTGTATGCTATTTACAAATACTGTCAAGGTAAATTGTCTGCACATGCATGTGGTGGAACAGATCATCTTAAGAGACACGTAGAGACATGCCTGAAGAAGATATCGGCATGACGGAGGCCGGGTGAGGGCGTTCAGACAGCTCAACTTCAACACCGACGGTTCGGTAAGTACGTGGGTATACAATGCTGATGTAGCTAGAGACAAAATTGCACGTTACATGATAACGAAGGATTTTTCACTTAGAATGGATGAGATTTCTAATTTCGAAATAATAGTGCAACATGATTTTTGCCCCCAATACCAACATGTTAGTAGAAGAACAACTACACATGATATTTATAAAATATTTACAAATAAACTAGAAATATTAAAACAGACTTTCATGGCAGTAGTTTTTCCTTTGCCTTAACATTAGATATATGAATTTCCTCACATCAAAGAGCAGCTTATATTAGTGTTGTTGCGAATTACTTAGACGACAACTACGTACTAAACAAAAGGGTCATAGGGTTTAGATCAATCTCCGAGTCAGACACCAGAGAAGCTATCGCTAACCATGTACTTGAGGTTATTACCGACTTTAAAATAGAAAGTATAATTATTTTCATCACTCTTGATAATGCATGAGCTAACACGATGGCTACGTATTATCTCTCATCGCATCTGGAGACTTATGTTGGAGGTTTTGTACATCACCAGAGATGCATATGCCATATTATTAATCTCATTGTGCAGGCATGGTTGATTGTAATGAAAACTAGTTTGGATAACATACACAAAGCTATCCGATTTGTTAACGATTCGTCTATAAGGTTTGCACAGTTTTCAGAGTACTGCAGGGCAACAGTAAAGAGCCAAGAATATTCAACCTTGATACGAAGGTTAGATGGAATTTGGCATATATTATGCTGAAGCAATGCAAGGACTACGAGTATATTATCACTGTCTTTGTTAACTGCAATAATGGTGTGCCGTTAGTTACTGAAGTGGATTGGCAAATTGCTTGTCATTTTTGTAAATTTTTTGAAACTTTTTACAATGCAACTAAAGATTTATCCGGTGTGTACGACCCAACTGCTTCCTTAGTCATCGAGTAGTTTTGTACTATTGCTAATGCTTTTAAAGAAAATAGAGATAATTATATTTTACATTCTATTATAGAACCAATGGAGCAAAGTTTTTTAAAATATTTTCAAGCTATTCCACATCTTTACTGTTTTGCTACTATTTTGGATCTTCGGAGAAAATTATATGACTTGCAGGGCGTCTTCTACTGAATAGGTGAGGCATTTGATCTTGGTTTCTTCGAGATCTATACTCATGTTTATAATGAGTTTTTTAGAGTTTTCGACAAATATTATGACAAGTCTAGCACCCAAAATGAAGCAAGAAGATCTACCTCAATAACGCAACAAGTACAAGGTAGTTCGACCGCGTCAAACATATGGAAAAAACTAAAAGGCAAGACGTCTAGCTCGTCTTCCCAATGGCCAAGCAGGTTGACATGAAATCCATGAGTAGAGATCAACCACCACCTTGACACGCCTTTCATGGAGACCGACCTTGACATGGACGAGAAAATCAACTCAACTTGTTCTTGTGGTAGAAGAATAACCAACGTATTTACCCCCGTGCTATCCTATTTTGCACAGGAAGTACTTACTGTTCCGGTGTCCACTTTCTCGTGCAAAATAGTACTTGAGTCGAGGAGATAGTGGACACCAGAACCATAAGTACGTCCCGTGCAAAATGGGATAGCACAGGGTACATACGTTGGTTATTCTTCCACCACAAGAGTAAGTTGAGATGATTTTCCTCATCCATGTCAAGATTGATCTCCACGAAAGGTCTCTTGTTCTCCAGCTAATGCTTCCTGTAAATTCCCAATTCATTTAGGAGTTCAAATCCAATTTGATTACAGCATCTCTCAAGAAAAAAAATGAAAAACTCCAGCAAACTCCTCATTTCATTTTTTTTCTTGAAACACCGAAAAATTCTATTGTCGAGGTAGTGGTTGAGCTCTACTCATGGATTCCATGTCGACCAGCTCGGTGATTGAGAAGACGAGCCAGACGCCTTGTCTTTTAGCTTCTTCCATATATTTGAAGCGGTCGAACTGTCTCATGCTTGTTGCGTTGTTAAGGTAGATCTTCTTGCTTCACTTCTATTGCCAAACTTGTCATAATATTTATCGAAAACTCTGAAAAACTCGTTATAAACATAAGGATAGGCCTCGGAGAAATCAAGATCAAATGCCTCACCTATTCCGTGGATGGACCCTCGCAAGTCAGATAATTTTCTCTGAGGATCCAAAATAGTAGTAAAATAGTAAAGATGTGTAATAGCTTGAAAATATTTTAATTTTTTTTTTTTGCTTCATTGGTTCTACAATAGGATGTAAAATATAATTATCTCTACTTTCTTTAAAATCATTAATAATAGTCCAATGTCACTCGATGACTAAGGAAGAAGTTAGATAGTACACACCGGACAAATCTTTAGTTGTATTGTAAAAAAATTTCTAAGAAATTACAAAAATGATCGACAATTTGCCAATCCACTTCAGTAACCAACGGCACACCATTATAGCAGTTGACAAAGACAATGATAATATGCTCGTTGTCCTTGCACCGCTCCAGCATAATATATGTCGAGTCCCATCTAACCTTGATATCAAGGTTGAATCTTTTTTGTTCCTTATTATTGGCACTGCAGTGCTCTAAGAACTGTGCAAACCTTATAGACGAATCGTTAACAAACCGGATAGCTTTGCGTATGTTATCCACACTAGTTTTCATTACAATCAAACCTGCTAGCACAATGAGATTAATAATATGGTATACACATATCTGGTGAAGTACAAAACCTCCAACATAAGTCTCCAGATGTGCTGAGAGATAATCCATAGCCGTTGTGTTAGCTAATGCATTATCAAGAGTGATAAAAATAATTCTACTTTCTATTTTAAAGTCGGTAATAACCTCATGTACATGGTTAGCAATAGCCTCTCTGGTGTATGACTCGGAGATGGGCCTAAACCCTATGACCTTTTTGTTTAGTACGTAGTTGTCGTCTAAGTAATGCGCAACAACACTAATATAGCTGCTCTTTAATGTGAGAAAATCCGTATATCTGATGTTAAGGCAAAGTAAAAACTAGCTACCATGAAAGTATGTTTTAACATTTCTAGTTTATTTGTAAACATTTTATAAATATCACGTTTAGTTGTTCTTCTACTAACATGTTGGTATTGGGGGCAAAAATCATATTGCACTATTCTTTCAAAATTAGAGCTCTCATCCATTCTAAGTGAAAGATCCTCCGTTATTATGTAACGTGTAATTTCGTCTCTAGCTACATGAACATTGTATACCCACGTACTTACCGAACCGTCGGTGTTGAAGTTGTGCTGTGTCTGGACGCCCTCGCCCGACTTCCATCCTGTCGATATCTTCTTCAAACATGTCCCTATGTATCTCTTTAGATGACCTGTTCCACCACATGCATGTGCAGATAATTTAGCTTAACAGTATTTGCATATAGCATACACTACTTCACATCCGTCCACAACTTCGACGATTCTGCCCATATGTTGACAGCACAACACCCGTCGAGTGCCAGATATGGATGCATGTCTTGGTTGCATCGATGTAGCGATATCCAAACTCGACGTCGATACCGACGCCCGTCCTAAATAAACTAATGCGGTGGCATTGGAACTCGGTGCATCCGGAATGTACGAGGCATCCTCGATGCTATGTGTGCCATCCAGATGACAGTCATCCATGCCATAGTCTCCTATGTTGAGGGACAGTTGGCGCGGATCGATCTCTTCATCCCGGCGAGGAGGAATTGGAGAGTGAGGGCATAATCTCCTGCTCTTGCTCTTGTGAAATATTTTGTTATGCGGAGGAAGAGCAAAAAGAGAACCAATAGAGAGTAAATAGAGAGAACAAATGAGAATGTGTTTCAGGTGCGTTGAGCTTAGCAGAGAGACGAGTTTCGAATGCGAATGTGTATCCTGAGAACGTGTGCATGTGCGTTGAGCACTTGACCTTAGGAGAGGGAAGAATTTTATAGCCATCAGGAGAGACGTTGGCTGATTATAACATAAAAATCAACAAATGACCGTTTTAATGATCGTTGAAGTCGATCGCGACCGTGCGGGATTAACGTTAAAATCAACTTTATTTTTTTCGTGCGTCACATCACTACCATTTGATTCATTCGATAATCTTCCCTCTCATTTTTCCCCTCCCGCTCCTCGCTCCCTCTTCTTTTCTCTCTCCTCTCTTTTTTTCCTCTCCCGCTCCCAGCCCTGACCCTTCGATTCCCACTCTGCCACTTCGAGAATTGAAGGACCACTCGCCTAACGCCCACTGCCCCACTCCCTCTCCAGCCTCTCCCTCCCTCTTGGCCTCTCCCTCCGCGGCGTCCCCACGCCCCCTCACCCCAACCTCTTGGCCTCCCCCTCCCCACATGGCTGCGCCCCTCCCTCAGTCCCACTCCCTCCCCACGCGTCGCCTCCCCTCCGGCCTCTCACCGCCTCCCTCCTCCCCTCCGACCTCCCCACCGCCTCCCTCCTCCCCGTTGCCTCCCTCCTCCTTCGACCTCCCTACCGCCTCCCTCCTCCCATCCCCACCGCCTCCCTCCACGATGGGCATGGGCGAGCGGCGGGTGGCCATCGGTGACCTCGGCGGCACACAGAGCTCAACCACCTCGACAGTGCACGGAGCTCGGCGGGCGGGCGTCAGCGACCTCAGAAGTGATGGCCCGCTTTGCTCCTCTCCCTGCCGCGACTGGCGTGCCCTACCGCAGGCCCGCGGCAAAACCGCTATGCAGCGGCGTGCCACATCCGTGATGGGTCGTGCCGCCCACCGTGCCTGGATCCTCGTCCCGGCCCGGCCCAAGGAACAGTGCCAGGCCGACCCGGCACGACCCACCTCATGCCGAGCCATGCTTTGGGTCGGGCCTTGCAACCGTGCGTCAATACCAAGCATCCCATTAGCTAAAAAAAGAAGGAAAGGAGCACATTAACTTGCATCTAGAAGGAAATGTAGACCATCACTCCTAAACATATTACTGCAAAAACGAATAAAAGCACTTCCACAATTTGCTACAAGAGAAGCAAGAGCCTAACACTTTGTAACACCCCAAAATTTGCATAATAAGGTTTAATTAATTATTTCTAATTTTCTGATATTTATTTCTGAATTTTATGGAAATTTTAAATACTTTATGCTATTTTTAGATTTATAAAATGATTTACTGTAGAAAACTTAAAACTCAAATATTGATAGGAATAATTTTATTAATTCCAAAATGTCTCAATGTATTTTTTGAGAATTTTTCTAGAATTTTTTAACCTTATTTGCTATTTTCTATAAACCTTTTTAATTCTCAGCAATAGTTAATTTAAAAAAAAATGAAAAAGGGGCCGCCTGCGAGGGGTTGTCTTCAACCTCCATCTGGCCTCTCCCTTCTGACGAGTACACATACCATGGGTACCCCCATCAGCCCGGAACCCCCGAACGGGCCGACCTCTTTAGAAGCCCAGCTCTGGCGAAGGGCCATGGGCCATAAAGAGGGGGCTTGGCCCTGATCTAGACCAGCTCCAGGTGACCAGCGGGCTCCGACCCCTTAGGTCGGAGCACGCAGCGACTGACGACTGGCCAACTGCCCTGTGTGCGCAACGTCCCGTGACGTCCGCACCAGGGTAGGCGGTCTCTTCCCGAGGACGTCAGAGGACTCGCCAAGAAGTCAAGCCCCGGTTCCGTCATCCTGACACGTCACGGAGGAGAGCGCACCCTCCCGAGGCCACGTTGAAGTCAAATACAATTAATTGCCGGGCGATGGTCGTGCGAGCGGTCGTCACCCGTCGGCCGTGAGGACCCTACCGCAGGACAACCAACCCGACATGGGGGTAGACGGAGCCCGGTCGGACGACAAGACAGAAGACCAGACTCCCAGGCGTATAGTACCCCTTCTTTTTTCTCTTCAAACTCCCATGTAACCTGCCCCCTCCGAGTCTATAAGGAGAAGCAGGGCACCCGGGGGCGGGAGAGATCGATCGATCGAAACCCTGCCTCATCTGTAACCCCCTGGCGATCGTTCGCCTCGAAAAACAATACACGCCAACAGCACGAACTGGAGTAGGGACATTCAGCCCGAACCAGTATAAACCCCTGGCTTCCTGAGTCAACCATTCGAGGAGAGGGAGCGCGCGACCCCCACAAACCAAAAATTCGTATTGCCGGTGCACGAAACAAGCGGTTAGCGCGCGCCAGGTAGGCGCTCGCGGCGTCATCACGACCTTCGTCTTGGATTCCCACTTTTCGTCCTCGATGGCTTCTTTCGCGCACCAACGGCGCTTGTGCGCCAGTGGTGGATCCGTTCGGTGCCCTCGGCTTCATCGCTACGGCGGCGGAGAGCTCGTGCTCGTCCCGCGCGGTCGCGACCAAGTCTTCTCCGAGAGGCACAGGCGCGATCGCCGACATTCTCGGCAACCTCCGCCTCGAGGCCCGGCGCGCGGGCCTCGAGGCGACCCTATCTGCCGGCATCACCTCTAGTGATCTTTGCGTGCGAATCCTGGCAGACGGCAGTCCCGCCTTCAGCGGGCTCGGCTCGTGGCCATGGCCGACTACATGCCAACTTCCTCCACGACTCTTTGGGGACTCCTCCGACCACAGTTCTAGCTCAGGCGAGCACCCCAGCGGGGCGTACTCCGCGAGTGCAACATGGCGAGCGCGGCGGATCCATCCGCCACCCCGTAACTCCGGAAACCTCCTCCGCGCGGCGAATGCGGGGAGAGGTCCCGGCGGGAGGGCGCGGGCCTCGAGGTTCGCCTCGCCGACCTCCAACGGCAGCGGGAGGCTGGGCGCGCGTAAGGCCGAGCTCGACAAACTCCAGGCCGACCTGGGCGGCGTCGACTAAGCCACCATCGGTTTTAGCGGCGCGCCGCGACGCCGGGTCCATCACCCGATTGGCGAGGGGCGGACGATCTCCGTTCTTCCCCACGCCAACCAAAGCGTCGCCGGCGGCAATCGCGCCGCGGCCGCCTGGCCGCGAACCCGACGCCAAGGCCACGTGCGAGAACCTTCGGTGGTGGAGCGTCTTGTCGTCCGGCCGCCCAGGTTCCGGTTCGAACACTCGAGCACGGCCTCGGGTCACCGGGCCACTCCCTTCGCGGGTCATCGGGCGGCGTGGCGACCCCGCATCACGAGCTTCCCCAGGCATCGCGCACCCCGGTGCGCCACCACCTGGGGGACAACCGTGACCTTCGCGCCACCCTCGAGGTGCGTAGGAGAGTTGCCGACGCGGCGGCGTCATCACAGGTTGCGGACAGCGGGCGGCGCGACCACAGCGATCCGGGTCCCGATGGCCCCGGACCACGGGCATTCACCCGCGCCATCCGCAACGCCGATTTCGGTCGAGTTCGGGCCCCAGCCAATATAGCCAAATACACAGGGGCGACGAACCCAAGTGTTTGGCTAGAGGATTACCGGCTCGCCTGCCGGGCGGGGGGAGCGACAGATGATTTCTTCGTCACCCAGTACCTCCCCATCTACCTCGCGGACTCTGCCCGAGCCTGGCTCGAGTACCTGCCCGCGGACACTATCGGAAGCTGGGTCGACCTGACGAACCTCTTCATCGGGAACTTCCAGGGCACATACAAACGCCCTGGCAACTCCTGGGATTTGAAGAGCTGCAAGCAGCAGCCGAGCGAAACCCTCTGGGACTACATTCGCCGCTTCTCCCAGCAGTGCAACGAGCTTCCCGACATCCGTGACGCCGACGTCGTCGGGGGGTTCATCTACGGCACTACCTGCGAGGCTCTGGTCCACAAGCTGGGCTGCGCCAAGCCCCAGACCACCAAGGAGTTCCTCGACATCGCCACCAACCACGCCTCCGGCGAGGAGGCTGTGGGGGCCTCCACGCCAAGCCCCGGACCACCAAGGAGCTCGTCGAACGGTCGGGAATCGCGTCAGTTCGTGTGAAGAGGCGCCGGTTCGCGCGATGGGGCGCCCGTTCCCGCCTGGTGTCTATAAAAGAGGGCGAGGGAGGCGCGAGGAGGGATGCGTTCATTCCCTCAGGTAGTGCCGTAGGCGTGGTTGCTGGCGATGTCGAGGAGCTCCTTGGTGGTCCGGGGCTTGGCGCAGCCCAGCTTGTTGACCAGAGCCTCGCAGGTAGTGTCGTAGATGAACGCCTCGACGACGTCGGCGTCACGGATGTCGGGAAGCTCGTTGCACTGCTGGGAGAAGCGGCGAATGTAGTCCCGGAGGGTTTCCCATTTCTTGCGCTCTTCAAATCCCAGGAGTTGCCAGGGCGTTTGTACGTGCCCTGGAAGTTCCCGACGAAGAGGTTCGTCAGGTCGGCCCAGCTTCCGATAGTGTCCGCGGGCAGGTACTCGAGCCAGGCTCGGGCAGAGTCCGCGAGGTAGATGGGGAGGTACTGGATAACGAAGAAATCATCTGTCGCTCCCCCCGCCCGGCAGGCGAGCCGGTAATCCTCTAGCCAAACACTTGGGTTCGTCGCCCCTGTGTATTTGGCTATATTGGCTGGGGCCCGGAACCTGACCGGGAAATCGGCGTTGCGGATGGCGCGGGTGAATGCCCGTGGTCCGGGGCCATCGGGACCCGGATCGCGGTGGTCGCGCCGCCCGCTGTCCGCAACCTGTGATGACGCCGCCGCGTCGGCAACTCTCCTACGCGCCTCGAGGGTGGCGCGAAGGTCACGGTTGTCCCCCAGGTGGTGGCGCACCGGGGTGCGCGATGCCTGGGGAAGCTCGTGATGCGGGGCCGTCACGGCCGGGCTCCGATGACCCCGCGAAGGGGAGTGGCCCGGGTGACCCGAGGCCGTGCCCGAGTGTCGGGAACCGGAACCCTGGGCGTGCTGGACGACAGCACGCTCCACCAGCCCCCGAAGGTTCTGGTACGTGGCCTTGGCGTCCGGGTTCGTCGGCTCAGGCAGCCCGCGAAGCAGCATTGCTGCCGCGGCGACGTTTTGGTTGGCGTGGGGGAAGAACGGGAGATCGTCCGTCCCCTCGGCCAACTGGTGATGGACCCGGCGTGCGCGTGCGCGCGCCAGAAACCAGTGGTGGCTCAGGCTGACGTCGCTCCAGGTCGGCTTGGAGTTTGTCGAGCTCGGCCTTACGGGCGTCCAGCTCCTCGCGCTGCCGTTGGAGGTCGGCGAGGCGAACCTGGAGGCCCGCGTCGTCCTCCCGCCGGGACCCGTCTCCCCGTACTTCGTCGCGCGGGAGGAGGTTTCCGGGAGTTACGGGGGTGGCGGATGGATCCGTCGCGCCCGCCATGTTGCACTCGCGGGAGTACGTCCTGCGCGGGAGGTGCTCCCTGTCGGAGCTAGAACTGTGGCTGGAGGAGTCCCCCAGCAGGTCGTGGAGGGAAGTTGGCATGTAGCCGGTCATGGCCACGAGCCGAGAGCCCGCGGAAGGCGGGACCGTCGTCCGCCGTGACTCGCACGCAGCATCACTAGAGGTGATGCCGGTGCGTGATAGGGCCGCCCCTGAGGCCCGCGCCGGGGCCTCGAGGCGGAGGTTGCCGAGAATGTCGGCGACTGCGCCCAGGCTCCTGGAGAAGACCTGGTCGCGGACCGCGGTGGGGACGAGCACGAGCTCTCCCGCCGTCGTAGCGATGAAGCCGAGGGCACCGAAACGGATCCAGCCACTCGGCGCTGGTGCGTCATTGGTGCGCGAGAAAGAAGCCATCGAGGACGAAAAGTGGGAATCCGAAGACGAAGGTCGTGATGACGCGCGAGCGCCCCTACCTGGCGCGCCAACTGTCGGTGTTTCGTGCACCGGCAATACGAATTTTTGGTTTGTGGGGGTCGCGCGCTCCCTCTCCTCGAATGGTTGACTCAGGAAGCCAGGGGTTTATACTGGTTCGGGCTGAATGTCCCTACTCCAGTTCGTGCTGTTGGCGTGTATTGTTTTTCGAGGCGAACGATCGCCAGGGGGTTACAGATGAGGCAGGGTTTCGATCGATCGATCTCTCCCGCCCCCGGGTGCCCTGCTTCTCCTTATAGACTCGGAGGGGGCAGGTTACATGGGAGTTTGAAGAGAAAAAAGAAGGGGTACTATACGCCTGGGAGTCTGGTCTTCTGTCTTGTCGTCCGACCGGGCTCCGTCTACCCCCATGTCGAGTTGGTTGTCCTGCGGCAGGGGGTCCTCGGCCGGGCTGACGGGGTGACGCACTGCTTCGTACGACCATCAGCTCCGGCAATTAATTGTATTTGACCTCAACGTGGCCTCGGGAGGGTGCGCTCTCCTCCGTGACGTGTCAGGATGACGGAACCGGGGCTTGACTTCTTGGCGAGTCCTCTGACGTCCTCGGGAAGAGACCGCCTACCCTGGTGCGGACGTCACGGGACGTTGCGCACACAGGCGCTTGGCCGATCGTCGATCAGCGGGCTCGACCCCGCCGGGCGGAGTCGGCCATTGCGTGCTCGACCTAAGGGCCTGAGCCTCGTCACCTGGAGCTGGTCCAGATCAGGGCCAAGCCCCCTCTTTATGGCCCATGGCCCTTCGCCAGAGCTGGGCTTCTAAAGAGGTCGGCCCGTTCGGAGGTTCCGGGCTGATGGGGGTACCCATGGTATGTGTACTGGTCACCTTCTCTCTCGTATCCATTGCTAATCGGATAAGCTTCAAATTTCCCCTCTTTTCATGCCCGATTCCTCCCCATTTCTTGTGCAACCAAATCCCCTCCACTTCGCCTTGTCCCTGACCGTTGTCCCCCAAACACTACAACCACTGTGCCAGATTTTCACACCATTGCCAACCTGCAACCACCATCTCCTCATGCGGATAGCCCTATCCGGACCCCCACCCTAAGCATCTATAAATACCGCACCGAGCTCCCCTCTACTCCCTCACTCAATCTTGGCCCTCGAAACGCCATCAAGCTCTGTCGACTTCCTCCGCGCCGGTCACCATGCTCCCACCTTGCCATCGACGCACTGGAGCCCCATTGGCCTCGTTGACCGTGTCACGATAGCAACCTACATAATTAGCCCAGGGTAACGACAGTGATGCCGCCATTACCCTGAGATAATTATACTGGTCTCGACATTACCTTGAGATAATTATACTGATCTCGACATATTAACCAATCAAAATATTAAGCGAACCTGACGTTCTATCAGTTAATACACTGTGTTTAGAGTGTTGCAACAGAAATACTAATTAGACTGAAGTGAAAACTTATTACATTTCATTGCCATGCAGGGCTACAAATTCAATATACTAATTATACATACTATTCGAGTACAACAAAAAAACATAATTCCAAAATTATTAATTACCCTGAAGACTGATAAGGCCAATGTACGATCTACCCAACAATCTAACCCTCCTAGTACCCCCCACATCATGGTTGTTTTGATCTTACAGTTGCCCCTCACCCCATGCCTCGAAGTCGAGCCCATTGGGATCCATGTCCCAATCAGATACTTGATCACCGGAGCAATTCTCTAAGCAAAGAGGGATTCAAACAAGAGTGAGTACAAACATACCCAGCAAGCATTAGTAGCAATGTGCAAACAATGAGAAAATAGCTCCGCTTTTACCATAACATCATTTCCTCCTTCTCAGCCCTTTCTTCTGAAAATAAGTTTTATTCAATTAAAATGTTGCAAGTTTTAATTTAAAAAAGAAATACTACTAACACTCGTATATGAGTTAGACTAGCTTCTGTAGCCTCCAATCGAGGAGACAATCATGAATTCATGATTTTTAACCCTGTGCAGGTTTGTACCATTTTACCTATAATGATCCCATCCTGTGAGGCCCTAGAATATTTATCACTAATCCAATATTAGATCTCAAACCCTTAAAATTCTAACGATTCCAGCTCATAACAATATTAGATCTCAAACCCTTAAAATTCTAACGATTCCAGCTCATAACTAAATTCTAAAGACTAAGCCCATAGCTGAATTCTAACGTCTCAACCCATAGCTGAGTTCAAAAGATGTCAGCCCATAGCTAAGTTCTAACATCTCAAACCATAGTTGAGTCATACGATATGTGGTCTCACCGGGCCTTCCAGCCTACCCATCTCCCACCCCTAGTGATTTACTCATACCCAAAGTAGAGATCATAATACTTTTATAGAATAACCTTTTCTAACCGATTTCACCCGTTATGATTTATACTGTAAATACAGCTTATTGCCCAAGTGTAGTAGTTTATCATTATATCATAGCCTATGTAGAGAGCCCCACCAACGATACCCATCTCATGGCACCATCTACCCACCTCATATATACACATACAACACCAGCTCCTTTCGTTAGATGATCCATTCCCAATCACATCAGTAATCAACCACTACCACAATAGTTCATAACTAATCTATCTTTCCAATAGTCCATTCCATGGTTGTCAAGACGACAAGGCGAGACGAGGCGTCAGCCGAGAGCCTGGACGCCTAGGTAAGGATTAGGCGACCAACAATAGTCTAGCATTTATCAAATTATCACCAATACATATATAACCAATATCAGTATATCACAAAAAAAATACCTGGCTCCATCCTTTTTTTTTCTCTTTTCTTTTCTTCCCTTTTTTCTTCCTTTTTCTTTCTTTTTCTTCCCTTTTTCTTCTTTCCTTTTTTCCTTTCCTTCCTTCCTTTTATTCCCCTATTTCTTCGACCGAGGAATCCTTTTATTCCCCTTATTTCTTCGACCAGCTCCTCGGCTCCCCCGTGCCTCCTCCCCCATCGCCCCCCCGACACGCCTCCTCTCCCTACCGCCTCTCCTCTTCCCTCCACCTCTCCTCCCCTGTCAGCCCCCGACGCGCCTCCAAGCCTCTTCTCCTCGCGGCGGCTGACACAGGGGACAACGATGGAGGTGGCGGGGATGAGGAGGATACCCCTGCAAAAGGGCGGCGGACCGAGCACATCGGCTTGGAGCGCGCCTTCGACCGAAGGAGGAGGATGGCGGCACAGACAAAGGAGGAGGGCGGCGGTTGAGCTCACTTTCCCAACGCCCCAACTCTGTCGCCTGAGCTCCCCTGGCAATACCTGGATGCCCCGGGTGATGCCTGGAACGTCCAGGCACCTGTCTTTCTTCGACCAGGCGCGGCGAGCGGGCATGGCGATCGGCCTCCATGACATGGACGCTTAGGCGTCGCCTTGGCGGCGACTTGAAAACAATGGTCCATTCATTCATTTAAATCCTCTATTTTTCCTTTTTAATTTATAAATAGGTTTTTAATATGCAAGTAATGATCACGATAAAACCAACCATGATTTTCATAAAACCTTGATTCAAAACATGATCAAGGAAACTTGCCTGAAATTGTGTAAAAATAATTATCCTCACTTGGATTCTAAAAATAGTCTCTTGTCGGATTTGATTCACTTCCTGAAATTATAGATTACTATATTTTAGTTGGCTATCACGTTATTGCTTGTTTTATGGTGTCCAACTTTTTTCCCAACTTCTGATAACTTGATAATTGGGTGTTGTGTGTTTTTAACTAGAGTATTCTAATTTGATGTATTTTAACTAGGTATATTTTAATTCATAATGGTTGGACTTATCATATTTTAACTTGGTCGCATCGATCAAGGGGTGAATTCCTTTATTCCAATTTTTATGGTGGTTGCTGTTAGGAAACTTGGCCCATCGTGGACCATGTGGACTCTCTCGAAACTATAGCTGTAGGTTATAAATAGGAGGCAGGGGATCACCCCATTGTACACGTGCAATCAGAATAATAAAGCAGCCAGTTCCTTCTCATATTGTGTCTCTCTCCCTCTCTCTCTCTTCTCCAGTTTAGATCTATTAGACAACCCCAGACTATTCGATAGCGAGGTTGTCTAACAGTTGCTAGCAATATTTAATTTCTTATTTAATTACCCCTTGTACTAGTTCTTATTCAGATGTTATTTTGTTATTATTATTACTATTGTTGTGTGTGTGTTGGGACCCACACAGCCCCCACGATCGTTATTATCGCCAGAACGGCAGAGGATCCCAAATCCCCCACCCACCCCCCCCGCGCCAAACAACATCCCTCCTTATTTCTTTTCTTTCCTCCCCTCCGTTCTTTTCTTGCTCCTCCTCTTCTCTAGTTTCCCCTCTCTCTCTCTCCCTCTCATAGGCCAAAGCTCCTCCCGATTTGGGCCCTCCTTCACCGCCGCCGGCCTCCGCCTTAACCCCTGCCCGCGCGGCCCCGAGCCAGCCCGCCTCGCACGCGCTCCCGCCCCGGCTGCCTCCTCCCCGGCCCGCTCCCAACCCGTCGGCCTCGGCCCCGGGCCGCGCCATACCACCCCGCGCCCTCGGCTTGGCGCCCTTCGGCCGAGCTTGATGTAGTATGTTTGAGTGTTGTGATTCGGTTGGTAATGAAGATCTGGGTTGCATTTGAGTCAGTGGTGCTGCGGCGATACCTACTGAGCCTTTGTACGCTGGGGAGTACATCGGCTCGGTGGGCACGCACGGCGCCGCCGCCCCTAATGCGATCTATGTGAAACCTATCTTGTTTTATCTTTTCTAGCGACTACATTAGATTTCTATGCTGATTCTATATCTCTGCGGTTGAACAATGGAATGCTTGCGTGGTCTTACCTGATGAATGAAGTATTGAGAGGATTGTTTGTACTAAAGATGGGTTGGCAAAGTGGTGCTGTGATCTTGCTCCCTAGATGATGGAAGGTTGGAGCTTGGCCTCCTGCTACTTGGCTTCCGGCCTTGCTCCTGGTCTTGGCTTCCTTGCTCCTGGCTCCCTGGTCTTCTTGGCCTTCTCTCTTCCTGGCTTTGCTCTCTGCTCAGCTGGATCTCGGTTGCCTTTGGGTGTCTTCGGTTGTGACTTGTGAGGTGTGAGGGGGAATGAATGTGCTGGGACAGCTGGTTCTAGCCCCTTCCCCCTTTTTAACCGAGCTGGTGCTTACAGTGAAAATTGATAATTTGTTACTATTTATTCTTGGCTACGGTTACCCGATATAGCCGGTTTGTATTTTCGCCAATGATGAAATACTAATTTGTAAGAGATGCCAACTGGTTCGGACGGTTTGGTATCTCGATGTGCGTTTCCTATTTGCGCTTAGAGCAAGGTTAATAAAAGAGCCAACTACAGGCTTTATCTCATTGTATAGCCAACCTAACAGTTCATCTATATAATAGTTAGCCATACATACACACAAAGCAATTAATACTTAGCCCATATTTATCCTCTTATTCTCTCACCAATTTTCTTGAAGCCCGTGCTGCAGCTGGCTGTAGATCTACAGCCCGTTTCTCTCCTCTCTCCTCTCCTCTCTCCTCCAACTCATTATGAATCTGATGTGGCAATCCTTACAGCCTGCTTACATCACCTTATTATACTTGCTCTTAGGTGTCCCGACGGCAACTATTATCTTTTAGCTTTTCCATTGTTTTGCTTTCCTTTATGTTAGTGCTGACAACGTTTTCAGGTATTTTAGACCAAAGCCTTTTGGAATTAGATTGTAAATCACTTGTAACCTCTTTTGTATATTCTAATTGTTGTAATTAATGTCTGTAGAATATTCCGGTGTATGAATTCTGTATGGCACATGTGTAATAATGAAATGGTGATTATTTCTGTCACAAATTTTAATAATATGCGTCATTACTTGGTTGATGATCTCTTTCATGATTAAATTTTCTGGGTTGTTTCACTTCCTCCCCACGCCAGATTTCGCCATTTCCTGAGCTGGCCGTCGTGTGTCGTCGCCGTGCTCTCCCGCTGGCGCCGTGCCCGTGTTCCCCTCCGTGACACCCCGGTGTCGCCGCCGTCGGGCGCCCACGAGCTGCGCCGCTGTGGACCGAGCACATGGTACACTAGCTGGCACTGTAGACCAAGTCCACAAGGCTAGCACCGCATGTCATAGGCCATGAGGTTTTTTCATGCAAAAATAAATTCGGTCAAAATTTATTTATAATGTTATAGTTGCGTTGTAATTTAGTTTTAGTTTAGAAAATAATTCAAAAAACTGAAAATGAGTCTTGACATCAGCATTATGCAATAAATACGAATTTTCTTTAGAAAAATGAATCAAAAATTCCAGAAAATCCTTTTCCCCTCATTTTATGTGATTTTAATATTATGGAAGTCGTTCTAACTCCGATAGAATCCATTTTTCTTCCTAAATTTATGTAAAATCCTAAATTATTTATTTTTGCTGGTTTTGAATTTTATTTAAATTTATTTACATTTTATTTGAATTTAGATCTTTCAACATTTAGACTTCGAAGTGACAAAGAGCACTAGATCGACAACCCAAATCTCGAGGCAAATTACACCCTTGATCATGTTGATTATATATTTTGAACTATATTTTGATTTAAATTACTGCATGCATAATTTTAACAATGTAATTTAAATCATATATTTAAATGCTTAGTTACTTCTAATTGTTACGACCCATTTGACTTTGATGATCTGGATACTTTGTCACCTTAAGCAAAATATCACTAGTTGGTACATTAATATAGTATTAACTAGTGGTATATAGTAAATGGCTTAGACCTTAACTTTGTATCTTTATAGGAATTTGGACCAAATAAAGATTTCTATTGAAATGGAATTATTTTATGGTATTGTTGTATGATGGAATGCTAGAAAAATGATATTGTTCAAAACAAAGTGAAAATATGATTTAGACCAGGCGAGAATAGGTTGTCAGGTGGCTTTGATATGGTTATGGATTTGTGATAAGCTCGCCTAGTCAATTAAGAGCTGGTTTATGAGCTACTGAATGTAAAGCCTATCGGTACTACCACAAGACTAGTATGGGATAGATCTGACTAATTAATTTGCAATATTCTAATGTCGATTGTGCTATACGGTTATATTATGGCGCAAGAGGGGGCTTCTGACTAGGGCGATCCTTTTAGTGCTAAAACCTTAGCGAGGCATAACTGCTTTGGAATGGCGCTTTGTAAAGGGCTTGTCACGATCTTTCTGTCACGCACTTAAGGAAATGCGTTAATTGCATGATAACAAGAGATAATCATGTCTTGTAGATAAAGTACAACTTCTGCAAAGTGTAAAACTAATTGATTAGCCGAGCCCTTGGTCCTGGGCATGCCGAGCAAGTCTTTCACATATTATACTAGTTTTTTTCCCCAAAAGTGCTTTTCAAAGAGAAATGATTTACACATGAAATGGGTTCTATCTGGAAAATTGGAATGAAACTCCGGGATCGATCATGTGTTGAAAATTGGTTTACAACTCAATTTTATTATATCAATTGTGCCTTCAAAATTACTTATTGTATTGGAAATGCTACTTCTTGCTCAAACTAACAATATTATGCCTTTCATTGATATTCTTACATTAATACTGCATTTCATGTGTGACTGGCGAGTACTTTATGTAATCACCTTGCATTATCTGTTATTTTTAGAGGAGCATATCATCACCAGTGAGAATCTCGATTGCTAGGCCGTTGTACCAGTCGATTACCTTTGGTAGATTTGCTATGTTATACTACGGTTTTAATTTACTTTCACTGTATTATTTTATGTTGTTCTGCATACTATTTATGTTGTAAACTCTGATAATTAAATAGATAGAAGTTCGTATGATATGCTGTGATATCAACTTTGTTTACTGTGTGCACTAGCGTGATCCTAAATTAATATGGTATACACGGGTCGGACAAATTTCAATTGGCCAACTCTTCCTCTTTCCAATCGTTCTCTCAATTGCAACTAGAATAGTCGTTCCCCTGCCAACAAGAAGGTTGAGATTAACCTTGCGTGCCCCCCTCTAGCACAGAAGCACAGCAGCCTGAAACTGTGTCCTGCGAGAACGAACTATAACTGCTTCTTACAGCATGAAAAGGCAAAACGGAAAGACAGAAAAACGTTCGGGGACAATCGGGCGACTCTTCTTCAAGCTACCGTCCGTCGAGGCTGGTGGGGAGAGCACGGCCAAGTGCTGTGAAGGAAGGAAGGGAGAGGAAACGGAGACGATCAGATGGATTTCACAGAGACGACGAACAGAAGAAGAGGCGGCGACCGGAGGTGTTCGCGTTCAGGGGCACGCATCGCAACAGTACACACGCTGAATCAAGCCCAATGGGGCTAACAGCATCTTGTTTATTACTAACCCCCTTAAACAAGGTTAAGTATTCCCTCTTTAAAACAAGAGAGAATAGATTATTTATCATATTTTATCTGATAGTGATCGAAAAGAATGAACGGTTTATATGTAACTTTAGTGTCCATGCACTATTGGATGCAGAGATGCAGAGGGAGGCGAGAAAGACGCACAATATTTTATTAAGGCATGTGGTGATGTCTTTGGACTCAACCAGCTGGTACTAACGGCCCGGGCAGCCTCTACATGGTTCAACCACCTTGTATTCCTACAGCTGCCCTCGACTGCTCCAAAATTCTCCATTATATCACCCAGTCTATACTTTCTTGTCTCATGTGTGCGTCCTGTCACACAAACATGGTGGAGCGCGCCAAGCAGAGCTGGGTATCAGGCTCCGGCTGATGTGGATTGTGGAGGTCCCAGGAGATTGGCTAGCGTGGCGCGGCACGATACACAATGAGGAGGGCTGGTTTTGGACCGGTTTGGGATATTGAATTAGATTAGTCTAAAATTGTAAATTGATTGGACTTATTTTTGAATCTATAGTTATTTGGATCAGATCTAGACTAGATTAGATTAGGTTCGGACCTTACGTTTTTCTACTAAATCGCAGTATTTGCACGTATTATATGTTAATTTTGGTCATATGTACATAAATATTGTACATGTAAATAATTTGGATCAAAGTCCAAGCCTTTATTTAGACCTAGATTGGACATATACTTATTAGTTTTAGACTTGGACTGAATCAAAGAAATAAAAATTTAAATTAGTAGAAAAGGATGGAGGCTGGTAGAACTGCCACGCTAACCTGCGATCGGCTGCTCGTTAGTGGCATACTGGCATCCAACAATAAAAAGGCTCGGTTGTCGATTAAGGCACTCCAGGATTATTAGTGACACACGTTATGGTGGTGCATTAACAGTTGATTTATGTGGTTTAAGTTCGAGGAACACGTTGGTTCCAGGATCTAATTCTTCCTCTCTTGGTTTGGGTTCGAGATGGTCCATCACCATATCGTTCCGCAATGCTAATATGTCCAAAATTATAGAATCATGGTGGGCAAGCCCATCCTAAAACTAATCCACTCCGCAAACTGATTTGCCCTCAGTAGAACTAATCCTTTCTCTTCCGCTCTTGCCTCGGTTCCGGTTTTATTTACTGGAAGGAGAAGGGAGAATTGCCTCGAGATAGAATTTAGAACAAGAACCACGTCCAGGTGCAGCAGACATGCATAGAATTCACAGCACTCGGACCGCGCAAACATCATATACGTGTGTCCGGCAAAACGTGTCCGGTAGCCGATAAAATGTCAGAATTTACTCGGGCAAAATAAAAATCACACACAAGTTAGCGAAAACAACTCTATAACTTAAATTTGCTTGCAGTCCAAAATACAAGAGGTTGGTGCAAACTTACAGGAGTGGTTGCAACTTGCAAGGGTTATTGCTACGTCAAAACGTAAAAAGAATGGGCCGGGCTATATACCTAACGACTACAGAAACAACCACCATATTTTCCCAACAAAATGATACATATACAATAATACAACCCTATTCATTGATAGATGTGAGTGAAGCCTCAAGCGCCTAATTGCCAGTCATGATGGGTATACAGAATCAAAGATGTAAAAGAAAAGGCAGAATATTAACAAAACTATATGATTTCCATGCGACAAAAGAACATAAAATGGGGGTCATCATTCATTGTGTCAGACGTTGCAGTCCTAGCTCCGAGGAAATGAGTCTGAGCAGCACTTGTACAAGCTCCCGCACCCTAGCTTCTCTGATGCATCAGCAGGGACAACAGAATTTCAGCATAAGCTTAAATAGCAACGAGAAAAAATGGCTCATAATAAACCAAAGCCAAAATATAGATTAAATGCCAATCATAAAAATACAGCTATATACTCTATCGGAATTTCATGTTCTACCTAATCACCCAAACATTATTTAATTAAAAAACAAATAAAGTCATAAAAATAAGGTATCAACATTCAGCAATATTGGCAGTTTTATTTCTTCACATGCCAGTTTTATGTTTTTTATTGTTTGTTCTAATACATAGAATGGGACATACGCAAAGAATATGTTTTCCTCAAAGATATTAAGCAAAAAACAGCACTCTTATAACAAATATAACAAGCATGGAAGAGCCTAGTCACTTCAGCAGTGCTGAAAGAACTATTGGGCAGTTTTCTTTCTTGGAAAGTTGGAAGTCAGAGCATGAAGTGAAACCATGGTTTAGAAGAATGGAGCTGAACAGGTTGCCACCGCCGGATGGTTAAAAGATTTACATTGTAAATTGGACAATAGTTTCTATTCAAAATTTGGCAGCTAGCTGAGCAGACATGCCCTGGCTTTTCATGAGAAAGTTCAACTAGAAGCCAATCATCCCTGTTCCAATTGTAGGAAGTATTTTAGCTAACACTTTTATTTAAAAGCTCTGCACTAAACTTGTTTGGAATTTGCTCAACACTTTCCAAGAAGAGACTCCAAAGCAATACTGTCCCTCAATTCAGGAACAATGGATTGTTCAAAGCCATAACAGTTCTGACTGAACTAATGGACTAACAGCAATAATCGGCTTGTCATTACCAACAGATAGAACCATAGTTGTAGCAACATTTTTCCTATTGGAGAAAGAAATGCTCATCAGGTTGCTTTCTGTTTGTTAGTCCCTAATATCTACGCCACATTGGCGATTTTTCTCTAGAGCTTGTGGGTATTGTTGTGTATTCATTGTAATAATTTGGATTTCGGTGTCACATGAAAGTCTACAGCGGACAGTGCCAGGCTGCAGCCATTCACACAAGTTAAATTCTTTCTGGTGCTGTTCTACTGCCTTTTTTTTCAAGTGTAAACAAAAAGGGCAAAAGACAATTAACGAGTTTTGGCCTCCATCATGTCACATGACCCAAGTTTTCTAATATGGCATGCAAAAACACATGTTGCCTGCTAATCATAAATCCTATAGAAATTGTACGCACGATTGGAAAGCACATAGCCATAAACCGCTAAAGCATAAGCTGTCTGCTATGCCATAAAGTTGTTCCCCAAAATTTTATGCATGTTTGGAAAACACAATGGGACTAGAAAACCCTTTGCTTACCTTGAGACAACAAGCTCAGAGAAAGTGGGAAGCAAAGATAACAAATGAGCCCATCCATGGGACTCATTTTCCCCTAAAGCTTCTTTCAGATATAGAGGTATTTTCAGAGCATTAGCTGTTTCAGTATTTATTTTTAGTCTAGCAAGCTTTTGAAGGACACAAATTGTTTCTTCAATCCTCACATTAGGCAATGGATGATCTCCTGCAAAAATACGACAGGATCAATACAATTTCACAAAAAAAAAGACAGCATATCTGTAATGTTATTTACATTGTTTTAAAGAATATACAAAAATGCAGCAGGATAACTATTAAAAGCAAGCTATGATTAAATCATTATCGATTTAGAAAGGTACCTAGGTCATTTTCAGCAGATAAAAACTGACCCAGTATAACCTCACATCGCTTTGTAAGAATGGATATAGAAAATTTGCTGCTTTCTGATGATGTAGCACATGAGCTTGTCTTCGATGTACAACTGCAATCACATAAACAAGCTAAGACTCAGTTCTAAATGTACGCACAGTTCGGGATAAGCAAACATTGGTGCAGCAGAGTGTAGATTTTCCCCATATCCTATAGAAACTGAAGAATTACTGATTATCTTCGTGTATGGACATAGGATCTCCACACTAAGGACAAATGAATTAAAAAAATGCATGTCAAAATTTCCCACCCACCCAATACCTTGTTGGAAAGACCCCGATTAACCAAATCCCTCACATGTTATCATGCAAAAATGCATATTAGTTCTTCAAATATGAGCAATGCAGAAAAATTATTTTGAAGATGACCCGTGATCTGTTTTTTTTATAAACATTGCACATGATGCTTGCAAGCAAACAAATCAGATAAACTGCTGTACCTGCATAAAGAAAACATCATCTGCAAACAGCTCAGCGAAAATCTGCTGCAGTGCAATGGTAGCAGACCAACAGTTTGAAGAGGCAGGGATCCTGTTCGTGATGCACAATGATCAAGACAGTTCACAAGCCTTTGCAAGACCTGAAAGGTGATCAGAGCAAACATTTGGACTACCTGTTAGATGGACACAATTGAACATTTACAAGGTTGGAATAAAATTAACTCTTCCAAGCCAACCAACTAGCAATTGTCATGTACAACTGTAAAAGCTAAAGAAATACATCTCATTTATGAACGAACCTCAACTGGAGCATCCTTTTGCAGCTTCAGAACATTGTCCCCAAAAACAGCGAGGACAGTCATCTCAAGGCTCTCATCAGCTGTAACAGAGTCAGCTGAAGGAACATCTGATGACAACACACGCCCACACGAACCAACAAGAAAGGTTTCGTACACATCTGCAACCTCCTTCCAGAAACGCGCTCTAGAAAGTTTATATGAATTCATGTCACTTTTACATCCAGCATTATCCTGTGTCACCTCATCTGTCACAACACGATTGAAGCATTCAGCAGAAATTCTCCAAAGGGTACCCCTTGGATTGTCTCTCCTTGTGTTCATGCACCTATGTTAGCAACTTCCAAAGTAAGTACGCAGGGAAACAACAATCATAATTTCATACTCTCGTTATCTAGATGGTTTCAAATTAAGCTTTCTCACATTTATAATCAGTATGAAACACTTCATTCACTAGGGAAAATTTCTTGCTTTTGTGTTCTATCTTGCTTTATAATACAGTTTACGTCCTTTATCAGATAAAAAGCTAGGAACTTAATATGCACATGTTAAAACATGACACCCCAGTAAGTTATGTCGTCATATTTAACTCCCAAAACAATATGCAAGAAAAAAATCCCTGTTTTATCAAAACATCCAAGCATCATTGTCCCATCAGTGCCTGTTAAGCTACTCTACTTCCATATATGAATAAGAATAACTAATACAGTCTTGCTCACTCTTTCTAAAAATATACAACTACCAGGATAAAATCATATGGAACATGAAAAATAGGTTTCAGTATGCAAAATGGGGCAAGAGTACGAGCATGGGTTCACGAATAAGGGCATTGTAACTTTTTCCTTCAAAGCTTTGTTAGCAATGTAAATTGAATTACATAAAGCAATTTACCTTCCAAGACCTTGAATGACTTCTGGAGAGGCACTAAACCTTACATTTGGTGGAGCCTCCAAAAAAAGGTTGGCAATGATCGGCACAAGCTTTTCTATAAATAGAATACCCCAGCCACAGCCCACCACATTATCCACTTTTGTGCCACTGCCATTGAGATGGCTTCGTTCAACTGTAGCCATGGTAAGTTACACAAATTACTCAAGAATAGACCATATTTCCTTCCAATATGCAAACCAGTATATAGGATATGATAACATGTCTTACCAAAAGCTCGCTTTGAGCCATTTACCAGTGCATCAGAATTCTGATCATGTATGTCTTTAATATTCTTTTGCAGGGGGCCTTCATGTCCGTTAAGATAGCATAGAAGCTCAAGGAGGAGAGATGACCACATTGAAGATAACATAGTTGTTGGGCGTAGCGTAGGAATAATTTCCAAGATACCACGTTGTACAGTAGGGATACTACCCTAAAGCATAAAAGACAAATTGAGACAAGAAGTAACACAGCACGGATCCTATTCTAAAGCATGGAAGTTGTCAAGATAGAAACATGGAATAAAAAAACACATTCCACGACTATCTAGGGGGACTGAAGACTAAAGGCTTCTTTCATGGTGTATTCTCATGGCCATTGATCACAAAACAAGAACTATGGAATGAAAAAGCACATTTTCAGACTATCTAGGAGAAAAATAAAGACTAAAGGCTTCCTTCATGGTGCATTCTCCTGCCCAGGTTTCACAAAACCAGAACCGGCTGTGGCCCCATTAGCTTTTTGGGAAGTGGACAGTAAACCAATCTACTGGGAAGTGGCCCAAAACAATTGGATTGTTCAAAAACGGATGTAAATCAGAGTAACTTGCAGATGGCAGTAACTCTAACTCGTTACTAAACCTGGTAGGTACCAACCCCAGGATGGTTTGACCACAAATTGGTGGGAACCAGCCAGTTCCCACTGGTTTTCTGAGCCCTGCTCGTGTCCACATTCTTCCTTTCTGTAAGTGCAAGCATACACCACTCCCCACAGTATATGTATTGGGATGGTCGACCAATGTAAAAAAATATCCAAATACTTTGCATACAAGACACTTCTAAAGTTCTACGGTCTCCGTAGTGTAGCAAAATGAGACTAATGAAAAGTGCACATTCATGAGCATACCAATTCACCATCATAATCTGTAGAATTCATGGAACTCTTAATCATCAGGTGCATAACAGCCATGAGCCTTAGATACATGTCATCATTAAATAGAGATTGTGCTTGAACATAAAGATCTCCTGCATGGAGGAAACATGATTAGTAGCTCATTGCACCATATGAAACTTACAAGAAAATGCCAAAGTTCTAAAAATTACCAAGACCACGAAGGACCTCTTGCTTCACTTTATCAACTGAGTCACTCTTATAGTTTGGTGAAGTTTGAAGAACAAGTTCATAAATATCAAGAACAGATTTGACATAGGAGGATTCAAGATTGCCCTGAAAAAATATACATGAATTCATGATGCTTTTATTATGTACATAATATCTAAAACATGAATTCATGATTCTTATGAAAATAATATCTGAAATAATGTGACAGGTCCAATACATGGCATTTCAACCACAGTAAAAGTATAAATCCAGTTTTTTTTTCTATTTACAGGAAAGCATAAACAAACTTGTAAACTCTTTGAACAACAAGTAGGCTCCTTAAAGTCACACCGCCACCTCAGGGCTGTGGAAATTTTCTTGCTAGTTTCGTTCAGATATAACAAAAATCATAAAGCAGCCAGTGCAATCGTAAGTCGTAACAGCAGTCATCAGGTGACTACATTCCTCTAATAGCTTGTATTTTGAACATTGTGCCCACATACACAAATACACAACCCTGTCTAAAATGTCCATTACTTCTTTTTTTTCCAATGACATTGGTTAAACAATTGGCTTGGTTTGGCCAAAAATAATGGAGGACTTGTTTGCTTGAGACCTTTGTTTCTTCGGTTTAAAATAGGATATCAATACTTGAACACAATTATGAATAACAAAGATTCATTACATATTAAGCTAGTATGTTCGTGATTAGACAATTGTATTTCCAATTCTATCATGAGTTATTAACATATGATAATGTTATGTTCAAAACTGTATATAAATCGATAACAGAGTTCACACCATGAGAGCACTAGGTAGCAAAATAGGAGTTGAACTGCAAATCACAAACAGAAAGGATTGTGAGATTTCTAATCCCGCTTCTCTCGTGTTTATCCCCAAAACACTCTGGGCCAAGGCCCTTACAAATTACTTTTGCAAACATTTTAGTCCGTTGTCGTCTTGTACCCCGCCTTTTTGGTCTCCTAGTGTTTCTCTTCTGTTATTGCGGGGTGTGTGTGTGCGCGCGTGGTTGTGTTCGTGCCCCCCCCCCCCCCCCCCCTCTTTGAATGAAATGCAGTGCTCCTGCGTTTTCGAGAAAAAAAAAAGTACAGGAGATACAACATTCAGCTTTCATCATCACAAAGAATCTGAGCAGGTACTTTCATGGTGAACAGGGGAAATATTTCTATCTTGTAGTCAAGGTAGGTTCTCTTATCAAACTAGATAATGAATAATGATAGCTTGACAATCCTTAATTGTAATAGTAACACTTTAGCTTAATAACTGTAATAAGTTTGTTACATAGTTACAGAGAGGGAGAGAGAACCTTTGGACAGTTTGAACCAACAAACGTCTGCAAACAATTTATAGCTGCAAGAGCAACCTCCTTGCTACCATTTAAGATGCTATTTTTGACGAAATCAAGCAAAAGCACCCAACCTGAGCATTTTTAGATATAACAACAGTCACTGGTAATTTACTGATTGATATGCAACATAAGCATAATGACTGGTACAAGAAAAACTTACCAGAAGAAAATTTGCTCAATTGCTGGAGGAGAGGAAAAAATGAACGCAAAAGCCGTGCTATACCACCTAGTACAAGAACAATAGTTTCATCCCACTGTTTTTGTGCTGTATTTCGACTAGAAAAAAAAAGGGAGGTCCATTAGATCAATAAAAGGTGAAAATGAGGCAAATTGCTAAGAAACATGCAAGCTTACAAATAATTCAAGACTATTTAGTGCCAGACCAGGTAAGCCTAAAAAATTTAAGACGGAAGTGTATTCCCTGGTCAATTTAAGTTCCAGCTTTTAGGTAAACCCCAGAAATAAGCCAGTTAAGCTCCCCCAGCCTTTTTTTTCTGATAAACAAAATCTTTAATATTGCTTTTAAAGATTGGAAACCTGTGATGGATAAGCATATGAACAGCTTTCCCTGCTCGAGTTCCTAGTTCTTTCCCTTGCCACTCATCTCTAGATGAGGTAGATGCCTGAAAAAGAAGGTTTAGCCTAATTGTAATTGGAGAAGACTCATGGGGAAGATAAAACATGCGAAACAAATGCTACATTACTTACCAAGTGGGAAACTCGTTCTAACATAGGGAAAACATATATCCACAGACAATCCTCCCACATACTTTTAGAAAGTTTTTGCCCATGGGTGCTGAGAGTCTGAAAGAGAGTCCGAACTGCCGAGTTCCGAACCTTGGAATGAACAAACATATGAGCTCTCAGTACTAAGAAAAACAGTTGCCTGCTCATAGTCCAATGATACGTAACTATTGAACTAAGTAAACCAATTGCAAATTCTTCATCCAAGGCAAGTTAAATTGAAGGAAATTTCGCTTCCAGAAAAAGGCAAGACAAATTACATTCCATGATAAGTATGCCAAGCATGCATTGAGTATGTGGTGTGCATAAAGAGGATGCCAAGGTTTGTACAATTTATGAGATTTGAATGCATATAAAAGGTAACAAACTACCAATAGTGCAGTACAACAGTAGTGCTATGGTTGTCAAAGAAAGTCAAACATTCAATGGAATCACCAATATGACTCAAAAGATGTTCAGCAAATCATGCATGGCCATGCACAGAAACAAATGGCATGTCGAAAAGACATACCTCAGGACGATCATCCGCTCCCAGTTTTTGGAGGACAGAAAAAACTGAAAAGAAAAGCTTATTACAATCAACTGCTTGTTTTAAGGGAATTTGCTTGGCAGCTTTCTCACTGGAACGTAAATTTGCCTCTTCCGTTGGTGTGCCAGACTGAACTTCTGCAAGCCAAACAAGAGCCATGAAGTGATTATATACAAATCACAGAGGATAGTACTGTTATCTGAAGTGACCATACACCTTCATTAATGTGATTAGCTTTCTCAACAGACTTGCCGATTAATCCCTTCACAACAAAATCGGTAGCAGTCCACAAAAGACCAACTGCTGTTAAACTTATGTTTATGTCAGTTTTCTGGGCACCATAAGCTCCAGTTACCAAAATGCATCTGCATCAGTTGACATGAGAAAGTATAAGAGAAAATTGCAACAGATAGTAAACAGTATGTGTGTCCAGCTCTATGAGCAATCTTAACTTTACAACTCAGGTATCATAAACTTTGTGTGTGTTCAGTCCCCCTGGTAACAGTTGAGGGTTATTGCATTTGTAAGTTGATGATTCTTGTGGTGTCCAACCAACCAGCTACCAAAAGGAGATCTCATAGTATCTGGGAGAATAGCAAATTCAATTGACTTACTCATCAAGGCATTGCACAGGAATGGTTGCCAGTCCTTCATTCATTATTACACGTATACTCTGCAAAATCAAATGTTTGTGTTGAGGCTATCTTTAAAGGGCATGGTAGAACATACCATAGTAAGAGCACATTAGGACAAATCAAATGTCATTGCATAACCATAGCATCTAACAGCAATATATGTTGAGTACCGAGCGACGAGCGTAGCTCAGTCGGTTGGCAGAGGGCGCCGTTGAGCGCCTCACCCGCCCATGTTCGACTCGGGTCGAACAGGCGCGCTCACCAACAATAAAAATAGGTACACACGTGTGCGCATTCGGTGGGATTAATTCCTTAAGCATGTGTAGGGGACACGCACGTGTGCGTATGCATGTATTGTGTGAATGTGGTGTGCGTAGGTTGTGCGTCCGCCTTGTACACCTAAAAAACAGCAATATATGTCCAAATTATTTTATTGGCATACTTAAAATCAAATTACACTTTTTTGTTCCTCCTGGACCTCCTCCATTTTAGAAGTGAACATTGTAGTCCCATTCCAATTCCATAATTTCATGCTAAAAGTAAGCTAAAAAATCTTCGACAGAACAAACATATCATGCTAAACATAAGCACTGTGCAGTTTAAAATTTTACCTGAAAGCCTAGAGAGATGATATCTTTCTCAGATGCATCAGTAACAGCCCTAGCAGAAGATGGATGTAAGCAACTAGAAGTAATAAATACAAGATAAAAACCCTAGCATGCATGAACTGCAGTAACACCTCAACATATGAAGAATACTGGGCCAACTATACGACAGTTTTTCTCCATGTCTCTGAAACAATAAGAGTAAGAAGGTATATTACTATATTGTCTGATGTACCCAATGGAAAACATACAGAACAAAGTAGTACCTCAAGAACATGCAAAAGAATTTTCAGTGCACCCATTTGAACATCAATATTCTTGTTGGAGGAATAGAGGATCATCAATGGAGAGAAAACTGCATACTCAAATGATACAGTTTCGCTTTCTTTGACCAGCTAGAAAGCACAGGAATAGAAAGGTTAGTCAAAACACAGAAGCAGAATAAGGTAAGTTCAATGAGTCCTTACTTGATCCTCTTTAAACTGATGAGGGGCTGAACTGATGCTCCGAAATTTTGCAGAACCCACTACAGAACAAATTGAATGATCTAATGAATCCAGCGCCATATTACGTAATTGTGGGTTGCAGCAATTGGCAAGCTGCAATTTGTTGCCATCATCAAGATCATCATGGCATTACATAAAAGGCAAGAAAACTAAAGGTCAATCTAAAAAGATGCATCGTTACCTCAAGATGATGAGCAGCAATTTGATCCCATATTGGTTCAACTCCTGAAACAGGGTGAAACAAATAAATACCAAAAAATAGACGCAATACTGTGTGTTAGCATGGTCTATATTAGGCAGGGTTCTTGCTAACTTTGGCAAGCCCTTTTGGGTTTAGGGAGGTGCGGCTGCACATGCATGTTGCCTTGTGCGCATGCATGTTGCCTTGTTCGCCCACTCCTTGTTTTGGTTAGTTGGTTAAATTAGGCAAGGATCTCCCCTGATTGGATAGCTTTTCTATTCCTGGGGACACCATTGCCTATATGTACTCGAGCCTTTGCTCCCCATTAATCATCCATCATTTCTCCCAATTCTCATCTACTTTCACTGTGGTATCAGTAACCTTTAAATCTTAACTAGAGTTCACATCTAATTGTACTATGCAGTTAAGACTTAAGATCAAGTTCAATGCATTGTTTTTAAGCTCTTAAGGCTCAATTGCGCATTCTTCTGCATGAATTATGTCATGAACTGGTAAATTATTATGCAATATTTTAAGGGCATGTTCATCAACAAAGGATAACAATTTCATGTGATATATTGGAATGAATATGAGATGATCCCAATGTAATGCCCAATGGGCAGGTATAGGTCCATGAGAATATTGTACATAGCTTGATAGTACATACGGTAAAATAAATGACACCAGCTGCAAATTCCGCTAATCATGTGAAGTTAGAAAAGCAAAGTCTAGCACACCTAATCGTTTAATTTAAAAAACACATCTTCCTGAGTGTCTATACTTGATCAATCTCAAACTGCCATTGTTTACAGTTTACCAAATACATCTTTCTGGGTATTTATACCTGATCAAACTTCAAGCACAGAACATAAAAGATCGTCACTGATTTAAATAGTTTGCTTGTCTGAAAAGAACATATCCATGCTCCAAATAAGGAAAACACTTACGATGAAGATTATTGATAAGTATTGATGTCATGCGTTCCACTGAAAATGCAATGTTTCCAATCTGCTGGCTTGATAATTGAGAATTTCCCGATATGTGTTGACTTGACAATTGATGCAATGCAGACAACAGTGACTTCACTGCAGCTATGTTCATCAAGGCTGAACTTTCAAACAACTACATCCAGCAAAGAAACAATATGCCATTTAGTGTATGCAAAATTTAGTTGACACAAAAACCAGCAAAAAATGCTGGCCCAAAAGGAACAAATAAAAAAACTCATGCTTGCCTCCCGACCTGAGAATTTAAAGAAGAAAGAATATGGATATCACTGTACTGTCCAGATGTATCTCTCGAGAGTCTTGAAACAGAAGATGATACTTCCTGAGAGAGAATTGGTTGCGCCACTTCAGAAAAGTTAGGAGAACATTGATGGTACCAGAAGTTAACAAAGACTGCCCTACCACAGTACCACTAGAGATGCAAGTGAGTCAACCCATGTCCACCTAAATGGTGGTTCATTTGTATACATGGACCTTGCATTAGGAATAAAGGAAATGAACTAGGATGGAGCATTGGGTCCGCCCGAGCACAAGGAGAAGCAGCTGCAACACTTAGCAGAAAATTTATCTCTTTGGTGTTTAGCATCATCCCTTTGTTGCATTAGGTTGTTAGCATTCTTATCACATTATTGCATTTAGTTATTATCTAGCCATCTATTGTCAGGGGCTGGTTGTATATAACCAAGACGTACCATTCTATGGGCGTTAAGCAAGAAATAAACAAGAAACTCCTAGTTTCTCCCCCCTGCCCTGAGGTGTGGCAGCCGCCCTACCCCAACCAAGACCATTACAACAGCCCCCCACCACCCCAAAAAATAGATACTCCTCCTGTTCCTGAATACATGTCATTCTAGCTTTCAAATTTTGTTCCTAAATGCATGTCATTCTACAATTTCAAGATGACTTTTTCCCCTTTGGCTATTTCCAAGATCATTTACTACTATAGACTAGAGTAATACACACCATTCAAAAGCAATAAATGACCTAATAAAAAGAGGGTAATTTGGTCTTTTGTACATCTATCTTGGTTGAAGTTCAAAATCCTTGAACATCATCTATTTAGGAACAAAGGGTGTATTGTACAAGCTAACTCAAAAGAATGATTATATTAACCTATATTGAGATAGAGAAAAGCAGAAAGATCATTACAGTAATCTATCCTAGTATATAAATACGAGCTAGTGGCGGTCATCCGCCATTCCTCTCTAATAAAAGCAACACGCCGATATATGGGCCGCGGACAACGACACGCTCCCCCACCTCTCGCGAATAAAAAGAAAACCAACCGTATCTCTCTCTTTCCACCCACACCCGCTCCCCCAGCTGGGCCATTCCTCACTTCTCCCTCCCTGTGACAACCCAATAGTGCATTTTTATTTTTGTAAATATGTGGCATGAATTGATTATTTAGTTCAAAAATGTGCTCCCGCTGCAACCACAGGCATTTAACTAGTGACACCATGAAGATGCCATTTGTGAAAATATGATGTTAACAAAAAAGAGTGTAACATTCCAATTTTTGGCCTTCAATGAATGTTATTGCATTTTATAATTTTGTGAATTTACTGAAATTTATTTGAATTTAATTAATGCTTTTGAATTAAACCTTTTTCAAATGTTATTTAAATTTTTGCAAAGTTTAAATAAAATTTTGTTGAAAATATTTTATTTTCCAAAATGTCTTAAACTATTTTTGAAAATTTTCTTGGAATTTTTCTGATATTTTTTTGCTATTTATTTGGCTTTGTTTTATTTTCGGGAATTATTTTAAATGGAAAATCTTTGTAAAATCAAACGACGGTTTAGGTTGTTTTTCTCGGTCCGGCCCAATTCGGCCCGGTCCTCTTTCCGCATTGCTGCAACCTACTTCGCCCTCGACGACCTAGCCCGACCCGCCTCTAACTGTCCGCTTGGCCCAGCCCGCAGCCTGCGCGCTACCGCCGTGTCAATCTCGATGTTCGCATCGCGTAGCCATCGCTTGCGCTCAGCGTCCTCGTGGCTATACAGCTCGGTGATCCTCGATCCGTGTTCTCTTTGTACCGCACCCGTTGCCCTCCTCGCCGTCAGCCGAGCTGCCGTCGTTCATCTTCGCGAGCTCGTCGGAAGATTTGAGGAGTACCGCCGCCGCCATTGTTCTTCCTTGCACCCAATCTCCACCTTCCCCGTTTGCGTCTTCAAGTAGCACGCGTCGCGCACGTCCAGATCCACACGAAACCGTACCCGATCTGTCACTTCTACGCCGTTGCGCGTCTCCTTCCTCGTCACTGGCAAGATTGCGCCGCCACCTTTTCTATCCGCGTCATCGCGCCGGCCGTTTCCACCCCGCCGTCGTCGCCGTCTTTCTGCTTCACTGTCGTGCTTCAGTCACCGCGCCATCGTCGAAAACCGAATGATCGCCAAGCGAAGCCAAGGCGCGAAGCCGAGGCGTTGGGAGACGAAGAGACGCCATCGGACGATGACGACGCTGACGCCAGCATACGTGCGTACACACGTCAGCCCTAGATCCAGAACCGTGAACCCGGCCCACCATGGACCATCGCCTTCTCGTGGACCTAGTCTATGGACCATGGGTCCCGCTTGTCAGCCTAATAGAGCATTTATAGATTTATTTTAATTCGAGGAATTTGGTTGATGCCGTCAGTTCATGTCATTAATCCAATTTTTCAGTAGAAAAATAATTCGGTAACTTTAGGGTTTTTCTATTTTATGTAGTTTCTTTTATTTCAAACTTTCGTGAGCCCATTCTCCCTCATACAAGCCCTAAATGAGGCGGTTCCAGTTTCTAAAAATTTGTAAATTCGAGCTCTATTTAATGGTGAATTTTATTTAATTTTTGAAGCTTGTTCGCTCTCTAATTTTGTATTTATTTGGTATGTTCTCTCGATTCGTGTAGACGTTGAAGCACCAGGAGTGAACGAGAGTGTCGAGGCAACTCAAAACCAAGGTCCAGACCAGGAACAACAGCTTGTTCAAGGCAAGTCTTCCTTGACCATGTTGATCCCAGATTTCTAAAATGCTTATGTTGTTTTAAATTATTACATGCTTACTTTTATGCAATGTATTTTAATTCCATCTTTAGGCTCAGCTAAATTCCCAAAATTATTATAACCACTTTGACATTGATCATTGTGTACCCTTGTCGCCCTGGATGATATTATCTAATTATTTAGTGATAATTAGTAGGGTAATATAATACGGTAGAATTGCTTTGTCCTTCTTAAACGCTTCGGTATGATGCCATTATTGGGTATTACTTCAAAACCTTGTTTAAACTCATTTGTGATGATGTGGCAATAGGTATTGCTACTATTTATAAAATAAAATAAATGGAAAATTGGTTTTAGACCGGAGCGGATGGTAAGTCAGGTAGGTGCAGGAAGCACGAGACCTTATAAAGTGAATGTTCCGCCCAAATCAATTAAGGACCGAAGCGTGTGGTATTTCAAACCGAGCACTACCGTGCAACCACAAGTCTATATGGGTATGACCTGGTCAATTAATTTGTGCGTCTCGTTACTAGCTTCGCCAGTCGGAGGAATGTGGGTGCTAGTTGGAGGCACTCGCACAACGCAAAAAGGGGACTTCTGAATTGGGCAGATGGAACCCTATCAGAGGTGAAACCTTAGCGAGCGAAGTTAATAGCGTGGTTGTGCATTGTAAAAGCCTTGTCATGGTCTCTCTGCCGTACACCTAACGAAGTGTGTCAATCCGGAGGCAAAAGGAGACGATCATGTCTTGTGGGTAAAGTTGTACACACTCTACAGAGTTAAAACTAATCGATTAATCGTACCCACGGTCAAGGGCGGGTAAGGTGTGCTTTCACACTGTAAATCTTCTTATTTTGTTTTAAAGTGAAATGATGTTTTAGGAATCCGTGAGTAGTTGGAACACTCAGGTTATTAGTTGATAGTTGGCATCAGTTGAGAACCTGTGAGTAGTTGGAACTCCCGAGCTATTGATTGGCAGTTGGCGCCAGTCAGGTAATTAGAACTCTCGGGCTATTGATTGGCAGTTAGAGCCAGTCAGGTAATTAGAACTCTCAAGTTATTGGTTGGTGGTTGAAGCCAGTCAAGTGGTTGGAATCTTCACTAGTTGTATCATTAATTTCAATCATTGCAACTACTTTTGGTCAAGTGATGCTTTGTGAAATTACTGGTTGTGTTTAAAGTTAAATATTGTTTTATGCTAAATGAGCTATATTATGCCTTCATTTGTTTAGCCTTGCATATAATTATCATGCATTATGTTTCTAAGACTTGCGAGTACAGTTGTGTACTCACCCTTGCAACATTTCAAATTCTACAGCTATGTGCACTAGCGTGATCCTAGACTAATACGGTATACACAAAAGGTTCGGATTTGCAAATCTGGATCCCGACAAAAAAGTGTTTGTCGACTTCTAGTAGCACAAATTCTTCCGCACATGTAGTAAGTTGGGGACAAAAAATACTATCATTTGAATTGTGTAACCTGGTTTGAAGATTGCGGAGAATGAATAGCTCTATCAAGTGCCGCAAGGGTCTCCAAGACCTAAAAGTTTCCAAGAATCAGATATATTACTAGAAGCATAGTGATAATCTAACTCTCCACTTACCAAAACCCAGGAAGGACCCAAGACATTGTGTAATCGATGTGCCACATTAAAAAGTGTCCTCAGTGCCTGGATTTAAGAAAATAAGAAATAAACAATTGTAAATATGCATATGAAAAAGCACCGGAGCACAATGTAATGGTAAATTTTGCTTGTTACCTGCACATTTTTTGGTGTTAGAATAATACTATCGCGCTGATCCATTAGAATTTCTGTCTTCTTTGATCCAGGAGAGAGCGAGATGCTAACAATAGGTATAAAAGGAAAATAAGTAATTGCCCAAAGTTCATGAATAAAGATAAATCAGCAGGTAATTTTATGGTTTTATGAACAGCTGAAGCACCACGTGCAACGAAATTTATCACATAAAACATTAAAATACTAATAATACGATGCCCCAACCCTCCAAATTTCAGAATTTAGATTATGCCAAATGTAATTTGAGGCATTAGCAAAGTCATATTCTAACCAGTAATCACCAATATCTATGTTATAATGATATACTTTTCACCATAGTTATTAGCTAAAAAAACACAAGCAACACCAGTAGTATCCATCCAAGCTATCATTTTCGACACAGCAATAAAAAGCTCACACAGCAATAAGCAAACAAGAAACGATGAACCCTGTCAGCCATGAGGTCATAAGTGATGCCTAATGATACATGAGACTTGCTAAAATCAACACCAGTAGCTCCCAAATGAAAATGGGAGTTCATACACAAAAAAACAACATAAATGTTCATTTAAAAAAGAAATGCCAAATCCATCCTGGCAAACCCCAGGTCATTACAAATATGTCCAAAAGACATCATAATCCCTTTCTACCACTCTTCTCGTTTTTCAAGTTCTTACTTCCCAAATTAAAAAAGTCCAAAGAAAGGAAAACTCTTTTTTATATAGGCCATAGAACCCAAAATTAATCATAGACAATTAAAAGGCTGGAATCCACAAGAGGAATTAAGGCCAAAATCGTCAAGAGTCAAGACACACATATATGGTAATTCTGACCAATTATATTACAAAGACACACACCTCATGTATTGAAAATACAAGAGTGTGGGAAAGCTGCCCGTAGGGATATGTTGTATTATTCTAACAAATGCACCTGCCCAGCAATATGCTAAGAAACAAGATGCTGGTCGCGTACCTTCTCTTCTCCCCTTCATTTGGGTTATTAATTGTAAACTTGCAAAGTGATGCTAGAAAAGAGTTTAACGGCTCTATAGCACGGAGAACTCCACAGGCCTGAAAGAGTTTGCATTCCATATTATCATGGTCAAGAAAAGGTAATTGATATGATTTTGCAGAAAGGGATACTATAGAGAATGGGGATAAAAGGGATAAAACAGAAAAGCAACCAAAAAAATCAGCATCCTGTTAAATACATATAAAGGGATGCTGTTATTCTTTAAGTGGACTCAAGCAGGGTAATTTTCCAAAGCGGTTGGTGCATCAAACAGAATATTATGATCACCTGAGTGAATGCCTGATATCCTTTCAGTATTTCTAATATTATAGCTTCTCCCTGTGACCTATTAATTGGATTCCTCATGAGCAAAAGAATAGGAAACCTAGCATAATTGAAATTAAACGAAAACATAAGTTTGAAGATGGACCTCACCGCATCAAAATAAGAGAAAGAGAGTCCAGGATGGTTAACCATGTTGAATTGACCATGGCCACACAAAGAAGAGCCAGTCCACTACAATCCCTCGTACTGTCCAATTCACATTTTGGTGATTCAAGCTAAAAGGCAACAAAAAAAATATTAATTGTACATTCCCAAATGGCCAGATTCATAAAATAAGAATCATCTCTTCTTACCTCACCAGCATCTAGAGCCTCATCAGTCAAAGTAGCAATTGTGAAAACTACACCTAAAAGGCCTTCAAGGGCCAAAGTGATGGTATGTGCCTCACTAGCAACCAAAACAGCAGCATTTGATGCATCATTATCCATGCTCCACTCAATCCCTGTGTATGTAATACTTAGGTATGCCATGATATGATCCTACGAGCTGAAAATATCCAAAAGATTTGACACATATGATAAAATTGGTATAAGCAGCAAAGATAATATAACCATTGCCTACCTTCCATATTTATCTCTAGCGCTCACATATATCCACAAGCACAAACAACAACTGCTGGAAGTATTTAGTCATGAAGTATTGACTATAGGGTTGACTTGACTCCAAGTATCAAGAATTAGAAACTTCAAGGCAAACCTTAAGTATTCCTTAGGAGTAAATAAAATTGGCAGCAAGACAGAAGAAGGCATGAGTTACTCTGATGGAATATCAGACAACTGAGTGCTCTGTGGTTTCGTAACACAAATATTACCACCATGGCAATGGACAAAAAAATGAGATCAAATTTTTTACTTTCATGTGCCAACCAGCCCACCAAAAGTTTAAGCTGTTGGGGAATGAGGGCAATAAATTTATAACATCAACACTACCTCTAATGTCTAAGGCCCAATCAAGCCTACAATGTGGAATCGACAAGGGTCACCCCATTCGTGGTCTCACCACTAGACCTTCCAAGAATTACAGCGGTTTTTTTCCCATAACAACACCGCATAAGTCATAAAGTCAGGGATATTTGGGCTCTCATACCATGTTGAATTTCATCCACCAACTCTGTCAAAAGTTAAGCTGTGGGAAAAGGTGTGCAATGTACTCAATAGTTCAATACAAATGATAACAGAAAGGACAAAATAAGGGTCGAGAACAATCACAGCTTCGTGCCTTTATCCATTGGTTATGGGTATTTTATCATGACAGAACAGTACCACCATGGTAACTTCAGTTGGTTGCCATCTGTTATTTCCTTTTTACTTTATCCATATTTATTTAGAAATTGGGATAACTAAATAATAAGAAGAGTTAGTAAACTATCGACATACTTTAGGAATTGTAGAAGGTACCTTTAGCTTTACTACTGAACATTCCAGCGACAGCTGCAAGAGTCTCTTCACTTAAATCCGAAGCCTATAAGAGAAAAAAGGTGCTCTAGTTAAATGAATAGGTTAACATAGAGCATATATATTATCATTGCACTAGAAACCGAAAGGTTGCAAATAGTCAGAACCTATGATCCAAAAGGAAAAGGGAAAAGCTCATGTTATAAAAAATGATACAAAAACACACAAGAAACCGAAAGGTTGGGAATAGTTAGAAGCACAACGCTAATCAACCGGGATGAGATTTTTTTTTCTAGCAAGAGAACCAACACCACCTGAATGGTAGCTACCACCAAAGCAAGTGCTTTAACCATGTTTTCCACAACATTGGTATTTGTAGGATTCCTGCATTATTAGCAGGAAAAAAAATACAAATGTTAGCTAAAGTGTCCCCAAAAAATATATAAATATAATGTATGCCAAGAGATGAGAAGCATTAATGCAGTAACTTGTATGAAGAAGTCACAAAAGTAAACTTCTGACAAGCAACAAAATGCAAAAGATAAAAAAATGATGGGGCCTTTTCAGTGGTAACCTCCGATAGATACTCTACATAGGGTGAAACCTTGAAAAGCATGTGTTGCTCCACCAATAGGTTATTTGCTCTTAATATACCACTACCATGCAAATAGTTATCTACATCACACGTTTGAATCTACAAATCCCGACAGGTTTATACACATCCAACCACCAGAAGAAACCAAGGAAGCTTGTATAGCTTTCCTACACTGCTTTTTCTGGATGTTGCTTGTGAGAAGGAAAGGTTTGGGAGAATTGGAATTGTCTTCATTGATAGAGGAAGTACATACATATAGACAGATATGAACCTCAGCTATGGTAATCTATCTCTATAGAAACTATCTCCTGATTTGGTACAAACAAATACCAGTGCATGCGCAGGCCAGGTATGGCAATAGATGATATGGCGCATGCCTGATTAGGCGCCTGTCCATATATGGACAGGCTGGGAATGGTAGTCTAAAACTGCTTGTTAATGGAATCCAAATCTTTCATAGTAATAAATCACCTTCCGCTAAGCTGCGAAGTGAACATTTTTCATATGATAATTAACTTGTCATCCTGTCCATTGATTATCTAATGCTAAAATATTTTAGGAATTAGGATTAATGGTGCCTTCCACAGAATATATTACATCTGCCAATCTTGTCTTCTGGCAGTACTATTCTTGACATCATTGCAACCTTATGACACTTTAACCTAATTAATGCAACTTCACATACAAGATGTGGTTAGGAGAACCATTTGCACCTAAAATGGATGTGTAAATAAATGAACTAACAGGTCAAGGTCCTATACATTAAGTTATTCCCTAGTTCAGTAGTAGACCGATTTAACCTAATTAATTCAACTTCACATACAAGATGTGGTTAGGAGTGTTATGAATAGCACTTGTATGATGAGGCCAATGGGCCAATACATACATACATGAGGGTATAAAGGGAAAGCCTATATTAGACAATATCTATACAAGGTATAACAGGATACTGTCTAACACCCCCCCCCCCCACACACACACAAACTCATGGTGGATCTACAACACTGAGTTTGGAGAGGTAAAAGTTATGATAAGCTCTAGTTTGTGTCTTCGTGAAGAAATCTGCTAGCTGGAGCTCCGAAGGCACATACTGAAGAGCCACAACCTGATCCTGTACTTGTGACCCGCGTATAAGAAGCATCAACACCAATATGTTTGGTTAGTTCATGCTTCACTGGATCTCGAGCAATGCTGATAGCACCCGTACTGTCAGATAAAAGAGGAGTCGGTGTAGAAACAGAAACACCAAAATCCTCAAGTAACCATCGTAGCCAAGTAACCTCTGCTGTCAAAAGAGTCATAGCCCGCAACTCAGCCTCAGCACTCGAACGAGAAACTGTTGTCTGCTTCTTAGTCTTCCATGCAATGAGAGAACCACCAAAAAAAACGCAGTAAGCAGAAAGGGACCGACGATCAGAGTGATCACTAGCCCATGTAGCATCAGAGTATGCCTGGAGCTGTAAAGAGCTGGAACGTGGAAAGAAAAGACGGCGAGAGATAGTTCCACGAAAATATCGTAGAACACGAAGAAGATGACTATAGTGGAGATGAGTGGGAACAGAAATGAACTGACTCGGGATATGGACTGGATATGAAATGTCAGGATGAGTGACACCAAGGTAAACAAGACTCCCAACAAGATGGCGATAGCGAGTAGGATCCTCAAGAGGTTCACCATCAGTAGGTCGAAGGTGAACATTGAGCTCCATGGGAGTCTCGGTTGTACACTCATCAGTGAGAGAATCACGATCAAGAAGATCCTGGATATACTTCTCTTGGGAGAGAAAGAAGCCCTCAGATGTAGAAGAACCCTCAATCCCAAGAAAGTATCGAAAAGGACCTAGATCGGACATGAGAAACTGCTCATTGAGACGAGCCTTGACAAAGGCAATATACTGAGAATCATCGCCAGTAATGATCATGTCATCAACATAGAGAAGGAGAAGAGTCCGACCACGAGAAGAAGTGTGAACAAAGAGCGCAGGATCATGAGCACTTGCAGAGAAACCAGCTGTAGTGATCACAGAAGAAAAACGCTCAAACCAAGCACGAGGGGCTTGCTTGAGCCCATAAAGAGAGCGACGAAGCCGACAAACCATGACCTCAGGAACAGAATACCCCGGTGGTGGCTGCATATAGACCTCCTCATGCAGCTCACCATTAAGAAAGGCATTCTTGACATCAAGCTGAGAGATGGACCACTCACGAACAGAGGCAACAGCAAGAAGAGTGCGAACAGTGGTCATGTGAGCCAAAGGGGCAAAGGTCTCATCATAATCACGACCATGCTCCTGCTGAAAACCATGCGCCACAAGATGAGCCTTCTAGAGCTCAAGAGAACCATCAGAGCGAGTCTTAATCTTATAGACCCACTTGCAAGTAATGGGGCAGACACGTGGAGGAAGTGGAACAAGATCCCACGTGCCAGTGCGCTCAAGGGCAGCAAGCTCCTCTGCCATCGCATGCTGCCATTCTTGATGAATAACAGCATCACGGTAAGAAGTTGGCTCGGCCGAATAGACTATCGATCGCGAAGAGCATAACGAGGAGGAGACACGGAAGAAGATGGCTCATCAGAAGAAGAAGATGGCACATCAGAAGAGTCCTCTGCTTGCGGATGACGAGTGTAGTAGAGAGGATAGGGAGGAACAATATCTGAAGAAGCCTTTAGAGGAGAGGACGGTGGTGAGGAAACCGGCGATAAAGGAGACGCCGATTGTGAAAGAGGAAAAGTGACAACTGGAGTATCAGGAAAAATCAGGAAAGACAGTGGCTCAACAAGGGATGTAGGGGAGGAAGAAGAACGAAAGTAGAAGGGACGAGACTCATCAAAAGTGACATCCCGTGAGATCCGTATCTGTCGGCCAACAGGATCCCAACAACGATATCCCTTATGTTCAGCACTGTAACCCAGAAAAACGCACTCAACAGACTAAGCAGTCAACTTGGTGCGTTCACGAGGTGCAAGAAGAACATAGCGCACACCCAAAAAGCGAAGACCAGAATAATCAGGAGGCATGCCACAAAGACGCTCAACTAGAATCCCACCTTTAAGATCAGAAGAAGGTTGGATATTGGTCAAGTAGGTGGCAGTGGAAACAGCCTCAGCCCAGAAGTGAGGTGGAACAGCGGAAGCAAGCATAAGAGCGCGAGCTGTCTCAAGAAGATGACGATGCTTGCGCTCAGCCACACCATTCTGAGCATGAGCACCAGGACAAGAAAACTGAGAAAGAGTGCCATGTGTAGCAAGAAAAGCTCGAAGAGCTCCTGATAGATACTCCCCTACTGATTCAGCAGGAAGAACACGAATGGGAGAATCAAACTAAGTACGAATCATGGTGGCAAAGGTCTTATAGATGGGTAAAACCTCACTATGAGAGAACATAAAATATATCCAAGTGTGGCGAGAGAAATCATCTATAAAAAGAATATAATATCGACGACCCCCTTTTGAAACAAAAGGAGCCGGACCCCAAACATCAGAATGAACAAGATCAAAAGGACGCTGTGATATAGACTCACTAGAATGGTAGGGGAGTTGTAGTTGTTTGCCAAGCTTACAACCCATAGTGTAAAGAAACATCACCAGATACAGAGCCTAAAAGACCACGACGAACTAAAGAAGACAGACGCGAACCACAAAGATGGCCCAAACGGTGATGCCACTGAGCAAAAGTCCCAGTAGAAGAAGCAACAGATGCTGAAGCGGTAGAGGAAACAGAGAGACTGGCAGAGGCAGTGGAAGGTAGATGAAGCTAGTCAAGCTCCCAAAGACGCTGAGAGTTATGGCGGCGAGGGCCAGTCCCAACTAGAGCCCCCGTGCGGCGATCCTAAACACAACAAGAGTCAGAATCAAGAATAATGCGACAACCATGATCAGTGAGTTTGGGAACATAAGAAACAGCAGGAACATGAAAAGAGGACGACAAAAGATTGTCTTGTCCTACAACAGAAAGAGAAGTACCATCTGCGGTCAGCAATGATAGGAGCAACAAGAGGACTAATGGAATGAAGACTCGATGGATCAGATGTCATATGAAAAGAGGCTCCAGAGTCAAGAATCCATGGTGTGATACCTGATGAGGGTGGTGGTGTCTCACTAGAAGACTGAGTAGCAAAACCAGCGGAACTTGTCTGTGTAGTGGCAGCCATGTGACGCAGTAGCGTAAGAATCTCCTGAGTAGAGTCAGAACCAACAGAAGTCTGTTGAGGAGAGGCACCCAAGAGTTCAGGGCCCTTAGAAGGGCGTCCACCTCGACGAGCAAGATCCTTCTTCTTCCTGTAGCAGAACTGCTCCACATGTCCATTCTTATTGCAGTAGGTGCAGTGAAGGCCGCCACCCCCAGTGGCTGGAACTAGAGTAGGCGTCACTGACGGAGGAGTAGAGCGAGATGCAGCCAAAACTAAGGGAGACATCAGCAGGCACGCGCCACGAAGACGAGTCTCCTCGGTACGAATAGCTGCAAGGGCCTCCAGCAGAGTTACACGAGGATGACGAGCAAGCAGCTGGGCACGAATCTGCTCAAACTCAGCCCGAAGACGTGTCAGGAAGCCGTAGATGCGGTGAAGCTCCAAATGAGTGCTGATGTTCACAGCACTGGCAAGTGCGGCAAACCTCCGGTCCCAAGGAATCAATCTGACACCACACTGAAGACAGCTGCGCATAGAACTCATCCACAGTAGAATCACCCTGCTGTAGCGACTGCTCCTGTCGCACAACGGCCAGGTAAAGAGAGTAACCAGCAGGCTCATAGCGGTCGCGAAGATGTGCCCACATCAGCTGTGCCGAAGACAAAGCAACAATGTCACCAGTAAGATGCACCTCCATGCTAGCAACCAAAATAGCAGAGGCAAGAGCATCTTCATCAATCCATGTCTTGTGAGCAGTAAACTGAGTCTGAAAAGACTCCACAGTATCGGCATAATCATCAGAGATCTTCTGGCGAGCAGCATCATCGGCCTCCTTGGGAATAACAGGCTTGGCAGGAGGAGCAGGACGAGGCGGACAGGATAGTTCGCCGGTAAGAAACTCCCAAAGACGCTGACCACGCATGTGAAGGCGCATATGAAGAACCCAGTCTCGATAATTGAGACCATCAAAAATAACTGGGCATCGAGGAACAGAAACAGTTCCCGAAGAACCAGAAGATGACATTTTTTTCTCTTCTCTCCTCTCTCTCTCTCTCTCTACCTCACCTCACGGACGTGAAACTTCCAACTGCTTTTCTTTACGGGAGAAGAACCGGACCTGAAAAAGTCCAAAGCTTCTCTTCACGCACGAACTTGAACTTCACCCTATGGAGTCTCGAGCAGATCGGGCTGGAGACTTGTGCACGGAGCGAGCAGATCTTGTGCGCGGAGCGAGCAGATCGGGCCGAGGTGGTACCGGTGTCGTACGGGCGACAGGTCTTCGGATTCGGCGGCGGCCGCACGTATCGAAGCACCAAGCGGGCAATGTTGACTCGCAGTTGTGGTCCGAACGTCCGGCAGACTTCACCAAGCCAAAGACAACGGGTCGGGGAGCGAGCAAAGGGCGTCAGGATCTGAGGCGTAGGGGCGACGAGCCGCAGCGGCGTTGCGTGGGCCGATGCAGAGAGATGAGGACGGCCGATGAAGCGAGGAAGAACCGGTGAAGGAAAACCAGAGGAGAGCGCAAGTGCAACGCCCATGAGAAAACCCTAACCCTAGATTTGGCTCTCATACCATGTTATGAATAGCACTTGTATTCATCATGAGGGCAATGGGCCAATATATATACATGTACATGAGGGTATAAAGGGAAAGCCTATATTAGGCAATATCTATACAAGGTATAACAAGATACTGTCTAACAACAAGAACCATTTGCACCTAAAATGGATGTGCAAATAAATGAACTAACAGGTCAAGGTCCTATACATTAAGTCACCGAATATTCCCTAGTTCAGTAGTAGACCGACAAGGTTAGTATAACACGAGTAAACTATGACAAACTTCACAGAAGGTACACCATACAGCTTCCTGAATCCTGACAACATGTTATTGGGTAGTTCACCTCGTCACTAAGGCTAGGCAAGGATGTGGTCAAAGGAAACAAACATGCCCTAAGGCACTGCTCCAACAAAACCTTACTCTAAGACAAATGAAGCAAGTTACACTAAACATTTTCTACTAAACTTAAATATTAGATCATGAATTCATGAGAATATGTGGTCATGTGCTACCTACATGGCTACACCAGTTAAATTCTGGCATCAATTCTCTTGGTGATGGACAAGTACAACTAATAGCAAAATGTGAATTATAAGTCAGTTTTTAAAATTGCTCAAAATTGATTGTCACAAGAAGAACAAAATAACAAGTAGATCCCAATTTTCTATCCTGCAAGAACAGCATAATTAGCAAGCCTCTGGAGAAGACAAAACAGAAGGCCACCCACAAGCAGAGGAAGAAGCATAGAATAAACACCTCAAAAGAATTTCGAGAATAGTGTAGAACACTAGAACTGTATATGCATAGTGTAGAACTGTATATGCATACAATACGTACATGTCAAATGTCTGAAATAGCAAGCGCAGTGTGCGAGCTTCTACACAAAAACCCTGATGAATCAACAGGCGCACAAAGTAAGAATAGATCAACCACAACTCACAAGCATCAATTTCTGTTGTTTTGAAGGAAACTTACCCTCAAAATTTCAAGAACAAGTATCTGATGCCATAAAGGTAAATCCAGACGGGTAACTTTTACAAGCATGTTAAGAAATACCTGTAAACACAAGCATCTTAGTGCTCAGGTAGGATAACATAACTAGCATAAAATAAAAGCATCGGGCACTCAAATATTATATAGAGCCAAGCTGGCAATTTCAACCTACAAGTGACCTGAAGTAGGGCCTCATTTGCTCAACATGCATGATCTCATGGTCGAGCATATTTGTGAATTGTGTATGGCAGGAAGTACCCTTAAAATAGCAGAATGAGAACTCTAATATGAACTGTTAAATCAAATTTTGATAGTTCAAACTAAGGCTGATTGCTGATTTCAATAGAAGGTCCTGATTGTAAAGTGAATAATGCATGGGTCTTTTCACAGATGTTGATGACTTTTGGCGTTTAATCTAACCCATCCAGATAAAATCCAATGATTTAAGACTAATTCTATAATATAATTCTCATTCTCCAGCGATTGGTGTTTCTCATTCTCCAGTTTTAAGACTAATTTTCATATAATACATTCCCAAGCATATTGAACTTACGTGCCTAGTCCAGTGATTCCTTTGTTTCTAATTATAATCAGAATCATAGTCACAGCTAAGACTTCCTGTTAGACTTCACAGTAAGGGTCAGTTTGCAGTTACCGTGCTGTGTTGTGCAGTGCTTATTTTAAAAGACGCTTTGAAAAGCAATTTTAAGAAATATAGCATCTGTTTGGTGAATTAGATTAAAGTCAGACAAATGCTGCAATCCAATAGTTGTTCCTATCACATTTCTAATCGTTTGTTTTGTTATTTGGAACGCAATAATATCTCCATTTGCAACTTGGTTTAGAAAACAGTAGCTAGCCAAACACCAAAATATTTTAAAGTGTTCTACTTCTACGAAATGAGATTACCATAATCCATTGCAATGCCAAACGGAACCCAAATCATTATCAGCGCTTCTCTGGTTAATCAATCAAATTATTATCAGAAAGGTTTCGGGATTGGAGCTTCGATTGATCACGTTTAATTCGGATTATTTAGTGGCGCACATGTCAATTGGAGTATTGGCATGTATATGAGCTTGAGCAGAACAGTACCTCACTTTCAGTAACAAGTGAAGAGCTGTATAGTCTGATGACATGAGCAACCAAACGAAGGACTAAACGTCGAAAAGCAGGTTCCCCTGCTTCACCCTCAAGCTGAAGATAAATCAGCAAACATATTAAACACAGAAGCTGTTAATGACAAGAATAATACATGAAATCAGGAAGGCAAAATAGTAAAGTCTAAAGAGCTAATGGAATCCACTCCGATCTAAATATTTTGATTCCCAGCAATTGAATTAGGAACTGGCACACCAAAACTCATCTGCCAGGCCTCTAACTACCTGGGACTACAAGGATTGGCAGCAAAGACTGCACCACGCTTCTTTGGTAACAGGGTCAACCTTAGAACATCATATCAAATTATCAATCCTTGCAAAGAATCACAAGTTCTATGCCGTTAATGGCATAAAATGCATGAGTTCCTTAACCAACAACAAAAACTGATATCAGCACTGCAGCACAGCTCAATTTGAAGATCATATCTTGCTTTGCTTTTGGGCACATTGGGATCTCTTACCCACTTGGGCGAGAATTTCACAACCCTACCTGGAAAGGAGGGAGGGGCTAGCTCAGGAAGGAAAAACTCTATAGGCTGGAAAGAGTTACCACCACAGGGAGCCATATTGGTTGTCTAGCTCAAGCAATGGTTCTGACAAGAACACTTTATAAAGCAAGGCAAACTCTAGAGACTCACTGGTTTTTTGTTTAAGGCCAAACCTTGCTAGCCCAGACCTGGCCAGAACGAGATAAGTGCTTTTCCCATATTAGTTAGGGCACTGGAGGCAACAGGACCAAAAGATCATACAGCCCCTATGTAATACTTTCCGTGCATCCAAGGTTCAATAGTCAACAAAGAACACATGGCCGCATGCATTTTTAAAATTAAGCGGCAGACACAAAACAACGCTTTAAATGTAAATATATACTGAATGCACCTAAAAGTACTTCAAGGGATCTTCAAACTTCTATGCTAGTAAAGTGGTAGGTCAGTTATTCATGCTTCTGCATATGAAGCCTGCAACTGTTATAATTTTGCAACTAGAAATTCAGCATGATATATGTTTGAAAAAACCAAGCTCCTGATTTTCATTTGCTTACCTCCACATTTGTGCGGAGTGAAGTCATGAGAAGCGAGCATATTTGATGGCGCAAGACCTGGCAGGTTTTAAGAGGATGCAAAGTTATGGATCAATGACTAACAAAATTGTCTGATGATAGAAGTTATACACAAACACAAACCTGCTGGTAAGATGATAATGTCCAGAATACAGCAACATATGTCGATAGCACAAACCTGGCACAAAACATGCCTACATGAGATATTGCATTCTATATACAAGTTGTGCAGAAAATATATAGTCAATAATTCACCCTCAGCAACAGTAGAGCATCAGGATCAGTAAAGTTTAAATGAAATCCTAGATAATATCGAAATATTCTATGATAAAAAGTTTAAAAAACACTGTTCAAAAAATGCAATCACTAGTGCTAACTAGACAATAATTTTCTTTGTACCATAAACTAGCTACTTAATAATTAAAAGGAACAGTCAGTATTAAATCACAAATTAGATAGAATCTGGAAAGTGGAAAAAAAAGAAACGACAACCTCATGTTTCCACATGGGACCATCTTTGTAACAATAATGTGATGAGTAGAAAAGTAGTGCTTCTATATTCTCCTCAAAAGTGAAAAGCACAAATGTTAAAGCACATCAAGGATCTGATATGCAACCACCTACTATTCCACTACTAATTATTGTTCTGTTGCAACACTCTGAACACGGTATACTAACTGATAAAATATCGGGCGCGCTCGATGTTTTAATTAGCTAGTATGCCGAGATTCGTGTGATTATCTCAGACTCAGAGTAATGGTGGTGGTTACTGTCATTACCCTGGGCTAATTATGCGGGTCGCCACACTATCTCTTGCACTTTGAACTTCCAAGGGTCATAAATTTAAGAAGGGTTTATAAGAAAATCAATATAAAGTTTAGTTTCTAGATGAATAAGCAATAGTACTTTTTTTTTTACTCTGGTGTGTTTATAATGCCCTTTACAATTGTTTTCAAAACTCTTGCCACATGTGAAGCCAGCACTCCAAATCAGTACCCAGTGCCACATCATTCACTAACGACATATGACAGCAGCAGCCAAAGTGAAACAGTTTTCAACGTGGGACAAGTGAGACTCAGTCAAAACATTTCGAATATTATGTATCATGGAAACTGTTACAAATGAAAGTATCCTGAGATTTTTACTGTGAAACATAGATAACTTACTCAAGTATGTCAAGGGCAAATGTCCTATGCAGTGAATGAGCATGCAACCACATAGCCTACAGGGGAAGAAACAGTAATAACTTTATCAAGAAAAAATGTGTCTATAAATTCAGTAATAAAAGTTGGGAGTTACTGAAAAATAATTATTTAGCAAAAAAAATATCTATTTAATTTATTCCTATTTACTGAAGAACATAAAAAAGTGCTATCAGAAATTGTTTGCACATACAGATCCACCTGCAGCAAGAGCTGTCAGGTCTTCGAGCAGACGGAGACCAAGCTTTCCAACATCACTAAGATTATCCCTCATGGTAAGCTCGCTAGAGTTACACACTAGTTGCCTGTCATGTAGTGCAAGTAAATATCAATTAAAACAGGCAAAGAAAAATGCAAAACAAAAGGATACAAAAATGAATCATTTGAAGTATTTCTGTTGTACTGTTCAATTATTTGAGTATCAAATGTCTTTTCAATTTAACTAGAACCAAGTTGTTATAATGGAAACACAAGCAATTTAAAATTTGTTATATTATAATTCATGTCAACTGCATTACCTTGACATATGTACTAAAGCACAGTAACAATGAGCAAGATCTGTCAGTATTCATTGCGCTATGCAAATGTGCAATCATTAAAAGGTATCACACAGCAAAATACAAGCATAGCGCGGCTGATAAAATTCTATCAGAATGTATGCAATGCCAATGTTGTCGAAGGCAAGAAATACACATTAGGAACAAAACTTCTAATGTCAAAGTACTAGAACACAAGGTACTAAAACAAAAACAATTGTTAAATGATTTTTGCCAAAGTTGATCTGCTTTGACTGAATGCCAACTATCTTCTAAGGCTGCTCTAATAGCCTAATTAATAAAAATATCTTCCATGAAAAATATACTAGTATTGCTCCTATTGTTCTACATTCCAACCTCACCATCATAATGGTCGGTAATCATTGACAACTCGGAAAGGGATCATTACACAGAAGACAGACACTTCATAGGTAGACTTGGAATCTTGGTCTCGAGCTTAATGGTCTGAATATTTATGACGCACTCATCTTGGCACTTTTTACCCTCCATACACTAGTGCAAAAAAGCTCCGCATTTAATCTTTTAGGGCATTTTTTCCCACACCTTAGCCCCTGCTTAGTTGTCTCATCTCATGTACGTCTCAACTCTCAACTCTGGATGATATGCCAGTCATCAATGGTGGTTGCCAGGTTGGATGCAGTGTGACAAAATCTAAAGATGATAATACTTACAAGAGGCATTTCGAACTCACAAAATTGTTATGATATTAGACTATTCTGTGTTCCTGCAAGATATGAGTACAATATTAAAAAAAGAAGATGAGATAGACTGGGTCTTACGGTGTCTGACCGAAGCTACGAGTAACATTATCAGCAACGGAGCTAGCACGCGAACTGAGTCTTGACGAAGAAGCTTTACCGGAGGGAAGTGATTCAACAAGAACAACATTATCGAAGACCAATGCCACTGCTTGTCTAAATGTAGCTGCTGCCGTGCTAAATGAACAATATATGATTTAGATGATCATGGTAAAGGAACTCTAAATCAGTGAGCAACAGCACACGAATGAGCTTACTTGTGGACACTGTCAGAAGATCGACTGCTTTCAAGCAGGTGAAGACATATGCCAAGAGCTTGAGACATGTTTTCCTGAGAGAAATATAAACAATATACTAGTAAGATAGTCCTATTGATGGTAACATTTTTATGATCCTGGAAAGGCAATCAAGAAATAATGATACCGCATCTGTTAGGCTTGCATGAACTATAAAAAAAAGGAGTCAAGTTTCACGTACAGTCCAGGAAATGCCAATAGCCATGTTCCCTCCTCTCATCAGAAAAAAAATTACTAGTGCAGTTGGAGTTAGTCTTTTTGCCATTGCAGGTAACAACATGTTATTATATAGTCTACTGAAACATAATGAACAAGAATGCACTATGTTTAACACATTAACATCTAGTAAACCCAAGTTCCAACAGCCTGCACTCCAAAGAAAATAACAAGGAAACCAAAATGACAACTACTTATTCGCTTGTTATTGCAGTCATATGTTTAATGGTTTTGGTACGGAGAAGCTTCTAGGTGTTCTAGGGTGAGCTAAACATACAACACATAAAAAGAAACTTTTCTATCTATTACAGATACCAAAGAATCAAAACAATAACTGTTGATAGTTCTACCTCACTTTCAGGTTGTAGATGTGACTGAAAGACAATCAACATTGTTTGCAAAGTCTTTAGTTGAACACTCTCATCTGCCATTTCTGCGTGCTGCAGCAAGACAAATATCACAGTTCAAAAATAATTAGTTTAAGGGCCTTAAGATACCAGAGGAAGAATGATGGAAACCAAATCATACCAAATATGTACATAGAGCAAAACAAAGCAGAAGACACAACTTCAAAAATAAACAGCTATAGTAAAGAATCGGGTTTTCCAAACATAAGCTCGGATTCTCTGTTTCCCATAAAAAAAACACATTATCAAACTCAAATTGTCAGAATAACAGTTAACAACTTAACAACACACCCTTCAATATACCCACAAAAATTACAGGTTTAATCTATACATTTATCTAAGACTAAAACTTCAAAACGAACAAAATGAGAGGCATGTGGATACAGAAGTGATCAAAAACTCACATCCCTCAAAGTAGTCAATATCGCCTTCAATGCAGATGATGCTACAGCATCATGTGATATAAGCTTTTGCAAACAGGATAGTCCTATGACACTCAGCTTCACTGATTTAACACTGCATGCCATCAGAAACATCCGCAATATATCCTCATTTTGAGCTATTTCACTTGGATTAGATAGGGATCGGAGCTGCAAGCCAAAAAGAATTGAAATTAAATGTCAAGGAAACAAGTAACATACCACTTATACCACATGAGATATACCACCACAGCACTACTGAAATGCCAAAAAGGAAAAAGGGCCACAAGATACAAGTATATTTGCAGGGGAAACAAAAGCAACAAAAAAAATGTTATTTATCATCTAGCGATTACAGATGCAGAAATTTGGACTTTATTTGGATTATGGAGGACTATGGGAGGGAAGATCCCTTGATACTGTAAAGATTAAAGAAGCTCAACAGGTAATTTTGGTTGAGTTGGATGGGTATGCTTAATCATTTTCCTGCAAAATAACAGGTTATGTTGTCAGTGCATCGCAAAGCAGATAAAATTGTGATGGAATAGAACCAATTATCTGATCAGGTCATTCACACTTCAAAAGTGCCTCAAACATACATAACCAACACAGGCAAGTGTCAAGGGGTTTCCAAAAGATCAAATTCTCCAGCAATGTGAATGAATATGGATAACTAGTCCACGTGGGCTAAGTACAAACCATATGCTGGCTAATAGTTTAAAACCAATTTGGTTCAGAGCAAACTATGGATAATGAAGACCTTGGTTTTTTTTTCATTATTGGATTACTTAACAGAAACATTTGGTGCCACTATCACTCAAGGTCACTCCTCTACCAGACTACCGGGATAACAAGGAAAATACCATTGGTAGTGTATTTACAAATACAGTAAGCTATAGCACAAAACAAAGTGGTACCTACCCCCCATGGCCCCATACGACAAGCCTGCTAACTGCTAAGAGGTATATGCAGGTGTTGTTTTGGTTGGTCTACAAGATGGTTATACTTCCATCAAATATGAGAGTAGTTTTTCATTCCCCAATGTTGATAGTTCAAAGCTAATTTTTTTGTGCCAAGTCATGTTAGGTAGTATTCTATTTTAATTACCAATCGGCCTCCATATATTTTGCTTAAGCTCTGCTAATATCGAGACCTGTTTGGTCTATTATAAACTCCTCTTAGAAAAGCTACTTCTAGGATATCCACAGCCCAGAAACAACAGTAGAAGTAAATCATGCGTCTGTTAAAATTATTATGTATAACTCTGTAATGGTGTTAGTTCATATCAATGGCTAGACTCTAACGTCTCAGGCAACGGCTTAGCGTCCGTTTCGTTGGTGACCGCTTCCTGCGGATCCCGTGGTGTTCGCACGGCCAATGATCGTGTGCGTGATGTAATCCTCTTATAAATAGAACGTGAACCGGAGATGGTCATTGAGTTCAGCAATATTATTCTTCCACTATTGTTTTTTACATGGTATCAGAGCAGCGGTCTTTTCCACAAAACCTTCCACTGCATAATCTCTGTCATCATCGACATGTCGAGCACCGGTGGCGCACTCACGAACTCCTCCGCCGGCACGTTGACACAAGCAGGAGCCATCATTCCGCCGGCCTTCAGCCACCTGATCACCGTCAAGCTGACTCCCGACAACTTCCTCCTCTGGACGATGCAGCTGTTCCCATACCTCAGGAGCCAGCGGCTGATAGGCTACATCGACGGCACCGTGGCGCAACCGACGCCCACCATCACGCAGACCGGCGAAGGCGGGGTGACAAGCATCATCCCCAATCCAGAGTTCGAACTCTGGTTTCAACAAGATCAGCTGCTATTAAGCGCAATCCTTTCATCTCTTACGGATAGAGTACTTGCACAAGTTGTTGGCTGCAATACTGCACGCGAAGTTTGGTGCGCCATCGAGCGCGCATTCGCGGCGAGCTCCCGTGCACAGATCATGCAGATACGGATGCAGCTTGCCACGATCCAGAAGAACGACCTCAGCATCCGCGACTACTTCCGCAAAGTGAAGAGTCTCGCCGACACGCTCGCCTCCATCGGCAAAAGACTTGAAGATGACGAGCTCATTGCATACATACTGCAAGGGCTCGGGCCGGAGTTTGAATCTCTGGTCACCAGCCTGACGACGCAGACGGATCCCATGACCGTCAACGACGTGTACGCGCACATGCTTAGCTTCGAGCTGAGACATGAGCGCAACAACCCCGGCGCCCAGGCAAACCAAGCAAGCCGTACCCAGGCTCGAGGAAGTGGAGGCCGTGGTCGCGGCAACGGCAACACAGGAGGCCGCGCCCCAGAAGGGCGTGGCGGTGCCAACAGCGCCAAGAACAATGCCCAAGGAGGACAAAGGCAGCCGTGTCAGATCTGCTTCCGCGACAATCATGACGCGTCCCGTTGCTATCATCGCTTCGATCAAAACTACGTTGCCAATGATGCAAGGGTCGCTGCTGCAGCAACTTCCTCCAACAGCTATGCCATAGATCCAAACTGGTATGCGGATACCGGCGCTACCGACCACATCACGCATGATTTGGAGCGCCTGTCGACAAAGGAACGCTACGCCGGCGGTGACCGGGTTCAGGTTGCCAATGGATCAGGTTTGCCCATTGCCCACGTTGGAAGTTCATTTGTTGCTGCTAGAAATCGTCATCTCATTCTGAAAAATGTCTTGCACGTTCCTCATATAAACCGGCATCTCCTATCCATTCATAAGCTAGTTTCTGACAATCATGCTTACGTTGAGTTCCACCCTAATCATTTTCTTGTTAAGGACCAAGCCACGAGGACAATTCTTCTTAGAGGGAGCTGCATCAATGGACTCTACCAGTTTCCAAATAATCGTTCTAGTCGAGCTTTCTTCACTGCCAAGGGTACCGAAGATCTTTGGCATCGCCGATTGGGACATCCCACTTCTGCTATCATGCACAAAGCTTTAGCCAAGAACAACATTCCTGTAGTTTCCAATAAAGAACCTGCTGTGTGTGATGCATGCCAGCAAGGAAAGGCTCATCAATTACCATTTTATTCCTCTTTTCACTCCACAACCAGTCCTTTGGAGCTTGTTCACTCAGATGTCTGGGGGCCAGCTCTTACTTCTGTAAATGGTTTCAGCTATTATGTAAGCTTTGTTGATGACTACAGTAGATTCACATGGATCTATTTTCTTAAGAATAAATCAGATGTCGAGTCCACTTTCATGAAATTCCAATGTCATGTTGAAAGGCTCTTAGGCAAGAAAGTACTGGCTGTTCAGTCAGACTGGGGTGGAGAGTACCACAAGTTGCATCAATTCTTTGAGAGGGTTGGAATCAAACACCAGATCTCTAGCCCTCACACTCACCAGCAAAATGGCCTTGTAGAAAGAAAACATAGGCACCTTGTAGACACTGGGATCACCCTTCTTGCCCAGTCACATATGCCTGTCAGGTTTTGGGATGAGGCCTTCCAGGCTGCTTGTTTTCTAGTCAACAGGATGCCCAGCAAAGTCATTGACAGTGATACTCCTATTCATCGACTTCTTGGAGTGCATCCAGACTACAAATTCCTGAGGGTGTTTGGCTGTGCTTGCTGGCCAAATTTGAGACCTTACAATCCTAAGAAACTTTGTTTCAGATCCAAGCAATGTGTGTTTGTAGGGTACAGTCCAAATCACAAGGGGTATAAGTGTCTGGACCGACAAACAGGAAGGATTTATATTTCTCGTGATGTCATCTTTGATGAGAATGTATTTCCTTTTGAGTCTGCACCAAATGAGTCAAGTTCATCCACACATACTTCCAGCCAACCCACTGTCCTTCCCTTTAACCTGTATTACTCTGAACACTTTCTCACTAACATTAATCCGACAGTAGGGCCTTCAGCACAGACTCAGCCAGATCCACCTTCTCCTAACCACACCTCTCCAAATAGCTCACATAGCAGATCAGCAACAACTGAGTTTCCCACTGGGCATGGACCTACTGATACTGTTGCAAATGAACCTGGTGTAGACGTTCATAAATTTGCAGGTTTTCAGGGACAGACAGAGCAAATGCAAGCTGAAGTTCCTGCAACTGAGGCCGAGTCTGAATTTTCCGAAATGGAACCAGAATCTGAAGAGCAACAGTCCTCAAGTCAGCAATCAACTCATGCTATGCGTACCAGACTGAAAAACAATATAGTGAAGCCCAAAGAATTCAGAGATGGCACTGTCAGGTACACTGCTGGAGCAACTGTCCACCATCAGACAACTCCCACAACTGAGCCAACCTCCTTTTATGAAGCAATTAAGCACAAGGAATGGAGGCATGCTATGGACAGTGAATATTCTGCACTGCTCAAGAATCAAACCTGGACACTGGTTCCACATCAAAAAGGAATAAATTTGATTGATAGTAAATGGGTCTTCAAGATTAAGAGGAAGGCTGATGGAACAATTGACAGATATAAAGCCAGGTTAGTGGCAAAGGGCTTCAAGCAACGGTTTGGTATTGATTATTTGGATACATACAGTCTGTGATCAAGCCCACTACCATCAGAGTAATCCTCTCATTGGCAGTGTCCAGGGGGTGGAGTTTGAGGCAAATTGACATTCAAAATGCATTCTTACATGGTTTTCTTCAAGAGGAAGTTTTCATGCGGCAACCTCCTGGCTATGAGAGTCCTAATGTTCCAGCAAGTCACATTTGTAAGCTGAACAAAGCCCTATATGGTCTTAAGCAAGCCCCACGTGCATGGCACTCAAGATTGACAATAAAGCTTCAAAGTTTGGGCTTCATCACTTCACAGTCTGATGCTTCTCTGTTTCTACTGAAGGCACAACAATTAACAATGTATGTTCTGATCTACGTGGATGACATAATTATTGTGAGCTCTTCTCCAAATGCAACTGACAAGCTCATACAACAGTTGACAGAAGACTTTGCTGTGAAAGACTTGGGAGATCTTCAGTATTTTCTGGGGCTTGAAGTTAAGTCTAACAAGTATGGCCTGGTTCTAACACAAAAAAAATATGCTCAAGATCTACTGGAAAGAGCCAACATGCAAAGCTGCAAACCCATTTCTACTCCCATGGCTGCAACAGAAAGACTCTCGAGAGAGGGAGGCACTCTGTTGACCGGAGAAGCACAATTTCATTACAGAAGCATAGTGGGTGGCTTACAGTACCTAACAATCACAAGACCTGATCTCTCTTTTGTGGTTAATAAGGTTTGCCAGTTCATACAAAATCCCACTGATCAGCATTGGGCTGCGGTCAAAAGAATTCTTCGATTTGTGAAAGGAACATGTGATCGAGGACTTAAGTTTCAGAAGTCTGAAAAGTGACAACATCATACTAAATGCCTATTCAGATGCTGATTGGGCCGGCTGCCCTGATGACCGCCGATCAACTAGTGGGTGTGCTGTTTTGTTAGGACCAAATTTGGTCACTTGGAGCTCAAAGAAGCAGTCGACTGTGTCCAGATCTAGCACTGAATCAGAGTACAAGGCCATCGCCAATGTGACTGCTGAATTGATTTGGATTCAGACATTGCTTGAAGAGCTTGGTGTTGCTCAGAAAGAAGCACCAGTTCTTTGGTGTGATAACATTGGAGCCACCTACATGACTTCTAACCCAGTGTTTCATGCACGCACAAAACACATTGAGGTTGACTTTCACTTTGTCAGGGAACAAGTAGCAAGAAAAGCTTTGAAGGTTCAGTTCATATCCTCCAAAGACCAAATGGCAGACATCTTCACCAAGGCATTGTCCAAAGCACCATTCAACTTCATCTGCAACAATCTCAACCTAGTACAACGAGGTTGTGATTGAGGGAGGTTGTTAAAATTATTATGTATAACTCTGTAATGGTGTTAGTTCATATCAATGGCTAGACTCTAACGTCTCAGGCAACGGCTTAGCGTCCGTTTCGTTGGTGACCGCTTCCTGCGGATCCCGTGGTGTTCGCACGGCCAATGATCGTGTGCGTGATGTAATCCTCTTATAAATAGAACGTGAACCGGAGATGGTCATTGAGTTCGGCAATATCATTCTTCCACTATTGTTTTTTACAGCGTCTCCACTACAAGAAGTTCTCAAGGGTCCTTAAATAGAAAGTATTCCTCCAACGACAACCTTATTGCATTTAATACCCAAGTTAAGTTTGTAATTCCAGTATTCCACACAAGTCATCCAGGGTGTTTATGCTTCTTGCGGGCAACTGGTGCTCTGGCTTCTTGCGGTATCACTCCCATAAGTTATTTCTACTTGGCCCAAGCTTGAGTTTCTCCAACTAAAAACCAAGTCAAAGAAAAAATCAATTGCAAATCCCAGCCTTCCCAAAAAATCCCTCGGCTCCACTCACAAGAAACAACCATTCACTACAGTTGAAATTATATACCAGCCTAGCGGCTATACCCTAACTAGCACTGGTCATTAAGCCAAACGAGCCAAACTAATCGCAAACTACAAATTACAGTTGAAATCCATCTCCTGCAAGTCATATAAGTAGAATTGGCCAAAACTTAGTGGGAGTCGTCCTCATATATCACTAGCTCACTACGTATTGCTATCGCGGTACCAAACTGGAACTAGATATAGCAGAGCCTCACAACAACTTCCAACTACACTCCGAGATGGTGGGACACTGCTCCCGTCGCTAATTGGATCCGAAACGAGGGAGCAAGCGACATACACGCGAAATGAGTGGCGGCACTGAGATCTCGGGTACGAAGAGCATGGGTCGGGAGAGGCATACCTTGAGTACGGCGTGTTCGGCGGCGTCCTTGACGGCGGGGTGGCGGCGGCGCGCCTCGGCGGAGAGCGCGCGCAGATCGGCCTCCAGCGCCGCCATGAAGGCCATCTCCGCCTCCTCGGGCGCGGCAGGGACAGCGACCGGGAGGCTAAGGGTTAGGGTTTTGGGCTATCCTCTCGCGGGGATCGAAGCGCGGGAGGAGGACCGGATGGGAGGGCGAGTGGTGAGACGATCTCCCTGGATCTGATGTGGAGCGACGAAGACGACGACGCGGAGCTTATGGGCCTGTTTGGTTTTTTGCCAAATTTGGTGTTCAAATTGGCCAAAATTTGGTCAACCATTTGCTAGGAAATGAACTAGAAAAATTTGGCTAGCCAATGGAGAAAAGAATATAGCCAAAATTTGGTTGCAAACCAAATGCTTGCCAAATTTAGTCAACACTACTAAAATTTGGCATGGCAAACATTGGCAACCAATGGACACAAACCAAACAGCCCCTATGTGCGCTCGATGTTTGTTGCAGTGTTGCCTTCGTTGTTTTGTGTTGCACGAAGAAGGTTGCCGGACCGTCCGATCTTGATCTTGCGTCTGCGAGATTTTCTGCAAACTAAACCCTTTTTTTGCTAATCTTTTCGCGAATAACAAATTCCCGAATTGTGTGTACTAGAAAAGTGAGCGCGGCGGCACGCCGCACACGTGAACGGAAAAAAATTATGTTATTTTTCGCATACTGCGGAGAAAAAGCAAACAACGAAAATATTCTTTCCAATAAAAACGGAGAAACGGAGAACGGAAAACGAATTTACATTTCTTTTGAGGAAAAAGCGGGCAACGATTTTTTCCCCATGCTCCGGAGAAAAAAGCGGACCATGTAAACATTTTTTCCGGGCAAAACGGAGAAAGGACCGCCGCGCACGTGAACGGGGAAAAAAATTATGTTGTTTTTCGCATGCTCCCGGAGAAAAAACGAAAAACGAAAATATTCGTTGTAACAAAAACGGAGAAACATCGAACGGGAAACGAATTTACATTTTTTTTTCAGGAAAAAGCGGTCAACGAAAATATTTATTCTTTCTAACAAAAATGGAGAAACGTCGAACGGAAAACGAATTTATATTTTTTTTTGAGGAAAAAGCGGACAACGAAAATATTTTTTCCATGCTTCGGAGGAAAAACGGACCACGAAAATATTTTTTTCGGGCAAAACGGAGAAAGGACCTAAATGTAAAGTGCAAGGACCTATTTGTTATGATTTTGGACCTGTTCGCTATTTTAAAAAACTATAAAAGGGCTCGTCCTTGATTCGTATTTAACAGAAGGTTCTTTCTGCAAAACGGCGAGCAAGGGACCTAAACGTGAATCGAGAAAAAAAAATCCCCCTCACAGGAAATTACAAAGGACCCCTACGCAAATTAAAAGGACCTATCTGTAATTATAAACATGAGATTAGAACAGAGATCCACAACTATCTCCTCTTTATTGATTTTTCTTGTAGAAGAAAACTAGATCCAAGAGTAATATATTAGGACTGAGACCTAATTAGAGATGTCATAGGAGTCTGTTTAGAAAGGTGACAACACATATATAGAATAGAATATTCTACAACACTCTCCCTGGGGCACTTTCCAACGCCAATTTCAGGTCTCATTAAAAACTCTTTTCAAAAACTCAATGGAAAAATGAACTGGAGAAAAGAGTATATAGGTGGCGTGTATCATGTCATTGCACATGTTGCCTCACTAAAAACATTTAATTGAGAAAATCCAATATGACAAACTCAAGTAAGAAAAAAATGGTACAACATATCATCTCAAAAATGCATGGATCCAAATCCTGACAAGATTTCAGAAATCTCGCCGAGATTTCGGATTTTGGACCCTCTGAGACCCTAAATCTTGGCCAGGTAAAAAAATAAAAATCAAACTGCTACAATACCCATCCAAATCTCAGCAAGATCTCGGTGATTTCAGCCGAAATCTCGATGTTTTTTTACCGTATTTTCATTTTTATTTGCCGGATTTGATGGATTTAGGGTCAAGACAATCCACACAAAAAAATTAAAAAAAATTGACGTGTTTTTGATCATTTTTCGGTCAAAATAAGTTGACCAACATCTCGGTTTTTTCGGTTGACAAAAAACATATTTGAATTTGGTTTTTGAATTTCGTTCGGATTTTATTTGAAATTCCAAGATCTCACTGAGATTTCGGATTTCGGCCATCCCTGAGATTACCACCAAAATGAAAATTTGAACCTTGCAAAGATGATCACATATAAAGTCAGTAAGGTTTTGGTAAACAGATCAGCTATATTTTTACTAGTCTAAATCTTATGTATTTCAACACTCCCCATCTCCTGATGTTCATGGGAACAGAAAATACTTAGAATAAATATGTTTTTTTTCATGTTCATCTAGACACAATCGTTCTTCATTTGTGCAATATATGCTGCATTATCCTCCTGGATAATTGTGGAGATTTTATCCACCTCTATACCACATGACTTTTGGATACAGTGAATCAATCTTCTATGCTAAATGCACTCATGGGTTGCCTTTCATAGTGCAACTATCTCGAAATGATTAGTTGACGTACCAACTATAGACTGCTTCATAGGTTTTCAAAAAATCATAATTCTTTCGCTTAGAAATACATATCCACTCTGAGCTATGGCAGTGTGGGATCAAACAACTAGCCAGCATCGGAGTAACCACTTATTTTGATATGTTGACCTTTTGGGTAAAAGAGCCCATGATCCATTGTGCCTTTTCAGGTAATTGAGAATATGTTTAATTCCAGTCCAATGCTTATTCATAGGCTCAAACGAATTTCTTGCCATATAATTCACTACAAAAGCAATGTCAGACCTGGTAAAATTGGCAATGTATATAAGTGCACCAATAGCACTTAAATATAGAGTTTTCGACCCCAACAGATCCCCATCTTCTCGTCTAGTATCATATGTATCTTTCTCTATATCTAATGTCATAACAACCATGAGTGTACTAAGAGGCTTTTGTTTAATCATGAGCAAATTTATCCAATACCTTCTTGGTGTAGGTAGTTTAGTGCAAGAATATACCACCAAACATATTTTCAATTTGTAACCACGACAACTTTTGGTCTAACCCAAATCTTTCATATTGAACTACATCTTTAAGTATAATCTAGCTTCGATGATATCATCATTGGTTTCAATGATGTTAAAATCCTCTAGAAACAAATGAAATGATACATAATCCTGAGACGGATTTCTTTTTGAACACATAGGGACATACATCGTTGTTGACATATCCTTTCATCAGAAGGAATTCACTCATTTGATTGTACCATGCACAGACCAAAATGCTTTAATGTATATAATAATCTTTTTGCAATTTCAAAATATACATGTTGTGATTGTCATTCTCCCTCATACGCGGAAGCTTAAGTTCCTTGGGAATCTTCATATAAATTTATGAACCAAGTAATCCATACAAATATGGAGTCAATACATACATGAGTTTTATATTTAAATTCATGCCTACAGTCATAGATATAAGGTAACAGAATTCCGTAACAGCAGCACAAGTTTCATCGTAATCGATGCTGGGTATACTTGTGCTACTAATCTCTACTATATAAAGTGAGAGTTTCTTCCCACGTCACATTAATTGCCCTGTTTAATTGCCTTACTTAATTGCCCTACGCAAGACACGAAGCGTTGCTTTAATTAGCCAGCTTTTGCAAGAAACGAAGCGTTAAAGATAGATGTTTGATCCCATGAAATAGTTTTTTTTTATTTTTTAATCTTTATTTTTCGTTCAACCACGATTCCATTCTTATTTAGCAACTTGTCAAAGATAAATGGAAGAATGGAATCTCAAGTAGTCTTAACAACTTGTCAAAAGACCTTCCTCTTATTTAGCGAATTTAGTTCAGCCACGATTCCATTCTTCCATTTATCTCTATTAGGGTGACTTGCATTCAACAATAGTTTTCAGGTGGACATCCAAATTCTCAATATAGAAAGTAATCTTAAGGGCAAAGCAGGTGCAATTTAGCATATAACTAATGTGGCCCGGTTTTTGCCGACGTAGTGTCCACAAAAACATGTAGTTAATGACGTGATCACACCAGTCAACACTAACAATCAAATTTTTCTGAATTTTTAAATTATTTGAATTTAACCGGTTTACCGACCGGTATCTAATATCGTACCTGCTTGATATGTTTGATTATCACGATATTCGAGCGATACTTGATAAGTTAAACCCTGCATCCAATAGGTCTGAGACTGACAGATTAGCGACTTGCATGAACGTGTGGCGATCTCGATTGGTGTCGCTCATAGTTGGAGTTGGCATTAGGAAGCTAGCTACTTGCTGTGTGTTTTGCTTGTGTTTTACGTTCTGGGAGAAGCCGAGGATTCCCAGTCACAGGTTGCCGTTCACATAACATCAGCACGGTAAAACATAACATATGTTTGGGATCAAGAGTTTAGAATGTCATACATTTTTGAACAAATAGAGTATTCAGGAAGATCTGATTGACGGGGAAAATAATCGTGTGTCAGGGACCATTTTGTTTTAACACATGGGAAGCGTATTCAGTAATACATGAAAAAAAATGATGTTAGAAATAGCCAAAGAACGAAAATTCTGGCTGATTTCCTTCGAGACCCCCCTTGCCTAACGGTACCCTACTGGTACTGTGACATCAGAAACTAAGGAAGAATTATGCATCGTCCGCAAGGAATCCTCTGTTACAATTTGTTGCGGGTACTTATGAAAAGTAAGATCAGATTATCTTTGCTTATCTTCCTTGTCCGTAAGTATTTTCTAGAACAGGAACGGCTGGTCCATAAATTCTAAAACATCGCTCACTAAATGAGCTCACTAGCCGGGAAACAACTTCCTTGAAGAACATGGATGCAACCTGTGGCAAGAAGCACAATAAGAACTGAGAAATAAGAACCAAATGAAGCAACTAGATGTGCACACTCAACAGACAAGTTTTACCTGACGATATAGTGGTGACTGAAACTTAAAATCAACCAAGAAGTAAAGGTCACAGGTTCCAGGAATAGGACCAGGCTTGAATTCCCAAACGTTTATCAAATGATCGAAAAGTCCACTTTCAGATGCTGTGGTCTGAAACAGAGCGATACCAGTCAGAAGCAAAACAGTGCAACTACTCAATCATGTTAAGAATGGTAAAAGTAGGACAAACATAGTACTATAGAAAACTGCCATCAGTGTGATAAGTAATAAAAGTTAAATTATGGCCCACTTCGGTACTATATGACAATCAACACATATACAATAAAAAATTGCCCAAAAAAAATCTCAGACGAGGCTACAGATATGAGAAACTCAAATTTTCGCGACAAAATCAGCACAATCTTCAAGCAATCATCCAGTGATACATAAAAAACATCCTTGTTAAAGAAAAGGATTCTATTCCTCTTAATATATGTACCAATGTTCAATATTTAGAACTTGAGCATGAGTGGGAGCACCCCCAGTCCCCACTATTTATCTTCTGTGCTATTGGTCCTAAACAATTAGATATTCCTCAAGGAATAACCCAAAAGGATAAGAAAATTAGTTCTGCAACATGCAATTGTTCAAACCTCCCAACTAACAAATATCCTAGCCAAAAAGGTGCATCTCATCATGAGCAGGTTACCCAAGCTGATCCAAAGAAAAACTTCATCCTAGATTGACAATTGGTATACATCTCATCCAAAGTATATTACATCACATGCCATTACCTCAAAATTAGTTGCAACCTCCGAGTTCTCGGGCAAATTTTTTCTACTTGCCACAGAAACCCGACCATAGATACAGGGGCGGATATAGGCCCCGGGCTGCCTGTGCTGTAGCCCGGGGCCTAGTATCGAAAGCCCATTAATTTTTTTAAAAAAACTATTGAAAAATCATTGAAAACAGAGATTTAATCTAAGATCAGCTAGTCCAGCCCGGGGCTTGAGCCTGGGCTGGCTCTGCCCCTGCATAGATACACAGATACATTTGCACTATGCCATCAAATATTTGGTTTTATAAAAAGTCATCAGAACAGATTAAGCTCAACAGCTCTCAAGATTTCAAGTGTTAAGAAATCCAGGAACAGCAAAAAAGAAATAAATGTTCAGGTTTATACAACCAGAATCGCATTATTCCTACATTTCAAGCAAACTTTAGTGCATATCATTATTGATAAGGACAGGTGAAGCTATGTTATAGTGTGATACAATGGTTTCACAGGACAGATAATGGCAGGACGAATTGAATATCTATGGTAAGATTTAAGGACAATATCTAAAAAAACTATTTTGCCGACCAACAATTTAGTTTGTGTCAGTGCTAGAAGCCTAGTCGCCTAGAACTAACAAATCAGAGTAGCCATTTAAATTAAAATAAACCAGGACAGAACCTACTGATTGAGTTGACAGTCGACCGGTTAATATAGAATATCGGCTCGGATTGAAACTGTGACTTTGGTATGTATGTGAAATGCTTGAGTCAATAAACAACACTGCCTACTAAATAGGTGTGTACTATTTCTTAGTTCGGCTAAGGTAACACCATACCTGACCATATAAGAAAATTTGGCCCATATTAAAGAAATGGAAATTATCAATAATGGAAGGGGTTGTATAATTTATACATATTTCAATAAAAGTATGTAACTAACCTTAGGTTTAACTTAGCAAACAAATTATGCAAACCAATAGAGAACAGGTAAAGTATTATGTTCAGCAGATGTAATCATCAACCATTCAAGGCAGCAAGGAACCAATTTCTGACAGGTGACAATAATACTTCCTTGGAAAGTTGGAATAGTATATCCATCCGTGACTCAACTCGACAAATAAACTAAAACATGGTGGTGGTTTTGCAATTACAACACAAAAATAAATAGAAACCATACATGTGATGAAACTCAAAATACAACTGCCTCTAGAAATATTTTTTGTCCCCTTTAGTTTTCTTATTCTAGTTCTTATTTTTGAGAACCAGTGTTCTAATTCCAGTTGAGTTTTGTGCCTTCATACTACATTATAACCTACAAGCGTGATGAAAGTCCATCATACAATTCTCACCTTGATATACTTTGGCTTCTCCATCTCCGCATGAGACACATAGCTTTCGACAAAGAATTTGAATCCAATTTCGAGCTCAGCATCAAACGAACCATTGTCATACCGCCTGATAATCCTCGACCGCTGGCACCACGGCACAAAATCCTCATAGAGGTCCACCGCGGCGACAACCGCAAACATCTGCTCCGGCGAGTACCTGAGTGCACCACCAACACCATCACCAACCATTCCCATTTCAAAAAGCAATCACAGAAAAACAGCTACAAAGCAACGGGTCCAATCCGCCATACCCCATCACGCGCCTCTCCTCGTAGACCTTGGAGAGCACGCTCCCCTCCTCACCGTCGCCACACCCGAGGAAGCACCTCGTCTGCGTGCCCGACCGCCACCCCCCGCCCAAACGGTCCTCCCTCCCACGCGGCGGCGAATCGGCCCACGGGCCGAGCACGCGCCCAGCCAGCGTAGCCACGCACCTGGCATTGGCGAGCGCCTCCCACCTACCGCACCCGCCCTCCGCGCACCCCCGCAGGAGGGCCAGCCCTCTCCTCCGCAGCAACGGCAGCGCGCACGGCAGCATCCAAGCGGTCTCCGCGGCGTGATCCGGCGGAGGGAAACCCTAGATTCGGGCCGCGGGAGGAGCGAGGCCACGGTTGGTGGCGTCGCGGGAGATGGTTCTGGAGTATCGGGGGAGGAGGGGGCCGATGCGTGGGGAAGTGGAGCTTTGGTTTGCGGGGGGCAGTCGGATTTGGGGGCACGCACGGCGGGTACGGGGGCGCGAGGACAGCGGGGCCAATGTCTACGAGAGCGTCGGAGACTCGGGGCGGAACGGCTCGTCGAGGTTCCGCGGCCGCGCTACGTGCGGTGCCATTTCTGGATGTGGATCAGCTTCGCGCGTCGTACGGTTCAAGTTTGACCCCTCCAGAAGGTGTGACAAGTTGAGCAATATTTCTATATATATTTTTTAATAATTTTAAAACATATAAAAAAATAAGTAATTATGTAATATTTAAAAAGAAAGCATAGAACAGCCCACTTCCCAGCCATGGCCCACAAATGGCTTGTAGCCACGTACGGCGCAAGCAGAAACTCCCCTGGCCCACGGCCCACCCTCAATACCCATCCCCAACTCCAAGTACCGGTCCGATGTCTGCTGCTCACCCACCGTGTTACTGTGCGTGGTTAGCGATCGCAAGCTCAATAAGTACTCACCGCCTCCTCTTCCTCTTCCTCGCCGAACCATCCCCTCGATCCCAGCACAAAAGCCGGCGAACCGGGTAGGCCCCGAGGGGAACCACTCGCCGGAGTACCACCGACCCGCGGCGATGGACGAGGAGGCGAAGCACCTGGAGACGGTCCGGGCCGACCGCTCGGTGTGGCTCATGAAGTGCCCGACCGTCGTCTCCCGCGACTGGCAGGAGGCCGCCGCAGCGGCCTCTTCCTCCTCCTCCGACGGAGCCGGCGGCGCCAACCCCAACCCTAACACTAATCCCGTTGTCGCCAAGGTCGTCCTCTCCCTCGACCCCCTCCGCTCCGACGAGCAGTCGCTCCAGGCAAGCCTCCCCCCTGCTCCCCTCTCGCTTCGCTGTTCGCTTCTGATGCTTGGCTTGCCTCCGTCTACCCGTATCTGCTTCCTAGTGTAACGCTGATTAAGCTTTGGGGACGGGGTTGTTGATTTTTAACGTGTGGCTAAGTTATTCCGATGTTTGGGGAAGGTGCAGCGGATCGGTTTTGAGGGAGCTAGCTATGTAGATTTGACTTGAGTTGCCAGTCCGCTCAGGTGATTGCTATGGAATATGTTGTTCAGTAGTTGAATTTCATTGTGTAATTATGATCATCGTCAGCTCCGAAACAATGTCAGCAAGTCCCTACTAGGATAGCTCCTTTTTTAAACGACGAACTATCGTTTTCTCTCCCAGAACAATTGATCTTGTCCTTGCATATGCAACCATTTTTAAAATAGGCCAGAGGCATAACCAGAAAAGGTGACTTATGTTGGCCTTCGGTTGGTGCTGTGGGGAATAAGCAGTCCCTTTTTCCAACTTAACTTTTATGAATTCGAGCAAATATAACCAGGCAATTTGAGCCCTTTTATACAAAATATGGGTGTTAATGCAGAATTCTCCCGATATAATACTTTTATGAATGATTTGCAGAACTATTGTCATAGTTCCTGGGAGAAAACCCCGTGCAATGTTTAGGCATAAAAGAATACCTGTTTCAACCTTCTGGACTGAAATAAACCGTGAAAGGGTTTGGCACAATTTAACTCTGTAATCAACTTCACATTTGTCATGTTGTACGGCGAGGCTTACAAGTAGGGATGAAAACGGATCGAATAGTTTCCGACCGATCCGGATAATTTTCGGATACAGATTCTTTCGGATCGGATATTTGTTGGATAGTATCGGATCGGATACGGATACGGATTTTTTTTGGTCGGATACGGATACGGATTCAGTAGCTCACTATCCGTCGGATACGGATACAGATTCGGATAATTCGGATAGTGGTGGGTCGGATATCCGGATGATGGAATAAGTCTTGGTCATTTGTGGGCAGCTTTTGACTAGCTTTTGGGCAGCTTTTAGGGCAGCTTTTAGGCAGCTTTTGACTAGCTTTTGGGCAGCTTTTAGGCAGCTTTTGACTAGCTTTTGGGCAGCCTTTAGGGCAGCTTTTAGGCAGCTTTTGACTAGCTTTTGGGCAGCCTTTAGACTAGTATTAGTGTATCTTTGCGCCAAAGACTATAAATATGGCACTTGCCCAACCCCTTAGGGTGGCAATAGCACTGTATGAGCAATAAAATTCGTAAAATTTGCCCCAATTCAGCAGTGTCATTCTCTCTCGATGATAGTAAGAATAGTGCTACTAACAAGTGGTATCGAGCCGTTCTTTCTTGCAGCCTAAACATCTCTTGCTCATCTCCTTCCCACGCTCCTCCTCGCTCTCGCCTCAAAGAATAGCCACAAATTGCTTCTCGCTCACCCTTCATCTTTTGAATACGAGCAAAGAAATAGAGGCGACTTCTTCCCTAGCGCAATTTCACTAGCGCCATGTCGGCGATGCCTCACGGTCGATTTCGAGCACGCACTTGGCAGAGGCCGGTTGCCGCTACAGAGGATCATGGCGAGCGAAAGAAGAGAGACTGCAGCCGACGGGCGCAGCGGCGCAAAGTCGGCGATAACTGGCAATGCAAGAGCAGAAGTGAAGCAAAGAAGAAGTGCGATGCACAGTACGGCGCAAGCAGAGCTCGAGGTTTCACAAGGCAAGAGCTCCAGCCAGCTTGGCCGACGGCAGGCCGACTACAGCTCAAGCGAGAGAGAGGCAGAAGTGAGCGGAAGCGGCGCAAATGGCGCTTGCCCACCTCATGAGCGCTGATGGAGCTCAGACGAGCGCAGACGCCACGGCAGAGCCTCCGGCGGGGACGCGGCATCACTCCCCGAGAGCTCAAGTGACGCTGCCGGGCGGCGATCAAGGCTCCCCAGGCAGAGGCGGCGCATTGGTCGACGGAGATCGTGGTTCTTACAGCGGCGCGACTCTCCTCCCGGACGGTACCATGGTCACCGCGGGACCCGAGCCATTATCGTGACATTGGCCCCAGATCGGGTGGCCTACCTCACCAAGACCAACTATGTCGAGCGGGCCGCGGTGATGAGGATAAGGCTCCAGCGGCACATGTGGGAGGCGTCCGGCAGACGGCGACGCCGACCACGACGAGGATCGACGGCGCCGATGCCCTCATCGCCGCAGCCCCGTCAGAGATGCGCTTCACGCTTTCAAGAAGCGGATCGCCAAGGAGGCTTGGGATGCCATCGCCGCGCACGCATCGGGCAGCGACCGCGCCGCAAGACCACACCGCAGCACTTCGCAAAGAGTGGGAGAACCTGGCCTTCAGGCCAGGTGAGGATGTTGGACGACTTTGCTCTCCGCCTTAACACTCTACCGCAGAAGATGGTGCGCTTTGGTGACGACACCTCACGATGAGGAGAGAGCCGCCGAGAAGCTCTTCCGCTGCATCCCCAGAAGTACAAGCGGCATCACTCGCTCAATCGAGTCTCTATTGGACCTCTCCACGATGTCGATCGAAGAGGCGATAGGTCGCCCCAAGGTCGCCGACAAATGACGAACCACGCCTCTCTCGGGGCCTATCACCATCGGCGGAAGTTACATCTCACTCGAGAACAGTGGGAGGCTTGCCAGGGTGGATTCGGAAGAAGGGAGTCCTCGCCGCGACAGCGGTCGCAGCACGCTAAGCCGCGCAAGGCGCCGCGGACGCGCCCAGTCGGGCGCGAGGACGCGCTGGCGGGTGACACCACGGAGGCGCCAGGGCGCCGCCGGCAAGAACCAAAGGCCGGGCGAGATTTACTCTCGCCACAATCAGGCAAGCTTGGCCATTGGGCCAAGGAGTGTCGCCGACCACGACGCGTGGCGAGGTCCACATTGCACAAAGGTGGAGGAAGAAGAGCCGGCTCGCTCCTGGCACACGCAGTATCGAAGCTCTCCAGCATCACCGCAGCGCCAATCTCCTCCACCTTGATGAACCGAGAGCACACGCCTTTCTTGGCGATACCCGGCCGGTGACAAGATTGACGGGTGGTACTCGACATCGGGCGCTACCAATCACATGACCGGCCGACGGAGTTCACCGAAGCTTGACTCCAACGTCCGAGGCTCCGCTGTTTGGGACGCCCAGCCGTGGAGATCCAGTATGCCGGGCTCGCCATACTCACCGCTAAGTCTCGTGAGCACAGCCGCTCACCGAGTCTACTACATCCCCGCTGAGGAACTCTATCATCGCCTTGGGACAACCGATGAGAATGGTTCGGTGTGTTAGTAAAGAACGGAGTCATGAGGATTTGGGATCGCCATCGCCGCTTTCTTGCCAAGGTAACCAGAGGCACCAATCGACTCTACATCCTCAACGCGTGTGGCACAACCTGCTGCCGCCGTCGACGACGAGGCGTGGCAAGCGGCATGAGCGCCGGACACCTTTCACTTCGAGGCTCAAGCGACTCTGGGCAAGGAGATGGTACGAGGCCTGGCCGTGTCTCGACCACGCGGAGCAGCTTCGCGACATCTGCAGAATAACGGGCAGAGGCGGCTCTCTTCTCAAAGAAGCCGAACTTCCGAGCCAAGGAGCGGCTCGAGCTCGTGCATCGGGACCTGCGGTGGCGGTGACACCGCCACACCGAGGACGACGCTACTTCCTCGCCGCTCGTCGACGACCTCACCCGCTACATGTGGGTAACGGTCCTCGCAGAAGAAGCGAGAGGTCATGAAGCCATCAGCGCGACGCAGTCGGGCCGCGAGGCAGAGCGCGCCAAGGCGCAGGCCGCGCGATCGACAACGGCGGCGACCATTAAATGGCCGAGTTCGTGATCGTATTGCGCGGATGAGGGCATTCAACGCCACTATTCCGCTACCGCATGCCTTCAAGAGAATGGCGCCGCGAGCGACGAATCGCATTTGTGCGGGATGGCTCGCCCTCCTCGCTGCAGAGAGGATGCCGGCTATTCTCTGGGAGAGGCGTGGTAGCGGCAGTCTACATCCTCAACCGCCGCTTCACTAAGGCTCTCAACGGCAGACGCCAGATGAGGCCCTGGCACTGACGCAGTTTCGCTCTCACCTCACGGTTTTCTACGCCTCGCGTTCGCCAAGGAGCTTAGACATGTTGGCAAGCTCGATGACAGGAGCACTCCGAGTGTTTATCTGCCACGCGAGGGCTCAAGGCCTACCGCATTCTCGACCCAAAGACACGCGTGTGCGACGGCACGACGTTGTGTTCAACGAAGGGCGAGGATGGGCGTGGGACAAGGCATTGACAATGGCTCGACCGACGCACGACGACTTCACCATTGAGTACGCCCACTTCGAGGGAGTCGGTGAGTAGGCGCGACCTCTTCGTCGAACGCGCTTACCCCAACCCCCGAACCCCCACAGACCGGCGCCGCTACTCCAAAGACCAACGGTTACTCCAGGCACGCCCTCTCCGACACTACCGTGTCGAGCACAAATGCCCGGAGTTCGTTACTCCACTCCCACGACGAGGAGCGATCGACACGCACTCCACGACGGGCGAGCCGCTACGGTATCGCATTTACGGAGGACCTTCTCGGCGACCACCGGTAGCCGTGGATCGGTGCCTCACGATCTCGAGGCGCAGCTTGCATCTTGCGTATGCGGCGACGATGGTGAGCCTCGGTCTTCGCAGAGGCCGAAAGACACGCAGATGGCGTGCCGCGATGCAGACGGAGATGGACGCGGTTAAGAAGAACTCGCACTGGAGCTTGCCGATCTTCCCCGTGGTCACCGCGCGATCACCCTTAAGTGGGTGTTCAAGTCAAGAGGATGAAGCCGCGCCATTGTCAAACACAAGGCTCGCTTGCGTGCACGTGGTTTCGTGGCAAAGAGAGGGGATCGACTTCGACGATGCCTTCGCCCCGTAGCACGGTTGGAACTGCGGCGACTCCGCACCGCCGCTCAGAGAAGTCGGCGTGTTCACCACATGGACGCTAAGTCGGCATTTCTAAACGGAGATTTGAAGGAAGAGGTCTACGTGCACCAAACCGCCGGGATTTGCGATTCCCTAAGAAGGAGGGCAAGGTGTCGCGTTTGCACAAGGCTCTCTATGGCTTGGCGGGCACCAAGGGCATGGAATGCCAAGTTAGATTCCACGCTCAGGGATGGGCCTCGAGCAAAGCTCGCACGAGGCGGCCATCTACCGGGCGGGCCAATGGAGGAAATGCCTGGCGGTGGGTGTCTACGCCGACGACTTGGTGATCACCGGCACCAAGGATGCGGAGGTGGCGGTATTCAAAGAAGAAATGAAGGCCACCTTCCAAATGAGCGACACAGGGCTTTCTCCTTCTACCTGGGGATCGAGGTGCACCAGATCGACTCGGATGTCACTTCAACAGATCGCGACGCCAGCGCCGCTGCGTCGTTGAGCTAGCTGGCTCACCGATTGCAACCTCGCCCCACTCCGATGGAGGAGAGGTCAAGCCGAGCCGCGACAAAGACAACAGAGGAGGTGGGACGCTACGCACGGGCGCTTGTGGGGAGCCTTCGCTACCTCACCCACACACGGCCGACTTGGCATTCTCCGTCGGCCACGTTAGCTTGCTCATGCAAATGACCGACAACGGAGCACCAACAGTCGTGAAGAGAATCATCCGCTACGCTATGGGACTCTCGATCACGGTCTCCACTACCCGAGGTGCCCTGGGGAGGCACACTTCGTCGGGCATGCGACAATGACCACGCCGGCGGCGACGTTGACACCAAAGAAGAGCACGAAGCGGGATGCTCTTCTTCCTAGGCAAGTGTCTCGCTTACCGGCAATGGTCAAACAAGAGGTGGTGGCCCTGTCTAAATTGTGGAGGCCGAGTACATAGCGGCCTCCACCTCTGCAACTCAAAGCTCTTCGCTTGCCCGACCGCTTGGTGATCTCATTGGCGTAAACACTAGCACGGTGGAGCTCGTGGTAGACAAGCAAGTCCGCTCTAGCCCTCGGCAAAGAACCCCGCTTTTCATGAACGGAGCAAGCACATCCGGTGAGATATCATTTCATCCGTCGCCTGGAGGAAGGAAGCATCAAGGCAAGCTACATCAACACCAAGGACCACCTTGACTCAAGCCACCAAGCCCCTTGGGAGGATCAAGTTTCTTGAGCTACGCCTCCAGACCGGATGGTCCAACTTTCCCACAAGACGACGCACAAGACTTAGGGGAGAATGATGGAATAAGTCTTGGTCATTTGTGGGGCAGCTTTTGACTAGCTTTTGGGCAGCTTTTAGGGCAGCTTTTAGGCAGCTTTTGACTAGCTTTTGGGCAGCCTTTAGGGCGCCTTTTAGGCAGCCTTTGACTAGCTTTTGGGCAGCCTTTAGGCAGCTTTTAGGCAGCCTTTTGACTAGCTTTTGGACAGCCTTTAGGGCAGCCTTTAGACTAGTATTAGTGTATGTCACGCCAAAGAAAGCCTATAAATATGGCACTTACCCAACCCCTTAGGGTGGCAATAGCACTGGTATGAGCAATAAATTTCAGAAAATTTGCCCCAATTCAGTGTGTCATTCTCTCTCTCGATGATAGTAAGAATAGTGCTACTAACACCGGATGTACATGTGGGCTGGGCCAAGCTAGTCTTTTGGCCCAAATAGGTTACTAAAATTTATAATCATTTTCTAATTTAATTAATCCATATATCAAGTTTCAATTATTAAAATTAGCAAACTAGCTTCAAAAATTATAAATTTTTTTGAATAAATTCTTGACATAATCTATAATTTTAAGAAAATATTTTTAATATTTTATCGTATTTTAAGTTTTCTAAAAAAATTCAAAAATTGTTGTCTTTAATAGGAAAATATTTTAAATAAGTAGCTAAACTGCATAAAAAATCATAAAATACATAATTTATTATTTTAATCATAATTTTACAAAGAATACAAATATTGTGGTCATTACATGTAAGTGTTATATATGTTTTCTAGAGATATAGTAGTTAAGTATTACCAAACTTTTAGTGTGTTCTATGTTTGCTTCTATTTGTATCTCTGAGCAAGGATCATCTTCATTTTGTGTTTTGATCTACATGTATGATGAACTAATCGTATGTGCGTGATGAACTAAGTCTTACATAATTTTGTCTGCAACATGGTATCTAACTATTGTCTAAGTGAATGAAAATGCTTATATTTATTCAATTTTCAATCATGTTTTGATCAAACTAACTAGTTATGTTTTCGTTGATTTTTTATGTGCAATCTAATGTGTTATCATGTTCCGATAAATATTCATAACCGTATTCGATTCGATTCGTATTCAATCCGTATCTGTATTCGACATTATCCGTATTCGTATCCGTATCCGTAACCGCATTCGAGAAAAAATATGAAAACAAATATGGTAAAACCATTATCCGTCCGTATCCGATCCGTTTTCACCCCTACTTACAAGCTTATGTTATCCTTGGTGGTTAAACACACTCGGACATCAACAGTGGTGTTGGATTCGTCTTTTCCTTACTCGTGTATAAGTCAATTGTCAGTTTCTATACCTACATATAAATGCCTCCCATCCATGTCCCTTCTATGTGTGTGTCCCAATGTTTTCACTCGCTCTAAGACAACCCTATTTAATAAAAAATGTATAAGAGCATTCTTTTCAATGTTCTTGTAATGGTAGCTATGTTTCTTACATGGTGTTTGTGAAATAACAGTTCAAGATGGAGACGTCTCAAATGGACAATGGCAATACACCAAAGAGTTATTCTTTGAATATGTTCAAGGATTTTGTGCCGATGTGTGTTTTCTCTGAGTCTACCCAAGGTAGGAACCATACAGTCTTTCCCTTTTTTTAATGATGTTTGCGTGTATTTCTCCGTCATGTGTTAATGACAAAATCCATCCATGTAAGTGAGCAATAAACAATGCTTGGTTTTATATGTATGCTTCTTAATGTAATAATATACATTACATTATCAAATTTGGTTCAGAATTAGTAACTACATGCTAACTAGCTTCACCAAAACCGCCTTCTGCATTTATTCATGGGAGAGCCTCTCACTTGCAATTTTTTGCAAGTGGTCTGCTGCTTATTTTGATGGCAAATATGTTGTCTAGGAATTTATAATATCTAAATTCCATTCCCAGACCTTGGTGTACCCTATTCATGAAGGAACTAGGAAATGAGGTCATTTAGTTGCTTTTAGACTCCTGACTCCTAAGGCCCCAATTATCTTGGGTTATTGGCATGGTCCAGGTTCTTATTGTACATATTGAGCTATTTATTGAACTGTAGAGGATACCACTAAGCTTTGGCCTTTGGTTAGTACATTTGTGAGGATACCACTAATCTTCTGTTAGTACATTTGTGAGGATACCACTTAGCTTCGGTTAGCACATGATCGTGCTATAGATCAGATATCCCATTTGTGAGCTGATGAATGCTTAAGGGTCTATTAGGCTTTAACTTCATCATGTCTGTTATGGAGCATGGTTGTCAAGGTGACAAGGCGAGGCGAGGCGTCAGCCGAGCTCCTGGACACCTAGGCGCCTAGGCGAGGATTAAGCTACCAAATAGCAGTAGCAGTGCAGCACAAGCATCAGCAACAGTTCAGCACAAGCATCACAGGCAAAACACAAGCATCAACACTCAGCACAAGCATCATAGCGACCCCTCTCTGGCCTCTAGGTCCCGCCCCATGGCCTCCCCTACTCCAAACCCTAACCCTAGCTCCCAGCGCGGCAAAGCAAAGTAGAGGAGCAGGCAGTGGAGCAACGCAGAGCAGGGAGAGGAGCCGGCAGTGGAGCGACGCAGAGCAGGGAGAGGAGCCGGCAGTGGAGCGACTAGGGCAGAGGAGCCGGCGACGCAGAGCAAAGGAGCCGGCGGTGGAGCGGCCAGGGCAGAGGAGCCGGCGGTGGAGGCGACGGAGGTAGCGGTGCTGCGGTGAAGCTCCTCTCCTCTCCACTGTCCACGCGATAGGGTACGGTGAATCAACCCGATGACTCCCACTCCCCGGTCCCCACCCCTTATGCCTACTCCCAGCGCCTAACCCTCCCGCCTCTCCACGCCAAGGGACGCCTGGACGTCCAAGTGCCCGCCTGGACGTCCAGGCGCCCGCCTTTTCCCGGCCAGGCGAGGTGAGGGGCCATGGCGGCCGGCCGCTGGCGCCTGGACGCCTTGACAACAATGTTATGGAGAGGTTAAGGACAATAACCAATGTTTGGCTGTACTGCTTTTACTTTTCCTCCAAATTTTCCGTTCTGTTCCTTGGTTCTATATTCTCAAGTCTTTCTTGCATCTCAACTACATTTAGTTCTGCTGCCTTTAGATTAGAATCTCCTCTACCACACATCATATGCACCATGTTGAACTGGTATTGGCAGAACTACGCTTCTGTGGCTCATATTTGGGTCAGGATCCCTTTTTATATGAAAAAATAGAAAAAAATTTACTTTTACCATACCTTTCAAGCAAGATTGTTCTGTTGTACGATTAAGTTATTACCGAACAAATATAAATTATCACTTCCTTTTTCTTGTTCTAGCAGACAGAGTTTGATTGGTCTAATTTAGAACTTTCTGTTCGATCTTTGTCTTAATTCTTACCTAATTCTATCTACGCCCATGGGAATAATACCAAAACAGTCCTAGTCCTTTCCTTTTTTCTGATCATGGTTTTGCAATAGGGCGGGAGTTGTGCTGTTATTATTGACTATGATTATCTAACAATTCAAGTACAGTTGATATAGTAGAAGCACATTGAAAATATGTTTTTTTGGATGGAATCTTTGGTGTCAGCCTGGGCTTTATGATTTTTCGTAGTTTCTTTTTTGGCTGAATGTGAAAGATTACACAGAGGGGGAATTTGTTGCAGGTTATCACACCGAATATTACGGTATCAAAATTGTTTGTAACAATTCTTTACTTAGGCGGGTGAATTTTCTCTATTCCCTACATATCCATTTTAGAATTTTTCGAAATGGATAACATGGTTGGAATTTTTGGAATGATAACCAGACAATGCTTATCCTTGTTAAAACATTAAGTAAAGCTCAATTATTTTTCTTCATTTCTATCACAATAAGATGGACTTTACCCAGAATGAGAATGGATCAGTTATTAAATCTTGGATGGAAATTTTCTTTTACCTGTTTCCACGGGCTCAAATTCATAATGCAAGCTGTTTACTCCGAACATCGTAGTAGTAACCTGTTTTCTGTATCATGAAGTTATGGTCCCTACTTATTACAGGGAAGCTTGCATGTGAAGGGAAAGTTGAGCACAAATTTGACATGGAACCGCATAGAGAAAATCTTGTGGACTATGGAAAGTTATGCCGTGAGAGGACTAAAAGGTCAACGGTTAAAACTAGAAAAGTGCAGGTGAGAGTTTGAAGATGATTTAACCACTTATTTGTCTGTTTCTTAAGTGTTATCATATAAATTCACCTTTTCTTCTTCATTTTCTGTAGGTACTTGAGAATGACCATGGAATGGGCATGAGGCCAATGCCTGGCATGGTTGGTCTGGTACCTTCTGGTCCAAATCCAAAGGTAGTTCATTGTCAAGATAGCTAAGGCAGCTCCCAATGTCCAATGTCTCGTTAACTAGTTGGTAGTTTTAATATTGATGCTGTTTTCTGAAAGGGGGGTTTCTGACTTATACATAACATACTTTGTTCTAAACAACTACCTATTTTGGCAAAAAAAAAATCCCATAATACAGACAAGAAATAAGGCATTGGTGATGAGGAAAAATGCTGCATATGACTGTCATTTTTTTGTTTATGTCCGAAGAGACTGAAGTGATATTCTTTGAATCGGTCCTTTTTTTCTTAATTTTTCATCAGATTGTCTCACGACCATGCAGATAATATGGTGTCTCATTACTTGTAATTTTTGCGCTTGTCAGGAGAAGAAGAAGCCAGTACCAACAAAACCTTCTGACATGAAAAGAACACGAAGGGACCGTAGAGAACTGGAAAATATTCTATTCAAGCTTTTTGAGAGGCAACCGAATTGGTCACTAAAGCAGCTAATGCAAGAAACTGATCAACCGGAGGTATTTTTCTCTACTTTTCCTATTTCTGTGTAAGGGGAAGCATTTGTGGAGCAAATGTTGGTTCCCTATTACAGTCACTGCATTTTCTTATAACCAATTCATCACTTACCGTCTGCACTTGATTTAATGCAGCAATTCCTGAAGGAGATACTGAATGATCTTTGCTTCTACAACAAGCGAGGACCAAATCAAGGGACACATGAGCTCAAGCCTGAGTACAAGAAGTCTACAGAGAATACTGAAAATACTTGAAGTCTATACCCGTCTCTGACGCTGTGATATACCTGAGTTGTTGCTCTGATGTGCTGAATACGAGTTCTAGACCAATTGGGACTCCAACCTGCTCGTTGCTGCGTGCAAGGAATCCCATGTGTTCCATTCGGCTGTTCTTGACAAGCATAGTTTGTACGCTTAGGCCGATACATCTTGTTATGTACTTATGTCACTGGATGCCATATCGAAGATAGAGTTTCAGCATGATTGTGTCTCGAAGATACAAAGACTGTTGAAATTTGTGTATAGTATATATAGTCTTGGCCTCTCGCGCAAAGTAAGATGATTCTCATGGTCAGTGAAACACAATGTCCTCGCACACTTTCTTTCTTTGCTTGTGCAATTGTCCATACCATGAACGTGCTAGCTGGGTTTACATTACCGAACCAGCGTCGAAATCGCCCATGCGACTGTAGTGAATTTTGTTCAAAATCGGTAGAAACAAATGAAATTTAAAGTAGCTTTTTGAACTTAACGGTCAAATAACAATAAAATAATTCGAAAGCAGATTGGTTTTTATCGATTTTTGATAGGTTTTAACATTTAAAATAGGCACATTTTGCGGAAATTTTAAAAAGGAAAAATTGGAAAAATAGCAGAAAATGTTGAAAAATTTGTAAAAACCCCATAAAGACCTAGAAAATCATAAAAATATTAGAAATGTACAAAAATATGAAAAAATACGAAAAAAATTCGGTATAACATTTCCTGCATTTTAAGACAACGTTAAGTTGCAATGTGCATATTTTGTGATAATAGCACAACTATGAAAAAATCTCGATATAAATCTTTCCTATATTTTAAGACAACATCAAGTTGTAAAATACGCATTTTAATACTAATTTTAGGGATTTTTTGGATAATTTTTTCTAAATTTACCAATTTTTTTGAATTTGAATTTGATCGGTTCCATTTCTTGATCCGGACAAATACAGTCAAAAATTACATAAATCAACCAATTTTAATCGATACTTTGAAAACCTTGCATTGCTAGTCATACAACTTGACAAAGCATCATTTGATAAGGGTTTAGTAGTAGTAATCCGAAAAATATGGACATGGGTGTTGTACGATTTCCTATAGGAGAATTGATTATTTGCCCCGTTTTAATTGATGCAATTGATTATGTATATAGCTTTAAAACTCGTATGTCACTAAAATATTATACAACAAATAATCAATGACACAAATAAATATGAATAAATCATCCTTATTCCATTTTCTACTGTGTACTCATTGCCATCGAACCACGATAATGGATTGAAAGTAGATCTTCCCCTCACGAGTCACGACTCACGACCCGCAAATCTACACCTGAGTACCTGACCCGGATGAGAAACCCTTCAGCGCCATGTGCCGTCGGTGAGCTGGCGGAGCTGGTCCTGCCGTGGCTGCCGCCGCCGGACCTTGCCGCAGCGGCTTCCGCCTGCCGCGCGATGGACGCAGCAGCGTCCGCTGTCACCGCCCGCCGCGCCACCGACGCGGCCCGCGGCCTGGAGCCCCTTCCCATGCCATTCGACAACCCCGCCGACTCCAAGCCCTACGCCTACTTCCTCTACACCCCATTCTCTGTCACCCCCTCCCCCGCTTCCCCCCATGCTCAGCCGTGGGGCTGCACGTGGGCCCGGCCACCAGCCCCCACCTGGCCCCGCCCCCACCTGGACGGCTTCCTCTCGGCCGGGTGCGCGTGCGCGAGGGGGGAGTGCGGCGGCGCGCAATGCGCGTGCGCCGACGCGGTGGCTGAGGCGGTGGAGTCCTCTGGGGCGGGGATGGGGAGCCTCAGGGAGTGCGGCGACGGGTGCGCTTGCGGGCCCTCGTGCGGGAACCGGCGGACCCAACTCGGCGTCGCGGTGCGGCTGCGCGTCGTGCGCCACCTGAAGAAAGGGTGGGGGCTGCACGCCGACCAGGCCCTTCACCGCGGGCAGTTCGTCTGCGAGTATGCCGGTAAAGTAGAATACTTCCCTCTAGTCTATGCGCTTCCTGGGTCCTGATCAAAACATTCGATGAATGAAGGCCTGACTACCAAACGTACGATCTTGCTATGATTCCTGAGCTTACACCAGAATAAACAAAGCACATCTCTGTTACATTTGGGCCAAACAGTGATGCTTCGATGCAGATACAGTTCACCTATCGATATGCGTTACAGGTTACAAGTAATGCACCAGAGTACCAGACACACACACACACACACACACACAAAAAAAAAAAACAATGGATTTGGTAGATGGTTGGGGATGCCTCAACATGTCATATTACTGATGTACTACTTCTCTGCTTGTGTTTTAGGTGGTCATGTTTGTGCTGCTTCGCATTGAATTGTGTCAAAAGGTTCAACGAAATGAATGGACTTGATAATTAGTTGCTAAGAGTGCAGGCCCTTGCTAGTTGCTGCTATACCTGTGGATTCATCATTCATGCCAAAAGCATTTGCAATCAGGCAGGATAGCAGCCCTTGGAAAAGAACTAAAAGAATCATGCATTTTGAGTGTAAAATGTGGTTGCAAACAGGTATCAGTAGACAGTAGTAATGTACGAATATCTGAAAGAGGTTTAGACCAAGAAAGCCTCCAAGTCTCCTGTTTCATTGCAATTCATTGCAAGTTTGCAACACTAGTAGATAGAGTTAACATTTCTCATCTGTTTATTAGGATCAAAGAGTTGCTTTTTTACTAAACTTTGCAGTACATGATGTTTTTTATACTATAAACAATTTGGAATCCTTTTTGGATTGCGAAGGGTTGCACAGAAAGTTGTTTTGTTTGGGTCAGGTGTGCTTATGTTTGGTTGTTATGACAGCAGCATGGTGATTAGGTCAGTTCATATTCTGAATGGCATACTGACCTGATAATTTTCCAGTTATTAGTTGGATATATAATGTAATGACTGTAGAAATTCTATTAGGTCTGATTGGAAATTTTCCTTCTGTCATTTTCATATAACCTTTTTTGTCAGTTTCAGTTTTCATTGGCTTATCATTTGACTATGTTGATATTGATGCCTAGGTTACTAGAACTTACTTTGACTATCATATCTATGATTGAATTATAGGTGAGTTCTTGACAACAGAAGAAGCACGGAGGCGGCAGAGGCTATACGATGAGCTTGCCTCTGTTGGTAAGCTCTCTCCTGCACTCCTTGTTCTACGAGAGCATCTTCCTTCTGGCAAAGCATGCTTAAGAGTTAACATTGATGCGACAAAAGTGGGAAATGTGGCCCGTTTTATCAATCATTCATGTGATGGAGGCAACCTGCGGTCTGTCTTAGTAAGGAGCTCAGGTTCATTGCTCCCAAGACTGTGTTTTTTTGCTGCAAGATATATAATTGAAGGAGAAGAGCTCACCTTCAGTTATGGGGATGCTAGACTAAGGCCTAAGGGCTTGCCGTGCTTTTGTGGAAGCTTGTGTTGTACTGGTGTTCTTCCTTCAGAAGAAACTTGAGCTCATGCCATCAGTTGTGAATTTGCGATTCCTTCCTGAAAAATTTGACTCTGTACTGTCATTAGAAAAATATCGGCTTCAGTAGTTCTATTGCACAATATATTATTATATTTACATGGTGCCTTAAGAAGATACTTTATTTCATAACATTTCCTTTTGCTCATAGCACAATAAACTGTGTACCGGCTGCCTTGACTATTTCATGATCCACAGTTTCATACCGTCTATCTGACACCCTTGTGGAAAATCTTCCCGGTTATGCATATTTTTTTTGCCCGTTATTAACATTTCCTTTTGCTCGTAACATAATGTTACAGCAAAGGCTAAAGTCATTTTGATACAGAGTTACAGACATTCATAATTCGTGTTGGTAGTTGGGGTACGTTTTTCCTGCTTCATCTGATGAATCCTTGACTAAGAAGTGCTTTTGGTCAGGGTTCAACAAGCTGAGACTTTCTTTTCCGTTTCCGCTTTTCACAGTGTTTGTTTCTTCCGTGCAACTCATCCCACCTTTGCTTAGAGCATCTCCAGCAGAGCCCCTAAACCAGCCCCTAAACCTTAAAATAGGGAGTGTAGTAAAAAAAACAGATCCAACAGGGTCCCAACTCAAGCCCCTAAAATTAGGGGACCCCTAAATTGGCCTTCTCAGCCCCAATTCCCAGGGGGCCTCAACTCAAGCTCTTAAAATTAGGAGGCACCTAAATTTGCCTCCTCAGCCCCAATTCCCATGGACACGAGTACAACCCCTATTATTGAAGATAGAGAAATACATGAGATGCTTCGAAAATTTTATTATGTTTTGAAAATTTTAATTTTAAATTTGAAATATCATGTTATTAAATTGTAAATGTTAATATGTTTATGTTTTATGTATTACAAATATTTTTGATTGAATTTTAGTGGTGTCAAATGAAGATTATACATAGCGGATATGTCAAAATAGGAGAAAAAGTAAAATAGAGGCTGAGATTTAGGTGTCATTTGACTTATGCTCAAAACAGACTTCAAAAATAGAGGGAGTCCCTAAATTCAAAATAGGGACCCTGTTTTAGGGGCCATTGCTGGAGATGCTCTTACGTGAGCTCCCTCGAGTGGTTGCAACCAAGGTTTCAAATTTCATTTCCGGTTCAAAATTCAAAATTTTGATAAAATCTTATTATTTCAGAAAAATTTCAAATTTCATATTTTGTCACCCTTCAAAATTCAAAATTTTGATAAAATCTTATTATTTCAGAAAAATTTATAAATTTCAAAAGGCAAAATTTAAATCCGTAATTTTTTAGACCGAGATTTCCAAAATTTTGGCCAAAAATCTGAAATTTTGTTAAAAATTATTGAAATATTGATAAATTTTAACTGAATGAAAAAGGGTTTAAACGATGTTAAAAAATTTAAAAAAAAATTTGAACGATCCTAACAGATCACTAATGTTCCTATAAAAATTTCAGATGATGATCAAGCTTGATGAATTTTTAAAAATTCTAACAATGCTATTGTCCTAATAAAAAGATGATCGATAAATTTTAACCGAATGAAAAATGGTGCAAACGACCTTAGAAACTCTTGAAAATTTTTATGGATGGTCTTGACACATCCATAATATTCTCATAACATTTTCAGATGATGATCAAGTTTGAGGAATTTTCAAAATTTTGGACAGTGTTACTGAAGGCTGATCGGCAAATTTCAACCGAATGAAAAATGATTCTAACCACATTAAAAAAATTTAAAAATTTTGTGGATGGTCCTCATGCATCACTAATATTTTCATAAAATTTTTAGATGATGATTGGGTTGGACAGTGGTACTGAAGGTTGACCGGTAAATTTCAACCGGGTGAAAAATGGTTCAAATCACGTTAGAAATTTTTAAAAAAAATTATGAATGGTCCTGATGCATCACTAATGTTCTTAAAATTTTTGGATCATGATCACACTCAATCGTAGAGGATAGCAACATCCAAAAATTAAGTAACGTTCTCCCTTCTAGAGTAACCGTTGGTACAAATAACTGAAACTATGTTAGCAAGCTCTGCACATTAGTTACTACATGGATAGATAAGTATTAAGTAAGGAAACTCTGTTGAAAACATAAATTTGGGACTTCATAGCCATGCACCAATAACAAGGCTTGGATTGCTGAACCTGTTTAGTCTGAGATTTTTTTCCAACCCACTATCTTTCAGATGAAAATGTATCACTGAGGACTTTCAGGATTAGTATCTAGAAGTTCTTGACATGAAATCAAGAAATTCATTTTACCTATTGACTCAATTATCCTAGTATAAATTAGAACATAGATCACAATATGCAAGCACTGATCCCAATTGTATAAGGAGTGAAGCAGCAAATGACCCCTGAAAATATACCTGCATAGAAATTGCTTATGCAACAGCATACTCTGTCTGCATTTAATTGTCTCCAAATGGATTTACAATGCACTGGTGTGATCAATGTATCCTGAGGTGACACCTGCACAAATAATAAATTGCTACAAATTTCTCACTTTTGTTCCTCATAAACCATAAAGATTCAAGTGAAAGCTGCAGCACCTCTTCTGAGAAAGTATCAATGTACTGCAGCCTCAAGACGTTAACTGTGCAGTGAGTTGGAAAATGACCTCATAAGTAGCTTTTAGTTCAGACAATTTTGTGCTTCTGACAGATGCTGCATGAGCTTCCACATCGTGCTGCACAGGTGGAGGTCTGGAGGACGGGCAGGGAAGAGGCCATGGCAAGAATTCCAGTAAAAAAAGTGAAATTTTGATGAAATTTACTGGAATCTTGTCGAATTTTTTTTAAAAAAAAAACTGTACAATTTGAATTTTTTTGATTTTTTTAAATATTATGTCGGGATTATGATTCTCAAAGAGGGATAAAATTCGAGATTTTGTCCGAGATTTTGATCTTGGCTGCAACTCTTAAAACACAAACGACCACTTGCGAAAGAGACCACGAAGGCATCACTTGAGCACTCACGCACTTCTGTACCGCGGGCCTCCGATGCCTCACGCTATATTCAGTTTGATGGGGTGTACCATTTGCATTGCATGCAGTCATCGCGAGACGAGCACGGTGCCGTGACTGTGAATAGAGGTGGACACTTGGGTCGAACCTTTTTGGGCCGGCCCGAGGCATGGTGGTCCAGCCCGGTCCAAAACCCGACACGGCACTGGGGTGAGCCGCGCCGCGCCGGCACGACACTGTAGCATGAGATTTGCCAAGCATGAGACCGGGGCACAATGTGCGGCATGGCCGTTTGGGCCGGGCCCGTGCCAGCACGGCACCACGGGCACACCGACCGCGGCAGGAAAGTAGGAGAGAGAAGCAAGGCCACGTGGGGGTTAGCTGTGTCGTGTCGCTGCCGTTGCCGAGCTCGCCTCGGCCCCTCCGTCGCTCGCTCCCGATGTTGTGGCCTGCGCACACGCTTCTAACACCGTGCCAACACGCCTCGTCGCCCGTGGCCCGCATGGCTTGCGCCGCTTGCGCCGCTTTGGCCGTTGTGGGCCTCGTGGCCGCTCACCTCCCGCGACCACCGTGTCCCCGCGCACCCATGATCTCTTTGGAGAGAAAAAGTACCGTTGGGCTTTCTACAGATGACTATATCTCGTTCTCTTGTCGGCCAATCAGCGAGAGAGGGGGAGGCAACAGGCGAGAGAGAGATTAAGAGAGACGGTCGAGAGGGAGGGGAGAGCTAAGAGAGAGAGCAACGGGTGAGAGAGATTGAAAGAGGGATGAGAAAAAGAAAGCTGCGAAAAGCAGCAACGGACGAGAGAGAACTAAAAGAGATTGAGCGTCGTGTATCTTCGTCTTCTTTCCTCTTGTCGCAATAGTGTAAATGGACCGAGCTTGGATCAATATGACGCGAAGCGTAAATAAACCGTGTCTGGGCTACCGAAGACGAGCCGGATCGGCACAGTAGACACGACGGGCCGTTACGGCCTGGCACAGTGTAGACACGACGGCCCGTTATGGGTCGGTGTCGGACCGGCCCATGCGCACCTCCGCGATCGATAGGTTGCTCCATCTTCTACCAAGAAATGAAAGGAATCGAGAATCTGCAAGCTTGCAACAAATGTGAGAGAGGTTAAAGCTTCCGGTGGCTTTAAGCCTCACTTTCCCCTGCCCTGAGAAACGACTGAAGGAACAGGTCCTAGGCTAAACACTGTTCTCTTCCCTCCCGTGGGATACGCGCGCGCAGCACTGCGTGAGCAGCAGCGCCCCGCGCGGCACGGCGCTCATGAATCTTGCGTGGCTAGCTCACGAAGTACAGAGATTAGAGTATATTTTCAGGTAATCAACCGCGCGCGGCCACGCCCCTGGGGTTCTGGCCGCGAGGCCTTGTTAAACTCCTCGCCCGCCTCTGTAACCACGCGCGCGGCGCAATGCAGCAGCCACCTTGCGGGAGGCGCGGCGGTGCCGTGGCACGGCCAGCCGGCGCGGGGCAGGCGGAGGGAGCGTCGGCGGCGGCGGGGCCGGGGGCGCCGTGCGGGGCATGCAAGTTCCTGCGGCGGCGGTGCGCGCCGGGGTGCGTGTTCGCGCCACATTTCGGCGGTGGCGCCGGCGCGTCGCAGTTCGCGGCCGTGCACAGGGTGTTCGGCGCTAGCAACGTGGCGAAGCTGCTGTCGCGGGTGCCCGTGGCGCTGCGCCGGGACACGGCGCGCACGGTCTGCTACGAGGCGCAGGCGCGCATCGCCAACCCCGTCTACGGCAGCGTCGGCACAATCCTTGCCCTCCAGCACCAGGTCATTTACACCACGCCATTACACCACGCGATCTTGAATACAGGGGGCAGCAACGTAGATAAATCTTCTCAGTTTGTTCCCGATGACATTGATCAGCAGCAGATTGTTCTTACTCGCTGAATCGCTGGACTACACATATGGCTGAACTCTAACACAAACTACGATTAGAATATATCTTCAGGTACTTTTGTACAGATATTTGAGCAGAGTGACGACTCTACATATGGTCTGATTTTAAGGAGAGTGATGCTCGAGAAGCCATGACCTCAAACACCACAACCTTGTGCTATACCACTAGGGTAGAAATAATTTTCGGGTTCTTGCCGGTCATAAAAGAGGAACAAATTTGTGTTATAGGATTATAATGCACATTGATTATGTCAGCAGGGTGATCCTTCTCGCAATTTTCTTTCTTCTGATCGGAATTGTGTACAACGGCAGGTGGCGCTCCTCCAGGGCCAGCTCTCCGTCCTGCAGTCCCAGCTCTTCAACTGCAGGCTGGCCTTGGCGAGCACACATCCTGGCATAGAACACCTCGTGCTGCTGCAGCGGGCGTACGCCGCTGCGTCGGCGCCGAGCGAGATGGTGAACTACGACGATCTTCCACAGGCGGTGGATTTCATGGATGTGGAGCCCCCGCTGACGGGCCTAGAGCCCCTACAGCTCTCGCCGCCACCGCAGCGGGAGTAAGGCAAGAGCCAAAACATGAGTTTTTTTTTCTGTCAACGCAGTACAGAGATAACGAAAACACCCGCGCAATGGCATGGCTAGCTACTGGGCACAGCTACTTAATTATGAAATGCTCATAATGGTTACCCGGGGTCTATGCACTATTGGAATTCATGTTTTTTTTTTGCGAAACCGTGAGGATTGGCCGGCAAAAATGGAGGCAGTGGCCTTTGGTTTGTTGCTTCATTGAAGCAAGCATAGCAAAGAGAGAGCAATCGGCGTGTTCAGGTACCGGAAGGACCGATATGAACTCGGCTGTACTTTACTGTGGACTGTGATCTTCGCAGAGCAATAGCAGAGCATGGTTACTCCTGCAAAGCTGGTGCTGGAGTGCTCGAGGCCAAGGTTCTGACGCCGGCCTGGTTTGCCACTAGGCCTCAATTTTGAAGCTACGGTGGGTCAAGGGTAGCTTTGAAAACGGCACGGAAAGTTTCCGACCGTTCCGGAGAAAAACGGAAACAAATTTTTTGTCGGAAACGAAAACAGGAGAGCCAATTCCGACGGAAACGGAAACAAAAATTCCGTATAAGTGAATCCGGAAATTAAAAACAAAAACGGGCCGGAAAGAGAAATAAGCTTGGCCCAAAAAAGAGAAGGCAGAGTTTATATTTATTTTTGAATTAAAATAATTTTATAAATACAAATGGCTTTATATAAAATATCAAATAGAGTTCAAAAATTTCAAAAAAAAATCTCAAAATTTTTTTAAAAACATTTTGAACCTAGGAAAATTATTTGTAGCATAATTTTGTTTTTATTTTTTTATGAATAAATTACTTTTATAAATCTAAAAAAATAGCAAAATGATATTTATAAACTTCAGAAAATCCAGAACAAATATCAGAAAATCATAAATGAACATCGAACAATAATATACAAATTTTAGGGTGTTAAACATTTGTAGTTGGTGGAGCAAGAGGATGTTGATGATAATGATATGGAGAAGGACATGATGGTTTAATATGGAAGACAAATAACGAGCCTTCAGCTGACAAACTTGAAAAAAAGCTTTCTAGTGATACCGGTGAATATAGCTTATTTTTGTGTCCACCTTAGAGGTGGAATGAGTTACATTATTCTTGTGGCAATGTATATTATGATTCTGTACTATGTTCTTATGGACTTTTTCGCATTCATTTCCATATCTGCTCCGTTCCGCATTCGTTTTCGACACTATCTGTTTCCGATTTCGTTTCCGTTACCGGTAAAAAATGTGAAAATGGAAACGGAACAACCATTTACCGACCGTTTTCATACCATTTTCAGGGGTCACTATTTTTTTCCCCTTTTGAGAGTGCAGTCTCTAATAGCATGTACAGTGGTACATATCAGTTGTCTAGAAGACAATATTACGTAGGATTTTAGGTAATGTGGAGAAGAGAGAAGGAAGAGAGAAAATGCTGATGTCTACTATTTAATAGACGATCTTATAGACAGTTTTATATTTTATGTACCATTATATAGACAGTCTATTAATTGTATGAGAGACCGTTACATACAACTATATAGATGATCCATTGCATAAGCTATTTTTAGTGCTGTCTGTAGATGATATAGAGTTGTATTACAGATAACTGCTATCTATATCACTTTATATGCCCTAATGAGTTCAGGGCATGTTTGCAGGGCTAGGTGTTTTTGGGCCTGACCGGTGGGAAACTAAGAGAGGCCTTGGACAGACCGGGCGGGCCAGAACTGGAAACGTGCGCGTGGGAGGCGAAAAGTTTCTTCTTTTTTTTGGTAGAGTGACGTGGTGGTAGATATGCTACTCAGACTGTTCAGGCAAATCGCCCGGCCGTAACAAAACCACCAATGGCAGCTAGGACAGAACCTCCCCAGCATCGGGGATCGTCCTCACCAAGGTCGTAGCCTAGCATGAGCTAAGGAATTACAAGATCTTGGGCAAAAACGGGCATCACAGCCATTAAAACACGTAGCTAGCAGCAGCGTCGCCTCCTCAACTGCCACCGACGAACCGAGAGGCATCCTGCATGCGCCTTGTTCTTCACAGCATGAACAATCCGTCTCAACGATCAGATTGCCAATGCCAAGACCCAACGCACCACCTCTTCCCATACCCGGCAACACTTCCTCCGTGCCTACGCTACAATTACTGGCCTGTCGGCTGAACGTCTCGGCAGTCCGTTGATCACATGGAGGAGGTGGGGGTACCGTGAACACGAATTTTTAATTTAATATTTATTTTAAAACTTTTTTCGAAAATAATCAACAGTTTTTTTAAACGAAAATAGGCTCTGTCATCCTAATTTTTTGGGCATATATAGGGTGATCGCCCCGGGCGACGGGAGCCTATTTTCTGGTAAACAAAAATTCCCATCAACACCACTCCTGGTTCCCCGTGGCCCGATCGAGCCTTCGAAATCTAAAGTTGTCGACGAGGCCGCAGAAAGCCTAGCTGTTGGAGATAAACTCACCGGCTCCCGGAGGCAAGGTTTCGTACACCACGTGAAGTCCACGCCAGGAGGAAAACTGACCGCCCCCGAGGGGGAGGCTTCATGCTCTATGGCGGGTGGCGCCCGCCCACCGGGATTCATCACCGGAATGCTACAGGAGATCATCTCGTACTCCGTGAGACTGCTGCGAGAGATCCCATACCCCGCGGGGGTTTCTCACGTCCCGCGGGGTCTACGCCCCTGGGCCTACCTCGCGGACATACCCCGCAGGAGGTCTACATCCTCCCCGGGGGCATACCTCGTGGAAAGTCTCCTTACGGGAGACTTGAGTGATGTCACCAAATCCCCTGTGGGGCCCGGATGTCAGGGGTCCACTCCCTCGAGACGATCCCGTGGGACCCACTACCTCCCGCTAATGACTAAGATGCCCCGCTTAGGCTAGTCTAGTAGGGGTATAATGGTACTTTTATGTAACAGGCTGAGTGCCTATAAATACTCACTGTAACCCCCTCATGTAAAGAGAGCTCTCATTGAATGCAAAAACAAAACTGGTGTGTTCCTCGGGGAGTCTGGACAAGGAGACATCCCTCTACTCCCCCCGGGGAACACACCGACAGGAGTAGGGCGTCTTCCTTAAGCGTCCGAACTCAGATAAACCCTCGTGTCACATTTACTCGTGGACGACGGCCCGTGAAACGGCCGGGCGCCCGCTCTCATTTCCGTGTCCAGTTTCCGAACCTACGACACTTGGCGCCGTCCGTGGGGAGCGTAGTTAACTCGAACAAGGCTATGGCTCCTCAAGAAAACCCAATACAAGCCTCCGGCTCCGAAGCGCAAGGAACGCGAGGATGATCGTCCACCCCGTCGTAACCCTCGGCGTGCACTGCCCTCCGAGATTGGTGTCATTCCCCCCGGGGGGACAATGTCCTACAGGCCTCGGGACCCAGAGACTCTTCGTCCTCCCGGGCGCCAACGGCTATGCTTCAAGGGCCGGGAATTCAAGGCACACTGCAGCCTACGGGTCGTGCTTCACAATCGCCCCTCGCTCCCGAGGCGTTGGCCCTCACCCAGTGGCAAGCCTTGGTGGAAGCCACCGCGAGGCAGACGGTGGATCTGCGGTGGTGGCGGTGGATTACTTCACCAAATAGGTTGAGGCGGAGCAGTTGGCATCAATCACCTCCCGGACGATGCAAAAGTTCTTCTGGAAAAACATCGTCTGTTGCTTCGGGGTTCCTAGGGAAATCACCGTAGACAACGGGACGCAGTTTGATGCCTCCTTCAAGGACTTCTGTGACTCCATCGCCACAACGCTTTGCTTCACCTCGGTGGCTCACCCAAAGTCTAACGGGGCCGTGGAAAGGGCCAATGGCATGATCCTCCAGGGTATCCGTCGAAGACTCAAAAAGAGCACCCTCAAGAAGGGGCTATGGGCAAAAGAGCTCCTCAAAGTGTTTTGAGGGATGCGCACCACTCCCGCCGTTCCTCTGACAGACGCCTTTCTTGCTCGTGGCACGGAGTGGAGGCGGTCCTCCCGAGAAGAGGTACGCCGCTGCTCCTCCGCGTGGAGATGCTCTCTCTGGCCTCTACCCATTGACTTCATGCAAATAAAGAGAACCACAGTCGAGGCGGACCTCATGGAGGAGTCCCGAGACCGTGCCCTCATCAAGCATGCCTCGTACGAGCATGAAGTTGCTAGCTTCTATAACAAGCGGGTGCGAGAGCGCGCCTTCCTCCTGGGAGACTTGGTGCTGAAAAGGGTCACACACCCAAGCACCCAACGAAAGCTACGCCCCAAGTGGGAAGGACCTTACCGCATCTCTGCGGTCCTAGGCTTGGGTGCCTACCGCTTCTCCACCATGGAGGACAAGCCGTTCAAGCCTGCATGGAATCCTGATAAATTGAAGCCCTACGCCCCACTGGAGGTCTACGCCCTCCCCGGAGGCGCATCCCATGGGCGTCCCCCCGGGCACACCCCGTGGGCGTCCCCCCGGGAGGTCACCTCACCTCCCACTGAGATCTCCTACACCCCACGGAGGCCCTCGCCTCCCGGAGGCGCATCCCATGGGCGTCCCCCCGGGACACCCCGTGGGCGTCTCCCCGGGAGGTCTCCCTACGCCCCACGGGAGGTCTACGCCCTCCCCGGAGGCGCATCCCATGGGCGTCCCCCCGGGACACCCCGTGGGCGTCTCCCCGGGAGGTCTCCTCACCTCCCACGGGAGGTCTCCCTACGCCCCACGGGAGGTCTACGCCCTCCCCGGAGGCGCATCCCATGGGCGTCCCCCCGGGACACCCCGTGGGCGTCTCCCCGGGAGGTCTCCTCACCTCCCACGGGAGGTCTCCCTACGCCCCATGGGAGGTCTACGCCCTCCCCGGAGGCGCACCCCATGGGTGTCCCAGGACACCCTGCATGCCTCCCTGAGGTCTCCTCACCTCCCACGGGAGGTCTCCCTACGCCCCACGGGAGGTCTACGCCCTCCCCGGAGGCGCACCCCATGGGCGTCCCCCCGGGCACACCCCGTGGACGTCCCCCCGGGAGGTCTCCCTACGCCCCACGGGAGGTCTACGCCCTCCCCGGAGGCGCATCCCATGGGCGTCCCCCCGGGACACCCCGTGGGCGTCTCCCCGGGAGATCTCCTCACCTCTCACGGGAGGTCTCCTTACGCCCCGCGGGAGGCCTATGCTCTCCCCGGAGGCCTACCCCACAAGGGGTCCCCTTACACTTTCTCTACGTCATGACGGCACCTGGCTTGTAATGATGTAAACCCTTCCGAGGTTATCAATGAAGTCACGAGCTTGAGCCCTACAAGTCGCATGCCAATTGCTTCATTTGTGAAAACCGCCCCCCAACGCGTGGCTGTTGGGGGATGTGCTAGAGTCACGCAGCTCACACAACACTCTCCAGGGCGCATAGCCTCCGAGGCTTACCCCTAAAAAGCCCCGAGCGGTCAGGACATCTCTAGTCCCCCTTGGGCGGCCTCCTCCCTATTGGACCCAGGGAGCAGGCGACGACTTAAAAGGCATGTTGCCTAAGTCATTGGGTGCACCATGGACTAGTCCCCCATGGTCCCCTGGCGATAAGCCGAACGACCTCCGGGTCAACCCCGCAACATCGCGGAAAACATTCTCATTACATTGTGAGTTCTAACCCGGGAGACATCCGTCGGTAAGCACGAAGTCTATTACAAGGGGCGCAACAACCTTCCTCGCGGGTCGCGCCCGAACTAAACGCCCAACTCCTCGAGTAAGGCCCCAGGCGCCGAACCTAAACAATTCAACGAAGGCGGGTTGTTATCTCCACACCGGGTCGAACCTCCCTCTCCGCCGCGAGAGGAGGACATGTTCCTCGCTCCTATAAACTTAGGGGACATGTCCCCTTTGCACACCTGTGATGATGCAAATCGAGCCCCCTCTTGGGGGAGGCAACCAAAAGGCCTCCCGAGGGCGCCTGCCTTGGCCCCTTCTCGTGCCAAGACACGATCATACCCCATGAAGTCGCCCGCCTCGCGCGAACCTTATTTAGCGGGCATAATCGTAAAGGCACTCGACCCTCCGTGCACTTCGCTTATAATGGATATCACCGCCTCCAGACGTCTCCTAAAACAATGCATTTTAAAATACATAAGTCATCCACCCAAGCTTTAAGTGCCACCACGAACCCCGATGGTGGATTGGGACTCTCCCCAAGCTCCGGGAACTCCACATCCCCGGGGGAGAGGCGAATCCCTCGCTGAACGAGGGAGAGCTTCTCCCCGTCAGTGAGCTCCCAAGGACCAGGATCCACTATTGTATCTGTAGGAGCATCGTCCTCGTCCCCCACTGCCTTCGCAAAAGTGGTTTACTTGGCATGAGCCATCATGTCCATGTCTCTCGCATGAGGGTCACCCCACCGGGGCTTGCTTTTGCCTTTGCCCCCACTAGAGCCACCTCGCCCACCTTGATCTTGCCCTTTGCGAGGGTGTCACGATGGCGGGAACCTCGCAAGCAAGAGCAGAACCATTAACACAATCAAGCTACGAACGCAAAGGGTTATGAAGTAGCCCTCGTTCGCAGAGCGGCAGACGGTCGCCCACCGGACAGCGCCACCCCTCGATCCGCATAAAAGGCGCACCCGTGGCCTTCCTTCCGCCTCGCACACCGCTGTTTCGGGCGAGATGGGTTGAGCGGCCGATCTACCCCAGGGAAGGAGCGCTGCCGACCGGAGGGTTGATCTGCCGAGCTGCAGGGGAGGCAATGAAGAGTAGGCAGAAGGGAAAAAATGGGGCTCGAAGGTTACGCCCCCTGTACGCCCGGATGTCCCTCTCAAGCACCCTGAGAGCGCTAGCCGAGCGCCCAACGCAAACGAGGGGGAGGGCTAGCCGAGCGCCCAACGCAAGGGCACCCCAGACGGAGCGAACACTCACCTGTGCCGCTCTTGTGTGCCTGGGCCGCTTAACAGCGCCACGCTCCCCTCCAGGCATGTGCAATCGGGTGATAAGGCCAGCGCCCAACACCGAAGCGCATCCGAGGGGAGGACCAAATAAGGGGGACAAATAAAGAGGGCGATGGGTGCGCCCTTTGTCCCGCATAGCCAAAGGAATCACGGGCGTTGCTGCAAACGCCCGCATCAAGTTGCCCCTATATGGCTCGGGCGTTGGCTTCAGGGCCCGTGGAGCGCATGGGAACCGTCCGAGAGTGTAGAGACCAATTTGTGTCGTCCCAAGGATGATCAATGCACAGCCAAAGAGCAGCGACCGAGCCCCCGATTTACTTCCGCTTGTATATGCCGATCGGGAATCAGCCGGCGCCAAAGACAAGCCTACACCCCCAGGGCATTAAGTACCAAGGGATAAGGCGCCGTGGGCGGCATCCAACGCCCGTAGGGCCACCTGTGCAAAATGATCGCCGCTTCTTGAACACCCGAGCATCCGCTTCCTCGTCGCACGGTCAGGGCGATGTCATTCGGGGGATGCTCCAAACTCCTGCTCAAGACCTACCGCGGTGCCTCCGATTTGCACCCTCCGATGTTGAGAAAAGGATCCCGACCCCCTGATCCAATGCTACTTTGAGGGGGTTTGGGCGTCGTCCAAGCACCCTTCCGCGCAAATGAAGCTCCCACCTAGGCAATGGCTTGGGTACCCAGAGGATGGGTAAGGCTTGCAACGCCCATGTCGGAGGCTGGTTCTAGTGCCTGTACCCTAGACTAGCCCTAAGGTGCCAAAAATAGCGCTAGCCTATTGTGCGGGCGTAGCCCACTAAAGCTGCCCAAGGACAAAATATTCACACCGCGCGGGGCGATAAGTCATGAAGGTTCACTTCTTTGCCCCTTAGGTCGCCCTTAAAAGCACCTAAGGGACAAGAGGGCTAGTGTTGGAGGAAAATTCACCAACTCCCCAAGGGGAGGCCTCGTGCTGCGCTATGGGTGGCGATCATATCTCCTCAGGTCCTCACGCAAGAGATCTCATGTCCTGCGGGAGTTCCACGCCATTCCCGGGGGCATACCTTGCAGTGCACGCCCCGGGAGGTCTCCCCGTGACCCTGTAGGAGTGCTACGGGAGGCCCTCCCGTGACCCAGCAAGAGTGCTACGGGAGGTGCCCTCACGCTCCGGGAGGTCTCCCCGTACCCCGAGAGAGTGCCATGGGAAGAGCCCGCACGTCCCGGGAGTTTCCCCCGTGACCCTGCGGGAGTGCTACGGGAGGTCCCTCCGTGACCCCGCGTGAGTGTTACGGGAAGAGTCCTCAAGTCCCGGGAGGTTCCCCCGTGACCCAACGAGAATGCTACGGGAGGTGCCCTCATGCCCCAGGAGGTCTACTCGTACCCCGAGGGAGTGTTACGGGAAGAGCCCTCAAGTTCTGGGAGGTTCCCCCGTGACCCAACGAGAGCGCTACGGGAGGTGCCCTCGCACCCCGGGAGGTCTCCCCGTACCCCGAGGGAGTGTTACAGGAAGAGCCCGCACGTCCCGGGAGGTTCCCCGTGACCGCTGGAGTGTTACTGAAGAGCTCTCAAGTCCCGGGAGGTTCCCTTGTAACCCCGCGGGAGTGTTACGGGAACAGCCCTCAAGTCCCGGGAGGTTCCCCCGTGACCCAACGAGAGTGCTACGGGAGGTGCCCTCACGCCCCGGGAGGTCTCCCCGTACCCCGAGGGAGTGCTACGGGAAAAGCCCGCACGTCCCGGGAGGTTCCCCCGTGACCCCGCGGGAGTGTTACGGGAAGAGCCCTCAAGTCCCGGGAGATTCCCACGTAACCCCGCGGGAGTGTTACGGGAAGAGCCCTCAAGTTCCGGGAGGTTCCCCCGTGACCCAACGAGAGTGTTACGGGAAGAGCTCTCAAGTCCCGGGAGGTTCCCTTGTAACCCCGCGGGAGTGTTACGGGAACAGCCCTCAAGTCCCGGGAGGTTCCCCCGTGACCCCGCGGGAGTGCTATGGGAGGTCCCCCCGTGACCCCGCGGGAGTGTTACGGGAAGAGCCCTCAAGTCCCGGGAGGTTCCCACGTAACCCCGCGGGAGTGTTACGGGAAGAGCCCGCACGTCCCGGGAGGTTCCCCCGTGACCCCGCGGGAGTGTTACGGGAAGAGCCCTCAAGTCCCGGGAGGTTCCATTGTAACCCCGCGGGAGTGTTACGGGAATAGCCCTCAAGTCCCGGGAGGTTCCCCCGTGACCCAACGAGAGTGCTACGGGAGGTGCCCTCACGCCCCGGGAGGTCTCCCTGCACTCGAGGAGTGCTACGGGAAAAGCCCGCGACGTCCCGGAGGTTCCCCGTGACCCCGCTGGAGTGCTATGGGAGGTCCCCGTGACTTCGCGGAGTGTTACGGGAAGAGCCCTCAAGTCCCGGGAGGTTCCCACGTAACCCCGCGGGAGTGTTACGGGAAGAGCCCTCAAGTTCCGGGAGGTTCCCCCGTGACCCAACGAGAGTGTTACGGGAAGAGCCCTCAAGTCCCGGGAGGTTCCCCCGTGACCCCGCGGGAGTGTTACGGGAAGAGCCCTCAAGTCCCGGGAGGTTCCCTTGTAACCCCGCGGGAGTGTTACGGGAAGAGCCCTCAAGTTCTAGGAGGTTCTCCCGTGACCCAACGAGAGCACTACGGGAGGTGCCCTCGCGCCCCGGGAGGTCTCCCCGTACCCCGAGGGAGTGCTACGGGAAAAGCCCGCACGTCCCGGGAGGTTCCCCGTGACTTACCTGAGTGCTATGGAGGTCCCCGTGACCCAGCGGGAGTGTTACGGGAAGAGCCCTCAAGTCCCGGAGGTTCCCACGTAACCCCGCGGGAGTGTTACGGAAGAGCCCTCAAGTTCGAGGTTCCCCGTGACTCCAACGAGATCAAGCATCTGCAGGTGCCCTCTCGCCCCGGGAGGTCTCCCCGTGACCCCGTAGGAGTGCTACTGAGGCCCCCGTGGCCTCGCGGAATGCTACGGAAGAGTCCTCACGTCCCGGAGGTTCCCCGTCACCCCGCTGAGTGCTACGGAGGTCCCTCTGTGACCCCGCGTGAGTGTTACGGAAAGAGTCCTCAAGTCCCGGGAGGTTCCCCCGTGACCCAACGATAGTGCTACGGAGGTGCCTCACGCCTGGGAGGTCTCCCTGCACTCGAGGGAGTGCTACGGAAGAGCTCAAGACGCCCCGGAGGTTCCCCGTGACCCGCGGAGTGCTACTGAGGTCCCCCCGTGACCCCGCGGGAGTGTTACGGGAAGAGCCCTCAAGTCCCGGGAGGTTCCCACGTAACCCCGCGGGAGTGTTACTGAAGAGCCCTCAAGTTCAGTGGAGGTTCCCCGTGACCCAACGAGAGTGCTACGGAAGAGCCCGCGACGTCCCGGAGGTTCCCCGTGACCCGCTGGAGTGCTACGGAGGCCCTCCCGTGACTTCGCTGGAGTGTTACTGAAGAGCCCTCAAGTCCGGGAGGTTCCCCTGTAACCCGGCCGAGAGTGCTACTGGAGGTGCCCTCACGCCCGGGAGGTCTCCGGTACCGCGGAGTGCTACAGAAGAGACCTCACGCCACGGAAGGTTCCCTGTGACTCGCGGAGTGCTACAGAGGTCTCCCGTGACCTCGCGGGTTATGCCCCGTGGAGTCCGGGTTCTCATGTCCCGCGGAGGTCCACGCCTCACCGGGGCATACCGTCTGGGGTCCTCATGTCCCGCGGGAGGTCCACGCCTCCCCGGGGGCATACCCCGCGGGGGGTTCTCCCCATGTCCCGCGGGAGGTCCACGCCTCCCCAGGGTCATACCCCGTGGAGGGTTGTCCCCATGTCCTGCGGGAGGTCCACGCCTCCCATGTCCGCTTCGCTCCGGCCCAAGCCTGCCGGCGATGGGCCTCCGCTTCGCTCCGTCAGAAGTTTGGCCTTATTTCTGAATTTGCATGGATACTCAGTTCGGCCACAAGGAAATTAACAATCTTCTTGACCCTGGGACACTTCCTAAAGTGTCCAAGGGGCAGGGGGGCTGGTGTTGGAGATAAACTCACCGGCTCCCGGAGGCAAGGTTTCGTACACCACGTGAAGTCCACGCCAGGAGGAAAACTGACCGCCCCCAAGGAGGAGGCTTCATGCTCTATGGCGGGTGGCGCCCGCCCACCGGGATTCATCACCGGAATGCTACAGGAGATCATCTCGTACTCTGTGAGACTGCTGCGAGAGATCCCATACCCCGCGGGGGTTTCTCACGTCCCGCGGGGGGTCTACGCCTCCCCGGGGGCCTACCTCGCGGACATACCCCGCGGGAGGTCTACATCCTCCCCGGGGGCATACCTCGTGGAAAGTCTCCTTACGGGAGACTTGAGTGATGTCACCAAATCTCGTGGGGCCTTGATGTCGTGGGTCCACTCCCTCGAGACGATCCCGTGGGACCCACTACCTCCCCGCCAGAATGACTAAGATGCCCCCGCTTAGGCTAGTCTAGTAGGGGTATAATGGTACTTTTATGTAACAGGCTGAGTGCCTATAAATACTCACTGTAACCCCTTCATGTAAAGAGAGCTCTCATTGAATGCAAACACAAATCGGTGTGTTCCTCGGGAGTCCGACAAGGAGACATCCCTCTACTCCCCCCGGGGAACACACCGACAGGAGTAGGGCGTCTTCCTTAAGCGCCCGAACCTGTATAAACCCTCGTGTCACATTTACTCTCGTGGACGACGACCCGTGAAATGGCCGACGTCCGCTCTCATTTCCGTGTCCAGTTTCCGAACCTACGACACTAGCACATCCCGAAACCGGTCCATGCAAAATACTGTGATCATAGAACACAGTAGCCCACCACCCTTCTTCTCATCTGCTTGGCTCCGATTAAGTTGGATATCCTAATTTCTTATTAAATTCGAAGTCGGATACAGATAGTGCTAAATACGAATATGGCGCGGATAATATCGGTCGCGGATTCAAATCGAATATGGAACAGAATCTATACGGTACTGAATAATTTTTGTTAGATATCGCGCGAAAATAAATACTATATAAAGCACACATATAGCACTGAGATCAATCCTATGAGTTCGAATTTGTATATATATACACACACAAGGAAGCGCTAATCTGCGCGTGTGTGCAAGTTAGTTATTCTATGCTTCGGTGAGAGAAGATCATACAGACCGTCCCATGTATGCCCGTTTGTTGACTAAGTTAATCACCTACGTAGCCAAAACAACTATTAAATGGGTTTCTTGTTTGCACATAAATATGTTTTTCTTTGATTTATCTATAACTTTTTAGTGACAGCTCCTATTTAAAAATGATTTTCACCCGTTCCTTACTATTGACGAGAGCAACACAATAATATGTCTCGCCAATAAACACTTTATGAATAAGATTTTACTATTCGTATACATAGATTTTCCTATGGGTATACATAGATTTTACTACCATGTCAGAGGGTTCAGCATGATCACACAAACAAGAATCAAAATTCTAATCCAAGAAACCAAGAAGCGGACCAAGAACCGAGGCCAAAGAACACACCTTTCCATGCCGACCAACTGTAACACACTAGAGATTCGTGTATAATAACCACGACCTCACGCACATGTACGGAGTACTCTAACCATCCAAATTTATACGGCATATTTTTTAAATAGTTATATTTATAAATATAGAGCGTATTTTATATTGCAATGTGAATTAGTGTGATATTCTTTTTATATTATTAATAAATATCTATATTTACTTAATATTTCCTATATGTATGCATTGAATATAACGTTTAAAGATAAAATTAAAAATCATGTAGTTATTTTTAATATTTGCTTTATCCATGTGCCTACATAATATAAACTTAACGAAGCCGCCACAACATAGGGGAGAAGAGCAGCGCCGCCATGATGATGCCGGCAGAGGCAACCGGAGATGGGGGAGTTGACGGTGCTACAGCAACTAGTTGGCCAGGTCCAGGAGCTCTGGGACCTCTATGGTGCCCATTCTCACCCGGTAGGCAAAACCCCTCCTGTTCCCTTCCCTTCCTCTCTTTTAGCTTTATCTCTCTCCTCCAGTCGATTCATTCGAATCTGTTCGCTGCATGGTCTATCCAGAGTTTCTTGCAAATTGGCCTCTCAATTTTTCCTAATCCTTCGGCCCTGGGGAAATTGGATTGCTCAAATCTTTGATTAGCATGCTTAGCTTAGATGGTCTATTTCCTTCTTGGTATTATTACCATTTTTGTTGTTGTTGCAACAACTCTTAAATTTCAGCTTTCTGAGGAGTGGGAGGTCGGCGGTGGGAGGATCAGAGGGCGGCATGTGAATGTAATCTGGGGCGTCGGGGCCGGTACAACGCTTTAGCGGTACTACTGGGTTTTAGTCCACGGTAGTACCAAATTTCCTATGCAACGGCTAGTTTTCTAGCCGTTGGTCTGGAGGACTTCGCCTAATTTTTCACCCAACGGCTAGTTTTCATGCATGAGGCTATAAAAAGGAGCCTTGGAGGCTGGCATTTGGGTTTGTTGTCTTTGAGAAATGTTTATGGGAGTTGTGTGTATGTGTTGCCCCTTTCATTTTAGTTCTTGAGCTAAAGAGTGAGCTCTAACTGCATGCGTTACAATTAGGAAGAGGGTTGAAAGCCTCATTGTGCATGTGTTGCACTTAAGGAGGATCCTAGTGCATGTGTTGTACTTAAAAGGTCACTGTAGTGCATGTGTTGCACTAGGTAAAGCTCAAGCGGAGTGCTTAGCTTGTTACTCTCGGAGGTTGCCGCCTCTTAGATGACGTAGAGCGTCGTGTGCGGGAGTTTCTCAACGGAGATTGTGAGAAGCCCGACAAAGTTTGTGAAGGTCGGAGCTCGCCTACCTGGAGGGGTAAATTAGCTATCACTAGTGGAATTGAGACGGGAGCTCAAGTGTGAAGCCGGTCCATCGTGTTTGGGCTTGTCTTAATGTGGATTGGGGGAGACATGCAAGTCTCCAAGACCACGGAAAAAGATCGGTGTGTCTCTCGAGCTATTTTATATTATTGCAATTCTTATTCATATTGTTGCTTTATTGTATTTAGAATTGCAACATCATGTGTATAGATTTAATTAGTTAGTGCACTTAGTGAATCTAGAAAATTTAGGTTTTAATTGATAAAATATTAGTTTATCACTTTCGCATTATTACTTGTTAAGGTTTTAACGCAAGAGTATTTAAGCGATTAGCTTTATTAGCATTTAATCATAAAGAAATTTTAAAAACCGACTACTCATCACCTTCTAGTCGATATCTTTGAACCTATACCGTCCTCTTCTAGTCGGTATCCTTAAACCGACACCGTTCTCAGTCATCTCCTCCCCAACATCCGACGTCGTCCTCTCCTCCTTTAGCATCATTAAGTCATCCTATCCTCCTCCTAAACTCTAGATCTAAATACGTAGTAGATGAATGACAAATACTCCAGACCTAGTGGTGTCGGACGAACCTTTTAACCCTCTATTAATTGCTTTAGGGTTGCATTAACTTTTTATGTTATCTCATGTTCAATTTGTTTCTGCTAATTTGGTCATGATATTGTTGTTGTTTGCTTGCTGCCGACTGCACCATGCTGTGGCATGCTGGATCCCCATGGCCCCAATACCCTAACGGGGTGAAGAACGAGCAAAGAGGTGCACCCGAGGCCAAGATCAGTATAGGGAGCAGCAGAGGATGTCAAGGCCCCAAGTTTCAAAAGTTCTGGGACATCCGGAGTATCCGGACCAGCATCCGGAGTGTCCAGATCTGTGAAATCATGTGCTGAAAAATTGGCTTAGAATTGAATTTGCAAAATGTGTTTGTGCTTGTGTCTGACAATTTGACAGCAAACAGTGAAGTCATCTTTTGTGCCGGACCAAACTCTCAAACCAGTAAGTTTTGCATGTACGTCGGACCAATTTCTTTGGTCAGTCGTGAACGGCTTTTTGAGGATTGATTTCGCATGTACGACGGACTGATTTCTTTTAGTCCGTCGTGAACGTGTTTTCGCCGGAATGATTTCTTCTTGGAACCGAAACTTTCACTTGTACAACGGACCGATTTTGTTTGTCCGTTGTGAATGGTTTTTTGAGTGCTTTTTCATGTGTACGCCGGACCATATTTCCTTGTCCGTCGTGAATGCGTTTTTGCTCGATTAGGGTTTTGAGCAAAATTGGAATTGTGTTTGATTCATTTTTTGGATTATGAAATTTGTGAGAATTTCATGATGCTTCTTTTGAAGTGGACTTTATGCAATGCTCGTGTGAGTATTTGCATGGATTGATGTGAGTCAAGTCGTGGACTTGTGCTCGGAATTGTTTTGTGGTTTGTTCATGTGCAGGTATTGCTCGAAGACGAACGTGGTCGATGACGGGACCAGAACTAGGTTCATGGAGGAGCTGAGGTTCAGGACTAGGTTCAGGGAGGAACTGAGGTCTTGGTAGTCAAGGATGTCATGCGGGACGTTCGGGCTAAGAGAATGGTGCACATGAAGAATGGTTAGTCACGTGAGAATGGCAGGAGGTCATTCGCGTGCAAAGTGTTAGTCACGTGAGTATGGCAGGTGGCCATACGCGTGCAAAGTGTTAGTCACGTGAGTATGGTAGGGTTTCCATACGCGTGCAAGAGTTGTATTCGGCCAAGTTGGGCCAAGTAGAGTTGTGTTGGATACAGATTCCTTCTAGGGAATAGGAATCGTATTCAGAACTCCTTGTGGGTTGGTGCTTTAAATAGGAGGGGTTGTCTCCTGTTGAAGAGCATCGAATTGAGGAGAGCTAGGCGCATAGAGCCTTGGGCTCAAAGTTTAGGGTTTGTACTCTTTTGATGGGAGTACTTTAGACAAAAGAAATAAAGATCAATTCTTCTAGTTCCCGCATTGCTTCAACGTTCTCTTTTTGGTTCTTGTTTGCATGCTTGTTCTAGTTCTAGATTGGTTTTTGTTCTTTAAGTTTTATCTTGATTTGATCCATCAAAAACCTCTCTAGGGTATCGATCTAGTGTTCCTCAAAGTCTTGTTGATAAATCTTTTGTTATTCTTGATCAATCTACAAGTTTCGATTAGATTGATTTTCGTCAAGTTCTGGAACAGCAAGCTTACAAAGCTCATAACTTTTGATCCGTAAGTCCGATCGAGCTGATTCTTTTTGGGTTCGATTCGTATTGGAATCTAGTTTCTCGTGTACAAATTTTAGATCAATCTAACGGTTGGATCTCCGGGAATTCTCGTTTTACCGAACCGCTATCATTCTGTTTTTGTCGAAAACGAGGCAATTATTTGGTTCTGTTTTGGGGTGAACTTTTAGTAGATCAAGAATTTGATTTTAGCTTCCGCACAATCATTCACCCCCCTCTGATTGCTATATTCGTATACTTCGATCCTACAAGTGGTATCAGAGCAAGGTTTTTCTAATCTATCTTAATCGGTGATTAGATCAATGGATCATTATTCGACAAAACCTTGTGTGTTCAATGGTGTTGATTTTCAGTTTTGGAAGGCCAAGATGGAGGCATTCATCCAAGCACAGGGCTTCACAATTTGGGAGAAAGTCTACAAACCATATGAAGTCCCTACAAACGACAACGTCAACGACACCAATCACGCACATGTTGAAGCAAACAGCAAGGCGCGCAACTTGATCATCCAAGGTTTGGGACGCAGCGACTTTGACCGTGTGATCCATCTCAAGTCCGCATATGAGGTATGGAAATCTCTTTGTGATTACCATGAGGGTTCTAACACTATTAAAGAGGTTCGTCAAGATCTTTACAAAAAAGAATACATGCGATTTGAGATGAAACCTGGTGAGTCGCTAGATAACTTCTTTGCACGTTTCAATAAAATTCTTAGTAATCTTCGTGCTGTTGGAGTTAGCTTTGATGATGCTGCTAATGCTAGACAATTGCTTGGTGCTTTAGACATGTCTATTTGGGAGATGAAAGTTACATCCATTAGAGAATCTACTGTCATGAGTACACTTACCTTAGATGTTCTTTATTCCAAGTTGAAAACTCATGAATTAGATATTCTTGCTAGAAAGAATGATCATAAATCAATTGCTTTAACATCTCAATCTAGCATATCTCATAATGGTGCTGCTTCAAGCTTTGCTCTATCTTTCTTGTCTTCACTAACCGATGAACAGATTGAGCAATTCCCAGAAGAAGACTTGTCACTACTCTCTTCTCGCTTTAACAAAGCTTCACAAAATGTGAGAATGAGAAAGAGAGGTGGTGGTGGCCCTCCAAGATGCTATGAGTGTGGTGATCTCGACCATATTCGTCCAAAATGTCCTAAACTTGCAGGTAAATCATCAAGGGAGGAGAAGGACAACGACAGAAGAAAAGAGAAGAAGTTCTCTTCAAGTAATAGAAAGAAGAAGAGCTTCATCAACAGCAAAGTTGTCCACCGAGTTCTTTCCGCTCTTGAACAAGTCAATTTGAGCGATGTGGATTCAGGGAGCAGTGAGGACGATGCAACTCCAAGCAAGCATGAGTTGACGGGGTTGTGTCTCATGGCTAAAAGCAACGATAGCTTCACCGAGGGCGATCATGACAACGACTTCAATGAGGTAGATCCTTCTTACGATGAATTAGCTATTGCTGTTGCTCGACTTGGTAAATTGCTTGATAAACGTGACAAGAAAATTAAGAAACATGATTTTGTTGTTGAGTCATTGAATGCTGAAATTGCTAGACTTAAAACCTTGATTCCTGATGATGATGCTTGCAAATCATGTGACTTAATTTACAATGAGCTTACTTTGCTTAGGAAAGAACATGTTACCTTGTTAGAGCAAATCAATGCTGAAAATGAGAAAAATGAGAAACTTGTTAAACATGCTAGTTGTTCTACCATTGATTTACATGATACAACTCCATGTTCTATATGCTCCATACTAGAATTGAAGTTGCATGATGCAAATGCTAGGGTTTCTCAAATGACAGAAGATTTGCTTACACATGAGGTTCTTTCATGCTCAACTTGTCGCAAGCAAAAAGGAAAAATGGACGTTCCCTGTAATAATCGTTTAACTCTTTCTCGAAAAATTGATTACTTGGGAAAGTCATTAGAACGTTTCACTAAAGGAAAGAAAAACCTAAACATGATCTTGGATCAATCAAAAGTCAGCACTCATAACAAAGGTTTAGGTTTTGATTCTTATGCTCATCATAAATCACATGCTCCCACTGTTGTCAAAACACTTGAAAGTGGAAAATTTGAAATTGTCAATGAGCCTAAGAAAACTGTCTTTAAATCACTGGACTTATATCTTCTACTATGATGAATGCAAATGTTGCTTCTACTTCCAAAGCTAAACATAATGTTAAGTACACTTGCACTCATTGTGGTAGAGATGGACATTTAGTAGACTTTTGCTTTAGACTAGCTAAACAACAAAAGAGAGAAAGGTTTAATGCTAGGTCTAATTTCAGAAAGGCACACTTCACTTCTCATTATGTGCCTAGGGTGAAACAAACACCTTTTGATGCTAAAAACACGGGAAAAGGCAAATCTGATTTTGTGCATAAGAATACTCGTGTTGTGCCTACTGTTGTGCGTCGGGTGTCTCGATCTTTGGATTCCTAAACATCTTATTTCTAACCCTTGATCTGAGACCTCGACACTTTCTGCTTCTATGTAGGCTTCTCACGCGAGGAGGGAGAACATGTGGCTAGTGAATTTCGGATGCTCACTTCATATGTTTAGTGATAAGATTTGGTTCTCCTTTACTCATCCATCTCGTGCTAAAAGTGTTATCTTTTGAAGATGCTTCTTCCACCTCTGTTTTCGCAAAAGGCACTAGTCCAAATGATGCAGGTACAGGTGCATATGTTCAAGGGGAGAGTGTCTTTGTTCATAAAGATGATGATGCTGTTGAGGATGAGATAATTGGAGGTTTACATGAGAGACTCTTCCCATGTGCTTGTGTGTGCTTATTTTCAAGCTTCCCACGTGCTTCACATCAACAAATGGTCAAGTGAATTTTCAGGTATCTCCATGGTACTCAAGATTTTGGCATTTGGCTTTTTACTTCCTTATGCATTAGTTTAAGAGCTTATTCTGATGTTGACTTTGGAAGATGTTGAATTGATTTGGTTCGTGCCACCTCTTGAATAATCCCCTTTCTTGAGCATATTGATATTGGATTTCACTTTCTTAGAGATCATGTTGAAAAAGAAAATATTGTGCTTCACCATGTGGATACTGAACATCAATTGGCAGACTTTTTTACAAAACCTTTGTCTTCTTCTCGTTTTGCTTTTATTCGGGAAAACTTGGGATTGTTCATCCAATGGGTTTGTTTTGAGGGGGAGTTTCCTTGCCAAGTTCTTTCACTTAATGAGCTCACTTTATCATATTTCTTTATATATTTTGTAATTGTGCTAATATATGATAATCTAAATTGTTCCACTTGAACTAAAAATGACTTTGCGGAATTCCTTGGTTTGATTGCCTATAGCTAAATACTCTGTGATATCTTACTCTTCTAGGCTTGTTATTGAATTTTCTTGACAAATTTGGGCTATGGAGCAAGTGTGTTTTCAACTTTACTCTTTCATAAGACCTTTAATCACTTTTGCATGTTTACAATCAAAGAAAAAGGAAAAAAGAAAAGGGAATCAATATAACAAAAAAGGCTGTTAAAAGCAAAAGCTTCAAGTTATGTGCTTCAGGCTTGCTTTCCCTAAAAAGATAAGATGTATGCTTCAAGCATGCCATTCCCTCAAAGATAAGATGTATGCTTCAAGCATGCCACTCCTAGAAAATAAAAGAAGTATGCTTCAAGCATGCCACATGCAACTTATTGTTTAAAGATTAAATTGGTCTACTAGATTGGAGTTAAAACTACTTGCTCGCCCTAAGTTGTTAGTTGCTTCAATTTTTAAAGCCTTGCTTTTTCTGCTAAAAGATCTTGCTTAGTACTTGGCTATAGTTGACTAAATTGAGGTTGAGATGCATGTCATTCCCTAACTTGTTAAAATCACATCAAGATCATGTATTTTGCATATTATGTGATATATAAGGTTATATGATCGAATGAGCTCATCTTTTCCTATCTTGGCACTCCCTTGTTTCTCATTGTGAAATCATTGCTGCAGGAAATTTTTTGAACAAATTCTCTCTTTTGTACTCTTGATGAATCCATTGTCAAAGGGGGAGAAATTTTGGGAATATTTGAGAAGTTCAAAGAAAAAAAAAGGAAAAAGTTTTTTTTGGATTTTTGAGATTTTTTGGAGAAGTTTGGAGAATTTTGGAATTTTTGGGCACATTGCACATTCACACACATTTTCCTTCTCAGGGGGAGATTTTGTTTTGCTTTTTGGTCAAAGGGGGAATTCTGTGTTTTCTTACTTTGGTCTTTGATCCTTTGGATTTCAAAATCTTTTGTAAAGTGAATGCCAAATGTTCAATTCTAAGTGGTGTTGCCAATGTTTTCATCAAGGGGGAGATTGTGAAATCATGTGCTGAAAAATTGGCTTAGAATTGAATTTGCAAAATGTGTTTGTGCTTGTGTCTGACAATTTGACAAAGAAACAAAGTGAAGTCATCTTTTGTGCCGGACCAAACTCTTAAACCAAGAAGTTTTGCATGTACGTCGGACCAATTTCTTTGGTCGATCGTGAACGGCTTTTGAGGATTGATTTCGCATGTACGACGGATCGATTTCTTTTAGTCCGTCGTGAACGTGTTTTCGGAATGATTTCTTCTTGGAACCGAAACTTTCACTTGTACAACGGACCGATTTTGTTTGTCCGTTGTGAATGGTTTTTTGAGTGCTTTTTCATGTGTACGCCGGACCATATTTCCTTGTCCGTCGTGAATGCGTTTTTGCTCGATTAGGGTTTTGAGCAAAATTGGAATTGTGTTTGATTCATTTTTTGGATTATGAAATTTGTGAGAATTTCATGATGCTTCTTTTGAAGTGGACTTTATGCAATGCTCGTGTGAGTATTTGCATGGATTGATGTGAGTCAAGTCGTGGACTTGTGCTCGGAATTGTTTTGTGGTTTGTTCATGTGCAGGTATTGCTCGAAGACGAACGTGGTCGATGACGGGACCAGAACTAGGTTCATGGAGGAGCTGAGGTTCAGGACTAGGTTCAGGGAGGAACTGAGGTCTTGGTGGTCAAGGATGTCATGCGGGACATTCGGGCTAAGATAATGGTGCACATGAAGAATGGTTAGTCACGTGAGAATGGCAGGAGGTCATTCGCGGGCAAAGTGTTAGTCACGTGAGTATGGCAGGTGGCCATACGCGTGCAAAGTGTTAGTCACGTGAGTATGGTAGGGTTTCCATACGCGTGCAAGAGTTGTATTCGGCCAGGTTGGGCCAAGTAGAGTTGTGTTGGATACAGATTCCTTCTAGGGAATAGGAATCGTATTCAGAACTCCTTGTGGGTTGGTGCTTTAAATAGGAGGGGTTGTCTCCTGTTGAAGAGCATCGAATTGAGGAGAGCTAGGCGCATAGAGCCTTGGGCTCAAAGTTTAGGGTTTGTACTCTTTTGATGGGAGTACTTTAGACAAAAGAAATAAAGATCAATTCTTCTAGTTCCCGCATTGCTTCAACGTTCTCTTTTTGGTTTTTGTTTGCATGCTTGTTCTAGTTCTAGATTGGTTTTTGTTCTTTAAGTTTTATCTTGATTTGATCCATCAAAAACCTCTCTAGGGTATCGATCTAGTGTTCCTCAAAGTCTTGTTGATAAATCTTTTGTTATTCTTGATCAATCTACAAGTTTCGATTAGATTGATTTTCGTCAAGTTCTGGAATAGCAAGCTTACGAAGCTCATAACTTTTGATCCGTAAGTCCGATCGAGCTGATTCTTTTTGGGTTCGATTCGTATTGGAATCTAGTTTCTCGTGTCCAAATTTCAGATCAATCTAACGGTTGGATCTCCGGGAATTCTCGTTTTACCGAACCACTGTCATTCTATTTTTGTCGAAAACGAGGCAATTATTTGGTTCTGTTTTGCGGTGACCGAGGGTGCGACCGGAGAGCCAGTTACTGCCGACCTACAAGCAAAAGAACAAGGCAAGCACCTATGCATCTTGAACCTGTATTAAATTGTAGTTTTGTAAATAACTTGATTAATTGGTGAATTAAGTTTGCATTAGGAGTTGAATTGGGATAGGACTAGATCCCACTTGCTGCACATCCATCCGTTGAAATTGTGCATACTTCCGTTGGAACTAGCTTAGGGGTAATACTATGAGTCCATGCTTAGTCTTGCTTAGAGGTCGGGGTTCGGGCCAAGTGACGGAGGGTTCTGTCACTTGCGGTTGTTATTATTACACACATGCTACATTATGTTGGACTTGGAATTGGGAAAGGTTTTGGGAAAGAAATGAATTGTGGACCGGGCGGGGAGTTGGTTCATTTGGGTATGGAGACTCAAATGTGTAGCCCCGTCAGGTCGATTAAGGACCGATCCGTAAGTTGAATAAGATTGAGCACACCGGTTGGTCGCATGACCGATTATGGTACTGATAAGCCACTCTTTCTCTCATATGGAATCGATGGACCGTAACTTCCCGTGGTTGGACGTGGTTGAGGGCGAGGCTTAGGCCGAGCTCTCGGCGCCAAGCCGGAGCTTGGGGCTGCTCAGTGGGTGCTAGGTTTTCGGGCCCACGTGAGGGCGCTTCAGCGATTGGGTATGATTGGGAGGGGGTTGACACTAGGCCCTTGTGGTAAGTGTCGTGCGATCAATGCTTCCCTGTAGGGTTAATTAAGCGATTCGAATTGCCGCGCTCTCGGATATGAGCAAGCTTGATCCGAACTTCTTCTGCGTAGTAAACAACTTGAACTTGTGGTTCGCCGTTGTGCTTAAGCTAAATTTTGATATGAGATGACTTGCCTTACATTCTGTTAATTACAATATCCTGTTAGAAGTAGGTGCTGTTACAACTGCTAGCTATATTGAGAAAAACTTGAGTAGAGGACAAAAATTGACACAAAGTTAAGCATTTTCGCACTTTTAACCGAAGCCTATTTACCTTGCTACCGCCAAATGCATCTCTTTTGGAGTCGGTTATATATGGACCCCGGGTAAGACTTGCGAGTACCTTCCGTACTCAGGCTTCTGCTTTGTGGTTTTGCAGGTGAGGATCCAGCGGGGTGCGAGTTTTGCCCCTACTGCCTATCGGTGGCAAGGGCACCGAGTAGAGGCTGTCGGCGTGCGTGCGCCCGGGAGTGTTCAGGGCATGACACTTCCGGGGTGTTTTACTTTTGTTGTATAGTGTAGTGGGTGATACTTTTGTGAACAGCTACTACCTTTATTTCTGTAATGGAACGCGTCTGCTTTTCGCTTGGTCATTTTGTTGGTTGTCTTTGTTGGGCCTCTTTGTGCCGTGTGGTGTGTTTGTTTGCTTCCGCGTTCTTGCGTCTCTGGTAGTGAGCTTGGGGGCTCGATGCCCCTTTGTGTGAATTGATGTTTGATATGGCATTGGGAACCGGTATGTGGGGATCCTGGGCGAGTTTCGGATTGCATACCGGGGGAATACCGGGATGGTTGTCGAATTGTTGGGATGTTTCTTGGAGTTGTCTCGATTGGGCTTGGGTGTTAGCACTGGGATCACCTTTGGTGATTCGTTGCTAGGATCCAAATCCGAGGGGAGTGACTGTTCATCCAACAACTCGAGGACGATCTGGGCGGCTCCTCTCAGAGGATTTCCTTCTCTTGGGGACAAAAACGTCGCATATCCACAAATGTTCTCTCATACTATATATTATGACATGTTCCCCTTGAATTTTGCCTGACATAAACCTCCCTGGATCCACCCCCGCGGGATCCCCGACACTGCAACACCGAGACCTCTTCACTTAACACAAGAGCTCCAAGAAGGCAAGGAAGCGCGAGGAGCCACGGGGAGATGCAAAGGAGAGGAGAAAGACAAGCGAGGAGACGCGCGCACCATAGACGTGAATCAGAGCTGAGCAGTGGAGAGCCCCAGAGAGAGAGAGAGAGAATGTTCAAGTCGCGACTGCAGGAGCTGTGCCACCAGCGGCGGTGAGCTTGGGTGTATTCTTCCTCCAAGAACCCTTTCAGGCTTTCTTTTGTCCCTCAGGTTTTTGGTGGAATCCTTCCTTTAGGAATCCCAACCTTCAAATTTTCTTTTCTTCTCGAGCAGCGCCTTACTTGGGTGATCGGGTGTTAGTGGGTGTTACATTTGGTGCATTTTGTTTTCCCCTGGGGCATGAACAAAGTGGTAAGGTTTAAGCCATTTGGCTAGCTATTGACATTATTGTAGCAAATGAAGAGTTATCTGATTGGCTATTTGGGATCATTAAAGGTCAACTTCATTGGTATTATCATTAAAACAAATGGAAATGATCCCCAGTTTCATAGTGAGCAACCGGAGGAGTACAAAGCATTGATGTCAGTAGATAGACTCGCCTGCACACATTATTCTTTGATTTGGTATTGATGGAGAGTTATTGCGTTCGATTTCTCAAGGACATCATGAGCTTTTTGTAGTTACTTGACCCTAAAGATAGAACTTTGGTGATGGTATAATTAGCGTAGTGAAACTGCTGCGTGGACCATATACTCAATAAGCTACAGAGAAGTTGTACTGAACTCGCTGGCAATTTTACATTTAATACAAAATCTTTATTGTGACTGACAGAGATAATGATGATGTGCAGGCTCACCTATCAATCATAATTCTTATTGATATTGTAAAGACGTGTATGGGGATTGGGAGCCTGATTTCTGAGCTTTTAGATCAGCTAAAGGTAACCTTTGACTCCTAAACAAGATGAAGCCCCAATTGTACTCTACCACTACCAATCGAGTTGCCTCTATCTAGTTTATGTAGCTTATGCAAAAGTCAAGCACTACCCGGAAAACCTTTTATATGGTTGCTTACAGCGATAAAGGTTATACTACATGTTTTTGGTTTTAGCAATGGGGGTATATTTGCTTCTTCTTTTTTTCTTTCTTTTTTGGCAAGGAAACAAATGTAAGTTGCATGCAAGACAGCAAGAGTTTGCCTTAAGTTTGTCAGTAATGTAGCTCCCAATTAATGTTAGGAAATGCACGATAAGTTGTTTTTTTAGGTTGTAAATCGGTTGCATATTTGTGTCTCAGGACATTCTATTATCTGATCAATATGTACTTTCTTGAAAATTATTATGTTTGTTCTTTTTTATTGCCCTGATTAATCCTTTGGCTGTTGAAGTAGTTATTATATATATGTCCCTTACAATGATTTGGATTTTTTTCCCACTAATATTGTTATGAAGTTTTTTTCATGCCACTAGAAAGGTTCTTGCTATTATGTCGCTTGTGTTTTTGCTATATTCATCATACTCACAATTTTGTTTATTGTAGATTCCCAACTTCCTTATAAGACTCAATTGCAAATTTATGCTCAGAAGAGAGGCAAAGATCTGCCTTTGTACCACCTCATTCAGAGCGGTCCACCTCATGCACGTCTGTACAAGTCAACAGTGACAATAGATAGGCGAACATTTGAAAGCCCACAATTATGTCGCACAATAAAGGATGCAGAATCCGCTGTTGCAAAACTTGCTCTGATGTAATTACCTCAAGAAGCAAACCCATCAGAGCAATTGCTGGTTGGTTCCAACTTTTTTGCTTTTGGAGGGTTTAATTTGCACCATCTCACCTATTAATGAGAACTTAACCATCCTTCAGCATTGATTTGTATTATTAGTAAAATTTAAGTTCATCGTCCAACTAGGAGTGTTTAGAGAGTACCCAAGAACTGTAAGTACGATAAGTAAATTGAAACCACTAGCTTATGTGGTCGGTACCATTTGGGAACAGTGAATTTTGGCTATTTGATAAAGTGATTTTTAAACTGATAACTTAAAAAATGACCTGTACATAGAAGAGTTATGAAAGGGATGCTCTATTTTCTGATATTCTAAACAACTTGTTTAGTCGCATATGTATTGTTAGGTATGTGCTAAATTTGGCAATATTCTTTTGATAAACTGCTCTACCTTTTGTAGGCTGGATCAACTTCATGTATTTTTTTGCCTGGAAACCAACTTAATTACAAGAGTGAATTGCAAATTTATGCTCAAAAGAGAAGCAAGGAGCTGCCTTTGTATCAACCCATTTGGGATGGTCCGCCTCATGCACCTCTGTTCAAGTCAATAGTGACCATAGATGGGCAAGCATTTGAAAGTCCACAATACTGGCACACACTTAAAGAGGCAGAATCTGTTGCCGCAAAACTTGCTCTGAAGTCCTTACCTCTAGAAGTAAGCTCACAAGAGCAATTGCCGGTTGGTCTAGTATTTTTTTATTTATGGAGTGGTTAAGTTACCATTGCCTCACCTTATACATCATGACTACTCCAACCATCATCATTTATTTGAATAATAAGTAAACTTTCGGTTCATGTTTTCCCTATTAAAGAGATAGTTTAGATAATACTCAGGAGCAATGCGAAGTGAATTGAAACCACAAACTTATTTTACTTGTACACATTGAAACAGTGAAGTTCGATCTATTTGATCACTAGGCTTTTATGGTGAACTTTAGGAAAATGACTTTTTGAAGGATGACAATGGCTTTTACATAGAGCATTTTACATAGAACACTTACAAGAGGGCATGCTATAGTCTGTAATATCCTAAACAATTTGTTCTGCCAAAAATACTTTTCTAAGGTATGTGCTGAATTTGGTAAAACTAATTTGATGAGCCGTTCTACCTTATGTAGGTTCAAGTAATATTGTATAAGAATATTCTACAAGAATTAGCACAGAGAGAGGCTTTCCCTTGCCTGTCTATAATACAGTTTTAGATGGCTCAAATCATTCTTCTGTCTTCAAATCAACTGTGGAAATTCAAGGCAAAAGTTTTCAGGGAGAACTAGCTAACACTAAGAAGCAGACAGAGATGACTGCTGCTAAGCTTGCTTTTCAACATTTCAAAGACAGTAAGTCATTTAAACTACTGAAATAATGAACTTCAGATTAGGAACAAACTTGCCGACCACACTAGTAAATTTGCTGGTATCTTTCCTTCTTCGCTATTATTGAACAATGAAGGTATTCCCTTTTTTCAAAAATTCATTCTCAATGAAATTCAACATGTATTTCTGTCCATTATGATTTTGATAACCCAATACACTGACCAACTTGTGTACCAGTATACCAATACATATTGGGTACCAATATGGCCCCAATACATATTGATGGTGTATCAGATTATTTTCCTTAAGAAAAATCCTAACAGGACCCAACTGCCAATACTCCCCAATAAGGCCCAGCACGAAAACAGAAATCTCCTCAAACGAAAGCCCAGCCCATGCACATGTGCTCTATATATAGCAGGGTCGCTGATTTTGGAGTAGTCATAGTGGCCTATCGCCGTACTGTATTGTGTATCGTCTTTTTCTTTTCTCTCTCTCTCTCTCTCTCTCTCTCTCTTCAATGCATAACCTGTCTTGGAATTCTTGCATATGGTAACCAACAATTTTCGTGCCTTTTAGGTAAAAATGACTCCCTTTTTTCAGCTTTTCTAGTAGGATCACATATGCAACAAGGAACCGATAACCTATCTGTTGGAGAAGAGGTCAAGATTGAAGAACCTGATTTTTCAGTGCCCCAAGCAATAACAAGTGACAAGAAGAATGACTGATGCTAGTGAGTTTTCTGGCTACCTTCCCTTTCCTCTTTTTCTGCATGCTATTACTTCAATTACTTGACATGGGCATATGCTACCTTAGCCTCTAGTACAGGGCTTCTTCTGAACAAGTTTCTGATCCACATTCCTGTTTAAGAATGTCATCTTCTAATAAAAGCATATGAGATATGACCCATACAATAGATGTTTGATGTGATTAGTGAATTGCAAATGTATGCATCTAGGAGGTACTAATGTGTTGTAGTTAATTTTACAATGTTGTCTATCGTGTATGTCTCGTGGGTTCTCTATCGTACCGTTTGCATTAGCATAAGTTTAATTTCTACTGCTTTGAACTTGGGTGACTTTGGAGTTTAGGCGCTTCACTGACCATGCATTCATGCTGTAATGGGCATTGGTATGACCAAGTGTTTCTGCCGTAGACACATTTAATGCACAAGAACTCAAATAAAGTTTAATTTTGCTTTTAATTAACTTTTGGCTTGCTATATTTCTTTTTGCACCTGATATTGTGCATCATCTTATATATACGTGTTCACATACTGCCAATATGTTATTTGTGTAGGTTTCTTTCTGCGTGTATTTGTCTCTGCTCTATCTGTGTGCGTCTATCTGGATCTCCATCCACTCACCCATATGGTTTGGCCGTTTTGCAGTGGATAATGATTCTCGCTCTCTTGGGTCTGCTAATCCCCTTCCTATTGCTGAATCAACCCAGTCTCGTGATGAACATGTCCAGCCTGCCGACATGAAAGGTGACAAACCGACCCTTCCTGAACCAAGCATCGAGGATGAAGTAATGGACTCGTCTCTGGAACGCACATCGCTCCCCTTAGCCTCAAGGCCCTCAACCAATACTTCCAACCTTGCGGTGGCAGCAACTGCAGCGCCTGTTACCCCTGATGGATGCGGCTGCCCGCTGTTAACTAACCGAATCCAGGTCTACCCACGCTGCCCTGACATGGTATTACCGGAAGGCGCGACCGTTCTCCCATTCAGTGACGACATGTGGGTTGCCGTCAGCCTACCTTCCTTCAACAACAAAGGTATTTTGATATTTGCAATGTGTTCTTTTACTAGTAGCCATTGCTATCTGCTTGCTACTGAGGTTGTTCTCCGCGTCTGAATGCAGGCAGTAAGACTACAACTTAAGTATACTGAAGTGGACAGAAGGAGAAGGAACCAGTGCTCTTGTGATGTTGTAAGCTTGTGCCAGGCTGAATCTGCCTCCTACATGTTCTGCTAGTAGGCTAAAGAGAGGCATATCATGGCACTGCAACTATGTTTATTGTCTCCGATGTGGAGGGGACTGGTGTAACTCTTGTAATTGAAGATACTTGCTCGCTTTGGTACTTCAGTAATGCCTATATATTCTACTCCTACGCTTTGCTCCCTCTGCTCACTGCGTTTGGATGGAGGGCTGGAAAGAGAATGTGATATGAGGTGGGGTTTTGGACTGGGAAATGAACTCTTGCTCCCAGTCCCATGTTTGGCATTTGGTTTGATGCATGGGTTAGGAATTGGAAATAGAATGCATAATTGACTAAAATGCCCCTTTGATACGAAAGTGGCTTTGCTTCATATTTGGGTAGTTTCGTTATTTTACCCATCTTAGCCCTAGTCCACCACCATAAGTCCATAACTCAGCCGCCCATTGGGGAGTAAATGCTACTTGGTTTGATCCCATTTCCTAATCCCCATATCATCCCACTCCTTCCAAATAAACATACTTCAAATATCAAGTATGTGGTGGGCGTGGGCTGAGATACGTTTTCTCTAAACCATCTTGCTTACCATGGTGCTAATTGCTTCTGCTTCTCAATTCTATATTGATGTACTTCTTGGTTCTACTCTTGGTCTAGATCTCAAATTATGTTTTTGAGAATATTGAGCTTTTACGTTTTAGTACTACCAGATTAAAACCTAACATATTAAAATGCCAAAATTGCAGTTTGGAAATAAAGGAGCGCATTATAGGTGTCATCTGTGCTTAAAAAAAATGAAATTCAGTCAGAACTTGAACAATAGAAGTCTCCAGAATTTCAACACACCCCATAAAGGCCGCCATTTTAGGTTGGTGTGTACGTATTCTCAATGATATGCCAAGTATACTATTATGGCATGCATATTTCTTGTTTTTTTCATTATTATTTCTTTCTATTCAAACATGTCAGAATGCTTTCACTAAATGTATTTTGGAATCTGAGCACTCCATAAAAATTTAGCCGGCGCAGCGTAGCGCGCGATATCTGTCTAGTTTTTCTAATGGTTGCAGCTTTGCAGTGTATCTAGGGCACTTCTCGTTGGTTTGACTCCTCGTTTCGTTCTTCCTCCAATCGTGGGTTACAAACAATATGTGCATCTACGGTTTTCTTTACAAAATGAAACATTTTTCGTTCTCTTCTCTCTTCGAGTCGAGCTCTGGTAGCCATCGTGCCAAGCCACTCCACACCACACCATTGAAGTGCCAAAAACCTCTGCCTGCCGTAAACCTATTTGAAACCTAAAAACCTCGCCACCCTATACCTCACCGGAAACCTATGCCAGTGGGGGACAACGGAATGGTTCACCGGAAATGGAACCTGTCGACGATTGGGGAGCAGGCCCCCGTCGAGCTTACTTGTTGGTGGAGGGACCAACTGCGACCCCTTCTCACGTGATGGGATACTCAGAGGAGTGACTCACTGGGCTTCAACAGGCAAGGACACTGTGGTTTACCCTGGTTCGGGCCTCTCAAGAAGGAGATAATAGCCCTACTCCAGCTCGTGTATCTTTTTATGCAGAAAAATGTTCTCTGTCCCCTTCATGGTGGGGATGCTTTTATAGCTTACAAAGGGGCGTACTTGTTCAAACCCACTAACTCCACGTTCGACCAGGTCCAACATGGTAACTAACGGATCCTATATTCCTGCCACGTTCCCGCAGAGATCGCAACGAACTAGCGGAGGTTAAGCAACGGGTGGCTTCCGACCTCGGGATCAAACCAGGTCGGCTAACGTTTAACTCCGAGCTCGGCCGCTTCCCCTGAGCACGAGCTATCGATCTACCAGGTTATGCGACCTCCTAAAGGTTCCAGCTAGGCCGCCCTTGGGAACGGCCTCCTCGTGACCAGGGCGGGAATGACTTCGTGTTGCTCGTGGCGCCTAGCTAGGTCGTCCCGGAGAACGGCCTCCTGGTGGTTCGGCCAGCATTGAGCCCGTGCCGCTAGTGGCACCCGAGGTAATTTACGGGGTCTACCCGACCCCCCGACAGCCAGCCCCCGAGGTCCGAGTGGAAAAAGGTTTTAGGAAAAAGACCTTCCTCTCGGGCCTACCGTCTCCCGAGCCGGCCAGGTTGGTCGCGGCGAACATCTGCCCTGACCTCCGAGCTATCGGCCCGTCCCGGGGGACGAGCTCGGTCTTGCCTCGCCCTAGCCGTACGGACTAGCTCCTGTCCTTACCGGCGGTTCCTTCCCTCGGAAGCTTCTTTCGGTCAGTACGAACCGCTCCCCCTTGGGAACCGTCGCCTGGCAAGACAGTTTCGGTTCGCGTGTATACGTGTCGCTCCCCGTGTGGCGGACGTCTCAACTACCCCCCAGCGCCTTTAGGGCTTCCTCGATCACAACGGCGGGAACCTCTTCGCTTCCATACTTGGTTTTTAAACACCAGAAGAGAAACCCTAGATTCACTTGGCCTTTTCACAATCGTCGCTCCCCATACTTCTCCATTTCGGCGCTTCATCCTTCTTTCCGATCATCTTCTCCATCCTCATGGCAAAGTTCGGCGCCAGCAAGCTTGATAGGCGCAAGCTGGAGATTCTCGAGCGGGCGAAGTACCTTGACGCCGGCTCATGGAGAGCCGCTGGTGCCGAGGAGAGCCCCGAGTCGGAGGAAGGAGAGATCATCTCCACCGAGCTCTACGCCATAAACGGGCTTCGCACGCCCGAAAGCGAGTTCATCGAAGCCGTACTCGCCTTCTGCGAGTGCGAGATCGTTCACCTCCACCCAAATTCCATCCTCATCATGGCCATCTTCGCCCATCTCTGTGAAGGGTTTGTGGGCGTCGAGCCTACTCCCAGTCTCTTTCTTCACTTCTACACCCTTTCGCGCGCCGGCACCCCCTCGCAGGCCGGCTGCCTTTACTTCCGCCTCCGACCTACCCGCCCGTACGAGTACCCGAGCTTCACGCTCAAGGACTCTGTGTCGGGGTGGGCCAACTCTTGGTTCTATCTGAAGAAGGCCGAGGGCGGCTCGCTTTCCTACTCCGGCGCCAAGGGTCGTGCCGTCGAGACCCCCCATACATAGGGGTGAAAATGGGTCGGGTAATACCCGACCCGTATCCGCACCCGGCAAAATTCTACCCGAAAATTCGGATACGGATACGGGTATTTTTTTGTCGGGTCGGATACGGGTAATTACCCGGATACTTTTCTTTCGGATACGGGTCGGATATAGGACAGCAGATACCCGGTAAATACCCGGATTTTCTGAATTGGATACGGCACCCGGATAATTTTAAAATCGGGTACCGGATCTGGGACAACAGTAATTCACATTTTTGGAGGTCTTCCCATGCTCGAAAAATTTTGTGGTCTACATGAAAGTTGTAGAGAATTTTGAGGAGCATCTTTTTCATATTGATAAGTTTTTCATTTGAGCAACAACAAAAATCATAGAAAATCGGGAAGAGCAGCAGCGTTCCATTTGCTTTATGTAAAGCTTTTTTTTGATTCGTTCATATGCATTCTGAGTGCTTGCTTGATAGTTGATCTTAATCTTGAATAAGTTTGTAAACTCAACTAGATGTGGAAATATTTAGCTGAGTAGATCTCCAAGTTTACGCAGCTAGAGCTCCTAGCTTGCAAACCAATTCTTACTCCAAAATGGGTAGGTTGACATTAAAGTTTTTTCCCCACTGGTGTTAATTGGCTTTAGCTTGAGATAGATCATATGTTGGAGTACCTAAAAATGATCGTTCTTATGTTATCTGAGTCATTTCTCAGATTTGTTCTTGGTGGCACCATTTTTATCCCGATCGGTGTTGCTTCGCTGCTAGCTTCACGAAAGGTATGCTGAATATGTGTATGCTTGATGCCTTGATTCAAAGATATGTTCGGCTAAGTACATAACTTGTTTTTTGTTCATGTTTATTGTTTTCTTTGTTGTAGGTTGTTGAGATTGTTGATCGATATGATGGTGCATGTGTCCCAGATAATATGACTGACAAGCTTGTTTACATGCATGTGTTACAGATAATATGATTATTTTCATCGAATGTTTCGATTTTTAGGCAATACGCGTACTATCCGACTAAGTACCCGCTACCCGTATAGTAACCGTTCGTATAGTATCCGATACTCGTTTTCTACCCGTTCCGAAATATCTGTATCCGTACCCGTATCCTACCCGATTTTTAACTATCCGTATCCGTACCCGTATCCGAAAAAAAATAATTAGGGTAGGATACGGGATCACCTACTACCCGACCGTATCCGACCCGTTTTCACCCCTACCCGTACAACCCGAGGAGGAGAAGGTGCTCATGCTGATCAATGAGCTCACTTGCTCGGGGCTGTCCGGCCGGGACGTTGCCCGGGACTACGTCAGGAACCGGGTGTCGCCCCTCAGGCGGAGGGTGCACCCCTTCTTCAAGGTTGAAGGGTGGCAGGACATCACCCGGGAATCACACTCGGGTACACTACCGCCCTCGATTTTTACTTTAAAATAAGGGACATTCGAGCTCACTGTCCTTTCTTGTCTGGTAGCAGCTCCACCGGAGAGCTGGGTGGATATGAGGGTGTCCGAGATGTTCGGCACTCCCAAGGCCAAGGAAATCCTAGAGGGCCGCCAAATCCCGAACAACGTCCTTAACCGGACCGAGGCGGTAAGTCCCTATCTCGGACCCTTTCCGAAGGTCCGTTCAGGCCGGGTTTCTTCTGAAATTTTCCTGACTTATTCGAGCCCACCTGCGCAGGAGAAGGTCGCCCTCGAGGTCGCCGTGGCCCAACTGGCGTCGCAGCCGGCGGGACGAGGTCGAAAGACCAAGGAACAGGCGGGTCGTAAGCGCCGCGCCCGATCTCCGTCGGCTACGCCGTCCCCGCCTAGGCGCACACGCAGGCATCCCGGTCCGGGCGACCGCTCACCCCGCCGTCACTTGGAGTACGCCGATCGGCAGGAGGTGAGCGAACTAAAACTGTGGATGGATGAGTACACCAGGGATAACCCCGAGCTGATGGCTCGTTTGCGTCAGCTTGCCGCGCGGGCGAAGAAGGAGGCCGCGGCTGGTCCAGCGCGGAAGGAGAGGCACGAGAGCCGATCACGCGGCTCTTGAGGCGAGCTTCAGCGCGGGTGAGCTCGAGCTCGGACCCTCTGGATGACGAGGGGGAGAAGGGACGAAGCCGACCCCGCCCCTGGTCTCCGAGGTCCCGCAGTCGCCCACGCGCCCAACCACGTCCAACGCCGACCATCACCGAGGCCGCCTTGGGAGAGGTCGACCCTTCCGTTGCTAGGGCCGACAAGGCACGCGAGGACATGGCTGCCCTCCTCGTTCGCGCCCGAGGCCAGCTGGAAGATGCCGAGCGAGGTCAACCTTTTATCCCTGTTTCGTTTGTCTCATTCCCCCTCCGGCACCACACTAACCCCACATCGTCTGTAGTGGGTGTGGCAGCTGGTGCGGAGTTATGGGATTTTGGAGCAATGGCTGACGATATTCTTGACCTCGTGCTAGAGAGGGAGCTTGCCCGGGCTGCCGAGGCCGTCGTGGGCGATGAGGTCGAGGTGGGAACTGAGGCCGCGGAGGCCCAATCCCCACGAGCCGCTGGTGGTGATGACGCCGAGGTAGAGGAGCCTGCTGCCGCGGAGATCCGGGCCCCAGAGCTCGTCTCTCCTGAGGAGGAGACGCGGAGGAAAATTGCGGCTGCCGATGCTCGGGCCGCGGCGGAGGGCATCCCCCACATCATAATTCAAGACGACGAGGAGGAGGAGCATGGTGGTGCTGAGCACGCCGCTGAAGCTCCTCACGAGGACTCCGCCGGCGCGAGCGACATCATCGCCGCCACGCTCCAAGAGATCGCCGAGATCTCTCCCCGAGCCCGCGATGCTCCGCCGAACATCAACGTCGGCCCGGTATCAGGGAATCTTAACCCGAACGGGGGCTCACCCGGCGAAGAAGAGCCAGCCACCCCGTTCGCCGCGGAGATGAGCCCGACCACGTCAGGTGGGTCGGGCCAACTTCCAGGCGGAGGGGAGCCGCTGTGTACCGAGGCCGCTTTGGTCGAGGTCGACCTCGCGGCTACCGACCCGGCGACCCCAATCGATCTCGCGCCCGAAGACGCCGCCACGGCCCAATCTCGGGTACCCGACCTTCCGGTCGCCGACCCGGTGCCTCCAGTCGATCTCGCACCCGAGGACGCCGTCACGGCCCAAGCTCGGGTGCCTGACTCTCCGGCCGCCGACCCAGTGCCTCCAGTCGATCTCGCACTCGGGGACGCCGTCACGACCCAAGCTCGGGTGCCCGACTCTCCGGCCGCCGACCCAGTGCCTCCAGTCGACCTCGTGCCCGGAGACACCGCCATGGCCCAGGCTTGCGAGGAGGCAAGGCCCACCGGGGAGGGAGTTCCCCCAGCCGTAGACGCCGTGCCTCGGGCGGAGGACCCCACGGGCCCGGATGCCGAGGAGGAGGAGCCCCCGAGCGCAACTCCTGCCTGGGGGGAAGAGGAGCGGGAGGTGGTCCTTGCTCTCGAGGCCGTCCCTCCGCAGGAGATGGAGGTCGACCCTCAGGGGCAAGGTCTCCCGCCCCCCGGGGACGGGGGAGCTCGAGCTCAAGCCCCTGCCCAGGGAGTAAAAAACGGGACGGAGGACCCCGCCGAGCCGTTCAGGAGGGGCCGAGGCTCGGCTCTGTTGGGTAAGTCTCCTAACACTTATGTGCTTTTGTCCCAAAAATCCGGCTGCGACCTGAGATGCCTTGTTGCGCAGGTGTTGGAGACCACCATGAAGGACTTCCACGCCGCGACATGCCACCGTAAGTCGCCGCGAAGCACCAAGCCGAGCAAGACGCTAGGATCGCGGAGCTCGAGCGCCTGGTCGCCGAGCTGAAGTCTTCTGAGGCCGAGATCCGGCAGAAGATGGAGGAGTCCGCGCACTTTCTTAAGGAGCGCCTCGACCAGAGTGAGCAGGCGAGGTCGGGGCTTGAGGTGATGGTGGCGTCCCTGCGCGACTCCGCTCGAAGCGCCGAAAGGCGATCGACCCGACGGAGGAGTCCAAACGGCTTCGTCAAGCGGCGGTAGGGTCGTGAAGCTTCGTCGGCGGGTGCTTGACCTCGAGTCCGAGCTTGAGTCCGTGCGAGGCGAGCTGCCGCTCTGCGGGGCGAAGCGTGCCGGCCTCCTGTAGCCTATTCCTTCCTGCAAAAGACCTTAGCGAAAAAAAAACAGCCAAGTTGGACATAATATGATCGTGCTTAATAGATGTCTTTTGTTTTTCTCTGGTTTGCTTCCCTTGGAACGACAACGACATGCCCTTATCCCGTTGCTCCCTATTCGATGAAGGTTGACAAATCGCCGACCTAGCAAACGATCGTACTAAGGAGTAACTACCTGCGTCTGGAAGCTGCGCTAGGTCGTGTAGCCACACGGTACCCATATACCCCGCCAACGGAGGTCGTGGGCGTAGGCTGCGGCACGCGACCTCGTTTGTGAGTAGCACCTGCGAGATCGTGTGGCCTTTTTGTGTACGGCGTCTACACCACCGGCCGACCTGAGCTCGGAATCGTCCGAGGGGTGTCCATGCGAATCTTTACCTGCGGCGGAGGTCTGCCGCGAAAAAGATGGTCGTCTTACAAGGAAGGAAACCCTCGAGGTTGAGCTCTGGTGGCCCGATGTTAGGTGGTTGTACGCCCATCCATCTTACCCCGACGACCGAGCCTGCTCCTGACATTTGATCTGGGTCGAGCTTGATCACGGAATTTCGCGGGGGGGGGGGGTTAAAGAGAGAGAGAGGGAGAAAGCGGGAGAGAAAGAGGGAGACCGGGAGGCCAAGGTGTCGAATTTTATTAAAGGAGCAAAGTTGGTTTAGTTAGATATGGAACTTACGCAGTTGGTCGATGTTCCAAGTGCTAGCTAGTTCTCGACCATCTTCCATTGCAAGGCGGACAGCCCCCGGGCGTGCTGTTGAGATGACCGTGCAAGGACCTTCCCATCTTGGCGTTAGCTTGTTGGCTTTTGACAAGTCTTGGACCCATCGTAGAACGAGATCGCCGATGTTCAAGGTCCTTGGTCGTACCGATTTAGCGACGTGTCTGCGAAGAGCTTGCAGGTAAACCGCGGATCGCAACAGAACTCGTTCACGAGTTGCTTCCGCGAGGTCGAGGTCGAAGGCGCCGCCGCTGGCGTCGATGTTATCGGCTAGGTTCACCCTTGGGGATCCCTGTGACGACCTCGACGGGTAGTACGGCTTCCTCGCCATATACGAGCCGAAAGGGGTCTCACCGTAGCTCATCGTCAGGTGCGCACCGACTGTAGGGACGGGAGGTAGCTCGTCCACCCAGGCCTGATCATGCCAATCGAGGTTCTTGAAGACTCTCTTCTTGACTCCTTGGATGATCTGCCCGTTCGCGCGCTCGGCCGCCCCATTGCTCTGCGGGTGGGCCACGGATGCGAAGCATATCTTGGTCCCGACCTCCTCGCAATAAGCCTGAAACACCTCGCTTGTGAACTGAGTGCCGTTGTCCGTGATGAGGCGACTCGGAACGCCAAAGTGGGTCACTACGTTATTGCGGAAGAACCTTTTAGCCGCCTGTGCCGAGATGGTTGATACAGGCTCGGCCTCGATCCATTTAGTGAAGGTGTCGATTGCGACGAATGTGTATTTACAACCCTTCCTTCCTGGAAATGGACCGAGTATGTCGATGCCCCAAACCGAGAATGGCCAGGTTAGGGGCATAGTTCTGCGTGCATATCTTGGTGATGGACTTTCCGGCATGGAATCGGCAAGATCGGCAAGCGGTCACTATTGAGCGCCCAGCGTCGGCGGCCGTCGGCCAGTAGTAACCCAACCGGAAGGCTTTGCTCACCAAGGTCCTAAAGGACGAGTGAGCTCCACACATCCCGTCATGGATATCTTTGAGGAGATATTTGCCTTCCTCTTGGGTGATGCACTTGGAGAGGACGCCAAGCGCGCCTTTGCGGTATAAGAGGCCCTCGACCATTTTATAGGCTGAGGAGCGTCTTACTAGCCGGGATTTCTCGGCTTCCTCCTCGGGCAGTGTCCCGTGCACGAGGTATTGGATGAATGGCGTCATCCAACTCGCACCCTGCTCGAGGAAGGAGACGGTACCACCCGTCTCGGTTGCCTCCTCTTCGGTGGGTATGGAGGGCTTATAAAGGTGCTCGACGAGCACCCCCGCCGGGGCGGGAAGTTGGGTGGAACCGACCTTCGATAGATGGTCGGCCAGGGCATTGTCCTTCCTGGGGATGTATAGTACTTCGAAGTTTCTGAAGTACTTTTCCATCTTCCTTACTTCAGCCAGGTAAAGCGCCATCGAGTCATCGGAGCACTGATACTCCTTGTTAACCTGGTTGACAACCAGCTGCGAGTCGCCCTTCGCAGTTAGTCGCTGGACTCCGAGCGTCTTGCATGCCCGAAGTCCGGCTAGCAGACCCTCATATTCTGCTGCGTTGTTCGTTGCGCCGAAATGTAGTTGGAGGGCGTACTGGATTCGCTCCCCCTGGGGGGATTCGAGGACCACTCCAGCCCCCGAGCAATTGTAAGCTCGGGATCTGTCGAAGTGCATGACCCAAATGGCCGTGCTCGGTCTAGTCGGGTTCGGACTTAGATGGGGTAGGATTTGTCCATTCGGCTAGGAAGTCCGCTAGGACCTGGGATTTGATCGCGGTCTGGCCGAGAATTCGATCTCGACCGGCGAGCTCCATGGCCCACTTCGCGATCCGTCCGCTTGCGTCCTGATTCCCTAGAATTTCTCTAAGCGGGAAGTTGGTCGGGACTCGAATTTTGTAGGCCTGGAAGTAGTGTCTTAGCTTCTTCGAGGCCACGAGGAGCGCATAAAGGAGCTTCTGGACCTCGGGGTAACGCTCCTTTGGTCCGTGTAGGACTTCGCTGATGTAGTAGATCGGGCGCCGCACTCCCGTCCGTTCTCTGATTATGACGGCGCTTACCGCCTGTGTGGCGGCCAGTAGAGCAAGAGAACCTCTCCCATTCTCGGCGTGGTCAAGACCAGTCTCGGCAGATATAGCTTTAATTCTTTGAAAGAGCGATGCGCTTCCTCTCGCCCAAGCGAAACCGTCAGTGCTTCCGAGCGCTTGAAGAAAGGCAGTCGCGTTCCCGAGCCGCGAGATGAAGCGACTTAGGGCCGCCATCCTCCGGTCGTGGATCGAACCTCCAGCGTGCAAGCGGGTGGCCGCATGTTCTCGATGGCCTCTATCTTCTCAGGGTTGGCCCCGATTCCTTGTGGACCGATCATGTAGCCGAGTACCTTGCCAGCCTTGACCCCGAACACACATTTTTCAGGGTTCAACTTTATTCGATGCTTATTGAGGTTATGAAAGGTCTCCTCTAGATCGGGTACATGACCCGAGGCCATCTTGCTCTTGACGACTATGTCGTCTACATATACTTCCAGGTTCCGACCTATTTGGTCCGAGAAGGTTTTCTGCATGAGGCGCTGGAAGGTCGCTCCAGCGTTCCTTAGACCGAAGGACATGGTCGTAGCGTAATGTGCCAAACGGCGTGATGAAGGAAGTTTTCTCCTCGTCGTCGGGCGATATGCCGATCTGGTGATAACCTGAATAGGCGTCCAGAAAGCTCATCGCCTCGGAGCCGGCCGTTGCGTCGACCAACTGGTCTATCCGAGGTAGCGGGAAATTGTCTTTTGGGCATGCGGTATTCAGTCCGGTGCGATCGACACACATGCGCCACTTGCCCCCCTTTTTCTTCACGATAACTGGGTTGGCCAACCAATCAGAATGATCGACCTCCCGTATAAAACCGACTTTGAGGAGCTTGTCCAGTTCCTCTCTGATGATAGCTTGCTTCTCCGAGGAGAAGCGCCTGAGCTTCTGCCGCACAGGCTTTTTGTCAGGCCGAACTGCTAGCCTGTGCTCGACGACCTCCCTTGGGACTCCGGGCATGTCGGACGGTTCCCAGGCGAACGTGTCCGCGCTTCTCCGGAGGAAGGTCACGAGCTCGAGTTCCTATTTAGGATCCAGGGAAGCCCCCACGTGTATGACCTTGCCTGGCTCTGCGTCGCACAGCGGGATGGCCTTGGTTTCTCCCCCGGTCTGGAGGGTAGCCTTGGGCCGGGAACTCCTCGGCTCTTGGTCGGACCCGCGCTGGGGCAGCTGCCCGACCATGTCTAAAGCCCTCTCGTCGCAGTTTAGGGCTGCTTTCGGGCTTCCCTTCACTGAGATCACGCCGCCGAGGCCGGGAACCTTCAGGCATTGGTATCCGTGATGCATGGCGGCCATGAATTTGGCGAGCGCTGGTCGGCCCAGGATGGCGTTGTAGGCCGACTCGAAATCGACTACCTCGAAGGTGATTAACTCCGTCCGGAAGTTGCTCGGGCTTCCGAAAGTTACGGACAGGACGATTTGTCCGAGCGGCTTGGCCGAGGTGCCAGGGACTATCCCGTAGAAAGGGACTACGACGCTCTTGACTTTGGACCGAGGAATTTGCATCTCGTCCAAGACCCTGGCCGATATCAGGTCCAGGGAACTCCCGCAGTCCACGAGCACTCGTCCTACCGCGGTGTTGCAGATCGTTGGACTCACGACCGTCGGGAGCCTCTGGGGTTTCGTCATCCCCGGGGGGCAGTCATCCTTAGAGAAGGTGATGGGCAGCTCGGACCACTTAAGCTGCTGAACGGGAGGCTTCCCTTGAGTGACACGAAGTACCTCGCATGCGGCCTCCTTCAGCTCCCGACGAGACCCATAGGCGGCGGAGCCCCCGAATATCACGACGATGTGGTTTCTCGGCTCCTGGTACTCCATGTCCGTATCTTCCTCCTCGGCGGGTTTCTTGCCCTTGACGTCTCCTTCTTGCTCTGGGAGCGTGGGCATGGGACCCTTGCCATTGTAGAATTGCTTCAGGCGGGAGGCCCATGTTCTGCAATTCCGCAGGTCGTGTCCATGCGCCTGGTGGAGCGGGCAAAAATAGGCGCTAGCCCGTCCGCGCTGGTCGCCGCGGTCTTGATCGTCCCGGTTTTGCTCGTTGTTCCGCTGAACCGGTCGGCCTTTTCCTTTCGTGGCTCCTCCTTTATACGATTGTGAGGTCGGCCGTTGTCGTCGTTCGATGGCCTCCACCATGTCGGAGACGGAGGGTTTTTTCTTCTTTTTGATTTTTTTCTCGATCGAGCTCACGCTCTTTCGGCTTGACGCCCCTTCGAGTCCAGGCTGAGGGGGCAGCTTTCCTTCGTCCAGCAGCTTCTTCCATTGGACGGCCTCGTCCGCGTTGGCATAACGGTCAGCCATGCGGAACAGCTCGTTGGCTGTGATGTCCGGGTGAATTTCGAGGTCCTGAGTAAAGCGTATGTCTCGGACCCCAAACTTGAAAGCCCGGACAACCGCCTCATCCGAGATGCTTGGGATGGAATTGCGTACTTGCATGAAGCGCTGACGAATCGGGCGCAGGTTTCGCCTCCGTCTCAGACGACGCTCAAGGTCGCTCCTTCCCGGCGGATGTAGCAGCTCCGAAGTTGGCCCTGAGAGTGCCGCCACCGTGCTCAGGACCGGATCGAAGTTTTCCTTTTGGTTGAATAGCCACGTCGAGCCGCCCGGCCCAAAGATCAGAGGCGTAAAGTTAGCCATGACCCTTTCATCGCCTCCAGCGGCTAGAATGGCCGTGGTGTAGATCGAGAGAAACTCGTCGGGGTTCTGCGTCCCATCGAATCTCTCGATGTGACCCGGCTTGAACCTTATTGGCCAGGTCACACGTCGTAGCGACGTCGCGAAAGCCCTGCACCCAAAAACGGGACCGTCAGGACGGTCATTGCGAGCGCGGCGGTCGGGGTGATCCCCACCGGCCGAGCCCGAGGTTCGTGGGCCCAGGCGAGAGAATATCTCTCTATGCCTGTAGGACGAAGAGTGGCCCGAAGAGGAATGTTCGGCCCGGTTCTGCCCGTGGCTCGTATTCCGTTGATCCCGAGGGAGCCCCCGAGAATTGCTCCGGGTGCCCTCCCGAGCCCGGTCGCGTTCGCGCCGGTCACTCCGGGTATGGCTGCGTGAGTCGTCGGGGTGGAGGCGCTCGGACGCCTGGTGGCGGCGTTCCCAGGAATTACTCTGGGCATCCCTTTCTCGGGAGGCTTCCGCCGCTTTTATGTCTGTGGCGATTTCCTCGAGGTCGTCGGCCACACCGCACCCATGGCTTCTAGGTCGACTTGCTCAGAAACTCTCTCGAGGTTGCGCACCACCGCGCCAAGGCTTGAAGGCGTTCCCGCCGGAACGCGGGGTGACGAGCTCGTTAAATCGTCGCCGCGAACTCCGGTGTCCCGTCTGGCGTGGAAATTCTCACGAAGCCGCCCTGGTCTTGTCGGCCGCCACCACGGACTTGCCGCGTAAGCTGGCGCTGTCCGATTCGTAGATGTCTGCGAGTGCTCCTTGGCCGCTCCATAGCGGTGAAGACGCATTTCGCCGGATTTGCTCCGACATTTTCATCCTCCTCCGCAACGGAAGACGTTACGGGATTGACGGATCGCGAGGGTGACATCCACGGTGTCTCCACGTGACGCGTCCCCTGGTCGAGCTCGGAAGTTCGGGATGTCCGGACCATCGTAGAGCTCGTCATACTCGCCGTCCGAGAGGGCGCTGAGCCGAGTGAAAGAACCGCCCGGCGGCGCGGTTTCCATGGAGAAGCTCCGGGAACCGTCGTGATTCTCAAGGCCAGCGACGTCGGCGGCCCCATTGTCGAAGAACTGCTTGTCTTCTTCCTCGATTCCGGGGGCGCCGAGGCCCTGGCGATTTTGGGAGCTTGTCATCCTCCGGGATTCCTCACGAAAGGGAAAGTCGGTCCCCACGGACGGCACCAGCTGTCGACGATTGGGGAGCAGGCCCCCGTCGAGCTTACTTGTTGGTGGAGGGACCAACTGCGACCACTTCTCACGTGATGGGATACTCAGAGGAGTGACTCACTGGGCTTCAACAGGCAAGGACACTGTGGTTTACCCTGGTTCGGGCCTCTCAAGAAGGAGATAATAGCCCTACTCCAGCTCGTGTATCTTTTTATGCAGAAAAATGTTCTCTGTCCCCTTCATGGTGGGGATGCTTTTATAGCTTACAAAGGAGCGTACTTGTTCAAACCCACTAACTCCACGTTCGACCAGGTCCAACATGGTAACTAACGGATCCTATATTCCTGCCACGTTCCCGCAGAGATCGCAACGAACTAGCGGAGGTTAAGCAACGGGTGGCTTACGACCTCGGGATCAAACCAGGTCGGCTAACGTTTAACTCCGAGCTCGTCCGCTACCCCGTAGCACGAGCAAACGATCTCCCCGGTTATGCGACCTCCTAAAGGTTCCAAATTAGGCCGCCCTTGGGAACGGCCTCCTCGTGACTGTATGAATGACTTCGTGTTGCTCGTGGCGCCTAGCTAGGTCGTCCCGGAGAACGGCCTCCTGGTGGTTCGGCCAGCATTGAGCCCGTGCCGCTAGTGGCACCCGAGGTAATTTACGGGGTCTACCCGACCCCCCGACAGAACCCAAAGAGACCAAGGTGATTTTTAGAAAATACAGAATACATAAAGAAGGGAAAATTGATAAGTTGCCCTGAAGTTGATCGGCCTTTTATTATTTATCCGAAGTTGATCATCATTTAATCATCCACCCTATGATATCTCACTGACATACGGGTCCTAGAGCCACATGTCAGTGAGACATCATAGGGCAAATGATCAAATGCCGATCATCTTTGGGTATTGGTCGAAAGAAACAACGACGTCCATCAACAATTAACTAAGTCTGGTGTACAAGTTGATCGACATTGTTCTTAGTCGAGATGAGACTAGTTATATATATCCACGACCATCCCTCAGCATGTGGGTAAGTGTGCAAAGAAATGGCCCCTTTGGCTGGCCATGCAGTACAGCCGTGCACCACAGCATCACAGGCCGGCCGAGACACTCGTCCAGCCGGACCTGCACCTCTAATTGCGCACGTTCGTGCCGCTGCCGCTGGCTCTCCATCCGCTGGTACAGCTCGTTAGGCATCCCCAGCCCGTCGCTCGTGGCGAGGACGGGCACTGAGCCGACCACCCGTCCCGGCACGCAGAAATCGGGGAGGTCGGCGTGGGCGAGCTGCACGCCGGCGTAGGCCACCACCACGCTTCCACCCTTGCCACAGAACTGCCGGCGCATGCCTTCGTTGTTGACGCGGAGAGTGATGTTGAAGGTGGGCGCGGTCGCCGCGCCGGGGTTTCTCTCGAGCCCCTCTATGCCGGGCACTTTCACCCAGAACTCCGGTGTCACGTAGGCGGCCAAGATGGTCAAGCAGGTAAAAAACAGGAATAGTAAGGGAAACATGACGACTAGTGCCGTTGGAATCCACCCTACCCACGGATGCCTCTCCAGGCAATCGCTGTACTCCTCATCATCATCTAAGAGGCCGGTACCCATGGATGGCAATCGCGACGACGAGACGGGCGAGCAGTCGAGGGAAGGCGAAACTAATTAGGGCACAAGACCTGGGTTTGATGGATACGGCAGTCATTTATAGCAATTTCGATTGGATGGGTTTGGAAGCAGTTCATACTTGGATACGGACTTAGATTGCAACCCGGCCGGCCGTTTCACGGTAATCGCGCGCAGACAGATCGCGGATTCCAAACTTACGTGCCTCCAGTTTCATCATGATCACGGTAGGTGCGTAGGTCGTTTGGGATAAGGACTTCCAGTTCCATGCATATGCATAAATCGCAATAGCTGTTGGACCGGAATCACGTACGGACGCCAATATAATCATCTACCCGTCCCAGGTCTTGTCGACAGCTAAGCATGGGTCAGGGCGACGACCTAGAAGCGGCGGCGGCGGCGGCGGCGGCCGCGCCGTACCATGCCGTCCAAGGCGAAGCGCTTGCTCGTCGCTGCTCGCGGGCTTGCCTCCAGTGGACAGTTCTGGGTTTGCTGGGGTTAACCTTGTCGCTTTCTCTAGTCGCCTTCTTCTTCTCCACCGCCACGCGGCCATCGCCCATGCGCGTGAAGTACCACTACGACGCCCGTGATTCCTTCTCCATCCGCCTCGCTGGCCACGAGGGCATCGACCTGGCCCGTCCCGGCTCCACGGTCTCGCCGGCGTTCAGAGTCACGCTCAAGATGGACCGCGCGTGCGTCGACCGAGCGGTCGTGACCGTCCTGTACTCGGGCGTCGCACTGGGCTGGGCGCGCGTGGAGCCGCGGGACTGCGTATCGTGGCGCTTGGGGAGGGACGTGGAGGTGGTGGCCCGGGGCGACGGCGTGGGCCTGTCGGAGCGCCTTCGCGGCCGCATGGCGTCGGAGTACTGGCGTTCAGGCGCGGTGGAGCTCGACGTCGACGTGAAGATCTTCGACGAACCAGGCCACTTCGACCATGTTGCCAGCAATATTCCTAGCGTGATGATGCTCTGTAAGGTGAGGATGGATGGACGAGGGTCAGAGTCATCACGTTGCCCGTGGTTTGCTTTGGTCGGAAGTTCATCCGTCTGACACATTGAACTTTGGTCGAAAATTCATTAGCATCCTCGACCATAAAATCAAACATCTGACATCCCAAATTTTGTAATTCGATTCAAATAACACTCTTATACAGTGATATTGTCCGTATAACACAATGAGTGGACGGTTTTACTACGTAGAATAGCATACTAGGTACTAGCCAAGTTAGATCAATAATAAATGGTGCTGGCCTCTCCCCCACCAAGCTCCCAATCATGTCTCTATGGCTATCGACCCTTGTAACTTTCTCCATATCTATTTCAATTTGAAAGAGAAGTCCTTGTTAGTTACACCTATCATTTACCTAAACTTTTCTAGCGTGTCATCATATATGGCAAAACCATCAATTCATCATATCACGTGAGCAATACCATTTTATGAAATCGGACCATAGTGTTATTTGAATTGGATTGCAAAGTTTGGATGTTAAACATCTAACTGTATTATGCAAGTGATGAATGGATTTTTAAGCGAAGTTTAAGATGTTATACATACTTCCGTTAGTCCACGCCGCTCGCGGTATAGCCTTCCTCCTCCTCCTCTCCATCCAAACTTTCCAAAATATGGAATGCTTCCGTGCCGTTGCCCGCGTGCCCGCGCATCTCTATTCTCTACCCAATCCTTCCTCGCCTTATTCGGCCATGTTTAATAGATTTGTGATATGCATGTTTGTAGGGAGTTCATCAAGGATTACAAGGATATCCGTGCTGAACAAGGTGACACCACCATCCTCCCCGTAATTCGGGTATGAAATTGTTAATCTCATTTTTCTATTACCTCATGCCTCTAGCACAACACCAGTATGTGCTCTGAACTTAGTCCGATCTCCATGTCTTGTGTGTGTTAGTTCGGTTGGTTCTTCGTTTGGCCTTTCTCCCCGGATCTTCCTACCCTTGTTTGGATGACAGGGATTTTTAGAAGGGAAGCAGATCTTCGCACGATTTTAAAGCTTTTAGTTCATGCGAGTGGCTAAGATTTGTTCCAGTTCGGTCGCGCGAGCTGTGGGTGGCTCAGCGTTATCTTCGTGCTTTGTTTCCAGAAGAGGTATAAGATGATTTCTCTTTCGTTTGTCAGAAATTGCTGAGATAGTTCGCTCGGTTGCTATTGCCTGTCGCCTACTTGCACTTGGCCTATGCCTTACATCGGGATCTGAAGATAAGTGATAGCAAACAATAGCGTTTTTTATTGTTTTCATGATAGTGTCATCAACAATTGTTCCTCATGATTGCAGTGCTCCAGCATATTCCCCACCAGAGATCAAGATGTACGCTTTGGTTAATTCTTCATAACAATTACTGCGCTTCTGTCCTGGAACTGCCTGCTGTGTTGAAGTGCTCCAACACCTTCTAATTCTATGTTTTGCTATTTTATAATCCATTCATGTGCATGCAGGAGATTTTCTCCTTCCTAGAGCTTTAAAGGAAGATGATTTAACCTCTTCGGTATGGTTTTTTCCCCTTTTCCCTCCGGTTGATCTCTTCGTAAAAATTCTGCATTGCCTTAGCCTTTCCCGTTGTATGAAGGACATTACATTTATTCAGCTATGTAACCCTCATATGGTCTATCTATTTGCAATGTGTATCTCCCTCACACCATTTATACTCTTACCTCATACTTCAAACCATATAAACACTTGCATCCATCCGAAATGTCAAAAAGAAAAGGCCATTATTATTTACCTATACTCAAACTATTACAGGATATTGACAGCACATGCTTTCTTTCGATCATTGGAACACCAAGCTACATGTGTCCAGAGCTGCTTCAAGATATTCCCTATAGATTAAAGTCAAACATCTGGTCTCTTGGTAATATATCTCTTTTCCGGCAACTCATGTCTCTTTGCAATATTTATAGATCATCACGCAGCTGCGCATTTAATTTATTTAAACTTCTATGCATCTTGTATAGATTGTCGCGTGTATGAAATGTCAGCTCATCGACCCGCTTTCAAGGCTTTTGTGCCCTCTTACCAGATCTTATTTCTTACATATTATCTACAACGGTTTATGCTCTTTTATGTTTTTCCTTGGTTTAGGTATTACGCATACGGCGATATTTTGGCACAAGGGGCCCAAACACCGACTAAATGGGAGGAATCTTCGATAAAACACTTTCGGGAGCTTCCCTCAAACGTCCGGGTGCCCACGTGTCCAGCCGACTGTTTTGCAAAAGAGTCCGGCGTTTTTACAAAAAAGTCCCTCCATTTCTCTAAATTACGTATATGTCCCTGCAAATTTACGAATAGGTCCTTCGTGATTTTTTTTGAGGGGAAGAAAAATTTTCTCAGTTTGCGTTTAGGTCCCCGGTTTGTTACTTTACAGAAAGAGGCTCCCGTTAAATGCGAATCGCAAGCGAGCCATTTTCTAATTTTTCGGGGTAACGATTAAGTCCAAAAATATAGCGAATAGGTCCCCGCTCCTTACGTTCAAGTCCTTTCTCCGTTTTCCCTGAAAAAAAATATTTTTGTGAACGAAAATAAGTGTGCATATCTATCTCTATACCTTTTCCCCCAACTCAGATTCTAATATTTTCCCGTTTTCCGTTCGCTCGCGGCGTGCACCGCGCTTGCTCTTCTAGTAGATATCTCTACTATTCTAAAGCAGCACTTGGTGGCAGTGGTCCGTTCTTCCCACATAATTAATTGCTGCTTAATTGCCCTACGCAAGAAACGAAGCGTTGCTTTAATTAGCCAGCTTTCGCAAGAAACGAAGCGTTAAAGATAAATGTTTGATCTTGTGAAATAAATTTTTTTTATTTTTTAATCTTTATTTTTCGTTATCAATTTTGTTTTTCGTAGCAACGCAGACAACGCACGGGCATGTAACTAGTAATAGTCATACCATTTCACTTACGATCTTTGGCCGTTTATGAGGCAACATTTGATTGTGTCCTATTTTTCGTCTGCCCATCATAGCTGCCCTATCATTATTACTGCTAGCGTATTATTGTTACTGCTAACAAAGGTTGTTTTTTTACTACAAAATTTTTACACACGCTCTGCGCAATAAAAAAAAAAACTAATTTGTGTCGTCTAAATACTCTGGGTAAAGCAGTCAACAATCTCAAAACAAAGGCTTATACGATTGACATTGGACCAATCAGATATTATATAAAGAATGTCCCCCAAATTGAATTTTTTCAGTGCTCTATTCTCCAGATTGCTTATCTGTTAACTGCAGGGCTGAATACATAAGTTTCTTTGGGAATTCTTTGTGACTGAGATAATTTTAAAGGAGTTGTATCTAATATGCATGTGCGTATATAGAACAAATTTTTAATGTGGGTCGATGTTGCCTTCTGGTGTTATATTAAAAAATTGCTTATTCCTTGCTGTGTAACTGCTCTAACATTTACAGTTATCCTACTGTCCTCTATCAACATATATATTGTTGTATTGCTTTCACTTTATTTTACCATACATCATTTCTATTCACTAGAACTGCTAAATTGAAGCAATTCTCCCGCGGTCATTTTTCTAATTTATTCTTTATATATTATCTCCTCTTTAAACAGAACTCCATACGGGTCTACAATGCGCGACAACAGTTTGCTGTTGGGACTATGTGAACTGCTTTAGAGCCTTTATTTCTACGAAACTCTTGTCCCCTTTGGGCTTTTCACTCATTTGAAATTCTGCCTCTCCGCAGATTACTTAATGGATTATCAAGACTGCTACTTTGTGTTGTATGATTACGATTATTCTACTAGAGAAGAATTTACAGCTGCGAGTTTAGATGGCGCATCCGGTTTGTGGAAATATACGTGCTGGTTAGGAAGCTGCAATACTCAGTCTTGCGTTCTCTCTAAGGCAGTACTGCACTTCAAATTATAGTACATTCATAAAATCAATTTCTTTAATGAAACTTGTTGGGTGATGGCCCAAAGACTTATGCTCTTTGGAATTTTTTTATGCGGCCTAACTTCTGTGTTTCCCTTTTGCAGTTCAGTATTTTACATACGCTGCAATAAGCTAATATGCCAGGTTTGCAAACATTTTTGTCTCTATAATCATATTCATTGATCTCTTTCCTGTACCGAACATATCCTTTTTGACATATCTATCCTATCCTTATTTGGGTACCATTGCACATTTTTTAAGTTTACCCAAATTTATTTGCATAGATATTAATAAGAACATAATTTTTAGCAAAAATTGCCTGCATACATCTTAGCAGCCATGGGACAAAAACAGACCAATTGCTTACTACAAACAGTACAACCATGAATAGAGTATGTTTCTACATATGTAGATATTCCATATACATATTCCAGTGTACCCCTATCTTACTATTTTCAAACTAAACAGATTCCAAAGTTCCAACGCATACCGCTCATTTCTTTATAAAAAACACAATGCACTCATTTCTTCATAAAAAAATGCCATGCTATCTAACTCTCGATTACTCTTACCCCTTCTTAAAAAAAACACACACAAACCAAAATTACTATGCGCATGCCCTAGCTCTGAAAATAGTTTCTAAATTCTTTTTTTTTTAAATGCTACTGCTACATTCCAACAACAACATATCGCAATACCAAATAAAAAAGGCTCTACCTCATTACCTTATCTTATACGTTACTATATTATTTGCAAATACTAACTTACACGGCATGCCGCCGCATGCACACAGCAATTTCACGCAATATTGCTGGTTTTAATGGCTTTGATTTTCTAATTATCCACAACACATGCCTGGCAATATTTGTTGATTTTGCGTTTTTTTATGCAATAACAATAATTTGTGATGTGTCAGGTAGAAAAATTTATTCGTTTTTTAACTAATGTAACCTAATCTGGAGAACAATTGTACCCCTCCCAGTAGAAATTGTCTATGAAAGCTGAAAAGATACAATATCTTAAACCAGCTAAATATCCATGTGGCTGCTGACTTTCTTAGGATGTAGAAAAGCTTAAACTTTCTGGATGGAACAAAATATATACATTTGAGGAAGGTCTTAGTCTAATTCCAGTCGATACGTGCTTCGTATATTTTATATTGTTGTTTGCTTGTTTGGTAATTTCTTGGATTATCCAGTTAGACAAATGCTAGAACATATCGATTTGGGAAGAGAATTTTCTTCCAGAGTCGCCATTGCTGGTTATTTAATAAAATTGAGTATTATGTAGTCAAGAAGACCACCTCTGCGATTACGTTCTATTTATCTTTTTCACTAGATTCGTATTATCCTGATGCTGATGGCGGCTTAAATTTTGACGTTTGCCCCCATATATAGGCCTTTGCACGATGGTACCGAGTCGCATAATTATTGTTCGGCACAAAGCAGTATGGATCTACGGTGGATATTTGGGTTGCTGGTTGTATTTTTTCCGAACTGCTTCTTACACGACCCTTTCTGCAAGTTTAACAGCCTCTTGGTCTTCTCGATGGACTAAATTTGGTTATTCATTTCAATCTATTTCGTATGAATATATGTTTGTGTGCTCTGAGAATGCAATGTGTATGACTAAGTTCGTTGTTCCTTAATATGATAGTTGTCCAGTTCAAATTAACTTTTACCTCGAAATGTTGTTTTTCGTTCACGTGCGTGGCGTGCGCCACGCTTAATTACCTAGTATCCATTACTCCTGAATTGTAATTATGTCCCATGTATGGATGATTAGGGATTGACCAATGATCCCAAATCATTCTCAGTTGTCTTAACTTAATCAAACCAGAGTTAGGAGCATTTGTTTATGTCCAATATGCCCTCACTGCTTGTAAAATAAGGCGAGAAAGTCAGGTCTGACTCCCTTAGTGATAGGGTGCATTCAGAGTGGACACGGCCAGATGTCGCTAGTTCCGTATACAATTGTTTTTTTTCTTCTTGTAACTAGATGCGCAACGGTCCGTATATTGCTGCAGATAAAAAAAAATTATCGAGGCAGGCAGGATTTTTAACAGAGAGATGAAATACTTTTTGAAAATACCTCTAAAAAACAAAAAAACCTCTAATTTTTTTTGAAATCTAAAAATATACACAATTATTTTTAAAAACAATGTTTTTTTTGAAAAATACTGTAGCAATCATTGTTCCTATTTACAGTAGTTTCTACGGTGAAGGGGGCACGTGGCGGGAAGGTTGGCTGGCTACCGTATACCTATTTATCACTTTAGTATTTATTTCTCAAGCATTCGTTCGGTCAGACAGATGGAAATTATTCGCTTTCTTTGCACCATACTCAGTGATTATTGATGATGAAATGCTCTCACAGATTAAAGGAAGAAAGATAATATATCTACCCTGCAATATAAATATATTGATGGGTGCAAATAAGATTCTTTTTTCTACTTTGTATCAAGTTGTGTATGGATGGGTAAAATATGTCGATGCAACAGGTAAAGGCCCTATTTGGAACGGCTTTAGCTTCGGCTTCTATCCTTTGGAAGCCAGAAGCTATTCCAAACAGCTAGCTTTTTCGTAGCCAATAGCCAGAAGCCATCAGCCCATTTGTACTAGAAAAAGCTGAAAGCCGCTGGTCTGAGGTAGTTTCCTACGGATTCGATGGGTTGGGTTGTGACTTTACCACTAGAGTTCAGAGAAAATTACCCCTTTGCACTAAGTATTAAATCCCAAACTGCACCACTCTCACCCTTATTCCCAACACGCATCTCTCATACCTAAAAGCTATACTAAAAAGTCAGACTGACAAACACCAAATCTCTTCAAATTTCAAATGATTCAAATTGCAGTCTTCACCATGCAAATTTCATCTAAAAACTACTTTTCAGAAAAGCTCCAGCCATACCAAACAGGGCCAAAGAACTTCACGTCCTTGTTCTACTAGTACGTACGTATATGATATGGAAAAAAGGGAAAATTTTCGTATTTGACACAAGATTTTATCTGTATTTACAAAATGATATAATATTTTCGCGTATTTACAGAAAAATCAGTGATATCCGAAATTTGAAATACCGTTTTTGAATATTTGATTTTTGAAAATCCGGTTTTGCCGTATTTTGCCCATAGCCGGTTTTTGAAAAACTGGTTAAGCCATACCCAGTTTTTGGAAAACCAGGTATGGTTAATTTTTTGGTTTTTTTTTCTATTTTTGTTTTTTCCATTGGTTTTTTATTTTATTTTATTTTTTAAAGCGGACACCGTGGTTGGAAATGCTACGCGTTTTATTCGGTCGAAAATATGAGGATGTACCATATGTTCATTAGTGATGAACTAGTGTGGGTTTTATGTATATCACAGACGGTTCTAGTCACAAACCGTCTGTGATGTCCTATTATCATAGCCGGTTCACATACCATTTGTGATATGCAATGATTATTATTAATACATGGTTACAGACAGTTCGAAAAACCGTCTGTGATGACGATTTCGAAACGTCTGTGATGTCCTTCTCTGTAGTAGTGGTGCATTTATATGAACTTACGATGTTTATTTGAGTAGGCTTTATTTTACAACATGGTACATTTATATGAACTTACGATGTTTGTTAGATGACAGTTTATATCACAATATGGTACATATGAAGAATCCTATGTAAATTAAGAACACTAGCTGCTAGTATCTACATACGGTAATGCGATATCCGACGGTGATAATCATCGCCCGACTATAAACATATGCAACCAAACCGAAAATAATTTTAAAATTTTTTCGACCGAATAAAATGCATAGCATTTCCAGTGCACGGTATTCGCTTTTAAACAATAAAATAAAATAAAAAACCAGGAAAAAAACAAAATAGGGAAAAAAACCAAAAAAATTTATGGTTTTTCAAAAATCGGCTATGGGTAAAATACGCCAAAATCAAATTTTCAAAAACCGGATATACAAAAATGGTATTTCAAATTCCGGAGATGGTTGATTTTTCTGTAAATACGCGAAAGTGTTGTATCATTTTATGAATACAGGTCAAATCTTTGTATCAAATACGAAAATATCTGAAATATGGAATAGAAGCGCATACACGCACTAGTGAACTCGTGAACGAACAATTTATGTACTCGAAGGTTCATGCCCTTAGCTTACGTTTCTTGTTCTCAAGACCCAAAAGCTTTCTTTGGTAGGCCACATGCGGGTTGCATTTCGTGTTCCAAGGGAATATTTCCCTTCTCCATTGTAACATCCCGAAAAATAGGAAAAATAAAAATTTGAAATGTAAAAATAAAAGTGAATATAAATTTTAATTGAAACTAAGATTTTAATTTAAAATATCATCTTTTTTATTTTCTTGAATTTTGGTCTTAAGAAAAGAACAAAAGCAAAACTAAAAGATTTTCTCCAAAATTAAGCAAACTAAATTTGAACATGATCTTATTATAGAAATACTAACTTTCCTGGATGTTTGGAGACAATCATTTATATCAACTATTTTCTCCTCTATAAAAATGTGAAACATAAAATCCCTAAAAAAAGGTAAAATCTGAAAAAAAAATTATATAAACCCAAATTGTCTCCAAAGCACTTCCCAAAAATCTTCAAAGGCATATGAACAAATTTAGTATTAAAAAATTAAGAATAGTGACAAATGACAAAATACACACGTCAGAATTATTACACGAGTCAAATCATGAACTGAATTTTTTTTTTCAGAAAATAAGAACTGTCTCCAAATCACTTACAAGAAATATTCAACAGCTTAGGCAAAGAATAACATTTAAATATTGAACCCTAATCTGCCCCCAAAGAGATTTCTAGTAAATTAATTCACTTCTTTTCACCGACACATGGGCCCTCACTTGCTAGTAACTACTCTAGAGAATCACCTCCATCACAGCCGCTGCCAAGTTGTTCTCGAGCCCCTACCAGCCTACCCCATCTCTGCTATATTTTTCTTCTTGTGTTCACAACCGAGCCAACTGAAGCGAAGCACACACTAAGCCAATCACTACCGTCGTTGCCTCCTTCCAATGCCACACACAAGCCAGCAGAAACTCATTGCCGACTTCCACCGCTCTAGTTGAGTTTGCGTGTCCATGTGCATGCGTTCACCACTTCAGTACCTGCCACGACAAAGCTCTCCCTTCATGCATGTACTTTCACAATCAGAAGCCATCACCTGACCGCCATTGTTTCCTCGTCTAAACCAGGTCGGCACTGCTCGAGACTTCTATTTAAACAACTGCATACTCTCCTAGTAACCTCATCCCTCTCCCTTACTTCATCCAGCCGAGACAAAGCCCAGAAGTGTTTTCTTCTTCATGGCCGGCCAACCATCTAGCAATTTGCTTCTGTTGATCGACGAGCCACCGCCTAGTTCCGTTCATCCCCTCCTCCGGTCAAATGCTAACACGCGCAATCACACCCTGTCTCCACCGCTCTGTGGTACCTTATATGCTTCCTCACCTTCCTCAAGTGCTCATTCTTCGTTCAACCGAGCTAGTTTGATACTCTAGAGCATGTCGTTACCCCCTTTTGGATATCACCAAGTATATTATCGATGGGGTGATCTCTTTGGATGCTTTGATGAACTCTTGGATGTGGGCTTGATATTGGAGTTGTATTGGCTCGACTTCTTCAACTTGATCATCTTCTATAAGTTTACTTGGATCATATTGCATTTGATCTTGATCTCGAGTTGAAGTTGGTGGCTCCAATTGAGTTGAAGCGTTTTGTTGATCTTGAAATGATAGAGGCTTCACTTCTCCAATTGACATCTTCTTTATTGCAATGCTTGGTACTTCCTCATTTTCTAGCACATTTAAATCAACTTGCTCTAATTGAGAGTCGTTAGATTCATCAGATATTACGTCTCTCGCTATTTAAACACAATCGGTGGTTTGTTGAAAATACGATAGGCATAGGCATTCGATCCATAACCAAGCATAAAGCTTTCATCAATTTCAGGTGCAAACTTAGAATTTTTGGGCTTCATGTTTAGAATGAAACATTTACTCCCAAAAACTCTAAAGTAAGGATCATTAGGTTTGTTACCGGATAGGAGCTCGTAGGACGTCTTCTTTAGGATCTTGTGGAGGTATAACCGGTTGATTGCATGACAAGCGGTGTAGACGGCATCTGCCCAAAATTGATTTGATGTCTTCTACTCGTCAAGCATTGTCCTTGTCATCTCTATTAGGGTCCGATTTTTCCTTTAGAACACCCCATTTTGTTGAGGGGAGTAGGGGGACGAGAACTCACACTTTATTCCTTCTTCATCAAGGAAGTTTTCGACTTGAGTATTCTTGAACTCGCTTCCATTGTTGCTTCAAATTTTTTTGATCTTCACCTCAAACTCATTCTGAGCTCTTCTCGGAAATTTCTTGAATATACCTTGTGTTTCACTCTTTTCATGCAAGAAAAACACCCAAGTGAAACGTGAAAAGTCATCAACAATAACTAAACCACACTTGTTACCTCCGATGCTTATATAAGCAACGGGTCCGAAGAGGTCCATTTGTAGAAGTTCTAGCGGTCTTGTCGTCGTAATGATATTCTTGGCGGGATGATGTGCACCAACTTGCTTTTCGGCTTGGCACGCGCTACAAATCCTATTTTTCTCAAATTCAACATTTGTTAGTCCATTTATGTGCTCTCCCTTTAGAAGCTTATCGAGATTCCTCATACCAACATGGGCTAGTCGGCGATGCCATAGCCAACCCATGCTATACTTCGCTATCAAGCATGTTTGAAGTTTAGCGCTATTTGAGTTGAAATCAACCAAATAGAGCTTATTCTTTAAATGTCCTTTGAAAGCTATCGAGGAATCGCCTCTTCTAAATACGGTCACATCCACATTAGTGAACAATCAATTGTATTCTATCTCACAAAGTTGTGACATGGATAACAAATTGTAATTCAAGGATTTCACTAATATAACATTTGAAATAGAATGATAATTTGAGATATCAATTTTACCTAATCTCATTACCTCACATTTACTATTGTCACCAAACACAATATTTTCATATTGTGATCCCCTTTTATTGAAAGATGAGAACATATTTTCTCTCTCTGGTCATATGGTTTGTACAACCATTATAAAGCACCCAACTTGATCCGTTGGAGTGATAACCCTGCAAAGGCAAGTTAGGTCTTGATTTTAGGTACCCAAATTTTCTTGGGTCCTTGCATGTTAGTTATCAAAACATTGGGTATCCATACGCTTGTTCCAACAAATTCATTGGTGTTATGGGTACCAACAAACCGAGCTTTGCTTCGCAAGATTTTTTACTTCTTTGTCTTCTTCTTCCATAAGCTCGTGTGATAGGATTCTACGTAACACATCGTTAAGTGAGAGCCTTTTGAAGACTTTCCTCTCCTGGGTGAGTGTCACAAGAGTGGAGTTTCTTGGAGCAAAGGCTCTCAACATCCTCTTCACCACTACGTGGTCAGTCACCTCTTCACTTCCGAAGCATCGAATCTTGTTAACAAGGAGCATCAACCGATCATACATTTGTTAAGGAGTTTTATCGTCATTCATGACAAACCTCCCCAACTTCCCTTCGAGTAGATCTATATTTGACTCTTTCGCACTTGATGTTCCTTCATTAGCAACTTGGAGAGTGTTCCATATTTCCATTGCTTCCTCAAGCCCATCAACCTTGTTGAACTCCTCGGGACTCAAAGCACCAAGCAACACACTTGTAGCTTGTGCATTGCGATGGATATTTTGTTCTTGCTCCGGTGTTAGTTCCATGTATTCATCCGACAAGTCTAAACCAGTACACACAATCTTCTACACACTAGGATGAAGAGACATTAAATGCATTTTTATTTTGTGCCTCCAAGCGGAGTAGTGTGTACCATCGAAGAATGGTGCACGCCCGGATGGCACAGTAATGTAAGAATGTGAAGATGATGAGTTCATTCTATCGTAATTGATAGGGATTCCAACTCCCTGATCCGTTGTAGATGTTCTACCTTCTTTTCTTTTTGCCGGAAGACTCGTCTTCGGTCTTTGGATTTTCCAGGTCTCCCGAAAACACCACCTTCAACCCCGTGCTGGCCATCTTGTTTCCTTCAGGCGGTTAAGCCTTCGAGAAGGTTAGGCTCTGATACCAATTGAAAGATGTGCTAATTGCCTAGAGGAGGGGTGAATATGCTTTTAAAAATTAATCTAAATTAATTTGCAGCGGAAAACTGATCGGAAAATCCGAAGTGAATATCGGAACTTCCGATTCTAAATTGCAGCTTCCGATGATACAGTCGGAGTATCCGATCGGTTCAAAATGAAGGAGGAACTTATGCAAATTAAATCTATACGAGCAATTTAGTTCCTACACAATGCTAGTACAAATAGATATCAATAACTTAAGCGGAGCTAGTAAGTTAGATGAAGTAAATTTGCACAACTTAATAAGATAATTAAGAAAGGGAGACACGGTGAATTTGTTCTCGAAGTTCGGATCCTTGAGGGGATCCTACGTCTCTGTTAAGGAAGCTCACTAACAGCCGGGTCTTTTTCAACCATTTCCTCCCAAACCTCGGTCACACTTTAGATTTGGCTTTACTCTTAATTTCTTCCCTTTCGGAGGTGAAATCCGACCTTCAAAAACTTCTCACGGCACACCACAAACTTTGGGTGCTCGTAAGGAACTCCTAGCCGTATAGGAGTCCTCAACCTCCAAGAGAAATAAATGCGCGCAAATCCAATCTTAGAGATGAACTCTAATACTCAAGATGAATGACTCTCTTTTGCTTTTAGTACTAGATCTCTTTTCACACTTCACTCTCTAATATATCACCAAGATCAAAGAGGAGGTGAAGAAAAGAGGGAACTCAAGGATGTGCATTGAGTGCACTGAAGGAACTCAGCAAAAATAGCTAAACTTATTAAAGAGGGGTGGAGGTGTATATATAGGATAAGACAAAAACTAGCTGTTATCCCTCCACTCGGCCACATATCGGAACTTTCGATATTAACATCGGAACATCCGATATGTCTAAATTACCAGAAAATATCACCCCCAACGGTCGAAACAATACACATCGGAACTTCCGATATTCACGACCGAAATATCTAATGTGTCCAGAGAGTAACTTTTGAAAAGGACTTCTTGAAAAATTTCTAAGTCTTAATCGGAACATCCGATACACATTTCGAAACATTCCGATCAGTCCAGAGAGTACCCTTATTAGAAATTACACTGATCGGAACATCCGATCCTTGAAATCGGAATATCCGATCTATCCAGGGAGCAACTTTAGCTCTTGGAAAAACTTCTAACTTCTAAGTCCTCATCGGGACATCTGATCCAAAAATCGGAATATCCGATGTATCCAGAAAGTACTCTATGCTGGAAAATCCGATGGTTCGAAACATCCGATTAACTATCGGAACATTCGATCCAAACAGAAAATGAAACCACTCGGTGTATGTGTGTTGTGACTCGTGTCTCTCAAACCCTTCTTTTAGGCTGACATTCATCTGAGCGTAGAGACATATCCTAGAACAACTACGTTGCATCCCTCTTAATAGTACGGCGTACCTATAACTCAATAGTAAATGTAAATTACCCCGAAATGACACCGTTTTTCTTTCTTCTACTTTTTGAGGGCCGCCAACGTTCGTAGATCCTTTTACTTTGGGATTTTCACCTCTTCATTAACTCATTGAACCCATTAGTCCCTTAATCGTTTGTCATTAATCAACCAAAACACATTTAGGGGCCTATATGCACTTTCAATATCAAACCCATGACTTAGAAGGTAGGGCATAAACCTCACATACTAAGCTCTGGAAGCCTGCTTAAGTCTATACATGGCTTTGGAAAGCTTGTAGACATGATTTGGGTATTTGGGGTTTTCGAATCCTAGAGGCTGCCTCACATAAACCTCTTCTTCAATATAGTCATTGAGGAATGCACTATTGTTATCCATTTGATAAAGTTTGAAACCCTTCGATGCCGAGAATGCAAGCAGGATCCTGATGATCTCTAGTCTAGCTACAAAGGTGGAGGTCTGCTCAAAGTCAAGACCCTCAACCTGAGTAAATCCCTAAGCGACTAGCCTAGCCTAGTTCTTGATGACTACCACATCCTCACTCTACTTGTTCTCAAACACCCACTTGGTCCTAATAACATTATGACTAGATGGAGGCTCGATAAGCTGCCATACTTTATATCTTTCGAAGTTCTCATGTTCCTCATGAATGGCATTAATCCAAGATTAATTAGATAATGCATGAGAAACATTCTTCGGCTCAAAAGAGGCAACAAAGGCAGAATTGAGGCAGAAGGAAGACAAACCCGATTTCGAGCGTGTGACATGCTCGATCAAATCGCCGATCATCTAATCAAGTGCATGACGCCTCTGAATAAGGCGGGGAGGTCCAAAAGCTGAAGTGACCTCTACTTCTCGTGTGAGAGAAGTAGGAATAGAGTCACTAGCTGCTGATTAGTATGAGGGTAAGGCTGGCCTGCCTGAGGTGAAGAAGTGGAGACTGGAGGCACCTCAGGTGCAGGAATAGAGACTGGACCAAGCATAACACCATCATCTTCGTCATCCTCTTCCTCCGCAAAGGTAGACTAGGAAAGAGGAGAAGAGCCTGAAATATCTGATCTAGCACCTGGACTAGCCTCATCAAAGGTTACCTCATAGGACTCTATCATCCTACCCTACTCTACAGCCTAAATCCTATAGCTACAGAAAGAAGTCGAGTAACCCAGAAAGATCCCGTCAGCAGATCGTGACTCGAACTTATCTAGGTTCCTAAACTTCAAAAAAAGCACTTGCAACAAAAAACTCGAAAATGAGAAACACTGGGCTTTCACCCATATCTCAACTCATAAAAGTTCTATGAAAGTGTGCTCTAAGAAAAGCTCTATTGCTAACATAGCATACCGTAGCTATAGCCTCAGTCCAAAACTTCATAGGAGTATTATACTCATCTAGCATCATTCTGGCAATCTCTACCAGGGTCCTATTCTTCCTCTCTACTACGTCATTCTGTTGAGAAACGTTTGGAGAAGAGAACTGATGCTCTATGCCTAACTTCTCACAGGAGCTACTAAAGTAGGAGTTTTTGAACTCTGTACCATTGTCACTACGGATAGCTCGTAAGGCACCTGTGAGCTCAATGGATAGCCTACGGACCAAACCCTTAAAGTGTTAAAAGGATTCATCCTTCGAGGCCACGAAAAACAACCAAGAATACCTTAAAAAATCATCGATAATGACAAGGATATACCACTTCCCTCCTGTTGACTGCACTCTAGCTGGACCAACAATGTCTATGTGTAAGAACTGTCCTGGTGCATCAGTCATCACTTGGGTGACTGGGGATGAGATGTAGCAACCATCTTGCCATGTCGGCAAGGAGAACACACTATGTTTTTGACCATCTTGAGCTTGGGCAGATCACGAATGAGAACATGGCTGCTAACTCGGGTCAAATGACCAAATCCTATGTGACCAAGTCTCTTATACCAGAAGGAGAGATCACGGGACTCCGAAGCAATCAAACAATGGAGAGAGTCCCAGAAGAAGAAAATCAGCACGAAAGACTCTTAAAGCTTAGCATGAAATCGTCATCGATAAGCTGGGAAATAGAAAGCAAGTTGTATTGCAGCTTACTAACTAAGGCAACGTCTATCAGAATAAAATGATAATTAATGCAGAACAAACCTTTAGCGATGGCTCTACTTGAAGAAGCGTCCCCAGAGGTGATCACCTCATCACTGGGAGCTTGGACTAGGGAAAAGAACCAACGACAGCCTCCGGTCATATAATGAGACCAACCAGAGTCTACAATCCAAACATCTCCCTTCCCCATCATACGTGCCTAAAATAATCAAAGAGAGCAAAAGCAGATTACTCAGTATGTGAAAAGATGAGAAAGTTGCCTAGAGGGGAGGGGTGAATAGGCAATTTAAAATTAAAACTAAATTCATCGCAGCGGAAAGAGTATCGGAACTTCCGGTATTGTATCGGAACTTCCGATGAAATCGGAACTTCCGGTATATGTTCGGAATGTCCGATAGACTTCAACTTAAAGAAGAGATTACTCGAAGAAACAATCTTAGGAACAATCTAAGTAACAATGACAAGCAATATGACAAGTACGAAAATAGGATTTGTTCCCGGAGTTCGGATTCTTGAGGGAATCCTACGTCTCCGTTGAGGAAGCTCTAAAGAGCCGGGTCTTTTTCAACCCTTTCCTCCCAAACCTCGGTCGCACTTGAGGCTTGGTTTCACTATTGGTTCCTTTCCTTTCGGAGGCGGAGCCGGCCTTCACAAACTTCCCACGGCTTCCCACAAACGTTGGGAGCTCGTGAGTGACGCCTAGCCGTCTAGGAGTCCTTCAACCTCCAAGAGAAATGAGTGCGTTTAACTCTTGATCTTGGAGATGCTCTTAAGTGCTCAAGATGAATGAATCTTTCCTTTTTCACTAGCTCACAACCACACTAGATTTCCTCACACACTAGATGATCACTAAGATCAAGGAGGAGGACTCAAGAAAGCTCTAGAGTGTGCTCAAAGTGCTCAAGAGTTCAGCCAAAAGAAGTGAGTAACCCACAAAAGGGAGAGGAGAGGGGTATTTATAGTTTTGGTTCAAAACTACCCGTTATACCCGCACTCAGCCACACATCGGAATGTCCGATCGAAACATCGGAACATCCGATGAGTGCAACTAACCAGAATTGGGACAGCTCCCAACGGTCGAAAACTACAAGCATCGGAATATCCGAATACCACTTCGGAACTTCCGATGTTATTCAGAAAAAGAACTCAACAAAACTTTCTAAGTCCAAATCGGAATGTTCGATGTGAATATCGGAACATCCGAACCAAACAGAGAGTTCCCAAACTGAGAAACAACCACTTTAACTTCCGGTTAAACTTCTGACAATCCAACTAAACAGAGAACCCTTTTCGAGAACCAACAGGCATCGAATATCCGATACTAAATATCGGAAATTCCGACCCTAACAACGCACTACTGATCAAGTGCAACCACACATCGGAAGCTTCGAACTTGAACTTCCGATCCAACATCGGAACATCCGACTAGAAATTTGCAACTACCAAATTCCAATGCATGGGAAACTACTTAAACGCTCTCAAGAGACTAGAATCATTCATCTGAGCATATAGACCATCTCTAGATCAATTTTAACGCACCCCTCTTAATAGTACGTCAAACCTATGACTCAACAAGATGAAAATTACATTCGCAGTTGCCGTTTTTCTCACTCAATGACGTTTGAGGATGCTCGATGATCGTAGATGATCTCTATTCAAAACATTCACCTGTTCATAAACTAAATGAACACGTTAGATTCTTTAATCGTTTGTCATTAATCAACCAAAACCATTTAGGGGGCCTAGATGCACTTTCAGTATGGGGATATATTAGTGCAGATCTGGGATACTGAGTCACCCGAGCTGAAAAAGTAGTCACAGAAGCAAAAGTATGCAATCTAGCGCTTCTTTGTGACTCTACTCTCAGAAAATTAGAAATCGCTCCTGTAGGACGTTTGGGAGCAGGTGCTGGGTTGGTCCACCGGTGTGCAAAGGCCGAACCATCCCAATGCTGCTGCCCGGACCTCCTGTTGGAGGAGGTAAACTCACGTCGCTGTTATCCACCTCGATGGGAAGAACGAGGAATATCATGAGGACAGCGGAAAGACTGACTACTGACAGCTCCAGGGTGAAAACCAGAAATAGAAGCCTAAAAACCAAGCCTTGAACGCTGTTCAAAAACAGAAGACTCTCTAACTTGTCTAGAAGCAGTGTGTGCCTTAGGAGCACTCATAATCTGGGGATGACCCTATATACCCATAAGGGAACGAACATGCTCACACCTAGTGACCTTGGTGCATCTAAAATAGAAATCAACAATATATTCATCCTTCTGATAGAAGGTGCAAGTTTACTTCACCTTGGAGGCAGAAGTAACATGAGAAACACCCTTCACGTCAGACATCCCATGGATAATTCCAGCTGATCTAAACACTGTGGTGCTTGCATGTGGAGCCACCACGATCTCTCCACTTTTGGAGGCATACATAACTATAGGCGGATGCGCCCGTGCATGCTCCAAGTAATCAAATCCTAGAACAAGGGGAAAGAGTAGATAAAGAACCAGAAGAGGAAGAATGCACAACGCGTGCATATCTCTCCTTATGCACGGCTGCCTCAACCTTGAGGGCCTCACAGGAAATGCATGGGACATTTCTAATCCTAATGCGGCTGCTCATAGCTGACATTCTGCCGTTGAAACGTTGGCTCTAGTAGTGGAGCAAACGGCTCTAAGTACGATACAACCTAATACGGGGTTAGATCCCTTGGAGGAATCGACAACATAGTGAGAACGTACCTGAGTTTCCATCAGCTGAGCAACCGATTTAGGGTAAACATAGATCAGAGCAGGCGTATGCAAATTGGGCTGTGTCCAATTGGGAGCCATATGTATACACCTGGTAATGGGCATTCCCACTTGCGTTAGGATCCCATGGTAAGACCACGATCGACTGTGCTGGTCCAATGACTTTGGATCGACCATTGGCTTTATGGTCTAGGCACCTTGGGCAATCGAGGAAACCAGGTACGTTAGTAATGACTGCACAAGATCGAACAAAGTCCTGACCGATGCCATCTCTTGCGCGATCTCTTTGACGCTATTGGCAATCATTGGCTTAAGTGTGGTTACTAGAGCCGACGACTAGTAGACAAAGGCATGAAGTATAGATTGATTAATTATATATGATAATTCCGTCTGCGCGGGTACATATCGGCTTACCTTTCTATTCCCGCAACACTCAAGGTTTCCTTGTCGCCGAAGGTGACTGTCGGCAACGTTGTTTTCTGTGTGACTCCACGTCGGATTTCCTGGTAGCAATTTAACACTATTTGCTCAACCGCAGCCTTTTGATCTTTGATTTCTTTCCGCTACTCGGGTGTCAAATAGTCCAATGTAGGGACGATTATCGCGTTAGGATTGACGTCGGACAGAGGGGTTGATTTTCCTGTAGAAGACATCATCGTCGATCGGTCCCACCGGGGCGTGCTAAAAGTGTGTTGACGCCAAAAACAGTGACAAATGGTTAATCGGCAATCAGCACACGCAAAACACCAGGTTTAATTTGGGTGTGGTTGTGCTAGTTGATTTGATCCTGCAATCGACAAGAGAAAGGTTTAATTCGACCGGCTTTCAAACCAATATTTTCTAAAAACAATCTAATTTAAACAATTGTTCAAGCCGATTAGACGAAAAGTAGTTGATAAATCTAAACAACCTGGTTGAGCTAAAGGTAGATTTTTTTTTTCTGAAAAAGACGATATGCAACAAGATCGGAGAAAACACACACCTGATTGGTGTAAGTCAATAAAATCAATAATCGGCGATACACAACTTTATTGATGAAGTAAATTACAAAGCAAGGATTACAAGCCTAGAATAATACTCCTTGTCAACGGAAAAGTAATTAGTAATGAGAGTTGATTGATTGATTGTTATTTTTTCTACGTTGCCCATCATCTTCTTTTATAGCTCTGGACTGACTATGCCCTCCTTGGACTCTCGTAAAACACTATCTGTATCAGCTTCAACTTCCTCAAAAACAATTTTTTCCTTTGAAACCAATATCAGCTTTTATTCCGATTGATTTTATCCCGATCTTACTCTTGTTATAATTTGTATCGGCCGTAACATTCTAAAATATTATCTCCTTTGATCCGTCACTGGTCGTATCTTAATTTCATTTTATTCCAAACAAACTTATCAAATTAGTAGTCCTTACCAAATCGACCATACGTCAAACTCTGGTGCCAACGCACACGATAAAACAACTAGAAAAATTACAAAGAACATAAATGATATAAGATGATAAAACTCTTTTTTTTTTGTTAGATTGATTTTTGTACAATGAGGTATTATATTTATAGTGAAAACTTATAGTAGATAGATTTTAATTGGCTCATAAAAGATAGAGTATAATGAAAATCTCAACCAACAGAACTAAATAGCGTGCTGTGTCTGAACTCTGAAGTCTGAACAAACATCCATCCCGTTCTCACGAACAGTCCATAGCCTGAAGGTCCAGTCCACCATGGCAGGTCTCCCGGCCCCCCCTCGACGAGGCCGACGAAATCTCCAAACTGCCCCTTCGTTAAAGCCGAGAGCCCGCAGCCTTTACAGTGGAAAACCGCAAAGCGCACGCGCTCCTCCCATTATTTTCTCTCTCTCGCCCCGCCTCCCCTCCCGGCCTCCCCTTCGCTCCCGTCCTCTTCATCCCTTCGCCTCTCCCCTAAACCCTAACGCTAGTCTCAAATCCCCATCTTCCCGGCAGCGATCGCCGCAATCCGATCCCCCACCCGTCCACCGCGGCTGACCATGGTGACCCCTCGCGCCCCCGAGGTATAACCCCGCGGGACCTCACCATTCGCGCCACTCCGGACGCTTCTGTTCGGAGTGCTTTACGGTTTCGTAGAGGGTTTGCGATCTGGGGATTGTTTTGATCGGGTTCGATTTGGGGTGGTTTTGCGGGCGCCGCTGCAGTCGCGATTTCTAGGGTTCTCGTTTTTTTGGGCTCCTTGTCCTGAACCGTTCTGGTGCTTGTTGTTCGCAGCCGCCGCAGCAGGACCAGGATGAGGAGATGCTGGTGCCGCACCAGGATGTTGTCGAGGGGCCGCAGCCGATGGAAGGTGAGATTTTTCGGTGTTTTTTTAGTGTTCTCTGGTGAAGTTTAGTCTGCTTTGCATTTTCCGTAGCTTTATTGTTAAAATATGTCACTTTAGTGTACTGATGTTGTTTTTTCCCGTTTTCCATTTGACATGATTGGGATCTAGCATCACTCCTTTACGATCTTAATTTTTGAATCGTGCTTGACGCCAGACTTCCAAAATTGTTTTTTATTTATATTAGTTTAATGATGATTTCGGGGCAGTGTCGCAATATGCTAGGTCTTGTAAAACTTGCTCCTTCATACTGCTACATGCGATATGGTTGTTGCAAAGTTTTGTTACCCACTTTTGTTACATCCTACAAGATTTCTTTTGCCTGTGAAGTAGATATAACCTACGTGTTGCTTCACAAAACATTCGAGAGCAAAAAAAAAAAAAAAATGTTGCATCACAAAAAATTGAAATAAACTGATCGAACATCTAGTTATTTTATAGCGTATTTTCTACTCCATCCGTTCATTTTTATAAAGCGTATTTTGACTTTGCACAAGGATTAAAGTTGCGTTGAAATTGAGAAAGGTATGAGAAAATGACTTAGATGCTCTCACTTAATTGTCTTGGAAGATGAAAGATATACTTTGTGTGGGTGGTAATGAATAAATGTATATGGTTGAGAGAGAATAAATAGGGGTATAGAAGGAAAGGCCTCGTTAAATCTACATGCAAGCTTTATATTTGTGAACAAGACCATTCAAAAAATAAGCCTTATAAAAGTGAACGGAAGGAGTACAATGTTTTTAATATGCTCTCGTGTAGCAAACTGAGCACAGCATCACATTGCGAAATTAGGTCTTGGTCTGCCTTGTTGACATAAATTTTCTTATGTTCTTTCTTATTGGATGGGGAACAATAATATTAATATTATTATTACCCCTTTTCTGACTTGACGTTTCACTCTTCACCGCCGTTTGTGTTTGATCGGTTGATGTTTATTTTGACCCATTCACCCTTTGTTTCAAAAGGAAGTGATTTGGAAAACCCTATGAATCTTCTCCTTGTTGATTCAGCTACCCTTAATTTAGTGTGATTAGCATCTAATTACATTTTTTTTGCAGAATTTACTCTACTTTTTTTTTATCTGTAAGAAAGTACATGAACTTGTTGACCATTGTTTCTTGTCCAACTGGGCAAGAACATATGCAAAGCTTTTATGCCCAATACTACTTTCATAAAATTTGCTTAACTAATGTGTATTTAATTCTTTTGCTGATTGTGCATTGAAATATACGGAATTGCTGAGTAAGTTTTGTTAAAGTGATACTTGCTCTTAATTTATACTTGTTCTTGACTTCATTCTATTTGGTGGAATATCATTGTGAAGGGAAGCACTCCTAAGTCCTGACCTAAGTCAAAATTGGCTTGAACCAGCTATTAGTATTGAGTATTGACGGAGAATCTGATGACTTGACATGTGAAGTAGTGTGTTGTATACTTGAATTGAATGAACTAGATGCTGATGCAACAGTGCAGACTCAAGTTAGCAGTTGAAGGACTTCAGTTTTCTTTTCAGATGGTGTTAGCCATGTACAATGATCGTATGGATGATAGCCAACCACCTGTACAGTACTAAACCAGGGTGAAAATGCACAAATGGTACCATGCTAGACTATAGATGACAATTGATATTTTATAGGGCTATCAAGTGCGCTAGCTAGAGCATCTGGAGATCATACACTGTTATACAGCCTTCCATGCACATATTTTTTGTTAAGGGTCCTGTGCATCCTGCAGCAGTGAGCATTTTATTTTTGTTTCTTATGGAGTTGGTACCAAATAGACTCTTATGAGCTCATTATACCATGGGGACAGTGACTCGGTAGTTTGTCATTGCGGAGATTCTGTTGTTTTCATGCGCATGCTGGCAGTGGTGGTGAAATTTGCAGTGGCCAGCGGTTACAGTCACTCTGGAGAACAGGATTTTTATTTTGATTGGTGTGGATTGTGTCCTTAACCATACCATGGACAATACTTTATTGGATATGGAGGTTCCTGTTCAGCTAATAGCCGTAACTTATTCAGTTTTTATTGCTTTCATAACCATTCTAGCTTTTCTGTTTGATGTGAATACCAAAACACTAACAATGCTGATGCTGGTGAAGGAATAAACCCTGAGCTAAGAAGAGAATAACATTCCGAAACATGTTGGGTTTGTGGCATTCTTTTTTGTTGTGTGGGTTCGGGGTGGGTATTAGATGGTTGTTGTTATTTGGTCGTTGAGGTGATGATGTTTTCTGTTGTAAGTGCACAATGACTAGTGGACATATGCTAAATGTTTGTTGGGCGCATAGCTGCTTCCAAGCTTGTGGGTTTTGACATTGTGGATGTGCATGACGCTTAATACTAAGTCTGGACAACAAGAAGTCCTTTTACTTTTTCTCTTTGCTTCCATCGCTTACTGTTTATTTGATCTTGCAGAATCCGTGTCAGCAGTTGAGAACCAACACATACCAGATACCTCCACATCCAGATTTACGTGGACCATTGAAAATTTTTCCAAACTCAATGGTAGAAAGCTCTACTCTGATGTTTGTGTGGTTGGGGGGCACAAGTGGTGAGTGAATACAGCTGCTCATTACTTCTGATGATGCATTCATTAGTTTTAGAGCTTAGTTTGCTGCTATTACCTCCTTTCAGGCGAGTGTTGGTTTTCCCAAGCGGAAACAATGTGGAGCACCTTTCGATGTACCTGGATGTTGCTGATGCTAGTGTGTTGCCTCCTGGCTGGAGTAGGTATGCACAATTCAGCCTTGCTGTGAAGAGCCAATTAGACAGCAAATTCTCAATAAGAAAAGGTATCGCCTGTTGTCTCTCACCAAACCTGATTACGTATCTGCCTATCTTGAAGTTTTAATATTTGATATTGCTAGCATCATTACTGATTTCAGCGTTTTGCACCACCTTAAGTATATATTCATGTAGCCATCCTGAAGTTGATTCTGCTTATTCATTAAGAGAAATGTTGACTTACTTATTTGTGTTGTTGAACAACATTTCTTTTTTGATGGCATCTGTCACTATTTTTAGCTTGACACCAGGTAAAAGCATGGTCTAATGTACACAGCTATTTTCTACAGTTGTACTGTCTTGTGTTATGTCTTGACAGTTGGCATTTTTCGATGCGGTTGATATGTACTTGCGTAGTTCTTATTCTGCAAAATTATTTCAAATTCCTCCAAATCAACCTAAAAAGTAGGAAAGGGCATGAAAAATAAAAGGTTGCATGATGTGGAGTAACCAATAAGCTTGCAATATTTTTTTCCTTTAGGTCAGCTGGAAGAACATTTTTTTCTCCTCAAGTTGCAATCTATTTTGACATGTACTTTTTACAGGTTTTATGATGAAGTAATATTTGTAAGCATACTAGTTGACACAATTCATCAATCATTGTTTGATGCGTTTCCTTTTTTCCCACAGAAGCGACACATCATTTCAGTGCTCGAGAAAGTGATTGGGGTTTCACTTCGTTTATGCCTTTAATGGATCTATATGATCCTAATAAAGGATATATTGTGAATGATCAATGCATCGTCGAAGCTGAGGTTGCTGTGCGTAGAATCGTTGATTACTGGAACTATGACTCCAAAAAGGAGACTGGTTATGTTGGTCTCAAGAATCAAGGAGCCACTTGTTACATGAATTCCCTTCTTCAGACACTTTATCATATTCCTTACTTTCGAAAGGTGAGGCTCGGTTTCTGGTTTTCTCTTATGGTTAATCCTTCGATGTGATTCTGAAGCAAATGATAATATTTTAGGCTGTATACCATATGCCTACTTCGGAGAATGATGCACCTTCTGGGAGCATTCCTTTGGCTTTGCAAAGTCTTTTCTACAAACTTCAGCATAGCGACAATAGTGTTTCTACAAAAGAGCTTACCAAATCTTTTGGATGGGATACCTATGATTCGTTTATGCAGCATGATGTGCAAGAATTGAATCGGGTTCTTTGTGAAAAACTGGAAGACAAAATGAAGGTTGGACATTTATTTGTTGTTTTGTTAAATAATAAAAACAGGTTGGACATTTGTTTGTTGTTTTGTTAAATAATAAAAACCCTGCCATTGATGTGCAACTACTCTTTTGGCGCTACTCTTTTGGCGCAGGGGACTACTGTGGAAGGAGCGATACAGAAATTATTTGAAGGTCACCATATGAATTATATTGAGTGCATTAATGTTGACTACAAATCTACTAGAAAAGAATCATTCTATGGTAGGTGACAAGGTGAAATCTGGACCTATTTATTTAGTGTTTCCTTTGTGACTATAGATTTAATATAATGTATTTTTCTTACTTTGCCCCCAGATCTTGCTCTTGATGTCAAGGGCTGCTCAGATGTTTATGCATCGTTTGACAAATATGTTGAAGTAGAGAGGTTAGAAGGTGATAATAAGTATCAATCTGAGAAACATGGTCTGCAGGTTAGTTTTACTTGTCATTTGATATTCAGAACCTTCAATGTCTTGTTTGACAAGTTTGAAATTTTTTTGTATATAATTTTAAATCTTGTTTGTCCAGTTGAATTAGTTTGTTGAAGTAGAGGTAGCATGTTCCCATTTATTGTGCTAGGAGAATGTCCAGATCCACTTTGCAGAGGAGCTGTGGCAAAATTTATTGCAGATTATCTCAACATGAACAACTAGTAAACAATGCACGCTTACCTGTTGAGGTCCTCCTCGATACTGGTGAACATGGTTGAATCTAGGTTGTGATGTTTGTCTGCCATGCATTTTGTTGAAAGTACTGTACTTGTTATTTGTTAGTTTATTTTTATGATATGCTGACCCTAAAGGCTAGTCTATGAATATTTAAGTTTACTATGTTTAGAATTTAGTGCTGGATTCTTGATAAGGAAAAGATGTCTTGATGCACGTCCACATCATATAAAATTATTGTAAGATAATGATTGTTATATTTATTTTGTAGTTTAAATGGATTTTCTTCCTCTTTTTTTCAGGATGCCAAGAAAGGGATGCTTTTTATTGACTTCCCTCCAGTTTTGCAACTTCAATTAAAGCGGTTCGAGTATGATTTTGTGCGGGATACAATGGTTAAGGTTTGGATTTGAGTCTTATGTTTTGTTCACCCTATTTATATGTTTATCCTTTTCTGATTTTATTATTTTCATTGTGGTGCTTGGTATCAGACAACAGAAAGCTACAATAGTTTTCTACTTTGGCTACGGACTTAGAGTTTTTAGGATGCAGTCGCATAGGTAAAGGACATGAAGAATGTAGAATTGCAAATTGTATTTGCACTATGGTTTACGAACCACTTCATATCTGAAACTTAGCTTTAATTACTTTGACTTGCTTGAAAATCTGGAACATAACAAGGTGAAAGACACATGTAGTAGTGTGCTATATGCAATATTCTTTCAGGCAAAGTAGGGGTAGGGTAACAAAAGATCTATTATTCCATTGCAAGTCTGGTCAATGTAAAATGATTTTTACACTGTAGTCGTCAGGTGGAATTTATTTATCTGTGACTCATTTCATTTGGATGACTTTTGTTAAGTGGAATCTGGCGACATATTTGCTTAGCTGTTTACACAGGTTTTCCTTGATTCAAGTTTGGGGTAAATTGTTTATCGGAAATATTAGAACATATACCAAATTTTCATTTAATAAACTATTGGATTTAACGGTCAATGCTTAACAAGTTTGCACTGGCATAACATGAAGCCTCTGATTACTTGAAATATTTGGCGATCCATTCCCAGGATGGTTTGTTTCATCTCATGACTATACTAACTGCACATGCAAAAAGTTTTTTTTTGCTGGTGTATTGTGAGCTTAAGATTTTCTACGCAACTTTTTGGTACCGTATTTGTACCAGCAAGTACTTAGAATGTGAGCTCAGCAAGTCCGTGGCATTTTAAGCAGAGCTGCTTGGACTATTCCTCGCAAAAATCTTTTTTAACAAGGCTTAAATTTAGAACAGGGTGCTTTAGATATTCAAAAGCAAGGAGTTCACTGTTCAGCATTAGTGATTAATAGCCTGTCAGTGGTTTGCGTTCCTTTATTGGTTGTTAAAAACTAGGCCTGCTAATGGTTGGATGTGCAACCATATTTTTGAGGCAAACATGCAAAGTACTTTCTCATACATAGGTTGTTTTTTTTGTTGCGCTGTTTAAATTAAATTAATTTGGACAATGTAGATAAATGACCGTTACGAGTTCCCACTTCAATTGGATCTTGATAGAGATGATGGAAAATATCTCTCTCCAGACGCTGACAGGAGCGTGCGTAACCTCTATACTCTTCATAGGTGAGTTCATTAAGCTCTGTGTGCAACTGCATTATATTTTTTGTTTTGCCATTTGTAATGCCTTGTAGGTGGTTAAGTATTTAAAATCGGTTACATTTTGCATATTGCCAACATTAACTGTGCTCAATTTATTTTCTTAAAAAATTACATTGTTCACTTGCTGTGCATATTTTATTACTTCATAGTTAATTACCCTCTGTTGTGGATAAACTAATGTGGTGAAAATACGGTCCTTTGTATTTTTTTTAATATTAACATACACTTTTAATGTGCTGAACTGCTTTTTACAGTCAGGTAGTTTGCTGTTTTAAAGTCTGGAAATGTTCCGAAATGTACACTGGGTTACACACTTTCAATGTAAACTTTTGGACTGGGTATAGGAAGCATCTCACAATTAAGCCTGTGCTGCTAGATGTAGACTGAAGTGTCTCTTGTTGGTGATGAGTATTTTGGACCTTTGTACTAATCTTCGTAACTTCTCTTTAATGCAGCGTACTAGTTCATAGTGGTGGAGTTCATGGTGGACACTACTATGCTTTTATTCGCCCAACTCTTTCTGATCAATGGTATGGTTCAGTTTAAATAGTAGATATGTTCTTATGTGCAGACTTACTAAAGGTGGTTGCTTGATACTAAATGAACTATTTTTTTTAATCCTCATCCAAAAAGGTGATTCAAATGAAGACAGTATAATAAATATTATATCTCGTCTGTGCTTTTCATTTTTAACTGTTTAAGGAAACAATATTGTATTTGTATGATAAAACTACGAATTTAGTGTTGTAGTTTAGGGATTTACAGGATTTGATCCAGACAAACAAATCACCAGTTGATTGTGGAAATTCAATCACCACAAAAAATGTGGCCGAAGTGATTCTTTCTTTTCTTTCTTTTTTGTCATTGACCTAATGTGCATTTGCTGATGTTGCAATTGTTATGTGCCTTGTTGAGGATCTTAGGAAGTAGTCGCTGGTAATGGTAGGCTGTAGCTGATTGCTTTGTTGTTATGGTGCTCTCCCTCTATCTTAATTTCTTCAGCATTTCATCGGATAATCACTGGAGGGATTTATGTAAATCATTTACTTTGCAAATCCACAATTTAGGTACAAGTTTGAGGATGAACGAGTTACAAAAGAAGACATAAAACGGGCGTTAGAGGAGCAGTATGGTGGTGAGGAAGAGGTACTAATATCCATTTGCAAACACTGAAACCACTCTTGTTGGCCTTTACCTATATTTTGTTATTCTGAATAATGTCTATTTTCTTGTTTACAGCTCCCCCATACTAATCCTGGATTGAATACTACCCCGCTTAGATTTACCAAGTATTCAAATGCTTACATGCTTGTTTATGTACGTGAAAGTGACAGAGAGAAAATTATTTGTGGTTTGGATGAGAAAGACATATCTGAACACCTTAAGGTAATACCTCTTCCTTTTCAGTTTTCATTTGTTGGATATCATGGAGCTTAATATCATGTAAATCTTCCCAGATTAGGTTAAGAAAGGAACATGAAGAGAAGGAGTACAAGAAAAAGGAGAAAGCTGAAGCGCACATGTACACTGCATTAAAGGTTTGCCTTTGTTTAATTCATTGCATTAACTGATGGGGACTACCTTTCTAGTGGCTCCTCACTTGGTGCTTCATCTCAACCATCACCCAGGTGGCACAAGATTCTGATTTGGCAGAACAAATCGGGAGGCACATATTTTTTGATCTCGTGGACTATGACAAAATTCGTAGCTTCCGTGCTCCTAAATACATGACATTCAACCAGGCCAAGGTAATTATTCTCGTGGCCTTATGGCTGGATATGAATACCGATGATAGATCAAGAGATGTTTCAAATTTTCTTTTAAAACAGTACTTGTGCAGTTGTGCTTATAATCCTTATATAGTTATATGCGCCTAGATTAGTATTGGTATGGTCATGCCTCCTAACTGGGGAATTGCTGATATTAACTTTTCATGTCCTTTTTTAATATTACCCATGGTTATCATGGTGCCCTAGACGCCTAGGCGACAGTTAGGCGACTAAACCTATGCATATATATATTTTTGAAACCTACACATACACATTTAAATGGCCCTTCTGTATTGAATTTTGAAATGGGCAAGCGAGGCCTATTTAGTTTTTTCTTTAAAGAATCGCATTGCTCTGTCACTGGCCCAGTAGGCCTGGAGTAACAACCACAGCCTGGCCCAAAGCCCATCCTTACAGATGTCCTCTCCATGGCCCCATGACTCTCTAGCTCCCACGACACTCCTCTCTCTCCTCCCTCAAAGCACACTACATGAGATCCGCACCCTCAGCGGCAGCAGTCACCACCGTTGTGCTCCGCGCCGCCTTCCTCTCTCTTCCCACTGCTGCTGCCAACTCTTGTCTTCTTCCTACCCATCTCGCTGTTCTCCTCCTCCCATGCGGCTGCCTGTCATGGACGTGCAGCTCGAATCCTTCTGCGCGCAGCTCGACGAGTCCACCACCCCCGCATTTGCGTTGTCGTCTCCGATGTTGAGCCCCCCTCCCCCACCCCCGTGGAAGCCCTGGGAGATGGCAGTCGATGCCTAGTCAGCCCGGGCAACGCCTGACACGGTCAAGTGTGCGACTTGCTGTCGCAAGGCGAGGCGAGCCCCCCTGGCGATCAGTGCCCGGCGACTAGGCAACGCTGTGATAACCATGATATTACCAGAGTAAATGTCTGTTTTTTGTTTTTTCCCCAAGCATTTGGAATAGATAGACTGGTGTAGTTGAATTTTTTTTTTTTTTTTTTTTTTTTTTTTGCATTATAGGCATGGTATAGCAATTTGATTACCGCTTAATTTGTTAAGTGATTTACTAAAAATATCCATCTTTATTTGGTGCAGTAATTATAAGTTGTAGCCAACATGCTTGCTAGCATAAGAAATTAATTTTTTTTGGATGTGGACATTTTGTGAAATGAATTGCTAAAATCAAAATCTATTCATTTTTTACTTAGTTTACATATTACTCCCTTTTCCCTTGTCCAGTGCTTTTTTTTTTCTGAATGTGTGCAGTTGAACTTTGTTAGCTAACCAGTAATACACTAAAAAATATTTTGACCAAATAAAAAAAACGTTTGCTGACTAGATTCATCGATAGAAACACTTTTATAACATTGTACTTCTATAATTTTTACTACCGAGGAAATAGAAACAAAAACGCTTTGCTTTACTTCTGTTGCAACAATCACATTGTTGTGTCAAAATATGAATATTTTGTTTGATTTGGCATTTTATTGCATTGTCAAAAAAGTGTTTTTTTATTTAACATTGTTTTCTTGACAGGAGGAGTTATCAAAAGAATTTGGTATCCCGGTACAGTCCCAACGGTTTTGGTTGTGGGCCAAGCGGCAGAACAATACCTACAGGCCCAATCGGCCATTGACTCTCCAGGAGGAGGCATCTACTGTAAGTGGACTATTGACATAAATTAATTGTTTGCTTTAACTTTGCTTGCAGTGGTTGTGCATGTTTCCTACAGTAATTTTGCTGTCAGGGTTGCTTCCTGCGTTTAAATACTTGGCATTTGTTAAGATATTCTAGTTCTTATATATTGTGTTGGGCTTAGACACGATTCAAGATTTAAGGAACATTCTCATTGTTCTTTTCTCCATAAAAGACCAACCGTGGTTTCTTTTGCTATGTATGTTCATATCGATTGAGACTGGTTTGGTACTTCAGTTCAGCGGACTTCTGTTTAAGTGCATGGTTTGCATGTTTTGGAACAGAGCAGTTGGTACTGGCAGAAACTACATAAACCGAAAAATCAATAATTTGTCACAGCATTTTGTGGAATTAATAAGTGTGTCCGGACTGCTTATCTGACTGGTTATTGCAAGCATCTAGTAAAATTATATATTGGTTATGAGTGTTAGACATAAGAGCTAATGCGAGCAACCAACCAGGTCCTTTGTCCAACACATGTTTTCTCTATCCTTTATTTGGATGATGCAATATCAAATTTGTATGGTTCTTTTACTAAATATTCACCTTCTTATTCATGCCAAGTCATTTGCTTTAAAAATCTGCTTCCTAGTTTTGGTGGCTGTCTAGAGTTTCAGTTCTCTTGATTCACAATCAATGAAATAATTTTTTTTTGGGCAGGTTGGACAGCTTAAAGATGCAACAAACAAATTACAGAATTCTGAATTGAGGTTGTTCTTGGAGGTTGAGTTAGGACAGGTTAACTACTTTATCAATTGCTTTTTATTTGTTCAGTGTGTCACTGTGTCTCATTGATGTAATTCATCTATTCAACTGTACTTGCCACCATGTCTATCCAAAGTGCGTTGGTCCTGACTACTGGTGTACCATCTAACATAGCATATGGTGCATACAGGAGAATCATCCGATTTCACTCCCTGTAAAGACGAAGGATGATATATTACTTTTCTTCAAGCTATATGATCCTGAAAAGGAAGAGCTAAGGTTCTCTCTCTCTCTGTCTCTCTCTCTCTCTGGTGTAAGCTGTTTTCCCCCATTCTTTATTGTGTTACTCGATGAAGCTAATTGAATGTTATCCCTGTGATTATGAAACAGATATGTTGGAAGGTTTTTTGTGAAAGCATCAGGGAAGCCGGCTGATATAGTGAGAAAACTGAATGAGATAGCAGGATTTCAGTCTGATGAAGATATTGAACTGTATGAGGTTTGTTTTTGTTTTACTGGATTTGGCGACCTTCGAGTTGTAGATGACCTTTCCCTTACTCTTTCAAAGCCTTTGTAGCACCATAATTTATTTTCCTTAAACCTCTGTAGGAAATAAAGTTCGAACCAAGTGTGATGTGCGAACCAATTGACACAGATGTTTCCTTCCATTCTAGCCAGGTTTGTTCCATCAATGTTTTGTTTCTGTTAATCGTTGTCTTTGTTTTACTTATGTCCTGTTTGATGTTGCTTTCAGCTTGATGATGGTGACATAATATGCTACCAAAAACGTTGTTCTCCAGATAAAATGGACCAAATCCGTCATCCCAATGTGTCATCTTTCTTTGAATATATTCAAAATAGACAGGTAAATTTATCTTACATGAGACTAAAGGAATATGCTTTTGGAGCTGGAGCGGTTATTTCTTTGAATTGCCTTGCATAGTTGCATTACTTGGATGTTTCATACTTTGTTTGCACACTTAACTTGTATGTCCCTTTTTGCCACATCTCTTCACCAATCAATAACATTTGCAACGAAAGATCTTTACTTGTTCTGCTCATCTGTTTATCTTTATGAACACTAGTAACAAATCTGCTAGCTAAGAACAAGAGTCAAGCAGTCAAGTACTCTCAACAACTTTTTTCTATGGTTGGTTGTTGACATGATCTTTTGTTAGGCTTAACTGCTTGAATATGCAAATCCATGTTGCTTCACGGAGCTAGTGCTACAGCCTTAGTATTAGGTTAGGTCTTCCATCTGTATTATTCCCATAGTAAATAATATGCAAGAAAAATTGACCGACTGCACATGTGCCAAAGTGGGGACCTTGTGTTGATGTGTTTGTGCACATATGGGGTGTCATTGCCAATAGAAAAGGTATTACCTGCTGGAAAAAAAAAGATTAGTGCATTGTGCTGTAGTTGGATGCTGGTGCTTAGAAGTCAAATAAGATGTTGAAATCAGTGTTACTCTGACACCCGTGTCTAAATTTTTTTGCCGAATTGGACACCTCGAATCCAAGTAAGATTTCGACACCCGTGTCCGATTCTGAGTAGCATGTCCAAATTTTTTTACTGAATCGGATACCCCGAATCCGAGTCGGATTCCAACTCCCGTGTCAATGGCCAAGTAACACTGGTTGAAATCACTCTAAAATAATTTATAATAGCTTTATTGCTTTAAAAAGATAAAACTCTGGTGACTTCATAATTCAGTGCACGCCTCCTGAGTGAGGTCAGATTTATGGCAACATAAAGCTGTCGAACTACAATGCTTAATTCCTACAAGTACAATATTATACATGGCATTGGTTTTAAATTCTGAATTTTCTGATATTGATCTTGAATTGACAGCAGCTCTTTGTTGAGATCTTTTGTGCTAATACATTTTCTGATGTTCTGATATACTGCTGTCCAGTATGTTGTATCTGACTTTACTTTGGTGCTGCTTGGAGATGTTTTATTTTTACGCCAATTATAATTTTATTTTAGCCGCTTTGCTTTTCTATTCCTGTGTCTTTTTTAATGCAATTCGTTTGTTGTGGTTTTTGACACTGGAATGTTTAACACCATGACTATTTTTGTGCAGTACGTAAGTAAACTATGTGTAGGAAGTATACATTTGTGTGCCAGTATGTAAGCATCATATATTTTGTAACAGAGGGAATATTTTTGTCCGAGTTGGGTGTTAGATGTTGCTTCATTCGGGTAAATGGCATCTATATTACAACTTGCAGTTGTTTTTTCCCTGAAAATTGGTTGTTGTTATCCATAGGTTATCCATTTCAGATCAACATTGGGTGAATTGCATCTATATTAAAACTTGTAGCAATTCTGCTATTGTTTGTCTTACAGATCGTTGTCTGACGGTTGCTTATAGTTCATTTATTGTTTTTTTCCCTGACAATGTTTGTTTTTAAATTGTTTACGATAGGTTGTCCATTTCAGATTGCTTGAGAAGCCAAAAGAAGAAAACTTCTCTCTGGAACTGTATGTGTCACGAATCTTTTGAACCTGGATTTAACAGTGATAATTTTTCTTATGGCAATAGTTCAATAACTTATTTTTCATTTTCATACTTGTGAAGTTCAAAGCGGTCCACATATGATGATGTTGTCGAGAAAGTTGCGCAGCATCTTGGTCTGGATGATCCTTCAAAACTCCGCCTTACACAACACAACCCATATTCACAGATGCCGAAACCTCACTACATCAAGTACAGAGGTCTTGACCATCTTTTGGACATGCTAAGTCATTTTAATCAGGTTTGGCACCTTTTGAACGTGTTCTGATTGACTGCCTTTTACATGAGCTTGCCTGAGCTTCCTTTTATTTAGCAGATGTCTGATGTACTATATTACGAGATACTGGACATTCCTTTGCCAGAACTGCAAGGTTTGAAAACATTGAGAGTAGCTTTTCATCATGCTACAAACAATGAGGTTAGTTTGCACCCATTCCGTGCTTGCAACCACTTTATGTTTCTGATCATGTCCTGCGATAATGCTTGCTTATCAGGTTTCATGTCACTTTATACGATTGCCAAAAGGTAGCACTCTTTTTGAGTTGATTGAAGACATAAAATCAAAGGTGAATTGGCTGCAAGAACTGTTAATTTTCTTGTAAGCTTTGTGTGTGCAGTTGTGCACAATAATTTGATATTGTATTTTTCCTTTTGTTTCTTTTATCAGGTTGAACTGTCTTGTAGTGACACTGAACTCCGGTTATTTGATGTCTTCCATCATAAGATATACAAGGTATTTCAACTTCAATAGTTATATTGTGCCATGGAAGTTATCCCCCCTCTATTGAATTATTCTTGATTAGTTTTGGTTAAGGTTTAATTTCAGACCATTGACTATTATGATGCTTTATTTTATTCAGATGCCTCCCTTTGTTACTATTGTACAGCTTGTTTCTTAAGTAGGGGGTTGTGTTCATGTGAAAATCAATTCCTACTTTCATTACTGTTCTTTTCTTTGAGAATCGCCTGAAAGATGGTATGCCATCAAAGGAGGATGTGACTAGGCTGCTGACAGTGGCAGCCAGGAGGTAGGGAAGAAGGCACCAATCATGGCCGGGGCGGTACTAAATTATTTCATGAAAAAGACCAAACCTCAATAATATTAGAAAATTCCATAAAACATAAAGGACTCAAATGAAAATTGCAACCATGGATCACCATCCATGAAGTCTGAACCTCACTGCATTTGTAAGATCTTTTGGTTTGGGGGTGATCTGGCCCTTTCACTTGGATTAAGATCTTTTAGGTTGATTAAGAAGCTTAGTCAACCTGTGATAGGTTGCAAGTCACACTTTGACCAACTATTCCAATTTTTAATATAGGCCCCATTCGATTCAGCTTCTGCTTGAAAAAAAGTGGATTGTCTGCCAAACGGGAGGATTCTGGATAGCTTCTCCCATAATCAGAAGCTGCACTCTACATAGGCCCAGTTTGTTTTAACTTCTAGTCAGCTTCTGCTTTAAAAATGCGGATTATTTGCCGAACGGGAAGATTTTGGACAGTTTTTCGGAGAATCAGAAGCTGATTTCTATATATAATCAGAATCTGGCTGAAACCTGATTCTTGCTGATTCTCGTCGGCTCGGTCCGGAACCTAGAAGTTGTAGCCGGCTCGCTCCGATTCTCCCATAATCAGAAGCAGCTTCTCCTATAATCCATAATCCAGAAGTTGAAACGAATTGGGCCATAGAATCAAAATTTGGCTAGAACCTGATTCTTGTTGATTCTCGCCGGCTCAGTTCAGAACCTAGAAGTCGCAGTTGTAGCCGGCTCGCTCCGATTCTCCCATAATCAGAAGCAGCTTCTCCTATAATCCATAATCCAGAAGCTGAAACGAATTGGGCCATAGAATCAAAATTTGGCCATAGTAGTTTGTCTCTTACAAGCAGAAAAGGTCTTTATCTTGAAAACCCAGAGAGATAAACATGAGCCTTTATGTAGAGGCTAAGATCTTGTAATGCTGGAAGATGAGCTGCAGGAAGTTGTCTTCGACATAAAGTATAATATGTGGTTTTGGACTATCGATAAGAAATTACATAATGCTCAACATGATTTCATTTTGTTCCTTTAAAGTTTCGTCTCTGCGTTTTTTATGAAAAAGCTCTTACTTTGAATGTTTCATTAAGGTGATGTGCATACTACATAATAATCCAGATGACTTTTTCATGCACGATCAATCAATTGCCTTATTTGATTTTTCAGGTGTACCAACCTGCTGAGAAAATAGATTCAGTTAATGATCAAAATGGACCCCTACATATTGAAGAGGTATGCACCATGGTTAGCAATGTTCTGTTCATTAGTCTTCTTAGTGTCCTGAAGTTCAGATGTCTCCTAAAAGTAAATAATCTGCCGTTAGGGGGTGTTTGGTTTGAGGAATGGGTTTGAGGAGGGGGTGGACCAACTCATTCCTCATGTTTTTGTTTGGTTTGAGGAATGGAAAGAGTTGGTCCACTGCGGCATCACCACCTCATCCCTCGTAAGCACTTGTTGAAAATGAGGAATGGGGTCATCCCATGATGGACCAACACTCCAACAGACCCAAGGATTAACACATTCCTCAAACCAAGCAGCCACTATCACTTCACAAAATTAGCTATTGCTTCTTACCTATTTTTCCTTCCATAGTTTCCTAATTTTTAATGTTGGTCAGGTTCCCGAAGAAGAGAAAAATGCTGGTACACGAGACCGTTTGGTTCATGTGTATCACTTCTTCAAAGATAACCAGGTGCCTATATTTTTAAAGCATCTTTCTAGTCCTAAAGCTTCTATGCTGACTAGTAGTAGTTTGATATTTCTCAAGGACCAACAACATGCATGTATTGGCACTATTTCAGATATAGTTCAGAATCCATCCAATGCTTTCCAGCTACTTAGAAACAAGTGTAGGGAATATATTGATCTCTAAAAGTAATAGCTATCCATCGGTCACAGCGATGGAGAAGGTACTAGAAATTGGTGAGGTTTGCGAGTGGTGAGCATTTGCATTATTGCTAATTTACTTAACCAAACCTATGCTGGAACAAAAGGCATGCCATTACAATGGAACGGGTTGAGGAACACAAAGATAGTGGTTGGAATGCCTATTCAGCAATAGTATACTCATGCAGTATCTCAGATACCTGTTCATGTGTTGATAACTTCAGCCTGTTTGGCCTAGCTGCGGTCTCTTCAAAAAGCTAGCTTTTGGGTCTTATGTGAATCATCAACAGCTGGCTTCTTGGAATCTCAACAGGGTGTTTGGCAGTATTGTATATTTGTATGCCATATGGCTTAAAATTTTGCTGAATAGGTGGTTTGGGTTATAAATAATATAAAAAAACTACTTTTGAACAAATCTCCTTGTATAAATATGCTGAACTAAGGTCGCACAACAAGAGACAGATGAAAACTTTCAAGGAAGTTTCATTGTATTTTTTTCCCCAGAACAATAAAATGCTACTTGAAAGCCAGTGTACAACAACCAATAGATTGAACCAAAAGTTCCTTGTTGGATTGTGAAAAGGAGCTCTCAAGAACATCTTGAAATCTTCAATTCCTCAATTCGCAACCAGGAGAACCCTTCAACAAGAGAAATCAAAAGGAGAGAAATTTTCTTTTGGTCAAATGGTATCGAGGCATGATATTCAATGCCATTTTTAGGATTTGCATCCACCAAAAGCCCTACCATCCCACGAAAAGTCGGGCCCTTGCGGTTTTGACTGCCTCGAAAATCTCGGCAAGCTAAACGTTTGCTACATAAATAATATATGTATGATTAAGAAGTTATTGTTGCTATTGAATCAACTACTGCTATCTCTGCAGCACATTCAATACTATGGAGAACCTTTCTTCTTTCTTATTCGCGATGGTGAGGCTTTGTCAGATATCAAAGTGCGCATTCAGAAGAAACTTCAGGTTCCTGATGAGCAGTTTCTGAAGGTACTTGTTTGAACTCTATGTCATATACAATCAATTTCTGCACATCTCGATTCCTATTGTCTGCTCTTTTAAACACTTGTGGGCACTACTTTATTGAGTGTTGTTTACTGTTGGCATGCTAATGATTCAGTATTTTTCCTTTATTCTATCTAATGTATTATCTGAATATCAGTGTGGATAGCATTAGCACATTCCCTTGTCGAATAGCAGATTTGCCATTACCACTGTGCCCTATTTAAATATTTATATGCACATCTTGGTTCATTTGGAGGAATATTGGCTATTACCATAGTGCCCATTTTTGATGATGTTTTTCATTATCTTTTCCCTTGACAATATCTGATGTTATGTTGGTTTAATCAGTGGAAATTTGCTTATTTTGCCTACGGTCGACCGGAATACCTCCAAGATTCAGATATTGTATTGAGCCGATTCCAGGTGGATTAAATTTTCTTTTGGGGGTTGGACAGGACAAATAGACCTCAACTAATTTTGTTTCTCGCTTGTATTTTCTTTAAAATAGAAAAATATTTATGGAGGATGGGAACATTGCCTAGGACTGGAGCACTCAGACATAACCCCAAAAAGGTCCTACTTGGCCAATCAGGTATTACACTGAATACTGGGAACACTAAGGCTAACTGATACTTAAACAGCGGACATAATTTGACAATAGATTGAAACAATTGCAGAACCGCCAATCTTTTGAGAAGCCAGTGAAGATTTACAACTAAAGATGGTGAAACTTCCACTTTCATGTGATGTATCCTGAGTTCTCACCTGTCAGCGTTCGTTGAAATGAATGACCAAGAACACCATCTTAATTTATCTGTACCATGCAGATGAAGTGGCGATTTCACTACATGGTGTTTTGGTGTGCTTTCCCCCGTAGGGATACAGATGAAGAACCGGAGGGCGCACACTTGTTCTTTTACTAATGCAGAGTCATTGTGTTTTTGGTCATGTACATGGAGGTGTTGCATACAGTCCATCTGTTGTGGTTTGTCGAGAGAAATTTTCCATTTGGTTGGATGTACAGTGTTCTTATATAGCCTTGAATCTGTTCTAGGTAGATTTTGAAAGCTGTATATTGGGCTGATCACCTCAGTGGTTTTTGTTTCTCAGCGGGCTTCTGTTGGGTGGACTGCAGTCAGACAATCTTGGCAAAATTTGTTTCAGGTCTAAATTAACAAGTGAATCAGTGTTATTTTTTAATGTTTTATGCTTTATTATCATTATTCTGACTGATCATTTTGTCGTTAATGGCCAACATCACAATGAGGTAATGAATCCTTAATGAGAAATATTTCGTACTATTGTTATGGGCTGTTTCAATCGTTCGAGATGTATCGGCCGGTTTGTTATGGTGAATACTTTACGGCAAACCGTGGGAATTTGACTGGAAAAGAATGTCGTTGGAGCTGCGTTTCATAAGTTATGCGTCACTGCGAGATTTTTTTAATAAAAAATTACAGAAATAATGTTGATTAAAAATACATAAAAAATACCTTTTTGTAGCCATTTGAAATAGCGATAGGCTTTCTGTTGTTATTTCAAATGGATATCGTCATTTGAAATGGCGTCAGAGAGGTGATTGAAATGGCAACAGAGAGGTGAAGTCGCCTCTCTCTCACCATTTTAAATGCGGACAAAGAGAACCTTATAATAGTCGCACGTCACTAAACTGAACCAAGCTAGCAACATTATAAGTTGAAAAAAAAGAAGCAAGCAACCGAGTAAAAACCGAAAACAAAGAAGAGGAAGAAGAAGAGGTGCAAGAGGAGGAAGAGGGGAAGAAGAGGGAGTGGAGGAGGAGAAAAGGAGGGAGAACGTGCAGTGTCGCCCTCCATATCTATCATTCCAATGATAACTGTTAGTACAACGTAAAGTAAGTTCAAAGGGCTCCAAGCACACATAACATATTACAATTGTAGTAAGTAGTTCAGGCTTGACAGAGCAACGGTCGTTCTTGCCATACAATAATTTCACATAAACATACATGACGAATGACATAGAAAGTACATGAAATAATTTAGACATAGTTCGCACATCTCAACAATTAATACGTCGTCACACAAATGAAGTGCAATTCTAGTTCGACATATTACAATACAACATTTCGCATTTTTTGTAGCGTTAGGTAATACTTGAAAGTGTGTCACGTCTCCTTGCAAATAGAAAATTCTTCACACGACGCCCATATTCTTCTACTATGTCTATGTCATTCTTGATACGTCTTGTTTGTCGGCGTTCAACTCCATTTAGCCTATCAAGGTCGGGAACTCACCGTGTATGCTCCTAGCTGTGATGCTCCGTGAATGAACCAACCACACCAAAACCATACATTTCTTTGCTCCAAATTGTCACCGCTTCCTTCATGAAAAATTCATACATGAATATTCCCGGATCCATATGAATTGTCGAACATGCAGCCATCACGGGTGTGCATGGTTTATGCAACTGACCGGGCTTGTTGCATGTGTAGAAACAAGTTTGCCTCCCAAGGGTGCACTCCTGAATAACTTTTCGATAGTTTGTCCCACGACCGCCTTTCTCCGTACACAACATCTTGAAACGGAACTCCCTCGTGCTTATTTTGAATGCTCTATGCATCTCCCACTTCTTGCTTTTTCTTCCATGTATGGCACAATCATATTGGAATATTTCTTACTCAGATCATTCATTGCGACCAACACTATGGTATGACAATCCACAAAGTATTTCGCGATACAACAATGAACTCCTTCCACTATAGCTACCAAAGGAAGGGGTCTAAGACCGCACATCTCCCAATTGTACACCTCAGTTAGATTTATTGTCATGACACCACATATGGCACTGTCTATGTCATAAAGCAAATCTCACTTCTCCCTAGGCTCATGCTCAATCCATTCATGACACCACATATGGCACTGTCTATGTTGTAAAGCAAATCTCATTTCTCCCTAGGCTCATGCTCAATCCATTCAGAGAAGCATTTCGTGCCGCTTCCATTCCTCCTAACCAACTACGGAGGGTCCTTGGGTAACTCATCTAGCGCTACGGGGACCTCTTCTGCACCAGGCGTTGGCTTCTTTGTTGCCTCTGTTGCATGCTTCGATGTTAGTTTGTCCAGCTTCTTCCACAGTGCATCAAACGTTCTCTGCTGATTTTGATCACACAACCTCTTGAAAAGTTTCGTAAGCTCTTTGTTCTTGAATTGCCTATAGAAGTTCACACCCATATGTCGCTTGCACCACCTACTTTCCAAATCATCCCATGGATAGGGCTCATCTTGCCCTTGCTGTAGCTGTACAATCGCCTTCAATAGCCCAGGTTGTCGATCATGTATGATACAAACTAAAGGTTGCTGGCTAACAATACCATCTTTCATGTTCCTTAGAAACCATAACCAGTTATCCGTGTTCTCACTCTCCACAAAAGATAGTGTGATAGGAAGAATCTGGTTGTTGCCATCTACTCTTATGACAGTCAATATCTGGCATTTGTACTTCCCAATCAGAAAATGTGTCGTCCACGCAAAGCAACATACGATAATATCTAAAGGCATTGATGCATACACCAAAAGCAAAGATGCTCTATTAAGTACCATCTTCCTAGGGAACCGTTGTGAGTGCTGTTCAAAAATACTGATATATGTCCCAACATTCTTTTCTTGAATCACTTGAAGTATATCTGGTAAGTTCTGGTACGAGTCTTCATACATACCAAACATAGTTTTCAGGGCCTTTTGCTTCGCCTTTCAGGCTTTGGCATAGCTTATTATGTATAGGAACCTTTGCTCTATGGCAAATATAATGGAACGTGACTCCAAATCTAGGTTGCCCATAATCTCCCCTTACATTGCATTTGCAACAATACCTGAAGATATATTTATATGCGATTGCATAGACTCTGTCAGCACACATGTGTACAGAATGACTATTGAGCATTCCAAAGGGTGTCCGACTTAGGATGGTACGCATGGACACGCCATGGGCAACCCTTCACCTCGCATCTCACATCATACACCCGCTTTAAATGTTCTCCGCAGTAACACCGCCCATGCTTTCACTGCTTCCTGCACCTCCCACTTGCTTTTGTAAATCCCTCCTTGTCGCAGCTCATTCCAATCATACTCCCATGCAATGCCTTCATCCTCATTGACTTACAACTTATTGAATTGGTACTCCTCCCACTCTGTAGGGGAACCCACTTCATGTTCAACCTCCCATCATCGCCACCTTTATCATTAGATAAAGCCTCATAGTCGTGGTCCCCATCCTCTATTCGTTCCACCAAGCCTTCAATCTTTCCTCCTTCGTCTTCAATACCCATTGGTTCCTGCACTTCCGGCAAGGGAACATCTACTTCCTCACCGTGCACGGACTCCTCATCCCCTCCCACATACTGGCTCAATTAGCATGCTTGACTTTCGCTTAACTCCCCAACTTCCTCCGATTCATCACCAATGGCTCCTCTTACATCACATGGCCGAAAGCAACCTTTTGAAATGCTTGCACTAACAAAACTAGAGGCCATTCCATCTCATTCACCAATCTTACGTATGAGTTCCACTACTTCGGCCCCTTCAATTTTACTAACTCCCAGTACGTGCACTATTGTATACGACTGCCAACACCGTTCAACTTCAGATCATGCAAATCATGGTCAAACAAGAACAAGTGGTACAACCATCTTGTAACAGTACCACATGTACGCTCCTCTGCACAAAATTGTTATTATGTACACGACGTAATATCATTATGTTAATTACACCACTATGTCTACGTATCATAAAAAGCTACCACTACAACAAGGAAATGCAGCATGTCCGTAAATTTATGTAATTTTTCGATTCCATACTCTCCGACATAATTTTCACAGTTTGTCCTAACCTATCCAATCCATCCTCAACTATACATACACTACTACATATCTAAATATACGTACATATCTACACAAATATTAGTAATCTACGCAACTAAATATCTACATATCTACAGAACTGCATAACTACATACCTACAAAAATATACCTTTAATTATGTTGGTTGCTAACCTACCATGTTTTCAAAATGTAATTCAAGAAATAAAGTTTTTTACCTCCAAAATTTGAAGCGAATTCCTCTTCCGCCTCTTCCCTTTCTTATTCCTCTTTCCCTTCCCTTTGTCTCCTCTTCCTCTTCACCTTCGCCAGCTCCTCTTCCTCTCCTTTCCTCTCCTCTCCTCTTTTTTGCTTTTCAGATGTAATGGCGTTTGGTCCCTCGGCCGGTCGCATGAGGCTTTTAAGTCGCCCCTCTGTCGCCAATTGAAATAGCGACATAGTGGGCTAGTTTCTCTGTCGCCATTTGAATTGGCGATAGCTCTTTGTCATCAATTCAAATAGCGATATATGACCTGGCCGCCCTTCTGCCACTCATGTGACCATTATAAATGGTGACATATCCATTGTTACCATTCAAAACGGTGACAAAGGCTCGGTCGTCATTTATAACAGAGACAAAGGGTCTGTCGCCATTAAGAATGATGACATAGGTATATTTATGTAATTTTTTTGATGTATTATTTTTGTAATTATTTTTTCTCTTATTATTTTAAAAAATCTAATGGCGTTTGGTTCGCTGGTCAGCCTAGCGAGGCTTTAAGTCACCCTTCTGTCACCAATTGAAATAGCAACAGAGGGGGTGGGTTTCTCTGTCACCATTTGAATTGGCGCCAATTCTGTCATCGATTCAAAATGACGACAGATGACTTGGCCGCACTTCTGGCACTCATGTGATCTTTATAAATGGCGACAGACCCATTATTACCATTCAAAATGGCGACAGAGGCTCGATCGCTATTTATAACGGCTATAGAGGTATATTTCTATCATTTTCTTTTTCGGCGTATTATTTTTGTAATTTTTTATCTTATTATTTTTTTAAAAAAATCTTTTTTCCTCCTCTATTTCCTTTCACTCAAACACATTTTTTTTTTCAAATTTCCCTCAAGTATTTTTAATAGGAAGTATTTTTAGCCCTTTTTGAAAGTTTTTTAATTGAAACTTTTCAAATAGAAAGTTCTTTGAATCAAAAGTTTTTGAGTTGAGTTTCTCGAATTGAAACTTTTTGAACTCAAAGTTTTTTGAATTAAAACTTTTTGAGTTAAAACTTTTCGAACTGACAGTTTTGTACGGAAAGATTTTTGAATCAAAAGTTTCAACCAAAAGTTTTTTAATTGAAATTTTTTGAACCATAAGTTCTTGAAATGAAGTTTTCAATTGGAGTCATCTAAAAGTTTTGAATCGAAAGTTTTGCATTAGAGGAGAGGAGAGAAGGGAGTGTGAATGGAAGGACATCATGTGGTCATCACGAAAGAATTGGTGAGGGTAATCTCAAATTAACAATACCCTCTGTTTCTGTAACACTTGAATGTGTAATCACCAAAGAATTTTTGTTACACTTGGATGTGTCATTGCCAAATAATTGGTGAGGATAACATCAAATTATCAATACCCTCCATGTTTTATAGTATTGAATCTGCCAGCGGGGTAGACAACCAAAGTAAGGGTATGGTTCTCCAATTTTCATGAAAAGGACTGGGATTGCACAAAGCTTTTTCTGGATATGATGTTCAATGTTGCACGGAGTAATGGACGATTCATATGAATTTTGGTCCGCTTGAAACGGAATTTATAATTAGTCCCTCCATCCAAATAATTGTTACATCTAGAATGTATGCAGTTAAACTATTTACAATAGATATAAAAAAAATGATTAGCAGACTTATCCTAAATATATTGCTGTAATATTATTATTTTTAGGTTTTCAAGATATATAACAATAGATGTTGTTGGTTAAAAGCTGCACTTTGGAGATTATGTCAACGTCTCAAATTTTACGACGGGGAGGGAGCGTCTATAACAGTGTATGTACGTATAAAAACCGGTTACACACTCTGGGAAATGGTGTAGCCAAATTACATACATTGAGGCTCCAATCTAGTTCCATGGGCCGAAAGGCTGTCTGCTACCTTATTACACGAAATCTGTCGAGACATATTGACATCGACGCAAATAGTACTTGGCTGTATGAGGTTATGCAAGTTAACATAATATTTTGTTCCATAGAGATAAGTAGTCTAGTCGATTTTTTCCGGTCAGAAGGCTAGCGATGGTAAATCGAGGTCATACATTTGAAATTTTGAATTATTACAAGAGTTTTTCTATGTTCCTGGTCAAGCCTCCTCTTTCGTGTGCATTTTTCTTTTCTTTCCTAAACCACCGCTTACAGTTCACTTCCGAGCCTTACCAGCTCATGAAAAGAAGAATAGAGCTGGAAAAAGAAAATCGGGATCCGGAAAATAGTGAAAAAAAAATTCTACAACATCAGCTGTTTTATAGCAATTTTTGTTGTTGTGAAAACTAGGCATATAGCAAATACATATTTCAAATTAATTAATTTTTCACTTTTTTTTAATAGATACTACGTGTCTTTATTCTAGGAGAAAAAAATTTTCTCCGGAAATAACACCCTCTCATCCTTGCCCAAGCACCGCATTGCTCCAGCTTCCATGGCTTCCCTTCTCTGCCCCACCTCCTCTTCCCTCCTGGAGAAAATTGTCATTCTGTCACTTTCGAGAGTTGGTTTCGCCCAAATGCCACTCTGAATATTGCACACTATAAAATGCCATTCTTAAGAGTTGTCAACTCGCTGGCATGCCATTTTAGAGTTTCCAGCCCATTTTTGTGTTCAAGTGACCGTTTTGCCCTTTGTTTCGCTGTTTTGGTCGCTGTTTTTTTGTTGGGTTCGTTCCGTGGTTCGCAGCTTCATCTTCTCGCTTGCCGCTTTTCCGCGACTTGCAAGCTGCTCGACGGTTCTTGTCCTCGCCTCGCCATTGCGTCCACAAGAAATGCACAAGCAAAGAATAGAGCAAAGAAGAAGACTAGCGCAGCAGCAGAGCAGGAGATGAGATGCGTCATATTACTGATTAGTATAATCAACTACTGCCGTGGAGTTGTAGTTGAAATTGATTGCTCGTGTTAATGCATCCTTCTTTTGTTGCAAATGGATGGAAGAGCGACCGTAAGCGTATGTCATTTCACAATGCCATAATCCGGAAAATCCACCGAAATCAACCAAAATGGCATGGAAATGAAGTGAAATCGAAGGGAGTGTCATTTTGGCGATTGCAAAGTAGAGGATGGCATTTGGGTGATACCGCATCTTGAGAATGGCAGAATGACAATTTGCTCTCCCTCCTGTCCCCTTGACAGCACTGCATTTTTCTCCGGAATTAAATTTTGAGCAGTGCTTCTATGCTCTTCTTTCTAGTACAAGTTGCACAAATCTTGAAGCAAGCGAAGGGGTAAGTAATCACCATCTACCATCCATTCATGCTTTAATAGTTGTGCAACTTTTAAAAGGAAGAGCATAGAAACACTTCTCTTAAATTTTTTTTTCGTGGGCAATACGTTTGTTTGGTTGTTCTGTCTGGGCTGCTACCATATGTCTAGATATAACTGTTGGCTGTATTTCTTGGTAGTTTAATTCCACGTCTACATAATCTGTGGTAGATTGTTGCAATCGTTTGAGATAAAAAGATACACTGAAGGACTTACGACCGGTGATGAAGCCCTACAAGTGGATCGTTTGGTGTGGTGTCAGCATGTCGCGTCATTGAGAGTGTGACTGACGGGCCGGCTTTTGGTATTGCCTCTAAATTGTTAGCAAAGTCATTCCAAGTTTTTCGTCAACACAGAACTACCCTGTATGACAAGTGAGCATGCATATTTTACATCACCATCGCTTTACTTACTTTGCACAATTTGGTAAGTGTGGTTCTTCGACATCAATTTTCAGTTACATGCTTATGACATTTTTGTGCATGCATAGCGTGCTAAAGGTTCCTTTATATTGCTACCTAGGACGGAGGCGCAAAGTGTGTCTTTTGAAATGATGGCAAAATGAAGGTAAGAAAGTGGAGTAGTTTGAAATGATGGCAAAATGCAGAGGAGCAGATTATCTTCTTCCCTTCTGTCATATCCTTTCCATCTGTACATAGTAGGGCTAGCTTTTAATGGATTACTAAACGCACGCTCATGCTAAACATAAGCCTTATTTTTAGTAGAGAGGTGCTTCTATGCTTTCTTTTTTAAAGTTGTATAAATATTAAAGTATGAATAAAGGGTGATTACTTACCCTTTCGCTTGTTTTAAGATTTGTACAATTTGTATTACAAGAGAAAGCATAGAAGCACTGCTTTTAGTATTTACTTGCACTTTATAGAATCGTAGGCAGAAGACTGCAAAAGAATAGAAGGAAATCCGCAATCGAAGTTAGGGATGCAGTGTATATGCCCCCCATCTATTCTGACATTCTGAAATTTTCACACAGGGCTGATACTTTGCAATGAGTGTGCAGGTTCTGGTTACTCTAGGCGCTTGTAGCCGTGGCTACCGAGCGTCCTGTGCTTTGTTAACGATGGAGGACAAGTTGCAAGTTTACATCTCAAAACTTGGCTTTGTACAGATAAATGGAGAACCCTTCTCTATCATCAAACTGTTCACGTAGAGATGAGTGTGAAGTGGTGCTAATTTAGAGTCCGCAGACATTATAGCATTAGCCGCAGTGCATTGATGATACGTTTCTTCCCCTGCATATATAGGCCCCCGTTATCTTCTGATATATGTGGTATGATTTATTTATAAGGGTGCGATGCTTCGATATAGGTTCGCGTTTGCGTGCAAGATTTATCGAGCATGCAACTTCTTGTGGCTGGCGAAGGCGTCTTATACTATTCTTGGTGAAGTGCGCATGGATGTGACATGTGGTGCTTGGGTATCGTAGAAACTAGTATGTTGTCCAGGCTATAGCATTTTTTTTATTTTTTAAAAACAATTGTTTTTTTATAAAAAATCAGTTTTTCTTTCAAAAAAAGATTTCTGCGGTATTTTTACTTATTAAAAAAACATTCTTTTTTTAAAAATAGCTTTTAATTTTTTTTTTAACTTTTTTGATTTTATTTACGACAATTTTTCAAATAAAATTAAAATAGTTCCTTTCTCTTTTAAAATAACGCTTTCTTTTCCCTGCAGTAACGTGCGGGCCGTAGAGAGGCTAGTCACTACATTTGGAGGAGACATTGAGACAAGTGTGCAGGGGGCAGGGCACACGACGCGTGCAACGCGAAGGCACGAACCGACGCGTGCAGCGGACGGCGGCGCGCGTTCACTTCGACGACAGGCGTCGTCACTCGTCAGATGGTGCGTGCGTATGAGGGTGGCCTCGCGGCGGTCGCATCTGGACTATGGAGGAGGGAGGCGGGGCGTATGACTATGAGCGCGGAGTTTGGCGCTGCGGTCGCGGGGGCGGCCAAGACAAGGCAGCGCGGTCTGGCGCAGCCGCACCCCGGGCGGGGCTGGAACGTTCATACGCATGTCGCGTGCGTGTGGGAGGAAGCGTGGCGGCCGTGCGGGCGTGGGGAGGTGCATGCGCAGCGCATGCATCGCTTGGTTTTCGGCGCGAGCCTGTGTACCGCGCGAGGGCTGGCAGCCAGAGCGCGAACACAGCTGCCTAGTGGCAAATGCCAAAGAGGAGGATGCCGGCCAGCGCGATCGCGTGCGGCGGCCTTATGCTTCACACGCGGGGGCAGAAGGGTGGTGCTGTGGGCAACTGCAACGAGCGGCCTGTCGTGGTTATCGTGGCTTTTGATCCTTACACGAACAGTCCGGTGAAAATGCCATTAACGCATCGGAAAATAAGGTTCGTTTGGCAATTTGAAACTGAACCGTATCTACTGGATTTTGAAAGAAACCTAACTAAACGGGCTAAAACTCGGAACGATTCTTCTTAAAACGATTCTTCTTTTTCCACTCTGTTGTTGAATCAGTCTCAACCCCGTTCCACCTGATTTACAGAATCCTAATTGAAACGTTTCTCCCAAGAATCTGTAACCGTTTACGTTTCTACTAGAATCTGGAACCGTACCAAACATGGCCTAAATTTGGTGAAGGAGATGTGCAAATTTCTTCTAGTGCATACCGAACGCTGATTGATACCCGTGGCGTTGAATTGCAGGATTGTCCACGTAACATCAATCAACACTAGATATACACGGAAGAGTTTACACACCTCCTCTATCAAATTTATTTCCTACGCATCTATGATTTGCAAGACTCAACATATGCCCCCTGCACTGCAATAGCAGGGAATTTCACATAACTTTTCACAGAAAACGATTTAATTCCCGTAGAATCCGGGGAAATTCCCCCGTTCCAAACGGGGCTAAGTGGTCTTATAACATGTTCCATCTTTCAGGTGAAGCAAGTACAACTTCATACAAAAATAGCAATGCATTGTACTGCAATTCGTGCCCAAACTTCACCAAAATACAAAGCATACATAATCGATCTCAATTCTCGGCGAGAAAAATATGAGTTGGTTTAATTGAAGGGCCAGAAAACAGTACTATACAGAACGCCCCTACAAAACGAACATTTCAGAATTCAAATCACGGTGCTGATAAAATTAGTCAAATTGTATATCCATCTTCGCATTACAACCATAAAGTAATGTTCACCAGAGAAACCATTGAAGGACCCTATACATTCATCAAAACACAGTTTGCAGACTTCAGCTCCGGAAAGGCCTGTGAGCTAATTGTAGCTTCTTACTACACATCTGTAATCTGGCTGCTAAATTCTGAGTACTCATTCTCATGGGCCTTCTTCACAGTACCTTCCTCAATATGCCTCTCTGCAGGATGTCTAGGAAATGGATTCGAATCCCTGTCATGGGTTGAAGGAAAACCAAAAGATTTGAAGAAATCATTTGTCATCCGCTCAGCTTCATCCATAAAGCTACCAAGGCTCCCAAAGAAGCCTTTCTCAATAGCTTCTATGTCACTGCGAAGTCCTGGAAATGCAAAGGGCTCTTTTGTTGGAAAGCCAAGAGAATGTGAGCCGCCTTTAATTTCATCTGTAACATCTTCTTCAGTGTTTTCAGTTTTTGATTCCACCAATTCAGAGGGCCTAAAGGAGGGACAATGTTGGTTAATTTCGATAAGCTATGTAGGAATAAAGCATACGAAGCTATCCATAAAAAAATGGTAAATAACATGTCAAAGACAAAATTGTTAAATGATTGAATCAGAATTTTAACCAAAATATTAACATAATGCAATATTTACTTGAAAACAAAAATACCAATCCTTTTCAAAAAGGAAAAATACAAGAAATTGGGACTAATTCACCCATTAATATGATACAAGTCATGTGCAAAGAAGATGTCAAAGCATGCTAAGTAGATGCTAGTTTCAAATGCTTAGCGCATGTATATTTCCAATGATAATATGTTCTCTCGACATTGCCTGCTTACTCTTGATAGTTGATACACCACGTGAGAGCATTATGAGCCGAACATAAAGAGTATCACCTGCAGTTGACAGTGTCACACTGTTCCTCAACAGAAAAGCAAGACAAACTCTGCAAAATACAATGTTCAAAAAAGCGCTAGGCGGTAGCCGGGAGGAGGCCCACTGCAAGCGCCTAGCCCGCCTAGGCGCGCCTAGACAGAAATCGCAAATAGGCAGGCTACAGCGAAAGGCACATAACTAAGTGTGACAAAAGCATAAAAGACACATGAAAGATGGAATATAATCACAAAATATAGTCCCACACATAATATAGTCCCGAAGCAGCAGAGAACAAAGGAGTTGAGCGGGAGCTTAGGCGGGATCTCGGGCGAAGGCAAGCGGTCTTCGGTAGCGCAGCCTAGATACGAGCTCGGCCCATCAGCGTTCTCGGCCCCGCTCAAGGCGGAACGCCAGCCACCAATTTGACCGACAATTGAGATCGCTCCGGGATCAAACCAAAAAAGTGATCGGTTGAAAACCCTAACCCTAATACTCACTTCGACCTCCCCGCCCGAAAACTCAGCGACTACGGCGACCGAGCGAGCGGAGAAGGCGCGCCAGCGAAGCAACGGTGACCGAGCGGGAGGAGAAGGCTGGCTAGGCGGCATGTTGGCGCGCGCGTGCGCGGCGAGCTGATGCCGCGCATGTCTCTGACGAGGCGGACCTCAGGCCACGACGCACACTCGGGCGAAGGCAAGCAAAGGCGAGGCGCCCAGAGCGGCAGCAACGGCGGGATCCGAACGAGGTGAGCCCCGAAATCCCCTCTAGATTATTAGGTTTTCTTAATTGATTTGGGGATTTTAGGTAGAAATTTGGGAATTCGGGTAACCCTAGTCTCCCCTCTCTCTCCCTCTTTCCCCCTGTTTCTCCTACGATTTTGTGCCTAGGCGAGGCAGAGAGCCGCTGCCGAGCGCCTAGGCACCGTCTAGTTGCGCCATAACCATTGAAAGCCCAATTGTGAGCCCGAAAGATATCTTTGTTCTATAAAAGATGTGCCCCCCCACTTTTCACTAATCCATCAGGGCACAACCATATTGAGCCAAAAATACATCAATATGCGCCTGCCGAAAGTTCTCCACTCAACGAAATAATCCCCATATCACCTCAGCCTATTAAGCCTCACGCGAATCCATTCAAAGAGGCGCGGTGATACGAAAAACTAAGATCAAAATCACCGGCTAAAGTAGCCAATCGACTTCATATATGACAAGACAACATCATCGCCAACATACAGGGGGCGATTCTTGCAGCAGGAGTCGAACGAATCGAGGAAAAGCGCTCAGGCGTGGGCTGTACCTGCCGACGGAGTCGCGGAGGAGCTGTTCGGTCCTCTCGCACTTGCGGACGAAGCGGCCGGGCTCCACCTCCTCCGTGTGGCACCGCGACTGCACCACCCGGCGCGTGGCACAGTGCGCCCCCTCGCCACCGCCACCGCCGCGGCCAGCGAGGTCGGGGATGTCGCCGAGGCCGCGGCCACCGTCGTCGTCGTCGTGCCAACGCCAGCCCATGGGTCCGAATCGATCTCGGGGGATCTAAGCCTGAGGGTGGTTTGGGGCTTTGGGCCGACTCCTCTCTCTGGTAGTTTATTTCTCGTTGCGGGTATGGGCTGGCTGTCTTGGAGAGCAATCCGCGGTGGGGAAAGAAACCGGCGTTTCCAGAAGGATGTGGAAGCCGCATGATTCATGGGACACGTCAGTCAGCGACCTCCACAATTAGTCATCAAGATTTAGGACTTTATCCTCACAAAAAAAAAAATTAGTTTCTACAATATATAAAGGAAAAGTTTTCATCTAGAGAAAAAAAAAACAAAATTTTTAGTTTACACCATTAGTGTAATAAGGAGTATTATTTATTCATCATTAGTTTTTTTTTACATGACATGATGCACACATATACAAGTGGATATATCCAAGACCGGAGCCTCATAGAGCGCGGGATCACTGAAAACACCAACGGATGCATGTAATTCTATTTGAGCTATCAGCCTGGACAAAAAAAAACGAGCCACCAGCATTCGAACGCTGGTGGATAGCGTCGTTCCAAATCGCTTGCCAGACGAGCAAGGCTGGCTTCTCTGCTTGCCATTAGTAATGTGTTTGGATTGGTTCAGATTTCAAAGGACTTACCCATTCGGGGGAACCGTACGCCCCGTTAAAACATAAACGTATATCGCTGAGATATGGGGTACATGTCGTGATTTGTTTTGGTGGGTAATTGAGCGTCGGTTCTTATAAGGAAATGGACTCCTTGTTATTGGAAACACAATTTTTCTAGCTGTACAATTTGCTTGACAAGGAATAAACGTGTATTTGCAACATGTTTGGACCATTTTCTTTGCTGTTCATGTATACTGTTAGATCGTATGGTTGGAATTATCATTTACACTCTCTTGTTTTCAGGACAATTTGAGAAAATCATCATGATTGTCGTATTCTGCTGCACTTCGATCGCTGCTATAGTCTATATGTCGCCTTTTTAGTTGGTGAAAACATCTATCATCAGAGATAGAGTCAGGCCTCGGACCAGTAGAGTCTTGGCCCGAGGCCTAGCCCAAACAGCAACGGACCAGTGCACCCCAACAAAAATCCAGCCCGAGACCCAATAGCTCTAGCAATTTGACCTAGCCATCAGGACTAGCAGGACTGTGGAGCGACCGAGCAACACCCTAGTTCTTCGGCTCTTCGTCACACTGGTGGCTTTAGCCCAAGATTGCACAGCAACATTAGTGCAAAATGCAACCAGGGGGCTAAGATTCAATTCAGTGGTACAAATTTATCTTTTGAAAAGTTCTCTGAATTTAATTGCGAGATTGCATGTTCATCAGTTCATGTATCTCTTTTTCTCTCTCTGTCTCTTCATCCGTAGTCCGTAGAAGTAGCCTTGAGGACATCGGATTCATAGTTATGTGTGAGAATATACTTCTTCAATTCTTTGGAAAAAGAAATCTGATTTTTTTTTTTGGGAGGGGGGGAGTCCATGGGGCATTTTTTTTCTTTCTTTCTGAACAGTCGAGTTCTATTGCAGAGGCTGCAGGAGTTTTATTTGTTGGACTCTAGACCCATTCAAAATCGAAACGCTCTACGGATATAGTGAAGAAAGAGGTCAAAGAGGGCACTAAAAAGAAGGTTGATAGCTGTGCCAGAGCTATTCTATGGCTTACTAGGTAAGCAAACATCACTCTGTCCATTTGTACCGTAGTATTATTGCAAGTTCATCTCCATTTGGTTCAAGTATGTTGTCCTGCTTTAGTAGCTCAATTTGCTTCAAATAGTTATGTGGGTGCGTTGTTCAGCTATCTATAATGTGTTTATATAGGCAAAATCCAAAAATAACGGATGGAATGTGGGGTGTTTGTGTTTGCACGTGGAGAGAGCTTCATTGTGATATTTTATCTATATTGTTCTTGCGAATTTTATCTACTTTGTTGATGTAAGCTTGGAGTTCAATTTTATTTTTATTTCTATTGTACTTTTTTATTTCTCAGTACCTATACTCTTTAATAATAGCTCTTAGCGTCTTGTCCGAGGCTTGATAAAATCCTAGCTCCACCACTTTCTACCATCCACCTAAGCTACCTTGGTTAAAAAGAATAAAGCTACCTTTATTTAAAAAAAGTATCATAGATTTTTTTTCTTATGTACTACTAGTAGATTTATTATTGGAATAGCAGTATCAGCAATTTAGCCCAAATCAAAATGTGGGCCCACGTGTCATCCACATGGCCAAAATGCCCTTTCTACCAAATAAACACACCTGAAACCCCAAACCTCCTTCGTTCCCCAATGCTTTGTGACCCCTAAACCCTTCGCTCCTCCCCTCCTCCTCAGGATGCTCCGCCGCGCCGCCCCCTCCGCTGCCGCCGCTCTCCTTCGCCGTGCCCTCTCCACAGCACCATCATCCTCGTCCGCTGCGTCCACCGCGGCCGCCTCCTCCACGGCCGTGAATTCCATCCTCCTCCGCTCCCTCAAGGAGCACTACACCGAGGTCTCCAACATGTCGCCCCCACCCAAGATCAGCCCGCCCAAGCCCTACGCCATCGTTAAGGGCGCCCTGGAACAGTCCTCGGGCCCCGTTCTGCGCCGCAAGTACGGCGAGGCCGGCGAGGAGATCTCCATCTCCGTCGCCAGGCTCGCCAACATCATGCCCCCTGGCGCCGACTCCGACTCCGACTCCGACGGTGCCGACGGAGGCGGGGTGAGCGAGTCCATCAGCCAGATCTTCCTCCACGTCGACATCTCTAGGCCAGGGAGCAGCAAGTCGCTGCAGTTCCTTTGCGGGCTGTATCCCGACGCCGTGGGGATCCATTCCGTCTGCCTTCGGTCGAAGACCGCCCCGTTAGGGGTGTCGGCGATGGCATCGAAGGGCGGTGGCGAGTACCAGGGGCGCATCTTCCAGTGAGTTGTTTCTTCGAAATGCATGAGAATATAATCGTTTTGTGAACTACTTCGTAGAAAAGCGTGTGTAAAAGCCAGTGCTTTATATTTTGGGAGAATTGATCTCATTTTCCCGTTTTAGTCGGTGCAATTGATCATTTACCCGTAGATTGTAGTCACTGACATGTGGCCCAGGCTGCATGTAAAAGTTAGTGCTTTATATTTTGAGGAATTCTGGTTTGCTACGCCACTAGTATTTGAGTAGGAGGTGGTAGCTTAAAATACTTTTGGTATGCAATATTGAAGCATGAAGTGCCTAAGAAGTGTGATTGTACCAACTTATAGTGGGCACAGCAGGGGTTGTAGGGCATTTTTTTTACATGCTATAGACCTATAGTTTCGTTCTGGCAAGCAGAATTGAGTTAAGCAAATGCTTTGCTTGTTATCAGCTATGAGTCTGAAGGCTGAAGCTCAAAGATTATAGTTTAAATCATAAACAAACGATGGATCATGAATGATAGTAGGCATTCCAGGTGCCGAGGAGCTTTAGACTGTCAGATATTTCATTGGAACTTAAAGAAGGGTACTAAGAAGTAAGAACTATTCTGTAAGTGGTGTAAGGAGATGTTCTGGCTGCATTTTACCTATTGGTTTGTGTCCCAAGAAAAATCTTTTCAGTACTTTTGCTAGCATAATTCTGAAGTGCTTGTTAATTGAGTGTGAAAACATGGAAATTTTATTTCAAAGAAAGATTTTCAGGTGTACTAGCATGCTCAGAAGTTGATACTCATATGGGCATCATCGTATATTTTATTTCTAAGTCCATCTTTCAGTCACTACACACCAGTGACTATATATTAGGACAATTCTTGGTCTATTTCTACAGAAGTTTACATGTTGACATAACTAAAGGAAATAAATCTTTTTGATAACAAATAGCAATTTGCTATGCTGTAGATGGTTAGGTACCACGACCAATAATCTTGTGGCTATGTAATAGTGACTGCGCTCATAAGGTGATCACACCGCTTCATGATGGCAGACTTGGTGAAGTAATAAGTTACTGCTATCATATGTCTTTATAGGATGGTGATGCAGATGAATGCACATGTCTCCTGGCTTCTTTATGCAGTGCACAAGCACAATACAAAAAAATTACAGATCCCGAATAGTATTCTCCAGTGATCCAATCTCATCTGGAAACGCCTTTGTCTTGTAACAATCAATTATTTCTGGAAGTTGTTATTGTCATCAAGTTTGCTTAGCTGTTTGGATTGTTGTTGATTGTTGCCTTATTGTATTGGTATGGATAAGTCCTGTGGTGTTTATTACCTGTTGATAGACTAATTCTGCTCTGTACTGGTGGTAGGCCTGGTTGGTACAGTACAAATGCATGGCTGGTAATACTAATAAGGGAACAAATGCCCTTAATGTTGGCTTACGAGCTTTTATTGATTTATATGCAAATTTTCTTTTGAATTGATAGAGAGTTGGATGAGAAGGTGCGTGATGCATTCCATCTTTACATTGAGGCCCGTGGCATAAATGAGAAGCTCTTTCCTTTCCTGCAAGCTTGGCTTTATGTGAAGGATCACCGCAACCTCGTACGCTGGTTCAAGAGTGTCGGCATAATCATCAGTGAACCAAACCCTTAGTAAGGTACACTGTTATTTTTCCTCGGTGCCTTGCATCTTGTTATTTCTCCATTTGATACTTGTTTCTTGTTGATAGGGAAAATTTCAGTTCGTGGAAACTTAATAATATAATGTATTGTCATTGTAAAACTGTGTCTAGTATCAGAGTACAGCATATGGTATGTTATGTGCTATTGGGTAGTTAGGTAATTGTGTTGCAGGTTTGCAAGGAACAGTTGTGTGCAGTCACGCTGCTGTAACGAGTAATTATTTCAAAATAAACTCATTATTATCGCAGAATACAATGTGAAGATCTGATTCCAGTTTTATATTTTTCAGATGTTAAGAACACCTTGCTCAAGATCATCCAGGGGGCGATTGTGGAAAAGTTTTTGCCTGTTTTAGAAAGCACAGAGGATTAAGAGTAGCGCTGGGATGAAGTGAATGCAGCATGAGATAGTACCACCCACAAATATTTTCTCTGTTAGTTTAAAATTGTTCCCTTGGAGGGATCAGATCATCAGAGGATGATAATGTCACTGGAGGGCTTAATAGGTTGGGTGGTACCTTCGTGAGTTGTCATTATTCCTTGTGCTTTGATGTCCTGTCTTGCTGAGGTGGTTGTCAGATTCTCAATAAGTATTACGCTACGGCGCACCAGTTCACTTGTGCATTGCAGTATATCATCATCCTGGAAAGACGCACGTGTACAATTCAGACATGCATTTTTCTTCCTTGGTCTGGCAAGTGTTCGACTCCTCTGGCATCATGATGAGTATTGATGATGTGACTTCCAATAACAAAACCAACTATGGCTATGTTGATGACCAAAACCACCCTGGAAACTGGTTAAAGTTGAGCATTCCTAAATCTGTGCTCATTTTCGTCTGGAATATGATATAAAATTCTGATAATTTTTTTTTTGAAATACTCCCTCTAATACAAATAGTTATCGATGTGGACATTGGCAATGTCTTCAAAACATAGCGTTGATATTATAATATATTTATAAAATCCATTAAAATTATAGTATTATGAAAATACTTCTAGAAACAAATCTATGCATATGATTTTTATGTATCTAATTTAAATATTTAAAAAACATTGACAGTTAAAATTATTTAAAAAGATATTGATAATTAAAGTTTTGAAAGTTTGATCGTATATATATCTAAAGCGATAACTATTTATAATAGGAGGGGTGATAGAGCTAATTATAATAGGAGGGGTGATATAGCTAAGTACACTTAGCGTAGGATGACACTAAGCTCTTGCTTTCCCTTCGATTGGTTATCATAGTTATCTTAGTAAATTATTGATTGGGTTGGTTTTGAATTTAGTGATTTGGGATTTTTAAAACCTTATCACTATTTGTATTCTACTTTCAAAAAATTTTAAATATGCGGGTTCGATTTATACTGTTATGAAATTATTGTATAAAATTTTCTAGTATGAGAAAATCCTAAAAGACTCAAAAATAAGGTGGAATTAGTGGAATTTGAGCTACATCTAGTACTCCCTCCCTTATAATCGGGAGAAACGCGCGCAGGAGAGCCGCCCACGTCACCTCCCCACTCTCTCTCCGTCATTTCGCAAAAAGGTCCTTCGTTTTCTTGGAATTGCGGATAGGTCCCTGGGTGATTTGTTGAGAGAGGAAAATAATTTTTTTCGGTTCGCATTTAGGTCCCTCGTGCGGCGTTTTACAGAGAGAGGCTCTCATTAAATACGAATAGCGACCAAGCCCTTTTCTAATTTTTCAAAATAGCGAACAGGTCCAAAATTATAACAAATAGGTCCCCGTACTTTACGTTCAGGTCCTTTCTCCGTTTTACCCGGAAAAAATGTTTCCGTAGTCCGTTTTTTCTCCAGAGCATGGAAAAAATATTTTCGGTGATCATTTTTCCTAATAAAAAAATAAAAATTTGTTTTTCGTCTATCGTTTCTCCGTTTTTGTTGAAAAAAATGTTTCAGTTGTTCACTTTTTCTCCAGAGCACGGGAAAAATGTTTCCGTGGTCCGTTTTTATCCGGAGCATGAAAAAAGTTTTCGTTTGTCGTTTTCCCTAAAAAAAATGTGGAAATTCGTTTTTCGTCCGTCGTTTTTGTTGGAAAAAATATTTTCGTTGTCCGTTTTTCCTCCAGAGCATGGGAAAAAGTTTTCGTTTGTCGTTTTCCCTAAAAAAATGTGGAAATTCGTTTTTTGTCCGTCGTTTCTTCGTTTTTGTTGGAAAAAATATTTTCGTTGTCCGTTTTTCCTCCAGAGCATGGGAAAAATGTTTTTCGTTGGCCGTTTTCCCTCAGAAAAAATGCAAATTCGTTTTTCGTTCGCCGTTTCTCCATTTTTGTTGGAAAATATTTTCGTGGTCTGTTTTTTCTCCAGAACCCAAAAAAATATCTTTGTGGCACATTTTTCCCTAAAAGAATGCAAATTCGTTTTCCATCCACGCATGCGGCTCGATATCTATTTTTTCTCTGAAAAAAACCTTTTCGTTTTCCCCAGAAAAAATATTTTCATGCCCCGTATTTTCCCGTTTCTATGGTCTAGAAAAAAAACACAAACTCGTTTTTCGTTAGCGGCGCACGCCGCACATATTTTCCTAGTAGCTGCAAAACACGGGAGCAAAACCGGTTGGACTGGTAACGTCACACGCATGTCTATGGATTTATCCATCAATTGAGATGGAGAAAGGTTTTTTAGTAGCAGTAGTTATAAGTAACTAGGTATAGGTCCTAGCTCTTCTGCAAGTGCGGGGCACGGCCGCACAAGAGACAAACATGACGGATGTCGGATGATGATTCTGTAATTCTAGTTCTAGGAAGCAGCACCAGAACGGGCTCCCCGAGAATAGCACGCCGTGCTGCGTGTCCGCGCGTCAGCATCGCCGCAGCGACGTGGCACATTGCCGAAACGCAAAGCGTGCAGGCAGAGATCACTCGCGTCAGCCCGAATCTAACCTGCCGAAACGAGATAAACTCCGCGGAACGACGCATGTCAAAGTTGGGTGGCTTTGCCGCGACATTTCCAAACCTGCAACGCACGCCCGCGGCGTCGGGAGCCTCCGCTGTTGCGATGTGAACGGCTGCTGATTCAGCGATGGGGAAATGAGATCTTACTGTTATGATATGGTTAGAGTTTGCGCTTTTGTATGGAAAAACTTTATTTATTGATGGATAAATTCAAATTAATTTTCAGGGATTTTCTACTGCATATAGAGCATTACCTTGTACAGGAAACCAAACTAATAAAAAGAGAGTTTTTTTCCTTCAAATTTTGTGTGCTTATACTTCTATTCAGATGATTGCATTGGTGTGCTATCGATTGGCGTGGGCGAACGGCTACATTTCACAACACGTTATCAAGCTCTACATGGCTAAAGCCAGCGTTTATTGTTCTATATTATTTGCAAGTAGATCAATTTTGTTTTCTTCATACTAACCACGGCCGCAAGAGAGACATACATGGTGCATGACGTTCTGCCAAGGCCGATCATGATCGTCTGCTCGCGTCACATCCACACAGCATCGAATTCATCCCGTGACACGCAATCATCTTACTGCAGGCCTACATAAGTTTGATCTGTGTAAATTTAAATCACATCTCGACATGTTTAAATCCATCATATTATCACATTAGTGTTGCGATTAATTATCTAATCTAAGGCCGCAATAATCGGTAGTTGTTCTTCATTAAGCAAAAAAAAAAGTGCGACGGTGGCCGCACCCACTGACGCCTCAGCTTCCCTGCTTGCCAGCTGACTGCTGCCATAGTTGCCTTGGCCCGAAATCGATCCGCCGTCACGGTGGCCCGTAGCCACGCCGTAGCCTTGGCCAGTTGCCCGCGCGCCTCGTCTTCACGCTCGGCCGGCGCATCGCCGCTGATCCCGTGCCGATGGCCGGCTCCGCACCTGCAGCGCCGCTCTCGGTCGTCTCGGTTTCGCGCTGGCAGCGGCCACCGGCCCACCACATCGCCACGTGCCGCTTTGCTCCGGCCCGAAGCCGCATGCATTGCAGACACCTCGGCTCCTTTCGCCTGGTCGGCGCCTCGGCTTCCTTGCCCAGCTGGCGCCTTGGCTCCTGTTGACCGTGTTAGAATTAAAGGCACATCTAGATTTAATTTAATCCAAAAGTAAATCATGAACAACATGTGATTGACTATCAGTAACGAATAACAGGAGCATACTATAGATGCATATGCTAGAAGACTACACATATATCCATCTAATGTGCTCACAATCAATAGATTGAAAATAAACAGTAGAAACATTGTAACGCATCGCTCAGGTGCAGATGGAAGCGATGAGACGTTTGTAGCGTCTGATGCCGAGGGCGGAAGCGCGCGCCGCAGCCGAGCGATGCCTAGCAGCCGCTCTGAACGTCGAGGAAGACGAGCCGTGACGGTGGCGTGGAAGCGATCGCGCCAGCGCTTCCCAAAAAACCTGGATTCGTCCTCTCCGGTGCAAGAACGCGAGGCGACGGTTTCGAGACACCTTTCCGTTCATTTGGTGCACGCCGTGTCTGGGACGAAGCGAACTTGATGGCGGCGCAGGGAAGCGGCAAAAGCAGCTAAGTGCGTAAAAACTCTATTTTACCCGGATGACGGCGACGCGATATATAAAGGCCACAGTAACGATCCGTAATCGAACACAACTCGAGGACGTCGCGCGATCGGAGTCCATTACGGGATCTCATTACGGTGTCCTTATCTCATACTACAACCGCGATTCCGAGTAGCAAAAGAGTAATCTGCAAAAGGAGGTCAGCGCTACGCAAAGCCCCTGGACCGAATTCGGTGGACCATTCACGCAGGTGCAAGACGCCCGCGCCCCGCCGCCCTGCAGTGCGAGCCCGCCCGGCCCTGGCGAGGCGAGGCGAAAGGCTGTGTATTCTTTCTCCCTTTCTCCACATGGTTCTACCATGGTGTAGCACACTCCACTATTTAAACTAGTGCTCACCACTTTAGGCTAGCAATGTGGTACTATTGCTAGTGCACATGCTCCTCATGAGGTGGGCCTTTGAGATTTTCTAGGATTTATTGTCTCAATCAAATGAGCTTGGCCCAAATAATCCAACAATCCCCACCAGATCTCAAAGTCCCACCGATCTTGCCTGTTCCCAAAGTCGTTAATATACCAAAGCATTTCGGTGACAATGGACTATGCCTTGAATTGCACCTAGGACTCCAAATTACACTCACCACAACTTGAACAATGGACTAAGCCTTGAATTGCAAGTTTTGTGCGATCGAAGTTTCATTTAAAGCCTTAGTGATACTAGGTCAGCCAATAGGCTTCCCCTCGGGTGGAGCATATAAGTCGTACTCCATGGTCTCTTCATGAGCTTACTAGAGATTACCCAAGTCTCATAGACTGCGACTTTCAACGATCACTCTCATATAGGTGTGTTCTTTCAAGATGCTCAGTAGGATGACATCTTCGCTAAATAAAGCCAACAGAACACATTAAGGCAAAAGCCAACTCGCCATACAGATTTGAGTATTGCATCTTCACTTGGAACTAGTTAGAAAATTACTCTCCTCCAGTTAACCAAGAGCTTGTTTTTCCCAGACCTAATTCACGGGATCTCCGATCACATAGGTTGGGTTACCGCTATGGTATAACTCACATGGAGTCTCATGCCTAGTTCCTTTGATCGTTATCTATCACATTCGTGATAGCCCTTTAGTGAAGGGATCTGCCAGGTTTTTAGCCGTCTGGATATAATCCAATGCTATCACTCCGAGTTTTTCAATTTCTGACAGGACTTCAAACGTCTTTTCACATGTCTTGAGGATTTCAAGTTATCTTTAGAACTGTTCACTTTAACAATAATCGCTTGATTGTCACAGTTCATAAGAATGGCCGGTATTGGTTTTTCAACCACCGGAAGATCCATCAAGAGTTCACGTAGCCATTCTCGCCTCAACGGTGTTTGTATCCAATGCAATCAATTCTGCCTCCATAGTTGACCAGTGTCAAAATAGTCTGTTTGCAAGACCTCCACGACACAGCGCCCCCACCAAGTGTAAACACATATCCACCGGTGGCCTTAATCTCATCGACATCAGAGATCCAATTTGAATCACTATAACCCTCTAGTAATCTTGAAGGGTACCTGTGATAGTGTATTCCATAATTTATCAGTACCCACCAAGTAACGCATAACTCTTTCAGTGCACGCCAATGATCATCTCCGGGTTAGAAGTAAATCGGCTCAATTTGCTTACAAAGAAATGAGATATCGAGCCTTGTAGCGCTAGCCAAGTACATGAGAGATCCAATGATCTCGAGAGTATTTCATTTGATCTCTAGCAATTCTCTTGTTTTTCCGAAGAATCACACTTGGATCATAAGGTGTTGGAGAAGGCTTGCTATCCGAATAGCCAAACCGACTCAAAACCTTTTCCACATAATGGGATTGAGAAAGACTAATCCCATCCTCACTTTTGACTAACTTGATGTTCAAGATCACATCACCTCTCCGAGATCTTTCATATCAAAATTTCCAGACAGGAAAGACTTGACCTCATTGATCACATCAAGGTTTGTTCCAAAGATCAAAATGTCATCCACATATAGGCCTGAGAATAACTCCCTCACCCCCACCATGGCGATAATACACACACTTGTCGGCCGTTTACAACTAAGCCAGCTTGTGTCAATGTTCTATCGAACTTCTCATGCCATTGTTTAGGTGCTTGTTTAAGGCCATAAAGAGATTTCAAGAATTTACACACCTTGCTCTCATGTCCGGTAGCACAAATCCATCTGGTGATCCATGTAGATCTCCTCATCTAGCTCTCCATTAAGAAAAGCTGTCTTCACGTCCATTTGATGGACAATGAGACCATGAGAGGCAGCCAAGGATAAAAGTACCGGATGGTTGTGATCCTAGCAACAGTGAATAAGTATCAAAATAATCCTCTCCTTCCTTTTGCGTATAACCCTTAGCCACAAGTCTAGCCTTGTACTTTTCAATAGTACCATCAGGCCTTAGTTTCTTTTTGAACACCCACTTACAAATTACAGGTTTGCAACCATAAGGCGATTCTGTGAGCTCCCAAGTTCCGTTAGGCAGAATAGAATCCATCTCACTACTGATCGCCTCCTTCCAAGAGTCTGCATCGAGAAGATGCATAAGCTTGAAATAGAGGTGGGAGTATCATCCACAAGGTACACAGTGAAATCATTACCAAAGGATTTAACCATCCTTTGTCTCTTGCTCCTCCTAGGAGCCTCACCGTCATCCTCCTCGAGATTTTGCTCGGGTATCTGCTCGTAATCCTCGGTTTGTGCAATAGGTTCGGAATTATCTCGAGATTTTGACTAGAAACGCTATGCAAATCTTTCATGGGAAATATGCCCTCAAAGAAGGTGGCATCTCTGGATTCCATGATTGTACCGACGATCATGTCGATACCTCAGACTTTACTACTAAAAATCTATAGGCAATGCTCAGATGAGCGTATCCCGTAAAGACACAATCCAACATCTTAGGTCCAAGTTTGCGCTTTTTAGTTATGGGCACATTGACTTTCGCCAAGCAACCCCACGCGGCGCAAGTATGAAAGTGATGGTTTTCTCCTTCCCATTCTTCATATGAGGTTTTCTCCTTATTCTTAGAAGGAACTTTATTCAAAACGTGACAAGAAGTCAATGAGGCCTCCCCACCATTCCTTAGATAGACCCGCAAAGTGTCCAACATGGCATTTACCAAATCAGTTAGAGTGCGGTTCTTTCTTTCGGCAACCCCATTAGATGGCGAATAGGGAGGTGTCCTCTCATGAATAATTCCATGTTCCTTACGAGAATAAGTCAAACTCAAGAGAGAAGTACTCACCGCCACGATCTGACCTAAGCCTTTTGATTTTTCTTTCTAATTGATTTTCAACTTCAGCCTTATAGACTTTGAAGTAGTCTAAAGCCTCATCTTTAGTTTTCAACAGATAAACATAGCAGTATCTAGATGCATCATCAATCAGAGTCATGAAATATCTTTTTCCTCCTTTAGTCAACACACCATTCATCTCACAAAGATCTGAATGTATGAGTTCTAATGGTGCCAAGTTTCTCTCCTCCACTGCCTTGTGAGGTTTGCGAGGTTGCTTTGATTGCACACAACTTTGGCACTTAGAACCTTTGACAGTATGAATTTTTGGAATTAAATTCATACTAGCGAGCCGAGTCATACAACCAAAATTTAAATGACATAACCGTGAGTGCCAAACATCGGCTTCACCTCCATTGGAAATATCACAAATATGGTTCACAACTTTATTGCAAAAATCGAAAAGGAAAACGGAACAAGCCTCCGCATTCATAGCCTTTACCAATAAAAAGTCCATGCTTAGACACGACTACTTTATTAGACTCAAACACCACTTTGAACCCTTCTCTACATAGAAGGGAGCCGCTGACTGTGTTTTTATTTATTGAGGGGACATGCTGCACGTTCTTTAGTCGCACGATCTTTCCCGAAGTAAACTTCAGATCTACCGTGCCAACACCAAGAATGTAAGCATTCGAGCTGTTTCCCATCAACACGAGCAATCCCGCACGGCCTGGTAAGAAGAGAACAAAGAGAGATCAAGACACACATGAACATTAGCTCGAGTATCAATCCACCAATCGGTGGTCTGATTTCTTGAAAGAACAATAGGTGCGTTACCATACCCAAGTTCCTCCTCCGGATTGCCAATGGTCACGTTGGATGACTTTGAGTTCTGTCCTTGCTCACCCTTCTCGCCTTGCGATTTGGACCTGTTTGGCCCAGTGTCAATCTCACCGCAAACAAAGCAGGCTTCTCATCTTTGTTCATTGACTTCTTCTTCTTGAAATTAGTGGTTTGTTTGGCTTTATTTTTCCCTTTGTTCTTGCCATGTGAGAACTGTTGCACCACATTGGCGCTAGATCGCCCCTCAGTTCCTTTCACAGGTGCATCCTTAGCTCGAGCTTTCTCCTCAACATCTAGAGACGCAATCAGTTCTCAACAGAAATCTCTTGTCTCTTATGTTTCGTAGATGTGGCAAAATTCCTCCATGAAGGAGGTAATTTGGCAATAATGCCCCCGACCACAAACCTGTCAGTAAGCTGGATTTTGAGAAGTTCGAGTTCCTGGCGAGAACCACTGTATCTCATGAGCCTGCTCAACTACGTAACGGTTATCCACCATCTTGTAGTCATGATATTGCTCCATGATATACGATTCATCACAAGATCAGGCACCGAACTTAGCATTGAGCATCCCATAGTTCCTTCGCGTCTTTAATGTGCATATACACATCGCACAGACGATCGGCAAGAACACTAAGAACGGCTCCCACAAAGAGTGTGTTGGCATCCCGATATGCCTTCTCCTTTTCAGGAGTTGGATCCATATCCTCTGGTTTGCCGTTCGACACCCAGAACACGTTCATAGCTGTAAGCCACAAGGTGACCCTTGTCTGCCATCTTTTGAAGTGCACACCGGTGAATTTTTCCGGCCTCAGTGCCTCGGCAAAGCCAGCCATTGATAAACCTAAGCGCCTATAATCAGGTTTTTGGATTGTTAGAATTAAAGGCACATCTAGGTTTAATTTAATCCAAAAGTAAATCATGAACAACATGTGATTGACTATCAGTAACGAAATAACAGGAGCATACTATAGATGCATATGCTAGAAGACTACACATATATCCATCTAATGTGCTCACAATCAATAGATTGAAAATAAACAAGAGAAACATTGTAACGTCTTGTTAGGTAATGCGAGATGGAGCGATGAAGCGTTGTAAGCGCCTGATCTGCAGGACGAGCGCGCCCGCGATCGGCGCGATGCCTAGCGATCGCTCCTGAGCGTCGAGGAAGACGAGCCGTGACGGTGGCGTGGAAAGCGATCGCGCCGGCGCTTCCCAAAAACCTGATTCGTCCTCTCCGGTGCAAGAACGCGAGGGCGGACGGTTTCGAGACCTGCTTTCCGTTATTTGGTGAATTGATATAAAGGAGCCACAGTAACGATCAGAATCGAACACAACTTCGAGGGCGCCCCACGATCGGAGTCCATTACGGGATGCATTACGGTGTCCTTATCTCATACTACAACCGCGATTCCGAGTAGCAAAAGAGTAATCTGCAAAGGAGGCTGCGCCACGCAAAGCCCTGGACCGAATTCGACGGACCATTCACGCAGTGCCGCACGCCCGCCGCCCCGCCCCGCCCGCCCGTGCCCGGCCCGGCCCGGCGAGGCGAGGCGAGCGCGCGCGTGTGTATTCTTTCTCCCTTTCTCCACATGGTTCTACCATGGTGTAGCACACTCCACTATTTAAACTAGTGCTCACCACTTTAGGCTAGCAATGTGGTACTATTGCTAGTGCACATGCTCCTCATGAGGTGGGCCTTTGAGATTTTCTAGGATTTATTGTCTCAATCAAATGGGCTTGGCCCAAATAATCCAACAGACCGTTGGCTGCTCCCGCGCGGTAGCCCCATCGACCAACGCCCGCTCCCGCGCTTTGGCCTCGCCGGCCGCGCTTGCCTAGGCCCCGCACGGCCGCAACCACTGTCCCCTGCCATGTCACTGGTTGCGCGTTGCTCGCTCGACCCTGTCAGCCGTGTGCGTCTAATGCACCAGACGCGCTACCCGCAGCGCTGCCCACCTCCGCTGGTGGTATGCCTTCACATGTAAAGATCCACCATATGCTTGGTGGTGCGACAGTTGTGCGACCAAATGGCTAATGCATCCACTCCTAAAACAATTGTGCCGAGTAAATAGTATTTTTGGCTGAGTCTTTCTTCTGGAAACTCCCTGGCACTTTACCTCTACGTCTCCACTGGGGCTTGCATGTTTTCTTCTGTATTCATTCATTCTTCCATTTCCCCTTGATGTCTTTGAACTTTTCTGCGACCATGGCTATCGCTAGTCTGCTGAGCATTGGCATACGCTTTGGGCATTACCTATGTCCTATTGAAAAAAATGTGATCATTTTTCATCAGAAGTTTATCATGCTTCTATGCTTCTTGCAATATATAGATAAGCTCAGAGTACTTATGTTATTTAGTATGACAGTATAGTTGCTGTAGTATCCTCATGTTGGAGTGAAAGGTGTATAAGGTTTTGTCTCTTATCTCAGCATCTGTAACCTTCTGGTTACATAAATACAGTTTGGAGACAAGCGTTTACGTGGTGGAATTATATGTTATTATGGTTTTATAGTCCTGGAAGTGTAAAAAGGTCCATTTGCGCCATGCTTCTGGTAGTAGTGCAGATCTTTGCTGGTTATAGCGTTCCTTAAGGGAATTCTATAATACAAGTGGATCCTCCTTCATTAAATACTCGAATTTCATGTCCGTACAGAGACGGTGCCTTAGGAAATGCAGAGTCGCATACTTGGCGGCTTCATAAAAAGAAGTGGGTGCTAACTTCAAGCTAAGTAATAGCATCTCCAAGATATCAACATGTTAGCTTAATCTTGGCATCCATTACTTAGGTGAGGAAATTGCTGCCATTCAAGGCGAACTGCGACAAATTTCCTCTTTACAATATCCAACATATTCTATGATATATTCATACAAAAATAATTTTTTCTATTGGTAAAATCAATATAGTGCATTCTCACTATTGAATCGGTAAAGATTGATCTATATTGTCGGTGTTTCGAGCACCGGCAATACGATTTGTAAGTCTAGGGGGTCGCGCGCTCCCTCTCCTCGATGGTTGACTCAGGGAGCCCAAGATATATACTGGTTCGGGCCGAATGTCCCTACTCCAGTTCGTGTGAGGTTCTGTATTGCTTTCGGTTGCGAGGTTACAAGCGTTTCTTGCCTTAAGAGGAAGAAGAATTCATCGGTTCATCCGTCCATCCATACGAGGGTCCTACCTTTCTTTATATAGTCAGAGGGGGCAGGCGACATGGGAGTCTTGAAAAATGAAAAGAAGAGGGGGTCCTTCACGCCCGGGGGCTGTGGCTTTTGATGAAATGACCGGTGCCTGCTCCCCATGCGCTGGGTCGGTAGGCACAAGGGACCGCATGGTTGTCTGTCTTACATTGGGAAGTGGCGTATCTACCCTCTGTGCGCACGTCAGGTGCTGACGTGATACTCTTGGCTTCGGCGTTGTCTTGGGAGGAGCGCGCCCCTCTGCTGTACGGGTCAGACCGATGGGACTGGCGTCTTGACTTTGGCAACCTCCTTGCTTCCCCGAGATGGAAACCTTCCAGGGTGAAGACCGCCTTGTGTCGGTCGGGACCGGCGGGGGCGCTTGACTCGCCCCTTAGGTTAGAACGTGGCGGGACCAGGGTTCACAAAACCGCCGAAAACCGCTCGAAAACCGCGTACCGCTCCGGTTCGAGATGCAAAACCGCTCGGTAAACCGGTCTAATTAAAAAAATTGAAAAAATTTGTATGTTAGGTTTTTCGTGTAAAACCGTTTTCGAAGAGGTCGGGTTAGTTTTTCGTGAAACCCTAGCGGTTTTTCGTAAAAACCGAGCGGTTTACCGTGAAAAACCAAACGGATTTCAAATTTTTTCAATTTTTTTGAATTTTCCAACTCTTCGGTTTTTGACGGTTTTTTAGCGGTTTTTCGCGCGGTTTTTGCGAAAACCGTACCGCGAAAACCGGTTCGGTTTTCGCGGTACGGTTTTGTGAACCCTGAGCGGGACGTCCGACCCTAGGGGGTCGGGTCGCCACTCGGCCGACCCAGTCGGGGCCGTGCACCCAATGTGGCCCCGCGAGGCCTTCGTCCGGAGCTGGGCCCGGGGCGGCCCATTCGCCTTCTCGGGCCGCTGGGGCCTGGGGGTACCCATGGCATGGGTACTCGTCATATATCTATTCAGTAGATAATTATCTATAATTTCACAGACTTTTTTTTAGTATTTTTTATCATGCAATTTTCAGAATTACCGAAATAATAGAAAAATAAAATCAGAATACGTATAAACATTGAATTATACTAGGAAAATAAACCTAACGATATGAAGCTTTCAATATATGCTATTGTGTGCTACAAACTTAAAGTTCAAGCCCAATGCTACATAGGTAAACAAAAATCATCAAAACACTAATACACTATCCTCTAGGCTCGCGCGATTACAGCGTGCCAACGCATACCGACGTGGTCTTCGTTGCGCAAGATCAAATTTCCAAGCAAAGTTCTCACTTCGGTACCACGGTACAGTGAACCAGAAACGTCAACACGACCGTCGTCTGTTCAGAACCACTCATTTCCACGGGGCGACCTAGACGCACTCGCCGTCACACATTAAGTACCTAACCCAGCAATTATCCACCATCGCTGCGATCCGAGGAAACAACCGAGTGGGCGACGCCCCTCACGTGGAAGCACTCCACGCACCATCCGCGGGGCACTGGGACGGGGGAGGAGGGAGCTGTGTTTGTTAAGCAGCGACTCGCCGTAGGGCCGGCAAGTCGGCGGCGCGCGGCGGCCTCCGCAGACGACAGTGTGGCGGTTGGTTAAGGAAGGGTGCGGCCTCCGCATGGCACCGGGGCATCACACCACAAGCATATATAGGTTTCGTACGTTTCAGTTTCTATTTTAAAAAGACGAATTGTTTATCGAATAGGAGAATTTTCGATAGCTTCTCTCACAATCATAAACAATTCTCTATATATCAGAATTTGATTGAAATCTGATCCTCGCTGACCCAGTCTGAAACCTATAAATCACAGTTGATCCGTCCTAATTCTCTAGTTCTTCCATAATTCAAAATCTATAATCCAGGAATTGAAACCAACTAGAATCTAATGTGTTCGGATCGTGACACCAATTCATTTCAGCCCACGTAACTCTGTTAGTACATTTTCAGTGTTCGACTGTTCGTACGTACCACCACTTTCGTTGGATGTTGGCGAGCGGGTGCAACCTAGCTGCATTCTCAAGCCAACGGGCTTGTGTTGCGTATGCGTACGTACCGTGTGCATGGACCAGCTAAATGATGGAACTGGTCGGTTGCTCTTCGTCAACGGAAAATGTTATTATTGTACCATCGTTTGATAGGAATATTTTAGCTAGCTTGAGTTTGTAAAAAAAATCTTATTTTTTCCTTTAAAAATATATATTTGATACATCGACCATATCGCCAATTTTTACTGTCTAAGCTGTAAGATAACAGGTTCGGATTCGGTTCTTATTTGACTATTTATATAATTGGACGTGATTCTTTGGCCCTTATATTCAAAATGCAGTGAAGAAAACAGGTCCCATTGATTCTAGCCATCCTGCTGCCGACGTGATCTGACTGACCACTTGCTACGTTCTCCTTCGTTTTTTACTTCTTGTGTGGATATGGATACAGTTTTCATACACCCATTTGATCATTCTCTTTTTCTAATTATATGTTATAAAAATTGAATATAATAGTGTACAAATACTTTCTATGCTAAATCCACTACCATCATTATCATACAATAATTCTAAATACTACTATATATTTATATATATCGATGGTCAAAATTTTAAAATATTAACTATATTTATTCGAGGGGATTTGAGAGCATCTACTATTTCATAAGTAGCCCCAGTCCAGGACCAAAAAAAAGAAGGCGTTGCGACATCAGCAGCTCAGCACTCTGCTAGTCTGCTCTCGCTCCCTTGGAACCACCGACCGCCGTCACTTCATCCCTACTTGAAACCTCCCGACCTTCGCCACGCAGAGATCACCATTATATACCGGCCACCTCGAGCTCTCGAGCCAAAGCAAAGCAAGCAACCGACGAAAGCTCACGCGCCGCAAGCACAAGCGCGATCACGCGTGCAATGGTGATCGTGGGCGAGGAGTACTGCGCCGCCGAGGAGCGGCTGCTCACGGTGCGCAAGACCTCCCATTTCTCCCCCGGCGACGGCTTCGCGGCCTACGACCACCGCACCGGCGGCCTCGCCTTCCGCGTCGACACCTACGGCCGCGGCCACGGCGGGGGCGCCGCCTCCGCCGGCGAGCTCGCGCTCCTCGGCCCCGCGGGGGAGCCCCTCCTCACCTTGCGCCGCCGCCGCCCGTCCCTCCATCACCGCTGGGAGGGCTTCCTCGGCGCCCGCGCCGACGGCCAGAGGCCCCTCTTCTCCGCCCGCAGGTCCTCCATCCTACGCGGCGCCGCGGCCGGCGCCGTCATCGAGCTCCTTCCCTCCTCGCCCGCCTCCGCGAACGCCGAGCTCCGCGTCGACGGCTCCTTCCCGCGGCGCTGCTGCCGCGTGGTGGCGCCGCCCAAGGGCGCGGCAGGAAAGGAGGTGGTGGTGGCGGAGATCAGGAGGAAGGTGGACGAGGGGGCGCGGGTGGTGATGGGCAGGGACGTGTTCGTGCTGCGGGTCAGCGCCGGGTTCGACGCGGCGTTCGCCATGGGGATCGTCCTCGTGCTCGATCAGATCGCCGGGGACGAGACCGACGGCGACGCCGGAGAGGATCGAGTTGTTCGTTTCTTGGTTTAGTTGTATAGAGTTCGTGATCTTATTTTCCTCTTCTTCTTTTTTACTTTTTCCGTGCGCGCGCGTCTGCTCGGCAACGTACAAATTGTACGCTACAATACGTGCCTAATTTATTTCTGAAGCTTTTTGTATCTAGTAATCACCAGTATAGCAGAGGAAACCTGCAAAACAGAAAAAAAAAAAAATGCATCACTGCAGATATGTATGGAATCGGGCGGCTACTTTTGTTAATAAAATTTTCTTGCATTCCTGCCTCGCTTGCTGCTGTTATTTTTCAATAATTTGGACTTTTGTGTTCCTTTGTAAGGCCATTCCCAGTGCATAGTTTTATTTCTCAGTTTTCAAGAGTGTCACATCAGCTTTTGTCTAGGTAACCATATATCTCAGGTTTTATCCAGATGAAACTCACTTACCTCCCATGAAACTCTTTCTATTCCTCTCTTCATAATTATCTTGTCATATCACCAAACATGATGATGTGTCACATCATTTAATAAAAATAAAACTCCCACTGAGAATGGCCTAAGGCTATTCCCAATGGGTAGTATCATACTCATTAATTAGCTACCACATATGATTTTTTGCTGATGTGGCAAAGCAATAAATAAGAGGGAGAAGAAATCTGTATCTTGAGCAAGATACAGCTTTAGCACGATATCTTAGGCCATGACACAGAATCTAATGCTCTGGGTCCACTTTCATAGACACAACATCACACCAATTAATTATTTTAAACATATAAGTATGATACTATGCATTGTAGAGAGTGTTTCTTCAATGCAGTATCATATTTTTTATCCTATGTGGCATTCTTGGATATTAGAATATGACACTTTGCACTGGGAATAGCCTAAGCTTCGGAAATCCGCCTTAGGTGCTTTATTACTCAAAACACCAGAAAACCTTTCCTTGGAGTCAACAACGTGGAAGCATTGTGTGGCACGGGCGCAGTGAGCCGCCCTTGGCATAGTGCAAGTTGCTAGACAGATCAGACAACGGAGGGATTTCTTTGTGGCAGAGATTGCAAACGAAAGTCTATTTGGTTCCGACAAAGAGAGGTTTGAAAACGGCATGATGCAGAATGCGGAGGCACAATGTTTTTCCTTCGTTTCGTGAAACACGCTGGGATGCAGAAATTATATATAGTGATAAACGTATTCCGACGAAAAAAAGAGAGAGGATCAAGGATAGCGAAATAAAACGGTGAGCAGGTATTGGTATAGCAAGAAGAAGAGAGAGTATTGACATAAAAAATAACTAGATCACAGCAAGCTAATTAGCGATTCTTTTCATACGGATCGCGCTGTTAGTTTATACAATATATATACGAGCAGATACGCCCTCTGCACACTTCCAAGCTCTATTGTTGGTGTTGAAATGTTTCTCGCGCCTTCCGTCACGATTAAAAGTATTACTCATCATCATTATATTTTTAAATAGTGTGTCTTACTCTGATCTATGATAGTAAATGATATTAGAAATAGCTAAAAATGAGCGATGATAAAAAATTACCTCATAGTTGTAAAATAACATTTAGAAACAAAATGTAAAAGCTGGAATGACGTATATTCGAGAACAAATGAGTGGGTATATATAATTAGCTCCCTATGAGATTTGCAAATAATAGCCACCTTTATATATATTTATTATGCGCTCTCCTTTCACGTTGGACATATGCTTCCGACAGGCCCGGCCCTGGGGCAGGGCCGGCGGGGCGGCCGCCCCGGGCCCCCAAAACTACCGGGCCTCCAATTCTCCAGACTCCAGGCCGGACTAGCTGTATGCTATCATCGCATGTATCCACTAATCCACACCGGTTTGGCAGTTCCAAAGAAGCAGTAAGTAGAAGAGCAACAGACCAACAGGGCTGGGCCTGCATGGCTGTATTGATGCATGTAATTTAGGCGAGACCGAGACGTCGGGGACTCAGGCCGTCAGGCCTGCATAAAGCATAATCTCAATACGTGTTGTAAGCCGACTAGCCGAGACGTCGGGTCCGTCGGGAACTCAGGGCGTTGGGCACTGGCGTTGCCGCGTTGGGTCTTGCGGCGGCGGAGTTGGCGAGTTGGTCACGGAGCCACACGAATACACGAACACGATCTGTCGATCTGCCAGACCGGTGAGCACAGAGTCTCTCGTGAATTTTATTTGTGTCTTCAATGTTCAATCTTCATGTTCTGATGTTCATGATCTCTTATTCTCTCCTCGTAAATGAGTAAATCGTAATGGCAAATTGGTATAATGGTATTTGGTAATGGATCTCATGGCTCTTGCATGCATGATGCATCAATGCATGCCGATTACAGGTTTGCCATCGTTGTCTTGTTGATTGATCGGCGGATTACAGATTTACACACGCAGTTAGCTTAAGGCTTGACGCTTGCATAGCCACGGTAATGGATCTCTTACATGCATGATGTATTGATGTATTTTATTATTTTTTTATACCTAATACCTTCACATTTAGATAAATCTGTTAATGTATTCTTTCACATTAATCTACAAAATGTTTGAGGTAAATAATCTCACTTTTGTACTTCCATTTATTTATCGGTAACAATTTCTATAATACAACGAATATTGTCTTTTCAGTTGTTACATGGTAGTATAAAAATATTTGATGCTTATGTTAGGGGGCCTCCGTTTATAATTTCGCCCTGGGCCCAAAAACCTCAGGACCGGCCCTGGCTTCCGACAGGAATATACGGTGTGATCGCCTTTTCGAGCTAGCACACACGATAGTGTGCCGCGCGCGCTAGCTCTCCCACTCCTTTCGTAACTGCTAGAGGCTGAACAAAACCCCCACAAACACCTACCACTCTACCAGCTGCACCACCGCAGTCGAATTATTGGGGCGTACTGCCGTTGCTTTCTGGCCTGTTTGACCGGTCGTTGGCGCACAGGAGACGAGATGATGGGTCAGTCCAGTGCAGGGATTTGAAAATCGTGCGTATAGGAATTCAAAACCGTGAGGAAAATCAGTGTAATTCAAATTTATATTCAAAAAATTTGGAAAATTTGTAAAAATTTATCCAAAAGCTGCCAAAAATTAGTATTAATAGGTTTTTATCATTTGGGATAAAATTTAGATAAAAAACCGATTTTATGGTGCATTTTTGAGCTATAACTGAATATAAAGAAAACTAAAAATGAAAATCACTATTTATTATCACAGTATTGGGTTGAGGCCCATTAGCACACATGGGCCATTAGCTATTTATGACTACCTCAGGCAATCCCGACCAGTGTTTGCAATCATTGAGCAAGCATAGAATTCTTCCGAAGCTCCAGTCGTCGCAAGAGCCGCCGCCGACCAGATCTTGCCGGCGTCGGCCGTCTTTTCTGCGCTGCGACACCGAAAATCGCGAGGTAAGGACCGATTTTCTCTCAATTCTACGCGATTATCGATAGGGTTTTAGTTCACCGTCTGAGTTCAGTCCCCGTCGCGATTATTGGTAGGGTTTGCGCGATTGTTTCAGCATTAGGGTATAGCTCAGCGATAGGGTTTAGCACGATTTTCTTTGTTTTATCGCGATTTTCGGCTCTAATCAGTAGGTAATCTTTGTTTACCGAGGGAGAAATAATTAATGTAGTGTAATCGGTTGTAATCGCGATTTTGTGCTATTGAATGTAGTGTAAGGACACCAATTAGATGTAGGGTTCATGGTAGATGTAATAAATCGTATATGTAGCATGTTTTGAAAAATACCTTGTAACCTAAGATGTTGGATGTTGTAAACCTACATGCAGTATGTTTGTCAAATATTGCTTGTTGTGATGTTAGCTAATTATGTAGTAAATGTAGGATGCTTGTGAAAATAAATTCTTAGTACCTACTTGGATTTTATCAGGTTCTCTTCATTGTGGATTGTATGTTTTTGTTAGCATGCCAAAAAGTGATTAGAACCTACTTGTTTTGTATTAACAGATGTCAGACCAAAATGACATTGTGTGGGAGCATGGTGATAAGGTAGGGACTGGTTTTCGATGCAAGTACTGTCATAAAGAGAAGAAAGGAGGCGATGCAACGCGACTAAAGCACCACTTGGCAGGGCGCGGTCCGAATATCGTTTATTGCAATCAAATTCCCAAGGAGATTCGCGAATATTTTCAGTGCGAACTAGAGAGGATAAAGGGTAAGAGGTCGGGAAAGAGGGAGGAGAGGTTCAGAAAGGAAGCAGCAGCTATAGATTCGGACCCGCCGAGAAAGAGTGCATATTCAGAGTACACGGGTGATATTGATGAGGAGGACCAACTCCAGCATGCCATGGCTGCCTCTAGAGTGGAGGTAGAAATTATCAGTCAGTCAGATGGCAGGTATGAGCACGGTGGTGGCAGTGGCACCTCTAGGGGTTCTAGATGAGGGGCCGAAGGTGTGTTGCTGAGGATGCTTCGGAGTTCCACGCAACGGGAAAGACTAACCGTGAGGGATTACAACGTTGGTACGGCCCATGGCCCAGTGCAAACAAGGATTGACACTGGGAGTTGGACACAGAAGGGGGGAATGCGAAGCAGGCGATTGGCGCAGCCTGGGCGAAATTTTTCCACACGACTGGTATTGCAGGGAGGAAAGCAGACAATCCCTACTTCATTAGCGTCGTTAGGGAAACTCAAAAATGGAGTAAGTGAGCTTGTTAATGTTCATCCAGTTATTCGCAAGTGATTAATCATTCCAGTTGTTTGCAGGTGAGGGTGTCCCGTCTCCAACAGGGAGAGACATAGACGGTAAATATTTGGACGCCAACGAAGCGGATATACTTGCGAAGATGGCAAGGTTCAAACTGGAATGGCCTATGTATGGCATTACAATCATGTGCGATTCTTGGACTGGACCGACACATATGAGCATTATCAACTTCATGTTATATTGCAATGGCACTATGTTTTTTCACAAGTCCGTGGATGCATCGGGTCTAACTCAGGATGTCTCATACTTGTGTAAGGTACTTACTTTCAAAACTTCATGATATGATGAAGAAGCATATTGGAGACGAATTGGTGGAGTGGAATGCCACTCGCTTCGGTACAAACTACATGTTTTTTGACAGCTTTCTTCGTTGCAAAGACAAGTTTTTGCAATGGATGGCCTCGGAGGAATTTCTATCATCGCGCTATGTTGATACTGTGGAGGGGAGGTATGTGTACTCGTGCCTCTCGGGCTTAAACTGGTGGGACAACCTTTGATCAGTTGTAAAATCCGTGGAACTGTTGTACGCCTTCTTGCGTTTTGCCGATCAAGATAGGTAACCTACATTGAGCGAGGTGGTACTACGGTACAACATATTACGATAGGAATATGATAGCTTATTCCATGACTCTCCAGCTACTTTCACTTTATACATGAACATCGTGGACCCAAGAATGGATGATCTAACGCGAGATACTTACATGAATGTCGGTAATACATATTTATCTTGCACATAATATCTTGTTCTTTCATATAATTGTACTGACATTTCACATAATTGCAGTTGCCGCCTTGAACCCTCGGGCACACTATGTTTATGGCACAACTAACACGTTTTTGCCAGATCTCCAAGATGCTTTTCAAGCGCTTGGTGATACAGACCAGGGCGCCATGGATGCTCTTCACGAGGTCGATATGTACATAAGGAAGGTTGGATCGTTCGCGAGTACTCTAGATGAGCAGATGGCATGTGATCACTAAAGAACCCATGGTATTTTTCTTATGTTGTTTAAATGTAATACCACTCTCGTATTTTCATCTCATACTTACTGTTCTCTTTATTTACTTGCAGTACATTGGTGGGGTGTGTTCGGTTTGGACACACTCAGGCTCCAGAATTTTGCTATGCGGCTCATTTCGCACTGTGCTTCTTCTAGCGGATGCGAGCGCAATTGGAGCACATTCGACTTCATCCATACTAAAGTTCGCAATTGTCTATCCTACAAGAAGCTCCATAAGTTGGTATACGTTAACTACAATCCGCGGCTCAGAATTCAAGATGCAGAAATTCAAAGGTCCACAGAGGAAGACGATCCATTCCAGTGTCTTATGGAGCTTACATTATGCGATAATGAAAATCTAATCCGACAGTGGATAGAGAAAGGGATGTCCAATGCTGACCCCTTACTTGATGAAGAAGACACTAATAGTGACACCCCCTCCCATCACACCTTCTGATAGATCCAGTTGACCCTATTGCGTTCCGAAGGAACACTGGGGCTGCAACCATCCCCAAATGGGCAAACAAGACAGTAGGTGCCAGTCACACAGGAAAGAGGAAGCATCAAACTATGGTGACGAGGGAGCAAGCAAAAAAGAGAGCTCCCTCGAAAGGAAAGGGGAGGCTTTCCACATAGGAGGTACATGTACGGAGTGATGACTCGACTGATAGCTCTCCCGAGGATCGTCAAAGCCCACCGTACCAAGAGTCCAATGACAATAGCTCCAAGTCGGATAGCTATGGCGGTGAGTCCGGTGATGGTGCTCCAGATCAAAAACGTCTCATAGAATTGACAGGGGAGTCATAGTTCACTCATGCCACACAGGACAAAGACCATGACGCTCCACGGTCGCAGAGGACGGCCACTTCAGTAAGGGAAGGGAGCATCGACATAGCCACGATGCACCACAGGACAGCTCTAGCTCATACAACGTCGCCGAGGCACAATGGAGTTATGACTCATATGGCCAATACAACTATACCATTTCGAATGCGAGTGCACAACCTCCCACCTAATGGGTCTACGAGTGGCAAGATCCAGAATTTGTTGCCATGTTATACCTACATTGGGAAACAACTAGCCCATGGACGAGACAAAGTTGGCATGAATATAAGGCGGAGTTATTGGCTACACGAGGATTAGCACTCATGTCGATAGATGAGTACAACATGGCGAACCAAGTGTACACCCAACGATACCACCCGTAGCCATGAAGGTATTGTTTTATTTATATGTTTCATTTCATTGAAACTTAATTTATACTACCATAATGTTTATGTAGGTTGAACATGGCATATGTGTAACAATGGAAGGATGATGGAACACAACGTGATGTGAACATTCTTTTTTCATGACAAATATTGATTTGAAATGTTATATGCCATTCATACTGAGATGTGAACTTATTGGATTGATATGTAAATGGTATTCCAAAGGAATTGTTATATGTTGAGGTATTATTGCTGCATTGCATTTTACAACTTGATATTGATTAAAATATAGCAAAGGTCATGCCGAAATTTTGTTCTATTTTTCCATATATATTCCTTACATTTTTCCTGATTTTTTTTGCAATTTTACGAATTAGTTTCCTATCTATACCATGTCTATCGATTTTCCTGCAATTTCTCCCGATAATCGGCTATTATCGCGCGATTTTCCTGTGTTGTCGCTGCTATATTGACCTCTGGCTTTCGAACGGTTTAATTCCAAATTTTATCTGGTTTTTCATGATTTTCTGCCGATTTTCACCGAAAATCGGTACTGGTGGACGCTCGAATTTCTATTATGAAAAGAAAAGGTGAACCCTGGTCCAGTGACGAATCTGGAATAAAAATAGAGATGATGGTGTTGAAGTTCCAAGATAAGATAAGCATATTAATGGTAAAATTAACGGTCTTTTGCTAACCAAACTTCAAATTCATACATAAATAGAAAGGAAACACAGTGAATAATCAAAATATAACAAGTATGGTACTTTGCTAATGGATAGAATGATATAAATATGTGAGGACAGATCATCGACCATTTGACTTGTAGATAAAATATAAAACTTAGTTATGCAATTTTAATTTGTGAATACTTATAAAAATATAAATTGAAATAAAACTTACGAAGGCACTAGTACTGAGAACGACGCAATTTCACTCTACGGTTTTTCATCTCTTGAAAGCGTCGAATGATTCCTTCATTACCGAGGTTTCTAAATATCTCTTTCTCAGTGTAACACACCAAGTCATTGAACCAATCATTTGCTATCTTGTTACGCAAATCTGTCTTAATAATCTTCATTGCCGAGAAGATTATTTCTATTGATGCCGTTGCCACAATAACAATGTAAGCTCGATGAGACGATAGACCAATGAAAAAATTCTATTCTTTCCGGTTTCAACCATCTTTTTAGCAAACTTTGCAAGATCACGACAACCATTGAATTCAACACTTCTAACATTAAGAATAATGAAGGTTTGAAGCTGGCTTCTTAATAACAAACGGTCAGCTATGGTAAAGCCAGCAACGTAAATCTCAACAAGTTGAACAAGTTTATCCGCATCAAACTTAGGGAAAGAGTAACTTGGATTAAGACAAGACATGCATACCAATAACTCTGAAGAAACTTCACTAAAGCGATGATCCATCTCTCCCATAATAGCATCAAGAGCAACATTAAAGATGTCAACACCATAATAGTGAAGGTAAGCCACATTATGCTTCCGACGTGCAGATTTACCCTTAACTCCAATGAATTCATCCATATCTGACACAAAATCTCATTTGCCATGCAAAAGGACTTAACTTGGTTAAAGAATAGCTCCCACCCATTGTCCCTCATATCTTGTAGGCGCACTTTCACATCCACAATCAAACCCATGGTTTCTACAATTTCTTGATTTCTTTTTGCAAAGCAATTGATAGCTCATTTGTAATGCCCAACAATTCTATCAAAAAAAATGCATGATGAATACAAATTCAAATCTTTCTATCTGTTGTATCAAACCTGCTGCTCCACCATCACCGGAAGGATATGATGCATCTTCAAATATCATCTCTAGAACCTCAAGCATTGACTCTCACATTTGGTATATATGAAGTAAGATTTTAAGATGAGAGCCCCATCTAGTATCTCCAGGTTTAGCTAAGCTAGTTTCCTAATTCAAGCCTGTTCCACTTAAAAGCATGTTATTCTCTAACTTCTCCAATTTTTTATCTTGATGCTTTTCCATCAAAATATCCTTTCTCTTGCAAGACGCACTCACAATGATCACTATCAAGGGAACATAGTTGAAGAAGTCAGCAATAGCTCTATTACAACTTATGACAGTGACAACCACTAACTGTAACGGATGGGCAAAATAATGGATATAGAAAGCATATGGACTCTCATCCTGTATTAAATTCCCCTCTCATATTTGAAGCTCCATTATAACCTTACCCATGTGGTCTAGAAATAGGTAGATCATGATTAGCAAACAAACTAACCATAGCTTCCTTCAATGCAACCGATGTAAAATAAGTGACATGCTTAACACCAAGAAACCTCTCCATGATCTTCCCATCTTTGTTTACAAACCTACGCTCCAACCAAATTAATGATGCATTGTTAGAACTTTAACATAAATCATAAATGGTTCAACTAACAAACATATGATAATATGTACTAATAACCTCATAATCATGGCCATTTGCTCCTTTATTGACAAATCATGCGACTCATCAATAAGCACCGCGAAATCCCTATCTTCAATTTCATCCTTAATCACCATTTTTTCCTCTTGTGCACAACATTTCGCAAGGTCCTTCTGCATCTCCGAACAAATCATCAAACTATTCCCTCCACCATCAAATTCAAATGCCGCATTCACATCTAGCACCTTATCTTTATACCACTCCAATAGCTCTTTGAAAGTGCCCTTATTCATGGAGGTAGAAGTTTCATCATGTCCACGAAAATGATGTAACTATTCCCTCCACCATCAAATTCAAATGTCCATACAGGTAGACGTTTCATAATGTCCCTTCTCCAATTCAGATAGCCTACTTTTGTGAAGACATTCCTCTCAAAATGGGTAGGTTGTCTCGGTTTCTTAAAAAGGAAGCAATAGAAACAAAAGGCGGCGTCCTTTTTCACACTATATTTTAACCAATCGAACTTCTTGTACCATGATTCTTGAAACGTTCTTGATTCTTCATGTTGAATCTTCTTTAGAAAAGTATGCTCGATTGGTTGAGTTGGACCCTTTTCAACATATACGCCCTCCTCACTTGATCTCTAATCTCTTTAGGATAATCTTCAATTTGTTTGCGATGCGCTGGATTAGCAATAATTTCATTGGGATTAAAAACATGATGAGCCATTTTGTTCTCGTTGGTTCTTGGGTTACTAGTACTTGCACTTTGGAAAAAATTGTGCAACGTTCGATTCTCTATTTTTGCAATTTAGTTTGCTATAATCAAATATAGACAAAAAGAATCATGAAATCAGTAAACAAATTGTTAGAAAGAACTAAGAAAGGGCATTGGGGCCATTTATACCAATTACTGAGCGATTGGTTGTCCTTATGGATTCCTCGCCTAGTCGCCTACTCCTCTATTTTTTTCGTTGTCCTGATGGCCTAGTGGTTCCTCTTCCTCGGTTCCTCTTCCTCCTTTGGCGATTTTGTGAAGTGTGGCGGAATGTCACATTATAGATTTCAGCATTACGGTACGAGTTTATACCAAGTTTTTGAGCTTTTCAGGGTGTTTGGGCCTCTCCGGGGGAGTTTGAACCTTGCAGGAGCTAGTGTGGGCCTTAGGGGAAGTAATTGGGCCTTGGGGGAAGTAATTGGGCCTTTAGTGGAGGCTCTTGGCCCATGTGGGGGAGTTGGGGGCAGAAATTTCAGCCCCCATGCGCCCTAACCCTAGCCCCCATGCGCCCCACCCCCTCTCCCCTCCAGGCGCCCCTCCCCTTCCCCCTAGCCGCCACCTCCTCCTCTCCCTTCCCCCATGCGCCACCACCCCCTCCCTCTCCTCCCCACGCAGCCCTCCCCTTCCCTCAATCTCTCCGTTTGGGAGCCATCCAACCAAGCCGATCCGGCGATTGCGACGCGTCCGACGGTTCCGACGATTGGAGGGAGATCGTGGTCGGGAAGGATGAGACGTTTGTCGTTCGTGTGGTTCTTCAAGGGAGGTAAGCAATTGTGGATTCTTTGGTAGAGTTTTGGCGCTGGTTAGATGGGGGAATCCATGCCCAAAACCCATTTTTAGGTGCTGTGGTTAGATGTATTTAGGGAGAACGCAATTCTGTCCCACGTTCTGTCCTCGGGCAGATTTGAACATCGACTTAGGGCTTGAGTTTCTGAAGTTTATATGCGTTTTATGATCGTCCGAATGTTGAGAAAGTTGTAGGTAATTCAATTACCTTTAATTGGATACCAAGAATGCTAAATTCTGTCTAGCCGTTTAAAAGTTATGGCTGTTTTACCGAGCACTGTCAAATCTGTGACGTGATTGGAACAGATCGTGTTCAACTGTAGATTAAAAAATTTTAGAGGCTGATTCAGTCTTCGCGAATACCTAGAAAAAGTTGGTAAATTTCCTAAGCTTCGAGAAAATATACTCGTTTACTTGATTTTGAGTTTTAGAACTCAAGTTATGCTAATTAGAAGCCCGCTGTCCCGATGGGACAGATTCTCTGTTTTCGGGTTTTAGGAGTGGGTTGCGAAGTCGTTGTAGATGATCGCTCTCGTACGGTTTTGTGGGCAAGTTTTGATTGTATTGTACCTATGTGCAGGTGGTGTGACCCCGGGAGTGCCCTCAACCTCTCGCCACTCCGTCGCTCACAGTTGAAGGCAAGTGTATTGTAATGTTTGTGACTTGAATGGCGTTATGTTTTCGTTACGATGCGAGTTAATTGTTGATATATTTGCTTGCCATGTTTGATTCTTAGAATGAGATAAGTGAACATGAATTGTTAGGTGGTTATGCATTTGCTGAATTACGAATGGTTGCAAAGTTTATTCATGCTTATGGTATATTGGTGAGTATGTAGTGATGATGAGAATGATAAAGTGACGATGGTGAGTAAAAGGATATTGTGCTTGACACCTGAACGATGAAAGGTAAACAATGTATTCCTTACATTCATGGCATGAGGACTGGCCAGGACGGTGAGAAAGTTATAACTAATCCGGTAAGGTCGGTGAGAAAGTTATGACTAATCCGGCGCGCCATTGAGAAAGACCTACCTCGTAGTCCTATCCACGGTTGTGTATGGGAGCGAGTCAGTAAGAGTAGGCACCCTCCATCTACGGGATGGAAGGGGAAAAAGGGTGCACACCGACGGGTGTGCACTCGGCAATACCGGTATGTGCTAAGAAAAGAGACATGTGCATTGCATTGTATTGCATGAATGAAGATGATTATGAGATGTTTATGAAGTTGTACTTTGAGATGCTTATGATGATGTGCTATGATATGTAATAATGATGTTATTGATTAATGTTGATGCTCTATTCCATTGCAATACACTTTGCTGTGTAATGAACTCACGCTTGTGTTTTATGATGTTTTTAGGTACCATGAAACCGGCATGCGGGAAAAGGGATTAGCGGCACATCTTCACGTAGCTTCATTCACTTAGACAACTAAACTTTACCATTCGTAGTTGTGATAATAAGTTTATTGCGCTAAAGCTTGGAGTACGCCTTAATGTGTGCTTGGTTCTATCGTTCATTTCGTTTTAGTTCATAAAACGGTTTAATTCATTATTCTGGACTTAAATTGTTGCTATACCCCCGTTATTGCTGTTTTAGATGTCATTCATTATGTTATGTCTTGTGATATTATTATTGTTGCTTCAAACCATGGAAAAACAAAGGAGATGCTGCCGAAATTTTGGTAATACATTTGCGCCCTTGCTGTAATTTATCTTTAATTGTGGTATTTAGTTGCTATTTCTACTATGTTTGGTAACATCCAAGGCATACTAGGTGCCGGGGTGTTACATATATACATTTACATTTATACATACACATATATATACATACATACATATATGAAGCATGTTTCGTACTCTTGGGGGTATGTACTTCCATCCATTAGTAGGCATGATACCTCTTTCAACCGAATGATTTAATTAAATCATCTTTTCATACCAGCTGCATGCACAACTAAACGCTTGAAAGCATGAAATATGCATGTTGTTTGTATTGAACGGGAGTACGTACTCCCTAGAATATAGTAGTATTTTCATATATATATATATATATATATCATTTTTTCCAAATCTAAGCTTCTCATGCGCGATTGTGTAAAAATGGCGCCATCCCCTACCGCAGAAGGCGTGACAGGGGAGCGCAAAAGCCAGTTGGCACCGCGGCAGCCCCAGTGAGCGCGGTAGCACGTGTAGGCAGCAGGCAAGCGTGGGCTGCAACATGCAAGCGGTTGCGCATGCACGAGGGCAGGCATTGGTGCTTGGTGCCACGGGCGCGCGCAAGCAGACGCTAGCACAGGCGCGTGCACAGGAGAGTAGTGTTGCGTGCGCACCGTCATGGGGCGCGGAATCACGTGAGAGGTCTCCTTCCGTGCTTGGGTAGCGCAAAGGACCTCTGCTGTGTCCGTGCAATGCGGAAGGAGGTCTGCTCCCGCGATTTGGCCGAGCTGATGGCCTTCCACGCTCTCCCGGTGTGGTAGGTGACATGCGTCGCTTGCCGCATCTTCCACGATAAGGGAGGGGGACTATTTTTGCAAATACACATCTAAGAGAGCCACATTGGGGGGGGGGCATAGGGCTAAATCAGTAAAATCTCGCATTCCACTATTCTTTTTATAGAGAGAGAGAGAGTATGCAGCTATTTTCTTCATTCTTTTGTAATTTGTTTTTTTTTATGTTTATGAACAATTGCTCTTAAAACTTTACATTGAAATGTACTAATACTATTATAATATAACGTAATTATTATTAATGAAAAATAGAATGGTATAATTTCTATGTGCTATCTAAAAGTTTTAAACTTATTGGGAGAGTTCTATGAAGTAAACAAAAAAGAACAGATGAATACCTTGCAAGGAAACATCAAACGTGATTTGGTACCTAAATTTATTATAGGCTCACAAGGGAGAGAGAACAAGGCCAGCCTAGATCTTGTTCATGAACCATGTCCACCCTCGTCAGTTCATTTCATATGCCTTTTCTTGGACTAAGGGCCTGTTTGGATCCATTAGCAGCTAATAGTTAGCTAGCTAATAGGTCCTAGCTAATATTAGCTAGCTAACTATTATCTAGCTAACTGTTAGTTGAAGGGTGTTTGAATCCACCAGTTAATATGTGGCTAATAGATGCTATTGTCCATAATACCCATGCTATTAAATGTTATTGGTGATAGACGCGAAGGGTATTTTGGTTAAATGCCACATATTAGCTGGGTTTGGCTAGCTAATGAGATAACCATTAGCTGGGTGCTCAGCTAATAATTAGCTGATCTATTAGCTGGGGGTGTTTGGTTCCACTCCAGCTAATTTTTAGCAGCTAACTATTAGCTGCATGGATCCAAACAGGCCCTAAGTCGTCGTTCCGCACGACAAACGTTCTGGTAATAATAGACCACGGATAAAGCGGAGCACGCCTCCTCGACGCCAATCTGGTGTCCTGTGAGAAGCAATACGCCATGTTGCATGACTTGGAATGTCAACTGGGAAAGCCTACTCGTACTCGTACGGGCATGAAAGAAAAAAGGCTTCGTTTGGAGGTTTCCATTGTCAAAACCAAATCTTAGAAGCTACAAATGACTAGAGGTGGGCGTCGTGCCGTGCCGTGCCGGCCCGGTTCGGGCCCATCGTGCTTCGGGTCAAAACCGTGCCGTGCCACGACAACCCATCGTGCCCACCGTGCCGGGCCGTGCCGGCCTGACTCACTTTTGGCGAGCCCAAGCCTGGCCCATTTGCGCTTCGTGCCGTGCTGGCCTAAGCCCGACCCATTTTTACTATTGTGACGAACAAAGAAATAAAACAAATCACTACTACTAAACTACCTATTTTAATTACATAAGAGACTAATCACATCAACAAAATGTCAAACATAAATGCAATGCTTGAAGATGCCCTGAATCAACAATATCTGCCAACTTTTAAGCCTTAATTCGTGATTTCGTGCACATTCGTGCCGTGCCTTGCCGCCCGTCGTGCCTGGTTCCCGGGCCCGGCACGGCCCGTGCTACAGTTGCGTGCCGGCCCGGAACCGTGTCGTGCCGTGCTTTGCACCGTGCCATACCATCGTGCTTCGGGCCGGCCCAAATGCCCACCTCTACAAGTGACCACATTTTAACTCTGGAGCGCAATTGACCAACTCAAATTCGCAAAGAGAGAGAGAGAGGATAATACTGGCAGATCGAGAGAGAGAGAGAGAGAGAGAGAGAGAGAGAGAGAGAGAGAGAGAGAGAGAGAGAGAGAGAGGATAATACTGGCAGATCGATCAAATTGTCACGCATGACGTGCGGCGTTCGAGTTGTTTCCTAGTGCGGCCGTTCGAGTTGTTTCCTAGTGCATTATCTCGAATTGCAGCCGTGGATAAAAAGCCATAAAACAGCAGAAGCTTGACATCCGCGCTCTGGTGCAGCTCTGAGCCTCAGGGACCAACGATCCGAGGTCAGGTTTAGGGGCTGTTTGCCTTCTCTCACTAGTATGATGTCTTCGACTCAATCAGGCTGATGGAATACGGGATACATATATATAAAGACGGTGTTTGGTTGAACATTTAGTAGGTAGGTATTTTAAAATTTATATAGCAAGTTTGGTCTATTTTTGTTCAAAAAAATATCAGGAACTCATATTTAAAATCGGTTCGGTAATTGGAGAAAAGATAGAGTCAGGCTGCATGGAGAATCTTGCATCCAGAGAACTAGACTCAAAACTATTCAGGCAATCAAACATAAGAAAAAAAAGCAAAATTTTGTATTTGTAAATGCAAGTCTCTGATGCATGCCGGCAACTAAACAGCCTCTTAATGTTTGGGTGTGATAACAGGTGGCTTAATTACCATATGCATCTTTATTCTTTTACAGCCTCGTTGCACAAAATTAAACAATTATGCGTTACAGCAGCGCTCATGGGAATATGAAAATCTTCACGGAAGTAAAATTTGTTCTCAAATAAGTTTTACCATCTCTCTATCATTTAAATTTTAAGTGCATTTTGATAGTAGTAACTTAATATAAATTTTGAGGACAGTAAAAAGTGTCTCGTTCTTTATCCTAAAAGTGGTGAGGCAAGCAAAGCAAAGTCAAAGAAGGTGCACGTATGCACTGTGCCGTCTTTTGGATGTATCCAGCCAATAAGAATGTGTTGGTTTAAGGGTAAATCCTAGATAGGATAAGGTGATTTTTGTTTTTTGTTTTACTTATTCGGATGTTTGGTTGGGTGGATTAAGTGAATAAAAATATCTAATAAATAAGAATATTTCACAAAAATATTAGATAAACTGATCGAAAGAATTTAGTCGAATGAGGCCATCCCACCACTCTCCCGAGAGTCCTCACTCGCCCAGTGAACTCGTCACTCGCCTCCTAGGCTCCTCTCCCCGTTCTCTTCGCTCCCCGTTCATCCTCACCCCGCGAGGAGCGCACGGCGCAGAGAAGGGGACGCCCGAGGACAGTAGCGGAGGACGGGGAAAAATTCTGGTATGGCGAAATCATTATTTCTACGTGCCTTTATTATCCGTCATTGTTCCTTGGACGTGTGCATCTCCCATCCTAATCTCAACATCAACATCCTCTTGAATCTATTCTCATTGCAGTGGCGGACGGAGTAAAATTATGATGCGGTGAAATCGGTAGGATGGAATATTAAACAATATCGTAATGCCAAAAAAAATTCATATACTAAGAGTATATCAGGAGCAAAGTATTTGAGTTCAACCTACTGGACACCTTGCCAAAATAAATTTTTAAATCCACACATGAAATCATCAGGGTAAATAATTTCATAAATATTTTATGTTACTGGCAGAACATGTGCTAAGAGTACTAAAAATGCACGTGACAGGACAGGTGTGGCAGGTGCCATACCCTGCCATACATGATCCTCCGCCCCTACCCGAGGAGCTCCGCGCTAAGATCCAGCTGCGCGACACGCTCATCGTGTGGTCGGGGGCCAAGGTGGGGCGCGACATGTGTTGGAATAGTCCCACATTGGTTATGGGGAGGGCTTAAGCATGGTTTATAAGGGTGAAGGAGCACCCCCTCATCGAGCTAGCTTTTTGGGAGGAGATGGCCCAAGAGACCTTGGCCCACTGCTCGGATTGGGTCTGACCTGAGATCTAGACGCGCTAGGTGTGGCGGTCCGGCTAATAAGTGGTATCAGAGCCCAGGTGTGGCCCAGGGGGGCCCAGGTGTGGCCCAGGGGGAGCCCAGAGGGCCCAGGGGTGGCTCAGGTGTGGCCCAGGTAGCCCAGGTGATTCCTAGATAATCTCGACCTAATGTTTGAGGGGGAGATTGTTGGGAATAATCCCACATCGGTTGTGGAGAAGGCTTCAGCATGGTTTATAAGGGTGAGGGAGCACCCCCTCATTGAGCTAGTTTTTTGGGGGAAATGGCCCAAGAGACCTTGGTCAGCTGCTCGGGTTGGGCCTGACCTGGGATCCGGACGCGCTAGGTGTGGCGGTCCGGCTAACGAGTGGTATCAGAGCCCAGGTATGGCCCTGGGGGGCCCAAGTGTGGCCCAGGGGGCCAAGGGTGGCCTAGGTAGCCCAGGTGGTTCCTAGATAATCTCGGCCTAATGTGTGAGGGGGAGACTGTTGGAATAGTCCCACATTGGTTGCGGGGAGGGTTTGAGCATGATTTACAAGGGTGAGGGAGTACCCCCTCATTGAGCTAGCTTTTTGAGGGGAGATGGCCCAAGAAACCTTGGCCCGCTGCTCAGGTTGAGCCTGACCTGGGATCCGGACGCGCTAGGTGTGGCGGTCCGGCTAACAAGTGGTATCAGAGCCCAGGTGTGGCCCAGGAGGAGCCCAGGGGGGCCCAGGTGTGGCCCAGGAGGCCTAGGGTGGCCCAGGTGGTTCCTAGATAATCCCAGCCCAATGTGTGAGGTGGAGATTGTTAGAATAGTCTCACATTGGTTGTGGGGAAGGCTTGAGCATGGTTTATAAGGGCGAGGGAGCACCCCCTCATTGAGCTAGATTTTTGAGGGGAGATAGCCCAAGAAACCTTGACCCGCTGCTCGGGTTGGGTCTGACTTGGGATCCGGACAAGTTAGGTGTGGCGGTCCAGCTAACAACATGTTCGAGGCCTCCGGGGGGCAGGCTGTACGTGGTGGGCCGTGCTGGGGTCGGGATTGACAACGTCGATCTCGCCGCTGCCACCGAGCACGGCTGCCTGGTCGTGCCCATGGCGAACACCATCGCGGCGGCTGCTCACTGCCATGGTCAGGAATATCGCGTAGGCTGACGCCTCGCCCAAGGCTGGTAAGTTCAATCTGAATTCCGGAAAAGATCCTCCTTTAAGATGATACAGTGATACTGACATTGTCTCGAACTCTATGGTCTAATTCTAAAGCTTCGATAAATCTGACATTGACTTAAAATTCGTAACTACAGATCGTGCAGGCATGTGTATTATAGAAATGTTACCTATTCGACAAAATTGGAAGGATGCTTGTAGAAAATAATCCTTAAAGTTTAGTTCTTTAGTTTTGTCCAATCGAAATCCTTCAGTTTTGTTGCACTCGAAATTAGTATCCGCTTCACCAGATAAAAATGATTTACTCAGGTTAGATGCATGAAAATGTGAAACTGTTGAGCAAGAGTACGAGGATAATTAGATGATGTCTAGTTACAATTTCACACATTCAAATAAAACCGTGCCCGTGCAATTGGAGTTGAGCTACTAAGCATGGAAGAGGCTATGACAACTGCTGACTTTTTCTCATTGCATATGCCTCTTACCCCTGCAACAAACAAGATGCTCAGCGATGAAGCATTTGCTAAGATGAAGAAGGGTGTCCGGATTATAAATGTTGCACGTGGTGGTGTAATTGATGAAGAAGCTCTGATCAGGGCTGTTGATTCGGGAATAGTTGCACAAGTGCTTATGACATGTTTTTATGGGATTTTGGGTTTCTACTAGAGTCCCTAAAGCAACTTGGGTTATCTATATTGTTTCATTCTAGAATCCCCATTTTGTTTATGAATCTAAGTATTAAAAATGATTAAGAATTGACTTGCGTGTGCTAAATTCATATCAATACCTTACATTCACGAAACTGCTTCCCATTGCATGTGGGATGAACTTGCGATGTATTGTGTATGACCAAGACCATTCTTTTAAGTGTTATGCTTGAGATGGTCAACTAGGGTTTGAGTCAATCAAAATTGATAAATGCAAACAAAATTCAAAGAAAGTGTGGAAGAGAGTGAAGCCTAGAAAGCCTTTTTCGATTGCTCCTAGTCGAGGATGTGCTTCACTACGATAAACTCTCTACACCACCTTGTGTGTGTTAAATTTAAAGTTTTGCATTTGAAAGATGATTGAGCAAGATAGTTCTCTTATGCACTTGTAGCTTCCCAAAGTATTGACTAGATTGAGCTTTAGTATATTCATTTGATCCCTGACTTGTCTTTGCTTCTATTATTGAAATTATGCCAGGTGTTGCTTCTGTTGAAATCATGCAAAATAGAAATTTTCTTTTAAAAGCTTGCTAGCAAGGATATTGAAATATGCAATTGGATATAACTTAGTTTGTCATAATCTGAATTTAAATAGCTTGGCGTCATACTTTGTCTAAATGGTCACTTATATAATCTTCAAAGCTCTTTTAGGATGCATTTCATGCATACATGCTCTCTTCATGTCTATATTGCCAAGAAAGAGAGAAAAACGTAGAAAATGCATATTAGAGGGAAGAAAATTAAAAAAGTGCGTTATTGTGATCATGGTGAAATTTCTTTCTTGTGTTTGGATCATAAGCAAAATTGAGCTTTTGGGAAAATTTTTGAGTTTTAGAGCATTTTGTGAAAAACTTCTTCTTTCTCTTGGAATGCTCTCAATTTTATTCTTGCCTACTTAGTTATGAGCTTGCTTTCTCTTTTAGATGAACCAAGTATGGATTTGCAATCAAATTGTTTTCCTTCTTTTATTTTCAAACTCAAATTGTGCCTTTTTGTGGATTTGCAAGTATATTCATCAAGGGGGAGATTGAAAGATCATGTGGAGGTCTATCCATGTTTGTGATGACTATTTGACTATATTTGAGTAAGGTGTGCTCGGGTTGAGTTTGATTTGAATTTGATTGTCAAAATGAAGCAATTTGAGTGCTGTTAGTCTCAGGCAGTGCTACTGACATCAGGTGGTGGTTGTTCCGGCCAGTAGTACTACCGGCCTTATGGTGATGGTAGCATCGGCCTCTGGAGGGTGTACTGGAGGTAGTACCGAGGTGTGGTACTATCGGCCCCAACGAGTGGTAGCTTTATTCCATAGAGGTCTTTGCCTAGGTTTGAGCGACGAGCGGCACTATTAATATCTGACGAGCGGTACTACCGCCCCTAGATGGCGGTAGTGCCGACTTTTACTGCGAAGTTTGAATCTGAAATATGATTTTTGCAATCTCTCTTTAGGATGATTAATTGCGTATCATTTTGGACATTGCCATGTGATGTTTTTCCTTGTCTTTGATGGTTGCAGGACACGGTGCTAAGTCATGATGAGGTGGAGGATGATCGAAGACAGAGTCGCTACAAGCCATGGAAGTAAGAGAACGGCTTGGATGCTAACTTCGATTGCGGTTTAGATGATAGAGTAGCGGTCAAGTTAGGTTGCTTTAAGAAGTGTGCAAAACCAGTTAAATTAGTGGGTTTTGGGTTAACCCATGTATGAGAGAGTGGGTTCATCCTAGTCCTTCGAGTGGTTGCTTAGGATTGAAGCAACTCATCCAATGATGTAAAATGATCCATGAAGGCTATAAACAGAGGGGAGAGGGGTGTCTCTCCCATTGAAGGTTTTAATGCTCCTTTGAGCTTTGGCCATCTTGTTGTGAGGTTTTGTAAACCTTCATTCAAAGAAATAAAAGATTATTTTCTTACTTTTGAATTTAAATTTTGCATTTATATTATATCTTAAATTCAATAATTTAAATTCAGTATTTTCATTCAAGCAATTAAATTTCGCACATCTGAATTTGCCTCCCATCCTTCTAAATGCTTATGGATTTTATGCCAAGAATGCATGATTGATGGATGAATCTTCTTCAAATCATATCCTCATCAGCTAGGTAATCTTTGTTTTAAACTCTGTAAGAAACCGATCTTTTATTCAATCTTTGAGAAATTCTTGTAGATCGTGTTCTCAGGTTTCCCCTCTTGTGTTCGTGCTTGCTGTGACAAATGGGAGGACATCAAAGATCATTTTGATCATCAAAAACACACGAGCAAGTTTTGAATGAAGATTTGGTTCTTGTCCATGTTCTTAAGCGTTTTTCCTTGAACTGAAAAAATGTTGGTACTTTGACATCAATTATTGCGATTGAAGGTTGGAATAAGTTCCTGACATCCATAGGAAGGCCTCTACATGGTTTCATGAAGTTTGGATGAGCCGATCAAAAGATTCATTGATTTTGGTTTTCAAATCGTGATGATTTCACTGTTCATTCGCATGTTTTTATTGTTCACCGGTACTACGGGTATTGTATTGTGGTAGTGCTTCCCAAGAGTGGTAGTACTGCTTCTACATAGTCGGTAGTATGCCCCATAACGTATTTTTTTAGAAAATTTAAGTTTCAATTCTCATTTGATGTAGAGGTTTTGGTGTGTCTTTTTAGAGGGAAAAATTATTTTTCGATCATTCACCCCTCTCTGATCGCCATTTCGACCCTTCAATTGGTATCAGAGCTGGTTTTACTCTTTTATAGATCTTGATCGGTCTCAAGAGCCATGATGACAGACAAATATTCCACCAAGCCTCCAATTTTCTCTGGAGTTGATTTTCCTTTTTGGAAATCCTATATGGAGTCATACATCACTACCTAGAGCTTCTTGATTTGGCAAAATGTGAAGTTCACATATGAGGTTCTTATCGATGAGAACGTCCAGCCGGCAATATGGCTGACATTGAGGCAAACGCTAAGGCAAGAAACTTCCTCATGCAGGGCCTTAGCCGCAGTGAGTATGACATGATCTCTCACCTACGATCTGCTCACTAGATCTGGGTGACCCTCGATGCATACCATGAGGGCACCATCCAGATCAAGACGGTGAGACAAGATCAGTTCAAGCGTGACTACAACAAGTTTGAACAGTACGTTCGTGAGACCATTGGTGAGTGCTTTTGGTTGTTTTATGAAGATTTTGAGCATCTCCGTGCAGTTGGTTGCACGTATTCTGACTCGGATAACGCTCATCATTTCTTAACTGCACTTGATCTTCAGGTGTGGGAGATGAAGGTTGAAGAATTTAGCACTAGTTCTGTTGATGCTATTTTCTGTAGATGCTAGTTTTCTTCATACTCACACTAGTGTATCATGTGAAAATTGCCCTAAATTGTTTGCTAAAATTAATTCCATAAGCAATTACCTTAGTAAACTTTCTGTTAGAAATGATGAACTGGAATCACTTGCTTCTAAAGACCTAGTTAGCTCATGTGAGGGCTATAAGCAATTAAAACTTGACAATGATGCTTTAGAAGTCAAGTGTGCTGGATTTGCTAAGGACTTACTAGCTAAGTTAGAAGATGGTTGCTTGCTTTGTGCTGGGATTGAGGAGGATTTGGATAAAATTCATGTCGAGCTTAGGAAGAAATTAGATGCCCAGGCTATTAGTGTTAGAAATGCTTTTTGCGTTTCTCATGAGGCCCTCAAGATTGAGGCAGCTATGTATAGAGAAAGATATTCACATGCTGTTTATTCTTCTTCTGGCTCTTCTTCTATTTCTTCATGATGATTTCTCATGTTTTTTTAGGTTGTTGGATTGATGGCTCTGATGGAGAGTGATCATATTGGTCCTTTCAATCTGGGAAACCCAGGAGAGTTCACCATGTTGTAACTTGCACATGTTTGTACACATATTGTTCTACATACTTTTTTTAATGAAATGGTGCATAAATGACCATTTTTTCCTTTTCAAGGTTGTGAAGGAAACAATTGATCCAATGGCGACAATTGAATTCAAACCCTATACATGAGAAAGCCAGATATTACCAAGGCCAAGGAACTGCTACATTGGGAGCCAAAGGGCTCTCTTAGGGAAGGCCTTCCCTTAATGGTGACGGATTTCCGTCAAGGGATCTTGAACGAGCAATCAAAGCAACGCAATGAGATTGGTTATCCATTTTATTCTGAATGATGCTGCGAATATAGGCAAAACGCAAAAGTGTTTCGCCAACTGGATCCATGCATTGAGAGATAGGAGAAGGGTTGTATTCCATGAGTTACAGGGTTCAATTTCAGACTTTCAACTAGCTCCTAATTGTAACATAAATACTTGATCAAAGTGAAATGTAATGGGATGAGATCGCCTATTTTCTTTATGCATTAAGTTCAGTCTCGTTCCTTTACCTTATAAAAATAGTCCAGTCTCGTTCTTTCGTTGTATGTTCTACTATCAATCTACAACTTTCACTTGGATAGAATGGTTGACAAATTATATCTACTGAACTAAATCCGAGCAGTACTCGGATGCATCTCTGATCAAAGTATGGTCGTCAAAAACTTTGAAACTTTTACAGAGAAGGTAATTTTCATCATGGTATGCCTCTCTGATTATGAAGATTCTATAGCCTTCTACTTGAGGTGCACTCTAAAACTGAGCCCTGCTCATATCAGGATAATATCACCACTAACCATCATAACTAATCTATCTATCCTTATCCCTCCAACCAAATAAAAAAATTGGCTCATTTCATCCAACCCTCATCCCTTGAACCAAACAAAAAATTGACTCATCCTATTCAACTTCATCCCTCTAACCAAACAAAAATTTGACTCATCCTATCCATCTCATCCATCAAGGGTGCGTTTGGTTGCCTAGATGAAGTTAGATGAGATATGACCATCCATGATGGAATAGAGCGATCCAAGTAACTGTTTGGTTGGGTGGATAGGGATGAGCCAATTTTTTATTTGGTTGGCTAGATGAGAATGGATAGGATGAATCAATTTTTTGTTTGGTTCGATTGATGAGGATGATAGGCTAGTTGTAATCATGGTTTTGAATTTCGGTTTGAAATTTTTGAACAAAATTTGATCAAAATTTGAAGTTTCGATCAAATTCGACAGCAATTTGAATTTTTGGACATTTTTTGATTGTTATATAAAATTTCATCAAAATTTGAATTTTTGGACAAAATTTCATAAAAAATTAAATTTTCAAACAAAATTTGTTTTTTCTTTCAAAATTTGACTGAAATTTAAAATTTTGGACAAAATTTGAATTTGACCGAGTACACTTCGGCGAAATTTGAATTTGATGAGCACACCTCTTCATGCAACAAACTAGATGAGCCTGGCCGGCCATTTTATTCAAATGACTATCCAGCATCTTGAGAGAATATTTCAAAAATCTGGATGATCATATTCAATCCATCCATTCATCTAAACAATTAGATGACTCCAAATCCATGAATGATTATATCCCATCCACCCTCATCTATCCGACCAAACGCCACCCAAACAAAACATAAACTTAGGCCCTGTTTAGCAACTTGGAACCGGGTCGCTTGTACTAGATTTTGGAAGAAACCCAACCAAACGGGCTAAAGCTCGGAACGATTCTTCTTGGATCGTTTCTTCTTTTTCCATACCGTAGCTGAATCAGTCTCAACCCAGTTCCACCCGATTCATAGAATCCAACCTGAAACGTTTCTACCAATAATCTGGAATCGTTTTCGTTTCTACTAGAATCTAGAACCGTACCAAACAGGGTCTTAGAAAGATGGTTTCATCCCATTCACTCTTTATCTTGAATCAAATACATCCTAATCCTAATGGTCTGGTTATCCTCTGAAATGTCACTGACCTTTTGCCCATAGCGAAGTTCCTCTTTTACCTTATATTATACTAGGTAGTTGTACACGGTGGCACGCCGCGTAAGGGAGCATGTACGATCAATTTAGTAATGTAAGAAATGAGAGAGTAAGATTGTTTGTTTTGTGGGTATCATTGAAGTGCAGCGGTAACTTACAGGCAATATGCAACAAACGATCACAATATACGAAGAACTTACAGGCAATATGCAACAAACAATCTCAATATACGAAGAATCTGACAGGTAGCGATGACGGTAGAGAATTCAGCAAAGAAACATCACAGCAAAAGTTGTTTGTATATCAGTCTTGCGCAGCGAAAGAGCATCTATATGAAAGAAGTATTATACATATTATTTGTACAGAAGGAAGTTCATATATGACGTTGGAGTATAGATAGATAAGAGTTTAAGATCTAGTTTTACAAACTGGACGCAATTTGTATATGATGTTGGAGTATAGATAGATAAGAGTTTAAGATCTAGTTTTACAAACTGGACGCAATTTTTAGGACATCGTTTTGGAGTAATTTCGTATTGATCGATCACGCTGAGACAAAAGTCGGAATTGTAAAGGTTTATGGGGTCTGTTTGTTTCTTCGTATCATTGGTTGCAGCAGATGGCGATGTGTTCATTGCTTTGTTTGATCTTTAGGAAACATTTAGATATGAGGTTCTTTATAGGCGACGAGGTCCTGCAGAAATGTCAAGCATAGTAATGTAAGTTGGCAGAAGGGCACGATCTGAGGTAAATACACTGCAAAAGGCACAGTGCAAGAAGACAATATATATCTCAAAAATAGAATCAATGAAAACCTATGTATGTGAGAAGGTAAAGGAACGGTATAAAATACACTGATAGAAATGCTTTTTACTTTATTGGAAATCATACGTTCTTTTAAATACGACTGAAGACCGCTTTGAAACCAAGCTTATTGATTAATTTTGCAGTAGTATAAATAATTGGTTAGATCAGCAAGGGATAAGTACACTAAAATAGGAGATGAATAATAGCAGACGGTAAGGTACTGAAATCAAAGCGAAAAAAAGCAGCAATAATAGCAGTACTAAACGGTAAACAGAGGCAAATTGTCGCTGTTATACAATATGGGGCGCTCTAGCGTAGTAAATCTGATGGTTATTTTTAATTAATATCTTTAGTCTTGGATGTGTTAAAATGTAGAATTGTTTATATCTCTACTCTGTTTTTATTCAGAATGCGATGAAATCATGAAGTAAAAGAGTTTAGAGCGGTAGCGTGCAGTGTTCTATTAAAGAAGGGTTGTATCAGTTGGCAAGATAGTACTAATAACGAAATGTTGTTTGCGTCTTTGTAATTGTTTGCATTGATCGGATAATGTGCTAATAAAATATATAATATCAATTTGCCATATGCGTAGAGTAAAAGTGATTATCACACAAAGAAGCAAGAAGAGTTGCATAGACAGTGTAGATAAGGCATTGAAGCTTTCTATAGTTCACCTGTGTTAGTCCTACGGGAAATCAGTTAAACGCGTAGCGTTGCTTCACAGATAGGCACAGAGGAAACCACCAATAGAAAAGTATAAGAAGCGTTTTCGCTGAAGGCAAACGCAGTGGGCAACAGTAAGTATCTATGTACAGAGCTGTCAGTGTAGGTGTAAAAATAGTTTTCACATTGTTTGATATGGGTGGGCTGAGTGCAAAAGAATGTGTTTGTTAGTGAGAAAGCTGTGAATAAGGAAAAAGCTATGTCAGTGGTTAATAATAACTGATAAAATAGTGGAATACATGATTGGTTACTTTTCTGTATGAGAAGCAGTTTTATTAGTATTGTAACTGAAGGTAAAGCAATCTTGATTGGTGTTTTAATTTATATTGTGGTTGATTATTATTGTTTCTTTGCTGGTAGCTTGTAAACATCTGAATAAACTGGATTAATTAAGGTAAAAGATTGAAAGTTTGCTAAGTTGAGCAATCAGAAGGTCGTCATACATAATAAGACATCGGGCTAAAAGCAAAATGATGAGACAGAAATCTAACCAAAGTATACAGATCAGAATTTGCATGCCTCTTCCGATAGCTGATTTGTAATGCAGGCAGCAACCTGAAAAGGGGAAAAAATTTATGTTGGCGAGATGTTTGCAAAAATAGGTTAGTTTTTGAGAAAGCAATAAACATAAACAGATTCGCTGAATAGATAATATTCTAGATGTGTTATCGAATTTACTTTTATTAAACGGGAAATCATGTAATGGAACACGGGATGTAGAACAGTAGCAAGAGCGATATGGCATATGAGATGATAGCGGTGGAAATCAATGGTGATGAGGATAAAATTCGTAAGGAGTAAGCTATATTGCGCACTCTAAATAAGAGAAATGGGTTGTAGTGTGATAGCATCTTTATAGTGCTGTGGATAGGTTTTACACGTGCAGAACAAAAGTTGTAACAAAAATTGTTAGCAAAATGAGCGAAGGAGTATGGAGTAAGCAGTAAGCAATATGAAAAGAAAGCAACAGAGGGTATAGGTACAAACAACAGACGAAGCATGTCTCCAATAGGCAAGATGGTAGTATTCACTTCACATAGAGGTAAAATATTCAATCTTGAGCAGCATAGCAGGAGCGGCTAGAAAAGGTGAATGTATAAAAACCTAACAACACATTTTGCAGTACTATTTTACTAAGATAGAACATCTGAGTAATACATTACTAAACTGACACTTTTGTAGCTTTACGGAGCTATTTTTCTTATAAGAAACAAAAGATATTGAAATACAGATAAAAAGATATCTAAAACATGTATAATGCTCCTGAGTTATGCTCCAAATAGGTATCGTCTGTCACAACCTATGATGGAAGGAAATGTTCATACCAGAAAGTGGGTTTATACAATGAGAAAACTCCACTTGCAAAATAAATCAATTAGCAGCAACCTGTATTTTTACACTTTTAGAATACAGGAGTAGGCTATTCGAAATCGATAAAAAGCAGTGATATACAATAAGCAAGCCGTACTCGTAAACCAAATCAATTAGTAGCAAATTTAATTGATATCCTTGACACTTCAAAAACACAAAGCTATAGATATGTGTCCTATATTCCTCTATAGTAGACGCGAGTTTAAATGCATTTTTGTAATTCCCACTTTTCTATTTTCCTTATCAAAAGTGAAAGAACAATGGATTAAAATCATTGTATTAAGCGAAAGGGTAAGCACATAGAAGGACAGTAATACCCAGCCAAACAGATAGTTGCAAGTCTTTTTTGGTACATGCGGGTATGAGCTGAAAGATTAACACTGCTAAGGGAAATAGTTTAGACAAACTGTGATTCAATGCTTAACTAAACTAATTGAAGGGAAAAGGCATTAGTATACCAAATAAATTTGATAAAAAGGTCATGTTTACCTCATCTTGAAGCTCTGGATTGAGCATTGGGTTATACTCTTTGTGAGCGAATCCTAGTAAACAAAGCCGCTGCTCAAAAAAAAGATGGAAGAAAATGACGATTAGAGCACTCAGTGCTGTGCGCCCAGCTAACCAAAATCATACAAAAAAACAAAATCACAGCTTTGACATCTAGCGGACTTATTACAAAGATCAGAATAACAAAAGGAAGCATCAAAATTCGGCTTTTCATCCACTTTTCCGATAAAGCATCATGGTAATGCAGACTGTTCCCAACCTGATGAGACGCAATAAAATTTTGAATAAGAGAACTTATGGTAGGGACATTATACTGAAGACGCACTTGTTACTCGAGCTGTATAACCATACAAAAAACGAATGAGAAAAAAATTGTAGCATAAGGCGTACCAGTCTGACATAAATGTAGCGCAGTGCTATCCCACTGAAGCATGAAAATTGACTTCCCCCCAGAAAGCAGCACGGCTACATACCACAGAACAGCGATAGCTAATAATATAATTAGGTAACTAAATCGACAACCACTGAAATCTAAGAAAGGAAATGACGAAATCGGGCACAAAACAACTATATCGTTGTGCCAAACCGATGTAAGTACGCAAGGTGATTATTGAGTTGCATGCACCAGCCAGTTCACCCAAAAGCTTAAGCTGATGAGGAAAGACGGGCAATTCACTTATACTTCAACACTCCCCCTCACGTGTAGGCTCCCTCAGGCCTAAGACGTGGAATAGAAGTGGGTTGCAATTATTATTTTTTAATTGCACCAACCGGGTCTTGAACTCGAGACCTCTTGGCTCTGATACCATATTGAGTTGCATGCACCAGCCAGTTCACCCAAAAGCTTAAGCTGATGAGGAAAGACGGGCAATTCACTTATACTTCAACAGTGATGAAGGGATCGTTGACAGCGGTGAGGTCGACATCCTTGATCTGGAGGGCAACGCTGACGTCGACCAGGTTGATATCCTCACTTTAGAGGGCGACCCTGGGCAGGAGCCTGCTGATCCTTCCAAAACCCGCCTCTTAATCGTTGCACGAAGCCACCAAAACAGTACAAAATCCTAGCAAATCACAGCAAAAACGCACGAATCATTAGATCCATTTAGGAACCCACCGTTGATTCCAATTTTAATCTTGTTTGCACCTCAAAGTGCACCATAATTGCATCTCAAAGCACACTATAAAAATGAGGAAAAAACAGGGAACAATCTCAAAACGGAAGGCAGGGGGGAGATGAACCAATGTCAGCTTCGAGGCCATTGAGTTCAGAGCACATCGGCGGCAAAGAGCCGCCACATGGTCTCTCTCTTGTACACCGTGAGCTGGTTGCTGTGGAGATCCTCGTCAATCTCCGGCGTGACCCCATTCGGATTCCCACCGCCGCCCTCGCGGCCGCACAACCCGGCGGCGGCTGCGGCCGAATCCCCAGCCTAACTCTATTGGCCTCCCCACCGCTGGCCCCCGAGGGTCTCTTGGTGGAAGCATGAGAGCAAGGCCCCGTGCGCGAGGCAAGGCGATGGCGAAGGAAAGCAGGAGAGCGAAGGAAATATCCGACGAAACGAGAGCGCGTCCGCGCGTATGGGCTTTGGATTCCGGAGACATCGCGAGGAGGCTCTAGAAGGTGGGTAGCGTGGAGGTGCCCGGTTCGTGCAGCGATGGACATGCGTGCGAACAAGCGAAGAGGCTCGCGCGAGGCTCCACCACGCGGCACAGCGATGCGGTCGAACGGTTCGGATGGATCAAGAACCCGAATGGAAAACCGGAACAAGCTGAGGGCCTCTTTGCAGATTCGCTGACGTGGATGTCCCAGGAGCCCTTCAAACCTCCGGAACTTAATATAGCTATAATTACCTTATATGGGAAGATAACAGACCAGAAAGAAAAGGAAAATGCGTAGAGAACAAAAGCGATCCGGTAGGCAAACAGCTTCAGCGTTAAGCCAGCTGTTTATTTTTCGGGTGAAGCGATCGAGAACTAATCGTTTCAGTTGAGCCATATACCGTTCGAAAAACATATCATTCATGAACACAGACAAACCACTCAAGAATCAAGATAAATGACATTATAAGTTGTCACACGATCCAACACACACTGATGAACATCGATCCGATAGGTTTTGCCATTACAGATTCACAGTACAACATTGCCAAATCGCCATGCAACCGCTCAAGGAATTAACCCGAGATGACCATCAAGAAACGTTTCTTGCAACCCACAAACACATCCAACCGATCGCAAACAAACGCACGATGTACAGAAACATGCACACCCATGGCCATGGATGATCGACAACGCCGACCGGCTAGCAGCACGCCAACGGCGCGAGGTCTTCCTTGCAGCCGTCCTCCACCTGCACCCGCCCGCCCCACACGCCGGCCCTGAACGCTAGGAAGCCCGCCGCGTGCCCGGCGACGGCCACGAGGAGCACGCCGCCGTTGAACGACATGAGCGCGAGCATGAGCAGGTAGGCCAACCCGACGCGCACCGCGTGCACGGCCGTGCGCGCCACCCCGGCCGCCACGCGGCGGGAGGAGAGGTAGGACTCCAGCCCGCGGCAGCCGAGGAACTCCAGGAGCACCGCGAGGGCGAAGACGGCTACGAGCGCGAGCGCGTACATGCCGCCGCGCGCGCCGGGCCACCCGGTGAACAGGATCTCCGAGTTCTTGCCCCAGAAGAAGGTCATGTGGGTGTACCGCATCCGCGGTGCGCCGTGCGCCGCCGTGGCCATCCCGCCGCCCATGCCGTGCCCTCCCATGTCCATGGCTGCTGGTTCTTGCGGGCTCTCGTGTTGTGCCTGCACGCGCGTAGGCTGAGGGCATATATGAGCCGTCGCGTCACGCGTGTAGTACGCACCACATTGGGACGGACTTGGTAGTACAGCGTACACGGCGGGCGCGAACTGAAAGTGAGGCAGATGTGTACTACACCCGGCCGTGCCGCAAACGGCGGCCACGTGGACACATTGCGGCCGCGCGGGTCGAGTCGCGAATCTCCCCATCCAAGCATCAGATCATATCCACGATAAATGTTGATATTGTTGGATAATAAATCGGTCAACATAGGTCGATTTCGGTCGAGGCTCTCACTTTTGATGTGAATAATAATTTGAATAATGTGGCCAGTATGTAAATTTATAATATTGTTATTATATCCATACATAATATCATAAATACATTAATGATATATTATTTGTGCAATAAGATCTTAAAGGCCAAATAGATAGCAGTGGAAATAACAAAAGCTCAGCAGTATGTTTTGATCGAAAATATTCTATAGGTAACTGACAAGGAAAGCCTAGAAAAAGTCGTCACTATAATCCATGTGGCCTACGGTAAAATAGGAGTATTCTGAGAATTCGATTTCTTAGCCCACTGAATATAACAAGCAAGAGTGATTACATTTATACTTAGTAAGACTTGTAATGAATCATAATTATAAATAAATACTTAGTTATATAAAGGGAAATGGTTATCCTACCATATTCTTTTGCATAAAGTGAGATTTAACCATGAATAACAATAATAGATTGCAAACAAAATTTGTAAAAAACAGTTGACATATATATAACTAAAAAGTATGTATAGCATAAATTATGAACAATTTATAATCCTCCATAATTGTGATTAACAACAATTCTCTGCCATCTCTTGGCATAAAACCTAAAACAAAGTTTTTCACTAATTTTTCCAATTTGAGCCTTTTTGTTAAAACATAAAATATATAGTGCCAAAATGCCAAGTTTCAAATGGCTGCGAGCACGATTTTTAGAAAAAATTTACACTCTGCAGATGTAGGGTTGAGAATGTGTCCAGAGGGGGGATGAATAGGCGGTTATAAAAAAGTCTCTTTACGACTAATCGAGATACGTTCTAATCAACCCCTATGTCAAAACCTAACAAATAAATATGCGAAAGTGATAAACTAAGGTTTTAACAATTAAGGCCTAATCAACTAGGCTCACTAGTGCACTAACTAAATTATGTCTCTACACAAATATTGCAATTCTAAGCAAATAAGAAATACAAATAAGAATTGCAATAATGTAAAAAGCAAGAGACACACCGATATTTTAATCCACGTTGAGGCAAAGTTCAACTCACTTTGGACCGGCTCCGCACTTGAGCTTTCGCCTCGAATCCACTCAGTAGTTTTTCACTCTTTCAAGTAGGCTTAACTAGAACTTTCACAAACTTCACCGAGGCATCTCACAAACCTTTAGAGCTTCCGACACGACGCTCCTACGCTGTCTAGATGGCGGTAACCACCAAGAGTAATAAGTCAAGCACTCCGCTTGAACTTCATCTAGCGTAGCACATGGCTTCCGGTGATTCCTAAGTGCAACACATGCACTAGGATCCTCTCAATCCACTCTAGATGCAGCACATACAATCTAGTCTCACTCTTGAGCTCAAACTCCAATTTGAGAAGTGCAACACATGCACAAGCCTCCCAAACACTCACACAAGAGCCAAGAATCTCAACCATAAGTACATTAATCAACCAAAACCCCCCAAGGCCTCCTTATATAGCCACCATGCTAAAACTAGCTGTTGGAGGGCGAATTGGGCAAAACCAGTAAAGTTGGCACTACCACCCATCTAGGGCTGGTAGTGCCGACCTCCTCGCGAACGGCTAGAAAACTAGCCGTTGCACAGGCAGCCCGGCACTACCGCGGTAGTGCCATTCCTTTGGTAGTACCGGCCCCATGGGCGATAATGCTGGCCTCAGCAACTCCTCCAGAAAACACGCCGTTTTGAAAAATAACTACCGACCTCAGCAACTCCTCCAGAAAACACTACCGGTTCTGAAAAATAATGCCGGCTTCAGGATTGTAAATCCTCAATTTCGATCTGCTGCCAAAATTTAATTTAAATTAATTTAATTTAAAATTTGGAGTTTCCTTGGTGTTTAATTTAACCTGGCATCCTTTTCCTTCCAAAATCGGAATTCAATTCCCCTCCGTTCGAAAAATCGAATTTTCGGATTCCCGTCCGTACCCGAAATTCCGCCCGAGTTCAAAAATGCTCCAAAAATCCCAGAACCTAATGCATTAGGCTCCAAATATTCTAAAAACATTTTGAGAATTTTTCCAAGATTTTTGGAAGCCCTCTGGTATTTTATCTCGCACGACTTTTGTTTAATGCCCACTATTCGCTCCAGAATATTCAAATCTCCAAATTCCATCCAAATTCCGCGAAACCAATTTTATTGGGTTCCAAATATTCCCTAATGGTTCTAGGAATTTCTCCGGAATTTTTAGACCATTTTTGCTAATTTTTCTCTAGGGCGTCACGTTTGCGTAATTCTCGACCAATCGCGGGCCGCCACGTGGCAACACTATTGGAGCTTCTTCTTCCTCACGATGGGCTTCTTGCCTGGAAGAACAGAAGGCTCCTAAATGGAGTTCCTCCATTCAATCACTCCTAGCTTTCCATACAATGCTCCAAATCGCGAACGGCCGGATCCGTTCGATTCGTAGCGACGAAACCTTTCCATTCCCCATGATCTTCAGCCCGGAATCACGCCGGAATTTGAACAATCAACCAAAAACCGAAATATCTTTAATTGCTCTTAGCTCGGCCGTTTTAACTCCAAACGGAGCACCACCACCTCTCAAATCTCCGTATTAGAACCCTCTTCCCGGTGGAAGCACCCATCCTTTGCCTCTCCAACTCATTTGTCCGCTAGATTGAGAAAAACCGACGAGGAACGTCATTTTTCGTGTTCTTCGTGTTCATCATCATATCTTTCTCTCCGGTGAGCCATTGGGTATTTCGGTTGTTTCCTCGTGTTTGTATGGATGTCTAAAGCTTGACCCTTCAATCAATTTTAGGTTTCATCAAGTGGGGACGACGAATTTCATGTTGGAATCATTTCGGCCGAACCCGAGTTCTTCGCCAAATTCATCTTCTTCGGTGAGTTTTGGTTCGATTCCTTGCATTGTTGAGTCCCTCTAGATGATGCCTAGATGATCCATCATCCAAATTGTGGAGCCATGTTTTAGTTTTGGGAAAATTCCCAAGTTTTGGAAATTTTCGGGCTCTGTTCGTCGGAGTTAGTCTTGTGGCGTGCCGCCGACCTCTGCCCTTGCGCCGCCCGATGCCGCGTCGCCCGCCCACTTGCTGCGGGCTCCGCCACGGCCGCCCGCTGCGCGCCATGACAGCCGTGTTAGTGTTATGCCCTTGAGGCAATCATATGGATGATTGTAACGTGACTATGTTTATGAATAATAATATGATTATTGGTCCAATGAATGTATATCATTGTTTTGATCAACAAGTGTGTGACTTTTTTATGAAGCTCTTTACCTATTGATATAATTCGATAAATATCTCTGATCAGATATCATCGTATAGGACAACGATGAATAGATCAGCACATGTATTGTTCGATGATCATGTTTCATAGATCATGGGATATGGAGATATCATCAATACATTGTGGACGCATGTTGAAGAACCTGTGTTAGATAGACCCACAATGGGACACTGTGAGAATGTTACATTCTTACGTGTCATCAGTGTATCTCATACATAGTAGATATATGATCCTTAGACCCGAGATTGTCATATTCCCTACATGTGTAATAGTTTACCTTGGGGTTACTAAACACTATTTCCTAACCGGATAGTTATAAAGGTAGCTTTCATGTTTACTATGAAACATGCATAGGGAAGTGAGCAGTCAAGATGGAATTTGCCACTTCAATGTAACGGAGATATATGTCTAGGCCACTCGTGTGATATGATTAAGGAAGTGCATGGCCATGCCGTGATTGAGAAGTTGAAAGGATCGAGGATGGACGCCTAGAGGGGGGGGTGAATAGGCGATTTACAATTTTCTAAAACAACGCAGCGGAAAAGAGATCGGAACTTCCGATATGGAGTCGGAGGTTCCGGTGTCTAATCGGAATATCCGATATGAGGTCGGAATATCCGATTAGAACAGAGTCTAGTGAATTGCAAAACTAATTACGCCTAAACACAAATTAATTCTACTCAAAGCTAGCACAAGCAAGTATCAACAATTTGAAGTAAAGCTAGCTAGCGAAGTAATCAACCCTAGATAGATCAATTCAATACAAGATAGCAAAGTAAAGCAATAAGCACATGTAAAGAATTGACACGATGATTTGTTTACCGAAGTTCGGACTTCCTCCAAGGAGGTTCCTACGTCTTCGTTGAGGAGGCTCGGTCACACTTGAGCCGGGTCTTTTCCAACCCTATTCCTCGCCAATCTCGGTCACACTTGAGATGTGGCTTCACTTCTTGATTTCTTCCCTTTCGGAGGCGAAATCGAACCTTCAACAAACTTCTCACGGCACACCACACACTTTGGTTGCTCGTGAGCGACGCCTAGCCGTCTAGGAGTCTTCAAACTCCAAGAGTAACAAATCCAACAAATGGATGATCTTGGAAATGAACTCTAGTGCTCAAGATGTATCTCAATCTAACTCATTCTTCGCAATAACTCTCACTTCCCACACCTCACTCAAAGAGGGATCACCAAGATCACAAGGGAAGGAAACAAGGAACTCAATCCACTCCTAATCACAACACTTGTGATTAGAGCTCTCTCTAGCTAATGAGATGACCAAGGAGCAACAAATGCATCACAAGGTATTCTCTCTACTCCACTAGCTCAACCTCTTGTTTAGCCCTTCAACAATATCCTCAACCCTGTCTCCCAACCGGCCAAGGGGGGTATTTATACCCCACACCCAAAGACTAGCCGTTGGAACAAGAAAACTAGCCGTTTTACACACATCGGAACTTCCGATCCCAACATCGGAACTTCCGAACAGGCTAAAACTCCAGAACAAACTCAATCCAATAAACACATCGGAACTAACATCGGAACTTCCGATACATCGGAACTTGCATCGGAACTTCCGATCTGGACAGAGAGGCACCTTACAGAAACCTTTCAAAAAGTTTCTAAGTCTACATCGGAACTTCCGATCTGACATCGGAACTTCCGATCTAACATCGGAACTTACAACGGAACTTCCGATCAGGCAAAAAATCAGCACACTTGCAAACTAAAAACACTGATCGGAACTTCCGATTTTCACGATCGGAACATCCGATTTGACCAGAGAGCACCCTTTTTGAGTTTAACACTTATCGGAACATCCGATCCAAAGATCGGAACATCCGATCCTCACAGAGAGGTTCTAGACTCTCACCAACACACCACCGGACTTACCGATGGATCGGAACATCCGATCCCCAATCGGAACATCCGATCCGCATAAAGCGACAAACAACCCGGTGTATGCGTGATGTGTATTGTGTCTCTCATCTATTTAAGGATAGATAACACTTGAGCACAGAGACACTTTTAAATCATCCACGTTGCATCCCTCTTAATAGTACGGCACGCCTATAACAAGACACTCTATCTAGTTACCTTTGACGCCGCACGCGATCAATCCCCTTTGGGGTCTTTATGATCTTCAATCATACCTCATTTCCCCGGGATTGTCACATCGCTCTTTCTTGAAGTCCTCATGATTTACGATCATCTTCTCTTCAAGATCATCACACAGCTCTACTTCTCTTTTACCGGATCATCACCCGGCTCTCACAACATCTTGTTCATCTCCTCTTGATGAACATTCTTTTCTTTCCTTCTCAACGGGATCTCCTCTTGACGTTCATCACCTCATGATGTCGTCCTTGTCCCGTTTCTTTATCTTAACCATCATTGGACCTAACCTGGCTCAATCATCACTTATGAAAATAGTTAGTCCAAGATGCATAGTTGTCTCAATCATCCTTGCACTCAATTAACACATAATGAATGCCTCCATAATGATTGAGCACAACCTAAATCAATTTAAATGAATAATTGTATTTGTGTCTTAAGTATATTGATACAACTAATGTTTCGTTATACTCAAGAACTATCGATTTTCCTTAATCGATCACAAGAACACCATCAACTCATGATGCAATGTTCTTTAATTATTAAGAGATAAACGACCTCAATTTAAATCTTCATTTAAATTGATATGAGTATACAATAACTACACAGGTTTTCATATACTCATGTTGATGGAAAGTAATGATCCATAATATGTGGAATGTATGGAAATGATCATTACTCTAAGCCATCAACTATAAGATAAACTCCACAAAGATATGTGCATACATATAATTGATCTTGAATCAATATGCACGTATCCAATTTTATTTCTTTGGAGCATATCCTATGATACCATGAGTATACTACAACTATGCATGTTAAATGTATACTCAAAGATCTAGTTTCAATGTCTTGATCATTTATATGTTGTAATGAGGAATAGATCAATGCAATGAAACATTAAGTTAGAGTGTGAACTCCCCCTAAATGTGTGCATCCATGAAATATATGGATTGGGAAACATGATACACAATTTTTGGTTAAAGCAACGGAGAAATTCATACTTCAACTTAAATCCTAAGTATGCAATAAAATAATAAACATTGATACAATGCATACCTTGGGTTTTCCATTTTCCATTCAAATGTGAGGCTACTAAACATAAGCTCAATAAATATGTTAGTCTCATTAACAATTAGTTTTGTCAATGATCATCAATCATCCTTGATGAGATGAAAATAGTAATTACCTAAACATTAGTCTCATATTAAGATTTGTCATTAATCACCAAAACCAACTTAATGGATCATCCTAATGGAGGTTGTACTTACAATCTCCCCCTTTTTGGTGATTGATGACAAAACCTTTTTCCACAATTGCACTAATGGATATATATCAATATGGAACAAATATTAAGCATTTTATATCCATACCATGGCATGCTATGCACATGATGCATATGAAGATGCATGAGAAACATATGTGCAAGGCAATTGAGGAAAGCTCACATAATTCTCCCCCTTTTTGTCAATAAGCACCAAAAATAAATAAACATCCAACTTAAAATAATGTGAGGAAGAGAGACTTGAACTTCATAAGCTTGAACTTACAATCTCCCCCTTTTGGTGTTGAATAAATTAAGCATGAAGGAGGGTTTCAATAACACCGCCTGTGGCAATTTTTGTGGCTTTATACCAATTAAAAGACAAAATACCAAATGATGGCTTGATACCAAATGCAAGGCAAAGCAAACAAGTTTGGCAAAATTTTTGAAATATGGTCAAGAAGAGCAAACACTTGAAAGGAGACCATATTTTGAGTTTGGATACCAATTGAAACCAATTGAAGGAATTTAAGCTCAAGTACCAATTGAAAGGATTTAAACTTAAAGTGCAAATGTGGGTATCACAAGAGTTATTTGAAACTAATTCAAATAAATCACTTCATTTTATTAGGCTTTACGATAAACACCATGATTCTCTTGTAGAATCTATAATTTTGCCTAATAGGGTTAGATGAGAAACCCAACACAAATACCACTTGAGAAATGAGATACCAATTTAAAATCTATCTCAAGGGTTTTGCTTGAAAATCTTCATTCAAGAATGAGAATAAAGAATAATGCTCAAATGAAATTTCTCCTTTTTTATGTATTTCAAATCATAAAGAACCTCACACAGAGAGTTCTTAAGCGATTGAACTTACAATGCATTTAAGCTTATGGAGAATCCAACTCAAAAGAGTTTGGGTATCAAGGTAGAGGCTACAAGAGGCAATCAAAATACCACTTGTAGGAGAATTTTAAATTCATTGATACCACTTTGAAAGAATTCAAATAACCGAGGATGTCATTTGTAGGAATGAACAATAACCTCAATGACATCACAAGATGAGAAGACAGGTATCCAATTATACCACTAGTAACCACAATAAATGAATAACGCTCTCTTGATACTACTTGTTGGATCAAATCACATAGATATTGATACCAATTGAAAAATGATCGATTGAATCGATGAGTATCAGAGCAATTAAGCATTTAAGGGTATCAAAGCAATTGCAAACACAAAACTAGAGCATGAAAAATAAAAGTTGCAAGGTTTTGCTTTTTGAAATCCTAAACCACACAGATTTAGAGAAGACATTGGAGCTTTACAAATAAACTCAAGAGGGGTGAAGATAAACCTTTGTAAAGATCAAATCCCCTTAACTCGAGTTTGATTTTTGAAATCACCAAGATTTTATCAAAAACAAGAGATCAAAACAAAACCAAAGGTATCAGAGAACAACTTGAAAACTTAGAGTTAAACAATTGAGGATATCACTTGGAAGCATTTAAGTGCCCAAAACTTGACATAAATGAGCTCCCCAAGATATTTAATAAATGAATCATGGAGCCATTTTGCATTTGAATTGCACAAGTTTTGTCTAGCTATAAGATCAAGTGAATACCACTTTTGAAATCAATTGAATACTCAAAACTGATACCATTTGAAACCACTTTCATGTAAAATGCAGAACTTTTGAATTTTTGCACAAAGATACTTTGGGAATACAAGAATCTTTCTCAAAAGGAATTCTTGAAAAAGGAAGTATCAAAGGAAAGATATCCCAAAGAAAAATTCGAAAGAAATTATAAAATCAGGCTGTACACAGATCGGATATTCCGATTATGGATCGGATATTCCGATGTGCACTAAACTCCAGAATATCGGATCTTCCGATTTAAAATCGGATGTTCCGATGAGTTGAGTTTTTCAGCCGATTGAAACTCAAAGTTCAGTCCACCTTTTGCAAATTTATCAAGAATTTTTGCAAATGAAGTCCAAATAAATTGAAATCATTAGGGAACTAACTTTGGACTATTTCAAACATTTTTAGGATAACTTTTGTTTGCAAAGTATTTTCATATAGCTCATTTTGGCAAAATGCGCTTTGAGGTACAAAGATGAAAACAAATTTCATAAACCCTCAATGTGCAACTTCAACTTGGATTTCACCAACAATTGAACCCTCATGGCTTGAAGGATTTGAAATGCATTTTTGAAGCCATGACAATTTATAAAACAATGAAATCCAATTTGAATGCCAAAATTCAATAATAGGCTCTTTTTGGTTGAAAACAAGGACTTTGAGTCAAAATAGTTTTTAACATAGAATTTTCAAATTGAAAGCTTGTAAAACATTTGAAATACATAGTATAATATTTTTACAAAGCTTTTTGCAAATTTGGATCTATTAAAACATAAATTTTGCTTTTAGTCCAAAGAGGGTTCTTTTGAAGAACCAAATGAAAATCCAATAAATCAAATACTCAACAACACAAAAGATCAAATCCAATTTAAGAGAATGAGATAAGATTTAGAGATTGAACTTTTGTGTATGAGTTTGGAATACCATTTTGAACTAAGATATGGCACAAGATCTAGTCCACATGGTGAAACTCACTAAGTGCAATATTTTGATCTATATCGGTCAAACTAATTTTTTAGTCGAGTTTCTAAATAAAATAACTTTTGTTTGATTGGTCTTTTGGAAATCTTTTAAACACGAAAGATGTTAAGAATGACCAACTCAAGGATTTTTGTATTGAAATTATTTTCAAAGTCTTTTTACTTTAACTCTATGAAAATTATACATTTAAATCCAAAACAAGATACTTCTATCTAGGTTTTTGGTATAAATCTCATTTTCTTTTCAAAATAGATTTTATGAAGCAAAAACCTTTGAAAAACATTTTGAAAGCATTTGTATACATTTCTCAACTAGTTTTCAAAAGATTACTAATAGATTAGCAAATTTTGAGTTTTGGCTAAAAGGTTGATTTTGAAAAATATATAAGCACTTATAATAAATATGGGCACACGTAGGGATGTGATACACATGATTACGAATTAGCACTCCCCCTAAATGTGCCACACCTAACTTGCTCAGGATTACAATTGAAGCACAAGTAAGAAGCATGAGCAAGGTACAATCAACAAGCAATTAAATTGGTTTTCATGAAACTAATGCATTCTAAACCTACACAAGGCTAGAAGCTAAATAAAGTACTCAATTTAAATTGCAAGTTACCGAGATGGCATTGGCTCATGATAATAGAATGATCTTCCTCATGCTTGGCTCCATTTGACATGATGAAATCTTGTTTTCCTCGATTGAGCCAAGTGTCCAATCCATCTCTCATTGCCTAAAAACCTTTTAGGCAGTTTTTGGTACCCAATCCTTGTTGGGTCCAACAATGTTAGTCACAATAGATTTAGGAACCCAAATGGCCCTAACTTTGGCATTAAAGGAATGACTAACATTTCTAGAAATAGGTTTGCGATATTTATTCCTCCTAAGCATATAATTGTCATTGAGTTGTGAATACTTAGGATGACAAACATATTTAGCAACTCTATTTCTAGTTTGATCCTTTCTAAGCAAATGATAACCATTAAAGTGAGAAGGCATAGAGGATCTAGTATATCTAGCAAATGATTTGTTATTGTTATCTCTCCTAAGCAATTTATTTGAATTGCTTTGGGTTGGCTTAGGAGTCCTAACAATTTTTGCAAATCCATTTCTAGATTTACTCTTCCTATGCAAATGAATAACATCATTTTTGGTGGGCATAGGGGACTTGACAAGCTTGGCAATTACATTACCATTCTTGTCCTTCCTAAGCAAATAATCATTATAATGAATAGCAGGCTTAGGGATTATACTTTTGGGACAATCCTTACCGATATGCCCCTTTTGCCGACAATTGAAGCAAATTCGAGTTCGACTTCTTCTTATCCTCTTACGGTGTTGCTTCTTGCCGTCAAGCCTCATCTTTGATGACGTTCCCGTGCCATCAACTTGATTAGGGCACACCGAGGCAAGGTGACCCTTCTTGTTGCATCCAAAGCATCTCTTGATCTTCGAGAGTTTTCCATGGTGCTTTGGCTTGTTCTTCTCCCTCTTGGAGATGTAGCCAAGTCCTCTTCTATCTTGAGGCACCCGAGGCCCGCTCAAGATCTTGTCGAGGACGGCTTTGCCCTTGTAGCACTTCTCCAAGTAACTTTCCAGCTTTGTGACTTGTTTCTTGAGCTCATTGTTTTCCCCTACAAGATTAGTATCTAACAACATAGAGGAACTTGAAGCAATATCATTAGAGCATGAGGGCATATCAATGCTAGAAGTAGACATATCAATTTTGGATGAAATGCAAGAAATGACATTTGAGCAAGGCATTTCATCAATTAAATTACATTGAATACTAATGTCTACACTAGGCTTAATGAATTCCTTGAGAAGGATCTTTTCATGATTTTCCTTAAGGTCATCATAATCTTTTTGAAGTGAGTCATGCTTCAACTTCAAAATTTTGTATTTAGTTTTCTCCTTCTCAAGAGATTCATTTTTCACCTTTTCATTAGCAAGAGCACTCTCAAGTTCAAGATTTCTTTCTTTTTCAAAGATAAGCAAATCTTCTTGCCTCTCGAGAGTGTCCTCTTGTTTCTCTATTGTATCGAGCAAGGCAAGCATTTTAGGTAGTGATATTTCTCTAATATCACCAAACCTATTATCATAATCGGTATCACTATCATCATCACTCTTACCAAAATCATCTACATTTAGAGATTTGGATATGTGTGATACCTTCTTCTCCTTTGCCATGAGGCAAATGGGAGTGTTGTCATTGCTTGGGGCGGAAGAGGAGGTAGATGGTGATGTCGGTTCTTCATCACTTGATGTAGAGGTTGAAGAATCATCAACCGACATCCGTTCTTGTATGCAATCCTCATTTGATGATGTGGACACATCATATTTGTCTTGAAGCATTGTCCACATATCGTGAGCACTCTTGAGGTTGTATATCTCATCAAATATCTCATCGCTCACAGAACTAAAAATAGCGTTAGTAGCTTGAGCGTCTAGATGTAAGCATTTCTCTTCTCCTTTAGTTGGAGCCACTTCGTTTAGACGAAGAGAAAAGCCGACATCTACTATCCACCATAATTGTGGGCTCATGGATTTAAAGAATGAAATCATGCATAATTTCCAATGAGCATAATTATAACCATAAAGCATTAGTGAATCGTGAGAGTGCACTAATCCGCTAGTCGTCATCCTTTTTACTCTCTAAGCGGTAAAGCCTAATATGAGAGTGACCGTGGCTCTGATACCAATTGAAAGGATCGAGGATGGACGCCTAGAGGGGGGGTGAATAGGCGATTTACAATTTTCTAAAACAACGCAATGGAAAAGAGATCGGAACTTCCGATATGGAGTCGGAGGTTCGGTGTCTAATCGGAATATCCGATATGAGGTCGGAATATCCGATTAGAACAGAGTCTAGTGAATTGCAAAACTAATTACGCCTAAACACAAATTAATTCTACTCAAAGCTAGCACAAGCAAGTATCAACAATTTGAAGTAAAGCTAGCTAGCGAAGTAATCAACCCTAGATAGATCAATTCAATACAAGATAGCAAAGTAAAGCAATAAGCACATGTAAAGAATTGACACGATGATTTGTCTACAGTTCGGACTTCCTCCAAGGAGGTTCCTACGTCTTCGTTGAGGAGGCTCGGTCACACTTGAGCCGGTCTTTTCCAACCCTATTCCTCGCCAATCTCGGTCACACTTGAGATGTGGCTTCACTTCTTGATTTCTTCCCTTTCGAGGCGAATCGAACCTTCAACAAACTTCTCACGGCACACCACACACTTTGGTTGCTCGTGAGCGACGCCTAGCCGTCTAGGAGTCTTCAAACTCCAAGAGTAACAAATCCAACAAATGGATGATCTTGGAAATGAACTCTAGTGCTCAAGATGTATCTCAATCTAACTCATTCTTCGCAATAACTCTCACTTCCCACACCTCACTCAAAGAGGGATCACCAAGATCACAAGGGAAGGAAACAAGGAACTCAATCCACTCCTAATCACAACACTTGTGATTAGAGCTCTCTCTAGCTAATGAGATGACCAAGGAGCAACAAATGCATCACAAGGTATTCTCTCTACTCCACTAGCTCAACCTCTTGTTTAGCCCTTCAACAATATCCTCAACCCTGTCTCCCAACCGGCCAAGGGGGGTATTTATACCCCACACCCAAAGACTAGCCGTTGGAACAAGAAAACTAGCCGTTTTACACACATCGGAACTTCCGATCCCAACATCGGAACTTCCGAACAGGCTAAAACTCCAGAACAAACTCAATCCAATAAACACATCGGAACTAACATCGGAACTTCCGATACATCGGAACTTGCATCGGAACTTCCGATCTGGACAGAGAGGCACCTTACAGAAACCTTTCAAAAAGTTTCTAAGTCTACATCGGAACTTCCGATCTGACATCGGAACTTCCGATCTAACATCGGAACTTACATCGGAACTTACATCGGAACTTCCGATCAGGCAAAAAATCAGCACACTTGCAAACTAAAAACACTGATCGGAACTTCCGATTTTCACGATCGGAACATCCGATTTGACCAGAGAGCACCCTTTTTGAGTTTAACACTTATCGGAACATCCGATCCAAAGATCGGAACATCCGATCCTCACAGAGAGGTTCTAGACTCTCACCAACACACCACCGGACTTACCGATGGATCGGAACATCCGATCCCCAATCGGAACATCCGATCCAGACAAAAAGACAAACAACCCCGGTGTACGTGATGTGTATTGTGTCTCTCATCTATTTAAGGATAGATAACACTTGAGCACAGAGACACTTCTAAATCATCCACGTTGCATCCCTCTTAATAGTACGGCACGCCTATAACAAGACACTCTATCTAGTTACCTTTGACGCCGCACGCGATCAATCCCCTTTGGGGTCTTTATGATCTTCAATCATACCTCATTTCCCCGGGATTGTCACATCGCTCTTTCTTGAAGTCCTCATGATTTACGATCATCTTCTCTTCAAGATCATCACACAGCTCTACTTCTCTTTTACCGGATCATCACCCGGCTCTCACAACATCTTGTTCATCTCCTCTTGATGAACATTCTTTTCTTTCCTTCTCAACGGGATCTCCTCTTGACGTTCATCACCTCATGATGTCGTCCTTGTCCCGTTTCTTTATCTTAACCATCATTGGACCTAACCTGGCTCAATCATCACTTATGAAAATAGTTAGTCCAAGATGCATAGTTGTCTCAATCATCCTTGCACTCAATTAACACATAATGAATGCCTCCATAATGATTGAGCACAACCTAAATCAATTTAAATGAATAATTGTATTTGTGTCTTAAGTATATTGATACAACTAATGTTTCGTTATACTCAAGAACTATCGATTTTCCTTAATCGATCACAAGAACACCATCAACTCATGATGCAATGTTCTTTGATTATTAAGAGATAAACGACCTCAATTTAAATCTTCATTTAAATTGATATGAGTATACAATAACTACACAGGTTTTCATATACTCATGTTGATGGAAAGTAATGATCCATAATATGTGGAATGTATGGAAATGATCATTACTCTAAGCCATCAACTATAAGATAAACTCCACAAAGATATGTGCATACATATAATTGATCTTGAATCAATATGCACGTATCCAATTTTATTTCTTTGGAGCATATCCTATGATACCATGAGTATACTACAACTATGCATGTTAAATGTATACTCAAAGATCTAGTTTCAATGTCTTGATCATTTATATGTTGTAATGAGGAATAGATCAATGCAATGAAACATTAAGTTAGAGTGTGAACTCCCCCTAAATGTGTGCATCCATGAAATATATGGATTGGGAAACATGATACACAATTTTTGGTTAAAGCAACGGAGAAATTCATACTTCAACTTAAATCCTAAGTATGCAATAAAATAATAAACATTGATACAATGCATACCTTGGGTTTTCCATTTTTCATTCAAATGTGAGGCTACTAAACATAAGCTCAATAAATATGTTAGTCTCATTAACAATTAGTTTTGTCAATTATCATCAATCATCCTTGATGAGATGAAAATAGTAATTACCTAAACATTAGTCTCATATTAAGATTTGTCATTAATCACCAAAACCAACTTAATGGATCAACCTAATGGAGGTTGTACTTACAGAAGTCAATCACAACTTATTAATATATCACGGATACGAGAGATGGATTGAACTGTCAAAGGATGACATGCTTCTCGCCTTGAGTTCGATCTTCATATAGTTTGGCAAAGGGATTATTACATCAGTACTTTAATCATATGCGTTTGGGAGTTGGCATGCTCTGCAAGGAGTCGCTATCGACTATTGGATTAGAAAAAGGGTTTTCCGAATCCATGTCCAAATGCGCATGAACCTACAGGGCCACACACTTAACGGGCTGGGACGCATTAATTCGGATTGGATCCGTAATTAATGGACCTCGTGGGCTTAGCTCGTAGATGGGCCCTGACTGCCTAGGGTTTCACCTCGTGGCTATATAAGGAGGGGAGGAGGCTAGACGAAGAATACACTTTCGTGCGATTTAGAGGTGTTTCACCAGAAACCCTAGCCACCTCCTCTTGTTGCCCCTGCCGAGCGACCCGGTGCTTACACACCGACGCACGACGTTTCATCCCCGGACATGTGGACTGTTGTGGTGACGCTGCTGCTACTGCGGCGTGAAAAGGACGATCCGCAGCGAGGACGATCAGTGGCGAGGACGATCCACGGCGAGGACGATCTGCTGTGAGGACGATCCGCGGCGAGGACGATCCACGCCGAGAACGATCCACTACAACGACGTGCGAAGAATTCCGCAACTGCGCGTCTAGTGGTAATATAATCCCGTTCTTGCGAGTAGCTTTTCTGGTTTGTGGTAGAAATTTTAATTTGTGCTAGTGTATCATGCCACGTTCCCCAACAAGCCGCCCGGGCTCCCTGCCGCGCCACAGCCTCCGTCCCTCTCCAGCCCGTCCGATACCGCCGCCACCTCCCTGCCGCGCTGCCGGTCTGGTCCCGCCACTCGCCGGCGACGCCGCCTGCGCCCCTGCGCCGTGCGCCGCCACCGGCTTGCGTTGCCCGGCCGCCTCGGCGCCGCTCAGCCTCGGCCGACCCCACCACCGGGTTCCCGCACCGCCGGCCGCTGCCGCGCCATGCGCTGCCCGCGTCCTTGCTCCGGCGCCGTCGCTCGACCACCGGCTCGCCGGAGCCCACCGCCACCGCCCGGCTACTCGCCGGAGCCCGCCGTGGCCACCATGGCCGGCGCCCCATGAAGCCATGCCTTCCTCTGTTTCTTTGCATTTGGGGAAGAAGCCACTAGTGTATGACAACATGGCCCCACAAGCCATAGACCCATTGCCTTCCAAAAATCAGGAAATCAGGAAAAATAAAGATTTCGGGGAATATTTCTCGTTTTTCTATTTTCCAGCATTTTCCAACTTTGAAGGCTCATAACTTTTCCGTCCGAACTCCGATTGACTCCGTTCAAATTTCTAAATTCAATATCTACCTGCCAGTGTAACTTTTATAATTTTTGGATTTTATTTATTTTATTGTTATTTATTCGTTGTGTGTGTGCATGCATGTGAGTGTGTGAGTATACATGCATGTGTGTGTGAATGCATTTAATGCATGCATGTGTGTGTGCATGCTAGTGTGTGTGTGCATGGCGTGCGTGAGTGCATGGAGCATGTGTATGTGCGTGATGTGTGTGCTGCATATGTGCGTGCGTTGCGTGCGTGAGTTTGCATGTGTGGGTAGCGCATGCGAGAAGGATGTCCGAGAGGAGACCGGTCTTGGTAGCGATTCTTTGTCCGAGTCCGGCCGTGCGTCTTTGGCCGGGTTGAGATGGAGACTACTTGGTTGATAAGTATACAAGAAGGAATCGGCTGGCTATGGAGTCCTTTAAATAAGAGGGTTCTAGGGGCTTAGAACTCATCCATCCAATGAAAAGGGCAAGAAGCAAAAGGTGCCTACAACAAAGAAAAGCTTTTGTGCTCTCTTTAGTTTGTTTAGGGTTTTCTAATCTTGTGAGATTAGAGATTTTGTTTAGGGTTTTCTAATCATTGAAGATTAGAAGATTTTTTTTTGGTGTCATCTTGTTGAAGATGGCTTTGGAATAAAAAAAAAAGTTTATGCAATATTCTCTTATTTTTTTTTGCTTTGATTCTTGATTAGAAGGTTTGTTCGATTTTTGATAGAACTAGTTTTGATTTTTGTTCGACTTGTCTCGCTAATTAATCTAGGGTTTTGATCTCTTCATTATTAGATATTCTTCCGCTATTTAGGGTCTTTTATTTTCGTAAAGAAATAGTTGAATTTTATTCGCATCTATTCACCCCCTCTAGTTGCCTACTCGGTCCTACAAGTGGTATCAGAGCAAGGTTCTACTAATCCATCTTAACAGGTGATTAGTAAACGGTAAGTTATGGCAACAGAGAAATACTCAAACAAGCCGCCAATCTTCGATGGCACAGACTTCCCCAATCAAGCGGATCCGATGATCGCATATCTTCAAGCTCAAGGTAACGCGATTTGGCGCAAGGTAAAAATTTAAATGCGAGCTTCCTTCTAATGATGATATTGATAAAATCGAGTTTGAGAAAGATGTTGAAAACAATAATAGAGCTAGAAACATATTGCTTCAAGGACTTGCTAGAAAAGAATTCGATAGAGTCATCATTTACTCATTGCTCATGAAATTTGGAAATCTCTTCAAGATTATCATGAGGGCAATCGACTCTGTAAAGAAGCTAGGCAAGATCAATTTAAAAAGGAATACACTAGATTTGAAATGAACTCTGGAGAATCTCTAGATGATTGTTTTGCTCGCTTTATGAGAATCTTAAACAATCTTAGAGTTTGTAGATGTAAAGTACACCGACTCACTGAAAATGCTAGACATTTCCTATCATCTCTTGATCTTAAAATCGGCAAATGAAAGTGATCGCTTTTAGGGAAGCTCATAAGATGAGTGAAATGACTTTGGATAAACTATATTCTAGTCTCAAGACTTTTGAGATAGACATTGTTTCAAGAACTTCCAATGATAACTCTATGGCTCTGAATGCTAATTCTTCATATGATAATGCTACTAGTTCTTCATCATCATATTCCATTATGCTTTGAGTGCTCTTAGTGATGAACAGCTAGATCAAATACTGTAAGATACACTTGCTCTTCTTTCCAAGCGTGTCAATGCAGCTTACATGAGATCAAGGGAGAGAAGAGGAGCCTCCATCCATTGCATACAAGCTGCGGCAAGGCCGGGCACATCCGTGCTAATCAAGCTTTCAAGAACAAAGATAAAGAGGAGAAGGAGCAAAGCAACTCCTCCAAGTCCTTCCGGCCAAAAGAGAGAAAGGACAAAAATAAGCAACGGACAAAGAAGATGCTCAACAAAGTCTTCGTGGCAATTGGTCGCTTAGACTTAAGCGACATTGATGATTCAACTGACGATGAGAAGGAAGCGAAGCAAACGGTTGAGCGAGAAAGATTTCACCGGATTTGTGCTTCATGGCGAAAGGGAACACTAGTGATTCTAGTGACAACGATAGCACCTCCAAATGACGGTGATGAGGTAATACCTTCGTATGATGAGCTTTGTGAAGTTTTAGTCATATTGAGAAAATCTTTAAGAAAATCTTCACTCAAAAATAAAAACTTAGAGAAAGATCTATCCATGCTGAAAACTGAAAACTTTGATCTTAGAAATTCAAATTCTGAAAAGACATGTGATTCTTGCTTAGATCTCAAATTTGAAATTAAATCTCTAAAAGAGGAACATATGATTAAACTAGAACAAGTTTATGCCAAACAATTGAAAAATGAAAAACTTGTGAAAAATGTTGGTTTCTCTACTGATGGTTTACATGGTCAAACTTCTTGTTCTAAATGTCCCATACTAGAATTGAAGTTGCATGATGCAGATGCTAAGATTACTCAATTGTTTAATGATTTTCTTACACATGAAGTTCTTTCATGCTCAACTTGTCGCAAGCAAAAAGAAAAAGTAGATGTTTCCTGTAATAATTGTTTAACACTCTCTCGAAAAATTGATTACTTGGAAAAGTCTTTAGAACGTTTTACTAAAGGAAAGAAAAATCTAAATATGATTTTGGATCAATCAAGAGTCAGCACTCATCACAAAGGTTTAGGTTTTGATCCTTATGCTCATCACAAATCATATGCTCCTACTATTGTTAAAACTCTTGAAAGTGGAAAGTTTGAAATTGTCAAAGAACACGAAAAGCTGTCTTCAAATCTGCTGAATTTTATCTTCTACTATGATGAATGCAAATGTTGCTTCGCTTCTAAAGACAAACCATTTGTTAAGTACAATTGCACTCATTGTGGAAAAGATGGTCATTTGATGAATTTTTGTTTTAGACTAGCCAAACAACAGAGAAAGGAAAATTCAAAGGCTAAGTCTAACTTTAGACAAACACGTATCATTTCTCCACATGTTCCGCTAGTGAAAGCAAACAAAATACTGAAATTCATTTACTTTGCATTCACAAGCTTTTGTACGATCACCTCCTCGCCGAGTGATTCAGATCTTTGGATACCTAAATCATATTTCTCTAACCCCAGTAATGAATCCTCAACATCTTCTGTTCATAACATGTAGGTGGTACGAGAAGGGAAGGAGAACATCCGGGTTGTTGATTCAGATGTCGTCAACACATGACAGGCAACCCAAGTTGGTTCTCCTCCCTAACAAAAGCATCTGGGAACGAAACGATCACTTTTGGAGATGCTACTACTGGACGCGTCATTGCAAAAGGTACTGTGAAGGTGAATGATCACTTTACTTTAAAGAATGTCTCTTTGGTGTCTAAACTGAAATTCAACCTTCTATCTCAGATCTCAATTGTTGGATGAAAACTTTGAAGTGAGTTTTAAACCAAATGCATGTAGAGTACTCGATGCTTCGAAACTTGACTCTTGAGATATCTAGACTTGGAAAAATTTTCATAGCAAATTTTAGCAATGCTTCAAGTTCACATTGTTTTGTTGCTTCAGAATCAAGAAATCTCAATTTTTGGCATCGTCGGTTAGGTCACATGGGCTTTGATCTGTTATCTAGATTGAGTGGTCTAGACTTAATTCGTGGCTTGCCAAAATTAAAATCTTGCAAAGACATTGTTTGTGCTTCCTGTCGACATGGTAAGATGGTTGGAGCCCCTCATGCTCCTGTCTCTCTTGTAATGACCACGGCCCCGGTCAACTTCTTCACATGGATCTGATGGGACCATCTCGAGTACAATCGGCCAGGAGGTAAGTGGTACTTTCTAGTAATAGTTGATGATTATTCGAGATACTCTTGGGTGCATTGTCTGTCTTCAAAAGATGAGATTTTTGGACTCTTTCATATCTTCATTAAGAGATTGATAAATGAATTGCCTAACTCATTGAAAGCCATAAGAACGAGATAATGGTACAGAATTCAAAAATGCATTGTTTAAATCTTTTGTGAAACTAATGGGATTGAACATCAATTTTCTTCGCCATATTCTCCCTCACGAGAATGGTGTTGTAGAAAGGAAAAATAGAACTTTGATTCAAATGGCTAGAACTATGCTAGATGAATACAACACTTCAAGAAAATTTTGGGCCGAGGCAATTTCTTACGCTTGCTATATATCAAATAGGGTCTATCTCGAGCTTTACTTGGTAAAACATCTTATGAACTGAGATTTGATCGTAAACCATCTGTTTCTCACTTACGAGTGTTTGGTTGCAAATGCTTTATTCTTAAACATGGAAATCTTGATAAATTCAAGCTCGTAGTACAGATGGTATTTTCCTTGGCTATTCGTTGCACTCTCGTGGATATCGTGTACTTGATTTATCGACTAACAAATTGTTGGAGACATGCGATGTTACTTTTGATGAGGCTAGCCACAGAGCTAGACCCGACATTTCAGGTTCACGAGAAGATTTAGAGCCAATCTTTTGGATAAAAGATTCAAGAAAATGATGAAGATAATGATGATGATGAGCTCATACCTACTGAGCAGGAAGATGTTCTGAACAAATTGATGTGACTACTACTTGATTCTCCTACACCTCCCACGACGAGTGAAACAACTGGACCTCCCCTTCTTGTTTTGAAGAACCATCCTCTGAACAAATTATTGGAAGTCTTCATGAAAGGGTGACACGTTCTAATTCATCTCAAACTCTTTTATGCATGCATTCTCGCTTTTGTTGCAAATTTTGAACCTAAGAACATTACTCATGCTTTAACCGATAGTTCTTGGGTAGATGCGATGCATGAAGAGTTAGAAAACTTTGAAAGGAATAAAGTTTGGTCTTTAGTGGAACCTCCTAAAAATCAAAACATTATTGGAACAAAATGGGTTTTTAAGAACAAGTTAAATGAAGATGGAATAATTGTTAGAAACAAAGCTAGACTTGTAGCTCAAGGTTATTCTCAACTTGAAGGAATTGATTTTGATGAAACATTTGCTCCTGTTGCTCGTTTAGAAGCTATTCGCATCCTCTTGGCTTTTGCAGCTTCAAAAGATTTTAAGTTATTTCAAATGGATGTGAAAAGTGCTTTTCTAAACGGTTTTATAGAAGAAGAAGTTTTTGTGAAACAACCCCCTGGTTTTGAAAATGAAAAATTTCCTAATCATGTGTATCGTTTATCAAAAGCTCTTTATGGATTAAAACAAGCTCCTCGTGCATGGTATGATAGATTAAAAGGCTTCTTGCTTCAACATAATTTTGAGATGGGAAAAGTTGATAAAACTCTGTTTACTCAAAATTCAAATGATCAATTCCTTGTGGTGCAAATTTATGTGGATGATATTATCTTTGGAGGATCCTCCCACTCTCTTGTGTTGCAGTTTTCCGAGCGGATGTCCAGGGAATTCGAGATGAGTATGATGGGAGAGTTGACATACTTCCTTGGATTTCAAATCAAGCAAGCGAAAGAAGGGATCTTCTTGCACCAATCCAAGTATACAAAAGAGCTACTAAAGAAATTCGACATGGGAGAAGGAAAGTCAGTATCTACTCCAATGAGCACAACAACAATTTTGGATCTTGACGAGAATGGTGTCGAGATGGACCAAAAGAATCTGAAGCATGATTGGATCATACAGCATTTGGATCGCTTCGAGGCCTGACATACATTTTGCGATAAAGATGTTTGTGCGCTGATTTCAAGCCTCTCCTCGAGAATCACATCGACAAGCAATTAAAAGAATTTTCGAGGTATCTTCGCTCCACTTCGAATTTGGCATTTGGTATTCTTGTTCTTCTTCGCTTACACTCCTAGGATATTCGATGCTGATTTTGCGGGGTGTAGATTAGATAGAAAGAGTACTTCCGCACATGTCATTTTCTTGGCACTTCACTTGTTTCTTGGTCTTCTAAGAAAGCAGTCCTCGATTGCTCAATCTCTGCTGAAAATTTGAATACGCTTACCGCTAGTTGTTGTTCACAAATTCTTTGGATCACTTCAACTCTTAAAGATTACGGCATTAACTTTAGTAGTGTTCCACTTCTTTGTGATAATACTAGTGCAATTCACATCGCTAAAAATCCTGTTCAACATTCAAGGACTAAACACATTGATGTTCGATATCATTTTCTTAGAGATCATGTTGAAAAATGAGCTATTGAACTGAAATTTGTTGATTCGGATGCTCAAATTGCTGATATTTTCACTAAGCCGCTTGATTCTTCTCGCTTTGCTTTCTTACGCGAACTTGGGATCATTCATCCCCATGGGTTGATTTGAAGTCTTGATTTTAACTCTTTCATTTGTGTTACTTGACTTTGGTTACTACAAGGAGCTATTTTGTCGTTACACTTAAAGAAAACTCCCTGCTTTCATTACATCATGTAGTACAAAGCTTTGTTGACTATTCTTGTGTATATAGTCAAATTAATGCTACATTGCTTCACTTCTCACTAAAAGACTAAAAGACTAAAATAATTCAATTTGAGATGCTTTTCGAGAATATTTTGGCTCTTGTTCATTATGGTATTGCATTTGTGAAATAGGCTTAAAAGTTTCTTGTCATCTGTTGAAAGGCTAGGGCTGATTAGAAACTATGTGTGAGCTTTTGTTGGACTTCAAATGATCATTATGAGTCTCAAGCAAAATCAGTGTTTTAAATGATAAAAGCAAGTTGAAAAGATGAGCAAAAGCTACTTGGCTAAACACAAGTTTAGTACAATGTGCAGCTTCCTTGCCAGGATTTAAATTCAAAAGATGCAAGAAAAGGCTACTTGTCTAAACAAAAGTTCGTAACAATGTGAAGCCACTTGCCAATTTAAACTGAGAAAGATACAAGAAAGAACTACCTACTCATACACAAGTATGGGCTAGTGTGCGATTACTTGTCATCCTGTTGATCACAAAGCAAAATTGTCAAACTTGCTAAAAGAGAAAAAGGAAATTCAAATTTTTGAAAAGGCTTGAGACAAACATTAGTGAATTTGAAAGTCTCTCTTTGCTCATGATAGATTTCTTTTTAGCTTTGGCAAAATCAGTTTATGACATTTTACTTGTTTGCTCTAATTTGCTTATGCAACAACTATTCTATGTGTTAGAGCCTCCATATTCTCACAATTTGCTTTCTCATTGGATAAATTGATACAAAATGTAAAAACTCTCGTAAAAACTCTCCAAATGCTTTACTTTGATTATATACCTTGAATATACTTCAAAGCTTGAGATACTGCATTCATTAAGGGGGAGTTTTGAGATCTTGATGACTATTTTGTCAAAAAGGGGGAGAGCAAAAGTCAAGAAAAGAAAAATAAAAGAGAGGAGAATTTCAAACTGTTTGAGAATTTGGATTTACTTGGTCTTTACTTGGTCTTGGAATCTTTTGGGTCTCAATCTCTATTTTTTTTTTTTCTATACTCTTGTCAAATCTTATTGTGTTTTGTCAAATTACTCATCAAGGGGGAGATTGAAGGATCATTGTTTTTGATCCAATTGTTTTTGATGATGAGAATTTGAAAAGAGTTGAAATTGATTTGATTATTTGATAAGATTTGAAAGAGGTTTGATTATTTAGTGGTTGTATGGATTAACTTGAGTCAAGTCGCGGACTTGGGCTCAAAATTGTTTTTGTGTTTTTGTTCACGTGGGTGTGTTGCTTGAGGTCGAACGTGGTCGGTGGAGGGGCGAGACTAGGTTCAGGAGGAGGCGAGGTCGTGAGGGTCGAGGGTGTCATGCGAGATGTTTCGGACTAGAGAACGGTGCACGTGAGATCGAGATCGCTTGCAAACAGAGTGGCAGGAAGCCGTACACGTGTATACGATTTTTAGAGTGTGTGTGCATATGTGTGTGCATGCATGCAAGTGTGTGTGTACGTGCATGTGTGTGTGCATGCATGTGAGTGTGTGAGTATACATGCATGTGTGTGTGAATGCATTTAATGCATGCATGTGTGTGTGCATGCTAGTGTGTGTGTGTGCATGGCGTGCGTGAGTGCATGGAGCATGTGTATGTGCATGATGTGTGTGCTGCATATGTGCGTGCGTTGCGTGCGTGAGTTTGCATGTGTGGGTAGTGCATGCGAGAAGGATGTCCGAGAGGAGACCGGTCTTGGCGGTATGATTCTTTGTCCGGAAGTCAGTGCCGTGCGTCTTTGGCCGAAGTTGAGATGGAGACTACTTGGTTGATAAGTATACAAGAAGGAATCGGCTGGCTATGGAGTCCTTTAAATAAGAGGGTTCTAGGGGCTTAGAACTCATCCATCCAATGCAAAGGGCAAGAAGCAAAAGGTGCCTACAACAAAGAAAAGCTTTTGTGCTCTCTTTAGTTTGTTTAGGGTTTTCTAATCTTGTGAGATTCGAGATTTTGTTTAGTGTTTTCTAATCATTGAAGATTAGAAGATTTTTTTTTGGTGTCATCTTGTTGAAGATGGCTTTGGAATAAAAAAAAAAGTTTATGCAATATTCTCTTATTTTTTTTTGCTTTGATTCTTGATTAGAAGGTTTGTTCGATTTTTGATAGAACTAGTTTTGATTTTTGTTCGACTTGTCTCGCTAATTAATCTAGGGTTTTGATCTCTTCATTATTAGATATTCTTCCGCTATTTAGGGGTCTTTTATTTTCAGAAAGAAATAGTTGAATTTTATTCGGCATCTATTCACCCCCCCTCTAGTTGCCTACTCGGTCCTACAAACCTTCACTGAAATATTACATAATTCAATTATTAAAAATAATTGCCAAAATATGCTTTGTGAAACTTATTAATAAGGATGGTTTGATGAAACTTGGCTTTATGCAAATGAACCATATTAAGCCTTCCTTGGAAAGGCCCACATGTGCATACTTTCCCAGACTTGCTGAGTACTTTTGTATTCATGTGCTACATAAACTGTTGTTATCAGAGAACTATCAGGACGCCGTTGAAGACGGTGAGTTTTACGCCGAGGAGTTTGAGGAAGATCGCCAAGAGAACTAGTCGCGTGTCTTGTCGTCGCTTGTGGTGTTCTTGGGTTGCACTATTTGTCGTTTTGTTTCCGCTGCTGTGACTCTGGTCGTGTGACCGAGTATTGTAATAAGTAGCCATGTGGCTAATACTTTATAGTTATGTTACAATTTTGTTATGTTGGGCAATGATGTATCACTGTTGACTGTGTGTACTAGCTACTGATCTGGGACTAGTACAGAAATACACAGGAGATTTTGGATAGCCGATCCGGGGTCCCACAAGGATAGTAGTAGTACCAACACCCATACGACGGTATTGACAGCTCAACGGTACTACCGGCTTTGTCACTGCGGTAGTGCCAGCCTCAAGAGAAAAATAGGATTTTGAACAAAATCTTTTCTCCAAAAACTCAACAACAAATCTCTGAGCCATAAGATGATCAACACATGATCACACCAACTTGCAAAACACATTTGTAATAACTCAGGTCATGCTCAAAATTTTTTAATCAAACTCCAACCAAATTTTTGAAAACACATTTCGCAGATCATTCAAGGTATATTTGCAAAAACATATTAAGCAAATAAATTATGGAATCTATGAGATTAATCCTCTTAGCCATGTGATGGTCAAACTACGATCAAATCAATCTTGCAAAAACCACGGTGCAAGATCACATGCCCTAGAATCTGGGCTCATAGACCTCCCGTTCATTCGCACCATGAATTTGCAGATAAACAATCAAAACCACAATGCATGAGCTATCTCCCTCTTGTAACACATGCAAGTCCATAGCCTCATGCAAACTCCAAATAATTTTTGAAAACACATTTCGCAAACAACTCAAAGATATATTTGCACAAACGCATTAAGCAAATAAATCTGAAGTCTATGAGATTTATCTTCTTAGCCATGTGATGGTCAAACCACGACCAAACTGTCTTGCAAAAATCATGGTGCAAGAATCACATGCTCTCAGGATCGAAACACATAGACCTCTCGCTTATTCGCATAACGAATTTGTAAATAACAACTAAACCACAAGGCATGAGCTATCTCTCTTTTGCAACACTTGTAAATCCATAGCCTTGTGCCAACTCCAAATCAACTCAATTTGCTTGAGCATCCTTGTTTTGCAACATATGCAAAACCTAGCTCCAGGCAATCAAAAATCAAACTCAAATGCATGAGCTCTCTATTTGCAACATATGCAAATCTCTAGCTCAATACATACCACTTAAACACAAACTTGCTTGAGCTCTCTCCTTTTGCAACTCATGCAAAACTTAGCTTCAAGCAATACCAAATAAACTAAAATAAGATTTTGTTTAAAGAACAAACATAAATTTCATCAATTGCAACACATGCAAAATATGAACTTCATGTAAAAGCATACGCATAAGCTCGTCCCATTTGCAACATATCCAAATCAGAGCAACTATGCGAAAAACCAAAGCATATGCTTATCATATTTGTAACACATGCAAATCAGAGCAATATGCTAACAAAGCCAAGCATGTGCTTCACCCATTCGCAACACATGCCAAATGGTTAATTCCGTATAAAAACCAAATCAAGAAGAAATTTGAGCTCGAGTGATCAACAGGATTGAGATCATCAACACATGATGAAGCTCAAAGCAAAGGACTCAACCCCTCTTAATAGTACAGCGCTAAATTAGACTCAAAGCTAGAAAAAATCTTAGCCTATCTAGTTATACCTTTGCGCCACCGCAAGCGATCCCCTTTAGGGCTTTAAAATCTTCAATATTTTTCTCTCTGGGATCGTGACCTAGCTCTCTTAAAGTTTTCATGATCTTCAATCATTTTCTTCTTCAAGAGTGTCACGCAGCTCTATCATCTTGTTCATCCACTCTTGATGAATCTTCTATTCTCTTCAACCTTTGGACTAAATCCTATTCCAAACTTATTGAAAATATTAGTCCAAAATACATGGTTATCTCAATCATCTATTGCACTCTTAATAAACACATAATGGATGCCTCTAAGATCGATTGAGCATAACTCTAATCAATTTAATAAATTTAATTATGTCTTGAGTACATGATGCGACCAATGATTTATAATACTCAAGAACTATCCATTTGTCCTTGATTATGAACATCATCAACACATGATGAAGTGCTTTCTAATGATTAATAAGACAAATAAACTCAATTTAATCTTTCATTTAAATTGATATGAGTACATACTAACTACACAAGTTAAATATACACTCAAAGAATAGTTTGAAGATATTGATCCTTTATATATGGAGTGAAGAATAAATCAATACAATGAAACATCAAGTTAAAGTTTGAACTCCCCCTAAATATTTGCATCCATGTAATATATGGATTGAAAAACATAATGAACATTTTGTGGTTAAAGCAATGGGGAAATTCATACATTAACTTGAAACCTAAGTATCCAAGATAATGAACATTGATACAAGTGCATATATTGGTTTTCCATTTTCCATCCAAATTTGATACTACTAAAGATGTACTCAATAAAACATGTTAGTCTTATTAAAGATTTGGTTTATAATTAAACAAGGATTAATCATTAACCTAAAACTAATCACCAAAACCAATAAGGCTTGAACTTACAGCAGAGGCACTTATCTTTACCCATAAGACATGACCAACTCTCATTAGCGCTCTTTTCACACTTCATTTGGTTTGTGGTAGAGAGATTATGACATGAAATGTTACATCACGCTAGACCTAACTTTGCACTAGCCACGTGATGTTTAACACTTCCTATGGCAGCAATAGATATTTTTACGTTCTGTACCAACGACAGTTATACGCCCTGTTGTAACCACTTCCCCCATATCAAGGCATACATTGTTGTATTAGCAAGCGTTATTCTCAACACATTGGTGTGCACCCTTCGAGCAAACCTACCTGGAATGCACGTACTACTTTGGCCTTCTAATGTACAAAACTAGATCCAAGCAACTTAATAGGTTATGGCCACCCCCATAGTAGCAGTTACAGTTGCACTAAATGTCTTGGATTATAGCAATACTACGTTTGGTCTTTAATCCGACCTGGGCGAGAACTCCCCCTACACTATGTGCAAATCCATGCACTTCACAAATTATATAAATAACTCACACGTGCCAAACTTTAGTTTTTAGCTTTGATTTTATATCAAATTGCCATATACTATTTTCTAAATATGTGAAAATTCCCATCTCCAAACAAATAGTATGTCTGATCATTTGTTCCCTCAAGTCTAAGCATTACTAAGCAATTGATTAAATATTCTAATATACCCGAGTTGACATCAATAATTGCCTAAACCCTTAGTCTAAGCATTACTATGCAACAAGTAGGAATATCTACCATTACCCACAATATAGCAAATTTACTGAAAATACGCGTATGCATACATAAAGTGATAAAAACTTATAATTTAAATGAAATAATGATATCAACATGATCAAAGGAGGTGCTTGCATTGCTCGTTGAATTCTTGAGTGGGTTCGTGGTAGGCGATGAAAGTTTTCGGACGTTGATATCTACACGCAGTTCATCGTATAGCAATAATAAAAAGCAAATGAATTCAAACAAAGACTAAGTCCAATTATTATTATTTTTGTAGAAACATAAAGAGCTTGATTTTAGGAAAATTTAAAAATTGATTTCACTTAATTTAGAGTTTATTTACAAAGGCTATGAGCATTTGAATTATAATATACTAGAAGATACATAAAATAGAAAAAGGGGTGACATGTAAGACTTATTTCTAGAAAATACATGTTTCAATAGAGGAGACATATTCTTGCTTGAACTAAAAGCGCATTTATCATTTTCTTGGTTTTTAACTAAATTTTATACCGACTGACATATTGTGTCCACATGTTAGTGAGTCATTGTCTTAAATACCGTTTTGGTTTTTAATCTTAACTCGTTAATCTAATTGGCACACATGTCAGTGACACATAAGTTCAAAACTAAGTTAATTAGATTATTTTCTAAATTAATGATGTTTCTAACAGTTAGGGCCCATATGTTAGTGAATTGTAAAGTTGTGAGAGATGTGTGTGCCTAACAAGTGGGGCCCACCTATCATAGACTCATAATAGGATAGAGGCTTGCGAGGTTCGCTGACGATGAACGGCGGTGAATCGTGCTAAGTGAGTGGTCGGGTTAGCTAGAGAGGAGCTAGGGGAACCATTAGCGGTGGCCAAAGGTGATCGGAGTTAGCTAGAGGCCGAGCTAAGTGGCGTCAGCCATGGAAAGCAACAGAGGGAGAATCATAGGCGTGATCGCCCTCAAACAAGTGAGGGGAAAGCATCAATGAGGTTTAGGGACTGCGTTTTGGGGCTAGGCGGCAACAGAGACTAACCGGAGAGTACTAGCAATGGTGACCGTGCTTGGGGAAGAAGACAACCGCAGCAGCGATGCTTCAAATGTTAGAGCTGTGATCAATGTAGAAAATATGGTATGGGAATCATGATGATGCTCTGGACCAAAGGAATTGAGGAATGGCTGGCCAGTTAGCTTAATGGAGCTTGTCCTACTCGAAGAGCTTCTTAGCATCAATGGAGCTCTCGACGGCGCAATGGTCTTGAGTTCAGGTGGAGTGGGAGTTAGGGTGTGTACAGTGCTAGGGATGACCATGGCAGCCCTTAAATAAGCACCAGAGAGGAGTGTTGGCGCGAGCCCGTGAGATCGGTTCCATGAATAGGGGAAAGGTGACACATCGGCGTAGGATTTTTCGACAGCTAGACGGCATAGGGTGCCAGGAGCAACGACATAGGCAACAGTAAGTAGTGGCACAACAGCGATGCCATGGCTCAGGCAGGGCACAACACGACGAGAAGATAGGGCGTGGGTGCGAGTTTCGAACTTTTGGCGACGTTCTTGGTGTGGGAGGCGTGGAGGAGGCTGGCGGCGAGGCAATGCTACACGGCTGCGACATGTCACCATTTTCCTATGCTCGGGCGTGTGCTAGCAAGGTGTGCTGGAACCTAGAGCACACATGGCGTGGCATGGTGCAGGGCGCACATTGGGCAAGGGAGATCACTGGTACGCAGGTCTATCTTGTCAGCGAAAAGAGAGGCTGAGTGAGGAAGCAAAACAGGGAAAGTGGGTTTTGACTGAATATGTTTCCTGAGCGAAGTCACGGCCTTATGGAAAGGATGCTTTCCATTTTTGGATTTTACCAAATTCAATTTAAGTCTTTAATTGCAACTAGTTCTTCTGAAATTTATTTGGGCTATGAAACTAGCTTCAAATTTTATGAAAAATATTTGAAGGTGATCCTGGGATGTTACTAGTGTTTCTATAAAAAATTTAGAGGATAAGAAGTTCTACGAGTTTCTTAAAAAATTATTGTAGTGCTTCTTTTTTTATGAAGAATCTAGTATTTGATTTTTCATAAGCATCAATTAAATTAAAACAATTCATAATTTTTTGTTGAAGAGGTCATTTCGACTATTTGGAACCCAAAGGAAATATTTCATATTTTGATGGGATTTGAATTTGAAGTATAAAATCAGAATCATATATAGGTTGTTGAAAAAGAATTTTTTAACCGTAAAAATTTCTAGAAAACTCAAAAAATATTGAAAAGTTATATTAAGGTCAAATGTCAACTTGAATATTTGATTTTCAAATTTTGTGATCTTATAATCCTAATACCAATCAAGAATATAGAGAACACTCGAAGAACAATCACATCACATAAAAGATGAACAAATATAGATATCTCAACTACTTCCTCTTGATTGATTGTATATTTATTCTGTTGTACACTGAGGTGTTATATTTATATCTAAAATCTCTTAGGAGTAGTTTCAAAATTCGTTTACCAAAACCAAAAATCCGATTGTATTTCGACAACCAAAACTAAAAGTCCGCATTGGACTGCTCAAAATGTACCTAGAGTACAGCAGCACTATTGCTGTTCATCAGCAAAAAGTGTACTATTACTGTAGCGCATCATTATTTATTTTGAGGGAAAGTAGGATTTTGTTCATTCAGAATTTGCAAAGGTTTCTTTTTTTGGAAGCAAAGTTTTACAGTTTACTCGCTTCGTCCAAGTTTATGGAAGTATTTTTTTTTTGGCACATAGACTAAAAAATATCGAAAATGAGTAGATTATTACTAATTATGATCTCTAAGTACTATATTTAGTGTATGAATGTAAAAAATATCAAGTAAACTTGGATATTTATTAGAGGTATAAAGAGAGCATGACACTAATTTATATTAGAACATGAAATAAATTTTTATATTTATCCTTATCTTTATCTTTTAGAAGACATAGAGCAGTCGTAGTCGTAGTGCCCTAATAATTCCAAGTGCGACCCATCAACCCATAGAACATGGATGCGTGAATGATCCGGATTGTGAGTGGCAAAGGCTAAAAAAATTTGGGGAAAAAAAATCAAATTGCTACAATATTTGAGATTTTGGTAAATTTCATTGAAATTTCGATTGATATTCATACTTTTAAACTAGATTTTTGAAAACACTGTAGCAATTTGATTTTTTAAAATTTATTTTAGCCTTTGCTGCTTAAAATACAGGTCAAAATATACCGTGCATTTTGAGTAGCAAAACAGAGGATCCAATAGGTGACTGATCGGGCCCTGTCAGTTTTAAGCTTCGACGAGGTCTAAATTGCTAGAGCGCCGGCCCAAGCCCTGGGTCCCCCGCCCTCCGACATGGCGCACAGCCTCCCCGGCGGCGCCTCCCCAATTTGCTGTTGCCCCTGCCCGCCCTCCTACGCTGCCGGCCGAGCCACCCTGGTATCTCCCCCTTGCCGCCGCCGAGTGCTGGCCTCGGCCTCCCTTCCGCCTCCCTCTCCGGCCATCGAGGGCCGCGGCGTCGGGTTCTCGGTGACAACGCGGCGGGGGCTGGTGCTGCCGGTGCTCAAGGACTGCTCTCTCCGCATCCCTCCGGGGCAGCTCTGGATGCTCCTCGGCCCCAACGGCTGCGGCAAGTCCACCCTCCTCAAGGTCTTAACTTTTCTGGATTGAATCTGGTGCTCTCACGTGCTTTTTATCCTTACACTGAGAATTGTGATCTGCTCATCAGCTCGTGGACCGAAATTTTCTCAGATTGACATATGCAAATTGCGAGGAGGCAATTCCAAGGTTTATGGTGGATTTGGGCTCTAGTACACCATGCTCGTGACCTTTTTAGGCAATGGAGAACCTTTTGTCCTTGGTGCTTTATCAGAATTCAAAATGCTTAATCGGAGCCATTGTATTTTCTGATGATCCTGGCTGAAACTCTAAGTACTGAGAGAGGGTTTGCAAGACCTAGGAATGGGCCAAAATTTACTGAAGCTGTGCCCATACTGTGACATCTTGCTTGGGGAAAAAACTTTCATCTGCCATCAGGAACCAATAGGAAGTTTAATTTGAGAGTTGAAAGTGAATATATCCATTATCATAAATATCAGGATCTTTAAGTGTAAGTAAGCAATTTTTGCATCAGCTCTTAAGAGTTGTGCATCGGTATCAAGCACATTGGAACTATTGGAGCAATGTTCACAGATGGCCATGGTAATTTCACATTTTCCATAATATATGTTCACCCTGAATCAAAAGATAATAGGAATATGAAGTAATCGAGAGAAGTTGCATAATCTACTCTGGTGTTATTACAATATTTTGTACAGAAGCCTGAAAAAATATTTGGTTTCCCAACGTGGTTCTATTTACTTACATGTTTTCCTTTATTTTCTTCTCTTTTTTGCTTAATTAGAGTACCAAACTTTGGAGATTGATTTATTAGAGCTTCTTGTTACTAATACCTTAATGGGATGCTAACTTCATGTTTTTTTCTAGGTTTTGGCAGGTTTCCTAAATCCCTCTGCTGGTACAGTGTATATTAATAGGCCATGCAGCTATGTCTTCCAAAATCCTGATCACCAGGTTATTACATCTGTTCTGCTATCAGTTTTTTACCGGCAATTATGCCACACTGCATTATCAAGTGGAATAAAAAATAATGTTAAAGGTATATATTTTAATTACGACATGAAATTGATTAAAGTCCTTTTCTACTCTATCTGATATGTAATAATACTTTGCAGCAAATGGAAAGTGATATGGCCCGGTGTTTCTTCCTTGCATATTCAATGTAGCCTGAATCAGCATGTTGGTCATAGTTTGAGTAGCTCTTAGTGATACAATTTTGTCGGATGAATAAGACTAGTCATTAATTAATGTGATATGGCCCGATGTTTCTGAACTCCACAAGTTGCAGATTTTATGGACTTGTTACTTCACAGACCAACTTGTCGTAGAAAAGCAACAGATAACAGAATGCATCTCCTGATTTTCAAAAGTCAAATACAGTTTTATTTATTGAAATATATATTCAGCACTTAGTTCACTAGTACCCATGAGTTATAAGCATGATGTAGACAAGTGCTGATATATCTGGTTATCATACAATGTTACTGGTAAATACCGCCTATAATAGTTATAGTTTCACCAAGCCAGAAAAAGGTGCTACAAGCTTCTCTTATGAATCCAGTTCTGTGTTTCTTGGTTTGGTGATCTCCTTTCACAAATCACAAGTATTGAGTCCAAGAGTAATTTTTGAATTAAGATTTATGGGCATATAAGATGTTGATATTTCATTTCCGTAGCAAACCATATGTTTGTGTTCGCGCAAAAAACGTGAAGGAGGGTTTTCGGCTTCGAACACACAAGACAAACACCGGGTTTGAAGAGCGTGCCAGTCAATTTGACCTGAAATTGACAAGGTAGAATTTGTAATTTGATCAAAGCCGATAAACAAAGATCTATCGGCTTTTCGCTAGTCGGCAAGAACCGATTAGGAGATAACTAAATCAACTGGTCACAGTTGATCCGAATATAAGGTAACAATCGGCTTCGAGAAGGCGATGCGCAACAAAACGAAGCAAATCGAACCTGGGTGAAATCGGCTAAAATCAACAATCGGCGATGCGCAGCTATGTTGATTCCGTCGACTTGCAGAGAGATCTATGAAGCTAGAGCAATGTAAAAGAAAAGACTTGTAAAAGTAGATGTGTTGTTGGATTGATGATTTTTTGCTTGGCGCCCTCCCCCTTTTATAACACGCCTGACCGATCCGAGTTGCACATGGATACGGTGTATTTATCCGTATCGGCCTCTTATCCGATTTCCTTTCCTTTTTAGAAACGGATTCCTTTTCCGAGCCGATTACCGATTCCTTTCTGTACGATACTTTTCTATTTTTAGACCGATTCCAATACATATCGAATTTTGATGCAAACATATGCCCCCCATTTTTGAAAGGTAGCTTGCTATCTTTCAAAAATCCTTTCGCTTTTTTCCGTGATCGGCTTAACGTTTAAGATTTTCCTCGGTAACTCCCCCATTAATGGCGCCGTAATGTTCTCATGCGCTTTAATGCAAAGAATCGCTCCCGCTTTTCACCTTTTCACCGAGGTATAAATATGAGGTCCTTGCGGTCATTTTCACCCTGGCGTGCTTTCGCTTATCCCAAATCGGCTTTCCTCCGCTTCAACCCCTTCTTCTCATATCATCTACGAAATGGATGCATCTCGTGTACTTGTTCCGATCCGGGATAGCGATCATCAAGATTTCCTAGGTCCAATAGGAACCATAGAAACCGATCTTGTCATTGGAGATGAGATCCCTAGACTCCCTTTATCGGCTCCTGGTTATAACATCAATGAGTGGTCAAAAGTTTTAGGGCTTGGCCGACTCTCAAGGGAGAGGTCCCGGTACATTAGAGTATCGGCCCAAAAGAGAGCGGAGTGGGAGGGTATGGGCATTGCGAGTGTATCCCCATGTCTTTAGTTGCTCCAGAGCCCAATGAATCTTTAGTAGCCGCCGCTATTTTTGGTCGGACTCTTTTAACGCCTTCTTTTTCCCAACCTGGTCCCATCGGCCCAACCCTTCTAGACATGGTCAATTATGTTGTCTTAGGCCTGATGGAGACCAAATATCGGCTTTTAGTGGGAAACCTCGGTACAAATTGACCGAAAAAGGGAGAAGGTTGGTCCAGATACATCCAAAATAACAACAAAGTAACCGGCCTTGTATCGGATGAAGAACACGTAGCTTTCATCAACTTATGGCTAGACCGATTCCTTTTACGTGGCGCTTCCTAGGACCAACCCAGTCTACCAATTTATGTCGAGCAACTAGTTATGGGTCATCGGCTAGCTTTAGGGAAGTCCTTGTTGGCGCCAGATACCATATGATGCATATCATCCGAGCTCGGCTTTTCACCGGCAATGGTTCCTATGTCGTAGGTAATGTTGGCGGTCCTCTTTGGTTTATCCAGATTTGGCTTTATCAGCGCTTTTGGCCGCCTCATTATCCGGACCCTTCTAAGAATCGGCTTTCCCAACTAAGACTTTCCTGAGGCGCCATCCTCGTATTTCAACCTAGCCGATCCTCAGCGAAAAATTCATCATGTGTTAAATCTGACGAACAAAAATCTCTGTCGCTTTCATAAATACTTGTCCTTTTTCCTAAATCTTAACCAAGCCTCTTTTAACCGTAGAGATTTCTTTCGTATAGCCAATTAGCCGATCTCCGTGGCCTTCTTTTCTTCGTTTAAATTCGATAGCTCTCTAATGCCTCGCCTACCCTTGATCTGCTTCCCTGCTTATTTCTCCTTGCATCCTTCATGCTCGGCTTAAGTACTCGAAATAGAACATTTCAAATTGACCTATGAGTTCTATCGTCCTTCGCTTTATGCACGCCACTGGTTTTGACAAACCATTCCTTGCTTCCTCTCGCTTAGGATGATTAAGCCACGAAACAAAGTTACTAACCTCATCAAGCATGAGCTTATTATCGAGCTAGCCGATGAACTCCATGTGGTAGACTTGCCATTCCTCGTGTTAAACACACGCCGATCGGGCCAATTTACCACATGGGCGGGCTTCCATACCGAGGCACTTTTGAGGCGCATTTATTCCCGAGGTCCTATCCTCTTTTCTTCCTGGCTTGAGAGCCGACTGAGACCGTCATTGGTCTAGCTCGAGTTCGAGCGATGCTAACTCGTCTTTAGAGGTATTTTCATTTTGATGTTTTATTGGAATAAGATTTTCATCGGCTTAACCATATCTTTTACCCTTTTCGGACTAGCAAGAGATCAACCTAAGAAGCCGCATCTACGGCGATCGCTCAAAACGGCAAAGGTCATCGACCCTCTTCGGTTTATCTTCCGCACGCGTTGAGGGTCAATAGCCCATCATCGACCTTGCCGCCCGCACCAAAAGTACGTCAATTCTTGCACTTCTTTTGTAGGCAAAGTCTTCATGCTTGTCGGCTAACCCCATGTTTATAATTTTCGTGAGAAGAAGAGCCGTAGAGTCGTCATTAAGCGATCCCCAAAACTCCGCAGTAGTGATGCAAAGATCATCCCCAACCGGATCGGCTACTGCGGTTAGCCTCGACCCTTATTCTTGATCTATCTTTATCTTTTTTGATCTTACCGTGAAAATATTTTTCAGGAAACCCCCTCCGTCCAATTGCTAGAGGCCGATGCAGAGAAAACCCAGACGGACGTGGTTGTCTTACCAGCTTTGGCTCCTGCTCCGCCATCCGCTTCGTCACCTCCAAAACCTACTTCTGGACCGGCTCCGTCGATGGACTTAGCCGATCTTTTAGGCTTTTCCTTGGACGAGCTTGACGACCCGGAGATTGTGGCCACCGACGACTATCCGGCCGACATTCAACGTATCATTCGCCTCTGCGCCCGGCGCTCTGCTGCGATCAGTATGCAAGAGCGTCTCAATCGTCTTCTTGATGAAGTGTTGCGGCCGAGGCGCTCTTCCGCCAATACGCAACCTCTCGAGGAATGCTATGGCGGCCCGTGCAAGCCGATCTTCCTCCTGCGGCTATGAACGCATCGTTAGAGGTATGCCACTTGGACACTCGTCGGCGGGGCGTAGCATCGCCCAAGCCGAGGGTTGAACAGAGGAAGGCTCAACAAGCCGATCAAGAGATTTTGGACAAGCTCATAAGCGGACGCCAAGTCTCGAAAGAGTGCATTTGACCAGTGGTTCGCTGCTAAAATCGGCCAAGAGCAGGCTCAAGAGTCAAGTCGACCAAAATCAAACTTGAAGAACAGTTGGCCTTGGTCACAAAGAACTTGCACGCCGCATTGGCATTACAGAATCTACATCTTCACCGCCGCCAGAGGAAGAAGATTGGTGAGGTCTTTGCACAAGTCAAGACCCAATCGGCCAAAATAGTCCGATTCCGGCGATGCAGGGTGATCAACAATTAATAGACAAGATTCAAGCTACCATCGGTAGAGGGCTAGCCGCACTATCGGCTTTGGGAGCCCATTTGCACGGTCGGGACTACACTAGTCTTTGATTCTTGATCGATTTGTGGCCAATCTTTGTAATATTGCTTTAAACTTGAGATGACGTCTTTTGAACTCTTGCTTGATCGGCTGTGCATCCGATTTTGTAAACTTTTAATCTGGATGTTTTAAATCGACTCTGGTAAGATGACCGATTTTATATGCATGTGCTTGTCATTGATCCTGATGCCTTCCTCTTTGTAGTTAGGACCCGACCCATATGCTTGGGTGATATGCCTTCAGATACTTTCCATTGATCGCTTTAGGTAGGACGAACCCTTCTATGGATTCCAGTATATATGAATTCCCGTCAACCGGCCGATTGATCTTATAAGGCCCTTCCCATGTTGGAGACCATTTGCCGAATCGGTTATCCTTAGACCCAATCGGCAACACGGTTTTCCATACTAAATCGGCTTGATTGAATGATTTAAAAATCACTTTTTTATTTTACGACTTGTCAACCATCTCTTTGTTCCTTTTAAGCCGATCTAACGTGATCACTTTAGTTCAGCCAAATCATCTAGATTGTCCAGCATCGCCTGTTTGTATTCATCGGCTGATACCTTATCTTGCTCGTGTAGCCTTATTGAGCCAATGTTGACTTCAACGGCAAAACAGCTTCTTGTCCGTATACCAACTGAAAAGGTGACAATTTAGTTGACCCGTGATGAGATAGCCGATAAGCCCATAAAGCCTCCGGCGTTGAATGCCATCTCCTTGGTTCTTCCTCAATTTTTCTTTTATCGACTTTATCAATGTCTTATTTGATGACTCGGCCTCCGCTGGCCTGAGCGTAGTAAGGGAAGAGTTGAGTAATTTTATCCCAAGACTTCCAAAATCTTTGAAATCGTTGGACATGAACACGATTACCACGATCGGTAGTGATTGTTTGTGGAATCCCAAACCGATGGACGATGTGCTCATTTACAAAGTCGATCGGCTCTTTACTAGTAACCTTCTTGAGTGGTACAAATTCAACCCATTTTGAGAAATAATCTGTGGTCGCAAGGATGAATTTATGTCCTTTGCTGGATGTCGGAAATATTTGGCCGATTACGTCTATTCCCCATCCTCTAAATGGCCATGGCTTGACGATCGGATGCAAAGCCGATGCTGGTGCTGACTGTATGTTACCAAACTGTTGACACGTTTGGCATCCTTTATAATATTTGAAGCAGTCTTCTAACATCGTCGGCCAAAAATATCCTGTTCGTCTCAGTATCCATTTCATCTTATGAGCCGATTGATGTGATCCACAAATGCCTTCATGGACTTCACCCATCGCCACTTTGGCTTCTTCGGTTCCTGCACATCTTAACAACAAACCTTCCATAGTCCGAAAGTATAATACATCTTCTAGTAGAACATATTTGAGTGCTTTGCGCTGACCTTCCGCTTCTGGCCGCTTGGTCGGATCTCGACAAATAATCTCTTATCTCTGTTCTCCAATGACAGGTGAACACATAAAATCGGCCAAACGTTTAGCTCGATTGGTCCCTGTCGACTTTCAATCTTGTACCCTGATGCACATTGTGCCAATTGGTTTGCTTTATTATTAGCTTCTCTGGGGATATGTTTTATAGAAAATGTAGTGAACATTTCGATGATCTGGAGACATTGATGCAGGTACTGGGTTAGCGCACCGTCATTGCATCGGTATTCTCCTCTGACTTGTTGTACGATTAACATCGAGTCTCCAAAAGCTTCGACGTCTTTTACTCCGATGCTTTCTAACAATTGTAGGCCCCTTAGTAATGCTTCGTACTCTGCTTGGTTATTTGAACATCGGCTATTTAACCGATACATGAAATCATACTCCTGTTCCCTAGGTGAAACTATTATCACACCGATGCCTCCGCCTTCTTGGCAAACAGACCCATCAAAATACAGCTGCCAAGGAGTTACACTAGTTGTTCCTACTAATGTTTCACTTCCTGTGATAAAATCGGCCACAGCTTGTCCTTTCACAGATTTAGCCGACTCATAGGTTAACTCGAACTCTGTTAAGGCATATGCCCACTTACCAAGCCGACCCCGCAGGATTGGCGCCGATAATATGTACTTAACTACATCGGTTTTGCATATTATAACGCATTTGGAAGCCAGCATATAATGTCTCAACTTTGTACAAGCAAAATACAATGATAAGCATAATTTTTCTACTAGGGGATACCTGGTTTCTGCATCTAGAAGACGTCGGCTTAAGTAAAATATTGCTCGTTCCTTCCTATCGGCTTCTTGTGTTAAAGCGCCCTAATCGAATCACCTTCACCGATATATATAGTCTAAAAGGTATACCGTGTTTTAGTGCGGTCAATACCGTGGACTCATCGATAACCTTTTATGTCGCCGAAGGCTTTTCTTTGATCGGCTCCCATTTGAACTCTAGGTTGTCTTTAATTTTCAGCGGTGTGAAAGCACGAATACGCCCTGACAAGTTTGAGATGAAACGTCGCAAGTAGTTGATTTTTCCAATCAATACCTGCAACTCCTTTTTGCTTGTTGGCGGTTTAGCATCGGCTATGGCTTTTACTTTGGCTTCGTTTATTTCAATTCCTCCTTCATGTACCGTAAACCCAAGAAATTGCCCACCGACACCCGAAAGCACATTTGAGGGTTCATTTTTAACCCATGCAACCTTGTGCTTTGAACATCTTTTCGGACGGCTAAATGTTGCCGCCTTCTTTGGATTTTACCACTACGTCGTCAATGTATATTTCCACAGTATTGCCGATCAAATCATGGAAAATATGGTTCATAGCACGCGTTGATAAGTAGCACCGCATTTTTTAAACCGAAGGTCATAACTATCCATTCATATAGCCCTAAAGCTCCCGGACATCTGAAAGCCGTCTTGGGTATATCGGCTTCGGCCATGAATATCTGATTGTATCCGTTTAGTCCAAAAAGCTTATGATTCTATTCCCGGATGCAAGATCGATAAGCATATCGGCTATAGGCATCGTTTACTCGTCTTTTGGTGTAGCTTTGTTTAAATCTCTAAAATCGACACATACCCTAAGTTTGCCATTTTTCTTCTTTACAGGGACGATGTTTGAGACCCATTCAAATGTCGGCAAGGCCGGATAAACTTTGCCTCTAGCAATCGTCCTACTTCTTCCTTTATAGCGTCGTACAATGTAGGATTAAATCGCCTAGGGTACTGTTTGAATGGCCGATACCCAGGTTTTATTGGTAGCCGATGCTCAACTAGCTGTCGGCTTAAGCCTGGCATTTCGTAGTACTCCCACGCGAAGCAATCTCTGTATTTCTTGAGTATTTCGACCAACTTTGCTTTATAACCGGGTTCTAGTTTGGCACTCACAAACGTTGGTCTTTTATTGTCACCTTCCCCAATGTTGACTTCTTCGAGCAAATCGGCAGAAGTAAATCCTAACCCTTTTCTTTCCTCTTCAAAATCCTCAACAGCTTCTTCGTATTCTTTTTGCCGATAGCTCCTTGCCCTTTCCTGCAGCTCTGCTAGTGTCTTGTGCTCCATCTTCTTACTACTTCGTCTGTCCGATCAAACGTGTTGGGTTTAACGCTGATCGGCTTGAATCCTGACTTCTCAACGCAGATAAAATCGCAATTGTCCAAGGCTATTCCTGATATACATTCGGCTTCTTCGTGTGGCCAATTGGTGTCAGGGCTAGCCATGGCGATATGAGCCGATGTGTCGGCGATGCGACTTCTCTTGTATCATCGTTCCACTCGCACCAATTTTTGATGCATAGTTGATGGAATACAATTGGCATGGATCTAGTCCCGCCAAGGAGCACGCCGTAATTGCCTTTGGCCTCGATAACAAAAATGCAATCGGCAAAGTTTTATTACCGATCGCTTCGACACCATTACGCCTTTAGCCTCGGTTGGGTCTCCGTGAAGTCATTTAGCACCATATTGGTTTTGATCAAGTCTTCATCGGCTTTACCCAATTTTCGAAAGTACTTAATGGCATGAGATTGGTATCGCCCGCCATCGACCAACATACGAGATATCGGTCGGCCATTAATATACCCTTCGGATATAATGGTTTCGGATGTCGATGCATGTCTTGTGGCTTTTCGAACACGTCGGCGCCCGAGGCACAATCGGGCGAATACTTCTTCACCGATTCTTCGGTTTTGAACTCGGCAGTAGAGCGAATACCATGTTTATATCCATCGGTGGCGTATCATCCGTATCATTGGAGAACTGGATTCGATCGATTGGTCCGAATCACTATCGATCCGTTCCTTCTTTCTCCACTCCTTTTTCAAATTTGGTACCGGTCTTAACTTATTGAACATCCGATCCTCTCGCTCTCCTTTTCTCCTTTCTTCTTGTGTTTTCAATCATTTGAAGCCTTCGTTGTGATTTCTTGAGACACTGGAGGGCACCACCCTAGGTTTAGGTTCTATCGGCCGTATTTTCCATTAAATTGCTCATCTCGCCAGTTCCATTCTACCTGTGTTAGCCGATAGTTCCCGATTTCTGAGGACTCGCCTTGCTCGATGTTGACAACCTTTCATGGATCGGCCCTCGCCTCATATCTAGGTGATTGTATATCGGTCTAGACAACCTATCTTTTACAGATCGGTTTGGCCGATATACGTATGAGTGTTGCATAGGACAAGACATAATCATGGTAAGGTCATCCCTTTCTCCCAAAGAAATCGCCAAAGGACATTGTCGATGTTTCTCTTCTTGATGGTTGGCCGACATGACATATCGGCCGCCAAGGCTCGTCCCTCTTTTGCCTTAGTCGATGAGGATTACGGTGGTGTTGAGTGTCACACCTCCGACTTATCCTTTCATATTTCCCAGAGTTGTGAGAAAGTCGGCTTTGGTTTGAAATCGGCTTTTCTTGAAGCCCTCTCGGATACCATTTACCGACCTCCAAGTCCCTCTTGGTTTTACCGTTCTTGAGTTTTGTCCATTCCTATCGGCTTCTATTTGTATAGAACCGATAGTAATCTACACCATCTCGTCTCGTGATACGCCTCCTTAGTCGGCTTATCTTCTTAGTAGGCCTCTTTTCTTTTCGTGAACATTGAACCATGTTGACTTGAAAAGGGCTCATATCTATCTGCATAGCCGATTCTTCCGCAAATTTTAGCCTGCCATCGGCGATGGCCGATTGAATCTGTTGTCGAAAAATGTTGCAATCGTTAGTATTATGGGAGAATGAATGATGCCATTTGCAATACCTTCGCTTTGTAATTTCCTCGTAGATGGTATGATGTGCCCTTCTGGTAACCTTATGAGTTTTTCTTGTAGTAATAAATCAAATATCTTGTCACACTTTGACACATCATACGAGTACTTGACTTCCGTCTTATTCTTTGTCGGCTTAAGTAGAGAGCATACGAGTGGCTTTTTAGAACCTTTGGCCCACTCGGCTATGTTCACCTCTGCTTCGTCCTCAGAGGTATCGCTCGAATTGTACTCTATCATGTTTATTTTGGCTTTTTCGTTGCTGTTCGGTTTAAATCTATCTTTAAACCCTTTGATTTCTGTATACCAGCTCTCATGTGCCAATACGCGATGGAGTAGGTGGCCTAAGTCGGGGAACTCCTGGCCGATAATTTCTCTTTCAATGGAGGGATTAATCCCTGAAACGCTAAATCGGCCAACTGATCATCGGGTAATGTTACATCAGAGCACCTATTTCAGACGCCTAAACCTTTTGATATAATCGAGACCGATTCGCATTTACTTCTGGATCGAACTAAGATCGTAAATCCTAAGCTCCATAGTTCAGAAAGAAGTACTCATGGAATCGGCTTTCTAAATCGTTCCATATATGAACCGAATTAGGTGGTAGATTTGTGAACCAAGTGAATGCGGTGCGGATAATGATAAAGGAAACAATCTAATTTTTAACCCATCTGATCTGACCTCCCCACATTGAGCCATGAACCGTCCGATATGCTCAATTGTGGTAACAGAATCATCACCGAGAATTTAGCAAAGTCCGTATCCTAAAGTTGTGGGGTATGGCATCCGGTCTATGTAATCGGGATACGGCTTCCTATAGCCGATCACCCTTCCTCCGGGTAAACCAAACTATTCTCTCAAAACATTGGCGATTTGTTACGCCCAATTAACATTGTTTCGGCTTGTGGCGCACGACATTGCCAATTTTCATTCGTGCCACCCCGAGTGCAAACTCGGGTCTTTGTCCAAATCGCACCTCAGGAGGTCTTGGCACTGTGTCATAATCACGATTAAAACCTAATGCATCGGGTATGGGTGCGTACGGCACTACTTTATATGGCGCTTGTTTCATGGTTGTGGCTCCTCGCGGATCAGAACTCGACTGCTTCGATCGGGTGATAAGCCGATATCCCGATGCTATTGGAGGGCCCATCCGATCGATTTGATGTGTTTATTTTGGCCCCATCCGTGTGCCCATGGTAGTGTGTGAACCCATCTCTCTGTATGCTTGGTTTCAAAACAGTAGGTTGAGTTGGCATCATAATAGGTGCATGAGCTGACACGTTTACTGTGTTGGTGTTAGGCGTTATAGAATATACTGGGTACGTAGGGATGGTTTGTGGTGGATCTAGCGAGTGTTTCCGTGACGCAGCCTAATTCTCGAGCAATTGTTTTCACACTATTTTCTATCATCGGCTTTAATGTGGATACTAGAGCCGATGACCGTTAATCAATGCGTGATGGAATGATTGCTCGATCATACTTGATAAATCGGCTTGAGCGGTGCGTATCGGCTTACCGATTCAGATGACGAATCCCGATAGGATTGATGCTTGGGAGTGCAATCTTTTGAGTAACGCCACGGCGTGTTTTAGGAAGCACCGTGAGCATCATTTCCTCCGTCGCCGGTCTTCGATTTCTTTCCGTTGCTCAGGGGTTAAATCGGCCATCTGAGGCGCGATTATGGCATCAGTGTTGATATCGGCGGTGACCGCGGGCTTGTCGGTTGACGACATTCTTTTTGTGGTCCCACTGGGCGTGCCAAAATATGTTCGCGCAAAAAACGTGAAGGAGGGTTTTCGGCTTCGAACACACAAGACAAACACCGGGTTTGAAGAGCGTGCCAGTCAATTTGACCTGAAATTGACAAGGTAGAATTTGTAATTTGATCAAAGCCGATAAACAAAGATCTATCGGCTTTTAAGCTGGTCGGCAAGAACCGATTAGGAGATAACTAAATCAACTGGTCACAGTTGATCCGAATATAAGGTAACAATCGGCTTCGAGAAGGCGATGCGCAACAAAACGAAGCAAATCGAACCTGGGTGAAATCGGCTAAAATCAACAATCGGCGATGCGCAGCTATGTTGATTCCGTCGACTTGCAGAGAGATCTATGAAGCTAGAGCAATGTAAAAGAAAAGACTTGTAAAAGTAGATGTGTTGTTGGATTGATGATTTTTTGCTTGGCGCCCTCCCCCTTTTATAACACGCCTGACCGATCCGAGTTGCACATGGATACGTGTATTTATCCAGACGCCTCTTATCCGATTTCCTTTCCTTTTTAGAAACGGATTCCTTTTCCGAGCCGATTACCGATTCCTTTCTGTACGATACTTTTCTATTTTTAGACCGATTCCAATACATATCGAATTTTGGTGCAAACAGTTTGGTTGGTTGCTCAATGCATGTACTGGAATCAAGCGTGTTCTAGGACGTATTGAATGTGCTCTAAGAGATTGCTTGACTGTATGTGCAGCATAAACATTTACTTTGCATTATCCTAGCATGTTAAAATTTTGCTTCTTGATGTATGAGAGCTTTCTTAGTGATGCACTCCTCTCAAATTAGATCCAAGTTTTCTGCTGCATGTTAAGTTTTTTTGATGTATTGGAGCTTTAATTGGATGCAGGTTGTGATGCCTACGGTGGAATCGGATGTTGCATTTGGTCTTGGCAAGCTCAACCTTTCATTAGATGAAGTTAGGTCAAGAGTATCGCGATCTCTGGATGCTGTTGGAATGTTGAGCTACTCTCAAGTAGGCAGCTGACATGCACCTTTTGGATTATAATCTATTTCTTGCACAAGGTTCACAAACATCCTTCATCCAAAACAGAGGCCAATCCAAACTCTAAGTGGTGGGCAGAAACAGAGAGTTGCGATTGCTGGTGCTTTGGCTGAAGCATCCAAAGTATTACTACTGGATGAGCTGACCACATTCTTGGATGAATATGACCAGGTATTAAGATTATCCATATTCTGGATTCTAATGAACTGTACGCAAACAATTTTCTGCTGCTTCTTTCCCATTTGTTGGGTGGTTGTCATGCCATAGAAGCTATGGCTAACCTACACGGTATTCTGTATGGTAAATCCTCTGTTGTAATCTTTTGCTTCCATAAATAATTTTTCTGTTTCTGATATGTAGTTAGCAGCTACTACTCCTACGTGTTAGCTGTACTTGGTTATTACAGCATGCTAATCTTAGGAACTCCATTTCATGAAATTGCAGATAGGTGTTATCAATGCGGTAAGGAACTCTGTAGCTGCTGGTGGGGAGGTTGCGGCATTGTGGGTGACTCATCGGCTAGAAGAACTCAAGTACGCAGATGGTGCTATTTATATGGAAGATGGCCGGACAATTATTCAAGGCGATGTCTCTACTATATCCAGATTTATAAAAAAGAAACAAGCACGCTACTTTGGTCATTTTGAGCTCTGACCCTCAGGAATCCAAAGCTATGGGCAAATTTTCCTTCTCTTGTATGCATCAGATTATTGGAAAGCAGTAGCAATTCCCGTCAGGCTGAACTGAACTGAAGTAATTCAAGCATAATAGCGCTCTACTGAACTGAAATGTTCATGTTACTTTTTTTTGACAAAAAAATGTACATGAATCGAGAAATTCACAACGGATTCCCTTCAGGCTGTCCCTTTAGTCTGATTATAATTGAGACACGGCCCAATTGCTACCTACTCACATGGATAGCTAATACGTTGGCCCAACAAAGGAACTTAGGTGCTCAAAAAATAAACAAAATATTAAAAAAAACACTAAGGAACTTAGAAATTTGAGGGGGAAATAGCTGGGAATCGCTCTCGTGTGGTTGCAACCGCGCAGCGTCAGTCTCACAGAAGAGAAGCAAGCAATTCATTATTCGGTATGACTAGTTTGAGTTTAATCTCAAACTAATTAAGGACACACTGCTAGAATACTTTATGTCATTTTCTCTATGCACTTTTATATTTCCCCTTACCGTCCTCTACTCACTTCCTCCACCTACCTTCCTCTCTAACACAAAAATTTAAAATTACACAATTTTAACTTAACTTTGAAAACTTTAAATAGAAAGTTTGAACTAAAAAAAATAAACTCAAAAGTTTCAACTCAAAAAATTTGAATAAAGAATTTTCAAATAAGAAAGTTTCAACTCGAAAAATTTGAAATGAATAAAGTTTCAACTAAAAAAATTCAAAACAGAAACTTTCAAATGAGAAAGTTTCAACTCGATGAATTTTAAATCAAAAAGTTTCAAATTATAAGTTTTCAACTCAAAAAATTTTAAATAAAAAATTCTCAAATTAGAAAGTTTGAAATCGGAAAATTTAGCTTGAAATTTTTTAATTGAAAATTTTCAACTCAGAAGGTTTCTATTTGAAAAGTTTCAACTCTAAAAACTTTCGGTTCAAAAAACTTTGATTTAAAATTCAATTCAAAATTTTGAACTCAAAAAATTTCAAACTGAAAAGTTTGAAATCAAAGAAAATTAAATAAAAAATTTCAAATTAAAAAGTTTCAACGCTGAAACTTTAAATTAAAAAACTTCTATTCTAAAAGTTCGATTATAAAACTTTCTAAAGTGGTTAAAAAATACTTGTTTTAAAAAATTTAGGAAAAACTTGAAATAAAAAACTATTTTGACTTTGAGGGGGAAAAATAAAGAAGGAAAAAGGGGTAGCGTCATGTGTCATGATGAGAGAGCCTTTGAAAGAGAAAAAAAGTGAAGAAAAAAAGAATGTGTTACTGCTCGTTAAAAAGAGAATACGAGAATACTATCAAATTAGCAATTCAATTCATTCTTTGAAAGCATACTGGAATCACATTCAAGCTCTCATCCACTTTACTTTTCTTTTCTGTAATCTATAGTCGCTTGACAATGAAGTTCCCATCGATCACATCCCGTGCAAACAAATGATGCTTGATTTCACGCTCTTCTCCAATGACGCACTGTTTCCTTACCCTCACATAGTCTGCCAGGTTGATTCGGCCTGCAGTCAGTGCCGGATCTACCGTGGGAGCATCAGTTTCCTTCGCTCCATCCTTCTAATACTCTTTTACTATACGCCATATTGCGTGCATTACTAATATAGTTAATTTTATTCTTAATATTACTACTTGTATATAATTTTGAGCATAATCTATTATTAAGATATTTTTTAATTATTTGCTATTCTAACTTTATTGTTCATCGACGTGGCTAGCTTCCGCGTTACCAAACCACGACAGGTGATACATATCACGTGTCGGATCTTCCGTGCTTAAGCAGGTGGCTATTTTTGTAATTTTAAACGCACAAGAGTTAGTTTTTAAAAAAATGTTGGAAGGACCAGAACAGTAAAAGCTTCTCCCCAACACACATGAGAATGAGATGCATCATACGCATGGGCATCTGAATTTCTGATGATCCATCAGTCTCAGGAAAGGATGGCATGGGAGGCATACAGCCACCCGATTCCTATCCTTGTCACTTGTCAGGTATGTTTCTTCTTGAGATTGGCTATTGAGCTTAAGAACCTATTAATGAGTTTTTTTTAAAAAAAATTGATACAAAATTATTTTATTGATCATTTAAGCGATTATTTTAAATTCAAGCTAAGCGATTATTGGTTCAAAATAGACTCATTTTAAATTTAAATCCATTAACTAGCACAATCAAAATAATTTTGATTAAACCTCCAGCTAGCTTTTTTTTTTCCTCGACAGCCCAACTTTCAGGCCACCTCAACGCAACGACCCAAGCAAATCTACTACGAGGTCAACAACCAACGAACAGCTGGAGAGCCTCCCAATCCCACTTGGGCGTTTGGGTTGGTGTGGGTAGGGAACGGTTGCCATCGGAATTTTGGCCCGAGAACGACGTTTCCAGCCAGTGGCGGTGATCTTTCCGGTGGAATCTGAGCGCTGGGGAGTCGCTCGCACCGCCGTGCCGTCCCAGTCTGCACCGGAAAGCCACCGCGAGCCGCGGCACCGGAGTGGTGACCCTGACCACCACTACCCATTCGCTAGACCATTACCTCCGCAACCAGCGGCTGTGGCTGACACGTCGCCCACGCCCACCACCCAATTAGCCAAACCCATCCCCTTCGCATCGCCTCACACGCAGCAGCCGCCGTGCCGTGCCGACTGCTCGCTTCCGCCGGAAATTCCCCAACCCGCGGCTGGCTCACTCGCACCGCGCCGGCGCCTCCGGATCCCGATCTACGCTGCCCGTGCTCGCGCCGAGCGCGCGCGGTTGGTTGGGACGGGTGGGGTGGTTATGGAGACGGAAGGGCGCGAGGGGTGTCCGTGCGGCGCCGAGGAGGAGGAGGACCAGTTCGACCGGCTGCCCGATGCGGTGCTCCTCGACGTGTTCAACCGCATCGGCGACGTGAAGGCGCTCGGGCGGTGCGCCCTCGTCTCGGGCCGCTTCCACGCGCTCGTCCCGCTCGTCGACTCCGTCTTCGTCCGCGTCGACTGCGTCATACCAGACGACCCGGCCCCCCGCGCGGCCAGCGGCTCCCCGCAGACCGCGGCGGGGGCCCACTCTCGGGGTCGCGGCGCGCTCGCGCACATCGCGCGCCTCGTGCTCGGCGGCATCGTCAGGCCCATCCAGGCGCTCGGGCAGATCCTCTCCCCCGCTGCGGCCTCCGTCTCCCGCCGCTCTGCGGCGCCGCCCTCCTCGCCGCCCCCGCCCGCTGGGGACGTCTCTCACCACTCGCCCTCCGAGGTCCTCCGCTCCTTCAAGGAGCTGCGCCGCCTCCGCATCGAGCTGCCCACCGGCGAGCTCGGCATCGAGGACGGCGTGCTCCTCAAGTGGAAGGCCGACTTCGGGTCCACCCTCGGCAGCTGCGTCATCCTCGGCGCGTCGTCTGTCTCGTCAAAGCTGGTGCCGCCGCCAACACCGGTCCCTACTGCCGCGGACAGCTCGGCTACCTCTCCCGATTCTAGTAGGGAGTCCGACGAATTGGGGAACATCCCTGAGTCACTTTATACAAATGGAGGACTTAAGCTCCGTGTTGTCTGGACGATCAGCTCACTGATTGCTGCATCGGCACGACATTACTTGCTGCAGCCGATCATCGCTGATCACTCAACGCTCGAGAGCTTGGACCTGACGGACGCTGACGGGCAGGGGGTGCTCACTATGGACAAGAGGCAGCTACAGGAGCTGCGGGTGCGGCCTGTATCGGCTTCTGGAAACACACACCGCACACTCATGCCAGCACTCAGTATGCGACTGTGGTACGCTCCTCATATTGAGCTGCCTGGCGGATTGCTGCTGAAGGGTGCGACACTGGTGGCTATCAGACCAAGCGAGGATGTGCTGAGGGAGGGGGGAGGGATTGAGGCTGCTGGTCCGGCTGGTGTTAGCTGGATTTCAGATGCCTTTGAGGAGCCATATCGGACGGCAGCAAAGGTGCTTCTCAAGCGGAGAACATATAGCCTTGAGATGAATTCGTTCTGAGCAACAGGGATGGCAGCTTCAGAAACTGCTACCCTTCTGGGAGGTAAATTATCACTTCATATGATTATGCCACGGAATTGCTACCGAAACATAGATAATAGATGATTTTTTTATGTGCACTAGTATTACAGTATCTAAAAGGAATCATTGCATTTTTTATAATGCGAGATCTAGTTTATTTCTTGCCAAAATTCAAAGCAATAAAGCACGACCTAGATATATGGATTTGTTCAATCATGACATTTAAGGCTATGGTACCTGATTATGAAATGGTATGTGAGGTTCTGGATTTATTTGGTGGCAAACGATTGGGTTTTATATTTTATAAGCTAAACTAGTGGTTTTGGTTTCGTTTTTTTACATTCTTTGAATAATCAAACAATACACGATTGGAGTTTCATTCCAGTATTCCACACTTTTGTGCACCAAAAAATGTTTTGGAGAACTTTGTTGAACCGCTCAATCTGATGGGTCTCAATAGTTAATTTTCAAGGCTTCCCAGTGAGGTGGTGAACCTAACACTAACCAATTTCAAATTATGCTTTTAATTTCTTCATATCCTATTATGCCATTGCATGTAATATTGCAAATGAGTAATGCACCAAAGTTTCAACTTTTATACAAGATAATTGAGGGATAATTGGTCCATGGACATAACCTGGCTTGTTTTATAATGAGCAAAACTTTGAATTTGGTTAGTCTGATTTTCTTATCAATGGAAAATAATGTTGTGCCTTTATTCTTCTAAGCAAAAAGGTTTAATAATAAAACTGATTATTAGTAGCTTTGAGGCTAGCTCCCTATTTAATTGCATGGAAATTAAGTTTCTTCTGGTTTTCTTACTCTATTTGATTCATCAATAGCATCGTAATTTTGGTTAGTTTTCATCAGAAATATATTACTCCCTACAGTCACAAATAGTTGTTGTTTTGGACATATGTGCAGTCAAACTTTAGAAACTTTAACTGTCAATATATTTTAAAATGTTTAAATTGGACACATGAAAATTTTATTGGGTTTTTAAAATATATTATAATAGAAATTAGTGGTCAAACATATGTTTTGAAGACCGTGTTGATGTTCAAAACAACAACTATTTGTGACCGGAGGGAGTATATAATACTCAGAGCATGGTTTGGGCCATAGTTTTAAAAGTTGGACTACTGATCGTCCGGTTTTACCGCCATTTCTTTTCACTAGTGATATTTTCATGTACTAACATTACTTTTAGTGCTAAAATAATTGAAAGAAAATACTTTAATTATTTTCTAGGAGATAAACTTCAACTAATTTGGACATACGCGCATGTTGAAAGAGAAGGCAAATCATTGATGTGACCAACAACATAACTAGTAATTAGGCAAAGGTAAATCATAGATCAAAGCCAATGGCACAATCTAGAAAATAGCCAAACAGATCGAGCATAACAGAAGGTGGTGTTGATGGATCTTAAAGTGACATTGAACTATGGAGGATGCGCTCGTCGTCCTTGTTTGCCAGCCGGTGCTGAGTTAGAGGATGGGATAGAAAGAGACAAGAAGAGTGGAGTGAAGTAGCGCTGCGGAAGTGGTGGCCAGGCGTGGGCAACCCTAGGCTCGCCTCTTCAAGCACCCAAAATGGGCCAATTGGGCCACACTAGCCCCTGTCCATTGCCCATCCCCTTATTTGCTAATTTGTTCACATATATTTTTTGCTCATACAAGAACTGTGCCTGTTCGTCAAAACCACTCCGGTCCGTCAGTTTTCTGGAAAGCTGCTCAGGCCAATGTTTTTTTCTGGTCCAATCGCATGAATGGTCTCTGAAGCAAACCGAGCCATCGAAGCTGCTGGTTCCGGTTTTTTCGGCTTAACTGCTGGTCCTATCTGGTTTTTAAAACTATAGTTTAGGGCCTTTGGGCTGATCAGAGCTCAGGAGTTTGTTGGCACATAGGACAAGTTTTGTACACATCTATGTTAGAGCAGAAAAGGATTTATAATATTCAGTTTTACTGCCATCCTGTCGGCTTGGCTGGGTTCTGCTGCGTTGAGCTGGCACTAATTAATTTGCACTTAAGCATCATATAGTTGCATTGCACTGTTGACATGATAAATGCACCAAAAATGCGAGTATAGGAGTTCTTTTCGCAGTGGAGGACTGTCTAAGTGACCTCAAACTATTCTGATGTGTCAGTTTTAGTTCCTTATTCAGCTAAGATTTGTAAAACATGCTATTTTTCAAGGTTTCGAGATGTTATGTTTGTCTGACGCAGTTCCTCAAGAATTAGTCAGTCATTACTGGTAAGTGGTAATCATGAAATCTTAAGGTTCTTGTAGGTCAGTGTGGCGACCTGGGTAATTAGCCCAGGTAATTAACAGCTTCACTGTCATTACACTGAGTTAATTACACGAATCTTGGTATACTAACTGATCAAAACATCGAGCGTACCGAATATTTTATCAATTAGTACACCGTGTTCCGAGTGTTGCAACAGAACAATAATTAGAGACTGAATGTAAATATATTACAAATCAAGCCACGCAGGGCTACAGGTTCTTTACATAATTATACATAGGATCCAAGTACAACAAAAATATAAGACATAACTACTAATTACACAAAAGACCGACGAGGTTGTAGCCCAGCTACGCAGTACTCTATCATTCCTGGTAGTCCTCCTCGAAGGTTTGGTTCTGCGGGTGGCCCTCACCCCAAGTCTCGTGGTTGGTCCAATTGGGATCTACATCCCACCCAGACGCTTGACCATCAAAACAATTATCTAGCAGAGGAAGAGTTAGCAAGAGTGAGTACAAAAATACTCAACAAGCACTAATAGCAAAAAAATGTATAATATGAATTTTTCTCAGCACTTCACCACAGATCCAACTTCTCAAATCCATTTCCCGGAAAATAGGTTTTATTAGGAAAACGTGGGTTTCAATTTTAATTCTTGAAATTGCTACTAGCATTCGTATATGAGGTAGACTTAGCTTCCGTAGCCTTCAATCCAGGAGACAGGAATGAATTCATGATTTGACCCTGCGCAGGTTTGTATCACTTTACCCATAGTGACCCCCTAACACGAGAGGCTCCAGAATGTTTATCACTAGTCTAGTATTAGATCTTCAACCCTGTTATCCGAGTCGCCGACTCCTTTCCTAGGCAATCCCGTCAACTCGCAGCTAACAGTTGTATTTGGCTAACGCAGCAGCACTACTCATACTCAACCCAAGGCTTTATGAATATATAGCCTAACAGAATCAACCGCTGATTTTCTATGTCCCTCACTAGGCCTTCCGGCATACCCAGCTTCACACGCGTATTTATCTAATCTTACTCAATGTGGAGATCATAATACCTTCCTAGGATAACCTTTTCTAGTCGATTCCACACACTATGGTTGATACTGAAAATACGGTTCATTGCCCGAGTGTAGTTGTTTATCTTTGTATCATAGCCTATGTAGAGGGCCCCACCGGCCAACATACTCATCTCATTGGCGCCCTCTACCCACCATATTTACACAACACAGTAATAAGCACAAGCCAACTGCTCCATCAGCTGGACTTGCCAACAAGCCAACTTCTATAATCTTTGCAACCCTAGAACCTCTACTGAGACCACTAGCTCCCGTCTGATCTACCCGTCTATGTAGTTGATCGGGGGGGGGGGGGGGTTCGGTTGACGAGGAAAAGTGAGGTTGTCGGCTCTGTTCTTGGGGGTTCCTCCTTACTCCTTGTTCGGTTCAATGCTGCTTGGGGATCTCCTTGTTCTGCCGGCTCTTGGGATCTCCTTGCTTCTGGCTTGCGGTTCCTCCTCCTGGCCCTTGCTTGTTCTTCTTGCTCCTCCCACCCCTCCTGGTTCTTTGTGTGCTCTGGTTGCTCTGGATGTTGCCTCTAGTTGGAGAGGAAAGAAGAATGGAAGGGGCTTGCTGGGGTGTTTCTTAGCTTGAGAGAGGAATGAGAAGTGTGGCTGCTGCTGGTGCTGCTCTCTTTGCTAGGGGATTAAATGGGCATTGCCCTGGCTTGCTGTTCGGCTGGACAAAGGGGATGAATCTCCTGTGCTGGCTGGATGAGTTGGCTTGGGTCAACTTTACCAAGTTACCTCTACTTAGCTTTTTACTGAGTTACTACAGAGGATGGCTACTATTGGGTTTCTAAATACTACGAACACCAGCAGTCCGAACAGGTAAGTACGGATTGCCGAGTGATGAACCGATCTAGCGAGAGGTGCCGACTTGACCCCAACGGGTCTGGTATCTTGGTGATCAATACCTCGCCTGCGGGTCTGACGGAAATCCCCTTTTTAATTCTATTCGTTCTATTCACAATTTGAGTTTTACAACATCAAAGCACACTAATTAATATTCTAATTAGCAACTAATACTATTATCTATCTAATTAATATCCTAGGTCCTTTCATCCTATCCCCCTTAAAAAGGATTTCGTCCCCGAAATCCGGCTCGTCTAACTAGAGGGCTTCGGAAACAATTAAGATTGCACCACTTGGATGACTAAATGGGAAGTACACCCGCACCTGCGTTGGTGGTTCCGTCCACTTGCGCTGCCGAGACGAAGTTTAATTGAGCAGATCTTGCAGTCGGTGCTCCCTTGTTGGATCCTTTAGAAGACATGGCACTGGGGCCTCCTTGACCGCGTTCCACTAATGGTGCACGACTCTATGGTCTCCCTGAAGCACTTTGTTGTGACTAACCAATGAGAATTGGGCAATTGTACCTCCTATGCCCCTCCTGATCGCAATTGTAACATTTGATGGGTACTCGGGGGCAGCTACTAACATAATGTGGACCTCCGCAATTGTAACACTTTGGAGAGGGATTCTGTAGGTTGCTAATGGGATGTTGAGAAGATGCAGACATCTCCAATGGTTGTGGAGGGCTTCTGTTTGGCAGTGGTGGTCTAGAAGGTTTTGGGTGGCTGAAAGTAGGTGCTGGGGTATCAAATCTTGCCTTCTTTCTCCTCTCCTGATTCACTTGGGTTTGAATGCATATGTTATAATAGTTAGAACCCTGCAATGTGGTGGCTTCTCTGTGTCAAAACCCTTCATTGTGATTAGAATGAAGAATAGCGATTTGTCACTAACAATGCTTTTCCCTAGTACTATTTCTATTACTCTAGCTGTTATTTGTGCTGTACTTTGGTTTTTCATTTTTCACTATCAACATCAAGTGCGGATTTGTTCCTAAATATTACCGGTGCATGTTTATAATCAATAACACTGATTTCTCACTGCATATGACGTGCATGCATGTGTGTTGTTGTTTTTTTTATCAGATTATAGAATGTATGAGGTATTCTTGTTAACAGACATCACAGCAAACTTTTACATGACTTATTTGTATGCTGCCTGGTGTGCAAAATTTTGTGATATAAGGTTGTTCCATTTAAATGTTTCACTGAACTCATTTTCACCTTTACTTTCAGGATGATGGGGTGTTCTTGAGATGCATCTAGGAGCAGTGGTGGACCTCGGGCATCTGTAAGTATACACACCTTTTTATGTTGGGCTAGTTGGCACGAATTGGAATGGAATGTGTTATCTTCATTGAAGAAATGTTTCGTCCATGAGATTGGAGTTGCTCGGTCATGCTGGCGATGCACCTGTGGGCTGTCTTCTACGAGGCCCCATCGATTATGAGATTTAGTAGCGTCATTTTTGCTTGTATTTGTCCGCTCTATGCTAGCAGCACTATATTAAGTTATTAACTGAAACATGCTGTCGTTTTTAGAAAAAATCTGAGCTTTGCTGTTTCATGTGACTTAAAACCTTTCTGTGTATCAGGCTTCCGAGTTCTTCCAGACAGATTTTTTTTTTATTAGGAAAAGAAGTGCATAACTATAGTCTATAGCATGAAAAAAAAGTTGTGCAGGTGATCGATCTTAAGCTCTGAGGTGTGAATTCTTGTACGGAGCAAGTATTCATGCCGAGAATCTCCGGCAAAGCTGAAAGCCATCGTTGTCACACGTTAAAAGGCCGTAAACCCATCTCTGTAACTCATTTCTTGGGGTCAAATATCTAGTGTTAAAAGAATAGCCGTAGAAGTACTAAGTAGCCCAATGGCTTTCATTGTTGCCAGATCGGCCATCTCTGTAAAAGGAAAGAAAGTGCGTCATGTCATCACTTTTTAGTTAGTAGCCTAGAGGTATCAACGAGCTGCGCCATCCTTCGAAACCAAAAACGAGTCGCGCCGGGTTAGGTCATGTGCCACATCTTCTTCCCTGTCAAAAGGCGATCGAAGGTTCTGAAACGTACAGAGCACTCTAAAAAGACAGATTTCGCATGCCGTTGTTACTGTAAGACGAGAAAGAGATGCACCTGTCACAGTCCCATGAACATCTTATCTTGGGAGCTCTTTTATAGTTTAGGTCCAAAAATATAACAAACAGGTCATCGGTCCTTACGTCCAGGTCTTTTCTCTGTTTTTCCTGAAAAAAATATTTTCGTCAACAGAAATATGTGTACAGCTCTATCTCTAGAATTTTTTTTCCACTCAATCTATAATTTCTAGATTTTTTTTTTCCCAACTCGATTTCTAATATTTTTCGAAACGTGTATTATTACTTGATGAACGCATAGAGTGTTAAAACTCGATAAAAGAAGGTTGACATCTCTAATATTTTTCGGAACATGTATTATTACCCGGTTAACACATAGAGTATTAAGCTCGACAAAAGGGGGTTAGCCGGGTAATAATAAAGTGTTAACTAAATTCGTCAAAAGAAATATGTGCTCAGGTCCTTTCTCTGTTTTTCCCAACTCGATCTTTAATCTCTAGACTTTTTTTCTCAACTCAATCTCTAATATTTTCCGAAATATGTATTATTACTCGGTGAACGCATAGATTGTTAAACTCGACAAAAGAAGGTTGATATCTCTAATATTTTTCGGAACATATATTATTACTCGGTTAGCATATGGAGTGTTAAACTCGACAAAAGAAGGTTGACCGGGTAATAATAAAGTGTAACCAAGTTCGTCAAAAGAAATGTGTACAACTCTATCTCTCTATTTTGTTTGTAACTCGATTTTTGATATTTTTCGGAATAAGAAATATATGTATACAGTTGTATCTGTATAGTTTTTTTTTTTTTGCAACTCGATCTATAATATTTTTCAGAAAATATATTATTCACCGATGAACGTATAGAGTGTTAAGATCGCTCTGAAAAAAATATGTTTAGATCCTCATGCAGTCTTTTTTAGGAAAAAAACAGAGTAAATTTTACACGGTGCGGCTTGTGCCACACATTCTGCCTAGTTATTCATATGCCGTATGGAATTGGAGAACAGTCAGTTAGTCCACGTGTCATTTTTTTGTGCAAAAGGGCCCTCCATAAATTTTAAAATTACGTTTAGGTATTTTCACTGGTTGTTTTGTAAAATGGATCTCGTAATTCCGTATATTCGCGAACAGATTATCTACCTATTTTTTGCAGTCGCGGATAGATCCTTTCCTGTGGTTTCGCAAAAATCACTGATGACTCATAGCCAGCCAATTTTTACAAAAACACCACTAAAAAACTTTAAATCAAATCTCACACGACGTAGCATCCCATATTACTTCGTAGCCGGCCAGCAAATAGCCGGTCCAGGAGCGAGGAATCCTCCTGGCGGCTCGGCCTTTGCGGTGGCTCATCGTCGCCTGGCTCACCTATCTCTCGGGCTCCGCCGCGCCTTGCGATGCATACGTGCGCCGCGCATTCGCGCAGGGGCTCGATGTACCACGTCGCGGTCGACGTCGTGATCATTGTCCGTTTGCAACTCTCTTTTTTTTCATCGGAGAAGTACGTAAATGCAGGAAAAAATGCCTAAATATACAATATATAAATCAAAATTTCAGAAATATACATCAAAAAAATAAATTTGCAAAAATACCGGCTCCCGCTGCACGTGGCGTGCCGCCACCTACCACGGCCGCCACACTGGCGGCGACCACTGGCTGCCGCCACCCCACACTGGCAGCCAGTGTCTCACCCACGACACGTGTCTTTTTTATTTTTTTGGGTTTTATTTTTCTCTAAACGATATTTTTTAAATACAAATTAGTTTCCGTTCAATTCCAAATTGAATAAATTAAACTGTCTGAATTTTCAAAAAATCATTTCGATTACAAATTTTCGTAAAATCATGCTTATTAAGAATATACTTATTAATTAGGAAAAAATACTCCAAATGTTAGACATTACCCTTTGTATATGACTTTACAAATCTGTTGTTGGTGTCCATATTCGACGGTTGGCCATGTCCGAGGTGGAAAAACGCAAATATACCACTTGTAAATTAAAAATTGCAGAAATATACAACAAAAATAAAAATAGCAAAAATAAAAATTACAGAAAAATACACTTGTTTTTGTTTCATTATTTCATTTGAAATTTTTGAGTTTTCTCTGGTTAATCGACCGGATCCGATTGAAATGCAAATAACTTTCGCTATACAACTCTAAATTTAATAAATCATATGAATTAAGGATACGCTTTTGAATTGTAGTTATAATTATTATTTGTGTACACTGTACCGATAATTTTGTAAAGATAATTTTGTAATAATTTTTTTGAGACTTTGTGTAGCTTTTGTCAAAGTTGTGAAATATATGTACGGTACACTCTACCGATAGATGGACAGAAATAAGAATGTAATAAATTACATACGGCTTACAAATGGTAAACAACAATGGCATGTACGGACTAAACCTAATATGCCTTAGGAAAAGTGAACAACAAAACGGCCCTTCTCGTACACTTTACTGAGAGCAGCGAGGATATTTTCCCTTACGCAACCCTTCAGCTCCTGCCGCCCTGGCCCTAGCTGCCCTCTCACGCTTTCTCTCGCACTCAGCCTCCCTCTCCGCGGCATGGCGCTCCCGTTCGGCCTCCCTCTGTGCAAGCATCAGTTCCAGGCAGCGCTTGCGCTTCTCTGATCCTGCTCACACCATCTTTGTTCCACCATAGCCCTCCGATGCGAGTACTCCCAATTTCGCATCCTTTCCATCTCGATAGTTTGTTCCGCGTCGTAGAATCGGATGAACTCGCACAGTGGAGGCTGCAATTGGTTACATCACATGGTGTTATACGCTTGCAGGATCGTTGCAACAGTAACTGCGATTACGAACATACCGGGCTTCTCCGCCGCAGCCGAATCCCCAGCGTTGGCTCAGAGTCGTGGTTGCGGCAGCTCCAGTACCTCATACCGTATGTGTATGAGTTGTCTATGGACTGCCGGAAGCGGCAAGGATCCCCGCATAGGCACATGGGGACCTCCGTGCCTTCGGGGATGGTTTGGACAACGCTGTGCCTTGGGGGCGAGGGAAACTCCATTGTTGCTGCTCGTTTGGTTTGCGGGGGATGGTTCTCTTTGTTGTATTGGAGCAGTCGTTCGGTTGATGCAATCTTTGCGAAGCCAGGAAGGGGTTAAATAGCTTGAATTGATAAAGCAACAGACTTGATAAAGCCAAAGATCGATTCGTTTGCGGCTCTGCACTGTGCTTGGAAGCGACAAATGCATGCGACTTTGTAGCTGGTAGGGAGGTGCGATCCAGGCTTTGGCAGCTATGCTTTGACAGACGACTAAGGCATTCTTCGCCACGCATGCATTTGATGACATGATATGTCCTGCAGACTTTGCCGGATGCTTTGACAGGACGTCTCAGGCCAATGCAACGAAAGTTTGGATGATGACAACTTATAATTATGGAAATATCACAACTTAAGAATTTGGATGATGACAACTTATAATTATGGAAATATCACAACTTAAGAATATTCAGCCGGCCGGGATAATTATAAGTCGCGGAAAAATATGACAACTTAAGCATATTCGGTCGGCCGTGAAATATCACGTGTGAGTCCATTTTTTCGGAAGAATGCAGCTGATTTGCTCTTCTGTATACTAACTACGATATTATGGAAAAATATTGTAATTACACCTTCCGTTGTATGTATTTTCGTATAGTTGAAAAGTGCTAATTATAAGGGTCGCGAACAAATATGACAACTTAAGCATATTCGGCTGGCCGTAAAATATCACGTGTGAGTCCATTTTTTCGGAAGAATGCAGCTGATTTGCTCTTCTCTATACTGACTACGATATTATGGAAAAATATTATAATTACAGCTTCCTTTGTATGTACTTTCGTATAGTTCAAAAGGGCTAAATATAATAGTCGCGGAAAAATATGACGACTTAAGCATATTCAGCCCGCTGTGAAATATCACGTGTGAGTCTATTATTTAGGAATAATGCAGCTGATTTGCTCTTCTGTGTACTGACTACGATATTATGGAAAAATATTGTAATTACACCTGCCGTTGTATGTACTTTCGTATAGTTCAAAAGGGCTAAATATAACGGTCGCGGAAAATTGCATCTACTACGTCTTTACGAGTATTAAAATGGAATGAAGTTGTTAAATTAACTCTTCGTATGTTGTGTTGGTGTATCCGGTGTTGTGCCGTTTCGTATGGCTTGTAACGACAAAAGATATTAAAGGCGGAAAATACAACGTTGAAACATATAAGTTACGACATAACATCACAACACGGGAAAAACAACGTTGGAATACCGTACATCGCTAACGTACATGACGGGTACATGACTACTACATATTATTTGAACAACTCACGCAATTCGATTAGAACTTTCCGTAATCATCACTATCTGCATCAATACCCTCCTCTTCTAAAAGCGCCCAATGATCGCGTTTGCCCTCGTCATCGGGCCTCGTAGTCACATGGAAGACAAAAGTGCAGGTCTACACCTTCGGTGTCCTCCTCTTTGGCAACGAGCTTAGTGTCCTCTTGTCTTTGTTGTGGGGGTTTGATCGCAGCAATTAGATAGATTGTATGGCGACATATTCGAGGCTACTAGCAATAGCTTCGATGTCGATAACAAAAATTGTTGAATTCGTTGGCGCTGAATTGCCGGGATCAAGTTGTCTTTAGCAATTTTATTCAGGTCAGCTGCGATGCCATCTATTTCTTTGATTGTCCAGGCCCAGCCTTTACTGAGCCGCTCCGGATCCTTGTCCATCTACACATTGGAAGCAATTATATTTCAGCCTAGAAGAGTAGGATTCAAGCATAACTGAAATGTACTTCGAACAAAAACATAAAAAAGGAACAGATGGCCTGAAAGCCCCCAAGAACCCATCAATATCCATCGTACTTCACTGACCCAAGAACACAACAATGTCACTCACCGTCGAAAATAAATTTCATAAATAATACATTTGAAACACTCGCGTTGTGGGTTGAACTCAGTCGCAACTTACTGAACTCACTCGCGATTGCCCGATAGAAATGCATGCGGCGTTGTAATTTATAGGGAGGGCACAAGGGACAAACAAGACAGCTGGCGGCACATCGCGTAGCTGGAGCGAGGGTCCAAGACAGGCAAGCGGCACGTGGGAGGCGTTTGCAATGCGCGGTGGGGGCCTGGTAGCTTAGTGCATCATCTGGTACTGCGTCACGTGGAAGCGTTTGCAGCGCAATGGGAGGGTATGGCGAAGCAAAGCCGCAGCTCGAAGTGTCTGGTAGTGCCCATCCCCTCCGCTTATGCACATCACCTGCAGGCGACGGCCAGACAGAAAGCGCATATTCGCCGGCCAGTAAAATATGACGTGTGAGTCCATTTTTCGGAAGAATGCAGCTGATTTGCTCTTCACTATACGGACTACCGTATTATGGAAAAATGTAATTACTTCTTCCGTTGTATGTACTTTTCGTATAGTTGAAAAGGGCTAAATATAATAGTCGCGGAAAAATATGGCAACTTAAGCATATTCGGCCTAGTGAAATATCACGTGTGAGTCCATTTTTCGGAAGAATGCAGGTGCTTTGCTCTTACGTATCGACTACGATATTATGGAAAAATATTGTAAGTACACCTTCCGTTGTATGTATTTTCGTATAGTCGAAAAGGGCTAATTATAAATTCGCGAACAGATATGACAACTTAAGCATATTCGGCCGTAGTAAAATATCACGTGTGAGTCCATTTTGGGAAGAATGCAGCTGATTTGCTCATCTCAGATATCTTAGTACGATATTATGGAAAAATATTGTAATTACACCTTCCGCTCTATGTATTTTCATATAGTTGAAAAGGGCTAATTATAAGGGTCGCGAACAAATATGACAACTTAAGCATATTCGTAGGCAGTAAAATATCACGTGTGAGTCTATTTTTTCTAAGAATGCATCTAATTTGCTCTTCACTATACGGACCACCGTATTATAGGAAAAATGTAATTACTTCTTCCGTTGTATGTACTTTCGTATAGTTGAAAAGGGCTAAATATAATAGTCGCGAAAAATATGGCAACTTAAGCATATTCGGTACGTGAAATATCACGTGTGAGTCCATTTTTCGGAAGAATGCAGCTGATTTGCTCTTCACTATACGGACTACCGTATTATGGAAAAATATTGTAATTACACATTCCGTTGTATGTATTTTCGTATAGTTGAAAAGGGCTAATTATAACGGTCGCGGAAAAATATGACAACTTAAGCATATTCGGCCGTAGTGAAATATCACGTGTGAGTCCATTTTTTCTAAGAATGCAGCTGATTTGCTCTTCTCTATACTGACTACGATGTTATGGAAAAATATTGTAATTACACATTCCGTTGTATGTATTTTCGTATAGTTGAAAAGGGCTAATTATAACGGTCGCGGAAAAATATGACAACTTAAGCATATTCGGCCTAGTGAAATATCACGTGTGAGTCTATTTTTTCTAAGAATGCAGCTGATTTGCTCTTCTCTATACTGACTACGATATTATGGAAAAATATTGTAATTACACATTCCGTTGTATGTATTTTCGTATAGTTGAAAAGGGCTAATTATAACGGTCAGCGGAAAAATATGACAACTTAAGCATATTCGGCCGTACGTGAAATATCATGTGTGAGTCCATTTTTTCGAAGAATGCAGCTGATTTGCTCTTCTCTATACTGACTACGATGTTATGGAAAAATATTGTAATTACACATTCCGTTGTATGTATTTTCGTATAGTTGAAAAGGGCTAATTATAACGGTCGCGGAAAAATATGACAACTTAAGCATATTCGGCCGGCCGTGAAATATCACGTGTGAGTCTATTTTTTCGGAAGAATGCAGCTGATTTGCTCTTCTCTATACTGACTACGATGTTATGGAAAAATATTGTAATTACACATTCCGTTGTATGTATTTTCGTATAGTTGAAAAGGGCTAATTATAACGGTCGCGGAAAAATATGACAACTTAAGCATATTCGCCGGCCGTGAAATATCACGTGTGAGTCCATTTTTTCTAAGAATGCAGCTGATTTGCTCTTCTCTATACTGACTACGATGTTATGGAAAAATATTGTAATTACACATTCCGTTGTATGTATTTTCGTGATAGTTGAAAAGGGCTAATTATAACGATTCGCGGAAAAATATGACAACTTAAGCATATTCGGCCGGCCGTGAAATATCACGTGTGAGTCTATTTTTCGGAAGAATGCAGCTGATTTGCTCTTCTCTATACTGACTACGATGTTATGGAAAAATATTGTAATTACACATTCCGTTGTATGTATTTTCGTATAGTTGAAAAGGGCTAATTATAACGGTCGCGGAAAAATATGACAACTTAAGCATATTCGGCCGGCCGTGAAATATCATGTGTGAGTCCATTTTTTCGGAAGAATGCAGCTGATTTGCTCTTCTCTATACTGACTACGATGTTATGGAAAAATATTGTAATTACACATTCCGTTGTATGTATTTTCGTATAGTTGAAAAGGGCTAATTATAACGGTCGCGGAAAAATATGACAACTTAAGCATATTCGGCCGGCCGTGAAATATCACGTGTGAGTCTATTTTTTCGGAAGAATGCAGCTGATTTGCTCTTCTCTATACTGACTACGATGTTATGGAAAAATATTGTAATTACACATTCCGTTGTATGTATTTTCGTATAGTTGAAAAGGGCTAATTATAACGGTCGCGGAAAAATATGACAACTTAAGCATATTCGGCCGGCCGTGAAATATCACGTGTGAGTCCATTTTTTCGAAAGAATGCAGCTGATTTGCTCTTCTCTATACTGACTACGATGTTATGGAAAAATATTGTAATTACACATTCCGTTGTATGTATTTTCGTATAGTTGAAAAGGGCTAATTATAACGGTCGCGGAAAAATATGACAACTTAAGCATATTCGACCGGCCGTGAAATATCACGTGTGAGTCCATTTTTTCGGAAGAATGCAGCTGATTTGCTCTTCTCTATACTGACTACGATGTTATGGAAAAATATTGTAATTACACATTCCGTTGTATGTATTTTCGTATAGTTGAAAAGGGCTAATTATAACGGTCGCGGAAAAATATGACAACTTAAGCATATTCGGCCGGCCGTGAAATATCACGTGTGAGTCCATTTTTTCGGAAGAATGCAGCTGATTTGCTCTTCTCTATACTGACTACGATGTTATGGAAAAATATTGTAATTACACATTCCGTTGTATGTATTTTTGTATAGTTGAAAAGGGCTAATTATAACGATTCGCGGAAAAATATGACAACTTAAGCATATTCGGCCGGCCGTGAAATATCACGTGTGAGTCTATTTTTTCGGAAGAATGCAGCTGATTTGCTCTTCTCTATACTGACTACGATATTATGGAAAAATATTGTAATTACACATTCCGTTGTATGTATTTTCGTATAGTTGAAAAGGGCTAATTATAACGGTCGCGGAAAAATATGACAACTTAAGCATATTCGGCCGGCCGTGAAATATCACGTGTGAGTCTATTTTTTCGGAAGAATGCAACTGATTTGCTCTTCTCTATACTGACTACGATATTATGGAAAAATATTGTAATTACACATTCCGTTGTATGTATTTTCGTATAGTTGAAAAGGGCTAATTATAACGGTCGGAAAAATATGACAACTTAAGCATATTCGGCCGGCCGTGAAATATCACGTGTGAGTCCATTTTTCGGAAGAATGCAGCTGATTTGCTCTTCTCTATACTGACTACGATATTATGGAAAAATATCATCTTATGCCTGTAACTCTGTCACGTATGTCACGGACCAAATTGAACAGTCTGCAGTAACTCGCATTTTTGGAGGTCTTTATGTGCTGCAATCATTTTTTGCTCTACATGAAAGTTGTAGAGAATTCCAAGACGCAACTTTTTCATGTCGACAAGTTTTTTATTTGAGCAACAGAAAAAATCAAAGAAAATCGGAAAGGTAAATGCATTTGCGTCGGACCAAAAATTGTTCGCGACGGACCCTTCTGTAATTCTCGATTTTGTAGATTTTCCCGTGCTCTAATCATTTTTTGGTCTACATGAAAGTTGTAGATAATTCCAAGATTCAACTTTTTCATGTTGACAAGTTTTTCATTTGAGCAATATAAAAAATCATAGATAATCGGAAAGGTAAGTGCATTTGCGCCGGACACGAAAAACTGTTCGCGACGGACCCTTCTGTAATTCACGATTTTGGTGGTCTTCCTATGCTCGAATAATTTTTTGATCTACATGAAAGTTGTAGAGAATTCCAAGACGCAACTTTTTCATGTTGACAAGTTTTTCATTTGAGCAATATAAAAAATCATAGATAATCGGAAAGGTAAGTGCATTTGCGCCGGACACCAAAAACTGTTCGCGACGGACCCTTCTGTAATTCACGATTTTGGAGGTCTTCCTCTGCTCGAATAATTTTTTGGTCTACATGAAAGTTGTAGAGAATTCCAAGACGCAACTTTTTCATGTTGACAAGTTTTTCATTTGAGCAACATAAAAAATCAAAAGAAATTTGACAAGTTTGAATGACATAGATTAAAGAAGTTAACATAAGTCTCATACAACACGATCTAGCTCGCAATTGCAGACAAAATTAAAACATTACATTGAAAGTAAAATAATGCAATCGAACGGGTTGATCAATAACGGGTTCAACGGCCTTCTGGGTTAGTGTTCCCCCTTCCTCTTCCCCTGCGCGTCCCCCTACCACGACGTTCTTGGTTATCGTAGTCCGACGGTGTGAAATTTCTGGGCGCTTGGGGGACACGTAGTCCAGCCGCCTGCGCTGGACCTAACCGTGCATCTCGCGTTCCAGCGTCGAATCGCACAGGCTGGACCGCGTACGACGCGCCGCTGTGGATGCCCCATGCAGCCATCGACTGGTCTGCATGGTACCCTGATGCGCCGTAGGTACGTCCAAGGTCGCTGCTGCTCCTGCCAGTTCGATCCACCGGCCTCCTCGGGGTTACTGGGACGCGATTCCAACCCTAGGGATTGCAAACACGTCGTCGCGAGCAAATCAGTGAATGTAGCCCCGGATCCCATAAGGTCATCGTACGCCCTCGACACGTCCTCCCATGTTTGTTGATGCTGGACGGGGGTACTAAAAGACTCCTGCGGCAATGATGGGGACGGTGACATGTTGATGTGTACTCCTCCTTGAACGTTTGCCCCAGCACCTATTTCAACGCGTACCGCCTCCATGGCCCGGCCGCTCTCATGGCTCGGGACCGGGAGGAAGTCGATGCTCTGGGTGGGTCTTGCTTTGCCGAGGAGGCACAGCGTTGCACGCGTCTATCCATGGACATGCTCCTCATCGAGGCTCGGTGCGCGCGGCGCCTGACGTGCGGTACATCCTCGTAATCACGTTGGGTAGACGGTCTATGGCCACCAACATCTCGACCGCATTTCTTATGCGGTGGCCCGTCTTGGCGAAGAAGGTTCCGTAAGGATTGCTTGATTGACGCGTTGCTGCTCCTGTATCGCGTGAGGATCTCGTCCGCTGGTCATGCATTTACTCCGCCTCACGCCTCGCAAATTAACACGTATCGAATGTTTAATTGGGTATATCCCCGTTTTTAATATGTGATAGGTGCGATCCGTACCGGTGTGTGCATGCGCTCTGCGTACTCCTCGGCATAGCCATGTTGCACCAGCATCGCCACACCCTCGTCTAGGAGCACCGCCGTGTGCGAGGTCTGTACCGATCAAAGGTACCCAAGTGTGTCCGTCTCGTGGGCTGCGCTGATGGGTTCCAGACGTCCTCGCGGCCATCGAGTTCCACCTCTCAATATGCCGGCTATTCCGTGCGACCCGGTTGTAGTTGTGCCCGATGTACTCCTCCTGCGGATCAATCCAACACGTTATTAATGGTTTCCACAAGAAGCGTGAAAGTAATGTGACATGTAGAGACATACCCATGGGAGCTTCGGAGTCCTGGTCGGAGGCGGTGGAGGGAAAGACTGCCGGTACCCAAATTGGCGCCGAACGCAGCCCGAGAGTATGGCTCAACGGCACTCATGCACAGGAGGAAGCATTTCGTCATCCAATAATGAGGCTCCCCGTGCACAGATTGGAGATACGGCCTCCCGACGCAACCTCGCCGCCGGCCTGGGTGGAAAAGGGATCCCACGTGACTGCTTGATGTCGTGAAGTCTAGGTCCCCACGAGACGAGGGTAGGAGCCGCGGTCTGATTCCCCGCCCATCGGAGTCCGGCATGCATCCATTTGTAACCCAAGGTTGGCCTTGCGAGTGGATGCACGTTAGCTTCATCGACGGGCACCTTTGGGTAGTACCGCTTTGACACTCTTGGTCGCGCTATGGGTAGGTACGACCGGGACCACAATCAGAGAAGCGAGGGCAACCTCCCATTATTGAAGTTGGTTTGTGGCGGCGGGCGCACACATCTCGCGATATGTGTCTGCGAACTGCCGAGCCCCAACCGTAGAAGTCCGGTCGCATCTCTTCGCACCGCTTCGGCTAATTCCCGAGCCGACCCAAACGAGGTGGGGGCAGCGGAATCACCATTTCCGTTTGTAAATAAAATTCCTGCAAGGAGGAAATAGAGGTACACCTCGAAATGCCTATTTATCGACCAGGGTCGGCGTTTTGAGACATGGTCCAGCCTCCCGAGATCGCCGAGCCATGTGAAAGAGACTCCACGATCACGCTTCCGTGTACGTTGTGCCAAACCTGCATCGAAGAAAATCACATGTTAGCAAATCACGTTAGCTCTCAGATAAGTGTGGTCGGTGTGCTTTCACAATTATTACCTTTCCTCTACATAGTTCTTCCATGCCTCTTTGGAGGGCTTGCGCACTACGAGGGGTTTACCGGAAAGTGGAAGGCCAAATAACATGGCGACATCTTTGAGGGTCACCGTCATCTCGCCGAAGGGGAGGTGGAAAGTATGCGTCTCCGGACGCCATCTGTCGACCAACGCGGTGATAAGGGCCCCGTCCAGTCTAGGCATCGGGGTCCACTGCCCCTTCGCCGTAGGCTCCACGCACCATGAATGCGAAGCTAACAGCCCGTCCGTCCCAGCCGTATATGAACCGAGGGTCCAATGTCTTAATGTTACGGGAGCCACGCATGCGGAGAGTGTTAAGCTGCAAGGACAAAGCAAGTAAACGTCTTGAGCATAACGAAGGTGCGTGACGCTATGCGATACGTTACGACGATGTAGTAATGACGTTACCGTCACGGCCGAGGCCCACTTCCGGGCCCTGTGGTCGTCATCATACTTCGATCGCAATAGCTCTGGCAACTCCATCACAAGCCTGCATAATCTCCAGGGAATGAAACAATGAAATACAAAAAAATAACATCAGAAGAAATTACAAAACCACTGTACATACCCAAAGAAATTTAGGTTCATAAATTACATAACTGAAATTTCACGAAGAGAATGCAAAAGGAAGGTAGTAAGAAGATGTTGCATGTCTAATGCGTATAGTTGAAATATTACATTGGACAACATCACCCTCTGTTTGGGCAGCCTCTACGGTCATGCCCTGTCTGCCTGCAGATGCGACAACGCCGAAGGCCATCGTCTCGCTGAGACGCATCCATGTCACCCTCAAACCGCGCGGAACGCGGTCTACGGCGTGCGAGCGCCTTAGTGTGGGGGACGGGAGCCACGTAGGGGGTTCGGAGGTCTTGTAGTTCGTGCTGATGTTGAACGGTTCGAAATGACCCGTCCATGTTGCTCTAACGGCATCCATACGGTAGTACGGTGTGACATATTGTGTGCCGTCGTTGCCCCCCATGTCACGGCACGCTGCTAGCACGTGCGAGCAGGGGATGTGCTCTAGGCAAGGCTTGTTGCATGAGCAGGTCGCCTCATCTGGCCGAGCTGGCATCTCTGGTTTGTGTCCCCGCGGAGTATCGAACGGTGCTTGCGCTTGCACTCGGCGAGAAAAATGTTCTCGCGAGGTCCATCATGCGCGTGCGGTGGAATTGAGCTTTACGCCTACGACGCCAGAACAAAGCCTCGACACGGGAGCGAAGGTTGAGCGCGGTTGTACGCCGCCCTTTGGCGATCAACAAAGTATTTCGCGGTCCTAAAAATGTGAGCTCAATGATTGAGCAAATGGGTAGGCAACGAGCCCCCGCAAAGACATTGTTGTACGACTTCGGCCAAGTTAAATGCCGTCATGATGGAGTATCTGCAGAATAGAAGCATACCGCTTAGGTGGAAAAGAGTCTTTGTCAAATGATGTGCTACCGTACTAGAGAGGGCATTATCTTACCGAGCACCATTTGTATCGTGCGCCCAGGCCCATCTCTCGGCGGGTTTACGAGCTATCCATTGAGCGAATGTCATCTTGCGCCGTACGGAGACCTCCGAGCCACCAATTACCTGTGTGCCCTCCGTGGTCTCTTCCGCCACCAGTTCCTTTGAGCGCTCGTTCAGCTGGTTAAATATCGTATCGAACTTGCGCAGTTGGTTTTGCATGCATAGGGTTTTGAATAGCTTCACCATGTTCTTGTTCCTGCACATGGTGTACAGGTTCGCCCCAAGGTGACGCATGCACCATCTACGCTGAACGCCTCTCCACCGGGCAATGGCAATCTTCATCCTCCGCCATTCTATCGAGGGCGTTCAGCAGCTCGCATTACGGTCCGACACGACGCACACACCGGCCTATCCCGCACCACACGGGTCTTCACCAGGGACAGGAACCGTAACTACCGTCGTTGCTTTCGCCTCAACCATGGCGAAGCCAGCCGGTAATGGCTGGTTGTTTGCATCGGCAGCTAGGGCGGTGAGTAGGGTGCCATTATCTTGGCCGGACAGAAATGTCCCATCCACGCATATAACAGACGGCGATTCTTTGAATGCCACGATGCACGGACCGAACGCCCAGAACACCCTGAGGAGGTAGTAGTGTTCTGGAGCAGTCGTTCCATCGGGAAGCTGCACGGGTTCGACAGCAATAGCATATTCGGAGCCCGGGTTTGTTGCAGCTATCCGCCTTAGTAGTCGTGGAGCCCAATTGAATGACTCCATAAAACTACCAAACAGCATTTTCAAAGCCATCTGCTTTGCTCGCCAAGCTTGCAAGTAGTTTATGGACATCCTGTCTGCTCGCATCTCAAGCAATTATGGTTGCGGGCCTGAGGCTAATGTCGGCCTTCAAAGACGCGTCTAACGAGATTTGCGCGATGAATCTTGATTTCACCACACCGCTTGTGTTCCGAACAAGCGCCTCTGTGCATGTGTGCGGTGTGTACCGAGTTATAACGAAATGGTGCTGATGTTTAGGGCGGTTCGCACGAACATAGTATTCGCACTGCTGCCCTTTCTTACATTTAAGCTCGGCGGTCTGGTCCGAAGCGATGCACCTGATGGTCACGCCGGGTCGGACCGCGTAATTAGTGCGAAGTGCATCGCCGTCCTTTGTGGCAAACTCCTGCTCGAGTTCTATATCGCTATGGTCTTGCCCACGCCTAGAAATATCCTCCAAGCGGGCTGAACCACGATCGGCCGGGTTCGGCAAGTGCAAAAATGCGATTCTTGGCCCCGAGTCCTCATCTTCGTCAGGACCATCACCATAAGTAGGGTGAGGGTCATCCGCTAGGGCATCCGCATCAACCTCAGGGACGGGCGCATCCATCTCGCCAGTCCCTGCCAAGCCCCCTTGAGCGGGGACTTGCTGCGAGCTCATCGCAATTTCCTCTTCGGGCTCGGGTTGTTCGTCCGCATTGACCCCCATGTCCTCCTCCTGGGCTCGGCTCGTCCCTGCCTCCCCAGCGGGGGTGCGAGGGACCAGCTTCACGTGAACACCTAGTGCGAACCCTTCCTGTGCGGCCTTCTCCATGTAGAACTGCCAGGCACTCGTTCTACGGAGCTCGAATAGGCTGTACACGTAAAGCAAGCTATTTGGCACTACATGGGGCCTAACCCCATCTACCACGAGCTTGTACAACGTACGGTCAACACTAAGAGCGCGTGCAGCCGCTCTTGCTACTGTACGCAACTCTATCGGTGGATTTACAGTTGTCTCTATGTGTGCACAATTATGCATGCTGACAAATGGGCCCTGCAATTTTTCGGGCTCCCCCCCATGCCATATATGAAGCGGGATCGCCATCGAGGACTGTAGAAATACATAATTGTAGTCAACAATAAATGCACACACGCACCGCTAACATCTTTAAACGTATTGGCATTACTCAAATTTTAATTACGAAAGCATTAATGTTATGGTTACGTACAGTTCAAATGTATGCCAACATATAATTATATATATGTTATATAATATACTATCACAAGACATATACAGTTTATGAAATCCTAAAACCGCATTCCACACTCTTAATATCATGTAAAATACTACTACAAAGAAAGGCATTGTATACTTTACATTACAGGTTCGTACAAACTAAGTAAAACAAATATACGTACATAACAAATTAATTTGCTGTTTTTTCGATATTTTTGTGCGCATGTAATTCCAGGTGATACGATTAATTCGCAATTTTTATGGAATGCGGGGATTTATCTACCTGCACGCAATATATGGTTTTTACTAGGAGAAACGCATGCATACATACATTTCATCACAACAACATAAGTATGGTAAAACCGTGCTACCAAAGATGATATAAGGGGAGATGCTTGCCTTGCTCTGAGTTTTCTGGACGGCGTCGAGGTCAACGTGTGCGGGTCTCTGCAGTGTCGGTACCTACACGAAGCAAAAACAACAATACGAAGTCCAATAAGTAATAAGGGAAATAGCTTACAATGGTGGCGGAACTTCGGCCCTCCAATATTTAAGTCGGATTAAGTGGATACTTTGGTTCGAGTTGTAAAGTTCAGAAAGGAGGTCAACTCCTTTCGGGTCCAAGTAGATATTACGTCCAAAAAAACAGTACTTCGCTGCAGCGAATCATCATGCGAAGTAAATACAGTGCAACGTTCGAGCATAAGCTCGGCAGAGGGTCCCTGACCTCTGCGAGAGACTCCTTTCCGGGTCAAAAAAAAATAAGTCGATTAAGCAACAACTTTGGTTCGAGTTATTAGGTTCGTAGAAAGGAGGTCAACTCCTTCGGGTCCAAGTAATGATTACGTCCAAAAATAAATACAACAATACGTAAGTCGAATAAGTAATAAGGCAAAATGACTTAACACAATCCGTAACTTCGTGCCACCAATATTTAAGTCGGATTAAGCGGCAACTTTGGTTCGAGTAATTAAGTTCGTAAAGGAGGTCAACTCCTTCGGGTCCAAGTTGTGATTACGCCAAAAACACAAATTCTATGCTTAAGGTGAAGATCGTGTGAAATACAGACAGTAGATGGTCATCGGAGGGTCCAAATTTCCCTGACAAAGACAAGGTTACCTCAAGCAGAGGGTCCCAAAATAAGGTTGTTAATTCATGTAATATTCTTACTTACGTAAACATTTTTAGGTGTCACGGTTAATTCACATTCTCCGCACAAAATATCACATAGATTCTTGCTACACACATAATGTCATAATAGCATTGTACTAATGTTTCCTAATACCGTCGTAACATTTCACTATAGCATAACACTACACTGTCCTCAACAATAATACATTGCATAAACGAAAATACGGCAATCTAATCCTAACAAGTTGGTCACTAAAATCAGACCGACCAAAACATGCTATTATTTATGAAGATTTGTAACTAACCTTCTCCAAGTAGTGAGAAGATCAAAAAAATCGAAGCTTTCAACCAATAAATGTTCGTCAAAAATACACCGCAAGATACAAATCATGTATGAAATAAACAAAAATTATTAAACTTTGTGAAAAAATAAACAAACCACACAGTACTAAAGTAGGTCGCCATATATAGGGTGTTAATTGAATGTAACACATGCGTACATACATTTCTTCATAACAACTTAATCTGGCTAACATAGTGGTATGAACATGATTGAAGGAGGTGCTTGCCTTGCTCGAAGTTTTACGGTCCGTGCAGTCTGCGTGTGCGCTATCTGCAAGGTCGGTATCTACACGAAGCAAAAACCACAATAAGAAGCGAAATATGTAATAAAGCAAAATAACTTACCAATGTCCAGAAGCCCGCGCCACCCATATTTAAGTCGGATTAAGCGGCTACTTTCGTTCGAGTTGTAAAGTTCAGAAAGGAGCTCAACTCCTTTCGGGTCCAAGTAGTGCTTACGTCCAAAAATAATAACAGTCCTTCGCTTAAGCGAATAATCGTTGCAGTGGAAGCTCGCCAGAGGGTCCTGACCTCTGGGGATACTCAGACACCCAAAAGATGATTGTTACTTTATGCAAGAATATTTAATTGAACTTTTTGTATGGAATGCGGGGGCATATCTACCAGGTTCACAGTATAGGGCATATCTACCAGGTTCACAGTATAGAATACTTAATACAAACATTTGTTCAAAACAACAAAACCTACGAAAAATTGTAGTATGAACATGATTGAAGGAGGTGCTTGCCTTGCTCCGAGTTTTCGGGAACGTCGTCGGTACCTACACGAAACAAAAACAACAATATGAAGTCACGTGGCAAGAAGTAGTAAGGCAAAATGATTGAACTTTGCGATAATTTCAAAAAACTATAACCACCAACTAATTAATCTTCTGTTTCGCTCTCGATTTGTTGGCCTTCCCTTCAAGATCCCGTAACATGCACTACAATACAATCTGCTCTCACACTCTTCTCTCACACTCGCTCTACTTTGCTGCAAGGAGAGCGACGCAGCACCTCCATTTATAGGCTCAAAAGTCATTACTGCTACGTTTACATTAATCACGATTTATGTTACGCATAATCATGTCGTTTATTCTTAATTACATTGATTAGAACCAAATTTAGCCGTAAATCATACTTTATCTTTGCCGATCGGATACTTAACTCGATTTGACTTGACGTGATATGTCGTGCTATTTCAACCACCGTTCCCTGTTTCTCCCACATGCATGCTGCTTTCGGTGGCAAAAGCATCCAGGCAATGGCATTAGCAACCAAAAAACGAGTACCAATGCGTCATTTCTCCCACGCGGCAGGGTTGCACGCGCGACGCGGCAGGGGGCCGGGGCGACGAGGGGCTGCCGCCTGTCGCCGCAGTCGACGCGGCAGGGGCCAGGGTCGGGCGACGAGGTGGCCACTGGCCGCCGCCAGATGGGGCGGCAGCTCAGGCCTGGACGCGGCAGGGGCGGATGGTCGCCACTGGCTGCCGCCGCATCCTGGCGGCAGCCAGGGCCATGTGGGACCGTGTCTTTGCCACTGGCGCCGCCACCTCGTATACGTATGACGCCATACGGCCGTGCCGCCGCATGGCGCCACTGTTACTTTCGATATTTTTTTTAAATGTTGTATAATTTTGAAATTTCGTATTACATGTTGTATATTTGAGCCATTCTTCCCGTAAATGCATGCCGTGCCCATGGTGCACGCATGGCTTCATCTGCGGTCCTGCGGAGCCGCGCACAAGCATGGTCCAGCGATGCACCAGGCTGCTGCCTGCTGGTAGGTGTACATTGCGCAGAGAAGATGAATACTACTCCCTCCGGTTTGGTAATACCTGTCGTTTTGGACATAGTGATAGTCAAACTTCCGAAACTTTGACTAACAATATATTTTTAAATATTTAAATTGGATACATAAAAATTATATGTGTAGACTTGTCTCGAGAAGTACTTTCATAATATTATAATTTTATTGGGTTTTATAAATATATTATAATAAAAATTAGCGGTCAAAGTTGTGTTTTGAAGACCGTGTCGATGTCCAAAACGACAGATATTGCCAGACCGGAGGGAGTACTGCATCCGGTTATAATTATTATTAAAATTTTGAAACTTTGACATCATGAAAAAGCATCTCGATTGACAAAGTGTCAAAACGATAGCGATTGCCGATTGGCGAGGGAGGCAGTGTTTCACTGCGATACGCGTTCTAGATCACGATCCGTGGTACAAGTACAACTACAAGCAATTGAATGTGCCTGCTGCTAGCCAGCGAAACAACCTGTCGCTGTGGCCTGTAGGTGAACAGCAGGAGGCGCGGCGCCACTTGCAGTACCTGGCCTCAGCCTGACATCAGGCACGCAAGCGAACAACCATCACCGTGTGAATTGCTGGCTCAGGCAGGCGGGCGTGCGGGCCCGCGCACCTTCCGCTTTGCCGCCGCCAGCTTTCGTTGTCAGAAACAGCAGGTCGATTTTCAGGCCCCGTGGCGCAATTCGGGCCCTGTCCTTGAACGGATAATGTTTTAAGATTTTGCATCTCAACTAAAGCAAATGTACAAAAAAAAAAAAAAAACTAAATTGTTATTGTTTTATTAGACCATTTATTGTTATTACATAATATGTATTACTCTAGCCCATATTATTAAATAAATTTGAAAATAGCCAAAAGAGGGGTATATGAGAAAAAGAGGGTGAACATTTATCTCAAATTTGTGGAACGGCGTGTATTTATAAACAAAATTTGCAAACTAGAATAGCATATATTTAGGAATGGAGGGAGCACTCTTTACGTCTAGATTTATAAGATTTCTCTTGGCACAGGGGCTAAAGGAATACTTCATTCGTTCATAAATATAAGGCATATTTTGACTTTGCACTAAGATTATAGTTGCGGTGAAATTGAGAAAGTTATGAGATAAAATGACTTATATACATCACTTAATTGTCTTAACAGATGAGAGATACTACTTTGGGTGAGTGGTAATGAACAAATGTATATATTGATAGAGAATAAATAGGGGTGTAGTAGAAAACGTCTCATTAAATTGACATGTAAGCATTATATTTCTAAATAAGACAATTCAAACTATAGTCTTTTTATTTCTAAATGGAGGGAGTATAGAGCATGACTAAACAATCCTTAATTATTATCTCTAAATACTATATTCAATGCATGCATGTACGCAGATTAAAGCTAGATATTTATTATGGGTATGGAGAGAATATCGTATTAATTTTGTATTGAAATATAAAATATATCTTATATTTGTAGATTTGATCTTTAAAAAAATAAGTCAAATAAACAGCAATTCTAGCGACAACAGCCGTCACCATGAAAAGACTCTGATTCCAATCTCTAGTATAGATCGATATGATCTAAAAAAAAGGTCAAATAAACAACAGTTCTAGCGACAACAACTGTCACCATGAAAAGACTCGGATTCTAATCTCTAGTAGTTATTATTTATTTTTGATTTAGTGTATGTTTGAAAGTTTAGTTATCAGCTGGGTAGTAATTAACCAGTTTAATACTGTATAATTAACTCTAGGATCGATATACACTAATATAGCAATCAGAGGGGGTGAATAATTGCGCGGAAGCTAAACTAAATTTTTTATTGATTCTCAAAATACTCCAAAACAAATTATAAAAACTGCTTCGATTTCAGCAAAAATAGATTGACATTCATTTAGTAAAATATTAATTCCCAAAGATCCAACCGTTGGATTAACATGGAATTTAAACTGTAGAAACTAAATTCAATTTAGAAACTAATCCAATAAGAATCAACTAAATCAAATCTACGGATCGAAAGTTATGACCTTCACAAGTTGACTGTATCATATTATAACGGAAATCAATCCAACCCTAATTACGAAATTAATCAAAATCTACAGGATATTAACCAATCAAACTTTTTAGATCAACAACTTGATGCCCTAGGAAGGTTTGCATTGGATCAAATCAAAATTATCATGATGAAATAATGAATCAATCTAGAATCAAAACAGCTATGCAAAAGAAGAGAGAGAAACATGAATTAATGTAGCAAGTCACTGCAGATACTGTATTGAATACTGTAGATGGGTACTGTAGCAATACTGCAGCGCATAGTAGCAGGTACTATAGATTCGAGGAGAACACTGTAGCGTCACCGTTTTTGGTTCTCTGGTTCTTCAGCCGTGGCAGATTCCCGTCGTTTTTTCCACCGAGTGTTGTAGCTACAGTAACAACGAAAACACCGTAGCAATAAGAAGTACTATAGCATGCAAAAAAAAATACTGTAGCGACGCAGAATTTTTCTGTGAACGCTGTCGCCAAAGCACTTGTATTGATTTTCCTTTCTGCCGCGCGGCTTACAAAAAGCAGAAGATACCCTCTTCTAATTATACTAAACAAACCCTAATCAGTTGTATTCCAATACATCCATGCGTATTCACGTGGCCCAATTACATATGGCCAATATATGCACACAACCTAAAACTTATATTTGCACGCGTACGGCTCACCTGCCGCTACCACGTGACTCGCTGTCGACTTCACGTGCACTGTTCTCTAGTCCGAACATCCTGCATGACATCCTTGACCATTAAGACCTCGGTTCTTTCCTAAACCTTGTCCTAAACCTCAATTCCTCCATGAACCTAGTTCCAGTCCCGTCACCGACCACGTTCAACCTCAAGCAACACTTGCACATGAACAAACACGAAAACGTGTACGAGCACAAATCCACAACTTGACTCAAGATCAGTCCATGCAACCACTCACACGAGCACATTGCATCAAACAAAACAACTACCATGCTATCACAAGCATATCAATTAATCATCTGAAATAACATATGCATAAGAACCACACATGCCATGAGCACAACCACTTTGCAATACCAAATTCATCATTAAGCCAATTTTTCAGCACATGATTTCACAATCTCCTCTTTGATGAAAACATTGGTAACACCACTTAGAACTGAACATTGGCATTCACCTCACAAGAGAATTTTTAGGAAATTTTAAAATCAAAAAGCAAAGTGAAAACTAAAAATGTGTGTGTGAATGTGCAATGTGTCCAAAATTCTCCCCTTTTGACAATGGATTCATCAAGAATACAAAAGAGATAATAAAATCTTTTTGTTTGTTTTTAGTTGTCATTTTTAAAGTACTGAGCATTACAAGTTATCCACAAATGTAGCAAATACATCACAAAGTTATGCTATCAAAAATACTTGCACCCTCAAATCGACACATAGACAATGTAAAGTAAGCATAACTAGAAGTCAAGTACTATTAAGGATTTTTGCATGACATGATCTCCCTTCGTCAACTAAATCAAAACCTAAAAATATTGAATTTTTGTACACTTCATTGGTGCTTGAAAAACTGATTTATTGATTGATTGTAACAGAATATAAAAATTGCAAAGAATTATATGCACAATCAGCCTTACTTTGCAACCATGCCAAGCAATTAGCTTAATGTTTCATGGTTTCAGTCATACACAACCTCTTCCAAGTTCGTATGAAAGTGCAATGATAATTAATATCGTAAAGAAGAAGTGCGATAGTACATATTTCCTTAATCTTGCACCTGTCAATTATCACTTCCTGAGCTTTTAGCTCTTAACTTTAATAACTTTCACATTTAGCACTTTTTGGGCAGGATCAAGATAGTCAAGAAAGTTCAACCATGATAAGATTTAATTCAACTTTTCATTCCACTTAAGTAGTCATGTCATAATCTAAATCATATATGCATAAACATGAAGTTGCAAAGACCTTGTAGCATAAACATAGCTTCAACTAACATATGCGTATCAAATATAATGATCATTACTTTTTCAAAAAAAATTATTTTTCATTGAAGAAACACAAAAAATGTGTTACAAAGTATTACAAGGTTTTCACAAACTTCCCCTCAAAACAAACCCATTGGGTGAACCACCCCAAGTTCTCCTCGAATAAAAGCAAAACGAGAAGAAGACAAAGATTTTGTGAAAATGTCTGCCAATTGATGTTCAGTATCCACATGATGAAGCACAATATTTCCCTTTTCTACATGATCACTAAGACATTGAAATCTAATCTCAATATGTTTTGTTCTAGAATGTTGCATAGAGTTCTTACCGATGCATATTGCACTAGTGTTATCACACAAAAGAGGAACACAATCCAAATTAACCCATAATCTTTAAGTGTAGCAACTACCCAAAGAATTTGAGAACAACAACTAGCAGCAACCACGTATTCAGATTTAGCAGTTGATTACGCAACAGAAGATTGTTTTCTAGATGACCATGCAATAAGAGAATTACCCAAGAAGTAACATGATCCAGATGTACTTTTTCTATCAATTCTACATCCTCCAAAATCAGCATAAAAAATGCTCTTAAACTAATGCATGAGGAAGCAAAAAGACATGCCAAAATCTTGAGTACCATGGAGATACATGAAAATTCGCTTAACAGTCTGTCGATGTGAAGCACACGGGAAAGCTTGAAAATGGGCACACAAGCACACAGCAAATTGTATATCCAGCATTGATGCAGTGAGGTACAAAAGTGAACCTTCTTTCATATGTTTGATTTGAAGTCCTGGACTAGGTGAGTCTCTCATTTAAACCTCTAACTATCTCATCCTCAACATCATCATCTTCGTCTTCATGAACAAAGATACTCTCCTCCTGAACATATGCACATGTACCTACATCATTTGGACTAGTGCTTGGGCTAGTATCATCAAAAGTAACTTCATAGTTTCTACAATTTTGTTAGTCTTCAAAAGAAGCACACGATAACCATGTGTATGAGCAGGATATCTAAAAAAAATATCATCGGTTAATCTAGCTTTAGATTTATCAAGATATCCATATTTCAAGACAGAGCAATCATTTTTCTTAAAACACACATTGATATCTTCATCAATAATTTGTGGAAAGAAAGCAAGTTATATTTTAAGTTTTCAATTTGTCATTTACCTTGAATGTACCTTTTGCCACAACAGAAGTGAAAGAAGCATCTCCAAAAGTAACACTTTTAGCATGAGATGCACGAGTGACGGAGGAGAACCAATTTTTATCATCAGACATGTTGCGTGAGCATCCGGAATCCACTAGCCATATGTTCTTCTTCCTCGTGCGAGAAGCCTACATAGAAGCAGAAAATGTTGAGGCCTCGGTACTAGGGTTAGATTTAGGAATCCAGTACTGAGACACACGATGCACAACAGTAGGCACGACACGAGTATTCTTATGCACAAAATCAAATTTGCCTTTCCCGTGTTTCTAACAACAAAAGATGTTTGCTTCACCCTAGGCACATAATGAGAAGCAAAGCGTGCCTGTTTGAAATTAGACCTAGCCTTAGCCTTTTCTTTTCTTTTGTTGTTTAGCTATTCTAAAGCAAAAATCTACTAGATGTCCATCTCTACGACAGTGAGTGCAATTATACTTAATATTATGTTTAGCTTTAGTAGTAGAAGTATCATTCGTATTCATCATAGTACAAGACAAAATTCAAACAGACTTAGAAGAAAGTTTCTTATAACCCTTTTCAAGAATCTCAAACTTGCCATTACAAAGAGCCTTAACAGCAGTGGGAGTTTGAGTTTTATATGAAGCATAATGGTCGAAACCTAAACCTCTCTTGTTTGTGCTAACCTTAGATTGGTCCAAAATCATGTTTTAATTTTTCTTTCCTTTACTGAAATGTTCTAAGAACTTTTGCAAATAATCAACCTTTTGAGAAAAAACAGAATAATTATCGCAAGTAACATCCACTTTTCCTTTTTTGCTTACGACAATTTGAGCATGAAAGAACCTTATGAGTGAGCAAAACACTGGTCATTTGAGAAACTCCAGCATTAGCATTATGCAACTTGAATTCTAGTATAGAACATTTAGAACATGTAGTTGGATCATGCAAATCAATAGTAGAACAACTAGCATTTTTAACAAATTTCTCACTTTTCTTATGTTCAGTCGTAACTTGCTCTAACAAGGAAGCATGTTCTTTTATAAGTGAAGTAAGCTCAGCATAAATTAAGTCACATGATTTGCAAGCATCATCATCAAGAAGCAAAGTTTAAAGTTTAGCAATTTCAGCATTCAATGATTCAACAACAAATCATTTTTCTTAATTTTCTTATCACATTTATCAAGTAATTTTCCAAGACGAGCAACAGCAATAGCTAATTCATCGTATGAACGATCTACCTCATTGAAGTCACTGTCATGATCATCTTCGGTGAAGCTATCCTTGCTGCTTACCATGAGGCACAACCCCATCAAATCGCGCTTGATTGGAGTTGCATCTTCCTCGTTGCTCTCAGAATCTACATCGCTCAAACCAACTTGCTCAAGTGTGGAGAGAATACGATACACTATCTTGCGATTCACAAAGCTCATCTTCTTGCTATCACTTGGAGAGAGCTTTTTCTTCTCTTTCTTTTTGTCCTTGCCATTCTCCTCATTTGATGCTTTACCTGCAAGTTTAGGATAATTTGGACGAATATGGTTAAGATCACCACACTCATAGCATCTTGGAGGACCACCACTAACTCTCTTCCTCATTCTCACATTCTGCGAAGCTTTGTTAAAGCGAGAAGAGAGTAACACCAAGTCTTCTTTCGGAAATTGCTCAAGCTGTTTATCGGTTAGTGAAGACAAAAAAGACATAGCAAAACTTGATGAAAAAGAGTTATTGTGAGACATGTTAGGTTGAGACATCAAAGCAATTGACTTATAATCATTCTTCCAAGGAAAACATCTAATTCATGAGTTTTCAGCTTAGAATAAAGAACATCTAATGTAAGTGTACTTATGACAGTTGATTCTCTAATAGATGTTACTTTCATCTTCCAAATTAACATGTCTAAAGAACCAAGTAATTGTCGAGCATTTGAAGCATCAGTGTAGCTAACTCCAACAGATCGTAGATTGCTAAGAATTTTATTAAAGCGTGCAAAGAAATCATCTAATGATTCATCAGACTTCATCTCAAAGCACATATATTCTTTTCTATAAATGTCTTGACATACCTCTTTTACCGTATTTGAACCTTCATGGTAACCACAAAGAGATTTCCATACCTCATATGCGGACTTGAGATGAATCACGCGGTCAAAGTCGCTCCTTCCTAATCCTTGGATAATCAAATTTCTTGCGTTGCTATTAGCCTCCACATGTGCTCGATTTGTGTCGTCAACTTCATTATTATCGGATACTTGATAAGGCTTGTACACCTTCTCCCAAATTGCAAAGCCCTGAGCTTGAATGTATGCCTCCATCTTTGCTTTCCAAAACTGAAAATCAACACAATCGAAAACACAAGGTTTTCTCGTATACCTATCCATCGCTACAATTTCTAATCACCGGTTAAAATTAATTAGAAAAACCTTGCTCTAATACCACTTATAGGATCGATGTACACTAATATAGCAATCAGGGGGGTGAATGATTGCGCGAAAGCTAAAACAAATTTCTATTGATTCTCAAAACACCCCTAAACAAATTATAAAAACTGCTTAGGTTTCAGCAAAAATAGACTAATTTACGTTTACTAAAACATTAATTCCCAAAGATCCGATAGTTGGATTAACGTGAAATTTAAACTGTAGTAACTAAATTCAATTTAGAAACTAATCCAATAAAAATCAGCTCAATCGAATCTACAGATCGAAAGTTATGACCTTCATAAGTTGACTGTATCAGTTTATGACGGAAATCAATCCAACCCTAATTATGAAATTAATCAAAATCTACAGGGAATTAACCAATAAAACTTTTTAGATCAACAACTTGATGCCCAGGGGCGGAGGAGCAGGTATGGCTGGGTATGGCACCTGCCATACCTGCTCTGCCACGTAGATCCTTAGTACTTTTAGCACATGTTCTGTCAGTAACACAAAAAATTTATGAAATATTTACCCTGATGATTTCATGTGTGGATTTGAAAAATTATTTTAGCAAGATGTCCAGTAGATTGAACTCGAATACTTTGCTCCTTATATACTCTGTATGAATTTTTTTGGCATTACGATATTGTTTAATATTCCATCCTACCGATTTTGCCGCATCATAATTTTACTCCGTCCTCCGCCACTATAATACACCTACTATCGAAATGAGAATAGGATGATATCCTATTACCTTACCTTAAAATTGATGTTAAGATTAGGATAGGAGATGCACATGTTCAAAGAACAATAACGGATAATAAAGGTATATAAAAATAATAATTTCGCCATATCAGAATTTTTTCCCGTCCTCCGCTACTGTTGATGCCCTAGGAAGGTTTGGATCGGATCAAATCAAAATTATCAAAATGAAATAATGAATCAATCTAGAATCAAAACAGGCATGCAAAAGAAGAGAGAGAAACATGAATTACTGTAGCAAGTCACTATAGATTATTGTATCGAATACCGCATATGAGTACTGTAGCAATACTGTAGCGCACAGTAGAAGGTACTGTAGATTCGAGGAGAACACTTGTCGGGACCCCGAATTTGCAAATCCGGACCCTCTGTGTATTCAGCACTAGTCCAGGAACGCGCTAGTGCACACAGTCTTAACATCGGTAAATATCACAATCATACCAATCGATATTATCAAAGTACTTTATTTAAATAACTAAATCAAGTTACTCGACCTTATGGTCAAGTTACAAATGTATGCCTTGCAAGGCGAAACTTATTAAAAGAGAAATAATAGCAAATGGAAAATCAAATAACCCATTGGCGCCATCCAGATACCACAGGCAACTGATCGGCTCGCATCCCTAAGTAGACGGATCTTCTTGGAGTTCCTCCTCCAAAGGCTGGTGTAGTCTCCTCTTCAACTGTATTGTGTTGAGGCAAGGGTGAGTACTTGGTACTCGACAAGTCATGCACTGAATGCAAGCTAATATACTATATGCATAGCTTGGTACAAAGGAATAGCTCAAGGTATATTTACGCAAAGCATTTGAAAAGTAATATAAGTAGATTCGAAAGCAGTAGAAACAAGTAAAGTATAAATAACTTTTCAAGAAGTTTAATAAACATTTTCCCCATCCTAAACCATATTTCCATCATCTTCATTGTTAAACCAAACCAACTTTCCAAATCCAAGTTATTTTTAAGAAAATCTAACCCTTGACTGTAATTCCCGAGCATTGTCGATCATCAGTGGACTCCGGCTATTCAAATAGATTCTACACTCTGCAGAGGTTATGCACTTTACCCACAAGATACAACTAAACACCACAAAGCGAGTTCAGTAACAAAGCCTTTCTAAGCCTCAAACAACACAGGTCCTCTCGGTTCGTGCTCTACACCATCCCTTCCCTTAGCCAAGGCAAAGTATGGGACCAACACACCATAGATGGGTATCCGGCCACACCACGATACGCCTCCCCGTCATAATCACACAAAGCGGTGTAATTGACACCCCCGAGGCTCCACAAGTGAGTCCTTAGCGACTTAGTCAACTAGGGCCGCCCCATTCCGGCCATGTGGTTGCAAGTATGACCGATTCAAAGGCTTGCAAGGTTAAGTCCTTAGAGTGACTGTGGCAAGACTACCCAAGAACCAAATCAACATTCCCTAATGCCACAATCGGCCCACCCGATTACTCTTGCCACATGCCCTGGCCGAAACTGTTTATCAAACCCCGTTGATTACCATGCACCACGTGCCATCAACATCACATGATACTTTCCAAAAGCAGGTTCAATATATCATTAAGTCAATATTAACATTTGATTGCCCAAAATCATGTCATGAGCACGTGAAGTGTCTAAGCGTTAGACTACAACGGTCTAAACCCATGTTGGCAATTTAATAATGTCCAACTAGTAAACCACAACTAGGGTGACAAGGTCATGGCACATACTTAAATAATCAAGGTGTCATACGACAGAAATTGGTACTTATCTAATCCCCGTGTTTAAACAAAGTATTTCTCTAATTGAACTAGCATGCAATAGTTTAAATCAAAATAGATTTCGAAATAGGATCAACATGGTCAAAGCACAACTTGCCTTCAAAAGTACTTGCTCTTGGTCTTGAGTTGGATCCTCGAGTCAATACTTCTCCTTCGAATCCTTCCCACTTCAACGCCTACTCGTAAAGCGTGCAAATAGCAAAACACAAATAAACAATAGGCAAAAACATCCCAAAACTCCAAATAAAATCCATAAACAGAGAGAACATAATTTTACGGATTTTTAGAAACCTGAATCGTTCAAATCAGAGTTAAACGTTAAAAGTTATGATTATTTAAAGTTTAAATAATCAATTAAATAATATTACAGAGAAAAACTTTAGTCAAAAATTAAATAAAATTCATATTTAGGTAGATCTCAATTTTATACAAATTTAGAAATTTGAATCACTCAAATCGGAGTTGAAAGCAAAAGTTATAAGCGTTTGAGCAGTTTTGAAATTCAAATCAATTATTAAACCGATTTATTAAATCATTTTTCTTTTTCTGAAATTAATTATTGCGCCAAAGCATGGACACGTGGCAGCCTCGATTGGTTGGTGGCGTCGGTACGTCCATGGACGTGGTCCACGCTGCTCGGGTCCACTGTGGACTCGATCCCACGATTTACGTGAGGCCCGACATGTGGGCCCCACCGGGTAGCGTCATCAGCGTCGGCCGGTATCTTATCGGCCGACATGCGGGCCCAGAGCCGTGTCGGTGACCGACGCTACGCGCGATGGCATGGCGGCTTCGGCTTCCTGGGCGTGGCTGTCGTGGCCGTTGGTTTGAAATCCGGCGGCTAGGATTGAGTTTGGCCTCGCGTGCTTGGGGCGCGTGGATCGATCAGTGGGCCGTTGGATCTTGATCTAACGGTCCGCATCCAATCTAACCTGGTGCAGTTCTTGATCTGCGCGAACCTTGCCGTTGGATCTAGATCCAACGCGGTTGGGATTAGATCTAGGATTTTCAGCGGAAACTCACCGAGGTGGCGTGGCCACGATCACGGGCCTTTGGATCTTGATCGGACGGTTGAGTGGAGCTTCGGCGCGATGGCTTCACGGGCGGAGTTCGCCCGCCGCGCTGATCGGCAGCGACCACCCAAACGCGGTTGGGGCGTGCTCGGCGAGATGGATGGTGTCTTCTGCGCTGGCTTCGGGTTTGAACTGGGGTCAATGGCGGCGGAGGGCGGCGGATGGCGGCGAGGCAAGGACCGTGGCGGCGCTTCACGCCTTACGGCGGCGATTCGCGAACTCACGGCGGCTAGAACTCGGCGGAGTTAGGGCAAGAAGTGCAGCGGTCACGCGGGTCCTCGAGTGCGATCGGGCATTAAATAGCCTCTGGCGTCCGTCGCGAAGACGGAGACCTAGTTCTTCACGGCGAGTGCGGCGAGTCCGGCTCGGACTTCGGCGAAGACGACAGCCAGCCGGCCCACGTGGCGCGATCAACGGCCCACGATCGCGACGGCCGATCGGATCCGGCCGGATACGCTCGGCAGGTATGGGCGGATCTCGCCCATGGATCTTGATCCAACCCGGTTGGGATTGATTAGGTTTAGGAGTGGGTCTCAGTCACGTGGTTTCTGCCTGACTCGAACTCAGTCCCACTCGGGCTCGGATCGGATGAAAGAATGCTTAGGCTTCGCTGATTTTCCAGCGATTTAATTTTAAAATAATTCTGATGAATTCATTTAATTCATTAAAAATAGCAAAGACTCGAGAAAAATTCGAAAAATTCTGGAAAATATTTTGGATCATTTTGGACTCAAATAAAATATTTCCAACAAAATTTTATTTGCAAACTTAAATTCTTTAATTATTTCAAAATGGAATAAATTCAAATAAATTCCAAATAAATCCAAATAAATTCCAGAAAATTCCAAAAATTCACCAAAGTGCCAAATCACACATGAATTTAAGGAAAGCAAAATTTTGGGGTGTTACAACACTATAGCGTCGTCATTTTTTGTTCTCCTGTTCTTCAGTTGTGGCAGATTCCCATCGTTTTTTTTCCGAGTGATGTAGCTACAGTAACAACGAAAACACCGTAGCAACAAAAAGTACTGTAGCATGCAAAAAGTATTGTAGCGATGTGGAATTTTTCTGTGAACACCGCTGTTGAAGCTCTTGTATTGATTTTCCTTTCTGCCGCGCGGCTTATAAAAAGCAGGAGATACCCTCTCCTATTTATACTAAACAAACCCTAATGAGTTGTATTCCAATACATCCAGGCATATCCACCTTGCCCAATTACATATGGCCCAATATATGCGCACAACCCAAAACTTATATTTGCACGCGTACGGCCCACTTGCCGCTACCACGTGACTTACTCTCGACTTCACGTGCACTGATCTCTAGTCCGAACGTCCCGCATGACATCTTTGACCACTAGGACCTCAGTTCTTCCTTGAACCTAGTCCTGAACCTCAGTTCCTCCATGAACCTAGTTTCGGTCCCGTCACTGACCAAGTTCGACCTCGAGCAACACCTGCACATGAACAAACACGAAACCGTGTATGAGCACAAGTCCACGACTTGACTCAAGATCGGTCCATGCAACCACTCACACGAGCGCATTGCATCAAACAAAACAACTACCATGCTATTACAAGCATATCAATTAATCATCTGAAATAACACATGCACAAGCACCACACATGCCATAAGCACAACCACTTTGCAATACCAAATTCATCATTAAGCCAATTTTTCAGCACATGATTTCACATTAACTACACTAGACGCGAGTCTCAATTGAACATTCCTCTTTTGTCTGTCGACGCTTACGAGCCACTGATCTGCAAACCATAGACAACGTGGCGGGTCCGCCTGGTGATTCTGGGTGGAGTTGGAGGCTGCCGAGTGATACAGTTGTTAGCTCAGTCTACCAGAAGATGACAGCAAAACGCTTCGCACGTAGTTAGGTCGTGTATAATTAGGGGTGATAATGGAGTGAAACCCCAGCACAAGTCCGATCTAAGTTTAAATTTTTGTTTCTTTGATCCAGCCTAGTCCAAATCTAAAACTAATAAATCTAGGTCCAATCCAGGCCCAAATAAAGGCTTGGACCTTAATCCAAGCCATATATGTGTAAAACATTCATGTAGATGTGATCAGAATAACACATAATATGTGCAATACAACGATTTAGTAGAAAAACGTAAGGTCCAAGCTTGGTCCAATCTAATCTAGATCTGATCCAAATGATATGGATAAAAAATAAGTCTAATCTATTTGCGGTATTAGACCGGCCTAATCTAAAAGCCTAGACCGGTCCAAACCCATTATCACCCCTATGTATAATAATGTGATGTCAACGATTTATATATTTTATCACGTAAAATTTTTGTTGATATTTAAGAGAAAGAATGATGAGAGAGAGTATAACTATTTCTTCATGAAGATATGACTATACAAACATCATAAAATATCATTATATGAGTTATTATCTACAGTAAATACTTTTTCATGCTATAATTTAAAGAAATAAGATCTTACAGAGAATCTTAAAATATCATCAATTATAGAAGTTGTCGTTAGTTTTATCTTTAGATGACATAAAAAAAAGTATATAGACAACGGTCATCTCTACTATTGTGCGTGATCTTACGACATATATGATGGTGTGATGCCAGTTGTCTATATGCTTTGCCATGTAAGTTTTTTGCTGAGATGGAAGAGAGAGAAGGACGAGAGAGAGTATAGCTGTGAGACGATCATATATGTAACATCCTCAATTTCGGTCTTCAGCTAAAGTTTAATTTAAAGTAACTAAATTCAAATTTTGGTTTTTCCTCAGTGTTCTATTTAACCTGGCATCCTTGTCCTTCCAAAATTGGAATTCAATCCCTGATCGTCCGAAAAGTTAAAATTTCGAATTCCTGTCCTTACCCGAAATTTCACCCGAGTTCCGAAATGATCCAAAAATTCTGAAACCTATTGCATTAGTTTCCAAATATTCTAAAATGATTTTGAAAATTTTTCAAAGATTTTTAGAATCTCTTTGGTATTTTATCTCTCGAGATCCTTCGTCAAATGCCCTTTATTCGTCCCAGAATTGTCTAAATTCCAAATTTCATCCAAAATCAGTGAAACCAATTTTATTGGGTTCCAAATATTCCCTAATATTTTTGGGAATTTTTTTTGGGATATTTAGACCCTTTTTGCTATTTTATCTTGCGCACGTCTCTTTTCACTTACTCATGGCCAATGAGGAGTCGCCACGTGTCCGCATACTGTTCCCTCATCTTCTACACACGACTGAAACACCAGAGAAGTTCCAGTGAGCTCTGTTAATGGCGCCTCCTCTTTAAAACATCCATAACTTGCTCATTCTTCCACCAAATCGCGAACGGCCGGTTGCGTTGGAAAGATAACGTCGAGGAGATTTCATTCCTTGAGTCCATTAATCCTTAATCACGCCGGAAATAGCTCAATCAACCCGAAACCAAAAATCATTAAAATGGAGATTAATCGGCCGTTTCACCTCCAATCGACGCAACAGCACCTCTCAAATCTTCGTCTCGCAGCCCTCTACCCCGTGCTCTCACCCTCCCACTGCCATTCCTCTCCATTTCGCCGAAATCAAGCCAGAACCGACGCCGGTTGTCCTCCGTTGACACAACCGCGTCACATTTTGTTCCGGTAAGCCAAACTCAATTCCGATCTCGTCATCGTGTTCGCGTTGTTGCCACGAGCAAAAGCTTTCAACCAATTTCACTTTTCGTTGCAGGACGGCGACGGATTTCACCGTTGAAATCCTCGTTTGGAGCTCGGTTCTTCGCCGATTCCTCGCAAACCGTCGATCCCCTTTGAAATCCGGGAGCACTCCTAGGTTCGTATCATCGCGTTCTATGCGATGCTCCTTTCAATTTCGCGAAACTTCTTTGTTTTGGTCAAGTTCCCAATTTCTATGTCTTTTGGTCGTCGCCGTCGCCAGCATGCCGTGAGCGCGCCATTTCCGGCCATCCTCCGGCCGAACCGACGCGAGCATTGCACTCGCCACGCCGCCGCTTTTCCGTGCAGGTTTGCCGCTTCACGCCGTTCGAAGCGCGGCTGGCCGCCGCCATGGTCGGACGGCCGAGCCGTCGCGTGTTGCCGCCGGGTCTCCGGACCCGCCGACGGCCGGTTCACTTGCGCCCGTGCCGCACTCGCCGCCTCGCTCCGCCTCGCCTCGGCCGCCACTCCGCCGCCGCTGTCTCGCCGCCACCTCCGACAAGCCCCACCGCTGGCGCCCAAGAAGCTTCAACCTTCCTTTGTTGTTTCCCATGGAGAAGAAGCCTTCCCTCTATGACAGACCGGCCCCACCTGCCATTGGGATCAAAAAAATCAGGTAAATGAGTAAAAAGAAAAGATTCCGAGGAATATTCCCTTGTTTGTCATTTTCCAGAATTTTCAAAATTCAAACGCTTATATCTTTTGCATCCGAACTCCGATTCACTCTGTTAAAGTTCCTAAATTCATCTAAATTCAAGATCTACCTACTGGTATAAATTTTATAGTTTTTGGATTTATTTTATTTTATTGTATTTATTTTGTGGTATCGTTTTGCGCGTAGCCGAAGAGTTCGCCGGATCCGCCGACGCCGTCACCGAACCGCAAGATTGTGAGACTCTCGCTGCGACTAAAAGCAAGTCTCCTTGACGCATTTCGATCCCATGTTTGCAAATGTTTTATAACTTGCATTGCTATGTTTATAATCGTATGTCAAATATAGACTGTTAGTTATCCTGAATTGCTATCATCTCCTTGATTATTATTATCCATGTTTATTTGTAACCCTAGGCTACTTTGTTATGTCATGCTTAAATAATATTGTGACACATGTTGATTAGTACGATAGTATGCTTAGTTGCAAAATGGATTAAAATGACCCATGTGTGGGATTTCGTCAAATGTTTGATTTAAAGTATGATTTGAGAGTTTTAGCAAAGTATTTGCTATTGTTTTTATTAAAATAAACATAAAACAAAAAATGATTTGGGCATGGGCGGAATAGAATGTTGGGTGGGTGCAGATGGAGCACTAGTTTTATTGTGCAAGTACCGCCCCAATTCAATTAAGGACCGACGCTTATGACTGTCCATTGTATGCATAACCGTACAACCACATGTCTATAATGGGTACGATCTGGCCGAATAATTTGTAGAAACCTAACTTAGACTCACCAGTTGTTGGAATGTGGGCACTAGATGGAGGCGAGTCATATTTTCCCACACGACGCAAGAGGGGCTTCTGTACTGGGTAGATGGAACCCTAACAACGGTGAAACCTCAGCGGATGTATTCGGGTTAGATGTATACATTCTAAAGGCCTTGTCATGGTCTCTCTACCGGCACACCAAAGGAAGTGTGTTAATCGCGTGGCACTAAAGAGATGATCATGTCTTGTGGGTAAAGTTGTACACCTCTGTAGAGTTAAAACTATTTGAATAGCCGTGCCTACGGTCAAGGGCAAAGCAAAGAATACTTTCATACTAGTAGACTTTGGTTTTGGTTTTGAAAATAATTGTTTTGGGATTCGAGAGTGGTTAGAACTCTCGGATGTTTATTTGGCCGATTGAGCCAACCAGGTAGATGGAACCTGTTTTGATCATGACGGTTAGAGTCATGAGTTGAATTACCTTAATCTTTTAAAATGTGGTGGATAGAGCCTTTATACTAGTGATGGTGGATAGAACCTTCACTAAAATAATAAATAACTTCTATTGTTAAAATAATTGCAAAAGTTTGCTTTGTGAAAACTATTACTAAGTATAGTTTGATAAAACATGGCCTTATGCAAAAGAACCCTAATTAGCCTTCCTTGGAAAGCCATACATGTTGCATAATTTCCCATACTTGCTAAGTACTTTTGTACTCACGTGCTACACAAATGTTGTCATCAGAAAACTACCAGGATGCAATTGAAGAAGAAGAATTCTATACCGAGGAGTTTGAAGAATGTCGCCAAGATAACTAAGCGCGCATTCCTAGTCGTCGCCTCTGGAGTTATTTGGGTTTTATTACTTGTTGTTTTTAATTTCGCTGCCGTGAACTCTGGTCAGGTGACCATATGATGTAATAAATAGCCATGTGACTGATACTTTATATTTATGTTACTATTTCGCTCTGTTCGGTAATGATTCATCACTGTTGACTGTGTGTACTAGCTACTTATCTGGGACTAGTACAGAAATACACATGAGGTTCCGGGTAGCCGATCCGGGGGCCCATAGCAGTGGTACCAGAGCCAGGTTATGCTACTACGGATGTCGCCACTAACGAAGCTGAGATTTGGCCTTTCATGGAGGGCCTTGACCCTAACATCAAAGTGCAGCTGGTGTCCAATGATTTTCCTTCATTCCAGCACATGGTGAACAAGGCTTTGATTCAGGAAGACGCTCAGCGCCAGCTCTTCGATTCCAGGAAAAAGAAGATGATGTTCCAAGCCCAACGAGGTGCAAGCAGCTCTAGGCCTCGTACCTTCCAGAAGCAGTCCAGCAGGTCAGCAGTTCCTAATGTTTCCAGGACCCCAATGTCCACTCCTCGTCTGTTTGCTCAAGCCCCTGCTGGCAATGCGGGGAATCAGGTTCAGAAGAGCAACACAGCGACGACGACGACCAAAAGACATAGAAATTGGGAACTTGACCAAAACAAAGAAGTTTCGCGAAATTGAAAGGAGCACCGCGTAGAACGTGACGATACGAACCTAGGAGTGCTCCCGGATTTCGAAGGGGATCGACGGTTTGCGAGGAATGGACGAAGAATCGAGCTCCAAACGAGGATTTCAACGGCAAAATTCGTCACTGTCCTGCAATGAAAAGTGAAATTGGTTGACGGCTTTTGCTCGTGGCAACAACGCGAACACGATGACGTGATCGGAATTGAGTTTGGCTTACCGGAACAAAATGTGACGCAGTGGTGTCAACGGAGGACAACCGGCGTCAGTTCTCGCTTGATTTCGGCGAAATGGAGAGGAGTGGCAGTGGGAGGGTGAGAGCACGGGGTAGAGGGCTCCGAGACGAAGATTTGAGAGGTGGTGGTGCGTCGATTGGAGGTGAAACGGCAGAGTAATCTCCATTTTAATGATTTTTGTTTCGGGTTGATTGAGTCGTTTCTGGCGTGATTGAGGATTATGGACTCAAGGAATGGAATCTCCTCGACGTTATCTTTCCAACGCAACCGGCCGTTCTCAATTTGGTGGAAGAATGAGCAAGTTATGGATGTTTTAAAGAGGAGACGCCATTCACTGGAACTTCTCTGGTCTTTCAGTCGTGTGGAGAAGATGAGGGAACAATACACGGACACGTGGCGACTCCTTATTGGCCAGGAGTTAGTGAAAAGAAACGCACACGAGATAAAATAGCAAAAATGGTCTAAAAATCTCGAAAAAAATTCCTAAAAATATGAGAGAATATTTGGAACCCAATAAAATTGGTTTCCCTTATTTTGGATGAAATTTGAAATTTAGACAATTCCGAGACGAATAAAGAGTATTTGACGAAATACCGCAAGAGATAAAATATCAGAGAGATTCTAAAAATCTTGGGAAAATTTTCAAAATCATTTTAGAATATTTGGAACCTAATGCAATAGGTTTCGGGATTTTTGGAGCATTTTGGAACTCGGGTGAAATTTCGGGTAGGGACAAGAATTCGAAAATTTGACTTTTCGGACGATCATGGATTGAACTCCAATTTTGAAAGGATAAGGATGCCAGGTTAAATAGAACACTGAGGAAAAACCAAAATTTGAATTTAGTTACTTTAAATTAAACTTTAGCTAAAGACCGAAATTGGGGATGTTACAATATAGATAATATAAAATACTATTACATGAGTTGTTGTCTATAATAAGCATTTTTCGTATCATAATTAAAGATTGTAGAATCTTGTAGAGACAACCTTAAGATACGATATATTATAAAAATTATCTTTAGTTTTATCTTTAGATGATATATATGGAAGAGTATACAGATAACAACCTTCTCTATTATCGTATATGATCTTAGGGACGGAAGTAGTGTATGTTACTCAGTGTCACAGGACACCGGGTCAAAAAAAATTAGTGTATGTTAGTTTATATATATAATATATGTGAACCGCTTGATCTAAATCTTGTGACACCGGAAAGGCAAATAACAAGCAAGTGGTAAGAATAATAAGTTATTATCACATATATGATGAAGTGGTGAACCTCGATGATTTTTTCTCTAGTTCCGCCCTTGTACGATCTTAGTAGATCGTATTCGTGGGATGTTCCAAGATACGAACGCCTGTCTGAAACGGATCGGAGCCCAATTGCATGCATGCCAAAACAGATCAAAGGCGACTTATGTGCATGCGATTTGATTTTAGGGAAAGATATTTTTTTAGAGTAGACATCAACAAGCCTTCGCTCAGAATCTCTTTCTTCGTGTAAGCTTTTCGTAACATTATAGCTGTCATCAATGGGCGGAACGCATTAACCAGTAGAAATGCTCAGGAAGAAAGAAGGGGTCATCTTTTTTATTTTTTATTCCACCCTTTTGTACCCTTATTTGCATTTTTTTCTTCTGAAGCCTGTTCTACCTCATATCACCTAGAACAAATCATGGAGGGTGGTACATACAGTTCGTGGGAAAGCCCGGCCAGGGCCTCACATGTCTTTTTTTTATAGAAAATAAATGTCAGAAGCTCTAGCATTTCCATTAAAAAAAAAAAGAAGAGCAACTACCGAGTTATAAACGAATATACAACACACACGCATCCATATTGCACTCGGGTGAGATCGTCGAACGTGGGCGCACAATCTGGCGCCGAAGCCCCTTGCAGCTGAGCTATGCACGGCGGTTGTGGGGCGGTAGCTGCTGTGGTTGGAGCCACGCTGCATACGGCGGTTGTGTAGACTGGACACGGCCAGGCGGGCGCCACATTGATTGGGACTTGGGGCGGCGAGCGGGCGGAGGTTGGGGACCTGGGGGCGGGGCACGACGTTGATCGGGAGCAGGGCCGCGCACGGCGGCAAACTGCGACTGGGGACGATGAGCGGCGGAGGTCGGAGGGTGGACGCGTCATGCGCAGCTGAGGTGATTGGGGGCGTGTCAGAGGCAAGTGGCTAGCGGCCCGCGCGTGCACCACGTACGTGGCAAGAGCCAGCAATGTCTAACGCAAAATCTAGCAATAAGTTGATTTGCTACTTTGGTAGGAATTAATTGTTTTGAATCAAACGAGTGTTCCCGGTTGCTTGTGATATTGAATGCATGGTTGACTATTTGATTTGCTAGAAATGTATCTGGGGAGATATTTTAGCCCTATCTGGGGAGTAGTACGCTAGCTAGCTGGTGGATGCGGAGCCGCTGCCCCACAGGCCAAAGCACGATTAAACGCGCGGCCCATGTCAGCATATATACGCCTGATATATGCGATCACGCACCGCATGCAACACGTACGTACAGTTAACACCGGTTGATGAGCGCGCGGCGCTAGTGTTCATCTGCTGCCGTTCCCGTGTCGCGCGGTTCCTTACCGTGCAGGCGCGCAGCTTGCGTTGAGGCAATTAAGCCGCACGGCACGGGTGGATCGATCGATCGGATTCCACTGGCTTATTGCTCGCGAGCATTGGAACACTGACGGGGAACCGTGCCGGCCTAAGATGAGGTACTCCTAGTTTTGAGTCGCTGGCTATTTTCCCCCTTTTGCTACCTCAATTCGTCACCTACGGAAGACCTAATTCGTGGACAGCAAATTCACTTCGTGAGCTACGATCGACTCGGCAACCATATCTATCTATTACAGATTTACGGGGGACGACGCGTGCGTCCTGGGCACTCCCACCTGTATAAATAGCTATCAGAGCCGTTCATGCTTTCATGTCAGTCGACACTATCGTACCGCCAAAACTTGACTCACCATTGGTGTGGCGTAGCTAGTTAATCAGTAATCGGTAGGGCATTAATTCCCTGCACCCCTTGGTCCGTTAAGTACATTCTCCACACTCCACACATGGCGCCACCCTCGCACGACCACGCCATCAATGGTGCCCCCAAGAATGGCACCATCCCCGTAGAGGCGCCACCGCCGCAGTGCGCCCACCAGCTGCTCGACGCTGACGAGTTCCGGCGCCAGGGCCACCAGGTCATCGACTTCATCGCCGACTACTATGCCCGCATGGGCGACTACCCCGTGCACCCCAGTGTCGCCCCCGGCTTCCTACGGCGCCAGCTCCCCGCGGGCGCGCCGTCCCGTCCGGAGCCCGACGCGTTCGCTGCGGCGCTGCAGGACGTCCGCGACCTCATCCTGCCGGGAATCACGCACTGGCAGAGCCCTCGCCATCTCGCGCACTTCCCGGCTTCGAGCAGCACTGTCGGAGCCCTCGGCGAGGCCCTCACTGCCGGCATCAACGTCGTTCCTTTTACGTGGGCAGCCTCGCCGGCCGCCACCGAACTCGAGATGGTGGTCGTGGACTGGCTCGGCAGAGCGCTCCACCTGCCGGAGAGCCTGTTGTTCTCCGAAGGTGGCGGCGGCACCCTTCTGGGCACCTCGTGCGAGGCCATCCTCTGTGCCCTCGTCGCCGCGAGGGACCGGAAGCTCGCGGAGATTGGCTGGAAGAAGATTTGTGATCTCGTCGTCTACTGCTCCGACCAGACCCACTTTGCCTTCCGTAAGGCTGTACGTATCGCCGGCATCCACCGCGACCACTGCCGCCAGATACAGACGTACCGTGACGACATGTTCGCCCTCTCGCCAGCCGAGCTTCAAGCCGCCATGCAGGCCGACATGGACGCCGGGCTGGTCCCGCTGTTCCTGTGCGCGACGGTCGGGACCACCCAGACAACCGCCGTGGACCCTATCGGTGAGCTCTGTGCCGTCGCGGAACCGCACGGCGTCTGGGTCCACGTGGACGCCGCCTACGCCGGCTCCGCGCTGGTCTGCCCGGAGTTCCGCCACGTCATCGCCGGCGTCGAGAACGTGGACTCGTTCAGCATGAACGCGCACAAGTGGCTCCTGGCCAACAACGACTGCTGTGCGCTGTGGGTGAAGAAGCCGGCGGCGCTCGTCGCGGCGCTCGGCACCGAGCAGGAGTACATCCTCAAGGACGCGGCCACGGAGGGGCACGACGTTGTGGACTACAAGGACTGGAGCATGACGCTGACTCGCCGGTTCCGCGCGCTGAAGATGTGGCTCGTGCTCCGGTGCTACGGCATCGAGGGCCTGCGCGACCACGTCCGCTCCCACGTCCGCATGGCGGGGGCGTTCGAGAACATGGTCAAGGCCGACGCGCGGTTCGAGGTGGTAACGTCCAGGCAGTTTGCATTGGTGTGCTTCCGTCTCCGGTCGCCGGAGAAGTTCGGCGGCGAGAAGACGGCCAACGAGCTCAACCGGAGGCTCCTCGAGGAGGTGAACGCGGCCAGCTCGGGCCCGTACATGAGCTCCGCCAAGGTCGGTGGCATGTACATTCTCAGGTGCGCCGTCGGGAGCACGCTCACGGAGGAGCGTCACGTCCGCGAAGCGTGGAAGGTCGTCCAGGATCGGGCCGCATCCGTCCTCCGTAAAATGGAAATTATTTACAGAGCGCTTGGTTAGGAAGGACCGAAGGAATGGGCCGAGCAAAACTCTTCGGCCTTGTTTGAAGGTCTATTCTCGATCAGAATTCACGTAGATAAACTAAAATTCTGATCTATTCATATGGATCTTCGGTCAGATAATAAATCTCCTAAACAAGATCTAATTGTGAGGTATGTCTCCTATAATTTACTTCCGCTTTGCTAAGGTGTGAAGGCTTCTTCTTCCAAGTATTATCTACTTGAAAGAAAAACTAATATCCACCTGAATTGGGCCGGAATCTTACCGCGCCCTTCCTTATTGAAGTGAAACCTAATGGTTTCTATATTATTTATACTATCAATTTTTTTCGTTACACGTATAGTTGCTTTACATCCTTACCATTTTTTTTTCCCCTTTTGAGTTCTCATACTCAAGAGTGTACTTAAAATGTATGGAAACGTACGCCCCTTCTTCCAACAATTATAATGGAAAATATACATTGTATGTCTATGCATGGTCTCGAAATGGGGTCATATCCTGTGCAATCAAAGGTTTGGTGCAATCACCGTGCAATCAAAATAATAAAAGTTTCAAAAAATTCTAAAAAAAATCATGGATGTATATCTCAACTTACCACATCTACGTGTAAAATTTCATGATCAAATTCGTTATATGTTAGAAGTTACAAAAAAGACAAATTTCTAACAAACTTTTACAGTTCAAATGCACCTCAAATTTGTCTTTTTTGTAACTTTTAGCATAGGACGAATTTGATCATGAAATTTTATACGTAGATGGGGTAAGTTGAGATGTACATCCATGATTTTTTTCAGAATTTTTTGAAACTTTTTTTAGTTTGATTGCACGGTGATTGCACCAAACCTTTGATTGCACAGGATATGCCCCCTCAAAAGGTGCATATATATATATATATATATATATATATATATATATAACACATCTGTGTCAATAAAGAGTATGAATTGTTTGTTTTTTTAATATATAGCTATAGTGAAGGCGCTAACATTTTTACTTACTAGTTTCTTTCCTGAATTCATGTTTTATAATTTTAATACTCCTCTTTTATTTTTAGATGGCATTTTAGAACGCGTGCGGCTAATATTTTAAAGCTTTGACCTCTACTATACACAGAAGCTTTTGGGTTTGCTGTGTGGAAATGATATTACCATATTTTTCATAAAAAATACTTTCATATCATTATATTCTAATAAATTTTGCTATTATATAACCAGAAAAATAATTGATCAAAGCTAAGTGTTGGAGATCGCGTCGATGTATAAACTAAATAAGTAAAAAGGAATAAAGGTTGTACTAAATGATGTAAAATAGTTAAGTCGTTGGTAATTAACTTATAAACCAAAGAAAGTTAGGCCATGTTTGGATGGACTAAAACTAATTGTTAGCTGGCTAATGACTAGAGCTAATTGTTAGCCAGCTAATAATTAGTCCATCTAAAATTAGTCCAGGGCTGTTTGGATACATGACTAATGGTTGGACTAATTTCTTAGAAAAGTCATATCTGCCTCTCATAATGGGTGAGGAAATGAGGATAAGGCCAGCGCGAGGGTATTTCAGGTTTTTCCCAGCGTGTTACATGCTATTAGCCCAAATTAGCTCCTCCCCACCAACTAATGGACTAATTGTTAGCTAAGGGGTTGGCTAAAAATTAGCCCACCTATTAGTCTTCCTGTTTGGATAGATTATGACTAATTTTTAGCCAGCTAACAATTAGTCCATGGATCCAAACATGTTGAGTAAAGTAGTGGAAACTAATCAATTTTTCCTCTCTGAAAAAGATTTTGATAAAACAACTTACTTAAGTAAAAAATCTAGCAAATAGCAACCAATAAAGTTGTAGTTTGGCTCCAATCTTACATGTGGTAGTGGGATCTCTGTGGGGCGACATCATAGTAGCAATTTTTCCACTGTCTACGTGCATCTAATGGATCACTAGAGATAGCTAGAGAAGACTATAGCAGATGACTACGCGCCGTGTGAAATTGAGAACGCACCCAAACACCTTGTGTCAAGTGTGCATTCAATTTTTGTTATTTGGTATAGGTTGGGATGCAAGTATTCTTGTTGCTGCCATCCAACAGGCCAAGCTAACCCGCCCAACTAAACGCGTAGCTCGGTTGGCAGAGGCGTCGGACATGCGCCCAGTCCATATGTACGCACCAAAAATTAAAACTGATACATGTACACGTACACGTTCGGTGAGCATCTCCAATGAAGCAAATTATACGCTTCCAATATTGATCAGCGTATCAGTTATATTCTTCAACATTAAATGTAGGTCCACATGTAATTGTTTTTTATTTTTCTTAAAAAACACTATAGACTGAAGCTCTTGTCTCTCTCCTCTACTTCTCTTCTCCATATAAGCAAAAAGATGAGATGTACTCCTTATAGCCAGCTAATTTGGCACCATTGGAGATGTTCTAAGCCTCTAAATTAACTAATTTTTTAGAGTGTTGTGTAGGAGACGCACATGTATATTTATACTCGTGGTGTGTGAACACTGTGTGTATAGGCTGCATGCGTGTCTACGTATACCCTTAAAAAGCAGGCCGATCAGCTAATTATCCGTCGAACAAAACAAAAGCTTCCTGCTTTCCCAATCAATGGCCAGACTCCATCCATCTTCTGTGTGTAATAAATTTTGTTTGACAGGCTGAAAATCATCGGCTTAGCTGATAATGTATTTATTAATATTACCAGTACCATACTACCATCCATATACAGTTCACCACAAACTCAAGCTAGAACGTTCATACTCCATATTGACGAGCAGCCAGAGCCCAGAGGCTTTTCTACTTTTTTTGGGGGTCATGACCAGGATGTAAACAATCGAGCTCGAACCAGCGTGACCTTCTGAACCCGAACTCAGTAAAAACTTGAGCAAGTGAGTTAAGATTCAAGATTAGATCTAAACTCAAACTCAGCTTAATAATAATCACTAGTTTAATATGTACTAATTTTCAATAATAAGAAAAGCTTAAGCTTGAGATCGGATCGAGTAAGCTTGGTAAAAATTAACGTACAATAATATTTATCAAGTGATCTATAAGTTTACCTAGGCTCGCGAGCAATTTGAATTCAGATCAAACTCAAACTCGACTCATTTAAATTTTGAATCAAGCTCAAATTAAATTTAAAATGAGCCGAATTCGAGCAGCTGCCTCCAGCTTTTTGTTACAGCCTAATTCGCTTTTCGTTCTCATACACATCCCAGGTCAACAGCATACAATTACTGCTTATTTAAAAAAGAAACGTATAGTTACTTCTAATCGCCATTTCACCTGATCGACATGTCACACGCATGAATGTTACCTAATTTTTATTGAAAACTTGACTAGAGGTACTCTTCCGTTCTGATTTCTGAATAACTGTGGCTCTAAGATATTATATTTTCACCGAGACACATATAAAATAAATTGTATTATTTCTTTTCATTAGATTACTTATTATTTTTTAGATGATATATCATACTCTAAGCTATAATAATAAATGGTATTAAAAATATCTAAAGAGGAGACTTATACATGAAAAAAATACCATCTAGAAATTGTAGAATGGGATGGACAAGAAAGTCAAGTGATACTTACCGTTCTGAAGCATTTCTACGCCGACAGATATTGTTGAAGATATATACTGGAACCTGGGTGAGCAACGTCTTCGACCAAACTACTGAGCGACATGCTGTCATTTGCTTCACCCTTTCCAGTTCAGGCAGAAGGGAGTTGCCATCGCAATAAAGATTTTTGCAAGCTATGCCCGGCTCGCATTAACATGTTCTGTTTGCAGTTGGACTGGCGACTGAGCTAGCGGTACGACGTACAGACAATTAAGCAACATGTCCCCTGGCTTGGTGGTGATATTGCCAGAGCTTTTTCTAAAAGTAGCTTTTAGCTGAACTGTATGACTGAAAGGTTGCACAGCTCAACGGTTGAACTGAAAAGGTTTGGTGTTTGTTTGTCTGGTTTTTTGGTATAGCTTTTAGGAATAAGGGTGAAAGTGGTGCGGTTTAGGATTTTATACTTTGTGGAAATGGGTAATTTTTTTTGAACTCTAGTGGTAAAGTTATAATCCCAACCCATCAAGCTGTAGGAAACTACTTTAGACCAACTTTCGGCTTTCAGCTTTTTCCAATACAAATGGGTAAGTGGTTTCTGGCTTCTGGCTACGAAAAAGCTGGCTGCTTGAAATAGCTTTTGATTTTTCAGAGGACAAAAGCCGAAGCTGAAGCCGTTCCAAACATGACCATAGCCGCGCGCCACGCTAGCTAATCAACTCCCGTACGTACGTGCAGCTAGCAAGCACACAGGCGTGCGACAATTAAGAAACAAAATGGACGCGACAGCCACCCTGCGCGCGATCGAAAGCGGCCGCTCTCGGTCCGCATGACCACGAGCAACGGAGCAGCGCCTGCTGCCGAAGGGGCGGACGGCGTATGACAGCGCGGCGCTGTGACCCCTCCGCGAGGCTCGTGGAGGACCACTACACATCGTCGTCGTGATCGGGCTCACGACGCCTGTCAACCTCCACGTCTCCCGCGCCGGCATCGATCGAGGCCACGCTTCCGCAGCATCCAAGTACCACTGGTATTGCATTTGTTTTGGGGGATTTGATAAACATCATCCGGGTGTTTTTATTGCTGAAATCACCCAAATCTCGGATCATCGGATCATTGTTGAGATTCGAGAGTATTGATTACATCCGATCCTATGATTTGATCTAACGGTCCGATGATATTCGGGTGAGGTATCCAACGGTCCAAAATTTAGATGTTAGCTAAAATGAAAACATTCGGATGATACCTCTGCACTCCGTTTGGATCGCCAGTGCAACGCGCCCATGCATATACGTGTGCAGGTGATGGACAAGGACGGCAACCCGCGGTGAAGACGGTGAACCTGGACGACCACATCATCTACCCGAGGCTGGACCCGGACGCCGTGGCGGCCAAACCGGACCAAGGTAATCCTAGTTGTGGATGACGGGCAATTCCCAGACTTTTCGAGGACTTCACCGAGTCCCTCACCTCTCTTATTGAGAGGTGGCTTCAGGAGCATAAAGAAGGCTAAAAAAACAGCACCTGAAGGATCCACTGTCCATATAATTCAGATTGGTTTGAAGAAAAAGTGGTCTGTTTGGATTTTGTCCCAATTTAAACATGCACTCCTCAAATCAAGTGTATTACTCGACGTTAACAATGCACTGCATGATATCTCTAATGTTGGATCATGGAGTCTGAAAAAGCAAATATTTGATGAGTACTATTTGAAAAGGCAAATATTCTACTGTTGTTTAATGTTTTTTCTAAAAGATAATCAGACGTCAGTGTTTAACACCATTTGATTTGTATTATGGCAAGTACTTGTTCAATGTTTTTTCTAAAAAGATAACCAGACGTCAATGTTTAACAGTTATTATTTGTAGAACTCAGTTTAAATCATATGTGCAAGTACTGGTGCAATGTAAGTTTCATTTTTTTTCCAAAAAAATAAAAAAAAAGCCAAGCTCAGTTTTTGCTATCATCTGAATAATCAGACTATTGTGACGACCCAAGTTGCCACAAGAGCGTTTCGTCATCACTCGGCATAATGGGGTGAGAGAGGCTCGAACTCTCGACCTCAGGATCACTCAAAGCTATGAGACCTACGCGCTAGCCAACTGCGCCACCACCCCGATGATGACATGATAACTGATGGCATCCTAAAGTCTAGATAAAAGAGGAAAGCCACTCCATATACAAAATACTTCCGTATGCAGAGGTATGTATGACAAAAACCATCGTTGTATCGTCACAGAAAATACATCAAAGAGCACTTTTAACTCCTATGTCGCTGCATATACATGTACACGTAGTTTTATGGTAGTTTATTAAATTTTTTTATAGTTTTATGAAATTTACTTAAAAAATAAACTGCAGCTCAGAGCCCAGCCTAGCGGATGCCTAGGTTTGGGTAGCAAATTAGGCTCGAAATAAAAATGGTACTATAAATTTTTTAGGGCACAATCAAGCTTCTATATTTTTATACAAATCTAAAAGTGTTTTGATTATTTTTATTTTTATAAAAATGTACAAGCCTGATCATACTCTAAAAATTTATGGTACCATTTTTAGAAGTCTAGAATCATATATTAAATTTTTTTAAAAGAATTAAACTTTATTTGTTATATTTAAAAAATAAAAAATGGTCAAGTGATGGTTAATTAACGGTCAACTCATAGTCAACTAATAGAAATGGCAAAAGGAGAAAGAAGAGCAGAGACTAGTGGCAGACATGAAACGAGAAAAAGAGTGGTTACAGAAATAAAATTGGGCACTTTTTTAGTGGCACCAGAGAAATTTCGACCAGGTTTTTGAGACATCAGACAACGTTAAGAGCAGGTATGCTATTTGTAAATATTGAAAGTATAAATTAACTACGAAGTTTTCAAATGGAAGTGGCACTTGAAGAGATATGCTGAAAACTTTAGCAAAAAGTGGGAGTGGCTATGAGACCGACGCAGCTGCAGTACAACCCCAATGGTACGGACTATAGTCCCAAGGTAGCTCGTGAATCTCTTTGTTATTTAATTGCTTCTCAAGAGATCTACCTTTAAACTTTGGTGGGTCACCAGCATTTCAAAGCTATATTATTACCATTCATAATCCTAGGTTTTCTATAGTTTCTAGATAGATAACAACTAGAGATATGATTAATACTATAATAATTGTCATGGTAAGCTAAAAGGAGCTCTTTAATACATGTACTATTTTAGTGTCTTGGACACATATGGGGTGATAGGGTTAAAGAGGATTACCTTAGTGTAGTTGCTCATTATGTGAACAATAACTGACAACTAGAGAAGAGAATTAAAGGATTTAAATTAATTGACGTAGCACACACCGGTGAGAGTATTGTTGATTGTGTTGTAAAAGTTGTGGAAGATTGTGGCCTCACAGAAATTTTTTTGCAATAATATTAGATAATGCTGCAATATCTTTATTAGTTTCTTCTAATCAACGAGTAGCAGCATATAAGAACTATAATATTGCAATGGAAGTATGTCCACGTAAGTTTGGTTTAGATATGCCAGTTAGATGGAACTGTATTTATTTGATACTGGTGTGTTTGGTTGGTGACTTGGTGGGATGAGATTGAATGGGATGGTTCTATACCATTTAGTTCTATTGTTTTGGGTGAATGAAATAATTCAGCATCCATAGAGAAACCAAAAAGGTGATATGCTAAGGATTGTAAGCGTGTAGTGCAAAAACAGGGAAGAACATGAGATAATACAGGGGTATTCCCGGAACGTTAAGGTCTTCTTGGTTCAAACATGTTGAGCTTCTGGCCACCGGCGTTCTCTGGCCGTACCCCGCTGGTGGTTGCAAGAAGAAACCATGGAATAGGTACCTGCCATCATGTTTGAAGCTAGGAACAGGTGTTGTAGTTTCTGGAGAGTGCTGTTTGACACCAGTCGTCGTGATAAGGCAGACTATTCATCTTGGACAATAATAATTTCGTATATGTTGCAATAGGCGAAAACATGCCTTGAAACTTTAAACAAAGTTTACATTGTATTGTAGAGGATAAGAACACCATACATCGATAATTTGTGGAGTCCGCGGTGTAGCAACCTGGCAGTGCTGTGGTAATAGCTCAGCCGAAATAGAGTGATCAAGCTTATTAGAATAACGAATATACCATCTTCAATCTCGGACCAATCATGACATAGTAAACTCTGGTAATTAACCAATTACGACAGTGCTAATTCTTGGCAGCCTAAGGTCCTAAGCAGGGAACAGGTTCCTGGCGTGTCCAAAACTAGACAGAGCATCTCACATGTAGTGATAAGAGTATCTCACATACAATGCTAGATAGAAGTATCTCACATGTAGTAGTGATCTACAATGGACAGACAAACATCCAGCTAGAGTTCTTAGCACTACACCAAGCTACTGACTCATGATCTGGGCACCTCACAACTAAGAGTATGAAACCATATTGAACAGTGTATACCTGCAGCTCAACACCAGTTACTCTACTTAACTTCTGTTCCATTGTAATTCGTCATATTCCCCATAGGATAAGGCGATAGCTTGTTCAGTTGAAAGCATAATCAAACTGAAATCACGCACACCGATAAAATTCCCACCAGAAGCGTCTTATATGCAGGATTTTTTTTCGAATGATAAAAACAGTAGCTACCAACATGCAAATAGAAAAATGAACCCAATTTGTCTAGTCAATACCTTTTTAGTTATTGATAGCCTCGCGCATTTATAAAAGGGAAAATTGACAATATGCCACGGAGTTGGTGAACTATGCCACAAAGTCGGATAACACCTATAAAATATCATCACAAAGTTGCTCGTTGCTGTTGCCACTACCTGCAGCATCAGATTCAGACCAGACCAGACCAGACCAAATCAAAGGTGTCGGTTTTGTTTTCCCTGGCAAGAGCAGAGCCCTTGTTGCTACTGCAGCAGCGTTTCAGGCAGCTCTCCTCCTTTTATTCCATGATTGCTCCATCCGCTGAATCGGATGTGTCTTCCCTTGCTTCTTCTTCCTCTCGCTCCGCTCTAGGTGTTTCTTGGCAACCAACCTCAGTGCACGCATCGGATCCATTTTACCGGGAAGACATCGGATAGGGAAAAGAGGAGGGGCATTTGAGTCATTTCCTATGGGAGAAAAATCAGAAAAGAAAATGGTGGAAAGTGGCAAATCATCTGGTTTTCATCCAACTTTGTGGTATTTTATAGGTGTCATCCAACTTTGTGGCATATTGTTAATGTACCCTTTTATGAAAGCTTCCCTACCAGCTGTCACCGATGTGGCCAATAATACTGTAAATAATATTGTAGTTTTATTATGAGTCTATAAAAAAATCGTAGTTTTTTTAAATTTATGATCTATTTGGTTTATAGCCAATTTTACCATAACTAAATTTAGGCAAAGTGTGGCATGCCACAAAAGTGTGGCCAACAAATTGCTAGCTACAAGTTTGGTCAAGTTAGGCAAGAATTTGAGTCTATGACATATGGTTTATAGGGCCAACAAATCATAGTAAACCACCATGATGACAATGAACCAAACAATTACCTAAGAAAATGTGATATAACTAAAGTAGTCTGTTCGGTGACAGCTACCAAAGGTATATGAACACTACCAAGGTAATCCTAGTTGTGGATGACGGGCAATATATTCTCAGACTTTTCGAGGACTTCACTGAGTCCCTCAGGATTATTAGAGACGGCTTCAGGAGCATCAAGAAGGCTAAAAAAACAGCACCGGAAGGATCAACTGTCCATATATTCAGATTGGTTTGAAGAAAAGTAGTCTGTTTGGATTTTGTCCCAATTTAAACATGCACTCCTCAAATCAAGTGTATTAGTCGACGTTAACCATGCACTGCATGATATCTCTAATGTTGGATCATGGAGTCTGAAAAAGCAAATATTTGATGTGTACCATTTGATTTGTATTATGGCAAGTGCTTGTTCAATGCTTTTTTTCTAAAAAGATAACCAGGCGTCAATGTTTAACAGTTATTATTTGTGGTACTCAGTTGGTACTCAGTTTAAATCATGTATGCAAGTACTGGTGCAATGTAAGTTTCATTTTTTCCAAAAAAAAAAAAAAAAAAAAAAAAGCCAAGCTCAGTTTTTGCTCTTTATCATCTGAATAATCAGACTATTTATGACGACCCAAGTTGCCACAAGAGCGTTTCGTCATCACTAGGCATAATGGGGTGAGAGAGGCTCGAACTCTCGACCTCAGGATCACTCAAAGCTATGAGACCTACGCGCTAGCCAACTGCGCCACCACCCCGATGGTGACATTAGAACTGATGACCTCCTAAAGTCTAGTCAAAAGAGGAAAGCCACACCATATACAAACTACTTTCCATATACAGAGGTATGTTGTATCGTCACAGCATCAAAGAGCACTTTTAACTCCGATTTCGCTGCATATACATGTACATGTTGTTTTGTGGTAGTTTATTAAAAAAATTATAGCTTTATGAAATGTACTTAAAAAATAAAATGTGGCTTTAAGCCCAGCCTAGTGGATGCCTAGGTTTGGGTAGCAAATTAGGCTTGAAATAAAAATGATACTATAAATTTTTTAAGAGCATGATCAAATTTTTATATTTTTTATGAAAATCTAAAAGTATTTCTATTATTTTTATTTTTATAAAAATGTACAAGCATGATCATACTCTGAAAATTTATGATACCATCTTTAGCAGTCTAGGATCATTTTTTGCTATTTATCATCAGAATAGTCATACAACTTCAGGGCGACCCAAGTTGCCCCGAGAGCGTTTCGTCATCACTTGGCATAATGGGGTAAGAGTGGCTCGAACCAGGGTTTCAAATTTCGTTTTCGGATTAAATCTCGTCACCTACCGAAATTCGAAATTTCGCTGAGTTCTCGTTATTTTGAAAGAAATCCGTTGTCGAGATTTTGGTAAGATTTATCGAGATCTCAGCTAGATTTTACGCAACATCACACTTTGAATTTTTTTAGAGTTTTCTTAATTTCGTCAGGATTATAAAAACTCAGGTTCCGAGATCCGATATTTCGCCAGATTTTGAATGTTGCTCTTTCAGGATCACTCAACAAAGCTACGAGATTTACGCGCTAGTAGCCAACTGCGCCACCACCCTCTTGGGTGTTAAAGTGTCGAAGCTACGATAGTAGTGGGGCAGTCGACAGTACTTGTCGTGCGAGGTCTCACAGACGCCATAGAATACAGCAGACAGACGGACACAAACTTCTGCACCCAACATGATGGGCATATAGCGCATGTGACCGATGACAAAGGTTCTGCAAAAAGGATTTCTCCTTGGTGAAAAGAGGGGAGCTCAGGTACATACACTTTACAATTATTATGTCACTCATCTGCTAACATTAACATGCTTCAAAATGTACACCAAAATCAACAAAAAAAAAAATCTCTGGTCAAGGTAAGCCCCAAGCAGTCAAGTCACCGATGCGTATACTGGATGGATCAGCCGGGTCCCTCTTTCCATATACAGCATCCGCTTGTCAGTTGTCAGGAACCGTATACAACCTTGGAGATAACTGAGAACGGAATGATCACTCGGTGACCTTTGTCGCCGTAGAATCCAACGTTCCCGAAGCTCGCTGAGGAGCCATTCATGGTGGCATTCACGACGAAGGTCACGAGTTGCTTCTGTCCGCTGGGAATGAAGAACCGAGTTGGTGCCACAGATACTGCAACTCCGTAAGGAGCGCTGTAGCTGGCTGTGTAATTCTCGTCACTCGCCACATTGGTCACCACTCTTGTTACTGTTCTCGACTGGTTGAGCACCGCTATGGTGATCGACGGTAGGTTTAAGTCTGCCCCTGTCATGGCGGAGACACCGCAGCTGTTGCCAGTGTAATTCATCACTGCTGGAGCAGAGCCATTTATGCCACACAGAAAGGAGAAGAAATCGTCGTAACCTGTAATTTATCAGAAAGAACAATTTTGAAGGCGTTGGTCGTACAGTTTTTTTTTAGATAATGGAAGAATATATTAAACTTCCGGCCTCTGCATACTGAGATGCACGTAGCCAAGTTAGTCGTACAGTTATGTTTGTCAAACGTAAAAAGCCTCTTGATGGACGAGATACCACACACTGCAATGAGAAATTTAGTTATACACGAGACTTATGGGTACAATCAGAAAATGGTGATTATTACTGAAAAAAACTCTGAATAAACCTAGAGAGTGGTTTGCACTAGATATGCACCCATACTTATGTGCTAGAATGTAGAGAAAAAACCACATTAACTGAGTTGATAGGTTGGCTTTCTAAACTATGACATGATACTTTCCTTTCAGAAGATGAAACTACAAGGCAAAGGCAGATTATCTTATTAAACATGATCGGTGTTCTTCTCACCCTAGAATGTCTTACTAAACATTGTCAATGTTCTCACATATTTGTCAGATGAATCATAATCTGATGAATGGTTGCTTGGATATTGACACCAACCTACCATCCAGTTGCTAGTCTCAAGGTATATATTTTAACCCGAATAAGCTGAAGTCAAGCTAGTGCTAAATTAAACAAAAGGTTAATGATCGTAGAACTTACTGCAATCAAATATGAGCCCAGGGTCAAAAGCAGCAGTAGCATTGACAAAGCCATTCCCCATGTCAAAAGGTGTAGCTGGAGATTGTGTTGAGTCTGGGTTGCTTGACGATCGCTGTGCCATGATTGGATTCCCTTGCCTGTCATTGAGAGTTGTAGTAGTAGACAGCGAAGAGCCTATAGCTGCTGGGCTAAAAGAAGGAAACTTCTGCTTGATTAGAGCAGCAATGCCAGCAATGTGTGGTGCAGCCATACTTGTACCAGAGATCATTGCAAAATTTTCACCTGAAGAGTAAATCAGAAAAACCATCATGATTAATGAAAGATATGAAACTATTTGGTTGGACTCTAATGCTAAGCCAACATTTTAAATTTTATTTTAAGGGCTTTCATAAAATCATAACCAAATAGAACAGAAGTACTTTTCAATGGTGTAGCTTTTTGTGTAACGCAATTATTAATGTCATTAGTTATTTTCCTCTAATATCATGTGAAGAGCACGACCTAAACCTTTGGGTTCAAAATACACAATTTATTAGTCAACGCATGTAATGCTTCCTTCTTCGCAAAATTGCACTCTTCCAACAACGTAGAGGGCAAAGACTAACCAATCCTTTCAAATTTTGCACAAGTCTCATGCTAATTTACACAAGTTTCCCAAAACATAGCATACAAACAATCGAGTGTCATGGGCGTAGGGCCTACACCCATGCAATCCAGTCTGCAACTCAGTCCATATATGCTTTACAGTTCATACTCCTAGTCCAACCATTAGTTTTTTTTTCACTACTTAATGCATATTTGTAGCACATAATACAACAAAGAAAATGGAAAATAGGAAATGCACAACTATATTCTATTGTAATGCTATTTATATGTCTGATGGTCTTGAATAAGGAAACAGCAGCTTTAAATGGAAGACAAGGTAAATTGTCAAATTACCAGCAAATTCGGCAGAATCCAATCCAAGAGAACTCCAAGCACCCCAAATGGAACTGCCAGGTGCTATCAAATTTGGTTTCAAGATATCAGCATTGGACAATGAGTTGTCCTCAGGGTCAGGACCCCTAGCAGAATAAAACGTTACTTTTGGTGCAGAATTGCCATAATTTGGCTTTAGGCCTCCTAGTATTTTTGCTACTGCACCAAAGCTGACAATTCTGTTTGACATACCATCTCTCACAAGGGACCCGTTGTAATAACTTAGAAATACCTGGCAATTTTGAATCATGTACGTCAGCAGACTAGTTTTCCTTAAGAAATAGAATAAATTTTCATTGGATCTCAACCGAGTAATTCATTCCATCAATGTATCAAGTATCAACGTTTAATATATGGCAATCAACAGCTCAACATGAAGCCAAAAAACAAAGATATACTAAGAAAACCAGAGCAAATTAAGCTTACAAAACCGATAACTGAAAGAAGTTTGAACTAAACTGAACCAAAAGTTCATGAAACTGGATAATACTGTATTAAAATTTTGAAAAGGCTAAATAACCATTTAAACCTACTGATACATTTACCATGTATAATAATCTATGAAATATGCACCACAGCAAACACATTAAAAATAGAACCACAAACTCATGCAGCAAGCAGAAACCACTAAGTACCATAACTTAAGCAGGACGGTATAATAACAGGGCCGATCAAAGTCAAAGAAAAGAAAGAGAAGAATAAGAAGGCTGTAAAGCTGGATATCATACCTTAGAGTCATCAGATGACGGTATAATAAGTCCAGGCATATGCATTGGAGTTGGGTTCAGCTGGAACCCAATCACAAAAGGGTCCAAGTAGAATATAACTCCTGCAGCGCTGACATTCTTTGCTGTATCTAAAGCTTGCTTCACAGAAGACAGGCCAAGTACAAATCGTATGGAATAGCTGCAGACCAGTATCTTTCCCCTTATAAGATCTTTATCTAGGCGACTTGAATCCTGGCACTCCCCTAGAGACATTTCAGTAGGACTGGCTGTATTATTTTTCAGTGCATGAGGTGCAGCAACTAGAGTGTACATGGAATCACCATCTGTTCCAGCTGTACTTGCAGTTTAACACAAGTTAAAATCTAACAAAGGTAAAGTATGTGCAGTTGTGCGCACAGCAAATTACTTAATAGGAACTTACGAGCAAGGCCAACTCCTGGAATGGTCAAATTGTTGCCAAGTACAACATAATTGTTGTACACCCTGTCATGGGCAGAAGCTCCTACGGTAAATATCCATGGACTGTACGAAGACATGCTCTTAGGGGAAGGACCAGTATTTCCTGCAGCTTGCACGACAAAAATGCCAGCTTTAACAGCTGACAGAAGTGCCATATCAATTGGATTAAAGAATGTAGCCGGTCCAGGAGGCCTCCTATTAGGGGTAATGGACAAGCTGATTATGTCAACATTATCTTCAGCTGCCTGCAAATGTAGATTTAGTACAATTAGTCATCACAGCACTTGAATTTCTAAATGTAGATTGATAGATTCATTCAGTAAACTTTAACAGCTTAGAATCCTTTGTTGTGGTGTTCCCGCTCTTGGTTAGCTAGTATATGCTACAATAATTGATCTCTTGGGGTCTCAAGACCATTAGATGATTATCAGCATGTCCTCTCTTCACCATACTACATTATAAAGTGGATCATTAATTTTGTCCTTAAACCAACACAAGATAAGAAACTTGCAGGAAAATCATTACCTGATCTATTGCAGCCACTACATCAGCAGCAAAACCTCCAAAGCTTTTGTACAGAGCTTTATAGACAGCAATGCTGAAAATTAAATTGTCATATAAATCTGGGAATAACGTGAATCATATCTATACCTAGAGCAAAAGGCAATAGACTTACTGTGCACGAGGAGCCATGCCGCTTGCATTCCCAAAGTGATGCCCAGCCACAACAACAGGAACACCATGATTACCAGCTGCGATGGATGCCGTATGGCTGTATGCACAAATATTAGAATCAGAAAACAACCATATTGGAAAGTGCTCTCTCCATGTACTTTCCATGCGACAGTTCGTTTTTAAGTGAATTTAGTTAGATCTCAGACAACTTCCACAACCAAATGACTAAGTTCAGCTGGTCCAGTATGAAAAGCAAAACTTGAGTTCAATTTGAAAGAAAGAAACCAAAGAAATGAAACAACAGTACATAATTGTTTATCCTAGTACTTATATGTAATCCGTTTCTTACAGCTTAATTAGATCAATCAATTGCTAACATAACTTATACTTGACATTTACATAATAGGATTAGGTCAGGTTAATGAAGAGTTGTACCACAATCATATGTGCAGTCCAGTATTTAAATGAAAATTTCCTGAATAAATTAGATGTGGAATTGGATCGTCAAACAACAACAAAAAATACTGTGGGTTACTTATGAATACAACTGAGCAACCAAAAGGCCGCACACCTGACTGCACAACTGTAACTGTAACACACCAGTAGTAGAATGATTTTCTTTTCTTTGTTTGTTAGCGACATCAATGAGTAAATCAGAAAGTAGTACTTACGTTCCATGGCCATCGCTATCAGATGGTGAAGCATGATCTTGGGAGGCATTGAAGATTCCTCGAGTTATTGCAGATGCTGCGAAATGCCGAGCTCCGACAAGCTTTCTGTTGCAGGATCCAGATGGAAAATCATTTGTAACCTCACAAATGCCAGAGTAGTGAGCAGGAACAGGATAACTATCAGTTGTCAAGTCTTCTGCAAAGCTAGGGTGAGTTGGATCAATTCCTGTGTCGATGAGGCCAACAACAACACCCTGGCCAGCACATTGTGGACCACCTTCTTGAACCCATGCGCCTTGTGGCAGGCCAAGGAATTGAGGGGTATGAGTAGTTGCAGTCCTAACAGAGAAATCCAACATAACATTTGCCACTTCCTTCCTCCTAGATAGCTTCTCTGCCTTTTAATGCAAGCAGAAAACCAGTTAAAATCATAAGAAAGGAATGGATCTCAACAATATTCTAACGAACCTAAAAGTTCCTGATTGTTAAGGGTATTTGTGGTATTTCTTACTGTTTTAGGGTTTACTCTTATTCCCTTGTATAGATATTGCCTTCTTTTGTACCCTATGTATATGTATATATTCTGAGTCTCTGACCTATTGGCTTCATATTGAATAAAAGTGATATTCATGACATGGTATCAGGGCTGTGGTTGGAACCCTAGCTCTGACCTCCTCTTTCGCTGCCGTTGCCCCCGGGAGGTTCAATCTCCACTCCCGGGGGCGGCCACCTTGTAGCGCCAGTTTAAGCAACAATAGTGAATCTCGGTCGTCGCCGGTCGCTCGCCCCCGCACCTGAGCAGATCTGATCGTATCTGGACGTCCACCGTCCAAATCCGGCCGGATCCCGTCTCCGTTGACCACATCTTGGACACCGTCGCCGTCGCTACGCGGCCAGATCCACTCGGGTCTGGCCCCGATTTGGCCATCACCACCGTCGCCGCATCAAGGAGCTCCGTCTCGCGTCGGATCTGGTGCGGATCCACTCCCCTGTCGCAGATCGAGCGACAGGAAAACCCTCCCCTACCATGCGGGTTAGCCAGGTGCCGTCTTCTCGCCGCCGCCCTGCGCGGATCCGCTCGCCTTCGCCTCCCCTCTCTGCTTCGACACCGACGCCAGTGACCCCTTCCTCAACTTCACCTTCCTCAGCCCCGGGCGAGAAATGGAGGGTAGGGGTAGGGGTAGGGGAGAAAGAAGAGGGCGCAGGCGTCGAGGGCGACGCAGGAAGGTGACAAGGCGGCAGCCGCCTCCATGGCAAAGCAGGGTTCAAAATCTCGCCGAAATTCGGCGAAATTTCGGATTTCGGACCCTCCGAGTTTCATAATCTCGGCGAAATTAAAAAACCCTAAAAAAAATTTTAAGTGCTACAGTACATTAAAATCTCGCCGAGATTTCGGTGATTTGGACCGAAAAATCGATAAAATTGACCGAGATTTGTATAAAAGTTGACCGAATTTGACCGTAATTGACCGGATTGGGTTCTTCACGTCATTTCCCATGTGGGACAGTCGGTAGATCATAATTTCCGCGAAGTTGAAAAAACCCTAAAAAATTGAAATGTGATAGTACCGGGAAATTTCGCCGAGATTTCGGTGATTTGGACCGAAATTTTGGATTTCTCGGTTAAAAAAAACCGGATTTGAATTTTGGTTTTTGAATTTCGTCCGGATTTGGTCCGAAATTTCCGAATCTCGTCGAAATTTCGGATTTCGGGCAGGCCCGAGATGGAGTCCGAAAACGAAATTTGAATCCTTGTGGCAGAGCCGCAGAGGGAGAGAGGTGTGATGAGGTGGCAGCGCCGGTCGATCATGTTTTTATAATCCGATCTAGCCAGAACCGCTCCGGTTCCATCGGCTCTGGCTCCTGTTGTAGATAGTGGGCTCTCTACCGGCTTCTACCAGCTCCAGCTTTTACCTCACTTGCTTCGGCTTCTTCCTTTGCTGCTCCTAATTATCTACAGAGTATTTTTCTTTCGAGTCTTGTGTTGCGTCCATCAAAGTCTTTAGTATCTATCTTTAAATTTGTTCGTGCCGTGCATATCCACAAATCTCTGTCAATTGGTCGATTGCTTTTCTAGCTCTCCTTCCCTTTGGCAGCATCCACTTCTTTTCTCTTTGAATCGTTTTAGATCATAAAAGTCTTTATGATGTTGCCACTTCTCTCAACTGCCGCCCCAAGCTTCTAAGACCACTGCACTTTCCTTACGCGCCGCTGCAGTCTCGTGCTTCGATCTGTGCCACTATATTTCTATCTATCCTTCTTTGGATTGATTTGATAGCTCTACTTGTGTCAGCTTCATCATCTTCTTTGCCATGTTATCGCGGTCGATTTTGCTCTTGCTTGCCTCTACTTTCTCAACCCCTGCACTCTGTTCTTTATGGGCTACCGCATGACCCCGGATGGGAGATTATTTGATATTTAACACATTTTTTATTTTTATTGTCTTGTATAGATATTATCTTACATAGGTCTTTCTTTTGTACCATCATGTGTATGCATATATTCTAGCCTATTGATTTTATATTGAATACAAGTAATATTCATAAAACTGATAACAGATAAGAAATGACAAAAAGGGTACAAGGTGTAAAAAAAAGACATTTTTTTTAAAAAAAAAAAAGCACATGAAATATTCAGTGTAACATAGCGAATTTCGACAATTCAATCATTGCTGATATTGCCATGAATTTGCCTACTTGACAATATTGATGCGGTGCAGCATGTAATAATCCGAAGGTCGCAAGCCACTTATACGCTTTTCTTTGGCAAGTAATAGAAAGAAGTAATAAGACGACAGGACAGTAGTGTAGAAGTGGTGCAACACACACATACACATAAAGCCTTTTCTATACTTCGGTAGTATATACTAGACACGAAAACGCAGCGGCACGCCGCGTAAGGTAATATGAATGATTAATTTATCAACAAAAAATTTGGTTGGATGCTTGTGTGTAAAGTCTATGTATAACAATCATGCTATGGTTTGATTAGGGTCTTTTTTGGGGGAAATCAGGGAAAAACCTGGAATTCTGGGATGAGATGAAATTTTTTTGAAGCATTTACAAAAAAGGGGTAATTCTGAGGACCTTTCCGCGAATAAAGAAGCTTCCCGCATAAAACAAAGGACCTTTATGCAATTTCACGTATTCGAAGGGGCTTTTCTGCAAAAAATCGGATCCAACGCGCGCCCTCGCGCCGGCCCGCACAAACGTGTCACGCGTCGCATGGAGGAAAATCGCGCGCAAGCGAGCGGAGCGCGGGATCGAGCCTGTGGTTTTTTTCGACGAAAAAACGGAGCATGAAAACATTTTTTTCGGGAAAAACGAGGAAAAATGGATCACGAAAACATTTTTTCCGAGGAAAATAGGAAAAAAAATCCGGAGAAAAACAGACCACGAAAAAAAAATTCCACAAAAACGAGGGAGAGCGGAGCACGAAAACATTTTTTCGGGCAAAACCGAATTTGCGCTTTTTTCGGGAAAAAAATGACCAAAAAAATATATTTTTTCCAGGAAAAACGGAGCATAAAAACATTTTTTTTCATTTTTTCCGGAGAAAAAAGGACCACAAAAACATATTTTTTGGGAAAAAACGAGGGAAAACGGACAACGAAAACATTTTTTGGGGAAAAAACTGAGAAAGGACCTGGACGTAAAGAGCGGGAACCTATTTGTTATATTTTTGGACCCGATCGCTATCATGAAAAATTAAAAAATGGCTCGAAAACATTTTTTTCATTTTTTTCTGGAGAAAAAAGAACCACAAAAACATATTTTTCGGGAAAAACGAGGGAAAACGGACAACGAAAACATTTTTTCCGGAAAAAATGGAGAAAGGACCTGGACGCAAAGAGCGGGGACCTATTTGTTATATTTTTGGACCCGGTCGCTATCCCAAAAAATTAGAAAAAGGCTCGCTCGTGATTTGCATTTAACGGGAGTCACTTTCTGTAAAGTAACGAACCGGGGACCTAAACGCAATCCAAGGGAAAAAAAATTTCCCCTCACAAAAAATCGCAAAGGATCTTTTCGTAAATTTGCAAGGATCTATACGTAATTTGAGAAATGGAGGGGCTTTTGCGTAAAATCGCGGGCTAGACAAGTGGCTAGCGTCTCCTTTCAGGGACTTCTCCGGCTTTGTTTTATCAAAGATTTTCATCATCGATATACCACTTAAACGAACATGTTATATCTCTAAATCACTTTTAATATACTTAAATACTAATTCTAAGATGCACCAATACGACATGGTTGAAAAGAATTTATCAAAGACCTTATTTTTGGTATATACATTTTTTCCATATATAAAAGGAGTATATACACAAATTATACTATAAATAGTGGATTTTGATGAAATTTTTTATGGAACTTACATTGAAGTATCTTATCATCATTATTAATTGAAGTATATTAAAAGTGATAAAGGTATATAACATATTTAAGTGGTATATTGGAAGTGGAAGTACGTACGCCCGAGAGTATGGAAAAAGCTTCCTATACTAATTTGAAATATTCTGGGAGTAATTACTACCACATCTGATATACCACTTAAACAAATTTGAAATACTCCTTTACCACTTTAGGTACACTCATATACTAATTATAAGATACTGTGAATCATACGAAAAACTTGCAAGGGACTTCATAGTTTTTAGTGTATTTTGCAAATAACTTCATATACACACATAAAAAGTAGTATACTCATATACTACACATACATGCCCTCCATTACAGAGATACTTCCTATGTTGTGACATACGGCATAGCGGGTAATTACTCCTGGGAGTAGAAAAGAGGTTTCCTATACATATTCATACATACATACATACATTCATACATACATACATACATACACCATGGTGCCTAGGCACTATGATCCAAAATCGGTATTTCCTCTATGTATTTGCATTCGAATTTTTTTTATTTATTTTTAGGATATTGAGTTTAACCAGTTACTAACTAGTTTAAACAAGTTTGAACTGAAATTCAAACTAGAGTTTTCTTTTTTTTATGATAGTTTAATTGTATGTATGTGCTGATTTTATATGTAAATCAACAAAGCATGTAATCTAAATTCGCTTAAATTTTTGAATTCAAGTATATTTTTTTCAAAGATATGTATTTAATTTGAATTGTTATAGATGGATATATACCTTAAAATTGAAAGATTTAAAAAATATACCTAAATTTAATTTAAATTAATGCATGCCCCATCCCACCAAAAGAAAACTGGATACCTGCTGAGAAGTGACCACAACAGCAAAACCGTTAATCAAGTAGCGGTAACTGTACAGCTTTATGTAGTGCTCTCCTCTTAGTGTCCTCTTCAAGAGTGAATTTTGAATGCGAACTAGGTATGAGCCATAATTCATAACTTTGGGTGAAGCGTGTCTGCATTACAACAGTTGACATTTGTGTGAGAACGAAAGAAAACACATTCAAAACATTCCATGAAGAATAGTTGCTAAGTTTCTTGGATAAAAAGCTAAAACAAGAGTTAATTGCTAGAAAGCGCACTATGTTTTGCAGGAACCAATTGAAGAGGACCCTTCATTTTAGCAAATGCCAATTAGGTGAATGTAATGTCATAAATAAAATTGATGTTAGACAACAAAGTCATTTTCTTAAAATAAAATTCTGAACAAGTACCCTGCACTGTATGGGTACTTTGAGTTGGTGGTGATAAATGTGATGTCATAAATAAGTACACAATGTGTCAAGATCACTGCACTAGCCAACTGTCCCCACTCTAAAAAGGAGTACACGCTACGTCCAGGTGTCTTAGATCCCAAAGTCTTCGGCTACATATCTTGTGCACATATGCAATAATTAAATCCGAGCCGTCTAGATCTCATCCAACGGTGGCTCTATCAGGGTGGAAATTGCAAATCTGTGCATATTTTGCAATTTCCACCCCGTGAAGCCACCGTTGGATGAGATCTGGACAGCTCGGATTTAATTATTGCATATGTGCACAGAATGGATATGTGCACAGGATATGCACCCTATTTATAGATGAAATGAAGTTGGGCTGATATGAAAAGATTAGTGTTTTCAGGGAAAATTTCCATTTGGGTTCACTTCTTTTCCACATGGTGAAGACTTTGGGTGCATATCCTGTGCACATATGCAATAATTAAATCCGAACCGTCCAGATCTCATCCAACGGTGGCTTCACGGGGTTATAACCAGTAGTTACAACAGTAAACAGAGCTGCCGACGGAATAAGAAATACTATGAATGCAGAAACATCTCTATCGTCTCAACTTTTCTACCACCAAAGGAATTCTAAAGGCTTAAACTGAGGAATCATATGGGCGCACAAATTGGGAAAGGGCGAAGACACAACCGTATAGAACCAAAACCATCGGTAAATTTTGCCAAAACTGTTGCCCACCTCGGCTTCCTGAGGATGCTGGTGGCCGGGGTGTCCCCAGCGCTGCCGCCGCCGGTAACTTTGCTGCTCCCAAACCTCTCCAAGTCGAAGCTCTTGTGGAACACCGGCGGCTGCTTCATGGTCACAATGTACACCGCGGCGCCCTCCTCGACGGCGCGGACGCCGCCCCACACCAGCGCCACCCCAAGAACCACGTGCACCACGTACGGGGAGGCAACCGCCCAGCGCACCCTCCGCACCACCCCCATTGCCTCAAAGCCCCTCGGTCCTCACCCCCAAAACTCCCAGAGGCACAAACAAGAATCGTCAGGAAGGTCTGGCTAGCTGCGCCCATCCATGGAAGCAAAATATCTAAGACCCCGGGCGAGGTGGAGCACTACTGGGCTTGCACACGGCACATTAATGGCGACGAGGCCAGGGGGTGTGCGGTTTAAGCTGTGGCGAGTGGGTGCACTGCGGCTGCGCTGCCGAAAGAGGAGCACAGAAGCAAGATGCTACTGCACCAGCAAAGCCCCCCCTTTTTATGTCTACTTCTTTAGCGTGCAGTAGTGTATGGTATGGCGCTTGCTAGCTCTAGCAGTGTAGCAAGGAAACTCATAGTAGTTTGTTACTAGTCTTATTACTAGACGGTGGTTACATGTGATTATAGTAACAACCACTACATTAATTTATGAGAAGTTTTTACGGCACAGTATAATGTGGGTAATGAAAATTAGATCTAGCCATAGATTTATTAAGGGTATTTTTACTACTTTCCTACCAGAGAAAGTATAAATAAATATTAGCTAATATGATCTATTGGATCGAAAAGAATGAACATTCATATTGAATTTAGTGTACCATAAAAGTGCTTTAGCTTGTTGCTAAGAATTGTATCTAGGGAAGAGAGATAGATTGTCAAAGAGATATTATACTTTAATACTCCCCTTCACGTGTAGGTTTACTCAGGTCTAAAACGTGGAATATAAGTTGGCTGTAATTATTTTTTTAATTGCGTTAACCGGGTGAGTTGCATACACTGTTCAATTTATTTAAAAGTTTAAACCGGTAAGAAAAGATGAACAATTCTCTTGTACTTTAAGAGAAACAAATCAAATTCTCTCTCTTGCTTCTCTCTTCAACGTAAGAAAAAAGCGACGTGGCGTGGCGATAGTAACGAGTCGTAACATTTGTTAGGACTTAGGACTGACGCTGTGCTGTTCGTCTCGAAATGGTCACTTGGTCAGTAGCTCAGTGCTGTTGTGTTGTGTGCTATACTACTATTCAATTTTGTTTTTGTTTTGCTGTCGCTCTTGCCGTCTGCTTCTGCATCTGCAGTTCTGTTCCTCGTGTGTGTCGAGAGAGAGAGAGAGAGAGAGAGAGAGAGAGAGCAAAATACACAGCTCAGCATTCCAGAAAGAAAACTTGGGAGAGAGAGGAGAAGTCGGTTTTCTAGTGGAGCGGATGTCAAATGGCCATGTTGCCATGGAATTGTATGCCAATTGCCAAGCTTTGCGCAATGTGATTGGTCTGTATTAGAGACATTTGTTTCCTTGTACACGTAGTGTGTAGATTATGGAAGTTATTTTGCACATATCTTCTGTAATATGGCATGTAATCCGCTCTAACAAATCCCGATTGATCCGGTTGCAATTTATCTCACCGATTATGGTGGTACTGTTGCTGATACGGCAATAGATAGATAGAGGCTGGCATATAATGTTTTCAGCGTGCGGCAATTCTCCCACATTGCTCATCTCGCTTCCAGTCTGGTTATAAAAACAGAATTTAGGGGACCGAGTGTTTCTTTATCGGTAAAGGACGGCGTGTATACTAGCACTACGGCCATGTTTGGATCCCTGGACTAATTGTTAGCTGGCTAAAAATTAGTCATAGTCTATCCAAACAGGAAGACTAATAGGTGGACTAATTTTTAGCCAACCTCTCAGCTAACAATTAGTCCATTAGCTGGTGGAGGGAAGCTAATTTGGTCTAATAGTAGGTAACACGTTGAAAAAAGTCTGAAATACCCTTGCGCTGGTCTTATCCTTACTTCCTCACCCATGCGTCCACTCCCCAATCCGTTATGAGGGGCAAACATGACATTTCTAAGAAATTAGGCCAACCATTAGCCATGTATCCAAACAGCCCTAGGCTAATTTTAGATAGACTAATTATTAGCTGGCTAACAATTAGCTCTAGCCATTAGTGAAAGTGCATCTAGGCCCCTCATTTTATTTTGGTGATTAATGATGACATAATTAAAGTGATCTAATGCTTCAACTCAGAGTAATGCAGTTATCGAGATCACATCAAGCTTGGAATGAGATTGGACGGTCCTAAGCGCGTCAAATTTCGATAAAACGGCATCAAGACGATGAAGTGTAATTTTTTTTTTATTTGAGTCTTAAGGATAGCCGTACTATTAAGAGGATACGATGAGAAATCGCCTATTAGGATGTGCATGTGCTCAACATCAAGTATTTCATCTAAAATTAGCACTCATGCATTGCTTTTGCAAAAAGATTTAATTGCAACCGAGCTGGGTAACCCGGAGTCTCCGGATGACTAGTCCGGAGTATCCGGATTCAATCCGGAGTATCCGGACATATTGTCCGGAGTCTCCGGGTTGGACCCCTCGGTTACTATTGGTTCCAGCTTGTCCGGAGTATCCGGACATTTGGTCCGGAGTCTCCGGATAACCCGGAGTCTCCGAGTTGTTTGTCCGGACACTCCGGCCTGTACAATTTGTGGAGCAACGGCTAGTTTTCAAAAAGGGTATTTAAAGCCTCCACTCCACTCCAACGGCTAGGATCTCTATTGAGCTCATTCATAGCAGCATTCAAGCCATTCCTAACCATCTCTAAGCATTCAATAGAGCCCCCACTTCCTCCCACCAATTGATTTGGTTGTTGATTCATTTTGGTGAGGAGAGGAAGAAGCAAAGTGCTAAGTGCATTCATTTCATCTTGTTGAGCACTAGTTCATCCTCCAAGCGATTCTTCGTGGTGTTATTACTCTTGGAGGTTGAAGGTCTCCTAGACGGCTAGGAGTCACGGAGCTACCGACGCGCGTGTGGTGAGCCCCTGGCTGCTTAGAAGGCGAGTCTCGCCTCCAAAAGGGAAGAGACAAGAAGTGAAACCGGCGAGTGCATTTGTGCAACACCGGGAGGAAAGCGGGTTGAAAGAGACCCCGGCTCAAGTGTGACCGAGCCACCTCAACGGAGACGTAGGATTCCCTTCAAGAATCCGAACTTCGGTGAAAAATCGTTTCTCTCGCTCTCTCTTTATTTGCTTGTGTTGCTTGTGTGGATTTGTCTCCGTAAACCCTAGATCTAGCTTTTTGTCTAGCTTTAATTCAAATCCATACTAGCACTTGTTCTAGGTTGCTATTGTTATTTACTTTTAGTAGTATCTTGTGTAAGTTTGAGAAACTTGTGTTGCGCTCCCGAGCCACTCATCTCGGAGACTCCGGTATTCAATACCGGACACTCCGGACAAGCCGGAGTATCCGGACCAAAATCCGGAGACTCCGGGTTGACCTGCTCGGCCAGTTTAATTCCGCTGCGTATTTTTTTAAATCCGCCTATTCACCCCCCCCTCTAGGCGACATCGTTGGTCCTTTCAATTGGTATCAGAGCCAAATCTCCTTTATTTTGGCTTAACCGCTTGGAGAATCAAAGATGTCGGAAATAGAGAAAGTTACCGAAACACATGCCCAAGACAAGGCCACGGGCTCAGGTATAGGGGTTGCAATTCCTTTAGATTATTCCTCTTTTGGAGTCTCAAACTCCTCATCCTATGTCTCCGTCTCGTCCGGTCGAGCGCCTCACTTCGATGGCACTCGATATGCGGCATGGAAACATAAGATGAAGATGCATTTGAGATCACTTCATCCTTGTATTTGGAAGATTGTTGAAACAGGTTTCAAGCCCGCAAACCCCAACAATCTCACCTCCGAAGAAGACAAAGCTCAACACTTCAACGACTTGGCCGTCAATGCCTTGTTCAACGCTTTGAGCGACTCCGAGTTCAACCGGGTCGATGGCCATGACAATGCCAAGGACATTTGGGAAAGATTGATGGTGTCTCATGAAGGTGTGTCAAGTGTCCGTGAGTCCAAGATCGAACTCATCATTGGAGAGCTAAGCCGATTCACTTTGGAAGAAGGTGAATCGTACACAAATATGTTTGATCGCTTGATGGTGCTAGTGAATCAAGCAAAGGGACTTGGAAGCACCGAGCTCACCGACAAGGCCGTGGTGAAGATCATCCTTCGAGTGATCACCCCCACCAACCGCAACCTTGTGCAACTCATCCGCGACCGGCCAAACTTCGACACCCTCACTCCTCATGATGTGATTGGCCGGTTGATGACGGATGAGATGATGGTGAAGGAAGCGGAAGTGGTGGAGGAGCTCAAGTCCGGCAAGAAGAAGGGCATCGCCTTGAAGGCCGTCAAGGTGGTGCAAGAAGCCGAAGATAGCTCAAACGATGAAGAAGAATCAAATGGGCCACTCACAAATGAAGACATGGCCCTTCTTGTTAGAAGATTCAACAAGTTCTTGAAGAGAAAAGGATACAAGCCGGGAAGCCATTCCAAGAGCTTCGGCAACAAGTCAAGAGGAAGGTACTCTTCAAGAAAGTGCTATGAGTGTGGGGAACCCGGTCACTTCATTGCCGAATGCCCACACAAAGAAAAGAAGGAAGAAAAGCCGCACAACAAAGACAAGTACCGCAAGAAGGACAAGGACAAGAGCAAGAAGTACAAGGGCAAGGGTCATGCATACATTGGCAAGGAGTGGAACTCCGACTCCGACTCTGAGTCCGAGTCCGAGTCCAACTCCGACAATGAAGGAGGACTTGCCACCGTCGCCATCGCTACTCCACCGACAAAGTCGAAGAGCCTCTTCGACAACTTGAGCGACGGAGATGAAAATGCTCTAATGTGCCTTATGGCAAAGGGGCACAAGGTATCATCTAAGAGCACTATTCATTCCATTGTTGATTATAGCTTGGATGATTGTGATGATGCTAGTGATGAGGAAGAAGTAGCATTTAAGTCTATGGATGATTTTGATGTTAAAAAATTAGACTTGCTACTTAAGGATATTGAAAGATTGGAGGAGGTCGTTGAGCAAAAGGAAGCTATTCTCGAAGCTCAAGAAGATCTCCTTATTTTTGAGAAGGAGAAGAACCTTGAACTAGAGAAAAGCTTGGCCCTTGAAAAGAAGAAAAATGAGGATTTGGTCAAAAGCTCAAATTTGACCAAAAATGAAGCACTTAGTCTTGAGATCACCAATGCTTCACTCTTAGAGCAACTTGCAAAAGCAAAGGATGCTTGCAAGGCTCTTGAAGTGAAGCTTGTTGATCTCTCGAATAAAGCTTCTACCTCAATCAACAACTCCAATATTTCATTACCCTTGATGAGCAACGGTTGCGCTAGATGCTTTAATGTTGATGTTGCTACTTGTGCTACTAACCGTGAGACTTTGAAAGTCTTAGCTCATGAAAATGAGAAGCTTAAGGTGATGCTTGAAGATGGACTTCAAAAGTCCTACAAGGCAAGCAAGGGTTTAGAGGAGTATCTCGGTAAGCGCCAAGGTAATCCTAAGAGGCAAGGGCTTGGGTATGTTCGCCAAAAGGGCAAAAAGAGCAACATTGTTGTTGCTCCTTTAAGCAAGCCCATACACTTTGTAAAAGGCGAAGGAACATCCAAGCACAAAGCTCACTCTGAGTTTTTTGCTTCTTATGTGCTTGAAAAGACTAACCTCGGTCGTGTAGTTGCTTATCATGTTGGGCGTAAGCCGAAAAATGCTCCTTGTGTTCGTTCTATTTGGGTCCCTAAATCGCTTGTCACTAACGTGCGTGGACCTAACCAAGTTTGGGTACCAAAGAGCAAAAACTAAATATGTTTTTGTAGGCCTATATCTCCGGTGGAACAAGTTGGATTTTGGATAGCGGATGCACGCATCACATGACCGGAGAAAAGGCAATGTTCGCACACCTGGATGTGAATGGATCAAATAGCGAAAGTATTATATTTGAAGATAATGGAAAAGGAGAGGTAATTGGTTTGGGTAAAATCTCTATCTCAAATGATTTCCATTTAAGTAATGTCTTACTTGTTGAATCATTAAGCTACAATTTGTTGTCCGTTGCACAATTGTGTGAAGCGGGTTACAATTGTTTGTTTAATGAAAAGGGTGTGGAAGTCATTAAGAGGCTTGATGGTTCAATAGCCTTTAAAGGGCGTTTGAAAGGTAAGCTCTATCTCGTAGACTTCAATACGGATAGACTTAATCTTGAAACGTGCTTAATGGCTAAATCTAGCATGGGTTGGCTATGGCATCGCCGACTAGCCCATGTCGGTATGAGGAATCTTCACAAACTCATTAAAGGCAACCACATTCTTGGACTAACCAATGTTGTCTTTGAGAAAGATATGATTTGTAGCGCTTGTCAAGCGGGCAAGCAAGTTGGCGCCTCCCATCCTGCCAAGAATGTGATGACGACCTCAAGACCATTGGAAATGCTCCACATGGATTTATTTGGTCCCGTAGCTTACATAAGCATCGGGGGAAGTAAGTATGGTTTGGTTATTGTTGATGACTTTTCTCGATTCACTTGGGTGTTCTTCTTGCATGACAAAGGTGAAGTCCAAGTAACTCTAAAGAAGTTCATGAGAAGAGCTCAAAACGAGTTTGAAGTAAAGATCAAGAGAATTCGGAGCGACAACGGCACCGAGTTCAAGAATATTGGTGTGGAGGAGTTTCTCGATGAAGAAGGAATTAAGCACGAATTCTCGGCTCCCTATTCTCCTCAACAAAATGGGGTAGCCGAGAGGAAGAATCGAACCCTCATCGAGATGGCGCGGACGATGCTTGACGAGTACAAGGTTTCCGATATCTTTTGGGCGGAAGCCATCAATACCGCATGCCACAGCTCCAACCGCCTCTACCTTCACAAGATCTTGAAGAAAACGGCATACGAGTTGCTCACCGGGAAGAAACCAAATGTCTCCTACTTTCGAGTCTTTGGGAGTAAATGCTATATCCTTAACAAAAAGGCTAAGTCTTCTAAATTCGCTCCTAAAGTAGATGAAGGTTTCTTACTTGGTTATGGAACTAATGCTTACGCGTACCGAGTTTTCAACAATACCACCGGTGTCGTTGAAATCTCGCGTGACGTGACTTTTGATGAGACTAACGGTTCTCAAATAGAACAAGTTGATCGTGCCGTGATTGACAGGGAAGAACCACTTTGTGAAGCTATCAAGAAAATGGCAATTGGGGAGGTAAGACCTCAAAATCTGGAATCTCACCCGAGCACCCCAACCGAGTCGCCGGCTGAAACCGGAATGTCGGATTGGTCCGAGTCTCGGGTCAAATCTGAGTCTCCGGATGGGTCAGGCTCAGGTGATATTCCCTCCTCGTCCAAGCAAGCCCAAGATGGTTCGAACGCATCCCAAGACAAAGAACCTATCCAAGCTCCAAATTCAACCGTTCCTCACCCAAGAGTTCATCAAAGTATTCAACGAGATCATCCGGTCGACAATATACTCGGAGACATTTACAAGGGAGTATCTACTAGATCTCGAGTTGCAAATTTTTGTGAATTTTACTCGTTTGTGTCGTCTCTTGAGCCTCTTAAGGTAGAAGAAGCGCTTGATGATCCGGATTGGGTGATGGCCATGCAAGAGGAGTTCAATAATTTCAAGAGAAATCAAGTTTGGGAGCTTGTTCAAAGACCAAATCAAAACGTGATCGGCACAAAATGGGTCTTCCGGAACAAGCAAGATGAGAATGGAATCGTGACAAGGAATAAAGCTCGTTTGGTTGCTCAAGGGTACACTCAAATCGAAGGTTTGGATTTCGATGAAACATATGCTCCAAAGAGCTAGGCTTGAATCTATTAGAATATTACTTGCCTTTGCTACTCACCATGATTTCAAGTCAGTATCAAATGGACGTGAAGAGCGCCTTCTTAAATGGACCACTCTCCGAGATGGTCTACGCCGAGCAACCACCGGTTTTGAAGATCCAAAACACCGGACCATGTCTACTATCTACACAAAGCCCTTTATGGACTTAAGCAAGCACCGAGGGCTTGGTTCGAATGTTTATGAGATTTCCTTCTGGGACAAGGTTTTGTAGTCGGAAAGGCCGACCCTACTCTCTTTACTAAACACATTGATAATGATTTATTTGTGTGCCAAATATATGTCGATGACATTATATTTGGATCTACTAATGAACATTTGTGTAAAGAGTTTAGCAAGATAATGACCAAAAGATTTGAGATGTCCATGATGGGAGAGTTGAAGTTCTTCCTCGGATTTCAAGTCAAACAACTCAAGGAAGGAACTTTCATTTGTCAAACCAAGTACATCAAGGACATGCTCAAGAAGTTCGGAATGGAGGACGCCAAGCCTATAAAGACGCCTATGCAGGCCAACGGGCATCTAGACCTTGACAAAGAAGGTAAACCGGTCATCCAAAAGGTATATCGTTCGATGATCGGTTCTCTCCTTTATATTTGTGCATCTAGGCCCGATATCATGCTTAGTGTTTGTATGTGTGCACGTTTTCAAGCTGCTCCAAAAGAGTGCCACATGGTGGCCGTTAAGATAATCTTGAGATACTTAGTGCACACTCCTCATTTCGGACTTTGGTATCCAAAAGGATCTTCCTTTGAACTTGTTGGCTATTCCGATGCGGATTATGCCGGTTGTAAAGTGGATAGGAAGAGTACCTCGGGGACTTGCCAATTCTTGGGTAGGTCCCTAGTCTCGTGGTCTTCCAAGAAACAGAATTCCGTAGCTCTATCCACTGCCGAAGCCGAATACATAGCAGCCGGGAGTTGTTGTGCCCAACTACTTTGGATGAGACAAACCTTGAGTGATTTTGGCCTAAACTACAAAAGTGTTCCACTACTGTATGACAATGAGAGTGCCATAAAAATTGCCAACAATCCCGTCCAACACTCCCGTACAAAATACATAGACATTCGCCATCATTTCCTAAGAGATCACGCAACCAAAGGCGAAATTGATATCCAACATGTGAGTACAAATGATCAATTAGCCGATATTTTCACCAAGCCCCTTGACGAGAAAAGGTTCTGTGAATTGAGAAGTGGTCTAAATATTCTAGATTCTCGTAACGTGGCTTGATAAGTGCTCATATATTGGTTGGTGAATGAAAAATGAATTTCAAAAACTTATTCATCTTTTTCTCTGTATTTACTCTGTGTTTTTGGCTTTTTGATCCTTCGATCTTGTCATTTGCTATGTGACCATAGTTTGCTTGTTTAATTGTTCGCTGGTCATATATCAAGTTGACATCTTAGGGTCTCTTTCTCCCTCTCATTCCGCCAAATTCCTAGTTTCTTCGTGCGGTTTCCCTTTCTCCTAACCGAGCTGGGGAATCCGGAGTATCCGGTTTTCTATCCGGACTCTCCGGGTTAGCCCGGAGTCTCCGGACATTTTGTCCGGAGTGTCCGGGTTGGGGCGGTCGGTTAAACCCTCCAATCCCGCGCCGTTTTTTTTTTCCTATTCCTCCGCGCGTCTATCCCCCTCCCGTGATCCTCCCTTGGCTAGGGCTTGATTCTCTCCTTCTCCTCCCTCTCCAAAGTCCTTGGATCCCTCCTCTTAATCGGTTTGAAGAACAAGGTAAGGATCCTCGTTGCCCTAACCCTCTCTTTTCGGGGATTAGATTCATTCTCGCGGTTCTTAGGGCCTCTCCTCGTGCTTCATCTCTTCTAGGGTGCGGATTGACTCGTCGTTGCCCGCAAGATTGGAGATCTTTAGCCCTAACTCACCCGTGTTCTTCGCTTTTCAAATCCTCTTGAGGTGAGTTTCTTCGTGTGCCCTAATCTCGCGAAATTTCCTTGCTAGATTGTACCCTAGTCGTTTATTGTTCATCCTTAAGGCAATCTAGTTTCATTTCATGCCAATTTGGGGGTTGTTTTCCCCAAATTTCTTGCGCCCGTGCGCATTTTCTGGCGCATCCGGAGTATCCGGACTTTTGGTCCGGAGTCTCCGGGTTGGTCCGGAGTATCCGGACAATTTGTCCGGACTCTCCGGGTTGGGTGCTTCGGCCAGACTTCAGTTTTGTCTCAATTTCAAGCCGCCTCGAGGCTAATCCTTTTCTCTCGCTCTGTCTGGTCAGATGGATCCTTCTCAGGGGTCTTCAGCTGGTGGTGGTGGTGATCTGCCGAGGGACCCTCCGTCTCCTGACAGTCCCTCCAGTTCACCGTCTGCTCGTCCGGCACCCAAGAGGCCGCGTTACGCCGTGGCAAAGAGAAGGGGTGGATCGAGCATTGGGACGCTATCTGCCAAGAGCCTCCTGTCTAATCCTCTTCCCACTTCTCCACCGGCTCAAAGAAGAAGAAGTTAGCCTCAAAGAAGCAGCAGCAGCCTCACCTCGCCTCTCACTCGGCCACCGGCCAGATCCAGATGAGCATCCTGCAGATACTCATGCTAGGCTGAGGGATCAGAAGAGAAGGGAGTTCCGTGCTTCAGGTCATTTCATTGGCCCCTTCGCCAAGGCCAAGCCTGTGTGGAGGTATCCTATGTCAGTCAACCCCATGAGAGTGATTGACTACAGGACAGGTTCAGGCAAGGGTAAGGCTATAGTTGAGCACAGAAAGAAAGATCCGCTCAACTTCCATCAAGACGAGTATGTGGACCGCCGGTTCTGGAACCGGTTTCAGTCAGACTTCTATGAGACGGTCCTCTACCCTCTTGAGCACCCAGTGGTCAGGACGAAGACCATCGACTGGGAGTATATGGCAGCAGCTGAGCATCTAGTCTTCGCTCAGGTTCTTGAGATTTGTGAGCTGCATGAGGTAAAAGACATCATGTCTTTCAAGTGTGATTGGAACAACGAGATAATCATGCAGTTTTACGCCACCTTGTATTATGACAAGACTGAGGATGCCATTTGGTGGATGACAGATAGGGTGTGGTACAAGGCCAACAAGAAGAGATTTGCTAGAGTCCTCACTTTCTGGTACAATGACAAATTCTAAGCATCATGACAAGAAGGTGTTGACTCCGAGCGTATGGAGTCCTTGTACGATACATCGAAGAGCTTCACAAAGAGGGACCATCAAGGGTCTAAAGGATGTGCTGCCGTGCTCAACAGATGCCGAGGGTCACTCTTTGGCCCAAGGAGGGAGATGCTTCGCCATCGGTTCCTATGGGACGGAACCTGCTATTTCACCTGGTTGAGCGTACTCATCCGTTTGACATTGCTGATTTCATTTGGGAGACGATGAGGCAGAACGCGCAGAGCAACATGGCCAGCTGCAGTTACGCTCCTTTTGTGATGGCTTTGATCGCCTCTGTCAGTGGTCTTAAGTTTGTCAGGGACGAGGAGCACCTTACCTACAAGGTTCGTCCTCCGACTGCTCCAGCTGTTCCTGTTGCCCCTGGTCCTGCTCCTCCTAGGACTCGACGGGGTCGCGCCTCGCGCTCTACGTCTGCTCCTGCTGTGCCTCCTTCCGTTCCTTCCGAAAGCGCATCGAGGTCCCGAGCAGACTCTTCGTGAGGATGCTCAAGCATGTCTTTCTTCTTTGCCGCGACATCTCCACCAGGCGTAAGGTGATGAGTCGGCAGATCAAGAAGAATGGTCAGATATTCGCAGATCCGCCGCCACAATGGCGGCCATCTCTCAGCGACTCCTCGGGTCTTCCGAGGAGAGTAGCGATGCCACCTCTGCAGATCGCCTCTTCGGCATCACCTCCTCCGCTCACTTTGCCGCCGAGATGACCGGCGGCGAAGTACTCGCGTCCGACGACGAAGGCGACGACGAGTGATCCTTCGTGTTTCTCCCTCTTTTGGTGTCTTGATGCCAAAGGGGGAGTGATATCTTTAGTCGCGTTGTCTTTAGTCGCGTTGGCGTTTGCGTTTTTCCTTGTGCTGTCGCTTGTGGACTTGTGTTGCTTTATATCTTTGCTTATTGCGTGTCGTGAACTCTGTTATTCCTTGTAATGACTTTATTGCTTATTTTATGCATGGATTGCTTTCAGTTACTTGTGTTGTATTCTCTGGTGCAAATGTTTGAGGGGGAGCTCTCGGTTATTTCTCGTTAAATATGTGCATTTGATTCCACTCATTTCTTCTAATGCACACATTTAGGGGGAGCTCCACCTTTTATTCGAATTGCTAAAGTCAATTTCATTTCATTTCATCTACCTTTAATTGTGTTGTCATCAATTCACCAAAAAGGGGGAGATTGAAAGTGCATCTAGGCCCCTCATTTTATTTTGGTGATTAATGATGACACAATTAAAGTGATCTAATGCTTCAACTCAGAGTAATGCAGTTATCGAGATCACATCAAGCTTGGAATGAGATTGGACGGTCCTAAGCGCGTCAAATTTCGATAAAACGGCATCAAGACGATGAAGTGTAATTTTCTTTTTATTTGAGTCTTAAGGATAGCCGTACTATTAAGAGGATACGATGAGAAATCGCCTATTAGGATGTGCATGTGCTCAACATCAAGTATTTCATCTAAAATTAGCACTCATGCATTGCTTTTGCAAAAAGATTTAATTGCAACCGAGCTGGGTAACCCGGAGTCTCCGGATGACTAGTCCGGAGTATCCGGACATATTGTCCGGAGTATCCGGACATATTGTCCGGAGTCTCCGGGTTGGACCCCTCGGTTACTATTGGTTCCATCTTGTCCGGAGTATCCGGATAACCCGGAGTCTCCGGGTTGTTTGTCCGGACACTCCGGCCTGTACAATTCGTGGAGCAACGGCTAGTTTTCAAAAAGGGTATTTAAAGCCTCCACTCCACTCCAACGGCTAGGATCTCTATTGAGCTCATTCATAGCAGCATTCAAGCCATTCCTAACCATCTCTAAGCATTCAATAGAGCCCCCACTTCCTCCCACCAATTGATTTGGTTGTTGATTCATTTTGGTGAGGAGAGGAAGAAGCAAAGTGCTAAGTGCATTCATTTCATCTTGTTGAGCACTAGTTCATCCTCCAAGCGATTCTTCGTGGTGTTATTACTCTTGGAGGTTGAAGGTCTCCTAGACGGCTAGGAGTCACCGGGAGCTACCGACGCGTGTGGTGAGCCCCGGTCGTTTGTGAAGGCGAGTCTCGCCTCCAAAAGGGAAGAGACAAGAAGTGAAACCGGTGAGTGCATTTGTGCAACACCGGGAGGAAAGCGGGTTGAAAGAGACCCCGGCTCAAGTGTGACCGAGCCACCTCAACGGAGACGTAGGATTCCCTTCAAGAATCCGAACTTCGATGAAAAATCGTTTCTCTCGCTCTCTCTTTATTTGCTTGTGTTGCTTGTGTGGATTTGTCTCCGTAAACCGTAGATCTAGCTTTTTGTCTAGCTTTAATTCAAATCCATACTAGTACTTGTTCTAGGTTGCTATTGTTATTTACTTTTAGTAGTATCTTGTGCAAGTTTGAGAAACTTGTGTTGCGCTCCCGAGCCACTCATCTCGGAGACTCCGGTATTCAATACCGGACACTCCGGACAAGCCGGAGTATCCGGACCAAAATCCGGAGACTCCGGGTTGACCTGCTCGGCCAGTTTAATTCCGCTGCGTATTTTTTTAAATCCGCCTATTCACCCCCCTCTAGACGACATCGTTGGTCCTTTCAATTAGTCAGCTAATAATTAGTTTTAGCCCATCCAAACATGGCAATCAAAAACAGACATCTTAACTAACATCACACTCCATGATTTAACTGTATCAATGGATTGCCAATCAAAAACAGACATCTTAACTAACATCACACTCCTTGATTTAACTGTATCAATGGATTGCCCCATAGCTGTTCATCATCAATGCATATCAAACGGCCAATTCTCTGCGTTGCTTAGAATCTTCTAGTCGGTTTTAATTGCTCTCTGGAGTACTAGTACAAAGACTATGCTTGATAATCTTCCAAAACTTTGTTTTTCAACTTCTAGCTCCAGTTTCTTTGAAAAAAATTTTCCCTTTCACATACTCCCACCAATCACAAATACATATCTTTTGGGCATCGACATTGTCCGGAAAGATACAACTTTGACCATTAATTTATATTATAGTCTATTTATAACATCTAATAAATTTATAATGTTATGAATATACTTTTCGAGACAAATCTATACATATGATTTTTATGTATCTAATATAAATATTTTAAAAGATATCTATAATCAAAATTTCAAAAATTTGACTGCACACAGCCCAAATTACTGGATAGAGAATATAGATAACGCAATGCTATCATTGAATCAATGATGCATTCGTTGAGCGAAAAAAAAAATACTATTGCTAGTAGTAGTAGTAGTTTAATTTCCTCAAGCCCACCCTTTTGTTTATTGAAGCTATCTTACGTACCTTCAATTACGTGGGAAAGTTTTGCCGGGGCCACGGCGCCTCCCTGTCGGTTTTGCAAAAAAAAACTTTTGGTTTTCTTAATATTACAAATAGGTTCCTGTAAAATTACAAAAAAAAACTTTAAAAAAATTTATGTTTTTTTGGGCCCAAACCTATGAGGGTAAAATTTTTTTTTTCTAAAATAGACCGTGTGTTGTTTCGAATAGCGTTTAGGTTCCTCCTTCGTTATTTTACGAAAAGAACTCCCGTTAAATACAAATATCGAACGAGTCCTTTTCTAATTTTTCAGAATAGCACTTAGGTCCCAAAAAAATATGAACAAGTCCCCATTCCTTGCGTCCGAGTCCTTTGTCCGTTTTTCCCCAAAAAAAATGATTTCGTCAAGAGAGATATATGTGCAGCTCTATCTCTAGGGTGTTTTTTTGCGACTCGATTCTAATATTTTTCAAAACATGTATTATTACCCGGTATACGTATATGGTGTTAAACTCGGCATCTATAATTTTTTTCCAACTCGGTCTCTAACATTTCCCAAAACATATACGATTACCCGGTGAACGCATAGGGTGTTAAACTCGGCATTTATAACTTTTTTTTCAACTCGATCTCTAATATTTTTCAAAACATGTATTATTACCCGGTGAACGCATAGGGTGTTAAACTCGGTATCTATATTTTTTTTGCAACTCAAAATCTAATATTTTTCAAAACATGTATTATTACCCGGCGAACACATAGGGTGTTAAACTCGGCATCTATAATTTTTTTGGTAACTCAAAATCTAATATTTTTCGGAACATGTATTATTCATTTTTTTTTTCAAAAATGTCTGTTGTTACTCAAATTCGTCGACGGTTCCTACCTAGCGTATTTAAAAAAAAAACAAGAGAAATTTTTTTTAAATCTTTCTACCTTTTTCCAGAAAAAAAAAACTTAAATCAAATTTCGCACGGTGCGGCAACGCGCGCATCCCTACCTAGTTGATTACATGCTGTAAAAGGAGTCGATGGTCGTGTTCTTCTTACTTGTTAAACATGATGAGCATTAATTCATCCCTTTCAAGAGAATTGTTGTGTGCAGCATTAATTCATTTTTAGGTGTACAGTGATGATTAAAAAAATCACAAATAAAATATGTTTTAGTATCCAATTGAATTTTGCTCATCCCCACCTTACCCAATCAAGTCTCAATAGTATTCCTATGGCTTATCTCTGCAACAAGTACTCGTAAAGCACATCGAGACTATTACACAAGACCTTGACACATGAGTGATTTAGTATTGTTTTACTATTCAAAGTTATAAAAGGCTTTTTACTTGATCAACATGTGAGATTTAGTAGTATGTATTAAATTCTTCTACATCAGCTCTTGGCATATAATGACAAATTAATCAGTGACTGGAATCAGATTTGATGCAAACACATATTTTTTTAGTGTAACATCATGTGGCCCAAAATTCGCTCAAAGTCATGTCCCCACACGGCATGAGCGTGCATGAGTAATATCTCTCTTGGGCTTTCGTATTCGCTTCATCCAAAAACTCTAAAAAGTTCTACGATTTGGGTCAACACATGTAAATTGGCAATGCGTGATACTCTAGGTCGGGGTGTTACACTTCGTCCATCCACCACAACACTCAATTGCACACAACAGCACCTTTAAAACACAAAGGATCTTGAGCAGGATCGGCATTAGTCCTAGTCAGGGTTCACAAAACCGTTTTTGTGATTTTTGCTCAATTTTTTATTTTTGATTTTTGACAAAATCAAGTCAAAAATTGGTAGAAATCACTTGAGTTCAAAGTCAAATTTTTTGAAATCAGTGATCAAACTTTGTCAAAAAATCATAATCAACCGATTTCACCAATTTTCGATTTTTGAATGATTTTTTAGTGCTTTTTTTTTTATTTTCAGCACACTCAAGGGAAATACAGGAAAAAATTGTAGAAAATTTGAATAAATCCCAATAAATCTATAAAAAAATTTCAAATAAATCTCAATAATTTTTTAATTTATTTAGTAGTTCTAGAAAATCAAAAACAAAAAATAATAAAAAAAGAATAGGGACACTATCAGATTTTAAAAATAAATTACAAGCTTGATTTTGCTCTAAAATTTTAATTAAATCATAAATACTGCCCAAATATCATATAGTAAAATTTTCAGAAATATTAGACTTAATTTAGTACCCCTAGAAAATAAAAAACATAAGAGTATATATAAAGATTGTAACACTATCAGAATTTTTAAAAAATACACAGATCTTATAATAATCTAAAAATTTTACATAATCATTCGAGTTTCCTAATTACCTCACCAAAAAATTTTCATAAATATTATACTTCATTTATTTTCCCTAGAAAATCAAAAATAGAAGAGCATGTACAAGGACAGTAGCACTATCAGTATTTTTAAAAAATACACACGTATGATATTGATCTAAAAATTTTATAACATTATTAGCATTGCCTTAGGATCTCGCACAAAAAAAATTAACACTTTTTGATAAATTTGTCAACAAATTTCAAATTTTTTGAATTTGAATTTGAACTTGATCGATTTACCGAAGGTTTTAATTGCCAAGCATGCCTCAAGACACGCGAAAATCGCTCGAAAATCATCGATTTTGTGAACCCTGGTCCCAGTCCAACTTTGAAGGACAGGACTAAGCATGTTCATTTGATAATGCCACCCGTTTGCGCTTTGACTATACTTTTTTGGGGAAGAAAAACACCACAATCACATCGAGTATAAAACTGTGGTGTGCTTAAGTGGTCGCCGACAGTTCATAATTTCATGGATCCTCCATTCCAAAGGAGTACATCTAATAATCATTACCAAAAGTCTCATGGATCCCAAAACCCTAAAATCAAGGGATCATCTGCCAACCCATTTCTGTAATGGGCAACGCAAAACACAATATATATTTAGAAACATGAGGTTTGGACATTTCAGAAACAAGTGAAATTACATTCTCAAAAGAAAAGTTTGGTCATTTATGTCCTTTTTAATTGACCTTGATGTACGAGGCATAAGTGCATAACAGATTAACAATCCACAAGACTTGAACTTTCCTTTTTAAGAAAAAGAGACATGTACATCAGCTCTTGGCATATAATGACAAATTATATGGTGAATCCATAACAGATTAGCTAAATCCTAATGCTAGCTAGCTATCCCAAACCAAAGATAACCCGTATGGTGACATAGCACAAACAACACAATCACACATGAGTAGAGTGAGCAACACTGTTAGGGTTGGTGTCATTGCTGTTAGGATGCAGCCAGTACTCAACCAGATTACCGGGCAAAGCAAGTAAGCAACACTGTTAGGGTTGGTGTCACTGCTGCCTCGGTGTGGTCCTCTTGCAAGTTGCAACACGAAAAGTGCAACACGCCATGGCCTCCCTTGGGACTTGGGAGATGATGATACCGATAGGTGCCAAACTCGCTTTCGTTGCCTCCTCCTCTGACTTTTTGCCAGCCTGGCCAGCAACCACTCGCCGTAGTGAAGTGTAGCAGCAGTAGCTGCAGTACTAGACTCATGGAAGCTGATGATAGCATGAGCTGATCCATTCTAGTCGGGAGTGTATAGGTATCACTCGGATGTTTTTATCCTAAAAAATATTTAAATTTTGAACCGTACGATCAAAACACATATTCGTAGGATTAATCCACCTCGAATTCAAGGGGACGTGCGTCGATCTGAAAACAAATCTAATGATCAGGAATTTAAATGATGGTTGCTAAAGAAAACATCCGGGTAAAACTTATCAAAACCCTACCGGGCGGCCGAGGACGCCCTACACTGGCAATCATTTGCCGCCGATCTGACTCGTCTCTCGGTCTCAGACGGCGAAATGTAGCGTTTGTGACAGAGAGGACGAACGTGAGGCCGGGCGCTAGAGCAGTGCGCGCGCGCGCGGCCAAAAAGAAAAGAAACGAGAAGAGAAGGGGGCGGAAAGCTTTGCCAATCATGTCCGGCAAGCGTTCATGGCGTGAATTATTCGAAGGGCGTACGTGCTCGTCAGAATTAGCCAAAGATAGACACGCCAATCAGCACGATGTTGACGCAAATTGGTGCAATCAAATTTAACCCCAACGCACTAGTCAATTATAGCTTTTTGTCTACATCATTTCTAGGTTTTATCGAATCCACACAAAAAAAAAGCATATAAAACGATCAGCTAGAGTTTACTAACGCTCCATCCAAGTACCCATGCAACAAGGGTTGATAAAAAGTGCCTGAGATAATGATGAAATCAACAGCCTGACATTTAATTACCAACAAAAGATAGTCGCATTCTGTAGTCCTTATCCAAAGTTGAGGTCAAGCTATGATACAAATAAATCTAACTAATCCAAATTTTTTAAAAGCTGATATAAGGCTTAGATTAATCAGATCTAGTCCTTTCAAGCCAGTCCATGGGATACCATCAATTATGTAGCCATCGACCTACGTCTAGAGTCTAGACACAAGTACGATCATATACCATGGGAGCAATACTCAACACTAGACCATGAATCAAAAGCTTCGACCGACTGTCAGCTTGGCCTAGGGCCCAATGCCTTGGGTCTTTGGGCCATCGTGGCTCATAATGATCTTTTCATGTTTTCCAAATGATTTTCGTCGGTTTCTACAAAATACTTGACATGACAAGATATCTTGGTTTTTCTTGTTAGGGTTAGCCATCAAGCAGTGTTGGAGCCAGGCATCGGGCCACCCGGGCCATGGCTCGAGGCCTAGCATGAAAAGCCTAGCCGAAATCAATAAAATCTCTTGAAAAGTCAAAAATTGACCTAGAACAAGCTTTGGGTGTCACTACCACCAAATGATATTAATGTACACATTTATTGAAATAAAAGCATAATGTTGACACATGAACACACAACGCACAACATATGTGTAACTAGCCTGATGGCTGTGATCTTCGGCTTGAACGAACAGACAAAAACTTTTGGGGCAAGATCCACGCTCACGCTCTGATCGGGAGCATAACAACCAGTTTGTTACAGTCCTGTTAACTAATGCTAGAAAAAGGGGGAGAGCTCGACACTCCTTAATGTATGAAAAATTTTCGAGTTTGCCTCTTCCCGACATTACCCGATTTACTGAGCTAGCGCCCAGGCTACCGAAGACCTCTACCAACACCGAGAGGATCTCGGTGTTCCCTTTCTTCTTCGGCCATCTACTACACCTTACATCAACCGACCAAGGCTAATAGCTTCTTCATCATCGGGTTAGTTCATCTAATGACTCAATTTTGCATTGTGTTTGTGATCATGCTTAAGCTATTTCATATATTAGTTTACCCTATGTCTAACATTTGGTATCAGAGCGGTCTAGCCTAAACATGATCCTAATTAAGCCCAGTTTAGACCTAAATTTATCGGTTTTAGCACTTAATTGGCTCTGTTTTGGCCTTGTTCTTGTTTTTTCATCTCGGTTTAGCATTTAGAAGGAGGGGATAAGAGCAATCCAAACCCAAAATCCCAGATCCGAAGCCCTAGTCCCCAAATCCCTAATCTATTTTCCCCAAAATTGCAAATCCAAAAACCCTAATGGTCTAAAAAGGGGTTTCGGGGCTTGCCTTTACTGGTCGCTGTCGTCACCGCCGTTTCGATCATTGTCGCCGTCGGTCGCTCTGAGTGCCTCGCATCTGCTCACAACCACCGTTGCGGGCCTAAGCTTTGCCCACGCATGCGCGACGGCCTAAGGCCCTCCTCGCCAGAGCAACGAGGGGCATTAGCTCGCCACGCGCGCCCGTCGTCGCGCCGCTTTGCCAGCGCACCCTCCCGCTCGGTCACCGCTGCGGTGATTTTTTTCGAGGCGACGAAGTCGAATGGATTAGGGTTAGGGTTTTCTCCCGTCGTGTGTGAGTTTTGTTCCATCTCGGGTCAATCTCAGCTGTTCATTCACGATCGATGGTTGGTGCTTTGTTGCGCGTGGGCCTGTGGCACAACTGGCCGCCAGGCTGCATTTTTTTTTTGGGCCAAGCTAGCGCTTCTGGGCCGCATGTTGGAGTAGGCCGAATTTAATTGGTTTTGGGCACCTTGTAATATTTTGAGGTAAATAGTTTTTAGCCATTTCAATATTTTTTTTCATTCTGCCTTTTAATTCAGTGATAAGTATTGTTTAATTATTATTTCCTGAGCATTAATGTTCTTATTAATTTTATAGTTAATTTCTTGGCAAATTAATTAATGTGACAATTGATTTCATATGATGGTTATTTATGAGTATTATCTCTAATTAAAATAGAACCAAAGGGAAGTTTTGGTTAAATATTATTATTTAATATTAAAATTGGGATTATGTCATAGCCATGATCATATTCTGACCAACGTTGTTTATGACCATGTGTCACCTATAAGATAATTTAGTTCTTTTTCGTTTCTGTCCAACGGTAATGCGAGTTAGAACTGTTAATTTTTCTGCCATTAGCATGTTATTAATCAGACCAACGTAGGGTTAATCTTCATGCAAGATATTCATTTCCTCTAATATTTACTAATTATGTTTAATTTTGATTCAACCACGAACAACACTAATGCTGACACTTACTTAAATGGCATCGAGCAGCTAACTGGGACAAACTTCTCCTCTTAAAAAGATAGAAGTTTGATTGTCCTTGAAGTCATGGATTTGGACTATACCTTACGTGAGGACTCTCCTGTAGCTCCTACCGCTGATGATGAGATTTTTACTGAGAAAAAGAAACTCTATGACTTAACAGCAGAGAAGTAGGAGCGGTCCAACCGCATGTCCCTAATGTCATGAAGAGCACAATAACTGTTGGGATAAGGGGAGCAATCCTTGAATCTGATAATGCTAAGCAGTACTTGGCCTCAGTAGTGGAGCAATTTAAGAGCTCATCAAAAGTATATACCAGTACTTTGATTATGAAATTGCTCACAACTAAGTATGATGGCTTTATCAGCGTTCGTGAACATATCATGATGATGATAGATATGGTTGCTAAGCTTAAGTGCATGGACATGACTATTTCTGATGGCTTCTTGGTTCATTTCATTATGACTTCCCTCCCTTAATTCTGAGTATAGTGCATTTAAGATTAACTACAATACTCAGAAGAAGTAATGGACCATGAGCGAGTTGATAGCCATGTGTGTCCAGGAGGAAGAGATGATAAAGGTCGAGAGGAAGGACCGTGTTTACCATGTTGGTCATGAAAAAAGAAAGTTCCAAGGGGATTCTAAGTCTAAGAAGAAGTTGCATTTCTTTCCCACGAGTGCACCTAACTCTGCTTCTTCTGATGGGCTCATCTCTCGCTTCTGTAAAAATAGTGGACACATTCAAAAGGATTGTGTAGGCTTCATGAAATGGATTGCTAAGAAGGGTAATGACATTATTTTTACTGTTGATGAAACTCTTTATGTTGATTTTTCCGCTAAAACATGGTTGATTGATGCTGGTGCCACTGTGCATGTTTCTAATTCATTGTAGGGGTTCCTTACCGTGAGGACACTAAGAAAGGGGGAGCTAAGCCTTAGAGTTGCAAATGGAAAGAAGGTTAAAATTGAAGCCGTTGGCACACTACCATTAGCATTAGATAGTGGCTTCAACCTTCATTTGAAGAATGTTGTTTATGTTTCTACCATGAGGAGGAACCTTATTTAGTTTCTTTATTAGAGGATGATGGATTCATTTGTATCTTTGGGAACAAGAAGTGCATTGTAAGTTTTAATTCTAGTAATGTTGGTTTTGCAACTTGATGAGACAAACTCTATATGATTTCTCTATGTGAATTTCCTATCAATGAGTGTGTGTGATGCCACCAATATATGAAAGGGAAGTTTAGGTGATGAGACTTCATCGACATTATGACACTATCGTTTATGTTACATTTCGAATGGGAGAATGGAACGTCTCATTAAGAAAGAGATACTCCACCCATTAGATTTCTCTAACTCAGATCGCTTCATTGATTGTATTAAGGGGAATATGTAAAACAAATTAAGAAAGAAGCCACACGAAGCACATGATTATTAGAATTAATCCACACAGATATATGTGGACCCTTTCCTGTAACATCAGTGGATTGGTATGACTCCTTTATCATATTCATTGATGACTTCTCCCATTTTGGTTATATTTTTCTCATTCGTGGTCGATCTAAATTACTCGATAAGTTTAAAATATTTAAGGCTGAAGTAGAAAATCAACATAATTAAAAATTAAGGTAGTAAGATCAGATCATGGAGGAGAATATTATGGGAGACACGCTCTTTATGGACAAATTTCTGGTCCATTTGCTAAGTTTCTTTCACAAAATAGCATAATAGCCCAATATTCAACACCTGGTGAACCTCAACAAAATGGAGTAGCTGAAAGACGCAACCACACCCTTATAGATATGGTGAGTAGTATGATGAGTTACACCAATTTACCAATTAGTTTGTGGATTGAAACGTTAAAGACAGTCGCACATATTCTTAATCAGGTTCCCAGAAATCAGTTTCTAAGACACCTTATGAATTATGAACTGGAAGAAAACCGAGCTGAAGATACTTACGTGTGTGGGGTTGTCCTACGAAAGCTAAAGTCTTTAATCCATATATTGAAAAATTATATACTAAGACAGTAAGTTGTCATTTTATTGGATATCCTGAAAGATCTAAGGAATATCGATTTTATTGTCCAGATCGTATCACTAAGTTTGTAGAAACTTGGCATACTGTGTTCTTAGATAATGATGAAATCAGTGGGAGCTCAGAGGCTAGAAAAAATAGATCTTAAGGAGATTCGAACTTATGTACCATTATCGATAATTCAATAGATTGTCCTTCATTTACCTCATACAGTTATACCTCCAGTAGAGAATCCTGGAATTGAGCCCTCACCTAGAATTCTGGGATCAATAGTACAACACCTAATGATGAACCTCAACAACCCACAGTGATAACTAATGAACCACTAAGGAGATCACAGTAGGACGGAAGATCTGTCATCCTGAATAACTATGTCGTATACATGAATGAAGATGTAAATGACATAGGGAAGGTAGACAATCCTACCTCATTTAAGGAGGCCATGATGACTAAGGATTCACCCAAGTGGCTTGAGGCCATGCAGGATGAAATAAAGTCTATGAGCATTAATGATGTCTGAGATATTGTAGAAATTCCTGATGGAGTCAAAACAGTAGGCTATAGATGGGTCTAAAAAACTAAGCATGACTCCAAGAAAAATGTCAAAGGTTCAAGGCAAGGCTTGTAGCAAAAGGGTTTACACAAAGAGAGGGGATTGATTATGTTGATACTTTCTCTCCCGTCTCAAAGAAATATTCACTAAGAATTGTCATAGTGTTTGTTGCTCATTATGATTTAGAGCTACATCATATGGATGTTAAAACTGCATTTGTTAATGGTGACTTGCATGAGAATGTTTACATGGTTCAATCGGAAGGTTTTGTCGTGGAAAGCAAGGAACATATGGGATGTCGACTTAAGAAATCCATCTATGGACTAAAACAAGCGTGTAGACATGGTAACTTAAGTTTAATGAGACCATAAGAAATTTTGATTTCAAAGAAAATAAAGTGGATAATCGCATATACATTAAAATTAAGGAGAGCAAATTTACTATCTTGGTACTTTATGTGGATGATATCTTATTGGCTAGCAGCGATAAGGATCTGCTGTATGAAACCAAGAGATTTCTTTCCACTAATTTTGACATAAAGGATGTTGGTGATGCCTTTTATGTTTTGGGCATTGAGATTCACCGAGATATGTCCAAAAGAGTATTAGGCCTATCCCAAACGGCATACATTGACAGAGTGCTTAAGAGATGTGATATGTATAACTGCTCTGCCACGCCTGCTCATATTGTTAAAGGCGATAAGTTTAAAACATTCCAATATCCAAGGAATCAATTAAAAACTGATCAGATGAAGGGGATTCCTTATACTTCAGTTGTTGGAAGCATTATGTATGCTCAAGTTTGTACTCGCCCTGATTTAGCATTCGTAACCGGGATGCTTGGCAAATATCAATCAAATACAGGCTTGGACCACTGGAAAGCCGTTAAGAAAGCTTTGCGTTATATGCAGGGCACTAAGCATTTCATGCTCACATACAAGAAGTCTGATACCCTTGAGGTTATGGGCTATTCGGACACTGATTTTGCAGGTTGTGTTGATACTAAGAAATCCACGTAAGGCTATATCTTCACACTTGCGGGAGGAGCCATTTCGTGGAAAAGCTCCAAACAATCCCTTACTGCATCATCAACAATACAGGCTGAGTTTGTGGTATGTTATAAGGTTACTGAGCAGGCTGTATGGCTTAAGAATTTTATCCCGGGATTAAGAAAGGTAGACAACATTTCTAAACCACTTTCTATATACTGTGATAATATGACCGTAGTTTTTTATCCGAGTAACAAGTCAAGTGATGCTGTCAAACACATTAACATTAAGTACATGTTGTGAAAGATAGAATCTAGGATCAAACAATTGATGTCAGGCATATAAGTACTAAGTCTATGCTTGCGAATCCACTTACTAAAGGTTTACCATCCAGTCTCTTTCGAGAGCATGTTGCCAGCATGGGTTTATAGTAAAGCTTCTGATTCTGAAAATTAGGACCATTAGAACAAAACCAACTCCCGTTAAGAATAAGTAATTATACTATTAAGATAGAATAATGCACTATAGATACTGAGGTTTCAGTGGTGTTTTTATTAACCGCTATAATACTTTATTTTGGTGTGTTTTTCTGTTGAGTATGAACTCATGACATTAGCCCTTCGATCAAGTGGGAGAATGTTGGTTATGATCTTCGGCTTGAACGAAAAGACCGAAATTTTTGGGGCAAGGCCCACCTTGCTCACGCTCTGATCGGGAGCATGACAATCAGTTAGTTACGGTCCCGTCAGCAAGCGCTAGAAAAAGGGAGAGAGACCGGCGCTCGTTAATGCAGGAAAAATTTTTGAGTTTGCCTCTCCCTGACATTACTCGATCTACTGAGCTAGCACCAGGCTGCCAAAGACATCTACCATCACCAAGAAGATCTCGGTGTTCCCTTTCTTCTTAGGCCATCTACTACACCTTACATCAACCGACCAAGGCTAATGGCTTCTTCATCACCGGACTAGTTCATTTAATGACTCAATTTTCGCATTATATTTATGATCATACTTAAACTAGTTCATATATACTAGTTTACCCTAAGCCTAACATAGCCATGTAGGCAAAAGACGGGCATAAACCTGATACAACGTAAAGGTAGCTTGCACGCTCAACATGAGTGCCCAGCCCCATCGGCAAATATTCCTCCTCGGCATGCAGCGGCAGCAATTAAGCTCCTTTGCACCCCTTCTAAATTCTACAACCGACTTTGTTATTTTTGTACGCTTGTACAGTACACCATCATAGCACGCACTCTAATGCATTATGCTAAACTACACTGCAACATTTTTTTCTAACAGAGCCCCACCAACTCGCTTTGCAGAGGCGCGGCTGCCGCGCGCGGCACTGTTTTCTTCCTCGCTATGTTCAGTCAGTGGGGTGGCGCAGCTCGGCTCGAGCTCGACTCGGTTCGGCTCGGCTAAAGATCCCACGAGGAGCACAGATGATTCGACCACGAGGGAGCGATCACGGAAGAATGCATGTCTTAAATAAACGAGAGGAGGAAAAGAAGGGAGTGTCGGGCGCTGGATGGTGAGGTCGGTGAGGGTAAAGAACGGGAAGCGAGCGAAGGGTCCAGAACCATGCGGTGTGGCACGCGGGCAGCGGCGCTAGCGAGCGGTTCGACGAAGCAAGCGACGTGGACGCTCTCAGAGCTCAGCAAACCTCCGGAACTTAGGCCCCGTTTGGTACGGTTCCAGATTCTAGTAGAAACGGAAACGGTTCCAGATTCTTGGTAGAAACGTTTTAGGTAGAATCAAAATCACTTTCTGCAAATCGTTTGGTACGGTTTCAGATTCTAGTAGAGACTAGTAGAAACGGGGTTGAGAGTGATTCAGCCACGGTGTGGAAAAAGAAGAAACATTTCGAGGAGAATCGTTCCGAGTTTTAGCCTGTTTGGCTGGGTTTCTCCTAGATTCTAGTAGAATCAGCTCGGTTCCAAGTTGCCAAACGGGGCCTTAATATAGTTATAATTCCGCTTTTTGCTAATGTAAACTTCGGTTATGTAAATGGGGAACAGCGCCGGCATGTGTGGTAGCAGGGAGGGGCGTGGGAGACCGTTAGAGGCAGCCGTTGGGTGGCGTTGACCAGCCGCGGTGTTAACAGCAACTAACTAGAGCTGACTGGATGCGCACCGTTAGCAATTAGTTCCAATTAAACTATCGAAGGAATAATCTCATCCAAGACACGTACAATCACGTAACGCCAGCTGCTTAGTTGCCTCTTTATCCTGTCATATAGGACTTATATTGCTGTGAAAGAGAGAATAATGAAGAGACAAACCAAGCCTATAAGATAGGGAGATACCAGATATAGACAGCAGTCATAGCACAAAACAGTGCTATAAATTGTTGTCAATGACAAATACTGTTTTTATGCCAGAATTAAAATATTGTAGTATCCTACAGGAGGTTGTCTTTAGTGTTGCGTATATTTTTCTTTTTACTTATTGGATTTTTTTTGCAATCTAGATAATATTTTACACCAAAAAAAACCTAGATAATATAGCGGGGTGTTGTAGCCAGCGGTTATCTGTACCGTTGTACATGCTCTAAGAAAGAGAAACATTAATCCATGGTGCACGGCGACAGCGGACGGTCGGGTGTCCACGGTTTCTTGATCCAACGGCGCCTCTGCGCCCGCCACACCAACGCAGTAGATCCGCGTGCAACAGCTAGTGCCGGTAACCGTTACGGTCGGCCTGCAGGCAGGTGACCAAGTACCAAGCGTCATGCATGTCTGTATAGGCAGGCTGGCTGCCGGGCGGTACGCGACACGGGCCTTATGCCTGGCCAAATCCTGCGTCGTTGGCTCCCTTTCCTGCCCGTGAACGCGGGCAGTTTCTGCGCGCCGGAACCGGATCAGATTTCGCAGGACGTTAGTTTGTTGCGGTCCGCGAGCACCTGTGGCTGTGCTGCTCCTCTGCCGCGCGCGGGGGACGACCACCGCGCGCGCTGCCCTCGGCGTACGTACGTATGCTGGCAAATCTTGGCTCTTCGCGGCGTCGGATTGGGACCGGGCTTCGCGTGGATTCGGTGGTCCGACATCTTGGGGCGTTGCCGGTGCCGTGCCGTGCCGCTGGAGCGGCAGCGGCCGACGTGACGGGGAGCTTTGGGTAGGGGAGGGAAACCGGCGGGTTTGCACCTGCTGCTCTTGTCACGGGCGAGCGAGCGAGCTGATGACGGCCGGCGTGGACCATGGCTCGATTCCGCCAGGGCCAGGCCAGGCCATCTTTGATCTTGCGGGCGGTTGTCGTTTTTGGAGGGTGCTAGTGCTAGCAAGTGGAAAGGAAAGGCCAATGGTCGATGTGTCGCTGTGCGTCTGAGGCCGACAAGTCGCGACCGTTCACGCATGAATCAATAGGGGGCCAGTTGATGCAAGCGGGTAAAAGGGCAGGTGCTGTTCCGTGAAGATTTACCGCTGTAAAAAAGGAATGGGAGATAAATACATCATGTTACGGTACTGTGCACAGCGTAAATCTCACTCGTACGACTAACTGGTCACACGCCTCACCGTTCCTAATACTCCCTCCATCCAAAAGTATAAGACACAACTGCTCTTTTTTTTTTCTCCAAGTCCTAGAATACAGGGCGCGACGTCTCTTATTCTGACTTCTCTCCCATCTCTTATGCGTATGTATGCATTAACCCCCTCGAGCCCCGTGCGACGCAACTGTTTTCTTGATCTCTGCGTTGGTAGGAGTTACGCCTTATATAATAGGATGGAAGGTGTGTTCCAGAAGCCCTAGAGAAACGAAATTAGAGGTCCTAGATAGATTTGATATTTTAGATACATCAATTCTATTAAGCGCAGTTTCTGATATTTTCAGAGTCAAAGACTAATATACATCGATAACATGTGCGAACACTTTCATATAATCGACATCCTACTATAGTACTGTATGAACAAAACTATATGTGCTAAACTTCTCTTACAAGTTGCAAGCAACATATAATTTAAGGTACGTTATGTTAGCCACCAAACACAATCAACCGGTTACCATAGGCATTGAAAATGCAAATCACCAATCTTGAATCAAATGTTTTCTTCGTATACTTGTTCCAAGGAATTCGAATATATAAACAACCACCAATTGTCACATTCTCTCTCAGCTTAATTAGCAGGTAGTAATATGCAAGTGAGTTATGTCAAACTAGCCATCGATCTTGTGATCGAGCATTCGTTCGTTTAGTCTACTGTGATATGCCAAATGCAGGTGTTTCCAAATGGCAAGTTGGGCACTTGGACGGGCTTGGACAAGTTCTCAGTATTATTGCTGATGCTCTATTTTTATGTTCTTACTAATGGCTGTTTGGGAGTTGACGATATAGGTCCATATCCTTATGTACTTTAGATTATATATCTAACTATCAGTCTACACAGACTATATAGGCTCATAGGCCCTTACTGTCCATATCCCTGACCGGCCCTGAGCGTCACAAGATTGTTTCTTGTGCTGCTTTGAACTTGAAGGTCCAGGTGTCAAAACCGTATATCTGCGGTTCTTTTTCTTCTTCTAAACGAGCTCACGCGTACCTGCAAGTTCCACCCTTCAGATAGGCAATGATAACTGCCTGATATCTTACCCCCAACCAATTCAGTGGCAAGATCTGATTCATCATTCATGAGAACGCCATGTCCTGCAGTCACTTGCCACTTTGTACCACACGAGCTTTAGCCTTTTGGGCCGGCATAGTTGGCCTGCCACAAACGCATGACACACACTGCAATCGGCACATTGCCACGAACAATTGATGTGCAGTGCAGTACGGTGCTGCTTTTGCTCCCCACTTCGGCTGCTGGGGACTCGACGGCAGGGTTTCAAATATGACGAAAATAGCTCGATTTTTTTACTGTATCAGGTTGGCTCAACAAAAAAAATCAATCGATAAATCGGTCTAATTTAAATTTAAATTAAACAATTTAGAAAATTTGAGAAATTTTATACCACGTAAACCGGTTGAAAATCGTTAAAAACCGATCGAAAATCAGGAAAAACCGGTGAAAAATCGATCGAAAATTGGCTTTCGAATTATTTCACGTAGTTTGTTGATTTTCAATGTAAACTGGTTGAAAATCGGTAAAATCTGTCGATTTCCAATTTTTTTCACCGCTATTTGACCACTGAATTCAAAAAATTTGACTTCAAACTCGTTTGGTTTCTACCAATTTTTGATGAAAATCGATACCGCTAGAGGGATTTTCGAGCTCGATTCGGTAATGTAAACCCTGCTTAACGGAGCCTAGGGTTTGCAAAATTGATGATTTTCGATCGACAATCTTGAAAATCGCATGTACTGAGGCGACTCAGCATTGCAAATCGGAGGGCAAACCGGCCAAATTCAGATTAAAAAGTTTGGAAAATTTATACAAAAGCTCCCTAAAATTAGTATTAATAGGGTTTTCACATCTGGGATGAAACTTTGTTGAAAAACCAAATTCGTTAGATCATTTTGCGCCAAAAATCGAATGTCAATAATTGAAAATACCAAAAAAAGAAAAACAGTACTAGGCTACAGCCCACAATACCTAGGCCCAAAAGCTTGGTCAGGCCCACGGAGTGTTTCCCACGTTATAAGCGGTTTCGTGCTGATTCCAACAGCATTATTGAGTTGTCAACACTTTCCGCCAGCTTCCCGACCACCTCGTGCCGCCTTCGGCTAGATCCGGCAGCCGCCGACCGTGAAATCGATGAAGGAGGTCAAAAATCACTCGATTAGTGTCGATAATCGCTTATCTTGTAGCAAAAATCGACCCAGGAGTAGGGTTCTTGGGCAGCCACGATTTTCGAAGCAAAGAGGTCGATTTTTGAAGCAAAGAGGTCGATTTTCGGTTAGCTTTTCTTTATTTTGTTACTGTGAATGACTGTTAGTGTTGAAATGTGATTTGTATTTTCGATTTAGGGTTTGGTTCTCTGATTTCATGCTTGAATAGTACATGGTACGGATGATTTGGTAATGTTGACAGGGTTAGGGTTAGTAGGGTTAGGCTATATGTGTGCATGGTATAGATGAATTGATAAAAACTTTTTTTAGGATTAGGGTTAGTGTGATTCATGTGAGTGGTGCAAGATGAAGAATGAAAAGCTGGAGTTTTGTTCAGTCTATAGCCTTTTGCTTTGATCATTACATGTGAAATAGTAGGACTAGTGTTCATGTTTTTGTTTCGAACCATGGTAAAACAGATGAGAGATGAATGCAGTAAGAGTGATTCATGTGAACTAGTATAAGCAGTGTGCATGTCTATTGGACTATGGTGCAAATATAACTTAGCATTCGTATTGTACATTACATAATGGATGACTAGAATATTATGCAAACTGCATGCATGTTGACTTCTTGCTATTTTGTATTAGCAGATGATAGATTAGGGCGATGTTGTGTGGGATCACGGCGACAAGATGGGGACTGAATTTAGATGCAAGTACTATCACAAAGAGAAGAAAGGAGGCGGTGCAACCCAACTGAAACACCACTTGGCAGAGAGAGGTACGAATGTTGTCCATTGTAGTCAAGTTCCTAAGGATGTTCGTGAGTACTTTTAGCGTGATCTACACAAGACGAAGGATAGGAAGAAGGGAACAAGGGAAGAGAGGCTCAGAAAGGAAGCAGTAGCCAACAATTCCTTGCCGAGAAGTGTATATTCAGAGTACACTAGTGGTCTTGATAAGGAGAACCAACTCCAGCATAGCATAGCTGCCTCTAGGGTGGAGGCAGAATTTACCAGTCAGGCATAGCGCCTGCCAGCGCCTTCGCACTCCAGCTGTGAGAAACACTGCGTGGTCCAGCCGTCCTGCTATTGCCCCATCTCCCGTGCTGCCTCCACACGCTCCCTCACTTCTTTCCTTGCCACCATCATCGTCACGTCCGACGACTACAATGATGAAGACGCTGGCCGCGGCATTTACTCTCATCGCCAGGAGGGGGGTGCGCTCCACCACTGTAACGACCTCCTGCGCGGGCCCGTCGGTGCTAGTCAGAGGAGGAGAGGTGCGGCGATGCAACCGTCACCGCTGCAGGCATAAGCAAATAGGATAGCTTCGAGTAAAGGTAGAGAAGCAATGAAAACCAAGAAGAAGAAGAGATTTAGGCGCATGAACCTAAATGTTTCTGGTTGGGAGGAAGGATTTCAGATAGTAAGCGCAGGATGATTATCAAGGTAGGAGGATCACCTAGCGCACGAACCTAAATGTTTTTGGTTGGGAGGAAGGATTTCAGATAGTAAGCGCAGGATGATTATCAAGGTAGGAGGATCACCTAGTGGAGGTTGCTAGAGCCGAAGCCCTCGAAGTGGACGACGAGGGAGAGTGAGAGGCGGGTGGCAAGTATGAGGGTATGAGGGGGGCGGGGGCGACGGCGGTGCGGGTGCGGGTATGAGGGGGGCGGGGGCGACGGCGGTGCGTACAGTGGGTGGGAGGAGGGGCGAGCTAAAGCCCTTGAAGTGGCCGGCGAGGGAGAGTGAGAGGCGGATGGCGAGTATGTGGAGGGGGGCGAGCGACAGTGGCGCGGGTGAGGGGATGAGGCGAGGGAGAGCTGGCGGATACAGTGGGTGGGAGGAGAAGAAGGGAGGAAGGGCGTTGGCTGGGGGACGACTGCATCGAACGAAAGGGATCTAGAAGAGCCCGAAAGCGAGACGCGCGGATGAGGCTGGTGGGACATAGGCCATGAGCAGCGGCGAGTCGGCGATGATGAACAACTGGCCAATCTTCCGGACATGGCGATCGCGTGCAGAAGAAGGAAGCGCAGGTCGCTAATCCCACGACGAAACGACGGCCGCGCGCGATTGGCCGAGCGGCGCGGCGTATGGTCGGAAAGAGCGAAGCGCAAAAGCACAATTCATTGGGGTTTTTTTTGTAGAGCCGGGCACGTGGACGGGGTCAGAGCTGGTGAAACCTCCGAATCTTAATAAATAGAGTATTTGATGGCTCTGGAAAACCAAAAACAACAAAATTTAAATGTATTAGTGGCATTATCAGAATCTTTAAAAATCACAGAAGTTTGATCATGATTCAAAATTATTATAGTAGCTTAGGTATGCTTTGAGAACCCTTCTCAATTTTTTTTAAAAAATTCAACATAATTTGGTAGCTCAATTAAATCAGCATAGTTGCTTTAAATGCATTAGCATTATTGTCAAAATTTTAAAAAATGCAATAATTTGATCATGATACGAATTTTTTATGGTAGATTAGACAAAAACCGGTAGAAGGAACTAAATGTAACTACGGTTTATCTTGGCGCAACTTAGCATTTCTTTGGGGTCTCTCACGAAGGATTCGTGATTTTGTTGAACTGAAAGGTTCTTTTCGTAAAAAACCGCTAAAAGGATCTAAACATAATTACACATTTTTTTGAGCGGCTTTCATGTAGGGAGGACACGTGTGATCTCTCTGGCCAGGAACTCTGCGAACTTTAATAAAATAGTATATATATGTGTCAAAGGAAATGATACAATAAATTTTTTTTGCCTTCCTCAATTTTCTCTATTCAACAGGGGGCAACTACAATAGAGAACAAAAGTGTGTACGCATATCCAAAAAGAAAAGCAGGGGATCAACTTTCAGAAGAATAGAATGATTATGCCGCCATCCTTTTGTTCTGCTGCTCTGAACATACACATCAGAAGAATCCAATGGTTTGCTTCTGTATGAAGATATTTTGGTTAAGATGAGGGAGATGCAAGCTTAGTTTTTTTTATTTCTGACCAAATTTTGCACAAAGAGCTCTCCTGCACGGTATGAAGACCGAACCTGAGAAAAATCACATAATAGATAAAGTGAGTTCTTGTAAATCACCAATATGAGTAGTATCAAACTGCATGCTACTCCACTACCGAATTACGCAACTAACAATACGTCTGCAAGCTATATTTCTTCATTAATTTTAAAGCCCGGGCAATCAAGATATTATTTCCAGAACTATAGTTATGCATTACTGCCATTTGTTTCAGAGCGGCGGATACAGTCTCTTATTAGTATTTACAGTTTAGAAAGGCGAAAACTGAAGGCGGTAAACAACTCGATGTAGAACTTACCAGAGGTCCACTAGCAACATAACGAAAACCCACTGATTCTCCATATTCCTTCCAAAACTGGAACTTGTCAGGAGTGACATACTCCCTCACTGTCAAATGTCTTTCTGTTGGCTGTAACATCAAGTAGTTCTCAACATTATGGTTTACACAAAGAAGGGGATGGCAGGATATTATGGACTGATGGCAAAGTGTGGGTACTGGGCTAACCTGTAAATACTGGCCCAATGTCAGGATATCAACACCAATGGCCCTTAAGTCAATCATGGCTTGTTTCACCTCCTCATCGGTCTCTCCAAGACCAAGCATGATAGAGGACTTGGTTATCATGCCGTCCTTGAAACTTTTTGCATGCTTAAGAACAGCTAAGCTCTGATCATATCTGTAAAAATGAGAGGAGATAAGAGATGATTACAGTGCCAGAGGCCATGAAACAAAGCATAGATACAAGGGTTAGCTGGACATTGCCAGAAGATACTGATTTCTGTAATTATTACAGAAAATATAATTTTTGTAAATTCTAGGGGGAATCAAATAAAATACATTATACCAGAGAAACTTATGACAATCCTATGGGAATGGTAGTTGGCCAGCTTAAAGAAACCAAATCCAAATATTATGACCTCACCAACATTAAAAAGTAATAAACCATCGTGCAACTCACCAATCAAATATATTGTAATTTGTAAGACAGTTCTTAATTGTAACTAGTTTGGCACTCTCTGATATGGTACATATGATAAGAATAATGCATGCATATATATATATATATATATATATATATATATATATATATATATATATATGAAAATGAAAGCATACTACCATACTAACAGGAGTATGTACCCCCTACTCCATATATATTAAATAATGTTACACAAGTCGAAGTATATTCCATAAGTAGAAGTTGTTAACTGGTTCCTCTTGATTAAGAAGTTGTTATCAACCAAATAGAGGTAGGAGTACATACACTTGGGAGTACAAAACAGGCTTCCTATATAGTACATACTCCCACCTCCAATATACCACTTAAATGAACATGTTATACTCCTTTATCACTTTCAGTATAATTCAATAGTAATTTTAAGATACTCCAATGTGATTTGGTTAAAAAGACTTCATTGAAACCCTTTATTTTTTGTTATATAGCCTTTTCCATAAAAAAAAAAAAAGAGGATGTACACAAATCATGCTATAAAGAGTGGATTTTGATGAAATTTTTCATGGAAATCACTTTGAAGCATCTTATAATCAATATTAGAGTATACTCAAAATGATAAAGAGGTATAACAACATCATTTAAGCGGTATATTGAAAGTGGGAATACATACTCAAAGAGTATATGGAACCATTTTCATACATTATATGTGTGTGTGTGTGTGTGTGTGTGTGTGTGTGTGGCTATAGCAGTAAGGTTTATGAATTTGTACAGTTTGCAACCTATAGAAAAGAACTCTTGCATTGGTACGGTTTGTGCCATGTGGAGCTTGATAAGAATTAGATTCATGGTTGCTCAGGGGACGAATTTAAGACATATCAGATTGATAACCATGCTACATTACAGTTATGCTGTGTAATTGATGCCAGTGGGAGAATACTGGAACGAAAAGATGCAATATTCCTTTGCCTTTGTTATGCTAGTTTCGGCTGTGTGCATCTCATAATGCACAGACCGGGAGATATAATCTTCCGTTATCTAAAAAAAAGATTAGTTTCGGCCAGGAATCAGTACATTATTCTTGTAAAACAGGGAATACAAACAAAATGTTACTCCATTGAATCAAGTAAAAACTCTTCATCTTGGAACTAGTTTTAACATAAAAGCACATGTAATATTTATAGAGAGGTGCTTCTATGCTCTTCCTTTTTAAAGTTGCACAAATATTAAAGCATGAATAAAGGGTAGATGAGGATTACTTACCCCTTCGTTTGCTTCAAGATTTGTGCAACTTGTATTAAGAGGAAGAGCATAGAAGCACCTCTCATATTTATATCTGGGTTTTATACAATTTTTGGGTCCTCTAGGCTTTCCATACCTTTGAAGAGAATATCACAATATAAATTATTGAAAGTATGGAATTAGCGATTCTTTTAAATTTAGATGTTTCAGAACTATCGATGAGTGGCAATCTCACACGAGTCGGCCACTTGGGGGAATTGAGTTACTGGTACTTCAGACTTTAAACTGTACAATGGTGTAAAGAACATACAATGTTATGCCGCTAAAATCAGTGAATCACATTACCCTGCTCGAGGATCCCTCACAATTCTCTGCAGACTCCTCACAGTTTCTATGTTGTGAGCAAACACATCCAGACCAGAGTTTGCCAGAGATGCAACAGCCTCCAGGTCACCTCGAAAATCAGAGGTTAAGCACTCCACCAGTATCCCAGGTTTGAGCTCCTGAATAGGAAGTCCAGAAAAATACAGCACAGTGTTTTTTACAAAAGTTCAACTTCTATAAAAAAAGACACCAAGACAATATAGGGTAAACCTTTAAAGCTCTGACTGTCTGGGCAAAATGGCCACTTCCACCATCAGGCAAGTCATCCCTATCAACACTGGTCAGCACAACATAATCTACACTGGAAAGAAAACATTTGTCAGATACACGTAAATAGGCATATGCCCATTGAAGTACATCTGAACTCGACAAATGGCACTGTTATCTTTTTTTTTCCCATACAGCTGCCATTCGATCAGTCAGTCGGTCAGAAAATTGAGAAGCCAACAGTCGCTAATCTGCAGATGAGCAGCCAGCCAAAGTTACCAGAGATCATACATACCCCCAGCTTGCAACGGCCAAGGCCGTATTCAGAGGCTCCAGGGGATCCGGCGGCGGAGGCTTGTTGCTAGTCTTCACGGCGCAGAACCGACAGCCGCGCGTGCAAGTGTCGCCGAGCACCATGATGGTCGCCGTGGCAACGCCGTCCCCGTCCCCGCCAGCCCCTCCCCCTCCATTCCAACACTGCGCTCCCAAAAGCAGCAGACTTCATGAAGCCCAACACCAAAAGCAAGCACTTCTCTTGCAGAAATTGCTCGCGTGGATCAGATAATACTACTCCCGTACGGTCGAATCACGAAAGGGAAGCATAGCTGCGCGAGTTGTGTGTGTGTGTGTGTGTGTTCATACCTCGCCGATGTTGGGACACTGGGCCTCGACGCAGACGGTGTTGAGCTTGAGCTCGCCGAGCGACTCCCGCAGCCGAGCGTACTTCTCCCCCTGCGCCGCCCTCTGCCGCAGCCACGCGGGCTTCTTCACCTCGGGGTCCCTCCCGGTGTACGGCCCCGCCCTGCCCACGGACACAGGCGGCGCGGCCTCGGCGCGGCACCGGGCCATGGAGACCGAACCGGGCCGATCCCGGCGACCAGGGTTCGCGCAACCGGGCCGGATTGGCGGACCCAACGGTCTCGCGAGCGAGCTCTGCATCTTCGCCGGCGAAATCGGACGCCGGATCGATTGCACAGCGGTGTGTAGCCGCGGCGCCGTGCAGGCGATGGGTTCGAAGCGAGGGGTAACTTTTTTTCTCGTTCCTATTTTACCCCTATAGTATGGCGGCAAACCACGCGATATTCCGGGAGGGCATGACGGGTAAAATGGGGATTTTGTCTTAGGCTGGCGATGATACCAAGGTTTTGGCCGGTTTTTCACTCGCCTGCCAGCTGTTTAGCCTGTTTGTCATAGGTGCTTTGATTTGTTGTTGCGGGGAGTTGGGTAGCCCTTGTGTGCGATTTGGCAGGGGAGAAACTGAGGGACATGGTTGCCAACGGCTTTTCCGGGTTCAACTATTAAACAATTCGATAGATTGTATTCTGTTTGATTGAATTTATAATTTTATTTATATTAAAATAAATTACTGATCTTATTATATAAGAAAGCTAAACTTAAATATATTGATATAATATTGCTCTTTCAATAATAAAGTTGTACAAGCTCCTTTGAATTTTGTAGTGTTCATGTAAAAATAATGCTAATATGATTCTATCTTGATGCCTTGTATAATTTTGTTTTACCAGTAACTCTAGTCTTATATGAAGTTTTTCTTGTTACAAGCAATGCAAAATTACATAAATATGTTTCCATCAGACATGAATGGGTTTGATCTTTATGAAAAGCCAATTATCTAGGGTTGGTTATTGTTCAGCGGTATCTTCTTGCACAAAAACGCTTCTTGCACAAAAACGTATTACTTAAGTGATCACAGCTGAACATTAATTATAGTATTTGAAGGACAATATAGCTACTGTAATTTTTCTTGGATTAGCTAAAAAGTGTTTTAGGAATTATAAAGCCTCTCCTAGAACAACGTAAGCCATCGAAGAAAGCCCGTGTGTAGCTTCCTTGCACACTTTTTTTTTTTTGGTCTTATTCTGAATAAAATTGTAAATCTAGCCTCCTTAACCACGAAAGCACAGATAGGTGATATGTGTCATCTATCGCGCTCTTCTACCGCAGCAGGTGGCCAGTGGCGCAGACAGGGGGTGCGGAGGGGGGCCTGGCACCCCCTAACGTTGTTGTAATTCCAAGGTACCCCTCCTAATCAGCAAGGGTTAATAGAGGTGTAACTTCTATATTGCAAAACAAATGATACCTTCTTTTGTTATTCAAGTTATGTTGGAGCCAGATAACAGACCTTTAACTTTATTTTGTGTCTCAACATATGTTGGTCGTTGTGTACTTATGTTTGTTATGTGTGTGTGTGTGTTAAAAAACATCGATATGCTATACCTTTCTCTAATTGTTGTCGACATTGGCTCCCCTATATCCAAATCCTGGCATCGCCCCTACAGGTGGCGGGGCACCACAGATACCCTCCTATCAAGCTCAGCAGTCATCTACCATGGTATCCATACTGCTGCGGTAAAGGAGTGTGGTATGTGACACAGTGCTTCCGCGATCAAGAAATAGACTAGATTAATAATAATAATAATAATAATAATAATAATAATAATAATAATAATAATAATAATAATAATAAATAGAAGTATGCACGAGACCAAATCGGCTAAAGCTTCCCATCGAAGCGCCTCTTCAGAGTTTGCAAAGCACAAGAGTGGAAGATACTATGGTACATTAGAAAAGGATGTACTGAGATTATGCGTGTACGTGTGCCTTAATGGAGTCATCATTTTGTTCCCTGTTCTTCTAAAAGCGAAGATACAGTAACATTTTTCTGTCTCATAATCAAATAAGTGTTAGATTTCATTTAGCAGGCACCAAAACGAAGTAACATAGGTCCATACTGATATCATTCTGAGTAGGGGCGTGGTCTTGATATAAAGGCTTTGCTCAATATTGATTGTAGCCAAACAGTTGCTGGAAGTTAACTGCAACTCACTGGTTACAATCGGATCACAATAGGTAGAAAACCAATATTTATGCGTTGCACAGATACAAATTCCGTTCAAACACTCCGGTTTAAGGCTGTAGTTACACAAATATACAACGAATGCGGGCAGATTCACATCCCACTAGGAACATGGGAACAGAAGAATGGGATGGAAATCATGTAATCAAGTAAGCACATTGAGCAACCAACAAACCGAACATTAGTCGAACCGTTTTAGACTAGAAATTCGCTACTCCATCGGTATCGGTTATCGTCAATTTTTGCTTAAAAATCGTATAAATGAACCGATCAATCAAAACCGATTGAAAAAGGCGAAAAATCACTATATAAGTAGCGATAACCGTTGATTATCGACCATACATGGTGGAAAATCGTGGGTGTGAAGGAAAAATGGGAAAATCTAAGAAAAATACCAAAAAAATTCCGAGAAAATGTTAGAAATTTATAAAAACACGGTAAAGACAAAAATTATAATAAATGTTATAAATACATAAAAAAATAAAAAAAAATAGGAGAACATGAATAACACAACGATGGTAAAATATGAAGAAAAAAATTGGCATGACATTTGCTATATTTTAGACAATTTTAAGTTGTAAAATAGGCATGTAGCAACAATATCTCAACAAATAACATTCCATATTAATACCATTCACAAATGAATCCAACAAGTCTACATCTCAATGTACATGGCATATGACATTTGAAATCAATATTGCTCACCGAAAATGAAAGTTTTCAATTGGCATAGCTTTGTCATCCTTCCATTGTCACAGAAATATCGTGTTGTATCTACATGTGAACGCTATATTAGTAAAAATGGAGTTGCAATGAAATGAAACATACGAATGAAACATTACCTTCGGAGCTACGAGTAGTATTGTTGAGTATACATTTGGTTGGCCATGTTGTACTCCTCAGTAGACATCATTAGCAATCCTCGTGTAGCTAGCAACTCCGTCTTGTATTCTTGCCAGCTTTGACTCGTCCATGGACTAGTCGTTTCCCACTGTTGGTACAACAATGCATAAAAGTCAGGATCTTGTCACTCATAGACCTATTGGGTGGGAGGTTGTGGACGAGCATCCAGGATGGCGTAGTCATAGGCTCATAGCTGCTATATGAGCCATAACTCTCTTGCGTCTCGATGACGTTGTAAGAGCTACAACTATCATGTGGTGCGTCATGGCTATGCGGATGGTCTTTTCCTACAATAGTTGTCCTTTGTGATTGAGGAGCGCCATGGTTTCTGTCTTGTGTAGCATGAGTGTGCTGGGACTCCCTGTAAATTCTATAGGACGTTGTCCTTCTAAGTGGGAAGTGAGAGCGAGAGGGGTATCGTCACCGGGCTCACCCCCATCGCTGTATGACTTGGACTTGCTATCATTGGACTCTTGGTACGAGGGGTTTCGACGGTCTCCAGGAGTGCTATCAGTCGAGTCATCACTCCCGAAATATGTGGGATATTTTCCCTTTTCTTTGGAGGGAGCTCTCTTTTTTGTGGCATACCTTATTGTAACTGTTGAGTACTTCCTCTTCAGAGTGTGACTATCACCTACTGTTATTGTTACGCCATACATAGGCTATTCCTTCTTGAACTTCGCCATCTTCTTCCATATGTTTGATTCATTATCGTCTAAATACTTCCCGTCTATATTTCTTCCGCTCGGAGACGGGATACCCTCGCCTGCAAATAAAGACAACGGATGCAAATGTCATCTACTAATCAGCGTACAAATGGAAAAAAAAATATTTGAAAGTTCACTTACCCTATTTTTGAGTTTCCCTCATAGCGCTAACAAAGTATGGATTGTCTGCTTTCCTCCCTGCGATACCAGCCGTGTGGAAGAATTTGGACCAGGCTGAGCCAAATTGCTTGCTTCGCATTCCTCCCATTATGTGTCCATTGCCCAGTGTCAATCCTTGGTTGCACAGGGCCACGGGCCGATTCAAGGTTGTAATCCCGCAAGGTCGGTCTTTCCCGTTGCGATGAACTCCGAAAACATCCTCGACAACACCACCACCGCTCCCTCCCCTAGAGGTGCCACCACCACCACCGTGCTCATACCTACCACCTGTCCGACTGATAAATCCTCCCTAGAGATAGCCATGGCATGCTGTAGTTGGTCTTCCTCATCAGCATTACCTACGTGCTCTGAATAGGCACTTCTCCTAGGCGGGGAAGCTGCAGCTAATGCTTCCTTTTTAAGCCTCTCCTCCATCCTTCTCTTTCTCTTATCCTTCATTCTGCCTAGGTCACGTTGAAAGTACTCGCGAACATCCTTCGGAACTTGACTGCAATGGACGACATTCTTACCGCGCCCTGCCAAGTGGTGCTTCAGTCGAATTGAATCACCTCCTTTCTTCTCTTGGTGACAGTGCTTGCATCGTATTCCGGTCCCGACCTTATCACCATGCTCCCACACAATGTCGCCCTGCTCTGCCATTTGCTCATGCAGAACAACAAGAAGTCAACATACATGCATTTTACGTAATGTACATATATCCAACTGCTGATGCTTGACAACAAAACAGACATTTCGATAATAGCAGTATAATCCTATCGATCTATACCTTGTCTTGCCACAAAAAATACAACTTCTACACATAATCTATTTAAGGTGGATTTCACACCATTCTTCAGAATGTGAAAGCTTTCTAAATTATAATGCATGAATTCTTATCTCTCACCATGCCTTGAGATATGCATATTAGGAATGAATACACCACCAACAAGTTTCACCGGTTTGTGTTGTTGCTAGTTGACATCCTGTCTATATTGTAATTAAAGTTATATTGCTATGCATAGTTGATTTAAATTTCAATAATCTATGAGTTAATATGTTCTTTTGCATCAATAGTTGATGGGCACAAATGAGGTAACTACATGCTGTAATTCGCAACAACAAGACTTAAAGCACATACTTTAAACCACAAAAACTTACAAAGCTTCGAAGCGTCGATAATCCTCATCTTTTTTGTCGAAAATAACTTGTTTTCTCTCGATAGTCGCCACCGACGGCAGGATCTGGTAGCACTGGCTATAATCGCTGCTTACCCTTCGATAACCGCTGATTTTCTATTGATAATCGCTACTACGGTGGCGGAAATGGCCTGGCCTTCGTTGGATCTGACCAGAGTATTCGCTGGGATCTTGAGAGCTAGCTTAGCGCTGTCTGGAAGTTAGATTCCCCGGTCGAAGAGGCCATGTAGAGCATTAATCATGTGCAAAAGCTTAGTGGGCTGAAGAGGCCAGGTACTGTGCAGCCCATACTGTTCATTGTTTTTCATTTTTAATTTTGTAATTTCGTAATTTGATTTAAAGAGTCTCCCAAATTCATTTTTTTTTTTAAAAAAAAAAGTTCGTCTCAAATGATACAAAGATATTAACACTAATTTTAGAGAATTTCTGGATAATTTTTTTCTTCAAATTTTATAATTTTTTTGATTTTGAATTTCAATTTTCTCGGTTTACCACCGATCAGTAATGCGTTTCGCGCCGTGTCGATATCTCCGATACATGTAACCCTGGTCGATCTCCCTTACCGACTTAAAGATATAATAAAAACTAGATTTCCTGGCCTTATATCCCAACACACCCACCCCAGGCCTCCAAAAAAAAAAAAAAAGAGCGTACCTGGTAGGCTGGAACATACACATCTATAACTCAACAATGTAGAAAGAAACCTTCAATTCCAGTACTGAACTACAATATCAGTCAGTGGGTACCTGGGACATACTAATACACACCTATAAAATCTTTAAAGGCTAACTTTTAGAAAATATATTTAGGGAAGATTAAAAATAATAGTACTTTCATTACTCCAACACACTTGGGCCCAATTAACGTAGATAAGACCAGGGTACATACTTGATACTTGGCACCTTCCACACTCGTAAAAAAGAACAGACAGGAAGGCCCTAATAATCGAACCTGTACAACAATCTACAGTCTTCTTCACCGGGTGCACATAAATGTTAAAAGCTAGATTGCCCCGACGAGGTGACCAGTTCATCACTACACAGAGTAACAACAGTATGCGTACATGCATAGTCTATTATAATCATCATGTGGGTGCTATATTAAATGACCCACAAAAAGGAGATTGTTGGTCTATGAGATTAATCTGAAACCTACACTTTAAAGTCACAATCTGAAGAAGGCTGATGTCCTGAGCCAATGGAACTTCTCCAAGGTCCAAGCTCACACTTTATGAAGGGGCACGCATCTCTCCAAATATAAGAATTACGATCTGAAGACAGTTGCATCGAAGTCTTTACGCATTGACCATTTGTCCTTTGGTTTGTTCAGTTACATCAACCAGGAACAGATTCAGAGGTGATGTGTCCACCACTAGCACCAGGGGGGTTAAAACCGGTTACTGGCATGGATCTCTGAGCAAAATCAAGCAGCATCCGGCGTTGCTGTTCGTTTGTATGAGGAAGGCTTCCACGTAGTAACTCAACTGGCATCTCTCTGCTAGTTGCTTTGGAGGCTTCGGATCCAATTACAGAGCCTGATGCCTGCACGATGCACATCTGCCGAATACTTTCATACTTACCAACACAGTATTTTGACAGAAGCACAAAGAAAGCATCAAATGATGCCTGCCAGAGAGTTCGGTTTGACACAGTACAGCTGGCTGCAGCATGGTGATCAGTCAGTGACTCAGTTGCTCGATCCAGTACTGATTTAATAATAAGAGAAGCCCCATCACCCGCAGAGCTACCAAGAGGACGGAGAGGTGGTTGTTCGGATGAACAGACAACAGCAGCAAGGCAAGCACTAAGGGCACCGAGGTCCATATGGAGCACACAAGACGAAACAGTCCTTGCAAGAGCAACTGTTGTCTCTGCTGCACTAGAATCTGGTGGTAAACCCCCAAACAAGAACCTCAAATGTCGAAAAATAGCCATGCATACAATTCTGGTCAGCTCACTTCCAGGGACAAGAAGTTGGAGGTAACGAGCCAGAAGCTTACGTCCTTTGGGAAGAGAAACAATGCGAAGAAAAACAAGATCATCCTTAGGAGCTATGCCAGATGAATGACCAGATTTGCTGGGCCCAAGAGGATCAACAAGCTGGAGTGATGCAGCCAGACCTTCAACGAGGACTTGTCGCCTTCGCCTCAGTTGAAAGCTGTTATCCTGAGCCTGGCTAGACTGCAACAGCCTGTCAATATCATCCACCTCAAGAAGAAGGCCAATGGCATCTTCGACAGTGATTCTCGCGGCCAGCATTGGTTCTTTCTCCAAGGGCCTCATAGAAGACTTCTGATCATGAGAACAATCACCTGATGAAGGAAGGTCAACTTCAAGAAGAGACCGAGGCCTGCGTATGGAAGAGAAAGAAACTCTCCCAAGAGCATCAACCTGAAGATATGCATGCTGATCACCACTGGACCGGGACTTGGAAGGCAAGTCTTTCATTGATGTCGGGGAGAAATTAACCTTTTGCCTAGAACTGGCACCCCTTTTTGCCATGCAAGCTTGATGGTAATAATCAACAACGTAAGGATCACTGCTGTGACTTGCTGAATGCTGCATTCTTAAAATAGATTCAATCTCTTCAGATGACATGTACTTGGATCTAAACTTTAGTCCCCCACTATCACCATTCTGACTACCAGTATCAGATGGTGGTTGAGAAAAACGTGTGTTGTGTTTTCCCCTTCCTGATCTTGATCTCTTGTCTCTTGACAAAGGAACACTGCTAACAGAATCAAACCTGCCTTTTATCTCTGGGGAGTGATGATGGTAGAACATGTGAGGTGGTAAATTTAGGTAATTCTGATTGGATGGTTGGAGCTGTGCCAATCTCTGCTGCTGCTGAGAGTATAGCAGTGATGACATTGGACTATTTGGAAGCGATATTTGTTTCTGTAGTAGTAGATTAAGATGCTCCCCAGTGAATGGGTTGACTTGGTTTGACCAGTCATTTTGCATTGGGTTGTTTAGAGGCAAGTTAGGAGGACCAAACGGCATGCTTCCTCCATATGGTAGTCCATGAGATAGTCCAACCATGTGGTATGGCGAACCTGAAAGTGATGACATGCTCGGAGAACCCATTTGTAACCCAGCACCAAGTGATGGAATGCTCCCATGACGTGTAAGGCCTTGAGTGGGATAGGATAATCTACTACCTGGTGGCGGAAAGGAGGTAAATGGAGATTTTGGTGCTGTGATAGGTTCACTTGAGCGGTGCTGCAGTGGCTGCTGAGGATAGGAAGATGTACGGCTTAATGGTTTGGCGTCCCCTTGCTGCACCAAAGAATGTGGCTGCGACCACCATCTTTTATTTTCCTCGAATTCCTCATTTTGTAATATATCCTGATCTACCCAGTTGGGAAACTCTACATCCTCAGCCCAGTCAACAGTTAACGAACCTGAAAAAAGTCATTGCATAGTTCAGTAACAAATTGAATCTTAAGGCATACATTTACATTTGACTACATACAAGAGTTTGCATGACACAGTTGCTTTTCAAGATAGCCTCTCTTTCTGACAACATTGACGGCATTAAATTTTGAAAATATGTGAAGAATGCACAATAGAAGCGTCACATAAATAAGCATATGCTCAAATTTCAACAAAGCCACATGCAAAAGCTACAATATAGTTCTCTTTCTGACAAAGACAGTTCAATAGAATTTATAGTGGTTATGATTTTATCAGGCTATTGACATGATACCCAAATTCACAACTGTGTGTAGCAAGTCAAAATTATACCGAGAATATGCTGGTTGACAATGAGCTGCAAAATGGTTAGCTTCAATATATTAAAATTTTGACCATGAAGCACAAGAGACCAAACATATTGTCAACACGGAAGTGAAGATTCTTAAACAACCAAAGATTGAGATCATGTTTCACACTGGACATATCACAAAATAAACTCCATACTACTAAAATTTCACTATTAATTTGCTATAAGAGCAGAAATGCCACTCACTTCCTCTTGAAATGGATCGTCTGTCACCAATAACACCAGGGTTCCGTGTTCCACTAATGGTTCGGTTCAACTGACAATAAAACATGTGAATTTCTCAATGCATGCCAAGTAACAGAAAGAAAGCACAATAGTAAGCAAGAACCAAAGTGAAGGCTAAAGCAAAGCTATCATGAAAATATGGATCATTGTAGAAATAATATGTCAGAGAGACAAAAGTGAAGACACAATTACCCCCTGGGTTGGCCATTGACTAAGATACGACGCAATACAACATTATCGTTAGAAAAGGAACAATAGCCTAGTTGACTACTCCAAAATGAGTCCAATGACCCCCTGGGTTGGCCATTGACTAAGATACGACGCAATACAACATTATCGTTAGAAAAGGAACAATAGCCTAGTTGACTACTCCAAAACGAGTTCAATCACCGCAAAACCTCACAAATTGTAAAAAAGGTTATCGTCATGCCAGAAAAAGATAAAATCAGAGTCTAAAGACTCTGCCAGTGTGTGTCAGAGCTGCGCAATTATCCTGCATATGATGGAGGCAGCCTAGTAAACGTGCATGCTATGGAGATAGGCAGATAGCTAAAACTTCAATGAATAAATATGCATGCCTACACCAAAAGCCTTGGTGTTTACTGTTTAGAAAGTGATTTGCCCATTCTGTTCAGGTCATTTCAGTTATCCATAATATGAGTAGGATTGGATCATGGACGAATAAGAGTAAACACTTAGCTAAGTATAACAAAGCATAATGGGCCTTCAAAAATCTCTAGTTAAAGGGATTCAATTGCTGCAAAGATGTGTATCCCAAAAGCATAGGTGACAGACAAAATGGAAGTAAAATTCCATGAATTTTTTAACCTGAAACCTTAAAGTGAAACACGGGAGCAAGAGCAGCAAACCTTAGCAAAAGTGCTTGCAAGATCATCAATGTCGGACAAGTTACTGCAGTCAATCTGCAGAACGTAGCAGTTTGAATCAGAATCACAGCATGCCATTATCGAAATACCCAACAAAACTCAAAATCCAGAGTGAAAATAGCACTTTGAAAATGGCATGCACAGGATGTGAGGTCGCTCACACATGCATAAGTCCCTGACTCCACATAGAAACTTAGCTTCCAAAAGATGCACATCAAAGAATGATGGCTAATTCCTTTATAGTATTACATCTACATGTAAATTTTTTCCATCATAATTAACTCTAGGTAATTGTTCATACAAGCACTTTAGATAATTATGATCACCCACTAAAAGTGAGGCATGCAACCAGCACAAGCGTACAACTGTTATAATCACTAAAAGTCAGTCATGTTTTACCAACATAAGCTCAGACTTGCTATTGTCTAGAGCTACATGACAAGAATCTTAACGGCCACACTTGATCCATAGGAGATTCAAACTACCTCTTAACATTACAAGTATGCCCAATTCTAAGTCCTGGCACAACAATCTCCGGATAATGCAATGTAGACTGCAAAAGCAACTAGAGCGTTCAAGAAATGACAAACGCCATCATTCTGTAACAATTAGGCCCTATGCTTGTAGTCGCACTCAGCTATCGATCGAAACACGCAGAAATAATTCTGTTTTGAGCTCGAGAGCAAATTGATGTTGGGGTCAAGCAACACAAGTAAAAGTATGCTGGAAGCCCAACTGCACCAAGAAGATCCCACCATAGCTATAGGATTTAGCTACAAAAGGGCTTACAACTGGACTGAGAGAAGCCAATGATAGGCTTGCGATAAAACAGTGAAAGGCTACCCTGAACGCTATCTATTTTACTATCACTTTATCCAAATAAAACGTCCATAGTCACTATCCTTTATCCAAATAAAACATTAAGTGTTCTAGCGATCCTCAATACATGAGAACCAAACACACGAAGCAAAGCAAAGAAGGAGAGGCCGATAGTTCATAACAAATACGGCCGCTGTGTGGATACGAAGGTTCCGGAATCCGCACCTCTTCCCCAACAGAAGAGAGCCGGCACAGCCCATCTTCTGGCCCAGTGAATCCACCGCCATTGCCATCGCCACCGCCATCCTCCAAGCAACGGAGCTCGAGGCCCTCCAGTGGTTCCTTCCCGAAGAAGACATACTGCCCAGCGTCAAAACTCTCTGCAGCAAGGGGCAACTAATCATATTAGCACCGGCCAAGAAAATTTTTTTACCCAAATTACAAGCGAGAACCGAGAACGAAAGCAAGAACAACAACAGAAACCAATCAAGCAAACAAACGCAAACATTTATGTAGCTTCCCAACTCCAAGAGGCCGAATTGGAGTAATTCTCCATCGGCAGCCAAATATTCGCATCAGAAGCGCAACTTAGGCGCCGACTTGAGCACCAAATCCGCCAGAACAGCACCAACAACCGGCGACACCAACCAAACCGGCGACCAGATCAAACACGCCAAGTAAAACCACCAAATTCAGCCGCGAGAGGCCTCACCTGCGACGGAGGAGGAGGACGCGCCGCCGCCGCCGTCCGCTTCGACGCCCCGCATCTCCAAAGAACCCTAGCAGCAGCTATCGGCGGCGCGCATCTAGGGCTAGCCCGGCTAGGGTTCTCGCGATTTCTTACGGCTTGGATCTGAGAGCTGGTGAGGGAAGAGAGGGATAGCTCGGCTTCTGGTGCTGCTTACTTCTTCCTTCTCCTTTCTCTCTGTCTCTCTCAATCTCTCTCCTGCCTTAAATAAAAAAAATGTTCAACAGTAGTTTAATGACCTCGTTCTAATACAAGTTATATAAATTTTAAAATAAATAAAAAAAGTAAATAGTTATAAAGTAAATAGTAACTATTTACTTTTTTATTTATACTTTAATAGTATACAACTTAAAAAAATATAAAAACACCTCTTAAAAATATTTGAAATAAACAAGAAGATGCCGGCTCGCAAAGAAACTAGACACGCAAATTTAAACTAAAAAAATGCTCTCCCTCTCTCTCTCTCTCTTTTCCTGGGAGAATAGGGTTACACTTGGAAGACACAACAACACAGCAAGGGGGGGAGAGAGAGAGAGATTAGAGATTAGCAATGGTAGATGAGACACTTAAAGAACTAGGGATAAGAGAGAAGACGACTTTGGCTTTGCTTGTCGGTTACTCTTATCTATATTGATCTCTTTTTTACGTGTGCATGCTTGCTTTTTTTTATCTCTTTTACGGGAAGCTTTTTTAAAGACACAAGGTGCTTTTCTTTTTTTAAAAAAATATATAAATATTAAAATATAAATTAAAAATAGATAATATTTACTTATCCATTTATTTACTTTAAAATTTATATAATTTATATTAGAAGAGAAAGCATTATAAATATCTCTTCTTTCTAAATTCTGTTTTGGATTTACTGCTAACCTTGTATTGGTTTCTCTCTCTTCTATGATTATCTGTCTTCACGGATGGCGGTCTTGGTTGTGGATTTGGCACTCGGTTAGCGATTGGCTAGTGGTGAATAGGAGCCGTTGTTAATGGCCAGCGGTGGTTGGTCTATCTGGTAATTTGAGGACGATTGAGAGGAGGATAACACGACGTTTTGGACAGTTCTAAGATAAAACTTTAACTACCGATCTTTATTATAATATATTTATAAAACTATAATATTATAAAAATGCTTGTCGAGACAACTATGATTTTCATGTATCCAATCCAAATATTTAGAAAGATATTGACAGCTAAAGTTTTGAAAGTTTGTACATATTATAAAACGATATTTTTTTGTGACCGGAGAGGGTGCTTGGTGGTCTCAGAGCGAATGAATAGCTCTATTCTTGGATTGTTTTGTCATTTCTATGTAAATTAACTAATGCATAGAAACATTAGTGCAATTAAAAAGTTTGAGCCTCTGTGTTGTGATTTGAGTACTATTTAGAGAGAAAAATACAAGGATGTTGATGCATCCCTCCCAGGTGTGCACCGTGCCCTTCGCGGCCCAGCCGTATGTCAAAACCTCCATCCAAGTTTTCGATATACCTAATTGTTGTGAAACACAGCTTGAGACCTTATCTGGAGCATGTGAATTTTCCCGATTTCTACGGGAATTGAACGGCTTTCTATGAAATTTTTTGCAAAATTCTTGCTTCATAACAAGGATTGAAAGAGAGTAATATTGAGCGAGGCAATTAGCACTAGCACATTCGAAGATACCCTCATAAACTCAACCAACCCTAATTCCCAAATTCCCAAATCACCGCATTAAATTTTTTTATTTTAGAATTAAAAATGAGACATTTTATATACGAACGAACAAGCTTAGTCACTCACTTAGGCGCCATTTAATTTCATACATATTTTGCTTTGCAAAGTCAAGTCAAAATATAGCTAGCTACTTACAACAGAGTACAAACATCGTTTTCCATGGTAGACCCATAGTGCAACTGTGCAAGCTGAGGGCTTCTTTACTGTTTCATCGGTGCAGTTTGCAACTTGCAACCGATTTGGTCACCAGAGTCTCGTTCTCGTGTGCGTTTGACGTTGTAGCCGTGATCATCTGCACCAAACACCAGACCATCAGTCCAGCACAATGACCATTTTGTTTGCTTGTTTTCGTCCTCCTCTCTCTCTCTCTCTCTCTCTCTCTCTCTCTCTCTCTCTTCTGTGCTCCTTTAAAATATGCCATAAGCCTTTCGCTGTTGTTCTCCATTTGTTTAGCTTTGCTCAAAAGCTTTCGCGCTGAAACACCATCTAGAAGAAGATGCCAAGTAAAGATCAGCTGGTACCAAACATGATTCTCCAAAAGGAGCGCAGCATTTTTGTGTGTGTGTGTGTGTGTGGATAGAAGTATTCGCAGAATGCTTTCTTTTGGATTGTGCAGCAGGAGTCCTTTTCCTTGAGATCTTTTGTTTTGTTTTCTTTTATTCTAGGCTGCCCTGGGAGAGAATTATTGATCAGTGGAATATTCTTTGCCATGGAAATGGTTGGAAGGAATATGTTCCAAGGAGCCTGGCTAATCATCAAAAGCTCCAAATGGTAGGCGCGCGCACACCCAAGCTCAGCTCAGGTTAACGCTGTGCTCCTCGAGTTACACAGATTAACTAAGAACCGACGGTGGAACTGCATGTCTTGAAGTTGCATTATACGAAAGCTAGACAGGAATTCCAGCCAAAAGGGATTGGTAAATGCCAAGACGGGTTAATTTTTTAAAATACCTTGTTACACAAATTTACTCTGCGTAAATACCTCACACATTTGATACCATCCGAATAAGATCCTATCAATTTAAAAACTGAATACGTCAGCACACAGGTAGGGGTAGGACAACATCCTCATCAGTCTCCATTTTCTATGCACATTTCCCACTAGACTGGAGTATGGATCACCAACGCCGAGACCTAAAGCCATGTACGTGCAGTCATAGGCGGGTGCCACGTAGCGCGGAGTCCATCGATTGGGTGAAATCCCAGGCGCGCTGCTGAGTGCTGATCTCTCCGTGTGCTTATCCGCAGGGCAGGCGCGGCCGCCGAGGCGCCGACGGAGGGGAAAAGGACGAAAGGGCTGAGCAGATGGCTGCGTTTCCCCCTCGTTTCGGGCAAAGGCGCACACCGGCACACGGCACGCGCTTTCCTCTCCCGTCTCCCTTGCTCTGCAGCTGGCCGCGATCCGTCCGGCCCGTGTCACCTTCTCTGCTGTTCGCCGGCTAGACGACACGGTCCACCGAGTTGCAGGTTGTGTTTTGTTTCCAGTTCCGGTGCATTCCGACGTGCGTGCAGACGAGACTGCTTAGGGATGGCTAAATGGAGTGGGTGGATTAAACGAGTCAAACTTGAACGGTAAAAGCTTGAAAAGCTCAAGTCGAACTCGAGCTGAGCTTAAATTTGAACTCAGGCTAAGTAAGTTTGGTAGTGTAAGATCCTCTAAACACGGTGCTGGTGTAGCCAACAACGCGGATTAATTCGGTAGTACGTCGTGATATCATCCCAAATCGATGCTCCATTATCCTTATCAAACCATAATTAGTTGGACCTCCCGCGGGCACGGCAGCGCTGTCCGGCCAATCGCCACTCGTGAGCTTTATGGCAATCCACCGTCCCACCGGGTGTTGCCTGACACATAAGCAAATGCAGCGGAAAAGGATCACATGCCCAATGGGGGCTCGGACTTTGCTTCCAGTCCAGCTCGAAGGCTAATTAACGTCGCAGCGTAGCAACTGGTCGCGTCACGCGTGTTATGTGCCGCCACGTTCAAGATTGTGGCGGTTACCAACACCAACCGTGAGATTCTCTAGCTGCAGCTAATTAAGGTTCGTTTGGTAACTTATTGGACCGTTTCTACTAGAATCTGAAAGAAACCTAACTAAACGGGCTAAAACTCGAAACGATTCTCCTCGGAACTTTTCTTCTTTTTCCACGCCGGAGCCGAATCGCCCTCAACCCCGTTCCACCCCGATTCACAGAATCCAGACAGCTAGCCAAACGGTTTCCAGACAGTGATTTTGATTCTATCTAAAACGTTTATACCAAGAATCTAGAACCATTTCCGTTTCTACTAGAATCCGGAATAGCCCCGTTTTTCAACTTGGAGCCGGGTCGTTTATACTAGAATCTGGGAGAAACCCAGCCAAATGGGCTAAAGCTCGGAACGTTTCTTCTTTTTCTACACTAGGGCTGAATCGTCCTCAACCCTGTTCCACCCCGATTCACAGAATCCAGACAGCTAGCCAAACGGTTTCCAGATAGTGATTCTCATTCTACCTGAAACGTTTCTACCAAAAATCTGGAATCGTTTCTGTTTCTATTAGAATCTGGAACCGTACCAAACAGCGCCTAAGGCCCTGTTTGGTAGAGCTCCAGATTCCAGCTCCACTTCAGAGCTGAAACTTGTAGACTGAAATAAAGTGACTTAAGTTTATAATTTTATTCTAAAATATAAACAAGATGATCCATCTAAACACTATTAATATACCCACAGCTCCAGCTCCACGAATTTGATGAATTTGGGGGTGTTTGGCAGAGCTTCAGCTCCACCAAATTCTTGGAGTTGGTGGAGCTGGGTATTCCTAGTTCATCAGATTCGTGGAGCTGGAGCTGTGGGTATATTAAGAGTGTTTAGATGGATCATCTTGTTTACATTTTAGAATAAAATTATAAACTTAAGTCACTTATTCCAGTCTACAAGTTTCAGTTCTAAGGTGGAGCTGGGATCTGGAGCTCTGCCACACAGGACCTAAGAATACCCTGCTCCACTGCCAAACACAATGTAAATTGCCTCGACCCAGGACCTAAGAATACCCTGCTCCACTGCCAAACACAATGTAAATCGCCTCGACCCTGCCCCCTACGTGCTCGAACCATAGTGCCAGATTTTATCCCGGCTACCGGCCGGCTAATGAGAGCTCGACACCTCTTGGCATTCGCCGGTGGGTGAAGGCCGCGAAGAAGAAAGGCCCTGCGTGCGGCGTGCCTAAACCGGTCGTGTCAACGGGGTGCCCGCCCGGTGAGGTCTTTGGATTGATTGATGGCCGCCCGGCTCGCCCCCCGCCGATGCATGCACGTGGGGAGTCGACGTCGGCTCGGCGTGGGGACACGGACGGCGAAACGGAGCACGAGGGTCACGAGCGCCGCGTGGCCCCGCCCGCGGAGGCATCCGATAAACCATGGCTGCCCCACCGACCGAAACCAAACGCACCCGCGCACATCCTTCGGCCGGTGGGCCGCACATGGCCTCACGTACCGATGCGGTTGGATGACGTCACGCTCGGCGGCACATGCGCGTGGCGTGATAAACGTATCTTCGTACTGGTCGCGTGGCCCTCCCTGGGAGATAAGGCGCTCGCCTCCGGAGCGGGAGATCGTGGGTTCGAGTCCGATCGTGCGGTCCGATTCTACTCAGGTTTCTGCTGAAAGAATTGTGCATGAAACACAATTCTTTGGACAATCCCAGCATTCCGTGGTTCTGCATTTTTGCATCCCCAAATGCCTCGTTAAGAGGCTAGGCCTTGGCTTCTTTGTAGAAATATTTCGACAGCATGTGATGCCCACGGGACATCAATATGGTCCAAATCATTGGAAGAAAAGATGTGGAAGAATTTTTCGGAATTTTTATTGGTCTCCTCACAAGATCACCAACCAAAATTTTCAAGACATTTTCAATCGAAAAATGGTGTGTTCGGTCCACGGGGTGGGTTTCTAACTCGCGGTGGTGCAGGCTACGTTGTTGCCCTCCAACCTTGGTTGCGGGTGTTGTGGGGGTCGCCTGTGGGTGGGGGGGGGCATTAATCTCATATTGAATACAGTAAGTACTATTCATAACATAGTATCATAGCGATATTTTTAGGGTTAAGAGTTTTCATTTGCACCATCCCTAGCCGCCACCCGTTCTTTTGCTGTCCCAAGAAGAAGAAACCTCTACTCCTGGGGACAGCCACCCATTCTATTTCGGCTCCGCCTGGCTCGGTTTTGGCCGCTGGCTGCACGTCTGACACTCCTCCTGATCGCTACTCCACTTGTAAGATCGAGGATGTTGACTAGAGGAGGGGTGAATAGGCGGTTTTAAAAAAAATTCTTTAAAGATCACTATAGCCAATACCTAATACCTAGAGTTAATGCGGAAGCGTAAATCAAAGGTTGTGACAATTAAGGCTTAAATTCTCTAGGCTCACTATGTGTACCAACAATCCAAGTCTAAATCAAGATTTGCAATCATGATTGCAAGTTACATTCCTATAATTAAATTGCTTGCTTGTCAGCCTATGATCATAGGCTTGTCTATGATCATAGGCTGACAAGCAAGCAATTTAATTATAGGAATGTAACTTGCAAGAATGTAATTGAGAAATAGAAAGCAAACCAAAGATTGACATGCAATCTTTTTACCGTTGTATTCGAAGACTTGCCGGTCTCCTCTAATCCACGTTGAGATAGACCCAAATGAATTGGACCGGCTTCACGAATTAAGCCAATCACCTCGAATCCACTAGCAAGAGCTCTTCCCCCCTCCGGGTAGGTGAGCTCCAACCTTCACAACTCGTTGGTCCTTCTCACAATCTCCTTTGAGAAGATCACCAAACCAAAATGCCTTCACGCCGTCTAGGTGTCGGCAAACACCAAGAGTAATGGGTTAAGTTTCTTACTTGATCATCACTAAGTGCAACAAATGCACAAAAATACTCAATTATTCTCTAGATTGGAGGATATTCCTAGATACTGGGATTAGAGACATATCTGGATTTTTATCTTTGACAATCCATATCATATCAAGCCCTACAAGTGTGAAAAATTCCTATGACATTGTGACCCATTAAATCATTTGAAAAGAAACTCACAAGGACTTAGTTAAATTTCATGTATCCAAGTCATGGTAAATTTAGAGATTCAAATAAATCTGCTTAGTACCGGTTTGTTAGCATCAGTACCGGTTGGTGTAACCAACCGGTACTAAGTAGCTGCTGGCCGAGGGTAGAGCATTAGTACCGGTTGGTGTCACGAACCGGTACTAATGTAAGGACGTCAATACCGGTTTGTGTTATGAACCGGTACTGAAAGCCCACTACGGCCCTGTAGCCAATGAACCGAGAACCGGTACTGATGGGCCGGTATGAAAGGCTAGTTTTCTAGTAGTGATAGGGCGTCATACATGTCCCCCTGGAGTATAAATGATGAGAAATTGTCCGGTCACCCAATGAAGGGGAAAAAAAAGAAAAATAGAGCAATTGATGGTGCGCAAACCTTCCGAATTGGCTTGCAAGTACCAAGATAGCAGCTGGATATTCTTACTCTTATACATGGAAAATTTCGGGCATAAGGGAGGCATCCACGCCACCTTTTTTTTTTTAAAAAAAAACATCTTCTAGAAATTTTGAAATTGTGAATAGGTCCTTCTATCATTTTTTTGCAAAAGGGCCCGTAGTTCTGCAATTCGCAAATAGGTTATCTACCAGGTTTTTTGCAAAAAGAACCCGTGGTTACATAAATTCACCACGGCTCCTAGCCAACCTATTTTTTAAAACCCTTGAGAAAATCGAAATTACGTTGAGGTTCCACCGGTTTTTTTGCAAAAAAGACCGTGGTTCCGCATATTCACAAACAGATCCTCCGCCCTTTTTTCCCAAAAGGGTCTGTGGTTACGCGAATTCGCCGACGACTCCTACCCAGCACATTTTTTAAAAACCCCCAAGAAAACAAAAATTGCATATAGGTCCTTCTACCTTTTTTGTAAAAAGAACTCCAGTCCAAATTTTGCACGGTGCGGCATCACACGCAACTCTACCTAGTATTCCTTATACGTGCATGATTCCAAAATCTTCAGAAGACGGACAACAACATTATTGTATGTCCACTCACAGCTCTAAACAAGAACACAAATGAATCGGCCAATACTGGAACGGATCATGTATAAATTGCAAAATAAATATTAGATTGGCATTTAACTCAAAATAATAACAGGAATATATTTTAGTTAGGCAATATTACATAAAATAGATTCACTGCTAGAAATAACAATATTTAGTCCTTTTCAACCGATTCTTGATCCTGGATTGACAAGGGAACTATAGGCACGAATGATGGCAACTTTCCACATTGGTGAAAAGTTCAAACTAATCGCTTAACTAAGAATATATCCATGATTCATGAAAAGGTTCTCTTATGCATCAATATTGTACGACTCGATCCATTCTCAACCTGTCTGCTGCCATCGACTCAGAGATAATCAATTACCATTCATTATTAGTATTATCATGCAATACGACAGGCAAATTCAATAATGAACAACTAAGAGCATAAGCACATAATTTGTCACAATCGACACATTGACCAACACTCGTCTTTTCCATGCTATGCAATGCACTTATGATTTCATGCTCAACATGCACCTTTCTTTGCTCATACCGGTATGGCTAGGGGTACACCCGTCGATGTTCACCCTCTACCTCCACCCCGTGGAGGTGCCTACTCTTACTGTCTCGCTCCCATCCACCTCAATGGATGGGACTACGAGGTAGGACTTACTCTGGGGCGCTCCTGATTAGTCATAACTTTCTCACCAACCTCACCGGATTAGTTATGACTTTCTCACCGACCTGGCCCATGCAATTTCTTGGATATGAATGAGAATGTTCAATGTTTCTCATTCTATACTTTAAACATTCATTTAACCATATAGCAATACTTTCCATCTCATAAACATTTCATATTTGTCGTTAGGGGTGGATATCGAGCCAACTCGACTCGACTCGACTCGACTCGGTAAACTCGTTAAGATAACGAGTTAGCTCGACTCGGCTCGTTATATTAACGAGCTCAAATCTCAACTCGGCTCGACTCGTTTAACTCGCGAGTTGGCTCGAGTTGGCTCGTTAAGCTCGTTAAGAAACTCTGAGTTCCAATTCCAAAATCCAAACCACCGATTGATAGAACAAGCAACAGACAAGCAACAATTGTCTAATGAATAGCAATACCAAGCAGCTTGTCTAATAAATAGCAAGCAACAAGCAACAATCGCCAAGCAATTGACAAGTAGTAGTACGGATATGCATACAAGCAACAAGCAGTAGTAAACACGCAGTAGTAGTCAGTAGATCACCAAGCAGTAGTAGTCAGTAGATCACCAAGCAAGACTTTCCCAACCGATTACTTTAAAATGACAAATATTCATTGTTGAACTAATTAAAACCAGATTTCCCTGTACTCTGAATGCACTGAAAAATTGCAAATCAGCAAAGATTTTGGTTTGATGTCCATAAATTCGAGTCTGCTAAGTACAGATGCAGCTGCCAAATAGACATAGTCCAATATACCTAGACCAACTACCATCTCACAAGGATTTAAGGTCACATAGCAGTATAGCACCATGACATAGTCCAACTGTTGGAGCTTCCAAGTTCCAAATACCATACCTTACCCACCGTCAGACATGAGGGAGCACATGAGGGAGCACGAGGATGCGTTGAAGGACCGGACCTCGGAGGCATCCCAACGTTTGCTGCTGCTGAAGATGTTGAGAGTGAAGCAGAACCGGAATCGAAGCCACGAGACCTACCCACCTTCCCTTCTTTGTTCTTTGACTCCATGCTCGATTGATTTTCCATGTTAGAAGTGACGGCGCCGACGGATCCCGAAGCTGGGGAGGAGCTCGTCTGGGAGGCGGCGGAGGGAGCTCGGATTCGGAGGGTTCGAGCCTGTCCCGTGGCTGTGGACGGTAGGAGGGGAGGAGCCAGAGCCCGGAGGGGAGGCGCCGCGGCGGGATCCGAGGCGGAGTCAGGAGGCGCAATTGGGCCGAGAGCAAGGGGGAGGGCGGTGGCGGAGCCTGGAGGGCGGAGGCGCAGCTGGGCGAGGGCGGCGGCAAGAGACGGGAGTCACGGGACTACGGGAACGGGAGCAAAGGGGCGGTGTCTAGGGCGAGACGGGAGTACGGGAGTAACGGGAGCAAAGCCCAAGCCGAGTGGATTAGGCCCATCTGGAGGGGATTTACCGATTTAGGGTTTTCTTTGTCTGTAGCTCGTTTAACTCGTTAGCTCGCTCGATAAACTCGTTAGCTCGCTCGTTTAACTCGTTTTTAAAACGAGTTCAAAACCCAGCTCGACTCGACTCGTTAAGAAACGAGTTCGAGCCGAGTCGAGTCAAGTTTTCGAGTACTCATTTAACTCGCGAGCTTCGAGTTATTTTTCCACCCCTATTTGTCGTATAAGCAAGTATGATCAATCAACAACAGTGAGAAGGAACATAATATTAAGTTTTAACATTAAATATCATCAAATCATCATATTGTTCCACATGCACTTGCCTTAACCGCATGAACTAGAGTCGAGCGCGAAGAAGAGTCCACTCCTCCCTTTAAATGTTGTCTCTTAATGCACAGCCAACACCACCAATCCAGTCACTCGATGGTATGATCCAACGGCAACACTACAATGAAATAACTAAAATTTTGGAAGAACATCACACTGATCTAAACAACCAATTTTCTATAGATGTGCAAGCCGAAGTAATGACATAAGTATTAGAATAGGGCCTTGAATTGAAATAAAATAACTATGAGCCTGAACTGCTATTATTGACAGAGAATAATGGGTGGGAGAACAGGAAAGATGCCATGCAAGGAAAATACTAAACCTAAAGTGGACAGGGTTTTAACTTTAAAGGGAATTCGCTATGAGAAGCTATATAATGTAACTTGAAACAAACAAAGCATACATTCAGTGTCATGGCCTCATGGCACTCTAGGCAAGCTGGGCATCCAATAAGAAATGGAATAGGCTGGAACGGCAATAACAGCACTTGATAAACAAGTAAACCATAATGGTGTAATCATGCATGATTTATGCAAAAAGATCAGATGAGAAACTATTAAGCTTCTGTAAAGAAACAACAAGTCAGAAACATCACAGAGGGTTATTTCAATTAAATAAGAACAATTATATGGTTACATACTTGCATCTTGTTCTTACACCATCATAGCGTAAAAATAAATTGTGGGATTGATAATGATAGGCACAAACGGTTTTTTTGAAAACCCATCACCATAGACTAAATACTGTCTGTTAGGGAACAAAACAGCTTAGCTACAAGAAAGAATGTGCAATCAAACTTGTTTATCATTATTTGATCCAAGTCAACAAACATAGTTTTCGCCTCTCATGAAAATATGCACCCAAAAATCAGCACCACAGTTTGTGTCACACAACACAAATTATAATACTCCATAAAAGCATTATCATACTCATTTAACCAAACAGCTCAATATCAGGTTCATCTCCAAATGTGTGTCACTCAAATCAACTCCATTAATTAAGAGGGCACAAACATCATCGTCAATCAAACATTTGAAGGATCAAGGATGAGCACAAATCCAACAAGACGGAAGCTAAATATTTTGACAAGAAAGGCCTAAAAGATCTAGGTTCAACTAGTGCACGGTCAGTTATAGAAAGATTAATAGCAGATAGCTAAACTATCAAAACAGTAAACTGAAAAGAAGACAAGAGACACAAGGATTTTTCACCGAGGTCCGGAGTCAAACTCCTACGTCCCCGTTAGAGCACTTCTCAAGAAGTATAGCTCCACGAAAAGCTAAAACCACTAGCTTTTGGGTATTTCACTGAGGTGACTCTTTCACCACTTCGACGAGGTGAGTCCCTGAACCTCTTACAACCAATGGTGGCCTTCCACAAGCTTCTTTGGAATGGTCGCACCAAGCTCTTTCTAAGCCGTCTAGGAACACAAGGTTCCAAGAGTAATAAAATCCTTCCACAAGCTTCTTTGGAATGGTCGCACCAAGCTCTTTCTAAGCCATCTAGGAACACAAGGTTCCAAGAGTAATAAACTATTCACCAGCTAAGACTCTTGGTTCACAAGAACACACTGGCTAGACTAAGCTTGGAGCAAAATTGCCTTTTGGAATTTGATCAACAGAGAAATTTGTCTCTTGGAAGGTTTTTGAGCTCAAGTATGCTAAAAATGGCAAAGAGATTCAAGCGCAGCTCAAAAGAAGGTCATGTGATCCTTATATAGCCTTCCAATCAGGAAATAGCCGTTACAGGCTTTTACTAACCGTTGGACATTGTCAGAATATCAAATTTGACAAAAATTCAGTTGTCCCCGGACTAAGTTTAATTAGCCCTCACAAAATGTTCAATGCACGCCGGACTGAAAGTGCCAAAAATCCCATTTGCGTCGGACCATTCCAATTGGTCCGGCGTACACATGCTTTGAGCAGAAACCAGTCCGTCGTGAAACAAAGAAAAAACAAGTTTGCGCCGGACTAAAAAATTTGGTCCGACGTAGAAGGTAAACTTACTGGTTTCAATCAGAGGAAAGCTTTGAGAAGAGAACACATTCCAGTAAGTTTCAAGTTTACACCGGACTAAAATAATTTGTCCGTCATGAACTATGAGACTTGGTCCAGCGTGAACGGCATATGCTTGATTTGATGTTCGATGGAATTGAGCACAATGCCGGACTAAAAAACTGGTCCGGCGTAGATGGCAAATTCTCGGTACAAAACAAGTGAGGAATATTTAGCGCCGGACTAAACGGTTGGTCCGGCGTGAGAGAGATTTTTGTTTTAGTGAAAGAACGACTTGATTTTGATTGAAGGAAAAGAAGCGACTTTTACTCCAAGTAGTCTTGACACAATTCTTAACCTAGGAACCAAGGTGCTAACTTGTGTATAGTCCCTCTTAATAGTACGGCAAAACAGAAGAAAAACCTAGCTATATGGCTAGAATCAACTCCCAAGCTAAAACTTAGAACAAGAAATCATTAGCCTTCATTCTTCAACCATATAGGCTTTTAATCCACCAGGGGTGATTTACTTAAACATCAACACCAAAACCAAATATAAAGCATTAACATGAAATAGGAGGCCTAGATGCTTTCAACATTGCCAATGGAAACTTGAGATGAGGAAATATTATAAATCCTATTGAATTTGGGATGGTACACATCTAACAAAACGATTATGACTTAAAGAACACTACCCCATTTCTATGCCTTAATCATGAATATACAAACATCGAATACATACACCACTTTGTCATGAACATAATTATGTATATATCCTATGAATAACAATCACTGGTAGGCTCTAGCTAAGCACTGGGTCATAGATAATTTGAGTACCCCACCCCCCCTCCAATCTACCAAGTAACCATACACTCATATCCAATGTGTATGATGACTGCTGCTAAACCCCAATGCTCACCTTATAGATGACCTACGAAGGTTCACCATAAACATGGAAATTGATGATACAAGTTATGAAATCTTTTAAGCATTTCATCAAACACCTTGCATGAACAAAGAAAACTAAACACCTCAACTAATTTTTTTTGCTTGAGTCCTCACCACGAGGTCGCTGCTGCCGGTGTAAGTGAGGAAGATGCGGCGACGCTTGGGCTAGCGTGGCGCCGGCCGGGATGGCGTCGGCTGCGGCGGCGCAGGGCCGAGGGGAGGCCACGCAAGGCCTGGAGAGGCGGCGCTCGGGCGGCGGCAGAGCTAGGAGGAGGCGGCGTAGGGCTGCGCCGGTCGGGCGAGGAGGAGCAGGGCACGACAGAGGGTGGCACCGGCCTGCAGGGAAGGGCCAGGGGGACCGCCGGTCATAGGGGAGACATGGAGGAGCTCCCCAGCCAGGGAATCGCCAGGGAGGAGAATGGGGGCAACGCACGGCCCAGGAGAAGAAGGCAGCCGGTTGGGGGATTGGAAGGAGAGAGAAGAGGGTAGGGTTAGGTGGAAATATTAGGTGGGGGAAATTCTAAAAAAAGCCCCTCCCACCCAACCCAAAACAACCCTAACTCACACAGATAAGTCCACAAACCACCCGAAACACCTGCAAAAAGGGACCTACGCTCACCGGACTGAAAATTCCCAAAACTTAGAGGACAGTCCGCGATATTACAAAAACTAATCACCAAAATGTTGAACTTAAATCGCTGTGTATGGGTGCGCACGAATCTCAAAGTGACATTGATGGCACATGACATGGGTGGATGTCGGTAGAAATTGAAACCAACGTTTTTCTAGTCCCGGTGATAAATCCTTTTTTTTTGGGCAAATCTGGTCCCATTTCGAACGCAATTGCAAAAATAGCCTCCATCCCCGACTGCGGAAGCGACGCGCTCTCGCACCATAGAATGAGCTATCTGGAGTGTGAGAGCACATCAGATGACATGTGTCGCCTGTCGACGCTTTCACGGTTGAAGATGTGGTTTTTTTTACAATTACGTTTAGAAAAAAAAAAATCAGATTTATAAAAAAAGTTATCACGGGGCTAGAGAAATGTTGACTTCGTAAAAATCCGCTCCACCAGTGCGATACGGTAAGCAGGCTGGCGACTACAGCAACGAGCGAACCCGTCTCCTCGTCCCACTCACACCAAGGTGGCAAAACCCACGAGGAAGAAACGAAATCCACCTTCACGTCACACATTCAAACACACGCTTCTTCTACATTCCTTCGTTCCTTCCCGTGCCCCGGTAACCTCCTGCTCCCCGCTTCGGATCTCACCAACCGAACCCACCGCACCGTCCCCACTCACCATCCCCAATGACGCAAACTCCCATCCCCACCGCCATCGTTGCTCCACCCCGGGCGCCGGCGCCTCCTGCCGAGGCGGGGCTGCCCGACGCCATCGCCGCCGCGCTGCCGCCGGACCCGTACGAGCAGCTGGAGGTGGCCCGCAAGATCACGGCCGTGGCCGTGGCTGCCCGCGCCTCCCTCCTCGAGTTGGAACTTGGAGGCCGCGCGCCTCCGCCCGAAGCTCGCCGAGAAGGACCGCCTCGCCGCCGAGCCCGCCGACAGGGCCGCCGCGCTCGACCAGGCGCTCCTCCTCTCTGCATGCATCCCTTCGTTCGTGCAGAGCAATGACCGCGCTGTTGCTGCCCTCGATCTGTAACTTTGATGTACGATGGGTGTCTATTGGCTTTATGTTCTCTGAACAGATCCAGGAAACAGTGGACATACCAACCTGCGAGCAATCCGTGGCGAAAGCAGATTCGTGGAAAGGTAGTTTCTGGAGCAATATTGTTTCCTCCAATCGCAGTTGCACTCCTTTTAACACACTGTTCATATGAGATGAGTCTCTGCAACCTTTCTGAAGATGGACCAGCGATGAGCCACCTCGCCTCGACTACAAAGCCATATGGCAATGTCACCATGGCTTCCGTCGAGCAAGATGTCCTCTGCAGCCAACTCACCCCCTCGTGGACACTCGATCTCAGGTGCTGCTTACCAGGCAATTTCATGAGCATTTTAGCTCCTTTATGCTACGCAATCACTCTCTAAGTCACGAACAGTTGTCGTTTTGAGCATAGGTACAAGTCAAACTTTTGAAACTTTGTCTCTCAATATCTTTTTAAATATTAAAATTGGATACATGTAAATCGCATGTGTAGATTTGTCTCAAAATTACTTTCATAATATAATATTATAATTTTATTGGATTTTATAAGCTATGTCTTAGAGACCGTATCAATTTTCAAACGGAAGGGAGCATGTCATTTCTTTTCTTGCCAAATCCCATTAGTTCCCACGTGATGTGAACCATTGATTCTTTTTGTTGACACTGTTTCAGGATGCACTACTAGGGTGGACGGTAAGGAGTTCTTTCGTCAAGCAAGGTAATCTAGTTCTTCTCGTGCCTCCTCCGCATTTCATTAACCGGCAACTGGGATAATTCTTCATAGAAAGCATGGCATAAGTTCGTTTGTCCTTTTGCCATCCTCGGGAGTCGTCTCTCGTATGAACAATTCGCAACTTTTCTTGCCAATATCAAGGAGCTGAATGCTCATAGGCAATCCCGAGAGGCCGGCACTTGGCACCCCACTTTCAGTTTTCCAACCGAGCCCGAAGCAGGATCCGCAATTTGCTCAGGTCTCGATTTACAAACAACTGTGCATATTTTTTTTGTTTCCTGTGATGCAGGAGGTCCTCACGAAGGATCTTCGGCACGGAAAACAAGTATCTCTTCTTGTCATTCCAAGGATTGCTTAGCCGTAGCCTGTCGTAGCACACACCTCGGCATTTCACTCTTCCGTCCGTTATCACTGTTGATCATGAAGGAAGAGAGCGTCAGTGTGCAGGTAACGCAATGGTCATTGGAGCACAGTTTATATGCACTTTTGTGTGTGTGTGTGTGTAGGATAATTGTTAGTGGAATGCGAAGAACTGCAGGCAAGTTCCTGGAGCAACTCTTCTGCGCCAGATAGGTTCTGCTTTTCTCGTTACAACTAACAAACCACCTGGCAACCTGCAGTTTGTTTAGTACTGGAAGAAGCAATACGAGTTTCCTTGCCTTAACGAACATGTATACTAACCACTTGACCATTAAAATCACCTCTTGTTCTGAACGTTTTACCAGACTTAACAAAGCTGCATGGTTGAAAGAGCGATAAGAATTACCACCGCAACATACAGACAGATTCTGCATCATATGCCCATAACAATTACCAGACTGAACAATCAATAACCAAAGCTGCACATGGAAAACTGAAGAGTTTTATATGAAGCACTACAAGCCAACAAACTCGCTGCAATTCAGAAGTCACAAAAATACGAGCAGCACACTAAAGTGGTTAGTAGAAACAGAGTTTCAAGTTTCAACCTTTCTATGTCAATCTGATGATCACTACCCTAAGTTGCTGAGACTTGAGACCTCGAAGCATCTGATGCACAGATAAAACCATCCTCAGCCATAACCAGACGTGTATATGTACAAGATAGAATACCCAGGGAAAATTTTGGGCCGTGTTAAGCGTATTTCTGAATCATGTACAAGAGCTTTAGCTTGCGCTATGCATTGCACGAACGGCTTTACTCAGGAAGTATATGTAGCTGTACGTGACTGTATAAAATGATGATTGCAGATGCCCATGTGTTTGCATCTACCATTCTTCTCTTCACTGTCTCTTGGCTAGCGTCTTCTTAAGGCCTCTCAAGATCTTGGCAAACCACATTGTGTTCATGACGAGTAGTATTGTGGGCACAGCAAATATCAGAACGCAGCTAAAGGCATGCATCTGCTTGATCTGTCAATGAACGAGATCAAGTTTAGTTTCAGAACCATCAGTGTGATATTTGTCATGTACCCATGTATTAACACAGAAGAACAAAGTACCTGATCATAGTGGAAGTAGATGTGGTAAAACAAGTAGATGAACAAAATTATCCGTGCCACCTGCATTAAGCAAATGGTTGTCCACATTGGCGAGAGAAATTTATAAAAACTTCTTAAACAGTACGGGAAAGACTGTCTTACTGATTAGGTCAACATATTGATTAAATATGGCTATTGATAGCATTCATATTTCGACCTGTAAAGTTTAATAATTTACTTCTCTCTCTTAAAACTCCCCGCAATCTATGGAACAATTTATTGCATCTCAGTAGCAAATCCAATAGTTACTTGCTGTATCCCACGAGAGTTGGGAAATGTCAAAAATGGTTTACCAATAACAAGCGTGTGCATGCATACACACACACACGCACAAAACATATCTAGTAAATCTCAAGATATTCCAAGATGGCTGAAATTTTAAAAAGAACATTCTAGAATAGAGTGTATAAAGGAGCAGATGAATCTCCAAACTTAAAATCTTACAACAAAATACACCTAATACGATAACAAGTTTGGATCTGCCTATACAATTTGAATGCTCCTTCATGTATGCATGCACTAGATTAAAACATAGTAAAGAACTTTCTGATCAACTGCCGGTGATGCATGACTTATAACTTGCAACCTCCAAATTACAGTGTAGTAACTCACTTACCAGCCATGCAACAAACATTGTAACACCATTGACAAGATAGGCTTTAGATCTTTTCAGTCCAGCAGTATCAAGAAACCTTCATGACAAAGGCAGAATAGGCCAGTTAGATTGAAATAACTAGAATGACAAAAAAATGATGTGCATTCATTTGATCAAATATACCATCGGAGGTTGATTCCAGGTGTGGTTGTTTCAGAGATGAGAACCATGTATGTGTACAACTGTCCTTCCGCAGAATACATAGCATAGACTATAGAAATAATTGACAGCATGTGGTGAAGAACCTGACAATGGTCAACCAGTAGTGAATAATATGTACAAGAAAAAAGTCCATATAACACCCCCAAACTTTGCTTAAAAGTCCGTTTGGCACCCCGAACTATGAAACTAGACATTTGACCCCGAACTTTGCAATCCGGTTCAAATAACACCCTAACCCGGTTTCGCAAAGTGGTATAGCCCACGTGGCGTCATGAGTGGGCGGTTTTGCTACTTAAGATGACATGCTGGGCAAGTTTATGTCAAATGATAGGTGACGCTCACAGGGGCCTCTCTTCCAAATCGAAATAGAGGGAGGGACCTACAAGGGCTGACAACTATGTAAGCATGATTGGGAGCTCGACAGGGGAGAAGCACATGTGGCCCCACGTATCATTGACCTAACTTACCAGTGTCTCATCCTACATGGCAAAACCGCCCACTCATTGCACCACACGAGCAATTCCAGTGTTATTTGAATCGGATTGTAAAGTTTTGGGGGGTCAAATATCTGGTTTCACTAGTTATATGCCCGTGCGTTGCTACGAAAAATAAAATTAATAACGAAAAATAAAGATTAAAAAATAAAAAAATATTATTTCATAAGAGCAAACATCTATCTTTAACGTTTCGTTTCTTGCAAAAGCTGACTAATTAAAGCAACGCTTCGTTTCTTGCGTAGGGCAATTAAGCAGGGCAATTAAGTAGAGCAATTAAGCAAGGCAATTAATGCATCGCTTCGTTTCTTGCGTAGGGCAATTAAGTAGGGCAATTAAGCAGGGCAATTAATGTGACATGGGAAGAAACTCTCACTTTATATAGTAAAGATAGTTCGGCATGCTGGATGGACTTTCAACCAAAATTCAGGGGTGCTATATGGACTTCTTCCAATGTACAACAATGCAACACATGTAAATTGAATGGAAGCAGTTAATAGTAACATGTGGATAAAGAATAGCAACCTAGAAAGCAAGGAGATAATGAAAGAAAAGAAAGGGTAGTTGATCACAGATGTTCACTTACATACTCCATTCCACCAAGGGAAGGATAAGCCCAGAATATCATAGCAAGGTCAGTGATGAAGTAACCGACAGAGATCTGGACAGGTGAAATTCAGCTAATATGAGGCAAAAGAAAAAAAAATGTATGTGTTAGCATATCCTAATGGGAATAAAATAGTAATATCCTTTACCCCCAGTGTAAAATTTGAGAGGTTTGAACTCCTAAAAGTTACTGGTCCATCCAACTGATCAGAGAATAGGTTGGAGAAGAATACTAGGTACACTGACATAAATGTGATGAATATTGCATGGACAGTGGAAATGCCCCTAGCACAGGTAAAAGAAGGATGTTGAATAGAAATGTTGACACAACATAGGGTGAAACTGGACATAAATTTTGCAGACAGATGGCTTTACCTGTTGTTCCACTCAAGCTTTTGGATTTTTGTAAGAGAACCATAACCCTTGCAGTAGAATGAGCTGATTAAGTGAGTAATGTCATAGACCTGAAAAACAAAAGGTAAACTATAGTCAAGAAACCAAGAAGATTTTATAAAAAGAAAAATAACTAGAGTTCAGGTACATAGAAATTAATCATATCAAGTTCCATGCAAGAACTTTAGGATAATATAAAATATACAATAAAGACAACACCAAAAACTATGATTATTATCTATATGTTGCTATCTATTTATATCACAACATAGTTGCTAATTTGATATGGATCATTATCAACTCACAATGACTTCAAAAATGAAAAACAGATTAGGTCGAACTGGTAGCTTGGCCAAATTGTCCATAATTCAAGCAATAATCTCCTTCAATAATTTTTAGTGTGTTAACTCATACTACTTTTGTCAGGGATCTGGATGTTGATTGAAATATGCCCAAAAAAAACTACAGCAATATTGAACCTATGGTAATAAACTTGAGCCAATGTATTACAACACAGATTAAACATATTATAGCTTGTGAGTAGTGATGCAAGTTCTATTTCCCATGCTGCCAAACACTGTTGATAAAGAAAAAGGGGCAATTGGTAGGATTCAGATTAATTTATGTTAGCTTAACCATGACGTACTTGGCTTCAAAAGTCTACGATTGTGATAAACTTGCCATGAATTGAGCTGAATACTACAACTCATAATAAGACAGGACTTACATGTCAAAGCAAACTGTTTAACCTATTTCATGATTGTATTTTGAAGATTCATCACAATGTACATGTGCACATGCAAGCTAAATCATACATATCCCTCGCTAACCAATCTCAGATACATCCACAGCCCAATATACTTTTACCTAGTTTCATGTCTCAAGATTGGATTTGGTGCTAGCCATTGACACATTCATAATTAGAGCTCAGGCTAAACTAATAATTTGTTTATCTTAACTAGATATTAGAGAAACATGCTTATAATAACAGTCATTATAGTACAAAAGGCTCCTCCACAGTCCTCAATTTCCACAGAGCCCAATTAAACAGAAAATTCTATCAAACTTGCAGCAATATATATATATTTTTCTTCCATCTAAATATATGAATCATGCGAGCATCATTATTTCACAGGTAGGCTGATCATAAATATCAACATATAAGATGGGACAAATAGTACCATCTTGCACAACAGGATCCCACCAAGCACAGCAGTGTATGAAACATACGAATCTGCAAGAAGGTAGTCGTTAACAAGTGATTCCGCTTTGTACTTGTAGGCCTTAACTGCCATTACTGAAGTTGTGGACAGATCCATCATATGATATATCTTGACTCAGCAGCCTGATGAAAGAGATTAGTCAAATAAGAAGGTACACTTTCAACCATACAGTGCACTACTAATAAATGACCACTACTACAGAAGATTAACAATAATTTTGAGACACCCAGTTGCCTACATGAATGTAGAAGAGCAACAGGAGATGGGCCATTGCTACAGAATACTCAGAATGATCCTACATGAAGTACAATATCGACACCTGAAGCTGACAAATCACTAAACAAGTTATCGATGTCTTAAATCGTGACATTGAAGTTATATAACTCGATCCCTTTCATGGTTCATGTTTACTAGTTAGCAAGTAGAACCATACAGCAAATATCGAATCTAGACTAAAGAGTTAAAAGTTGTGGATAAAAGAACATGTTGCCAAAGTGAAATGAATAATCTTAGCACCACAGTTTAATATAATCGCATAAGATGCCCTTCAACATGGGCCGACTGTGATACGGAAACATTTTCAGCAAATATGCTCCATCGTCATTCCTCTAAACACAACAATTCAAACAAAGCATCATGGATTGTACTGGAGCATCGGTCGTATGCAAAAAAACTCATAACAACAACTGTAATTGGCAAGTGCAGATACTTTAATCCAAGTAACAAACTCAGACATTACAGACCGGACACAAAAGAAACAACGACATAATTAACAACCATTCATACGAATCAAAAGAAATCTACCTGCAACCCCCCCCCCCCCCCCCCCCCAACACACACACACACACCTCTCTTTTTCTCGCATTAAAGAAGATCGGTGCGGAGGCGGAGGGCAGTCCCTGCAGCTTAATGAAGACATCTTAACCACATAAGGCAACCCAAAAAAAAAAATTCTTAGTGAATCAGGAACATGGAGAATAAAAGACAGGGGAGGAGAAAAGGTGGGCAACAAGGGCAAACTTTTCGTGGCATCATTCAACTCACCGGCGGAAGATGCCACCGAAAAAGCTTCCGCACATTGCGACCAATAGGGGCATGGAATCGATGCCAATAGGGTCGGCAGGATCAAAGGAAACTACCGCAACAGGCACGCCGCCGCTCGCACGCCCAATAACCGAACACATCGACCAACATCCGAAAACGCCTGGGGGAAAAAAGGAAAAACAAAAAACAAAAGAACCCTCCCCGCCGCATTGCGTACAGGTTCACGGGCACGATCGATGCCTAACACTCCATCAAGATCATCAAACCCACCCAAGAACATGGAGCAAACATCATCAACGCGACCACAGCCCTCGCCCGTTCCAGCCTCACCACATGGCACCTCGAAGCAGCGCGAGACCTAACCCACCTCGAAATCACTGCCTACTCCGCGATTCTTGGGGCCATACAGGATCGCGCGGTTGGATCATCAGAGACAGAGATGCCAAGCAGCAGGGGTCCGGCCGATAGAACATAGCGGAAGCGGAAGGAGGAGGCGGCGGAGGCGGAGGCGAAGGGAGGCATTAATTACCTCGGTGAGGGTGCGTTTACGGCGGGGGAGGGTAGAGCTTCCGTTGGCGCAAAGCAATCGAGACGGGTTGGATTGGAGGCTATATTTTGCCTCCTGGACGCCAGAGAGAGGGGAAAGGAAAAGAGAAGAAAAGAAGGGGATGAGTGGAAGGAAAAGTTAGCATGGAGAGACGCAGAAAGCGCTGGAATTATAATGGCCAATTAGAATAAGGGACGACTTTGTCGTGGAATGGAAGGGAAGAAAAAAAATAATTAAACCAGGCTTGGTGGGTAAGAAGGGGCGGGATGGGGGGTAGCATTAATAATGTGGTGGTATTTGTATGATGAATAATAATTGGAGGGGTTATAATTAACTGTAGTTCGTCAACATCAGCGTCGTTATTTAGGAGCGCTGCAAATGAGATTTGTATAAGTAGGCTTATGGCTACCCTTTTCATTTCAGGACATACAACTTTTTGCACAATCTTGAAAGACATAAAAATATACTGCCGTGTACTTTAATGGGAGGCCTCCCAAACTGGAAGCGTGAGATTGCACTGTAAATGCCCCCTGATTATTCCAAATTCTGCAATCAGTTGTTGAAGTTGTATTCCTCGTTCTGAATACATGCCATTCTAGTGTTTAAATTTTATTTTTAAATATATGTCATTCTATAATTTTAAAACATCTTTGAATATTTTTTTTCTTTTGCATATCACTACCATTTATTATTCCTGTAGGATCGATATATATTAATATAGCAATCAGAGGGGGTGAATGATTACGCGGAAGCTAAAATCAAATCTTTGATCTACTGAAAATTCACCCCAATTCGGAATCAAATAATTCCTTCGTATTCAACAAAAACATAGTAGATCCGTTCGGTAAATCACAAATTCCCGGAGATACAGCTATCGGATTGACCTAAAATTTGAACACAAGAAACTAGATTACAATATGAATCTAACAAACAAAAATCAGCTCGATCGGACTTACGGATCAAAAGTTATGAACTCCGCAATCTTGCTGTGACAGATTATGCCGAGAATAGATCTAACCTTAATTACTGAAAATCCAACCGTTGGATTGATGTGAAATTTAAACTGTAGAAACTAGATTAAATTTCGAAACAAACTCAATAAGAATCAACTCAATCGGATCTACAGATCAAAAGTTATAAGCTTTACAAGTTGACTATATCAATAATGACGAGAATTGATTAAACCCTAATTTCATGATTAAACAAAATCTACAAAAGATTAACCAACAAAACTTTGAGGAACACTAAATCAATGCCCTAGGAAGGTTTTGGATGGATCAAATCAAGAAGAAACTCAAAGAATCAAGATATACAATGAATCAATCTACTAAACCGAAAATCGGGCGAGAAAACGAAAAAATGGAAAACATGAGGAAAACCTGATTTTTATTCCTTCTGGATAGTCTGGTTATAGTACTCCAAACAAAAGAGTACAAACCTTAATTCCTAGCTAAACCAAAAATTGGGCACGAGTAGCGCTTCAGACCCACTGGTTTTTGGGTTTGGATACCCAATAAGGTTACAGGATGGGCGTGTGTGCCAATTTGTACCGATCCATAGGTACCTATAGGTATCCTATGGTATGTGGGCCCCACTTGAGATATGCATTAAAAAACAAAACCCTAACTCAGCGTATCAGACTCTCAACCTCGTATCGTCGCCCACCGCAATCGACAATCCCCTAATTCCCCATTTTCCCCATCCACTTGCCTCCTCCCTCCCGTCCTGTGTGGCCACGCCCCTCCCCCGCCTCCTTCGCCCTTGTCGCCCTCCGTCAGCGCCTCCCTCGGCATTGGCTCTAGCTCACCTCCCTCCACCCCGGCCGCCCTCCGCCACCGCCTCCCTCGGCGCCGGCTCAGCCCCCTCGCCTCCCTCCACCACTACCTCCCACGGTGCATGCTCGACCCCCTCTCCTCCCTCCTCCCCGGTTGTCTCCTCGCCACCGCCTCCCTTGGCGCCAGCTCGGCCCCCTCGCCTCCCTTCGCCCCAACCATCCTCCCACCGCAAGTCCGCAAGGTCACCCAGCCGACCGACCGGCTGCATCTCCCCACATTGAGTATGAGCAGAGATCTAGACCATCTGATTGATTTCAGCGAACATATTGAAACTTTGGAAGAAATCGATATAGCGTACCTGCATTAGGTTGATTTTAGTGACCATATTGGAGTTTGATTTCAGTGAACCAATAGTTTTCTGATGATAGCAATGGTCTTATGCATTGTGACCCCGGCAATCATCTCTACATCCATGGATTAAAAGTATACCAAAATGATTATGCCAGAATACTGACTGTGCCTTTGTCAAGTCTTGCACATCTTATGGCCCTCTATTGTTCCTACCTCTCTGGCTTTGATGGTGTCGGAGATGATGGCGGCTTCAAGTCATGGTACTCCATGACAAAATGCAAGTTACGGATTGTTGCATAGGTTTTTGTTGTCAATACTAAACATATCAACAAAGAAATAGATATACTAAAAGATGGTGGATGAAATGACCTCAAAAATTCAAAATGAATTTGCTGGTTTTGTTTAGATTTGCTTTGAATTTGCGTTTGATTTGGATTTGGAAATGGGAATTTGAGTTTGAACCTCTTACCGTGTTGGGCCGAAACCTCCTTGCTCCTTGGGCCGTCCGGCCCAATTCCTTCCGCCGGCCGGTTCGACGCCAGCCGCTTTCGTCGCCTCGCCGCGCCGTCTTGCGCAGCCGCTGCGTGGCGCCCGCCGCTTGTCGCCGCTGCCCTGCCATCGCCTGCTGGTCGCCGCCAGCCAGCCGCCATGCGCCCAGCCGCGCCGCTCGCCCGGCACTGCACCCTCGCCACCTATAAAACCCCCGCCTCCACCGCTCAAACTCACCCGCTCCTCCCGTGGTGAGCCCTCTCTCCTTTGCTCCTCCGCTCTCGCCTCGGCCGCCGTGCCATCCGCCCCGCCGCCGCCTCAGCTCTAGCCCCGCCATGCTCGACCGGTGGCCCCGCCCCACCCGCCTCCCTCTCCCGCCCGCCGCCAGGCAGGCGTGCCAAAGCCGACTAGCCTCGCCTCTCGCCTCGCGTTAGGCCAATGGCCTCGCCCGCCATGCCCGCTCGGCCTTTTGGGCCGTGGCCCATTTCCTGCCGGCTTGCCCACACTGTTTTAAACAGTGTTTTCTTTTTTCGAATTTATTAATTCGTTAATAAATTCCGAAAATTCGTTTTAATTCCAAAAATAGCCCAGAAAATCCCGAAAAATCCCGGAAAGACCCAGAGCTCCACCAAATACTTTTCCCGAACCGTTTCGATCCCCTGAGTCCAAAAATGTTGTCCGTTCCCAGATCCGAAACTCAGAAAATCCCCAAATCCCAGTTTTGCCCTCCGTTCCTTTCCGACTCGGTTCCCGGTTTCCGTTTCAGTTTCCGTTTTCAATTTCCGGTTATTGTTTTTGTCGTTTTCTTATGCTGGTTGCCTTTTCGCGCTAGATTCGACTGTTGAGACGCCAGCAGAGCCGGAGCAGTTGAAAGTGCATCTAGGCCCCCAAATTGGTTTTGGTTTATTAATGACAAGCGATTAAAGAGACTAATGTCTTCAATGAGCTTATGAGCAGGTTAAAGATTAAATGTGAGATCATCTACATGCGAAGGATACCCTCAAACAAGATTACGCGAGAAAAATGGCATTACGCTTGTATTTTCTATGTTTTGTATCGTAGGAATGCCGTACTATTAAGAGGGATGCATCGTAAATGATCTAGGATAGTCTCTATGCTCAGATGAATGTTACTTCAATTCAAATTGAGACCCTAAGTCACCGCGTATGCATCGGAATGTGTTTCTTTCAATGTTCAAGTCGGACATTCCGATATTATATCGGAAGTTCCGATGTGATCGGACATTCCGATGTGCATGCTTGCTTCAGTCCGGTGTGTGGTAAATGCATCGTAAGTTCTGATAATTTCGATCGGAAGTTCCGATGCGTTGTTGATGCCTTCTAAGATGCTCTCTGGAAATATCGGAAGTTCCGATATTTTACATCGGAAGTTCCGATGTGTTCAAACCGGAAAAAGGAAGCTCTCTGGAATTATCGGACACTCCGATATAGTGGATCGGACATTCCGATGTTAAGTCGGAAGTTCCGATGGCTATATCGGACAGTCTGATATGGACTTAGAAGCATTTTGTTAAGGGTTTTTCTGGGAACATCGGAAGTTCCGATATTGACATCGGAAGTTCCGATGCACCTTTTTCGACAGTTGTAGTGCGCTCGAGTTCTGATTGTTTGCACATATCGGACATTCCGATGTTGATATCGGAAGTTCCGATATGCAGCTGAGTGGGTGTATAACGGCTAGTTTTTGCAAGAATCTATAAATACCCCACTCCTCTCTCATTTGAGGGTTGCACACTCTATTGGACAGAACTCTAGTGCACCTTGAGCCCTTCCTAGTCTACTTTTGAGCCCTCCTCTTTGATCTTAGGGATCATCCAAGGAGTGAGGACTAGAAAAGAGATTTGAAGCTAAGAGTGAAAAGCAAGTGTCATTCATCTCGAGCTTAAGAGTGTTCCTCCAAGATCGTTCAACGGTGTATTTGTTTCTCTTGGAGGTTGAAGGACTCCTAGACGGCTAGGTGTCGATCGCGAGCTCCCAAGGATTGTGGGACGCCGTGAGAAGTTTGTGAAGGCCGGCTCCGCCTCCGAAAGGAAAGGAACCAATAGTGGAACCAAGCCTCAAGTGTGACCGAGGTTTGGGAGGAAAGGGTTGGAAAAGACCCGGCTCTTTGGAGCCTCCTCAACGGAGACGTAGGATTCCCTCAAGAATCCGAACTCCGGGATCAAATCCGCGTCTTTACCTTTCTTTACTTAAGCTTGTTTTCTTATTTAGTTGATATATTGTTCTTAGATTCCATTCCAAGTTCTTTACTCTCAGTTATTAATTGTCCGTGTCTAAAGTCGATCGGACATTCCGAACTGGTATCGGAAGTTCCGATTATATCGGAAGTTCCGATCCAATACCGGAAGTTCCGATACTCTTTCCGCTGTGACAAATTTAGTTTAAATTTTAAACTGCCTATTCACCCCCTCCCCCTCTAGGCAACTTTCTCATCTTTTCGATCCACGGAATCGGGCGATTCCGGAGCAGGCGTCGGACAGGCGGGAGCACAAGATCTGACTACTTCCTCGGACGATTAAATCAGGTCCATTTGCCGCCGCGCAAGGCAAGCCGTACACCCTTGATCTTATTGATCCCAATCATGCCATGTTATAGTAGTAATTATTTTATATCGCATTATTTTACTGTATGTTGAATTATTGAAAACAATATTTTAAGAATGACATGATACCTAGGTAATGCCGAATTTGCTCATGAAACTTCCTTGAAACTTTGAACCCTATCGAATCCTTTGTAACCATAGATAAGTGCTTATGCCATGAATAGGTTAAGTATATTGCTAGATTAGTTCAAAACTTGGATTTAGATAAAATGCTGCCGAATCTCTGATTCGGATGTTTGTAAAAGTGCTACAGTTTGGGGGACAGTATCGGAGTAATCCCGGAGTGGATGAGATTCTGATCCCCAACTGATGATTAATGCCTTGGTTGTCTGGTGGCCGGTACTGTGGGTACCGGATTGGTTTTGTGGATGGAAGGCTTGGTCTTTGGCAAAAGTGTAAGGTTAAAGACCCCCTTGAGCAAAGTAAATAACTTAGTTTCCGCTCAACCACAGGTCGGACTGGTCAGCGGACCCGTATCTGACATAGCACAATAAGTTAGTCATTCCTGAGATAATAATTGAACTGTTTTGGTGGTACTATTCTCTGGAGAGAATAGGGACCGGGCCTTCCCGGCAGGGAAGTGTACCGGAGGGGTGGAACGGGAATGGTCCGTCGTGACATTCCTGGTTCTCACAACGGTAGATGCTAATGGGGACCGTGAGTCCAAGGTGGCTGATATCTATCGGTTAATAACTAAAGGACATGAATGATTAAACGAAATGCTATGATCATCTAAACTGGGCCACATGCATTTAAGTTGCATGAAACTCGCGATTGGCATAAAGGTTATAGATATCTTGTGGGTAAAGCTGAGCCGCTCTGCAGAGTTAATCTTGATGGTAATCGGTTACGCCGTACTTCCGGTTAATGAAGTTAAGTTTGAACCTAGGGTGATACCCGTAACTAAGCTCAAGTTACTGTTTGGAATTTGGATAAATGTGGTTAAGTGTTGATTGAATTTGTGAAACCCTTATTATTTATAGTCTGTGCTTTAAATGTAAAATGAATTGGAAAATAAAAATTGCATCCAGATACTTAACCCTACTACCATCCTTTGGAATACCCCTACATACAGTATTCAGTGGTTCCGTACGACTTGTTGAGTACTCTGTACTCACCCTTGCAACCCCCGCCCTTTCAGAGTTCGAAGATGCCGGAGCCTACCAGGAGATCGTAGATGGCGATTTAGTCTGGTTTTAGGTCTTTGTCTTCGCTCAGGCCCTGCCTGTGGTTTCTCTCTTTTTGGTAATGTATCTAGAAGCTCGGATGCTTCCTTTGTAAAATCCGGTCGTTAGACCAGCTATATTGAATAAAAGTGTTGATTTGGCTTTTGCCAGGTAATTTTACTCTTGTTTTCCAACAGTTAGTCTTCCTGAGTAACTGTTGTGAGTTTTCACACTGCCCCTAAAAAGGCGGTCCGTCACAGTGGATATCAGAAATCTCAGTTAGTCAAGCTATTGAACAGGGCCGTATGTTTTTCCCCTAATAGTGCAAAGCACTTGAATTGCGAACTGCAATTCTTCCTGTTGGTTTCCCAAATCAATTCAATAAGTTGCTGAAAATCTATCCAATTAAATGCCGCTTGCTATCGTGTAGATGACATAACTAACTAAATGAGAGGCTGAGACAGACATAAGGCTTCAAAAGGCAATACTATGTTCAGAAACTTGTTGAACATATATCATGCTCTGAATTTGTTTTGCATATATCATGCTCTGAATTTGTTGTGCATATATCATGCTCTTTCTTTTAGACGATGCTCTGTTATGTGTTGCTATCCCTGCTATCCCTGTAGTCAAAGTGTTGAGTGTATGCTATGTGACTGAGTTAAATGCAGGTCAATTGAGTTTCCTATCTCATCTTAAGTCGTTGAATGAGCTTATATATCACTCCACATTTTGCTCTAATGCTTATCATCTTATTCATTGAAACCAAATACAAGTTATATGAAAACACTACGGAATGGTGTAGTATTTGCCATCAAATCTCTACTATATAAAGTGAGAGTTTCTTCCCACGTCACATTAATTGCTCTGCTTAATTGCCCTACTTAATTGCTTTGCTTAATTGCTTCTCACGTCACATTAATTACCCTGCTTAATTGCCCTGCTTAATTGCCCTACTTAATTGCCCTGCTTAATTGCCATACGCAAGAAACGAAGCATTGCTTTAATTAGCCAGCTTTTGCAAGAAACGAAGCGTTAAAGATAGATGTTTGATCTTATGAAATAGTATTTTTTTATTTTTTAATCTTTATTTTTCGTTATTAATTTTATTTTTCGTAGCAACGCACGGGCATATAACTAGTACCTTATATGTACGGGCTTGAACTTGCAATATCTGTTGTAAATCGACACGTACACAAGAACGAAGTAGATCAAAACAAAACAGATCGAGACACAAGATTTAACGTGGAAAAAACCCCTCCAATGCGGAAGGGAAAAACTACCAGGCACGCTGGCAAACTTCACTATTTTGGAGAGTGTTTACAAAACGCCAGGAGATTACCGGCGGCTTACAAGATGAATATATAAGGCAGTGACCTAGGTCTACCAAATAAATAACGATCAGATCAGCAGGTAGGCTTCGCCCCGCACTCTCCCAGCGCCCCCTGGTGGATCGGGGCCAGGCCTCCGCTCCGCTCCGACAGAAGTTAGCCCCTTTTCTTGAATTTGGATCATAACTCAACAAACTCCACCTTGAGACAAATTCAGTCTTGAAGCAAGAATGATGTAAACTCTTTCCTGGATAACAAAGAAAACAATGCCGACACCCAAACAGCCACTAGGGCTAAGCGGTAATACCAATTAAGTTTGAGCAAAGCTCAAACTTAGCAAAAGGAACTGGCTTGGTCATCATATCAGCAGGATTATCATGAGTGCTGATCTTGCATACCTTTATGTTACCTTGAGCCACAACATCACGAACATAATGATACCTGACATCAATGTGCTTTGATCTCTCATGAAACATTTGATCCTTTGTAAGGCATATAGCACTTTGACTGTCGCAAAATAAATTTATGCAAGATGTATCTCCACAAAACTCAGCATATAAACCTTTCAACCAAGTAGCCTCCTTGCATGCTTCTGCAATAGCCATATACTCCGCTTCGGTGGTAGATAAGGCAACTGTCGCCTGCAGACTTGCCTTCCAACTCACTAAGACAACCACCAATAGTGAAAACATAACCTGTAAGGGATCTTCTTTTGTCCTGGACAAGCAAAGATAATCGTAATCCACGTATCCAACAAGTCCTTCTCCAGTTTTGACGAACTGTAAACAAGCATTGGAAGTACCTCGCATGTACCTGAAAACCCATTGAACAGCCTTCCAATGTTCTTTACCAGGATTAGCCATGTATCTACTTACCAAACTCATAGCATGAGACAAATCAGGACGGGAACAAACCATGGCATACATTAAAGAACCGACAGCATTAGAATAAGGTATTCTGGACATATATAATTTCTTCATCGTAATCGTGACATTGAGAAGATGACAATCAAATGAGGAGCAATGGGAGTGCTTATCGCTTTGGTTTGCTTCATGCATATTAAAGCGATGAAGGACTTTATCAATGTAACTTGCTTGGCTAAGGAATAATGAACCGACTTTCTATCCCCCGATGATTTCCATCCTGCAAGTATCCTCTTAGCACCGAGATCCTTCATGTCGAACTCACTACTTAATTGTGCCTTTAAGGTAGTGACCTCTTTCTGACTCTTGGTAGCAATTAGCATATCATCAACATATAAAAGCAAGTATATAGGTGACCCATCAACAAATTTCAAGTAAACACAACTATCAAATTCAGATCTCTTTAAAGTTGTGTGAGAGCATAAATGAGTCAAATCTTTTATACCATTGTCGCGGAGACTGCCTTCAAACCATAAAGGGACTTCTTTAATCTGCAAACCAAATTTTCCTTACTGTACATGATTTAAACTCCTCAGCCGGTCCATATAAATTTCTTCCTCCGGGCTTCACCATGTAAGAATGTCAGTCTTCACATCTAATTGCTCAAGCTCAAGATCATGCATAGCAACAATACTAAAAATGTACGACTGAAGTATGCTTTACAACCGGAGAAAACACATCGTTGTAATCAATGCCTGGTATCCTGATCAAACCTTTAGCGACTAACCTTGCCTTAAACCTCCTGGGTTCACTAGGAGACACACCTTCCTTTATTTTGAAGATCCATTTGCAAATCTAATCCGGTCTTCTTTTTCTTTAGGCAAGCGAACAATGTCCCAAGTGCCATTCTTCTCGAGGATCAGATCTCTTCATGCATGGCGGACATCCACTTGTCGCTCACTACAAATGATGGCTTCAAGCAGTTAGTTGAAGGCTCGCATTACCTTCCACCTCCTCTCGCCTGACCAGGGCATGACCAACCAAATTACACTCTTCAATCGCACGAGTAGGGCTTAATGTTTCTCCTTGGCCTCATTAATCGCAATAGTCTCATGGAGGCTGCACAACAGAGAAAAATGCTCAACAACAGGTGAACCAACAAAAGAGGAACAATATCGTAAACCCGTGTATTTGGGATAGCATCATCATCATTATCAATCACGTGATCTCTATCATCCAAGTGCTCCACCTGCGATGCTTACTTTCTTTGTCCTTCATCGAGGCATTAGTGGACAGATTCACATGATACATAAAGTGCATTCATTGAAAACAACGCTCTACTCATTAAAGTCTTTTGGTTTCGTGGTTCCACAACTTATATCCCTTTACCCTCGAATCTGTAATTCAAGAAATATGCACTTAATCAGCCTAGGTTCAAGTTTTCCATTATTCACATGTGCATATGCAAGGCACCCAAAACCTCAACTGCGTGAATAATTAGCAGGTGTGCTGACCATACCTCAATAGGAGTTTTCTTGTTCGTAGCTCGAAGGTGACCTATTTACTGTGTAACAGCGTGTGGATGCTTTTCGCCCTAAAAGTGTCTGCCATAGCAACGTTGACAGCATGCAGCGAGCTTTAGAGATGATTGTCCTGTTTCATCCGTTCGCCACACCGCTCGTTGAGGAGTGTGTACGGAACGGTATAGTGCCTCGATGATGCCTTCTTTCTCGCAATAAAACTTAAATGCAAGTGTGAACAGAATTCCATCCCATTATCGACGTAAGGACTTTCACCTTTCTTTCGCCTTGCCTTTCTACCATGACCTTCCAATCTTTAAAAGCAAAGAATGCATCATTTTATGTTTCAAGAAATAGGGCCACACCTTTCTAGAGTAATCATCAATGATAGTAAGCATATAGCGAGCACCACCAAGAGAAGGTTCACTGACGGTCCCCACAAATCAGCATGCACATAATCTAATATACCTTCGGGCTGTATGAACAGAGGTGTTGAATTTTACCCTCTTGTGCTTACCAAATATGCAAAGGCTCACAAAACTCCAACTTGTCAACGCTTGCACCCATCGAAAGCCTCTCTTACTCAATTCTCGCCATGCCAAGTTCACTCATATGCCCGAGGCGATATGCCAAAGTTTAGTATTAGCAGAATCGACTAATTTGCGGAATGAAATAACAATGGCAATAGACCGTGATCGTATTGCCTCTAAGAACATATAAGTTTGCGATTTCATATCACCTTTCATAGTAATGAGAGAACCTTTCGATACCTTCAAAAACTCCACCGAGCGAATCTTGATACCCTTTGAGATCGAGCGCATCACGAGATGAGATTCGCCATGGTTGGAACATGTCTCACGCCTGGCCAAAGTTCTTGTCATACCATCATGCATCCTGATCTGAACGGAGCCGATACCTATAATCTTACATGCGGTGTCATCTCCCATCCGCACAACTCCTCCATTCTGCACAAGCTCATAAGTATTGAACCATTCTCTATTAGAGCAAATATGATATGAGCAAGCAGAATCAAGTATCCATTCAGCATTCATAGAGACACAACCAGCAAAAGCAATAAGAGCGTCACCCTGGTCGGAATCATCATTAGAAGCAACAGGGCCCAAGCCTACCGGCGACGGCCCAAGCCTACCGACCCCGGCCCAAGCCTACCGGCGACGGGCCTCCGCTCCGCTCCGACAGAAGTTAGCCCCTTTTCTTGAATTTGGATCATAACTCAACAATATCATTGATCACCTATAGGCCATCATGGTGTGTTGATTAAATGAAATAAACTGGAGTATCATTGATCACCTATAGCCCATGTTAACTCTCTGTTTTCAGCGCAGCCTGCTACCCATTGGTACTTATTAGGCATCGGGTACCCATCAAATTCGAACGTAGACACAGATTTATGCTCGTGAAGCTTAATAAGTTCGGATAAACATCCCACGTTTAGATTCAAAGGGCAAATCTAAAATAGATATACCCAAAAATAGTTACTCGTTTGCCATCCATAGCCGCGGGCGGCCGTAACGCGCGTAGCAGGTGTACTTAAGCTCTCGGTCGTGTCAAGCGCGTCGTGATAAAGCTTAGCTTGTCGAGAGCCGGTCGGCACGTACGTAGCGCACGGTGCGTGCTAAGCGTTCGCCGCGTGCGAACACGCGGTAACCGCATGTGCCCCTAGGTAAATGACTAGCACGCTGGTGGGCGCTACCGCCAGGCATATGTCCGTATGTACGTACGGCCGTACAACTGCACGAGCACGAAGGTGCATCACTGCATGGCTGTTCAAGTGTGCCAGAGATGGACGAGGTAGAGCAACATAGCCACGATGCAAAACAACCACACTTGTGCTTTCCTTTCGTTTTTGTTAGAAGCAACAACATTTGTGCTCCGAAAATCAACTTATATACGGATTGATATCTACAGGTAAAAAGAGATGCGATAGTTTTTGATCGATCTGAACTATTTCCTTCGTATAGATTACGTCCGTTGTGATATTTATTGAATTGTATCGGATCAAAAATAAATACATATTTTTTAATCGGACACGAATAAAAATTTGATAGCTCACTATTCGCCAAATATGAAAACGATCCGAATTATCCAAATGTTTCAAACCGAATATCCGCAACATATATTCTCTATTTTAGCCTAGCTCATTTACATGATACTGTAGTAGACCATTATGTATAAGATATACATCAATACGGAGTTAGAGAAGAAACCTTAACTTATATGAATTTTATTTATGAATGTTGTTCGCTAATGTTTGGATCAAATAAATTAGTTATGTTCTTCTTCCATTTTGTGCATACAATTAAAAAGATTTTCATGTGCCGATAAATATTCATGATCGTATTCAATTCAATTCGCATTCGCTCCATATTTGCATTCAACAGTATTTGTATTTTTATTCATATCCAAGGTACATGTCCTCGTATTCACATCCAAGGAAAAATATGAAAATAGTATAACCATTATCCATCCGTATTCGATTCTTTCTCGCCCCTATTGATGACAATAGGCAATGCTCTGCTTTTCTTACAGTGTGTTCTACAACCTCAGTAACCTCAGTATGCTTACAGGGTAATAAATTATAAACTGTATCTATTAAACACATTATTACAGCTACGCGAAAGAAGACATCATGCTACACGCGTAACTTCGGAGCTGAGCTTTGGAGTGAATGACGATTAGCTGCTTTTCTTGTGTTGTTGACATTAAGCGTTCTCCAAGTCACCAACCGACTCCAGTCCGGCAGTCGATATTTTCTAATCACTATACACACACGTCTATCGATCCCTCTTTTGTCCCATTAATATCTCGAATACAACCGTGCTACAAAACTCTCACTTCTTCGCAACCTTCTGGGGCGGCGAGGAGGATGAGGAAGATGACAAGACTGGAAGCATGCTATTATCGGCTCTGTCTTTGCTGAATGCCTTGCGCACATCCTCCTTGAGCTCGCAGAAACGCATCCTTTTTAACTTCTGCTCATCAGGCGTGCCCTTTTGGAGGTAGAATGCATCGAGGCCATCGGGCAAATCATCTTCCAAAAATTTGTCGAGCACCTGCGAGCAGTTTGGAAAGTAACGACGTCCCAGCTCCACTGCAAGCATCACGCACAAGTATCATACTAATGATCATCAAATTCTTAAGCAAGCACTTTTAATTTATGTGAAAAAACCAACAGACTACTTGTGCTCACCAAGCCCAAACTCAACGCAATTTTCTCATGACACAGAATTTCTGTATGTAACTCGCTGGTCTGCAAGGCCAGCATACGATGCACACAATAAACACACAACAAAATGGCAACATAATTTTAGATGGTCATCTTCTGCACTTACAAGCTGCCAATGCTTAATGCACAAGATATTAATGACATCCACTAAACCATGGTGAAGTTATTTAGGTATAAGGCAGGGGCGGACCCAAGGCCCGGCTAGCCCGGGCCCGGGCCCGGGCTCAACTCATGTAACAAACATCTAAATCTCATATTCACGCAACCTGTCAAGTACAATCTTCAAATCAGAAATAAAAATATAGAGCTGAATCTACAAGCTTTACTAGCGTCTTGTAAAAAACATCCTAAATTGTATAAAAAGTTAGCAACTAAAACTTAAATAGCTTTGAACTTGTTGTCTTTCTTTAAGCGTACCCAGACTCTAAAAAATTTCTGGGTCCGCCACTGGTATAAGGCATTAATACAGATTACAGAATCCCTTGTTGTTTTAGCAACTTAACTTTTTAGCCAATGATATAGCACATTAGCACTGGACGAAAATGCCTGATGGTAACCCAGGCAAATCAATTCATAAAAAAGAAATGGTTCAAAAACAGAGAATGTGCTGCAAAAGTAAAATGGAAAGGTCGACTTGGTTGAACTCCTTACCTGTTTTCATTAGTGCATCCACCCTTGAACGGAGCTTTTTGTTTTGTGTTATAGGTGTCTCGTTCAGATCAACTTCCCTCAGTTTACCAGAAGTGCTTGCTGCAGAAACACTGCCAAATTCTGGTGTGATGTCTGCTTGTGCAATTTGCATGGCAACCTTGGCTTCAGCAGGAAAGAATAATCTTGCAAATGCAACTGCACAGACAATACAACAATTTAGCATGGTATGCTCCAGGTGAATATGGTGTGGTTGAATAATGTCAAGTGTCTGATAAGTACATCATATCTGGTAACTGCTATAATTACCTATTTCCACAACAGATATAACACTTCTATTGAAGAAAGGAAGGAAGAGGGATTTGGGGGTAGGCTTGGTCATTTCTTTTCTCTTTTTCCTTTTTAAGGAAGGGCTGAATCAATCCTCCCTCCCCACCTCCTACATCTTCTTAATCTCAAGAATTTTGGAAACCTACCTAAAAGTACTACTCTATCAAGCATGAAAGGGGAATTTACCTCTGTTTTCCAGGTAGAGAAGCTTCATGTGAAGATCATCTGCGAATAAAGGTGAGGTGACAGAATCTTCCACACTCATAGGATTCCTCATCATCTCCCTCTCTAGGATATCAATACATAACCTATCTTTATTTGACTCTTGACCCTGCTCCATCTTTGTATTGTAGTCTTTCAATCGTGTTAACTTCCGACAAATACTAATAGCACTCCGGCCATCAGTTGTCAATTGTGACACCACTGCACCTTTGTTTAGGAGGCACATAACAATAGCTGGTTCTCTCCTCATAGCAGCAAGGTGGAGTGCTGTGTATCCGCGGCTATTCTTCAAATTCAGGTTGGCTAGTCCCAAGTCTAACAACTCTGAGACAACTTTGGAATCACAGTAAGCTGCAGCATAGTGCAATGCATTGGCATCATCTAACGTGATTTCAGACTCATTAAGAAGCAACTTCACAAGCTCAACATCATCAGAATCCAGTGCTCTGTGGATTCTTCTGACTCTTTTTTCATGTACAGGGTCAGTAATGACTGTGTCACCATCATTTCGCTGGGATTTCTGGCGTATCTTTTTTATCTCGTCAGCAACTTCTGGAGGGAGTTCCTTATCTAAGGATATATTGTCAAGATCTGATCTTGCAATCCTCTGAACACATTTATCGAGCACTTGAGTCAGCTCTGAGTGGAAAGCAACTTGTACAATAGGAAGAACATCTTCCACTAAAGTCTTGTCCACAAAGTTAAGAAGCCGTCGCTGCAGCAGAACATCTTAACCAAGATTAGTACTCCACCAGTGTAACAATGGGTCATGGCAAATGGAAACATAAAAAGGACTCTCCGCTAAATTTATGAAGCATATTTCCTCTTAGCACGTAGACCAAGGAGATATTGAACATGACTAAACTGTCGCTAAGCACTATATTCAATGTATGCATGTAGAGTAAAGTTAGATATTTATTAGGGGTATAGAGAGAACATCATACTAATTTTGTATTAGAATGTGAATACGCTTTATATTTGTGGACAAGACTATTCAAACAATGCGCCCTATATTTTTGGAGGGGCAGAGTAGGATGCACAAACCATTGAATTATACTATTAAAGCAAAAAAAAAAAAACCCACCATGTTCAGTCTCAAGGGCTAGAAATTACAACGCTCATTAGTGAAAAAGAGAGATCTACAAAGTCGATTTTAGTGGGTCCAGATTATAATGGTGGAGGCCGATTAGGTATATATTACGGCTATTGCAGTTCTATAAGAAATACAATTGTATTTTCAATCACACACATTAGAGTTGCCTAACAAATACAACTCCATATTCAAATATAAGCATATTGTACTATCAAGCCGCGCAATTACACGGGGATTTCGGCTAGTTAGCCAAAATACCCAAGTTATACTAAAACTAATAGTCCAAATAACCAAGTTGTACTCAAACTAATAGTCCAGGGAGCTATATAGCAAATAAACATCAACAAGCAGCCCATCAACTCTACTTAGTAACAGATTTCAAGCATATTTGTTCCAAATAAGAAAAGCATAATCCTACCTAGTTAGCAGGACAAAGGTGCAAGGGAAACGTGCAATATTCACAACACCTACTTAGAGAATACTATCGTAACCCGACAGTGTGTTTCAATTTTCAACAAACTAAAGACACGTTCATATTGCATCCTTTTACTCCTTTCCAAATCTATTTTCACTAGTTTAGAATAGATTACAAATATCGTGTACCATCAAATACACAAATTACATTAAAATAAAGTCATGAATCGAAAATTATCTTAGTCAGAAGCTATGTGGCGCTGAGATTGTAATAAAATATTATGTACACAATTAGAGTCCTAACAAGCCAAGAACAGCCTTTGCATCTCACCTGGAACAGCGAGATGAGCTCAGGGATCTTGAAGGTCCACGCCGCGTACATGAGCTCAACGGCGAACCTTATGGCCGCTGGGCACGAGTCGTGCGGGCACACACGGTCGGCACAGAACACCACGTCTTGCGGTGCGGGCCGGAGCTTACCCGTGTACAGGTACCCCAGGAACGCCAGGAATGCCTCGCGCCCCACACGGCCACCCGGGACGAGCTCCTCCACCTTATACCGCGGCCTACCAGCACCGTCCCCGCCGGCGGCGGCGGCGGGAGTGGCCCCATCACCACGGCTACCACGGCCACGCGCGGCAAAGAGGTCATAGAAGAAAGTGCTGCGCGCTGCGAGGATGCAGCGGTGGACGGGGACGGGCGGCCCGCCGTCGGCCACGTCCACGTCGGCGTCACTGCAGTCGAGGTCAGAGTCAAGGAGGAGCCGCTCGAGGTTGTTGCTGAGCCGATTCAGGCTTACCACCTCCACGCTGCTACTCCCTACGCCGCCTCCCCCGCCCCCGCAGCATCCCTCGCCGCCGGGCAGCCGCGCCGGCTGTGGCGCGGCCGCCCCTGGCGGCAGGGCGACGGAGCAGGGGCTGGAGCCGTTGGACAGGTAGGACGAGGATGACGCGAAGGTAATGGACGACGAGGGCTCCATGGCCACCGCTGCGCTACAGGGCTGCCAAGCGCGAGGCGCAAGCTCTTAGCGCCGGATCACCATGGCTATGTAAGCCCTCCCTCGTGTTTGGTTCCACGCAGATCCGCGTCGGCACAGCCTCCCCTACGTAATCCGGCCTAAACGCACGGTAAATTTCGCCCAACTTTTGCGAGCCTTGCAGATTTACGAACCGGATCTCGGAGTCTGCCTGCTGCGACAAGCTGGGAAATTTCTCGTGGTCGGCGGCTAAAATCTCGAAGCGGGCACGGCGAGAGAGTGGAGTGGAAAAGAGTATTGGAGGAAACAACGACCTGGTAGTGGCGGAGGAATCGTGGAAGAAGAGTTGGGAGGCAGTTGCGTGGAAAGCAGGGGGGGTTTCGGCGAGGCGAGGAGAGGAGAAAAGGAGGGAATTGAAGACGACGACGACGAGCGTCGGAGGAAGAATCGAGAGGACGAGCCACGAGGGGACCTCTAGTGGTGGATTTGTTCTGTCCTCACTTCTTTAAGTCACTTTAGACTATTTTGGCTTGCAAAAGAATACCGGAAATTCTATAGGACATTCATTATTTATCATAAAATTAGTAGTAAATAAGTCGATGGCACCGACATGAGTCTCACAACCCAAATGTTATCTTTTTTTCGTGCTAAATCATCGATTATCATAAATTTTGTAGTAAATAATTAATTATGCCAAATTCTATTTCGTGGTTGCTCTTATTGCGAGACCCGTACACTTTCTCTGCTAGAGCTACACGTGTCCCCTGTGTAAGCCCTTTTTTTGGAAATAAATTCTGTGCATCTGGTATGCACACTGATGCATATGCATACCTGTCCGGATGAACGCCACATGTCTATCCGGTGAATCTCCACCGTTGCATGTCTACCGTTGCATGTAATTAATGCGCCAGTTAATTATCCATCTTGCATGCAACGGTGGAGATTCACCTGAGACACGCGCTCATCCCGCAGGTATGCATATGCATTACTGTGCATACCGGATGCATACAATTTATTTCCCTTTTTTTCCGTTCCCAGCGTGGGCCTATTTTTTTCATGCACGTGTGCGTCTAATCTACACTCACAAAAAATCTAAACTAAAAAAAAAATTCAGCTCACAAAAAATCTCACTAGTTTAAATTTGATTTTAAATTTTTGGGTGAATTTTTTGAGTTGAATTTTTTTTAGTCAAAACTTTTTTATTTGAATTTTTTCGAGACAAAACTTTCTAGTTTGAAATTTTTTGATTTATTTTTTTTCGAGTTGAAACGTTTCGATTTGATTTTTTTTGTTGAAATTTTTTCCACTTGAATTTTAAATAGGAACTTTTCGAACCAAATGTTTTTTTGAAACAAAACTTTTCGAATCGAAAGCTTTTTGAATCAAAAGTTTTATGAGTTGAAGTTTTTCTATTTTGAAATTGAAACCTTTTTATTTGAAACTCTTCGAAATAAAACTTGTTTGATTTGAAATTTTTTTATTTAAAACTTTTCGTGTTGAAACTTTCCTAGTGAAACTTTTCGATTTGAAAATTTCTAATTTGAAAGTTACCCAGTTGAAACTTTCTAATTTAAAATTTATTGATTTAAATTTTATTGGTTGAATTTTTTCGAGTTGAAACTTCCTATTTAAATTTTCAAAGTTTAAATGTTAATTTTAAATTTTTGTATTACAGACGAAAGAAGGGGATGGGGAAGTGAGTAGGGAAAAGGGTAGGGGGGGTGGATGGAGAAGATGATATAACATTCTAGAAAGATGCCTTTAAATTTGTTAGTTTAAGGTTAACCTCAAAGAATATTTTCCATTGATTATTTTCTTCTCTTTTCTTTTTTACTATCAATCTTGTATTTCGACGAGTAAGGTAAAGTACTGAAGGGTGGTGAGGATTTTTTTTAGGTGCCTGGTTGAGGACTTTATTGTTAGTACTCAAATTTTCAGCCTCTTGATTTAGATCCAAAGGATCACCTCTCTCTCATCTAATAACATATAAATAAGATCATCTCCCCCTCCCCACCTCAGTCGCCGCTACCGTCACCACTACTATGCCACTCCTTGCTATTGCGCTAATACCATGTCTGATGTCAATGATGCCCGATGATGAGCAAATGTCGCTGCCTCCCTCCCCCGTTTCGGCAAACTCCACCACACCACCCATCTTCCTTCAGTCTTGTGAGCTCCCACCACTCTTCTGCCTACTGACTTCCATCGCCCACCACTCTCCTCCATGCCCACGACTGGCGCCACCAGCCCACCGTTGCCTCGTCGCCCTGTCGCCACCGCTACCTACTCCTGGTCAACCCCCACCCCTGCCTCTCTCTATACCATGGCTATCTATGAACCCTAAATCGGATGAACCCAAACCCTAACTCGCAAGAGTTCTACCGCTGGTCGCCAGAGTCATCACTGGAAGCACGAATCACAACACAAATTGAAGACGGAAAATCCGAGTGCCCCCAAGTGAAAAGGTATTCGAGTACTCTTAGCAATTTCGTTATTTTTTTAGGCCTTGGAACTTTTTAAAATTATGATGATGCCCTCAAAAAAATTGATATAGTACAAAGGAGTTCTTACTTCCTAGACATAGTGTCGAGTAGTGCTAGATATTTTCTTTTAAAAAAGTGGAATTTTCTAGAATTAGGTTATCCTAACTTCATCCATGGTAACCCTAACCCCCTCTAATCCACTCCTTTGTTGCCACCCCTATCGCCTCTCCATTGTCGACTTTGCTTGCCAATGTGCCTTGACCTCCACCCCTTTCGACATGGCTTCTTATGGCAAATTTGCAATGGCAACCAGAGCTACCGACGTTGATAGCCCCACGCCACCTCCAAAACCTAGCCGACCACACTGCCAGCATCGTCTATTACCCTCTATTAAACCTAGGGTTAACTATTGGGGAACGGGTAGGCTACTCCAGCATAAAATCAAAATTTTTTATCTCATAACCAAGGAACCACCGCAAGTTATACATCACAGAATTACCACTAGACGCGCAAACTCATAGCGAAAGTAGAGTCGATGTAGCGTGTGATGCAGATCAGCAGATGTAGTCGTACTATCCCCGTGCCTCCTCCAACAGCTCCTCCTGATCGTCGTAGGTTGCGGATCATCGTAGCGTTAAAGCATCACAGCAACACCTCCAAGGTATACATACGTACGAGGTAGGAACACCACGCGCCGGAGTGCTAGCGCCGGCTGCTCGGCTAGGGTTTCAATAATCCTGAATTCCTACTGTGTCTCTTAACCCTAAAGCCATCACCCCCTCCTTTTAAATAGACGCCCCATAATGGGCTCTACATTAGAGGCCCATTAGGAACTTAAAAACCCATTAGAATTTAGATCACCATCTGAATTATGTCCCAGCCCTTTAAGCGTGCGACCCTATAGGTTCACGTATACCTAAATATGGCTCGAGTACTCTTACTCGACCACTAATCGGTAGCGGTCCCTAGCAGGACGTGTCAACTCCTAAATATATGTAAAAATCATATCGGACGAACCTAATACAATGCTTAGTTATATGCATTTTCCTTTGCCTCATGATATCGATCAAACTCAAAGTGAGTATATGCCATCCTTATTTAGTTAGCTTGACCATTCTTTCTCGATCACGTGACTCAGAATCCCTAACTACGGTTAACTCTTTAACTATAAGTAGTATGGCCATGCATTTCTAGAATTTGATCACTCGAGAGGCCTAGAGATATCTCTCCCGTTAGGGGTGGGCATTCGGTTTTTTTGGTTCAGTTTTTTTGGTTTTAAATTATTTCGGTTTTTGAAAACCAAAAACCGAACCGAATAAACCGAAAAAAATCAGTTCAGTTTATTTGGTATTTCGGTTAACCGAATTATTTCAGAACATTCAGCCATTCAGAACATTTCATTCGGCAATTCAGAAGTAATAGCAGAAGTAATCAAGTAATTGCAGCCATGTAGAAGAAAATAGCAGCACATAGTAGCACTAGCAATCCAGAATAAAGTTGACTTCTAGAATAAAGTTGATAACTAATAGCAGAAGTAATATCATTTTTGCAAGATCATTGTGTAACATAAATATGCAAATAACATTATGTAATTGCGTAATATGCATATTACATCTAAATTTGTGCAAATCTTATCCAAAATTTAGATAACATCATTCAGAACCTTCTATGCCAAAGCAAACCACAATTGTGACTCCAGACATCACTAGCAGTTCAGCTATGTTGATCATGAACCACCAAAGAGGCTCAAACAAGGTTACTAAGAATAAGTCCAAGATCCTTTACAAATCATTTAATTGATATAAATAAAATGGGGGATTTGGATTCCAGTGACTACTAACTCGGATCTGAAATGTTCTACCTCACCACTCACCAGCCAGATGATTGGACGAAGCACAGAGGCGCAGAGCAGTCGGGGACGCCGGGATGGATGAAGAACAGCTGGGGGAGTTGATCTCGAGGACGCGCTGGCTCTAGGTGGGGCCGACCAACCGTCGAGCGAGGTAGGGGGCGTCAGCACTACCGCACCGAGGGGTGAGGGAGGCGTCGAGGGGCGAGCGCTCGCGGCTCACCGACTCGAGGCAGCGGTGCGGCCGCGTGGCACCGACTGTCGAGGGTTGACGAGGGGTGGAGGGGTGGAGCCGCAGAGGGGGGTTTGGGGTGGGGATTGACGAGCTGCGGAGGTGGAGCTAGGGTGGGCTAGTTGGGGTCGGGGACTGGGGCGATGCCGTGATGGGGTCGGAAACTAGGGCGAATGGGCGATGCCGTGCATGGGGAAACGGGGGGAGAGAGAGGGAGGCAACTGCACGGAAGGGTGGCGGTGACTGCGAGGGAGGGAACAAGGGAGGGAGGGAGCCAACTGCCGAGCCACATTGATGTTTGATGACTGATAAGGGGGCGATGAAGATAGTTTGGTTGTTTGGTTTATTCGGTTTCTGAGATTCAAAAATCAAACCAAAATTCGAAAACCGAATATCAACAAAATAAAAACCGAAAATCAAAAAACCAAAATAATTGGTTAGTTCGATTCAGTTTGGTTTTTCGGTTTTGGTTTTTTTACGCCCACCACTATCTCCCATTGTATGAAGGGGCAAATCTCAACTTGATCGATCATGCTTCACAGCATGCTTCATGGCAAACTCGAAAGCCAACTTTATAACCACCCAGTTACGGAGTAACGTTTGGCAATTCCTAAGTAAGTCATTACACAACATGCGCCAACCTCAAGTATAAGGATATAGCATACACATTGTATAGAGACCAATTAATGATAAGAAAATTACAACATTCTCGCAGTGTCTCAAGGTGGATCAATCCAACTCCATGTTCTCTAACATTTTCAAAAAAATTCGAATGCAAATAAATAGGAAAAATACCTGTTTTGAATCTTGGTGCCTAAGCACCGTGGTGTCCCAAGTAATATATATATATATATCTACTATATAAAGTGAGTTTCTTCCCACGTCACATTAATTGCCCTGCTTAATTGCCCTACTTAATTGCCTTGCTTAATTGCCCTACGCAAGAAACGAAGCGTTGCTTTAATTAGCCAGCTTTTGCAAGAAACGAAGCGTTAAAGATAGATGTTTGATCTTATGAAATAGTATTTTTTTATTTTTTAATCTTTATTTTTCGTTATCAATTTTGTTTTTCGTAGCAACGCACGGGCATATAACTAGTATATGTATATATATATATATATATGAAAATGGTTTCATACCCCTGGGAGTACGTACTCCCACTCTCAATATACCACTTAAATGATGTTATTATACCTCTTTATCCTTTTGAGTATACTCTAATACTGATTATAAGATACATCAAAGTGAGTTCTATGAAAATTTTCATCAAAGTCTACCTTTTATAGCATAATTTGTTTATATACTCTTTTTACATATGGAAAAGGGTATATAGCAAAAAAAATAAAGAGCTCCGATGTTTTTTTTTTTAAGAATGTCGCATTGTAGTAATTTAGAATTATTATTTGAGTATACTGAAAGTGATAAAAGAGTATAATACATTAGTTTAAGCGGTATACTAGAGGTAGAGGTGGGAGTACGCACTCCCAAGAGTACGAAAAAAGCTATATATATATATATATATATATATATATATATATATATATATATATAGAGAGAGAGAGAGAGAGAGAGAGAGAGAGAGAGAGGATTGCTAGTGTACTATTGAAAGTGCATCTAGGCCCCTCAAATTGTTTTGGTGATTAATGATGACACAATTAAGGAGTTCTAATGTTTTATCCAAGAATCTTTGCGGATGCTCGAGATTATGTGGAGCTTGAAAAGACATTGGACACCCCCGACTACTTAAACTCAAAAAGAGGCATCAAGACCATAATTGTAATCTTATATTTATTTGCGTCTTAAGGATAGCCCCGTACTATTAAGTCGAGAAATCGAATTTAGGATGTGCATGTGCTCAACATCTTTTCTTGCATCTCAAATTAGCACTACTTCACTTGGTTTTGAAAAGTTTAAAGTTGAAACTGACAGGTAACCGGAGTATCCGGACATTTAATCCGAGTCTCGGATTCAATCGATATCCGGACATTATGTCCGAGTCTCCGGTTGAGCCTCGTTGCCTCTCGGTTTCGATGGGTCAGATGTATCCGGACATTTAGTCGAAGTCTCGGATAACCCGAGTCTCTCGGGTTGTTTATCCGGGACACCGGCGTAAAAAAGCAGGAAATGGCTAGTTTTCAAAGAGTATTTAAAGCCTCCACTCCACTCCAACGGCTAGGATCTCTATTGAGCTCATTCATAGCAGCATTCAAGCCATTCCTAACCATCTCTAAGCATTCAATAGAGCCCCCATCTTCCTCCGCCAATTAATTTGGTTGTTGATCTCTTTGGTGAGGAGAGGAATAAGAAAATTGCTAAGTGCATTCATTTAGTATTGTTTAGAACTATTTAATCATACAAGAGATTCTTCGTGGTACTTTTACTCTTGAGGTTGAAGGTCTCCTGACGACTAGGAGTCACGGGAGCTACCAACGCAGCGTGTGGTGAGCCCCGATCGTTTGTGGCGAAGTCTCGCCTCAGAAGGAAGAGACAAGAAGTGAAGCCGGCGAGTGCATTTGTGCAACACGGGAGGAAAGCGGGTTGAAAGAGACTCCGGCTCAGTGTGGCCACCGAGCCACCTCAGCGGAGGCGTAGGGTTCCTTCAAGAACCTGAACTTGGTGAAAAATCTCGTCTCGCATTCTCTTTTTCTTCCTAGATTTGCTTGGTTAGATTTGAATTTGTAAAGTTAGTTCTAGCTCTTTGCTTTGAGTAAATTCAAATCTTGTCTTGCAATTATTCTAGGTTGTTCTTGCTATTTACTTCTAGTAGTTTGTTGCGCTTGCTAGAGTAGTTTTTCTTTGCGTTCTGAGCCAATCAGAGACTCCGGTATTACATACGGGACACTCGGACAAGCCGAATATCAGGACCAAAACCCAGGAGACTCCGGATTGGCCACTTGGACCTTTTATTCATTTGCGTAATTTTTAATCCGCCTATTCACCCCTCTGGCGACATCGTTGGTCCTTTCAATTGGTATCGTGAGCCAAATCTCCTTTACTTTGGCTTAACCGCTTGGAGAATCAAAGATATGAAAGAAAGGTTGCGAAACCCATGGCCAAGAGAAAGCCTCGGTTCCGGTATCGGGGTTGCTATTCCTTTAGATTATTCCTCCTTTGAGTCTCAACTCCTCATCCTATGTTTCCCGTCTCAAATCCGGTGGCCACTCGCCCGATGGCACTCGATATGCGGCATGGAAACATAAGATGAATGCATTGAGATCACTTCATCCATGTATTTGGAAGATTGTTGAAACAGGTTTCAAGCCATAACCCAAACAATCTCACCTCAGAAGAAGACAAAGCTCAACACTTCAACGACTTGGCCGTCAATGCCTTGTTCAATGCTTTGAGCGACTCGAGTTCAACGGTCGATGGCCTTGACAATGCCAAGACATTTGGGAAAGATTGATGGTGTCTCCACGAAGGTGTATCAAGTGTCGAGTCGAAGATCGAACTCATCATTGGGAGCTAAGCCGATTCACTTTGGAAGAAGGTGAATCGTACACAAATATGTTTGATCAGTGGTGCTAGTAAATCAAGCAAAGGGACTTGGAAGCACCGAGCTCACCACAAGGCCGTAGTGAAGATCATCCTCAGTGATCACCCCGCCCAGCGCAATCTTGTGCAACTCATCCACATGACAGCCAAATTTGACACCCTCGCTCCTCATGATGTGATTGGCCGGTTGATGACGGATGAGATGATGAGTGATGGCGAGCGGAAGTGGTGGAGGAGCTCAAGTCAGGCATGAAGAAAGGCATCGCCTTGAAGGCCCGTCAAGGTGGTGCAAGAAATCGGAAAGAGAGCACAAGCGATGAAGAAGAGTCGGCGGCCCCTTGACAAATGAAGATATGGCCTTGCTGGTCGAGAAGATTCAACAAATTCTTGAAGAAGAAGGGCTACAAACCAGGGTAGTCACTCCAAGAGCTATGGCAACAAGTCGAGGCGTCACTCCTCAAGAAAGTGCTATGAGTGTAGGGGAACCCGCCACTTCATTGCAGTGCCCACACAAAGAAAAAGAAGGAAGAGAAGCCGTATAAGAAAGACAAGTACCGCCAAGAAGGACAAGGATAAGAGCAAGAAGTACAAGGGCAAGGGTCATGCATACATTGGCAGGAATGGAACTCTGACTCGGAGCTCGAGTCCCGTCGAGTCCAACTCGATAATGAGGAGGACTTGCCACCGTCGCCATTGCCACTCCCTGACAAAGTCAAGAGTCTCTTTGGAGACTTAAGCGACGAAGGAAATACTAATGTGCCTTATGGCAAAAGGGCACAAGGTATCATCTAAGAGCTCCACTCTTTCTATTGTTGATTATGGCTTAGATGATTGTGATGATGCTAGTGATGATGAGAGTAGCATTTAAATCTATGAATGATTTTGATATTGAAAAATTAGACTTGCTACTTAAAGATATTGAAAAATTGGAGGAAGTAGTTGAACAAAAGGGGCTATTCTCGAGGCTCAAGAGGATCTCCTCATTTTTGAAAAGGAGAAGAACATTGAGCTAGAGAAGAGCCTAGCTTTTGAAAGAAAGAGAAATGAGGATTTGGTCAAAAGTTCAAATTTGACCAAAAATGAAACAATTAGTCTTGAGATCACCAATGCTTCACTCTTGAGCAACTTACCAAAAGCGAAGGATGCTTGCAAGGCTCTTGAAGTGAAAGCTTGTTGATCTCTCGAATAAAGCTTCTACCTCAATCAACAACTCCAATATTTCATTACCTTCAACGAGCAGCAGTTGCGCTAGATGCTTTAATGTTGATGTTGCTACTTGTGCTACTAACCGTGAGACTTTGAAAGTCTTAGCTCATGAAAATGAGAAGCTTAAGGTGATGCTTGAAGATGGACTTCAAAAAGTCCTACAAGGCAAGCAAGGGTTTAGAGGAGTATCTCGGTAGCGCCAGAGAGTAATCCTAAGAGGCAAGGGCTTGGGTATGTTCGCCAAAGGGCAAAGAGCAACATTGTTGTTGCTCCTTTAAGCAAGCCCATTCACTTTGTAAAAAGCGAAGGAACATCCAAGCACAAAGCTCACTCAGAGTTCTTTGCTTCTTATGTGCTTAAAAAGACTAACCTCGATGCGTGTGGTTGCTTATCATGTTGGGCGTAAGCAGAAAGAATCTCCTTGTGTTACGTTCTATTTGGGTCCCTAAGTCTCTTGTCACTAATGTCGTGGACCTAACCAAGTTTGAGGTACCAAAGAAGCAAAAACTAAATGTCATTTTGTAGGCCTATATCTCGTGGAACAAGTTGGATTTTGGATAGCGGATGTCGCACCACATGGCCAGGAGAAAAGGCAATGTTTGCTCAATTGGGCGCCAAATGGATCAAATATGAAAGCATTGTCTTTGGAGACAATGGAAAAGGAGAAGTAATTGGATTGGTAAAATTCCTATCTCAAGCAATTTCCAATTAAATAATGTTTTGCTTGTTGAGTCATTAAGCTACAATTTATTGTCCGTTGCACAATTATGTGAAGCGGGCTATAATTGTTTGTTTAATGAAAAGGGTGTGGATGTCATGAAGAGGGTTGGCGGTTCAATAGCCTTTAAAAGGGCGTTTGAAGGAGTAAGCTCTATCTCGTAGACTTCAATACGGATAGACTTAATCTTGAAAGCGTGCTTAATGGCTAAATCTAGCATGGGTTGGCTTTGGCATCGCCGGTTGGCCCATGTTGGTATGAGAATCTTCACAAACTCATTAAAGGCAACCACATTCTCGGACTAACCAATGTTGTCTTTGAGAAAGATAGGATTTGTAGCGCTTGTCAAGCGGGCAAGCAAGTCGGTGCCTCCCCATCCCGCCAAGAATGTGATGGCGACCACAAGACCTTTGGAAATGCTTAATATGGATCTTTTTGGTCCGATCGCCTACATAAGCATTGGGGAAGTAAGTATGGTTTAGTTATTGTTGATGATTTTCTCGGTTCACTTGGGTGTTCTTTTGCATGACAAAGGAGAAGTCAAGTGACTTTGAAGAAATTCATGAGGAGAGCTCAAAAGCGAGTTTGAAGTCAAGATCAAGAGAATCCCAGGGCGACAACGACAGGAGTTCAAGAATATTGGCGTGGAGGAGTTCTTGATGAGGAAGGAATCAAGCCACGAGTTCTCGGCTCCCTATTCTCCTCAACAAAATGGGGTGGCGAGAGGAAGAATCGAACCCTCATTGAGATAGGCGCGGACAATGCTCGGCAGTACAAGGTTTCAGATAGTTTTTGGCGGAGCAATCAACACCGCATGCCCACGGCTCAACCGCCTCTACCTCCACAAGATCTTAAAGAAGGCAGCGTATGAGTTGCTCACGGGAAGAAACCAAATGTCTCCTACTTCAGTCTTCGAGAGCAAATGCTATATCCTTAATAAAAGGCTAAGTCTTCTAAATTCGCTCCTAAAGTAGATGAAGGTTTCTTACTTGGTTATGGAACTAATGCTTACAGCGTCACCGAGTTTTCAACAATACCACCGGTGTCGTTGAAATCTCGCGTGGACGTGACTTTGATGAAACTAACGGTTCTCAAGTAGAACAAGTTGATCGTGTTGTGATTGACAGGAAGAACCTCATTGTGAAGCTATAAAGAAAATGGCAATTGGGGAGGTAAGACCTCAAAATTTGGAATCTCACCGAGCTCCCCAACCCGAGTCTCGGCTGAAACCGGAGTGTCGGATTAGTCAGTCTCACGGTCCAATCTGAGTCTCCTGGATGGGTCGAGGCTTCGAGCGACTTTCCTCCTCGTCCAATCAAGCCCAAGATGGTTCAAATGCCACCCAAGATGATGAAGGCCCTATTCAAGCCTTGGACTCATCCGTACCTCATCCTAGAGTTCATCAAAGCATTCAAAGAGATCATCCGGTGGACAACATTCTTGGAGACATCAACAAGGGAGTATCCACTCGATCTCGAGTTGCAAATTTTGCGAATTTTACTCGTTTGTTTCCTCTCTTGAACCTCTTAAAGGTAGATGAAGCGGCTAGACGGATTGGGTGATGGCTATGCAAGAGGAACTGAACAACTTCAAGCGCAATCAAGTCTGGGAGCTTGTTCAAAGACCAAATCAAAATGTGATCGGCACAAAATGGGTATTTGAAACAAGCAAGATGAAAAGCGGGATCGTGACAAGGAACAAAGCCCGTTTGGTTGCTCAAAGGGTACACTCAAATAGAAGGTTTTGATTTAGAAGAAACATATGCTCGAGTAGCTAGGCTTGAATCTATTAGAATATTACTTGCCTTTGCTACTCACCATGATTTCAAGTTGTATCAAATGGACGTGAAAGGCGCCTTCTTAAATGGACCACTTTAAAAATGGTCACGTTGAGCAACCACCGGTTGAAGATCCAAGACATCAGGACCATGTCTACTACCTTCACAAGGCACTCTATGGACTTAAGCAAGCTCCAAGGCATGGTTTGAATGTCTTGAGACTTCCTTCTCGGACAAGGTTTTGTAGTCGGAAAGGCCGACCCTACTCTCTTTACTAAGCATATTGACAATGATTTATTTGTGTGTCAAATATATGTCGATGACATTATATTTTGGATCTACTAATGAACATTTGTGTAAAAGTTTAGCAAGATCATGACCAAAGGTTTGAGATGTCCATGATGGGTGAGTTGAAGTTCTTCTCGGATTCCAAGTTAAACAACTCAAGGAAGGAACTTTCATTTGTCAAGCGAAGTACATCAAGACATGCTCAGAAGTTCGAATGGAGGCGCCAAGCCCATAAAGACGCCAATGCAAACCAAGCGGGCACCTGAACCTCGACAAAGAAGGTAAGCCGGTCATCCAAAAGGTATATCGTTCGATGATCGGTTCTCTCCACTTTATCTTTGTGCATCTGAGGCCCGATATCATGCTTAAGCGTTTGTATGTGTGCGTTTTCAAGCCGCTCCAAAGAGTGCCACATGGTGGCCGTTAAGAGAATCTGAGATATTTAGTGCACACTCCTCATTTCGGACTTTGGTATCGAAAGGATCCTCGCTGAGCTTATTGGCTATTCCGATCACGGTTATGCTGGTTGCAAAGTGGATAGGAAGAGCACCTCGAGGAACTGCCAATTCTTGGGTAGGTCCCTAGTCTCGTGGTCTTCCAAGAAACAAAATTCGTAGCCTATCCTTCTTGAGGCCGAATACATAGCGTAGGGAGTTGTTGTGATTACTTTGGATGAGACAAACCTTGAGTGATTATGGCCTATCCTACAAAAGCGTTCCGCTCGTGTGACAATGAGAGTGCCATAAAATTGCCAACAATCACATCTCAACACTCAGACAAAACACATTGATATTCGCCATCATTTCTAGAGACCACGCAACCAAAAGCGAAATTGATATCCAACATGTAAGTACAAGCGATCAATTAGTCGATATCTTTACCAAGCCCCTTGACGAAAGGTTACGTGAATTGAGAAGTGGTCTAAATATTCTAGATTCTCGTAGCGTGGCTTGATAAGTGCTCATATATTGGTTGGTGAATGAAAAATGAAGTTCAAAACTTTACTTATTTTTTTTCTTTAAATTTACCATGTGTTATTGGCTCTTGATCTTAGGATCGCATCATTACCATGTGACTATAGTCGATTGCTTGATTGTTAGCTAGTCACATGGTGGATGGATGCCTAGGACTCCTTTCTCTCTCCATGAGTCTCGAAGCTTTCCTTGAAAAATTCCTTTTCTTCAGAAGTGGGGAACCCGGAGTATCCGGATTTCTATCAGGACTCTCAGGCGGAGTCTCGGACATTTCGTCGAGTGTCCAATTGTTCCGGGAATATCCGACTAAAGTCGAGTCTCCGGGTTAAACGATCAGTTAAACCCCAAGTATCCCAGCGGTTTTAGTTTCTTTCTATTCCTTCGTGCGCCTCTTCCTCTCCGTGCTCCTCTCTTGGCTAGGCGTGTTTCTCACCTTCATATTCTTCTCCAAGGCTCTTGGATCCCCTTCCTCTCCTTGGCTTTGAAGATCTTGGTAAGACTCCTTGGCCCTAACCCCCTCCTCTTCTGAGATTGGATTAGTGTCTTAGTTTCTTAAGGCCTCTCCTCTTGCTTCATCTCTTCTAGGGTGAGGCTTGACTCTTCGTGGCCCTCAAGATCGGAGACTCATTAACCCCAACTCACCCGCGTTCTTCAACTTTCAAATCTTCTTGAAGTGAGTTCTTTTTGTGCCTATTCACTTGAAATTCATTGCTAGAGTTTGCCTACTTGGTTCTTGAACATTCTTGTGGCACTCTAGATTTGTTTTTGATCGCGATTAGGGTTGGATTCCAGAAATCCTTGGCCGCCGTCGTTCCCTCGGCACATCCGGGTATGCGGACTACGTGTCCGAGTCTCGATCGTCCATCGATATCCAGGACATTTGGTCGGAGTCTCGGATGCAATCGAAATATCCGGACATTTTGTCCGGACTCTCGGAATTGAGTCACCTCGGCTTGATTTCGATTCGTCCATTGTTTTTAGCGTCGTCTCTTGGCTAATTCCTCTCGTTAGCTCCATGCAGTCAGATGGATCCTTCCCAGGGAACTTCCGGAGGCAGCACTCCTCCTCCGCAGGCAGCAGGTGGTAGCGCTCCTCCTCCGCAGGCAGCAGGTGGTAGCGATCCTCCTCCGCAGGCAGCTGGGGTTAGCGATCCCCCTTCGCAGGCAGCTGGTGGTAGTGCTCCCGCTCCGGGCGCGTCTCCCACCAATTCTCCTCCGCATCCTCAAGACCTCCCGCGAAAAGCGGAAGGTGGGTGGCCAAAGGCCCATTTCGGCACCTCGAGGCCGGCTAACCGGGATGTCAGTCGATCCTCCTCCTCGGCCAAGTTCACGATCGAGATGAGCATCCACCGATACCCATGCCAGCTTCGTGGATCGAGAAAAGAAGTCGATTCCGTACCTCACGGGCACTTCATTGGTCCTCTCGATCAAGGCCAAGCACATGTGGAACTGCATATGTGAATCAGCCAATGAGGATCATCGATTATGGACAGGATCTCGGAAAAGGAAAAGCTATTGTCGAGCCTGAAAAGAAGGATCCTCTCGAGCTTCACCAGATGAGTATGTGGACCCTTGGTTTTGGGAACCGGTTTGATCGACTTCTACGAGGCGGTCCTATACCCACTTGAGCACCCGCTGGTCGAGGATGAAGACCATTATTTGAGTACATGGCGCGGCGGGCAATCGATTTTCACTCGAGATCATAGAGATTTGCAGCTGCATCGGATCAAGAACATCATGGCATACAAGTAATGGAACGAATGAGGTCATCATGCGATTCTATGCCACCTTGTATTTTGACAAGAATGATGAGGCCATTTGGTGGATGGACGAGAATACAGTATGTGGCTAGCAAGAAAAGATTTGCCAGTGCTCAATCTCGGGTACAATGCAGGTCCAAAGCTTCATGAGAAGAAAGTGTTGACTCACGGCTTGATTGAGGCTTTGTAATGACACTTCGAGGAGCTTCACGGTTAGGACCATCAAGGGTCTAAAGGACATTCCATTGTTCTCAGCGAGGATGTTGAGTCACTCTTTCTCCCAGGAGGAGATGTACGCTGCTCAGTTCTATGGTAGGAACCTTTGTTTCACCTCGTTGAAACCTTGAGCCTTTTGACATTGTCGATTTCTTGTAGGAAACAATGAGGCGAGCCTTGCAGAGCAACATGGCGATTCTTGACTATGCACCTTCGTGATGACCTTGATCTCTTGATTGAGTGGGTGAAGTTTGTCGTGAGATGAGGAGCATCTTTCTTACAAGGTCCAGCCCTCGGTCTACTCCAAACCACTCCCGTGCTCCTCTGGTCTCTGTGCTGAAGCCGGCCCAGAAGGTGGGTGCCGGCCTCTACCTGCACTCTGCTCCGGTGTGTCTCCGATCACTCTTACGAAGCGGTCCAGAGTCCCAAGCGGCACTCTTGAGAGGATGCTTAAGCACGTCTTTCTTCTTTGCAGCGACATCTCCACCGGAGCGGAAGGTGATGAGTCGGCAGATCAAGAAGAATGGTCAAGACATTCGGCGACATCCGCCCGCCACAATGGCAGGCGGTCTCTCCCGGCGACTCCTCGGGTCTTAGAGGAGAGTAGCGACGGCTTTACATCTGCAAATGCTTTGTTTGGGATTGCTTCCTCCTCTGCTCCTCCGCTGGTGACGGCGACGAGGCTGAGTATGAGGCCTCCGGCCGGAGATGACGAGTGATTCCTCGTGACTTCCTTTTTGGTGTCTTGATGCCAAAGGGAGTGTTCTTCACGTCGGTCTTTGTCGTGGACTTCTTTAGCGTTAAAATTCGATCGCGTGTGGGTAGATGGACTTGTGTGTTGCTTGATTATTTTGTTTATTTTATGTTGTGAACTACAATACTCTGCGTTGTGATGTCGTTATTGCTCATTTAATGCATGGATTGCTTCAGTTATTTGTGATGAGATGCTTGTGCATTTGAGAGAGCTCTCGGTTATTTCTCGTTAAAAATGTGCATTTGATTCCTCTCAATTTCTTCTAATGCACACTTTTGAGAGCTTCTCTTTTTATCTTATGCCTAAGTATTGTTCGTTATTTTATTTGCTAATTAATTGTGTTGTCATCAATTCACCAAAGGAGATTGAAGTGCATCGGCCCCTCAAATTGTTTGGTGATTAATGATGACACAATTAAGGAGTTCTAATGTTTTATCCAAGAATCTTTGCAGATATCGAGATTATGTGGAGCTTGAAAGACATTGGACACCCCACGACTACTTAAACTCAAAAAGCGGCATCAAGACCATAATTGTAATCTTATATTTATTTAACGTCTTAAGGATAGCCGTACTATTAAGAGTCTGACGAGAAATCGAATTTAGGATGTGCATGCTCAACATCTTTCTTGCATCTCAATTAGCACTACTTCACTTGGTTTTGAAAAGTTTAAAGTTGAAAGCCAGGCGGGTAACCTGAGTATCCGGACATTTAGTCGAGTCTCGGATTCAATCGGAGTATCAGGACATTATGTCGAGTCTCGGGTTGAGCCCTCGGTTGCCCTCGGTTTCGATGGGTCCGGATTATCCGGATGTTTGTCCGAGTTCTCAGGATAACGGATCTCCGGGTTGTTTATCCGGACACTCCGGCCTGTACAAAAGCGAGTAACGGCTAGTTTTCAAAAGAGTATTTAAAGCCTCCATCACTCCAACGGCTAGGATCTCTATTGAGCCTCATTCATAGCGACATTCAAGCCATTCCTAACCATCTCTAAGCATTCAATAGAGCCCCATCTTCCTCCCGCCAATTAATTTGGTTGTTGATCTCTTTGGTGAGGAAGGAAGAAGAAAAGTGCTAAGTGCATTCATTTCGTCTTGTTGAGCACTAGTTCATCCTCCAAGCGATTCTTCGTGGTACTTTTACTCTTGAGGTTGAAGGTCTCCTAGACTAGGAGTCACCAGGGAGCTAGCTTGGCGTGTGGTGAGCCGGTGTTGTGAAAAGTGAGTCTCAGCCTCAGAAGGAAGAGACAAGAAGTGAAGGCCGGCCGAGTGCATTTGTGCAACACCAAGGAGGAAAGCGGGTTGAAAGAGACTCCGGCTCAAGTGTGGCCAGAGCCACCTCAGCGGAGGCGTGGGGTTCCCTTCAAGAACTGAACTTCGGTGAAAAATCTCGTCTCTCGCATTCTCTTTTTCTTCCTAGATTTGCTTGGTTAGATTTGAATTTGTAAAGTTAGTTCTAGCTCTTTGCTTTGAGTAAATTCAAATCTTGTCTTGCAATTGTTCTAGGGTGTTCTTGCTATTTACTTCTAGTAGTTTGTTGCGCTTGCTAGAGTAGTTTTCTTTGCGTTCGAAGCTAACAGGAGACTCGGTATTACATCTGGACACTCCGGACAAGCCGATATCCGGACCAAAACCCGGAGACTCCGGATTGACCAGCTCGGACCTTTTTATTCCGCTGCGTAATTTTTAATCCGCCTATTCACCCCCCCTCTAGGCGACATCGTTGGTCCTTTCAACTATCGATAGTACAGATCCTCCGTGCTATAACGCTGTGTTTGCAAAATTCGAAGACGAAATTGTTGATCCAAACCGTGCATTATGTTCATCTCATTGAAATCTCACTACCCACCAAATTTTATATTTTTTGAATTTTTTCTCCTATTTATTTTGTATTTTTCAAAAAATATATATATATTTATATATTTATATATATATATGAAAAATACTTTGTACTCCCAATATATGTATATATATGTGTGTATGTATGTATGTATATATATGTATATTCCAAATCCGCTCTGCAAAATGGTGAAATGATGTTTGTTTGTTTTTTTGCCTTTTAGGGTTAAGTAGCTCACAATTTTATGATATTTTCAGATAATGCGAATGCTTGCTTATGATGACTTGACACCTACGGTCTGAAATTCATGCCATGGCGCTGTCTTGGCTAAAAGAGGAAAAAGGATGCGGACGTGCCAGATAGATGCCATCGCACTGTGAAAGGTGCGCTAAGCGTTATCCTAATCCTATGAAGCGAAGTAGACGTTTGTGGGCCATCAATACCACATTTGGACACCCAGAGGGGTACTGAAGAAAGAAGATTCTGTTCATACATACGATACGGCCGCGGCAACTTGCAAATTAAAGTGAGCAGAGACGCAGAATCTGTCTCAAGAGGCAAAAATTCGCAATCTTTGCTTGCTGGCTGGTTTTTGCCACCTCCAGCGCATGTCATGGCATGCCTTTCTCTGGTTGTGCCGCTAACTGAAAACAGATGCATTTGGTTGTTAGGATGGGACGAAATAAGATGAAATGGTTCTGTATCATATGGCTTTATTTATCGTTGGTGAATAGAATTGTTCAAATCTAGATATAATATTCCTCCAATTATATCTCACTATTGAAGATAGAATGATTTTGTTCATAGAAGTAAACATATAAAAAATATTCCTTTAACCATTTAATATCATTTGGTAGAACCAGCCTGCCTGGCATGGCAGCCACCGCTCGCTTGCTTAGAAGCGTTCACTGTACTAGTTCTCTCCATTTTTCTATACAAAACCAGTCTTCATATGAAATAATTTTTAAAAATAACCCTTTAACCCACTCCTACTGTGTCCGGGTAGCACGGAATCAACCTTCCACGCTACCTGAGTACTGCACTCCGCTCCCGCGCTTAGTCGATCGTGCGAGCCACGTGGCACCGCGCGTGCGCCTGCGCCCGCCCCTCTACCAGCTTGCGCCATGCACCCCACATTAGCTCACTTTCGCTCGTGCGCACTCTAAGCCGCCCGCTTTCCCGCGTGTGCGCCACGCCACCCGTTGCTACCCTGCTAGCGCCAGCTGGCTGCCCGCGCTCGCCCATGCGTGGCTGCCATGGCACGCCTGCGCAAAAGCTTTTGCTTCCACACTATTAGGCCACGGAAGGTTGCCTTGCACTCCACGAACACAGTAGAGATGGGCTAAAAATTATTTTTGTAAATTATTTCACAAGCTGGTTTTATAAAAACAAAATATTAAGGAGGCTAGTGCGATGAACGGTTCACTTGCACACTGGAGAAGGCGTGTCGTTTTCACCCTCTTCTATGCATAGATAGTTCAATTCGGGCGCCGGTTAGTATTTTATCTGTGGCCTGCTGCTTAAGCGAAAACGACGCGGCGTGGATGGGGACCGGGCCGGATGACATCAGGGAGGGGCGGTGGGGCGTGTGACCGGAGGCGCTGCTTCACGCGCCCGTTGGTCGCCTCGCTGACGCGGACGCCCCCGCCAGCCGCACCAGAAGCACCTCAATGTGCAGCCCGCCATCCTCTGCGCCTTATAAAAATAAATAAGAGAATGTTATGACTCTAAGCCTATTCCCAGTGCAAAGTATCATACTCCAATATCCAAGAATGTCATATATGATGAAAAGTATGATACTGCATTGAAGAAACACTCTCTACAATGCATAATATCATACTTATATGGTTAAAATAATTAATTGGTGTGATGTTGTGTCTATGAAAGTGGGCCCAATGCGTTAAATTCTGTGCCACAGCCTAAGATATCGTGCCAAAGCAGTATCTTGCTCAAGATACAGCTTTCTTCTCCCTCCTATTTAATGTTTTGCCACATCAGCAAAAAATCATATGTGGTATCTATTTAATGAGGTGTGATAACTCTTGACCAGGGATCGCTTCCTCGATGTGAGTTCTCACCGACACAATCTGAAATGCTACAGAAGGTAGAGAAGGATTGTGGAGAAGAACAGGGGAAAGAACAGAGGAAGGGAAAGTGAATCATTCCATTACTTTTTCATAACCCTTAATACAGTTCAAAAGTATATATATTTTTCCTCCACACCCACTTACAGCTAGGACCCACTTTTCTAGTTTACTTCCTTCCCACGTTGTCCCGTTTCTGTGTTGTTAGCCTGAACCTTCCCTTTGCTCTTCTTCGTCTTCAGTCTGGACCATCATTTTCCTGACATAAGGATGATACTACTCATTGAAAATAGCCTTATATCTACAGCTTGAGATAAACTTCACTTCAAGAGCTACATCCATAGATGGGATTGCTTAACCTAGTGTCTGCGTTCATACCTGACGAGATTTTGAAAATAATGCGAAAGTTCCTGAACTCATAGTTTAGTCATGTAGTATTATATGCGGCGTATTGGGGTAATTTTTAAAGTTGACCAGGTCGCCCAACACCGAAGTCGTCAAGACTAATGAGCGATAGTGGGGGCTGACAAGTGACTCCAACTAGAGTATTTTAGCATTTGGTTTTGCTAATTCCAAAGTCCTTCACTCTTCTTTCTCCACCTCTCTTCCCTCCCAAACTCTCATTCATCACGGTACTCTCATTCGTCTCAAATGCTCACCGTACTTGGCGGCTTCTTCTTTATCCTCTTTCGTCCCCTATTTTCTTTCTATCAAACTCAAAAAAAATTCTCACTTTCAAATTTTTTCAAAGTTTTTTAATAGAAAGTATTTTTAACCGCTTCGAAAGCTTTTTAAATCAAAGTTTTTTGAATTAAGAGTTTCGGTTGAATTGAAAGTTTTAGAACCAAAGTTTTTGAACAAAAAATTTTTAACAAAAAGTTTTTGAACCGAAAGTTCTCAAACAAATAGAAAGTTTTTAAATCAAAAGTTTCTCACTTAAAAGTTTCCAACCGAAAGTTTTGATTCATCTGAATGTTTCAATTTTTTTTGTATCAGACGAGAAAAAAAGGTGGAAAAGGGGAATAAAGGATAGTATCATACTATCATGTGGCAACACCTAAATATATCCTAACGGACAGCTAAATATATCTTAACAACACCTAGATATATCCTCACCAAAAAAAATTAGTAGTAACAATTAGCAATACCTTTTACGTTTGGCAAACAATGATGGACGCGATCATCATAGAGATCAAAAAATAACGGTGCACACCGGTTTCTCTTCTTATACTAGTATAAGCGAGTCTGGTTCAAAAAATGACGAAAATAGTTTGATTTTTGGATCTGGCTTCTGAAACTGATCGATAAACGAATTCAATTAAAACTTTCGAAAATTCGAAAAATGAAAATCGCACCAAAAAAAAGTCTGTCGATTTTCCACAAAAATCATCGATTATTTATTTATTTCAAAAAAAATTATTTTTAAAACTATACGATTTTCGACCGATGTTTGGCTTGACTTTGCCTATTTTTGAAAATCGATTTGCATGATTTTCTATAAAACGAAAAGTGAAACCCTAATTCCAACAAGAGTTGCTTTGTGTAATTCTTTTTTTTTTTGTTTGCGCTATGTAGTTAGTGCCGATAGAGTGGTACTATCGTCTCTTATATGATGGTAGTGTCGGTATTTTCAACAAATTAAAAATGATCATAACTTTTTACTCCGAAGTCTGCTTTATGTGACCTTGGAATCTATGAAAAACTTATCAAGAGGAATACAATTTCCACCCATATTCAATATTCAAGAAACCATAAATATTTCCATATAACACTAAAACTCCAATATAGCCACACAAATCTAAAATCTGATTTCTCGAAATCTTTAGTATAGACTTGATCAAGAGAGTGACTACAAGCTAGCAAGAGTTTAGAAATGATCAATGCATGAACTTTAGCAATTTGCAAAACATATTTGTAAACATTAACACATGCTTTCAAAAGCAAATGCATAAGCTCCAACTATTTGCAAAACAAATTTGCAAATATTAACATCATGCAAAGAAGAGCAATCAAGAACAAGCATGAACACTTGTTTAACTATATGATGATCAAGTTATGATCTCTAACAATTTACAAAACACATTTGCAAACTCTAATAACATACTAAGAAACTATGTGATGATCAAGTTATGAGTTCCTCTTGAAGCAAGGATACTCCAACAATGATGATTACCATGTGTGTTCATAAAAAAGTCCCAAAATAGATTCTATATCATCTCAACCTATGTCGATGATACCTTATGACGAAGTTTGAGCTTAAAGATTTAGGAAACACCAAATAGTCAGATATTACTTAGGCCTAGAGCTAGAGCATTTTTCAGATAGAATTTTTGTACACCAGTCTACCTATACCAAAAAGGTATTGAAAAAATTTACATAGATAAATCTCATCCTTTGAAGACACCATAATAGTAAGATTCATTGAAGTAGATAAAAACCCTTTCAAATTGAGGATGAAAAATAACAATCTTAGACCTAATTCCCATACATAAGTGTTAATAGAGCACTTATGTATCTTGCTAATTGTATAAGACCTGATATTGCATTTACAGTAAATTTGCTAGCTAGAGATAGTACAGTTTCAACCAAAAGACATTGGACTAGTATTAATATTTTACTCAGATACCTCCAAAGTACTCAAGATCTTGACTTATTTTACCGGAATGACTAAAACTTGAACATGATAGGATATAGGGATGCTAGCTATCTATCTAATCACCACAGTGCCAAATCTTAGATTGAATTTATATTTCTTTGCGACTATACAGCCATTTCTTGAGATCTTTTAAGCAGATATTGGTAGCTACCTCTACCAATCACTCAGAGATAATAATATTATATAAAACCTCACGTGAATATATTTAGCTGAGATATATGATTAACCATATTTAGAAATCATGTGACATTAACACTGATACTCCGTTACCCCACTCAAGTTTCTGGGACACTTGAAATCTCAGCATGAGATGAGAATAGATATCACGACCACGAAGAGGGTACACCGCTGACAATGGCAGACACCGCAGCCAGCAAAGAAAAGTACGGCATGCTTCACGAATTAAATTCAGCAATGGCACTAGGCTGTACAACAAGGTAAGGCTTGCGAGTGCTTGAGATCGGCTCACTCTAAACTAAGGTGGGCATCGTACCGTGCCGTGCCAGGTCCAGCCTCATCGTGCTTCGGTTCAAAACCGTGCCGTGCCACGACGGCCCATCGTGCCCACCGTGCCGGGCCGACTCACCTTTGGCGAGCCTAAGCTCGGCCCATTTGCGGCACGGGCCCGACCCAAACTGCCGTGCCGCCCGTCGTGCCTGGTTCCGGCCGCCAAGACGCCCTGATTGCGTCTTGACCGGCCGTGCGAGCAAATCGCGTCTTTTGCACTGCGCCATCCCATCGTCTTGCGCCGACTTAAAAGAGCCCGGCCTAAGTGCCCACCTCTACTCTAAACTGGATTTGAACTCAAAACGAGCTAAGCTTCACCAAGCCAAATTCAAATAGCTCACGAGTAGTAAATTTACAAATTCTTTGTTATTAAATATTACTATAGTTAACTTATAGTTAACTCTTACCAAACTGAATTAAATCAAGCTCAAACCCAAACATTTTTTTATTATCAAAATTTTGTACATATTAAATTATTGATTGTCTACTCGAGTTTAGAACTCAAATCTATGTTCATGCTCGCGCTCCAACAGAATCACTCGAGCTCGGCTCGTTTGCATGCCCTGTAGCGCTATTAAATCCTGTCGGCATCCGGCAGCCAAGCAACGAGATAATCATGCCAAATCCGCACCTACAGGTACCACCTCAACGGCAGTAAAGCGGTACCAATCGGACACGCTGACACATGTGGTCCGGACCGACACGTGCCGCACGTACATGTTTTTGGTACCTTCTCTACCTTTATTATTGGTATTGGTACTGGTACCTTCTTGATGCGAATGCAGCACATTTATCACTCAAAATTTTCTTTAACAGAAAAAAAGTGCATGCCTGGCCGCTATCTCGAATGCAGAGGAGCACGATCCAGACGTTTACCATTATCTAGATACAGGACACGAGATAATACAGGCACGTGCAGACCACGTTGCCCTTTCTTTAGCACCAGTGATTGGGTAGGGTAACGCTCCAGATATCTTCTGACCAAAATAAATGCGAAGACTACCGACTACCTACAGTGTAAGTGCGTATGGCGCATAGCCCGACAGCAATGCGCCATTGCTTGGGATTACAAGATAGTTTTGACGAGCACAGGAGCAAGGCAGAGGGATGAACAGAACAGCAAGGGCTGAACTACAGATGGAATACCTGCAAAACCGCGTTTTTATGGTCTCTCTGACAGCTCAAGGCATCGCCGTGCCACATTTGTTGCTTTCACCTTTCTAGCACGGAAAGCTGCAAATATTTGTTATAATTTCTGGCCGACACGGTCCTCCTTTTTCCTTCATCACAAGCGACCCAGCACAGCACAAGGGCATGAGAAAGATTGATCATGAGTGATTGATTGCCTTCACGCCCGGGTTACCGTGTACCGTCGCGCTGCCTTTTGAAAGACCGTGGTGCTGAACTCCCTGGTCCAGAATTGTTGCGTGAAGGGCGCTGTGATTGCTCAAATCTACCTATAGAGGCCCTAGATGGCCGAATATGCCCTGAAGCACCACCTGGATGGTTAGATGACTTCTGGAAATGAGGCGAGTTATGTGGTTTGTCCGATAACAATGACGTGAGGAAACCACCAGGTGGAATATATCCCACCCTCCTTCCCTGAGAGAATCTGCTAGCTTCTATTGAACTTTGACTTGAACCCCAGTTTCCTGAGAAATCATCAGATGGAACCATAGCAGGCAAGCCATCATATGATAGGATGCACGCAATAGCATACATCGTTGCTCCAAGAGCAGGTGGGAGAACATCCTGTGGATGTTTGACCTGTAGAAAACATCCTTTTATCAGAAAGACTGGAAAGTAACAAGCTTCATGTGGTCCAACAGTTTTAAGGGATCAAGAATGGTGCATAATGGCGATAAGATGATCCACATGTTTTTTTTTATTCTAATGAGACCATACAATCAGAATAAACCATGAAAAATAAGTCTGTCTAAAAGTGTGCTCATTGGTATATTTTTTTACAGATTTCTCAAATAAAAGTGTGCTCATTGGTATATTTTTTTTGCAGATTTCTCAAACTTACCATTTTCTGCCCTAGTGAAATATCAACAAAATATTATCTCAACAATCATGCAGAATTGAAGAAAAAGTTGGGCATAATGAATTGTACGACAAGTCTTCTGGTATGGCTGGCAGATCATGCATGAAATCATAGAAAACGTTGGATGCTAGATAGAACACAAAAGACAGAACAAATTATAATGCACTAGTACCAGAATAAATTAGAAAATACAGTAACCAAGGTAGAAGGATCTTACTTTGAAAATAATAGCAGATGCTAGACGCTCTCTTAGGCAGTATATTTGAGCAACATCCAGAGCAGTAGAATCAAATCGGAGCCACCGATCAACTACTACTGAAACAGTGTTATCAGGACAAGACATAATCTCTTCTTTTTGTTGTCCCAAAGTCCTTTTCTCAGCTTCATCCTCACTGGATTCTTCCTCCTCTTCATCACTATCATCATCATCAGGTGGAGCAACAACCATTTCCGTAGCAAGCAGAAGTAAAGGATATGACCCAACAACTGAACAATTTTTTATATACATTCCACCATCACCTCGAGTGATCTCATCATATATCATTAGTGGACTCCCAGAAGGTTTGACAAATGATAAGTTAAAGTTGCAAGAATGTGGATGAAGTCGAACTTTGGCACCACTTGCTGTTTCCACAACTGCTCTTCTAGCATTTTTGCGAGGCGGGAGTAATCTTCCTACCATTGGGTAAGCGCCGGCCATAAGGACAGCACGAATGATACCTACCAAAGTTGCAAGTTAATTAATTGCAAGAGAGCAGTTCAATTAAGCGTAATAAAAGCATAATTTGGAAAGTAAGATTCGTGAACTTTTGGTAACCATAAATATCCATTAAAGTACAAAAAACTTAATACAAAAGAAAAGGTATAGAGCGATTTGCTTACGAATAAGAACTAAGGAAGATAACAGGATTGACCTGAAAAAGGATGGAAAAAGCCGTAATACATAAAACTTGTGATTGACATACGTAGCGACTTTAAACTCAATTGAGTTAAATACTAACTTTACACATAGATTGTTGGTACTAGCTGCGACATTCTATGTAAATAACTACAGAAAACTCCAGGCAGTTACCTTGAAAGAATGCAAACTTCTCATGAGTATAATTTCCTAGAGGTCTTGCAAATCAAACCACTTACTGCTTACACATTTAACATGTATACCTACGACTATATGACAGTTTCACATGCCAAAGTAGAAAAAAAAATAAAGGAATACAACTTTTCAGAACTCCCATTTTGGTAGAAATACCTGGATCTTTAGCATTTAAGCTGCAGGCAGATGCATCTGCAGGAACAAATCCTCTTTGAGCTAGTTCATTCTGAAGCTGTTTCCTCATGTTTAATAGCATATTCATGGTGTTTGAAGAGACAAAATACTTTGAACAAAAATGAGCATCTTGGCCCCTATCTTTGGCACGTCTCCAACAGTCAAATGCTGCTATGACAGCAAGCTGATCGCTGAATCCACCATACAAGGAAGCAAGCTCAACTTTGGCCGTAGCTGCCCTTTTTCTCTCATCTGGAGCCATCGGTAGGAGGAAAGGATCTCTATAATCTGCTGCGCATGCCAATGTCAATGCAGGATCCAGGCAGTTCATCAATATACCAAATAAGAGCATCTTGCTTGTGGATGGATGCACTGGAAGGGAACCCAACTTTTCCCCCAAATCTGTCAGTTGTTCATCTTGTGTTAAAGCGCCAAGATCCTGAAGCACAGTAATAGCATTTCTTACAGTTTCTGGAATCGGAGGATCCAAGGTCTTCTTTAAAAAGTCTGCTATTTGGCAGTTTGGATCAAGCAGTTTGACCTGCACCACAAAGATTGGAACATTAAACACCTATCAGTAACAAAATGGTACTCATGTTTTCTAAAGATGTTAAGGACAGTGAAAGTATTAGCTACGAATGTACCTGCAAACATAGTTCCTCAATAGGCATCCTCTTTATTTCAGGAATTTGGTATTCTGGCAATGAAGCTGCTCGGAATCTAGAGTAAAGATGGTAGCAAGTTCCAGGCTGACAGCGACCAGCACGCCCTTCACGCTGTCTTGCACTAGCTTTTGAAACCCAGGAAGAATGAAGTGTTGACACATTATTGTATGGATCATAACTTTTCTCTTTCATTCTCCCACTATCTATGACAAATACAACATCATCAATTGTCACAGCAGTCTCTGCAATGTTGGTTGATAAAATAATTTTACGAACCCCTGCTGCTGGATGTTTGAAAACCTTTTTCTGCTCAGAAGATGGGATCATGGAATGAAGTGACAGTATAAGAAACTTTGATGAATCCCAGAAGAAGGAAGAAGCAAGTAACCTCTCCCTTGTTTGATTTATATCTTCCCACCCAGGAAGGAACACTAAGATAGCTCCTTCACTGGAATCAATACATATTTTCCTAAGCAAACGTTCTATTAGCACAGCATCAATGTGCTCTGGATTGATAGTTGCCAAGTATTTATTAAGCAGCTCATTCTCTTCAGCTGATTTTGTTGAACTACAATCCATATGTTTCTTAATTATTTCGTAAACCTCTTGCTGATTCTCTTGCTGTGCCCAATCTAATGAAGATTTTCCATTGTGATCCCGTGCAAAACAATCCACACCAAATGATAGAAGCATACAAACATCCCCAAGCTGACCCTTTCCAGCAAAAACCATCAAAGGTGTCACACCAGTTTCTGAATGCTGGTAGTTGAAGATTTCTGGGTTCTGCTCTGCAGAAATAAGCTCAAGGAGAGGATCAAATTCATCATTGCTCAAAGCCAGGTTAATTGATTCATCCATTGAGCTTTTGTAATCATCAGTTAATACACTGCTCTGTTTCAGATCATTCGTTGCAGGATTAAGATGATTATCACCTACAGATTGCAGAATAGAAAGCACATCCTCCAAATAGAAAGTTTTAACCTGTGGAAAAAGTAGTTGTCAACAAAGCATTCAGCTAGTTTGAGATCTACAGTCAAAGAATGTAAATGCAGTGTGTTACTAACAGGATAGGTAAACCCTGGGACTTGAATAATTGGGCATCCATTGAAATACTGTGAAAAACGCTCAGCATCAATTGTTGCACTCATGAGTACCTGTTAATCACATTACTACATTAGTGAATACTCTTGTAACAGAAACAAAGATGCTCAGATAAAATTTAGTATTTTAAATATGGCAATGGCATGTCATCCTAAGAACCAGAAGAAAGGACATCTTAATACACCACATGAAAAACCATAGTATAAAAAAAAAACTCCAGATAATGTCAATAATGCAACAATGTCATATTATCAAAGTATCAATCCACCAAAAAAGAAGCCTCCAGGCTTAGACATCCTCTACAAGCCAGTCAACCATTGCATTTACAAAAAAGTTGTAGCAATCTTTTTTTGGGATATCTGATGAATGAAAAATGAAAACTGAACTTTCAAATATTATATACTAATAACTAAAGATAATATTAAATTAAAAAAGAAGATAATTCTTACCATATGAAGATGAGGATACATCGGCAGCAAATCTCTACAAACAATTGTTAAGCAAAAGATATTAGTGCATTAAAATATGCAATTAAAGCAATATGTGCACAAAATGATTTTTATCATAATACCTCAGAATAGCCAGCATGAAATCAGAAAACCTATCCCTTTCATGGATTTCATCCTAGAGAGTAAAAATCAAGTATTAACTCATATTACCATATAGAAAAAATACAAAATCCAACAAAATTAGTGTAAAATAAAGTATTAACCTAGTTAAAAAGTTAAATGCATTGTACACAAAAGCTACAATTCTGCACTCAACGATCTTGAAAGTTCTCTATGAATGAGAGAATTTGTGTAAAGCAAGTTTTTCAGGGAAGATAAACACGACCGGATTATATTGTAAGTTCAAAAAAAAGAAGTCACAAATTTCAGTTTCAATTGTTTGCTACGGGATGATGAAACTGAAGAAATTTTCATAGAACTATTAAAGTATTGGTAGTTAATTTACATAGGACTTGCCCCAGTTTAACAAAGTGGAACCTTAACATAGAGATAGTGATACTCATATGTGGAGAATGTTGAAGGGTGTTAAGCAAAGTTATAAATATCGGTAAACGGTTAACAAATGGTCACCCCACCTTTTAGCGTTTATACGGTAAGCAGCCTTGTAAATGGTTTTAATGTTTAAAATTTAGAGAAATATATACATATGTTTGCAGCAAGAAAATAAGCATCTATTCATCTTCTTTCCTGAATATAGAATGGAACTACCAAGCTCTCAGCAATTGTCCACCGTGGTGACAAAGAAAAGAGATTTGACAATGTTCAACACTTTCATTTGCTGAATACTTCATACGAGATGCTCATGTTGTGCAATTAGTCAGCTTCTTACCCATGATGTGAATGTAATCGGGCTTAGTACCAACGATAAAACAGACCTAGTAATCGTTAACGGCCATTAATTTGTATAAACAGCCCGATATAACAGACCAACCTTGAAATCTAAATAAACGTATCGGCCAGGCCAACTTTAACGTTTTAAGTTTTAACGGCCGTTTACAAGGCCTTAACAGCCTTTGTTTAGAATACTGGTGTTAAGAGGGCACTAAACTAGTAATTAAATTTCAATTTGGTAATCATAGAAGCACTGGCAAAAAAGGAAAACTTTTTTGCCACTGGTGCTCTCCTGAGTCCTGATGCTATGTCCTCCCAAATTACTAGGCACCAGTTGGCAACTATTATGTGCAATATGCTCAAGCGAACTCCAAAAGAAATACAAAGTATAATTATAATGTGAAGGTGATAAAATGTCACAGCTAGATGGAAAAAATAACTTGTTGGTATAGTTCTGATTAGGGTTAAGAGTTTTGCAAAAAGTCGCAACTGTTGTGTGCAATGCGCTCAAGCAAGCTCGAAAAGAAATACAAATTAGAATTATAACGGGACAGTGATGAAATGTCACAGGCTCACAGCTAGATGGAAAAAAGTTGTTGATAGAGATTTGCTTAGAGTTAAGAGTTTCGCAAAAAGTTAGTTCTTGACATTACCCAGTGGCTGGGTTAACTTTGTTTTCTTTCCCCCCCCAGTACACTGTTTTAACTTTATATTGAATATATGCTATAAACAGCAGGGCTCTCCCTTGCGGTATTCCAACAAAAAAAAAGCATGTCACAGCTCAGAAGACAATGATGAGTAATCAAGATATTTGAAAGTTTGAGCATAAACCATTACCACAATAATGTGTGTTATCCCCATAATTGCATCATCGAACGGGAGCTTCGAATTCAGTGTTTTTGATAAGTTAGTCACTCTGCCTATCAATAGCCTCAAAAGAATGCCATTTGTGCAGAACATGATTGATGAATTCTTCCCTCCCTTTGACTCCAAACGTATCTACAATCAAAATAAACATAGTATAAGACAAAAAAGGCCATATCCACATATATTCCACAATTAAAAGCACAATATGGATGGTAAATATATACACTGAAGAAAAAATAAAAGTGAAGAAGAAAGTCCCAAAAAATACATATAAATCAAATGAAGTACTATCCACAGAAAAAAAACTCCCACTGATTCAAAATACAAGGCCCTAAACGCATTTCTAGGGTTTACTTTGTCAACTTGGTCCAATAATACATAGGTTTGATCACGTAAAAATAGTAAACTAGATTCATATTTAAAAATACTTTCATAATACCATACTATTATGATTGTTACCAATACATTGCAACATAAATTAATGGTCAAACTTTAATCTCGGACACCATGCCAAAGCATTCTGGAAGTGATTTGAAATGTAGACTGAAAAGAGTAATAAGTAGGAGATTCAATCCAGAAACGGATCATGAAAATTCTGGAAATTCGATATACCTTATACCCAACAGTGTCGCCAATAGCCTCTCCTCTTTCAGCAGAGATTCGCTCAGCAACTGTATAGCGCATAGAATGGAGTATAATTTACACAAAATCAGAAGATAAACAATTAACTTAAAAAGCAATAGCCAATATGACAATGTATTTAGTAAAAAGCAATAGCCAATATGACATAATGTATTTAGCAAAATTACCTGATATAGCTGATATCCGCCGTGGTTGAGTACATACAATCTTACATGATTCACCCTTGCCCCACATATGATCCAAGATATATTGAGGAACCTAAGTAAGAACGGCATGATTAGTGAGCTAGAAAACTGAAAATATCAATCCCATCAAAAATTTTACTTTTTGTTGCTTGACATATATCTTTTTACACTTGAAATTTGGTTAGATATTTGGCGGTTTTATGCTCATGATTCCATAGGCACTAAAAGAAGTCCATGAATTTTTATCAAATTTCTCTCGAATCAGTCTGTTTGAATAGAGATAATATTGCCATAAATAGCAAACACCAAGCCAAATATCAAGTGTAAACAGATATACGCAAAGCAACAAAAAGTAAAAAAAAAAATCCATGACCTCCGAAAAGGTATTTTATTTATACAAAGGACCTAAAGACTGCAGACCGCGTAAGATTAAGCGCACAGAGATTAGCAAAAGATTGTTTTTAGTTTTTACAGATTATGAGTGGCCAAAGACCATTTGTTTCTTTGTAGGATCCACAAATATCAAAATTCTGAGATATTTGCTCAAGCATACAGAATGCATTTTGTTGATACAAGTATATAACAATAAGAATGGCAGGAAATAGGCAATAGATTGGATAGACATACCAACAATAATTGACAAACAGAGCATACATTAGGGAAAATACAATCAAAACAACTGAATTTATTGCAGGAAATGAAACGGTGAAATTAATCCAATGCAAGATTTTTTTTCATGATCAAACAGTACAATAACAAAGGCCAGAAGAAATGGCACCTGAGTGGTTTTACCGCAGCCTGTTTCCCCAGAAATAAGAACAACCTGGTGGGAAATACAGGATGTGAAATTGCCATGAGCTAAAGCTAAAGAAAATGTTCACTCTGCAGAGCTGGCAGATGTCTTAGTAATGCATGGATCAAAATAAATAACTAGGGTCAGGAAAGTGATGAACATTTTCCTGAAGAGATATCAACCAATTTTTGCATCACGGACAAGCCTCCCATGAAATGAAGTTGTAGTCTAGAGAATGATAGCAACCTCTTGCCTGTTTGGAGTTTAAATATGTAAAAGTCTAGATTATGTCTTGATATTTACCCGGCCCCCAACAGGAAAAAAAACAGCACCCACTTCAGTCCGTTGAAGCTAGTGTGAAGCAACTTCATTTCCAAGATGGATTACCTCTTTTAACAAATTTGCAATATTACATATTTGCATATGTATCTATTTAAATGTGAGGAAGCTTTGGCACAAAGAACAATACCTGGTTGTTTTCCAAAGTTGAAGCAATGACATCCTTGAAGGATGAAATCGGAAGTTTGGATCTGTCTTCAACGATCTGCATACATGTACAAACTTTCAGCTATCAGTTAAATAAGATTATGACAGGTGTAACGGTAGGAACTGACTAAATGAAATGTTAAAAAAAAATCATATCAAGCCAGAATATACAACCTTTCTCAACTGTCTGGATTCATTTATTTTAGACACAAGCATCTCCGCCTTCTTAACTATATCAAGTTTGCGCATTGCTGGCCTACAAAAGGCACTATCTGGCTTCCATTGAATTTTTGCAACCTTATCACTAGAATTCCTGACAGAATCACCATTTAACTCAGCATCACCAGGAGGATAATGCATAAATAGATCTTGCAGAACATTTTTTGATTCTTCAGAAAATCCAAGATGGCTAGGGCCTTCTTCCGTACCAGGCCCCTGCTTCTGTTTACTTTTGTAAACAGAAAGACATCGTCGATCCCCATACCTATAGTTCGCGAATAGAGTTCAGAGTAAACATCAAATGCACAAAGAAAGTTTGATACTACCAAAATAAGTCAGCATAATGAAGAAGAAAAAATGCACCAAGCAGGAGTTAAATAGTTATAGCATACAACTCTTCATTGAAACAAGTTTGCAAAATGAAGCCATTCTAGTTATCAATTACTCACCCAGAACTTTTGGATATCATGCCCATTTTTCTACACATCTCATGGATTGCAGCCCGCTCTTGTTTGGATATACCAGGTTCAAATGTGTACACTGCAGGGTAAATTTTGTATATTACTTTTTTAAGCTCACAGTATAACACAAAATGAATATCAAGCACTCTTCAATAAAGAAAAAAGAAAGAAAGAAGTAGTACAGGAAGCTTTAGTACAATAAATAGGGCAGCGACAATTTGGGGGCATTGTGCTAAAACTGAAATTAGGTCCAAAACATGATAAAAGAAAAAACACCAAAATACAAAGTGGTCACAACACGACATAGGCCACTAGACTTGGCACAGACACCTTGGTATAGCAACAAGGTAATTGATTCAATATCCAAAAACATCAAGAGGGCTATTTCACTGGATGATAGGATCCTAGCTGTAGTTTGTTGGGGGAGGCACAGTGAGGTGAGAGAGTGTCAGTTCCAAGACCAACTGATGGTACATACCATGGTTTAAGGCTTCTACAATACTACAACTACCTTACCAACCATTTAAGGCTTTAAGCTTAACCACAACCATAATCTTGCTGATCAAGTACTTTCCAAAAGTGGGGCCCTATGCAGGCGCTCACATTGCACCCACTAATATAGGCCCAGCTACATGAAGAGTCAATCGCAGGAACTTTTGCATTACTAGTCTAAGGCATACAATTACTCAACAATAATCTGGACTTAAAGTTGAAACTCAATAACTCGATAAAAAAAACACTTCCGAGTTCAATTTTTAGGTCGGATGATGTCATTGTACTAGGGGTGTAAACGGGTCGGGTTCGGGCGGGTAGTAGGTCATCCCGTACCCTACCCTATTATTTTTCTCCTGCAGTGCAGACGCGGGTAGTAAAAATCGGGTAGGGTACGGGTAACGGGTAGCATTTTCTACGAACGGGTAGAAATCGGGTTACGGGTAGTGTGCGGACGGGTATAATACAGACAACGGGTACTTCATCGGGTAGTGCACGAAATACCTAGGATCAAAACATGCGATGAAAACAATCCAACCATCACACTAGTACATCATATAATATAATAGATAACGGCGTATAGTCTAACAAACATACATAGTCCAATTACTCTAGAACATAAAGCAACATAGAAGGTGGTAATTAACAGTAGCATGTTACACCCTAAGTATTTTCCCAAAATCATGTTCTCTACTGCCTAATGAGCAAAACAAAAGTGGTTTCATAATTTTTGAACATATATTGAACAAGTTATGGTTATTTAATTATTTCTTACATTGAAAACCTACTTATTTAACTATTAATGCAAATTAACTCTAAATTCAAAATTCTTTGCATAATATAGAAATATATCAAACAAGGATTGTAACAAAATTTATTCCACTAAGTTTGAATTAACTTTGCACAAAATTTGCATGTAGCTAGTTTCAAACATACCATTCAAATTTGAATTTTGATTTAAATGGATAAACAAAATTCAAATATTTTTGCAGAATATGAAAGTACATGATTTAACATGAATTTAGAAAGTTGTCTCACTCGATTTGGACTTATATTTTAAAAGTTATGCTCAAATGAATTGGCTCGGCATGATTATATCTAGGTACCCGAATAGTACCCGATTGCGAGAATTATCCGGGTACCCGAACCCGACCCGTACCCGCCGGGTATTGCCGATCCCGTACCCGACCCGAACCCGAACCTAACCTACCCGGGTACTACCCGTACCCGTACCCGGCGGGTAGTGTAAAATAGTTTTCCATTAGGGTAATTTTGCATCCGGGTACGGGTACGGGTCGGGTATTACCCGACCCATTTACACCCCTACATTGTACAACCCACGAAAGGCTCTTCAGTCATAGTCAGACAACAGACCATCTTATCTAGACATAAATAGACACTCATGCAAATACTATGTCACAACGACAGTGAAACACATACTGATCAAACACAATGTCGATGAGAAATATTCATCTTCCCTTATTACCACTCAGGATCAGCTGTGAAGCTAGAAACATGGGTGTGACGTTGGCGATCAGTACACCAAAAAAGCTAGCAAGTTAGTCACACCAAAGATTCGCAACCCAAAAGCTCTAAGGATTAAATACGAGTTGCGGAACTAGAATCTACTAATAAAAAGGCAACAGAAAAGACCAAATGGCGCAAAATGGGCGTGCCCTCAACCCTCAGCTCAAAATACCCGAAACCCTAGCCCCCACGGCGCGTGCCACCCAGAGCGGCGTATCCACACCACAACCCCTCACTCGAGCTCCTCCAAAATCGCGGATTCGAAGCACAAAACCATGAGCGATTACACCAGGCACTACGGATATGGAACAGCCAATGTCAGAGGAAGCGAATGGCGCGAACCCTGGGCGTCGGAGGCGCGGAAGTCCTCGAGCACCTTGGAGACGCGCACCAGCGTCGCCTCTCTCACGCTCCCGCCGCCGCCGCCGCCGCCGCTGCCCCCGGCGCCGCCGCCGGCCGCGACCTTCCCCTTCCGCCCCTTCCGCCCCATCCCCCTCCTCCCCCTCGCTGTCGCGGAGCAGGCGTGGCTTGGCGGCTTGGCTCTCGCTTTGGCGCCTCCTCGCTGCGGCCGCTTTGTTGCTGTTGTCGCGCTGTTGCGGTGCACCGAAGGAAAACCTAGCGCGAGACGGTGGTGGACTGGTGGTGCATTTTGTGGGAGCGGGCGGCGTAGGGAGAAGTTTGGAAATGACGGGTACGCCTGACGTGTGGGCCATGCCAGTCGGAGAGGGCCGGGCCGCGTAGAGCAGAGGCGTCGAACAGTGCCGTGCGGAAGCGGAGCGGGCCACGTGCGAGCTTGCGTTGCGTGCACCGGGTGTTGGAGGCTTCTAGCAGCCATTGGAAAAAGGAAAGCCTCGGTTACTGAGGTTGTGATTGGTTGATCGTGGTACATACGAAATAGTTTTAAAAAAATACTTATTTATGTATTTAGTTGTTTGAATGGAACCATTTTATCTTGGTTAGTTCTAAAAAATCAATTTTATTTGAAAATTCAAATTTTATCTGAAAATTCAAATTTTGGTCAAATTTTATCTAAAAATTCCAAACCAAAATTCAAAACCTTGATTACAACTAGCCCATCCACCCTCATCCATTTAACCAAATAAAAAATTAGCTCATCCTATCTATTCTCATCCATCCAACCAAATAAAAAATTAGCTCATCTTATCTATTCTCATCCGTCCAACCAAATAAAAAATCAGAAAAACTGAGAAACGGTATACCGTAGGAACGGTATACCTCTGAAACTCATGAAACTTATGAATTTTTACACTGAAACTCATGAAACTTAGCACTAAAAACTGTTAAAACATAAAACTGGTAAAACTAAACACTGAAACTCATGAAACCAGCACTGAAACTGATAAGTTTCACGGCTATACCGTTGGAACGGTATACCGTTCCCTAGTCTCCCTCATAAAAAATTAGTTCATCCCTATCCACCCAACCAAACAGCCATCTAGATAGCTCCATCCTATCCTGGATGGTCATATATCATCCAATCTCATCCAGGCAACTAGGGTGTGTTTGGTTGCCTATACCAAGTGGTACATGTATGAGATGGTTCAAGAAAAAAGTCATCAATGCGTTTGATTGCTTGAATGGAACCATTCCATCTCATTCAACCTCATCCTATGAATCAAAAGCACCCTAAACGCACCCTACATCACCAGCAACAGTGAAACACGGACGCCGTCGCCACCGTTCAGTGAAAGGTGACCATCTCCTCAAATTCAATGGAACTTGAAATCCAACGCATAGAGAATGTCTGAATGATAGAACTCGCAAGATATGCACTTGCTTGTTGCTGCATTCTTCTGTAGGAGGCTCATTATTTAAGTTGGTAATTTACAAAGCTAGCCGGTGTAACATACAACAATTTTCATGTTAGTGTAGGCGGTAACAATAGACAGGACACTTTTGTCGCTTGTAGTCATTTTGTCATCTCCAGCTACCATAATCAACCATCCAAGTAGAGGTCTGACAATAGAGCGTCCAGCGCCACCAGTTCTCAAAGAGTGAAGTAAACCGGCGGCGGATGAACCTCCTCCATCTTTGACCTCGAGACGTTCCCAGTGAGCACACTCTCAGACATGGCCTCGTCGCCCTGGAAAGGCTGCACCAGGGCAATCCTTTCGGGAATCGCCTGGCCGCCCTCGACACGAGCAAGAACCTCATAGTGTGCCCTCAACTTCCTGGGCTTCGTCTTCCACTCAGGGAAGTTAGACCAGTTCACCTCTCCATCAGCAATCCTCTTCTCCACCGTGAACCCCATCTTGACATATGTTTGCGCCGAGGCCCGCCCCTTCAACAACTTGAAGGTCCCCTTCTCGCTTGCTTCCTTTCCGAGGAGCGAGGCCAACAGCTCCTCGAAACCCTGCAGGCTGCCATCTGATCCATTCAATGACAAAAGGGGCCACAATCCAGTGTCGTGTGATTCATCCTCGTCATCAGTGACAGCAGGGATCTTGCGTGAGGAGAGCTCCACTTGGCCAGGGGCCAACCGTTTGAGCTTGAGCTTGTCATTGGGAGACATGGAAGGAGTAGAGGATAGGGAGGTTGGACCCTCTATACGGAGGGAGAGCAGGGGTTTCTGATTAGACCGGGCTGCGCCACGTAAGGCTTGCGCAATTGATAGCAGGCTAGACAGGCGGCCCTTGTAAGTGGTACGGTTGAGAGGAAGTGGTAATTCAAGTGGCAACCGGAGGCTCACAGCCCTGGCACCCTTCACTGTAACCACCGCACCATCAGAGAGAACAACTTTCTTCAGGGTTCCAGCGTCCACATCATGCTGTAAAGAAAAGAAGCATTAGCATTTCATATATATTATTGTGAAAATTCACATTAATACATATATAAAGTAGTTCACCCCCAGTAAGAATAATTATCAACAGGCTGCACCACAATGGTCGGCATGTATGCCACATATATTATAATTTCTTCGGTCAGAAGAATTTTGCTATGGCTAACTAAGTCATGGTATCTAAATGACCAATCTTATATGAATGTAACGCAGCAGAAGGTGTTAGCTCTCTAGCATGCATACAGAAATTTGTACTTCCAGCTTTTGAGTTATCCCTTAGAAATTACCTAAACAGATAGACTATATCTAGCAAAATAATGCTAAGTTTATGGGTTATGTTCAAGCTACGGTGGACCAGTTTACTACAGCTGAGTACTAGCCAGAGCACCTGAGAAGAGTGAGATATACTCTATAGCTCTAGTAAACATCATTGCTGTGCAGAATGCACAATGAAGCAGTTGAGTCCCATAACGGGTTTTTGTTCATTCTGCTAACGCAAACCAGAAGTTCACAACTGAGCTGGAAAGAAAGCCCCAATGTTCATCTGAGAATTCAGGAACAAGCTTGCATTTAATGGACAAAGGGTTCTAAACTTCAAATAGTACAGCTGCAACTTATAAACACATAAGCTCACTTCAATACATTCTTTTCTGAAAACGCAAGTACAATCATTGCTTGTTATGCATAAGTAAATGCCCTCGTGCTGGCTTCACTATTTAGCTGTGTGACTTCAAAATCTTCAGCCCACAAAGTTCAGACTTCAGAGTTTATGGTGCCAAAAGAATTATCTTCTCATCATTTTCATCAAACTAATTTTAACTGGACTGAGATCAGACAATTGTACAGAACAGCTTAGGGCAGCATCATGTGACTATTAAGGATATACTCTATATATTGTGGCAATTGGCCTCATATTGAATACAAGTCCTATTCATAATATGGTATCAGAGCCACGGTTAAAACCCTAGCCTCAATCCTTTTCCGCTGCCGCCGTGCCCGGGAGAAGCAATCTGCTCTCCTGGGCGGGCACTTGCCCACGGCTTCTTCCCAGCTCACCGTGCCGCTCTCCGGCTCGCCTCGACGCCGTCGCGGCCGGCCTCGTCGCCTTCAGATCCGGCCGACGCCGGCTCACCTTGACGTTGTCGCGCCCGACCTCGTCATCTTCGGATCTGGCCGACGCCGGCTCGCCGCCCTCCTGCTCCGTGAGGTTTGCGCGCCCGTGAAGTTTGTTCGAAGACTTGTCTTGGGCTCAGATAGATCTGGCGTCGGCTCAAGTCCGCATCGTTGTCTCCGGCTTGCCATCGTCGTTTTGGCCGGTCGCCATCTCCACCTTGCGTCGCCTGGCGCCCCTTCACGACGATCACCGAGCATCTTTCCCGTCCGCCTTGCGGCGCCGGCGTAGAGCTCTTCTTCGCGTCAATCGCCTCCACGCAGGCAACTTCAATCTGCGCCAGCGCCGTCCTCTGTCTTCCGCGTCGAGGCCGTCTCCTTCGGATCTACGCCGGCGCCGCACCGATCAGCCGTCCGCCCAGCACTCTGCAGCAACGCCTCCGTCCGGACGTGCTCCGACCCGTCGGCCAGCGCTCCGCCTCCGGTCTCCGCTGCCTCCGGCCGTCGCGCCAATCCCTTCTGTTGCCCACCGACGCGCTATCTTCTCCGATCCGCTGCGCTCCGTTCTCAGGCCACCAAGCTCTCGTGCCGTCATTTTTGCCGCCGATTGGAGGAGCTCTTCGTGCCCGACCGGACCCCAAGGTTGTGTTGCTCTTCTTTGGACGTTGAACAAAACTCAGGAGCTTCACATCTAGTACTTGTGAGGATAAGTTCACGTGAAGTGCTTTCCAAGTCCCTCTGGATTTTGTTCAATTCTCACCTCACGTGAAGGTTTTGGCTTTCAAGTCCGGTTTTCAAGTCCAACAAAAGGTTCCGGATTTGTGCAGCTTCGGTTTTGGCTCCGGCTTCTTGGATCAGCTATAGCTCCTGTCTTCTACATGACTGGCTTGGCTCCAGTTCGGTCGGCTCAGCTTAGATTCTTTTCAACTAGGCTCAGCTCATTCAGCATAACTCTGTCATCTTTGCTTTCGTTGGCTTGATGGCTTTCGGGCTACTGTTTTTTAGTGCTGCGGTTAGTAATTCTTAATATTTTCTTTAGTCTTCCGTTGCATCCATCCAAGTCTTTAGCATCTTGATTCAGTCGTTGCTCGGCTCTTTTATCGGCTCGGCTCATTCTGTCAACTCTTATTACCTCGGCTCGGCTCGTTTTGCCAGTTTTGTTGGTTCTTCTTCGTCGACTCGGCTCTACCGTCGGTTCTTCTTCGTCGACTCGGCCCTACCTTCGACTTTCGTTCGTCGATTTGGCTTCTTCGTCGACTTTTCTTCACCGACTCGGTTCTTCGTTGGTTGTTCTTCGTCAGCTCGAATTTTCAAGAGTTACATGCTACGACGGCTACTTCAGGATTATGACTTTCGATTTTCCCTATTTTAGTTCATCCCTTCCAAATGCAATGCTATTGCATACGCCTTGCATTTGTGGGGGGTGTTAAGGATATATTGTCTGTTATAGATGATTGCCTTATCTTTTGTCCTTTGCCTTATCTCTTGTACCCTCATGTACTCTATATATTGTGGCCGTTAGCCTCATATTGAATACAAGTCTTATTCATAACAGTGACCACTCCTACTTTGGTTTATTGTCGAACTGACATCAGAGACCCAATGAAGTTCTGCTCTACAATCTCTATCCCCTGACCACAGACATATTTGGTGTCTGCCATATTTGACGTATGAGGCAAAGAAAGATGTAATTTTTAGCTCTGTTTTGATTTTTGCCAAGGGAAGCGAAATGCAGTTTTTAAGCTCTGACTCCTGAGTCCTTTATCTCAGCTACGTCCTGATGTTCCAGAGTCCAGACTAAGAAAAAATATAATATTTAGCTCAACTTCCTGATGTTATATTCCCATTATATGTCTGAGGTAAACAAGGATACAATATTTTTCACTAGTATCTCCTGAACCCATCCTCGATTTGAATTATTATCATGCCTGAGTGAATTGAGCTAAACAGGAAAGCAAGGATAAATTGGGCTCTCTAGATATTCAGATACAAGCCGAGTAAAATAGATCACAATTCACAACCAACCATCCAGTATGCTTAAACAGAAATTCATGCCTGAGAGTCTTCAGCTAAAGAGGAAAGCAAGGATAATTTGGGCGAGCATGCCTGAATGCCTGACCCTTTGCTTTCACACCCTTCCCATCTCTAGATTTTCACATATAAGCGGGGTAAAATATATCACAATTCACAACCAACCATCCAGTATGTCTAAACAGAACAAAAGCATTTACTGCAATTCATCCATGAGTACCGAGAAATAACTTTTTCCTCTTACCGGCAAAGCGAGCCTGACGTCGTCGCCATCCTGGATCCAGAGCTCCAAAGGGCCGGCGAGCTGGAAAGGTGGCAGGGTCGGTTCGATGGCCCCCCTCCGGATCTCGGCAAGAGCCGTGTCGTCGGCATCAGCCTGGGAGCGGAAGATGGGCAGGTCGACGAAGTCCCAACGGTTGACATCCTCCAGCAGGCGCACCGGCACCACCTTCCTCCCGACCTCAATGTCGAACTCGTACGAAACCGCCTGCCCCACCAGCGCGTCCCGCACGTCGAACCCGGACACCTTGAGCTCCTCCGACTGGAACCCCAGCCCCTTCACGATCGCGTCCCTCAGGTCCTGCAGCACAGATCAAGCAACCAGCATCGCGTACGTCACATTAGATTCGTCGCACCTGCGGCCGATCAGATCAGATCAGAATCAAGCCGTAGCACGAGCGAATCGGAGGGAAACTCACGGAGATGGCCTTGGGGACGGGCGGCCTGGGCGCCGCCTCCGGCCTCGCAAGCCCGCGCGACGAGCCGATCGCGAGGAGCAGCGTGAGCGGGAGCGCGAGGAATCGCCATCGTGCTCGAGCGGCGGCCATTGCTGCTCGCTCCCCTTCTCCCTATTCTTTGCTTTTTCCTTTTGCGAGAGATAGGAGAATAAAAGACGGAATTTAACTCTACGACCTTTTTTTTAATAACTCCATATAACGGGGCGTATCGCGTGCGATCGAAAGGTTTGGTCTGATAGGTCTTAATCAGTAAAAAAGTTTCAAAAAATTTTAAAAAAAATCATAGATATACATCTCAACTTACCCCATATATGTATAAAAGTTCATGATCAAATTCATCCTATGCTAGAAGTAGCGTAGGACGAATTTAATCATGAAATTGTATACGTAGATAGGGTAAGTTGAGATGTACATCCATGATTTTTTTCAGAATTTTTTAAAACTTTTTTTAGTTTGATTGCACGGTGATTGCACCAAACCTTTGATTGCACAGGATATACCCCCCATATAACACTCTATCCCCGTACATTCCTGTGGAAACCCACGTGAGAATTTACCTCAGGCCAATTTGAGTCTCGTTTGGAGGACAGCACGAGCCCAAATATCCCAGGCCCATCCCGGCCATTCCACCACGAGTGGGGGGGAGGGCGGCGGCGGTTTGTCTCTCGCCAACGCCTCTATGCCTCCATCCCCTTAGCTCTCCTCCTCCTCTCTCCCTCATACATCCACATTCGCGATGCTGTCCATCATCTTCGTCGACGACGACTAGAGCGTCAACCTAGGCAACGTTACCGTTCAGCGGTCGCTCGCCGTCCGCAAGCTGCAGGGCATCGTCATTGACCACATGGGCGTCGTGCCGTAGTAGGTCTCGGCGTTCCTGCGTGCCTACGTCGGGCACGCTACGTGTCCCTTGGCGAGGGGACCGACCTCACCGCCACCGTCGCACACGAGGGCTCCAACCGCTACGTTCTCGCCGTCCTTCGTTGATCCCGTCGTGAGCATATCCGTGTGAGGACCCATCTCTTTGGTCCCGCTCACGCCGGAGCACAAGACGTCCCGATTCATACGAGGACCCGTCACGAGCAGATATGTATGACCCGCTCGCGCCGGAGCGGAAGGACTCATCTCTTTGGTCCTCGAGGCCCCTCGCTCGCGGTAGGGGATGCCCTCCTCGTGCCTCGAGTGCGAGGCGGCGACCGCGGGCATGCACGAGCCAATCTTCCACTGGTTAGCAAGTTGGTATCCATGTCATCTCTTCTTGTTAGGTATGTAAAGAGAATTAAAGCCTGGTGCCAATTGATACTTGCTATTGAGTTTTTGTTTGGTAGTGCTAGATCTATTTTTGGTTATTTGCATGCAATTTGGAGGTTGAGAACCTACACCAATGGACAACATGGTCCTTAAATTTATGTTATTTTTTGGGGGGAATCCTCATGCAAGTACCTATTGTGGCAAGTCTAAGGGCTAACATATTGTACTTATACATACCAAACAGTGTTATGTTTTGAATAGAGCCACTTTGATGAATTATGAAGTGGTGCAATGTCTGTCTGAATAGAATTGTGTAGTCTATGAGTTAAAATTGTCAGTATGGATGCATGGCCATTGGTTCTTAAAAACAGCTACTTATTTTTGTAAGGTAACAATGCATTTTAGCAAATCTGCAATGTTGCCTTTTGTTTCCAATGTCTTTATCTTCGGTTCTAAGTCTGGGTAAGGATGCAAGTGGATGCGGACTGTCCGCTATCCCACAAAAAACATTAAGTGGGCTCCCGTAAATCAGCCCACTCCATTATGTGGCACTTGCGGGAGGCTTGTATAGCCCATAGAGAAGCCCACTCGCAGGTGTCGGTGTTTCGTGCACCGGCAATGCGAATTTATGGTCGAAAGGGGGTCGCGCGCTCCCTCTCCCCGAATGGTCGACTCAGGAAGCCAGGTGTTTATACTGGTTCGGGCCGAATGTCCCTACTCCAGTTCGCTTGGTCGAGGTGTATTGCTCTTAGCGTCGAACAGTCACCGTGGGAATACAAGGAGAGCTGGTCTCGACGGGGATGAATGTACCGATGGGTTTTTTGCTTCCCTTCTCTTGATCCTCCCTCCCTCCCGGGGTCCTGCCTCTCCTTATATATCCGGAGGCGGCAGGTTACAAATGGGAGTTGGAGAAAAAAGAGGAGGGGATACTGTACGTCTTGGAGTCTGGTCTTCTTGTCTTGTCGTCCGACCAGGCCCCGACTAGTCGCTACGCCGGGTTGGTAGCCCTGTGGCGGGAAGTCTTTCTGACGAGGTGACGCATCACACCGGGCGGACGTCAGCCCGGCATTTAATGGTTCTTGACCTCGGCTTGGTCTCGGGAGGGGGCGCTTCTCTGCGGTGTGCCAGCGGTGACGGGAACGGGGCTTGACTTCTTGGCGAACCCTCTGACATCCTCGGGAAGGAGCCGCCTACCCGTCACGGATATCGAAGGGCGTCACGCATACCGCAGGCGATTGGCCCTTCGAGTGTTAGTGGCTCCGGCCGACCATGCGCTTTGACCTGGGGGGTCGGGGTCGGCCGGACGCCTGGGACTGGTTTTGATCGGTGTGATGCCGGACCTTTGCGCCCACGAACTTTTGCCGAATCAGGCTTTTGAAGGATGTCACCGCTCGTGGTCTCGGTGATGGAGGTACCCATGGTATGGGTATTCGCCAAGAGCCAGAGCCCCGCCCGGTCGGAGCCGGTCGGGGGTTTAGCGGGTCGAGGGCGACCGCCAACCTGGAGGTCGGCGACGTTCGGGTGGCGCGATCGCTGGCAGCCGCCAGCAGCGGGCCCGGTGCGCGAGCGCACCCGTGGTGTAGCCCCGAGCCCCTGCGGGTCGAAGAGCCGGCCGGGTTTACCTTGCCGAGGCGCCGCCAACCTGGAGGTCGGCGACGTTCGGCTGGCGCGATCTGCGCCAGCTGGCCGCCAAAGGGCCCGGGCAAGGCGAAGGCATCTGGTGGGTGTAGCCCCCGAGCCCCGAGCGGTCGAAGAGCCGGCCTGGTTTACCTTGGCCGACTCGGCCGCCATGGTTATGGGACCTTTAGAGTCATGTGAGCGAACGCGCGTTTACCTACGTCGGTTTGAACGCCGTGCTCGTGCGAGCTACAAACGGGCAATCCGGGTGGAATCTTGGCGATCCCCCTCGAGGGGGGTCGTTCCCAAGCGGACGTAACTCCCGGCGTGGGCGTCCGACCCACTGTGGGCATTCCATGAGAACCTTTCCTTACTCGATCCCGTATCGGGCTACCGGGTCGTCCGCCGACCCGGAGCGCGGCTGGCCGCTACTCATGGATGAGCTCCGCGGGAGAGTGTGAGGTATGGTCCCGGATGCGGGTTAGGGTGATTGGGTCGTCCGCCGACCCAACTGGAGGCCCACTGGGAGCTCACCCCGGCCCGCCCCTCGCTCTTTTTTACGTGCTGGGGCGGCTTTAGTTCCGGTCGGCCGGATTTGGCCTTCGTAACCCCAACACGGTGCCGGGCCTCGGGTGTGGGCCCGAAGGCGATCCACCGTCCCCGAGGCCGGGCGGCCCAGCGAGCCGTTTCATACCTTTTTTCGGGTTGTTTTGGCCCAGTTTTGTTCGGCGGAGTGCGCGGCGCTGCGCGGCGTGCGGCGCGAGGCGGCTATCCTGTCGAAGCAGTTAATGCTTAGTGGGATTTAAATGGGCTGCGGCGCGTTACCGGAGTAGTGGGCGAGGTGGCAGGCGGACGGTCGGCGACCGTGCCAGTTCACGAGGAGGCGTCGGTTGGGCACGAAGATGCGCCTGTTCCCGCCTAGCGCCTATAAAAGAAGGTGAGGGCGGTGCGGGGAGAAAGGCTTCCGTTTGTGTCTTCTGCAAAAAAGAGGAAAAAAGGCACGAGGGAAGGAAGAAGGCTCCCTGCTTCCTTGCGCCGCCGCCTTGCCCGTGACGGAGATGTCGCTGTTCAAGATTCGCCTCGCGCAGGCCGCTTCCTTGGCTTGGAGAGGAAGGGGTTCCTCCCTCCACGGGTCGAGTCCGGCTGGCGGACGCCGCCGGCCGGGACCGAGGTCCCCGAGGTGGGTGACGGGGAGATAGTCTCGCTGGCTGCCTTCTACGAGCGCGGATTTTGCCTCCCGCTCCACCCGTTTGTCCGCGGGCTGCTGTACTTCTACGGGGGGGAGGTGCACCATCTGAACCCAAACGGGGTCCTCCATATTGCGGCCTTCATCACGCTGTGCGAGGCCTTCCTGGGGATCGAACCCCACTGGGGGCTCTGGCACCACTTCTTCTTCGCGCGGCTGCCATCGGACGCCGCCGGTCTCCTCGGTGCCCTGGCAATCCAACTGCGCCCCGGCCGCAAGCCGTTCTATATTGACGTGAAGCTGCCGTCGTCGAACCGGGGGTGGCACAGCGAGTGGTTCTACGTTCAGAACCTTGGCACCAGCGCCCCAGCCTACAGTGGGAATCTGCCGGTGCAGAATCCCCGCTGGACCTGGGGTCCCGACTCGAAGGACAAGAGGAAGGTGGAGGCAGTCCTCGAAAAGCTCGAGGATATGAAGCGGCTGGGCCTGACAGGCAAGGTGCTCATCAGCACGTTCATGGAGAGGCGCATCCAACCCTTTCGGGATCGGTTGCGCCCCATGTTCGAGTACACCGGATTGTCGGACCCCGCGAGGTCGTCGGAGCGGGAGCTTCCTGTGTCGGAGGTCCTTGCGCGCGTGATTGCGGTCTCCCTCGTGGGCGATACCGAGCCGATGGGCGAGGCGCCCGCACCGTTCTCGGCGCAGAACCCGCAGAATTTGGTATGTCGGGTGGTTTCTGTTTGTTTTTTTTTGCTCCCCCGCCCCCTTACCCGAGTGCGTTTTCGCAGGGGCTCGGCGGCATGATCTCCCGGGCCTTGCTCCCGGGAGAAAAGGAGGCGAGAGTGGCCGCGCGCCTCCTCAGGGACCAGCGCGACGCCGCCCTCCAGGCGAAGAGGGTGGAGAAGGAGGCCGCGAAGGCGCGGAAGAAGAAGGAGCGCGCGGACCGGGCCGCGCGCGGCGAGGAGGTCTCCGACGAGACTCTGAGCGATGACGACGAAGAGTCGTCGTCGAGCGAGGGGGAACCGAGTGCCGGAGGCGACTCGGGCGGTTGCGATGCGGGTTCCGACCACGGGGTCGGCGACCGCAATCCTGGGGACGATGTTGCAAGTGCAGGGTTCGTCCTGAGGAGACAGAGGTCTCTCACGCCCCCTCGCAGGGGCCCGGCGAAGAGGGCGCAGGCGTTGCTCGTTCGATCTTCACGGTAAGCGCCTCACGCGTGCCCCGACCGATCTTCGCCAGCGTTTGTTTTATACGGTTCCTGACTGGTTGTCGCGTGCAGGGGGCATTCCAGCGTAGGAAGGGCGCTGAGCCCCACCTTGGCGGCGAGGGGTCGCATACTCCCGCCTCACTTGCTGGGTCCGCGGCGGCTGCCGGAGTGAGGGTCCCTCGCAGCGCCCTTCCCACGGCGAGCTACCGGTGAAGTAATGTTGCCGGCGGAGGAAGCGCCGACGGCCGCCGGCCGCGACACCGGTGGGGAGGTCTCGCTAGGCCCGCCTCGCGGCGCCGATCGTGGAGGTCGGCGAGTCCGCTTCGCCGGGGAACCGCCGCCCGGTTCGAGCGCCAGAAGACCCGCAGCCGTCCGCCGCGGGCGCTTCGGTAGGGCAGGATGCCGGGTCAGTGCGGCCGCCGGTTGCCGTGCTGACCTGGCCCGGCAGCGACCCGACCGGAGAGCCGGCGTTCGTCTTGGACGACGAGGCGGAACGTGGGGACTGGAACACTGCGGAGCGGTGCGAGAAGGAGGTGGAGAAGGAAATGGGGAGGATCCGCACTGACCTTCTCCGCGCCGTTGACGCTTCCTCCCGGGCGATGAGGCTCATCGTTCAGGAGTCCCGCCCGGCCGGATCGGTAAGATTTGATGGGGGTCCGCTTTTTGTAGATATTTTTTTGAGTGAAAAAAGGAGGCTGACCGGGCGGGCGATCCACTTGCAGCGTCTGGTATCCCGGGCGGTGGACAAGTCAAGGTTCCTCCGGCGTCTGCACGGGCAGGGGAGCATCGCGGAGGAATCAGCGCGACGCCGAAGGGCGCCACGCCGAGCAGAGAAGGCCACCGCGTCGGCCAATGGTCGGAGGAGGTCACTGCAGCCTTGCAAGAGGCTCAGCGACTTATGGAGTCGTTGACCGAGGAGAGGGCTGTGTCGGCCTCAAGTGAGGCCGAAAGGGCCAAGACTTCTGCGGTCCGCGCAGAGGAGTCCGCCCGGGCGGAGGCCGTCCTCTTTCGAGAGGAACTTGAGTCGGCCCGAAGGGAGGCCGACCGACTGCGCGGCGAGCGGGATCTTGCTCGAGGGGAGCTCGCGTCCAAGCGGGAAGTGCGCAGCAAGGTCGAGGAGGAGCTACGTGCTAAGGAGGCCTCCGTGACCGGTGGGTGGTCCCACCTCTTGGTAGTTGCCGCAGCGGGCGTCTTCTAATGCCGTTTTGTTTTTTGTAGAGCTGCGGAAAGACCTTAGCGACATGCTGGAGTCGCGAAGGGCGGCGGTGGAGCTGCGGGATGCAGCGGTTGAGTCACGAGACTCGGCCCTTGTGGACAAGCGGGTGGCGGAGAGGGATGCGACCGATACGACGGTCGAGCTAACGACCCTCCAGGTGGCCAGCCAAGCCGTCTGCGACCGACTGCTTGGGCTTACTCCGGGCCCCAGTGCCATCTCCGCTATCCTCGGGAGGGTCTCGGGGCACGTCGAGGCGTCGATGCGGGAGGCGGCGGTGCTTGGCGCCTCCTCAGCCCTGGTTAACACCGTCTCTTACTATGACGATGTCGACCTTGAGGCGGTTGGGAGCGGCGTTGCCACCGATCGGAGCGACGAAGAGGTCGAAGCATTTATGGCCCAAGTCGACCCCTGTGCCCAGGAGATCGCCAGCCGGATCTCGCCACGGGACATCCTCCACCGTGGAGAAGGAGACAATTAGTTCTCTTTGTTTTTTCTTTCGTAGTATATGTAATGAACATAATTGCTTCAAACGAGTCCGTCCTGCCGGATCGCTTTAAGTTTTTTGCCTGTCTACCTCATGCTTCTTCTGTGATTTGGACAATCTTACGACCGTAGCTACAGGGCCCGCGGGGGTGCCCTGAGAGCGTAGGTGTCGTGCCAACTACATCTGAAGAAAACGCGGGATAGGACAAGCGACCTAGAGCGCTTGCTTCGCGGAGGAGAAGTGCTTAGGTCAGACTGCCTCCTTCGCGAAGCTTCCATTTGGTCGGTTGGAACGCTGACCTGAGTGGGAGTGCTTCGACCGACCCTAGCGTCTCTTGTTCGGAGGACTTGTTTCCCCACAGAGTGCCACTTTGAAGCCGTAGCCACGGAGGCGTAGGCCACGGTACTTTGGGCCGAGGAAACAGCCGCGAGGTAGATAGCTCGGTCGGTCGAATTATGGCTTAGGTCAGCGACTCGTATGCGTTTTAACGACATCCCAGGTCGGACTGCCCTGACCGATCAAGCTATCTTCCGCTCGGGCAACTTCCTTTTTGCGCGAAGTGCTACTCGGGAGCCGTAGCCACGGGGGCGTAGGCTGTAGCATTCGGTTCGAGGAAATCACTACGAGGAAGATTGTTTGGTCGGTCGGGGGTTGACCTGGGTTAAAGTAGATCGCTCGCTCGGTCGGTCTGCTGACCCAAATCGAAAGGTTCCGTCTGATCGGCCTTGGCCTCTTGCTCGAGTAGCCCCCCTCTTCCGCAAAGTGCTACCTCGAAGCAGTAACCGCGGGGGCGTGGTCTGCAGCATTTTGGGTTGAAGAGGTTACTATGAGGAAGGTAGCCCGGCCGGCCGGGTTATCGATCTAGGTCACTGACCCCTGGGGTCGTAAGCAGCCCCCTACTTTAACCCAGGTCAACCCCCGACCGACCAAACAATCTTCCTCGTAGTGATTTCCTCGAACCGAATGCTACAACCTACGCCCCCGTGGCTACGGCTCCCGAGTAGCACTTCGCGCAAAAGGAAGTTGCCCGAGCGGAAGATAGCTTGATCGGTCAGGGCAGTCCGACCTGGGATGTCGTTAAAACGCATACGAGTCGGTCGGTCTGCTGACCCAAATCGAAAGGTTCCGTCCAACCGGCCTTGGCCTCTTGCTCGAGTAGCCCCCCTCTTCCGCAAAGTGCTACCTCGAAGCCGTAACCGCGGGGGCGTGGGCTGCAACATTTTGGGTTGAAGAGGTTACTATGAGGAAGGTAGCCCGGCCGACCGGGTTATCGATCTAGGTCACTGACCCCTGGGGTCGTAAGCAGCCCCTGAGTGGTGCGTGGGGACTGAGGGTGCAGTCGCCACGCACCGCTTGAGCCTGCGGCAAGCGCGCGATAAATTTGAGAGGGATTTTTGTTTTGGAGATAAGGCTGGATTAACTCGCCTGGAGGACCGTGCCGATTTTCGGAACTGGTGTTGGACGCTTCGGCTTCCGCTCCCTGGCGACTTGGGGCACTTCGTCTTCCGTGCCGCGGGCCATAAAAGGAGAGGCGCCAGTGCGCTTGTTACTTTGCCAAGACTGCCACCAAACGAACCTTCTTCGCGCGCTATGGCGGACCGCTACACACAGCTCCGGGAGGAGGTGGGCGACGAGCAAGCCTGGCTGCGGGTGGTGGTGGAGGTCGAGGCCGAAGCCGTGCATGGGGATGCGCGGCGAGTTGGCGTCCTCGTCGCGGGCATTCCCAGGCTGTGGGAGGTGAGGGCGCCGCTGATCCGGCAGGATCGAGCGACGCCACGCGTCGTTTCTACTGGCTGGCGCGCACCAAGACGGCAATACCGCGCTTTGCCGAGTAAGGGACCTTGGCGGGTGGTTCCTTTCTACCGGGCGTATGTTCCTCCTGTAGATAAATAAAGTGCTTTCGTTTGCTCCCTGTTTTCCTTCTTCTTTGAGAATTTCGTCCTCGCGCTCGCCCATAACCGTAGCTTTTAGGGACCGCAAGGGGTCAGGCGTAGGCTCGAGGCGGCGCTTAGTGCATGTTTGTTGTCAGAACGGAACGGCCTGACCAACTGTTGGTCGGTCGTCTTTGTATTCGCGGATTTCATGACCTCTGCTTTCGGGGCGGAGGTCGTAGTACTTGTGGTCAATCGAGAACGGGAGAGATTTCGAGAGAGAGAGAGAGCATTTAGTCGGTCGTCCGACTGCCGCGGCTTCCTTTGCTTAAGTATCTCTCGAGTGGTACAAAAGAGGAGAGAGGTCGGCTATGAATAGAACCTTCTCAGCTTCTCTATGTTCCACGCATTAGTCACGAGATTTCCTTCAGTGTCCTTGAGACGGAAGGTGCCGGGTCGTAGGACTTCCGCGATGGTGAAAGGGCCCTCCCAAGGCGGAGAGAGCTTGTGTCTGCCCTTCGCGGATTGGACTTGTCGTAGCACCAAGTCGCCGACTTCGAACGACCGGTTGCGAACCCGGTACGTGGTATCGGTGAAGTTTGTTGATACTTGGCCGATCAGCAAGATCGCGACATCTCGTGCTTCGCCGAGTTGGTCGAGGTCGTCTTCTTGCCGCGCCTCCGACCTCCGTCTTGCCGTTGTAGTTCTGCACTCTTGGCGCGCCGTACTCGAGGTCGGTCGGGAGGACGGCTTCTGCCCCGAATACCAAGAAGAATGGCGTGAACCCGGTCGATCGGGTCGGCGTGGTTCGTAGGCTCCAAAGAACGGGAGGCAGCTCGACGGCCCACCGTCCCGCGAATTTCTTCAGTCGACTGAAGATTCGCGGCTTAAGTCCTTGGAGGATCATGCCGTTGGCCCGCTCGGCCTGGCCGTTGGCGCGGGGGTGGGCAACCACCGCCCAGTCGACTCGGATGTTGAAGTCGTCGCAGAACTCGAGGAACTCCTTCCCCGTGAACTGTGTCCCATTGTCGGTGATGATGGAGTTGGGCACCCCGAAGCGGTAGACAATGTGGCGGAAGAAGCCTGCTGCCTGCGCCGAGGTGATAGTCGCCAATGGCTTGGCTTCTATCCATTTGGTGAACTTGTCTACGGCGACGAGCAAGTGGGTGAAGCCCCCGGGCGCCTTTCTGAAGGGCCCGACCAGATCGAGCCCCCAAACCGCGAAGGGCCACGTGATAGGGATTGTCTGTAGGGCTTGCGCAGGCAGGTGCATCTGCCTGGCGAAGAATTGGCACCCTTCGCAGGTGCGAACGATTTGCGTTGCGTCCGCCATGGCGGTCGGCCAGTAGAAACCTTGCCGGAAGGCCTTTCCTACCAGGGACCGTGGCGCAGCATGGTGCCCGCAGACCGCGTCATGGATGTCGAGCAGAAGGTGTTTCCCTTGGTCGGCCGGGATGCATTTCTGAAGGATTCCGGATGGGCTCCTCTTGTAGAGGGTGTCGTCGACCAGGACAAAAGACTTGGCCCGCCGAGCGAGGCGTCGAGCCTCGGTGGTATCGGCGGGGAGTGACCCGTCTGTCAACCGGTCGATGAAGGGTCGCCTCCAGTCGGTCTCGACGTTTAGGACATCCAAATCCGACCCGGACGGGTGAGCATCTGACCGAAAATCAGTCGAAGCGTCCGTCTTCGGGGGGTCGGCGGTGCCCTCAGTACTTGGATCCAATCGGATTGACGGTTTATGGAGGTCGGAGACGAAGACTCCGGGGGGAACCGGCCCTTTTCCAGAGGCGAGGTTGGCGAGGGAGTCGGCTTCACTATTATAGCGCCGGTAACTGTGATGGAGCTCGAACCCCTTAAACTTTTCTTCGAGCCTGCGGACCTCCAAGCAATAGACGGCCATCCGAGCGTCGCGGGGCTCGGTGGCTTTCATCACTTGGTCGACAACCAACTTAGAGTCGCCGTGAACGTAGAGCCGTCGTGCGCCAAGGTCGGCGGTGATTCGAAGACCATTGACGAGGGCTTCGTACTCGGCGATATTGTTGGTGGCGTCGAAGAGCAGACGGATGGCGTACTGGAGCTTGTTGCCGAGTGGGGAGATGATGACGACCCCCGCGCCGGCCCCGTTCTTGGTGTAGGACCCATCGAAGTACATTGTCCAGTACTCGGGGTCCTCAACCACCGCAGGGACTTGCGCCTCGGTCCACTCGGCGACAAAGTCCGCCAAGACCTGTGACTTGATCGCCGTCCTGGGGACGTACGATACGTCGAGGCCGTTGAGCTCGAGAGCCAACTTGGCGATTCTTCCGGTGGCGTCGCGGTTGTGGACGATTTCTCCGAGTGGCGAAGAGGTCACAACGGAGATGGGGTGTCGATCGAAGTAGTGGACGAGCTTCCTCTTGGTGATGAGCACCGAGTATAGCAGCTTCTGTATCTGGGGGTATCGGACCTTTGTTTCGGAGAGTACCTCGCTGACGAAGTAGACCGGTCTCTGCACCTTGAAGACGCGGCCTTCCTCTGCTCGCTCCATTAACGAAGCGCGCCACCGACGACCGAGTCGTGGCGGCGATGTAGAGGAGCAAAGGCTCCTGCGTTCCGGGCGACCCAAGATCTGGAGGCGAGGTCGAAAGCTTTCCGACCGAGGGCTTCACGAGCCGTGGAGTCCAGCGAAGCGATCGGACTTCTTCATCGGCTTGTAGAGTGGCATCCGCGCCGCCGGAGATCTGAAGCGGCTTAGTGCCGCGAGGCACCCCATTAGCCTCTGGACCCCCTTCAGATCGCTGATCGGCCCCATCCTCGTGATGGCGGAGATCTTATCGCGGTTGGCTTCGATGCCGCGCTCGGAGACGATGAAGCCCAGCAGCTTGCCCTTGGGGACCCCGAAGACGCACTTCTCGGGGTTGAGCCTTATGCGAAACCATCGGAGGTTCGCAAAAGTTTCCTCCAGGTCGGCGATGAGGTCGTCGGCCTTCCTGGTTTTGACGATGATGTCGTCGACATAGGCCTCGATGTTACGGCCAATTTGGTCTGAAAAACACGCCTGCATACACCGCTGGTACGTAGCGCCTGCGTTTTTCAGACCAAAAGGCATCGTGACGTAACAGTACGAGCCATATGGAGTGATGAAGGAGGTCGCGAGCTGGTCGGACTCCTTCATCGCAATCTGGTGATAGCCCGAATAGGCATCTAGGAAAGAGAGGGACTCACACCCGGCGGTGGAGTCCACGACCTGATCGATGCGAGGTAATGGGAACGGGTCTTTTGGACAGGCCTTGTTGAGGCTTGTGTAATCAACACACATTCTCCATTGCCCCGACTTTTTCTTTACAAGGACAGGATTGGCAAGCCACTCGGGGTGGCGCACCTCCCTTACAAAACCGACGGCCAAAAGCTTGGCGATCTCTCCCCCAATGGCCCGGCGTTTTTCTTCGTCAAAACGACACAGGCGTTGGGCGACCGGTCTGGACCCCGCTCGGATGTTCAGGGAATGCTCGGCAACCTCCTTCGGAACTCCCGGCATGTCCGAGGGTCTCCAAGCGAAGACGTCTCGGTTTGCTCGGAGGAAGTCGACGAGCGCGCTTTCCTATTTGGCAGTGAGGGCAGCCCCGATCCGTACGATCTTGGCGGGGTCTTCGGGATCGATCGTGACCTCCTTCGTGTCCTCTGCGGATTTGAAGGAGCTCGGCCCTGACTTGCCGGAGTCAGGGGCGGATTCGGGGGCCTTCTCTTGGAGCTGGGCGAGCTCGGCGGAGGCGACGACCGCCGAGGCCAGCTTAAGCTTCGCTTCCTTGATTATAAGCGAGCTGAAAAGACGCGGCCACGGCGATGACACCCTGCGGCCCTGGCATCTTCAGCTTGAGGTAGGTGTAGTTGGGGACCGCCATGAACTTTGCGTAACACGGCCGTCCCAAGATAGCGTGGTAGGAGCCGGGAAAGTCCACAACCTCAAAAGTGAGGCTCTCGGTGCGGAAATTGTTTGGGTTCCCAAAGGTGACGGGTAAGCTGACCTGCCCGAGAGGGTGGGCCTGCTGGCCTGGAACGACGCCGTGGAAAGGCGCCTTGCTCGGCCGGAGGGCGGAGCGAGGGACCCCCAGGGCATCCATGGTCTCAACATACATGATGTTGAGACTGCTGCCGCCGTCCATGAGCACCTTGGTCAGCGCCGTCCCACGATGGGGTCGACGACGGCGGGTAGCGTCCGGTGCGGGGCGTGGTCGGGGTGGTCGGTCCGATCAAAGGCGATCGGGCACTCCGACCACCTTAGGTAGCAGGGCACGGCGGGGGTCACCGTGTGAACCTCTCGGTGGGCGAGCTTCAACCGTCGCTTGTCGGCGTAGCACTCTGCCCCTCCGAAGATCATGAGGCAACCGTCGAGTTGCGGGAACTCGCTGGTCGGCTCATCGCCCTTCGCCGGCGTCGGTGCCGGTCGCGCTTCTTCCCTTACCCCGCGACGTCGTGGGGTTCCGGAGAGGAACTGCTTCAGACTTCGCAGTCCGATATTTGTGCTTGACGGGGTAGTCGTGGTTCGAGCACGGACCGCCCATCAATCTTTCGAACGGTCGGGCGTCTGCGCGCTTTGTCGCTTAGCGTATGGCGGTCGGCGGCGACCATATGGTCTTCGCGGCCTTGCTTCCCCTTCGTTTCTTCTTCTTTGGCCGAGCGGTCGGAAGGCGCCACCAGACCGAACGCCTTGCGGGCTATTCTCCTTTCGAAGATGGCCCCCACGGCTTCCTCGCTGGAAGCATGGTTGGTGGCGATGTCGAGGAGCTCCTTGGTGGTCCGGGGTTTCGCACAGCCCAACTTGTGGACCAGGGCCTCGCACATGGTGCCGTAGATGAACGCCCCGACGACGTCGGCGTCACGGATGTCGGGGAGCTCGTTGCACTGCTGGGAGAAACGGCGGATGTAGTCCCGGAGGGTCTCCTCCGGCTGCTGCTTGCAGCTCTTCAGGTCCCAAGAGTTGCCAGGGCGTTTGTATGTGCCCTGGAAGTTCCCGGCGAAGAGATTCGTCAGGTCGGCCCAGCTGCCGATGGTGTCGGCAGGCAGGTACTCGAGCCAGGCTCGGGCAGAGTCCGCAAGATAGATGGGGAGATACTGGATGACGAAGAGGTCGTCGGTTGCTCCCCCGGCCCGGCAGGCGAGCTGGTAGTCTTCTAGCCACACGCTGGGGTTTGTCGCCCCTGTGTATTTGGCTATGTTAGTCGGAGCCCGGAACCTGGTTGGGAAGTTGGCGCTGCGGATGAGGCGGGTGAACGCACGCGGTCTGGGGCCGTCGAAGCCTGGGTCGGAGTGGTTGCGTCGCCCGCTATCCACGACCTGGGATGACGCTGCCAGGCTGGCGACTCTCCTCCGCGCGTCGAGGGTGGCGCGAAGGTCACGGTTGTCCCCCAGTCGGTGGCGCACTGGGGTGCGCGATGCCTGGGGGAGCTCCTGGAGTGGGGCCGCTTTAGCTAAGCTCTGGCGACCCTGTGAGGGGGAGTGGCCGAGACGGCCCGAGGTCGCGCCCGAGTGCCGGGAGCCAGAGCCCTGGTGTGTCAGTCGACGCGACGCTCGACCAGCCCCCGGAGGTTCTGGTAGGTGGCCTTGGCTTCCGGATCCGTCGGCTCGGGCAATCCGCGAAGCAACATGGCCGCTGCGGCGATGTTCTGGTTGGCGTGGGGGAAGAATGGAAGATCGCCCGCCCCCTCAGTTAGCTACTGATGCACCTGACGTGCGCGGGCGCGGGCGCCAGGGACGAGCGGCGGCTTGGGCTGACGTTGCTCCAGGTCGGCCTGGAGTTTGTCGAGCTCGGCCTTTCGGGCCTCCAGCTCCTCGCGCTGCTGACGGAGGTCGGCGAGGCGTCGCTGGTGGCGCGCATCGTCTTCCCGTCGAGATTCCTCCCGCCGCGCTTCGTCGCGTGGGAGGAGGGTCCCGAGGGTTGTGGGTGAAGTGCCCCGGGTAATTAGAGGGAGTAAGCAATAGGATTAACAACTAAGTAAACTGCTAATTCAACTAATTAATCTGCTAATTAGTGTAACCAGTTTGCAAAAGAATTTAAAAGTGCGAGTAAAGCGAATAGAGATAGAATGAGGTTGCCGTCAGACCCGCAGGCGAAGGTATTGATCACCGAGATACCAGACCCGTAGGGGTTGAATCGGTACCTCTCGTTAGCACGGTTCATCATCCGGCAGCCCGTAACTTACCTGTACGGATTGCGGGTATCCGTAGCAGTTTTTCCCGCAGTAGATAACCTCTGAACCACTGCATTAACCAGCGATCACCCCGTTCAAGCCATGCACTGCCCAAGAGAGAGAGAGCCCCAACATTAAGTATTATTTCCCAGCCAGCTTGCAGCCATGCAAAGAGCATCGCAACACTCGTGGGCGACAAGGGAAGAGCCAAGCGGCCAAAGAAAGACTGCAAGGCAAAGAAGGGAGGGGGCACGGCTGCCACCCGTCCCTTCCTTCCTCTTTATAGCAAGCCCGACCACCACTTCCTCATTCCACCCAACAAACACATCCAAATCCGGAGAGAGAGCCAGAGAGCGAGACGAAGGAGCAAGAAGCAAGCCGGAGGAGGAGACAAGCCACAAGACGCACTGAACCAGGAGGCAAACCACAAGACGATCCGAACCGGAGGATCACCAAGCCCACTGAACCGAACAAGGAGCCAGAGGGAAGGAGGTTCCCCAAGACGAACCAAACCGAGCAAGGATCGAGAGGAGCAGCAAGAACCGAACGACACCACCAACCTCTTCTTCCTTCAACCGAAACCCCAACCAATCTTCAGGTGCATCACCATTAGTAGTAGCAAGCTACTTCTTAGTGCACTGATTAGATTGATGAGCTCGTGGCCTCAGTAGTGTTCTAGGGTTGCTAGACTTAATCTGCCGTCCCGCTAGAACCTCTCCATCATTGACCCCAAAACTTGCAAGCAAAACCGAAAGCAACGGATAGAACCAGCGGACCAAGTAGTATCTGTTCTTCTTGTTGAACCCTAGAATGCGAAATCTTGAGTAGAAAACGAAAACCAGCTAGAATAGCGATGATTCTGTTCTTATCATGTCAACTGGAAGTGCCAAATCAAAGTAAAACAACCAGCAAAAGAGGCAACAAAAAGATCAAGTAGTACCTGTTCTTGTGAGCAGTAGAAAAGGGAATAAGGGGGATGGCAGTAAGAGCAGTAGAGGGAAAAGAGGAGAGGAACCGGGAGTAGGTCCCGGCGGCGCTCGCGCCAGCCGGCGCAGAGAGTAGCAGTAGAGAGGGAGGCGCACCAGCGGCTCGAGCAGAGGGGAAGGAGAGCGAGGGAGGAGAACCCGAGAGGAGTGGAGTAGAGGAGTGGAGAGGAGGAGTGCAGCGAGGGGGGGATCGCAGGGGAGAGCGGTGGCGGTGAAGAGATCGAGCCAGGGGAGCTCGGTCCCAGAAGCTAGGGAGGAGAAACCGAAGAGCCGGGCCAGTGAGGCCTTCGGCCAGGAGGAAAGAAAAGGAGAACAGAGAGAAAAGAAAGAGAAAGGAGAAAAGAAAAGGAAAGAAGAGAAAAGAAAAGAAAAGAAAAGAAAAGAAAAGAAGAGAAAAGAAAAGAAGAGAAAAGAAAAGAGAAGAAGAAAATAGGAAAATGCATAACCTAATTCTTTCATGCATCTGCGTAGGCTAAAATGCCGTATCTGAATCGTAGGAAAAATGCTATTTCAATTTCTAAAAGCCCGAGTTAATAACTAAAATCTGTATTGGGTGAAATCTGGAAATAATTGAATTACTGTATTACTTGCTTGCTAAAGTATTAATACCATGGGTAAATTAATGGGTTAGATTAGAAAAGGAAGTTGGGCAGTATTATGGAATTAATACCTTGGTAATCTGTCAGGACCCGACCAGAATCAATCCGACCCTCATCTCCCATATTCGTGCGAGGACGTACTGATCAGTACTACTCCAGGCAAGCATCCTTTGGGAAATCTTTCCTTAAAATGTTTTTAATGAATTTCCATATCATTACAATACCATTCATGCATTACTAAACTTATATATTTAAATTGGAATTATAAACTTGGAATTGGAGGATGAAAATGGTTGTGGATCTGGTGTGGAGAACGGAAGGTTGGGAATGAACTGGTTCTTATGGAAAAATGTGTTGGTCAGGACAGCTGATGGAGCAGCTGGCCTGTGTTTATTTTAATTACTGTGTTGAGTTAATATGGTGGGTAGAGGATGCCGATGAGAAGGTGACATTGGCCGGGGGGTCCTCTACATAAGTAGCATATAAGATTAACCAACTAATACTTGGACAATGAGCCGTATCTCAAGATCAACCATGGTGTGTGCAAACAAACGTAAAAGGTTGTCCTATGAAAGTATTGTGATCTTTGCATGGTGGTTAGGTAGTTACTAGGGCACCAAATCCGGTTACCTAAGACCCGGAGAGACCGTCTGAGATGGGACTAAGTGGCGACTTAGTTGCCCATGATGGCGCTTATATTTGAAGCCAGGAAGTATCGCCACATATGTTGGGGTACAATCATAGGCTGCGAGTGTAGTGGGATGGCCTTGAGAGGATCCCCACTCGAGTAACGAGGTGAAGATCACAATTCTTGGATTAGTGATAAACGTTAGAGCCTCTCCTTGGAGGTCTCTATGGGTAAAGTGGTACAAACTCAAGGCAGGTCTAAAATCATGAATTCATGCCTGTCTCCTGGATTGGAGGCTACGGAAGCTAAGTCTGTCTCATAACAAGTGTTAGTAGTACTTTTAATTAAAATTGCCAACTCTTAAAGAAAACCAAAAACCTATTTCTAATTAAAAATCAGATTTCGGGAGGAGGTAAGTTGGATTTGGAAAAGAAAGGAAAAACTCATATATTGCATTCTATTATTCCTTCTTTGAGTACTCTGTACTCACTCTTGCTTATATATCCCTTGATTAGAAGGTGAACTGTATGGATCGGCCACCGAGGCCTGGAGCGAGGGTGATCCGCAGGACCAGGACTTACCAGCGGACGATGACTACCCTAGTGTCTACGACTACTACCAGGAGTAGTAGAGTCACTAGGAGGCCGTCGTCTGATAGATGGCGGTTCGCAGGGTACTTTGGAGTTGTAATATAATTTTGGTGGTGTATGAAGTCTATGTAAATTATGAACTCATAGCCCGGTGTGGCATCTGGATTGTAATATATGTTATGTTCATCCAGTCTCTAATTATTGTTCTCACAAGCAACATTACGAACCACAACAGAGTAGTCGGCAAAACAACGGTACTCCCGCTATTTTGTTGGCCACTATGCTGAGACTCCGCGTAATTAGCTTAGGGTGATGACACATTGGTTGTTAATTACCCTTTGTTAATCATGCGGGTCGCCACAGGTGGTATCAGAGCAATGGTTACGAGAACCACGCTATAAATAAATAGAGACTGAGTAGAAGTTCAAGTAAGAAAATTTATCACTCTGGCTATATGGCACTAGTTATATGGTAACCTTCTCTCTATCAAATAATAAGTTCTGAGTATTCTAGTTAATTTACTAACTTCGCTAACGTATTAATTAAAACCTTTCCTTGCAGGATGTCGCGCACTAGGATTCCACCAAAGACAGTCCAGGGCAAGATGTGATGTCGCTAGAGCAACTAGTGGAGGAGTTAGGAGGAGAGGCTGGGTAGATTACTACCAGGAGACCTACGAGGACTTGTCCTCAGCGCTGGTCATAGTTGTGTCGTGGTGGAGATCCGACCTACTTACCATCAGAGTTCTTCTCTTTGGTTACATTCGCAGTACTTCCTACCTCTCCAGGATGCTGCCGGAAGGCGATCATAGCCCTTAGGGCTCGATTCCATGAGAGGCGAGAGGGTCTTCCTTTCAGCATTTCCCTGCTACTTCCCATAATGTCCAGCGTCGCACCCCACCACCTTCACCTCTTCGCGTCGGTCCTGAGGATGTCTCAGGATCCTCTGCACGTCGGCTCACGAGTAGGAACATGATTCATTCTGATACCATGTTCTATGAGGGAGCCAGTGCTGCCATTCTAGAGGCAGAGAGTCGCGCTTCCATGTGGAGGCGCCGGTTTCTAGATTCAGAGTCCGACAGGATTTCTGTCGAGGAGGAGCTCCAGCAGCTTAGGTCTTCAGGAGCTGCTCCCCCTTCTGCTGTTCCACCCACCACCACTTACCCTCCATATACAGCTTCAGTACCTCCCACTCACCCCTATGCCTCGGGATCAGGTGCTAGAGCACCAGCTCCCGCACCCTCCACCTTTGAGTACACCTTTCTCCCTGGGTTTGGTACCTACACCACTCACCCATACCCTACTACTCCAGAGTGGGGTATTCCTGCTGCCACCATATTCAGTACACCCGCCTCAGACTTTCTTTGGCCACCTCGGGCACCTGGCTCCTCCAGTGCCCGTATTGATGTTCATCACGGTCCCTGGATTGAGGCATCCCACCTCAATTCTTTCTTAGACCAGCTAGACCCACGTCGCGGCCCGGGTTCTCAGGGGTCTGGAGGAGGAGACACTGAGGAGGAGGATCCTGAGGAGGTTGAGCCTGCTCAGGATGGAGAGTAGGCAGTAGTAGTGTTGTATTAGGAGGAGTATTGGGTGAGTTGTATCCGCGTGCTAGAACTATGTATCGATGTAATCTTTAATTATCTATGGAATGCAGCTTTATTGTTCATCTTCCATGCCATGTCAGCTTACTAGTCTGTGCATTACTAGTATGCTAGGTTGTTACAATTGCTTTTAATTCTTGCTGCAAGCATGTTTAAATTCCCACTAGTATGCATAGGAAGTACTGCATGAGCATGTTATTCCTGTCTTGCATTGCCAACCCTAGAAACCAGTTTGCATTTGTGTTGTGCTTGTTATAAGTATAAAGTATCTAAATAGCTGAATACAGCGCATAGAATTAGGAGCTAAGGACTAGGAAACGGACCCGGACCCGTAGTCCGTGGCGGTTTTGGACACGTGGTCCATAACGCGACTCGAGGCGTGTAGACCTCGTGGAGTTCTCGGCGCTCAGACACCGAGGGTTATTTATCGTTTTTCTTTAATAGATAGGTGTGACTCGAAGCGCTTAGACTTCGAGGAGTTCCTAGTGCTCGGACACTAGGATTTTTATCGTTTCCTTATTTGCGTCTTGACGGTGTTTATGTTCTTCAGTAGCTATAGGTGCGACTTGAGGCGCGTCCTCAAGGAGTTCTTGGTACTCAGACACCAAGTTTTTGTCGTTTTCTTAAAATTGCGATTTATGGTTCTTATTCTGAGATGATAGATAGATGTAGTTGTAAATCTGAAATGGAGTGGCGTTGAGAGCGAGTTCCTTCAACTCTTATCTCATTGCTTAATAACTTGACCATAAGACCTTCTAAATACTACAATACCTCTTCTCTTTTAATCAGATTGCTTGTAAAGGTTCTAATTCAACCGTGTCATCAATAATTATACCTCTCACCTTGTGAATGAACTGCTATTCTTAAGGACGTTCTTCTTTCTTTAGTTATATCCTTAGTTAAGCATAGGAGTGACCTTCTAAAGAACCACTGTTGTGTCAAGAATAAGCGGTTAATTAAGTTGTGTCTTCGGTTGTGGTCTTTTGCAGGATGTCTGACCGTGAGGCAGCAGAGCAGGATCTGTTGTTGAGGTTAGGAGCACCCCAGAACCCACCAAATGCAGTAGAGCAACCCCAAATGCCACCACCTGACCTTAACCAGCCATTCCCTGCACCACTTGGCCAACCAGCACCTCCAATAGGTGTAGCCGGAGTCGCAAGAGCCCCAGGAAACACTACAAGAAAAGTAATTATCCGTGACGAAAACATCGTGACGTTGTCATCTTTTGTCATGGAAAATCTATTTTCTGTGACGACTTTTTTATTTTCGTCATTAATTTTATCAAGCGCCGTCGCCCCATGTATTTTTGTGATGAAACATAAAATTTCGTCATGAAACCATAATACAAATCGTCATAGAAAGTTAAAGATGTTTTTTCTCTCATTGGGAAGCGATCGTTTTTCCCTGGTGAGTTTTTCAGAAAAGTAAAGGCGATGTAATAAACTGGCACGCCCTATCACTAATTACGGGTACACACATCAGATTAGATGATCCTAGGAGGCGAACAACGATACTGCTCGATGGCCTCCCCATGGCCCAAAAGGCTAGACTGCAAGTTGATGTGTTGGTAAGCTCATTCTTCCACTATAAGATATTTTGGATTTAACAACATTTAAATTTAACCGGTGTATAGTCTAAATGCCCCCAAAACAAGTCTAAGCCGACGTTTAATGATATTCGAGGCATTTAATTTTTATGGCATATATATGCGCCGACATAGATTTTTCTATGGCATATCTATGCGCCATCCTATCTAGAATAATTTGGGGCATTTGTAAATGCTGAGATACATCCTACTGTGGCGTGTATATACACCGAGGAACTTTAGTTTAGTAAGGCGTTTATAAATGCCGTTATTAGAATGTATCTGGTGTTTATAAACACCGGAGAAAAATTAATCTAAGATGGTGGTTATATATGTCTGAGAAAATCAATCGTGATGTTTAGATAAAATAAGCCTAACTCAAAATAGTACGCGCGATTTTTTTGGTGCATTGATCACCAGCCAGATCTCATCACGCGCTATCCCACAAATCCCCTCCCTACGCCGCACTTCTTCCACGACTCCAAATCCCTAACGCCCTCCGCTGCATCCTTCGCCCTATGATGCCCCTAGCCCCCCATCTCTCTCTCTCCCCTCACTTCCTCAACCCGACCGACGCACCCAACTCCCTCCTCTTCTCCCTCTCGCGCACAACCCCGCCGCCGCTAGCCATCCACCGGCCTCCCCTGGCACGGGCCCTTCCGCTGGGCCCCTATTGGTCCTGTGGACTGCGCCCTTGAGTTCCTTCTCTCCCCGGCCACGCCATGCTCTCTCCTCCGCTTCCCCGGGTCCTCCGCCCATCTCTTCACCGCCGCCTTCCCCACCCTCACCCTCGTTCCGTGCGACCACCAAGATCTCCCAGCCGTGAACCTCCGGCGTAGTCGACGACGTCCCTCGCAGGTACGTAAGTCTGCGACACCGCGTCCCCGCGCAGGTACAGTCATGTCCTGCGTAGGTCTGTAAGTCCACGACACCCACCTCCTCCTCCTCTCTCTCTCCCTCTTGCCCGTATTTCTTGTCGAATCTTATCTTGTTGGAATAGTCGCTGCTCTGCTCGTGCAGGAGCCCGACGGCAGGTTCTGGGCTTTGGCGAAGATCACTGACGTCTGTCCATGCTGCCCGGACCAAATCGACTAGAAACGCAGGTCATGAAGGGATTCATTCCCCTTCTTGATTCGTTACTTTCTTCATTCCGGGATCTGATCCGTTTGCCTCTTTTATGTTGTAGATGCGGAAAGTACAAGCTGATTGTTGTGCCCGTAAAATGGTAGCTTTCCATCCCTTTTCGTGTTTACCATATATATTGTAAGGATGAAAGAGTGGGTAGTAACTAGTAATGGATGTTGACGGTTCTTTTGTTTTGGCGATCGAAGTGTGGGAAACGGAACTCCGGCAACTTGTTGGAAGGTGATCCCTCCCTGCTGCTTATTTTTGATGTGATAGTAGTATTGGCATATCCAGGTGAAATTTGAGCAATTCGTTAGTGTATTTTAGGGATGTAACAATTTTGGTGCTGTTTTGTAGGGATGCTGTTGAAGAGTCTCTTACTTTTCACTAGGTCTGATGAGAATTTTGAAGGTATGAAGAGTCTCTCAATTTCCATTTTATTTTTGTAGCCTAGCAAGTTACATAGGCCTGATGAGAATTTTGTTGCAACATCACCATATATTTTTGACATACCATAGAACAAGGTGCTAGTGTTACAAGTATCCTAGTCATAGCAAATTAAGATATATTTTATTTTCTTTGAAAATACTCTATGTGCTCAAATCCTTAGTTCATGGGATTTTAGTAATTCCATAACAAGAAAACTCAAAATTATCTTGATGCCATTTTATTTCAAGATTTCAAAAGTCTACATTTTTCTTTAGTCCATTATGCAAGGAAATCATGGTGTAAAAATCATGTTTGGAAGAACAAGAATACTCAAATTTTTAGACCCGCCAGTAGCTCCCGCTGCCTCTCGACCGTAGCCCCGCCGTCACCATTGCGTCTTTGCCACTGCCACCACGGCCAGATCTCACCGCCACCCTCGCCCCGTCGGCGTCGGGCGCAGCTCTTCTCCGTCGGCGCGGCAGCAGATCATTAAGAGGTAAAAATCAAAATGCAAATTTTGCATTTGATGCAAGCTGTTCTACCGTTACTGCTTTGCGCTCGTTTGTAGTATGCATCGACATCATATTATCCAACAGATAAAGTATAAGTTCCCATCAAAATTCTCATTTTGACTCGAAAAGAACAATCAAATTTGTTTTCTCGTGGAATTTACCACCAAAGCATGATGATCCATTTGAAATACAAAAGCACTACCCAATGTTGCATACAGATTACAGAACAATCCTTTTTCCCCTTTCTTAGGTATTACAGTTCCAACTGGCATGTTATGTGTAATAATATTAATACAGTTAGCATTCCAACTAGCATGCTGTCACCAACATTCCAACTAGCATTTTTCAATATGGAAATGACATGGGCTAACATATAGATCTGATGGAAGTGTTGTTTATATCAACTAAATTAGCTGTGTTGCTGCTTGTTCTCCAATTGGTCTAGGAAAGAAAAATTGCGTTCTCACTTAAAGGTGCTACGTATTGACCATATTGTGTTGCAGGATACCATGGAATGGGAAACAAGATATTTTGATTGACAGGTATTTTTTATCTGAGTTGTTAAAGATAAAGAATGGTAAGAACAAGAAAATTGATATCCTTCTCTTAATGTGCCAAAGGACCCTACTTTACTATCTGTGTGGACTTTACACTTCCTGACGCCAGTTTCCTAAACAAGCTTTTTAACTAGTTTTTTTCTCTGCAGTTTCTGACGAGGTGGGTTTGCAACATGTTGCACAAGAATTGGAGTCAAAATCTATTCTCCCTGTTAGCTTTGAGAAGTAGGTCTACTTTCCTCACTTTACTTTCTCTGTTAACCCTTGTTACTTACCAAATGAAAATTGCACAAAGCGTAAGGCACATGTGGTTACTGATTACTAATGGGTGGTTGAGTTGGTGAAGGTCATCCCTGACTACTGACTCCTGATGTTATTAATTATGTGATTTTATGTTCATTAAGCATTGAAGCATTTATCTTAAATTTAATTCTTAATCTGTAAATTACTTCAATCCTCAGAAGTTTTGCAAGGCCATGTATTTGTTTTGTCATATTGTGGACTTTACCTCTTAGAAAACCTACACTGAGATTAAAGGATTATAAAATGTTTTGTCTTTGCATATTCCTGTCAGAATAAAATATGTAGTGGTTCTCGTTCGAATACTTATCAGAGGAAAAGCCACATGAACGCACAAATATCCACTTCTTCTTTGGATATACCAAGTATGAGCATAACTGTTTTAAGCTTGCGAATGGGCCAACTATGAGAAAATAGTTGCCTTCTATTACGAGTTTGCATATGTTTATAATGTTTGTTTATCTAAAAGGATGGGGCTTATCAAATAATCTATCTTATTGCACATATCTATCAAAAGTTCAATTAAGCCGTCTTGTAGGACAAGCTAAATATTAGGCACTTACTTGGACAAGCCACATGGATGCACAAAGGAGCATATGTGTTGTATTATGTGTTTATTCAACTCTATGTGTTGTATTATGCACAAAGGATACTTTCCATTTGTTTTACTCTACTTATTATCTATTGCCATGATCAGTAGCCTTTCATGCACTTCAAATATTAATATAACAATGTGCTATCCTATTGTATTTGTTTGCATGTATTGATGACACCTAACTTATGCAGTTATATTATATGTATTGATGACACCTAACCGATCAGAACCCAAAAGGAAATGGAGGATATAAAGAAGAGGCAAGAGGAGAATGATGCAATTATTTGCCATCTCATGTGAATGGTCAGTCAAGCCAACTTGTGAGTTTATGAATCTGCTCACCTTTGGTGACCTGTGGATCTGCTTTTAGACAAGGATACTTATTTTGCATGGTCGTAACTTGGTTCATCGGGTACTAGCTTCAATCGTTTAGGTAACATGGTCAAACTTTATGACCCGTGGATCTGTTTTCAAAACTTGATATTAGCTTGAAGTGGTTGTACTAGCTTGAAGTGGTATTGGTTTGATCTATGGTACGTAGTAGCTTAAAGTGGTGGTTTAAGTACTGTGAACAAAGTCTGTGACTCTTAATGTATCTGTGGATAATTCGTGCTGCTTTGTGCAATGTATTGAGTGGTCTTCTGAAAATATTGTGTGTTGTGGCTGTAAAAATGGATCATATGTGGGTTGACATAAGTGTTAAATGATGAAACTTCATGCCGATGCTACATCTATTTATGATGAAATTATTCATCATAGAAAATGACAGATCATTACTTCCATGACGAAAATTATCAGTGACAAAACATTTGCGTCACAACACGTGCCACATCACCTCACACCCTGGTTGCTGACGTGGCAATGGATGATTCAATGATGAAAATGCATGTCCACGTGGCACTCATCTGTGACGAAACATTTGCATCACAAGATGTGCCACATCACCTCACACCCTGGCTGATGACGTGGCAATAGGGTGTTCCATGACAAAAATGAATGACATTTTGTGTACAATTAATGACGGTTATTTTCATCATAGAAGTGACATCTTCGCTGACGGATATGTAATTCGTCACAGAAAAGTTGATTTTTTATGACAAAAATAAGCAATTCGTCATTGAAAACTTTCTATGACAAGTTAAATTTTGTCATAAAGTCATCATAAAAAAACTACAATGACAATTTCGGGACTAATGATGACGAGTTTGGACCATCATTAAAAATCACTTTTCTTGTAGTGAAACTTAGATCCACTGGAGAGAGTCCTCCTGTGTATGGCCACAGCCCAAGAAAACCAAAATCAATTCCTAGAAGCTCTTGTCACCAACCTTGCCCCTGCAACTCCACACTCAAACCGACACCGAACCACCTTGGGAGATTTCCTCCAAACCCGCCCACCCACTTTTGCTAGAGCCACCGCACCTCTGGAAGCTGATGATTGGCTTGACGAGATTGAGAAGAAGTTGAATACCTTGGGTTGTCCTGAAGAAGAGAGAGTGCAATTTGCAGCTTATCAGTTGATTGGGCCTGCGGCCACATGGTGGAAGAACTATTGCCGCACTCGTGCAGGAGCTCAGCCCATATCATGGGAAGAGTTCACTACCCAGTTCCGCAATACCCATGTACCACAGGGAGAGATGGATTTAAAGAAACAGGAGTTTTGGGATCTGACTCAGGGGAGTAGGAGTGTCACTGAGTACTTGCAGAAATTTAATGACCTGTCTCGATATGCCCCGGATGAAGTAGACACTGAGGCAAAGAAGATTTATAGGTTTACAAAGGGGTTGAACACCTATTTGAAGCTACATATGGCCACCCACACCATCACAGAATTCCAGGACCTAGCCAACCGAGCTACCCGAGTGGAGAGTGTGCAGGCACAAATGAATGAAGAAAGGAGAAAGAAAGCCAGATTTGATATCAAGCCAAGTTTTCCTAGCCAGTCTCGACCTTTCAGGCCTCCACCACCACCCTACCGAAATCCAATTGCTCGTCCATATACAGCTCCACCAAATTTCAAAGAATCCAGTGTTCTCCCACCCAGATCCCCAACCAGATGCTATAGGTGCGGAGGACCTCACCTCATCTCCAGCTGTCCTAAACCTATCAGGTGCTACAACTGTGGCCGGGAAGGTCACAAGAAACCCAATTGCCCTCATCCACCTGCACCTTTGAGTCGAACAATTTAGGAGACCTCGAGTTATTTCTCGGCTCTGGACGTGCCCCAGAAACCCCGTAGCCTCAAAGCAACTAGAGGACCTGTTCGCGGAGCCTCCAAGACGGGTCACCCCACGAACAACATCTCAGTGGAGCAGGTAGAAGGAGCCACAGATGTGGTTACGGGTAAGCTTCCCATTCCCCCATCTGTGGGTACTGTTTTGTTTGATTCAGGTGCTACACATTCTTTCATTTCAAAGGAGTATGTGAATAAAAATAAGTTAGAATGTGTACCGTTACTATCGCCATTAGAAGTCAATACACCAGCGGGATTAATCAGGGTAACCTCAATCAGAAGAAACCAAATAATCAGAATACTAGATGTTCCCTTCTTAGCCAACCTACATGTGATCAGTCTAACTGCCCTAGATGTAATTCTGGGAATGGATTGGCTAGCTGCTAACGGGGTTAAGATGGATCATGAGTTAAAGATCAAGGCCCATAAGAACCTTTGATGGGAGTCGAATCGTGTATCAGGGACTTAGAAATGGGACACCTCAAAACAGCCCCAAGTTAACTCTTTTACCTTCAAGAGAGTTGTCTCTTATTCCTGTGGTTCAGGAATTTCCTGATGTCTTCCCTGAAGAACTGCCAGGCATGCCACCTGACAGAGAGTTGGAGTTTCCCATAGAACTTGTTCCAGGCACAACCCCGATATGTAAAAGACCTTATCGTATGAACTCACAAGAATTGGTGGAATTAAAGAAGCAGTTGAAAGAATTAGAAGACAACGGGTTCATTCGAGAAAGTGTATCACCGTGGGGAGCCCCTGTTCTTTTTGTGAATAAGAAAGATGGTGGATTAAGACTGTGTACAGATTATAGAGACCTCAACCGAGTCACTATCAAAAATAAGTACCCTCTTCCTAGGATTGATGATCTATTTGACCAGTTGAGAGGTGCTTGTGTGTTTTCCAAGATAGACTTAAGGTCTGGATACCACCAGATAAAGATAAAATCAGAAGATATGGAGAAGACTGCGTTTGTATCCAGATATGGACACTATGAATACACCGTTGTGCCCTTTGGATTAACCAATGCACCTGCTGTGTTCATGAATCTGATGAACAAGATATACATGAAGTGCTTGGATAAATTCATTGTGGTATTCATAGATGATATTTTGGTGTACTCTAAAAATAAGGAAGAGCACACTAATCACACGAGAATTGCCCTCCAAATCCTCGGGGATAATCGCTTGTATGCCAAATTCAGCAAATGTGAATTTTGGTCGGATCGAGTATCCTTTCTAGGACATAACATATCCGGGAAAGGAATAGAAGTAGACCCAAACAAAATTGAAGCCATAAAGTCCTGGAAACAAATTTTACAAACCAAAAAGAAGTGAGAAGCTTCCTTGGGTTAGCTGGTATTATCGCAGATTCATCAAAGGATTCTCCTGTATAACATCACCCATAACTAAACTTCTGAGAAAAGACATACAATTCAAGTGGACATAAAAGTGTGAGGAGAGTTTTCAGAAACTCAAACTATCATTAACCTCTGCCCCAGTGTTAGCCCTACCTGAGAATGGCATAGAGTATGTGGTATATTGTGATGCCTCAAAGTCAGGACTAGGGTGTGTGCTCATGCAAAATGAGAAAGTAATTGCTTATGCCTCTAGGCAATTACGACCGCATGAAGTTAATTATCCCACACATGACCTGAACTCGAGCAGTCGTCTTTGCACTAAAAATGTGGAGACATTATTTGTATGGGTCGAAGTGTACACTTTACAGTGACCATAAGAGTCTCAAATACATCTTCACCCAAAAAGAGCTGAATATGAGACAGAGGAGATGGTTGGAGCTCATAAAGGATTATGATATCACCATTAACTACCACCCAGGGAAAGCTAATGTGGTAGCTGATGCTTTAAGCCGAAAAGTCCAGTGCAATCAAGTATCCCTTCAGAGTTTCACACCAAAGTTAATCCAAGAGTTGGCTAAAATGGAAATCAATTTCAGTTCATCACCTTCCAATGCCTTACTAGCTGTCATGTCAATTGAATCCACCCTTCTAGAACAAATTAAAGAGAAGCAAAGCACTGACACTTATATTGTGGAAGAAATCAAGAGAATCAAGTTAGGTCAACCTTCAGAGTTTAATTTGGATGAGGAAGAAACCCTCAGACTTCGTGAAAGGATTTGTGTACCAAATGATTCGAATATCAAAACACTCATCCTAAAAGAAGCCCATGACACACCATACACCATTCATCCTGGTGGTACCAAAATGTACAGAGACTTAAAAGAAACCTTCTGGTGGAGTGGAATGAAAAAGGAGATAGCAGAATATATTAGTAAGTGTGATACCTGTCAAAGGGTAAAAGCAGAACACCAACGTCCTGCAGGCTTACTCCAACCTCTGCAAATTCCTGAATGGAAATGGGAGGATGTCTGTATGGATTTCATAACGGGATTGCCCAGAACCATAACCAAGAAAGATGCCATATGGGTGATAGTGGACAGACTCACTAAATCAGCCCACTTCATTGCCACTAACCAAAAATATTCTGCTCACAGATTATCTGAGATATATCTGGAAAGAGTGGTTACACTCCATGGAGTTCCCAAAACAATCACCTCAGATAGAGGCTCAGTCTTCACTTCTAACTTCTGGGGAAGCTTACAAACTGCTTTGGGGACAAAACTAAACTTCAGCACTGCATATCACCCTCAAACAGATGGACAAACTGAAAGAACAAATCGAATCTTGGAAGATATGTTGAGAGCATGTGTGCTGAATTTTAAGGAGAGTTGGGATAAATATCTGCACCTCGCTGAGTTTGCATACAACAATAGTTATCAATCAAGCATCTGAGATGGCCCCATTCGAAGCTTTATATGGTAGAAGGTGTAGATCCCCAATCTGTTGGTATGAAGTAGGAGAAAAATCATTAATGGGTCCAGACTTGATTCGCCAAAATGATGAGAAGATCAAACTAATTCAAGAGAGGTTGAAAACTGCTCAGAGTAGACAGAACTACGCCGATAAGCGTAGGAGAGATTTGAAGTTTTATCCTCAAGATTTGGTTTACTCCGAAAGTGTCACCCATGAAAGGAGTCCACCGATTCGGAGTTAAAGGAAAGTTAAGTCCTCGTTATGTTGGACCGCTCAAAGTGTTAGCTCAAAGAGGAACCTGCGGCCTACCAATTAGAGTTGCCTTCTCGGCTTTCCGTAATCCACAACGTCTTCCACATTTCCCAACTCCGAGCCTGCCTTAGAGAACCTTCTCAACTAGTCCAAAACATTGACATTCCACTTCAGCCTGACCTAACCTATGAGGAACAACCACTCAAAATCCTAGCCACAGAAGAAAGACAATTCAGAAGAGCCACTGTCAGATTCTGCAAAGTCTAGTGGAAGCATCACACCGAGAAAGAAGCCACGTGGGAAAAAGAAGATGAGCTTCGCGAGTCCTATCCCCGCCTCTTTAGGTAAGGCGGATTTCGGGGACGAAATCCCTTTTAAGGGGGATAGGATGAAGTGCCCTGCAATTAGAGGGAGTAAGCAATAGGATTAACAACTAAGTAAACTGCTAATTCAACTAATTAATCTGCTAATTAGTGTAACCAGTTTGCAAAAGAATTTAAAAGTGCGAGTAAAGCGAATAGAGATAGAATGAGGTTGCCGTCAGACCCGCAGGCGAAGGTATTGATCACCGAGATACCGGACTGTGAGGGGTTGAATCGGTACCTCTCGTTAGCACGGTTCATCATCCGGCAGCCCGTAACTTACCTGTACGGATTGCGGGTATCCGTAGCAGTTTTTCCCGCAGTAGATAACCTCTGAACCACTGCATTAACCAGCGATCACCCCGTTCAAGCCATGCACTGCCCAAGAGAGAGAGAGCCCCAACATTAAGTATTATTTCCCAGCCAGCTTGCAGCCATGCAGCAGCCCGCAACACTCGTGGCAGCAAGGGAAGAGCCAAGCAAAGCCCAAAGAAAGACCGTGGCAAAGAAGGGAGGGGGGCACGGCTGCCACCCGTCCCCTTCCTTCCTCTTTATAGCAAGCCAGCAGCCACCACTTCCTCATTCCAGCCAACAAACACATCCAGTCCAGAGAGAGAGAGCCAGAGAGCGAGACGAAGGAGCAAGAAGCAAGCCGGAGGAGGAGACAAGCCACAAGACGCACTGAACCAGGAGGCAAACCACAAGACGATCCGAACCGGAGGATCACCAAGCCCACTGAACCGAACAAGGAGCCAGAGGGAAGGAGGTTCCCCAAGACGAACCAAACCGAGCAAGGATCGAGAGGAGCAGCAAGAACCGAACGACACCACCAACCTCTTCTTCCTTCAACCGAAACCCCAACCAATCTTCAGGTGCATCACCATTAGTAGTAGCAAGCTACTTCTTAGTGCACTGATTAGATTGATGAGCTCGTGGCCTCAGTAGTGTTCTAGGGTTGCTAGACTTAATCTGCCGTCCCGCTAGAACCTCTCCATCATTGACCCCAAAACTTGCAAGCAAAACCGAAAGCAACGGATAGAACCAGCGGACCAAGTAGTATCTGTTCTTACTGTTGAACCCTAGAATGCGAAATCTTGAGTAGAAAACGAAAACCAGCTAGAATAGCAGTATTCTGTTCTTATCATGTCAACTGGAAGTGCCAAATCAAAGTAAAACAACCAGCAAAAGAGGCAACAAAAAGATCAAGTAGTACCTGTTCTTGTGAGCAGTAGAAAAGGGAATAAGGGGGATGGCAGTAAGAGCAGTAGAGGGAAAAGAGGAGAGGAACCGGGAGTAGGTCCCGGCGGCGCTCGCGCCAGCCGGCGCAGAGAGTAGCAGTAGAGAGGGAGGCGCACCAGCGGCTCGAGCAGAGGGGAAGGAGAGCGAGGGAGGAGAACCCGAGAGGAGTGGAGTAGAGGAGTGGAGAGGAGGAGTGCAGCGAGGGGGGGGGATCGCAGGGGAGAGCGGTGGCGGTGAAGAGATCGAGCCAGGGGAGCTCGGTCCCAGAAGCTAGGGAGGAGAAACCGAAGAGCCGGGCCAGTGAGGCCTTCGGCCAGGAGGAAAGAAAAGGAGAACAGAGAGAAAAGAAAGAGAAAGGAGAAAAGAAAAGGAAAGAAGAGAAAAGAAAAGAAAAGAAAAGAAAAGAAGAGAAAAGAAAAGAAGAGAAAAGAAAAGAGAAGAAGAAAATAGGAAAATGCATAACCTAATTCTTTCATGCATCTGCGTAGGCTAAAATGCCGTATCTCAATCAGAGGAAAAATGCTATTTCAATTTCTAAAAGCCCGAGTTAATAACTAAAATCAGATTGGGTGAAATCTGAAATAATTGAATTATCAGACACTTGCTTGCTAAAGTATTAATACTATGGGTAAATTAATGGGTTAGATTAGAAAGGAAGTTGGGCAGTATTATGGAATTAATACCTTGGTAATCTGTCAGGACCCGACCAGAATCAATTCGACCCTCATCTCCCATATTCGAGCGAGGACGTACTGATCAGTACTACTCCAGGCAAGCATCCTTTGGGAAATCTTTCCTTAAAATGTTTTTAATGAATTTCCATATCATTACAATACCATCCATGCATTACTAAACTTATATATTTAAATTGGAATTATAAACTTGGAATTGGAGGATGAAAATGGTTGTGGATCTGGTGTGGAGAACGGAAGGTTGGGAATGAACTGGTTCTTATGGAAAAATGTGTTGGTCAGGACAGCTGATGGAGCAGCTGGCCTGTGTTTATTTTAATTACTGTGTTGAGTTAATATGGTGGGTAGAGGATGCCGATGAGAAGGTGACATTGGCCGGGGGGTCCTCTACATAAGTAGCATATAAGATTAACCAACTAATACTTGGACAATGAGCCGTATCTCAGTATCAACCATGGTGTGTGCAAACAGCCAGAAAAGGTTGTCCTATGAAAGTATTGTGATCTTTGCATGGTGGTTAGGTAGTTACTAGGGCACCAAATCCGGGTTCTGGGAAGACAGGAGAGGCAGTGCAGATGGGACTAAGTGGCGACTTAGTTGCCCATGATGGCGCTATATTTGAAGCCAGGGAAGTACCGCCACATATGTTGGGGTACAACTGTTAGCTGCGAGTGTAGTGGGATGGCCTTGAGAGGATCCCCCACTCGAGTAACAGGGTGAAGATCACAATTACTGGATTAGTGATAAACGTTCTGGAGCCTCTCCTTGGAGGTCTCTATGGGTAAAGTGGTACAAACCTGCGCAGGGTCTAAAATCATGAATTCATGCCTGTCTCCTGGATTGGAGGCTACGGAAGCTAAGTCTGTCTCATAACAAGTGTTAGTAGTACTTTTAATTAAAATTGCCAACTCTTAAAGAAAACCAAAAACCTATTTCTAATTAAAAATCAGATTTCGGGAGGAGGTAAGTTGGATTTGGAAAAGAAAGGAAAAACTCATATATTGCATTCTATTATTCCTTGCTGAGTACTCTGTACTCACTCTTGCTTATATATCCCTTGATTAGAAGGTGAACTGTATGGATCGGCCACCGAGGCCTGGAGCGAGGGTGATCCGCAGGACCAGGACTTACCAGCGGACGATGACTACCCTAGTGTCTACGACTACTACCAGGAGTAGTAGAGTCACTAGGAGGCCGTCGTCTGATAGATGGCGGTTCGCAGGGTACTTTGGAGTTGTAATATAATTTTGGTGGTGTATGAAGTCTATGTAAATTATGAACTCATAGCCCGGTGTGGCATCTGGATTGTAATATATGTTATGTTCATCCAGTCTCTAATTATTGTTCTCACGCAACATTCTCGAACACAACAGAGTAGTCGGCAAAACAACGGTACTCCCGCTATTTTGTTGGCCACTATGCTGAGACTCCGCGTAATTAGCTTAGGGTGATGACACATTGGTTGTTAATTACCCTTTGTTAATCATGCGGGTCGCCACAGCGGGGGTGGAGGACGGTTCCGCCGCACCCGTCATGTTGCACTCTCGGGAGTTTATCCTACGCGGGGGGCGCTCCCTGTCGGAGCTGGAGCTGTGGCTGGAGGAGTCCCCCAGTAGGTCGTGGAGGGAGGTAGGCGCGTAGCCGGTCATGGCCACGACCCGAGGGCTCGCGGAAGGCGAGATCATCGCTCGTCGTGAATCGCGCGTGGCGTTGTCGGAGGCAACGCCATCGCGCGATGAGGTCGCCGAGGAGGCCCATGCCGGGGTCTCGAGGCGGAGGTTGCCGAGAACATCGGCGACCACATCCAAGCTTGTGGAGGGCGCCCGATCTCGGAGGGCAGCGGGGACAAGGACTAGCTCCCCTGCCGTGGTGACGATGAAGTCGAGGGCTCCGAAGCGGATCCAGCCCCTCGATGCCGGTGAAACGTCGCGAGCAAAAGAAGCCATCGGGGAGGAAGATGGGAATCCGTAGGAGGATGCGGTGACGACGCGCGATGCGCCCTTACCTGGCGCGCCAACTGTCGGTGTTTCGTGCACCGGCAATGCGAATTTATGGTCGAAAGGGGGTCGCGCGCTCCCTCTCCCCGAATGGTCGACTCAGGAAGCCAGGTGTTTATACTGGTTCGGGCCGAATGTCCCTACTCTAGTTCGCTTGGTCGAGGTGTATTGCTCTTAGCGTCGAATAGTCACCGTGGGAATACAAGGAGAGCTGGTCTCGATGGGGATGAATGTATCGATGGGTTTTTTTGCTTCCCTTCTCTTGATCCTCCCTCCCTCCCGGGGTCCTGCCTCTCCTTATATATCCAGAGGCGGCAGGTTACAAATGGGAGTTGGAGAAAAAAGAGGAGGGGATACTGTACGTCTTGGAGTCTGGTCTTCTTGTCTTGTCGTCCGACCAGGCCCCGACTAGTCGCTACGCCGGGTTGGTAGCCCTGTGGCGGGAAGTCTTTCTGACGAGGTGACGCATCACACCGGGCGGACGTCAGCCCGGCATTTAATGGTTCTTGACCTCGGCTTGGTCTCGGGAGGGGCGCTTCATGCGGTGTGCCGCCGTGACGGACCGGGCTTGACTTCTTGGCGAACCCTCTGACATCCTCGGGAAGGAGCCGCCTACCCCGGTACGGATATCAGAGGACGTCACGTACACAGAGCAGTTGGCCCTTCGAGTGTTAGTGGAGCCGGCCGACCATGCGCTTTGACCTGGGGGGTCGGGGTCGGCCGGCCGCCTGGGACTGGTTTTGATCGGTGACAGGCCAGACCTTTGCGGCCCACGAACTTTTGCCAGAACTGGGCTTTTGAAGGATGTCAGCCCGCTCGCGGTCTCGGGCTGATGGAGGTACCCATGGTATGGGTATTCATCAGCAGGTCTCTAGGTTCACTCGCGAAGCACCTCCTTGTCTCATCGTCTGCTCTGCATCCTGCTCAGCTCCGCATCGTCTGCTTCGCATAGTCCTCATGAAGAATGAAGCGGCGCCAACATAGCTGTGATTCCCTCCCCGCCTTCCCCATGGTCCCTAGCCATGCCCCTCTATAAGGACAAGAATGCCGACTAGAGGGGGGGTGAATAAGCGGTATTAAAAATTCTCTTCTCGAATTAACAATCGCCTAAGTCGAAACTTAAATATTAATACGGAAGCGATAAACTAAGCTTTTTGACAAACAAAGCCTAAATCAATTAGGCTCACTAAGTGCACTAACAAACTAATTTTCTAAACAATGATTTGCAATTCTAGATAGACAAGCAATCAATTATAATTCTAAAATGAAAATTGCTTAAATATAAAAGAGCACAAATAAAGCAAACCACAAGAGACACAATAATTTTACCGTGGTGTTTGGAGACTTGCTGGTCTTCCTTAGTCCACGTAAAGGTTAGCCTAAACACATTAGATCGACTCGACGAATTGAGCACACACATCGAATCCACTAATGGTAGTTCTTTCCTCCTCCGGGTAGGTGAGCTCTGAACTTCACAACTTTGCCAGGTCTTCTCACAATCTCCTGGAGAAGGTCACCGCACACGCTGTTTAGGTGTCAGCAACCACCAAGAGTAAAAGGTCAAGCACCTAGCTTGAATCTCACCAAGTACGACACATGTACAATGGTGATCACCAAGTGCAACATATGCACAAGGATCCTCCCTAAGTGCAACACCTATGCAAGGATCTCTTAATCCACTTCTAATTGCAACAAATGCAAATTAGAAGTTCATTCTAGCTCAATAACACCAAAGAGAGAGTGCAACACATGCAAAAACTAGGGCTGGAAAATAAGCTCGTGGCTCGTGGCTCGGCTCGCACAGGCTCGTGGCTCGAACCGAGCTCGAGCCGAGCCTACTTTTCAGGCTCGCAAAAACACCGAGCCGGCTCGGCTCGGCTCGCGAGCCGGCTCGTGAGCCAAATTGGCTCGGTGGCCCAGCCCATGCAGGGAATTTAGTATGATTAATGACTTATATTTTTAGGAAAAAGATGATGTTGAGACAATTCCATTTCCTACAAGTATGATATAGAGCAACTAAGCAACTACTACTATTTAGTAGTAACTAGTAAGTTAATATTATTCACTGCAAATATATGAATTATTGTATAAATATTTAATTTCCTGACAAAATGCTCTGGCTCGGCGAGCCAACGAGCCGGCTCGCGAGCCGACCCCGAGCCGAGCCGAGCCGGTTTTTGGGGCTCGCCTCAGGGCCGAGCCGAGCCTGGCTCGGCTCGCCACTGCACCGAGCCGCACCGAGCCGAGCCGAGCCGGGCTCGGCTCGGCTCGGCTCGTTTCCAGCCCTAGCAAAAACTCACAACAAAGCCAACAAACCACCTAAGGCTCCTTTTATAACCTCCCCAAAGAAAACTAGCCATTTGAGTGCGATTTGGGTATAAATCAGCAAATCTAGCACTACCGCCCTTTAGGGCCTGATAGTGCTGGCCTTGACCCAACGGTTAGAAAACTAGCCGTTCAACAAGAAATATGGTACTACCGACACACAAAGTCCAGTGGTGTCGAACAAGCGGTAGTATCGTCCTTCACATGATGTAGTGCCAGCCTCAGCAAAACTCAGAGGACAAACCTCTCTAAAAAATAACTGACGGCTACTAGGTGCCAGTACTATCGCAACTCCGGTAATACCAACCTTCAACCCTGGTAGTACCGACTTTCAAATCACAGAGAAAATCGTGCTCCGGAAAAAAGCTACCGACCCTGAGGGGCGGTAGTACCGGACCTTCGGTACTACCAGCCAACTGGGAGTGGTAGTACTGGACCTCCGGTACTACCAACCTTAGGAGCCATACCACCGACTTTTTAGCTCAAAGTCAGGTTTAACTCAGGAATCTTTCTAATTCAAATAAAGAACCACTTTAGATGACTTCTTTGGGCCATGTGGTGATCAACACATGATCACACTTATTTGTAAAACACATTTGCAAATTCTCATCACAGCTCAAAAGAAGATGCATTAAACTTCAACTTATTTGCAAAGCACATTTACAAATAATAAACCAAGAATCTACAAGATTGATCCTTGAGCCATGTAATGATCAACAAATGATCGCAACACTTTGCAAAACACATTTACAAATGCAACACATTCTCTGGGACCAATCTCATAAACTTTTAGCTTTTTTGCAAAACACATTTGCAAATAACAAATTCATACAAATAAATCAAATCTTGAGCTGTGAGATGATCAACACATGATCATAACACTTTGCAAAATATCACTATACGACGGTTCACTTACAGCGACCTACGGTTGGTTGCTAAAAGCGGCTTCAGCGACCTACGGTTAGTCGCTAAAAACCATTAGCGACCCATAAGGATGGTCGCTGTAAGTGCCGTCGCTAAAGGCTTTAGCGACCGACATCTTTTTAGCGACCGAGCGTAGGTCGCTGAAGTTGTATATTTAGCGACTAACTGTGGGTTGTTGTACTATAGATTTAGCGACCAACCGTGAGTCGTTATACTATACATTAGCAACCAACAGAAAGTCGCCCTCTTTACAGTTGTTATTAATAATAATATACAGTTAATTATATATACAAAAGCACCACAAATCACAGATTTTTATACACATAATCACATAGACATACAAAGTATAATACCACAATCATAGATCCATCACATAAACACAAAAGCACCACAATTAGATATTCACAAAAGCACCACGCTTATATTACTCACAACTAGATCATTCACGGATAGCTAGCTAGATCATTCACAAAAGCTCCAGAGTCGATCACAAAAGCACCACAGCTACATCACTCCGGCTTCAAGCGGTTCAAAAGCCCACAACTACATCAAGAACTTTGCCTCGTTCGTCTTGTTTAGTCTTTAGGAAATGTTTAGAGCTTTATGCCTCAGACTTACGCATTTCTTTGTAGAGATGCAGAGAACGAATTCTTAGTTGTTTGGAGACTATCATTTAAAGTACATCTATATGGCGCATAGCTTAGAGCATAAGAAGATAGTAGCAATATTGAAAGGAAGAGCAATGAAAAGCGATGTAAGCAGTAAAGTAGAGGAAAACGTAAACAAACATATGTAAGAAATAGGCGCTGTAGGTATTAGAAATAAATCTACCTGATCACAAAAAGAAATAGCCAAATTATGCATGGAGGAAGAATTACTTTATCTGGAAGCTCCTCTTTGATTGGCTTCAACTTGTCACGCGATCCAACCTTTGAAAGGGAGAAGGATTTGTGAGGCTACTCAAGTGGTTGTCTTACCTCCTCACAAAACATATTCCAATCCATCTCACATCCATATCAGGCAGAATCAAGTATGTATGAAATAACCGTTTGCTCTTTTATTTGCGCTGCTCTGCGGAAATGGTAGAATACACTATCATGTCAAGCTATGAACTTCATAAAAGGTCAGAGGAAATATTAAAATGAAAACAACAACTCACTGCAATTTTCTTGAATGAGAGCTCCATTTTCTGCCACAATTCCCATTGAAGTATATTGTGCATCACCCAAGCACCTAGAAATATTATTGTGTACAGTGTTTGAACAATGATTATATCTTCTACAATTGATAGATTATCTACTGGAAGGTTCAATCTTTTGACAATTGTGTGATACTTTGATGAAAATGCCATCAGAACACGAGATGAAGTGCTGAAAACAAGAGGTCACATGTTATTCTAGTACAAGAGGGAAATTATGATCACACATAGCATTTTTTTATTGGATGCATAGCAGAAATTCAGCAAATGCATGTCAGCGTGCTCATCATCATTACTTATCAAACTGAACATTTAGAGAAGTTTGAGATTTATCAACAGCAGATTGCCATTTCAATTCCAGTTTTGCCATCTCTTTCCTTATAGTATCAAGAAAGCCGTCTTTTGCCTGAGTTAATATCGGCTAAACTGGCAAGCTTTTACCCTATGGATGAGGATGTACATACCATTAAATGGTACCTAAACAGTATGTATCAACCAATTAGCCATTTCAGTATATAAAATTGATCAAGGAATGGAGGACCCAATAGCCAGCAGCATAAACAAAACCAATTCTTGTACTCAAAACTAAATAAGACTATGATAATGATATAAATAAGGCCATTTCTCCCTAAGAACCAATGCATAAATAAGATCACCTCCTGACAGCAAGATCTAATTTTGTCGCATGAATCCCATTATTGTACTAAAAATTAACAAAGAAATTAACTCTTGCATACAATCCTAGTTCGTTTTATTTTAAAAAGAAATTCCAAAGAATGATTTCAAGCGGGTAGAAATAATAGATGTGAATCGTTTAATGATTAAGAAAGCTGCGCTTGTCAACAAAGGGAGAGATTCAGAAACAATAAGAATGAGCAATGGAAAGCACATCCGAGTATCCGACCACAATTGCATCACTCAACTACCTACTCTGCTCCAACATGATTGGCAAAGCGAACAAGCACAAGATATCGAATCTTAATCTAAAGCCACCTGACCATGAGTACTCCGTAGTTCGTTTTATTTAAAAGAAATTCCAAAGAATGATTTCAAGCGGTTAGAAATAATAGATGTGAAACGCTTAATGATTAAGAAACTACGTTTGTCAACAAAGGAGAGATTCAGAAACAATAAGAATGAGTAATGGAAAGCACATCTGAGTATCCGACCACAACTGCATCAACTCAAATATCTACTCTGCTCCAACATGATTGGCAAAGCGAACAAGCACAAGATATCGAATGTTAATCTAAAGCCACCTGACCTGCGAGTACTTAATTCACCTGCGAAGTAGACCAAAAAGTCGTTATGTTAACATGAGAAAAAAGCTTGAGATGCCAATCGTAATTAGAGGTGGTTTTTGGAAGAAAATAGGTAAGCGGCCGGAGCGCAAAGGCGAGCTCACGCTTCATGGCCTGAGGCACTGGAAATGAGCCGCCGTCGTCGCCGGCAGAGGAGCCGGGCATGGGAGAGGCCCCCCTGCGATGTAGCCCTCCGCCTCTTGGTGCCGCTTGTTCCTGAGGGGACGGAGGAGGAGATGGGCCGGAGCGGGTGCGTCCGGGGAAGGCGGCGATCTCGGAGAGCGACTGGAACGCGAAGGCGAGCCCGCGCTTCACGGCCCGTGGCGCCGGAGATGAGCCGCCGCCGCCGCCTCTTGGCGTCGCTTGCTCTTGTGGGGACGGAGGAGGAGATGGGCCGGAGCGGGTGCGGCCGGGGGAGGCGGGGATCTCGGAGATCGAGGGGAGGCAGGAGGCTGCGCGATTCGACATAGGGTTTGGAGACGACGGGGACGGGAACGGAGGCCGGTGGACGCGGCGACTGGGACGGGGACACGGCGACGGGCGGCGACGGGCGAGGGACGGCGACAGGCGGCAGGGCGGGTGGCGGCTAGGGTTGGGAGGGGCGGGGGCACGGACGGGAGCGGCTAGGGTTGGGGAGGGACTGGGCACGGGGCGAGCGGCGCCCTTGTGACGCTGACGGCTGGGTGGGTCCACCGGTCCAGGGCTCCAAGTAGTGACCCCTTCTCTATAGCGACCCACCGTTGGTCCCTAACGACATCTATAGCGACCAACCATAAATTGTTAAATTTCTAGACTTTTAGCGACCGACTAACCGTCGCTAAAAACTCATTTAGCGACCAACCGTCGGTCCATAAGTTTTAGCGACCAACCATCGGTCCCTAATAAGGGTCGCTAAAGATCAACCGTCGTATAGTGTATATTTGCAAATGATTATCTCGTACTCCAAGATAAGAAGCATCAACCCCAATATTTTGCACAAAAAAAACTCATTTTGTAGACAACAAGCATAAACCATCTTAGCCTTAAGATGGTCAACACATGATCTCTAGCAATTTACAAAACACATTTGCAAACTCTACTAGTCACAAGCTAGGAAAACCAATGCATGAGCTTTCTTAATTTTCAACATATGCAAATACTTGGTCCCATGCAAAGATCAACCATTAAACCAAATGCATGAGCTTTCTCCTTTTGTAACACACGCAAATCCATAGCTCATGCAAAGAATCAACTCTAATAAGAAACACACGAGCTTCCACTATTTGTAACATATGCAAATATGAGCTTCATGCAAAAACCAATTCAAGAGAGTGACCTAGAACAAACAGTATTGAGCTCATTAACACATGATGAAGCTCCAGCTATAAGACTCAACCCCTCTTAATAGTACGGTAATCCTATACTAGCAACTCGGTCTCAACCAAACATCGAGACCAGTAAAAGACTAAACGCAGCATTAGCCCTAGCTAATTATACCTTTGCCTCTCACAAATCTACTTGGAGCTCTTATGATTACCATCATCTTCTCTCCAAGCTTAGGTCATCGTCTTGTTCATCAACACATGATGAACCTCGTTACTCTTCACTTCGGGATGTCCTCTTGACGCTCATCAACACATGATGACGTCTTTTATCTCAATTCTCGACTTGATGGCTATCAACGATACCATCCAAATCTTCATCGCCGTTGAACTCAACCTACTTTACAACTCATGAAAGATTGTTAGTCAAGCAAACATGGTTTCTCAATCATCAACGCACTCCATTAACACATAATGGATGCCCCAATATCCTTCGATCTAGTCCTTTGATGATTGTCCACAACCCAAATCAATTGATTGAAATTTTTTTATTTGTCTTGAGTATATTAATGCAACTAATGTTTTATATATCCAAAAACTTTTCGTTTGTCCTTTGATCAGTAAGGAACACCATCAACACATGATGGATAAGCTTGTGATTAAGTGACAAGTGAACACAATTTAAATCAAATTTAAATTTTTATGAGTATATATAAACTACACAAGCTTCATATACTCAATTTGATGATTTCCAAATAATTATCCAAATTATATGGAATGGTGGAAAGGGATAAACACTATTGAGACCATCAATCATAGAACAAACTCCATTAAATGTGTGCATATAAATAATTGAACTTTAAATCAATACGCACATATTCAATTCTAGATTGTTTTGGAGTTTATCCTATATTACGAGGATTATACTACAACTACACAAGTTTTATATATATTCAAGGGTTTGTTTCAAAGTAATGATCCTTAATATATATGGCAAGAATGAAGGGATCAATACTTATGAAATATCATGGTAAAATATGAACTCTCTCTAAATGTGTGTGTGTGTGTGTGTATATATATATATAATTAGATACAATATGCACATCTTGAGGTTTAAACTATGGTAGAGTTCATCTTTTAACTTGAAATTCAAAATATGCATTAAGATATCATAAAATGAATACGACTGTATACCTTGGGCTTTTCATTTTTCATCCAAACGACACTAATAAGAATTAAGCTCAATAAAAGAGTTAGTCTCACAATGATTAATTTTATCATTAATAAAAAATTAAGCATTAATCAAAACCAATCACCAAAACCAATGGAGCTTGAACTTATAATCTCCCCTTTTTAGTACTAAATATACTTCAATAAATATGACTACTAAATATACTTCAACAAATATTGCTACTAATTATATATAATTCAACAAATATTGCTACTAAATAAATTAAATGGCTCAAAAACGTCTTCAAACTTTGTTTTTTAAATAATATTCACATCAGAGGTCATAAGGCTATTAATATTAATTATGGAGAATTTTTGGATAATTTATTTCAATTTTTTTAAATTTTTTTGAGTTTAAATTTGAATTTGAGCGAAATTCAAAACAGATTTCTTTTTCGCTTGCGAGCGGTACGAACGAAATTCGTGAAATTTCACAAATTTTGTTCGAAAAGTGGAACTCTGCCCATAGCACAACAACTCATAATGGGTCCAAAGTAGCCAGGAGGTTGAGTCCTCAGTTCCCATTTTATCACCATATCACATCGATGGTGTTTTAGCATCTCTTATTCTCTCTCCAGTGAGATCTAATATGTACTAAAATAAAGTAAAAAAAACCTCCTATATCTCTTCATCCCCATCCCATACTCTTCTCTCTCCCCCACATCTCACCCCTTTAACCGTTTATGCGAGCGCCTCTGTCTAGCTTACCACTAAGAGCATCTCCAGCAAGGGCCCCTAAAACAGGGCTCCTATTTTGGATTTAGGGACTCCCTCTATTTTTTAGGGCCCTGTTTTCAGAGCACAAATCCAGCAACAACCCCTAAATCTCAGCTCCTATTTTACCTTTTCTCCTATTTTGACATATCCGCTATGTATAATCTTCATTTGACACCACTAAAATTCAATCAAAAATATTTGTAATACATAAAACATAAGCATATTAACATTTACAATTGAAAAACATGATATTTCAAATTTAAATTTAAAATTTTCAAAACATGATAAATAGATAAATAGAAACTCCGAACAATGAATCAAACTACGAAGCGCTGTGAATTGCCCACAAATGCTCAATAAGATCATCTCGAAGCCTCTCATGTATTTCCCTGTCTTCAATCTCCTGGTGTACTTTTGAGAACTTATTCAATACTAGTGGATCACGTCGTTGGTACTCCTCCTCCCTCAGCACCTCCCCACCATCTTGGTATAATCGTAGTCTCCATCACCATCTCGTTCATCCTCAATGATCATGTTGTGCATCGTAACAGTAATTGGCATTATGTACCATAGAGTGTCCTTATTCCACCATCTAGCAGGACCCCTTACCATGGCAAATCGAGCTTGTAAAACTCCAAATGCTCTCTCTACATCCTTTCTGACAGCTTCTTGAATTTTTGTGAAATGAACTTTCTTGTTGCCCTGTGGACTGCTATAGCTCTTCACAAAGGTTGCCCATGAAGGGTAGATCCCGTCTGCAAGATAATAACCCATGGTATACTTGTTTCCATTGATCATGTACTCCACAGCTGGTGCAGTACCTGAAGTTAGCCTCTGGAAAAGTGGAGATCTCCGTAGGACAGTGATGTCATTGAGAGAGCCTGGCAGTCCAAAGAACGATTTCCAAATCCATAAAGCTTCAAGGATCATAGTTGGGCCATCGACATGCCCTGAATACTGCCCTTTCCAAGCAGTAGGGCAATTCTTCCACCTCCAGTGCATACAATCAATGCAACCAAGCTTGCCAGGGAACCCCCTCTTCTTATTCAACTCCATCAATCTTGCATTGTCATCAACAGTGGGTGGTCTTAAGTATTGGTCCTCAAACACATGAACCACAGCTCTCACGAAGTGTTGAAATGCCTCAACCATGGTACTCTCTGCAATCCTGACAACTTCATCCATTGAATCAGCCGGCACATCATGTGCAAGCATTCGAAATGAGCCAAAAACTTTCTGCAATGCAGTGGCTCCACGAAGGCCTGCTGCATTTTCCTTCTGTCTGAAATAATCATCCTTGGCCTCGACCCCACTCACAATTCGCAAGAAGAGATTTTTTGACATTCTAAAGCTTCTCCTAAAAAATTTCTCGTTGTACATTGGAGGATCTGCGAAATAATCAGCCACAATGCGCAAGTTTCCAGCATGCATATCCCTTGGTACTACTCGTCGGCCGGAAATAGAACCACGTTGCTTCTTCTTGCTCCTCTCTTGGTCCATGTCCGCTAGCACACCAGCTACAATTATATCCATATCATCGTCTGACTCCTCTTCTTCCTCCCACCACTGATGAAGGATGTCTTCGTCGTTGGAGTGATCCATATCAACCTTATGAGAATGGGAAAAATCATATTAAATCAAATTTGAACATAAACAACGATATGTACATACACAATCAATGACAAAGATGTAACATACATATTGTCCAATAAAGATAACATAGTAAACGTAGTTCATCCAAAAATACAAATGATTGTCCAACAAAAATAACATAGTAAACGTAGTTCATCCAAACATAACAATGACATAAATATAATATAGATGGCGACGCTCATTTCTAATTGCTACCTTCACCATCTACCCCACCACTACTAGCACCACCATTAAACCCAGCACTACTAGCTCCACCAAGAGCAACGACCTTTTGTGCTGCAATTTGTGCCCTCATTGCCAACACGTAGGTCTTCACATCTGGCTCCAAAGTGTTAACATCACAGAACATGATCTTTTGTTCTTGATCCCACATCAACTTGCGCTCCTCAAATAAGAGCTTGCGCTCCTGCTTCATATTCGTTTCTTTCCACCTGTCCTCCTTCAATAGCACTTCTTTCTCCTTAACCAAAACCAACTCTTGTATAGCTTCTTTGTATGTTCTAGCATCTCCTCCACTCTTCAACTTCTCCTTTGCTTGCTTCCTTCCCGTGGGTCTGTTCTTCTGGCTTGGCTGTGATGAATCTGGAGTTTTTGCTCTTGCCACTCTCATCTTCTTCATCATCGACTGAATCATTTGGCGCCTCCTGATCCACGGTCCTTGGCCTCTTGGTGGTACTCTTGGTGGTCTCTAGTGTTAGGAATTTCTGAGAATTCCTGACCTTAAGCCAACAATGGACGAATTGGAAACCTTTTTTCTTTGGATCCTTGGCTGTGTAGAGTGCCTGTGTCTCAAGAAGCTGGATGAAAGTTTAAGTATTAGTACAAATGCATGGAACAGTACAAACAATCAATAATGTGCAGCACTTACATGTTCCTTGTATGGTATGCCACTTGGATGGCGACACTTAATCTGCTCATAGAAGCCTTGAAACTTTTGACATTCTTTTTGAATAGTACTCCAACGGTGCTCGAGAGAGTTGTCATTCCTATCAGACTCAAAGGTCTTGTTGGCATGGAAGTGGGCAGCAATCCTTTTCCAATAAGCTTTTCCTGGCTGCTCATTGCCAACAACAGGATCTGTGCTTATGTTCTCCCATGACATGCACAACTAGATGTCTTCCTGGTGAGTGTAGTTTCTTGCCCTTTTTTGATTTGTTTCAACCCTTCTGGAATTAGAATTTTGACCATTTGGTGGGGAACTAAGAGCCAATAACTCAATATCTGTGTCCTCAGACATCATTTCCACATATGAATCAGGTATTGTATCCATACCAGGCTATACACAACAAATATCAGATGTTAAGAACTCGAGATACAACGGGTTTACAAGTTAGAAAGCACTTCCACCTCTACTCTACCAGAACACATAGCTAAACTGCCTGAAAATTGTTACCACTACCTCCACTCCCAACAGAAACACTAAAATATAGGTATCCACTTAACTCCTTAAAACCTAGTTATGTCAGATACTAAGTATTTTTCTGACATTATGAAAAGCATGGGCCGCAGATTTGTCACTCAATAGAGTCAGGGATATGAATTACTAGACAGACAATTTATCAATATATCAACCACAAAGTACTTACCCAAGTTATAGGGCATGGCACTAGGACAAGCTACATATAGCTAATGAATGTTGATAAGCATCCAAGTATCAACATTAAATTTAGCAACCAGGATAATTAAGAATATGCCAAACAACAGATGCAATACATGAAATACACCCTGTTATTTCAGAAAGGCATGCAGTTGCAAGGCAAGAAAATGATCTTTAACTGCGACATATCTTATTAGCAACTTCATATATACCTTCAATTGAGGAAAATGCAATAGCTGAACATTTACTAGTCACATGCCTTATGGCTCATGCATCTTTTGCTTTCAGAAAAATTACAATATAGCATAATTCAACCAATCGATAGTATAACTTGAAGATTCAGCAATACTAATCATGAGCATGCAGCTCGGCAACGGCCACGCATAGTATATGCCCTCAAAATAGCACAAGCTCTGAGGAAGGCCATACTAGAACATCAAGGTGCGAGTCACTATCAGAAACATCACTTTCTTGCTAGCCCCTTAAAATGTTGCTATACCCTATAGCCTGCACTTTGTGCATGGAACCATGATTTGGTCCAGCATACTTAACAACCCTTCCCATGAATCATGCAAACTGACATAGAACACATCATGACTAAAGCTACTTGTGTTATTGACTACGTACAACAGTGGCTCATAATCAACAGCCAGGTGACAAGATACAGCTTTGTTCAGTAAACATTACAAAATAACAGTTAAAGTAAAAGATTGATATGACAAGCCACCTTTCTTTGGCCATGAACTTACAGTACCAAGAAATCATCTTGCTTTATTCATTAACCATGGTCACCATTGCAATTTGTAGACAAAAATTCAAATCAATCACCTGTTGTCATTTTGAATGGTAAAATATGTTGTTCAGGAAAAGGCTATAAGAGGTGCATATGAAAAAGCACTCACGTTTGACTGCTTATGTTCAGAGTTGGAATTTGATAGAATGTACAGAAAGCATGTTGGTTCATGGAATGCCGTCATATGTGGCTATATGTGGACAAGATCAATGAGGCCAGAAAACTTTTTGTTTCCATGATTGACAGAGATAAGATCTCATGGAACTTGATGGTCCACATAGCTGGTTTGCTTCATCAGTTGTTTAATCAATGATGCACTTATGCTATTCAAGAAGATGCTATTGTCAAATATACGCCGAAGTATCATCTGGAAAATTGATGATGCTATGAAACTTCACCTAAGGGAAAAAATTGATGATATCAAAGAGTAATTCTTCAATTGAAGTTCATACAATCTAATTAAACTGTTGCTGGCCTGTCCTTGAGCACTCTAGCGAACGGATCTGATCGGCTCTCCCGTGTATGCCGCCGCCGCAGCTGGTCTCGGTGGCGGCGGTGTCGCGAGCAGGCGTGGAGGCGAGGTGGAGGCGGCGTCGCTAGGCGGGGTGGAGGTGGCGTCGCGAGGCGGGGCGGGGAGGCGGCGTCGCGATCCAACTGGAACTCAGGGTGGATGCGTCGTCGCGATCCAACAAGAACTCAGGGAGGTGGCGTCGCGAGGAAGGGCCGATCGCAATGTGCGCGCGCAAGGAAACCGTTTGAATAGGGGCTGAGCGAACGTCTGTGGGAATTAGGGCCGAGGAGGCAAATTTAGGGGCCTCTTAATTTTAGGGGCTTGAGTTGGGGCCTGCTAAATCTCAATTTTTTATTAAACTCCCTAATTTTAAAGTTTAGGGGCTGATTTACGGACTCTGCTGTAGATGTTCTAACCACACCTCAAGGGGACACTTATCGAGGGGCAAGGCGGGTAGCTGTCGACGCATACACGTCACGCACCACGTCAAAAGTTGCTATTTTTTTCCGCTCTGTTCAATCCACGTCAAAAATTACTATTTTTTTTCGCTCAATTCGATCCCCATCAAAAGTTGCCGTTTTTTTGTGGCGAGTTCGAGCCACGTCAAAAGTTACCATTTTATTCACCCAAAGGCCCCACCGTGACGTGTGCAGCCGACCCGTGTACAGCCGGTTCATCAGCCGTGTGCCATTTTATTCATCCAAAGGCCCATCAGACGCTGCACTTGACCGCGTCTCCACCGTGTGCAGCCGGCTCACTGGAAGTGAGCACCACCGTGATGCATCCGCTCCCCGGTCTCCTCCTCCTCCTCCTCCCCGCCGTCGGATGGGCCCTGGCGCCGCCCCACTTCCCGAGCCCCCACGCGCGGCCGCGGCCGAGGCTGGGAGGCGGAGTTGGGGGCTACGAGTACGAGACGCGCTACTTCCGGCAGCGCCTGGACCACTTCAGCTTCCTGGAGGAGGAGGAGGAGGGGGAGGCGTTCTTCGAGCAGCGGTACCTGGTGAGCCACTCCAGCGGGTGGGCCGGACCCGGCGGGCCCATCTTCTTCTACTGCGGCAACGAGGGCGACATCGCCTGGTTCGCAACCAACTCCGGCCTCGTCTGGGACGCCGCCCCTCGCTTCTCCGCCCTCATCGTCTTCGCCGAGGCAACAACTAATCTTGCAACTTTACCTGCTTATTACTGCTCTAGTCGTGTCTAATTGTTCTATGCTGACCGTGCAAGATGCCCCGTTTGCTGCGTTGCTGCAGCATCGCTACTACGGGGAGTCCATGCCGTTCGGCAGCAAAGAGGAGGCTTACAACAATTCCAAGTCCTTGGCGTATCTCACAGCGGAACAAGCGCTTGCTGACTATGCTGTTCTGCTCACTGAACTCAAGAGGAACCTATCCGCACAGGGCAGCCCCGTGGTGCTCTTTGGGGGTTCATACGGTGGAAGTAAGAGGCTAAGAGCTAGTAGTATCTACCTTGATTATGTCTTGTGCAGATTCTGCAGCGTCCCTTTAATTTCCCAGTGACTGTGGCCTAGTGGTCCACTGGTCCTGGAGTTTCAGTTCTGTACTAATGCTGTTGATTTGGGCAGTGCTGGCTGCTTGGATGAGACTTAAATACCCGCATATCGCTGTCGGGGCTCTCGCATCATCAGCTCCGATCCTACAGTTTGAGGACATTGTCCCTTCTACCATATTCTACGATCTTGTTTCAAATGATTTTAAGGTGTGTGTGTGTGCGCGCGCGCGCGCATCATCTTGTGCTTCACCTTATTGTTCTAAATAAAGGACACCTTGACACTGGTTTTTCTTTGTGGTTAGAGGGAAAGTTTAAGCTGCTTTCAAACAATAAAGGACTCTTGGAAAGCATTAGATGAGCAAGGAAACGGACAAGATGGACTTCTGAAACTAAGCAAAACTTTCCACCTTTGCCAGTGAGTGATTTCTCTATTCACTCCGTTTTTTCACGTTGAGATCATTATTCATTCGTAATAATAGAAGTATGAATGGTTGGCAGGACCCTGAAAACCACGGGGGATCTTTCAGATTGGTTGAGCTCAGCGTACAGTTATCTGGCCATGGTGGATTACCCAATGCCATCAGATTTTCTCATGCCTTTGCCTGCCAACCCAATTAAGGAAGTTGGTTCTTAAACCCTTGTTACCATAGATTTTGTTCAACATATCTGAACATGCTAATATTCATTGACAATTCTTACTTTGTATCCCGAAGACTAGGGGCGGAGCTTCTCTAGGGCCAATGGGGTCTATGGCCCCCTTACCCTCTATAAAAATCGCTTAAGTGCTTAGTTTATTACTTAGATGTGAATATAACACTAAACTAGCCTCCTTTTCCTAAGTTGTCTAGGTGTATGATGTTAAATTGGCCCCCTCTGTGTTTTTCTCCAAGCTCCGCCACTGCCGAAGACACCACAAATGAAATTTTGCAAAGTATCGCTATGATAATGCTATGTGCTCTCACTTGCTCTGAAAACTTATCATGTTGTATTTTCTGGAGGCCATCACTACTTACTGCAGATTATCTTGTTTCCTTTTCAGGTATGTAGAAATATTGACAATCAACCTGAGGGAACCAGTACACTGGAACGCATATACGCAGGAGTAAATATATACTACAACTATACTGGTACTGTTGACTGCTTTGATCTAGATGATGATCCTCATGGGATGGGTGGATGGAATTGGCAGGTCCTACATCTACAACTTTAATACGTTTCTATCTATTGGATATCACTGATATGTTAAGGTACTTGAAATTGAATTATAGTGTATGACATATGACGTGCTCTTCATTGCTGGTTAAAACAGGCTTGTACTGAGATGGTAATGCCAATGTCTTACAGTGAAGGCATTAGTATGTTTCCACCATATGAATTCGACTATGCTTCGTATGCTGAGGATTGTGTCAAAAGCTTCGGTGTTAGACCAAGGCCTCGATGGATTACTACACAGTTTGGTGGCCATGTAAGTCTTTCTTTGTGTATAGAAATTTTAATATCGCCACAAAGCAAATAAGGTCGTTTTGATGACTTGCTCAACTAGATGATCTGTTATCGACAACAGACTTTTCTCAATTAACTGACTAAGAAATCTAGTGATCATTTTGCTTTGAGGAAAACCTATCATTGTGGTTGACCCTGGGATGTTAGAAATTATCGATAAACCAGAACCGGTTCTGATAATGTCTTGACTATTGATAGGACAAGTCTAAACAGTGATTAGGATGCTGTTGACCAATATATGCCTGTGGTACCTTAAATTATTAAAATATATATTAGGACTTTTCTTTGGTGAACATTCCCTTCGCCTTTTCTTGTGACCTAAATTTTGTTCTTACATTTGATGTGACTTTTGGAGTTTAACTGTACTAACATTGAAATGCACGAGAGATGTGAAGGACGTGCAAGAACCAGATACAGTCATTACATTATGCTAAAATTTAGTTACATTATTTCTTCTAACCAAATGATGTTCAATGGATTTGTCATTCTGGCAGAATATATACACTAGTCAGTTAAGTGACTTTGACTTACTGAAGAAATTTTTTTTTTTTTCCAGAATATTAGTACGGTTCTGGAGAAATTCGGTAGTAATATCATATTCTTCAATGGACTGCTCGATCCTTGGAGTGGCGGAGGGTAAACAAACCTCACTTATTTTGATAATAATCTCATGAAATTGAGCCATTTTATTGTCTTAATTTCTCTGAATGTTGCAGCGTCCTAAAGAACATATCTGGGAGCATTATTGCCATTGTGGCTCCATTAGGTATTTGTGTTTTTCCCAGTATACCTTGGCCATTTTTGTCTTACTGATGCAATCTTGTAGTTCTTCTTTAACCGTTAGAACTGTAATGGCATAGAATGAACTCGGAGCTACAACTAAGTATAGTCGAACTGATTGGCTGATTGCTTCGATGAAATCTACAATATGTAGACCACATTGAATTGCATTAAACAATTCATGAGTTTCTTATGCTGGCATAGTGGCACTTTTTTTTAAAAAAAAAAAAACTGAAACTGGAGGGGAGGTCCCTACGGTATAATTAAATTAATTAGAGAAATATTTATAGAATTCATGAGGAAGAATGTACAACCCTCACCTAGGGCAGGAACTAAACAAGACTATCTAGCCATTTAAAAACAGAGTCTTTAAGCTATTCTTTCACTCTACACATGGAGAACTACTTCTTGTTTGAAAATATTTTTTCTGGTTATTTATTGTGGGCTGTTGATGTTGAAAAACTTTGGCATTCCTTTGTTTCCATATGTGGCAAGCAGCAATAATGAAAACCTCCATGAAAAATGGATGTGCAAACTGCTGCTTTGCTTGTTGTACTCATATCAATGTCTTGTACTGAATTCCAATGAATACGAATTATATCCCAGCAAGCCTACTAAAAATACGTGAAAAGAATAAGTGGAGAACCATATGTCGTCTTTGAAGCATATCTTTTGTGTTGAGGCAATCCACAACTAAGAGCCTTGCAAAGACTTTCAATTTCATTACACACTGACTTTTCCAAACTTGTTTCAGAAAATCCGCAGATTTTAACCCTTGAAAGATATATGTGTAGAATCTACTGGATGAGTAATTTGAATTTCCCTAGATATAATTCCAATAATCAATTTGAGAATATGGAAGAATGGCATAATGGCATTGCGTATCAATGCGATGTCATTGAATAAATACGATTTGATATGAAATTAAATCCAGGAAATGCCATACTGGTGTCACCTTTTGCATCGACCCGTTGATGTAGTATACTGTTGTTGGTGTCCCATCCGGCGTTGTGGGTTTCACTCTGGTATCATACAGTTCATAGCTGATGTACTAGCGGTTTACTTTGCAGGAGCACACCACATCGATTTGCGCCCTGCGACTAAAGAGGACCCAGATTGGCTGGTGAGCCTGAGAGAATCAGAACTCAATATCATATCTGGCTGGCTATCGGATTACTATGGGCCAAGGGGATCACTCTTTCAGCGTGCAGTTGCGAAGGGCTCATCTGCATCCTAAGGAAATGACATGTTCCATCTTCCATTGCCCCTGTTCCAACTTCCAACAACATCGCTGCTGAGGATTCAGCTTGGTTGACATGAGATGAGCATGTCAGCAGTTCCAATTCCCAACCGTCATCAATGTTACAACGGGAAGATATCCATATTATGATGTGCTGATTTCACGCCTTGTTCCGTATGAATAATGCCGCTTGTAATCAGATGATGCGTTGCTCGGGGTATTTCGAAGTGTTGATGATGCACATAGGCTGGTAAGGTAGAAAGAACACTAGCAAAATAGAGATCGTCGGATGGTCAGATTAGCATGGGTCGATCGATTGCTCTCTCCAGGATATTAGTGTCCTTTGGTTTCAAGCAAAGAAAAAGGTTGTTGTGTCCTTTGATTTTGGGATACTATTAAGCGTGTGTTGCGCCGCCTTATCATGCAATAGAAGGAACTAGGAATGTGTACGCGGCTTACGCCGCGTAGCGGACACACGCGAGGCGAGGTTAGGAAGGGAAGGAATCAGAGCGGAAGCGGAAGCCGTTTATATAGCTTGTGTGGATATTTTCGATAGGCTGCAGAGAGGTGAATTTGTTATATGTTAGTTTGCAGCTAGTATATATCGAGGTGTATAATTGTTTGTCGGCAGGTGCAGTATTTTTTGCCGTGTATAAATATTTTATATATCGAGGTGTATAAATATTTTACATAGAGTGAAACACAATAAGGCAGTACAAATTTTGGAAATATGTGCGATTAGAGCTAACGTAAACAGTGTTGCGGAAGATACTGATAGAACCGCTATATATTTTATTGCTAAGACAGCGGTTTTGCAGCTGTAGCTCAACGATGCCGGTGAAGATGCAAACCCTTTCTCTGCAGTGCTATAAATAACTTAGTGGACGGTACAGCAGTAACTATATTAAGATAGGATACAGATAATAAAAGCAGAGAAGATATCGGAGTTGTAAATTAACATTATGGTTAATGAGAGCCTGGAACGTGTACGAAGAACAGACAGTGGTAGGTAAATTATATAGGGCCTTCTTATGCAGAAGGCGCAATGCTTGTTTTAATGCAGTATAGTTAGCGGTCAATATTATATGGTTTCATATAGAGTGGAATGCAATTAAAAAGAAATCGGGTTTGAGCAGTAAGCGCTGATGTTGCCGCAAGGCATTGCTGTATTAAGTAGATAAATAAGAATAGCAGGCTGCTTTTGATTTAAATGTAATGAAAATTAGCAAGAAGAGGCGGTTTGTTATGGCGCTGCTGTGCCAATTAGATAGGGCAGATCTAACATAGAGTATTATTTATGTGCCTGGAAATTCAGCGTTTGTTTTTGGAGCGCAGAAATGTGTTCAAGAGCAGAATAGCGGCCATGTTTCTGCGGTGGCAACAGCTAGCTGCACAGCGCAGAAACGCATTGTGTAATAGGAATTTGTTGTAGCTGTAAAAGATAGCAAATTAGCACATGTAGGAGCACGAAATGGTACATACTTAGTACAGGGAAGGTACTGAGGTTCTTTATAGGTTAGCTTGAGCAGTTGCACAGGATATAAAGCTATAATGTAATAGGGTTTCATATGTCTGCAATGAGGAAGATATTACAAATAAAACGTAATGCTTAGCTGTGCTAAGGAGTAAGGAGGCATGAGGTGACAAAAGAGTAGTAATAAATGCATGGTAATGGCAGTACAGGTGCGAAAATAAATTTGGAAGCGGTCGATATGGGCGTTAACCAGTTACATGTTATAAAGGCAGAAAAAGGAGTATAAATTATATGCGAGTGCGCTGCTGGTTTTTTTTTTTATTTGAACGGGCGGCTTTTTTTGGGAGCTTAATCGATAGCAAAGCAATGTGAACTGTTGCTTTCTTGTGACTAGTTGTATGCCCGTGCGTTGCTACGAAAAATAAAGATTAAGAAATAAAAAAATACTATTTCATAAGATCAAACATCTATCTTTAACGCTTCGTTTCTTGCAAAAGCTGGCTAATTAAAGCAACGCTTCGTTTCTTGCGTAGGGCAATTAAGCAGGGCAATTAAGTAGGGCAATTAAGCAGAGCAATTAATGTGACGTGGGAAGATACTCTCACTTTATATAGTAGAGATTATATATTGGTATGGTGTTACAAGGACTGCATTGATAGGACATAAAGAGAACAACTTGTTGGGTTGCTGAAATAGGGCAACAGGAAATACATTAAAATGAACCGATGCAAAGGTCTTATTTTAAAAAAACGTCATCCAGAGTGAAATATATAATGATATACTAATAATATGGTAAAAAATAAATTGCTGTGTAAAGAGGCCGCACAGCTAGCATGAGTAATTAAAGTGGTGAAGGATACCTCTTAGGTAAGAGCCATATTCTCTAGGAGGAGGGAAGGACGGTGTTGTAATGGAGGCAGGAATAGCAGGATTAGCAATACCTGTAACAAACAACGGCCTAGATGAAAATGTAGACGATAACCGGCAGCAGTCAAAGCAGCACGAAACAGGAAGGGGAAAGAAATTCAGCCAAGCATCGAAACCTGTTCTAGCATAAAAACGGTTTGAGTTAAATAATCTCCTTCTCTTTATGTTAGCAGCCGCATCATCAGCCGATGGAACTAATGGGTAGAAGGTCCTTCCTGCACGCACATAATAGAAAATAAATACTATTGTTGGGAGCGCATCCGCAAGGCGCAGAAAACATGCTGTATTATACAGCAAGAACATAGGCGGAAAAGAAAGAGGAGCTACGAAGCGATGGCAATATACAAAAAGAAAGCACGAGCGCCTGAACAAAAGGCCGCATACCCGACGGTGGATCTGGAACAGCACCAATAACAGATGGGGCAGTCAAAAAAAAACCCGAAATCGAGCAGGCGAAGCAGGCGCGGATTCGAGGAGCGAAGTAGGGGCGGTCGAGAGAGGAGAGCGAGCAGGTGAAACAGGCGCAGATCCAAGGAGTGAAGCAGGACGAACCGACGATGCAAGTGGTAGGATCGGCGCGACCGGCTGTTTGCCGCGCTTAATATCCCGACGGCGAGCTTGGACGGCAGAATCTGGATCCATGAAGAGAGGTAAGGAAGGCGGGCAAATGAAAGGCGCAAAAGCAAGGGCAAGAAAAAGATATACAGCAGGGTGTAGCACTACAGCGGTGGGTAAAATCCACGAGCGACCATGGCAAAGCAACCAACGATGCAGAGCGCGGCAGAGCGGGAGGACGGAGCGCAAAAGCAGGCGGAAAAAAACTAGAAGACCAAGCTCCCCTCGCACGAAACGACACGCGGAGGCAACCAGAGCTCCGGAACCTCCGGAATGTAATAAAGTTATAATAATACGTAAGCAAGAAATGAAAAAAATCATTTTCAGGGCAATGTAAACCACCGTCGCGTCCAGCTGAATATCTCTATTCCCATCCGCAAAAGATGTCTTGCTTGCTCCTTCACCTGCCACTGCTTTAAACAACCGTTTATGTTCTTCGGCATCGCCATTGCATAAAGGCGTGGTTCATCCTCTAGAAAACACCACAACTTTCCGGGATCAAGTGCACGTAGAAAGACATCCTTCGTTACTGCGCTGAAACAACAACAATTCTTGCAAAAAAAAAAAAAATAGCTTCGTTACTACCCTGAAACAACAACTATTCTTACAAAAAAAAAAAAAAAAATCAGTTTTCCTATCAAGTAACGCCTTCTCCACTGGACTCCACTTGTCAAGAACTAGATTATCCCTGCCCGATGGGTCTACATTCATCTCTGAATGTTGTCTGGTACTCTTCACTTCCCCACCATTCTTGTAACCGTCACTTGTAATCCGCGCAGGTATATCAAGGCTTGGCGGAAGAACTTGAGAAGTTTCCAACAACTGCTCCAACTAGCTATATTCTATACTGGTCGGAAATAGCTTATTTGGTTGTCCCCAACCAGCTAAGTATACATAGGTTGGGAATAACCTATTCAATTGCTCCAACTAGAAAGCTGGTCGGGAATTGAATTAGTCTCCGCCCTGACCTGAAAGTGGCCTAAGAGGTAATTACCTTCACATAAGACTAGCGTGCGGATGATACTCTCTCTAATAGGTACAGACAACTGATTGGAAGTTACTCCCTGCGAAGAAACGCATCTTTATCAAAAAAACACCTCCCAACAAAACGACATCATTTAGCGAGAAGACACCTCTTAGAAGATAACAACTACCATTCTTTCATCAATTATAAGTAGGAAGCCTACGCAAGGAATCAAGAGAGGACATAAGCGAACATAGGAGGAGCAAGATTAGTATTAGTATTTTTCATTCCCAATTCATCAGTTTGTACTCTGTGAAGACACGTGACTAAATAAAAAAGCAATCCCATTTTATATTCTTTTCAATCTCTGATTTGTTAGATAAAGACAACTCAAATTACATTCGTAAGCTCAATTTAGGGACCCCTTGGTCTTGAACATTGACAATTTGTATGATCTGTCTATTTGGAGGTCATATATTATATTTTTGCCATTATCTTGCATGCCATTTGTAAATATTTTGACTCTCTGGTCTCCCTTACTCCATACATATATTCAGTGGCGAATCCAGGATAGAAATAGAGGGTAGGCTCAAAAGATTAAACTAAATTAAGGTAAACATACTAAATGTAGTATTGTGCAACTGGAAGCCTGCAATTAATACATGGATAAAAGAAACATAGCAAGAAAGCAAAAATACAATGAAAGGCTAGACGCTAATGGAAAGGCATCCAAAAACACATTAATACGCGTCCAAAGCGATCTGTATATACAAATTTAAAAATTAGTGATATAATAGTAAATTGTAAATGATTATAAATATTCAAATAAAAAAAAACATACAACTAAAGCGCTAGCTTGAATCACAAGGTAAAATTTATTATACGAGTTTTCATTATGCCTTGGAAGCGTTTTATTATTCTAGCATCATCAATGCTTGTAAATAATTCTTGCTCGGTGTAGCAATGTAGCGCTTTCAGTATTTGAAACAAGCTCGCAAATTTTAGCTAGTTTAGTAGTAGTTTACACATTTGATCTCTAATAGTTTAAGAATTGCGGAAGTAGTACTTTTGTGTTGTGAGGGAAGTGAAATAAACTATCTCAGTTGGGCACAGACGCACAGTAGATGGATAAGCTCGTAGATATAGTTGGAATATGCCTTACTGTAATTAGGAGGCTCCTGGTTAGGAAATAGATTATCCTCCAAATACTTATGCAGGCGTGTTCTCGACTACACAATGGAGTAGGAGTAGGCCCTCACTTTCGGCTCTTCTCCTCGGTGGCTTGGCCTCGGTCAGGACGTCAGGTGACTCACGTCAATATTCCTCACTGTCCTCAGTCAAGCGATTTTATCTCGTCTTCTCCAGCCTCGAGCCCTCGACAGTCCATGCCTCCACCGCTCATGTGCGCCCGACTCTCTCGGCCTCCAGATGACCAGACCCTCCTCAGCGCCTCGGCCAGCCCCTCGAAGTCAAGATCGGCTCAACGTCGCGCCTCCTATCGACTTTGCTCAAACCGCCTGACAGCCGTCCCGACCCCATGCCTCGTGTTCTCACCCGACCACCACCCGCATGCCGTGTCCCGCCGCCACCGCCCGCCAGGAACTCTCCTCTATGTAGATTTGTTCTAATTGATTTAGGGATTTAGCTGGGAATTTGGGGAATGGGAGGATTGGATTTGTGCTGCGGTGTGGAATTGTGGATGTTACTTCTTAGCAGTTGTTGGGCTTTTGTATTTCGGGCTTCAACAGCAAGGGCTCACTTCTATTCTTCTTCCTCCAATTTGGATTCCCTTTGCTTCACCATTGCTTGACCATTGCTTGAGACCGGTGGGCAGTGGTAGTGGGGGAGAGGGGTTCCCGGCGTGGAGGGTAGGCTCCAGCCTGATGGAGCCTCCCTATTGGATTCGCCACAGCATATATTGTTGGCACGTTGCAATTGTTTGGTCATACATTCTAAGCCCTGAGGGAAGATGATGAAATCGCCAAACCCGCTTTGTTTATTAGTTTTCATTTTGATTTTATTTATTTGAATACCTAGGGAGTAGTGCTTGATTTGGTATTGAACTATAAGTTAGCAGCTTGTCATGAAATGAATACGACCATTAGCTTAGCACAAGGGCATGTTACTAACATTCAAAATCTCAAATTGTTTGGTTGTCGTGGTTATGTTCAGATCTACAACTGCTAGGCTGTCCTGTGGAAGCTCAAGGGGGAGGCCCAGGAGCAGGCCAAGAAGGACATGATTGAGATGCTCAGTACCCTAGAGGCTGAGCTCAGTGATAAGAAGTACTTTGGGACAATCACCGACTCTGACAAGGTGTATTAGTTTGTTTCGTTCCTCAAGGAGAAGTTTGGCGGCAATTATACGAAGTTGGGTTAATCGGTTGCATTATGCAGTTGGTGTTATCTGATTGTTGTTTGGTTCTGTGGTAGCTTGTCACGAAGGCTTGAGTGTCCTGGGTGGGTTTCTCTGCACTGCCTCTTGGCCTCGGCAATAAAACTACTCTAGAATTGTGCTTTTGTTTGGCATCAATTAAGCTTTGGATCCTTGTTGCCTGTCGGAGTGATCAAGCGTGATATATATTATTGATCAAGTGATGTTTGATTCCAATCAATGTGTTTTTTTTTTTCCAATATGGATGCTAGTTAACCATAATCTTCCATCGGATGGAATTGCGTAATGGTATATGTTTGAGTTGCCGATGAATGTTGAATTGTTCGATGCAAAGATAAAATGAACCCATCCATGTTCAGAACAAACTTAGCAACTGAATGAACTAATGCAATACACAACTCAGAAGTCTTGGAAGGGACTACGCAGAGCACCCTGAACTTATCGCTGCTGCAATTGCTACGTATAAGGCAGCCCATTTATGGGCTGATACCTCTAGCACAGCCTGATACGAACGCACCCAAATTTCATGCCCGAAAATCTCTTGGCTCATGCATGCCTTTTACAGTTTTACCCCTCTCCAATTTCTACAACTTATACTACCATGCATAGTACAACTAAATTTAAACTACATCTGAACCATTGGATCCAAGGGAATAGACGATCCATATTTATTTTTATGTACCGTAAAAGAGCTCATAGTTTCACACTTTCCCACAATTTTCAGATATTCTGTTTATAGATATACCCCTCAACTAGGAAAAATATGCAAGATTAGTCACATCATTGGCCTATCTTTTAAGCACCTACAGTTAGCTAGATTATAATTTTCTTCTCATTTGGTCTGCAGAATCGAGAATAGGTAGCTTATGGTGGAAGATTATGCAGAGGATGAGATTGATTATGAACTAGCTCATGTTTCTATTCAGCTTGCTTACGGAGGTAAATCTGCTCGAACTATCCTGTATAAATTCAAAGTTTTATCCTATTAATTTTTCAATCTCTATTTTTAGCTACAGGCTATTAACTTTTCCATCCTTAACGTTGAAGCGTTTCAAGCCGTCAGAGCACTGGCCGTTTTCTTTACATTTTTCCATGTTATGCACGAGGAAAGAAGTCATCCAACATTCAAGTTTTCCTCACTGTCAGAGCCCGTGTCAAATTTCGACCAGCGCAAGTAGCACGTAACCATGCTAGTTACGGTTTTCTAAGGCTCCGTTTGGTAACTTAGAACCGAATCAAGCTTACTAGAATCAGGAGAACCCAAATTTAAAAGCTAAAACTCGAAACGATTCTCCTCGAAACGTTTCTTCTTTTTTTTTTTCACGCCGTGGCTGAATCACCCCCAACCCCGTTTCTAATGGTTTCCACTAGAATCTGGAACCGTACCAAACGGTTTGCAGAAAGTGATTCTGATTCTATCTGAAACGTTTCTACTAAGAATCTGGAACCGTTTCCGTTTCTACTAGAATCTGGAACCGTACCAAACAGGGCCTAAAACTTCTTGGTTTGGGATATGCGCAGTCAAACTTTTAGAACTTTAGTTCTCAATATCTTTTTAAATATTTAGATTAGAGTCATGAAAAATCATACGTGTAGGTTCGTCTCAAAACATACTTTTATAATATTATAATTTTATTGGATTTTAAAAATATATTAGAATGAAAATCAGTGATTAAAATTGAGTTTTAAAGACTATATCAATATTGAAAACAATAGATATTCACGACCGGAGGAAGTATCTACCGCTACTAGTCCAAGAGACGTAACAATCAAATTGGCGAATTGCCATGGGACGGGGCCCGGCCCGGAGGAAGCCGTCATGGTCAAAGCTCGTTATCTTTGCTGCGATTGGTGCGCGGTGCGCCCCACCACCCACCTCGGATGCGGCTTGGACGCCACCCCCCAACTCCTCATCCAGACAGACTATCCACCGGGGACCGCGCCGAGCAATTCATACCAGTTTGCTCGGGCGCTTTTCCGCCATCACAGCTCAAACGCGCCGGGCGCCACGCCGAAATCCGCCACGCGAGCCATCCACCCACGCCGACCAGCCTCTCCCAAAGTTCGTCTCACCTCCTGGTGGGCCCAAGCATTTGCTAGGCCCACATGTCGTTGGCATGTTACAAACCCGCGGGGCAAGTTCCTGTGGACGGAGCATTTTGTGTAGGCCAGCCTTTGCCCAGGCAAGCCCTATCATTTACTGGCCGCCGGAATCGATAGCACAGCTGACACTGACGTGTGGACCACGAGTGCTTGACCCTACGTGTCATGCTTGTTCGACACACCTCGTGCTGAGTTGGTTTATTGTTTTTATATGGTGCCGGAAAGATCTCCTTCCTCGGATGTTTCCGTGGACCATGCCTACCGGGCTGTAGGCTAAAACCGGGCCGAAAAGTCCAACAGCAGCAGTAATATATATGCCCTGTTTGGCAGAGCTCCAGATCCCAACTCCATCTCAGATCTGAAACTTGTAGTCTAAAATAAAGTGAATTAAGTTTATATTTTTATTCTAAAATGTAAACAAGATGACCCACCTAAACACTTTTAATATACCCACAGCTCCAGCTCCGTGGATCTGGTGGAGCAAGGATTACCCAGCTCCACCAAATTCACGAATCTGATGGAGCTAGAGCGGTACCAAACTGGGTCATAGTACTGAAATATTGGATCGCTCATTTTTTAAAAAAATATTCGATTGCTTAATCTTTATGTATTGTCTTGGTCTTTGTACTGATAAAATGTGAGGTTCCTCACAGTAAAATATATTAAAAATGTGAAACTACAAGTTTATTTATTCAACAAACCAAGTACCTCCAAGCTCGTAGTGAGCAACCAAGTGCTTCAAATAATTATAAATTGCACTAGTACTACATCATCTAGTAGTTAACCCGTTTAAAAAATTTGATTAGTAATTTATAGTTAAAAGTATTTAGGTCTGTCGTAAGAAAATAAAACTAGTATATTTGCCACTAAAAAAAAACCTTTTCATTTATTACATTTTTTATTGTCCCTAACCAAGATTAATTAGCAGAAACAACTACCAAAATGTGGAGCGGACGTCTACAAAATATGTTTATGAACTGGTGACATTGTCAATGTCAAAAAACAACATGCTAAAGAAAAATGATGGAGTATATACAATTGTAGAATCAAGGCATTTTCTTGATAGAGGTATTTTTATCAACACTCAACACTATAACTAATTTTTCATGAGTATTAGAGGAAAGCCAATTTGTTCGTTATACGAGTAACATTACGTAAACAGAAATACTCAATTTGCACCATTGGAATATCACAGCTCATCACCCCTGGCACTTAAAAGATGTCTTTTGCGCAAACAAAGCCGGCCATATATGATAAAATATGTACCAAATATAAGAATATGAGATCACATGCAACAAAGTTGAAATCGACCACATAATAAGGGGAAAGTTAAGCAAGGAAATAATCCGCCAATAATTAAATCTCCACCCGGATACCACACCGCCATCCTCTCCATACACCCGGTCCACCCAGAGCCGCACATCTCACCCGCCTCTCCTCCGCCCATCAAACCAAACCCTTCTCCCTCCACCGAAGGAGCGCAAGCTTCACAGTAAAAACCCCCCAACTCGTAGCGCACATACACACGCGCAGCGCCCAAAAGAAGAGGGAGAAAAAAAAGGCAGAAAGGAAAAGGAGAGGCCAGAGAGAGAGAGAGAGAGAGAGAGGAGATAGGAGGGAGAGGGTGACCTCCACTTACCGGAAAGCACAGCCCCCGAGGAACGCGTGACCGGGGCCGCCGCTTGCGCCGTCGAGATCTAGGGTTCCGGCGGGCCGAGCCATGGCAAGCCCGCGGCCGGCCGGAGGCAGCGGCGGCGGCGTCTTCGCCGGGGACGAGGCGATCTGGAGGAAGCTGCGGGAGGCCGGCTTCGACGAGGAGTCCGTCAGGCGCCGCGACAAGGCGGCGCTCATCGCCTACATCGCCCGGCTCGAGTCCGAGGTACCCCACCCCCCCGCCCCGCCCCGCCCTGTGGTGCGGTTGATGCGCTGGGTTTTGGTTTCTTGGTTTGATGGTTTGCCGTTCTTAGTATGTCGGGGGTGGTCTTTGGTGGGTTTCTTTCGGGAGGAGAGAGAACAACAATGGAAAAGAATTGGCGGGACTTTGGAGACTTCCCCTGCTTCGATTCGATCGCTTCGGGGATTCTTGGTTTCTTTGGGATGGTGAGATTTGGTGCGCAGGGAGGTGTATTGGACAAACGATGGCATCTTGGCTTTTGTCCGCAGTCTCATTTCTTGGTTTCTTGGGTGCTGTGGTGAGTGCTGTGCTGGATGAGTTGCCTAACGATTAAAGAAGTTGTTTTTTGCTTCAGTGGTTATAATTTCTGTGCTGGGGATGACTCTTATAGGGATTTTGCAGCTTGATTTGGTTGATTGCTGTATTGTAATTTCTTCCATCTTACTGCTTTTTGGTGTTTGCTTTCATGGCTTATTGGGTTTTTGGTTATTGATGCCTTGGGGTTTGAACTGTCGTAACTATAGCGGTTGCAGTTGGCCAGGCTAGCTTGTTTGGATTGTCTCAGCAGATTGTTTACTGCATTGTTGTATATCTATAGTGATTTTGTTTGCAGCCAAGGGTGTAACACAAAGCTTGGAAGGACTATAATGGTTATTGCCTTGGCATTTGCAGAAACCTTTTTTTTATTATTTATGTTTTGGTATCATTGATGAAGTGACGCAGCAGCTATAGAACAGCAAAACATTAATCCTTTGGTTCAAGTTTGACTGAAATAGTGATTGTGAGCTAATTTTTGTAGATTAGTGGACACTGTCAGCCGTGCTTTAGAGAGAGATTGGATAAGTGTGGTTCTTTAGATTAATTAGAGCAGAAGCTGAAGTACTTATGACTCCTAAACTATGTTTATACAGAAGTACTACTTTTTTATGTAGCTAATCACATCAGTATTATACAAAAAATTTCTTATACTGGTACACTTTCATCTCCCGCAAGTCCTATGTGTAGGGTTATGTTTTCGTAATGTCAACAATTTAGCTGATTGTGTTGCTCAACAAGTTGGTAAAAAAAAAGAACTTGGTGCAATTGTTGATGTTACCATATACAAACACTTAATATAAAATCCTCTCTGTATCATTTACTTTATTTTCTCATTCAAAATGCAATGTCGCAAACTCCCTTGATCTATGCCAGAGGCTAATATTTAGTACATTGCTGTAAGCTGTCTTGGTCAGGAATTATTGCATATCTTGTGAGAACAAAGTGCAAGATTACATGTTTAATCTGTCAAGCAAAGACATAATAACTTCTGTTTTGTTATCAGTTCTCTCTTTTTTATTCTATCCCTCGTTTGTCTGTAGATTTATGATTACCAGCACAATCTTGGGCTTATTTTATTTGAGCGGAAGGAGTTGACATCCAAGTACGAACAACTTAGAGCTTCTTCGGAGTCTGCTGAGATCATGCACAAGCGTGAACGAGCTTCCCAGCAATCTGCTTTAGCTGAAGCAAGGAAGAGAGAAGAAAGTCTCAAAAAAAATTTAGGCATTCAGAAGGAGTGTGTTGCTAATGTAAGTTTACATTTCGATTAAGCATGTAGAAACCTACTCTTTTATTTTCACATTTTGTAAGAGCTAAATATATACTCATGGATTCGTCAACAATATGCATTGAATTTAAGTTGACAAATATAAAGAATGTGAAACCTGAAAGTTATTATTAAGCTTAGTTTATTTGATTTGTTGAATGTAAAAGTACAAACAATGATATAGAATAATGAAGTCATTTGTGTGGATAAGCAATAGGGTAGTGCAGGCTGTCAACTTGAAATTTATAATTTCAGTAGCACATCTTTATATTTTCAAATTCACCTGCCAAGCTAATATGAAAAGACTGAACCTTGGACATGTTGGGGACTAACCAAATAAAATGACAACAAGTTGTTTGATTGTGAAGTCCTAGTTTTTCCGAAGCTCAACTGCTGATGTGCTTGTATACTGAACATGTGTATTGGATTTTTTACTATGGTAAGCAACATAGGCTATACCTGATGCAGGTTTATGGAGTTTTTGTATCAAACAATAATTCCCCATCTGTCTTGCTTGATTTGCTTCAAAACAGGGCCCCGTGAAACTTTTATATTGAAGTTCTAGTCCACTTCATATAGCAGCTTAACCTGGTGCTGATACCACGTTTTAATGTAGCTTGAAAAAGCATTGCATGATATGCGTGGGGAAACAGCTGAAATAAGGGTTTCATATGAAACCAAATTGGTTGAGGCTCTTCAAATGACGGATGCTGCACAGAAGAAATTTGATGAGGCAGAAGAGAAGCTTCTTGCAGCAAAATCTTTGGAAGCAGAGACCACTCGGACTCGTAATGCCGCATTGAGAAGTTTACAAGACATGGACGATCGTGAAGATCAGCTTAGAAGATACCGCATTTCTTGTGAATTTGAGTGAGTATTCAATATATCTTGTGAAATTATGTTGGCCTTCCTAGCTACTATAGGCTACTATTGTATAATTTGAAGTCAGTATATCAATCTGGTACTGTTCTGTTTTTATAAATTGTGAACCACACATTGTGTTCATTCGTTCAAAATGATGGTTCTGTGGACATCTGTCTTCTTTTTATTTAAACCAAGTATGCAATTGCAGGTATGAGAGCAAAGAAAAGGAGATTAGCCTCCAGAGGAAATCTTTGAATGATACCAAGAACATTTTGCATGAAAAGGAGCAGGTATTACTGAAAGAACAAACGCTTCTTAATCAGAGGGATGAGAACATCCTTGAGAGGTTAGCATACATAACTCACTCGGAGAAAAGGTTGGAAGAGGAAAAGTTGAATCTTGAAGCTGAACGGAAGGTTCTATTGGAAGATAAAAACAAGCTGGATCTAAAAACGGAGGCATTAGTTTCAAGGGAGGAAGTATGTAATGTTTTTACTTATTGTTTTATGAGTAGCTTTATTTCATTGCCATAATTGTAAATATGACAAAATTGCTTTGTTTGCAGGCTGTAATTCAGAAGGAATCCCTACTTGACAAACGGGAGAGTGAGTTGTTGATTTTCCAAGAAACGATTGCAAGTAAAGAACGGGTAAGATTCTGTTATCCAGTTTCTTTATATATGATGCATGCTTAGTGAGTTTGCCTCTTCTAAATCATCCTGACTTGCACTGTAGGCTGAGATTGAAAGGTTGAATCAGGAACAAGAAATAGCCTTGGAGAGGAGAAAGCATGAATTTGAATCTGAGATTGAGAATAAGCGTATGTCCTTTGAGGCAGAGATGGAGGCGAGGAGAACTTCGTTGGATCAGAGAGAAAGTGCTCTCAATGAACAAGAGTCAGTGGTTGCACAAAGGGAGCAAAATGTTGACCTTCGGCTTGCTGAATTAGCAAGCAAGGAGGAGACGTTAGCTGGGAGATCTGATGAGTTCAAAGAGGAGGAAGGAAAGCTCTTCTCTCACAGAGAAGCGTTACAGATTGAACTACAAAAAGAAAGAGAGAAAATACAGAAGATGAAATTAGATTTGGAGAAGGACAAGGTTTTCTTTGAAGAGGAGAAATGGGAAGCGATTCAAGCCCAACAGAATCTAGCAATAACACAAGCAGATAGAGACGATTTGCTTACTTTGCAAATGAAACTTAAAGAAGAAATTGACAATCTCCGAGCCCAAAAAAAGGAACTCATGGCTGATGCTGATAGGCTGCAAACAGAAAAAGAAAGGTTTGAAATTGAATGGGAGCTGATTGATGAAAAGAAAGAGATGCTACAAAAGGAAGCAGTTAGAATTGCTGAAGAGCAAAGAGTAATAACTGAATATCTCAAGAATGAATCTGATATCATCAAACAAGAGAAGGACAATCTGCGTGTTCAGTTCAAAAATAATTCAGAAACCCTCTCTCGTGAACATGAAGAGTTCACGAGTAAGATGCAGCAAGAACATGAAAGTTGGCTGAGTAAGATTCAACAAGAGAGGAAAGATCTTAAGAGAGACATTGATATCCAGAGAATGGAGTTACTAAATTCTGCTAAGGCAAGGCAGATGGAAATAGATTCTTATTTAAGGGAAAGAGAAGAAGAGTTTGAGCAGAAAAAATCCAAGGAGCTTAAGTACATAAATTCTCAAAAGGAGATGAACAACTCAAAACTGGAACATGTTGTACAGGAAATGCAGAAACTTGAGGATGAGAGGAAAGAAGCTACTTTGGAGCGTGAGAGGAGAGAGCTAGAGCTGTCTGAGATTAAAAGCACCATTGAAGCCCTTAGTAATCAACGGGAGAAGCTCCAAGAGCAAAGAAAGCTGCTACATTCAGATCGGGAAGCAATTACAGAGCAAATTCAACAACTTAATGTGTTAGAAGAACTGAAAATTGATTCTGAGAACAAGCAACTGTCTTTGAGAGAGATCGGAAAGTCAAAGCTTGGTAGTCTGACAAAGGTGAAAGATAATGGTCTTCTTCCTGCTCCTGGTGAAGATCATAATGCAAGTCCTAAGAATTGTTCTTCGCCAAAGCTTCTTCTTGGAAGGAAACTAGAAGTGTCACCTTCAGTCGCAACACCAATTTCTTGGGTTCGAAAATGTGCTCAGGTTATATTCAAACGCTCTCCAGAGAAGAGTGCTGATCATGATAAGGACAGTTTCGTTCAGAACAGTTTACCAACAAAGCTTGGAAAAGCTGTCGACATCAATGACAGGTTACTTGCTGATCAGCTAGGAAATGGTGCTGCAGAAGTACTTCAAGCTGTGGATGGTGCAAAAGTTGGGAAAAAGAGGCTTAATTATTTGGTCTCTTGTGATCAAAGTGAAGTTTTACAGCCAAGACGGAAGCACCGAAGGTGCACTATTCAGAAAGCGAATGAAGGAGAAATTACGTCCAACTGGTATGCTTCATTCTTACACGACTATTTCAACTTTATATCAAAATCTGGGAATTTCCTCATGCCCTGTATTAACGTGTCTCATGTTGCCAGCCCTTCTGTTCTAGAAGAAAAATGCTCAAAAAACGAACATGATGCAGCCCCACTTGGTTTATCTGGCACCTGCAAGGATGATGAATATGACAATAAGGGGCCGCAGAACCTGAGAACACCAGCAGACCCAGCTTCATCGGATGATGTCCCCTATGAAAATGGGAAAGCAGATAATTCAGATTTTGTTGATGATGACGAACCTTCAGAGGAGATTACAGTGGTAACTGGACTTTTTGTTGCACTCTGCTCATTGTGTGCTCTATGCTGATGTGTTTGCTCCTTTTTAGACTTTAATAAATAAATACTGTTGACTTTCCAATATCTTTGCTGCATTCCTCCTTGCTTATGTATGCTTGTTATAGTTTTTACAGTGTATGTATGTGGATAGAGATTTGTTCCTCAAAGAAAGCTTTCATCTAGTGTATGCCAATTCTATATTCTGATAGCATATTTAACTTAGCAACTGTTTGGTGCCTTTGTATGTTTTTGGATCTTATGCAGCGTACCTTTACCTTACTATTTTGATGTTTTTGCCTTTCCAGTTTGCAACTGAACCATCAAATGGAGATGGACTTGACGACAAGGATGAACCCGATGAGGATTCTGATGACGAAGGGGAGGAGGAAGAGAAAACATCCTCAGCAAAAAAATTGTGGCGATTTCTCATCACATGATTAACTTTCCCCCCTTATGACAGATATACAGAGCTAACTGTAGTCTGACAGTTACCTCTCTTATGAAGATATTCTTCTTTAGCTGTGTTGCTTTTGGCATTTCCCCGCCTTTCGGGTTTGAAGGGGGGGCGTTGTGTACTGGTTGGTTGTGTGCATGTTATTGCGAGCAGCGGTGGTTTTGGAAGCCGCTGTGGAATTCCCCGCTTTACTTTCTATTTTTTTATCCCCAATGCTTCAACATGTAGAGTGGTTGATAGCTTCCTGGTGGTGTAGAAATCATTGAGGGTGTAGGAAAGCCCGTATGGTTTAGTACCGTTGTGCAAAAGTGTGTGTTGGTATTCGCCTTTACTATGGTCGTTTCAGTGATATAACGTACATGATTTGATCTTCATTTGTGACTCGTCTGATTGGCTTGATATCATGTAATGCAAATTTTCAAATTTCTCAGTGCTCGTTCGAAACAGTTTTGATGCTGGGGACTCTTACGACTCTTTTTTTTGGGGAAATTATTTTTGGGGAGGAAAGATTGATCTGTGGATTAATCAGGGTACACATTACATTCATTACAGCTGACATGAACATTGATGAAACCCCCTAAATTTTTAGAAACTAACTGCTCCTTTGAACCTGCCCCAAGGATATCCAGACCAGAAGTATTTTCAACATCAATTTGTTCAGCATGACCCTCACTGTTTATGTTCTCACCAATATCTAAAAAAAACTCTTAAGTTGCCACTCTGACATTATGATGTAATGATGCATTAGAACCACCAAGTTCTGAGTCTAAACCAGCTAGCAAGTCTTTGGCTTTTTCTGTGACTACACTCTGCTCAATCAAATTTTCGGCAACAAGCTGTTCGACCATAGTAGCAGTACTCTTTTCAGTATCAATAAGAATTTAGATTTTTAGTCCCCTTTTCGGCAGCAATACTAGCATTCTTGACAATTTGAACTTCATTACCCTTTGCAGCAGCCAAAACAGAAGTAGATTTGGATTCGGTATTCTCCTGATCAATCCCAAAGGTACTAGAAATTTCAGGTAGAACATACTAGGAATTTCAGGTAGAACATACGACATATCACTTCCAACAAAGGGGATGTGATCTGCATTATCCTTTGCGACATTAAAACCCAAAACAGGTTCTTTAATGCCTTGATCAGAAAGTCTGGTAATTTTAGCTCTTCTAACAGACGAATCTTCTGAAACACTCAAAGAGAAAAGATTGGACATGCATATAACAATTGACTTCACAAGCTCATCAGCTAAATCAATATTTTTGTCAACCACAACATTAACCAATTTCCCCTTTGTGCCAAAAACTACAGCATTATCCATTGAGAAATCCATTGGGACCTTAAAATCCACATCACTGCCATTAGCCTCCACGACAGCCTAAGGAACATGAACTCCAACACTTAAAACTACAACAGCTGAACCTATAACAGCATTACCAATTGCATTATAGATGTGCTTTTCAGCAACATGACCAGCTGAGTTATCAACGGAAACATGTTCAATTGGACCAAGTACAGATGCAGTGTGCAACAGAACCACATTACGAACAGACATTTCATTCACTACAGTTTGCCCTCAAAAGTATAACATCCTTATTGCCAAAATCATCTTTACCACCCGATATCTCTTTTAATGGGTCACCAACAACCCTCTCATTAACCGTAATCACCTTGTTGGCCGATTGCATAGGTACATCATGTGACCCAGGACAGGGTGCACCAGATGCTCCTTCTGACGCAGTTTTAGATATTTTACTATCCCTATCCTCCATGTCCGCATCCTCTGCCATCTGTTGCTTATCATTTCCTTGATCCTCCTCATTAGACTGATCTAGACTATCCTGCCCCAAATGATCAATGTTTACCACGACAAAAAAAAATCTCATATAGAGCGTCCCCAACACAAATGTTGGTGCTATCAGGGATCAATCTTGCATCTGTTACAGCAACATGCAAATGATGCAATATGTCAAAAGAAAAATCTCATATAGAGCGTCCTCATACTCACCATGTCAACAGACTGTGTTGCACCAATAATGAAACCCGCGACACACAAGGACAAATAATCTTGGATTTCAAAAGGAAAACCATAAACTTGCACCCAAACTTTTTGGAGCAACAATTTGGCATCCGCCTTTGGAGTCCACTCTTCAAAAAACATAACCACCCCATCCTGATTTCTCACCTTTACTTCGCCAATGCTTGTCATCCTCAACAATTCAATTTTTGATGGGAAGAGTACCAAACAAGAATTTTGACCATGCTCTTTAACATCCCACTGCCACTTAATAAGAATCACCCGTTGGAGCTCCTTGCGCATTATGCAATATTTCCTTTCAGTTCTTGGATCCATGTTATTTAGCTATTTTGTGTACATACCCTCGATGATATCTGAAGTTTGGTACAACGGTATAGATATTTCATTTTTGTTTCGAAAATCATTTGTCTATTTATCTCTGATGCGAAGTTGTGATCTGATTGTCAATATGCTTTCGCTACGTCAGAACCCACTCGACGCAGCGTGGCGCGTAATTCTACCTAGTCTACCCCTAACGGGCTAAGCGTAGGATGTTCACTTTTTTTGAGGAAAAAAATAACACGCATCGTTGCAGTAGTTTATTTAAAATGATTCTTTTAGCGCAATTAAAAATATTACCAGTGCACTTCTCAAAACACGAAGTACACAAAATACCCTCTCAAACACGCCCCCTGTATGCTTGCTTAAGAATGGTGCGATGTGTCTTTCTTCTCTTCCTCTTGCCATTCAGTCTTTAGTTCTTTACAATTGTAGTGCAGCACCGAAACAAGCAACGGCGACAGATAGCTCAACACATATTGACATCATCACAAGCTATTCTTCTGCCCCCTCTTGTGAAAAACCACAACAAATCGAGCTCTGCTGACAGACGCACCGGTAAGCACCAATAGATCATCAGACGCAGCGTGCAGGAGTTGGCCAGCTCAAATTTGGAGCTCGATCCTATCGCAAAACTGTGAAAAATTCCATCGGATCCTAGAAAAAATACGTGCACATTCTGACCGTTTCCCTCCGTCGCCAGTATTGAAAACCGCTGACCCCAGTGATTAGCGAAGCAAATCGATCGCTAGTGCTACTCAGAACCAAGCGCCTTGACTTTGCGCCATGCATGCACCGCGTCCGCGATGCGCTACGTGAAGTTGTAAACAATTAAACGAGCAACCCGCTGGAAACACCACGAAGATCCATGGCATCCGATCCTCTTATAGTAAAGAGGTATGATGTATATTGAGAGGAGAGAAAATTTTTTTTATTACTTTAAGATATATATATTTATCATATATTAGTTTTTATAAGAAATACTATAAAGCATCTTATTAGGGCCGGAAAAAAAACTCGTTTGTGGGGGCTCGTTGGCTTGGTTCGAAATTGCTCCAATTACACTCGTTAGCTTGATTATAAAAATACTTCCAAATTATAAATAAAATTATATTAAATTAAATTGTGTTAACTTTAGAAAAAACTTGCAAAAAATAAGGATTTGGCTTGAATTTCACGCCATCTGATGGTGTACAACTCGCCATACTCTGACTTCGCTCTATAAAAACATGCCACTAGCTTGCAGTGTCAGCATCTCTTTCGCTCGGAAGCCAATTCCACGCAAGCAAATGAAGAAGGGCGGCAGCAAGAGCAGGCTGGGCGGGTGCCTCGGCGCGCCGGTGCGCGCGCTGTCGCGGGCCTGCGACCTCTACGTGCGCGGCATGTCCGGGTGCGCGCGCCGCGTGCCCATGGATGCGGCCGTGGTCGGCCGCGGCTTCAGCGGGTCGTCGCCCACGACCATGCACCTGCGGGTGAGCTCGGACCGCGCCGAAGACCTCGTCCGAGCCGCGTCGAAGCAGCGGCGCGTCGCGGCCGAGCCGGCGGACGTCGGGGCGGTGAAGAAGGGCTCCGCGCCCCTTAACCAGCTGGCGCCGGCCGTCCCGGCGCGGAAGAAGGGCGCGGCGATGGGGACCATCGCCGAGGACGCGTCGTGCGATTTCGTTGCGGATGCTGCATGCGCGCTGAAGCCGCCAGCATCGAGGAGGCGACGCGCGGCGGTGGACGGCTTGGCCGCGCGCGCCGGCGCCGGCGGGTTTGGCACCAACAAGGCGCGGATCGAGGCCTTCGCGCGCTAAGAGTGATGCCCGCGTTACTGAGATCCTCTGTCTCCCGTAGCTGTTCATATGTCAGTAGTCGAGAATCTCAATCGCATATATTGTACGTCACTGTATAGTTTATTACTAATAGGAATTGCTTCTCGAATCCCGATGACCATAGACTGAGTAATTAATTGTAACTCTCCGTAATTTTTCACATGACGCGTCAAATCAAATGCTAGTCGATCATCTCAGCGATGGTGCGACGACTTGGAGATGGCTTTATTTGCTTAGACGTTAAGCGTTGCATAATGCGTCCATGATTCTGGAAGTGACGGATTTCACATGATCTGACGGTAAATAATGTTGTATGAAATTGAAGTTTTCTCAAATTCTAAAAAAATTTAAAAAGAAAAGAAAAATGGGTTATTGGCCAGACCAGCCGGCTAGGTGGCTAACGCTAAAGCACCCCTCTCTTGGGTGCCGGAGAGGAAGGAAGGCGGAGGCGGCCACGTCGTGCGATAGCACCTTCGGCGGCTGCTGTTCATTCTCCTTCTCGTCTAGTGTTCCTTATATCCGAGGTGTGTTCCTCCGAAAAAATACAAAGAAAAAATGAGGTGATTTTTCCCATTTTGATCGATCCATAATCCACCTTCTTTCTATGTATACTCTGGTAAGAATCTTGCATACCCAACATCCGTGTGTTGTCTTTGGTCTTGATCTGTCCTCATTCATCTCGTGGATACCACTAGTGTGTGCAACTCGAGGTGATTGAAGCGTATTATTGTGGGGCGGCGATTGGAGGGTCTCGTGGAAAGTGAGATGTGATTAGTGCTCTCTGTTGCTTAGTCCTTGCAATATAATCTTGTTTGCTTGCTTGGTTGGCTTGGCTTACTAGTGGATTGGAGTTCGGTTGTGTGTTGCTCTTTTCTGAAGTAAGTCCTTCAAAGACTTGTTTGACGAAGTCTTCTTCCTTTGGCCAAGAAGTTGGTTCCGTTGATTTGGACAGCTTCGGTTACATCTCAGGACTGCTTGGTGATTTGCCTCATTCGGTGGTTTGCGGCTTTGTATCTCCAAAACATTTGTTAGCGAGTCTTTGGCAATTGCAATAGCGATATTGTTTTCTAAGACATAATCTTTGACGAGCCTAGCCTTTAACACTAATTGTCAGTAAGTGCTCCGTGATTAATTTCATCTATATGTTCTTTATTGTTTGCATGCAAAAGGGGCAAGACAATATACTGGCTTGGGGACCTTGCATGTTGGGGTAGCTATTGCTTGATGAGGATTGTAATAAAATGAGATAATTTGTGATAATATAATCGGTTTACTGATATTGAGATACTTGTCTAGATATTTCTTTCAGTTCATTGTTTGTTGATGTTCTTTCTAGTTCGGTTTAATAACCTGCCTTTTGTTTAAAGCATACACTTTTTTGTTGTTAACATCGGATTGCTATATCTTTGTTCAGTAAGCTCCTATTTGTATTCTTAAACTTTTAGAGCATCTTTTTGATACTGATTTATATTAATTTGACAAGTTTGAAATCTGTTTGGTAGGACTGTATATATTTTCACAAATTAGTTTGTGATCATGTCCCTAGTGGTGAGAGGTCTGTTAATTCAAGCAGCCCAATATTTGTAAGCAAAAATTTAACAATTTAAGCTTTATTGCTCGTTAAAAGCTAATGTTTATTGTCATATACATGGTTAGATACTTGTTTCTAATAGCTATCTTTATGCTTTGATATTTGGTAATATCATGTTTTAAGTATCTATGCTTTTGTTATGATATTGTTATTCTCTGGTTAATAATAATAATAATAATTGGAATTAAAGTAAAAAGTGATTTGCTAATACCGTTTTTATTCTAACAAATAATACACGAAAAAGGGTTGCTTTGCTTGGAGTGAATGGACAGCACGTAGTAAAATGATCTTTATCTGCTCCGTTTTTCTTTGAGCGTGCTCGACATTTCTCGCCGCCGAGAACAACCTCAATCAGTTTATTTTTCGTTCAGTTGAAAACCGGGCAACTCCGACCGATCGAGTTGTTTTCAAGTGCCCGTGGCCGTCATTGTCCGTGACCATCTTGCATTTATCAATGATTGATGTGCAACGCGGCCTGGAGTTATCTCGCCACTATGGTAGCTGTCACCTGTCAGTCAGTCAGTGTAAGCTTGCTCCTTTTTCTTCCTCTTCAAATCTAACACTCAGCACTATGCATTTCCAAATTTAACCTTCCTCCTTTATCACCAAAGACACCGTAGACAGTACGCACATCCGATGAGCATGAAAGGCTGACACCGCCGCAGAGTGAGGAACCACGGGAGGAGACGATGCTGCCCCCGAGAAGCACAGGAGGAGCTGCGGCAGCATGCATGGCACCTTGCTATTACGCTCGGGTAGTGTGGAAGGGATCCTGTCGGGGTCATAAATCGTTTTTCAGAGGTATATCTAAATACTATAACAGTTACTCAGGAAAATTAGCTGTCAGAACCAAATATTCATTGTCAGACAAAGAATTAACACCAACTCTTTTTTATTGAATATAGGGCATAACAACCAAATTTTTACAAACCGGGGGGAGGGGGGGGGGGGCGCAGCGGGGCCCGATAGATTACAACTAAAACACCGCACATGCAGACCTGAGCAAAAGACTAAGACCTTAAAACCAAACCAAATCGCCATCTACGAATTCTTGATAAGCTCTAGCTTCTTAAAATTCTAAAAGGGTTGGGGTTTGCAAGTGTGAGTACAACAGTACTCAACAACTCGCACGGGAAAATACTGAATATTATATGCAAGGGATTAACAAATGGATGGCACATGGTTTAAATATTGTGGATGCAGTTTTATTTGCAACATCATTTTACATTTGAAACATAAACCATAATTAATAGTAACTGGGGAAAGGATTCCACAAGTTTAACACAATTATGCCACATTCTCAAATTCACCAAAATTACTTGAGCGAGGTTACAGGTGTCGCCCAAAATCAAACTTAGCTTCATTAACCGGAAGCATAGCGTAATCGATTACCATTTTAATTAAGACTTTGCAGAGCTGCCCAGTTTTACCCACAAGATATCTACGACCGTTAATGCCATGTGTAAATCACATGCAACTTAAATGCATGCGGCCGGTCCGAGACCATCATAGCCTTTTGATTGAACATCCCTATGGTAGCTCCTACCCGATAGGTCCTTGGACCCATTGTTCTTGGGACCCTACTGGCCAACGCAGGAGCCGCGTTCCAGTACTGAGTGGTGCCTATCGTTACGCGAATCGGTGAATGATACCTCATTCCCGTTCCACCAACCCTTCAGTCATTCCCCTGCTGGAAATGACTGCTCCCCATTCTCACCACTGAGAATGGTACCACCAATGTAAGTATTCCCAGGGGACGAACAATGTTACTGAGCCATGTCGAAAAACGGTTCAACTGACCGGTCCGACTTGTGGTTGAGCGGGATTTTAAGTTATTTACTTTTCTCAAAGTAATTTTAACATTAATTTGCTAAAGATCAAGCCACACAACCACAAACCAACCTGATACCTGCACGCACCAGCCATCAAACCAACCATGGCATTAATTATCAGCTGGGGATCGGACTCATATCCACCTTGTGGTTAGCCCAATATTGCCCCCTGACTGTAGCAATACTTTTCTAAATCCACCGAGCCAACTGCTCGACACAATCTTTCTCTTTTTAAAAAAATTGAGTGAAACTAACAGAATTAATCTCTAACTATAGCTGCATAATTAATATCTAGGGCTAATCAAGGTTTTTATATGGTTCAACAATGTCAAGGAGGCTTAAGAACAATTCGGCATTAACTAAGCATCATATCATTCCAACATTGCGACTTTCAATATTTCAACATACATTTAAAATAATGCAGTATAAATTAAATAATACTAATATATTAGGCATAATTGGGCGCAATATGATCAATGGCGTGCGGCTTGCCTTGCTCGGTGGCGAGATCGTCTAAAGCGTAGTTGACGTAGTTGTACTTGGGTTTCGTCTGGTCCGGCTCCTGCTCCGTGTACTGCTGATGCTCCTCGAACTGTTCAAAGGCCGGTTCTAGCGCAAAAGAACGAACAACGATAAATAAATGGAAAACAACGAACGAAAATGAAAACGGAAACCGAAAACGGGCCGAGAGAGAATCGGAGGGCAAAGCGGGCATTTCAGGAATTTTAGAAGCTTCAGATGGCAGAGCGGAGGCCGTTTTTGGACTCAGAGGGTCGAAACAGTCAAGAATATGCATTTTTGTGGGTTTTTTGGATTTCTGGAAATTTTCAGGACTTTTCTGGAATTAAATGGAATTAAAAAGGATTTTCTCGGATTTTTTAATTCTAGAAAAGAAAAAGAAAAGGAAAATGAAAATTGGGCCGCACAGTAAACTGGCTTTTGGCCCAACATGGCCCAGGGGGTGCACGGCCCGCGTGCCGGCCGCCCACGCTGGCGCGGCGATCGACACGCGAGCCCGACGGGCGAGCTGGCCGACAGCGGTCGAGCGAAAGCAGGCCGGAAGGCCCAAGAGCAGAGAAAACGGCCCAACGCGAAAACAAAACCAAATTCAAACCGAAAATCGAATCAAAACCAAATTGAATTCATTTTGAAAATTTTTGGGCTATTTCACGCTGCTCCAGCAGTTGGTCGAGCTCCGAGGCTCTGGTGACCTTCTGTGCTCTGTGGGTATGGTAAAGGACAGGTGTCGCTACCGTGTCTTTCACAATAAAGGAGGATATCAAATTTGTAAATGTATGCGTATGAGGGTTAGTTTTGCAAATAAACAATACACGAGAAACTTAATAATTGATGAATTCTACCCTGTGTAGCTAGATATTCGTGACAATGGTGGCCATGGCTTCTGTTTGTCTTCGTGTAACTACCATACTACTCTTGGGTATACAAGCGCACTGTCAATCTACAGAGTCAAAATTTGTTTTTTCCGATAGACTATGAGAAGGTAAATACAGGGTACTACTAGTCTACTACTACACCCCTCTATTGGTGCTGCCATACCGTAGAAAGTTATTCATGCCGAATGGTCATAATATATAATAGAAACGCAAACGCGGCGCACGCCACGCGCATGAACGGAAAATAAATTTTTTTTTTCCGGAGAAAAAACAGATCACGAAAATATTTTTTCCATGCTCCGGAGAGCAAACGGACCACGAAAATATTTTTTCCGGGAAAAAAGCCGCTCGCGTGAACGGAAAATATTTTTTGTTTTTTATTCGGAGAAAAAACAGACCACGGAAACATTTTTCCCATGCTCCGGAGAGCAAACGGACCACGAAAATATTTTTTCCGGGAAAAACGCCGTGCGCGTGAACGGAAAATATTTTTTGTTTTTTTTTCGAAGAAAAAACAGAGCACGGAAACATTTTTCCTATGCTCCGGAGAGCAAACGGATCACGAAAACATTTTTTTCGGGAAAAACGGAGAAAGGATCTGAACGAAAATTGCAAGGACCTATTTGTTATAATTTTGGACCTGTTCGCTATTTTGAATAAGTAAGAAAGGACTCGTTCGCAATTCGTATTTAACGGGAGGCTATTTGTGTAAAACGACGAACCGAGGACCTAAACGCGAACCGGGGAAAAATATTTTATACTCACAGGAAATTACAAAGGACCTGTTCGTAAATAGAAAGGACCTAACCGTAATTGCAAAGAGCTGGAGGTTCTTTTTGCAAGAAAGGGAGAGAGAGTGGGCGGGGGTGACGTGGGGGGCTGTGGTGGCCGGGATGCTTCGAGGAATATAGCTGGGTAGTATATGTAGCTCCTGTTTGTCATCAGGTCATTGTACCGTACGTACAAATCCCGGACAGGGACATCTATATATAATATAATAACTAGTATTCTTGATGATGTAGAAAGAGCACTCGGAGAAATAACACGCGCCACTCTGCTGAGCTACATTATTTTTCTTTTTTTCTTTTAATAAAAATATTTTTTAAATCTTTTGTGCAATTGTTTCCCTTTCTTTTCACATAAACTGATTGCTAAAGTACTGTAGAAATCAGAGGCGTATCTGCTGGTGCGGCACAGGTGGGTTGAAGCCCCACCCGTGGCCCACCGGCTCCTCTATATATTAGCTTTCGACGTTTTAGGCCCCGTTTGATACGGTTCCAGATTTTAGTAGAAACGGAAACGGTTTCAGATTCTTGGTAGAAACGTTTTAGGTGGAATCAGAATCACTGTCTGGAAATCGTTTGGTATGGTTCCAGATTCTAATAGAAATTAGTAGAAACGGGGTTGAGAGTGATTCAGCCACGGCGTGGAAAAAGAAGAAACATTCCGAAAAGAATTATTCCGAGTTTTAGCCCGTTTAGCTGGGGTTCTCTCAGATTCTAGAAACAACTCAGTTCAAGTTGCCAAACGGGGTCTTAGTTTTAGCCCCCCTCATTCCAATTTTCTGGATACGCCTCTGGTAGAAACTATGGCCACTGGGCGACAGTTTTTTAGCTACAATATTTTTTTAAATAACAATATATACTTTTTTATTTTTTTCACAAAAAAGATTTCCTACAGTTTTTTTGGTTCCTTCCTTGCAAAAAAACTATTTTCCTTTTAATTTTTAACATTATTTTTTAATAAAACAATTTTCTTCTTTATTTTTTACAAAAAATTTCAACGGTATTTTTCTATTTCTTCCTTATTATTTTTTTGTTTTTCTAGATTTTTAACGGACCACCCGTAACAATACGGAATCTTTACTAGTTATACAAGTATAATGCTGCCGATCTACGATGTTCAATTCTTTGCGGTCAACCACGAGAAAGGAAAATACAGGCGCTACGTACCCTAGGCGCCCCCGAGACAACGGAATTTTCTGTATTTGATACAAGATTTGACTCGTATTCAGAAATGATACAATATTTTCGTGTATTTACAAAAAACCCACTCATACCCGGAATTTGAAATTTCGGTTATACATACCCGGAATTTTAAATTTCGGGTATGATGTATTCGGTTTCCTAGATCTTGGGTATCGCGTATTTGCCCCATACCCTGTTTTTCAAAAATCGGGTATGGATTTTTCTTTTCTTTTTTTGTTGTTAGTCAAAACCGTGCAAATAAGAAAGAAAAAGAAAAAGAAAAACTTATACCCGGTTTTTCAAAAACCGAGTATAGGGTTTGTTTTTTTGTTAGTCAAAACCGTACAAGTAAGCAAAAAAAAAAAAGAAAAGAAAAATCCATAGGTTTAGTTTTTTGCTTGTTAAAAATCGTGCAAATAAAGAAAAAGAAAAAAAAAGAAAAAAAAGAAAAAGAATTTTAAATTTCGGGTATAAATAGTTTTTTTTTTTGTAAATACACGAAAGTATTTGTATCATCGTGTGAATACAGATCAAATGTTGTATGAAATACAAAAATTTCACCGAGACAACTGAAGACCCATGTTCGAACGCAGGAAACTCAAAACACATTGATAGAAAAAAAAATACAGGAATTGAATGTCATATCATCTGAAATCCTAAAGAATAAAAACGTATAATAAATTTAAAAGAGGAGCAAGACAATAAAACACATGATTACAAGAGGTAAAGGAAGAAAAACATGACGTATGACCTCATGAAATTTTTTTTTCCTTCAAAATCCTCATGGAATGGTTCGTTCCATATTGAATTTCAAAGGAATTTTCGTGTATCCATCCCTTGTTCCAAATTCCATCGTAGCAATTTTTCCTAAAGAAGATCTAACAAAATTATTTCATATGTTTTTCTTTAGAGCATCTCCAAGAGGGGCTCTAAATATGGCCCTAACTTGAATTATAGGGCTTTCAGGGGGAAAGATCAACTCCAGCAAGGACCCTAAATTGTTAAAATTTATCAAATTGTTTTAGGGCCCATGGGAGAGTAGCTATATTTAGCAACTCTATGATTGAGCCCTATCTTCATTGAGTTTTAGGGCCTAATTGCTGGAGTGAATATTTCATTGGAGCCCTAAATCCAATTAGTTGGGGTCCTAAATTAAAATTTAAGGCTCAATTTTAGGGCCCTCACTTGAGATGCTCTTAGATCGTTCGAGATGAGCCCTACGTGTCCCCTCGATCCTACAGTCACGCCCATCCATCTGACCGTCCATTCTCGATCCGATGGCCTCGCAACTCGTGCTGTAGCGCGCTTCACTCCTACAAAAGGCCAGGCCTACACATTCTCCGTATACACGTTTCCAAGCAGTTGCACGCACCGTTTCCACTCGAGGCATCGCGTTGCCGTCCCGTGTTGGGCTCTCCTGCCCTTCCTCCCCAATTTGCCGCATTTCCTCTCGGTTCCTCCCCAACTTGCTCGCGCGCCCCTCCACGGTCTCCGGCAATGTCCAGTGGGGCGTGGTCGACGCTGTCTTCGCAGGGATTTGGGTAACTCTTCTTCTGACAGGATTTGCTCGATCGCTGCTTGATTTTCGATTCGGATCTTGTTCGATCTACATGTGAGGTTTTGCCAAGGAATCGATCTCTAGTTAGTTTCCTTGTAGAGAATAATCACTGTGATCGACGGGGAGTTGAAATCTTAATTGACGGAATTGATTGTTTTGTTTATTTGGGGGGTAGTTTTCTCCTTCGGTTAGAGCGATAGTCGCGCAGCTGAAATGCCGGATCGAGTCCGTCCTGTAGAAAAGAATTCCTAAATTTCTGCGAGGCAGCCACTGGTAGCAACGGGAGTCTTGTCCTAATTTTTGGTGCGGCTGTCGGATCACGGATTCATGGTTGCAGTGGTTCCCCCCCATTCCGCAGATCGGAGTCCAGCGTAATGGCGAACCGCGTCGGCGAGTCGTCGGCGAGCGTCAACGGCGGCAAGGACTCGGGCAGCTTCGAGTGCAACATTTGCCTCGAGCTGGCCCAGGACCCCGTGGTCACCCTCTGCGGCCACCTCTTCTGCTGGCCGTGCCTCTACGAGTGGCTTCATGTACACGCGCACTCCCCCGAGTGCCCCGTCTGCAAGGCAGTCGTGGAGGAGGAGAAGCTTGTTCCGTTGTATGGCCGTGGCAAGGCCTCCACTGACCCCCGGTCGAGGTCCGTGGCTGGTGTCCAAATACCGAGCAGGCCAGCCGGGCAGCGGCCCGCAGCCGCTCCGCAGCCTGATCACAATCATTATCCGCATCCAAACCCATGGTTTGTGGGCGGCGCTCCTGCGGCTGGTGGTCGGTGGGGGAATTACGCGTTCTCAGCCGCCATTGGAGGGCTGTTTCCTTTGCTGAGCTTCCAGGTGCATGGGTTCCCGCAGGCGACGGCGTATGCACCTGCTGCTGGGTTTCCTTATGGGTATGGCCATTCTTTCCATGGGTGGCATGGGCATGGTTTCCCACGCCAGGCACCACAGGTCCAGCAGGTTGATGTGTACTTGAAGGTGCTGCTGGTACTTGTTGGTGTGCTTGTAATTGCCAGCTTGATCGCATTTTAGATGATGTATAGTTGAAGCTACCACCGATCTATGTCTTAGGTAGCTCCCAGTGTGGAGAGTAGTGGAATGTGCTTTAGTAGGTAGCAGGTACTAGTATTGTGTGATAATTGGTAGCAGCTGGTATTGTCGTTGTGGGGAGTTTCCAATGAAGTTTATGGGTGCATTAATTGTGTTTTTGCCTTCAAATTTGTCATGTTTCTATTTCTTCTTATGAAGTTTGCGAAATTATTTAATATTATCTTGCCTCTTGCATATTGTTTGTCTTGCATTCTTGTGCTGTTTTCCATTTAATATTTACTGCTTGGGTAATGGGGGGATTTGATTATTTGCCCCGAAGTTGAGTGGCATTTGATCATTTGCCCAAAGTTGATTGGTATTTGATCATTTGCCCTACGATGTGCCACTGACAGGTGGCCCTAGGACCCACGTGTCAACGAGACATCATAGGGCAAATAATCAAATACCAATCAACTTTGGACAAATGATCAAATGCCACTCAACTTCAGGGCAAATAATCAAATTTTCCTTTAGTTTTTGTGGATACGAGCTTATTTTATCCTATATAAATTCTATATCAAGTCATGTCTTAATACATGAGCTTCCTTGCTCTTTCACAGTAGCCTGTTGAATCTGAGGCACCTAGTAGTCCTTGTGACCTTAAACATTTTAGCTTGCTTTGCATTCGGAATTCAATGACAAAAGCTTAAATGTTAATGATGCACTCCCGTAGCAACCTATGCTGTGACCTTTCAATATTGTTACCTCACGCTAAAACGCTAAATCAACAACAAGGTCAATAAGCATATCCTTTGTATATTTTGAATTTCCTATTTTCTAGCTTGTTAATTGCTTGCAGTACCTGCTAAGTATAATTCAAAAATTTCCATATGCATATGAGTGTAATGATTTGACTTAAGATTCTAATAGTTTGTATGATGGGCACACAGAAGGTTCAACGATTTTTCTTTTAGCAAGATGATGTTTTTTAATATTTGTAGTTTGAAGCGTGAGTACCAGATGCAGTTCAAGCATAGCTTGAGTAGTTAGTATCTGTTATGTGATATTATCCCTGCTTTGTTTCTTCTCTTCCAGTTTATTTAAGACTAAAGTGATGGTGATACGGTTGATAATTTATTATTCTTCATTGATGATCCTTGGATGCTTTGAGATATTTTGGTTGCCTATGGTCGTACTGATCCACAAGACCATGACCAAACATGTGTACAAGCCTACAAGGAGGTTTGGAGATCCATATGACCATGTCTGAACTCCGATGCTAATGTTTATTCAACTGTGTTGTGATTCCAGATTCTGAGGCCTTAAAGGTTCGTTGCAGTTAGGGGTGAAAACGGATCGGATACGGTTGGGTAGTAGATCGTCCTATATCTTACCTTAGTTATTTTTTTTCGGATACGGGTATGGATACAGATAGTGAAAAATCGGGTAGGATACGGATACGGATACGGATACCGGCTATTTACGAATGGGTAAAAAACAGATACCGAATATTATACGAACAGGTACAATACGAATAACGAGTACTTAGTCGAATAGTACGCAAACTACCTGGTGCCGAAAACGACACTTCTTTTTACAATCCACCTGGTGCCGTCGTACTTGGGTCCCGTCATGCTCTTCAACAAGCCCATAGGACCTTCGCCGCACAGCACACAATATTATACGTAGTTAGTCAATCGGTCCTGATAACTTCCGTTGAGCTGACGCTGACATGCATAAACCATAATTTGTACGTGCAAGTTTTGTAGTCCCCACCTGACGTGGGGGAAGATCTTTGGACAGTGCTCGAGGTAGAAGTTGTTGATGTCCTTGGCGGCGAAGAGCGGGCGGCCCTCGGCGTTGGGCGCGGTCACCAGTCCTCCGGTGCTCGCCCCGGAGATCACGTCGAAGTAGTCCGCCAGCCTCATCTCCGGCCCATCAAGCTCCTTGAGTACAAGGACAGTGAAACAAAACAACCTATTAGAATTTATTAACAAATGCATAGAAACATGCTGCAGGAAACTCGATCACCTGGAGCTTTTCTTCGAGGAAGGCGAGGATGGTGCCGGGGATGATGCCGTGGACGCCGCCGCCGTCGATGCTGAGCACGGTGACGATGCTCCCGTAGGACGGCGGCGGGGACTTGGGCGACAACTCCGGGTTCAGGTTGAGGGGTCCGAGTTGCTCTGCTCTGGTACTTGCACGGGCGCCATGGCAATGACCTCAGAGAACACGCGGGCGTCGTACGTGCACCGGAGGAAGCAGATGGCGCCGGTGGCCGGCCGCAAGAACTGGTCGGACGAGTGCAAGAACCTGTGGCGCATCTCCGGGCCGGTTATCCTGGCCGAGATCTTCCAGTTCCTGATCGGGTTCGTCACCACGGCCTTCGTCGGGCACATCGGCAAGGTCGAGCTGGCCGCCGTCTCCATCGTCAACGGCGTCGTCGAGTGCCTCGCCTTTGGACTTCTGGTAACTAATTGACTGCCTTGACGTTTTCGTATCTGATTGGTGATCACCGTCCCACCGGTCATTTTGGGTGCGTTTGGTTCGTGGGATGATGTTAAATGAGATGAAATGATTCTGTATCATTTGGTTATATTATTTTGGGCAAACGGAATGATTCAGCATCTAGAGAGAATATTCTTTAAATTTGTACCACTTGGTCAAGGATGAGGTGGTTCCATTCAAACAACCAAACACATGGATGACTTTTTTCTTGAACCATATCATACATGTACCACTTGGTAGAGGCAACCAAACACACTCCTCTGTGTTTCGCGCTGTATGCTGAATCTAATCAAGACGTGCCAAAAATTATTAATTTGCTATATCATGAAAGACAAGTAAAGATCCTGATATAATCGGCAATCAGATTAAATTAATTAGTTTATTTTCTTAGTTAGGCTTTCCATGTTTAGAGTTTATCTTGGTTACAGGTCGATTAGGTGATCTGCCCACTATAAACAGGGGGCACGTATCCCGTGAGTTTGAGAAAATAATACAAGAGAAAACTGCTCCAAATATTCTTTGTGTTTGTGTGTGTTCATAATCGAGGGCTAAACCGAACAATTAGTATCAGAGCGAGGTGCTAATCTGGTGCCACGTTTGCCCCCGGAGAGATCATCAATACTGCGCCTCGGGGTAGGCTAACGTTGCTGAGCAACACGGTGTCGAGGAGCTCCAGTGGTGGCTAGGGATGAAAAGCAAAGGGCTCTGTACCATCGCACAGAGCGGAAGACACCTGCAACGCACCGGTGGGGTACGTCCAGCTGCTGGCGGGCATCGTCGGGTCGCTCCTGCTCGACAACGAGCGCTGCCTCATTGCCAGCACGAACCGCTGAGGTGAAGGAAGTCCAGCCGGGTGTCGGAGGCAAACAAAAAAGAGATCAGAACTTCTCTGGTTGCATGCAAATACTCTGCATGTTGGAGTCGAATTTCTCTGGCTGCGCCTGCGTGCATGTGGAGAAGGCTTGTATGGAAGAGGTACAGGGAAGCGGCGGCGGTAGCGAGCGTTTGCTTCCAAACATAGCAACAAAGCGACAAACCTCGAAGGCGCATGCAAGAAGCAATGGAGAGAACAAAAGAGAAAAAAAAGGTGAAGGAGGTGTGTCTCAACGATACCCGCTATTGACGAGCGTCATCGACAATCGGCGTGACAAGATGACATTGGTCAACATCTGCGAGTCGCATTGAGAAGAAGACCAAAGCTATGCATTCTCATGTTAGTTGTGTCCACGAGATACCGTGATAGATGATATTAAGACGATGAAGATTGCTGAAGTGGCCGGACGTCTCAAAGCGTACAAGGAGCGCAACAAGATTTGGCGGCGAGCCAAGGAAGGTGAGAACCTCCTACTCACCTGCGTTGAGTGGGAAGCCAGGGCCAAGGAGAAGGGGGCCAAGAATTTTAGCAAGAAGAACAACACCTTTGAAAAAGCGAAGATGCGCTGCTACAACTGCCAAGAGTACGGGCACTTTGCTAGAGAGTGCCGCGAGCGTAAGAAGGCGATAAAGGTTGATGCATTATTTGCTATAGCGGATATGGATAACAAGCCAGCATTGCTTTGAAGCTCATCTAGGAGGTGCTCAAATAGAGCTGTTTGGGTCTTAGTAAGTCAGGATATAGTTACATGCGCGCAGAAAGAGTCTAGGACGTTGAGGAGTTGTGGCTATCATTCTTCCATGTACGTGTGTATGAGAGTTCTTGTAGGTGTGTCTTAAGTTCTCTTGTGGGTAAGCTCTAATGTGAGTCTACGTCGTCGTCAAGTTGTTTACCGGTGAAAAGACAATTGGAGCTACTTTAATGCGAGTCCGTGTCGCCGTCAAGTTGCGTTATCGTGAAAAGACAAGTAGAGTTGAGGCAAAGGTTGTAATCGCCGGTGAGGTGTGAAGGATCGGAATGGAGATCAGGGGGTGGGGGGGTGAATGATCTCAAGTAAATTTTTTCTCATTTACTAGACAAGAAGAGCCTACCAAAAACTCAAAGAACCAACCGAGATAAAACGTGCTCTTGAAACTCGGTACGCACCTCCTTATGGATCTTCGGAACCTATTCCAACCATCAATTGTGAAGATTGATATTAAAGTTCCGACCTTTTCGTAGTCAAAGGAGAAGTATACCAAGAGGAAGCAAAAACCAAAATCTTGATCTTGGACTTGCTCGTGGGGTTTTGATGATCAAGATAATCTTGGATATCCTCTCACTTATCACAGTAAGCAAGAACATAAGAAGCAAAAGCTCCAAACACGTTCTACAAGAATGTTTTCGTCTCAAACAAAAAAAAATCTCGCAAAGTTCAAGAAGAGATGTACCTAGATGATTGAGATATGATCTAAATAAGATTCATCCAACAATCATTAATCCTCGACATAAAATCCACAAGCATTTAGAAGGAGAGGAGGCAAATCCAAATGTGTGGAATGTAAATTGCAGAAATTAAATTGCTTAAATTTAAATTGCAAAAAGTAAATACATAATGTAAATTGCAGAATAAAGAATGAATTTAAACTTTCATTACTTTGAGAGAAAGTTTTACGAAGTCTCACAACAAGGTGGGCAAAGCTCAAAGGAGCAAAACTGTTTCTAAGAATGAAGAAAAGAATCAAGTTAGCAAGAACTTACAGGGAAAGAGTCAAGTTAGGGAAAGGAAAGCGATAAAACAACAAAATTAGCAAATGTAGTGGTTCTGTCCAGCTGTTTCAATGAATTTTTAGGTGATGTTACATAGGAGAAAAATTATGAAAATTTTTGTGTAGATTCATGCAGAAGTAATATACCATAGGTAAAATTTTCAGAATTTTTTCACCGACAGTTTGCCCTAGAAAAATTCATGAGTGAGATGCTTTCCAAAAATCCTACTGCATGCCTACAGCTGTGATCTATTAATTTTTAACACTTGATCCCTAACCTAAAATCCTACGGAATTTTACAAGATCGCTATCGGTATACCTAGGTCTCTCCTAGAATTTTAGTGGTATTTTTAGATTTTTATTCAGTTGGTCACACAATGTCCTAACTTCTTTATCCTTTTAACTATTCAATACATGTCTAGTCTTCTGAACTGGGGGAAGCTTTTAAAAAAAATTTGTCTCTTGAAGAGACATGTTAGAGTGAGATAAGATTTGAAAGCTCTCTCTACTATCCTTAAAATTTTTTTTCCAAAGCATCTTTAACTTTTAAAACTTTTCTTTGAATGGCATGAGAAGTAGAATAAAATTCATTTTTTTAGATTTGCATCCTTTTCTTGAAAGACCAATATTTGAAGTTTAAGATAAGCGTACAACCATTTTGAAAAGTAAAATGAGGGAAGATTCTATAGAGTGATGAGAGTAGCACTCTACATTTTTGCAAATAAGATTTTATACTAAAATAACTTTTGAGAGAAAACTTGTGCTTAATTCTATCGACCATACTAACTAGGGCTTTCCTACATTCGCATGGGCTCTGATACCACCTCTTGTGGGCACCTAGAAGCGTGGATCGGATCTTCACTTGCGTGTTGGACTAGAAGTGACACTCATACTCCACTTAAGTGCATGCTCATTGTCATCAACTAGTCCCATACATGGATGTGAATCAAATGGTCCTCACCCAAACAAATAGGAACCATCTGAATTACATCGTACACACTTACGCAACCAAGGGAGTTCCGATCACTTTATGAAAACCATACCGGGATTGAAGTCAACCCATTCGGGCACAACACACACCGTCCGTCTCAAAACCTTAGTACTGCCCACACCCATCGAGGGGTGTGAGTCGCAGTAGTTAAGGAACGATGACCGCTCGTGTTCATGTGTTGATGGTTGAGAACAATTTCTAGTACCCAGATATGTGTTTGGTGCTAGTTCCCATGACCAACGCCTAGCACCCACATATCCTGCCTTTGAGATGATTACACATACACAGATGTAAATGACATAAAAGTAGACTAGAAACTATTACATCCACTTTATATTACATGTACATGGCCACCTGGCCAAATATATCACATAAAGAGTAAAGAGCAGCAAAAATAAACACAAGTCCAAAAGCGAGACAGCGGTGTGCCATCCATAACCCATAGGCAACCGACTGGCCCAATTCATTCGTCTAAGAAGTCGTCTGTCCCTAGTTCGTAGTAAGTATCATCAGGAACACCTTCATTACCTTTCTCTAAACATTTTTAGATCGAGCAAACGGTGAGTACACGTATGTACTCGCAAGACTTTAGTGTATGAAAGCAAATATACATGCATGGCTATTTCAATGGGAGCAAGCTTCTACACTAGGTTCATTTTTAGCATGAAGCAAATTTTGTTTGTAAGCATACAGTTTAACAAATGATGGTGGTATTGAAAAGAGCATTTAATAAGAAACTAAGTACAATATATAAAGCATTTGTACAACATTTCATGACCCTCCATGGTCATGGACAACGAATAAATCACAGCCAATCCACCATACCAATTGACCAACTCATCATACCGATATACCAATTCATCATACCACCATTTTCTAAGATGTTTTCGAAACCAAAACAAAAAATCTATACTTGACAATACGTCCCAAGCTGCTCTTGACCGTGAGCACGGCTAATCGATTAGGTTTAAATCTCAGCAAAGAGTGTACACTTCACCCACATGACACAATCTAGCAATCATGTCAACCATGCCACGCGATACTCATCGTACCCATTTTGCTCGACTGTGACGTAACCATTTCATTCGCTAGAGTCTAGCCTTGCACCAGCTTCGGTGATGTCTAACCCTTGCTATGAGTGGAAATCCAGCCCGTACACACAGTACTCACGATAGTTTACACCCCCATCGTGCTAATCCAAACCCGAACACATAGTTCTAACGATACACCCCATCGCATCTTTTACTCCATAGCAATGCATACACCATTGTATTGGAATGCTTTGGTCCTAACGCCTTGGTGAAAGGAGCACCTAGAATGACACCGTACACTCGGTTCGTCCATACTACTTCGGCCTACCAAAATGCAAGGCTATACTCCAACTACTGTACTGAGTTAAGGCTATCCCATACTAGCACATGTGGTTGCACAAATTGACTCAGTTGATAGCATCAAGTTCGGTCCTTAACTGACTCAGGCGAGATCCCCCCTAACTACATGCAAGTCCATCCTTTGCACCGTACAAGTTCATCCCTTATTCGTCCAGTTATAATATATCTCGCCCGTGTCTAAATCATAATTTTATTTTTTTTACCAACATATCGGTATCCTTTACTGTCATATCCAACCTTTTTAAATTTCATAAAGATTCAAGTCTACCATCCTTCTCTTAGCTAAAACATGGCTAAGCATATGCATTTAATACTTGATTATACCCATGTTTCATTTCATAGAATGATTAAACCTAGCCTAGGGTTCAACAAGGTTCTCATGTCAATATAATTAAGGAAATCCCACAATTTAGGAATATAACTACCATTTCCCACAACATAGCAACTTTACGAAAATTACACATATGCATAATAGTTTGATGAAACAAAGTTGACAACATAAAATATGGGATCAATATGATCAAAAGAGGGTGCTTGCTTGTTTGCTCTTCTTCGAGGCTGTTTTCGGGGTTGTAGTTGGGGCCGTTATCAATAGACTCTGAAACAGCGCCAGCTACGCATTTAAACGACAGGAATCACAACAAAAGCAAATAACAACAAATCAAATAGGGCAAAAAGAAATCAGATGTAAATACCAAATTAGAACTTATTAAGAAGAACGTATTGATTTTGGGGTTTTCAAATTATTACTTGCATAACAATTTCATTCACACTTAGCTTATGTGAGGCTCTTAATTTTATATTTATACTACTTTCATTCTTCGATTTCAAGAAGCTAATTTCATGTTTTTTAGTATTTATAATTTCAAATTCAAAAAGCTAAGATTATTTAGATTAATAGAAATAAGACTTTAGTCAAGGTGTTGCTATGAATAGTACTTAGCCTTAATTACGTTTTGCACAAAAGTTGATTTATATAAGTTGGGTTTATAGAATGAGGCTAGTGGCTGTATCTACATGATTTCACAATGATTCTAGTGACATAAATACTTCAGCTAAAGATTTCTTGAGCTTAACTATTCACATATTGTGTTGTTCGCGATCATAACACTTAGGGTTATTGCACTAGCAGAATTAAGATACAAAGCAAGATGTAAATACAATATTTTTCCAGAATGTGGTAGTGCATATACCAAATAGTAGATCTGGACCAACCTACCTAAATATTGCATCTAAACGTGCTTTTTTACAAGCTGCCGAAAAGGCTTAAGTGTTTTTGAAATCTGCGCATTAGCGATTTAGTTTTTGTTCTACGATTGTGGCTACACTTTAAAAGATTACTTGGTCATTCTTTAGGCATTGGTAGGGTATGTCTCTAAGAGTACTTTAAAGTTGGTTTTGCAACATTTCATTTTAATTCGTGATGTTTTTCATACAAATGAGCATTAAGGCCTTTAATAGATTAAGTCCTACATTGCGTGCATGTGATTTTTTTTGCATAAACAAAAAAGAGTACCAATTTTCAAAGTACTACGATTTGGTTTCATCAAATTTCGAGTTCGTTTGCAAAAGTTACGACTATTTTAACCATTCTAGTATTGAAACTTCGGCTATCGGACAAATAGTGCGTACCATGGTGAAACTTGAATATTTTTTGTATATTTGGGATCCTTGTGACCCCCAGGAACATAGCCTAACTAGTTTTACCTAATTTCATTTTAATTTTATCCATATTTGAACTATTTGATTTTGCATGCAAGAGATGCCTTCTATGACCATTTTCTTGATTCAAACAGAGTTCATTCCTAAATGTTTTTGCAAAAATGGAATATATATGACCCCAAAAACAAGTGATACGTGGCCGTATGCTCCAGGCCAGCGCCTCCACTCGCTGCGCATTGTCCTTCTCGGATGGGCGTTTTATCAGAGAGAGAGAGAGAGAGAGAGAGAGAGGATACCTCATACGGCCATAGCCGATGGAGCTCATGGCGGCAGGACCGGCGGTGATCGAGTGATCATTGACATCAGCCACCAGATCGGGAATGGTTAGCAGCTGGGCCGATCTCACCATCCATGAGGACTTCCCTGTTGGGTCTTAGCCGTATCTGGAGGAGGCCACTGACTGGGCAAGGCGAGCGCGCAAGGAGGAGTTGCGGAGGCAGTAGCGGCGGCGTCGGTTGGGTCGACAGGAGGAAGGGGAGGGTGAGTGTTGGGTGGCATGGTGAGTTCGGGAGAGGGGAAAGAACTGGAAGGGAATGGAAGGAACAAGAAGGAAGCGACATGAGGATAAGCAGTGGAGCGAACGAGCGCGTGAGCAAGGCGATCTCCATCGCAACAGCTTAATCGAACAGCCCAGATGCGTGCAAGCACTGTGGCTCGCCGAGGAGGCCAGAAACCTTCGGGTTTTGTTATATAGAAAATTTATTTCATGATTTTTGGAGCCATGGTTTGCATAGTTTCTTCATAAAGCACAAAATGGGACTTTTGATAAACTTGATTTAAAAAATTCAAACTGCATTGAACATATAAACTTTTATTGCATAATCTGAATCCTCATATCTTAATACAAATTTAGAAATTTATTTCATTGGATTTGGAGCTTCTTAGCAAAAGATATGAATGAATGAAGTAAATAGGGTAAAAAGAAAAAAAATTGCCAAACTGGGATTCGAACTCGGCACCTACTGGATCAAGCACAGCTCACAAACCATTGCACTAGGTTGTTGCTTGTGACAAGAAAGCTAGCAAATATACTTGAGGTGAATGCATGAGGTATTCAAATAAATGGGAAAACTCAACAGGAGCTAGCGGCTGGGGATTTGAACTCTACACCTATTGAATCTGGCACAGCTCGCTTACCACTGGGCTATGGCCTTGCTTGTGACTTAGTGGCATGCATAAATATTTTAAGCTTGCCTACTCTTACCTCTTGGAACACAGCAAGTTGCACGGCCAGGATGGCGGGGAAGCAGGCGGAGCTGTGCGGCTGGAGCAGTGGAGGAAGATTGCAAACTTGATGGAGGAGCAAGCTTAGCAGAAGAAGGCAAGGATCATAGTGAGACGAGGTTAGTCCGAGCTCACCTGAGGTGGAACTACTTCGAGGGGGAGCTCACTGGCTTGGTCTGTGCCCTCGGTGGCCTTTTTGCGCAACTGGCGAGGGAAGGTGGCAAGTAGCAGCGGGTGTGGTGTTTAGGTGAGCTTCGAGGCTTTAAGGTGTGCTTGGGTGAAGCTGGCGAGGGGTGAACAGTTCACGGTGGACCAGGCGAAGTGCATGGGCCATGTGGCACGCGTGCCCTGACGCGCATTGCGCGAGGCAAGGCTGGGAAGAGCGATGAGAGACAACGTGAGGTGCACCAATGCAGGCGGAGGTGATGAGAGCAACGACGACATACGACATTTAGTCGAGTAACTCGTGTGCACTGCAGCTACCTTTAATGTAGTGAGACCGGCTGATGTGTTTATGCTATCATTTCATGTCCATAAATGTCTTAATAAATTATGGAAATTTTTGTGCAGCTAGACCAAAGCATGAAGTTTCATTTGCACTTGGTCTCACTCAATTTGGATTTGTAGAATTCAAACTAAAATCTTCAAAGTTTACTTCTTTCAAATCTTTAATTGAATTCTTAGAGCTCTCGCATGCTATGCGAAAATTTAATAAAATTCGTATTTGTTCATCTCTTGAGTTCTAGTATTTTATAGAATTATTTTCTATGTTATGTTGTTTGAAAATTTTATGAGTTCAGTTAGTACAAGCTAGTCAGAGTGAATTTTGTTAATTTAAAGAATTTTGATTTTTCTTCGAATCAATTCAACAAGGTTTCAAAAAGGCATCAAACACACACATGGTGACTTTATTTCATTTCTAAAATTCTCGAGATGTTACAAACCTACCCCCTTACAATAATCTCATCCTCAAGATTAGTTAGATTCGCTAAAGTAGGGGAATTCGGTTCTAAGGTGGTCTTCACGTTCCCAGGTGGCTTCTGCCATAGTGTGATTACTCCACTGGATTTTGAGCATCTTGGCTGTGTGATTGCGAGTGTAATGCTCAACTTCGTCAAGGATGCGAATTGGATGCTCGCGGTATGAAAGATCAGGTTGAAGATCAATATTGTCCAGATGAGTAAGTTCAGTGGGAGCTCGAAGACATTTCTTCAGTTGAGACACGTGAAATACATCATGTACATCCGAAAGTTGAGGTGGAAGTTCAAGCTGATATGCCACTTCACCTCTTCTTGCAAGGATTCGGTATGGACCGATGTATCGCAGGGCCAACTTCCCACGAACTTGTCGAGTGCCGTGCAATGGTGAGATTTTGAGATAGACAAAATTGTCCACTTCAAAGCTCAGTTCGTGGCGACAATTATCAGCATAGTTCTTTTGCCTTAATTGAGCTTCTTTTAACCAATCTCGTATTAGTTTGACATGATCCTCAGCTTCTTGGATTATGGTTGGTCCAAAGAATTGTCTTTCGCCTACTTCAGACCAAAACAAAGGTGTTTTACACTTCTGTCCATATGTGCCTCGAAAGGTGACATTTGGAGACTTGCTTGGTAGCTATTGTTGTAAGAAAACTAGGTGAAAGCCAAGTATTTCTCCCACTTCGTGCTGTAAGTCAACACACAAGCTCTCAACATGTCTTCCAGAATTTGATTTATCCTTTAAGTTTGTCCACTTGTTTCAGTGAGACAAGCTGACGTGCTTGTGCTAGCATTTCATTTCCATAAGCGTCTCAATAAATTATGGAAATTTTTGTGCAGCTAGAACAAAGCATGAAGTTTCATTTGCACTTGGTCTCACTCAGTTTGGATTTGTAGAATTCAAACTAAAATTCCTCAAAGTTTGCTTCTTTCAAATCTTTAATTGAATTTTTAGAGCTCTCGTATGCTATGCAAAAATTCAATAAAATTCGTATTTGTTCATCTCTTGAATTCTAGTATTTTATAGAATTATTTTCTATGTTATGTTATTTGAAAATTCTATGAGTTCCGTTAGTACAGGCTAGTCTGAATGAATTTTGTTAACTTAAAGAATTTCGATTCTTCTTCGAATCAATTCAGCAAGGTTTCAAAAAGGTATCAAACCGACACATGGTGACTTTATTTCATTTCTAAAATTCTTGGGATGTTACAAATCATCAGCACGATCGGACAATTCGGAGACGTTGAAAACATGTCGCTGCAAGAAGCTATTGGACTCCTGAGGGCGTTCGAAGAAGCACCAAAGAGAGACCTCATGACCACAATGGAAAAGAGGGGGAGTAGCTTTTGCTCACCTGTGCCAAATGGGAAGGCCTCACCGTTAAAGAAAAGAAACACGAAGAGGGGTAAATCTATGGCACAAGGACGACAAATAGTCATGGCTGTGGTCGAGGTCGTGGCCGAGGGCGAGGCTGTGGACATGATCATGAAGGAAACCGAGCAGAATATGGTGAAGGAAGAAAATTCAAGAAATTCGACAAGTCAAAGATCAAGTGCTTTAATTGCGACATGATGGGGCACTTCAGAAGCGAATGCTGCAAGCCAAAGCAGGAATGAGCACACTTTGTTGAAAAGAAAGAGGATGTTGAACTTGTGTTGCTATTGGCTGAGGCATGTGAACTTGTTTATGTTGTCCAGAATGAGGAACATGTAGTCATGCTCAATGAAGACAAGGTGATTCCTGACCTCAGTAATGAATCAAGTGCTATTGGAGGTAGGTGGTGACGAGTACCCATACCATGGGTACCCCCATCAGCCCGGAAGCACGAACGGGCTGACCTATCACGGCGAAGGCCCAAAGACCACCGAAGGTGCTTGGGTCATGAACGAGCCCCGACCTGTGCGGGGCCGACCCCGGACGGTCGGCGGACTCCGGTTCCGGGCGGTCGGCATGCACCGGCCGCCTAAAATATTGAAGCTCAAGCTCCACCTGCGCACGAGCCAGCAGGGCCCACGCCAGTGTCAGGCGGCTGCCTTGTGCGCAGCGTCCCCTGACATCCGTACCAGGGTAGGCGGCTCCTTCCCAAGGCTGTCAGAAGAGCCACCGAAGAAGTCAAGCCCCCGTCCCGTCGCCTGGCACACCGCAGAGGAGTACGCCCACTCCCGAGGCCAAAGCAAGGTCAAGCGCCATTAAAGCCACCGAGGCTGACAAGAGCACCACGCAACACGCCACCTGCAGACAAAGACTACGCAGATCAGACGCCATGTAACCACCAACCCCGCCTCGGGACGGGCAGGGGTCGGTCGGACAAGACAGGAACCAGACGTCAAGACGTGCAGGCCCCTTTCCTCGTAGTTTTCACAACTCCCGTGTAACTTGCCTCCTCCGTCTATGAAAGGATCGAGGATGGACGCCTAGAGGGGGGGTGAATAGGCGATTTACAATTTTCTAAAACAACGCAGCGGAAAAGAGATCGGAACTTCCGATATGAAGTCGGAGGTTCCGGTGTCTAATCGGAATATCCGATATGAGGTCGGAATATCCGATTAGAACAGAGTCTAGTGAATTGCAAAACTAATTACGCCTATACACAAAATGATTTCTACTTGAAGCTAGCACAAGCAAATATTAGCAACTAGTAGTAAAGCTAGCTAGAGAAATAATCAATTCTAAATAGATCAATTCAATACAAGATAGCAAAGTAAAGCAATAAGCACATGTAAAGAATTGACACGATGATTTGTTTACCGAAGTTCGGACTTCCTCCAAGGAGGTTCCTACGTCTTCGTTGAGGAGGCTCGGTCACACTTGAGCAGGGTCTTTTCCAACCCTATTCCTCGCCAATCTCGGTCGCACTTGAGATGTGGCTTCACTTCTTGATTTCTTCCCTTTCGGAGGCGAAATCGCACCTTCAACAAACTTCTCACGGCACACCACACACTTTGGTTGCTCGTGAGCGACGCCTAGCCGTCTAGGAGTCTTCAAACTCCAAGAGTAACGAATCCAACGAATGGATGATCTAGGACATGAACTCTTGTGCTCAAGATGTATCTCAATCTAACACTCTTAGCACTAACTCTCACTTCCCACACCTCACTCAAATAGGGATCACTAAGATCAAAGGAGAAGGAGCAAGGAGGAACACTCAATCCACTCCTAATCACAACACAAGTTTTTAGAGCTCTCTCTAGCTAATGAGATGACCAAGGAGCAACAAATGCATCACAAGGTAATCTCTCTATTCCACTAGCTCAACCTCTTGTTTAGCCCTTCAACAATATCCCCAACTCACTCTCCCAACCGGCCAAGGGGGTTATTTATACCCCACACCCAAAGACTAGCCATTGGAGCAAGAAAACTAGCCGTTTTACACACATCGAACTTCCGATCTCAACATCGAACTTCCGATCAGGCTAAAACTCCAGAACAAACTCAATCCAATAAACACATCGGAACTAACATCAGAACTTCCGATACATCGGAACTTGCATCGGAACTTCCGATCTGGACAGAGAGGCACCTTATAGAAACCTTTCAAAAAGTTTCTAAGTCTACATCGGAACTTCCGATCCAACATCGGAACTTCCGATCCAACATCGGAACTTACATCGGAACTTGCATGGAACTTCCGATCAGGCAAAAAATCAGCACATTTGCAAACTAAAAACACCGATCGAACTTCCGATTTTCACGATCGGAACATCCGATTTGACCAGAGAGCACCCTTTTGAGTTTAACACTTATCGAACATCCGATCCAAAGACCGAACATCCGATCCTCACAGAGAGGTTCTAGACTCTCACCAACACACCACCGATTTACCGATGGATCGGAACATCCGATCCGCATAAAAAGACAAACAATCCCGGTATGCGTGATGTGTATTGTGTCTCTCATCTATTTAAGGATAGATAACACTTGAGCACAGAGACACTTCTAAATCATCCACGTTGCATCCCTCTTAATAGTACGGCACGCCTATAACAAGACACTCTATCTAGTTACCTTTGATGCCGCGACGCGATCAATCCCCTTTGGGGCCTTTATGATCTTCAATCATACCTCATTTCCCCCGGATTGTCACATCGCTCTCTCTTGAAGTCCTCATGATTTACGATCATCTTCTCTTCAAGATCGTCACACAGCTCTACTTCTCTTTTACCGGATCATCACCTGGCTCTCACAATATCTTGTTCATCTCCTCTTGATGAACATTCTTTTCTTTCCTTCTCAACGGGATCTCCTCTTGACGCTCATCACCTCATGATGTCGCCCTTGTCCCGCTTCTTTATCTTAACCATCATTGGACCTAACCTGGCTCAATCATCACTTATGAAAATAGTTAGTCCAAGATGCATAGTTGTCTCAATCATCCTTGCACTCAATTAACACATAATGAATGCCTCCATAATGATTGAGCACAACCTAAATCAATTTAAATGAATAATTGTATTTGTGTCTTAAGTATATTGATGCAACTAATGCTTCGTTATACTCAAGAACTATCGATTATCCTTAATCGATCACAAGAACACCATCAACTCATGATGCAATGTTCTTTGATTATTAAGAGATAAACGACCTCAATTTAAATCTTCATTTAAATTGATATGAGTATACAATAACTACACAGTTTTCATATACTCATGTTGATGGAAAGTAATGATCCATAATATGTGGAATGTATGGAAATGATCGTTACTCTAAGCCATCAACTATAAGATAAACTCCACAAAGATATGTGCATACATATAATTGATCTTGAATCAATATGCACGTATCCAATTTTATTTCTTTGGAGCATATCCTATGATACCATGAGTATACTACAACTATGCATGTTAAATGTATACTCAAAGATCTAGTTTCAATGTCTTGATCCTTTATATGTTGTAATGAGGAATAGATCAATGCAATGAAACATTAAGTTAGAGTGTGAACTCCCCCTAAATGTGTGCATCCATGTAATATATGGATTGGGAAACATGATACACAGTTTTTGGTTAAAGCAGTGGAGAAATCCATACTTCAACTTAAATCCTAAGTATGCAATAAAATAATGAACATTGATACAATGCATACCTTGGGTTTTCCATTTTCCATTCAAATGTGAGGCTACTAAACATAAGCTCAATAAATATGTTAGTCTCATTATAAATTAGATTTGTCAATGATCATCAATCATCTTTGATGAGACGAAAATAGTAATTACCTAAATATTAGTCTCATATTAGGTTTTGTCATTAATCACCAAAACCAACTTAATGGATCAACCTAATGGAGGTTGTACTTACAATCTCCCCCTTTTTGGTGATTGATGACAAAACCTTTTTCCACAATTGCACTAATGGATATATATCAATATGGAACAAATATTAAGCATTTTATATCCATACCATGGCATGCTATGCACATGATGCATATGAAGATGCATGAGAAACACATGTGCAAGGCAATTGAGGAAAGCTCACATAATTCTCCCCCTTTTTGTCAATAAGCACCAAAAGCAAATGAACATCCAACTTAAAATAATGTGAGGAAGAGAAACTTGAACTTCATAAGCTTGAACTTACAATTTTCCCCTTTTGGTATTGAATAAATTTTGCATGAAGGAGGGTTTCAATAACATCACCTATGGCAATTTTTGTGGCTTTATACCAATTAAAAGACAAAATACCAAATGATGGCTTGATACCAAATGCAAGGCAAAGCAAACAAGTTTGGCAAAATTTTTGAAATATGGTCAAGAAGAGCAAACACTTGAAAGGAGACCATATTTTGAGTTTGGATACCAATTGAAACCAATTGAAGGAATTTAAGCTCAAGTACCAACTGAAAGTATTTAAACTTAAAGTGCAAATGTGGGTATCACAAGGGTTATTTGAAACTAATTCAAATAAATCACTTCATTTTATTAGGCTTTACGATAAACACCAAGATTCTCTTGTAAAATCTATAATTTTGCCTAATAGGGTTTAAGCGAGAAACCCAACACAAATACCACTTGAGAAATGAGATACCACTTAAAATCTATCTCAAGGGTTTTGCTTGGAACTCTTCATTCAAGAACGAGCATAAAGAATTATTCATAAAGAATAATGCTCAAATGGAATTTCTCCTTTTATGTATTTCAATTCATAAAGAACCTCACACAGAGAGTTCTTAAGTGATTGAATTTACAATGCATTTAAGCTTATGGAGAATCCAACTCAAAAGAATTTGGGTACCAAGGTAGAGGCTACAAGAGGCAATCAAAATACCACTTGTAGGAGGATTTAAAATTCATTGACACCACTTTGAAAGAGTTCAAATAACCGAGGATGTCATTTGTAGGAATGAACAATAACTTCAATGACATCACAAGTTGAGAAGACACCATCCAAAGATACCACTAGTAACCACAATAAATGAATAACGCTCTCTTGATATTACTTGTTGGATCAAATCACATAGATATTGATACCAATTGAAAAAAAGATCGATTGAATCGATGAGTATCAGAGCAATTAAGCATTTAAGGGTATCAAAGCAATTGCAAACACAAAACTAGAGTATGAAAAATAAAAGTTGCAAGGCTTTGCTTTTTGAAATCCTAAACCACACAGATTTAGAGAAGACAAAAGAGCTTTACAAATAAAGTCATGAGGGGTGAAAATAAACCTTTGTAAAGATCAAATCCCCTTAGTTTGAATTTGATTTTTGAAATCACCAAGATTTTATCAAAAACAAGAGATCAAAGCAAAACCAAATGTATCAGAGAACAACTTGAAAACTTAGAGTTAGTTAAACAATTGAGGATATCACTTGGAAGCATTAAGTGCTCAAAACTTGACATAAATGAGCTCCCCAAGATATTCAATAAGTGAATCATGGAGCCATTTGCATTTGAATTGCACAAGTTTTGTCTAGCTTCAAGATCAAGTGAATACCACTTTTGAAATCAATTGAATACTCAAGACTGATACCATTTGAAAACACTTTCATATAAAATGCAAAACTTTTGAATTTTTGCACAAAGATACTTTGGAATACAAGAATCTTTCTCAAAAAGAATTCTTGAAAAAGGAAGTATCAAAGGAAAGATATCCCAAAGCCAAACTCGAAAGAAATTATAAAATCAGGCTGTACACAGATCGGATATTCCGATATATGGATCGGATATTCCGATGTGCACTAAACTCCAGAATATCGGATCTTCCGATTTAAAATCGGATGTTCCGATGAGTTGAGTTTTTCGGCCGATTGAAATTCAAAGTTCAGCCCACCTTTTGCAAATTTGTTAAGAATTTTTGCAAATGAAGTCCAAATGAATTGAAATCATCAGGGAACTAACTTTGGATTATTTCAAACGTTTTTAGGATAACTTTTATTTGCAAAGTATTTTCTTATAGCTCATTTTGGCAAAATGCGCTTTGAGGTACAAAGATGAGAACAAATTTCATAAAAGCCTCAATGTGCAACTTCAACTTGGATTTCACGAACAATTGAACCCTCATGGCTTGAAGGATTTGAAATGCATTTTTGAAGCCATGATAATTTATAAAACAATGAAATCCAATTTGAATGCCAAAATTCAATAATAGGCGTTTTTTTGGGTTAAACATAATTGTTTTGGCCAAATTAATTTCCATAAAAGGAATTTTTATTTTGGAAGGTTGTAAAACATTTGGAATACATATTGGAATACTTTTTACAAAGCTTTTTGCAAATTTGGGTCTTTTAAACATCATTTTCGCCTTTTGTCCAAAGAGGGTTCTTTTGAAGAACCAAATGAAAATCCAGTAAGTCAAATACTCAATGACACAAAAGATCAAATCCAATTTAAGAGAATGAGATAAGATTTAGAGATTGAACTTTTGTGTATGAGTTTCGAATACCATTTTGAACTAAGATATGGTACAAGATCTAGTCCACATGGTGAAACTTACTAAGTGCAATATTTTGATCTATATCGGTCAAACTAAGTTTTTAATGAGTTTCAAAATAAAATAACTTTTGTTTGATTGGTCTTTTGGAAATCTTTTAAACACGAAAGATGTTAAGAATGACCAACTCAAGGATTTTTGTATTGAAATTATTTCCAAAATCTTTTACTTTTAACTCTATGCAAATTATACATTTAAATCCAAAACAAGATACTTCTATCTAGGTTTTTGGTATAAATCTCATTTTCTTTTCAAAATAGATTTTGTGAAGCAAAAACCTTTGAAAAACATTGTGAAAGCATTTGTATACATTTCTCAACTAGTTTTTCAAAAGATTACTAATAGATTAGCGAATTTTGAGTTTTGGCTAAAAGGTTGATTTTGAAAAATATATAAGCACTTATAATAAATATGGGCACACGTAGGGATGTGATACACATGATTATGAATTAGCACTCCCCCTAAATGTGCCACATCTAACTTGCTCAAGATTACAATTAAAGCACAAGTAAGAAGCATGAGCAAGGTACAATCAACAAGCAATTAAATTGATTTTCATGAAACTAATGCATCTAAACCTACACAAGGCTAGAAGCAATAAAATAATCAATTTAAGTTGCAAGTTACCGAGATGGCATTGGCTCATGATAATAGAATGATCTTCCTCATGCTTGGCTCCATTTGACATGATGAAATCTTGTTTTCCTCGATTGAGCCAAGTGTCCAATCCATCTCTCATTGCCTAAAACCTTTTAGGTGGTTTTTGGTACCCAATCCTTGTTGGGTCCAACAATATTAGTCACAATAGATTTAGGAACCCAAATGGCCCTAACTTTAGCATTAATTGAATGACTAACATTTCTAGGAATAGGTTTGCAATATTTATTCCTCCTAAGCATATAATTGTCATTGAGTAGTGAACGCTTAGGAGGGCAAACATATTTAGCAACCCTATTTCTAGTTTGATCTTTTCTAAGCAAGTGATAATCATTAAAGTGAGAAGGCTTAGAGGATCTAGTATATCTAGCAAATAATTTGCTATTGTTATTTCTCCTAAGCAATTTATTTGAATTGCTTTGAGTTGGCTTAGGAGTCCTAACAATTTTTGCAAATCCATTTCTAGATTTACTCTTCCTATGCAAATGAATAACATCATTTTTGGCGGGCATAGGGGACTTGACAAGCTTGGCAATTACATTACCATTCTTGTCCTTCCTAAACAAATAATCATTATAATGAATAGTAGGCTTAGGGATTATACCTTTGGGACAATCCTTACCGATATGCCCCTTTGCCGACAATTGAAGCAAATTTGAGTCCGACCTCTTCTAGTCCTCTTAAGGTTTTGCTTCTTGTCGTCAAGCCTCATCTTTGATGACGTTCCCGTGCCATCAACTTGATTTGGGCACACCGAGGCAAGGTGACCCTTCTTGTTGCATCCAAAGCACCTCTTGATCTTCGAGAGTTTTCCATGGTGCTTTGGCTTGTTCTTCTCCCTCTTGGAGATGTAGCCAAGTCCTCTTCTATCTTGAGGCACCCGAGGCTCGCTCAAGATCTTGTCGAGGACGGCTTTGCCCTTGTAGCACTTCTCCAAGTCACTTTTCAACTTTGTGACTTGTTTCTTGAGCTCATTGTTTTCCTCTACAAGATTAGTATCTAACAACATAGAGGAACTTGAAGCAATATCATTAGAGCATGAGGGCATATCAATGCTAGGAGTAGACATATTAATTTTGGATGAAATGCAAGGAATGACATTTGAGCAAGGCATTTCATCAATTAAATCACATTGAATACTAATGTCTACTCTAGGCTTTGTGAATTCCTTGAGAAGGATCTTTTCATGATTTTCGTTAAGAACATCATAATCCTTTTGAAGTGAGTCTAGCTTCAACTTCAAAATTTTGTATTTAGTTCTCTCCTTCTCAAGAGATTCATTTTTCACCTCTTCTTTAGCAAGAGCACTCTCAAGTTCAAGATTTCTTTCTTTTTCAAAGATGAGCAAATCTTCTTGCCTCTCGAGAGTGTCTTCTTGCTTTTCTATTGTATCAAGCAAGACAAGCATTTTGGAAATTGATATTTCTCTAATATCACCAAACCTATCATCATAATCGGTATCACTATCATCATCACTCTTACTAGAATCATCTACAATTTGAGATTTGGATGTGTGTGATACCTTCTTCTCCTTTGCCATGAGGCAAATAGGAGTGTTGTCATTGCTTGGGGCGGAAGAGGAGGTAGATGGTGGTGTCGGTTCTTCATCACTTGATGTAGAGGTTGAAGAATCATCAACCGACATCCGTTCTTGTATGCAATCTCATTTGATGATGTGGACACATCATATTTGTCTTGAAGCATTGTCCACATATCATGAGCACTCTTGAGGTTGTATATCTCATCAAATATCTCATCGCTACGTAACTAAAAATAGCGTTAGTAGCTTGAGCGTCTAGATGTAAGCATTTCTCTTCTCCTTTAGTTGGAGCCACTTCGTTTAGACGAAGAGAAAAGCCGACATCTACGATCCACCATATTTGTGGGCTCATTGATTTAAACAATGAAATCATGCATAATTTCCAATGAGCATAATTATAACCATAAAGCATTAGTGAATCAAAAGAGTGCAATAATCCGCTAGTCATCATCCTTTTACTCTCTAAGCGGTAAGGCCTAATATGAGAGTAACCGTGGCTCTGATACCAATTGAAAGGATCGAGGATGGACGCCTAGAGGGGGGGTGAATAGGCGATTTACAATTTTCTAAAACAGCGCAGCGGAAAAGAGATCGGAACTTCCGATATGAAGTCGGAGGTTCCGGTGTCTAATCGGAATATCCGATATGAGGTCGGAATATCCGATTAGAACAGAGTCTAGTGAATTGCAAAACTAATTACGCCTATACACAAAATGATTTCTACTTGAAGCTAGCACAAGCAAATATTAGCAACTAGTAGTAAAGCTAGCTAGAGAAATAATCAATCCTAAATAGATCAATTCAATACAAGATAGCAAAGTAAAGCAATAAGCACATGTAAAGAATTGACACGATGATTTGTTTACCGAAGTTCGGACTTCCTCCAAGGAGGTTCCTACGTCTTCGTTGAGGAGGCTCGGTCACACTTGAGCCGGGTCTTTTCCAACCCTATTCCTCGCCAATCTCGGTCGCACTTGAGATGTGGCTTCACTTCTTGATTTCTTCCCTTTCGGAGGCGAAATCGCACCTTCAACAAACTTCTCACGGCACACCACACACTTTGGTTGCTCGTGAGCGACGTCTAGCCGTCTAGGAGTCTTCAAACTCCAAGAGTAACGAATCCAACGAATGGATGATCTAGGACATGAACTCTTGTGCTCAAGATGTATCTCAATCTAACACTCTTAGCACTAACTCTCACTTCCCACACCTCACTCAAATAGGGATCACTAAGATCAAAGGAGAAGGAGCAAGGAGGAACACTCAATCCACTCCTAATCACAACACAAGTTTTAGAGCTCTCTCTAGCTAATGAGATGACCAAGGAGCAACAAATGCATCACAAGGTAATCTCTATTCCACTAGCTCAACCTCTTGTTTAGCCCTTCAACAATATCCCCAACTCACTCTCCCAACCGGCCAAGGGGTTATTTATACCCCACACCCAAAGACTAGCCGTTGGAGCAAGAAAACTAGCCGTTTACACACATCGAACTTCCGATCTCAACATCGAACTTCCGATCAGGCTAAAACTCCGTAACAAACTCAATCCAATAAACACATCGGAACTAACATCTAACTTCCGATACATCGAACTTGCATCGGAACTTCCGATCCGACAGAGGCACCTTACGTAAACCTTTCAAAAGTTTCTAAGTCTACATCGAACTTCCGATCCAACATCGGAACTTCCGATCCAACATCGGAACTTACATCGAACTTGCATCGGAACTTCCGATCGTGCAAAAAATCAGCACATTTGCAAACTAAAAACACCGATCGGAACTTCCGATTTTCACGATCGAACATCCGATTTGACCAGAGAGCACCCTTTTTGAGTTTAACACTTATCGGAACATCCGATCCAAAGACCGAACATCCGATCCTCACGAGAGGTTCTAGACTCTCACCAACACACCACCGGATTTACCGATGGATCGAACATCCGATCCGGACAAAGACAAACAATCCCGTATGCGTGATGTGTATTGTGTCTCTCATCTATTTAAGGATAGATAACACTTGAGCACAGAGACACTTCTAAATCATCCACGTTGCATCCCTCTTAATAGTACGGCACGCCTATAACAAGACACTCTATCTAGTTACCTTTGATGCCGACGCGATCAATCCCCTTTGGGGCCTTTATGATCTTCAATCATACCTCATTTCCCGGATTGTCACATCGCTCTCTCTTGAAGTCCTCATGATTTACGATCATCTTCTCTTCAAGATCGTCACACAGCTCTACTTCTCTTTTACCGGATCATCACCTCTCTCACAACATCTTGTTCATCTCCTCTTGATGAACATTCTTTTCTTTCCTTCTCAACGGATCTCCTCTTGACGTTCATCACCTCATGATGTCGTCCTTGTCCCGTTCTTTATCTTAACCATCATTGGACCTAACCTGGCTCAATCATCACTTATGAAAATAGTTAGTCCAAGATGCATAGTTGTCTCAATCATCCTTGCACTCAATTAACACATAATGAATGCCTCCATAATGATTGAGCACAACCTAAATCAATTTAAATGAATAATTGTATTTGTGTCTTAAGTATATTGATGCAACTAATGCTTCGTTATACTCAAGAACTATCGATTATCCTTAATCGATCACAAGAACACCATCAACTCATGATGCAATGTTCTTTGATTATTAAGAGATAAACGACCTCAATTTAAATCTTCATTTAAATTGATATGAGTATACAATAACTACACGAGTTTTCATATACTCATGTTGATGGAAAGTAATGATCCATAATATGTGGAATGTATGGAAATGATCGTTACTCTAAGCCATCAACTATAAGATAAACTCCACAAAGATATGTGCATACATATAATTGATCTTGAATCAATATGCACGTATCCAATTTTATTTCTTTGGAGCATATCCTATGATACCATGAGTATACTACAACTATGCATGTTAAATGTATACTCAAAGATCTAGTTTCAATGTCTTGATCCTTTATATGTTGTAATGAGGAATAGATCAATGCAATGAAACATTAAGTTAGAGTGTGAACTCCCCCTAAATGTGTGCATCCATGTAATATATGGATTGGGAAACATGATACACAGTTTTTGGTTAAAGCAGTGGAGAAATCCATACTTCAACTTAAATCCTAAGTATGCAATAAAATAATGAACATTGATACAATGCATACCTTGGGTTTTCCATTTTCCATTCAAATGTGAGGCTACTAAACATAAGCTCAATAAATATGTTAGTCTCATTATAAATTAGATTTGTCAATGATCATCAATCATCTTTGATGAGACGAAAATAGTAATTACCTAAATATTAGTCTCATATTAGGTTTTGTCATTAATCACCAAAACCAACTTAATGGATCAACCTAATGGAGGTTGTACTTACAATCTCCCCCTTTTTGGTGATTGATGACAAAACCTTTTTCCACAATTGCACTAATGGATATATATCAATATGGAACAAATATTAAGCATTTTATATCCATACCATGGCATGCTATGCACATGATGCATATGAAGATGCATGAGAAACACATGTGCAAGGCAATTGAGGAAAGCTCACATAATTCTCCCCCTTTTTGTCAATAAGCACCAAAAGCAAATGAACATCCAACTTAAAATAATGTGAGGAAGAGAAACTTGAACTTCATAAGCTTGAACTTACAATTTTCCCCTTTTGGTATTGAATAAATTTTGCATGAAGGAGGGTTTCAATAACATCACCTATGGCAATTTTTGTGGCTTTATACCAATTAAAAGACAAAATACCAAATGATGGCTTGATACCAAATGCAAGGCAAAGCAAACAAGTTTGGCAAAATTTTTGAAATATGGTCAAGAAGAGCAAACACTTGAAAGGAGACCATATTTTGAGTTTGGATACCAATTGAAACCAATTGAAGGAATTTAAGCTCAAGTACCAACTGAAAGTATTTAAACTTAAAGTGCAAATGTGGGTATCACAAGGGTTATTTGAAACTAATTCAAATAAATCACTTCATTTTATTAGGCTTTACGATAAACACCAAGATTCTCTTGTAAAATCTATAATTTTGCCTAATAGGGTTTAAGCGAGAAACCCAACACAAATACCACTTGAGAAATGAGATACCACTTAAAATCTATCTCAAGGGTTTTGCTTGGAACTCTTCATTCAAGAACGAGCATAAAGAATTATTCATAAAGAATAATGCTCAAATGGAATTTCTCCTTTTATGTATTTCAATTCATAAAGAACCTCACACAGAGAGTTCTTAAGTGATTGAATTTACAATGCATTTAAGCTTATGGAGAATCCAACTCAAAAGAATTTGGGTACCAAGGTAGAGGCTACAAGAGGCAATCAAAATACCACTTGTAGGAGGATTTAAAATTCATTGACACCACTTTGAAAGAGTTCAAATAACCGAGGATGTCATTTGTAGGAATGAACAATAACTTCAATGACATCACAAGTTGAGAAGACACCATCCAAAGATACCACTAGTAACCACAATAAATGAATAACGCTCTCTTGATATTACTTGTTGGATCAAATCACATAGATATTGATACCAATTGAAAAAAAGATCGATTGAATCGATGAGTATCAGAGCAATTAAGCATTTAAGGGTATCAAAGCAATTGCAAACACAAAACTAGAGTATGAAAAATAAAAGTTGCAAGGCTTTGCTTTTTGAAATCCTAAACCACACAGATTTAGAGAAGACAAAAGAGCTTTACAAATAAAGTCATGAGGGGTGAAAATAAACCTTTGTAAAGATCAAATCCCCTTAGTTTGAATTTGATTTTTGAAATCACCAAGATTTTATCAAAAACAAGAGATCAAAGCAAAACCAAATGTATCAGAGAACAACTTGAAAACTTAGAGTTAGTTAAACAATTGAGGATATCACTTGGAAGCATTAAGTGCTCAAAACTTGACATAAATGAGCTCCCCAAGATATTCAATAAGTGAATCATGGAGCCATTTGCATTTGAATTGCACAAGTTTTGTCTAGCTTCAAGATCAAGTGAATACCACTTTTGAAATCAATTGAATACTCAAGACTGATACCATTTGAAAACACTTTCATATAAAATGCAAAACTTTTGAATTTTTGCACAAAGATACTTTGGAATACAAGAATCTTTCTCAAAAAGAATTCTTGAAAAAGGAAGTATCAAAGGAAAGATATCCCAAAGCCAAACTCGAAGAAATTATAAAATCAAATTTGTACACGGATCGGATATTCCGATATATGGATCGGATATTCCGATGTGCACTAAACTCCAGAATATCGGATCTTCCGATTTAAAATCGGATGTTCCGATGAGTTGAGTTTTTCGGCCGATTGAAATTCAAAGTTCAGCCCACCTTTTGCAAATTTGTTAAGAATTTTTGCAAATGAAGTCCAAATGAATTGAAATCATCAGGGAACTAACTTTGGATTATTTCAAACGTTTTTAGGATAACTTTTATTTGCAAAGTATTTTCTTATAGCTCATTTTGGCAAAATGCGCTTTGAGGTACAAAGATGAGAACAAATTTCATAAAAGCCTCAATGTGCAACTTCAACTTGGATTTCACGAACAATTGAACCCTCATGGCTTGAAGGATTTGAAATGCATTTTTGAAGCCATGATAATTTATAAAACAATGAAATCCAATTTGAATGCCAAAATTCAATAATAGGCGTTTTTTTTTTTGAGTTAAACATAATTGTTTTGGCCAAATTAATTTCCATAAAAGGAATTTTTATTTTGGAAGGTTGTAAAACATTTGGAATACATATTGGAATACTTTTTACAAAGCTTTTTGCAAATTTGGGTCTTTTAAACATCATTTTCGCCTTTTGTCCAAAGAGGGTTCTTTTGAAGAACCAAATGAAAATCCAGTAAGTCAAATACTCAATGACACAAAAGATCAAATCCAATTTAAGAGAATGAGATAAGATTTAGAGATTGAACTTTTGTGTATGAGTTTCGAATACCATTTTGAACTAAGATATGGTACAAGATCTAGTCCACATGGTGAAACTTACTAAGTGCAATATTTTGATCTATATCGGTCAAACTAAGTTTTTAATGAGTTTCAAAATAAAATAACTTTTGTTTGATTGGTCTTTTGGAAATCTTTTAAACACGAAAGATGTTAAGAATGACCAACTCAAGGATTTTTGTATTGAAATTATTTCCAAAATCTTTTTACTTTTAACTCTATGCAAATTATACATTTAAATCCAAAACAAGATACTTCTATCTAGGTTTTTGGTATAAATCTCATTTTCTTTTCAAAATAGATTTTGTGAAGCAAAAACCTTTGAAAAACATTGTGAAAGCATTTGTATACATTTCTCAACTAGTTTTTCAAAAGATTACTAATAGATTAGCGAATTTTGAGTTTTGGCTAAAAGGTTGATTTTGAAAAATATATAAGCACTTATAATAAATATGGGCACACGTAGGGATGTGATACACATGATTATGAATTAGCACTCTAAATGTGCCACATCTAACTTGCTCAAGATTACAATTAAAGCACAAGTAAGAAGCATGAGCAAGGTACAATCAACAAGCAATTAAATTGATTTTCATGAAACTAATGCATCTAAACCTACACAAGGCTAGAAGCAATAAAATAATCAATTTAAGTTGCAAGTTACCGAGATGGCATTGGCTCATGATAATAGAATGATCTTCCTCATGCTTGGCTCCATTTGACATGATGAAATCTTGTTTTCCTCGATTGAGCCAAGTGTCCAATCCATCTCTCATTGCCTAAAAACCTTTTAGGTGGTTTTGGTACCCAATCCTTGTTGGGTCCAACAATATTAGTCACAATAGATTTAGGAACCCAAATGGCCCTAACTTTAGCATTAATTGAATGACTAACATTTCTAGGAATAGGTTTGCAATATTTATTCCTCCTAAGCATATAATTGTCATTGAGTAGTGAACGCTTAGGAGGGCAAACATATTTAGCAACCCTATTTCTAGTTTGATCTTTTCTAAGCAAGTGATAATCATTAAAGTGAGAAGGCTTAGAGGATCTAGTATATCTAGCAAATAATTTGCTATTGTTATTTCTCCTAAGCAATTTATTTGAATTGCTTTGAGTTGGCTTAGGAGTCCTAACAATTTTTGCAAATCCATTTCTAGATTTACTCTTCCTATGCAAATGAATAACATCATTTTTTGGCGGGCATAGGGGACTTGACAAGCTTGGCAATTACATTACCATTCTTGTCCTTCCTAAACAAATAATCATTATAATGAATAGTAGGCTTAGGGATTATACCTTTGGGACAATCCTTACCGATATGCCCCTTTTGCCGACAATTGAAGCAAATTTGAGTCCGACCTCTTCTAGTCCTCTTAAGGTTTTGCTTCTTGTCGTCAAGCCTCATCTTTGATGACGGTCCCGTGCCATCAACTTGATTTGGGCACACCGAGGCAAGGTGACCCTTCTTGTTGCATCCAAAGCACCTCTTGATCTTCGAGAGTTTTCCATGGTGCTTTGGCTTGTTCTTCTCCCTCTTGGAGATGTAGCCAAGTCCTCTTCTATCTTGAGGCACCCGAGGCTCGCTCAAGATCTTGTCGAGGACGGCTTTGCCCTTGTAGCACTTCTCCAAGTCACTTTTCAACTTTGTGACTTGTTTCTTGAGCTCATTGTTTTCCTCTACAAGATTAGTATCTAACAACATAGAGGAACTTGAAGCAATATCATTAGAGCATGAGGGCATATCAATGCTAGGAGTAGACATATTAATTTTGGATGAAATGCAAGGAATGACATTTGAGCAAGGCATTTCATCAATTAAATCACATTGAATACTAATGTCTACTCTAGGCTTTGTGAATTCCTTGAGAAGGATCTTTTCATGATTTTAGTTAAGAACATCATAATCCTTTTGAAGTGAGTCTAGCTTCAACTTCAAAATTTTGTATTTAGTTCTCTCCTTCTCAAGAGATTCATTTTTCACCTCTTCTTTAGCAAGAGCACTCTCAAGTTCAAGATTTCTTTCTTTTTCAAAGATGAGCAAATCTTCTTGCCTCTCGAGAGTGTCTTCTTGCTTTTCTATTGTATCAAGCAAGACAAGCATTTTGGAAATTGATATTTCTCTAATATCACCAAACCTATCATCATAATCGGTATCACTATCATCATCACTCTTACTAGAATCATCTACAATTTGAGATTTGGATGTGTGTGATACCTTCTTCTCCTTTGCCATGAGGCAAATAGGAGTGTTGTCATTGCTTGGGGCGGAAGAGGAGGTAGATGGTGGTGTCGGTTCTTCATCACTTGATGTAGAGGTTGAAGAATCATCAACCGAGCATCCGTTCTTGTATGCAATCCTCATTTGATGATGTGGACACATCATATTTGTCTTGAAGCATTGTCCACATATCATGAGCACTCTTGAGGTTGTATATCTCATCAAATATCTCATCGCTTACAGAACTAAAAATAGCGTTAGTAGCTTGAGCGTCTAGATGTAAGCATTTCTCTTCTCCTTTAGTTGGAGCCACTTCGTTTAGACGAAGAGAAAAGCCGACATCTACGATCCACCATAATTGTGGGCTCATGGATTTAAAGAATGAAATCATGCATAATTTCCAATGAGCATAATTATAACCATAAAGCATTAGTGAATCGTGAGAGTGCACTAATCCGCTAGTCGTCATCCTTTTTACTCTCTAAGCGGTAAAGCCTAATATGAGAGTGACCGTGGCTCTGATACCAATTGAAAGGATCGAGGATGGACGCCTAGAGGGGGGGTGAATAGGCGATTTACAATTTTCTAAAACAACGCAGCGGAAAAGAGATCGGAACTTCCGATATGAAGTCGGAGGTTCCGGTGTCTAATCGGAATATCCGATATGAGGTCGGAATATCCGATTAGAACAGAGTCTAGTGAATTGCAAAACTAATTACGCCTATACACAAAATGATTTCTACTTGAAGCTAGCACAAGCAAATATTAGCAACTAGTAGTAAAGCTAGCTAGAGAAATAATCAATCCTAAATAGATCAATTCAATACAAGATAGCAAAGTAAAGCAATAAGCACATGTAAAGAATTGACACGATGATTTGTTTACCGAAGTTCGGACTTCCTCCAAGGAGGTTCCTACGTCTTCGTTGAGGAGGCTCGGTCACACTTGAGCCGGGTCTTTTCCAACCCTATTCCTCGCCAATCTCGGTCGCACTTGAGATGTGGCTTCACTTCTTGATTTCTTCCCTTTCGGAGGCGAAATCGCACCTTCAACAAACTTCTCACGGCACACCACACACTTTGGTTGCTCGTGAGCGACGCCTAGCCGTCTAGGAGTCTTCAAACTCCAAGAGTAACGAATCCAACGAATGGATGATCTAGGACATGAACTCTTGTGCTCAAGATGTATCTCAATCTAACACTCTTAGCACTAACTCTCACTTCCCACACCTCACTCAAATAGGGATCACTAAGATCAAAGGAGAAGGAGCAAGGAGGAACACTCAATCCACTCCTAATCACAACACAAGTTTTTAGAGCTCTCTCTAGCTAATGAGATGACCAAGGAGCAACAAATGCATCACAAGGTAATCTCTCTATTCCACTAGCTCAACCTCTTGTTTAGCCCTTCAACAATATCCCCAACTCACTCTCCCAACCGGCCAAGGGGGTTATTTATACCCCACACCCAAAGACTAGCCGTTGGAGCAAGAAAACTAGCCGTTTTACACACATCGGAACTTCCGATCTCAACATCGGAACTTCCGATCAGGCTAAAACTCCAGAACAAACTCAATCCAATAAACACATCGGAACTAACATCGGAACTTCCGATACATCGGAACTTGCATCGGAACTTCCGATCTGGACAGAGAGGCACCTTACAGAAACCTTTCAAAAAGTTTCTAAGTCTACATCGGAACTTCCGATCCAACATCGGAACTTCCGATCCAACATCGGAACTTACATCGGAACTTACATCGAACTTCCGATCAGGCAAAAATCAGCACATTTGCAAACTAAAACACCGATCGAACTTCCGATTTTCACGATCGGAACATCCGATTTGACCAGAGAGCACCCTTTTGAGTTTAACACTTATCGGAACATCCGATCCAAAGACCGAACATCCGATCCTCACAGAGGTTCTAGACTCTCACCAACACACCACCGATTTACCGATGGATCGGAACATCCGATCCGCATAAAAAGACAAACAATCCGATTATGCGTGATGTGTATTGTGTCTCTCATCTATTTAAGGATAGATAACACTTGAGCACGAAGACACTTCTAAATCATCCACGTTGCATCCTCTTAATAGTACGGCACGCCTATAACAAGACACTCTATCTAGTTACCTTTGATGCCGACGCGATCAATCCCCTTTGGGGCCTTTATGATCTTCAATCATACCTCATTTCCGGGATTGTCACATCGCTCTCTCTTGAAGTCCTCATGATTTACGATCATCTTCTCTTCAAGATCGTCACACAGCTCTACTTCTCTTTTCTGGGATCATCACCCGGCTCTCACAACATCTTGTTCATCTCCTCTTGATGAACATTCTTTTCTTTCCTTCTCAACGGGATCTCCTCTTGACGCTCATCACCTCATGATGTCGCCCTTGTCCCGCTTTCTTTATCTTAACCATCATTGGACCTAACCTGGCTCAATCATCACTTATGAAAATAGTTAGTCCAAGATGCATAGTTGTCTCAATCATCCTTGCACTCAATTAACACATAATGAATGCCTCCATAATGATTGAGCACAACCTAAATCAATTTAAATGAATAATTGTATTTGTGTCTTAAGTATATTGATGCAACTAATGCTTCGTTATACTCAAGAACTATCGATTATCCTTAATCGATCACAAGAACACCATCAACTCATGATGCAATGTTCTTTGATTATTAAGAGATAAACGACCTCAATTTAAATCTTCATTTAAATTGATATGAGTATACAATAACTACACAGTTTTCATATACTCATGTTGATGGAAAGTAATGATCCATAATATGTGGAATGTATGGAAATGATCGTTACTCTAAGCCATCAACTATAAGATAAACTCCACAAAGATATGTGCATACATATAATTGATCTTGAATCAATATGCACGTATCCAATTTTATTTCTTTGGAGCATATCCTATGATACCATGAGTATACTACAACTATGCATGTTAAATGTATACTCAAAGATCTAGTTTCAATGTCTTGATCCTTTATATGTTGTAATGAGGAATAGATCAATGCAATGAAACATTAAGTTAGAGTGTGAACTCCCCCTAAATGTGTGCATCCATGTAATATATGGATTGGGAAACATGATACACGCTTTTGGTTAAAGCAAGGAGAAATCCATACTTCAACTTAAATCCTAAGTATGCAATAAAATAATGAACATTGATACAATGCATACCTTGGGTTTTCCATTTTCCATTCAAATGTGAGGCTACTAAACATAAGCTCAATAAATATGTTAGTCTCATTATAAATTAGATTTGTCAATGATCATCAATCATCTTTGATGAGACGAAAATAGTAATTACCTAAATATTAGTCTCATATTAGGTTTTGTCATTAATCACCAAAACCAACTTAATGGATCAACCTAATGGAGGTTGTACTTACAGTCTATATAAGGAGAGGCAGGACCCGAGAGGGGGGGGGGGCGCAGAGAAAAAACAGTCTTCTAGGTAGCTTCAACTCCCTAGCGAACACATCAAGGGGATCGGACAGCCGACCGTCCGCCTCGCTTGTACACCCCTTGTCCATCTCCCAAAGATCAATACATACACACCGCACGAACTGGAGTAGGGACATTCGGCCCGAACCAGTATACATCTTCTGGCTCCTTGAGTCGACCATTCGGGGAGAGGGAGCGCGCGACCCCATCCGACCATAAATTCGTATTGCCGGTACACGAAACACCGACAGGTGGTACCTTGATATATGGGCTAGTAACTATATGGTTGGATCCAAGGACCACTTTGCAGAGCTAGATGAATCAATCAAAGGCATAGTCAAATTTGGAGATGAGTCTAATGTGAGTGTATGTGGGCATGGTTTAGTACTTCTAAACTGCAGAAATTCTGAACACAACCTTCTCACTAATGTGTATTATATCCCTTGGCTCAAGAGCAAGATCATTAGTCTCGATTAGCTTGAAGAGAATGGAAGCAAGATTGTAGTAGAAAATGGCTTCATGAGTATCTATGACCGAGAAAGGCGGCTATTGGCAAAGGTGAGAAGATCCCAAAATAGGCTGTACTCATTGAAGGTAAATGTGACCGAACCAATGTGTTTGCTGTCAAGTTCAATGGATATGGCTTGGTTGTGGCACAATCGATATGGACATTTAAACTTTGGAGCTTTGAGGAACCTTGGAGTCAAGGACATGGTGGAAGGAATGCCAATACTAGATCATGCTAAACAATTTTGTGAAGGTTGCTCATTAGGAAAATAGCATAGACTTTCGTTTCCTGCTGCTGCATGGTACAATGCTGAGAAGAGGTTGGAGTTGGTGCATGGAGACTTGTGTGGTCCAATTTCTCCACAAACACCGGCTGGAAATCAGTTTTTCTTGCTGTTAGTAGATGATTACAATAGGTACATGTGGATTGAATTGCTTAAATGCAATGGAGAAGCCTTTCAATACTTCAAGAAATTCCAAGCTCCAGCTGAAACTAAGAAGGGATTGAAATTGAAGGCAATTCGAATGGATAGAGGAGGTGAATTCACTTCTATGGAGTTCAATTCTTACTGTGAGGTGGATGGAATCAAGAGGTACACTACAGCTCCTTATTCACCATAGCAAAATTGAGTAGTCGAACACCGTGACCAAACTTTGGTTAAGATGGCTCGAAGTATGATTAAGAGTAAATCAATACTCGGGCAATATTGGGGTGGGGTAGTGAGGATTACAGTGTATACATTGAATAGAGCACCAACTCGGAGTTTAGATGGAAAAACTCCATATGAGGCTTGGCATGATCGAAACCAAAAATTCATCACCTTAGAACTTTCGGTTGTGTAGCGCATGTGAAAATTGTGAAGCTGGGGCTCAAGAAATTGGATGGTAGAAGCATTCCAATTGTGTTGTTTGGTTATGCAGAAGGATCAAAAGCATATCGAGTATTTGATTCAAAAGGAAAGAGACTTCATGTGACACGTGATGTAATATTCGAAGAAGATAAATCATGACAGTGGGAAGTGCCTAAGGGTGCGAGTGCTACAACATTACTTGGCATTATTCTACTGTCATTGAAGTATCTCAATCAGGTGCTGAATCTTTAGACAGATCTGTTGAAACCGAGTTAGGTGAGTCAAGTCTGGGTGTATCTTCTAGTCAGGAAGCAACAACTCCTTTAGGGGCAAATATTGGTGATATTAAAGAATACATAGCAGTTGTCTCTCCTTTACTGACTTAGAAATTTTGGTCATTGCAAGAGATATATGATGTCCGTGAACTGGTTAAGCTAGCTAAGGAATTGGGCATATGTCTGTTTGCAAAGGAACTGACAAGTTATGAAGATGTTGCTGTTCAAGATTGCTGGAAAAAGGCAATGCAAGATGAGATTGACTCAATACAAGAAAATAAAACTTGGGAGCATACCGATCTACCAATTGGACAGAAATCCTTTGGTTTGAAGTGGATTTTTAAGGTGAAGAAAGATCCACAAGGGAATATAGTGAAGCACAAGGCTCGGTTATTAGCTAAAGTGTATGTGCAAATACATGGAGTTGATTTTGATGAGGTGTTTTCTCCTATGGCTAGAATTGAGACAATAAGGTTATTGATTGCTTTAGCAGCATGAGAGTCATGGGAAGTGCACCATATGGATGTGAAATTAGCTTTCCTTAATGGAGAAATATCTGAAAAAGTGTTTGTATCACAACCACTTGGTTTTGAAGAAGAAGGAAAAGAAACCAAGGTATTTAAACTCAAGAAAGCACTCTATGGTTTAAAACAAGCTCCAAGTGCATGGAATTCAAAATTAGACAGCACTTTTGTCTCCATAATGGAATCAAAATTAAGTTTGGTTTGGATTCTTTGGATTTGAACCAGTACATGCATATAATGGAATCAAAATTTAGAGTAAATTGCATTGTTTGGATTTGAACCGGTACATGCATAATGGAACACTTCTTACCTACATGATAAATGCACATTACTGAAACTTGCATTGAATGTGGCGTCGCACGAGGGACCTTTTTAGCACTTGTATGCCTCTCGTTGGATAAATATGCCCAGAACTGTGAACAATGGAGAAGTCTTAACTTGATATATTTTATTCTTAAAGGTAGATAAATGTGATTTATTCAATTATCCAGTATTTTTTTGGAGGCCCATATGACAAAATCTTGCTTTTCTGTAGTGAATTGACCACAACCAGCACTCTGGTGGCCTAAAAGAGAGCTTTTCATCTTGTGTGCTCTTGACGTCTTCAAGATGGGCTTGTTCTAGAAATCATTGTATGTAAAATGCCAGCTTTGGTTTCGTAATTCTGTCTGTAGTGAGTTGACCACAGCCAGCTTTGGTTTCACAATTCTGTCTGTTACGCATTGACATGTTATTTTTCCTATGTTTACTCTTATGGAAATATGCTAGTTTGATGCATGTTATTTTTCTCCTACTGAGTCTCCTGGATGCTTGCCTGATATATGTTCTGTTTCTACTTGGTATCCTAGATGCTTGCCTGATGTATATTCATTATTAGTTCTATTTCTAGTGATAGTTGAGTCACCTTTGCCTCAATACAAGTGATAGCTGAGTCATGTCTTATTCTAGGCCTCCTATGTATAGTGTAAATAGTTTGGGACTTGACTTCCACACCAAAAAGAAGCAAAGAAACTATTGATGCAAATAAAACTATATTTAGTGGTTTGAGTATTATCAGCCGTTGCTTGCTCTGCGAGAATACCATAAGCTATCCTAGGCTTGAAATGCAGTTGTACCTTTGAAATGTGTAAATTTTCATAAAAAGTTACCTTTTATGCTATTTGTTGTCGTACCAACCACATCCCTCTAACCAAACATCATCTCGTACCATCCTGTACCATTTCATCCAAACAACCAAACAAAATCTTGTATCATTCTATTCAGACAATCAAACACCCTCTCTGTACCATCTCATCCAGGATTATCCATCCATTATGTACCATCCAACCCATTCATTCTCGCTGACCTAACAAAACGCACCCGATGATCGGAGAAATAACTCTCTCCCGTCCCGTTTTTTTGGTCAGTGTTCGCGTGGCGAGCGAACATGGCGCGAACCACCCAAAAGCAGCCAGGTTCTCGGTCGTCGTCGCCGTGATCACGTCGGCTGCCATTGGGCTGATCTTCACACTGGTTGCTCTCGTGGCGAGGAAGCAGCTAATGAGGCTTTTCACGGACGACGATCTGCTCATCAATGAGACTGCCAAATTGGGATTTCTTCTTTCTGCCACCATATTCCTCAACAGCATCCAACCGGTGTTATCAGGTATTGTACCGACTACCATCTAGATCTAGGTGAACTACCTAGCTTGCTTCATGCTTTGATAAATTCTTCAGAGAAGATGGTAATGCAGCTTGTATGTTATGTCATGGGTAGTTGCAGGTGTGGCGATTGGGGCTGGGTGGCAATCCTTGGTTGCGTTTGTAAACATCGCCTGCTACTATCTCGTTGGTCTGCCCCCTGCAGCTGTTTTCGGCTTCAAACTGAAGCTTAATGCGACAGTAAGACAAACTTTGCTATTTGGGTGATGATTTTGTTCGAGAGAAGTCTACTTTGTTACCATATCTTGCAGGGGATCTGGGTGGTGATGCCGATTGGCACAATTCTGCAGACTATCATTCTGTTTGTGATCCTCTTCAGAACCAAATGGCAGAAAGAGGTACAGCAATTAAACCCGTTTCACAGTACCACTTGAACAAGTGACTACTAGTTGTCCTGGCTTCCAAAATTCCTAAGCTTTCTTGCGTGGAGATGATGCAGGCTATGCTAGCCTAGCGGAAGAGCGGATACGGGTATGGGGAGGTGAAGTGTTGAGCTGCCAACCATTCAAGAAACAGAATGGAAGAACATGAAGGGAAAAGATTTGACTGTAGACACACATTGCGCCTGTTTGACAGAAAAAGATGGCAGAAAGAATAAAGGATAAAGAAAATACGTTATAAACATTTTTTTCAGTTATACGAATTATCCGGTGTATCATTCTAAAAAAAAATCACCCGGTGTATCTGTATTCAGTAGACTGCCTGCTAAAACAAGTGACACGAGAGAAGATTTTACTCATTTGCTGAACGCGGCTTGTAAGTAACAAACTAACTGTTCTTAAACTTTTGATGGGGTGAAGAAAGGGAAACGTTAAACTATACACATGCTGTTCATGTTCTTAAACATGATGAGATCAATCTGTTACCAGAATGACATGATTAACTGTACTTACTACTGCCACTTCAAGAAAAAATAATAACCTATCTAGCCGAGAGCGTGAAGAACGGGGCGCTCATCGGAGACACAGAGCAACAGCCTAGCTAAACTACGACGGGCGTGCACGACGTCGATAGGCGCCGATCAGATCCTGTCGGCCAGCTTCTCAGCCTTGATGAGCGGGTTGGCGCGGGCGATGGCTTCACGTCCGGCGCCCTTGAAGTCGAAGCTGCAGGCGTGCTTCTCCGGGTACCGGTGCGTCCCGCAGAAGGTAGCCCCGCACCGGCACGCGAACCCCATCAGCCCAACATTCTTCTTGCACGTCGAGCACCGGTTCGCCGGCACATATGTTGCCGCCTCGGGCTGGGAGGAGACGCCCGTCGCGGCGGCGGCGGCGGCTTCGGCAGAGCCTTTAGCCTCCGTGGATGCCACGAAATAGGCGTCGGTCGCGGGCGCCGCAGAGCGGGCAGCGGCGCCGGTCACAACGGTGGCAGAAGCAGCTTTAGCGACGGATTTGGCTGCCGCGGCGGTGGAGCCCCCCGGCTCGCCGCAGTTGACGAGGCAGTGCTGGCGGTAGCAGACGGAGCACATGTCGAGGGTGGCCGGGCTCCCGTAGAAGCCGCAACCGCCGGCGCACAGCGGCGGAGCGGTCGCCTGCTGCTGGGACATCTTGCGCTGGGAGCAACCGAACAATCCTTCCTCGTGGACGACAGGTGATCAAAAGCAACAGTGATTGCTTTGCGTGGTTGGTCGATCTGAGCCTAGAGGGCTGAATATATGGAGCCCAGGTGCGACCGTGCGAGGCGGTCGGGCGCCAGAGTCCAAGCCAGACTCGGAACGTGCTTTTGGTAAGCTACGACTCTCCGAGTCAGCATTATCTCTGCTATTTAGGCTATGCTCAATACAAAGATGTTTAGATAGATACTTAAAAGAGAGAGAAATAATATCGTATCATGAACCATCTATTCAAGAGTCTAGTTCTCCAATGCAAACAGTTATTTTACAGATACTTATTTAATTTTTTAAAAAGGTTAAGAGCATGTTTAAGTGATTACAAGCTCCAACACTCGAGTCCTTACGCCGGTAATTTAGCAATTTTTTTTTCGTATATGATTCTCATTAGCTCACAATGTAGAATTGCATTTCTTATGATAATTAATTATGCTCAATGTTCTGTGAGATGCAAGCAGCTCTATTAGTTGTGCTTTTTATGCTGTTATTGAGGATAGACCTATCATTTGTCATTGGATTTAATTTGGCTATTCACTTTCAAAGGAAAGAAAGTGTATGTACCACCGAGATTCATGATAATTCAGCTTTTGGAGGTGGAGGAAGTGCGTGGGGATCTGGTATTTTCCTAAGCCTCTGAACGTATCTCTAGTTAGCTTCGTTGAGAAACGCTCTTCGAGGAGTATTTGGTTTTTGGTTTAGGTTTTTTGGTTTTTGGCTTAAAGCTAGCCTTTTGGCTTAATGAGCTTTTAAGCCGTCTGCTTTTATGTCAAAACATTGTTGTTTGGTATCCTGGTTTATTAATGGGTTAGATGGTATAGCTTATAGATGAAAAGTCTAAAATACCCTAAATGAGATGGGGGGAGGAATTCTCGATTTATATATGATGGCATTTGGTTGGTAATTTTGGAGACTTTTAGTGCCAAAGGGTTATTTCATCAAAAAAGCCCAAACAAGCTTCTCTTATCTGTATTTTGGCTTATAGTTATGCAGGGGATTTAGGTTTTTTTAAAGCCCGGCTTAAAAGCTACTCGTTTATTTCGGCTTAAACTTTTTGGTTTTTAAGCCAATAAAAAAGCTGAAACAAACAGGCCATATCTAACTCTGAAGCACCTGTGCATGCGTCCGTGCGGAAGAATTCGTCAAAGCGCCGTCTCCCTCTCGAAGCACCGCGAGTCCGTGACAGCGCATCTGCATGCAAATCCTGTTCACCGTGGCAAGGTCAAGTAACCATTCCATCCAAGTGCTACAAGCATCGCACTATACATGGCCTTATAAATGAGTAGGTGGTGATCAAACATAGTCCATTGGATTTGACATGAACGACTGAGATGGAAGCCAATTTAAACCCCACATATAGGAAGATTGTCCCACACCACACGCTCTTCCCCACTATCCAAACGTTTAAGTGCACTCGTCCTCAAAAACCATCAGGCGCTGCTCTCCCTTCCACTCTCTCTCTCTCTCTCTCTCTCTCTCTCTCTCCTCCCTCGTCACCAACGTGTCCCTCTTCTCTCATTTCCCTCCTCCCAGCCGCCCTCCCCAGCAGCGTTGCCGACACCTCCTTGTCTCTCTGCTCCTCCCTTCCTCCTCTAGGTGCCGGAGGCATGACAAATGGGAGGAAGAAGCAAGAACATAGGGAGGGGACATGAGGATAGCGAGGCGACAATGACCATTAGAGGCAATGCGGGTAGAGCAGAAAGATAAGGGCGGCGTGCACTAGATCAGGGAGGAGGCGATGGCGGATCACGAAGGAGGGGACACAGAGGGAGCGGGGAGAGGCGATGTGGTTGGTGGCTGGATCTGGCCCGATCCAGCTGGATCCAAATGTTGGCAAGCTGGATCGATAGATGCAGCCTGGAGAAAGTCGCGACAGCAGCTAGGGCTGGGCATTCGGTTTATTCGGTTTGTACGGTTCTGTTTATTCGGTTTTTAAAAATTTCGGTTTTTGCGAACTGATAACCGAAATTTTCAGTTTTAATGGAAAAATCGAACCAAATTAACCGAATTTTTTCGGTTCGGTTAATTCGGTTTTTAGGTTATACCGAATTTTAGTTGTAGGAGTGTGACCTCCAGGTTCCAGGCTCCAGGATCATTGAACATACATGACCTCCAACATCATTGAACATACAGAAGTTGATTGAACATACAGAAATCGATGTGCTGTAACAGAACGACAGAACCACATTCAAAAGGATGTATCTACGGCAGAACCACATTCAAAAGGAAGTATCTACGGCAAAACGGTAGAACCACATTTTAAAAAAAATGGCAAAACAGCAGAACCACAAAGATGTCAATAAACTACGGTTACAGAATACGATAAACTTCAATTGGTCCAACTAGAATGTCCAAAAACACTCAAACAACATATGACTAATACGATAGCATGGCACAACCTCCAAGCGCATAGGCATACAAAGTAAAACTAGGAATGCAAAGTATTTTCATTACATATTCAGGAAGGCCACAGAGCACAGAAGCAATCGATGGCAGCCATGAAATCTCCTTGGCGCACCAACACCACCATCCCCAGTGATATGCTCTTTCTACTTGTGCAGATGGCAGTCTTCTCTCCACAGTATGAATCACAACTGATGTAACCCAATAGGCTACAGCAAACCCTTGCACCAAGCCACTGTAGTGTAAAAGGAAGACTACGGAACAAGGTGCACTATTCAGTGTTCAGTTTTGTCTAAGAATGCTGTCTTCTACCAGGGTTTGGGAGCCCGTATCATCATTTAGCAATGATAAATGGATTGAACCATCTTGATCTTGTACAAACAACGAAGACAGAGAAATGCATAAGCAACCAACAAAGATAGGAAACTGATATATACCATGTATAAATACGAACAAAGACATAGAAACTGATATATTCCATGTGTAAATACCAACAAAGACATAGAAACTGATATATAGCATGCATAGGAGGCTTATGACACAGAGGTTTCATGTGAAACTGACATATACCAAACTGATATATACCATGCATAGAAAGTAGAAACCGCTTTCATGTGATATGCAAGTAAAAGAGAAATTAATCTACACTACTTTTGGATAGGTTAGGTAAACCAAAATGCAAGCCAAATGCCAATGTTCTGCTTCGATGCAGAAACAAGATCAATTATTTTAGAATCTCACCTAGATTTAGGAATTAGTGTCACTAGTTTTGGTGATGGACTTAGAATTGGACTTTGCCTTGGATGAATTGCCAACATCTTCTGCAATTATAGCTGAAATGGAATAAACTGAAATAGAAGTCAATTTTCATGATGAACAAGAAAGATATAATTAAAGGCGTGAATTAGTAATGTAATTTGTTTATTCACCTTCCTCAATATTGGCCAAATCCATTGGATCTGTGACACTACGGAATGACGGTATGAGACATTTTCGATTTCGGCATTAAGGTACGATTTTTGTATCGGGAGTTTGGGCCTTTCCGGGGGAGAATTTGGGCCTTGGGGGATCTAGCTTGGGCCTTGGGGGACCATTGTGGGCCGAAGGTGGGGGGAGAAATAGCCCATATGGAGGAGGTTTTGGGTAGCAAGGCTGCTGCCCTAAGTTCCATGCGCCCCACCCCCTCTCCACCAGCCCTAACCGCCACCTCCCACCTCCCTCTAGCCGTGCGCCCCCTCCCCTCCATCTTGCGCCTCCCCCACCACGCCCTAGCCGACCCTAGTTTGGCCCCCTTCCCCTCCATTCCTGCCACTTCGTCCCCTCCGTTGATCTCCGCGTGGCGAATGCTTGCGACCGAGAGGATCCGGCGATTGGAGGGAGTTTGTGGCCGGGAGAGGAGTTTTCGTCGGTTCATCGTTCGTCGAGTTAAGGTATGGTGATGGGAAACCTTTGGGGAGGATTAGGTGTTGTGCTAGTGGTGATTTTGGTTCTATTAGTTCAAAAGGATGTGCTGCAACTAGTTAGTGTTGTTGAAAAACTAGAATTGTGGGGTGATCTGTCTCGGGCAGATTGGACGTCCGACCTAGGGCTTGTGTTTTGTCAATTTTAGAGGCGTTTCCTGATCGGCCGGCTGCTACGGAAGTTGTAGATAATTTAATTATCTTTCAGTGGACACCAAGAACGTGAAATTCCGTTCATCCGTTTAAAAGTTATGGTTGTTTTACCGAACGCTGTCAAATCTGTAACGAGATTGGGACAGATCGTGTTCATTTGTAGATTAGACAATTTTAGAGGCCGAATCAGTCTTCACAAATACTTAAAAGTTGGGGAATTTCCTAAGATTCGAGAAAATGTACTCATTTACTTGATTTGGAGTCTTAGAACTCAAGTTATGCTAATTGGAAGCCCGCTGTCCCAACGGGACAGATTCTCTGTTTTCGGGTTTTATGAGTAGTTTGCGAAGTCGGGGTAGATGAGCGTCCTTGTACTGTTTTGTGGGCAAGTTTTTGAGTGTGTTGTACCTATGTGCAGGTGGTGTGACCCCGGGAGTGCCCTCAACCTCTCGCCACTCCGTCGCCCACGGTTGAAGGCAAGTGTATTGGGATGGGTTTGGGTATTGGATGGTTATTAGACTTGCATAGGTGCAATATGGCTACATGATGTGTTAACTTGCCATGCTTGATATTTTCTTATGATATGATGCACATGGCTACATATTGGTTATGAATTTGTTGTATTAAATATTTATGCAAGTTTATACATGTTCATGTCATATGTGCATTCATAATGGAAGAGGCGTCCCATTCTGATGCGGGCCTCTGTGTTCACACGTAGTGAACACAAAAGACCTACCTCGTAGTCCCATCCACGGTTGTGTATGGGAGCGAGTCAGTAAGAGTAGGCACCCTCCATCTACGGGATGGAAGGGGAAAGAGGGTGCACGCCGACGGGTGTGCTTCGAGGAGACATGTGCATTGCATTGCATATATGATGATGTTAATGAGATGTATACAATGTGAATATGAAATGGTTATGATGTTGAGTATGAGATGTAGTGATGATGGTATTGAAACTGTTTTCTTGTTCCATTGCAATATACTTGCTGAGTGATGAACTCACGCTTGTGCTCTATGATGTTTTAGGTACCATGGAACCGGCTTGCGGAAAAGGGGCTTAGCGACACACCTTCACATAGCGTCATTCATTTAGACAACTACATTATACCTTTCGTAGTTGTGTTAATAAGTTTATTGCGCTGTCGCTTGGAGTTTGTCTTAATTGTGTGCTTGGTCACATCATTTTCTTCGTTTTAACTTATGAAGTGGTTGAATTCAATATTCGGGATCTAAACTGTTACTATATCTCTCGTAATTGTTGTTTTAGTGGTCGTTCATTATGTTATAACTTGTGATAATATTGTTGTTGCTTCAAATCATGGAAAAACAAAGGAGATGCTGCCGAAATTTTCGGTTAAAGTATTTACGCCCTTGCTGTAATTTAATCTTAATTGTGGTATTTAGTCGCTGTTTATTCTATGTTTGGTGATATCCAGGGCGTACTAACGCTGGTACTACCGCTGGAATGGTAGTTCCGCACATATGGAGCGGTAGTTATTTTTCAGAGAGAAGTTTTCTGGCATATTTGATCCTATCGAAACTACTGCCATGAGGATTTCAGTACTGCTGCAAGTCAGCACTACCGCCCCATGGGTCGGTAGTTATTTTCTAGAGAGGTCCTTTTGTGAAAATCTTTTTCTCTGAGTTGGCACTACCGCCATGCTAATAGCGGTACTACCGCACATCGGTAGCACCGGCATGTGGGCGATACTTATATTCCAGAAGGTGACTTTTTGGAGTTTTTTCTGTGTATTTAGTGATCAGTACTACGGTGGTTAAATTTTTGGTACTGCTGATGGCCGATAGTACCGATCCTTTTGTGCTAGTACTTATTTCTAGAGATTGTTTTGGGACTTTCTAAGTTCAAAAGTTGGCACTGCCAAGGTTTACATGTCGGTAGTGCCGCAGTAATGTAGCAACGAATACTTACCTACTGCATTAAATGCTAAAATCGATCGTTGGGGTGGTGATCGACACTATTGGCCTATACATGACGGTACTACCGATTTTGCTGAATTTCTTTGAATTTCATCCCAATGGCTTGTTTGTTGGTTAGATGCTATAAATACCCTCTCTCCTGCAGCAAGGGAGACTCTTGGACATTTATTGTATAGTTGTTGAGCCTTAGCAAGTCTCTCTTTATCTCTTGACTATTTACTTCTTATTTGGTGATAGTAGAGAGCATTCAACTGTGAGATTTGATTTTGAGCTATAGAAACACTTGATCATCCTTAAATGAGCATCAAAGTTCTATTCTCTTGGAGGTTGCTGCCTCCTAGACGGTTTGGAGGTGTGAGAACTGGTGATCTCTTCAAAGGAGATTGTGAAGAGACCCTATATCGGTGTGAAGGTTGGAGCTCACCTACCCGGAGCAGGAAAGAGATACCACTAGTGATTGATGGAGGCTCATTTGCTCAAGGAGCCGGCTTGATTCGTTCAAGCTTCCTCAACGTGGATTAGGGGAGACTGGCAAGTCTCTGAGACCACGGGAAAAGTTCTTGTGTTCTTATTGTGGTTTAATCATTGTCGTCTTTAATTTGTGCAGTTTATATTCCTAGTGATCATTGTGTTCAATTATCTCTCTAGGGTTGTTATTGCTCCTTAGACTTAGATTGTCGGTGCCTTTAATGAAACCTAGACAATTTAGGCTTTGATTGTTTAAATTCGCAATTCTAGTCATACTTGCTCATTTATTGTATTAGAGCCAAAAGAATTTTAAAAACCTCCTATTCACCCCCCTCTAATCGATTATCCTTGATCCTACAGCTATATTGTACTTTTATTTTGGCACTGGTAGATGTCAATGTGATTGTAGTAATATGTGATCAGTTACACTACAATTGTTCTACATTGCAATTGTATTCTTACATCATAATAACTTAGGATATTGTATATAACAGATGGTGCTAATGGGTAATTTAATACTCATGAAACTTTTTTCCTTCCTAAAATAAGATCGTGTTTACTTGTTTTTTGTTGTTGTTATCTTAACCAAATGGTTTTGATAAGTTATCTTTTTATCCAACTTTATGCTAAGCATTCGAAGAATTCATGTCTTTAATGCTGCTTTAACGTTTTGGTGATAATTAGCGGGTTGATTGTATCTTTGCTGCCAGTTATTACCTTCACTGCTTCACTTATGATTTGAGATAACCTTGAGGGTCTCACTTATATTTCAGACCAAAGAACTTATGTATTAAAATAATTTGATAATGAAAAATAAAGATTAAAAAATAAAAAAAATACTATTTCATAAGATCAAACATCTATTTTTAACGCTTCGTTTCTTGCAAAAGCTGGCTAATTAAAGCAACGCTTCGTTTCTTGCGTAGGGCAATTAAGCAGGGCAATTAAGTAGGACAATTAACCAGGGCAATTAATGTGACGTGGGAAGAAACTCTCACTTTATATAGTAGAGATTTATTTTTGGTGACCAAAAGAAAGCGATTTATAGTCTTGGTAGTTGGTACAATGTAGAAACCGAATTTGTACATGTTTGCATTTTCTTTGTTGCTGTACATTTAATTAGCAATTCTAAATGTTCTTACCGATATAATATAGGATTTAATTGTGGAGTAGCTGCCAACTTTGCATCTCCCCAATGGTTGAAGTTTGCCAAAGAGGTTGCAGTTCGAAGAGATGTGATGAATTGTCCTCCAATGCTCTCCCATCAAAAGCTTATGTGCTTGCTAGCAGTTTCTTTTATATCCATGTAAACTTTACTGGTTGGAGTTCAATTTTTCGTTGACAATGGAGAACTCTTTTTTTACATTACCCATAGGCCAATGAAGTAGAATAGTAGTAACTTGTCAGCAGACTGCATGTGTTTAAAGGATGTAGGATACTAAGGGGGTGTTTAAAGGATGTAGGATACTAAGGGGTGTTTGGCAGAGCTCCAGCTCCATCAGATTTGTGAATCTGGTGGAGCTCGGTATTTGTAGCTTCACCAAATCTGTGGAGTTAGAGCTGTGAGTATATTAACAGTGTTTAGGTGAATCATCTTATTTATATTTTAGAATAAAAATATAAACTTAGTTGACTTTATTTTTTATGCTCCATGTTATGTAGTTGCTATAGAATAAATTGGCCGGTAAATGCCGATCGATTCCCTGCTAGAATGATGGATGATCTCGCCAAAAGACTAAAGTAGCAGCCAGTCATATAGAAGACACTACTGCATCAAATTGCCCTAATGAAGAGGTGAGGTGTATTATGTTAGCTAAAGAACTATGGACTACTTTATGTACAAAACGTAAATCGGTCCTTTATTGTTTTGCCTTCTCTCACAATCTCATATGTTTTCCTGGTTTGCCATTCACATTATTAGATGCATACATGAATTTCGACAGCTTACATGTGTGCAAACTAGTGTTTCCCTTACCAGTTTTGCTCGATGTGGTGTAAAATAAAATTAATGTTACGTGCGATTTAGGATCACATTTAATTATATGTATCACCATCTTACCAGCTAATGCAATTCCGGCTTAATTACTGCGAGGTCCTTCTGCGCCATGGCATTAATATTTTGGGCTTTCAACCAGCGGCGTTCAAAGTTGGAACACAGGACAGCAATTACCTGATCTTAGTTGGGCCCTTTCGAGGCGAACGCCCAACCCTGTCGTACAGCTTCATCTACAAGTCCTAACAGGGATAGCGTACGTGAAATCAGTCCATCAGAAAGCCCAGCAAAAACACAAGTCAGCCACCTCCTCCGCTGCTGCAGGCCACTAATCCAGGTCACTTTTTAAGCACACATACAAGCCCGGGTGTATACGGCGCCAAGATAGATAATTAAGAGCATGTTTGGATCCATTAGCAGCTAATATGTGGCTAATAGATGCTATTGTCCAGAATACTCATGCTATTAAATGTTATTGGTGGTAGACGCGAAGGGTATTTTTGTTAAATGCCACCTGTTAGCTATTATTAAATTTGGATTTGGTGGTAATGAGATAACCATTAGGTAGTCTTTCGGTAATAATTAGATGATCTATTAGCTGGGGATGTTTGGATCACTACAGCTAATTTTTAGCATCTAACTCTTAGCTGCATGGATCCAAACAGGCCCTAAGCTGGCATTGATACGCTGGATTCCCCGTCTTCCCTCTGCAGCCTGCAAATTCCAGGCAGATCGCAATGCACGCTCGCAACGCTTTACGGACCAGCAACACGAAAGCACGCAGCTGTAACGCCCTTTATAGGCATATGCCCAGCTCAATCGCCAAGACGGGTAAGCTCCCCGGGCGAGCGAAGCAGCCAGCGACCCGGCGGCGCCGAAAAGACGCGCGTCGAAACTTACCAAAGTCACCACGCGCCGCGGCCTCGCCCGCTGGCGCAGCAGTTCAATCCCGTTTGATTAGATTTTGATTTGATCCCTCGTCGACCAACCACAAACTGGACGTGCAGCTTCAGTTCGCCGTGCGCTCCCCCGCTCCGGTAACCTTCCAAAGCCCTTGAAAAGGCGATGAAGCCCACATGGCCGGACTTTTTGCTCGTCTTCTTCTTTTTACTTTGGGGAGGCTATTTGCCCGTGTTGGGTAAAGCTAATGGAAACGAGTTGGCTGTTTGTCTGGTCTTTTTTTTTTAGCCAAAGGGTGGTTTTTTTTATCTAGGCATTTAAAAAGTCAAATGAGAAGCTTTTTACCTGAAATTTTAAAGCTCTGTATAACTCAAATCCAAAAGCCACTAGATAGATGTTTTTTTTGGCTTGCTGAGGGTTGATTTTGAACCAATATCATTGAAGTTATGGTAAAATTACCACCTTTACCACGTATAAAAAGCGGATTACTTTTAAGTTGCTTAAGCAAAAAAAACAATTACTTTAAGCTATAAACCAAAAATCCTAGACCTAAGGCCATGTTTGTTTTGCCTTTTCCTCCAATTTAAAAGTCAAAAAGTCCAAGCCCAAACAAATAGGAGGCTTTTCAGTCATCCTTATAAAAAAAATCTTAAGCCACCTTACAACTATAAGCCATAAGCTAAAAAAAATGGTGCTTTTTTTTTGCTTTAGCGGGATAAAAATGAACTTTGTCACTCAACTTCGTTGAAATTACTCACCAATATCATAATGTATAAACTCAGAACTCTCAATGCCTCTCTCAATCATCTCCTCATTTCTCCTCCTGTTCTCCCCTCCCTCACCCAAAAAACCACCCCATTCTCTCCCACTCCCATTCCAATTCTCTCCAGTCTCCTGCTGCCGAATAGCCTAAAGGGCGACTAGTGCCTCATTGAGGGATGGTCCCGACGACCCTATCACCACCTTGCCTGACGCCTGCGGCCCCGTCTTCTTGCAACTAACGACGACCTCCTCCTTGCGATCAATGCCGAGCACCCAGTCCTACGTCTCTTTGTCCTCCCAGTGTCTCTCTCTCACCTAATCAGCGAAGCACTAAGGATTGTGCGAGATGGCCAGATCTATTCGTGGTATTGTGGGAAATGACTGTAACAACCCAAAATTTGCATATTTTGATTTATTTATTTATTTGTGTTTTTCTAAGAATTATGGTGATTTTCAGGAAAGAATAAAAAGCCTTTTGCTATTTTCAGTGCTAAAAAAAATTTATTCAAGAAAATAAAGCTAATGGAAACGAGTTGGCTGTTTGTCTGGTCTTTTTTTTTCCGACTTAAAAGCTAAAAAGCCAAAGGGTGGTTTTTTTTATCTAGGCATTTAAAAAGTCAAATGAGAAGCTTTTTATCTGAAATTTTAAAGCTCTGTATAACTAAAATCCAAAAGCCACTAGATAGATGTTTTTTTGGCTTGCTGAGGGTTGATTTTGGACCAATATCATTGAAGTTATGGTAAAATTACCACCTTTAACACGTATAAAAAGCGGATTACTTTTAAGTTGCTTAAGCAAAAAAAACAATTACGTTAAGCTATAAACCAAAAATCCTAGACCTAAGGCCATGTTTGTTTTGCCTTTTCCTCCAATTTAAAAGTAAAAAAGTCAAAGCCCAAACAAATAGGAGGCTTTTCAGTCATCCTTATAAAAAAAAATCTTAAGCCACCTTACAACTATAAGCCATAAGTCAGAAAAAATGGTGCTTTTTTTTTGCTTTTGTAGGATAAAAATGAACTTTGCCACTCAACTTCGTCAAAATTACTCACCAATATCATAATATATAAACTCAGTACTGCCAATGCCTCTCTCAATCATCTCCTCATTTCTCCTCCTGTTCTCCCCTCCCTCACCGAAAAAAACACCCCATTTTCTCCCACTCCCATTCCAATTCTCTCCAGTCTCCTGCTGCCGAATAGCCTAAAGGGCGACTAGTGCCTCATTGAGGGCTAGTCCCGACGACCCTGTCACCCCCTTGCCTAACGCCTGCGGCCCAGTCTTCTTGCAACTAATGACGACCTCCTCCTTGCGATCAACGCCGAGCACCCAGTCCTACGTCTCTTTGTCCTCCCAGCGTCTCTCTCTCACCTAATCAGCGAAGCACTAAGGATTGTGCGAGATGGCCAGATCTATTCGTGGTATTGTGGGAAATGACTGTAACAACCCAAAATTTGCATATTTTGATTTATTTATTTATTTGTGATTTTCTAAGAATTATGGTGATTTTCAGGAAAGAATAAAAAGCCTTTTGCTATTTTCAGTGCTAAAAAAAATTTATTCAAGAAAATAAAGCAAAATTTATGCTAAAAAATAATTTAAATAAGTTCAAAATAATCAAATTATTTTTGAGAATTTTCCTAACATTTTCGAGCTCTATTTGATATTTATTTAAAAATATTTTATATTTTTGGATTATTTTAAAGTAAAAAAATAAAATAAAACCCTCCTCTTTTTTGGGCCGTGCCCATTTCGGCTGGCCCACTTCCCTTCACTGTGCGACCCACGCGGCCAATTCTTTTTCCCTCGCCTAGCCCGTGTACCCCCTCCTTCTTCCACCCTTCTTTTTGTTCAAAATTAATTTCGCAGAAATGCATTTATGATGCAAGCATGCTGTCATAAAATCGGATTTTATTGTAAAAGATAATTTTGAAAATCTAAAAATTATCGCTTATGTCAGTATTACGTAATAATTCAGATTTTATTTAGAAAAATAATTCCAAAAATTAGGAAAATTTACATTTTCTTTATTTTATATTTTTTCCATCTTTCATGAGCCTGTTTTCACCCGTTCGAACTCTGGTTGGCTCTATTTTTTTTTGTATAAATTCATCTAAAATCCTATATTTTTGTTTTATGCTATTTTTGTATTTTATTTGAATTTAGTTGGTACATTAATATAGTATTGACTAGTGTTGTATAGTAAATTTCTTACACATGCTTAGACATGAATTTAGGATCTTTGTGGGAATTTGAGCCAAATAAAGTTTTTCTATTGAAATGAAATTATTCCTTGGTATTGGTGTGCCATGAAATACTAGAAAAGATGATATTGTGCAAAAGAAAGTGAAAAATGTGATTTAGACCATGCGAGAAATGTTTGTGAGGTGGTTTCGTCATGGTTCTGGGTTTATGAAAAGTCTCTCCTAATTAATTAAGGACTGATCTGTGAGCTATTGAATGTAAATAGCAACTGTACTACTACAAGTCTGTATGGGATAGACCTGTCTAACTAATTTGCAAAGTTCCATCATCAATTATGCCAAATGGGTGGTTTTTCGACGCAAGAGGGGGCTTCTAAACTAGACGATTTAATCCTACTAGCGGTGGAACCTTATTGGGGTATGACTAGCTTGTAATGGCGCATTGTAAAGGCCTTGTGATAATTACTTAGTCACATGCCTAAGAAAGCGTGTCATGCCGACTTATTAAGTTGGTTATATCTTGTGAGTAAAATGGTACAACCTTTGCAGAATGTAAACTAATCTATTAGCTACGTCCGTGGTTATGGGCATGCCGGGCTGGCCTTTCACAGATTAAACTTTGGTTTTTCAAAATGTAATTTCAAAGAGGAATATGAGTTATAGATGGAAAGGGGTTCCATCTGGAAGAAAAATTGGGATGAAACTCTGGGATGAATCCCGTATTGAAAATTGGTTTAAAACTTAGCTTTATTAATCAAATATGTCTTTAAAATTATTTATTGTATTTTAAATGTTGCTTATTGCTCAAACTAACCGTATTATGCCATCTTTTGTTATCCTTATATTAAAAATGCATCTCTTGTGTAACTTGCAGAGTACTTTTGTACTCACTATTGTTTACTCTGTTGATTCAGAGGAGATTTCTATGCCAGTGAGAATCTCGATAACTAGGCCGCTACCCTAGTCGATTGCCTATGGTAGATTTGCTGGGTTCTACTACGATTTTATTTTACTTCCGCTGTGTTATTTTATGTTGGCTTGCATGCTATTTATGGTGTAAACTCCTATAACTAAATAAATAAAATTTTGCTTGATATATTATGTTGTCATTTCTACTGTGTGTACTAGCTTTTCCTGTACTAGTACAGGATACACAGAAGATTTCGAAAGTGTTTTGGGTCCGATAGTGGCCAGATCCGGTTGTGGTGTGGTGGGAGACAGGACGAGAGCCAGATCTAGCCTTGTCTTCGTTGGCTTGTGACGAGAGGTGGCTGGATTCGACGTCAGCATGGTGGGAGGTGGCCGACCTTCGTCAACCTCTGCTGATGTCCCGGGAGGTCGTTGCTGCCGAATCCGACCGTCACTGGCTCCCCTTTGTCGTGGTCATCGTCGTCCATGCTGACATCCTTCTCCCTGGCACCAATGGATCCGCCTGATATCGCCACTGTTGGATCTAGCCGTGGTGACGTCTCCTTCGTTGTGGTTATCGTCCTTTACCTCGGCTGTATTTTTTGATGATGGATAGATGATGAACAACAATTCTAATTGTTCCTATGCTTTTGTTTTGCAAATTGATCAAAGATGATAGTTTGTATAAACATCAATTCTAATATTTGTATGCATTGAGAATTTTTATATTCGGCTCTTTATATTCGGCTCTGATGATTGCTATGTATTCATCAATATCATGTTCTAACTCAAAACAGATGATATGCAAGCTTATTTTGAATAAGGGAATTTTGAACATTTCGTGTCTCGTAACAATAAGCCAACCCAACAAAAATTATCCAGCCAAACAGGTTAGTTTAGCTTAAAAACAAACTACTTTTTTAAGCTATTTATGTTAAAAAGATACACTTAAACTATAAGCCAAAAATCTAAACCTCACGTCCTCACCCGACATGCTTTGGTACCGAGAAGTGACATTTTTTAGCACTACTGCTAGGTCAGTACAGTCCCAGATGGCCTGATGTGACACTGTTTGTTAATTTCCTCTTGCAGTGATGGAAGATGACTTCAACCAAAATTAAGGAGTGTTTGGCAGAGCTCCAGCTTCACTAAATTTTTGGAGTTAGTGGAGCTGGGTATTCCTAGCCAGGGGCGGAGGACCATGTATGGCAGGGTATGGCACCTGCCATACCTGTCCTACCATGTACATCCTTAGTACTCTTAGCACATGTTCTGCCAGTAACACAAAATATTTATGAAATTATTTACCCTGATGATTCCATGTGTGGATTTGGAAAAAAAATTGGCATTACGATATTGTTTAATATTCCATCCTACCGATTTCGCCGCATCATAATTTTACTCCGTCCGCCACTGCAATGAGAATAGGTTCAAGAGGATGTTGATGTTGAGATTAGGATGGGAGATGCACACGTCCAAGCAACAATAACGGATAATAAAGGTATATAGAAATAATGATTTCGCCATACAAGAATTGTTTTCGCCTCCTCCGCTACTGTTCCTAGCTTCACCAGATTCGTGGAGCTGGAGCTATGAGTATTAAGAATGTTTATGTGGATCATCTTGTTTAAATTTTAGAATAAAATTATAAACTTAAATCACTTTATTTCAATCTATAAGTTTCAACTCTGAAGTGGAGCTGAAATCTAGAGCTCCGCTGAACATGACCTAACTTTCAACCCTTTCCGTTATCGAGCGAGAGCTACATCACGGTCCATGGGGGTTACATATATAGTACTATATCACGGTGATCAGGGGCAAATTTTACAACCTTATCTTGCAGCACAGCAAAAGGCTAGGCAATAACGCAAGAGCAGTAAATTAACAGCGCGCATGCAACTGCGTGCTCGATCGACGCAACCTGGTGAGCGTACGTGCACGATGAGCCGTCCGCCTCCGCCCCCTCAGCTTTTTATTTCCAGGGAGGAAGCTTCCTCCCTCGTTCGTCTCCCTTCCCCGCCCCCAATGCGGCGCCTTTGGCGTCTTCTGGGCTTTTTCGGGCGGCGCTGGGAGTGGTTGAGCCGAGATAACGCCTTGGTTACTACTCCGCGGTTGCAACCAGGGGTCCAAATTTCGGCGAAATTCGGCGAGATCCCGGCGAAATCTCGGATTTCGGACCTCTCCGAGATTCAAAATCCTGGAAAATTCAAAAAATTTAAAAAAAATTCAAATCTCGGATTTCTCGGCGAGATCTCGGCAATTTCGGGCGAAATCTCGGCAATCTCGGGCGAGATTTGGTATATTTTTGCCGGATTTTGATTTTTGTGCATTCTATTTGCTTGGGTTTAGGATCAAGATCATCCACAAAAAATTTCAAAAATTTTTAACATGTTTTTAACCATTTTTTGGTCAGTTCAATACGTCGGTTAGGACTTTCGAATTTTTAAAATTTTTCAAGATTGATTATCTTCTGAAAATTTTATGGGAATATTATTGATGTATTAGGACCATTCACAAAAATTTTCAAAATTTTCTAAAGTGGTTTGAACTTTTTAATACATATGAACTTTTCTAGTGCATTGAAGCAAACAGAGAGAAATGATAATCGTCTGACATTGATAGTTGAAATCAATCAGTATGCCTATGAGAGAGAAGTGGAGTGGAAATAGTGGTACAAAACCCACTTCAAAATTATTGAATGACATATATTGAAAAACAAAATTTAAAACCTAAGATAACATGTATTTATAAATGGAGTGCAGTACTAACTCACCTATGTATATATGGCGAGGATTCACATATACATGATCGGTGCTCATATTTATGGCATTGATCTTTTCTTATTAGTCAAAATTCAAAGCTGCAGGTGGTTTCAAAGAAAGAACCTCCTCGAAGCTATGGTGGTTTCAAAGAAAGAATCTCCCTTAATACATAGGAACATATATAAAACTTTTAAAATGACTTGAAGTTCATTTGTTACATTTGAAAAATCAAAAACTGATTTTATATACGGTTTTTATCACGACTTTACCACTGTTAGATTTTTTAAAAATTCCTCATGATTGATCATCATCTCAAATTTTTATGGAAACATTAGTGATGTGTTAGGACTATCCAAAAAAAAATTCAAATTTTTTTGACGTGTTTTGAACCATTTTTCAGCCAGTTCAATTTGGCCGAGATTTCGGTGATTTCGGCCGAGATCTCGGTGATTTCGGCCGAGATCTCGGATTTCCCGGTAGAAAAAAAACCGGATTTGAAATTTGGTTTTTGCAATTCGTCCGGATTTTGTCCGAAATTTCCGAATCTCGCCGAAATTTCGGATTTCGGGAACCTCCGAGATTTGACTCAAAACGAGATTTGAAACCTTGGTTGCAACTGGCGACTTGTCGTTGGGGAGGTTCATGTACATGTGCGTAAGCCTGCACGCGAACCTAGTGTGTGATTACTGTAGCGCATCCCTCTATTTTATTATTTATACCATATATTATTTTTTAAGTGTATATCTATATACCATGGATCATAAGCGTTGTAGGTATACAACAGGTACCACTTTATTTTTTAAGTGTAAGCATGGGGGTGGTTGCATCTAGGTATGCAGTGGTACGGGAATTGGTTTAGTTGCAACGGATGAGAACATTTGCAGCAACGTTTAGCACGCAGAGGGGTCGGTTCGAGCTGGTGATGTACGGAGCTCACTAATAATATTGCGTGTGCAATGCGATAAAAACATGTGGTCGGCAAAACAAAAACACACATATATATATAGAAAAATGAAAACATACCTGGTATACGTATTTTTTACTCCTATATATTAACTGATGTTATGTAAGTAAAAGTATATTCTATAAGTGGAAGCTGTTAACTAGTTCATCTTGTATATTCCATAAGTGGAAGCTATTAACTAGTTTATCTTGATTAAGAAGTTGTTATTAACCAAATAGAGATAGGAAGTACAAAACAAGCTCTATACACACACACATATGAAGTCATTTTCGTACTCTTGAGAGTACATACTCCCACATCTAATATACCATTTAAATTAAATTAACGTGTTATATATACACATTTATCACTTTCAGTATACTCTAGTAATAATTATAAGATACTCCAATACAGCATGATTGAAAAAATTTATGAGAGCCCTTTATTTTTTTTGCTATATATCATTTTATATATGTAAAATGAGTATATAAATCAACTATGCTATAAAGAGTGGACCGTAATGAAATTTTTCGTGAAACTCATTTTGGAGTATCTTATAATCAGTATTAGAGTATACTCAGAAAGATAAAGATGTATAACAACATCATTTAAGTGGTTTAATGAAAGTGGGAGTACGTGCTCCAGAAGTATGGAAACATTTTCATACACACACACGGTAGTGTTAATCTGCTCTTGTGCACATATTAGGCCATTCCACGCGCTAGTCAAAACGTGCAAAGTGCAATTAACTAGTGTACAATGGCCCAAAAAAACAACACACAGTACTAATTGAGGTGCCGATTTTGATAGTAAAAAATAAAATATGATAGTATAATGTGACATGCTAAGTAGTTAATCATACTATTCCGCATTGGTAAATTCATACAAACATCATAGTAGAAAATTACACATGCTTTGAACGTGCTGTAATATGCACATTAGTAAAAGCTAAAATTGACAGTAAATTGATTTGCAATCAAGTAATTACTAATATAGTATTATTTTTAGATTACTGTCGTTCAAATAAATCGAATCACGTAATTATCGATAGTATACCTTAGGGTTGCCTATAGTAATAACAGTTGATGTGTATAGAAAAAAGAATTCATTCTGCACATAACACCGATGGTAAGTAACTAATACATCGCATCATCTAAACCGCTGGTAAGTTGCGTTCCTAGTTTGTATATGAATCTAATTTCTTTGGTTTAGTCGTAACTTTTTATTGACAACTCCGATTCGTAAAAGATTTTCATCAGTAGTTTACTGACGATGAGAGAATCATAATGATATAAGTCTCGCTAATAAAGATCATGCATATCGATAGTAAAATCTATGTATACCGATAGTAAACTCTATGTCTACGGATAGTAAAAACTGATTAATGCAGTAAGACTTATATCAGTGCGTTGCTTTCGTCGTAAGACTACTGATGAAAACCGTTCATGAATCTGAGTTGTCAAGAAAAAGTCATGGCTATAACGATGGCGATAACGAAAAAAATCATATTCATGTACAAACAAGAAACGAGAGCATGCATAGCAACGAGATCTACATAATTTTATTATCTGTCTATACACATAAGCAGAATAGATGATTACACCAAGCAAAACATATAGTAAAATTTGAATGCACATAACAATGTTATTTCCATGTAAGTGAACGGTAGTAAAAGATAAGAAGCACGTTAGTAAAACAAATCAGTATGATGTACTTCGAAGCTAGAACGTCGTGACCAGTAATCTAACACATTCTCATTGATAGATGATGCACAAGTAATAAATGGTCTATATAGCTATGTAATAAATACGGGTAATGTGGCTTCGGTCGGACTGCGTAAACTGGTCGGCTGTAGCATAGTATATTCAACACGTAGCTGGAGAACAGTGCACTCTCTCTCCCTATATATATAACGTACGACGTACGTATGCCAGTAAATTGCAGGGATGGCATCTCGTCATGGGCCTTCTACTGATTACCGATTGAAATGGTGCGAAAGCATTTAAGGAAACGACAACAAGTTAGAGGTAGAAAATGTTAAGAATTAATTAATATATAATCGATAAGGGTCACAATTAGCGTTTCGGAGCTCTCCCAGAGGTCCAAGGGAATAATAAGATGGACTGCACATTGGATGGGTCGACGGGTCTTGAATAGACAAGAACCGGACCTTATTAATCTCGAGCAAAACTAGAAGTAATAATTTGTTTAGAAGGGAATAAGGCATGGATATCCTTAGTTTAACAAGGAAGAATCTCGTAGGCACGGCTGCATGCATGGAAGGTTTACGGCGATGTTCTCCATGTTTCAGGCACAATTGTCTAGGAGTCGATCTCACGTGCATATCTATGTTGAGGTTACTACAAATGATAGCTAGACGAGGTGGGTACTCGGGCCGGGCTTTTTTGGGCCGGTCCGAGACACGACGAGCACGGTACGATCGAAGCCCAACCTGGCACGTAAGAGAGGGCCGTGCCGTGTCTGTCCGACACTGTAGATCAGGTCGTGTCGAGCCCAGGAATCGAGCACGACGGACGGCATGGCTCAACAGCGGCCCGTCGGCACGCGGCACGGCGCCATTGCCCCGGCTCGTGGCAGGGCACGACGCCACTGCGCTGGCCTGCGGGGAAGGTGGAGGGCACTAATCTAATTGCGTTGCCGTTTGTAGCCATCCGTGGTCGCCGTGCCGAGGAGCGAAGCGGTGGTGGCCCTCTCCCCCTCCGACTCTCTATGTAACTCTCTTTAGCTCACTCCCACTATCTCAGTGACTCAGTCCCTCTCTCTCCCTCCGACTCTCTATATCTCTCTCTGTCACTCTCTCTCCCCCTCTGGTTCTCTATGTAACTCTCTTTGGCTCACTCTCACTCTCTTAGTCACTCTCTCTCCCTCCGGCTCTCTATATATCTAACTCTCTCAGTTGCTCCCTATCCCTCTGACTCTATATATGTAACTCTCTTCGGCTCATTCTCACTCTCGCAGTCCCTCTTCCCTCCCTTCGACTCTATATGCCACTCTCTCTAGCTCACTCTCACTCTCTTAGTCCCTCTCCTCGGTCGGCACCATGCATAGTTCTCTTCGTTCCTTCATCCCCATCAACTCCGTCGACCACCACATATGCCACACCCTTTCAATCCAACTCCGGTGACATCATCGATCGGTGCTCCTTTCCTCTCCTCAGAATAGTGCAAATGGACCAGACTTGGGCCGGCACGGTATGAAGCAGGCACGAAGCGCAAATGGGCCGTACCTAGGCTCGACGAACGCGAGCCGGGCCGGCACGGCACGGCACAGCGGGCACAACGGGCCGTCATGGCCCGGCACGATTCAGACACGAAACACGATAGACCCGTGCCAGGCCAGGCCGGCTCGGCACGACCCGACGCCCACCTCTAAGCTAGACCAATTTGCCAAGTTTTACGATTTTAGTTTTTTTCTTCTTCTTTTGAATCGGCGTACATGAGATTAAGTTACATATGCTATAAGTTAACTAGTAGGACGGTTCTCGTGCTCATGTATTATGAAATTATTTTGAGCTGGTAAAAATGTATTCATCTATGCAAGAAGTCCAGAATATAGGTGTGTTGTAAATCCTATCGTTTTAACAGTGTAATATAGATAGTGCATCTGATCTAGTTGAAAGAAATGTATATCTAATTTCAGAGTATCTCATATATAGTAGTCAAATTTCACAAATACTATCCAAGATTTGTGTATCATTTAGAATCATAGCATTGTCTATCCGGTTGTGCCACAGGTTTTCATATACTAACACAAAATGCAAGTGTGATGTAGGTCTTTCTCGTAATCGGGGGAAAAAAAAGCGGTAATGCTACAGTTCGGACGTCTGATTTCTACCGCAACATTTTTTTCTACGCATGCAACATTTTTTTTCTACACATGCAACATTTTTCTCCTACGCATGCAACATTTTCATTCGACAAACAGTAAATGTTTCAAAAGTAAAAAAAATGTTGCGAACGTTGAAAAAAAATGTTGCAAACAGTAAAAAAAATGTTGCGCGGGCGTCCGAAATTTTAAAAAAAATCAGACGTCCGGCTGCTAGTACTGCCCAAAAAAAAGTTGCGGGCCATTATCCATTGTTTGCACTAACGGTTTGCATGCAAAGTTACGGGCCATTAATTATCCCATTGTTTGCACTCACGGTTTGCATGCACTGGCCGGTTACTTTTCTGGAAAAAACGCATGCATCCTGAAGCTACGCATGTTAGCTTATCAGGGTGTTTGGTAGAGCTCTAGCTCCACTAAATTTTTAGAGTTAGTGAAACTGGATATTCCTATCTTTATTAAATTCGTAGAGTTGGAGCTATAGGTATATTAAGAGCGTTTAAGTGGGTCATCTTGTTTACATTTTAGAATAAAATTATAAATTTAAGTCACTTTATTTCAGTTTACAAGTTACAGTTTTAAGGTGAAGCTGAGATCGAGAGCTCTACCTTAATTTCTGGCTAGTGATCGAGTTCGAGCAACCTCAGGTCACTGGTAATTCACCGTGAACCATTGGATCGATCGGTGCTTCCGACAGAAAGCGAGAAAAAACAACAAAGTCCCGTGAAATTTCCCCCACTGCCCTCCGTAAAATACTGCCCCACGCATTGGACACTCGCGCCTTTCTTTCCCATATAAATACGCACCAGCGGCCTCACGGTCACTTCCATACACACACCGCACGCGCGGAGGCGCACACTTCAGTAGCTAGCTTGCCCATAGAGAGTTTTCAATGGCCAGCATCGAGGTCTCCAACTCCAAGCCGTCGAAGCGGCTGTCACCAAAGGGGAGCTTCAAGGTGAGCCTCCCTGGCCTGCTGAGCTGCGGCCAGTGCAAGGCGACCGCCGTCTCGCCCCCGGACTCCCCAACGGGCGCCGGAGCGAGGTCGTCGCGGTCGCTGGCGTCGTCGTCGACGGGGACGTCCCGCGGGCGCGAGCGCGACCGCCTTGCGGAGCTCCGGGAGATCTTCCGCCACTTCGACCGCGACATGGACGGGCGGATCTCCGGCCGTGAGCTGCGCGAGTTCTTCGCGTCCATGGGCGACGGCGGCGCCGCGGCCGCGCTGGGGCTGGACGCCGGTGACGGCGCCGGCGGCGACCTGATGCTGGGCTTCGAGGACTTCGTGCGAATCGTGGAGCGGAAGGGCGGGGAGGAGGAGGAGCGCGAGGACCTGCGGCGCGCGTTCGAGGCCTTCGAGGCGGTGAAGGGGTCCGGCCGAATCACGCCGCGCGGGCTGCAGCGCGTGCTCAGCCAGCTCGGCGACGAGCCGTCCGTGGCCGAGTGCGAGGCCATGATACGCGCCTACGACGACGACGGCGACGGCGAGCTCGACTTCCACGATTTCCACCACATGATGAGCCAAGACAAGGGCGGTCTCGCTCGATGATGACATCGCTCGCGTTACGTACCGTCGTTAATCACGAGTAATTTTACCTCCGGTTTTTGTGTGTGCCGCTTATGCGGCGTGATTTGGGATGTGCAATGTGTGCTTCAAGAACTCTGGCCTGTGTTTTGGAGGGTGACGTTATATATATATATATATATATATATATATATATATATATATATATATATATATATATGTGTATATATGTATATATGTATATGTATGTATGTATGTATGACGCTGTAATGGGGTAGCATGGTGCTCAGGCACCATGATTTTAAATGCATGAATTCAAGTCAAATTTGGGTATAATTTTTGAAACTTTCAGTTTTAGAGTATATATCCATTTATAACAATTCCAATAAAATACATATATTTGAAAAAATATACTCGAAATCAAAGATTTGAACGAATTTAGATCGCATGCTTTACTGATTTATATATATATTCAGCACATACCTACAATCAAGCTATCATAAAAAAAAACTCTAGTTCAAATTTTAGTTCAAACTTGTTTGAACTAGTTAGTTTGAACTAGTATAATTTGTTTATATACTCTTTTTACACATGAAAAATGGTATATAGCAAGAAATAAAGGGTTCCGGTAATTTTTTTTTCAACAATATCGTATTATATTATCTTAGAATTATTATTGGAGTATATTGAAAGTGATAAAAGAGTATAACACATTCGTTTAAGTGGTATACTGGATGTGGGGGTATGTACTCCCAAGAGTACAGAAAAAGTTATACATACATATATACATATATACATACATACATATATATACATACATGTATGGGTATGTATATCATACATGTATGGGTATGTATATCATACATATATATATATTATATTATATATATATATATATATATATATATATATATATATATATAGTCAACATATCCAGTCAACACCCTCCTTACCGTGAAAACTCCATGAAACCCACGTATAAAAGTTTTGAAAAATTCTCAAAAAATTATCATAGGTAGAGGAGGTGAGGTTCTACAACCCTGTGAAATTTGAAGATCAAACTCAATTGCATTTGAAAGATATGAAAAAGACAAATTGCAAAATGAATAGTGCTAAATAGTGAAAAATCACTATTCATACTAAATTTGTCTTTTTTATATCTTTCAAATGCAATTGAGTTTGGTCTTCAAATTTTACAGGGTTGTAGAACCTCATCTCCCCTACATATGATAATTTTTTGAGAATTTTTCAAAACTTTTACACGTGGGTTTCACGGAGTTTTCACGGTAAAAGGGGTTTACACTAGATATCTCCCCATATATATATATATATATATATATATATATATATATAAATCCTCTTTTCTACTCTTAGAAATAGTTACTCCCTATAATGTATATCACAATGTAGCGAATATCTCACGCAACGAAGAGTATGTGTGTGTAGTACGTATATGAGTATATAAGACCATCTAGGTGGTATGTACGCTTTTTTCAGAGGTGATATGTATATTTTCTAGACATACTGTTTTTTATGTGCTTATATTATGGTATTTGCAAAATAAGTTAAAAAAACTATTGAATTCATTGTAATTTTTGTGTGTGGTTCACATTGGAGTATCTTATAATTAGTATATAAGTGTACCAAAATTAATAAAAGAGCATTTTAAGTTTGCTTAGGTGGTATATCAATGGTGGGAGTAACTAAATTCAGGATTAGAAGATATTTTTTCTATACACACAAACACACACTCCTAGGAGTATGTACTCCTACCATCGATATACTGCTTAAATGATGTTGTTATAGCTCCTTATCATTTTTTAGTGTACTCTAATGTTGATTATAAGATACTTTAAAGTGATTTCTATGAAAAATTTCATCAAAATTTACTCTTTTATAGCATAATTTGTGTACATCCTCTTTTTTTATTTGAAAAGGCTATATAACAAAAAATCACTAACACATTAACATCACAGACGGTTCACAAACCACATCATAGACGGTTTTATGAACTGTCAACGATCGGGATCGCCTGACCGCAGAGATGAAGTCGAGGGGGTGTGCGAGCAGGGACCCAAAGACTAGCCTCGCCCCTCGGGAGGTCGACGCTGCTGTTGTTACGATCTGGAGAAGAAGAAGACAAAAGACACCATGAGTTATACTGGTTCGAGCCCCTGAGCGGGTAATAGCTATACTCCAATCTTGCCCTGAGGCGGATAAATTGATTATGCGTGAGTACAAGTGGATGTCTATGGCTCTGTGTATATCTCGTCTGAGCCCCCCCCCACGTACTCATATAGAGATTACAAAGTCCCTCCTTCCTGTCATTGGCAATCGGTCAGGAGTGGCTTTCGGAAAGGGTGGCCCCACGTAGGCTTCAATCGGATCGCAACTGCCCCTGGGTCCTACGCCCACGTCCGCATCACGTCCTATCCTTACGGATCTCGGTAACCGCAAGCCTCTAATCGGGTCTCCCCGAGCTTCAGGTCTTGGTCGTGTGGGTGCCGCCTGGTCATCGGGATAGCAGGGGGGCCGAGCTTGGGCTATGAGCTCGAGCTCGGGCAGCTCGAGCTCGGGCTGGGGTCCGTTGACCATGCTCATGACCGGGCAGGATATCTCAGTCCCCAACATGAACCATCTGTATCAAACTGTCAGTGATGACTATAAGTCATCATATACGGTTTTCCATCCGTTAGTGAAAAAAGTCATCCAGACGGTTTCAAATTGGAACCATCTGGGATGACACCACATCACAGATGGTTCTAAAGAATAACAGTATAGGATGAGGGGCTCATACCGTCTAGGATGAGCCCCTCATCACATACGGTTCCAATTTGGAACCGTTTGTGATGTTGATTTTCTATTTTTTTTTTGGTAATTTTGATTTATTGGCTCGGGCTGAGCAGAGGCGGAGCAGCAGGAGGCCGGGGAGCAGTAGGAGCCTTGGGGAGCAGCAGGAGGCCGGTGGAGGTAGAGCAGCAGGAGGCCTGGGAGTCGGACAAATGGGGAATATGTTGGATCAAAGACGGTTCTACCCATGAACCGTCTGTGATATGCATAAAACCCACACTGGTTCAGCACTAATAAACATATGGTACATCTTCATATTTCCAAATTTGCTATGAATTGGATGCTTCAAATTTTAGTTAAGTTCATCCATGTGTTAAAGTTTGGAGCATCCATGTCAGATAACCTCCCGGAGGTGAATGTTCATCCATGTGTCAAAGTTCACCGAGTGCTTGTTATACATCTCTCCGTTCTTGAGCTCCACAAGCTAAAGAACACACACACATGCACACAAAAGATTTTAAAACCCTAACCGATTGGAAACCAGCAAGGATCACAGCATGATAAAAAACCTAACAGAGGTGGAGAAGGAGGCCGAGGAGGAGGTCTCCAAGGGGGAGGACGTCGGGAGGAGGAGGTCACCAACGATAGGGCTAGGGTTTGGGAGAGATGGGGCATGCGGGAGACTAGAGTTTGGGAGAGGGGGAGGAGGCCGTCGAGGGGGAGGGGGTCGGTGAGGGGGAGGAGGCCGCCGAGGGGGAGAGGGCCGGTGAGGGGGAAAGTGTTGCTGGAGGAAGGACTTTGGTTAGGGTTTGTGGGATTTGAACTCAGCGTACGTGAGCAATCAGGTGAGGATGGGGCTTATAGGTGTGAGATCACATACGATTTTTTGTTAAAACCGTCTATGATGTGCATTTATATCACAGACGGTTCAAGCCAAAAATCGTCTGTGATGATGGTAATGCACATCACAGACGGTTTTTGGCTAAAACTGTCTGTCATTTGCATTTATATCACAGACGGTTCAAGCCAAAAACCGTCTGTGATGACGATAATGCACATCACAGACGGTTTTTAGCTAAAATCGTCTGTGATGTGCATGTATATCACAGACGATTCTAACCAAAAACTGTCTGTGATGATGCTAATACACATCACAGACGGTTTTTGGCTAGAACCGTCTGTGATGTGCATTTATATCACAGACGGTTCTAGCAAAAAACCATCTGTGATTATGGCAATGCACATCACAGACGATTTTTGGATAAAACTGTCTGTAATGTTCACTCATCACAGACGGTTCTTTAAAAACTATTTGTGATTAGATTCAACACAGACGATTTTTAAAAACCGGCTGTGATGAGGAGTCTAATATAGTCTTTTTATGCAGTAGTGAATAAAGGGTTTCCAAGATTTTTTTCAACTAAATCACATTGAAATATCTTAAAATTACTATTTAATTATACCGAAAGTGATAAAAGAGTATAACACGTTCGTTTAAGTGGTATATTACATGTGTGAGTATAAGCTCCCGGGAGTAAAAAATGCTTTATATTTATGTGTGTGTGTGTGTGTATAGGAAGCCCATTTTGTACTCCTAGATGTATGTACTCCCTACCTCTATTTGGTTAATAACAACTTTCTAATCATGAGGAACCAATTAACAACTTTCACTTATATAGTATGTTTCCACTTGTGTAACATCAGTTAATATACAGGAAGTAAGGAGTACGTACTCTTGATAGTATACTTTTATTTCTTATACATACATACATACATACATATATATATATATATATATATATATATATATATATATATATATATATACACTAGTTACATGCCCGTGCGTTGCTACGAAAAACAAAATTGATAACGAAAAGAGAGGTGCTTCTATGCTCTTCCTTTTAAAAGTTGCACAACTATTAAAGCATGAATGAAGGGTAGATGGTGATTACTTACCCCTTCGTTTGCTTCAAGATTTGTGCAACTTATACTAGAAGGAAGAGCATAGAAGCACCTCTCTAACGAAAAATAAAGATTAAAAAATAAAAAAATTATTTCACAAGATCAAACATCTATCTTTAACGTTTCGTTTCTTGCGAAAGCTGGCTAATTAAAGCAACGCTTCGTTTCTTGCGTAGGGCAATTAAGCAGGGCAATTAAGCGGCAATTAATGACGTGGGAAGAATGGACCATTGCCACCGAGTGCTGCTTTAGAATAGTATATATATATATATATATATATATATATATATATATATATATATATATATATATATATATATATATATATATGCGCCCGCTGTTTAACATTTCTTGTGAGTATAATATTGTATTTTGTTCAACGGGAAACGTGCAAGGGTTCCAACCTTAAAGCTAAACACATGGGGGAAGGTGTGAGTGGTTGTCCTGTTTCGAACTCGAAGACCGAACTCAGCGTTTCTTCCTATATAATAATTAAAAATAGGTATGCATGTGAGTTAAGCAGTAGTGCGTTTCCTAGTGCTGGGAGTTGGGCCGCGTCGTGCCTCGGGCCTAAATGCATCGGGCCGACACGGCCCATTGTTTTGTACGTGCCGTGCCGGGCTGGCCCGATGTGCACAAACCTAGGCCCGGCCCGGCCCAGAAGCACGTCGTGCCTCGATCGGGCCGTGCCGGCCCAAGCACGGCACGGTCGATTGAGATCAAAAAATTCCTTCTCTTTTGGGGTTCTACCTTCCTTTTGTCCCATCAAGCAGATAATTAGTGCTAGCTGTTTAGTGCTACACTCATTATTATACTCTAGCACTTGCTAGTACTCCACTAATCAACAATAGGTATGATTCACCATATGTACATGCCGTCCAAGAGCTAGCTAGTGTTAGAAGAATGGATCGGACCATTTTTCGTGCCGGGCCGGCCCAAGCACGGCACGGCGCATCGGCGGGCGGGCAAGACGGCGTGCCCGCTTTTGAGGCACACGACGGCACGGAGTGTCGGGCGGTGGCACGACCCATCTGCTATCCGTGCCGGGTCGGGCTTTGGGCCTGTTTTTCGGGCCGTGCTCGTGCCAGCCCAACCGGCCCGGCCCATTCTCCCAGCACTAGCGTTTCCGTGCTCTCCAAGAGGCTATTTGGTTGTTGTATCCTCAGTTTGGTCCATAGAAGATCATCCTGATTGGTTGGAGACATACCAAGCTGATGCATGTGAATGTTATTTGGTTGTCTGCATGAGCTAAACCTAGCTATGAAGGGATGCTGTTTGGTTGGTTACGTGAGTTGAACCTACTAACACAATATATGTATCATTGTAACAACTTGCACGATCCGAGCTTGGCTGCGTGGATGCATCCAAAATTCTCGTTCCCCATGGGCCTGGCTGGGAAGGGAAAATTGCACGACTCGAGCCAAACTAGGATAGACATTCAGGCAACCAAACAACAAGATTTTACATCCACAGATACAAAACTCAATGCATACAAGGCAACGAAACAGCCCCTAAAGATTGTGGAGTTTTTGATCACTTTTTTAGTATATATATGTTTACATATGTATGCTGCATAAGTATGACATATATGGATCTGTTTTGTACTCTGTAAAAAATAAGAGCTAAATCTATAGTTCGTACTTCTAGCCTAGTTAGTACTGTGGTAGTAGTATTTAATCTTGGCCTCAGCTATATTTGGACGTGCGCGGCAATATGTCTTGCTTGCAGAGTGGTTAGGAAAGAAACAACGAATGCAAACCCACATAAAACCGCTCAGTAGTTAATATACCAGGTATTGGAATGTACTACTACTCTTCTGACTTATGAGCCTTTTAGAGCAAATACAATAGCAAAGTATCTCTTATTTATGGAGTATCATCTAAAATAAGTAACAAGTTAGCTTATATAATAACTGTCTCTAAAAGTTATCTTTAGATGTTATACAATAATTATATTTTCTCTTTTGTACATAACTAATCTACCTATGTTTTCATGTAAAACTGACTACTAAATAAGAGCTGGCTCTCTTCTCTTTCATCTTTTCTTAATTTTTTTTTATATAACAAAGATGAGGTATATAGACCAATAAAAAACTAAGATATTTTTATTGTACTTTCTCTTGCATACTGCAAGCTGCGGCCTTTAGGCGAGTTCCCTCATAGGTGGAAGGCTCGGATAAGAGAGGCCCAAGTGTTTGGTGTGCAGTCTAGGTCTCCTTAAAATGTTTTTTTAGAATGGACAGGACACTACAAAAATCGCTGAACAGAGAAGGCAAGCCTGTCCACCTACTTTATTTTCTCCCCTGCACTTGCTTTACTCCTTTTTCTCCCACCAACACCAATGCATAGCAAATGACCTTTAGCATGTGTTTGGTTGAAGAGTGAGGTGGAATGAAATGATTCCATCCCATATTTCAGGGATAGAATGGCTTCATCTCAGATTTCAGGGATGGAATTGTTCCATCCCAGATTCTCAGACAGGACCCACTGTCACTCTTACATTCCAAGTGGGATGGCTGCGTTTCAGAAAATTTTTAGAACCTGGCCGTTCCGAATCTAGAGAGAATATTTTCTTTTCTGGAACCAAGTCATTCTCAGCTCTCCAACCAAACACTAGACTTAGTGTGATGGGATGGTTCCATTCCACTCCATCCCACTAACCAAACACTACCAAGCCAGAGTCTCCCTGACCATAGTCTCCTTCAAATGTAGTTGGAGTTGAGTTGGACACGGCGGATCAGCACCGAAATAGCACCGTTGTCTTGAATGAAATACACGTAAATGATAAGAAACGAACGGGATTGATGGGCCCGCCTTTGCGTGGGCCTGCTTGTAGGCTCTTTGATACCAAAAACGCCCAAACCCAAATCTTCGGCGAATCCTTAGTGCACATGGGCCGATGATCTCCCAACCATAATACTGCATTCGGTTTCTTTCTTTTCTTTTTCTTCTTCTTTAGGGAAACTTAGTACAAGTCCAAAAAAAATTAGTGTAGTATATTGATCCGTTTCAAGATCCCATTATGTATGGACACTTTATTCAAACGAAAGCCCATTAAATAACTGCTGGCCCACGAGGCCCATTAGCCAGTTTAGTCCCATTTCCAAGCCACAAATACTATCCTAAGGGGTATGAAATATGTTCAAACCTTTAGTTCTAAGACTAGCAATACTCTGACCATAGCTACTAATTGTGGTAATATTGTTGGGACTAAGACTGCCAGGGTAGTCTTACCGATGGAAACGAAAATAATCGTTGAGAATACATTATTGTTTTGAACTCAACTAGAACACTACTAAGTTTCAAGGTGAGGTATCGAGCGGGCATTTCCACCGCGATGAGGATGGGATATTCCCACTGAGTTTTACGGATCTGTTCTATTTGTACAGCCTCAAAGCCATCGATATTTGTACTATACGATCCTAGACGCTGTGAGTATCGCACCATATATATAGCATGAGCCTATGACTATTATAGGATTTTGTATTATATTTTTTAACAATTGACACAAGTTACAGGATAATGAGGCAGCGAGCCGTAACGGGTCAACACCTAGTTGGGTTCGTCGACCCCGAGTTGGTGGCTGTGACCATGGCTAGGCTTCAATCGGAGTTCCTTGTCAACTACATCAAGGAGGCATTGCTGGCTGAGGCGAAAAAAGACTTCATTCTCTTCTCGTAACACAAGGAGTAAGTACTATTGTGATGATTTTACCCTTCAATTACTTGTATGCACGTAAATTATATATGAACTTATTTTGTTGCACTGTATACCATTTTCTAAGTAATCATTGGGTTCTACTCGTGGTCGCTCGGAATGAAAACAAGGTCTACACTTTGAACTTGCTTGAGAAGAGACCAATAGCCTATGCAATCAAGCCTGTTTTGCAGAAGTAAATTCATTCATCTAAACTAACACTTTTTGTATTTAGCTACATTCATTTTTTTCCTCAATAACATCTCTCCAATTATTGTAGGAATTTCTTGTCTTACGTTACTGAAAGAGGGTTACACGATGTCAGCCGAGGCAACCAACTGGAGTGGAAGAGCTTCAAAATACAAGTGCCTAGCATAGGATTTTTTACATCTATTCTTCGTCTTGTAAATTGATTTTTTTGTTCACAGTGTCATCAACAGGGGTGCGACGACCTATGCAGCTTCTACGCCACGCATCATATGCTAATCATGGTTGGCGGCTCATACCTTTTCCCTAAGGTATATGTACATACACAATACACTCAGTCTTTTACATACAAATTTTAAAACTTAAATTAGTGCATTCATTTCTATTTTGCAGAAGATCGATATCCCCCGTAAGAGCTTATAAACAAAGATCTCAACAAATTACGAGACCACATATATCAGTGGTACTGCATAGAGGCTATATTGGAGGATGCTAGGTATAGAAACCGGATAGGCTCCTACTAGTCCATATATATGTTGTAAATAATATTATACCATGTGAATGTGATATGTATACTATGAATTTGGGATTGTTTTTGGATGGTGTACAATTGTAGAACCGATTGTGATGATCCCCCCTCATCACAATTGGTTCCATCTCAGAACCAATAATGATAATATGATAATCACAATCGATTCTAGGTGAGAACCGATTGTGATGAGGGGGGTGATGCGCACAAGGATGTGCTTGATCTTCTGGAGAGAACGGTACGTCGAATTTGCGAGATGACATCGTCGGAATTTTTTTGGCTACCAACCAACGAGGGCAAGAAACCAGCAATCACAATACCACCAACTCGAGTATTATCAACCTTGTCCAACTCAATTGATCTTAATTCCTGCGAGCAATCAAGAAACTTGCAAGAATCAAGTGGAGCACAATCTAAAAATTCAACTCACAAAAAACAGGGGTGAGGCTTTGTTTCCCGTATTGGGCGGTCTAGTCGACACGTGCAATCTCGGGGAGGGACACACACGGGGTCCACCACACACAACAAAACCTGAGGACGAAGTACGGGGGCGGCGGCCTTATGTTGAGCAATGGCCAGGGGAGGGGCGCCCAAGCTAGGGTCGGCTACCACCAAACCATAAAGATACATGGGCCATAGGCCCAAAAATACGGTGATGCAGCATCTTGAGTTTCTGACCCGTGATGGTTTTCTGTATATTCATGTTGATCCTGAACGAATCTGTCCATGGGACTAGATTTATTAGAAATCTTATCTCCTAAGCTTTCCAACGAGTGGTTGCACGTCAAAAACGGACTTCGCATGTGGTCGGGGCGTCCGTTTGAAGTCGGGCTATTGCTAGATGGTCGAGATGGACGTGTTGACGACTTGGGCTTCAAGTTGGGCCATCCTTGGTGTGTCACAGCTGCACAGGTCTTGGACTTGTGGCGCTGGATTGTTGAGGAATGCTTGAAAGGACGAGCTTCCGGATTTAGGCCTCTGGACATCGACGAAGTCGTGGTTCACGTAGAAACGGTCGTCGTGGCAGGAATGGATGTTGGTGAAGGAGGGGCAGTGGTCGTATCCATGACGGTGATGTCCTCATCAGGGGTCATCATAATCGATTCTCACCTAGAATCGATTGTGATTATCGTATTATCATTATCAGGTGAAAATTGACTATGATAGTGCCTTCTCATCGCTGTCATTGGAATTTCTATCGCCACTAAAATTGATTATGATGACGAAAAAGAACCAGTTTTGATGTACATTCCTGTAGTAGTGTGCATTGCTGATTATTGTCCTCGAACGAAATCGAAGTTGTAACTGGGATCATCGACGACGGTGTCGGAGGCGTCGGTGTCTACATGTCGTTTGTTGATAAATAAAGCAAATAGCAAATAACAAACTTTAATAAAGACAAAAAGAAATAAGCTGGAAAATCAAATAGAAACCTACTACATAAAATAGGTGTGGTTTAGGGTTAGGGTTTTATGATTTAAGTACATACATTTTAGACTATCTTTTAATCCTTACTTATTACTAGTAGTCTTAGGTTATACTGTAACAAGGCTTCTTGTTTTCTATAAATTTTTTATTCTAATTTTATGAATTTAAGAAGCTAGAATTATATAAGTATATATGTATGTTTACAAATTCAAGAGGCTAAAATTATTTGGATTGATATAATTAAGACATAAGTCACCCTATGCTAAATCATGTGCATCTAGTGTTTAACCCTAAATGTTCATGTATCTATTTGCATATTTTTAGGAGCTAGGATTTTTAACTTTTGTATAGAGACAATATCATGGTTTTGTTTAAATTCAAATTCAAATAATTCAAACTTAGGTTCAAAATTAAATATTTTTGTGTATTCTGAAACTAAATGTTTTTAGATGAATTTAAATTTACTTCACTGGATTTAGACTTAGAATGAAATATATATTAAGGTTTGAATTCCAATTAAGAGTGCAGCAACAACATACAAATACCTCCCTAAGGGGTCCTTATATAGCCCCCATGCCAAAACTAGTCATTGGGGACTAAAATCCAGAAAATCTCGGCATTTGCGGTACTACCGCGGGGAAAAACCCGGCAGTACCGCCCTCAGGCCAATGGCTAGAAAACTATCCGTTGCACAGGAATTGCGGTACTACCGCCATGTAAAATGTGGTAGTACCACTGTGTAAAATGCGGTAGTACCACTGTTTCAGCAACTAAAATGGTCACAACTTTTTAATCCGAAGTCCAAATTAAGTGATCTTGGACTCTATGAAAAATTTATCAAGAGGGCTACAATTTCCACCCTTTTCCAAGATTTAATCGCCCATAGATATTTCCAAAGAACACAAAAACTCCAATTATTACACTCTCTGGAGAATATGGCCGGCAACTAAATAGTGGTACTACCGAACCAGCGATATTACTGGCCTTTGAACCACGGTAGTGCCGGAATTTAAACTTAGAGAAAAACACACTTCTATAAAATAACTACCGCTTCACAAAACCCTGTACTACCGTACTTACGGTAGTATCGCTTTAACCACTGCGGTAGCTCCGACCTCTTAAATTCCAAAAAAACACTCTCTTCTGGATTTTAACTACCGCTCTGAAGTAGTGGTAGTACCGGTCATGTGGCAATATCGATGTCCATACAGTGGTACTGCCGGCCAGCGGTACTACTGCCCTTTGCAACGCAGTAGTGACGGACTCAGGAGAAAATCAGGATTTTCAACACAATCTTTTCTCCAAAATCTCAACAGCTATTTTTTGAGCCAAAAGGTGATCAACACAAGATCACACCAAATTGCAAAACACCTTTGCAACACCTCTCAAACCATGCTCAAAGAATTTCAACCAAACTCCAGCCAATTTGCGTAAGCACATTTCGCAAACACCTCAAAGATATATTTGCAAACACGTATTAAGCAAATAAATCCCGGATTCTATGAGATTGATCCTCTTAGAGATGTGATGGTCAAACCACGACCAGATTAGCTTGCAAAAACCACGGTGCAAGTCACATGCTCAAGGATCTCGGACTCATAGACCTCCCGTTTATTCGCACAACGAATTTGCAAATAACAAACAAGACCTCAAGTCATGGGCTATCTCCCTTTTTGCAACACATGCAAATCCATAGCCTCATGCAACTCCAAATCAACTCAAATGCTTGAGCATCCTCATTTTGCCACACAAGTAAAACCTACTCCAAGCAACTAGATCAAAACAACTCAAATGCATGAGTTCTCTAATTGCCACACATGCAATTTTCTAACTCCATGCAAACCACTTAACCATAAACTTGCTTGAGCTCCCTCCTTTTGCAAACCACACAAACTTAACTCCAAGCAATGCAAATCAAACTCAAATAAGGATTTTGTTTTTAAGAACAAACATGAAGTTCAACGATTGCAACACGTGCACAAATGAACTTCATGCAAAAGTCAGCGCATTAGCTTGTCCCATTTGCAATATATGCAAATCAAAGCTACTATGTGAAAAACCAAAGCATATGCTTATCTTATTTGCAACACATACAAATCAGAGTAATATGCCAAAACCCAAATCATAGCTCATCTTATATGCAACACATGCAAATCAGAGCTAATATGTGAAAAACCAAATGAGAAGAACATATTGAGCTCAAGTGACTGTATTGAGTTTATCATCATAAGATGAAGTTCAAACTAAAGACTCAACCCCTCTTAATAGTACGGCGCTAAATCTAGACACAAAGCTAGGAAACATCTTTAGCCTATCTAGATACCTCTGCGTCGCCGCAAGCGATCCCCTTTGGGGCTTTAAGATCTTCAATCTTTTCTCTCCAGGGTCGTGGCCTAGCTCCCTTGAAGTTTTTATGATCTTCAATCAATCTTCACTTCAAGGTAGTCACCCAGCTCGCTCTTCTTGTTCATCTTCTCTTTTCACGGGAATCATCACCCGTCTCTATTATCTCAATCACTTGGACTTAACCTAATTCATTTACAACTCATAGAAAATGGTTAGTCCAAGATGCATGGTTGCCTCAATCATTTGCACACTCCATTAACACATAATAGATGCCACAATGATCGATTGAGCACAACCTAAATCAATTTAATGAATTTAAATGTGTCTTGAGCACATGATGCAACTGATGCTTCATACTACTCAAGAACTCTCCATTTATCCTTAATCGATCACAAGAACACTATCAACACATGATGAAATATTTTTTGATGATTAGAAGACAAATGAACTCAATTTGAATTTCTATTTAAATTGATATGTTTCAATGTATTGACCCTTTATATATGAAGTGAAGAGTAAATCAATACTTATGAAACTTTAAGTTAAAGTTTGAACTCCACCTAAATATGTGCATCCATGTAATATATGGATTGGAAAATATAATGCACATTTTGTGGTTAATATAATGGATAATTCATACTTTAACTCGAATCAAAGTATGCAATGAATAATACAATAAATATGTATACATACCTTGGGTTTTTAATTTTCTATCCAAATAAGAGACTACTAACGATAAGCTCAATAAACATGTTAGTCTCATAAAAATTAGATGTCATTAAACAAAGATTAAGCATTAATCTAAAACCAATCAGCAAACCAATGGAGCTTGAACTTACACACCTCTCTAGCCACTGTCGTTGCCTGAAGCTTCGCTATGAATCCCTTTAGCCATTCTCGGTCCTACCCCATGCCTTTCTGCCGCTGCCTCACCGCCGGTGAGCTCAAGAGTGAGCTCGCCCATGGCGCCAACCCTGTTCCTCTGTTAGGTGTCACTAACATGTGGGTCCTAATTGTCAAAAATCTTATTATGATTAAGATTAATTTAATTAATCCAGTTTTAAACAAATGAATATATGACATGTGGGCCAACCTAGATTAATGATTTAGTTTTAACTCAAACCAATATTTAACGGATGAGTCACTGACATGCAAATCACACATGTCAGATCTTCTAAAAAATAATAATAAAATCCACCATTAAAATGTCCAAAGGGGGTATTGTATATCGTCCGTTCTCAAACCCGATTATATGTGAACATTTTATCTAAAAGAAAGTGTATTTTGGAGTTATCGGCCCACAAAGCCCATTAGTTAGTTTAGTCCCATATTACTTATTGAACTATAAAGGGACCTACTCCACCTATATCAAGAGAGACAAGATGCTCCCGTTGTACACACACGTCTACTGGTAGAAAAAATAATAAATAGAGAATGTTGTGAGTTCTTGTCTACTTTTTTTGTTTATGGGTAATGCGATCGCGAATATACAACATTTAGGCCCCGTTTGGTACGGTTTAACGGAAACAGTTCCAGATTCTTGATAGAAACGTTTCAGGTAGAATCAGAATCATTTTCTGCAAACTGTTTGGTACGGTTCCAGATTCTAGTAGAAACGGGGTTGAGGGTGATTCAATCATGGTGTAGAAAAAGAAGAAACGTTCCGAGGAGAATCGTTCTGAGTTTTAGCCCGTTTGGCTCGGTTTCTTCCAGATTCTAGTAGAAACAGCTCGGTTCCAAATTAACAAACGGAGCCTTAGTACAAAATCGGTCCTTTACTCTCTTTTTTTCGAAACTAAAAATCGTTCAGTTTCTTTTACATCTGCACGTGCGAACCGGCTTGCAGCCTTCAGAAAGAAATGGGGTACCCTCCTCACGATCCAACCAACGCAGTCCCGATCTAAACCCTGAGCTGCCGGATGGAAGCCTATACTGCCACCAAACATGTGCCGCTCCGGACAAGTCCACGCTTCCGCCTATAAAAGCGCTGCGCCGCCCCCAACGGTCAGCTAGCAGTAGATGCAAAAAGTTCAAATTTCGAAACATTTGCCTCCTGCCTCCGCCTCCCCATTCCCCCCAATTCCCATCCACCGCCGCTTCGAAATCGAACCGCCCACCTCGTCGCCATGGATCTCCCCAAGCGAGCTCTTCCCCAAGGTAAGCGGGCAGCCAGATCTGACATGCTCTCCTCGAATTTCGCCAGCCTCGGTTGCTTTCTTGCTCAATCCACTTCTGCGCGCAGGTTCCCCGCGAAGAAGACCCAAGGCGGCGAGTCCCAGAGCCATGGAGGCCGACGAGAATGTGAGCCCAAAGCATGCCGTGGCGGTGAGCGGCACGTCTCCGCAGAGGAAGAAGGTGCTGGGCCAGAGGAACAGCGGCGGCGGCGGCGGCAGGGAGGCCACGTCCCCGCCGGCGGCCCAGCCGAAGCCCTCGCCGAGCCCGCCGTCGCTCACCTGTCGCGGCGCGGGGACGTACGACCCAAAGACGAACTACACCACGCCGCGGCCGGACTTCCTGCGCTACAACCCCGAACGGAGCCGCCAGATCCTCCTCCGGTTGGAGCGCGAAGTGGGGGACGAGTGCTCCAGTGCCACTTCCGGCACCGCCGTTTCGGATGCGGTGTACTCCGGCTCGTCGGCGCGAGGGAGCGACTCCGAGTGCGAGGAGATCGAGGACGGTGAGGAGGAGGAGGTGGTGATGCCGGCGCATCGAGGCAGATGGGCGCGGCGGCTGTTTCTTCTGCTCGTGGCTGTGGCCTGCTCGTTCTGCTACATTTACTGTATGATTTCCACTGCCTTCCCTGCTTCTCCAGAAGAACGCCTCAATTTCGTTGGACCGAATGGGAGCATGTTCGATTCTGGTGTTCATCAAGTAGATTCTCTGTTAGGGCCAATTGACATGATAGGTTCAGAGGATGTGCTTGAAGAAGCTATAGGTCAAATTCTGCACGGGGACAGTGAAAATATGGTCCATCTGTACGGCTCGGGAGGTTCTCCGAGAAACTTCATGGCAATTGCAACGATGGGAATGACAGATGTTTGCCCGAATGTAACTTTTGGAGAATTTACATGCCAAATTGGGGATGAAAGTAACGAGAATGTTGATGATGAGAAGGAAGACTCTGAATTAGGTGAACAGAAACCAGATATGAAAGAGAAGTCAGGATTAGCTCATCAAGAGGAAGGGGAGGGTTACTCAAGCCACTACGTGCTGCAGGTGTCCTTGGAGAAGGTATCGGAACCAGGAAGCGAGGAGCTGCATGTCGGAATAGGTTTGGAAAGTGAGAAGTTGGGTCAGGAAACCGAGCCATGGGAATACGAGAACACAGCAGAAGCTGCAAAGGCAATCAGCGCTATGGTAAAATTTCTGTGGTACGCAATGGAACCTCACTTGCCGCAGATGTTGGCATGTTTGTCTGTTGCAGGCTTCGTGGCTGCTATGTTCAAGTATTTCCAAAGATCACCTAAGGTCACTGCGCCTGTGTCACAACACATGCCTTCAGCGCCACCTGCACAAGTGCCAGTGTTAGCTCCACATAAAGTTGCACAATTGCCAGTGTTTCCTTCACCTCCATCTATGCTACTGCCTATGTTTCCTTCACAGCAGTCTGTGCAGCTGACAGTTCCCAAACAAGAGCCGTCTGTCAGCTTGGAGCTTCCTGTGCATTTGCTATCGCCCAAGCCAGACCCATTTGTCAGCCTCAAGGCTCCTGTGATTGATCATGGGAAAGGTGATCAGAAAATTCAACAATGGAATGCTAACAACATGAGGGCTTCAGAGAGCAATGCTGTGGATCATAAAGAGATTGACAGCTTGAAGCCCCCGGTGGTCGAATTGCTCGGAGAGTTCTCATTTGTAGATGCAGGTAGCTCAAGAGGGAGGTCTATCAAAGACTCGAATCGGCACGGTGGAGATGTGACAGTTCAGGAATCATGGGTATCTTTCAGATCGGATGTGGTCAAGATGCAAAAGGAATCTAGCAAAATTCAAAGCCCTAGTGTTCGAACAGTAACAAAAGAGGTAAATTTGGTCCTTCCTCCTTTTTTTTTTTGTAATTCATCCTTTTTGTGGAGGTGGTAAAGGCCCAACAGTTTTTTTTGCTCTTTGTTAACAGTAGGAATTAGTTGTTCAGCAAAGTAGACAGATGTACGGGAATAGTTAGGTGCAGGCTGGTACATGCGCCATAAGAGCAGAGGTGAACGGTAGCCATTGCTCGAAGAAGAAAGTAGTGATAATCATCCAATTCACATTAGTACCCGTTTTAGTTTGCATGGAATAGTGTCAGTTTATAACAAAATTGATTCGTGATCACTGGTACATCTTCTTTTGATATTTAGACCAAAATTGCAGCCCCTTGTTCTGGTTGTAGATAGTTCTTGTGGTACGTGATATCCTCACTGTTGCTCTAACTCTCATAATCTGGGTCCAAAACTGCCTACACTAAGCATTTGGAAATCAGAAAATTTATGTACATGCTTTGGATGTATCTTATGATTATACTGCTGGCATTAGTTAGTTCTCATAACAGACATGAAGAAGAGCTCAATTGTTCAAGCATTTGTTTCACAAAGTTTTCAGCAGTGAATAATGGTACTAGTTATTCACTGAATACATTGATTTTTTGCAACAGGTCAATGCTGCCAAAGTAGAGAAGGTTGATGCCACGCCGACTCCATTGAGACGTTCAAGCCGTCTCCGTAACAGGGTGACTTCTCCTTGAGCAGACAGGATGTATTTTCATTGATGTCAGATGCTGATTCTTCCTGTGGAGTAGAGTTGTGGGAGACAGCAACTAGTTGTAACCTATGAAGGCTAGCTTTGCGCTGTAGTTACAAGTTAAGAGAAAGTTAATGTAAAAGACTGCGTTGACAACTTCTGATGTGCTGATACTCTTGTAACCATTGGCTACGCTTACGGTATAAACCGGTGATTGGTATTGGACATATTGGTTATATCCTAATTTATTCAATTGGGTCAGTATACTGCTAGCTTTTAAATTTTAATGAGTTCAAATGGTTTGTTGTATGCATGTTATGCAGCAGAGCATGAGGTAAATGAGGTTGTGTCAGTTAATGAGTTGACAATACGAGCCATAGCAGATCATGTTTTTTCTAGGGTAATCGCGTAGTATGCTGACTTCCATTGCATTCTGAGTGTGGTCTCTAATTTGTGTTAGGCAATGCGCCATTAAGGTCACTGAGATGCATGTGGCGCGTAAAGCTTAGCGGTACATGACAGAACAATCAGTTGGCTCTGTCAGGTTTTGTGTGATTAGGGCATTGAGGACGTTATTCTATTTCGTTTGTGATGTCGAATATGTAAGGTGTAACAATCAGGAAAAGTGATAAACAGGGGAATTATAAACAAGATTGAGGTGGAGTCAGTTTTTTGCATTAGTTTGCTCCAGAACAAGGATTCAAATTTCGTTTTCAGACTCTATCTCGGACCTGGCCGAAATCTGAAATTTCGCCGAGATTCGGAAATTTCGGACAAAATCCGGACGAAATTCAAAAACCAAAATTCAAATCCGGTTTTTTTTAACCGAGAAATCCGAAATTTCGTCCAAAAAACCGAAATTTCGGTCCAAAAACCGAAATCTCGGTAAAATTCAATAGAACGGAAAATATTTCAAACGGTGTCAAAAAATTTTGAAATTTTGGTCAGACATGGGAAATGACCTGAGGAATCCAATCCGGTCAAACTCCGGTCAGGTCAAAAAACCGAGATTTCGGTCCATTTCACCGAAATTTCGCCGAAATTATAGGGTACTGTAGCACTTTTAAAATTTTTTTAGGGTTTTTTAATTTCACCGGGATTATGGAACTCGGGGGGGTCCGAAATCCGAAATTTCGCCGAAATTTCGCGAAATTTCGGCGAAAATTTGAACCCTGCTCCAGAAGCCTTGGCAAATGGCAAGCGAAACGAGTTGAATTTCACACTGTTTCGGGTTTGTTGTTTTTGATCTGCTGTTACCTCTTCTCATGTCCGGCATGTTTTTTTTTCCAACTGTATCTTTTATCCAATACCAAATATGTATCATCATGGTTTGATTTGCAAATGTAAAAGCACAATAAGTTATGTTCGAGAATATTTAAACGGTGTACTAAGAACAGGCAATACCTGACTAAAACCAACAAGCTGCTCATGTTAACGCATCGTGTCTTATCCAACGCACAAGTACAACGCATTTCAGATGTGCTAGGAACAAAATAAGAGTTTGGACCAACCGGCTGCAAAATGCGATACTTCACTACTTCACTCGACGAGAGCTAAAGAGAGGAACCACTTCGCATTTGTAAATGGACATTTAGCGTGAAAGCAACGGATTGATCACTTCGCCGGCAAAAACCACCACGCCGCCGAGGTCCTCCTTGATCAGGAACATGAACGGGCGGTGGGCGACGAAGTCCACAGCTTGAACCGGCGTCCTCACCGGAGCCGGACAACCCAGGAGCCTGCACATTATGGCTGTCTCCGCGGTCGCCTCGGTCCCTTCCTCGTTCACTTCGACGGAGAACTCGTGGTAAGCGGCCGAGTCGTGCTGTGTGGACCGGGCGTCGAACTTGCTCCACCGGGCGCCTTGAAGTAGAGCGCAGTTCCCGAGGACGGCCGGCGTCCCGCCGTGGACGGAGCCCCGGGTCGGGAAATCCTTGATCCGGCCGGCCGTCGCGCTCTCGCACCACTGGTTGATCTGGCGTCTCGCTTCCTCTGGCTGCATCGAGAAACCAAACTATTGTGAGAATGGAGTCGATCGTTGTGATTTTGCGACAATAACGAATATTCCGAGGATCAGTTGCATGGAGAAGGTAATTAGTTAGGCGGGGCTCACCATGGCTTTGAAGGGCACCGTGCGCGCCTCGGTGCTGTAGTGCTCGGCGACGACACGGGCGTAGTCGACCTTGAGGCGCATCGCGGAGTCGACCCAGACGACGTTCGCGAACCGCACCTTGGTCCAGCCGTCCTCGCCGGGGCTGTCGGCGAGGATGCTCAGCTCGACCTGCGACGCGAGCGTGGCGTGGGCGTGGCCGCCGGCGGGGCCGAGGAAGGCGACGATCTGGTCGAGCGTAGCGCGGCGTGGAGGGACAGCGGGGAGACGGCGAGGTTGGCGCCATGGGCCTTGCCTCCGTAGCAGGCAAGTTGGCGTAGCACGCGCATGGCGAAGGCTGTCTCGTCCCGGACGGTCCATGGCTGGCCTGGCTTAGGTTGGTGCCTTGGTGGTGGTTTTGGTTGCGGAGCAGAGGAGGCTTTGTGGCGGTGGGGTTTGGTTTTGGATTGGGGCTTGTAGGGGAGAGTGGCGTTGCACGCTGGGGATTGTGCCGCGTGCTGTTGATGGAACGTTTGGGATTTTCTGGCTGCTAAATTAGTTTCCCAGGTTGGGGTGTCCACCCATCGAATACAAATTAAATAGTAACCAGAATGTTTTGAGCCTATATTTTTATAAAGAAAAGAGTTCATAAAGAAGAAAAAGACCTATTGTCTATTATCTGATTACAACTCTAACCAGTTAAGTTCACAATTAGTCACATAGTTGCGATCGACCCCGGCCAATGATTCGACCGCCCCGACCAGATAATACTAGTCAGGAAAGGCAATTACTTCCACACATAAATAATGTACGGACGGTTTTCTTGAAAGATACAAATAACTGATCAAAAGTTACCTCTATAAAGAGACACCTATTGGTTAAAAGACATTTCTTAATGAAAAGGCACCCTTCGACCAGTAGACACCTTTTGAAGCACAACTATCATCCCTTCGTCTTGTATAAATATGAAAGCCATTGCGCCATTAGAGGAAAAAGGAGATAGAATATGATCAAGTGAGAAAGACATCAAAAACATGCTTCCAGTAACTTTGTAATACTTGTACACTGTCAAGACAGTAGGTTAATAAAGAAACAATCTTTCATCCTATCTTTGGCATTCTTGTGATCTTAAAAGCTTGCAATCATTTTTTCATTCATAAACTCAGTGTAGAGACCCATTGTCTTGAGCATGATAATTGGCATTAGAAGGAGGGCTTCTAGTGAACAAGATTGTGAAGGTAATGTTCTGTCACCACAAGCAATTGATGAAGAAAAATCATTCGACCTCGCCGACTACACTGATCTCGATGCTGGCGACTTCATCACAGAAGAAGAAGGTAAGTGTGATTTCTACTCTGAGCATGTTACCAAAGCAGAGATGTTGCAATCAACAACCCCTTCCAAATCAGGCGATGCCACGTCGGAAATGCCGCTTCTTGAGAAAAAAAAACCAGGATGTGAGCATGATTCAGTACATGTTCTAGTTATAGATGCAGATGTCCATTTCACATGTCCTATGAAAGTCGATAATGTTCAAACTCTCCAAAATAATGATAACATTCTGGAGAGTTTAGCTTTATAAGATTTTCTCCTAGGTTTTGACCTCGATAACACCCCGTCCTCAGACGATAATGGAGTGCTCACCCCATCTATCCATTCCGTATTCCATGTCTGTGCGGTCGAGGGCGAGACAAATGAACAATAGGCAGAATGCGAACAGCGTGAAGCTTATGATAAGGCAGAAAAAGCAGCCTAGGAACTAGGGGTGAAAACGGAACGGAAAGTTTCCGACCGTTCCGAAGAAAAACGGAAACGGAAGCCATTTTTCCAAAGCGGAAACGGAAATCAAAATTTTTTGTCAGAAACGGAAACGGAAACGGGAGAGCCAATTCCGGCGAAAACGGAAACGGAAACAAAAATTCCATATAAGTGAAACCGGAAACTAAAAACAGAAACGGGCCGGAAAGAAAAATGAGCTTGGCCCAAAAATGAGAAGGGAAAGTTTATATTTATTTTTGAATTAAAATAATTTCATAAATACAAATAGTTTTATATAAAATATTACATAGAGTTCAAAAATTCCAAAAAAATTCTAAAAAATACCGTGGAACATTTGGAACCTATAAAAATTATTTTTAGCATAATTTTGTTTTTATTTTATATAAATAAATAAAATTTATAAATATAAAAATAGCAAAATGGTATTTATAAACTCCAGAAAATCCAAGATAAATCTCAGAAAATCATAAATGAACATCGATCAATAGTATACAAATTTTAGGGTGTTAAACCTTTGTAGTTGATGGAGCAAGAGGATATCAATGATAATTATATGGATGAGGACATGATGGTTTGATATGGGAGACATAACGTGCTTTCAGTTCATAAACTTGAGAAAAATTTTCTAGTAATATTAGTGAACATAACATTATTCTTGTGTCCACCTTGGAGGTGGAATGGGCTACATTGTTATTGTGGTCATGTATATTGTGATTCTCTACTATGTTCTTGTGGAATTTTCCGCTTTCGTTTCCGTATTCGCTCCGTTCCGTTCCGCATTCGTTTCTGTTTTTGTTTTCGGGGTTTTCGATTTCGTTTCCGTCACCGGTAAAAAATGTGGAAACGGAAACGGAACAGTCATTTACCGACTGTTTTCGTACCATTTTCATCCCTACTAGGAACATTATGAACATGTTGATGCTGCAAAACAAAACGTTGTGGAAGAGGCAGAAAGCCTATATTACAGCAGTCAAACAGGGATGCCGCAAAGACCAGAACCCTTAGGGAGTCATCCCTAACACATTTTTTCGGTCATGTTGCAAGTTCCGAGGACGACAGTAAGGGACCTAAATTTGGTTCGGAACAGTTCACAGGATGAAACTCCTATAGACAAAATCTGCATATTAACTAGTACTATTCTAAATCAACATGCAGAAGCGAACGATGAAAATAATGTAACAATCATTATATCCTTAGCCGCTCATCTACAAGAAACTATTGCAAAAGTACAGAGTATCTCCCTATCCACATGGCCTCAGATTGGTTCCCATGTGGAACACTCCTCATCTGGTCAGCGTCGACAAAGCATCGACCACCAACAGAGGAATGAACCACAACGGAGAAGCGTCTTCGACAGGCTTACCCGAGGTGAAATGCTAACCGTGGTTGGCGAGGACATCATTCTCCTGAATATGTAGAATAGATTCCTAATGTGAGAACATGTTTGTGACTTTATACAGGATGTAAAGTCTTTTCCCTAGGGATTAGGAATGTCAATTGGCCTGAGAAGTTCAAGACAAGTCATCTGGAGAGTTTCGATGAAACTCAAAATCTATCAGACTTTCTGTACATATATACCACTGCCATCCAAACTGCTGGTGGTGATGAGAAGGTAATGGTAAATTGTCTTCCTATTATTTTTAAAGGATCCGCAAGAACTTGGTTGTTTTAACCAGCCCAAATGATCTATTTTTAGTCGGAAAAATTTATACCATGCAATCTTAAATAACTTTAAAAGTTGTTATGCTAAGTAGGGAAAGAAGATGATCTGCATAGTCTTTGTCACACCTCTGACGAAAATTTGGGTCAATTTATTAAGTAATGTGTAGAGATTTGCAATACCATTCCTGATATATTTGACGATTGTGTTATCCGTGCATTTAAATAGGTTGTATGTTATAAACGCTTCACAGAAGACCTCAACATTCATCCACCTTTCATAATATCAGAGCTATTTGATATAGCAGATCGGTATTCAGATGCACATGAGGCCATTGAATGGAATCGTATGGTTGACAAATGCTATACTCCTCCTCAACCAGGTTTGAAGATACCTGAGGATAGAAAATTCAAAAAGACCTTCAAGCCCAAGGATCATAAAGGTATAAACAAGAAAATAATAATAAAAAACCTCTCAAAGAGAGGTCGCTAAAATCTCAGAATGGCCTACATACTCCAAAGGAAAAAATCCTTGGAAGAAGAAATCTGGTTGGTAGGATGACTAGTCTATCTCTAAAGGCTCTACTTCAACCATTGGTAATGGACGCTGGTATCCTTTGCATAATACACCAAAACATGATTTGTGTAATTATTGTACTTAGCAAAGGTGCATAGAGGAGTTTTACTCTTGTAAGGGCCCTATGCCGGCCCTACCAAAAGATTGAAGTAACAAAAATGCGGATGGCGATGAAAATATGGGCTATCAAAAGGCTGACAATCATGTCAATGTTATTTTTAGAGGATTGTCGGAGTATGCTTCAAAAAGGTAGTTTAAATATGCTTGGAGATAGGTCAACAATGTCGATACGCATGCTTGATGTCCCAAAATGGTTAGACATTGCAATTACCTTAAACAGAAATGATTGCCCAAAAGGTATGTCCATTCCTCATAAGTTACCATTAGAAGTGTCTCCTATAATTAGCAATTGCAAAGTATGAAGAGTTTTTGTAGATGGAGAAAGTTCTTTGGATTTAATTTTTATTTACACCTTAGATGAAATGCACATTCCTCATTCTAAGATCTGACTTGTGACAAATCCATTCTTTAGAATTATGTTTGGTCCTTCAGTAACTCCGGTAGGGCAGATTGTACTGCCTATCACTTTTAGAGATGCCAATAATTTCAGAAGTGGGTTAATTTCTTTCAAAATTGTTGATTTTGAATTAGCTTATAATGCCCTTTTGGGTAAACCTTTATTAACAAAGTTCATGACAGTTATCCATCACGCCTACCAAAGCATCAAAATGCCTGATCTAAAAGGTGTGATCAATTTGCAAAGAAATCAATTTACTATACTAAATTGTGATTGAAAATTACTTGAAATTGTCGATTAGTTACAATTAAGAGATACTAATGATGTAGATAAGCCTTTACAAGGCTGAAAAGCCTAGCAAGATGGATAAGCTGAAGGCAAATCTTTAACCTAACGAGCATATCAAAAAAGTTCCCATTGACCACCGACCAGTCAAAAATTATTCGGATAGGATCAAGAATGGAAGCCAAATAGGAAGACATGCTCGTTACTTTCCTCCGGGCTAACACAGATGTGTTTGCGTGGAAACCATCCGACATGCCTAGGGTCCCAAGGAAGATAATAGAACATAGGTTAGCCATACAACCTGAAGTACGACCAGTAAATCAGTGGGACGATTACTTTATGGCGATTGCCTTTCCTTTCAGCCGAGCAGTTCAAGGATCCTAACCGGCAGGTAACTACAACTCTGATGCCAATGAGAGTACATCCATGCTGGATATGTGTTTGTGCTCACCCTGTTTGTAGAATTCCTCAATGAAACTGGTGTTGTGCGAGATCATTGAAAGTGTAGGAGCATTTGCAAGCTTAGATTTGGATGGAGTGGTCTGGTATGACCGATCAAATATTCTAACTAGAGGTTTTAGATATGATGTGCTGAATGACACCCCTTAGTACCCTGCTTTCTAAAATTCACCTCCCTAACAGGACTGCAGTTTCTCTTAGCCTTTTGCAATTCATGATTATACCAGAGAGTGATATTTTACCCACTCCCACTAATAGGATCTTTTCATTACATACTGGATTTTCAGAATAAGTGGTTCAGTTTGTTAATATATGTTTGTGCAATCACATGGCCTTCGTTTATTTGTATATTTTTTTTTCTTGAGAGCCATATTGTTGTATTGTTATATATGCAACCAGCACTCAAGTAGAAAGACAACTCTGCCCCAATCCAACACACCAGAAAGGCGTAGAAAAGAAATTAATCTCTTTCGCATCTTCTAGGCAGATATGCAGCATATGCTAATTCTCTACTAGGAAAGTTGCAGCCACATGAATAACTCGATTAATTTTTTCAAATTAAAACCATTCTTGTGCTTCAAAGCTTTTCATACAAAGCACAAGATAGCTGGATTATGTGGCAATTCCATTGATAGTTTTGGAAAAGGTGGGTCACTTCTTTTTAGCCGCAACTTTGTTTATATGCTCTTTGTCAAGGTTTTAAATCGTGATTTTCATGGCTTTGCGGCAAAGTCCCAAAAAAGCTACAACAGCTATCGTGGAAGCTATCCTTCGTTGCATTTTCAATATTAAAAGATTTAAAAATATTAGATATGTATATAATACAAGTCACCTCCAAACAAATCATAAAAACATAGTACTTTAAAAGGTACTAATATTTTTATAATAAGACTATGAGTCAAGTTCGGAATCAACAAACATGCTAATACATATCCAAAAGACCATAAATGATAACTATATCATAATATTCTTAACAATAAGTACTTAATCACCGAGAATTATCAATGTTGGATTTTGAAAAAGGGCAAGATGAGGCATTTTACTAGGTTTTCTCATAGTTTAGGCTTATAAAAAAAAATGAATTTTGGCCTTTTAGTGATGTTGGATTTCAAAATGGGCCTATTATTTTGACCCATGGGTATCTAAGTAGGATAACGGAGCTATCGCTAGCTATAACACTTGTACTAATATAGTGGAATATTGACTCATAACTTCGCGTTTGGGGTCTAAAAAAGCTAAAGTGCAGGTACAACATAGCTATTTAGAATATTGAGTCTTTGTAGTGCCTTTTGATTGATGTGTTGTAAATGAAAGAGGAAGGGTGGAGTTTATTTTGGTAGCATCTGTTTATTCAGTGATATAAAAAAGGTTTAACACATTGTAGAATCTTCTGTAACATTCTTAAATTTGTCACCTATGTTGGTGAAAAATTATGATTTAATCCATATAGCATCCATTTTGTGCGGGTTGAAGCATGCTTGGTTAGCCAAGAGGGAATAATCCTAGGTGAGTCTAAAACTCAAGATTCAAGACTGACTCAGCATTCAGGATTGACAAATCGTAGTTTTTTTTATAGTGTAATAAGTTAACTGTTGCTTTAAGAAGCATAAGTGGTTACTGTCATTATGTCCTTTCCTCAGTACATTGTTGTGTGATTGTTGATATTTCAGTTTGACCATCAGGGTGTATTACCTTTATGTGCATTGAGATAATACTAGAGTGTGGACTGAATTTTTTCTGGCTCTGCTTCAGTGTTGATAGCTCACAATAGTATAACAATTCTTTTGTATTGTTTAGATAAACTATCGATGTCTTCATCCAGCTGTGGCATCTCAATCTTACATTTCAAAGCTGTTTGCAGCAAATTGCAACATGACAGACTTTTTACATTTGATTCCTGACTAACATTGGATGTATCTTTTTTTTTGCACAACGTTGCAGCCAATTGAAACAAACATGATAACCTTTTATATTTGATTCTGTGAAATCATGTGCTGAAAAATTGGCTTAGTGATGAATTTGGTATTGCAACATGGTTGTGCTCATGGCATGTGTGGTGCATGTGTATGTGTTATTTCAGATGATTAATTGATATGTTTGTGATAGCATGATAATTGTTTTGCTTGATGCAATGCGCTCGTGTGAGTGGTTGTATGGACTAATCTTTAGTCAAGTTGTGGACTTATGCTAGGAATATTGTTTCATGATTTGTTCATGTGCAGGTGTTGCATGAGGTCGAACGTGATCGGTGACGGGACCGGAACTAGGTTCATGGAGGAACTGAGGTTCAGGACTAGGTTCAAAGTTCAAAGATGAATCGAGGTTCTAGTGGTCGAGGATGTCATGCGGGATGTTCGGACTAGAGAACGGTGCACGTGAAGACGAGTGAGTCACGTGGTAGCGGCAGGTGGGCTGTACGCGTGCATGCGTGAATTTTGGGCTGTGTGCATATATTGGGCAATATGTAATTGGGCCAGGTGGATATGCATGCATGTATCTGTATACAAACTCTTTAGGTTTGCTCATTATAAATAGGGGGAGGCGTCCTCTGTTTATTGAGAGCCAGGATTAGGGTTTGTACTCTTTTGTGGGAGTGCTGTAACTAGATAAAGAAGAAATAGAAAATCATATTTTTCCTTAGCTAGCCGATTTACTGTTCATGTGTGATTTGCTACGGTATTAATTTTCTGATTTTGATTGCCCGAGTTTTGGTTTAGTAGATTGATTCATTGTCTATATTGATTCTTTGATTTTCTTCTTGATTTGATCCATCCAAAACCTTCCTAGGGCATTAATTTAGTGTTCCTCAAAGTTTTATTGGTTAATCTTTTGTAGATTTTGTTTAATCACGAAATTACGGTTTAATCAATTCTCGTCATTATTGATACAGTCAACTTGTGAAGCTTATAACTTTTGATCCGTAGATCCGATTGAGCTGATTCTTATTGGGTTAGTTTAGAAATTGAATCTAGTTTCTACAGTTTAAATTTCACATCAATCCGACGGTTCACTTTTCATGAATTAAGGTTAGATCTATTATCGGCATAATCTGTTATAGCAAGCTTGCAGGGTTCATAACTTTTTATCCGTAAGTCCGATCGAGCTGATTCTTTTTTTGTTAGATTTATATTGGAATATAGTTTCTTCTGTTAAAATTTCAGGTCAGTCCGACAGCTGTATCTTCGGGAATATGCGATTTAATGAACGCATCTACTCTGTTTTTGTTGAATACAAAGCAATTATTTGATTCTGAATTGGGGTGAATTTTTAGTAGATCAAAAATTTGATTTTAGCTTTCACGCAATCATTCACCCCCCTCTGATTGCTATATTAGTATATATCGATCCTACATATTCCTGACTAACATTGGATGTATGTTTTATGGAAAAACTGGTACTGTAGCACTGACAGGGACCCTCTTTAGCAAAATACCACTAAACTTTCTTGGTACGCAGACTTGGACAACAATGGCCTTGTTCTTGTGGATGGAATGAACAAGAGGAGGAGGAATTGGAAGAATTTGGGTTGGCCGTTGGAACAAGGTAAGAAAAAGGAACGACTCAACGTGCTGTTGTTTGACTCGTCGTTGCCCAGAATCTGCTTCTTCAACTCATGTGGTGCTCAAAGCACTAGCCCGGTCGACGAGCTCCGCCTCCAAGGTGGCGAACACGTCGTGCAGGAGCAGGAGCGCATGCTGCAATCACGTCTCGAGCTCCACGAGTATTTGCCGGCGACGCCGCCAACCACACGTGAAACCCCCTGCTTCTTGCCTCTATTAGAGGAGAAATGGATGGAGTTGGAACTTCACAAGTCTGTTATCTGCGAAGAAAAAAGGGGAAAATGGGGGAAAAGAGTAACATAAGTGGACAGAGTGGTAAAAAGCAACCGGATGGATCTTTGGATGGTATTAAGGTGTCCCCATCTGTTTCAATGGTATATAACTAAAGGGAGTGTATAAGCATCATCCGAATGTTTTTATCCTCAAAATCATCTAAATTTTGGACCTACGATCAAAACACACATCTGTCCGATCAAAACATAGCAACCCACCTCGAATTCAGGGGGGTGTGCATCGATCTCAAAGCAAATCCAATGGCCAGGAATTTAGATGATATTTGCTAGAGAAAACATCCGGATAAAAGTTATCAAAACCCATAACTAAAATGGAGATCTTTCAATGGCATGAAACCAATTTTCCCCCTTGATACTGTAACTCAACTGTTATTACAACGAGGAATTGACTATAATGGATTCCCCATAGGTTGTTCTGACGATAAGCTTCCTTAAGCAAAGTTATTTTTTTTCCTTTCAGGCTCTATTTTGTTTTTTATTAGTAAATTGGGTCCCATTCAGTAACAAGAGCTAGTAAATTAGTTCCAGTAATGCTAGTGCAAAGTTGAATTTCCTGTGGGTTGTTCATTTTGTAGTTCCTTAATCAAATACTGCTTGCCACATTTGTTAAGAGTTAGTTCCTTAGTTTCACATCTCCTTGTCTCTCTCTTGGTCGAGAGTACTAGTTGCACACCTATCTTTTTTTATTTATTTTTCTGTTGCAGAAATCAGCAAGAGGAGATCCATTGGAGACAAAATTTCCATAAGTGATGAAATTCTTTTTGTCATTCTTAGTTTGAGGGCAAAATATCCTGTGCAATTAAAGTTTTCATGCAATCATCGTGCAACCCTACTAAAAAAAGTTTTAAAAAATTTTGAAAAAAAATCATGGATGTACATCTCAACTTACCCCATCTACGTATAAAATTTCATGATCAAATACGTACTATGCTAAAAGTTACAAAAAAGACAAATTTTCGCTTAGAATTTTTTTAGTAGGGTTGCACGATGGTTGCACGAAAACTTTAATTGCACTGAATATGTTGCGTAGTTTGAGTGGCTTCTCTTTTATTGATACAGAGAATGCCTTCTGGAACCAGGATGCACATTTGCAATTTACCTCAGTAGTCATAATTAGTTTGCAACCTTAAAGAAAGTAGGGTTTTAACGTAGGTTCCTAAAATGTAAGCACGAACTTTTGGTTCTAAACATGTAACATTACATGTCCCAATCTAATTGTGATCTGGAAGCTCAAATCTTACATTGAGAAGGATCTTTCTTTAAAATGGACAATTAACAACAAATGCTTATCGCTTTCTATTTTAGGCCATAACTCGGTGAGGTCCTATGTGGTGATAATTCAGGGGTTTCTGAAATAGAAATTGCCAGCGTACAGGCGCAATTCATAGGGTCTTTCGCGGACAGGAATTATGCGGCAGTGTGGAAAGCGAAAGCGGAGAATAAGTGCAAATTTTTTGCTTGGCTTCTACTCCATAACAGCATTCTTACAGGGGACAACTTAGCGCGGCGAGGGTGGCCTCACCAACCGGCCTGCCGGCTTTGTAATACGCATTCTGAGACGGCAATCCACCTCATGGTTACTTGTCACTTCGCCGTAACATTGCTCCCCTTGCTTGGATGTGGCGTGCCACCCTCCAACCTCCTCGCCAATGCCGCGTCCATAGAAGAAGGATGGTCAGTGCTATGCTCGACTCCAGCACAGCAGCTACGACACAATATAGAAGGGGCGATCTTGGTAGGTTGGTGGACTATCTGGAAAGAGCGCAACGCTCGCATATTCCAAAACACGGCTAGCCCAATTCACACCGTGGTGCAGAGAGCACAACAAGATCTGACAGAGTTCGCACTTGCCACAAAGAAAATAACCTAGGTGTGTATGGTTGTGTGGTGCGCGCTTTTGGCGCACGTCTCCCCACCGCGATTGGATGTTAACCAGCGGGGGGGTCCCGTTTATCCTCTCTTTTACTCTGTACTTGGACTCTCTTTCTTCTTCTTAAATGAAAAGGCAGAGCTCCTGCCATTACCTTCAAAAAAAATTGCCAGAGTTTCTTGTTGCACATGACAACCTTTTTTCTTTTGTCATCTTGTGAAGCTATCTGAACTCTTGAGTTTCTTAGTTTCATGTCGCCTATAATTGATCTCAGAGGAAATATAGATGCACTGCTGGTTAGAAAGTAATTATCATGATTAATTGCCAGGCTCACTAAGCTGCCAACCCATCATATCTTGTCACTTCGTCATTTTGTCATCCAAATTTCGTTGTCTTAATTTTCCGTTAAGATTTTTATGGCTAATCTAACATTGCTTATGAAATTGTGAGTTTTTTCTCTATGCTTTATGCTGTGGTATGATATATTATCATGCACAAAAATGGTGCCCTACAGCAAGGCTAGATGTTCAATTTTAAGTCTCTAATGGTCTAACCAGAAAAATCATCTTTCTTTTGGCAGCTATGTTGTTCATGCTGAAGTTAATGCTATTTTAAATACAAATCATGCTTCAGCGGCCGGACAGGTTTGGTATTTCCAATCTCCTGAACTACCTTTCGCTTCAAGATTTGTGCAACTTATACTAGAAGAAAAAGCATAAAAGCACTGCCCCCTGAACTATTATTGTGACTGATCTTTGGCAGTCTTAGAAGAATGGCTTATCCATTCCCTTTCGTTCTTTTCTTTGCAGAAATTATGTCACCATATTCCCTTGCAATGAATGTGCTAAGATTATCATCCAGGTTTGTCCCTGCATTAGATCTAGGGATGGAACTGGTACGGATATTTTCCGACCGACCGACCAACCGAATTGATTTGGATGATGATTTGGATAGTTTCACAGATATCCAGTTGATTTCTCGGATAAGGATATGGATACAGATAATTTACATGGATACGGATACGTATATGGAACACTGATTATCCGATGGATACGAAATATCCGAGTTTTTGTTCGGATAATATCCGAATATGACATACGGATATTATCCGAATAACACGTTTCAGAATAACACATTAACAATTTAACATGTTTCATCATTTCGTAGATCGGGTCCTGCATTGGATGACAAGATATAATGTGTTCATGTGTGCTAGATGCTAATTTGGAGATATTTGGGTAAAGGTGGTACGAGAAATTGGCAAGTGGCGTTTCAGAGGGCTACTTAGGATTCAAGAAAGATATGCCAACCGCAAATCATTTGGTTCAATTATTGCAATGGGGTACATTGTTACTCACAGAGTCACATGTATGACAAGCTAGGGATAAAAAGGAAAAAAAAAGACATACAAATATATTTCTTTTGGAATTATGAATTTAAATTTGGACCGATTTTGGAAAAAAAACTGAAATTGGATTTTAAAATATCCGACTAATATTATTCGTATCCATGTTGATTCCGATCCGTATTCGATCTGTATTCGTAACCGATATTATCCTGTATAATTCGTATTCGATTCTGTATTCGACACTATTCGTATTCGATTCTGTATTCGATAAAAAATACGGATACAGATATGAATAGGACGATATTCGACCGTATCCGATCCGATCACATCCCTAATTAGATCACAAGCGTGCAAAAATTACCATGGATTTTTGTCAGTGCAACTAAAATTACTCCCAACTGTTCAGGAATTGTGTTAAAATGTCACCTTTTCTTTATTACAAGTTTAAGTAAATTTCTCACCATTCATGCTGTAAATGTTCGTGTAAATTTGTACTAGTTATTATCTTTGCATGCTTAATTGAAACATTCTGATTCACTTCAAACTTTGCCATTTAAAACTTTTACTTGTCTAGCCTGTTCATTTTATCAACAATCTACTAATCTTACCTTCCAGTTAGCAGTTCTCACTTATTGGCCATTCTCCATTAAATCTATAAAAACAATCACCGTGCAAATTCTGAAATTGGAAACTACATGTGCTATTTCCATGTGGAAATAAATTCTACTTATGCTCGCAAAATTCGCTCGATGCTTTAATATTTATGCAACTTTAATATTTATGCAACTTAAAAAGCACCTCCCAACTCATAATCCGTGGAACTAGTAGGTTCTGAAAATAACCTAGAGTTCTTACCAATTACATCCTGTTGTGACTTGTGAGATCTCTGTGCTAACTGCTAAGCATTAGGAAATGTGCTATCCTTTTGTAGCCTGTGGTTGTGCCATACTGCCATGTGCTTAATTCTCTCCAACCACGATCGATTCTAGTTGACCACACACGACACATGACAAGTCTTAAGTGCCTGTCTTAGCAATACCCTGTCTGGACTCTGGAGTATATGAATTTCTTAAGAAATAATTCAATTCCAGTATAAATCGGGAAATTTACGGTATTCCAAACAGGGAGCGTTGGCATACCGTAACATTCTAGGAGCAGGGTGCTCTGCACTTGGCTCTCCAACCAAATTCCATAGGATATAACACCTTGAACATTGATTAAAAGTTTGTCCGATATTTAGAATTATAAAACTAGATATTTGACTCTCGAACTTTAATCTGGTTTCGTATAGTGATATTGCATGGTGACACAATGAGTGAGCGATTTTGCCATTTAAGATAACACCTTGTATAAGTTAGGTCAATGATAGGTGAAGCCTATATGGGCTTAATCATGCTTCCATAGCTGTCGACTTATGTATCTCCCTCTCACTATTTCAATTTGGAAGAGAAGCCCTTATGAGTACTACATGTATTTCACATAAACTTGACCAACATATTATCCTAAGTGGCAAAGCCGCCCCTCATAATGCAACTTAGGCAGTACCACTATGAAACCGAGTCAAAGTGTTATTCGAACCGGATGGCAAAGTTTGGGAAGCTAAATATCTAGTTTGATAGTTCCAGGTGTCGATTGACTTTTGAACGAAGTTTAGGGCATTACATGTATTAAGTTACGTATACTAACCAATTCACTTAAAAGATTAAGCTCATAAGAGCCTAAGAGGTGGAATAGAAGTGAGATGCCATTATTTTCTTAATTGAGCCAACCGAATCTTGAACTCAAGATATCTTGACTCTGATACTATATTAAATTATATACACTAATTAATCCGTTCAAAAGCTTAATCAGATAAAAAAAGACAGACAATTCACTTGTATTCAACAAAACGAACTTTTTTTTTCAAACAATTATGATTTAACTTGTTAGGTGCCCCGTTCACCGACAGATCCGGTGCGCCGGCTCGTGCCGTACACGTTAGCCAGGGGCCAGGGCCGCGCGGTTGTTCAAGGCGCCGCGCTACACCTAGAGGTGGGCACTTGGGCCGGGCTCTTTTGGGCCGGTCCGAAGCACGATGGGATGGCCCGGTGAAAAGCACGGACGCGGCGTTAGTGCGCCGGCCGACGCAATCAGAGCTTTCGGGCGTCTGCCCGAACTAGGCACGACGGCGACGGCGACACGACGACGGCAGCCTGGGCGGCGTCTTGCACGGCACGAACGGGCACGAAATCAGGGATTAAGGCCTAAAAATTGGCAGATATTGTTGATTTAGGGCATCTTCAAGCATTGCATTTATGTTTAACATTTTGTTGATGTGATTAGTCTTTTATGTAATTAAAATAGGTAGTTTAGTAGTAGTGATTTGTTTTATTTCTTTGCTCGTCACAATAGTGAAAATGGGTCGGGCCTAGGCCGGCACGGCACGAAGCAAGCACGAAGCGCAAATTGGCCGGGCTTAGGCTCGCCAAAGGTGAGTCGGGCCGGCACGGCCCGGCACGGTGGGCACGATGGGCCGTCGTGGCACGGCACGGTTTCGACCCGATACACGATGGGTCTGGCCCGGACCGGCACGGCACGACGCCCACCTCTAGCTACTCCTACACGGCTCCACGCCTCCACGCAAGTACTGAAGTACCTGCGGCTTCGGGCGTGCCAGGCGAAACCACGCCACCGCGATGACCGACCGAGTACCGCCGCCGCTCCGCCCGTCCTCAGCGCCGCCGCCGCCCGCCGTCACGCGCACGCTGCACGCGATCAACACCTGCACCTCCGCCGCCGCGCTCGCGCCCATCCGCAGCGCCATACTCTGCGACCCCGCCCTCCTCCGCTCCACCACCGTCGTCTCCGCCTTCTTCCTTGCCTGCGGCCGCCTCCGCCACTTCGCCCCCGCGCTCTCCCTCTTCGCCTCCCACCCCCGACCCCATGTCTTCGTCTTCAACTCCCTCCTTCGCTCCCTCCACCACACCCCAGCCCTCGACTGCTCCCCGCTCCCGCTCTTCCGCCGTCTCCTCTGCCTCGGCGTCCGACCCAACCGCTACACCTTCCCGCTCCTGCTCACCTCCCTCTCCTCCCTCCGCGACCTGAGGGTCCTGCATTCTCAAGTGGCCAAGTCCGGCCTCGAGCGCGACCTCCACGTCCGCAACGCCCTCCTCGCACGCTACGCTGTCTGCGGCCCGGACCTGGCCCACGCCGAGCAGCTGTTCGACGAAATGCCCCGCCCGGACGTTGTCGCGTGGACTACTGTGATCACCTCATACAAGAATCGCGGCCGCAGCTTTCAGGCTCTGGCCACATTCCGGCGGATGCTGGCTGCTTCTGTTGCCCCCAACCGCGTCACCATGGTCGCTGCGCTTGGTGCATGTGCAACCCATGGCGCGATCGACACTGGTATCTGGATCCACCAATACGTGCAGACACAGGGATGGGAGGTGGATGTTGTTTTAGGCACCGCACTCGTAGACATGTATGGGAAGTGCGGACACGTGATGGACGGGATACGTTTATTCTCGGAAATGGTGGAGAGGAATGTCTATACTTGGAACTCTATCATTGGAGCACTTGCTCTTGCACAGGATGGCAATATGGCATTGCAGTTCTTCTTTCGGATGCAGGCTGATGGTGTCCGGCCAGATGCAGTCACACTCATTTGTGTTCTTTGTGCGTGTGCACATGCTGGATTTGTTGACATTGGGAGGAAAATATTTAACCTGATCATACTTGGTGAGTATGGGTTTCAACCTGGGATCAAGCACTTCGGTTGCATGGTTGACCTTCTTAGCCGCTCTGGACACCTGGATGATGCCTTGAGGGTTGTTGAGACAATGCCATCACAGCCGAATGCAGTCATCTGGGGCTTGCTATTGCGGGGTTGCAAGGCCCATGGTGACTCATGGTTGAGTGAGCATGTGACAACACGGCTGGTGGAGTTGGAGCCTGAGAATGCATCACATTATGTACTGTTGTCAAATTTGTATGCTGAGACAGAGAGGTGGCAGGAGGCTGAGGAGGTTTTGCAGTGGATGAAGAAGAAGGGATTGAAGAAGGATGCTGGCTGGAGCCTAAGGATGTTAGAAGAAAGGCCAAAGAAATATACTACTGATGGATATTTGATGAAATGTGCTTCATAAGGAACATTGGAAGGTAAATCAATGTGTATCATATAGAGAAGCCGAAATGTGTTTCCTCTGAGCTTGGAGGTTAAGATCATGGAAGTTGATTTGCTCTGAGCTTGGAGGTTAAGATCATGGAAATTGATTTGGGAGCAGGAATTGTAGACATATGCTGCTTCGATTCCTATAATCACTGTTGGATTGGTGGCAAAGAGACTGGAATGCTTTGGGCACAAACACTTTGTGTGTGAAAGGTTCGTAAGAGATGTAGCATCGTTAGTTACGGCTAGTAGTGTCAATCTAGTCATCAATAGAAAATGGTTAATTTTGGGGGAAAGCAGATATGCCTTTAACTCCCATTTCATTCAACCCCATTCTTTCTTAGTTTGATTGGAAATACACCTCCTGCAGGTTAAGGTCTTTAGATAAAATGTTAGACTAAAATTTGGACAAGCAATTTGCATTATGCAAATTGACTTTACTGCCCTTTGTAGTAATACTCTGCAGGAATGACTTTCTTGCCCCCTTGTAAAAATTTATATTTGCACCCTTGGCTCCATTGTAATTTTTTGAACTTGTAATAGGAAATTTTGCAACGATGTTCATCACTCCTCAAGGAAAAAATAGCATTAGTGTAACTTACTGCCACTCTTGGTTACATATTTTGCTTCTTGGAACAAAGAATAAATTTATAGTTTTTTTTACTACTAGCTAATTGTAGATTTGGTGCAGAAGAAGACAGAATTAGACTGTTCCTGATGTTAGGGGCATGTTCAATTTAGCGTGAATCAGAACCTATATTTTGTTCAGAGCCCCAAGTGTTTTGAGGGAATGCACCTTCAGATTATATTTGAATCATAAAAGCTAACTATGTGCATGCTCAGTAGCACAATTGATGCATGACGCAGCCTGTGGAAAACACCATTGAATAAGACAACCCTAGTTCGTTGGTATTTAGTAGTTCATTTGAACCAGAAAATATCTCACCTTCTTAGGTATGGATGGTCTATAGAAATATGAGGGACCAGCAGGAAGATTCTTACTTGATGGTGACCCAGTTATTTAAGCACTTCAGAACATGTGGTATTATTGCTAGGTGAAGACGTGTCTAATTTCTTGGGAAAAAAACGTTAGTAAGTGGATCCACCACTCATATTTCAGTGTGAATTTAAAGTGTTTGTATATTTGAAAGTATGTCTTTCTGGGATTTTTCTGTCTTTGCTCATTATCTTTCAGTCTGACCCATCAAATTGGATATGCTATCATTATAGAGATGCACGGAGCTTCCAAACGGACGAAGCTCTGAAGGAGATATCGTAACAAAACACGCTCCTCTGACTCCCAGACTGATAGTGCCCATAGATGTGAAGAAGCCATGGGAGCAAAAGGTTCCTCTCCATAACCGCTCGCATTCGGATATGCCTCCCGTTAATGATGTAACTGAAGGGGAATTATTCCGTGTTGAGATGGTTGATTTCACTGGAGGATGGGTTAGTGATGATAACTCTGCAGATGATATCAAATTCCTGTACCTCACAATTGTGAGTATATATTTTTCTTATGCAAGAGATGCCGTTTGATGCTTTCTTCATTATAGTATTCTCATTAAAAACAAGACTTGTGCCAAACTGACTTTAGATTTTCCAGACTCATTTATCTTAATGGGCCCTTAAGAATAGTTGATTCTGAAGGGTTCCAGCTTCACCTGGTGATCTTCTTGCGCTAGAGATCTGCAACCTTGGTCCACTTCCTGGTGATGAGTGGGGTTATACTGCAATATTTGAAAAGGGTGAATGGAGGTGGATTCTTAACCGACCACTTCCCAAGTGCAAAAAATCCATTTGGTATTTTTGAAGAAATTTATGCATACTCCCCTCAGCTATCAGGTAAAAGTTTCTTGCTATTGCGTGGATGAAGCTTTTCAACGTCAGATCCTTCAATAATTCCATTCTGTGCATACGAGGTGTTCGGTTTCCGGGATTAACTCATCTTGGTATAGTGGGAACTGGGAACTGCACCATCAGTCGAGCTTCTGGAACGAAAGGAAAAGAAAATCGGCTGAGACAAGCCACGAGTCTCAAACTGTGTGACGTCCTACATCACAGGCCCCTTGCACTTACCAACCCCTGATATGTTTACCAACCCAATTTGTCGTTTTTGATGAAGCTCATTCTTGGCCTATGTTCCGAGGAAGCTCTTTTCAGCTAAATATGATGCGTTCCAGCGTATTTTCTGCCCATCACTGTAATATCCATCATCTTCGGGAATCTTTAGGGTTAGTTTCCAAATGGCACAATTAAGCATGTAATATCACATAAAATGATAATAAATGGTGTGAGAAAAGTACACAAATCAAGCACTACGTACCAAGAGGGCTAACCGCACAATTGCGCACACAACTCTGCTAGTTTGTATTGATTTGGATTCCCTTTCAGGTACACTTCGTGTTCTTCTTGTCAAGATGGAGCTCAGGAATAATGCTAGCATGGATTTGTCTTTGCAAATCGCTCAATGTCAGTATGCTTGTCATGAGGTTGCGTCATGTGCTGTAGTTGATGCCACTACCAGAAAATTGAATGTATCTTGAGGTCATGAAGGGGCATTAAGGTCATTTCGTGTGGGGAATAAGTGGAGAAGAGAGAAAAATACAATTAAATGGCCAAATTAGCATATTGTGAATCAACTAAGCTTTAATGTGACAAAGCCTAGATTACATTCTTATTAGTGGCAAATAGTAGAAGTCCATTCTTTCAAGCAGCAAATAAACAATTTTCTCTAAAAATAAGTGCCTACATTCTTCATACATTTTCCTTGTCCTTTGTATGCACTAGATGTAAAAAATGTACATTTTGTTTTTGAGGTAAATTTGCGAAAAAAAAAGAAATATTTTGTTTTTGAGGTCTTATCGTTTAAAAAATGTACTTAGATGTAAAAAATAATTTGCGCTAAAAGGGAAAAAATTGGAAGTTTTCGGGGACTACTCGCAAAAAATGTACCTAGATGTAATTTCTAAGGGCTCTTACGTAAAAAAAGGATTTGCACTAAAAAACAGATTATAGAAGTTTTTAAGGGTTTCTCTGTAAAAAACGGACCTAGATGTAATTTTGAAAGGTCTTTTTTTTAAAAAAAAACCATCGGCTTTAGAAGTTTTGGGGGCCTCTCTGTTAAAAAATGCACCTATATGTAATTTCTAAAAATTTTGGGGGCGTTTTCGCAAAAAACCGCACACCACGCGGCCACCCAAGCGACGCCGCCACGAGTCGCGCAGGCAAAAATCGCACAGGCGATGCGAGCGAGTGCTTGTGGGGGCTTAAAAGCGCGATCGAAGGCGTGAACGCAATGAGGCTTACAGTTGCCTGCTCTGGAGAGTAGCTAGCCTGTCCACCATATATATACACACACATACTTATTTATCCATATGCTGCCTAGCTCTGGAGAGTAGCTGGCCTGTCCATGTGGCATTTTTTGCGAAAAGGCCCTTCACAAATTTTAAAATTATGTTTAGGTCCTTTCACCAAATTCTAAAATTACGGTTAGGTCCTTAACTAGTTATTTTGAAAAAAAATAACTTGTAGTTCCGTATAATATATACTTATCCATATGCTGCCCAGCTTTGGAGAGCAGCTGGCCTATCCACGTGGCAATTTTTTTTGCGAAAAAGGTCGTCCACAAATTTTAAAATTTCATTTAGGTCCTTCCACCAAATTCAAAAATTACAGTTAGGTCATTCCACTGGCTGTCCTGTCTGTGCCTTTTTCTTCTTTTTCGTTGTAGGAGCCCAGGCAGAAACCTCAAATTGATCGGTGGCATATTTTCGACCATACATCTAACGATGACAAAATAAAATAAGAATTTAAAATAAATACCAATTTGATTCGAAGACCAAATGTACTATTTGGTACTTACCTCGATGCGTTCATTGATGAACTCATCATGTTGATCAATCAAACTGGCTAGTTGCTTGTCCAATGCAGCTTGATTGGATCTTTTCAAAGGAGTGCGCAAGATTTGCGCAACCTTCGCACATGCTTTGAAGGTATCAGGATCAAATCGACAACGCCCTCCCACCCAGTAGCTGATACGGCAAAGTTTAGAGAAAAGGAACAGATGAAGAACATAGAACGTTGGCTAGCAGTTTGGGGCAATTCTTCTCTTTCTATTACTCTGAATAAAATTGCGCTGCTAAATACAAAATAGAAACACAGATACTTAACCCAAGATCCACTAAAAAATGGTAACGACCTGAACGTGCACACCGCACAATTAACACAACACACGCACTCGAGCGCCGGACTTGCCGCCCAGCGCCTTGCTCCTCCTCCTGCCTCCGCATTGCTTGGATGACAAAGTCAAAGCTGAATTATTCCAACAGTCTCCCCCTTAATTCTGACTTAACTCAAGATCATGAACACCCAATTGATGTCGCATTACTGCCAGTTTGTTTCCAGGTAAAGCTTTACTGAGAGCATCAGCCCGATGCTCATCAGTGCACACAAATTCAACCACAATCTACCCATTCTCAACACACTCCCTAATAAGATGGAATTTTGTATCAATATGCTTGCTACGTCCATGAAAAACAGGGTTCTTCATCAAGGCTATGGCTGACTTGTTGTCAATGTATAGCTTCACCGGTTTCACTCTTCTTCTTGTTAGCTCTCCAAGTAATTTTTTCTGCCACAGAGCTTGGCAAGCTGCTGCAGTAGCAGCCATGAACTGTGCCTCGCAGGAGGAAAGAGCAACTGTCCTCTATTTTTGGGAACCCCATGACACAAGATTACCATTGAAATAAAATGCCATCCCTCCGGTTCTTTTCCGATCATCGAGATCTCCAGCCAAGTTGCTGTCACTATAACCGATGATATTTTCTTCATCTGTCCCTTGCACATACACCAGCCCGAAGTTGAAAGTACCCTTCAAGTACCTTAGGATCTGCTTCACAGCTTTGTGATGCATCATCGTGGGCCTCTCCAAGAATCTACTGGTCACCCCAACAGCAAAGGAGAGATCGGGTCTTGTGTGTAGCAAGTACCTTAAACAGCCAATGACTCGACGATATTCTGTCACGTCAACTGGTTCACCATCAGTATCTTTGTGCAGTAGCACCTTTTGCTCCATTGGATACTTGGTTGCATTGCATTCACCCATGCCAAACTGATCAAGCACCTTCCTAGCATAAGCTGTCTGCTTCAATTTTACTCGGTTATCCTCTTGGTACACCTCTACACCAAGGTAATAAGTGAGCAAACTGAGATCACTCATTTCAAACTCTTGCATCATTTGGAGTTTAAACAAACCAATCTCTTCAGGTTTTTCTCCAGTTACAATGAGGTCATCTACATAAACCCCAATAATCAAGCTAGCTTCACCTTCCCCTCTTATGTACATAGCCTGCTCCTGTGCACATCTAGTGAAATTTAGCCTTTTCAAGCTCCTGTCTAGCTTAAGATTCCAAGCCCGAGGTGCCTATCGAAGTCCATACAGAGCCTTCCTCAGTTTATACACCTTGCGCTCCTTTCCCTTAGTGATAAAGCCTTCAGGTTGACTCACATATACTTCTTCTTCCAATTCCCCATTGAGAAATGTTGATTTCACATCAAGATGATGGATTTCCCAACAACGATTGGCACCAATTGCAAATATTAGTCTCAAAGTGTCAAGCCTAGCCACAGGTGCATATACCTCCTCATAATCTACACCTTGTTTTTGAACATAACCCTTTGCTATCAATTTAGCCTTGTGTTTTATCACCATTCCTTTTGCATTCCTCTTGAGCTTATAAACCCATTTTAGCCCTATGGGTTTGTGCCCCATTGGCAAATCAGTAAGAGTCCAGGCCCTGTTTTTCTCAATGGACTCAATCTTTGTCTCCATAGCTCTCTCCCACTCTGCATATTCAGGAGCTTCAGCATAGTGAGTTGGCTCACCTAGCTCGAGTAGAAACAATTCATCTTCAGAATCATCTTGTAACTCAACCCTGTTGGTCTCCTGCATGAGCTTGTGCACATTTCTTAGCTTAAACAACCCACTCTCACTGCAGCTGCCATTGGTGGCTGAACATGGTGTGCCACTGTTTGGTGTAGTAGGGTCCTTGCATGCAGTTTCTGTCCTCATTGGTGGTGTAGGTGTAGCTACTTGCAGCCCAGCTTGTGTTTCTGCTTGGGAAGCAGCTCGAGCCCGAGCTCTTGTCATCATCGGCTCTGTTGGTGCCACAGCTCGAGCTCCCACTCTTGTACGCCTCGCCGGTGCACTGACAGGTGGAGCAGGTCCTTGGTTGGTTTCAGAGTTTGGAGATGTAGCAAAGTCCCCTGTCTCACCCACAGTAGGTGCGCTGGCTTCTGGTTGCACTATCTCCGGCTCAATGTTCTGCCATTCTTCCATAGCAAAATCTGAAACAACAGCATCACCCAACTCTGCACTCCAATCCCAACCTGCATTCTCCTCAAATTTGACATCTCTACTGACATGCAACCTTTTGTGTTGAGGATCATATAGCCGGTGTGATTTACACCTATCCTCAACACCCAAATACACCATTGTCACACTGCGATCATCTAGTTTTTTTCAGATGTGGCACAGTAATCTTCACATGAGCCTTGCAACCAAATACACGCAGGTGGGCTAGATGTGGTTTTTTTACCTATCCAAGCTTCAAATGGTGTTTTGTTTCCCATTGATTTTGTTGGTAGCCGGTTCAAAAGGTGAACTGCGTGCCTCACCGCCTCTCCCCAGAACCTCCTGGGAACTTTCATACTCTTCAACAAGGATATTGCCATTGCCATGACCGTCCTGTTCCTTCTCTCAACTACCCCATTTTGTTGTGGTGTGTACAAGGCAGTCAAGTGGTGCTCAATACCTGCTTGCTCACACAGCTCATTGAATTCAGTGGAGAGGAACTCACCACCCCGGTCAGTCCTCAAAGCCTTCACTTGGTGTCCACCGACATTCTCAACTTGTACCTTAAATTTTTCAAATGTGGCACAGGCCTTATTCTTTGCCTTGATAACGTACACCCACATACATCTAGTGTAGTCATCAACAATAAGCAAAAAAATAACTATTATCACTAAGAGTTGATGGTGTGATGGGCCCACAGGGATCTACATGAAGGACTTGCAGTGGCTTCTCTGCCCGAAAACTTGCAGCTGCAGGAAATGGATTCTTTGCTTGTTTTGCCACCAAGCACCACTAACACAGCTTCTGTGGATGATTGATCCGCGGTGCTACCATATCCTTCTCTCTGAGCATCTTCAAAGCATGGAAGTTGACATGCCCAAGCCTTGCATGCCAGAGCCAGGCCGGTTCATCTATGGCCACCAGCAAACACACCGGACTAGGCAGTTGCAAGTTAATTTTGTAAAGTCGATTGGGATTGCGTCTTACCGACATGAGAAGTTGCTTCGGTTCCTTGTCATACACTTGCAAAAGCCTCCATCCATAATCACCTTGTGGCCAAGTTCTGTTAACTGACCAAGACTTATTATGTTGATGCATAACTTGGGGATAAAGTAGGCTTCTTGTAATAACCACTGCCCTCCATTTTTGCAAGCAAACAACACTGAACCTTTACCCAAGATTTGCACTGTTGAACCATCACCGAACCTCACTTTCCCAGTGATACCCTCATCTAAGTCATGAAAATTTTCTCTGTCACCTGTCATATGGTTGCTGGCCCCATTATCAAGATACCACTCATTTGTGTGAGACATACCTTGTCCAGTGATGTGCAGTTCCGGAGACACCCTTTCTTCATTCAACAGCACCGTGTCTTGGTCTTCTTGCAGCCCTTCTGTGATGGATAACATCAAAGCTGGTTCGGTGTCGTCGACCCGTGTGAGGTGTGCTTCTTCCTCCTTCCACTTGGATCGACACTCGGATGCGTAGTGCCCCATCTTCTCACAGTTGAAGCATTTTATGTGACTTTTTTTTACGGTTTTTGCCTCCTAAACCGCCGGTTCCAACCTTGTTCTGTCAAGCACCACGACCATCGCCTCAGCTGCGCCCACGACCACGACTGTGTCCACCTCGGCCTCGGTTGCTGCAGTCACTTTGGCTGCCTCCTATGCCTTTGTTGCCGGATGACGAGTCACCGCCACCCCCATTCTTTTGGCGCGCCTTCCACTCGGCTTGAGTGAGCAGGAGCTACCCTTCGGCGTTGCAGCCAGGAGATCGTAATCGAAGACGTTCGTTGAATGTCTTCAACCGCCCCACTGCCTCTTCAAATGGCATCTTGTCCATGTCAAAGAACTGCTCAATCCCTGCTACCACCGGGTAAAATCGATCAGGGACAGAGTTTAGGAGCTTCTTCACAAGGGTTGCATCGTCCAACGCAGCCCCCAAAGCGGCGCATCTCGCCAACAAGCCGCTTAGCTTCCTGATGAACTCATCTAGGGCCTCCCTGTCCTTCATGCGCAGTGTGTCGAATTCCCCTTTCAACGTCACCAATCTCGCCGTCTTGAAGCGATCGGCCCTGACGAACCTCATATTGAGGCTGTCCCAAAGCTCCTTTGATGTCTTCTTTGCCGCTACCTACAGCAAAATATCTTCAGGAAGTGCTAGGAGAAGGTGCGCTCTTGCCGTCTTGTCCTTCCGCGCCTCTATGGCCACGCCTTCTGCCGGCGGGACCGCCTCCTAAAGCCCCTGGGCATCAAGTAGCGCCTCTACTTTGATAGCCCAGGTGGTGAAGTTCGTCGCTGTGAGCTGGGGATACTGGAACACTCCGCCACCAGCGCCGTCTCTCACAGTCGCGCCTTGCGCCATCAGCACCATGTGATCAGCCTGCTCGTAGTGGATGATCTTGGGCATATGAGGAAGTCGGCTCTGATACCAGATGAAGGTCTCAGGACCAAATCGACAACGCCCTCCCACCCAGTAGCTCATACGGCAAAGTTTAGAGAAAAGGAACAGATGAAGAGCATAGAATGTTGGCTAGCAGTTTGGGGCAATTCTTCTCTTTCTATTACTCTGAATAAAATTGCGTTGCTAAATACAAAATAGAAACACAAATACTTAACCAAGGACTCAACCCAAGATCCACTAAAAACGGTAACAACCTGAATGTGCACACCGCACGATTAACACAACGCACGCACTCGGGCGCCGGACTTGCCGCCCAGCGCCTTGCTCCTTCTCCTGTTTCCGCATTGCTTGGATGACAAAGTCAAAGCTGAATTATTCCAACATGCTTCCCTATCAGTTAGAACTAAAAAACACACAAAAAATGTGTAAGTAAAATTCTTTTATCAAGAAAAGAGAAAAATAGAGGTCGAAATCTAAGAATTCTTACCTCCAGGTTTGTCCTTGGTCAGATCTTGGTCACCCTCCATTCTCCAAATGAATAAAAATCACCTTTTCAGAGGGCTCAACATATGGAGCAAAAAAGTCATAAATGATTTTATGCCACGTAAACCCTCCATCTACCAAGGTGAACCGAAGGAGACTGCCACTCGGAATCTCCATGTAAAACCACTCCTTCCAGTAGTCCTTCCATGTATCCTTGATTGGTTGCAAAGGATATACGACATTGGTCTGAAGCTTGAAATAAATACTATAAAAAACTTTGAGAGTCTTGTTATTTTTGATATACTGGTAGAAGAAACAAAAAGGATAAACGGGAAGAGGAATACCCAGAAAAGCCTCGCAAAAATGCGAGAAGACACTCAAAATCAAAATTGAATTGGGGGAAAGATGATGAAGCTCGATCTTGCAATAATTGAGAACATCGGCTAAGAATTCGATCTCATGGAGACGAAATCCTAACCTAACAAAGGCAGCGAAGAGTAAAATTTGCCCCTCTCAAGGAACGGGTTTTACATCCTCTCCATTGGGATCCCATTGAACCATTTCACATGGCAGGATCAAGCCCTCATCTATGAGCTCCATGATCTTCACTTTAGTAAGAACTGACTTCTCCATTACAAAAGAAGCAAAGAAGAGGAGAAAGTACTCAAACAAAAGATGAAAAGCTTCAAGAACTAAGAGGAAAGCAAGAGAACTCAAAAGTAGTGTTCAAATGACTGGCAGCGTGAAGCGTCCAAAGGAAACCTCTTCCCTTATATTTATACATTTTTTGCCGTAGCTTCAGTTACCGAGGAAATTGAAAAGATTTTCTTGAGACACAACTAGCAGCATATTTAGCACGACATCCCAAGCATCTTAGAAGTTAAAAAGCCTCAAGAGAATACACATGTTCTCTTAAGCCTTGTGGCTAGCTGACGACGATTAATCTATCTGAGGCCCATAAATGGTTACAACTTTTTAGAAGTCAGTCGCATCATCATAAATGCAGTCCATAAAACGAAGAGACACATTAAATATCTCACGATTATTTGTTCAAAGTTATAGTTGACCACGTAAACAACTCCCCGACCTGCAGTATAGGTCAGACAAAAACTTATCTTATGTCTATGATCTGAGCCTCTACCAGGTCGAGAATAGTCCGACCTATGAACCTTTGTAGGTCGGATATAACTCCTTTTATCGCACTGACCTAGCCAAGATTGGGTAAAGGATAACCCTCTCCCCGACCTAATTTAGGTCGGCAAGGAACATCTGCACAAGGATAACGTGCGAAAGACGCTTTCTCTGATAGGTACAGATGATCATTTGGATGTTACTTCCTACGAAGTGATGCCTATCTAACGAAAAGATATATCTTCGGTGAGAAGACGCCTTTTGACCAAAAGACACCTTTTGACAGGAAGGCAGCTCTTCGAAGATGGCAACTGACATCCCTTCGATGCTATAAATATGATAGTCCTGCAATGATTTAGAAGATTAAGAATAGTCTGTACTTTGTAAAAACATCTATTATGTTATTTTTCCTGTTTTAATTATAATCATTATTGTTATTGTTATTTATGTATTTCTTTATTTGGCTATTTGCATTTATCCACCCTTTTATTCTATTTAAATTTTAATATTAGAATTATCATTACTACTTTGATGATTCAAAATTTTAATTTTAATTTTTTTTTTGTATCAGGGGCTGGCCGAGCTCAAGCTAGCTCCTCATTCTTATCCCTAACCTCCTCTCTCCATCTCTCTCTCCATTTGATTCTTGGACGCTACCCCTTTGTGCTGTCTCCCTCCTATGCCTTCAATGCCGCCGCACTAGCCAGCGATTTCTGTGCCGCTGCTGCCTCCCCAATGCTCTCTCCTATTCGGTGCTACCGGCCTTCCTCGGATACCCACCAGCCATCACCGTGCAACACCAGTGCCAACCCTCTTCTCTCAGCTCCACCGCCGATCCTCACCTCTCTACAGTGCAGTCCCGGCTTCTCCCCTCCTTCCTATCGAACCCATGCAGCCACAGCGATCTCGGCTGCCAAAGTGTGCTGCAGCAAACACTTCCCCCACCCCTTATTCCTTCTTCTATGATGTACTTGATTAATTTGTTTAGTTGTCTGATTTCGATTTGAGCTATTCTCACTGGTTGATGATGATATGCGGGTTGGTGCTCAAGGTTTAGCAGTGCTGCGTTGACACACGGGAACCTCCCGTATGTTGGGGAGTATGAGGCGGTTGTCGGGCACGCATGGCGCCACCCCTAGTGCTGCCATTAACACTGAGACTAATGGTATGCCCTAGCTTCGCGACTGGCTACCCCTTTCTACTTCATTTGTGCAATCGGTGCTCCTAAAGTTAGCAAAAGTATGGTTGTGCAAACCTGGGATGTTGGGTTTAGATTGGGATGGGTTGTGATGTGATGATGAATGGTGATGTGTCGGTGCTCCTTGTTCTTCCTCTGCTGGCTGGATGGAGCTCCCTAGTTTGCTTTGGTTTGTTTTGGGCTTTGGTGGATTTTGGGGAAGAGATGGGTGTGTGTGAGTTCTAGCTTGGTTGGCTTCGACTTGCATGGTTGGCTTTAGCTACCCTTGCTTGGTTGGCCTCGATGGGTTTCTGGATGGGATGAATGCTCTGGTGGCTAGCTTTCCCTTTTTCCTTTCTAACCGTGTTTGCCTACTATTTTATTGTGTGAGATATTTTGGCACTATTCACGCATGACTACAATTACTTGACTACAACCAGGTTTAAATTTTTGCCAAATGATAAAACCCTTGTTAGCGAGAGGTGCTGACTGGCCCCGGACGGTCTAGTATCTCGATAAGCGTTATCTAATCACATTTGGGTCTAACGGTAATTAAATTATTTTTGCTGATCTTTCTTATCTGCCTATATTTGTTTGCATTTACTATAACTAACGATTTTAGATGATTGACATCGGAGGTTGTCGGAAAATTACTTTAGTTGTAGGTCACTTGTAACATTTTTCTTGTATTTTATCTGTTGTATTTAATTAAATTGCACATGAATCTGATGTAAGGTTATATTGTTGAATAAATAAAATGATGTTTACTTTTATCACAGGCTTCAGATAATTTCATTATTATTTTGTTTATGTGCCCTTTTTAATTTCTAAACTTTCAGGTTATTTCACCTATAGAAGAATATAGTGATAAAGAATAATCTAACATTTAATCCTCTCGTGCACCTCTTGCAGTGGATGAGTTGGTTTGTGGCTTCTTGATTGCTTGGGTTCTCCATTATCACCCCATGGGTTTATATAGCCCTCTTAGTCCTCCTCCAAATAAAGTATGAATCTTACTCTGGAAAAAAGTACGAATCCTAATAGGATTAGGATTCATCTAGTATACCTTTTCAAATCCTAAATGGCTATATGAGTCACCATAATTAACACATGGGAATGTTGGAAACAAAAATTAACGGGGCAGGATTCGGGGAGAGTCCAAGTACACGAACTGGGAGACAGGAGAAGGAAACGGTTGCGACCAGGAGCTCACCGGTGGTGGGGTTTCAGTGGGCCAAAGCTAGGGTTTAACACCACAAAACCAGGCGACGGTGTCTCCAGTTGGGAAGGGGAAGACATAAGAGGAAGAAAGGAGTAGCCCATCAACCTCTCAATACATGTTGTATAAATTTTGAAACAGGAAAAACGGCAAGTAATTACTATTTACCCTTTATTTATGCTTTAATATTTATACAACTTTCAAATAATGATACATAAGTGCACTTTTCTACAGAGATAAATGGGACCAAAGTAGGAGGAAGAAGAAGCAAGAGGAGAAGAATGGGCATGAACGACCCACATAAAATTGATGTGTCCCGACCAGAAGCTTGATGCCTTGTCTCGACTGGCTTACATGTAGAATAATACACCCTTCGGGCTCCAGTCACAAATAGTTATCATTCTAGATATTGACACGATCTTCAAAACACAGTTTTGACCACTAATTTTATTATAATATATTTATAAAACCCAATAAAATTATAATATTATGAAAGTAGTTTTTGAGACAAGTCTACACATATGATTTTTATATATCCATTTAAATATTTAAAAGATATTGATAATTAAAGTATCAAAAGTTCGACTACATCCATATCCAAAATGACATCTATATGTGACCGGAGGAAGTAGTAATTTCGATCTACCCATATTACTTACTCCATTGTTTTTTAAAGTAAATTTTCTGAGTAAACCTGGTTGCGTTTGGTGGGTGGTGTGCATATTAAAATCATTTCTTATAAGCCAATCAGTATTAAAACAGACTCAAAGCAGTATAACATGCAATTGTTTTCCTTGACAGTTACAGTTAAGGTCAAACTGGAATAAGACAATTTGTAAATATTACTACTGCAGAAGTTTGCACGAAGAAGTCACATGAACTAGAGAGAAATAATGCACACATGACACAGACAATGAATTCCTAGTGTGGACAGATCGAATTTGCTTACTTTAGTATTAGGTCCTATTTGGTACGGTTCCAGATTCTAATAGAAACAGAAACGGTTCCAGATTCTTGGTAAAAACGTTTCAGGTAGGATTCTGTGAATCGGGTGGAATGGGGTTGAGACCGATTCAACCACAGAGTGGAAAAAGAAGAAACGATCCGAGAAGAATCGTTTCGAGCTTTAGCCCGTTTGGTTGTGTTTCTTCTAGAATCTAGTAGAAACGGTCCGGTTCCAAGTTGCCAAACGGGATCTTAAACTTGGCCAATTTCTTTGTCAACATTTTTTATCCTACCATTTATCCTACCATTTATAGTTATTAAAGCACACAATTTGGCTGCCACCATTATTCTGATTCAAATTAAAGGAGCTCTTAGCAATAATAATGGACAATCATCACTCATGAGAGTATCTCCTTCCTTCGTAGGCATTTTTAATATTAGGAGCACTTTATTTGAAAACTTCAGTGCATGACATTTCAATTGTTAACTTCAGTGCACAGACGTCGGTCTTCGTCAACCTTAGCGCGAAGAACACCAGATCGGATGGGTGTATGAGAGGAGAGGATGAACTACTTCTTAGTCAATCAACCGAATAAGAGCCGGCCTCACCCCTTTTATTCTTGCGCTAGCTGACGGGACCAAAACCAAAGATGTTGGTGCGCTCCCGATCAATGCGCGTGTGGTAGTTTAGATCCGAAATTTTCGAAATCTGTTGCTCATCCTGAGATCACCACTAACACGTACAAGGGCGCCGTAGTGACAAACATGATATAGAAATTAATGCATGATCATGTTTAGACTATCTAACTATAAAAAAATCATATCTATTATTCCAACAAAATCCTCTCTGTAGCGTGCAAACCAGAATGTGGATCACGAATTGCAAGCTTGTAATATGCGCTCTCTTGAAGCTTTGATGGTGATATATCAGACGATTTGAGCATATATGAAGGCAGATACACCTCTGAATGACAGTATGTTCTGTATTGCTGCAATGTTGTGTTATGTCGGTCATGAACGCATTTCTATTTTTCCATATTGACATGGTTTATTTACCATTCTAAGTGTCATTCTCTCCCAGAATTGTGAGCTATAAATTTTGAACAAACACCTCTCTCTCTCTCTCTCTCTCTCTCTCTCTCTCTCTCTCTCTCTCTCTCTCTCGATAATGTGTTATTGTGAGCGGTAATGTTTTACTATATAGCCATGGGAGGCTTACTCGTGTTGTCTTTTGCATGCAAGCTTGGACAATTTCAAGTAATCTGTAACATTCGTTATTTCAGAATTTACAGCAACTTGTAATATATAGAAGCTGTACTGTACCAGATGGGTTGTATGTTTGAAGCTGGGACTTGAATGTAGTATAACAAGTTAACAAGAAAGCTCTGTTTGCAACAGCTAGAGCCATGCAATAACATGTAACTGTCATAAGAGACATGGGTTGCACTATAATGACATGCATGGAACCATGGTGGAGGAAGAGGGGCCGGGGTTTAAAGTTGGAGTTGGGAAATGACGTGTTTTTCTTACTCCGATGGAGCCAATCCGGACAGTATCAATCCCTCCAACCAACAAAAGGGTGGAGAGTTATATTACGTCAACAAAAGCTGATGGGAGTGTATAGCTATCATCCGGATATTTTTGTTTTAGCTAATATCTAAATTTTGGACCGTTGGATACCTCAGCCGGATATCACCGGGCTGTTAGATCAAATCATAGGATCAGATGTAATCGATACTCCTGAATCTCAACAATGATCCGATGGTCTTAGATTTGGGTGATTTCGGCAATAAAAACATCACGATGATGTTTATCAAATCGCAAAGGGTACTCATCAAGGCCTACTATGTTATTCGGCCAAGAATGACGTTACCAACTTACCATTACAAACACACGTCACTTACCAGTACTGGAGAAATGACATCACACATGTATGTAGCTAGCACTGAAGTAGCATGATCTTACGATCGAAGAATCAGGCATGCAGCTGATACATCGGAGCAAATTAAATAGCTAGGAATGGTGGCCGAGCCGGTCCTCCGCCTTGCACACGAGAAATTAACATACAACACGCAGCGCATAAGCACTGGGACGTGGGTAGTAGTACTTAGTAGTAGGCTATACGTACATGTAGCGTCTAGCTCAATTGGGCCGCGAGGTGAATGCAGGGATCCAATCCTACTTCTTGTTGGGGCTGTACTTGGGGCACGCCGGGCTGAAGTGCTTGGACAGCACCCGCGAGTTGAGCAGCTCGATGATGGGGCCGAAGGAGACGCACCTCGGCGCCTTGTACTGGTTGATGGACGCGCCGCGGGAGATGGCGTAGTCCATCACCTCCTCGAACGTGCCGACGCGCACCACCCGGACCTCGAGCGGGCCGATCGCCTCGCCGTTCCGGCCCTGCCGGTACACCGCGTTGAGCGCCTCCTCCATCTCCAGGCAGCAGCGCTCGAGCACCGCCGCCTCCGGCCACAGCCCGCCCTCCCGCACCATCAGCTCCCAGTACACCACGTAGTGCCCCGGGATGGTCGTCGCGTCCGCCTGGCTCGTGTACTCCACGATGCTCGCGTCGTAGGGGGCCAGCAGCTTGGACGCGCGCTCCACCGCCGCCTGCAGCTCCGCCTCGTCCGTCTTGTCCGAGTCGATGCTCAGGAGCACGTTCTTGCGGCGCACGAAGCGGAACTGGGGGGCGGAGTTGTGGAAACCGGTCACCTGCAGGATGTCGCCCACGCGGTAGCGGCAGAGCCCCGCGTACGTGGTGATCACGAGCTCGTACTCCCTGCCGACCTCGGCGTCGGCCAGGTCGACGAGACGCGGCGGCGGGTCGTCCTTGCATAGCGGCGGGGCGTCCGGGTCGTGCGGCATGAGCTCGAAGTAGCCCATGTTGGGCATGATGGTGTAGGACACCTCGGAGGGGTCGCACATGGGCAGGAGGTTGAGCCCGAAGTAGCACTCGGACGACGCGTACATGGTGCACGCCATGGGCAGCCCGCCGCTGTAGAACTTGAGCGTCGGGATGTACTGGGCCATCGCGCCGGTCACGATCACGTCCAGGTACTTGGTGTTGGGCCACACCCTGGTGATGATCCCCTCCCAGTTGTCCTTGGCGCACTCGGCCGCGACGAACTCCGCGAGCTCGGCGTTCGGCTTGAGGACCTCGGCCACGGCGTCCCGGATGGACGGCTCGACGATCTTGGCGCTCAGGGTGCCGGTCTTGATGTCGTGGGCGAGCTCCTTCCAGTGGAGCTGCAGGAAGCGGATGGCGCGGAGCAGGCCGGACGCGAAGACGGCGCCGACGCGGAGGACCTCCGTGCGGGCGAGGAGGCCGCACATCATCTGCGCGTACATGGACTGGAACGAGTCGGTGCAGAGGATGGCGGCGGTGGGGCTGGTGTACACGTTGTAGGGGTCAAACGGGCGGTGCTTGAAGTGGTCGCTCTTGTAGTAGCTGGTCAGCACCGGCCGCGCCGGGAGGCCGCCGGGGGTCTTGGTCTCCGACTTGATGAACAGGAAGTAGAGGCCCTTGCCCTTGTCCAGCCCAGGGACGTACCTGTACGTGTTCATCCAATAATTAATGCTCCATTAGCACAAAAAATACCACAATTTAGAATTTAGATGGTCTGGTTAATTAATTAGTTAATTTTGATTTGATGTCTAGTAGTCATTAATCTGTCAAGGATATACTATCACGGTAATGGTTACTGGCGCTGAGTTCTGATGAATTAAGGATGACCGATATGAGATTCAGCACTGCCATGACCAATTAATAACTATATATAGTAGTTGCACCATTCTTTTCGGCCTGGATATATAATGTGGGAAGTGCACGGAAGAAAATGTATTATGTACGTGTGAGTGTGAGCGCAACAAGGTATTGCATTTGTCGCTTTGTTTCTGAGGTTGCACTCCAACTTCCCGGTTACGTATGCAGGAGACTTTGAGCTGCTACAATCTTATTTTAGGAAGCTAGCTAGCGTTAGATGTCATGGCACAAATAAGAAAAGGAATCTTGGTGCATAGAGAGCAGAGGAGCTCCCAAGGCATCTCTAGCGTCCAAGACACAAACACATTATTTTAGGTTCAATGTGAATGATTAGCCACACCTCTAGCAAGTTGCCGGATTTCTTAGCCAAACCCTTGAGGTCAGTAGGCTTGGAACGCATGACTCCCCCCACCATTTCTCACATTATTATTTTTTGCACTTGTAGCATACCATTTCGTGATCGACGGTGAAGCACATAGAGGTATATATGTAGGAGGAACCGAGCCCCAGCCAGGTTTAGGTAGTTACATATTAGATTAAGCCTAAAAATTGCACCAGCTCAGCTTGATCAATTGCAGCCAAAAACGGATTTTTTTTATTTTTTTTTAAGAAAATATTGCATCCGAAAAAGAGAAGCAAATGGGGATTAGAAGAGGAGATGATCACCCACAAGTTCATGACGGGCATGAGAAGGCTGTAGAGCATCTGCCGCCTGTCCAGCTCATCTTCTATCGTAGGCATTAGCTTCCTCTCCCCCGCCGACGTCCCCGAGCTGCACGCACATATTGATTAAGCAAACGCGCGCCAATTAAACCAATCAACTACCTAATCAATCATTCGTTCGTTCGTTCTTGCACAATTACACTTGCACCAGCGAGTCAATGGCCAAACCAGAGAGGACCAGGGGTATGTACAAATTTAAAAGATCAACTAATTAACAAACGCAAAGACAGAGGCAATTAGCAAGGCAAGGCACCTGGTCAAGAACTCGGAGATGGGGTGGGAGGAGATGATGTTGGAGCGGTCGCCGTTGGCGATGCGGTCGATCTCCGGGCGGAGGTCCTCGTAGGTGACCACCGGCAGCCGGGCCTTGAACGCCTCACGGTCGGTCCGCCCCTCCATGCCGTGCCGGCGGAGGTACTCGGCGCCGTTGTTCCGCTCCAGGATCTCCGCGAGCACCTTCTCCTGCACGGCGTCGAACCCCCTGGTCATCTCCTCGATGAACTCCAGCTTCTCCGCGTCCCGCCTGCACGCGGCCGTCGCCCTCCCCGCCTCCGCCGTCGCCGGAGCCATAGCACAACCACGCGACCACGGAAACCTACCGAAACCGGCTGCGAGAGCTAGCTAGCTAGCTAAACGGCCTTCGTTACCGGGGACGTTGTGGCCTGGTTGGTGTTTCTTGCCGGCTTTGGTATTCTCGCTCTCGTTTGCAGTGTGCGATGAGGAGGCGGTTGCAGGGCGGGGAATATATATAGCGCGCGGGGAGGGGGCGGGAGCTACGCTCATGCACGTCGGGGGAGGCACCGGGGAGGCAGGGCGTGGCCCACGCGGGCGTCACTGCCGGAGCCCGGACGGGGCACGTGGGCCCGCGCTGTCGGCCACGTTGGACGGCGGCGGGGCCCGCGACGCGACCAGCGGCCGGCGCGGCCGGCAGGGGCCATAGCTTATGTATGTTTCGTGTGTCGCCTTGGCCACCCTGGAATTAATGGGTTAATCAGCCGACCGGTCCGGCGACGGCTCCGGATTAATTTAGGGTGCAGTGAACAAGGATGAATGGATATAATAGTACAGAATGGATGGAATAATTTTAGATGAGATGGTATATAGAGGATGTTTGGTTGATTAAATAGAAAGATATAAGATTTTGCTTAGTCGTTTGGATGGAATGGTAACCTTTGCCGCTAGTGGTACGAAATGGTACAGAATTGTTCATCCAATTTAGAGGTACGGGGTGGTATAGCATATTTGAAGAATATTTCTAAAATATGTACCACTCTGTTCTGTACAAGGTGGTTTCATATACTCAATTAAACGCATGTATCAAAATCTATCATGAACCATTCTATACAGATTTATCTTAGTTCACCTAACCAAACGCACCCTAGGGAATCTGACGATCATATGACAAAGCGCTGCACGACATGCGATAGAAAATGTAGTGATCCATGAGGGGGCTGCTTGGGTATGTGTCGACACCGCTGTGCATTTTGCGTCAGATCGTGGATTTGTATGTGCGCTAGGCTAGCTGCTAATGTAAAGTCAGGCCATACATAAGCCACCGAATGGTTAGGATAGCTAGGCTGCTAATAATGAAAGGAGAAATGGGATCTTTCTTGCTTTTGAGACACTCAATTTGAGAAGTGGAGACGCATGGGAACGATCCAGGAGGCATTGACTGAGGAATTTCCACGGGAATATCGACAATTTCCGCTGCATCCTTTTTCTTCCTGTACTGATCAAAGATTGCATAGAATTGTTAATACGAAAACAATTGACTTTTCAAATTTGTGTACCCTGAAGGCACCGTCTTCTTCTTCTTCTTCTCCTCCTTATTATTATTATTACTATTATTATTATTATTATCCTCTTGTTTGCAAGAAGAAACATTCTTGGAAACCAAAATTTACAAGAATAACAGAACTTGGAAATTTACAAGAATAACTGACTTTGTCCATGCATGTAGTATTGTGTGGTGGGGTACCTACATGCATGTTTACAAGTAGTGGAGTAGCGCGCGATATAGTGCTAGAGTTCAGCCTTAATTACGTGAAGCGTGATGCTATTTTCACTAGATACCCGTTTAAAACATGTCCAATAGACCGATACAGTTTACTACTAAATCCCACCAACCATAAATAGGATTTACCGAAATATAGGGCGCCGGGCTGGACTTGTTAATTATTTTTGTCAAGCCATTGTCCACAGAGCGCCAGAATATAATTAGCAAATCCTTTCAACAGTCTATACATAATTAGCAAGCCTTACAAATAAATTGTGCCTCTCCATTATAATTCTTCCATGGTGTGGTGCAGCAACTACGTACGGTCGCAGGTGTAGTACGCCTCACGAATAGCATCCATGCATGTCGTCGAGTATATCTAGGTCATATATATATATATATATATATATATATATATATATATATATATATATATATATATATATATATATATATATATATATTGGTAATTGTTTCGAATCATTCCGATTTTACCTTCCGTCTAAAACAAACAAAAAAAAGCTAGTATAACATGATTAAACAGACTAAATTAAGAGTGAGGCAATACGAAGCCTGAGTGATTTCGGTGAAATTTATTTTTTCAGCCTTGACCCTAGTCGTTGACTCCATCATTTAACTCCTATTACATGTGCTTCCTAATTAAGTGCTAGTATCTGCATCGTCAAACTTTATAAAAGTTTAATTGTCAACAGGATTAAAACTATTTGATATAAAATGTATATCATTAGATTTGTAGTTAAAATATTTTTACAATACTATAATTTTATTAATATATTTTAATGTAAAATTATAAAAAGTAACGGTTAAAAGTGTCAAGCGAAAGAGCAAGCTAGCAGCAGGAGCCCATCACGCCGGCGCAGAGTAGATGAAATTGGCCTCGTGGGTGCACATACCGTACGTCTCGTGCGCGGACAAGTGGTTATTTCGATTGGGTGTAAATGCACAGGTCAGCACGCGTGCCGCGTAACGTATGCGCAAGCAACGCGCAGGGGCGCCGAGCGAGTGGCAACGTTATGCTCGGCTCTGCTCCAGAATGAGCCGCCGTTTAGGTCACTTGTAATGCTTCTACCTCAGTGATTTCTTCCGCAAGCAATTTAGAATTAATGATTATATGGAGGAGATATTAAAAAGAGACAGACAGAGAGAGAAAGTGAATCTATTAAAAAATATGTATTGGTGAGAGGAGGGTTGTATTCAACTATATTATCATATTTTGCATACTATTTATTTGATATTCTTTATATATTCAGGCTAAGATATAAAGGTTTGGAATCCCGTACTATTTATCGATGATATGAACCCTTTTAGATCCGACTGAAAACCATGTAGCAGAAGTGGCCCTATGCACGACAAGTGACCCGCCCGCGCGGCCGGCACACGGCCTTCGATATATGCGGGCGTGTGCTAAGCGCTGACGCCGCGCGCGTCCGAGGCCGTGAAACACACTCTCAAGCGTAGTAACGTCACATGCAGCCTACAGCATTGGGTGAGAACGCTCTCACAACAGCACGACATCAAACGCATGAGTGTAACTAGGTAGGGGCGCGCCATGCGAAATTTGGTTTAGGGTTCTTTTTTCAAAAAAAAGGTAGAAGGATCTCAATGTAATTTCGGTTTTCTTGGGGGTTTAAAAAATGCATTGGGTAGGAGAAGTCGGCAAATTTGCGTAAACACGGGGTCGTCTTTTGCAAAAAAAAAATAGTGGAGGACCAGTTCACGAATCTATAAAACTATAGGATCCTTTTTGCAAAATAAATAGTGGAAAAACTTGCACGTAATTTCAAATTTTTCTAGAGGACATCCTCATAATGCCGATGATGTGGTGGTGCCATCTGGCCAGCAAACCCACGCACTTTAAAGAAAAATAAATACTGGAAGGATTTGAACATAATTTTAAATTTTCTAGAAGACCTCCTCGTAATGCCGATGACGTTGCGGTGCCCTCCGACCGGCAAACCCCCGCACTTTAAAGAGAGTAATATATATATATATATATATATATATATATATATATATATATATATATATATATATATATATATATATATATATATAGGAAGCCTCTTTTCTACTCCGGAGTAATTACTCCCTATGCCGATCTCACAACGTAGGGAGTATTTCGAGCAACTGAGAGTATGTACGTGTAGTATATAAGTATATAAGATCATCTAGGTGGTATTTACATTTTTCAGAGGTGGTATGTACACGTTTTAGACATACTTCTTTTTATATGCGTATATGAAGGTATTTGCAAAATATGCTAAAAACTATGTACTCCCTTGCAATTTTTTTCATGTGGGTCTCATTGGAATATCTTATAATTAGTATATGAGTGTATCCAAATTGATAAAGGAGTATTTCAAATGCGTTTGGGTGGTATTGCGAGATGGGAGTAATTACTCCTGAGTACTAAGTATTTTTCCTATATATATATATATATATATATATATATATATATATATATATATATATATATATATATATATATATATATGTGCTATCGATAGCACAGATCCTCCGTGCTATAGGGTTGTGTTTGCAAAATTTGAAGACGAAACTGTTGATCCAAACCATGCATTCTGTTCATCTCATTGAAATCTCACTACCCACCAAATTTTATATATTTTGAACTTTTTTCTCCTATTTATTTTGTATTTTTAAAAATATACGATCTAATTAGTTGTGGGGCGTCCAATGAAGCTGGTTTTTAAAAATACAAAATAAATAGGAGAAAAAGTTCAAAATATATAAAATTTGGTGGGTAGTGAGATTTCAATGAAATGAATAGAATGCACGGTTTGAATCATCAGTTTCGTCTTCGAATTTTGCAAACACAACCCTATAGCACGGAGGATCTATGCTATCGATAGTACACTAGCTATCATCTCTCTCTCTATATATATGTGTGTGTGTGTGTGTGTGTATGTGTGTGTGTGTGTGTGTGTGGGATACATACATGCATGCTCTAACAAACTGGTCATGCATGCTTGTGCATCTACTGATGCACCATGAATCCTTGTCTTCGCACGGAACAGTAAGGGTGTGTTTGGTTACCTGCACCATCCTAGTTTGTTTCGTATGAGCCATCCAGGCTACCCTTGGCCTGACTGAGTGGATGCAAATTAAGTTGTTTGGTTGCTTGTTTGTGCATCTCACGGGCCTACATTAGAGAGAAGTCCAATTTCTGTGTTTTCTCCATCATGTATGAGTGGATGCAATTGCATCCACTTGGCCAGGATGAATAGAACCAAACATGTATCTAACAGACACCATACAGGCAACCAAACACACCCTAAGGGTATGGATATATATAGCCAAGATTGCGTACTTTTTGCTGGTAGGCTGTCAGCTCTCAACTCGAATATTTAGGTCCCGTTTGGCAATTTAGAACAGGACCATTTCTACTATATTCTGGTAGAAATCCAACCAAACGAGCTAAAGCTCGGAACGATTTTTCTTGGATCGTTTTTTCTTTTTCCACATCGTAGCTGAATCGGTCTCAACCCAGTTCCACCCGATTCACAGAATCTAACCTGAAACGTTTCTACCAAGAATCTGAAACCGTTTTCGTTTCTAATAGAATCTATAACTGTAACAAATAGGGCCTTAGAAGCCAAGTGCGGTACTAGAATATTTTCTTAATCATGTCAGCTTCTAGGAACCAAATACAGGATAATCATCGACTAGGATCCTCTATCGTAGCTGCCGGTCATTTATACATGGGACCAGATTCACATATCAATGATCATAATTGTACGTGCATTTACAACAGAAGATCTCAATCGGGATGGCCGTTGATACGGAGAGGAGCAAAATAGCCAAATAGATACAGCAGAGGATTGTGAAACGAGCAATACTGCAATTCCTCGGAGCCATTGCTCATTGGTTTGAGCCCGTACTTCTAAAAGTTCCTCCTATTCTACTTCTTCAGCATAGTTGTACGCTCAAAACTAGTGGCAAAAATATGATAAAAATAGAGGATAGGCTTACACGATTATGCTAAATTAAAATAAATATATGAAATAGTTTTTATTGTGTTTTTATTGGTTCGAGTGTTACTACTATTACTTCATTATTTGATAAATATTTATGCAATGTTTGCTTGTCAAATTTTTGAAAATCTATTAATAAGTTAACACCAATCAAACAAACAAATCGACTATTATCTCTATTCAACCCATTAACACAATTACAATTGGTAAAAAAAATCATATATCAAAAGAGGGGCTCATATTACCTATTTGATGTTGTGGTCAACCCACTCAGTTGGTTGAACACTCGTCAACTCACATTATTCCTCCTTCCTTGCATGCCCACCGTTGCTGCGGTGTGTTGCCCATCGTTGCACACTAGCACCCTCGCCAGCATCCACTCGATGCCCTCACCAGGCCCTCGCAATCGCCGACTACCCATGACGTGTGTCAAGTACCCTTAATTCGGTAGGCTACCATGTCCTCCCAAAGGAGCTATCGAGCCCCCCCCCCCCCCTCTATGGTCTCTGCATGTGTTTAGGGTTTAAGTCCAGTTTTACAGGCAACCATCAAAGTCACCAATTGTCAAATTAAACCTACAATAAACAGCAACCCACCAAGTCACATGGTGTAGGAAGCAGCTCACCACCTATCAAACTTCTTTCTCCTTCAGTTGCGCCCGAGTATGCGCAAAACTGAGCGTCGATACTAAAGAGGATACTTAGATCTAGCGGTCGGATGGTGGGCTCCTACCTAATGGAGACCCCCCACCCCAACCAAATTGGCTACACCACTGCTTCAAACAAATTTTAAAAAGATCACTGGAGCAATGATTAATTTACTCCCTGTTGAGCAGAATCAATTTAAAAAGGAAAAAGAAAAAACAAACAAACACCTAACATCCTCAATACAGGATGCCCGCTTGGTTGATGAATCACTATTGAAATGATAATGCCCAATATTGTATGTCTCTATATTTCTTGAAGTTCATACGGCTGCTTTCTTATGACTTGTTTTAATTAGAAACCAAGAAAGATAAGTTATTCTGATTTTATTTTTTCAAAACTGTGGTAGCTAGCTGGTGCTACGAGAGTTTCCCTGTCATTCATTTCTTCTAAAAATCAAACAACAATTTCATTGCACACTGAATAAATGTATGCCAAATTGGTTAATGGAGATAGCTTATTAAATCTCCACCTTCATATTATAGCCAGACGAGGCCTTAATCCCACTAAAATACCCGATATAGTTTATCTAGAAAAGACAAGGAGAGTATAAGTAGCAGCAGCAACAGCAAAGAAAAAGAAAAAACCATCATGATCAAGTCCAACCACATCGTTCTACCTGAATGTGAAACTCTTACGTTTATGATACAATATACCATAAAAGAAAAATTCTAATGTGCTTTCCGTACTAATTCTGTGATTAGTAACTAGCACGCACATGCACAAATTGAGATCACAACCATACATATTGTTATTATTATTGCGGATGCTATTTTTACAATGTAATCTTACAATTCAGAGTATTAATATAGCGGAAAGAAATAAATATTTTGTAGTATGCCTCGTAGAGTAAGGCTTCTACGATTATTTTGCGTGGAGCCAAATAGAATTGTAAATACTAAATAGTAAATTGAAAGCGAAATCCAATAAAAGCATTTTGACATATCAAGTATGTAACAACTCACGGTCCGTCGTGAGCTGCAATTCGTCCATCCCTTGCCAACACATGGTACAACAGCCGAAACAATCTTTCCAACATATGGCAAAACATTGAATCATCTGTGGGGTAAGCTTTAAAATACCAATTTCTCAAATTATAATTCATTTTTATGAAAATATCAAAATTCTAACTATATGATGACTTTACCAAATGCTCATGACTGCGAGCGGGGCTAATCTATTAGTTTTAACTTTGCAGAAGTATACTGCTTTATCCATAAGGAATGATCATCTCTTTTTGCAATCGATATTAACACACTTCCTTTGGTGTGTCACAGAGTGCTCATATATAACTGTTACATTAATTAACCCTAACGTTGCACCAGCCTAGTACCGACAAACTCTTACTATGACGGCAGAAGATATTTGTACACTCAGTACGGTGAACGGTTTCACATCCCGACATCCCACTTCTCCCCATAGTAAGGCGTATACTGTTGCATTAATATGTGTTTGATCCACACCTCTATGTGGACACCCCTACGAGCAACCCAAATGGAACAGCTCATGCAACTTCAGCCTTTCAATGTGCAAAGTTAGTTTTAAGTAAATTATTAAGTTAAAGCTGTCCCATACCAGCTCTTGTGGTTATACGATTATCTTGCCATGAAAACAACATCATAGTTCGGTCCTTGATCGACCCGAGCTATAAATCTTCTCCTACGTACATGCAAGTTATATACACTTCCAGGTATTGCCAATAATCGCTCACATCAAAATTATAGTTTTATTTCCATAAAAAGGAAATGCCATTGATCACAATATTCCAACATGACCAATAATTATTTTCAATGTGCTAAATGTTTAAATTCATTTCAAACAGTAAACCATCTGTTCATATCCCAGTCCAAGGTATGGCTAAGCAGATGCATGTAATAATTGAATATACTCATTTTGTATGTCCATCTATAATCTAGAGTTTTCACCTATCACCAGTTCCCACAATATAGCAAATTTATGAAATATAGCGCATGCATGCAGATTTTAATCAATTTTGAAAAACTGGGTTCTACATGAGATGATTGCCTTGCTATTTGTTGTTTTTGACGAAGCCAAATGGGTAGTTGCAGTCATTGACAATGGAGTTTGGAATGTCGGATTCTACGCATCGCTTGTCGAGAAAATAAAGCAAATAGCCGAAGGGGCATATATCTTCTGGTTCTTAAACCTACTATTACTTATTTGCGAAAGATAAACATATGTTGATCTTTTGTACATGGACAGTAAATTTTTTAAAGACTTGGTTCAACCTAAACTAAACACTAAATGTTTTTCTATGATTAGATAATATGAACCTATAGGGTGTTACATATTGATTTCCTTTACTGTAATGTTTCCTTATTATACGGTCAAATACTAATTGCATTTGCATAGAATCCATATTCTTCAATAAACTCGGTTAAATCAAATCAAATATAACATACTTTTATTTAATCAGGTATATTATGATTCTAAAAGGGCTTAGAGACTGGTTTTTAAAAATCTTTAAAGGCTATTTATTATTTGTATTTTTGAGACTAGAACCAACTTAAATGGGAAACTAATGTAAACTAAGACTAAATACTATCATCCTTGCAAAAAAATTAAATAGTCTTATTCTATAAAATATTTACAAACAGGTTGAACACGTGTTGGTTATTATTTGTTAGTTCTATTCATATGTGTATTAAAAGCAAGGTTATACACAAACTTATTTCAAACTTAATCAAATAATAAATATTTCTGCATAACAAGGGTGCCATAGTATTAACAGAGCTTAAGAATTGTTCTTCACTGCATTTTTGTATTTAATTGTAATACTTACAATTATTTAAGTCAAAAGGGCATTGGAAATAATATATTTATGATTTCAATGTAAACTGAATTCAAATTTAAATATTTTTGCAGAAATAAAATTCTTGGGGTCTGAGAAGAATGCAAAACTTTGTTTTATTATTTTAGGAGCTATGGTTTACATAATCCTATCATGGTGCATATTAGGGTTTTCTACAGATCTTCATTTAAATAATTCAAACTATCGTTCAACATTAAATATTTTGCATATTTTGGTACATGTGATGTTACATGAATTTATAATGTTGTTTTACTAGAATTGGACTTGTAATGTAAAAGATACAACTATTTGAATATTAATAGTTCTGAAAATTTTCCCAAAATAGAGAAATACGTCTTCAACAAAAGGAAGCGCCTTTTCACTTTTGTCTTTTGAATGGACTGCTGTGCTTGCGTGGCTGACATTTGGGCCCCTTGGCGCAGTATCACAAAACAGGGGACGCGACGGCCGTGCTCGTCGGCGGCGAGGGAGAGCGCGGCTTGGTCGGCCTGCGGCGAGGGTAGCTGGAGGGGGTCGAGGGGGACTCGAATAAGCGCTCGTCTGGGCTCGACGCCTGCGGGACACGGCCTGCGGTGGCTCCAAGAGGGGAAATACGGCGGCGGTAGGCCGAGGCGGCGGAGGGGGACCGGAGCTCGGCAGCCAACGGCGGGGTGAGAATCCAGAGGTGAGTATGGAGCTAGGGGGCGGCTCGGTGGTTCTCGAGGGTCACCGGAAATGGTGCGCCACCGTGATCGGGCGGCGGCGGAGCTGGCGATTGGCGGGAGGAAAAATTATTGTATAACACGCTTGAATAACGTACCGGTAAACATATATGAGCGACTAGAATTCTATTTCAGTACTTGGCGGTGGCTGTGCGCAATGCGTGACTCTACCCCCGGTCGCCGGTCATGGGGAAGACGGTGCTCGACGGTTCACGGGACCGCAACAAGGCTAAGGACAACTTCAGTGACCCCAGGCGATGCTGGTGTCCACCGGAGTGCCCTATTTTGTTTTCCTCCTTTTTCGGCAGAGCTTAGTGGCAATGGTAGATTGGGGTGCTTACGGACGGCTAGGGAAGTAGCAAATTAATGGGGTACGAGGGTTTTAGTCCAACACTGAAAGTATCTCGGGATGGCTTTTTATAGAGATTAAGGCTGTGTTTGTTTAGGCTGGTCTTTGGAGGAAAAATTCTTTGGAGCTCGAAGAAGCTAAATTTGGCCTCTTTGGAGCTGGAAGAGACTTCACGAAGGGGATGTCAATTTTTTGTAAATAAGATCAAGTTGCAAGGGTACCAGGGAAGTGGGATTTTCAGAAGCTCCAGCCAGCCCGAGAAGCATCGTTTTTCTTGCTTCTCTCGTGTAGTGCAAATTGGGCTGGAGCTTCTCCTCTCCAGCTAGCTGAAAAATTACTGTTTGTTTTGGCTTGTGACTTATGAAGGCCTAGAAGTCAAATAAGCCTAAGCAGAAGCCTAAACAAACACAGCCTAAGGTAAAAGCTACTTTGGCCTAAGAAGAGAGCTAGGCAGAGAAGGCTGCCGAGCTGACAGTGGGGCCAAGCAAGGAGCAGGTTCCACACAGGGTTCCACATTTCGACGAAATTCGAATGAATTTTGCGAAATTCGACCTTACCGGTCGGTATCGAAATCGCTTTTCGTTCGATTTTTCGTCCAAATTGAAATTCAAATTTAAAAAATTCAAAAATTTGACAAAATTTATCCAAAAAATTCCTATATTTAGTATTAATATTTTTATGACCTTTGGTGTAAATATTTTTTGAAAAAAATGAAATTAAAGATTTTTTGAGTCATTCAAAATGTATATAATAGAAAAGGAAAAAAAAGAAATTAGAAGTATATTTTAATATGTTAATGTTATCTAATATTGAAACTTTTTCTTGTATTGGTATGTGACAACTATCAATTATTTAAAATATAGCAAATGTATAGTATTTTTTCAATATATTAGTGTTATCTTGATAGGGTATATTTTAATATTTTAATTACATGCATGCCTATTTTTGCACTTGTATTGATATGTGACAAGTGTTAATATGTGAATTGCATTTTACAAAATTTTACAACAATTTTTTTGTAATTTTTTTAATTTTTTGTATTTTCCTTAATTGTTTTTAATCTGTCGTCGAAATTTCGAGCTTTTCGATCGAATTTCGGTGCTTTTCGATCGAATTTCGAGCTTTTCGATGGAAATTCGATCATGGGTTTGACCAGTTTTCAAATCCATTTGACTTTCGAACCATTCGAAATTTCTCAAATTTCGACCGAATTTCATCGAAATTCGGTACTGGTGGACGCACGAAAAGTGAGTTCGAAACGAGATTCAAAACCCTGGTTCCACATGCAGTAAAAGAAAAAGAAGAACCGACTCATTTCTTTCCTGGACAGACATGGCTCAAGCACTACTGGTCAAGAATTTCTCAAATTTTTTATACATGATCCGGAGAAGATTTTTTGGTTTACATAAAAAAAAAATTCCTGATTTTATTTCTTCTGGGATTTTAGGTTTTGTATTTTTAAAGAGAAGAAAACAATTAATATAAATGATTGTCTTAAAACCCAGGATTTCAAGAAAATACAGGAAAGATAGAAATTTAAAATAAAATCACATTTCACACTCATTTCCATAGTCTGTTTATTTTTAAATTTTAAATTTTATTTTTCCATTTTTAAAATATTCGGGAAGTTACGCTGAAACAACCGCAATTCCCACCGCACCCGATGTCTGTTGGGTGTGGATCGTCTTCCACAACAAGTCAAAATCTAAAACATACTGTTTGCACCAAAATTCGGCATGTATTGAAATCGGTCTAAAAATAGAAGAAATATTCGTACAGAAAGGAATCGGTAAAACGACTCGGAAAAGGAATCCGTTTCTAAAAAGGAAAGGAAATCGGATAAGAGGCCGACATAGTAAATGCAAGTATCCATGTGTAACTCTGATCGGCTTCGTGTGTTATAAAAGGAGGAGAGCGCTTAAGCAAAGGGAATCAATCAATTCCAACAACACACCTACTTTTTACAAATTTTCTTTTACATTGCTTTAGCTTCATAGATTTCTTTGCAAGTCGACGAATCAACATAGATCGCGCTTCGATTGTTGATTTTGGCGATTTCACCCAGTTTGATTTGCTTCGCTTGTATTGCGCGATCGCCTTCCCGGCCGATTTTACCTTCTATCCGGATCAACGTAACCTAGTTGATCTAGTTATCTCTAATCGGTTCTTGCCGACTAGCGGTGTCGATAGATCTTTTGTTTATCGGCTTTGATCGACATAAATTCTACCTTGTCGCATTTGTGTCAAATCGACCGCACGCTCTGCAAACCCGGTGTTTGTCTTGTGTGTTCAAAGCCTAAAACCCCTTCACGCTTTTTCGCCGAACATATTTTGGCACGCCGTGACCAACAAAAGAATGGCGTCCAACCGACAAGCCCGCTGTCACCGCCGATATCAACATCGATGCTATAATCGCGTCTCGATGGCCGATTTAACCCCTGAGCAACGGAAGAAATCAAGACCGAAGAAGGCTCGAGAAAATGATGCTCTTGCTCTAACGCCGTGGCGATGCTACTCAAAAGAGTGCACTTCAAGCATCAATCCTATCGGAGATTCGCTATCCGAATCGGTGAGCCGATACGCACCGCTCAAGCCGATTTATCAAGTATGATCGAGCAATCAGCCCATCACGCATTGATTAACCAAACATCGGCTCTAGTATCCACATTAAAGCCAATGATAGAAAATAGTGTGAAAACAATTGCTCAGAATTAGTCAAGGCCTCAAAACCGCTTAGATCCACCACAAACCATCCCTAATGCACTCCAGATATTCCATAACGCCCAACACCAACACAAGAAACGTGTTTCGGCTCATGCACCTATTATGATGCCGACTCAACCTACCGCTTTGAAAACCAAGCATACAGAGAGATGGATTCACACACTACCATGGGCACACGGATGGGGCCAAAATAAGCGCATCAAATCGATCGATGGACCCTCCAATAGCGATATCGGCCTATCAAACCGACGAACAGACAGGTTCACTGCCCACTGAGCCACAACCATGAAACAAGCGCCATATAGAGTAGTGCCATACGCACCCATACCCGATGCATTAGGTTTTAATCGTGATTATGACACAGCAAGACCTCCTGAGGTGCGATTCGACAAAGACCCGAGTTTGCACTGGGGCAGTACACGAATGAGAATTATAAATGTCCTACCGCACCACAAGCCGACAATGTTAATTAGCGTAACAAATCGCCAATGTTTTGAGAGAACGCTTGGTTTACAGCCCGTAGGGAAGGAGTAATCGGCTATAGGAAGCCGTATCCCGATTACATAGACCGAATGCCATGCATACCCCACAACTTTAGGATACCGACTTTGCTAAATTCTCAGGTGATGACTTCGTTACCACAATTAGAGCATATCGGACGCTCATGGCTCAATGTGGGGAGGCGACGTCCGATGGGTTAAAAATTAGATTGTTTCTTTATCATTATCCGCACTTTGCATTCACTTGGTTCACAAATCTACCACCTAATTCCGTTCATATATGGAACGATTTAGAAAGCCGATTCCATGAGTACTTTTTTTCGGGAACTATGGAGCTTAGGATTTCTGATCTTAGTTCATTCGGCCATCACGCGAATCGGTCGACATTATATCAAGAGATTTTGGCGCACGGAATAGGTGCTAAAGGTAACATTACCCGACGATCAATTGGCCGACCTAGCTCCAAGGGTTAATCCCTCCATTAAAAGAAAAGTTGTCGTGCCAAGAATTCCCCGACCTAGGCCACTCTACTCCATCGCCAGATCGGCACATGAGAGCCAGGCATGAAATCAAAGGGTTTAAAGATAGATTTAAACCAAACAAAGAACGAAAGGCCAAAATAAACATGATAGAATACAGTTCAGCGATACCTCTGAGGGATCTGCAGAGGTGAACATAGCCGAGTGGGCCAAAGGTTCTAAAAAGCCACTCGTGATGCTCTCTACTTAAGCCGGCAAAGAATAAGGCTAAGTCAAGTACTCGTGATGATGTGTCAAAGTGTGATAAGATATTTGATTTATTACTACAAGAAAAACTCATAAGGTTACCGTATGGGCACATCATACCATCGGCCGAGGAGATTAAAGCTTAAGGTATTGCAAATGGCATCATTCATTCTCCATAACACTAACGATTGCAATATTTTTTATTAACAGATTCAATCGAGACCGATGGTAGGCTAAAATTTGAAGAATCGCTATGCAGATAGATATGAGCCCTTTTCAAGTCAACATGGTTCAATGTTCACATTTAAAAGAGAGGCTCAAGGGAAGAAGATGTTTGCTAGGGAGTTGTATCGCGAGATTCCAGACAAGTAGATCACCATCGGTTCTATACAAATAGAAGCCGATAGGAATGGAAAGAACTCAGAACGGTAAAACCAAGAGGGGACTTGGAGGTCGAGTAAATGGTATCGGGCCGAGAGGGCTCCAAGAAAAACCGATTTCAAACCAAAGCCGACCTTCTCACAACTCCCAGGGAAGTATGAAAGGATAAGTCCGGAGGTGTGACACTCAACACCACCGTAATCCTCATCGACTAAGACAAAAGAGGGACGAGCATTGGCGGCCGATATGTCATGTCGGCCAACTACTTTTGAAGAAGAGAAACATCGACAATGTCCTTTTGGCAGTTTCTGTCGTGAGAAAGGGATGACCTTACCAACAGCTATGTCTTGTCCTATGCAACACTCATCTCAGATATCTACCAAACCGATCTGTAAAAGATAGGTTGTCTAGACCGATACGATCACCTAGATATGAGGGGCAGGCCGATCCGTGAAAGGTTGTCAACATCAGAGCAAGGCGAATCCTCCCGAAATCGGGAACTACCTGGCCAACACAAGTAGAATGGAATCGACAATGAGATAAGCAATTTAGCAGGAAAAATACGGAAGCCGATAGAACTCTAAACCTAGGTGGTGCCCCTGTGTCTCAAGAAATCACAACGCAAGGCTTCACGATTAAAACACAAGAAGAAAGGGAGGCCGAAAAGGAGAGCGAGAGGGATCGAATGTTCAACAAGTTAAGACCGGTACCAATTTTGAAAAAGGAGTGGAGAAAGAAGGAACAAATCGATAGTGATTCAGACGATCGATTGAATCCGTTCCTCGATGATCCGGATGATACACCACCGATGGATATAAACATGGTATTCGGCTTCACTGGCCGAGTTCAAAACCAAGAATCGGGTCAAGAAGGGTTCGCCCCAATTATGCCTCGGAGCACCAGGACGGTGTTCGAAACCACAAGACATGCATCGGCATCCAAAACCATTATATCTGAAAGGGTATATTAATGGGCCTACTATCTCGATGTTGGTCGATGGCGGGGCAATCAATCTAATGCCGTTAAGTACTTTCGTAAAATCGTAAAGCCGATGAAGACTTGATCAAAACCAATATGGTGCTAAATGACTTCACGGAGACCCAACCGAGGCTAAAGGCGTAATGGTGTCGTAATGGCGATACCGTAATAAAACTTTGCCGATCGCATTTTTGTGATTGAGGCCAAAGGCAATTACAGCCGTGCTCCTCGGGCGGATCGATCCATGCTAAATCGGGCCAGATACCATCAACTATGCACCAAAAAATTGTTGCGATGGAACGATACAGAGAAGTCGCACTACCGACACATCGGCTCATATCGCCATGGCTAGCCTCGACACCAATTGGCCACACGAAGAAGCCGAATGTATATCGTGGAAAGCCTTGGACAATTGCGATTTTATCTGCGCTGAGAAGTCGATTCAAGCCGATCAACGTTAAACTCAACACGCTTGATCTGGACGCACGGCGAGTAAGAAGATGGAGCACAAGACACTAGCAAAGCTACAGAAAGGGCAAGAAACTATCGGCAAAAAGAATACTGAAGAAGTCGTTGAGGATTTTGAAGAGGAAAGAAAAGGGTTAGGATTTATCACGATTTGCTCGAAGAAGTCAACATTGGGGAGGTGATAATAAAAGACCAACGCTTGTAAGTGCCAAACTAGAGCCCAGTTATAAAGCAAAGTTGGTCGAAATACTCAAGAAATATAGAGATTGCTTCAAGCGTGGAGTACTACGAATGTCGGGCTTAAGCGACAGCCTAGTTGAGCATCGGCTACCAATAAAACCCGAGTATCGGCCATTCAAACAAGACCCTAGGCGATTTAATCCTACATTGTATGACTATAAAGGAAGAAGTAGGACGATTGCTAGAGGCAAAGTTTATCCGCCTTGCCGATCTTGTGAATGGGTCTCAAACATCGCCCCTGTAGAAGAAGAAAAATGGCAAACTTAGGGTATGTGTCGATTTTAGAGATTTAAACAAAGCTACACCAAAAGACGAAACCGATGCCTATAGCCGATATGCTTATCGATCTGCAGATCCCGGGAATAAAATCATAAGCTTTTTGGGGAACGCCGGATACAATCAGATATTCATGGCCGGGCCGACGTACCCAAGACGGCTTTCGATGTCCGGAGCTTTAGGGCTATATGAATGGAAGGTTATGACCTTCGGTTTAAAAATGCCTGCTACTTATCAACGTACATGAACCATATTTTCCATGATTTGATTGGCAATACTGCGGAAATATACATTGACGACGAGGTAAAATCCAAAGAAGACGGGCAACATTTAGTCGATCCGAAAAGATGTTCGAAAAGCACAAGGTTGCATGTGGTTAAAATGAACCCCTCAAATGTGCTTTCGGGTGTCGGCTGGACAATTTCTTGGGTTTCACGGTACATGAAGGAGGAATTGAAGTAAACGAAGCCAAAGTAAAGCCATAGCCGATACTAAACCACCGATAAGCAAAAGGAGTTGCGTATATTGATTGGAAAAATCAACTACTTTGCGACGTTTCATCTCAAACTTGTCGTATGTGATTCGTGCTTTCACACCGCTGTGAAAGTTAAAGACAACCTAGAGTTCAAATGGGGAGCCGATCGGCAAAAAGCCTTCTCGACGACATAAAAGGTTATCCGATGAGTCCACCAAAGATTGACCGCACAAAACACTCGTATACCTTTTAGACTATATATATCAGTCAAGGTGATTCGATTGGAGCGGTTTTAACACAAGAAGCCGATAGGAAGGAACGAGCAGCAATATTTTACTTAAGCCGACGTCTTCTCGATGCGTAAACCGGTATCCCCTAGTAGAAAAATTATGCTTATCATTGTATTTGCTTGCACCAAGTTAAGACATTATATGCTAGCTTCCAAATGCGTCATAATATGCAAAACCGATGTAGTTAAATACATATTATCGCCAATCCTGCGGGGGTCGCTTGTAAGTGGGCATATGCCTTCAACAGTAGTTCGAGTTATCCTATGAGCTCGCAAATCTAAAGGACAAGTGGCCGATTTTATCACGTGAAGTGAAACATTAGTGGGAACAACTAGTGTAACTCCTTGGCAACCGTATTTTGATGGATCTCAGGTGCCAAGAAGGCGAAGGCATCGGTGATATTAGTTTCACCTAGGAAATAAGAGTATGAGCTTCATGTATCGGCTAAATGGCTGTTCAAATAATCAAGCGTATATCTAAGCATTACTAAAGGGTCTACAAATTTGTTAGATAGCATCGAGTGAGAGACGTCGAAGCTTTTGGAGATTCGATGTTAATTGTACAAAGAATCGTCAAGAGAATACCGATGCAATGATGCACTAACCCAAGACTTGCATCAATGCTCTCCAGATCATCGAGATGTTCACTACATTTTCCATAGAACATATCCCAAGAAGCTAATGATAAAGCAAAACCGATTGGCACAATGTGCATCGTAGGGTACAAGATTGAAAGCTTGACGAGGACCAATCGAGCTAAACGCTTGGCCGATTTTATGTGTGTTCACTTCACGATCGGAGAACAGAGATAAAGGGATTATTTGTCGATCCACCAAGCCGACCGAGCAAAGGTCAGCGCAGCACTCAAGCATGTTCTACTAGAAGATGTATTGTACTTTCGGACCATGGAAGGTCATTTGTTAAGATGTCCGAGGAACCTAAGAAGCCAAAGTGGCGACGGTGAAGTCCATGAAGGCATTTGTGGATCACATCAATCGCCCATAAGATGAAATGGATACTACATGAATGGTATTTTTTTGGTCGACGATGTTAGAAGATCGCTTCAAATATTATAAAGGATGCCAAACGTGCCAAAAATTTGGTAACATACAACAAGACTAAAGATCGGCTTTGCATCCGATCATCAAACCATGGCCATTTAGAGGATGGGGTATAGACATAATCGACAAATATTTCCGTCATCTAGCAAAGGACATAAATTCATCCTTATGCGCACGGATTATTTCTCAAAATGGGTTGAGGGTCACCACTCAAGAAGGTTACTAGTAAGAGCTAATCGACTTTGTAAATGAACACATCGCTCCATCTGGCTTGGGATTCCACAAACAATCACTACCGATCAGGGTCTTGTGTTCATGTCCAACGATTTCAACGGTTTTATGGAAAGTCTTGGGATAAAATTACTCAACTCTTCCCTTACTACGCTTGCCAGCAATGGTCGCCGATGCCGTCAAACAAGACATTGATAAAGCCGATAAAAAGAAAATTGAGGAGGAACCAAGGAGATGGCATTCAACGCTATGGGAGGCTTTATGGGCTTATCGGCTATCTCATCACGGATCAACTAAATTGTCACCCTTTCAATTGGTATATGGACAAGAAGCCGCTTTTGCCCGTTGAAATCAACATCGCTCAATAAGGCTACACGAGCAAGATAAGATATCACCGATGAATACAACAAAGCGATCTTTGGACAATCTAGATGATTTGGGTGAACTAAGGCCGATCACGCTAGATCGGGCTTAAAAGAATAAAGAGATGGTTGCCAGGTCGCATTAACAAAAAGTAATTTTAAAATCATTCAATCAAGCCGATTTAGTATGGAAAACCGTGTTGCCGATTGGGTCTAAGGATAACCGATTCGCAAATGGTCTCCAACGTGGGAAGGGCCCTATAAGATCAATCGGCCGGTTGGACGGAATTCATATATCTTTGAGTCCTTAGACGGATTCATACTACCTAAAGCAATCAACGGAAAATATTTAAAGGCGTATTACTCCCCAGATATGGGTTGGATCTTAACCACAGAGAGCATCAAGAATCAATACCAAAGCACGTGCATATAAAATCGGTGACACTACGGCGATCAAACAGATTCGCACTCACGAGGTAAAACATTGTTCACAAAACTCGACCACATAAGCCAACACGATTAGTAGTTCCAAAGATGCAAGATAAAAATATTACAGCTCGATCCTGCAAGTGGGCCTCTAGACCGACAAAGCCGCCGCCGCTTCCCAATGGTAGTCCGGATATCAACAAGTTTGTCATCGGCCTTCACCACCCGACTCCGGGATCACTTTGGCGATTGAGTCTTCACCAGGCAAAGACTTCGCCAATTTGTTTTTTCTTGGCTACCAAAGAAGAAGCCGATTCAATATTCTTGGATTGGCAATCGGCTAGATCCTTGGTCACTTGGGCTAGTTGCTCCTCCAGCTTAGCCTTGGCCGTCTCAACTCTTGAGCTCTGCCTTTGCCTAGCTTTAAGACGGGCGGTACTTTGGTCATATTCCCTTTCGTAAGTTTCGGCGTTAGCCACCAGATCATCCAAGACCTTCGATCGCCTTTTGTGCTTCTCCGGCGATTTCGATTTGGCGCCTTCCACCGCCTCCCTTCTACTATCCAGGTGACAGACGCCCAGAGAGCATTCATTGCTTCTTGAGGGAGATCGGCTTGACGGTTGCCATTGCATTCCTAAGTGATTGGGTGTTTTCCAGAGTCTCGCCGGGTTGCATGACCTCATGAGAAGACGGTTAAGTCTTTCCTCGCATACACCTGCCTGAAGTAACAAAGAATGACGCAGTAATGGAAGCATCAAGGATCGCCTAATGTCGGCCTGTAGTCATCCCAGAGCTATCACCTCAGGGTCGCCAGTCATCCAAAGTAAACCCGAGAAGGTTGGCGTGGATCGAGAATCGTGGGAAATCGGCACAACAATTGCAGTGTGATGGCACAAAGAGAAGCACTGGGACACGTGAATGAAGGGCCGAAGATGTGCCTTGAAGATCGGGCTATGACCCCTGCTACTTGCACCGAAGGCGATTGCGAAAAAGATAAAATGAAGTGTTTACATGAGTACTCGTCCATAAGAACATTTAAGAAAAAGGGGAAGAGATCAAGATTACATCGGTCGATTATTCGAGAGTGATCGGCCGAAGGCTCAAGGATCTAGGAGATGGCCTATTAGACCCCTCCTCCTTTCTAAAAATACCAAGAGTTAGCATTACGCCAAGAAAAGAAAAGGGAAATGGAGCCGACATGGAGAAGCATTACTCGGACGACTGCCTGCTAAGTCCGACAAGTGCGACTACGGATGCCCAAGGTACCCGAAGTATATCCGTGGTACCCACTGACCGCCTTCGTCGCCTCGCCGACTACTTCCACAGTGCGTCGGATCGGCTTCGTTGTACCAACATCTCAGATCCGTTCTCGCAAAAGAACGAGATTAATAGAAGCCAATCGAAAACGAACTAAAAAGGATAAAACTCCGCATTTCGCTACCGATGAATTGGTATAACCCGAACTTTCACTTGAGTCTGGTGGATGCTACAGTCGGTCTATGAAAATTAGGTAAGAATTGGGAAAGGATTGCCGATGGTGTTCTATCCATCAAAGGTCATCGACATCGAAGACCACCGGGCTAGAAAATGCGCTGAACCGACGGTTATTTAGGATAAAATGGGGCATGTGGACAATTTGGAATTCATCGGCAAGTTCAAGAACAATTTCCGCCGCTACCGAGTTGGTCACTCGCGCGAGGTTCGATACGCCAAGAAGGAGAAGCTGGTATGGCTTGACCAAAGCCCAACCGACGAGCATAAATAGAAGGATGGTAAAACTCATATGATGGTTGGAAAGTTCTGCTTCGAATTCAAGCCAACGTGGAAGATACAAGGGGAAAGAAATATTTTGTATAAATCCGGGTTGATCGCATCCGGCTACCATCGCCGATGAAGAAAAGAAGGCCAAAGAAAATCGGCTGCGCCAAGATAACTAAAGAAGTCATGTTGGCCAAAAGATCGACCGATCTAAGGTCGAAGAAGGAGAGGTATTTATGCATGGGCTGCAGGAGTAATTTTTGATCATCGTGAGAGCACATAATGAAGTTCTCCCGTAGGATCGGCTAGCTATATAAGGGATTGTATCCTCCTGCACTTTCGCGAAAAGCCGATTGATTCATAGGTTGGGAAAGAAAGGATCGGCCAACATACAAAGACAACCAAGTTTGATGAACCACAAGGCCCCCTATGTTGCCAACAACAAAATCGGCAAAACCGTAAAACAATCTACCGATAAAATGCATCGCTTGGAATACAAGACCTTAAATAATTTTCCTAATGCAAGGTGGCGACCTCTACCGCTTGTTCTCGCTACTAGCCGATAAGTTTGGCTCGAGAGAGGCGCCACAAGAAGAAGAACCGATCCAACCAGTAGATTGAGGAAGGCTACGTGTTCTTCATCCGATATAGGCCCATTAACTTTGTTGTTATTTTGAATATATCTACGCCCAGCCCTCCCTTTCTTACGGGTTAGCTTATAGTGGGGCTTGCCACTAAAAGCCGACAACCCAGTCTGCCTGGCTCCAAGACGGATAGTTGGGCGGCGTCAAGGAGGGTTGGGCCGATTGGACCGGTCCTAAAAAGAAAAGCGCTGGAAAGAATCGGACCAGAAATAAGCCGATGCAACCAAAGGTTCATTAGCTTCAGGATTGGCCAAACTCGGGAAGACACTCGGCTATACCCCAACCTTTCCCACTCCGCTGCTTTTGGGCCGAGACTCGATATACCATGATCGCCATCCTCGAGAGCCGTGGGCAAGCACGAAGCTTTTGTCCTATTCTCTTTATGTTATAGCCACGACAAAGGGAAGCCTAGGATTTCTTCGTTGATCACGAATCGACGCTACGGTTCTTACTCGGTCCCTAAGAAGAACTGATCGGAACTCGAGGGATTGGTATAAATACCGAAGTTGGGTCCATAATAGCCGATCGAGATGAAAGGGACTTGATGAGAAAAGGGGAAAGGCCGATCGCTTGCAATACGAGCCCGAAGACGTGAAAATGACCATGGGGACCCCTATTTATACTGACAAGAAAAGGAGGCGAACAAAGGAACAATTGTGCATTTATAACGCAGAGATTTTTACGCACGCTTAATAGGGTAGTTCTCGAGAAAGATTCTTTCCAGGCCGATACAAGTGAAAAAGCCGATATATTCTTTTTTGAAAGATAACAAATTATCTTCCAAAACAGGGGCATATGTTTGCACCAAAATTCGCATGTATTGAAATCGGTCTAAAATAGAAGAAATATTCGTAGTAAAGGAATCGGTAAAACGACTCTAAAAGGAATCCGCTTTCTAAAAAAGGAAAGGAAATCGGATAAGATAGGCCGACATAGTAAATGCACCGTATCCATGTGTAACTCGGATCGTAGTCGGGTGTGTTATAAAAGGAGGAGGGCGCTAAGCAAGGGGAATCAATCAATTCCAACAACACACCTACTTTTTACAAATTTTTCTTTTACATTGCTTTAGCTTCATAGATTTTTTTGTAAGTCGACGGAATCAACATAGCTGGCGCATCGCGATTGTTGATTTTGGCCGATTTCACCCAGGTTTGATTTGCTTCGTTTTGTTGCGCACGCCTTCCCGACGATTTTACCTTCTATCCGATCAACTCAGAATCGTTGATCTAGTTATCTCCTAATCGGTTCTTGCCGACTAGCGAAAAGCCGATAGATCTTTGTTTATCGGCTTTGATCGAATTACAAATTCTACCTTGTCAATTTCAGGTCAAATCGACTGGCACGCTCTGCAAACCCGGTGTTTGTCTTATGTGTTCAAAGCCTAAAACCCCCTTCACGTTTTTCGCGCGAACACATACCCTACACGTACCGACGTACGTAGCTGCTGGAAGTATATGGCAGCGCCTGGACATACGTTGCGGATCAGTACCCGGATCCGTCCCGTTCCCGCGCGCGTCACGAACAGGAGGACGAAAAACTGGCTAGAGCATCGTGCGTGACGCCAAAATTTTCGACATGCAGATGCAGGTCGCTGCTCCATTACTGTTTTCTCGAGAGATCTGAGACGGAGATGCTCTCCTTGCCAAACACAACACAATGCGTGCGATAGCCAAACGCCTGCAACTTGCGCCTAGGATACGCAATGGCTGCCTTAGCCTCGTAAGCTAGGGGGAATCCCCCAGCCTCCTAGCTAGATCAGCTAGCTACACGCCATAATAATCCAGTCTTAAGCTACTATAATGGCCATCGTTAACTAGGGCGGCTTAATATTCTTGCTCGATCTGCATGCTGTGCTCTTCAAATCACGGATTAAATGGCGCGGTCCCATCGAGATATACGTGTGCTTCGTTTTCGTCAACGGCGGGGAACGGAGGGCGACCAAACTAGGCCAAAAGGCACACGTACTACTCGGCTACTCCACTACTACTGGCTGCAGTGTCGTGCGAAGAATAATTGCAGTGACCGGCTAGCTAAGGCAGCTTTGTTATCTCCTAATCGGCGCCGTGTGTTGCACACCGAAAGCAACCGCGGATCCGATCGAGACAAAGAGAGCCTCTCAAGTGTCATGTCCCACAGAGGAGAGATTCTAGTGGACGAGCCCAACGGCGCGTCAATGAGTGCTGGTTTTGTTGCCATCACGATCGAGTTCTCGGTCGGCAAGCAAGGAGCAGATAGGGGAGGAAAGGGATGGGGTTAACCGCAGGTTAGGTAGGTGATTTCGTGCTGATGCGCTCGTCTGGTTCTATTGTCACTCTTGCCTTTCTGCTATCCATCGATCGGCCGACGTCTGCATGCGCCGAAGAAGCAGCATATGTATGTATTGTACTCGTGTGCCAACGTGACTGTGTGTAGCATCCCAATTTTTACTTATTTACATTTCTTTTGGGTATTTTAAATTTTTTCAGAATTTTATTTCTAATGAAAACTTAATTGGTAATTTTCTTTAATTCAAAAGGGATTTGAATCGATTAATGTTTAAGTGAATATTTGTTAAAATAGTTTTATTTGAGTTCTATATACTCTAAAATAGATAGCTACGTATGCAGGGTGATTGATTGCCTTTTCATTATGATAAATGAATCATAAGCTATAAAGACTCATATATTTAATACCCCTCACATTTCACAAGAAACTCCGTTGTCCGGTTTGTTAAAGCCTTCACTTGCTATGGGTTGGTCTTGGCTTCGAATCATGAGCGCATAAAGGTACTGTAGCACATGTAGTTGTGCAGCTACGGTGTGTTTGTTTTTTTAAAAGAAAATAATTTTCTTAGTTTTTTTCAAAAAAATTTATTTTTTCTTAAGACTTTTAAAAAAGGAATTTCTACCGTAAATTAATTTTTTAAAAAACATTTTCCTAAAAAAGATTAAAAAAATATTTCTAAAAAAATATACTTTTTTAAAATAATTAAAACTGGCATTATTTCTATTTTTAATTTCTCAGTTTTTTACAAAATTTTTCTCTCTGTTAAAATTCAGGAATCGCTCACGGCATCGCGTGAAATTTTCATCTAGTTTGACAATCTATTAGAGATTGGTCGAATTAAGTAGGAGTGTTTATCAGTTTGTAGAGATTTTCTCTTGTGCTTGGAAAGTACGTGTAGGGTTGAAAACAAAATAGAAATTTTTTTATCTTTTCGGAGAAAAAGGAAATGGAAGCCTTTTTTTTGGAACAGAAGCAGAAATTTTTGGTCGAATATGGAAACGGAAATGGGAGGGCTAATTCCGACGAAAACGAAAACAGAAACAAAAATTTTGTATAATTGAAACTGGAAATTTAAAATAGAAATGGCCCGAAAAGGGACACAGGCTTTGTCCAAAAAGGAGAAGGGATAATTTTATTTTTGAATTAAAATAATTTTAGAAATACAAATGGCTTTATAGAAAGAGAGTGACTAGGGAACGGTATACCGTTGCAACGGTATAGCCATGAAACTTATGAAACTTATCAGTTTTAGTGCTGGTTTCATGAGTTTCAGTGTTTAGTTTCATCAGTTTCATGTTTTATCAGTTTTTAGTGCTAAGTTTCATAAGTTTCAGTGCAAAAAATCATAAGTTTCATGAGTTTCAGAAGTATACCGTTGCAACGGTATACCGTTTTTTAGTTTTTCTGTTATAGAAAATATTAAATAGAGTTAAAAAATTCTAGAAAAATTCTCAAAAATACTTTGGAACATTTTGAACCTAGAAAAATTATTTTCAGCATAATTTTATTTTTATTGTATATAAATAAATTGATTTTATAAACCTAAAAATAGTATAATTGCATTTATAAACTCCAGAAAATCCAGGATAAATCTCAAAAAATCATAAATGAATATCGAGCAATAATATGCAAAATTTAGGACATTACACCTTTGTAGTTGGTGGAGCAGGGGGATGTCGATAATGATATGGAGAGGACATGATGGTTTGATTGGGAGACAAATAACGAGCTTTCAGCTGACAAACTTGAGAGAAAAAACTTTCTAGGAATGGGTGCCCATCACCCGTCCATCCTAGAAGATGCTGACTGACGAGGAGTACAATATAGTTACTGAAATTTTTGCATCATTCGAGATCCCAGAAGACGCCGTACGTGCAACTAGTGCGCCGATACGCATCGCTAGTGGCGAGAAAAGCATGGAAGATCTTCAAAAGCAGGCTTGTCACAAATTATATCAAGAAGGAAAGGACTCCATTCTGTAAGTATGGTTTCATTGACGAAGCCGCATGGCAACAATTTGTTGAGATGAAGACGTCAGAAGAGTTTGTACATCAGAGTGAAGCACTCAAGGCCCTCCAAGCCCAGAACACCTACCCCACAATGAACGATAATGCTACTTACGTCAAGGATTACGTGATAGAGGCATCGTTGGCTCAAAGTGATAAAGAATACGTACTTCTACCCTACAACCCGTCGTAAGTGTTGCACTACGCACATGGTATACTTTGATTTGTACTTTAAACATAACTCAAAGTTAGGTTGAGTAACCATGGTTTTATTCCTGTGTAGGTTTCATTGTGTTCTAATTGTATTTTAACCAAGAAAAAATCGGGTTAGCTACGTTAATTCCTTATGTAAGGGCAGCCACAACTTGAGAACTATCAAAAAACTACTCAGCAGATAATCATGTTTCCTCCGTAGATAACTCTATTGTAGCTCATGGAATGGCTGAAGCTAACTTGTTTGGAATCATAGGGCATTCAATGTATAGAGCTCGTGGAGGGCCACATAAGAACTCGTCGAAGCTGAAACACAATTTTGACTTTCCGGTAGCCGCTAGTACACAATAATCCTATATCACTTTGTAATAATGCCCTTCAAACTAACTAATTCTATTTTCGCAGTGCACCCAGCAGGGATAGAAAATAACCTATGTACCTTTTACGTTTGCTATAACATGCGAACCCTCGTCGATACAAAGAAAATCAATGATGCAACTATGTTGAAAAAGGCCCATCTGGAGGCAATTCGAGAAAGCTTGTCTGAATTCTTGATGCGTGAGGTCATAGCTCCATAAGGCACATTCCACACTGCGTAATTTGTGAAACTTGAGCATTCTATTCGTTAATTGAATTTGTGAATTGTAATTGCGCATTCCATTGGTTAATACAATATTTGAGTTGATTTTTGAAATAGTTGTGTAATCTGTGATATATTGATTAATATAATATTTGAGTTGATTTCCAAAGTGGTTGTGTAAACTTTTATGTGTAATCTTCTTGCGATATAATCTGCTTGTGATGTGTGTAATCTACTTATCATATAATCCTCCATGAGTTTGCTTGAGTCATATTGGGTTTGATCTTGTTGTCTAGTCGAAGTTGGTGGCTCTACTTGAGTTGATGACGCTTGTTGATCTTGCATTCTTTGAGGTTTCACCTCTCCAATTTCCATCCTTTTTATTGCAATGCTTGGTACTTCTTCATTCTCTAGCACATTTAAATCAACTTGCTCTACTTGAGAGCCGTTAGATTCATCATATGTTACGCCCCTCGCTATTTCAACACAACCGATGGTTTTGTTGAAAACGCGATAGGCGTAGGCATTTGATCCATACCCAAGCAAGAAGCCTTCATCAATCTTAGGAGCAAATTTAGAATTTTTGGGCTTCTTCTTGAGAATAAAACATTCACTTCCAAAGACTCTAATGTAAGAGCCATTAGGCTTGTTACCGGTTAGAAGCTCGTATGCCGTTTTCTTCAAGATGTTGTGTAGATACAACCGGTTGATCGCATGGCAAGAGGTGTTGACGGCTTCCGCCCAAAATTGATCGGAGATCTTGTACTTGTCAAGCATCATCCTTGCCATTTCTATCAATGTCCGGTTCTTCCTTTCCACCACTCCATTTTGTTGAGAGGAATAGGGAGCCGAGAACTCGTGCTTTATCCCTTCTTCATCAAGAAAGTATTCAACTTGTGTGTTCTTAAACTTGCTTCCGTTGTCACTCCGGATCTTCATGATCCTCACTTCAAACTCGTTTTGAGCTCTTCTTGCAAATTTCTTGATGATGCTTTGTGTTTCACTTTTCTCTTGCAAAAATAAAACCCAAATGAAACGAGAAAAATCATCGACAATAACCAAACCATACTTGTTACCTCCAATGCTTATATAAGCAACGGGTCCGAAGAGGTCCATGTGTAGAAGCTCCAATGGCAAGAATGAAAGCTCACCAATGATTGATTACACAAAATAACATATGATGAATTTCATTGATTAATAAGCACTCCTTCTATAAGAAAGGCAGATATATTAGTATTATAGGAGGATGGAGACCGATTCACATTCCATGATGCAAAACCAACATGTAAAAAATCTAAAAAAAAACTAATGTTATTCCATGATGCAAAACCACCATCTGAAAAATCTAAAAAAAACTAATGTTGGGAGTGGGGATTTGAACCCAAAATATCTCACACGAGACCGATGCCACAGACCACTCGACCATGCTTCACTTCATGAGATGGGAGAGTTAGGGAATGTTTTGTAGCCTTAGATGTAATACATGTACTCAACGCCACCATCACAATTTTTAAAACTTCCTCAAGCTTGACGATCATCTAAAAATTTTATGAGAATATTAGTGATACATCAGGACCATCCACAAAAAAATTTAAAATTTTCTAACATGGTCTGAACCATTTTTCATTCGGTTGAAATTTGCCGATCAGCCTTTAGTAGCACTCTTTGAATTTTTAAAAATTCTTCAAACTTGATCATAAAATTAAAATTGTATGGGAATATTATGGATGTGTTAGGACCATCCACAAAAATTTTCACAAGTTTATAATATGGTTTGCACTATTTTTTATTTGGTTGAAATTTACTGGTCAACCTTTTATCAAGACAGTAACATTGTTAGAATTTTTTAAAAATTATTAAAGTTTTATCATTATCTAAAATTTTTATGGGAATATTAGTGATATATCAGGACCACCCACAAGAAATTTCAAAAAAAAATTGACGTGTTTTAGATAACAATCACCAAGATCTTGGCAAATCTCAGCGAGATCTCAAAAATCTCGGTAAAAAAAAACGGATTTGAATTTTGCTTTTTGGGTTTCGTCTGAAATAATGAGATTTCATCAAAAGTTTGGATTTCGTAGGGTGACGAGATGTGAATCGAAAACGAGATTTGGAACCTTCCTTGTAGCTGATCAGACAGATGTGACTGATTTGGTAGCTGAAGCCGATTTGGAGGGATGAGACTAAATTTGGATGCGGGATTGAAGCTGGCAATAGATTTTTGGTCGAAGTCTATTGTTGGAAATTAAAGCCAATACGTATTTCTACAAGAATTATAGAAGGGTACGTTCGGTCTAGATGCTATAAAAGGAGTCGACGGGTAAGACAGAAAGACATCCAAGAATCAGTCAGTCAATTTTTTTTTTTTTACTTTTCATCGACTAGGAGTAGCTTCTTAGATTTGTAATCCTTCATCTATAATTTGATCTTAGTAAATAAAGTTGTGCATCGCCGATTTTGATCATCATCGAATTACACCATCTCAAGTATGATTTTTCTTCGATCTTTTTGCGTATCGCCTTTTTTTTGGAAGAATCTACCTTTGTCTTTTATCTAATGAGCTCAATCAGGCTGTTTAAATCTATCTGTTACTTTTAATCTAATTGATTTGAATAGCTATTTAGATCAGATCATCATTGAAAAATCAACCGGCTTAGCGGCTGATTGAATTACGTATTTTTCTTGCCGATTGCAAGATCAACTCGGTTGGCACGTCCGTAGCCAATTTAAACACGGTGTTTGCGCATGCTGGTGTTGATTAACCTTTCATTGCATTTTTTGTGTGAATAGATAGTCAAACTTAAATTTTTTAAATTGATGTAGGTACTAAAACAACTTATATTTGAAACGAGAGGTAGTACTGAACAGCAGTATCATTGAGTACTGAATAGTAGCAGTACCGATTAGCCCCGAGTCGTTCACGTACGTCGCTTGACTTCGTGGCAGGACTGTCTTTGCTTTTCTTAGCATAATATCTGGGAATCCTTGAAGTGGCACTTTGGCAAGAGTACTTCCTAAGTTCCTATACTAATTAATCTGCTGTCCCTAATCAAGAGGCTTCGAGTGACATCAGTGGGTTGATTTCACGGTGGAGTGCAACCGGCGGTGGTTGAGCGAGACGGGCGCTGTTGACGCTATCCTTGCGTGACTGCTTTTAGAAGAACGCAAAGCGAAAATTTTTTGGTTGTCTTATCCGGACAGAACGACCTTTACACTTTGCTATTAAACACATTTTTGGCTGTTTTAGAATTAGCATTCCGGGCGACACTCCTGTTCATCGGCCCTTATTTCTAACACTCTTGATTACTGGACATTACAAATTCTCCAGCCCTAGGATCGCCACAGTACATCCTAGGGCATGTTTGGATCTATTAGCAGCTAATATTTAGCCCTAATAGTTAGCTATAGCTAATATAGCTAGCTAACTATTTGCTGGGTGTTTGGATCCACCAGTTAATATGTGGCTAATATATGTTTAGGTTGATCAATTATTCAGAATGCCTCTGCTATTAGCTGCTATTGGTGGCAGACGTGAATGGTATTTTAGTTAAATGCCACCTATTAGCTGGGTTTAGCTAACTAATGAGATTAACTGATATATTAGTTGGCTATGTTTGAATCCACTTTAACTAATTTTTAGCAGTTAACTGTTATCTGTATGGATCTCAACAGTCCCTACGTAAATTCGTAATACATGCATGATGCATAGCCTCGACTAGATGGTCTTCGGTCCGAAGCTAGTGTGTAGGCTATGTTGGGGCTGCATCCGAACCGAATCCAAGAAAACGCCCTAGAAAAAAGGCCGACCGCATCAGACATCCTGTCCAGCCCGACGAGGCCTATTCGGCGCGCAAACTTCAACGCGCGCCTCCGCCAAAAGAAAAATAGCCACACCGCTACGACGATGCCGTCGGTCTAGTGACCGCCGGCGCCTACACGGCTGCCTACGCTACACCGCGCTAGGGATCGCCGTGTTCACGTGGGTGCCCATGTGAAGACCGGGGAAATCGAGGCCGTCGCGCCGCACGTTCTTTGCCATGCCACCCACCCGCGCGGAATTGGCCCCCTCCACGGCCGCGCGTCGCCGTCGCCGCCCGGCACGTTGGAGAGCGACGGCTTGCGCGTCCGGCCGGCGGCGTGGTCGCGCGATCGCGCATGCATCTCGCTTGCATTATCGACTTGCAGCCTCGTACGCTTTTGTAATGAAGCTGGTAGGTGTATGAATCTTCAACACAGGTCAGCACTCCATACTGCGCATGCATCTACGCTTCTCTCCGTTCACTCTTGTAAAACGTATTTCGAGTTTACACCTGGATTAAAATTACGTTAAAATTAAAAAAAATATGAGGTAAAATAATTTAGATGCCCCCACTCGTAAAACGTCTATATATAAATCTTATATAGATTAAAACGTCTATATATAAATCTTATATAGATGGCATGCAGTAAAGACGACCAGTGTACGATGGACTCAGATCTTAACTGGTCGTCGTTAGGTGTAGCAGCGGTGAATGCGATCCGGCCAGCCCTGCACTGCACCGTCAAGCTCTGACTTTTGAGTGGCCTACGCCGGCACTCTAGCCACGAACTGAAACTGATCGAGCGACTGGGAGGGGACAGCACGGCTCTATAGCCCTGCGACCAAGGGACACCTACGGGGTGGCCAGCGAACAAGGATCCTCCTCCATGGACTAGCTAGCCCCGATAGCCATGGTGTGTGGTCTGACGGGAAGACAGGCTCGAACCAACCCCTGTGACCAAAAACAGAAGAGACGCTGCTGTCCCTGTCCTCGTAACGTATGGTTCCCCAAGCTGTGTCAATCGAAGCAAGTGATCTCACTGCCTGGTCCGTATCGGTGTATCGCTATCACACGAGGCACATGTTTCAGTGGAGAAACCGAAGTTTGCACGCTCGATCCAGACAGGTGTTAGCTAGCCACTGGAAGCGTCCGTCGCATGTTTCGCATGTGGCAGATTGACGTGCGACGATCTTGTGATCCTAGCTCGTAATTAAGGGCATGGTTTTAAGCTGCCAGAAAAATTAGGCAGGATATATATATGCAACTGCGGGTGGTTTCGTGGGCTCTAAAAAAAGAGAGAGATTAGACCATCTCTTGGAAACTGTAGGATAACACGGTATGTAGGTTGGTCTGATTGAGAGACGACATTGTGCTAAATTAATTTGTGCCTTCGATTCGTATCCTTGCTGAATTCTCCTGTTATCTTGCAAGAGGAAAGAGAGTCGTCTTAATTATCTGTAATTGACCAAGGTTTTATTTCCACCTAGGGCGGCCCTAACTCCCAACAACAAGAGATCAACCTTCAAAAAAGAAAGAAAGAGAGAGATCTTTTGTGAACAGATTACGATATTAACCCCCCCCCCCCCCTTCCTTCTTGGTCAAAGTCCACAATTCTGCAAATAAAATCAACACGAACAAATTTGTCTTAAGGTATGATTGGACGTAGGGCGGCTTATCTGGTCAAGAAATTGCCAAAAAAACACAAACAATCAATCAGGCAAATAATCAATGAATCGAGAAGTAATGGTAAGCTCGTGCGTCCGGTCCAAAGCCGCCGGCCAGCTCTATTGCGGTATTGCCGCCTGCAACTGCAATCCGTCTAGACGTCACGCTTGCCGATGGAATCAACCGTCGTAAACTAGCCTTAGCTCAGTTCTACGTAGATGCACGCCAATTAAAAATAGTTACACACACACACGTACGTATTCAGTGAAACAATACGTACGCTTCGCTAGACATGAAGCCTCAAAAACATTTCTTAGTATGTGTATAATAAAGACACACACACGTATACGCACGTGTAAGACATAAGTACCATGCACGTGAGTTATGTGCGTCCTTAGGCCTTAGCCGTCTTCTTTACCGTAAAGCTATCTCCAACGCGGTGGTATTTCTTCTCCAGTTCAGCCCTTCTCTGATTAGACAGTACGACTCCCTAAAAAACAGTACGATCAATGGCCGACTTCATGTGTTCCTGGCCTGTCCTTCCTTGGCTGCCAAATCTCTTTTATTCTAAGCTCTCACTATCGACTTTGCATCGAGCAACTGGCAGGGGGCACAGAGGTGAAGCAGGAACCATCATTATCTTCTTTTTTCTCTCGATTACGTGGTGTGCTCACCAGCCACCACTGTCTCTGTTCTTGTAGGCAACATACGTGAGAGTTCCTTAACTCGACAAGTGGCTGTGCCGGCTTGCTTGCTGCCCTTTTGTGCTTATTATCCCAGATCTTTCTCCTCGATCTCTCTCTCTGATCTCTCCTCGATCTCTCTCTCTCTCTCTCTTTGGATTTTCTAGAAAAGTGAGTTGGATAATTGAAGTTACCTATCTTCGCAAAATTCCTCGTGAACCTAACTTGCTTGGTAGAATCGAATTTACAACCTTTTGTGTACAGGCAACAACAATCTAGGCTGCCGAGAGAATCTGTCGCATGACTTATTACGCCATCTCTTCTGGAAAATAACAACGCAGTTTGGAATGGACATTGCAACTGCATTGTTTATCCGTTGCAGTCCATGCCTACAGCCCTACACAGAGCAACATCCAAAGCTCAAAACCTACAGAGCCGTGCTTGTGTTCGCTGTTTCACCTCTTTCCCCAAGAATTGTTAGTTGGTTGGATAGCTGAACTCAAACCTATCCTCTCTTCACAAAATTCCTTGTAGACCTAACTTGCTTGGTAGAATCGAAATTTCGAGACTTTTACAACCAGGCAAAAACGATCTTGGCCAGTGAATCAGCACACAAAAACCTTGACGCTAGCAGTAATGGAATATATGCCTGTTATCGTTAAGGTACGCCATGGCGGAAGAAGGAGAGCATCTCAGGAATGCGCCCGTGAGTGCTCAAGTGTTGACATCATGACGAATAAGTCCAGGCATAGCCCGTGCAGACATGGAAATTAGCTCGGCCTTTCGGAGAAATGGACGCTGGGCGCGGCATCACCACCCTGAATTCGATCCGACACGATAGCTCGAATGATTCTTCTCGACCTGACAAGCAAATTGAAAGCTGAACAAAGTGGGATTACCCAGGCTGCTAAGCGTGCATGAGTGCTTTAGTTCATGGGAATTAGAGAACGATAATAGGCAAGCATTTTCGTGGCAATGGGCCCCCTTCGTATAGTAATATTGCATTATTGGGGTGTGCCTATGCGGATAATTTTCACAAGCACATAGAGGCTGGAAGAAGGGAGAAAGAATTTTCTCGACACTTTGGCATCACCTGCGACAAATTTGCCTTCAGCAGCCAAGTAAAAAACGCGGCTTTTGCCAGTTGATGAATTGTCAGTGGAATATCTCAGCTTAACTCATCAGAAGCCTACCAACACACCAACCCAGAGCTTCTTTCACGCCTCGATGAACTTCATATGGATGTACCTACATGCTTTCAATAAGGCAGGAAATGGAACTGGTTTCACAACCGTGCTTCAAAGAAAGACTGCCAACCTGAAGAACATTTGAGCAGTAAAAAAGCCCATCAAACCATGTAAATTACAAAGATGGCAAAAACAAGCCCCTCATGCTCTACAAAAATCAGACCTACGCACCTAACAGAAGCTGGCCCCATGGTCCATGCTCTTTGGTTCAGTGGCATATGGAGTTCAGGTGTCACTTTATCCTTCAGAATTATCTGCAGATCTCAACTCTATGTTCATGTTATCTAGATAACCCTTTGCACAAAGGATCATTCTCAATGTCACTAAGCAGCTCTTCAACTGAATCAACTGTAGATCTTCCATAATGATTATGTCAACTGAAAACATGAAACAGAGAGGTGTAAGGAATTTGATGTCATCATGTTACTTGGTGTATGTACTGGAGTATGCAAACTGCAGCAAACTTATCAGTCATTGTTTTCATCACAACTGGATCATGTAGTTTCAGAGGATCTAAAAGGACTTCTACACACTGGAGAAACAGCAAAACCAATCAGAGCACTTTGCTAACAAAACCCATGAAAAGAGAGATGAAAAGAGCAAAAAACATGTCACAAATGAAGCAGCCTAGCAGCAGTGTTATAATACTAAAATGTACCCAATGGCCACAAGAATACTGCACGCAAACACCAAATGTAGTTTTCCCATGTTTGAGCAAGAATGTGCACATAAGAAAGAGGACCATCACCTTTGAGGTAAAATTTTCATCCCAATATGTGTAGCTCGGTTCGTCAAGTCTCCCAGTTTTACAAAGTTCTCCAACAAGAAGCCTTACTTGTACTGCCTGCTTTATAGAAAAGAAAACATTAGAAAACATAAATTGGAACAGGGCGTTAACCATCCTAGCACAAGAACACTTTACATCTGGATTCAAGCTGAATGGATAGCCCACAACGAACCCGGCAAGGGGGGTACTTTGCGACCTATCCACAAAAGCAAAATAGCATTGGTGACAACATCTTGAATGTGCATTATTGACAATCAAACAGAGGTCAGAGCTCTAGAAAAATTAGAACACATGGAGCAAGTAATGATTGAGAAATTATCAAGTTCATAAATTCATCGAACACTACTGCCAAGTCAACTAAGGGTTTTTTTTTTCTTTTTGCGGTTGATGTGTTGTGGCACACTGTGATGTAGTTAATTACAGGAGTCTTTACCAACTCTAGAAAGATATTTTGCTATGGCTCTAAAATAGAGGTTGTTAATTAGTTAGTGCATCAAAAAGTAGCAAAATTTAAGTGCTTTCAAAAAGCCACCAGAATGTGTCATGTACGGGCGCACCTATAGGCGCCGTCGTGACGCCAGGAGGGCTGCGGAGCGCGCGCCCAAGGCAGGAGCCACCATCAGTGGCTAAGTTTAGAAAGATAAGATCTAGTTTCCTTTTGCATGCCTTAATTAGAGGAGAAATTGGTAGTTTCCTTTTGCATGCCTTAATTAGAGGAGAAATTGGTTGGGCCATTGGCCATATATACCATGTATTAGACTTGGAGAGAATTAAGCAAGATCAATTATTCTAAAGTTGCTCCTCTCCCTCAAACTCTCTCAAGCCACCAGTGAGATCTTCTCACGGTGAAGGCCTGGAACGCGACTACGAATTACGTAGCCGCGGTCGGGCGACGTTGGGCGTTGAGGCGCTTGACAACCTGGTATCAGCATCACGTAGATCCTCGGACAACCGCTCCAGCCCTCCACCATCCCCCTCCACGCACACCTCTTCCACCGGCCACTCCACCACCATGGCTGAACCCACCATCAAGGACCTCATGGAGATGATGAAGTCGTTCAAGACTGAGTTGTCTTCCGTGAAGGCCGACATGGCCACCATGAAGGACAAGTCGTCATCATCGTCGAACAGCAGCGGCGGCGGGCGCGAGGAGCCTCCTCGCGATCTGGATCGGCCCCCAAGATTCCAGAAGCTCGACTTACCCCGCTTCGATGGCAAGACCGATACGATGCTCTTCATCAACACATGCGAATCCTATTTTCGCCAACAACACCATGCCGGAGAGGAGCGCGTGTGGATGGCCTCCTACAATCTCGAGGACGTCGCGCAGCTGTGGTACATCCAGTTGCAGGAAGACGAGGGAACGCCGCCATGGGGACGATTCAAGGACCTCCTCAACCTTCGTTTCGGTCCACCTCTCCGCTCGGCGCCCCTGTTCGAGTTGTCGGAATGTCGCCAAGACCGGACCGTGGAGGAATACTCCAACGAGTTTCGAGCTCTCTGCCAGTGTGGCGGCTCGGGGAGGACCAGCGCGTCCAACTCTACACCGGCGGCCTTCTTCCCCCATTGAGCCACGCTGTCCGCATCCACAATCCGGAGACGCTCGCCGGGGCCATGAGTCTCGCCCGTCAGGTCGAGCAGATGGAGTTGGCGCGGCTACCTCCACCGGCCGCCCGGGGAGCCCCTCGGGCCCTGCTTCCAGTACCGGCGCCTCGGCAGCCGTTGCCCGCCCTTCCTGCACCACCAGCGGGCGCGGCCCAGCCGCGACAGGAAGGCCCGCCTTTGAAGCGGCTGTCCCAGGAGGAACAGGCGGAACGGCGCCGTCTCGGCCTCTGCTTCAACTGCAATGAGCCATACTCCCGCGGCCACAATCGTGTCTGCCGCCGCATCTTCTACCTCAACGGCGTCGAGATTGCGGCCGCCGACAAGGAACCAGCAGGGGACGATCAGCAGGAAGGCGCTCCTGTCTTCTCACTCAGGGCAGTGGCCGGTATGCCCATCTGTGATTCCATGCAGGTGCGGGTCTCCCTGGGCGCCACCGCCCTCGTCGCGCTCCTGGACACCGGCTCCACACATAATTTCATCGCCGAGGACGCTGCCCGCCGCACCGGCCTGCCGATCCAGCCGCGCCCGCGTCTCACGGCCACCGTGGCCAACGGCGAGCGCGTCACTTGCCCGGGCGTCATCCGCCGCGCCCCGGTCATCATCGAGGGTGAGACGTTCTTCATCGACCTTTTCGTCATGCCGCTCGCGGGGTATGACCTCGTCTTGGGGACTCAATGGATGGTCACCCTTGGCCGGGTGGTGTGGGACTTCGTCGACCGCACCGTCTCCTTCCTGCACCAAGGCCGACAGGTCTCCTGGTCGGACGTCGCCGACCGTCGGCCACCCCTACTCGCCGCCACCACGACACCGAACACCCTCCTTGAGGAGCTGCTGCACTCCTTCGAGGGGGTGTTTGCAGAGCCAGCGGGGCTGCCACCGCAGCGCGCACGGGATCACGCCATCATCCTCAAGCCCGGCTCTACACCTGTGGCGGTTCGGCCCTACCGCTACCCGGCGGCGCACAAGGACGAGCTGGAACGGCAATGCGCCGCAATGCTGGACCAAGGCATCATACGCCGCAGCGATTCGGCGTTCTCATCGCCGGTACTGCTGGTCAAGAAGCAGGACGGGGCTTGGCGGTTTTGCGTGGACTACCGTGCTCTTAATGCCCTTACCGTCAAGGATGCATTCCCCATCCCCGTCGTCGACGAACTCCTTGATGAGCTGCATGGTGCGCAGTTCTTCACCAAGCTGGACCTCCGCTCCGGCTATCACCAAGTCCGGATGCGACCGGCTGATGTGCACAAGACGGCGTTCCGAACCCATGACGGATTCTATGAGTTCCTGGTGATGCCGTTCGGGTTATGCAACGCCCCGGCAACATTCCAGGCGCTCATGAACGACGCGCTCCGACCATTTCTTCGTCGGTTCGTCCTTGTTTTTTTTGATGATATATTGATTTACAGCAAGACTTGGGCAGATCACTTGCGACACATCCGCGCCGTCCTCGCCGAACTTCACCGCCATGTCCTCTTCGTCAAGCGATCCAAGTGCATCTTTGGGTCACCGTCCGTGGCATACCTGGGCCACATCATCTCCGCCCAAGGTGTGGCCATGGACCCGGCCAAGGTACAGGCCATTCACGACTGGCGGCACCCCGCTCGGCGCGCGCAGTGCGTGGCTTCTTGGGCCTCGCCGGGTACTACCGCAAGTTCGTCCACGACTACGGCAAGATTGCGGCGCCCCTCACTTCGTTGCTGAAGGAGGGTTTTTCCTGGAACGACGAGGTCCAGGCAGCCTTCCAGGCGCTCAAGGCGGCCGTGGCGTCGGCTCTCGTGTTGGCGCCGCCCGACTTCACCAAGGGCTTCATCGTTGAGTGTGACGCGCCCACGCATGGCTTCGGGCGGTCTTGCTGCAGAGCACCATCCGATCGCCTATTTCAAAGTGGCCGGTCGCCCCAGCCGACACCGCTCTGGCGGCATATGAGCGGGAGCTCATTGGGTGAGTACGCCAGTCGCGCCATCGAGGCCGTACTGTGAAGCGCGCGTTCGTCCGCACGTACCACTACAGCCTCAAGTTCCTCCTCGACCAGCGCCTCTCGACGATCCCGCAGCACCATTGGGTGGGCAAGCTCCTCGGCTTCGACTTCTCGGTGGAATACAAGCCGGGTGCCACGAACACCGTCGCCGACGCACTATCCCGGCGCGACACCAGCGAGGAGGGTTCGGTCTTGGCGCTGGCCGCGCCTCGCCGACCGTCGGCCGTCTTAAATCATGCTCAACGACAAGACCCAGCCCTGGTCGCCATCAGGGATGAACTAGCAGCCGGCACAAGGGGAGCGCCGTGGTCGCTGCTGGACGGCATGGTGGCGTATGCTGATCGGCTCTACATTCCACCGGACTCACCACTGCTGCTCGAAGTGGTGGCTGCTATGCACGACGACGCCCATGAAGGGGTGCAGCGGACTCTACATCGCCTCCGCCGGGACTTCTACTTCCCCGCCATGCGCCGCGTGGTCCAGGACTTCGTCCGCGCCTGCGCCACGTGCCAGCGCAACAAGTCGGAACACCTGCACCCGGCGGGCCTGCTGCTGCCCCTGCCCGTTCCCCAGGCCGTGTGGTCCGACGTCGGCTTGGACTTCATCGAGGCGCTGCCTCGCGTTGGGGGCAAATCGGTGATCCTCACAGTGGTCGACCGGTTTAGCAAATATTGCCATTTTATCCCACTGGCTCACCCCTACAGTGCAGAGTCCGTGGCCCAGGCGTTCTTCAGCGAGATTGTTCGCCTACACGGGATCCCTCAGTCCATGGTGTCGGACCGGGACTCCGTGTTCACCTCGACGTTCTGGCGGGAGCTTATGCGACTCACCGGCCCCAAGCTGCACATGACGTCCGCCTTCCACCCGCAGTCCGATGGCCAAACGGAGGCAGCCAACAAAGTCATCGTCATGTACCTCCGGTGCTTCACTGGGGATCGACCACGTCAGTGGCTGCGATGGCTGCCATGGGCGGAGTACGTCTACAACACGGCGTATCAATCGTCGCTCAAGGACACTCCTTTCAAGGTGGTCTACGGTAGGGACCCCCCCTCCATCCGCTCTTATGAGCCTGGAGCGACCCGGGTGGCGGCGGTGGCCGAAACAATGGCTGCACGCGAGGAGCTCCTAGCGGATGTCCGCTACCGCCTGGAACAAGCCCAGGCCGTCCAGAAGAAGTTCTACGACCGCCTGCACCGACCGGTCTCCTATGCCGTAGGTGATCGAGTCTTTCGCCGTCTTCGCCAAAGGGCGACTTCTTCTCTTCCACAGGCGCCCAAGGGCAAGCTGAAGCCGCGCTTCGTCGGGCCTTACCAAGTCACCGAGTGCATCAACCCGGTGGCTGTTCGTCTAGCGCTGCCCCCGCGTGCCAAGCTACACGATGTCTTTCACGTCGGCCTCCTCAAGAAGTTCGTCGGCCAAGACCACCGCCACGCCACCTCCTCCCACCCACTCAACATGGGGCGGTGACTCGAACCTGAGCAGTCGTTTCGCACCGGCCGACAAGGGTGTTCGGCAGTGCTCATCCGCCGAAAGGGCAGTCCACCGCTGGTGCTACATGGGAGGATGTTGCACTTCCACGACAAATTTCCCGATTTCGGCTCGAGGGCGAAGCCGATCGTCGAGGGAGAGATGTCATGTACGGGCGCACCTATAGGCGCCGTCGTGACGCCAGGAGGGCTGCGGAGCGCGCGCCCAAGGCAGGAGCCACCATCAGTGGCTAAGTTTAGAAAGATAAGATCTAGTTTCCTTTTGCATGCCTTAATTAGAGGAGAAATTGGTAGTTTCCTTTTGCATGCCTTAATTAAAGGAGAAATTGGTTGGGCCATTGGCCATATATACCATGTATTAGACTTGGAGAGAATTAAGCAAGATCAATTATTCTAAAGTTGCTCCTCTCCCTCAAACTCTCTCAAGCCACCAGTGAGATCTTCTCACGGTGAAGGCCTGGAACGCGACTACGAATTACGTAGCCGCGGTCGGGCGACGTTGGGCGTTGAGGCGCTTGACAGAATGTAACAATGCCTAACACAAGTAATCTATACATGAAATGCTGTATTACTGCAAAATAACTGATCTATTGCTAAATCATTTTTTATTTATTTGTGGGCAATGCCACCCTTGAATAAATGAGATGAGTAAATTGAATAAAAAAGCCAATATGAGAAAAGACCTGAAACCCTGACTTTCTTAATGCCAATGAGTATTTCCCTCTTCCCTATTAAATAGAAGCAAAATGGGCATTTCCAAAATGCAAAATCAACCTTAATAAAAAGATATTTAATAAAATGGCAGTGGTGCTGCACAAGCATTAATTATAGCATGATGTGATATAGCACATTGGGATTTGGGAAATCAAATTTTTGTCGAGTATCTTTAAGGTTTTAATATCTCAAGAATTGAAATTTATCAAAATGTGGACAGGTATATCCAACGTAACAACATTTTGAAATCGTCTGCCATCAAGTTAATGTATGTCTTTGTCCTACGCAGGACGCTGCATGAAACATTCAATGCACTTGTTAATCCCCCATACGGAAGTCCATTTTATTAAGAAAATACATGCAGATTATCTATCTCATCACCGAATTATAGAAAAGAGCGGTTACTAAGGGTGCGTTTGGTTGGGTGGATAAAGGTGGATGGGATATGGCCATCCATGGATTTGGAGTCATCCAATTGTTTGGATGGGTGGATGGATAGGATATGGTCATCCAGTTTTTGGGAATATTCTCTCAAGATGCTGGATAAAGCCATCCAAATAAAAAGGCCGGATGTGCTCATCCAGTTTGCTGCACGAAGAGGTGTACACGGTCAAATTCAAATTTCGGCAAAGTTTTCTTGGCCAAAATTAAACTTCGCTCAAAATATGGTCAAATTTTGTTTGAAAATTTAATTTTTAGTAAAAAATTGTCCAAAAATAAAAATTTGTTTGAAAATGCAAATTTTATTCAAAAATTCAAAATGTGTCAAAAAAAATCAAATTTTGGTCAAATTTTATCCAAAAATTCAAATTTTGTCAGAAAATTTAAATTGTGATCCAAATTTTGTTCAAAATTCAAATTTTTATTAAATTTTGTCCAAAAAAATTCAAACCAAAATTCGAAATCTTGATTACAACTATCTCATCCATCTAACCAAACAAAAAATTAGTTCATCCCATCCATCCAACCAAACAAAAAATTGGCTCATACTTATCCACCAAACCAAACAACTACCTGGATGGATTCATCCCATCCAAGTTGGATGGCCATATCCCATCCAACCTCATCCAGGCAACCAAACACACCCTAATGTGTCATAGTATTTTCCTCAAGGTAGAAGTATTGACGACATTTGAGCCAAGTAGATTGTTGTGAATTCAAGAAGACAGTCCACATCCAAAAAAAATTAGGTCTTATCTTGTCATGCTTTCAATTAATACCTTAATAGATTGGCAAAACGACTTCATGCCAACAATATGAGTTAAGGATTGCAAAATTCTAGATAAACATGCACTTAAGCAAATTTGGACACACCCTGCCCATGTGCTCTTGGTCTGGGTGGAACAAACCAAACAAAGTTTACCACCATTGTGTTGTACAAGGGAATCAACCAATTGATGTGGTGATACACAACGATAAACGATTCAATAATCACACACCTCTTGCATTACCAGATCAAGTTGAATGTCTATGCAAGGAAGAGGATGCCTGTGATTTATGCATGGTAGTTCAAACAAGCCTTACAAGGCAAAGAAAGTGTATGATCGAAACAGGTACAGCGGGGTTGGATCTTGCGTCACAACATTTGTAAATCGCAAGGGTATTTTTCCCCTAAAAATGTAAAGGTCTATACAGTCATTTCCTAACAAATTAAAGTGTACATTACATTCAAGTAAACAGAAGGACCTAACACAACGGCCACAGGCCCACAGCTCAACATTTCGTGACAACTGTGTCAACTTCAACATACAAGCATTGCTGTAATTCTAGAACACTATCTTGCAAAGAGTAAGTTCACATCCAAATTGAAAGAATTTCTGGTAGTGCTTTGTATGCGATTGGAAGGTTCCAATTCCAACAGGACAATGGTTCGAATGTTGTAAAGCAAAATTTTTCTATACATTGAAGGAATGGATTGTAAATTCACTACTACACTAAATCGTTAAGAGCAACGGAATATAAACAGTCTCCTACATCATCACACAGCACAGTGACGTTTAAATTGGATGGACAGTTGGACACCCTGAAGTCACTAAACCTGTGTGCCCTATGCAACACCAATTGTTAGATGCGCTGATGCACATACCTCAGAGGCAAGGCAATCCTGTTTTGTTCATCAGAAACGGCCAGCCCAACATACTAACTGCCAACGTCGAGCCCGAGCAGCTGAGCCTGCTTGTTCGACCCGCCCTTGAGGACTTTCCGCAACAATTCCTCCGCTTTCAACAGCCTCATTTGTGTACCTCCTCCGCTTTCAACCGCGAACACAGAAAGGCGGCAAGCCGATTGAGTGATTAATCCCTCTACGCAGTGTCAGAACCACAGATTGAACACGATCAGGGCTGCCATATCGCAGTAAGGCTAGTATCAGATATTCAAATTGCACTCGAATTCAGCCGCAACAAAAAAAAAAGTATTGGATAATTGCATAACAGTGTAGCATACTAGAACGCAAATATGGACTCGCAAGTTACTAGAATACACACATTTAGCACATTTGCACGTGGCTCATTTACTTACGAAATATCACTGACCTACGCAAGAGGTGGCGAGGCGACGGCGCTGCGATCCGGGGGGCAGCGGCGATGTGGGATCCCTGACAGCGTGTCGGGCAGACGGCGACCTAGGAGGGGGGCCTCCGAGCGGGATACAGAGGTGAGGTCGGAAGGGAGGCCTCGTCGACCGCCGAGGAGCGACCGAATAGGAGCACCGAGCGAAGACGGAGGCGGAGCGGCGCGTCGCGCGACGGGAGGAGTTGGGCGGATGATTCGTGACTTGCTCGCATCGGGACGAATTGGGCCGACGCGCTGGGCTGGGCCAACAATTTTTGTGGTAGGTTATATACTTAGGCATGTCATGTACAGTGATAGGCTTGTCTGTAATAAGATTTTGTGTTGTCTGCTGTAGCAAGATTCCAAGTGAAAATTTGTCTTTTTTGTAACTTCTAGCATAGTATGTATTTGATCAAGAAATTTTATACGTAGATGGGGTAAGTTGAGATGTACATCCATGTTTTTTTTAGAATTTTTTGAAACATTTTTTTAGTAGGATTGCACGTTGGTTGCACGAAAACTTTAATTGCACTGGATATTTTGCCCTGTAATAAACCTCTAAAGTCATCTATAGTTGTCTATTAGCAATTTAGCATTAAACCCACGCTTTGCTGTGTTAGTTTTTCTATCCCTTTTCTTTCTAAATTATTATTAATGGTTTTTTGTTTTTGGTCATGAACATGTTTGTGAAAAAATATGAATAAAATTATTCATTTAGGGATATAGGGTCGATTGGTCGTTTCATTGTTTAAATAAGAAAATAATTTTAAGAAAACCCTTGATTAAATTTGTCATAATACATGCATGTGAAATTTGCGTATTTGTGTTATGTGTTTGTATATAGTGTACAGGGCCGGTCCTGGCATTTTGGGGGCCCGGGACGAAAACTTATATGGAGGTCCCATCCAACTCCTCTTATATATATATATATATATATATATATATATATATATATATATATATATATATATATATATATATATATATAAAGCCTTTTCTGTACTCTTGGGAGTATGTACTCCCACCCCCAGTATACCACTTAAATGAATGTATTATACTCCTTTATCACTTTCAGTATACTCCAATAATAATTCTAAGATACTACAATACGGCATGAATGAAAAAAATTCATGGGAGCCATTTATTTTTTGTTATATACCGTTTTTCATGTGTAAAAAGAGTATATAAACAAATTATGTTATAAATGATGGATTTTAATGAAATTTTTCGTGGAATTCACTTTGGAGTATTTTATAATTAGTATTAGAGTATACTCAAATAGATAAAGAAGTATAACAAATCATTTATGCAGTATTTTGAGAGTGGGAGTACGTACTCCCAAGGGTATGGAACCATTTTCCTATATATATATATGTGTATATATATGTATGTATATATATGTATGTATATATATATATATGTATATATGTATGTCTATTGATACCAATCTCGTCCAATAACTTCTTCTCAATGCATAAAGTCGCCAAATCCTCTTCCTCTACGGCAACTATCGCCAACTCATCATTTGGGTTCGACGAAGCACTTAGTATCAGGGCCCTGACTTGTATTACTCTTTAAAAATTTGTCCATAACTCCTCTCTGTGTTTCTATGAAGTCATCCGCACGTTTTTTTTTCTTTTTCTTTTTTCGCTACCGGATGGATACCTTCTAGATGACATGATAAGTTGATAACGCATGGCGCTGAAAATAATAATAAATGTATCGAAAATTAAATAGTGTAAGATTAATAGGGAAAAGAGATTAGGGAAGATTAATATTCTATACCTCGGATTAGGGACGATCACGGCTCGTCGGCGAATTGCCCGGACAACACTAGTGCACCACGTCCAGGCGATCGCCCTTTTTTCTCTCTACGCGTCGCCAGACTCGCCGCGTCCAGGCGTCGCCTCTCCTGTTTTTCCTTGGATGAAACCCCTAGGCCCTAGCCGCTAGCCACTAGGAAGCATTATTTTGGTGAAAACCCTCTTTCCTCAAAAAGACTTCCAGTCGCTCACGTCATGGCGTCCTGCACAACTAGTCCAAAGCATGGGTCGACACTTTGCTTAATTACTTTGGGGTTTTAGACTGCAGGCAGAGCAGAACACGTACCAAGCATAGGCCGGCACTTTGCTTAATTACTTTAGGGGCCCTTGACTTTGGGGGGCCCGGGGCGGTCGCCCACCCTGCCCCCCCTCAGGGCCGGCCCTGATAGTGTATCCTACAGAGTTGTAGAAAGGACTAAGGTAAATAAAATGACTTGTTTTATGTGTCATAGTATTTGTCAGCTGTCATCTTGTTCTAGTATAGTAAAGCATGACTTTTATCAGGGTACACATACGGAGGAGCCTGTAACTCCTTTATCTCCCTTTTCTACTTGTATCCCTCATTAGTTAAGAAGTGTAGCGGACACTATGGCATAATACTATACAATTGAAAAAAAATGGCGGATGCACGGATGCATGAGGGGGTTAGCACACCCCCTCTACCTATTGCACCCCCCCAATCCTCATAGGATGCACATGGTTTGTTGCCATGTGGTGGGGGAGCATTGGTTGCCGCCTGCTAGAGCAGCCGAGGAGACACCATTGTCCATCGCACTGCGCAAGAAGAAGCAGCCACCGAGCGTCTGAGCTAGCTAGAGAAGGCAGGTTGAAGAGGAGAAGGGAGTAGGGGCCGACTGTGCCAGTGATTGCACGATTCATGGTTGCACCAAACCAGCCTCAGAGCTCCTTAGACAAGTCTAACTTGAAACAAACCGACAAACTCAAACTCCAATTCCCCATTCGGCCATTTCCCAAATCCTCAAATCCCTAAGACTAGAGACTGGAGCACTCGTCGACCATTGGGTGGAGGAGGGGTGCCGGTCGCCGGGCACACCACGCCATCACTCCGAGTGAAGGAGGGCTTGAGGGTCACCGCCGCATCGAGCTCATCGAGTTGCCGCATTGGGTGAAGGAGTCGGGGGCCTGCACCGCTGGGTGAAGGAGGGGCCGAGGGGCCCGCGCCGGCTGCCTAGTAAATGAGCCAGGAGGGGGTCGGTCGCCGCCAGGTGAAGGAGTCAGGCTTGGGGCACCCGCCACAGGGCACCAGGTGAAGGAGGGTTGGAGGGGGACGGGAGGCGGGGCCGAGAGGGGAGGCGCCGTTGCCGTGAGCCAGGGTTGAGAGGGGAGACGCCTTGCTTGTCGCCAGTGGGGTGGGGAGGAGGACCGGAGGTCACAGGAGACCAAGGCACTTAGCCAGGCATGGGGAGGAGGTCCAGGAGGATAAGGTAAGTTAATTAGTAAATGTAAATTGATTAGTAAATTGGTTTGTAAATTGATTGGTAAATTGGGGAGTCCAGAGAGACTAAAGGGAGACTCTTTCAGCTAAATTGAAGAGAGCTAGAGTCCAGAGAGGATAAGGTAAGCATCAGATTTTTTGTTTTAATTTTAATTATTATTATTAATGCATACCGTTCGAGTCTGTGCAAGTTATGCTATTCAATTTGTGCTCAGATTGATGTTCCTACTGAAAGCAAAATAGGAGATCGTACTCATCGTTTCCATTGATAGGCATGAGAGTATATATGGTACAGGTTCTAACCAATTATGGTTAGGATACACACGATTACATGCCAAAGTTTAGCAGAGCTAAGTATGGAAACAAATTCCTGGTAATCCTCCTTGCTAATCTTGTGGACTCCTTGCCATGCACATGGATTCCTTGCCATGCATGTTGCATGTATGTCTAACACCCCCCCCTCAGTTTGGACGAGAGCCCGCCGAATGTTCAAACTGGAGCAAAACTCCTGAAAGACGCTGGTTGGTAGTCCCTTTGTGAATACATTCGCATACTGAGATGATGTTGGAACATGCAAAACGCGGACCTCCCCAAGGGCGACACGTTCCCGAACAAAGTGGAGGTCGATCTCAACATGTTTTGTGCGTTGATGCTGGACGGGATTAGTTGAGAGATACACAGCACTTATGTTGTCACAGAACACAACTGTCGCTCGCTGGAGTGGGTGGTGGAGCTCGGCAAGGAGTTGACGAATCCAACAGGACTTGGCAACTGCATTAGCGACGGCACGATACTCGGCCTCAGCATTGGAGCGAGAGACCGTCTGCTGGCGCTTGGAGTGAAAGGATCGAGGATGGACGCCTAGAGGGGGGTGAATAGGCGATTTACAATTTTTTAAAACAACGCAGCAGAAAAGAGATCGGAACTTCCGATATGGAGTCGGAGGTTCCGGTGTCTAATCGGAATGTTCGTTATGAGGTTAGAATATCCGATTAGAATAGAGTCTAGTGAATTGCAAAACTAATTACGCCTATACACAAAATGATTTCTACTTGAAGCTAGCACAGGCAAATATTAGCAACTAGTAGTAAAGCTAGTAGAGAAATAATCAACCCTAGATAGATCAATTCAATACAAGATAGCAAAGTAAAACAATAAGCACATGTAAAGAATTGACACGATGATTTGTTTACCGAAGTTCGGACTTTCTCCAAGGAGGTTCCTACGTCTTCGTTGAGGAGGCTCGGTCACACTTGAGCCGGGTCTTTTCCAACCCTATTCCTCGCCAATCTCGGTCACACTTGAGATGTGGCTTCACTTCTTGATTTCTTCCCTTTCGGAGGCGAAATCGGACCTTCACAAACTTCTCACGGCACACCACACTCGTTGGTTGCTCGTGAGCGACGCCTAGCCGTCTAGGAGTCTTCAAACTCCAAGAGTAACAAATCCAACAAATGGATGATCTTGGAAATGACCTGTAGTGCTCAAGATGTATCCCAATCTAACACTCTTAGCACTAACTCTCACTTCCCACACCTCACTCAAAGAGGGATCACTAAGATCACAAGGGAAGGAAACAAGGAGGATACTCAATCCACTCCTAATTAAAACACATGTGATTAGAGCTCTCTCTAGCTAATGAGATGACCAAGGAGCAACAAATGCATCACAAGGTATTCTCTCTACTCAACTAGCTCAACCTCTTGTTTAGCCCTTCAACAATATCCTCAACCCTCTCTCCCAACCGGCCAAGGGGGTATTTATACCCCACACCCAAAGACTAGCCGTTGGAGCAAGAAAACTAGCCGTTTTACACACATCGGAACTTCCGATCCCAACATCGGAACTTCCGATCAGGCAAAAACTCCAGATCAAACTCCATCCAATATACACATCGAAACTTGCATCGGAACTTCCGATCAGGCAAAAAATTCCAGCACAAACTCAATCCAATATACACATCGGAACTTGCATCGGAACTTCCTATGTATCGGAACTTTCATCGGAACTTCCGATCTGGGCAGAGAGTCACCTTTCCAGAAACCTCTCAAAAAGTTTCTAAGTCTAGATCGGAACTTCCGATCCAACATCGGAACTTCCGATCTGCCCAGAGAGTACTCTAAACAAAGAACTCTAGGAGAAACATCCAAGTCCTCATCGGAACATCCGATCCAAAGATCGGAACATCCGATCCAAAGATCGGAACATCCGATCCTCACAGAGAGGCACTCTTACTAGAACCAGTTCGAAAAGTTTCTAAGTCTTAATCGGACTATCCGATCACACTGATCGGAACTTCCGATCCCCACAGAGGATCACCTGAGACTTAGACAACTTACCCTCAGACTTTCCGAGAGATCGGACCTTCCGATCCCCTGATCGGAACTTCCAATCAACACAGAGAGGTCCTAGACTCTTACCAACAAACCACCGGACTTACCGATGGATCGGAACATCCGATCCAGACAAAAAGACAGACTTTTCCGGTGTACGTGAAGTGTTTTGTGTCTCTCATCTACTAAGGATAGATAACACTTGAGCACAGAGACACTTCTAAATCATCCACGTTGCATCCCTCTTAATAGTACGGCACGCCTATAACTAGACACTCTATCTAGTTACCTTTGACGCCGCACGCGATCAATCCCCTTTGGGGTCTTTATGATCTTCAATCATACCTCATTTCCCCGGGATTGTCACTTTGCTCTCTCTTGAAGTCCTCATGATTTACAATCATCTTCTCCTCAAGATCGTCACCCAGCTCTACTTCTCTTTTACCAGATCATTACCCGACTCTCACAACATCTTGTTCATCTCCTCTTGATGAACCTTCTTTTCATTTCTTCTCATCAAGATCTCCTCTTGACGTTCATCACTTCATGATGTCGTCATTGTCCCGTTTCTTCATCTTCTCAACCACTTGGATTAAATCCTACTTTCACAACTCTTTTGAAAACGTTAGTCCAACACACATGATTGCCACAATCATCTATTGCACTCCATTAACACATAATGAATGCCTCCATAATGATTGAGCACAACCTAAATCAATTTAATGAATAATATTTGTGTCTTAAGTATATTGATGCAATTAATGCTTCATTATACTCAAGAACTATCGATTATCCTTAATCGATCACAAGAACACTATTAACACATAATGAGCATTCTTTGATGATTAAGAGATAAACGATCTCAATTTAAATGTTCATTTAAATTGATATGAGTATATAACAACTACACGAGTTTTCATATACTCATGTTGATGGAAAGTAATGATCCATAATATGTGGAATGTATGAAAATGATCATTACTCTAAACCATCAACTATAGAATAAACTCCACAAGTATATGTGCATACATATAATTGACCTTGAATCAATATGCACATATTCAATTTTATTGATTTGGAGCATATCCTATGATACCATAAGTATACTACAACTAGGCATGTTAAATATATACTCAAATATTTAGTTTCAATGTATTGATCCTTTATATGTGGTAATGAGATATAGATCAATGCAATGAAACATTAAGTTAGAGTGTGAATGTGAGGAGCCGTCCAGACTGTCCTCGAGCTATTGGAACACCCCGTTAACCTCATTGGATTTGGAGGCTAGCAACGATTCGCCGATGGCGCTCGCGATGCTAGCATCCAAGCCCAAATGAGATAACAGTGGAACCATTCAAATAACTTCGACCCACAGTCCAGATTCCCCGGTATGCGACCGAACTCGCCAGATCGCCACGCATACCGGTTTCCACTGCCACATCAATTCAATTTGCATAAAGGGGACAACGAACTCAAAACCCCACAACCGAACACGCAACGCGGAAGCACAACAAGACGACTAAACCAAAGCACAAAGACAAACCTGACAACCACACAACTCAAACAATTCAACTAACATGCTAGATAATTACGATGATGCAACCTAAACCAAGGTAGCACAAAAATTCGAAATTTCGGCATGACCTTCCTAGATTCTAGGACATCCACTCAGCAGACAAGAAAAGCAGTTGATATAGCATGATAATATGGAAAGGATAAAAGCAACAAACAAGCATGGTAAGGACATCACAACACAACCACGATCAACAGGAGGAATACCAAGTCTTTAAGCCTTACAGGACAGGGAATACACAGCTAGCTATACAACAAAAGCGAGTTAACCAACATATTAGCAAAATACGGCATCTCCGGAAGTGTTCTGCCCCTGAACACTTCCGGGCGTGTGTGGCATCGCAAGTAACCTCTACTCGGTGTCCCGCCCGGGCACCGAGAGGCAGTAGGGACAGAACTCGCAGCCCTCCTGATCCTCACCTGAAAACCACAAAGCAGAAGCATGAGTACGAATGTACTCGCAAGACTTACCCGTGGTCCATATATGACCGACTCCAAAGGGTTATGCATTTGGGTACAGAAAGGAATAAAGCTGAAGGTAATAGTGCGGAAAAGCATTAACATTTGTAGTATGAGTATGACAGCTAAACCAATTACAAATTTAAAGCAGTTATTGATCGCACCTACTTCTAACATGAAGTTGAAAGGTAACAACACTAAAGTAAAGCAATTACAACCATTTTTAAAGCTCAAGTACAACGACGAGCCAGGAATTTAAGTTATTACTACGTTGAGTGTCGGATGACGCGAGCGTGCTCATATCCGAGAGCGCGGCAATTCGAATCGCTTAATTAACCCTGCAGGGAAGCGTTGATCGCACGACATGTGCCACAAGTACCTCATGTCAACCCCCCTCCCATCCATACCCATTCGTTGAACCATCTTCATGCGGTCCGAGCACCTAGCACCCCCTCGAGCGGCCCAAGCCCGACTTGGCCCTCGAGGGTCGGCCTAAGCCTCGCCCTCAACCACGTCCAACCGCATGAGGGCATGATCCATCGAACGGCATGTGATGAAAGAGTGGCTTACCCAACCATAATCAGGCATGCGATCAACCTAATGGTGCTCGATCAACATGGCACACAAACGGATCGGTCCTTGATTGACACAGGCGGGACTACGCCAATTGAGTCTCCATACCCAATTGATCCTACTCTCCCGCCCGGTCGCCAGTTATTAATATCTACCTCCAAGTAACATGACTGAACCCATTTCCAACATAGTTCACATGTGTAGTATTTAGTACTCTCAAGTGATGGAACCGTCCACCACTTGGCCCAAACCCGACCTCTAAGCAAACTAAGCATGGACACGTTGTATTTACCCATAAGCTAGCTCCAAGGAAAGGTTCAACAAGTGTCAAGGAGTGAGTGTGCAGCAATTAGGTTCTACTACCCTTACCACCATTGACTCCTAATGCAAAAACCTAATCATTTAATAAGCATTTTATTCACCAAAATAAACATATTTAAAGGGTTGAACATGCTTAGGTGCTTGCCTGATGCTTCTGCCGGAGTCTCAGTAACCACCTGCTCACCGTGATCACCCTCGACCACAGTCACGTCACCCTCCGCGTGATCGTTCTCTACACGACACATATATATGAAATGAGATGCATGCTATGCATATGAAATGAAAGGACAATTAAAGACCATAATGCAAACATTCATCGAGCCAAAACGAAATACAAGGCGAAATTCACAATAATAAACCAGCAACATTTGGAATCACTTAGCCATACCCCAACCAACATCCTTACTTTGGATTACCGCTTAGGACGGCATAAACACTATGAACGTATCTTTCCATCTACTCAACCAACTTGGGCGATTCCAATTTATGACTAAACATACGAACAATACCTACTCTTAATAGGGGCAAATGATATAGGACGAGAAGGAGCAGTAAATACTTAAATACTAAGAATGGAATTCTTAGTCTCAGTGTTTGGGGAAATTATGCAAGGATTGCACTATGTATTCAGTTAGCCGCATAGGTTCTCAAAGTATTAGAATTGGGAACACATAACACCACCCGACTTGCAAGACATGTTAATAGTCTTTACATCGCGAACCAAAGGAGGAAATAACATTCCCGAGCATGGCATCAATTCATTATCATATACCATGTAACCCAAAACATTAACCACGATCATCACGCCATGACTAAGCATTTAAGAACACCAAAACCTAGTATAGTATCAATTTTGTCATTTGCCATTATCACCCTATGGTACATAAGCATTCACAGACCCAAGGACAATAGCTCACCCTTATATCATAGTATCAAACTTCACATTTTCTATGTAAGGAATTCATTGGCCACAACTAGCAGGGTACTAATTCGCAATTATTCCGAATCATCGATATCGCTTAGCATCAACCAAAAACTATCTACCATGCACTGAACCTTGACAACGCCATTGCCAGCATGCTCATCTTACGCATCTACAGATTATTCACCGAAGCCTAGTAGCAAACCCCATCACCAGTTACCATGCCCAACCATATCGACAATTTAGTGCAAAGGCGTTCTACTAAAACACAAGCATACAACATACCGAAGGTAAAATCTCAGTGCAACCTATATACAACAACCTTACAGCACAAATCCTCATCCGAACCAAGCACATCCGGGCATAGCACCAATCCATCAATCATTATGCAGAGAACTCAGTAAAAGCAATTTAGCATCAACTTGCGCATCATTTGCTAAATGTGTTTATACCATAGTAAATCAGTATAGGGGATAGTAAATCAGACCATCCGAGCACATCACAGACCCGCACAAGAATAGAAAGATAATCAAATTCCATACCCTGGCATCGTGTTCAAAGAAGTATTCAGAGAAGTAATCAGTAACATAGTAGCATGCATCAACTACCATGTAAGTAGAGCAATAAAGGAATCAGCATCCTCATGATATACCCAAGCATTCAAGGACCCCCACTCATTTTAGCATCGATCTATTTATCATTTGCTAAACTCTTTCACATGGCAAATCAGTACAAGCACCCATAGCTAACCCTCAAGAAATCACAGATCAAGGAAGGATGATCTCAGTATTAGTGCTTAAATCTTAAGTATCATCAATCCCTAGTATCAAATCATTATGGAACCCTCTCAATCACAGTAAGGATTCAGCCTCCAGAGAAAGGAATAAGAACATCAGGGGATACCCAAACCTTAATCAGAACCGAATTAACGTCAGCAGCGCGAGACTAGGAATTAGGGGATCCCCAAACACTAAATCGAATCGAACCACCATCATTCCACACAAGAGGCAAGGGAGATCGGCATCCAGAGAGAGAGAGAGCACTGGGGGTCACCTAGCGGCTCGGGAGGTGGCGGAGGCCGGCTCGGCAGCGGCAAGTGGAGGAGGCCGGTGAGGCGACGGCGAGGAGGCAAGGTTGCCGTGGCGTCGGAGGCAGCCAGCGAGGAGGGAGGCGCCGGTGAAGGCGCGAGGAGGAGGGCGACGGCAATTTGGCGGCGCTGGCGCAGAGCCGGCCGGCCGGCCGAGCCAGGCGCGGAGCAAGGGGAGGCGCCGGCGTCGCTCCTCCCAGGTGGAGCTGTCGGGCGGGGAAAGAAAAGAAAAAGGTGGGGAGAGAGATGGGTGGAGAAGGAGAGGAAAATGGCTGGGGAACACATTGATTGATGAATTTACCCTTCTACCCTCATGCCACTCACATAGGAAATTAGAACCATGACAGTGAACTCCCCCTAAATGTGTGCATCCATGTAATATATGGATTGGGAAACATGATACACAGTCTTTGGTTAAAGCAGTGGAGAAATTCATACTTCAACTTAAATCCTAAGTATGCAATAAAATAATAAACATTGATACAATGCATACCTTGGGTTTTCTATTTTCCATCCAAATGTGAGGCTACTAAACATAAGCTCAATAAATATGTTAGTTTCATTAAAAATTAGATTTGTCAATGATCACCAATCATCCTTGATGAGACGAAAATAGTAATTACTTAAATTTTAGTCTCATATTAGGATTTGTCATTAATCACCAAAACCAACTTAATGGATCAACCTAATGGAGGTTGTACTTACATGGAGGATCATGAGACAAGATTGTCGTTGAGAAAAATGGCGTAGCCGGAGGTAGACTTCCGTGTGTCAGGACAGCCGGCCCAGTTAGCATCTGTATATGCGGTGAGAGACGTCGACGAAGTCCGGTGAAGCTGAAAGCCATGGTCGAGGGAGCCCTTGAGGTACCGAAGAATTCTCTTCAGAAGGTTGGCACGTATCAGGAATTTGTTTCCATACTTAGCTCTGCTAAACTTTGGCATGTAATCGTGTGTATCCTAACCATAATTGGTTAGAACCTGTACCATATATACTCTCATGCCTATCAATGGAAACGATGAGTACGATCTCCTATTTTGCTTTCATGGTATCAGAGCTAAGTATGGAAACAAATTCCTGATAATCCTCCTTGCTAATCTTGTGGACTCCTTGCCATGCACATGGATTCCTTGCCATGCATGCTGCGTGTATGTCTAACACCTACTTTCAACAAATTTTATATTAAAGAATTATAAGTTAGATAGGAAACGACGTCCCTGTGGAAACACATTTTTTTGTGAGGATACAAAAATGCAGTTTTACATGTATATTTTATAGTTTTTTATTTATCTTATCAATAAATGAAGATACCTGAAACATATCCTTGCCTTTAGGTTACGTAAATCTATAAATGCAATGGAGCTTTTTAGAAATATACGTCAACCCTGTGCAAAAGTTATGCCGCCATGTCTAGCTCTTCGTCGTGCCTAGCACACCCTCTATTTCCCTCGTGCGTATGCCACTGGTTGAAAATGTTGTAAAACGAGTAGTTCACCCACGTCGAACACCGGCAATCAACGAGAACACAAGAACACAAGAACAAGAGACACAAGATATAGGGTGGAGCTCTCTCTTCTTTATTGATCAATGTGTGTAAATACAATGGGAGGCACCCGGTATATATATAGCAGTCCCCTCAAGGAGAGTTCGGATTCGCCCACATATTAAGAGATAGACTCCTAACCGAATACGGTTAGGAGGTTATCTCATAACACTTCCCCTTGGGCGAATTCCGCGTAATGCATATGTCTCATTAAAAACTCCACTCAAAAACCCAGTGGGAAAAAAGAGATGGAGAAAAGAGTACATCACACTCGCTCTCTATGTTGCATTTGTTGCCTCATTAAAAACCTTTATGTGAGAAACATCAGGAAAACTCACAAAGGAAAAAAGAGTACAACTTATGATCTTCAGGATCATGTAAAGGGATTATGGTTCAGGGGTTTACTTCCCCTGAACTATGCAAAACTCTAAGCCGCCTCATTCCAATGCCATTAACATACCTTGGAAGGGGAATTTGGCAAGGATTTTGTGAATAAATCTGCTAGATTTTCACACGACTTAATTTGCATTATTTTTATCTCACCATTCTTCTGGAGTTTGTGGGGATAAAAGAACTTAGGAGCAATATGCTTCGTGATATTGCTCTTTACATAACCCAATTGCATTTGTGCAACACAAGCATCATTATCTTCATAGATAATAGTAGGGGAATTGACGGTATTCATACCATATAACTTCTGGACATGGTTGATTACCCGTCTTAGCCAAACATATTCCCGTGCGGCTTCCTTTATAATCTCTGAGTGACTATACCACCACAGAGGAAAATAAAAATCCATTCTGCGATTTCCTCATGAATGCACAGGAACATTATTCCTTCAGGGATCATATTTCCTTTTCAGGAGGAATCTACTTAGTCGATTGTACCACATCCTTATCGACTGTCTTTAATCCGTATTCAGTGACCCAAATACATATGCGGTCACTACAATCATCAACTGTATTGAAAAGTTTAAGCTTGCTGCCATCAAATATTAAATTTCGGAACGCCATTCCACTCATTTCAGGAGAACAGATTTCATCGTAATCGATGATGGGTCTCTGCTAAAACCCTTGTGCTACAAGTCTCGCTTTATATCTCACCACCTGGATATTTTCATATCTCTTCAGGATGAAAAATCCATTTGATCCTACAGGGAATATTTCAGAAATGTTATCACAACGAGACCAAGAACTTTCCTCTCATTAAGCGAGCGCTACCTCAATTGCTTTTTCAGGTGAACCTAGATGAGCGCTTCTGGCACTCTGCCATGGACTTTGGTTCTGGATCCAGATTTTAGCAATTTTTAGAGGCAAAATATGTCGACAATTGTAGTCTTTCTTCATATATAATTCTCCTGCATCACTCCAGGGATGTCTCTTTACCAATTTTCTTCCAGCTTCTCGTGATTTCCCACAACGATGAAGTCTGGGTGTTCCGACTTCCCAACGTTGGATTGTGCACACAAATATATACGTTGGGGATATCATCTTCAGGATGGATCACTTCAGGGATGTTACCATCTTCTAGATGGCTCACTTCAGGGATTTTCTCAACATCAGGTTGAGCTTCTTCCACTATCATAGGTAGTGTTCTCATTTATTTGGTTCTCCTTTTCTGCGGACGTCTCCGCGGAATTGAGTCCCGTGCACCTGGAGGCCTCCCCCTCATTTTATCATGAGGGTTAAGAGTGGGTTCAATATCCTTCTAGGATATTTTCACTCTTTCAGTGCATATCTTTGCAGGTATATGAGATCTTTCCACTACCTTATGATCAGTGAAGGCATTTGGCAGATTATTAGCTTATTTGTTGCAGATTTATTACTTTCCGAACTTCAAGTTCGGTCTCTTTAGTGCGTGGATCTAAGGACTCGGCATTCTTTAATTTGGTACTTATCTTCCCCTAATGCCGAAATATGTCCTTAGTACAATCATCGTACCGAACCATGTCTGAGACCCTCAACTTCTGGTGAGGTCCCATGGTGGTACGCCGTGGTGGAGAGATTGGCATGTATACAACACTGCCAAAAATTTTTGCAGATGGGAAATACTTAATTATCTTCCATGCACTATCTGCAACGGGGAAATTCCATTATATACAGTTGATTTGAGTTGAATTAATATCGCGATTTGTGCGATCAAGCGTGGCCCCAACAACTGGTGGGTAGCCTACTATTCTGCAAAGTGGTCAAGCAATAAATTTTATTCCCTTAATAATGACTCTGCAAGGTCATTCTAATATGTGGACATTAGGTATATATCACTTCGAAATTTCTCCAGGAAATTCAGTGATTCTTATATAAGTTAAAGGATCTTAACCATAAGTTTTCCTATAGTACAGCAGGGCATAAGAAATCTTCAGGTCTAGGAAAAGTTTATGCTATGGCCAACAGAATTAGTAATTGTTTTATTGCAATACCAACTTCAGGTTGCATAGTATAACAATCAACAATTTATTGCACAAAATATTCTGGAAAACACTTTATTTAATTATCACTGATAATTGCTCAACAGGAGCATAGACCAAATGTTCATGCATGAACATAATTATTCAAACTGATGAGGCTCTTAAGGAGGCTTAACTAATGGAAATGCGACATATAGCAAAAAGGGGTGCCTTATTGGTTGGACCTTGCTTCTGGAAGGTTTCGGTACCCTTCCCTTCACCTTTCCATTTGGATTTGCCATTTCCCTTTTGATTTCTGACATTCTTCCATTTATTCCCCTTATACATTTGGCCCTTTCCGCGACCATGGCTACTACTAGCCTGCTGAGCGATAGCATGTGCTTCAGGCACTGCTTCCATTAGTATTTGCATGATGATTCTTTATCAGGAGTTCATCATATTTTTCTGCTTCTAGCAGAACACTAATAAGCTCAGAGTACTTCTTGTACTTTGCATGACGATATTGTTGTTGTAGTATCATCATGTTGGGGTGGAAAGTGCACAAGGTTTTATCGATCTTTTCAGCTTCAGTAACTTTCTGGTTTACAAAAAGTCAATTTAGCGATCAGTTTGTGCATTGCAGAATTATAAGGCGCCAGATTTAAAATCCTGAAAGCGTAGGAGGGTCCATTCGCGTTGTGCTTCTGGCAACAAAACGGATCTTTGCTGGTTGTAGCGTTCCTTCAGGGAATTCCACAATACCAGCGGGTCCTCCTCCATCAAATATTCGGCCTTCAGATCCGAATGAAGATGGTGCTTTAGGAAATATAAAGCGGCGCATTTTGCGGGTTCAGGCACATCGGATGCACCGGCTTCAGGCCGAGCAATAACAACTCCAAGTCCTCTAGCTGTTAGGTTGATTTTGGCATTCATTGCCCAGGTGAGGTAATTGCTGCCATCCAGGGCAAGCACAGCAAATTCCCTTTTTGTAATGTTAGACATATCCTATATGCAAGCAATACGAGATTTTACTACAGGTAAAATACTTTATTGCATGCATCTTCATTTAATAAATAAAGTTTTGGTCTATATCTATTCAGTAGATAATTATCACACTTTTTCCAGAATTTTTCTAGTATTTAGCAATTTTTCAGCATTACTAAATAACAGAAGATAAATTCCAACATCAATTAAACTTGGCATAAGTCTAATTTCAACTCATGTAATTCTTATTGGTTGGAAATGAAAACGAGTAATGAATATCTCCGTCAATTTGACTCATGGCCAGGTCAACATGCCCCTAGGGCTCACATGAGGGAGGGAGCACTTCCCGTTTCCGGGCGCCAATTAAATAACCAAGCTTCATGTGTGTTTTCCTAGACACCAATTGTCTCATATCTGTTTATTCATTATCGAAATCAAATCCCAACCACACAGGTTCTCATAAACTATTGTATGAGAAATTCTGGAATTTTTCTAGCATTTTTCATAATTTCTGCTAATTTCAAGCAATTTTCAGAATTACTTTACAACAGAAAAAATAGTTGACAGCAAAATCAACATGTCATAATACTAAGAAAAAAATAAAGCCAGATTATAGAGGGGGGTACATGCATGCAAAACTTCTAGTTTGCATGGATTCACAAGCCTATGATAGGATTGCCTTCCTCTAGTTCTCACGTGTTGAGGCAGATCTAAACAGATCTAAACAATAACAGATCTAAACAGTAGATTAGATCTAACAGTAGATTAGATCTAACATCTAGCGAAACAATCTGCAGGATTTTTCGACTTACTTTCTTGATGCCGGATGTGTTGGCTATCGCGTAGGATAGAGTCGCGTAGGACTTTTTTCGGCAATCCGAGTGGATGCCGACGTGGTGATGAGTTGATTGCAGATCGGATCGGGCGATCAATCGCTGGTAGTAGTCGTTCGTTGTTGTCAACGATCCTTTGCTTCTTGCGGTAGAGATTCGTTGCAGTCGGCGGCCTGGTGCTTCGGGCACGAGACGTTGCAGGCGGCGGTCACGAGGTACGGAAGCGCTTCGGGCGTGAGACGTCGATGCTGATGTGGAGGCGAGTCGAGCGACGACTACATGCAGCGCCCGGTGGATCTTGGCCCGGCAATTTGCGTCTGCCGTCTTGGTAGCCGGCGGTGGCCGTCTTGAGTTTGCTTGGCCGGCGTTTGAGCGCCACGGCCCGACCGCGGCATCGTGGCAGTTTTGATTCTTTCTTTGCATCAGAACCAACTTGCATGCCCGATTCTTTTGCCAAATACTTCACGTATCCAGCCTTTCAGTTACCATGCATTCTTTCTATTTTAATTACTTGCATGTTTACAGCCATGCATGCTAGATGTAGGCTCAAGGCGTACGCATGCATGTAGCCATGCATGTAGCTTGCAAGCTATGGATTCTAGTTTACTACGTGTAGAACGTTGAAATACCCGTATTCGGGATCTGGGCCGGCCGTATAAAACACGCGCGCGCGGCGAGACTTCTTATCCCTACCTTGCCGCATCCGGTGGCCAGCGCTGCGGCTGGGAGGCGCGACGGCACCAGCGGGTGGCAGCGTCGCTTCGTGCGGCATGGCGGTGCTTCACGGGCGGCTGCGTGCCGCGGGTGTCGTGGTCCGATCGGCGGAGTCAGCGACACGGCCGTCTGGGCCGAGGGCGCGGCCGACAGGGCCGAGGTAAACGAAGCGGGCGACACGACCGTGGTGCGGCAGGCGCCAGCGGTGCGCTGTAGGGTGCTAGGGGCGCAGTGTCGCCGTCGGTGCTTGCAGGCGCCGGAGCCACCGTCGATGCTTCAGGCACAGGAAACCGCAGACGTGTGCGCTTCAGGCATGGGGGGCCGCCGTCGGTTCTTCGGCAGCAGGAGCCAGATCGACCAAAATTTCCCTTGAAAATTTTCTACTTGTTTTTTTATTTTATTGAAGAACAGTCTACCTTGATCGGTGATTAGCTTCTCTAGTAGATAGAGGAAAGAAAAATATACTACTGGGCACTCAAAGTTCATGTGCTAATTGACATATTTACTGATGGCAAAACTTCGTACCTACTTCTCTGTGCTGTACGTGATGTGCAAGGGCATGCTGCAGATGAGACAGGATCGTTGCTCATCGGTACTTCTGGCCCAAGGTATCAGATGTTGTATGTGAGCTCCGCGACAGCCTTAATGCCTTCGGAGAGATTCGTCGATCTTGCAGCATATGAATCAACAGAACAATCTATAATTAGTATCAATAAAATAAGATTGATCTGTATATAAAGAATATAGAACGACAAACGCTGGCTTTAGTCTTGTAGAGCTTCGTGCTGATAACGTGTTGTAAAACGAGTAGTTCACCCACGTCGAACACCGGCAATCAACGAGAACACAAGAACACAAGAACAAGAGACACAAGATATAGGGTGGAGCTCTCTCTTCTTTATTGATCAATGTGTGTAAATACAATGGGAGGCACCCGGTATATATATAGCAGTCCCCTCAAGGAGAGTTCGGATTCGCCCACATATTAAGAGATAGACTCCTAACCGAATACGGTTAGGAGGTTATCTCATAACAGAAAATATGGGTGTCTTATTGAGGAATATTTGACATATTTTTAAAATTGAATAAGTGCATACTAATGCTATTTATAGGTCTATTCGCATTTCACATGTTATAGTTTAGTGTAATATGGCAAATAGTGATTTTTTTTTTAGTCTCCCACGTGGAACACAATAGATCGGATACATAGCCTTTTAAATGTTCCTAACAAAAAAAAAAACAATAATTAATGCAACCAATGTATATTTATATATTTTTTGGTTGACGTGGCATCATCGAAATTCCCCCTCTGCCCTCAGCTTTCGAAGATAGTAAAGATATATAGTTGTTTATAATAATCTTATGTAATTAACAAATTATTTATATAGTTATTTTATATAATAGTACAAAGAGTAGAAAGTAATATCGTTGTTTGTTAAATTTTTTTCTCCTCTTTTCTTTCATATCATCGTGATATAGGCCTATTCGGAATAGCTTTTGGGCAACTTCAGTTTTTTTTTTTAAAAAAAAAGCATATTGTTTACCGAATAAGAGGATTCTGGATGCCTTTTTCCACAACCAGAAGCAACCTTTACACATAAAATCAAAAGAAGCTCGGATGCTGATTCTGCTCTTGCCCTCCCCCCACCCCCCACACGCTTCTTCCACCACACGCAGCTCACTTCGCCAGGTCGTTCGTCGTATGCACCCACTCAACCTCTCCGTGCAGACCCAGTCGCAGCCCACACCCCTCCGCCTCTCCGCCCGCCCCTCCACCACCCATCCACCCCTCTGTCCGCACCTCCGCCACTCTTCGTCCACCACTGGAGCCCCTCCGTCTGCGCCCCTCCGTCCCTCCACGATCTGGTCCCTCTGCACCTCCGCCACTCTGTTTCTCTCTGTCCACGCCCCTCCGCCCCTCCTTCGCTAGCCCGAGCCTCTCCATTTGCTGGCCCGAGACCGTTCGCCACCCTCGGACCGAGCACAATCTAAAGCCTTCCTATCAACAATCGGGATTACTGAACGATTAGGATTTCTCCTGCCAATAAATTCTTCGGACAATAGTTCCTCTAAACAACTTGCTAGTGTAATCTATACAGTCATAAACTGTTTCGGAACGAGACATTTATGTACCCTCACGTGGGCCCAAGCGGCAGGCCAAGCAACGGCGCTCTGATAGCGATAGGCGAATCGAGAAACTGGATGCCCCACTGAACGACAGGGTTGCGCTCAGATTCCCGTCTCCGTTCCGAGTCGTCCTCCGATTCGGCCATCGGAGACTGGGCGAGGAGAGAAGCTCCCATGGCGGAGGATGCGCAGAAGCAGCCGAGCCCCACTGCCTCCCGCCCCGTTCGCTGCATCGTTAAGCTCGGTGCACTCTCGCGCCCTCTGTGACGCCATGTTTCCTTTCCTTTCCATGTGTGCTTCTTCTGTAGTTTTGTAAGCCTCCCCAGCCGGTGTTGATTCGACAAGCTCTGGTGACTCAGGCGGGGCGGCCATCACGAACAAGGGCGAACTGGAGAACATCGACGAGGAGGGCCTGCGGTCGGCGTGCGCGCAGCTGCGGCAGGCCATGTCCGACGCCGGCGCTCCGGAGAAGGTTGTGGCGATGGACTGGAGCAGGAGGCGCGGCGATCCGGCCGACCCGGCCGTGGACACGGAGGGGCTATCGGAGATGGCCGGCTTGGGGCTTGACACCAACTTCGTCGTCGTCCACGGCGCCGGTATAGCTGGGAATCTGGATTGCATCTGGCCATCTGTCTTGCTGATGAACCGAACTGGGTGATTTGGTGGAGTTCGGGGGCGGTAGAATCCATTTGATTGTTCATGTTTTGTGTTGGGATGCTATGTATTGTGGGAATCGGTGCTAACTACCAAGTACTATATGAAATGCTTCTCAGTGAGCGAGCAACTGTGCACATCGTTGAGGATTTTCCCGGCCGGGTCTAGATTAGGAATGTAAGTAACCTGATTAGAAGATATTTAGCATAAGTTTGGTCTGACTGTTCGTTCACTGATAGATTCAACCGTAAATTTCTAGGCTCTATGGCCTTCCTGAAAGAGAGTTCTATTCAACCAGGAGAGATTGTTCAGTTGCATGGTGCATGTAATACTTGCTAGCTATAGGCCTATAATTAAACTGCTAGAGTTCATGTTTATAAATTCAGTATTCAGGAATCATGATATTGAGTGTAGTGGTCTTCTACTGCATTTTGCTACTTCAGGGTCTTTTGGTCACTTCCAAGCAAGTAGATCTGGAGTCCATAAAGGAGGGTTGCATTCGACACTGGTGAAGGCTGGCTTTGTGGCTACAAGAATTTCAGTAAGGGCAATTTTTAAAATTTCCCTATCATGTCGATATCACAATTTTTCAGATATATAACTTTGCTGTTCAGTATCTTGTCGATGTATGTAGTGCTTCTTTGATGCGCAAGCTTGAACAGTGTTCTAATGAAATATACATTATAATTTAGGTGACTTCTCTCAACCAGGAAATTGTTAGAGCCTTGGCAAGAGGTACACTACATAGAAATGAAGAATATCACTCTTTATTTTTCATAATTAAGCTACATGCTTATTATGGTCATCTACTGTGCTGTTACTAATGCCTGTTATGCACAACAACATAAGTATTCAAAATTCACGATTATGTCTCTTTCTTATTTTTTTATATGATCTGCATGCGTTTCTTGTGTGTTGATTTGTCATGAACTCATGGTCCATCATGATCTATATATGGTGTCTTTGGCTTTTCATACTGTGAAGTAACCTATGGTGCTATTCAAGGATGCATTGTCATCTATCAAGAACACTTTACCTATATCTGTAATCTTGATGAATTTTGAATGAATTGACCGGCATATTTATGTATCCATTTTGTGGTTGATCTTGAATCTATAACTATCAGTTTGTGAGTGAGAATCAATGTATGTAAATGACTTACGGAACTGCATATGCTTCTGCAGAAGGAATACCGTCTGTTGGAATGTCACCATTTGCTTGTGGATGGTCAACTCAGAAAAGAAATGTGAGCAAACCGGGGGATTGCTGTATTTCTTGTGTATCTTTGGACAGGCATTTGTCATTACACAGTTTTTGTAGATCTATGTCTAATCCTGTTAAACCAAAAATGTTTTCTGATTATTATGACATATTTGCACATGCAGCTTGCATCAGCCAATACTTCTCAAATCATTCAGTCGCTCCATGCTGGCTTTGTCCCTGTAAGCTCAACACCTAAGAATTTGTAATAATTATTTCTCTAGAAATTCACATTGATCTAAGTTGTACATTTACATAATTTAGTTATGTGGATCATATGGAACCATCCCGAAATGTAAGAAAAATATTCTGTTTGTGGGATATTTAAGATTTTATGTAGCATATTCTTTACACATGTGCTATGATTAATGAGCATTTTACATCTAGGTTGCAATGGTACTTATGCTAACCTGCATCCCATTTCACAATACATATCTGATGCCAACATAGCTCTGATATGTATTTATTGTAAGTAATGGATTAGTTCTAACATTTGAATTTTACTCAGTTGTTTATTCAGGAATATTCTAGGATCATGGAAAGCACTGCACAGCTTCCACATGTTTTTCTTCAGCTAAAACATTTTCTGTAACCAAAGTTTTATACATACATAATGTCCCATGTTTCTCGCAGGTTTTGCATGGAGATGCTGTTCTTGATGAATTGCTGGTGAGTTTCAAATTGAATTATGCCCACATTCTTGTTCAGATATGCATAGAGGTTGGCCTGGACTATGAGTCTGGCACTCTTTTTGTTTACTCATACTAAGACTGATGTTAGGATTAAATGACCAGGACTGCACCATATTGAGTGGGGATGTCATTATACGCCACCTTGCACAGCTTCTCAGCCCAAAATATGTTGTATTTCTGGTACTGTTACCTTGTCTCCTTTTCCATGATTTGACCATTTATGCTATGTGTGAAGATGGTTTAGTACACCAACTTCTTGACTTGTACTATTGTTGGGAGCGACCACCGCCCCCAACGACCTAATGAAGGATCAGGGAGCCGGAAGCTGAAGCCATCCTTCTGGAGTAGGCCTAGGGCACCGAACCAGCCTCGGGGAACCCCCCTCGTCTCGAGGACAATAGATCCACCGAGCCAGGTGAGGTCGAAAGGACTTCGGTTGCCCCCCGAAGGGGGAATCTGCAAAGAAGGTATCTGAGCCCTCGGTCATCCTCCGAAGGGGGTACGTCGAGGGGGGTGTGGACAAAGGCTACGGCAATAGAGAGCAGGCCTACGTTAGGGATCATCATGGCCCCTACGGGATAGCCCCCAGCAGGGGGGAGTACTACTGACCCCTATAAACCTACGGAAAATGTAGGGATACCGATGTAATTGTACCCTCGGACAGGAGGTCTATAAATAGACCCTCTCCCAGATCTTGTAAGGAGGGATTTTTTTCTCTCTAAGCAATGATATAACACAGTTTCAGTTCCATTCTTGAGGTCCCCCTCCTTGTTGGGGTCTCCGTCGGCACACGCTTTGCTAGGTAGCCCTTCGGAGTCCTCCGATCTATATACTCTTTGTCTTGTAGCCACAACAGTTGGCGCTGTCCGTAGGGACTGAAGGATGACACTGTCAGGAGCCGCCCAGATCGTCCTCGAGTTGTTGGATGAACAGTTGTTCCCATCGGATTTGGGTCCTAGCAACCAATCACCGGAGGTGATTCTGATGCTAATACCCAAGCCCAACAGAGACAACCCTACGAACATCCAACGACTCGACAACAACCCCGGTATTCCCCCGGTATGCGACCCGAAACGCGCCCAGGATCCCCGCATACCGGAAACCAATACGATATCAATTCAATTTGCATAAAGGGGGCAACGAACCCGAAACCTTCCAAACCACACGCAAGCGGAAACACACGGCACAAGACGAACCCGACAACCACCAAACCAAGATTTAAACAACTCCAAAACTCTAAACTAGGCAAGAACGGGGAAAAAGACCAAGACTCCGAAAAACGGAAAATTTCGGCATGACCTTTCTAGATTCTGCGGTCATCCACTCAGCAGACAATAAAACACAGTTCAAAATATATATATTGAAAGTAAAACGACATCCACAAAGAAGACGCTAGCTAAAGAAAACGAACGGAACCCGACATACACTTAGCCGTCTATTGCCAAATCCAAAAGACCAACAACCGCATCTATCTATACAACAAAAGGGATGCAAACAAAGAAAAGTAAGACAACTCCTAAGTGTTACGCCTGAACACTCCAAGCGTAACGGCGTCGGCAAGCCCCTACTCGGTGCCCCGCCTTGATCAGAGGCAAGCGTGCAGGCGTAACTCACACTCGCCAACCTGATCCTCACCGAAAACCACAAAGCGAAGCATGAGTACGAAAGGTACTGCAAGACTTATCCGTGGGTCCATATATGACCGACTCCAAAGGATTATGCATTTAGTTGTAGCAAGGAGAAAGCTTAAGGTAAAAGTGCGGAAAAGCATTAACATTTGTAGTATAAATGCGACAATCGAACCAATTACAAGTTTAAAGCGCTTATAGACCGCACTTACTTCTAGGGTGAGATTGAAATTAACACAATTAATGTAGAGCAATACATAACCATTTTTAAGCTCAAGCCCAACTACGAACCACAAGTTCAAGTTACTTACTACGCAGAAGAAGTTCGGATCAAGCTTGCTCATATCCGAGAGCGGCAATTCGAATCGCTTAATTAACCTGCAGGAAGCATTGATCGCACGACACTTACCACAAGGGCCTAGTGTCAACCCTCCCAATCATACCCAATCGGCCAAGCGTCCTCCCGTGGCCCGAAAACCTAGCACCCTCGAGCAGCCCCAAGCCCGGCTTGGCGCCGAGAGTCGCCTAAGCCTCGCCCTCAACCACGTCCAACCACGAGGAAGTTACGGTCCATCGATTCCGTATGAGAGAAAGAGTAGCTTACTGCACCATAATCGGGCATGCGACCAACCGGTGTGCTCAATCCTATTCCACTTACGGATCGGTCCTTAATTGACACAGACGGGGCTACACATTCGAGTCTCCATACCCAAATGAACCAATTCCCGCCTGGTCCACAAGTTAACCTTTCCAAAACCTTTCCCAATTCCAAGTCCAAAGATAACGTAACATGTGTGTAATAATAACAACCACAAGTGACAGAACCCTCCGTCACTTGGCCCGAACCCCGACCTCTAAGCAAGACTAAGCGCTGACTCAGTTATATTACCCGTATTAGCTTCAAGGAAGTGTTTAACAATAATCAATGGATGTATGTGCAGCAAATGGGATCTAGTCCTATCCCACAATTAACTCCTAATGCAAAACGTAACTCACAATTTAGCAATTTATTCTCGAAAATAGAATCATATAAGGGTTCAAGATGCTTAGGTGCTTGCCTGATGCTTCTGCCGGAGTCTCAGTGACAACCTGCTCACCGTGATCACCCTCGATCGCGGCCACGTCACCCTCCGCGTGATCGTTCTCTACACGACACATATGAATGAAATGAGATGCATGCGATGCACATGCGATGAAATGACAATTTAAGACAATATGCAAGCATTCAACAAGGAAGAAAAGAAATACGACTCAAAACTCCGAATCATTTGATTGAGCTAGAGGCCAACCAAATTGTTAGGAAGATGCAATTTCAATTAGCAGCTCCAAATAACAGTCGGTTATTAGAGAGAAAACAACAACACAATAAGAACGAAATAGAACCCTACTTAACAATACCAATGGAGTTTGCTATCCAAAGACTAAAAGCTTGACCCATGGTTTCAACATAACCTTCGATACTAACACTTTGACTACAAAGACAAGAAGACTACAACTCAAGCATAAAGTGTCCTTACCCCATGCTATGCTATACCACGACATCTCCAAGGTGCCCCATTCATTAGGAGGATTGAGATGGACACAAGAATTTGGCAAGAAGCAATTGGACGCACATTGGTCCTAGTTGGCATGTTAACAATCACCTAGCAACAACCACCTCTATTGAGTTTGTATGAGCCCTCACAATCATCAATTCATCATCTAACATGACAACAATCCTAGAAGGACCACTATCACCCACACATCCATCCTACTAGTGCTTATAGCCATTTCATCAAACACCTACCATGCACCCAAATTGGAGCACTATTCCCAAACACCCAAACCCTAGCCATGCCATGGAGAGGTAGAGGAGAGAGAGGGAGAGAGGGAGAGGAGGGAGGAGAGGGCCGTCTGAGGGGGTTGCTTGGCCGGAGGAGGTGGCCACGCCGTGGCCATTGAGGCCGAAGAGGGGCGGGCGGCGTCGGCAGGGAAGGGTGAGGGAGGGAGGGGGTCGGCTGGTGGGGTGGGGAAATCGGGTGGGGAGTGGAGTGGGGGTTCGGGCGTTGGGTGGGTGGGGGCAGGGGGGGTTTTCGGCTGGGAAAAAATGGGGAGGGGAGAGAGAGAGGAAGAAGAAAAAGGAGTGTAGGGAAAAATCTAATTGGAAAATTACACATTTATCCACCACCAAAATGCTTGTTTGGTTGGATTGGGCTGTGACAGACACCCGCAAGGAAAAAGAACAACCTCAACTCGATCTTCTGTTGCGGAGCTAGCAGCAGCTGAAGCAAGTCCTGGGGTACCAAGGGCCAGGCGCAGCCGGGCCCCTGCAGCCCCGGCAGTTCCTGAAGAGTGGACAGCGATCCCTGAGGAGCATTCTACCGAGGCGAGGGTGACCGGGGGCGACACATGCCCGGTCCCCACTCAGGGATCACCTCGGATCACACGGACGCCACCAAGCCCGCAAGGCGATCTGGCCCAAGAATTGACACGATTGCAGGGAGAAGTGGAGGCCCTCCAGCGCCAAGTCGAGGCCTCAGCAGGGACCACCACGGTAGCAGCCCGCTCTGCGGCAACTGCAGCCATGCTCGTGAGGATGCGTCTTGGGCCACCCACGCCGGAGAACATCGCTCGACAGGCTCGGGTCTTCCGAGGAGACCCAGGGTCCCCCTTGAGCATGGGGCTCTAGAAGGCAGAGTGGCCGAAAGGATTCAAGATGCCTACTGTAGGAAACTACGCCGGGGACTTGTAGCCGTCAGAGTTCCTGCGCGTGTATGAAACTGCCATCGAAGCTGCCGGTGCGGGTTCCATATATGCGTGGGAGCAGCTCTAGGACCTACTTTGGAACAACTTTCAGGGCAATTATGCCGAGCCTAAGGATGAGGGACACCTTTTCGCCGTTAAATAGGCCCTGGCGGAGTCGCTTCGGAGCTATTTCAAGAGATTCGCGGAGGTGAAATGCCAGTTGAAGGGGGCCGCGGACTCTACCATCATCAACACAGCACACTGCGGGCTTCGCACCGGACCCTTGGCTGAAAGAGGAAACCAATCACCTTCGTGGCAAAACTCTTTGACAAGATGAAGGAGTATGCTCGGCGGAGGAAGACCAGGGATGTAGAGCGAAAAAACCCGAGGATGCCCCTTTTGAAGGGGCACCTGGTCGACAAGCCCAAGACAACTGATATAAGAAGCCCGCAAGGTACTTGTGACACAGGGCGAGGAGGGGCGCCGCGCTCGGTAGTTCACTTATAACCAATTCGAACACCCTGCAACATGTTCGCACAAATAGTTCACACCAGAGCCAGGCATATCGCAAAAGTTCTATTTCATTTAAAGGAAACAATGAAGTTACAGGTTTGATCATTACAAAACAAAAGAAAAATGACACCACCACCCATGCCTCACACCTTGCGAAGGGTCATTGGGTTCGGAGCACCTCCTGCTCGACCTGACGGACCAGCGGCCTTCGAGGCAGACAAAGTCTTCGCAACAGACTCCAGGGCGGCGCGCCCACATTGCACCCAGAACTCGGTAAGGAATGTGGTGTAGACTTCCAAATTTGTCTTCGGTAGCTGGCCACCTCCTCCGCCGAAGCCACTGCTGCCGAGTGGCGGGCTACAATGTCGACATGGTCACATCCAGCTCGGCGAACAGTGGAAAAGGCTGCTTGCCAAGTGACTTTGGCACAGTGGTTTCCATAGGCCTCGGACGCCTTCGATGCCACCGGCTCTGCGCACCATAGCCATTGAAGCGTGGTGGCGACGTCTTCCCGGGAGTGCCTTCGTTCAGGCGGCATGACACCCATACCACGCAGGGCCTCCTCCAGAGACTCCATAGCCCGCCACGCGGCCTCAGCAGCCAAGGCGTTGCCCTCAGCCCTCCCACTCCGAGGCAACCTTGCCGTACAGGTGGCCATTGATATCTTCTAGCTCGCGAATTTTCACTTCCGATGCAACTTCTTCGCTGCGAAGATTCTCTACCTCTTGGCGAAGCGCTGCCACCTTGGCGTCCCTTGCATTCACCTCGACTTGCCTCGCGTTTACTTGCTCCTGGACTTCGGCGTAGCTACGTGTGAAGTCATCGTGCAAGGCTCGAGACAACACGAGGCTTTGCGAAAGATGGCAGTCACCCTGGGTACTCAACGATGGAAATCACAAGGGAAACGAACCTTCTTGGCGTTGGCGTCTAGCAGTCGAACCATCGTCGGCAGGGACATGTTCTCGAACAGCTTCTCCGAATACGGAGGGCAGGCGAACCGGCTGACATCTCCAAAGACTGCGCTTGCCTCGGGGCGAACCTTGAAGTCCTCGCGGCGCAGAGGGCCCACATCAATGTACGGATCATCCGAACTGGCCTGACTCGAGCGAGTCGTCCCATGACTCCCATTGAAACCACCCGTTTCGGGCGGACCCTCCGGCGCAGCCTCGAAGGCCCTAGACACAGGCCCCTCGAACATCATGCCAAGTCCCTCCATCCCTGCAAAACGCCGACGTCACAACTTTGCCCAGCAAAAGCAGCAGGTGCATGAACTAACCCAACTTACCAGCGTCCCCAAGTCGAGGGGTAGGGGGGACCTTGTTCTGACCACCGCCCAACACGTAGTAGCTCGAAGACTCGCTCCGAGCCGAGAACGCCGACTGCATCCCAGCAACGGCGAAGTCTTCACGCTCCGGGCCCTCATCGAAGCCGGCTTGCCCTACCGGTGCTCCACCCGACAAAGGCTGAGGGCTGGCCTGAACCCTAGCAACGTGAGGGGGTGTATCTGACAAAGGGCCATCATCATCATCAGAGAAGCCCTCGGAATTCCCGTGCACACGAGGCGGGTGGGAGCCGGCTCCGCGGGCGCCATGGCACGGACTGGGACAGCAGCGATCGCCGCGGCTGTGTCATCGCGAGATCGGTTCCGCCGCTCCTCATCCGGGTCCTCCTGCTCCGGAGCGTCGATACCCAGACCGGTCAGGACTCGGTTCACGCGCCTCTCGTGCACCACACTCCCCTTCGCCCATGCTCGTTAGAGATGCCTTCGCCGCATCTTCCACCGACAACACTGCCACATTTGCGAAACCACCAATGGTAAAGAGTCCCGTTAAACTCCCACCAGAAATAAGACGGACCTCTCCTTCGACGCCCCCACATGAGATGGCTCGAAGCTCATCTACGGGGTCCCCGAGTGGGAGTTCCCATTCCGTAGCCAACGGCCAAAGTCGGAGCATGCAAAACTCCTCAGCAAGATCCCGCATGCTCATCCTCGCGGTTAGCCCTCGCAGAAGGCTTAGCCTAGCATCCTCGCCATCAGTCAAGACGACCTTCGGCGACGCCGTCATCTGGATGCCCCCCCCCTTGTGAGAGTGCAAGCCGTCAGAGCTGGGAGACTTGTAATAAAACCACCGCTTCACCCAGTCAGTCTCCCATCGATTCTTCGACGCAAGCGCGAGTATGTACTGCTGGCTGGAAGGCTTCACCTGGAAGTTAACACTTCCAAAGTTGATAACCTGGTCGGTCCCTTCTTCTTCGGTTGTCTCTGCGCGTTGTGTAGGAAAGCGAAGAGCTGCCCGGTCCCGACTGCCTCGAGCGAGCGCATCGCCCACTCGAACACGCTGAGACGTGCGATCAAGTTGGGTGTCAGCTGCGCTAGCTCCATCCCATAGATTCCTAGAACCTCGGCAAGCAACAAAGCTGAGGGGATGCGAAGCCCAGCGTCAAAAAGGCAGTGAAAATCTCCGCTTCGTCGTAACGGGGCCTCAGCGTTGTATCACCCTCCAGTGCCCGGACGACGTCCATGTTGGTTAAACAACCCTTCACCACTTGGTCCACCAAATATCGAGCGGTCGCCTCCGAAGGCCCTAACTCGTCCGTATACACCACTTTTGAGCTGTCGTCGGCTGCGGAACGACCCTTCTTCACCACCTCGCGCGCCGAACGGTGCAAGCTCCGAAGATTGACGAATGCAACGCACGTCAGCACAACAAATGAAGCCATCGAAGGACTATTACGCAAAACAAGCACAGGTGAAAGTAAATGCCGCTCTGTGACCCTAGTCCCTTATATAGCGCTCCAACACCTCGAGAACGCCAAATGACAACACATGAACCACACAACAACCGACACATCAGCATCAGTATTAACTACACAACTCGCGAGAAAACGGCCACCCTGAACTGTCCCGATTTTATACAGGCATGCGTCAACATTTATAACAGCCTCCGTTCGGAGGGTGGCAACCAACAGCGCAATGGACGTTTCAGTTTTAAAAAAAAATCAACAACCAACAAAAGGCCCTTCATTGTTTTTCTTATGCAGGCTTGACCCAACTGCCAGGTCGAAGGGGACAACCGCCTTGCCCCTCCGGAGGAGAGTTGTGTGGGTTCGTCCAGGCGGGGCAAGCACTTGCCCGCGAGGGGCTACTGTTATAAGGAGTAGCCACCGCCCCCAACAAAGGGGACAGCCGCCTTGCCCCTTCGGAGGAGAGTTGTGCGGGTTCGTCCAAGCGGGGCAAGCACTTGCCTGCGAGGGGCTACTGTTATAAGGAGCAGCCACCGCCCCCAACAACCTGGGGAAGGACCACGAAACCGGAAGTGCCGCCCCGAAGCCATCCTTCCGGAGTAGGCCTAGGGCACCCAACCAGCCTGGGGGAACCCCCCCTCATCCTGAGGACAACAGATCCACCGAGCCAGGAGAGGTCGAAAGGATTTCGGCTGCCAGGTTAACCCCTTTGGCTGCCCCATGAAGGGGGAATCTGCAAAGAAGGTATCGGAGCCCTCGCTCATCCTCCGAATGGGGTACGCCGAGGGGGGTGCGGACAAAGGCTACGGCAGTAGGGAGCAGGCCTACGTTAGGGATCATCATGGCCCCTACGGGATAGCCCCCATCAGGGGGAAGTACTACTAAGTCCCTGTAAACCTACGGAAAATATAGGGATATCGATGTAGTTGTACCCTCGGGCAGGAGGGCTATAAATAGACCCTCTCCAGATCTTGTTAGGAGGGATTTTCTCTCTCAGCAATAATATAACACAGTTTCAGTTTCATTCCTGAGATCTCCCTCCTTGTTGGGGTCTCTGTTGGCACACCCCCTGCGGGGTAGCCCTTCGGAGCCGTCCGATCTATACTGTTTGGCCTGTAGCCACAACAACTGTCTTTCTTCTAATAGTTGAAATCTGTTTTGTTGTTATCATATGGGCTTCATTTTATTGCGTTTTTATGCATCATACTTCACATGTTTTGTTCATTTCTTGATATAGTTAGACTTTTACGTAGCACTGAAAATTGAGATGTAGACAGATGTTCATGGAGTATATGATCGTCCTCCAACTGACCCAAATGCAGTACTTATCAGAGAGATAGGTTAGTATTTCACCTGCATTATATCAATTTGGCTGTCGGTATACATCTGTAATTATAGGGAAACAGGAAATGGAAAAAACATGCAATTACCATCTTTTGAAGTCTTAAAGAGGGGAAAGGGGAATATATGGATGGAAAAAAAATCTCTTAACTGACCTCTGCTAGTTAACATGTGCTGTTTAACAGAGGTGGATGACAATGGAAGCTGGTCGATTGTAAAACCTGCATTACAAGGCAACAAGAAAGGAGGTATCATGCTGTCTTCTTTCCATTTGTATGGTGATGATCGAATGATTCATGGCTGTATGCAATTAATATGCTTAGGAATTGATCCAGCTACAGAGTTTGAACATAGCAACTTCAAGTTGATAACAATATCAAATTGACAAAACTATACCTGATTCAAGTAGTTGGCGATGATCTTCCAACTTACTTATAATCACCAAATGCATTATCTGTTCTTATGTATTATCATTTGAAAATTTTTAACCTCTCTTCAAGTTGGATCATATGCTATTGGGGAGCAAAAGTTTGGACTTTGGACTACGAGCTGTTGACACCGAATCAGAGTCTATTAGGCTTGGAGCTAACGAAATTCATGATCCAGATATACTGCTTATAAACTGCTTATTGTAGCTTGTGTAAGCCTAAGAAAGTCTCCTATGGACTGCAGTGGAGACATCAGTAGCTGCACACGACACCACTGGCGGAATGGAGACCAAAATATTGGAAGCTGCCACGATAGCTAGGCTTGGAGTTGATGTGTACATTACAAAGGTACGAGTGTTTCTTCCCATCATGCCTTAAATACAAAATTTTCCACAAACGTTGCATTTTTGTATGTGATTTGTGAAACATTTTTTTTTTGAAATTGATTTGTGATACAGGTTGGTACGGAGCACTCCCTGAGAGCCTTAAAGGGGGATGTGAACTCGAGCTCCGACGATTGGCTTGGAACCGTTATACGCTCTACCATATAGATTTCTTGACACGAGACGGTTAAATTAGCAAACTTTTTTTTTTATGTTATAGGATCGCTGATGAGCTTTTGAGTTTGTGAGATCATAATTCAAGGAGCTATTCCTACTATGATCATGTCTTGTTTGATGAGTGTCACACTAATGATATGATGTAGATTCAAATAACTCCACTCTTTTTCAAACAAACATAGAAGTGTTGTTTCATGATTTAACCATTTCACTTTCCCACGAGAGATTTGCCATTTTCTGTCAGCTCGAGTGTGTGGTGGGGTTTTCTGACACTAGACGATAACAAGGTAGTTAAAATCCTACTCGCAGAATCCTAGACATGGCGATTCGAGTTCCATCGGGATCTCATTCAGAATATAATCTAAAATATACGCCACAATCGAAGATATTTGGAGGTAAATTAATTCTCTAGTATACGTATGTGTGTAGTGTGTGAGAACAGTGTGCATAGGTTGTATACTATTCTATACCTATCTCCTCCATCCTTATTCATCCCCTAATCTCTACTGCCCCACCCGATCGCACCTCCCCTCCCACCATCTGCCTCAAACCACTCGGTGGGCTTTGTTGGGAAACCACTTGGCCTACGATGGTCCCTTACCGAAATCATAACTGTAGGTTATAAATAGGAGGCAGAGAGTCACTCCATTATACACAAGAATCATAAGCAATAAAGAATAGTAGATTTATTCCTCCTACTTTGTGTGTCTCTCTCTGTTCTCCACTTTAGATCTGTTTGGTAACCCTGGACTATTAGACAGCGACGTTGTCTAACAAGTTATCAGCACGAAACTCTACCGGTGAATAGATTGAAAGGTGAGATACGAGGATTGATCTAATCGTTGTTTCGAATCTATACATGCATCTAATCTACGTGACACGAAGCTACAACATGCAGCGATTTTACAGATCATAGCACGAAGCTACAACATGCAGCGATTTTACAGATCATAGCACGAAGCCATCTACTACCGCGCGTCGATTCCCCGACCGGCCCCGCCAGCGCGGCAAGCAGCCGCTGGCCGGCGAGCGTGACTCGGCTTCACGCATGCAAGTGAAGCGCACGGCAAAACGACTAGCTGGATCAATTCACGCGCAGCATACATACATGAGAAGCATTGACTAGAAGTTCTCACGCAAAGAGAACTCAAACCATATGGATGTGGATCAATTGACTAGAAGTCCTCACGCAAAGAGAACTCGAACCATATGGATGTGGATCCAGCCGGCCACACACCCTCTGCACGAAGTGCCGACACGGCCGCCACTGCCTCGGTTTTCCACGCACGCAGCATACCCCCTACGGCCGCTGTCTCGCCGACCGACGTCGGCCCGAAATGCCACGTGCTTGAAGCCGCTCGGCTCGCAGCACCGGCCACCGCCGCTTGGACTGGCGCACGAAGTGCCATCGCTCAGCTCCGCACCCGAAGCAGCGTCAGCGCCGGCTCGAAGCCGTGCATACCCGAAGCACCACCGCTCGGACCGACTCGAAGTCGCCCGAACCAGCTCGAAGCTGCTGCCGCCGGTTGGTCCCGACAACTCGAAGCTGGCCGAAGCACCACCGAACGGCCCGAAGTCATCGCGCGCCTGCCAGCCTGGCCACGCAGCGCCACCACCTGAAGCCTCCACGCTTGCGGCCCACCTCCGCCTGCGCTTGGCCCAAAGCCAACTGGCACCGCGGTTGCGCCCCGTCGCCGAGCCACTGCTCAGCTCGCGCATCCTCAGCCACCACTCCCCACCTGCTGACGCTCCGCCGCCGACGCCCCAATCGACGCCAGGCTCGAAGCCGCCGCCCCGACATGCAGCCACCGAGCGCCGAGTCTAGCCGCCGCCGCTCCGGTCGACTAAGCGCCTCGATCCGGTCGGCACCGATGAAACCGAACAACCGCCGCCCGTCGTCGGTCCCAGTGCCCTCCACCTGACGTCGCCTCACCTCCCGCGCGCCCTCCGCCCCGGCCGCCACAGCACGGCTCCGCCGGCAGCCGCCGGCCACCGTGCGCCATCCGTGGGAGCCCCTCCCTTTGTTTTCAACGAATGGGCCCGAAGCCCTCTGGAAGCCGGATTAATCCGGTTAAAGGAAAGTTGGGGCACGGGGGCCAAGGGGAAATTACCCTTTTGCCCCTCCCGAGTTATTTATTTACATTTCTATTATTTTCCTTTTTCAAAAATTGATCAGTAATTCGAAAAATCGAATAAAATAGTCAAAACAATTATAAAAATTGCTAGAAAATTCTAAAAAATTGCTAGAAAATTCCAGAAAATTATTTGGATCTGGTTTTAATTTTTCTAGCATTCTCTTGCAGCATTTATGAATATTTTCATGTATTTTTTAATTATTGCTTCACGTGTATTTGAGTTTTTCCTTTTCTTTCTCTAATATACACATGAAGCACGCCACACGAAGCGGCCACCGTCGCGCCAGGAAGGCCGCCGTGCATGGAACTAACCGCATCACATGCATGAATCCGATCGCGTACATGAAATCGATCGCACGAAGTTGATCGTGCGCATGAATCCGATCGCATGCACGAAGCCGATTGCGCGCATGAATCTGATCACATGCACGAAGTCGATCACATACATGCACGAAGCTGTATTTATGAATCTTGTATTTGTGAATCTTGCAATTATTGCTTTCTTTTAGTTTGCTGGAAATTCATGATAATTTAATTATGAATTTTATGAATTTTGCAACCACTATTTTATTAGATTACACGCAATAATCTAATGACAGAATTTTGTAAACATGTAGATGTCTGAAATTGTGAATCGTGAGTTTGAAGTACTAGTCCCGCATGGTCATAACTATCTCACATGGGCATCAAATGCGAAGATCATGCTTGCGAGCAAGAAGCTCCAAGCTGCCACTGGCTTTAGGTCCTCGAAGGATGTGCAACCTAATACCAAGCAAAAAAAATCAAACTTTGCCCTTTCTCAGGCATCACCTTTCAGCCACTCTGAAGAATGAATACATGGTTGAGGTGAGTGCATTTGAGTTATGGACTGCACTTCAGAAGTAGTTCGAGAAGCTCAAGTCCACCATCTTATTCCAAGCACAGCAAGATTGGATTCGCCTGAAGTTTGCGGACTACAAAATAGTGGTTGTTAGTTAATTTTGAATAATGAATTGTAAACTCTAGAAGAGCATTTTTTCTCATTAATGAATATGCAGTTTATTCTTTATTCATGTATTCTATATTTACAAGCAATGTTTGAATTATTTTGCCACTATCTGATTAGAATTATATTTCTTTCATTTAGAAATTGTGTAGCGCCCAAATGGAGGAGATATGCATTATTGATAGTGGCATGACAAATACCATCTTAAGAGAGTCAATACTTCCAAACGATCACAAAGAACGCTGGAAGGATTACTACAATCGCAGGAAGCGATTCATATATAATAGGCTCCGGAAGAGCCACAATTATATTGTCAATGGGTACAACGTTGGTAATCGAAGAAGCCCTTTTGTACCCTGAATGAACACACACACTCTTAAGTCAATGGATCACAAAGAACGGTTGGGTTGGCATTATCGCAGGTGTCAGAGCCGACCCTTTTATCGTACTGGCGTTTTGTGCTATGGAGAAAACGGGGTACGATGGGAGTGGCTGTAAGGGGTCTAGCAGTCCCCCAGATGAAGCCAATTCCTGGGCAATTGTTTTGACGCTTTTTTCAATCATCGGCTTTAAAGTTGTAACCAAGGCCGATGACTGGTTAGTTAATGCATGATGCATAGATTGTTCAATCATAGCCGATAACTCAGCTTGAGTCGGCATGTATCGGCTTACCATCTTGGTCGGGATGCTGTCGTCGCCGATGAACGTTGGGAGCGCGGTCTTCTGCGTAACCCCCCGTCGGGTCTTCTGATAGCACTCTAGCATCATCTCTTCCAGCGCAGCTTTTCGGTCTTCAATATCCTTCTGTTGTTCTGGGGTCAGATCGTCCAGCGTTGGGACGATGATGGCTTCAGTGTCGACATCGGCCGGAGGGATAATTTTTCCTGCGGCCATCTGATTGTGGTCCCACCGGGCGTGCCAAAATATATTCGCGCTAAAAACGTGAGGCAGGGTTCTTAGCCTCGAACATACGAGACAAACGCCGGGTTTGCAGAGCGTGCCAGCTGATTTGATCCTGTAATCGGCAAGAGGATACGCCAACAGATCGGCCAGAGGATCCGATCAAGAAATCTAGTGTAACATCCTCGTTTTGGCTTTCTGGAGAAAAACCTAATTTAAATGAAGTAAATTCAAAAGTTGGAGTTTCATTGGTGTTTATAATAACCTGGCATCCATTCCCCTTCGAAATCGGGAATTAATTCCCTCCCGGGCGAAAAATCGGGTTTTCCAGTTCCCGCCGGGACCCGAAAATTCACCCGAGTCCAATAGTGCTCCAAAAATCTCCAAACCACTTCTAAAATGTTCCAAATATTCCGAAATGATTTTAGGAATCATTCCCCGGATTTTTGGACATCCGTTCCTATTTTATCTCGCGCGGCTTTTGTTTAATGCCTGCGATCCGCGCCCGTATATCCAATTCCACAAAAATTATCCAAATTCAACCAAACCACTTCCATTGAGTTCCAAATAATCCAAAATGGCTCTAGGAATTTTTCCGGAATTTTTAGGCCATTTTTCCTTATTTTTCTCTAGGGCGGAACTTTCGCGTATAAGCCGACCAACCGTGGGCCGCCACGTGGCAGTGCTACAGTACTCGTCATCTACCTTGAGCCAGGCACGTTGGTTCTTCCAGGCATCAATGGAGATGGAGGTTTCCATACCAACTCCTTCCTTTCAAATCCCTCTAACTCCCTCATTGCAACTCCAAATCGCGAACGGCCGGATCCGTTGGAATCACAACGGCCTCCTCTTTCTATCCATGGGGATAATGCACCCGAGATCGCGCTGGATTTTGAATGGTTGCGAGGAAACCGAAATCGGCCTTTTTGGTGATTGCGCGGCCGTTTCTAATCCGTTTCGCGTGATTCCGCCCCTCATCTCTCCGTATAAGAACCCTCTTTCCGGTGGTATAGCTCTCCGTTAGCCTCTCAAATCCAATTGGCCGCAAGATCAAGAAAACCGACGAACTTTGGTTGTTCTTCGCGTTCTTCGTGTTCTTGCTCATATCTTCCACTCCGGTGGACTATTCTCTCTCCCATTTGTTCCATTGTGTTCGTGAGGAAGCCAAGGTTCTAACCCATCAATTCCTTTTAGGTTTCCTCGCGGATTGACGTCGAATTTTGGGTTTTCTTCGCTTCGGCCGAACCGGTGTTCGTCGTCGATTTCTCCATCCCCGGTGAGAATTTGTGCAATTCCTTCTACCCTTGAGTTCCTTAGGATGTCCCTTAGGAGATTCATCAATTATTTGGATAGGGTTTAGTTCAAAATTTGATTGGAAATCTCAAGTTTTGGAGAAAATTGGGGCCTCTGTTTGGCCCCTACCTGCAGCGTCTTGCGCCACGGCCGCCGTCGCCGCCTCGCCGGCCCGGCAACCACCTCGCCGCCGCTCTGCCCGCTGCCGATCCTGCCGCCGCCGCCTGGTTGGCCAGCGTCTTGCCGCTGCCGCGTCGTGGCTCAGCGTCGCTTCGCCCGCCGTGGAGTCCTGCCGCTTAGCTTGCCGATCGGCTGCCATACACGGCACTCGCCGGCCATGCCGCCGCTCGCCCCGCTGCCAGCTGCCGCCAGCGCTGCGCCGCTTATGCGCCCGTCGAAGCGCCGCGTCGCCTCGCCGGCCGCCGCTTGCCGTCACGCCGCCGCCGGGCCCTCTGCCGCCGGCGCCAATGGCCTCCTCCCTTGCTCTGTTTTGGCATGGCAAAGCTCCATGGGGAAGAAGCTCCATTAGAATGACATGTGGGCCCTCCTGTCATAGACTCACTCCTAACCAGCCCAGTCAAAGTCAAAGTCCGCGGTCAAACTTTGACCCAGTCAAACCCGAAGGGAATATTCCCGGAATATTCCCGATTTTCCATTTATTCAAAATTCAAACTTCGGAAGCTCATAACTTTCTCATCCGAACTCCGTTTGACCTCATTCAAATTTCTAAATTCATCATAAATCAAGACCTTCCTGCCAGTACTAATTTTATATTTTTTGGATTTTATTTATTTTCTGTTATTTATTTATTGCCTCGTTTTGCGTGTAGTCGACGATCCCGCCGCGACCGCCGATTTCGCCGTCGAGCCTTCCGAGTTCGACACCGCCGCCGCAACTGAAGGCAAGTCTCCTTGATGCACTTTGCTCCTATGTTTGCGAAATGATTTAAAATTGTTTATAAAGTTGCATGGCTATTTTTAATTAAATATGTCAAATGTAAGAGCTAGTTATTCCGAACTTGTTGATTCCTCCATGACATTGTTAATCATATCCATTGTAACCCTAGAACATTGTTTATACCATGCCTATGTTTATATGGTATCCGTTGCTATGTAGTACGGTAGAATTGCTTAGGACCTTTTCCGACCAAAACAACCCATGGGTGGAATTATTCAAAAAGAATGTTATTAAACGTGATTTGAAAGTTATTATTTTGATTTTGGTCCTGTTTTCTAAAATAAAAGAAAAGTAAAATGATTTTGACTTGGGCGGCCTGGAATGTCGGGTGGGAGCGGATCAAGCCTTGATCCTTTTGTGCAAGTACCGCCCCAAGTCCCATAAGGACCGACGCTTATGATTGCCATTTTAAGCAATACCGTACTACCACATGTCTATAATGGTACGACCTGGCTCACTAATTTGTAGAAGCCTAGTTTAGACTCACCACTCGGTAGTTGTGTGAGAGCCGGACGGAGGCATTGTTGTGGATGTTGTTTTGCTCACACGGCGCAAGAGGGGGCTTCTGTACTGGGTGGAGGGAACCCTAACAGCGGTGAAACCTCAGCGGGTGGGTCTAGCTAGGTAGATACATTGTAACGACCTTGTCAAGATATCCCTGCCGGCACACATAAGGAAGTGTGTTAATTGCATGGCAACAAGGGTCTATCTTGTCTTGTGGGTAAAGTTGTACACCTCTGCAGAGTAAAACTATTCGAATAGCCGTGCCTACGGTCAAAGGCAAAGCGAAGAATGCTTTCATATTGGTAGACTTTGATTTTGTTTTTAAAACCGAAAAGTGTTTTGTTTTGGGGTTCGGGAGTGGTTAGAACTCTCGAATGTTGTTTACGGAAAGAGCCAACCCAGTGGATAGAACCTGTTTTGCATTTGACGGATGGAGTCACATGATTAACTTTGATCCTTTAAACTGTTGGCGGATAGAGCCTTTATGTTAGTGATGGTGGATAGAACCTCACTACAATAATAAATAATTCAATTATTAAAAAGAATTGTAAAAAGATGCTTTGTGAAATTTATTACTTAAGTATGATTTAATCAAATGTGGCTTTATGCAAATAAACCCTATTAAGCTTCCTTTGGAAAGCCCCTCATGATCATAATTTCCCGACTTGCTGAGTACTTTTGTACTCACGTGCTACACCAACATTGTAATCATCAGAAATTTATCAAGATGCCGAGGAAAAAGAGGAGTTCTTCGAGGAGGATTGCCAGGAGGACTAGTTGCGTTCCTAGTCGTCGCCTGTGGCGTTGTGGCGTTCGCTCGTTGCTTTCTTTTTGCTTCCGCTGTTTTGTGTGTCCGGTCGTTGGACCGAGTATTGTAATAAGTGGCCATGTGGCCCATACTTGAATATTTACATTACAAGTTTCGTTTTGTTCGGCAATGATGTATCACTGTGACTGTGTGTACTAGCTACTGATCTGGGACTAGTACGGAAATACACAGGAGATTCTGGATAGCTGATCCGGGGTCTCACATCTAGTGGCGCAATCGGCTAGACAATACGTCGATGTATCAGCCGAAAGAACCGATCTAGAAATATGGTAAAACTTGAATCTTTGCCGACCAATACAAGCCGACGCAGATAGCCGAACGATAAATCTAATCAATCCGATGAGATTGACCAGATGAGGGTAAATAGGATGTTTCTTCCCGAAGAAGGCGATGCGTAGCAAAATCGGAGAAAAGACGAACCCAAGTATGGCGTAAAACAACAATGATCAATAACCGGCGATGCGCAACTTGATTGATCAAAGAGTATTACAGATGAAAGATTACAAACTAAAGTGGCTACTCCTAGTTGACAAGAAAATAAGGGAAAAGTAAAGTGTGTTTGTGGGTTGGCTCTGGGCGCCTTTTCCTTCTCACCTCTAGTCCTCTTATATAGCACTCGGCCTGAACGTATCCTCCTCGGTCTCTTCAATCACTCATATCAGCCTCAATCTCTACTTACCATGTTAAGTCCGATCGTATCCGACTCAATCTCTTATCTTACCCGTATCGGACTCGGTTTCCTTTGAATCGCGGTCCTCCAATCCGAAACGGTATCAACTTGCTATAGCCGACATATCCCTTATCAAAATCGGTCTCCACGAGATCATCCTTGACAAATTTTGGTGCAAACAGGAACCTGAAAGTGCATCTAGGCCCCCAAATTTGTTTTGGTTGATTAATGACAAACGATTAAAGAGACTAATGTCTTCAATGAGCTTATGAGCATGTTAAAGGTTAAATGTGAGATCTTCTACATGCGAAGGTCACCCTCAAACGATTTTAAGCGAGTAAAACGGCAGTATATTTCTTATTTTCTATGCTTTGTGTCGTAGGAATGCCGTACTATTAAGAGGGATGCATCGTAAATAATCTAGGATAGTCTCTATGCTCAGATGAATGCTACTTTATTTCTTGTTGAGACCCTAAGTCACCGCGCATGCACCGGAATGTGTTTTTATCAAAGTTCAAGTCGGACATTCCGATATTACATCGGAAGTTCCGATGTGACCGGACATTCCGATGTGCATGCTTGCTTTAGTCCGTTGCGTGGAACATGTATCGGAAGTTCCGATATTTTCGATCGGAAGTTCCGATACGTTGCTATAGCTTTCTAGGGTGCTCTCTGTAAATATCGGAAGTTCCGATATTTGACATCGGAAGTTTCGATGTGTTCAAACCTGAAAAAGGGAACTCTCTGGAATTATCGGACATTCCGATAGATTAGATCGAACATTCCGATGTTAAGTCGGAAGTTCCGATGTTTATATCGGACAGTCCGATATGGACTTAGAAGCATTTGTCAAGGTGCTTTTCGGGAACATCGGAAGTTCCGATGCATCTTTTTCGACAGTTGAAGTGCGCTCGAGTTCTGATTGTTTGCGTATATCGGACATTCCGATGTTGACATCGGAAGTTCCGATATGCAACTGAGTTGGTGTATAACGGCTAGTTTTTGCAAGAATCTATAAATACCCCACTCCTCTCTCATTTGAGGGGTACACACTCAAACCGCGTAACTCTAGAGCACTTTGAGCCCTCCCTAGTCTACTTTTGAGTCCTCCTCTTTGATCTTAGGGATCATCTAAGGAGTGAGGACTAGAAGTGAGATTTGGAGCTAGAGTAAAAAGCAAGTGTCATTCATCTCGAGCTTTAGAGTGTTCCTCCAAGATCAATCAACGGTGCATTTGTTTCTCTTGGAAGTTGAAGGACTCCTAGACGGCTAGGGGTCACTCACGAGCTCCCAAGGATTGTGGGACGCCGTGAGAAGTTTGTGAAGGCCGGCTCCGCCTCCGAAAGGAAAGGAACCAATAGTGGAACCAAGTCTCAAGTGTGACCGAGGCTTGGGAGGAAAGGGTTGGAAAAGACCCGGCTCTTTGGAGCATCCTCAACGGAGACGTAGGATTCCCTCAAGAATCCGAACTCCGGGAACAAATCCGTGTCTTTACTTTACTTAAGCTTGTTTCCGAATTTCGTTGATTTATCTTTCTCAGATTGCTTCTCAAGTTCATTACTTTCAGCTGCTAATTGTTCGTGTTTAAAGTTGATCGGACATTCCGAACTGGTATCGGAAGTTCCGATCCAATACCGGAAGTTCGATACTCTTTTCGCTGCGACAAATTGAGTTTAATTTTTAAATTGCCTATTCACCCCTCCCCTCTAGGCAACCTTCTCATCTTTTCAATTGGTATCAGAGCTTGATCTTCTTGAAGGCTTAACCGCTTGAAGGGAACGTGATGGCCAACACCGGATTGAAGGTTGTTGTGTCAGGGGAAGAAGGTAGTCCAAAGGCCGGACATGGAACTCCTGCAAAGACCAAGGAAGGTGACACCTCAACGTCATCGCAGGGAGCTCAAATTCCTTTTAATTACAAAAAATTGAATACTTCTTCTTCGCATTCCTATATTATCAGTTCTCCGGCGTGCACCATTTTTCGATGGCACGTACTATTCCGCTTGGAGGCACAAAATGAAAATGCATTTGATGTCTCTCCATCCTAGTGTTTGGAAGATTGTGTGTACAGGCTTAGATATGCCGGAAGATGACATGGAGCTTACACCAGAACAAGAACAGAACATCCACCGAAATGCTCAAGCCGCGAAAGGCAGTTACTTGGAGCGTTGAGTCCCGAGGAGTTCAACAAAGTGGATGGCTTAGAAGAAGCCAAAGAAATATGGGACACACTCCAAGTAGCTCACGAAGGATCTTCAAGTGTAAGAGAATCAAAAATCGAGTTGTTAGAAGGAAAGTTGGGAAGATTTGTCATGAATGATGACGAGACACCTCAACAAATGTATGATCGATTGATGATTCTTGTGAACAAGATAAGAGGGCTTGGAAGCAAGGACATGACTGACCATGTAGTGGTGAAGAGGATGTTGAGAGCCTTTGCTCCAAGGAATTCGACTCTCGTAACACTTATACGAGAGCGAAAAGATTTTAAAAGGCTTACTCCTAATGATGTGCTAGGAAGAATTCTATCACATGAGCTTATGGAGGAAGAAGCAACAGAAGTGAAGAACCTTGCCAAGCAAAGCTCAAGCTCAAGACCGAAGCAAATAGCTTTGAAGGCAAGCAAAAAGGAAGAATCAACATCAAGTGATGATGAGAAAGATGAAAGCGAAGATGAGGAAGATTTGGCATTGTTTGTAAGAAAATTCAAAAAATTCCTCAAGTATGATGGTTAAAGCAAATACAAGAAGAACTACAACGACAAATCAAGAGGAAGAAGAAACACTAAGAGGGCTTGCTATGAGTGTGGTGAAGTTGGACACTTCATCGCCGATTGTCCAAAGAAAAAGAACAACCCAAATGAGACCAAGAAGAATGAGCCGCATAAGAAGAACAAGACCTACAAGAAGAAGTACTTGGGGCGAGCTCACATTGGAGAAGAATGGGATTCAAACGACTCCGACTCCGACACAGATGATGAAGGAGTCGCCACCCTCGCCATTGAAGCCGCTCCACCAACCAAGTCACTATTCGGGGAATTGAGCGACAACGACTCCGATCACGACGCGCCTATTTGTCTTATGGCTAAAGGGCGCAAGGTAATGGCTAAAACAAAACCCCCTAGTAGTGATAGTGAATTAGATAGTGATGATAATTGTCGGGGATTGGCTATCTGGCAAAAGACCACAGTACCCCCGTGAAAAGCTAAGCCCACCGACCAGGCAATACTAAAAGAAGATGCTCGGGAGAATGAAACGAGCATCCCTCCTTCTCCTCCGAGCATACGCGTCCGCACCTTTACTCGCAGAAGTACCAAACACCCCCCCACGAGCAAGCATGCTCGTAGAGACCACGACCTACTCAGGTGTTTGGTCGGAGGGCCCGGCGAACGCTACGAGGAAGGAAGGAGATAACCAATCAGCCGAAGATCAAGGGAGATCATACCCGAAATTCAAACAGCGCACGAATCAAGGACGGTGGGTCACGGATATGGATACATAGCGTGATCCCAGGAGGTAGTTGCCTTCTTTGTACCTATAGTCGTATTATTTAAACCCCTCAAGATCTCAGAATGTGAGGGGACGAAGAGATAGAACACAATACACTGGAGTAGGGCTGTTATCCCGGCAGAGGGAGGCCCGAACCAGGATAAACACCGTGTCCCCCCTTTCTTCTCCCGACCTTGCATCGCTCGAACGACCTCCTCGGTCCGTACGACGGGCTCTGTTGATCCCCATTCAACAAGTAAGCTCGGCGGAGCCCGTTCTCCAATCGCCGATACCGGGCGCCGTCCGTGGGGACGACAGCTTGATTCCCGTGCAGATCAAGATCCTCGAGGATGCCAAACTCGGGAGACACTCGGGACCTTTGCGTTTTTGACCAAGTTGAAGATGACGACATGTACTACGTCGGCGACAGCGTGGCCAATGTGACCAATCCTATCGGTCACACTGAGTCTGGGAGCCCTTCCCCAGACACGGGAATGTGAGGACAGGACCTTCATTCCCAAGACATTACCCTCGGGGACCCCGAGGATGACTGCGACAGGCTCTATGATGGCCTGGACATACCGGACGACCTAGAGCTCGACCAGAGATCGCATCTCAAGGGGATACAATGATGTCCCCATCGCTTTCATCCCGCTCTCGTCAAGTCAACATGGCCGGGAGCCGTGCCGAGCCCGGGGAAGGGTCCTCGGACGCTGCTAAGCGCGACCACTACGAGGCGGCCAGACTCCACCTGGAGGCGTCTTTGGGAAAGACCCTCGCGAGCATTCGCCGCCAGACGAAAGGGAGGCGCGCTTCCGCGGAAAGGAACTCTCGCGAGTACCGAACCCCCGATCGTGTCACAGAACGCCGCCATAGCTCGCCACCGCCAATTCACCAGAAACGAGAACGGCTGCAGGCCTTGGCGGCCGTCGTACGCGACCTACGCAGTTTCCCCGAGCAAGTGGACCTTGAGGCCGTAGGCAAGGTCGTGGCCGAAGATCTGGAGAGGCTTGCCGCCAAACTAAAAGTCTCGGATCCCCCCCGTGACCGGGATGCCCGGAGTGTTTCCTGGGACCATCGCAAACGCTCCCCCATGCGCTCGCACAGAGGTGAATCTCGGAGCCATGCTCGGAGATCGCCTGCATCGCTAACTCGATCCGAAAGCCGGAGCAGTTCCAGAGCAACCTCGTGAGCGACACCTCTATAATCGCCGGACATTTAGCGCTCGAACGCTCCACGACCAAGCTGCCGCTTGCACGACCGTCGCATGAGGTCTTCTCTCGACTACTCAAGACGGGCGTTGGGTGGAAGACCCGCGTGGAGGCCGCTACGACCGAGGGTTTCACCGCGAAACCCCGAGCTTCGGTTGCCAGGCCTTCACGAGCTCCCTCCGGAATGTCGCATGGCCGAACAGATTCAAGCCCGGCCACATCGAAAGATTCAACGGACCCGTAACCCTGACGAATTTCTCTCAATATATACTACCGCCATCCTCGCCACGAGGCGATGAGGGGGTGATGGCGAATTATCTGCCGACGATGCTGGACGGAGCCGCTCGTACGTGGCTCTTCAATCAGAAGGAAGGATCCATACGATCCTGGGGGCAGCTCAGCGCCGCGCTCCGAGCAAATTTCCAGAGCTGTTACATCCGCCCGGGAAAGGAGCGCGACCTGGAGCGCTTGATACAGACGGACGGGGAAACCCTGCGACGATTCGTCGAGAGGTTCATCCAGTCCGAAACTCGATCCCGAACATATCGGACGAGGCCGTCGTCCGAAGCTTTCAAGTTCGGGTGCAGGACGCGGCGCTTCACGCAGGACTGGAGATCCACCCGATCTAATCGGCGAACGAGCTCTTCCGAATGGCCGATCGATACGCCAACGCAGATGAAGCCGCCCAATGGAAGAAAATGTCGATGAAGGGAAGTCGCCGCCACCGGCCCTAGAGACCTCGGCTAGCAAAAAGGGCTCAATGCAGTGGACAAGAAGATCAAGAAGAAGAAGAAAAGCAACCCTCGCCACCATGGTTGCCGCGGTGGAACAACAACAGCCCGAGCAACCCAGTACTTGGCCGGGGTTTAACGCTCGAGGAAGAGGACAACCACACAGGCCTCGAGAACGAGGCGACCAAGCTGCACCAACGGGCGACCTCATCGTCTGGCTTCACCAGCGCCGGCACGACCTCTACGGAATTGCCGAACGTGGACCTACCGCCTGGAGCGCTTTTACAGCAGGGTCCCATGCCGACGCTTCCAGAGCAGGGTGAAAATGGCAAAGGTAAACAGCCCGCCGAGGAAAGTGATGATGACATGAAATACCAAGAACCACAGAATCACATAGCGGTCATCTTCGGGGGCTCCTCCGCCTACAAGTCCCGCCGGGCTTAAAGGACGCCGCAAGGGAAGTGCACCATGTTACCCAGGGTAAGCCTCCGGTGCAGCAGCTGAAATGGTCTGAGATGTCCCTCAGCTTCTCCAAGGACGATTGTCCCCTTGGGATGACCAAACCACAGAGGCTTCCGATGGTCGTGAACCCCACCATCAGCAATACTGTGCTTGGCCGGGTCCTCATAGACTCAGGAGCTCTTTGGACCTTATTTCAGCCAAGGTTTTGGACGAGATGCAGATTCCTCGTTCCAAAATCAAGAGTATAGCCGTGCCCTTCTTCGGGTAGTCCCGGGCACCTCGATCAAACCTCTGGGGCAGGTCGTCCTGCCCGTGACTTTCGGCGGCCCAAGTAACTTCAGAACGGAGCTAATCACCTTCGAGGTGGTAGACTTCGAGTCGGCCTACAACGCCATCCTCGGCAGGCCGGCCTTGGCCAAGTTCATGGCCGCCTCGCATCATGCGTATCAGTGCCTGAAGATTCCCGGACCGAACGGAGTTATAACCATCAAAGGGAACCACAAGTCCGCACTCAATTGCGACGAAAGAGCGTTGGATATGGTCGGTCAGTTACCCACTCGCGGCCCTGACCAAGAGCCGAAGCATTCCCGGCCTAAACTTGCCCTCCAGCCTGGAGGAGAGACCAAGGCTGTTCCGCTCAACGAGTCGGAACCGGCCAAGGTCGTTCATTTGGGATCTTCCTTAGATCCCAAATAGGAACTCGAGCTCATCACCTTCCTCCGGGCAAGGTCGGATGTGTTCGCCTGGGAACCATCCGACATGCCCGGGGTCCCTAGGGAGGTGATCGAGCACAGGCTAGCAGTTCAGCCTGACAAAAAACCAGTGAGACAGAAACTTAGACGCTTTTCCTCGGAAAAACAGGCAATCATCCGGGAGGAACTCGACAAACTCCTAAAAGCTGGCTTCATCAGAGAGGTCGAGCACTCCGAGTGGCTAGCCAATCCAGTTCTGGTCAGGAAGAAAGGAGGCAAGTGGCGCATGTGCGTCGATCACACGGGTTTGAACGCGGCATGCCCGAAAGACAACTATTCGTTGCCTCGCATAGACCAATTGGTGGACGCGACGGCAGGGTCACAGACCATGAGCTTCCTAGACGCCTATTCGGGCTATCATCAGATCAGCCTGTCGCGCAAAGACGAGGAAAAGACTTCCTTCATCAACCCTTTCGCTACCTACAGCTATACGACAAAGTCTTTCGGTCTGAGAAATGCGTGAGCAACCTATCAGCGCCTCATGCAAAACTTTCACGCACCAAGTAGGTCGAAATTTGGAGGTTTATGTCGACGACATAGTTGTCAAAAGCAAGAGTACTTCGGGTCACGTTGCTGACTTGGAAGAAACTTTCTGTAACCTCAATAAGCATCGAATAAAGCTAAATCCAGAAAAATGCGTGTTCGGCGTGAAGGCTGGCAAGGTGCTCGGCTACATGGTCGGGCCACATGGCGTTGGGGCAAACCCGAAAAAAATCGAAGCCATTGAGAACATGAGGTCGCCCACGTGCGTGAAGGAAGTACAAGCTCTGACCGGAAGAACGGCCGCCTTAAGCCGGTTTATCTCCCGGCTGGGGGAGCGAGGACTACCTTTCTTTAAAGCCCTCCGCAAGCATGATGGCTTCACGTGGACGGAGGAAGCTGATCGCTCGTTCAAAGAGCTAAAACAGTACATCTCCAAGCCGCCCGTCCTCGTCACACCCGCAGCGGGGGAAGAATTGCTACTATATCTGGCGGCAACCCCGCAAGCGGTAAGCGGTGTTAGCGATGAGAGAGATGGTACCCCGACCTATCTATTACGTCGGGCCAAGTACTTCATGGACCAAAGGAGCGTTACCCCGAGGTCCGTAAACCATCTGTACTCTGGTCGATGGCCTCCGTGAAGTTGCGCCACTACTTTCAAGCACACAAGATCGTGGTGCCAACCAGCTTCCCACTCAGGGAAATCCTGAAAAATCAGGACGCCAGTGGTCGCATAGCCAAGTGGGCAATGGAGCTCGCCGAGTTCGAGCTAGTGTTCTCGGCCCGCACGGCGATAAAATCACAAGTCTTGGCTGATTTTGTGGCAGAATGGTCGGCTCCGGCACCACCAGCCAGCGGAACCAATGATTCGAGGGAAAACTCCTGGACCTTGTATTTTGATGGATCCCGAGCATACGAGCGCTCGGGGGCTGGCGTCGTCTTGGTCTCCCCGGATGGAGAGCAACTTCAGTACGCCATCCAACTACATTTCGCCGCGACCAACAACGCGGCGGAGTACGAAGGCCTTTTGGCCGGACTTCGAGCATGTAAATCGCTAGGAGTCCAACGGCTCACTGTGAAGGGCGATTCACAGTTGGTCGCGAACCAGGTCAACAAGGAGTATCAGTGTTCCGATACCTCAATGGCGCTGTACCTGGCCGAAGTAAGGAAGATGGAGAAATACTTCAAGAATTTTGAAGTAATCTACATCCCCAGGAAGGATAATTCCCTGGCCGACCAAATGTCTAAGGTCGGTTCCTCTCAAACCACCGCTCCGGCGGGGGTGCTTGTCGAGCACCTACATAAGCCCTCCATTCCCTCTGAAGAGGAGGCACCAGAGACCGGCGGTAGGGTCTCCTTCCTCGAGCAAAGTGCAAATTGGATGACGCCATTCATCCAATACCTTGCGCATGGGACATTGCCCGAGGAAGAAGCCGAGCGTTCCCGGCTAACAAGGCGATCTTCTCAAGACAGATCGATCGGCGACCTATACCGAAAGGCGCATTAGGAATCCTTTCCAGATGTCTCTCGGGAGGAAGGCCAAGCCTTCTTCGTGATATCCACGAAGGAATGTGCGAGCTCACTCGTCTTTCGTAACGCTTGTGAGCAAGGCCTTCCGATTGTTACTCGCCTACGGCCTTGGCGGACGCGACGGTCAATCGTAACGACCTGCCGAGCATGCCGCCTCCATGCTCGCAAAGCCCGCCAACCAAAGATACGCCCGCAAACCATACCGCTGCGTGGCCATTCTCGACTGGGGCTCGACGTCCCTGGACCCTTTCCTCGGTCGAAAGGTCGCAAGTATTTGCTCGTGGCCATCGACACTTTCACTAAGTGGATAGAGGCCGAGCCCTCTCGACCATCTCGGCCCAGCGCCAAGAGATTCTTCCGCGGCAATGTGGTAACTCGGTTCGATACCCAACCGTCTTATCATTGCATAACGGACCCGATTCACCAAATAACTGCTCCAAAGTTATCGCGAGGAGGTCGGGACCAAGGTCTGTTCGCCTGCGTGGCACATCCACAGAGTAACGGAGCACCGAACGAGCAAATGGGCAGTTAGTTCAGGGCATAAAAAAGAGGGTCTTCGAAAGCCTCAGCCAACACAGGCAGCAGTGGGTGGAGGAGCTTCCCGCCGTTCTTTGGTCCGTCCGCACCACGACGAGTCGGGCCACAAAGTAAACACCTTTCCAACTTCGTCACGTGACGGAGGCCGTTTTGCCTGCCGAAATTGTGCTAAGTTCCCCAAGGGTGCAGCTGGTCGATTCTGTCGACCAGGAGGTTGAACGCCTTCTCGACCTAGACCTCGTCGAGGCGACACGTGAACGGGCATTGCTACGGTCTGCGATTTACCTACAAGCTCTCCGTAGGCACGCGGCCAAGTCAGTCCGGCCAAGGTCCCTGCAAGTTGGTGACATGGTCTTACGAAGACTTCAAAACCTGTCGAAGGCCAATAAGCTGACCCCGAGATGGGAGGGACCCTACACGGTCGTGTCCATAGCACGCCCGGGGGCTGTCCGCCTCGCGATGGAAGACGGTCGGGAGCTCGCCAGCACCTGGAACATTGATCAACTGCGTAAATTCTACGTTTAGACGAGTACTCCTATCTCGCGCCCCTTGCGTTCTTTCCAATAAAACATTTCCCCTCCTTCTCGTGTTTTGTCCTCGCTTTGTCGAACGAGCATCGTCGTCTACCAAAGATCGCATTTAACTTATCCGACAAGTATGTGCGCACCATTTCCCTTTGGCCCTACGGATGCTCGCCCAATCGCTCACTTTCCACAAGAGCTCTTCATCATATGCGTGGTCGGGCGCGAGCATCCACTCTAAGCCCGGTTCAGTGACCACTCGGGTATGGTGGCTCTACGTATTGTTGGTTTAAAGCTCGTCTACTCTGTGCTCACACTTCTCTCGACACAACCGACCTATTTAAATCATTCAAAAAATCGTTACGACCAAAGCGACCCTTAAATTTTCCCATGAACAAACTCGTGCTCGCAACAGTGAGGGCACGACCTTTGTCCATGGCAGGGGCTCCGTATGATAGGAACGTTCCCGTCCCTTCTTCCAAGGATCCTTTGCTCGTATCTATGCTATATGCTCTTATGCAGGAACTTGTTTTCTTTTTCTGCAGAACCGGGATCACGTAAGCATATGTTGAAGGCGAACTTGAGAAAAACAGGCAAGGACCCAAACACCTGCGAGTTTGCTCATTTAACCCAAAAGGTTGTTTTCTTTTTTATAGGATTTACACGAGCTAAAAATAAAAGAAGAGCTAAGTCCTACGCTCGGCCTGAAGGGCAGCAAGCTCCTCCTTAAGGGAGTCGACCTCTGCCTCCAGGTCCAAAACTTTCCGCCGAGCAAAGACGACCTTCACCGCTGTCCCGGCGTTGCACCTCCTTGAGCTGGGCTTCTTCGCTCCCGAGCTCATTGGAGGTCGGCGCGCAGTCGTGACCTCCTGCCGCAACTTCCCCAGCTCCTCTTCAAGGTCGGCACACTTCTGTTCCGAAGTGTTCTTCGCCGTCTCGCTCTCAAAGAGCTGGTCCCGAAGTCCGGCGATGAGGCTCTTCGCCGACTCCAGCTCCTTCAGGTCGGCCTCGCGCACCTCGGAGACCCGACGCTCGAGATCGGCGATCTTGGCGTCTTGCTCGCGATGGTACGCCCAGAACTCCTCTGCTGGAACTGCGGAGGCATCGATGTCCTCCATAGCCTTCGCAGCAAACTTGGAGCAAAAAAGACAGTGAAGGGACAGGTTAAAAATCGCCGCCTATCACGTAGCGACACCTGGCCGGAGAAAGCACGTTGTCCAAGAAACTGTCGTACCGTTGCAGGGAGGCTTCTCAGAGAAGGAACCGCAGAACAACCAAACGACGCGCCCACGCGGAGCAAGCACGCGGCGGGCAAAGAAGTTCGTCTCCCGACGTAAAATGGTCGTAAGCCACGACCAAAAGAAATTCAATCCCCCCTCAAGTCTTCTTAGGCTCAAGGGGAAGCCCGAGGGTTCCCCGCTTGAACCTCGGGGGCTAGCTGTCGGGGATTGGCTATCTGGCAAAAGACCACAGTACCCCCGTGAAAAGCTAAGCCCACCGACCAGGCAATACTAAAAGAAGATGCTCGGGAGAATGAAACGAGCATCCCTCCTTCTCCTCCGAGCATACGCGTCCGCACCTTTACTCGCAGAAGTACCAAACACCCCCCCACGAGCAAGCATGCTCGTAGAGACCACGACCTACTCAGGTGTTTGGTCGGAGGGCCCGGCGAACGCTACGAGGAAGGAAGGAGACAACCAATCAGCCGAAGATCAAGGGAGATCATACCCAAATTCAAACAATACGAATCAAGGGCCGGGTCACGGATATGGATACATAGCGTGATCCAGGAGGTAGTTGCCTTCTTTGTACCTTTAGTCGTATTATTTAAACCCCTCAAGATCTCAGAATAGGAGGGGACGAAGAGATAGAACACAATACACTGGAGTAGGGCTGTTATCCCGGCAGAGGGAGGCCCGAACCAGGATAAACACCGTGTCCCCCCTTTCTTCTCCCGACCTTGCATCGCTCGAACGACCTCCTCGGTCCGTACGACGGGGCTCTGTTGATCCCCCATTCAACAAGTAAGCTCGACGGGAGCCCGTTCTCCAATCGTCGACAATAATGATGATGATGATGCTCTACTTTGTGATTTAAGCAAATCGGCTATTGCAAAGATTCATAAGCTATTGAAAAGAATAGATAGCCAAGAGGAGACTCTCGAGAAGCAAGAAGAGTTACTAATTTGTGAAAAGAAGAAAACTCTTGCTCTCAAGAAGATCCTCACAAAAGAAAAGGAGACTATTGAATTGTTAACCAAAAAGCTTGATTTGGCTAATAATTCAATTGAAATGCTTAAGGGTTCAAATGAGTCACTTCAAGAGAATGTTGTAAGTCTGAAAAACAATCTTCAAGCTCTTGAAGTGCAAATTGAATCTCTTAATGATATTAACTCTCCAATTGTTGATTCACCGTTAGCATCTATTCCTTCCACTAGCAATGGTTGCTCTCGTTGCTACAATATTGATGTTAATGCTTGCACTACTAACTCCCAATTTGTGCAAGTATTAAAAAGCGAAAACGAGAGATTAAGTGCCTTGGTAAGATACGGTTGCATGAAGACTTATCAATCCAAGGATGCCCTATATAAGACCATAAATGGTCGAGGCAACAGAAACAAAGAAGGGCTTGGATATGATAAGTACGAGTGCAAAGGAAATGACCGTGTGGTGGTAAGAGGTAAGGAATGCATCAAGTTTGTCAAAGGAAGTGACAAACAACCATTGACCACCACACATGTCATCAAGACCGGGCAAGAATCTAAGAAGCATCTTCAACATCATACATCTCATTCTATTCACTTTGCTTCTTATATATTGAAGAGAAACCACCGTGGTAAAGTGGTTGCTCATTTTGTCGGTGCCCGCCACTCTATTGATGCAAGCAAAAAGAAGGTGTGGGTACCGAAAGTATTGATCACTAACATGCAATGACCCAAAAGGATTTGGGTACCTAAAAACAAAGTCTAATGTGATCTTGTAGGATTATACCTCCGGTGGATCAAGTTGGGTGCTTGATAGTGGTTGCACAAACCACATGACCGGAGAAAAGAAAATGTTTTCATCTTTTGATGAGAAAGGGTCACAATATGAAAATATTGTGTTTGGTGACAATGGTAAAGGTGAGGTAATGGGATTAGGTAAAATTGCTATTTCTAATGATCATTCCATTTCAAATGTTCTTCTAGTTAAATCTTTAAATTACAACTTGTTGTCCGTATCGCTATTGTGTGAAATGGGCTACAATTGTCTATTTACTAATGTGGATGTGACCGTCTTGAGAAGAGATGATTCCTCAATTGCCTTTAAAGGATATTTGAAGGGTAAGCTCTATTTGGTTGATTTCAATGCAAATAGCGCTAAACTTCAAACATGCCTTATGGCAAAGTCTAGCATGGGTTGGTTGTGGCATCGCCGGCTATCCCATGTTGGCATGAGAAATCTCGACAAACTTATCAAAGGGAATCACATCATCGGACTAACCAATGTTGAGTTTGAGAAAAATAGAATCTGTAGCGCGTGTCAAGCCGGAAAGCAAGTTGGAGCGCGACATCCCGCGAAGAACATCATGACGACGACAAAACCATTGGAGCTTCTACACATGGACCTCTTCGGACCCGTTGCTTATATAAGCGTCGGAGGTAACAAATATGGTTTAGTTATCGTTGATGATTTTTCACGCTTCACGTGGGTATTCTTTTTGCAAGAGAAAAGTGAAACACAAGGGATAATCAAGAAGTTTGCGAGAAGAGCCCAAAATGAATTCGAGTTGAAGATCAAGAAGATTCGAAGCGATAATGGAAGTGAATTCAAGAATACTCAAGTCAAAGAATTCCTTGATGAAGAAGGGATCAAGCACGAGTTCTCCGCTCCATACTCCCCTCAACAAAATGGAGTGGTAGAAAGAAAGAATCGGACATTGATCGAGATGGCAAGAACAATGCTTGATGAGTACAAGATCTTCGACCATTTTTGGGCGGAAGCCGTCAACACCGCTTGTCATGCCATCAACCGATTATATCTCCACAAGATATTGAGGAAAACGGCATACGAACTTCTCACCGGTAACAAACCAAACATTTCATATTTTAGAGTTTTTGGTAGTAAATGCTTTATCCTAAACAAGAAGCCTAAGAACTCCAAATTCGCTCCAAAGATCGATGAAGGTTTCTTGCTAGGATATGGATCAAATGCTTACGCCTATCGAGTTTTCAACAAAACCTCGGGTTGTGTTGAAATAGCGAGAGACGTGACATTTGATGAATCTAACGGCTCTCAAGTAGAGCAAGTTGATTTGAATGTGTTAGAAAATGAGGAAGAGCCAAGCATTGCAATCAAGAAGATGGCAATAGGTGAAGTGAGGCCGCAAGAAAATGTGCACCAAGACAATTCATCTACACAAGTCGAGCCTCCTACCTCAAATCAAAGTCAAGACATTCCTCAAGGGAGTACAAGCAAACTCGTGGAGGATGATCAAATTGAAGATAATGAACCAATTCAACATACCTCTCAACTGCCGCATCCAAGAGTACATCAAAGTATCCAAAGAGATCACCCCGTTGATAACATCCTTGGTGACATCCAAAAGGGGGTAACAACACGCTCAAGAGTATCTAATTTTTGCGAATTTTACTCTTTTGTGTCTACTTTGGAACCTTTGAAGGTAGAAGATGCATTGAAGGATCCGGATTGGGTGATGGCAATGCATGAAGAGCTCAACAACTTCGTTAGAAACAAAGTGTAGTCACTAGTGGAAAGACCTAATCAAAACGTGATAGGAACCAAATGGGTCTTCCGCAACAAACAAGACGAGAATGGAGTTGTTACAAGAAATAAGGCTCGGTTGGTAGCTCAAGGATTCACTCAAATTGAAGGTTTGGATTTTGGTGAGACTTACGCTCCCGTTGCTAGATTAGAATCAATTCGTATATTGGTTGCATTTGCTACTCACCATGATTTCAAGCTTTATCAAATGGACGTCAAGAGTGCTTTCCTAAATGGTCCAATCGCCGAATTAGTCTATGTTGAGCAACCGCCGGGAATGGAGGACCATAAGAACCCTACTCATGTCTACAAACTCCATAAGGCGCTCTACGGGCTTAAGCAAGCACCTAGAGCATGGTATGAATGCCTTAAGGATTTCCTTATTAAAAAGGGGTTCGAAATTGGTAAAGTCGATCCTACTCTCTTCACAAAATTTGTCGATGATGATTTATTTGTGTGCCAAATATATGTCGATGACATTATATTTGGCTCGACTAACAAAAACTTTTGTGAGGAGTTTAGTAGGTTGATGACAAAGAGATTTGAGATGTCAATGGTGGGTGAATTGAAATTCTTTCTCGGATTTCAAATCAAACAACTCAATGAAGGGACGTTCTTATGTCAAACAAAGTACATAAAGGATATGCTAAAGAAGTTTGATATGGAGAACGCCAAGCCAATTCATACACCAATGACAACCAACGGACATCTAGGTCTAAATGAAGAAGGTAACCCTGTGGATCAAAAGGTATATCGATCCATGATAGGTTCATTGCTTTACCTTTGTGCATCTAGGCCTGATACTATGCTTAGTGTGTGTATGTGTGCAAGATTTCAAGCCGCTCCGAGAGAGTGTCACTTAGTAGCCGTGAAAAGAATTCTTAGATATTTAGTTCACACACCTAGTTTAGGGCTTTGGTATCCTAAAGGATCAAAATTCGATTTGGCTGGTTATTCGGATGCTGATTATGCGGGTTGCAAAGTGGATAGAAAAAGCACTTCGGGGACCTGCCAATTTCTAGGTAGATCACTAGTGTCTTGGTCATCAAAGAAACAAAATTCAGTGGCTCTATCCACCGCGGAAGCCGAATACATTGCCGCAGGAAGTTGTTGTGCACAATTGTTGTGGATGAGGCAAACCTTGAAGGATTTTGGATTTAATATGGAAAAGGTACCACTCTTATGTGACAATGAGAGTGCGATTAAAATAGCCAACAATCCCGTTCAACACTCTCGGACCAAGCACATAGATATCCGACACCACTTCCTTAGAGATCACTCTCTTAAGGGAGATATAGATATTACCTATGTGAGAACCGAAAAACAATTGGCCGATATCTTTACCAAGCCTCTAGATGAGAAACGCTTTTGTGAGCTTAGAAGCGAGCTAAACGTCCTAGACTATCGGAATGTGTCTTGAAAGATTGCACTCATTGATTGCTACTAGTTAGCTCAATTTCGAAACCAAAACGATTGAAAAACTTATTGAGTGAATTTCAAAATGTTTTGTTGGATCTTAATCTCGGATCAATCCACTTGTAATCATAGTTTTGATTGCTTGGATGCTTGCTGATGACAAGTGGAGTGATCCTCCTTAAGTTCACATGACTCAGAGTTTTCAGACTTCACTCAAATTCCTTGTTTCTTTCTCTGTTTGCTGGAAAAATCAACACATCGAAACATCCGATACATTCATCGGAATATCCGATGTCTGGCAGTTTTTCCACATCGGAACTTCCGATGTCATATCGGAACTTCCGATGTCTCCTTCGCACTTAAGAAAGTGCCCGTACCCTTTCACTTTCTTTTGTCCTCTTCTTCTTGTCTCTTAGGTCTCTCCTTCCCTTTTCGCCTTTTTGCCGTTATCGGAGATTCCAACCTCTCAGAACTTCCGATCTTCGCCTGGGAAGGACTCCATCTTGAAGAGGACCCTCCTCTCCGTGCGATTTCTCCTTGTTCTTCGTGAAGGTAACCCTAGGGCTCAATTCCTTCATTTTGGATCTAGGGCATCTTTTTGAGAAATCGTTTCGGTGATCTTGTTCATCTATTCCTTTGGTTCATTACTGTCAAGTTTCAATTCTTTCCATCGGTTGGTTTGGGAGAAATATTGTGTTGCTTGAAATCCGTAGACATCGGACATTCCGATCGAAAACATCGGAACTTCCGACCTCATGTCGGAACTTCTGATATAAAATCGGAACTTCCGATGTCAACTGAATGAAAGCCAAACCAAGTTTGTTTCTCTCGTAAGCTTAATCGATTCTCTCTCTGTCCTTAGCTAAATGGATCCTGATCAAGGTGGCTCCCAGCCGCAACCGGACCCGACTGTCTTAGGCGCTAAGAGGCCAAGACAGACTCCGACAGGTGCAAGAACTAAAAAGGCTGCGGGTAGAGGAAGAGGTAGAGGCAGTGGAGGCCCAGGCATTCAGATCAGTGACCCTCCACCTGATCCTCCTGCTCAGACTGTGAATGTACCTTGAGGAGCGCCATTGCCTTCTAGGAAGGGCAAAGCTGTGGCAGGGGCTTCTCAATCTCAGCCAGTTCCAGACCCTGCAGTTCCAAAGCTCAGACAGGCAGAAAGGAATCCTCGTCTCAAGAGGAAACCCATGAGCTATAAAGGGAAAGCTGCCAAAGTGCGCGAAGCCAGAGAGCAGAACCCCAGGGCAAGTGCACAGTTCTCGACTGACTATCGCTTCTGGACTTTCTTCCAGCATGACTTCTATGAGTCGGTTATTCTGACAAGGAAGAATCCAGTCATTCTGATGCAATGGGTCGACTGGGACTACATGGCCGCAGCTGATGATGCCACCTTCACTGAGGTCATTGCAGCGTGTGAGAGAACTGGGACAAAGAGGATAATGAGTTTTCAACACGACTGGAACGTTGAGATCATTGCTCAGTTCTACTCCACTCTGTACATCCCCAGGGACATAGTCTCCACCTTGCATTGGATGACGGAAGGAGCATGGTATGAAATCTCCTATGTCAATTTTGCTCGCTGTCTTGGATTCACTGAAGCTGACTGCCGTGACAAGGATCAAATTCACAATGAAGCTTCTCTCGGTGCCTCCAACTTGAATTTTCTCTACGATGAAGATGTAGACTTTGAGGAGGGAAGCACAAAAGGCATGAAGCCTTTCTTTGCCTGTCTCAACAGGCTTTTCAGAAAGACGCTAGCTCCCAAAGAAGGTGATGCTTCTCATGTTCTTTCTTTTACAAGAAATCTGCTGAGTAGGATGCGAGATGGACAGCGTCCTTTTGATGTGTTTGATTTCATTTGGAATGAGATCCGCTTGACTGCTCAGGAGCCAAAGAGAAGCTGTGGTTATGCTCCTTTCATCATGCATATGATTGAGCACATAACTCATCAGCACTTTGAGTATGATGCAAAGCACTCTGGAGTGCAGATCAGGGCAATTAAGGCCCCAGCTCAGCCTGCGAGACGTGCTTCGACCAGAGCGCTTCCTCCTCCACCACTGCTCCCTCCACTGCAGCCTCCAGTGGATCATCCTCTCCAATTCTCCGCGCTTTGAAGTCTATCTTTGTCCTGTGCAAGGGCAATGCAGCAGCGCACAAGAAGAACACCAAGAGACTGAAAGATATTCAGAGGCATTTAAATCTGGAGTGTTCAGAGGATGAGGACAGACAAGAAGAAGTTGAGGATCCTTTTGCTCCAGCGCCTGCAGCTTCAGATGAGTCCGAGGACGATGAAGAGTCTGGTTCTGATGCTGCTTCCGAGGAGTCGGACTAGTTCTTTCTCTCTCTCTCTCTCCTTTTGTTTTTCCTTTCTGGTGCTTGATGCCAAAGGGGGAGAAGAGAAAGCTTTCCTTCGTTTAGCGCGTTTAGCGTTGTCTCTACTTTGCTTGATGTGAACTTGGGACTTACTGCTTTTACTTATGCTATGATGGATGATTGTTACTCATATCGTGGATGCTTTAATACTAATAGTTACTCAAATGTTAGCCTCCATATTATTTGTTTCATTATATGCTCAGTTTTAGGGGGAGCTCCTGTAAAATTCTTTTCAAAATTGTGCATTCGCGATCTTTTCCTATTCAATGCACAACGTCAGGGGGAGCTAAACCTAGATCAATCTTTCATTATATTCTTTTAAATGTAAGCTTTAATCGGGTTGTCATCAATCACCAAAAAGGGGGAGATTGAAAGTGCATCTAGGCCCTCAAATTTGTTTTGGTTGATTAATGACAAACGATTAAAGAGACTAATGTCTTCAATGAGCTTATGAGCAGGTTAAAGGTTAAATGTGAGATCTTCTACATGCGAAGGTCACCCTCAAACGATTTTAAGCGAGTAAAACGGCGGTATATTTCTTATTTTCTATGCTTTGTGTCGTAGGAATGCCGTACTATTAAGAGGGATGCATCGTAAATGATCTAGGATAGTCTCTATGCTCAGATGAATGCTACTTTATTTCGTGTTGAGACCCTAAGTCACCGCGCATGCACCGGAATGTGTTTTTATCAAAGTTCAAGTCGGACATTCCGATATTACATCGAAGTTCCGATGTGACCGGACATTCCGATGTGCATGCTTGCTTTAGTCCGTTGCGTGGAACATGTATCGGAAGTTCCGATATTTTCGATCGGAAGTTCCGATATTTTCGATCGGAAGTTCCGATACGTTGCTATAGCTTTCTAGGGTGCTCTCTGTAAATATCGGAAGTTCCGATATTTGACATCGGAAGTTCCGATGTGTTCAAACCTGAAAAAGGGAACTCTCTGGAATTATCGGACATTCCGATAGATTAGATCGGACATTCCGATGTTAAGTCGGAAGTTCCGATGTTTATATCGGACAGTCCGATATGGACTTAGAAGCATTTGTCAAGGTGCTTTTCGGGAACATCGGAAGTTCCGATGCTGACATCGGAAGTTCCGATGCATCTTTTTTGACAGTTGAAGTGCGCTCGAGTTCTGATTGTTTGCGTATATCGGACATTCCGATGTTGACATCGGAAGTTCCGATATGCAACTGAGTGGGTGTATAACGGCTAGTTTTTGCAAGAATCTATAAATACCCCACTCCTCTCTCATTTGAGGGGTACACACTCAAACTGGCAGAACTCTAGAGCACTTTGAGCCCTCCCTAGTCTACTTTTGAGTCCTCCTCTTTGATCTTAGGGATCATCTAAGGAGTGAGGACTAGAAGTGAGATTTGGAGCTAGAGTAAAAAGCAAGTGTCTTTCATCTCGAGCTTTAGAGTGTTCCTCCAAGATCAATCAACGGTGCATTTGTTTCTCTTGGAGGTTGAAGGACTCCTAGACGGCTAGGGGTCACTCACGAGCTCCCAAGGATTGTGGGACGCCGTGAGAAGTTTGTGAAGGCTGGCTCCGCCTCCGAAAGGAAAGGAACCAATAGTGGAACCAAGTCTCAAGTGTGACCGAGGCTTGGGAGGAAAGGGTTGGAAAAGACCCGGCTCTTTGGAGCCTCCTCAACGGAGACATAGGATTCCCTCAAGAATCCGAACTCCGGGAACAAATCCGTGTCTTTACTTTACTTAAGCTTGTTTCCGAATTTCGTTGATTTATCTTTCTCAGATTGCTTCTCAAGTTCATTACTTTCAGCTACTAATTGTTCGTGTTTAAAGTTGATCGGACATTCCGAACTGGTATCGGAAGTTCCGATTAAATCGGAAGTTCCGATCCAATACCGAAAGTTCTGATACTCTTTCCGCTGCGACAAATTGAGTTTAATTTTTAAATTGCCTATTCACCCCTCCCCTCTAGGCAACCTTCTCATCTTTTCAGGACCGCACCAAGTCAAGCGCCGGTCCCATCGTCCTGACACACCATCGAAGAGCACGCCCTCTCCCGAAGCGACGCCAGGGTCAAACGCCATGGCGTCAGCACCTGACGGGCGGACGGAGCAACGCTTCACCGCCCCAGTCAAACCCAAGATAGGCTCCGACTGGACGTGGGGCAAGCTGGGGCCGGACGGACGACAAGACGGGAGACCAAACTCTAAGACGTAGGACACCCCCTTTTTTTCATTCCAAACTTCCATGTTGCCTGCCCCCTCCGGCTATATAAGGGGAGGCAGGACCCCCGAGAGAGGACAGAGAAAAACCCTAGCCGAGGGAGTTAGAGGATCGACTACTGAATCCTTCTCCCTTTCAAGGCTACAAACACTTGTAAATCTTGCGACCGAGAGCAATACAACACCCCGTACGAACTGGAATAGGGACATTCGACCCGAACCAGTATACACCTTGGACTCCCTGAGTCAACCATCGAGGAAAGGGAGCACGCGACCCCCTAGGCTTACAAATCGTATTGCCGGTACTCGAAACACCGACAAAATGTATAATAGTACTATCAAATATAACATGTAGTTTAATAAATCATATTATCAATTCCACTGGTATTGATCGATATCGAAGCCAGTATTAAAAGACATGAGATTGGTATGATATATAATGTTACTTTATACCGATTTAAGTACAGAAATAATATATATCGGTCATACAGACAGGTACCGGTACGGAATTATAACTTTGTTTTTATCTGCAACAACCGTAGCATAGGTCCATAGCAGCAGCAACACTGCTCGTTCTGCAACAATAGATCGACTCAGTTCCTCCTCTTCTCCGGTGCACTCGCTTTGTATCTCCGACATACAAGGAAGGACGCAGTGGGAAGAAAGCTACCCTACAGCCCTAGCCTATGTCCGGTTGATCATTCCGCTGGCATCTTGCATTCACGCCTCCGTTTGACTTACGCTCTCAAAGCCTCAAAGCGTATTGGTGGGCACTGCTTGCTGATGTTTCTACAATTTAATTTACAGTGTTCTTAGTCTTTTGAGACACTGATTAGGATGCTTTTTGATTTACTGCCTAACCTTCCAGGTCCTCGCTTTGAATTTGATATTTCTTTTCAGATAAAATAATGCATGTCCTTTATGTGGTCTTCAGATACCATGTGCCAACTCAGCTTTGTTGCAACTTATTTAGTTCTTGCTACGCTATTGTTAATGAACGGGTAGGCTACTCTAGCGTAACTTCAAAATTTACTACCGCGTAACCAATAAACCACTGCAAGTTATAGATCACAGAATTACTACTAGATACGTAGACTCATAGTAGAAGTAGAGTCGATGTAGCGCGATGATGCAGATGTAGTCGTACTATCCTCGCACCTCCTCCGACAACTACTTGTGATCATCGCAGGTTACAAATCGTCCTAGCGTTGAAGCCTCACAACAACGCCTCCAAGGTATCTATACGTACTGGGCAGGAACACCACACACCGGAGTGCTAGCGCCAACTGCGCGGTTTTGGGCAAAGGAAGGGTGACGGCTAGGGTTTCGAGAATTCCAAATTCCTACTATGTCTCTTAACCCTAAAGCCAACACCCACTCCCTTTAAATAAACACTCCATAGTGGGCTCTACATTAGAGACCTATTAGGAACTTAAAACCCATCAGAATACGTCCTACCTCTTTAAGCGTGCGACCTATATGTTTATGTATACCTTGGCATGGTTTGAGTACTCTTACTAGACCACTAATCGGTAGCGCTCCCTAGCTGGACGTGCCGACTCCTAAGTATATGTACAGATCACATCAGTCGAACCTAAACAATGCTTAGTTATATATATTTCCCTTTGCCTCATGTATCGGTCAAACTCAAGGCGAGTGCATGGCATCCCTGTTTTGTTATCTCGATCACTCTTTCTCGATCACATGACTCGGAATCCACAATTATGGTTAACTCTTTAACCGCGAGTAGTATGGCCATGCATTTCTAGAATCCGATCACTCGAGAAGCCTAGAGAGATCTCTCCCGTTGAATGGAAGGGAAAATCACATCTTGATCGACCATGCTTCATAACAAATCTGAAAGCCACCTTTATAACTTCCTAGTCTTCTGTGCCATAACCATCCTAAGGATGTTTTTGCAATTAAGCAGGTCTGAAGACATGACTCATTAGAAGTGAAATCAACTAGATACAAATTTCCAAATCGAAAGCCTTTGAAAACTGAAAATTTGTCATTCTCTTTAGAAATCTCAACTCCATTTTGAGAGAATGAACAAATAAGGCCAAGATCGCAAAGTTGAGCAACAGACAGCAAATTGAAATTTAGTGTCTCTACTAAAGAAACATTAGAAATGGAAAGATCATTAGAGATTGCAATTTTGCCCAAACCTAATACCTTCCCTTTGCTGTTGTCACCAAAAGTGATGTTGTCAAGTTCTCCACTTCCATTTTCAAAGGTGGTAAACATCTTCGGGTCTCTGGTCATGTGTTGAGTGCAGCCACTGTCCAGCACCCAATGCCGACCACCGGTTTTGTAGTTCACCTACAAAATGAAAGTTAGGTTCTTTTAGGTACCTAAATCTGCTTGGGTCCTTGGAGGTTAGATACAAGAACTTTGGGCACCCAAATAGCATTTTCTTGCTACCAAGTATAGGAGTACCAACAAATTTTGCAATAATTCTACCACCCCTATCTTTCTTAAGAATATAGCAAGAATCAAAAACATTATTTCTGGATGCTCTACCCAAAGGACAGTCACTAGCCAAATGACCTATGTCATGGCATTTGTGACAAAATTCTCCATTAGACTTTACAAACCTTGGAACCTTGTTACTGATTTTCTTACCCTTTTTGGGGACATATCCAAGTCCCTCTTTGTTGTAAGAGTAGCGTTGACTTCCCAAGATTTTATCTAGTGTTTCCTTACCCTTGAAACACTTGTCCAAGCTCGTACTTAGCTTGGTAATCTCTTTCTTGAGCTCATTGTTCTCAGCAATCAAATTACTTTTGCATTTAACAGAGGATAAGCTAGAACAAGAACTAGAAGAAACTGTCAATAGATCATCACAAGAAGTGGCTATGCTGGACATTGTAATTGAGCATGAATGATTATTTAATTCAGGCATAGCATCAATTAAATTGCATGAGACTCCTATATCCATTGTTGATTTTGAATTATAGTTGGAAAGAAGATATTAATGCTTTATTTTAAGCTCGTCATAAGATCTCTTGAGAGAGGCAAATTCATTTCTTAAGGCTTTATGTTTTGCTTTCTCTTTCCCAACATAGTCATTCAAGCCAACAAGCATATCAAAGAGTTCATCATACGAGGGATCATCATTAGAGTTTGAGTTTACCATGTCTCCTTTAGCCATAAGGCATAGAGCAGTGACGAAAGGTGATGTAGCCTCCTTAATAGCAATTCCAGCAAGATTTTTCTTCTTTGGTGAATTTTCTTCATTGGTGGAATCGGAGTCCGAATACTCCTCTTCAGAATTCCATTCTCCTATGTGAGCTTCACCCTTGCCATCTTTATGAAGCTTTTTGAAAAGCTTTTTCTTGCCCTCATACTTCTTTTTCTTGAAGGATTTTCCTTTGTCGTCCTTTTCTTTCTTCTTTGGACAGTGAGAGGCAAAATGCCCCTTTTCATGGCACTCGAAGCATCGAACATTGGCGAAGCGTTGATTGCTCGAATGATCATTCTTCTTGTATTTGAGATAGCTGCTTGAGCTTGGATGCCTTCTCATAAACCTTTTCATATTTCTTACTAGAAGGGCCATTTCTTCATCAGAGTCTTGTTCGGAGTCGTTAGGATCTTCTTCACTTGTCTCCAGTTTAGCCTTGAATGCGATGTTCTTCTTTTTGGAAGAACTCTGCTCCAGTAGCTCTTCTTTTCCCTTCTTGTACACCTCATTCGTAATGAGGTTGCCCAGAAGACTTGTTGGTGTCAATCTTGTCAACTCGGGTGAGTTGAGGAAAAGTGTCACCAAGGTCTCATATTTCTTTGGAAGAGCCCTGAGCATTTTTCGAACAATGTCAAGGTCAGTAAGAGTACCCCCAAGACCTTTGAGCTCATTTTCTATGTTGTTCAACCTTGAGTACATCTCAGTAATGTTCTCATGGGGCAACATAATAAAGCTCTCATATTTGATTCTCAGCATATGCAGTTTAGCTTCTTTGACTGCAGATGTTCCCTCATGAATTTCAGAGAGAGTTGTCCATATCTCATGAGCACTTTCTAAATTGCTCTCTCGATTGAACTCATCTGCATTCAAAGCCCCAAACAAGGCATTCATTGCCCGAGCATTGAGATGAGAGTTTCGTTCATCTTGATCAATAGAGGTGGTTGGATCAAGTGACATGGCAAAACCCTCACCAACAATCCTCCATATGCTGGGACACATAGCTTTAAGATAAACTGTCATGCGAATTTTCCAATAGGCATAATTTGTTCCATCAAAAAATGATGCCTTTCCTATGGAAACACCCTCATGGGCCATCCTTACCCTCTAGACTGTTAGGTCTATATGTGAGAGACCGTGCTTTGATACCACTTGTAAGATCGAGGATGAGCCTAGAGGGGGGGTGAATAGGTTTTTTTAAAAATAACAAGAACTAAAAGATTGGAAACTGAAGAAGAACAGAATATTACTGAACTAAAATTGACAACAGAGCACAAAGCGCAAAAAAGTAAGTTCAGAAGACACAAGAAACAGAAGAGACGAAGGTTTTTCACCGAGGTTCAAAGATAACACTCTTACGTCCCCGTTAGAGCACTTCACCAGAAGTTTTGCTCCACCAAAAGCTAAACCACTAGCTTTGGTATCCACTGGGTAACTCTTTCACCAAACCGTGAGGTGAGTTCCAAAACCTTCACAATCAGTGGTGGCCTTCCACAATTTCCTTTGGATAGGTCGCACCAAAAACCACAAGCCGTCTAGGAGCACTAAGTTCTAAGAGAAACAGACTAAGCACAAGAACTGAACTCTTGGTTCACAAATTTCAATGTGTCTAGACTAAGCTTGGTGCGAAAAACACTTCTAAAAGTTTTATGAACAGTTCAGTCTCTTTGAATGCTTTTGAGCTCAAGAGTGCTAGATGTCAAAGAGATGAAAAAAAAATGTCTGAAGAATGGTCCTCATCCATGACCATTTCACTCCATCGTTCTTCACTGTTACTGTCGAGGACAGGGTATCACTACTATAGATCTGGCCCTCAGTCCCGGTTGACAACGGCCATCAGTACTGGTTTTTGAACCTGTACCAGCCATCTGGGACTGATGCCCATTGGGCATTAATACCGATTCCACCAATCGGTACTAATAGTACTAGAAATGTTTCAAAATATATCGAGAATGTATGGGAGAAGCGGGACTCAAACCCGCAACCTCGTGACTCCAGCCTCACCCTTCTAACCAACCCACCCACCAAAGCACAATGATATACAGAGAATATGCATTTCTTTTGAACTTTCCTGAAACGAGGCGTTAGTACTGGTTGGTAACACGAACCGGTACTGATGCACTCATCAGTACCGGTTGGTAACACAAATTGGTACTGATGCACTCTCATTAGTACCGGTTCGTGTTACCAACCGGTACTGATGCCCCATGCCTTCAGTACCGGTTCGTGTCACAAACCAGTACTAATATGAGGACATGAGTACCAGATCGTATTACCAACCGATACTAAAAGCCCACTACAGCCCTGTAGCCAATGAACCGGTACTGATGTCAAATCCAATCGTAGTGATATGTCGGTAGTAAAACCTAGTTTTCTAGCGGCGATGATGTCGCCGCTTGTGAATTGCACCGGTAAGAAGCAGTAGCTCTGTGTGACGTTGGCACGCAGAGTTTCTCGTACAATGTCACTATCGAAATGCTATAGTTTTGTTTCCTATAGGCAAACTAGAGTAGCTCCTGTTTGTGCGACCAACTGCCTGATGTCCGCGCATGTTCCAGTTCAACAAGAGACAAATTGTGCTATGGCCTATGGCATCTGATGGATTGCGAAACACTTGTATTCCTCCCTGTTTCGGTGCCTTTGCAGGCAAATATCTTATTTGTGTTTTTTTGACGTGCTGCCACTCAGAAGGAGCGTGACCACACATGGCCGAAATGCGTGAACTGGGATGAGCTCATCTACTATTCCTTGTCAGAAGCCATGCCTAGTGGGGAGGAACACATTTTTTGAAGATGGACACGACCAGTGGCGGAACCAGAAAACTTGTAAGTCCTGGACTAAACTTTTAAGCATATAACTAATAGCAATTTCTAAGCCAAAATATTATGGGCTAAAGATGACTTTGATGGCCATTTATTAGATATCTTGAAATTTTATCTGTTATCTTAATTTCTAAGCTCGAGTGAAGCCCGGCCTGCCATGAGCCTGTTTCCGCCACTGGACACGACAGAGAGACCTACAGAGGCAAGGAAAACATGATCCACTGTGAGGTCGACATTCCAACGGGATCAGCAATTGCATCCGTGATCTCTGTGGTTAGAGGCTTTTTGAAGATGTTGAGGTAACGCTGCATGCGTAGACGCATCACCCATGTTGCTTGCTGTTGGATGCAAGCAGCCTGAGCTTCTTGGCAAGGTGGTGCTGAGATTTCTCGATCGTTGCGAGTTTGGCATTGGATTTGTTGGCAAGACGCGCGCTACATCATTGTTGAGTTTTTGCCCACTTTTGTTTTGTTTGGTTTGCCGGTTTGATCGCTTTCGTGTAGACCATAGCTTTGATTGCTCGTAAAAACTTTTTTCGGTGAAAGATTCCCGTGGAATTTTTCGCTTTTTTGCCCACTGATAGGCTTTCTTTTTTTCGCAAATCTAATCCCTTCCAAATAAATTTACAAAAAATGATCCGTCCTTAGATACAAAAGGTGTAGTAGACGACACATATCGCTGTTGCGCTCTTATACCACGACAGTGGCACTTTCGGGTTCGGTAGGTCACGCATCGCGTAGCGTACGCGAGCTCGGCGGTAGGGACCTATCGAGCAACCCTAACTCGATAGGTAAGTACAGATCAACCATAGCTCGGTAGTGGCGTAATTGTCACTTAATTAGTGATTTAATAATTAAAGTGATCAATTAAGCGACTACATCATAATTGATGAACATGTTGAGGATAGGGTGCTCACCAGGAAAACTTGCCACTCTCTTAGAACGCGATAGTTGGCACACACTACAGGAATCCATACTATTTTCGTCGGCCAAAAACCGACGAAAATAAGGGCAAAACCGACGAAAATAGCTATTTTCTTCGGTTTGCCGACGAAAATACACCGACGAAATTCTGTTGACGAAAATACAAGTATTTTCGTCGGTTGCCGACGAAAATATAGGTATTTTCGTCGGCCGCCCTAGTCGACGAAAACAATAGCTGTTAACCCGTTCCCTGACGTGGAAAGTATATTTTCGTCGGCCTAGGCCGACGAAAATAAAGTTATTTTCGTCGGCTGCACGAGCCGACGAAAATAAAAGCTGATGTGGCCTAGGTTATTTTCGTCGGCCAAAACGCCATTATTTTCGTCGGCCTAGGCCAACGAAAATACGATTTTAAATTTTAAAAAAAAATACAGATAAATATAAAAATCCCCGATGTGGCCTAGGACTTCCAAGTAAACATTCTTTTACATTCTAAGAAAGGACGTGACAGCAAAAGACATTAAAGAGCTGGCAAAATCAACAGTAAAGGAAGTGGTGCATTCATGGTTGTAAATTGTCCTCTTTATCACCTCAAGACTGTTAGTGAAGAACTGTCAGTTATTACCATCAAATTATTACACAAACATAAAAGATCAATCCATGGGCATCTTGATAACAAGATACTAGATATTAGAAAATAAGTCGCATACCTTATTAGAAAAACATCTACAATGAAGATACAAGTTAAAATACCACATAAACCATGTTCTATATAGAAGAAAGCTTATAAAGTATGCATAAAGAAACAAGTGAGCATATGAAAATATTTTATCGAATATAAACTTACTCGTGGTACTACTAAGACAGAGACACTGGCATAAAGAAGGTCAATTGATATTCCATGGAACTTAAATTTCATAACAGGGGCATGTGCATCAGGTACAGGTTGCAGTTCAGTCGCTTCTTCGGTTTGGGCTAATATGTCATGTAGTACAATAAAGAAGTCTTCCTGCATAAAGAGTACCATGTTAGAAAGCACGAATGTTATATCTAACTAATAAACCATACTGATAGCTTACAATAGAAAAAAGACATCACCTCACGATTCACATATGAAGGTGCAATGCATAAAGTATCAACGTCAGCCCCAGGTCCATGAACCTATCAAACATTAATATACCAGAAACATATATAACACGGTATTAAAGACAGAAAAATCCGTTATACGTAACAACACATATAGAAATAATAATAATTCAACAGATACAAAACAAAAACATCTCAACAGAAGCATCAAACCCAAATGCTTTACAATTGGCCACAAATTTGTAATGGTCAGTGATCTGCCGCGATTTTTAGATGAATTTTTCATCTATAAAAAAAGTAATTTAGCTTAAAATAGTATCGTATGCCTGTTGTCCATTCTCCAGAATGTTGACTTGTTAACCATATTAAGGGTGTAGTAGGCCAAGCTCTCAAGGAACAGAAACCCTAACTAGCACGTATAAGTGCCTCAAAGTAAGAGAAACACCCCCCAAAACTCCAGCCGAACCGCCGCAAAATCCAAGCTTCCACGTTCAGTAATGAGGGCACATAGACACTGTTTTGTAGAGTTATAAGATGCTCCAGGGAAAACATCTAGGAAATAAGACAACAAAGCATCAAAATATAAGGTGATGTACTGGTCCTCACCAGTCATCTGGGAGGACTCAATGCAGGCAACCACATCTTCGAGCAGCCCTACTGTATCTGGAGCCCCTGAGTGGTTGAATGCAAGTCATAGCTGAGAAATATCCCCCGCATAAATACTAAGGCTTTGAAGTTGCCCATACTAAATTAGAGCACGGAGAATCGACATTACATGTCAGTGTAAATCAGCAGCACAACAAACTTTCCTACTTCAGTTTTGTTGCATATTTAATCATGATAATGGAGTAGAAACCAAGGCGGCGTCTTATCTTAAAGATGTCACATTATGAACAAATGCCATCAGTGCAAAAAAGAATTCAATCCAACAAGGTTAAATGCAACCACACCTAAAAATCCAGCATACCTTATTTGCTCTACTAAGCATTAGTAGGGAGACATCACAATAAGCAACCAGTTGTCTTCTTGTCGAAATAAATAAATGCAGCCGATATGTTTTGAGAATTTAGGCTCTTGAACTTAGTACTAAGGAAGCATGAGTTAATTATCAAGCATACTAATCGCCCTAGGAACTAAAATAGACAAGGAAAAATCACGAGCCTGATCAAGCACCACAAGCTCACAAAATGTGCAGACGCATCTAGAAGTCAGAGTTTTGAACACAAACATTCCATAATCATCCCATTAGTAGTCAGAGGTTTGAACAGAAACATCTAGATTCAACAATCGCTCTCGAGACGCGCCGCACTTTAACATTCCACACCGCAAGCAATATCACTAGCATATCGCAGAATCGGAAAAGGAAAAAAAATCAGACCTTCATATGGCGACTACGCCGTCCAAAGGATCATGAGGTTGAAGTAGCGCATGTTATCTTCCGACGTCGACGAGTTGATCCCCGGTGCTGCACAAACCAACGAGCCAAACCATTCAAACAACATAAACCAAACCCAGAAACGAAACACCTTGCAGAAATCCACCAAAACGGAGAGATAGAACAGCACCCGCACCTGGCTCGCTGAGGAGTCGCTGCGTCTCCTGCACAAATCCAGTCACATCGAAATCCCAAAATAATTCAACAAACAAGAGGAGGGGGTGGAGGCGAGAGATCTGTGCTCGGATTCAGATCGGGCGCGCACCTTGATGATTCATCGCGGGAGGCTGCTGTTCGCCATCGGATCGGACCGGAGCTTGGGCTTCCTCCTCCGAGGGTTGAGGCGCCGGAGATGCTTCGAGCTTCGTCGGGGGAGGAGCCGAGGGTGGGCGGAGGGCGGGGGCGGGGGCGGGGGCGGGGGCGAGGGCGGGGGCAGGGCAGGCCGGGGGCGGGCGGCGGAGGGTGGGGGCGGGGGCGGGGGGCGTGAGGGGCGGCGTGAGCGGCGTGCCACGTGAGGAATTTTGATAGCGCTCGATCAAGCGTGACCTAGTCTTACCTTCCTATTATCGTCGGCCAAAACTCCAGCCGACGAAAATACAGCGGTAGTTTCGACGGCCCCACCTTGACCGACGAAAATACATGATTATTTTCGTCGGCCTCACTTGGCCGACGGAAATATAAGAGTATTTTCGTCGGTTCACCTAGACCGACGGAAATATAGGAGTATTTTCGTCGGCTTGGAGAAGCTGACGAAAATAATTTAGAGCCGACGAAAATATAACGGATTCCTGTAGTGACATGCCTCTGGCCACGTTTTTTTCCAGTCAGAGAGAAGAGTATTTTTATAAACTTATTCGAAAGAGAATGAGATTTAAGAGGTGTTTGGATTAGAGGTATTTTATTGAAATGTTTTAGGATCTAGTTTAAATTTATATTAAATCTCAAAACCTTTCAAAAAATTACCACTCATCCAGGACCTTAAAAAAATTATGTTGAGGGCCAGAAAAAAAAAGAAGAAGAAGGTTTCGCTCTCGCATTGCAAGGTAGAGCCCGGAAAAGTCGCAGATTCTTTCCTTCACACGACTGCCGGGCAGTAAAGTCGCCGACAGCTGCCGTTGTAATTGCAAATATATTGTCCGGATGCCATGTTTACCATAGCAAATGAAGTGACACCCTAACGAACCCAACGCCCGTTTGATTAATTCGTTCACTGATTGGGAGCCCTACGAACAGTAACAGCTGCATTGCTGCAGTGTATTGCCATATTAGAGAAGTGAACTTTTGTGCCACTCCAATTACAAAGTAACAGCTGTTCTGCTAGACGTGCAATTCTTAAGCTCAGAGTCCCAAACACGTCCGTGCAAGTTCACATCTACGGATTTACAGCAACGAAGAGCAACCGGTGCCGTCCTGGCAAACGCAGCGCCACGAACCAGACCGCACCACACGTCCACACCCCACGCTCTCCTCGACCATACGTGGACGCCCATGGCTCTAACCGTACCAAAGTCGCTGAGGACCTTTTCGACAGAATTTCAGCTTCAATAGGTCCGTGACTTTAGTGAAACTAGGTATTTTTAATTATATCAGATCCGTAAAATTAAAGCTGTGAGTATATTAAAAGTGTTTAGATGATCGTCTTACTTACATTTTAAAATAAAAATATATATTCAATTCAATTTATTTTAGCCTGTAGATATATTAAAATATAGAACTCTACGGAACAACGCCAGCCCCGCGCCACCTCCGCCGAACCCGACCCGACCCGACCTACCCCCGCGCTGCCGCGCTGGGCCCCAATTCGTCGTCAGTGGCCGTCACCCACCCACCCACCCACCTACTTCTACCTCCTCCCTTCTTCTTCAACCTCGCCCCTACAAATAAATCTCCTGTATTTCTAACCCTACCCCTTCCAGCCCTGCGTATTCTGGATTCGGATTCCCGAACTTTAGCTTCCAGCTTGTTGTAGTGGGCCAGTGGCGGTGGTTGACGATGGAGTTCAAGGTGGTCTCCAAGGCCTCGGCGGCGTTGCCTGCGGCGCGGCGTGGTACGTCCCGGGGGGGCCAGGGCCGGAGCGGCGTCGCCTTCGGATCGGCGGCCGGGACGAAGGCGCCGTCGCGGCGGGCGCTGCTCGCGACCAACAACTCCGTGACCCCCGTGACCAAGTACGGATTCTTTCCAAAGGAAGATTTTGATCTACGGATTCCCCGTTTGTTGTGCTTGCTTGTGTGCGACTTATCTGGTGCTGGTTGTGGTTGGGAAGCTGTGTCTATGCGTGTAGAGCTAGTCGTACTCCCTTTGCTGATCCTCGAATTAGATGTATGACTCTCTCTCTCTCTCTCTCTCTCGGGTTGTATGATTCTCTATTGGTGGCTGGTGATGCAGCATCTCCATTTTGGAGGTTAATTAGCTCTTCTGAATCCGACCAGGGTTGCGTTATGCTTAAATTACTAAGTGCGTGAATTTGGCCATCGAATTATTCCGATTTGAGGTGCTTTGATATGGAGTTGGTCACTGAATTGATCGCCTAACAGTTTGGGAAGGCCTCGTTTGAACTGTTCTCCTAACAACATGGAGTTCATTATTCTAGTATTCCGTGCGCCGGACAGCCTCTAAAGTTGACTTTTTTGGTGGAAAAGTTGACTTGGAAGTCATGAGCACGGAAGTCGGGTTATAGGCGTTATATTGTTGATTTGTTATTGTTGTTGCAAAGATGTTTAACCGTGCAAATTATTGCAGCATCTTTCGTCATTTCCACCAAAGTAGGTCATGGACATTTGATGACTTGACCCAAGTCACCTGAGGTTGTCCGTCTTCACATTGAAAAACCGATACAGGGTGAATTATTTACTTTGATGACTCATACGATGCAGTGTCTTAGTGACCAAGGTTCATTGAATTGCGGTGAAACTCTCTAGAAACGTATGTGTAACCTTCAGCAGTTTGAATCTTTGAATTGACTTTGAGCACTAATAATATATTGACCCGGTTAATTTACCACGACACTTCTGCAAAAATATTGAATTTTTACATGTTACTTGGAAGGAACTGATCACTTTTTTTCTTCATGGTACGCTTTTTCTAGGGAGGAGAAACAGAGGATAGATCAAAGTGAAATATTGACCTTGGACAGCATTAGAACCTCCTTGATTAGACAAGAAGACAGCATCATATTCAGCCTCTTGGAGAGAGCACAGTTTTGTTACAATGCTGATACATATGATAGCAATGCTTTCCACATGGATGGATTTGGGGGCTCTTTGGTTGAATTCATGGTTAGAGAAACTGAAAAGCTACATGCACAGGTGGAGCAGGCTTGCAATTACCAAGATCATTGATCATGGTATGCCAAAAAATTATAATCTGCTGGTGTTTCTTATGTAGGTTGGGAGATACAAGAGCCCAGATGAGCACCCATTCTTTCCAGAGGATCTGCCTGAGACAGTGTTGCCGCCTATACAATATCCAACGGTAATGCATATCTGAAATAAACTCTATAGGTTGTATTTGTGTCATGTTGGACTGATGTTCTCTTTGGTTCTCATTCACAACATATGCTCTTCTTTTAAGTACAAAATGAAAGCTCCTTCCTGAACCTTAGGCGGGCTGAAGTCGGCCACTGCATGTATTATTCAGTTTTTGAATTAAACAAGATATCCATCTTGATGATGTATTCATGTGGACTATCTTTATCTCTTGAAAGGCTCGGATTGCCATTAGATTACTGTGCTGTTATTGCTGATGTTTCAGTAAATTTTGGATGGATTCTTATTTTGTACTTATCCTTCTCACAGGTTTTGCATCCTGTTGCTGATTCTATTAATATCAACAAAGAGATTTGGAAAATGTATTTTGATGAGCTTCTTCCAAGATTAGTGAAAGAAGGAAGTGATGGTAATTCTGGATCCAGTGCTCTTTGTGATACAATCTGCTTGCAGGTACTAGTTATTTATGCCAAATCCTCAGGTCAATATCTGAGCCAGACAACTAATCTATTTAAAATTCTTTTATTTTGATTATCTCTGTTCCTTTGTTCTATCATTCAGGCACTCTCGAAAAGAATCCACTATGGGAAGTTTGTGGCGGAGGCCAAGTTTCAAGAGTCCCCTGAAGCTTATATGCCTGCAATAATAAACCAGGTTCGTGTTCTATTTTGCCTTGTGATCTGTCTTTTTCATGATTGTCAGCAATTTCGTGTCCTTTTTCTTCTCGTACAGAATTTCAGGTCGACTATGACAATTTGATTCCATTATGCCAATTGCAAACGACTGAATCTTTCTCTGGGAATTTCAGGACCGTGATCAATTAATGCACCTCCTCACCTATGAAACAGTGGAGCGTGCTATCGAACATAGGGTGGAAGCGAAGGCCAAGGTCTTTGGACAAGAGGTGAATATCGGTGCCGAAGAGAACGGCACTCCGCCGGTCTACAAGATTAGGCCCAGCTTGGTCGCTGAACTGTACAGCTACAGGATCATGCCACTGACCAAGAAGGTGCAAGTAGCATACTTGCTAAGGAGGTTGGATTGATTGTTTACTGTTTGTAAACTGCCAGCTCCGATTCTTGGCACCAAAGAATATACTAGGAAAAAAGCGACCCCGTTTGGGACAAATCGGAGAGTATACTCTCTGTTTATTTTCTCTGTATTTTCTGTGGATCTGATGAAACTAGGTATTCTTAGCTCCACTAGATTCGTGGAGCTACACCTGTGAGTATATCAAGAGTGTTTAGATGGGTCATCTTGTTTATATTTTAGAATAAAAATATAAACTTAATTTACTTTATTTTAGTCTACAAATTTTAGATCTGAGGTGAAGCTAGGATGTCAAGTTCTGCCAAATAGAGTCTAGTATATTAAACCCGAAAGGATTCTAGCTGACGTGCTCGCTCGTTTTGTGTTCACGCCGCCCGTTTAGCACCCTTAATGATATAGCTTAAGTAAATTTTTCTCCCGCTTGATGACGTCGGCCGATGTGGCGCAACAGTAAGGTGTGTTGCTTGCGAGGAGCGGTCACGCGTTCGAGTCCACCCACCAGCTCGCGTGTTCTTTTTGCCGCGCAACACGTGGCGTGCGATCTTTTGCTAAAAGCCATCCCAAATTTTTCGAAATTACATATTAATTCGTTTTCTGTGGAAAGCTCTTCGAAAGTTCTGAGAATTGTTTTTAGCCCGTATTTTTTTTTGTGAAAAGGCGTCTGGAACTTTCTAAAATTGTGTATTAGTTATTTTTTTGTGGTCAAGCCCTGAAACTCGGAGTTTTTTTTTTGCACAGATATATTAGTCCATTTTTTGGTAGGGGAATTTTTTTGGCGCAAATACATATTAGTCTATTTTTTTGCAGGGGACCCTCGAAGCTTCCGAAATGTCATTTTCAGCACGTAGTTTTTGGCAAAAAGCTGCTCGAAACTTTACAAAATTACATATTAGTCTATTTTTTCGGGGAACCCCTCAAAACTCAGCGCCATTTTTATCGCTAGGCGTGTGGCGGCTAGCGCGATGTGCACCACGCCCACGCATCTAGTATAATAGAAGTATACGATTTTCTTGGGTGTTTGCATACCTTGGGATTCCAGAGTTGTATGCGATGATTGGTCGCTTTGGTCGACCGTGGCCTCCTGACCATGCGCGCTGCGGACACAAAGTGTCCGTTTGGTTGAAGGGCAAAGGGTGGATGGGATAGGGCTATCCACTTTGATAGGAATGAAGCCATCTAAATTCATGTTTGGTTGAACAGGTGAGGCGGATGAAATGAGTCAAATTTTTGTTTAGTTTGAGGGATGAGAGTTGAATGGTGGGTGAGATAAGAGTCCAAATTTGATTGGTGTGATGAAAGTTGGATAGAAATCCAACTAATTTCATGGAATAGGCTCCGAGGAATATCCGCGAATCAGCGGAATGAGCGAAAAAAAGATGAATAGTCAATTCCATTCACTTCTTGCTCTTGAATCAAACGCACTCAAAGACCGAGCTCTGCGTCGGTTCAAGAAATAAGTGGGTCGGCAGCCATGAGGACTCTTCACAGTTCTATGGGCTCAACCAGTTGTTGTAGCAAACACGACCGGCGCCTGCGGCTGGATGGGGCTCTTCGCAGCCATGAGGACTCTTCGCCTGTTGCTCGGCCGGCCTCCGCGCGCGCGCCCGTCCCGCTCCGTCGGGCGAAGGAGGCCTCCTGGGACTGGAGTCCAACTAGGGCAACGGCAAGGGCTAGCTGCGCCGCCACACCGTCAGTTCTCTCTCGTATGCGGTAACACGTACCGTTGACGTTTAGGGGGAGCTGATCGGGACAGATTTGAAGGCGTCGACAGCTAAAATTCCAGGGCATGCATGCAGGAAGTGTGTGGCAAACGAAACACCTGGAGAAAGCATAATCACTGAAAGCCAGTAAAGCGCCATCGGGGACCGGGAGCAGAGGTCACGCGGATTTCATTTAGCAGAAACGCTCCAGCTATGTTTCGGCTGCGTGCGTACGTCGCTGGCCAGCTCCATCCATCGACCTATAGATCGATCTGCCATGCACTCTGACAGTCTGACTGTGTACCGCCCGGCACCAGCCACGGAGAAGTTTCGCAAGTACTACATATGTACTGATGTACATACTTGCATGTACCACATGTACAGTGCTAGTTCTATGCAGCCCCAGTTCAATTCCATAAATACCCTTTCCCAGTGCACGAATTCCACCCCCGCCGCTTCCTCCGATCACTAATCTCCAACTCGGCCTCCGAGAAATGGCAACCGCGCCCCATCTCCTCCTCGTGACGCTCCTCCTCCTCGCGGCGTCGCCGGTGCCCTCTGTCGTCGCCGACGCCTTCGCCGTCGGCGACAAGAAGCACTGGGCCCCCAACGTCGACTACACCGTCTGGGCCGACCAGTACCGCTTCCACGTCGGCGACTGGCTCGGTATACATCTCCCTCTATGTCCTGATCATCTCTTTCTTCCCATGATTACCATCCAGCTGCTCGACGTTTGCGTCGACACTTTTGCTCGACGGCTCGCGAATTACAAAAAACCTGTGCGCAGTATTCAGGTACCAGAAGGACATGTACGACGTGGTGCAGGTGAGCGCGACGGCGTACGCGGCGTGCGACGCGAGCAACCCCATCGTCAGCTACAGCCGGGGGCGCAGCTTCCCGTTCGAACTCAACCACACGGGCCGGTTCTACTTCATCTGCAGCCGCGGCTACTGCTGGAACGGCATGAAGGTGTCCGTGCTCGTCGAGCCACGCACGCCGCCGCCGCCGTCCGCGGCGCCGTCGACCAGCGCGTCGCACGCCTCCTCCGTCCGTGCGGCGCCGTCCTGGGCTTGGTGGGCTCTCGCCGCCTCGCTGGGCGCGGCGGTTTTGGGCTTGCCGTTTGCGGTGTGAGTCCCCTTCCGGATGTGTGTTCTACAGCTGTTTTGCTTGCCGTTTTAGCACCATTGTCCAGCCATGTATGGCCGTATGGGTGGTATTAATTGAGAAAGCGTGACATGGTGAATTATGATGCTCTCGTAAACCTTTTTCTATGTTCTCTTCCTGTATTGCTAGGCACTCCCATGGAACAAATTTAGCACACGCGGCAGGTGGGTTCAATCGTAGAGAGAAAAAAAACATTTTTTTTTTTGACACCAAATCAACATAAAACTATGCATGGAAGCTGCCTTTGGGTGAGATGAGATGGCTACACGGGCGGTGAGCGTCTTCTCGTCCTTTACAACCGTCGTAATAGCCAGCTGCCTGCTGATTATCATGCTTGAAACAAAAATTGGACGAAACACGGGATCTGCAAAAATAATTAAACCCTGGCAACAGTGTTGCGGCAAAGAGATCAGCACGCATTAAGAACGTCTTTCCAAAAATGCATTCGGAGAGGAAAACTAAAACTCTGTTTCCGTAGAAAACGCTGAAGCCCCTGAATTTTGTTGGGGGCATTGGAGAATGAAGCAACTACTTTCGTTAGCTGTGATATATAGTTGGAAACAAAAGGATAAAGAAACTCAAAAATGCACTCCAGGCAGTACAGAGCAATCAGGAAAGTGAGCTATGGTAGGGAACATACCCCAACTTGCTTTCATCTAAGGTTAGAGACCAATAGGGGATGGAGAGAGAGGGAGACTGGTGTTAGCATAACAGGATATATAAAGGGTGATGAGCTGCCCTAGGGGCAGATGGACGTGTCATAGATATATTGGATAGACTGCTCTCAAGAGATCATGTTGGAATCCTTGATAATTTCGTACAATGAGATGATAATCTCAATAATCAGTAGTATTATGATACCCCACTCCAGCAAATCTGATCGCCTGTTTTGGAGTACTTCTTGAAGAAAATGAATGTTGTGCTGTTACAACAAAAAAGAAGTGTAAATGAAAGATCAAAAACAAAAATCGGTTATTGCACTGAAGAAGAATGAACACAAGGTACTTACCTCCACAAATTTCAGTTTGAAGTCAAGGCTTCCAAAACGCTGATTCAGTTCATATTCTTCCCGAAGATACTCCAGAATTTGCGCATAATTTGAATTTTTCCAGGCAATTTCTGATCTGGAGGAAATTATGTAGTTTAAATTACCATAATATACACAGGGAGATACTAATCATTAATGTTATATAGTAATTCAGTTTAGAATATCTTTAGTGTTTTTTCCTGTCATAATTGTCTGGGCCAATCCTGTGGATAGTTTTTCTAAGACTGCTAGTTGCACAGTGCATGGCTGATTCTTTTTCCCTAGAAAACAATTATTGCTGCACACAGATTTATATATCTGCGACTGTAGCTTTAGCTGAAATAAAAAAGCACCCTAACACTTTCTTGCAAAGAATAGAGGAAAAGGTTACCAGCGTCCAAAACATACCACATAAAGCAATCAAGCAGACAGGAACTATGTGTGTACTAAACAAACTATGATTCAGATCAAAGTACTTCAACAACTTGAGCAGCAAATACTGAGTAAATGGGTTTTAAAGTTTAAACAATTGCAGATTCAAAATTGTGATCTTATAGGTTAAGTGCAAATATGTGGTGATGAAAATTAAGTACCACGCTAATCATTAGAAAGAAGCATGAACAAACAGTCGAAATATAGGAGAAAGCCAAAGCTATGAATCCAGAATATATGCCCTGCATGATATTTGATGGTTGCGTTCAAATTTTGGTCTTAATTCGAGAATGTCCAATAGCCTAAGGGTGTGATGAACACAATAAAGTTGACAATTTCACAGTGAAAAGTAAAAGGGAGTATGCCAAATCAGCAGCAGCAGTACTTAATAAGGCTTCAGACGCAAAGACAATACAAGTCTTCCTTTCCTTCATCTGTTTTAACGACAAGAGAGTATGTTTCCACAAGTAAAATGGTATTTACAAAAGCACAACAGTGAGTCAAAGCAGAAAGCTGGGGGTGATGCGATTCAACACAGCACACAGAGAATAAATATCATACAGGGACAGTGAACAAAATGCTTTTTAAACAGAGAGAAATGTGGCATTGTGCAACTCTAATTTCTAAGCACCTTATGAAATTTCAAACTAACAGCATGAATCTCATGAGTTAATTCAAGAGACTGTAGAGGTTTGAGGTCAGAAATGTGGCTGTGTAGTTGATGATTTTAATCACTTGAGGCAAAAAGGAAGCCTAGAAGAGTACAAGTCACAGTAGGAAGAATTAAGGACCGCCATGTGATTATTTTTCCTCAAAAAGAAAGTCCTGTGCTGTGAGTAAGCAACACTAGGGCCCATCTAAAAGGGGAGTTCAGTGCATGGAGTGTACAAGATATACCTGTCAAAAAGGCCAAGTCTGATTATGACATCCGCAAGATTAGAATTAGCCTTGCCCACAAGTTGAAACAGTTTCTTTCTTTTCATGGTAAAGTTCCCAGTCTTCTCCATGACACGATTGATTTCGGTAAACTCCTCAACCATATCATCAACCTATCAAAATTAGTGTCTTAGAACTTAAGAACAAAGTTTCAATCCTACCACCACGTGGCAAAAGTTTATTAACTTTTCCAATTTCAGTACCTGTCGTATGTAATGATCAAGAGCAATACTTTGACCAAGAACACTTGCAATGATGCGGATTCCATCAGTGTCTAAACTTTTAAGAACTATATAGTCAAGACCTCCTTTCATCCATGTTGTGAGGGATGGCTTCTCAACAACTGCATAATCTGGTCATTGAGAAATATATTCCATCATTTGATAATGTAATGCATGTAGTTTGAGAAGAATTAAGCAGATCAGTTTAACAGGCTGTACATAATGCTCATTTCAGTCTCAATGAAGAAAAAAAAAGCTTTGACAATTTTTCAGGAAAAAACCTGCACAACTCTAAAAGACTAGATATATGAGTGCTGCCTATAAATGCATCACATCCAATACACAAAGTAGATGAAGAGTGATTCTCTTTAAGTTCTATGGTCTTTATAAAATAGCAGTTTTCACTAACATAGAAGCCACTTGGACTATTTGTTGTTCATACACATATTATGATGTTATCATCAAATTAAGAGAAGAAAGATAATTAGAAAGCAGTAAGCAGAACTTCTCTGTTTAGCAGGTAAACAATAATAGGCCAAGTGGCCAATAAGTGGATAGCATGGACATACCGTCTTTTCTCATCTCCGGAAGCCATCCTGAAGCATGGCTCCTAATCATATCGAGATAGTATTCAGCTTCATGATCAGCAATGTTGAAAAGCACAGCAGAACCATATTGAAACACAACCACATAGCGACAGCAAAATCCGTTGTCCTTCACTCCAGTGTCCTACATAAATGTTAACCAAGCATCACAAGGAAGTCAATATCTGCGTTACAGCATGATTAGCATGCGTGCACTACAACATTATGTTCAACAAAATGATCAGATGCGGTTAAGATTAGAGCCACTTGGATGTCAATAGAACTCTGCCTCGCTAACATGGAATCACTAACCATGATCTCTGGCGGGAATTCGGAGTACCGGAGCGAAATGTAGTTCAGCGATCGGGTCGACGGAGGTACCACGTCGCCCCCGTGCTCCGCCTGCATGCTCTTCAAATCAATGCTGCCACAAAGGTGGGAGGAAAAATCAAAACAAAAACGCACCATTTTAGTCCTCTGAACCAAGTGACCGTGTCCCATCCATCAAATTGTTATACAAGTGATTTTGAAAGAACATAAAAAGCATGAGAATTCCGCTTCTCAGAAAAACCATCGAACACCTATCGTGCAAGCACCCCCGCGTTCTGACGCACCTGGTGGACAGGAAGTAGGCCTTGACGGGGATGCAGCGCGCAAGGGCGTCGTCCTCTTCCTCCTGCGGAGGCGCGGGCGCAGGGGCCGCCTCGGCCGCCGCCCGGATCCAGGCCCAGTAGGCCGAGCTCCCGAGGCCGGAGTCGCGGGCGTCGTGGGGTGCGGCGGCCGCGGCCGACGAGAAGAGCCTCGAGAAGGGCGAGCCATGGGCGACGGGACGGGGGACCTGCGCCAGAGAGGGGCTCGACGGTGGCGGCCTTGTCTCGAGGAGGCCGCGGAGACGGCAGCACGAGCGCAGCCGCCGCCCCATGAGCGAGCTAGTGCCGCGCCCGCGCCGCGAGCAGCCAAGGCAAGGCTCCGCTCTCCCTGTCCGGCTTCCACTCGTTTTGGACTTGGGGAGGAAGGAATGGGGCGGGACCCAGCGAGCAGAGAGCCAGAGAGAGATCCGCACGAATGGGCCTTCTCTCCTCCTGTGTGTTGGGCTTTGTCATGGCCTGTGTGAAGTCACGAGTTCACCGAACACACGTAATGCGATTTCGGGCCGGAAGCGTTTCCAATGCGAAGGCGAGGTATCATCATCATCATAGAAAGCAAGAAGCTGACCGCCCCGGCCGCTTCGGCACGCCGTAGCGCACGTCGGTCTCCTCGCCGTCGCGGCAGGGCGGCGGCATCGGCACGTGGTGTCCGCCGCCGCCGCCGCCGCAGCGCCTGGCGTGCAGCTGCTGGCACCACGGGAGCCGCCGCAGGGTCGACGGGTGCCCGCGCTGCTGCCTGCTGGTCGCAGAGGCGGGTGAGGAAGTCCTCGTCGGGCATCGTCGACGTCGGCCTCGCCCTGCAGGCCGCCCGGCCCGTCTTAGCTGCTATATATATTTGAAGGATCTACGATTGAGTTGAAGTGCAAATCGTGAATAGAGTGAGAGGAGTGGACTTTAAGATTTTATACTAATTTTCTATAACTCTAATAGCAAAGTTATAACTCAAACTCGAGCCGTAGAAAACTATTATAAACCAAATTTTGACTTTTATTTTCTTGTAGTATAAATGAGTTATTGGTTTTTAGTTTTTAGCTACGGAAAAATCAGCCATTTGAAATAGCTTCAAAGCTAAAATTGTTCGAGGCAGACATGTGGTTCTTGGAAGTAAGTTTGATCTGAAGAGAAGGGAGACAAGAGGGAGAGGAGCAAGTGTTGTGAGCAAGGTTCACAAAATCGACAAAAATCACTTAAAAATTGTGATTTTCGACCATATCAAACCGGTTCGGCACCTAAAACCGCTCGGTAAATCAGTTAGGTTCAAATTTAAATTTAAAAAATTCAAAAAAATAAAGAAATTAATCAAAAGTGTTAAAAAAATTTAATTTTTTGTGAGGTCCTAAGGCAATGCTAATGATTTTGTAAAATTTTTATATCATTATGAGCTCTCAAAAAATTCTAATAGTGTTACTAAGTTTTTTATTTTATAGGAGTAGTAAATGAAGTCTAATATTTATAAAAATTTATTACATGATCCTTGGTAACGATTTTTATTTCATTAAAATTTCAAAGTATGATTAATCTTACAAATTTTTATAAAAATCTGATAGTATCTCTGTTTCTTTTCATTAATTATTATTTTTGTATCTTCTAGAAGTACTAAATGAATTCAAAATTTATTTATATTTCTCTGAGGTATTTTATAGATTAATTTGAATTTATTAAGATTTTTTCCTATTTTTTCTTTTTTATGTATTTTCTTGATTTTTTTCAATTTTCCATTGATGTGCATAAAATCGTATAAAATCGCTCGAAAATCAAAAAAATTAAATTGCTCGAAAATTGATGACAATCGATCGAAAATTATTATTTTTTGACGAAGTTTAACTGCTGATTTCAAATTTTTGATTTAAAACTCGTTCGATTTCCATCAATTTTTGATTGATTTTTTTAATTTTCAAAAAGCACAGTTCATTCGAAAATCGTGATACGAACCTGGTGGTGAGCTTTAAATGCGGTGGTGAGACCTACACGCGTGAGACGATGGAATCAGCGGCCGGGAAAACAGAGTTTCATTTGGGTGCGCCCTGACCCGATCCTACGTACCGGACTACCGGTTGCTGTTTAAATCTGATCAACGGACTAGCTACCCGGGCAGATACGGTGATTGTCGTGGTATAGGGGCTGTTTGGTTGCCTATATATACATAGATTTACATCTATAGATGCAGAATCTTGTTTTTTTTTTCTCGTGTTTAGTTGCATGCATCTAGTTTTAAGCATGGCTCTCTAGATGCAAGATTCTCCATGCAGACTGGCTCTGGAGATACGTAGAAAATGGGCGTATCTCTGGATACAACCTCATGTTCTGCACAAGGGGTCACTGTCAGCCACAATAGCAAACCATGCATGCGATGCCACCTGGGTATGTAAAAGTTTTCTTTTTCTTTTTAATATCTTTTAATTAGCATCTCCGATTACTGAACCGATTTCAAAAATAGGTTCCTGACATTTTTTTCAAATAAAACTAGACCACATTTGCTATCTAAATTTCAAAATACATGCCTACTAAACACTCAACTAAATACCGTCTCTACATCTGTGCATCCCGTATCCCATCAGCTTGGCTGAGTTGAACGGACCAGGCTCGCGAGCATGGTTAACAAAACCGACAAAAAACGATCGAAAACCGCTGCCGAGCCGGTTCGGCATCTAAAACCGGTCGGTAAACCAGACTAATTAAAAAAAAAATTCGAAAAAATTTATCCGACGTAAAACCGATCGGTTTTGGGTCTAAATCATGTCACAACATTGTGACATTTAGTCGGATGGTCAAAAACCGGTCAAAACCGATCGGTTTTCGATTTTTTTTTAATTTTTTTTTTAATTCTTAAACTCTTCGGTTTTTGGCTTGATACTTTCGAATTTTGAATTTCGGTTTTTCATCGGGTTTTTTGGTTTTGGTTTTGTTAACCCTGCTGGCAAAAGAAAGCAACCAAACAGCCCCATATTGAATTCGGATTCTGATTGCATACGTGCCAGCGCATGTTTCTAAAGAATTCTGGGGTTTTACCGGATCAAAGTGCAGATTGGTAACTGGCAATCTTCTTGGGTGGACATTTCCAAGTGTGGATCTTGTGCTAGTGGAGTACGGGGCACTTCACATGAATTATCCATGGGCCTTAGTTTCCGGCCTGGTCGATCAAAAGCTCGTGCCTACGGCCAATCGGCCGTAAAAGCGAATTAGGTTACCTACTCCAGTATTTGAAGTCCACCCGAAATTCCTTTACCTTTTATTGGATCGTGGTGCCTTTGTTTAAGCCGAACTTTCGTCCGATCTCTATCCCTCGAAAATCTTTTATCTTCATAGCTTGCGAAGTTTGGTTGAAGCAAATCAGTCAGCTCTTTAACTATTTCTTCATTCACACTTGCCCTGTGTTTCAACTTTCAACTCCAGGTATTATATTCTTTACGTTTATCTGACATCGTCGTGAATTTTTATTTATTTTTTGACAAGCCATCTGACATCGTCTGATTGTTCTTGGTCGACACCAATATGCGACTGGCGTTTCTGATATGACTAATAAAATGGTAATAATCTGCAGTAGTGTGACTTTTTACGGACTCCAAGGTGTGATTTTGACTACAAGTTTTTAGATGAGCTTCTACGATTTCCCTTCTAACATAAACTATACAAAATTTAAAATAAATAAATAGGTAAATAATCATCATTTACTATTCATTCATTCTTTAATATTTTCAGAGATAGAGTACAACGAGGACCACACCTCACTCACGCTACACGCGCGCGCACGTATGCGCATTCACTACACACGCTAGAAAATTTTGCGAAGGCTCCACAGTCTCACAAAACACTGAACACATTTTTTCACTAGAAACACATACGTATATGTACTCTAAATGTATAACACACCATGTCAGTCCTAGGGATCAAATATGAGTGGGTGGGAATTAATACCCTCTCGCCCACCACTGGATTATTGATGCGTACTATGCACCTAAAATTACTTACAAGGGCATAAGACCGTTGTAGCTTTCACCTAGACTATTCCAGATTATTGAATACGCGTCTACTTACAAGGGCATAGGACCGTTGTAGCTTTCACCTAGACTATTCCAGATTATTGAATACTCCCTCTGTCTCACAAAGAGTGCATTTCTAGAATTTTTAAGACAGATTAGTGTGCAAGGTAAATGACTAATGTGCCCCTTATTACTCCATACACAAGCATGGTGGTGCTTCGGTTTCCACAAGCACTTAAATGAGCATACATACACTTACAGCTGGGCCCTACAGACTAAAGATGCATTCTTTGTGGGACAAAATTTGAACACTAGAAATGCACTCTTTGTGGGGACAGAGGGAGTACACGTCTACTACCAACTAGAAAACAATGATTCAAAGTTAGAAATATAAATCAATATAAAAGAATAAGCGGGTAAAAACTAGAATCAACCAATAAGCAAAATACCTTACCTAGATTTTGGTTCCCCTACTGCAATTAAGCATGCCAAAGTAATAATTTAATCTAGCAAATGCAATACTATGGAGGTTCATACCCTACAAGCATATAAAAGCCGATGTCACCTTTATGTTGTCACTAAACATCGGATCCGCATCCTCTCCTATCTAACTTGCAATACTTGATATAGATTGGCAATCTTGTTGGTATTGATCTGAATTTCCTTTTGAGCTTTAGGGACGTCTTGGTCCATATTTCGGTGTAGCCCGTTTAGACTCGAGTCGCTTGTCTACTTTATAAACACCCCTTGTAATCTGCATGCAGCTACGACGGCTCATTGTAATCCCTACACAAACCCTAACATAGCGATATCGCGGCATTCTCGGTTTTTTCCCGCAAGGGTTTTCCACGTAAAACTTTTGTTCTTTATTCTTGTGATTGATTTTCAACGAATCTGGACTAGATGCTATGTCTAATTCTAGCGCTAAGCAATTGATAACTATTATAGAACTAATTATCAATCATAAAATAATCACAATATCAAGCAACGTACCATCCATAGCATCTAACTCATGTTCTAAGGGCCGGCCTATACCTTTTCTTATATAGGGACCCGAGGGGAGGAGTCCTGGTCGAAAATGACAAATTAAAGAGTCGGACGATGCAAGGAAACAGCCGGCCGGGCGATGCAAAGAAAGAGCTAGCTAGCCCGCACAGGACTTTGTGTCGTATTAAAATTGACTTTCTCCTTTCTAGAACCTTCTAATACTTGTGATAGGTTGAACTAGGGTTATTGGGATTCATGTCATGTGGGAGCTTTAGGTTTCCAAGAACCGGCCCGAGCAGCGCATGCACTAGCCCAGGCAGGGGAGGTCTAACAGCTGAGCTCTCAGCCTCTCACGGCTTCTGGGTCCTTCGATTTGGATAAATACTACTCCCATCATGAATATTTTTTTAATAGACTTATCCATAAATATAGGATATGTTTTATATTCCAATGCAAAGTTAGTGTGGTATTTCCTCTATACCCTAATAAATATATATCTTTACTTTATATTCTCTACATACATATATTGAATATAATACTTATTAATAATAATTAAGGGTAATCTAATTATTTTTAATATATTCTTGATCTGTGTGCCAAGAAGAAATATGCCTTATAAAATTAGATGAGGGAGTATATGTGTTTTGATCATTTCAACGAGGCGGACATCCTGTTAACCTCTAATTTGTCATTTGATGTTCATTTTGACACGATCCCAAGGAAGCCCTTTTTCAGCTCTTTTTAGCCAAATATGGCATGTTTATGCATTGTACCTGCATCACCAACTCATTTCCAGACATCTCCAAAATTGGTTAGGGTTAGTAGCCAAATGGCTCAAATGACCAGTTATTATATGATAAACCAGAGGAAAAAGGACATGAATATTACTGTAAAATCGGTGTCATAGGACAAATTTGTTTTATTATATATTAATAAAATTATAATATTACAGAGGAATCTGCGTGTAAATTGTTAACACGCAAAACTAACTAACAAGGAAATTAAAGATGAGAGCTCTGAAGATTGAACATGGATGTGAGATGATAATTTTAGTATATTGGTCTGCTTTCATCGCTTTGATCCTTCAGGAGAGCTGACTTTCACTTGTTCTTGTTGTAAAACGTAGCTATTCACCTGTACCAATCAACAGCATGTCAACAAGAACACACGAACAAAAATAGAAGCACACGGATAAACACACACAAAAGTATGGATAAATATTTCCTTTCTTTATTAGATTGATTTTTTTCTTGTACAAGGCAATGCCCAATATATAGTAGAAACACCGGAGATAAGTTTGGATCCATCAATAGATAAAGTCCTTCCAAATATAGACCAAGATTCTATCTGTATCACAGCAATCTCCCTTAGGTGAATAACGCGTAATGCACATGTCTCATTAAAAACTTCTCTCAAAAATCCGGTAGGAAAAAAGAGATGGAGAATAGAGTACATTGCACTCGCACGCCGTGCTACACTTAGTTACCTCTTAAAAAACTTAATGTGAGAAACTTCAGAAAAACCCACAAAAGAGAAAAGGAGCACAACATATAATCTTCAGGATATATAAACTTTATGTAAGAAACTTCATAAAAACTCACAAAAGGGAAAAGAAGCACAACCTGGGCCTTGGCCCGAGGCCTGGCATGGAAGCACAGCTAGCTTTGGGTTGAGCTTGCTAGTAATTAGCTACTTCTTAGGCCTTGGCCAGCCGAAAACGGTGCCTAATTAGCTACTTCCATAGCTTTAGCCCAAGGCTTTGGGCTAGGCTAGCTCTACCCTACCTGTAGCTATTCTTTTGCCACGAAGCTAGTGAAAAGAAAGGAAAACCCCCATTAAAGATGTGCATCAGGTTTCCAATCACGAATATGAAACTACCCTCAATTTTCAGGTCTTGTTTGGGGGCTTCTTCTTGGCCAGATCCATGTCGATGTATGGCCTCTCAATTAAGGCCTCAGTGTTCAATTTATGGGATCTCATTGTGCTTACCTTGTAAACAAAGCAATCGCTAAATATCTCTTTATACAAACCTAGGCGGTTTCCTGGCCTCCGTGCGTGCCACGCCATTTCCAACAAACGTGGTCGCTCCCCATGCAGCCACGTCGCCATTTTAGCACCCTGAATGATACGCGTTATATATTTTGTCATGCTCTCTCAACCGCTACGATCGCGTGGCGTGGTGGTAAGTGCGGTCTCGCTGTGTCGGTTGCGCGATCAAGTCCCCGCCCGCACGCGCGTCTCACCCACGCGATTTTTGCCGGGGCGACACATGGCACGACCGCGACCAGCTAGTGCGCTTGGCGGCTTGGCGCTGTGGCGCCTTTTTTACGAAAATGCCCCCAGGATTTCCTAAAATTACGTATATATCCTTTTTCCAGAAAGACCCCCCAAAAATCTAAATTTTGCATTTTTTTTTAGGAGGGCCCTGGGATTTTTTTAGGAGGGCCCGAGGATTTCTCAAAATTACATATTGTCATGGCTCTAGTTTTTCTCCATGTGTGGCATGAGGGTAGGAAGGTCATTTCACAAATCATATTTTTTCCCCACCCACCTCCTCTCTTTCTCCACCCGGCTTCTTCCCCCTCACGCATTCTTTCTTTTGTTTCTCCACTGCCTGGCTCCTCGACGACGCCTTGACGCCGCTTGCTGCTCTGCGCTAGGCTCGGCCGGCCCTGCGCCTCCAACGCCGGCGCCCTCGCTGGCCGGCGTCACCGGCCTCCTATTGGTCGCCGCCGCCCGGCCAGCTCCCGCCCTTGGCCAGCCGGCGCCGTCCGGCTCAGCCGTCGCCAGCCGCTCCTCGACGCCGCCCAGCCGCCGTCTCCTGCGCGCCTGGTCCGGCTCGGCTCTCCCGAGCAGCGACGCCCGCCGCCTCGGCCCCGTCTTGTGCCCTGATCGTCGCCGCCCTGTCGCCCGCCGCCTTCCGGCCGTGCCATTCCGTCTTCTTGTAGCCCTTCCTCTCTTGCATTCCCTCCCTCCCTCTACCTCTCCATGGTTTGTGTTGTAGTGGATTGGGGATCTAGGGTTGGTTGTAGGTAAGGTGTTTGATGAAATGCCCATGGGGGAAATTGTGGTTGGGCATCCTTGTGGAGCTTGGAATGTGCAAAAATCCTTGTTATGGATGTGTGCCTCATTGAGCTCCTTCTAGATGTTTTGGGCCATGTAGGTAATAGATGATCGAGCTGTATGTTTGTGATTACTGAAGAATGGAATGCTACTAGGCTTCATTGAATAACCTGCGAATTGCTGGAGTTGAGCATAATGCCAGCGATGCTATCAAGGTTAGATACGTGTAGATGGTCCTTGGTTACCGGTTCGTAATGCCTGTGCGTTAGTATACTCTAATGATGGCTAATGTTCCCATGCTCGTGATAGTGTGTGCATCAAGGTCATTAGGTTACATTATACACGTGTTAGTGTATGTGCTCTAATTTGGTATGAGCTACTGTGTTAGGGCTATGTGGTTGTGCGGGTAATTTTGTTTTAGCTCGATCCTGCCCTCTATTTGGCGTCGCCCTGGGTTTAGCTTGGGTTGGAGTGGAAGTGGGCACTTCAAATACATTGTTGTCTATTCGTGTGCCGTGTTAAAATTCACTTTCTTTTGGGTTGGTGAATGCTCGCATAATTTCAAAGCTTTTATGAGTCCTTAATTGTCATTTCATTTCATATGCATAGCATGCATCTCATGTCATATATATGTGTCGTGTAGAGAGCGATCACGCGGAGGGTGACGTGGCTGTGGTCGAGGGTGATCGCGGTGAGCAGGTTGTTGTTGAGGATCCGACAGAAGCATCAGGCAAGCACCTAAGCATGTTCAACCCTTTATATATGTTTATTTTGGTGAATAAAATGCTTATTGAATGATTAGGTTGAAGCATCAGGAGTCAATGGTGGTAAGGGTAGTAGAACCTAATTGCTGCACACTCACTCCTTGACACTTGTTGAACCTTTCCTTTGGAGCTAGCTTATGGGTAAATACCATGTGTCCATGCTTAGTTTGCTTAGAGGTCGGGTTTGGGCCAAGTGGTGGACGGTTCCATCACTTGAGAGTACTCAATACTACACATGTGAACTATATTGGAAATGGGTTCGGTCATGTCACTTGGAGGTAAATATTAATAAATGGCGACCGGGCGGGAGAGTAGGATCAATTGGGTATGGAGACTCAATTGGCGTAGTCCCGCCTGTGTCAATTAAGGACCGATCCGTCTGTGTGCCATGTTGATCGAGCACCATTAGGTTGATCGCATGCACGATTATGGAGGGTAAGCCACTCTTTCATCACATGCCGCTCGATGGATCATGCCCTCATGCGGTTGGGCGTGGTTGAGGGCGAGGCTTAGGCCGACCCTCGAGGGCCAAGCCGGGCTTGGGTCGCTCGAGGGTGCTAGGTGCTCGGACCGCATGAAGATGGTTCAACGAATGGGTATGGATGGGAGGGTTGACATGAGGTACTTTGTGGCACATGTCGTGCGATCAATGCTTCCTGCAGGTTAATCAAGCGATTCGAATTGCCGCGCTCGGATATGAGCACGCTCGCGTCATCCGACACTCAACGTAGTAATAACTTAAATTCCTGGCTCGTCGTTGTACTTGAGCTTTAAAATGGTTGTAAATGCTTTACTTTAGTGTTGTTACCTTTCAACTTCATGTTAGAAGTAGGTGCGGTCTATAACTGCTTTAAATTTTGTCATCGGTTTAGCTGTCATACTCATACTACAAATGTTAATGCTTTTCCGCACTATTACCTTCAGCTTTATTCCTTTCTGTACCCAAATGCATACCCCTTTGGAGTCGGTCATATATGGACCACGGGTAAGTCTTGCGAGTACATTCGTACTCATGCTTCTGCTTTGTGGTTTTCAGGTGAGGATCAGGAGGGTTGCGAGTTCTGTCCCTACTGCCTCTCGGTGCCCGGGCGGGACACCGAGTAGAGGTTACTTGCGATGCTGTTCACGCCCGGAAGTGTTCAGGGGCAGAACACTTCCGGAGATGTCATATTTTGCTAATGTGTTGGTTAAACTCCCTTTTGTTGTATAGCTAGCTTTAATACCATGTCCTGTGTGGCTTGAAGACTTGGTATCCCTCCTGTTGATCGTGGTTGTGTTGTGATGTCCTCGTCATGCTTGGTTGTTGCTTTTATCCTTCCATATTATCATGCTATATCAACTGCTTTTCTTGTCTGCTGAGTGGATGTCCTAGAATCTAGGAAGGTCATGCCGGATTTTCGAATTTTTGTGCTATCTTGGTTTAGGTTGCATCATCTTATTTGTCTAGCATGCTAGTTGAGTTGTTTTAGTTGTGTGGTTGTCAGGTTTGTCTTTGTGCTTTGGTTTAGTCGTTTTGTTGTGCTTCCGCGTTGCGTGTCCGGTTGTGGGGTTTTGAGTTCGTTGCCCCCTTTATGCAAATTGAGTTGTGATAACGGTGGAAACCGGTATGCGGGGCGATCCTGGGCGAGTTCGGGTCGCATACCGGGGGAATACCGGGACTGTGGTCGAGTTATTTGAATGGTTCCTCTGTTATCTCATTTGGGCTTGGATGCTAGCATCGCGAGCGCCATCGGCGAATCGTTGCTAGCCTCCAAATCCAATGAGGTTAACGGGGTGTTCCAATAGCTCGAGGACAGTCTGGACGGCTCCTCACACATATATACCTTTTTTAAGCGTTTCCCAAATTTACGCCGATGTCCTTTTTCCTAAAATACCCAGAAAATTCAAATTTCGCATTTTTTGTGAGCAAGGCCTCGGGATTTCTCAAAACTACGTATATGTCCTTCCCCCAAAAAGACCCCATAGAAATCTAGAGATTGATTTTTCCTGTGCTTTTGCATTCTAAAAATTTCTTGTATGCAATATGTCCCTTTGTCCCAAAAAAGACCCCAGAAAAATCTAAAAATTGATTATTTTTTTCCGGTGCTTTTGCATTCTAAAAATGTTCTTTTGTGCAAAAGCCACCTGCAAATTAAAAATTTACATATGGGCCTCCAAAATTCCAAATTTTGATTATTATTTTTGCGCTTCTTTGCAAAATGACTCCAGGATTCCGCCAAATCACCCTTGCGCGGTGCCACTCTTAAGTAGATGTTCTTTTTTCTTACCCCCCCCCCCCCGAAAATACGAATTTCACATATATTTTTTTGAGGGGGGCCTGTGGGATTTTCCCAAAAATATGTATATAACCTTTTTCCAAAAAACAATAGAAATTGATTTCTTTGTGCTTTTGCATTCTAAAAATGTCTTTTGCGCAAAGGCCACCCACAAATTCGAAAACTACATTTGGGCCCTTGAAATTTCTAAAAATTGATTTTTTTCCGTGCCTTTTTGCAGAATAACTCTGGGATTCCGACAAATCACCCTCGCGCGACGTGACGCCATGCATACGCGCCTAGTTTAATGAAGCCAATAGGGGCTCTTTTAAACACAGGAATGAAAAGACACGTGAATAGAGACAACGAAGAAATAGAAAAGAATTGCTTCTGCAATATAGATGATTGTAAAACACAGTAAACTTGTAGTAAGATGTGTTTTGATGGGTTGTAGGAAAAACAACGAATTTTTTGGACTGAATAATACATCTTATTTTTTAACCTACATAGTACTAAATTTGTCATTTGCAATCGACTGATAGATCGCCCCTCTAAATCGGTGATCCCACCCATTAGTGTTAAAGAAGTGAATCTGTCTTCCCTTTCCCATTGTAGTCTCATACTCTCATGCACTGCATTGTTCCTCGTGCAAAGAAAAATTACAAAGAGGTGTGAGTGGTCATTTTTTTTTTTTTGAGCGCTAGACTTGTAAAACCAGAGGGAATGGGAAATTTTCCTATGCTTTTTTTTTCACAGTCGCAAATTCCTTGAAGCGAAGGAGTGAACGGTGCACAATCCTCTAAAATTGAGATTCATCTGTTTTTCCTTTGATTTTTCCTTCAATTCAAAGAGGCCCTGCGAGTAGGCATTTGAAGGTTGCGACTTCAAAGCTAGAGGAAGTCTCAAGCGCTAACTTTATCTCAGTGCAAACTCATGTTACTCGTATGAACTTTGTGGGCAAGTTCCCTTAAATTACTTGATGTAAAACATCGAGAATACATAAGAGAAACTAGGTGTTTTCTAACTAAGAAAAAACAGTTACCCAAATACAAGTCGAAGAAGACAAGAACCTAGGAGGTCAGTTCCTAAAATTCCTTGATGTAGGGAAGAGATACCCTGTAACCTTTCAAACCACCATATTTTACATTCTAGCTTGGAATCATAGTTACTATACGGGTTTGCCTGCACCGACAACCTACTTTGGTTTTATGATGCACCTCAACTTTGAAGCATCTAGTATGCTTATGCTTCAAGCATAGTGTTCCCACTTTCCCCTTCATCTTTTTCCGCTTTCGTTGATGTGCGCTTCTGTAGAGACGCCTTTCTGAGAGCCATCATATTTTACGTTTTTTATTCTAGTTTGTCTATCACGCATTAACATGCGGGGTGTTTCGATCATGAAAAGGCCGTGTTTGCCTCCAGTTAAGAGTGAACTGACTCGTTGCAACGCGTATGTTTTTTTTTGCTCGTGTGTTTTGGAATATTTACGGCTGAGCTGGAGGATGTAATTAATTAAGGAAACAAATGGCACGGCACCGGTGCCATAGAGGCTATGTAGCACCTCCTTTACAAAAGTCGCACGAGGCATTACCAATCTCAAAGCACGGCATTCTTCCTCACCTTCTTCTCGCTTGTCCTCTCCTTCTATGTACTTCAATCCTCAAGGTTGGCAAACCGCTGATGACACGTTGATCGTCGCTTAGGGGTTTGTTGGGTTGTCTGGACGAAGTTGGATGGGATATGGGCCATATTGCCATTCAGTCTAGATAGGATGGAGCCATCCAGGTGGCTATTTGGTTAGATGGATAAGAATAGATCAATTTTTTATTTAGTTGGATGGATGGAATGAGCCAATTTTTTATTTGGTTAGATGGAAGAGAATAGATGGGTTAATTCTAATCAAGGTTTCGAATTTCGGTTTAAAATTGTTGGACAAAATTTAACTAAAATTTTAATTTTCGGACAAAATTTGAACTTTTGGAAATGTTCAGACAAAATTTGAACGCAATTTAAATTTGTTGGACCAAATTTGACCAACATTTGAATTTTTGGACAAAATATCATTGAAAACTGAATTTTCGGACAAAAAATGATTTTTTGGACAAATTTTGAATAAAATTAGAATTTTTATACAAAATTTGATCACATTTTGACCGAAATTTGAATTTGAACAAGTTCAACTCTTCATGCAGCAATTGGATGAGCCCGTCAAGCCTTTTTTTTTATAGCTCTATCTAGCATACTGAGGGATATTCTTAAAAAAAATAGATAACCATATCGCATCCATTCACTTATCGAAACAATTGAATGACTTCAAATATAGAGATGATCACATCACATCCACCCTTACATATCCAACCAAACACCACCTAGGTCATTGCTGACACACATAGATCATATGCATCGTTGATTTGTTGTAACCCGGGTCCGCTAGATAGATGGTTAGATATTTTCTTTTAAATAATAGCATCTGATAGTGGAAATCTTTGGACTCTTTTTTTTTAATCTAAACCGTTATAATTTAGATCCACTTAGATTTAGGGCCAGATATTTTGCTTTTTTGTGAGAATTTTTAGCCCATTTCATTTTGTTCTTAGCGACTCTTATAAGCTTTTAATATATATAATAGGATCCTCCGAGTCTGGTTGGTGCTAGTGCTACTATCTTATTGCCCGCCGTGCACAGCACCCGTAGGCTTGTGAGTCTGACGTTTCACCTAAAACCACGTTTTTGACCTAAAAACACGTTCTAGCTCTGTACTTTCTTTTTTCTCTACAAATCTCAGGTCACTAAATTGTCAATTGTTTGTTTCGATGAAGAGCGATCTTTCGCCCAACAATTATGGATGTGGGCACAAAGAAGAGGAAACGGAAGACATTGGACATGAAGGAGAGTAATTAGGACACGACATACAGTGCATGTCGAAATGAAATGATGCGAACACGATTCCGAACAATAATCAACACTAACAAATACGGGAGGATAGAAATATTTCTTTACGTAGTAGATGCTCAGATTATAAACAACCGGAAGATGAATTAAGAAACAAAAATCGTCCGAGAAAGCAGGCTCTCGCGAAGCACCCTGCTCCCCGCGAAGCCATATGCGGAGCGGATCTCAGCGTCTTGGTGCACAGCTGACGTAACTGTTAGGAAACGGATTCGTATCCGATATGGACTCTTCCTTATCTCTAGCAGAACCGCTATATATAGGAGCGCGGCTACCCCTTTCTGAGATAAGCATCTGAGAATAATAAAAGCGGACCGATTCGTTCCTCCTCATATTGTGTCTCTCGCCCTCTCTCTCTGTTCTCCACTTTAGATCTATTAGGCAACCCCGGACTATTCGATAGCGAGGTTGTCTAACACGTTATCAGCACGAAGCTCTTACGGAGAAAGATTGAAAGGTGAGAAAAAGACAAGAAGTGAAGGATCGTCAACAACGACGAACGACTACTACCGGCGATTGATCGCCCGATCCGATCTGCAATCAACTCGCCATCAAGCCGGCATCCACTCGGATTGCCGAAAGAAAAGTCCTACGCGACTCTATCCTACGCGATAGTCTACCGAAAAATAGATTGGAAAGGTGAAAATCAAGGGATTGAATCTAATCGCTCGTTATATCTGTACATGCATCTAATTCTTGTAGCACGAAGCTACAATTCGCAGCTATTCTTGCGATCTGTGGCACGAAGTCACTACAGTATATAAAATTACAAGATTGGCACGAAGCCATCACCAATTGCAACCGCACCGGGCCTGCAGGACGTCCTCGATCCATTGGCTTGAAGCTGATGACCGCTGACGTCACCGTAGGCCCCAGCCTGAACGGCAAGAACCACCGACCGCCAAAACCCCACTGCCGCACGAAGCGGCGCGGGTAACCCACGGGCACGCCGTCGCCGGCCGTAGCAGCTGCTCTTGAAGTCGGCCCGGCCGTAGCGCCTGCATCGGGCCGACTCCCTGGCCGCTGGCTTGAATCGATATTGCATTATGAATGTATCTCGTGCAATTATGTTCGGAGATTATTACTTAAATGGCTACGTACAGAGTAGCAAATTAATGGTGCTCCTGATCAAGTACACAATGCAGTACTTAGTAATTAATCTTGTGGCAGCCAATGAATGGCACAGCTGCAGGTTAACAACTCTATGCACTGCTTACGGTTGATCGATTCGATACAGCATGCATGCATTAGCTGCTGCAGCAGATTAAGATTTCCTCTGGCCAGAAACGAAGCATTCTTGCAGAAATTACCATGTGCGCCCCGCCGAAATCGCCCGGCGCTGCCAGCCCGCCGCCGGACGCTTTGACTCCTGAAGCGAGTCGCCGTCGCGCGTCACGAAGTCGCGAGCCGCTGCGACATCGGGCCGCGCGACCGGCCACTAAGCGCCCATCCGCCAGGCTCGTCGTCGTCGCCACCGTCATCGCGCCGCCCTTCGGTCGCGCTCCTCCGCCATACCGCCGGCCCGGCCCAGATTACCGCCGCTTCCACCGGCGGCCTTCTCGGCCTCAGCGCCACAGCCGCAGCGCTCTGCTCCCGCCGTCGGCTGCCGTCGGCACCGCCCGGCTGCTTGCCGAGCCGCCTCGCCTTGCCCTTTGCGAGCCAGATCGGACCATCCATAGCAAGTGGACATGGAGTCCTTTTTGGATATGGAGTCCATGGCTCATTGGACAGGAAGTCCATGACTTTGAAACAAACGGGCATGAACCGGCTCAAAACCGGATTGGAAGCTTTTTGCGCACGGGAGAAAGGGGGAAAAGACCCTCTTGCCCTCCGGTTTTAAATTCCTTTGTTTTCTGTTTTTCTTTTTTTGAAATTGCATTAAAAAATTCAGAAAATCAATTAGAAAATTCCGGAAAATTCTGAAAATTGCCAGAATATCTAGAAAATTGCATAAAATTGTATGGCTTTGTTTTAATTTATCTTAGCCTTATTTTCTGCATTCGTGAATATTTGCATTTATTTTTGCAATAATTGCCATGCATAGAATATCGGAAATTTCTGAGAATTTATTTACGTATTTATGAATTGTGCAATTATTGTCTATTCTGAATTTATGAATTAGTCATGTTGATATTTGCTAAAATTAAAATTTTCTGTTGTACAGTAATTCTGAAAATTGCTTGGAAATTAGCAAAAATTATGAAAAGTGCTAGGAAAATTCCAGAATATTTCATACGACATTTTATGAGAAACTGAGTGGTTGGGATTTGATTTTGGTAATGAATAAACAGACATGAGACAATTGGTGTCTAGGAAAACACACATGAGGCTTGGTTCTTTAATTGGCACCCGAAAACGGGAAGTGCTCCCTCCCTCATGTGAGCCCTAAGGGCAGGTTGACCTGGCCAAGAGTCGAATTGACAAAGATATTCGTTACCTGTTTTCGCTCCCAACCAACGAGAGTTACATAAGTTGTAATTAGCATTACACCGCATTTAATTTATGTGGGTTTTTTTTTCCGTATTTATGAATATTTATGAATGTGTATATATGAAGTTTGCGATTATGAATCTTGTATTTATGAATCCTGCATTTATGAATCTCGCACTTATGAATTTTGCATTTATGAATTCCGTACTTATGAATCTTGTACTTATGAATTTTGCATTTATTTTTGTATATATGAATCTTGATATTATTGCTTTCTTTTAGTTTCTTTGGAAACTCATGAGAATTCAATTATGCATTTTATTGAATCTAGCAGCCATTTCCTATTAGATTGCACGTAGTAATCTAATGGAAGAACCTTATGAATGTGCAAAGGTGTGGCATTATCTAACGTGAGTTTTTGAAGAATTGACATGAATTGTCAGAATTATCTCACATAGACATCAGATTGCATAATGAATAGTAAGCTCTCGAAGAGCATACTCTTTCTCATGAATAGAATTGCAATTTATTGTTTATTCCAGTATTCTTTCTTTACAAGCAATTTTTTAATTACTTAGCCACTTTATGATTAGAATTATTTTTCTTTTCATCTAGAAATCGTGTAGCGCCCAATGGAGGAAATATGCATTGTTGATAGTGGCACAACAAATACCATCTTAAGAGAGTCGAAATACTTCCAGACGATCACGAAGAACGCTGGAAGGATTACGACTATCGCAGGAAGCGATATGCATATAATAGGCTCAGGAAGAGCCACAATTATATTGCCAATGGGTACAACTTTGGTAATTGAAGAAGCCCTCTTGTACCCTGAATCAACCCGCACTCTCTTAAGTTTCAAAGATATCCGCGCCAATGGGTTTCACGTAGAAACCAATGAAGAAAATGGCAAAGAACACTTGTGCATTGTGAAGCACGCGGAATATGGAAAGATGGTACTAGAAAAATGTCCCTCATATGAATCTGGGTTGTACTACACGAAAATCAATGCACACGCAGTGTATACTTCTTTGAAGACTGTCTTTAGAAGCTCTGAATTATTTGCTTTATGGCATTGTAGATTAGGTCTTAGATTGATGAGAAATATAGTTAACAACTCACAAGGTCATGGCATTAATGTTAAGAATTTCCCGAATCACGAAGATTTTGTGTGCCATGCATGTGCCACCGGGAAATTAATAACTAGACCCTCTGTTATGAAAGTGCAACATGAAATCCCTGCATTCCTGGAACGCATTCAGGGGGATATTTGCGGCCCGATTCAGCCCTTGTCAGGGCCGTTTCGATACTTTATGGTGCTCATTGATGCTTCCTCGAAATGGTCGCATACATGCTTGCTGTCAACAAGGAATCATGCATTCGCAAAACTGATCTCGCAGATCATCAGAATTAAGAATGCTTTTCCTGATCATCGCGTGAAGTCCATTCGAATGGACAATGCCGGCGAATTTACTTCCAAGGCATTTGATGATTATTGCACAAAGAACGGGAATAAGCTGTTGAGCACTCTGCATCGCACGCGTCCATACGCAAAATGGGCTAGCTGAAGCACTAATAAAGAGGATTAAGTTCATTGCCAGACCGCTCTTGCAGAGTTGTAACTTGCCCAACACTTGTTGGGGACACGCAGTCCTGCACGCAGCAGGACTCGTCAATTATAGACCATCGGCCTACAACATCCATTCACCAATGCAATTAGTGCAAGGGGTCATCCCGAAGATTTCCCATCTTAGAAAATTTGGTTGTATGGTATATGTACCTATACCACCCCCACAGCGGACTGCAATGGGCCCTCTTCGCAAGTCTGGGATATACGTTGGTTATGAGAGTGCATCCATAATCAGGTATTTGGAACCCATGACTGGAGACTTACACACATCGATTCACGATTGCATCTTTGACGAGGACCATTTCCCGTCATTAGGGAGAGAATCAACCATTGGATGAAAAATGCCGGAAATAGTATGGCATTCCATCGATCCCGCGCATGACCCTCGCACTAATGAAGCAAATCAAGAAGTCCAGAAGATAATTGATTTGCAGAATTTAGCAAATGAACTGCTGATCATTTTTGTGATCTCAAGAGCGTGGTTAAGTCGCATGTACCAAGCAAGAAATGCACCAGAGAGGGTGGAAATACCAAAGAAAGCGAAGGTATCCCTCATCCTGTTGAGGCCTCAAAGAAAAAGAACAGGAGATCGGCTTCTCAAACCCAAAGTACCCGGAGACGTCTGGGAAAATCAAGCGAGAGGACTTACCACGACCAATCACAAAAGTGCCCCAAAGCAAGAAGGAGCCAGTTGAGACACAGCACTTTGGAAAGAAGCCTGTGGAAAAGGCAATTCCAGATCTGAACCTTCCATTGGAAGAAGCCACGGAAATAATGTGTGCGCACACATTGGCGGAGAAAAACTAAAGGAACTTGCTCCTGGAATGGGAAATAGCAATGAAGAGCAAGTAGAAGTGCACGAAGCACCCCATGATGAAATGGCCATAAACTTTGTAATAACGGAGAATCAATGAATAGAGCAACGACCAATGTCGATGCATACTTTGCAAAGAAGATTGCCACGATCATTAATCATGATCCCGAGCCCGCATCTCTCGCAGAGTGCAAGAAAAGGCTCGATTGGGAAGATTGGAAGAAGGCAATCACCGCAGATTTAGTCTCTCTGAACAAAAGAGAGGTGTTTGGGCACGTGTGCCATGACGCCTCCCCATATAAACCCGTAGGTTACAAATGGGTTTTTGTTACGCAAGAGAAAGCGAAAACAATGAAGTTGTAAGGTACAAGGCAAGGCTTGTCGCTCAAGGTTTCACTCAACGTCTGGGGTTGATTATGAAGAAACCTATTCTCCGGTCATGGGCGGAATTACCTTTAGATACTTGATCTCAATGGCGATCCAACTTGAAGTTGAAAATGAAGCTAATGGATGTTGTCACAAGATATTTGTATGGAAACTTGGATTCGGAGATATACATGAAAGTACCTGGAAGGTATCCCTATCCCGAACCAAGACAGAGCAAGCAGAAACCTATACGATGTGAAATTGGAGAAATCACGTATGGCAAAGCGATCGAGGAAGAATGTGGTACAATCGCTTAAGTGACTTTCTTTGCAAGAAAGGCTACACGAACAGCGAAGATTGTCCATGTGTGTTTATACAACGATCCCTGAATGGATTTTGTATAATCTCCGTCTATGTAGATGACTTGAACATCATTGGGACGGATGAAGAAATTGAAGAAGCATGCACATACTTGAAGTCTGAATTTGAAATGAAAGACTTGGGTAAAACCAAGTTACATTTAGGCTTGCGGCTTGAACATGTCCAAGGCGGAATCTTGGTACACCAAGCATCCTACACGCAGAAAGTGTTGGAGAGATTTGGCTTTGAAAAGGCATACCCGCAAAGACACCAATGTTCGGAAGGTCAATCCAATCAGACCTAGACCTGTACAGGCCTAAAGAAGAGGGGGAGGAAGTCCTGGGAGCGGAAATCCCATACTTGAGTGCAATTGGAGCGCTCATGTACCTTGCGAATAGCACTAGGCCGGACATTGCGTTCGCAGTGAATTTGCTAGCGCGGTACAGTGCAGAACCCACCAAAAGGCATTGGAAAGGGGTGAAGGACATCTTCCGTTACATTCAGGGAAGCAAAGACCTCGGCTTGTTTTACATAAGAAACAATGAATTTAATTTAGTTGGCTACGCCGATCTTTGAGTACCTATCGGACCGCATCTTGGCAAGTCACAAACCGGGTATGTTTTCCTTTGCGGTGGAACAAAGCAATTTCTTGGAAGTCGTCTAGCGGACTCTTGTCTCGACATCGACTAACCACTCGTAAATCATTGCATTATATGAAGCCTCTCGGGAATGTGCATGGCTTGAAGAATGGTTCACCACATCCAAGTCATGTGGTCTCGAGACATGGAACAAACCCCACTATTATCTATGAAGATAATGCAACTTGTGTTGCACAAGTACAAATGGGATATGTGAAGAGTAACCTTACAAAGCATATCAACCCCAAGTTCTTTTATGCTCATGAAATGCATAGGATGAACGAGATAAAGATACTGCATACTAAGTCGTGTGAAAATCTCGCAGATTTATTCACTAAGTCACTCCCGGCATCTTCCTTTGAAAGATGTATTAGAGGAATCGGGATGATGAGGCTTAGAGAAGTGCAGATTTCAGGGGGAGATTTTTCACATACTCCTACATAAATCTCAAACATGAAGTTTGAGTACCCAACGTAAATCTTGAAGATTAACATTGAAGTTTGGGTGGATTGTACTCTTTTCCTTAAGTAAGTTTTTCATTGAAGTTTTCTTACGTAAGGTTTTTGATGAGGCAATCCGTGCAACACAGCAAGCGTGTGCTATGTACTCTTTCTCCAATTATTTTTCCCACTGGGTTTTTATGGAGTTTTAATGAGGCATATGCATCTCGCAGTGAAGAGTCCAAGGGGGAGTGTTAGGAAACGGATTCGTATCCGATATGGACTCTTCCTTATCTCTAGCAGAACCGCTATATATAGGAGGCAGGGGCTACCCCTTTGTACAGATAAGCATACAGAATAATAAAGCAGACCCGTTCCTCCTCATATTGTGTCTCTCGCCCTCTCTCTCTGTTCTCCACTTTAGATCTATTAGGCAACCCCGGACTATTCGATAGCGAGGTTGTCTAACAGTAACCACTTACATCTGCCACCCCAAAAAAATAGTTTTTTTTTATGACCAAACAGCTAGACGCGCCGGTGTCCTAGCAATCATCAATCAATATTTAAGTCTTAGGCTCGATGGTGGTACGATAGTGTCTACTAAACTACATAGTATGTTACGATGGTGTCGATTAAACTTAGGATGTGTGTGTTTATATCTCGGTGAGGCACAACTTACATAGTTACGCGTTAAGTTATTGGATTGAAAAGAAACTGTTCAGATCGATTTGAAAGTACTGTAGTAAAATGATACAGTAGCAGTTACTATAGCAAACACTGTAGCAAATACATACATGAATTGATTGTGGTGTGTGTCTGATAAATTTGTAATATGTGTACAAGGCATACACGTATGCATAACTACAGCAAATGCATATATGAGTTGATTGCGGTGTGTTTCTGATAAATTTGTAATATGTGTACATACATACACATATGCATCGATTAAATCTAGATCTAAAAGTTTAAAATTTAAGTACTATATAATAAAAAGCACTTATATTTTCTCTGGACAAAAAAAAAAAACTTACTCTCATAGGAAAATAACGTACCTAAAAATGGTTTATGAAAAGGAAGCATCTAGATGGGGCGGCCATTGACCAGCTGCGCTGCAGACACTCCGCGCAACTACCCTCTCCAACTCCACTCCGGCTACGGCCCGCACCAGCTCCCTCTCAATCCGTCGCCTATTAAACGGGACCCAGGCGTCGACGTCTCCATCCGATTCGCCACTTTGCAAGGAGAGGAGGAAATTAAGGAGAGGCGAGGAGGGTTCCGGAGAGTGGGAGAGAGAAGAGGAGATGGCTCCGGTGAAGCTGTACGGCGCGACCCTGTCCTGGAACGTGACGAGGTGCGTGGTGAGCCTGGAGGAGGCCGGCGTCGAGTACGAGCTCGTGAACATCAACTTCGGCACCGGCGAGCACAAGAGCCCCGAGCACCTCGCCAGGACCGTACGTGCCCCCTGACCGCCCCCGCCCTCTTGCCTTGCCGCCTATATTTATGCCTCTAATCTTACGCCGTTTCCGCCTAGGAAGAGAAGTATTTCTAAGACTGATAAGAAATTATATTTCGTTCTTGTGCCGCGTTCGGCAAATTAACCACGAGGTTAGATTGGCCGAGACGGGTTGCTTCCATGTCTCTTACCACTGCTACTTATCGGGGGAGATGTTGCTGTCGTCCCTGGTCTCTCGGGATTTCACGGGGATTAGGATTCAATACTAGGGTACGATGGACCGAAAGCCGAAAGACAAAAACCTTGTTTTGCTTTAGAGAGGTGATTTTACTGCTTGTTTCAGATTGGCGAACCATTTGGTCGATTGGGCGTAGTAAGTACTAACCTTACAAAAACGCCTCCTGTGGCCTCCCATCACCAGTCACTTGGCTTTAGCCCAACTGCGTTTTAACCACCATTTTCCCCCACATCCCCACTTCCTGCACCCACCACCGACGCCACCCACCCACCTAGAGCTGGGACATGAGCCGGGCTTTTCCCGGGCGGCCCAAGGCCTGGCCGGCCCGGCACGGCCCGACCATTTTATGTGAGCACATATGCGAACGACAGAAATGGTTACTTAATATCACTATATCAAATATCTTGCCATTCCAAACATTAAAAGAAACCAAAAAATGAAGCAGGAGTACAAAATATAGCACAAAAAATGATTCTGAGCGCTTGTAGTTGGTTCAGGGCCGGGCTGGGCTCGGGCCGGCCCGGCCCGACTCTGGCCCGCTGTGCTTTCGGGCCGGGTCGGGCTCTGTAAAACGTCTCTCGGCCCGGCCCGTTCGTCTTTCCGTGCCGGGCCGGGCCAGCTCGCGATGGCCCGAAGCCTATCGTGCCCGGGCCGGCCCGGCCCAACTCCCAGGTCTACACCCACCCACCCCCTACAATGATTAATGTGTACTTTTTAGGTCTTTTCCTAAACCGTGTAACTACGGAGATTTTAATGGGCCAATTGGCTTAAATGTAGTCCTCAAGGGACTGCAACTTATGCAGTTGTGCGCGAGCCGTTGGATCGAAAAAAAACGGTTTACATTGATCCAAAAGTACAACATAAGAAGTACTGTAGCAAAATGGCACTGTTATAGTTATTGTAGCAAAACACTGAACAATAGGTTTGGACAATCTGAGCCGTTCGTTTGCTTGATCGGACAATCCACGCCTATGGGACTGCTTAAGTTGCAGTTCCTGTGAACTGCATTTAATCCCTGTCCATCTAGATACGGCCCTCTACTACTTTAAAGCAGAGGTACTGCTTTTTTTTTCTCTTTAAACGTCCTAATTGGCTAGTGGCTACAAATTTGTTTGATGCACTATTCTGCGTTTTGAACGTTGAGTACACCCATTTTCTCCTCTTTAAGCTGTCGTAAAGGAAATTATACAGGAATTTCTTTTTGTATAGTTTTATACAAATAGTCTTATATTGTGGAACGACTTCCATTTGCACTTTTTTAGGTGGAAACATTGCAATAACTACATATTTGATCTTTGCAATGGAGATATTGTTGGACAACGCTTCCCAGGAACGAGGACTTGTATTGCAGGACAAGAGGGAGTAGCAACTTGTGTGTTTGCATGTGCCACACTGCCACCTTCCTGATTTTTTTTGACGGGAACCTTTATGAAATTTAATAAGGTGTACGATAAAAGAAGCATGTGTGAATCACTGGAAGTCGTTGCCCATAGGAATATTATTACTGTCATCACTGTGATATCTGTTTGCTAAAACTCACTGTCTTGAGATGTTTCTTTGCAGCCCTTTGGTCAGGTGCCGGCTTTCCAGGATGGTGACTTGTACATATGGGGTATGATGCTATCTCTTGGAGATGCTCTCTTTTTTCCCCCTCACCAAAGGGTCGTGATGCTTTCACCATATTGTTGTTGTGATTGTTTCTTTTATTGTTGATGATGTTCCCTTGTTTCCTAACATATAACGAAGCTAGCACTTTCACATGAGAGTTTTCAGAATTTGACACACTTTAAAATTCACATTTCGGAATTTGACACACTGGCCCGCTGTCATACACACAGACGGTCCCATATGTCCCAAATGAGCTGAAAGGCTTGCGAATTGAGTGTCAAATTCTGAAATGGTTTTTACTGGAAGCACAGGGTCACTACATGGATTATATACTAAAGGAACCTTCAATGTTTCTTCAGATCAATATATGATGACATGATAAAAATTGCAATTCTGTGTAATTACTAAAAGCGTTACATTATATATAGGGAGTGTGATGCGGTTAGCAATCCTGGTGGCATGATGATATATATAGTCAAATTTAGAAATTGTATGGTTTTTTATTTATTGGTTTGCTAGGTTTAGACCAGTTTATTGAAACCGGAGAAAACAGTTGCATACTCCTTATAATCCTTGTGCATTTACCAACGTTGTTGATTACCTTACCTTTGCTCCTTTTTGTGTGTGTCAGAATCACGTGCGATTTGCAAGTATGCATGCCGCAAGAACAAGCCAGAACTGTTGAAGGAGGGCATCCTCAAGGAGGCAGCAATGGTGGATGTTTGGCTTGATGTGGAGGCCAATCAGTACAACGTGGCACTGCACCCCATTCTCTTCGAGTGCCTCATCCATCCGATGCTGGGGGGAGCCTGCGACCAGAAAGTCGTGGATGAGAACCTTGCGAAACTGAAGAAGGTGCTGGAGGTGTATGAGGCGCGCCTGGCCAAGTGCAAGTACCTGGCTGGAGACTTCATCAGTCTCGCCGACCTTAACCATGTGTCTGCCACCCTATGCTTGGCGTTTACACCCTACGCATCTCTGTTCGACGTGTACCCGCATGTGAAGGCCTGGTGGGCTGGCCTGACGGCGAGGCCGTCCGTCCAGAAGGTCGCTGCACTGATCGAGCCATCATTCTTAAAGTAGCTGTTCTAGCGCAAGTTTGTATAAAAGTTGACCGGATTTGACTTTAAGTGATCGGATTTTGACCGGATTGGGTTCTTCACGTCATTTCCCATGTGGGACAGTAGGTAGATCATAATTTTCGTGAAGTTGAAAAAACCCTAAAAAATCGTAAGTGTGATAGTGCTGGGAAATTTCGCGGAGATTTCGGTTTTTTTGACGAAATTTCGTCTTTTTTAGAGAAATTTCGGATTTTCCGGTTAAAAAAAACCGGATTTGAATTTTAGTTTTTGAATTTCGTCTGGATTTTGTCCGAAATTTTTGAATCTCGTCGAAATTTCGGATTTCGGCCAGGCCCGAGATGGAGTCCGAAAACGAAATTTGAACCCTTGATCCTGTCTTATCTTGGTACTGAGATTGAGCATTCCTGTGCTCTGGTCTTGGGAACCTTATGATAAATTCTACCTTTCCTCATCCATAGCTTCAGTGGTCGCGTCAGATTTGTTGTTGTCGTGACAAATGCACGGTCCAATCGATACCAGCTCTGCAGACGTTTATAGATAAAGGTTGCACATTGAAGTTGTTGTGTTGGGTGACAGAGATAGGGTGGAATGAAGGAATAAGGGATATCGTTGCTTCATAGCATCCTGGTTACTGGTTATATTTGAGGGGAAAAAAATCGTATTTGATACAAGTGTCAACTCATAATTTCAAGATGATACAACAGTTTGGCGTATTTACAAAAAAACCACTAGGATACCATACATGCATGGCCGGTTCCTGGGGAACCATACAAGCTCATGGCCGGTTCCTGGGATCCCATGCATGTTTGGTCGGTTCCTGGGGTACCATACAAGTATATTTTTGAATTTTTTATTGCTTGTACCGCGAATGGGGAACCGGTCAAGGGCAAAAATATTGTTTTTTTTTTTGCTTTTTTTCTGAAATTTGAAACCGAGGTGATTCGAAATGAGAAAAAAATCGTATTTGATACAAGTTTTAACTCGTAATTACAAGATGATATAACCGTTTTGCGTATTTACAAATAAACTAGTCATCTACGGTTACCGGTAAACCGGAGATGCATGTACAGCTTCGATGTCAATCACAAAACTGTTGACTTCGTTGGCACATGAACATGTGCCAGGACTAAAATTATCTTTTGCAATTTTATCAAAGTCAGATGCGATGCCATCTATTTGTTTGATTGTCCAGGCCAAGTCTTTACTGATCTGCTTCGGATACTTGTCCATCTACACATTGGAAGCAATTATATTTTAGCCTAAAAGAGTAGGATTCAAGCATAACTAAAATATACTTCAAACAAAAACATAAAAAAGAAATAGATGACCTCAAAACCCCCAAGAACCCATCAATATCCATCAGTATATCACTCACCCAACAACACAACAATGTGACTCACCGTACAAAATAACTTTCGTAAATAATACCTGCAGCTGGCGGTGGCGTGGCGGGGCTTATGATATCAGCTTTTGTCCAATCGGCCTTTTGATATCAGCTTTTGTCCAATCGGCCTTTTGATATCAGCTTTTTCAGGCATTTGTCATATCACCTTTTTCAGCCTTTTGTCATATCAGCTTTTTCAGCTATTTATCATTTACCGTGCATGAATGCTCAGAATTAACATGAAGGTTCTTGATTGCATTACTTCACTACGGTAGAGTTAAAGCAAAGTACTTTATGTAGCTTCTACAGAGTGCAACTGGAGGGCAACAGATATTACGAGGGCATTACAATCCTGACGGAATTGCTAGAACTACAGCATTACAACAGTGCCGACATTGCTAGAAGAACCGATGAAAACATTGATTGTAATGGTGGAACAAGTGATCATTCCACCTATGTTCGTAGAGTGGGAATGACGCGCCACATTTTCTACATATTACATCACTCGTCAATCTTTTGTGATTTGTTCTCGGACACCGCTCAATCTCTCTTATGAAAGAGTTCCATGGGGGTGCGTAATGCTCCCAGCTGTTGCCAAATGGGTAGCCTGTGCCGAACGTCTCGGGGGTATAAAACATAAATTTTTTTGTCTTTTTTGTGTGGATCTCTTCCCTCCCGATTACATGCGTCCCCTATGTTAATACCACCCGGGTTCCCGGATGGTCTTTGTAACCCGTCAAGGATTTGTTGCGTAGTTCGGACCTCGGCCGGCTACTTCCCCTTATCCCTTTCTCTTCGAGAGGAGGAACCCTCATGCACTTCCGGAGACTTGCCGAGACGTCTCCTCTGTTTCGGCTCGCACTCCACTATATGGTGCAGGAGGAGTGTGTTGAGCTTGTTGTTATACAACCGAAAGCGTGCCCTGCAGCTAATGCAGTATGCCCGCTGTGGTCGTTGAATAATACCGTAGGCGTACTCGAGGGGCTAGTGTTCTTTTATTGGAATTAATTGTATCCTAGCCGCAATTTGCTTCCTCTCTCGGCTCTTTGAAGTTTATCTCTTAGAGAGTGGAATTTTCTCCAGTAAGTTCATGAGTGAACTCGTTTATGGTTTATCCTTTGTTTCTCTTTGAACTTTAAGAATTAAATTTGCTTTTCAAATCTTTTTTTGTGTATTAAATTTAATCGGTATTTAGCATGCATGAGATTAGTAGTATCATGTCTATCATTTACATCATGCATATTACACTTAGACCTTGTGAGACTAACTTGGGTCAAGTTGAAAGATACTTGTTCCAGAAAATCATGTGCTTGTCTGTTTATGTTCAAGGTTTCGGAAAAGGTGTCAACTTTGACGGTGAGATGAAGAAAAGGAGTGTAGCTCTAGAGTTCGAGGGATCCGAGGCCGTGCGACTTGACCATGACCGATTCGAACATGCAATAGACAAGAACCGACAGAAGGGACGTATTTCTTTCTGATCATATTTAATAATGTCTTTGTACACCATTATGCTAATTGTCTTAAAATTTAAATGGTGTAATGTTTATCATGTTAAGTCTTCCAATTGGTATCAATTCTTTCAATCATTATGTATTTCTATTGGTAATTAGATTGATCTGATACTACTTCAATTGCTTATCAGTCGGTATCACTTTCTAAATGATTCTATACTTATCAATTGGTATCCTCTCATTGTAAATTGCATTTTCTCTCTATTTAAGTGTCATCTAACATTTTACGATATTAGTATGATTGGTATGGATGACACCATGCTAAAGGAGGAAATGTAAGTTGAAGAACACATTAGTAAGAGGTATACCTTACTCTTTAAATTGATCATAAGCATGTAATTCACTTCCATACAGTGGCTATATGATATTGATAATTATTATGCTCTGTTACACATATTTGCTATATGATCTTTGTCATGATTTAAGCATTTCTTACATTCTTGTGAATCATGACTTCATTTAAATTGGTATCATTGAGTCCATTTATTGCTTATCTAGAATTACTCAATTGGTACCATATTGCTTAGTTTTAGGGGGAGATTTTGTGTATTAGAATATTCTTTTAGCTCTTCCTCATTCATATGTTATTCATACATGCTCTTGATGTTTATGACCTAAAATGATTAAATGATTTGTCATTTCGATACCATTGTTAGGTCAAGAGCTTGTTTGAATTAGTTTAATTAACCAGTTTCATTTGGTATCTGTTTAGTCAGAATCATTTTTAGTTGATATCAAATGAATGTAGTCATTTCAAATTGGTATAAAAAATGAATAAAATAAATTGTTCTTAATTGTTTACAAGTGGTATTCCTTAAATGTATTTATCGCATATGTGCATCCAAATGTCATCTAACATGCTTGGTGAGCTACTTTTAGTTCCTTGCATGCGACAATCACGTCTTATCTTTTGGATGATACTTCTTTAAGGTATACCCTTGTATATTGTCTATCTCTTTCAGTTGATACATTATTCAATCGTGAGTATGTACCTCCTTTATATCTTTTGACTCATGATCATTATTTTTATGATGCTTTGTCGTTCTTGTCATTTACATATCTTTTAAGGCATCATAGTTTATTAGTATCAATTTATGATGTTAGCTTATCCATACACCTAAATCTAGGACATTATAGCTTTCATATCTTGTCTAGATTTAGGGGGAGCATATATTCATGATACTCATAATTGATTTCAATTGGTGTTAATTATTATTTTCAATTGGTATTCATGAATTGTGCGTTGCTCCATTCTTTGATTTGCTCCCTATGTTTTTGCTATTATGTCAATTGGTATCAATTAAGGGGGAGAACTCTTTGCATGACTTGTGTTAGAAAAAGGGAAATTCTTTTTGGGTGATTAATGCCAAAAGGGGGAGAATTATGCTAGTCTTATCGATTGCCCGCCTATCTTGATAGAAAAAGGGGAAATTGTGTAAATCCTTTTATTGCCTCCTTGCATTATGATTGTCTTTCCTAGATTTGATTAAGTGTCATGCTTTGATAATCAATTTCTTTCATTGTAATATATTTGATTGATTAGATTGTCATTTATTGCAATTGATAATAGGTTTGTCATCAAACATCAAAAAGGGGGAGATTGAAAGTGCAAGTGACTCTTGCAATGATTTTGGTGATTAATGACAAACGTATTTTAATGACAATCATATTAATATCAATGAAAGTTGTTTTGTGCTTAATTGATATGCATATATTGTTATTGATTATGTTTATGATGCATGGCTTTAGTGTTTAATGACAAGCGTGTATTGATAGCAATCTTGTTAAGGTCATTAGTCTATTAAGCACTTAATTCATGCCAATCCTCTAGGTTGCGTGTTAATATGAGACTAAGATGATTATTGTTTAATATTACTCTAAGTCTCACTTTAATAAGAGGAGTTTGGTATATCTTTGGTTAAATTCTTTCATCAATTTTAAATTGAGTGGATATTGATAAATTGCATATTCATTTGAGTTCATTATGTGCTTTGATTTTAGTATGCATGTATTAACTAGAGTTAAACTTCACATTGCTATAGATTGACTTGGTGCATACTTGTCTTAGTTGTATATATTATCATGCACTTCTCTTAGTGAAGTTTAATCTAGAATTGGATCACATATTTACTCTCTTTCCAAATATTATTTGCACATGTACAATTCGTGTATATTCTATCATGTGTTTCATTTAAGTAAAGAATGTGATCCTTGCCATAATTTAATTGATTCATCATATTGGTAATTATCTCTCTAGTGCATATAGATCAATTACATATTTATTTTGATATATTTAATAAAGAATCTTTCTTATGTCAAGTGTTCCTAGTTGTGTTATGTTTATTTACATGGAACACTTGTTGTGTTTTATTTGCTCACACACATTTAAATCTAATTCATACTTATTGAGCTTTTGGGACTAATATGTTTGCTGAGTGCTTTGGTAAGAATTAGGTCCCAAAGTTGTGTGTACGATGACCAAGTGGTTTGCAGGATGACAAGCGAGTCGAAGTCAATAAGACGGCGGTGTCACCAAAAGTTAAGGACTAAGTCAAGATCGACTTGGCGTGGAGATCGTTTGGGTGATGATCGAGGTCAAGGTCGAGAGGACGAGAGTCTCATGAGGTGAATCACGTCGAGGTTGACAAGACGAAGGGCGTCATCAATCTTTGTGGAAGCGTCATCATACATAAGTGCATCCGGAAGAAGTCGACATGTAAGCTGAGTGTAAGACTTATATTTTTGTGTTTAAATTTGAGTCTAAGGATTGCCGTACTATTAAGAGGGATGCAATCGTTGAAATAACTTAGACATGTCTCAAGTGCTCAAAGTGGTCTATCCTTGTCTAAGGTTGAGAAACCCAAGTCACACTTTGTTCACCTAGGTGTAGGTGGGTTGGTGTGAGGGATAGAAGTGTTGTTAGTATCGGAAAGTGAGAATTTGAGGTCTCCTTGTGGATTCTTTGTGCTATCTATTTTTATCCTTTGAGATTTGGGTAGTGAGACCTTGTTAGTTGTGTAGCCCTCGTTCTTAGCTTTCCGTAGAGTCAAAATTTAATGAAATCGGAGTCCGGAGTCAAAAGTTATGCTTATTTTTGTCGGACTGTTTAGTCCAATCTGGACTATCCAGATTGAATCCGGAGTATCCGGGTTGTCGGGACCCCGAATTTGCAAATCCGGACCCTCTGTGTATTCAGCACTAGTCCAGGAACGCGCTAGTGCACACAGTCTTAACATCGGTAAATATCACAATCATACCAATCGATATTATCAAAGTACTTTATTTAAATAACCAAACTGGTTACTTGACCTTATGGCCAAGTTACAAATGTATGCCTCGTAGGGCGAAACTTATTCAGAGAGAAACAATAGCAGCGGAAAATCAAATAAACTTCGTGGCGCCATCCAGTATACCACAGGCAACTGACTGGGCTCGCATCCCTAAGTAGACGGGTCCTCTTGGAGTTCCTCCTCCAAAGCTGGCGTAATCTCCTCTTCAACTGATATTGTGTTGAGGCAAGGGTGAGTACTTGGTACTCAGCAAGTCATGCACAGAATGCAAGCTAATATACTATATGCATGGCTTGGTACAAAGGAATAGCTCAAGGTATATTTGCAGTAAACAGCACTTGAAAAGTAATATAAGTAGATTCGAAAGCAGTAAAGCGTAAATAACTTTTCAAGAAGTTTAATAAACATTTTTCCCCATCCTAAACCATATTTCCATCATCTTCATTATTAAACCAACCTTTCAAATCCAAGTTATTTTCAGAAAGTCTAACCCTTGACTGTAATTCCCGAGCATTGTCCAGTACCGTGGACTCGGCTATTTAAATAGATTCTACACTCTGCAGAGGTTATGCACTTTACCCACAAGATACAGTCAAACACCACAAAGGCGAGTTCCCGTAACAAAGCCTTTCGGAAGCCTCAAACAACACAGGTGGTCCTCTCCGGTTCGTGCTCTACACCATCCCTTCCCTTAGCCAAGGCGAAGTATGGGACCAACACACCGTTAGATGGGTATCTGGCCACAGCCACGATACGCTCCCCGCATAATCACACAAACGGTGTAATCGACACCCTGAGGCTCCACAAGTGAGTCCTTAGCGACTTAGTCAACTAGGGCCGTCCCATTCCACCATGTGGTTGCAAGTATGACCCAGTTCAAAGGCTTGCAAGGTTAAGTCCTTAGAGTGACCAGGCAAGACTACCCGAAACCAAATCAACACTCCCAATGCCACAATCGCCCACCGGATTACTCTTGCCACATGCCCTGGCCGAAATCGTTTATCAAACCCAGCTTGATTACCCTGCACCACGTGCCATCAACATCACATGATACCTTTCCAAAACAGGTTCAATATATCATTAAGTCAATATTAATATTTGATTGTCCAAAATCATGTCATGAGCACGTAGCGTGTCTAAGCAAAGGTACTACAACGGTCTAAACCCATGTTGGCAATTTAATAATGTCCAACTAGTAAACCACAACTAGGGTGACAAAGGGTCATGGCACATACTTAAGTAATCAAGGTGTCTTATAGCAAATTGGTATTTATCTAACCCCCAGGTTTAAACAAAATATCTTTCTAATTGAACTAGCATGCAATAGTTTAAATCAAAATAGATTTCAAATAGGATCAACATGGTCAAAGCACAACTTGCCTTCAAAAAGTACTTGCTCTTGGTCTTGAGTTGGATCCTGAGTCAATACTTCTCCTTCGAATCCTTAGGCACTTCAACGTCTACTCGTAAAAGCGTGTAAATAGCAAATACACAAATAAACACTAGGCAAAAACATCTCAAAACTCCAAATAAAATCCATAAACAGAGAGAACATAATTTTCTGGATTTTTAGGAACTGGAATCGTTCAAATCGGAGTTAAAATGCAAAAGTTATGATTTATTAAAGTTTAAATAATCAATTAAATAATATTACAGAGAAAAACTTTAGTCCAAAAATTAAATAAAATTCATATTTAGGTAGATCTCAATTTTATACAAATTTAGAAATTTGAATCACTCAAATCGGAGTTGAAACGCAAAAGTTATAAGCGTTTGAAGTTTGAATCTAAATTTGAATTAATATTTCGAATTAATAAATCATTTTCTTTTCGAAATTAATTATTGCGTCGCATGGACACGTGGCATCCTGTGATTGGTCCACGGTGACTGGCCGACGCCAAGACCGAACGGCCTCCATGATGACGCCAAGATGACGTCATCATGCCACGCGTGACATGTCGGTCGCCGCCACGTGTCTCTGGCCCATGGATCGAGTCCACGGTGACACCGGCCCACGGTGGGACGCGGCCTACGGCTACAGAGGCTGACACGCGGGTCCCACCCGTCGATGGAGTCACGTGCACGCGGTGAGGCTCTCGGCGAGACACCGACATGCGGGCCCCGCGTGTCGGTGACACGCGATCACGCCAGGCTCGGCCGCACGCGGGCCCGGCTTTGTCGGTGACTCAACGCCGCAGCGGCGGCGGCTACGTGGCATGATCACGGCCGTTCGATCTAGATCGGACGGTCTAGATCTACCCTAAGTTAACGCAGCTTTCTAGCACGTGGCGATCGTGGGCCGTCGGATCTTGATACAACGGTCCAGATCAGATCTGGTTTTTCCAAAGTATCGGGGAAACGTGGACTCACCGTGATCGTCCGATGAACATCCAAAGCTGCACGGAGCTCGTGGACGCAGATGGAGTCAAGGCAGGTGGGTTGCGGCGCCAGGAAGATGACCACGGGCTCGGCGCTACGGGCGTTCTCGGCGTGATCGAGATGTCCGCAGTGCGCCTTGTCTTGGGGTTCGAACCGGCTTCAACACGGCGGACAAGGGCTATCGGTCTTGGAGAAGACGTTGAAACCTGAGCGGCTCCGTCCAACTTCGGCGAGCAATCGGCACGGATTGGCGGCGTCTTGAGCTCTATTAGCTAGGGCAAACGGGGCGCATCGTTGAGGGCAACCTCGGGGGCCTGTCCGGGCCTTAAATAGCCCCGGAGGCGTGCTCGGCGGAACCCTAGTCGAACGCGGCGCTCTCGAGCCTGATTCGGGCGAGGACGACGACCAGATGCCGCCCACGTGTCCCGCATCGAGCGGCTCACGCTGCACGCGACGCGTCACCACGCGGCCGTTGGATCAAGATCCAACGATCGGTGGCTAGGGTTAGGTTGGGTTTGGCGGCGGTTCGACCGAGTCAAGTGGCTCGGTCGGGTTCGGGTCGGACTCGAGTCCGACTCGGACCCGATGAACAGTACTAAACCCGAAGCGATTTTAATATTCAAATTAATCCCCAGTAATTCATTTAATTCATTAAAAATAGCAAAAGACTCAGAAAAATTCCAGAAAAATTCTGGAAAATATTTTGGATCATTTTGGACTCAAATAAAATATTTCCAACCAAATTTTATTTGCAAAATTAAATTCTTTAACTATTTCAAAATGGAATAAATTCAAATAAATTCCAAATAAATCCAAATAAATTCCAGAAAATTCCAAAAATTCACCAAAGTGCCAAATCACACATGAATTTAAGAGAAGCAAAATTTTGGGGTGTTACACGGGTTCATCCTCTCGGTTAGGTCAATCCGGAGTATCCGGATTGTCCAGAGTATCCGTACTATATGTCCGGAGTATCCGGACCTGGCGCAGTTCCAACGGCTAGTTTTTTAGGTTGGCTATTTAAAGCCCCCTCTTAGGTAGCCGTTGGAGGATGGTTGGGAGGCTGATTCCTTGGTGCTGAGGTGTATTCGTGATCTTGAGCTCCCAAAAGCCCCTCTAACCTTAGATCTTAGTAATCCCCTTTTGAGTGAAGGGTTGGGTGTGAGAGTGAGTAGTGCTCGGGTTGAGTGTGATTTGAGTTGTTTGAGCGCTTAAGTTCATCTCTAAGTTTGTTCTTCGTGAGCATTTGTTGCTCTTGGAGGTTGAGGACTCCTAGACGGCTAGGAGGTCGCCTACGAGCCACCGTTTTCTGTGGTGTGCCGTAGGAAGTTTGTAAAGGTTGGATTCCACCTCCAAAAGGAAAGAGATCAAGAAGTGAAGCCGGCGAGTGCAAGGTGCAACACCGGGCGGCTAGCGGGTTGAAAGAGACCCCCGTGTCTTGGGTGACCGGGCCCTCGGCGAGTGCAAAGTGCAACACCGGGAGGACAAGGGCTGAAAGAGACCCCGGCTTGGTGCCGCCTCAACGGAGATGTAGGATCCTCTCAAGGATCCGGACTTCGGGATAAAATCTTCGTGTCTCCTTCTTTATTTCGGTTTTATCCGCTTATTTTGCTCTCGATTTTTGTGATCATATTGATTAGATTGCATCTACTGCATCTATTCTTGCTTGTATCCTTACTTTGTTGCAGTAGAGTAATTTGTATCTCTAGAATCGAAGAAGTGCCCATTTCTATTGCTCATACTCTGTTCTGGCCGAACAGGCAACTCGGAGTATCCGGTACTTTGACCTGGAGTATCCGGATATATCGGAATATCCGAACCAAATATCCGGAGTATCCGAGTTGACTGTCTCGGGCAAAATTGTCCAAATTGCAGAATTTAATTATACCCATTGCTTTCGCATTATCTCTGATAGTTTAGTTTAAATTGGGTATAATTTTGTAATCGCCTATTCACCCCCCCTCTAGGCCGACATCCCGGTGTTAGTGTTATGCCCTTGAGGCAATCATATGGATGATTGTAACATGACTATGTTTATGAATAATAATATGATTATTGGTCCAATGAATGTATATCATTGTTTTGATCAACAAGTGTGTGACTTGTTTATGAAGCTATTTACTTATTGATATAATTCGATAAATATCTCTGATCAGATATCATCGTATAGGACAACGATGAATAGATCAGCACATGTATTGTTCGATGATCATGTTTCATAGATCATGGGATATGGAGATATCATCAATACATTGTGGACGCATGTTGAAGAACATGTGTTAGATAGACCCACAATGGGACACTGCGAGAATGTTACATTCTTATGTGTCATCAGTGTATCTCATACATAGTAGATGTATGATTCTTAGACCTGAGATTGTCATATTCCCTACATGTGTAATAGTTTACCTTGGGGTTACCAAACACTATTTCCTAACCGGATAGTTATAAAGGTAGCTTTCATGTCTACTATGAAACATGCAGAGGGAAGTGAGCAGTCAAGATGGAATTTGCCACTCCAATGTAACGGAGATATATGTCTAGGCCACTCGTGTGATATGATCAAGGAAGTGCATGGCCATGCCGTGAATGAGAAGTCAATCACAACTTATTAATATATCACGGATACGAGAGATGGATTGAACTGTCAAAGGATGACATGCTTCTCGCCTTGAGTTCGATCTTCATATAGTTTGGCAAAGGGATTATTATATCAGTACTTTAATCATATGCGTTTGGGAGTTGGCATGCTTTGCAAGGAGCCCCTACCGACTATTGGATTAGAAAAAGGGTTTTCTGAATCCATGTCCAAATGCGTATGAACCTACAGGGTCACACACTTAACGGGCTGGGACGCATTAATTCGGATTGGATCCGTAATTAATGGACCTCATGGGCTTAGCGCGTAGATGGGCCCTGACTGCCTAGGGTTTCATCTCGTGGCAATATAAGGAGGGGAGGAGGCTAGACGCAGAATACACTTTCGTGCAGTTTAGAGGTGTTTCGCCAGAAACGCTAGCCACCTCCTCTCGTTGCCCCTGCCGAGCGACCCGGTGCTTGCACACCGACGCACGACGTTCCATCCCCGGACATGTGGACTGCTGTGGTGACGCTGCTGCTACTGCGGCGTGGAGAGGACAATCCGCAGCGAGGACGATCTGTGGCGAGGACGATCCGCGGCAAGTACGATCCGCAGCGAGGACGATCCGCGGCGAGGACGATCCACGCCGAGAACGATCCACTACAACGACGTGCGAAGGATTCCGCAACTGCGCGTCTAGTGGTAATAGATCTATGATCCCCTTCTTGCGAGTAGCTTTTCTGGTTTGCGGTAGAAATTTTAATTTGTGCTAGTGTAGCATACCGCGTTCCCCAACACCCGGTCCTTTCATACCCTTCTTTTGTTCACGCTGGAACGTTTAATAATTGTGTGTGATCGACTGTATAGTGCTTTTACGCATTTGTGATACAACCATCTTAATAAAATAACTATTCTGTTTTAACTGGAAGTTCTGTTGCTCATAAAGCTGTCTATATTGGGAGTTCGTATGTGTAATTAATGGAATTTTTTTAAGATAATACTATCTTTTAAAATGTATTGGGATATTAATACGTGGGGGGATTGCAAAATAAAGTTGTTGTCGACAATAATACTTAAGCGTTATCGTTTGTTGTAGACTATAATACTTACTGTAATTAAAATATTTTAGCCCTTAAGGGGTAATGCTGAATGCTGAATGTAATGTGGTGCATAAATTCCTTGTTTGGTTTTTAATTGTGATTATTGGGCTTGCCTGTGGATAATTGCGAGGAGTTAACACATCTTATCCATCAATATTACAATAACTGCAACAAGTACATCACTAATACATAAAATTTTAACTGCCGAAAAGGCTTAAGTTGTCATCTTTGTTCGTGACTACAATAATTAGGGCTTTTGCACTGTCAGAATTTACATGCAACGCACGGTGTAATTACAATATTTTTCCAAAATATGGTAGTCCGTATATCGAAGAGCAGATCAGCTGCATTATTCCAAAAAATTAGACTCAAACATGATATTTTACGGCCTGCCGAAAAGGCTTAAGTTCTCATCTTTGTTGGTGACTATAATACTTAGGGCTTTTGCACTGGCAGAATCTACATGCAACGCAGGGTGTAATTACAATATTTTTTCCAGAATATGGTAGTCTGTGATTTTTTTTAAAATAATACTTTTTTTAAACTGAATTGTGTATTTAATACACGAAAAATAAAAATTACAAAAATAATACGTGTTTGCCATACCGTACGGCGAATACCCTATTTTCGCTGAATAGTGTGGCGATTTCCATGTTTTCGCCATACCGTACGGCGAAAATATGCTAATTACCCAATTAAAGCCGGTTAACCATGGGCCAGGGTATTATCGCCGTACCGTATGGCGAAAATATAGAAATCGCCGAACGGTACAGCGAAAATAAGGAAATCGCCGAAGGGTATGGCGAAAATAAGGAAATCGCCGAACGGTATGGTGAAAATGTATTGTCGTCGAGCCATATGGCGAAAATATTCAAATTATACAGCAAACTATATAAAACATGGCTCCAAAAATCATAAAATAATTATAACATATTCATATGGTGTTGGATGTTCCATTTGTGCAAAAATATGTACGAATCAATTGAGTTGAATAAACTAAATAACGTTAACAAATTTGAAATGCATGAAATACTTAAGCCCTTTCGGAAGCCTGTAAAATATCACGTTTAAATGTAATTTTTTGCACGAATACTGCAGATTTGCTCTTTGATATATGAAGTACCATATTATGGAAAATTATTTTATTTACGCCTTTCTTTGGTACAAAAATAAACTGCCACAATAACCCTAAGTACTATTATCAACGCTAACTTTGAAGCCTTTTCGGCAGCCTGTAAAATATCACGTTTGAATGTAATTTTTTTCAAGAATACTGCAGATTTGCTCTTTTATATATGGAGTACCATATTATGGAAAATTATTTTATTTACGCCTTTCTTTGCTACAAAAATATACTGCCACAATAACCCTAAGTACTATTGTCAACGCTAACCTTTAAGCCTTTTCGGCAGCCCTTAAAATATCACGTTTGAATGTAATTTTTTGCAAGAATACTGCAGATTTGCTCTTTTATATATGGAGTACCATATTATGGAAAATTATTTTATTTACACCTTTCTTTGGTACAAAAATAAACTGGCACAATAACCCTAAGTACTATTGTCAACGCTAACTTTGAAGCCTTTTCGGCAGCCTGTAAAGTATCACGTTTGAATGTAATTTTTTGCAAGAATACTGCAGATTTGCTCTTTTATATATGGAGTACCATATTATGGAAAATTATTTTATTTACGCCTTTCTTTGCTACAAAAATATACTACCACGATAACCCTAAGTACTATTGTCAACGCTAACTTTTAAGCCTTTTCGGCAGCACTTAAAATATCACGTTTGAATGTAATTTTTTGCAAGAATACTACAAATTTGCTCTTTTATATATGGAGTACCATATTATGGAAAATTATTTTATTTACGCCTTTCTTTGCTACAAAAATATACTGTCACAATAACCCTAAGTACTATTGTCAACGCTAACTTTTAAGCTGAAAAGCAATAATCACACGAGATTGCTATGACAAAAGCTAAAAAATCAATAATGACACGAGGTTGCTATGATAAAAGCTGATAGAAATAGATGGTAAAACATAACATGAGAAAGTACCCAAAAAGGACAATAACAAAATAATGTTGTCACGGACGGAAATCCGAAGTGTTTAAATCATTACAAGCATTGTGAAAAGCATGTAGATGCAGTTAACAACCTTAGTACGCAAACTCAATCTTAGTAGGGCAGATACAACGGATATTACAACAGTGACGACATTGCTAGGAGAAGTGGCAATAACACTGATTGTAATGGTGGAACAAGTGATCGTTCCGCCTATGTTTGTAGAGTGGGAATGATGCCATACATTTTCTACATATTACATCACCCGTCAATCTTGTGCGATTTGTTCTCGGACACCGCTCAATCTCTCTTATGAAAGAGCTCCATGGGCGTCTTGTGATGCTCCCAGCTGCTGACCAATGGGTAGCTTATGCCATACGTCTCTGGGGTGTAAGAAGTAACTTGTTTGTGTGCATTCTGTGGAGTCCTGCCCTCCCATATGGGCATGCCATCCCGATTTTCAGCGCCCCCTATGTTAATACCACCCGGGTTCCCGGATGGTCTTTGTAATGCGTCAAGGATTTGTTGCGTACTGCAGACCTCGGCCGGCTGCTTCCCCTTATCCCGTACCATTCGAGAGGACGAACCCTCTTGCCCTTCCGGAGACTTGCCGAGACGCCTCCTCTGTTTCGGCTCGCACTCCACTATATGGTCCAGGAGGTGTGTGTTGGGCTTCTGGTTGTACAACCGAAAACGTGCCCTGCAGTCAATGCAGTATGCCCGCTGTGGTGGTTGAAGAATACCGTATGCGTACTCGGGGTCCGGCTTTTCTGGGAGGTAGTAGCACCACGGCGAGGGTTGATCTCCCCAATTATGAAATACGGGTAGTTTGAGATGTGGGTGGTACGTCTCCGGGTCCACCCAGTTGAAGTACCAGCACCATGCATCCTCGGACAAAGGGCACCGGTAGAATCTTCTGTCCGCTAGATCCTCGTCGTCGGTATCAACCACTGCCTGGAGGCCGTGCTCGTACAGTTCAGGGCTTTGGGTTGGCCCCTGAGGAGGATGTTCCTGCCTTGACTTGAGCTATTTTGAAAGTTCTTTTTGAAGTCCTGTATGCGATGAACTGGTTTACAATAGATACTTTGTGGCTGAAACATGAGCATGCCGCATGAAACTCACCGATTGGTTGGTCCCTTGCCCACCGGCCCTTAACTCCGGTCGATCTAGGTAGGGGACATATCCCGGCGGAAGAAGCAACAACGGTCCTCGTCCTAAAAAAACAACAACGGTCCTCGTCCTAAAAAAACAAAGAACGATGCATGAAATGGTAGTGTTACCCTAATTTGTATGGACAACATTTGGTTTACCCCGAAGCCGCGGTCACAACAGTAGTGAGCACGGGCGGCCGTATCTCCGTGCGTAGACTGTGTAACCTTCGCTACCAGGTTGCAGTCACATTTCGGGCGTGGCGACTCCGTGAATCAAGGCGTCAACGCTACTCTCATCCGGGTACTGGGGGGGTTAACCTGCGCTTGCTGAAGAGGCGACGGTAGAACGACATCGTGGCCTACTGTGTGTGTGTGGGGGGAAAACAGGCTAAAGTTTATTGCAGTTCTGGCAGTGTGATGCACATATCCCTCCCTCGGTCGGTTTATAAAGTGCTGGCGAGGGGGCAGCCAAAGGAGAGTCTGGCGGACTTCAGAGTAGTTCAAATCCGCGAGCATCGGATGCTTCTACAGCTTCCCATGTGATGGGACATGAGCCTGGCTATGCCCACAGCTTTAGACAGGGAATCTCTGCCATAGTCGGCTTTTGGCAGCATTATGCAGCTGAAATGACAAAAGCTGGAAAAGTTGGTATGACAAAAGCTGAAAAAGCAATAATGACACGAGGTTGATATGACTAAAGCTGACAGAAATATATAATGGACCACATATATGTGAAAGTACACAAAATAGATGGTAAAACATAATAGGAGAAAGTACCCAAAAAGGATGCACATCCTAATCCTGATCACCCCCTGTGGTGGATCCTGACCCCTACCCATACCCCTAGCGTGAACTCTCCTTTGCCGACGCGCTGAAGGGGGTGCATCGTCGATAGGTCGTGGGCGAAGCACCCGCGACGGTCCCGCCTGGCCGTAGTCCGAAGGGCTGTACCGAACCACCGGCTGACGCACGCGGGGAGGCAACGTGTCTGGAGGAGGCTGCGTGGCTGGAGGAGGCGGCGTGTGCTGCATGAACTGAGCCCCTGCGAAGAACTAATCGGTCCAGTGGTCGTGGGGGCCTGTGCCCGGAGTGTCCGGTAGAGGCATGTCATAGGAGGCCTACGATCTGAGACATTAACATTTAATTATAGTGAGAAGATTAGCTTGAACGAGATCAATCAATATTTATCGGCCACCGGGTGTGGGGACCATGGTAGGCCAGCGTCTTTGGCGCCGCTAATCGGATCCTCGGTAGTGCTCGAGCCTGGAGGTACTGGGTGTGGAAGCTGGACCCGGTGTAGTGGTGGTCGAGAAGGTGGTGTCGAGGAGCCGAGCCCGGTGGCGGCTGGACGAGGTGCCACCGGTAAAGCGATCGGTGGGACCTGCCAAACAGCACCAATCTCCACGATCCGTCGGGACTGCACCTCCACACGCCTCATGGTCTCCGATACCTGGTCCGGTGTGAAAATGTTCCCCTGCTGTAGCTTAGTCAGAAAGTGAGTGGCATGCTGGTGCAAGTCCCTCGCCTCATCCACCTATCACGTACAAACAAACGATAAACATAACGACATGGCATTGAAATTACAATTGCATTAATGAGTAAAAACACAACGAGACTTACCATCTCGTGCAGTGCCACTCCTGCGTGGCTCGAGTACAAGTCTGCGACGCTAGGAGCAAACACCTGGCCCGGCTGCTCCTCGCGTAGGAGACGAGTACGGGTCCGGCGCACGTACCAGGACAAGTACTCCTGGTAGGAGGTGGAGTCGTAGGGCACGACCTCCTCGACAACGTCCTCCAGCGCCCCCTCCCACTGCGCAAGCCACGTCGCCATCCTCTGCAGCAAGGTCACCATGGACTTCTGGGGTCTCTGGGTGGAGTACCTGCATAAAAGACCTCATTATTACAAATATATCATAAGCACTTAGCATACTTGTAGTGGCGAGTAACTCACGAGTGCACTTTCGCTGGCACGCGTTCCCCTAAAGGAACAGGGACCACCTGGCGTAGTCCGAACTGCCTAAGGGCTCGGTGCGACGCGTAGTCCTCTACGAAGACGTCGAAGACGAGCTTCCTCCTCGTCATCCAAGAAGCCCTGGTCCTCGTGAGTACGCCAGCGACAACCCCCCCCCCCGCAGCTCTCCCTCCTACACGCTCGTCGCTGTAAGGGTCCCAGACGACCTGCCCCTCCCTCAGGTGGTCGAAGGCCTCCGTGAAGGAGAGGTACGCAGAACGTACCTGGACACCTGCCCACTGTGGCTGCAATAGAGTAGAAATAACTGTAAGCACATGGCATTGAAATTACAATTGCATTAATGAGTAAGAACATGTACCCGTCGCCTGGTCCAGAGAGAGCCCATCGCCGGTCGGTCCAGCGCATCACCGCCGTACATGTTGGCGGTGTAGTGTCGAGGGTCGACATGGGGTCGACCCACGAAGAAGCGCTCGAATGACCACAGGTGAAGAAGAAGTGGCATCCCGGTAAGATTGGGGTTCCTGCCTTTCTTCACGCACGCGTCGCAAAGGGCGCGGTACGTGGAAGCAAGAACCGCCGAACCCCAGGATACCTGCGGTACATCATCAGGCTCCGCGTCCGCATTAGCCCGTGCGTAGGATATCCAACGCGCGTCCACGGTGTCACCGTGACTCGACGTGAACATCACCCAGCCGAACAACTAAAGCAGATAGGTCTCAAGGTGCCTAGCAACCTGGTAGTCGGTGGGCTGGGCCGCCATCCGCTGCACCTGGGACAATTGAAAGAGTGTGATATCACGTTAATGTTATGCAAAGCTGGAGTAACATAGTAACATGTGAAATCACTAACCTCGAACTGCGACAACCACCTCCTCGATGGCCTGTGCCTATGGCCTATCGGTATCTGTGGGTCGACATCCGCAACCCCGGCGAAGCGCGCCTGCAAGTCCGCGTCCCACCCAGCAGGAGTCACCAAGGGTCCGATCGGTGCTCCGGCAATCGGCAATCTAGTGAGCAAGGCGACGTCCTGCAGCGTCACCGTCACCTCCTCGAAAGGAAGGTGAAAAGTGTGCGTCTCCGGCCTCCAGCGGTCGACCAAACACGCTATCGGCGGTATCGAGCGGAAGCGCGCGGCATCGCGGGTCGTCACCCTCGGCCTGGGGGTCGTGCTCACTGGGGTCGGCAGCTGAACCCTCCACCATGCGGACTAGCGGAAGCAGCCCGGCACGTGCCAGCCTAACGAGGAAGAACAGGGTTGAATCAATTGAATGTTATGAACACTAATTGTACGAACAATGTAACATGTACAAGTACTGCAACTAACCTGGTGTGGAAACGAGGGTCAACGCACCATGCCTTATTAGGCACACGAATCCGCAGTAAGGCCAACTTGTCATTGCCATGTGTCGTGTGGATGTGCGCACGGTGCCGCGCATCCAACACAGGGTCCAGAAGTGAGTCGACCTGCTCCATCCCTGCACATAGAAATGTTTCAACATAAATAATACTACACAACGTACGGCAAACATGACATATATGAATAAAAGTACACAACGTAAATGAATAAAAGATATGAGGGTTGAACATAAATAAAAGTACACAACATGTGAGAAACACAACATATATGAATAAAAGACACAACATGTATGAATAAAATACATCCAATCGCGTCAATATTACAATACATATATGAATAAAAGACATGAGGGTTGAACATAAATAAAAGTACACAACATGTGAGAAACACAACGTATATGAATAAAAGACACAACATATATGAATAAAAGACATCCAATCGCGTCAATATTACAATAAAAGACATCCAACGTGCATATAATTACATATTTCGATACATAGCCACCACCACGTTCAGAACCTACACCCTACGTGCACTGGTTTGCCTTGTGGCCATACTCGCCGCACTCAGAACACCTCCTAAGAGGGCCACCCACTTCAGATTCATCCATGTCATTGCGAATGCGCCTAGTCTGTGGACGACCAGACTGCCCTTCCGCACACCTCTGCAAGGTTGGATCCGGCAAACAGATGCACTCATCTCTGTTAATCGCAGTGAAATCACCATATGCACGAAAACCACGAAACTCACCTGACCAGGTATGGACAACATGATCCTTCAAGTAGAAAGGGGACATGTATTGCGACGTGTTCATCCCAATTTTCCCACAAGCAGCCATCACGTGTGAGCAAGGAATATGGAGAAGTCTTGGCTTATTGCAGGTGTATTCACACCATCCAGATGCCCCTTGGCCTAGATTAACCTCGTGCGTAATAACCGCTGTGTCCGCTCCCAATCCCCTTTTGCACCGAAGAGTCACCTCAAAGCGGTATTCAGTGACCCCGTAGCTACGCACCATATGCTGCTGAGCTTTCATGTTCGTTCCTCCATGTAGGTCATCATTCGCGAACAATACGGCGTTTGCAATGTCGATGCATGAAGTACCGCTTCCGCATGCCTTTTCTGGAAGTAGGCAACGATGCCGTGCAACATGCCTTCAAGGATGGCCACAAGCGGTAGCGGACGGAGGCCTCGGATGACCCAATTGTAAACATCGGCTATATTCGTTGTCATGACGCCAAACCTGTTCAACGCATAACAGTTTAGAACAACATCTCCATTTCTTCAGTGGTGATTTGATATTTTAATGTACCATACTAACCTGGCGCCTCCGGTGTCATGGAGCAATGCCCACTTCTCTAGAGGCTCAGCCTCTATCCAGTGCGAGAAACACTTAATGTTCCTTGACGTTCGTCTCCTCATATTAGGAGGATCGAGCTCCCCAAGGGGTGTTAGCCTTTTGGGTGGGCATTCGTTCGGCGTAGGTGGTTGCTTCTTCATCTCTTCGATATGCGCACTGGTGTGCTTATCTAACTCGACAAATAGCGCGTTGAACTTACTTGCCTGATTCTGCTTGCATAACCTCTTAAATATGTTCATCAGTTTCTTGCTTTTGAACTGTCTGAAGAAATTGGCACCCAAATGTCTCATGCACCACCTGTTCTGCAAGTCAGGACATGAAAATGGTTCATCTCGGTCCTCCTGTAGAGTCTTAATTGCCGAAAGGATACCTTTATGACGATCATGAATGATGCACATGCTGGGCCGATCACCAACTACCCCCATCTTCAGATGTCTGAAAAATCACAGTGAGCTATCCCGATTCTCACCCTCAACAAAAGCAAAGGCCAATGGAAGTATGTGGTTGTTCGCATCAACTGCAATGGCTGTTAGAATCTGCCCCTTATATTTTCCAGTCAAAAATGTGCCATCAATACAAAGCAATGGACGGCAGTACCTGAATGACGCAATGCAAGGCCCCAATGAAAAGAAAGCACGATGAAATGTACAGATCCCATTTGCATCTGCTTCGCTTTCTTTGAAAGCGGTGTATGTGCTAGGATTGGTTTGCTTCAATACTTTAAGCACACAAGGTAGATTGCAATACGAAGCCTCGTATGTGCCAAACCTCTTCTCTAATGCTTTCTGCTTCGCACGCCAGGCCATGGAGTAGCTTATCTGATACTTGAATGTTCGTAACATTGCATTCTGAATATACGAACACTCGATATCCTGCTTCTCAATGATTTCATTAAACATCACGCTAGCTATTACAGCCGCATTCAAGTTACGGTGTTTGACAAGAACATTTTCTAGTCTGCATGTGTGCTTGTCTACTCTTGATACAATCCAATACGTCTCACACTTCGGCTTGTATGCATGTACTCGAAATTCACAACCATCGATTACACACTTCATTGTGTACTTATCTGGGCTAGACAGGACAACCCGAAACTCTCTTTGCAGCGATAATGCCCACAAGCTCACTGCCAACTTTAATTCAGAATTGTTCGGGAACATTTGATTCAACCGAATGGCACCAGTACCATACTGACAATGCGAATCATGGCCCCACAAAGCTTCCATACCAGCTTTGTTCTGCCTGTTCCATTCATCGGGGATGGGTACCTCCGCTGAGCCAGTACTACCATGCATTTCATTATCTTCGTCCCGTTCGCCATCTTCGCCGATGGTATCGACAGGGTCCAACATTTCAGCTTCCTCTTCTGTCGCCATGCGGTCCACCCAATCCAATTGATCCACAAGTTGATCGATATCCTCCCCCTTCATCAGCCCGACCTTCTGCGCTTGCTGCATCCATGTGATCATCCCCCGATGCTGCCTCAACCGACACCACTGGCTGAACTTGTTCAGCTATAGCCGATGTGCTGCTCTTGCTCACACCAGTAGTACTCACCTCTTCCCTAGGGCAAGCTTGCACCAGCATCACACATTTGAGGCTAGATCCCTTGCACCACCTTAACCATTTCTGCCACAACTGTGTTCGATCTACTATCTTCAACTCCCACATAGCCGGGTCACCCTTGCTACGCGTGAATACAATTTGGATGGTAACAGAATAAACACTTGGATTCAGGGAAAAAAATTGGGTCAACCAAAGTTTTATATCACGAATGCTAACAGTATCGGGGGACAAGTGCTCGGCCATGGTGACCGCAAAGCCACTTAAATCCACTCCATTCTGCCCAATTTTTACTTAACCATCGCCATAATATACCCTGAATTTCACTGGTCCCGACATGACTGCGACGACATAGAGAAAATAAATTTTTTCATCCCTACTTAAAATGTAAAATCATAACCGTAAATTCAACAACGCTAATTAACTATCGCGCTATCGATACTATAATATTATATCGCATGTATAACATTGATATTTGCTACTAATATGCAATGTTAAAAAAATCGGCCGACTAACCGATTAACTAGCCGATTAGCTTGTGATCGAAACCCTAAAGATTTCATTTCTTTCTTTACGGTGAAACAAATAGGCAGACCGATTAATCGGGATTAATCGGGTCTAATCGGGCCTAATCTCGATTTTTTTAGTATTTTATTAGTTACATCGATATATTGCCTTAGCTAACCAACCGATTTTTGATTGACCGATTAGTTCAGCTAATCCTCCGACTAGACGATTAATCTCAATCCTAGGTCGACCGATCATCTACCGATTAATTATTTCTTCAACGTTGCTAATATGTAAATTCATTACTGCAAATTTAACAACTTTTTAATATCGAAACTAATATCACTACTATAAATTAAACAACTAGAATCGCTACTCTAAATCGTCTCCTCTTTTTTGCACTACTTTACATCGCTACTCTAAATTGCACTACTTAAGTTTGCTGCTCTAAATTGCACTACTCTATATCGCTGCTCTAAATTGCACTACTCTAGATCGCTGCTCTAAATTGCACTACTCTATATCGCTGCTCTAAATTGCACTACTCTATATCGCTACTCAAAATTGAATAATGCAAAGAGGAGGAGGAGAAGGAGAAGGAGAAGAAGAAGAAGGAGAACTCCTCCTCCTCCTTCTCCTTCTTCTTCCTCTCTCTCTCTCTCTCCCTCTCCTTCCTTTCCCTCTCCTTCCTCTCGCTCGCTCCCTCGGCGCCGCCTCCCTTCCTCTGTTTTCGGGCGAGCGGCAGCGAGTTCGATCGATCTCGATCTGGCTTCGGCCAAGTTTTTACCGAACAGTTTTCGCGCCATACGGTTCGGCGAAAATAAGGTATTCGCCACACGGTTCGGCGAAAATAGGGTATTCGCCACACGGCTCGGCGAAAATAAGGTATTCGCCACACGGTTCGGCGAAAATAGGGTATTCGCCGTACGGTATGGCGACCACGTATTATTTTTGCAATTTTTATTTTTTGAGTATTAAAAACGCAATTCAGTTTTAAAAAAGTATTATTTAAAAAAACGGTAGTCCGTATATCGAAGAGCAGATCAGCTGCATTATTCCAAAAAATTAGACTCAAACGTGATATTTTACGGCCTACCGAAAATGCTTAAGTTATCATCTTTGTTCGCGACTATAATACTTGGGTCTTTTGCACTGGCGGAATTTACATGCAACGCAAGGTGTAATTACAAAATTTTTCCAGAATATGGTAGTCCGTACATCGAAGAGCAAATCAGCTGTATTATTCCAAAAAATTAGATTCAAGCGTGATATTTTACAGCCTGCCGAAAAGGCTTAAGTTGTCATCTTTGTTGGCGACTATAATACTTTGTGCTTTTGCACCGGCAAAATTTACATGCAACACAGGGTGTAATTACAATATTTTTTTTTCATAATATGGTAGTCCGTATATTGAAGAGCAAATCAGCTGCATTATTCCAAAAAATTAGACTCAAACGTGATATTTTACGGCCTACCGAAAAGGCTTAAGTTGTCATCTTTGTTCGCGACTATAATACTTAGGGCTTTTGCACTGGCAGAATTTACATGCAACGCAAGGTGTAATTACAATATTTTTCCAGAATATGGTAATCCGTATATCGAAGAGCAAATCAGCTGCATTATTCCGAAAAGGCTAAAGTTCTCATCTTTGTTGGCGACTAATACTTAATCCCACTCACAGTTCACCATGGCTTAAGTTCTCATCTTTGTTGACGACTATAATACTTAATCCCACTCACAGTTCACAAGACATGCTGTTGTAGTTGTTGTACTTACTGTACTTTGTAATATCAATGTCAGGATTCTTTATAACTCTGATTTGTCATCAAATTTGTTGCGCACCAAACAATACAAGGAAGAACGAATTTTCAATTTTTAAAAACAGCAGTGATTATTATAAACAAACAACAACAACAAAAACAAACAACAAACCGCCACGTGCTGCTTTCCTGTCTCGGCCCCTCGCCACGCACGCTTTGCCGGGGCTCCTCACACCACCGTCGAGGGCTCCAAACTTCACAAACTTGCCGAAGCTACATAAAGTACTTTGCTTTAACTCAACCGTAGTGAAGTAATGCAATCAAGAACCTTCATGTTAATTCTGAGCATCCATGCACGGTAAATGACAAATAGCTGAAAAAGCTGATATGACAAAAGGCTGAAAAAGGTGATATGACAAATGCCTGAAAAAGCTAATATCAAAAGGCCGATTGGGCAAAAACAGATATCATAAGCCCCGCCACGCCACTGCCAGGCCACCGCCAGCTGTAGGTATTATTTACGAAAGTTATTTTGTACGGTGAGTCACATTGTTGTGTTGTTGGGTGAGTGATATACTGATGGATATTGATGGGTTCTTGGGGGTTTTGAGGTCATCTATTTCTTTTTTATGTTTTTTGTTTGAAGTATATTTTAGTTATGCTTGAATCCTACTCTTTTAGGCTGAAATATAATTGCTTCCAATGTGTAGATGGACAAGTATCCGAAGCAGCTCAGTAAAGGCTTGGCCTGGACAATCAAACAAATAGATGGCATCGCATCTGACCTTGATAAAACTGCAAAAGATAACTTTAGTCTTAGCACATGTTCATGTGCCAACGAAGTCAACAGCTTTGTGATTGACATCGAAGCTGTACATGCATCTCCGGTTTACCGGTAACCGTAGATGACTGATTTATTTGTAAATACGCAAAACTGTTGTATCATCTTGTAATTACGAGTTAAAACTTGTATCAAATAGATGGTGTGTAACGTCTTCCGAGTCTGGCTGGTGCTAGTGCTACTATCTTATTGCCCGCCGTGCACAGTACCCATAGGCTTGTGAGTCTGACGTTTCACCTAAAGACACGTTCTAGCTCTATACTTTCTTTTTTCTCTACAAATCTCAGGTCGTTAAATTGTCAATTGTTTGTTTCGATGAAGAGCGATCTTTCGCCCAACAATTATGGATGTGGGCACAAAGAAGAGGAAACGGAAGACATTGGACATGAAGGAGACTTAGGAGAGTAATTAGGACACGGCATACCGTGCATGTCGAAATGAAATGATGCGAACACGATTCCGAACAATAATCAACACTAACAAACATGGGAAGATAGAAATATAGCTTTACGTCGTAGATGCTCAGATTATAAACAACCGGAAGGTGAATTAAGAAACAAAAATCGTCCGAGAAAGCAGGCTCTCGCGAAGCACCCTGCTCCCCGCAAAGCCATTAGCCATATGCGGATCTCAGCGTCTTGGTGGCGCTGGTGCACAGCTGACGCAAAGCCAAAAAAAATAGTTTGTTTTATGACCAAACAGCTAGACGCGCGGGTGTCCTAGCAATCATCAATCAATATTTAAGTCTTAGGCTCGATGGTGGTACGATAGTGTCTACTAAACTACATAGTATGTTACGATGGTGTCGATTAAACTTAGGATGTGTGTATATATCTCGGTGAGACACAACTTACATAGTTACGCGTTTAGTTATTAGATTAAAAAGAAACGGTTCAGATGTAAGTTACGCGTTAAGTTATTGGATTAAAAAGAAACGGTTCAGATCGATTTGAAAGTACGGTAGTAAAATGGTACTGTAGCAGTTACTATAGCAAACACGGTAGCAAATACATATATGAGTTGATTGTGGTGTGTCTCTGATAAATTTGTAATATGTGTACAAACATACACATATTGTGACGGACCGCCTTTTTAGGGGCAGTGCGAAAACTCACAACAGTTACCCAGGAAGACTAACTGTTGGAAAACAAGAGTACAATTACCTGGCAAAAGCCAATTCAACTCTTTTTATTCAATATAGGGCCTAACGGCCAGGGTTTTTACAAAAGAGGGCACAGCAGGGCCCGAATAACTTACAATCAAAACACCGCACAGGCAGGCCTGAGCAAAAGACCAAGACCTCAAAACCAGACAAAAACGCCAACTACGAACTCCTGAAACGCTTCAGCTTCTTCAAACTCTGAAAGGGCGGGGGTTTGCAAGGGTGAGTACAGAGTACTCAACAAGTCGTACGGAGAACTCTGAATACTATATGCAGGGGATTATCCAAAGGAAGGAACTAGGGTTTAAGTATCTGGATGCAGTTTTATTTTCCAACTCATTTTACATTTGAAACACAAACCATAAATAATAGTTAGGGGGGTTTCGCAAGTTCACAACACTTAACCAACTTCTTCCAAATTCACCAAACAGTAACTTGAGCTTGGTTACGGGTATCACCCCAGTTCAAACTTAACTTCATTAACCGGAAGTACGGCGTAATCGATTACCATTAAGATTAACTCTGCAGAGCGGCTCAGCTTTACCCACAAGATATCAACGACCGTTACTCACAGGTAACTAGAATACGTGCGGTCGGTCGTGATGATCACAGCAATTCGTTAACCATTCCTGTTGTTTTAATTGTTAACCGATAGTTGTATAGCTACCTTGGGCTCACAGTCCCCCATTAGCATCTACCGTTGTGAGAACCAAGAATGTCGCGAAGGACTATTCCCGTTCCACCCCTCCGGTGCACTTCCCTGCCAGGAAGGCCCGGTCCCCATTCTCTCCAGAGAATGGTAGCCACCAAAAGAATCCAATTTTAGGTTCAGGAATGATTAATTTACCGAGCCATGTCGGATCTTGATGCCGTCGATCCAGGCACTGTGGTTGAGCGGGTACTTAAGTTGTTTACTTTGCTCAAGGGGGTTGTTAACCTTATACTGCCAAAGATCAAGCCTTCATCCGCAAACCCGATCCGGTATCCCATAATACCGGCCACCATACAAACCAAGGCATCAATCATCAGCCGGGGATCGGAGTTACATCCACTCCGGGATTTATCCGATTCTCGCCCCAAACTGTAGCACTTTCACAAACATCCGAATCCAAGATTCGGCAGCATTTTATTTCCAACCTTTTAAAAACATTTGATTATCTAGCCTGGACTAATTAATAATCTAGCTTAACAGGGTAATAGTAATCATCTAAGGTTACAAAGGATATAATATGGTTCAATATTTCAAGGAATGTTTTATGAGCAATTTCGGTATTACCTAGGTATCAGGTCATTCTAAAATACTGTTTTCAATAATTCAACATACAGTAAAATAATGCGATATAAAATAAATACTACTATAGCATGGCATGATTGGGATCAATATGATCAAGGGTGTACGGCTTGCCTTGCTCGGCGATCGGATCGGCTGAACTGCAGAGGAAGAAGTCGTCCGGGGCTTCCGCTGGGTCCAACGTCTGCTCAGGAATCGCTCGGAATCTTCTTCGATCTGCGTCGCTTCCTGGAATCGCTCGGCTCCAGGGACCGCTTCTGGAACTGTCCAACGTCTGGATCTAGCGCGACAAGAACGAACGACAAATAAAGAAACGAAAAAACGGAAAAGAACCGGAAACGAAAACGAAATCGGAAACCGGAACCGGGCCGAGAGAGAAAAAGGGGCGAATTGGGCAATTCGGAATTTTGGGAACTCCGGATTGAGGAACGGAGGGCATTTTTGGAATCAGGGGATCGAAACGGTTCGGATAGTGTATTTGGTGGGTTTCTGGGGTTCACGGAATTTTCGGGGATTTTCTGGGGATTTTCTGGAATTAAAACGGATTTTCGGAATTAATTAATTAATTAATTAATTCGAAAATTAGTTTTACTGTTTCGGGGTTGTGGGCTGGCTTTCGGTGGGGAAATGGGCCGAGGCCCACGCTGGTAGCCAGCGCCTTGAGGAGGCGGCGGTGGCCCACGCGGAGGAGAGGCTGCGGCTCGGCTGTGGCGAGGCCACCGGCAGCGAGAGAGAGAGGGCTGACGGGCGGGGTTAGGGTTTGCGTGGGAGCGAGGAGGAGTGGCGGCGGAGGCTGAGGCGACTGGCCTTGAGGCCAGCCAGTGGTCGCCGGAGGCAGGAAGGAGGAGGAGGAGGAGCTCACCTCAAGCGGAGGAGTGAGGCGAGTTGGGAAAGCGAGGAGGGGCGATATTTATAGGGGCGGCGGCCAGTGCGGCAGGCGCCGGAAGCGAGGCGGCGCCAGAAGCGGCGCTGAAATGGCGGCCGGCGATCAGATACGCGGCGTTACGCTGAGCGGCGAGGCCGGGCGGCGGCGGCAGATCTGGCAGCATGACGGCGGCAGGCGGGCGAGGCGGCGTCTACAAGCGCGGCGCAGAACGGCCGCGATCGGCGACAGCGCAGACAGCGCTTCTGGAGGCGAGGCGGCAGCGCGCGCCAGCGCGAGGCGAGGGCGGCGCAGCCGGACAGCGGTCCGGCTGCCAGCAGTGGGCCAGGAGGCGACGGCCGGCGAAGGCCAACGGGCCGGAGAAACGAAGAATTTGGCAGGAAGCCCAAAAGGAATTGGCCCAAAACCAAAGAACGAAAATCAAATCAAAACCAAATGCAAATTCAAACTCAATTCAAATTTGAACTGAAATTTGAACAAACTCCAAATCAAATTTATTTTGAATTTTTGGGTTGTTTCAACCTACCCCACTTAAAACAAATCTCGTCCCCGAGATTTATTCCTCCTGGGAGAAAGGTTGGGAAACTACTGCTGCAAACTGATTCCTTTTTCCAAGGGTCCTTCGAGTGTGTGATCCTTCCACGGCACTCGGTAAATCTGACAATCTCAAACTCAGTCTTTTTCTTCCTGACTTCCATGATCTTGACTGATCTTTCTCGGTGAACCATAAGGCAAATTCGATTCTTTGACGGCACTTGATCTGACTGCTGGCTGAAATGTCTCTTCAGTTGGGAAATCTGAATCATACTGTGAACTCTGGACAATTCCTGAACCAAACTGTAACTTGCATGCTATTTCTCTGATTCTGTTATAAACCTGATACGGTTCAGTCTAGCTAGGCTTAGCTTCTTTTCCTTATCCAAACGGCGCTGACTTCAATGGAATCACTCCTAGACAATGAAATCTATGATTTGACAGCTAATGTCCCTTCTTCAGCAGTTAGCATAACTTTTCCGTCGTATCCCATCAGTCTTCAAAACTTTCTGACAACTCTCACCTGATCTTCTGTATCCTAAATAGGCTGTGGTCCAAAGCCATTTCTATTTAGTCTTTATCCAATTTGAAAAGAGGTCGACACTTCTTTCGTAAGGGGTTCCGAAAGGCATCATATCCAGACTGACTTGGCAACTGAGGCTGTACTGAGATTCTGTGGACGACAGTAAGTGGTCAAACTTGGTCCCATGTGTTAGAGCGCAGGCTCTCAACATTTCCCTTAGATTTTGGCTGTTTCTTTTCTGCTTGTCTATCTGGCTGACGGTGGTGTACGGTGTCAAAGTTCAAATCTGTCCTTGTAGCCTTATGCAGACTTTCCCTGAACATTGAGCTGAACTAGCTTATTAATCTGACTCAGTGGGGCTCCTTGCGGTCTGTTGATCTGAGCTGAATCCTATTCTGCTAACTTGTCTTTCCTGAAGATCTGTCGATTTGGTACGAGGTAAGCTATTCTGGTCAATCCATAAGTGATGTTCTATCTGTTGTCAACCCTTGCTGAGGTTTTCAGGCAACCTAGTGGCAAGGTTTTCCTTTCCCTTTCATTCCCACACGGGCACTGTAAGTGACTGGCTATCTGACTGTCGCTTTGGTGGTCCACTTCATCTGTCTGACATCTGTTGCATCCATCCACGTATTTGTTCACATCTTTCTTCATTACTTCCTGCTGGTATTCCCTTCTCAAATCTTGGTGCATTCTCGCACTCCGTTGGGTATTGATCATTTGGGTATGTGAACTTCTGTCAAAATCAATCCTCTTATATTCTTATCATCAAGGATACTCGTGAAATTAGGATCTGACTGCTTAATTCCAGGTATCTCTTTCTGTGTCTCTGAGTTTCCTTGTCTGTCTGCTGTGCTGACTGGATCTGACTTCATAAACCGGCTGTACCTTGTGGGAAATCTCGTGACATTTTCTGACACTGTCTGCAGGCCTACTGTCATAACTCTGACTCTAGCTGTGGGGAGACGCTCTTTCCTCGAGCTAAGTGACAGCATGCCCTTCTGCTTAAGGCGTCAGCTATCACACTAGTTCTTTCTCATGGATGGTACTGAACTCTGGAGTCGCAATCCTTTACTTGGCTCCATCCATTTTTGTTTCATCCCCTTAGTCTTTTCCAAAACGTGAATGGTCGAGGCTGACTTCATATCATGTGTCAGGTCATCTTCCTCATACGGCTTGAGCTGTCATAAAACATCCTCAATCATCCTTTTATCCTGTATCAGTACACTTGTCGATCCTTTCTTCTTAGTACTGAAATCTGTACGGGAGTCTTGGTTTGGGTCTTGGGAGTATGGCGACTGGTGCTGACGTTGAATTTTGTTTTCGGATTCCTGGAAATTGTCCTCACTCTTCTATGTCCATCTGTAGGGCTGTACTACTTGAGAGGCTGAGTCTCAGGTTTGGTTATCTCTGAAGAATCTTTTGACTGAACTTCTGTTCCACTACTCTCAGGAAAACTTCGACTACATTCTTGACGGCCGATTCCATTCCATAAATGTCTCATCACTTTGGAATCCATCTTTATTCCACCTCTAGCGATGTTGTTACTTAGGAAAGTGGTTTTATCCAACCAAACTTCATTTAGAGAATATGGCGCAAGCCGGTGTTCTCTAAATTTTTCCTAAATACTTAAATGAACTGTCCATAGATTCCATATACTTAGTTCATTGGGTTCATGAAATATGCCAGGTTATCTGCGAGTCCAGCAGAACCATTCCAACTCTTGTGGTCCATACTGCTTAGCAACTGTGGTCTTCTCACTGTCCGGTTATCTGACTTTCAACTGACGGTATTTTGTCCTTGATTCCAATTCGGAGGATCCTTTGGCTTCCTTTAACTGGTCAACAGGTCATTACTCTGAGGCAACTTATACTTGTCCCTGAATCATGGGTGTGTTGTCTAATCCGAGTGTGGTAGGCGTTGATGTGACCTTGACTCCTTTATAATTCTCTGATCATTTTGTTCCATCATTTCCTGTATGTGGTACTCCTTGGTGTCACTGTTTTCTGTGTACAATCCATCCTGACCTTATGTCCGAATAATCAATTCCTCTTCAGAACGATGTTCAGGCTATCCCTTTTCCATGACAAACTATCTTGGGATTTTAGTCTTCTTGGATTTCCGTCTCCAAGTTGCACTAGAATCTAACTATCATCCTGACTCTTGATCCTGACACTTGTAGCTTCTGCGGCTTCTGTAACTGATGTTAGGTCCATCTTAAGACTGTTTTCCCTTTCTTGGAATCCTATTCCAGTCCATCTTTTTAGGGATGTGTTATAGGGAAGCAATCTGGTTTAATCCAGTAGTCACTGCTCTTTGTTCCCCATTCACACAGTTCATGTGTCAAACAACTGCTTTATTCCAAAATATTGTTCAGACCATACATTCTTGCTAGCACAAGTTGGTCCAAATCTTGATCCCTTGGATCTCCATATCCAAGTTGTTACATTCAAATTCAGCTACTCTCGGATGCTTGGAATCTCCAGGGAGTGGTGACGGGTCTGAGGCAAATTGTTGCTGTTCCTTGGCGATGACACGGTTGATTCTCCCTTGGACGTGTCCTGAAGTGTTCTGACCTTGACTGCTTGGGTTTCCTTCTGACTCAACTGGTAATTCTTGGTATCCTCAGGTTTGGGATTGCTGTTGATGAGACACCGACGGTCCGTTGGTGGGGGCTGAGGCTGACGTCTGTGATTTGGCTACCACCGTTGGTAGGTCCTTCTGTGGGCAGTATTGTCTGATGTGTCCGGGCTGTCCACAGCGGAAACATCCTGAAATCTTTTGGGGACAATCTCTGACATAGTGGTTCCCATTGCATTTATAGCACTTCACTGTTTTGGGCTGAGTGGTTGCAGGTGTTGACTGCTCTCCTTTTATTACCTGTCTCTTATTGGGGAATCCATGAGTGAGAGCTGAGGTCTTCTCTCCAACGCGGGCGGAGGTCTGTATCCAAGCCTGCTGAAGTTTTCTCTTCTTCTTCTTCATTCTTTCCAAATCATTCCGGGCTTCTTTGATTGTTATCCATCTGTCCATTACAGCTGACAGGTCCTTGATGGCTAAGGTGTGGAATTTCAAGCTTTTCTGTAATCCTTCCAAGAATTCTCTCATCTCTTTAGCTTGAATGTCCATCTCTAAGGAAATGTCTCTGGCAAGGTAGTCGGATTCGTGCAGACATCCCACTACTGCACTTTCCTTTTGTCGGTCCTGATTTCCTATAGCGTCTCCTTGAGGTCTGTCAACTAGCTGTTCCAAAATCCCTTCTAATAACTGCGTGTGGTGTCTTTCTGCTCGTTGTCTGTTTCTTTCCATTATGGCCAGTATTTGTGCTAGGTTGACTGGGTGGTTTCCTGACTCTTCATTTCTGCTCGAACTGTCATGCAGGAACTCTGATTCAAAATCTGCCATTATCTATATCTGACTTTCTCTTTTCGGTCTGCAGCAGGGTTTTGGGGTAAAGCAGAAGGTAAGTAAGATTTAGAGCATGAGGTGCGGAGAGACTGAGTAGGTGAGAAGCAAGATGAAAGGAGAAGAATTAGTGGAATTTTGGCCAGAAGGTATAAGGATACTTAATGCAAACAATTTAACAGAGAGATAGAAACATAGCTTTTATACATAGACTGTTTTACAATACCGTCATAAGGTATCCAAAACAATCTACTTTACACTACCAAAAGACCTACAGGAGAAGGGCACCACCTCTACTACTAACGATCTAACTACTGCCGACGACGTCATCTCCGGGCTGCTGGCGAAGATCGACGAGGATTTTGAAATTTAGACGGGCAGACGAAACTTTTTAAAACAAAACCGAGAGGGAAAAAAAAAGAAGCTTCTAAAGAAGATAAGGTAGCAGGGGAAGGACGAGAAGCAATAATACTTATATTTTCGAAATTCGTTTTGTTTGTAAGCTGGAAATAATTTTGTAAAATTTCCTATACAAACCTAAGGTCTTAATCTATGGTCAAGCCAAGGCTCTGATACCACTTGTGACGGACCGCCTTTTTAGGGGCAGTGCGAAAACTCACAACAGTTACCCAGGAAGACTAACTGTTGGAAAACAAGAGTACAATTACCTGGCAAAAGCCAATTCAACTCTTTTTATTCAATATAGGGCCTAACGGCCAGGGTTTTTACAAAAGAGGGCACAGCAGGGCCCGAATAACTTACAATCAAAACACCGCACAGGCAGGCCTGAGCAAAAGACCAAGACCTCAAAACTGCATAAAACGCCAACTACGAACTCTCGAAGCGCTCCGGCTTCTTCAAACTCGAAGGGCGGGGGTTTGCAAGGTGAGTACAGAGTACTCAACAAGTCGTGCGGAGAACTCAATACTATATGCAGGGATTATCCAAAGGAAGGAACTAGGGTTTAAGTATCTGGATGCGCTTTATTTTCCAACTCATTTTACATTTGAAACACAAACCATAAATAATAGTTAGGGGTTTCGCAAGTTCACAACACTTAACCAACTTCTTCCAAATTCACCAAACAAGAACTTGAGCTTGGTTACGTATCACCCAGTTCAAACTTAACTTCATTAACCTAAGTAATGCAGCGTAATCGATTACCATTAAGATTAACTCTGCAGAGCGGCTCAGCTTTACCCACAAGATATCAACGACCGTTACTCACAGGTAACTAGAATACGTGCGGTCGGTCGTGATGATCACAGCAATTCGTTAACCATTCCTGTTGTTTTAATTGTTAACCGATAGTTGTATAGCTACCTTGGGCTCACAGTCCCCCATTAGCATCTACCGTTGTGAGAACCAAGAATGTCGCGAAGGACTATTCCTGTTCCACCCCTCCGGTGCACTTCCTGCCAGGAAGGCCCGGTCCCCATTCTCTCCAGAGAATGGTAGCCACCAAAAGAATCCAATTTTAGGTTCAGGAATGATTAATTTACCGAGCCATGTCGGATACTGGTCTGCCGATCAGTCCGACCTGTGGTTGAGCGGGTACTTAAGTTGTTTACTTTGCTCAAGGGGGTTGTTAACCTTATACTGCCAAAGATCAAGCCTTCATCCGCAAACCCGATCCGGTATCCCATAATACCGGCCACCATACAAACCAAGGCATCAATCATCAGCCGGGGATCGGAGTTACATCCACTCCGGGATTTATCCGATTCTGTCCCCCAAACTGTAGCACTTTCACAAACATCCGAATCCAAGATTCGGCAGCATTTTATTTCCAACCTTTTAAAAACATTTGATTATCTAGCCTGGACTAATTAATAATCTAGCTTAACAGGGTAATAGTAATCATCTAAGGTTACAAAGGATATAATATGGTTCAATATTTCAAGGAATGTTTTATGAGCAATTTCGGTATTACCTAGGTATCAGGTCATTCTAAAATACTGTTTTCAATAATTCAACATACAGTAAAATAATGCGATATAAAATAAATACTACTATAGCATGGCATGATTGGGATCAATATGATCAAGGGTGTACGGCTTGCCTTGCTCGGCGATCGGATCGGCTGAACTGCAGAGGAAGAAGTCGTCCGGGGCTTCCGCTGGGTCCAACGTCTGCTCCGGGAACTGCTCCGGAATCTTCTCTGGGATCTGCGTCTGCTCCTGGAACTGCTCCGGCTCCAGGGACCGCTTCTGGAACTGTCCAACGTCTGGATCTAGCGCGACAAGAACGAACGACAAATAAAGAAACGAAAAAACGGAAAAGAACCGGAAACGAAAACGAAATCGGAAACCGAATCGCCGAGAGAGAAAAAGGGGCGAATTGGGCAATTCGGAATTTTGGGAACTCCGGATTGAGGAACGGAGGGCATTTTTGGAATCAGGGGATCGAAACGGTTCGGATAGTGTATTTGGTGGGTTTCTGGGGTTCACGGAATTTTCGGGGATTTTCTGGGGATTTTCTGGAATTAAAACGGATTTTCGGAATTAATTAATTAATTAATTAATTCGAAAATTAGTTTTACTGTTTCGTTGTGGGTCAAGCTTTCGTGGGGAAATGGGCGAGGCCCACGCGATAGCGAGCGCTAAGGAGGGCGAGGTCGGGCCGCCCACGCGGAGGGAGGGGTCAGCGCTTTCAAGTGTATGGCCACCCAAGAAAGTGAGAGAGAGAGGCTGATGGGGCGGGGTTAGGGTTTGCGTGGGAGCGAGGAGGGTGGCGGCGGAGTCATGGCGGCCACTGGCACAAGAGACTGCCAAGGGGTCGCCGGAGAAGGGCGAGAGGAGGAGGAGGAGGAGAGGGAGCTCACCTCAGAGAGAGTGAGGCGAGTTGGGAAGGCGAGGAGGGGCGATTTATAGGGGCGGCGGCGCCGGGCAGGCGCTGGCGAGGCGCGGCAGAATAAGAGCGCGCGGCGCTGGCATGGCGATCGGGGACAGCGCGGTTACGCTGAGCGGCGGAGGTCGGCGGCACAGAGATGGCAGATCACGGCAGGCGACGGCGGCGCGGAGGCGGCGGCGGCATGGCACAAGCAGAACGGCCGGCGCGATCAGTGGCGCAGACGGCGCCGCAGGCGGCAGCTGGGAGGCGAGGGCGAGCGCAGCGCGCTACCAGCGGCGCGAGGCGAGGCGGCGCCGGTCGGGACGGCGGTCCGGCCGGCCAGTCGGGCCTGGCCAGGGAGGCGCACGGGCCGAAGGCCAACGGGCCGGAGAAACGAAGAATTTGGCAGGAAGCCCAAAAGGAATTGGCCCAAAACCAAAGAACGAAAATCAAATCAAAACCAAATGCAAATTCAAACTCAATTCAAATTTGAACTGAAATTTGAACAAACTCCAAATCAAATTTATTTTGAATTTTTGGGTTGTTTCACATATGCATCGATTAAATCTAGATCTAAAAGTTTAAAATTTAAGTACTATATAATAAAAAGCACTTATATTTTCTCTGTACAAAAAAAAAAAAAACTTACTCTCATAGGAAAATAACGTACCTAAAAATGGTTTATGAAAAGGAAGCATCTAGATGGGGCGGCCATTGACCAGCTACGCTGCACTCACTCCGCGCAACTACCCTCTCCAACTCCACTCGGGGGAGGGATAAGTTTCCATGTACTCCCTCCAGTTTGGTAATATCTGTCGTTTTGGATATCGATACGGTCTTCGAAACACAACTTTGATCGTTAATTTTTATTATAATATATTCATAAAACCCAATAAAATTATAATATTATAAAAGTACTTCTCGAGACAAGTCTACACATAATTTTCATGTATCTAATTTAAATATTTAAAAATATATTGATAGTCAAAGTTTTAGAAGTTTGACCATCACTATGTCCAAAATGACAGATATTACCAAACTGGAGGGAGTAGTCTTTAAGTGACTACTTCCTCCGGTCTGGTAATATCTGTCGTTTTGGACATCGATACGGTCTTCAAAACACAATTTTGACCGCTAATTTTTATTATAATATATTTATAAAATCTAATAAAATTATAATATTATGAAAGTACTTCTCGAGACAAATCTACATATATAATTTTTATGTATATAATTTAAATATTTAAAAATATATTGTTAGTTAAAGTTTCGAAAGTTTGACCATCACTATGTCCAAAACGACAGGTATTACCAAACCGGAAGGAGTATAACTTAAGCAGCTATGTATAATGTAGCAGTTACTATAGCAACATTGTAGCAAATGGATTTGGACGATCTGAACCGTTCGCTTACTCGATCGAATGATCCACGCCTGTGGGGACTGCTTAAGTTACAGTCTTCACAGGAATTGCATTTGATCTGCGAGGTATCGGTGTCTGATAAATCTGTAATATGTGTACAAGGCATACACATATGCATATATGAGTTGATTGTGGTGTGTACTAGGTGGTCTGTGTCTGATTTTATTTTTAAAAATCTGTGCGTAAAAAATAGGATAGTTGCTAAATAATATTTAAGTGTTTTTTTTGTTTTTGTGCGCTTATTTTTTTTTTTGACAGTGAGAATACTCAAATATAAAGAGAGAAGACAAACTGATTCCATCAATTAAATCTAGATCTAAAAGTTTAAAATTTAAGTACTGTATAATGAAAAACACTTATTTTTTCTCTGGACAAAAAAAAAAACTTACTCTCATAGGAAAATAATGTACCTAAAAATGGTTTATGAAAAGGAACCATCGACCAGCCGCGCTGCACTCACTCCGCGCAACGACCCCTCCAACTCCACTCCAGCCACAGCCCGCACCAGCTCCCTCCCAATCCGTCGCCTATTAAACGGGACCCAGGCCGGCCAGGCGTCGACGTCTCCATCCGATTCGCCACTTTGGAAGGAGAGGAGGAAATTAAGGAGAGGCGAGGAGAGTTCCGGAGAGTGGGAGAGAGAAGAGGAGATGGCTCCGGTGAAGCTGTACGGCGCGACCCTGTCCTGGAACGTGACGAGGTGCGTGGTGAGCCTGGAGGAGGCCGGCGTCGAGTACGAGCTCGTGCCCATCAACTTCGGCACCGGCGAGCACAAGAGCCCCGAGCACCTCGCCAGGAACGTACGTGCCCCCTGACCGCGCGGCCCCCCCTCTTGCCTTGCCGCCTATATTTATGCCTCTAATCTTACGCCGTTTCCGCCTAGGAAGAGAAGTATTTCTAAGATTGATAAGAAATTATATTTCGTTCTTGTGCCGCGTTCGGCAAATTAACCACGAGGTTAGACTGGCCGAGACGGGTTGCTTCCATGTGTCTTACCACTGCTACTTATCGTATCGGGGGAGATGTTGCTATCGTCCCTGGTCTCTCGGGATTTCACGGGGATTAAGATTCAATACTAGGGTACGATGGACCGAAAGCCGAAAGACAAAAACCTTGTTTTGCTTTAAGAGATATGATTTTACTGCTTGTTTCAGATTGGCGAACCATTTGGTCGATTGGGCGTAGTAAGTAGTAACCTTACAAAAAACGCCTCATGTGGCCTCCCATCACCAGTCACTTGGCTTTAGCCCAGCTGCGCTTTAATAACAACCATTTTCCCCACATCCCCACTTCCTGCACCCACCACCGACGCCACCCACCCACCCCCTACAATGATTAATGTGTACCTTTTACATCTTTCCCTAAACCGTGTAACTACGGAGATTTTAATGGGCGAATGGGCCTAAATGTAGTTCTCCAGGGATTGCAATTTATGCAGTTGCGCGTGAGCCGTTGGATCGAAAAGAAACGGTTCAGATTGATCCAAAAGTATAGCATAAGAAGTACGGTAGCACTGTAATAGTTACTGTAGCAATGGGTTTGGACAATGTGAGCCGTTCACTTGCTTGGTCGGACAGTCCACACCTGTGGGACTGCTTAAGTTGCAGTTCCTGTGAACTGCATTTAATACCTGTCCATCTAGATACGGCCCTCTACTACTTTAAAGCAGAGGTACTGCCTTATTTTTCTCTTTAAACGTCCTAATTGGCTAGTGGCTACAAATTTGTTTGATGCACTACTCTGCGTTTTGAACGTTGAGTACACACATTTTCTCCTCTTCAAGCTGTCGTAAAGGAAATTATACAGGAATTTCTTTTTGTATAGTTTTATACAAATAGTCTTATATTGTGGAACGACTTCCATTTGCGCTTTTTTAGGTGGAAGTATTGCAATAACTACATATTTGATCTTTGCAATGGACATATTGTTGGACAACGCTTCCCAGGAACGAGGACTTGTATCGCAGGACGGAGGGAATAGCAACTTGTGTGTTTGCATGTGCCACACTGACACCTTCCTGATTTTTTTTTTGACGGGAACCTTTATGAAATTTAATAAGGTGTACGCTAAAAGAAGCATGTGTGAATCACTGGAAGTCGTTGCCCGTAGGAATATTATTACTGTCATCACTGTGATATCTGTTTGCTAAAACTCACTGTCTTGAGATGTTTCTTTGCAGCCCTTTGGTCAGGTGCCGGCTTTGCAGGACGGTGACTTGTACATATGGGGTATGATGCTATCTCTTGGAGATGTTCTCTCTCTTTTCCCCCTCACCAAAGGGTCGTGATGCTTTCACCATATTGTTGTTGTGATTGTTTCTTTTATTGTTGATGATGTTCCCTTGTTTCCTAACATATAACGAAGCTAGCACTTTCACATGGGCTAAAATGGTTTTTACTAGAAGCACAGGGTCACTACATGGATTATATATTAAAGGAATCTCCAATGTTTCTTCAGATCAATATATGATGACATGATAAAAATTGCAATTCTGTGTAACTACCAAAAGCGTTACATTATATATAGGGAGTGTGATGCAGTTAGCAATCCTGGTGGCATGATGATATATATAATTTTCATTTGCAATCTAATCAAATTTAGAAATTGCCTGGTTTTTTATTTATTGGTTTGCTAGGTTTAGACCAGTTTACTGAAATCAGAGAAAACAATTGCATAGTACTCCTTAATAATCCTTGTGCATTTACCAACGTTGTTGATTACCTTAACTTTGCTCCTTTTTGTGTGTGTCAGAATCACGTGCGATCTGCAAGTATGCATGCCGCAAGAACAAGCCAGAACTGTTGAAGGAGGGCATCCTCAGGGAGGCGGCAATGGTGGATGTTTGGCTTGAGGTGGAGGCCAATCAGTACACCGTGGCACTGCACCCCATTCTCTTCGAGTGCCTCATCCATCCGATGCTGGGGGGAGCCTGCGACCAGAAAGTCGTGGATGAGAACCTTGCGAAACTGAAGAAGGTGCTGGAGGTGTATGAGGCGCGCCTGACCAAGAGCAAGTACCTGGCTGGAGACTTCATCAGTCTCGCCGACCTTAACCATGTGTCCGCCACCCTGTGCTTGGCGGCTACACCCTACGCGTCTCTGTTCGACGAGTACCCGCATGTGAAGGCCTGGTGGGCTGGCCTGACGGCGAGGCCGTCCGTCCAGAAGGTCGCTGCACTGATGAAGCCATCATCTTAAAGCTAGTTGTTCTAGCGCAAGTTTGCCGACGACCCACCGAATAAGCCGAAGTGTGTCCGGGTGTGTTTGCTTGTTCAGGTTTTGTGTTGTTATGATGTGTCTTGGATGCTGAATGTGCAGGCTTGATGCCTGTGATCCTGTCTTTGTCTTGGTACTGAGACTGAGCATTCCTGTGCTCTGGTCTTGAGAACCTTATAATAAATTCTACCTTTTCTCACCCATAGCTTCGGTGGTCGGGTCAGATTTGTTGTTGTCGTGACGAATGCATGGTCCAATCGATACTAGCTCTGCAGACGTTTATAGATAAAGGTTGCACATTGAAATTGTTATGTTGGGTGACAGAGATAGCGTGGAATGAAGGAATAAGGGATATTTGACGGACATATGGCCACATGTCGGACCCCGGAATAACACCTTCGAAATCCTCTATGTATTCTGTACTAGTCCAGGAAATACTAGTACACACAGTAGAAATGAAACCATAGCATATCCGTCGTTCTTTATTAAAGATAAATATTCAAAGTTACAAATGAAATGGCGCGCAGGCCAACGACTAAATAAACGAATAAATGAAAGCAGCGGAAATGAAGAATAATAAATAGAGCCCAATTAATTTGCCAGAGGCAATCGACTGGGGACGCGGCCTAGTCCAACTGTTCCTCACCATCGTGGTACTCCTCCTCTGAAGTGGTAAATTAAGCAAGGGTGAGTACATACGTACTCAGCAAACCACACCGGAAATGCAATATAAATGTACGGGTAATCAAGGATGGCAATATGGCTTATTTAAGCATAAAGCAACAGTTTAACAACATTTTTAATTTAAAAGGCATACTTTATTTCAAAATTTAAATCTATACATTTTAACTCAGGAATCACTCCTGGAATTGGCTAAGTTTTACCCATGATGGACTCCCTCCATCCCACATTATTTTCCGAAAATCAAATTTTAATTTACCAAAGTCTAATCTGAGAATGGCTTGCTCGGCATGCCCATAACCGCGGGCGCGGCTAATCGATTAGTTTGACACTCTGCAGAGGTTGTACAACTTTACCCACAAGACATAATATTTCCCTTTTATGTCAACACACTTCCTTTGGTGAGTGATAGAGAAAATTATGACAAGGCCCCTATGTTAAATTCATACATGTAGTCATGCCCGCTAAGGTTTCACCGCTGAAAGACTCCCTCTATTCAGAAGCCCCCTCTTGCGCCAGAGTGGCAGTATCTCGCTTTCACCACACCACTACCACCATATGGCATGACTGTCCATGAAATGACTTAATAAGGATAGCCAGGTCTGTCCCATTCCAGACTCGTGGTAATACGGTTAGGCTTTACATTCAGCGAAACTCAGACCGGTCCTTAATTGACTAGGCGAGACTTTTCACAAACCCAGAACCATGACCTCCCCACTTTCCAACCAATTCTCGCCCGGTCTAAGTCATTTTCATTTTAACCATACTAATCTCCACATTGATACTAACATTGATCACTATAAGTTTCCAATTGAACATGATATCATTTTGGCATAAAGTTCCCCAAAATTTCCTAAGTTCATTTCTATGCATGGCTAAGCAATGTCTAACTATTACCATAGTCATATATTTTTACTAAGGTTTCAAGGGTATCGGAATTCAATTGTCAAAGGTTGTATATCGGAATTAGATTTAACTATCATTTAAAACTAGGTCGGAAATTAATGTCTATAATAAATAAGCATGCAATAATTGTAAATACAACATACAAGTTCATAAAACTGGGAGCAACATGGTCAAGGGGGTGTGACTTGCCTGGATCGACGAGTTGCTGCTCGAAATCGTCGTTCGGGAACTCCTCGGTCTCTCCGTAATCTACGCGCGAAAAACAACCAAATTCAAATAAGATCCAAATGAATACAAATAGACACAAATTGAATTTCAAACTAGCTCTAAACTGAAGTTGAAGGTTTTTAATGAGTTTAGGAAGAAGAACGGAGCCAAACGGAGTTCGAATGGGCGAAAACGAGCTCCCGGAAGTTTAAAATCAAATAAAACTGGTTTTCTGGAATTTTTTAAATCATTTTTAAAAAGAAAAACCGAATTACTGCGTCATGCTGACGTCAGTAGCATTTTCGAATTTTCTTTTCCCCTTTTTTTTAAAAATGGCTGACGGGTGGGGCCAGGCCGGCCGTGGACCAAGTCCACGCGCACGTCTTCCTTATTGGAGCGCCAGACGCAGGCAGCGGAGCCGCCGTTCTGCAGCCGGCCAGCCGGCCGGAAGCGAAGCGAGGAAGAAGCGGCAGCGCCGCCGGCGGCGGCAGCGGCGGCAGTCGGAGAGCGACAGGACAGCGGAGCCGGCGTCATGAACAGCCTTGGCTTCGCCGGAAAGTGGAAACAGCGGCCAGCGGCTGGAGGAGAGCGGAGGGAGGGAGAGAGAGGCACGGGAGAGAGGGGGGGTCCTGGGGAGTTTTTATAGGGGGGAGGGCGGTGTGGCGGCGCAACCGCGCGCGGAAAACACGGCGGCAGGTGCGGGCGCGGGGAGCGGGGAGAGAAGACCGGGCGTGACACCACATGAAGTGGTGAATACGTCTCTCAGAACCAAGAAGAACAGATGAAAGCCTTTCCTAACGAATTACCCACTTGGGCTTTCAGTATCTGTTCAAAACTTCAAATGGTGACTTAAGCATGGTGAAGATACAACTTGAAATGCCCCAAAATTTTTGAGAGAAAATAAAAATTGGAATTGGAATTCGAATTAGGGTTCTTGGTTCTTACCTGTTGGATCTTCACCTCCTTGCCTTGGACTGCCTGTCCATCCCCTTCCTCTCCGGCGGATGCACGGCCACGTCGTCGCGCCAATCCCATCCCCGCCTCGCCTTGCGCCCCTTGGACTTGTCCCGTCGCTGCGCCATCTTGCATGCTCTCGTCGCTTCGCCTGTCGCCGACCCACTCCCTGCTCCCACCCTCCCCCGTCGCCGTTGACACCGCCCCCATCCCCTGCTCCAACCACCGCCGTCGCGTCACCACACCCTGCCAACCACGCCTGTCGCCTCCCTTGCCCGCTATAAATCCCCCCCCCCCGAGACCCCCGAGCTCCCTCGCCCCTCCCTTCTCTTCCTCCCGCTCGACGAGCTCTCTCCGCCTCCCTTCTCCTTTCTCCTCCAACGTCGATCCCCGCTCTACCCCAGCGTCGTCGCCGCCTCGCCTAACCCTGACCCTAGCCACTTCTCCCTTCAGCCATTTCCCCTCCCCTACCGAACCCCTCCCTCCTGCCCCAGCATCGGCCGTTGCCCCAGCCTCGCATCGCTCGCCCCCGCGTCACCGCCAAATCGCCGCCGCCGCCCACCTGCCTCGCCGTAGCCCGAGCCCTAACCCGCGCCGTTCTTTGGTCTCTCTACCACCGGGACGCCACCGGCCGATCTTATAGATCCTCTGCGCCCGTCACCGAAACCCACCGTCGATGGCACTCCGCTCCAGGCCAGTAGCGTCGTCGCACGCCAGTCACTTTGTCGGCCACCCGCCTCAACTGTCGCGGCCCCGCTCGCCGAGCTGACCTTACTGTAGCTGGTGGCCTAACGCATCTTGCCTGAAGCTCGCCGTGGGCCGTTAGTCGATGGGCGCGCCGGCAGCCCAACACTGTTCCTTTCTTTTTCATATTTCTTTTGTTTTTCGGATTTAATAATCCGAGAAATCCTTTTAAACATTCCAAAAATCCAAGAAATCCCTGGAAACTCCAAAAATAGCCAAAATACACTATCCTTACCGTTTTGAGCCACGGAGTCCAATACGGCCTCCGTTTCGCTATTCGAAGTTCCCAAAATTCCAAAAATGCCCAATTTGCCCTCCGACCTCTCTCCGACCCTCCAACCGTTTTATTTCCGGTTTTTCTTTTAATTGTCTTTATTTTATTCGTTTATTTATCGATTTGCGTTCTTCCGAGCTAGATTCGACGTTCACGCAGTATCCGAAGCAGGAGCAGTTTCCGGAATCGAAGTCGGACCAGACAAGAGCCGAGTACGACTATGGCCACTTCGCCCTAGACGATCCCTCAGCCCAGCAAGGCAAACCGCACGCCTTTGAACATATTGAACCCACTTGCCATGATAATATTATAGTATTTAATTTATACTGCATTACTTTGAACTGTATGTTTAAAAACTGAAAATCGTAAGTTTAGAATGACATGCAACTTAGCGATACCCAGTTTCGCGATTAGCCTCCTTGATGTTGATAAACCATGTTAAACCTTGAATAACATTAGTTAATATTCACACATGCTCTAGTAATTATTAATTATATTAGTTTCACTCAAAATCTTTAAATGAGAAATGAATTGTTGACGAGCAGTTGGCTCAGAGTATGTTTTAAATGTGCTACCGTCAGGGGGATAGTATTGGACTAGCCATGAGGTGGATGTTAGTCCGATCCCCGACTGATGATTAATGCCACGGTTGGTTTTGGTGGCTGGTACAGCAAGTGCTAGATTGGTTTGTGAATGGTCTGATGGCTTGGTCTTTGGCAATATAAGGTTAACCCCCTTTAAGTAAAGTAAATAACTTAAGATCCCGCTCAACCACAAGTTGGGACCGGTCAGTTCAGTTGAACAATTTTCCAACATAGCTCAGTACATTGTTCATCCCCTGGGAATACCTATATGCTTGGTGGTACCATCCTCAGAAGGAGAGTGGGGTGCAGTCATTCCCAATGGGGGGAATGACTGGTGGGTTTGGTGGAACGGAAATGAGGCGTCATTCGCCGGTTTTCACAACGATAGCTACCCACTCAGTATTGGAGCGTGGCTCCTGCGTTGGCCAGTGGGGTCCCAAGAACAGTGGGTCCAAAGACCTATTGGGTAGGAGCTACTATGGAGATGTTCAATCAAAAGGCTGTGATGTTCTCATGCGGACCGCATGCATTTAAGTTGCACGTAATTTAGCGCTTGGTATTAACGTCCGTAAATATCTTGTGGGTAAAGCTGAGTAGCTCTGAAGAGTCAATCAAATGGTATTCGAATACGCTGTGCTTCCGGTCAATGAAGCTAAGTTTGATTTGAGGTGACTCCCATAACCTAGCTCAAGTAGTTCTTTGGAATTTTGAGAATGTGGCTTAATAGTGACAACTTTGTGCAACCCCCATGTTACTATTATTTATGGTTTGTGTTTCAAATGTAAAATAATATTACAACTAAAACTGCATCCACAAATACTCGAACCTTATGCCAATCATTTGTTACTCCCTTGCATGTAGTATTCAGTAATTTCCTGTGCAACTTGTTGAGTACGGTTGTATACTCACACTTGCTTAACCCAGCACTTTCAGAGATCCAAGAAGCTGGCGTCTACCAGGAACTCGTAGATGGCGAGTTGGTTTGGTTTTAAGGTCTTAGTCTTTTGCTCAGGCCTGCCTGTGCGGTGTTTTGGTTGTACTCTATTTGGGCTCAGCTGCGCCTCCTTTTGTAAGAAACTTAGCCGCTAGGCCGTATATTCTATAAAAGCAATTGAATTTATCTTTTGTCTGGCAATATATACTTGATTTCCGACAGCTAATCTTCCTAAGTAGCTATCGAGGTATTTAAACGCACCACTAAAAAGACGGTCCGTTACACAACTCAATACCTAATCATGGTGGCCGATGCTAGATAAGCATCATCAGTGATACTTCAAATCGTCCGTCCGAGTATGTACGGGACAGGTGTTCCCTTTTTCTTTTCTACAAAAGAATGCATCTATCCTATGGTATTGCTTTGCTTCTCCAAAAAGAAGACAAAGGCTCACTAGTATCTGGTAAGCACTACCATGGGGAGAACAGCACAGCACAGGCCGCAGGGCACACAAGCAACTTTGCAGCTTGCAAACCACTTTGCGTGCCTTTACTTTGGACGGGCGTTGCCTCGTAAACCAGGGGGGTAGAATAGCCGAAAACACAGAGCCGTTCGCGCGCGCCGACGGGGCACCTCCGCCCAAAGGCGACAGCCTGCGGAATGGTCGGAAAGAGCAACGCGCCCGTCGGTGACTTCCAATAAAGAGGAAAGGAAAGGATCACACCTAGTGTGCTTCCACTACCGTTCCAAACCAGCAGCAGTGTCGAGCTAGAGAAACAATCCCGTGTCCAGGCTCCGGAAACCTCCACCATGGCGACTCCACTCTTCTTGCTGCTCTTGATGGCCATGTCGCTCCAAGGATCAGGTGAGGCGGCTATAATTTTCATCTTTGACAAGCGCGTTCATTTCTTGCACAGGTCAGGTTCTGCACGCTGCTGTATAGATTGCTTAGCTTGGCTTACAGAGAGCATCGTTGCTATTTGCCTCCGAGGTGTCGATTTCAGTACTCCCCGTCGTCAGCATGTGTTTGAACAACCTGCATTGCTGCCATGGCCGGCTGAGTAGTTAGTGACGGAGCTCGCGCCTTTGACCTGTGCTTTTGTTTGTGTGGCCCGTGCAGACGGGGGGTGGTGCGTGTGCAAGTCGAACCTGGCGGACGCGGCGTTGCAGAAGACGCTGGACTACGCGTGCGGGCACGGCGCCGACTGCGCCCCGGTGCTCCCGAGCGGCCAGTGCTACAACCCCAGCACGGTGAGAGCGCACTGCTCCTACGCCGTCAACAGCTACTTCCAGAGGAACAGCCAGGCCAAGGGCGCCACCTGCGAGTTCGGCGGCACGGCCACCATCTCCACCACAGACCCGAGTACGTACGCGCGCGTCGCCCGTCATAACACGGTGCCTTTCTTCGATCTCACACGTACGGTCGGTTTGTAACTTTGTTCTGTATATACTGCAGGCTCAGGAACTTGCAAATACCCTGCAACTGCAAGGTAATGTCCAACCTTTCGTCTGTTTCCTGCATGTTACAAACTGTCCTAAGCAAACAACATTAATTTTTGTTTGCTCAACAATCTCGGGACTAATCCTTGCATTATGATTTATGAATGAACTGAAGTATTTTTTTTTTGGCCGTTGTTGTACAGTGCTGCAGGGACAACCACCGGAACCGGCACGGGTACGGCCGGCGGAAGCGCCGGGACGAGCACTTCTTCCCCAGGCTCTACGACCACCCCAACTACGCCCAGCATGGGAGGGAGCTTCACCACACCAATCGGCGCGTCTGGCCCGACGGCGAACACCATGGGCCCTGACATCAGCGAAGCTGCTGCGGCGTTTGTTGGCCGCCATGTTCTCCTTGGCATTGCCTCCTCCATCCTGGCGTTCTTGGTGCAGTAATTTGATCAGAAAGTAGCGTGAAGCTAGTAGCTCTCTCTCTCTCTCTCTCTCTCTCTCTCTCTTTTTCCATTAATCCTCTCCAACCGGTGCGCTCGAAGGGGATTCGTTGCCCTGGTGGAGATTAGGCTATCGTTCTGCTTCGATGTTTGTCGCGGTCATCTTGGAGTTTGGTTTCTTTGCCTCAACTCCAGGACTCCAGGTGCTGGTGCCTTTCATGTGTTGAACTGGTGCGTTCGTTTCTAGTGAACTGGCGGTTTTGCATCATGTCATGTTAATGCGCTAGCCTCGGCACATTTTTTTTTCCTTTTTTTATTTTTCCAGTCTGTTGAGCCCAGCATATACTCGGTAGTTTCCGGCAGACTATCCACTTATGCTTTACAATCACATTGACCTGTTTATGTGAAGTCTAAGCTCAGTGGGGACTAGGGAGAAACTATGTTTGAGCAAATTTGGTTTGGCCCACTAACGTTGGGCCTGACAGGCCTGACAAGCACAAGTAAGTATACGTTGAAACCAATCTACAAAGAGAACATGGTCGTAGGCCCACTAACGTTGGGCCTGACAAGCCCAAGTAAGTATACGTTGAAACCAATCTACAAAGCGAACATGGTCGTAAGAGTTGAGAATCGGGAGAATTCTTGCGATTCAAATGGGGCATAAATCACGGTGCATTCGTTCATGATGCGTAGAGGCCGAGCTAGGTGAGAGATCAACGAGGCTGATCGATTCAACTTGTGGTTGAGCGGTATCTAAATTATTTACTTTATCTAAGGTTGTGATTATTTAAATTATGCCTAAGACTTAGCCAACTCCAACCAACCATCTGACCACTCACATTGGCCTCGTCAACAGTCGAGATTCGGGCACTTAGCCATCTAGTGGTTTGCCCGCCAAAGTTCTCTCACTGTGGCATATTTTGAATATATTCTACATCAAGCTTGCCGCTTGATGGTTTTGTTTTAATACACAAAGCTTTTAATGTACAACTAATTAATTAACTACTAGCATACGAGGTTCAATAGCTAAGTCTAAGGTTTGCAAAGGAAATATGACACAACAATATACAAGGTGGGTCTTTCATCAAGCTAGGTAGTAGCTATGTCATCATGGCATTCTAAAATAAATATTTCTAGTATTTAACATACTAACATAATGCAATATTAAAATTATTAATACAGCAATATTATCATGGGTTCAACATGTTCAAGGAGTGCGGCTTGCCTTGCGAGGCGAGGGGAATCCCTAGGTCGTCGTCAACGTAGTCGATCTCGGTGCCGGTCGCGTCCTGCTCCTGCTCTGGTTCCTCGTACTGCTCCGGGACAACCTCCAAGGTCGGATCTAGCATACAAAAAGGTGAGCAATAAATAAACGAATAAAGCAAAAAGAAAAGGAAAGAGAAAAAACAAGAAAAAGGGGAAACAAAAAGGAATTGAGGGAAAAGGGCCGGAGGAGAGTCCGAGGGCACTTTAGGTATTTTGAAATTTTGTGTACTTCAAACGGCGAAATGGAGACCATTTTTGGACTCAGTGGCTCAAAACGGTTCGGATAGTGTATTTTGGCTATTTTTGGAGTTTCAGGGGATTTTTCGGATTTTTGGAAATTCGAAAAGGATTGTTCAGGTTATTTTAAAAAATCCAAAAAGAAAACAAAAACCAAAAACAGTGCTGGGCCGCATTGGGTCCAGCCCAAAACGGCCGAAAGCGGCTGAATAAGCGCCGACGCTGTTGGCGGCCCGATCCAGCGACGCCGGCCGACAGTGGGCCGGCGAGGCGAGGCAGATCAAGTGCGGGCCCCCGGGGCGCACGAAGACTGACCGGTGGGGCCACCCACGGGCGATAAACAAATTGATTGATCGATCCAGAGGGGGCTAGGGTTCGGTTCAGCGTGGGGGCTGGGCGGCGGCGGGCGATTTGGCGGTGAGCGGGGCGACGGGGCGAGGCGAGGGTGGTTGGGGTGGGGACGAAGGGCTTGGGGTCTCGGTGGGGGAGACGAAGAGGCGAGGGGGTTCCCGGCTCGGCTAGGGTTAGGAGGATTGGGGAAATCGGGAGGGGCTTGGCGAGGCGGGGCTTGGTCGGAGCCGAAGAAGAAGAAGGAGGGACGGGCGATGCTCACCACGGGAGAAAGAGGCGAGCGCGAGGGGGGGGGGCGACGGTTCGGGCGCACGGCTTTTATAGCCTGTGGTGGCAGGGGCGGAGGTATGGGGGGTGTTGGCGGAGCAGGCGGGGGTGACGCACGGGCGTCGAAGGCGACGGGAGCGGGTGCGCGCAGGCGGGCGAAGGGATCCAAAGCGACGGCCAAGCAGAGAGGGAGGGCAGGCGGCTGACGCGGGCGAGCGTGGCAACGGGACGCGCAGAGTCCACGCGAGGAAGAGGGAGCAGGCGAAGCCGAGTTCCAAGGCGGCAACCCGCGTGAGGGAGAACGAACGGCGCGCGAGGCGAGGCAATGCGGATGACGCCCGGCGACGACGGACCGGGCACGCACAAGGGACCGGCAGTCCGAAGCGAGGATTCCAGGTACGCTTCAACTACTCCCCCTTTTCCAAACCCAAATCCAAGAACCGGATCAAGAACTCACGAACACGATTAAAATCCAAATTAATTGCAATTAGGGTTTTCGAAATTTTGGGGCATTTCAGTGCGGATGTGCGCGTCCGAGTTCCACCTCGGCGACCAGACCGTCACCGCCGCGCAGGGCCGCGCCGAGGTCGGTGGCTTTATGCTCTGGCAGAAGTGCCCCGAGGTCTGGTACTTGGAGCTCATCATGGCCGGCCACAAGATGAGCGCCGACAGCAACGGCAAGGTCGCCTGGCGCCAGTCCTCTGCCGAACAGTCCCACGTCTCTCGCGGCCCGCCTCGTCCCCTCCGTCGCTCCCTCCAGGTATACATGCATGCACACTACTCCGGCCTCCCGCTGCGCTCGTGCGACTGGCTGCCTCCCTCTCATTTTTTGTCACACTGATCGGATCAATCCATTCTAATGGTCTACGGTCTTGCAGGGCTTGGATCCACGGTCGATAGCGAACCTCTTCTCGGACGAGGTGTGCATCGGCGAGAAGTGTTTCATCTTGAAGCTAGAGGCAAGCGTGGAGCGCCACGGCGTTTGACATCATCCACCACACTGTTTGGGGCTACTTTAGCTAGCGCACGGGCCTGCTCATCCAGCTAGAGGACTCGCACCTGCTCCGCATGAAGTCTGGCAGAGGGCTACGTCAACCACAAGAGGAAGCTTGAGGAGACGTGGACGGTGGAGGAGGCCGACTTCAACGTGCATGGGCTTACGCCGGACTACTTCCTGCCGCCGTCCAGCCTCAAGATTGTGGGCGACGACCAGCACGCCGGATGACCATCCGCCGCGAATAACTGATCGTTTAGTGCTTGATTGATTGTTAATGCAAGGACATCAGAATTCATGCAGGCCCAAACATTTGGTAGAGGTGGCGATAGTTGTACACTTGTACGTGTGTTCTCTTCCATTTTCTTTTCTTGTCGAATTGCAAAGTACTCCATGATCCAGGAATAGAACTACTTAAAGATTCTCTTTTTAGGAGAAAGCATGGCTGTAAAGTACATATGGGGATCGGAGCTTGGTTAAATTCTTACCTTGTTTAATCAAAATTTTCTTTCATTCTTGCTGGGAATTTCTACATTGATGGCAGAATGCCAACTTGCCAATAATTACTTTGGACCTTCACTCACCCGTTCAGGCGCTAAGGTGCGATTGAATTTAAATGAACTGGAAGATACAAGCACTCGTCCAATTAGGAGTAGAGGTGGTCACTTGGGCCGGGCTCTTTTGGCCAGTCCAAAACACGATGGGATGGTCCGGTGCAAAACACGGCACGACACAGTTCCGTACTGGGTCGGGCCGGCACGCAACTGTAGCTCGGGCCGTGCCGGGCCCGGGAACCGGGCACGACGGGCGGCACGGCCGTTTGGGCCGACCGAACGGGCACGAAACCACGGATTAAGGCCTAAAAGTTGGCAGATATTGTTGATTCAAGGCATCTTCAAGTATTGCATTTATGTCTGATATTTTGTTGATGTAATTAGTCTCTTATGTAATTAAAATAGGTAGTTTAGTAGTAGTGATGTGTTTTATTTTTTTGCTCGTCACAATAGTGAAAATGGGTCGGGCCTGGGCCGGCACGGCACGGTTCCGGCCCAAAGCACGATGGACCCGGACCGAACCGGCACGACGCCCACCTCTAATCAGGAGGTAGCTTCTTCAGTGCTAGACAAAGCTTCGTTGTAGTGGCATGCAAGCGCATCGAGGCTGCGGTTGATTTTTGCAAACAGTAACGGTAGCCTGTAGCGTTGGGCCGTTGGCGTGGCGACCCACGTTTAAGGGAAGAGCTCTTTTTTTAGTGGATTAAAATCAATATAAACCGTTCATTTCTTTGAATATAATGGTTAAAATTAGAGAAATTTTACGGTGGATAACATAGATAGTAAATAGCGGTAGTAGAAATCAGATCTAACCGTACATTTCTCAGGGATATTATGGACTTTGAATCTCTGTTTTTTTTTTCAACGCTAACCTCCTTATCCATTTGTCGCTTGCCTCCTTTTTCCCGGCGCTCCCTTCGTTTTGGGCGTTTTCACTGCCGTTTTTCGCCGCTGCCACCAGGCCCCAACTTGAAGAACCTGAAAGCTGTTTAGGGCCTGTTTGGATCCATTAGCAGCTAATAGTTAGCTAGCTAATAGTTCCTAGCTAATATTAGCTAGCTAATTATTAGGTAGCTAACTATTATTTGAAGGGTGTTTGGATCCACCAACTAATATGTGACTAATAGATGCTATTGTCCAGAATACCCATGCTATTAAATGCTATTGGTGGTAGACGCGAAGGGTATTTTGGTTAAATACCACCTATTAGCTGCTATTAGCTGGGTTTAGCTAGCTAATGAGATAACCATTAGCTGGGCGCCCAGCTAATAGTTAGCTGATATATTAGCTGGGGGTGTTTGGATCCCCTTTAGCTAATTTTTAGCAGCTAACTATTAGCTGCATGGATCCAAACAGGCCCTTAGTGATTGCAACGAGACCCACCGCGACTGGGGCTTGTCTCAATGACGACGTTGCGCACCAGGCAGGGTTAACAAAACCGAACGAAATTCTCGAATTTCGTTCGGTTTTCGAGATTTCGAGCCCCACCGAAATATAAAACCGACCGGTAAACCGGTCCAGTTCAAAAAAAATTCAAAAAATTTTAAAAAATTTATACTATGTAAACCGAGCGGTTTTTCGAGGAAACCGAGCGGTTTTTCGAGAAAACCGACGAAAACCGCTCAACAAACCGATCGCCCAAAAGGTTCAATTCGCCGAGCGGTTTTTCGAGGAAACCGAACGGTTTTTCGAGCAAACCGAGCGGTTTTCGAGGAAACCGATCGATTTTCGATTTTTTTGAATCTGTTTTGAAATTTTTTGTTCAAACACTCGGTTTTCAAACCCTTCGGTTTTTACCGGTTTTCGAGCGGTTTTCGCGAAAAACCGCTACCGGCGGGGTCTCGATTTTCAATTCGAAAACAATTTTGTAAACCCTGGCACCAGGGGACCATAAACAACATAGGAGGTGCCAATTTGCTCCTGCTACGAGCCATTTATGGCCAAGTTTCCGTAAGCTTATCATCATCCTTGGAGTTTTAGAGAACTTTTGTGGATGGGAGCCTGCATTGCTCTCAACTCTTGTGCTCTTCTCAGTAATGGATGATGTTGATCCAGTGCTCAACAGCCGGTACCTTTTCAGCAAGGAAAAAACTAAAGAACGGTATGCCGTTCTTGTCTAAAATAACGGCATAGCTAACGTCTATTTGATCGTCTATCAAACATATCTTGAGTGTGCATGGCCCTACAAATAGCATGCACAGTGCGATAGTACAAAGACAAAATAAAACACGTCAATTGATTAATTTGGTGTCCTTTGCCTGCCCTTCTTCCATTAGTTGACATCAACCACGATCCTATATCATGTCATATAGGTTGCGTCACCATCCATTCACCTTTGATGATATTCACGGATAATATCACGGAACTTATCCGTGAGGCATAATGAAACTTATATGTGAAATATCATGAAACCTTTGAAACTTAACACATGAAACTTATCCGTGAAACCTGATGAAACTTATCCGTGAAATATCATGAAACTTATCCGTGAAACCTGATGAAACTTATCCGTGGAATATCATGAAACTTATCCGTGAAACCTGATGAAACTTATCCGTGGAATATCATGAAACTTATCCGTGAAACCTGATGAAACTTATCCGTGGAATATCATGGAACTTATCCGTGAAACCTAATGAAATATCATGAAACTTATCCATGAAACCTAATGAAATTTATCTGCGAAACATCATGAAACTTATCCGTAAAATCTAATGAAACTTATCCGTGAAACCTAATGAAACTTATACATGGAATATCATGAAACTTATCCATGAAACCTAATGAAACATATCGGTGAAATATAATAAAACTTATCCATAAAATTTATTTGTAAAACCTATTTACATGTGAAACATCATGAAACCTACAAAATATGAATGAACACACTTAATACTTAGCGAAACATGCTATACCGTTGGAATCACTACCAACGGTATAGCGTGCGATAGCACTACTCTTTCAGCAATTGTGATTAGAGCATAAAAGCACCTCTCAACAAAGAAACATCAATGGCAAAAAAAAAACATCGATCTCTCAAACCCCTGCCTGTCCTAATGAGCACCTCTCGCCTGCCATCGACTCCGCTGCACGTAAAATCTAACTTGATCATCAACCTTCTCATTAACCCAACAAAACAGCCCCGCCTGCTACTCAACGACAGACTTGCAGCTGGCAACACTTAGCGCTTCCCTAATGGCAACGCTCCCTCCTGCATTCAGGATAATAAATAGATAATTATTACACTACTACCCCACGTGTGAATTCTACTACTAATACTATCATAGGAAGTATAACTAAATCCTAACTAATCTGATCCGTTAGATCAAATAGAATGGATGTCTAATATTTAATATTGTGTATTGTAAAAGAGCTCTAAAATTAATTTAGATCTAGTTATACTACCATCAGTAGTATTGGTAGTAAAATTCAGAAAGAGGTAAAAGGGTAAACAAATTCTATCATATTATTTGTCCTATATGATAAAACATGTCCTGTGATCTTGATGAATGGCGGATGAATGGATAAGAAGCTTCTGAAGATCATCAGGTATCCGTTCAATCCAAAACTGTAAACGAATTAGAAAAAGTCTAAAATACCTCTGATGAATAGATAGAAAACATCTAAAATACCCTTGAGGAATGGATGGTTAAATTTAATTTCTACTACCACTATTTATTACCTATGTTATCCCATGTAAAATTTCTCTAAGGGTATCCTACTAGGGAGCCCCATCGTGCTTCGTTCTTTTTTCTTTTTCTTTTTCTTTTGCTAATCTTTAATGGTTGTCTGTACTCTTTTCTACCTTAATGCAAGGCCTGAAGTTTTTTTTTTTCCTTTTCTTTTGCTGATCTTTAATGGTTGTCTGTACTCTTTTCTACCTTAATGCAAAGACACGTAAAGCTTTTGCGTGTTCTCGAAAAGAAAAAAGAGTATGCTAGATTGCTCGAGAAAGATGGATTTTGTCCTGGCACAACTCAAGCCCTAAATTTGAACAGGATGAGTGAATTGTTTGCGAAGTGCAGCTGAAGTTTATGCAGAAGCCTTTCGTGGAAACTGAAAGGGAAATGCAACAAGAAGAATCGTGCAATATTAAATCAATGTTCCGTTTCGCTTGCTATCATTACCATTTTGAACGATTCAGGTGTTCAATTCTGGACTGTTAGAGCAAGGCGTTTCCTTGGTTAAATGCCCGCAACCTTATACATGCAGGATCACTGGATCCGTAACAAAATAAGGTTCAGAAACTATACAGGCTTTCTGATAGGAAGGTTGTGGCAAAAATATATCGCTACACTTCTTATGTACATCATGAAGTTAGGAAGCACTTTAAGGAGCATGGCAGCTATGAATGAAAGGAGAATCAATGAAGTTTCACAAAAAAAAGGCATCAATATATATTTTTCTGAGCAGGGACATCAATATCATTATTCAACTGCACCATTTTAACACAAAGCAAAAATTACAACAACCGAGACATCTCTTCAAGAAGAACTGACTTTAAGCTTCACACTCGGCAGGAATGCTGCAATGATTTTTGAGTTCCTTCAAAAAGATCCAGCAAAAGTTCCTCCAAATCCTCAGGCCTATACTTTATGTAACGATCTCGGTGCTTCGTGCCATCAAGGCGGCCAGAATATCTTCCCACGAATGTCCTGTAGGCCTGTATAACTTTCAGCGATATCGAAATCCTGACATCTTCGCGAAGTTGGTCATCTGGGACAGACCATGCTGTCTGAACTCGATAAACATCTTCAAAGGACTGGTTGAAATTTTTGAACTTCTCCCTAATGGTTTTACGAGAAGCACCATCACCAGCTGCACACAAGCCATCATCACTCAGGAAAGAGAGGACATGATTCCACGATGCCCTCTCATAGTTCGTCGCTTGCTGCTGAAACTTCCGATTGTGCATCCGGATCCAGTCATCACCAAGAAAGCTTTTAAGGTCCGAGTTCTTCACTTTCTGGACCATGTAATAGATATTGTTCATCATAAAGATGTTCTGCAATCGACCATCTCTGTACAATCTAGACCCGGCTTCAAGATTTGCTTCTAAAACTGCAGCAACTGACTGCAGATGCAATGCTGTAACTGTGAAATGAGGATACGGCTTTGCCATGAACTGAATGTCAGCAGAGAAATGCTGATGTCGTCGATCCGTGTCCTTGAGAAGCGAATCAAGAGTTTTGCTATAAGCCGTGAGAGCCTTCATATAGTTCATAACATACTTTGTAATGGGATGCACTTCACCACGAGCCACTGCATTGGATGAAGTGTACGATTGGATGGCATACTTGAATTCTGTAAATGTTTTTCTTGCTGAGTCTCCCAGTTGGAGCAGGACTTCATGATACTCAGTTAAAATCATATCATCACACCCTGCTTGAAACAAGAATTCTACTTCAGGGAGCAGATCATCTAGGACTTCATACATGTCAAGCATACGGAAAAGCTTCTCTGGTTTAGGAGGTCCAATCGCTACAGATTCATAAAAGCTCAGAAGTTGCATGACTGAGCTAAATGAAATCTCATAGAAGCACAAGTCTGCATTAGATTCTGAAAGTTCGCCAAAGACATGATTGCTAAGGCGCCTCTCACTTGCAAGGTAGACTCTGACAAAACCCTTCATTGCCCGGTTCCACCTCTTTATCAATGAATTCAGTTTGGTCCAACTAGTGCCCAAAAGTTCTTCTATACTGAACTTGTCAATACGAAGAGAACCAAAGTACTCATCTATTGCACCCTGTCGGGAATTTATATAAGCCTGGCAACACTCCTTATCATAGTTACTCAGGAACATGAAGTTAGCAATGGCCTTCACAGCAGAGAGTGCACCAGGTTGAATCAAATCAGCCACAAATTCTGATCCACCCCTAATATCATTTTGCGTTGCCTTACTTTCACATTGTTCCTCACTGAATGAGCTGCTTGAAAAGTCATCCGCACTGCCATCCTCTGTAGAACGGAATGAGAGAAGTTCCTGTTCTAATGGTTGCCTGTAGTGTGTAAGAAGGTAAACAAATTCCTCTTCAAGCCTCGCCATTGCCATTTCGAAAAGGTCATCAGCATATACAGTGAGTTCATTCTGCGCTTTGGCTTCTCCACCAGAGTCTAAGTTCCCTAACCTTTCAGACAGTTGCCGAATTTTGTACAACACTTGCAAGTATTCAAATGAGTTCTGTGGATCATGAACATGTATGGAGTTTTCAAAATTCAAACTAAGGATCTTCTTTCGCAATGCCTTGAGATCATGTTTAATATCACAAATGTCACCTTCTTCTCCCATGGTGATGTTTGAACACTGTTTAACTTTGAGCGCATGTTTAATATCACATATGTCACCTTCTTCTCCCAGGGTGATGTTTGAACACTGCTTAATTAAATCAGCAGCCAACATTTTGTGAACAGTATATTCAGCGTCCTCAACAAAATCAGAAGGGCCGTTTTCCTTCCCTGCTTCACATGTTTAAAACAAAGATCAAGTCCAACTCCAAATTTCCACATTGGAGAACTAAACTTGGAAAAGCTAAAGATGAAGAACACTGAAGATTGTGAAAATCATATCATGCGAAGTATCACAAGACATGGATGCCGGTAGAGGTGGGCATCTGGGCCGTGCCTTCATGGGCCGGCCCGAAGCACGGCCATTTGGCCCGGTCCATAGCCCGGCCCGGTACGAAGTGGGCCGTGCCGGGCCGGCATGGTACTGTTCATCGGGCCGTGCCGGGCTGGGAAACCTGGCACGGTGGGCCGCCCGGCACGGCACGGCAGATTGGGCCGTGCTCGGCCGCAGACGTGGCCAGACGGCAGCCGGAGGCGGACGGAGTCGTCGCGGCCGGCGCTGCGGTGGCCAGAGCGAGGGCGAGAGGAGGTGGCGAGGCGGTCGTGGCTCGTCGAAGCTGAGGCCGAGGTCGACGAGGCAGGGCGGCGGCCGTCGGGCGCTGCATGGCGGGCCAGCTGGCAAGCGAAGGCGGCGGCTGGTGCCTGAGGCGGCGTGGCGCCTGGGCGAGGCTCATTGGCGGTTGGGCGCGGCGGGCGATGCGCTGGGCCGTCGGCGCTTTGGCGTGGTTGCGAAGCGTCTGGCGCGTGGGAGTGGGGGTTGTCCCGCCCAGCAGGTCGCTAGGGTGGGTGGTGGCCGACAGCGAGCGCTAGGCGCTAGGGCACGCAGCGCTAGGGGCAGGCCGCCCGAGGCGAGGGGCCGCTAGGGTGCGTCCGTGAGTGGGAGAGAGAGAGGGGGAAAGGAGAGAGAGAGAGAGGGGGCCAGCTTGGGGCCGCCAGGGACAGGGGGCCAGCTAGCGGCGTCTGTGTTCTTTTCTCTCATTGCAATAGTGTAAATGGGCCGGGTCTGGACCGGCACGAAGCGCAAATGGGCCGGGCTTGGGCTCATCAAAAGCTAGTTGGGCGCAGACGGCCAAGACGGCACGACGGCCGGTGGCACGGCACGATTCCGGCCCGAAACACGATGGACCCGGGCCGGGCCGGCACGGCACGGCACGACGCCCACCTCTAGATGCCGGTGCTAAAAACCAAAGAAATTGACAACACAGAATCTTGAGAGTATGTACCCCCCCACACACAATAAATTCATGGTAATCAAACATGGATTTCAAGCTGCCAAACGTCCAAAATTGCAAGCATAACAATATAACTAGCAACGGTAGCAAGAGAGAAAAATACGCAACGAAAGAAGGCAACTTCTCGCCGGTCACGGTTAAAGGTAATAACGATAGCAGCAATAATAAAATCAATTCTCTTTTCCTCCTGGCTTTTTGTTAACCAGTTATTTCTCTTTTTTTTTTTATCTCTCCACTACTTAAAAAAGCAACGGAGAAGGTCCAATATGTGTGAAATCTGAATATATATTATCTAAGTTTGTTTGATTAGATCCTATGCCACGAGGCAAATAGCAGGAGCACAACTTGTGCACCCCAAAACAAAAACGACTCAAAAGAGGAAAAGCTACTTCATAGTAATTGTGAGCTTACAATGATTCAATAAGCTAATTTGTTCCAGATTAACAACAAACACAGATTATTCCTCTGTATTTCTACAACACAAATAAGAGAAGAAGTGCTCTCCACAAATAATTTATTTGGGAAATCTCCATAGGCGGTGAAGGGTACCACCAATTTGGTCATACTGACCTTTCCGATTTTTTGCCAACAAAGGATGAGCTACAAGAAGATTCGTCTTTTTTTTTAATATATACAGATTAACACATCAAGAGTGTTACAGAAGAAGTTGTTCCATAGTTACCACTTCTTGGAAAGATTTGCCCACCCATACAAGAAAGTTAACACCGCCATCGTCCGAAAACCAGCTCAAGTTCTAACTCGGCCAGAAATCAACTACCACAAACACGCACAGGGAAGAAGAAGAAGAAAAAAAGACCTAGCAAGAAACCCTGCAACTGCCCCCGACTAAACAAGGAAAGGATAAGATGACGACTCACCGGCAGCACTTGACAGCTGCTGCTTTGCTTTCCCCGGCGGCCGCGCTCGAAACCGCCGGCGCAATCCAGGATTGAGGAATCGGCGGAAGAGGCAGACAAAGTATCCGCGAGAGAGAGAGAGAGAGAGAGAGCAGCAGCAAAGGCAAGAAAAGCTTAGAGAGAGAGAGAGAGAGAGAGAACGGAGTTTGACTGGTCAGTGGAGGGCGCGGTGTGGGGGAAGTCAAGTCAACCCGAGGGGAGCGACGGCGACGGGTGGAGAGACTGTGCAGAAAACGCCAGCGGACGCGGACGGGGACGGTCAGTGGAATGGTTGCCGTGCGGCCGGGGTCCCTGGCTCTCTCGTCGTTGAAAGGGAGGACGAGAGACCGTTCCGTTCTGACGGGAGGAAAGTCCGGCTCCGCCTCCGCTCCAGCACTTCCGTTTTCTTCCTCTACCCGCCTTTCCCTGTGGAAAACGGAACGGACGAGAGAGGGCGAGCTTTCGCACTGTGGCTTGCGCTGACCACGCCTGTGTGTGCCTGCCATGCCACCGGTTCGTTTTTGTTCAATTGCCTTTTTTTTATAAAAAAAAAAACTTGCTTTCATTCAGTTGCTGTTGCTACAGGCATATAGCAATGGTACCAACTACCATGTATCAGTAGCGTCGGCAATGTAGCAATTGACAGATATTATCTGTTTTTTTAATGGATCCGCCTAAGGGAATCCTATTATGACACGCGAAAAATAATCCTACATTAAGACCTGGTCTCATGGACTCGCAAAATTATTTTCCGTCGAATACATCCTTCGGTAGAGTTTTTATTATTTTTAGAAGTGGTAAAATATTATTTTAAAAATTTTGTATATTTTGACATCTTCGTCCTTTAAATGTTTAGCACCTCCCAAGGTTATTAAAAAAAATCACCATCCTTCAAACAAAGTAGTACTCTTCGAGCTGAACTTGTTACCACTGCACAGAGCCCACCTCGCTGATGATCTCGTGCTCACATACCATATGCACCGACACCCTCAAAAATTTTAAAAGCTCACCTAGTACCCCCTAATATTATCAAAGCCCATTAGCTCAAGCGAGTGAGTGACCAAACAATTCATCCAAATTCCAAATCTATCAACGTCCAGACTCAACCCTTACCCCTAAATCCATAATCGAGGCATGGGTGAAGAGCTGGCGGCGGGCAGTGTGGTTGGCGGCCGGCGGGACTCACGGGAGGCGAGGCCCAGGCGTCGGGCGGTGGCACTGGCGGTAGGACCGCGGGAGGTGCGGGCACGAGGCAGCACCGATGGGAGGCCCTAGGCCTAGGCGAGCAGGGGGCGACGGGAAGCGTGGCGTGGCAGGAAGAAGCAAGCGCGCGGCACTGCGGTCGACAGGTCAGGCTCGTGGCGAGGCAACAGTAGGCGGAGCAGCGGGCGGCAAACCAACCGCCTTGAACCCTCTCAACTCATTTGAAGCCTTTGATAAGGATAAAGTACTTAGACTTACCAAATTTTATCTCAATGAGTTCTCAAGTACAAATTTGATGAGACTTTTTTTTCAAGTTGATAATTTTGTTGATGATATGCGAAAAGATGCATATTTAAGGACCTCAAGAATCTTGGTGAGCATTATGTTAAACTTGTTCAAACCAAGAAGTATGAAATTTACAAGTTGGTGTACTTCTCAAATTAGTATTGCTCCTACCGGTGGCAATGGCGAGTGTGAAAAGAGTATTTTCTGTTATGAATCTTACGAAGAACAAGTTAAAAAATAGTATGGACAATAAATTCTTAAATGATTGTTTAGTCACATTCATTGAGTGAGATGTTTTCTTGAAGGTTAGTGAAGACGATGTAATCAAGCATTTTGAAGCCATAAAAATACGTAAAGTACAATTCTAATTTTCATTACATATTTTGTAAACATGTTCGATAAATTTACATTATAAAACTATGTATATCAACCGTTCGGTATCAAATATACACATTCATTATAAATTTTCTAGTTCCGCCGCTATCGCACACCATCCTGACGAGATACGAGACGGTGTCGTCACGTCAACCGTGTCGAGGTCGGGCGGCAGCTCGTCGCCCGGGCACTTCTCCAGCCGGCCCTTCAGCCTGGCCTCGAGCTCCTCCTTGGAGACGAATCGAACTCTTCGTCCTTGCCGGGCTCCACCTCCACGAGCACGTACGTGTCCGTCCGACCGGATATCTGCTATCCTCCTGCTCCTCCTCCGTGCCGCACGAACCTAGACAGAGTACGAACAAGAAAAAAAAGAGCCAGCTTGACCGGCCATTAGGTACTGCAGAAATTCAAGCCGTACGTAACAACATCTTGAACCATTCCACAGCAAGACTGGCTAGACCTTTGTTCCAAGTTGCTGAATTCTCTGTGGTCTCACGAGAGGGGCGGTAGAAACGCTCACAGCTCCAGCCGCTGCGGGAAAAAATTCTATACAACGGTATTGCGTACCGCGGCCTGTGCAGTACCGTGCGGATTGGCACCACGTGTTCCGCTGTGTTAATCTCCATGCAAAAAACAATTAAGTGATAAGAATTAGAGTGTATTAAAGTGCTTGAAGATTGATGGATTTGCATGGAGATTGAAGCAGCGAGACGCGTGACGTTAATCCGCACGGTGACGTCGGTATGCAGCGATCGCATCGAATTTGTTTCGCTGCGAATGCCGTTGCCGGAATCTTCTGCTGCATGCATCGTGCCTTCTGCAATCGGCGTCTTTTGCCTGCGTGGGAGTGGACAGTGAAGACGCACGCGCACTGAAAATCGGCAGTGGTAGGTAGGTCCGTGAAAGACTCCAAGAGATTGAAGTGGTAGCGCTGTTTGACTACTGATGGTGGAAAGCATTTGATAGGAAGAAAGACTTTCCTAAGCATGATTGAGAAAGTTGCTCTTTTCTTCTTCTTCTTCTTTTTTTGAAAAGCCAAAGGTTGCACTTTTCAAAAGGTTGTTCAATTCAAAGGTGGAATAATAATATATATATATATATTGGGCGCCGGGTGTCAAATTTCAGTACAGAAGTGGGAAAGCAGAGCAAGATTTTTCCGTGATATTTCCATACTAACGTAAGGTGTGCTTCCATGATATTTCCCAACAACAAATTTAGGAGTTGCTAAAAATTGGAGGCCTGAACTTTTTTTTGTTGTTGTATCGTGTGCTGTTCCAAATTCCAAGGCATGCCATGTAGTAGTAGACTAGTAGTAACATTCTGCTTAAGTTGAAGTGCAGAAGGACTGGCGTTCTTTAGCCAAGTTGCAAGTCCTGGTCAAAAGGGTTGTGAACAAAATAAATACTAATCAAATACTAAAGATATCATCTGATGAAGTTAAGGTGCGGTAAGAACCAGGTTCACAATATCGATAAAAATCGGTCGATTTTCATTATTTTCGATCAAATCGGTCTGACTCAAGAAACGGAACTTGTCGATAAATCGGTCCAATTCAAATTCAAATTAAAAAAAATCAAAAAATTGGGAAAATTTATCCAAAGTTCCCTAAAATTAGTATTAATAACTTTGAGACTTTTTGAGCAAAACCAAAATTTTGAGATGTTTTTGAAAAACCAAAATTTGAGATGTTTTTTCAATTTTCCTTGAATTTTTCCCAAATTCCACTAAGTGTGCCGGTTTTTTTGATATAAACAGGTCGAAAATCGGTAAAAACCAAATTATTTTGCTGCTGTTTGACTACCAAGTTCAAAAAGTTTGACTTTGAATTTCATTAGGTTTCTACCAATTTTCGACGAAATTCGTTACTAATGCGTGGGCGATTTCCAACGTCGATTCGGTAATGTAAACCCTCGTAGAATACAATACCATGGAACTCTCCAAAGTCGTCCCAGCTGACCTAGTAGAGCTATTTTTTACTACTATATCGACAAGTTTTTTTTAAAAGTTGACTCAATGACTTAGTCAGATAACAATAAAAAAAGGAATTGCTAATTTGATGATGTCCTCACCAAATCTTTAGTGAGAACGTGGGACAAGCGGAAACATCTACTTTATCCCCTCACTTCCTTTCTCCTCAAAGATTCTCTCCGTGTGACAAGTGGCAGTGTCTCCTTTCTCCTCAAAGGTCTTCTACTTGTGACAAGTGATATCACCTCCTTCACCCCTTTTTCCTACATCATTTACTTCCCCTCAAACTCAAAATAGTTTTTGTTTTTCAAATTTTCCCCTAAGTTTTTGAAAACAAATATTGTTTAACCACTTTCAAAAGTTTTTCAATAGAAACTTTTCGAATAAAAAATTTTCGGAGTTGAATCATTTCGATTTGAATTTTTTTGAGATGAAACTTTCTAATATGAAATGTTTCGATATAACTTTTTTTAGTTCAAACTTTTCGATTAAAAATTTTTTGATTAAAAATTTTTTGAGTTGAATTTTAAATCAAAATTTTTCAAGCCAAAAGTTTTTTGAGTTGAAACTTTTTTGATTTGAAAATTTTTGACTTGAAACTTTCAAATTTGTGAGATTTTGAGTTGAAATTTTCTAATTTAAGATTTTTTATTTCATTTTTTAAGTTGAAACTTTTTTAATTAAAAATTTTCTGAGTAAAAAAATTTTTATTCAAAGTTTTACGAGTTGAGTTTTTTATTTAGAACTTTTTATTTAAAATTTTCAAAATTAAATATTCTAATTTTAAAATTTTGTATTAGAGCGGAAGGAAGTAAGAAAGTGGGGGAAGTGAGTAGAGAAGGGAGAAGATGGATGTGGATGTAGAAAATAACGTATGGTATCCTAGGAATGTGTTTTTAAATTTATTAGTTTGAGATTACCATAAAAAAATATCTGAAAGTTCGTATAACCTAAGCTTGAGCCCATGATACAATCTAGTGTCTAGCCGGCTTGACTGGTAAACGATCATACTATGGTATTTATAAGCTCACGGCGTGGTGTGCTCATTGAACAAGCAGGCTCCATTTCTGCAGCTCAGCTAGGCTTAGCCTGTGAGTGATTGACTTTAGGGTTCAGTTTATCGTGAAAACCAATAGTATTGAGTCGGTTTGAAATCTAAACTGGTCAGTAAACCGATTAAATAAAAAATAGAAAATTAGAAAAATTTATGTCACATAAACCGGTAGAAAATCGGTGAAAATCACGTAAACCGATAGAAAATCGGTGTTTTAAACAGTAATTTTTAGTGCTAATAATTTTGAGTTTTTAACTTTGAATTTATTTAAACATGGATAGGTAATTTTGAGTTTTTAACTTAAACAATAATTTTTAGTGCTAATAATTTTGAGTTTTTAACTCTGAATTTATTTAAATATGGATAAGTAATTTTGAGTTTTTAACACTAAATTTATTTAAATGTGGTTGATAAGTAATTTTGAGTTTTTAACTCTGAATTTATTTAATTGTGGATAAGAACGTCTTGGTATTGAAAATTTACTCATAAGTTTTGAAGATTTAAAATTTTGAAACTTCATTTTTCTTCTTCTAATTTCTCATGTTGACAATAATAATTTTAAATTTCAATTTTCAATTTTTACCTAAAATTTGTATATATGACTTCAAACATGTCATCTAGCTACAATACATATAAACCTCTTAATTAACGTTAGATCTTAATCCAAACTATTATCTTTAAACAATCTAAGCAAGCCATTGTAACTGGAGTGTGGATTAGCAAAAAAAATTTACGATTAATATGTGATTTTCTATACCTATTTTGTTACCATTCTAAAGCTTTTTTCACTTAATATGACATAGATGAATTATATGGGGAACTTCTCCTTCATCTATATCTTGTAGTTTTAAGTTGGATGCAATTTCAAAATTAAACATTAAATAGAAGAATTCTGAAATATAGTATAAAACAAAAAACTAGTTCTAGTTTCAAATTTAAACATTTTTTAATTTTGTATAGTTTGCATATATTAGGACGTCAATTCTTTCATAATTTTATTGGAAAGTTTATATATATTTCGATAGCACAGTTTTTCTTTGAATCGTTATTTTAAATCAGTATTAGTAAGATCATTAAAATTAATGTTTACCTTTTGATTTTAAAATTTTGAACTTTGAACATTTATAAAAGATCTGGATTTTTTCAAGTTTTGTTCAAAAAAAAAAACACTCCTTCAATTAAAAAATATGTGGTGTTTTAGAAAGTGTGTAATCAAACTAATTTAACTTTAACTACTAATATATAAAAAAATTATTTAGATTGGTCATGTGAAAATGATATCACTAGATAAATCATGAAAAATATTTTCGTAGTGTAATAATTTTATATTTTGCACAAATGTGTTCATATAAAAAGAAGTGTTCAAAGTTGCATGGTGGAGATTGTGTTGATGTCCAAAACATCGTATATTCTTAAATAACGGTTGTATATTCAATTGCCGTAGTTGTTATAATTTTTTATTTAAACTTTTATATATTTAGATAATTATTTAGAATTTTTAGAATATATATGAACATAGATTTATCCAGGAGAAGGATGACAATTTATTTTATTTTTCTAGTATTAGCGGAAGAATTTCTAACTTTCAAGTTTTTCCTTTAACTAACACAAAAAATAGCCATCCCTTATTTATATGAAAGGGTTTGTAGATTTTTTACATTATTTACTTTAATACGGAAATTTGTAGCATTTCTTCCTAGAATTCATATGAATGCTATATTAGGATTTGACTACTACAAATTACTCCCTCCATTGATAAATATAAGGTGTATTTTGGCTTTGTACAAGGATTAAGATTACAGTAAAATTAAGAAAGATATGTGAGAAAATGACTTACATAGACCCTCTTAATAATCTTGAAAGAGATGAGATAATACTTTGTGTGAGTGGTAATGAACACTTGTATACGGTTGACAATGATAGAGAATAAATAGAAGTTGTCGACGATTGGGAAACTGGCCCCCGCCGAGCTTACTTGTTGAATGTGGGATCAACCGAAGCCCCTTTCTGCCAAAGGTGTAGCATCGAAGACGCGGGAGATGGTCTATTAGAACAGACAGAGACATAAGGATTTTATCCTGGTTCAGGCCTCTCATGATCGAGATAATAGCCCTACATCCAGTCGCCTGGTGGCGTTTTTCTCTATTGAAATGATGGATCCCAGCCCCCTCCCCCATAGGGGCTAGGGGGCTTAAATACAAGATACCCGCGTTATATACATGGTAACTGCCCCCTACAATCACGCCACGCTTCCATATTTCCGGCGCACCTTCCCTGGATCTTCGGCTAATTAGTTGATATTTTTCCTTCTTAGTGGATTGACCGAATCCACCGAGCATAACCCGAGCTCCACGCAACTTCCTGAGCATGGTTACTCGTATTTTACTGGCGTGCTCGAAGCCGAGCACTCCAACTCGTGCGACGGGCACGGATGCTCGGAACCGGGTAGAGAGCTCCTAGCCGATCGGGCGGGCTGATTGGTCGTCAGACGCTCGTTGGTCGTCCTTGGGGACATCGTCCAAGGGTAAAGATGGTCAGTTAAGAAACTGGCTTCCAGGGTACTATGGGAAATATCCAATCCCCGACAGCTAGTCCCCGAGGCTCAAGTGAGATGGGTCATCTCCTTGAGACTGAGAAGTCCAAGGAGGGATTGAATTCTTGATGGTGAAGCATTGACCTCAGCATCTGGGCATGAAATGACCAGGAAAAGGATTTGATAGATAAGGCAGGCTCACACTATCACATCCCGAGCGAATCATGCTCGGGAAAAAAAGGTTGGCACAAGCTGCACCGAGAGGGAAAATAAAACGCGATCGAACCTCGTCCCGAGTATGGATCAGATGCCCAGGGAAACTAGGCATGGATCGGATGCCTAGCATAAAGGTAACTAGCAGACTGTGAATAAACACATGCTGCCGCATCCCATGCATGGATCAGATGCACAGGGGAACTAGGCATGGATCAGACGCCTATCATAAAGGTAACTAGCAGACTGTGAACAAACACATACTACTGCATCCCATGCATGGATCAGATGCACAGGGGAACTAGGCATGGATCAGACGCCTAGGTTACTAGCGGATTGCGAGCGGGCTCACATTGCCACATCCCGAGCATGGGTCTAATGCTCGAGGAACTGACAGACGAGCTAGGTTCGAGCTGCCGCATCCTAGACATGGACCAGACGTCCAGGGAAATAAACTTGGATGACCTGTGCTCAAACGCAGAGCGTGCTCGGCGCGGAACACCAGCCGTCTCCGAGCGAAACGCGTGTTCGGAGGAAGAGACTCGCGCCTGAGCGTAGTGCCTGCTCGGCGCGGAACACGAAAAGTCCCCGAGCGAAAAAGCGTGCTCGAAGGAAGAGACTCGCGCCCAAGCGTAGTGCATGCTCGGCGCGGAACACGAAAAGTCCCCGAGCGAAACGCGTGCACGGAGGAATAGAATCGCGCCCGAGCGATGTGCCTGCTCGGCGCGGAACACCAACCGTCTCCGAGCGAAACGCGTGTTCGGAGGAAGAGACTCGCGCCCGAGCGCAGCACCGCCGGCGCGAACACGAATCCGAGCGAACGCGTGCTCGAAGGAAGAGACTCGCGCCCGAGCGTAGTGCATGCTCGGCGCGGAACACGAAAAGTCCCCGAGCGAAAAAGCGTGCTTGAAGGAAGAGACTCGCGCCCGAGCGTAGTGCATGCTCGGCGCGGAACACGAAAAGTCCCCGAGCGAAACGCGTGCCCGGAGGAACAGAATCGCGCCCGAGCGATGTGCCTGCTCGGCGCGGAACACCAACCGTCTCTGAGCGAAACGCGTGTTCGGAGGAAGAGACTCGCGCCCGAGCGCAGTGCCTGCTCGGCGCGGAACACGAACAGTCCCCGAGCGAAAAAGCGTGCTCGAAGGAAGAGACTCGCGCCCGAGCGTAGTGCATGAACACGAAAAGTCCCCGAGCGAAACGCGTGCCCGGAGGAACAGAATCGCGCCCGAGCGATGTGCCTGCTCGGCGCGGAACACCAACCGTCTCTGAGCGAAACGCGTGTTCGGAGGAAGAGACTCGCGCCCGGCGCAGATGCACCGCCGGGCGCGAACACGCACGATCCGGCGAAAAAGCGTGCTCGAAGGAAGAGACTCGCGCCCGAGCGTAGTGCGTGCTCGGCGCGGAACACGAACAGTCCCCGAGCGAAACGCGTGCCTGGAGGAACAGAATCGCGCCCGAGCGAAGTGCCTGCTCGGCGCGGAACACCAACTGTCCCCGAGCGAAACGCGTGTTCGGAGGAGGAGACTCGCGCCTGAGCGCAATGCCTGCTCGGCGCGGAACACAAAAAGTCCCCGAGCGAAACGCGTGCCCGGAGGAGGAACAGACTCGCGCCCGAGCGTAGTGCCTGCTCGGCATGGAACACGAACAGTCCCCGAGCGAAACGCGTGCCCGGAGGAACAGAATCGCGCCCGAGCGAAGTGCCTGCTCGACGCGGAACACCAACTGTCCCCGAGCGAAACGCCTGTTCGGAGGAGGAGACTCACGCCCGAGCGCAGTGCCTGCTCGGCGCGGAACACGAAAAGTCCCCGAGCGAAACGCATGCCCGGAGGAACAGACTCACGCCCGAGCGTAGCGCCTGCTCGACGCGGAACACGAACAGTCCCCGAGCGAAACGCGTGCCCGAAGGAAAAGACTCGCGCCCGAGCGTAGTGCCTGCTCGGCGCGGAACACCAACCGTCCCCGAGCGAAACGCGTGCCCAGAGGAGGAGACTCGCGCCCGAGCGTAGTGTCTGCTCGGCGCGGAACACCGACCGTCTTCGAGCGAAATGCGTGCTCGGAGGTATAAGAGCAATTTTCAAGATATAACAAGATCAATTCTAGAGTGCAATGCCCGTCCGGTGTGAAGAAACACGCGTCCGAGCTAAAAATTTACTCAGTACAGATTCGAGCGAAAAGCCTGCTCGGGTAAGGGGATGAAATTTGCGCCCGAGCGAAGAACTTGCTCGTCTCAAAACAGAAACAACTCGCCTAAGCACAATTTTCTTGAGGTAAAGGACCCTTTTTTTTACGTATCTTACCTCATCATAAGTTGTGCAGTATCGGTCATCAGATGTGGAAGATGACGCCTTCGGGATTCCTTTGGCAAAGAATCCGTCGATCCCCACGGACGGCGCCAGCTGTCGACGATTGGGGAACTGGCCCCCCGTCGAGCTTACTTGTTGAATGTGGGATCAACCGAAACCCCTTTCTGCCAAAGGTGTAGCATCGAAGACGCGGGAGATGGTCTATTAGAACAGACAGAGACATAAGGATTTTATCCTGGTTCAGGCCTCTCATGATCGAGATAATAGCCCTACATCCAGTCGCCTGGTGGCGTTTTTCTCTATTGAAATGATGGATCCCGGCCCCCTCCCCCATAGGGGCTAGGGGGCTTAAATACAAGATACCCGCGTTATATACATGGTAACTACCCTCTACAATCACGCCACGCTTCCATATTTCCGGCGCACCTTCCCTGGATCTTCGGCTAATTAGTTGATACTTTCCTTCTTAGTGGATTGATCGAATCCACCGAGCATAACCCGAGCTTCCACGCAACTTCCTGAGCACAGTTACTCGTATTTTCCTGGCGTGCTCGAAGCCGAGCACTACAACTCGTGCGACGGGCACGGATGCTCAGAACCGGGTAGAGAGCTCCTAGCCGATCGGGCGGGCCGATTGGTCGTCAGACGCTCGTTGGTCGTCTTTGGGGACATTGTCCAAGGGTAAAGATGGTTGGTTAAGAAACTGGCTTCCAGGGTACTATGGGAAATATCCAATCCCCGACAGAAGTATAGTAAAAAAGATTTATTAAATCTGCATGCAAAACTTATATTTGTAAACAAGATCATTCAAACTATAGATCTTATATTTATCAACCGAGGGAGTATATAGGTAGCTAGTATGTAACTGTTAGCTTCAAGAAAATCTAAAATACTATGCACCAAGTCATTGCATCCGAATAGCTAAAAGCATATTTAATTGGAGTGTGTTGTTCAGATTCTTCTTCCAATTCTGAAATTGACTTAATACGTGCATGTCCAGTAATTTAAATAAAATTCATCATATTCCTATGGTTTGATACTAAATTCAAAGTACATTTTGACTCTTGAAGTACGAAAACTACGGATTATATATTTTTTTATTTTCCCTGTTATTAATGAGAGAATTTCTATTTTATTTTAATTGAGTAATTTATTGTTTTTTTAATCTAGGGTTATGATAGAAGCTTAATCGTCTCAATGTCAGAGCTATTTGTACTAATCTAAGAACCAAACATGCATCTGAGCCTTTTCTCCACGGTTGAGCGTCTAGACTCTAGAGTCTAGACAATAGCTGTTTTTCTATCCGGACTTAACTAAAAGTTGTACTCATTTAATCTATGGCATCTATTAGTTTTATTCCGATTGTACGCATGCTGCCTTTTTTTAATTTGATTTATATCTATGTATATATTGGTAAGCATACGTCAAATTCTCTTTCCATAATATGACACAAGATAAATCTAAACCGATCAATCCACAATTTACATAGTCGAGATGTTTTCTTTTTCTGATTAATGTTGTAATTTCGTCAAATTTTCTTTCTGTAATACCCCCTCCGTTTCACAATGGTTGTAGTTATAGCTAAATTCACACAAAATAAGGTGACGTGAAAAATGACTTGTCTACCCTCATTTAATTCGTCACCTTTGTAATTAATAAAAGGTATCTGAACAGATTAGCTAAACAGATGGCTACATTGATGAAGGGTACAAAGATCATATTGCCTCTAAAATTGTATTGGAATGTGAAAACTATAACCATTTTGATAAAAAATTTTGAATACTAGAACTATAACCATTATGAGACGGAGGAAGTATTACACAAGATAAATCTAAGGGGCTGTTTGGTTTGTTACCAATGCTTGCCAATACTTGCCATGCCAAATATTGGTAGTGTTGATTAAATTTGGCAAGCATTTGGTTTGCAACCAAACTTTGGCTAGATTCTTTTCTCCATTGCCATGCCAAATTTTTCTAGTTCATTTTCTTGCCAATAGTTGGCCAAACTTTGGCCACCAATTTGAGCACCAAATTTTTGGCTAGCCAATTCTTGGCAAGGTTGAACTTGGCAATTTTGGCTTCAAACCAAACAGCCCCTAAGCCTTATGTTCAATCAATCCACAATTTACATGGTCAAGATGTTTTCTTTTTCCAATCAAATTGCAAATTTTTAGTTTCTTTTTCTTTTTCTATGATTAATGTGGTAATTTCTAGTTTTTGACCCTTATAAGATTATCGTAGGGCTGCTATGAGAGCCTCCAATTAGTATAGATATATTCAAAAAAAAAATTCTATAATATGACACATGATAAATCTAAGCCATAGGTCCAATCAATCCACAATTTACATAGTCAAGGTATTTTCCTTTTCCGATTAACAAGAGAATTTCTAATTTTTTTCTTATTTTTCCACGATTAATGTGGTAATTACGTCAAATTTTCTTTCTATAATGACACAAGATAAATCTAAGTCGCAGCTTCAATCAATCCATAATTTATATGATTAAGATGTTTTTCTTTTCTAGGAATTTCAGTTTCCTTTTCTTTTTCTACTATTAATATGGTAATTTCAAGCTTTTTGACCTCCTAAGAGCATCTCCAGCAAGAGCCCCTAAAACAGGGTCCCTATTTTAGATTTAGAGACTCCCCCTATTTTTTGTGGTCCTGTTTTCAGAGCACAAGTTTAGCAACAGCCCCTAAATCTCAGCCCTTATTTTACTTTTTCTCCTATTTTGACATATCCGCTATGTATAATCTTCATTTGACACCACTAAAATTCAATCAAAAATATTTGTAATACATAAAACATAAGCATATTAACATTTACAATTTAAAAACATGATATTTCAAATTTAAATTTAAAATTTTCAAAACCTGATAAATAGATAAATAGAAACTCCGAACAATGAATCAAACTACGAAGCGTTGTGAATTGCCCACAAATGCTCAATAAGATCATCTCGAAGCCTCTCATGTATTTCTGTCTTCAATAATAGAGGATGTACTCGTGTCCCTGGGAATTGGGGCTGAGGAGGCAAATTTAGAGGCCTTATAATTTTAGGGGCTTGAATTGGGGCCTGCTGGATCTGTTTTTTTTTACTACGCTCCCTATTTTAAAGTTTAGGGGCTGATTTAAGGGCTCTGCCGAAGATGCTCTAAGAGCATCTCCAAGAGAGAGCCCTAAAAATAAGCCTTAAACTTTAATTTAGGACCCCAACTAATTAGATTTAGGGCTCCAATAAAATATTCGCTCCAGCAATTAGACCTTAAAACCCAACGAAGATAGGACTCAATCACAGAGTTGCTAAATATAGTTACTCTCCTAGAGGCCCTAAAACAATTTGCTAAATTTTAACAATTTAGAGTCTTTGTTGGAGTTAATCTTTTCCCCCAAAAACCCTATAATTCAAATTACGACCATATTTTAGAGTCTTTGTTGGAGTTAATTTGTCTTTTTTGTAACTTCTAGCATATGACGAATTTGATCATGAAATTTTATACGTAGATAGGGTAAGTTGAGATGTACATCTATGATTTTTTTCAGAATTTTTTGAAACTTTTTTTAGTTTGATTGCACCAAACTGTTGATTGCACAGGATATGCCCCCCTCTTAGAGATGCTCTAAGATACCAATTAGTATAGATAGATCGATCCTCCTCTGCATCGAGATTGGTGAGATGAACATCTATCCAAAAGCGAAGAAGATCGGTAGGGACATGCAACTACTAACCACATACACTGTGACTGCCCGACCACTCGGGTCTCCGGCACAAGTGGCAGACAGGAGACGCCCATTTGATGGAATCGCATTCGCAGGTCATACTTTGCACACTAATTTCCAATGGCATTTCAATACCAATCCGACTGGTATGTACACACACGTCAACTTGGCAACTTGTCCAAACCGTTCCATCCCATCAGATGAGCGTGTAGTCTTGTACATCAATCAACAGAAAATCGGAATGGTTCTCAGCAACGTAAGCATAATCAGTGGCCTTCATATGCTGAGATCATTTGAGAAATTTTTACTAGGAGGTTGTTCGCGGTTTCGTCCTTCGGGTGTGGGGATATCAGTTCTTGGTACCGGTGTAGAGTACCAGTGAAATCTGTGAACAATCCATCAACCCCCATGGTGTTTATCCAGAAATCGTACTCAGTGTAGGGGTCCTGATGAAAGTTGAAGTGCAGGAACTGGTTCTCGTTCCTGTACGTGTAAGGGTGTACCTGCAGCAACAAGCCAACAACAGAACACGGTTTAGCATGCTTCCAGATACGAATTACCTCGCATTTTACCAATACTGTCACGCAAGATGTATGCTATAGGCCAGAAAAGGTGACATACAGCAGGATAGCAATTTGGCAGAAAGTCAATACACCCTAATGTGTCAAATTTGAGCTTACCAAGAGCCATTAAGTCAATCAGAATTTGGCTAAACCGGACCATGCGTTACTTGGGCACTTGGCACATTTTTAAATGAATGCACTCCTCCCGATTCAGTGCAGGACAAGGTGAACATCAGGACACCCACATAGCTGCGAATTCTTTATGCAGATGTTGGCAGCCAGGTCATGTCTTTTGTTCCAATTCATTCAGTTACTAATTGGCCAATGCTCATGAGATCAGAAGTAAAAGACAGCCATGATGTGTCATTGTGTTCTTCTGGTTATTCAGAGTGACTGCTGACCAGACTCCAGACACACTTAAACAGAACAAATGTTGAAGGTGGTCTGAAATCTGAAGTATGTTGGGCTCAGAAACACGGCAGTGAATGCATAAAAGCTACCGCAGCTTGTACGTACTAATTTATGAGTATTCATGGAAAGATGTAACTCCAGATAATTGTAAAGAACAGTGTCCACCTAGCGCTAGGCAGGCGGCAGACCGGCGCCTAGCGCCTAGGTGGGCTAGGCGTCTCCTAGGGGAACAGTGGTAAAGAATACAAACAAATATCACACCTGGAGATTATGAGCATGTGCTTTTGCAATAAGATCAGTTGGCGTCATCAAATAGTTTTCTGCAACAGGAACAATAGTGTCTTTCCATGGACCAAGGCCAACAACATAGTTCCTAATATATGCAAGGTAGTCATCTGAAGTGATTTCCCAGTATGACTGCAAGCAAAAAATAACAAGTAATATCCATACAGATGCTTCTACTGAAGTTGCACAAAATGAACACCGAAAGCTTAGAGGTAGTTCATCCAACTATATCATTCATTTTTCTTTCATACCATTGAAATAAATGTATAAGATACATTTTATTGCACAAGATATGTACCAGGTTTGTGTCTTGTGTTCTCACTGTGAAATCATCAATCAGAAAAATCTTGGGAGAGTCTGTCAATTTTGATACATGTACAAGGGAAGTGGGAGCAAAGGATTGTATAAACAATGGCTGTTTTAACCAATTTTCTGACATATATTGACCTTTATATCCATATTTCAGTAACGTATCCACAAATTTGTCCTCAAACTTCTTTCCATCAGCCCACTCGACCTGTCAAGAGAAGAATACAAACTCCTTGCTTACAGCACTTCAGGATTGGAAAATTATCCTAAGATTGTTCTTAACAAATTCAAAGTTTTGGCATACTCAGCTCATAAAAGTCAAGGTAAAGTATTTTTAGGTAAAATATATCGGTTGCTGCATTGTTATCACCACCCGTGTATAAAAAGAAGCTAATTTGCAGGATATATTCTTCAAGAAACAAAGGCATGTTGATACAGTAATTCAGTTGTGACTTGTGAGGCAAAACATAATACAAATCAATGTCTTGAGGCCTGTTTGTTTGCCTGATATTAAAATTATTTGATTCCATGCAAAAGCTAAGCAGTCATCTCATATTATAATCATTTCATAGGAAATTTATGTATTTCACGGCATCTAAGCATACTTCTTTCTGGAAAAGACACAACTAGAGAACGACGGAAATACTAATGAAGTGCCTATTGCTTCTTGACATAATTAGAGAATGGTGAGAATCCTAATAAAGCATCATTTCATAGGAAAAAACTTACATGCTTGTTGATAAAAACTGGGTCTTTAATCTCTGGGTATATTCCAACGGTTCTGGTTGCATCTATGGCGATTGAAATGAATTCTTCAAATGTGATGATCGAAAACTTACCTGCATGACCGGATTTGCAATTGTGTCATCGGGTTGTATCTTTCAAGCTAGTTCATGCATATGAATTCGTCTAGATCAGATGAAGTTAAATGCAAACAAATATGACTCGCCTGACTAAGAATAGGCTACTTATGAGAAATGAAAACATACTTTGGAGAAGAATAAAACACCTATGTCAATCAAGTAATACAATACTACCAGGTATTATTTAGATGGAACTGGGAAGTGGGAAGATAAGTTATTGAAATAAGAACCAATGAATTACATCCAATGCACATCTGAGCTTCCAAGTAAAAACAACAGAATCCCTCTGACTGCTAGCATACTACTGCAGTCATATGGATAATGCATTAGGAGATTTAGGACATGCTGACAACAGTGCATAGCTACATATCAGAATATTTTGGCTGACTACAGTAAACATTGACAGTTAACTGCCACATCTATAGCAATGTTGGTAAGTGGTAATCACAACAGCAGTGCATTATTGACAACATGGTTATCACGGCGCCCCGGCGAGGCGAGTCGCCTCCGGGGCGCCTGGACGTCTAGGCGAATATTAGGCGACCAAAAATAGTAGTAATAAAATTACATTTGCAGCCATATCACATATATGTATATAACATATATACCTTGTAGGAATGCAAATAAATAGCACAACAAGATGACAATTAAGTAGAGAAGCAAATATGAGTATTAAACAAATAAATTAGAACATTATCAATGGCTCAATTTATAGTTTTAGCTTTTTCCTAAATCTTCTCTCTTCTTCTCTCTTTTTTTTTCTCCCCTTCTCTTTTTTTCTTTTCTCTTTCTACCTTATCCTGTCCCTCAGGCAACCTCTCCTTCGGTCCTTCCTGAAAATGTAGAAGGTATGGGAGAGAAAGATGGGAATGCACAGCACACACCCTTGCGCTGGGATTCATTGATTTATATACACGGTACAGGAAGCTATACAAAGCAAGTTCTATAGATGGAAAATCTATACAAGGAAAGGTTACGTATGGTAACTAGCTAAGTATAGAAACTATATACTAGGGAAATCACTGTATGGGATTAGCCATACAAGGCAACACAGGATTCTTTCCAACACTTCCTCCTAGTAACTAGCTAAGTATAGAAACTATATACTAGGGAAATCACTGTATGGGATTAGCCATACAAGGCAACACAGGATTCTTTCCAACACTTCCTCCTCGTAACTAGCTAAGTATAGAAACTATATACTAGGGAAATCACTGTATGGGATTAGCCATACAAGGCAACACAGGATTCTTTCCAACACTTCCTCCTCTACTCCCTCTCTTCCTCTCCCCCCCTCTCTGCTCCCGCTCGCCCCCCCAGATGGCTCCCTCTCTCTTCCTCTCCCTCTCTCTCTGCTCCCGCCCGCGCCCCCAGATGGGCTCCCTCCCCCCCCCCCCCGCGCCCCCTCCCTTGGCGGCGCCCTCCTCCCCGCGCCCCCTCCCCTAGCGGCGCCGCTCCTCCTCCACGGCTCTTCCCCGCGCCGCCCCTCCTCCCCTCGTCTCACCTCTCCACCGACACAACCTCCCTCCATTAGGCGGCTGCCCGACGTGCTCCCGGTGACGCCTAATCGCCCGGGGCGACGCCTAGAGAGGCCAGGCGACCGCCTTTCCTCCTCCAGGTGCGGCGAGCCACCACGGCGGGGAGCGCGGACCGACTGGACGCCTAGGCGACGCCATGATAACCATGATTGACAACATAATGCACATGCATATGAAAAGATTCATATTGTTGATATTTGGAAGTACAACATCATGATCCATAGAAGAGGATAATGATATCACGTGCAATGATCACGGTAAACAAAAACAAAAGAAAAATGCTCAAGGGCACGTACCATTGTATTGTTGATCTCTGAATGTGTATCTCTGCTTCACTTTCAGTGTTTTAAGTTCCTCAAGTGTGAAGTCCACTGCAGATGAACACCTGAATATTAGTATGAATAATCAAGAAGCGATAGCTTTACAGGTTTATCATTCTCATTCAGTGTCCATCCTAGTGATATGCAGTTCGAAACCGCCAAGTGTTGTTTAGTGCCAGTTCTTTTCTGCATCAGGCATAGATCAACCGATATGATCTTGCCTGGTTTAGATAAAAGTGCGTTGACGAAACATTTACTGAGAAAATAAAAAGGCAAAGAGTGAAAGAACAAATATGAACAAACTTTGCATTACAACCACGAATAGAATGTGATAAATGTTCTCTATGCCGGTGTCCATTAGCCAGTCATGCAAGTGAACAGCAGTTAGTTTGTGGCATTCCCTTCGGAAATACCATAATACAAGTTGCTAGTGCAGGCATAATGCACTGCTGGGTAATGATTGTTAAAAAACATGCACGCACTAGTGTCAACTCAACTGTAATGAACTCCAGAATTTGAGTCAAGGAATAATCTGATGGAATCCATTGTTAATTTGTTACACACCTCTATTGCTTACTTTTGATGTTGCAAATATGCATCTTACAAGGATTTACAAGAACAGGTGAAGAAATTAGGGTTGGTTGTAATATTCAAACCTACAAACCAGCCAGTAACATTGGACCATTCCACCTCGTAGGTTCTTCTTCGATTAGCAAACTCCTTACGGCTGGCAACATCAGTTGTGTCATCAAGTGTTACATCATGAAAGCAGATCAAGACCCCATCTTTGCTAGCAAGGATGTCAGTTTCTATAAAATCCGCACCTTCTTCAATAGCCCTCTGCAATATGAAAAGGGTTTTTTATATATAAAATCTAATTTTCCAATGGTGAAAAATGAAAATATCAAAGGAAATAAAGTTAACAAAATTGAATTCAACACCCATTTGCAATGGCCAATACAATGAAAACTAACCAGCAAATGGTACCAATACTTTTGTTTGAAAGTCCTTTAGGTGTATTCTCTTAAGAAAGCTACATCATTCCATATGCAAAAAGAAAAATATTGTTTTATTTTATAACAAGTAGTTGAGCTGTACCAGGTAAGCAGCAGCTGTTTCCTCAGGAATTTCCCCATTTGAGCCACGGTGAGCAATGTTGTATGGTCGAAATGTCTGTATGGGCTTCTTCTCTTCAGTATTTGTCTTACTTGGTAGCGGAAAGAGTGGTCTAGCAATGACCACATGTAACAGTAGCAGAAGAAGAAAAGGAATATTACCTGCCAATGGGGACAGGACAAATAAATACAGGGGCAGGCTAATGATAAACATGCAAATAAAACTATAATAACAAAACTTAAAACGTGAAAATAATTAACATTTTATAAGTGATATTTTGTAGGCAGCATAGAAATATGCAATACTATATTATGAGAGAGTCAGCCTGTTTTATTAAGTGATATTAACGCTGCTATTAGAAATCTCCAACTACTGCAAAGAATTAATCAAAAAGGAAAGTGGTTGATGATATGCCATCAGTGACAAATATAACTACCAGAGTCCTCAAGTAATGATATTTAAACTATTATTCATGTAGTCCAAGGGAATATGTAATGCAGAAAACGTTACTCAGAGTTGGCCTTGAGTGTAAAACATATACATATATATATGTACACACACACATAGACATATAGATATAAAATTTTCTAAATAACGGTAAACGTTAACAAACAATTGCCCCACCTTTTAGTGTTTATACGGTAAAAGGCCTTGTAAACGGACTTATAAACAGTTTTACTACTTAAAATTTATATATACATATAGATATAAAATTTTCTAAATAACGGTAAACGTTAACAAACAATTGCCCCACCTTTTAGTGTTTATACGGTAAAAGGCCTTGTAAACGGACTTATAAACAGTTTTACTACTTAAAATTTATATATATATATATATAGTACAATTATCTGGGACACCATAGTGCCTGGGCACCATGATTCAAAACAGGTATTTTCCTTATTTATTTGCATTTGAAATTTTTTGAAATTTTTAGGATGTTGAGTTTAACCAGTTTACTAACTAGTTCAAACAATCTTGAACTAAAATTCGAACTAGAGTTTCCTTTTTTGATGATAGTTTGATTGTAGATATGTGCTGATTATATATATAAATCAGCAAATCATGTAATCTAAATTCGTTCAAATCTTTGAATTCGAGCATATTTTTTCAAAGGTATATGTTTCATTTGAATTGTTATAGATGGGTATATACCATAAAACTGAAAGTTACAAAAAATAAACCCGAATTTGACTTGAATTCATGCATTTAAAATCATGGTGCCCAACCTATTACGGCGTCCTATATATATATGAAGCCCGTTTTGTACTCCCTACCTCTATTTGGTTGATAATAACTTCCTAATTAGGAGGAGCCAGTTAATAACTTCCACTTATGTAATATGCTTCCACTTGCGTACCACTAGTTAATGTACAAGGAGTAGGGAGTACATACTCCTGGTAGTATGCTTTCATTTTCATATATGTATGTATGTATGTATATATATATATGTATGTATGTATATATATATGAAGCTTTTTTCGTACTCTTGGGAGTATGTACTCCCACCTCCAGTATACCACTTAAACGAATGTGTTATACTCCTTTATCACTTTCAATATACTCCAATAATAATTCTAAGATATTACAATGCGACATTGTTAAAAAAAAATCATCGAAGCCCTTTATTTTTGGCTATATACCCTTTTCCATATGTAAAAAGAGTATATAAACAAATTATGATATAAACGGTGGAATTTGATGAAATTTTTCGTGGAACTCACTTTGAAATATCTTCTAATCATTATTAAACTATACTCAAAAGGATTAAGAAGTATAACAACATCATTTAAGCAGTATATTGAGAGTGAGAGTACGTACTCCCAAGTTTTGTACGTACTCTCACCTATAATATACTACCTAAACGAACGTATTATACTCCTTTATCACTTTTGATATACTTAAATACTAACTCTAACATACTGCAATGCGACATGGTTGTAAAAAAAATTCATCGGAGCCCTTTAATTTTGTTGTATACCTATTTTTATATGTAAAAGCAGTATATACACAAATTATGCTATAAAAAGTGAACTTTGATGAAATTTTTCATGGAATTCACTTTGGAGTATCTTATAATCAATATTAGAGTATACTAAAAAAGATAAAGAGGTATAACAACATCATTTGAACGGGGTGTGTGTGTGTGTGTGTGTGTGTATGAAAATGGTTCCATACTCCCACCTTCAGTATACCTCTTAAATGTTGTCTTTGTACCTCTTTATTATTTTGAGTATACTCTAATACTGATTATAAAATACTTCAAAGTGATTTCTATGAAAAATTTCATCAAAATCCACTCTTTACAGCATAATTTATGTACATCCTTCTTTTTTATATGGAAAAGGCTATATAACAAAAAATAAAGAGTTTCAATTAAATTTTTTCAACCATATCGCATTAAAGTATCTTAGAATTAGTATTGAAGTACACTGAAAGTGATAAAGGAGTATAACATATTCGTTTAAATAGTATATTGGAAGTGGGAGTACGTACTCCTAAGAGTACAGAAAAGGCCTACACACACACACATAGAGAGAGAGATCAAGTTTCGCTTAGGCGCTCGGCGGCAGGCCTCCGCCCCGATTGAGCGCTAATTGGCCGGCTAGGCAAGGGGAGCGCCTACGCGGAAGCTAGGCGGCGCTGGGCGCGGCGGTTCCTCGGTGGATGATTTGGTTTCTTCAAAGGAGAACCGGCGATGACCTAAACCGCATTGGACCGAGGGTTGGTTTTGGGAAGCCATCGTTGAATCCCCTTCTGCGCTGCACCGGATCTACCTTGCCGCCGGCCGCTATCTATTCTTCCCGACTTGATTCAACCTCCCGTTGGTCCAGCCTCCGCTGCTGCTGCTTGCTGCTGCTTGCTCCTTGCTGCTTGGTGCATGGTGCTTGGTGATGATGCATTGCTGCTTTGTGCATGGTGCGGTGATACTTGCTGCTGCAGATGCTATTCACCCGCCTAGCGCCTAACGCCTAGGATAACATTGATATATATATATATATATATATATATATATATGTATATATATATATATATATATATATATATGTATATGTATGTACTATTGGGTCCTAGGATAACATTGATATATGTATACGTATACATATATACGTATACATATATCAACGTATACATATGTATATGTATACGTATACATATACATATGTATATATATAGGAAGCATTTTCTGTACTATTGGGAGTACGTACTCCCACATCCAGTATACCACTTAAACGAACGTGTTATACTCTTTTATCATTTTTAATATACTTCAATAATAATTCTAAGATACTACAATACGATATTGTTGAAAAAAAAATTCGGAGCTCTTTATTTCTTGCTATATACCATTTTTCATGTGTAAAAAGAGTATATAAACAAATTATGCTATAAAGGGTGGACTTTGATGAAATTTTTCGTGAAACTCACGTTGAAGTATCTTATAATCAGTATTAGAGTATACTCAAAAGGATAAAGAAGTATAACAACATCATTTATGCAGTATATTGAGAGTGAGAGTACATACTCCCAGGGGTATAAAACAATTATATATATATATATACCCACCACTTTAAGGTGTTACCCATGCAGCCCTCAACGTGAACTATCCTATCTGGTTTCAACGCACGAGATGGAGGTGGGATGAACTCCCCAAGGACCCCAACCACTAACATAGGGGGTTTTCTGCAAATTAAGGTGGGTTACACTAGATATGTTGCCATATACATATATACATACACGCATATGTATATACATACATACACCTATATATATATGTATATATATGATGCTTTATAACTAGAAAAAAGTTACCATAAGCGTACGGATTTAGGTTGGAGTTATATGGATATAATATGTAGAAGGCCGGATGGTATATGGAGAAGACGTGGCTAACTATGATATATGAGACAGAAGAAAGAATAATCCAGCTGCTCACTTTGTTTTCTACTTCTGCGCGTGTATATATAAGAATATGCACGTTTGGGCTATGGATAGAGCCAAAGAGAGATTCCTTATTGTTCAGAAAGAAGTAAACCCCTCTATTTTTAATTGTTACTTTTCTTTCTTTTGTCTCTTTTGCTATGCTATTGCATTGTATACTAAGGTGACAACTCACGGGATCGTGTCTGCGAGTTTCTTTTATGGCACTTATTCAGATTTGAAAAACAAAATACATCACACCTGTTCCCCTCCGGTGTAAAATAAGTATATGTCGATCTAATTTGCCCAATGAAGTCACCATTTTCCCAGTTTGCCTACAAACATATAGTAGCACTACAGAAAAGTACTGACTATCTCCAGCAATTTTCCTTCATTCCATTCCCTTCCTCATGTTTATTCTCTTTATTTTCTATCATCTCCAACAGCATCCCCTCAAGGAAATTTGTGCAGGGATTGGAACCGTCCGAAGGGAATCGTGAGGATCTGTTTGTGAAGGGATTTGGAGGCTGAAGGGAAACTGCTGGAGATAGTCTAAACTCCATGTTACTACTGTATCCATTTCACCGGCCATAACTAACTAAAAATAGTCACACTCCTAACTGAGAACTACTGCTAACACGGGACAACTTGTATGAAATCTCTCAGGAGAGCCACGGATAAGCAATTCCAGAGCAAGCTCATCGGCCACAACCACAACCATCCAAGTGCAGACTTGCACAATCCTAGCCTGCACAGATAGCATAGCAGCCACTGATTGCCTTATCGCCGTATCACGAAACCAAACCTTAATTCATGCCAGATTATCGCCATGCCCCAGTTAACCGGGCGTAGGGGATCACAAATTCAGTACCATACATGAGGGGAAAAGAGGCGACCACCAAACCATCCATTGCAATTTACATAAGGTTTGATAGATCGGCGCTGCAGGAATGAAGAATAACAGACGAATCGAGGAAGAGGGGAACTCACAGAGAGAAGGGCGCATGCTGCTGCTGCTACACTGCTCTCTCTCCCTGTTTCCTCCGCCGCTACGCTTCCCAGACCAATGAGGAGAGAGAGTCTCCTTGCAGAGAGGGGGAGAGGCCTAGAGATTTGTTTCCGGCCTAGTAGACGGCATATTCGGGGGAGCGGCTAATTTATGCTCGGACCATCTGCTTGGGATTGGGATCATCTGTCTGCCATGCATTTAAACTTACAGTACGAATCTTAAAGTATATCAACGGTAAAGTATATCAACGGTATTAATTACTTTAGGGTAGCATGAGAAAAACATAAGACCTATGTAGAATTGTTGATCTTAAGCAATCAGTACTGTTAATATACTTTAAGATTCGTGTTGTAAGTCTAAATGCATATCATGCCTTTAGATTTGTAAAGGCAGATGATCTTAATGCCTGTTTGGGAGCCGAATATGCTCGTGTTAGCTCACTTACAGGTGGGGCCGGAGCCTCTATAATTCCCGTGCGTTGGATTGCGGTGTGAGCTGTGTGGCAGGGATGTCGTCATGCGACAATTTTTTAAAAAAAATTCGTCATGTGCGTGATGTGCATTGGATTGTAAAAATAATTTATTCTTTATAAACATCGATAGATAATACGTGTTACTTATCACGCTCTCATACCACGAAAATAGCTACCGAGCTCGCTACCGTAGCTACCGAGAGCTATAGGAACTCGGTAGCTTCTTTCGCGGTGCAAGAGCGTGACAGGTGACACGTGATAGTTATCGATTTATGGAGTTCGGTAGTCTCTTTCATGGTGCATGAGTTTGGTATGTGATATGTGTTATCTGTTGATATTTTTGTGGTCGAAGATGTGACTATTTTTTACGATTATGTTTGGAAAGATAACATATTTAAAAAAAAATTGTCACCAGCCTGGAAAAGTAATGAAATCGCGACCGTGACGGGCTTTCTCGGGAATATTATGCTCCTTGCCAGTGTGGGCCGACGCGCCCGCGGGCCGTGTGGATTAACCGATGGACATGTTTTTTTCGCCTCTGCTCGTTTGGACGGTGTACTTTTCCGTCCATATTTCTTCCTCGCCGGTGCGATGCAGGTACATCAAAGGTTTGCAAGAAAAGTTGATTTTTTTTTAAATTACAACGGAGGACCCATACTCTCACACACACTATTCACACCACACCACACGACACATGCGTAGACATATACATCCGGTATATAAACTCAGGAGAAAGGGCATCGGAGGGCTGCCCCACGTGGCGCCAGGCGCATTTGCAAAGAGACTCTTCCGTTTCTCCGAATTATAGATGGGTCTCTGCAAATTTACGATTAGGTTCTACGCGATTTTTTGTGAGGAGAAGAAAGTTTTTCGCGGTTCGTATTTAGGTCCCTCGCTCGCTACTTTACGGAAAGACCCTCCCGTTAAATGTAAATCGCGAGCGCGCTCTTTTTTACTTTTTCGGGATAGCGGTGACCGGTGAGGTCCAAAAATATAACAAACAAGTTCCCGGTTTTTGCATCCAGGTCCTTTCTTCGTTTTCTCCTGAAAAAATATTTTCGTGAACAGAAAGATGTGTACTTTTTCTCCGGCTCGGTTTCTAAGGTTTCTTAGGCCTCGGGCCTCCAAAAATTTTGAAAATACGTCTAGGTCTATTTTTTCCTTCGAAAAAAAACGCAAAATCATGTCCTTTCTCCGTTTTCCCCGAAAAAATATTTTCGTCAACAGAAAGATGTGTACTTATTTTCCGTATCGGTCTCTAAGGTTTCTTGAGCCTCTAAAATTTTTGAAAATGCGTCTAGGTCTATTTTTCCTCCGAAAAAAAACGCAAAATTATTTTTGGTTCACGCGCGCGGCGTGCGCCGCGCTTACGGGCCTAGTACTACTAGGAAGCAAATTAAAACCGTATTAGAATTTAGCAAATTTGCTATAGGCAATCGATTGGGGTAGCGATCCTAATTATCCTGGTCCTTACCATCGTAGACATATTCTTCCTCTAAAAATAAAAATAAAGTAAGGGTGAGTACATAAATCACTCATCAAGTTGTGTATAGAATGCAAGTCTATTATAACTAAATGCAACGTTTATTCCAAAAGAATAGATGATATGGCTATTTTGCATAAAGCAGTATTTTAACTTTAAAATATAACTCATAATTTCACAAGCATCATTTGACCAAATATAAACTACTCACGGATTCCCAAACCACTATTTTTCTTTAAAACAAAACCAGAAGATCTACAATGTGAAAGCGCACCTTACCCGCCCCTGATCGTGGGTACGGCTACTTAACTAGTTTTAACTCTTTAGAGTGTATACAGCTTTACCCATAAGACATAATTGTCTCTTGTTGCCATGCATAATTAACACACTTCCTTTAGTGTGCGACAGAGAGATTATGATAAGGCTTTTACAATGTACCACCCTGCTATTAACCTCGCCTGCTAAGATTTCACCGCCAAAGGGTTCCATCTGCCCAGTCGAAAGTTCCCTCTTGCGCCTTGCGAGTGTCCCCATCTAAGACTCACATTCCTCCAACTAGCGAAACCAATAACGAGACGCACAAATTAATTGACCAGGTCGTACCCATATAGATTTGTGGTTGTACGGTAGTGCTCAGTCCAAGATAACACAAGCTTTAGTCCTTAATTGACTAGAACGGAACAACCACTTTACACGATCTCGTGCATCCTTGCACCTACCTGGCTTTCTATCCACTTCGGTCTAAAACCATTTTTCCATTTATTTATTTTATAAACAACAGCAATACCTATTGCTATTACTTCACAAATGAGTTTAAATCAGGTTTTGAAGTAATACCTAATAATGGCACAATACCGAAGTGATTAAACTAGACTAAGCAATTCTACTGTATTATGCTACTTTGCTAATCATCCTCAAATATATAGATAATATCATCTAGGGTGACAAGGGTAAACAATGATCAATACCAAAAATGTTAGAAATTTAACCAAGCCTTAAGACTAAATTTAAAGTACATTATATAAAAGTATGTGTGCAATAATTTAAAATAACATAGATTTTGTAAATTGGGTTCAATATTATCAAATCACAACTTACCTTGGAAAAGCCCTTGCTCTGGATCTGAACCTTGATCTCGAGGCAATGCTTCACTCTCGTACACTCCTGGTACTTCAATGTTTACGGGAATCGAGGGAGAACAACAAATAAATACAAAACAGAGAACAAACAAGATCCAAAAATCAAATAAATTCACCAGTAAATACAGATTTAATTTACAAGTTTTTAGAAACTGGAATCGTCTCAATCGGAGCTCGTATAAGTAAGAAAATGCTCTCGAAAGATTGAAATAAAATAAAAAGAATAAATCCTAATTTCACGAATTATTTCTCTACTGGAAATTGGATTCATGACATCATGCTGATGTCACTGCACTAATGGGTTTTGGTCGAATTAATTTTCTAAAAGGAAAATATAATTACGACATCACGCTGACGTCAGTAGTAATAATTACAGAGAATAAAAATAAATATAGAAATCTATATTATATTGATAGGTGGGACCCACGGTCTATATACCGGGTCCATGGAAATAGCTCGATCCACGGGGATGTTGACTATCGGGTGACGCGTGGCGGCGGCTGACATAGGCGCTCGCGTTGGCGCAAGGGCTAACGTTGGCAGCAAGCGCAGATGACATCATCGGCTGACGTCACGAGGGTCAGCAACGGTGCGACTTCACCTGAGATGGGGAAGATGACATGGACGAGGTGAGGGAGCAAATAGATCAGGCTCGGATCTTGGGGTAAAGTAATGCGGCCGACGAGAGGAGCTCAATGGGACCAACAGCATCGACGAAAGCCTCACCGGCGGCGGAGATCGAAGGTGAAGAACTTCAAAGGCACTGCGGTGGAAATCGACATCTAGGGTTAGCTCAGAGCGACGAAATCGTGTGGCAAACCTCGGAAAAAGAGAGAGAGGAAAGTGGTAGCAACCTTTATAGGCACAAACGCCCATGTCTCCGGCTCGGATAAGACTCGAATTGGCCCGGATTTGGTGGCGGCAGGTGTGGGATTCAGGCGCGACGATAACATCCGGCACGAAGATGAGGAAGAGGTGGCTGACGGGTAGGCCCCGTCAGTCAGTGGACGGTCGAGGAGGGTCGGGCTACGGCGGGTAGCGGGAACGGGGCAAGCGAATCGGGCCAAAGCAAGCCATCGCGTAGCGGGCTAGCTGACGAAAAGAAATGGGCCATCTAGGGATTCGACCTAAAAGCCAAAACTATTTTTTTAACTCTTTTGCAAATAAAATAATTTAAAAAATTTGTTTGGCTTCAAATAAACAATAAAATACTTATAAAAATTTCCAAAAATATTTTGAGACATAGAGCTCAAATAAAGTATTTTTGACAAAAGTTTGTAAAACCTTTGCACAAATTTTAATATTATTAGCTAAAGGTTTTATACAAAAATATTATTTTAAAATCCAAATAAATTAAGGAAAATCCAGAAAATTATAAAATGCATTAAAATTCATTGAAGGTTAAAATTGGAATGTTACAGTCTAGTCGTCAAATAAACCTTAGCACACGTGCGTAATTGCTCTTAGTTTTCTAGCACCCACAAAACATGCGCACACATATGTAATTGCTCTTATTTTATATGAAAGAAATAAAAAATGTTGACCCTAAGCTAGAAAAAGAGTGTTGCCACTAGAAATTAATTCTAAGGTGGGTTTGGCAAAATAGCTACAATGTAGTGGGGTGAATGCAAAGACGTTCGATTCATTCACTTAGGCCCTGTTTGGAAGCAAAATTTTTCAATACCATGGTATTACAAAGCCATGGTTTGGAAATTGTTTTGGCATAAATACCATGGTTTCACTTACCACCATTGAAACCATGGTTTTTCTTGAAACTATAAACTGTTTGGCTACAAAATCTTTTGTATGGTATTTTCAAAGTATTGATACCTCTCTCTCTACACTAGTCTCAGAAGCCCAAAACTCCACTCTGAGTAGAGTTTTCAATACTCCAAAAATACTATGGTATTGGCAATACTATGGTTTTCAAAATATAGTTATTTTGGTTGCTTCCAAACACTTATGGCCAAAAATACCATGCTATTCTCCAAAACAATGGTTTTGCCTAAAAACTATGAAAATACTTTGTTGCCAAACAAGCCCTTAACAACTATCAAACTAATTTTGTTCTTAAGTTTACAAAATTATCTTTTCTACAGGGAAGACAAAGATGCGGTATCCATAGATTAAGCTGCTACAAAAATAAGAAGAGACGAGTCTACCAAGGGTGAAACTGGGTTGGGTACCGGCGAATATTTCAAATCGTGCTTACATCCATTTTTTTAATTGGAGCTGAACACCAACAGACTGGATACGAATTTGGAGTATTTAAGAGATGAATATATGTTGAATACATGATGAATTCGGACCCAAAACTGATAAAATAGTTGAACAATACATAGTTATTCATGTGGACATGAAATTTCAGTTTTATTTTTTTAGATAATAGAAGATTAAATCTTCCGGCCTCTGCATTATGAGATGCACACTACCAAATATTTATTACAAAGTTACAGCAAAAACCTGTCACAAAGGGGTTCAAATAATGAAATAAAGTTGCAACAAGCCAGAAGAAACATGAAATATAAAGTCTCAGTCCGCACACACAGTGGCGAAGCCAGAACTAAATTAGAGTGGGGGCTAAGCTAAACATTTCAACTACTAGTAAAAGCCAAATTCATACATAAATAACCATTTAACAAGTGAAACAAAGTAGAAGTTTATAAGATACTCACATAAATGAAGTTGCTAGGCACACTAGCTACGAGTTGTATTTGGAGGCAACAGGCAAGCACATTCTACGGGTTTTCATCCTTTAAAATCAGTCCATAATTGCTTCATCATCAATAGATTTGAATATTATTTTCTCGGTGTTGTAACACCCCGGCATCTAGTATGCCCGAATGCTACCAAACATAGACTAAACAACACCTAAATACCACTAATAAAGACAAATTACAGCAAAGGAGCAAATGCTAAAACCGAAAAATTCGGCAGCATCTCCTTTGTTTTAACATGATTTGAGACAATAGCAATAACATGCAAGTAATATCATATCATAAGGCATCTAAAGAAGCAATGTAAATGAATATAACAACAACATAAGGCAATAATATCAAGTCCAACCACTCCATAGACTAAAACGAAGCAAGAAAGGGACACGACCACACAATTTAATCCATACACCCAGATTCATGGCACTATTATTATGATCATGACTTAAATTGGTAAATTTGACTGGAACTACATGAAGATGTGTAGCTATTGCCCCTTCCCACATGCCGGTGTCATGGTACCTAAAACAACATAAAATACAAGCGTGAGTTCATCACTCAGCAAGTATATTGCAATGGGTCATACAGAACAATTCAATATTATCATCACTACATAACAAACTTAACATCATGATCAAGTCATACTTCATATGCAACATCATATTCATGTCTCAACCTCATTGAGATCATTTCATCATCATCATGTATGCAATGCAATGCAATGCACATGTCTCCTCGACGCAAATATCGGTATTGCCGAGTGCACACACGTCAGCGTGCACCCACGTCCCCCTTCCATCCCGTAGATGGAGGGTGCCTACTCCTCGCTTCCACTCACCGCGTGGGTGGAATCACGAGGTAGGTTTTACATCCATGGCGCTCTGGATTAGTCATAACTTTCTCACCGACCTTACCGGAATAGTTATGACGTTCTCACCGACCGGGCCAAGTTTCATGCCATGTATGCAAACATATGCCATAATCATTAACCATAAACCATTGCATAGCATCTTAACATACCCTTTTTATCATATCATGGCAAACACTAAGCATGGCAAGATAGCATAACATGGAAACAATTGCATCTAGTCAAGACAAGCAAATAAACCACATGCTACCCATCCCAATACACTTGCCTTAACCTCGGGCGACGGATTGGCGGGGTGAGGAGGGCACTCCCGGGGTCACACCACCTGCACATAGCTGCCATACAATCACAACGTGCCCACAAAACAGTAGGCCCTTGCCCATCTACCCCGATTTCGCAAACTACTCCCGAAAACGAAAAACAGAGAATCTGTCCCCCCCGGACAACAGACTTCGATCTAGCATAACTTTAGTTCTAGGACTCCGAATCGATTAAACGAGTACATCCTCGCGTAGCTTAGGAAATTTCCCAACTTTTTCTAAGTATATGGAAAAACTGATTCGGCCTGTAAAGTGGTTTAATCTGCAGAATATCGTGATCTGTTCCAATCTCGTCACAATTTTGAACACGTTCGGTAAAATGAGCATAACTTTCAAACGGCTGGGTGGAATTGGACGTTTTTTATGTCCACTGAAAGTTATTGAATTTACCTACAACTTCTTCAACAGGCGGACGACCAAATTCCGACTCTAAAATTGCCAGAAACGCGACCGAAGGCTGATGACCCAATCTGTCCGAGGACAGAACGCAGGACAAAGATGGAATCAATCTAAACCCTTCTAATCACAGCACCTGAACATGGACTTTAGGCCAGGATTATCCCTCCTAGCAGCACCTGGACCACCCCAAAAGAGCCACGAATCATTACCTCTTCTCGAAGAGTTGAATGAACGCAAAACTCTCCTTCCTTCCGGCCGCTCCTCCTTCCCGAACCGCTGCGAATTCGCCGGAGATCTCCGGTCCGGTGATCCACCGAGCGGGGAACGAAGAACACCATGGAGGGAGAGGTGTGGGGCTGCTAGGGGAGGGGAGGGTGGCGGCTAGGGAGGGGAAACCCTAATGGGGGCGCAAGGAGGTGGGGGCGCAAGGGAAGAAGGGTGGCCGGCCCTAGGAGGTGGGAGGGAGAGTGGGGGCGCATGGGGGAAGAGGTGGGGCGCCCCCAAGGCTAGGGCTGCTGGTTTGCCCCCCCCCTCATGGGCCCCAAAACCCCCACTGATGGCCCAAAACTCGACCTTCTAGGCCCAAGTCCTCCCGGGAAGGCCCAAACCCTCCCGGAATGGCCCAAAAACCTCTGAAAAGCCCAAAGACACGATATAACCTCGTACCGTATCTGCCGAAACCTATAATGTCACATTTCGTCATTCCGTAGCATCACAGGTGTAATACACCATTAAGTCATTGAGCCAATCATCGGAGACTAACCTCATCGTATGCACAAGTCACTGCAATTGCATCACATGTAAGTCGTTCCCTTCTCACCGAGTCAAAAATTAATGAGTACATGACTAAAGGTAGTAATTAAATCGTTAAAAGAATAGTTTGATAATGTTGATTTATAATTTGTGTGTTGAGTGATTTGCTAAGTAATAATAGTTGTGATGGTTTAATATAAACATGATAAAAAATATAGTGTTGTTTTTTTCTTTTGTTTGGCTAATGACTAAAAGTGGAATGACTAGAATCAAGTATGCGCATGGGCAATGCACGTCATGTGTAGACCATTGCTAGTGACTAGAAGTTAATGAAGGTTTTATGCAACAGCTTTATGCGTTAATTAGTAGATGGGCCGGGCCAAGCTAGTGGATTGGTTACCCGCGTTGCAGCAGGGGCGCACGCCCCAGTGCGCCCCACTGCTAGCTTCGCCAGTGCGCACACGGTCTGTTACTGAATCGCCATCCATGCGTGATGAAGAGATCCATGGCCATGATTTCTAGTGATTTGCATGCCGATAACACCATCTCCCGAGCATCCTGACGTTGAAGCACATATCACGATCGTAGCCAGTTAGTGCAAATATAGATAACCTGCAATAGATTAGATATTTTTTCTATCAAAAACCACATCATTTTGATATAGCCAAATTGACCAACACAAAGCAGCAGCCCCAACCAAAAAGTGGGCCCTTAAATCTTTTCCCATCCCCAATAACCAGTTCCCAAACATATTAGTCATGCTACTAGGGGTGAAAGATTACGAGCCGCTTGTATAACGTGCCATGCAAGACAAACAAACTGGCAGTCAAAAAAGAGGTGTTGAATAGTTTTCTCATTGTTACAAAATAATATTTTTTGCTACCATTCCAGTTTCTTTTACATAAGTTGTCTTTTGTTAATATTACCCCACGACGAAGTACCAAAGAATTTTTTTTTATTTTTAATGGCACTTTAAGCTTCCACAATTGTCGATTTGTAACTGGGATATTTTGATGCATTAAGATTGTATACATCGATTGAACAGAGAACTGCCATTCTGATGGAGATTCCATCGAAAAATGTCTCGTTTTGGTGTTCTCGCAATGGCCCTACGAAAAGACACATTAGGTGGGACAGAACTCATTACTTCAGCTACTATGACATGCTTTTTCCTAATAATATTAAACATCCGAGGGTATTGTGCACTGAGGGGTTGTTCTCAAGCCATATATCATGCCAAAATCGTATTTGGGATCCATCACGAAGTTGAAAAGACCCAAATCGAAAGATGTGATGTTTGACTTTCATTACGCCAACCCAAAAATGAGAGTCCCCTGGCTTACTTTCTGCATGAGAAAGAGTTTTATTCCCCAGATATTTTCTTTTGAGAAGAGTTTGCCAGACACCGTCATCATTTAATAGCTTGAAAAGCCATTTGCTAAGTAAACAGATATTTTTTGACACCAAGATCTTGAATTCCCATGCCTCCTTGATCCTTAGGCTGGCATAATATATTCCACTTAACTAGCCTATACTTTTTGATGGTTGTCACTTTGCCAGAAAAATCTGGATATGTAGTAGTCCAACATTTTAGGCACCCCACATGGTATCTCAAAAAAGGATAGCATAAACATAAGTAAGCTACTATGCACGAAATTTAGAAGTACTAATCTACCTCTAGCAGACAAATGCTTACCCTTCCAACTACTCAAGCGCTTTTCAACTATTTCTTCTATCTCCTTCCACTCACTGATTCTTAGTTTTCTATAATGAATTGGTATGCTAAGGTATTGAAAGGGAAAATTGCCCAACCCACAACCAAAAAAGTTGGGTGTGTTAAACCTCAAATTCCTTAGCAGCACCAAAGCAAAAGATTTCACTTTTATGGAGATTGATTTTGAGACCAGAAAATTGTTCAAATGTACATAGCAATAACTTCAAACTTTTGGTCTTTTCAAAATCATGTTCCATAAATAAGATGGTGTCATCTGCATACTGTAGGATAGATAACCCATCATCCACCAAATGAGGTACTAATCCACCTATCATGTCGCCCTTTTTAGTACGTTCCAAAATAACAGCCAACATATCCACATCGATACTAAATAATATGGGGGATAATGGATCTCCCTGGCGGAGTCTTTTTCGGGTCTAAAAGTACGACTCAATGTCATCATTGACCTTGATGCCAACACTTCCCCCGGTAACAAAACTCTCAACCCACAAACACCATTGTGGTGAGAATCTTTTCATCCTTAAAGTTTGTTGAAGAAATGACCATTTGACCTTATGCATTTTCAAAATTCACTTTAAAAATTACCCCATCCAGTTTTTTCTTATGCATCTCGTGAATTATTTCATGAAGAATGATTGCACCTTCCATTATGTTCCTACCTGGTATAAAAGCTGTTTATGTAGGACATGCAACATTATTAGCAACACTTGTGATCCTGTTAGTACCAACTTTAATGAATTTTACATAGTGTTCTGGGAGGTGTTTTGTTTTGTTTCATTTGAAAAATGGCCTCCCTCACTTGATGATTTGCCCTGTTTTAGTTGATACAATTGATTATTTGTCCTATATGTCTCACTGACATGTGACCACAGTGCCAGTATGTCAGTGAGATATCATGGGGTAAATAATCAATGGTACATGTAAGTGAAGGTAAATCATCAATTATTCTTTAATCTTTTGGCCTGGTTGTGTTTGTGACTGTTGTTGCATTTGATCTTCCTCATTTTTGTCTGATTGTCAGAATTCAAGTTTTCATTTCACCTTTTTTGTGCTCTTTCTTCAATCTTATTCTCGATCAGACGGCTCGAAATAAGGCTAGCTATCGAGTTTAACCAGCCATATCTTCTCTAGAAATTGACATGGCTCAATATAAAATTATTTTATTTATTATTTAAGTAGTTATTTTAAATTTGAACCATCAAATCATTATCGAACTGAATCTTATTAATTTTTTCGTTTAAAATATACTTATTTTAATTTTATAACTATTAACTATAGTAATCGAATGCATTTTGATCGGTGTTAGGGGTGGAAAAAAAACTCGAAACTCACGAGTTAAACGAGTACTTGCAAACTCGGCTCGACTTGACTCGAACTCGTTCCTTAACGAGTCGAGTCGAGCTGTGATTTGAACTGGTTTAGATAACAAGTTAAACGAGCCAACTCGTGAATTAAACGAGCCAACTCGCGAGTTTAACGAGTTCTCTAAGTCGGTAAGTATAACTATATATGTGTGAGGCTAGGATGATAACACATGGCATACTGTATAATCTCAACACCAATCCTCTTCTCAGATGAAAATATCGAGTTAAACGAGTTTAACGAGCTAACTCGCGAGTTTAACGAGTCGAGCTGAGCTGAGGTTTGAGCTCGTTGAGATAACGAATCGAGTCGAGCTGACTCGTTATATTACCGAGTTTGACCGAGTCGAGTCGAGTCGAGCCGAGTCAGCTCGTTATCCACCCGTAATCGGTGTGCTCGCCAGCCCTAAGCCGAAGCAGGCTTCGCTCTGCACCCAACGCGAGTTCCACACTTCCACCTCCACCATCTTCTCTTCCTGTTTGTCATATCCCGTGGCCTAGATAGTTCTAAGGCGTGAGATCTCTCAGCAACGAAAGCAAGAACAGAAGGTGGCGGCGGGAGGAAGAACAGAGCAGAACAGAAAGGGGGCGTGGAGAGGAAGAAAGAAGCACAGATAAGCTTTCTTCAGTATATTTTTCAATCCCCTTTCCTGAGTACAGTCTCAACTATTTATATTTCTCTCTCTCTCTCTTACATGTGGGCCGGAGGATCCCAGGTGTGACATTACCGCCCCCACGAGAAATTGCTTGTCCCCAAGCAACCGAATTACCCCAAGACTAACACCAATGTCCTTTGACCGAGCATCTTCAAGCTGCTTCCTAACGTCAGAGATTTCCACACCCCATTCTGTTGATTCACCAAGATAATATGGGACAACAGCTCCACCGTGAAGAGCCATGAAAGCTGAGTACAAGGGGTACTGAGGAATCGAGTAAGGAATGCTATCTTTCTCATTCCTTATCCGTAATTGTGTCATCATGTGCGCCCAAGGACTTGCTCCATCTGAAAAGAAGATGTCATCTGCATTCACACGGAAGTCGTCGCATGAAGTGATCCCAACAGCAATTGCATCACGCAGTCCTTTGATCCCCTGGCTGTGGCTGTATGCTCCTGTTGCTCTTCCAAGAATCGAAGCAAAATTCTGCTTTGCCCGAGAAATAGCATCATCACTGAACAATGACTTGACTTCTTCTCTTTCCAACAAGTATAGATGATCACACAGCGCGAGAACCTTCCTGAAAAATGAAGTTGGTTGCTGTAAAAGCTGAGCATGAATGACAATCTCTCCTCGCACTGCATATTCACAATTTAAAACCTCAAGAGCCTGCTGAAAAGATATCTGTTCTTGGCCATATTCCATTAACTTGCATAATCTCAAAATGAGCACGTCCAGTAAAAGCAGTACCAGGTCCATGACGTGTGCCACCTTCAATCCATCGAATACAGGCGTAAAGCCACCCGGATCCCATGACTTAATTGCCGACAAAATAATCATGGGCATATCCTCATTTTCAGTACTGACTTCACTATTCTGTTCACATTTGAATGATAGCCAATCTTTGAACTTGTTGTTAAGCAGTACTTCCATGACAGAATTTACTGTGCATAATCTGTTGTTGTCAAGATCATGGTCCAGCTGCTCACATGTTTTCTTTATGATCTCCGAGGGGTCAACTTGGAATCCACACTCAAGATTTGGGGGTGTCAACCTGAACTTGGAAAATAGACCAGAACCATGACCAGCAAAAAGCATCTGCACATAGTTGACAAGCAACAACAGCTCATCACTGCTTTTGGTAGGCTTCTGATGGAATTCAAATTCTCGTGCTTCACTGCCTGGTTTTCAATTCCCATCAATCATGCACATTCTCACCTTTCCAGCATCAAGGAATGGAGTATGGCAACGGATGACACCTTGCTGAACAATTTCCATAGATACCTTAACATCACCAAATAGTATTGCAAATGAACTGTCGAAGGGATTGCAAAGAAAGTCTACTGCAATCATAGCCTTTGTACTTTCAAAACAAAATGCCCATTCTGGAGAAACCTCATGAATAAGGAACCATTGGTTTTCAGTCACTGTCATAGAAGCTGAATGCAGAATAGCTTCAAGTTGACCCTCCTCCAACCATGTATCTGAATTTTTCAGGACATCAATAGCATTGGGATAAGAATGGGTTTCAATTTCTTCAGTATGATTGTCTTCAGTTTATAGGCATCTACTGATCTTCCACTTACTGTATCAGTTATATCTTCCAAACCTTTAACCTCTATTGAGCCTTGAGTATCACCATCTAAACTCTCCGTAACACATTTTTCCTCAGAAGATTCAGGCATAGCAGTAACTAACTTGTTGATTTTAACCACTGGCTCTACTCCAGCCACCACATTTTCTTCGCATGATCTGTTCCATTCAACTCCTTTCTTCACACTAGAAACTTATGTTATATTGTCTGACCTAGCATCAACACTTGGTGGATGGCATTCATTTTTATGACCTTGTCTCCAATGAGCTATCTGGCATTTAAAGGAACTCCGAGCTGAATTTACCTCCTCACTTCCAACCTCTTGGCAACCAGTGATCCGGGCCACTGCTGCAACCGTCGCCTCCAATTGTTTGGCAAGGATCTGCTGATCCAACGAGCTCTGTTCCACCATCTTCGCATTCATCTCCACTCGAGTCAACAAGTGTTGCTGGTTGGTGTCGAAGGAGTCCAGCCGCGCCAACAGTTGATCGAGTCTCTCTTGGATGAATGCCAACTCCTCATTTGTCGGCGATGAGATCGTAGTCGATGCGGAAGACGCTGGCGATGGAATCGGGGAGGTGATGGCGGTGGTCGATGTGGCGGCAGATGATGTGGTGCCGAAGAAGCTCGGTTTGATCGCTACAGAGGAAGAGGCTGCTGCGCCGAGGAAGCCATCGCGGCTCGTGATGGTGGCGCGCGGTTGAAATCCTGAGGAAACCGCACGCGAGCCGAGGCGGCGGCGATCCAACGCCGGCTCTGATCCGGCTGGTCGCCGCGGCCGACGAGGATGGCGGCGACGCTGGGACGCTAAGCTTCGGCGCGAATCCGGCGAGGAACGAGGAGGTGATGCGGAGGTGCGGACGACCGGAAAGGCGGACGAAGACGGGAATGGTTGCTGCGGTGCGGAGGACGTGAAGCGCGAGGACGATGCAGTGTTCCCCATCGATGACGGCGACGAGTGGGTCTGCTGCGACTGGAGGTGGCGCGTCGGAGGCCAAGGCGGGTCCGGCCAAGAGGGAATGGCCGGTGCGGGCGCTGATTGAAGCCGAGGTTGAAACCGAAGACTCCGGCTGGACGGCGCGAGGACACTAATGGTCGACGACGGCGATTCGGCGGAAGGAGCGAGCACCAAATCGGAGCCGAAGGGCGACAGTTCCGGAGGCGCGGCGATGGATGGGTAGCTCTGATACCAAGTTGTCATATCCCGTGGCCTAGATAGTTCTAAGGCGTGAGATCTCTCAGCAACGAAAGCAAGAACAGAAGGTGGCGGCGGGAGGAAGAACAGAGCAGAACAGAAAGGGGGCGTGGAGAGAAAGAAAGAAGCACAGATAAGCTTTCTTCAGGCCCTGTTTGGCAGAGCTCCAGATCCCAACTCCACCTCAGAGCTGAAACTTGTAGACTGAAATAAAGTGACTTAAGTTTATAATTTTATTCTAAAATATAAACAAGATGACTTACCTGAACATTCTTAATATACCCACAGCTCCAGCTCCACGAATTTGGTGGAGCTAGGAATACCTAGCTCCACCAACTCCAAGAATTTGGTGGAGCTGGAGCTCTCCCAAACACCCCCTCAGTATATTTTTCAATCCCCTTTCCTGAGTACAGTCTCAACTATTTATATTTCTCTCTCTCTCTTACATGTGGGCCGGAGGATCCCAGGTGTAACACTGTTGTATACCAGGCTACCAGCCGTTCCTGCGCCGGTTGATCTCCCCGCATCAACGAAAAAGAAAAAGGAAAAACAGAAAAGAAAAACAGGAAACCCTCCCCTTCTCGTCGCGCTGCACCCTCCACCCCTGATCCCGATGGCTGCCTCCGCCTCCGCCGCCGGCGCCGGCAAGTCGCTGTTCCAGACCTTCCGCAAATTCTTCAAGAAGCCGTGGGAGATCACCGGCCCGTGCGCCTCGCCCGAGTACCGCAGCGCGCTCCCGGGCGCCCTCGAGTGCCGCCGCCCCTGCCCGGCCACCCTGCTCGACGACGCCCCCAAGGCCGTCGTGCCCACCGCTGACCCGGAGACCGTGTACGATATCAAGTACTACACGCGCGACCGCCGCCGCGACCGCCTGCCCGTCCGCCGCGACCGCCTGCCCGTCCGCCGCACCCTCCTCCGCAAGCCCGATCTCGAGCGCTACATGGCCACCAACCAATTTGACCCCGCCAAGGACTTCCCCGTCCCCTACGTCAACACCGCCGTCGAGGAGGACTACGACGCCGTCGGCGGCGGCTACCAGAAGTGATCCAGGTGAGGGATTTTGCCTCGTGCTGCCTTTAGATCTGAGGCTGGAGCTAGGGTTTCGTATCAGCTGGAAGTACAGTGAGTCAGTGATACGAGAAAATCGGTGGCAAACGTTACTATATAGACCTAACCGTCCTTTTGAGTCAGTGTGTATTTCTGTGCGATTAGAACTGAGGATAGATTTGAGGCGTCACTATGTGTGTAGAGTTGATGAAAATCCAGGCTTGCTGTGTGAAATAATCTTTTTAAAGGGAAATGCTTCATGCCCATTGCATGGGTTTATTTATTACCTGAAGTCAAGCTTAAATATATTATGGGGGTGTTGCTAAATCTGTGGCTTCTAGGCGCAGATCGAATAGCTAATTGACTGGCTTGCAAATAGCAATGTCAAATGAGGAAGCTGTTTTAAAATGAAGCAATTGCCATGAACATTGTTACATTGACATGAACAAGGCACTAGAATTTCCATATTCTGTTTATTGCACGCATTTCGTTCAAGATCTGCTGCTGCATATACTTGTTTTCTGGATGGAGGGATCATGATCTGTTTTTGTTGCTTGTAATTTGATTTGTGAGCAGGTTGTGTTTTAGACTTTTAAGTTGGTTCATACTTATAATTTCTATAGGTGTAACTTTTTACTGCAGGGTAGTCAATTTTGTATTGATTGTTAACTGTACTTTGTTATTCTTTAAAAAGTTATGTATTTTATCATATGTTTAGGAGGACCTGAATTGGCAGGAATGTCAGCTTGTAACATGTATAGAGTGACATATGTTAACATCACCTTTCAATATCAGATTGGCAAACTGTTACAAATCAGTTAGTTGCCTACTCAATCTGAATGAAACTTGGATGTGAGCTTTACATTTTCTTCGGTGGGATATCTAGCGAGTATCTACTGTCAGTTTATTGTTAGAAATATAGCTATCTTTTTAATTCTGAAAGTAGTTGGTTCAAGATACATTGATGTACAGACTAAAAATGGTTGATTATTGTTCCCTTAGGGATTAGGGAGTTCAATGGTTGATTATTGTTCCCTTAGGGATTAGGGAGTTCTTGCGTTTGAGAGTAAATCTGATATGGATCGTGTCTATTATAGAAAGGGGAGGAGAGGATCTGCCGCATAAACCATGCTGCATGCGCCGTTAGCCATGCAAGGCAGATTCCTATTTTGCAGTTTCCTATTTTCCTATTTTTCCTATTTTGCAGATTCCTAATTGGCAGTTTACAATCAGTTGTTACTTTCTATCTTTAGTTTGTTACTTTCCTTGTACCGGAGGATATAAGGGAAAGAAAGCAATAAGAAAAGGCATGCTTCATTGCCGCAAATTCTAATCTAGGCGGTGGTTCAAAACAATAAACCCCAGCAAGACGCAGCCACGACGAGTACGTCGTCAAGCCGCTTGCGACCCGGCCTTCGGTCGGGAACTCGCGCATACGAGCAAGCTCTCGCCGAGTCTGCTCGTTTTAGTTTGGTATCAGAGCCTTGCGCTCCTGGTGCCATGGCCAATCCTGTCGAAGATCGTGTCACCGTTCTCGAAACAGAGGTGAAGGCGATGAGAGGCATGATGGAGGAGATGATGAAGCTTTTGAAGGGGAAGAATCAGGCCATGGAATTGGCGGAAGACGGCGAAAATTCAAAGGCGCATCCGGTTGAACCCGCACGGAGGACGGGCCAGCAGGGAGAACTTCCGCCATGAAGGGGTGGACGGAACTGCCCGGATCGCGAGGAGCAGGCGGCGGGACGGAGAAGAGGTGCAGGACGAGGGGATGAAGAGGATCGCCGATGGATACCTCGCCCTCCGCGGTTCGATCTGCCAGATTATGATGGGCAAGATGATCCGCTTGGATGGTTACGCCGTTGCGAGCGTTTCTTTCGGGTTCATCGGATTCCTGAGGAAGAGTTCGTGGAGATTGCAGGCCTTCATTTATCGGGGGAGGCTCAGGAGGTGTTGGATAGTTGGCAAAGGGATGAACCATGGATCGCATGGGATGATTTTGCTGAGGTGTTCACGCAGCGTTTCACTCGGCATTTGAGTATTGGCCCGTTGGGGGACCTGGTGAACCTCAAGCAAGGTGGCAATGCAGTGGATGAATATGCGAGGGAGTTTCAAAGGCTTCTCGCTCGAACCACGAGGATGAGGAAGGCCGACCAGATGGAAACCTTCATGGCGGGACTCTCTGTGGCCTTGGGTGCAGAGGTTCGCCGAGAGCGACCCCGGGACCTAGCAGAGGCGATCGGAATCGCACGTGAGGCGGAAGCAAGAAAAGCCGCATGGATTGCAGAGGCAATAGAGGGAATGTCCAGTTCGGTGCGGGGTCGAGGTCCATTCCGCAACCAGACGTATAATGCATCGGTGCCGCCAGCCAACTCCGGAAGTTCGGCAAGTGGGTACCAGCCAGGAGGAATGGCGCAACTGGGAAGAGGGTTTGGCGCACAAGTGACCAAGACCGCGAGCAAATCCGCCTAAGGAAGCGGCGGCCACTGACTGCCTTGAATCAGCCCGTGGCCAAGATGCGCAGAGCGAAAGATTTCGGTACCTAGTAGACGACGTTTGAATGCGGACCAATTGGCAGACAGACGTGCCAAGGGTTTGTGCTACAATTGTGATGAGGTGTATTCCAGAGGACATCGCTGCAAGCGTTTGTTTCATTTGGAGGTAGAAGACGTGGAGGAGGGAGACGAAGTCGAGGAAGACGAACCGTGCGAAGACGTGTCCTTGTCTATGATTGCCGCATTGGGTCCTAAGCAGGGGAACACCATGCAAGTTCTGGTGCAAACGGTAAATCATAGTTGGCAGGGACTCATTGATAGTGGCAACACTCATAACTTTGTGAGTGCTTATGCGGCAGGACAGGAGAAGTGGAAGACAAGTCCCAAACAATCATCCAAGAGCACCTTGCAACAAGTGCGAGTGGCGGGAGGAGCTCATCTGCCATGTCTGGGAACATTGGAAGCAGATTTTACCATTCAGGGACAGCAGTTCACGGCTCCATTCATCATTCTTCCCATTGAAGGCTTTGATGTTATATTGGGAGTACAATGGCTTCGCACTCTTGGGGACATACATTGGAACTTCACTGAGCTGACGATGGAGTTCAATTGGGGTGGCGCCCGTGTCCGATTACAAGGTACCCGACGGCCTTCCCAGGTTTCCATGATGCAGTTAGGGGAGAAAGAAGCCACCACCCTGCAAGACCTTTTACACAGTTATGAAGAGATATTTGAGGAGTCGCAGGGGCTTCCACCAAGGCGACAATGTGACCACCGCATCACTTTGGCGGAGGGAACAAATCCAGTGGTGGTGCGTCCGTACAGATACCCCTATCGGCAAAAGGATGAAATAGAGAAGCAGTGTGAAGTCATGCTAAAACAGGGCACCATTAGACCCAGCAGCTCACCGTTCTCATCACCAGTGTTGCTGGTCAAGAAAGCAGATGGAACTTGGCGATTTTGTGTGGATTACCGCGAGTTAAATGCCCGCACGATCAAGGACAAGTTCCCGATACCCGTGGTGGAGGAGTTACTTGATGAGCTAGGCGGCGCACGAATATTCTCCAAATTGGACTTGCGCGCAGGCTATCATCAGGTTCGGATGTGGCCAGCTGACATCGCTAAAACGGCCTTCCGAACACATCACGGCCATTACGAGTTCCTCGTGATGCCTTTTGGGTTATCCAATGCACCATCAACATTCCAGGCACTAATGAATGAGGTGTTGCAGGAATTTTTGCGTCGATTTGTGTTGGTATTCTTCGACGACATCTTGGTGTACAGTCGTTCGGAGGAAGAACACTGGGAGCATTTGCGCTTGGTAATGAGCCGGCTACAATCGCATGGTCTACACCTCAAACGATCAAAATGCGCTTTTGCACAAGATCGTGTGGGGTATTTGGGGCACATCATCTCCCAAAATGGAGTGTCCGCTGATCCAGAAAAGTTGCAAGCAGTAACCAGTTGGCCGCGCCCAATCTCGGTGACAGCTCTCCGAGGGTTTCTGGGCTTAACAGGATACTATCGGCGCTTTGTGCAAGGCTATGCCATCATCGCCGAACCCCTTACAGCACTTCTTCGCAGGAACAGTTTCCAATGGACGGAGACAGCGGAGGAAGCTTTCCATTGCCTCAAACGGGCGCTAGTTTCGGTGCGGTCTTTGCAAATGCCGGATTTTTCTAAGCACCATTCGTAGTGGAGTGCGACGCGTCGGAGCGAGCATTGGCGCGGTCCTTCAACAACACGGTCACCCCATCGCATATTTCAAATAGAGATTGGCGGACCGCCACACCAAATTGGCGGCATATGGCGAGAACTCATCGGGTTATCGAAAGCGCAAGGCGACATTGGAGACCCTATTTATAGAGCGATCGTTTACAGACGAATGCAGACCATGGGAGCCTCAAATTTCTATTGGAACAGGCTCTCATCACTCCTCCTCAAAGAAGACTGCTCAAGAAACTAATGGGATTTGATTTTCGTGTTGAATACAAGCCCAAGGCGTCATAATTTAGCCGCCGACGCCCTCTCCCGAATGCATACCGATGAGCCACGATTGCACGCAGCGCCTCGGCGCCCCATGACGTGACTTCGGCGCGATGGCGTGAAGTACTCACGGATCCGGAGGTCATCCGCTTGGTCTCAAAATGGGGCGGTAACACGGGCCAGCACTCGGCCGATTCACCATCGCTGGCTCAGGCGTCTCCTTCTCAGCCCGCACTGCAAGTAAGAGAGGACAGTGCGCATCCAGATGAGACCGAGCCAACAGTCGCTGCACAGAACCAGTGGGAGGTACGAGAGGGATTGGTTTATCGCAACAATCGTCTTGTCATTCCCGTTTCATCTCCCTTAGTGGAGCAGATCATCGCTTCCATCCATGATCTCACTCATGAAGGAGTTCAGAAGACACTGCATCGTCTCCGGGCCACTTATTTTTGGGACAAACAGCGGGAGTCGGTAGCACGATTTGTGGGCCGATGTACGGTATGCCAGCAAAGAAAGTCCAGCACATTATCTCCGGCCGGCTTGCTTCAACCGCTTCCTGTTCCACACCAAGTATGGGCGGATATTTCCATGGATTTTATAACTGACTTGCCTAAATCTCAAGGCAAAACTATGCTCTTGGTGGTCGTGGATCGCTTGTCCAAGTATGCTCATTTCCTCCCGCTCTCCAGACCAGCGACAGCTCCAACAGTGGCCTAGCTATTCTTTGACCAGGTGGTATGGTTGCACGGCATTCCTGAGTCGATAGTCTCCGACAGGGATCCGGTGTTTCTCAGTACTTTCTGGTAAGACCTTTTCAAGCGGAGTGGAACTACCCTCCTAATGTCGACAGCATACCACCCCCAAACTGATGGGCAGACAGAGGTGGTCAATCGCACAGTCGAAATGTATCTTCGTTGCTTCTGTGCAACAACGCCTGCCGCTTGGACACAATGGGTACCATGGGCGGAGTTTTGCTACAACTCATCGTACCACACCGCCCTCCGCATGACACCTTTTGAGTTAGTCTATGGTCGACCTCCACCTTCACTGTTGCCATATCAACAAGGGGCGACAGTGATCGATGCCGTTGATTGTGCCCTAGTCGACCGGGATGAACAACTGCAACAAGCCCAGCGTCATCTGCTCCAAGCTCAAAACTATATGAAGCAACGTTATGACAAACACCATAGGGAGGTGGCATTTGAAGTCGGCGACTGGGTCTGGCTCAAGCTGCAACACCATCGCCAAGGCTCCATACGAATGAGTCGACAGACCAAGCTGGGCCCTAAATTCTTCGGACCATACCAGCGGAGGCGCCGCGATCGGGCCGCTGTTTCATCACCGACGCCGCGCACCGGAGCTTCGGCTCCACAATGTCTTTCACATTTCCTTGTTAAAGGCATTTAAAGGCGAAAGCCGCCACCAATTAGCTCCTTTACCAGATGATGTCACGCCGACGCCTGAGCCAACCCAGCCTACCCCTCACGACATCATGGCTCAACGCTTCATCAATGGTGCGCGTCAGTTGCTCGTACATTGGTCTGGTGAATCACAAGAGGATGCGACCTGGATTGACGCTATAACATTCCGTCGTTCCTATCCCGATTGCCAGCTTGAGGACAAGCTTGTTTTCCATGGAGGGGGTAATGATATGGATCGTGTCTATTATAGAAAGGGGAGGAGAGGATCTGCCGCATAAACCATGCTGCATGCGCCGTTAGCCATGCAAGGCAGATTCCTATTTTGCAGTTTCCTATTTTCCTATTTTTCCTATTTTGCAGATTCCTAATTGGCAGTTTACAATCAGTTGTTACTTTCTATCTTTAGTTTGTTACTTTCCTTGTACCGGAGGATATAAGGGAAAGAAAGCAATAAGAAAAGGCATGCTTCATTGCCGCAAATTCTAATCTAGGCGGTGGCTCCGAAAACAGCCAAACCTCAAAGACGCAGCCACGCGACGGCAGTCGTCGTCAAGCCGCTTGCGACCCGGCCTTCGGTCGGGAACTCGCGCATACGAGCAAGCTCTCGCCGAGTCTGCTCGTATCAAAATCAACATAGATTGACAATTGATGCAAGTAGCTTCAGATTTATTGCAGTGGATCTTGAGATCTAAACCATGATTAATTTTTATTGGTACTCCCTCTGTCAAAAAATATAAGGTATATTTTGACTTTGCACAAGGATTAAGGTTGCGTTGAAATTGAGAAAGGTATGAGAGAAAATGACTTAGATGTCCCTACTTAATTGTCTTGGAAGATGAAAGATATACTTTGTGTGGGTGGTAATGAACAAATGCATATAGTTGATAGAGAATAAATATGGGTATAAAAGGAAATGCCTCATTAAATCTACACGCAAGCTTTATATTTATGGACAAGACCATTTAAAAAATAAGCTTTATAAACTTGGACGGAGGGAGTAGTTTGCAATATTTTTAGCACCATACTGAAAGTCAGATTTCCATGTTGATTCATACATAAAGAACCTAAATACAATTCTATTTTAGTTTTAGAAACCATGAATGATTGTACCGAGTCATTTTGTAACAGTAAATTCGCATGGGATCGAGGTCCAATGTTACTCTTCCATAACATGCAACGATTGTAAAAATCTGTTAAAGGAAAAAGTGTTTTCATTGTTTGAGTCATGGTTGTCACGGTCTACCTAGCGACCACGGCGCCAAGACGCCATGGCGTCCTCAAGGCGAGCAAAAGGGGTTGGACACTTGAGAGAGCAGATTAGAGAGGCATAGCACAAACATTCACAAATCAGATTAGAGCAGAGGAAGAGAAACAAAACAAGAAAAAGAAGCAGAGGAAGAAGAAGAATACCTGGCGGACGGAGTGGAGGAGGGAGGGGAGCTCGCCAAAGGGAGTGGAGGGAGGGGAGCCCGTCGGCGGCCGGCGCAATGAGGGGCAGAGGTGGCTAGGGTTCCATACCTTGCAGCACCAACTTATCCCGCCCACCCCTGCCAGCTGGCCAAGGTGGGGCACCTAGCCGCTCGCCGTGGATGCCGCAATTTCCTAGGCACCTAGATGACCAAGGCGAGGAGAGCATCCACGGCGTCCCATCTGGAGCACCGTGATGCCTTGGTGTCGCCGTGACAACCATGGTTTGAGTTTAACATGATAGGACTAAGGTTTGAGGGTTGTTTGGTGTGCTGAAATTGACTGGAGAGAAAAATAGAATTTACTAGTTACATGCCCGTGCATTGCTACGAAAAACAAAATTGATAACGAAAAATAAAGATTAAAAAATAAAAAATTTATTTCACAAGATCAAACATCTATCTTTAACGCTTCGTTTCTTGCGAAAGCTGGCTAATTAAAACAACGCTTCGTTTTTTGCGTAGAGCAATTAAGCAGGGCAATTAAATAGGGCAATTAAGCAGGACAATTAATGACATGGGTAGAACTCACCACTGCCACCAACTGTTGCTTTATAATAGTAGAGATTTGCTAAGGATATGAACTGGGTTCGAGTCTACACCAGCTATGGTTTTGAAGCCCATAAATGGTTGAACTGACTAAGTAATTATATGCTTCAGACAAAATTAGTAAGTACTTTTACTCTCTTTGGGTTAGTGTTGTCAATATGGATACACGAAGATGTTTGTGGTGGACAAAGGTTTGGCTGGGCTATAGTGTTACATGGACTGCTATTATTGTATACCTATGCAAGCAAAATGGATTGTGATTAGGTCTGGAATTCATAGTTGTTGGTGAGGACTTGGTTGGGCTTGGGTAGTAAGGAAGTCCACAGTAGGCGTGCATCACATTTTGCTCAACCTTCCTCAGGAGATTATTGTATTGTCTTGAATCTTGATTTATGTATTGGTAGTTTGGTACCTAGATCTGACCCATATCTGCTTTTAGTTCGTTGATTTTACAATTCATGTAACACAACGCAAGTTAATGAATTTAGTTTTAAGTGCTGGACTGTTGGTAGAACAAATCATATACTGTATTTTTGGCATACCTATTTTGGCACTTTCAAATTTTGAATACCAAATTGAATCAGTTGTCAATTCCATCTGGAAGCCCATTCAATTTACTAAATGAACCGGATTAGCAGCTTGACAGGGTTCCACCATATTTGGGTTAGAGTCACATCATCATTCAACTTGAGATAAAATTAAATAAACTTTCTACTATGCGGTTAGCTTTGTGTAATGTGTATGTTAGTATGAGAGAACCTTCATATGATGAAGGTCAATTAACATGCTGAATTGTCCATCAATTGCCTGTTACTATTCATGATTAATATAATTATCAACGAGTATCGACATGTTGCATATTGGAACTTGTTATAACTTTTTAAGTTATGTCGCTATAATAATGTGTTTCCATGTGGAAAGAAAATTATGCATTATTTTATTGTTGAAGTAATTATCAAAAGGTTGGCTGGTGCCAGTCCATGTGGCTAACTCTTTATCTAGATTATCCCTTAGAGCTGTTCTTTTTTTCCTCCTTGTTTTGGTGTTGATAATCTTTTAACGTTGAAATGTCCTCTGCATAAAATCGAATGCTGCTATATGTTGTCTGGTGATGACCTTTTTGTGCAACTAAATAGCCATGTCTTAAATTTTGCATGGAAAATTGTTATTCAGATCTGAATTTGCTAGTTTTGTAGCTGTCTTGCATTCTCAGTGGTGACATGTGTCTTGTAGTAGTACACGAGTACTTTATTGAGTGGTACAGGGTGTATGCCTGTCTGGAATTGCAGATGCTGTTTAGTCTTTTCTCTAGATTTTTGGGTACCTTTTAGTTCAGAATGAGACAAGACACTTGAAGCTACTAGTTGGAGTTTGGGCCTTTGCCTATCTAAAATCCAGACTCAAAGTCAAAGTCATGCCTAATTATTTCTATTCGTCTAATATCATTGTAACAAGGGTTGCTAATTTAGCATTGCTTTATTTGTCAGGTGTCCATGTGTCTTGTGCTCGCGCTCCATCAGAAGCTGCACTGTCTTACAATTCTGCCCTTGAAGTCCCTTTTTTTTGTTTTCAGAGAAAATTTTGCTGGTTGTAAAAGATGATGGCGGCAATAATATGGCACTTGTGGAGTTCACGGCCGGAATGCACCTTTCTTGTAAGTTGTGTTCCAGAAGTCGAACTACCTAATACTGATGCCGTGCTTTAATGAAAATTTCAAAGTTTCCGCTGGAATGTGCACATCATCACGATTCGACTGACCAATTGAATGCTTTTGTTTTGTACAGTGTAGAACATTACATGGTAGGATGATGTATACATGGTTGTAACTCCCATATATATATATGTATATATATATATATATATATATATATATATGTGTGTGTGTGTGTATATATATGTATATATATATAATATAGCTAGAAAGTTTTGACATCCGAGCTGTACACAGTTGGTTCAATCCGGGCCCGGGAACACGCCACATGATCAGCTAGCCGCGGTTACTGACATTGCACTACCTGCGTGCATGTGCTGGCTTGTGTTGTTTTTATAGCAACGTGGGATTTTATACCACTGGACTGCGTCTGCGTGTGTCATACATATATCTGAAAGAAATCGATTGCAATTGATAATCCAGTTAGAGCAAGTATAATAAGGTGACATAAGCGGGCTATAATAGCTGCCACATCATATTTTTGCTTTGTTGGAAGAAAGAGAAGAGAAGATAGAGAAGAAGTGGGCTACAGCTTTAAGCTGGCTATAACACAGATTTCAAAGAAGATGAGAGGATGGATGGGTGGATCATTTATTAATGTGTAGATTGTTTCTACAGCTAACTTATTATATATGGGTGAGCTTTTAGACGACTGTGTATGATATGGCAACCACATATAGCCAGCAGTGAGCTATATTATTAGCCTTGCTCTTATGTTTAGCTAAGTGCTACACTGCTACCGATGTCGCTACAGATTGATCAATGATTTCACTTGGCCAGTAAACTAAGGGTGTCTAGTAGTGGTAGACCGGCAGTGTCCCCATGCGCACTCATGCTTGGAGCTGGGAATTCTCACTGTTTGCTCTTTGGCTTTATTCATCACGGCCGAACCTTTGGTGGTGAGCAACTCAGCATGGTATGCGGACGATCTTCTTTTTTGCGACGGCAAATGCCCTTCCTTGGTGTTTTCCCCTTGTTTTTTTTAATCTTATCGTGGCAATGGCTTGCATTGCAAGGTGAAAATTGGCACACGTGCCGGCATGTTTCTTCTGCTTGCTCGCCTTGGTCGTTAGCTTTGCTGAATGATGCTAAATACTCTCTCTGTCTCATGCATTTCTAATATTCAAAATTTATTCTACAAAGAGAGCATCTTTAGTCTGTAGGGCTCAGCTGTAAGTGTATGCATGCTCATTTAAGTGCTTATGGAAGCCGAAGCACCAGCATACTTATGTATGGAGTAATGAGGATCACATTAGTCATTTACCTTGTACATTAATCTGTCTTAAAAAATCTAAATGTACTCTTTATGGGACAGAAGGAGTATGCAGCTATAATTGTGATGCTATATGCTTGAGCGAATGAGATCAGAATCGTTCGAGCTTTTGGACGAGCTGGCATGCTAGAAGCATGAATGATGGAGTAGGCACATCGTGGTCTCGTGGAAAAAGGAGTTTGTTTTGTCCATGGATTGTAACGCATTTAACTCCTTGACAGTTGACACTAGCCGAGTAGACGTCAAAAGGCTGGAAAAATGGGCTGACAGGTGGGGGACCCTGGTTAACTTTGTCACATCGTTCTGCAACAGTACTCTTTACTCTGTCGCCAATTTTGCACAGGAAGCAGAAATCTGGAAAAATTCGTATTTGATACAAGTGTCTACTCATAATTCCAAAACAATACAACATTTTGGCGTATTTCCAAAAAACCCATGTGGCCAGTTCGCTGAAACCGTAGATGCATGACCGGTTTTACTGGTATGCCATACAAGCCCTTGGCCGAGTTCTTGAGTGTCCCATTGAAGCTATGGCCGGGTTCCCGTGTCCCATACAAGCCCATGGCGGGTTCCCCACATCCATTCATGCCATGGCCGGTTCCCACATCCCATTCATGACATGGCGGTCTCCCCATCCCATACAAGCAATAAGCAATTAAAAAATTGAAATTGAAAGTCCGTAAAGGAAATGTCCCTCGATATCTCGAAAACATGACCGTTTATACGTGGAAAAAAAATCGTATTTGATACAACTTATAACTTTATTTCACGGAAAAAATACTCATCTCGGTTCGGTATACAAGAGATATATCTCCGTATACCAGAACCGACCAAGACTTCACCTGTGGCGAACCAAGAACGGCCAAAGCGTCGAGTTATCTTTGGAGATGAGTATAACTCCAGGCAAAGCGATCCTCCATTAGACCTTGCCAGGGGCCACATCAGAAAAAGCGATAAAAGGCAAAGAAAGAAACTGATCATTTTAATTATTCTTTTGTCAAGAACATAAATTAAATAGCGATTTACAATAATCCTAATTAAATTTTTATGCATGTATTCATCTTTCAATGAGCCATAAAATATCACATTTAAATGTAATTTTTGCAAGAATCTGATTTGCGAGAATACTGATTTGTTCTTTGTTATATGGAGTACCATATTCACGAAAAAATATTTATTTACACCTTTATCTGGAACAAAAATGTCTTTGTGCAATAACCTAAGTTTTATTGTCAGCGTTAACTTTTAAGCCTTTTAGCGACCAGTAAAATATCACATTTCAGTATAATTTTTTGCAAGAATACAAATGATTTGCTCTTTTGATATATGGAGTACCATATTATGAAGAAATATTTTATTTACACCTTTCTTTGGTACACAAATATCTTTGGTATAATAACCTAAGTTTTATTATCAACGTTAACTTTTAAGCCCCTTGACGTAAAATATCACGCGTTTAAATGTAATTTTTGCACGAATCTTTGTGATTTGCTCTTTGATATATGGAGTACCATATATGGAAAAAATTTTGTTTACACCTTGCTTTGGTACAAAAATATCTTTGCGCGCAACAACCTAAGTTTTATTGTCAGCGTTAAGTTTTAGGGATAATTGGATATATGCCTTTGCGAAATAACATTCGAAAGATTTGCCATCGTTCCTTTGCTTTTCGAACGATGCCATTATGAAACCGTGCTTATTTGAAATATGCCACCGCTCAGCTCTGGTCACGACACGTGTCCGTATTAATTGGATATATGCCATCAGGAACGCTTATTCGAGATTTGCCATCGCGGACCGGGACCGTGTAAGTGACCGGCATAGCGGCATATTTCGAATAAGCACGGTTTCATAATGGCATCGTTCGAAAAGCAAAGGCGATGGCAAATCTCGAATAAGTGGTTCTGCGCATGGCATATCCAATTATCCTAAGTTTTAAGCCTTTTAATGCGACGTAAAATATCACGTTTAAATGTAATTCTTTGCACGAATATTGCGATTTGCTCTTTGATACATGGAGTACCATATTATGAAGAAATATTTTATTTACACCTTTCTTTGGTACGAAAATATCTTTGGTCAAGAATAACCCTAAGTTTTATTGTCAACGTTAACTTTTAAGCCTTTTCAGTAGTAAAATATGACGTTTAAATGTAATTTTTGCCACGAATCGCAGATTTGCTCTTTGATATATGGAGTACCATATTATGGAAAAAATTTATTTACCTTTCTTTTGAATTTCAAAATATCTTGTGCGCAATAACCCTAGGTTTTATTGTCAACATTAACCTTTAAGCCTTTTCGACCAGTAAAATATCACGTTTAAATGTAATTCTTTGCATGAATAATCACAGATTTGCTCTTTGATATATGGAGTACCATATTCTGGGAAAATATTTTATTTACACCTTTCTTTGCTACAAAAAATATCTTGGCGCAATAACCTAAGTTATATTGTCAGCGTTATCTTTAAAGGCTTTTCTAATTTGTAAAATATGGCGTTTAATTGTAATTTTTGCCACGAATCACATGATTTTGCTCTTTGATATCTGGACTACCATATTCTATAAAAATATCTCGATTACAACTCTGTTTGCATACAAATTCTCAACCCGAATTACCTAAGTATTATAGTACGAATCTAACGATGAAGGATTTTAGCGGCCCGTAGAAAAGGATGTTGAAGTTATTTTTGGGTGAATGTAGCAGATTTGCTATTTGGTATACGGACTACCATATTCTGTAAAAATATCTCGCCATACAACTCTGTTTGCATACAAATTCTCAACCAGGAATTACCCTAAAGTATTATAGTCGCGAAGGCGAACCCTAGCGATGAAGGATTTTGGGCCCGTTACAAAAGCATGTCCAAAGTTATTATTTTGCGGCGAATGTATCAGTTGCTATTTGGTATCACGGACTAGCATATTCTGTAAAAATATCTCGATTACAACTCTGTTTGCATACAAATTCTCAACCCCGAATTACCCTAAGTATTATAGTCGGCACAAACCCTAACGATGAAGGATTTTCGGCGGTAGAAAAGCATGTTCGAAGTTATTTTTTGGGGCGAATGTAGTAATTTGCTATTTGGTATCGTCTACCATATTACTGTAAAAATATCTCGAGTTACAACTCGTTTGCATATAAATCCTCAACCCAATTACCTAAGGTATTATAGTCGTATGCGAACTCCTAACGATGAAGGCTTTTGGGCGGCGGTAAAAGCTTGTTCGAAGTTATTTAGTGAATGTAGCGATTTGCTATTTGGTATCACGGACTACCATATTCTGTAAAAATAACTCGATTACAACTCTGTTTACATTTAAATGTGATATTTTATGGCCTGAAAAGGCTTAAAAAGTTAACGTTGACAATAAAACTTCACATTATTGCGCTAGCATATTTTTGTAGCAAAGAAAGGTATAAATAAAATATTTTCACATAATATGGTACTCCATATATCAAATAGCAAATCTGCACTATTCTTGGAACAAATTACATTTAAAGCGATATTTTACTGAAAGCCAGAAAAGGCTTAAAAGTTAACGTTGACAATAAAACTTAGGGTTATTGCACATATTTTGTACTAAAGAAAGGTGTAAATAAAATATTTTCTCAGAATATGGTACTCCATATATCGAAGAAGCAAATCTACGATGTCGTGCAAAAATTACATTTAGGCGTGATATTTTGCGAGAATTTCAGAAAAAACAAAGTTAACGTTGACAATAAAACTTAGGGTTATTATGACATATTTTTGTACCAAAGAAAGGTGTAAATAAAATATTTCTTTATAATATGGTACTCCATATATCAAAGAGCAAATCTGCTGTATTCTAGCAAAAAATTACATTGAATGTGATATTTTACGGGCTGCCGAAAAGTCTTAAGAGTTAACGTTGACAGTAAAACTTAGGGTTATTGCGCCAGCATATTTTTGTTCCAAATAAAGGTGTAAATAAAATAAATTTTCATAATATGGTACTCCATATATCAAAGAGCAAATCTGTTGTGTTCTGTCAAAAAATTACATTTAAACGTGATATTTTATGGCCGAAAATGCTTAAAAGTTAACGTTGACAATAAAACTTAGGGTTAATGCGACAGCATATTTTTGTACCAAAGAAAGTGTAAATAAAATATTTACATAATATGGTACTCCATATATCAAAGAGCAAATCCATGATATTCTTGCAAAAATTACATTTAAATGTGATATTTTACGGAATTTCATAAAAGGCTTAAAAGTTAATGTTGACAATAAAACTTAGGTTATTGCGCCCGACATATTTTTGTACTAAAGTAAGGCATAAATAAAATATTTTCTCAGAATATGGTACTCCGTATATCAAAAGAAACTAATCTGCGATATTCGTGCCAAAAATTACATTTAAACGTGATATTTACAGTCACCGGTGAAAAGGCTTGAAAGTTAACGTTGACAATAAAACTTCACGGTTATTGCGCCAACATGTTTTTAGCAAAGAAAGGTGTAAATAAAATTTTGTTCGAATATGGTACTCCATATATCAAAACAAATCTGCGATATTCGTGCCAAAAATTACATTTAAGCGTGATATTTTACGGCCGAAAAAGGCTTAAAGTTAACGTTGACAATAAAACTTAGGTTATTGCGCCGTATTTTGTACCAAAGAAGGTCTAAATAAAATATTTACGCATAATATGGTACTCCATATATCAAAGAACAAATCTGCGTATTTTTGCAAAAAATTACATTTAAATGTGATATTTTACGAACATTAAAAGGCTTAAAAGTTAACGTTGACAATAAAACTTTGGATTATTGCGCAGCATATTTTTACCAAATGAAGGTGTAAATAAAATATTTTTCATAATATGGTACTCCATATATCAAAGAGCAAATCTATTTGTATTCTTGCAAAAAATTACATTTAAATGTGATATTTTATGGCTGCCGAAAGATGAATACATGCATAAAAATTTAATTAGGATTATTGTAAAGCGCTTTATTTAATTTATGTTCTTGACAAAAGAATAATTAAAATGATCGAGTTTCTTTCTTTGCCTTTTATCGCTTTTTTTCGGATGTGGCCCCCTGGCAAGTCTTGCAATGGAGGGCGTTTGCTACCAGGTTATACTCATCTCGATTATAACTCGACGCTTTGGCCAGAGTTCTTGGTTCACTTGAAGTCTTGGTCGGTTCTGGTATCGAGATATATCTCTTGTATCGGGAGCGGAGATGAGTATTTTTTCCGTAAATCGAGTTATAAGTTGTATCAAATACGATTTTTTCCACAGATAAACGGTCATGTTTTCAGATATCGAGGGACATTTCCTTTTACAGACTTTCAATTTCAATTTTTTAATTGCTTATTGCTTGTATGGGATGTGGGGAACCGGCCATGTCATGAATGGGATGTGGGGAACCGGCCATGGCATGAATGGGATGTGGGGAACCGGCCATGGGCTTGTATGGGACACCAGGAACCGGCCATAGCTTCAATGGGACACCAAGAACCGGCCAAGGGCTTGTATGGCATACCAGAAACCGGTCATGCATCTACGGTTTCCCAGGAACCGGTCATGGGTGGGTTTTTTGGAAATACGCCAAAATGTTGTATTGTTTTGGAATTATGAGTAGACACTTGTATCAAATACGAATTTTTCCCAGAAATCTCCGTGCCATTCTGCCTTAGAGAACGAGGATTTCCGGGAATCGAGGACCGTTAGCTGGGGGGGGGGGGGGCGTGATTTTTGCGCTTGGCATCCTTTTGAAATATGGGAATCTCAGACGCATGTTTTCCATTCTAACGGAGTACATATCAATAAAATGAAAGACTGTGACCGTGCACCAAAAATTCATTCATATTAGGAATGATAATTTTACCTAATTACCCGAGTACCTACGGGTAAAAACTCAAATAAAGGTGGATATGTTTCTCTTTTGCTGCATGCGAGTATATTTGTGAAGGGCAAACTTTACACGACGGGTAAATGGTTACGGGTATGGGGGAACTCCACCCATGCCCATTCCGTCCTATTACCCGCCGCCTTCTACTGATATGTGGGCTACAGTAGTCATCTAGTTGACCCCTCAATCCTCAATTTATGGTACTTTATATTAGTAATTGAGATTGGTGATGTGTGATGGGCAATTTGTAATGTGTGTGATGATTGATGAATTATTTTTATTTAAATTATTGAACTTGATCATCTGTGCATCATTTGTCTGTATGTGTTATTTTAATTCTTATCTCTATGTGCATTTGAAATTTTAAATCATTGATAATCATTTTTCAATGCATATAATGTAGCTGATTCCCATAATTTTATCAAAATGATTGTATCGGTACTATTGCTCATTAGCTCCTAGTGCCCTTTGGTTGAAAGGATTATTAGTGGTGGCAGGTAAACGGGTATACCCGCGAGCGTTGGGTATGAGCAAGATTATTTATCCGTCACCCTTTGTGGGTGTACCCGTGAGGAGATTTTATCCAGTAGGCATTTTTTTGAGAGAATCTAGTAGGCATTGGTATAAACAAGCACTATCCTTAACCGTCGTACCCGCTTGCCATCCCTAATTCATACGCAAGCCCATGTAGATCCAATGCTGTCAGTTTCATGCCATCTCAATCGCTTTGTATTTGCTAATGTTGAAGAACCATGACATGAAAACAAGATCGAAAAAAGTGGAGAACTAGGGATCGGAGCAGGGGCGGATACAGTTCTGCCGCCTGCCCGCAGCTTGGCGCCGAAATCTCAGCGATTAAATTTTTTTTTAAAATGATTAAAAACAGAGACTTAATTTAAGATCAGTTGGTCCAGCCCGGGGCTTGGGCCTGGGCTGGCTCCGCCACTGGATCGGAGGACTAGGACAGCTACCAAAACACTGGAGGTGCCACGGGCGCGAAACATTTGCGTAAGCTGTGTGTCATCGTGTGGCGATTGCACCACGCCGTCCACGCGATACCCATGCCGGCACGTACGGCTGCACTGTGCCCTCGCATGCTTGTTCGCTTGCGCGCGCTTCTCCTGCACACTGCTCTGCTCTGCCTGTCCCGCCGCGCGCGCGTCCCGCACAAGGTTCCACATCCCAGTGAATTTCGACGAAAATTTTGATTTCGGCTCCCGATATTCCAAATAGGATAAAAAAACAAAAAATTTAAATACTACAGTACTTTCAAAAATTTCAGCAAGATCTTGAGTATGTTGACTGGATTTCATGTTTTTTAGGTCGGATTTGGCGTCAGAACCGTCCACAAAAAATTTTAAAATTTTCTAACATGGTATAAACCATTTTTCAATTAGTTGAAATTTGCTGATAAGATTTTTATCAGGATAGTACCATTTTCAGAATTTTTAAAAATTTCTCAAGCTTAATCATCATCTGAAAATTTTATGGTAATATTAGGGACACGTCAAGACCAACCACAAAAATTTTCAACGTGTTTTGAATTATTTTCTGTTTGGTGCAAATATGTCAAGATATCGGTAATTTGGACCTAAATCTCGACAATTTCAGTCGATATCTCGAAAATCCTAGTTAAAAAAAATATTAGATTTGAATTTTATGTCCCAATTTTATTCAAAATTTTAAGATCTTTGGCTATGCCCGCGAGGTGGTCCATCACGTGCCGTGCGCAGCCGCACACATCCTGGAAACAAGAAACTTCCGACATGAGGGCCTTTTCCCACGGTCTGGACCGTAATTTACTCGTGATTTGGATCACCGTGGTTCAATGGTTGTCCATGAGACCGGCTTCCTGCTGTCATAGCGGCAGTCTATAGCTTAAGACCTTGTTTGTTTCAATTTAGGTTTTTTGGCTTTTAACTTAAAGCTAGCCTTTTAGCTTAATGAGTTTTTAAGTCAAGATATGTTGTTTGTATCCTAGCTTTTTAATGAGTTGAATGCTATAGCTTATTGTTGAAAAGTCTAAAATACCCGTTAATATTGTGAGGTCTTTTTTATGTATTGTACAAATGTTTTATGTCTGATCTAATCCAATGTCATGGTACGCTAGACGGCTATGCTTGTTAGCATAATAGAGTTCCTCATCGTATTAACATATAAATTGATTGTGATTGGATATTGGAATAATAACAGGACGGCTATACTTGCCACGCAACACTAATTCATCGTGATTGGACATTGAAATAAGAACAAGACAATCAATAATTCCTTTTAACATATAAATTTCATATAACAATGTATTAGCATATAAAGTTCATATAACAATGTATTAACCTATATGTCTATACAATTGCAATCATCAAAGAATTAGCAATACCCTCGTGAAAGGCACACATGTCTCTATCATCCATTGCCGATATATTACGATCACCTCCTTCAGATGATTCAGCTTGTGTAGTGTTAGGATCATAGTTTTCATCATCATCATATCTCTCAAAAAGTTCATCACGTAAGGCACTATCTCGGATGAAATTGTGAAGAGCTATACAAGCAATAATAATTTGTGTTTGGTTATCCATGTTGTAACTTGGCATAGCTAATAAGATTCGCCATTTCATTTTCAACATACCAAATGAACGTTCAATCACATTTCGAAGGGAGAAGTGAACATGATTAAACACTTTGTATTTGCCACTCGGTTGTCGACCCCTTCGAAATTCTGGTAGATGATACTTTTGTCCCTTATAAGGAGCTAGATAGCCCTTTCGATTGGGATATCCCGCATCAACAAGATAATATTTCCCTAGACATTAAAAATAAAGGTGTTAATAATGCAAACCAAGAATATCGTTATAAAATTTTATTTTATTTTCAAAGAAGAAAAGTACCTTCCGGAGGATGTGGAAACTGATTTGAATACTTGTCCAAAGTATTATTGCATATCCTTGTGTCATGCGCCGAACCCGGCCATCCAGCAATAACAAATGTGAATATCATATCGAAGTCACATACCGCCATCACATTTTGAGATGTATATCCATGATGACCTGTGTGGACAGCCTGCTCGTCCGCTGGCACAACAACAGGTATATGCGTGCCATCAATTGCCCCTATGCAATTGTTAAAATGAGAAGAAAATCTATTATCTCGAAGTCTTTGATGCACTATTTGAAACTCTGGATCTCTTGGTTTAATAATATGTTCAGATAAACAATATAAGCATTGCAATACTTCATGAACTTTCTATGGACTGTTTCACTTGACCTCTTGAAACGATTCGTGACCTGTCTAACTGACTGAGGGCCACCAACTGTCCACAAAAACATAGCCAAAGATTCGATAGAACTCATGTCTTTAGTTGATTTCAAGCCATATTTTGTAACCAATGTTTCATGCAATCTGTAGAATACATCCTTACTCATTCTGAACATGTTGTAACAATCTCTTTCATCGTTCAATTGCTCCATAACCCGCTCATACCCTGCAATGAGAGGTTGTCTCCTCTTTGTCTTGTTTAGGTAAGTGTCATAGTAATGCAAGCCGATATAACCTGCTGCTACAACAAATTAATCTTTCCTTTATCAGTCTTCATAGTGACAAACACTTCTCTATTTTCTTGTTTAGTGAAAAGCCTTGTTGCAATGAAGTGTTCATCACTTCCTTCAACTACCCCAGCCTGGATAGCTATATCCATGACTTCTGCTATGGATGGACCAGTCGGAGCAAAGCCGCTAGCCATAATGTCCACCGTACGCTTGAAATCCCTTCGGTCGCGCCGCTGTTCGGATTTGCCGCCGCCCTCCGATCGAGCCGCCCGGCGCCTGCCTTCGGATGTGCCGTCGCCCTTTGTCTGTTGCGCGACGGCTCTCTACGCCCGCCGCCTGTGAGTTGTGGCTAGGGGAGGCCCAGGAGAGAGGTGACAAAACAAGAGCGTATACGTAAGTGGACGGGCTCATCCGGTGTTTTTTGTGAGATCAATCCATCCGGTATCTACTTGAAATATTCCTTAGAATTGGATATCCCCATCCAAGTCATTCATCCATCCAAACAAATGGATGATACCAAATACCTGAATGACCATATCCCATCTAGACTCATCCAGACAGCTAAACACCACTTAACTGGCTGTGGCCTGTGGCCTGTGGCTGACGGCTTGCCCATCTGTTTGTGCCGGCCGGGCAATCGCCTTGCATGCACCGTGAAAAGGCTATGGGCCATGGCGACAAGACAACCAGCAGAGAGCATGCAATTGCATGATAGCCATGCGGCCTTTTTGCTGTTTGCTCGGGCGCGCGGGCCATGCATGCATGCGTTCGGACCGGTCTCCTCCATGTATCGCTCTCTCCAGAGATTACTCTCCCGATCCAGAGGGGAGACAGCAGCAGGCGAAGCAAGAAAAGGATGTCGCGCGCGGCGCGCATCTGCGCTGCACCCACGCAGTTTCCTGGCCGTCCGCACCGCTTGATGACAGGGAAGCAACCAGAGTGCGCTATCTCTACTGTTTGCTTTCCCACAATTAGCCGTGACTATTATTTAGTCATGTACATGTCCCACGGAACCTTTAAATGTGGACTATTTCCGGTCGAATTTTAGTACATTAGATTGAGATTTGATGTCCTATATATCTCCCTTCCACCCTTTTACTTAGGGCATATTTGTTTTTGCTTTTGATTCTAGATTCTAACCCTAAAAGCTAAATAAAAAAACAAACAGGCTGATTTTAGAATCTGATTCTCACAATCCAGCACATCCATATACACTAGAATCCACAATCCACTTCATATATGCTTTTGGGTTCCAGCTTTTGGAGAATCAGCTTCTCTGTAACCACAATCCAGAATCAGCTTTTAGAGAATCCAAAACAAAAACAAACAGGCCTTTAGACCATGTTCGGAACATAGAAATTTCACAGAAAACAGTTCTAGTTTCACAGATAAAAAAAAACCTCGTTCTAAACATGATCCAAGTCTTCTACCCCTCTACACCTGCCCCTGGCCTAACCCTAAGTCACTCAAACCGACGCTCATCCCCAGGGTTCACATTACCGAAATTGGCTCGGAAATCATCCCCAGCCCGGTAACGATTTTTGTCGAAAATAGCTCAAAAATCGAAGAGTTTCGAATTCAAACTTTTTTTAACAAAAAAAATTGAAAAAACGATAATCATGATATTTCCTCGATAATTGCTCGATATGCTCGATAATCGTGATATTTGTCTCGAAAATCAGTCGACCAAATGAACTTTCTTGTCGATCGATTTTTTGAGCGATTTTCGCTCGATATACCTTGATAATCGTGATATTTGCGTCACATATACTTTTTCAAATTTTTGTATTTTTTAAAATTTAACCGGTTTGCCGACCGGTATATAATATTGTACCGGTTCGATGAGGTAGATAATCGGAATTTTCGATCGATTTTTGATGATATTTTGAACCCTGCTCATCCCATTCGCATGCAAGTATGCCACAGCCATCGACCTATTCGTGTGCCACTGCCCTTTTGTCATCACCGTCGCTCCCTTCTTTGGCCTAGGGGACCTCCACTGCTTTCTGTTAGTGATTTGCTCTTGAGATAATTGTGAACGGAGACAATTGTATAATGTCTATATTTATAGAGTAATATGATTATTTTATCACTTAAATAAATATCATTAGCGTCGACCAACAAGTATGTGATTTACTAGCAAGATTTGCGCGCACCGCCGCGCCGTGCGAAATTTGATCCAAGTTTTTTTTTTTAAAAAAAAAAGGCAGAAAGATTCAAGCATTTTTTTGTTTGCTTGTTTTTTTTTTTTAAAAAAATACGCTAGGTAAGAACCATCGACGAATCTGCGAAACAACGGGCCTTTTTGGGAAATAAAGAATAATACATGTTCCGAAAAATATTAGATTTCGAGTTGCAAAAAAAACTAAAGACACCGAGTTAAACACCCTATGCGTTCGCCTGGTAATAATACATGTTTTGGAAAATATTACTTATCGAGTTGCAAAAAAAAATTTAGATGCCGAGTTTAACATTCCATGCGTTCATCGGGTAATAATACATGTTTTGGAAAATATTAGAGATCGTTCTGGATAATATTAGATTTCGAGTTGACAAAAAAATTACAGATGCCGAGTTTAACACCCTATGCGTTCACTGGGTAGTAATACATGTTTTAGAAAATATAAGAGATCGAGTTGCAAAAAAATTTATAGATGCCGAGTTTAACACCCTATGTGTTAACCGGGTAATACATGTTCCGAAAAATATCAGCTATGCCAATCTTTTTTTGTCGAGTTTAACACTCTATGCGTTCACCGAGTAATAATACATGATTCGAAAAACATTAGAGATCGAGTTGGGGGGAAAAGTCTAAAGATTAGACGTTGAGTTTAACACCCTATGCGTTCACCGGGTAATAATACATTTTTTGGAAAATATTAGAGATCGAGTTGCAAAAAAAAAATTTAGATGCCGAGTTTAACACCCCATGCGTTAACCGGGTAATAATATATGTTCTGGAAAATATTAGAGATCACCTCGAAAAATATTAGATTTTGAGTTGCCAAAAAAATTATAGCCGCCGAGTTTAACACCCATGCGCTCACCTAATACATGTTTTGGAAAATAATAGAGATCGAGTTGCAAAAAAAACTATAGATGCCGAGTTTAACACCCTATACGTTAAACGGGTAATACGAAAAATATTAGAGATGTCGACATTCATTTGTCGAGTTTAACACTCTACGCGTTCACCGAGTAACAATACATGTTTCGAAAAATATTAGAGATCGAGTTGGGGAAAGAAATCTAGAGATCAGAGATCAAGTTAGGGAAAAAAGGCTAGAGATAGAGCTATACACAAATTTCTGCTAACGAAAACCTTTTTTCCGGGAAAAAACGGAGAAAGGACCTGGACGTAAAGGACGAGGACCTGTTTGTTATTTTTTTGGACCTGTTCGCTATCCCGAAAAATTAGAAAATGGTTCGTTCGAGATTTGTATTTAGGGGAGGGGGCTTTCCGTAAAGTAACAAACCAAGGACCTGAATGCAATTTAGAAACGATTTTCTTGCTCTCATAAAAAATCGCAAATGACCTATCTGTAATTTATAAGGATCTATCCGTAATTTAATGAAAAAGGAGTGGGGGTTTGCAAATAGCCATGGGGGGTGACGTGGCCTAGCGTATGGCCTCCATTTTCTTCCCATATAAGGGAGTTAATATTCATGAAACTCTTTGTTTATACTTTGATATTATTCTGAATTATCTCCGACCTTATATCATCATGTGGGACAATTTTGATTTATAGATCAGCACATGTATTGATAGATGATTATGTTTCACGGATCATGGATATAGGATATCAAATCAATAATATGAACATATTTTAGAGAACATAGTGTTGAAGTGACCCACTATGAGACATTACGGGAATTATTATCACTACTACAAAAGAGATTATATTAGACACCTTATCACTGACGGTTTTAAACAAAACAATTTGTGATGAGGAGCGCATCACAGATGATTTTATGCTCGAACCGTCTGTGATGAGGTCCCCCACATCACAGACAGTTTTGTCAAAAAAACCATTTGTGATAAGCCACTCATCACAGACAGTTCGAGGCTAAAACCATATGTGATGAGTGTCCTCACCATAGACAGTTCGTGGATAAAACTATCTGTGATGTTCCCAAGATACATCATAGACGGTTTTTGTTTAAAACCGTTAGTGATGTTCGGTACATCACTCTCATCTAGTGTTGTAGCCCCAAACCAGCACGTACCGATAATTCAAAAAAGAGCAAAAAAAACATCAAATAGAAGCAGATGAAATGATATAATAATATAGCATAAGATAACATAATTAATAAAAACATGACTATATATACAAAAGGTTAACATAACATAATTATAAAATAAATACATTAATTACAATATAACGAGCGGCGTGCACGATCACCACTTGCCGCTGCTGCCCGAGGGGAGGGAGCTGGAGCTGGTGTTGCGTCGATGTTCATGGTGTCAACTTCACTGGAGGTGGCACATGGCTTGTCCTCCTCTGACTCCGATGTGAAAGGAGTGCTCCCCCAATAGATGACAGTGTCGGCCTCCTCCTCCTCCTCCTGATCCTCCTACTCGCCCTACTCCTCGTCCTCTCACGCGCGCTTCTAGGTGGCGGTGCGAGGATCTGCGGTGGCGGCGGAGGCACCCGGGTATACGGCGGCGGGAGGGACGTGGAAGTGCAGTGGTGATGGCGGAGGTATGTACCTTGACTCCACAGAGGAGTTAGAGCGTGCGGGAGAAGGAGGCGCTACCATAGGAGCGATCGTTGTATAGAGATGAGAAGATATAGAGATGAGAAGAGAGACGATCAATCAGAGAGACGTATAGCTAGGAGATTAGAAGTTCTGATGATTAGCTAGATCGATCAGTTTTAATATGTATAGGTGCTTGATCGGTCATCATGAAGACGAAGAGACGTACGGTTGATCGATCGGTTTAATTGGCGGGAGTAATGAATAGTCAACGTTCTGATCGATTGTTTAATTGCCTCGATCGCATATGCATGCAACTGATCAGTTTAACTTGGTAGGAAAGACGACGAGGGGGCGGCCTTATCACAGCCGGTTCGTGGCTAAAACCATCTGTGATGAGGTGCACATCATAGATGGTTTTAGCTACGAACCGTCTGTGATGTGCTGGGCTCATCACAGATGGTTTAAAAAAAACCATCTGTGATGACTATTTCAGCTAAATAACAATAGAGCCCTGACCGTCTCTGTATTTTTAGGGTTTCCCGAGCTATTTTTGAGGTGATTGCGATTAAGAGGCGATCTGGTGGAAAGTGACCCTGGATTTGGAGTTGTGATTGTAGATCCTCATGTTCTATCTCATCTAAGGTTAGTAATTGGTTTAAATTTGCATTATATTTATTATCAAGCTTGGTAAAGAGGGAAATGAAGATGGTTTTTAGATCTAGCTTAGTGTAGATCCATTAATTTGTTCTTTTCAATCTAAAGTAGTAATTGGTGGTAATTGCATTGTACTCAAGATGTAGCTAGCTATGTAAAGAGGGAATTGAAGATGATGAGTTTAACTGTAGCTTATACATATATATGTTTATATATCCATTTGTTCTTTGTGATGTGAGGAGCTATATTTTTTAGTTAATCGGCAAGTTTAAATATAGCTTATATGTAGCATATGTGTGCATGTTCACTCCTAGTGTACTTCATTCATTATTTAATAGCTATTGTTACATACTTAGTGTAGATGGACCGAAGCTGGATGTAGCTGAGAACTGTGCGAGCGCTGAGTACATTAATGGCTTCTTCGCTTTTAGAAGAGCTGTAGAGGAAGATATGTTGAACAATGGGGTGGAATTTATGCCTTTTTCATGCATTGATTGCGAGAATCTGAGGTTGTTTCGAAACCCAACGCAGATCGAAGCACACTTGATTTTAGGGGGGTTTAAAAGGAGGTATACACGTTGGACCAGTCACGGTGAAGAGCAGATTATGCAGACAGCAAGTAGTGCTAACATCGTCGACGAAGTCAACAATACACCGGATGATATCGACTGTGCTTTCGATAAGGATAAGTTTCATGATGACAATCTGGATTAGATGCTACGGGATGTAGAAGGGAACCGTGGTGAGCGGGAGTATGTAAAATTTTGGGCATTGATAGACAACTCATAGAAACCTTTGTTCTCAGGATGTGTTGTTAATGAATTAGTTGTTTGATTGTGAAAATCTGATAAGCATTTCTGTGATTGAAATCTGTATTGCAAATAGGATTTGGAGATTAAATAGGCCCTGTTGTTGGACGGACAACAGGGGCTTTACTACCGGTTTGTAATACAAACCGGTAGTGTAGCTGAGAGATGTACTACCGGTTCTTATTACAAACCGGTAGTACAGCTCACCAGCACTACTAGTTAGATCAATCGGTAGTGATACCACTGGGCATCACACCATTTACTGTGTGCTCGGACGCGAGTGCCCGCGTGGCGCAGCGGTAGCGCGTGTGCGTAGCCAAGCCCTTTTCGCGGCTTAGACTCCCACGCGCCCATCGCCCCGCATGATTTTTCCACGTGCGACATGTGACGCGTCCGTGCAGCTGGCTGGCGTGGCACCGAATTTTTTGGGTCAAAAAGCCCCCATAAATTCCTGTAAATACATCCAGACCCCCCTTTTTTTTGGCGAGAAGACCCCCAAAAATTTCAAAATTAGTTTTTAAGCAAAAGTCCCTAAAAAATTATGAAATTACAACTGGGCCTATTTTTTTTATAAGATCCCCAAAAATTCCGCAATAGGCTTTTTTACACATAGCTCCCCTAAAAGCTCCAGAGTTATGTCTGTGTCCATTTTTTTGCGAGAAGACCTCTCAAAATTTCTGAAATTACATTTAGATTGTTTTTTGCGAGGGGCCCTTGAAAATTCTGAAATTACATCCAGATCCTTTTTCCCCGGCAAAACCCCTCAAAAATTTTGGGCTTCCGAAAAATCACCCCCGTATGGCGTGACGCCGCGCATACGCATCTAGTTATATACAAAATTCATTGGATTGGTATCCTCTTAACTTTTGTTCAAGCTCCGCCACCATGCTGGCTGGCCTGCTCTCATGTCTCCACACAAAGGTTAGAAACTCGACCGATTTTTTTTTTAAAAAAAATCAGTTGAGTATTATATATCAATTCCGTTCAATACATTTCTCATCCTGTGCTCCCGATCAGAGTATGAGTTGTCCATGTTAGACAACCTCGCTATCGAATAGTTCGGGGTTGTCTAATAGATCTAAACTGGAGAATAAAGAGAGAGGGAGAGAGACACAATATGAGGAGGAACTGCTCTGCTTTATTATTCTCATTGCTTGTGTACAATGGGGTGACCCCCTGCCTCCTATATATAGCGGTTCTGCTTAGAGATAAGGAAGAGTCCATATAGGATACGTCAATCGGTTTCCTAACACTCCCCCTTGGACTCTTCACTGCGAGATGCATATGCCTCATTAAAACTCCATAAAAACCCAGTGGGAAAAATAATTGGAGAAAGAGTACATAGCACACGCTTTGTCGTGTTGCACGGATTGCCTCATCAAAAACCTTAGGTAAGAAAACTTCAATGAAAAACTTACTTAAGGAAAAGAGTACAATCCACCCAAACTTCAATGTTAATCTTCAAGATTCACGTTGGGTACTCAAACTTCATGTTCGAGATTTATGTAGGAGTATGTGAAAATTCTCCCCCTGAAATATGCACTTCTCTAAGCCTCATCATCCCGATTCCTCTAATACATCTTTCAAAGGAAGATGCTGGGAGTGACTTAGTGAATAAATCTGCGAGATTTTCACACGACTTAGTATGCAGTATCTTTATCTCGTTCATCTTATGCATTTTATTGGCATAAAAGAACTTGGGATTGATATGCTTTGTAAGGTTACTCTTCACATATCCCATTTGCACTTGTGCAACACAAGCTGCATTATGTTCATAGATAATAGTGGGGGTTTGTTCCATGTTCAGGCCACATGACTTCTGGATATGGTGAACCATTCTTCGAAGCCATTCACATTCCCGAGAGGCTTCATACAATGCAATGATTTCTGAGTGGTTAGTCGACGTTGAGACAAGAGTCTGCTTAGATGACTTCCAAGAAATTGCTGTTCCACCGCAAAGAAAAACATACCCAGTTTGTGACTTGCCAGTATGCGGGTCCGATAGGTACTCCGAGATCGGCATAGCCAACTAAATTCAATTCATTGTTTCTTCAGAAAAAGCAGTAGGTCTTTGCTTCCTTGAAGGTAACGGAAGATGTCCTTCACCCCTTTCCAATGCCTTTTGGTGGGTTACTCCTTTATCAGTGCTAGCAAATTCACTGACGAACGCAATGTCCGGCCTAGTGCTATTTGCAAGGTACATGAGTGCTCCAATTGCACTCAAATATGGGAATTCCGCTCCGGGACTTCCTCCCCCTCTTCTCTAGGCCTGTATGGATCTAGGTCTGCTTGGAGTGACCTTCCGACCATTGGGGTCTTTGCGGGGTATGCCTTCTCAAAACCAAATCTCTCCAATACTTTCTGCGTGTAGAATGATTGGTGTACCAAGATTCCGCCTTGGACATGTTCAAGCTGCAAGCCTAAACAGAACTTGGTTTTACCCAAGTCTTTCATTTCAAACCCAGATTTCAAGTATGTGCATGCTTCTTCAATTTCTTCATCCGTCCTAATGATGTTCAAGTCATCTACATAGACGGAGATTATACAAAATCCATTCTGGGATCGTTGTATAAACACACATGGACAATCTTCGCTGTTCGAGTAGCCTTTCTTGCAAAGAAAGTCACTCAAGCGATTGTACCACATTCTTCCCGATCGCTTTCATCCATACGCTGATTTCTCCAATTTCACACTGTATAGGTTTCTGTTTGCTCTGTCTTGGTTCGGGATAGGGATACCTTCCGGTACTTTCATGTATATCTCCGAATCCAAGTTTCCATAAAAATATGCTGTGACAACATCCATTAGCTTCATTTTCAACTTCAAGTTGACTGCCATTGAGATCAAATATCTAAAGGTAATTCCGCCCATGACCGGAGAATAGGTTTCTTCATAATCAACCCCAGGACGTTGAGTGAAACCTTGAGCGACAAGCCTTGCCTTGTACCTTACAACTTCATTGTTTTCGTTTCTCTTGCGAACAAAAACCCATTTGTGACCTACGGGGTTTATATGGGGAGGCGTGCGGCACACAGGCCCAAACACCTCTCTTTTGTTTAGAGAGACTAACTCTGCAGTGATTGCCTTCTTCCAATCTTCCCAATCGAGCCTTTTCTTGCACTCTACGAGAGATGCGGGCTCGGGATCATGATTAATGATCGTGGCAATCTTCTTTGCAAAGTATGCATCGACATTGGCTGTTGCTCTATTCATTGATTCTCCTGATATTACAAATTTTATGGCCATTTCATCATGGGGTGCTTCATGCACTTCTACTTGCTCTTCATTGCTATTTCCCATTCCAGGAGCAAGTTCCTTTAGTTTTTCTCCGCCAATGTGTGCGCACACATTATTTCTGGCGGCTTCTTCCAATGGAAGGTTCAGATCTGGAATTGCCTTTTTCACAGGCTTCTTTCGGCTGCAGTCTCAACTGCTCCCCTTCTTGCTTTGGGGCACTTTTGTGATTGGTGTGGTAAGTCCTCTTGCCCAGTTTTCCCCAGACGTCTCCGGTACTTTGGGTTTGAGAAGCTAGTTTTCTGTTCTTTTCTTTGAGGCCTCTCTAGCAGGATGAGGATACCTTCTGCTTTCTTAGGTATTTCCACCCTCTCTGGTGCATTTCTTGCGGGTACATGCGACTTAACCACGCTCTTGAGATCACAAAAATGATCAGCGGTTCATTTGCTAAATTCTCGCAAATCAATTATCTTCTCGACTTCTTGATTTGCTTCATTAGTGCGAGGGTCATGTGCGGGATCGGTGGAATGCCATATTATTTCCGGCATTTTTCATCCAATGGTTGATTCTCTCCCCTAATGACGGAAAGCGGTCCTCGTCAAAGATCTGATCGTGAATCGGTGTATGCAAGTCTCGATCATGAGTTCCAAATACCTGATTATGGATGCACTCTCATAACCAACGTATATCCCAGACTTGCGGAGAGGGCCCATTGCGATCATTTGTGGGGTGGTATAGGTACATATACCATACAACCAAAATTTCTAAGATGGGAAATCTTCGGGATGACCCCTTGCACTAGTTGCATAGGTGAATGGATGTTGTAGGCCGATGGTCTATAATTGATGAGTCTTTGCTGCGTGCGAGGCTGCGTGTCCCCAACAAGTGTTGGGCAAATTACAACTCTGCAAGAGCGGTGCGGCAATGAACTTAATCCTCTTTATTAGTGCTTGACTAGCCCATTTTGCGTATGGACGTGCGGTGCAGAGTGCTCAACGATTATTCCGTTCTTTGTGCAATAATCATCAAATGCCTTGGAAGTAAATTCGTCGGTATTGTCCATTCGAATGGACTTCACGCGATGATCAGGAAAATCATTCTTAATTCTGATGATCTGCGAGATCAGTTTTGCGAATGCATGATTCCTTGTTGACAGCAAACATGTATGCGACCATTTCGAGGAAGCATCAATGAGCACCATAAAGTATCGAAACGGCCCTGACAAGGGCTGAATCGGGCCGTAAATATCCCCCTGAATGCGTTCCAGGAATGTAGGGATTTCATGTTGCACTTTCATAACAGAGGGTCTAGTTATTAATTTCCCGGTGGCACATGCATAGCACACAAAATCTTCATGATTCGGAAAATTTTTAACATTAATGCCATGACCTTATGAGTTGTTAACTATATTTCTCATCATTCTAAGACCAAGATGACCTAAATATACAATGCCATAAAGGAAAATAATTCAGAGCTTCTAAAGAAGTATACACTGCGTGTGTATTGATTCTCGTGTAGTACAACCAAGATTCATATGAGGGATATTTTTCTAATACCATTTTTTTTTTCATATTACGCGTTCTTTAAAATTCCCAAATGCTATTTGGCATTTTCTTCATTGGTTTCTACGTGAAACCTATTGTCGCGGATATCATTGAAAACTTAAGAGAGTGCGTGTTGGTTCAGGGTACAAAAGGGCTTCTTCAATTACCAAAGTTGTACCCATTGGCAATATAATTGTGGCTTTTCCAGAGCCTATTATATGCGTGATCGCTTCTGCGATTTTCGTAATCCTTCCAAATGTTCTTAGTGATCGTTTGGAAGTATTTCGACTCTCTTAAGATGGTATTAGCTTTGTCTACTATCAACAATGCATATCTCCTCTATTTGGGCGCTACACAATTTCTCAATGAAAAGAAATATAATTCTAATCATACAGTGGCAAAGTAATTCAAAAACATTACTTGCAAATATAGAATACTGGAATAAAGAATAAATTGCAATTCTATTCATGAGAAAAGAAAATGTATGCTCTTCGAGAGCTTACAATTCATTATTCAAAATTCATTAACAACCACTGTTCTGTAGTCTGCAAAATTTCAGGTGAATTCAATCTTGCTGTGCTTAGAGCAAGATGGTGGACTTGAGCTTCTCGAACCGCTTCAAGTGCGCTTTATAACTCAAGTACACTCACCTCAGCCATGTATTCATTCTTCAGAGTGGCTGAAAGGTGATGTCTGAGAAAGGGCAAAGTTTGATCATTTTGCTCGGCATTAGGTTGTGCGTCCTACGAGGACCCTAAGCCACATTTGGAGCTTCTTGCTCGCAAGCATGATATTCAAATTTGATGCCCATGTGAGATAGTTCTGTCCATTCGGGGTCAGTTCTTCAAACTCACGTTTGACAATGCTAGGTATTTGCATATTCACAAGATTCTTTCTTTAGATTACTTCGTGTAATCTAATAGATAGTGGTTGCAAAAATTCATAAATGCATAAAACAAATTCTCATGAATTTCCAGTAAACTAAAAGAAAATAATAATTGCAAGATTCATAAATACAAGATTCATAATTACGGGATTCATAAATGCAAGATTCATATATACACAGATTCATAAATATTCATAAAGATTCATAAATACAGCTTCGTGCATGTATGTGATCGGCTTCGTGCAAGCGATCAGATTTATGCGCGCGATCGACTTCATGTATGCCATCGGATTCATGTGCATGATCGACTTCGTGCGATCTGTTTCATGTGCACGATCGGCTTCGTGCATGCGATCGGATTCATATGCATGATCGACTTCATGCGATCTGTTTCATGTGCGTCGGCCTTCTTGGCGCGACGGTGGCCGCTTCGTGCGGCATGCTTGAATTTCCAATGAATTATATTAAGGTAATTTTTCATCATTACTTGATAACAGAAAATAAATTCCAACATAAATTAAATGCGGTGTAATGCTAATTACAACTTATGTAACTCTCGTTGGTTGGGAGCGAAAACAGGTAACGAATATCTCCGTCAATTCGACTCTTGGCCAGGTCAACCTGCCCTTAGGGCTCACATGAGGAGGGAGCACTTCCGCTTCCGGTGCCAATTAAAGAACCAAGCCTCATGTGTGTTTTCCTAGACACCAATTGTCTCATGTCCTGCTTATTCATTACCAAAATCAAATCCCAACCACTCGTGTTCTCATAAAATGTTGTATGAAATATTCTAGAATTTTCCTAGCACTTTTCATAATTCTGCATAATTTCCAAGCAATTTTCGTAATTGCTTGTGTAATAGAAAATAATTTACCACATAGTAGCGGCTATAGGCCTCGAGCGTGACAGGCGGCTCGAGCTGGTGCGGCGGCGGCGACAACGGCCAAGGCCGGTGGTTGCATGCCGTGCGTCGGCGGCCGCTTCGGTTGCATGGCCGCATGCTACGGCTTTCCAATCTATACTTCGGTAAGCTATCGCGTAGGATAGAGTCGCGTAGGACTTTTTCTTTCGGCAATCCGAGTGGATGCCTGCTTGATGGCGAGTTGATTGCAGATCGGATCGGGCGATCAATCGCCGGTAGTAGTCGTTCGTCGTTGTCGACGATCCTTCACTTCTTGTCTTTTTCTCACCTTTCAATCTTTCTCCGGTAGAGCTTCGTGCTGATAACGTGTTAGATAACCTCGCTATCGAATAGTCCGGGGTTGTCTAATAGATCTAAACTGGAGAATAAAGAGAGAGGGAGAGAGACACAATATGAGGAGGAACTGCTCTGCTTTATTATTCTCATTGCTTGTGTACAATGGGGTGACCCCCTGCCTCCTATATATAGCGGTTCTGCTTAGAGATAAGGAAGAGTCCATGGGAGATTTAATTATTTGCCACTTCAAAACATGTGGCTTCATAAATTTGCCACTGGACCTACATTTCATTGACTCAGATGGTCCCATATGTCATTGGCTCAAGTGGCATCATAATCAAAGTGTCAATGTTTGAAGTGGCAAATTATTAATTATTTCTTTCCGAATAGGTGCAGAAATAAATTCATGGAGTACAGGAGATCAAGCCAAGGACATACAATTGGAGACAGAATCTAGCCCATCGCGCTAGCTAGCAGCTAGCCTGAATGCCTGATAACAACTACACATGATTAATCAAGCATGGACAACATAGTTGAGACCGCGAGGCACTGCAGTGATGCATGCATGCACGATGGCAAATGCTTAGCTAGCTAGCTAGCTAGCTCGCGCTGTCCGTTGGATGAACGGCAATTAATAATTACCGACGACGAGTCGCTTGACCGGCCTATCATCTGCATCGATCGATCCGCTGCATGCTGCGACTCTTGCGTACGTGACGGCATCATCGATCACAGCACGGCATGACAGGGTGGAGACGGAGGGAAAGCGAACTATACGCATGTACATACATGCATTTCGATCCATTGCAGTTGCAGAATGCAGACAGCTGCGGCTAGCACAGGACGACGCTGCACACACACAAACTTAAAGGTCGCCTTTTATTCATTGCCTTCGCTAGTGGCCGGTGTCCTCAACACTGCATGATCCTGCCTCCATCCTCCCCACACACCACAGGACCACATACCTCCTTTCTCAGCTACGCCCTGCAGGCTGCAGCAAAACTCATTCATTCATTCATTCATTCATTCATTCATTCTCTCTCTCTCTCTCTCTCTCTGTGTGTGTGTGTGTGTGTGTGTGTGAGTTGCATTGCAGTGGTCACTGGTTAGAGTGGTGAAGCATGCGATTTCACTGGCTGCTGCTGAGACGAGCTCAAAAGGAAAGGGTCACGATAATCATGTAACAGGGCCAGCAGGGATAGGCACTACTGGACTGCCCACAGAAACGGCAGCTCTGCTTGCTTGTCTTTTAGTGTCTCCATGGAGCAGATGGCGAGGGAGTTAGTATTACTCATAAGAGATTGGTCCTAGAAGCAGAATGCCCTGGACTCGAAACATGGGCTTGGATTGCAACCATGCAAGGAAGGCTATCATACATTTTTCATGCATGCATGCATGCATGTTTTCCTACATTTACAGCAGGTGTTTCCATGACCAATAGATGTTTTCCTACATTTACAGCAGGCGCCCAGTTCCTTTTCTCCCCCCCCTTTTGCATCATTGTTTGCTAGCTATTTATGGGACCTTTAGTTAGTTTGGGTTTTCTGAATGAGTTGTCCAAATGAACCTATCATGATGTTGCGATGACTGGTGAGGTGTGTCACTTAAGGGGGTGTTTGGCACGGCACCCACTCCAGTTTTTTAGCTTCAGATCTTAAATTCTCAGTGGAGCGGATTCTTTGAGAATCTAGAGCTGTCTGTGGGAGTGTTTGGCTAGGATGCTGACTTCAGATTCTAGAATAGGAGGATTGTGTATAAATTATCAACAATACCCTTAGTTTCCTCGCTTGTACATTATTTTGTACATATTAGTAGCTACTGTGAGCGTTTATTTTGTAATATATTACAAATGCAACATAATATACACATGAAAATTAAAATGAGCATAACGTACCATAAGGTTCCAATGCAACATGGTGTCAATACTAGTACATGGTACTAATACCACATTATTTGAAGTTGGTGTTATTTGCGGGTAATTACCCCGAACTTCGAGGGCACTTCTATTTTTTTTGGTGTTTAGCTCCAGATGAGAGTGGGGGAACCCCCACTCCAAAAATTTGCACTACAGGCCACTCTAGATTCTTCCTGCTCTCACTCTGAAAATTTTTGGAGTTAGGCTGTTTGGTAAAGCTCCACCCAACTCCCATTAGAATCCAAGAGTGGGAGCTGTGCCAATTATGCCCTAATTAACTAGCTAGTGCATGCAATCTTTGCATAAAAAAGTGGGGATTAGTACTTGGGGCATGAAGAATACCGAGGAGGATCATGCATGGTCGTGCTAGCCTGCTAGGTAGGCATCAGTAATTCACGATATGACAAGAGATGCTCTACACAATTTTATAATATATGATGCATGCATGACTTTATCAATGTGATGCCAGAGATGGCTCATCTCTTCTGGGTATTTTGTTGCAGCGATGCATCCTGCACGCCCCAGTAAGAAGATCGCTGCAGAACATTATTGGTCTCTTTGACATATATAACAAGTAATAAAGTGAGAAAGACCCTTACAAGGAAATGTCAAATGACTAAATGAAAAGAAGACAAAGAGAGAGACACTACCACACAAATGGTCATCTCTGACGCCCCATCTCAAACGGTTTTGATGTTTGCATGAAAATCAGTCTATGAAGGCCTAAGAAAAATTACACTAAAACTATCATAGACAGTTAGTTTCAAGCAACCATCTGTAATAACAGTGGATTCTCCAAAGCTTATGATGTGACAACTTATCACAGACGATTTCTTTCAAAGAAGCCGTATGTGATATACCACCACTACTACAGAATAATGCAACACTATCTCTTCATTTGGGTCGGTTGTCAACTTTTTAGGAAAAAAAACCAATAGTGATATATGATTCGGCGTGAGTGATAAATATAGTGCAAAAATATCACTATCGATCTGACCTTAGAACCTTAGTGGTGAGCCGATAGTGATGATAATCATCATCACTATTGGTTCTGATGTTAGAACCGTTAGTGATGTTATATGTATCACTATCGGTTCTAATGCCAGAACTAATAGTGATATCATATGTATCACTATCAGTTCTGACATCAGAACTTATAGTGATGATGGTAATCACGTTCGGTTTATGAGGTTAGAATCAATCGTGATAGTAATACCAAACGCCTCTCCACGCTTGACCTCTCGGTTTCTCCTCTCGATCTATTTAAATACCAAAAGCTGAGGCGTCCACCTCGCGCTTGACCTCTCAGTTTCCCCTCTATTCTATAAAAGAAGGATTTTACTCCTCTCCTCCTTGGGCCCCTCCGCCTCCCCTCACCTCGGCCCGCCCCTCCTCTCCTCCTTGCACCCCTCGGCCTCCCTGGCTCCATGGTGCTTGCATCGCCCCTCCGCCTCCTTGGCTCCTATGGCGCCCGTTGGCCTCCCCAGTTCCACGGTGCCTGTGTCACACCTGGCTCCATGGTGCCTGGTCCTCCCCAGCTTCATGGTGCAAGCATCGTCCCCAACTCCAAGGCCAGTCACACTGCTGTCGGTATGCTCAATGACGCTATGGGTCTATTGATGAGCTAAAAAAATTAAAATAGCGAATGTGGCCTTGGACTATATAGTTGCTTCCTATTAATGCTAGAAACTATTGCTTTTATTTCACCGTCTTTGAGCTTGATCATCATATTCAGTATCTAGTTTGATATTTGTTTGATTATTGCTGAATATATTGATTATGATTGCTTAGCTTGCTCAATTCATAAATGCTTGGCCGAACTGTTCATAATATGATTTTAATCATTTGAATAGTGAATCGCTGCCGGTTGTATGCTCAATGATGCTATGGGTCTATTGATGAACTAAAACAATTAAAGCAGCAAATGTGGCCTTGAACTATAGAGTTGCTTCTTGTTAATGCTAGAAAGTATTGCTTTTATTTCACTGTCTTTGAGCTTGATCATGATATTCAGTATCTAGTTTGATACTCATTTGATTATTGCTAAATATACTGATTATGATTGCTTAGCTTGCTCTGTTCATAGCCTCTGTTTAGTCAGTTGTTGATATACCTACTTGACTTTAAATACTTTATACCTGCTTGGCCGAACTGTGCATAATTTAAGAAGGTAAGAATTCAAGGCCATATTTTCTTAGTTAATTGTCTAGTTTTGTCGACGATTGGAGAACGGGCTCCCGCCGAGCTTATTTGTTGAATGAGGGATCAACAGGGGCCCCTTCGTACGAGCAAGGGGAACGTCCGAGCAATGCCAAGACGGGAGAAACACGCAGTGTTTATCCTGGTTCGGGCCTCTCACTGCCGAGATAACAGCCCTACTCCAGTGTATTGTGTTTATGTTGGATCAAAAAGTCGTCCCTCTTACAGGTGTTTTCGGGGGATTAAATACAGAAGCTCATGTCGTACAAAAGGTAACTACCCCCTAGATTTACGCCATGCATCCATATCCGTAGTGCCCACGATCCGGAGCCCTTGATCTGCGCGTCATTTTGAATTTCCGGTGCACCTGCCCTCGATCTCCGGCGGATTGGCTGCCACTTTCCTTTCTAATGGTTTGACCGAGTCCCCCGACCATTCATCCGGGCAACCGCGTGGTCTTCACGAGCATGGTTGCTCGTGGCCGCCCGGTATGGTCGTGGGCGAACGGGTAGGCACGTATGCTCGGGCGTTGTGTTGTTCGGACGCTCTCCTGAGCATCTTCCGATGGTGCCGTATGGTCGGTACCTTCGGGACCTTCTGGGGGTACAATGGTCTTTTTAGCGAATAGTCAATCCCCGACAGCTAGCCCCTGAGGTTCAAGTGGGGAGCCATCTGGGCTCGGGCTTCCCCTTGGGCCTAAAAAGACTCGAAGGAGGGATTAGGTTTTAGTAGCGATGTTTGCTCGTGACTCACGACCATCTCGTGACAGGGAGCGGGCTTGTCGTCATGGAGCGAGCGTCGACTTGCTCGTCGCCCAAACGACCATGCCGCGGAGGCGCATCGTTAGGTTACTTTGGTTCCTTCTCCAAGAAGCTTCTTCGTAACGGTAACGCAGTTTCTTGGGAGACGTGCATTTACTGGGCAGTTTCACCGTAACGGACAGGTACCGTTTCGCGAAAGGTCGCGGTGGTGTTAAATGCGTCTTTTCACGGGCCTTTTTAACCCTGATCAATGCAAGAGACAAAGCTACTTCGCACTTTGCTCGATTTCGCCCAGATTCTCTCCAAGAGACTCAGCGCCCTTTGCGATCTCCCCTCCTCATAGCAATGGCGCGTTTTGGTGTTAGCCAAATGAACCGGAGGAGGCTCCAGGCGCTCGTGGATGACGGCCATGTCGACCCGAACACCGCTCGAGCGCCCGGGAGCGACAAGGCGCCGGCGCCGCGGGAGGGAGAAATCGTCTCCTGCGAGCTGTACGCCGTCAACGGGCTTCGCTTGCCCAAGAGTGAGTTCCTCGTCTCCGTACTCGCCTTTTGTGGGTGCGAGATTTCTCATCTTAACCCTAACTCCATTCTTGCCCTCACGATCTTCTCCCACCTTTGCGAGGCGTATGTGGGTGTGACGCCTACGGCCAGCCTCTTCTTCCACTTCTACTCTCCTTTCCGCACCGGCGGGAATACCCCCGCCGGTTGCGTCTACTTCGCCTCCGGCCCAACCGACCATATGAGTACCCCCTTCTTTCCTTGAGGGACTCGGTGTCGGGCTGGGCCGACCTCTGGTTCTACCAGAAGAAGACGTAGGGGAGCCAGCTGACCTACACCAGGGAGGTCGCCCTGGCTGCCGAGACAGCCCGCCTGCCTGTGCAGCCCGAGGAAGAGCGGATCCTCAGGACCATCAGTGAGCTCACCCAGATGGGGCTCACTGGTCGGGACATTGTCCCGGACTTCACCTTCAACCGGGTGTCCCCCTTGCGGCGTCGGGAGCATCCATTCTTCGAGGTGACCGGGTGGCAAGACATCACCCGTGAGGATGACGCAGGTATGCCCCTTGGACCCTCTTTTGACCTTCATCGTTGCCCGAGTGTTGGTCTGATTTTTTACTCCTTGTTTGCATTGCATCTCCGAGGATGGATTGGTTCGAGGAAAGGGTCGCCGAAATGTTCGGCGCCCCGAAGGAGAAGGAACTGAAACCCGACCGCCAGTTCCCCAAAAATGTCTTCGACCGCAGTGATGCGGTAAGTATTCCTGTTTGTTTTTTGCTCGAGAAACACATTCCGAGCTTGCCTTACTCGGTTTCTGTTCGCAGGAGAAGGTCGCCCTTGAGCTCGCCGTGTCGAGCGCCGGTCCGACGCCCCAAGGAGATACCCCGACCGGGGGTTCTCGCAAGAAGGCGGCGGGTCGAGGCCGCCGACCTTCTACCTCGCCTCCTCCCGCCAGGCGCTCAAAGTGCCAAGCCTCGTCCAAACCTCCGACCAAGCGCCACTTGGAGTACGCCGACCGAAAGAAGGTAAGGGAACTCCGACAGTGGTTTGCTGACTTCAAGCAGAAGAAGCCGGAGCTGATGGGTCGCTTGCAACAGCTGGCCGAGGAGGCGAAGAAGGCCGAGGAGGCGGCCAAGTCCATCGCGAGCAAGGAGCAACTGGAGGAGCAGATCAAGGCCCTCCAGGCTCGGCTTGCACAGGTGGTCGAGGACCAAGCCGAGGAGGGGGTGGAGGAAGACACCTTCGCCCTGGTCAGGAGGAGCCGAAGGTCGACGCCTCGTCCGACCTTGGCGCTGGAGGGGGCCGACATGGACGAGGTTGACCCTATGATGGCAAGGGCCAGCGATCCCACCGCGGAACGCGCCGAGGCCACCGCGGGCAGGGCGCCCGCGGCCCAAAGCGAGGAGACCGAGGACGAGGGCGCTCGTCTGGTGGAAGGTAATCTTCACGTAGTCCCTTTGTTTTTGTTCTTCTTGCGATTTTCCGAGCTAACCCCACTCCGCTTGGCGTGGGCGTGATAGCTCGACTGCTGTCATAGATTTCCAGCAGTCGGTTGAGTGGATTCTCGACTCCGCAGTTGATGCCGAGCTGGAGCGCATCGTCGATTTGGCGATGGGCGAGGACTCGGAGGAACCGCCACGGGCTGAACTCCCAGAGGTTTCTGAGCACCCTCCTGCGGCCACCGAGCACCCCTTGGCCGCAGAGGAGCAGGGCTCGCAGGGGACCGAGGAAGCTATGGCCTTGGTCCCTTACGAGGGGACGAGCGCAGCGCCGAGTACGGGGGAGACTCAGGAGGCGCGCCCTGAGGCCCAAGAGTTGGTTGCCCCCGACCAATCGCCGTTGGCCGGGGGCCAAGGAGTGGATCCTAGCTCGGCGGGTCTTAGGGGGGCAAGCCTCGAGGCGGAGGAGGCTGCAGCCAATGTTCAGCCCCCGAGCGTGGAGACCAAGCTGGGGCTTGATAGCCACGAGCTGCAAATCCTGGGGGAAGTTCATCCTCAAGGTGAGCAGGTCCCGGAGGTCGAGCGTCCTCAGGGGTTGATCGAGGAGGGAGCCGCCCTTGCCCTCCTGGGCACATCGGGTGCCCAAGAGGAGCAAGGCCCCTGCCCGAGCGATGCGCCTACTCGGAGCGAGGATGACCCCGCTTGGGTCAATCCGTTCTTCCGAGCTGGTGCGACCGACCGCCAGAAACTCCAGGATAAACTAGTCAGCCGTGCTCTTCTGGTGAGCTTTATGCTTTTATGCCGTACTTCGCCCTTTCTTCTGTGTCAAGACCCTTAAGGTGGTTTAATCCTTCTTTTTGTCCGCAGTTCGCTGCCAAAGCCATGGAGGATATCGACGCCTCCACTGTCTCTGCGGAGGAGTTCTTGGGGTACTATCGCGAGCAGGACGCTAAGATCGCCGATCTTGAGCATCGGATCTTCGATGTGCACGCCGCCGACCAAAAGGAGCTGGAGTTGACGAAGAGTTCCGTTGCTGAGCTTCAGGACCAACTCTCCAAAAGCGAAATGGCGAAGGCCACCTTGGAGCTAAGGTGTGCCGACCTTGAGGAGGAGTTGGGGAAGCTTCGGCAGGAAGTCCCCGACCTTCACCGCGCAGTGCAAGAAGCTCGGGAGCGCGAGGACGCTTAGCTCAAGGAGGCGCAGCGCCTCCAAGAGAGTGCTGCCGAAGGTCGTGCGGCTCGGCGGAAGGTCTTGGATCTCGAGGCCGAGCTCGATTCAATTAAGGAAGAGCTTGCCACCCGTCGGGGCCATCCGTAGATATCCTTCTGTAGATGTTTTTCCTTTTTCCTTCTTTCTCCTTTGTTTTGGATGCCCTTACGCTCGTTCGAAGGTCGTTCTGCAAAAAGGAAGGCAACCACGGGAGAGAACAAGAGTAAAACTTGAAAAAAGGGGGACGGTTAGCCCACGGGTAGCCCTAACTTATACGTACGAGCCCCCGCTATGGACAAAGGCCGTGCACCTAAAGTTGCGAGCACGGGTTTGTTCATAGAAGATTTTGAAAAGTTTCGCTCGCGCCTGTTCACAGATGGTCGAAATCGCCACTAGTCATGGTTATGAATTTAGGTCGTACACGCACAGTGCTTTCGCTCACCGCTCGGCCGAGTCGTGGTTCTAGTTTGTGAGCATAGCCGCGCGTGTGATTTGAAGCAAACGGGCACAACGCCGTTAATGCTCGTGATGGACCACCGAGCCCAAGTTGGAGCCGAGCTTGAATCGAGGGTGAGGATGTCTATGTGTAATCATTCATGCAGCGAAGAACTATTGCGGAAGGGGATCAGCACGAGTAGACAGCCTGCAGGTTTTCGAGCTTGGTTCCAAGGGGGATGGTACACATGCATTGTTGGCTGTGCTCGTTCGCTGTGCTTAGAATTTAGAGCGAAGCGTTTGGGCTATATCTTTTAGAAAGGGCGAGGGGAGGCATGCAGCGAAAGAATCAATTTTTTACTAAGGGCAACGCAAACGACGCGAAAAACGGATAGTTGAGTTGAAAAGGTGCTCAAACATAGAACTTATGTAATTGATCAATGTTCCAGGTGCCGGTGAGCACTCGACCGTCCTCCATCGCTAGGCGAGCAACCCCCGGGCGTGTTACAGATACGACCGTGTAGGGTCCCTCCCATCTAGTGGTTAGCTTGTTGGCTTTCGACAGGTCCTGAACCTGTCGTAAGACCAAGTCGCCGACTTGCAGGGTCCTTGGTCGAACTGATTTGGCCGCGTGCCTACGAAGTGCCTGTAGGTAAACCGCGGACCGGAGTAACGCCCGTTCTCGTGTCGCCTCCACGAGGTCTAGGTCAACGAGACGCTCGATTTCTTGGTCGACGGAATCGACCAGTTGCACCCTTGGGGAACCCAGCACAATTTCTGCAGGCAAAATGGCCTCTGCACCGTAGACAAGTTGGAACGGGGTTTCACCCGTGGCCCGACTTGCAGTGGTGCGAATCGACCAAAGAACAGAGGGTAGCTCGTCCACCCACTCCTGCTTGTGCTGGTTGAGGTTCTTAAAGATCCTCATTCTTAAAGATCTACCCATTTGCTCGTTCGGCTGCCCCATTGCTCTGTGGATGTGCCACAGAGGCGAAGCAGACCTTGGTCCCGACCTCCTCGCAGTAAGCTTGGAATAATTCACTGGTGAATTGAGTTCCGTTGTCTGTGATAAGACGGTTGGGTATCCCAAACCGAGTTACCACATTGCTTCGAAGGAACCTCTTGGCCGTTTGGGCCGAGATGGTCGACACGGGCTCGGCCTCTATCCACTTGGTGAAAGTGTCGATGGCCACGAGCAAGTACTTGCAGCCTTTCCGACCTCGGGGAAAAGGCCCGAGGATATCGAGCCCCCAGGTCGAAAATGGCCACGAAAGTGGGATGGTTTGCAGCGTATACGCTGGTTGGTGGACTTTGCGGGCATGAAACTGGCATGCTCGACAAGTTGTCACGATCAACCGTGCGTCCGCCAAGGCCGTTGGCCAATAATAACCCAATCGGAAGGCTTTGCTCACGAGCGTTCTGAACGACGAATGAGCTCCACACATCCCTTCATGGATATCCCGAAGAAGGTACTGGCCCTCTTCATGGGAGACACACTTGGAGAGGACTCCTAGTGCGCCTTTGCGGTATAGGTCGCCATCAATCAGTTTGTACTGAGAAGACCGCCTTGTAAGCCGGGAACGCTCGGCTTCTTCCTCGGGCAATGTCCCATGCGCGAGGTATTGGACGAATGGCGTCATCCAACTCGCGCTTTGCTCGAGGAGAGAGACTGTACCGCCTGTCTCTGGTGCCTCCTCTACAGAGGGAATAGAGGGCTTGTACAGGTGCTCAACTAGAACCCCCGCCGGAGCGGTAGTTTGGGAGGAACCGACCTTTGATAATTGGTCGGCCAGGGTATTGTCCTTCCTGGGGATATAGAGTACCTCGAAATTCTTGAAGTACTTCTCCATCTTCCTTACTTCGACCAGGTAAAGCGCCATTGAGGTATTGGAACACTGATACTCCTTATTTACCTGGTTTACGACCAACTGCGAATCGCCCTTCACAGTTAGTCATTGGACTCCGAATGATCTGCATGCTCGTAGTCCGGCCAAGAGACCCTCGTATTCCGCTGCATTGTTGGAGGCAGCAAAGTGCAGCTGAATGGCGTATTGTAACTTCTCTCCTTCTGGGGAAAACAGTACAATACCAGCCCCCGAGCGTTCGTATGCTCGGGACCCGTCGAAATACATAGTCCAGTGATTTTCCCTAGACCTGGCAGGCTCGTTCGTTGACAGAGCTGGAGCCGACCATTCTGCCACAAAGTCTGCCAGGACCTGGGATTTGATCGTCGTGCGAGCCGAAAATATTATTTCGAACTCGGCAAGCTCCATGGCCCAATTTGCTATACGACCACTGGCGTCTTGGTTTTTCAAGATCTCCCTGAGCGGGAAACTGGTCGGGATTACAATCTTGTGTGCTTGGAAGTAATGGCGCAGCTTTCTGGAAGCCATTAGTAGTGAGTATAAGAGTTTCTGGACCTCAGGGTAACGCTCCTTTGGTCCATGTGGTACTTCACTAACATAGTAGATGGGTCGTTGGACCCCATCCCTTTCAACCGCTAATACCGTGCTTACAGCTTGCGGGGTGGCCGCTAGGTATAATAGCAAGTTTTCCTCTGTTTTGGGGGTGACCAGGATGGGTGGCTTGGACAGGTACTGCTTTAGTTCCTCAAAGGAACGATTAACTTCCTCCGTCCATGAGAAACCATCGTGTTTGCGCAGGGCTTTGAAGAAGGGTAACCCTCGCTCACCCAGCCGAGAAATAAAACGGCTCAAAGCGGCCATCCGACCGGTCAAGGCCTGTACCTCCTTCACGCATGTGGGTGGTCTCATGTTTTCAATGGCTTCAATTTTCTCTAGATTTGCCCCGACGCCCTGTGGACCGACCATGTAGTCGAGCACCTTGCCGGCTTTTACACCGAAAACGCATTTTTCTGGGTTCAATTTTATTCGATGCTTATTGAGATTACAAAATGTTTCCTCTAGGTCGGCGACATGATTTGGAGCGAGCTTTATCTTGACAACTATGTCGTCTACATAGACCTCTAGGTTTCGGCCTATTTGATCCGTAAAGGTTTTCTGCATGAGGCGCTGAAAAGTTGCTCCAACGTTTCTCAGACCGAAGGACATGGTCGTGTAGCAGAATGTCCCAAACAGGGTGATAAAGGAGGTCTTCCCTTCGTCTTCACGGGATATGCTGATCTGATGATATCCCAAATAAGCATCCAGGAAGCTCATAACTTGTGACTCCGCCGTCGCATCGACCAACTGGTCTATGCGAGGTAGCGGGTAGTTGTCCTTTGGGCACGCGGCGTTTAGGCTCGTGTGGTCGACACACATGCGCCACTTGCCCCCTTTCTTCTTGACTATGACTGGGTTGGCCAGCCACTCCGAGTGCTCGACCTCTCTGATGAAGCCGGCTTTAAGGAGTTTGTCGAGTTCTTCCCGGATGATCGCCTGTTTTTCCGGGGAGAATCGTCTGAGTTTTTGTCGCACTGGTTTTATCGATCAATCAAGCTGCTTTGTGCTCGATCACCTCCCTTGGGACTCCATGCATGTCAGATGGTTCCCAAGCGAACGCATCCGGATTTGCTCGGAGGAAGGTGATGAGCTTGAGTTCCTATTTGGGATCTAAGGAAGATCCCAAATGCACGACCTTGGCGGGTTCCGACTCGCTGAGCGGAAAAACCTTGGTCTCTCCTCCAGGCTGGAGGGCAACTTTGGGCCAGGAGTGCTTCGGCTCTTGGTCGGGGCCGCGTGTAGGCATTTGGCCGACCATGTCCAATGCCCTCTCGTCGCAACTTAACGTGGACTTATGGCTCCAGGAACCTTGCATTGGTACGCGTGGTGCGTGGCGGCCATGAATTTGGCCAAAGCTGGTCTGCCGAGAATGGCATTGTAGGCCGATTCGAAGTCGACCACCTGAAAGGTGATCAATTCTGTACAGAAGTTGCTCGGACTGCCAAACGTGACGGGCAGAATGACCTAGCCCAAAGGCTTGATCGAGGTGCCCGGGACTATCCCAAAGAAGGGAACCGCTATGCTTTTGATCTTGGAGCGAGGGATCTGCATCTCGTCCAAAATCTTGGCGGAAATTAAATCCAGGGAGCTTCCGGAATCTATGAGGACCCGGCCAACGATAGTGTTGCTGATGGTCGGGCTCACGACCATCGGAAGCTTATGTGGTTTGGTCATTCGAAGGGGACAATCATCCTTGGAGAACGTAAGGGATAGCTCGGACCACTTGAGCTCTTGTACAGGAGGTTTTCCCTGGGTAACATGGTGTACCTTCCGCGCGGCATCCTTCAAATCTCATTGAGATCTGTAGGCTGAGGAGCCTCCGAAGATAACCGCGATGTGGTTTTGGGGTTCTTGATATTCCATGTCCTCGTCCTTATCCTCGACGGGTTGTTTGCCTTTGCTATTTTCGCCCTGCACTGGGAGCGATGGCATGGGACCTTTGCCGCTGTAAAATTGCTCCAAGCGATAGGTCCATGTCGGCAATTCTGTAAATCATGCCCGTATGCCAGATGGAGCGGACAGTAGAGGCCGCCCCGTTGCTCTGCTGGGTCGCCTCGATCGCGGGGCCGGTTCTGTTGTCCTCTGCCCCGAGCATTAAACCTCCGGCGCTGCGGCTAGGATGCTCGGGGCTGTTGCTGTTCTACCGCGGTGACTATGCCCGGCGAGGGTTGTTTCTTCTTCTTCTTCTTGATCTTTTTGTCAACAGAATTCGACCCTTTTTTGCTGGCGGAGGTTTCCAATCCGGGCTGAGGTGGTAGCTTTCTTCGTCCAGCATTTTCTTCCATTGGATGGCCTCATCGGCATTGGCATACCTGTCGGCCATGCGGAAGAGCTCGTTGGCCGTTAGGTCTGGATGGATTTCCAGGTCCTGCGTGAAATGCACGTCTCGCACCCCGAACTTGAAAGCCTGGACAACGGCCTCGTCCGATATGTTCGGGATCGAATTTCGGACTTGGATGAATCTCTGGACAAACTGTCGCAGGGTCTCTCCTTCTGTTTGAATCAGGCGCTCAAGGTCGCGCTCTTTTCCCAGGCGAATGTAGCTGCTCTAGAAATTTGCACGGAGTACCGCACTGAGCTGGCCCCAAGATCGTATGGACCCTTCTTTTTGGTTGAAGAGCCAAGTGCGAGCAGCCCCATCCAGGACCGTTGGGAGATAGTTCGCCATCACCCCCTCATCGCCTCCGGCAGCCAGGATAGCGGTGGTATAGATTGAGAGAAATTCGTCCGGGTTCTGGGTCCCGTTGAATCTCTCAATATGCCCGGGCTTAAACTTGTTCGGCCACGTGACGCTCTGAAGAAAGCTCGTGAAGGCCTGACAACCAAAGCTCGGGGTCTCACGGTGGTATCCTCGGTCGTGAAGGTCTTTACGAGCGTACCGCGTCCATCGCCCCACGCGCGGGCCAAACCGGGAGAAGACTTCGCGAGGACGGTGTGCTGACGACCGTTCGATCGTGGAGCGTTCGGAACTCTCGTAATCCGGGTGAATGTAAGCATGTTGTTCCGAGGTAGCTTGGGAGTTGCTCTGAGGTTTCTCGCAGACCGGATTAGCTGTCTGGGGCATTCTCCGAGCATGGCTCCGAGATTCGTCCCTGTGTGAGCGGACGGGAGTATGCCCTCGACGGTCCCGGGAAACATTCCGGGCATCCTGGTCGCGAGGAGGATCCGAGACCTTCAAGTCGGCGGCAAGCCTCTCTAGATCCTCGGCTACGACCATGCCTACGACCTCTAAGTCCAGTTGATCAGAGAAGTTGCGGAGGTCGCGCACGACTGTCGCCAAAGCCTGTAGACGTTCTCGGTTCGGGCGGACGGGCGGCGGAGAGCTCCGGCGGCGTTCTGGGACGCGATCGGGGGTACAACACTCACGAGAGTTTCCCCGGGAGGAGTTTCTTTCCCTGGAAACCCGCCTCTCTCTCGCTTGGCGGCGTACGCTCGCAAGGGTCTTACCCAAGGACGCTTCCAGGTGGTGCCTGGCCGCTTCATAGCGGTCGCGCTTAGCAGCCCCCGAGGATTCCACCTCAGGCTCGGCACGGCTCCCAGCCATGTTGACATGGCGAGAATGAGACGAGCGTGAGGGGGACATCATCGTATCTCCTTGGTACGGTGTCTCACGGTCAAACTCGACGTGGTCCGGTATGTCGAGACCATCATAGAGTCCGTCATAGTCATCCTCGTCGTCACCGAGGGCAATGCACGGAGAATGGAGAGCCTGTTCTCGTGCTCCGGATTCCAGGGTAAAGTTCCCAGATTCGGTATGGCCTGTGGGATCGGTCACACCGGCCACGCCGTCGCCGGCGTAGTACATGTCATCATCATCGGCATCGTTGAAGGCACAAAGACTCCAAGTATCTCCCAAATTCGACATCCTCGAGGATCCCAACTCGCACGGGAATCAAACTGTCGATCCCCACGGACGGCGCCAGCTGTCGACGATTGGAGAACGGGCTCCCGCCGAGCTTACTTGTTGAATGAGGGATCAATAGGGCCCCTTCGTACGAGCAAGGGGGAACGTCCGAGCAATGCCAAGATGGGAGAAACACGCAGTGTTTATCCTGGTTCGGGCCTCTCACTGCCGAGATAACAGCCCTACTCCAGTGTATTGTGTTTATGTTGGATCAAAAAGCCGTCCCTCTTACAGGTGTTTTCGGGGGGATTAAATATAGAAGCTCATGTCGTACAAAAGGTAACTACCCCCTAGATTTACGCCATGCGTCCATATCCGTAGTGCCCACGATCCGGAGCCCTTGATATGCGCGTCATTTTGAATTTTCGGTGCACCTGCCCTCGATCTCCGGCGGATTGGCTGCCACTTTCCTTTCTAATGGTTTGACCGAGTTCCCCGACCATTCATCCGGGCATCCGCATGGACTTCACGAGCATGGTTGCTCGTGGCCGCCCAATATGGTCGTGGGCGAACGGGTAGGCACGTATGCTCGGGCGTTGTGTTGTTCGGACGCTCTCCCGAGCATCTTCCGATGGTGTCGTATGGTCGGTACCTTCGGGACCTTCTGGGGGTACAATGGTCTTTTTAGCGAATAGTCAATCCCCGACAAGTTTAAATTTAATTATATGACCTTGGTGTAGTGGAGGTAAGAGATTAGTCTCTAACAACCCTACATCTTGTGGGAAGGAGGCTGAAGGTCTTACCTTCAATAGCTCGACTGTAACATCCCAAAATTTCAAAATAAATAAAAATGCAAAATTAAATAAGTAAAGTGAAAAATAAATTTCGGGTTGTAATGTTATTATGAATTTCCATCCTTCTCATCATTTCTTGGATTTTTAGTCTTGTAGAAATTTTTTTTCCAATATTGAATTGTTAATATATAAGTTCATTTTGCAAATAGAATGATTAAAGAAAGCCAAAATATAAAATAGATAAAATAAGAATTCATGTGGCATTATGATTTTAATTCTGATTTTTCATTATTTTCTACAATTTCTTGCATTTTGGTCCTAAAGGAAATTGTTTTTAGCATTTGATTATTGATTTATAAACTTGAGAAAAAGAATTTTTGTAATCATAAAATATATAAAAAATATATTTAAATATAAGGCCATAATTATAAACTACTTGGAAAACTCCAAGCTTGTATGCATGCATTTATTATGGATAACGGTTTAAAAATAATTAGACTATAAACAGTAACCTTATTTGAATTAATTAAAATAGTATGGACCTTTTCTTATCCTAATTTTTTTTATATTTTACTCTACAGTATTATGATAATTATAATTAAAATATTAAAAATAACTAACCATATTTATTACCTTTAAAAATTCAAAACACTATTCAAGAAAATTCAAAGAAATGCAATGTCAGAATATTTATGAAATAAATATATGTTCCCATCATCTAAAATTTTTAATGTAACAACCTAAAACTATTATTAATCTCTAGTAAAAGTTTAAAAATTTTTGAACAAATTTTAATACTAAAAAAATTCATAAATAGATTTAAAATGAAAATTTGGACAACTGGATTGTCAAAATTTTTAGAAATTATAGAAACATGACCTAAGTCTGAAATTTTTAAAGAATGCTAAAAATTTTATTAGGATCATGTAAATTTTTTTGGACCATTCTAGCTTGATCGAATCAGCTAGGGAATCCTACTCTGCCCAAACAACAAAATCATATCTCTATGCCAACTAGTGCCCACTTTTCATATGCTTCATATGCTTCTCCTACCTCACATCCATCATAACATAGCCAGCCACTTCTCTATGTTCTCATCCAAATCATCAATACGTTGCCACCTCCCTGCCACGTCCCTCCTTATCCCTTGATTTGTGCCAATGAGCTTGCAACACGCTGCAAAATTGAGCTCCATTCGCGCCACTGTAGCACCTCCATTCTTGGCTATTTAAGCAAGTCCCACGCTCCATTTGAGCACCAAAGAGCTACCTAGTACCTCCTCTACTCCATCCTTGCTCCAATTTCACTCGAGCTATCGTTAATCAAGCCATGGCCGAGCTTTCCCCATTGCAACCAAAACCGAGCTAATTTCGCAATCATAGCTCCATTCTCCAATTAATTTGGCATGAAGCATCACCAAGCCACCGTGAACAAAACCCCCAAATCAATTTAGCATTTCCCTCATCAAGTTGAGCCCTCACCATGCTCCAGCCCTAGCTACCATTCCTCACCGTTGCGCCACTGCTATGGGTTGTCCTAGCCTCGGTCGAGACCATCTACAGACTCAGCATAATCTTGGGGTTTCATTTTTACCCTTACCCACAGCTCCCCATGCCTCCATTGTTGCCAACCCTACTTACCCGAGCTCACCTAGAGCACGGCGCCATGAGCAGAGATCTGCTCTGCTCTCTGTTTGGCACACTGATAGGTGGCCCCAAGGTGAGCAGTAGCATTTTAGCCCCTTTTGTTTTTTTGTTGCTATAACTTGTGAGACCAAATAAAAGAATGTTTAATTGACTAGCTAAATCTCAGAAAATCAGAGGGAAGAAATTTGATTAATATGGTTTAATCTCCAATTCAAGATATGGGTGTAATTTAAGTAAACTTTAATGGACCTAAATAGTTCCTGAATCATATTACATGACATATATGCAAAGAAAGTGGATCCTCATGAAAATCATAATAATAATATAACATTTATGGCCCTATGTTAAAATTTAAATATGAATGACATCCGCAAATAAATGTTAAATCTAGTGATTGAGATTAGCATCAAAGGAACCCAGAGGTCAGGACCCTCAGATCTTGAAAGGTAAAATTATTCAGTTGTGTTTTGTACTTAATTCTTACTAAAAATGTATGTTCCTATGATATGACTTTAGGAACTTATAATGTAAGCAACAAGTTTAAAAATTAAGAAACCAGTAGTTAAAAATCCTCATACCTTGTTCAAAAATTAAAATAGTACTTTGATTACAAGAAAACATTGCATGAACCGACTTGGTTAAGACTTAATTAAGTTGTATGATTCAAGGTTTAGAAACAAGAATATAAACAAACCTATTTATGTTAAATCTCCATTCATTAATCAAAAGATTAAGATTAACTTGATTAGTTTAATTACTCTTTAATTCATTTGTCAAGTACACAAATTAAATAAGTCTTTATTAATAATCTTGATTATGTCTTCATGCATGTTTGCCATATAAAAATCCTTACCTGAGGTTTGACAAATGAAAATAAGAGTAAGGCAAGCATGACCTACTTAACTGAATTCCTAACATTTAGGAACCATGTTCTATTGAGTTTCATAATATTTCTGTTGATACAAAAATATCTAAGTGTTATATTTTATTGATTTGTAAGACCACCATGTGTTAAGTCCTTCTCATTCTGAAAAATTCAAATAATTATGACCTCATCAACTAACCTCCAAATGAAACTAGTTTATAAAAACTTGTACAATAAAATCTCTATTGGTACAAAACATACGGAATCTACTCCCTATTTAGATTAGAAATTAAATCAATAAAACTTCCTATTAGCATTTAAAGTTAGTAAAAATCTTTTGCAATAATATTGTGAATATTACAAGATCAACTTCTATAGAGCTAAGAATTAGAGAAACTAATTTCTAAAATTTTGGAACAAACAAAACTATGGTTATGTGAAAATATTAAAGACCAGACACTTTAAGAACTAAACTTATAATGACTAGTATTATATAAATGAAACTACGGAAAGGACGGCACAGCGCGGGATCTCTTCGAGTTGCTTCGGGTTGGAAGAAGAGGTGCAATAGGTTCATTAGTACCCGAGAATGCTTCGCAAGTGACCAATTGGATTAAGTCTCACCGTTGAGTGCAAATTTCAAGTTTCCCCCAATTTCGGTTTCCACCGGAGCTGAGGAAGACAAGCTCGATTTAGGCGTTTCAAGGCGTTAGGGGAAAAATGGTGGTGCGCGTTGGGATGAGGAGGTCACCACGCCCTCGATTGGTGCTTAAATAGAAGCGAAGGGCAGCTAATAGGGTTTGGGTAACGGAGAAAGTGGTGGCGGTCGGTTCGGGTGTTCTCTGGAGTTCTCCTTGGCTGCGGCATGGGCAAAGCGCAGGCTGGCAGCGAGGTGTTGAGGCGACCTCGAATGACGCGATATTGCGGCTAGAAGCGACAACGGGGCAAGGCGGTTCGGTGCTTGCTCGGCTGGCTCTGTCGAGAGAACAGAGGGAACGAGAGAGAGTTGGGGAAGAAGGAGCTGGCAGCCGGGCCCCGGGTCCACCGGCAGAGAGGGGGGAAGGGCGAGAGAGGAAGGACCGAAGGAGATAGGGGCATGACGCGTGGGCCAGGAGGCTTCTGGGCCCGTCGGCAGTGGCGTTGCCGCTTGAGCCGGCTGAAAGGCCACTGGCACGTGGCCCCCGCACGTAAGAGAGGGGAGGAGAACTCTAGTTCCTTGCCCCGACAGCGCGGCAAGCAAATTAATTCACGGGTCAATTCAACTCAGGAATTTTTGAAACTTTTTAAACGGCTTAGGGGATAAGTCATATGTATTCAGTAAAATTTTTATTTTAAAATAATCTACTATGATTTAATTAAAAATCTGACATTCCCGACTGCGCAGGAAACAAATTTCGGTTTTTGAATTAATTAATGATCTAAATGAACATATTAATTTTTGAACCTTTTACTGAAGGTGTGTGTCTATATGTTAGTTCTACCATAAAACTTTCATAACTATAATCACCATATTTATTATTCTAGAATTCTTTTACTACTTCTTGCAGAATTCCAAAACTGTAATAATTAAATGAAAATAAATAGTTAAAATATTTATTAATTCATGGAAATTTTACTGGTTGAGGATAATGCCAAGACCTACTCGCAGTAAAAATCATAGGCACTGGAATGCTCCACAAATTGTTATAAAAATCTGTCATTGGTCTGATCAAAATAAGATTTACTAATTTAAATTGTCATTTCGATGCTTAAATGTTTGCACCTGATCTTTTGACCAGCTAAAAGTGATTTTCAGGGCTTAGTATGGTTATCCAAAATTTACCATGGTAATTTTCATCTTTTACCATTTTACTATTTTACATTCCCCCCTTTTTCCTTGTTTTCTCAATTCCAATAATCACTCTAATCACCCAACATATCACTAATTGCACACAAAAATCATGAAATGCAGCAAGAAAATAATTTCACACTTAATTATTTGATTTTTGAACTTTTATAAATTTGAGGATGTTACATCCGGTTCGACGATCCACCGAGCGAGGAAGCGAGGAATCACTGGGGAGGGAGAGGTGATGGCTACTAGGGGAGGGGGAGGTGGCGGCTAGGGAGGGGAACCCTAAGGGAGGGGGCGCACAAGAGGGAGGGGTGTGGCTAGGGGTGGAGGGGCGGCTAGGAGGTGGGAGATTGGAGGGGAGGGGCGCACCAACCAGCCATATAGGGTTAGGGGCGCAATGGGGTGGGCTTTGCTGCCCACCTCCTCCCCCTCATGGGCCGGGGACCGCCACCTACAGCCCAAATAGGTCCCCCAAGGCCCAGACTCCCCCCGGAAAGGCCCAAACTCCCAGAACCGGCCCCAAAACATGATAAGCAGTCGCACTGAAAGCTGAAAACTATAAAGTCTCATTCCATGATGTCACAACGAGGTAGGTCTTTCGTGTTCACTACGTGTGAACACAAAGGCCCACATTAGAATGGGTCACCTCTTCCATTATGAATGCACATATGCCATAGACATGAATAAACGTGCATATATACTCAATTTAACAATTGCATAGCCATTTAAAAATTCATATTCATCATATCATATGCAAGAATCAGACATGGCAACATAACATATCACAAGGTTAAATTGCAACATTACAAAACTATATGGCCACCCAAGCCACAACCACCATAATACACTTGCCTTCAACCTCTCGAGACGGTGTAGCGAGACGTAGATGCCACTCCTGGGTTCACACCGCCTGCACATACATATAATCCACTCAAAAACATACCCACAAAGCATCATAAGACTAATAACTACACCGGCTTCGCAACCCCCTCCTAAAACCCGAAAAATAGAAATCTGTCCAAACGGGACAACAGCCTTCTAACGACCATAAATTGAGTTCAACAACTCCAAATCAAGTAAACGAATAAATTTTATCGAACTAAAGGAAATTTCCCATCATTTTTAAAGTATTCGGAAAATCTAATTCGGCCGCTAAGTTCCTCTAATCTGCAGATGAACACAGACTCTACCATTCGCGACACAGATTAGACAGCATTCGGTAAAATGACCATAACTTTTAAACGGTTAAATGGCTAAGGCTTTATTGGCTTGGGCAGGGCACATGCCAGCGTTGGAGAAGACGAGAAGTGGTGCAGTAGTGTGGGCTTTGGCCTCGGGCAGGGAAAAGGTTGGAGTGGCGTAGGTGATGTGGGGAAGCTTGGTGAAGGCTTGTTCAGCTCTTTATAGCTAAAGGAGAGGCGGTGGTGCGTGTGAACGATGAATTGGGGTGGTGGCTACGCACAGGGAGAATGGTGATAGTGATAGTGATGGTGAGCCAAAAATATTTTTGCGTTTTTTTTCAGAGAAAAAATAGACCCAGACGCATTTTTAAAATTTTTGGAGGCTCGAGAAACTTTAGAGACCATGACGGAAAAGAAGTACACATCTTTCTGTTGACAAAAATATTTTTTTCGGGGAAAATGGAGAAATGACCTGGATGTAAAAACCGGAGACCTATTTGTTATAGTTTTGGACCTCACCGCTATCATGAAAAAGTAGAAAAGGGCTCGCTCGCAATTTACATTTAACGGGAGGGTCTTTCTGTAAAGTAGCGAGCGAGGGACCTAAACGCGACCTGGGAAAATTTTTCTTCCCCTCACAAAAAACCGCAAAGGACCTCTTCGTAAATTCACAGGGGCCTTTTTGCAAAATTGCCTTGCGCCACGTGGGCAGGCCCTCCGAAGGCGCTTTCTCCCGATCTTAATATACGGAGTATATGGCACGGTTGAGTCAGTTCAGGAGAGCTCGAGGCTCAGTTGGACTTGGCTTTGACCGTCTGTTGACGCAAAAAATGTGATGACAGGTTAATGATAATCAACACACGAGAATGCCGGCTTCAAACTATTGGGTTGCGGGCGTGCCAGCCGATTTGATCCTGCAATCGGCAAGAGGGATGTAACAACAGAACGGCTAGAAGATCCGATATAAAAATCTGGTAAAATTTGAATCTTTGTCGGCTTAATGCAAGCCAACGCGGATAATCAAACGATAAATCTAATCAAGTTGATGTAGTTGATTAGGTAGGGTAAAGGCTGTTTTCTTGAGAAAAAGGCATTGCGCAGCAAGATCGGAGAGAAAGCAAGACCAGATTTGTCGTAACACCGTAGAGATCAATAATCGGCGATGCGCAACTCTATTGATCAATAAGTATTACAGAGAAAAGATTACAAAACTAAAACTACTCCTATGTAAAAAGGAAGATGAAAAAGTAGATGTGTTGGTTGATTGAGTTGATTCTGTTGATTCCGTAGCTCATCACCCTCTTTTTATAGCCTTTGAGCTTGATCGTATCTGTCTCGGTCTCGTCATTTGCTCGTACCGACTCCGAACTCTTCTTTCCATCTTGGATACGATCATATCCAATTCTAGCCATATCGGCTCCAGTCTTCCTTCCAACCTATGTGTTGCCATATGACCATGAATTTTTCAATCTGCCCGTTCATCGTCTTTCACAAATCTGGCCTTATACCGGTTCTTTCATACTCGAGCCAAGACTGCACCTATCTCGGTCGCTCAATTTTGGGTGTTAACACCGGCCATGAGAGAGAGAGAGAGAGAGCAATGGCTAGATGTGGAAGAAATCCAGGGCAGCTGTGCTTCCTTGTGGGCTGGCAGGCGGCATGAGACCCATTGGTAAGAGACTCACTGAGATTCAATGTACTTCTACTTAGGACAGCACTGGATGGGATCTATTAATTGTGCTAGCAAAATTATTCCGATTTTTTTGAAAATTTTTATATGTGAATAATAGATAATTTTCGTTTTCCAATAAAAATTTCAAGTTAAAATAATGTGCACAAAAATTCCAATAATTTTGACATTACAATCTACCCATTTCACCTTTCTCTGCTTTTCATTTATTTGAGGATTAAAATAAGGTAAATATTATTTTAAATTTGTGATAATATTTTTTATGGTCTAAATGTTCTTCAATAAAAATTTTAGATGGATATCTTGCATAGTTATTTTCTAATAAATCTAACATTAAAATTTTCAGATTTTCTAGTTTTTTGTTTTAGAATTTTAAAAGTAAATAATTGTGTATTAATTCTTGATATTTTTATTAGAGATTAATATTGCTCTGAGGAAAGTATGGTAAAAATTTCGGCTCAAGATAAACTATGTATATTTTTACAAAAATCTAACAAACCATTCTTTTTAGTCAAAACCTAATGCATTCATAATTATTTTGACCATATTAAATGAGCTCTAGAAACTTATTTTATTTTAATATACTTTTTTTAGATTTTTTACTGATATTTGTTTTTACCTTTTTTTACTTTTACCTTTATAGTATTCAACAAAAATAGCTTTTCTTTTAGAGCAAAAATCCAAAAAGAATAATAAAAGCCAAAAAATTCAAAATTAAACCATATTCACAATTTGAAATTCCATTCTCACATTCTTGAAATTTTTGAGATGTTACAACTATTGCAGATGGTTCCTAAACCGTCTGCTATGCCCAGTGATCATCACTGACTCTTTTTTTTCTTCTGCAAACGGTTCTAAAACGTATGTGTTGACTATTTTTAACTGTATATGATTTTCTTTTGTATGGTAGTGACAGATTCTTATACTATTATATATATACATGGGGTATAATAGTTGAAAACGTGACAAGCATTGCATTTGAAAAAGATTCTTATACTGTTATATATATATATATATATATATATATATATATATATATATATATATATATATATATATGGGGTACAATAGTTGAAAACGTGACAAGCATTGAATATGAAAAGGTAACCATAAATTCTATATGATTTGCTATACGTCTTCGACTTTTTTTTTTTTTGCATAATCAATCAAATTTCTAACATTTTGATCAACTTAAAGGTTCCTGCTCCGACAAACTCACCGTCCTCATCCCACCACCGCAGGGTTAGGGCTCGCTTCACCAGTTAGGTTTCGGGATTCACCAGAACCTAGAACTTAGAGGTTGGATAAGAGAGGCAGGTGATGGTGATGCGGTGATGGCAATGGGATAGAAGGGTGGTGGGTAGTAGTAACAAATAGGTTGACAATGAGCTTAAAGGAGAGAGGAGAGTTGGTGGGAGGTGGTACGTGATGGATTTGGTGGCACAACCACTGGTGATCGAGGATCCAGTGACACATGAGATAGAGGTGGGGTGGAGGAGGCGGGTGACAATAGAGCCTATAGCTGGTTGGATTGGGGTGGGGAGGGGGCTCATCGGTGAGACCATGGGGGGCGGCGCATGGGGCAGGCTGGGGACAACTGTAACATCCTCAAAATTTACAAAAGAATAAAATGAAAGATTAAAATATAAATTTGATTTAGAATTGTTTCTCCAAAAATTTAAATACATTTGTTAGATATCCTGCTAAACAAATATTTGAGTTTTAGAGTTTCGGGAAAAGAAATGGATAAAAGGGATAAGAAGGTAGAAGTGAAAAACCTTAGTTTAAGAATAATATTGATAAGAAAGAAATTAAAAAGATTGCATTGATAACTAGCAAGATAACCATGGCCTTATGAAAAGAATTTAGTTGATATTTTTCTTAGACTTTGAGTAGTAGTGAATCAACATTGAAACTGATAAAGTTATCTATAATCATTAGGTGTATTGTGAATACACTGAATAATAGGATTTGCTTATTAACAATAGGATAATAGATAATACGAACCATTACTGTTCCTGATCAGCAACAATAACAATCATTGCACGAGATTAAACTGCAACACTAATTTTATTGATATGATGTAGTTCATATTTACAATAAATAGGAAGTACAAGAATTTTTATAAAGACATACAACAACTATGTTAATTACATCACATAAGACTATTCGATTACAAGTCCAATTATAAATTACATCATAAGAAAATAAATTACAAGATCCTAAACTACGGCTCCTGTGCTGTCTTGATCTGCATTTGTAAACCTGCATATTCAATAGTACACATGTGAGAAAAAGAATAAAATAAATGCATCAAATTGGATACATTAAATGGAAAGGGAAATAATTGCCGTCAGCCAAGTTAGATCGCTCAGTGAGGTACCCTAGATTGTCCGGGGGCCAATCTGGCTCCTCTCGCGATTAGGTTTGCATCATTCGGCAATTTACAAACCTGTTTAATCCGTAGACGCGAGTATTTAGAAAATACTGCGAGATAGAAATATTTTACTATAGTAAAACAGTAGAATCTCAGTGAGTAGAGATAAAGCCAAGCAACAGTGCCCACGGGACAGTACAGTCCATTCCAGAACCCACCTCTAGGACCTTGAGGTGGTGAAACAAGGTAAAACCCAACCAAGTGCTCCAAAACCAGCCACGACAGGATCAACCGAAAGCTCCAGAAAATATGAGAGCAAAGCAAGTTACCAAGACCCCCTCAGTCGAACTCTCCAGCCGATCCAGCCGAGACCAGGGCAAGGCCAGCCGGCCATTTGTCCTACTAAAGCAAAGCACCAGACCACATAAGAAGTGCCCCAGATCAACCTAGCCAGCCGGCCAAGCACAGGACAAGGCTAAGACTGGGACAAAGATCTAATATACCGACTAAGCCATTAATATGTGTAATCATCCCAGCCGCAAAGACCTTTGGACCCAGCTCTCTTTCAAACCCTGTTCACACCGCCATTGCCATGCTATATAAACCAGCCAAGCTTCAGCCAGGAAGTCACAAAGCAAGCTTTTTCCAGTAAGCCACCCAGGACACGAAAACAATAGAAGCAAAGCAACGTTCAGGCAGACCAGCCGGAGCCATCAAGAAAGGAGACCAAGCCAGGGATGATCTCAGGAAGCAACTAGGAACCAGAAGGGAGGAAGGAGATCCAGCTCTGAGCAGCACAATCATTCTCCCCCACATCTCCAATTCCTATTCAGGTTATACCCTAGTAAGTCCCCGCAAAACCAGTCCCGTATAGAATAAGTTTACCAGAGACAGTAAGAACAGAAGTATGGTATTCGAAATAGAGCAGGCAGTAGAAATAAATAAACTAGAAGTGAGAATGGATAGTAGAAAGTAAGAAATATTGGTCTCAGTACTTTAGATAGAAACTTTGCAAGGGTTGCATCATGGTTTTCCCTAGCCAAACATGCTCCCCCGGCGCACTGACAGTAGGAAAACACATGGATACCATCCAACTTGCAACTAGATCAGCTAAAAAGATCATACATCATAGACCAAGGCAAGTAGCTTAACCACTAGACATGATATCAATTCATCATCTATCATGTAAACCTAAACCGAAGCCTCTGTTGTCATTCAGATCTAGTCATCCATGGATCATCAAGCATAACAATAGACATTCATCATTGCCATGTAACAGAATTAATAGAAAGTTACTAACATCGTGCACAAATTAAGCGTTCAGAGAAAGCATCAAAAACTTAGTATCAAGTTTATCATTTACTAAGTTCTGCCACATCACAAAATCAGTGCAAAAGATCTCTAATTAACCCTTAAAGCATCATAAACCAGAGGGTTCATCTCAGTTTAATCGATTCCCCAAATAAATCATTGAAGCACATCACAGATCAGAGACAAATAATCTCAGTGCTAAACTCATCCAACATAAACCCACTAATCCCAGATCACCAGCATCATCATGCGACCATCAATCATAAAACTAGAAGGGGGATTCGGTATCTAGAGTAAAAGGGGCAAGAAGTCAGGGGAGTACCAAACCCTAATCAAACCCGAGCCAACATCATTTGGCGCGAGAGGCAAGAAGAGAAAGAGAGAGAGGATTAGGGTTACCAACCCTAATTAAGAAAATGGAGAAGGGGAGGAAACCAAACCGTAGGGGAGGAAGGAAGAGTCGGTGGAGTCGGTGTAGCGACGGTGTAGGCCAACGCCAGCCAAGAGGGAGGCGACGACACCAGAGACCAACGGCGCCGGGCGAAAGCCAGTCCGGGGCGCACGAGGTGAGTACCGAACAGGGGTCAGGCGGCGGAGAATCCAGGTCAACGTCGCCTGTCTCGAGCCGAACGGCCGGCGGCGCCGAGCCAACCGACCAGATTGAGGGAGAGAGAGAGAGAGCAGAAAGATCTGAGGAATGGGGAAAAGAAAGGGGAAGGTGACAATGAAACCGAACGGCTGGAAAAGGAAAAAGAAAGAATAAAAAAAGGAAAAGAGTAGGAAAGAAGGGACTTAAAAGAATAATGGAAAAATAATAATGATATGTGTGTCTAGGAAAATGAGTAATCCTAAGGTGCAGGAATGGATTAAGGTTGAATTAAGTTAGTAAATATTTATATTTTCACTTTACACATACCCGTTTAGAATATAATCACAATATGTATATGGGTAAAACATACATATTCAACTTGTTTTGCATACAATCTATAAAACATGATCACTTGATACTATAATGATGATTATAATTAACACTCGCCAATTTTGGTTCTTATATATATATATATATATATTAAACTTTATGCCTATTATCCCTCTAACCTTTATTTAACATATACTCCCATTTAATAAATAGAACATTTACAATAGGCACTAATACCCGTAAGATCAACCTTAGAATGTTCCCTGACGCATGACTGTCTTAATTGAAATAAGCATCTTCTTTTATAACTTGCTTTGCATCCGAATCCTGTTAAAACATGACCCTGCGAGAGATAAACCCTAAGGTTTGTAATACCGATGCATGTGCATAAGTTGAATCATGTAAATTGTAATTACTCTCACACCTGTTGTTTTATGGACTAATTAATATTAGTGCAAGCAGCTTCATACCCTGAAAATGAATTATAATATATATAACCTTACAATCTTAGCTTCCTGAATTCGTAAAATAAAATAAGAATGAATCATAAGGAATAGGTGTCTGTGCGATGCAGCCCTCAAACTGTTAAACAGTAGCAAAGACCCATGCTTGTTTCGTGTAATGTTTGTTATTTGATTTTCCATCTGATTTCCTTTTGCCCTTATTGAAAGTGTTATTTGCTATTTGTATCTTTTCCATTGTACGACGTGTAGAATCCGACATCTCGGACTTCATCGTCGACGACTTCAAGATCACGTCTTCGACTCCGTCACTGAAAATAACGGATAGCAAGGCAAGCACCCCCTTTGAGCATTTTGAACCCAGATTTCATATTCAACTAAAATGTGATTAAGAATCTTCCTGCATGCTTATATTTCGATAAATCCTTATTTTGTGTTACTTGGTAGTTATAACCCAAATTGATGGATTCCCTTAATCATGTTGACATACCATCCATGAAAACCATAGGACTGGTTAAGTTCTTTAAACTGGGTATAATCGCTTATTAACCTGCAAATGCTTAGCACTGCGTTAGGTCAAAGTTGGAAATGTTTACACCCACACATCATTCTTTATGAAATCTTTTATGGTTTATTTAAGCAGTAAAGGATACTGGTAGTTTGATAAAAATGAAAATAAAACTATTGATTTCGACGTGGGTGATTATTGGCAATAGCTGGTTGTACATGTTTTAACGTGTACGCAGCTAGGGTGGAGTTATCGCCCATGTCATTTTAAGGACCGAACATGGTGTCCTGCGATCCAAGATAACCGTACATCCACAAGTACTGGACTGGGACAGTCTTAACTTATTAAATTATTTGGGAATTAGCTTTGCACATTGGTAGGCAGTTGTAGCACGGGCATTCCCGAGATAGGTTTGCTCGAGGGAGGTGTCATCACCGAGGTGTTGGCATCTGCCGTTGTAACGGTGTACGCCTGGCTATGAATTTGGGGCTGTTGTTGTACCACTTGAGCCGCGGGCTCTGAATACTATTGCTTCACTGTTTGTTTGCTTCCATCATAGCCAGGAGTAACGTCATTGGGCTAGTGCAAAGTTAAGGTTCAAGTAATCGAACAGTTTCGTTATGAACTCCTCGCGGGCATACCAAAGGAAGTGTGTCTTATAGCTTGCATAAAGGGAGAACATATCTTGTGGGTAAAGCTGTACAACTCTGCAGAGATTAAACTAATCGATTAGCCGTATCCACGGTCATGGATGACTTGGTGAACCCACACTAAGTTAGTTGTTTTCTATTTTTGAAAACCTTGGTAAAAGACTTTGGAAAATGTTTCACGACTGATAAATATCACTTGTCATTGTATTTTCTTTTGTAAGACCATGGAGGGTCTTGTTCGTTATTTTACTCACAAAAGGGCCGTGAGTAGAATGTTATTATCCTTTTTATTACTTGTTATCTCAATTACTTATCAAACTGTCTTAAAGTTTTATTTACGCTTTCCATTACTATTCAGTATTACTTCATTCAAAACTTTCGCTTTATGCAAAACAACCGTAGAAACCCACTTTCTATTCAGCCTGCATATACTCCAGGTTTTGCAAACACTATAAGACTTGCTGAGTACGCAACGTACTCACCCTTGCTATCGTTGTTGTTTTTAGACAGGAATCCTCGACAGTGCATCGGCGCAGAAAAGCGGGATTGTTAACGACGCTTCTTTCTAAGGCTTTACCTTGTCAGTTGCCTGTGGATTATGTGGAAAACTACAAGACATCTGATTCTTTTGGATATGTTTAGACTACCTTCTCGGTCATATTGTATCAATACTTCCGCTGTAATAAAATATGAAACTTTTGTATGGTTGTGATTCCAAATTGTGTTTTGTGCGTGCCAGCCACTGATCATGGGAATGGTACAGTATGCACATCAGAACCTTGCTTTTATGTTTGCACTGTAGCATAAAAGTGAGGGTCTTACAACAACTGCTGGAGGGAGGAGGTCAGGAGGTGGATAGGGTCATTAGGTTTATATAGTTAAAGATGACATAGGTTGGATCTAGATCCAAGGGCTAATTAAAAAAATGACACCTTAGAAATTAATTGGGGGTGTTTTTGGATCCCAAGGCGTTAATAGACACCTTAGAAATTGGATCGTGCTGTAGTCACGTGCTAAAAATATACGAGTGTGCAGCACACCTTAAACCTCATATAACATTCAAAGTCACGTCAAATTAGCATGACAAAAATAGTGCCGGCCATGAACAGAAACAGTACTGCACTGCTTAATTAATACATATAGCTGCATCAAATTTGACATAACATAGGTGGATAACCGTACATTTTTATTTTGAACAGATGGAGAAGCATACATTACGTGTTTTATTTTTATTTTTGTGTTTGGAAATTTTTTTGTGTTTGGAAATTTGATATAATGATATTTCAGCCAGGACGGAGAATACAAATGCTTCTTAATTTGGCAATGATGATCAAACTTCAGACCTTAATTAATGTTGATTTTTTTTTTTTTTTTGCAAACACTTGAAGATGATAATGAAATTCGATTCGATTCCTTTTTCGTTTCTGTCTGCTTATTTTTCCTCCTTTTTTGGGTCCAAATTCATGTCTTTACCGAGGATAAAAGTTGGAGTGGTCCTGCTAGTCGATGCTGAAAAAGAAGGATGGTCCCTAGCCTAAACTAGCCTCCTAGATTTCGATGTTGAAAGGTTTGTAAAGGGTCTGTATTTGGTCCAATTTTTGGTAGGACGATACGCAACACAATCCAACAAAATATATTCAAAGTTTTGGACTTGCCAAGTTGCCATTTTTTATCGATCTTTAAGGTGCTGGCAATTAATAAGCAACTTGTTTCTGCAAAATTTCAGTCCCATGGTTTTAGTTACACCGGATTATAAAAAAAAAAAAAAAGAATTACATTTGATCTATTCATCAGAATGCAATATTTAAAAATCTATTGGGTTAAACTAATGAGCCTTAAATTAACCGCAGGCACAAAAGGTGTTCTATATATTAAAGAAGTACATATAGGCTATAGCTAGTCATGTTGCTAATCCTTAGGCCATTCACACTGAGAGTTTCATTTTCATTAAATGATGTGACACATCATCATGTTCGGTGACATGGCAAGATAATTATGAAGAGAGGATAGAAAGAGTTTCATGGAAGGTGAGTGAGTTTCATTAGGATGAAACCTGAGATACACGGTTACCTAGACAAAAGCTGATGTGACACTCTTGGAAACCGTGTAATGAAACTCTCCATTGTGAATGGCCTTATGCAACCAGCCCCATGTCAATGCATGTTTAAACTTTGCTTGTTATGCCACAGGTGAATAAAGCATATTTTATGCCAAGCACAATGCATCCGTACACATGCAGGCATGGCGTAAAAATGCAAGCGTACCATGCATGCATGCATACACACCAATGTACATCTCTGCCTATCTACTTATCCAGTTACGAGCAGAGCTACGCACTAAAGGGAACAACTCGGTACACATGTACGCACGCACTCCACATGGCATCTCGATCTGCCAAATTACACTACTAGAACTCTGGTGATCACAACGACCAAGTATTTACAGCAAGCAAAAATTTCTGGTCGTTGACCGCAACTATTTGTCATCGTCAATAACATCTGTTAAGCGGTCGTTAGCGAAGTACTCCCTCCGTTTCTTTTTATAAGGCGTATTTGGTTTCGTTAGGACAAAGTTTTGACCAACAATTACTCTATTAGCATATAATTTTTATGACACAAAATTGATATTAGCAGATTTGTATTCAAAAATACTTATATATAATTATAATTTTGTATTGCATAAATGATATATTAATGAAGTGATCGTTGGTCAAAGTCTTGTCCTAACGAAACTAAATACGCCTTATAAAAAGAAACGGAGGGAGTAAGATACTATGTATTAGATGGTGGTTTTCCGATTGTTTTGCGTGAACAATTAATCGATCGATAGAATCCCAAAGGAACTACTGTAACTTCTCTTCATTTTCAATTTCCAATAATCGATCAGATCTGGATCCATATCTTCTTCTCCCCAAATCCGAATACCATGAATAGCTTGCGAGCCCTTGTTCTCTGGGACAATCCGTTCCTGTCTGCGAAAGCCTAGTTGTGGTTTCGGGAGCCGCGGCAACGGCAAATTAAGAGTTGCTAGGCGTCCGTGGCCGCATAGGCTTGGGGGCGCGGTGGCTCAACTCTCGCAAGGAGCTAGGAGTGCACAAGCGCAAGGCCTTGGCGTCGGTGGGCACGTACGGCCGCTGCGACAAGGAGGACAAGCACGGGGCTCTGCGTCGGCCGCAACAGCGCTGCAGCGGAGGCGAGGTGGGCTACTGCGGTGAGTACAGCTGTTGCTATCCGTCTTCTCTGCCTCGTCCGCCGGCCGGGCGACGAGGTTTTATGACATTATGTTAATTTTATCTCATCAATCGTCCTGAACAATTTATTTATTTATTACCCGAGCCCTGTTATATAATAAGTACTTATTTTTTGTTGATTATATTCAGTGGCAGATGTGGATGATGACTTAGCGAGAATAAAGAGCTGATTTGTGCACGATTCTTCCTGCTCTGAAATTCATGGGAAACATAGTAAGCACCAGCAGCGGCAGGGGTTGCCTCTTTTGATTTATTCAAATGACCTTGCGTATTAAACATCTCATAATGAACAGGCATATAACTTTGTTTGACATGTCAAAGCAAGGGAGCTTATTTTGAGAGAACTAGCTGAAGTGCATGTATAGTGTATATATATATATATATATATATATATATATATATATATATATATATATATATATATATATATATATATATATATATATATATATATATATATATATATATATATATATATATATATTGAAAAGAGGCAGGAGCTCTACCATTCATTAAGAAGGAAAGGAAAAGGCAGGTCCAAGTTTAAGTGCCTTTCACGAAGGCGCCAAGATAGACAACGAACAAAACACAAGTCCGACCCGAGTGTTGGCACCCAGTTACCGGACTCGGCACATTAGGAATGGAAATGACGCGCTACAGCGTAGTTAGCTACATCCTCCAAAGTCCTCTGTACGACGTTTTGGACTGAAGAGAAGGAGTTTGTGAAGATTCTCACGTTGCGCTCCTTCCAAATGTTCCAGCAGCCGTAGATGAGAAGATCATCAAGCCTCGAGAGCTGTTGCTGAGGTATATTGGCTCGTAGCCTACACCACCAAAAGGGAAAGCTTTCAACTAAATCGCCGTGCAACCTATGAGGCGGATTAAGATTCGTCTTGGACTAGTAATATATTTTCAAGATTCATGCTCTTGTTTTTGCTTAATCAAAATTTACCTATTGTACAGTTAATGCCAATATTGCTGCCCACTTTTGCACTGAAGTTACGCCACAGTTTCTTTCTTCATTAAAAAACTGAATACTGGCTAGGGGATAAGTTTCTGCCAGAAGCTCAAAATAGAGTAAGCATCACCAGCTTCGTACTTCTTTCATGTCCCAACTCGTAACACTTTCTCTCCCTTGATATTACCATCTAGTGCCTGATCTGATAGCACAGGAAGTTGGTTAAGAAGGATGGATCGATGGAATGCATGGGTTGACGATCGATTGATGTATTTCAAAGAGCCTTGCATATATGTTGACTTTACAAATATTCTGAATGGTTTCCTTTCTCATTTGGCTATGCGTATAGTGTGTAAGCAACTGATGGTTAATTAGAAGGAACCTTGAGTTTTAAACGTGAGGAGTATTCAAATTTTTTCAAATAAGTTGTTTTATACTCATGAAAAGTTGGAATGTTACGAAATTTACCAGTATCATAACATATTTCTACTCCCTTCGTTTATGTTACAACTTGAGATTTACCAAATTGTTATATGTTGAAGGATTCATCAGGATTATATGCGTGAGATGGCAATAATAATTGAAGATAGCCCACGCAATCTGTTTCCAGTGGTAGCGGAGTAGTGTGTGTTTTTATATAAACATTTTGCATCTGTATTGTACGAATGAACATATTTTTGCATGGTATTCTTTTACATACGTGCCAGATGATGTCTATAACGAAATAAGTGTTCAATTAATAACATTAAATTATGAATGTTTGAATTTATAGTCATATATGTCTTTATGTGATTATCATGATATGGGATTGTGATGAGAAATCAGTACGTTAATGTAATGATATTATGATAGTGGGGACAGCGATATTGATTTTCATGATAAAAGGTGGTCATTAATACTATAAAGTGGATTTTGATGCCTCAATAGTTGTCCACTGGGTATTAACGACGACCAAAGAGTGATCGTCAATACTAGAAAAGTGGTCATTGTTTCTTCATAATTAACGATGGCACGCTATCCCATCGTTAAAGAAATAACGACGAGAAATTATATGTGATGTTAATACATTTATCGACGGGAGCCTTTCACAACCACATTTTATGGTCGTTAGTGACTTTTAATGACCACGTTTTGAATTTTGACAACCAGATGTTTCGCTGTTACTAATTTCCATTTCTCTAGTAGTACTGCAAGGAGCGTAGCCTATCAGCGTGCAGCTGGCCAGGTAATAAGACGCTGCTGCTGCTGCTGCCACCAAGATGGATCGATGGAGAGTGAAGTGAGACGGGGAGCAACAACAGCATGGTGGTAAAAGGACAGGGACGAGACAGCCGACAGCGACTCTGATCATTTATTCGGCAGTGTAAATACCCACCACAAGCTTCACAAGTCGGCTTTCACATCCTTCTCCACCTAGCTCCCACTGCTGCTCATGCTCTCAAGCTAGCTAGCTAGGGTTTACGCTGATTGGAGTCCCGGCGCTAGCTGGAGCGAGCAAATCGAGCTCGGCGGCAGCGGGATCTGCTTGCTGGAGCTCGACGGCCGGGAGGGAATTCGCTTGATTTGGGGGAATTGGCCGACCACAAGGTTGAGTTCTTGTAAGTGCTTCCTTTCGCGCGCATGTCCTCAGCCGGTTTGGATGTTTGATTTGTTGATTCTTCATGGTTATTCTATGTATTTGAAGATCATGAAAGTATATATAGGCTTTTCGCGCGGGGTTTGAGTTTCTTTCGACCTTTTCGTGGTCCGTTCTTAGAATTTTATGCCGCGGATCTATGAGCAGAATTTGTTAACTACTCCCTTAATAAACAATTCTTTGGAATTCTTAAGTACTTGATGAAATCCGTTGCTACACCTCCAACCCCCGCGCGGAAGGTTTCTTCTCAAAATCCAAATAGCACTGGATCCCCAGATTGATGGTTTTTTTTTCTCTCGTTCTTCTTTTTTCTCTCCCTTTCCTTAGCTCCTTTTTGGAACAACCTAGCTATATATACATGATGGTCGATCTGAGCCCAGTCATTTTAATCATCCCTTCTACTCACTCCTTCCCCTTCTTAAATCACTCATCAGTATTATACTATCGTTTCAAACAATTCTGTACTAAATTTGATTCCAAATATCCCCAACTGAATCACTCCATCGTATAAATCAGACTTCAATTTCTCATCACATGTCCTCTCTCAATTAAATTTCAAAGAGCAAGGCTAATCATTCCAAATAATTTGTTCCAGTGGGGAGGGGACTAGCTCGCTAGCCTGCGAGCTAGATTTTACGGAAGGTATTATACGCATGTCATAAAAAGCTAGCACTCAATACAGTCCCCATCCTCGTCATGTTCCTCGTTTCAGAGAGCAATAGTACATCCTAATTGTACGATCCAATTCACAGTTCCACCGTAAGACGAACAACGATGACGGGGCCGTTGATTCAATCATGGAATCATTCCCTCGGGCAGCGCATGCACATAGTGCCGCAGCAGCTGGCTAGCTGCTCATCCACAGCGTCTAAGGCTGAGCTGAGCTCGCGCGCTGCTGTTCCATTCCATGTTACGCTGTAGCTACAACCTACATGTATGCAGCGAATAAAGCTGCCGCGCTTTCCCCATTCCCCAATGGAACAGTGACACACATTAATCGACCGGTAGACCCTGCCGCCGTGCACGGCATGTTGGAAATCAATCCCTCGCTCTCTTCGGAATCCCTCTCAGATTTCCTTCTCTCTCTCTAAATCTCTCTCCCCCTGTGTTTTTTCTCAAACACACGACACATACTTTTGGACACGCGCACTGCCGTTTGCTGAACTACGTACATTTCTCTCTCGCTCCAGTACTATATATCCAAACACTCAACAATCCATGGACTTGAATACACATCACTCACGCATGCACCAGCAGTAACTAATTAACTCGATTCAAAACTACGCCACCATCTGCACTAATCGGATGATGGACACACGACTCACTCAGATAGAATGTGCACGTCTTCTCCTGCTCGTGTGCAACTAACAACCTACATACACGCATCATGTGTACTCACATGTACAACAAGATTAATCTAAAACAGTGGTGCTTAATTAGGCCCTGTTTGGTACGGTTTCAGATTCTAGTAGAAACGGAAACGGTTTTATATTCTTGGTAGAAACGTTTCAGGTAGAATTAAAATCACTGTCTAGAAACCGTTTGGCTAGCTGTCTGAATTCTATGAATCGGGGTGGAACGGAGTTGAGGGCGATTCAGTCTCGGCGTGGAAAAAGAAGAAACGATCTGAGGAGAATCGCCCGTTAATTTGGCTGGGTTTCTCCTAGATTCTAGTAGAAACGGCTTGGTTACAAATTGCCAAACGGGGCTTAATTAGCTGCTCCGTGCCATTTTACTAATCTGTCTGCATGCGATGTTAATTAATCGAGCTGACCAGGTGCGGCGGGTGATCGATGATGAGCGCCGTCGCGTTAGGATGAGAAGCGGCACCCAGCAGCACGAGACGACGGACGAGGAGCTAGCCCGGAAGCACACCGCCGCCGTGGCGACGTCGCGGCAATGGTCGGCGCAGACCGAATCGCGGATCGTCCGCGTCTCGCGCGTCTTCGGCGGCAAGGACCGCCACAGCAAGGTGAAGACCGTCAAGGGGCTGCGCGACCGGCGCGTGCGGCTCTCCGTGCCGACGGCGATCCAGCTCTACGACCTGCAGGACCGCCTCGGCCTTAACCAGCCCAGCAAGGTTGTCGACTGGCTGCTCAACGCCGCGCGCCACGAGATCGACAAGCTACCGCCGCTCCAGTTCCCGCCGCAGGACCTCATGGGCCACCTGCCCTCCCCCATGCCGCTGATGCACGACGGGAAGTTCGGCGACATCGCGTCGGCCGCAGCACCCCTGGCGGGCGACGCCATCAAGGCCGGCGGGGGCGAGGACGTCGACGGGAGCGGAGCCCACCACATGGGCAGGTCGTTCCCCGCCGGTGGCTACCACCGGTTCATGGAGCTGAACAACTCCCTGGGAATGGTCAGCAGCGCGATGCCATATAACTACACCGGCGAGTCATGGAATAACAGCAGCGTGCGCGAGAGCGGCGGCGGCGGCTCGCCGCAGGTGGCCGCGGCGGCGGCTCACCACTCGACGTTCCCGTCGCTGCTTTCCTTGGCTCCAGGGTCGCATCAGCTGGTGTTCTACTCCTCGGAAGCCGAGCAGTTCCCAGTGGACAACCTTGGCTCGCAAAGCTTGTCCTTGAGCTCGTTGAGAGCTTTCCATGATCAGACAGGAAGCTAGCTAGATAGCCTGCACAAGGTGCTGATGCATGATAAGGATTGGAACTTTCTTCTATCCACAAGGTAGGAATAATGTCCTCCCAAAGAACAATATACTATCTAGCTAGTAGAAGTTTGTGCATTGGTTTTCAAGTACTTCCGTAATTTGAGGGGCAAGCTTAATTGTGGGTTCTGAATGTGTTTTGCTGGTAATTGCTTTAAAATATGCTGAAATTTGGCTCTGGAACTAGAGCAAATTAATGCAGGGCTTGCTGCGTGTGTGCAATACGAATTTGTTACTTCTTTTTATATATATACAAAGAAGTAATTGATGTACTGGCTTGTGTAATAATAATTTGAAATTTTTGAACAATATAGTCCCTCTCTCTCTCACCATCTTTGGGTATGTCATCTGATCAGTTTTATTGCTATTTCAAGTAACTTGTGACCATGAAACCATGCTTTGTCCTTTTTACGATACACTGTATGGCTGGTCGACAAAATTTAGGGTTAAACAGGGAAAGATTTTTTCCTCTACCCCATGCATGCCGCAAGGTATAATTTCAACTAGGCAGTGTCGCGCGCGATGCCACGCCGTGCAAAATCTGATCTAGTTTTTTTCTAAAAAAAAAAGTAGGAGGATCTAAGTATTTTTTTAGTTCTCTTGATTTTTTTTTAAAAAAATACGGTAGGTAGGAACCATCGACGAATTAGCATAACAACGGGTCTTTTTGAAAAAAAATACATGTTCCAAAAATATTAGATTTTAAGTTGAAAAAAAAATTATAGAGATAGAGCTATGCACATTTTCTTTTGGCGAATCTGTGTTTTCTCAGGAAAAATGAAGAAATGGTCTTCTTTTGCCGAGTTTAACACTATATACGTTCACCAGGTAATAATACATGCTTCAAAAAATATTATAGATCAAGTTGCCAAAAAAAACTATAGAGATATAGCTGTACACATATTTCTTTTTCCAAAAAATATTAGAGATCGAGTCACCAAAAAAATATAGAGATAGAGTTGTACACATATTTCTTTTGACGAATTTGGTTAACACTCTATTATTACCCGGTCAACCTTCTTTTGTCAAGTTTAACACTTTATGTGTTAACCGGGTAATAATACATGTTCCGAAAAATATTAGAGATGTCAACCTTCCTTTGTCGAGTTTAACACTCTATGCGTTCATCGGGTAACAATACATGTTTCGAAAAATATTAAAGATCGAACTGAAAAAAAAGTCTAGAGATAGAGTTATACACATATTTCTGTTGATGAAAATATTTTTTCCGAGAAAAACGGAGAAAAGACCTGGACGTAAGGGACGGAGACCAGTTTGTTAATTTTTTGGACCTAAACACTACTTCGAAAAATTAGAAAAGGGCTCGTTCGAGCTTTGTATTTAACAAGAGTTTTTTTTCGTAAAATAACGAAGGAGCGACCTAAACGCTGTTCGAAAGAACACACAGTCTATTTTGAAGAAAAAAAAAACGGTTTTTACCCTCACAGGTTTGGGGTAAAAAAAAAAATTTTGAGGTTTTTTTTTGTAATTTTACAAGGACCTATCTGTAATTTGAAGAAAGTTGAGAGCTTTTTTGCAAAACCGGCAGGGAGTGACGTGGAGGGCTAGTTGGTCGGCAATTCCTCCCCATATAATAGAGTTGATATGAAAGAGATTATACATATAGAAAAGAGCGAAAGAAAATGCATAAAAATAAAAATATAATCGATAAAACACCATTAGTTTTCAGATTATTCTTTCTATCTCGTAGATTGAGTTTAAGCGGGGAAGATTATTGCCTGTGTATATATATAAGGTATTTTTCGTAAGGAACTTTTTTAAGTTGCTATGGTCAGATATACAAGCTAGCTGCACTGAATTAAGACTTGTGCCACCCCGTCAAGACGCGTACCAGATATAGATTCCATCATATGCATTTTGAAATAGATATGTGTAACAGTAAGAAGAAATATAAAATATGCATTTCAAAATGAGTGTGATTAAATCTGATTTTGTGGCCTTTATTTCTTATTTTGGAATTTGTCTTCAAAGGAAAATTTTTTGGAATTACTTTATCTCAATTAAAAGAAGTGTGAAAGCCTTTATGTGAAGATAAGAGTTCAAAAATAGTAGATTCTAATTGAAAATGACCTCATGGCATATTTATATAGAATAATTTGAACCTTACCTGAAGTTGAAAATTTTACCAAACATTCCTCATATAAATTTCTACCTGTGGTAAAAATCTTAAAAATTAAAGCTTATTTTACTGTCTATAAAAATTCAAGTATTAAAAATATGAAAAACTGAGAAATACACGAAAAGATTTATTACAAAATAAATAATCAATAAATAGAATTGAAATTTTTATATAATATTACCCAGTTTCTGATAAGTATGGAAAAAATATCAAAAATTAATAATAAAATTTATTCCCTCAAATAAATTATTTTTAGAAAATAAAAATCTGAGCACACCCACTTGTTAGATATTTATAAAATAATCTACTAAATATTTTGACCTAGAAATTTTAGAAAAAGTATATAACCTTCTCATAACCACAAATTAAAATTTGCAAGAAATTTTTAACCAGAGTGGTAGGTGAAATTAATGCTCTACCACCGTTGTCTAAAGAAATCGGATTGAGTTAAACTCCTCTCTCACTGCCGTGCGGGCCCGACTGCACATGGAGACTAACAACCAGCGCCACTCGGTCTATCTCTCGCTCTCACTACTGCGTGGGACCAAGGATCCACTTGTCAGCCACATTACTCTCCCCTTTTCTTTCTTTTTCTCTTGCTGCCATGGGCCGAGGCCACCTGTAGGTCTTGGCTGCTCCTTTCTTTTTCCCTTTTCTTCTCCCTTTGTCAGCAATTCCACCGCTTGAAATCTCTCGGTCAACGCCGCTCACTCCTAAATCGAAGCATGTTGGATGAGCTGAGCTAGCTACCCATACCTTGCTCTATCAATCACCCATACCTCGTCTCGTTGAAGTCTTTAGTGTGCCACTTGACCACTACTTGACCACATTCGTCCTCCCGCCAGCTAAACCGCCTCGACTCAGCTATAAAGTGCATTGGGGGCCATCCTTAGCTCCTCTACTTCCTTCTAACTTCATTTGTGGCCACACCAAAGCCCCATTACACAAAATACTACCTTTCTTCCTCAATTCTGGTAACACCGCCGCCGACCTCACCGAGGGCAGTCACCTCTCCTAGAGCATCTCACTTCAATTCTTTCATTCGAAAGACCCCTTGTTCATCACTGATGTTGATTCACTCCTCAATTTAAGCGATCTTGTCGCTGGTAATCTTCGCCATAGGGGACACCGCCGACCCACTTTTGTCCACCTCCGACCACCACCGACCATTGCCTCTGAATCACCGACACCTTCTCCAACTAACGTCGCCCTCGACCACCGAACTTCGGCACCATCTCGCCGCCGGTGAGCCCCCCTTGCACTGCCCTCTGCTCTTAGTCACTGTCGTGTGGGTCCCCTCTGTTAGCCAAATGCGCGTGCGCATGCTCACTGCCCAGTGGCCCTTGCATGTCAGTTCGGCTAGTTTGAAAAACTTTCAAAAAAAAAAAGGAAAATGCACTTTCTTTGTTAGAAAACGTACTTTTCCTTTTTGGAATATTTCAGAAACCTAGATTCAAACTCATGTAACTTTCACAATTTAAATCCAAATTCGATGAAATAAATTTCTAAATTAATGTTTAACCCTCTAGATTTTGAATATGCAAAAATATTGTCCACGTGACCTCTATTTAAAATTTGAATTTGAATTTAAAATGTAGGTTTGAAAATGAACTCCAAATCATATGAAACAAATTTTGTTGGAATACAAAGGTTCTAGGAAACTCAAATATGTAAAAATATTTAAGTTTATACTTATTTTAAATCATGTTTGTAATGTGAATTAATTTCATTATGCTGAATGTCCGTGTATGCTTAAATTAAGTGAATAAGCTTTCAAATTTCATACACACATTCTCTAATAACCTTTAAACAGTAAGGTACCAGTTTAGGTTAAAATAATTAAGGTAACATCTTAGTTTATATATTGTTTCATCTGATAGTTTAATATTTTGTTCTTATTAACCTAAATAATCTTAGCTTCTCGAATTTGAAATAATGCATATAGAATTACGTAATCTTAGCTTCTTGGATTCATAAAATAAAAATAAATAACTCGTATAGAACAAGTGGTTATACCGCAGCTTAACCCAGAACTATCAAAATCAATTTAAAAGCTAAAAGACGAATTGCTTCGCTTGTACATGAAATCATAAAACCCTAACCCCACACCCTCACTTATAATTATTTTGTGTAATGATTTTAGTTTGATTTTTTTATATGTATTTTTTTTTGCCTTATTAGAGTTTGTTCTTTGCTATGTTCATGTGGTACGATGAGTAGAACCCGACGTAGCAGACGCTACTGTTAACTATTTGAACTTGAACTCGACAATAACGAACAGTAAGGCAAGCACCTCCTTGATCATATTGATCCCAGTTTTTCAGAAATGATTTCATAAATGTTTTCATGCATGATATATATTCTTACAATACTATGTTGTGGGAAATGGTAGTTAAAAACTTCATTATGGATCTCCTTAATCAACTTTGCTATGTGAACCATTGAAAACCCTAGACAATAGAATGATATATAAACATGTGAAATGGGTATAATCGTTTAATAACCGCATATGCTTAGTAGTGCTTTAGAATGGAAAATGGACATATGGATATACTGTTCATGAAGAATTTAATAATTGAACTTGGTGATCACAAATTTTGAACATGGACATGTTGGATAGTATGATCAATGGTATGTTAGTAAAAATAAAAATAAAACTATGATTTGGACACAGGTGAATATTGGCAATAGCCAGCTCTGCATGCGACTTGCACGTAGATAATGCTATTTTTTTCATGCTAAGATAATCATACAATCACAAGGGCTAGTATGGACTGCTATAACTAATTAGGTTACTTAAAACTAGCTTTGCACATTGGAAGGCTGTAGTAGCACGGGCTGTCCCGGTTGGATTGCTCGTAGGGGTGTTCATACAGAGGTGTGGGTCAAACACATACCAATGCAACAGTATACGCCTAACTATAGGGAGAAGTGGGACATTGGGGTGTGAAATCATTCATCGTAGTTAGTGTACAAATATCTTCTGCCGCTATAGTAAGGATTCGTCGGTATTGGGCTGGTGCAAAGTTAGGATTGAAGGAAGTGTCTTAAATATTGTAACATCCTCAAATTAGGAGAAATCTTTTTTGCTTTGTGAATTTTTCTTGGATTTATAGTTTCCAGAAATCTTTTTGCTTGATCTGGAAGGAAGATTTCGACCCTAATATTCAAATCAAGTGAACCAAAAATTTGAAAAAAAAATGATTAAATCCCAAATAATTCATAGATCATCCCCACAATTTTTTTGAGAAAAATTTGAATTGGTTTATTGCATTTAGAAAATCAAAAACAACATAATATTATTTAAACCTAGAGCAATGTTAGATTTTTGTAGAGTTACCGGCACATAGTTTTTGCTTGAAATTTGTGTGGTACTTCAATTATGTTCTCAAAACCCTCCACAAAAATTTTCAAAAATTTTCAATATGTATTGGTAGCTCAATTAAATCTAAGTTTCTTACTGCCCTGAAAAACAGAAAAACGAAATTACTTTTCTTCTTTTGTACTACTGACCAGCGGGCCCTTTGGCGGCTTGGCCCAAGTTTTTGAGAGCCCAACCACTTCCTTTCCTCGCCATGTGGACCCTCTGTCCCACCTGTCAACAGCGTTGCCTCTTTCCCTCTCCTTCTTTCCTTCTATCTCTTTCTCATGCGCGAGCGCTGCTGCCACTACTACAGAATAGTACATCACTGTCGGATCTAAAACACCATCACTGCCGGTTATGAGAGCCGGCAGTGATTGGTCGGCAATGATACTCGGGATTATCACTGCTGGCTTAGGCACTACAAGGATCTTGCTCAGTGTCCTCGGCTTTTACCGACGACACAGATGCCAAAACCGCCGACACAGGGCTCTGTCGTCGGCCTCCCGACGACACAAGTCCCACGACACAGAGTCGACGACACAACCAACCTATGTCCACGGCCACAATAAATCCCGACGACACAGATGCCATCCGGGGCCGACCCGACACCCAGACATTTGTCGTCGGCGAACTTAAAGCTGCCGTCTGAGAGGAGACACTTCGTCCTCGGCCTAATTAATGCTGCCGACACAGAGTGGACATCTGTGTCCTCGGCCTAATTAATGCTGCCGACACAGAGTGGACATCTGTGTCCTCGGCCTGGGCTATAGCCGACGACACAGACCCCTTCTGGTGCCAGAACCTGGGGCTATCTTGTGTCGTCGGCATGGTTAGAGCCGAGGACACAGGTTCAACTTGTGTCGTCGGTAACATTTTTTGCCGTGGACACAGACAGCACTCATGGGCCCACCGTCGACATCTTGGGACACAGTCGTGCTCGCTCTTCTTTCTCCGAGATTTTTAAGGCCGCTTTAAGGTTTTAGAACATGCACAACCTATTCCAGCTAATTGCTCGCTCTTCTTTCGCCCGGCATTTCATCGTCAGAACAAATTCTTCTGAAAACTCAAGGAGAGTAACAGAGTCGCCACCACCGTACGTTCTTTTCTTCGATACTTTTGTAGCCTACGACGGGTCAAACGAAACATTTCTGCGATGACTTAAAGGTTTTATAACATGCACAACCTATTCTAAGTCATTCCTCGCTCTTTCAATTGGTCTCTGCGTTGAATCGTCACAAGGTTCAACTCAAAGTACTCGAGGTAACGTTACGGAGACACATACACACAGTAACATACCAATTAATTAAATAATAAAAAATTACATGTCATATAGATGTATGTTGCCTAACAACTATTCTAAAGCTCTATTTCATTTTTCTTAATTTTAAAAACAAAAAAAACATTTTCAAATTGGTTTTCTGAATTAATCTGGAATTATTATTATCGTCAGCTAAAATAAAGCCGTGGACAATATGTTCTCTGTGTAGTCGTCTAGCTTTGTCCGTCGACATAGAAATGTTTGTGTCGTCATTTGTTTCTTCCCGACGACAAAGAGTCTTCTTGCCATCGGTCCTACCGAGCATCCCTGCATGTTGGTCCCACATGTCGGAGTGCCTGTGTCGGCGGGGTAGGTGGGCCGAGGACACAGCTCTGCATCTGTGTCGGCGGGGTAGGTGGGCCGAGGACACACGGCTTGTGTTGGCGGGATGTGAAATTCAAATTTCATCACGCTACGATGTTCCCCGTCTGGGGTGGAGTGCTGTGTCGGCGGGGTAGGTGGGCCGAGACACACTGCATCTGTGTCGGCGGGTATGTGGGCCGAGGACATAGCTTGTGTTGGCGGGATGTGAAATTCAAATTTCATCACGCGCCGATGTTCCCCGTGCAGGGTGGAGTTCTGTGTCGGCGGGGTATGTGGGTGAGGACACAGTGCGCCTCTGTGTCGGCGGGGTAGGTAGGCGGAGGACATAGATCTCCCTCTGTGTCGGCGGGCTAGTTGGACCGAGGACACAGATCTCTCTCTGTATCGGCGGTTTAGGTGTTGCCGACGACATAGCTCTGCTTGGCGTGTATATGTCGTCGATTTTTATTGACACCGTCGAGAGATGTAAAATTTTGTGTCGTCGGCAATTTTACCGACGATACAAATATTTCGGCCGAGGACACTGAGCTCGTTTCTTGTAGTGAGGAACCGACAGTGATAATAGATATCTCTGCCGGCGCACACAAAAATTCGACAGTGATAATAAATATCTCTGCCGGCTCACACCAAATCCGGCAGTGATATATAAATATCACTGCCGACTCACACCAAAATCCGGCAGTGATATATATATCACTGTCGGTTCTGGGACGAACCGGCAGTGGGGTTCTTTTCGACAAGCCAAATATTTTTATTGCATATTTTCTTTGCATTATATATTTTGATACAAATATTTTCTACAATGTTTTAATGTAAAGTATCGTTATTTAAATATTCAACTAGCAATTCTCACTATTTATAATTCATCTAGCAATTTTTACTATTTAAAAATCCATATAACAATTTTTTATTATTTAAAATAATTACAATTATGCATAAATGTCCATCTAGCAATTTTCATTACTTAAAAATCTACTACATCACTAAAATGAATAAGAATTATAATTTATTCAATAATTTAGCTAGATCTTAATTTGAGTACTACCGACCTAAAATGTTCACACCATACAATCAGTGATTATCAGCATCTAGAGCACTCTATAAAGTAAAATTTTACTACAAATATAACATAGATCAAGTCAGTAACCTCGAAGAGAAATACAAAACAAATTTTAATACAATTTTTCAGCAGGAACTCACCAAGATAATAACTATCGAGCAAAACAGAGCTCCTCTTTGTTCTGCTTGATCGGAGAAGATGTCGCCTTGAAAAGAAATACGAGAAAAATATTAACACAATTTTTCAGTAGCGCCTTGCCAAGAAAATAACAACCGAGCAAACAGAGCTCCTCTCTGTTTTGCTCGGCTGGTGAAGGCGTTAGTCGGGGCAGCTATATAAATACCTTATCACTGTCGGCTCTGCGCAGAACCGACAGTGATAAGGTCAGATTACGCGGGAAAATTAAGAGGCGCAGGAAAATACATATCACTGCCGGTTAAAGAGTAAACCCAGCAGTAAAAATTCCAATATCACTGTCGATTCTAAGTAGAACCGGCAGTGATACGTCACTACCGGTTTTGGGTATAAACCAGCAGTGATAGTGTGTTATCACTGCCGGCAGTGATACGTTTCCTACGCAACGGATCTTACGAACCGGCAGTGATATTTTATCACTGACGGCTCTAGCCCAACCGGCAGTGATATGGCGACGAGGCTTGCCTGTTGTGTAGTAGTGTGCTCTCTGCCGCAGCGGCGATTTCTGCCCGGATTCCTTGTCATGACAGCACCCTGCGCTCTCCCATGCTCGCTCGTAGAAGACCAATGCCACGTTTCGCCATTCCTATATCATCGCCGTCGGACTTTTGCTGTGGCAGCTCTACCCTCCATTTTCTCCGCCGCAACTCTAAGACATCACCATTTTCCCCCGAAACATGAACCCTCGCCCGTGCACCTTGTCCCGTAGAACCCGTTGACACTAGATTGCCGTCCTCACTGACCCCGCCAATACTTGAACCCCCGTGCATGCGCAGTTCCAAGCTCCCAAGCAATCCATCCGTTCCACCTCCATTTAAGCTCCTCCTAGGAATTCATTGGCTCCCCGCATTGCTGTGTTCACCATAATCCAGTAGCTTGTGTTGTTGATGCCCGAAAGGGCTATATTGTCCGTGAGGACAAAGCAACACAAACAACCGCATTTTAGTCCATTTCCTCCGCCATGGTGAGTCTCTATCCGATTCCTTAAGATCGAAGCTTCCTCGTGGACCCTTGAGCTCATCTCTGACTTTGATTTCAACCCTCGAAGCCCGTAATGCCACTGCCGCGATAGCTGTCTTCCTCGGCCACGGTGAATGACGACAGGGCACAACGGCCTTCCTCTGCTGCGCTAAGGTACCAAAACAGGCTTTCTTGTGCTCGTTGATCATTTTGCCCCAATTCCTCAAGCTTGAGCTAGCCCCAAGCACCGCCGCGATTAGCCGTACACCTCTTCGCCAATCGCCGCATTGCTCTGCCGCGAGCATAGCTCTGGGCGATTTTAGCCCCAATCAACAGCTACCCTAGAATCACCACGCTGTGCTCTTGCTCACCGCGCCCACCTTCGGCCGCCTCCGCTTGCCGCCGGCGAGGCCGCAATCGCCATGCCCTGCTCGGTGCCGATGATACGCGGGCCCGTGATGTTAGCCTCTACATTCACAAGCCGAGCCGACCCATTGACTGTGGGGCCGCCCTATCAGCCTCGCAGACCTGAGCCCACCTAAGCCAAGTCTCAAAATGCGTTTTCATCTCCCGAAAATGTATTTTACCATTTTCTTGGAATTCCCAAACTTGAGAGCACTAAAATGCTTATAAATTTTACAATATAGCTCCAAATTAGCTCAAATTAGTTTCTAAATTTTTGTTAAATCATGTATATTCTGAATATAGAAAACATTTTAATTTTTTTCACTGTAAGGTATTCAAAATTAAAATTCAAACTATAGGCCAAACATGTGCTTAAAGTAAAATTTTTGTAAATGATGAGACAAATTTTAATGTGTTCCTGAGGTCATTTGATTCCCAAATATGCAAAAATATTTAAATTTGGACTTATTTTGTATCAAATACTTAAATAGATTAATTTCAATATGTTCAAATTGGAAATGTTTGTAACTAGTGCAAATAAATTTCAAAATTTGTAAAACTAGTTTCTATACTTTCATAAAATGGTACTCTCTCTCTCTCTCTCTCTCTCTCTCTCTATTTATATAAAATATTTAGGCCAACGACAAGAGTTAGACCTCCACTGGAAAGGACATGCACTAAATACAGAAGACCTCTAACCGGCTCCCAATCTAGACGGCAACATTCCTGAATCAACTCCACTATGGAGTGCTACAAGTCTACACACCCCAAAACCCAATTCAAGATGCAGAGTGGCATGACGCATGCACGACATGAGATGGGATGAAATGCACGATTCCAACGTAACCCTCACACTCACCACTATAACCTAGGGCGGGGGTAGGTATTACCTTCTACCTAATGCATTATGACAATCCTAACCAATTCCTAACTGGTCGTCAAGTTGGGGTCCGTCTTTGTGCGCCTTGCTCTGATACCAGCCCTGAGAGGAGCCGCCCAGATCGTCCTCGAGTTGTTGGATGAACAGTCGCTCCCGTCGGATTTGGATCCTAGCAACAGACCACCGGAGGTGATCCCGATGCTAACACCCAAGCCCAAACGAGACAACTCTACAAACATCCAAACGACTCGACAACAACCCCGGTATTCCCCCGGTATGCGATCCGAAACTCGCCCAGGATCCCCACATACCGGTTCCCAATGCCATATCAACATTCAATTCGCACAAAGGGGCATCGAGCCCCAAGCTCACTACCAGAGACACAAAAACGCGGAAGCAAACAAACACACCACACGGCACAAAGAGGCCCAACAAAGACAACCAACAAAGACGACTCAACGGTGCTGCATTTGAGTTCCATTACGTAAATAAAGGTAGCAAATGTTCACAAAAGTACCGCCCACTACTCTGTACAACAAAAGTAAAACACCCGAAAGTGTCATGCCTTAACACTTCCAAGACACTGCAGATGGCCTCTACTCGGTGCCCCTTGGCCACCGATAGGCGATGAGGGGCAAAACTCACACCCCGCGGGATCCTCACCTGCAAAACCACAAAGCAGAAGCCTGAGTACAAAAGGTACTCGCAAGTCTTACCCATGGTCCATATACGACCGACTCCAAAGGATTATGCATTTGGATGTAGCAAGGAATAAGCCGAAGGTAGAAACGATTGCAAAATGCTTAACATTTGTTGTTTAGTTACTTGAACTACTCAAATCACAATTTTTAATGCGGTTGTTCTGCACCTACTTCTAATGTGAAGTTAACCTTTAACAATTGCAACAGTTAAGCACATTTTTACGAGCTCAAGCCCAAAGGCGAACTTCTGTTCAAGTTATTACTACGTTGAGTAACATCTGACCAAGCTTGCTCATAACCGAGAGCACGGCAATTCGAATCGCTTAATTAACCCTGCAGGGAAGCATTGATCACACGACATGTGTCACAAAGGAGCTTCATGTCAACCCCCCTCCCATCCATGCCAATTCGTTGGGGCATCTTCATGCGGTCCGGAAACCTAGCACCCCCTCGAGCAGCCCCAAGCCCGGCTTGGCGCCCGAGAGCCGGCCTAGGCCCCGCCCTCAACCACGTCCAACCACATGAGGGCATGGCCCATCGAACGGCATGCGATGAAAGAGTGGCTTACCGTACCATAATCAGGCATGCGATCAACCAAAAGGTGCTTTAGCCACGTTACACCCGATCGGTCCTTAATCGACACGGACGAGACTACCACACTCGGGTCTCCTTACCCAAGTGATCCAACTCTCTCGCCCGGTCTAAATTTCCATCACTTCATTTCTCATAAACAACCCATTGCAACCCAATACTTGTAAAGTACATCAAACTCAAGCGGTGGAACCCTCCACCTCTTGGCCCAAACCCGACTCCTAAGCATACTAAGCACGACACAATTAGTACCCATAATCTAGCTCCAAAGGAGGAGTTCAACAAGCAACAATAGGAAGGGTACATGCAGCAAATAGGATCTAGCCTGTCCCACATTTCAATTCCTAATGCAATACTTAATCAACCAATAAGAAGTTAATTCGCAAAAATAGATTACAATTATGGTTCAAAATGCTTAGGTGCTTGCCTTGATCTTCTGCTTGCGGATCGGCGATAGCCGGCTCTCCGGTAGTACCCTCAGTCGCCGCGGCGTCAAGCCCCGCGGGATCGTTCTCTACACGAATACAATGCACAATGAAATGCATGCCATGCGAAAGAAACAACAAAAATACCACAATTTGCAAAACCCTCAACCGAACAGACCAGGGGAACCCGGACAGTCCGGGTATTTCATCCGGACAGTCCGGCTAACCCGGACATTCCGGACCGTGTGTCCGGATACTCCGGCCTAGGGCGGACACTCCGGGCTTTTAGTCCGGACACTCCGGACCTGGCGAGTTTTACCCAATGACTTGACGGATCGAGGTGCCGCCAAGTTCCACGGCACCGCGGGGACCCGATCTACGACATTCCTACACGCGGCAAAGCCGAGGGAACTTCAAGCTAGCTAGACCTCGAGAAAACGACACCCCACCACAAAAACCACACGCCAACTCTAATCGACCCTTGGATCGGCATTACCACTACCCGATCTACCTCACTAGTACCCACATTCATCAATCCAAGCCCCAAACCAACCCTAGAACCACTACACCCAAAACCCTAGAGCTCAAGATCCAACTCCAAACTCCCAAATCCAAACCTAAACCCTAAACCCACCATGGATGGCCTTCGAACCCAAGAAACCCACGAATCAACCCCCAAGAGAAAGACCTACCTCCAAGGATGATGGAGGAGAACAATGCCGGGTAGAGGAAGGAGGACACCGGCTAGAGGAGTTTCCTCGGGATGGAGTAGCCGTCGGGGAGGAGCCACGGAGGGTCACCGGCCGGTGGGGAGCTCACCGGAGTGGAGCTAGGGGTGGAGGAGACGCACTAGGGAGTGGAGGACAAATGGGGAAGAAAGAATGAAGTGGGGGAAGCCAAGAAACGGGACTTTTATTTCAACCCCCGCACAATCCGGACTCTCCGGACGCTCAACCCGGACACTCCGGGTTGGGGTCTTCGGTAGCACTAACCCGGACACTCCGGACATTTGGTCCGGACACTCCGGGTTGAGGCGCTCGGTCAGGTTAAATCCGGATACTCCGGACAATATATCCGGATATTCCGGGTTATGTCCGGACATTCCGGATGTTGATCCGGATACTCCGGATGTCCCAGAAATTTTTTAACTTAGGGCCGTGACATGTCTTGTCGGTAAAGTTGTACACCTCTGCAGAGTTTAAATCTTTTCGAAAAGTTGTTCCCGCAATTATGGGAGTCTTGGTGCACTGGTATTAGTTAGAGTTTTGATACTTTCATAAAATGGGTTGGAATTGGATATGGTTGTTGGAAAAGGTTCATTTCAGTTTTGGTGCCAAGGTTTTGGAAATGGACGAATTGTTACTCACAATCACGGAGGACTATGAATTGTTGCATTTACTCATACTTGTTATTTACATACCTGTCAATTGCTTTTAGATGTTACGCTTGCAATCTACTATTCATTATTTACAATGCAATGTTGCTCTATGCAAATGAACTTAGTAGCCTTCTCCATGACATAGCCTGCATTTATTATATACTTATGATACCCTACAAGCCTTACGAGTACATACATGTACTCAACCTTGCTATTGTTGATATTTAGAGAACGAACAGACAGAAGTTCCTGGCCCTGATGCAGACTATGGGGACTTTACTGATGCGTTTTTCTAAGGTTTACCGTTGTTAGTTGCCTGTGGTATTTTGGGTAAAAGGCATACTGTCAAGCCATGTAACTTCCAAGGTAAAACTTTTAAATTCGGCCAATAGACCATGTTGTAAGAACTAAGTTTCTATTATCGTATTATGAACTTGTATGGATGTGATGTCAAAGTTGTACATGTGTGTACTAGCCATTGATCATGGGACTAGTACTGTATGCACATATGAATCCCTCTTGGTATTCCACGCCAAAAAGGGAGGGTTCTGACAAATATGCATTGCCAAAAGATATAATCATTCCCTATGGGCAAAGGTGTATACTTGTGCAGAGTTAAAACTAATCGATGAGCCGCACTCGCGGTCATGAGCACTTGGTAAAGTCATCACATAGTTAGCATTTTGATATTTTTTCCTAAAAATGAGACAGAAATAAGGAATGTGGAGTTAAACAAGTTACTTTGCAGATGATTCAATTGTTGTCATGTGTTGACAAAATTGTATTCAACTGTTGTGCATGTGTTGGCAAAAGAATGAAATTGTGCCATTGTTGGCTGGAAAAATGGCGCGATAGATGCTTATGATCATTTGAGTCATACTGTTGTTTTTTCTTGTTATTTTACTTGTCAAATTTTTTACAAGTTATGCTTTCAATTTTCTATTCAAAATTTACATTCAACTTTATGCAAATAACAGTAGAAACCTCCCTTTATATTAGCTTGCATGTAATTAGGTTTTGCAAACACTTCAAGTCTTGCTGAGTACACAATGTACTCAACCTTGCTATATTCATTGTTTTAGGTGAAGAGATAGAATATTCCGAAGATACTTATGTTGATGCAGAATGCGAGGAATAATGACCATGCTTTTATCTAGAGTTTTACCTTGTTAGTTGCCTGTGGAACATGGGTTGTTAGGCATACGGCAAGATAAAGGTGTCCTAACTTTTGACTTGTAATAATTATATGTAAGAACTGCTTCTGCTGATAAATGTAATAAAATATGATGTATGGTTGTGATTACAACTGTGTATATGTGTGATAGCTACTGATGATGAGACTAGCACATAAAGCATATTTAGAACATTTCTTTTATGATGCACAATATCATAAAAGGGATCATCTCACAAGATGGTGTCAAAGCTATACTGATTGTAGGAAAACTTAGATAGCATGGACGTTAGTTAAAATTTAAAATTTACAACAACTAAAATTTCCAACTAAAAGTTTGAATTTAGTATATCTGTTATAGCTCTTTTCTGTCTATTAGCTATTCATCTGGCTTGCATTTGATTTGAAATACTAATTCCTGATTAAATGTGTAGGGGGCTGGATTTGCACCATACTATGAATCAACACACAAGGAGATTAGCGGAATGATGGGAGTTTTAGCGCACTTGATGGAATTAGCAAAATTTGAAGATAATTCGCGTTACATTGTATTCCAAGTCCCGCTAAGAAAAGAGTCATGGAGTTTGGTGCTAGAGTTTACATAACCCCAAGAGTTGCCTATGATGAGAGAGAACGTCAGTATGATGGCTATGGTTCCTCAATAACCACTACCATGAATGAAGCTACATATACTGCTATAGTGCGTCTTCGTCATGCTTTACCTGAGTTGGGAGTAGATTATCGTGCATTTCCTGCACAACCACCAGCTGGAGAGACCACTCACACAAATTTTACTCACTACCGCACCGGGGTTATTCATAGTCTCGTGGAGTTTTCTAATGCCTCTGATAAGTATCACCATCAGGCGGTGGTTCAGCTCCCTAAAGCTCGCCGATGGGTAGCTTATTTAGAGAACATTTATGGCTCCATGTATGGCCATGGGAATAATCTCGATGGAGAGCTAAACGGTGGTCCTTCCTTGGTTTCGTCGCCTGAAAAACATGATACTTTTGTTGCTGCTACCCCTCCCAGACGTGCTCACCAAGAGAGTATGCTAGTAGGTGGTGCTCATCCTCGCCTGTCTAATAGGGGGATTGACCCAGGGAGTACCAGCACTCATCATCCTCGTATAAGGCAAGTGTATCGACAACGTGGGACTTTTCCTACCACGTCAGTTGAGCACACAGCTGGTGCCTTGGTAAGCTCACTATTTTAGATGGTGCCAATGCAGTCATGAAGATCACTTAGTAGGAGTTAGTAGCAAGAATGATGTAAGATAGGTGTTTTTAAGAACTTGCCCTATGTAGTAGTGAATCATGTAATGAATGCAACAATTAGACCTTTTGTTGCATGATATGGTGTTTAAAAATATAGTCTTTTGGTTGTGAATTTTTATGTGGTTGGCGGTAACTCATTTCCCTCCTGAAGCATGTCCACTAATAGAGCTAACAGGGCCATGAAACTCTTGTCGGACCAACCATTGCTTGCCTTCAATGTCAACAGTTCAAGCATAGGTGACAACCTTGTGTATTTCGACTTGCAGCCTGGGAATAAAGGTTTCTCCATGTCATCCATCAAACCCCAAAATTTACCCTATTCTCTGTTATCATGGTTCCCTTCTACATCATGTAGCATCTAATCTAGATTGCCATCCTACAACCTATCCTCATGGGGAGCACAATCGATATCATCCCGTGTATCATCAACTTCATTGGCGATGTTAGTATTGCCTGCTTCCTGTATAATCTGCTCTTCACTGCGACTGGTCCAACGTGTGTGCCCCCGTTTGAAACCCCCTAGAATCAAGTGTGCTTCGATCTGGGCTAAGTTATCATACATTCTCATATTATCGCAGTCAATACATGGACAAGACATAAATTGGACCCCCCTTATTAAGCATATACTCCTCTGCAACTCTTTTAAAAGCAGACATGCCATTAATATACTCGGCACTCGCACGGTTCGCAGCGTACATCCAGCTTTGGTCCATCTGTGTATGATACGTATATAACAATATATAAGTGTTACATAATGAAGTACACTAAAGTGCATGCACAAGCACACATTCTTAATTAAATTGGAGCACAAATTAATTAGCTAGCTAAACCAAGTACATATCTTTAATTTTCTCTTTACCAAACTAGCTACCTCTTAGATCACAAACAACAAATAGATCTAACTAGCTACATCTAAAACTACTTATGCAATAGTTTGCTTAATTCATTGCTCCAAGACTCAATTAAATTGCATATATATCACATTCTCATATCTCTCTTTATCCAGCTAGCTAGCTTCTTACATAAAAAAGAACAAAATGGATCTTCAATTCTCTCTTTACCTAGCTAGCTCTACATCAAGCTAGTTCTAAACCATATCTTCATTGCCAAGCTAGCAAAATCAAACTAGATCTAAATCATATCTTCCTCGCCAAGTTAGATCTAAACCATATCTTCACCAGTTACTACTTTAGAATACAAAGAACAAATGATATACACCAACCTAGATCTAAACCATATCTTGAAATATTCTATCTCTTTATACCAAGCTAGATCTTCAACATAATGCAATAGAACCAATCACTAACCTTAGACCACCAAGAACAAAATGATATATAATCACTATTCTAAATCAACAGTCCCTTTGCACCAGATCGCCTCACAATCGCACCCACATCAAAAATGGCTCAGAAAACCCTAAGTGGGTCGAGGGCTCGCGGCTCTCTGTACTTATTTCCAGGAGATGCTCATCACAGACGCTTCCAGCTAAAAAACGTCTGTGATAACACCTCCTCACAAACGATTCTAACTAAAAAATTGTATGTAACATATCATTGACGGTTTTGAGATAGAACCGTCTATGATAGGTGCCATCATCACAGACGGTTCTATCCAAAAACCGTCAGCGATGAGTCATCATAGACGGTTTTTTGATAGAATGATCAACGATGAAGGGTCTAATATAAGCCTTTCTAGCATAGTGAATTAATCATCCATTACAAAAATTGTAATTCAATTCACTAAAAAATCAGGAAACCCAGTACTATAGCCAACCAGAGGCCGGTAGTACCGTAAGTCTGTTATTACCGCTCCCTGGTCACCAATAGTATCATTCTGAAAAACCTCGAGAAACCATCTTTGAAAAATCACTACTGCCACCTACGGGTCGGTAGTGCCGCTTGGCCGGTACTACCGCTGCTCGGGGGGCGGTAGTACCGCACCCCCGTTACTACCGCTGCCTTAGGGCCAGTAGTACCACCTGAAGCTGGCAACACTTAAATTGCTTCAAAATACAAATCCGATTTAAATCAAACTCAAACTTGAGCATCACAAGCTTAAACACAATCAATTACTCATCACCAATATGGGTAAACCTCCGCATAATCTTTACATTGTTTAAGTAAATGATTCCAAAAATCAAACAAAGAAAAAGTTAACTTTGGTAAACTTCCTTAAAATGGAGACCAATTTTGGTCTAAAAAAAAAACCAAAGCATCGGTGGCAGCCAATGTACATCTACCACCACATGTTTGGTCTTCAGAAATACCTACACAAGGATGGCTAATCCTAGGTATTTTTGCTTTGATCAAAGGAGTCTCCTCCTCTTCCTCAATATCATCACCCTCGCCATGAACATATGCATGCGCAGGAAGGTGACGATGAACATAAAGCTCAAAAATATCTACTCTTGTATTTTCTCTTGCGCACTTGGATTATTGTCTTAGCCTTGGCAACCTTCGCCAACTTATCCAGCGCTTGAGGTTGGTCATAAATGTGCTTCAATCGAATGGCAAGAGGGGTGCTGGTTGGGGCTACGACTACTTGGGTGCAAGTTGGTGCAAAACTGGTCAGTGCGATACTGATCAATGTCGCAGTGAGTCGAGCACCAGTACAAGCTATAGCAATTCTCACTATTATAGAAAGGCATATATTACACTCTCATCATAAACGACTTTTAAAAATCGTTTGTGTTAAAGCTAATCCCAGATAGCTTTGCTAGCACGATAGTCTAAGTTACTGAAAATGGTAAGAACTATCCGTGGCATCTCAGCCATCCCCTTGGGCACTATAAGTAGTGTCTCCCTCAGCCCTCTCGGCTTCTCCCTTGTCCTCGGTCCTCTCGGCTTCTCCCTCGCCCTTGCCCTCTTGGCTTCTCCTCCCAATCCGCACGTCCTAGGGGCGATCGCATGTGGGAGCTGCTAATTTTGCAATGGTGGCTGTGATGGTGATCTGCACCGAGGATGAGGCACTACGCATGGCATGCTGCACTGGTGGGATCGGGAAGTTGGATCTCAGTGCCAGCATGGCGGGGATTGTCCTTCCAAGCCGTCCTCTTCGCGGACAACTTCATGCTCAAGTTCGGCACCATCACCCTTGAGCTCCCCAAGGTACCCCACCCCTCCCAACCCTGACGCAACGCTACCTCCATTCCCTTGGCGCTCATATCCTAAATTCCACTACCTCGTAGGTGCTGCTGCCGCTGGTGAGCATGCCGATGATCGAGTACACGCTGTCGTGGCTGGCGACGGCGGGGGTGGCGGAGGTCTTCGTCTTCTACTGCGCGCACCAAGGGCCACCTGGAGAAGGCTGGATGGACTGGAAAGGCCGCAGCAGTGGAGATGGCTGTCACGCCTGTCGAGTCGCACGACGCGATCAGTGCAGGTGACGCGCACCGCGTCATGTACAACCGCGGCATGGTGAGTTTCTGACGATCTACATCCTTACCGTGGATTACGAAGACTGTAGTGTTAGTGTTCAGTGTTGTTATGACAACAACAGAGCAGTGATTCTATACTTTTCTTTCCAATATAATTTGTACAAATTTTAAACTAACCAAAGGGGTAAGTAATTACCATCTACTCTTTATTCATGTTTTAATATCCGTGTAACTTTTAAAAGGAAAAGCATATAAGCACATCTCCAACAATATTGTTTTTGCCTCTTAGGCTAGACGATTGATTAGAGCTGATTGTGAAGACGCGTGAGATTTAGTTTAGGGGAAATTTGGCAGTGTTATTTCAGTTCATATAAGGAAGAAAAGTAGCAAAAAAAATGCATCACTTTATGTCTAGTACAGTAGCCTCCCATTGGATATTGGTTACTTCAGTAGTGAGTGCTTGGGAATCAATTACAGCCAGCAAGAGATTGTGACGAAAAGGGTGAGGATAATTTTTTTCACCATCCTAGCAAAACCTACTGAAAACTAATTTTTTTTTGGTTTAAGGTTTTTAACTATATCTAGTTTGCTGACATCCTACTGAAATTAATCTTTTAGGATAGGCTTTTCAACCAAATGGAAATCACCAAAAAAAATTTGGTTTAAGGTTTTTAACTATAGCTAATTTGCTGACATCCTACTGAAAACTAATGCCATGCTCAAATTAGATGTCAAGTGCGGAACTCTGCGATTATTGTGGGTACCTAGCTGGGTTACAAATCTCGGTTTGAAAAAAATTCCAGAGGTACCCGAAATCCGAAATCTCAGTGAGATTTCGAAAATTCAAATCAAATCGGGACAAAATCTAAAATTCAAATTTTAAATCTAGTTTTGTTTCTACCAGGAAATTCGAAATTTCGGCCGAAATCACCGAGATTTCGGTCCATTTTGAGCCGACTAAAAAATGGTCAAAACACATAAAAAAAATCTGAATTTTTTTGTGTATGATCTTCAACCTAAATCCAATCATATCCGGTCAAAAAAAATAAAAATCCGGCAAAAAAAATATTGAAATTTTGGCTAAAATCAACGAGATTTCCTGAAAATTTGTATATATACTGTAGCATTTTTATTTTTTTTATAATTTTTTTTAAACGGCTGATACTTTGAATCTCAGAGGGGTTCAAAATCCAAAATCTCGACCCAAACCATGGATTCAAATTTCGGTTCGAGATTTCAAATTTCGGACCGAAATTTGAATCCATGGTACATAGTAATAGTATCTTGCTTATTGCTTTTATGAGCTTAAAAGATGCTCTCCAGGAACACAAGGGCCGAAGGAAAAAGGACCCACTTGCTGTTATGACTATGATTATAAAGCATTCAAGACCATCAATCCTGACACACCAAACACGGCCCTTGTTTGTTGACCATAATTGCCCTGGTTTGTTAGAGCTTCTCACAAAATGAGTAGCTTTTTTGTGGTTACATTTCAAGCTATTTTGTTAGAGCTTGTGTAGTGCCCACAATTGAGCAGTTTCAACATCATCTATTGTAAGCTAATTTAGATCCCAGCAGTGACTTGAACTATGAGACTCTTAGATCAAACTCTAGTTCTACTGTACAAATGTTGAATTTAGTAGTCATGTCTTTGGTCTACAATGGATTAGATCTCTTTCATGACAAATCACCAAAACTTTAGTGTATTCGTGATAAATCACCAAAAGTCCAACACCAAATTCCAAATCCAAAACAGCTCTTAGGGCCTGTTTGTTTTTGCTTTTGATTCTGGATTATGATTCCAAAAGCTGAATAAAAAACAAACAGCCTGATTCTAGAATCTGATTCTCACAATCCAGCCCATCCAAATACACTAGAATCCACAATCCACTTCATATGTGCTTTTGGATTCCAGCTTTTAGAGAATCAGCTTGTCAATAACTACAATTCAGAATCAGTTTTTAGAGAATCCAAAGTAAAAACAAACAGGCCCTTACTGGTGGTATGGACCTCAAGACAAATCAATGGAACACAGTTCTTTACTGGTGGCTAGTCACAGTTTTTGCCTTTTCATTGCATTTTTGAAGGTGATGTTGTGCTCTTAAGGTATATATGAAGGTAACATGGTGTTCAACTATCACTTGATTTCAAACTCCATGTTTCCTTCATACATCAAGAGCACAATGTTAGCTACAGATTGAAATGCCATGAAACGCCAAAAACTATGATCAGCAACAAGTGAAGAACACGCCCGATTGATTTGTTCGCTTTCGTGATACTATTTAGTGATACCCACATTTTCTATTATATTTTAATTAGGCAGTTCTTAGCTAGTAGGCATAGGGAACTGCTACATGATACTATTTATGCCCTGGACATCGCTCTTAGAGAATGTCCAACAGCAAAGTTAACTACCTCAAGGCAAAATCCAATTCCATCCACAGTTCGTCTTAGAGTTAAGTACAGTCTATATAAAGAACCGTATGTGATATCTGTTTTATTGACATTATTACCACTGAAATATGCTTACAGACGGTTCAGAAAATCGTATGTGATAGCGTTTCTGAGCCATCTGTTATGGCCTTTTCTGTAGTAGTGTCTAGTCCTGGTTGTTGTTTTGTCAACCATGACCTGTGAAGACCCAATTGTAGTAATCTTGGCCTAATTAGCTGGTGAGGATTGGCTAATGGATCTAGCCTGATCAACACCTCTTTTTCTACCATGCATCTAAAGAAAAACAAAAGAAGTTTTTATCAACTACAATCTTATCAAAGAATTCAAGATTAAGTCTGTATTTTTACATACCTGCAACTGTTTATTAATGAACTCTGCAGGAGTGCTAATCAGGTTAGAAGGTTAGTCCTCAAAAGAAATTGGTTTCGAGCTACCTTTCACATTCTCCATAATAGCATAAGTCCTTTCTTTGACATCTTCTAGCAATTCTAAAACATGAAATACAAATAACCTTGGTAATGAATATAATATTAAGGTAGACAACGATTTAAGGAAATTTAGAGAGTAAAAATATACCTCCAGAATCATCTTTGGTTGTGTCATTATCCCCTTCAACCATGCAGGCATAGTAGACCCTTTTCTTCAGGGGACTAATTCTGTTGGAGAAAATCATGAATAATTTTTCGACCAGTCATCTCGGCTTCCACAAGAGAGACAACTGCATTGACTAGTCTTTTCTCTCCAACTGTCAACTTTAGGGAAGCATTTTCATTCTTTACATCCTGTGCAGACCACATTGGTGGTGGACTTCCAGTATACTTCAAGTGGCTACCTCCAGGGAGTTCGAAGAAAAACCACTCCTTTTGATAGTCATGCCATGTATCTTTCATTGGAAGCAGAGGATACTTTTTGGCCATCTGGTTTTGGAGCTTGAAGTGTATGTTACAACAATTCCCTGTACCTCTATTGTTGTGGGAAATTGATAGAAATGGTGATAAAGATGAATAGAAGATCAAAATTGAATTTGGCCCAAGGTGAAAGAGTTCTATCCCAAAGTGATCTAGAACATATGCTAGGAACTCACTCTCAGGGAAGTGAAAACCCAATATCACAAATCAGAGTTGTTTCATTGCCACATGCAGTCCATCCGAAACCATGGTGCCTAGGCATCATGATCTAAAATAGGTATTTCTCTTATGTATCATGTGCAAAATAATTTAAAGTTTTTCAGATGTCGAGTTTAACTAGTTTATTAATTAACTAGCTCAAACAATGTTTAACTGAAATTCAAACTAGAGTTGCTTTTTTCTTGTTTGAACTAAAATTCAAACTAGAGCCGCCTTTTTATGATATTTTGACTGTAGATATGTGCTAATTTTATATAAAATTCAGAAAATAATGTGATCTAAATTTGTTCAAAGTCTTTGAATTCGAGTATATTTTTTGAAAGGCGTGCATTTCATTTGAATTGTTATAGATGGGTTTATACGTAAAACTGAATTTTTGAAAAACTATATCCCAATTTGGATTGAATTCACATGTAACATCCTGAAATATTCTTGAAAATATAAAAATCTGGATTCTTAATTTCTATTCCTTAATTTGGAATTAATTCAAAAAGAAAATCAATAAGTAAATTAGTAAAAAGATTAAAAGTAACAAAGTAAAAGTAAAATAGTAATAAAACTTTACACTAAAGTAATTTTGGTCTACAATACCTTTATACTAAAGTCAAAAGTGAAATTGAAACATTAAATAAGATGAAATAGTTTAATGTTCAATGATTTCATAGCAATGCCATATTTAATTAAAAATTTCCATACCATATATAAGGCTAAAAATTTTACCAACTAATCCTATCAATAATATATACTTGGGGTAAAATTATTAGAAAATAATATTAAGTTTTAATGCCTATAAAACGCAAAAGTTTGAAAGTATGAAAATCTGATAAATTCAGTAAAAGATTTACTGCAACTTAAATTCTCATCAAACAAATTTTAAATCTTTATTGGAGATCAAAAATACCATTATACACACTATATAAATTTATAAAAAAAATTAATAATGCATTTTGATCCCTCAAATAAATCAAAAACCAAAAACTGGAAAATTGAGCAGGCCCTATTGTCAGAATTTTATAAAATAAAACACGGGGTATTTTGACCTAAACATTTCACAGAATGGGTATAACTTTTCCATAACCTTATGTAAAATTTTTTGTAAATTTTTAAATTGATTTGATGCATGAATGAATGACTTTTTGCCGCTGTCTCTAGAAAAACTGGGTGCATTAAATTGTTCCTTTCTCTTAATTGTGGGTCCGGCCTTGCCTGTGTCCCCACCAGTTAGAGCCACGAGGCTTGCTCTTGTTTCCTCTGCTGCCTCACTGCCAGTGGACCCGGCCCCACCCGTCGGTCCCCAACCTTTCTCTTCTCCCTCCTTTTCTCTTTCTTCTCTCGTCTACTGACCGAAGCACCTCGATGTTTTTCCCCCGGTCAACACCGTCTTCACTGGGAACTTGGAGCCGTCTCATGCTTGCCCATGCCTCACCATACCTAAATTGAAGTGCTCTGACATGAGGTCCATACCTCACCGCCGAAGCACATCGCTTCACGTCTGAGGCGAACATACACTAGGGCTGCTCTATCCGTTCCTCGTCCAGATCGCCTGAACTGAAGTATTTAAGCCATGCCCTTGTCCTCCATCCACTACTGCAGCACTTACCTTCTACTCTCCCTTGCTTCTCCTGATCAGAACCAAGTCACCGAAGTCATTTGCATATTGGCGAGCACACTGATCATCCACTGCCATTTCTTCCTCTCAGGTGAGCTATTGATTGTAATGTCCCCTTGCCACCGGTGAGGTTTGGAGGCGTGAGATCATGGAACTCGGCTGGTTTGGAACTTACAGAAGAAGAAGAAAGGGGGAAGACAGCAGGGAGGAAGAAGACTCAGAAGAAGAAGAAGGCAAATGGGGAATTTCGTTTCACTTCCTTTCTGTCCTGTTTGGCCCAGTCTCTCCCTCTTTTAAGCACTGCCTCTCTCACTCTGTACTGTGGGTCCCCTCGTCTGTTACATTACCGCCCTCTTGAAATTTTGTTTGTCCCCAAGCAAAAGCATGACCTGACGTTAAATCCATATAATCCCAGGATCCCATGACACAAAAGGCTCAATTTCTAGTATTGTTAACTTGCCATTTTGTGCAACATCTGTCTGGATCATTTCATTTCCTGTCGACCCTTCTATGTTCAGCTTCTGCACTACCTTGTTCTTTCTAGCAACCTCTCTTTTTGCTGCTGATGATGGCCAATCCGTTCATCTAATTTCTCTCTTACAGCATAAGTTGTAATGGCTTCATCTATCAGTTCTTGTAGAATTTTAAGTTTAAGACCTATGTCAACAAGACCATAATGACCCCTTCGTACTATTGATACGTTACTCGAGAATTCTTCTTTACTTGTCATTTCCAAGAAATCGCATGGACACTCAGACCAGGTGACTAAAGTTACCTTTAATTTTCTGTTCTTGTTCTGGAGAAATGTAAAATATCCACCTTTGTCTTTAATGAGCAAATGGAAAAGTGCAGCATGTATTTCCACCAGGAGAACAAGATTGCTTTCTTTGTGACAAACTGCATTCTGATCTGAGAGAGAAAATGGCGACGAGCATAAAAGCCTCCCAAAAGACATGCAGAAATCCCAAACCATAATGAGATCTCCCACAGAATCTATAGGCACTCTAAAATTTGTAGACAATGGGCGTTTCTTTGACAAATCAGGATCATCTGCTGCAGGTTTTACTAAAAGATCATCAATTGAGTATTTAACTGAAGTGTTGATTACTGCATTGTCCTGACCAATCCATCCCACCTCGTACATCTTGGTGTTACCAGAGTCTAAAACCTTCAAAATCTTGCAAGCAGCTTCAGAACCATCTATTTTAGCATGTAATTCTAATCCTTCAAATAGATCTTCTTGCATATTACCATATATTTTGTTGACAAGGTCAGTCAAGCTAAGAGTGCTGTATTGAACCATCTGGAGAACAGGAGCTACTAGCTCTCTTGGCAACTGTTGAGCCTTCTCTGCAGCACGGTAAAGGTTCAACCTATTCGGGTATTCCTGGTAATCTTGGAATATCTCCTTAGTAAACCGAGCTTGGAACACCTTCTCCTTAGGATCCAAGTCTGTAGTATCCCCGATGCCAAGAACAGTCCAAACTAAAGAATTATCAGAACCAGCAGTTATAGCATTTGTTGTTGCCACAGCCTGTACAATGTTCCCAACAACACCTTTAACTTCAAAAAGGCTATGGACTTGCTCCATACCTAGTTTAAAATCAGGATTATCTGTAACTAGCCCCACATCCTTTTCTTCAAGGCTACAATCTGATTCCAGATAAACACTGACAATTTCATCATTTACCTTCTTTTTGCAGTCATTTTCAGCAGCAACACTCACATCATTTGTTACATAGCTCCCTGTGCCCCTTGTTTCTTTCTCAGCAATACATTCTCCTTGTGCAACACCCTGCTCCACATCTAGTTTCTTATCAGCATCACCTCCAATAAGTTGCACGTCCTTATCTTCATCTGATTCAATTTGCCTGGTCCTCGGCTGGTTCTTATCAGGAAGTGGGTAGTTCAGCCCCTTGATCTTCGACATCCATGTTAAGCTGCTATCTTTCATGAGAAAATCATGAGTGGCTGTAGATCTTTGCCCATAAATTGCACCTCATTTTCTCTCTTGCTAGCATCCCACGAATGCAACCTTGTAATGACAGGATCAATAGGTTTTGGACCAAGAATGCCCTTCTAATCATCACTCGACGTGCCCTTCTTGCTTTTGAAAACTTGATAATCAGCGATCCTTGCCACTGCAGCAGTAGTCGATTCCATCTGTTTCGCCAAATGCTGCTGGGCGGCTACTACTCGCGCCAAAAGCAAATCTGTACGCGCCATCGACATGGCGGCGGACGTGGTAGCGGTGGTCCTCGGCATGGACACAGTAGAGGAGGTGGCGCCGAAGAGGGATGGAGCGGTTGCGGCAGCGGGCAATGGTCGCGACGTTGAGTACAGCGAAGAGGCACTTCGAATGTGGGTTGAGGTCGCCGAGCTCGGTGTGCTCCAGATTAAGGTGGTTGGAGACCTAGGAGAGGCGGCAGCTCCCAAGTGTGGCGTAGGCGGAGGCGAGGATCGAGGAGGCAACGCGGAGGCGTGGGCTGCTGGGACGGCAGATGGAGGCGAGCGCGTCTCCCAGGTGGAAGACGTAACGGTCAGAGATTGCCCTGCGGATGCCCTCGGAGCAGGCACAGGGGACGGCCACGCGGATCGGGAGGTCTGCGGGGAAGATGCGGTCGATGGGGATGGTGATTGAGTCGGCGGTGAAGAGGATGACCCCGGGCGTGGAGCAAGCGAAAGCGAGGAAGGTGGGGTCGTGGAGGATGGAGTCCCTGCGGCGGAAGACGGGGCGGAGGTGGAAGAGGCGACGAGGTCGCACGAGGGAACGTCGCGCTGCCCGGATCGGATCGGTGGCGGGAAGCCAGCGATCGAGCAAGGGATGGAGGCAGCGGAAGATCTGGGAGCTGTAGCGGAAGTGGAGTTGCAGGTGGAAGGGCGGAACGCGGGTGAGTACCTCGAGGCGGAGGTCTTCGGGGAGCGCGGCCCAGTCCCCGGCAACGGCGCCATCGCGGAGGGTGTGAAGTGCCGGGAGGTGGCCGAGGACGGCGATGACGCGGTAGAGCTCGTGGTGGCAGAAGAACCGAGCACGAAGGTGGTCACCATGGCTGCGCCGAGGAAGACGTCGCTGCGCGAGCGAGATCCGGTCGGCCGATTGGTGTCGGTGCGGCCGTTGGGTCGACGATGGCGACCGACGCAGATCCAGGCGAATCACGCGAAAAGGTAGGCGGCGGCGATCCGAACCCGGGATCCGATTCTTCTCCGATGGCGATCACAACCGTGCTTTGATACCAAGTTGTAATGTCCCCTTGCCACCGGTGAGGTTTGGAGGCGTGAGATCGTGGAACTCGGCTGGTTTGGAACTTACAGAAGAAGAAGAAAGGGGGAACACAACAGGGAGGAAGAAGACTCAGAAGAAGAAGGCAAATGGGGAATTTTGTTTCACTTCCTTTCTGTCCTGTTTGGCCTAGTCTCTCCCTCTTTTAAGCACAGCCTCTCTCACCCTGTACTGTGGGTCCCCTCGTCTGTTACATTGATCGAGTTGCCTAGTGGTGAGAACCCTTATGCCTGGCTCAACAAACCCGGGTTTGAACCCCCATCAAGCTGAACTGTTTGCAAATTTTGCTTCTTTTCCTTGTGGCCTTTGCATATTACCTCAAGTAGATTACTTAGTTATATTGGCACAAGCAACACGTTAGCTTAGTGGTAAACGCACTGTGTCTATTTCAAGAGGTCTAGGGTTCAAGTCCTAGCCAAACCAATTTTTTGTTCTTTTTGCCCTATTTAATTCATATTATGATCTCCAGTTTCTGTTTATGCAAAAATAATGAATATTTACATCTGTTTGAATTTCAAATTTGAATTTACAGTATAGGTCTAAAAATAGGCTACATGCAAAATTTGAGCAAAAGAACTACAAATCACATGAAACAAATTTTGTTAGAATCCACATGCTATAAGCAACTCAAATATATGAAAATATTTAGGTTTCTACATGATTTAGATTATTTTCTAAAATAAAACTTGTTTCTAGATACTAGTTTTCATGTATGTATGAAGTAAAAATATAAACTTTAAAATTTGATACAACCACTTCATAAATAACCTAAAATTAGTGAGGTGCCAATTAAGATAAAAATACTTCAGATAATATGATTGATTTACATATTGTTTCAATCTAATAGTTAATATCATGTTCATAGTTAATCTAGACTTCTTTAGTTTAAAATGAGACATGAAATAATGACCCTAAAAGCCATACTTGTTGTATATAGTGATTTATTACTTGATGTTATATTTGTATTCTTTGGATCTTATTGGCGTTTTGTTATTTGCTATGTTACGCGGTATGATGAGTAGAATTCGACGTAATAGACGTTACTGCTAATGAATCCGAGTTTATTATCGACGCAACGAACAGCAAGGCAAGCACCTCCTTGAACATATTGATCCCAATTTTCAGAAATATTTTCATAATTGTTTTACATGCATGCAGTATAATCTTACAATATTATTTTGTGGGATGTGGTAGTTAGAACCTTCATTTTGGATATCCTTAATCAACTTTGCCATTTGAACCATTGATACCCTAGATTATGGAATAGCATATGAATATGAGAAATGGCTATAATTGCTTTATAAAGACATATGCTTAGTTGTGCCTAGAATGGATAACTTGGGTCTTTATCAAATTTAAAAAGGTTGAACATGGCAGTAAAGGATACTGATATGTTGGTAAAATTGAAAATAAAACTATGATTTGGATGCGGGCGAGTATTGGCAATAGCCGAAAATGCATGTGACGTGCACATAGATAGGGGAGATTTCTCGCCCGGGTCAGATTAAGGACCGAACGTAGTGTTGTATGATCCAAGAATAACCATGCAACCACAAGGGCTGGTATGAGACGGCTATAACTGATTAAGTTGCTTAAAATTGACTTTGCACATTGGAAGGTCGAAGTAGCACAGGCTTTTGGATTTAAGTTGCTCGTAGAGGTTTCTACATACCAATGCAACGGTGTATGTTTTGCTATGGGGAGAAACAGTTTTGACAGGGATGGACTGCCTGTGTGAATGAAAAAGATGCGTGGTTATGTTTTGGGTGAGTGTTTCTGTTGCCATAGCAAAGGTTAATATCATCGAGCTGGTGCAAAGTTGGGATTAAGTAATGTAAAAGTTATATGTGATTTCTTTACAGTACACCAAAGGAAGTGTGTTAAATATGCATTGTAAAAAGAGATAATCATTCCTTGCGGGTAAAGCTATACAACTCTGTAGAGGTTAAAACTAATCGATTAGTCGCGCTCTTAGTTACGAGCACTTGGTGAACTTGCACTAGTTAGTTATTTTTGACATTTTCATAAAAATGGGAAGAAATAAAGAATTTGGTAATAAAAGTTACCCTACAAATGACTCAATGCACTAGTTGTGTTCAGCTGTCGTGCCATGTGTTGGCAGTTAAGATGAATTTATGCCATGCATTGGTATTGAGCGATTCAATTCTCACATTTGTGGAGGAACTGTGAGATGTCATTTTTTTACTTACATTTTCATTATTTTACATATCTGTCAAATGGTTTTATTCAATTTCGCTTTTAATCCAATATTCAGTATTTAAATTCAATTTAGCTTTATGCAAATAACTATTAAAACCTCCTTTATATTAACTTGCATATAATTAGGATTTGCAAACACATGAAGTCTTACTGAGTACATAATGTACTCAACCTTGCTGTATTATTGTTTTTAGGTGAAGGAATAGAATATGTCAAGGAAACTTATGTCGATGCAAGTTACGAGGATAACGACGGTGTTTCTAACTAGAGTTCTACCTTGTCAGTTGTCTGTGAAATATGGGTAGTTGGCATACTGCAAGATAGAGACATCTAAACTTTTGGCTTGTAATATTTATATGTACGAACTGCTTCCGCTACAATGTAATAATATGTGTTGTATGGTTGTGATCGAAGTTTGTGTATATGCATGCTAACGACTGATCCAGGGACTAACCCAGAAAGTATATTAAGAGCTTGTCTTTTACAATACACTGTGTTGTGAAAGGCACGGTCTTCACATCACGTATTTAAAATTATGGTATCTAGGTACCATAATCTAAAATATATATAAAGCATAGTATGCTTTACTACTTATATGGAAGAAAAAAATACTACTCACCTGCTTATTAAAGATCAGAGAAAACATTTCCTGCTAAGAAACGTTCGAAACATTTTTCCCGTCTACCGTGGATGAGACATGCATGTCTGCAAATTAAGACAAAGCCAGTGGCGGATCTAATGTTGGGGCTTGTTGGGGCGCCAGCCCCACCTCCGGCCGCCGGCGGAGCCCCCTCCTCCCACCCCTAGTATCCCCCACACAACGAGCAGAGACATGGTGGCAGCGGCTAGGAGTTTAGGAATTCCAAGGCAGAAGAAAGCAAAACTGGGATAATGGGCCATCGGGCTTAGTTTCAAGAATTTCACCTAGTACCTGTACTCGACCTTCTTCCTCTATAGCACCGCCGCCCGCACGTGAGAGACACACAGACGCGCCGCTCGGTTCTTATCCATGCCGCACGGGAGAGACGAACAAACCGTGGACAATGGAGGTTGACGCACGGGCGCGGTGGCTGGCCGGCTGGGCGCATGGGCGGTCGACTCGCGAGCACTAGTTGCGGCATTGCTGGAGACAGAGTTGGGCAGCCGAGAAGGTGGGCGCCAGCGGCGTGGGTGACAGCATCAGCAAGCACCGTCAGGGGGCTACGGGCGACGGAGGACATGCGTTGCGCCCGCGCGTGGCATGGGCGGGGATCGCCAAACCGTCAGCTGAATCGACGAATCGCCAAAGGAGGACTGGAGAACGCTCGGACGCAATGCTCGGATGAACAAATCGCCAAAGGAGGAGGATCGAGGAGGAGCATCGCACCAATGGATGAATGAACTGATGCTCAATCGGCTCGGTATATAAATTGCCCAATACAACAATGCCCCTCTTTGTGATAATATATCAATTCTTTTATTTCAAATTTTATTTTATGACTATTCATAAAATTAAAATTGCATCACTAAGTTTTTTATTCTTCACTTATTATATTTTTGATTCTTCACTTTGTTTCCTTTCTATTTATGTATGAATTTGGAATTTAGTTCACAATAGACCGGTAGATGTACCATTACTATGCTTGTTTTGAGTTAGAACTTCAACATAGGAGCCCCCTCTCTATTTTCATGTTGGATTCGCCACTGGACAAAGCATATGCAACCACACAGACACATGTACACACACATATACATATGTACAGAGCTAGCTAGCTAGCATTGGGCACTTGCATTGATGGCCAAGGCTACGGGAGATCCAAGGGGGAACCTAGATAGAAGTAAAAGCATCCAACTGTGCCAAGGCCTGGCTAGCGAGGGAAGTGGGGTTGATGAGTACTAGTAGCCAGTGGAGCACTGGAGCTAGCTGGAGCCTTTGAATCGAGGACGTGAGGTGGGGTGAGGCCCCTAAGATTAAAGCGACCCTCTATATATAGCCCTGTAGCTAGGGTTTGCATGCATGCAGGAGATGTACCGTCCGTATCTTTTGCCATGGACCAATATATACCCTCTGACATGAATGGTCCCCTGATGATCCATCGACGAATGTAGAGCTAAGGCTATTCCCAGTGCAAAGTATCATACTCCAATATCCAAGAATGCCACGTAGGATGAAAAGTATGATACTGCATTGAAGAAACACTCTCTACAATGCATAGTATCATACTTATATGGTTAAAATAATTAATTGGTGTGATGTTGTGTCTATGAAAGTGGGTCCAATGCGTTAGATTCGTACACGACTAAGATATCGTGCCAAAGCAGTATCTTGCTCAAGATACAGCTTTCTTCTCCCTCCTATTTAATGCTTTGTCACATCAGCAAAAAATCATATGTGGCATCTATTTAATGAGTATGATACTACCCATTGGGATTAGCCTAAGCAAGCTAGGTGCTGCCCTGCACTGGCCCCATTAAGCTAGCTAAGCTAAAGCTATAGTTAATTCATCGTATCTCTTCTTCTGAACTGCTGGCTTGGTTAATAAATATAAGTTGTATTTTAATTTTGTACAAAGATTAAGATTACAGTAAAATTATAAAAAAAATATAAGAGAAAATAACTTATATACATGTCTTAATTGTCTTAGAAGTTGAGAGATACTCCTTCCGACCATAAATTGTAGTTATTTCATACATTGACCACTAATTTTATTATAATATATTTTAAAAATCGAATAAAATTATAATATTATGATAGTAAGTTTTGAGACGAATCTACATATATGATTTTTATGCATCCATTCTAAATATTTAAAAAGATATTGATAGCTAAAGTTTCAAAAATTTAACTGCACTTATCCCAAACCAATAAGTTTTTGTGAACTGGAGGGGGTAATACTTTGTGTGGATAGTAATGAATAAATACATATGGTTAAGAATAAAAAAGAGTATAGTAAAAAAAGCTCATTAAATCTACATATAAATATTATATTTCTAAATAAGATTATTCAAACCATAAATCTTATCCATGGAGGGAGCATATATCTAGCCTTTTCCATTAGTTTACTTGGAGTAGCAGCAAGCTATATATTTAGTTAGGCTGCTAGCTAGCTCATGCGTGACACACAGTAGATATGATCACTACTAGAAAAACAAGCATCACAAACGATACCTCTACAACCGGTAAATTTAGAACTCATTGTGATAGTGCATCACAAGCGGTTCAATAGCCACAAGCCAGGAGAGGGCTTCTACAACCGGTTAGGGACACCAACCGGCTGTAAAACCTAATTTCTACAAGCGGTTTGTGTCCCTAACCGGTTCTGGACTTCTACAACCGGTTGGTAACACGAACCGCTTGTAGAAAACCTTCTACAAGCGGTTCGTGTTACCAACCGGTTGTAGAAGCCCAGTTTTCGAAATAATAAAAGGAATGATTGTCCTACTCTATCAGAGATCACGTGTGGATGGGTTGGTTAGATGGGCGAGGCGTGGGTCACGAGGAGGGATGAGGTCGTGGGTTCGAATCCCATTCCTTGCAATATTATTTTCTCTTTTTAAGTGGCTTCTACAAGCGGTTATAAAACCGCTTGTGATACTACCGCGAGTATCGCTCGCGGTTACTTACAAGCGGTTCTAAAACCGCTTCTGCAAGTGGTTTCGAACCGCTTGTAGAAGTCCAATCTCTAGTAGTGGATAGCTCTCCAATATACAGCCGATTAAGCTTGGTTATGTTATTAGAAAGGGATTGTCTAGTCATCGAATGTTTTTTTTTTCACAAACTCACATTACTAAAACAGCATAGATGACATTCTATTTATGGCAGTTTTTTTGGAACCATCACAAATAGAATTATCAGTGGTAGTTTTAAAATTCAAAATGGCGGGAAGACTATTTGTGACGGTTTTTGTTTGAAACCGTCACAAATAATTCATTTTCTGTGACGATCTTTGATTAAAACCGCCACAAATATTATTAAAATTATCTGTGGTGATTTTAGCCAAAAACCGCCACTGATACTCATATTATCAGTGGTTATTTTATGATAAAACCATCACTAATAAAGGAGCATCTATGGCGGTTTTTAAGAAAAATCGCCATTGATAAAGAGGTATTTGTGACGGTTTTTAATAAAAACCGTCACTGATAATATATTATCAGTGGCGATTTTTCTTAAAAACCACCACAGATACTCCTCTGTATACCACGACTCAGGTGCCCCAATTTTAACCCGACACCTCCCTCCACCATTCTTGCATCTTCCGCCCGCCATTCTTGCATCTTTCACCCGGCCGCGCCTCCGCCGGATCGCTCCCCCGAGCCACACTCCGCCCAACCGCACATAAGCACCGTTCTAAAGGTACTTGTTTGCTCTCATGGAACTGTGGCTAATATAGATGTTATTATGGTCTTTGTGCTTTAATGGTCAATGTTTTGCCTTGAATAGAAGCAAAAACCTCTACTGATTGTTGCTGATCAGTCGGTTTTTTGAACGTTGGATCTCAATCTCCAATGATCCATCAACCTCCATTACTATAGAAAAGGTAATCACAAACGGTTTAAAAACGTCATCACAGACGATTTTTTGAACCATCTGTAACCATGCGTCAGTGATAATAACAACGCATCACACAAACGATTCTTTATATAGACCGTCTATGATAGCCTATTATCACAAACGGTTGAGACCGCCTGCGATAATAAGTGTGATAATAGGCTATTACAGACAGTTTGTGTTAGCGTACTAGCCAACAGGCACCTCCGAGTCGGGTGCTTATAAGGTTCAGACAGGGGGCTTTCGGGGTAATCGCCGGTGGAAGGAAGATGGACGGGGTGCCGGTGAAGCTCAGAGGAATGGGGACGCTAGGGTTTACCCAGTTTCAGGCCCTCCGGAGAGTAATAGCCCTAGTCCTGCCTTTCTTGCTATTGCTCGTGTTCTAACTTGAGAGTATGAAACCCTACTGACAATGGGTCGAACCCCTTCTCCCTTGCACCCCGGCTCCCTTTTATACTTGGGCCGGCGGGGGCGCATGGGAGGCTTACACCGCAAGTCAAACTCATTACACTGGCACGGGCGCATTTAATGCGCACGTCGCAGTTCTTACACCCCATCATTATCTGTCGCAGCCGTCACACCCCCGCCTTGGGCCCCACGCCCACCAACGCTACCCGTTCCGTCAGGGGGTGAGGTGCTGCCGTGATGTCACACGCAGTTAATGCGCGCCTGGGGAAGACGCGCCGCCATACTGCATCCTCCATGCTTTGTATTTAATGCGCACGATTCGCATTAAATGCCCTTGATCCGGGTGCTGCAGCATCGGGGGTGGACGCCAAGAGCGTAGCCTGTCTGCCACGTGTCCCTTGGGTGACCACCTTCCTAGGCACCCAGTGGTGTGGCCTGGTCGCCACCTGTCCGCTGGGTGACCACTTCGCTGGTCGCCCAGGGGCGTGGTCTGTCTGCCACGTGTCCCTTGGGCGACCACCTTCTTGGGCGCTCAGTGGCGTGGCCTGGTCGCCACCTGTCCACTGGGCGACCGCCTTCCTGGGCGCCCAGTGGCGTGGCCTGGTCGCCACCTGTCCACTGGGCGACCGCCTTCCTGGGCGCCCAATGGCGTGGCCTGGTCGCCGCCTGTCCACTGGGCGACCGCCTTCCTGGGCGCCCAGTGGCGTGGCCTGGTCGCCACCTGTCCACTGGGCGACCTCCTTGCTGGTCGCCCTAGGGCGTGGTCTGATCGCCACCTGTCCACTGGGCGACCACGCCGGGGAGTTGCTGCTTGCTTGCGGTGGTGTGCCTGGACACACCCTACCCACCTAGCGGTCTCTTTTATTGCGGGGGAGTGGGGACCCTGGCGTAAAATACGCCGACAGTAGCCCCCGGGCCCACCCGGGAGCGCTTTTGGCCTGCCATCTTCATTTTTCCTTCTTTGAAATGCCCCTCGGGAAATCGCTTAGTCTCCCGGGTGGGGCCATTAACGAGCCCGCATGCCCCGAGGCCTTCAAGGGACCTTCGGGCTTCTTCCGGTTCTCAAGGCGGTTCGTGCAGTTATTCCCGCCTCGCAACTGCCGCACGACCCTTGGGACGCGCCTTCTTAATGGGGCTTTTGAACTCCTTTTTTCGAACCGCCGCGCCTTTTCGGTTTTCTTGCCGATCCCTCCCTTGCAACCTTATAAGAGGTCGACCGAGGGAGGGGAGCGGTTCTGCCTCTTTCTAACTTTTCTTCCTGCTCTAGAGCTTCTATCTCCTTCCTCTTTGCCGACACGATTCGACACTTTCCTGCACCCGTTGGCTCCCGTCCTCCCCTCGTCGACCGTTGAGGAGGAGATTGCCACTAGGCTATCTCGGAATATAACCGCGGGCGCCCTCCGCATCCGCGCCGGGACCGTCGAGCCCCACTGCCGGCCTGGAGAGGTGGTTTTCTTCAGGTGGCAGCTTCTCGTCGGCCTGCTGCCACCGGTTTCTGATTTTTATCTCTCCATTCTTAACTTCTACGCCATTCACCACATCCATCTTCCCCCCAACTCCGTCATCCTCCTTTCCGCCTTTGCCCACTTCTGCGAGATGTTCGTAGGGGTGCTACCCAATCTCCTTCTCTTTCGCTTATACCTCGCGCCGCGGTGGCAATTCGCTCACACGGAGCTGCCACCTGCGGCTTCGCGACGGGTCCATGTCGCGCTACATCCCGCTGGATTGCCGGTCCAGCTGGAGGGATTGGCGCGAAGAGTGGCTGTACGTCGAGGACGACAGCGGCATTGAAGTACTGGAGCTTCCAATCGGTCCGGCGGTCAGCAACATCAACTGGGGGGCCCAAGTGAGCGAGACTCCCGAGCTCCGGGCGATGTTAGCCCGCGTCGACTGGGCCATGGCGGTGGGCCTGGCAGGGCCATGGTAATCCGACTTCGCTATCCGAGGCTATGCCCTTTATGCCGCCGCGCCCGCCTACTGGCAAGATACATGGCGTAAATGACGGGACTGAGTATCACCGAGGTAACCCTTTTTACCTTGGATTGTTCCTTGCCCTTCTTTTTTATTGGTTGAATCTGGTGCTAACAGCGTTTCTGCCTCCTGGGGCTTTCCTCTTCTTCTTTTTCATCGCCAGCCGCCGGGAACCTGGCTCCCGACGTGGTCGACCGGTGGATGTCGCAGCTAGGTTTTGTTAGCCCCGTCCCGCCATTTCCGGAGGGCGCGTTCCGCTCACGGTTATCGCCGGAGCGCTGGCGATAATCTGTGCCATGCCGTCGATGGACGCCGTGGGCACGCCCGACGTGACACGCCGGGCACCTTTGACAATCCGGGACCCTCCTCCCGCCGGTGGTCAGGGGAGGGGTGATCAAGCGAGACGTAGGCGTCCGGACGACGACGATGCCAACGGTGGCCGTTCCCAAAGGCCCCGCCTTCTGGGCTCGGCCGGGGCGGGATCTTCCGCAGTGGCCGCGGGGGCTTCTTCCGCCGCAGTGGCCGGCTCCTCGACGGTGGCGGGGGGTTCGTCAACCGCCGGGACCTCGTCCTCCCTCGCCCCCGCTAGGGTGGCGACAATGGTGGGGCAACAGCCACCGCCCTCGGCTTCGCCGACAGCGCTACGGCCGCCGCCGCCGCCCGTGGCGGCGAGTCTTCCTCCGCCGCCGCCGCCGCCGGCGGCGGCGGCGGCCTTTCCCCGGCCGCCAGCGCCGGTTCCTAGGTCGCTAGGACCGGCGCGGCGCTGCAAGCGTGCCCCGATTCCCGAGGCCGTCACCTAGGTACTCATTCAAGAACGCACATGCAATACGAAAATTAAGTCCCTTCGAATCAGATCTTACTGCTACTTCTTTCCTTTTTTCAGGGTTCCCCTTTGGGTATTCCTGCCGCCCAAGCCGGGCGATCCAGCGCCGTGGTCGGGAGGAGTGCGCCACCTGGGTCGCCGATCCCCGTGATGAGCAGTGGAGGGGCGATCCTCGCTGTTGCCGCCGCTGGCCGTCGTTCAGACCCAAACCCGCTGCCCGTGCCTACCTCCGGATCTCCACCGCCTCCGTTCCTTCGGCAGACGCGATGCTCATTGGCGGCTCTTAGCGAGCTCTACTCAAAGACGAGCACTCGTTTGGTGACAAGCGAGAGCGGCTCACGGAGGCGGCAAATGAATCAACCGCCCGCAAGGAGGTGGAAGATTTACGCGAACGGGGAGAGGGTTGGAGGTGCAGCCGCGGCGGAGCGAGAGCAAAGCGCCGCCGCTGTCGAAGAGCTCGCCATGAGCCGGAGGCGGAAAGGGTCGACGGCCTAGTCGAGGCGGACACCATAGAGATGCTGCGCCACGCCTTCGACCGGACGGTGGCCAGTCTTGCCCCACTGGGGCTGGAGCAGTCGGGTCCGCGGGAGGAGAGGCCGTGGCATTATGCATTCTGCCTCGGCCGGACTGCGGACTTCCTCACGCACCTGCCGCCGCTCTACCGCCTGGTCCGCCAGAGGGACGTGCGATTCTGGCGGCCACGGCGGTTCGTCTTTGGCTTGCTGCGCCAGCCGCGACCCCAACTTCGATCCCGCGGCCACGGTCCAGGGAATCGAAGGTGACTGGGCGCAGGCGGAGGAGCGGGTCCACGACGCCTCCGAGCAGGTCGCCGCACAGCTGGCGATGGAGAACCCCCAGTTGGAGGCCGCTGCGGAAGACGTGGCGATGAGGCTGGACGTCGGCCCAGTTGACGAGGACGTGGCGGCCGCCGAGGCGGCAGCGGAGGACGAGGAGGATCCCCCAGTAGCGTAGTTTTTTTTTCCTTTTAGCTTTTGCCTGTAAAGACCTTAGACGCAAAACATTTTACATGAAACGGGAGCACAAGTTCCCGCTATGTCGCTTAAAGTTTACTCTTACCCTAATCTTTCCGGTTCTGCGCGAGCCAACACATGGCCGCTTAAAGACTTAAGGTCTTGTGCCAGGGAATCACTTTCCTCGAACCCCTTGCCTTAGCAAAATTTTGACTCCCAGATAGCCTCTAGGGAGCGAGCGCTTAGTGAGTCGGGGCAGGACCTTAGGTTCTTGGCAGTGGTGCTCAAGTCGCCGGCCCCCACGGGGACACCCGGAGTGTCATGACCGTGCTGGGGATTGTGCTGAACTAGCCATCCAATCACCCATTCCTGCGCGCCGCTCTCACTTAGCGATCCTGCCTTTGCTATTGGGGCTTTGCAGGGTTGCAGTACTGAGGCAAGTGCCCCGGCACTACCCGACAGAGGGCAAAAACCGAAAGAGGGCAGGAGAATAACTATTTCTGACGAGGAAAATGAGTATTTAATTTCAAACAGAAGGCCTCCCCAGGCCGCGGTGGAGAGGAAGACACACTCGGCCTGGTCGGGGAACGGAGCACAGGACTTACAATCGATCAAGGGTAGAACTTGCGCAGATTTTCTATATTCGGGAGTTCGCCATTCTTCGCTGTCTTCTGGCTGACCGACCGCCGGACGAGAGACTGAGACCACTATGAAGGGTCCCTCCCACTGGGGAGACAGTTTATGCGACCCGGCATGCGACTGGATTCTTCGCAAGACCAGGTCGCCCACTGCCAGTGTTCTCTCGTTGACCCGGGAGGCGTGGTATCGCCTGAGACTTTGCTGGTACTTCGCGGCTCTCAGAGCCGCCCGATCCCGCGCCTCTTCCAGGAGGTTGACGTCGTCTCGGCGTAACTCCTCCTGGTCTTCTTCTACGAAGGCCGCGACACGTGGTGACCCCAGCTCTAGCTCCGAGAGGAGAACACCTTCCGCACCGTACACCAGGAAGAAAGGGGTTTCCCCAGTGGCCCGGCTGGGGGTGGTCCGAAGCGACCACAACACTGCCGGGAGTTCCTCAGCCCATCGGGCCCCACACTTGTGGAGTCGATCGAACGTCCGCGTCTTGAGGCCCTTCAAAGACCGGCGCTAGCGTTGGCTCGACTTGGCCGCTGCTCTTGGGATGGGCGACGAGGCAAAGCGTACATTGGTGCCTATTTCCTCGCGAGAAGTCTAGGAAGGTCAGCGGTGAATCGAGTGCCGTTGTCGGTGATGATGCGGTTGGCAACCCGGCGGTGAAAATCCCTTTGATGAACTTGACCGCACCGCGGCGGTGATAGATCTTCGCCTCGGCTTCCACCCACTTAGTGAATTTGTCGATGGCGACATACGGTGGGTGTAGCCCCTCGTGGCTCGCGGAACGGGCCCAGGATATCCGGCCCCATACCGCGAAGGGCCAAGAGAGCGGATAGTTTGCACGGCCTGGCTGGTCGGTGAATCCGCTTGGCGTGGAATCGACACGCTTCACATCTCCTCACCACCGCAGGCATCCTGGAGGGCGGTCGGCCAAGAGAACCCTTGACGGAAAGCCTTTCCCGCCATCGTTCGTCCGACACGTGGCTCCCGACACGCCTCCATGGATATCGGAGAAGCAGGCCGCTCCCTCATCCCGAGTGATGCACTTCGAAGAATTCCGTTCTTACCCCGTGATGCAGTCCCCGCCCACCAGGGTGTAGCACTTGGCCTTTCGTGCTAGCTTCTCTGCTGACGCATCATCGCCGGGGCACACTTGATCCCGCAGGTAGGCAAGGATCGGATCCATCCAAGTGCCTTCCCGGTCAAGCACAGCGACCACGAGGTGGTCGTCCGGGTACTCCGCCTGGCCAGGCGTTTCCACCGAAACCACTTTCCCTCCAGGGGTGAGGGCTGAAGCGGCATCACCATCGTCCCCGCCAGAAACGGGGGCTGCGATGGACGGTCGCGGAAGCCTTTCTTCAAAGACCCCGACCGGCACAGGAGATCTGGTTGAGGCGAGCTGGGCGAGCTCGTCCGCCAGATGGTTGTCGCGTCGGGGGATGTGAGTATACCCCAACCCTACGAAATGCCTTTCCAACTTCCTGACCTCCGCCAGGTACGCCGCCATGACGGGGTCAGGACAAGAGAAATCTTTCCTTGCCTGATTGACGACCAGCAGGGAGTCGCCCTTTACTTGCAGGCGCCGAACACCGATGGTTGCGGCGGCCCGGAGCCCAGCCAGCAAACCCTCGTACTCGGCGACATTGTTAGTGGCCCTGAAGTCGAGGACGACAGCGTACTTGAGGAGGTCCCCGGTCGGAGAGACCAGGAGAACCCCAGCCCCTCGCCTTCAAGCCTGAAGGACCCGTCGAAGAAGAGCGTCCAGGGGGAGGGCGCGGGGACCTCACCGGCTTCGGGCTCAGCGGGAGTCCACTCGACGACAAAGTCCGCCAGCCTTTGACTCTTTATCGCGGTACGAGGAGCGAACTTGACACCGAACTCCCCCAGTTCGACGGACCACTTTGCGATGCGGCCCTCTGCTTCTCTGTTGTTGAGGATCTCACGCAGAGGGTATGAGGAGACCACTGTGATCTCTCTCCCTTGAAAATAGTGCCGCAACTTTCTTGACGCCACCACCACAGCATAGGCCATCTTCTGAGCCTGAGGGTACCTTGTTTCTGCGTCGTGCATCACCTTGCTGATAAAATAGACCGGCCGTTGGACACCTTCCCGCTCCGCCACTGGGCCGCTCACCGCAGAGGGCTGGCCGCCACATACAATAGTAGCGGTTCGCCTGGCTCGAGGGCAACCAAGATGCAGGGAGGAGAGGTACTTCTTCAGATCTTCGAACGCTGTTGTGCTTGAGGTCCATTCGAACGAGTTGGTCTTCTTCAACGGCTTGAGCAATGGCAGTTTTTCTCCCTAGCCGAGCTATGAACCGGCCAAGGGAGGCCAAATGCACGATCAAGCATTGCAATTGCTTGAGGCGGGTAGGCGGCTGCATCCGCTCAATTGCTTCTATCTTTTCTGGGTTGACCTCGATCCCGCGGCTGGAGACCAAGAACCCAAGCAGCTTCCCGGATGAAACACCAAACACACACTTCTCGGGATTCAACTTTACACAGTATTTTCTGAGGCGAGAGAAAGTTTCATCTAGGTCCTGGACAAGCTCATCGGCCTTCTTTGTTTTTACTACCAGATCGTCAACATACACTTGAGGTTCCTCCTATTTGGGGCCGAAACACAATGTGCATGGCCCGATAGGTGGCTCCGGTGTTCTTCAAATTTCAAAGGGCATCCTGACGTAGCAGTATACACCGAGGGGGGTCACGAAGGCGGTCTTCTCTTCGTCTTCCTGCGCCATACTGATATGATGATACCCGGAGTAGGCGTCGAGGAAGCACAGGGCTTCACACCCTGCCGTGGAATTGACGACGGTATCTATCCGCGGCAGGGGGTACGGGTCCTTGGGGCAGGCTTTATTGAGGTCGGTGAAGTCGATGCACATTCGCCACTTCCCGTTGGACTTCTTTACGAGCACGGGGTTGGCCAACCACTCCGGATAGGTGGCCTCCCGCATAATTCTGGCAGACAAAAGTTTCTCCACCTCGTCCCGAATGGCAACCTGCCGCTCTGGCGCCTGCCGCCGGATCTTTTGTCGAACCGGGTGCGCTCCGGGGAGCGTTGCCAATCGGTGCTCGATCACCTCCCTAGGGACCCCGGTCATTTCTGATGGTTCCCATGCGAACACATCCAGGTTAGACCGGAGGAAGGTGACGAGCGCGTCTTCCTATTTGGCGCTGAGGTCGGTGCCGATCTTGACAACCTTGCCCGAGCCCTCCTCACCCACGGGGACCACCTTCGCCTCACCTGAGAGTCTAGGTGGAGCACGGGTCTTGGCCGAGGGCCCTGGGTCGCCGTCGTCCTTATCGCTGGCCAGAAGCGGTGGTGCCGGCCAGGTCCTGCAGCTGCTTGCTTAGATGCAGGGCTTCCAGTCTATCCACCTTCACCGTAATTGGACCCCCAGGCGCCGGATACTTCACCAGCATGTAGGCATAGTGAGCAACCGCCATGAACTTGACCAAGGCCGGACGGCCAAGCAGGGCGTTGTACGGGAGGTCGAAGTCGGCGACCTCAAAGTCGACCAGCTCCGTCCGGAAGTTCTCCGCGCTTCCGAATGTAACAGGCAACCGGACCTGCCCCAGGGGCAAGAGGCCCACCCCGGGGGCGACCCCGTAGAAGAGTGGGGCTGGGCGCAGCTCCTCATACGGTATCTGGAGCGCTTGGTACGCCCCATCGACAAAGCAGTTGATGGCGCTACCCCCATCAACAAGGACCCGCCCGAGCTTCGCGTTGCGGACCGTGGGGGAGACCACGATCGGCAAATGGCTCGGACCAGACAAGTTCTCCGGGTGGTCGGCCCGGCTGAAAGTGATCGGTTGCTCCGACCACTTCAATGCCTACTCGCCACGAAGGGACGATACGGTGGCACACACTGCCTCGAATCTCGCTTATCTTGCGAAGTTCGATGAGTAGGTGGCCGAGCCGCCGTGGATAAACGCCACCGTGATGCTCCGCTGTTGGAAGGCCGCCAGAGCCGAAGTCTTCGTCGTCTTCGCCTCAGCGGTCTTTCTCGCGACACTTCTTGAGCCGCCTGTCCACCAATTTGGACACCACTTGGCAATCTTTCAAGTCGTGCCCACTTGTGCGATGGATGGGGCAATAGGGCTTGCCGCCATCGTCTTCGCGACGGGGCGAGCGGCGATCCCCGCGATCGCCGCGTCGGTCCCGGTGCTCATCCCTTCGATCCTGGTCATCACGACGCCGGGATTTGGTTTCCGGCTCGACAACCAGGACTTCCCTGGCAGTGGCCTCCTTCCGCTTCTTCTTCTTCTTCTTGCGGTCGGAGGATTTCGAGGTGCCGGCGTCACCGGAGTCGGCGGGCCTCGTCGCGCACTTCCGAGCTTCGGCCGCCCTGGCACACTTGTGCGCCAAGGAGAATAACTCAGATGTGGTTGAGATGGTGCAGGTAGCCATCTTCTCCCGCATCTTCTGATCCCGGACCCCCCTCCGAAACGCGATGATCACCGACTGCTCGGAGATTCGGGGGATTGTATTGCGGCAGTGGCTAAACCGCCGGATGAACTCTCTCAGGGACTCCCCCTCCGTCTGTTCCAGAGCGTGGAGGTCATCCTCCACGCCCGGTTGAGTGTAGGAGCCTCGAAAGTTGGCGGCGAAGATGTCAAGATACTCCTCCCACGAGTGCACTGAGCCTCATGAGGTTGAGTAGCCAAGACCAAGTGAGCCCGTGGCGATGCTCGGGAGGTAGTTGGCCATAACTTTCGGACCTCTCAGCAGCGCACCACCGTGGGTATAGATTTGTAGGAACTCCTCGGGGTTAGTGGTGCCGTCGCATTTCTCGATGGAGGCGGGCGAACCTCCCTGGCCATGCGGCTTGCCGAGGCGAGAGTGAACGCCTGGCATCCAACATTGTAGGGGAGCATCGCTGCTCGCCTTTCACCGATCCCGAGGAGAGGATGAGGAGTGCGACCCTGCGCTCTCCCCAAGGCCCGAGGGGGAAGCCCCCTGTCGCCCGGCGGATATCTGGGGATTGGCGCGCTGGCCGCGGCTCGCGACGCCCGAGAACATGGCGCAGTCATCGTCGCTACCGACGCCGCTCGTTGAGGCGCGATCTAAGGTCTTCGCGATTCCCCCTTGACTCGGGGGGACCGCGGGAAGAAGCGGAGTCACGTGCAAGTCCCCCTGTAACAGAGGGGGCTGCAACCCGGACTCCCTTCCCCTTGTCCCGGCCCTTAACGCCGGGAGAGGTCGTCGTGTGGCGGTTGGAACTCCGCCGCCAGGGCGCGCTCCTCGCCGCCCCACGCCAGGAGCCCCTGGCTGGGTCGCCGCTTCAACCTGCTGTTGAGCGGCGTCAACCAGGTGGCCGATATCCCGCAGCCACGGGGTGGTTGGTGTCTCCCGACATTCGGGGTGATCGAAGAAGCCGCCGCATGAAGGCTTCGGCGGGTATCGTCCCCAGCCAAGCGCCGCCGACGGTGGCCCCCGCTGGGAGCCACGCGCGTCCCTCCTGTGACGGAGGGACCCGGGAGACCCGGCTCTCCCCCCGAATGCCGGGACCGGCTGCCGGCGCCGCTTTCTTCGGGCAGATTGCTGCGCTTGGAGTGCGACTCCGCCATGCAAACAAGTGCCCCTACTCCCGCTGAGCTTCAAACTGGAAACTGAAAGAGGAGGGCAATCTAACCACCAATAGCCCCTACCTGGCGCGCCATTGTCGGGCCAGATTAGCCAACAGCACCTCCGAAGCCTGGGTGCTTATAAGGTTCGGGACAGGGGCTTTCTGGTAATTGCTTAGGTGGAAGGAAGATGGACGGTGCCGTGAAGCTCAGAGGAATGGGGACGCTAGGGTTTACCTGGGCCAAAGCCCTCCGAGAGTAATAGCCCTAGTCCTCGCCTTTCTTGCTATTGCTCGTGTTCTAACTTGAGAGTATGAAACCCTACCGACAATGGGTCGAACCCTTCTCCCTTGCACCCGGCTCCTTTTATACTTGACGGCGGGGCGCATGGGAGGCTTACACCGCAAGTCAAACTCATTACACCGCACGGCGCATTTAATGCGCACGCCGCAGCTTCTTACACCCCATCATTATCTGTCGCAGCTCGTCACACTTCGCCTTGGGCCCCACGCCCACCAACGCTACCCGCTCCGGCCGTGGGGTGAGGTGTCGCCGCGGATGTCACACGCAGCGCACGCGCGCTGGAAAGACGCGCCGCCATACTGCATCCTCCATGCTTTGTATTTAATGCGCACGATTCGCATTAAATGCCCTTGATCCGGGTGCTGCAGCATCGGGGGTGGACGCCAAGAGCGTAGCCTGTCTGCCACGTGTCCCTTGGGTGACCACCTTCCTAGGCACCCAGTGGTGTGGCCTGGTCGCCACTGTGCCCGGTGACCATTTTCGCCGTCGCCCAGGGGCGTGGCCTGCCCGCCACGTGTCCCTTGGGCGACCACCTTCCTGGGCGCCATGGCGTGGCTCGTCGCCACTCGCCCACCGGGCGACCGCTTTCTGGCGCCAGCTGGCGTGGCCTGGTCGCCACCTGTCCACTGGGCGACCTCCTTGCTGGCCGCCCTAGGGCGTGGTCTGATCGCCACCTGTCCACTGGGGCGACCACGCCGGAGAGTTGCTGCTTGCTTGCGGTGGTGTGCCTGGACACACCCTACCCGCCCAGCGGTCTCTTTTATTGCGGGGGAGTGGGGACCCTGGCGTAAAATACATCGATAGTTTGTATAACTAACTATCTGTGATAGTCTATTATCATAAATGATTCATAGTCCCAATCGTCTGTGATATTATTATTTTGTATTACTGAAACTTTTTATGTTTATTGGCTAGCCTCATAAAGTGTTAGCCATGCCCTCTGAAACAAGCAGAGTATAGATTACATCACAAGCATATTACAGATTACATCAATTTTAGAAATCAACTCAGATTACATCGTAGCATAAGCAGATTACATATTACACCACAGCATATCCCTTTCAGAAATCAACTCGATATATTAACCAATAATTAGCCTCAACCATTTCACAAGCAATGTACACCTTGAACGACTTACAACAGAGTTATATATGGAGGAAACGTGATTACCTGTCGAGTAATTTTGCAATAGGCTTCAAGTTGTGGGTGTCGCCCTGTAAGAAATCAAAGTAGATAACCCGGTTCTGTCTTGGTTGAATTACGATTAGAACACAGTGAAATCTACACAGGTATGTTGTCATGGTCATTCAACCTAACTTCAAGTTGCGTGTAAAGTATAAACCAATGTATAGCAAGTAGTGCAGCACTTACCCAGGGTTGTTGGGTAAAAGTATGTAATCTATGTCATGTTAAGCCACCAATGCTTCTTCCATGCAATCTAGTGCAAGCGTATGAAAGCATTTTTAGGTGCTCTTCCGATACGAACGGCTCTCCTAGCTTGTATTTTTGGGCCAATAGGGTGAATGAAAAGTCGGGGGGCTCCCTGCTTTACTTTGATTTGCGTTGTACGGAGATGCATTGTACACCGAACATACATGCAAGTTTGCATAGTCTTTACGGTAGGGTATACAGTCATTCGGACATGCATGTATTCTTTCTACCTCCATTCCAAAGGGACAAAGAACCTTATTGTCTCGGTAGGTGGTTTTGGGAAACTTGTTTCCCTCAGTAAGCATGTTCGCAAAGAGACCTAACCGCATCATGAAACTCTTATTGGACCAACCATTGCGTACCTTCAATTTCAACAGTTGAAGCACGTATGACAATCTTGCGTATTTCAACTTGCAGCCCGAGAACAAAGATTTCTCCAAGTCCTCCATCAAGCCCCCAAATTTTTTATACACTCTACCATCACGGTTTTCTTCTACATCAAGTAGCATCTGATCCAGATTGTCATCCTGCGACCTATTCTCATCGGAAGAACAATTGATATCACCCGGCATATCGTTGACTTTGTCGGCGATGTTAATACCACCTTCATGTATAATTTGCTCTTCATCGTGAATGGTCCAACATGTATACCCCCTTTTGAAACCCCTAAGAATTAAGTGTGCATCAATCTGCGTTGAGTTTTGAAATATCCTCAGGTTCTCGCAGTCAATGCATGGACAAGACATAAATTGCACTCCCTTGTTAAACATATCCTCCTTGGAAGCTCTTCTATGAGACCCTCCCCTTTATGATACAGTTCCATAAAAAAAGGTTCTAATGTGCTGTCTGTGTTAGTCCCATGATCAGAAGTTAGCACGCACAAGCACAAATTGAGATCAAATACATACACAATGTTACTATTATTGCGGAAGCTATTTTTACAACCTGGTCTTACAATTCAGTGTAATATTACAGTGGGAAGAAACAAAGTCTTGTAGTATGCCCATCCAACCCTCAGGCAACTGATAAGGTAAATCCTAGATAGACACATCGCCGTTATCCTCGTAACCTGCGTCAAGACATGCATCGTCGGGTATTATGTCTCATTACCTAAAAACAACAACAATAGCAGGATTGATTACATTTCGTACGCAGCAAGACTTGAGTATTTGAATATGCAGGCTGTTCCTAGAGTAAAACCTCTACGATTAGTTTGCATGGAGCTAAATTGAATTGTAAATATTAAATAGTAGATTGAAATCGAAATTTTGTAAAAGCAATTGATAGTATAAAATAACTTGTAAGAATAACATAAATGTAATAACCCACAGTCCTTTGTGAGCAACAATTCGTCCATCCCTTACCAACTTATGCCATAAAACCAAGATTTGCCAACACATGGCACAACAGTTGAAACAATCTTGCCAACACATGGAGAAGCATTGAATCATCTCTAAGGGTAAGCTTTCCAATACCAAATTTTAAGTTCCAATTCATTTTCATGAAAATATCAAAATTGTAACTATGTAATGACTTTACCAAGTGCTCATGACCGCGAGCACGGCTAATCGATTAGTTTTAACTCTAAAGAGGTGTACTGCTTTACCCAAAAAGGAATGATCAACTATTTTTGTAACATTATTACCACACTTCCTTTGGTATACCGCAGAGAGATCATACATAACTGTTACATTACTTAACCCTAATTTTGCACCAGCCTAGTACCAACAAATCCTTACTATGGCGGTAGAAAATATTTTTACACAAAGTATGATGAACGATTTCACATCCTGACGTCCCACTTCTCCCCATAGTAAGACGTATATTGTTGCATTGGTATGTGTTTGACCCACACCTCTGTGTGGACACCCCTATGATCAATCCTTGTGGTTGCACAGTTATCTTGGCATAAAAAGCTAGTTTTAAGTAACTTATTAAGCTAAGGCCGTCCCATACCAGCTCTTATGGTTGTACAGTTATCTTGGCATGAAAACAACATAATAGTTCGGTCCTTGATTGACCCGGGCGAAGAATCTCCCCCTATCTACGTGCAAGTTATATGTGCTTTCGGCTATTGATAATAATCGCCCACGTTATGTAACATCCTCAAAATAATAAAAAGGCTTAAAATCAAATATTAAGTTGTGAAATCATTTTCTTGCTGCGTTTCATGATTTTGTGTGCATTCATTGAATTATTTCTTGATTGGAAATGATTATTAGAATTGAGTAAAAGAAGAAGAAAAAAAAAGAGAAAACATAAAATGGTTAAATAGTAAAAAGATGAGAATTACATAAAGGCAGCATATTTGGTGCAAACCCCCTCTACCGTGAAAACTCCGTGAAAACCACGTGTAAAAATTTTGAAAAATTCTCAAAAAATTACCATACATAGGGAAGGTGTGGTTCTACAACCCTGTAAAATTTGAAGACAAAACTCAATTGCATTTGGAAGATATAAAAAAGACAAATTCAGTATGAATAGTGTTTTATCACTGTTTAGCACTATTCATTTTGCAATTTGTCTTTTTCATATATTTCAAATGCAATTTAGTTTTGTCTTCAAATTTTACAGGGTTGTAGAACCACACCTCCCCTATGTATGGTAATTTTTTGAGAATTTTTCAAAAATTTTACACGTGGTTTTCACGGAGTTTTCACGGTAGAGGGAGTTTGCACCAAATATGCTGCCTTACATAAAATGGCCGACATGTGCTGACCACGTGGTGCAAGTGGTTACTGACAACACATCCAACTTCAAGAAAGCTTGTCAGATGTTACAAGTGCAGCAACCACGGATTATCTGGCAACAGTGCGTGGCACATATGGTGAACCTCATGTTCAAAGACATGTGCGACCTCCCCGAGATCAAAAGGATCATGGGAGCAGTGAAGAGGATTTACCGCTTCTTTTACAACCACAAGAATCTACACGCGCAGATGAGGGAGCACATATGTGGAGAGTTGGTGAGGCCAAATGCCACACGGTTTAGCAGGACCTTCATTTTTCTAGATAGCTTTAGGGAAAAGAAGGAGAAGTTTCAGTGTGGATGACCCATCCGGACTGGATAGGTAACAGGTGGGTTGGGATGGAGAAGGGCAAGTTCACATACGACTGCCTAGTTGACAGGGCTTATGGGACCTTTTGGAGTGGTGCGTGAATGCAGCTAAACCCATGTACAAGCTATTTGAGGTTTACGGATCAAGACAAGTTGCTAATGATTAGTGGTGTCATGTTGTAGTACGCGCTTGTGCAGATCGAGTACAAGCAGCTTAGGCGACAATGCCGTGACCAATACAAGCCATTCCTTAAAGACCTGGACAAGAGGATGACATACATAAAGGATGGCACCTTCATTCAAGCAGGTTCAGAAAATACATAATTTTCACATGACCTTGATATGTTCGTTTGCATTGTGCTAGCTCTACAATGTGTTGTGCATTACAGCCTCCGTGCTGGACCCACGGTCCCACTACAAATACAACATACACAGCACTCCGTTGTTCATGGGGCACCTCTCCACTGCCTTGGGCATTTTAGCTGGCGAGGATGGCAGCGCAGTGCAGGCCTTAAGGGAAGCTGACATTTATCGTCTTAGGAGGGAACGATTCTCCACCCAACTTGCAGAGAGCAGCACCACCGGTCCCCACATGTCGGCTGGTACGTTACTAATTCCATATAATGTTCATTATGTTTCATGTGGGTACAGCACTAGTACTTTAATGTCATGCTCGACATGCACTGACTGACTTACTTTGTTTGGGTTGTTGTCTGTAGCACAATGGTGAATGGCATTCGAAAATGAGATGCCAGCATTGCAGAAGTATGTCGTGAGGTTGGTGTCACAATGTGCATCGTGGAGAGGTTGGGAGCAAAATTGGAACACATTTTTCTTAGTGCACACGTAACTCAGGAATCGATTAAGTTATGCAAAGCTCCAGCAGCTCATGGTCGTCCATCATAATCTCCGACTTCGGCTAAGGGACTACGAATCCACCCGCGAGGCACAGGACGTCGACTCATTCAAACGCCTCATTGAGAATGCGATGCATTTGGGTAGGAACCCGATTGTAGACTGGTTCAATTTTTCTAGGTCTGGAGGGAGCCTCTGCTCGATGAGGACATTGGGTATGACTCGCCCTTCCCAGTGAAATTTCTGGTTAACAACATCCCGCCGAAAGAGCTCAATAAGGCCACAGGTAACGTGTAATTATGTTTTGTTCTACTCGGTTATCATGTATGTGTTGCATCTCACAATGATGTTAATATTATTTAGAACTGGCCGCAGGTGGAAAGAGCCTCCCAAATTGGACCGGGTTCTCCATTGGCGACACCCATAAAGGGAAGATGAAGCGTGACACTGATGAAGAGGAGGAGAACATGATGGCGGTTGCTTTAATGGGTTGGTGAAGTTGTTGGTCAGCCCTAGGGGCAAGGGGAAAGGCAACGCAAAAGGAAAGGCCCCAAGCGATGACGAGCCAGATGTGGGCAGCGACAACGAAATAGAGACCCCCCCCCCAGGAAGGTGCAGTACCAGGAGTCCACCGACAGCAGCTCGGCGACAGACTCTGGAGGCAACGTTGACCGCTACTCCCTCCAACATTGTATACAGCCACAGACAGCAAAAGGATCGCAATCGGTGGAAGTGCCTTGAGGAAGGGCTCATAGAGTTAGACCCGTAGTATGGGGAAGGGCACGACGAGTGGTGGGGGTAGGCAGCAGGCAAGATAGCCCCAAGATGACATGGGCTCTTGGTGATCTAGCAGCCAGTCTTTGAGCCATTGAGGCTTCCCTAGTGAGAGGCCAGGGTATCCCACGTTAGGGTATAGCTCGATGCCCTATGGAGGGGATCAGGGTGGGTACAATCACTACCAGAGTCACGACGGATTGAGCATGTCATCGTTGTTCAACTACATTGCTCTCTACACCGATCCGTACACGACATATGCTTGTTAGGTACTTGCACCAGTCGGAGAAACCTTCGGGCTGTATGGCGCATTATAAACACTAGAAGTCAACCTGGCTATCGCGGGACGTGAATTGGGAGGAGTACAAGCAAGCGTACGAGAGGAAGTATGGCAAGATTATTATCGATGATGTGGCAGTGATGGTTGCACCATGCACGTACTACTACTCGTAGATACATCAATGATATTTCTCTTGTTTATTATATTTGAAACAATTATGATGGATAAAATATGATAGATGGAACACACTGCATGATTTCAAAGTTGTAATGTAACGGGATTTCAAAGGTGTTTATCAATTGTCAATTGTCATGCAATGGGATGGACGCAACAACATGATGTTGGTGAATGTGAATGTCATCTGTATCAGTTTTATTTCATGCTTCATTTGTGATAACAACATATATTGATTATTGTCAAATTGAAGTGTTAGAATCCAAAAAAATCAGACGAAATGCTGCAGAAATATCTAAATTTAAGGTATTTTATGTGGAAATACTTATTATTTTGTATTAAAACAGATAAAAAAATGTATATAAATACTTGCATAATTTTCTTAATTTTTTTCTAACCTCCTGAGACAATTTCACGAGAGGTTGAATAAGGCCAGCCAAAATTTAGATCATTTCGACCTAGATTTCGATTTTGCCAACCGCTGAAGTACCGGATTTGAAATTTGTTTTTTCCATTTCAGCTGAAATTTCAAAATCTCGCCAAAATTTTAGATTTCGGCCGTCCCGAGATGTGGTCAGAAAACAACATTTGTAACCTTGAATCAGGCATCCTTTAATAGGCCCCTTGAACCATTCGATCTTTCCCTCTCTTGCCGTCCTGCTTTTCCTCCTTTCTAATAACACTAATCATGTCATAATCTGCAATCAAATTTGACCTAGCAAAGGAGAGATTGAGATTGCAGTTCTAGTTCCTGCAATAGTAAATTTGTAAATTTATGTCAATCAGTTGGAATTATCTGCCATGATATTATCTAGGATTTGTTTGAAGACTTCTACATCAGAAACTTGGACAGTAATAGCACGTTCCACGAGTCATCCCTCGACCCGCACTGATTCGTCAAATAGCAACAGAGTAAAACCAAAGAGGCCGCCAGGGGGGGTACAGGCTGTCCGTCTGGCTCCATATGAACGAGCTACATGATCAGATCCAGCCCTTCCTAATTCGAGCCCACATAAGGGCAGCAACTAGGGCACCCCCTAAATGAGCAGAACCTGACACAAGGCCCTGCCCCTGAAAAAATGAACAGACATCAGTCAGTCCTATTTTAGAGCAGAAATGCATGACAAGCACAAAGAATGGGACACCATGGTGCCATGATTTCAAATGCGCAAATTCACGCCAAATTCGGGTATATTTTTCAAAAAATTTAGTTTTAGGGTATATACACATCTATTACAATTGAAATGAAACACATACCTTTGAAAAAATATACTCGAATTCAAAGTTTTGAACGAATTTAGATCACTAATGCTACTCCTACTCCAGTGTAGGCTTGCTTCGCATAGGCGTAACAGGTCGTTTGAAAAGCATCTCTCAAGAAAAGGTTTGCTTTGCTAATTTATATATAAAATCAGCACATACCCTACAATCAAACTACCATCAAAAAAGAAAATTCTAGTTTGAATTTCAGTTCAAACTTGTTTGAACTAGTTAGTAAACTAGTTAAACTCAACATCCTAAAAATTTTAAAAAAAATTTACATGCCAATACATAGGAAAAATACCTATTTGGATCATGGTGCCTAGGCACCAAGCAGTGTGATCTAAACTGGGTAATTCCCTATGTATTGCATGCGAAATTTTTTGAAATTTTTAGGATGTTGAGTTTAACCAGTTTACTAACTAGTTCAAACAAATTTGAACTAACATTCAAACTAGAGTTTCTTTTTATGATGATAGTTTGATTATAGGTATGTGCTGGTTTTAAATATAGATCAACAAAGCATGTAATCTAAATTTGTTCAAAAATCTTTGAATTCAAGTATATTTTTTCAAAAGTATGTGTTTCATTTGAATTGTTATAGATGGTACATCATACTAAATGGATGACTGTGCTAGACTAGACATTACTTTGAAGTACATGGCTTTCAAAATACAGTCCAATGCAATTAATGATATTTTTTGTAAAAAAAATGCAACGATCAAGCAGAAAGGTGCAAAAGATAGAATACCAATCTGGAAAGAATACAGCCCAAGAAATATGAATATCACATGGTTATATACTCTGTAATGCAAATTAATCATCTTGATGTGAATTCAATACTATTGCCGATCTCCCTAGATGTAAATTCTGACTCATTTTTAAGACCCCAGGGCAATTTAAGACCAGGAGTTGTGAAGTCACTCGGTCAGGAACCACACAAACCATGCAAATATGCAATTCACAAACTTCCAAGTAATGAAATGAGTAGCAGTGTCCTACACTCCTAGTGCATCTGCTGAACCATGACTGTCAAAACTCATGGCCAATGAGCATAAGCAACAGAGTGGCACCAGTAACATTCACTTATCATATTAAGAAAACGAAATTTGAAAGCTACATTTAAAGTTATACATACCTTCTCAACCCTCCATAAATCAGCACCAATCAAAGCAGCCCCCTAGAATGAGCAAAGTCAAAGAAACTTTGTTCTTACTTCTTACCAACAACATGATGAACAGAAAATTTTGAAGAAAAATAAAAATTTCTCACCATAATTGCAGCTGGAATAGGAATGAAGAAGTAAAGATAGACTAGTCTCTTTGGATACAGAAAAATCTCAAGAAGAATAACTGCATTAACTGCAGCACTTGCACCCTGAGCAACATGAATAGAAGGGGTCATATTCAGGGAGTAACAACTAACAACTTATGCACAGTATCACCAATAATGGCAGTTTCATGGTTCTACATTAGATTAGAGTAAATCACCCTATTGCCTCTGATTGCCACATTTACTGTCTAATTAACTCTTTGTAGGCATAAGATGAATGATAGTTGGTAGATTGGGCAAAATTCACTTCTTTTATACGATGTAAATATGAGATAATGCTGCTTGTTTGAGATTATCAAGATGAACTAAGATTTCATTGTTAGAACAAGAAATCACATACAAGTGCAGGAGTTCTTGAATTGTCCCATCCTACGTAACCCTGCAAGAGAAGCAATACTTATCAAATTAGGAACATTATCACGAAACTTTAAACAATAGTTCCAATTCCATGCAGGGTCTTAGATCTTAGAAGAGGGCCATATCCCAGAGGTTGGCTGGTACCCAATAGCCAACAGTGAATTGACCGTTACCATCCTTTTCGCAGGTAAGTATTAGGAAAGAAATGAGTTTGAAATCAGAGATAAACGTATAGGAATTTCATTACAGAATCGGAGGTAATTGAACATCCTGTAGAGGATTTGGAACCCTGGTTATCTGATGTATAAACATTGACATTGTATGCATGTAAGCATGTTACCTGTTTCCGTGGAGCTAGAAAAGCCTTTTCTACCAAGAAAAATGTGGATCCAGCAAGCGCTCCTGCTATGTACAACTTTAGTAGAAAAGCAGGACCAAACAAGTTGACAATCTGATACAAAAAGAAAAAGAGAGCAATTCAACATGTGCAATAAAAAGTAATAAATGGTCACCACAAAAAAAAAATACAAGGTAAGAAATGTACAACTCCCTGCCATTGGAGAAAGACTCAAAGGAATATATATAGCTCATTGAAAACCATGCAGCATTCTATTAAAAGGAATAGTTAAGTGCTGTGTTTTGTTTTTGTGGAAATGGACACATCCTATCTAACATAGATGTTCAGATAATGTTAGGCATCATCTCATGCCAAACTATCGAAGTAATTCTTAATTTCAGGTGAACTCATTCTGCAGGACCTGCAAAAACAGCATCCACACATTTCTGCATTGAACCCTCATGACACACAACTCTGGATTGGGTGGGTTGTGTTACATATGTGCCCTTGAAATATTGAAAGTTGAAACTACTGAGTAAGCAATACGCATAACTAGCATGGTACATTTGGGTAACTTGTGGGGGAATGACAAAGAGCTAGCAGATCATGGGGGAACAGGATAGAAGTTTTTCAATTCAAACCTATCAAATGATAATTTTGATTAATGAACCACGAGCTTAGTGGTGCAGTATCATCAGACTCCATTAGACATAACATCTCGCTATCTAGTGTAAAGTCCTACTCCTAAGGGATCCAGTTGGAGTTGGCAAAAGCTATTCAAACGGAGTATACATTTTTTTTAGTTTGAAGCCAGTATCACTTAATATAAGACCTAAACTAAGGGCCTATTTGTTTTTGCTTTTGATTCTGGATTCTGACCCTAAAAGCTGAATCAAAAACAAACAGCCTGATTCTAGAATCCGATTCTTACAATCCAGCCCATCCACAATCCATTTCATATACACTTCATATGTTCTTTTGGATTCCAGCTTCTGGAGAATCAGCTTCTCTATAACCACAATCCAGAATCAGCTTTTAGAGAATCCAAAGCAAAAACAAACAGGCCTTAAGTGCTTTGGTTACAGCAAAATTGATCATTGTTTACTGGAGAAAGAGGGGGAAAGAAAATATGCTCGAGCAAATTCACTACTGTCAAATATAATGCTGCTTCTTAAACTTACACGATCATGTGTGTCCAGCATCTCTTTTGGAAATACGTGGGTGTTACTGCAGATTCACTTGAAATATAGACAAACACATCACCAGTCCAATGAAAATGTGCAGTTCAGAAAAGCATTATTTAAGCGCATATTATTGCAAAAACTCCTAAATCATGTCTCAGCTCAAGTACTAGAAGATGTTGGCATGTTGCTAGTCTACACTCTACAAGAAGATGTTGTTAGTGTGACTGAGAATACAACAAAGCAAACTTCAGATGTCCATTGTGTTGAACATCTTCTACATTAAATTCTCAGGGTCTGTGGCTGAAGATGTTCCACAACAGGGTGGTGCATTCAGGGGAAATCAGAAATAAATGATCTCTACTGAGACTGGCCTTTTTCTTTCCTAGGGGTTATCAACAATTCACAACCTATCTCTTCCCTTGTCTCCTTTTTGGGTTTAAGAATATGGGTAATAGCACAAATGAAACCTAGGGTTATGCGTACCCATTGCACATTTACTCCCCATTTGAACCTCACAAACAGAATTACATGTTTCTACATAATAAGAACAGAACAGACGAGTGAACATCTTACACTTGTCCCGAAGAAATAGAGGCCGATCATATTGGTGAAGAGGTGATCAACCTCTGCGTGGCTGAAGGCACTCGTGAGCAATGTGTGCAACCGTCCGCTCTTCAAATTGTCCAGCGAAATCTGCTCGTCACAACATTCATTATGTCACACTTCATCAATCACTTCGGAAACCAAAGCAAAACTGCCTCGATTGATCACTAACCATGAAATGCTTCCTCATGAACATTGGGTCGGCCAGGCGCCAGAGCATGAAGACGGCCACATTGGCGCCGATAAGCATCAACACCACCCCGTCAGCGGATGGAATCCAGTGCGCCCTTCCGGAGACACCAAAACCACAAAATCACCAAACGACACAAAATTTCTTCCCTGCATTAAAATCGTACCAATTGACACCTCACCAAGGCATGCCACGGCGGAACTTGGAGAAGAGCGGCCCGGAGGCCCTCCTCCGCTGCAGCGAGAAGAGGTCGAGCGAGCCGGCACTGCGGGCGGCCAGCCACCGCGCAGCGCCAGCCCGGGCGGCCGCCGCGATGGCTGCGGCGCTCATCGGCAGGAGCGACCCGGCGCTGCGCCATACGAGGTGCGACGACGGGGAGGGGGAGGGGGAGGGGGAGTGGAGGAAGCGGCGGTGGGGGTTGGGACAGGATGGGGGTCTGGGTTTTGGGATGACGCCGCGGAGGGCTTGCTGCGCGAGGAGGGACTGGCACTGCAGCAGCCTCCTCCGCGTGGCCATTATACCTAGCTAGCTTCCACCAGGGCTCTGGTTGGCTGTCCCCGCCGTCGTCTCCCCGACCTCGGGCGGTGGTCGCCGGTGGTGGTGGTGGCCTTGCCCGTGGGGTTTTGGTTGATCAGTTCCGACTTCCGACTCCGGGAATGGGGGATCGATCGACAGATAGCTGGATTCCTTCCTTCCTTGCCGTTACAGGGCTGGCCTAGCAATGATGGGCCTCAATGGGCTCAGAGTTGGGCCGTCAAGTCCAATGGGGAGATTTACTGGTCTATGCGTCGTGAGCCCATTAGACGTCGCTGTAGTTATATAATCGGACGGGAACGCCATTGGCCGCAGCGAGGATTTAAGGGTACGCGCCGCGAGAGGAGAACCACCGGCGGCGGCGGCGCGAAGCGGAGAGAAGGGAGGTGGAGATGTCGAAGCGGCAGGGTCCCCCGAAGCACCAGAACCGCTTCGCGTGGAAGCCCAACCTCGGCCAGAAGATCAACGAGACCGTAAGTCTGCGACACCGACCTACCTCTCTATCTCCCCCCCTTGCCCGTATTTCTTGTCGAATCTTATACTGTTGGGATCGTCGCCGCTCTGCTCGAGCAGGAGCCCGGCGGCAGGTTCCGGCCTTTGGCGGAGATCACCGGCGTCTGCCCGCGCTGCCGGGACCAAATCGACTGGAAACGCAGGTCGGGAAGGGATTCGTTCCCCTCTGTTTCTCGATTCGTTAGTTAGTTTGTTCATTCCTTGGTCTGATCCGTTTGCCTCATTTATCTTGCAGATACGGAAAGTATAAGCCGATTGTTGAGCCCACAAAATGGTAGCTTTCCCCTTTTCGTGTTTACCACATATACTGGAAGGATGGAAGAGTGGGTAGTAACTAGTAATGGATGTTGACGGTTCTTTTGTTTTGGCAGTCAGAAGTGTGGGAAACGCAACGTCCGGCAGGCGTACCACAACGTCTGCACGGGTGAATTTCGGCTGCTCGATCGTGTCGTTCGTTATGGTAGTAGTGATGTACTGTATTGTTACTGATTTGTTTTGCCTCTGCTCGATGCAGCTTGCTCCAAAGACCTTGGCATTTGTTCCAAGTGCTGCACTCGTGTTAAGGAGCTTGTTGGAAGGTGATCCCTGCTGCTTATTTTTGCTGTGATAGTAGTATTGGCCTAGCCACATGATTGGTGAAATTTTGAGCAATTCGTTAGTGTATTTTAGGGATGTAACAATTTTTGTGCTGTTTTTTAGGGATGCTGATGAAGAGGAGAGTGAACGCAAGGCACTAGATGAGGTTTGATTGTGTTATATTTGGAAGGGGATTGTTGTGAACCTTGAGAAATTTATTTGTTTTGTGCTGACCAGTGAATTATTATGTAGGCCATCAAAGGTGCTAGGGAGAGGGAGCGGCGCACGCTTCTTCGCCTTGTGAGTACTTACTAATCAACTTTTCTCACTGAATGAAATTTTATTTTTACGCTCTTGATGCTGCTAGTGTTATGATGTACTTCATGCTAAGTCTGAAATGACCTAGGAGGAAAATTACGGTGTGATTTTAAAGTAACTCTGGATATCTTGTACTTACAATTGCATCTTAGATGGCCTTCAAGGGAGGCTTAAATTACATAAATTGTTTCCGATAACTTCTGTAAGGCAGCAGTGTGGTAGTACATTGGAATCAGAACAGACAGATTTGCTCATGGCTATACTAATAGCACTCATCATATGAGCATAATTTTGACAACTCTCCCGCATATGCCCTTGATTTGCCTGTCTAGATCTTTTTTCGTGGGATTATAGTTTTGGCCAAGTGGGATTACTGATATTCTTTGCTTAGGAATGGGTGCCTTGTCTTAGTACCGATCAAAAGTTGAAGCTGCTTGCCAAGCTTACGTCCCACACAATCGAAAAAGGCATCATCAAACACAGATCCTAAAAGACCACGGCGAGGTAGCTCACCTGTGAGAATCTCTGAAAAACGCTAAGTGCCAACCTAGAGAGAAGGCTTCTGGCCGGGAAGAGCTTGAAGGGGGAGAAGGTGATGGATGGCTCAAGTGCAACGCTAGTAAAATCCTAACCCTAAAAACTAGCTCTAATACCATGTTATGAATAGCTCTTGTATTCATTATGATGCCAATAGGCCAAAATATATGCATGTACATGTAGGTACATAAGGAAAGACTATTTAAGGTTAATATCTATACAAAGTAATAAGGGATACTAGCAATCTCTATACAAGGCAATATGAGATACTAGCAATCTCTATACAAGGTAATATAGGATATTGTCTAACAGTTTCAACTAAAAAGAAAATATGCACCTTCCCTTGTTGTTGTGGATGTGGATGTTATATGCATATCTTGTTGTTTCAAGATGTATCATTAGATTTTAAGATGAAGCAGGTGACATTCCATGTTATTGGACTGCATAGTTAGCTCTTGGCATAACTACTCAAGTGCTTAAATATCTGTTGGGTTGCAACAACTAGGGAAAGAAAAGGTCGAGCTACTGTCGACTTGCAGATGGGAATGGTCAAGGCTTGCTAATCCAGAATTCTATATTATGCTATTCACTAAACCCGAACATGGGAATATAAAGAACTGTTTGAAATTCCATGTTTCAGCAGTGTCTTGAAACAATTTGACTGATAATTGTCTGTTAGAAGATGTAGTCCGGGAGGCAGGAGCTTTTCTGCATAGGCATGCCCGTAGCCACAGCTATATTAATCCTATAGTAGATCGATTTGCCCCTCACAAAGATTATACACGATTCCCAAATTCATCATTCTTCCTATTGTCCGGTTTTCACATGATTCTGCTCACATTCATTCGTTGTAAAGTTGCAACATAAGTAAACATCTTGAATTATGCATCATTAGCATCGCTCTAGAGCTACCCCTTCAGCTCAGGGGCCCACTGTCACAAGGTTCCATCTACAGAACTTTGAGATACTATGAAATACCAATGCTAGAATCGGCCCACGCTAGCAGGCAGTAGCCATTCCATTAGGCAGTATTCCCTCACTAGTCACTACTAACCAGGAAAAGTCTAATATCTTGTTGACTCATCATCAACTATCGCTTTTCTTCCATCCGAATTATAAAACACGGAAGATAAGATCTGTATGATGTAAGAAAAGACTATTTGTAAGCGCATATCTGTTGAGGAAAAAAACAATTGCACCATTTGGTGTTACCTGTGAACTGCTATTGATTTCCCCCTTTTGCAACAACAATCCTATAGGACCTAGATCAAATCATCTTTAGCTTAAGCTATGTCAAGCATTTATCTTACTTTGTCTATGAAATTTAAACCAACCATTTTCCTCCTTTAGGGCTCAGATCCATGGTATAACAATATAGTGCCATTGTTTGGGAAAATTAATCTATACCCTGCTCAGATCAGTACTCATATTGAGCATTACCAGATACTAAACACTACCTTTTGACTTGTTGAGGTTGAAAAGTTGTATTATGTGTTAACTAAGAAGCTCTGATGCAATGTAGAAATGCTTTGTGGCTTGAAGTAAATAGGAATTTTCCTCGAGTTGTGGCATTTATCTTACTTTGTCTATGAAATTTAAACCAACCATTTTCCTCCTTTAGGTAAGCTTAGATCCATGGTATAACAATATAGTGCCGTTGTTTGGGAAAATTAATCTATACCCTGCTCAGATCTATACTCGTATTGAGCGTTACTAGATACTAAGGCCCTGTTTGGCAGAGCTCCAGATCCCAGCTCCACTTCAGTTCTGAAACTTGTAGGCTAAAATAAAGTGAAATAAGTTTATATTTTTATTCTAAAATGTAAACAAGATGACCCACCTAAACAACCTTAATATATCCATAGCTCCAGCTCCATAAATCTGGTGGAGCTGGGAATACGCAGCTTCACCAGATCCACGAAATCTGATGGAGCTGAAGCTCTGCCAAATAGGGCCTAAATACTACCTTTTGACTTCTTGAGGTTGGAAAGTAGTATTATGTGTTAAGTAAGAAGCTCTGGTGCAATGTAGAAATGCTTTGTGGCTTGAAGTAAATGGAAATTTTCCTCCTGTTGTGGTACATATAGAATGGCCGGCATCAATGGAAGTCCACATGGGATGTGAAATTCCTCTTTGAAACACCGGTGATTAAAGCAAGCCGGTTGTACATTCAAATCCAAAATACTGTTGATTGTGACTCGAAGTTGTGATGTGGAGCGAAATGTTGAGCGACAAAAGACAACATGTACAGAAGATGAGTGTAGTAGAGATGCGGGTCCTGCGGTGGATCTATGGTCATACAAGGCGAGATCTAATCCGCAATGATGATATACGTGATAGGGTTAGGGTAGCACTAATTGAAGAAAAGTTTGTTCAAAATCGTCTAAGATGGTTTCGAGAAATCCAACAGAGGCATCCTGAGGCATCGGTGTGTAGTGAAATTTTAAGTCGTCTTAAAAACATAAGACAAGGTAGAGGCCAACTGAGAATGTGGGAAGAAGCTGTTAAAAGATGCTTGAGGGATTAGAAGTTGGAACGTTCCCAAAAAATTAGCGTTGGATAGGAGTGCATGGAATTTAGCGATCCACATACCGGAAACATGACCCAAGATCGAAAGTTGAGTTTTATTAATTTTGATTGAGTTTTTTTCTTAGTCTACCCAACTTGTTTGGACAAAAAGTTTGGTTGTTGTTGTATAACCTTGTTGGAACTGCAACTTCAGTACAATGTTCTAATTTTAATTTCAGTAATCAAATTGGATCTCCAGATCATTTTCTTTGTCCTGTTTTCATCACTGCTGATTCATCCGTTTATTTGCACACAAACTTCCTGAGCTGTTAATTCCATGAATACTCATTAAGGTTAACATTTCCTTTGTAGATGAACAAAGGGGAGAGTGGGCCGTCAGTCCCAAAGATTGCCGACAGAAGTCGAGAAGGTGACATTTTCCCGGCTGCATCATCACTCGATGAATACGCTGACCAAGCTAGACAGCAAGATGCTTCTGATGAAGAAGAGATTGGAGATTTTGTAGAAGATTAAGTTTGGAATGCTTTATATTGTAAAACGATTTTTTAAATTTATACGTGGCACTGTTCTTTGTGGGTAATCCCATCGACAGAAGATATACCGATGTTGGTTTTATTTTATATATATATATATATATATATATATATATATATATATATATATATATATATATATATATCTCTACTATTCTAAAGCAGCACTTGGTGGCAGTGGTCCGTTCTTCCCACGTCATTAATTGCCATGCTTAATTGCCCTACTTAATTGCCTGCTTAATTGCCCTACGCAGAAGCGAGCGTTGCTTTAATTAATGACTTTTTCGCAAAGCAGCGTTAAAGATAGATGTTTGATTTTGTGAAATAATTTTTTTTATTTTTTAATCTTTATTTTTCTTTATCAATTTTGTTTTTCGTAGCAACGCACGGGCATGTAACTAGTATATATATATAGGAAAATGGTTCCATACCCCTGGGAATATGTACTCCCACTCTCAGTATACCGCTTTAATAATATTGATATACCTCTTTATCCTTTTAGGTATACTCTAATACAGATTATAAGATACTCCAAAGTGAATTCCACAAAAAATTTCATCAAAATCCACCCTTTATAGCATATTTTGTTTATATACTCCTTTTACATATGAAAAAGGGTATATAGCAAAAAATAAATGGCTATGTTGAATTTTTTCCAACAATGTCGTATTGTAGTATCTTAGAATTATTATTGGAGTATACTGAGAGTGATAAAGGAGTATAACATATTTGTTTAAGTGGTATACTGGAGGTGGGAGTACATACTCCCAAGAGTACGGAAAAGGCTTCATATCTATATATATATATATATATATATATATATATATATATATATATATATATATATATATATATATATAGATATATATATATATATATATATATATATATAGAGAGAGAGAGAGAGAGAGAGAGATAGATAGATAGATACACATACACATATGTATGTACATACATATATACGCATGCATGTATGTATGTACCTACACATACATATATGCACATATACCTATCTACATACATATAGGTGCATATATGTATTACACAGATATGTGTGTATAATACATATATGCATATATGCGAATATATGTATGTAGATAGATCAGGGTTCAACTTATCGCAAAAAATCATGAATCGCGATTATCAGCCTTGTTAGTGGGGTAAGATATCAAAAATCGTTAGGAAAATCGGTTAAATTTAGAAATTCAAAAAATATGCGACGTAAATATCGCGATAATCGATGAAAATCAAGAGAAAATCAGTCAAAAAATCGGCTCTGAGAAACGTTCAATTGGGCGGTGAAAATCGAGAAAAAATCAGTAGATTTTCTTTTTTTAATTCTTTTTTTTTCAAAATTTTGGATTTCAAAACCATGCAATTTTTGGCAATTTTCTTCGAAAATCGGTACCGGAGCGGAGGCGATTTTCTCTCCGAAAAAGATAAGGTGAACCCTGAGATAAATGTATGCGCATATATCGTGTTATCTTAGAATTATTATTGGATTATACTGAAAGTGATAAAGGAGTAAAACATTCATTTAAGTGGTATATTGGAGTACTAGAGATGGGAAAGCATACTCTCAAGAGTACGAAAAAGGCTTCCTATGTATGTATGTATGTATGTATGTATGTATGTACGTACGTACATATGAAGCTTTTTTATGCTCTTAGGAGTACATACTTCTACCTCCAATATACCACTTAAATGAATGTGTTGTATTCATTTATCACTTTCGGTATACTCCAATAATAATCCTAAGATATTCCAATGTGGCATGATTGAAAAAATTCATAGGAGCCCTTTATGTTTTTCTATATGCCTTTTTCCATATGTAAAAAGAGTATATAAATAAATTATGCTATAAAGAGTAGACTTTGATGAAATTTTTTGTGGAACTCATTTTGGAGTATCTTATAATCAGTATTAGAGTATACTCGAAAAGATAAAGAGGTATAACAACATCATTTAAGCGGTATAAAATTCATATGTCGTATCTCACAACATAGGGAGTAGTTACTCCCGTGAGTAGTTACTCCATATGTCGTATCTCACAACATAGAGAGTATCTCGCGCAACGGATGGTATGTACATATAGTACATAAGATCATATGTGTGATATTTATAGTTTTTCATATGTGGTATGTAGACTTTTTAGAAATACTCTTTTTTATGTGCGTATATGAAGGTATTTATAAAATACGCTAAAAACAATGTACTTTCTTGCAATTTTTTCATGTGGATCATATTGAAATATCTTATAATTAGTATATAAGTATATCCAAAGTGATATATGAGTATTTCAAGTTCGTTTGGGTGGTATTTCAGATGTAGGAGTAACTACTCCCAAGGGTAGAAAGTATTTTTCATGTGTGTGTGTACCTACTTTCAACATACCTCTTAAATGATGTTGTTATGCCTCTTTATCCTTTCAAGTACACTACTAACTATAAGATATTCCAAAGTGAGTTCCACAAAAAATGTCATCAAAGTCTACTCTTTATAGCATAATTTGTTTATATACTTTTTTACATATGAAAAAAGTATACAGCAAAAAATAAAGGGTTCAAGGGTTCTGATGAATTTTTTTCAACCATGTCGTATTGGAGTACCTTAAAATTATTATTGGAGTATACCGAAAGTGATAAGGCAGTATAACATGTTTGTTTAAGTTGTATATTAGAGGTGGGAGTATGGGACTGCATAAAAGGCTTCAGAAAATGGTTTCATACTCCTGGTAGTATGTACTTACTTTCAATATACCCCTTAAATGGTATTGTTATGCCTCTTTATCCTTTTAAATATACTCTAGTACTGATTATAAGATACTCCAAAATGAGTTTTATGAAAAATTTCATCAAAATCCACTCTTTATAGCATAATTTGTGTACATCCTCCTTTTTATGTGGAAAAAGATATATAGCAAAAAAAAATAAAGTGTTTCAATGAAATTTTTTTCACCAAATCACATTGGAGTATCTTTATTACCATTGAATTATAGTGAAATAATAATTCTAAGATACTCCAATGCGACATGGTTGAAAAAATTCATTAGAACACTTTATCTTTTGCTATATATATTTTTTCATATGTAAAGAAGTATATAAACAAATTATGCTATAAAGAGTGAACTTTGATGAATTTTTTTGTGGAACTCATTTTGGAGTATCTTATAATCATTACTAGAGTATACTCGAAATTATAAAGAGACATAACAACATCATTTAAGGGGTATATTGAAGGTAGGAGTATGGTACCATTTTCTTATATATATATATATATATATATATATATATATATATATATAGGAAAATAAAAAGCTTATTACCAGGAGTATGTACTCCCTACTCCATGTATATTAACTGATGTTACACAAATAGAAGCATATTTCATAAGTGAAAGTTGTTAACTAGTTCCTCCTGATTAGGAAGTTGTTTTTAACCAAATAGAAGTAGAGAGTACACACACCTGTAAGTACAAAACAGGATATATATATATATATATATATATATATATATATAGTACAAATATTAGGGGCTCCATGGTGGCAGGGCACCTAATCTAACAGCCGTCTGATTGCTTTAGAAATCGTGAAAAACTAAACGGGTATTTCATGGCTTAAAGGCAGATCCAACCCGTTATCTTTGTATGCATCCTGGAGTAATCAAGCCACGGTAGTTCTTTCCATATTACACATCTTTCCAAAAAACAACGGTAGTTCTTTCCATATTACTCATCTTTCCAAAAAAAACAAAAAGATTCTGATTTGTTTCCAATAGTGCCTTATTTTATTGGATAAAAGAACAAATATTGGTGCAGATCATGGCAGTGTATAGCATTAGCTAGTGTCTGTCACTAATCATTTTGCCATTGTCTGCAAAGATTCGAGTTTATTTTTTGGTTTATCAACACGGGTATGTTCTTCGATTCATTCTTTTAGACTATTCTTTAATGTTTGTCCGATTGGTTTTTTAGTTATATTGAGATGCGTGCAAAAGGAATGAATCAGACTATTCTTTGATAGTTAAATAAATTTTAATAATCCTCATGTTTTGTCAGATTGTTTTTCACAGAATGCCGAGGCTACCACCAGGTGCAAGTGCCAGACGAACGAGCAGGCACAATTACCCAGCACACCAAGCGGCATACCCACACTAATTTGGATTCTCACCCAAAACCTATTGTCTAATTGTATATCCTCATCTAATAATGGCCATACCTTGATCATTTGTATTCTCACTCAATAAGGCATCGTTTTCTTAATATATACGCAATCTGTAACGCATGCTGCATGACCCAAATCACTAATTGATACTTATTAAGCATTGGATCATACCCATATTAATTATAGAAAGCCTAATGCTATTCCATGGAGACTTGTAACGTCTGACAATGGAAAGCAATAACTCTTACCATAACTACAATGTTTTATACATGGTATTATGGATTTCACTCTGCGCTGAATCTTTAATGTCGCCATTCAGTCTTTACTATATATGCAAACAATGCATACCTACAATCTGAATGAATTGATTGCTTTCTATATCAGTGATCGTTAATGGGTTCACCCGTTAATTGTCAAACCCAAATAGAGAACACATATCTTAATGCAATCCTACGGTGTGGCGGAATGGATATTTTCTATCCTCGGAAGTAGTTACTCTCATCTCCGAAATACCACCTAAATAAATTTGAAATACTCCTTTATCCTTTGGATACACTCATATACTAGTTATAAGATATTCCAATATGAACAGCATGAAAAATTGCAAGAAAATACATAGTTTTAGGGTATTTTGTAAATACCTTCATATACATACATAAAAAGGAGTATGTCTAATAAAAATGTACATACCACCTTTGGAAAAAATATAAATACCACATAACTAGTCTTATATACTCGTATGATACATGTACAACACATACATACCCTCCGTTGAGCGAGATATTTCTTATATTGTGAGATTCGACATATAGAGTAATTACTTTCGGAAATAGAAAAGAGCCTTCCTATATATATATATATATGACACGATAAGCCAGCCACTGAATTATGACCTATATATATATATATATATATATATATATATATATATATATATATATATATATATATAGGAAAATGGTTCCATACTCCTGGGAGTATGTGCTCCCACTCTCAATATTACTGCATAAATGATATTGTTATACTTCTTTATCTGTTTGAGTATACTCTAATACTAATTATATAGCATAATTTGTTTATATACTCTTTTTACGCATGGAAAAGTGTACATAACAAAAAATAAGTGGTTCCCATGATTTTTTTTTCATTCATATCGTATTGGAGTATATTAGAATTATTATTGAAGTATACTGAAAGTGATAAAGGAGTATAACACATTCGTTTAAGTGGTATACTGAAGGTGGGAGTACGTACTCCCAAGAGTACGAAAAAGGCTTCCTATATATATATATATATATATATATATTGCTTAAATGATGTTGTTATACCTCTTTATCCTTTTAAGTATACTCTAATACTGATTATAAGATACTCCAAAGTGAATTCCACAAAAAATTTCATTAAAGTCCACCCTTTATAGCATAATTTGTTTATATACTCTTTTTACATATGAAAAAGGGTATATAGCTAAAAAATAAAGATCTCTGATTAATTTTTTTCAACAATGTAGCATTGTAGTATCTTAGAATTATTATTAAGTATACTGGAAGTGATAAAGGAGTATAACGTATTCGTTTACATAGTATACTGGAGGTGGGAGTACATACTCCCAAGAGTACGAAAAAGGCTTCCTATATATATACATATATATACATATATGTACATATATATACGTATATACATATATATACGTACATATATGTACATGTACGTATATATATATATATATATATATATATATATATATATATATATTGAAGAATCCAGCGTGTTCATATATCAGAGTTAAGTCTTCTCCTACAATAGAAGCCTGCGACAATAATCATCGATCAGAACTTGCATAGTGAATATATACAAAGCTTACATTACATTATGGGAAACCAGTGATACACATTGACTATCTTCAATCACAAATATATGTTTCGGGTTACGTGTAATTAAAATTTTAAAGCTTTGATCATGAAAATCATATATATATATATATATCAAATATTATAATTTTATTAAGTTATATAAATACATTAATAAATTAGTTGTTAAAGTTGTGTTTTAAAGAACGAATCGATGTCCAAAAGGACGTGTGATGGGAGAGTGTTAGGGTATATACAGTGGTAAATGTCAACTGTCTGTAAGATTATGTCATGTAGAATTTTGGTTGATGTCAATGAGAGAGAAAAATAATGTCTATTATTGAATAAATGATCTTATAGACAGCTTAGAAAGATGATATCTATTATTTAACACAGATGATCTTATAGACGGCTTTATATAATGTGTACTATTGTATGAACAGTCTATTAGTTATGTAAAAGATTATTATAGACAGCTATATAGATAATTTATTACGTGAGTTATCTTTAATCATACATTTAAATAAAATGAAGATATATTGTACCGCTCCCATACCCTTACATGCTGTCCACATCGAAAGGTTGGGAAAGTAGTCGTTGACCAGTCGTTTGTGCGCGACGCATAACGGCTCAACTAGCCGTTTGCCAAACAAGAAGAAAAGTAACGCATGGTAAATTTCATACTCCCCAAACCGAAAAATGGGCTTCATGACCGTGACCTGGACATCGTTTGCTACACAATAATCAAAACTAAATTTTTTTTTGCATATTCATAATCTAAATGATTTTACAAAAATTTAGAAAATTGTCTCATTGAATTTGGAGTTGTACAGCGAAAGTTATTTGCATTTAAATCAACTCGGTTTCAAAAATTAGAAAAAGAAAAAAAATGATTTTTTTTTTGCCATGGCCAGTTCCTGGTCTACCGTAGATGGCTTGGCCGGTTCACGAGGAACCGTAGATGGCTTGGCCGGTTCCTGGGGAACCGGTCATGCTTCGCCTTTTTACGGGGAACCGGAGATGACGGGTTTTTTGTAAATACGCGAAAATGTTGTATCATCTTGTAAATACGAGTTAAAAATTGTATTAAATATAATTTTTTCTCTTTATATTATGTGGTGTACTAACATGAAATATTTGTTAGGAGCCGTCGATGACCAAAGCGTAACCTACTTCGGTGACTTGTTCCACTTAGACGATGCCGTTATACAGGAGTGGTTGATGGACACCTACCAGCAGTCACTGGGTGTCAACCACGTCATTGCCCCTAGGCCTCCTGTAGAACGTAAGCTGCACAATGCGGGTGGTCTTCTGGTAAGCACACGACAACGCCCCTCAAAGATAGTCCATGGTGACCTCCAACCTGTCCCCCTGACCAACTCCGCCCATCAGTGAGGTCAGCTCCTCCGAAGCCTCCCTGGCAAGGTCGCTCTACGCACGCATTCAAAAGCTAGTTAGTCGTTACAACTATATTAAAGCTACATTACATGAATCTAAAAAGTACTAACCGGTCAGTGAAAAGCAGTCCGGTTGCATAGGGTATGTGTCCGCCGTGGAGGGAACGTGTCTCAAAGGTGAGTCGACGACATGCACAACTCGAACACGTGTGTGTGGGCTGAACCATCGAATGTACTCAATGTACGTGATATGGTCGTAAGGGGTAGCCTCCTTGTGCACGTCCGCCAATGCCTGCGCTCACTACTAAGCATGAGGTAATATGTGTGCCGCCCAATTCGCAATACCAACAAAGCCCTTGCATGTTTGCCTGCATAAAGAGATTCACAACATAACCTCATTAGTAAGGACATCTGAAAGAGTGATGCAATTAAAAGTAATGTAAAAGAGAACTAATGTGTGGATGCTCGGCGCGATGACATCACCAGTAGGGACGGGGAACGACTGCCGGAGACCGAACTGCATCATGACACAGTGGGCGGTGTAGGTCTCCACGAACATGTCGAAAACCAGTTGACGCTGTGTCAGTCAGAAGGCGGCGTCACTGGTGCACTGCAGTGAGAGGTCGTGAGGTGCTCACACACCGACAAGCTCTGGGAGGTATGGATGCCAGATGACATGATCATCCGTCAGCTGGTTAAACATCACTACGTACTCGGGGGTATAAAGTGTGCAACGTAACTAAGGTGATAGTCGGCTGCACAAAAGTGAAATGGGCGACCGTTAGTACAAAACATGGCAAATCATTATACAAATGATGATAAAGGTGGTTTTACTAACCCATCGGTGACACCACAACGTCCCCATGGTAGGATGGTCAACGTCATCCTCAGGGGCCCTGTAGAAGCCTTAGCCATAAGGTGCCAAGTCCATCTATGACCGTTCGATCTGGAACCTCTGGAACAACCATACTTGAAGTAGTAAAGAACACCTGACGAGGTGGAGGAGTCCAACACGCAATGACACCCATCGCAAAGGACCCGGTAGGTGGCAGCGAGTACAGCAGGTCCCCAAACCAGTTGTAGGAGCTCCTCTAGGTCGGTGTTCGTGATCGTCCTTGCGAACTGGATCATGTGCTTGTTGATGCTGTCCCCGTGGGACAAGGAGAACAAGACCCAGCCAAACAGCCAAAACAGGTACGCCTCGAAGTTGTAGCTGATGATGTACTCCCCCACTCCGTTCACCATCCTCTAGGGCTGCAAAAGGTAATACTCAGGTTGAGAACTACAAGGGAAAACGAAATAGAAAATGAGACAAATTAAACCGCGTTTACGTAGAACTGCACTAGCCACTTCTGCGTTGGACCGTGCGCAAAAGTTAAAGGTGTGTACCTTGCCTCCTCAGGTAGCATGCCCACAAACCGGTTTAGGAGCTATGTCTGCCACTCCAAGTGGACGTCATCAGGCATCACTGCATCCTCGGAACAAGGTAGGCCTAGGAGGTAACTGATGTCCTCCAGTGTGGGCATCATCTCACCACTCGGTAGGTAAAATGTGTGCATCTTCGGTCACTAGCAGTCGTCCAAAGCGGTCAGTAAGCTCCTATCGTAGGGGAACCTCCTGGAAGCACCACGTCTATCCTGTGCGTCAGCGACTGTTGCCTCCACCATCCGGGCTAAAAGAAGTAACCCTGCCGCCCTCAGCCTGCAAGAAAATAATGTAAGTACAATCGATGCACACATACAGGACATCGTAACACAACTATGAGAATAGTGCACTAACCTCGGAATCCATCGCGGATCAATCCGCCATGCACTAACCTCGAACATTGGCTCCCTGTCTGGCGGTGGCAAGATGGCTAAGAGGCTCTGGTGAGTCACGTCTATCACTGAGTCAAGCAACTCGTAATGTTCAACGTCCGCCATACCTGCAATCAATAGTTTAATGTTAGTACAACTCGATATACATACAAAATGAAAACAATAATTACAAATTGAATTTGAATGGAATAAGTATAGATAAAATTTAAATACAATAATTAGACACACAAATTGAACACAATAATTACACATACAAAGTCCATACTGCTCAACGCCCACCATACCTGCAATCAATAGTTCAATGTTAGTACAACTCGATATACATACAAAAATGAAAACGATAATTACAAATTGAATTTGAATAGAATAAGTACAGATAAAATTTGAATACAATAATTAGACACACAAATTGAACACAATAATTACACATACAAAGTCCATAAATTCATTACGCATACGAATTCAATACATTAAATTAATATGCGACTAAAGTACAATAATTTCATATGCAAAGTCGATACAACAATTTCACGACCTCTGAACTATCAAGCAATACTTGAAAGTGTGCCCCGTCTCCTTGCAAACTGAATATTTCTTTACATAACGCCCACTTTCCATTGCATCAATGTTGTTCCTTATACACCTTATCTGCCGCCGCCCTACACCCTTCAGCCAACTAACATCCGGAACCCACCATGTGTTCTCCCACCTCTGATGCTTTGTGAATAAACCCACCACTCGAAAACCATAAATCTCTGTGCTCCAAGTTGCCGTCGTCATTTTCTTATTGAAGAATTGTGACAAGAATATACCCAGATCAATACAGATTGTCGAACAGGCAGCCATGACATGTGCGCATGGCCTGTGTAATAGATGAAGCTTGTTACAGGTGCATAAACATGTTTGCCTATGTAAGATGCATTCATGAGCAACTTTTCATCGATTTGTCTCACAACCGGTTTTATCTGTACACAATACATCAAAACGAAGCTCCCTCGTGCCATCTTCAATGCTCCATGCATCTCCCCCTTCTTGACCTTTTTCTTCATGTATGTAGAAATGATCTCAGAGCATTTCACAGTAGGATCATTCATGTGGGCGACGGCCCTAGCATGGCAATCCACAAAGTACCTCGTGATACCACGAAGAACACCCTCCACTATAGCAACCTGGGGAAGGGGTATCTGGCCCTGCATAACCCAACTGTAAACCTCAGCTAAATTTGTTGTCATGACCCCATACCTAGCACCATCGGTGTCATAAAGCAGAGCCTATTGCTCCCTATGCTTATGCTTTATACATTCGAAGAAGCATTTCATAGCCCTTTCGCTCCTCCGAACTAGGTGCGGAGGGTCTATGGATAACTTTTCAAGCACTACTGGGGCCTCCCCTAGGGCAGGTGTTGCCATCTTCGTTGTCTCTGTTGTGTGGCTTGACGTCAGCTCATCCAACTTCTTCCACAATGCATCAAACTTTCTCTGTTGGTTTGGGTCCCACAGCCTCTTAACAAGCTTCATCGGCTCCTTATTCCTGAACTACTTGTAAAAGTTGGCACCCATGTGCCACTTGCACCACCTACTTTATAAATCAGGCTATGAATGTGTCTCATCTGCGCCTTACTGCAACTGCACGATCGCTTTCAATAGCTCGGGATGTCGATCATGTATAACACACACTCCATACCGTTGATCCACGACACCGGCTTTTACGTTCCTTAGAAACTAGAGCCAGCTATCAGCGTTCTCACCCTCCACGAATGTGAGCTCTACGGGAAGAACCAGATTGTTTCCACATACTCTTATGGTAGTTAATATCTGGCCTTTGTACTTCCCAATCAGAAATATCCCGTCCATACATAACAACGGATGGTAATTTCTAAACGCGTTGATATATGCACCAAAATCAAAGAATGCCTGCTTGAATACCCTCTTCCCAGGGAAGCGCTACGAAGGCTGCTTACAAATATCGACATAAGCCACATCATTCCTTTCCTTGATCACCTGAAGCATACCTGGCAAGTTTTGATAGGAGTCTTCGTACGTACGAAACCTTGCTTCCAATGCCTTCTGCTTCGCTCTTCATGCCCTGGCATAGTTTATGGTGTACTGGAACCTCTACTCTATTGCAAGTATGATAACACGTGGCTTTAAATCTAGGTTGCCCATAATCTCCCCATACATTGCATTAGCAACAAAGCCTGGAGATATATTTTCTATGCTACTGCGTAGACTCTATCAGCACGCATATGTGTGAGACGACTACATAACACTTTGTAAGATCGAGGATGAGCCTAAAGGGGTGATAGGCTTTTTCAAAAATTTCTGACACTAAAGAGCTCTAATTTGCCTTAAGACATAAATCAAATAGCTTGCGGAAGAGTAATATAAGGTTTTGATAAATAAGGCCTAAAATATCTAGGCACTCTGGTGCACCAATCAGCGATAAGTAACTTGAAATACAAAGCAAGCAGAAGGAAAGATACAATAAGTAAAGACTAGAAGTAAAAAAGCAGGAGACAAGGATTTTTCACCGAGGTTTAGAGATACACTCCTACGTCCCTATTAGAGCACTTCACACGAAGTATTGCTCCACCAAAAGCTAGTCTCAGTAGCTTTGGTTCTCACTAGTGTGACTCTTTCACCACTCCGGTGAGGTGAGTCCCAAACCTCTCACAATCAGTGGTGACCTTCCACAAGCACGGTTGGACAGGTCCCACCAAATCCCTCCCAAGCCATCAAGGAACACAAAGTTCCAAGAGAAATAAATTATCCATAAATCTAATCTCTTGGTTCACTAGCACAACACTGTCTAGACTAAGCTTGAAGCAAGATCACTTAGGGAATTTTAGATCAAGAGTGAAAATCAGTCTCTTTGATTGCTTTTGAGCTCAAGTATGCTAAAATATCATATAGATGCAACAGTTCTTTTTTCTACAATGCCCTGGTACGGCTTATATAGTCCACAAAAGGAATATAGCCGTTACTAGCATTTTCTAGCCGTTGGACATTGTCAGATTATCAAAAATTGATAAACAAATGTGCCACAGACTTAGTTAAATATGGTTCACAATCAGTCTAATGCACGACGAACCAATTGAGTTGAAAATCCCATTTACGCTGGACTGAATCAGCACGGTCCGTCGTACACATGCTTTGAGGAAAAATAGGTCCGTCATGAAAACCAGCAAAGACAGTTTGCGCCGGACCGAAAAAGTTGGTCCGACGTACAAGAAAAACTTACTGGGTTTGGTCCTGCGGACTATCTCAACTTGTAACAAAATTCGAGAGAGAATCACATTTACGACGGACCAAAAAAATTGGTATGGTGTACACATGAAATTGACAACAGACTAAAAATTGATTACAATGAAAAAGAGTCCGTCATGAACGTTGTACACTCGGTTTGATTCTCAAATGTGTGGTTCTCAACGCCGAACCAAAAACAACAAGGTTCGGCGTAAATGCAATGTGCGCCGGATTGAAAAACAGACAAGACCAAGTTGGTCCGGCGTGAACGGTGTACGCTCGGTTTGGTTTTGAATGAGAAGTTTTCAGCACCGAACTTAAGAACAACTAGGTCCGGCATGAATGAGTTTTGTCTATACGAGTGAAGGACTGATTTTTAAGGGAAAATAGAATAAAGTGACTTTTACTCCAAGTAATCTTAATGATTTGGCCTATGAACTAAGGTACTTACTTGTGCATAATCCCTCTTTATAGTACGGCTAATCTATAATTATCCTAACTACTTGGCTTGAATCAACTTCCAAGCCAGAACTAGTAACAAGAGTCTTTAGCCTTTATCCTTCAATCAGAAATGTCTTCACTTCAAAAGGAGTACTTGACTTGATCATCAACACCAAAACCCATACAAAGCATTATTAAGAAATTAGGGGGCCTAGACGCTTTCACACTTCTAAATAGTGTCTCACTTAGGCTGGTAAGCATGGACAGACCATGGGCAACCCTCCATCTGGCATCTGACATCACACACCCGCTGATCTGACTTTGCAACCTTAAAGGGTCTACGTAGCGACACTGTCCATGCTGTCACTGCTTCCTGCACCTTATCCTTATTCTTGTAAATTGCACGTTGCCGCACCTCATTCCGATCGTACCCCATGTGACATCTTTACCCTCATTGACCATCAACCTATCAAACCGACACTCATCTCACTCCGTAGGGAAAGGCTCTTCATCATCTTCATCATTACTTAAAGCCTCATAGCCCTGGCTCTCTGCATCCATCGATTGCACCAACAATTCAATGTGTTCTCCCAGTCTGCCACACCCATTGGTTCCTGCACCTCTGTCATTGGAACATCAACTTCCTCGCCTTGCACTGTCTCCTGACTCGAACTAACATCCTGCCTCTCTAAGCATTCTCTAACTTGACTGCTCTCCCCAACTTCCTCTGGTTTATCACCAATAACCTCCTCTCGTGTCGCATGAACGTCATTGGTTTTCTGAAATGCTTGCTCCAACAACACTAATGGCCATCTTTTCTCGATCGCCATTTTTACAGACGAACTCCACGACTTCGGCCCCTTCAGTTCCACTAACTCTGAGTGCATGCAATCCCGTCTCCGACACCCTACTTCGTGCAGCTTCAGATTATGTAATTCACGGTCCAATGAGAATATCTGGTACAACTATCTTGTAATCGTGCTCCATGAACGCTCCCTTGCACATGACAGGGTAGCCACGACACTTAGAAAATGACTTAGTTCCACCCCTTGTGCACTCGTGTGCGGAATCCCTTCTCCGTAGTGTATTTTAAATTGCACTCATTCATCTATACCTGTCAAGCATTTCACAAAATTCTTAATACCGTTGTACCTATGTACCACGATAACGTGCTCTACACTACTTGAAACAACTAATGCATGCATACATAAATTTATTTTTGAACTACGCACTAATGCACTATCATACATACTTCTCACAATTTTATATATTCATAGATACTGCTACTCTATGCAACTAATTAATTACGAATCTAATTAATCTAGTTACCAAGTCATGTATGTAAAAAAACTATTACTACTCTACGCAACTAATTAATTTGGTCACTAAATCATGTATCTAAAAAAATTATTGCTACTCTACGCAGCTAATTACTTACAAACCTAATTAATCTGGTCACTAAATCATGTATCTAAAAGTATTGCTATTCTACACAGTTAACTACTTACAAACCTAATTAATATGGTTGTTAAATCATGTATCTAAAAAAATATTGCTATTCTACACAATTAATTACTTACAAACCTAATTAAATTGATCGTTAAGTCATCTTTCTAAATAACAAGTGCTACTCTACACAACTAATTACTAATAATATAATTAATCTACTCACTAAATCGTATTTTTAAATTTTAATTCAAATAAACAAAAAAATTACCTGCAAAATCACGATGCTTTCCTCCTCCTCCTCCTCCCCTTCCCTCCTCCCTCTTCTTCCCCTCCTCCTCCTCTCCCTCTTCTTTCTCTTCTTCTTCCCCTCTTCCTCTTTCCCCTCTACCTCTTCTTTCCTTCTTTCTTGCTCGCTCGGTGAGAAATGGCCTTTTGGCCAGAGTGTCGTAGTAGCCGAGGGTTGTTGGTCTCTCTGTTGCCATTCCAAATGGCAGCCAAGAGGTGGCTGTTTGTTCCTAAGCCTCTGTCGTCATTTGAAATAGCGACAGATGCTTATTTTTAATATTTTTTAACTGGCATATTATTTCTGTAATTTTTTATTTGAATAATATTATTTTTTAGAAAAATCCATGAATTTTTCTAATCCTATATTCTTTTTCAAATTTAACCTACAAGCGCAGCAACAATGTGGCAACGGCTCGGCAGCAGGTGCAGCACAGATGCCTTGACAAAGAGGCTTGGTATGGTAGCAGCACAAGCAGGATAACAAGACCTGTCATGATGCTCTAGCGTGGTAGGTTTTTATCACGCTCCCCTAACTTGGTAGCACTGTCATGTCGTAGTCGACGCCTCAACCTCCTATCGTGGTACATTAGTACGACAGGTAACATTAACGTCTTTACCATAAAGATGGTGACTATTTATAGATTACTAGTTACATGCCTGTGCGTCGCTACAAAAAACAAAATTGATAACGAAAAATAAAGATTAAAAAATAAAAAAAATTACTCCCTCCAGTTTGGTATTAGATGTCGTTTTAGACATGAATTCAGATACCAAGATGGAGTTAATTAGGGAGTATACTACCGATTATACCCCTATTAAATGGGATTCCTTTCGTAACCATAATTGCGCATAGCTCAGATGGTTGGAGTATTCCTCCGTAGTGGCGGTACGTGATCAAAGGCATGCAAGCGAGCTAGATGCATGCATGTAGTTACTCCTGCTCTCGTACCCAAGAGGCATACTCTCGAAATCTCAAAAGACTAATCAATACGAAACGGTCAAGCAGTATTTAATTAGGGGCAGTATTGGCAAAAAAGCACCGAAGCGGCTAAAGCGACATGCTTTATCGAACTTTTTGCAAAATTACTCAGCGACATCTAATACCAAACTGGAGGGAGTATTTCATAAGATCAAACATCTATCTTTAACCGTTTTGAAAAGCGGCTAATTAAAGCACGCTTCGTTTCTTGCGTAGGGCAATTAAGTAGGGCAATTAAGCAGGGTAATTAATGACGTGGGTAGAACTCACCACTGCCACCAACTGCTGTTTTATAATAGTAGAGATATTTATGCGGAAACTAGATTTAAGAAGAAGAAAAAGTACAACAGGGCCAGAAAAGCAAGGCTTCGGACAAAGCAGCGCGTCTGGCCGTACGCACGCTGCTGCTGCGTGTAGCCCCTTGCCACGCCAAACGGGCCCCTGACAAGCACGGAGTGATAGATCACACTTCCCCAAAATACCCTCGCCAAGGTCGACTCTTCCTCTCTCAACGCGGTCCGAGGCTCACCGGTTGTGACTTGTGACTGACTTTCCTTAGCTTGAACGTAAACAATGATTATGTATTGGCCACTCTTAGGCTGCCAACATCCAATGATATCTTTACTATTCTAAAGCACGAGTTGGTGGCAGTGGTCCATTCTACATTTTCCCGCTTAATTTTGAATTTTGAAATGGAACAAAATACCAATTAAGCCATACACAAGAAACGATACTGCTTTCATTAGCCAGCTTTCACATCTCTATCTCTACTATTCTAAAGCGACTTGGTAGCGATCTCGCTTCTTCCCACGCCATTAATTGCCGCTTACTTGCCTCGCTTAATTGCCTCTACGCAGTTAAACAAAGCGTTCTTTAATTAGCCATTTTCGCAAGAAACGTTAAAGATAGATGTTTGATCTTGTAAAATATTTTTTTTTATTTTTTAATCTTTATTTTTCGTTATCAATTTTGTTTTTCGTAGCAACGCACGGGCATGTAACTAGTAAGGAAGTAAGTATGTGTTTTGCTGGAAAATCATGGCAAACATAATGGAAAATCATGGTGTTTTGCTGGGAAGATGATCGAAGCACAACAATGAAGCTCAATATGACCCCTATGGAATGAGACGTTTGGAACAGAAAATACAGTTTAAAAAATTTAACAGCCTCGCCAACGCCAATATTAGAATTCCACGTGTCACAAAGCCTTCTGCTCATTATAGCTCTAAATACATTTCAGAATTTCTATTTTACGGTCGCCCGTACGGAGCTTGTCATGCGCTAAGGTTGAAAACGTGGACATGCGTTCACGTTCGGGAGGAATTTGTGCCCAGCTTCTTTTTTTATTTGAATTTTTTTTCGTGTCCGACGATTTACTGTTCTGATTTGAATTTTGTGTTCGGCTTCCTTTTTCGTGCGCTCACAGTCTCACACTCAGGCTGTGAACTTTTCCCGATTTGAATTTTTTTTATTGAAATTTTTCGACTTACATTTTAAATCGAAACTTTCAAACCAAAAGTTTTTTTGAATCAAAACTCTTCGAACCGATAGATTTTGAATCAAAAGTTTTATGAGTTGAAACTTTTCGAGTCGAAACTTCCTAATTTAAAATTTTTCAATTTAAATTTTTTTAGTTTAACTTTTTCGAGTTGAAACTTCATATTTAAAATTTTCAAAGTTTAAATATTCTAATTTTAATTATTATTTTTTGAGTGTTAAAGAGGGAAGAAGGGGGTGGGAAGCGAGTAGAAAAAAAAAGAATAAGAAGATGAATAGAAAAGATGACATGTGACATCCTAAGAAAGTGATCTTAAATTTATTAATTTAAGGTTAACCTCAAAATAGTCGTTTCCAATACATTTAAGGGTTACATAGGATATATAATCTAATACTATGGCCGTATGACTTGTCTAGTGTATAATAAATTATGACGTGTAAATAATAGACATGATATTTCTACAATCCTACGCACAAATAAAAAAAACGACGTGTCTAGCCACCATTTTTTTACTCGGACAACCGAAGCATAAGAAATCGAGACTACGGAGCAGGATTTCATATATTGATAGCGAGAAAATCGTACGAAAATCGATTTTCACGAATTGGCAATATCGAAAAAAAAATTTGGTTTAAAATAATAAAAAAATTGTATAGTTTTAAAAATCAAACTTTTTGAAAAAAAAAATAAAAAAACCGATGATTCTTGTGGAAAATCGAAGGCCTAGTTGAACTTTTTTTATGAACGATTTTTTGAGCGATTTTCAAAGATTTTCATCAATTTTTGATCGGTTTACATCAATAAAATTTTCTGAATTTTTTTAAATTTTTTAATTTAACTAATTTACTGAACGAATTTAGAAACCGAACCGCGTCAACACTGTGAAAAATCGCCAAAACCGAACTATTTTCGTCGATTTTTTTTTTTTGAACCTGCTACGGAGCGGGGGCATTTTGGTAAAGTCCGCCCAGAAAGGCCAGCACTCTCCGCACCATCCCCGGTGAAACAAGTAAAGACATGCCCAAAAGAGCACACAACCTTGGCTGCAGGCGGCGGCAGGGCGAATCTCTTCCCTCACCCTTCTTCCCATCTCTCCACCGAGAGAGAATCAGAGAACCCCACTTCTCTCCTCCTAAAGCCAAAGCCCTAGCTAGCGTAGCTAGCTCGCTCCGGAACCAGAAGCTTCCTTCCTCTCCCAGTCTCCCTAGATCTCTCTCGGGCTGCTCGCGCCGCCGATGGCGACCAAGGCGAAGCTCGGGGAGCTAATGTGGGATCACCGGCTGCAGGCCGCCGCCGTGGTGGCGCTCGTGGCCGCCGCCGTGGTGTCGGTCTCCGCCGTCGGGCCCAGGCTCGGCGCCGTGGTCTCCTTCTTCTGGCCGCTGCTCGTCTCCACTGGCTTCTTCCTCGTGGCCGTCGCCGTGCTGCTCCGGATCTCGCCGGCGCCCGCAGGTGCCGACGAGTCCGGCAAGGAGCTGATCGACTTCGTCGCCGGGTGCCGCCCGGAGCACCACCCCACGGAGGCGGCGGCGGCGGCGGCGGCCGTGGAGACGCCGCCGGAGCCGGAGATCTAGAGTCCGGAGGACCACGCGGAGTAGCAGCACGCGGCCGGCGACGTGGCGTCGTGCGTCGGTGGGGTGGTTCGACAGGCCGGGACGTCGGGTGACCAGTATGGGCGCCCTCCCGGCGTACGGTGGTGCGGCCGTGTGTTCGGTAGCGTAGGATTCTCCACCCCCGTGGTCTGGTGTACAAATACCACCATTCAATAAAAGATGGCATAAATTCGCCCTGTCGGCGCATGTAATTGTACTCCTGTAGTAGTTCGCGTAGTGTTCGTCTCGGAAGGCTAGTTCCCACAGTGTTCATCTCGCCTTCCGTTATCGTGCTTGGCTTTCACGTCGAGGCTTCAACTCGGGGAGCCTTGATGGCAGGGAAAGCGAAAGGCGGAGAAGGCCGGCCCCTTTGAGTGGCTCAACCTCGTATTGCAAAATTCGTTAAGCCTCTTGTTACAAAATTCATACTGTCTGTATCCCTGAAAAATGGAATAGGGAAGAGAGATGAGATTCTCTATTGGCAGAATAAAAAAGGACGTTGCCAGGAAGAAATGTTGTAGATGAAACTATATAAATGTCGTTTCCAAACGAAACGATGATTGATCGATGGCTAGGATGCATCATTTTCCTCGCAAAAAGGGGGGAAAAAAAAGGATTTCACGCATCCTTTCGGCATAGCAAGAGATGATACTTCGGTGTGAAAACAGTGGCGGAGCCAAAAAGTTTCGATGAGTGGGGCTTATAAAGAGACATTCAAAATCAACTATCATGACTATCGATATATTGTAAAATAGTTAAAATTTAAATTGTATGCAATATAAGTATGTAATTATGAAAGGAGAAAAACATACCATTCATTGCTTCAAAAGAGTTGACAGTTTGTATTTACGAGTTTTTATGTTCTGAAAACATTGTAAGATATCTTTCATGTCTATCTTTGCAAACATGTCTCGCTCAATGTAGTGTACCATAAGATCATTTAACCAGTCATGGCTGGAGATCTAATGCGACCGTATGGACCATGGGCCATCGCGGAGGACTTTTTCGCTGGGCCGCGGGTGGGCTCCAGCCCCACCCAGCCCCACCATTGCCTCCGCCTATGGTGTGAAAGCAGCTGCAATAATAAAACACACTACTTACTTCATCTATCATTCATATCATCTAGAGTAAGTAACAAATATAGTTTGTACAATAGCTATCTCTAAAAGTTATCTCTAGATGAACACTTTTAGTTATAACATTAAAGCTTGTACAATAACTATCTACCATCCATGTCATCTAGAGTAAGTATACTTGCTTCAACACTGACTTTTGGCTGGTGACAGCACGTACTTCTCGTGTAATGCTGCTTGTTAAATAAGAGCCGTTCTCTTCACTCTCCTCTTTTCTTGTTCTTTCACATACTAGGATAAAGTTAATGTGTACATATTAATAATAAGTTGGCATGATCTTATTATTCGTGCTCTAAGGATAGCACCGGAGCTGAGCCGTCCAAATTTGTTTTTCTCGTACCAGACGCAAACTCGGATGATCACAGACTTATTTACGTTCTCCCGTCGTTGTAATTGTAGCCTTGTAGGACCCCCTTCGTCATACTAAATTCTGACCTGTTTTGGAACGACAACGAACTATCCTGGCTAGTCACCGCCGCGATACTAAAATTTCATCTGGGTGGTGAATTGAGCCGAGCCTATTAGGCTTTTGGCGCTCTGAAATCTGTTTGATTAGTGTAATCTGTTCGATTAGTGTCCATTATTATACACAGGTGTCGTTGTTGACACGACTAATGTAATGGTGCGGGCAAATTTTACTGATGCAAACGTATGCCAATTCTATTGGATGCTAAACTATCCAGATACAGGTGGAAACGGCCGTAGTTGTTACTGGCTTGGAACCAAAAGGCTGTAACATAGATGCATGGCTGATGGCTGGCCGACACAGGAGTGTGGTCAAAATGGATGTTAAGTTCCATTGATAGCTAAATGTTGGCTATGCGGTACCAACCAGCGCCAAATGGCAAACGACCTTTTGGGAATCGGAACATGTCTATCCATTTTTGTTGAAACCTGTAGGGTAACATTCCTAGTGATTTTTGTTGAAACTCTACGCAGCTTGTGTTCCTCCAAACGTCATACCTATGATGATGATGAGATCACTAAGCATGTGAAGCAACCGCACATGCTAGTATGGATGCATCCTTAGGACATGCATGGTGGTATAAACAATGGTTATCTGTAGTATATCGATATTATATCAACTATAGATAGAACTAAAGATAATTCATACAATAGGTTATTTATATAGTTATTTATAATGGTCTCTTATACAATTAATAGATGAAAACTCATACAATAGATTGTCTATATAGTTGTTTATAATGGTCCATCATACAATTAACATATTATCTATACAATGGTACACACAATATAAAACCTTGATAACCCTAAGGTAAGATTAGACATTATAGAAATATCATTTGGGTATAATCAGATATTTATTCATATGCTTAGATATTCTTTAGATATAGGATAACGGATGGTCGGATATGCTATTCGTTATGAATATAAATTTTGAACATATTGGAAAATATAGTTTGTAGTATTTTGGTATAAAAATCAGAATAAAAATATTGTTTGACACTGACGAGATATGACAATAGCCAGGAGTGCGAGGGTGGACTTGCACATAGTATAGGGGGAGTATTCTTGCCTGGGTTGAATTAAGTACCGAACATAGTGTTGTATAATCTAAGATAATAAGTGCAATCATAACTGCTATTATGTGATATCCTTAACCTATTAAGTTACTCGGGTCTAACTTTGCGCATTGGAAGGCCGAAATAATAAGAATATTCTGAGATGGTTTGCTTGTAAGGGTGTCCACACAGAGGTGTGGGTGATACACATACTAATACAAAGGTGTATGCTTTGTTATGGGGAAAAGGACGCGACAGGGTGTACCATCGTCAGCAATGTGTTTGCGGAACTATATTTTCACCGTCATAGCAAGGATTTGATATCACCAGGTTGGTGCAAAGTTAGATCTAGGTAATGTAACGGTCTTTGTCATGACCTCTTGGCCACACGTCAAAGGAAGCATAAAATAGTGGCAAAAAGAGTTGATCATGTCTTGTGGGTAAAGATCTACGCCTCTGCAGAGTATAAAACTTTTCAAAAAACCGTGCTTGCGGTTATGAGAGACTTGGTGTTTTGATATTTTCATAAAAAAGGTTTAATTGGAAATTTTTGTGAAAAGCATTGTTTTAGATGTTATACAAAAAAAGTTGGCAGGGAATGGTTTGATGATCACAATTATGAAGGATTGTGAGTTGTTACATTTTATGCTACTATTACTTGTTATTTACATATCTATCAAACTTGCTTTTACAAATTCTGTTTACAATCTACTACTTGATATTTATATTTCAAATTCACTTTGATGTAACTAGCCATGATATCCTTTTCTTTGATATAGTCTGTATTTATTATAAATTTGTGATACACTACAAATCTTGCTGAGTACAAAAATACTCAATCTTGCTTATTGTTGATATTCAGTGGGCGAAGAAATTGAAACCCCCAACGACATGTACTTTACTGTAGGATACGGGGATTATATTGATGAATTCTTCTAGGTTGTCCTTATCAGTTGCCTAAGAGTTAATTTGGACATACTGGTGGATTTTGTATCTTCCGTTGCACTTTAATCGGCTTTTGAAGCCTTATTGTATAAATAATATTTTCTTAATGTAATTGTAATATTGTATATGGATATGATGATAATATTATAAATGTGCACACTAACTACTGATCATAGGACTAATATGGTATCCTTATAAGACTTTCTTAATATTCCACGTAGGAAGAAAGGGCGTCGACAGTCTCTCGCATCACTTTGTGTTCCAACGCCTAACAAACCCGATAGACTAGCCAATCGTCGGCATAGAGGATCACCACCAGCGGCGGATCCAGGTCCCGGGCAGAGTAGGCTGTAGCCCGAAACCTGGTACCGAAAGCCCACTATTTACAAAAATTTATTGAAAACAGATATTTAATCTAAGATCAGCTGGTCCAGCTCGAGGCTTGAACCTGGGACCTGATCCACCACCACCACAGCGGCACAGTATCAACGCGCGGTGATGGCCACCATGGAAAGAGCTTCACGGATCACCACACGGGCCGCAATTGGCTCCTCTAGAATAATGTGCTCGATGATGCTTGTGACATGGTCCATTCCTAGGATTGCTTGTCGGTTAATTGACCCGCCGTAGCAGTGCCGCTGTCGCCGTCGCATGCCACGTACGTAGCATATCTCCAACCATGTCGTCGGTTGCCACCCTTGAGCTCACCGCAGATACCGCCAATGTTATCAACCATGCCTCGTCCCACGTAGTCACTCTTGCCAACGTTATCAAGCTTGGCCATGGTGCCAATGGCAACCACTACTGTGCCCCTCTCCCTCTTGTTCTATCTAAACGAAGAATTAGGCCGACATATGGACAAGGGGCAAAACTGTCCTTTTTAGAAGGTCAAAAGTTGCAAAATGATTTAATACGAAAAAAGAGATAAAATGGTATTGTGTAGAACAATCTCTTTAGAGTGGTGTTATTTGAAGAGAAAAATTTTGGAATGGTTTTTCAGTGATGGACAAATTATAATGTTTGGAGTGGTATAATTAATTATTTTTAAAAAGAGAAAAATGTACACACATTTTGGACTAGAAAGATCAAAAGGAAAAAATGACAGCACCACAAAAACGCTTGGTATCTACTTTGCGACACTGATGATGTCACCCCTAAACACAACGATGTTCGAGCCATCCCACTCCACGTAAGGTTTTACATTTAGTTTACGATTGGATGTCACTCTTCGAAATTTGAAATTTCGGCAAAATTTTATTATTTCAGACAAAATTTTAAAAGAAAAATTCAAATCCAAATTTTTTTTGATCGAGATTTCCAAAATTTTGGTCAAAAATCCAAAATTTCGTTCGAAATTTACCGAAATCTTGTTAAATTTTAACTGAATGAAAAATATTTCAAGTGATATTAAAAAACTTTACATTTTTTGGAAGGCCCTAACACATCACTAATATTGTCATAAAAATTTTAGACGATGTTCAAGCCTGGGGAATTTTTAAAAATTCTAACAGTGCTACTGTTCTAATAAAAGGTTGACCAACAAATTTCAACCAAATGAAAAATAGTGCAAATTACGTTAGAAACTTTTAAATTTTTTTGTGGATGATCCTGACACATCTATAATATTCCCACAAAATTTTTAAATGATGATCAAGCTTGAGAAATTTGCAAAAATTCAGATAGTGCTACTAAAGGCTGACTAGCAACTTTCAATCGAATGAAAAATGGTTTAAACCATGTTAGAAAATTTTAAAATTTTTTGTGGGTGGTCCAAATTCTAGTAGAAACGGAAACGGTTCCAGATTCTTGCTAGAAACATTTCAGGTAGAATTAGAATCACTGTCTGGAAACCGTTTGGTACGGTTCCAGATTCTAGTAGAAACGGGGTTGAGGGTGATTCAACTACGGTGTGGAAAAAGAAGAAACGTTTCGAGGAGAATCGTTCCGAGTTTTAGCCCGTCTGATTGGGTTTCTCCCAGATTCTAGTAGAAACAGCTCGGATTCAAGTTGCCAAAGGCCCTGTTTGGTACAGTTCCAGATTCTAGTAGAAACGGAAACGATTTCAGATTCTTTATAGAAACATTTCAAGTTGGATTCTGTGAATCAGGTGAAACTGGGTTGAGACCGCAGAATGAAAAACGAAGAAAGATCTGAGGAGAATCATTCTGAGTTTTAATCTATTTAGTTGGTTTCTTCCAGAATCCAATAAAAACAGGCCTTAAAATCTTATTCCGACTAAAATCTAAAAAATCGACAGAGATTTATTTTGAACCTTGACCCCGCGGTCTTCTAGCCGACTTGCTTGTGGGCTGTGGCTTCCCTCCCACCAAACTCCGAAGTCCAAACAAAACGCATGTCACGCCTATGCGATACGCCACCCCTCTCAAGCTCTATCACTGAATATAAATGCTGCCCTCTGACGAGCCATTATTAATATGTGGCCTCGTACTTTTACCATCGATTTCATGACGCTTATTAAAATACCACTCATCTCGATCGCACTTTGCTCATTTGCCATTTCTGGGACTCTACATATTTTCGAGCCTTTTTTAACGTTTTTCTCGAGTGAAAAACCGGTTTTGCCCCTGGGCCACGTTAGAAGAAAAAAGTGTATTTTCTCGTGGTGCACTGACACATGGCCCCATACGACAGTGACCATGAGCGCACAGGAGTGGATGATAGAGGGGGCCCGGTTGGCTGTCTCTGGAGAGGCGCGGTGAAGCGGTGGTTGCCGGTGGCGGACGACGGCGGGAGAGGTCCGGGCGAGTGGCCGATGAGCTCGAGGGCGCCGAGGGGATCCCGAAGGTGGGCTCCAAGCTCCTGCGACGCGGCCGGTGAAGGCCGGGTAACGGCGAGGGCGAGCACCGAGGGGCTGGCCACGGCCGAAGAAGAAGAAGTGAGCGCTCGAATGGATGGCGGGAAAAGAAACGTTAGGGCGTGAGGGTCCTTTTCCCCCTACCTAGTTTGGTTGGAGATGAGCCGGAGGGGTGTAGCGATGGCGGACCGGAGTCGGGGAAGAAGAGCTTCGGCGCGGCGGCACTACGATCAATAGAGACCGAAATTGATTAGGGGGAGAGGGTTCAACAGGTAGTCACGACGCTCTAGCTAAAAGGAATTGAAGAACGCCCCACCTGGGCAACCCAATTGCATCACGGCCACCAAGCTCACTTCACGGCAATGGCGGATAGGGAGAAGATTCGACTAAATGGTTCTTCTAACGTGCCCTAGGGGCAAAACCGGTTCTTCACTCGAGAAAAAACGTTAAAAAGGCTCGAAAATGTGTAAAGTCTCAGAAATGGCAAATGTGCAAAGTGCAATCGAGATGAGTGGTATTTTAGCGAGCGTCATGAAATCGGTGGTAAAAATACGAGACCATATCTCTACTATTCTAAAGCAGCACTTGGTGGTAGTGGTCCATTCTTCCCACGTCATTAATTGTCGCTTAATTGCCCTGCTTAATTGCCCTACGCAAGAAACGAAGCGTTGCTTTAATTAGCCAGCTTTCGCAAGAAACAAAACGTTAAAGATAGATGTTTGATTTTGTGAAATATTTTTTTTTTTAATCTTTATTTTTCGTTATCAATTTTGTTTTTCGTAGCAACGCACGGGCATGTAACTAGTTTTAATAATGGTAGAGCGTGAATTAGCGGGGCAACCTGGAATACTCCTGACTCCTCCGTCTCCTTCCGTCTTTGGCCCATCCGCCTATCCGCCGCCTCCCTCCCATAGTCCCATCCTCCTCCCTTCTCGGGCTCGGCCGCCATTCCAGAGTTTCCTTAAACCCTCCTCCGCGCGAACCAAACCAAACCCCAAGCACCGCATTTCTTACCTCCTCTCGAAGCCACGCCATGTCCTGCGTCGCGAGGTCGCGCCTCCTCCTCCCGCTCCTCCCCAGGATCTCCGCCCTCTCCTTCTCCACTGCCTCCCCCGCCGCCGCCGCCGCTTCCTCCTCTTCTGCGGCGGCTGCTGCGGCCTCCGAGTCCTCTTCCTCCGCCTCCGGCGATCCGGCCTCCTCGCCGCCTCCGGCGGCCCGCAAGCCGCTGGGTCCGCTGAAGACCGTCGCCCTGGCCGCCGTTGCGGCGGCGCTCGGCGGCACCGGCTACGTCAGCTACGGTGCGATTCCCGATCCCTATCCCTCCGCGGGATCTCGCGCTTCTGCTGCTGAGCGTTGCGGTTTTGCTCCCATTCAATTTAGCGCGGGCTCGGTTTGATTTGGTGTTGTAGGGTGTGATTCGTGTAACCGTGATCCCATTTTTTGTTCTTTTGTTGTGTGTAGCTTATTCTCTGGATGAAGTGGATCAGAAGACGAGGGAGTTCCGGAAGAACTCGAAGCATCCCATCCGTGACGACCTGTCTGGTTTTGAGGTAATGCGGTAACCTGCCATGTTTGGGTACTGTTGTTAACTTGTTGCTGTTTGGTTAGTTGTACCTTGTGTGAATTAGCAGCACTGCCTTGTGGTATTTGGAGGGGATTAAGAAGTGTGACCTTGGGGATCTGATGAGTGGTGTAAAATACTTCCCACGAATCATGGCATCATGGTGAAACTGTTGATCTGGTTGTATGGTAGTTCAGATTTAAGTCACCCCCTGCCTTGTGGCTTGACTGAATAAAAGGGAGAAGGCTAAATGGGAGAAAAGAAATTTCTCTCCTTATCATGATTTGACATTTTGACTACTAAAATGGGATATTAGTTGCCATTTCCCCCCACTTATTGTTCCATTCCATCCAACTAACTATAAATGATTTCCTCATGAAGAATTTGCATGTCTTGTGGGAGTCTCTGACAAAACCTGAAATGGAACGCAGAACAAATAATTTTTCTCCACTAGATTTCAACCATGTCTAATAGAATAATCGTTTTTTTTCCTGTCTGCAGAAGTTTCAGGCTATGGCTTATTCAACAGCTATGAAAGGTATTAACTATAACACACTCCTTTCTTTATCTTTAGTATTGCCTCTGGAGTCTGGATTTGCCACATGTCATATAGATCATTCTTTATCCATCTAATCAGCAATTCACCATTCTGTCATCATTGCTTCGTATATAGACTTCGGCACCATCTGGGCAATCTTGGGCAATTTCTTCTCCACTTCACAGTGAACAACTATTTAACTAAGTCTCTTCACTCCCAGAAATATAATTGTGTATGCCCTAAAGTAATGGTAGTCAACAATAACTAGCTTATTGTATGCATGTTGCAATCGTTAAGTTTTCAATCCCTAGAAGTAAATTCCAAATATGGTACCACAGTTCACAATTGAAAGTAACTAAGCTATGTGTAAAGTGTCTAGGTAATACCATTTTACAATTTTTTTTTGTAGCCGAAGGTTACTTCCTCCATTGATTGACTAAACCTGATGTGGTAATTATAGCAACTTAATCATTAGACTATCAAATAACATGTGTTACATTTACCGCAGCCAATATGTGTCATTTGGTACAAAAAGAATTGTTAGTTAAAAAGCATGTCGTTCTGACTGTAAATTAATGCATGATGATGCCTGTTATGCATATTCTAGATTGCTATATACAGCCGCATATCACAAACAAGGAGTATGACATGAGCCTATTGAGTATTGATTAACCTGAGCGCCCTAGATAGCTGTGATTCTACAGTTAACATCTCTATCTACTTCACTTTTTGTTAACTGCCTGCTTACATTGCGTGTTGGTTGTGTCATCTTCTTCTTTCTGCTTCCTTAGTACTCAAGGACCATATGTTTTGTTCTGCAGTTCCTGTTGCCATTATTGAGTTCTACTTGGATGTCAGGAGCCAAATTGAAGATCAAATTCGGGTCAGTAAAAAATGGTAAACCTTTTGTTCTTCGTGGTCCATGTTGGATATTGTGAACAACCTTAATAATACTAGTACTTATTTTTTACTACAGGGCTTTAGTGAACCATCATCAGACAAACTTCTTCCGGATCTACTTCCTCAAGAGCAGCATGTCTTCACCCTAGTTCTGGATTTGAATGAGACTCTTGTATATTCAGATTGGAAGGTGAATGTTTGTGTTGCTACGAAGTTTTCAATCTTTTCATTCACTATGCGCCTTATGCACTGTGCAATAGAACCAATATCATTTAATAATATCCCAGAAATGTGCCCTTGAACTTTACCATCTGTGCTGTAGGCTGAAACCTGAATGATCTTGTGCTTATTTAAGTTTTGAGTTCTGATGGTAATCACCCTTCAGAGTTCAGACTGAACTAAAAAGGGATATCCTGGAGCAGTATTTCAAATTGTTTTACTAATTTGTATGTTCGATTGGAAGCATGTGGTTTGTTTTTCTTCAGTTCACCCATTGACCAACTTGATCTTTGGTTCCCATGGATCAGTTTCATGACTGCCATTAATATTTAATATTTACCAGATTCTTAATTTCCTCCTTTTCAATTTTCTTTCCTTTTTTCCAGTATGTTTTTAGATGTCCTTCAACATGTTTCTTTCATCAAATATTTGTTCTGAAAACAAGAGAATCATTTGATGTAGTTTGGGTGGATGTTTTATATAACATTGCCAAATCTGGTAGAAGTCTTTCTAGTTTTATAACACGTGCACTTTATATGTTCATTACCCCCTGAGGAGCTGAGGACTGCTTGATGAAGAATTCCTTACTAATGTTTTTTTAATATATATTATATAGCGTGAGAGAGGATGGAGGACTTTTAAGAGGCCAGGAGTTGACGCCTTTCTGGAACATCTTGCAAAGTTCTATGAAATTGTTGTGTATTCTGATCAGCTGAATATGGTAAGTATGCCAGAATTTCTTCAACTATCTGGTTGTTTTTCCAAACATCTAACTGGGATGAAACTTTGTCACATGTGTAGTATGTTGATCCCGTTATTGAAAGACTGGATTCAAAGGGGTTTATTCGGCACAGGTTATCAAGAGTTGCAACTAAATATGAACACGGAAAACATTATCGGGTATGTGGTCTTACCTGCTGTTCTTGTAGTAAATTGCGTTGCTGAATATCCATCCTTTTGCAGTGCTTAAATACACTATATACCGGTTGAAACAGTTTTGCATATTGATGCTTTAAATACCCGTTTATGTCAGATAAGTTCCATGGGATCCTGTGTTATGCATTTTTTGGAATACTCTTGCTAGTGAATTACAAGATACTAGGCGGCCTATATGTTGGCATCATACCATGGATTGAAACATGGTAGATGCTACTGGTCAACAATGTAAGTGGTGAAATTGATGTTATGATAAAGTTATTTTTGCCCATGTATTAATTATACACCAACCTTGTGCACTTTGCATTCCGGGCTTCCACAACCAAGAAACAACACATCATGTTGTTATACAGCAAAAACATCTAGAAAGCATATTCTGGATGGTTTACGATTTCCCATTTGGCTCACTGGTGAGCTTGCATTGTATTGTAAATAATTCTGGGCTTTCATTTTATCACATCCAGTTCGTTTTTCTTTCATTTAAATGTTTGGTTAACATTGTCAGATTTTTGAAAGGGACGAAGGGTGAATATTCATCTCATTTGCATCTCAGTTAAGGCCTTTGCCCTTGTCATAACGGCATGTAACTTGTATCTCTCTCTTTTGCTATGGCATAACAAGAGATTCCAATTTTATAGAATCATGTGCATAATGATTAATATTATGATGTGACATGCAGATTGCCCATTCTTAAAGCTGTATAATTCGTATGGGTAATATAATAAAAAAATACTTAATTAACATCACTACTCTAGAAAGTAAGGCAAATATAAGGGATAAAGAGGTACTTTATTATCATAATTGGAAAGGTTGAGCAGTACATACTACATAGCTCCAAAGCATCTGGCTTGCAGTCCTTTGTTTTATTTATTTTTTATCTGCAAACCAGTTCAAGCAACCCAAGCCTAAGAGGATGCAACCACACCAGACACATCTTGGTAAGTCCTGTAGGTATGGCTTGGAGTGAATACCCCCAACTCGTCTCCTCTGTTATGCTTGAGCCTCTTAGCGTCGTCTCTTGAGACACGGTATGCACTTGCTATAACATCATTTGGGAGGGCATGTAAGATGGAACTCTTTCCTGCGATGTGGCTCACCATGGAGTCAGGGTTGGTCTTAAATGCAATATATGCACATCCTTCTCTTTGTGCCTTCTTCAGAACTACATGGTGTTGTGGTATAATTAGCAATTGTCCACGACGAAGCTCTCCATTGAGAACAATTTTTCCTTGGTTGTTGACAACTTGAATCCGGGCACGACCTTGAATAATATACACCACACAGAGCATTGATGTTCCAGAATGATGAAAGAAGCGCATTCTGCAATAGAACAGTTTTGTGAAAGAACGCATTGTTAGCATAATATGCGTGTTAAGCTTTTGACCAAGACAAATGCGTTGTCTACATTTTACCTGGTATAGATTTACTTTGACAGCACTTATCTGCACCATCTCTCGGGTCGAGCTTAAGAATTGGGAACTTCTGGCTGTTGAGATATGTAGGGCCTGTTTGGGGGAGTGGTAACTTTTCTGAAAAGCTGCCTTTTGGTTTTCTGGGCTGAAAAGGAGATGTAGCTTTTTATAAAAGACTGTTTGACAAATAACTAATTTCCTCTCGGGTTGTATGTATCAGCAAGGTTAGGCTTATCAATGTTCTGCCTTACCCTCATGGTACAAAAAGTCTCATCCAAACCGTTAGAGTAACCACCACCATATTGCAATTGCTGATATTGTCTTCGTTGGTAATGCTCTCTCGGTTGCACTTGTTCTTGTTCCTGCTCCTGCAATGATGCATATGGTTGGAGCAATGTATTACCACGCTTGACGCAAACTATTTCCCCTTCGATCATTTTGTCACTGGAGCTGCCTTGCCCACCCCCCTGCTTACGCCAAGAGCCTCGCTAAGCAGTTCAATGCTGAAGCTACTGAAAATATTCTGATAGTGCTCCTCAACATCACACCTGTATGCTTGCTGGCCTCTCTTATTGCCAGCTAACAAGAAATCCTAGCAATTCATTTAGAAGAATCAATATGCTATCAGATCACCATCCAAGAAAGTATAAAAACGATCAAAATATTGATCTAATATTGACTTTGGATATGTTATGCTTAGTTACCCTTTGTCTAGGTTCAAGTTGGTTAGCACCGTTGTTTATATCAACGACATGTATGGCAACAACTGGCACTTCACCATTGTTGTAGCACCAATGAACTACACCAGCAGGCAATGCGACGACATCTCCTTGTTTGAAACGGTGGATCTTTTGATGCTCATCTCTGAACTTATGGCTTTGGCTTTGACCCTCGGAAACTTGGGCTTGCCCAGTTTGTTGGAACTGCTGTTGGTGGGTCTCGAGACAACCTGGGAAAGTCGGCCCTGTTATACCTTTCCCTGCAAGTATTACACGTCCATGTTAATCACAAGCAATATAAGCGTGTCGATTGATTGATATCTACTAAAATAAACACACAAACTTTGGATGATATACATTAAAGTTGTTCCACTGGTGTAATGAGGTAGTAGAAGGTCTTTTGGTTCAATAACTCGGCAGACGATAGATACACCGGTACATTGAAACATAACTCGGCAGACGACAGATACACTGGTACATTGAAACAACTCATTAGATACATCATAAAACTCAGTTGTACCAGCTTGGGACCTTATACTTCTAATCGGCTCGAATGCTTGGAGCCTATCAAGTTTGCACTCTCTTGGACTTCCTTCCACGATGAAACCTCTGCCATTGACTAGTACCCTGGCCTAATAGCTAGGCTATACAGCCATGGCACAAGAGGAAGAAGCAAACATTGAAGAAAACTATGGAGCAATTGATGGTTGCCATGTTCTTGTAGGACTAATGAACCCTGATGCTTTTGAGAACTGAGAAATGATCATACATCATTGTGCTTTTGGGAGTCGCACCTTTTCTTATAAGCTCTCTTTTGTAACATGGCATGGAGTTGCAAAGCTTTATGTACTTACATGCTTTTGCTTATGTTGCCTGTGCCCTGTAGTTTGTCATGTTTTACGCATAATTATTATTGATATTGACTTATGTCTTGTGTTTATGTTCTAACACTTTAAGTGAGGCCACTTTTGGATTGGTTTGTGGTCATCACACTGTTAATTAGATTTATATGGTTTTGGAGTGGTACCATGATGCAAGAAGCGTGGGTGAGTAATGAACTAATGATGCATAGGTTGGTAGAAGCATGCTAATATGTTTGAGTTACTTTATGTCATATATTATTTCTTCTTTCGCAATGTGATTTGGAGGTTGCAGACTTTGTACATGTTCGCCTTTGCTTTTATTGCTTGTGACATGGCTTATCATGTTTGGCACAAGATTGGTCGTGATCATGACTTACCTTGGGTGAGAGAACTTCTGGGGTTCATCAAGAATAAACACTTACTCATCAAAGTTTCTATTCTTTTTTTGTGGTCCCATGATGTTTACACATTATTCATGAGATTCTCTTTTGTAACACAGCATCTTGTTTCATGACTTATGTTTTGTTTGTATGACCGAATACAAAAGACTGTCGTGCACTTTTTAGTGTTTCATTTTGGTTGCCTACAATCATCATCAACTTTTCATAACTGTGAACAAAAACCAAGAAATAACATCAAGAATAAAAACAACATCCCAGTGTTCACTAATTGTTTGAACATCACGTCACCTTTCTAAAAAATTCTCTCATGCAAACAGTTCCTTGTGACCTAGTTTGTCGTCGTCGTCATCATCATTGAGTGGAAACTGGTAGTATTATTTGGTAGGTTGTCACCACCACTGGGTTCGAAAATTTTAGAATCTTCCTATATTTACAATTACCGCAATGGCCTATCATGCATTTGCAAGTTGGAGGTTTGCCGCTTATGGTTTCCTTCCAGCTAGAGATGAGTTGGCTATTGTTAGCTTTGATCCTACTTCCTCTTTGTAAGCTATTTAACTATTTCCATCGATGACGGGTACATGGGTACGATCTAGTTCTTCGTTTGCAACTTATTCTTCACTAAGGTGCTTGTGTTCTATTACTCACAAAATCCTGAAGCCACTTAATGGACGTTGGTAGTAAATGCTGAATAAAGTGGGTGTGCATTTGATGGCATTCATCCCATTTATTTCAATATGGCCATCCCCTATTAGGTGCTTCTTAGTGAAGATTAAAGAATCTTGTTATTTTAGGTCTGAAGTGAAATGTGGTAAATATTTTGCTAAAAAAACTGGTCACTATTGTAAGTTCTTAGTAACATAATCTAAGAGGCAATGCTATCCTTTTGTAATTTTTTAAGTAACTGAAGCTCTCTTCAGTGGCATTCATATTCTCTCTCTCTCTCTCTTTACGTTCTTTTTACGTTATGTTGCCGTTTTAGGATTTGTCAAAGCTGAACAGAAATCCTGCGCAAGTTATCTATATCAGTGGGCATGCTCTTGAATCTTGCCTGCAGCCTGAAAATTGTGTGTCGATCAAACCTTGGAAGCTTGAAAATGATGACACTCAACTGCTTGATATTATTCCATTTCTCGAATGTAAGCCCTGTAATCATTTTCTCCTCTTATCCTATGATCGTAGGCTTTTCCATTTTTGTGGTCTGCTAAGTATTTCTGTTTTTGGAATCATAAACCAACAAATGCTGCAGATGTTGCTATGGCAAGACCTTCTGACATCAGGGCTGTTCTTGCATCCTATCAAGGTCGTGACATCCCTACTGAGTTTGTCGAGCGATCAAGGGAACACCAGAGGTAAGCAGATGATTGCTGCCTCGAGGAGTACATTTTTTGTTCTTGTTTAATTGACAATCAGCTTGCCATGTGTTGTTGAGCCTTCACTGCAAAGAAGCATCACACTAAACTGGATGGAAAAATCTCCTCTCAACAATAATGTGCCACTGAACTCCTGTGTCCAACAAGAAGATAATTGATTAGGTTAAGCAAAAATACATGAGCTGATCTTGATCGATGGTCGTTGGCTATTGCTTTTGTTTCCAGATAATGGATATAATCTTATAGAAAAGGAACTTACCTACTCATTGGACAGTTTACATCACCATATATGTACTCTAATTACATGTTTTTTATAGGAAAGTAGTAGTTACCCACCGGAGTCTGAGTTCAAATAGTTTTGAGCCAAATTACTGGAGCACTGTTAGGCTCATATTTGTTAGGTTGAAATGTTGAATCAAAATAATGATGAGCCAAAGTCCGGTTGGCTTCACGCATTTTGACCAGTTTCTGGTTGCCCTTGTGGTGGTTTGAAGATAATTGCATATACACATCCTATAGAGCGGCAAATGACTTCCATATATACCATGAAGCTGCCTAAAGATTTGAAGATAATTGATGACATGACGTTCCATTTGTGTCTTTTAGGGTTTGCCACTCCTTAGAATGTAATCAATTATTTGCCACTCCATAGATGGGGTATTTCATTATTTACCACTTTGCCCCTCCCTTCTTCCTCCCCTTTCTTCCTCCTCCTACAGACTTACTTCTTGCCACCTGCCATGGCCATGGCCCACAGCCCACCTTCCCAGCGCCACCGCCGCCTCTCCTCCTCCCTCCTCACCAGCATCTCCTTCCCTCCCCCCTCCTCACCAGTTACGGCCCTCCTCCTTCCTCACCTTTGCCGCCGCATCCTGTAGCCCTCATGCCTTTCTTATCACCGGCCATGGCCGACGACCCTCCTTACCAGCGCCGCCTCCTCTTCCCCTCATTTCTCACCAATGCCGCCTCCCCTTCCTCTCCTCCAGAGGCGGTGCAAGAACATCCTTAGCTGGCCACGGCCAATGAGTCTAGGCTCGCTGGCCACCACTGACAAGCTGCACACTATGCTGGTCCTCCTCGCCGCCTTCACCACTCTCGTCTTCCTCATCACGCCCTACATGATGTTGCTTGCCCTCAAGGCAGCGGAGATACTGTGCTGCCGGGCAACTGGATCCATGGCTGGCAAGAGGGGTAAAAATGCCCACAATGGCAAATAATGCATTACACATCCTATGGAGTGGCAAATGATTGATTGTGTTCTAGGGAGTGGCAAATCCTAAAACACCAATCTATGGAGTGTCATATGATCAATTCCCGAAAATGGCATTTTGGTGTATGGTCCTCAGTGAGATCCACTGAGATACAGACTTGCAGAGTTGAGTCCCTGGTTTTGACTTATTTACAGCTAGGCTTTGGCTGAATCATATTGGTTGAGTTCCGTGCACCAATCATAGGTGCAGAGTTGAGTCCCTGTTTTCCCCTGGTTTTGGCTTAATCCAAAAGTTTAAGCTGTTAGAGGAAAGGTGGGCAACTACTCAATATTGTCGACAATATCTAGCATGTTTTAAATCAAGGCATGCTTAAACTGTTCAAGAGCAAGATAAATCGGAATTTGCAAGTAAAGCATGTGAACTTGCAATAACTTGCAGCGTTTATACCAGTTCTTCAATTATCAAAACATTTGAAATTGCATGGTTTAGAATGCACTATTTATGTAGCGGTTCTTTTAGAATTAAATGCTAAAAAGAGTAGACATCTACAGTTTGTTATTTCTACGGGCAAATCTGCAACTTTTGTGTAACCCAAACCACCCAAATTACTTGGAACGAGTAACTAACTACTTCCATGTCCACTCCCTTGCTCCAGGAAGGCAGGAACTCTTTCTTCTGTGCTTGCCTGACTATTCTCCATTACTTATCTTTCATTTCTACATTTGTTCTCCTCAGCACATGAATGAACACATCCACCACTTTGCCACACCTCCAGATTCATCCACCAACTGCATTGTCCCTTTGTTTGCCACCATTTATCAGGTGTAGGATAGGTGATTGTAACTTCGTGTTGTTTTCCTTGTCAGTGTCCCAATTACTGTCAGAATTGGACTGGTCTTGTGCATTTTTGGGCCAAATGGTTCGTCCAGGTTAGACACACATCAGGACATGGTTTTGCATGGGTCATTAACATTTCCCAAGTCAAATTACCCCTCTTAAATAGTTGTTAGTGGATACAATGAGATTTAATCTCAGACTCTCTTCAGATTTAAGTTTTGTGCAAACTTTCTTTGGACATCACAGAATCAACCTCAGACAGTTATTTGAATGTCTTAATTATGACATTGTAGGATCGCTATTGATTGAATAAGTTTCATAAGCTCAGGCTTTGTTAACTTATCAACTTCTAGTTTCTGCGTCTAGTGTTCCTGGAGTTTGTGCTGGCTCAGGGCCAATTTGCTGTTGTTGTGTTGTACTTTGCTTTGGCGCAGATTCTTGTTAGTTATGGAAATCTTTAATAATTCCAATATGATTTTGCTGTTATGGCTTCAGAAAAAGACGTTTTCAAGTAGTTACCACATCAAAAATAGAAGAGCATTTAAAAAGCTGCAGATGCCTGCTATGCCAAACACCCTTTATCCAATTTATGCAGGATTGCAGGTTGCCATGTTAGTCTACCAACCATTCTAGTTTTGGTACTGTTGTTATTTGTTGCCATCTCCATCATGTACACTAGGGGTCTGTGCATGGTTGATATTTGTGGTTTTTATCTTTTTATAATATAGTCTTACTGGACACTGAGCATTCATTTTAGGGGTGTGCTGCTGCTTAGCTTCAATACTACATAAAGTCATCTGGGTCGGTTTTGGTGGTGATACAAAGTCCTTAGATAGTGATGACGAACGGCTATCACGGTCGGTCTCGCTTGATAGAGGTATAGCGTCATTTGGGTCGGAACCGACCGATTGACAAATTAACAATATATTCACATTCATAGTATATGCACAATTGACAAATTCACAATATATTCATAGTGCACTTGTGACGGTATTAATTTATGGGATACACATATACTTAATGCAGAAATCAGTAGTACAATTCTCTAACGTAACTCTCCTTAGGCAACCCCGACGTCCCAGTAAAAGGCTCTTTGTCTCAAGCAATTGCATCTAGAGTACCACAAAGATCAGTAGCACAATGCTCTAGCAGCCTTTTCCTTGCAGAACTTTTTGGCGCAAGAGCAGTCTGAAGTATTTTCTGTTATGTTACAAGGATATTATACTATTATAAACTAGTTAAAATATTAACAAGCATACATTAAGAAACAACATTATTTGATAGATGAAGATAAGTAGACCTTAGGGCTTTTACATGTCTGCCATCATATGTGCCACAGCTTCCGCAACAGAGGCTTTCCGGTTCTCTTTGTAGTTCTACAGCTTCGACGCAGTTCCCATTTGTTTGACATCAATAACTGATTGACTTTCAACCATATCTCAATCCCTACAAAAGCGATCATTTTGTTGTGAAAATAGGCTGTCTTGATATACTATCAATTATCACGTCGAATTAAATACTAGAAACATGTATATTATCTCTATAAGCCCAACTTTGGCTTCTTCGAGCTCTGCATTATCCTCGCGTTCCTTAATGATGAGTACATTTTTGAAAGATTCAATATCTTGCGATTTGTCGTTTATGTCTTTCATTCTTTGTTTCATGTCATAAATCTTTTATGTTATACTTTCCCTTCAATTGTTCTCTCTCTAGTTTTTGTTTAGCATCCAACAGTTTTTCCATGTCGTCTATCTTGTTTGTAGGCTCCATTTTATATATGTGTGCAATTTGCAGTCGCTTGGACATAATGTGCATAATTCAATTAACGAAGACAGTGAAATAAAAACTCTAGATACTGAATATGATGATCAAACTCAAAAGAAAGTTCGGCCAAGCAGGTATATCAACAATTGACTAATCCGAGGCTATCAACGTAGCAAGATAAGCAATCATAATCAGTATATTCAGCAATAATCAAACGAGTATGAAACTAGATACTGAATATAATGATTAAGCTCAAAGACAATGATATAAAAACAATACTTTCTACCATTAACAATAAGATATGATGATCAATACTACATACTGAATATGATGGTCAAGCTCAAAGACAGTGAAATAAAAGAAATATGGCGGACGGTAGCCGGTGGGTAGGGGCGGTGCGGTGACCGGATGTGACGACGGCGACGTTCATGGTCGGATCTGGTGTTTCACCGTCGCGCTGACACATTCCTTGTTGGCCTCTAGGGGAGGCAGAGGGGCCACGGGAGGTGGAGGGGCGATGCGGGCGGAGAGGAGTGAACTCCTTTTATAGAATGGAGAGGAATCCGAGAGGTCAAGCACGAGGTGGGCACCTTGGCTTTTGGTTTTTTAATTAATCGGGAGAAACTGAGAGGTCGAGGCATTTGGTATTTGGTATGTGTACTATCACTAACCTCAGAACCGATAGTGATAGATATGACATCATTATCGGTTTGATATAAGAACCAATAGTGATGATGATGGATCTGTTCTAACCTCAGAATATATATATATATATATATCACTATCGGTTTTGAGGTAAGAACCGATAGTGATGATGGTGATGGTATCACTATGGGTTGTAAGGCCAGACCGATAGTGATAATTTGCACCATATTTTGCGCCCACGACGAATTATCTATCACTATCGGTTTCTTCCTGAAAAGTTGGGAACCGATCCAAATGAAGAGAGTGTTGTATCATTCTGGAGTAGTGCTTCCTTCTTTTTTAAAACCTAATTTGTTGGGGGGTGACAGGAAGTTAGCTTCTTACCGTTGTAGGTTGTGGGATGTTTTTGAGGTACTTCCACTCGTTGTAGAACTGTATGATTCCGTTTGAATCACAACATATCAGAAATATGACAGGCTTGTCTATGAACATTGAAATCGATGGCATGCCAAACGTGCTTTAATGTTTTGACAATTCTCAATACTGCTTGTTCACATGACAGTACAGGGATCAGTTATTTCATTAAAAACTTATAAGGGCATGATCATATTGCAGGCGCATGCAAGAACAAAAGCAACAGGGACGCTTATGGCGTCGATGATGACTATGTCCTGCTGGAAGGAAAGCAGATCAATCTGAATTCTTTCATGCACACATATAACCTTTGGTGCTTCACTCCTTTGAAAGAACTTTTCTTGTAATTTTGTCTGCATGGATTTCAGAAATCATTGACAGCTATTGGGTGCTTCCATTTTATAGGCATCTTAGAGTGATATCTGACCAAACTATATGAGAATTTTATAATCAGGTACAATCATGTGAGATAAAGATTGCTGTGTTGGCAATACGAGAATTAGATGAAATGAGCTTTTGGTGTAATATTTTGTAGTCAGTGCATGTATTGGATCCATTTTGGGGTAAAAATGCCAGTTTTTTTGAACCCTCTGTATATTGGTGATGTTGGTAAGATCTGGTAGGTTTAGTTGTTTTTAAGCAGCGATGAAGAAGCTATTTCAGGACATTATTTCCTGTTGGCGTCTCCAAGGTGACTGGTTGTGGTTATATCCATGCAAGAATTAACTTCTGGTAAGGGCATTTTAGATGGTTGGTTCTGGTCCCAGACGGGGAAGGTGGTGGTTACTAGAATCGGCTGTTAATTGTTGGTTCTCAAATCATGGTATTGAAATCCAGCTTTGGCTCTAGTGGATGTCCAGTTACTTCAGAGTCTAGCCAACCAACAGTTGGATTTCACTCGGAGTTGCGGTAGAGTTACGGCCAATCCTGGCAAACGAGTCTTTTATTGTCTTGTGAGCCATGTGTTCCATGATATTCTTTTCATTGCTATGGATTTGTGGAGGTGATTTAGTAAAATAAATAAATAATGAACCGGGTGCCTTTGAACTTCCTAGCTGATTCTCAGGCGAGTTTAAATCGGGAATGGTTATCAGTTGGAGCCTGCACCTGCACCAACCTATACTGGCTACTGGAAATGGAAACTAGTTGGGAACTGGCAGGACTTGCTGCCGGTAGTGGCCTGGCGGGTGTATATTGCTTATTAGTTCTTGTCAAATTGAACCTAGTTATACCAGTTATGGTTGATATTTACAAATTTTAGCTAAACGTTTAAATTGTTTGTTATCATGTCAAAGAAAACACAATCATTTATGTTATACCCCAGCATTTTCGTTAGTTTTATCCGGAATAGGTGCTCTCTGGTAGTTCAATGCCCAATTTTGGTTAATTTCAAGATGGATTTTGATTTCCTTGGTCCGCACAGTCCTCATTGTCCTGGTATGTATGTGTTCAGCCTTCCTCGCTCCAGATATAAGGCGCATGTGGATCCATGACGGAGAGGGCTGTGTGAGAACTCGATCAGCATGCATGATTGCCACACCCACATGAGCTCTTTGCACTGAAGCGGTGCTGTTAGAAGCTGAAACAGTTGAAAGCCAGGAAAAGAGAAGACCGACATGAAAAAATTATGCACGGAAACAGCAGGAGCAAAGAAGAAAAAAAGGCAACAGTGTGGATAATTGGAGGTCCGGGGAAGGTAACAGTTTCGTCCATATTTGTCGTGGACGGCAGGAGCATCGCGGGGTAAGTCGCGCGCGCCTCTACCGCAGAATCGCGTACAAGTCGACGTGCGCACGAGCGCGACCCTCTTCGATCTCGCTGGACCGGAGCATCGCGCCCGGCCGTGCGGCATGTCAGCGAAGCTTGTGGCGATGCAGGCGCGCGCTCCCCATACGGCCATACCCCCACCTCTTCTCGGGAAGCGTCGGCAGGAGGGCCCCCGCCGGCCGAGGCGGCGCCGTTCGCGCCGTTGATGGGCCTTCTGCTGCGGCTGCCGTTGCCGCGGGGGCCGATATCCCGCCCGGGCAGGTCACCTGGCAGATTGTCGTCGGCGTCGTAGGTCAGTCGGTCTATATTTCCCATCCCCACGCAAATGCACGACGTCTTTGACGTCTACCGGTCTACGTGGTCTCTAGCAAGGGAATTTAATTGCTACTTTTTGTCCTAATATGTTCATAACAAATATAAAATAATTATGTTATTAACTTATTTTTTATGGCCGATGTAATAATACTATTTTTACATGACCGATCTAAATAGTTTTTTTTATATATATTAGTACCCAAAGTTAACGAAATTGGATTGCACGCTTTCTAAAACGTCATACAACATTTATGAACGGAGAGAGTACCATGTACGCTTGGTTTCCTCTTATGTGAAAGTATGTATAGCTGTGTGATGTTAGCTATCAACAAGTTTTGCTATGCAAGATTTTGAGTAAATTTCACAAACTACATGTTTCTTTTATAAACTACCAGAAACATATATGATTTACTTATATTTCACAAAACTACATATTTTAGAAGAACTTGTGTCACAAAACTGCAGATTTTAGAATTGATGTTTCTTGTAACAAGTCAGACAGTGTGGGCTATATGATAGGCTCATGCGTGAGTGAAATGAGAAACAAGGGTGTGTGAGGTTGCTATATATGCCTACACTGTTGGAGTTATTATAAGAAATGGTCAATTCGAAAACATATAGTTTTATAACACAAGTTCTCGTAGAAATATGTAGTTTTGTGAACTAAAAGCTAAATTCTGTAATTTCTGATAGTTTGTACAAAAATTTGTAGTTTCGTAAAATTTACTCTAAGATTTTTGCTGATACGAGGGAGAGGGGAGGATAGAGATAGTGCAGCAGTTATCTCTTTGTAAAGAGATAACCATACATAAATTACAAAATATCATTGTATGAGTTATTATCTATGGTAAACCCTTTTTCATGCTATAATTAAAAGATTATGAGATCACATAAAGACAACTTATAAGAAACAACACATTGTGTAAGTTGTCTTTAATTTTATCTTTATATGACATAGAGCAATATATAAACAACATCTGCCTCTAGTACTCCATCCATCCAAATTTATAAGGCACATTTCTTCTTGGCACATAGACCAAGAAGATATTAAAAATAACTAGAGTACCTTTAATTATTATCACTAAATACTATATTCAATACATGCATATAGAGAATATAAAGTAAAGATGGATATTTATTAGAGGGATATAGGAACTTCGCACTAATTTTGTATTAGAATATATATGAAATACGTTCTATATTTATGGATGAGATTATTAAAAAAATATTCTGTATAAAATTGGACCGGAGGGTATTATACATGTTGAACAATAATCGAGAAATAATGCAGCATGTTGAACAATAATCGAGAAATAATGCAGCATGTTGGGCAATAATAGAGACCTACACGTACCAGTACCACAACCAAGCTAGCATCCTCCACACTCAAAGAGGCCATGAGACTAGCTACATGCTTTGATGCTACCACAATTGGTGATATCAGTTTCAAATGGCTATATTTCGTTAATTTATTTGGAATAATGAATGATAAATATATGCAAAGAAGAAAAAATAATTGGTGATATCAGTTTGATGCGTAAGGTTTAAATTCTTCAAATAGAAAATAGAACAAAGTATATTAACAAAAACTTTACAATATATCTCTTAGAGAATGAGATACTTCAACAAATCACTTATTCAGGAACCTTGCCACAGAATAGAGTTGCTTAGAAAAAGAATCATATTTATTGGAAGTAAGAGCATCTCCAATAGTTCCCAAAACTTATTCCCAAAATCATTTTTTAGGAACAAATGAAAAAATTATCGCTCCAACAGTTACCCTATCGGAATCCCAATATCTTGGCACGCCCAAAAACTCCAGCTGAAGTGGCCAGATATTAGGCGCTCGTGTGCTTTCCCAATCACTATTTTTGGGGGGAAATAGGAACTGTTGGAGAATGATCTTTTTTTTAAAGCCCAAAAACTTTAGGAAGCTTCCAATCCAGGATTATTGGGAGTTAAATTATAAGAAACTGTTGGAGATGCTCTAAGCATGCATGTTTACTCATGTTTCAACGAATGACCGAATTGATATTTATTGACGCTGTTGGTGGTTGCATACTTTATCATTTGCATCTCGAATACTTAGATGATGTTTCCCCCGCCGCTGAATTACTATTTGGTTAACGAAAGTTCAAGGTTCCTCTAAGATGTTTGATTTTGTGTGTTTTGTACAGGATCATCAGCTAATGATTGATAAACTGGATTATCAAGCTTTAGTAAAGTAATCAGCTAACTGTCCGCTGAATTTGACATACTCCATATTTAGGTGTTTAAATCTGGATTATAAAATTGATGGCCACAACGACAAGTAGAAAGAACCTGCACGCACATTATTGACTTCTTAATTCTTATTATCTCATGAATGTTTACTTTCATCACCTCTTCATGCGTGTGATGTCGACTTTGACATTGAACGGTTCTTGTGTGAGAATGCAGCTTTGTCAACACACGGTGGTATAAATAAATTAGAGGCATACATGAATGAAATTAGCCTCTGTTATTATCTACTGATGTATTTAAATCTATTTGGCAATCTACTGATGTAATTGCATTTTGGACATATAATATGGTTTATTGATTCTAATATGTGTGATATATATGGTTTCTGCTTTCACGTATTATCCGAGTAATATCCGTGCCCGTAACTAACCGTATTCAGAATGATCTGTATTCGCTCCGTATTCGTGACCGAGCTAGTCTATATTTGTATTCGAATCCGGTATTGTTCGTATCCGACTCCGATTCCGAGAAAAAATATACAATAGGATACAGAATAAGCGAAATCCGTCCGTATCCGATCCGTTTACATGCCTACTCGATCTTCCTTCCTTTTTTTTGACTTAATTATTCGGTCGCCTCCACTTTGACTGCTAAAACGGCAACCTTTCCTTCCTTTTTTGACTTAATTATTCCGCCGTCTCCACTTTGACTGCTAAAACGGCAAGGGCGACGTCTAGTCTCTGCATCCACGTGAACATTAATTTCCTTTTCGGACGTCTAGTGTGCGGCGGCTCGTCGCCATCTGCAAGTGTCAAAGTAAACCAAAACGTCATTTTTCTTTATAAAAAATGGATAGATGAGAAACTAGGCACGAAGCTAGCTAGGAAGGAGCAAGGCACTTGCAGCTAGCTCTTGTACATAAACGCTTGGATTGGGAAGGCCGCTGGTGCATGCGACGGATCGATGCAGGCTAACTCTAGCAACCAAAGAGAGCAGTGATCGATCGATCGATCGATGAAGGCAGCATTCTTGCTGCCTGCGCTGCTACTCGCGGCAGTGGCGGCCACCTCCGAGAGCCTCACCGTGACGCCGGGCTGCCAGGCGAGTTGCGGCGGCGTCGACATCCCCTACCCGTTCGGCATCGGCACCGGCTGCTTCCGCAAGGGCTTCGAGATCTCGTGCGTCAGCAACGGCGGCGCCGGCCCCATGCCGGTGCTTGCGGCCACCAGCCAGGCCATACGGGTGCTGCAGCTGTACGTGGCGCCGCGCCCGGCGGCCCGGGTGACGCTGCCAGTGGCGTGGCAGTGCTTCAACTCCACCGGCGACCTCACCGGGAGCTTCGACGGCGAGGTGAACATCAACGCGGATGGTGTCTACCGCATCTCCAACACCCACAACGAGCTCTTCATCCTCGGCTGCAACACGTTTGCCTACATCAACAGCGGCGAGCGTGGCCGCTTCCGATACACCTACTACGCGGGGTGCGTGGCCTACAGCAACGACTCGCGGAGCGCGCGGGACGGCGAGTGCGTTGGCGTCGGCTGCTGTCACGTGGACATCCCATCGGGGCTCACCGACAACGTCGTCACCTTCCGTTCCGGTGGTTCGTGGTCGCACGCCAACCAGGAGTTCTGCCCCTGCGACTACGCCTTCATCGTTGACAGGGACAACTACACCTTCCGGGCGGCCGACCTTCACATGGACGTGAACCGGACCCGTATGCCGCTGTGGCTCGACTGGGCCATCCGCGACAACAACAGCGGCGGCGCCGTCCCCATGTCCTGCGCCGCGGCGGCGAAGAACCCGGGGTACGCCTGCGTGAGCGGCCACAGTGAGTGCTTCGAGTCCATCAATGGCCCCGGCTACTTGTGCAACTGCACCAAAGGTTTCGAGGGCAACCCCTACGTCGTCAATGGATGCACTGGTAAGTAAAAATGTTTATACTACTATATATTATGTGAGAAGTGCTTCTATGCTCTCTTCTTTTTAAAAGTTGCACAACTTTTAAAGCATAAATAAAGGGTACTAGAAGGAAAAACATAGAAGCACTGCTCATATTATGTCCTATATTAGGGTCCTATTTAGCAGAGCTCCAGATCCCAGCTCTGTCTCCAATCTGAAACTTGGTAGGTTAAAATAAAGTAAATTAAGTTTATATTTTTATTCTAAAATATAAAAAAAATGATTCACCTAATATATCCATAGTTCTAGCTCCATAGATCTCTTCACCAGATCCACAAATCTGATGGAGGGCCTAGATATATGCCATTCATGCATCCATGGACTAGATACTATTTGATTTATGCATGCGTGATCGATCGACGACACAGATATCGACGAATGTGGACGCCCGGCGGAGTATCCTTGCTACGGCGTTTGCAAGAACACCCCAGGATCATACGATTGCAGGTGTCGTGCAGGCTATCAGAGCAACAACGCAATAACAGAAAGATGTACTCCAAAGTTCCCACTCGCAGCACAGCTTTCCGTAGGTACGTACAATATCCTACTAGTGATGAAAAAATCATGGCATTTTTTCTAGTTAAAAGTTACTTGAAGCATAGCCATTCATATTCTTCTATCCTTTTCTTTTTTTAATGTTGCACAAATATTAAAGTATGAATGAAGGATTGATAGTGATTGATGTTAATATTTGTAACATATCTATTGGTTCAAATTGACATGTCATCTCTATCTTTTTTATCAAAAATATAAATGGGTAATAATTAATGACGACATAGGCATCAATGATCTTAATTTGTAGGCATCACTTTGGGAATTTCCTTGTTGGCTATTGCTCTACTTTCGACACTACTGATGCTCCAAAAGAGGAGGATGAAGGAATATTTCAAAAAGAATGGAGGTTTGACACTTCAAAATGTGGAAGCCCTAAAGATTTTCTCAAAGGAGGAACTAAAGAAAATCACTCAGAACCATTCAGAGGTTCTTGGTAAAGGGGCCTTTGGTCGAGTCTACAAAGGGATCCTTCCGGACGGCACCATGGTGGCAGTCAAGACCTCCATCGAGGTAAACGAAGCTCGAAAGGAGGAATTTACCAAGGAAGTGGAGATCCAATCGAAAATGATCCACAAGAACATTATCAAACTCTTGGGTTGCTGCTTGGAGGTGGACGTTCCAGTGTTGGTGTATGAGTTTGCTGCCAATGGGAGTCTCCATGGCATTCTCCACGGTAGCACTGCCCCTCTCCCACTAGACCTACGTTTGGATGTTGCAGTTGAGGCTGCAGAAGGATTGACGTACATGCACTCGTCCACCGCTCGTACCATACGACATGGTGATGTCAAGCCAGCCAACATACTTCTCGATGACAAGTACATGACAAAGATCTCAGATTTCGGGACATCAAAGCTTCTCACAATGGACAAAGCTTGCACCATGTTTGTGGTAGGGAGCATGGGTTATATAGACCCGGTGTTCCATAGAACCGGGCTTCTAACACAGAAGAGCGATGTGTATAGCTTCGGAGCTGTCCTCTTGGAACTCATCACCAGAAAGCCAATTCTTTATGATGGGAACCGTAGCCTCATCATCGAATTCGTCAAGGTTTACGAGCAAGAAAAGAGCGGAAAGGCTATGTTTGACAAGGAGATTGCAGCTGAAGAGGATATGTTCTTCCTGGAGGAGATTGGCAGGCTAGCGGTTCAGTGCTTGAAAGAAAAGGTAGAAGAGCGGCCGGAGATGAAGGAGGTAGCAGAACGGCTTGTGATGCTTAGAAGAGCGAGGAAGCACGGCAAAACAAGCTACAATATAAGCTCTTATCAATCAGAGGAAATTACTACTGATGGTGCTCCCAATTAAGAGCTTTGCTTCCGAAATTAATTAGTGAAACACTTCCTCTAGTTAATCCTGTGAGCAGAGATCGATTTCCTAATCCACAGGAAAGAAAAAAGAGACATATTTTGTTGTATGCGCGAGCTTTCTCAATGGTGATCATCCTCAGGTCGTACCTACTGCATGTTTTGTCCTACACTTTGCATGAGTCAACATGTGTATTGAGATTGAAATATTGGTTCCTGTCTTAGCTTCTAATTAAGTTGCATATGGATGTGTGGAATATTAATTGTAATGTGACGCATAGTAAACTAGTATTGTATTGTGCCATTCTCTCATACAGTAGTGAATAGCTAGGCGAATTAAGTAGTTGGTTGTTAGTTCTTAAGTTGTCGAGTGGCAGTCGTATTGATCGATATGATGTATAGTATGTCATCTCCTTGTCAAATGAAAATGGGCTTCCTTTTTTTTCCCAGAGGTAATGCAATATGCAATCGGAATTGATATAATTTGCTAGATTTCTTTTCAGAAAGTAAACAGATGTCCATTGAAAACGCGAACTACCGAAATACAATAACCTGCTGTTACAGGCGACCACTCACGAAATAATTATATATACCATTACCAACCCCCGAACTAAGGGTGAAAACGGAGCAGCTAATATCCGAACCAACTAGAAAAGAAAAAGAAGGTCTCCAGAAAAAGAAACGGGGGGCATCATGCATGCATAGAAGAAGGTTTTCCAGCGAAAGATTGATCAAGAGATCGGCTGGGGCTTGCGACGCGAGGAAGAGAACGCATATCACCGAGGCGAGCGCGCTCGGAGGTGCGGCTAGCGCGAGGAAGGAGTTCGAGTTTTGTCCAAGAGAGCTCGGCAGCGTGCGGGTGAGGGCAGCGCTCAGCAGCGACACGATAGCGCATGGGAGCAACAACGAGCAGACGCACGAGGGTATAAATTCTAGATTGAACTTTATGTGATGAAATTCATGCTTTGACACATTGATTATTTTAATGCTCTGATACCAATTGAAGGATCGTGGCGCTCTGACAGGGGTGAACAAGACAATCTACTGATAAAACTAAACACAAGTTTAACAAACTAACGTACGTAGCCAATCTAAAATAGTAGATTAAAAGAGCACGCACGCATAATCTAACTGAACATGAAGAGCACGCATGCATAATCTAACTGAACATGAAGAGCACAATTCAACCAATCAAAATCACCCTTACTAATCAAATCAATTGAGTACTGAATTCATTTACAGAGAAGAACCTTCCTTCTTACATGCTGTCGACGTAGATGGCTTCGCAGCAACCGTTGCCGAGCATCCGTGCCACCTGCGCATACTCTGCCCGTCCTCTCGTTGCTGCTGCCCCCACCTCCAAGCGCTCCTCGCCGGCCGCGCCTCCGGGTGCTTCGCCGTCGCCTGGGAGCAGCCGCCTCCTGCGCTACGCTCTCTTTTTCAGATTCATTTTTTTTTCTTGCGCCGTCGCCTGCTCGTTCATTGCAAGGAAACCCTCACGTCCATATCTCTTCTATGCGTCGTCGCCTAGCCGGAACGTTCTACTCTGGAAAACCCTCATGTCTCCTTTTATTTGCTGTCGTTGCTCTCCGTATGGGCCTCCTCCTCCCGCCGAAGCCCATCATGACGTGCCTTTGCAAGCTTGCATGCAACTTCCTTCGACTTCTAGTCAAGCACTCAACGTAACATAGCCAAACTCTGCATGTGCATGCTAGAAGTGGAATCCAAACTAACACAACCAATGCATGCATGCATATTTTGATTCAAAACAGCCAGTGCAAAACTAAAAAGATTAATCATTATAAATATTTTATTCCTTCACAAATATTATTACTTGGCAAATCACTCAACACAAAAATCATAAATCAACATAATGTAAGCAAATATCACAGACGGTTCTAATATAACATCGTATGTGATATTGTTTTAAAACCGTGTGTGTCTTTCTTAGTAACTCCAAACCGTCTGTCACAGTTTTTTGAGCTACGGGGAGTAGTAATAACCAAGTAGCGCGTAACTTCTCATGCATCAGAGAATGGCACATAGTACATATTGTTCACTTACTCGGTAACCTTCACACACTACGTACAATAATGTCGCGCATATACTTCAACAACTTGCAGCCTAGGTACAGCAACCGATATTGCAAATATTAGGAGTACACGATTTCCCTAATCGATCGACTCCACTAGTTTATACAGGAAACATGCATAATACAGTAGTGCAAGCAGTACTGGATGCAGATGATACTTACACTATTGGTCTTATTGACTACGATTGATGCATTAACTTGCTGATCGACCTATGGATTAGCAGAGATATCCTTGCTGGTCGGAGTGGCACTGGTAGTAGCTCCACTGGTATCAGTAGCGAAGCTCCTGGGAGAATCATCGACGGCAGCGATACGATCCTCCGAGTGACGAGGGCTTTTGTTGTGTGCCTTCCTAGATCTCCTAATCATCACAAGCTGTTCTGCTACCTCCGTCATATCCGGTCGGTAATCTACATCTTCCTTTAAGCAGTCCATTGCCAGCTTGGCAATATCTTCCAGCATCAAGACGTCTTCCTCTCCAGTCGCAATCTCCTTGTCGAACATTGCCCGTCCACTCTTTTCTCTCTCATAAACTTTGCGGAACTCAATGAGGAGGCTGCAGTTTCCATCGTACATGTTTTGCCTCCTGGTAATCAGTTCTAAGAGAACGGTTCCGAAGCTGTAGACATCGCACTTTTGTGTTAGAAGCCTAGTTTTCATGAACACTGGGTCTATGTAGCCCATGCACCCGACCACAACCTTTGCGAAATGTTCGTCCACTCTAAGCTGCTTCGACAACCCAAAATCCGAGATTTTCGGTACCAGCTTATCATCCAGAAGTATGTTGTCCGGTTTGACATCACCATGCCGTAGGGCCTGACTTGCGTACGAGTGCATGTATCTGAGTCCTTCTGCAGACCCGATTGCAATGTCCAATCGCAGGTCTAACGGGAGTTGGTCATGAATTTCCTTATTCCCATGGAGATCGTCTTGGAGGTTGCCATTGGCAGCAAACTCATACACCAGGATTGGAACATCTACTTGGAGGCGGTAGCCAACGAGCTTGAGGATGTTCTTATGGATCATTTGTGTCTGGATGTCCACTTCCTTGGTGAATTCCTCCTTGGTAGCTTCGTTTACCTCGATGGAGGTCTTGACTGCCACCACGGTGTCGTTAGAAAGAGTCCCTTTGTAGACCTTACCAAAGCTTCCCTTGCCCAAGAACTCTGAATTGTTCTTAGTGATTTTCTTGAGTTCCTCCTTTGTGAAAATTGTCAGGCCTTTCACTGTTTCAAGTACGTTGCCTCCGTTCTTTACATAAAGTTGGTCCAGCCTTCTCTTCTGGAGCAGTATGAGTGTTGCAAGTAGAGCAAGAATTAAGGAGGATACACCAAGAGTGACGCCTACAATTTTAATACATACCCCATGTAAAGAACTCGTGATTAAGAGCAGTCGTCGTTATCCTTTAATTATTAATTTACGACAAACTAAACCATGCGTGCATGCCTTTGACATACATGAATATATACATGAGCATACATGAATTTGATATACATGAATATATATATGAATATATATCCTTTTATTATATATTTGTAACGATCGTCGAGACTTCGGGTGGGACCTAGCTATTGACATACATATATATGAGCAGTGCTTGCAAAAGAATTTGACATTAGCATGCATGCCTGAACCTCGATAGTAAGAAAATGTGGAATTCGCGATATGCATGCATGTATATAACATACCTACGGCAAGCGGGAGTATTGGATTGCATGGGTTTTTGGATTGCATGCATGCATGAACCTCGATCGTAAGAGAGTTTTTGCTAGAGAGTAATTAATGTGAATATATACCGCCGATGACATGTGATTTGTGCTTACAAAATATATTTGACATGTGATTAGTGCTTACAAAATAATTTGGCACTATCATGGATGAACCTCGAATCAATGTAAGAGAATTTTTGTTAGAGACAAATTAATGCAGAATTGGCGATATATATACCTAGGGCAAGCCTTGTTGTAGTCGAGAATTTTGGTCCACATTGGTTTTGTTTTGGATCGCATGGGTTTTCTTTTGGATCACCGTTGCTCTGGTAACCCGGACGGCATCTGCAGTCGTAGGAACCCTCTGTGTCGCGGCATTCACCGTGGCAAGGGTACTCCTGCGGATGTGAGCACTCATCGATATCTGCATATATGCACCAGTCGATCAACTTGCATGTTATAAATTAACTTGTTTGGTTAAATTAGATCAAAATAGATACTATTTAAATTTCATATCGATTACAACTATGACATAAGAGTGAATCGAACACATCATTAAGTTAAGAAAATCCCCTCAAAAAATGATATTTATAAGAAAAAAGGATTAAAATGTTGGCTTGCATATTAATCAAAAGAAATAATACTAGCAATTCCTGTATTAACCAGATAAAAGGAAAATAAATAAAAAGTTATGATGTCTATTGGACTAAAAGAGCAATTAAGAATTAAAAGATAGAAAATAAATGTGAAGACCCAGCACTAGATGAGTTGAATTGAGCCCATATTTTGTGGCCCATGAGTGTGGTGTTTTGTACCACCTAGCTAGTCCAGCTTGAGAATCACCAACATATAAGTCCAAGGCAAAGTTAACAATATCGTTATGATCTCAGATTTCGACGAGCCGGTGGTACCGAAATTCATGAAAAATTAAATAGTTTTGAAAGTCAATTGAATTGAAATTTTGTCAAATCATGAGCAAAATTCGAATGAAAAGGTCGAAAAGCAGTGAAAAACGCTGGTTTTCGATGAAAATAGGTAAAAAGGTTGAAAACTTGGGCAAATTTGAAAAAATGTTGTAAAATTTTAAATTTTGTTTTATCAAAAAATATTCACACCAGAGGTTATAAATCTATTAATACTAATTTTAGGGGATTTTTGGATAAATTTTTTCAAAATTTTCAATTTTTTGTATTTAAATTTGAATTTAAGCATTAAACCGAATGAAATCCTTTTTGGAGCCAGAGTGATACCCTAAGGTCACCAATAGTAGCAACCATGGGTTAACCATTTTGCATGAGTTGATTTAAAAAATGCGAATGTGTTGCAGTTTGCAGTTGTTAACCAAGGGCACCAATAGTAGCAACCATGGGTTAACCAAGGCTCCAATACTATAGCACATTCTATATATGCTATTGTTTGGTGGCCTCGGCTATTTAGCGCTAGTTTGCAGTCGTACCTTATGGAATCTAGTTAGTAACGGGAATATATATTTACAAATTTCAGAAAGATTTTGCTGTAATAGCTATAAAAATATATATACTTAGGATGTGGGGATTGCCCTCGTAGCCTTGTGTACAGTTTAATACCTCCAAAAGTAGAATAAAAAGGCACCATGTAGAAGCGATCGGTGTGAAGCAAAACAGAAGTAGATGTTGAGTTAGATATGTCTCTAACTTGGGTTTTATTTTGAGATTTCTTTTGGAATCATGACTTTGAGAACTTTATCTTGCTATATTTCAAATTTCATCAGGATGAATTGAAATAAAGTTATTAACGTTTCTTGACCGTCAAACTTGATATTTCTGCTGATCCGAGTTGCTGAAATTCTTGCTCCATCCATCATATTTTGGTGTTCTTGAACCTAGTATTTGCTTCATAGCACTATTGTTTTTAAGAAGTGATTCTTGAGGAAAAATTTTAATTGGCTCCTCTTTACCCCTTCTAGTCGCCGGTTTCCTCCAAAAGTAGAATAGAAGGCCACTACGTAGAAGCGATGTCAGGCAAATCAGATCTAGGCCACTTACTCGTGCATCCTTGGAGAATAAAGAGCCACTATGTAGAATATACTTGAATTAACTATTACCTCCAAATTAAAGTAGAATAAAGAGCCACTATGTAGAAATGATGTTTTAAGCAAACCAGATCTAGCTAGGCTTACTTGTGCATCCATTGAGAAGGTAGGGGTTTCCCTCGTAGCCTTGTGTGCAGTTGTAGACGTATCCAGTCCAGGCCCGTTGGTGGAGTTGACACACTCGCTGTGGGTAGAGTTGCATGCGTACCCCGGATTACTGGGCGCGTCGGCGCAGCTCATGGGGACGGCGCTGCCGCTGTGGTTGTCGCGGATGGCCCAGTCGAGCAGCAGTGGCATGCGGGTCCGGTTCACGTCCATCGTCAAGTCGGACGTCCGGAAGGTGTAGTTGCCCTTCTCGACGATGAAGCCGTAGTCGCAGGGGCTGTAGTCCAACAAGTTGGCGTCGATGTGGCAGCAGCCGATGCCAGCGCAGGCGCCATCCTGCGCGCTCCGGGAGTCGTTGCAGAAGGCCACGCACCCGCTGTAGTACATGTCACCGCCTGGATCAGTACCGGTCGTGTAGACAAAGGTGTTGCATCCGAGGACGAAGAGCTCGTTCGCGGAGTTGGAGATGCGGTACATGCCTTTCGGGTTGAGCTCTACTATGCCGTTGTACTGCTTGGAGCTAGTGGCGTAGCTGCTCGAGTTGTAGCACTGATACACCACCGGCAGCATCACCTGGACCACCGGGCGCGGCGTCGCGGACAGCTTCAGCACTTGAATCTTCGTACCCGACAGCACCGGCATGTGGCCGCCGTTGCAATCGATCTCGAAGCCCGTGCGGGAGCAGTTCTTAGCGCCGCTCGTGCTGACATTGTTGCTGAAGCCGAACGGGTAGGGGACTCCACCTCGCCGCATTTCGTCTGGCAGCCTGGCAGGCCGTCAAGGCTGCCTGTGGTGGCTGCCGGCCGTACTGCCAGCAGAACCAGCGCACCCAGCAACAACGATGCCTGCCTCGACATCGATATTGAAAGCTTCCGCACCAGCGTAACTAGCAGCATTATTGGCCACTATGCCAGACCGTAACAAGTAACACATGGCCCAAAAGCAGTTTAACATCAGCACAAGTATTAAGTGATCGATTGTTTGAGCCTAAGTTGAAAGTAGCAGCAAGAGGAGGTTATCACCATCACAAGGGTATCTGAAAAGTACTTTACCATAATTAGATGCCAACGTTTCTGCATGGTCACCGCTCGAGACGTTGTAGCACTGATGCATCACACGGGCCTCCGGGCGAGGCGTCACAAAAAGGTTCAGCACTTGAATCTGCGTGCCCGACAGCACCCAGCAACAACGATGCTCTATCCAGTCCAGCACCCAGCACCAGTGGCGGAGCCAGAATTTCGATAAGCCTCGGCCCAAAAACTAAGTCTACCAGTACCAAGACCCAAGTCTCATCCTAATGGTCACTCCAACCCAACCAAACCACCACACACATCTTCCATTGTCACTATTCCTCGCCGCAAGATAGAGAGAGAGGGGCTCCAACTCCACCACCGCCTCTCCTCCCACCCCGTCGCTCGGTGGCTATCATGGCCTTAATTAGACGTTGTGCTGATCTAGTTATCTCTACTTTGAAGGGAATTTTTATGCCTGGGGTGTAGCTTTTATAATTCTGAATGTGTTTCCAAAATCCAATTAGGATTCATAGCATCCATAATAATGTATTAGCAATAAAAACACAAAACTCAAAAATACTTAAAGTACACAGGCCATTGGTTACTGTCTATGATCCGAAATTTGATCTTTCCACTGACACTATATACTGACATGCAACTCAACAGTGATATGAAAATAATTTTCAAGCAGAAACCAAATAGCAACAAGGAGAGAAAATTACTTAGACTCCTTTGCTTTTGTTGTAACTCGTTAACGCTAGCTCTGACAAATACTTTGACTCGCTAGCCACATCTTATTTCAATATCCTTGCTTCCATCTCCTCTGCTTTAACATGCTTGCAACTACAATAATAGGAACAGAGAGTTAGAGCATTAAACTACCAACGGATAGAATCATGGTGAATATTTACACAAGTGGCTTGGAAGAACTCAGTTGCTCAGATCCAGTGGTAAAAAGATAGTTTTTCCCAAATTTTTATCACGGAATGGTCACTAGAAATAGCAAAGCAGCATTTTCTATGACAATTGAATACCCAGTCGAGCACCTAGCACCCAGCAACAACTTGAATATCCAGTCGAGCATTTTCTATGGCACTTGCTGCTAGTAGCTAGAGCAATCGACTAGGTAGAGAAAAGCCTAATTCGTCATTTGTACAGCCACACACGAAGGTGAAGAATCTGGGTCAATTAAGCCGTGTACGTGAGGATCGGACGCATGGCTTCTGCCAAAATTCAGTCCGTCATAAAAGATACGTGAGACCCTCCCTTTTACGCTGCGGGACAACCTAAAAGAAATGTTCTATAGTGCGTTCTGTGCTAATCCCATAGTCAGTAGCTAGCACGCACGCACCAACACAATTCGAGATTACAGCCATACAAAAATTTACAAGTTTTATTGTAGCGGAAGTTCTTAATTTACATAACATTAAACAAAAACAAATAAAAGCAATTCGAGATTACAGCCATACAAAAGTTTACAAGTTTTATTGTAGCGGAAGTTCTTAATTTACATAACATTAAACAAAAACAAATAAAAGCATAATAGTAGCAAAAACTTTATCTTATAGTGTGTCAGGCTAGACCTGTAACTTCACAGGCAACTCACAAAGTGACCCTAGAAACAGCCGCCGCAATAAAGCACGAGTTCATCGCTAGCGTTTTCGTCGTCAGGATATTCTGGTTCTTCACCTAAAAACCACATTAGAGCAAGTTGAGTACAAAAATATACTAGCAAGACTTTTACAAATCCTGAATATATGAGAACTGTATGAAATGTGAGTTTCTACGGTCGATTTGCATAAAGCAAAAATTTGAATTGTAAGTGTTGAATAGTAATTGAAAGCATAAATGAAATTAAGACAGTTTGATAAATAATTAAATTAACAAGTAATTAAATCAAAGATAAAGTAAAAACCCACTCACGTTCCTTCGTGAACGAGAAACGATAAATTACTCACAGCCCTTCGTGAGTAATAAAACCATTACCAATTTCCACGATAGAATCAAAAATGAGTTTAATCAAAATTTGAGTCACAAGTTTCTTTTTATCAAATCCAAATCATCTAACTAGTGTCAGTTCTCCAAGTTATCCATAACCGTGGATACAGTTAATCGATTAGTTTTAGACTCTGCAGAGTTGTACAGCTTTACCCATAAGGAATGTTCGTCTCTTTGTGCAAAGCGAGATCCTAGTGGTCAAGGATGTCATGCGAGACGTTCGGACTAGAGAACGGTGCACGTGGATGTGAGTGAGTCACGTGGTAGCGGTAGGTGGTCTGTACACGTGCATATGTGAGTTTTGAGCTCTATGTGCATACAATTGGGCCATGTGGATATACATATATGTATTTGAGTACAACTCATCAGGTTTTGTTTAGTATAAATAGGAGAAGGTATCTTCTGTTTTTTTCGTGAGGAGGGCATTAGAGATTGTACTATTTTGTTTGGAGTACTGTAATCAGACTAGACAAGTAGAAATAAAATTTAATTTTTTCAGCCAGCCGCAGAGATCGCTCGGCATAGAAAAAGGCGGCGCCGTAGAAAAACACAGCAAGAGCGCAAGGAGTTGCGCCTAATCCGATCTGCAGGAGAGAAGAAAAAGGATAAATAGTAGTGTTGCTGGTGAAGCTGCGGAGGACGCAGCGGCCGGACGCGTCGTGCTGCTGCTGAATCGAAGTTGCAAGCCACGCGTGCAAGCGTGAAGAACTAGCAATCACTAAGCCTGTTTGATTCTACTAGCCTCCTCCGGGTGATACAGCAATTCGCGATGCACTGTAGCTACAGCAATAGCATAAACAGTACATGATTGCTACAGTGCTTTGTGTCGATCGGTAATCTCACTCTTTAGTTGCATGCCTGTTTGATTCTAGATTGATTCATCATTTCATCGTGATAATTTTGATTTGATCCATTCAAAGCATTCCTAGGGTATCAAGTTGTTGATCTAAAAAATTTGATTAGTTAATTCTTCATAGATTTTGTTTTATCACGAAATTAGGGTTTAATCGATTTTCGTCATTATTGATACAGTCAACTTGCGAAGCTTATAACTTTTGATCCGTAGATCCGATTGAGTTGATTCTTATTGGGTTAGTTTTGAAATTGAATCTAGTTTGTACATTTTCACGTCAATCCGATGATTGGATCTTCAGGAATTCATGTTTTAGTGAACGTCTATTAATCTGTTTTTGCTTGAACCGAAGCAATTTTCATACTTTGTTTAGGGTGTTTTGATAATCACTAAAAATTTGTTTTAGTTTCCGCGCAATCGTTCACCCCTAATCACTGTGCTATCCCAAGTTGTGCACCAGAAATGTGTCCATAGGTTCTAGTACTTGCGCAAAGTCCTTTATTTCTCTGTGCTGCTTCTGTGACATTGATAAAGTTGGTTCGAGGTTTGACGCAACTTTTATTTTTCAACTAATCAGGTTTAACCTAATGCTAAATTTGAGTCGCAACTTTATTTGTATTGCTTTTCAATCGGTGTCTTCTTTTTCCTAACATTGTTAATCGATCGGGTTTCCCTGTTTAAACGAAAAGGTTAAAACCATCTTAATGAGACAAACCACAGCTGTCTAGAAACAATTTTACTGGCCTACGCGCCACAGCGTCTATCTTCGGTTTAGGGCAAGTACAATAAGGCCACGTCAGCTGGCTCTTAGCTTGTACATGTCAGCATTTGTCTATGTGGAAGAGTGAGAAACGATGAGAGAGAAGATAGCTGGCTCTTATTTAGTAGCCAGCTTTGCACGGATGCATAGGTAAATCATTTATATACAAGAGAGAAGAGATAGTTATTGCATAACATTTAGAGACAACTTTTAGAGACAGTTATTGTATAAGCTGGCTTTTAGCTTACTATTAGCCTGAAGTGGGCTTTACTATTGTACTTGCTATAGCTGGGTTGGAAACTCTATCGAGGACCATTAATTCAACTAAGGCCAACAGAGATCCCGAACACCGAATCATGCAGCATTTCTCCTTCCGGTCCGTTTTCGTTTTTAGTTTCCGGTTTAACTTATACGGAATTTCCGTTTCATTTCCATTTATCGCTTCTCCACCGCTACCGTGCTCCTTTAAGTTCCTTTATCGCTTCGACACGGTTGATCTCAAATCGGCTGGTGGCACGACATGCGTGTAACATCGTCTCTGCAGCAAGAAAACACCTCTGCTGATTTATGGAGTCGCGGAGATAGCAGCAGCACCTTTATTTCCAGCTACAGCTTGGAATCACAAATTTAATATTTTTTTACCGAGACATACCGATCAATAGATCATAGTAAAAACTCTCCCCAATTTTCATCAGGAAACTACTAGGAAAGATCGTGAGATCGAGGAAGCATACGATTTTTCTCTCCTCCTCAAAGCTGGCCTATCGCGCCGTGACGTGGACGCAAATAATCTCTCCACAACGACCCACGAGCTGCAACAGCAAGCAACGGTGAAAACGTCACGGTCCACGGGAAAAGGGTGCGATCGAGTAACCAAACAATTTATAATTAACCGCCCCTCTTCGCTCCAAACTCCAATGTCAAATGATCCGATCCCATCCCAGGCATCGCCTCAGTCATGCGGCCCACCCACCCCAGCCTTCCTTCCACCTCCCCCGCCCTGGTCTCCTCTTCCCCAACGGCGAGGGAGCACACGGAGACGGCCGGCCTCGGCTCGTCAGCCCGACCCGACGACGTGTTTTTTTGCCTGGAATTGCGGCCTCCCGCGGTTAGTTTGTTACGTCGCGAAACCTCCGCCCTTATCCCCTCACCCTGACTCGGACGCCTTTGTCCCCACGCGCCCGCCCGTCAGCGAGAGAGAGAGAGAGAAGAAACCAACTCGTCCTCTTTCGATCCCCATCTCGCCGTGAACCCCCGACCCGAGCTCCCAAACTCCGACACGCCATGCTTCGCGCGCGCAGGGGCGTGTAGTAGCCATTAGCCAAGCGCCTCGTGCCTTTCTCCGCCGTGACCTCTCTGGCCGCGCGCTCCCGTAATATTATGGATGCTATCACCAGCGCGCCGGTGGGGGCGTTCGCGATCGGCCCGTCCACGGCGCTGGGCCGCGTGCTCGCGCTGCGCGTGCTGCTCTGCGGCTCCCTGGCGCGGCTGCGCCGCCGCCTCGCCGCCGCGCTGCGCGCGGCGTTGCCCCTGGCGGCGGCGCGGCTGCACCCGCGCGACAACACGCGCGGGATCCTGCTCGCCGTCTGCGCGGTCGCGCTCCTGCTGCGCGGCCGCGGCGGGCGCGCCGGGGTGCGGGCGCGGGTGCAGTCCGCCTACCGCCGCAAGTTCTGGCGGAACATGATGCGCGCCGCGCTCACCTACGAGGAGTGGGCGCACGCCGCGCGAATGCTGGAGCGCGAGACCCCGCGCCGCGCCACCGACACCGACCTCTACGACGAGGAGCTCGTGCGCAACAAGCTCCGCGAGCTCAGGCACCGCCGCCAGGAGGGCTCGCTCAGGGACATCGTCTTCTGCATGCGCGCCGACTTGCTCAGGAACCTCGGCAACATGTGCAACCCCGAGCTCCACAAGGGGAGACTGCAGGTACGGCACTAGCCATCACCTGGATGGATGATCAGGCCAGGAAATTCGATGTCATCTGATGCTTAAACTCATCCTTGTATATCCTTATCTGCTAGGTGCCTAAACTCATCAAGGAGTACATTGAGGAGGTATCAACTCAACTGAAAATGGTCTGTGATTCTGATTCAGACGAGCTGCCTCTCGAAGAGAAACTTGCATTTATGCATGAGACAAGGCATGCCTTTGGTAGAACAGCCTTACTGCTAAGTGGAGGTGCTTCACTGGGATCTTTTCATGTGGGTGTTGTGAAAACCTTGGTAGAACGCAAGCTTCTGCCTAGGATAATTTCAGGATCAAGCGTTGGCTCAATAATGTGTTCTATAGTAGCAACAAGGTCATGGCCAGAGCTGGAGAGCTTTTTCGATGAGTGGCATTCCTTGAAATTCTTTGACCAGATGGGCGGGATCTTCCCTGTAGTCAAAAGAATTTTGACACATGGAGCTGTTCATGACATCCGGCACTTGCAGATGCTTTTGAGAAATCTTACAAGCAATTTGACATTCCAAGAGGCCTATGACATGACTGGCCGGATTCTTGTTGTCACTGTGTGTTCTCCAAGGAAGCATGAGCCACCACGATGCCTGAACTATTTGACATCACCTCATGTTCTCATCTGGAGTGCAGTAACCGCTTCCTGTGCTTTTCCTGGACTTTTTGAAGCCCAAGAGTTGATGGCAAAAGATAGATTTGGAGAAACCGTTCCTTTTCATGCTCCATTCTTGTTGGGTGTGGAGGAGCGAGCTTGTTCTACAACACGGCGCTGGAGAGATGGGAGTTTAGAAAGTGATCTACCCATGAAACGATTGAAGGAATTGTTCAATGCGAATCATTTTATAGTAAGCCAAGCCAATCCTCACATAGCTCCATTGTTGAGACTAAAGGAAATCATCAGGGCTTATGGAGGCAGCTTTGCTGCCAAGGTGTGTCAAATGCTTTCTCCATATTACACTCTGTCATATCGTGGAGCTAATTTTGATTAGACATGCTTTCGATTTTTTGAAGAACATAAAGATTTTTCTTTTCCTTTGATTGCTAGGTATACCTACCATTGTCTCAGGAATGTTTGTGTGTTAATGGCTTAGTAGCATAGCATAGCACTAGACTCAGCAAGGCATAGCTAACTGCAAATATTAGCTGAATTTTGTGGGCAAATAATTCATTCCATCAAAGTATCATTTGGCAGGCATGTGGCGTAATACTTTGTTCTATGATCTAACGTGTTTTTTTTTTTAAAAAAAAATCTTTTTTGTATGTAGCTTGCTGAACTTGCTGAGATGGAAGTTAAGCATAGGTGCAATCAAGTTCTGGAACTTGGATTTCCTTTAGGAGGAATTGCTAAGTTGTTTGCTCAAGATTGGGAAGGTGATGTCACAATTGTTATGCCGGCCACTCTTGCTCAGGTTTCAATTTTTTCCACTCCCTTCTTTCATGCAAATATCAAATCTTGACACTTTAACCAGTATATTTACCAATGATTTCTTTCTCTCTATCATCAGTATTCCAAGATCATACAGAATCCATCTTATCCTGAACTTCAGAAGGCCGCAATTCAGGGTAGGCGCTGCACTTGGGAAAAGCTATCTGCCATCAAGGCAAATTGCGCTATTGAGCTTGCATTAGATGAATGTGTTGCCCTCCTGAACCACATGCGTAGGCTAAAGAGAAGTGCAGAAAGAGCTGCCGCTTCACCTTCACAAGGATATGGTTCGACAATCAGACTCTGCCCATCTAGGAGGATTCCTTCGTGGAATCTCATAGCAAGAGAAAATTCAGCTGGTTCTCTTGAGGAGGAAATCCTCACATCTCCTACCCATACAAACCATCAGGCAGCTGGAGGAATTGCTGGACCATCTAACAAAAATTCTCATCTCCAGCGAAGTATACATGACAACAGTGACAGTGAATCTGAGAGTATAGACTTAAACTCATGGACGAGAAATGGTGGCCCCCTTATGAGGACAGCCTCAGCTAATAAATTTATCAGCTTTGTTCAGACCCTTGAGATTGACACAGAATTCAGATCAATTTCACCAAGGGAAGACGAAAGTGGTATTGTGACACCTAATACTAATTTCCTGACTGCTCAGACAATTGGCAGAGAACCAATCGATAACAGCACAAGGCCTATTACTCCTGATAGGAGCTCAGGCAATTCTGGTTGCGATCCTCATGATACTACTGTCCCTAGGTTTCCATTTGGTCCTTCGACAAGAATAATGGTTTCTGAAGGTGACTTACTGCAGCCTGAAAAGATTGAGAATGGTATTTTGTTTAATGTTGTGAGAAGGGATACTCTTCCAGCATCTTTTAGTGGAGTTGATCCTCAGGGATGTTCACAGGAAGCAGATGTGGAAACAGTACTGACGGAGTGCCTTTATGGTGCTTCTGACAATGATGATGTGGAATTAAGTGTTGATGATGAAGCAGCATCTGACCCTGGAGTATACATGAGCAGCAGAAATAAACATCAGGAATCTTCACTCACAGAAAATATAGATTTATCCGGTTCTGTAGATTGTCAAGCTGACACAAGTGCTACTAAATCAGAAGCTCCATCTCTTTTTGATATTGGTATGGAGATCTGTCCACCAATCGTGACCACAGAAAATAGTCTGCATGACGAGCCTTCTGCAGAAACAAGACTGGAGACAGTAAAGACAGAATGTCCTGATGGAAATTTAACTGCTTGAAATGATGAAGTTGACTCGGGTTCTCCTAATAAAGAATCTTCCTATTTTTTCTCAAACAGCAGATGCTGTTTTGAGTTTTGAAAGTTGTGAAATTAGGAAGCATCATAAAGTGGATGCAGGAACCGTAAACTCCTACGTTGTTTCAGTTTCAGGAGATTATAGACATGTCGGCTTCATTTTGAGTGAGAAACCAATTACTACATTCAATGGTGGAGCTGAGATTCTACCATCTGGAAGAAATGAACCTGAGCAGCATAAAGGATCTCCACTGGCAACATGCCTAGAAACAGGACAAGATGGGTCTTGTATTTCATCTTTGGATGGCAACGAAACCAGCAAGTCCGATGAAACAAAAGCTGCTGGTCGCTCTCCCTTTTAACCAGTTTAGCAGTCAAGACAAGAAGGAAAAAGTTGGATTCTGCAAATGATAAACCTGACTTAAATTTGTCTCATGATCAAACTGAATTGTGTGACTACCTAGTTGTCGCTGTATGTCGGTCAGCTGGGGCAAAGGGGGCTTAGATTATGATTCTTCAGTCCTAGTGGAGTACGAAGAAAATTTGGCAACGATTTTGTTCAATTGACGCCTACCCCCAAAATGGCTAATCAACAGATAGTGAGTAAAAATAATGTTGATGAGGCTATGGATGAGTTGAATTTGGTCCTATGCAGCAGTCTTCGTAATTTATCAGCATCACAAATTCACAAGCTATTTAGTATGGGTTTCTCGATATGTTATTAGTTTTTGTGCAATACATGCGTTCTTTTGACTGAATATGTTGTTAGTTTTTGTGCAATATATGCGTTCTTTTGTCTGAACTGCGTAGACCATAGCACTGTGCAGATTATAGTGTTCCCTAATATGAGATAATTTGAATTGAATTCACATCAAATTGTTAAAGCCATTAGTAGGAAGCCATATTGATGTTATGATAAAATTTTATTTACATATTATCCTTATATTGAAAGCTATGTATGTATTTGTCTGGTGTGCAATACCCGTGCTTTGCCCAACTTCCCTTTTGCATTATGCGCACATCAGTTGTGTCCGCTTTGCATATGGTCTTCAACAATCAAAATACGTCTAACACAACACGCTTTTCTTACAAAGAAAAACCAGTCAAGAATGAATAGCATTGTAGCATGGCTTAATCCCTCCCATTTAGCTCATTAGTTAGCTTTCATTGTCCTATACTCCCTCATAGCTGTCGTTTTGAATAGGTGCAGTCAATTTTTCAAAACATTAACCATAATATCTTTTTAAATATTTAAATTGGATACATCAAAATCATATGTAGATTAGTCTCAAAAAGTATTTTTATAATATTATAATTTTATTGGATTTTATAAATATATTATAATAGAAATTAGTGGATAAAGCTATGTTTTGGAGACCGATATCTAAAACAATAGCTATTTGTGATCGGAGGAGTAAATAATTTTGAAATTTTCTCTTATAGTTGATTAAACTCCTCTCTTTTTTCCCATTTAGATGTTCTAGTAACAAATGTGAACGTTTCAAAGGGTAGAAAGGTCATTTGCGTCCGGGGTCAACACCGTTGACATTGTTGGTGTCATGAAAAGTTTGTCACTTTTGTATTGGCACAACAGAGTTTCCACTTGTGTGACAACATATGTCACTACAGGAAAACAATTTGTTTTCCACGGCCACACTTATTTTCATCGGCCGAAAAGAAACCAACGAAATAACAATTATTCTTTCATCGGTCTCCACAAAACTAACGAAATAAAAATTATTTTCGTCGGCTCAACCGACGTTAATACGCCCGGGAACTATTTTTGTCAGCTTAGCCGATGACAATAGCTGGCCCGACGCCCCGCGTATTTTTTGAATTTTCAGGGCCTATTATCGTCGGCTAGGCCGACGAAAATAATATCAAAAATTAATAAAAAAGGCACAAGCCGGGCCCACAGTGTAGTTTCGTTGGCTAGATCGATGGAAATAACAGCTGGAGGTATTTTTGTCGGCTAGGCCGACGACAATAGTGCCAGGTCACCATGAACGCTTTTTTCGTCGATCGGGCCGACGTTAATAGTTACATCACCTATTGGCGTGAACCCATCCGGCCAAACGCTATTCGATCCACACACGCGCACTTCGCTCTTGTGCCGCTGCCGCCATCGTCCACGCCGGCGCCTGGCCTCACCGCCCCTGCCCCTGTCCGCGCCGCTTACGCCGAACTGCCGCCAGCCGCCAAGACACCCGCCCCACGCCCGACCGCAGGCGCCGGTCGAGCCGCCCCCTGCCCGACCGCGCCAAGCCCACGCCCGCCCCCATCCGCGCCGCACCCACCCCAGTTCAATTAAGGTATGTATTGAAGTTTTTTCGATTCAATTAGGGTATATATGATTCAATTAGGGCATGCTATGATGTTTTTTCGATTCAATTAGGGTATATGTGATTCAATTAGGGCATGCGATGAAGTTTATTCGATTCAATTAGGGTATATGTGATTCAATTAGGATATGCCATGAAGTCTTTTAGATTCAATTAGGGTATATGTGATGCTAGTATGTTCATGTGATGCTAGTATGCCATGAAGTCATAATAATGGTAAGTCTTTTAGATTCAATTAGGGTAAGTCTTTTAGATGCTAGTATGCCATGAAGTCATAATGGTAGTATGCCATGAGTCTGGTGCAGGAATGATAAGTTAAATGGAGATTATATTTGCAGCATGTTGAATTAAAGGGCGTTGATATTTGCAGCATTGTATGTTAATATCCTTATTGTTGAAGCCTAATATAATTATTGCTTATTTTATTTATGTTTTGTTATTTCATTGGACGATGGGTTAATTTAACTTTTCATACCATGAACATTTAATCATTTCATACACACAAGTGATATGTATCGAATTTAATTATTTTATACACACAAGTCACCCAACCTATACGTCACCCGTTTGGGAGCGACACAGTTCACATTAAGTTGTGTGCTTTGTCGTTCCGGAATTGTCCACAATTTTGGACAGCCTAAGAATGGACGGTTAAGCCTAGTTTTTATGACATGTCGTATAATTCGCACGGGAATTTCGGCAGCGTAACCCAATTGTTCTCCGATGCACATCAACCGGTTGTATCTATAATTTTTTTAGGACATTTTGGCTTCGCACCTTGGATCCGCTGCCGTTAACTTGCCAACATTTCATCCTCCACCACCTTCTTTCTTCCAATCCCCGCAAATGGTATTTACTAGTAACTTGTCATTTTTAGGAAATTGGTCTTTCCTGTGAAATTAACTAATAACCATTTTGATTCCTATAGGGATCGACAATACCACCTGCTGGACTGGGAACAAATATTGGAGGTGATGTTGCTAGTGGTTCGGGGACGCCTGTTGACCAATATCTCAATACAGGGGGTGTTGCAGGTAGTGGCCACAACTTCCATACACCTTCAAATTGAACAATGTAATTTTATGTTAAATGGCTTGCGATGATATATATGTGGTCGTGTGGATGAGATGATGTAAATGATGATTTTTGTGTGATGGCATGTGGATGTCTTTAATGTGTATGAGATGTTATAAATAATGACTGTTATCTGTGGTATGTGGATGTCATAATTTCTGTGAATTGTGTGGTTTTTGAGATTTTTTTGTTATTTTTTTTAAAATAATATATTTTCGTCGGCCAGGTCGACGACATTACTGGGGCACAATTTTTTCGTCCATGGAAAATAACATATTTTCGTCAGCCACAGAGCCGTGGAAAATAATATATTTTCATCGGCTATATAGGCCGTGGAAAATAGAATATTTTCGTCGGCTATATAGTTCGTGGAAAATATTGTAATTTCGTCGGCCTGGCTGACGGCAATATGTCGCCACGTCAACTTGTACACAGAAGTTGTCCATCGGCACAATATTTTCGTCGGTTACCCGAAGCCGTCGAAAATATCGTAATTTCGTTGACAGCCGACGAAAGTAGTCGTATTTTCGTCGGTATAGTTTTATCGACAGGCCGACGAAACTAGCCATTTTCGACGATTTTGCGCTTATTGTTGTCGGCTTTTGACCGACGAAAATACATCAGACTGTAGTGTGTTCAATTTCTAATGTGTTAATGGTGGTATTTTTCTCTCCAAATAACTCTTTAGATGGCATGGTTATTATAATACTCGCGAAAAAAGGTGTTTCTGGTCCGTTGAGCTGGCCTCGGCGTGTGTGCCTAGCCGAATTCGATCTGACCAGCCATAAAAGGGAATAGCGGTGGGAGGACCAGGCAAAACCCTAGCTGCCACCTCACTTAGGCCCATTTGTTTCAGCTTCTGGACAGCTTCTGCTTTTAAAGAAGACGAATTATTTTTTGAATGGGAGGATTCTGGACAACTTCTCTGAGAATCAGAAGCTGCCTTCTACATAGAATCAGAATCCAACTGAAACCTGATTATCACTGATTCTTATTGATTCTCGCCGACTCGGTCCGGAACCTAGAAGTCGCGGCCGTCTCGGGTTGATTCTCCCACAATCAAAAGCAGCTTCTTTCATAATCCAAAATCTATAATCCAGGAGTTGAAATGAACTGGGCCTTAAGTTGGGCCGCCGCCTGAGCTTCTGGTCACCATGCCCCGCCGCTTGTGCGCACCATGTCACTGTTCCCAGCCACCCGTCGGTGCGCCACCGCTCCCACATTGCACTGTGCCATCATGGCTTGTCCAATTTATAAAAATTTTAGATAATTATTTAAAGTTTCATTAGAATACTAAATTTGTTTAGGCAGTTAGAAAGTTATAGCTAGAAGAAGGCTGATGTCTAGTAAATAGTCGTCGCTAAGCGCAATGGTGTTAATTTGTTTATTAGGTCTAGATATTGGCCGAATTAAATTATATCCATAACTAGATAAAGCTAGATAATTTTTCATAGATCCCGGATATGCTATAGTTTGCTATATTTTGTGCAGTATAAAAATATATACGAGATTGTTAAGCCTGTTGTCGAGTAAAGCAACATAATGATCTTCGGGGCTATAAATAAGGGGTTAAATGAATTAGTCTTAACCTGTGGCCAACTAGAAAATAGTAGGCAATCTTGTTTAGTTTTCATAACATATATGGTTTGTTATGTTTTAGCTCCTAAGTTAGGAGTTATGGTCATCCAGCCTTCAAGATAGCAAAGGGGAACTTGTCCGATGGGAGGGAAAATTAGGTTCGGATTAATGTTATGTACTATTATGGCGTATTATTGAGTTGGGATTACCTACTATAAGAGGTGTGACTTTGGGTTTGGTTTCAACTTGTCCGATCGGGAAAAGGAATGCATTGAAGGTGTCACAAACCGGTACTAATGTGAGGGCTTCAGTACCGATTCGTAGCTTTAACCGGTACTGAAAGCCCACTACAGCCCTGTAGCCAATGAATCGGTACTGATGTCATTATCAGTACGGGTTCAAATCCAACCGGTAGTGATGTGCTGGTAGTAAAGCCTAGTTTTCTAGTAGTGTATGTAATCCTCCCTGCTCCCGGGTTGTATGTATCAGCAAGGTTAGGGTTATCGATGTTTAGGCCCCGTTTGGCAATTTGGAACCGGGCCATTTCTACTAGATTCTAGAAAAAACCCAACCAAACAGGCTAGAGCTCGGAACGATTCTCCTTGGATCGTTTCTTATTTTTCTACTCTGTGGCCAAATCGGTCTCAACCCCGTTCCACCCGATTTACAGAATCCTACCTGAAACGTTTCTACTAAGAATCTGGAACCGTTTTCGTTTCTACTAAAATCTGGAACCATACCAAACATGGCCTTAGTTGTACTATCGTGGTACAAAAAGTTTTATCCAAATGGTTAAGGCCAGCCACCCCCATATCGTGTTTGTTTATATTGTCTTGGTTGGTAACGCTCTCTTGGCTACATCTGTACTTATTCCCGTTCCTGCAATATACTCCGTTCGCTTCGCATGCTGAGGTCCCATGTTCCTTTCTTGGTAAAAGCGACTTTTTTTGTACATTTTTAGTATACACAGTTGAGAAGGCTTATAAAATTTTTATACGTGACATATCACTAAGTACTCTTAGCTCGGATGGTAGAGGCTTTCTATGCGGGGGACAGTGAGATCCTGCACTCAATTCCTTTTCTTTTTTAGATTTTCAATATAGATGGTTTAAAAGTTTTTTTTAAAAAAAAAACAAATTTGATTTGGAAATTTTTGAAAAGGGTTGTGAGAGCATGCCTAAGCTATCATTAAAATTTCATATCATGATCAAACTTGTTCAAAAATCCTGACAATAGATATAGAAACCATGATTAGGTATTATGTACCATCCTCTTTCTATCTGCATATAGAAACCATTCAGACCAATGTCTTTAAAACTTTAAGAGAGTACGACTAGACTCGGGGTGTAATATGACATTCTTCCAGTGCCAACTACGAGAGCATCGTTTCTGGCGATAGTCATAATATTTTTAATTTACTTAGTGTGGTACAATTGTCTTCTAAACAGATTTCCTCCTTCGTCATTGGATTATACTTTATTCTATATTAAAAGTATGATTTAACAATTAAATAATTATTACATCAGGAACAAATTGTAGAATATAGAACAAATATAGCACAATTAATCAAATTTCTGGGAAATAGGCATTTATTCAATTTTAAATGATAATCGCTCAACAGAAGCATAGACCAAAAGCTTATTCAGGAACTAAGGCCAAATTGATGAGGAGACTTATAAAGAATATACGACATCGACTAGCCAAGTGAAGAAATACATAAGAGACTAATCCAGGTCTCCATATGAGTCATAGGTGTCCTTTTGGAACTTCTCGAACTTAATAATTTCAAGAACTAACAGGTTGAACAGTGAAGTATGGTTTAACATTGTTTCCACGAGTCTTATTAATTTTTCAATGGATTTCATGTAAGCGTCTACCATATACTTTGGGATGCGATAAGTGCACAACAAATAGCCAGTGCATCTATACCTAAAATAAGGTTATTCAGGGTTTGTAGTCTTATTAGTCGAGTCTTGCTTTTGGAAGCCCCTACCACTTTACCTTTACTTTTTTACTATAGATTGCGTCTTTCCCTATCTGATATGCCATTCTTTTACTTATCCCCTTTATTCCTTTGGCTCTTTCTGTGACCATGGCTATTGCTAGTCTGCTAAGCAATATTTGCATGTGCATCAGGCATTGCAAGACTTCTATTAGGAAGTACATGATGATATTTCACCAGGAGTTCATCACTTTTTTTTGCTTTTAGTAAAATACATCTAAGCTCAGAGTATTTCTAGTACTTGGCATGACGATACTATTACAGTAGTATCCTCATATTGGGGTGGAATGTGCATAATGTCTTATCGATCATTCTAACATTAGTAACTTTCTGGTTACAGAATGTTAATTCAGTGACAAGCTTATACATGATAAATCTATATGCTGCCACAGCCTTAAAAATCCTGAAAAGCGAGGGAGGATCCATTCGCGCTGTGCTTCTGACAACAGGACGGATCTTTGATGATTATATATTTTTCATTCAAGGAATTCAAAAGTACCAAGTGGTCCTCTTACATCAAATATTCGTCCTTCAGGTCCATACGAAGATGATGCCTCAAGAAGTGCATAGTCGTACACCAGACGACTTTGGGAAGAGCAGAGGTACCAGCTTCAGGCTGGGAAAAATTTCCCATAATTTCCTTAGCATTTGTCATTATTTTTTTGTTAATTATGAAGTAATTTTCAGAATTACTGAATAACATAAAAATAAATCCCAAGATAAATTAAACATAAAATAATACTAAAAAAATAAATCTAGAGACACAAGTCTCCCAATATCTAACTAGATTTTTTCTAGCATTTTATGTAATTTTTCTGTTAATTACTAAGCAAATTTCATAATTACTAAATAAAATAAAATAAAATAATTCCAATATACATAAAATATGAAATGATTGCTAGAAAATTAATCTAGAGCCATAATATTATCATTAAGTCATCCATAAAATTTTCAAAATTTTCTAGCATTTCTCACAATTTTTCGTTAATGATTAAGCAATTTTCTGAATTACTTAATGGCAAAAAAATAAAAATGAACTCGGAGGTATGAAACTTCCAATGTGTGCTAAATATTAATTTTACCAAATTTTACGGAAGTCCATATACCTAGAAATTCAATTTCTAGGATTTACTATCAATTTTTCAGGATTTATTAATTAATTTTAAAATCTAAAGAAATTCTTACGGGCATAATAGTAAATTTCCTGTTTCCCTTGGGTTGGTCCAGTCTATTAGCCCTTACGACCCTTTGGACCCGTGCGACCCAAGAAGCTCCCTTTAAAGCCTGACAGCTAGGGTTTGGCCGCCGCCTCTACTCGTGCCGGCGAGCGCCACCGTTGGAGTGGCGGGATCCGATGGGCGGTTGCATGGCAACTTGCATGCGGCAGCACGGCATCAAGCCGACGGGGCGACCGAGGCGACACAGGTGCCGAGGCCGGAGGCCGACGCTTAGGGCGTCGGTGATGGCGAAGCGGCGATGCGGAGCCAAGGGTCGGCGCTTTAAGCGTCGACGATGGCGGCGCGGCAGCGCATTGGGTGCAAGACGAGATCGAGGCCGGCGGGCCGAGCACGGCGGTGCATTGGGCGCGGGCAAGGTGTCGTTGTCCGTGCTTCAGGCACGGGGAGCTGCCGTGTTAGTGTTAATCTTGTTGTTTAGAATAAGTGCAATATTATAATCGTGTACATGCATGTGTCAGTTTGTAGCATGGTGCAGAGACATTGGCACATGCGTGTTAGATCAGTCACTAGTATAGGTGGTAAGTGAATTAGTGTGATACTTGGTCTTGCACGTAACTAAGTCAAATTGGTTACCTAGTCCATGCATGCATGGTGAGGGAGAGACGTTGAGTGCATGCATTTACTAGTCAAATGGATGGCCACTTCACTGGGATGAACGGGTCCTCCGGATCAGAAGTGCACGTTCAATGGACGGCCGGTTTTTCAGGAGCGAATGCGCACGTCTCCTTCCGATCCTACGCGAGGAGCTGTGCAGTCGTATGTGCTATATATTCTTGTACAGAGAGAGGCTTAGATAGGAGAGAATAGCTAGGGGTAGAAGAACGGTGCAATACTTGAGTCCGTTATAATCTCAAGTCCGGCGCCTCTAAGAGTGTTACTCCTTGTATTCCTTCTAGAGCTAAGTGCAAGAATATAAAAGTGTGTTAGTTCTTGGTGTATATCTTGTTCTTGTGTCCACGAGTTTGTGTTTGATCCTTGGGCTAGTTCCAACAATTGGTATCAGAGCGAGGTTGTGAGTTGCATGCCCAAGTGTTCATACCGCGGCGTCATGTCGATCGTGGAGCGGGCGGCGGCGGTGAAGGAGGGATCCGTCTCCCTCCAATACCCGATGTTGTCGAGCACCAACTACTCCGCTTGGGCGATCAAGATGGAGGTGTTCATGGAGGCTCAAGGCATTTGGGATGCCGTTGAACCCGCGGAAGGAGAAGCCGTGGACAAGAGGAAGGACAAGATGGCAATGGCGGCCATCATCCAGGCGATCCCTGAACAAACTTTATTGCAGGTTGGTGGGAAGAAGACGGCGAAGGAGACATGGAATACCTTGAAGACCATGTACCTTGGCGCCGATCGTGTCAAGAAAGCGCGGGTGATGTCCTTGAAGTGTGACTTTCAGGCCATGCGCATGAAGGAGACCGAGTCCGTGGATGAGTTCGCGGGGAAATTGACTTCCCTTGTGAATGAAATCCGTGGATTGGGTGAAACATTTGAGGATGCGGTCGTCGTCAAGAAGCTTCTTTTGTCTGTCCCAGATAGGTTCCTGCAGGTCGTGGCTGCAATTGAGCAGTTTGCTGACTTGGAGACCATGTCGATCGAGGAGATGATCGGGCGCCTCAAAGTGTTTGAGGCGAGGATTCGTAAGCGCCATGATGAGGGCGATGGACAACTGCTATTCGCTGACGGTGGAGAGGGCTTGTCCAACCGTCATGGTAAGAAGAAGTTTGACAAAACAAAGGTGAGGTGTTTCAACTGCAATGAGTTGGGGCATTTCAAATCAGAATGTACCAAGCCAAGGAAGAAAGGGTGGGGAGAGGTGAACCTCGCCGACGCGGATGAGGAGCCGGCATTGCTTTGAAGTTCAGCAAGGACGTGCTCAAATAAAGGTCAACAAGATTAAAGGGGTGATTGTTAGTGTTAATCTTGTTGTTTAGAATAAGTGCAATGTTATAATCGTGTACATGCATGTGTCAGTTTGTAGCATGGTGCAGAGACATTGGCACATGCGTGTTAGATCAGTCACTAGTATAGGTGGTAAGTGAATTAGTGTGATACTTGGTCTTGCACGTAACTAAGTCAAATTGGTTACCTAGTCCATGCATGCATGGTGAGGGAGAGACGTTGAGTGCATGCATTTACTAGTCAAATGGATGGCCACTTCACTGGGATGAACGGGTCCTCCGGATAAGAAGTGCACGTTCAATGGACGGCCGGTTTTTCAGGAGCGAATGTGCACGTCTCCTTCCGATCCTACGCGAGGAGCTGTGCAGTCGTATGTGCTATATATTCTTGTACAGAGAGAGGCTTAGATAGGAGAGAATAGCTAGGGGTAGAAGAACGGTGCAATACTTGAGTCCGTTATAATCTCAAGTCCGGCGCCTCTAAGAGTGTTACTCCTTGTATTCCTTCTAGAGCTAAGTGCAAGAATATAAAAGTGTGTTAGTTCTTGGTGTATATCTTGTTCTTGTGTCCACGAGTTTGTGTTTGATCCTTGAGCTAGTTCCAACATGCCGTAGTACATGCGTTGGGCTCAGGAAACAGCTAACTGTGGCTTGGCGCGGTGAGTGGCGGCGTGAGGGCGACGCGGTGTTCGGCGCCCTCAGGTGACCGCGCACAGCTTCGAGCTGAGCATGAGCGTCACGAGACGTGACTGGGTGCTGCTGGCGCGGAAGGGACACGGCCGGACGCGACGGCGCACGTGTCGTGGGTGTGGCGCGGCGTCAGGCTGAGGGAGCGGAGGCCATGTGTGTGCCGTGTGGCCAACGGCGAGCTCAAGTCCGGGTGCCATGGCCAGCATCTCATTTACCACCTTCCTCCTTTTTTTTGTTTTTATCGATTTGATGAACAGTGTAATGTGCAATTAAACTGTAATCCTTATGCAATGATCTACGAGATCAAAAGATGAAAGGTGCTTCTATGCTCTTCCTTCTAGTACAAGTTGCACAAATCTTGAAGCAAACGAAGGGGTAAGTAATCACCATCTACCCTTCATTCATGCTTTAATAGTTGTGCAACTTTTAAAAGGAAGAGCATAGAAGCACCTCTCTCAAAAGATTACTTAGATGTGATCCACTTACGAAGCTTGAAATTATGTGGACTCGTAGTAGATTTAATTGCTTGTAGCCAGATGATTTTAATACGGTATAGATGGATGCAGACAAACGATCTCAACCTCGGTTGAACGTTGTGCGTTCGTTCATGTCCGTCCTTGTGTTGATCCAACCACAAGACATGGATTATCCTCTCGAAGAGATTAAATTACATGACGATCTCATCCTCAATTGCCACACTAATCCCGGTCAGAATAATTTTTTTTCCCGGGGAGTGTTTTATATTGCAGCCAAACAAAGCCTTATGCCTTGTTTGTATGGATTGGGACTCTAGTTCAAATGATCCACACCTATTCCTCCAGTACTTTGAAACAATCAGATGGGTTTAGGTTTGTTTTAGAGGAAGATTTTTTTTTTTTAGAACAGAGAGGAAGATTAGATGAGTTAGTTGGGCATGATAGACTATGACAGCCCATTTAATGTCCCGATGCCAAGCCCAAATTTGTTAGGCCCAAAACAATGCGGGCCGTAACAAGACGATCCAGACGATAATTATTGTCCCTATCCCCGACCTTTTCTCTGCTTCTTCGCGAGAACCCTAGCCGCCGCCGCGCCGTCAAGAACCGAGGAAGGGAAGCGTTGGTGTGCTCGCTGTCGAATCGTGCCACCTCGTAAGCTTCTTCTCACCCCCAATCTTCTCGTCCCTTTTAAGCGACAATGGCTGATTCGAACTCTGCAGCACACTGATCTTTGTGTTTTGATTCGATTGGGGCATCATCTTCTTCTTTTTTCCCCCAGCTTCTTTTCACCGGGAAGGTCGTGCGCCGGCGGGATGGGGAAGGCGAAGCGCGCGTCCATCTTCATCAGGCTCGTGTCGGCCGCCGGGACGGGGTTCTTCTACGTGAAGCGCAAGAACCCTCGCCGGATCACGGAGAAGCTCGAGTTCAGGAAGTACGACCCCCGCGTCAACAAGCACGTCCTTTTCACGGAAGCCAAGATGAAGTGAGCGCGACCTTCGCAGGCAAAAGATCTGAATAACACCATCGACGAGTCTTGGGATGGACCGGGGGATAGGAATCTGTTCTTCTTCTTCTTCTTCTTCACTTTGCCGGAACCGTTGCTGGTCTGAGCTGCAGTCGAATGCTAGTACAGGTCCACCCAATGCCTATGAAGCTACTACGTATGTAAGGCAGAAATTTCCCCCGATTTGTATTGATTAAACTGTTTTCTGTGAAATTTCTGCGATTCAAACGGCGCGTAGGAAGCCTGCATTTTAGAGTTAACAATATTGAAACCGGAAAAATCAATGGAAAACTAAAACTCGATATTAAATCAAAAATCGTCAGAAACCGTATAGTTAAGAATTCAAAAAAATTTAAAAAATTTTAAAGAATTGAAAACCGATCGATTTTTACCAAAAATCAATGGTTTGATGGCGTGCTGATGCTTGACGTACTACCATAAAATCGGTTAGTTTTGTGTCGCATAAGTTTTTTTTAAAAAAAATTTTTAAAAAAATAATTAGTTTATCGATTAGTTTTATATGTTAAATCGGTTTGATAAAATTAAAAATTTCAATCGATTTTATGAAGAATTTTTTTTTAATAATACTTTTTTTAAATCAAATTGCGTTTTTAATATACGGAATAAAAAATTTGCAAAAATAATATGCCGTCGCCAAACGGTATGGCGAACACCCTATTTTCGCCGTACCATGTGGCGAATACCCTATTTTCGCCACACGGTTCGGCGAAAATAGGCTAATTGCGCTATTAATTGTTCAGAACCATGGGTTAGGGTATTTTCGCCGTACGTTGTGGCGAAAATAGGGTATTCACCACACCGTTCGGCGAAAATAGGTAGTCGCCATGCTATACGGCGAAAATATATAGTTCGCCAATCCGTATGGCGAAAATAGGTAGTCGCCAAGCCGTATTGCGAAAATATACAAAATATGAAATAAAATAATTATACCATATGCATATAGTGTTGGATGTTCCATTTATGCAAAAATATGTAGGTATCGTACCATATTATGGGAAAAATTTTCATCTACGCCTTTGTTCACTAAAAAAATATACCGCCACAATAACCCTAAGTACTATTGTCAACCATAACTTTTAAGCCTTTTCGGCAGCCTGTCAAATGGCTCGTTCGAATGTATTTTTCGGCACGAATACCGCAGATTTGCTCTTTGATATATGGAGTACCATATTATGGGAAAATTTTTCATCTACGCCTTTGTTCACTACAAAAATATACCGCCACAATAACCCTAAGTACTATTGTCAACAATAACTTTTAAGCCTTTTCGGCAGCCTGTCAAATGGCTCGTTCGAATGTATTTTTCTAAGACGAATACCGCAGATTTGCTCTTTGATATATGGAGTACCATATTATGGGAAAATTTTTCATCTATGCCTTTGTTCACTACAAAAATATACCGCCACAATAACCCTAAGTACTATTGTCAACAATAACTTTTAAGCCTTTTCGGCAGCCTGTCAAATTTATGCATCCCTATTAAAATGTAAAATCTGTACCATAAATTGAACAACGATAATTACCTATCGGGATATCGATACTATAATATTATAATAATATAGCGCACGTATAACATGCCTATTTGCTACTAATATGCAATGTTCAGAAAAATCGGCCGATTAGCTAGTGATAGAAGCCCTAAATATTCCATTTTTTTTTCTTACGGTCAAAAAACTGGGCATAACGATTAATCGGAATTAATCATGTCTAACTAATATCACTACTCTACATTAAACAACTAGAATCGCTAATCTAAATTGCGCTACTCTAGATCGCTAATCTAAATTGCGCTACTCTAGATCGCTAATCTAAATTACATTACTCTAAATCACTCTCTTCATTGAAAAATATGAAATTAAATAAAGTTGCGATGTTACCTCCTCTTTCTTCTTCTTCTTTTTCTTCTTCTCCTCTCCTTCCTCTCCTTCTCCTTCCTCTCCCTCTCCCTCTCCTTCTCCCTCTCCTTCCTCTCCTTCTCCTTCTCCCTCTCCTTCCTCTCCCTCTCTCTCTTTTCTACCGGCGGCGGCGGGCGAGCGCTCTGTTCTTTTTTTGGGCGCAGCAGAGATCGATCGATCGATCTCGGGGCCCTTTTTTTACCGAGCCAATTTCGCCAAACAGTTCGGCGACAACCTAATTTCGCCAAATGGTATGGCGAAAATAGGGTTTTTGCCACACGGTTCGGCGAAAATAGTATCTTCGCCATACCATTTGGCGAAAATAGCCTTGATACCCGTGTAGCAGCTTAATTGCGGCGGTTAGGGTATTGTCGCCGAACCGTGTGGCGAAAATAGGGTATTCGCCACACGGTACGGCGAAAATAGGGTATTCGCCATACCGTTTGGCGACGGCATATTATTTTTGCAAATTTTTTATTCCGTATATTAAAAACGCAATTTAGTTTTAAAAAAGTATTATTTAAAAAAAAAATCATTTTATGAACCTGCATTCTCACTCCATCATGCCAACAGATGTGACGATTCGCCTGTTCTTGGTCCAAAATGCACCAGTAACCACTTGGCATTTCGCCTGTTAGTGGCACAACGCAGATTGCTGGATGTATGTAACACTTTCTTTTCTTACAGTTTCTGCGTGAAACTAGTTCATGTACCACTCGACCGAATCCGGAGAGACAGACAGTGAGATGAAGTGTCACCTCAGCTGATCTGACTAGTCACTGGTAAAGCTAGTTAGTTCGTGGATCTCGATCAAACAGAGTAACGATGTGCAAACAGTGAGGTAGGTCTTTGGAGGCCGAAATATGAAATATGAAATATCGGTGGAATCTCAGAATTTTAAATAAAATCTAAAATCTAAAATTTGATTTTTTTTTTTCAATAAAAAAATTCGAGATTTCGACCGAAATCAGCAGGGTTTCAACCGAGATTTCAATATTTCGGTCCACTTGTTTTGACCAAAAAAATGATTAAAAACACGATAGATTTTTTTGATTTTTTGTGTGGATGATCTTAACTCTAAATCCAATCAAATTCGGCTAACAAAAATAAAAATCGAGTAAAAAAACATCGAGATCTCGTCGAGATTTGGATGGGTACTATAGCATTTTGAAATTTTTTTTAAATTTTTTATCTGGCCAAGATTTAAGATCTTGAACCCTGGATTCGAAATCCAAAATCTCAGCCGAGATTTCCGAAAACTCGCTGGGATTCGGATCCATGCTTGCAGCTCGCTCGAATTCATGTGGACCATGAGAACTGCAGTCGATTAATAACCACGAATTCAGGAGCAACCCAACGTACGTAGAGAAACATGGGATGCTTCAGCAAAGAGGAACCTAACAGCGATTACATCTGAAAGTACAAGAATGTTCCCAGTTAGGAAGTTACCATTCAATGTACATATGGAGAAATGTATCCCGTGATCAGTCTATTATTGGACTATCCCAAGCATCAAACGTACAGACAGCCTTGAACCATCCATTTCTGTCAGTTTGGAAAGAGCCAAAGGCAAATCGATAAATCGTGTCTTGAAGTTGCATCAGTTGGTCACGTAGCAAGATGAGGAAACAAGATAAGAGATCCAACCATCTAGGAGGATTTGGCGTGTGAATTCTTACAATCTACATCTCTTAACTGAAACTTGCACCTGTGACATTGGTGGCTGATGAACTAGTTCTGATAGGACAAATCAGGTGTACCATGTAGATTCGTTGCTGGGCAATTGCATGGTGCAGGTTCAGCCGTTCAGGGCACCGTGTTCTTCTCCATCAAATTCTTGCTGCAGCGTACAAGTATGCAAGTGCAGAGCCATCACAGCAATTATGTCCAACTCTTTAACCAACAACGCGGCAAATGCAGACAGTTCATGCATCAATTCGACAGGACCCGCTCGCTCGTTCAGAACTGAACCTGTACTGGACTGAAGCTTCGACAAAATCATGATATCTTATCATGTGACAGGGGCGAGCTTACACATCAATTCAAAATCCTCTGTGCTAGTAACGAGAGTCTAGTAACAACACAGTAGCTTACTCCAACGCTAACATATTAATAGAACCCGAAAGGCCTGAAGAGGGCCAAACAGGAATGGAAGAAAAAGTACTTTCAGCAAAAGAAGAAAAAAAAAGACATGTGAAGATGCTGAAGACAAATTTAATTTGTTATTTCAAGATCTGGGACATTTTGTACCGCATTTTATGAAAAGCCACACTAAAAAGAATATATTGGTGAAGTCCTAAGCTAAGCTATATGAATCAACTAAACTGGACATTTGTAAGAAGCCTTGTGAGTTTACTGAGGGTTTCTCGAGCAGAAACCGTGTCAGGATGGTGCTCGCCGCAGATAGAAGTGCGGATGAATATGGCCTTCCTTATAAGGTCATCTCCAATGTCATACTGCCCACCACGAAGCATCAGCTTAGCCCGTGTCTCCAGTACAGAAGCTTTCAGAAGAGCCAGCTCCTGCCAAAGATAGGTGTACTGGGCCTCTGATTGAGCTGGCCTAAAGCAGGAGAATGATGCTTCTCTCCATTTGCCAGCATGAGAAAGCATGGATTCAGCTGCACGCTCCAATGCATCCGTGCACAGACAAAGCAGCTCAAGTGCAGCATTACATCGGGAATACGTGATGAATGTGTTTATTGCAAGTGGCACGACAATCTGCTTCACAAAGAACATCAACTCTGATGGCCTCAGTTCTACCAGCAAAGGATCAGAACCAAATCCAAAAACAAAGAAGCAGGCAGCCCACAAATGCTCAGAAGAATGTTTGATTGAGCCTCGGAGGTAAACTGATTGGACCACAGCTTGAGCTGTTCGTGTGCCTCCTCGCTTGCGTGCATATAGCCTAATCAGATCGTTGAACTGTACATATTCAGGCTTTGCGGTGCATCTGGCAATTCCAAACCTCATCAACATAGCAGCCGCTTCAGCTTCAGATCTCTTCATCCTTGAAGTTGCGAGGCCACAAGTTAGTGTTTGCCACCACTTCCTCCACCTTGGACCCCTCCGGTGCTTCTTTGGGACTTTATGTGCAGCCAGAGCCAACATATGAATTGGAAGCGCAGAAGGTGCAAACCAACCACACACTTGAACCATACGAGTTGCCAGACTCCTAGGACCATCTGCATGGTCAAATATTGATAGGCAAACATCCAGGAGCCGAACAAGGGTTTCATGATTTTTCAAGCTGAGAACTTCTCGATCATTCCAAGAAAAGTCTCTTATGGGTAGCGTCCGATTCAATGTGTCAAGAAGCCTACATGGAGTGATCGGAAGCTCCGAGAGTATAGCTCCAACAATACCTAAGCCAAGAGTGAGCCTTCCAAGCTTTTCTTCGATGACCTTGAGTGCATCAATTTCTACCAGTGGATAATCTTTGACACCTCCTTTCATCAAAGTCATTGCCTCAGCACCAGATAAATATGAAAGCTTCATTGGCTCCAAGTTCAGCGCACGTGTAAGGCGTGTGGTTATGATGAAGTGAGTCTCTCCACCAAATTGTGGGAGAAGGTCCGTTATGACTCTTTTATCCCACCAGTCCTTCTCACTCTCCAGATTATCAATGATTACTAAAAATGGTATGTCCCGCATCAGTTCTTGTCGTATTTTGGCGATGGCTTCCTCTTCCTGCTCTTCAAAGCATCGGTCACTTCCTTTCTCATGCAAGTGAGTATCAACACTTAAATTTACTTCCAGAAAAGTCCGCAAAGACAAATAATTCTGTCGGATGTATCTGCCTTCCCCTCTGACCCATAAAACCATCTTATATCTTTGGGAGAACCTGTATGCATACTCCAAAGCCAAGTCTGTCTTCCCAATTCCAGATTCCCCTGATATGCAAGCAATACCCCTTCCATAGAGTATCTTCCTAGATCTTTTCTTCCTCCCATACTTTCCCCCGTTCTTCACTCTCAATGGTCTCCCATGCCGCAGTGGACTGTGCAGTCTCTGCATCTCAATGTCTTCCTCGGTCTCCTTCCACAAAACTGGCTCCTTTCCTTTGCTGTCATCTGTATTTACTTGCTCATAATTGTTAACAGACCGCCCAATCACAAGGCCTTTTCTTCTCTGCTTTGTCTTGAGCTCGAAATATTCTCTTTCCCCATCTCCACTGACATCACCGAACAAAATGAGCTCCAACTCCGATAGCTCTTTTTTCCTCCCAACAAAATCATCATTGCGAGGGGAAGGAAATTCCTCCTTCTCCACCCTCCCTCTCCACCTATTCACCCGATCAACCACACTTCTCCTGCCCAATTTTGTGGCCAATAGAATAACCGCTTGCAGTATGCAATCTCTCCAATTGCCTTCATTTGCTTCTAATTGCGCATCTACCACCCGAGAAAGAGCATCAACTGATTCCCTCCATTCCTGCTCCATTCCACCATATAACATCCACAGCTCACCACCATGTTTCTCCCACATTTCTCCTCTCTTCTCAATGATATCTCTGGCAAGGCAATCAGCAGCCCCCAAGTCAAAGAATATAGGTAACAGGTTTTTCTTACCAAAAAAGTTCCTGAGCTCTTCAATGGTATAAGGATTGCCAAATGACTTCTTCGTGAGGATGACAATTCCATATGTGGAAGCATTCATTATCCTCTCGACAGCATCATGGCTGTGAGAATTCCGACATCTAGACCTGTCAGAAGCGAAGCAGCTGATTCCATGGATCTCAAGTTCTGCACGAAGCCAATTTGTAAACCTCAGCAGTGAAGTTTTGCGGCCATGAAATCCTATGTACACATCGTAGCTCCGAAGCCTACTGACAGAGGCAGCTGATGTCGTAGGTTGAGAGGATAAAGATTTCCGATATATTCCCCCCTGCCTCTTCTGCTTCCCCTTTCGAGTAGAATGACCGCTATTGCTAGTTGCTGACGAACTACCTTGGCATGGGCCATTGAAGGTGGAGATGAAGCTGGGACTGTTATAGACAATTGCTGGAGTTCCAAAATTGCTTGAAGTACAAAGACTAGGAGGAGGAGAAGCATCCGATCGCAATAACCCAACATTGGCGGATGATAACTGCTCCTGCTGTATCAGAGTGTCACTGGAGAGAATATCACTGATTTTCAGCACAATGCCATTCGAGGAGCTATTGTTCCCAGGATGGGCATGCTCCGGGAGACGAGCAGATAGTGACCGTGGAGTGAAGAAAGGGGATTGGTTTGCAGAAACAAATGCTGATGAAGAGGATGAGAGGTTCCTTGACGCCACCGAGACCAAAGCCCCGGCATCGGAGCTTTCCTGATGAAGCTCCATATATCCATTTTCAGCACTATCCAGCCCTCAGAATGGCCCGTAGTTCAATTCATCCCTGTGCAAATCAGTACCTGCAGAAGATAAACAAACGATTCCCTCATGATATGAACATCTATAATGAATTCCTGTACACAGAAACTACACCTTGGAGAATAACAATTTTACTGATCAACCTGATGTATGAACAGTACATTCTATTGGCCATTCAGATGAAGTAACCGATCATGGCTCAGCAAGTGCTTTCAGACAAAAAAAAATGCTCCTCCAAGGGCTTCATGCGTTGATCTTGTTTATCGGGTGCCAGCAAGAAAGCAAGCAAAAAAGTTGAGATGAGCTGTGTGCTTTACTGTGCTAATCAATTTGGGACCAGAAAAATAAGTTCCATTTGGTGACATAACATGGGTAAAATTGAGTTGCCCAGACTTGATGATGCCAGAGCACCCAAGTACAACCTGGGCCAGGAGTCAAGACAGGAAAAGAAACCAATCGTGTACGGAGCAGCAAAAGAAGAAAAATGTCAACTTTTTTACTTTCCTTTCGCCGTAAAATTTAATACCGTAGCGGGGGAGAACCAGATCTGATGGTACACGCACCTACCAAACCTAAAATCTTTGCGCCGAAGCGACGCCTCCCGACTCCAGATCTGCAGCTCCTGCAATCGAAGCCCGCTCCCAACTAATCAGCGAGAGAACCAAATCTTGAACCCAGCAAGATCATGCCGACACTCCCCAGATCTGGCAAGCACGGAGCCAGCCAAGAACCCGCCTCGGGGGATCGCAGAGCCGATCAAAACGAACATCCCCGCGCTCCAAAAGGAATCATCTGCTCTACCGGCTACTCCGGCGGGGAGAAAACAGCAACAAAAGAAGGCAAAGTTAGAGTACCTGCAGCTCACATTTCTTCCCGAGACGGCTCCTTTAATGCGGGCGTGGGCTCTGCTCATGCTCCGGAATCCAACCCGTATCACCACCGCTCATCACTCTCGCTGGCTTCAGCTTCAGCAGCAGCAGTCCAGCAGAGTACTTTTGGCTGGGACGACGAGTATGGATGGAGGCAGTGCTAACGTGAGGTGTGGCGGGTGGCGATTTTTATATGCGCGGAGGAGGGAGGGAGGAAAGCAGCGGCGACAGCGGGGAAGGCAAAAGTGAGCAGACGACCGGGACGCGGGGGGGGGGGGCGGTAGAAAAGGATGGGATCGCATAATGGAGGGTTAGGACAAGGCTAAGGGGGTGCTTGGATTAGGGGTATTTCATTGGAATGTTTTAGGATTTAGTTCAAATTTGAACTAAATCCCAAAACCTCCCAAGAAATTACCACTCATCCAAGCAGGGCCTAATCGGTGTTTGCGTCTTGTTTTCCCATCTCGGCAGTCGCGACCGCGTCGTCCTCTATCCGGTGCCGGCTAGGAGCCGTAGGTTGTAGCGTCGTGGGGCGCGGGCGGGTGGTCCCCGGGGGAAATAAATTTTAGAGAGTGACTAGGCAACGGTATCTGAATTCTCAGATAATAATAAAGATAAACTTATGAAACTTATCAGTTTGATCTTTGGTTCATGAGCTTTCAGTGTTTAGTTTAAAAGTTTTAGTCTTTAAGTTTAGCGAGTTTCAAGACAAAAATCATAAGTTTCATGAGTTTCAAAGGTATACCGTTGCAACGGTATACCGTTTTTTAGTTTTTCTGTAAATTTTATGCAACTGTAAAACGAAGCGAATGCAGCACCATCTCGATTCATGTTACCTGTTTCCGTACAGCAATCAAGCCAAGGGGTTTTTTGATGCAGTTAATGCTGGGGCAGTTAATGTGTTGAGATTGTTACGCAGGGATAAGTGGCACGAATCGGGATGGTGCTGCACTCCCTTCGTTGTGTGGCACTGTTGTATAAAATTTACTAGTTATATGCCCCTACGAAAAACAAAATTAATAACGAAAAATAAAAAAAAAATACTATTTCATACGATCAAACATCTATCTTTAACGCTTCGTTTCTTGCAAAAGCTGGTTAATTAAAGCAACGCTCGCTTTCACAGAGGCAATTAAGCAGGGCAATTAAGTAGAGCAATTAAACAGGGCAATTAATGTGACGTGGGAAGAAACTCTCACTTTATATAGTAGAGATTTCCGGTCCCGGCGCCATGTTCAGTTGGTGGAGGAGCCGGGGAGACAGAGGTTCGAGCCTGGGTTAGGTGTGAAAAACCTAAGAAGGCTGGATGAGGAGGAGCGCAGACTCTTGAGCCCACTGACGTAGCCAGAATCAAATTTTAGGGGCATTCACCGGTTTGCTGAATGCTTTTCCCGTGTGCCGCTCGGGTGGTGCATCTAAAATAAATTGTTTCTCAAAATACCTAAAACAAATAGATCACTCAGAAAACATGCGGATTAATTGTCTATTTGTCCGTGAGCTTGTGTGAGAAAAAAATGTGTACTTCTCTGTATCCGAAGGACAAAAGTGAAGCCTATCATAATCCAAACCACACTCATCAACTGCCACAACCTGCAGAAATAGAATTTCATAAGGGTGCAAGTTTCAAGTCCAAAGAACAGCACCTACATGATTCAGACCCTACAAATGCAATCAGACATCTTTGCAACTAAATATTATTGCGCTGTGAGCTTGTTAACTACTCCCTCTATCCCACAAAGAGTGCATTTCTAGTGTTTAAAATTTGTTCCACAAAAAGTGCATCTTTAGTCTGTAGGACCCAGCTGTAAGTGTATACATGCTCATTTAAGTGCCTGTGAAAACCGATTAACCAGCATACTTGTGTATGGAGTAATGAGGGTCACATGGTCATTTATCTTGCACACTAATCTGTCTTAAAAAACCTAGAAATACACTCTTTGTGAGACAAAGGGAGTATATACCATTGTACATTGGATACTGCAGAAGCATTTGGGTAGATAAGAACACTTTTGATCTTTAGTACTTTTTAAGTAGATAAGAACACTTTGCTCTTCAGTATTTTACGTAAACAATGAGTTGGGTCCTTCGTTTTTATTGCAGTCGGTGTATAGGAGTAATTGACAAGATTCAGTGGGTCACATTGTTTGTATGCAAAGAACCAGGTTATCAAAAGGTTGCAAGAAAATCAGTCACTAGAGGATATGTCTATCTTTGTGCTGTTCAATTCAAGCCTTGTGTACATGCTCAAACAAGCAACATCACACACCTTCCTTTCTCAATGCCCTCCCCTTTACCAGAGACAGCAGTGCCTGATAATGCCCTTCCGGATCTCCACTCTCAAATTTCTAATCATCTAAAAATACCAAATTACACAACCAAACGACAAAATGTACATACCCATCTCGCTGTCAACCATGAATGAGGCAAGAAACATCGTCCGTCATTACCCCAAATCTCTTCGGCTGCACGCCCACCGTGCAGAACAGCTTCCCTACATAGCACACACACAACACAGCTTCTCAAACGCATTACATCAAACACCTTATAGATGACAACAAATACATCCGCCAAGGAACCACATAGAAGCAACCGAGCTCACCGTCGGTCTCGGCGATCTCAAGTGCCTCCCTAGACTCCTTCAGTGACCCTCGGGCCCGGCTCGGGCCTCCTCAACCAGCCACTGCTCTCGCCTCCTCCTCGCCGTTCGTGCCTCCTTCGCCTGCCCGGCCACCGTGATGCCATGATGTCGTCCGCCAACGGGGCGTCGTCCTCCACTTCTCTGGTTTTGGGGTACCCACAGACCTACCAGCGGTAGGGTGCGCCAGCCCCAGTTGACCCCCGATTGGGTTCGCCCCTGCTTGAGCCCAGATGGACTTGGACACTGTTGCATGGAGAGATGTATCGGTGATTTTGCAAGCTGTAACTGTTGAGATATAGCCAAACTGTAGAGTTTAGTTGATAAATTCTGAAACTATCTTCAGAGGTTTTGCCTATAAATACATCACCTCTATTGTACAAGAGAAGAGAATTTGCCTCATTATATTTTGTGTGTTCTTCGTTATGGTTTGATGGTTTACTTTACCGATCAAAATTTCTTAAAGACTAGCCAAATACTCGTGCTTTGTTATGAATAGAAATAGCATTACCCAATATGTTAAGCTGTTATCGCTGGGCTTAGTTTGCGTCATGCTATCAGATCTGCTGTAGTACTTGATGGAGCTTTGTCTTGGCCCAAACTATGCATCTATTATCGAGCTTGGCTTACACCACGCTCTTCGCTCCGTTACTATTATTTGCACCGCACCTCTGCCATACACCATGAAGGGAGAAGAAGGGAGATTATTGGATAAGTATTACATTTTTTAGTAGTCGCTTTGTTTGTTATAGGGTAATTTTCTTTTTCTTTTTTTTGTTAGAGATTTTTTAAGGATGGAAAGGGATTTGAGGAAAAGTGTGTGGATGTTAGGAAGGTGAAGAGCACGTCATTCACAACTTGGTAAAAATGTGTGGGTTGTCCAAAAATGTACAGTTTTATAATCCAAGGTCCATTCACAAGACTGAAACCCAAAGAAAGTGGGTTGTCTTCAGTTCGGCTGCTTGGGTCCGTCATACCACGCATTTAGCCCATCTAAAGAATGGGACTCAAGTCGGCCTTATTACCTGGTGCATGTGCAGGCCATACACAGATACACCGGGCAACATGGAGCGCAAAGAATATCACATCCAAGAATATGAATTCCCGGAGATCTCTCTCTCTCTCTCTCTCGAAGCGATCGCAGGAGAGAACACAAAACTTGTGACATCGAAGAGAGTACCTTTTCCCACATATGCATGCATGCCTATATGCACATTGTGGACCGTTGATTTGTGCTCCCAAGATTTGTCACTACTACAGAATGATACATCACTATCGCTTCATTTGTGTCGGTTCCAATCTTTTGACTAAAAAACCGATTGTGATACGTGTATCTCATTTGTAAATTTTAGAAACATGTTATCACAATCGGTTCTTAGAAGTAACCGACAGATAAGGTTCCTTATCCCAATCGGTTCTTTAAAAGAACCGATTGTGATAAGGAAATGAGTTATCACAATCGGTTCTTAGAAAGAACCGATTGTGATAAGTGGTAATCATTACAATCGGTTCTTCACAAAAACCGATTGTGATAAGGAAATTGGTCATCACAATCGGTTCTTAGAAAGAACCGATTGTGATAATCCCCCTCATCACAATCGGTTCTAGCAAAGAACCGATTGTGAATCACAATCGGTTCTTTGCTAGAACCGATTGTGATGACCCAATTTCACTATTTTTTGATTGTTTTACGGTATGAATATCGTTTCTAGCTCTATATTTTTTGATGACCCAATTTCACTATTTTTGATTGTTTTACGGTATGAATATCGTTTCTAGCTCTATATTCCATAAACACGTGCACAATATTTTGTCAAGTGTATCACCGTCTTTTAATTGGATGAACGGGTAGATGATGCATGCATATTGACTGTTAAGTATGTTTATGCTCTATATTCATGTAAACGAATGTGATATGTGTATTGTAAAATGTTTGTGTTCAATATATATTATAAACGATATTCATAGTTTAAAACAATGAAAAATAGTGAAATTGGCTCATCACAATCGGTTCTTTGCTAGAACCGATTGTGATGACCCCCTCATCACAATCGGTTCTAGCAAAGAACCGATTGTGATAATCCCCCTCATCACAATCGGTTCTTTGCTAGAACCGATTGTGATGACTCAATTTCACTATTTTTTGATTGTTTTACGGTATGAATATCGTTTCTAGCTCTATATTTTTTGATGACCCAATTTCACTATTTTTGATTGTTTTACGGTATGAATATCGTTTCTAGCTCTATATTCCATAAACACGTGCACAATATTTTGTCAAGTGTATCACCGTCTTTTAATTGGATGAACGGGTAGATGATGCATGCATATTGACTGTTAAGTATGTTTATGCTCTATATTCATGTAAACGAATGTGATATGTGTATTGTAAAATGTTTGTGTTCAATATATATTATAAACGATATTCATACCTTAAAACAATCAAAAATAGTGAAATTGGCTCATCACAATCGGTTCTTTGCTAGATGGTAATGGCAAATGGTCATAGCTACAAAGATGAGGAGGTGGTGTAGACTAAGTACAATACGAACATGGAGTATCGCTAGCTCTATAAACTGTTGTCATGTATATTCCATAAACACGCGCACAATATTTTGTCAAGTGTATCACCGTCTAGACGCGTTATATTTTGTTAAGGGGAGGGAGACGCGTTATATTTTCAAATGCTATCATACCAACACTACGGTACTAAATTGGACACTTAGTTAAATTTTGTAGCACCCAAGTCAGAGTAAATTCGAAGTATAAGAATACTAACATTAGTGTTTGGGTGCTTTGTGGGGTTAAGGGGAGGGAGACACGTTATATTTTCAAATGCTATCATACCAACACTACGGTACTAAATTGGACACTTGGTTAAATTTTGGAGCACCCAAGTCAGAGTAAATTCGAAGTATAAGAATACTAACATTAGTGTTCGGGTGCTTTGTGGGGTTAAGGGGAGGGAGACGCGTTATATTTTCAAATGCTATCATAACAACACTACGGTACTAGATCATATAAGAACTCTGAAGTTAAGCGTGCTTGGGTGAGAGTAGTACTAGGATGGGTGACCTCTCGTGAAGTGCTCGCATTTGCATTAAAATTGGCTGCAAAACTCATTAGTTAAGCGTGCTTAGGCGAGGGTAGTACTAACTAGGATGGGTGAGGGTGACCTCCTGGGAAATCTCTTCGCTTTGTGTTAAAACCGCTCGAACAATGTTTAATAGTGAAAATGTGTGATGAGGGTCTCATCACAATCGGTTCTATGCTAGAACCGATTGTGATGACTTCATCACAATCGATTCTCGCGAAGAACCGATTGTAATTAGCCCCTCATCACAATCGGTTCTAGAAAAGAAACGATTGTGATGAGGCTTATCACAATCGGTTCTTTCGCGAAGAACCGACATAATAAGCCTCATCACAATCGGTTCTTTGCTAGAACCGATTGTGATGAGGCTTATCACAATCGGTTCTTCGCAAGAACCGACATGATGATTGTTTATCACAATCGGGGAGAAAACCGACTGTGATAGCTATTCCTCATTACAATCGTTGGACTTTCTATCGCCACCAAAACCGATTGTGATGACGAAAAAGAACCGATTCTAATGTGTATTCTTGTAGTAGTGTGTGCTAGTGAAGTGGAGGGAATGTGTTGTATTCTGGTATGTATTGTGTATTGGTACAAATACGTATACCCCTCCATCAAAATCTCCACCGGCTCTCTCATTCCCCGGTCTCCACTGATTCGTCTCACATGTCTTCTCTCTCTCTCTCTCTCTCTCTCTCTCTCTCTCTCTCTCTCTCTCTCTCTCTCTCTCTCTCTCTCTCTCCCTCCCTCCCTCCATGGCAGCAGAGTCATGATGACCAAATCCAACGGGCCCCTACGCCTCCCTTGCCTTCCGAAGGTGATGGCCTGGGTGGCACCTTGGGCGGATGAGAAGCGGACGACGATGAACGGTGGTGGTTGGGAGCTAGGCGGCAACTGGAGCTGGTCTAAGACGACCGGATTCGGTGGGCCCAACGTCTCTCTACCATCTGGCTTCCTCGGCTCAGCTCGTTGTTTTCTTCATGGATTTGGTGGCGACACCATCATAGCAGGCGCGTGCGGAGAACGAGCTAGCGGTGGCTGGGGTTACGGCGATCGACTCTAGGATGAGACGGTTGGATCTGGTGCCTTCCTCGCAAGTTTCAAAAAATCCATGTATGTTTCGACGACTTTCAAGTTTCAAAAGCCAAATCCAAACATGTTCAGGGGCAGTTTCAAGTACGTCTCGCAAGTTTCAAAAAATCCGTTTCAACGAATTTCATGCATGTTTCTGCAAGTTTCAAAATCCAATGTTTAATCTTGTTTTAACAAGTTTTATGCTTGTTTCATGTTTCAAAATCAAAATCCATGTATGTTTAGACGACTTTCAAGTCTCAAAAGCTAAATCCGAGCTTGCTCTTGGCATTTTCAAGCACATCTCACAAGTTTCAAGCAAAAAAAAAATATATATAGTTTCAAGCAAGGGGATTCCATTTTGTACGTTGAAGCAATTGTCTTGTTGTAGCCGTTTGCACAAATCAACGGACCTATGGTGGATGGATTAAGTCGGGATTGAGTGGACGAGGGAGGGGGAGATATGGAAGCGTTTGATACTGTCCATTTCATTATATCCTACAGTGATAATTTATTCTATTCATTTGTTGAGGAACGCAATACTGTTAGTTTTTCTGAAATCCAAAACGTGCAATTTCTTGAATCCGAATTGCGTAGAGGGCAGCATCTCGAAGAGATTAATTTCCTGGTTCATCAGTCGGTGGAGAGAGAGAGGGAGGGAGAGGCATACGCATTTTACCCATCACGAAAAAATTTTGGAGTTGTATTTTCCACACCATATGCACCAATCTCAAAGCACATCTAGCGGCACCATATGTACACGGTTTTGCTTTTCCGGATGTTTTAGCTTCAAAGTTTTACGACGGAGCAGCAACGTATAATTAAAATATACACTTGTTGCATTTGATCGATGCCATGGATTTGGCGATGTGACCGTCCTACAAGGCTACAACTCACTCATGTCACCCGGTTGCTGCTGTTCGCCTCTGCTAGCTAGCTATTCGTGCTTCTTTCGAGAATCTAACGAGGCGACGTACACTGACCACCAGTATCTTGGGGGAAAAATTGAGCAAATAACTCACTGCTAAATAGAAATTAAAAAAATAACCTACAGTACATCGAAATGCGTTGAATGGCAGCGGCTTCCGCCAGCCGAAGTGGCTTCCGCCGCATGGGAAGGAGGAAGTGGCGCTTCCGCCGCACGGCATGGAGGAAATCGGGTTTCCGCCACACCGTGTGGCTTCCTCCATGCCACACGGCGGAAAGGAGGGGCTTCCGCCACCCCGTGTGGCTTCCTCCATGCCACACGGTGGAAGCCACCTGGCACGGAAAACAATGTAGTAATTCGGAATTTTTCGTTTTCATCCGAATTTTTGTTGGTTTGAACGTGGAAGAGTGATAATTCTAGTTTGATAAGTAATCTTGATAGCTAATTCTAGTTTTGACTGGTTTGTTGTTTCAAGGTTAATCTATTTATTCGTCTCGATAAGATTTATTCTTGTTCACTAATAAATCGATTAATTAAACTCATGTTTCTATAATCAATTCGATCCCCCAGGACAATCCGAGGACGCCTACGAAAAGGTTGTTTGGATTTACGAAAAGTTTGCTTGGATGAAACCGCCTTAATTCCCGCCCGTGGAATGCACGAAAATTTGATAAATTAAATCGTAATAAAGTTTTCCTGTTGAAAAAAATTATCGTCAAAAAACGACAAACTTGTTGATAGCAGTTACCTGTTCCACAGTAAAATTTGCTGTAAATTTTTTGCAAAAAATCGTATTTCATACAACTTTATAACAATTCTGACATTACCTGCTCCACAGTAAAATTTATTCGGTTATTGTTTTGTGCAAGGGTTTAGATGGACATATTAATTTTTGACAATTTACGGTTAATAGCAGTTGCTTCCGCCATGCGACATGGCTTTTGCCCGTTGCCGCCACCGCAGGTGGCTTCCGGCATACCGTGTGGTGGAAAAGGGTTGCTTCCGCCACACCACACGGTGGAAGCCGGGTTGCACGGAAAGACATGCGGGGCGGTGGCCGAAACGGGAAATCGGAATGCACGAGAATTTGATACTCCTTCCGTCCTAAATTATAAGGCCTATAATTTGAATGGTTTTATCCCAAATATAAAACGAGTATATATGCATTTATTCATTATTATCCCAATTTGAATGATATCTTTCCTTCTATACATATATTTATTGGCTCTCAACTATATGCATTTATTCATTATTATCTACACAAAATATATATCTTTTATCTTCTCTTATACCTTTCTCAATTTCAATGTAACCTTAATCATTATGTAAAATTAAACTACGCATTATCAACTGGTACGGAAGGAGTAATAATACTTTAAATTCATGTGGTTAAGACGTACTCAGGGGGTCCATTTTTATAAGGTTTATTTTTAAATGGTTTTTTTAACAAATTATAAATTCATCTAAATTTAATTAGGACTTTTCTTCTATGTACATATTTATTCTCTCTCAATCATATATATTTTTTCATTACCATTCATACCAAAAAAATTGAAATAAATTACGTGTCACAAACCGGTCGAAAATCAGTACAAATCGCTCGGTTTTCGTAAAAAGTCGACAAAAATTGCTCCAAAAAATCGATAAGACAAACTTGATTTTTGACGATAATTTTTCATCAAAGAAAATTTTAACATGATTTATTTTATCAAATTTTCGTGCATTCCACGGGCGGGAATTGGAGCGGTTCCAGAGAGCATTGCTTTCCGTGTCAAGTGGCTTCCACCGTGTGGTGTGGTGGAAGCCAGACTGCATTGTTTTCCGTGCAACGTGGCTTCCACCGTGTGGTGTGGCGGAAACCACGGTTTCCACCACACGGTGTGGCGGAAGCCACGTGAGACGGCGGAAGCCCCCTTTCCGCCACCTGGCATGGCGGAAACCAGTGCTATTCAACACATTCCATTTCACTGCAGGTTATTTTTTAAATTTCAATTCAACTGTTGTTTATTTGAGCAATTTTTCCGTATCTTGGGTGGTTACTGCACACGTACATCATCGTGCCCGGCATCGAGCAACACGTACGGTCAATGACAAAACCAAGATCAAAATAAAGAATGAGCTTAAAAGATTAATTTAAATTAATACAATATAGTTTTTACCTTTGTGTAATCCAAATTTATACGTAAATCAAAGTGCCAATTTGGTGAAAATTATGATGGAGAGGCACTTACTACTGACTAGAGGTCCAATGGTGAACCCACGAATAAAGTTTAGAGGAAGGGAGGGAGGGGCCTAAGCTAATATGAGACAAACTTACGAAACATAGATCGAACCATTTTTGCTATCTAAAATCTTGAAGCACAAATCTTGAAGCAAGTTGTACATAAATAGAGGAGGATCATAATGAAAATGGAAAGAGATGTGCTTCTATGCTTTCCCTCCTAATACAAGTTGCACAAATCTTGAAGCAAACGAAGGGGTAAGTAATCCTCATTAACCCTTCGTTCATGCTTTAATATTTGTGCAACTTTAAAAAGGAAGAGCAGATGCATCCATGTTTAACAATATTATTGATGGTAATGACAAGTGTGCCCTAGAAATCCATGAATTTAGAAAAGTTAGTAATATAATTAATATATTATTGATGGTTTTAGATTTTTTTTTTCACCTATTTGACGTTTTCACAGTATATGTACAAAATCCAAATGAATTGCAGATGCATCCATGTTTAACAATTTGCCATTTTTCGGCATTTCCTGAGTTTACTCTAACACTAACTAAACATCGATGCGGTTAGCAGTGACCACACCTACTTAATTAACGAAGGGACTAACGAATTACTTTTGAGAGTGACTAGGGAACGGTATACCGTTGCAACGGTATAGCCATGAAACTTATGAAATTTATCAGTTTCAGTGCTGGTTTCATGAGTTTCAGTGTTTAGTTTCATCAGTTTCATGTTTTATCAGTTTTTAGTGCTAAGTTTCATGAGTTTCAGTGCAAAAAATCATAAGTTTCATGAGTTTCAGAGGTATACCGTTGCAACGGTATACCGTTTTTTAGTTTTTCTGTTACTTTTTATCAATCTTTTGCCTGCTGACGCTGCGCCTGTGCCGAGCCACTAGCTACCTTCCTGCCGCGCCGGACACACCACGCAGGCTGCACCAGTTGCCACTCAGGCGTTCAGCTGATGCCCAGCACCCCAACCTACCCTTGCCACATGCCGCCGCGCCGCGCCGCCGCCATGCCAGTGCTAGGCCGCTTAGGTTGGATGTTGGTGGCTGCTTAGGTTGGATGTTGGTGGCTGCTTAGGTTGGATGTCGGTGCCGTGTGGTTGTGCCAGCCGGTCTAGTAGATTTAGGAATTTGGTGGGCTTGGCTGATACGATAGAAAAAGGAAAAACCAGCGCACGGCCATATAATGAGTTTTGGCTCAAACCCCTTCAGTTGCTTCTACGGTCATCTTCAACCTCGAGTTTACACTGAAGCTACACCATGGACGTCCCATGGAGGGAAGGAGGGGCTAAGGGGGGTACCCGCTGTCCAGCCAGGGGCAGCAGGGGGCGCAGCCCATGCTGACCTCGCGGTAGCCCGCCCGTGTAGAGGCCGATTAATCGGTTTTAGCCGCCAATATTTGGAACATTGCTTCCTTTGTTCCTCCCTTCAGGTGCAGCTACAAATCCATGGCCATGGTTGCCGCTAACAAGGGGGAGGGGGTACTAACACAAACGGAGGATAAGCTCAAGCCTGTTGAAACCCCTCTGATGGATTCGCCCCCGCGTACGGCTACGCGTAGTACGTGACGTCAAAAGCCTCGGCACTAGTTAACAGAAACGTCGTCGGACCAAGGGTCCAAATTTCGGCGAAATTCGGCGAGGTCCCGGCGAAATCTCGGATTTCGGACCCCTCCGAGATTTAAAATCCCGGAAAATTCAAAAAATTTTAAAAAAAAATCAAATCTCGGATTTCTCGGCGAGATCTCGGCAATTTCGGGTGAGATCTCGGCAATCTCGGGCGAGATTTGGTATTTTTTTGCCGGATTTTGATTCTTGTGCATTGTATTTGCTTGGGTTTAGGATCAAGATCATCCACAAAAAAATTCAAAAAAATTTAACATGTTTTTGACCATTTTTTTGTCGGTTCAATATGTCGGTTAGGACTTTCCGAAGTTTTTAAAATTTTTCAAGATTGATTATCTTCTGAAAATTTTATGGAAATATTATGGTTGTGTTAGGACCATTCACAAAAATTTTCAAATTTTTCTAAAGTGGTTTGAACTTTTTTAGTACATAGGAACTTTTCTATTGCATTGAATTAGCAGAGAGAAATGATATATGATACTGACATTGATAGTTGGAATCAATCTGTGTATGACTATGAGAGAGAAGTGGAGTGGAAACAGTGGTGCAAAACCCACTTCAAAATTATTGAATGACATATATTGAAAAACAAAATTTAAAACCTAAGATAACATGTATTTATAAATGGGTACAGTACTACTACTAACTCACCTATGTATATATGGGCAGTGATTCACATATACATGATCAATACTCATATTTATGGCATTGATCTTTTCTTATTGGTCAAAATTAAAAACTGCAGGTGGTTTCAAAGAAAGAACCTCCCTCAGAACTGCAGGTGGTTTCAAAGAAAGAACATCCCTTAATACATAGGAACATACAAATGACTTGAAGTTCATTTGTTACATTTGAAAATTCAAAAACTGATTTTATATACGGTTTTTATCACGTCTATACCACTGTTAGATTTTTTAAAAATTCATCATGATTGACCATCATCTCAAATTTTTATGGAAACATTAGTGATGTGCTACGACTATCCAAAAAAAAAAATTCAAAATTTTTTTACGTATTTTGAACCATTTTTCAGCCGGTTCAATTTGGCCGAGATTTCGGTGATTACGGTCGAGATCTCGGATTTCCCGGTAGAAAAAAAAAACCGGATTTGAAATTTGGTTTTTGCAATTCGTCCGGATTTTGTCCGAAATTTCCAAATCTCGCCGAAATTTCGGATTTCGGGAACCTCCGAGATTTGACTCAAAACGAGATTTGGATCCTTGCGTCGGACGGAGCACGCACCTCCGTGCTGCAACTGCTCACTACTCACGCCTTTCGCATTAGAGTTAGGCCCTGTTTGGCTACCTTCGCGCAAGGGGATGATCACTTATGGTGAGGGAGCCAGCACGCGCAATTGGATCCGTCCGATCATGTCTCAGACAGCTATGGATTTCTACAGCACTGGATATGCTTGCAAAGTTGTGTTGAACATCTGGATATTATTTTGATTTCAGATTTGAATATGAAACATAATTCTAAAATAATGAAACACAACAAGCTAGACAGAAGATACCACATATTTCTGAAAAGTAGATCTAGAAAATACCACATATTTTCTAAAGTAGATCTAGAAATGATGTATACAAGATGAACAGAGGGAAGAATTCTTACAATGGGCTTGATGACGAAATGGATGCAGCGCAGTAGCGACCGGCCGTAGAGGAAGTAGTCGACGCAGAGGAAGTTCGAGCGGTCGCGCAGTTGCGCTGCCCAGAAACCTTATTGCCGTCCTCGTGCAGGTTCTCGTGGCGGCAACGGTTTGGAGATCCCGCTCTCCCTGCCTCGCGGTGCACGTCGAGAGGAAGGTCGGTGAAGAACGAGTGCAGCACGAAGACGCAACACAGATCACAATGGATGAACGCGAGTGCAAGAGCCAAAAAACTCATTTCAGTCTAGACGTCTCCAGATTTTATAGCCTTGACGTCATTATCATAGCTGTTTCTATTAGAAACTGAAAAATAAAAGGGTTTAAACATGCCAGGATTTAATTCACTGCACGGCGACCTGCGACGTCGCAAGTCACCAGTCACGCGGTAATTCGCGAAATACGCACGCGCGCGTGCGACTTTAGCCGTGCTCCTCACCCTCCATATGCCTCATTACAAGGCATGGTGGGAGTTCTCCCTTTTAAATTGGTATTCTCCTCTCTCAACTAGCAATATGGTACTATTCTTTGTAGCTTTGGTATTAGAGATAAATGGGCCACTTGGACCTTATTTCTAACAAGTTGCACTGCACTGATGCACCACGCACCTTTTAACGCTATTGTGCGTCTGAGTGCCTGCATCGGTAGTCAGCATTTGGAACTGCGTGAAGCCGTGCCCCCAAGCAAGGTTCGAATTATAGTTGATAATCGCACGATTATCACGATAATCGAGGTTATCGACAGGGTACGAAATTAATAACCGATCAGTAAATCGAGAAAAATCAAAAAAATTATGCGACGCAAATATCGCGATTATCGAGACATATCGAGAAAAATCGAGCGAAAATCGCTCAAAAATTCGACCGACAAGGAAATTCGTTTGATTGCTTGATTTTTGAGGCAAAATTGCCATTATCGAGGTAAATATCAGGATTATCGACCAATATCGTGCGAAAATTGATGTTTTTTGAAAAAAAAAATTAATATTTAAAACTATACGATTTTCAACCGATTTTTGACTCGATTTTGTCGATTTTTGAAAATCGATTTTTGCATGATTTTCTATAAAATGGTAATTAAAACCCTGCCCCAAAGTTCCCAACTTGTGTACACATACGGAATTGTGGTTGATCCGATAGAAAAATATAGAATCGGTGTGTACTTGCGTGCGCGCGGGGCTGTCGCTTGGACGCGCCAGGTACGTTCACACATGGCCGAGCTATACATACATCGTACGGGGTGGAGTCTTATGCATGCAGAATACTACCGCGGCAGGCACGACGCATCACACCGAAGGCGCACTACTACAAAACTGGGCATCACAACCGGTCTATTAGAAACGGTTTAGTGCGAACCGGTTGTAATGCTCGCACCAGAAGCGGTTCGTGGCAACAGGCCGGAGGGGATCTCTAGAAGGGGTTCGTGCCACGAACCGCTTCTAAAGACCCCCTTCAGAAGGGGTTCGTGTCACGAACCGCTTGTAGAAACCCAGTTTTAGAAATAACAAAAGGAATGAGTGCCCTATTTTATCAGAGAGCACGCGTGGGTGGGTTGGCTAAATGGATGAGGCGGGTCACGAGGATGGAGTGCTGGTCGTGGGTTCGAATCCCATTCCCACGATATTATTACCGCATTTTACCGCTTGGTGTCGCACCACCACAAGAACCGCTTGTGATATCCTGGAAGCTTAGAAGCGGTTTTACAACCACTTCTGGAGGTGGTTTTCAACCGCTTGTGAAGCGCGATTCTGTAGTAGTGGCGCGCGCGGCGGCGGCGGCTGTCATCTTTCCCTATGCCTCATGCCGCGCACCCCGGCAGAACGTACGGCTCGCGCGCCGGTCTGGCCTTCGGATACCCCCTGACGCGCGCGCGCGCGGCGCGATCGAGCCCTGGTCCCTGGAGTCGGTGGTCAACTGGTCATCGCGTCGCGGGCTGCACCTGCTGCTGTTTCGGACGTTGGCAACAGCTGCTGATCGATGCCGTTTCGTTTGCCCAGTGCATGCGTAAGCGCGGCCGGCCTCGATCGCGTGGTTGTACGCGCTCCACAGGGCCAGGGACCCGATCAGATATTCCACTCACGTCTCACGGTGCATCCCGTTGCTGCCTTTCCGCTCGGCGGCCATGTGGACTAGCAAATTCTCCTTGCTTATCCACATGACTCTGTCCTGCTACAACAAATACGGCAACGATACGACGTGCAGCTAGCGCCGATCGAACGTCCGGTTCATTCGCGTAACTAGAGAGAATTAATCTTTAATTCCTCCACAGTTTCGACAGGCCGATCGATCTCCCTTTACATAGCCCTAGCTTTATTACTGCTACTGTTGCCTTTATATGTGACTATGGCTCAAAGACGCACGTTGCAATGCATCGGTGTGCTTGAGCCGGGGGCAAAGCTACCGTCCGGGCGTCTCCTCTCACTTTTGGCTACATACACTGATACCCCGGTGGAATCCACTGCAGGGCCGCCACTGGGAGATGCTTTTCTACGCGCACCGCTGATATCTTTCCTGTATGTAACGTCCAACGAAAAGAAACACGAAGCGGTTTTTGGAACGTAGGTGTCTGGTGACTTGGTATACTTCTTTTGGTCATGAATAGTTATCGTTTTAAACATAGTGATGATTAAAATTTTAAAACTTTGACTATCGATCTATTTTTAAATATGTAAATTAGATACATAAAAATTATATATGTAGACTTATCTTGAGAAGTACTTTTATAATATTATAATTTTATTAAATTTTATAAATATATTACAATAAAAATTTGTGATCAAAATTATATTTTGAAGACCATGTCAATGTTTAAAAACCAGCTTCATTGGACGCCCCACAACTAATTAGATCGTGTATTTTTAAAAATACAAAATAAATTGGAGAAAAAGTTCAAAATATATAAAATTTGGTGGGTAGTGAGATTTCAATGAGATGAACAGAATGCACGGTTTGGATCAACAGTTTAAATGCTTGAATTTTGCAAACACATGTATATAGATTTAAGAATTTGTGCTATCAATAGCACACTAACAATCCCCTCTCTTCCTCTCTCTCTATATAAATATATATATATATATATATATATATATATATATATATATATATATATATATATAGATATAGATATATATAGATATATATAGATAGATAGATAGATAGACACACATGGCGTCCTTTTCTCTCGGTGAGGTGAGGCCGTGAGGGACAGCCCCTGAGGTGATGTATCCAATGTTTTCATGTGCGGCCGGCGCATCCATATGCTTTCCGAATTCCCATGGACCGGTCTTGGACAGATCAGACGCTGCTACGGTGAAAGCGGAAGGATATTCCTATTAAAGTATATTGTCCGTAATTTCTTGTCAATTTAATTTTTTGGATAGATTAGTTGGTGCATTTAACTCAATATAGTATTAAAATTAAGAGATCCGAGTTCAAAATATGGTTTTTCGGTGAACTAGTTGGTTGTAAAAATGTCAAGTCAAGCTAGCTAGTTAGCAATGTTCGAGTTCTTATTTTGGGAAATTATGCTTGTTAGCTACTTTGCAATTTTCTCTAGGGCCAAATGTATTATCCCTCGACACCAAGTGCCACATTCGTGTACAGTGCTCCAGAGCTGTTCTTTTGGACAATCTAGCCAGCTAGGAGACTGCAGATAATTGCAAAAGGTGTACATACACATCAATCAGGAGCATAGTGTCGTATGTATCTATGAGATTGTCTTTAGATTTATACATTTTGGAAAGAGTAGTATCGAACACGTACGCCCAAAACCCAATCGCATATATAAAATGATTGTTGTGACCTCTCCTGACCGAACGAGTAAAAACTACTATATACATTTTTTGTACGACTAATAATTGCGTGTACCATGCATGATTGGTTGATTGGTTCACCTGTTCTTGTCTCGTGTTAAATATGCTTAATTATTATCATATGAGCTCGAGATATATAGATGCACAATATCTTGAATCGTTGTCAACTCTATATTCTCTCACGGTCCTATTTTTACTAATGACGATTGGAGCATTCCAAGATAGCTAGGCAGGAAGTTTGTATATATTGACAAAAATGATATAGCTTTTCTAAGACTACATGAAAATTGTTAGGTTTGGCTGGCCTAGGTAACTTTTGTGTTATCATACTTTCGAATGAAGCCATGAAAAATCTTCAGGATGCAGAACCTTTAATTCGTCCACATCAGTGCGTTTTACGTACCTTTCGCCCTGCTATTGCGCAATTCACAAGAGAATTTGCATCCTTACACCTTTCCCTCCTCATAGTTCGCAAGAGAAGCACTCTCGTCTGCCTATTTTTCAACCGCATAACTAAATAAGATACATATATACATAGTAGCTGCAGAGTGACGTTTGTGGTGTATGCACACACTACTACACAAAAACTCATCATAGGCGGCTCAAAAATCTCATCATAAACGGTTTTATGAATCGTCTGTAAACATATGTTACTGGTAAGAAGGGTACATCACAGACGATTTTTGCATCATCGGTAAAAATTAACATTAGAGACGGTTCTAGACCGTCTCTGATGACACCTTCATCAGAGTCATCAGAGATGGTTCTAGACTAGAACCGTCTCTGGTGATGGTTTGTATTTTTGAAGATTTTTTATTTTATTGGCTAGTCTCGGGAGGACTAAAATGGTATTGATAAATTTGAAGTTTGACCTAGTGCAAATGTATATGTAAGTTAAGTATCTCGTGAATATCTTGTCATGACAAAAATGCTAAAACCCACTTCATACTGCTAGTCCAGGAATAATTAACCAACTATCTTAAGACACAAAATTTTAAGCATTTAACCAGTCAATAAGCATAGATAGTAGACAGTGATCATAACAAAAACACCAGAACCAAATTAAGTGATGAATATACTAAATAATCATACTTGAATATACTAAACAATCATATTCATACTAGATCTAACTAGATTGAAAGAATTCGTATCATGACCCTTAAAAGAAACAAGTCAGACAAGACATACAAATATTGATTAGGCTAAATATATAACTAAAGTAGAGCTATTATGAATCAATTAGACCATAACCGCGGCAAACTCTATATGTGCTTCTCAGGAAAGAGAAACATCGAATACCAAAAATAAAAATAGCAAGTTGATTACTCCATCTGGCTATGGCCATTACCAAAAGGTCTTGGTGGAGTAAAAATTCTTATGTGACTATGCCAATTGCCAAATTTACCTAGATGCACAAAAAAACACCTTAAACCAACAATCACAATCAACTAAGACCTTCCAACAATATAGCACCTACATGTGATAGTTTCAATCCACAACCAATTCAATGAACCAATAGTACTCAAAAGAATGGAAGTCAGATTCCAAAAACTAAGTTATTAGAATTTTGAGGAGCAGATCATAGAAACTTTATTGTGCTAAAGCAGGCCTACTAGGTCAAAACACGAATTAAATGGCAAAATGCAAATAATAGGAGAATCAGACTTAACCAGATAAGCCCTATTGATATCTTAAATTCTTGATCTATGTTTAATTTAAAGCTCACGTAAAGGATTTGATGAGTTAGTACGCCTTTCTTGTTTACCATCCACAACATCAAAAGTCTGCATAAACGTTATACCTTGTAAAATACAATTCAACAGGTAGTGCTTGAAAATTCTACATAGTAGAATCATAGAAAAAACACAAAATAGGAAGAATCATCACATATCCAGTAAGAAATTGAGGAATCTTGACATGCACAATATTAATAGCAAGTCCTTCATAGAACAATATTAATAAATATCTTATCTAGAACTGAAGAGTGCAGATTAATGAATATGAGCACTAGTTGAATGCCATACTTATGTTATGCTACAAAGGGAGTACGATAGTAAAAATATTGCAAATATTGCATATTTGAGTGAGCATGTAAAGTTTGGTACTTGGTTATGGAGTAGAAGCAGTCCATGTGCAAGATGAACCCATCTAGGGGGTGCTGTATCTAGGTGAGGTGAATACAACTGCAGGTGAAATGGAAATAGTGATAACATATGAGCTTACCGAAATATTATGGCCACAATCAACAAGCAACAAAATTCTCATATATGGACTGAAAACTTTATTGCAACAAGATACTTACAAAGCCAAGGAACGTCGATGCCAGTAGAAACATGAAACCTATCAGTGTTAATGAAAACCCACCAAGTAAACTTTGACGGTAAATAGGAGATGACAAGATAAACAAGCATGTTAATGAAAGCGAGTAACTAATCCAGATCTAGAATATAAAACATATTCAAAACATGCTTTTTAGCACCACATGAATGACCCACTAAGCAAAAGTTCATACTTCTCCGCTGTCTACAACCCCTGCAAGATGCACTGCAAGCTAAAGATTTCATCATGCTATACCCAAGCCTAGAATTCCTCAATATAGCAAAATATGGCAGTAGTACCACCATGCAAGCACATATTGCCCAAATAATACACATATAGCGTAGTTGATAGTGCAGTTTAATGAATCAAAGCAGAACGGCATCAATGCTACTGCCTATGTTAAGAAAAAAAAAAGTGCCTTTATGCTGCCCGAACAAAATATTCTCAAGAACATTTTCGTCTAACAGAAGTAGTCACTCGCATTACACATCTAGCTCTTAAGAGCTTAGCGAATAGGAACAACATAGCAAGCAAGAACCAAAAAAGAAAAAACATTCATGGGAGAAATAGGACAAGAATTAGGCAGGTGTGGCATACTTATGGGAACCAAAGTGGGAAGATGTTGACAAATCGCGACCAGAAGGGCTGGAGGATGTACTTGGCGATGAGAGAGTGGTTGACGCTGATGTACTTGTACCGCCGCAGCGTCGCCATGCTGTGATGCCCAATGTTACCGTCCACTGATGCTGGGTTAGATGCAGGCGCCGCCGAGGACTCCAACTTAGTCTCCGTCGTCGCTGCTGGCGCCTCGGCTGGAGCTATCGCGACCGGAGGATGAAGGGGATCGGAGGTAGAGTCATCGACGCGGGATCCCACAACCACCACCACCAAATGTGGCGAACAGCGTCCAGGAGGTGGAGCCATAAGAGGGGAGAAAGGGAGGGAGGGAGAGAGAGAGCAAGGAAGGGGGGGTCAAATGAGAGAACTAGCGCTGGGGAAGAATGGTAGTGGCGTGGGCAAGGGTGGTGGTGCTCGGGGGAGAGGAAGATAGGAGGACTTTGGCTAGGGGTTTTAGGATTGAGCTCAGTGTGAGGGATCGGGTGAGGCCGAGAGGGTGGCTTATAGAGTTTGATCAGACATGGTTTTTCGCTAGATAGGTCAGTGATGCGGTTCATCTCTAATGGCATGGTCCTTATCGCATACGGTTTTTGGCTAGAAGGGTCAGTGATGAGGGTATACATCACTGACCTCACTGATAAGTGGTTATCACAAACGGTTTTTCAAAACCGTCAACGATGAGGGGTCTAATATAAGCCTCTTTGTAGCTGTGAAATGTACAAAAATGGCTATGTAAAACACTCCAACATTTATGTATCAGGCGGTCGAAAGTCCTTCCTATTTACACCTAATGTTGTTGGGATGCCGATCCCTAGTAGGATGGTTTTTTGTCAAACCAAAATTCTATCAAATTTTTAAAAGTATATATTTTACATAAAAATCAAATTATATTTCGAAATATGTAAGTTTATAGTAGAATTTTTTTAGTTTAATTTTTAAATTTGAGTACACTTATTCATGTTATATTGAATTAAGGTTGATTTTTGAAAATTATTAATTATTTTTAATAAACTAATAACCTAAAAGTGCAATATGTCAAAGGAAATATATTTTTTTACCTTAGAACAACATGTAAACAACAAAACAAAGCAAATTAAACTAGTGCAAATTAAATTAGCAATAGGTAATATTAAATTTTATATGCTAATATAGTTAGTTGTCAGGATCATAATCATACCCGATCCTGAGCATGATCCTACCTGATTACATGTGATCAGACCTTCAGGATCACGATTCTATAAAATTCTGATCTATATACCGATCCGTGTCATATTGGCTTCGTGAAATCATAAAATCATACTATCCAAGACTTCACGATGTGTATTGTGTTCCTGACAACCTTGTTTACACCTTCATCATGCATGTGCCTTTCTTGGAAACCCCCCATCATATTGTTCCGGGCTTGTAAGACATCTTCAATGGTGCCACTTCAGCTGTCTCTTACCAATATAATATTAACAAAATCGAGGTGAGGAAAAAAGAATGTACTATCTCTTATGAAAGAGACAATCTGATTACGTAAACCAACGCAAAAAGTGATAGAGTGTGAGAGAAACAATGTGATAAAGATAATATATATAGTTAAAGGAATGACTTTAGAGATAAACAATTAGAGATGTTGTCTCTAGTACCCGTTTTTAGGTGAATTAGAACTTTTAAAAATAACCTTTAAAATATATTATTGTACATGCCGTAAAGGCACAGCCGGCCGAGCCCAAACTCCGCCGGAAGCTAGGCATTATAAGTAACGGGTAACAACTATACTAACTAGTAGTAGACTAGTAGTACAACCTGACTGTAATAACTGTCCCGGGCGAGCTGTGCCTTTGTGGCAGTGCTTGTCTATATATCCCTCAGCCAACTCGTGCTGTTGATCAGTTATCGCGAACACTCGCCAGAATTTAGGACCTTGTCAATTAAGCACTAAGCCAGCTCACCGGTCTCTTGTCTCCTTTTCTTTCCGGCAAAGCAAGCACTGTGTGTCAGTAAATGACTGATATCATCAGTTGCCACTTGACATTGCCGTACAAACGGTTTCCGTATAAATTGTCGCCCTCCTTGTTGCCTCTACACAGTATCCCTTGCTCTCTCCGTCGTTGCAATTATTGGACTAGCTAGGCACCAGAGTGAGCATGGAGGTCGCAGCCATGGAGGAGGCCCTCCCGAAGGCGGGGAAGAAGGGAGGCCTCAGGACCATACCGTTCATCATCTGTAAGCAAGCATCCATCGATCGATCTCCTTTTCTAACCATGTTAATTAATTAGAGTATCAAGTACGCAAGCTAGCTCACGGGGCTTGCGGGATTTTTTTATTTTTTATTTTTTTTTGTCTCAGCGAACGAGATCTTCGAGAAGGTGGCGACGTTCGGGCTGCACGCGAACATGATCCTGTACCTCACCGAGCGGTACCGAATGTCGTCGGCCACCGCCACCGTCGTGCTCTACTCCTGGAACTCCCTGTCCAACTTCCTGCCCATCTTCGGCGCCGTGCTCTCCGACTCTTGCCTCGGCCGGTTCCGGGTCATCGCCCTCGGATCCTTCGTCAGCCTCTCTGTAAGAAGATGATACTAGTTCAAGTTGTTTGGCTCGCCGGGTTTCTTGCACCCACGTCATGCACGCACTCAGCATTTGTGCGTTTGTTAATCGATCGTTGGTTGGTCTTGTTGGTGTATGCAATTGCAGGGGATGTGCCTGCTGTGCCTGACGGCGATCCTGCCGGTGTACAAGAAGACCCCGGAGTGCGCGGCGGACCCGGGGGAGTGCGCGCTGGTGCCGTGGCAGCTGCCGCTGCTGTTCACGTCGTTTCTGCTCATGTCGGTGGGGTCCGGCGGCATCCGGCCGTGCGCGCTGGCGTTCGGGGCGGACCAGCTGGACAAGCGGGACAACAGCGCCAGGAACGTGCGCACGCTGCAGACCTTCTTCAACTGGTACTACACCGTGCTGGGCCTCTCCATCGTGTTCGCGTCCACCGTCATCGTGTACATACAGCAGACCAAGGGGTGGGTCATCGGCTACGTCGTGCCCGTCGTGCTCATGATCACCGCGCTCTCGCTGTTCCTCGTCGGCTCGCCCTTCTACCTCAAGGCGGAGGCCGACCGGAGCGTCCTCGTGGGCCTCGTGCAGGTGCTCGTCGCCAGCTACAGGAACCGGCGCGAGCCGTTTCCGCCGGAGACGGCCGACGTGTCATGCTTCCACAACAAGGTTGGCTCTAGGGCCAGAGTCCCCACGAGTAAGCTGAGGTGCTTGAACCGGGCCTGCGTGCTACGGAACCCGGGCAAGGAGCTCAACGCCGACGGGTCCGCGTGCGACCCGTGGACGCTGTGCACGGTGCAGCAGGTGGAGGACTTGAAGGCCACCATCCGCGTGCTGCCGATATGGTCGACGGGGATCGTGCCCGGTGTGATCATCGGCCAGCAGATGTTCCCGGTGCTTCAGGCGAAGACGATGGAGCGCCGGATGGGCAAGTTGGAGATCCCCGCGGCCTCCTTCGGCGTCTTCAGCGTCATCATGCTCACCGTCTGGGTGACCGTCTACGACCGCGTGCTCGTGCGGCCCCTGTCGCGGCTCACCGGTCACGCCCGCGGGCTCAGCCTGCGGCAGCGCATGGGCATCGGCCTGGCGCTCTTCGCCCTGGCCATGGCCGTGGCCGCGCGCACCGAAAGCGCCCGCCGCGCCGCGGCCATCGCGGAGGGGCTCCGGGACTACGGCCCGCACTCCGGGCGCACGGTGCACATGTCGGCCATGCGGTTGGTGCCGCAGCACTGCCTCACCGGCCTCGCCGAGGGGCTGAACCTGATCGGGCAGATCGAGTTCTACTACTCCGAGTTCCCCAAGACCATGTCCAGCATCGGGGTGTCGCTGCTCGCGCTCGGCTTGGCATTCGGCGGCGTGCTTGGGAGCGCCACCGTCGGGATCATCAGAGCGGCCACCGGGAGCGACGGGCGCGATGGCTGGCTGTCTAGCAACCTGAACAAGGGGCACTACGACTACTACTACCTGGTTCTTGCGGTGCTGTGCGTGGCCAACCTGCTCTACTTCTTCTGGTGCGGCTGGGCGTACGGCGAGGAGGGGCAGAACCGGGTGATAGCGGCTGGAGCGGCGGAGGAGACCAAGGAAGAGCAGCAGAACCAGAAATGCTAGGCCTTGGTAACGGCGGGTTAGAGCGTTTTGTGTTGGTCGGAGTTTGTATTTCGTTTCCTCTCCTGTCAATCGTGGTATTTCTCTTTGTAAGTTTATATGTTGTATTTTTTTATTACATAAACCAGTAAAATATTAAGAATAACTTGATTATCCTAATTACTATCACTAAGCGCTATATTTAATACATACATATATAGAATATAAAGTAAAACATGATATTTATTAGCGTTGTAAAGAAAACATCACACTAATTTTGTATTAAAAATATAAAATACGTTATATATTTTTAGACAAAATTATTCAAAACAAAATACATCTTATGAAATTGAACGAAGATGGTAAGTATAAATTGATAACACCCCTTAAATTCTTGCACTCTCCAACTCCAAAGGACCTATGCTTTTTGTGGGCCAACAGCATGGTCACCACTTGCTTCCCCACCTCGCCGCTGCCCTTCACCCTGATGTGGGCTTTACATTGAAAATTGATAGAAACCGAACGAAATTTAAAGTCAAGCTATTTGAACTCAATGGTCAAACGTGACGAGATATAAAAAATCAGCACACAACGAAAATGCGAAAAAAAAACAAAATTTTGGTTTTTTTTTTCCCAAAAATTTTATGGAACTTTTGGCATATGTCAAAAAGTTATTAATACTAATTTTGATAAACTTTTGGATAAATTTTCTCAAAATACCCAATTTTTTTGAATTGGGTCAGTTTATCAACTTGTTTTGTTTCTCAAACCGGACTGATATGGTCGATTTTCACGATTTTCGACTGATTTTTGTCTATATTGTAAAGCCTACCCTAACGGCCTACTTCCCTTGGCCTGCAGCTTTCAGCACCCCTGCCAGTGCCTTCACCACCTTCGACGAGTAATGATCGCCCAAAGATAGGGGGTAAATTCACGTGGTGGAGTTTGATCTTAGGCATCAATTTCCAAACCTACACTTAGAAGTTGCGCAAGGGTTTTTGAAAGACTATGTGGATGTCAATCCTTATTGGTGATGAGTAATTGACTATATTTGAATATATGGTGCTCATATTTGAGTTTGAATTTAATTAGATTTGAATTTAGAGCAATTTGGTGTGCTGATAGTTTCAGGGCGGTACCGAATTTTTACTGCAAATTGAGTTTTGATTTTTTTTTTCTATGATTGGTTAATTACATATTTTATCGTGCAATGTTGTGTGATATGTTTCCTTATTTTTGATGGTTGCAGGACGACGTTGCGAGGTTGTGGTGAGGCGGAGGATGGCCGGGACTAGGCAAGGTGCGACGAGGTCCAGATGGTCGAGGATCATTGGAGGATGACCAAAGACGGAGTTGCCGCGAGCCTAGAAGACAAGGGAACATTTGAGCTGCTAACTTGGAGATACTCAGATCAAAGAGAGCCATTGGATCATGGTTTAGAGGATGGAGTAGCGGTCAAGTTAACTTAGTGGATAAAACCCGTTTGTTAGTAGGTTTCGGGTTAGCCCATGTGTGAGTGAGTAAATCTCAACCCTTCATAAGGTTTATTGAGAGCCAAAAAAGTTATTCAAGGGTCGAGATTGCTCCTAGTGTTTGAATCAATCCTAGGTCTTGGAGGGGTTGCTTAGGACTGAAGCAACTCATCTAAGGGTGTAGGATGATTCATGAAGGTTATAATAGAGGGCGGAGACTGTTCAAGGTTTTTATGCTCCTTTGAGCTCTGTCCATCTTGTTGTGAGGCTTTGTAAACCTTCATTTAAAGAAATAAAAATTTATTTTCTTACTTTTGAATTTAAATTTTGCATTTACATTATGTCTTAAATTCTGCAATTTAAATTCAGTATTTATATTCTAGCAATTTAAATTATGCACATTTGGATTTGCCTCTGCTCCTTATAAATGCTCGTGGATTTTATGCCAAGGATGAACAGTTAATGGATGAATCTTCTTTAGATCATATCCCAATCATCTAGGCAATACTTCTCTTGATTTCTCTTTAAAACCAATTTTTTTGCTCAATCCTTGAGAAATTTTTGTATATTGTATTCAAGGCATTTTCTTCTTGTGTTTTAGCTTGCTGTGACGAGTCAGAGGACATCCAAGATTATCTTGATCATTAAAACCCTATGAGCAAGCCAAAAACACAAATTTTAGTTTTTGCACGATTTTGGTGCACTCTACTTTCAAATGGAAAAAGATCAAATATTTGACATCAATCCTTGTGATTGAAGGTTGGAATAAGTTCCTACCTCCGTAAGAAAGTGCATACAAAATTTCATGGGATTTGGACAAGCTGATCGATCCATTGATTTTAGTTCGAAGATCGTGTGTTTTTCCTTGTCTGCCTGGGAAATTCGGCACTGGAGCAGTAGTACCACACCAGAGGAGCGATAGTACGGCAAATACAGCACTACCACCCTCAAAGGCCTATAGTGCCGCCCTCAACTAAGTTCGTGGATTTTCATCGTTTCTTTTGGTGGATTGTTTTTGGTCGAAATCTACTTATCCAGTAGGTGGGGAAATTTTATTTGGGATCATCCACCCATCCTCTTATCACCATTCCAATCCTTCAATTTTTCTTTTTGTAACAACATTCTTCACTTATTGGAGTTGAATTCCATTCATTGGATTAGAAATAAATTGCAGAGATCATGAAAAATGGAGGCATTTTCGGCATTTTCTACCGGCATGGCCATTTCAGCATTCACACATGTAAATCAATCTAGCCAGCATATCCATTTAACATTCCCACCTATAAATCATACTCCATCTTTGATACCCGTTGTTGTAAAACATAATTGTTCACCTGCACCAATCAACAACATGCACACAAGAGCACGCGAACGAAAGTAGAAGCGCAAGTGGAAGCACACAAAAGTATGGGGGGCAAGCTCTCTCTCTTTATTAGATTGATCTTTCCGTACAAGGCAATGCCTAATGTATAGTAGAAGGCCCCAGGAGATCAATTTGGATTCGTCCACTAATGGATAGAGTCATTCCATATTGGAACAAGGATTCTATCCATGTCATAACACTCACCTTTAGGCGAATACTACGTAATGCATATGTCTCGTTAAAAACTCCTCCCAAAACTCAATGGGAAAAAAGGATGAAGAAAATAGTACATTACACTCGCTCTTCATGTTACACTGGTTACCTCGTTAAAAACCTTTTTGTGAGAACTGAGAAACTTTAGAAAAACTCACTAAAGTAAAAGAGTACAACTTATAATCTTCAAGATATAAAATATGATTTTTAGGATCATGCAAAATGGGTCATGGTTCAGGGATTCACTCCCCCTTAACTCTGCAAATCTCTAAGTCGCCTCATTCAAATGCCGTTAATGCATATTTGGAAAGTAGATTTTGGCAAACATTTTATAAATAAATCTGCTAGAAATTCACATAACTTAGTTTGCATTATTTTTACGTCACCATTCTTCGTGATATTGCTCTTTACATAACGTATTTGCATTTGTGCAACACAAGCATCATTATTCCTCATAGATAACGATGGGGGTATCGACGGTATTATGACCACATGACTTCTGGATATGGTTAATTACACGCCTTAGCAAAACACACTCACGTGAGGCTTCATATAAAGCTATAATCTTTGAGTGGTTGGTAGAAGTAGCTATCAAGCTCTGCTTAAAAGACCGTTGATAAATGGTTGTACCACCACAAAGAAACACAAAACCGGTCTGAGATTTGGCATTGTAGGGATCAGACAGATAGTCAATATCCGTATATCCTACCATGGTTAATTCTTGGTTCTTTCGGTAAAATAAATCAAGATCTTGGGAACCTTGGAGGTATCTGAGCAAAATATTAACATCGGCCCAATGCCTTCTGGTTAGGACAACACTATCTCTTGCTAGAAAATTTACTGTGAATGCAATATCAGGCCTTATGCAATTTGCAAGATACATAAGTGCTGAAAGTGCATCTAGGCACTTATGTTGTTTTGGTGATTAATGATAAACGATTAATGACAAACGCATGTAATATCAATCAATGTAATTGTACAAATGCTTAACTTAGTGCTTAACAAATGACAAACCTCTAATATATTTATATTGTTATGAGACTAACATGTTTATTGCCTAGTTGAATATTAGTCTCATCTATTTTAGAGGAAAATCAATTGGGATGGTTAAGCAAAAACGAAGTGTACTAATCTCGTATTCCTTCCATATTTGTCATTGCATTCCTCTTTAGCAAATGCATATTGAACTCTAAGTAACTTGTTGATTTCATATGTGCAAATTGATTCATGTCATAATTGCTTGTGCATATATATATTCATTTGAGTTCATTATGTGCTTTGTTTTTAATATGCTTGTGTTAACTAGAGTTAAACTTCATTGCTTCATATTGACTTGGTGCATACATGTCTTAGTTGTGTATCTTCTAATGCACCTCTCCTAGTGAAGTTTAATCTAGAATTGGATCACATCATTTACTCTCATTCCAAATATTATTTGCACATGTACAATTCATGTATATTCTATCATGTGTTTCATTTAAGCAAAGTATGTGATCCTTGCCTTGATTTAAATGATTCATCTTATTGGCAATTATCTCTCTAAGTGCATATAGATCAATCACATATTCATCATGCTGCACTTAGTAGAGAACAATTCTTATGTCAAGTGTTTCCGTTGATATCATGCCTATTTATATGAAACACTTGTTGTATTTCATCTCATTCATTTAATTCTAATTCATATCTTTTGAGCTTGTGGGACTAATGTGTTTGCTGAGTGCTTTGATAAGAATTAGGTCCCAAAGCTGTGTGTATGATGACCAAGTGGTTTGAAGGATGATAAGCGAGTCAAAGTCAACAAGACAAATGAGTCACCTGAGAACTAAGTCAGATTCGACTTGATGGAGGATCGTCTTGGTGATGATCGAGGTCAAGGTCGAGGACGAGAGTCTCATGAGGTGAAGCGTTGAGGTTGACAAGGCGAAGGCGTCATCAATCTTTGTGGAAGCGCCATCATGCAACATCCTAAGAAGTCGGCATGTAAGCTTAGTGTAAGACTTAGATTTTGTGTTAAATTTGGAGTCTAAGGATTGCCGTACTATTAAGAGGTGGATGCAATCGTTGAAATCACTTAGATAAGTCTCAAGTGCTCAAAAGTGGTCTATCCTTGTCTAAGGTTGAGAAACCCAAGTCACCTGCTCACCTAGGTGTAGGTGGGTTGGTGTGAGGGATAGAAGTATTGGTGGTACCCAAGTGAGGGTTGTAGGTCTCTCTTGGATTCTTTGTGAAATCTGATTTGACCTTTGGGATTTGGGTAGTGAGACCTTGTTAGTTGTGTAGCCCTTTGTTCTTAGCTTTCAAAAGTTCGAATTAAATTCGAAATCGGAGTCCGGAGTCAAAAGTTATGCCTTTTGCTGGTCCAGTTGCCGTCTGCTGGGAGATCCGGAGACTCCGTTAAAATGTCCGGAGACTCGAATGATCCGGAGTATCCGGACTATCCGGAGTATCCAGGACTATCCGAGTGTCCGGGTTAAATATCCGAGTCTCCTGCTGATTAGTCCAAACGGCTAGTTTTTGGGGTTCCTCTATTTAAGGCCCCTTTCTTGCCCACTTCAATGTAGCCGTTGGGGGGATGTTTTTGCTGGGTTTAGAGTGTTCTAAGTGAGTTTTTGAGCCCCCATATACTCCTCCCTACTCCTTAGATCTTAGTGATCCCCTTTTGTGAAGGGTTGGGTAGTGGAGAGAGGTGTTTGGATTGAGGATTGATTTGAAGAGTGGAGCTAGTTCCTTGGTGCTTTGAGGTGTTCTTCTTAGTGATCTTGAGCTCCCAAAAGCCCCTCTAACCCTAGATCTTAGTGATCCCTTTCGAGTGAAGGTTTGGGTGTGAGAGTGGGTAGTGATCGGATTGAGTTGATTAGTGTGTTGAGCACTTGAGGTGGACTCTAAGTGAGTTCTTCGGAGCATTATTGTTGCTCTTGGAGGTTGAGGTCTCCTAGACGGCTAGGAGTTGCCGGTGAGCTTCCAAGCTTTGTGTGGAAGGCCACCGAAGGTTTGTGAAGGTTCGATTCCGCCTCCGCAAGGAAAGGAATCAAAGAAGTGAAGACCGGCGAGTGCATTGTGCAACACCGGGAGGAAGAGGGTTGAAAGAGACCTCGCTCAAGTGTGGACTGAGCCGCCAACGGAGACGTAGGATCCCCTCAAGGATCCGAACTTCGGGATAAAATCTTCGTGTCTCCTTCCTTACTTCGGTTTACTCTTTTGCTCATCCGCTTAATTTGCTTTCGATTCTTGTGATTAGATCAATTAGATTGTATCTACTGCATCTATTCTTGCTTATATAATTGATTCTTTGCAGTAGAGTAATTTGTATCACTAGGATCAAAGAAGCGCTTCAATTTATTGCTCTTACTCTGTTCTGGCCGAACCAGTCAACCCGGAGTATCCGGTACAAAGATCCGGAGTATCCGGATATACCGGAGTATCCGGATAATATATCCGGTGTCAAGATTTACCTGTCTCAAAGCTGAATTGTTTAAATTGCAAAACTTAATTATCCCAATTGCTTCCATTATCTACGACATACATTAATTTAAATTGGGTATAATTTTGTAATCGCTATTCACCCCCTCTGAGGCCGACATCCCGGTCCTTTCAATTGGTATCAGAGCCAAGGTCTCTCATTTTATTAGACTTAACCGTCTAGAGAGTAAAGGGATGGCGACTAGAGGTTTAGTGCACTCACATGATCCACTTATGCTAGATGGCTCTAATTATGCTTCATGGAAATTAATCATGATTTCTCATTTTAAATCCATGAGCCCCCAAATTTGGTGGATCGTAGATGTCGGCTTTTCATCTCCATTAAATGAAGTTGATCCAACTAACGGAGAGATGAAATGCCTACATCTCGACGCTCAAGCTACTAATGTTTTATTTAATGTTGTGAGCGAAGATATATTTGATGATATATGCAATCTCAAGAGCGCTCATGATATGTGGACAATGCTTCAAGACAAATATGATGTGTCCACGTCATCAAGTGAGGATTGCATTGAGGAACGTATGTCGGTTGATGATTCTTCAACCTCTACATCAAGTGATGATGAACCGACATCACCATCTACCTCCTCTTCCGCCTCAAGCAATGACGACACTCCTATTTGCCTCATGGTAAAGGAGAAGAAGGTATCACACTCATCCAAATCTAAAATTATAGATGATTTAGGTAAGAGTGATGATGATAGTGATACCGACTATGATGGTAGGTTTGGTGATATTAGAGATATATCACTACCTAATATGCTAGCATTGCTTGAAACGGTAGAAAAGCAAGAAGACACTCTCGAGAAGCAAGAGGATTTGCTAATCTTTGAAAAAGAAAGAAATATTAAACTCGAGAGTGCTCTTGCTAAAGAAAAAGCAAAAAATGAATCTCTTGAGAAGGAGAAAACTAGATATGAGATTTTGAAGGTTGAGTATGACTCACTTCAAAAGAATTATGATGTTCTTAAGGAAAATCATGAAAGTATCCTTCTCAAGGAATTCATTAAGCCTAGAGTAGACATTAGTACTCAATGTGATTTAATTGATATGTCTACTCTCTAGCATTGCTTTTGCCTTGTTGCTCTAACATTGCTTCTAGTTCCTCTAGTTGTTTAGATGCTAATCTTGTAGAGGAAAACAATGAGCTAAAGGCACAAGTCATTCAATTGGAGAAAATGACTTGGAGAAGTGCTACAAGGGCAAAGCCGTCTCGATAAGATCTTGGCGAGCCTCAAGCACCCCAAGATAGAAGAGGACTTGGCTACATCTCCAAGAGGGAGAAGAGCAAGAAGAAGCACAATGCAAGAATGAAGATTGTGTGCTTCGGATGCCATAAGAAGGGCCACTTCGCCCGTGTGCCCCAATAAAGTGGATAACAAGGCCACAACTCCAACCTTGAGGCAAGCCGACAAGAAGCAAGACAAGAGGAAGAGACGCTCAAAGCCTACTTGCTTCAATTGTCGAGAAAAAGGGCACATTGGTAAGAATTGCCCTAAAGGTTCAATTCCTAAGCCTATTATTCAATTCAATGATTATTCGCTTAGGAAGGACAAGAATGGCAATATAATTGCCAAGCTTGTCAAGTCCCCTATGCCTGCTAAAAATGATAATATTCATTTGCATAGGAAGAGTAAGTCTGGAAATGGATTTGCTAAAATTGTTAGGACTCCTAAGCCCACTCAAAGCAATTCTAACAAATTGCCTAGGAGAAATAACAATAGCAATCAATTTGGTAGACTTGCTAGATCCTCTAAGCTTTTCTATTATGATGATCATCATATGCTTAGAAGGGAGCAAACTAGAAATAGTTTTGCAAAGTATCATTGTCCTCCTAAGCCTTGTTATAAAAATGCCAATCAATTGCTTAGGAGGAACAATTATCGCAAACCTATTGCTAGTTATGTTAGTCAAGTCAATAATGCAAATATTAGGACCATTTGGGTTCCTAAGTCTATTGTGACTAACATTGTTGGACCCAACAAAGATTGGGTATCAAAGAGTGCCTGAAAGAATTATTAGGTACTAAGAGATGGATTGGATGCTTGATCTCCACAAGAAGAAAAATGAACTATCAATTGCAATCGGAGCCAAGCATGAAAATAATTAAGTCTATCTTAAGCCAATGCCATCTCGGTAACAAGTATTTAAATTGATTACATTATTGCTTCTAGCCTTGTGTAGGTTTAGATGCATTAGTTTCATGCAAATTCAATTTAATTGCTTGTTGTGAGTACTTGCTCTTGCTTATTAGAATTGTGCTTTTAATTGTAATCTTGAGCAAGTTAATAGTGGCACATTTAGGGGGAGTGCTAATTCATATTCATGTGTATCACATCCCTACATGTGCCCATATGTATATAAGTGCATAATATATATTTTCAAAATCAACCTTTTAGCCAAAAACTCAAAATTTGTGTACTTACTAGAATTCTTTTTGGAAAACTAGTTGAAATTTGTATACAAATGTCTTTGAAATGTTTTCCAAAGGTTTTGGCTTCCCAAAATTCTATTTTGAAAAGAAAATGAGTTTCAAGCCCAAAATCTAGATAGTAGTATCTTGTTTTGGATTTAAACTTATAATTTTCATAGAATTAAAAGTAAAAGGATTTTGAAAATAATCTTAAAATCAAAACTCCTAGAGTTGGTCATTCTTAATATCTTTTGTGTTTAAAAGTTTTTCAAAAGACCAACCAAAGAAATGCTATTTGCTTTCGAAATTCCCCGAAAATCTTAGTTTGACCTATATCAGTCAAAATATTGCACTTAATGAGTATTTCCATTTGGACCGGATCCTTTGCTATATCTAAGTCCAAAATGGTATTTCAAACTCATACATAAAGTTTCAAATCTCTAACTCTTATTCCATTCTCTTAAGATGGATTTGATTCTTTGTGTTAATTGAATTTGACTTTGTTTGTCTTCATTTGGTTCTTCAAAAGGACCTTCTTTGGACAAAAGTCAAAATCTTGTTTAAAAGGTCTAAATTTGCAAAAAGGTTTGTAAAACTATCCTACTTTGTATTTGAAAATAAAAATTCCTATTCTAGAAAATATTTTGGCCTAAAACAATTTGTGCTTTAACTCAAACATACCTAATATAGGTTTTTGGCTTTCAAATCGGATTCTATTGTTTTTATAAGTGGTCATGGCTTCAAAAATGTATTTCAAATCCTTCAAGCCATGAGGGTTTAATTGTGGATGAAATCGAGTTGAAATTGCACTTTGAGGACTTTTCTTCAATTTCATTGTTATGCCTCAAAGCGATTTCGCCAAAATTAAGTTAAAAGAAAATTCTTTTAAAGCAAAACTTGTTTCAAAACCTTCAAAATGTCCAAAGTTAGTTCCTAAAATTTCAAATCATTTGGACTTCATTTGAATCAAATTTGACAATTTGCAAAAAGTTTCGATTGATCATTGCACAAAGTTTCAAGACTATCAAGACTCGACAGCAAGTACGTGAGGTCGGCACTCATCGCCTGAATGGCGGTAGTACCGAATCCCCTGGCACTACCGGCGTTGTGTGCGTGGTAGTGTCGGTCTGGCAGACAAGACTGAAAATTCTGAAAATTTCGGATTTTTCGAATTTGGTTTTGGGATATCTTTAATTTGGTACTTCCTTTTTTCAAGAATTCTTTTTGGAAAAAGATTCTTGTAATCCCAAAGCATCTTATTGCACATATTCAAATGTTTTTGAAAATATTTGAAGGAGTTTACTAGTGGTATCAGTTTTGAGGAGTTATTTGGTTGCAAGGGGATTTGTTCTTTTCAAGTGGTTTCCTTGTACCCCTTTGCTTGTTCTCAAAATTTTTCAGCTCTGATACCTTTCTAAATCTTTGTGATTTAGATTTTCTTGTGTTTGCATTTGCCCCTGTTACCAATCGCCGTGTTTATTGCTCTGATACCCTTCAAACTATATCGATTTTCTTTTAAAGTGGTATCATTATGAAACAAAACTTGAAAGCAATTCAAATGCAAAATAGCTCCAAGATTCTTTTATTGAATATCTTGAGGAGCGTATTTATGTCAAGTTTTGGGCATTTACATGTTTTCAAGTGGTATCCTCATTTGTTTGACTCTAAAGCTTTCAAGTTGCTCTTTGATACCCTTAAATGGTTAATTGCTCTGATACTCATCGATTCAATCGAATATCTTTTTTTTTTTTTTGTATCAATATCTTTGTGATTTGATCCAATAAGAAGTATCAAAAGAGCGTTATTCATTTATCGTGTTTCCAAGGAGTTTCATCTTATTTGATTTATCCAATTGGTATCAATGAACTTCAAGTTTCCTACAAGTGGTATATGTTGCCTCTTTGTAGCATTGTTTTGATACCCAAAGTCTTTTGAGTTGGATTCTCCATAAGCTTAAATTGTAAGTTCAATCGCTTAAGAACTTTCTATGTGAGGTTCTTTATGAATTGAAATGCATAAAGAGGAGAAATTCCATTTGAGCATTGTTCGTTAATGAAAATTTCTTTATGCTCTTTCTCGAAAGAAGCTCTTCAAGCATATCCCTTGAGATAGTTTTTTCAATTGGTATCTAATTTCTCATGGTATTTGCGTTGGGTTTCTCGCTAACCCTATTAGGGCAAGAGTTTGGATTTATAAGAGAATCATGATGTTTATCGTAAAGCCTAATAAAATGAAGTGAGTTATTTGAATTAGTTTCAAATAACCTTGAGATACCTTCCTTTGCTTTGAGCTTTAGTTCTTTCATTTGGTATCTTGGCAAGCCTTTCAAGGATGAAAACTAAGCGAGCTTTTTCATTGCTCCAAGCTTCTAAGTGGAGCTTATCTATTTAAGTTTTCATTCCATTGAAAGTGCATCCTTTGGCTAAGTTCTTTAGAAACTGGACTTATTTGTATCTTAGCATCAAAGTGTTTCCTCTTTGAATGAATTGAAGTTTTATTGCTAAAAGAGGATTTCAAAATTGAATGTCAATCCTTCTTGTAAGTTAATCTTACAAGATCTTCCTTTGGGTTTTTAAATTTGAAAATTGCATGCAAAAGGTACTATCATGCTTATCATCTTTATCTTGCATAGTGCATTTAGACATTATCAAACTAACTTGGGTCAAGTTGAAAGATATTTGTTCCCAGAAATCGTGTGCTTGTCTGTTGATGTTCAAGGTTTCGGAAAAGGTGTCAACTTCGACGGTGAGATGAAGGAAAGGAGTGTAGCTCCAAAGTCCGAGGGATCCGAGGCCGTGCGACTTGACCATGACCGATTCGAACATGTAATAGACAAGAACCGACTGAAGGGACGTATTTCTTTCTGACCATATTTAATAATGTCTTTGTACACCATTATGCTAATTGTCTTAAATTCTAAATGGTGTAATGTTTATCATGTTAAGTTTTCCAATTGATATCAATTCTTTCAATCATTATGTATTTCAATTGGTAATTAGATTGCTTTGATACTACTTCAATTGCTTATCAATTGGTATCCTCTCATTGTAAATTGCATTTTCTCTCTATTTAAGTGTCATCTAACTTTTTGCCATATTAGTATGATTGGTATGGATGACACCATGCTTAAGGAGGAAATGTAAGTTCAAGAACACATTAGTAAGAGGTATACCTTACTCTTTAAATTGATCATAAGCATGTAATTCACTTCCATACAGTGGCTATATGATATTGATAGTTATTATGCTCTGTTACACATATTTGCTATATGATCTTTATCATGATTTAAGCATCTCTTACATTCTTGTGAATCATGACTTCATTTTAATTAGTATCATCGATTGGTATCCTATTCAATTGTCATGTTTGAGCTTCATTTTATCTTGTTAATCATGACAACTTTAAATTTGATCAATTGGAAATATCAATCACCTAAATCTTGGATATAATTGATATCATATCTTGCCTAGATTTAGGGGGAGCTTAATATCATTGTCTTATTACTAGCTCCTATGTTTTATTTTGTTCTTCCTAATCCTTTTATTGAGTGTTCAATCTAGAGGGAGAAAATGTTATTCTTTTTGGGATTAATGACAAAGGGGGAGAATTTATGGATTTATCAATTGCCCCCTAATCGATTGACAAAAAGAGGGAGAATATTTGGGGAGAAATTATGGAGTTATCAAATGCCAAATAATCGATTGACAAAAAGGGACATTGAAAAAGAGGGAGAATATTTGTAAGTATGATCTCTAACTCATTCTCCGTGTTCATTTCAATGCTAAATATCTTTATATTGTCCTTTAGTGCATTTGTTAAATCGTTTGTCATAAATCACCAAAAAGAGGGAGATTGAAAGTGCATCTAGGCACTTATGTTGTTTTGGTGATTAATGATAAACGATTAATGACAAACGCATGTAATATCAATCAATGTAATTGTACAAATGCTTAACTTAGTGCTTAACAAATGACAAACCTCTAATATATTTATATTGTTATGAGACTAACATGTTTATTGCCTAGTTGAATATTAGTCTCATCTATTTTAGAGGAAAATCAATTAGGATGGTTAAGCAAAATGAGGTCGCATAATCCTGGTATTCCTTCCATATTTGTCATTGCATTCCTCTTTAGCAAATGCATATTGAACTCTAAGTAACTTGTTGATTTCATATGTGCAAATTGATTCATGTCATAATTGCTTGGGCATATATATATTCATTTGAGTTCATTATGTGCTTTGTTTTAATATGCTTTGTGTTAACTAGAGTTAAACTTCATTGCTTCATATTGACTTGGTGCATACATGTCTTAGTTGTGTATCTTCTAATGCACACCTCTCCTAGTGAAGTTTAATCTAGAATTGGATCACATCATTTACTCTCATTCCAAATATTATTTGCACATGTACAATTCATGTATATTCTATCATGTGTTTCATTTAAGCAAAGTATGTGATCCTTGCCTTGATTTAAATGATTCATCTTATTGGCAATTATCTCTCTAAGTGCATATAGATCAATCACATATTCATCATGCTGCACTTAGTAGAGAACAATTCTTATGTCAAGTGTTTCCGTTGATATCATGCTATTTATATGAAACACTTGTTGTATTTCATCTCATTCATTTAATTCTAATTCATATCTTTTGAGCTTGTGGGACTAATGTGTTTGCTGAGTGCTTTGATAAGAATTGGAGGTCCCAAAGCCGTGTGTATGATGACCAAGTGGTTTGAAGGATGATAAGCGAGTCAAAGTCAACAAGATGCAGTGTCACCAACAGTGAGAACTAAGTCGAGTTCGACTTGATGGAGGATCGCTCTTGGTGATGATCGAGGTCAAGGTCGAGAGGACGAGAGTCTCATGAGGTGAAGCGCGTTGAGGCTGACAAGACGAAGGCGCCATCAATTTTTGTGGAAGCGTCCATCATGCACCGTGCATCCCAAGAAGTCGGCATGTAAGCTTAGTGTAAGACTTAGATTTTGTGTTAAATTTGAGTCTAAGGATTGCCGTACTATTAAGAGGATGCAATCGCTGGAAATCACTTAGATAAGTCTCAAGTGCTCAAAAGTGGTCTATCCTTGTCTAAGGTTGAGAAACCCAAGTCACACCGTGTTCACCTAGGTGTAGGTGGGGTTGATGTGAGGATAGAAGTATTGGTGGTACCGAAAGTGAGGGTTGTAGGTCTCTTGGATTCTTTGTGAAATCTGATTTGACCTTTGGGATTTGGGTAGTGAGACCTTGTTAGTTGTGTAGCCCTTGTTCTTAGCTTCCTAAAAGTCCGATTCGTCGGAATCGAGTCAAAAAGTTATGCCCGTTTTGCCCTCTGCGTCTTTGGGGAGATCCGGAGACTCCGGGTTAAATGTCCGGAGACTCCGGGTTAAATGTCCGGAGACTCCGAATGATCCAGAGTATCCGGACTATCCGGAGTATCCGGATGATCCGGAGTGTCCGGGTTAAATATCCTAGTCTCCGGCTGACCCGGCCTCGGTCCAAACGGCTAGTTTTTGGGGTTCCTCTATTTAAGGCCCCTTTCTTGCCCACTTCAATGTAGCCGTTGGGGGGATGTTTTTGCTGGGTTTAGAGGTGTTCTAAGTGAGTTTTTGAGCCCCCATATACTCCTCCCTACTCCTTAGATCTTAGTGATCCCCTTTTGTGAAGGGTTGGGTAGTGGAGAGAGGTGTTTGGATTGAGGATTGATTTGAAGAGTGGAGCTAGTTCCTTGGTGCTTTGAGGTGTTCTTCTTAGTGATCTTGAGCTCCCAAAAGCCCCTCTAACCCTAGATCTTAGTGATCCCTTTCGAGTGAAGGTTTGGGTGTGAGAGTGGGTAGTGATCGGATTGAGTTGATTAGTGTGTTGAGCACTTGAGGTGGACTCTAAGTGAGTTCTTCGGGAGCATTTGTTGCTCTTGGAGGTTGAGGTCTCCTAGACGGCTAGGAGTTGCCGGTGAGCTTCCAAGCTTTGTGTGGAAGGCCACCGAAGGTTTGTGAAGGTTCGATTCCGCCTCCGCAAGGAAAGGAATCAAAGAAGTGAAGACCGGCGAGTGCATTGTGCAACACCGGGAGGAAGAGGGTTGAAAGAGACCCCTGGCTCAAGTGTGTGACCGAGTCGCCAGCGGAGACGTAGGATCCCCTCAAGGATCCGAACTGGATAAAATCTTACGTGTCTCCTTCCTTACTTCGGTTTACTCTTTTGCTCATCCGCTTAATTTGCTTCGATTCTTGTGATTAGATCAATTAGATTGTATCTATCGCATCTATTCTTGCTTATATAATTGATTCTTGCAGTAGGTAATTTGTATCACTAGGATCAAAGAAGCGCTCAATTTATTGCTCTTACTGCTCGCCGAATCACCAACCCGGAGTATCCGGGTACAAAGATCCGAGTATCCGGATATACGGATATCCTGATAATATATCCAGTGTCCAAGTTGACTGTCTGGCTGAATTGTTTAAATTGCAAAACTTAATTATCCCAATTGCTTCCGCATTATCTCTGATACATTAATTTAAATTGGGTATAATTTTGTAATCGCCTATTCACCCCCCCTCTAGGCCGACATCCCGGTCCTTTCAAGTGCACTAATAGCACTTAAATATGGGACTTCATGCCTTAAGACTTCCTGTTTTTCCATCCTTGGTCTAAATGGTTCTTTATCCATTTCAAGGGATCTCACAACCATGGGGTTTTCAAATGATGAGATTTATCCATATTTAATCTTTCCAATAAATTCTTGGTATATGTAGACCGGCGTACAAAAATTCCTTTTGGGAAATACTCAAGCTGCAGGCCTAAGAAAATTTTGGTTTTACCCAAATCTTTCATCTCAAACTCCGCCGTGAGATAAGCACTTGCTTCCTTTATTTCCTTTGTGGTTCCAATGATATTCAGATCATCGAAATATACCGAGATGATACAAAATCTATTCTAGAATTTCTTTATGGACACACAGGGATAATCATCATTATTTGAATATCCATTCTTCAGAAGGAATTCACTAAGTACGTTGTACCACACCCTTCCCAACTGTTTTAATCCGTATAGCAATATCTGTAGTTTGATGCTATACATGTTGTGATTATTAGGATCCACAACTTTAATTCCTTTAGGAACTCTCATGTAAATATCCGTATCTAGTGACCCATATAAATATGCGGTCATCACATCAATCAACTGCATTATTAAATTTAAGCTTGCCACCATTGATATTAAATATCGAAGCATTATTCCACTCATTGCAGGAGAATATATTTCATCGTAATCAATGCCGGATCGCTGCGTGAACCCTCGTGCTGCAAACCTTACTTTATATCTCACCACCTGGTCATTTTCATTTCTCTTTCGGATGAAAACTCATTTTGATCATACAAGAAACACTTTAGGAGGTGTTCGGTCAAAAAGACCAAAAACTTTCCTCTTATTAAGCGGGCACAATTATGTCTCAATTGTTTCTTTCCATTTGACCCAATCTAAGCGTTTATGGCACTCTGTCATAGACTTTAGTTCTGGATCCAGTTCAAGAGTTTTAACAATTTTAGAGGCAAAATAAATGTTGACAATTGCAGTATTTCTCTTATATAATTCTCCTGAATCCACATAATTGGTGGATATCTCTTTATTTATTTTTTCCTGTTCCTCTTGATTTCCCATAACGATGGAGTCTGAGTGTTCTGACTTCCTAGCGTTAGATTGTGCACACAAATGCGCGTTGTGATTATCATCTTCAAGATGGATCATTTCAGGGACATTACCATCTCCAGGATGGCTCATTTCAGGGGTTTTCTCAAAACTAGGTTGAGCTTCTCACTGTCACAGGTATTGATCTCATTTGGTTTGTCCTATGTTTCTGCGGACGTCTTCACAGAATTAAGTCCCGTGCATCTGAAGACCTCCCCTTCTTCTTGTCATGAGGGGGCAAGAGTGGGTTGAATATCCGTCAGGGGTATTTTCACTCTTCCAGGTGCATTTACTGCAGGTATACGATATTTGGTCACTTTCTTATGATCAGTGAAGGCATCGGACGGATTATTAGCTATTTGTTGCAGATTTATTATTCTTTAAACTCCAAATTTGGTTTCTTTAGTGCGTGGATATGAGATGCAGGTGGCCGGGATGGTGCCTGATTCTGCGACATTTGTAGCCACGCTCTCTGCTTGTGCACAAGCTGGTGCTCTGGACTTGGGACGTGAAGTGGAAAGACGCATTATTTCTGAAAGTGAAAGGATGGACCTACGTGTGTGTCTGGGCATTGCACTTGTAAACATGTATGTATGTCAGGTATTCAGGTGTGGTCTTGTGAACAAGGCTCGCAAATGGTTCGACATGCTCCAGCAGCGGAATGTTAATGTTACTAGTAAAGTGTCCGTACGTTGCAACGGATCCTAAATAGACGATGACACCACAAGTTCTAAACTCTTTAAAAAAAACGAGAAGTTAAAACTCGAGCTATCACTTATTTGAGATCCGTTACTGAAGAATCATTGAACAAGTGAATACAATGAAATACAAATAAAGCTAAACAAATAGCAAATAGCTACGGAATTTCTCACCTACTGGGCCTTAGGCCCTTATTGTTCTGGCCCAAGAACGGCCTGACAGACTCACTATCACCACCAACTCATTCTTATAATAGTTAAAATATGTTCCATGATCGCGGGGTATGAAATGCATGGCCATGGCCACGAGGCGATCAAGCTGTTCCATTTGATGAGACACGAGGGGCCATTACCCAATGAAGTCACCTTTGTGGCTGTTCTATCTGCGTGTGCGCACGCTGGGTTAGTTAGCGACGGTCGTGATGCTTTTTTGCTTGCATGAAGAGGGTTTATGGACTGGTCCTCCCTCGTGCTGAGCACTGTTGTTCTATGGTTGATATGTACGGAAGGGCTGGACTTCCTGACGATGCAATGCGGTTTATACGTGAGTCTACCTGGAGAGCTAGGACCTCAAGTTTGGACAGCAATTAATGCTTGGGGCCTGCAAAATGCACCAGGATTTCAATCTCGGGTTGGAGGTGGCTGAGCAGCTGATTGCACTCGAGCCTGGGAATCCATCCCATTCCCACCGTGTTCTGCTTTCTAAGACCATCTCCAACCCATTCCCCTCCCCTCCCTCATTCCCTTCGCGAAGGGATTCCCATTCCCTTCAGCGCTCCAACGGGTTCCCTTCAGCATTCCCTTCAGCCTGGGATTCTCTCTCCCATTCCCTTCAGGAAGGGATTCTCTCTCCTTTCCCTATACAATTCCCTTTAAAGGGAATCTGTTGGAGATGAGTGGAAATAAAGGGAATGGAAATGAGGAAGGGAACAGGGAAGGGAATGAAATGAAGGGAATATGGTTGGAGATGGTCTAATATGTATGCCCTATCCGGTAAAATTAATGTATCATGTCGAGAAGGTGAGGAATACCATGACAAGAGAAGATTGATTGAGCTAGAAGGTACTGCTCACTTATTTCGCATGGGCGAGAAGTCTCATCGGCAAACTAGAGAGATTTACAATTACTTGGAGGAGCTGGAGTTCGTAGGATTAGTGATGCTGGCTAGGTGCCTGCAGGAACTAACTCGGTGCTGCATGAGTTGGACGAAGAGGAGAGGGAGGTTGCACCACTACTTAAGACAAGGTCACCACTGTGCGCCTTCTCTCCCACATTGGTGACCGGCGTCCATTCGGATACGTTCGTAAGTTTGCTAATTTAGGCTCCATTTAAAACATGTGAAATTTTCTATTCAAGTAGGAATGCAACTATTTCATCTGGAATTCCCGTGTTCGGGAAGCTGGCCGTGGCCAGTTGGTTAGGCGTTTACTGGGTGTACCTGGCCCACCAGCGTTTGAACCCCTTGATTTGGCACTGGTATCCACTAAAAACCGAAAGAAGAAGAGAACGAAAGAAGAAGAAGCTCAGTTGGTTGAGGGCGCGGTTGTGTTCTGAGTTTGATCCCTGCTCGACCCGTGTGCTCGCAAGGGGCCAAAGGCAGGCGTGTGTGTGGTGTGTGGGTGTGTGAGGTGTGCGCACGTCTGTAGTCCGGTTGTTGTTCTTTTCTTCTTTAATGAAATGCTATAGCTCCTAACCAATTTTCAAAAAAAAAAAAAATCTCGTAATTAAAAAAAAATATCGTATTCCAGACAGAATGTCTAGGGCCGTGATTCCACGAGCATATAGAGATAGAGATTACTTTCGAGCATCGCCTTTGTCATTTTCCTTACGAAAGTGCAATATCTCCATGTAAGCTACCGACTTTCAGTCAGATCAAACCATGGGCAGTTGGACACCAATCAACCCAACATGGTCCCAATATTTGGCTCGTTAAGCTAACGAAATGGAAAACAGTTCGGCTTGGTTCGATTAAAAATTCGAGCTATTCGTGAGCAGCTCACGAGTTATGTTAACTAATATGAGCTGAGCTAAGTTACGACAAGTGAGCTAAGGTAATTAGTCGTAAGCTAAACTACATTACGCCATATACATTAACATATACATGTAACAAGAGGACGGCAGAAATGAAATCGGGAATACATTAATTTAAATATCCAGCTAATTAAAAGTTATTTACATAAAAAATAGTCACAGTGAATATTTAATTACCAAGTCCTAACCAGCTAATGAGCGACTTGTTTATCTTCAGCTTGTTAAGATACCGAGCTGGAAGGCGGATCGGTTCAGCCCATTTATTTTATAAGCCGAGTTCGAACACCTAGTGAGTTTTGAGCATTTTTTTTCTTCCCTAGCGCTAGTTCCAAATCCCAATAATTAAGAGGTGTTCAAGATATCTACAGCGGAAGAGGTGTTCCAAGATATCTTCCGCTGTAGATATCTTGGGGTTAGTGAGCTTTGGGTATTCAGTGAGCACCGTATCATTGGGGTTAGTGAGCCTTGGGTATGCAGGTTGGCCAGTGTGGTTCTCGCGCCCGAGTCTTCGCCCTCGTCGTCAGAAGCCGCAGAGACTGCGCGGCGGTCTTGCCCAGGAAGTTGCGAGCGTCGCCGTCGGGGCGAGGAAGTGACACTGCTAATAGCTTGGACTTTGGAAGCGCTTGCTTGTTTTGTTATTTTGTGTAACGTGTACTGGGAGTGTGGGACTGACTTGGAAGAGGAGTTCGAATAACGCCTCCCTTCCTGTCTTTTTTCCGCTTTGCTAATCTGCCCCTCTAGAGTGGGCTGGGCTGGGCCGGGCTTAGACGGGCTCGAGAGGAAGAAAGGAAGCCGAAGAGCGTTGATATATCTCCAAACGTAACACCGTTTTTGGGCAACCATTTGGAACGGATATATTTTTTCCCCTGATTATGGAAGTATTCCAAATAATAACCTAAAATTAATGAGTTAGAAACGAGACAATACCTGCGTTTCATACTCGACTCAAAAATGAAGGGTCCTGGTCTCCTGGAGGCCATTTTACCCTTTTTAAGACTGGCGGGGCGGCCCATCGAACCAAATAAGGTGTTCATCTCAACGGGATCTACACTAGCTCCACTGAAACCGATGAAAAGTAAACCCCATCGCAATAAAGGCGTACATGACTTCTACCCATATACATATATGACAGGTGGGACATACTTTATCCCGACCCACGTGTCATTCATATAAAACCAGCGACATAACCCGTGCCAGCGTTTCCCTAAAAAACAACTCCATGCATGACAAAATGGATCACATCGTTGATGGCGACGCCGCCGCCTCCAGCGACCAGTTTCCCTGCTCACCCCTCCCACTGATTGCGTAGCCCCACAGAAAAACTCCACGCCCACGGGCCACACGTCAGGAGCGTAGGAGACAGCGACCGACGCGTGCCCGTCCGCCTTGCAACGAGCTGGAAAATTGAGCCCCCGTCGAATCGAACGGCGAGCGGCCCAACAACCTCACGTCTATGAATTCGAGCCGCAGGATGCGCACCCGCCGCGTCCCACCGTCCGATTCCGGCCCAACCGCCGGATCCGGCCGTAGAATGTGAATTTGATTTCGAAAGCAAAGAGTGGGAGACAGAGAAAGGAGGGGGGAGAGAGAGAGAGAGAGAGAGAGAGAAGGAGGAGGAGGGAAGGGAGCAGCAGCAAGAGGCACAATCCTCTAATATCCCAACCCTCTCAAAATCAGCCATTCCCCTCCGCCACAGATACGCGGCGCCGGAGCTCGCGGCAATCCGGCCTCCGCGCTCCCGTCGCGGGGCCTCTGCCCCCCGATCTGGCGCCTGCGGACGCGATCTCGCTGCGCGTCTCCGCGGCCGCGCCGAATTGGGTGGCGTTTCGAGTAGTGGCGGGGCGTTTTGATCTGGTAGCTTCGGGCTGAGTAGATGGCGGGGAAGGAGCAGGGCGGAGGCGGTGGGCCGCCGCCGCGGGCGCCGGTGCCCGCTGCGTCGACTCAGCCGCCGATTAAGAAGCTGGTGAGGCAGCTCGACTTCACCTCGGCGGCGTTGGCGGGGAACCCCGCGATGGCGGCGGCCGCGGCCGCCGTGTCCAGGGCGCTGCAGCCGAGGGCGGTGCCGGTCGGGTTCCCGCAGCCGCACCAACTGAGGGCGGCGGTGCCGCAGCAGCTGCAGCCGCGGGGGCTGCCGGTGATGCGGCCGCATCACGTGGTGCATGTGCCGCTGCCGCGGCCGGCCGTGGCAGTGCCCGTGCCGCAGGTTCGGCCGGCGCAGGCGCAGCCGGTGCGGCGGCCCCCCGTCGCCTTTCCCTTGTGAGTGCCCACGTTCTAAGCTTTATGTCTAGCGTCAAGTTTTGAAATGTTCGCTTCTCCATTTCGTACTTTGGGGGCTCTTGCTTGTGGATGGGTGAGTTTGTTTTCTCTTGATGCATATAGTTGGAGGTCTCCTGTTTTTATTTACCTTGTAACCCGAGTTTGAAACTTGGTTTCCAAATTTTACTTTGCACTTGTCTTTCCTTGGAAACGAAGACAAATGTTTGCATTTCCATCGGCATTTACAGCTAATTTTATTATACTATACTTCGTAATGATGAGCTTAATCGATGCGAATTTTCCATTTGTAATTTTGCGTCATGCTCCGGGGATGTTCTGATTATGCTTTGAGTTTCTGTACTTATTAGGAAGCCAGAGTCACCAAAACCACGTGCACGGCTATATGAAGGGAAAGATGGCACCCCGACAAAGAAGAAGTGCTGCAATTGTAGGCACTCCAAATGTTTGAAGTTGTAAGTCAGATTCCATGTGTCTTAGCTTGAGAACAGTGCAATATTGCCATCATGTATGTGAAATGCCCATTAAAATGTCTCTTGTATCAATAGAGGTGGATCTAGTAAAGTTTGTGTGATTTGTTACGGATACTAGGGAATATGTACAGCGACAAGTGTTTTTTTTGCATAAAAACTTAGCAGAGCAAATACATGGATTGTAGAACTTTTTTTTTTTTTTTTGAAAAAAACTAACTGGATGATAAATAGCATGTTGTTGTTAAACATGACAGATAACATTCGCAATCTGACCAAATATTTGATCTTAAGATTATGGTAGGGGTAAGGTTTTTGTAGTAGCAGGAGACTTGTAGCTAGTGAAATAATGTCCTTACTTTAAAGGAGCTGAAATAGCAACTTTTGGCTAGTCAAAATAATTATAAAGTGTTATATATCTTTGGTCCACTTATGCATCCTTTAAGTTTCTCGATGGCTCCAAAAGGAGCAAGAGCTTGGTCAAATGGGGCTTAGTGTTTGAAGGAGTACATATGTATTGCATTGAAGATGAAAATACAATTTTCTTATGTTTGTTCATTCTGTTAAAGGGGTGTACATGTAGGTTAGATGGATAATAATAATATAGGCAAATTAGAAAAAAAATTCCTGGTAACGCTCTCATATCTTCTCCAAAAACATAATTTCTGCTTCTGTCTATATCCTCACAGATTTCTACAGTCTGTTGTTGTTTGGACCTTCTCATCGGAAGTCAGAGAATCACCCTCCTTTTGGAAAAATACAAAAAGTTTTTTTTTTATGATTCAATACCTTTTAACTTTTAAGTTTTCTAATCTTGATCTTTCATTTGAGTTATAAGTCTTTGCGTTATCAATCTGAGTTCTTGTGGTTTTCTAATCTTGATACTTGATGTTATCAATCTGATTTCTTGTGGTTTTCTATGCTTAGGTACTGTGAATGTTTTGCATCTGGTGTTTATTGCGATGGATGCAACTGCACCAACTGTTTTAATAACGTTGAGAATGAGGCTGCTAGGCGTGAAGCTGTTGACGCTACACTGGAGCGCAATCCAGATGCATTCAGACCTAAGATTGGGAGTAGCCCACATGCAAATCGGAATAATATGGTATGATTTGAGCTCCATGTATCTTATTCTAATAGTCACTTGTACCTGCTAGTGCTAAGGGACTTCAATTAGCGATGTCCGTTACTTCTGTAGTATTAATGGCTTATACTAGGAATGTTCATGCACATGGTATGGTAGAGGTCCATGTTTTATTCTATTTTACAGGAGACAAACTGAAACACCACACTAACTGAAGGCAAATATTAGGGGAAGGATTGGGAAATTTACACATGTTTTCTCAGAAAGCTAAATTGTTACCACCTACGGGCCCGTTCGGTAGGGATCCAACTCTTGCTCCTTCATTATTCTGCTCCGACTCCTCTTGATTTTGATCTTCTAAAGAATCAGGAGTAGTTTCAAGGACTGTTCGACTGAAAGAGGGATTCTGGAGAGGGAAGAGAGAGCAAAGAGGGATGAGGTGATTCGGCCATGCCTCGGCGGCGGCTGCAGGTGGGGATGGCAGTGCTGGAGGCGGGCATGGTGGCTCTCCAGGTGACGCTTGGGGTCAAGGAGGCGCTCGGGGTTGAGGCGGCGCTCCAAGCGACGAGGTCGGCACGGCGGCACAACGGGCTCGACGCGATGGGGTCGGGGCTACCGAGCGTCGGCGGCGTGACAGGGTTGAGTAGGGGTGAAAACGGGTCGGATTCGGTCGGATATTGCTTGTCCCGTATCCTAACTCATATTATTATCCCGGGTTCGGAGTCGTATACGCCTATACGGATAGACCGGATACGAATACGAATTCGGAGTAGTTCGGATTCGGACACGGGACGGATACATGACGGATACGGATCGGAAACGGATAATATAGTCGGATAGTATGGAAGGCAAAAAAATACATGAACATACAATATTCACATGAACCAATGAACATTTCAACACAAGTACATACATAACAATATAACATAGCTCTGACACGATAACACCACTTCTCCGGTGGGAGTGGGAACTACCCCCACAACGTTTACAGGATCACAACGCAGCAATAATTTCTTTTGCCCGCGCTTGCGCTCTTTCCTTTTCTTCAGGCCCATCCAGATCCCCAATGTTGTCATGATATTCCTGCATTTGACAATAGGTACATCAAGGGTTTAACGATTTCTCTCGACATATTTCATGTAAAAAAATGGGTAGCTAAATACCCTGCTTTCACTTACGGCCACCAAGCCAATTGACTGTCAACAATGATACTTGAACACTCAAGCCTCTAGGGCTTACATGAGGAATGGGTGTATCACTGTCACCAATCACGCTAAATCCCATTAGAAACCGAACACCATGAGCAGAAAATGCTTGAAAAGGGATGACACACCTGAAGTATATCCTTAACATCCTCCTTTGTCAGACTGTTTTGTCTAAGAAGCAATTCTATTCTTGTCCTCATCTGTGAATTCCTGAAAATGGGACAAAATGATGAGCATTGCACTGCAGTGCCCTCCAATACTTGAATCTGTTGAACAAGGCAGTAACAAGGGAAAGAAAGACTGAAGCTTTACTTACCCAGAATGCCAGATATGTCCCAGAATAAGTGCAATTAACTGAAACATAAACACACTTATTTCAGACACTTGGTGGAGTAATCAAGAATCAACCAAGACACAAGATAGGCTGAAAAACTATCATATACAACACTGTAATGCCATTATGGTAATACCTGAAGTGTGTAAAGCCCAACTTCGGGGGCCGCAAGGACGAGGGGCGACGGCGAGGCCGCGAGGGCAGCGGCGACGAGCCGCGGCGTGGGCTGCTAGGCGGCATGGATCTGGGCGGCGACGCGGGCTGCTCGAGATCGAGCTGGAGGAGAAGGCGGCGTGGATCTAGGCGGCGGCGGCGAGCCTTGAGGAAGGGAGGAGACGGAGAAGGCGGCGTGGATCTAGGCGGCGGCGGCGAGCCCTGAGGAAGGGAGGAGACTGAGGATTCATCGATTGAAGATTTGAAGTTGAGTACAGGATAGGAGGAATACAGGAACTACTACCGGAATAGCCGAACCGAAACGGCCTGTCGGATATCCGGATTTAAATACGGGATAGTATCCGGATTAAATATGGGAATTATCCGGATCCGACGGATATTTGATGTTCCGAATCCGTATCCGTATCCGTATTTAAATATCCGGATCCGATCCGGATCTGACCAGATATAAAATCAGTTTCCCGGATCCGATTTTTCCCGGATTTGGCCCCAGATCGGGCGGGAAATATCCATCCCGTTTTCGCCCCTAGGGTCGAGACGGGGACGGCGGTGTCGGGCTTGGGGGCTAAGTGGGGAGGGAGAGTCAGGGGCGACGCTCCAGGCAACGAGGTCGAAACAAGGATGGCGGCGTCGAGCCCGGGGGCCGAGTGGGGAGGGGGAGTCGGAGGCGGCGAAGGGGAGATTGGAGCAAGCCGGAGGAGTGACATGGAGGGTGATTCTTGCTCCTAGTGCAAAAACGAGAATCACTCCAGGGTGATTCTGCTTCTTGTTTGGAGCTGAGTGCGTTCGGTAGAGCTCCGGCTCCTCTGAACGAGAATCCGGGAGCCGGAGCTGTATCGAACAGGGCTGTATACAACTGAGAAATTTACATCTTGGAGGTCTTCAGGCTTCTCCTGCACTTCAGTTACTCTGTTCAGTTGTTAGAATGCCGCATGATCTCATTGTGCTAAGTTCTTAGAATGCTGCATGGGCTCATAGAATAAAGGGGGAATTGATGATTTGACACTGCAAAGATTGGCACTTGCGGATTTGTCACTTGATGTCTCACTGACATGTGGTACAGTGGCAAATTCTTCCATGGTTCCGGATCAAAACATTGCTTGTCGAAAATGCCTGTTGTGAAAGACTTAAAAGTTAGGTACCGTGAGCTTGAATTCTCAAACAGCGACATACCATCTTCACAATTGATGAAAATGGAAACAAACAGTGTTGAACTCTAATTTCTTGCCTTAAGGTTTAATTGATATCCACTAGTACATATATTGATTTCAATACTTTTTTACTAAACCACCACATTGTTGATAGGCATTTTGTCAAAAAATTATATAAGAGAGTAGGTGAAATATCCAATATAAGTAGCCCAGGTGAAAGATCCAATATCCAATCCTCCACTAAAATGCTTTCCACTTACACTTCTTTCACCAATGGGAAAGGATTGCTAGTTTCCTCCTGCTTACAATATGAAGTATGATTTAGTTCAAACAAGAATTATGTTTTCCAGAGGAAGCACACATGCATATTTTGTCTTGTTTGTGATAACTAAATAACTAATAAACGAGAGCTAAAGAGATTCTCATAAAAAGCAAAGATGCTATTCCACTAACCTTAAGTAAATATTTGCTGTCTAAAATGGAAATGCTTCATCATTGTACTTCTCATCTAGGACATGTTATCTGATTTGTGCTGCAATGGTATGCGCAATTAATACTAGTCCCTGAAAATGCCAGGAGGCGGCTGGTGATCTCCCGTTAGTAGGGAAGCATAATAAGGGGTGCCACTGCAAGAAGTCAGGATGCCTCAAGAAGTACTGCGAGTGCTTCCAAGCTAATGTACTATGCTCTGAAAATTGCAAATGTGTGGATTGCAAGAATTTTGAAGGGAGTGAAGAAAGAAGAGCTCTTTTCCAAGGGGATGAGAAAAATGCCATTCACATGCAACAAGCAGCAAATGCAGCAGTAAATGGTGCTATTGGAGCAACAGGATTCTCTTCTCCTTCCACATCAAGGAAGAGAAAGAACATAGATCCTTCACTTGACCATTCGACCAAGGAACATGTAGCTCACAGGAATGGTCACCTGCCTCAGGTAGCACCAGTTATATTACCTTCATTATTGACAACCCCACCAGCTTAGCATTGCCAGAATGAAATCTACCTTACTCCTGAGTCTGCACTGACTACCTGACCAATTTTATGCATTGGAACTAATATTTGAAAGGACTCAACTACTGAAGTATAATATTTTGTAAGCAAAAGGTGCGAATTGAATGACATTACCACTTTTCTGACTTCATACTATTCATCAACATATATTTTGAGAATAGTTTTCCATGATAACGAAGTGTTAGCTCCGCACGTTCTGCTCCTAGTTCATAGGTATGCAATTAGAATGATTTTTTTATAAAAGTTTAATTTTTTTTCTGGAGAGGTCCAAATCCCTCCAGAACAGATTTCCAAATAAAAACTAACAAAGGAGATAATCAAAGGCTCCTTATAACAAAAGTTATTATGTGATTTCATTATGGTTTGTTGTGTATACTAATCAGGCTATTTATCAGAAGAACACGGTGCCATCCGATGGTTTACTTCCAATAAGCCAGTCCGTGCATCCTCCTACGATGGGGCCCTTTAAAGTCACCTACAGGTAACTGTCAACTATATGAATTTTCCTTGAGAAGTGCAATTGTATCTGTCTTCTATTGATGGGTTTATGTCATCCCACTATAGGCCTCTTTTAGCGGATATTGTCCAGCCAGAGGATGTAAAGGAGCTTTGTAAGCTTTTGGTGGTAGTATCAGGAGAGGCTGCTAAGGCATATGCTGGTATTGCTCTTGGCGTCATGCTGATTTTACCTTATGCAGTTTTATTAATTTGTTTCAGAAAATATTCGTGCAGTTTTATTAATTTGTTTCAGAAAATATTCGATGTGATCCTGCACTGTGCATGACTTATCTTGGTGATAGTTATTCGATCAACTCGCATAGATTAGGGCCTCTTCATTTCAAAATTCAAATTTTACCATTTAAGGTTGAATCCAAGTTTTTCTTCGCTTTTTTTCTTTGAAACTTAAGGTTGCATTTAAGCTTTTAATCCACCTTACATTTTTTTTTGGGGCCTGGAATTTGGATGCTGATGCTGCAATGGTGTATCAATTTTTTTCAAAAAAGAAATTTATAAACTTCAAATGGATATGCAGCTATCGTGTACTTGATTTGTTGCATCTTATCTCCAATACAGTTCTATACTCCTTCGAGTCACAAATACATGTTGTTTTGGGATTCGTGCAGTCAAAGTTTCAAAACTTTGGCTACCAACATCTTTTTAAATGTTTAGATTTGGATACATGAAAATCGTATGTATAGATTTGTCTCGAAAAGTACCTTCATAATATTATAATTTTATTGGGTTTTATAAATGTATTACAATAGAAATTAGTGGTCAAAGTCGCGCATTCGAGACCGTGATGAAGTTCAAAATGACATATATCTATAACTGGAGGGAGTAATTTACTGAACATTGCACAATGTGTTCAGGGTTACCATCTTTTTCCTGTTAAAATCATACTGTACAAGGGTTTCACTGGTGAGTGGTGGTTGTCCTAATGACACTTGGTGTTTCTCAAATTAAACACCAAGTCTTTTGTAGCATGTTTACAGTTTTGTACTTCAGTTTGCTATATTTATTCTATTTAGCAATATAAGGTATGTCCACATGCATATGTAACATAAATTTGATGGTAATATGCTGTTTCGTTGGGAAACTTAAAAAAAACAGGTAGGAAAGCCCAGGAAGAGAAGGTGGCAGAGAAGGAAGATGAGATGGTAGGTTCCCTTGCAGCGACAAACCATGATAGAGAAGGCAAAAATAAAGATCCAGATCATAAAAAAGCATCAATTGATGAACATTCAAGTGGAGGAACTCATACCGGCAAAGCTTCTCTAGAAAAATCCAGACCTGATTGCACTGATGATCAGAAATCCAATAGGCCAATGTCTCCTGGAACACTAGCATTAATGTGTGATGAACAGGACACAATGTTTACAACAACTCAAAACGCTGTTGTTCAACAGACAGTAGCTGTCAACAAGAACCGATCTGAACTGTATGCAGAACAAGAAAGGTGCGTGTTGACAGAATTCCGTGATTGCCTCCGTAAGCTTGTGACGTACGGAAGAATGAAAGGTACACCAAATATTCCTTCCTATTCCTCATGCCACTGCAGAATTATTGGACGTTCTTTTTTTTCTCTTTCCTTGTAAAACTTGGATTGGTTTGATCCTGTTTCCCCCCCTGCAGAGGAACAACACACTATGGCGATTAAATCTGAAGTATCTGGCCATCCAGGGCAGGTAAATGGTGTTACGCGATTACCATATTCAAAAGAAGTAGATGTACCTGTTGTTGTAAAAACATTTCCGCAGAGTTCCAGCAGACATCCTGTCGCTGGAAACCCCGCAAGTGGGCATTTGGACAAAAAACTGAAGCCTGAGAACACATAGGTGTCCCAGGTTTGTATTAGGGGTATAGCAATGCTCAAGAGAACATGTTTGCACCCTCTAACATATTGATCAGAGATATGTATCAGTCTTCGTTAACTTAGGTTCAAGAAAGTTCCAAAATATTCTCATTGGTCAGAGTAAGTGTAATGTTGGATATTTAGTTTAGTCATAAAAATGCCTTTCACCTTTATTGTCGACTTTTTTAGTTCCTTCTCTTTACAATTTCCCTCGTGAAGTTTCCCCAATCACCGTACTAATAGTTTAAATTGCAGTATTCTAAATAACTAACTATAGTTACGCCATAGTCGTGCTATAGCTTTTTTTTTTTACCTCAAAGTGAAGTCACGGTCTAATGTTTCGCTATATTAGTTATAAGTGCTATAGCTAGCAATAACTTCGCTATATATCATAGGTTATAGTGAGCGATAGCTTCGCTATTCTATATAGGTATTAACGGATCAAAACATTGAATCTATTTTGAAATCTAATATTACTAAAAGACTTAAATGTATTTCTTATAAGCTTGAATTATAAAAAAATATAGTAAAAAGCCTTATCCCGCTCTTCTTCAAATCAAGCGTTCATATTTCTTAGTGGTTTAGTAATTGTTGTTAGGAACATTATTGTATAGTTATCACTGATGGTCGTTGGTATGCATTAGCATGTTAGTTGATTCCGGACTTGACTCATATTTTTATTATAAAAATATTAATATGTTTAAAATACCATGGTTTAATGATTTATTTGGAAGTGATTTATATTATATGTATATTTAAATTTTTAATATTGAAAACACGATGAAAGGTAGTTTCCGAGATAACTAATGATAGCTGTTGTAGTTTTTTTGATCTTGCCGCAAAAATCGATAACCAGATTATTCCATGTAAAATCGTATGTTACCTTCCCATTAAAAAAAACATCGTACGTTACCTACGAGTGATTATTCTTATTTGGTATCGTGCAACATGTTTTCCATTTCATTTAATCTCATGGTTTTAAAACTTGGATTTTGTTGTTTACTGGCTTGTTGCCGGTAACTAGTTCCAAACGGAAGTGCCTTCAGGGTAGAGTTGGGATACAGGATGTCCCAATCTCCCGAAGCGAAGAATCTGTCGATTTTTGTTTGCGTAGGCATCGCCGTCCCGGCAGTCCACATGTATTTTCTTCCTGTAAGCCTAATCTCTTTCAGATTCGTGACGTTAAGCATGTTCCTGAAGTGTTGCATGAGTCGCCTGTTTAAGTTCCCGTTATTTTTGTCCTCGGCTTGGTAAATCATGTTGAAATCACCAAGCATGAGCCAATTTGAAAGCATGCTAGGCTGAAGCTGAATCAGTTCTTGAAGGAAGTTAATTTTGTCGGCCTCGGATTGGGGTCCGTAGACTCCGGTGCAAGACCAAGAAGAGTTGGTGCCGAGGTTTGTGAGGAGCGCCGAAATTGTGTTGTCTGTCTGCTGAACCTGCGAGAGTGAGAAGGAGAGGTTGGAGGAGGCTAGGAGGATGCCACCTCGAGTCCCTGCTGCAGGAAGATGCATGGAGTTGTTTCTGAACGTTGAGCCTAAAGTTTCAGTAACCAGGTCATTTGTCATGCAAGAGATTTTGGTTTCCTGCAAACACACAACATCAGCCTTTGTTTGAGAGACTAGGCGATGGATAAGAGCCCTTTTAGCCGGCATGTTGATGCCACGCACATTCTAGCTCAAGATATTACAGTGGGTTGTCATTGGGATTACTTAAGACTTCAAGCGGTGCCGGGGGGAAAGCTAGGCAACCATCTTGCACAAAAGGGGTTCAGTTACACGGTGCCTGTTCACAAGGAGGAAAGCACTGACACTCCAACAGCAGGTGTCGCATGAAGAGAAAGAAATACATGTGGGGGGCGAAGAGAGCACCAACAGAAGGGGCAAAAGACCTAACATTTGGACCTTAGTCGTCTCCGTAACGCCGAAGCGACCAGCAGACTAAACTGGCTGGATCTCCCAAGCTGCGACCCCGGTTGCTGCGGTCAGATCCGGGGCGGAATGGATCCCTGTCAGCTGAGCAAGGGCTTCAATAGTTTCGTCTATCAGGGGTTTGTCGAAAATAGCACAGTACTTCTGGAAGGCATTGCTATCTAGCAATTCTTCCCCTGTGAGGACTCCAAGTTTTTTGGCAAGGTGAAGCTGTGCTCTCTCAGTGGTCGACATCTTGGGGAGTGCCTTTCGAGCCAACCTGTTGCTGCGGCGTTGATAGGTAAGTCTGCTGCTTGCAACTTTTGGAAGTTCCCGCTGCGGTGAAGGAAGGAGAGTCTGGGGCAGATTACGCTTGATGTCTTTAGCAAAGCTGCTCGCGGGGTCGCCTATAGGGACAGATTGGGAGGAAAGTTCCCTGGCAGCAACAACAGCCTGACCTTCAGCTCCCCTGGACATGCCTTCCTCAATCATGGGGTCCACACGGAGCTCCTGCGCGGGTACGACTTGGCAAACGAGGGAAAGGGGGGAATCAAAGGAGGTAAAGTCAGTAGGGGAGGCTGAGCGGGGGGCGGTCTCCTCGGCTATGCAGCTAGCAGGCACAGGTTCCAGCGACTGCTGAGGGGATGGAGCCTGAACATGTAGGGTGGCGAGGGAAGATTCCACCTGAGAAAGAAGCCTCTGGCTAGGGGAGAATAGGGAGCTCAGATTGGGAGGAAAGTTCCCTGGCAGCAACCGTCGACGCTTGAATAGATAGCACATCACAAGCAAGCTGGGAGAGAATAGGGAGCTCAGCTTGCTTGACCTACCACCATGACAAGATATCAAAATTCTTGTCTTTTATAGGTGCTAGAGGTTGCTCCAAGTACACCTCCAACTCAGTTTTGGTAACATGATCTGATTCACTAATGCTAAGCAAGAACGTGTCAAGCTTATCATCCTCATCAACACCATCAAGTTGAGAACCCACTTGGTGCACATTTATAGCACTATAGACTGCCTTCTTTGAAGCAGAGACATAAGCTTAGAACAACTCATAAACAAATTTAGTAAACTTATCGATCTCTTGTATAGAAGTGGCCATAGGGTAAATCTTCGATGCATAATATTCTATCATATTTCTCTTGTATCTAGGATAAAAGAAGCATGCTACAACGAGTGCCATGTTGGATTTTCCCAATACTTATCATATTTAATTTTCATGGAATGTGCCATAGCTCTAATTATTGGGTCAGAGTTGTCACACTATTCTGCAATTGTAATCTTAATTTGACAAACCCTTCTAAAAAATATATTCGCAGCTGGATATTTAGTGTTAGAGAATAGCTCAGTAGCATCATAAAATGGCTTCAAGCATGCAGATATTGATGTTGCCGTAGCACAATTATTCGAAGTTTGAGCACATTTCTTATATTTGCTTAAATGCCGAAGAAAAAGCATACCAAAAGCATATTTATAGTAAATTGCACTCTTCAACATAAGATATGTGGAGTTCCACCTTGTAGAAACATCCAAGGAGAGACCCTTTGTCACATCCAAGTCACACTCTGAAGCACACTTCTTAAACTCTTCATACTGTAATGGAGAGTTATTCGCAATTGCAACGGTATTTCTAATATTTGCACTGGATGGCGCAATTGTCTTTAGCCATCTTGGGCAACGAGGTTCAAAATATAATTCAAATATCTCACATGGAAAAAGATGCCATCACAGATTAATGGAGATATCTTATTGAGTTTGCTTGCTATCTCTTGAATACATTTATCATTTGCTGCAGCATTGTCCAAAGTAAGTACAAGAAATCTCCTATCAAGATTCTAATCCACTATATTATCATAAAATGCTAAGCACAAATTTTTTCACGAATGATATCTTTCTGCACGCATGAACTTGATAATCCTTTTTTGTATGCACCAACTGTCATCTATCAAATGCACTATGAACATATAGCGTTTGTTTTGATTAGATGTCCACATGTCCATAGTTGTACTAAAGCGGCATTCAAGTGTTTTGAAATACTTGTACAATTTTTACTTTTCCTTCACAAACATATTCAATATATCTTTCCTCACAGTAATGCAACTTTTAATTGGAAAAGTAGGACGCAAACACTTGATAAAGTCTACAAAGTACTCATGCACAACAATATTAAAGGGATATTCATGCATAATAATTGCGAGATAAAATTTCTTCAAGCTGACAATCTCATCATTTGTATAAGTCTCAATAGATGCAATAGATTAGTCACCCTCACTCTTCTTTAGGTTGACTGTTTGCTGTCTAGTCAAGATAAAGTGCTTGTGTTTCAAGTGACTTTTGAAACTCGATGTTCCTCTATTGCTCTCACATTGACCTTTGTAGCAACATCCAGTCTTGGTGCACCTAGACCATAGCTATACAACATCGTTGCCCTTTTCATCTTTCGCATTAATTAACCCCATACTTGGTGAAGTGCACCTAAAGCATCTAGGCCCCTAACTTTATTTGATTTTAGTAATTAATGACAATCATGCTAAAGGACTAACAATTTCTCTTGAATTTATAAGAATAGGTTGGTTCACTTCACGGTATGTAAAAAAGGAAAATCTTTGTGATAAAAAAGGATCAAGATAAGAAGACTTAGAGCTTGAAATCAAGGTACAAGAGTAGTTAGCATCATTTTATATTTTTACCGATCTCGAAGATAGAAGATAAGATCAGTTTACTAGGATAGATGCCGCACTATCAAGATGGAGTAATGACTAGTAGTTTGATGTTGATTAAAGTTTAAATTGGCTCAAAATCATTTTTAAAATCATACAAGAAGCATCTAATCTTGGCTTTGAAAGCCCTCTTGAATTCTCAGCATTTTTGGTAGTACCGCAGTACAAAACGAGGTAGTACTGCAAGGCGGTAGTACCGAATTTTATACAGCGGTAGGTATTTTCCAGAGAAGGATTTTTCAGTACTTAGTTTTTTCTCTCTGGGCCGGAAGTACTGCGGTACTATCGCTGGGCGGTAGCACCGAACATTGAGCGGTAGTTATTAAACAGAAGCACTTTTTTTTGCGATTTTTTTGTAGCCAGAACTGCCACAGTTCAAATAGCGGTACTATCATAGGTCCGTAGTACTGTACAATTCAAGCAATAGTTATTTTATAGAAAGGGGTATTTTGGATGGTTTTACTTTGTTTTGAAGGTCGGTATTACCACAGTGTAATAGGTGGTACTACCGAAAGTCGGTAGTACTGCAATTTTAATACCGATACCTTTTTAAGAGAGAGGAACCATTTTTGAGCAGATTGAACTTCAAAAGTCGATACTACCGCACATTGCGTCTTGGTTGTACCGAATTTCCTGTAACGGCTCTTACCTACCGCATTAAATGCTCTAATCTCATAGTTGGCAGTAGAGCGGTACTACTAGACTTTGCACGCCTGTAGTACCATAAATGCTGAGTTTCTTAGAAACCTGCCCCAATGGTTGGATTTGTTGGTGGGAGCTATAAATACCCCCACACTTGCTTTCATAGAGCTTTTTGGTGATTCATTGAATACATTTGAACTCTATCAAGTCTCTTTTCTCCCTTGAGCATTGAATTCACTCTTTGAGAGAGTTAGGAGCATTCAAATGTGATTTTAATCGTTTGAGCCAATTAGACATTTAATTCAACCTCAAGCAAGCATCATCACTTCATTCTCTTAGAAGTTGCCTCCTCCTAGATGACTTGGGGTGTAGAACCGGTGATCTTCTCAAAGGAGATTGTGAGAATACCCGGTTGGTTGTGAAGGCAAGAAGCTCGCCTATCCGGAGAAGGGGAGAGCTACCACAAGTGATCGAGGAGGGCTCAATTTGCGCAAGGATCCGTCTTGAGTTGGTCAAGGTTTCCTCAACGTGGATTAGGGGACACCGGCAAGTCTCCGAGACCACGGGAAAAATTATTGTGTCATCTTGTCTCTTCGTTTGATTTCTATTATTCATCTGTGCAATTCACATTCCTAGTATTTTCTTGTGCTTACTTTTGATTTAGGGTGGTGTAATTTGCTTAAACTCTCTTGTTGGTGCACTTAGTCAAACCTAGAGATTTTATGCCTTAATTGTTCAAATTCTCACTTATAGTTTTACTTGCTTAATTATTGCAATTAGAACCGAGATTTTAAAAAACCTCCTATTCACCCCTCTCTAGTCGGTTATCCTTGATCGTACAACACCGAAACATTGGAGGTGGCTTTCTTAGCTTTCTTTCTAGGAGGTGGCTTGTCCTCAGTTTCATCAGTCAAATCCACACTTGGAGTTGGAGTACATTTGCAGCAACATTTGGAGTTGGAGTAGCATCGGGAGGCTCCAGTAGCAGTAGTGACTAAGCCAAAGCAGGGGGTGTTGCGCTTACACTGCTGCCCCTACATGGAGCATTGTTTATGGGAATTTCAGAACGATTCATTCAATTTCAAACTTAACAAGACATCATTTTTGAAATTGAGATTTGTATTGATCAATCCTACCACATGTACAACCCATTGAACCCAAAGAAAAACAACCACAGATTTCATACGAAGCTGCATCCGTTCTCAGATTACTTGTTTTCCAGTAGAGGGAGGCGCGGTGAAGGGAGGCCGCCAGTGGGGGGAGGCGCGGTGAATGGAGGTGCGGTGGGGGGAGGCCGCCAATGGGGGGCGGTGTGGTGGGGGGTGACACGGTAGGGGGATTGGAGGATGAGAGGGGTGGCGCGGTGGGGGAGGTGACCGAGTAGTGGGCCAATTTGGTCTGAATTTTCGATTTGAGTTATATGGAATTTTTGTTCTGTTTTCGTTTTCGTTGGAACTGGCTCTCTTGTTTCCGTACCGACACTTTCCATTTCCGTACCGACATTGTCCATTTCTGTTACCGAAAAGAGCTTCTGTTTTCGTTTTCCTATGAAACGGTCAGGAGGATTCTGTTCCGTTCTCAACCCTAGTTGCGATGATGGGCAGGTTGAACGTGAGAAGGGTATTCCTAAGGAGTGGAACTAGTACTAGTTCCACAAGCTGGTAGTCAATAAGGGTGAATTTGTTGCATGGGATTATCAACGGAATGATGTGCGAAAAGGAGCAATGTACAAAAGTAAGTGAGAGGTCTAAGAAGCAGTCAAAACATAGACAGTATCACTGCGGAGAATATATAAGGTAGTAAATTCAACGTAAAGGATATCTTAACTATTATAAAAATGAGTTGGTGGTGATGGTGAGTCTGTCAGGCGGTTCTTGGACCAAAGCTTGAGGGCCCAAGGCCCGAGAGGTGAGGAATTCCGTAATTTATTTCTTTGTTTGTCTAGCCTTATTTGCATTTCATTGTATTCCCTTGTTCAGTGATTCTTCAGTAACGGATCTCAAATAAGTGATAGCTCAAGTTTTAAATTCTCGTTTTTTTTTTTTTTGTTTTTAAGGGTTTAGAACTTGTGGTGCCATCATCTATTTGGGATCCGTTGCAACGCACATACACTTTACTAGTATGATATAAATACGAGATAAAGGGTTATCCATAGCACGTCCACACGTACCAGAACCAAATCTGAGAGCGTCAGAATGTACAACGCTCCTCGACCATTCTCCAGCACAAAGTAATCGGATGGGGAAGGACCGATAGCGGTGTACGACGGTTGTGAAGCTCGTCGGATTTGGACGAGAAGAACCTTGATTTTCGTCATATGGGAGCAAGATAACGCAACTGACTTGGTGGAGTGAATTAGTAACAGGCTGAACACAATATTACGGACCTTGACGAGGTGCGCAGATCAACTTCGGCATTGACGGGCGGAGCTTGGGCTAAGCAGCAATGGAGGGCGGCGCGTTCTAAGAATTGTGATGGGCTGATTCACTGCCACGTCACCGTCCACGTCGTCACAGCGGCGATACCACTCTCGAAACCGTTCAGAGGGTAATACCGCTCTCAAAATCATTCCAGAGGTTGTTTAGACCGTTGGCCTGTACACGAAGAAAGGCACAAGCTTTGCTACTAGGAGAACGCTTCTTGTCACTCTAAAACTGTACAGGAAACAGTTATTGCTTCTTGAGTAAGTAGACCATGGTGATACACTGATTACTCACGTTATTAGCATACAGTTGAATATTTCGCCAGGCCTAAAGAAAACATATCTCGAAGACAAGACTGCTTGTACTCCATTTCCGCCTCGAAGTTACTGCCCCAAGATTCCAGATACAGACCTTTTGATGTTCTTCAGAAACTCTTCCCTGAAACAAGTAATATTTGGGCTAGTAGTACTGGTGCACATAATCCACAAAGTACAAGAGTGTCCTAAGCTGTAGTATTGGTGCACATAATCACAGAAAATGTCATTACGTTATGTGAACTGTGAAAATGTATTATAAAACTTCCCTAAAAAATGTAATAGAACAACATGGCGAACTAGCTATCACTGTCTTCTCGTCAATGATTCAAAACAAGTGAGGTTCTAAGACTGAACTCCCTGGAAGCTCACAAGGATTTGCTATATCAATAGCAAATAATACTGCGTCCTTAGGATGGATGAATTTAAAGTTTAAATCATCAATGCGTCTCAATCTTGCATGTAGTACAATTTCTCAATCAGATCAATATTTTTAAAGTTTAAACCTTTGGGAATAGGGGCGGAAGTAGATAAGGGTACCCGGTGTCACAGGACAACGGGTCAAAAAAAAAATTACACCGGGTCAAAAAAAATTTAGTGTATGTTAGTCTATATATAGTATATGTGAACCCCCTTGATCTAAATCTTGTGACACCGGGAGGCAAATAACACGCAAATGGTAAGAATAATAAGTTGTTATCACTTATATGATAAAGTGGTAAACCTCGATAATTTTGTCTCTAGTTCCGCCCCTGTTTGGGAAGTGTGAGGTGGCAATAAGCAATGTTAGATTAGGGTTTGCACACGCACACAACAGGGAACACGGGATTTTACGTGGAAAATCCTTGCGGGAAAAACCACAGGAGACAATGTACTATTTGGTTCGAGGATTACATGTATATGGGGTTGGTTTATATAGCCAAAAAATCTTAGTTATAGAAGGTATGACTCCTAACAAGCTATGGATAAAACCATAACATATGGTAAATTGAGATATTTGAGTTATCTCTAACAAACAAATTATTACCTGTTTGACTTGAAGAGGAGGTTCCGATAGATGAACCACTGAAAATGTCGACAAGAGTATATAGTGACGGCTTGTGGTAATAAACATAAAATATTTTGAAAGATGGAAACATTTTGTAGACTGGATCGTTCTGGAGTAAAACTTACCCATGCAACTGATATGCCAATTAATTCAAAGAGAAGAGGGAAAAAAGGGAGCTTATCGATGGCCTGAAGTTGAGATAATATACAAATCAGATTCATCAAATTTAGTTATATGTCTAGTGGCAAAAAAATCTTCTTCTGTTAGGAATTGAAAGCTGCATATTTGAAGATAGGTCATTTGGAATTTACCTCAATAAGATTTATGGAAGCCCAGAATGCAGCAATTGCTCCAAATCCTATTCCGACCAGAGCAAAGAGGTCTTCAGGAGTGTTGAACTGTTTCATTTTTTTAGAGATAAGTTTGATGAGTTCCTTTCATTCGTAAACAGGTTCCTTCATGAAATTACAGTTCAGAATAAGTACAGAAGACTAGTTTGTCTTCAACATGCAACTAATTAGTACACTGGATACACTACACAAAGCACAAACCAAGCTTTCTGAATTGATGCATTGGGCATCAGGAAGTAAGCGCTTCTCAAAGTTTAGATTACACAAAGCTACAATTTCTATTTCTGTAGTATTAATAGGGTGCAGAAAACTACTAAACTAGAAATTACTCAGGCTACATTCAACACTTGGAAAATCAAATTTGCGTAGTAAACTGCTACGTAGTTTACACTAAAGACCAAGTGGCACCTCTGAAACTACGCCCTTTCCAAACTAAAAATTCAATCTTTTGTGATTTTTTTTTTTGTTCTACAGATTGAGGACTCAAATTTGATTTGTCTGAATTGCAACCCCAAATCAAGGACAAGATCAACTCACTGAACTCTTGACGTATTTCACAATGCTCCCGGGGGAGGCATCCGAACTGTCCTGTGCAGACTTCGCAACAACGCTGCGAATCCTCATCCTACCTGCTGGGAACACATCGCATAGCACATCATGCGTGTAAACCAACGCGCGCGTGTGCAAAGAAAACTTGAACGAGATGTGAACGGAGCGCGGGGGGTCGGCTGGAGGGGATAAATTACCTGAAACCACAGTAGGTCTAGGCAGTCGCGGGAGATCCTTGGAAATGTTCTTCCCGCCGCGTGGCGCGAGAGCTGCAGGCTGGGCAATGGCGAGGGCGCAAGCCATCATCGGCTAGCTCTCCCTCCTGAGGATTTGCTGCAGAATAGGGTGGAATTGAGATGTGCGAGCGATGGATATGCGGAACGGAAGAGCCGAAGAACTAGTGTTTTGGCCGTCTGCTGCAGCGGATGTGAATCGAAGGTCCTCCTAGTCCACTAACACACAATCGTATGGATGTTTTGCGGATTGCCCCCTTTTCTTTCAAGATATTTTCATCTGGTCGGTACTATTGTTGTGTTGGAAACTCTACACAGGACCTCCTAGAACTACCAAACTGCATCGGTATCCAGTCGGGTATCCTTCAGAAATGCTTTGGCCCTGTTTGTTTCGGCTTTTTCACCGGTTTAAAAGCCAAAAAGCCTAAGCCGAAACAAACGACTGGCTTTTAAGCCGGGCTTTAAAAAAGCCAAAAGCCCTTGTATAACTAAAAGCCAAAAGCCAGACAAGAGGAGTTTTTTTGGGCTTTTTTGAATGAAATAACACTTTGCCACTAAAAATCTCCAAAATTACCCACAAAATGCCATCATATATAAATTGAGAATTCATCCACCATCTCATTTAGGGTATTTTAGACTTTTCATCTATAAGATGTACCATCTAACCCATTAATAAGCCAGGATACCAAACAATATGTCTTGGCTTAAAAGCAGACGGCTTAAAAGCTCATTAAGCCAAAAAGCTAGCTTTAAGCCAAAAGCCAAAAAGCCTAAGCCGAAACAAACAGGACCTTTGTAGAGCTGTTTGGATAACTAGCAAGGTGGTCACAAAAGTGCGCGGGCATTATTTTTAAAGCATATTTAAATAATTTAGTAATATATATATGTGATTTTCTTTTTGAAAAATAAATTATTGCATAACTACATTTATGATATTTTATTATTATATATTATAAGAGAGAAAATACACACTATGTTTCCTATTATTTGTCACCTGTGATCAAATCTTTCTTCACCAAATACTTGCATAGCAAACCAGCAAACAGAAGATAAATATAATATTTTCATTTATATCATCATCGTCTCCTCTTTCTTTCATTATTGCAATGCTTGTCTGTATATAGCATTATAATTACCTAGGATGCCATGTTAAATATTTCCCTTATGTATCACGTGCGAAAAAATATGAAATTTTTTAGAACTGGTTTACTAACTAGTTCAAACAAATTTATACTGAAATTCAAAGTAGAGTTGTCATTTTATGGTAGTTTGGTTGTAGTTATGTAGTGATTATATATATAAATCAGCAAAGCATGTGATATAAATTCGTTTAAAATCTTTGAATTTGAGTGTATTTTTTAAAAATTATGTATTTCATTTGAATTATTATAGATGGATATATACTCTATAATTGAAAATTTAAAAAATATACCCATTTTTTCATTTAAAAGCATGGTATCATACCGTGATGTTCTATTTCAACGTTAAGATATATATATATATATATATATATATATATATATACTAGTTACATGCCCGTGCATTGCTACGAAAAACAAAATTGATAACGAAAAATAAAGATTAAAAAATAAAAAAATTATTTCACAAGATCAAACATCTATCTTTAACGCTTCGTTTCTTGCGAAAGCTGGTTAATTAAAGCAACGCTTCGTTTTTTGCGTAGGGCAATTAAGCAGGGCAATTAATGACGTGGGTAGAACTCACCACCGCCACCAACTGTTGCTTTATAATAATAGAGATATGTGTCATAGTGTGTAGAGAGAGAGAGAGAGAGAGAGATTTCCAGTACCCACAGATCGTCAGCCATCGCTAGCCTAGTCTCGTTGCACTGCACTGCAGTCTCCTATCGCTGCCGTCTCCGGCGCTTCTTGGCATGGAGGAGAGAGTGAGGGAGATGGTTTAGAGAGACCGGCAAGGCGTGGAGGCAGTGGCAGGGGACAGCTTCCTCAGGCGCGACCGTGAGCCCCGCGGCGCCGTTCGGCAGGTCGTCTTCGCGTCTCGGCGCGGCGGACGGCGCCGAGAGCTTCGACGGCGCCCTCAAAGTTGAGCTGTTCTTTTTGGATCTGCCCAATCGTGCCTCGTGCGTGTTCCTAACCGTACAAATTGGCGCGCCTTGATTTGCAGGAGCTCAAGGATCTGCGGTCTCAGCTGCACCAGGCGACGGAGTACTGCTGCGAGAAGGCGTTCCTCGACACCGAGAAGAAATGTTTGTAAGTGCAACGATGAGATTGTCCCGCCCCAGCCTCTCTCTCATTCTAACAAATTGCCCCGTCAATCCTTGTTTGATTCATCTCTTTGGTAGTTAGCAGAGTTAGCGCTCTCTCTCTCTCTCTCTCTCTTGTGGAACTAATGACTGCATGATTAACCTCGTGTGCATGTGAAGAATTCTGGAGAGTACAAAGAGTTACATCTGCGATGCGACTGTGGCTGTCATTGATTACTTAGGGTGTGTTTGGTTACGTGCACTATCCTAGCTTGTTTCGTATGAGCCATCCAGGCTAGCCTTGGCCTGACTGAGTGGATGCAAGTTAAGTTGTTTGGTTGCTTGTTTGTGCATCTCATGGGCCTGCATTAGAGAGAAGTCTAATTTATGTGTTTTCTCCATCCTGTATGAGTGGGTGCAATTGCATCCACCTGGCCAGGATGAACAGGAAACCAAACATGCGTCTAATAGATACAGTTGCATCCACTCATGCGATTCAAGTATCATGCAGGCAACCAAACACACCCTTAGGGACTGTTTCGTCAAGCTTGAGCACCATCTGCAGGAGAAGACCGAGATCACGCAAACAGAGCAGAAGATCAGCTTCTTGAAGCAGGTAGAGATTCTCTTTACTTGTACATTGACCAAACAACACTGTACTACATTTTCACTGATTTTCTATGATCTCTTCATGGCACCAGAGGCGTTTGACATGCGAACAGTATGCAATTTCTCTCAAGCTATTGACTAAACGTGGGGACACTGATGCCGTTCAATATCTTCGACGTTACCTCTCGCAATGTAAAGTTTTCTAATTTTGTTTGATTTTCTATGATGAACAAGCAAAATATTTGCATCTCAAATGTAGTGAGCCCTTCAATTATGAGCTTTGTAGATTCAGTTCCCTGCCCTGGAAGGAAAATTGAACAGCATGTACCCCTTTTTTTTTATTAATTTGAAAATGGGGACACATTTTCATATGCAATTTGTCAACTTAGCTCTCTAGTCCTATGAATTACTATCGCGTACTGCTAGTTGCATAATGAGCGCCTTTACACAAACGTACGAGTTTACATAATTAGCTAGATGATTTTACATCAATCTACTTCATACATTTGGTGTCAATATTGAATAGTGTACCTGTTCGTATTAGATAGATGATTTATTAAGTTTGCTTTAAGCTCACTTCTTTCAAAATTAGCTGGCATGTGGACAGCTCCAGCTCAACAGTGCTACATTTTTCAAGAAAAGTAGGCGGCATGCATAAGAATCAAAAGCGCCATAGCCATAGGAAGGAAAGTGTAGTGATGGATATGCAATGCTTTAAGGAATGCAGTACTGGCTTGTACGATGGACGTTTAGCTATCACCAAGTCCTAAAATTTTACAGGATAGAAAAGGAAAAATGGTCATATTGGCCATTCTATATGCTGTAAAATATCTCGCCAGTGAACATAACATGGACGTCTATATATATATCTAGCATTCTTGTCAGCATGATTCCTGGTGAATTTCAGTTCATATACCTGATAACTTGATATATAGATAACTGGTTAGTAAATGCAGCACTCGTGCAAGGTGTTTGACACTAGAAATCGTTTTAGGATTTCTATGCATAGGTATAAAGCACAGACGTGTCAGTGTATTAAAGTACACAAAAATAATTAAACACAAGAAAACATAAGGAAATATGTATTTTATTAATTTTTTAGATAATCCCAAAATTAAGTTTCTTAAAATGATTGCGCTCTATGGCATGTTCGGCATGGCAGATCTGACATAGGTGATATGGTCTCCTGGTTCCTAGAGCCTTAAAAGGCTCCCAGTTAATTAGTCCCGCGAGTTAAACTCGCGAGATACCTTCGATTAAGCTGTGCACTGATCATCGCATTTGGCCTTCACTTTGTGTTCTCTATACATGTGATGAATGGTTGATGTAGATGTGGATGTTGGTGTGATCCATAGCCTTGTTGGTTTATGGAGCCATTGATAGCGTAGCCTATGCACCGGCTGAACCCGATCTTGTCATCTAGCCTCGTCGGTGGTAGACAGCAAGTAGAAGGTTAGGTGGTTGTGAGGCATGCATAGTTTCTATCAAGCTAGTTTGATCCCACGAACAGCAGCAATGTTGAGGTAGTGGGTGTAGTTCGAAGAAGAGTAAGGTTGATGGAGATAATTCAGATAAACACCAGGGTGTAGATGTGTCCGTCAGGACGCCGAGACGACTCAAGTATGTAAACCATCTATGTTTTGGTCGTAGTTGGCATTCAAGATTAGCGCGGACGTGTTAACCATCACATCAGGTTGAGTAGGCGATGAATGTGGCGACCACGATAATAGGCGTAGTCAGGGATTCAAATATCGCAAAAAAAATAGGTACATATCGGTGAGGAAAGATATTTAAAATTGCTTGAAAAACCCGTTAAATTCAAAAAACAAATAAAAAAAATTCAGAAATTCAAAAAAAATTATGCGACGTAATATCGCGATAATCGGTGAAAATCGAGAGATAATTGGTACATTTTTATTTTTTTCGATTTTTTTTCTTCAAAAGTTAGGATTTCAAACCTATGTGATTTTTCGCGATTTTACCGGGCTACACTCGATTTCCTGAGCAAAAACGGTAAGATGAATCCTAGGCGTAGTGGATTTGGCGAACGGATATGCTAACCATCATGACGGATTGGATCAATAACGGATTCGATGAATGGATGTGGGAACCGTCATGTCGGGTTGAACTAGTGGTGAGCACAGCATAGCCACGACAACAGAAATAGTGGTTTCAATGAATGGAAGATGAGGTGCTCCTGTCATCCTGTGATGTATGCGACGCTTTGTAAGTGGTGTGCTTATTTGACGTCTCAGTGTGACATAGACATTAAGAAGTAGGCGTAGCTAATGGGTGTGCTCCGTTAGGCTCGACCCCACTCCCTGGCCGTTGAACCCTAAGTACCCATTTTATAACCGGCGCTCAATTTATAGCATAGCAACAATGAATGCACACGCACTCGGGCGCGTTTGGAGGAACAAGAAGCCTTTTTAGATGGGTGAGCTACTTCCTGGGTCATGTAGCTTGGTGGGCCACTGCTTATTGGTGGCCTAATTTGGCAATTTATGATTTTGCTTGCTACCTACATAATTGGACTTGAATCCTAGATGCACGTATAGACCACACAGAGAGAGGACGCAACTCAATGTCTCTCCTTCGCGAGGACATGGTAGCCCACCAAGTTGAGGGAACATGATGCATATTGCGGGGAGTCAGCGATTGCAAAAGCATGACGAGGGCATCGAGTGGATACCGAGGAGCCGACGAGGGCGCAGGCGTGAGGTGATGCTCAACCAATCGCAATGACAGTGTGTAGGCAGGCAGGGCGGCGTAGTTTGAGTTAGCAAGCGCTTGACCTGCTAAGTGGGCTAATCACAATATCAAATAGACATTGTGAGCCCTATTTTTTTTTTTGTAAATTGTAACTATATCAATGGGTTGAATAGAGACATGTCAAGACCCTCCCTTTTAGCGTGAAACACTGAAAAGGTGTCATGTGCATATAGTACTAGTCCCATAATCAATGACTAGTATGCATATTTATAACAATATCATCACATCCACACACACAATATCACAAATACATAAATAGAAAGTGGTTCATACAATAAGGCTCGAAGGGCCAAATAAAGTACAACAGAAGATACAAAGGCTTAATAGTATGTCAAGGTCTATTCTATCCTATAGGCAACTGACAAGAAAAAAAGCTCATAGTAAAACTCATCGAGGTAGTCCTCGCCAAGGATTCAAATTTTATTTTCGGACCCCATCTCGGAGGTGCCCGAAATCCGAGATCTCGGAATTCCAAATAAAATCCGGACGAAATTCAAAAACCAAATTTGAAATCCGGTCTTTTTTCAACTGGTAAATCCAAGATTTCGACCCATTTACACCGACCGAAAATTGTAAAAAAAACGTCAAAAATTTTTGAAATTTTTTGTGGGTGTTCTTGACCCTAAATCCAATCAAATCCGGCCCACAAAATGAAAATCTGGTCAAAATCATCGAGATTTCGCCGAAATCACCGAGATCTCGCCGAAATTTGGACTGTTACCGAAATCACCGAGATCTCGCCGAAATTTGGACTGTTACTGTAGCAATTTATTTTTTTACACGGCCGAGATTTAGGACCTCGGGGGGAGGGGGGTCCGAAATCTAAAATCTCGGCCGATATTACCAAGATCTCGCCCGGATTTAGAACCTTGGTCCCCACGACCTGCGGTGAAGTAAAAATCACCGGGCCTTCGATTTCTTCACCCATTGAATATCAGCAACAAGCAAGATTGAATACTTTCATACTCAGTAAAACTTATAGTGTATCACAAATGTAATAAATGATGGCCACGCTCGTCGTCGATGGGCACGCTCTCGTCGGATTCGATGGAAACTGTGACGGGCCTGGTGTCCTGCATGTTGCGCAACATCAAGAAAGCCTTGAGATGCCATGACTAGTAATTAACTAGAGTTGTGGGCGCGAAAGACTACTTGTTGTTAGAGGTGGGCATTTTTTTTAACAGAAATAAAAAACCGAATGAAAACAAATAAACTAAAAAATAGTTTTTTTTGTTCTTGTTTATACTTTAGTTTTTATTTTGATACTGTTCGGCGTTCAGTATATGGTTCAGTTCTTTGCCTTCAGAAACCAAAATTATCGAACACCGAATAGCGAGGGAGGAACCGAGGAAGGACTCGTTCGTCGTTCGGTCCATAGGAGTGCCCCACCCCATCAACTCATCCCCACCTGCTCAGCTCCTCCCCTTCACACCCCAGATCCTTAGATCCCGAGTTATGTCTCCTCCTCCAGATTCTAGCGCCTCTCCCTAGGGGGTGAGCATTTTTAGATCGAAACCGAATTACCGAACCGAACCGAACCGAATTAACCGATTATTTCAGTTTTTTCGGTTTATAGTTTTCGGTTCGGTTTTTATTTTGGTACAATTCGGTTTTCGGTGTTCGGTTCGGTTTTTTGTTTTCAAAAACCGAAATAACCGAATAGCCTATGCACGATTCTATTTTTATAATGTTCTTCCTAAATCTACCAAACAATTATTATGTTCTAACATCTTTATGCTTACGTTTGGTATGTTCATATGTTCTACTATACTTATATTGTAATGACATATGATATTGTGTGGATTTATTATGTCTACTTTATGTTGCGATATGAGAAGGATAAAATCTAATATACCTAGTGTTTCTTCATATTTCGGTTAACCGAAAAACCGAATTAACCGAACTGAAATATTTCGGTTAATTTGGTTCGGTTTTTCATTTTAGTCGGAGAAATTCGGTTCTCACTTTTCAAAAACTGAATTATTTTAAAACCGAAAAAACCGAACCGATTAGACTGAAAAGACCGAATGCCCACCTCTACCTCTCCCCCCGCGTCTCCCCACCCCAACCCTCTGGATCCAAATCCATCACCATCACCCCACCTCGTCGGAGAAGCCAGGAGGCGGGGGCGCCGGCGGCATGTCAAAGTTTATGCTTCGGATTCAGATCTGCCTCCTCCAGCTCCTCTCCCTGCGTCTCCCCACCCCAACCATCGGATCTAGATCCACCCCGCCTCGCTGGAGAAGCCATGGCGCAGGAGGGCAGCAGGGGCAATGGGGGCGCCGGCGGCATGTCAGAGTCTGTGCTCCAGAAGGTGCTCCTCTCCTACTGCTACGTGGCCATCTGGATCTTCCTCCCTTGCCATTGACCTCATTCGCATCCTCCGTGTCGTCGAGTCGCTGTCCTTGTTGGCCATGATGCCACAGTTCTACACCTTCTTCGTGCTCTCCATCGGCGCGCTCTACGCCATGTTGTTGTGGTTCTCCAACTCCGCCTACATCTACCTCTTCATGTCGTTCATCCAGATGCTCAAGGTGCTCATGCTCGTCGCCATCTACTCCATCGAGGTGCTCTTCAAGGAGACCTTCAGGTCGTACTACTTCACGAATTTGGCTTGATTGACGGTAACATTCATCACAAATTTCGGTTTAAAGAAATAAACAAAATAACCAAATTGATTTTTTTCGGTTAATTCGGTTCAGTTTTTAAATTTGAACCGAGAATTTCGGTAGCCAATTTTCAAAAATTGAAAAATTTTAAACTAAAAAAACCGAATACTCGTACTACTTCACGAGATATAGTAACGTCACTTAAACAAAAGAAATGCTATACGTCTTACTAAAGGACGTGATGTTTGCAAGGTACTGTACAACTAATGGGCTGTTTGGTTGCCTTCTCATGGCTGGTCCGTTCCACTCACCAGTAGTGATGGGATACGAGATCTGTGAGATCTTGACGCAGTGTTTGGTTGAGTGTTTAGGAGGCAAGTATTTTGAAATTTAAATATTTTGAAATTTATATAGCAAGTGTGGTCTAGTTTTGTTCGAAAAAATGTCGAACCCATTTTTGAAATCGGTTCGTGTCGGAGATGCTAATCAAAAGATATAAACAAAAAGAAAAAAAGAAACTTACATACCCACGTGGCACCACATGCATGGTTGATGGTCGCTCATGAAGCAGCGCATCCGGAGATCGCCCATTTTCTACGTATCTCAGAGCCGTGAAGAATCTTGCATCCGAGAGAGGCGCTCAAAACTACGCAGCAACCAAACACGAAAAGCGATTCTGCGTCCAGATGCAAATCTGTCTTGCAGGCAACCAAACAGCCCATAAATGTTCACACAGTTGCAACTTGTAAAATCATACCATTAACAGTTCAGAACTAGTTAATGGTATGAGAGTGCTCCTCGCCACTATGGATCGGAGGAGGATTTGCTAGAGTTAGTCAAAACAGAACAAGAAATTTTACGTGCATTATCTATATTTAATTTAAAGTACCGTAAAATTACATTTTTTTGTGTGTAGGGAAGTAAAATGGATAAGGTGGGAGCTGTGCAATGACCGATATCTTGAATGTTGATCATATCCACAGTGGGACGCAAAAATATGCAGAGACCAATCCAATCATCTGGATAACGTCAGATCATGTCGTATTATCCTTTTCTTCTACAAGTCAGTCCGCCGCGTCGCCACGCCGGTCTTGCCTGGCACGTCGCCGATTCATAGCTCAGAGGTTGGCCAAAGGCGTACACCGTATGCACCACAATAATTCGCTGCAAATTGAGCTGTAATAAATACTCCCTCATCTACCGACCCAACGTGCTACAACCTCATGGAGATTGTCCATGCCGCCACGTTACGCTTTCCTTATGGAATCGGCTAAAAACCGCTGCGGCCACACACGAAAGTACACGCACGACGCGATTAGAGCAAGGCTAATAATATAGCTCATCACTTTGGTATATGTGGTTCTTAATATCATACACAAATTGCCTAAAAGCTCACCCATATAATAAGTTAGTGTAGAAACAATCTACACATTAATAAGTGGTCCACCCATCCATCCTCTCATCTTCTTTGGAATCGTGTTATAAGCCAGAACAAAAGTTTATTGAACAATAGCCCACTTCTTCTCTCTCTTCTCTTCTCTTTCTTCCAACTAAACAAAAATATGATGTGGCAGCTCTTATAGCCCGCTTATGTCACCTTATTATACTTGCTCTTACAGTGACGGTGCCTTAAAAAGTAGGAAGCTATTGTTTATTTGGTCTCTATTTTTTCATGTTTGGTCTCCCACTGTTCAGAATCGTAAATTAGTTCTTAGATGACCGCGATAACAGTGAGAGGTAATGTGTCACATTTCATGCTCTCTTATCACAGTAGAAAGTCGGTATCACAACATCCCTTATCAGCACAGCATGTTCGAATAGTCTATTCGAGCAAACGGGGTACGGTAGTAACCGAGTACGACAGAACCTGCTACGGTACCCGAGCGTAGCACCTGCTGCTGTAGAACGGGACCATGGAAGGTTTCCCTAGACTAGTCCCCTTAGTGCTAAATGCTGCTACTGATCAGCTCACACAATAGCAGACACACACGAGCGGAGAGAAAAAGAGAAGACAAAGTTTAAGATTAGTTTGAAGGTGGTTTTGAAGCCGATTTAGTGGTATATTATGTGGGAATGAGGCGATTTGCTAGTTATGAAGGTTGTACATTAAGTGAAGAGCCTTAAGAGATGAGTAGTTTTTTTTGGCACGCACGCTCTGTATATAATTATTTTTTATTTCGGTGTCATTGGTGTTTTGGCTATATCATGATCGCATTATATGTGTTTCCTAAATAATGTAGGCAATGTACGTGACAACGTTTTTGCTTTTGTTAGTCATGTTAATGATGTTATAGTCGCCACATTAGTTCATAGAGGAGCAGTTAGCAAGGTTATTCGAGAGGTACGCTAGTTGAGTTAATATTTCATTAGTGTATGGTGTAGGGGTTATTTCATGCTCACATGTTCAAAAACATGGTAGAAAATGTACATGACATTATTTTTAGTGCTTCTTAGTTAGTTAATGATGTGTTAGTCGGTAAAACCATTCATGGTTAGTAGAGATGATAAAGCATGGTTAGTCCGGAGGTGGTAGTTGAGACTATCGGAGTATTGCTACTTCTTCTAGCAGATCGATGATCTAGTGAAATACGATAGGGCATTCGTCTAGCAAAAAAAAATATGCTAAACTATACAGTTCCGTTAGAGAACTTTACCCATTGTAAACCTTACTCAACTGAGAGTGAGAAAGACAAAGAAAAGGTATTAATGGTCCGTAAGGAAATGTCATGGTGGTGGAAGCCCTATAGTGTCTTTAAAACCGAACATGAAAAGGCCTTGGCGAAGGGCCAAGCGAGAGGGGGAAAGACTGAACATGATCTGAAAGATGAGTATTGGGCTTTCATGTGTGGGAATAAATGGAGGAAGGCCAAAGCCTGCGCCCGCAAGGGAGATAAGGGAAAGGCACCAATGGACCATGATGTATAGGATCTATTCCCTTTGTTTTTTATTTCAAAAGATGTTCAGGTATCTTAGTTTAGTTTGGGTTTATGGTTCATGTATATTGCTGTTTATACCATACGAGTAGCCAAACAAACACATGCATCTAACTACACCCTGCGCGCCATGTAATTCACACCTTAATTATAAATTGATATGTCGGACTTTATTCTCACTCAAATCGAAGTTTGCTAAATATTAGTTCGGTTGATCATGTAATAAAAACTTAGCTAATTTCGATGCTTCTGATTTTACCTAAACCATATGGTTTATTCAAATAAAACTTCAAAATATTATAACAATTAAATCAGGCAAAAGGGGGACACCTGCTGCCATATACTCCCTCCGTTCCTGTTTGTAGGGGCGTATAATTTTTTTTGCAAAGACCAAGACTACTTAGCTGGATGATTAGTGTTCCTTGTTTGCCCTTAATTACTCATGTACTTATAGATCTCTCGACTCTCGCGCGCATGGTACTAATGCCTCTTGTGCGCATGCATGGTACTAATGTCGAGTAATTAGTGCATGGAGTACTAACCTTGCATGCATTAATGCATATGCTGGACCAACGATCCGTTCGTCTTTACTGGAAGCTGTGCATCCTCGTGCGTCCATGCAGACAAAAACTTCACGCGTCCATGCAAGCATGCGTTCCACGCCTTGCATGCAGGCGTTCTGCGCCATGCCGCCATGAAAATTTCGCCGGACAAAAAATTGGTGGACGAAGATATTGCGCAGATGAGTATTTCGCGTGGAACAAAATTAAGCCGAACGAAAATTTGGCGGACTAAGATTTTGCGCGGGTGAGTATTTTGCTGGATGAAAACTTTGCTGCATGGTGCGGATTAGACACTAAATTTGATTTCTCGTCCAAAAAATAGAGTATAAAAGGACACGAACTGGTCATTGATCGGCAATAGCACTAGCTACCTCGTCTTCTCTTCTTCAATGGAGAATATAGAGTTAAACGAACCAATAATATGGGAGGAGAACGTGTACGAGAGATGGCCCATGATCGACTTAAACTGGAATCTGATGTGCGACGATCTGAATGGCGAAGGTATGTTTTGCGGTTCTTGGCGATGGTTTCTTCGTTTGTTTTGTTGTGCAATCTGATGGACAATTGTTTCTTCTTCGTTTCTTCGCAGCTAATGCTAGTCTTGGCCACGATGTTGGGTTCGATAACAATGACGCTAGGCTCGACCAGGCTACCGGTCGCGGGCGTGCAAGTATAGGGCTCGCCGGTCGCAGTCGTCGTGGCACGTTTGATGTAGGCCGAGGGTGCACTAGGGTAGGGCTCGTTGATCGCGGACGCGCACGGCTGGGGCTCACTGGTCGTGGCTGCAGTGCTGCCCTCAACGTCAGCCATGGGCATGCAGGTGCTGGTTTCAACGTTGGTTGTGGAAGGCTTGGGCTCGCAGGCAGCTATCGCACATTGCTCGGTGGTCATGTCGTGCATGGCAAGGAGGGAGGTGATGTCGTGCATGGCGAGGGTGATGTTGTGCATGGGGTCTCCACTATGGTGGACATAGAAGAGGGTGCCGTCGTCGCCGACGCCTTCGCTCTGGTATGTACACTACTCCATGTACTCATAGAACTAGTATTTTTACCATATTTGGTTATATACATGCTAAATATGGCATATAAATATTCCAAATCTAGCATACAGTGGCTTAGAGTAGTGAAAAACAAAAAAAATCTGCATATATGTACAACGGTTCATATGCTCGTGAAAAACCAAATTTGAAAAATCACATGCTTGTACGTACATGTGTGGATGAGCGTGTGTCTGTGTACTGGATTGGGGAGGAGATCGTGGCAACAACAGCCATGGGCACCAGCAGGAACGTGCTCCACGAGGAAGGTGGGCATGGCGAGGAGGGAGGTGATACTGTGCCTGGTGAGGATGGAGGTGATGCCCATGCCGACGACAAGGGAGGTGATGTCGTGCATAGCGAGGATGGAAGTGATGCCCATGCCGATGAGGAAGGCATTGCCCAACAGGATGGCCATGACACGAGTAAGTCATTACTTGCATGTTCTAAATTCAAGTCCTAATTATAGTTGTCGGATGACAAGCATTGCATGAGTAGTGGATAATTCTAGTTCTAATTCTCGTTTTGTAAATCTAGATGAAGGAAGGAGGAAACAATACACCAATGAAGAGCGACGGATGATTTATACCATGCTTCTAGAGAGAACAAGCTTTGACATATTAAAGCATGGTGTCACTAAGACCGTTGATGATGAAACAGGCATGCCGTTGAGAATTGTCCAGAGGATATGGTACCATGGAAAGCATGGTGGCGAGTTACATGGAGTTTTGAGCACGAGGCCAAAGAATTGCAGTCACAAGAAAATAATGGTCGATCCCGAAGCCATTAAACAAGTGCCGTTGCGGAGAAGAACGAATCTCAAAGATCTAGCAAATGAGCTACATGTGTCGAAGACCACATTGCTCAAGTGGTTGAAAGAAGGCAACTTAAGGTGGCACATGAATGCGATCAAATTTACGTTGACTGAAGCTAACAAAAAGGATAGGGTTCATTTCTGTCTGTTAATGATTGACCCAATTAGCTTGCCGCAGGAACCAACTTTTCTTGGTATGTACAACATCGTGTACATAGATGAAAAGTGGTTCTTTCGTACGAGGCAGAGTCAAAACTACTACTTGGCGCTAGACGAGGAGGATCCGAAAAGAACAACACAAAGCAAGAACTTCATTGAGAAGGTCATGTTCCTTGCTGCAATTGCGAGACCAAGGTTTGATGGTGATAGAAATGTCACATTTTCAGGAAAAATTGGGATATTTCCATTCACTTTCATAGACCCGGTGAAAAGGTCTAGTGTGAATAGGCCTGCCGGTACATTGGTAACCAAGGTACTGCCGTCTGTCACGAAGGATGTTAGCCGTGAGTATATTGTGAATAAGGTGCTGGCCACCATTAAGGAAAAATGGACTGCAAATGAACATGGTACCCCTATATTTATACATCAGGACAATGCCAAGACACATATTCCAGTTGATGATGCTGAATTTTGTAATGCGGCAACGGCTGATGGTTTTGACATAAGGCTAATATGTCAGTCACTAAACTCCCCGGATCTTAATATTTTGGACCTAGGCTTTTTTGCAGCACTTCAAGCATCATTTCAACAGCCATCTCCATCTAATGTCGAGGAGATTGTCGTGAAGGTGCAACAAGCATATGATGAGTATCCGGTGGAGAGGAGCAACCATATTTTTGTCACTCTTCAATCGTGCATGATAGAGATTTTGAAAGAAAAGGGGAGGCAACACTACCGTATTCCGCATCTAAAGAAGCAGTCACTACAGAGAAACAATGCTCTTCCGATTAGGTTGCAATGTGACAAAAATGTTGTAGACGAGGCAATGGAGTACCTCAATTAGTGGACAGACGGCAGTACATTGGTAACCAATGTACGCTCGGAGTAATTCAAGCATGATCATTTCTTGGCCAGCTTCAAGCATCATGGTCTCTCCACCCCTCCAAGCTTAAGCTTTCTTTGACAACTTTGTCCTCAATGGAACCATGTTTATACCATGGCAATGGTGGCCACTCCGGCGACGATGGCACCGGCGACGGGGGCCGCGACGCATTAGGCTCCATGGTCTCTTCTATAACTTCAGAGTCATCATGTTTATACCATGGCGATGGCGCCCACTCTGGCGGCGATGGCAGTGGTGACAACGGCGCGTGTGTAGACCGTGGTGGTGAGGATGGCAGCCGCACCGGTGTCGGTGACAACAGAGACAACAGCTGCGCCGGTGTCGGCGACGACGGCGACGACAGCGCCATCTGCGACGAGGACAACTGCTGCACTGGTTGCGGTGACTCCGACGAGGACGGCTCCATCGTTGCTCGTATTCATTCACGGCGAGTATGTGAATGGGAATGAAGCTACTGCATCGTTGCATCGTTAGTTATAGGCGTACGTATGTGAATGTCAGCATGTGCGGCCATTAATGCATCGTTCGTCCAAGGCACTTCGTATATGCGCGTGTATGTGAACACGGCGTTAATGCATCGGCCTCCTCGGGTAAACGTCCACGTTAATGCATGCAGCCGCCGCTGGCTAAGGCTGTGTTTGTTTAAATTTAGTCTTTGGAGGAGAAAAGGCCGAGCTGGAAGAACCTAGCCACTCTTTGGAGTGGAGGCTGGAGCTGGAAGAGACTTGTTAAAGGGGATGGCAATTTTTTGTAAATAAGATCAAGTTGCAAGGGTACCAGGGAAGTGGGATTTTCAGAAGCTCCAGCAAGCCCGAGAAGCATCGTTTTCCTTTCTCCCGTGTAGTGCAAATTGGGCTGGAGCTTCTCCTCTCCAAATTAATTTGAAAAATTATCGTTTGTTTTGGCTTGTGACTTATGAAGCGCCTGTGCCAAATAAGCTGCCAGGTTCTCAAATAAACACAGCCTAAGACCAGGGGCAGAGCTGAAAAAAATCTAACTAAATCAGCAACACGTCCTACAAAATAAAACCGCCAGCTAATTTTTATACGCCGTACAAATGAGAACGGAGGGAGTAGCTCGGTAGCATGTCCTGTGGCGGTCCCTTGGTGTGGTAGATCCTGATGCGATACCATACCTAGCAGGTATGTGGTGCACAGCACCTGGTAGCTCCTTTGCAAGTTGTTGTGATCGGCATGGTACTACCGTTCTCGCTTTCTGTTGCAATAAAAGAGCATATAAACTTACTACTGTTATAGTGGTGGTACCAGGTTTACAATTCCGAATGAAAAGAGCTGAACAGAAAAAAAAATTGAACCCAAGGGGCGGAATAAGCCAGGGCGTGTCCCGCCACGCCCCTAGACCACGGCACCCAGCAAGGTGACGCAACAATTTTCGGCGCACGCATTCGCGTCCACGCGTCCTGCGAAAACAGCTAGTATCCACGTCAGTCATGACTCACCGCGGCGACCCGGCGTGCGCCCGCCGTTTTATACGCGACCTGGCGGAAGAAACCAGGTGCGCGCGCTTTTCCCCACGTCCATGCACCACGACGAACGCCCCCGCAACGCTTCCACCCGCCGCGCACTCTAGCCGATCCGAGATGTCCACGGCTAACATGCGCTCGGCGCAGCCTAGCGCCGACAGCAGGTTAAGTACGCTGGTGCGCCACCTGCTGCCTTCCTCCGCACGAACAGCAGCAGCAACAGCCGACTCCGCCTCCCTCGAAGCTTTCCCCACCATGGCCTCGCCGCAGGGATCATCCGTCTTTGCCGGCCTCGCGCAGGCCCCGGAGGACCCCATCCTCGGGGTAAGCCTCTCACTCGTCTCCTCTTTCCCCCATCGACCCCAGACTCTACTCCCTCTCTTCCCCTGTCGATTGGTCGCGCTTGGTTTCGGCGCGATCCTGAGGTTTCGTCGGTTTGATCGAGCTCGTTTGTGCTTGTTTGGGTGTGTTGGTAGGTGACGGTTGCGTACAACAAGGATCCCAGCCCCGTTAAGGTCAATCTCGGCGTCGGCGCCTACCGGACCGAGGTGAGAGGTGTTTTGGGGATTTTCTTATTGAATTGTGCCTCTTTTATTTTGGATTGGAGGTGGATTTGACTCTCCGGTTTGCGTTTTGATCGGATCAGGAAGGGAAGCCCCTGGTGCTGAATGTGGTCAAGCGTGCCGAGCACATGCTGATCAATAATCCGTAAGTCTGATCCGCATCACTTCGTGCCTCTTAAGTGGTTGAAATTTCAGACTTCGTAGCTCCGAAGTGAATAAAATTCGGATTCAACTAGTTACTTCTAGATCTAACCTCTAGATAATAAGCGTCTAAGTTTGGAAGTGATGTATTTGGTATCCTTTTGTTAATAGATTGTGCCGTTGGCCTTCTTTATTCTCCAATTAAATTATTAGCTTACGGTCTTCTAGCGACTTTTCCTGTTCTACCTACTGTTTTATAATATATTTCAGGTCATCTTTGTGGTTTCCCTTTGTTGTACTGTCGTGTAGGATTAGTTGATGTAATTGTTCTTGCAGTTCTGGGTATCTCACTGCTATTCGGGTTTTTGTGGTGACTTACATAGCCCAATATTTCTCTGTAGATGATTTAGGCTTTGAAAAATTTGGCAACGGTTTTTTTTTTTTTGTCAGGGACAGAGTTTGTCGTAGACATTGTTGATCTATGGATAATTTCTTGGATGGGTTTACAAAAAATTACTGTTTGTGACTAATTGCCGAAGGTGTTTAACTGTGGAAATTAATGATGGTTGTATTTAACCTGTGATTGCTTGCTTTGCCTAGGTCACGTGTTAAGGAGTACTTGCCGATCACTGGGTTGGCCGAATTCAATAAGCTGAGTGCTAAGCTTATCTTTGGTGCTGACAGGTGTGTTTTTTCTCATGAAATTCAGGGTCATATGGTTTCTTAATCCGCTACCTCTAATTGTTGGTGATATTTCTGTGTGAAATCTTCATAATGAAGACTAAAGTTGTCTCTCTCACTAAAGATAGCTTCTCCTTTAGTTCCTTGGCTACTTGTGGTTTATTCCTGTTTTTGGTAATCCAGCAAACTGATTATTTCCTTGGAACAGTCCCGCTATTCAGGAGAATAGGGTGGCTACAGTGCAATGCTTATCAGGAACTGGTTCTTTACGGGTCGGGGCTGAATTTCTTGCAAGGCATTATCATGAAGTAGGGAACCTTTATTGGCTCCTTTATATTTGCTTCTACACTTAATTTGCAAACTGTGATTGCTAAATCGTAAACTTGTTCTCCAGCGAACTATCTACATCCCGCAGCCAACCTGGGGGAATCACCCAAAAGTCTTCACCTTAGCTGGCTTGACTGTTAGGAGTTACCGCTACTATGATCCCGCAACACGTGGACTGGATTTTCAAGGTAATAACTTCAAGTTTCTATGCGGGAGCTATTAGAAGCGTTTTAGTGAAATAAGCCTCCTATGAGCTCAGTGTGCAATTGCGCAAGTGCACTATAAATTTCAAGTTTTTCTGAAGAATATTAAGTGCACATTTCGCAGATTGTTTGCATACTTTCATTGGACTGTTGTAGGTGGTCTATGCATCTGTCTTATTTGATCAAGGATGTGTTTTTGTGTTACAGGACTGTTAGAAGACCTCAGTTCAGCGCCTTCAGGTGCAATTGTACTGCTTCATGCATGTGCCCACAACCCTACTGGAGTAGACCCAACCTTGGATCAGTGGGAACAGATCAGGCAACTGTTGAGATCAAAAGCATTGCTGCCATTCTTTGACAGTGCTTATCAAGTAAATAATTGACATGCCCAATACTAATGCTGCTTAGCAAACATGACACTACCACTCTTTATTTCAGTAGCCACGAACTTTGTTGATTTTTGTTGACATGACAGATTTTCTTTCCAAATAGCTTGTGAATTCATTATTGTGCCTCAATATACAGGGATTTGCAAGTGGAAGTCTTGACAAAGATGCTCAGTCAGTGCGCATGTTTGTTGCTGATGGTGGCGAATTGCTCATGGCTCAGAGCTACGCTAAGAACATGGGATTGTATGGAGAGCGTGTCGGTGCTTTAAGCATTGTAAGATTCTTTACCCTAGTTCTTTTGGCTTGAGTGTTAACCCTTACTTCCTAGACTTGAGATCAAGGTTGCAGGCATCTTGCTGTGGTGTTGGTGGTAATAAGTTACTTCGCAAACTTGTGTCGTACATAGGAAATTTGTCTTATTGATTTCATCTCACATTTGCCAGTTTCTTAAAGAGGTATATCAGCTCAGATAGTTCTAGAGTGGCCTACCCAAATGCCTTAATTTTCTTTCTCAGTTTTGTCAATAAAGATTTGCATTTTATCAGACAGGAAATTGGCAATCACCAGTAGCAGCAATCACTGGTAGCTATTGATGACTACAATTTTAGCCTTTACCTAGCATTGATTTCTTTTGTCTTATCTTGGAAAAATATGGGAGATGTTTACTGATGTTGAAATGTAGTCCTGGATGATGGCAAGTTCCAGACGAAAGTAGGAGCACAATTGTTTATTTCTGTTCGCTCCAAAGTTCTTTTACAAGTTAACAACCACATGACAATGATGTTTTAATTGTTGAAGTAAGATATTGGTTCTAGGGTGATTCCTATTCAGACAAATTATACGGTGTATCTTTTCTATTGTACTAAACTTACAAGTGCATCAGTGCATGAGCCTCAGAAAGTTCTGTTCAGTTGCATAGAGGAACTGAATAAATTGCAATTCATGTTTCAGGTTTGTGGAAGTGCTGATGTAGCTGTTAGGGTTGAAAGTCAACTCAAGCTTGTAATTAGGCCTATGTATTCAAACCCTCCTATTCATGGTGCCTCAATCGTGGCTACCATTCTTAAGGACAGGTAACATTCTTGTCATAATTCTAGTTGATTGTAGAAAATGAATTATGTTTAAAGGCATGGTTACAGGCAGATCCAGGGAATTGCTTAGTTCTTATCATTGATTATGTTTCCTTTCTTTGCTAGTGATATGTTCAACGAATGGACTATGGAATTGAAGGCCATGGCTGATAGGATAATTAGCATGAGGCAACAGCTTTTTAATGCTCTTAACACCAGAGGTACTAGTTTCTGTCAACTCCTTTATTTCTTCTTTGTTGTCAATATAGTTAATATTATATACCGATTACCGAGAAGCTTGACCATTCTTCCAAGATATTTTATCACAACTTGGTGTCATTTACCTTTTTTCTTCTTCTGGAATTGGCACGATTGCTCTGAACTAATGGTTCTTCGGCAGTTTGATAGTATTAATTGTTGTACTGCCGAAGAACCATTAGTTCAAAGCAATTTAACACAGCTGGGCTTCCAATTTTTCTTTGCAGTTGATTTATCAAGTTTCTGAGCTAAAAATCCCTGAAGTCTGAACTTCAAATAGTGCAATTAAACCAATCTATGTAAAATACCTTTATTAGCACTATCCATATAAAGTACTTGGCTTGCTCTGTTAACATTGATAACAGTGTTTACATAGATTTATCCAAATGGAAAGTCTGCAGGGCATATTCGGCAGATTGATCGGGATTTTATGATTATTCAATCTTTTGTTCCATTTTTGTTCCCCTCAAACTCACGGTGGATCTACAACACTGAGTTTGGAGAGGTAAAAGTGATGATAAACTCTAGTTTGTGTCTTCGTGAAGAAATCTGCTAACTGAAGCTCTGAAGATACATACTGAAGAGCCACAACCTGATCCTGTACCTGTGACCGCATATAAGAAGCATCAACACCAATATGCTTGGTGAGTTCATACTTCATTGGATCTCTGGCAATGCTGATAGCGTCCGTACTGTCAGATAAAAGAGGAGTCGGTGTAGAAATAGAAACACCAAAATCCTCAAGCAACCACCGTAGCCATGTAACCTCTGCTGTCAAAAGAGCCATAGCCCGCAACTCAGCCTCAGCACTCGAACGAAAAACTGCTGTCTGCTTCTTAGTCTTCCAAGCAATGAGAGAACCACCAAGAAAAACACAATAAGCAGAAAGGGACCGATGATCAGAGTGATCACTAGCCCATGTAGCATCAGAGTATGCCTGGAGCTGTAAAGAGCTGGAGCGTGGAAAGAAAAGATGACGAGAGATAGTTCCACGAAGATATCGTAGAACATAAAGAAGATGACTATAGTGGAGCTAAGTGAGAGCAGAAACGAACTGACTCAGGATATGGACTGGATATGAAATGTCAGGACGAGTGACACCAAGGTAAACAAGACTCCCAACAAGATGGCGATAGCGAGTAGGATCATCAAGAGGTTCACCATCAGTAGGTCGATGGTGAACATTGAGCTACATGGGAGTCTCGGCTGTACGCTCATCAGTGAGAGAAGCACGATCAAGAAGATCCTGATATACTTCTCTTAGAAGAGAAAGAAGCCCTCAGATGTAGAAGAAACCTCAATCCCAAGAAAGTATCGAAGAGGACCTAGATCGGATATGAGAAACTGCTCATTGAGACGAGCTTTTACAAAGGCAATATACTGAGAATTATCGCCAGTAATGATCATGTCATCAACATATAGAAGGAGAAGAGTCCGACCACGAGAAGAAGTGTGAACAAAGAGAGCAGGATCATGAGCACTTGCAGAGAAACCAGCTGCAGTAATCACAGAAGAAAAACGCTCAAATCAAGCACGAGGGGCTTGCTTGAGCCCATAAAGAGAGCGACGAAGCCGACAAACCATGCCCTCAGGAACAGAATACCCTGGTGGTGGCTGCATATAGACCTCCTCATGCAGCTCGCCATTAAGAAAGGCATTCTTGACATCAAGCTGAGAGATGGACCACTCACGAACAGAGGCGACAGCAAGAAGAGTGCGAACAGTGGTCATGTGAACCACAGGGGCAAATGTCTCATCATAATCACGACCATGCTCCTACTGAAAACCACGCGCCACAAGACGAGCCTTGTAGCGCTCAAGAGAACCATCAGAGCGAGTCTTAATCTTATAGACCCACTTGCAAGTAATGGGACGGACACGTGGAGGAAGTGGAACAAGATCCCACGTGCCAGTGCGCTCAAGGGCAGCAATCTCCTCTGCCATCACATGCTGCCATTCCTAATGAATAACAGCATCACGGTAAGAAGTCGACTCGGCCAGAGCTGCACCAACAAAAGCAAAACTCTCAGGAGGCTGAATAGACTGTCGATCGCAAAGAACATAATGAGGAGACACTGAAAAAGATGGCTCATCAAAAGAAGAAGAAGATGGCACATCAGAAGAGTCCTCAGCTGGCGGACGAGTGTAGTGGAGAGGATAGTGAGAAACAATATCTGAAGAGACTTGTGTAGGAGAGGACGGTCGTGAAGAAACCGGCGATAAAGGAGACGTCGATTGTGAAGGAAAAGTAACAACTGGAGTATCAGGAAAAGTCGGAAAAGACAGTGGCTCAACAAGGAATGTAGGAGAGGAAGAAGAATGAGGGTAGAAGGGACGAGACTCATCAAAAGTGACATCTCGTGAGATCCGTATCCGTCGGCCAACATGATCTCAACAACGATATCCCTTATGCTCATACTGTATCCCAGAAAAACACACTCAACAGACTGAGCAGTCAGCTTGGTGTGTTCACGAGGTGCAAGAAGAACATAGCGTACACACCCAAAAAGGCGAAGTCCAGAATAATTAGGAGGCATGCCACAAAGACGCTCAACTGGAATCCCACTCTTCAGAGCAGAAGAAGGTTGGATATTGGTCAAGTAGGTAGCAGTGGAAACAGCCTCGGCCCAGAAGTGAGGTGGAACAGCGGAAGCAAGCATAAGAGCGCGAGCTGTCTCAAGAAGATGACGATGCTTGCGCTCAGCCACACCATTCTGACCATGAGCACCAGGACAAGAAAACTGAGAAAGAGTGCCCTGTGTAGCAAGAAAAGCTCGAAGAGCTCCTGACAGATACTCCCCTGCTGAGTCAGCACGAAGAACACAAATAGGAGAGTCAAACTGAGTGCGAATCATGGTGGCAAAAGTCTTATAGATGGATAAAACCTCACTACGAGAGGACATAAAATATATCCAAGTGTGGCGAGAGAAATCATCTATAAAAAGAATATAATATCGATGACCCCCTTTTGAAACAAAAGGAACCGGACCCCAAACATCAGAATGAACAAGATCAAAAGGACATTGTGATATAGACTCACTAGAATGGTAGGGGAGTTGTAGCTGTTTGCTAAGCTTACAACCCGTACAGTGTAAAGAAGCATCACCAGACACAGAGCGTAAAAGACCACGACGAACTAAAGAAGACAGACGCGAACCACAAAGATGACCCAAACGGTGATGCCACTGAGCAAAAGTCCGGTAGAAGAAGCAACGGATGCTGAAGCTGTAGAGGAAACAGAGAGACTGGCAGAGGCAGCGAAAGGTAGATGAAGCCAGTCAAGCTTCCAAAGACGCTGAGAGTCATGGCGGCGAGGGCCAATCCTAACTAGAGCCCCCGTGCGGCGATCCTGAACACAACAAGAGTCAGAATCAAGAATAATGTGACAACCATGATCAGTAAGCTGGCCAGCGGATATGAGCTGCATGGTCAGTTCGGGAACATAAGAAACAACAGGAACATGAAAGGAGGACGACAAAAGATTGCCTCGTCCTGCAACAGAAAGAGAAGTACCATCTGCGGTCTGCACAGTGATAGGAGCAACAAGAGGACTAATGGAATGTAGACAAGTAGGATCAGATGTCATATGAAAAGAAGCTCCAGAGTCAAAAATCTATGGTGTGATACCTGATGAGGGTGGTGGTTTCTCACTAGAAGACTGAGTAGCAGAACCAGTAGAACCTGTCGGTGTAGTGGTAGCCATGCGACGCAGTAGCATAAGAATCTCCTGAGTAGAGTCAGAACCAACAGAAGTCTGCTGAGGTGAGGCGCCCAAGAGTCCAGTGCCCTTAGAAGGACGTCCACCTTGACGAGCAAGGTTCTTCTTCTTCCTGTAGCAGAACTGTTCCACTTGTCCGTTCTTATTGCAGTAGGTGCAGTGAAGGCCTCCCCCCTAGTGGTTGGAACTGAAGTAGGCGTCACTGTCAGAGGAGTAGAGCGAGGCGCCGTCAAAACTGAGGAAGACACCAGCAGGCCCACACCACGAAGACGAGTCTCCTCAGTACGAATAGCTGCAAGGGCCTCCAACAGAGTCACACGAGGATGACGAGCAAGCAGCTAGGCACGAATTTGCTCGAACTCAGCCCGAAGACGTGTCAGGAAGTCGTAGATGCGGCGAAGCTCCAAATGAGAGTGCTGACGCTGATAGCACTGGCAAGTCCGGCAAACATCCGGTCCGAGTGAATCAAGCTGACGCCACACCGAAGACAGCTGCGCATAGAATTCATCCACAATAGAATCACCTTGCTGGAGCGACTGCTCCTGTCGTACAACAACAAGGTACATGGAGTCTCCAGCTGGCTCATAACGATCACGAAAATGCGCCCACATCAACTGTGCCGAAGACAAAGCAACAATGTCACCAGTAAGATGCACCTCCATGCTAGCAACCAAAATAGCAAAGGCACGAGCATCTTCATCAATCTATGTCTTGTGAGTAGAAAACTGAGTTTGAAATGACTCTACAGCATCAGCATAATCATCAGAGATCTTCTAGCGAGCAGCATCATCGTCCTCCTTGGGAATAACAGGCGTGGCAGGAGGAGCAGGACGAGGCGGACAAGATAGTTCGCCGGTAAGAAACTCCCATAGACACTGACCACGCATGTGAAGGTGCATATGGAGAACCCAATCTCGATAATTGAGACAATCAAAGATAACCGGGCAGCGAGGAACAGAAACAGTCCCCGAAGAACCTGCAAACGAAGATTTTTTTTTATATCACGGAATGTCGTGAAGTTTTGAAAGTTGAGACCACCTTGAATTCACCAAAGCACTACAGCTTGCAGTTTGTCCTCACAGAGTCACAAAGCAGACTTTGAAGCTTTCTTCACGTGAATGACCAAAATAGAAGCAAGCCTTCACGTGCGTCTTATCTATGCGGACTTGAGCCAAAAAGAAAAACGTTCAAGTCCAGGACTTGAACCGTAACCTCGGGCGTCCGTTGGCCTTGGCGACTGATTCGGCAGAGGCTGTAGTCGGCGCGGGGACAGGCTCTAGTCAGCCGGAGTCGGCGCGGAGGCGGTGCGCACGGAAGACGCCGGAGGCGGGGTGCCCGCAGAGGACGCTGGAGGCGGGCCGACCGGATCGTAGCGCGAAGAACCGAAAGGGCGGCGGCAGCGTCGGAACCCAGGTAGATGGCGTCGAGCGGACGGTGCAGAGGCCGCGGCGGCGCGACGCGTGGTGGCCAAGGCAGCAGCTCGAAGACCACACGGCGGCAGTCGGCCCGAAGGAGCCGCAAGTCGTCAGCCCGAGGCAAGCGGCCGGTGAAGTCGGCGAGCGGAACTGCGGCGAAGAGGGCCAAGGCAGCACGAAGCAGCAGAAGGACAACCAAGAAACAGAGGCGACGAGAAAAGTCGCCGAGCATTGGTGGGAGGAGACGGCGCAAGTGCTAACACCAAAAGGAAAAGAAACCCTAGATGGCTCTGATACCATGTTATGAATAGCACTTGTATTCATCATGAGGCCAATGGGCCAATATATATACATGTACACGAGGGTATAAAGAGAGCCTAATATCTATACAAGGCATATAAGGATAGTGTCTAACAATTCAATCTTTTGTTCCATAATAAATACTCTCTCTATCACCGAAGTGCTGAGCATTGTTGATATCATGCAGAAACACCTGGAGATTGGAGCCACATCATTAAGCAGATTGGAATGTTTACTTTCACTGGGCTCAACAGTGATCAAGTGGCCTTCATGAGGCAGGAATACCACATTTACATGACATCTGATGGGTAATTGTCTGATTCACCCATTTTACTTTCTTTTATCAAATGCATTGGGATGATATTATCACTTTTTAGTTGTACTGATTGTACTTTTTAGTACTATAACTTTGATGTCTTTTTTGTAGTTCATATTGCTTATCACTTTTAGTAATTTTTGCTGGTTTCTTCTTGGTAGTTTTCTTTTCAAGTGTTCCTTATGACTAGTTCATATTGACAAGTCATATATTTCTCTTGCAGGAGGATCAGCATGGCTGGTTTGAACGCCAGGACCGTACCCCATCTTGCAGATGCCATACATGCCGCAGTTACAAAACTGAAGTGAATGATAGCATCGTAACTCCCTTCAAGAATAAAACCTTGAATCACCTCCAGCATTGTCCCAAGGATTCAACGAGTGATATTTACTGGCTGAACTCTTGTAATTTGCCATGTAATAAGACTCATTAGGCTTGGTCTTTGGGGCAGTTTTGTACCAACATATTGAAAGATGGTGATTTCGAATGTCCTAATAAGCTTGTCCATGTGATGCTTTCACTCTTCAGCTGTAGTATTTTATCCTGCAGCGTTCTATCTATGATGTGTAGTTGTAACTTGTAAGTAGTGTTTGTCTGTTTGGCCGCTGTGTGTGTTTGTTTTTGCTCGCAATGCTTGCACTTGTGCTGCTTACTTGTTTTCGTCGGCATCCTGTCTTTCTTGTTCGTTAATTTTTGGGATTATGACTGGAAGATGGTAAATAGTTCAGGGGAGTTATTCTTCTTTCTTGCATAGCTGCACGTTGGAAGTCACGATAGCTCTAAATTTCTCAGTTTATAGACGGCTCTAGATCAGATATATTGGTCAATCACCTAGAATCGTACATAAAAGGCTCCAGTCGGCCAAGTCAGAAGTCAAAAAAACTGCGGGCTACTCAAGCGATCGCCCAGTTTGATCAAAACACATATGTACACAGTACACTACACAAAAAAAAAATAAACATGCAAAATGTCGTGCCGCTTCTAGTGGCGACCAGACGGGCTCCTATGCCCTCCGAGGAAGTCCAGCTTCTCCATGTACGTTTGCTTCAAGTTGGTCATGATGTTGGGCAGCTTCATCAACCTCCCGTCTTCCTGGGCTGCCGGCGGCTTGCTGTCGTCCTTCGTCTCGGCGTCGCCTTTCCAGCCGATGAAGTCGAGCAGCGTCCTGCTGTTGGGTGACCCTGCCATGTTGCCGTCGGGGTCGTCCTCCTGGCCTGCCTCCTGGGGATCGTGGTGCTCCGCGGCCTCTCCCGCCGTGGTCGACGCGTCCTTCTTGAGTTCTTGGCCTTCTCCCTGGCGAGCAGGTTGTCGGCGCTGAGGACGTCCTCTATCGGGGACACAACGTTGAAGGCTAAGCTCTCCAGGACCCTGGAATAGCTCTCCAGGATAGCAAACCCGACGTCCTAGCGGCCAAGGCAGGACTGCATGAGCTTCGCCGAGGAACTATAGTACAAACCATCGTCCACGCTAACATGAGCAGCGCGGAAACAGATTACGTGTGTTGATTTTCATCTGAGGCCCACACGTTTACGCACGTTGATCGAACTCACGGCAGAGTCGGCATATTAGTGCTAGGATTAGAAGTGACTTGGCACCCTATATACATCATCCCCCAAGTGTTGCGCATTAATTCTTTGGCCCTCAATGTTTGGGCTTTTTCACCGGTTTAAAAACCAAAAACCAAAGCCTAAATAAATGAATACTCCCTCCGGTCTTGTAATATCTGTCGTTTTGGACATCGACACGGTCTTCAAAACACAACTTTGACCTATAATTTTTATTATAATATATTTATAAAACCCAATAAAATTATAATATTATGAAAATACTTCTCGAGACAAGTCTACACATATAATTTTTATGTATCCAATTTAAATATTTAAAAATATATTGTTAGTCAAAGTTTCGGAAGTTTGACCATCACTATATCCAAAACGACAGGTATTACCAAACCGAAGGGAGTAGTTTTTTATCTAGGCTTTTCACAAGCCATAAGGCTCTATAAAACTAAAAAAAAGTCAAACCACCAAAGAAGTGCCTTTTTTGTTATTGATGGATGGTTTTATACTAAAAGAGGTGCTTTCATATTTTTCTTTTTTAAAATTACACAAATATTAAAGCATAAATGGAGGGTAGATGGTGATTACTTATCCCTTCGTTTGTTTTTAGATTTGTGCAACTTGTATTGAGAAGAAAAACACAGAAGTACTACTCCTAAAACTAATGCCATTGAAATTAGTATGATTATCCACCTCGATAGCTTTTACGCTGTTTAAGCATAAAAACTGGTTTTAAACTATAAGCCAATAAACAACCACAGCCTAAATAAACATAGCCTTTGAGTAGTGTTTCTATGCTTTTTCTCGTAATACAAGTTATATAAATGCTGAAGAAGTGAAGAGAGAAGTGGTAAGTAATTCTTACCCTGTTTTCTTGTATCCTGGCGATTTCCAGGGTGGACTGAGGGATGCCGGGGAACCTGTGCTTGATGATGAGCAGCAGGGTCTGCGCGCGCTCCTCGAACTGCTCCCTCTTCTCCTGGCTGACAGCCGAACCCCACGCCGACTTGCCGTCCTTGTTGTGCACCTTCCTGTCCCAGATGATCACCGACGCCTCGATGCGGTCCTTGAGGTCCAGGATCTTGTGCTCCGAGGTCAGGTCCACCGTCGACAGGAACACGTCCGGGTCGAACTCGACGTCCGTTATGATCCGGTACAGCGCATCCCCAAGGCTTGCCCTCCCATTCTGCCATGCCATTATGCCAACGACAGCTTCATGATCAGAAATGCGGCTTTGGGAGGAGCTAGTGATCTCCTGCGTTAATCGTTGATCATGCGAGCGAGGAGGTACGAGTGTTGGACCTTAGGGAGCGATTCCATGTACGATTCTGGGATCGCCATCTCCATGAGGCAGTTGGCGTTGATGGCCATGGCCGCCTTGAGCACTTGGCTCACCAGCTCCTTCTGGTGCTGGAGCCAGCCTCTGGAGGATGGGGACAGCCCGTCCGGAGGGACCTTAACTATCGGTATCCACCATTTCTCATCTGATCTCTGCGACCCTCTCGCTGTCGCTGTCAGGACACGAGTCGCGCTTGACGTACCAGAACTCGTTGCGATCCTTGTAGTTGTCGAGGTAATCCTGCTCATGGCGAAGGGAATAATTAGTCTCTTCTTCTCGGCTCGCGCGTATGAGCACGTACGGTAACGTGCTAATTAATGTGCCATCGATCCAAGGATGCTGGTCCTTACAAGAAGCATCGTGTCGATTTTGCGCAACGCTGGTATGTTCGCCTGGAGATCCCTTCGCTGCTGCGTGCCCATTACCTGCAATGGGAGCCAGGGAGGCCGGATCGTCGGAACCGGAGAGGGAGGATATCTTGTTGTGATTTTGAGAGAGAGTGGATGGCATGGGGTTGTTGCGTGTCCAACCTCCATCTCGGTGCCGTTGTCCAAGACTTGTTTCTTTGCGACGAACTCGACAATGTGATCGGCGACGGACAGAAGCCAGCCGACCTCTTTCTTCCACCTTGCCTTTCTGTCCGGGGACATGGGCTCCAGCCGCCGTTGCTCGCCAAACACAGAAGCTGACGCGAAAAAGGCAGCATAAACGAGAACAGAACCTGTTGTCACTGCAAGACTTTTTTCTTTTTTCCAAGGTTACGTTTTGCCCCTAAGATCCTTTCCTTCCGTAAAGCGCGTCAAAAATCTGGCGAGTGGCTAGCCGGTCACCTGCAAGGTTCGTGATGGCGTTGGACACGGCCAGCGCCGACGGCACGCCTTTCCCGGACCCCGACATGTCCTCCCCGAGCAGCAGCTTGGCGAATTTCTCCTTCATCAGCTCCATCTCTGCACGCAACGCAAGCAATCTCGCGTCTCTTCAAAAACCAAAGCCGCGCGCGCAGTGCCGATCGACGCGGACGGCCCAGCTGCTAACTACTTACCGGGAGGTCCTCCGCCGTGGTCACCACCGTCCTTGGCGAGGTGCGACTTGGGCGCGGCGCCGATCTTGGGCTCGTTGGAGCCCTGGCTCCCGAACATGAGCTCCTCGTCGGGCGGCGGTCCCCGGTCCTCCTCCAGCACCATGCTCTGCGACCGCCGCACCGAGCTCCGCCGCTCCAGCAGCGCCCCGCCGTTCGCCGCCATCGATCTGCCGTAGTAACTTCGCAATGGCATTTCATAATCTCACCCCCATGGCCCCATGGCAACAGAAAAGGTTCGATCGATAGCGAGACGCAGAAAGAGACACAAGATCACTACAATGACACCGGTGTACCTGTAAAAGGGTGCAGCTTCTGGGGGCTTCGAGCGATGTGCGTCGAACGCAAAGGCGAAGGAAAGGGACGAGCAGAGAGAGAGAGAGAGAGAGAGAGAGAGAGAGAGAGAGAGAGAGAGAGAGAGAGAGAGAGAGAGACAGACAGAGACACGAGAGAGAGAGAGAGAGAGAGACAGACAGAGACACAGAGAGAGAGAGAGTCAAAAAGAAGAAGAAAAAGATCGAAATGATTAATTCCGATCCGAATGGATGATTCCTGTGGGTCTTTGCAATCCAAGAATTGGGTTCGACGATCGATCGCCTGCATTGTCCTGGCTAGAAGAACAAGGGGCAGTATAATTAGGGAGCGGGCACGTGCTTTATTATTAGAAACTGCCTGCCATTCTTAGCCTGCCTGCTTCCCGTATTGAACGGTCCGGGAGTGAGAAGAAGAAGAAGAAGAAGAAGAAGAAGAAGAGAAGAAGAAGAAGAAGAAGAAGAAGAAGAAGAAGAAGAAGAAGAAGAAGAAGAAGAAGAAGAAGAAGAATGCGTGCTCCGCTCTACAAGAACTCTACAGGATAATGAAACCGTACTAGCTGGACCTGTCTTCATGTGCCGGTATCCAAAATTCCATATGCCAAAGTTGGGTAGGAGACAAGTTTGCCTTTCTAGAGTTGGATGTCCACCTAGTGCTATGTCCTTGCTGATATAGTTGTTCCGATTAATGTCACAGTTTAGCCTGATTGTACATGCATCTTGATTGAATTGCCTCTGTTTTAGGCATCTCTCCATCAATATGTCCTCACTGTTAGATAAACATATATCTTGTAAACCCGCAACAACCTGTGGTTGTGATGATCCTAAGATAACCAACAATAGATTAGCCAAGATTAGATTTGTTGTAAATAGTTGTTGGGATATCTATGGACGTCCTCATCAGGTTGTTGCATAATGTTCTTGTTTGGCACGTTTGGTTGCTCTATATTAACACGAAGGCAGCACACGGCCGATGTGCGACTGCTTCCCGCATTCCTTCCGCACCTCTGATTGTCTTACATGGTATCAGAGCCATCTAGTAAACATGGCCGGCAGCTCCTCCTCATCCGGACTTGCCTCCATGATCACCCATCCCGTCTCAGAGAAGCTCGCCAAGGCCAACCATGCAACATGGAAGGCCCAGGTCGTCGCCACAACGCGCGGCGCTCGTCTTGAAGGTTACCTCACCGGCAAGGCTGTGATGCCTGCTGCTGAGATCGAAGGGAAGGATGGTGACAAAGTCATCAAGGTCACCAATCCGGCCTATGAAGATTGGATAGCTGCGGACCAGCAGGTCCTAAGCTTTCTGCTTGCCTCTGTCTCCAAGGAAGTTCTGATTCAGATCTCCTCCAAGCAAACTGCGGCAGAGGCATGGCGTGCGATTGAGACCATATTCTCATCGCAAACAAGAGCTCGCGCAGTGAACACACGGCTGGCTCTATCCACCGCCCGAAAAGGGAGTAGTTCGGTGGCTGAGTACGTCGGGAAGATGAAGTCTCTCGGCGACGACATGGCTGCAGCAGGGCGGTCTCTTGACGATGATGAACTGGTGGAATACATCCTCACCGGTCTCGACGAGGAGTACGACTCCCTCGTGTCCTCAATCCTCGCCCGGACCGAGTCGATCTCTGTAAGTGAGCTATATTCACAGATGCTTGCTTTTGAGACTCGGATGAATCTGCGCAACAATGGAAACGCATCCGGATCCTCGGCCAACATTGCAAATCGACGTGGCCGCGGTGGTTCAGGGCGCTTCGGACGCGGCGGAGGCCGCGGTGGCAGGAGCCCTAACTCTCCTCATGGTGGTCGTAGCAACGGCAACAATGGCTACAACCCACGACAAGCAAATCAAGGCCCGCGCAACAACACTGGCTCGTCAGATTCTTGCCAAGTCTGCTTGAAGAGAGGTCACACCGCTGACAGGTGTTGGCACAGGTATGATGAAAATTTTGTTCCAGATCAAAGGCATGTTGCTGCAGCGGCCACAAGCTCCTACACAGTGGATACAAATTGGTACACGGATACGGGTGCCACCGACCACATGACAGGGGAATTAGAGAAGCTATCCTTCCGAGAGAAATACAATGGCGGCGAGCAAATCCACACGGCAAGTGGATCAGGTATGGACATTAGTTACATTGGTGACACTGCAATTCATACCCAGAATAGAGATCTTAACCTAAACCATGTCCTTCATGTTCCACAAGCCACAAAAAATCTTATCTCTGTTCATCGTCTTGCCACAGACAATAATGTTTTTCTTGAATTTCATCCCAATTTTTTCTTGATAAAGGATCGGGACACGAGGAACACGCTTCTTAGAGGAAGATGTCACAAAGGCCTTTATCCCCTGCCATCTATTAAACAAGCGCTTGGAGTCAGCACACCATCATTTGACAGGTGGCATAATCGCCTTGGTCATCCTGCAGCCCCCATAGTTCAAAGAGTCATTAATAATTTTAACCTTCCATGTCATGTTGCGTCCAATAGACAGTCTGTATGTGACGCTTGTCAAAAAGCCAAGAGTCACCAGCTACCTTATCCAAAATCGTCCAGTGTGTCCAGTCATCCTTTAGAACTTGTTTTTTCAGATGTATGGGGGCCTGCACCCGAGTCTGTCGGCAAATATAAGTATTATGTGAGCTTCATTGATGACTATAGCAAATTTACTTGGATCTACCTCCTAAAATACAAGTCTGCAGTTTTCCAAAAATTTCAGGAGTTTCAGGCCATGGTGGAACGTCTCTTTGATCGTAAAATCATCACCATGCAAACTGATTGGGGTGGTGAATATGAAAAACTTAATCCCTTCTTCACCAAAATAGGCATATCCCACCATGTCTCTTGCCCACATACTCATCAGCAAAATGGGTCTGCTGAGCGTAAACACAGACACATTGTCGAAGTAGGACTTGCTCTTCTTGCCCAAGCTCACATGCCGCTCAAATTTTGGGATGAAGCTTTCCTAGCTGCCACGTTTCTCATAAATCGTACACCCAGCAAAATAATATCTTATGATACACCTCTTGAGCGCCTATATAAAATCAAACCTGATTATTCCTCTCTCCGAGTTTTTGGGTGTGCCTGTTGGCCACATTTGCGACCCTACAATCAATACAAACTTCAATTTCGCTCCAAGGAATGTGTTTTTCTTGGTTACAGTACTTTACATAAGGGGTTCAAGTGTCTTGACCCCCCTACTGGCCGCATATATATTTCGCGTGATGTCATCTTTGATGAAGAAGTCTTTCCTTTCTCTCAATTACATCCTAATGCCGGAGCACGGTTGAGATCCGAAGTTCTTCTCCTTCCTCCAACTTTACTCCCGACAGGTTTTATATCCACTGGGGCTGAATCTGTAGTTCATCCTGTGACTAATGCTCCTTCCACTAATGAAATTTCTGAAGCTTTCCAAGCTATACAGGATGATCCAGGCACCACAACAAATCCCGTCACGGAGTTTCCAGCTGAGTCTTCAACACAAGCGGCTACGCCACCAGGAGCTCCCGCTCCGTCTGCTGACGGCCCGTCTGGTGGTCGGCCGTCCGCCGTTCGCCCACAGGCACATGCGCCGTCTCCTTTCCTGCCGGATGCTGACGCACCCTCTGGCCTGTCTCCGCCTGTCGCGCATGGGGGGGACATTCCTCCTGCAGATGACGTCGCTGCACCAGGCTCTCCACCATTAGCTTCTGCATCGCAAGCTCCTGTGCCTATTGAAACTGAAGAACACTTACAGCGGCCACACACCAGACTCCAAGCCGGCATCAGGAAACCCAAGGTATACAAAGATGGCACTGTTCGCTATGGTTGCTTTACTTCAACCGGTGAACCTCAAAACACAATAGAGGCTCTAGGCGATAAACACTAGAAACTTGCAATGGACAGTGAATATAATGCCTTGATGAAAAATAAAACGTGGCATTTGGTTCCACCGCAAAAGGGCAGAAACATAATAGATTGCAAATGGGTCTATAAAATTAAACGCAAAGCTGATGGAAGTCTAGACAGATACAAGGCTAGACTAGTTGCAAAAGGATTCAAACAAAGGTATGGTATAGATTATGAAGAAACGTTTAGTCCAGTTGTCAAGTCAGCCACTATCAGGATAATTCTCTCCATAGCAGTGTCTAGAGGATGGAATCTTCGTCAGCTAGATGTTCAAAATGCCTTCTTACATGGTTCCCTAGAAGAAGAGGTGTATATGAAACAACCTCCGGGTTATGAAGATAAAACCAAGTTCAACTATGTGTGTAAATTGGATAAGGCGTTATATGGTCTAAAGCAAGCACCAAGAGCATGGTACTCGAGGTTGAGTGAAAAACTGCAAAGTCTCGGGTTTAATCCTTCTAAGGCTGACACGTCTCTGTTCTTTTACAACAAAGGGGGTGTCACTATATTTGTGTTAATTTATGTTGATGATATAATAGTAGCCAGCTCAACACATGATGCCACACAAGTCCTGTTACATCAGCTTGGTCAAGAATTTGCGCTAAAAGATTTGGGTAAACTCAGTTACTTCTTAGGAATAGAGGTAAATCAGATACAAAACGGTATAGCTCTAACTCAGGAGAAATATGCATCAGACTTACTCAAGCGAGTGGGTATGTCTGACTGCAAAGGTGTGCCTACCCCATTAGCAGTCAGTGAAAAATTGTCGGCGTCCAAAGGTGCTCTTTTGGGACCGAATGATGCAACACGCTACAGAAGTGTAGTTGGTGCTCTCCAGTACTTGACACTTACAAGGCCTGATATTGCTTTTCCAGTTAATAAAGTCTGTCAGTTTTTGCATAGTCCCACAATTGATCATTGGGCAGCTGTCAAGAGAATCTTGAGGTATATAAAGCAATCAGTCAAAGTTGGGCTACAAATTTGCAAGTGTCGCTCTCTCTTGGTCAGTGGATTTTCAGATGCAGATTGGGCCGGTTGTATTGATGATAGGAGATCTACAGGAGGTTTTGCTGTGTTCTTGGGCTCCAACTTAGTGTCATGGAGTGCATGCAAGCAGCCCACTGTCTCAAGATCAAGTACAGAGGCTGAATACAAAGCTGTGGCCAATACAACTGCAGAAATTATGTGGATTCAAACACTTCTTCGAGAAATTGGTATTGACTACCCACAAGCTGCTAAGCTCTGGTGTGATAATATTGGAGCTAAGTATCTATCTGCAAATCCTGTTTTTCATGCTCGAACTAAACATATTGAAGTTGATTATCACTTTGTTCGGGAACGAGTTTCCAGAAAACTTCTTGATATTGATTTTGTTCCATCGAGAGATCAGATTGCAGATGGCTTTACAAAGGCACTCTCTATACAAAAGCTGGAGAATTTCAAGCACAATCTCAACCTAGTACGGCTGTGATTGAGGGGGGCTGTTAGATAAACATATATCTTGTAAACCCGCAACAACCTGTGGTTGTGATGATCCTAAGATAACCAACAATAGATTAGCCAAGATTAGATTTGTTGTAAATAGTTGTTGGGATATCTATGGACGTCCTCATCAGGTTGTTGCATAATGTTCTTGTTTGGCACGTTTGGTTGCTCTATATTAACACGAAGGCAGCACACGGCCGATGTGCGACTGCTTCCCGCATTCCTTCCGCACCTCTGATTGTCTTACACTCACTGCCTGTCGATCTTTTCTCCGGTCTAATCTACTTGCATACTGCAATCAGTAGCTGAACAGAACTCCATGGCTGCCTCCAACCGTTGCTGAGTTTGTGCCACTAGGATAAAAGGGCTTTTCGATCAAAATTCCTTTGTGCATAAAAGATGAGAGGGCAACGCATAAAATGGGCGTGATGGGAAAGTGAGTTAAGGCAATTTGCATATCTATTGTAACGTGATGGCAGTGATCGGACTCTGTTTTTCTTCGAAACATTTTTTTCTACGCATAAAACATTTTTTTCTACGTAGTGAAATATTTTTCTTCGACAAACAGTAAAATAAAATGTTTCATATGTTACAAAAAAATGTTTCACTACGTTCAAAAAAATGTTGCGACGGCGTCCGAAAAAATGAAAAAAACGGACGTCCGACTGCATGTTCTTCACCTAGTAATCTACAACTTTGCGCCTTTTGGGAACTTGATTCCGACCTTAGCTCAGTTGGCAGAGCGGAGGACTATAGTATTTGAATCCGGTAGGTCGGAACTTTTTTTGCTGATAAGCCTTTCGGTAAAAACAAGGGACAGCAACACCAGCTACACCACATTTCTCCATGTTAGACGTATAATATACATACGTACCTGCATTGGTCCACAGGACCATGCAGCCTGCCGGACGAGCCGCCGTCCCTCTGTATTTGGCTAGCAGGCTGTTTTAGGTATGACTAGGATTAGATGCAAATCTCCCTGATTTCTCTCCTACGGTTGTACTGCTTATATATATGCCAGAAGGCCAATACAATATTAATCGCGTGAGATTTATTCCGCTCTCATGGTATCAGAGCACCCGGATTATCCTGTGCTCCTTCCGCTGCCTACCCTCATGCCGTGACGATCTCGTTGATCGTCGCCGACTCCTCCGTGCCGTCTCCTTCCATACGGCACGTCCACCTCACGAGGGACCCAGCCCACGACGCTTTCGTCCGTGCTGCGCCGTCGCTCGCCCCATCTACTACCTCGCTGTCCCGTGATGGCCGGCGACCTCTCCGAGCTCGACCGTCTCCGCAGCGAGATCGAAGCGCTCCGTGCGGCCGCAGCCGGACGAGCCGCTGCTGATCAACGTCGTGCCGACGACGAACGTCGTCTCGCCGAGGCCAAGGCCGCTGCTGAGCAGCAGCAGCTGGAGGCCGAACGTGCGGCCGCCGAACGCCAGTGTCGCGAGGACGAAGCCGACGCGCTTCTCATCGCTAACCTGCACGCGCAGGCTGTCGCCCTCACCAGCATCAAGACCCTTGTTCCGCTGGTTCTTGAGGTCGGGTCCACGTCCTACCCCAAATGGCGCGGCCTCCACCTCATCACGCTCGGCAAGTACGCCCTCACAGGCTATGTTCTCTCCGACGACGTCCACCCGGAGCTCGCTCCTTGGCATCGCATGGATTGCGTCGTCATCTCCTGGATCTTTGGCACCATCTCGACCAATCTCCTTGAGATCGTCATGACCTCCAGCGACCCCGATCACCGTCCCACCAGCCGGGCTGTGTGGCTCGCTCTAGAGGACATGTTTCTTGGCAACAAGGAGACACGTGCTCTCCTGCTCGACACGGAGTTCCGGACGTTTTCGCAAGGTGATCTCTCCATCTCCGATTATTGCCGTCGCCTCAAGTCTATGGCAGATCAACTTGGCAGCCTCGGTGAACCCGTTCCAGATCGGACCCTCGTCCTCGCCACTCTCCGCGGCTTGAACGAACGGTTCGCGCACCTCGCGTCCTTCACCAAGCGCCAGACGCCGTTCCCATCCTTCGACAAGGTCCGCAACGACCTCCTCCTCGAGGAACTCACTCTCGACGACAAGGCTAAGGCGACGCCTACGGCTCTCCTCTCCACCGGCGGGCGTCCATCGACGGGCAACTCCACCGGCGGTCTACTCGGCGCCGCGCCCCAGAACACGATGCCGGCCATCAGCGCGTGTCCGCAGAAGCGGCAGCAGCGGCGGCAAAGACGCCACTTCGGGCGTGTCGCTTAACACCGCCGCCCAAGAATAACCGCGACCGGCCAACAGCAGCCGAGGGGCTGGACGCCCTCATTCTTCAACCCCTGGACAGGGACGTTCCAGGTCTGGCCAGCCAGGCCTGGCACCGGCAGCCAGGCGCCCCAGCCTCCTCCTCCCCAGGCGAATGTCGCGACGGCTGCGCAGGACGGTTCTTCCTATCCACCCGCCTGGTCGCCGTACGGCGTCCCCTACGCACCAGGCCCTGGTGCCGGTGCTGTCGTTCCCAGCTTCCCCGTTCCAATCCACTACGCTCCGGCTCAGCCTCCACCCGTGGGAGCTGCGAGCGGCTGGGACCAAGGCATGCTGGCCAACGCCTTCCACACCATGCACCTGACGCCGCCTTCTCCGACTTGGTACATGGATTCGGGTGCAAGCAACCACTTGACATCCGACCCTGGTAACCTCACTGTTCCTCATTCCACTTCTCCTTCTTCCCCTTCCAACATCGTCGTTGGCAATGGTTCTCTCCTTCCCATTACCTCTGTTGGCACCACCACCATCCCTGCTGCTCATGGTCCTTTCACCCTTCGCCATGTTCTTGTCACACCTCAAATTATCAAGAATTTAATTTCTGTCCGCCGTTTTACAATTGATAACAATTGTTCAGTTGAGTTTGACCCTTTTGGCCTTTCCGTGAAGGACCTTCGCACCAAGAACGTGATCGCCAGGTGCAATAGCTCCGGTGATCTATACCCGCTGCTGCCATCACCGCCGCGACCCCATGCCTTGGTCACCACCTCCAGTACACTCTGGCACCGTCGTCTCGGCCACCTCGGGTCGGAGGGTCTCCATCACCTCGCACGCTCAGCTGCTATTTCCTGTACTCATAGTGCTAGTGATTCTCTTTGCCATGCATGTCAGTTAGGTCGTCACACTCGTTTACCTTTTTCTTCATCCAGCTCTCGTGCGTCTCGCAACTTTGATCTACTACATTGTGACTTATGGACCTCTCCCATTGCCAGTGTCTCCGGTTACAAATATTACTTGGTCATTGTCGATGATTGCTCCCATTATTTTTGGACGTTTCCTTTGCGCCTCAAATCAGACACCTTCCCAACCCTCTCCCACTTTTTCGCATACGTCCAAACACAATTCAACACCACCATCAAAGCCGTGCAGTGCGATAATGGTCGCGAGTTTGATAATCGCTCATCCCGCTCTTTCTTTCTCACTCACGGTATTTTACTTCGCATGTCGTGCCCTTACACATCCCAACAAAATGGCAAAGCTGAGCGCTCCATTCGGACCATTAACAATGTTGTCCGCACGCTTCTCATAGAAGCGAGCATGCCCCCCTCTTATTGGGTTGAAGCACTTCATACCGCCACCTATCTCGTCAACCGACACCCCACCAAAACACTCCATTTTTCCACCCCCTACCATGTGCTCCACGGTTCTCCGCCCACATATGACCACCTTCGGGTCTTCGGTTGTCGTTGTTATCCTAACCTTTCCGCCGTCGTCGCCAACAAACTTTTGCCTCGCTCTACGCTGTGCACGTTTCTTGGCTACTCTCCTGAGCATAAAGGTTATCGGTGCCTTGACATGACCTCCAATCGTGTTATCATCTCCCGTCACGTCACCTTTGACGAGCACTCATTTCCTTTCGCACCTCCCGCTGACACTCTCACTGACGTCACTAATCTTAATTTTTTATTCGATATGGAGTCTTCTCCGCTGCCCATTGGGCTACGCACCCCTGCAGGTTCACCACCGCTGCCTGCCGCTGCTGGTCCCTTGCCCGCAGACGGTGCCGGTAGCCCGTCTCCAGCTGAGGACCCCTGCCCTGACTCCGCCGCCCCTGCGTCCTCGACACCTCAGCCCAGCGCTGCTGCCCCCACTGACTCCATGCCGTGGGTCGCTGCCAGCAGCGTTGGCCCCTCTTCGTCGCCTGTGTCCGGCCCAGCTGCCCACGCTGGCCCTGCGCCATCGGATGGTGCCAGTGGCGCCGTCCCGTCTTCTACGCCTGCGGCTGTTACTCCCACCGGCCGGGTGGCTGCTCCAGGCACGCCCGTGGCTGCTCCCTCACCAGGCACCACGCTGGCCCCGGCTGCCGCTAGCCGCACCGGCTGCCCGCCTGTCGTGGTCCCAGTACCACCAGTGGCCAATGCCCATCGCATGAACACACGGGGGAAGACAGGCTTCCACCTGCCGGTCGACCGGTTGAACCTGCATGCCGCTGCCCTATCACCGGTTCCCAGGACGTATCGTGGCGCCCTCGCAGATCCCAACTGGCGCTCCGCCATGATTGAGGAATTTGAGGCTCTCCAAGCCAATGGCACTTGGGACCTCGTTCCCCGACCTCCCGGCGTCAACCTCGTCTCTGGTAAATGGATATTCCGTCACAAACTTCATCCTGATGGCTCTCTCGCTCGCTACAAGGCTCGTTGGGTACTCCGCGGTTTTACTCAGCGCCCCGGTATTGACTTTGATGAGACTTTCAGCCCGGTTGTCAAGCCTGCTACCATCCGAACGGTCTTGACGTTGGCACTTGCTCGTGATTGGCCTATTCATCAGCTTGACGTCAACAATGCATTCCTTCACGGCACTCTATCCGAGACAGTGTATTGCGTGCAACCTTCTGGCTTTGTTGATCCCCAGCACCCGGACCATGTCTGCCGCCTCAATAAGTCACTCTACGGCCTCAAGCAGGCACCCCGTGCATGGTTCACCGGTTTGCCACTCACCTCCGCCTCCTGGTTTCATCAAGCAAAGACAGATGCATCACTCTTCATCTTTCACCGTGGGACCGAGACAGTTTACTTGCTTCTTTATGTTGATGACATTGTCCTCACTGCCTCATCTGATGCCCTCCTTCGCCGCACTATTGATGCTCTACAATGGGAGTTCTCGATGAAGGACCTCGGACCTCTACATCACTTCTTGGGTCTCTCGGTGACCAGACAGCATGGCTCCATACACCTATCCCAGCGTCACTACATCCTTGAGATCCTCGAGCGCGCCGGCATGACTAATTGCAAGCCCTGCAGCACCCCCATTGACACTCACTCCAAGCTCTCAGCTACTGGTGATCCTGTCAATGATGCCACGGACTATCGGAGCATCGCAGGTGCTTTACAGTACCTCACTTTCACTCGCCCCGACATCGCCTACGCTGTTCAACAGGTCTGCTTATTCATGCACGACCCTCGGGTGCCACACCTCGCTTTGATTAAGCGTATTCTTCGCTACCTCCACGGCACTCTTGACCATGGACTCATTCTTCATCGCACGGATCCCTCCGCCTTGGTCGTCTACACGGATGCTGACTGGGCCGGTTGCCCTGACACTCGGAAATCCACCTCTGGCTATGGTGTCTTTCTCGGGGACAATCTCATCTCCTGGTCCTCCAAGCGTCAGCCGACTGTGTCTCGTTCCAGTGCCGAAGCTGAGTATCGTGCAGTCGCGAATGGTGTCGCAGAGGCGTCCTGGCTCCGACAACTCCTGCTGGAACTCCGTTCTCCACTCACTCGGGCCACCTTGCTCTACTGTGACAATATCGCCATCTACCTCTCTACAAATCCGGTTCAGCATCAGCGGACTAAACATGTGGAGATTGATCTACACTTTGTACGCGAGCGCGTAGCCATCGGGCAGGTTCGTGTCCTCCATGTGCCCACCTCATCACAGTACGCCGACATTTTCACCAAGGGGCTGCCGACGTCCGTCTTCGTGGAATTTTGCTCCAGCCTCAACGTTCGACCGTCTACCGTTTCGACTGCGGAGGAGTGTTAGACGTATAATATACATACGTACCTGCATTGGTCCACAGGACCATGCAGCCTGCCGGACGAGCCGCCGTCCCTCTGTATTTGGCTAGTAGGCTGTTTTAGGTATGACTAGGATTAGATGCAAATCTCCCTGATTTCTCTCCTACGGTTGTACTGCTTATATATATGCCAGAAGGCCAATACAATATTAATCGCGTGAGATTTATTCCGCTCTCACTCCATAGTTGTCCTTAAACGTGATTTATTATAGTGGATCAGTTGATCCTATCCTACTGCATGTTGTTCAGAATTCGTTCGCATGCATCTCGCAAAAAGACAGAATGCGCGCGCTAGCTTGAGTTTTTACTTTTTGGTACCAAATAAGCTTCGGAAATTTACACACCAATCCTGAACAAATTTAGCCGTATCAATCTGAATCGAGATATGCACATACGTACAACTAAGTGGAACAGCATATATGAACAGAAATTCCGCACTTCAACCAGCGTATTCACAGCCGAGTCGTGCAATCTTCCGCTACGTTACATCTTATCCTGTGAGTACACAGTCGAGGTTCACACCAGCTGCCGCCTCGTCATCGTCGACAAGACCAGACAGAGAGAACGCTTGGCTCAGCCGATTAGTACGGCCGTGGTTGCTAACCAGCCTGTTACGCCGCTGCGCCTTTGAACACGAGGAACCTGAGGGACTCCAGCTTGAAGTATATGAAGCTTCCTTCGCTGTGAGTGAAGTAGCAGCCGAAGCTGGAGCCGACCACGCATTGCCATCCCGGCCCATGGATCATGTCAAACTCCTGCAGCCATCGAAATCGAGTTGCTGAGCAGCGGTGTCATGGTTAGCCGATCCCTGATCTGTGCCATTTTTTCTTTCGACGAGGAGGTAGTACGCAATCGTCTTCCCCTGTTCGCTCAATGGCATCGCGCAGAAGGTAGCTGACTGGGGATGCTTACCTTCTTGATGTGGGCCGCGATGCCCCGGCAGTCGAGGACGTCGAAGCGGTCGAGGGCCTTGGACGCCGCCGACATGGCCTGCAGCTGCATCTTCACGGGCATGTCGGTGTCCTCCACCGTCGCCTTCCCTTCCAGCATGTTGCTGCTCTCTCCTCCCTTCTCCTGTCCTGTCCTGTCCTGCTCAACTACGATTTGATTCGAGACGCAAGAGAGACGTGAGCAGAGGAAACCCGTGCATTCCTTGCGCCATTTATGGGCTCGCCTCTCGCGTGCATCCACGTCAACGTGACGTGCTAACGACCAGCTCGAGCGAGCGGCAAACAGGGGCGGGTTCAGCAGGAGGTGCTCTGATCGGTTCCTGGACTGAATCCAAAGGAGTAACTTAGGAGATAAGGAGTGGTTTGATTCGATAAGTTAATTACTTTTGGTGCCTATCCATGTTGAGCTCTCCACGTAAGCGTGAGGCTGGAAAGTCTCCGGGCCGATCTGATCGATCTCCGCGCGCGCATGTACTAATCAGCAATCAGCTGCGCTTTACTTAGAAATTCGTACATCCGTACATGTGTTCCTCATGGGAGGTGCTAGGTCCTAATCCACGGGGTACAGTACAGATCCGTTCAAGTCTACTGTTCGGCCCATCCTTATCCTGTAATAAAAAAAAACTAGCAAGTGGGCCGTGCAAATACGCCGTTAGATTTTTAAATTTTTTTTTTTGCAGTATTAAATGATATAAGTTATATGCTAGTAATATATTAACTATCTTGTATGCTATTTACATTTTTAAGACATTGTAAACATTTAAAATAACAACATAAGCTTGAAGGAAAATAAAATTTGAGAAACGTAATTGAAGCAGGAGCTGTGATGGAAGAAAAACATTAAGCATAATAAGTTGATAGATTCTTAGAAACGTAGCAATTCTTTATCATGCATGGATCATGTAGGTACATGCACCTGTTCTTTCTCTATAGTAACTCTTTTTCAAAATGTATGTAGCACATATACCTCTATTTAGGCCCTGTTTGGCAGAGCTCTAAATCCCAGCTTCAGCTCAGATCTGAAACTTGTAGGTTAAAATAAAGTGAATTAAGCTTATATTTTTATTCTAAAATATAAACATGATGACTCACCTAAACACTCTTAATATACTCACAGCTCCAACTCCAAGATTTGGTGGAGCTAGGAATAACCAGCTCCACTAAATCCACAAATTTGGTGGAGCTGGAGCTCTACCAAACACCCCCTTAATATCAGGCAATATGTTGATGATTTTACATGGTATTAGAGTAAATTGCTCACGCATACACCGATGCACCACGAGCGACCTACATTGAATTGACCTTCCTCGCGCGTCGATGGCCCCACCGAACCGTAGCTTCTATCTCTTTTTAATCATGTCCACAACTTTTATACTTCAACCTTCAATAGCAAGCCCAATTCTTTCTCGATCCCTCTCAGCCGCTACCCTTTCCAATGCAATACTGTACCACATAGCTATCTTCGACTTCTCTCCAATTATTACTTGTATCTAGGCTTTCCACTAAAAGCCGATATCTGATCATCGTCCGGTCTAAGGCAACACAATTAAGCTATATCAAGAAGAGTGGGTCCAACTGGACCAGTTGGAAAAAGAAAGGTGTTGAAGGAATCGGACCAAAAATAGCACGCCGTGGCCACCAAGGGCTCATTGGCTTCTGGATTAGCTAGACTTAGAGGAAGGCATTCGGCTATCCCCATATGTTCCCACTCTGCTCTCTTTTGAGCCGATACCCTAATATACCAAGATCTCCATCCCTTAAGGGCTGTCGGCTAGGCTCTAAAGCTTTTGCCCCACTCTTTTCTATTATATCCAGCGGTCGATAGGGGGAGTCTAGGAATTTCCTGGTTGATTACCGTATCGGCTTCTAGGGTTCCTAGGGGTCCCAAGAAAAATTGATCAGTGCTTTGGGAGATTGGAATAAATACTTGGAATGGATCCATTCAGCCAATTCGGGAAAGATGAGGTGAGTTGGAAAAGAAAAGAGCCGATCGCTAAGGGTGCGAGAGCTTGAAGGCGTGGAAATGACCGTGGAGGGACCCGCATATTTATACTACGGTAAAAAGAGGTGAACAGGCGGGAGAAATTTCGATATGATGAGTGCATTAAAAGCGTACCTAGATTTTTACGGCGCTATTAATGGACCAGTTACCAAGGAATTTTTCTCTCAAAAAAGTCGATTAAGTAGGAAGCCGATGATATAAGCTGATTTTTGAAAGATAACATGTTATCTTTCAAAAATGGGGGGCATATGTTTGCAGCAGAATTTGGTATGTATGGAAATATCGGCCCAATACGGAATGCAGAGTTTAATGAACATACGGCTGGTAGATTTCAGAAACCAAAGATCGAATCGTGGCTTATACGGATCAGGCTATCGTGTCCACAAAGGACTCGGATCGGCTGGAGCATATAAAAGGAGGCCCGAGCAAGGAGGAGCAAAAATGAACCCAACGCAATCGCAAGTCATCCTTTTTACAATTTCTGTAGTTTTTCTAGTTTGTAAGCTTTCCTCTGTAAGTCGACGAGATCAATAAAGAGTTGTGCATCGCCAATTTGTTGATTTTGCCGATTTCGCCTCAGGTTTGATTTGCTTTGTTTTGTTGCGTATCGCCTCTCAAAACCAATATACCTTTACCTTTGGATTAGCCTTGATCGGCTAGTCTAGTTATCCCATGATCGGCTTTTAGCCGACTAGAGTTACGCCGATAATTACTCGTTATCGGCTTCGATTGATTTCACGACTTTTTACCTTATCAATTACATGTCAAATTGACTGGCACGCTCGAACCCGGCGTTCGGCCAGTGTGTTTGAGGCTAGAAACCCTACTCCAAGTTTTCGGCGTCAACAATATGTTACTTGCATGGAACCATCCCATCCTGGACTAACTGATACAAATTTAAGAAATATTCTATATAGATACTGAATCATTCTATTCACCTAATAATGAAATCAAATGGTATAAAATCATCCTATCTCATTCAATTTTATCCAATCAATCAAACACAAAAAAAAGGGAAATATTAGGCCGAGATGCTGGTTAGACCGAGCCGCGCGTTTTGGCTGGATGAGGCCATCCACTCGCCTGTGATTTGTTCCAATCCTCACTCACGGAGGCGCTGCAATGCGGCAGAGGCAGGCAGAAGCGGCGGCAGACGGCGGGTAGCGGAGGGAAGGAGGCGCCGGGGACGTCGGCGAGGCAGTCGAGGAGAAGGTCGTCGGGCAGGGCGGGGATGGGGGGCGCCTCCTCACAAGAGGGTGGTTGAGTGGGGCAGAGGTTGGTGGAGGAAGCAGGAGCGGAGAGCGGAGAGCGGGATGGGGACAGTGATATGGCGGGCTACGGGAGTAGCAGTTCTCCTTCGCCATGGTCATGGCAGATTGCGAGCTCTCTCAGGCTCAGCACGCCGGAGTGGATCGGGGCGGCATTTGTTAGTCGTCTGTAGGTGTCCGATTTGGCCGTGTGGGTTTGCTCTGGTTTGTGTGCGATTGGATCGTAGTAGTTGTGAATTCACGAGTTGTTTGGGTTGTGAATTCAACCACAGCAAAAGGTATTGCCGTGATTTGAATTTTTCATTGGAACCTTAACAGAGTCTACCTCTCTATTCTTTGACATAGGATCCTGACTCCTTATTACTGTTTGCAGCTCATACGATGTTTCCTCTTTTTTTCTTCCAGGCTGAGAAAGCTGAAAGGGAAGGAAGGGATCTGAAAGGCACAACGAGGAAGACGATGGAGTTCCTAGACTTTGATTAGCGTCCATTGACCCGCTTGATAGTTGCTGCTCCCATTGTCGCCGCGGTTTTTAATGGCGGCTTCTGCTATATTAGTGGCAAACGAAAGCCCCTGATTGCACTGTATCTCATGCTCTGTTTAGCCAGAACGCTTTGGACTGAGGAGTTCAGCGAACAGATTCGTTTGCAGTGGTAACGTAAAATGCTTTGGTCAATTTACCTCGCCTTTGTTGTGTTGTGCCATTTGCCTCGACAATTATTCACTGTTGTAGTACTATCACCACAAGTCATCGCAACCAATCTATTCACCCTTATCTCCAACGGCACGCAACAAAACGCAACGACACGGCCCGCGCCGTACACTGACTCATCTCCTCGCGTCCAGAGCTAGTCCACACCCCCACCACGCCGCTGGCCCACTGCCGAACGCCGATCAACCGCGGCCCCACCCGCTCGAGCGGTCGCAGACGACACGACCGCGCAGGTGCGTATTCACTCGGCGGCGGCGCACGCTCGATGTGACCGGCCACTCAACGGTGCCGGTGCCCGGTGCGCTTCTGGCGGTCAAGCGCACGCTCGTGACGCTCCTCCACTCTGCTCTGCGCCCCTCGGTCATCATCTCTCTTTTTTCAGATGTCAGCTCCACTTCCATATATGGGGGGGGCTTTCACTTGCAATGCGTTTATATACAGCATTATTACTGGATCATCGATCCTAATACCGGTATGATATTTCGCATCGAAACAACGATAAAATTGCACGGTTACTGGTACTATATGTATATAATGGGTGGCGCTCAACCAGACGGTAGGCGATCTTCTTTGCAAGGTGGACAAAATACTATATCTGGAGGGTTCGGCAAGCTAGCACCTCCCCCCACCTCGATCTACAAGCATCAACGAATGAAACAATGACAAGCTAAAACAAACAAACAGCTACTTTGCCTCTGCTCAACACTCTGAGTTCTTTCCGACGAACACGCAGCATCACATCGGCGAGGAGGTTTTCGTTCCCTTCCATGCTTTTTTCTCCTCGATCGGGATCGCGCTGTTTAAGATGGCGGGAAGAAGCGGTTGAGGTTGAAGGGCAAGCTGTAGAACTCCTCGTTCCTGCTGTCCCCCTTGAACGACCGGAACGGCACCCACCACGGCATCCCCCGGTCCTTGGCTGCGTTCTTCACCTCCAGCGTGTTGTCTAGGAAGACGGCCACGATCAGTCCAACCGTCGGCGGCGACGAGAAGATCGTGTTGATGTAGTCGTTGAACTGCATTTCAAGCGACGCAAAAGTTAACCACGTTCTTCGACGTCCTAACCGGGGTTCAGCAGAACATTTCTTGTTGAAAACTGGTTATATCTGCTTCATTTCTTGCAGAACTAGAAATGTAAACCGGTTGGATATTTAGATGATAGTCACTTTGCGTATCTAATGATCAATAAGCCAGTTCGAAATCTTAGGTGTTTGGCTAACCGGGGTTCAGTAGAACATTTCTGGTTGAAAACTAGTTATATCTGCTTCATTTCTTGCACAACTAAAAATGTAAACCAGTTGGATATTTAGATGATAGTCACTTTGCGTATCTAATGATCAATAAGCCAGTTCGAAATCTTAGGTGTTTGGCTATGAACCATGAGTACAAATAATGAAGAGAGACAAACCCATCCAGCTTTTGTGTGCGCAGGACCACGTTGAGCAGCCATGCTGTATCGGAAAAAGTACTCAGGCACAGATAAGCCAAGGAAGATGGAGACACCGGCGATAAAGAGGTTGCGCATGGAGTTCATGTTAGTGAATTGCAAGAAGGAGAGCCCCACTGCCGCTGAAGTCAGACAAAGCAGATGCGTGAGATTGGAAATAGCCAAACCGTGAAATGCACATATGTACTCATATCAGATGGTGCAGGGTAACCAACCAACTAGTCCAAACAAGACGCAGTACACGGCCGCAAAGATTGTGAATGGGATAGAAGCAAACAGTGCTCCAAATTTTCCTGCACCGGATAAAGGAGAATTTAGGAATACTGTGTTTTCAGTGGCATGATCTACAAAGATCTACAAACAGGTCAATTACTGTCATATCCTTGTGTCAACAACAGCTTACCCAGCATGGAGAAAAAGATCATAAAACCAGCAGATATCTGTATAACTCGTCGGCTCCCGATCCTTGTTGATCCTAACAGCCCAACATTCTCCCTGCGTTGTTCCTTATAGTGTCAAGGCTGGAAGAAATGTTTGCGAAGCCACATTGATTAAACCTTTTTGTGTAGCGTACTCACACGGAGACAGTGGAGCCAGTCCCTGTTCCAAATAGCCCGTCGAGGAGGATTCCAATTCCCTGTTTTTTGTGGAGCATTTCTTCTCAGTTTTGAACAGCATTCAGGTGTGTAAAAGAAGAAAAACCATGGGTCCAAGAGAATATCTACCTGCCACCCAATGCCTCTACTCAGGATATGCGCTGGAGGTGGAGTTGCACTTGCGAGCCGGGCCGCAGCTTTGTAAGAAGCTGTGGACTGTCCAAGGGAGACATTGTTAAGGCTAAAGATGCAATGCAAATCAACGTATTGTGCGAAGTTGCATATCGAGGGGTATCACCTCTATTAGTGAGACCAAAACAGCAGCCACCATACCGAAAGATTGGCCGGCGTTGAAGGTTGGTGCCCCCCATTGCAGTGGAAAAGGGATCTTAATCCTAGAATAATAAGTTGCCATATCAGTACTCACAAAATCTAACTGAAGAAATTCTCCGGACGAAATAACAATAACTGTCCTGAGAGGAAGAGTTTTACTTAGGATGTGGGGTCCACCTGTCATTCTTTGTTAATAAATTTTAATTGTGGACATAGCAAAACACCTACAACTAGGTTAAAAAAAAATTCATGTTTTCCCCTGGTAGAAAAGAGGTCGACAAGATGCAGTCATAAAATGCCAAAACATAGAGCATCTTCACTTTGCAACCCTTCAAATTTACACGAGAGATCGAAGATCGGATTGGCAAAAGTGACTAACCATGGGGCGGAAGAAATCAGATTGGCACGGTCAGTGCGGCAGTTGATCTGAGTGACCTCAGTGCTGTGCTTATACGCGCCACCTGATGTGAGGACTTGAGCATATGCCCAGACCAACGCGATACAGATGAACAGGGAGAACCTTTCCAGTATGGGAATCTCTCTTATCTGTACATTCTTCAGATACTGAGAAAGAATGAAAAGGCAATAATAATTAGACTGAATTTGTTTTAAACACCAAAGGTTTAGATAATAGGAGTTGGTTGTCAAACCTGAGAAAGCACAACAAAGAGGATTAACATTGGGAGTCCAACCTCAACGCATCTCCCGACCTGATAAAATAACAAACAACAATGCAATGAACGAACTATCCTTTGTATATATATATAAAAATATACATATACATGTTTTGCCTGTGTGGGCAAATTGAGAGACACCAAAAATGAAGACTGAGACAGAGCAAGCAGTACCACAGGGAATCCTCTCTCGAAAAGGCCAAACCCGAGCAGCGCAATCACCGGCGCCATCCCCAATGGACTGAAGAATCTGAACGTAACACCCATGACCCATCAGTAGAGCCTAGGCGCTGTCAAAAGCTGAATGCATACGCAGCAAGCAACATATTTGTTCCAACATACTACTACTACTACTACTACTAGTTGGCAGCGTGAAGTACCTGGAGAAAATACCCCAGAGCTGGCTGTAGCCAAGGATGATCTGAATACTGGAGGACACTATCAGTGCGCCCTGTATTGCCCTCATGGTCCGGAGGAACCTCTGGTCACAAATGAACAAGAGCTGATCTTGATGAGACCACCTCACTGGAAACAGTGGAAGGAATGAACACAGCGAGAGTTGCTCACCTCATGGTCGTCGGCTATCCTTGCGAGCGACGAGTCTTGTATGATGGCCATTATCGGGATCACGAAGGCGTAGGACCCACCGATCACCGTCGGCAGGCGAGTCCCGAACAGCGACTGCAGCAGCGTGTTTATGCCGGTCACGAACAGAAGCGTCTGAACCACCCTCACCCTGTCGCCCTGCAACTCATCCAAGATCGATGGGATGTCCACTCCAAAACATCAGCAAACGCATACCACCAGCAAGCACCAACGAAGGCGGCGTGAATCAAGGTGTGCGAGGTGGTGCTCACATCGGTTCCACCCATCATGGGCACCAGTACCGCCGGGATCATCACCGCCGTGCCCAGCGCCAGTATGTAGTGCTGGAAGCCAAGTATGATCGCCTCCCCTGAACACCAAAAGAACGCACGCTTCAGAGTGCAACCCCGACCGAAATGTAAAGCTGCTCGATTTCTATGTTAGCTTTGACGCACGCACCCCAGGGAGGGTTGGAGTCTATGCAGTACTCGAACCCCTGGAGCTGCTCCATGGGCGGATGGCTGATCTCCTCTGGTTTCACCTCAGCCATTTCCCTTTCTTGGCCGTCAGGAGACTCGCAAGCTTACACACCGCCGAGAAAGAAACCCAAGGAAACCGAGGAGAACCCTGCCTCTCTGCGTCGCAAACTGCACGATTTGCTCACTTCTCTAGGCGGCCACCGCTCACCAACTTATGGTGTGGTGTGATTCCTGTGTGTTTGCTTGCTTCTTCCTGGTCTTTCGAGGCCAGAGGCGAGAACAAGCCAGCCAGATGGAGCTTGCTTCCACTCTCAATGCCCTTTTTGCAGGGATCAGGACGAAATTTGTCGAATAAAAAGGTTGCGAGGATGGATGGCTTGTTTGTATGAGGGGGAGACAGACGCACGGCGAGAAAGAGGGATGGATAGCAGCGCCAAGGCCAATTCGCACTCTCGCCAGCCAGCGTCTGCTACTGCTAGTGTACTAGTTGCCACTTGCCAGCCATTCTTATGTCTTCTTTCCCTACCCTTTTTCTTTTTACCCTTATTTTCTTTCTCCTCCTGGGTTAATGCTTTCTTTTCTCGCCTTTGAAGTGCTCTTCCCTCCTTTCGGGGAACTGGCCGTTGGCTTTTTTTGCTATGACCAAATTGCCCTCCTACAGCACTCCCCTCACCTTGTATTTCTCAACCAGCGTGAGCTATTTGCCTAGTAGCATAGGACATGTACGCACTGTTAGTTTTTCTTTTATCTTTCTATCTACTTATCTTTACCCAAGGTGCTTGGCATTTCTTTTTTATGATCCAAGGATGCTATCTCCAAATTTTGGAAATAAACATGATTCTTTCTCTGTGGAACAGATATGCGAATGGGCAACCCACTCATTAGTACACTTGTAGGAAAACCTACTTTACATCACTCTTAAAACATCTTCATCCCGAATTCTTCGGTGAAGCATTTATCAAGTTCTAAGTTAGCACAAGAAGAGAATAACCGCAACACAAACAATTAGTAATTTCCAAGGAAAATACATAAAACAAATATATATTTTTTAAATTATGCTAGGAGCTATGACTTGCACCTAAGAAGTAGTGAGCACTGGATTGGAACCGGTGGGTGGGGATGCCCTGCCAACCGAGTAGCATTGGGTTCTCATAAACTGCAGTTATTAGACTCAAATGGTACTTTCACCTTTGTCTACCTCACACCTTCACCACCCCCATCACCTGGATGACGACTAAAGAGTAATCGTTTCTATTGCGCCATTAACCCCGCCGTAATACGCAAAACAGGAAAGGTGATCTTTTTGGAGCTAGTAGTACGGAGTATATGTTAGAATGCTAAGTCTAAGTTTTAATCTAGCGTAAGTCATGATCACGAATAATGCGGAAATAGGATGTACTGACCGGAACCATTAGAAGCCATTAGCCCTTGTTGTTCGATTGATGATGTAGAGGATGCAGGGAGGAGGACGTCGGTTTCACTGTGATGGTGTTGCCGACGTGCTGCCGATGGGTGGCAAAGACTTTCGAGACGCCACCTACACTGCTCAAGAATTGCCCTTCGTAGCTCCTCCAGCACTCGTACTGATCGGTAGATGTTTAGGGTTTTGGAAGAGAGAAGAGATGTGCACTGATCGTCACCAATCCACAATCCTAACCCTTCCTATATATTTTATGCTGAGGAGCTCAGGGGCAATCCCACTGAATAGGAAAACGCCTCCGATCATGGCGCATATTAAGGAAAGAATCAATCACGGTTTTGGAATTAGGAAAGTGACTAAGCATGCAGGATTTGGGTGGTTACTTGCTATGCATAGCCAAGATCAACCAACAGTATACAGTATTCCATCCGTTCGGAAATATAAAATGTATTCTACCTTTACATAAGGATTAAATTTGTAGTAAAGCTAAGAAATATATAAAAATAGTAATTTAGATGCCACACTTAATTAAATCTAAGTAACAAACCTTATATTTCTGAGTAATACCGTTCAGACCGTATATTCTCGAAGGGAGGGAGTATCATCGAGGCATTGACCCCAAGACGAAGGTTTTGGACCCAGGGCAAAGCACGTAGACCCCTCGGAACAAACATCTCCTGGCTCCGACTACCCGATGGGACAATTGCTCCAATTAGATACCCACAGTATCACCAGACTGTCTGGTCCAAGTACAGGGGAAGCGGATGCTTGTGTATTTTTTTTTTCTTTTTCCACTTGTGAAATGTGGCGCCCGTCAGCACGAGCCTTCTTTTCCTGCTTGACTCGCAGTGCCGCGGGGGTAAGGGTTGTTACCGTTGGGTGCCACCCTGCGTGCGGGGTGGATGATTGTTGTATTGTACCGTGGGAGGAGAAGATGCACACACGCACCGGGCGGCTGCGAGGCCAAGAAGCAAGACGACGTCCCCCGCGGGGGCCCGCCGGCCAGGCCATCGGAAAGCGATCTGAGATGCCTGCGCTGCACGGGCTCCGATGGACTGCGACGCAGTGGCGCCGCTGCGCTGCTGCCGCCGCTGGTAGTAGTAACGCGCCTGCCACGGGCCATCCATGGCCTTCAGTTCAGTAGGAGCCAAGTTGAAGGCTCTTTTCCTTTCTTCTTTTCTTTTTACTCGCAAACGGAGCCCCAGCTTACTGTGTCTGCTGCTGCAGTGCAGGGCCCCTCCCAATCGGCATGTAATTTATTTATTGCCCACTGCTGGGCCGGGGCCGGGGGCCAACGGGAAAGTCCCTTCGCGGTTGCTGCCGCCCTGCCAGATCTACGGGTGGTGTACAAGTTTTGCGCTGTGGTGAATTGATGGACATGCGCCAAGCTGGTTAATAATTAATGGCAGGCACGACGGTTGCCTTGCCGGTTGGTGGCTCGAGTCGAGTCTGTTGATCGCTTCATTTACGGGGAGTATTTTTTTTTAACGATTTTATTAATAAGAATACAGCATATTTCGTGTTCAATTACAAATTAATATGATGTTTTTATATTTCTAATAAATATCTAAATTTATTTAATATTTTTTACGTGCATACATTAAATATAGCGTTTAGATATAATAATTAAAGGTAGTCTACGTATTTTCAATATCTCCTAGTTTATGCAACAAGAAAATACAAATTATAAACTTGGACTTTAGAAGTACTAGTTATATGCCCGTACGTTGCTACGAAAAACAAAATTGATAACGAAAAATAAATATTAAAAAATAAAAAAATACTATTTCATAAGATCAAACATCTATCTTTAACGCTTCGTTTCTTGCAAAAACTGGCTAATTAAAGCAACGCTTCGTTTCTTACGTAGGGCAATTAAGCAGGGCAATTAATGCATCGCTTCGTTTCTTGCGTAGGGCAATTAAGCAGGGCAATTAATGCATCGCTTCGTTTCTTGCGTAGGGCAATTAAGCAGGGTAATTAATGTGACGTGGGAAGAAACTCTCACTTTATATAGTAGAGATTAAGAACATCGAGCGGTTCGAACAAGGTTTGTCCGCTTCTGTTCTGTGTTGTGCTGAACTGCTGATCGTTTGGGTTGCAAAGTGTGTTCAAGTGGCTGGGGCTGGAATGAACACACCGTCAGGCTCATGGTGCAGCCGCGTAGGGGAGTCATGAGCAGGGTACAACTATCCACAATAATCGCTTGATTATTGCAATTATCGATCTTACTGAACGGGCATAAAATCATAAACCGTTCAGTAAATCAATCTAATTTAAAAAGAATTTATAAATTTATAAAAAAATTGTGTTTTATAAACCTGTCAAAAATGGATAAATACCGAGCAATTATCGATGAATATCGACAAAAAAAAACTCAAAAAATCGGCCGCCCGGCCGAATATTAGTGAAAAATTATTTATTTATTTTTTAAAAAAATTGATTTCGTAATCCTTCGATTTCTAAGATTTTTGGTTTGATGTTTCTGATTTTCGAACATTTTTTTCGAAATTGATATTGGTAACCAGGTCATGAGTGACCTGTACGGTCGTGCTGCTATATTGTAGGCATTCATAGTCTCATGCGCATGATACTCCGACGCACTGTTCAACAGCGGGTTGAGCATCGGTACGACCAGACGGTCCAGACCACTCCTGAAAGTCACATGGATTGAAATGATGAGTGGGCGGAAGAGGTGGAACTTGGATTGATATGACTAGTACCGTACGAGCAATTAACCCATATATATTGGTGGGTTGATTTTGATAATTATGAACTACACACGCTTGAGAACTGCCAGCCGCAGTGAACCAGAGCAGAGCAAGAACCAAAGTTCCACTCTTCCACCCACTCATCATGACAAAACAACGGGTGTTCCTGGTTTTCTTATAAATGCATACGTATTAGCACACATGGATTTTTTTAGAAGTCACTTGGACCGATTTTAGAAGTGGTTTTTTTTTCACATTACAAAACTTTATGATTGAAAACCTCTCAATCGTACATGCATAACTCAAAAAACAAAAGAGAAGGGCTATGATCTTCTGTCTGATTTATAATCGCTTGTCTTCTTCTCTTCAGCTTCTTTTCTCTTTTGTTGCCTGAAAATTAAATATCAATGTTACAATGGGCAGTAGTAAGGGGTGCTGGAATTTATATTTATACAAGTTGTTCTAATAAAAATGACATGCAGCTTAAGTAAACGAATTTTCGTGTAGTTATCTTGACGTTTTACACGGTTACAGAATAAAGTAAAATTTTCACCGTTAATTTTAGGCATAATTAACGATTTCAGTATTTCACCACTGAATGTAGTACCACCACCAATGAATCATAACAGTATGACGAATTTTTTTTAATATTATTCCGAAAATAAAATGAGCATATAAAAATAAAAGCATCTATGAACATTTCCATTGGTTAATCTGATTGACGTGTATACTCTGGACCAGCCGCAGAACAACAAGAAAAAAGATTACTACAGCAAGAAACAAGATCTGCTAATGGATTATGTGAATAAGGGAAAAACAATATTGCTGAAACAAGAGAACTTACACAAAAGCAGCATATCCAGCACCAACATTTGCAGAAGTCAAAAGTGCAGCAGACATACTAGCTACTGACAAATTGTCATGCCCACCAGGAGCTGCAGGGTTCTTAATCTCTCCATCAACCTAGCAAATAACAGAAAAAACAGAAGTCAGTCCTAAAGATCAACACTCCAAAGGAAGACGCATGCATTGAGTGAGGGAATTTACCTTATCCCATTTTGACTTCTTGTTTGGCCTAGCCTCTTTCTGAAAACCTTCTGCCGATTCCGAAACCATTGGCATACCAGCTACAGCTGCTGAAAAACATACAATGAGTATCAGAACATTTGAAATACAAATTTACCAGATAGATAAAGATAATTTGACAAGATAAAGCACACCACTCATTAATGTGCACCATACCTGGAATCTTCGATACCGATGCACTCATTGTAGATTGTACACCCCCAGTAATGAAATCAACTTTCGGACTTCTTTTCTTCTCATGTTCCTTCCTCTCAAGCTCACGCTTCATATCTGTTTCTGAAGACAAATAGGTGGTACATAAAAGATTATGATTGGAATATCCTTGCATAAGACCAAAGCAGAAAGAATTGAAACACCTGTTGGCAAGTTGGCAACTGCACACACACAATATGTATACATAAAAAATTTCTAATGTTCAATTATCTTTCAATTGATTTACATAATTAAATAGGTGTTAGTATTTAGCAAGAAAAGGTAACCTATATTATAACGTTCAAATATCTTTCAAACAACAAGATTTATCCCAAAAGGATACAAATTGGATCAAACACGACTATAACATACCTATCTCATCATAGTAGTCACTCTTATCGTACCCATAAGGATCAAAAACATCTTTACTGAAGCATGTCCCTATCTGATCGATTTCTTGGTACCGCACAGCATGCTGCAAAAAGTCAGGATTTCTGTAGTCCTTTCTATTGCGCACTTCAGCATTAAAGCTCTTTCCAGCCCTTTTGTATGCAAGGAACTTGCTAATCTTTTGCTGCAGGAAAGCAATGCATCATGAGTGAACAAAGAGATATTTGATGTTACAGCAAAACAAAAGGAGGTATGAAGCCTGTGGACATGCATTCCTAGTAGAATGCATGTCGCAATGAAAGGCCAGGATGGCACAATGAATTCACAAATTTTGAAAATATAGCCATATGATGGTACGAGAAAGAACCGAAGGGCTTCAGCACTATTGAAAGTTTTCAGAAAAAAATAATTACAAAATGGCAAGACTCACTAGCCACATGAACAAATTTACATGTATGCATTAAAGAAAAGAAAAAGGCAATTATAAGAAAAGGTGATGTATAGCTATGGCATAGTCAGTTCTTCGTAACATCATGATTGCAGAAAAGAGACATGAGAAATATATGAAATGGTTGTCGGGGCGCGCATTTTTGTAAGTTCTAACAGGTTGACAGGACATTTTCATTATTTCTAACTCAGGAAATGGAGTTTCTCAAACATAAAAGATAACAATATGGTCCAAAAGGAACTGCCTATTATGAATGAAAATGTGATTACGTTTTTATGGTAAAAAAACATGTACAAATATTAATTTTGTCAAAAAGATAACCTGTAATGCCGCAGAACATGTTGTAGTCACGGGTGGAGGAAGGAAACGATTCAATGGATCTTCATTCTGAACATCAGTAGAAACATCAGCAGCTTCCTCCACCTGAGCATCTTCAATTTCTGTTCCAGCTACATCCATTGCCACATCTGTCCCTACTTGGTTCTGCTCAGGTGCATCGGAATGCTGAGACATTTCTGATTGGATATTTGGGGTCAAAATATGAACTGTACCTGAGAGGGTTCTTTCTTCAAGGCTCCCTACAACAGAGAGTTAAAATAATCAGATCGGATATTAGATGGAAGTATAGAAGTTGTAATGATTTAATTTTCCCAAAAAGGAAGAAAGAATGGTAACTAAACTTAATGTGCTTTTTCTGCAAAGGTTAGGACTCAGGAATATGTACATCAAGCATCAACAGAAGTCAAGTCCAACATAATAACAAGAATTGTCAGTTCCCACTGAGTAACGAAAAGTGAATGCATTCATTCTTTTCCTGCAAATCCAATTCTTGTACTAACTAATGATCGCAATTCACAAATACAAAATTCTTGAGTGGGTGTGTGGTATGTCTATGTAAAATGAAGTTCACTTAAGAGCATTGTGATACTTCTGATGCACAGTCTGTAGTCAAAGGCTCAATGCTTTCCAAGTTTGACTTAGCAAAGGTACTGTGAACAAGATTAAAGAACCTACACATTTGTTGCTGAGGTTATTAGTAGTCAACAAAACATAACCTAAACACATGAAAATAAGAATCTCTCTAAAATTTTCTATTTTCATGCGTTTGGGCTATATGTCTTTATCTCTTTAGAGCATGCTTGATGCTTGTCAACAAATGCTTTGTAGAGTGAAAATAACAACTTCAATGTTCCACTCATCAAACAATTTGAAGAACAAGAAAATCCTTAGAATTTCAAACATACATATTTCATTTGAACAGCAGAAAAAGGTGTGGAATCTAAAAAAAAATGCAATACAAAGAGTCACCATAAGAAAACGTTGGGTACTAGTGAAAGAACCTTTAGCCAATGATCTGACTAAATTAGCTCAACTATAGCATAAAACAATATAGCCATATTTTTTTCTTCCATTGACTCAACAAAAAAGGAAGAAATCACGGTCTTTCTTGCCTTACAATAATACTTTTGTATAACATTAACCCCATCAAGATCAAGTGGACCAAAGTGTAACAAGCCAAGGATTTAAATTTGTACAAGAGTCATCTGAATAAAGAGCACAATCAGCTTAATTAAAACTTTTTTGTTTAGTTGTTTCACTTCATATTACTTACTTTGATAGAGGCTTAGAATATGGCCCTTATAAGATAGACCCAACAGCAAAACAGACAAGAAGCAAGAACAAGATGCAATTAATGTATCAGGGTAACAACATCATATGACAGTTGGGTCCGTAAATAAATCTAGTAGAGTTTCATATTTTCTGATGTGCCTTCTGTCATTGCTGGCGTATTCCAACGTAGCTAGTAGCTACTATTTATTTTCCTCACATAGCGGAAAATTCATACTCAATAGCATAACCTTAAGCACCAAGACCATGCCAGTGTACCACCGTATAACAAGAAAAATAATTAAATATCGCAATTTCTGCAAACTAGCTGGACATCTTGATCTGTACAAGAAATTACACCTTCCGTTCTAAAAATGCTGATGTTTTGGACATCAACACTGTCTTCAAAACACAACTTTGACCACTAATTTTTATTATAATATATTTATAAAACTCAATAAAATTATAATATTATAAAAGTACTTCTAAAGACAAGTCTACACATATAATTTTCATGTATCTAATTTAAATATTTAAAAATATATCGATAGTTAAAGTTTCAAAAAATTGACCATCACTGTATCATAAACGTCCATAAACGTCATTTTTTAGACCGGAGGGAGTACAAATTTATACCGAACGTAGCACATGGTAACAATTACACAGTGCAGCGAGTTTAGGAGCTTACCCTCAGCAACCTGAGCTTCCGACCCCAATCCGCCTATGCCGCTCATGATCTCCCCATCCTGTAACCAAACAGCAACTACCAACGTCAATTCAGAAAACCAACAGATTTCAAGCAGCATTGATAAGCACATACTTCCCCAGCTCTACCTCCTGCTCGGGCGACATGGCCATCTCGTCGTGCGCGTAGTCCACGATAGCAAGCGCGCCGCGCCGCGGGGGGCGCGGCAGATCGGCCGGCGGCGCGGCCACCGGTGGGCGGAGCGGGGAGGGGGACGAAACCGCGAAAGGAGAGGACGAGCGGCGCGAGGGCAGTGGCCGAAGCCCCGGCGAGGGGTGGGGGCTCGCTAGGGTTTTGCGGCCGGTCGTCTCCTCGGGGAGGGGAGGGGACGGGGGCGCCGGGGAAGGGTTGGGGTTCGAGTTAGGGTTGAAGCTCTCGCCTCCTGTTCGAGGTGACGGCGGCGAGGAAGCGTCTGGCTGTGGCGGGGAAGGGGGAGGGGGCTCGTCAGCGTCCTCCTCTTCCTCGTCGTCGTTGTACATGGAGAAGAGGGCGGCTATGCCCTCGGTGTCGAACGCCATGGCCAGGGGGAGGAAGCGAGGGAATGGTTGGATTTGGTGAGGAAGCGAGGCGAGGCCGCGGGGAGGAACGACGACGGTGACGGCGGCAGAGTCCACCGTCCAGTATCCAGACCCGTGTCGTTTCGTTCCTTCTTGCTCGAAGCATTTGCTAAAACCTTCTTTTCAAATTTCAACTGAGGTTTGTGCTAAAATGGCGCATTTGTGATTTTAAAATAAATGCCATATTTGCCCGGTTGTGTGGTTGTTGATAACTGTACGGTGTGATTAGTGAACGTAGACGATCCGAAAATCGGAACAATGTAATATCTTTAACAATTTTTTTATTGGCCGAAGATGTAGTATTTATTTAAGAAGAAAACAGCAGAAGCTATAAATATATACCTCTCCATACACACCCACACATGCTCGCACGCCCGCAACACACTTGCACTCGGCTCCGTGAACACACACGCTGACGACGATTAATATACCATATTCTATTTTTTTGGCATACAGTCTCATAAAAATGAGACAAAGCCCAAGATCTATTACCTGGTTATAATTTCAACCAGAGCTAAAAATAGTCACATAAAAATATTCTCGACCAGTGTACAAAGTATTAGTCAAAGATATAGTATGCCCTAATTATCCCGACCAATTATACACACATGGGTCGGGATAACCCCGACCAGCATTTAGATCGGTTATGATATAATCTTCGCACCGACTTGATTGAGGTTGGGAAGGAAGTTACTACCGCATAAGACTAGCGTGCGGAAGACGCTTTCTCTAACAGGTACATACAACTGTTTAGAAGTTACTCCCTACAAAGAGACACCTCTGTATCAAAAGACACTTTTGACTAGAAAGTGCTTTTTGACGAGAAGACGGCTCTTGACGGGAAAACACCTTTTGGCTGAAATACACCTCTTAGAAGATGAAAAACTGGCATCTTTCGTTTGCTATAAATAGGAGGCTTCTGCAAGGATTCGCAAGATGAGAAGAAGAGGAGTGAAGATTAGTTCTATTTTTTTAGTTCACCATTCAAAGTCTGTACTCTATAAACACTCGTGACTAAATAAAAAGCATAATCACGTTTCCTACTTTTTCAATCTCTAGTTTGTTAGATAAAGGCAATCTAATTACATTCGTAAGCTCGATCTAGAGACCCTCGGGTCTTGAACATCGACAGTTGGCACTGGAAGGAGAGCCTCTGTCAGAAATTAGATTGAAAAAGGTAATGTGTTGTCGCCGGAAGCTATGGATAAAGAGAATTCATTCGATCTCGCCGACTACGCTCACCTCACCACCGATGACTTTGTGGAGGAAGAAAAAGGTATGTGTGACTTCTACTCCGAATACGTTGCTGAGGCAAAATTATCATAATTGGAAACTTCATCCAAACCGGATGAGGTGGCACCAGGAACGTTATTTCCTGAGGCCAAACTAGGAAGACAGAGTGACTCCGTACCTGCCCTTATCCTAGAGGTAGAGGACCAGAGCACATGCTCTATGGAAGTCAACAATATTCGAACTCACCAGAACAACAATGACTTCCATGAGAGTTCATCTTCAGAAGATTTTCTTTGAAATCTAGAACTCGATTATACCCCACCATCATTATCCTTTGAGGGAGTACTCACCCCCTCCATCAATTTCAAACTTCACGTTGTGCGGTCATAGAAAGAGAGACGCACAACGAGTGGAACATGAATAGCGTGAAACTCAAGAAAAGGTCGCCCATGAGCAATATGAGATCCTTGCAATTTCGAAACAAAAAGGTTGTGGAAAGAGGCAAGACGTCTTTACCACAACAGCCAACCAAGAGCTTTGTGGAGGTCAGATCCCTCGAGGAGTCATCCCCGACCTACCCCTTCCTACCACGCCACAGGTTCCAAGGTTAGTGATAAGGGACATAAACATGGTTCCTAACAATTCACAAGAGGAAACTCCTGTGGATAAAATTCGCATTATAACTAGTGCAATTTTAAATCAACCCGTGGATGGAGATAACGTACCACTCATAAGATCTCTAGCTGCGATCTGCAAAAAGTTGCTGCAGAAGTACAGAGCGTATCCCCATCTATAAGATATTTGACTGATTCCTGCGTGGATCATTCCTCATCTGATCAGCTTCAATAAGGCTCCAACCTCTAATAGAGGAGTAGCCCATGAAAGAGAAGTGCCTTTGACAGGCATAGCCTAGGTGAAAATATTAACCTTGGTCGACGATAACCTTGTTCTCTTGATTATACAGAAGAAGTACTTAATGTATGAACAAATTTGGGATTGTATACATGATGAAAAGCCTTTTCTTCAGGGCTTAAAAACTTCATTTGGCCTAAAAAATTCAAGCCAGGTCCTTTGGAAAGCTACGATGGAACTTAAAATCCATCAAAATTTCTCCAAATATATACCATCGTGTGGGGAACCGTCCCCGAGACTCCATTGATTCACTCAATTGCACGATACAACTCAAGTAAATCAAGGGAACCTCGGGCGTCCCGCATATATGCCCGTGTTGGTCCCAGAAATGTTCACCAACACGCGCAAGAATGCACAACAGTTTATATCACAGCTCATACATGATAATGGAAACTTAAACACTCATACATACATACATACATACCAAAAGTGATACCACCGTTCACAACGACATACATATAGTTTATGTTAACAAGCAGCGGAATAAAACTTAAACGACAAAAGTGTTGCCCAGCGTAGTATGCCCCAACCCTCAGGCAACCGGCTGGGGGTTAAGAACGGCCCTCTAAGCGTTAGCATCGGGGACATCGGCCCGGCAGAGATCCACGGGCGACGTCTTAACCTCATCTGTAGCAACGGACAATCCGGTTGAGTGCAAAGAGTGTACTCGCACAATAGTATAAGTTATGCATTGAGTCTTACTTACATGAGGTTGATACATCAAGGAAGGCAATAGGCAATTTCAGCATAAAGTAACAATTGAGTAAAATCATAGACATGTATAGATTGGAATTGCTATTTCGTAAACATTTGCAAAATCTTATACATAAGGTAATTTCCATCATTCCATATCCTTTTTCATGCCTCCAAGCATATCTGAACCACGAGTCCAACGCTCGTGTTCACCGATGCTCACGGATACTTCAATATCTGCGTGACTCCTTCCACGAGTACTCCAATACTCGTGAAGTACCTCCCATGATTAGTCCAATACTCATGAGATTTTTCCCACACCATCCATCTTACCAAATCCTTAATACTCGCCTGGTGGCTAACACAACAAGCGATCGTCCTTGACCGTGGACGCGGCTATTCGAATAGTTTAAACTCTGCAGAGGTACGATTTTACCCACACGACACACCACACTCATAAGCCAAGCTATGAGCACAATTCCTTTGATGTGCCGGCCGAGGTAAACGTGACAAAACCATTTTCCAGTATGCATGGTAGTGTATTTAAACCACCCGAGTGACTGTGGCCCTTGATCCCGCGTGCCCAGTGTTTTGCGTATGTGGATCAAGGAGTGCACCTGCTATTGAACATCCCTAACTCCACAAAGTTCGAGGGATTTCGAAGGATATTCCCGACACTCCACAAAGTTCAAGGAATTCCCGCGGACCTTCCTTGATGCTCTACAAAGCTTTAAGGAACTCCGAGTGCACGTGGTTTAAATACCCCTAGTCATACAAAAGTACTTGGTTAAACCGGTCCCATAAACGACGTGTGGTTCGCACGATAGTTACTTGTGAGACGGCACAAGGATTTAATTCTTAAGGTATTTAGCCAATTTTGTTACTCATTGACCACAATTCAAACCATCATCATCATTATAATTCTTTGATCATTGCGACTAATGAACTAAGTCCATCTATCGCCTCAAACCGTATGCCGCGTGATGGGTAAAAGAGCTGCCTTCGGTACTCTTGGGGCTCAGGACTACTGCTAGCAGAGCGACCGGGCAGACTCCTTTCTTTTTGGCATACGGGTCATAAGCGGTCCTGCCAACAGAGTTGGAATTCGGATCCCCGAGGGTTCGGAATTACAAAGAGGCCGAGTCGGATGAATGCCGATTGGAAGAGCTTGATCAACTCGAAGAAGCTAGGAACGTTGCAGCAATCCAGTCGGCCAAGTATCTCCAAGGCCTTCGGCGCTATCATTCTCGCAATGTTCAGAGTCGCACTTTCTCCAAGGGAGATTTGGTCCTCAAAGGAGCCAAAAAAGTGAGCATAAGCTCTCTCCAATTTGGGAAGGCCCCTACATTGTGGAGGAGGTGGTGCGTCCAGGAGCTTATCAAATCAAGCGTGAAGATGGCACAGTTTTGGTGAACACCTGGAATGTTGAACAGCTACGCCGCTTCTACGCTTAAGTTATTGTTTGCACCAAAATCTGGCATATATTGGAATCAGTCTGAATCGGAAAAGAAACGTTCGTATAGAAAGGAATCGGTAAACGAATCGGAAAAGGAATCCGTTTCTAAAAAGAAAAGAAATCAGACCGGAGGCCGATACGGGTGAACTCACCGTATCCATGTACAACTCGGATCGGCCAGGTGTGTTATAAAAGGGGATAGACGTCAAACGAAAAGGGCAATCAATCAATCCAACACACAAGATCTACTTTTTACAACCCCTTTTACATCGTATTTCTAGCTTTATAGACCTCTTTACAAGTCGACGGAATCAACATAGTTGCGCATCGCCGATTGTTGGTTTTAGCCGATTTCACCAGGTTCGATCTGCTTTGCTTTGCCGCGCATCGCCTTCCCAAAGCCGATTTTACCTTGTATCCGGATTAACTATAACTGGTTGATCTAGTCATCTCCTAATCGGTCTTCAGCCGACTAGTGTTAAGCCGATAATCTTTGTTTATCGGCTTTGATCAAATTGCAAATTCTACCTTGTCAATTTCAGGTCAAATTGACTGGCACGCTCAGCAAACTCGGCGTTTGTCTGTGTGTTCGAGGCTAAGAACCCTGCTTCACGTTTTTAGCGCGAACATATTTTGGCACGCCCGGTGAGACCAAGGAAGTCAAGATGTCGTCAACCGATAAGCCTACGATCACCTCCGATATCAACACAGATGCCATAATCGCGCCTCAGATGGCCGATTTGACCCCTAAGCAGCGGAAAGAAATCGAAGATCGAAAAGCGGCTTTGGAAGAAATAATGCTGCGGTGTTTACAGAAAACACGCCGTGGCGTTACTCAAAGGACTGCACTCCCAAGCATCAATCCTATCGGAGATCCATCATCCGAACCGGTAAGCCGATATGCACCTGCTCAAGCCGATTTATCAAATATGATTGAGCAATCTGTTCATCACGCGCTGATCAACCAATCATCGGCTCTAGTATCTACTTTAAACCCGATGATACAAAATAGTGTGAAAACGATCGCTCAGGAATTGGCTGTGTCTGGAAGCCTACTAGATCCGCCACAAACCATCCCTACATACCCAGTATATTCCATAACCCCTACCACCAGTACAGTAAAAATATCGGCTCAAACACCTGTCATGATGCCGACTCAACCTACTATTCTTAAACCAAGCATACAGAGAGATGGGTTTACGCACTACCATGGGCACACGGATGGGGCTAAGATAAGCACATCAAATCCATCGAACGGACCCTCCAATAGCATCGGTTTATCGGATTATCAGCCGATCGAAACAGATCAGGTTCCACAACCACGGGGAGCCGCAATGATGAAACAAGCGTCGTATAGGGTGATACCATACGGTGAGCCATTCGCACCCATACCCGATGCATTGGGTTTTAATCATGACCAAGTACCAAGACCTCCTGCGGCGCGATTTGGACAAAGACCCGAGTTTGCACTCAGGGGGCAGGGCACGAACAATGAAAATTAGCAATGTCCGATTGCACCACAAGCCGACAATGTCAATTGGGCAGAACAAATTGCCAACGTTTTGAGGGAACAGTTCGGCTTACAGCCCAGAGGAAGAGTGGTCGGCTAAAGGAAGCCATATCCCGATTACATAGATCGAATGCCGTACCCACACAACTTTAGGATACCGGACTTTGCCAAATTCTCAGGTGATGATTCTGTCACCACGATTGAACATATCGGACGATTTATAGCTCAGTGTGGGGAAGCTGCGCAGTCCGATGGATTAAAAATCAGGCTATTTCCTTTATCGTTGTCTGGTGCTGCATTCACTTGGTTTACTAATCTACCCCCAAATTCGGTTCATGTGTGGAACGATTTAGAAAGCCGATTTCATGAATACTTCTTTTCGGGGACTATGGAGCTTAGAATTTCTGATCTTAGTTCAGTCCGACAGAAGTATGGCGAATCGGTTTCCGACTACATCAGAAGATTTAGAGGTGTACGAAATAGGTGCTTCAGTGTAACTTTACCCGACGATCAGTTGGCCGATCTAGCATTCCAAGGGTTAATCCCGCCATTAAAAGAAAAACTATCTGGCCAGGAATTCCCTGATCTAGGCCACTTACTCCATCGTGTATCGGCACATGAAAGCCGATATGCAGAGAGTAAAGGGTTTAAAGAAAATTTTAGATTAAACAGTAATGAAAAGGCCAAAGTGAACATGGTAGAGTATCATTCGAGCGACACTTCCGAAGATGAAGCAGAAATAAACATAGCCGAGTGGACTAAGGGTTCCAAAAAGGCAATCGTATGCTCTCTGCTTAAACCGACGAAAAATAAGGCAGAAGTCAAGTATTCATATGATGTGTCAAAGTGTGACAAGATATTTGATTTATTACTGCAAGAAAAACTCATAAGGTTACCAGAAGGACACGTCATCCCGTCGGCCGAAGAAATTAAAAAGCGAAGGTACTGTAAATGGCATCATTCATTTTCACACAACACTAACGATTGCAATATTTTTCGACAGCAGATTCAATCGGCCATCGCTGATGGCAGATTAAAGTTTGCAGAAGAATCGGCTATGCAGATAGATATGAATCCTTTCCAAGTCAACATGGTGCAATGCTCGCGAAAAGGAAAAGGACCTATAGAAGATATCAAGCCAACTAAAGGGTTCGAAGCACGATTAAAAGGAGATGAAACAGTGCAGATTACTATCGGCTCCATACAAATAGAAGCCGATAAAAATGGACAGAACTCTAAGACGGTAAAACCAAGAGGAGACTTGGAAATCGGAAAATGGTATCGGGCTGAGAGGACTCCAAGAAAAGTCGACTTCAAACCAAAGCCGACTTTCTCACAACTCCTAGGGAAGTATGAGAGGATAAGTCGAAGATGTAACACTCGACAACACCAGAGTTTTCATCAACCGGATCAGAAGACAGACAACTATTATCAGCAACCGAATATGCCACATCGGCCAACTACTGAAGAGGAGAAACATCGACAATGTCCCTTTTGGCAGTTTTGCTGGGAGAGGGGGATGACCTTACCAACAGTTGTATCTTGTCCTATGCAACACTCGTCTGCATATCGGCCAAACCAATCTGTAAAAGATAGGCTGACTGGGCCGATACACGATCGACTAGAAGCAAGAAGCAGGAGGCCGATCTATGAAAGGTTGTCGACATCGGAGCAAGGCGAGTCCTCCCGAAATCAGGAATTATCGGCTTCTCATAACACAAATAGAATGGAGTCTGACAGCGAAATGAGCAATTTAGCTGGAAAGATAAGAAAGCCGATAGAACCTAAGCCTAGGTGGTGCCCCTCAGGTCTCAACAAGTCACAACGCAGGCGGCTTCAGCGATTAAAGACCCAAGAAGAAAGGGAAGCCGAAAAGGAGAGCGAGAGGGATAGGATGTTCAATAAGTTAAGGCCAATACCGGTTCTGAAAAAAGAGTGGAGAAAGAAGGAACAGATCGATAGTGATTCAGATCAATCGGTCGAATCCGGTTCTCCGATGATCCGAGATGATACACCACCAATGGATATAAACATGGTATACACTCTACCTGCCGAGTTCAAAACCGAAGAATCGGCTGAAGAAGTGTTCGCCCAATTGTGCCTCGGAGCACCAGACGCTGTGTTCGAAAAACCACAAGACATGCATCGGCATCTAAAACCGTTATACCTAAAAGGGTATATTAATGGCCGACCGATATCTCGTATGTTGATCGATGGTGGGGCGACAGTTAATCTGATGCCATTAAGTACTTTCAGAAAATTGGGTAAAGCCGATGAAGACTTGATCAAGACCAATATGGTGCTAAATGACTTCACGGGAGACCCAACTGAGGCTAAAGGCGTAATGGTGTCAGAACTGACAGTCGGCAATAAAACTTTGCCGACTGCATTTTTCGTAATAGAAGCCAAAGACAATTACAGTGTGCTCCTTGGGCGGGACTGGATCCATGCCAATTGTTGTATACCATCAACTATGCATCAGAAATTGGTGCAGTGGAACGATGATACAGTAGAAGTTGTATCGGCCGACACATCGGCTCATATCGCCATGGCTAGCCCTGATACCAATTGGCCACACGAAGAAGTCGAATGTATATCAGGAAAGGCCTTGAATTGCGATTTTATCTGCGTCGAGAAGTCAGGATTCAAACCGATCAGCATCAAACCCAATACGTTTGATCGGACAGACGAAGTAGTAAGAAGATGGAGTCCAAGACATTAGCAAAGCTGCAGGAAAAGGCAAGAAGCTATCGGCAAGAAGAATACGAAGAAGCTGTTGAGGATTTTGAAGAAGAAAGAAAAGGGTTAGGGTTTACGTCTGCCGATTTGCTCGAAGAGATCGATATTGGGGAAGATGATAGCAAAAGACCAACGTTTGTAAGTGCTAAATTAGAACCCAGTTATAAAGCAAAGTTGGTCGAAATACTCAAGAAATATAAAGATTGCTTTGCATGGGAGTATTATGAGATGCCAGGTTTAAGCCGACAGCTAGTCGAACATCGGCTACCCATAAAACCTGGGTATCGGCCATTCAAACAGTACCCTAAGCGATTTAATCCTATGTTGTATGACGCTATAAAGGAAGAAGTAGGACGATTGCTAGAGGCAAAGTTCATCCGGCCTTGCCGATACGCTGAATGGGTCTCAAACATCGTTCCTGTAAAAAAGAAAAATGGCAAACTCAGGGTGTGTGTTGATTTTAGAGATTTAAACAAGGCCACACCAAAAGATGAGTACCCGATGCCTATAGCCGATATGCTTATCGATGCTGCATCCGGAAATAAAATCATAAGTTTTTTGGATGGAAATGCCGGATACAATCAGATATTCATGGCCGAAGCCGATATACCCAAAACAGCTTTCAGATGCCCGGGAGCTTTGGGGCTATATGAGTGGAAAGTTATGACCTTCGGTTTAAAAAATACCGGCGCCACTTATCAGCGCGCTATGAACCATATTTTCCATGATTCAATCGGCAAAATTGTGGAGATATACATTGACGACGTGGTAGTAAAGTCTAAAGAAGACTGGCAACATTTAACCGATCTGGAGAAGATGTTCGAGAGCACAAGGTTACATGGGTTAAAAATGAACCCTCTCAAGTGTGCTTTCGGAGTATCGGCTGGACAATTTCTTGGGTTTACAGTACATGAAGGAGGGATTGAAGTAAACCAAGCCAAAGTAAAAGCTATAGCCGATACTAGACCGCCGACAAGCAAAAAGGAGTTGTAAGTATTGATAGGGAAAATCAACTACTTACGACATTTCATTTCGAACTTGTCAGGACGTATTCGGGCTTTCACACCTCTGCTGAAAATTAAAGACGACCAAGAATTTAAGTGGGGAGCCGATCAACAAAAGGCCTTCGATGACATAAAAGTTTATCTGATGAGTCCACTAGTGTTGGCCGCACCGAAGCATGGTATACCTTTTAAACTATATATATCGGCTGAAGGTGATACAATTGGGGCAGTCTTAACACAAGAAGCCGATAGGAAGGAACGAGCAATATTTTATTTAAGCCGACACCTTTTAGATGCAGAAACCAGGTATCCCCTAGTAGAAAAATTGTGCCTATCTTTGTATTTTGCTTGCACTAAATTAAGGCATTATATGCTGGCATCGAGATGCATCATAATCTGCAAAACCGATATAATCAAGTACATACTATCTGCACCGATTTTGCGAGGTCGGCTTGGTAAATGGGCATACGCCTTGACTGAGTTCGACTTGACATATGAATCGGCTAAATCTGTAAAAGGCGGTGTCAGCCGATTTTATCGCAGGAAGTGAGACATTAACAGGATCGACCGATGTAGCTCCTTGGCAGTTATATTTCGACGGATCCGTTTGCCAGGAAGGTGAGGGCATCGGTGTAATATTGATTTCACCTAAAAGACAGGAGTACAACTTCATGTATCGGTTGAAAGGCCGATGCTCGAATAATCAAGCAGAGTATAAAGCGTTGCTAAGAGGGCTGCAATTACTAGACAGCGTCGGGGTAAAAGACGTTGAAGCTTTCGGGGACTCAATGTTAATTGTACAACAAGTCAAGGGTGAATACCGATGCAATGATGATGCACTAACCCAATATTTGCAGCAATGCCTCCAGATTATCGAGACGTTTACTACATTTTTCATAGAACATATCCCCAGAGAAGCTAATGACAAAGCAAACCAATTGGCACAATGTGCATCAGGATGCAGGATTGGAAGCCGACAGGAACCAATCGAGCTAAACGTTTGGCCGATTTTATGTGTCCACCCTATCGACTGGAGAAAAGAAATACAAGATTATTTGTCAGACCCATCTAAGCCGACTGAGCAGAAGGTCAGGCGCAAAGCACTCAAATATGTTCTGCTGGAAAGTGTATTGTACTTTCGAACCATGGAAGGCTTATTGCTAAGATGCCTGGGAATTGAAGAAGCCAAAATAGCAATGGGAGAAGTCCATGAAGGGATTTGTGGATCACATCAATCGGCCCATAAAATGAAATGGATACTGAGACGAACGGGATATTTTTGGCCGACGATGTTAGAAGACTGCTTCAAATACTATAAAGGATGCCAAACATGCCAAAAGTTTGGTAACATACAGTCAGCACCAGCATCGACTTTGCATCCGATCATCAAACCATGGCCATTTAGGGGATGGGGTATAGACATAATCGGCCAGATATTTCCGTCATCAAGCAGAGGACATAAATTCATCCTTGCAGCCACAGATTATTTCTCAAAGTGGGTTGAGGTTGTACCACTCAGGAAAGTTACTAGCAGAGAGCTGATCGACTTTGTAAATGAACACATCGTCCATCGGTTTGGAATCCTGCAAACGATCACTACCGATCAAGGAACTGTGTTCACGTCAAAGGAGTTCAAAGACTTTGCAGAAGGTCTTGGAATAAAACTACTCAACTCCTCCCCTTATTATGTTCAGGCCAATGGGCAGGCCGAGTCGTCAAACAAAACCTTAATAAAGTTAATAAAAAGAAAAATTGAGTAAGAGCCAAGGAAGTGGCATTCAACGCTATCGGAAGCCTTATGGGCTTATCGGCTATCTCATCACGGATCGACTAAATTATCACCCTTCCAGTTGGTATATGGACAAGAAGCCGTCTTACCCGTGGAAATCAACATCGGCTCAGTAAGGCTATTTAAACAAGACGAGGTGCCAGCCGATGAGTACAAATAGGCAATGCTTGACAATCTGGATGACCTAGCCGAATTAAGGCTGATTACGCTAGATCGGCTTAAGAGGAATAAGGAAAGGGTCGCCAGGTCATATAATAAAAAGGTGATTTGGAAATCTTTTAATCAAGCCGATTTGGTCTGGAAAACCGTGCTGCCAATAGGTTCTAAGGACAGTCGATTCGGCAAGTGGTCTCCAACGTGGGAAGGTCCTTACGAGATAAATCGGCCAATTGGTGGAAATTCATATATACTGGAGTCCTTAGACGGATTCGTACTACCTAAAGCAATCAACGGAAAATACTTAAAGGCGTATTACCCCATCATATGGATTGGGTCTTAACCACAAAGAGAACATCAAGAATCAATTACCAAAGCATGTGCATATAAAATCGGTTATACGACCGATCAAATCAGATTCAGACAACCATCACGAATTAAAACATTGTTCACAAAAAATCGGCCACATAATCCGACATGATTGGCAGTTCCAGCATGCAAGTTAAAAACATTACACTCGATCCGCAAATGGGCTCCTAGACCCGACAAAGCCGCCGCCGCCTTCCCAATGGTAGTCTGGATACTGTCAACAAGCTTGTCATCAGCCTTCGTGTCACCCGGAATCGGGACCACTTTGGCCGATTGAATCTTCACCTGAGCAAAGACTTCGCCAATCTGTTTTTTCTTGGCTACCAAAGAAGAAGCCGATTCAGTATTCTTGGATTGGCAACCGGTTAGATCCTTGGTCACTAGGGCTAGTTGCTCCTCCAACTTGGCCTTGGCCGTCTCCAACTCTTGAGCTCTGCCTTTGCCCAGCTTTAAGGCGGCGGTGCCTTGGTCGTAGTCCTTTTTCAGAAGCTTCGCGTTAACCACCAGATCATCCAAGACCTTCTGATCGGCCTTTTGTGCTTCCCTCCTGGCGATTTCGGATCTGGCCGCTTCCACCGCTTCCCTTCTACTATCCAGGTGACAGACGTCCAGGAGAGCATTCATTGCTTCTTGAGGGAGATCGGCTTGGACGGCTGCCATTGCATTCCTGAGCGATTGAGTGTTTTCCAAAAGTCTCACCTCGGGTTGCATAACCTCATGAAGAAGATGGTTAAGTCTTTCCTGCATGCCTGGCTCGGAAGTAACAGCGGCCGACGCAGTAATGGAAGCATCAAGGATTCGCCTAATGTCGGCCGGGTAATCGTCTGTAGCTATCACCTCAGGGTCGCTCAGGTCATCCAAAGTAAACCCGAGAAGGTTAGCAGGGTCGGTAGAGTCGAGGAGATCGGCACAACAACCTGCAGTGATGGCACAAAGAGAAGCACCGGGACAAGCAGAAGGAAGGGCCGAAGATGTGCCTTGAAGATCGGCTATGACCCTTGCTACTTCACCGAAGGCGATTGCTGAAAAAATAAAATGAAATTTGTTCAGACTACTTGTCATAAGAACACTATTTAAAAAAGGGACGGGATCAGGATTACATCAGTAGCCGATTGCTCCGGAGAGTGATCGGCCGAGCGTCTCGCGGATCTAGGGGATGGCCTATTAGACCCCCTCCTCCTCTCTAAAAATACCAAGAGTTAACATTGCGCCAGTGAAGAAAAAGGAAACGGGAGCCGATATGGAGAAACAAATTACTCGGGCGACGCTGGCCAGCTAAGTCCGACAAGGGCGGACCACGGATGCCCAAGTTACCCGAAGCATACCCGGTGGTACCCACCGATCGCCTTGGCCGCCTCTCGCCGACTACTTCCGAGTGCAATCGCGATCGGCCGCAGCTTGCACCAACGTCTCAGAATAAATTGCTCTGCAAAAGACAGAGATTAGTATTATCCAATCGAATAACGAACGATACCAGGATAAAACTCTAGTACCTCGGCTACCGATGAATTGGTATAACCCGAACTTTCACTTGAGCTGCTTGTGGATGCTACCGTCGGTCTATGAAAGTTAGGTAAAAATTGGGAAAGGATTGCCGATGGTGTCCTATCCATCAAAAGGTCATCAGATATCGAAGACCACCAGTTAGAAAATGCGCTTGACCGACGGTTATTGAGGATAAAATGGGGCATATGGACGATTTGGAATTATCGGTAAGTTCAAGAACAACCCGGCCGCTACAGTTGGTCACTCTCGTGCGAGGTTCGATACGCTCAAGGAGAGAGAAGCTGGGAATAGCTTGACCAAAGCCCAATCAAGCGAGCATAAATAGAAGGATGGTAAAACTCATATGATGGTTGGAAAGTTCGATTCTGGAATTCAAACCGACATGGAAGATACAAGGGGAAACAAAGATTTTGTATAAATCCAAAGTCGATTGGCATCGGCTACTATCGGCCAAATGAAGAAAAGAAGGCCAAGGATAATCATTGCGTCAAGATAACTAAAAAGTCATGTTGACCAAAAGACGACCGATCTAAGGTCGTGAAGAAAGAGAGGTATTTATGCATAGCTGCAGGAGTAATTTTTGATCGTGCGTAACACATAATGAAGTTCTCCCGTAGGATCGGTGGTCAGTATAAGTGGGGATTGTATCTTCCGGTAATCTTCACGAGGAAAAGCCGATTGATCCATAGGTCGAGAAAGAAAGGATCGTAGAACATACAAGACAACCAAGTTTGGATGAACCACAAGGGCCCCTATGTTGCCAACAACAAAATCGGCAAAGCCGTAAAACAATCGGCCGGATAAAATGCATCGCTTGGAATACGGCACCCGTAAATAGCTTTCCTAATGCAAGGTGGCGACCCTCTACCGCTTGTTCTCGCCACTAGCCGATAAGTCCGGTCGGGCCGAGGGAAACACCACGTAAAAGGAACCGATCCAACCAGAGGTTAAGGAAGGCTACGTGTTCTTCATCCGATACAAGCCCATTAACTTTGTTGTTATTTTGAATATATCTGCGCCAGCCCTCCCCTTTCTTATGGGTTAGCTTATAGTGGGGCTTGCCGCTAAAAGCCGACAACTGGTCTCCGTCTGGTCTGAGGCAGCATAGCTGGGCGACGTCAAGGAGAGTTGGGCCGATCGGACCGGTCCTAAAAAGGAAAGCGTTGAAAGAATCGGACCAGAAATAAGAAGCCGATGCTACCAAGGGCTCATTAGCTTCGTGGTTGGCCAAACTCAGGAAGACACTCGGCTATACCCAACCTCTCCCACTCCGCTGCGTTTAGGCCGAGACTACGATAGACCATGACCGCCACCCCTTGAGAGCCGTGGGCCAAGCTCGGAAGCTTTTGTCCCATTCTTTTATGTTGTAGCCAGCGGCCGACAAGGGAAGCCTAGGGATTTCTTCGTTGATCACAGAATCGGACGTTACGATTCCTATCGGTCCTAAGAAGAACTGATCGGAACTCTGAGGGATTGGTATAAATACCTGAGTTGGGTCCATAATAGCCGATCGGAGATGAAAGGGACTTGACGAGAAAAGGGAGAAAGGCCGATCGCTTGCGATACGAGAGCCCGAAGACGTGAAAATGACCGTGGGGGGACCCCCTATTTATACGACAGTAAAAAGGAGGCGAGCAGGCGGGAACAGTTGTGCATTTAAAACGCACCGAGATTTTCACGGCACAGTTAATGGGGTAGTTCCCGAAAAGGATTCTTCTGTAAAGCCAATACGAATGAGAGACCGATGGATTCTTTTTGGAAAATGACAAGTCATCTTCCAAAAACGGGGGGCATATGTTTGCACCAAAATTTGGCATATATTGGAATCAGTCTGAATCGGAAAAGAAACGTTCGTATAGAAAGGAATCGGAAAAGGAATCCGTTTCTAAAAAGAAAAGAAATCAGACCGGAGGCCGATACGGGTGAACTCACCGTATCCATGTACAACTCGGATCGGCCAGGTGTGTTATAAAAGGGGATAGATGTCAAACGAAAAGGGCAATCAATCAATCCAACACACAAGATCTACTTTTTACAACCCCTTTTACATCGTATTTCTAGCTTTATAGACCTCCTTACAAGTCGACGGAATCAACATAGTTGCGCATCGCCGATTGTTGGTTTTAGCCAATTTCACCAGGTTCGATCTGCTTTGCTTTGCCGCGCATCGCCTTCCCAAAGCCGATTTTACCTTGTATCCGGATTAACTATAACTGGTTGATCTAGTCATCTCCTAATCGGTCTTCAGCCGACTAGTGTTAAGCCGATAATCTTTGTTTATCGGCTTTGATCAAATTGCAAATTCTACCTTGTCAATTTCAGGTCAAATTGACTGGCACGCTCAGCAAACTCGGCGTTTGTCTGTGTGTTCGAGGCTAAGAACCCTGCTTCACGTTTTTAGCGCGAACAGTTATGTATCTGGCTCCCTCATGTTAAATAAAGCTATAAATTCCATTGACTTGTGATCTGTCTCGATTATCGTGGAACTATAAGTAGTTCCGAGTGGTTACGTCCTGAGTAAAATAGCGTCTATCCCAAATTGCGCTGGTACAAATTTTTCAGAAACGCACGCTCGTGATGAAACCACAGCGAGTTGCATGATTTGACAGCCGAAAGTTGTATCAGCACAGGAGAAAAGGGGAGACGAGGACACAAGAAACACAAACCACTCGGGCGTGCTGGTTCACGGTTGCCGAACGATTCCGGATGCAAAAACCCTAGTCGGTAGTCCCTAGCTAGCTAAGTTCAGTCCTCTGGTACTCCGCGTGCGGAGGGTTGGAAAAATCAGCAAGGGCACACATCGAAAATCAGGGACATAACATCCAGGAGAGTTCACGCAGCAGCTATTTACACAATAATTTACACATTTTATTTCATATTAATAATTTACATTGTTAAGGGGCAGAGGAAGCTAGGTACTGCGAGTGCGGCCCAAGGCCTCGAGGATCCGCCCGCGCGATCGCCTCAAGAGATGGCACGAGGCGGAAGAGAGCCTCGACGGTAGTGGCGTCGCGGCGCTCCCGCCCAAGGATCTCCTTGATGACGTCCGCCACCTCCTCCAGCGCCGGAACAACGTCGATCAGTGCAGCGATGGCAGCCATGAGAGCGAAGTCGAGGTCTTTCCACAGTTCGGCATTCTCCGGGTCAGTGTACTCCATTGGGCTCAAGAAGAGGATGATCGCTCTATGAGCGGTAACATCCTGTTTATAAGCCAAATCCCGTGCCAAAAATCGAGACGTTCGGGATATACCATCGAAGCATCGTAGCATTAAAGAGGCACAGAACACAAAGCGGTTTCAAGAGTACCGAAGCAGATCAACATGTTGACCAAAACGAAAGGATATTTTACAAGACACGTGGCAATGTGTGGCTTCCCGCTTACCTGTTTCAACTAAGCGGTAAACCGGGGGCTACACCTGGCAATCCTAGAGACTGCGAAGTAATGGAGCTTTGAACAAAGCGTGACAGGAGCTTTGAATAAAGCGTGACAGTCTGAGCGCTCAGAATGCTTGGTAATAAAAGACTAGTCGAGCACTACGGCGAGCTTCAGCCACTCGGAAAAGCGTGTTTGGGACCAAAAGGTCACAAGCCAAGTCTCGATGCTCGAGAGCTGGAGCAGTCGGGCAAAACGACAAACTTCGGCCACTCCGAAAAGCGTGTTTGGGACGAAAAGGTCATGAGCTGAGTCCCGGCGCCCGGGGGCTGGACCAGTCGGGAATCTTGCTCAAACAGAAAGGATTATTCTATGAACCAACAGACCAAGAAAAGAAGAAAAAGGACAAGCCGCGCTGCAGTTTTGGACAAAAGCCAGTGTTTCAGTGAAGGTTTACATCGACTCAAAACTCAAAGTTTTCTAACAACACTTGGGACGTGCTGGAGACATCTTCAAGAAGCGCATCAGCCTTGTCCTCATCACAGGCAAATCCCTCCTTGATGGCCTCAAGGTCGATCCGCAAATAATGAGACTTGACCACTACGAGTGCCTGGTTGGCGCTCATGGTCGCCGACTCCTTCACGTATGATTTGACCTTGTCAGCTCCCCCCAAAAGGAGAGGGATAGCGTCGTCTTCTTGGTTGGGATCGACCTCCTCGGGGAGCAGAAGTTGAAGAACCGGCTCACAGGCGTTCCTGAGTGTAAGGTGCATCCGTTCGGCGGCCTTCACCTGCCCGTTCAGGACTTCGAACTGGGCAAATGCCCTCTTTTTGTATTCTGCACACCAGCCGGACTATTGACCAAAAAAGAGCAACCAGTTCAAAGGGAGCAATGTAGAGTTAAGCAGTTCACCTTTCAGCTCCTCCCGAGCCTTCTCCAAGCCAGTCTGAGCCTGGAGCGCAGATTTCTTTGAAGCCCTCAATTGTGCCTCGAGCTCAGCAACAGTCAAGTCACGTGCTAATGCGCACGGAGTCAGTCTAGTTGCAGACAAGAAGAAAAAGAGAGCCAACTGAGCTCGGAGGAAACCATACCTTCGAGCAACCCTAAAAGATCCATTTTCTCCTCGCGCAGAGCCCGGCATTGATCTTCAAGAGTATGAATTGCCTTCCATTTCTCCTGGATGAGCTCGTTCAGCTTGCCTTCATATTCCTGGTGGGTCTTGAGCTTGGGCAGCACGACCTTGAAGAGCTTAGATCTTTTCTCGGAGCGCGTGCCTATGTCCTAAATACCACGAGGGAACGCCGCGAAAAATTCAGTGCCCGGTGATTACACAAAGGGGAGAAAGGGGAGTCGGCAACCTACCCGAACCAGCTGCGACATCTTGTCAGTAAGTTCAGATGACTCGTTCTGCGGCCACCTCCTCTCCTTCCTCCTCCTCGAGTCCCTCCCAATCGGAGTCTCCCTCCCGCCACATGGCCTGGACCGGAGACTCTGGAAGAGGGCCGAGCGGCGGGGGCACCCGAGGTATCTCCTCTACCGCAGGAGAGGAACCACCGGCAGGTTCATCAGACGCAGGGCCAGTCGGCGATGCAGGGCCAGCACCACCGGGCGAAGGAGGTGGCGTTTGCTCGGCCGGAGTCTTAAGCCTGAAAAGGTTAGAAGATTGCCTAGAGGGGGGGTGAATAGGCTAATTTTAAATTAAAACAATTTGTTGCAGCGGAAAAGGGTCGGATATTCCGAATTAATATCGGAACTTCCGAAAACTTCGTAACTTCAGTCATTACTACGGACTATCCTAACAGCAAGTTACTTAAAGGGTCAAGTAGAATGAGCTAGACGACCACTAGCTCTAGACAACCAAAAAGGGCACTAACAAAGATCAATAAAATTAAACAAGCAACTAGAGACAAGATAGAACACAAAAGTTTGATTCCCGGAGTTCGGATCCTTGAGGGGATCGTACATCTCCGTTGAGGAGGCTCCAGAGAGCCCGGGTCTTTTCCAACCCTTTCCTCCCAAACCTCGGTCACACTTGAGGCTTAGTTCCACTATTGGTTCCTTTCCTTTCGGAGGCGGAGCCGGCCTTCACAAACTTCTCACGGCTTCCCACAATCGTTGGGGGCTCGTGAGCGACGCCTAGCCGTCTAGGAGTCCTTCAACCTCCAAGAGTAATGAATGCACTCGAATCTCGATCTTGGAGAGGTTCTCTACTTTTTCAAGATGAATACCAACTTAACCCTTGACTTTCAATCACACACGACAAACTCTCACTCACTAAATGATCCCTAAGATCAAGGAGGAGAGAAAGCTCAAAGGATGCTCTAGAGAATACTCAAGAAGCTCAAGTGAATAGCAAAAGCAAGTGTGTAACCAGCAAAAGGAGTGGGAGAGGGGTATTTATAGTTTTGGATCAAAACTAGCCGTTACCCTCAAGACTCAAATTTCACATCGGAATGTCCGAAACGAACTTCGGAACATCCGATGCGTGCAAACTACCAGAAATTGGAAAGCTTCCAACGGTCGAAAACAACAAGCATCGGAAAGTCCGATAGCAACTTCGGAACATCCGATGACACCCAGAGAGGGAACCCAACTAAACAAGCTAAGTCCACATCGGAATATCCGATATAAAATATCGGAATATCCGAAATAAACAGAGAGTTCCCAGACAGGAAAACGACCTCATCGGAACTTCCGAAGTGGCGACTTCGGACGATCCGAACCAAAGCAGAGCACTCTAAAACAGGATGTAACACATCGGAACTTCCGAAGTGGCGACTTCGGACAGTCCGAACCAAACAGAGAGCTCCCAAACTAAAACACAGCAGGTATCGGAACATCCGAAACAGTACATCGGAATGTCCGACCCTAACAGAACACAACGGACTAAAGCACAACTACACTTGAACTTACGAAACATCGGAATGTCCGATACAACATCGGAACATCCGACTAGAAAATTTAACACAAGCTCATTCCGAAGCTAGAGAAAACACTTCTAACTCTTGAGAAACTCGACTAAATTCATCTTGAGTGAGGAGAACATCTCTAAGTCAATTTCAATGCATCCCTCTTAATAGTACGGCATTCCTACGACTCAAAGGATTAAACTAACAAGCTTTGAAAATCGTTTTTCTTACTCAACACCACTAGGGGACACTTCACGTACCAAGATGATCTCTTCTTGAAGCATTCTTTGCTCATAAACTAGTTGAACACATTAGATTAGAATCGCTTGTCATTAATCACCCAAAACACTTTTAGGGGCCTAGATGCACTTTCAATCTCCCCTTTTTGGTGATTGATGACAACACGATTAAAGACAGAATTTATAAAGCATATGAGAGAATGAATATAGATTTTAACTCCCTCAAGTTGTGCATTGAAAAAGGATCTGAGAACAAATGCACCTTTCGAGAGAAAAGAATATGAGAGAGCTCCCCCTATATCCTTGCATAAGAGATTAACACACAATTGACAGGATAAGCAATATGAGTAATTTAAACAAGTAACAACCAACGAGTCAACTAAGATCTCCAAGCAACAACGATAAAGAGAATAAACGCGATAAACATTCAACAACGAAGTTTTAAACCAGATAAACTAAGTTCCAAGTTCACGGACTCAGCGACTTTGATTGATAAATTTGTCATCTCTCCCCCTTTGGCATCAAGCACCACAAAGGATAGATAGAGAGAGAGATGGAGAAACTAATCGCACTCTCTGATGCAGCTTCATCTGACCCAGATTCTTCGTCGTCATCCTCGGACTCTGACGCATCAGGAGCTGGAGCAAAAGGGTCCTCGATCTCTTCCTCACTGTCCTCGTCCTCTGAACACTCCAGATTGAGATGCCTTTGGATGTCCTTGAGTCGCTTTGTATTCTTTTTCTGCTTTTCTTTATTGCTCTTGCAAAGAACAAAAATTGACTTCAGAGCTCGCAGAATAGGTGAAGAAGATCCGCTGGGAGCAGCAGCTGAAGGAGTAGCAGCAGAAGAGGTAGTCCTCCTGGTGGAAGCCCTGGTGGCTCGCTGAGATGGGGCCTTGATTGCCCTGACTTGAAGCGCCACATGCTTTCCATCACACTCAAACCATTGCTCGATTACTTGTTCTATCAAATGCATGATGAATGGAGCGTATCCACGCCTTCTTCTCGCTCCTGACCGTGAGTCTGATCTCATTCCAGATAAAGTCAAAGACATCAAAGGGCCTCTGACCATCTTGCATTCTGCTCAGAAGGTTCCTTGTGAATGATAGTACATGAGATGCATCTCCCTCCTTTGGAGCTAGAGTCTTCCTGAACAACCTGTTGAGAATAGCAAAGAAAGGCTTCATCCCCTTGGTGTCGCCTGGCTCAAACTCTGCATTCTCCTCATACAAGAAATTCAGATTTGATGCACCAAGAGAGACCTCATTGTGGATCTGATCTCTGTCCCTGGAGTCTGCTTCTGTGAAATCAAGTAACCTGGCAAACTGAACATATGTAGTTTCATACCAAGTTCCCTCAGTCATCCAATGGAGAGTAGAGACTCGATCCCTGGAGACATACATTGTAGCATAGAACTGAGCTATGATCTCTATGTTCCAATCATGCTGAAAAGCCATGATTCTTTTGGTGCCAGTTCTTTCACAAGCTGCAATAACTTCATTGAATATGGCATCATCTGCTGCTGCCATATACTCCCAATCAACACATTGCATTTGGATAACAGGATTCTTTCTAGGATAGATGACTGAAGCATAAAAGTCTCTTTGAAAGAACGCCCGTAAACGAGAGTCGAGGAAAACTCGTCATTCCTCTTGGGGTTCTCTTCACGAGCTCTTCTCACTTGTGCCGCTTTCCTTTGTAGTTCACTGCTTCCTCTGCAGCCTAGGGTTCCTCTCAGCGGTCTCAATCTCGGCATGTCTCTAGCCTCGAGATCCCGAGGCACCTGCAATACCTTTGCCTTTCCTAGAGGGTAGTGGTGCTCCACGAGGCACATTTATCGCCTGAGCGGCTGAGCAAAGCAGGTTCACCGATTGTAATGCCTGGTTGAGATCCTCGAGCCGAGGCTCGCTTTGTTCTTGCCCCGCTTGGAGTTTTGCGCTTTGATCGTAAGTGACCTTAGCCGGATCCTGAGGAGGCTGATCACCCTGACTTGGGTCCATTTGAGAAAGCTGACAAGGAATAGATTGATAAGATAAAAGAAACTAGAGAGAACACTGGTTTTAGTGCTGTCCTGTCAACATCGGACATTCCGATTTAATATCGGAAATTCCGACTTTACATCGGAAGTTCCGACAGAGAATTTCGGAAGTTCCGATATATTCGGTACAACCCTAAAACTAGGATTCCAACCAGATTAACCAAAGGAATTCGATAAAACTTGAGATCTAGGCGAGGATACACTAGAGCAACAAGTCTACCGAAAGATATGATCAAGAATTTCATAAAGAGGAATAATCTCGAGATTGGGGATCTAGGTTTACCTGAGAAAACGAAAAACAAGATTAACACGAGAAGAGATCCTCCAAGCCGAGGTAAAATCATCCTTGGAGAGAGATCGGAGTTTCCGTAGGCTCGGAGACTCCGAAGACGACAAGAGATGAAAAGAGGAGAACCGTACGGAGGCTAAGGAATAAAGAAATGAGGGGAGGGAGCCAACCGAACCGTCCTTTTCAACAGATTACACAAACTTCTAAGTTCAACTTTGGTTCGGAAGTTCAAAGGTCCTGATTTCCAGGAAAGTCGGAAGGTCCGATATAGGATATCGGATGTTCAAGTGTTCAAGTTTCCAAATAACCGAAGTTGAGCAGGATTCGGATATTCCGATATAAATATCGGATATTCCGAAGAGTTGAAAAACACAGAATTCGGATATTCCGATGATACGATCGGAAATTCCGAAGAGTTTATTTTTCCAGCTGACAAGGAGAAAAAGATTGGATTTCTGAGATGGAAGAAATTGAGACTTTGAGACAGTGAACTCGGCAGTCATCCTACTTGTGATTAGAGAACATAGCAACAACCAAAGCAATGATCACAAGTGGAATGACCGAAGATGCAAATACCAAGAAGACTTTTTCAAAGACATATAATTAATTTTTGCAATCCTTTTATTTTGAATTTACCAAGAATAGTAACTATATATGCGAGCAAGATGTCAAGTCACATTCCGATAGTCTAGGATGTTTAGCTCACTTCTCAATTCGCAAAATCTTTTCTCATCAAGAGGTTTGGTGAAGATATCGGCCAATTGTTTCTCGGTTCTCACATAGGTAATGTCAATGTCTCCTTTCAGTGAGTGATCACTAAGAAAGTGGTGACGGATATCTATATGCTTGGTCCGGGAGTGTTGGACGGGATTATTGGCTATTTTGATAGCACTCTCATTGTCACATAAGAGTGGAACTCTATCCAACTTTAGTCCAAAATCCTTCAAGGTTTGCCTCATCCATAGCAATTGTGCACAACAACTTCCGCGGCAATATATTCAACCTGCGGTGGATAGAGCTAATGAGTTTTGTTTCTTTGAGGACCAAGCTACTAGTGATCTACCTAGAAATTGGCAAGTCCTCAAGTACTTTTTCTATCCACTTTACAACCCGCATAGTCAGCATCCGAATATCCAATCAAATTGAATTTTGATCCTTTAGGATACCAAAGCCCTAAATTAGGTGTGTGAACTAGATATCTAAGAATCCTTTTCACGGCTACTAGGTGACACTCTTTCGGAGCGGCTTGAAATCTTGCACACATGCAAACACTAAGCATAATATCAGGCCTAGATGCACAAAGATAAAGCAATGAACCTATCATGGATCGATATACCTTTTGATCCACGGGATTACCTTCCTCATTTAGACCAAGATGTCCGTTTGTAGCCATGGGTGTGTGAATAGGTTTGGCGCTCTCCATGTCAAACTTCTTGAGCATGTCCTTGATGTACTTTGTTTGACACAAGAATGTCCCTTCCTTGAGTTGTTTGATTTGAAATCCGAGGAAGAACTTTAGCTCGCCCATCATAGACATCTCAAACCTCTTTGTCATTAACCTACTAAATTCCTCACAAAAGTTTTTATTAGTGGATCCAAATATAATGTCATCGACATATATTTGGCACACGAATAGATCATTATCAACATATTTTGTGAAGAGAGTAGGATCGACTTTACCAATTTCGAAACCCTTTCTAATAAGAAAATCCTTAAGGCATTCATACCATGCTCTAGGTGCTTGCTTAAGCCCGTAGAGCGCCTTATGGAGTTTATAGACATGAGTAGGGTTTTTGTAATCCTCCATTCCCGGCGGTTGCTCAACGTAAACCAATTCGGCGATTGGACCATTTAGGAATGCACTCTTCACGTCCATTTGATAAAGCTTGAAATCATGGTGAGTAGCAAATGCAACCAATATACGAATTGACTCTAATCTAGCAACTGGAGCATAAGTCTCACCAAAATCCAAACCTTCGATTTGAGTGAATCCTTGAGCTACCAACCGAGCTTTATTTCTTGTGACAACTCCGTTCTCGTCTTGTTTGTTGCGGAAGACCCATTTGGTTCCAATCACGTTTTGATTTGGTCTTTCCACCAACGACCACACTTTGTTTCTAACGGTTGTTGAGCTCTTCATGCATTGCCATTACCCAATCCGATCTTTTAGTGCATCTTCCACCTTCAATGGTTCCAAGGTAGACACAAAAGAGTAATATTCACAAAAATTAGCTACTCTTGAGCGTGTAGTTACCCCCTTTTGAATGTCACCTAGAATGTTGTCGACGGGGTGGTCTCTTTGAATACTTTGATGCACCCTCGGATGTGGCATTTGAGAGACATGTTGGATTGGTTCAAGGTCTTCATCTTGAGCATCCTCCAAGAGTTTGCTTGAACTGTCTTGAGGAATATTTATATTTTGATTTGAGGTAGGAGGCTCAACTTGCATAGAGGAATTGTCTTGATGCTCCTTTTCTTGCGGCCTCACTTCACCTATAGCCATCTTCTTGATTGCAATGCTTGGCTCCTCCTCATTTTCTAACATATTTAAATCAACTTGCTCTACTTGAGAGCCGTTAGATTCATCAAATGTCACGTCTCTCGCTATTTCAACGCAACCCGAGGTTTTGTTGAAAACGCGATAGGCATAGGCATTTGATCCATATCCTAGCAAGAAACCTTCATCGATCTTAGGAGCAAATTTGGAGTTCTTGGGTTTCTTGTTAAGAATGAAACATTTACTACCGAAAACTCTAAAATATGAAACATTTGCTTTGTTACCGGTAAGAAGTTCGTATGCTGTCTTCTTCAAGATCTTGTGGAGATATAATCGGTTGATAGCATGGCACGCGGTGTTGACGGCTTCCGCCCAAAAATGATCGGAGATCTTGTACTCGTCAAGCATTGTCCTTGCCATCTCAATCAAAGTCCGATTCTTCCTTTCTACCACTCCATTTTGTTGAGGGGAGTATGGAGCGGAGAACTCGTGCTTGATTCCTTCTTCATCAAGGAATTCTTCGACTTGAGTATTCTTGAATTCACTTCCATTATCGCTTCGAATCTTCTTGATCCTCAACTCGAATTCATTTTGGGCTCTTCTTGCAAACTTCTTGATTATCCCTTGTGTCTCACTTTTCTCTTGCAAAAAGAACACCCACGTGAAGCGAGAAAAATCATCAACAATAACTAAACCATACTTGTTACCTCCGATGCTTATATAAGCAACGGGTCCGAAGAGGTCCATGTGTAGAAGCTCCAATGGTTTTGTCGTCGTCATGATGTTTTTCGCGGGATGACGCGCTCCAACTTGCTTTCCGGCTTGACAAGCGCTACAAATCCTATTCTTCTCAAACTCAACATTCGTTAGTCCAATGATGTGATCACCTTTTAGAAGCTTATCGAGATTTCTCATGCCAACATGAGCTAGCCAGCGATGCCACAACCAACCCATGCTAGACTTTGCCATTAAGCATGTTTGAAGTTTAGCGCTATTTGAGTTGAAATCAACCAAATAGAGCTTACCCTTCAAATATCCTTTAAAGGCAATTGAGGAATCATCTCTTTTAAAGATGGTCACATCCATATTAGTAAATAGACAATTATAGCCCATTTCACAAAGTTGTGATACTGAATGACAAGTTGTAATTTAAAGATTTAACTAGGAGAACATTGGAAATTGAATGATCATTAGAAATAGCAATTTTACCTAATCCCATTACCTCACCTTTACCATTATCACCAAACACAATATTTTCATATTGTGACCTTTCTCATCAAAAGATGAAAACATTTTCTTTTCTCCGGTCATGTGGTTTGTGCAACCACTATCAAGCACCCAACTTGATCCCCCGGAGGTATAATCCTACGAAAACACATCAAGTCTTGTTCTTAGGTACCCAAATCTTTTGGGTCCTTGCATGTTAGTAATCAAAACTTTTGGTACCCACACTTTCTTTTGCTCACATCATTAGAGTTGTGGGCACTGACAAAATGAGCAACCACTTTACCACGGTGGTTTCTCTTCAATACATAAGAAGCAAAGTGAATGGAATGAGATGTATGACATTGAGGATGCTTCTTTGAATCTTGCCGGTTTTGATGACTTGTGTGGTGGTCAATGGTTGTTTGTCATTTCCTTTGACAAACTTGATGCATTCCTTGCCTTTTACCACCACACGGTCATTTCCTTTACACTCGTACTTATCATATCCTAGCCCTTCTTTGTTTTTGTTGCCTCGACCATTTATGGTCTTGTATAGGGCATCCTTGGATTGATAAGTTTTCATGCAACCGTATCTAACCAAGGCACTTAATCTCTCGTTTTCGCTTTTTAATACTTGCACAAATTGAGAGTTAGAAGTACAAGCATTAATATCAACATTATAGCATCGAGAGCAACCATTGCTAGTGGAAGGAATAGAAGCCATTGAAGAATTAACAATTGGAGAATTAAGATCATTAAGAGATTCAATTTGCACTTCAAGAGCTTGAAGATTGTTTTCTAGACTTATGACATTCTCTTGAAGTGACTCATTTGAACCCTTAAGTAATGTTATTGAATTATTAGCCAAATCAAGCTTTTTGGTTAACAATTCAATTGTCTCCTTTTCTTTTGTAAGGACCTTCTCGAGAGCAAGATTTTTCTTCTTTTCACAAATTAGCAACTCTTCTTGCTTCTCGAGAGTTTCCTCTTGGCTATCTATTCTTTTCAATAGTTTATGGATCTTATCAATAGCCGTTTTGCTTAAATCACAAAATAGAGCATCATCATCATCATTGTCATCACTATCCAATTCACTATCACTACTCGGAGGTTTTGACTTAGTCATTACCTTCCGCCCTTTTGCCATGAGACAAGCGGGTGCGTCGTCGTTGTCGGTGTCGCTCATGTTGCCGAAGAGTGATTTTGTTGGAGGCGGCTTCAATGGCAGCGGTGGCAACTCCTTCATCATCGGTGTCGGAGTCGAGTCGTTTGAATCCCATTCTTCACCAATATGAGCTCGCCCCGAGTACTTCTTCTTGTAAGTTTTGTTCTTCTTGTGCGGCTCATTCTTCTTGGGCTCATTGGGATTGTTTTTCTTCTTCGGACAATCGGCGATGAAGTGTCCAACTTCACCGCACTCATAGCAAGCCCTCTTTGTGTTTGTTCTTCTTCTTGATTTGTCGTTGTAGTTCTTCTTGTACTTGCTTGACCCATCATACTTGAGAAACTTTTTGAATTTCCTTACAAATAGAGCCAAGTCTTCTTCATCTTCGCTTTCATCTTCCTCATCATCACTTGATGTTGATTCTCCCTTTTTGCTTGCTTTCAAGGCTATTTGTTTTGGTCTTGAGCTCGAGCTTTGCTTGGTAAGGTTCTTCACTTCTTTTGCTTCTTCCTCCATGAGCTCATGTGAAAGAATTCTTCCGAGCACGTCATTTGGAGTGAGCCTTTTGAAATCTTTTCGCTCTCGTATAAGGGTTACGAGAGTAGAGTTCCTTGGGGCAAAGGCTCTCAACATCCTTTTTACCACGACGTGGTCCGTCATATCCTTGCTTCCAAGCCCTCTTATCTTGTTTACGAGGATCATCAAGCGGTCATACATTTGTTGCGGAGTCTCATCATCATTCATCACAAATCTCCCCAACTTGCCTTCTATCAATTCAATCTTTGACTCCCTTACACTTGATGTCCCCTCATGTGCTACTTGGAGTGTGTCCCATATCTCTTTGGCTTCTTCCAATCCGTCCACTTTGTTGAATTCCTCGGGACTCAACGCTCCAAGCAACACGCTTGCGGCTTGAGCATTGCGGTGGATGTTTTGCTCTTGTTCCTGTGAGCTCCATATCGCCTTCCCAAGCATATCTAGACCTGTGCAAACAATCTTCCAAACACTAGGATGGAGTGACATCAAATGCATTTTCATCTTGTGCCTCCAAGCGGAATAGTACGTGCCATCAAAGAAAGGAGCACGCCTGAGGGCACAAAGGATATACGAATGCGAGGAGGCAGGATATAATTATACATCAATGAATGGAATTTTAGCTCCCTCAGTAGATCAAGAGGTAGCATCCTCAATGCTTTAGCAGGGAGTTCCATCTTCGGCTCTCGGACTATTTTGCTCGTCGTCACGACAACCTTCAACCGGTGTTGGCCATCACGTTCCTTCAAGCGGTTAAGCCTTCGAGAAGGTTTGGCTCTGATACCAATTGAAAAGGTTAGAAGATTGCCTAGAGGGGGGGTGAATAGGCTAATTTTAAATTAAAACAATTTGTTGCAGCGGAAAAGGGTCGGATATTCCGAATTAATATCGGAACTTCCGAAAACTTCGGAACTTCCGTAATTACTTCGGACTATCCGAACAGCACTTGACTTAAAGGGTCAAGTAGAATGAGCTAGACGACCACTAGCTCTAGACAACCAAAAAGGGCACTAACAAAGATCAATAAAATTAAACAAGCAACTAGAGACAAGATAGAACACAAAAGTTTGATTCCCGGAGTTCGGATCCTTGAGGGGATCGTACGTCTCCGTTGAGGAGGCTCCAGAGAGCCCGGGTCTTTTCCAACCCTTTCCTCCCAAACCTCGGTCACACTTGAGGCTTAGTTCCACTATTGGTTCCTTTCCTTTCGGAGGCGGAGCCGACCTTCACAAACTTCTCATGGCTTCCCACAATCGTTGGGGGCTCGTGAGCGACGCCTAGCCGTCTAGGAGTCCTTCAACCTCCAAGAGTAATGAATGCACTCGAATCTCGATCTTGGAGAGGTTCTCTACTTTCTCAAGATGAATACCAACTTAACCCTTGACTTTCAATCACACACGACAAACTCTCACTCACTAAATGATCCCTAAGATCAAGGAGGAGAGAAAGCTCAAAGGATGCTCTAGAGAATACTCAAGAAGCTCAAGTGAATAGCAAAAGCAAGTGTGTAACCAGCAAAAGGAGTGGGAGAGGGGTATTTATAGTTTTGGATCAAAACTAGCCGTTACCCCCTCAAGATTTCCCACATCGGAATGTCCGAAACGAACTTCGGAACATCCGATGCGTGCAAACTACCAGAAATTGGAAAGCTTCCAACGGTCGAAAACAACAAGCATCGGAAAGTCCGATAGCAACTTCGGAACATCCGATGACACCCAGAGAGGGAACCCAACTAAACAAGCTAAGTCCACATCGGAATATCCGATATAAAATATCGGAATATCCGAAATAAACAGAGAGTTCCCAGATAGGAAAACGACCTCATCGGAACTTCCGAAGTGGCGACTTCGGACAGTCCGAACCAAACAGAGAGCACTCTAAAACAGGACAGAACACATCGGAACTTCCAAGTGGCGACTTGACAATCGAACCAAACAGAGAGCTCCCAAACTAAAACACACAGTATCGGAACATCCGAAACAGTACATCGGAATGTCCGACCCTAACAGAACACAACGGACTAAAGCACAACTACACTTCGGAACTTCTGAAACATCGGAATGTCCGATACAACATCGGAACATCCGACTAGAAAATTTAACACAAGCTCATTCCGAAGCTAGAGAAAACACTTCTAACTCTTGAGAAACTCGACTAAATTCATCTTGAGTGAGGAGAACATCTCTAAGTCAATTTCAATGCATCCCTCTTAATAGTACGGCATTCCTACGACTCAAAGGATTAAACTAACAAGCTTTGAAAATCGTTTTTCTTACTCAACACCACTAGGGGACACTTCACGTACCAAGATGATCTCTTCTTGAAGCATTCGCCTGTTCATAAACTAGTTGAACACATTAGATTCTGGAATCGTTTGTCATTAATCACCCAAAACACTTTTAGGGGGCCTAGATGCACTTTCAAAGCCCACCAGTTGGAGAAGCAGCGGGGGAAGCAACCCTCTTCGAAGGGATAGCTTCCTGAGCCGCCCCTTCGGGAGAGGTCTCAGTCGGGACTTCGGTGGAGGACGTCCTGGTCCAAAGAGCAGATAGGCACGTCACAACAGAGAACGGGAAGTGAGGGCAAGAGTCAACAGGTGAAATACCTCGAAAGAGACTGAAATGAGGGCGAATCCCGAGATACGCCTCACAAAGTTGGACAAAATGGAGATTTGGAGAATGGAGTTGGGGTTCAGATTGATCAACTCAACCTCATAGAAATGGAGAAGCCCCCGGAAGAAAGCACTCCCGGGAACGCCAAATCCGCGCAAGAAGGACTCAAAGACCACGATTTCATTCTCTCGGGGCGTGGGATGAGATTCACCTGCAGCGGGCACGAGCAGAAATCAGCTCTAGGGGTGGAAGAACGCCGGCTACCACCAGTTCCTCCAGGCGAGCCTCCGTGGTCACGGAGGTCTCCCATCCCGCCGTAGATGGGTCCGAACTTCCATCCGGCGGTGGAGAAGGGGAAGACATCTTTGATCGAGAACCGCCAAAGAAGCAAGGATCTCAAATATGCGGGTGGAGAACCTAGGCTGTTGGGATCGCCAGGGAAGCTCCGCGCGTTTCAGAACCAAATTAATGGAGGTACAAATGTGACTTCTCCTCGCCAAGAAACCCCCTATTTATAGAGTGCGGGGCTAGGTTTTCGCCTCACGGCAGGAAAACCACATCCGCTTCCATACACACAACTGGGCCGGACCTAAGGCATGCCTCACGTTGGGCCGTTCACTGTGTCGCGCAAGTCGCGACCAGGTGTCAAGTCCGGTTCGAGGTTTGGGATAAGGTGCGCCCCACGATGAGCCCATTCGCTGGTCGCCACGGAAGATTGAGACCGGGCACTTTCCGAACATCCTCTAGTGATTTACCCCATAATTTGGGGTCAATTGCTGGTTATCGCCATACGACGTGATTGGGAATCGCCGGAGGATCAAATTAAAATGGTCTTGAGGATACACTCCATGAGACTCTTAAGCTGTGCACCGTAAACGGGTACGGGTATCACTCTGATGGACCCATGGTACGCTCAATGAGGGCCGATCGCTGCACACCGTAAACGGGCGCAGGTACCACTCGGCCACGAGCCACCCGGCCATGGGCCGACCTATTTTTGGTACGCTCCATGAGGGCCGATCGCTGCACACCGTAAAAGGGATGCAGGTACCACTCGGCCACGAGCCACCCGGCCATGAGCCAACCTATTTTTAGTACGCTCCATGAGGGCCGATCGCTGCATGCCGTAAAGGGATGCAGGTACCACTCGGCCACGAGCCGACCTATTTTTGGTATACTCCATGAGGGCCGATCGCTGCACCCCGTAAATGGGTGCAGGTACCACTCGGCCATGAGCCACCCGGCCATGAGCCGACCTATTTTCGGTACGCTCCATGAGGGTCGATCGCTGCACACCGTAAACGGGTGCAGGGGCCACTCGAACATGGAGTCGATAGATACCGATTGTGATCTTAAACGATAACAAGTCCTTTATGATCTCCTTACCTGCAGGAATATATTTAGCATGATAGGATGAGGCAATTCGATCTTAAAGCACTTGAGGGCTACTGTGGGATGTCCGAGACCCGGGTCCTGTAAAGAAGCCCAAAGGCTGAGTGGCCAGAGCAGTAACTGGGCCGTCAACTCTGAAATGCCATACGGAGGACATGGCCAGAGCCCAACTTCTTCACCCAGGTAGCTTGTTGACCCCTACCACCCGACGAAGCTCCGTCTCACATCAAGACAAAGCTGTGTAAAGCAAAGCCTACAACCTGCAGCCTGCAACCACCAAACCCTGGCGAACTCGCAGGCACGGGTCGGGAAAGCCACGACCGAACTGCTGGTAGTAGTTGGGTCCAGCAGATAGAGACACAGGAGATACTCATTAGTCCACTTGGTGATAGGCCAAGTGTCATCCTTTGTAAGGCGTTCCCCCCGGTATACAAGGGGGGAGGAGACAATACTGAGAAAGAAGGAGGATGGAGAAAAACTCATACATACAAGAACACAGGACTAGGGTATTATCTCGAGGGAGAGAGCCCGAACCTGTCAAAAAGCCCTCGCATCATGTGTTACCATCGAGCTCCGATCTCACACGAACCCCCCACGAATCACAAATCTCATTGCCGACGATACCAACCGTCGACAACGGGTATGACAATGTGAGCACACATGGTAGCATTACGCACCCCCATTTCCCATTTCACTCGCGCTTGACTGCGTGGGGCTAGCTGTCATGCGGGCTCACACTGTCAGACCCGTTACAATGAACGAACAATTCTAAAACCAATAGTTTTGTGATACAAATTCTTATAAAATCTATAGTTTTGTGAAATAAAAGCTAAAACATGTGGTTTTCTGATATTCTATTTAAAAAATTTGTAGTTTTATGAAATTTACTAATCAAAATAAGAAGTAAGAAGAAGAGGAGAGAGAGCCCGTAGCAATGCAGAGTAACCGTGCTATATAGGTATATTATCACTTTAAGTCCTTCATCCAAATCGATACATAACTAGGTAAGGTCGCGCGCGTTGCCGCGCCGTGTGAAATTTGATCAAAAAAATTTTCTGAAAAAAGATATGAGGATCTAAGTGTTTTTTTTTAAAAAAACTTTAGGTAGGAACCGTCGACGAATTTACGTAACAACGGGCTTTTTTCCAAAAAAAAAAAGAATAATACATGTTCCGAAAAATATTAGATTCCGATTTGCAAAAAAAATTATAGAGATAGAGCTGTACACATTTTCTTTTGATGTACACCCTATACGTTCACCTAAATTTCTTTTGACGAATTTGTTTTTCCTAGGAAAACGGAGAAAGAACCTTCTTTTGCCGAATTTAACACCCTATGCGTTCATCGGGTAATAATACATGTTTTGGAAAATATTCGAGATCGAGCTGCAAAAAAGACTTTAGAGATAGAGCCGCACACATATTTCTTTTGTACACATCTTTCTTCTGACGAATTTGGTTAACTATCTATTATCACTCAGTTAACCTTCTTTTGTCGAGTTTAACACTCTATGCGTTAACCGGGTAATAATATATTTTTCGAAAAATATCAGAGATGCCAACATTCTTGAGAGGTGCTTCTATGCTCTTCCTTTTAAAAGTTGGACAACTATTAAAGCATGAATGAATGGTAGATGGTGATTACTTACCCCTTCGCTTCCTTCAAGATTTGTGCAACTTGTACTAAAAGGAGAAGCATAGAAGCACCTCTCAACATTCTTTTGTCGAGTTTAACACTCTATGCGTTAATAATACATGTTCCGAAAAATATTAGAGAAGGTTCGAAAAATATCAGAGATGCCAACTTTGTTTTTGTCGAGTTTAACACTTTTTGCGTCCACCAAGTAGTAATACATGTTTCGAAAAATATTAGAGATCGAGTTGATACTTTGCGTCCACCAAGTAGTAATACATGTTTCGAAAAATATTAGAGATCGAGTTGAGAAAAATGTCTAGAGATAGAGTTGTACACATATTTCTGTTGACGAAAATATTTTTTTCGGGAAAAATGGAGAAAGGACCTGGATGTAAGGGGCGGGGATCTGTTTGTTATTTTTTTGGACCTGACCGCTGCCCCGAAAAATTAGAAAAGTGTTTGTTCGAGATTTGTATTTAACAGGAGGTCTTTTCTGTAAAGTAACGAACCGAGGGACCTAAATGCTATTTAAAAAGCTTTTCTTACCTCACAAAAAATCACAAAGGACTTATTTGTAATTTATAAAGACCTATCCGTAATTTAGAAAAAACGAAAGGTTTTTTTTGCAAAATGGGGAGGGGAGTGTTATATTATTGAGTAAAGTGTGGAATCCTACTCTGGAATCTGGACCAAAATCAGCGAACGAAGCATCAAAACCTCAAGCAATATCAGTACCTCCTTTTTATGTGTGCACGATTCGTGGTTTAGAAATATGGGGCAAACGAGATAGTGTTTCCAAACAGATAGCCTGTCCCGTGTGCACCAACTACCAATCATCCGCGCGAAATGGTTTGCACAACGGAATCTGATTCAGGTTACCAAAAGACGGCCTTTCAGTGGCTTCTGCAGTCGGCAGCAGCTTCGCAGTCAACCATGTGAGGCTTCCCTTCAGCTTTCAAATTCCTTCACGAACAGATCCAAGTGTTTCAGCAGATTCCTTTTAGCCTTTTCTTTAAAAGGGATTCAGAGAGAGAATCCCTTTAGAAACAGATTCTCTCTTCAATCCCAAAGAGAAATCCCTTTGAGGGGGATGTTGTTGGAGATAGTAGGAAATAAAAAGAATGAATATAGGGAAGAGAACAGAGAAGAGAATGGAATGAAAGGAAATTGCTGAAGACAAGCCATCCATTCCAAACTCCCTTCGGGAAAACACTAAATAGCTTGTGCAGCTGCTACAAATACGAGAAGCGCCACTTGCCAGTTTAGTCTGAAATCGTCGAGTCTACAGAGTCTCTGTCTTATATTTGTAGGCAGGTCACTTCGTAGCAGGAAGAAACACCAATACATGTTTGTCCCGTTGTGGAAGGCAAGGACTGACCCTGACATCTCACATCTATGCCGTAGACAGACCGTAGTATTCCATCAATTTCGGTTTCATCGCCAACTCTGGTGCCAATCCTTTTCATCGCGTGTACCTATCAGAACCGCAAAAGGCTTGGTCGTGCCATGTCCCTGTATCTGTATGGTGCCGTGCCAATGCCATCGTGTGCCTTAGACTTGTAGCCTGCGTAAAAATGTTGTTTCGTTGATTTTTCACCCGTTTTATTTTGTTGATTTTTTTTAAAAAATAATTAGAGTGAAAAATATGCAACAAAAAAATTTGGTACTAAGTCAAATGTTATTTTTATAATTGAATTTTGTTTTTCACAATCAATGAATAGAACGAAAAATAGTTCGGAGAGAAATGGAGCAGCGTAGCGTGGGAAGTTTTCTCATTTGTTTATTTTATTTGCTTCACCAGTGTACCAATTAATCAATCGTTAATAGCAAAGTTATTTAATTTTAGTGGATAGTTCAAAAAATTTTGTGGTTTAATAATGAGTAGCAAAAAAGTGAAATTTGAATTCATAGTTTATTAATTTTTTTTGTTGACTGATGTACTGCAAAATTGTGGAGTTTAAATCGACAATATTTGAATTTTTTTGTTTAGAAAAAATTGAAATTTGAATTGATAGTTTACTATTTTTTTGTTGACTAATGTACTGAAAAATTGTTAAATTTGACTGATGCATCGAAAGGATATAGTATGACATAGAAATAATAGTGTACATAGCATGACATTATAAACATAATGACATAGAAAATGTGAAAAGAGACCTGGCGTGTGAAAAGAGACATGGCGTGACGACATGTACGAACCATGAACAGTAACTACAGCGAAGGTACATGCATGCCATTTGAAATTGTAAAGAAGTCATGCTGACTGTCATAGACCTTATTCGGAAGGCTCGAATGAGTAACCATACGGTACACATATGGAGTGTTGATCGTTAGGACGGCGTGGATGGGCCTGTTGGTCACGGTAATGGCAAGCACAACTGTAGCTCGCATTACCGCAGCAGTAGTAAGTGTGTTAGATGCTACCGAGGTGGATGACTTCCTCATTGTTCCTCTCCTTGAGCCTTTGACAAGCGTAGGTCGTCGTTCTGGGTATGGAGTTCAAAGTTCTGCCAGCAGAGCTGGTCATTCTCATTCTTGACCTCAGTGAGTTCCCCTCCCTTTTCATCAAGGCGTATCAGCAATGTGTACATGTAACATTAGGCATCTAAGGGATACGGACCATCCACCCATTCAGTGAATTTGTAATCCTCAGTATGCAAGTAAGAGTAAATGTCATATAACTTGACATGATATATTATGGTATATAAGAGTTGTACCGGTTACCATGAATAGAGTGCATCGGTAGAAACAACGTCCTGGGCAGGAATTGGACTCGTCGCAAACCTGCATAATGCCGTCGAGGTCATGCTTACATGTTGGCCATTTTAAGGGGCAGAGTGGCTGGCTGTCGTGGATTAGAGTTTTTGGTGTGTAGTAGTCCCTAGTTCGAATAGGAAGATCTGGGCTAGGAGATCGAGGTCTTGGGGATCGTAGATTTCGACAGCCTTGAGTGAAGGGTCACGTCCTCAAAACCATGAAGGGTTGGCGCCTCCAGGTGCGACCTGACCCCGTCTTCCCCATCTACCCCTCCCACGGCTTGAGGTCCTTCCTATATCTATCATTGCAATTTAGTAGAGGTTGGGCTAATGAAGAAGTGCTGCTTGGGTGGCCGTTAGTTTTATAGGTAGTGTGTAGTGGGGCGATGATGGCAATGTATTTCCGATTTTGGTTTGAAAAAGCCAATGTGTTGTCACTCCACTCTGAGTGAAAGAGAAATAGGTAGTGTGTTGTCACTCCACGGTGCACAGAGTGTTGTCAAATATGACTGACAAAGCTGCTGGCAGCGTGTTATCAAATCGGTATGACAAAGCTGGTTGGGCGTATTGTCAAATAGGTATGACAAAGCTGATGTGTGCATATTGTCCTATTGTCAATTTGGTCTAAAAACACAGTGAGTTCAGACAAAAGGAATAAATTTTTCACTATGGTCTCAGAAAGCGGGTTGCATCGTGTTTTCTCGTCGGTCTTAGAGTAAGTGCTGGTATGGTACACATGGGTCACAGACTATGATATATTAGTTCAACAGCATGAGGGTGTAGATAAACATCAACTTGTTACATAATTCTTACACCACTAGAAAATGGCATCCATAAGCAACTTAGTCTCCTTTGCAGGAAACAAACTAGTTCAAAATTATAGCATAAAGTACAATAAGGATACCTACACACAATCTTCTCTAACCACTTGATATGATCTAAAATGCACTACATCTTAAACATCAGCATGTTAAATCTCTGCTCGAGCGTAGGGCCCATGCTCTGCTCTAGCCCAAGCTGCATCCTATGTGGTACTGTGCTACTAGAACGCTCCATCAATGTATCTATGGTGTCTGCTCATTGAAAATATTAGCATCCTATAACCTACGTAACAATGTGAATATGTTTTAAGGCCGTGGAAAGAAAAAAAGATCTCATAAGAAATAGACAACTCAAACAAAAAAATAATCATCAAAACCTAAAGAAATTGAACTACATTTTTACTTACAAAGAAAAAAAGGCATTTGTAAAACATCCAAATGTCCTGCATAACCAGCACTTCTGTGGAGTTGGCACGTCTCTGCGCTAACTTGTGTCCATGTCGTTACGAATTCGTCATGATTGCCACCGTCCACGACCGCTCCTCTTCAAACTGTCATTCTAGCACCAAGTCACTTGCCCTGGACATAGCTCTCTGTAATGCATGTGCAAGTGTTGGAGTGGAACTCCAAACTCCATGTCCGAAACAGATGGTCGGCACTGAAGTACTAAAAAATGTAGTGTGCGAATGACTGGCGGAGAACCACACACGCCGCATATACATGGGTGCATGGCTTGTGTAGTAGATTTGGCTTGTTACATGTGCATGTCACAATATCACGTATTGTACACATTTGTTTACGATAGCCCCTGCAATGGCTATCGATAAGCTTCTCACATAGACGAACTTCAAACTTTCGCCTAACTCCATTCATGATGTGGGCAACGTGCGAGCGAGCCTTCTCTATTTTCTTCTCCGTGTATGCATGCATACATTCGGAGAACTGCTCCCCCTCATCGAGGTGCCTCCTTGCGTTCATTCCCCTGTTGACAAAGTACCCAACGGTTCTGTTCTAGATCTCCCCCATGATGGCACTGATTGGGAGAGACCAAATGCCCTTCAAAATACCATTGTAAACCTCCGACATGTTTGTAAGTTCAAACTCCATTGGTTTTGGTAATTGATTTTAGAATAATGCTTAATCTTTGTTTAATGACAAATCTAATCTTTATAAGACTAACATATTTATTGAGCTTATTGTTAGTAGTCTCGAATTTGGATGGAAAATAGAAAACCCAAGGTATGCATTTGTATTAATATTCATTATCTTATTACATCCTTAGGATTCAAGTTGAAGTATAAATTCCTCCATTACATTAACCTCAAAATGTGCATTATGTCTCCAAACCCATATATTACGTGGATTCACATATTTAGGGGAGTTCAAGCTTTAATTTGATGTTTCGTAGTATTGATCCATGTCTTCTTGCCATATATTAAAGGATCAAGACTTTGAAACAAATCCTTAAGTATACATTTAACATGCCTAGTTCTAGTATATTCATGATAATATAGGATAAACTCCAATGCAATTACAATTGAATATGTGCATAATGATTCAAGTAAATTATATGTATGCACATATCCTTGTGGAGTTTATTCTATAGGTGATGTTTAGAGTAATGATCATTTTTGTATATTTCATATATTATGGATCATTACTTTCCATCAACATGAGTATATGAAAAAAAATAGTTAAACATACTCACATCAATTTAAATAAAAAATTAAATTGAGTTCATTTGTCTTATTAACCATTAAAGAATACTTCATCATTTGTTGATGGTCTTCCTTGATTAATTAAGGATAAATGGATAGTTCTTAAGTATAATGAAGCATGTGTTTCATCGTTGTACTTAAGACATAATCATTTCATTAAATTGATTAGGGTTGTGCTCAATCGATTTTAGAGGTATCCATTTTGTGTTAATGGAGTGCATAGATGATTGAAACAACCATGTTTGTTAGACTAACACTTTCTATGAGTTGTTTAACATGAGCTACTCCAAGTGGTTGAAATGAAGAAGAGCCGGGACAAGGATGCCATCAAGAATGGATGAGCGTAAGAGGAGATCCCGAAGAGAAGAGAGGTTCATCAAAAGTTTATGAACAAGGAGTAGGGGGAAGAATAAAGATTGAAGATTGAAGATCTTTAAAGCCCCAAAAGGGGATCGCTCGCGTGCGACATTTTATAACAAGATAGAGAGTCTAGTTGTAGATAGATGCCATACTATTAAGAGGGGTCGAGTATTTTGCTTGATCTTCATCACGAATTGATGAACTCAAGCTCAACCTTCTTATTTGGTTTTTGCATGAAGCTAATCATTTGGCATTTGTTGCGAATGGGGTGAAGCTCGTACATTGGTTTTTGCATAATGCTTTGATTTGCATGTGTTGCAAATCAAAGCTTATTCGTTTAGTTTTGCATGAAGTTCATATTTGCATGTGTTGCAAATGTTGAAGTTCATGCTTAATTCTTCAAATTAATCTCTTATTTGATTTGGTATTGATTGGAGATAAGTTTTGCATGTGTTGCAAAAGGATATAGCTCAAGCAATTTTGTGTTTAAGTGGTATGCATAGAGCTAAATATTTGCATGTGTTATAAATAGAGAGCTTATAAATTTGAGGTTATTTGGCATTACTTGGAGCTAGGTTTTACATGTGTTGCAAAACGAGGATGCTCAACAGATTTGAGTTTTATTGTGATTGCATGGAGCTAAAGAATTGCATGTGTTGCAATTAGAGAGCTCATGTGCTTGAGTATGATTTGGAGTTTGCTTGGATATAGACTTTTGTATGTGTTACAAAAAGAGAATTGTCAAGCATGAAAAGGTTTAATTGTTATTAGCAAATTCGTTGTGCAAATAAACGGGATGCTTATGAGTTCAGAATCCTAGAGCATGTGAATAGGGCTTGCAACAGGGGTTTGTGAGTTGACTTTACCTCGTGTTGATCATCACAAGGCTAAGAGGATTAATTTCATATACTCGTTGGTTATTTGCTTAATCATTTTTGCAAATATATCTTTAGTTATTTGCGAAATGTGTTTTCGCAGATTTGTTGGAGTTTGAATGAAATTCTTTGGAGTATGTGATGAAATTTTGCAAAGTGTTGTGATCATGTGTTGAACCTCACATAGAAGGAATTAATTGTTGAGATTTTGGAGAAAAGTTTTTTGTTAAAAATCCTATTTTTCTCTAGAAATCGACACTACCGTAGTGCAAATTATAGGTACTACCGGAGGAGCGGCAGTACCGTTGTCTGAGGCCGGTACTGCCGGATGGTTGACAGTACCGCTAGGTTGAAGCGGTAGTCTTTTTTTAGAAGTGCCCGCTTCTCTAAAGTGTTGAAGTTCGCCACTACCATGGGATGAAGCCAATACAGCCGAGGATCGGTAGTACCGCATTTTGAATGTCAGTACTTATTTTGCAAGAAGGGTGTGGCTGTGTTTTTGCTGGCCGGCACTACTGCTCGGGGAAATCGGTACTGTCAATGATCGGTAGTATCGTGAGTTGCATGTCGGTACTACCAGTTAACTAGCCGTTATTTGGCCGTTTGGTCGAAATCGGTACTACCAGGCCCATAGGGCGGTAATGTCGATTTTCCTGATTTCTGCTTGATTTGCCCTGCAACGGCTATATTTCGTGTGGGAGTCTATAAAGGGGGGCTTAGGTCTGGCATTTGATGCTTGCTGTAGTTTTGAGGTGTTCTTGGCTCTTGTGTGAGTTTGTAGAGGTGGTTTGCATGTGTTGCATCCACTCAAGTTGATTCTTGAGCTAAGAGTGAGACTAATTGCATGTGTTGCAATTAGGAGTGGGATTGAGAACCTTATTATGCATGTGTTGCACTTGAGGAGGATCCTAGTGCATATTTTACACTTAGGATGTCACTGGAGTGCATGTGTTACGCTAGGTGAAGCTCGAGTGGGAGGCTCGGCTTATAATTCTTGGAGGTTGCCACCTCCTAGATGGCTTAGGAGCATCGTGTGCGGAGCTCTCAATGGAGGTTGTGAGAAGCCCGTCGAAGTTTGTAAATGTTAGAGTTTAGCTTACCCGAAAGGGTGAAAAACTACCACTAATGGATTCGAAGCGGGTGCTTAAGTCGAAACTGGTCCATCCAAACAGCCCAAACATGGATTAGGGGAGATCGACAAGTCTCCGAGACTACGAAAAAAAAGTTGATGCATCTCTTGTGCTTTTTATATTCTTGCAATTCTTATTTATATTGATTATTTGTCTTTAGAATGCTTTCGGTGTGCGAATTGGACGGTTAGATGGGACGTAAAGAAAAATCACATGATGATGGATGTTGCTTCAGCCTAGGGCCGGTCTTAGGGAGACGACGCATGTCAATATTAGCTGGGGCCGGTGTGGTACAGACAACACGTGCCAGCAGAACAGGAGCCAAAGTGGCTTTTTCTCTACTTTTTTCATGCAGGGAGAAGGAATAGGGAACAGGGTGCTACATGCAGCGGCGTTCGGTGGCCATTTTTGCAAAAAAAAAAAAAAAAAAAAAAAAAAAAATGAACGGAGGCTATTTTTATGAAAAAAATTTATCAACTGTACCAGCAATTCTATCTCTGGAATCCACATCTGTACATGTATGCTGGAGACGTGTCTATGCGCGTGTGCGCGTGTCCCTTTGTATAAAAAGAAAACCTTGAGTGAAACAGTGATAGTAGTCATAGCGCTGCTCGTCTCCTACCTCTATTTAAGATTCACGTGACAAGTGAATCGTTCCAGGTAAAATTCTTAGAACTAAAGCAATCCCTGACGCTGGAGGCAACAACACTGACGTTGGAGCATTGGCACGTTTACGCTGAGCTGTGAACCGCTTGTTTCCCTTGCGTTTCTGTCAGGTCCACGCGAACGCGGCACCGCGTCGGTGGGTTCACGCGATCGCGCGCGCGCGGCCGAGCCGAGCCCGCGTCTTCCGGACCGCGGTCACGCGCGCCGCCCCGGGTTCCTGGGGCTAGGAAAACCCAGCTACGCTACACGTAAGGATGGTAATGGAGCCTTGATCTCGTTTTTCTACAGGAAATTCTCTTATTAGAGGATGGAGATAGAGAAATCTTTCCCCATAAAGATTTATCGGAGAAAATGTTGTTCTCATCGGGGATCATGGGACGGGAATATTCCACCATTTTTCATCCCCAATCTTTGTCCCCACCCCCACATTATCACTAATAGATACAAGCAAATGATCAATTCTCAAAAGAAAAAAGAATATATGTGAGGTTATTATTAATAAACATACTAAATATGAATTATTCTAGTAATCATTCATTACTCTAGTGATTTACTTGCAGTTCAATCACACATACACTAATATTCTAGTGATTCACTCATGTAGCATGTGGTTTTTCATATAGTATTTTGGGGATTAGTCCCCGTTAGGACCTCGTGAACCCGTCGGGGATCAAAGACGAGGAAATTAAGTCTTGTGTACGGGGACAGGGACAGGGAAATTTTGGTTATCGGTGATAGGAGAGTGCTTTCCGCGGGGATTTTCCCGTTGCCATCCATAGCTGCACGATGTTAAGATATAATCAAACTCTTGATTGTTAAGATATATTCAGCCTTTTGGTTATTATGAGCGAAATTTGAAACTATCTCTTGGTTGTTAAGATACATCCAGCTTTTGGTTTTTATGAGCTAAATTTGAAACTATATCCGAGGAGCTATGATATAAATATGGCACCGTATTGTACAATAGAATTAATCTATAATCAATAAAAATAAAAGGGTTAGATCATCTATATTTTATATTCATGTATCCTGTAATTTAGCATTACCCTTGATCTTCACCAATTTATTTATTATTATTCAACTTGTGCAACCATTTACGCCGACCTGGCTCACTTGTGCCCGCGCACCAGCCGAAGAGTTCCACCGGTCCGCGCGCCACCAGCTCCACCACTGCCTGTGCTGCCCACGTCGCCATCTCTCCCGATTCAAACCCCGCCACTTAAGAAGCGAAGGACGAGAGCACTTTCGTTTACTTTAAGAACTAAAATCTTCGTTATTTTCGATATCTTTTCCGGGAAAGAAAGAAAGAAAGAAAGAAAGGAAGGAAGGACGGGAAATAAAGAGGGGGGAGGAAATGGCTCGATTAGCACGCGTCCATTTGACGCCAGCAGGGCAGCAGGAGGTGTCAGAGGCTCAAAGCTAGCAAGGGCCTGCAGCGCGTGACTGACAATCTGGGATACTGCCGGCCAGGCAGGCTGCCAAGGCCTTTTGTAACGTATGCCCTTGGCAAACGGGGTATTCACGCCAGGGGCGGAGGACCACGTATGGCGGGGTATGGCATCTGCCATACCGTCTGCCACGCGTGTATCGTATCTTCTTAGATACGCCCCGCCACGTGTATCCTTATCTTTTAAGCGCCCCGCCACGTGTATCCTTAATACTCTTAGCACATGTCCTGTTACGTGTATCCTTGTACATAGAAATAATGATTTCGCCACACCAGAATTTTTTTCCGTCCTTCGCTACTGATTCACGCCAAGGTACCGTCGTGGTTAACGGGGGATTTTTTTGTCTAGGAAAAAAAGCGACGAGGAATGGTGTGAATTAGTGCAATTAAAGGATTTCTATAGACGTGCTTTTTTCTACATTCGAAAAGAAGAAAGCAATATTCCATCTGTAATGGCATCATAATGGATTTGATGAAGGCACAAAGCCCTTGGAGAGAGAGAGAGAGAGAGAGAGAGAGAGAGAGAGAGAGAGAGAAAAGATAGTGGCCTAGTGGGATGACTAAGCGATCGTATTTCAATAACAAAAAGGTCTGGACTAGAAAACTTATGGAAAAATTATAAAAACTCTCCATAGCTTTTTGTGCAAACAATGTCTCTCTCTTGAATTTGTGTGAACCATGTCTCTTTGATGCGTAAAGAGTAGGTTGCGCGGTATAATTGGTAAATATGGTTTGATAAATACAGTTTTTTTTTAAAACTAGTAAATTTATTTGCGTAACTGCGTAGCTAGATATTATGATAGATTATCTTTGATATATAACTATATTTTCTATAATTGTGTATTTTTTATATAACTCTTAATATCTATATATGATTAATATACACCGTTATAATCTGGTCCCACCAAAATAAGTGGTGGAGATCATTCGACTCTTTCTTTTAATTTCGCTAGATAGATGGTTAGATATTTTATTTTAAATAATAACATCCGATGGTGGTTGTAATTAGGGTCCGCTAGATTAAGTGGACTCTTTCTTTTAATCTAAACCGTTATAATCCGGGTCCGCTAGATAGACGATTAGTTTTTTTAAAAAATAATAACATTCGATGGTGGTTGTAATTAGGGTCCACCAGATTAAGGGCCAGATGTTTTGCTTTTTGTGAGAATTTCTAACCTATTTTTCTTTTTTCTCAGCGACTCTCATGAGCTTTTAATATATAATAGATACGGTAATTAAAATGTGATACCAAATATACTAAATAGAACTTCGGTTTGGTATTGATAAATACTATAATATTTCGATTCGGTATCTGCATATATCATATTTATCAAACTAACGTGAATTGTTCTTTTTTACTTATCATTTTGGACATTGATATGGTTTATAATACACACATTTGATTATTACCCTATCTAAGTATACGTTAATAAAGATTGTTACACACATTTGACTATTACTTTGATAAATCTAGTGATATTATTTTCATGTGAAACTATACTTTATATATATTTAATCATTACTTTATCTAATTGTACATGTATTTTTTTTCTATTTCGGTATTCGGTTTATTTCAGTTTACTAGTGGTTTTTACCGAAAAAATCGTATCCAAAAAGTTAAATTTTTGCCATACCATACTGAATACCATATACCGGTCAAACCGAGTTAACCTGTTTGGTTCAGTTTTTTTGGCATGATTTTTTCGGTTCGGTACAACTGTGTACAGTCCTAGTAAAGAGATGTATAGATATAATAACGTGACCGTATATGATGAGGATCGACGGTTTGCGTTTTCATATTCCCTCGTCAACCACTCGATCAACCAACCAAATGTAGCTGCGTGTATAGTTTGCTGGAATATTTGCTAGTTATAGAATTTTATGCACTCCCAAACCATAGTGAAGTTCCAATAACTTATGTCATTTTTATGTTATGGTACTTTTACCAAGGTATATCTATAAAACACTGTAATACCTCTTTTTATTATATTTTTGTAACGCGTCTATTCATTGCTATTGCATTGTACATGCTTAAGAAGACATTTTGATACTTAAAGCTAGCTTGATATTCATGGAGAAAACATCTATCTATAAAACTCTCTATTCTTAAATATGTACGGAGGCTAACCGCCTGGCGCTACGCTCTCCTGATTCAATGTAGTTTCTACCGTACAAAAGCTACAATATTTTTAGTTTTTAAAAGAAAATTGGAAAAATTTTCCCTCTCTTTGTTAACGTTGGATTACAGTATTTCCCCCTTGCTTTTAAAGAAAATTTTCTCTCTCTGTTAAAATTCATGGTTCATCCGCGGCGCTAAAATTTTCTCTCTCTGTTAAAATTCATGGCTCACCCGCGGCAGCGCCTCAGAGGAAATAGAAGTGTTGAAAAACTGCTTATAATACTATGTGCTTATTTATTGTACAGCTGTTAACCTTTAACGTTTTCCAATCTATCTGAACTTTTGCTTGGCAAATTGTGCTGATATGGAGTACCAACCAAATCACAACGCAGGATCCTCGAACTAGGGCAAAGAAAAGCTGGGCACGGAGAGACGCCAACAAAGCGATGGCCGGCCGACACAAGCCCATAGCAACAATTACAAGGAAACGGCGAGGGCATAAAAGGCCATATAAGCGCGACCGAGGAAAAACTACAGAAGTGGAGACGGAAAAAGGAAAAAGAAAGAAACAAAAAATCTCCGTCCATGCTCCCAGAGCCGTAGAAGTACAGAGGCAAAATATCCGGTGCAACCACCGTTTTCGTATAACTACTGTGCAATTCTACTAAAAAAAGTTTCAAAAAATTCTGAAAAAAATCATGGATGTACATCTCAACTTACCCTATCTACGTATAAAATTTCATGATCAAATACGTCACATGCTAGAAGTTACAAAAAAAACAAATTTTGTGCTGTTTATTGTAGCAAGATTCCAAGCGAAAATTTGTCTTTTTTGTAATTTCTAGCATAGGACGTATTTGATCATGAAATTTTATACGTAGATGGGGTAAGTTGAGATGTACATCCATGATTTTTTTTCAGAATTTTTGAAACCCTTTTTAATAAGATTGCACGGTTGCACGAAAACGATGGTTGCACCGGATATTTTGCCAAAGTATAGAAGCCCGAGACGGACTGCGAAGACTGTGAATCTGTGATAGAAGGAGCGAGAAGTACAACACTGCTTGCCTCCCTCGGAGGCCGGCCGCTCCACCTAATCGCGTCGATTCGCTTCCCCTCCAGGCGAGCACCGCGGCACCGCCCGTCGACGATGGCGGCCAACACGCCGCCGCAGCCGACTGACCCGTCGCCGCAGGCCGTACGGCGGCCGGTCCTCTCCGCGGCGGCGGCCGCCAAGCGGGGCGGAGCCGGCGCGGGGGGGCTGGTGATGGGGCGGTACGAGCTGGGGCGCCTCCTGGGCCACGGAACCTTCGCCAAGGTGTACCACGCGAGTCACGTGCAGACCGGGGAGAGCGTGGCCATCAAGGTGCTCGACAGGGAGAAGGCCGAGCGGAGCGGACTCGTCCCCCACATCAAGCGCGAGATCGCCGTGCTCCGCCGCGTGCGCCACCCGAACATCGTGCACCTGTTCGAGGTCATGGCCACCAAGACCAAGATCTACTTCGTGATGGAGCTCATCCGCGGCGGCGAGCTCTTCTCCCGCGTCTCCAAGGGCCGCCTCAAGGAGGACACGGCGCGCCGCTATTTCCAGCAGCTCGTCTCCGCTGTCGTATTCTGCCACGCCCGCGGCGTCTTCCACCGGGACCTCAAGCCCGAGAACCTCCTCGTCGACGAGCGGGGCGTACTCAAGGTCTCGGACTTCGGCCTCTCCGCCGTCGCCGACCAGCTCCGCCCCGACGGTCTGCTCCACACCTTCTGCGGCACGCCGGCCTATGTCGCCCCCGAAGTGCTCTCCCGCAGCGGATACGAAGGCGCCAAGGTGGACGTATGGTCGTGCGGTGTCATCCTCTTTGTGCTCATGGCCGGATACCTCCCTTTCCATGACAAGAATCTCATGGCCATGTACCGGAAGATTTACAAGGGCGAGTTCCGGTGTCCTAGGTGGTTCTCCAAGGACCTTTGCCGCTTGATGATGTGCCTTCTTGACACAAATCCTGACACTAGGATCACCTTGCCAGAGGTCATGGAGAACCAGTGGTTCAAGAAAGGTTTCCGGCCAGTCAAGTTCTATATTGAGGATGACCGGATGTTCAACGTGATCGATGATGAGAATGATGTGATGGGCATGGGGCTTGCTGATCGTCTTCCTCCACCATTGCCACCCCCACCTCCTCCTCCACAAGAGGATGATGGTGGTGATTCAGGGTCGGAGTCAGACTCATCAGTCACATCCTGCCCTGCCACATTGTCATCTGAGGAGCGCCAGAGGCTCCGTGGGTCACTCCCACGCCCAGCAAGCCTTAACGCATTTGATATCATATCATTCTCAAGGGGGTTCGACTTGTCAGGGCTGTTTGAGGAGATAGGGGACGAGGTGCGATTCATCTCAGGTGCGCCCATGTCGGATATTATAACGAAATTGGAGGAGATTGCAAAGGTTAAGAGCTTCTCCATGCGGAGAAAGGACTGGAGGGTGAGCCTAGAGGGTACAAGGGAAGGAGTTAAGGGGCCACTAACAATTGGCGCGGAGATATTTGAGCTCACACCCTCTCTTGTAGTAGTGGAGGTAAAAAAGAAGGCGGGGTATAAGGAAGAGTATGAGGATTTCTGCAACAAGGAGTTGAAGCCAGGAATGCAGCACCTTGTGCATCAGATGACCCCAGCTCCAAATGTGCCTACCGATACCGAGTAGGTCGAAAGGTAGTTATTCTTCCTTGTTTTTGCTTATGTATTGGAAGTAAATAAGGAAACTAAGGATAAAACGGGTTTTATAGACACGAGAGATTTAGTAGAAAGTGTGATTAATTGATGCCCTAGGTCTAGTAATTACGTAATAATATTTTTTGCCCAGTCCAACTTTCTGTATTTTTAAAATCGCATGTTCTAGGGTTTGTTTGCTAATTCTATTAGACATTCTAATTTTGTCAAGATATGTTTGCTTTGCTAATTCTACCAAAATAATAATTGTAAGTTTTAGCAGCAATACTTACAAGAAATTAAATTTCGTAATACGTATACAGTTTATTCTGTAGACTAAGTAGAAACTTGAAAAGTTGTAAGCCTCATTCTTTAGAAAATCCTCAACAATTGAAATCACTATTATTTTTAGCCTCTTGAAAGCAGGCTTTGTTGTTAGAATTATCAGCCGTTAGCTCCCTAATCTCCAGCAGTCCCAACTTTACAAAATATACTGGTTTCACAATAATTGTAAAAAATTATGTTACAACAAATGAGGTATGAAATTTAATGTTGCAAATGTATTGGCACTTCATGAAAAGAAAGCGAAATTGATGAACCATAGTTCTAATCAGCCTAGTCTCTGGCTATTGAATTGATTAAGATTTTTTTATTTGTTTCTTAAGCACAGGTTTGTTTCACTAGCATCCATTATTCTTTCAACCCATGCTACAAACTTTATTATATTCCTAAAATCATTTTCACTCCCACTTTGGTCATATCTATATAAGATGCATCTGTACATATTTTTTAGCCATTAGTCAATGAAGAGGTTTTCTCTCTATCATATCTATTTTTTATAAAACTTTAGAAGCGATTATGTATTGTTCTAATGAAGTCTACCTTTTCAGCAACCGATTGGAAATGTGGATTAAGGGAATAAACATTAGGCTCTGGTTTATTTGTCTTTATGATTCCACGTTGCACCAGCATCATTTATCTATTGTTGTTAAATGTTGCTTTAAGTCATGCAATGAGGAACTGCATGCTGTCAAAAACTTGTCAAGTATACAATTGAACCACTACCAAAATAGTAGAACCTTAGTCTTTAGTTCTCTCAATGCTGTTACCACCAATTTCCACGGATGGATATTTTTCTGCACATAGGATACAGAGGAAAATTTGAAAGAATGCTTGGTTAGTAGTCTTTAAGGGTAGAAATGATTTCTTCTCATAAAGAAATTGCGCTTCACAAGATTTTGAGCATGGTACTCAAGTACGAAAGCTCGGAACCACACGCCGTTTCTTGAAAACTAAACAATATAGGTTTGTGTGGTGTGGCTCTTTCTGAACTTGTAATAACTGGCTGCTTTTATAAAGAAGGCCTAATACATTTCATCTATTCAATTTGGTGAAAATATAATAAATAATATTATCATGTCCAAGGTGTTAAAAAGGTAAAAAAAGAAACAGTATATAGCAGACTAATCCATTATATACTATTCACATAATGAGATTTCTAGTTTTCATTCTACCTTTTTCTCTTTTAAATTATGAGTTGTGATAGTGTTGTAATTTGTTTGTCCATTAAAGTGTTGCAGGTTTAGTTATGTAATGACAATAAGAAGTATTTGCCCTTTGTTGTATGTTGGACTATGATCCTTGGGTGTGAGGTTCCTGATTTTGTGTTCAGTTTCTTTCTTTAGCTACATTATACTCGGTCCCTGGTTGTTGCGTTATTGATCCATCGTATGTTTGTAGTTAATCTGATGCACACATTAGTCACAATTATAGGCAAACACATGGAGCACATGTACAGTTAGTCAAATCTTACATGTACACCCACAGTCCCACACTCAAAAGCTTACTCCTTCACCAGATCCAGCTTGGTTGAATGGCAATTTATGGTATGGTTCGATGACTTAGGTAGAATTTACGAAGGCTTATACGTGCTTTCATAAGCTGTGCCTTTTATAGACTTGAAGCTAACAATGATGTTCCTAAAAGATTTGTTATTGTGTTGGTCGACCTAATGTTCATACGTTGGAGAAGCAGATTTAATACCTTACTAGCATCTAATAGTACAGTTGGTCGTATATACCCCATGGTATGTGGGACCGTGCTTGATTGGTACTTGATAAATTTTGAATCGTCTTTTTTGCAGTGTAGGGTATTGAATTTTAGAGTTTTGCATGTGAGCCATGTGAATTGTCTAATAGGTTATAGGTTATGTATTAACTGGGAGCTGTAGTAGGAAACTGATGTTTGTTACGTTTACATAAAAAGCCTTATAGGACTAGGGATGCAAATGGGTTGACCCTAGGGTCTTCTTTGGCCCATTCTAGTTCATTTGTTTGCACTAAAAACTTAATTTTTAGTCCACCTTTTAAGTTTTAGTGCAAACAAATGAACTAGAGTGGGTCAAAGATGACCTTAGGACCGGCCCATTTGCATCCCTATATAGGACTAGGTCTAGGAGTCTGTACTGCTAAACCCATTTGATCATTTCCTTTGCTTCCTGCAGGCATTCATGGTTACAGGCGCCACTTCACCTCGAGCTAGCCGATAGAAGCGACTTCCCAAGCGTCATGAGCTAGAGGCAGGAGTTCATTGCAGTTGACAGGACGATCTGTTCATCTCTTGGTAGTCGGACGAAAAACCTGACCAGTTTGGGCACTGTTGATGAGCGCGGAGAGCGGAAAGCATAAAGCTGTTCATGATGGAGCGACATTGTGGTTGTATATATACTCCGGTTTGGTTGGCATCGCCGTAGTGTGTAAACGGATGCACTATCCGGTTCCTAGACTTAAATTAGCGGTTGTGTGTACTCGTGCTGTTTGTTTTCCGCATAATCGAATGATCTCGAGTAATCATTTATTCTGGACCTACCAATTGCTGAATGAACATCCATGGGGCTGGCACATGTGCCCCGGTCGATTAGATTACGAATCTTCCAGTTGTACGGAGGAGTCCAGATTTGGACGTTCCGGTTGTTTTCCGGACCCTGCACGGTCCAAACGACTGGGACCCATCTCTGCCTGTACAGGTACATGGCACGAGGTAAGGTCGCGGTTGAGCTCGTGGGCAGCCAGCCCGGTGGACGGAACGGATGGCCTACCTCCGCACGCGTGGGCGACCGCCGGCGCGCGACCACGAAAGCGCCGTTTGCGGCAGCGCGCGGGCGGGCTGGGTCCCGTGATTGCGGGGATGGAAGATTGCATTATGAATGGGTGTGGACCTGTGGTGCTGTGTCTGCATCGTGCGTATCACCATGTTCCTTTTCTGGATTCGACGATGAGCGCAGGTGTTATTGGCGGAGACAGGAACACCGGTAGGTATGGGCGCTTGAGCGCAGCCGGAAAAAAAATAAATACATAACATGTTTAATCGTACCTTGGACCCGCTGGATAGCTTTCATGACTAAAAAAACTACATGTCCCGGTGTCCGCCTTCGTCCACGGACATGTCATCAGTTTGGTCAAAAACTAGCTGAGTATGTTTGCACTGTAACGGAACAACGATAGCTCGTAAGGACGAGTTAAAATAGTATAAAAAAGGAACAAATTCTCGTAATTATTAAAGTCTAAAAGACTATGCCGTAATAACCAAAAAAAATGTTAATGTTCAATTTGCAACTTTCAGTACGGCGGAAGCCCACATACTTGGAACTATAAGTTCCAGGTCTATTTTGCTATTTTTTCTACCAAAAAGGCCTAAAATCAATAAAATAATGACCCACTAGTAATTTATACAAAAGCCAAGGGCATAATTGCATACGACCTGATCAAATACCACCCGATCGTCTCGTTAATGGACCGCTTGGCCATTGGGCATTTGCGGTTCGCATGGTATGTTTATTCTAGGGATAATTGGATATATGCCACTGCAGGAACTGTTTATTCGAGATTTGCCATCGTTCCTTTGCTTCTTCGAACGATGCCATTATGAAACCGTGCTTATTCGAAATATGCCACCACTCGCGTCCGGTCACGACACGTGTCCCGTCCGCGATGGCAAATCTCGAATAAGCGGTTCCTAAAGTGGCATATATCCAATTAATACGGGACACGTGTTGTGACCGGACGCGAGCGGTGGCATATTTCGAATAAGCACGGTTTCATAATGGCATCGTTCGAAGAAGCAAATGAACGATGGCAAATCTCGAATAAACGGTTCCTGCAGTGGCATATATCCAATTATCCCTTTATTCTATGGCTAGGGTTGCCAACCATATCATCGGTCCTTTTCGGTGTTTTGGAGCCACATGCACACACGCAAGGCGGTGGAAGCGTCATCCCGACTTGGCACTCCCCCTCGTTTGGAGATGAAGAAGAGGTGATGATGGCGAGGCAGTGCGATGCCCTCCCATCCTACAGATCTGACGATGGTACGGCTTAGTCCGACTGGATTCAATGACAGTGCGATTCAATCAGGCTGAATCTAGTCACCCCCAACTAGGCAGCGTCCTCCCCCTAACCTAGTGCTCCCCCTCTCTCAGAGATAAAGAAGTGATGGCAATGACGAGGCGGTGTGACATCATAGCAACGTCCTTCCTACGTGTCCGATTCAACTACCCCCAACCACGCCATCGCGATTAGTGTCGGCAAAGGAGGATATGCATCGTGGCCTAGAGAGGCCAGGCTGCAAGCAAATGAGGGCCTAGCAGTCAGCAGAATTTTTGTGAGGAGCGACAAAGGTGAGGATGAACGTACTACTCATCAACTCCCTCTTCTAAATAGTAAAGCAAAAAAAGCAAACACAATCATCAGTTCGGTATCACAGCATGTCAAACACAACATAGAGAAGAGGAAGTGCAAACAAATGTAACAGCTTTGTTTCCACATAATCATATGATAAAAACTTGTTTAGGCTCTAAAAAATTGTATTGAAGAAGGCAGAGGCAAAATTTTGTCAAGAAATTTCAAGCTCTAACAAAGTATAGAGATGCATCTCGACTGCTCAATCAGGTTTTTAACTTTTGTAGTCTTTGGATTAGACAGTGATTAGCTAGGACGATACTATATTAATGAGACCTTATTAGTGAGACTTATAATTTATGAAGCTTATCATAGTTAGGATCACAAGGGTTCCTAATTTGCGCACATGCGTGTGCGTTCCAACAACACCGGTCGGGTTTTGAACGATTTGCACCACACAAGCCTCCGCCATTGCCTTCCAACAGCAAGAGCACAGGCACCACGCATGATACTGCAATGGGGGAGCCATGCCCGAAGCCTTCCTTCCCCAGTTCCGAGTCCACGCTAGCCTTCTACGCTATAACAAAATCGTCACCTTTCAACTCGAACCATGAGATTTCAACTCATAAGTTTCACTTTCAATTTGTGGGTTTCACTTTAAAAAACATTGTAGGTTTCACTTCCACTTTCAACCACAAATTGGACTTTCATATCAACAAACTTCAACAAAAAATTAAAACCCAGACAATTTTCACCTTGTGATTTGCTTTTAACTCAACACAAAATGCCCTTTCAACTTCCGGATCCAACTCATTACCAACAAATTTTGAACTTTCGAACACCAAGATTCAAAAGAATTTCTAAAAGAGCGAGATTTACCCCATTATTTGCAACAACTTAGATTTTCCTCTCATCCTACAAAGATTTCCGGCCCAGAGGAAATCCTTCCCATGCAGATACCTAGGGTTACCACTACGTCCCGCGAAATTATCACGGTCGAACGTGCAACCAATAATTGACAAAACAGGAGCGAAGCTGGCAGGTTGGAAAGGGAAGATGCTCTCAAGGGCAGCCAAGTTGATCTTGGCAGACTCGGTGCTTACTTCCCTAGCAATCTATCACCTCACAGTATTTCCTCTGTCAATATGGGCAACTAAAAACCTCGACAAGCTAAGGAGAAACTTCATTTGGACCGATGATCAGGAATGCAAATTGGGCCATTGTCTCGTAAACTAGCCCAAGGTTTGCATGCTGAAGAACCTAGGGGGGCTAGGGATCAAAGACTTTGACAGGTTTGGACAAGCACTCCATGCTTGATGGATGTGATACGAATGGAAAAACCAGGAAGGCCTTGGGTCGGTAAGGAGTTACCTTGCGACGAAATTGATAGAAGCATCTTTAATGCAAGCACCAAGATCACTTTAGGTAATGCCCAACAGTCTAAATTTTGGACGTTCGGTTGGCTCAATGGAAAGTAAGTGTACATGAAGAACTAACTACCAGCTGATGGCTTTCGTCACTGCGAAGAATAACGACTCGCACACAGCTAGATGAGTTCATCATCCTTTGGTACGCCATCCAGCGAATCATGCTACAGCCGCACATATAGTATAGCATTTCTTGGAGATGGACATCGCTTAGGGAATTTTGCACGAAAACATAGTTCAATGGCGCAGTTCTGGATCACAACTACAACACTATCTGGGGAGCCAACAAAGAAAACAGGTGTAAATTTTTTGCTTGGTTATTTAACCATTAGAGGTTGGCCTAACAGCATCATGTGTCCAATGTGTGGATCAAACTCAGAATCAGGGACACATTTGACGTTGTTTTGTCCATGTGCTAGCAAATATGGTCCAAGGTCTTCACATGGTTACACATGAACAGACTCATGCCAAGGTTGGAATCGGTTGCCAATACATGGTGGGGAAATGTTCGTGCATGCTTCCCAAAGCAGTGACAAAAAGAGGTTGATGGTACTCGTCTATGCTTTTTGGAACCCGTGGAAGGAAAGAAACAGTGGAATTTTCAATAATGTGTATCACACCAGGCAGTTGTTTTCGACCTCATCACTCAAGATGTTCGAAACCAAAGGTTTGCATTGATGAAAAATTGACAACAGGTGGCCAGTCTGTCTATATAACTTCTTAGCTTGTACAAAGGTGTCCTGTATTGTGGTTTTTTTTGTTGCCAGGTCGAGCGGTTCAGCTTTGATCATCTTTGGCTTGTACATATCCCTAACTTCATTTCGCTTTTGTTCTTTGCTTTAATGAATCAAACAGTTGACAAGAACTTCCAAATCAAAGCTTTCCAAAGTTGGACTTTTACCTGGAAGGAGAGAGGTGGCGCAAGGATGGTGGTCGTCCTCGCCATTGGCAGCGTCAGCGACGCGCGGGGCAGGGTGCCTAGGGCTTGAGGAGTGTACGCAGATGGAGTGTTGGGAGGAGGAAGAGGGGGCTGAAGGTGTGGTAGATGTGACCACACTAGTGCAATCGTCGGTGGCGTGGTAGCCTTCAAGGCAGCGACGTGGCTGCTAGGGATGGGCGTGCACGCATGGAGAGGGAAGAGGGAAGAAAGGAAAGGGGACCAGGGAGTAGGGATGGTAATCGAACACGGTGGGCACTGGTAGTGATCATCCATACCCATACTTACCAGCCAAAATCTTCCCTACGAACATACCTGTGAAGGGTGGTTGGCGAAGAACCTTGCCATAACTGTCGCTCGCGGATGCTCAATACTTGTGGGCATACCCGTGTGTCCACCACCACTTTATGCAACCAACATCTCATCATCAAGGCAATGAACATATTAAAAAAACAAGCATCAATTCAACCAAGGTTGGCTACTACTTTCGAGAGTCGATATTTGAGAAACATATAATATAGCTCATAGATCTAAGAGCTCGATACAAATCATAAGCAATACAACATATATCACTAGCAATAGATCGGGATTTAGGATAGGGAATGGAACAAAATGAACTGGTAACGGGAAATCATGAGCCGGGAGGGGAGGGACCATGTGATGCCTTTAAAGTTTTTCAAACATGGCACACTTGTCAATGATTATTGTTGGGTAATCGGGTAGAACTGGCACGGGTGAAGCTCTCTCATGCCAGTGCCCGTTTGCCCTACGAAAATGCCCATGAGAAATAAAGGAGGAACATACACACCCCTATTAGAGTTTTTACCCACGGATTCACGAGTAATCAAGCAAGATTATCACACCCATCGGTAGGGTTGAAAATGGAATGAAAAGTTTCTGGCTGTTCCAAAGGAAAACGGAAATGGAAGCCCTTTTTCGAAAACAAAAACGAAAAATACCGGTACGGAAACAGAAATGAAATTTTTTACTGGAAACGGGAGAGCCAATTCCGACGAAAACAGAAATGAAAATTCCATATAAATGAAACCAGAAATTCTGATAGAAATGGTCTATGAAGAGAAATGGCTTCGGCCCAAAAAAGAGAATGAAGAATTTACATTTATTTTCAAATTAAAATAATTTCAGAAATACAAATGGTTTTAGAGAAAATATCAAGTAGAGTTCAATAATTCTGAAACAATTCTTAAAAATACTTTGGAACATTTTGAACATAGAAAAAAATTATTTTCAGCATAATTTTTTTTTTATGTTTGATTAATAAATTAATTTGATAAATCTAAAAGTAGCAAAACAACATTTATAAACCCCAAAAAAATACAAGATAAATATCAGAAAATCAAAAATGAATATTGAATAATAATATACAAATTTTAGGGCATTACACCATTGTAGTTGGAGGAGCAAGAAGATGATAATGATAATGATATGCCATATAAACTTTTTATTGATATAAAGAAGAGAGGGTATAGCTATCTCTTTATGAAGAGATGATCGTATAGACATTGTAAATTATGAGTCATTATCTATAATAAATACATTTTTATGCTATAATTTAAAAATTATAGGATCTTATAGAGACAACGTTAAGATGTCACCTATTGTAGAAATTATCTTTAGTTTTCTGTTTAGATGATATGAATGACTATACAGATAACAGTCATATTTACCATTGTATATGCTCATGATGATGATCCTAACTACAAACTATATCAACATATAAAATGTGAGATTGCTGCCTACAGTTAATTTTGGTTTGGTTGATCTAATTTTATTTGTTTCCGCTCTTTACATATTGTATTAAGTTACAAAAATGTTATTCATTCCCTTGCAAAAAAAACATCCCTCCTAGGGTGGTCTTTTAAAACGATTAACTTTTACAAGGTTTGAATTATACAAGTTCCATCGGGAAATTTCGCTATTTGACACTCAATTCATCAGCCTCTCTCCGCTTGACACCCAATTCGCTTGCCTTTCAGTATTTGACACCGAAACCATCAATTTCTTCGTTTCATGACACCCATCCATTTTTCTCAATTTTTATTTTTCATTTCTCTTTTTGTAATATGTTTTTCATGTGCTAGGACCGAATTGCCCCATGCATAGCACTGTATAGCTAATTAGCCTCGCCGGCGTAGTCTTCGACATCGCTAGGACTACGGTACGTCCATGCATGGTATCGGCGGGACTGCAGTCCGGTTCTTTGTACGGTACGACGTCGGCGGGACTGCAGTCCGGCGTCCACGTGGGTCAACAAGCGGCTGCATCGGTGTCGCCCGCGGATGAACACGAAGCGACGCAGCACGGGCCAAACAGGCTAGACAATTAGCCGGGACTAATTATCCATACAGTGCCATGCAGGGGCAATTCGGTCCTAGCACATGAAAAACATATTACAAAAAGAGAAAAGGAAAATAAAAATTGAGAAAAATGGATGGGTGTCATGAAACGAAGAAATACCCATGAAACGAAGAAATTGATAGTTTCGGTGTCAAATACCGAAAGGCAAGCGAATTGGGTGTCAAGCGAAGAGAAACCGATGAATTAAGTGTCAAATAGCGAAATTTCCCAGTTTCTTCCATTGAACTAAAAAAAAGGTTTAGTTCAACTAAATTTGAATGAGTATACTCATATCTGTAGCATGAATTAATTATATAAAATTTGCATTGCATATGTATCTCAACACAGACTTTAACTTTGTCCGTGAAAATATGTTTTTTCCCCTCAAATATCCTATAACCATGATCCTACGATTTGGTCCAATCAAATGAAAAGATGACCTTGTTATTAAACTAGGTTAATCACCGGCGCAATTGCATGGCTAGCTGCAAATATCATAATTCCTTGTTTCACAAAGTAGGCAACGATTTAACGATTATAAAGAAAGAAAGTAATGATGGTTTGCATGTTATTAATTAGGTTTACAAACCTACCATTAAGAAACTAACAAATTCTATAATTAGCGGAAGGTTTTCCTTTTTTCCTTCCCCTCAACACCACTGGCCAGTAATCACCTAGCATTTCCTAGCCTCAGATCTCACCGAACATATCAAACCCCCAGCAGCTCTTGCCAATGGCGGTCATCCCGGGCGGACCCTCGCCCATGATCACTTGGAATACCTCCCTTGCTTCTCATGGCCATGGAGAAGAATCAAGATCCCCAGGTGATCATGGGCCGGTACAGGCTCGGTCGCTTCCTCGGCCGCGGCAACTTCGCCAAGGTCTACAAGGCCCATAAGGTGGCCACCGGCGAGGCCGTGGCAATCAAGGTGTTCGACAAGGAAGCCGTGCGCCGGTCCGGCACGGTGGAGCAGGTGAAGCGCGAGGTCGACGTCATGCGGCGGGTGCACCACCCGCACGTCGTCCGCCTCCACGAGGTGATGGCCACGCGCTCCCGGATCTACTTCGCCATGGAGTACGCGAGCGGCGGCGAGCTCTTCGAGCGCCTCGCCCGGAGCACGCGCTTCCCGGAACCCGTCGCGCGCCGATACTTCCAGCAGCTTATCACGGCCGTCGAGTTCTGCCACAGCCGCGGCGTGTACCACCGCGACCTCAAGCCCGAGAACCTCCTCCTCGACGCGCGCGGCGACCTCAAGGTCTCGGACTTTGGGCTCAGCGCGCTGGCCGACGGCACCTCCCGCATGCGCGGCGACGGCCTCTTGCACACTACGTGCGGCACACCAGCGTACGTCGCTCCCGAGGTCAGCTGTGCATTCCACGCACGTGTCCATCTTTTCTACGCGCGAACGTAATGTTCATGTGAGCATGCATGCAGGTGCTCTTGAAGCGCGGCTATGACGGCGTAAAGGCGGACATATGGTCGTGCGGTGTGATCCTCTTCGTGCTCCTGGCTGGCTACCTCCCATTCAACGACACCAACCTCGTGGTTTTGTACAAGAAGATCACGCAGAGTAACTACAAGTGCCCGCCGTGGTTCTCGGTCGACGCGCGCAAGCTCCTAGCCCGGCTGCTCGACCCCAACCCCAAGACCCGGATCACCATCTCCAAGCTCATGGCCAGGCCCTGGTTCCAGAAAGGCCCCTGCCCCCTCACCGACAAGCACCTCGTCACGGGCGAAGCCGCAGAGTTGCTCGGCAAGGAAGCCAGAGACCACCGCCACGACGACGAAGAGGAGGAGGACGCCCGGAAGAGGAAGAGGTCCAAGGTGACCATGTCTTCGCCGATCATCGATGTGAGGCCGTCGAGCATGAACGCCTTCGACATCATCTCGCGGTCGAACGGGCTGGACCTGTCCAAGATGTTCGACACGGAGCACAGGTCGGAGGCGCGGTTCTCCACCAAGGAGACCACGACGGCGATCGTCTCCAAGCTGGAGGAGATCGCGGAGGCGAGGAGGTTCAGCTTTAAGCTGAAGGAGAAGGGGAGGGTCCAGCTGGAGGGGAGCCAGGACGGCCGGAAGGGGGCGCTGGCCATCGAGGCAGAGATCTTCGAGGTGGCGCCGTCGGTGCACGTGGTGGAGATGAGGAAAACGGGCGGCGACTCGCTGGAGTTCCGGGACTTCTACAAGCAGGAGCTGAAGCCGTCGCTGGGAGACATCGTGTGGGCGTGGCAGGGCAGTGACTCGCCACCGCCGGCCCTCGTGCAGTCCGTGGCTAGGAGGCCGATCTTGGAGCGTTCTTGATTTGCTAACGAGCTTGTAATTGATCCGTGTCGCTCTTGCAATTGATTGGGGCTCCGGCCTCTGCTCCGATCTGACATGTTTCTGAAATTTGCTGTGTCGAGCGCGTGCCAATTTGTGTGGGCCTTCCAAAGCGTGATTTAGGACATGGGAGTGTATAGGCATCATTCGAATGTTTTTATCCTAAAAATCATCTAAACTTTGGACCGTACGATCAAAACACACATCCGTAGGATCAACCCACCTCTAATTCAGGGGGTGTGCATTGATCTGAAAGCAAATCCAATGGCCCAAAATTTGGATGATAGTTGCTAAAGAAAACATCCGGATGAAACTTATCAAAACCCTTAGGACATTTGCAATGCCGCTTCTAGTACTGTTTCTTAGCATGCCAGTAAGGATAAAAAAAGGGCCAATTGGATATTTGCCACTCCAAGAATTGAAAATTGGATGGCATGTTAAAAATCATGCCATTGAGTGACATTTTTTTCAACATGGCATCCAATTTTTAAATTGAGGAGTGGCATATATCGAACAATTCCATAAAAAAATGGCGTGAAAGGAAATAAACACGGAGAGAGAAGATCATCGTTTTCTCTCTGTGAAACGATATCTACACTTCTCCCAAAGTGATAGAAATGCAAGAAATCTGCGTTGCACTACCCCCTCATCGTTTCTTGCCGTCCCCTTTCATTTCTTCGTCCACATCCGGATCGCGTTGTGCCGCCAACGTCCTACTGCGCCGCCCGGTGCTCCTTTGCTGTTCGGTGTCCGATCCAGTGCTCCTACACCGCGCCTCTGGCCCCAGCCGAGCACCTCCACCCCTAGTCGATTGCCTTCGTCGGTCTATCCCGCCGGCAGATCTCCTGCGCTCCTCGTGCCGCCGGCAATGTCTCCTCCGATGGCATCTCCAAATCCGGCCAGTGCTCCCCCTCCCCTCCCCTGGCAGCGTCTCCCCCCGGCCAACGCTCCCCCCCCCCCCCGCCAGCGCTCCGCCGGTGGTGTCTCCCTCCGGCCGCGTCTCCCCTTGGCGGTGTCTCCCCCAGCCCCAGCCGCATCTCCCCCCACCGCCGCTGTGCCATGAGGTAGCGGTGGTGTTCAACACCTGCGCAACTCCAGCAGGCCACCTACTCTTCAGGTTTGTTTTCTCCTACCTCTAGCTCTTAAATTCTATTTGGTCGTTTTCTAATGATGCTTCAATGAATGGGTAGATGGATGCATGTATGGATGAATGTCTGATGCTATAGAAATGATAGATGATAATCTATGTAAGGATTGTGGGCTCTTTTATTGCTAGAAATAACTGATCTCCTGGCTAGCTCAAGAGCAACACACTAGCAAGTAGCAATTATGATCCTTATGTCAAAATTTTAGCTTGATAAAATAGAATCACTGGTAAGATAATAACAGCATGCTGTAATGAAATATTGACTCTGAGCATTGATGCATCACACAAGTATATCCCTTGACAGCATACTTGAGATCCAACACATCTTTCACCTAAGCAATAATAGCAGATCAACACTCAATAACATTCAATTCAAGTAAAATTGTGATCTCTAAAGAAGAAACATGTTAAGAAAAAGAAAAGTCATAGGAAGTCTAAGAAAGCATAATTTCTCCTCGAGATGAAAATAGCTTAACTATTTTATCAACTGAAATATTATACCTAATGTTTAAGGGAATGTTGTAAACGACGCCACGATATATCAGACAAATGGCAATGGTGATACTGTTGTAGCGTTGATCGGAAGTGATAAACTTGATGTCTAAATAAACAGAAAGGATAGTTAGGGTCAAGAAACATACAAACAAAATAATCGCATATATTGCAGAGATATTTTACAGAACAACAACAATTAATAATAGGGAAAAAAAGGATATTCATATGCGTAGTATAAGAAATTACAAATGAGGCCATGGGGACAACTGGATAAATTCAGTATGCCTTGTTAACTTTCTGTGTCAACAATAAATCTCATTTCAGACAAAGCTGTGTGTGTGTATAGGAAGCCTTTTATGTACTCTTGGGAGTACATACTCCCACATCCAATATACCACTTAAATAAATGTGTTTATCATTTTCAATATACTCCAATAATAATTCTAAGATACTACAATACAATATTGTTGAAAAAAATTTATCGAAGCCCTTTATTTCTTGCTATATACCATTTTTCATGTGTAAAAAGAGTATATAAACAAATTATACTATAAAGGGTGGATTTTGATGAATTTTTTTATGAAACTCACTTTGAAGTATCTTATAATTAGTATTAGAGTATACTCAAAAGGATAAAGAAGTATGACAACATCATTTATGCAATATATTGAGAGTGAGAGTACATACTCCCAGGGGTATGGAACCATATATATATATATATATATATATATATATATATATATATATATATATATATATATATATATATATATATATATATATGAAAATACTTTGTACTCCCGGGAGTAATTACTCCCATCTCTGAAATACCACCCAAACGAACTTGAAATACTCCTTTATCACTTTGGATACACTCATATACTAATTATAAGATATTCCAATGAGATCCACATGAAAAAATTGCAAGGGAGTACAAAGTTTTTAGCCTATTTTGCAAATACCTTCATATACGTATATAAAAAGGAGTATGTCTAAAAAGTGTACATACCACCACTGAAAAAAATGTAAATACCACCTAGATGATCTTATATACTTACATACTACACGTACATACTCTCCGTTGTGCGAAATACTCCCTAAGTTGTGAGATACGGCACAGGGAGTAATTACTCCCGGGAGTAGAAACGTATATTGGACATACCACCAGATAACAGGGAAGTCAGTTTATGTAATTGCAAATTAATAATTAAACCATCCAAAGTACACTATTTTTCTTGGAGCATTCAAAGATTCAAACTATCCAGCAATGTTTTTTCAACAGTCAGTACATCATGTAATTTTGAACTCCATATTGCTAATTCTACTTTTGGGAAATGTTGTGGTAGAAACAGATGGTTTTAAAAATAAGACTGAGGTGAATGATACAAGGATCCATGATACCTCGCTCGATGATGATAAATAAAATCTGACAGTAACGTAAGCATACTAGTTTCCATGGCAAAACATACATCAAGCGTGCAGAACACATATTTGTGGCTAGATAATAGTTCATTTATTTGTGTGCTCTGCATGAGCAATGGTCTATATGTATTATTGGTATGGAATGTGCTTTCGTTGATATATAACTTGCTATTATAGTCATGTATTCTTTTCATTATCCACAGTCATCTTGTCAACACTAATGGAGTGGAACATATCATGGTATCATGAAAGAGACGTGATTAATCTTGCTGATTAAGGAACAGAAAAGAGACATGAATAAGCTTGCTTGCTTGCAAGATATGCCTACATAAAATATTCTCTATTGTGGTTTCAGGTTGAATTGTCGTCTTGTGGATGGATCAAAAGGAGAAGGAAAAATAGGGAAGGGGTGTTGTGCCACCACTATCTCAGTCAAATCCCCACCAACCAAATTTGTATGGCGACAAGTCTAGTGTGCCTGAATGGTAATATCTAGCTACATTTTGTTTTATTCGCTGTTCAAAATATTAATTTTCGTTAGTAATGAAATCATGTTTGTATGACATATATATCTTTTTTATTTAATGCCAATAGATTCTAATGCACCCAGTGGTTTCGTAAGCTACCTCCAAAACCCACAATATGGTTCACTCAATTTTCCCTTTCATCAAAACGTTGGAAGTACACAGCGATATGTAGAAAATTTTCATTTTACCGGTGCTATTTCCAACCATGGTCCATTTTCACAGCCACAACCATCACCTGCCCATAGGATTCCACCTACACCAATGGCAGCCAACAGCACTTCACCTACGACAATGTCAGATTCCAACATAGGAAGTCCATCATATTTGCAAAAGAAAGAACAAGTCCAATTGGAAGTTGAAGATTCAGATGATGGTGAGCTTGCAAGGACAGAGAAGTGCTTGAAATGGACAGAAGAAAAGGAAATAAGACTGGTAATCATGTTTGTTAGAATTTCTTTCATTTTAATTTTGTGGCATTGCATTTATTAATTGATATTGATATGAAATTATAGGTTAGCTGTTGGTTGAATGGTTCAAATGATCCAATAGATGGGAACAACAAGAAAGTTGAACAGTATTGGGAAGAGGTCACCGCCGCATACAATAGCACCACCCCCAAAAATCGGATAAGAGAATCCGGCCAACTAAAGCTCCACTGGCACCGCATGAAGACTAAGATAAACAACTTCATTGGCTATTGAAAATGTGTAAATGTGTTGTACCAAAGTGGCATGTCAGATGATCAAAGGATGCAAAATGCAATGAAAAAGTACCAAACAGACTACAAAGAAACTTTCAAACTAGTGGAGATGTGGAAGGTACTTTGCGATGAACCAAAATGGACAGCTTATGTGAAGCGCATAGAGAATAACAATAGTACATCAGCGGAGAATGGTAAAAATGTTGTCGATTTGGAAAACTTAGCACGTTGTATTGGTTGCAAGGCAGCAAAGTTCGATCATAAGGGTAAACGCAAGAAGTCAGAGGTGCCAGACGCCATAATTGTAATTGGAGATACAATAGACAAGTTAGTTGATGCTAAAGCTAGTAGTAAGCAAGATTGCGAAAAGCTAACGGAGGTGCAGCAACGCTTGTCTACCGAGAAGCTACAAACAGTAAAAATCTACAAAGAAACCAAAATGCTTGACGTTTACAAGGAGTTATTGCTTGCTGACACTAGCGCGATGGATGACGATGCGAAGGCTCGATGTGCTAATACTTTGGACAACTTGAGGGATTCTTTGTTTGGTAATAAAAATTGAGATGTACGTTACAAAGATCAAGTGCCTTCTGTTAGCTTTGCTTGTAGTGTTTGTGCTTGTTCTTATGTAAGTTGGTCCTTGACAGCTTCCAAAGATCAAGGATAACATCAAGGATGTCATGTTCTACTGCTGAGCTCCTGCGGGGTTGTTTCCTGTTCAACCTTCATGCTTTCTTTTTGCTGGATGATGAGATGTTGGTGAGAGCCTGAGAGGATGGTGGTTCTGCAAGTTATTTGTTGATGACTTGTGTCCTTAATGTGGAGCTGCTTGCTAGTAGTTTATTCTGTCATCGGAAGTAGCTAGATTGTGACTGAGCTTGTTGGTCTTCAAGGCCTTTCAAGTATGTCAAGTTTCCAGATGATTTGCTAGTTGCTTGTTATCTGCTGTTTTGCTCTTCTTCTTACTTCAGTGTAAAATGTTTTTTCCTTGACAGAAAAGTTGAACTATCGGACGAATTTTTGGCTTCATTTGGCTAAGTTGGAATTGGATAGGACCTATTTGGTTATGGATTTCTGGTGGTCAGGTCCAAACAAAAGCCACTTATCTTCAATTTAGTAGCTCATGGCTTGGACTCTGGATTGTCATTACCCAAAATGGCCATCTAGATTCCAGAACCAGATAGAAGCACTGCTCACTGTGTAAACAAGCACGTATTAACATATGGCACAATAGATCCAATGCAAATTAAACCAACTTGCAACGTTAATTAATATTAGGAACAGTAGATAGAAACCATACATTAAGATCATTGTTTCTAAACCTCCATTTAATATACCCTCTCTCCTCTAAGAAACTATTTAAGATACTATGCATTGGAAATGCTAACCTTGGCATTCATTTGCTGTACGAATGAGGTGTACCTGGTTGAATTTTGAAGTTTAATCAGAACTTCTTAGGGCATCCATCTTGTATTACGATAACTAGTCATCAACCTCTACATATTTCTTGTTATTTAGTTTTAAAGAGTCTGAATGAACAATATAATAAGCACAAAATCTTATGGAGTTTTATCTTTTATTTAGTTTAAACCAATCAAATTTATTTTTCTTTAATTAGCATGACAGGCTTCCAGAACAACATTGTAACATCCCAAAATTTGCTTTTAATATATTTAGTGTGTTTTTGGGATTATTTGTAATTTTCCGGAATCTACTTGGAAGCCTCGCGAGTAAGTCGCGTTCACGTTTATTGAACTAATCGTATTAAATAAAGATCATGCTTTTTCGGATAGGCGTAAAATCTAAAATTTTGTTGATAATTAAGATAGTTGGTAGACGAGAGTGTTCGCTTCAAATATTTTCGAAAAAAATGCTATATAACTTAAGTCGTTGATTTTACAAAAATCGGTACAGGTGTCTGATTCACGAAAAGAATTTTTACGAAAGATCTATACGTCGAAAAATCACGAAACCAATTTTGTTAGGTTCCAAATAGTTCCTACTATTTTAGAGGAATTTTTTTTTTGGATTTTAGAACCTCTCCGTTTTTTTTCCTCTCAACATGTTGTGGAGCCGTATATGCGTATATACTCACGGGTGCATAGAACGATTGTTTCCACCGCTTGTGAGTGTGTGCTGGTTTAGTATAGTAGTGTAGTGCTCTTTCATTTTGGCATTCATGGACTAGTAACCGGGCACATAAAGTAGTGACGTGCATGTAACGTGAATTATGGCCACTACGCTTTCTCTAAGCAGCGTAAGAGCAAATGCTAATGTAACGTGAATTGCTTCCTGATCTATTCCTCCATGCGCATGAGACTACTAGCAACGCCTCAGGTGTTGGTCGCTTTTCATTTTATTTTCCAACACCTATCCATGCATGTGACGTTATATCTACTAGTTAAAGTCCTTAATTGTATCTACTAGCCTGGTGGGAGAATCATTACCATGTGGCGTTTCTTCCGCATTGCCCAATATGCAATGCATAAACTAGTAACTCAAATGCATTTCCTATTTCCTCCAAATTGTTTCTATTCTTTGCCATACAAAGCAACGTCCCGCTTGTCAACGTGGGTCATGTATGAGCCTTTATAAAACTAGCAACTCTCCATGCCATTTCTCATTTTCTTCCAGTAACTAGCAACATTCCCATCCCTCGCTATTTTCCATGTACGCCATCTCGCTGCCGTTGTCGACTCGCTGGCCAGCTTTGCCGACTGGCCGACCGACTATCGCCAGAAGGCTCGGTCGTCGTCATGCATCTCGCCGTTGCCCGCTTGAGTCGCGCCGTAGTGCACCGCCGCCATCACCACCGCCGCTGTCACCGTTGCATCATCATCGCCGCCACCGTCGCACGGTATATACGTGTGTGTTTTCATATATGTGTATATAATAGGCGATGCATGTTTCAGAATGTACCATAACATGTATAAATATTTTTTTTTCATGAACCGGGTTGGTCTGATATGCACGCCAGAAGAATGTATACATGCATGTTGTATTCGGTTGGTCTCTCCGTAGCAAGTAGCCAAGCTAAACATTAGGCATAGAAGTATACACGTATATGAGGTGGAACAGTGCCATGCAAGAAAAAGTAAGTGAAGGCTAGTTGTATGTAGTAATTTCCGAAAATTGCAATTTTGTCTTTTCGCTACAAATTCGCTTCTAAGTCCTAATCGCTTGCAACTAATTTTGTTAATTAGTAAAAATTAATACATTTCTACAGCAATTTTATGAAATTTTATAAATAAATTTATATTGTTAAATTATTCGCGGAAAGTATAAACTTGTGAGTTTTGTAGCTCTTAGACTATACATCGAAAATTCCAAATAAATTTTATAAATCGTATAAAATGCTAAACTAATTATTCGGAAGTTTTCATGTGGTTGAGAATTTATTTGTTTCTTCGTATTTTCCGAATGGTTGTTTATTCATTGCTTTTCGCTTAATAGAAACGCTTAGACGCCGACTCCGTCGCAGAACGCAGGAAGACAACCCTCTCACCTCACCGACCAAGGCAAGTCCTTTGACGATTTTGATCCCATTTTATGAAATGCTTTTATCTCATTATAAAGTTGCATGGCTACTTTTAAATAAAATATGTCAAATATAAGTGATAGTTAATCCGAATTTGGTGATTCCTCCTTGACATTGTTAATCATATCCGCTTGTAACCCTAGAACATTGATTATACCATGTTTATGCTTATATGGTATCCGCTGTAACCTAGTGCGATAGAATTGCTTAGGACCTTTTCCGATAAAAGAAACCCATGGGTGGGATTATTCAGAAATGATGATTTCAAATGTGATTTGAAAGCTATTATTATGATTATGGTACTATTTTCTAAAAATGAAAGAAAAGGAAAAATGATTTCGACTTGGGCGGCATGGAAAGTTTGTGGAGCGGATCAAGTCTTGATCCTTTTGTGCAAGTACCGCCCCAAGTCATATAAGGACCGACGCTTATGATTGCCATTTAAGCATAACCGCACTACCACATGTCTATAATGGTACGACCTGGCCAACTAATTTGTAGAAGCCTAGCTTAGACTCACCACTCGGTTGAATGTGAATGCCGGACGGAGGCAATTGTTGTTTTTCTCACACGAAGCAAGAGGGGCTTCAGACTGGCGGATGGAACTCCTAACAAATGTGAAACCTCGCCAGTGGTCTAGTTAGGTAGATACATTGTAACGGGCCTTGTCATGATCTCTCCGTAGGCACACCAAAGGAACTGTGCTAATAGCTTGGCATTAAGAGATGATCGTGTCTTGTGGGTAAAGTTGTACACCTCTGCAGAGTAAAACTATTCGAATAGCCGTGCCTACGGTCAAAGGCAAAGCAAGGAATGCTTTCATATTGGTAGATTTTGATTTTGGTTTCGAAAACGGAAAAGTGTTTTGTTTTGGGGTTCGGGAGTGGTTAGAACTCTCGGATGTTATTTGGCGGATAGAGCCAACCAGGTGGAAAGAACTTTGTGTTTGTATTTGACTGATGGAGTCACATGATTAACCCTCGATTCTTTAAAAATCAAGTGGCGGATAGAGCCTTTATATCTGATGGTGGATAGAACCTCATTACGATATTACATAATCCAATGATTAAAAAGAATTGTGAAAAGTTGCTTTGTGAAATGCTATTACCTAAGTATGGGTTAATAAAATTTGGCTTTATGCAAATAAACCCTACTAAGCTTCCTTTGAAAGCCCACATAAGCATACTTTCCTGTGACTTCAGCACGCTTGTACTCACGGGCTACATCAATGTTGTCATCATCGAGGTTTATCAAGACGCTGGCAGAGGAGGGCTAGTTCTACGCGGAGGAGTACGAGGAGGGCTGCCAGGAGGACTAGTTGCGATCTAGTCGCCGTCAGGGCGCTTGGCTCGCCTGCTTGCTTTTGTTTCACGCTGTTGGCTTTAGACCGAGTATTGTAATAAGTGGCCATGTGGCCCGTACTTGAATATTTATATTGCAAGTTTCTGCTTTGTCTGCAATGATGTATCACGGTGATCGTGTACTAGCTAATTTGATTCGACTAGTACTAATGCACAGGAGATTTCGGATAGCCGATCCGGGGTCTCACAAACATGATATGAGATCGCCTCCAATAGAACATACGCATAAACCATTAATTGAAAAAACATAGAGGTTATGATTTTAAATTTTGACGCCAAATTTGATTTTGAAATTATTGCCTCGAGCATCTACTTTTTTCTTCTTTTGAAAAGCCACATGCAGTACCTACTTCTAAATGGATTTTAAGACTGAAAAGTATCGCACCTATGGATATATATATATATATATATATATATATATATATATATATATATATATATATATATATATATATATATATATATAGGAAGCCTTTTCTGTACTCTTGGGAGTACGTACTCCCACTTTCATTATACCACTTAAACGAATGTGTTATACTCATTTATCACTTTCAATATACTCAAATAATAATTCTAAGATACTACAATATGATATTGTTGAAAAAAATTCATCGGTGCTCTTTATTTTTTGCTATATACCCTTTTCTATATGTAAAAGGAGTATATAAACAAACTATGCTATATTAGGTGGACTTTGACGAAATTTTTTGTGAAACTCACTTTGGAGTATCTTACAATTAGTATTAGAGTATACTCAAAAGGATAAAGAGGTATAACAACATCATTTAAGCGGTATATTGAGAGTGGGAGTACATACTCCCAGGAGTATGGAACCATTTTCCTATATATATATATATATATATATATATATATATATATTAGAGTGAAAAAAATGAAATTTGGGGTTTAAGAAAGTAACAGAAAAACTAGCGAACCCTATACCGTTCATTGGAAAACCAATGGGAAAGCAAACCACCATTGGATTTCAGCCTCTATAGCATCCTTTTCGTGTGGTTAATGCAAGTCTTGTTCCCCATCGCACCCCTTTCATGCAAAGCATCGTTCCTTTGCCTGATCCCTTTTCACACTTAGCATTTTGTTCCCTTCCCCTCCTCTGTGTTCTCTCTCCTGAATAGCATAGTGTCTAGAAAGCATGAAAACAATGGCCAACCAAGACATTCATCCAAACCCACTATGTGTGCTTATAGTCGTAGGACACAAGTGAGGCTGGCAAGCACCATGGCCAACAGGTGGAGACAAGCCCTTGTTCACGGGAAAACAAGGATAAACGAAGAGTGGTGGTGGGCTTGCTCGGCATCACTAACAGCGAGGTTATGGGCTCACCCAAGTGTTGCAGCGAACGGCCATGGGTTAGCGCAGTGATGAGAGTCAAGTGGCCACAGGTGACTGCGGTGATGTGAGCCAAGTGCTCATAATCCCAATCACTTTTCATCTAAAAATTCCAATCCCTTTCTCTTTGCTCTCTCCATGTTGAGCGCCAGCGATCGATTTGTTGCTGGTGGTGGAAGATATAACACTAAGCCACTTCGATTCGGTCCCTATGATGGTAGTGAGCGTGTGCTGGCCTTGTAGTGGCGGATCCTTTAAATATGGCGAGAGCAGCATGGCTCGGGACACACGAATCCCACCATGGCACACCCCTTCACCTCCTCCATCGACTCTAGCGTTGCCCTCCCCCTCCTCCTTCAGTCTTGACTCCAGATTTGGCCTAGGTGGTAGCATAATGCTTCACCTCTAGCACTGTATCTAGCAATAGGAGGGACAACCCAACTAGGGGAACATGGTTTTAATGGCATCGAGGCGCGAGGAAGAGACAGAGGCTTGGCGCAGAGCTCGAACATGGATTCGATGGTGAGCGAAGCCATCGGCTCTATGGTGGCAACAGTAATCGAGGCCAGAACTAGAGAAGAGGGTACATCGGTAGCAGACGATGTCAGATGGCCCTCGGTGGTGTGGTAGCTAGGTGAGCCCAACAAAATTTCTTGAAAAGCTTGTTCAAAACTTCCTGAAACTTTTATATGAAACTTGGCGAAACTTATTGAAACTTTTGATTGAAACTTGTTGAAACTCATGATATGAAACATGTTAAAACTTTGGTTTAGAATCTTCTAGAAATATGTGAAACTCACTTAAACATGAAACTTTTCAAACGTTCTCTTTAAACTTGCCAAAACACGCATGGAACTTATTAAAAACTTGTCGATAAACGAATGGAACTTCTAAAGCACACATGGAATTTGCTCAAACTTACCGAAACATGAATGAATATTGTTGAGAAATTCTTTTGAAACTTGCCAAAACATGCATTAAATATGAAACTTGTTGAAACATCTTTGAAAATTGCTGATGCTCAAATGAAGTTTTCTGGGAATTTTCCCTAAAATAGGGATGAAACTTACGAAACATAAAAGAAACTTTGTTGAAACCTGTGAACTATGCAAAACTTTGATGAAGCTTATTAAAACTTACCTGTACCATTGGGAACATTCCCAACGGTATACTATCCTGTAGCATCGTTCAGAAATTAATCCTACCTTTAGTAGAGACTGCAAAGATTTGGAATGTTGCACTGCCACACGAAAACACATCAAAGATGGTTAAAATTGTATTCACATACAGTTAGCACACTGTTTGCAACAGAAGAGTCAGTGATAATGAGATGTCATCACAGATAATTATGGGACCGTCCGTGACAACAAAATTACAAATGATTCATTCCCAACAAACCGTCGATGCATAGTAAACACCACAGATGGTTAGTTACATACAAGCCATTTGAGAAAAAAAAAAGGCGATCACAGACGATCCAGGGAAAGAACCGTCTCATGATCTTTTCTAATCAAATATGCTTATTACTGTTAAACTATCTGTGATTTGTATTTTTTAAAAAAATATTTTTTCGGATTTAAGGGTTAGCCTTAGGAATCTTGCTAGCTATACCTTATGTATAAAACACATATACACATACATATAACACAACAATAATTCACAACACAAACACATAACAATAAACATGTCTATAATTTATAGTTAAAAATCGCATAACAATTAAATTATAGTTACATGAATAAATGTCCCTAACGACTATCTAAACCCCTAAACTTGCTAATCGAAAGATATTCCTACTATACTCCATAATTAATACCAATGGATCTTCATTTATTCCCTACTCCCTCTTCTCAACTAGATCTAGAGTTAAACAAGGTATGCACGAAACAAATTAGAAACAAATTAGAACCTGTTGGATCTTCAAAATATAAACCGTTAGTAGCTCCTTTTGAATTCCATTAGTCTTTTTTTTTTACCAAATCGTCTTCAACCCCTGAGTATAAAGAGCTGAGCTTGAGTGAACCAGTGAACTGAGCTGAAGAGAACCAGTGACTAAATCTAAATCTAAAGTTGTAATATTACATATGGTTACTAAGAAACAACAGTAAGTGAAATTTCACGGATAGTTGAAAAGAGGTTAACGTTGCCTTGAGGGGGGGGGGTGAATAGCAATTTAAAATTAAAACTAAATTCGTCGCAGCGGAAAGAGTATCGGACTTTCCGGTATAGTATCGGAACTTCCGACTAAATCGGAACTTCCGATATTTATTCGGAATGTCCGATAGACTTTAAAAGGAGTACCTCCTACTAAGTGCAACAAGCGACAAGAGTAATCTAAGAACTTAGTAGCAGTAAGACAAAGATATAAACAGGTATATAAATGGCCACAAGGAGATAAGCAAAAGTGAATCAAGTAAAGAGACGAAGATTTGATTCCGGAGTTCGAATTCTTGAGGGAATCCTACGTCTCCATTGAGGAGGCTCCAAAGAGCCGGGTCTCTTCCAACCCTTTCCTCCCAAACCTCGGTCGCACTTGAGGCTTGGTTTCACTATTGGTTCATTTCCTTTCGGAGGCGGAGCCGGCCTTCACAAACTTTTCACGGCGTCCTACAATCTTTGGGAGCTAGTGAGCGATACCTAGCCGTCTAGGAGTCCTTCAACCTCCAAGAGTAACAAATGCACCGTTGATCAATCTAGGAGGAACACTCTAATGCTCAAGATGAATGACACTTCCTTTTTACTCAAGCTCTAGAACTCAATTCTTGTCCTCACTCTCTAGATGATCTCTAAGATCAAAGAGGAGGGCTCAAGAGAAGACTAGAAAGTGCTCAATGTGCTCTAGAGTTCTGCCAACAAGAGTGTGTAACCCTTCAAAGGGAGAGGAGTGGGGTATTTATAGATTCTTGCAAAAACTAGCCGTTATACCCGCACTTAGCCACATATCGGAACTTCCGATCTCATCATCGGAATGTCCGATCTGTGTAAACTTTCAGAACTCAAGCGCACTTCAACGGTCAAAAAGAGATGCATCGGAACTTCCGATGTTTATATCGGAACTTCCGATGTTCTCTGAAAGACACTTTGATAAAAACTTCTAAGTCCATATCGGACTGTCCGATATCTGTATCGGAACTTCCGATCTTATCATCGGAATGTCCGATCTGAGATATCGGAGTGTCCGATCTTTCCAGAGAGCTCCCTTTTTCAGGATTAAACACATCGGAACTTCCGATAAGAAATATCGGAACTTCCGATCTTTACAGAGAGCATCCTGGATGGTGTCAAACATGTATCGGAACTTTCGATACACAAATATCGGAAAGTCCGACCCTGTTTCCACGCATCGGACTCAAACACACATGCACATCGGAATATCTGGTAGTATCGAAACTTCCGATGTGAAACCGGAATGTCCAACTTGAAACTTAAGGAAACCAAATTCCGGTGCATTTGCGGTGACCTAGTGTCTCTAAAAGGATTACAATGACACTTATCTGAGCATAGAGACTATTCTAGATCAATTACGATGCATCCCTCTTAATAGTACGGCATTCCTATGACTCAAAAACATAGAAAGAAAATACGCAATGCCGTTTTACTTGCGTAATACTGTTTGAGGGTATCCTTCGTATGTAGATGATCTCATTTTTGGACTTTTACCTGTTCACAAGCTTATTGAATACATTAGTCCCTTTAATCGATTGTCATTAATCGACCAAAACTAATTTAGGGGCCTAGATGCACTTTCAATAGTTTCAGAAACTATACCGACTATGAAAGATTAACACGTTAGAGATGGCTTAAGAACAAAATCATCTGTGATGCAAAACAGATTGTCGGTCAAACATAGCCATTTATTATGAATTGACTAATCACAGACGGCTATGAGATATCAATTGTCTGTGTCAAAGTCCACCATTTGTGATTAATTTGTATATCACAAACGGCTTGTTAGTGTCAACCGTCTATATTATTTCTCAGACAATTATTCTATACGGATGGTTTGTGAAAATTATCTTTGCAAAGATAGTAAATGTTTGACACAGACAGTTCTTTTGTGGTACTGACTTAGATGAGACGTCATTGATATCTCTTCCTGCAGTAGTATTAGATTATTGGAAAAAAAAATAGAGCCGACAAACATACACAATGTACTTGCATGTCTCTCCCGGACTAAAAATTGTGAAGTACCCGGATCCATGCCACGTTATTTGAGTTTGATTCTGACTAAGTGCAGCCAGGTTCCTTTTAGCTTGATTGGTATCCGGACTGGAGTTGATAGAGGCTGTCCGCATGATTGTAATTTCAGTTAAACTCTTCTTTATGTGGTTCGATACCTTGACTGGTAAATCCAAGCCATAGATTTCGGCTAGGGAATGGTATGATGATTTTTTTTCCTTTTTATAGGATCAAAACCAGAATTTCTAATTTGTAGCTTTTTAGTTTTAAGTTTTTTATTCAACTAGCAATATGGCCCACATATTTGCATGTGCATTATCCTTAATGCATGTTTAGATGACTTGATAATACATATGTGATTTCTCATGTTTAGATGACTTGATAATACATATATGATTTTTTTTTGAAAAATATATCTTTCCAGAACTTTATTTGTGATATTTTTAATATTATATATTATATGAGATAATATACTCACTCTATTTCCCAATACTTGCCACATAGACCGAAAGTTTCTTTCCCAAATACTTGCGTAGCAAAATACTAAATAGAGCATTACATAACATTTCATCATCTCTTAATTTAATTATTGTAATGATTGTCTCTTTCTTTATGTGTTTCTTTTAATACACATCATATTGCTTATAGCGGTATAACCCAGTGATCACCTGTCAATGTATCATCATCTTAATCCCTCTATTTCGTGGAAGTCCATCAAATAAAGGGTCATAATGTTTTCTCTATTTTTTCTTAGAGACTGTAAAAAGCACATTATCGACTTTTATAACATAATAGTTAATAATCTATAAATATACAAATCAAATCTCTTACCTTATTTTATTTTTTTTTTCTCAAATTTGGATATTTCTAGAATTTTATTTCTGAACAAAACCAAATTTCTATTTTTCACTTAGTATGGAATTGAAAAAACAATTTTGAATTTCCTTTTATTTTTATTTGTTGTTATTTTTAGGTTAGAATTTGTATACAAATTGAACCACTAATTTTCATCTAATTTGTATTCCTAATTTCAGCTATGTGCTGGTTTTAATTTCAGGTACATATGAAAATCAAATTGTGTAACATCCTCAGTGTTGCTTTCTAAGAAAAATCTAATTAAATTAAATTAAATTCAAAAGTTGGAGTTTCCATGGTGTTTATATTAACCTGACATCCTTTCCCCTCAAAAATCGGGATTTAATTCCCCTCCAGTCGAAAAATTGAATTTTCCGGTTCCCGCCGGTACCCGAAATTTCATCTGAGTCCAAAAATGCTCCAAAAATTCCAAAACCACTTCAATTGTGTCCCAAATATTCCGAAATGATTTTAGGAATCATTCCCGGGATTTTTGGACCTCCGTTCCTATTTTATCTCGCGCGGCTTTTGTTTAATGCCCGCAATCCGCGCCCGAATATTTAATTCCACAAATTTCATCCAAATTCAGCGGAACCAATTTTATTGGGTCCCAAATATTCTAAAATGGTTCTAGGAATTTTTTTGGAATTTTTAGACCATTTTTCCCAATTTTTCTCTAGGGCGGATCATTTACGTAATTCCCGGCCAATTAGAGCTCGCCACGTGGCGCTACAGTGTCATCTTAAACCTCATGCCATGGGAAGAACAGAGAAGCTTCAAACAAGTCTCCAATGCGCGTGGGCTCGCCGCCGCCGCCGGGCGCACGAGTCTTTGCCATAGACACAAGCATTTTTCAAAAATCAGAAAAATGGAAAAGGAATATTCCAGGGAATATTCCCTCGTTTTCCAATTTTTCAAAATTCAAACTTCGGAAGCTCATAACTTCTCCGTCCGAACTCCGATTGACTCCATTTAAATTTCTAAATTCATATAAAATCAAGATCTACCTTCCAGTACTATTTTTGTAATTTTTAGATTTTATTTATTTTCTGGTATTTATTTATTGCCTCGATTTGCGCGTAGCCGAGGACTCCGACACAACCGCCAACCCCACCGCTGGACTTCCCTCGTATGACGACCTTCCCGCGATTGAAGGCAAGTCTCTTTAACGCATGTTGAACCTACCTTTATAAACCTGTTTTAATTGTTTTACAAACTTGCATGCTATGTTTAATATCGTATGTCAAATATAAGTGCGTAGTTAATCCGAATTGTAATTTCCTCCGTTGTGATTGATATTCATGTTACTTTTAACCCTAGGACATTTGTATTACCATGCTTTCATATTGGTAGACTTTGATTTTGATTTAAAAACAGAAAAGTGTTTTGCTTTGGGATTCGGGAGTGGTTAGAACTCTCGGATGTTGTTTGGCGGATAGAGCCCACCAGGTGGAAAGAACCTGTTTTATACTTGATGGATGGACTCATCTGATTAACCTTGATCTTTGAACGTTGGCGGTTAGAGCCTTTATATTAGTGATGGTGGATAGAACCTCACTGCCATATTAAATAATTCAATTGTTAAAAATAATTATAAAAAGATGCCTTGTGAAATTTATTACTTAAGTATGGTTTAATAAAATTTGGCTTTATGCAAATGAACCCTGTTAAGCTTCCTTTGGAAAGCCCCACATGATCATACTTTCCCCGACTTGCTGAGTACCTTTGTACTCACGTGCTACATCAACTTGCCATCATCAGAGAATTATCAAGACGCAGCTGAGGAGGGCGAGTTCTTCCCTGAGGAGTTCGAGGAGGATTGCCAGGATAACTAGTTGCGTTTCTAGTCGTCGCCTGTGGCGTTTTGGTGTTCACTTGTTCTTTCTTTCGTTTTCCGCTGCTGTGTCTCCGGTCTTTGGACCGAGTATTGTAATAAGTGGCCATGTGGCCCATACTTGAATATTTATGTTACAATTTTCGTTATGTTTGGCAATGTAGTATCACTGTGACTGTGTGCACTAGCTACTGATCTGGGACTAGTACGGAAATACACAGTAGATTTCGGATAGCTGATCTGGGGTCTCACAAATTGCTAATTTCTTATTTTAATCCAAATTTTTGTTAAATTTAATTGATAAATTTATTTAATATTGAATAATATTTTTAGGCTAGAATTTGTATACAAATTGTCGACGATTGGGGAGCAGGCCCCCGCCGAGCTTATTTGTTGGTGGAGGGACCAACTGCGACCCCTTCCCACGTGATGGGATGCTCAAAGGAGTGACTCACTGGACTTCAACGGACAGGGACACTGTGATTTACCCTGGTTCAGGCCTCTCAAGAAAGAGATAATAGCCCTACTCCAGCTCGTGTATCTTTTTGTGCAGAAGATAGTTGACTATCCCCTTCATGGTGGGGATGCTTTTATAGCTTACAAAGGGCCGTGTTTGTTCAAACCTACTAACTCCACGTCCGACCAGGTCCAACTTGGTAACTAACGGATCCTGCATTCCTGCCACGTTCCCGCGGAGATCGCAACGAACTAGCGAAGGTTACGCAACGGGTGGTTACCGACCTCGGGATCACGTCAGGTCGGCTAACGTCTAACTCCGAACTCGGCCACTTCCTCCCGAGCACGAGCTATCGGTCCACCAGGTCGTGCGACCTCCTAAAAGGTCCCGGCTAGGCTGTCCCTTGGAACAACCTCCTCGTGATCGGGGCAGGAGCGACCTCGTCTTTGCTCGTGGCGCTGGCTAGGTCGTCCCGGGGCGGCCTTCAGTGGTTCGAGCGGCAATGAGCCAGCGCCCCTCGTGGCACCGAGGTAATTTCGTGGGGTCTGCACTCCCAGCTAGCCCCGAGGTTCGAGTGGAAGAAGGCCTTTAGGAAAAGACCTTCCTCTCGGGCCTACCATCTCCCGAGCCGGCCGGGTTGGTCGCGGCGAGCAATTGCCCGACCTCCGAGCTATTAGTCCGCCCGGGAGGCAGGCTCGGTCCCGCCGTGCCTCGGGCGTGCGAACTAGTTCCCATCCTACCGACGGTTCCTTCCCTTGGAAGCTTCATTCGGTCAATCTGAACCGCTCCCCTCGGGGAACGTCGCTGGCAGGCGGCTTCGGTTTGCGTGTCCACGCGTCGCTCCCTGTGTGGTGGACGTCTCAACTGCCCCCTGCGCCTTTAGGGCTTCCTCGACCACAACGGCGGGAACCTCTTCGTTTTCTCGTTTGGTTTTTAAACCCCAGAAGAGGAGCCCTAGATTCACTTGTCCTTTCAATCAATTAGTGCGCCCCATAATTCTTCACTTCAGCACTCGTCTTTCTCCTTGATCGCCTTCTCTATTCCCATGGCAAAGTTCGGCGTGAGCAAGCTTGATAGGCGCAAGCTGGAGATCCTTGAGCGGGCGAAATACCTCGACGTCGGCTCATGGAGAGCCGCCGGTGCGAGGAGAGCCCACGGCCCGGAGGAAGGAGAGATCGTCTCCACCAGGCTCTATGCCATGAGCAGGCTTGAGCAGCCCGAAAGTGAGTTCGTCGAGGCCGTACTCGCCTTCTGCGAGTGCGAGATCGTGCACCTCCACCCAAATTCCATCCTCATCATGGCCATCTTCGCCCATCTCTGTGAAGGGTTCGTGGGCGTCGAGCCTACTCCTAGCCTCTTTCTTCACTTCTACACCCTCTCGCGCACCGGCACCCCTCGCATGAGGCGGTGCCTTTACTTCCGCCTCCGACCTACCCGCCCGTGCAGTGCAGGCTTCACGCTCAAGGACTCCGTGTCGGGGTGGGCCGACTCTTGGTTCTATCTGAGGAAGGCCGAGGGCGGCTCGCTTTCCTACTCCGGCACCAAGGGTCGTGCCGTTGAGACCCCCCGACCCCCCGTACAGCCCGAGGAGGAGAAGGTGCTCATGCTGATCAATGAGCTTACTTGCTCGGGGCTGTCCGGCCGGGATGTTGCCCGGGACTACGTCAGGAACCGGGTGTCGCCCCTCAGGCGGAGGGTGCACCCCTTCTTCAAGGTTGAAGGGTGGCAGGACATCACCCGGGAATCACGCTCAGGTACATTACCGCCTTGGATTTTTACTTTAAAATAAGGGACATTCGAGCTCACCGTCCTTCCTTGTCTGGTAGCAGCTCCGCCGGAGGACTGGGTGGATATGAGGGTGTCCGAGATGTTCGGCACTCCCAAGGCCAAGGAAATCCTAGAGGGCCGCCAGATCCCGAACAACGTCCTCAACCGGACCGAGGCGGTGAGTCCCTATCTCGGACCCTTTCCGAAGGTCTGTTCAGGCCGGGTTTCTTCCGAAACTTCCCGACTTATTCGAGCCCACCTGCGCAGGAGAAGGTCGCCCTCGAGGTCGTCGTGGCCCAACTGGCATCGCGGCCGGCGGGACGAGGTCGAAAGACCAAAGAACAGGCGGGTCGTAAGCGCCGCGCCCGATCTCCGTCGGCTACGCCGTCCCCGCCTAGGCGCACGCGCAGGCATCCCGGTCCGGGCGACCGCTCACCCCGCCGTCACTTGGAGTACGCCAATCGGCAGGAGGTGAGCGAACTAAAACTGTGGATGGATGAGTACACCAGGGATAACCCCGAGTGATGGCTCGCGTTCGTCGGCTGCCTTGCGAAGCGAAGAAGGAGGCCGCGGTGGTCCCGGCACGGAAGGAGGCAACTGGAGAGCGATCGCGGCTCTTGAGGCGAGCTTCAGCGCGGGTGAGCTCGAGCTCGGCCCCCTGGATGACGAGGAGGAGAAGGGACGAGCCGGACCCCGCCCCACGGTCCCGAGGTCCCGCAGTCGTCCCGCCGCGCCTCAACCTCGCCTAACGCCGACTGTCATCGAGGCCGACTTGGGAGAGATCGACCCTTCCGTTGCCAGGGCCGACAAGGCACGCGAAGACATGGCTGCCCTCCTCGTTCGCGCCCGAGGCCAGCTGGAAGATGCCGAGCGAGGTCAGCCTCCTATCCCTAGCTCGTTCGTCTCATTCCCCCTCCGGCACCACACTAACCCCACATCGTCTGTAGTGGGTGTGGCGGTAGTCTTGGAGTTATGGGATTTTGGAGCAATGGCTGATGATATTCTTGACCTCGTGCTAGAGAGGGAGCTTGCCCGCGCTGCCGAGGCCGTTGTGGGCGACGAGGTCAAGGTGGGAGCCGAGGCCGCGGAGGCCTGTTTCCCACGGATCGCTGGTGGTGATGGCCCAGCGGAGTGGGGAGCCAGCGCCCGCCACGGAGATCCGGGCCCCGAGTTCGTCTCTCCCGAGGAGGAGGCGGAGGAAGATTGCGGCTGCCGATGCTCGGGCCACGGCGGAGGGCATCCCCACATCATAATCGAGGAGACGACGGGGAGGAGCATGGTAGCCGAAACGCACGCCGATGAAGCTCCTCGCGAGGACTCACGGCGGTCGGCGACATCATCGGCGCCACGCTCAGAGATCGCCGAGATCTCTCCCGATCCCGCGATGCTCGCCGGACATCAACGTCGGCCCGGCATCGAGGAACCCTAACCCGAGCGAGGGCTCGCCGGCGAGGAAGAGCCCGGCCACCCGTTCGCCATGGGGATGAGCGACCACGTCCGGTGGTCGGAGCCAACTTCGATCCAAGGAGGGCCGTGCGCCGAGGCGCTTTGGTCGAGATCGACCTCACCGGCTGCCCGACCGGCGACTCGGTCGATCTCGTGCCGGAGACGCCGCCACGGGCCCAACCAGGCACCCGAGCCTCCGGCGCCCGACCCGGCGCCTCCGGTCGATCTCGTCTTGGAAGAAGCCGCGCCACGGCCCAACCTCGAGCACCCGACCTCCCGGCCGCCCGACCCAGTGCCTCGATCGACCTTGCGCCAGAGAGAGGCGTCGCCGTGGGCCAGGCTTGCGAGGCGGGGGCCTACCGGGAGGGAGCTCCTCGGCCGTGAACATCGTGCCCCGGCGGAGGACCCCATGAGCCGGATGCCGAGAGGAGGATCCCCCGAGCGCAACTCCTGCTCGGGAGGAAGAGGAGCGGGAGGTGATCCTTGCTCTCGAGGCCATCCCTCTGCAGGAGATGGGGGTCGATCCTCAGGGGCAAGGTCTCCCGCCCCCAGGGGGCGGGGGAGCTCGAGCTCAAGACCCTGCGCTCGATCAAAGAGAAGGAGCTCAAGCCCCCGCCCAGGGAGTAAAAAGCGGGACGGAGGACCCCGCCGAGCTGTTCCAGGAGGGGTTGGAGGCTCGGCTCTGTTGGGTAAGTCTCCCAACACTTATGTGTTTTACTCCCAAAAATCCGACTGCAACCCGAGATGCCTTGTTGCGCAGGTGTTGGAGACCACCATGAAGGACTTCCACGCCGCGACCGTGCCGCCAGAAGTCATCGCGAAGCACCAGGCCGAGCAAGACGCTAGGATCGCGGAGCTCGGCGCTGATCGCCGAGCCGAGGTCTTCGAGGCCGAGATTCGGCGAGAAGATGGAGGAGTCCGCGCTCTTCCTCAAGGAGCGCCTCGAGCAGTGAGCGGCGAGGTCGAGGGCTCGAGGCGACGGTGGCGTCCTGCGTGACTCGCCGCGGCGGCCGAACGGACGATCGACCCGACAGCGGGAGGAGTCCAAAGCGGCTTCGTCAAGCGGCAAGCGAGGGTCGTGAAGCTCGTCGGAGGGTGCTTGACCTCGAGTCCGAGCTTGAGTCCATGCGGGACGAGCTCGTCGCTCTGCAGGACGAGAAGCGTGCCGGCCTCCTGTAACTTGTTCCTGCAAAAGACTTTAGCGAAAAAGCTGCCAAGTTGGGCACAATATGATCATGTTTAATAGATGTCTTATTTTTCTCTGTTTTGTCTCCCTCGGAACGACAACAATATGCCCTATCCCGTTGCTCCCTATTCGACGGAGTTCGATGGTCACGCGATCTAGCGAACGATCGTACTAGAGAGTGACTACCTCATGCGAAAGCTCCTCTAGGTCGTAGCCACGCGGTATCCCTATACCCCCTCGCCGCCAACGGAGGTCGTGGGCGTAGGCTGCAAACACGACCTCGTTGACGGAATAGAGCCCTGCGGGGACCGTGTGACTTTATACGGTGCGTCGCTGCCACGCTCACCGGCCGACTGGTAGGAACCGTCAGGGGTGTTCATGCGACCCTTTGTCTGCGGAGGCCTGCCGTAAAAGATGGTCGTCTTCACGGAGAACGAAGCCCTTGGGGTCGAGCTACGGTGGTCCGATGTTAAGCGGTAGGATGCTCGTCCGTGTGCCCGACGTCTGAGTCCGGCTCTTTGATACCGGATCGAGCTTGATCACGGCGCCGGCGGGAGGTTTAAAGAGAAAGAGAAAGCGAGAGAACGAGGGAGACCGGGAGGCCAAGTGTCGAATTTTTATTTAAAGGAGTAAAGTTGGTTTAGTTAGATATGGAACTTTACGCGGTTGGTCGATGTTCCAAGTGCTAGCTAGCTCTCGACCATCTTCCATCGCGTGAGGCGGGACAGCCCGGGCGTCTTTGTTGAGACGACCGTGTAAGGACCTTCCCATCTTGGCGTTAGCTTGTTGGCTTTGTGAGTCTTGGACCCGTCGTAGAGAACGAGATCGCCCGGCGTGCAAGGTCCTTGGTCGTAAATGCAGAATTTAGCGGCGTGCCTGCGGAGAGCTTGCAGGTAAACCGCGGATCGCAACAGAACCCGTTCACGAGTTGCTTCCGCGAGGTCGAGGTCGAGGAGGCGCTCGCCTTCTGTGTTGATGCTATCAGCTAGGTTCACCCTTGGGGATCCTAGGACAACCTCGGCGGGTAGGACGGCTTCCGCGCCATATATGAGCTGAAAGGGGGTCTCACCCGTAGCTCGGCTCGTCGTGGTGCGGACCGACCAGGAAGGGCGGGGTAGCTTCGTCCACCAGGCCTGACCATGCCGATCGAGGCTCTTGAAGACTCTCTTCTTGATTCCTTGGGCGATCTGCCCATTCGCGCGCTGGCGCTCCATTGCTCTGGGTGGGCCCACGGATGCGAAGCATATCTTGGTCCCGACCTCCTGCATAATAAGCACAGAAACACCTCGCTTGTGAAGCGAGTGCCGTTGTCCGTGATGAGGCGACTCGGAGCAAAGCGGGTCACTACATTATTGCGGAAGAACCTTTTAGCCGCCTGTGCCGAGATGGTTGATATAGGCTCGGCCTCGATCCATTTAGTGAAGGTGTCGATTGCGACGAACAGGTATTTACAACCCTTCCTTCCCCTGGGAAATGGACCGAGTATGTCGATGCCCCAAACCGAGAACGGCCAGGTTAGGGGCATGGTCTGCGATCGCGTATCTTGCCGGCTGATGGACTTTCCGGGCATGGAACTGGCAAGATCGGCAAGCGGTCACTATTGAGCGCGCGTCGGCCAGGGCCGTCGGCCAGTAGTAACCCATCCGGAAGGCTTTGCTCACCAAGGTCCTAAAGGACGAGTGAGCTCCACACATCCCGTCATGGATATCTTTGAGGAGATATTTGCCTTTCTCTTGGGTGATGCACTTGGAGAGGACGCCAAGCGCGCCTTTGCGGTATAAGAGGCCCTCGACCATTTTATAGGCTGAGGAGCGTCTTACTAGCCGGGATTTCTCGGCTTCCTCCTCGGGCAGTGTCCCGTGCACGAGGTATTGGATGAATGGCGTCATCCAACTCGCACCCTGCTCGAGGAAGGAGACGGTACCACCCGTCTCGGTTGCCTCCTCTTCGGTGGGTATGGAGGGCTTATAGAGGTGCTCGACGAGCACCCCCGCCGGAGCGGGAAACTGGGTGGAACCGACCTTCGATAGATGGTCGGCCAGGGTATTGTCCTTCCTGGGGATGTATAGTACTTCGAAGTTTCTGAAGTACTTTTCCATCTTCCTTACTTCAACCAGGTAAAGCGCCATTGAGTCATCGGAGCACTGATACTCCTTGTTAACCTGGTTGACAACCCGGTGCGAAGTCGCCCTTCGCGAGCTTAGTCGTTGGACTCGAGCGTCCTGCGCGCCTAAGTCCGGCTAGCGAACCCTCATATTACGCTGCGTTGTTCGTTGCGCCGAAATGTAGTTGGAGGGCGTCTTGGATCCGCTCCCCACTGGGGGATTCGAGACCACTCCGGCCAGAACAATTATGGCTCGGGATCCGTCGAAGTGCATGACCCGGCGGCCGTGCTCGATGCAGTCGGGTTCGGACTTAGATGGGGTAGGATTTGTCCATTCGGCTAGGAAGTCCGCTAGAACCTGGGATTTGATCGCCGTCCTGGCCGAGAATTCGATCTCGAATTCGGCGAGCTCCATAGCCCACTTCGCGATCCGTCCGCTTGCGTCCTGATTCCCTAGGATCTCTCTAAGCGGGAAGTTGGTCGGGACTCGAATTTTGTAGGCCTGGAAGTAGTGTCTTAACTTCTTCGAGGCCACGAGGAGCGCATAAAGGAGCTTCTGGACCTCGGGGTAACGCTCCTTTGGTCCGTGTAGGACTTCGCTGATGTAGTAGTTCGGGCGCTGCACCCGTCCCGTTCTCTGATTATGACGGCGCTTACCGCCTGGGGTGTGGCGGCCAGGTAGAGCAAGAGAACCTCTCCCATTCTCGGCGTGGTCAAAACCGGGGGTCTTGACAAATATAGCTTTAATTCTTTGAAAGAGCGGTCCGCTTCCTCTGTCCAAGCGAAACCGTCGTGCTTCCAGAGCGCCTTGAAGAAAGGCAGGCCGCGTTCCCCGAGTCGTGAGATGAAGCGACTTAGGGCCGCCATCCTCCCGGTTAGGGACTGAACCTCCCGCGTGCAAGTGGGTGGCCGCATGTTCTCGATGGCCTCTATCTTCTCAGGGTTGGCCCCGATTCCTTGTGGACCGATCATGTAGCCGAGTACCTTGCCCGACCTTGACCCGAACACGCATTTTTCAGGGTTCAACTTTATTCGATGCTTATTGAGGTTATGAAAGGTCTCCTCTAGATCGGGTACATGACCCGAGGCCATTTTACTCTTGACGACTATGTCGTCTACATATACTTCCAGGTTCCGACCTATTTGGCCCGAGAAGGTTTTCTGCATGAGTCGAAGGTCGCTCGACAGATTCTTTAGACCGAAGGACATGGTCGTGTAGCAGAAGGTGCCAAACGGCGTGACGAAGGAAGTCTTCTCCTCGTCGTCGGGCGATATGCCGATCTGGTGATAACCTGAATAGGCATCCAGAAAGCTCATTGCCTCGGAGCCGGCCATTGCGTCGACCAACTGGTCTATCCGAGGTAGCGGAAAATTGTCATTTGGGCATGCGGCATTCAGCCCTATGTGATCGACACACATGCGCCACTTGCCCCCCTTTTTCTTCACGATAACTGGGTTGGCCAACCAATCAGAATGGTCGACCTCCCGTATGAAACCGGCTTTGAGGAGCTTGTCCAGTTCTTCTCTGATGATGGCTTGCTTCTCGGAGAAGCGCTGAGCTTCAGCCGCCTGAGCTTTTGTCGAGCCGAATCGCTGCTCAGTGCTCGGCGACCTCCCTTGGGACTCGGGCATGTCGGATGGTTCCCAGCGAGCGATGTTCGCTTCTCCGGAGGAAGGTCACGAGCTCGAGTTCCTATTTAGGGTCCAGTGAAGCCCCCACGTGTCACGACCTTGCACAGCTCTGCGTCGTGCTGTGGGATGGCCTTAGTTTCTCCCCCGGCCTGGAGGGTAGCCCTGAGCCGGGAACTCCTCGGCTCTTGGTCGGGCCCTTGGCCCAGAGGCATTGTCGACCATGTCTAAAAACCTTCTCGTCGCAGTTTAGGGCCGCTTTCGGACTTACCTTCACTGAGATCACGCCGCCGGGGCCGGGAACCTTCGTGCATTGGTACCGTGATGCGTGGCGGCCATGAATTTGGCGGCTGGTCGGCCCAGGATGGCGTTGTAGGTCGACTCGAAATCGACCACCTCGAAGGTGATTAACTCCGTTCGGAAGTTGCTCGGGCTTCCGAAGAGAGTTACAGGCGGGACGATGCGCCGGCTGGCCCAGGAGGTGCGGGGACTATCCGTAGAAAGGGACTATGACGCTCTTGATCTTGGACCGAGGAATTTGCATCTCGTCCAGGACCCTGGCCGATATCAGGTCCAAGGAACTCCCGCAATCCACAAGCACTCGTCCTACCGCGGTATTACAGATCGTCGGGCTAACGACCATCGGGAGCCTTTGGGGTTTCGTCATCCCCAGGGGGCAGTCGTCTTTGGAGAAGGTGATGGGAAGCTCGGACCACTTGAGCTGTTGAACGGGAGGCTTCCCCTGGGTGACACGGAGTACCTCGCGTGCGGCCTCCTTCAGCTCCCGTCGAGACCCATAGGCGGCAGACCCCCCGAATATCATGGCGATGTGGTTTCTCGGCTCTTGGTACTCCATGTCCGTATCTTCCTCCTCGGCGGGCTTCTTGCCCTTGACGTCTCCTTCTTGCTTTGGGAGCATGGGCATGGGATCCTTGCCACTGTAGAATTGCTCCAGGCGGGAGGCCCATGTTCTGCAATTCCGCAGGTCGTGCCCGGCGCTGGAGCCAGGCAAAAATAGGCGCTAGCCCGTCATGCTACTGGGTCGCCAAGCGGTCTTGGTCGTCCCCGGTTTGCTCATTGTTCAGCGAACCGGTCGGCCTTTTCCTTTCGCGGCTCCTCCTTTATATGATTGCGAGGTCGGCCATTGTCGTCGTTCGATGGCCGCCACCATGTCGAGCGGAGGGGTTTTTCTTCTTTTGATTTTTTCTCGATCGAGCTCACGCTCTTCGACGCGCCTTCGAGTCCGGTCAGGGCTAAAGCGGCTTTCGCTTCGTCCGGCGGCTTCTTCCATTGGACTGCCTCGTCGCGTTGGCATAACGGTCGGCCATCGCGAACATTTCGTTGGCCGTGATGTCCGGTGAATCTCGAGGTCTGAGTAAAGCGGGCGTCTCGGACCCCAAACTTGAAAGCCTGGACAACCGCCTCATCCGAGATGCTTGGGATGGAATTGCGTATTTGCATGAAGCGCTGACGAGCTGGCGCAAGGTCTCGCCCTCCGTGTATCAGGCGGCTGAGGTCGCGCTCCTTCCCCGGGCGGACGTAGCAGCTCTGGAAGTTGGCCTGGAGGGTGCTGCTCAGCTGTGCCCAGGACCGGATCGAGTTTTCCTTCTGGTTGAATAGCCACGTCCGAGTCGGCCCGTCCAGCACTGTGGGCAGAAAGTTAGCCATGACCCTTTCATCACCTCCGGTGGCTAGAATGGCCGTGGTGTAGATCGAGAGAAACTCGTCGGGGTTCTGAGTCCCATCGAATCTCTCGATGTGACCCGGCTTGAACCTTATTGGCCAGGTCACACGTCGTAGCGACGTCGCGAACGCCCTGCACCCGAAAGCGAGACTGTCGGGACGGTCATTATGGCGCGGCCGGGCGATCCCTACCGGCCGAGCCCGGGAGAAAGTTAGTGGGCCCAGGCGAGAGAATATCTCCCTATGCCTGTAGGATGGAGAGTGGCCCGAAGAGGAATGTTCGGCCCGGTTTTGCCCGTGGCTCGCATTCCGTTGGTCCCGAGGGAGCCCCCGGGAATTGCTCCGGGTGCCCTCCCGAGCCCGGTCGCGTTCGCGCCGGTCACTCCGGGTACGGCTGCGTGAGTCGTCGGGGTGGAGGCGCTCCCAGGAATTGCTCTGGGCGTCCCTTTCTCGGGAGGCTTCCGCCACTTTTATGTCTGTGGCGATTTCCTCGAGGTCGTCGGCCACAGCCGCACCCATGGCTTCTAGGTCGACTGCTCAGAAACTCTCACGAGGTTGCGTACCACCGTGGCCAAGGCTTGGCGTTCCCCACTCGGGAACGCGGGGTGACGAGCCTTCGTTAAATGCGTCGCATGGGTTCCGAGTCCCGTGCGGCGTGGAAATTCTCCACGAACCGGCCCCTGGCCTTGTCGGCGGGCCACCACGGACTTCTTGGCGTAAGCTGGCGGTGTCCGATCGAAGATACTGCAGGTGCTCCTTGGCGCTTCATAGCGGTGAAGACGCATTCGGCCGGGATTTGCTCGAGATTTCCATCCTCCTCCGCAACGAAGGCGTTACGGGATTGGACGGATCGCGAGGGTGACATCACGGTGTCTCCCGTGACGCGGTCCCCGGCCGAGCTCGAAAAGGTCGAGATGTCCGGACCATCGTGAAACCCGTCATACTCGTCGTCCGAGAGGCGTCGAGCCGAGCGAAGAAGCTGCCCGGTGCGGCGGTTTCCATGGAGAAGCTCAGGAACCGTCGTGATTCTCAAGGCCGACAACGCCGGCGCCCCATTGTCGAAGAACTGCTTGTCTTCTTCCTCGATTCCGGGGGCGCCGAGGCCCTGGCGATCTTGGGAATTTGTCATCCTCCGGGATTCCTCACAAAAGGGAAAGTCGGTCCCCACGGACGGCGCCAGCTGTCGACGATTGGGGAGCAGGCCCCCGCCGAGCTTATTTGTTGGTGGAGGGACCAACTGCGACCCCTTCCCACGTGATGGGATGCTCAGAGGAGTGACTCACTGGACTTCAACGAATAGGGACACTGTGATTTACCCTGGTTCAGGCCTCTCAAGAAAGAGATAATAGCCCTACTCCAGCTCGTGTATCTTTTTGTGCAGAAGATAGTTGACTATCCCCTTCATGGTGGGGATGCTTTTATAGCTTACAAAGGGCCGTGTTTGTTCAAACCCACTAACTCCACGTCCGACCAGGTCCAACTTGGTAACTAACGGATCCTGCATTCCTGCCACGTTCCCGCGGAGATCGCAACGAACTAGCGAAGGTTACGCAGCGGGTGGTTACCGACCTCGGGATCACGTCAGGTCGGCTAACGTCTAACTCCGAACTCGGCCACTTCCTCCCGAGCACGAGCTATCGGTCCACCAGGTCGTGCGACCTCCTAAAAGGTCCCAGCTAGGCCGTCCCTTGGAACAACCTCCTCGTGATCGGGGCGGGAACGACCTCGTCTTTGCTCGTGGCGCTGGCTAGGTCGTCCGAGGGACGACCTTACAGTGGTTCGAGCGGCGATGAGCCGCGCCTCGTGGCACCCGAGGTAATTTCGTGGGGTCTACCCGACCCCCCGACACAAATATAACTGCTAATTTTTATTTAAAATTTCAACTATGTACATGTTTTAGTTTGGAGTTCGCATGAAAATCAAATGGTTGTTTCCTTTTATCTTTTATTCTGAATTTATGTTATTTTTATTGTACTTAGTATGGACTCTTTATTTTAATCTAAACTATTAATTTTTTTATTATTTAATTTTGAATATTAATTTTGGGGTATAATGCATATACAAAGCCAACACATAACGAGGGCTTGCAAAAAAAAACCTCATTTGGGATCACATCAAAATTGCTTTGATTACAGTAGTTAATGTGTTCAAAGTTCAAACGAGTCTATTTCGAGTGAAAAAAAATGTTAATGAGGTTCGGCTCGATAGTAGCTCATTAGCTCGAATTTGAAATAACCACTTAATGATAAATAAAATGATTCTATGTTGAACTACGTCAATTTCAAGAGAAACTCAATAATATCTTGTTAAGCTCGATAGCCAACCCTATGTGCGACCAAGCGACGGCCCATCTTTCATTAGCATGATGCTAGAAACCAACGCATTTCTAGCCCCTGGACCAATATTTTGCAAATCTAGCCCTCACGTGAACACAATTGTAGAAATAGTCCTCTCTCTGACCGCGGAAGCACCGGTAAGTAACACGTGTGTTCCTACCAAGCTCGAGCACCATAGCAACGCTCTCTACCAGGGATGCATGATTGGTAGGAATCTTTGCCTACTTAATTAATGATTGATTATTCAATTCCTTGAACATTAGACCTTTAATCAATTAATTAATCCATTAATTAATTATTGATCAGTCCATTTAGCCCCTATCGAGCATGTGTTCCTCGACAACTCTTGCCACGATCTCACTATGTGGCAAATAACACGTATTACCTACCAATACTTCCGTGGTCTAGAGAAAGTTGTTTTTCTGTTTGTGTTTGAAAGGAGATGAGACCTACGGAAAAACATTTGTTAAGGGGCTAGAAAGAGATGATTTTCCTACTAGAAGGATAGAACATGTGCACATCCATCTTTCCATAAAACTTGGTGCATGAGCGCGGTGCACACTGCGCCAGTCGCAATACGCCCACGATTCAATAGAATAATTTTTTAGGGCCTTACCACAATTTTAAATATCTTGGGGGCTTTTCACAAGAGAAATAGCAAAACCTGGTTTTGTTGTGCCTTTGCGAGAAGAAGGGATCTATATGTAATTTTCATAAGGGGGGGGTCTTTTCCACCTTTGGGTCCTCTCGAGGAAGAGGGATTTGCACGTGATTTTCAAAATATTCGGGGGTATTTTCCCAAAAAAATGAATTTCAAATTTTTTGGAAGTCTTTTACGTAATTTTTAAAATTCTCAGGAGACTTTTTCGAAAAAGGAGCAAATTTTAGTTTTTAGGGGTCTTTTATGTAATTATGTAGTACTTTCGGGGGGGGCTTTTACCAAAAACGGGAATTTTGGGGGCCTTTTCACGAAAAATCAATTCTTGGGTTTTTGGGGTAAAGTAATGTTAATTTTTTTCGAGGACCTTTTCCAATAAAAGAGGGAATTTCATTTTTTGTAGGGGGTATTTTACGTAATTTTAAAAATTTTCGGGCGCTAGCCGATACACGCCTAGGAGTAAAAAATCGTGCGCAGTTTCATGGGCTCTGTCACAAAAAATATACTAATATGTAATTTTAAAAATTTTTGGGCGGTTTTTTGCGTAGAACCACACACTAAAATTTTTTTTTGGAAGTTCCAGGGCTCCGCCAAAAAATGGACCACGAAAATGTACTGATTTTTTAGTGTCTTTTTCAAAAGAGAGTGGCGAAATTCATAATTTATGAAAATTTTGGAAATTTCGGGGCTTTTGGAAAAAACGTCGAAATAAGGTTTTTTAGGGCTCTTTGCAAAAGAAAAGGATTTTAGGTTCTTTCCTCAAAAAAGGGACCTAGATGTATTTTTTTTTGAATTTTCGGTGGCCTTTTCAAAAAAACCATAGAAATTTATATTTTATGTATTTGTTTTGATATTTTGGAATATGCCAGTGAAATCCAGAATTTTCAAGGGTCTTTTCACAAAAAGGGATCTAATGCAATTTTTAGAATTTTTGGTGGTCTTTTCCAAAAAAAAAAACCATTGAAATTTGTAGTTTATGCAATCTTTGGGAACCTTTCCAAAAAAAAAAAAGGCGCCCCACACGCCCGTGCCATGTGGTGGCCGAACGCTGGCGCCACACGTCGGTGCGGCAAAAAAAAAAAGAGCGAAGCGACGCCCACGGGTAGGCGGACTCGAAGCGACGACCGCGGCCTCACAAGCAATGCGCTTTACCACTTCGCTACAAGGGCATACGTGATCGAACGGCGGACGAAAGTATTTAAACCGTATTAGCTGGAGAGCCAAGCGGGCGATGTGACCACGCGATGAGCAAACACGTCACCCGAAATCAACGTGGACACGCTGAGCTTGGCAAAAAAAAAACTTCAGGATTTAAAATACGTAGTATGCCGCTGAATAGGTCAAGATAATCTATGCCGTGACTAGGTGCCATGGTTCAGAATTTGTACATGTTCATCGTGTTATCTTCAAATAATCATAATTTTTAAACTGAGTGTCCATTTTGCATTCCATTTTAGGTTCTGTTTAGGAGAGTTCTAGATTCTAACTCCACCTTAGATCTGAAATTTGTAGACTAAAATAAAGTGAATTAAGTTTATATTTTTATTCTAAAATATAAACAAGATGTCCCACCTCCACCAGATTCGTGAATCTGATGGAGTTAGGTATTTCTAGCTCCACCAAATCTGTGGAGCTGGAGTTATGGGTTTATTAAGAGTGTTTAGATGGATCATCTTGTTTACATTTTAATATAAAAATATAAACTTAATTCACTTTATTTTAACCTATAAATTTTAGATCTGAGGTGGAGCTGGGATCTGGAGCTCTGCCAAACAGGGCCAACCCACAGCTCCAGCTTCACAGATCTAGTGGAGTTGTAGCTCTGCCAAACAGGGCCTTAATTGTTGTATTCCATACAACAAACTGAACAAAATAAGGTTTATATTGCATATGTTTTTAGCAAAATAACGACAGGTTAAAATAGTAATTACCAAATATTTAGAGTTACTAGGTGACATCACCTGGAGTCGCTAGTTGTCAGAATTTAAGGTTTGACATTTGCAAACACTTGTATATGAACAACTATAATTCACTAACACAATGAGATTTGCTACTTGCTATGTTTGGATCTCCTAAATTAATAGTAAGTTTTCAGAAAACTGGTTTTAGTACTTCCTCTAGTCACAAATAGTAGTAGGTTTGGGATACGTATAATTAAATTTTTGAAAGTTTAACTCTCGATATTTTTTAAATATTTTAGATTGAATGGATGAAAATCATGTGTGTAGATTCATCTCGAAATGTACTTTCATAATATTATAATTTTATTAAAAATTTTCAAATATATTTTAATAGAAATTAGTAGTCAAATTGAGTTATAGAAACCTTGTTGATGTTCAAAACAACTATTAGTTGTGAGTAGAGGGAGTAGTATTTTTTGGAAAACAGGTTGTAGGTTGTTATTCTGTTATTGTGGCTTTATAGATTACCTTGTTTAGATCAGAAAAACTAAATTGAGTTTTAGCAAATACAATGTTTGGCCGAGATCTAAAACAGAATGCATTTTGTAGGAGTTACAGTGCTAAATCGTCTGTTCCAATCCGGTGATAACAAGTGAACTAGCAGTCATTGAGTCACCGCCGAATTCCTCGCGCGCGACACCTTCCATGGTGTTCGGCCGCGCGTACTCGGCCATGGGGTTCCACAACGACAACGACGTACGTGGGCGGTGCGCTTTTCCCTGAGCCACTCGCCGCCGTTGACGCAGCTCAGCGTATTGGCGACGAACACTTCTGTTTTGTTCACGACAATGAGCACCATGTGTCGACTCGGTTCTCCAACGGATGGAACACAGGATGTTGAAGTTCCACTGCTTCTTTTGTTCGAGAATTTTCGGTTGACAAAAAGCATTTGATGCGGGTGTAGGTACAAACCGTGTAATATACCTCCGTTACTCCGTATCATCTATTGATAGGATCAAAAACAACATATATAGCGTATTGTCTATAGTTATTTGTAATGATCTCTCATACAATTAATAGATTATCCGTATAATAATACATGTAATACAAAATCGTCTATAAGACCATTACTTGCTCCTTTCACTTTTATAAGGTTTGTTTTTTTAATGATCTTATTCACAAATATATAAGGCTTGTATGTAGATTTAATGAGGCATTTCCTTCTGTAACCCTATTTATTCTCTCTCAACCATATGCATTTATTCATTACTAACCATAGAAAGTATATCTTTCATCTTCGAAGACAATTAAGTGAGGGCATTTAAATTATTTTCTCTCATACCTTTTTAAAATTTTAATGCAACCTTAATCCTTATGTAAAGTTAAAATACATTTTATAAAAATGAACAAAGAGAGTGATAATATCATTCTCTCTCCTCTACATCATTCAAAATTCTATGTGGTATATAATTACATACAACTAAACAACTATATATATGCCTAAGGACGCTTTGTTCAACTTGACTCCTCGTGGTTTTCGTTAAAAACTAGTATAATTTTGGGTTTTGATATAATTAGTTTTGGTCAAACTCAATCTGACAAGATTTTAAATAAAAACAGGTTCAATTAAAATAAGATACAAACAAGTTATTAAATATGCTAGGAAACGTCACCTAGAGTTGCTAGGTGCCAATACGTGAGGTTGATAGTTACATGCATCAAGTATAATAAGGTGATGTAAGCAGGCTGTAAGGATTGCCACATCAGATTCATGATGAGTTGGAGGAGAGAGTAGAGGAGAGAGGAGAGAAGCGGGCTGCAGATCTACAGCCAGCTGCAGCACGGACTCCAAGAAAATTGGTGAGAGAATAAGAGGATGAATGTGGGCCAAGTATTAATTGCTTTGTGTGTATGTATGGCTAACTATTATATAGATGGGCTGTTAGGTTGGCTATACAATAAGATAAAGCCTGTAGTTGGCTCTCTTATTAACCTTGCTCTAAGTTGCTACTCCAGTTGTCAACACCTACAGTTACTAGCAGTTATAGTTGCTTGCGGCCAGCATTTATAGCTGCTAAATGTTAGTACTCCATCTGATGATACGTATAAAACGTATTTTAACTTTATATAAGAATTAAGATTACGGTAAAATTAAAAAGGATATAGGAGAAAATAACTTATACTTCTCTTAATTGTTTTGGAAGATAAGAAATAATATTTTGTATGGGTGGTAATGAATAAATGCATATAGTTGAGTGAATAAATATGAATATAGTAGGAAAGACTTATTAAATCTACATATAAGCATTATATTTATCAACAAAATCATTCAAACCATAGACCTTATATTTATCAACAGAGGAAGTAGCAACTAATATTGTAAGTAACATATATAGTTCTCCTAAGTAATATGTTGAGCTACCAAATAAAAGTAACATGTAAAGGTAGCAACTAATGTTATAAGTAAACATGTAAAACTAGCAATTAATATAGTGTTTGATAGTTACTAACATTTAGAGTTGCTAGTTGCCGGCACATACGTAGTAACTTGTGATTACTGGGAGATTTGTTAGTCACTAGCACCCGGAGCTGCTACTTTACTGGCATCCAGACCTGCTAGTTGCAAGCAGCTAGGTAACGAAACATGTAAATGCTAGCAGCGAATAATTGTTAGGTGCCATCACCTAGAGTTACCAACTGAGAAAAAACTTATCACTATGTTCTATCAACATGTCAGTATGGATTTTGATTGGTTAGACTTCTCATAGTAGAACGTAATAGTTTGGACAGAGCAGAGATCAGGCTGTCAGTTTAATAGATACGATTATTTAAAGGAAAAAAACAATGAACATGCGCAACGCTATCGACTAGTAACATGTTAATGTAGCGCCGGAGCGCTTAGTCGCGTCCCTTCTATTATCTTCTTCGGCCATACATATTTCCTAGACCAAATCTTTGTATTGCCAAAAAAGAGAGAGCTAATTAAGCTCCAACTCATTAGCATCAGATTTCCCCTTTCAATTATTATTTGGGCTAGTAGCGAAAGTGGTTTCCATCTTTATAAATGCGCAACAGATTAAGGTTTTTATTTAGCCCTAGTCCTTACTCTTAGTCCTTAGTGTCAATTCTCACCTCTTAGCATCCGCAAATTAATAAATTGAAATTAAATCTATGTCAAACAAGATCTAAAAACCTGTTTCGGCGACACGAGACAAAAAGAAGAAAGAAAACCAAATTCACCCGTTTTGGCTTTCAAGTATATTCAAATCCTATTTAGAATGCGAAAAACAAGTGCGTAATCGAAAGTCCTCTGCTCTTTCAGATTTACTAGATACGTGGGCGTGGCGTATACCGCGCCAGCCGCTACACGCCTAGCGATAAAAATCATACCGAGTTTCAGGGACTCCCAAATAAAAAAAAGATTAATATGTAATTTTAAAAAGTTTTGGGTGGCTTTTTGGATAAAATCATGCGCTAAAAACAAATTTGAAAGTTATAGGGGTCTTTTCAAATTTTTGGAGGGTTTGAATGCAATTTTTAAATACCCGGGGATCTTTACACAAGGAAAAGATAAAAAAAATTCAATATCACTTTTTTGGTGGCCTCGATGTGAAAAGATAAATTTATAGATTTTTGGGGGTCTGAATGCAATTTTTGAATACCAGAGACCTTTACATAAGGAAAGCACAAAAAAAATCAATATCTAGTTTTTCTGGGGTCTAGATGTAATTTTGAAGTTTTCGAAGGACCTTTGCGCAAAAAACTCACCGGAGACGCACACGGATGCCACACGTCTGCCAGGAAAAATCGTGCGCGGGCATGCGGGGGGCGGGCTCGAACGCGCAACTTGTCGTTCACGCTGTTAAGTGTTACTGCTGCGCTACAGCGCCTTAGTGGGCGAGGTAAGGGAACAATTTATTTAAACCATATCAATAGAGTTTTTCAAGTGTCGACGCACACAAGCGAAAAATGGCGTGAAAGCCTGAGAAGCCGAGAATCTTTCCAGATTTAACATGCATAGTACCAAGGTTTCAAATTTCGTTTTCGGACTCTATCTCGGAAGGGGTTGAAATCCGAAATTTTGGCAAGATTCGGGAATTTCGGACAAAATTCAAATCCGTTTTTTTAATCGAGAAATCTAAAATTTTGCCAAAAATTCCAAAATTTCGTCTGAAATTTTTGAAATCTCGGTAAAATTCAACTGAACGAAAAATAGTTCAAGCGATGTCAAAAATTTTGTATTTTTTTTATGGTCCTAACACATCACTAATGTTCTCATAAAAAATTCAAATGATGATCAAGCCTAAGAAATTTTTAAAAAACATAATAGTGCTACTGTCTAGATAAAAGGCTGACCGGCAAATTTCAACCGAATGGAAAATGGTGCAAACACATCCATAATATTCTCATAAATTTTTTAAATGATGATCAATATTGGGAAATTTTCAAAAATTTAGATAGTGCTACTGAAGACGGACGAACAAATTTCACCTAAATGAAAAATAGTTCAAACCACGTTAGAAAATTTTAAAATTTTTTGTGGATGGTCCTAACACATCCATAATATTCCCATAAAATTTTAGATGATGATCAATCTTGAGAAATTTTGAAAAATTTGAACAGTACTAGTCAAGATTAACCGACAAATTGAACCAACAAAAAAATAGTCAAAAACACATAAACAATTTTTGAAATTTTTTATGGATAACCCTGGATGCAATCAAATCCAATACACAAAAATGAAAAACCGATACAAAAAACCCCCGAGATTTCACCCGAAATCACCGAGATCTCAGCAAGATTTTCACTGTTACTATAGCAATTTTTTTTTTCTAATTCTTTTACCCGGCCAACATTTAAGATCTTGGAGGGTCCAAAATCAAAAATCTCAATTTCCGAATTTCGTCTAGGATTTAGATCCTTGGGTAGTACACATTTCAATCCTTGCGTAGTACTGTACTGTACGTGACCCGATAGAAACCCAATACGCACTCCAATGCTAAAGGTGCTGTCAGCCTGTCAACCAAAATGCTGCTAATATACAGAGGACTATGTATTTATGTATAAAAAAAGAATACGTCCCATCTATCTCTCAAACTTTTAAAATAGCATACTTAACGCTATACTAACAAAACCAGATCAACCATCTAACTCAGATTTGTTTTTGCCGTATTGACAAGGGAGAACTTCCACCCGGATGTCCGTTTTTTTTTGTTTTTCTCGGACACCGTGCAACATTTTTTTAACGTATTGAAACATTTTTTTTGAACGTATGAAACATTTTTTTTAACGTATGAAACATTTTTTTTACTGTTTGTCGAAGAAAAATGTTCCACTACGTAGAAAAAAATGTTTCACACGTGAAAAAAAATGTTGCGAAAAAATCTGCCGTCCGATCCCTAGCAATACCGTATTGACAATGATATCATCGGTTATTGCTGAAGGGAGATCCAAATGAAACAATGGAGGATAACGTGAAGAAATAGAATGTAGAGAGAGATATAGATAGGGTGCAAATAATTTTCGATCTACCGTCCGTCCGTATAAATTCGGATACTATTTGGAGCATAATTTTGGATATCCGGTCTTTTTTCGGATATCGGATACAGATACAGATAGTTTTTTCGGATTCGGATATATCCGTAAATTTAATCGGATCTATTCTGTAAGTATCCAAAGAAACACTACACCCAAGAGAGAGCAAGAAGGAATTCGATGATGCGGATATAAATATCCTTGTAGTTGAATCCTCGTCAGCAAGAATACGATAGCATTTCTGCCAATACGACAAAACTCACCTTAAGTGAGATTCACTCCATCAGATCCTTCCTCCAAAACCTCTTTAGGATAATATCTAATTTTATAGTCAGGGTCTTCAATGGAATTTTAACGTTCAAACGTAAAATTACGTTTTGCTATATTTGTCATGGTCTCAAAAGTATCCTCCAATAAATTTATCTATTGAGTTAATCTACAGTATAATTATTATAGTTTTTTTCCACTCACTACCCTTACTTAAATGATTTTAAAATATGGGGTTGATTATTCCTCAAGTGACCATAATTCTGCTAAATTTCAGTCACTTTTTTCAACCCATGAATAAAGATCTAACCACTCTCATTACTTCCCTAACTTCCTACTATAACCCACCCCTTCGCCTCAATGAAAAAGATTAAAACAAACAATTATCTTAACCTAGACAAAAAAAAAGTTTGGAAAACCCTACACAATAAAAAACAAAAAAATCTAACCTGAACAAAAATAAAATAAATATAGATGAGCTCTACAAATACAAAAATAAATAGAACTAAAAATCACCGTAAAACATTACTAAAATTGCACATTACTTAGCACTACAATTTTAGTCTTATTACTATGCGCAAATTTAGATAATCGAGAGAAATAATTTTAGGCGATTGATAATTAGCAAATCGTTGAAATATTAGGTGGTTGTGCTACTGCTACGTTATTTAATAGGGTATGTATGTTGAGATATAGCAGAATTTTTTACATGGTTTGTTCAAATATGATAGGAGTCTATCTCTTTGTAGGTGAATCCTAATCTATTTCTAATGGGTTTCTCCCGTGAATATGATATCCCATTGTACAAGAAAATCAATATAATAAAAAGAAGAGAGTTTTGCCTCTCTATATTGTGTATGCTTATCGTGATTGCTTTGGTAATTCAATCGGTGTATTGTGTTTGATCTACGATAGTCATCATCGTTTTACAATAATATTTATTTATTTATTATTAATTATTTTTTAAAAGATTTTGTACTCACCATGAGATGTGTTAATTCCATCGAAAAATCTACCAGCATTACCCGTTTTCATCTGCAGTTGGGTAGCCAGATCTGACATCACTCAGCGGTCAATCAGAGCAAGTGCAATAGCAAAGTCACTATTTACTATATCTCTCATCTATGTCATGAGTAAGTAAAAAGCCAGCTTTACAATAACTGTATCTAAAGATTATTTCTAGAAGCTGTGCAATAACTATCTCTTCTCTCTTGTATATAAATAATCTACATGTGCTTTCGTGCAAAACTGACTACTACATAAGAGAAAGCACTTTTCTCTCTTCTCTTTTTTACTCCTCTATATAAAATAAAATTAATATATACAAACTAATGATAAACTAAGGTGTCCTATTGTACTTGGCTACTTGCCCTCAGCCAAAAGGACGCGCTACTGTGAAGTGTGAACCGTGCCCGCCCGAGTAAATGGATGTCGGGCCTCTATATGACCCGTATAGCCTGCCTGTCCAGAAGCAATTGGGCTTTTTTTTTTCCTTGCCTGCAGTCGAGCTTGCTCAGGTTTGGTTGCCACGTTGTGCCCATGGGGCTGTGGCCTTTTGTCGGGGAATTTATTTTTATTTGATATTTATTTTAAATCTTTTTTAAAAAATAATCGACAGAACAAAAAAATTACAAGAGTGGGTCCCGTCGCCCGGATATGGGACGCTTGCTCCATATTGGAGCAATATGGCGCTGCATGTAAAAAAATGTAATTGCGAAAATGGACCCATAAAGAAGTGGATTTATCAATATTTTTTTGTATCTAAGTACCTATCGCTCCAATATGGGGCGATCGCCCCATATTCGGACGACGAGTACCTATTTTTACAAAAAAAAAAAAAGCGTTGATTATTTTTGAAAAAAAAAAGATTTAAAATAAATATTAAATAGAAAAAAATTCTTTTGTCGGGTGGGCAATTTTACAACAGGTAAATAACCAAACTGAATTAAACCAAATTTATTAAAATTCTCGATTTGTTTGGTTTTTATCATCGGATGGGTTTTTATTTCAAACTATTCGGTGTTCCGTTAACACTCGGCTTTCAAGTCTCAAAAACGGACGATACCAAAAAAACCAATATAATACTTATGTACATACCTAAAGCTAAAGCACTCCTTGAGACTTGGAAATTTTTTAATACAATAAAATATTTGATCTATATTTACAAATCGATACAATACGTTTGCGTATTTACTGAAAAGCCATCCATAAACAAAACCAAACTTGAAGTTCAGAGAATAATAAATATACAACAAATAGTTAATAATCTGCCAGATGCATTCACAGATCATAAGAGAGTGACAAAATCTCATATACCTGCAGTAATTGCACCTAAAAGAGTGAAAATACCCCTAACGACATTGAACTCACTCTTGTCCCTCAGGATAAAAAAGGGGGGCCTCCAGATGCACATGACTCAATTTCGCAGAGACGTCTACAGAAACAGAGAACCAACCAAATGAGATCTCAGCCCATGACAGCGGAAGAAGCTCAAACTAATATTGAGAAAATCCCTGAAGTGGGTCATCCTAGAGATAGTAATGCCCCTAAAGTGAAAAATCCTAAAAATGATAACCCCAGTGTAAATTTGAACACATAATCTAACGCTGGAAAGTCGAAACACCCAGACTCCATTGTTATGGGAAATCACGAGGAGCTGAAAAAAACACATAAAGAAATATCCATCAATTATGTGGATTCAGAAGAATTATATAAAAGAAAGACTGCAATTATCGATATTTATTTTGCTCCTAAAATTGCTAAAAATCTTGAATTGAATCTACAACCAAAGTCCATGTCAGAGTGCTAGAAGCGCTCAGATTAGGTCAAATGGAAAGAAACAATTGTGGCAGAATTGCGATCGCTTAATAAGAGAAAAGTTTTTTATTCTGTTGACCGGACACCCCCTAAAGTGTTCCCTGTAGGAGCAAATTGGTTTTCTTTCGGAAGAGAAATGAAAATAACCAGGTGGTGAGATATAAAGTGAGGGTTGTAACACAAGGGTTTAAGTAGAGATCTAGCATCGATTACGATAAAACATATTCTCTTGTAATGAGTGAAATAACATTCCAATATTTAATATCAATGGCAGCAAGTTTAAATTTAACAATGCAGTTGATGGATGTAGTGACCGCATATTTATATGGGTTACTGGATACATATATTTATATGAGAGTCCCTGAGGGATACAAAGTTCTGGATCCCAATAAATCATAATATGTATAGCGTCAAACTGCAGAGATCGCTATACAGATTAAAACTGTTGGGAAGAATGTGGTACAATTGACTTAGTGAATTCCTCCTAAAGAAGGGATATTCAAATAATGACGATTATCCTTGTGTGTTTATGAAGAAATCCCAGAATGAATTCTGTATCATCTCGATATATATCGATGATCTAAATATCATCAGAATCATAGAGGAGATAAAGTAAGCAAATACTTACCTCACGATAGAGTGTGAGATGAAAGATTTGAGTAAAACCAAAATGTTCTTAGGCCTGTAGCAAAAGCATTTCCTACAAGGAATTTTCGCACACTAGTCTGGCTATATCAATAAGATAATGGAAAGATTTATTATGGATAAATCTCATCATTTAAAAAACCCCATGGTTGTGAGATCCTTTAAAGTGGATAAAGACCCATTTAGGCTGAGGATGAAAAATGAGGAAGCCTAGGACTTGAAGTCCCATACTTAAGTGCTAGTGATGCACTTATGCATCTTGCGAATTGCAAAAGGCTTGATAGTGAATTCATAATAAATTTACTAGCAAGACATAGTGCAGCCCCAACCAGAAGACATTGGGTTGATGTCAAGATTTTACTCAGATACCTCTAAGGTACCCAAGATCTTGGTTTGTTTTGCCGAAATAACCAAGACTTAATCATAGTAGGATATACGGATGCTGGCTATCTGTCTGATCCTTACAGTACTAAATTTCATATTGGTTTCGTGTTTCTCTACGATGGTTCAATTATTTCTTGGTGGTCTTTTAAGCAGACCTTGGTAGCTACTTCTACCAACCACTCAGAGATTATTGCTTTATATGAAGACTCACATGAGTGTGTTTGGTTGAGACGTGTAATTAATCATATCTAGGAGTCATGTGGTCTTAATACCGTCGATACCCCCACCATTATCTATGAAGATAATGTTGCTTGTATTGCACAAATGCAAATAGGTTATGTAAAGAGCAATACCACGAACCATATTGCCCTTAAATTTTTCTATCCTTCCGAACTCCAAAGGAATGGTGACGTAAAAATAATGCAAACTAAATCATGTAAAATATAACATATTTGTTCACAAATTTTTTTGCCAAAGTCTATTTTCTAAAGGTGTGTTAATGGCATTGGAATAAAACAACTTAGAGATTTGCGAAGTTCAGGAGTGTAAATCCCTGAACCATGATCCTAAAGATTATATTTTATACCTTGAAAATTGTAAGTTGTGCTATTTTTTTCTTGGTGAGTTTTCTTGAATTTCTTACATGAAGGTTTTTAATGAGACAACTAGTGTAACACGGAGTGCGAATGCAATGTACTCTTTTCTCCATCATTTTTTATTGGGTTTTTGTACATTACGCAATATTCGTTAAAGGGGAGTGTTATGATATAGATAGAATCACTGTCTAAGTATGGAAGGAATCTATCCATTGGTACGAGAATCCGAAATTATCTGCAAATTGGCTTTGATATTTATTAGGCACCCTTTGTATAGAAAGACTAATCTAATAAAGAGAGAGTATTTTTACTCCCTACTTTTGTGTGATTCCTATTCCTATTCGTGTGTTTTCATTGGTGTGAATAAATAACTACGTTTCATAACAGAGACTATCCCATTCAGGACTTGCCCTTAAACCAAACGGATCGCAAATTTAAACTCTCATCGCATCCAAATCTTATCCCTTCAACCAAACAAAAAAAATTAATTTATTATATCTATTTATCTCTTCAACCGAACAAAAAAAAAATTGATTTACCATATCTATTTATCATTCCTTCGACTAAATATGAATATAAATACATTCATTTCTACTAGGTTGGATGACCTCGTACACAAACTCTTTGCGTTTGAACCAAAGCTTCATTCGTCGATTCCGTTTTGATTTAGCATCATTCTTTTCACTTCCATTTTATCCCTTCTCCCGCGAAGCTTCCGGGAGAGGTTGCCGGCGATTCGCCGTGGTCCGGTGGCGCCGCTCCTCCTGCACCTCCAACTCGGAGCCCGCGAAGCCTCTCGCCGGCGGGCGGCGGCCACGCGAGGGTGTCGCCAGATATCTCCGTGGACTCGTCGCCGTTGGCGGGGCAGGAGGAAGGGGTCGACGTGGAGAGGTGGTCGGCGCTGATGCCCGACATACTCTTGGATATCCTGCGCCGCGTGGATGCGGGCGCCGAGAGGTGGCCGCCGCAGCGCGACGTGGTGACCTGCGCCTGCATCTGCCGCCGGTAGCGCGACGAGGCCGTCGCCGTCGTGAGGCCGCTGCTGGAGTCTGGGAGGATCACCTTCCCCTCCTCGCTGAAGCAGGTGAGGGACAACGTGTTTGCTGTGACCTCTCTGTGGCCGCCTCATTTCGGCGAATTCGGTGAAGACAATAGTTAATTTGCTTTTAATTCGAGAACTCGGGAGGCGGATGATCAATGTGGCCTTGTTTAAAACAAGTTTTAATGAATTCCGACGAAATGGTTCTGATATTCGGGGCTACCACGCATGGTTCAGTAGCACAAGATTGTATTTTTTTTCTTGCACTTGAGCAGATAATGTTAGTGATTTCATTTGGTTTTGAGCTGAGCTGATAATGTGGCCATTATTTGACCCCTAATATAATATATGGTGGATGTGTCCATTTTTTGTACAACCTGGACCAAGGGATTCACCGATACAGTGTTTCATCAGAAGGAACTAGAAGAACTCGTCTTTTTACCTCTATCTCGGCTTAACACAAGGTAAGTTAGCGTGCAGTTTTGTTATTTACTCAACATGAAACAGAAAAAAAAACAGGTAATAACTCTGCTCATGTTCCTGTTCTATCCATGACGCATGATATTGCAATGTTTTAACAATTTCAGTAGATCTTGTTTCAGAACTAACGAGTTGACTCTAAAAAACGAAGGAGTTAATTGGTATTGTTTAGATCATTGGGAAAAATACTATGTCATATTGAAACCTACTTTTTACACACAAGTATGACCGGAAGGAGACTTTGTATTTTCTAATGTTTGTAAACTGAAACTGAATTCTAGCCAGGGAGAAGCAAAGGCTTTGTTTAACAAGTCTTGTTGGCGTATTGCTAAGTACCTACCTGTTTAGGTCCTTGGACCTTCTCTCTTTCTGATTGAAGTGCCCCGGGTAATTAGAGGGAATAAGCAATAGGATTAACAACTAAGTAAACTGCTAATTCAATTAATTAATCTGCTAATTAGTGTAACCAGTTTGCAAAAGAATTTAAAATGCGATTAGAGTAGATTGAGGTTGCCGTCAGACCCGCAGGCGAAGGTATTGATCACCGAGATACCAGACCCGTAGGGGTTGAATCGGTACCTCTCGTTAGCACGGTTCATCATCCGTGACCGTAACTTACATGCAGATTGCGGGTATCCGTAGCGACCTTTCCTCAATAGATAACCTCTGAATCAACTGCGTTACCCAAGAAGCACACCTTTCAAAGCCTGCACCGCCCAAGAGAGAGCCCCAACATTAAGTATTATATTTCCCGGCCCGACTTGCGACCATGCGGCAGCCATAACACTCGTGGCGACAAGGGAAGAGCCAAGCGACCAGACTGCAGTGGCGACAAGGGAGGGGGCACGGCGCCACCCGTCCCCTTCCTTCCTCTTTATAGCAAGCCGACCACCACTTCCTCATTCCGACCAACAAACACATCAGTCCGGAGAGAGCCGGAGGCGAGGCGAAGGAGCAAGAAGCAAACCATGGAGCAAGGAGAACCACAAGCCTGGAGGAGGAGAACCACAAGCGGGAGGAGGAGACAAGCCACAAGACGACCTTGAACCAGGAGGCAAACCACAAGACGATCCGAACAGGAGGATCACCAAGCCCACCGAACCGAACAAGAAGCCGAGAGGAAGGAGGTTCCCAAGACGAACCAAACCGAGCAAGGATCGAGAGGAGCAAAGAAGAACCGAACGACACCACCAACCTCTTCTTCCTTCAACTGAAACCCCAACCAATCTTCAGGTGCATCACCATTAGTAGTAGCAAGCTACTTCTTAGTGCACTGATTAGATTGATGAGCTCGTGGCCTCAGTAGTGTTCTAGGGTTGCTAGACTTAATCTGCCGTCCCGCTAGAACCTCTCCATCATTGACCCCAAAACTTGCAAGCAAAACCGAAAGCAACGGATAGAACCAGCGGACCAAGTAGTATCTGTTCTTACCGTTTAACCCTAGAATGCGAAATCTCGAGTAGAAAACGAAAACCAGCTAGAAGTAGTAGTATCCTGTTCTTATCATGCATCTAGAAATGCCAAATCAAAGTAAAACAACCAGCAAAAGAGGCAACAAAAAGATCAAGTAGTACCTGTTCTTGTGAGCAGTAGAAAAGGGAATAAGGGGGATGGCAGTAAGAGCAGTAGAGGGAAAAGAGGAGAGGAACCGGGAGTAGGTCCCGGCGGCGCTCGCGCCAGCCGGCGCAGAGAGTAGCAGTAGAGAGGGAGGCGCACCAGCGGCTCGAGCAGAGGGGAAGGAGAGCGAGGGAGGAGAACCCGAGAGGAGTGGAGTAGAGGAGTGGAGAGGAGGAGTGCAGCGAGGGGGGGATCGCAGGGGAGAGCGGTGGCGGTGAAGAGATCGAGCCAGGGGAGCTCGGTCCCAGAAGCTAGGGAGGAGAAACCGAAGAGCCGGGCCAGTGAGGCCTTCGGCCAGGAGGAAAGAAAAGGAGAACAGAGAGAAAAGAAAGAGAAAGGAGAAAAGAAAAGGAAAGAAGAGAAAAGAAAAGAAAAGAAAAGAAAAGAAAAGAAAAGAAGAGAAGAGAAAAGAAAAGAGAAGAAGAAAATAGGAAAATGCATAACCTAATTCTTTCATGCATCTACGTAGGCTAAAATGCCCGTATCTGAATCGTAGGAAAAATGGTATTTTAATTTCTAAAAGCCGAATTAATAACTAAAATATGTAATTGGTTAAATTTGGAATTAGTTGAACTGCTGTATTAATTGCTTGCTAAAGTATTAATACTATGGGTAAATTAATGGGTTAGATTAGAAAGGGAGTTTGGGCAGTATTATGGAATTAATACCTTGGTCATCTGTCAGGACCCGACCAGAATCAATCCGACCCTCATCTCCCATATTCGTGCGAGGACGTACTGATCAGTACTACTCCAGGCAAGCATCCTTTGGGAAATCTTTCCTTAAAATGTTTTTAATGAATTTCCATATCATTACAATACCATCCATGCATTACTAAACTTATATATTTAAATTGGAATTATAAACTTGGAATTGGAGGATGAAAATGGTTGTGGATCTGGTGTGGAGAACGGAAGGTTGGGAATGAACTGGTTCTTATGGAAAAATGTGTTGGTCAGGACAGCTGATGGAGCAGCTGGCCTGTGTTTATTTTAATTACTGTGTTGAGTTAATATGGTGGGTAGAGGATGCCGATGAGAAGGTGACATTGGCCGGGGGGTCCTCTACATAAGTAGCATATAAGATTAACCAACTAATACTTGGACAATGAGCCGTATCTCAGTATCAACCATGGTGTGTGCAAACAGCCAGAAAAGGTTGTCCTATGAAAGTATTGTGATCTTGCATGGTGGTTAGGTAGTTACTAGGGCACCAAATCCGGGTTACCGGAAGACCCGGAGAGACCGTGCAGATGGGACTAAGTGGCGACTTAGTTGCCCATGATGGCGCTATATTTGAAGCCAGGGAAGTACTGCCACATATGTTGGGGTACAACTGTTAGCTGCGAGTGTAGTGGGATGGCCTTGAGAGGATCCCCCACTCGAGTAACAGGGTGAAGATCACACCATCGGATTAGTGATAAACGTTAGGAGCCTCTCCTTGGAGGTCTCTATGGGTAAAGTGGTACAAACTGCGCAGGGTCTAAAATCATGAATTCATGCCTGTCTCCTGGATTGGAGGCTACGGAAGCTAAGTCTGTCTCATAACAAGTGTTAGTAGCTCTTTTAATTAAAATTGCCAACTCCTAAAGAAAACCAAAAACCTATTTCTAATTAAAAATCAGATTTCGGGAGGAGGTAAGTTGGATTTGGAAAAGAAAGGAAAAACTCATATATTGCATTCTATTAGTCCTTCTTTGAGTACTCTGTACTCACTCTTGCTTATATATCCCTTGATTAGAAGGTGAACTGTATGGATCGGCCACCGAGGCCTGGAGCGAGGGTGATCCGCAGGACCAGGACTTCACCGTGGACGGCGACTACCCTAGTGTCTCGACTACTACCAGGAGTAGTAGAGTCACTAGGAGGCCGTCGCGATAGATGGCGGTTCGCAGTGGTACTGGAGTTGTAATATAATTTTGGTGGTGTACGAAGTCTATGTAAATTATTGAACTCATAGCCCGGTGTGGCATCTGGATTGTAATATATGTTATGTTCATCCAGTCTCTAATTATTGTTCTCACGCAACATTCTCGAACACAACAGAGTAGTCGACAAAACAACGGTACTCCCGCTATTTTGTTGGCCACTATGCTGAGACTCCGCGTAATTAGCTTAGGGTGATGACACATTGGTTGTTAATTACCCTTTGTTAATCATGCGGGTCGCCACACTGATATCCTGTAGACCTGAATTGCGAATTTGCTGTAGATATCATGGTAATATGGTTGAAAAAACATTTAGTTGGAAGGCTTAAATAAATGGGCACATGTAACTTCGTAATTGTATTCTCTTTTTCATGGCCATTTTCTTCATGGATCGCTTTTCAGCCTACCAGCACTGGCAGATAATGGGAAGTTTCTGTTCGCGGCTGGGAGGTTTAGGCGTGGGTTGGACAAGGAATATACCATCTCTATTCACTCTGATGGTCTCTCTCAAGGAAGACATTCATATGTTGGAAAGCTAAAGTGAGGCCCGCCTATATGCTAATAATTCATTAACTTAATTTTGATTAGCTTGGTCAGCTGTCACTTGCAAATTAAACTACATGTTTTGGATTCATTTATGTGAAATTATGTAAAAATTATTTTCTTAATCTGCTACTACTGCGATTCTGTGAATGCATTAACTAGCATATTTGAGTCTAGGTTTTACAACTTTCAAGCATATGCTCCTCATTCTATCTTGTGGCTATTTACAATTTGACATCATAACATTGGTGAAACATTCCAGGGACTGATTGACTTAATTTATTTCAACTTTTTCCATCATATGTTCATATTTTCCTCCATTGCTTATATTTACCTAATTTCATTGTACATTATTTCCTTTCCAATACAGAAAACATACTACTCAATATATACATTTGTTCTTTTGTTGTGTAAGTGGTCATATGCCATGCAAATATGCACAGGCAAGTGTTGCTACTTACTACAGTCGCACACTAGTTATGTTGTTTTGTTGGATCTTCTAAAAGATACCCCTGATACACGTGATTTTCTTGTGTGACTTTGTCTAATGATCCCCACATATCATTCTGAGTTCAGCACTTCAGCTCTTAATCTAACCACATCTTACATAATGCATGGTTCAGTTTCTTCATCCCCCCAACTCAACTTTACCATATAACAATTCATTTCTTCTGAGAATATTAGCTGCCTTTTTTAATTGATTTGTTCTGTTGGAGGGAGGGTTCATCATGATGCTACATTGATAATGCAAAGCATTGTTTGCAGGTCTGACTTCATGGGAACAAAGTTCACCATTTATGACAAGCAGCCACCATTTGAGGGTAAGGCATTAAGCAGCAGATCCGGTCGCTAGTTCGCAAGCAAAAAGATAAGCTCACTGGCCTCCACTCGCAATTTTGAAGTTGGACAAGTATACTATGAGTAAAATTTACACAAAGTAAGAGGGTCCAGAAGAATACACTGCCGAATTCAGTGCCCTCTAAATGAGTATACTGCAATTGCTTGAATTTTCATGGTCGGGTTATGGTTGCCTCTGTGAAGAACTTCCAACGTGTTGCTCCAGCAGGCGCAGGTGAGCCATGGGGTGTTCAGGACGACGAGACTGTGATACTGCAGTTTGGCAAAATCGTTGATGACGTTTTTACTATGGACTACCGGCAGCCTCTGTCGGCATTCCAGGTGCTCGCTATCTGCCTCGCCGGTTTTGGCACAAAGTTGGCTTGTGAATAGTTAGACTCAGTGCACTTATTGTCCTCATGATTTCTCTTTTTTTTTCCGTTGACTGAACTAGAATCTCTATTGATCCTGGGGGAGAAGATGGAAGAAATACCGTGATCACCTTTCCATCAGCCCATTGTAACCCAACATGTTTCTCCTGACGAGAGAGATCTGAATCATCTCTACTATATAAAGTGAGAGTTTCTTCCCACGTCATATTAATTGCCCTGCTTAATTGCCCTACTTAATTGCCCTGCTTAATTGTCCTACGCAAGAAACGAAGTGTTGCTTTAATTAGCCAGCTTTTGCAAGAAACGAAGCGTTAAAGATAGATGTTTGATCTTATGAAATAGTATTTTTTTTTTAATCTTTATTTTTCGTTATCAATTTTGTTTTTCGTAGCAACGCACGAGCATATAACTAGTAAGTTTTTATTTATGAGATGGTTTTTCTACAAAAAAAAGAAGAGATGGCAACATCTTAAAACTGTGCCATAATGTCGTTGTAGCTTGAACTACATATATAGTGCAGTCGACTAATGGAGCTTTCTTTTCCTTCTAAGAGCCAATACACATCAATTCATCTACTCTAAAAAGTGCAGTCGAATACGAAAATATGATTGGGAATCAGAAATTTTAGGTCCAGCTTGAGATGTTGAAAACGAGCACCGGAGGTTATCAATGCTTTGAACCAAATTAGTATTACATGTTTCTCGTTGGAAGAATATAGCCAATTTGATCCCCAAAGTTTCCTCTCAGACTCACTTTCATCTCTGGACTCTAAGGCCCCGTTCGTTTCAGCTTTTAGACATCTTCTGTTTAAAAAAAAAAGCGGATTATTTATCGAATAGAAGGATTTTGAACAGTTTCTTGAGAATCAGAAGCTGCCTTCTACATAGAATCAGAATCTGACTGAAACCTTTTCTTACAGATGTTTGCTGATTCTTGGTAGCTCAGTCCAAAACCTAGAAGTCGTAGCCTGTTCGATCCGATTTTCCCACAATCAAAAACAGCTTCTCCCATAATCCAGAAACTGAAATGAACTAGGCCTAAAAACGAACAAACAAGTTTTCAAACTTGTCGTTTGGAACAAAGAGGGATCTCAGTCCAGATGGCATACCATTTGTATGCGCTACGTACGATCTTAATGCGTAGAGGGCTGTAAGCCAACATGAAAAATTGTTGAGAAGTGCTTCTTACTTTTCTTGTTTTAAATTATATAAATACTAAATCATAAATAAAGAATAGATGATAATTATTTATCTGTTCGTTTGTTTTAATATTTATATAATTTATATTAGAAAGAAAATTATAGAAACACCGCTAAAATTGTGTTTTCTCCTGAACCGCAAAGTGCCTGGCTTGGCACGGTTACAGTCCGCGTGCTCCTTCGCCATCTCCCTATCGCTGTTACGGTCTAAGGGGAAAATTGACCATGTGCCACTCTCGAGAGTTGGCTTCGCCCAAATGCCAACTCTGGACATTACATACTATAAAATGCCACTCTCAAGAGTTGGCAACTCGCTGGCATACCATTTTGGAGTTTTAAAATGATTTCCAGTCCATTTTCGTGTTCGAGTGACCGTTTTGCCCTTGTTAGTAGTTTACTAGGTTCATTTGGTCTGAATCATTCTACGAAGGTAGGCTGTGGAGTATTAACTACGTGTTTTGCTGAAAGCACACCTTCTAGTTGTTCAGTGCGGATGTAATTGTTGCAATACAACAATAGCAAATATTTTTGAAGATTCATTCATCTATGGTCTACTCAAGTTCTGAATGTGTGCAGCAATGCTATATTTTTGGAGCATGCTTCCTTTGAACTGAACAGAGAATTTAGAGGAGATGTCAAGTTAGCGCTGATAGTAGAGAGAGCTCTGCAAAGTACTTGTTTTTCTGTTGTTCACATTACGTGGAATTGTAAATTATAACTTGATGACAAAAGAAATCAGGAAAGGAAGAAAAAGTCAAGGGCAAAACAGTCACTTGAACACGAAAATGGCGAGGGTAGTGACCCGCGACGGGAGGGCACAAGGTGGCTGCCACCAGGGAAATGCTAGAGGTTACCGGGGTCTAAGGAGGAAGAAAGCTGGAGGAAGAAGAAAGACGAGGGTACAATAGTCATTTCATAGGCCTAAATTAGGAGAAATACAGAAATGGCATGGGAATCAAGGTGTCAATGTTAAGAGTGGCATTTTAAAGTTTGTCATCTTCAAAGTGGCAAATAGGTGAGGCCACCTCTGGAGAGTGGCATAATGTCAATTTTCTCCGGTCTAAGTCAGGAAGCACAGAATCTCATCATTTCCAGTACAATCTTTACTAAGACTTTTACATCCGTCTCAATCCATTCACAATAAAATTAAACAAATTTTCGAATAACATTGAACGAACCAAACCATCGTATACCTAGTTTTTTTTTTGGCAACAACCCTACTAAAAAATTTCTGAAAAAAATCATGAATGTATATCTCAATTTAACTAAATTTGTCTTTTTTGTAACTTCTAGCATAGGACGAATTTGCTCATGAAATTTTATACGTAGATGGGGTAAGTTAAGATGTACATCCACGATTTTTTTCAGAATTTTTTCAAACTTTTTTAGTAGGGTTGCACGGTGGTTACACAAAAACTTTAATTGCACTGGATATGTTGCCAGTTTTTTTAGGTAACCTTGAAGCATTCCATAAGCATTCAATAGATTTTCCAGCAGAACATCAAATAGTGTACTAGAACAAATAACCCAAATGGTTGTTATAAAACGTAGTTGTTCACTCACACCAATCAGCGGTACTCCAACGAAAACATGCGAACAAGAACCATAAGCACACACAAAATAGGGACAAAATTCTCTCTTTATTAGATTAAATATTCTCTACAAGGGGATGCCCAAAATATAGAAAAACAAACGTGGGATAAATTCGGATTCGCCCACTAATGGATAGAGTCCATCTAACTTTAACTAGGATTCTATTTGTTTTATAACACTCCCTTTAGACAAATACCGCACAATGCACATATCTCATTAAAAACTTATCCCAAAAATCCAATGGAAAAAAAGGGATGGAGAAAAAAGTATATTGCACACGCACCCCGTGTTACACTAGTCGCCTCATTAAAAATCTTTATGTGAGAAACTTTAGAAAAACTCACTAAGAAAAAGAGCCCAACTTATAATCTTCATGATATAAAATATGATCTTTAGGATCATGCAAAAGGGGTTATGGTTCAGGGATTTACTCCCCCTGAACTCTGCAAATCTCTAAGTCGTCTCATTCTAATGATGTTAATGCATCTTTGGAAAGTAGACTTAGGTAAAGATTTTGTGAATAAATCTGCTAGATTTTCACATAACTTTGCATTATTTTTACCTCACCATTCTTCTGGAGTTTGTGAGGATAGAAAAATTTAGGGGCAATATGCTTCATGATATTGCTTTTTACATAACCCATTTGCATTTGTGCAATACAACCAGCATAATCTTCATAGACAATGGTGTCAGTATCAATGGTATTAAGACCACATGAATTCTAGATATGGTTAATTACATGTCTTAGCCAAACATACTAACGTGGGGCTTCATATAAAGCTATAATCTCTGAGTGGTTGGTAGAGGTAGCTACCAAGGTCTGCTTAACAGGCCACTAAGAAATGATTGAACCACTGCAGAGAACACCGAAACTAGTTTGAGATTTAGCACTGTTGAGATCAGACAGATAGCCAGCATCCGTATATACCATCATGATTAATTCTCGGTTCTTTCGGTAAAATAAACCAAGATCTCGGGTACCTTAGAGGTATTTAAGAAAAGTCTTGACACTAGCCTAATATCTTTTGGTTGGGGTTGCACTGTGTCTTGCTAGCAAATTTACTACGAATGCAATATAAGTCCTTGTGCAATTCGCAAGATACATAAGTGCACCAATAACACTTAAATATGGGACTTCAGGTCCTAAGATTTCTTCATTTTCCATCTTTGATCTAAATGAGTCTTTGTCCGCTTCAAAGGATCTCACAACCATGGAGGTTTTCAAAGGATATAATTTATCCATATTAAATCTTTTCAATACCTTCTTGGTATATGCAGACTGATGTACAAATATTCCTTCTGCGAAATGCTCAAGCTGCAAGCCTAAGAAAAATTTGGTTTGACCCAAAATTTTCATCTCAAACTTCGTCGTGAGGTAAGCATTTGCTTCCTTTATCTTCTCTATGGTTTCAATGATATTCAGGTCATCGACATGTGCCAAGATGATACAAAATCCATTCTTGGATTTCTTTATGAACACACAGGGACATTCATTATTTTTTGAATATCCCTTTTTAGGAGGAATTCACTAAGTTGGTTGTACCACATTATTCCCGACTATTTTAATCCGTATAGTGATATCTTCAGTTTAACGCTATACATATTGCGATTATTAGGATTTGAAACTTTGACTCCTTCAGAGGCTCTCATGTAAATATCCATATCTAGTGATACATATAAATTAACGGTCACTACATCCATCAATTGTATTGTTAAATTTAAGCTTGTTGCCATTGATATTAAATATCGGAGCGTTATTCCACTCATTACAGGAGAATATGTTTCATCATAATCGATATTGGATCTCTGCGTGAACCCTTGTACTACAAGCCTCACTTTATATCTCACCACCTGATTATTTTCATTTCTCTTCCAGATGAAAACCCATTTTAATCCTACAGAGAACACTTTAGGAGGTGTTCGGTCGATTGGACCAAAACATTCCTCTTATTAATGGAGCGCAATTCTGCCTCAATTGCTTCTTTTTATTTGACCCAATCTGAGCGCTTCTGGCACTCTGCTATGGATTTTGGTTCTGGATCCAGTTCAAAAGTTTTATCAATTTTAGAAGCAAAATAAATATCAATAATTTTAGCCTTTATTTTATATAATTCTCCTAAATCCACATAATTAGTGGATATTTCCTCATTTATTTCTTTTAGCTCCTCATGATTTCCCATAACGATGGAGTCTGAGTATTCTGACTTCTCAGCGTTAGATTGTGCGCACAAATGTACGCTACAATTATCATCTTCAGGATGGGTCACTTCAGGGACATTACCATCTCTAGTATGGTTCACTTCAAGGATTTTCTCAACATCAGGTTGAGCTTCATCCACTATCATAGGTAGTGATCTCATTTGACTGGTTCTCTATTTTTGCGGACGTCTCCACGAAATTGAGTCCCGTGCACTTGGCGGCCTCCCCCTCTTATTGTCCTGAGAGGCAAGAGTGGGTTCAATATCCTTTAGGGGAATTTTCACTCTTTCAGGTGCATTTATTGTAGGTATATAAGATTTTGTCACTCCTTTATGATCAGTAAAGGCATCTAACAGACTGTTAGCTATTTGTTGCAAATTTATTATCTTCCGAACTTCAAGTTCGGTTTCTTTGGTGCGTAGATCTAAGGACTGAATGCAGTGACATTTCAGTCAATTTTCTGGCATTCTCTAATGTGGTACTTATATCCCCCTAATGCTGGAAAACTGTCATCATCAAAAATACAATCAGCATACCGAGCCGTGAACAAATCCCCTGACATAGGCTCCAGGTATTTAATTATTAATGGAGATTCATAACCTATATAGATCCCCAATTTTCGGTGAGGGCCCATGGTGGTACGCTGTGGTGGAGAGATTGACACGTATACATCATAGCCAAATTTTCGCAGATGAAAAATACTTGGTTCTTTCCCACACACTATCTGTAAAGGAAAAATTTCATGATATGCAGTTGATCTGAGTTGAATTAATGCCGCAGCGTGCAGCACTGCGTGGCCCCAACAACTGTTGGGTAACCTACTATTATGCAAAAGTGGCATAGCAATAAATTTTATTCTTTTAATTATTGACTCTCTAAGGTTATTTTGAGTGTGGACATATGGTACATAATGCACTACATTATTGTCCGGAGCCATACAATAATCATTAAATGCTTTTGAGGTAAACTCACCAGTATTGTCCATTCGAATAGACTTGATCCTTTCTTTTGTAAGGGAGGCACTTAACTTAATAATTTGGGCAATTAATTTAGCAAAAGCATGGTTCTTAGTAGATAAGAGGCATACGTGGGATTATCTAGTAAAAGTATCTATTAGTACCATAAAATATCTGAAGGTCCACAGATAACACCTTGAATTCTTTCCAGAAAATTTAGGGATTCCTTCCTAACTTTTAGGTAAGAGGGTTTAACTATAAGCTTTCCTTTGGCACAAGCAGGGTACACAAAATCTTCAGGTTTAGAAAAGTTTATAGTTTTTATGCTGTGACCTACATGATTATTAATTATTCTTCTCATCATATTCAACCCAGGATGACTCGGTCTATCATACCAAATCTTAAAAATTTATGGGTATTTAAGGATGGTTTTCATCACAACATAAACTTTAGGTTTTATATATGTATAATATAACTCGGAGGAGAAGAAAGGAAATTTTTCAACCACACGTTTATTGCACCCATTTAACTTAGTTATGAGAAGGTATTCAATACCATTCTTATTGTCAGTCTCCATATCGAAACCATTAAGACGAATGTCTTTAAAACTTAACAAAGTACGACTGGACTCAAGGTATAATAGGGCATTCTCAATTATTATACGAGTGCCATAGGAAGAACTATAATGGCTCTTCCAATGCCAACTATGAGTGCATCGCTTTCGGCGATGGTCATAATATTTTCAGTAATTTTTGTCGAACTCTAAAAATATTTAGTCTCCCAAAGAATAAAATTTGTGGTGCAACTGTCTACAAGACAGATTTTCTCCTCCGCCATTAGATTATATAATTGTTCTATATTAAAGAAATAAATTCAATCAATTCAACAGTTGCAATACGAACATATCAAAAATATAGAACAAGCATAGCATAATTGAGCAAATATTCTGAAAATAACACTTTATTGAGTTACAACTGATAATCGCTCAATAAGAGCGTAAAGCAAATGTTCATACATGAACATAAATACTAAACTGATAAAATGAGCCTCTTAAAGAAACTTTACTAAGGAAAACGCAACAACTTTTAATAAAACTAAAAAGGGGTAACTGAGAGACTACCATAGATCTTCATATAAATCATGTTCCTTCTCCTGAGGAACATTGGTATTCTTCTGAAATTCCTCAAGTTTGGCAACAAGAAGGGCACCTTCATCCATGAGCAAGTTCCCATATCCGAGAAGGCTATCTTTGAACTTGGCCATAGGGTCATAGGCAATATCATCTTTTTTTCTCATCTTTTTGCCCAACAATGGGTTGAGTGGTCAAGTGTGCCTCAACCTTATTCCCTTGATTCTTCTGGAATCTCCCAATGAATTTCATGTAAAGTTCCACCAAATACTTTGGGGTGCGACAAGTGTGTGACCAATGGCCGACACATCCACACCTAAAGCATGGCTATGGAGGGTTAGCGGACTTATTGGCCTAACCTTGGTTCTAGAAGGTCTCTTGACCCTTTTCTTTACCTTTCCACTGGGGTTTGCATTTTCCCTTATTGTTTATGTCATTTTTCTATTGTCCCCCTTTATTCATTTGGCTCTTTCTACGGTCTCGGCTATTGCTAGCCTGCTGAGCGTTAGCATGTGCTTCAGGCAATGCTTGACTTTCATTAGAAAGTGCATGATAATTATTTATTAGGAGCTCATCATATTTTTCTGCTTCCAACAGAACATAAATAAGCTCAGTGTGCTTCTAGTACTTTGCACGATGGTATTGTTGCTGTACTATCTTCATGTTGGGGTGGAAGGTGCACAACATTTTTGCCAATCATTTCAGCATTAGTAACTTTCTGGTTACAAAATGTTAATTCTGCGACAAGTTTGTGCATAGCAGAACTATATGCTGCCACCATTTTGAAGTCCTGAAAACGAAGGAAGGTCCATTTGTGCTGTGCTTTTGGCAACAGTACAGATCTTTGCTGGTTGTATCGTTCCTTCAGGGAATTCCACAATGCCAGTGGGTCCTCCTCCATCATGTATTCGACCTTCATGTCCAAATGAAAAAGGTGCCTCAAGAAATGCAAAACAACACATTTTGCGGGTTCGAGAATAGCATGGGCACCAGCTTCAGACTGGGTAATAGCACCAGCAAGCACACAAGCTATTAGGTTGATCTTGCTATACATTGTTAGTGAGGTAATTGCAACCATCCAAGGCAAGCTCAGCAAACTCCCTTTTTGCAATGTTCGACATATCCTGTGTGTAAAAAATATTGAATTTTACTATTGGTAAATATTATATTGCATACATTTCATTAAATCAATAAAGTTTAGTCTATATCTATCCAGTAGAGAATTATCTAAATTTCTCACAAATTTGTTTTAGCATTTTTCATAATTTTTCGTTAATTATTTAGCAATTTTTTTAGCATTACTTAATAACAAAAAAAAGTAAATTTCAACATAAATTAAACATGAAATAATGCTAAGAAAATTAATCCAAAAACATGATGCTCATAACATGCTATCTAAAATTTTCTAGAATTTTTCTAGCATTTTTCATAATTTTTGTTAATTACCAAGCAATTTTTAGAATTACTTAAGAACAGAAAAATAAATTCCAGCAAATATAAACATGAAATAATTCTAGAAAAATAAATTCTAGGGTATGTAACTTCCAGTATATGCTAAATAATAATTTTAGCAAATTTTATGGATGTCCATAAATCTAGTAAACTAATTTCTAGTATTTAACAATAATTTCTAGAATTTACTAATTAAATTTGGCATTTATTATTATTATTGTGGTTATTATTATTATGGGAGAAAAAACAAACAAGCCATCCGGCCCAACCAGCCCTCAAGGCCATCTAGCATTGAATAAATCGGCGGCTAGGGTTCCCAAGCCCTAGCTGCCTCTCCTCCATACAGTCGACGGGCGCAAGGCACGGGATTGATCGTTGGGGCCAAGGCGCATAGCGACCGATAGGGCCAAGCTCTGACAGGTATGAGGCACAGAGCAGCTGGTGGGCGCAAGGCCGGGGTCGATTGGCGGGGGATCGACCGGCGTCCAGAAGTCTAGCGGCGCCTCGGGTGCACGATTGTGCGGTTGCTAGCCACCGTCATGCGCAACAACCGAGGCTCCATTGCGCATGCTGTCTGTTTCCTTTTTTATTACAAAAGATGAACAGTAACTTTGATCTAAAAAGGATTAGATTAACATGTAATCTAATTAACAAAGAAAACAATCTGCAAGATTTTAATTGACCATTCATGCACGATCATCATACGTAGTTCGAACTTACGTAGGGCTTGGGTAGGATGATCGTGTGCCACAGGATGAACTCGATGTAGTGTCGACCGATGCTGGTAGACGATGCAGTGTAGACGATCATGATCGACCACGGTTAGAGCGTATATGTGATGTAGATCGATGTTGTGTAGATGATGCAGTGTAGATGATCACGATAGACCACGCGTATAATGATCTTGATGATAATGTGTTGTAAAATGTAGTCGTTCACCCACACCAATCAGCAGCACTCTAACAAAAACTCACAAACAAGAACCAGAGGCACACACATAGGGGGCAAAGTTCTCTCTCTGTATGAGATTAATTCTTCTCTATACAGGGGATGCCTGATATATAGAAAAACAAACAGAAGATAAATTCGAATTCGCCCACCAATAGATAGAGTTCGTCCAACTTGCACCAGGATTCTATATGTCATATAACAATGGTAACTAAGGTACATCACAACCCAATAACTTCTTTTATTATTGGCTTACAACCGTCATGCATTAGGACCCTACTCAGCACGTGCACGTGGTATGCCACGTGGACTAAGGTCCCTCTGCTGCAAAAAGAGAAATTCGAGGACCTATTTGACCGTTTTCAAAGTTAAGGGGCAAAAAAGAGCTTAGGGGAAAACTTTAAGGACCAAACTAGGTATTCTACTTGACGAGTACCCACGTCCTGGGTACATCCAGCGGCCCGGAAAGGCGCGCGGGCCGACCCAAGACGAACGAGGCCCGAAGACACGACCCAGTCTCCGATATCCCGAAGAAGCGACAGCATTTATTGCGTATCGAGCGTATTAAATGCAGGCCATGATGGCCGTAACCCAGCGGCACAAGTCCCCGACCCCCGCATTAACTATGACGGCCAGCAGAGCGAGAGAGTCGGTGGCGATCCGTCGGCCGTAACTTTCGAGCGACCGCAAGCGCGAAAGACGGAAGCCCATAGGGGTAGCCTTTTTCCTTATTTTTCCAAAATTACGGTGTAACCCTCCTCTTCGCCTATATAAGAGGGGGAAGGGCGAACATGCAGAAAAACGAACCAACAAGAAAAGAAGATCAATACAATCCAACTCACACGAACTGGAGTAGGGACGTTCAGCCCGAACCAGTATACATCTTGAGCTCACCCGAGTCAAGCCGTTCGAGAGAGGGCGTGCACCCCGTCGACCTATACAAATTCACTAGCCGGTGCCGAAACACCGGCTGGCGCGCGCCCGGTAGGGCTGCGCACGCCGTCGCCGTTGCTTTCCCACTCAGCTTCCTCGACGGTCCTTTTCTTCGACACCACCATGCCGATAGCATCGATCCGCTTCGGTTCCCTCGACTTCATCACCACCGCGGCGGGACAGATGGTGATCGTCCCCGCCGTGCTCCGGCGCCAAACGCCCCCCGTGGACCTTGGCGCCGTCTCCAGCGTCCTCAGTGACCTTCGGCTCGAGGCCCCCACACGGACCCCGACGCCGAAGCACGCCAAAAGCTCCTTCGCCCCGGACGACGCGCAGGGGCGTCAAGTAGCGGCGGTTGCGCCCGCTGCGCCTTCACGCTTCGTAGCGATGGTCGGCCACGCGCCCGACGACGACCATTCGGACAACTCCTCCGGCCAAGGCTCTAGCGGAGGGAGAGATAAGAACAGACCGCGCTACCGCGAGCCCGACACCGCGGCAGGCGCGAACAACCCCTCCGCTACCCCGGTCACGCCGAAGACTCTCCTCCAACGCACCGAGGAGGACCACCAGACTCGCCGCGCCGACCTTCAGCGACGGCGCGAAGAGCTGGAGGTTCAAAAAGCCGAGCTCGACAAGCTCCAAGCCGATCTGGATCAGCATCCACCCGCAGTTCTACCTGCACCTAGCGGCGCACGTGCTCGCGCACGCCAGGTTCACCACCTGCTGGCCAAAGGGACCGACGATTCGTCGTTCTTTCCACACGCCGGCCAAAACATCGCCGCGGCGACAATGTTGCTCCGCGACATCCCTAAGCTAGATGATCCCGCGGCCAAGGCAACCCACCAGAATCTCCGAGCGCTGGTGGAACGAGCAGCCGCGCAACACGCGCATGGCTCCGGATCACAGCGTTCGGGCGCCTCTTCAGACGGTCCGCACCGCGACGCTTCCCGGGGCCACCGAAGCAAAACAAGGGCGGTATCACCCCCCGAACAACCCCAGGCATCACGCACCCCGGTGCGCCAACGCTTGGGCGACGAACGCGACGTTCGCGCCACCCTCCAGGCACGAAGAAGGGTAGGGAACGACCGGCCAGACGTCGTCGCCGGCGCCACGACGTGACCGCAGCCCGAGCCCCGATGGCCCCGGACCGCGGGCATTCTGTTAAGGGATCCGCAGCGCAAGGTTCCCTGCCAGGTTCCGAGCGCCGGTCAACATAGCTAAATACGCGGGGGCCACAAACCCCAGCGTGTGGCTGGAGGATTACCGGTTAGCATGCCGGGCGGGGGGAGCCACAGACGATCTTTTCGTCATCCAGTACCTCCCCATCTACTTGGCGGACTTGGCTCGAGCATGGCTCGAGTACCTGCCCGCCAACATCATCAGGGACTGGGCCGACCTCAAACACCACTTCGTTGGCAACTTTCAGGGCACCTACAAGCGACCAGGGAACTCCTGGGACCTGAAGAGCTGCAAGCAGCAGCCAGGGGAGAACCTCCGGGACTACATCCAGCGTTTCTCCCAACAATGCAACGAGCTCCCTGACATTCGTGACGCCGATGTCGTGGGGGCGTTCATCTACGGCACTACCTCCAAGACCCTGGTCCACAAGCTGGGATGCTCAAAGCCCAGAACCACCAAAGAGCTCTTGGACATCGCCACCAACCACGCCTCAGGCGAGGAGGCCGTAGATGTCATCTTCGACAAAGGGAAGTCGAAGCGAGGAACTGGCGCCGAGCCCAGCCCTTCCTCCGACCGCCCCGACAAACGGAAACGCCACGGTAAACAGGTCCGCGAGGACCGCATAGTCGCGGCCGCCGACCAGCCGGGGAAGCCGCAGAACCGGCAACCCCCCGACCATTTCGAGAAGCTGATGGAGAGTCCGTGTCCGAACCACGGATACCCCGTCAGGCACAAGTACCGGGACTGCGAAGTCCTAAAGCGTTTCCTTTCCGGAGCTCCCACGACGCCGCGGAGCAAAGGAAAGAAGCAAGACCCGGCGCCGACCGACGGGGACAAAGGGGCAGACGCCGGCTTCCCTGAAACCGACGGATGCCTCATGATCTTTGGCGGACCGGCAAGCTACGCCCGGCCGAAAGGCGACTCAAGCTCGCCCTGCAGGAGGTGCTCGCGGCGAACCCTGCCGTACCCAAATACCTTCGATGGTCAGAGTCCCCGATCACCTTTGATCGAACTGACCATCCCGACCACATCCCGCAACCAGGGAGGTACCCGCTTGTCGTCGACCCCATTGTGGGGACGAAGCGCCTGACCAAGGTGCTCATGGACGGCGGTAGCAGTCTCAACATTCTTTATGTCGAGACCCTCGACGCCATGGGGATTCCCCGCCCAAGCCTCCGACCAAGTAGGGCGCCTTTTCATAGTGTCGTACCTGGCCAGGAGGCCCACCCGCTCGGGCAGATCGACCTGCCCGTCACGTTCGAGAGCCCGGCCAACTTCCGCACCGAAACCCTCACCTTTGAGGTCGTGGATTTCACCGGCTCCTACCACGCCATTTTGGGAAGACCATGCTACGCGAAATTCATGGCGATCCCCAACTACACCTACCTGGTGAAGATGCCCGGCCGCATGGGGTGATCACCGTGACGCGTCTTTCGGCTAAACTTACAAGCTGCGAGAAGGGCGGTGCGAGTTGGCTTCGACGGTCGTCGCGTCCGCCCGAACTCGCCGGCCTCGAGCCACGACCCAACGATCTGCTCGGAAGCTCCGGCAAGTCCGGTCGGGCTCCTTCAAATCCGCCGAGGACACGAAGGCTATCCAGGTCGACCCCGAAGATCCGATCAAGACCGTTCGGGTCGGGACCACGCTTCCTGCCAAATAGGAAAGCGCGCTCGTCGATTTCCTCCACGCCAACCGAGATATCTTCGCATGGAGGCCCTCCGACATGCCAGGAATCCCGAGGGAAGTCGCCGAGCACTCTCTGAACGTCCGGTCTGGGTCTAGACCAGTCGCCCAGCGTCTGCGTCGCTTCGACGAAGAAAAGCGCACGGCCATAGGAGAAGAGATCGCCAAGCTCTTGGCCGCAGGGTTCATCAAAGAAGTTCGCCACCCCGAGTGGTTAGCCAACCCTGTACTTGTAAAAAAGAAGACTGGGCAATGGAGAATGTGTGTTGACTACACAAGCCTCAATAAGGCATGTCCAAAGGATCCATTCCCCTTGCCCCGCATTGATCAGGTGGTAGACTCCACCGCAGGGTGCGAATGTCTGTCCTTCCTGGACGCCTACTCAGGCTATCACCAGATCGCGATGAAGGAAGACGACCAACCTGCGACCTCGTTCATCACCCCGTACGGCTCGTTCTGCTACGTAACGATGTCGTTTGGCCTGAAAAACGCGGGAGCTACATACCAACGATGTATGCAAACGTGCCTTTCCGACCAGATCGGCCGTAACGTCGAGGCGTACGTCGACGACATCGTTGTCAAGACCAGGAAGGCCCACGACATAATCACCGACCTGGAAGAGACTTTTGCGAACCTTCGGCGGTTCCACATCAAGCTCAACCTCGAAAAATGCGTTTTCGGGGTACCCAAAGGGAAGCTACTCGGCTTTATCGTCTCCGAGCGCGGCATCGAAGCCAGCCAAGACAAGATCTCCGCAATCTTAAGGATGGGGCCGATCAGCAACCTCAAAGGGGCCCAGAGGCTGACAGGATGCCTCGCGGCCTTGAGTCGCTTCACGTCCCGCCTCGGCGAGCGCAGTTTGCCTCTTTACAAACTCCTGAGGAAATCCGACCGGTTTAGCTGGACGAAGGAAGCTCAGGACGCCTTCGATGCGCTAAAGGCTCTTCTGACCTCTCCTCCAGTGCTGGTCGCCCCAACACCAGAAGAACCTCTACTGCTCTACATTTTCGCCACGACCCAGGTCGTTAGCGCGGCGCTCGTCGTAGAGCGAGCAGAGGAAGGACGGGTTCTCAAGGTCCAACGACCGGTCTACTTCGTCAGCGAAGTACTCTCCGAGTCCAAGACACGGTACCCACAGATGCAGAAGATGATCTACGCGGTTCTAATCACGAAAAGAAAGCTGGTACACTACTTCGACCGGCACCGCGTCTCCGTGGTAACTTCTCTACCACTCGGCGAGGTCATCCATAACCGCGACGCCTCCGGGAGGATTGCCAAATGGGCACTCGAGCTCAACGGGCACGACATAGCATACATCCCTCGGACCGCCATAAAATCTCAAGTTCTAGCCGACTTCGTCGCCGAATGGACCGAAGCTCAGGCCCCACCTCCGCTCAAAGACCCTGAGTACTGGACGATGTACTTTGACGGATCCTTCACCAAAAACGGAGCCGGGGCCGGGGTCGTCATTGTTTCCCCACTCGGAAATAGGCTCCTGTATGCCATCCGATCGCTGACGCGCGACCAACAACGTCGCCGAGTACGAGGCCCTCGTTACCGGTCTCCGCATCGCCGCCGACCTCGGAGCGCAGTGGCTATACGTACATGGCGACTCAAAACTGGTCGTCGACCAAGTCATGAAGGCCGCGGAACCTCGCGACAGTCGGATGGCGGCCTATTGTCAAGAGGTACGCAAACTGGAGCAGAAGTTCAAGGGATTTGAGCTTCACCATAGCTACAGACGGAACAACGGTGAGGCCGACCGTCTAGCCAATCTTGCCTCTGGCAGAGGGCCGGTCCCGCCTGGGGTTTTCGTCCTCGACCTACACCAAGCATCCATCCGACCCGATCGTCCAGACGACCGGATGGGCAACTCGCCGAAAGCACCTCCGCCAGACGACCAGCGACCGGAGGCTGAGATGACCAAGCCAAGCTGCAACGTCCTGATAACCAGCACCGATTGGAGGAAACCCTTCATCGATCGGCTGACCGACGGTTCCCTTCCTAACGACCCAACCGAGGCCCGCCGCCTCGCTCGACGGGCAAAATCCTTCGTACTGGTCGGTGACGACCTCTACAGAAGGAGCCCCTCTGGGATCCTCCAGAGGTGTATTCCGGCCAGCCAGGGAAGAGAGCTGCTCCACGACATCCACGGGGGAATTTGCGGACACCACGCTGGGTCGCGGAGCTTGGTCGGGAAAGCCTTCCGACAAGGCTTCTACTGGCCAAGCTAACATGGTGACTCTGAACAAATCGTCCGGACATGCGAAGGGTGCCAATTCTTCGCCCAGCAAACTCATCTCCCAGCGCAAGCCCTCCAGACGATCCCTATTACCTGGCCCTTCGCCGTTTGGGGACTCGACCTGGTCGGGCCTTTCAAAAAAGCGCCCGGGGGCTTCACCCACCTACTGGTTGCGATGGACAAGTTTACCAAGTGGATAGAAGCTAAGCCGATCACGACCATCACTTCGGCGCGGGCGGCGGACTTCATCCGCAACATCGTCTACCGGTTTGGAGTCCCGAACTCCATCATCACCGACAACGGAACGCAATTCACGGGAAAGGAGTTTCTCGAGCTCTGCGACAGCTTCAGCATTCGCGTGGATTGGGCAGCCGTTGCCCACCCACGGAGCAACGGCCAAGTCGAACGCGCGAACGGCATGATCCTCCAGGGGCTCAAACCACGGATCTTCGACCGACTGAAGAGATACGCGGGACGTTGGGCGGCTGAGGTGCCTCCCGTACTTTGGAGCCTGCGGACCACCCCAACCCGATCGACCGGATTCACGCCATTTTTCTTGGCGTTCGGGGCCGAGGCCATCTTGCCAATCGACTTAAACTACGGCGCCCCAAGGGTTCGAGCCTTCGACGAAACCCGGGGGCTCGAGTCTCAGCAAGACGCTGTCGACCGGCTCGATGAAGCGCGGGATGTCGCCATCATCCGCTCAGCCAAGTACCAGCAGGCACTACGGCGCTACCACGACCGCAAGGTTAGAGGGCGAGCGTTCAACGTAGGCGACCTGGTTCTGCGCCAGGTTCAGTCCAACAAAGACAAGCATAAGCTCTCCTCTCCTTGGGAAGGCCCCTTCACTGTAGTAGAAGTCCTTCGACCCGGCACTTACCGGCTCAAGGATCCCGATGGCAACATCTTGTCCAACGCCTGGAATATTGAAAAGCTAAGACGATTCTACCCTTAGTCCATTTCTCTTTTACCTCGTCTACTACCGTGTTCGCACTCTCACCCCGAGCAGCCCGACCCTCGGTCGGGCCTACGCGTAGCGTTTCTACCCGACCCGACGAGCGAGGTCGGGGTGCGAACGCTCGTGTTAAACCTCTTTGCCTACTTTTCGGAAAAACACTTGAACACGTCGATCACTGCTCGGATGGTCCCCTCGGACCCGAGAACAGTGATCCCGGCGCGCTTCACCAAAAAAAAAAAAACCGAAAAGATAGCGAAAAGCACACACGAAACCCCTGAAAAATCCGAACACCTTTATTTCTTCCGATTCGACGGCATTTACATTCTTTAGAAACGTGAAGTCTAAAACCAAAAAAGTTTATCTTATTCTAGGGTCCTCCTCGCCTCGGTGATCTCCGGACTTATCGTCCCTCTCCAAGCGCGGCTTCGGCTTCCCGCACAATTTTTGCCGCAAAACGCAGCAGAAACTGGTCGGATCGCCGAAATCCGCGACGGGAGAGCCCCGATCTGCCCGGGTGCGACGCCAAGAGCCGGAAGCCCCCCGCGCCCCCCCTGTGTGACCTCTATGGTTCCCGGGGGAACTCGGGGCTCGCCACAGAGGGGTCCACCGACGGAGAGGTGTACGGCAGCGTGTTGGGGGCGCCCGGCCGCGCTTTCATTCGCCCGGGCCTGGTGGTCGCGGTGGACCCCAGGCTCCCTGCGGGAGAAGGGGCCCGGGGGGGGGGAACGGCGTCCTGTTCCCCCAATCGCTCGGGCGCTCGCGGCGGTTCCCTCACTCGGCGACCGCAGCTGCCGCTCCGTTCGCTCCTCCTCCTCCGCCTCCCGCTCAGCGGCTCCCAATCAACCCCCGTCGTCAGGCCGCCACTGCAAAGCGACCGGCTCGTCGCTCCAACTCCTCGTCCTCCGCCTCTTGTTCAAAGGCGTCCCAGTCGATCTCGTCGATGGGTGGGCTCTCGACCTTGGAGCGAGGTTGAGAGGGCGAGGCAGCCATGAAAACGAGTTAGTAGCAGGCCTCAACGTCGCTGGATGAAGTCCCAGCGCCCACCGCTCGCCTATTTATAGGCGATCCGCAGCCAGACGAAGCGACGCGCTGAGGGGGTACCCGCCAGCATTAACTACGACCGCGCCTTTCCAAGCTGATGGCGTGGAAGCCGAAGCGTCAAAACTGACGGTGCGGAAACCGAAGCGCCGCCGATTCTCTGCGTTGAACAAAAAACGCCTCGAGAACCTCGCCAATTGCAAAGAAAGATAAGTGAATATCTTCTTTCCCTGCACTCGTTGTTACTCCTTCAAAGTGGCGCGCGGCGGTAACAGCCAAACCGCCTCGCACCACTCGGGGGCTATAAGAGTCCCGTGGGTCGGTGACACGACCAATTGCCGGGTCCTCCCGAAATCGCCAAACTTTCGACCAGAAGTACTACGGCCTACGCCCCGGCGGCTACGGTTGTGAAATAGTACTTAACGGAAGAAGGAAGTGCCCAAGCGGAGCGACCCACGATTGGTCGGGAGCACCCCTCCCACGGTCGCACTAACCGATCGGCGCGTTCCTGAACGCTCTCGTGTTTCCCCCGCTCCCTCACTTTGTAGTACACACACCAACCTACGCCCGACCCCTGTGGTCCCCAAGGCTATGGACGGTAATAGTGACCATCACAAACAAAGGGTGCGAAAAACAAGCACGGGGCAAAACACATACCAGTTCCTTACAAATCTAGAAAGAGCAAAGAGAAAACTGTTTAATTTCCCTTTATCGTTCATCTATGAAGGACGTCGGTCGGGGAAACCTGGTCGGCAATCTCCCTGGCGTGCGGTTGGACCCGAAGCTCCAAGGCGTCGATTTCCTCCTCGGACCGGTTCGCAGCAACCCCGCTACTGACAGTATCAAGGTCGATGCCGTCGTAGTAGGAGAGCGTACAAACCAGTGCCGAGGCAACCCCGAGAACAGCACCGGTCGCCACCGAAGCCTCCACGTGGTCGAGCCGCAGCGGGCCAGGGCACTCCCAGCGAGCTTCGAGCCTGGTTGAGAGTCCACCGCCAAAGACCCGATCCACGGATCTCTCGGCCGACCGCCAGAAGACGTTAGCTCGGCTGATCCTCCTCCGATACCGTGGCGCGGATAGGCCACGTCGCGTGGCGCAACAGCCTTCGCTGCGCGCCATTTAACGCCTCGTCACGCGCCTCCTCCGCCACCTTCCGCGCCTCCGTGGCGCTCCCGAGGTTCTTTTGCAACTCTGCAACAAGACCAGTGGAATCAGGAGGCCACGCCAAAGCAACCCAAAAAATTAAGGACGCCAAAGCTAAGGCACTTACCCGACACAGAGTCAGCCAAACTACGAAGATCCTCCTCGGCTGTGCACTGATCGCCGATCGCGCCGACTTGCGCCAGCAAAGCGTCGCGCTCGATAGCCGCGTCCTGGGCAAGCTTCCCAGCCGCTTCAAGCTCCCTGCTGAGACGAGCGGCGTTCGACTCAGCATCCCCCTTCGCCCGGTTTGCCCCCGCCAAGAGGGACTCAAGATCAGACACCTTATCGTCCGAAGCCCGCCGCTGGCGCTCCTCGAGCAAGGCGTCTTTGCGTCCACACTCTCTTGGCGGGCCCTCGCCGCTTCAACTCGCTCGCGGTCCAAGGCACTCCGAGCCTCCGATAGTTCGAGCGCAATGGCCGTCGCACTCCAACTCGGCGAGATGACCTCGGCCAGTTACGAACCGGATGTACCCAAACTTGAACGCCGGCCAAGTCTGCGAGTCTAAGGACAAAAGACACCCATCACCCTCAACCCGACCGACCAAAAGGGATGGCACGCAATGGAACAAGCAGATACCTCAACTCTCCGAAGGGCCTCCCAGAGACAACCCTCACCTTGCGTTAAAGGATCGAGCGGCGCCGGCGCCTCGCGGACCGTCGCTTCACCAGTAATCTTTGGCAGATCTCTCCGATCACGGTCCACTCGTCCCTCTCGCTCGTCGTCCGGGACCACCGGCGACGAGCTGGTAGGACCAATGGGGATAGGAACGCGAGCAGCGCCGGCCACTACCGCGAGGGCTCGACAACCACCTCCTCCTGCACCGCCCCGGTGACCGTCTCCATCGTCGTCTCCTCCGCAGCTTCAACCGGAAGGGAGGGCCCCGGAAACAACGGCATAACGAACCCTGGCGCCAGAACTGCGCCTAACGGGGGGGGTCCCCGCCGGGGGCAGTGGGAGCTCTTCCCCACCCGCTTCACCCTCCGGAAGCGGACCCAGCTCGACTCGAGCGCAGGGGTCCTCCTCGGACCTCGGCGTGACCAGCGGCCCCACTTCCGTCTCGGTCGCCGGAACGATCGGCGGCCCCGACGGTTGCTCGGTCGCCAACCCCGACACCGCGGCTACCGCCGCCTCCATGCCGGCGGCTCGGTACCCCGACCCAGTGGGGACCACCACGACCTCGGTGATGCCTCGGCCGACGAGGCGCCGCCCGCCGGCAGCGGCGGCGGTCCAAACCCTAGCGGGAAGCGGCAGTATCTTAGACAGCCACCGCGACCGCCCCTGTATAGACCCTGCACACGACGACAAGTCGAGAAACGGCAAAGACAGTCTTAAAACCCGCAGACTGACCGGCAGGCGGGGGGGAGGCACTTACCGCGTCGAGCGCCTACACGGTACTTTCGCCCTTCGCATCGCCCCCCCGGTGGGGATGCATCGGCCCTCCGTTTCCCCCGAACGTCCGGCGCCACCCCCACGGCGGGCTCAACAGCGGTCGCGACATCGTCGTCCCCGACCTCTCCACCTCCGGCGCCCGTGTCAGACGCAAGGGGCCCACCGTCGCTATCTCCGCCCCCAGAACTTGGGGACGACCCCAGGTCGCCCGATTCCGCATCGGTCGTATCAGAGACATCCTCACCGCGGGATCGCCTCGCGTCTCGCTGCTCTTTTTTCTGCTTCGCAACTCTCTCTCTCTCTTCCTTGCGGGCAGCATCTCGCGCCTCCCCGGCCTCCCGAGCCTGGGCCCTCGCCTCTTTTTTCCCCGGCAAGTCCGGCCGGGAAATCATCCGTCCCAGCCCCTACGAAGAAACCAGAGAGTCGGTCACACCGGCCGGAGAAAGGAGAAACAGACAGAGGAGCCCATTCGCATACCAAGTCGGAGCCACGACCCGCCATTAAAGGAGCAGGAGCTCGAGACACCGCCACCAACGCACCGCCACCCAGGACAGAGAGGACCCGGGCATCGACCTCTGTCGGAGGAAGCTCGGGTCCCAGCATCCTCGTGGGGTCGGACGCCCCCGTGTACTCAAACATGGGGCGCGCCCTCTCCGCAAGGGGTCAGACGCCTCTCCATGAACGCGCGCCCAACGGCTTCGCCGTTCAAGCCGCGCGCCTTCAGAACCCGGATCTGACCGACGATCAGCTCCACCTTCCGCCGCTCTCTCCGATCAGGCCCCCAAGCCCAGCATTCTCTGCTCTCAGGAAACAGGCCGGAGAAACGCGGAGCACCGTTTCCCACGTTCCGGACATAGAGCCACTCGGAATGCCAACCCCGATTGGACTTAGGGAGCTCCAGGTCAATGTACTCCAACGCCTGCTGGAAGCGCAGTACAACGCGCGCCTCAAAAGGTGCCCCGACTCGCCCTCGCCCTTCACCAAATGGCAGGAGAAGAAGTACTTCCACAACGCCCAGTGCGGCTCGATGCCAAGAAACGCCTCGCACAACGTCATGAACACCGCGATGTGAAGCACACCGTTCGGATTGAGTTGGTGCACCTCCACCCCGTAGTAGAAGAGGAGCCCCCGGACGAACCCGTGAAGAGGAAACCCGAGCCCGCGCTCAAAAAACCAGGCGTGCGCCACGATCTCGTCGGCGTGAGGCTCGGGAACCGCCCCCACCGCCGGAACCCGCCACCCGGAGACATCCCGCGGCGCAAGAAAGCCTTTCTTCTCCAGGCCGGCCGCACGAGAGGAGCGAGTGGAGCACTCCTGCCACATCTTCGAAACGCTGAGGCGACGGCGGCAGCGGGAAGCTAGTAAAACACCTCTTCTCTTCTCTCTCTCTCTCTATCTATCTCCCGTTGCAGGCAAAGGCAGGGGGAACCGCAACTCCTCCCACCCTTCCTTTTGTATGAGAAGCGGGCCGGTGGGAGTCGAGTGGACGCGGGTCAAGCCAACCATGAAAAGCGGCACGTCCTGACCACCTATCCACGTCGCGGTAAGTACGCCAGTTACCAAACCCCCACAAAACGTTAAATGCTGTCAGAAAACCGCAGGAAGAACAGGCGCCACCTCAAAAGGCGCTCCCAGCGCCCTCTCAGTCTCCACCTCCAGGCCGGACCGGGGACGCGATCGACAACACCAAAGCCCTGTGGCCGCCCAAGAGCTCGCCGGACGCGCCTAAGGCCCGGCCCAATGAAGGGTGCGAAAAACCAACAAGAAACGAATCCGGCTCCACCATAGCGAAAAACGAGCAAGGGGTGAGGACGAGGCGAGCCCCCAGCGGGCCCCTAGTTGGGTCGGCGGACGACCCAATCGCCTTAACTCACGTCCGGGACCATACCTCACGCCTCTCCGCTGAACTCCGTCGACGGGCGGCAGCCAATCGCACTGGGTTGGCGAACGACCCAAGGTCCGATACGGATCGAGTAAGGAAAGGTTCTTTATGGATCGCCCCAAGTGGGGTCGGACGCCCGCAGGATCGTCGCTAGGCGACCCCACCGCGAGGGCCTCGAGTTCCACCGGATCACTCGCTTGTAGCTCCATGAGAGCGGCGCTCAAGCCGAAGGCAAGCGCGTGTCTCTCACCCCTCCAGTCCCACACCGCTGACGGGTGTAAACGTGGGATGACAAAGAAATCTCTCCATCCATTAGCAAACTAGAGCGAGCCGGTCGGATCCTCGGCCTTGTTGCCCTAAGAAAACGATCAGTAACCCCGACCGCTCTCCGACCAGCTCGGGGCTCTGGGCTACACCACAGCGCCACAAGACCCGGCCCAAGTTTTTCCCCGACTCAGCTCGGCCGGGCTACCCAAGACGGCTGGTTAGTAAACGATCGCAACCCCGACCTGCTCTCCGACCACCTGGCTACACTCAAGATGCGCCACAAGACCGGCCGAGTTTCTTCCCGACCAGCCCGGCCGGGCTACCAAGACGGCAAAGCGCCAGAACGACTGCAACCCCCCGACCTGCTCTCCGACCAGCTCGGAGGCTCGGGGGCTACACCCACGTCCCGGGTACATCCAGCGGCCCGGAAAGGCGCGCGGGCCGACCCAAGACGAACGAGGCCCGAAGACACGACCCAGTCTCCGATATCCCGAAGAAGCGACGGCATTTATTGCGTATCGAGCGTATTAAATGCAGGCCATGATGGCCGTAACCCAGCGGCACAAGTCCCCGACCCCCGCATTAACTATGACGGCCAGCAGCAGAGCAGAGGGAGTCGGTGGCCAGTCCCGTCAGCCCGTAACTTTCGAGCGACCGCAAGCGCGGAAGACGGAAGCCCATAGGGGTAGCCTTTTTCCTTCTTTTTCCAAAATTACGGTGTAACCCTCCTCTTCGCCTATATAAGAGGGGGAAGGGCGAACATGCAGAAAAACGAACCAACAAGAAAAGAAGATCAATACAATCCAACTCACACGAACTGGAGTAGGGACGTTCAGCCCGAACCAGTATACATCTTGAGCTCACCCGAGTCAAGCCGTTCGAGGAGAGGGAGCGTGCACCCCCGTCGACCTATACAAATTCACTAGCCGGTGCCCGAAACACCGACACTACTTTTTACTTAGAGTAAGTACAATAGCAAAGCCCACTACAAGCTAATAGTAAGCTAAAACCCAACTTGTACAATAACTATCTCTAAAAGTTGCCTCTAGATGTTGTACAATAACTATATCTTCTCTTTTATACATAAATAATCTACCTATGCACCCGTGCAAAGCTGCTTACTAAATAAGAGCCAGCTCTCTTCTCTTTCCTTTTTTCTCACTCTTTCACATAGACCAAAGTTGATGTGTACAAGCTAAGAGTCAGTTGATATGGCCTTATTGTACAAACCATAATAGCTTTGTTTGGAGCTTTGGTGTTACAGATAGGTATAGCAAAACCTTTAACACCTCATATTCACTTATGAGTCTTTTCAAATGACTGACACATGCCTATCTTTTTAAAAAAATGAATGACACGTGCCAAAGTAAAGTTTTCTCAGCATCATGGTAACATTAAACACCTCGTGAGTCGTGACAATGACACATGAAAATTGGAGACTAACACGCAGAATAGCGCACAACGCGTCGATGATTTCATCATGTGCTTGACTGTAGACCAGGTTTAAAATCTAGTCAAGAATTCATCATGTGCTAAACTGTAGATCAGATTCAAAATCTCAACTTCTAGCTGGGCTGAGATTCAAAATCTTGGTTAGATAAAAAAATATTTCAAATTGCTATAGTGGTTCAAGATTTTTTGGTGAGATTTTGGGTTTTTTGACCGAGATGATCATAAATTTGATTGGTTTTTATGTTTGTAGGATCGGATTTAGCACCAAATTTTTTGTGGTGACTTGTAATGCCTTTTCTGAGGAATACTTATCAATATTTTGCAAAAAATAAATATAATAATTTTGGTGTTGAATAAGGCTTGGCACTAAGAGAATATCATGTCTTGTGGGTAAAGTTGTACACCTCTGCAGAGTTAAAACTATTCGAGTAGCCGTGCCTACGGTCAAGGGCAAAGCGAAGAATGCTTTCATACTGGTAGACTTTGGTTTTGGATTTAAAATGAAACAATGTTTTGTTTTGGGATTCAGGAGTGGTTAGAACTCTCGGATGATAGTTGGCAGATTGAGCCAATCAGGTAGATGGAACCTGCTTTGATCATGACAGATAGAGTCATGAGATGATTACCTTAATCGTTTTAAAATGTAGCGAATAGAGCCTTTATACTAGTGTTGGTAGATAGAACATGCACTAGACTATTAAATAATTCAATTGTTAAAATAATTGTTAAAATGTGCTTTGTGAAAATTATTGCTATGTATGGTTTGATGAAGCTTAGCTTTATGCAAAAGAATCATAATAAGCCTTCCTTGGAAAGCCCTACATATGCATACTTTCCCAGACTTGCTGAGTACTTTTGTACTCACATGCTACACAATTGTTGTCATCAGAAAACTACCAGGATGCAGTCGAAGACGGTGAGTTCTATGTTGAGGAGTTCTTTGATGATTGCTAAGACAACTAAGAGTGCGTTCCTAGTCGTCGTCTGTTGAGTTTTATGGGTTTTATCTCTTGTTGTTTTTATTTCTGCTGTCGTGAACTCTAGTCATGTGACCAAGCGATGTAATAATAGCCATGTGGCTGATACTTTATGTTTATTATAATATTTCGTTCTGTTCAGTAATGATTCATCACTGTCTGACTGTGTGTACTAGCTACTGATCTGGGACTAGTACAGAAATACACAGGAGATTTCGGATAGCCAATCCGGTGTCTCACACAAGGGCTCGCAAGTATGCAATGAATGTCTAAGAGAGCCTTCTTGCCGCTGGAGGGGGTGTATTTATAGCCCCCACCCACAAATCTAGCTGTTGGCACCAAATTTCCACAAAAATCAGCATGGCTGGCACTACCACCCATCTAGGACTTGTAGTGCCGCCCTAAGGCTCAACGGTCAACTGTAGTATAAAATACGGTAGGTGATGACTGTTGCTACATAGAGTCGGCAATACCGCTCAAAATTATCGGTACTGTCTCACTTGTGTCATTACCACTCCTGGATGTGCGGTAGTGCCGGCTGAACTAATGTGAAAATCACCAGAAAACAGCACGCTCTAGAAAACAACTCCTGTGCTTTTTGGCTACTACTGCCGCACGTACCACACCTAGATCGTCGGTGGTGCCGCTCTTAGTGAGTTTGCCCAAAAATGAGCCGCTCTGTAAGAAAACTACCGCGCCTCAGGCCGGTACTGCTGCAGGTGCAGCAGTACCACACCTAGAAGGTCGGTGGTGCCATTTATATACAATTTCGAACTAACTTTTTCAAGAAAACTTTGTGCATGCATGAGACTAAATGTGAACATGAATTTGAGCCATTAATGACAATCATCAAGCTACTAACCAAGGTTCCCTCTTGATAGTACGACACATATTCTAGCAACCTGATCTTTCTCCAATCACTGAGATCGGCAAAATACTATAAATATCATTAATTCTTTTGTACCTTGGACTTGAGCTTGATTTCGAGGACTCATGATGTTGTTCTTCCACAAACGTAGACGAGTACCAACTGCCTTTTGCACACTTAAAGCAAATTGTTAGTTCATAAACATTGATTGTCATTAATTACCAAAACCAAAAGAAATAGAGGTCTAGATGCTTCAGTAGCCTATTTGTACTAGGGTGGCTTCTGTGGCTTTGATAAGTTGGGGTTCTAATTTTACATCTAGATTGAGTAGAAATTACCCACTCATGCCAGATATAAAAAGCTCACCTCCCTCTCTCTCTCTCTCTCCCCATTCCCTCACATACCCGCATCACCTCTTGTTGGCTCCTCCCTCACCGTCAGCCCTCTTCGCCCACTGAGCACTCCTGTCGTCGCCATCCACTGCCCGTCAGCACTCCTGCCGACATTGTCCTACGTCCGCACATCTCAACCTCCGCCCATAGATCTCGCCCGATGACGGCTTTCTACCACCGGCTTCCCATTCCTCCCGCGGATCTTGATTGGTCATCATCCACGTATCTAGTAAATCAAAGAAACCATTGCTGCCCCATTCTTGAGCTCCCCTACAAAACCTATCTCTATGCCTCTACTAGGGCCGGCCCTGGGGCGGGGCGGCCGCCCTGGGCCCCCAAATAACCGAGGCCTCCAATTCTCCAAACCTACAATGCATGCAATGTTGGGCCTCTGGCAATACATGCAAATATGCAATGCTGCCATGCATGCAACGAGCCAACAAAGCGACGGAGTCTCTTATGAGTTTACCATCTCTCGAACCTGGGCCTTAATGCCTCATCTAGTCATCTAGCCAACGAAGCGACGAACATGGAACGTCGGGGCCCTAGCGTTAGGTCTTCATGCGGCGGGGGCGCTGGCGACTGGCGTTTGATCTTTTGATCTCGTTGGGGTCGCTGGCGTTTCCCGTTTCCGCTTTTGATCTTTTGAATTTTGATCTCCTGACTCTCGTCGCCGGGGCGCTGCCGCGCTGGTGTTTGATCTTGTATTCTCGTGACTCTCGTCTGCATCGTCAGACACCGACGGCCGATGGTCCGATTGGCCGAACAGCCGAACAGGTATATAATCATGTATTCATGTTGATCGCAGTATCACACGTATTTGCCATTCCTCAATCCTATGTAAAATCTTTCGTTTGTTGATGTATTCTAATATTATATGTATTTTATTTTTTATACCTAATACCTCCACACTTAGATACATTGTTAATGTATTCTATGTCTAAATTTGTTACTTACAGCACGTTGACTGTAGATATCATGTCGCCTAGGAAATATGCACCTGGTGTGAAAAAAGGAAAAAAGGAAACAAACAGAGGATTTGATATGATCACAGAAAGGAGCCATTGATAAATTTTTTAAGGGCAATACGGGAGATTCGAGGAACACAAATGAATTGGCAATAGTGGCTGTGGAGCTAGTGGAGGAACAAGTTGATGGCAATTCAGAAGAACAAGGCCCTACAGAAGACAGTGTAAGTGATTATGAGAACATATTTCATTCATCTGCTACAGAATCTGCTAATGTTGATGAACCACAGGTAGTGACTACATATATTTATGATCCAAGAAATTGGAATAATCTTGATAATAAAGCAAGGGATATATTAGTCGAGAAGGGACCTATTAGAGAAGAAAATATTGTGTTTCCTTTGGATGGTAACTCTAGACATTTCTTATTCTTATTATTCTAGAAAATTGAGCAATGGTGAGGTACATGACAGAAAGTGGTTAGTTTACTCAAAGCATGTTGACAAAGTGTTTTGCTTCTGTTGTAAGATTTTCAAATCTGATAATTGCACTAGTGCTTTAGTGCATGATGGATATAGAGATTGGAGACATATTAATGAGAGGTTGAAAGAACATGAAAATAATGTCGAGCATATTACTAGCATTAACATTTGGAATGAACTGAGAGCTAGGCTAAGTAAACAGCAAACAATTGATAAAGATTTGCAACGACAAATCACAAAGGAGAAAGAATGCTTGAGACAAGTTTTATTAAGAATAGTTGTTGTTGTGTATTATCTTGGTAAACGCAATTTGGCTTTTAGAGGATCCAACGAGTAGCTTTACAATGAACAGAATGGTAATTTCTTAGCTTGTGTTGAGATGATTGCATAATTTGACTTGGTAATGCAAGATCACCTTAAACATATTGAAAACAAGGAGATCCGTTACCATTATCAAGGATTCAAATCTCGTTTTGGGTAAAATCCCGGAGGTCAACGAAATCCGAAATCTCGGCGAGATTCGAAAATTTCGGACAAAATCCGGACGAAATACAAAAACCAAATTTCAAATCCAGTTTTTTTTCAACCGGGAAATCCGAGATCTCGGCCGAAATCACCGAGATCTCGGTCCAAGTTGAATCGACCAAAAAATGGTCCAAAACACGTCAAAAAAATTTGAATTTTTTTTGGATGGTCCTAACACATAACTAATGTTTCCATAAAAATTTGAGATGATGATCAAGCATGAGTAATTTTTTTAAAAACCTAACAGTGGTAAAGTTGTCATAAAAACCGTATGTAAAATCAGTTTTTGATTTTTCAAATGTAACAAATGAACTTCAAGTCATTTGAAAAGTTTTATATATGTTCCTATCATCCTATGGATTATAGAGAAATATTTATTCCATACATAGAAGCCACAATGTAACTTAATTGGGGCAACACAACATATTACATATTGATACACTAGATATATAGACAATACCTCAAGTATTTATTCCATTAAGAAATACCTCATGGGATTGGGATGTCAATCTAACTAGCTACCTAGACTAGTAGACAGAAACTACAAAGTGATTATTATTGATACCACAATATTGTACATAAAATCTAATTCACTGATTCACCAACAAACATATGTAACATACTAGCATCCACAATCAGAAGTAGCTGGACTCACCAACCATCATATCTATGCATCCACAGACAAAAGTCAGAACAAAACATAATTTCATATTTTCATGCAATGATGCAAATGATCAAACATCTACCATAAATATGTTCACTCCTTTGCTGCACAACCAATAGCACATGTTCATTCCTACCAAATCTCCCAAATTTAGAACCTATTTGAAGAAATTTACTGTTGAAAACAGACACAAATCCGATGAGATCTCAAAGAAATAAGACGAGATCTCGGTATTGGACGGCGAGATCTCGCTATTTGACGGTGAGATGCAAAGATAACTCACCGGAGATGGCCAGAGTTTGCCCATAGTCGACTGAGCTAGCTATGAGGAGTGAGAATACTATGTTGTTTCTGTCTTAGCTGTGAGGAATCGGGTTTGCTTTTAAGTTTCCACTCTCCGCATTGGGACAAATATACAAATACTAACTATCTATACCATAGGATAGGAAATATGATTGGGTGAGTTGGTCAGTGCGGCTGATTTAAGCATTTGGTGGTAGTAGAGGTCATGGGTTCGAATCCCCTTCGGCCATAATTTTTTTCCTTTTTCTTTTTCATTTTTTTCCACTTGATAGGATTTCGTGTTAGTCAATGAAATGCTCCAGAAAAAAGTTTACTTTGGAAATGATTTAGTGCTTGGCACCTTAATTTTATGTATGTTCAACCTTTTCTTTGGAAATGAAAAATAGTTCAAACCACTTTAGAAAATTTTGAAATTTTTTGTGAATGGTCCTAACACATCCATAATATTCCCATAAAATTTTCAGATGATGATCAATCTTGAGAAATTATAAAAAATTCGGACAGTGCAAACCGACCAAAAAATGGTCAAAAACATATCAAAAATTTAGAAATTTTGTGTAAATGATCCTGACCCTAAATACAATCAAATACAGTGCACAAAAATCAAAATCCGGCAAAAACACCCAAGATCTCGCCGAGAAATTCGAAATTTGAATATTTTTTTTTGAATTTTTTGAATTTTCTAGGATTTTGAATCTGGGGGGGTCCGAAATCCGAAATCTCGGTCGAGATTTCGGACTTCGGTCAGAAATTTCAATCCTTGACCATTATCCCAGTCATAAAATTCAGAATGAGTTGATTTCTCTTTTGGCTTATGATATTACCAATACTATCATAAAGATTATTAACGAGGCCAAATATTTTTCCATTATCCTCGATTGTACCCCAGATGTGAGTCATGAAGAACAAATGTATTTAATAATTCGATGTGTCAATATGTCTAGCAGCAAAATAAAGATTGAGGAGTACTTGTTGGGTTTCTTAAAGGTGGATGACACATCTAGTTTAGGGCTTTTGAATGTATTGTTTGATTCCATAAAGTCATTTGGTCTTAATATTGATGATATAAGAGGTCAAGGTTATGACAACGAATCTAATATAAAAGGAAAACACCAGGGGGTACAAAAACAGTTGCTTGATAAGAATCCAAGAGCTTTGTATATGCCATGTGCTTGTCACAGTCTTAATCTTACTCTTTGTGATATGGCAAAATCTTATAGTGAAGTTGTTTCATTTTTTGGAATTGTGCAATGAATACATACATTATTTTCAGGTTCTACCCAAATATGGAAAGTTTTACTTGACCATGTGCCAAGTTTAACGGTGAAATCATTGTGCAATACTCGTTGGGAGAGTCATATCAAAAGTGTTATAGCAATTAGATATCAAGCTCCTCAGCTAAGGTCAGCTTTGTTTGAGTTACATCAAGCTTCTTATACCGATCCCATGGCAAAGTGTGATGCAAAGAATTTGTATGACTTGCTTGGTACCTTTGAGTTTATAATTGGTATGGTTATTTGGCATGACATTTTATTTGTTGTAAATGTTGTGAGCAAGAAGTTGCAATCACCATCCATGTGCCTCGACTCTACCTTGGAGCAAATAAAAGGTATAATGAGTTACTTTGACAAGTACAGAAATGAAGGGTTTGCTTATAGTATGACCATTACTAAGGGTATTGCGTCTGAAATGGGTGTGGAGTCATCATTTCCAGTAAAGCGCCATGCTCTTAGAAAGAAACATTTTGATAAAAATGATTGCAGTAGTGAAGCAATTCTACAAGGTGAGGAAGATTTTGAAGTTAATTACTTTTTTTGTTATGGTTGATATGGCAAACAGTTCATTGAAAACAGTAGTACAATAATCTTGAAGTATTCAATGGTATATTTGGGCCTCTTCTGAGCTCAACAACTTTGAAGTCATTGGATCATATTGAACTTCAAGATTATTGTACTAAGTTGGCAAAAACTTTCTCTATTGATAATTCATCTGATTTTGAATTAAATAATTTGATTTCTGAGTTAAGAATACTGCAAATGACTTTGCCAGATAATGTCTGCTATGGAGATTTTTGAGTTTGTCAGGGAAGTGGATTGTTATGTTAATATTTTTGTTGCTTATCAGATCTTATTTACTGTGCCGGTAACTGTGGCATTAGGTGAAAGAAGCTTTTCAAAGTTAAAATTATTGAAGAACTATTTGAGGTCTACAATGTCTCAGGAAAGGTTAAATGGTCCGGCAACTTTATGTATTGAGAAAAAGTTATTAGATGACATTAATGTTGAGGCCATAATTGATGATTTTGCATCAAGAAATGTTAGTAGATATTTTCTAAGATGATCTCTACAAAATGTTTGATGTAATTGTCTTTTCAATTAATACATGATAGTATAAAAATATTTTGATGCTTATGCTACAAGGGCCTTGTTCATAATTTCGTCCTGAGCGCCAGAAAACTTAGGACGGGCGCTAGTCTCTACCGTTCCCAAGTTCTTTTCACAACTAATTTCCTCTCCCCTTCCCGTTTGCATCCGGTCACCGCAACTCCATGAGCACTGTCGCTAGAGCACGCCCACACACTGCCAGTAATGTTCCTGTCGTTCTGCCACGTTCTAGGCTACCACCGTCAGCCTACCTTTGATCATCCCTACGCAAACCGAGGCCACCGACGATCTCACTGTGGCTAGGCACAGCTCATGCGTCCATTGGCACAGCCTTCCCATCACCAAAGCTCACAGTTGCTTGGCTAGACTGCACCACACGCCAGGTGTTTGACCACAGTCCTCACCCTATCCAGAGAGCGGGATTTAATGTTAGTGTTAGGGCATCTCCAATAGTGTAGTCAACTACTAGCTATAAGAAGTGTACATGTCATCTATAGATAGCTAATAGACAACCTCTTCAATGGACTAGCTATAGCATTGTCTACAAAATTAAATATGGACCCATATGTAAGAGGTGATAAATGCATTGGAATCAGCTATAGCCTGGCTATAAGTTAGTAGTAAGCATATATCTCTCTCTTCCTTTTCTCTCATCCACCTAAGCAAAATGCTGAGTTGACACCCTTATAGCTAGCTGAAGTGGCACCATTGAAGATGCCTTGCCTAGGTTAGGGGTTAGGGGTTAGGTTACAGTTTCAAGGTTGCAGCTAGTGTGTTCCCAACTCCATTTATATCTTTGAGCCGATGCCATTCTCCCTTGTTTGTTCATATGAACGGATATGGGTAAGATCAAAGTAAGGACCATATATATGTAATATTTTGTATTTACTACTTATAATGACTACGAATATGTAATATTTTGTTATATAATACTTGGTAATTATTAATGTAATATATTTCACACTTAGATTTACATTTTGTATGTCACATGCAAAAAACAAAATAAATGAAATCCATTTACATGTACTTCAAATCAGTGGCGGAGCCAGAAAGATTCAACGATGGGGGCTAAAAAAAGAGACATCCAAAATCAACGAGGTGCGCGTGAGGCTGAGCCGCTGAGGCACTAGGCCGAGACAGAGCGGCAAGTCACCGGGAAGACGTGTGTGCGCTGCGCGAGGCCGAGGCACTAGGCAGAGCAGCGCCTCGCCTTGCCGTTGTTGCCATGAAGACGAACTGACGCGATGCGAGTCATGGAGACGCTACGCAGTTTGCTAATTTGCTACTAATGCAATGCATTCAGAATTCCAGATAGCTAATTGCATGGCTAATCGCTAATACCGATGGGCAGAGAGGGTTTTGGGGGCTGGCGTGGGGTGGGCTTCAGCCCCACCCAGCCCCACGAGCAGCTCCGCCAATGCTTCAAATGGCATCAAATAATTCATTATTAGACAGGATCATTCCAAATATTTTTCAACTCAGAACAGCTAATCAACCTACCTAAATGACAATCTGCCAAACACTAAACCTTTTTAATCTAGCCCTTCAACCATATAGCTCTAGAAGGAAGTTGCTTCTCAGATTAGTTCCAATCCAAACATGACCCTAATCTTAAGATTCTACAGGAGTATAGCTTACCAGTAGTGTCACCATTTGCTGTAATAGGTAGAGTGATTCGTTGGGCGTTACGATAGTAATATTTTTCCTTCGCCTCCGTTTTGCCGTATCAAAAGGACGGTAGAGGGGACGATGATCACACTAAGGACGAGGCTCATTGACCGGCAGAGTCCACCAGGATGCCGCAATATCTCTACTATATAAAGTGAGAGTTTCTTCCCACGTCACATTAATTGCCCTGCTTAATTGCCCTACGTAAGAAATGAAGCGTTGCTTTAATTAGCTAGCTTTTGCAAGAAACGAAGCGTTAAAGATAGATGTTTGATCTTATGAAATAATATTTATTTATTTATTTTTTTAATCTTTATTTTTCGTTATCAATTTTGTTTTTCGTAGCAGCGCACGGGCATATAACTAGTAACTTATTTATATGCCAGGCTCATTGACCGGCATAGTAATGCATTTTTTCATAGTAAAATGTTACTCACTTCGTGTCTGAATGGATATCATTAGAAGTTTTTACAATTCTATCAAGATATACCTACAAAAAAACTATATTACTCTTCTTTATTATATCTTTAATATGTATTATTGTAGTTCACGTTAGTAAGTGATATTGAAAATAGCCGAAAGAGGAAGGTGTAAAAGAAAATTAGTTAAAAGTTCCGTTGAAATTGTACAATAAAATGTGTTCGGGACAAAAATTTGAAAGACGTACGACAAAAATTGTGGGGTCAGTTTTCGTCTACGCTGCTTAGTCTCCACCTTTTTGCTCACACTGCCCGTGACACGCTGGACCCACCCTACGAAGGCCCACATGCCATGGAGTTGACGCGATGACGTGTATTAACCGAGGGGTTTTCACTGCATCAGGAAACAGCTGCTTAGCCGGTGGGCTCACGTGTCGTGCCCGGCCCCACGTACGTCACCCGGCCCCCCAGCATACGGGAGGGCAGTTCAATCTCCTGCACCATGTCCTCTGTGCACCACACCTTGCCTCACGGTTCACCCGCTCGCCGGCCCACGTACACCGCGCCCGCGGAGGAAGCGAGCTACCTCCGCGGGCCCCGCGTGTCATGACACTGGCGCGGGCGTATCTTGTCGATCTGTACATGGACTTGGCCACGCCTGCGCTCTGGGCCCCAGTGCACCACCAGTGTACCCTCTATGCATATAATATAATGAAAAAACGGAGCTGCAGAAATGGTTTAATGACTCGTTTTGGAATTTCGAGCTCCCTTAATTCGCCTCCCTCCTAGGCTAGGCCAGCTCCAACCGTACGCCCTCCTCCTCTTCCATTCCCTTCGCTTCGGCTCCCTTCGTCTCGTCCCCATGGCGAGCAGGGGCTGATGGTTCGCGGCGGTAACGAACCCTAGCCCCGCCCCGGGTGAGGCGCTCGCCTATCCTTCGGCCCCACAATTCGCCGCCGCTGGCTCCCCCGCCCCTCCCAAATCGCAGCTCGTCGGATCCTCATCGGGCGATTTGGGTCTCGTATCGAGGTGCGTAGGTGAGGCTCTGGGTGCGTGGATGGACCTGGGTGTCTTTGAACTGTTGCTTCGCTCCGATGTAGTCCTGCTGGTGGGGTGTTCGATGAAATGCGGATCGTGTTGCGGCGATCCCTTTACTGTGGTTTGATCGGGGTTGGATGCGATGTTAGTGGTTGGTCGTGATTGCGATCGCGCCGAGTGCGCTTTACGTGAATCTGGGCGGGATGTTTCAAATGAGTGATTGCTTAATATCCTTGGATTATTTAGGGCGTGATTAGCTGCCCTAGTTCATTTGCTCATGGAGTTGTCCTTTTCCCTCTCTATTCTGGCCTGTTTTTCCACCGATGGTTGTTCTGAGAAGTTACATCATACATGCTTGGTATTATGCTGCTTCGTGTTGAGTTTGCCAAAAAAAATGCGATTACATGCTATATTGATGATATGCTATTGACTGGAGAACCTAGATTAGCTTCTTGCATAGCTAGCTGTATTCGAGGGTAAAAGTTCGATCAAAGCAAAATCATGTGTTAAACGACACTCACTTTCGTGTAGACCTCCAGAGGGGATGCATGGCATCACTTTATAGAAAAGCATATCTATATGCTGTCCCCTCATCTTGTTGCCTTCTCTCTAAAATGTGCTTGAGTTAGCCTATTTAATCTATTTTGAGCTTAGGGTAGGATGATCTTTGGCTCTCCGGTCATCACTTGCAAACTTTAGCAACTCCAAAGAAGGCTTCATATTATAATTTAGTTACGTGGTGGATCTTCATATGCAATTCTTTTAATTTTTATGGTGTATTCATATTCTTTTAATTTTAAGCCGCCTCGAAAACATACGAAGAGAGAGAGAGAGAGAGAGAGAGAGAGAGAGAGAGAGATCGACCAAGACTGATGTGGTAAAAAGCAGTTAAAAGAGACTTCAGGGATTGGAACGTATCCAAAGAGTTGGTGTTGGATAGGAGTGCGTAGAAGTTAGCGATTCATGTATCGGAACCATGATCAAAGATCAAAGATTTAGGGGTCTTTTGACTTTGATTGGGTTTCATTCCTAGCCTGCCTCAACTTGTTTGGGACAAAAGGCTTGGTTGTTGTTGGTAGTGGTGTATTCATATTATCATCCAAATTTAATACGAGCTTTGCATACACTGTGTAAACTGAGCTGTGGTTGCTCCCTGTGTATCAATCAACTAATGATAAATCTTGTATTGGGTATCTTGTTACCATAAGCTTTCGTGTTGTATGCCTTACTTTCAGGAGATTGTTCATGGATGATGTCACAAAAATATACTGTTGTTGCTTTGGTAGGTGCAAGGATTGACAGCCTGTGCTCCGTCATCACAAACTGTTGGATAAATTGAACATTATTTCAGTCTTTTGATTGCAAATTCAAGCAGAACCTTCTGAAGCTAGACAGTTTGTATCTTCTCAAGTACATTGAAGAACAAGATGCCAAAAATAAAGAACCTGTCTAATGCTTGTAAAGTATCATTTTCTCCGGATGGGCCTATATCTGAAGAAGCACTCGAGAGAGTTCGTGCACTGTTAGGTGAGTCAAATTTATACCATTTACAATAACTGGTAGTTATTTTACCTTCGGTCAAATATAGGTTTTCATCCTGAACTCTGCCAGACACCAGACCATGTGTTAGCGATTTCAATGTTTGTTTTGAAATTATAAGTCATCTTGATGATGAATTTAAAGTTGACTCACTTGTTGCTGCCATGGCAAGTTTTTGCTGGTAACCGTCTAGGTTCTGGTGCTACAACTCTTGATCTTGTCTTCTATATGCAGTTATCTGTGTAATTTATTTCAGTAGCTTTTAGTTGTGTATTGTGTTTATATGGGTCAGCTAGTCAAACAAAAGCAAGTTGAGGGTGATTTAATCTACTAATAAATTATTGCGTCAAGAGATGATGCCGTTGGTGTGGAACTAGGCTGGTAAGCATTGTTGGCAAGCATGTTAAGTCCTTGAACTGCTGGGGATTTTCCAGCTATGGCCAATAGGCAATAACACATCTTTGGAAGCTTGTTTAAAGGGATGCTATTGATGCAGTCCTTCATGTTGATCATGCTGGAAAGCAAGCTGCAATGAAAACCGCATTACCACAGCTTATTCTTAGATTTTAGCCTCCTCGCCTAGTGACTGCATACATGTAAAACATTGCAATACTTTTTGTAATTGCATTGTTGATTGCATTATTAAGTTCATGCGTCTTTGCCCATATGATGAATGTGGACAAATCTCGAGGGTTTTTTTTCAAGGCTTACACAATTTTGTGTTGATGCACAAGCTATCCACAACTTCCTTGGTTTTCTTGTTTGTTACATGCAACTTTGTTACTTCGTACTTGTTATTTCATACTCCCTCCGTTCCTGAATACATGTCATTCTAGTTTTCATATTTTGTTCATAAATACATGTCATTCTACAATTTAGAGATAACTTTTAACTGTTTGTTCGTTTGCAACTTTGCATACTCCTACCATTCATGATTCCCAATGTTATTTATTACTGTGGAATAGAGTAACACACATCATCAAAGAGCAATAAGTGAGCTAATGAAGGAGGGCGATTTGGTCATTTTCACATGTGCCTTGGTTGAAGTGCAAAATCCTAAAATGTCATCTATACAGGACTAGAGGGAGTACATGGTACCATAGTTACCAGAAACACGGTTCGTCCGAATCGTGGTATGGGATTTAGGTTCGCAGTTCACCACTTTTTCTTCTAAGTTTCACTGTGAACACGAACCCCGTCCCCTAAATTGGTCCAGGTTCGACGAATCCGGTTCACGATTCGTGGGGGTTTACAGCAAATCCAGTAACTATGCATGGTACTGCCCAAGCATACTGGATGTGAGGATGATTGATGCAAGAGTAACTTATAACTAGCCGGAATGTGTTTATTTCCTTGTAGTTCATTCTCAATTCATGTAGGTGTCTTTAACATTTAAGTTTCTGTTTTGTACAATGGTTTTTTTTTTTTTAAAAAAAAAGAATGTTCCGAATTTTACCTCATTAAGAAAAACTTCGACTACTATTGCTGGTAAACAATAGGAACTGGCCAAGCGCTGCCAAGCATTAAGACATTAACTTTTGTTTTTATGCTATGTAAATTCACCAGGTTTTCATAGGTTCTCGTAATTATTGTAGGTACGACCAACAGTGAACTACAGCTGTAAACAAAATTGCATGACAAAAGCACTGCGTTGATTTTGAAATAACTAGCACTAGCAGAGCATTTCTTGGCTTGTAATGGAAGTTGATGAAATTAATTTGTTTAATGGCTGGTCATCTGCATTGCTAGTTCCATGTATTCCTTTGGATATGCTCGAACCTGCAGCAGATGACTGAGAATGCAATGTATTACTCTATTCTTTCTTCTTTTTGGTCTGGTCTTGATTGTTTAAATTAGGATTCGGGAACAAGATGTTATTTGTTTAGCTATTGTATCTAATATCTATCTGCATGTTTAATATGAGTTTGCGATGTAAGATAGTTTATCTAGAGTTTATTCCAGAGCCAGTGTAGAGTACAAATTTGTTATCTATATGTTTCAATGAAACCAGAGCATCAGCAGACTGACAATCTTAATTATGTTACACTTTCCCAGATGAGATAAGACCTTTAGATGTCGGCCTAGATAATGAAGCACAAATTGCACGTAATTGGAATAATTCTGCACGTCAACCAAATGGGAGGCGAGGACGTAACGGGGCTAACCAGGATGCATCTCCGATAAAATATTTGCACATTCATGAATGCGAAAGTTTCTCTGTAAGATCTCTTGTTCATTATTTGAATAATTATGTCAAGAGCAGTGCTTCTATGCTTTTCCTTCTAGTACAAGTTGCACAAATCTTGAAACAAGCGAAGGGGTAAGTAATCACCATCTACCCTTCATTCATGCTTTAATAATTGTGCAACTTTTAAAAGGAAGAGCATAGAAGCACTTCTCTTATGTCAATTATAATGTGTGGCTTTCAGATAGTTATAATGATATATAGAATGTCTGTATTCGCTGCATGTGGTAACTACTGAATTATATTATTTATGCAGATGGGCATATTTTGTATGCCACCGTCATCAGTTATTCCCCTTCACAATCATCCGGGAATGACTGTGCTAAGCAAGCTTCTTTATGGCAGACTGCATGCCGAATCTTATGATTGGATCGATATAGCTGATCGAACTGATCAACTGCAGGGTGAGTACTGCCATTTGAATCTATTTTATTCTGTTACACAACAATAGTTGTCCATAATCATCATCTATTTGTTTTATTCATTCTGGGATAATATTTAGTATGCCACCACCATCTATTGTATGTTCCATCACTAAATAAATGGACAAGCAAAGTTAATATGCAAACATAAAAGAAGGAACATGCTGTGGGAAAATTTGAAGATAGTTTATTTGTTTCTAGAGCCCCAAAGTGGTTACTTCACATCTATGCTGATTTGATGATAAAGAAATGTGCAAACTGCAAAGCAATGAACAGATGTAAAGTGGAGCATTGCCATATTTCATAAAATTTCTATATTTCAAGCAAGGCACAATGGGCATTGTCTGATACAAATCCACATAATTGGGCATCCATCATTGGAGAAGCTTCAGATTTTGCTTAGTAGGCTACCCCATATGTAGAGTACTATACTATTTCTAGCTAAGATGAGGTTCTTCACACTTAGAATCTTCCATGTTTGCCATGCATGAGCCCTACTCTTACCTTTAAGGTGAAACCTTATTTAACCGGATTCTGTTGTATTTTCGACAGTATGCTTTGGTACTTTGGATGTTGCATCAATATTAATCCTGCTTCTTGAGTAAACAAAATCTAGATCCCAAAATGATTGCTGCAACTATTCATTTCTGCTCTACTGACTTTTCCTTTAACATAGCACCTTTTAACGTCATAAGCAAAAAAATTTTGGTTGACTATCTTTGATGAAGTCTTTGCTCTCACCTTACGGATGCTGCCAACTACCTTGACACTAGGTGTGATGTGTTGTAAGCCAAGTTTTGTGGTATGACATCTATTTTCACATGCCACTCACTGCCCCCGTTATATATGCATAGTGTAGCTTGCCTCTTGTGACACACCAAGTTGCCCAGAAGTTGTCGAAGACTGATATTGTTTATAAAGATATGTAATACCAGCAAACACCTCAAAGCAATGCAAGAAAGCTAAATTTCACGCATTTTAAGTACAGTACGAAAAGCTGTACTTCCTGCTATTTAATTAGTTTAATGTTAGATGAGTTCCAAATGTGGCTATGTATCACAAACTCCACTTCTATGGATCATTTATTAATCATTCCTATGTTCCTTTCAATGTTCCTTTCAACCATTTTACTTGCGCCTGACTCCCTGTGGAACTTGCAGCAAGACCAGCAAAGCTTGTCAGAGATTGTGAAATGTCTGCACCGGAGACAACCATTCTTTATCCCGATAGAGGCGGTAACATCCACACTTTCAGAGCCATCACACCTTGTGCTCTATTCGATGTTCTTTCTCCACCATATTCTGCTGAGGATGGGAGACACTGTTCGTACTTCCGGAAGTCTTCAGTGAGGGAACCACCTGGTATATAAAGCTACTGAAACTTTGATTCTTACCGTTATGCCAGTGCTTAGCTCTTCTAACCTTTTTTTTCTGTAAAAAATTTACCAGTTGTTTTGCCCAGTGAAATAAATAGCTCCGAGGTAGTCTGGTTGGAGGAACTGGAGGACCATCAGCCTCCAGAGGGCTTTGTTGTTGCGAGAGGTCTGTATAAAGGCCCTGTAATACGGAGATAATTAGGTTTCGAAGCACGCTACGAATCACGAATCAGTTGAGGATGCAGGTTCCTAGTATGTGTTGCGTATGGCTTAGTAGAGCGAGCATCATCGAGTCACTGATCTTCATCTGTGATTTACGTTGTACATGTCAAGGTGATCTGTGATGATTAAACGGCAATTTTACAGAACAAGAATGATGAACGTTCATGGCATGACCGCCATTTTGATTGTGTTTGTTCGTTATTGGAGCAATGCTGTTTTGATGACCGTGGGAGTATATACTTTTGGTCGTAGCATGTATAGCAGAGCACTTGTCATGCTGTACTAGGTAGGCCCAATGGATGAACTTTTCACCTAATGAGCTCAGAAAAGCTTTGGTGCTGGGCACGGTTTTGCCAATCTCATGATGTAACAGTCGCATATGTATTTTATTGTCGGCACTTTCTGTTGATCAAGGGATGATGTTATCGGTGAGTTGTAGGAGCCACGACGTTTACGGGAGAAACGGGGATTACACTACTGAAATTCGAGCAAACCAAAAATATTTCTAGCCTTCTAACCTGTCATTTGCCATTTCGGTGCACTGATCGTTCCTTTCGAGTATCCATCCATGTGCACAAAGAAGCTGATCATCAATATATTGGCTTAGCGATTTTTTTTATAAGAATTACAGAAATAATGCACTGAAAAAATTAGAGACAGATACATCTGTAACCATTTCAAATGGTAACAGAAACTGTCAATATTCAGTTGGTGACAATTTGAAATGGCGAAAGTGTGTCACGTGTGTTGCCACGTCAGCTAAAATGGCAATAGAGGCTCTACCCTCTCTGTCACCATTTGAAAAGGTGACATAATGCCAATATAAAAGTCGTGTGCGGCCGTGAGGGGACAGAAGGTAGAGGGAAGAGAAGAGATGAGAGGAGAGGAAGAGGAGACGGAAAGAGAAGAGAGAAGAGGGCAGGAAGGGGAGGGGAAAAGGAGACAATGTGACTAATTTTTCCAAGAGAGTTTTTTTACCCCTTTATATTATATTTTAAAAACATAAGAGGTTAGCAACCAAAATAATTAGATCTGCAATTATTTAGATCTATAGTTGTGTTGATATGTCGTTGTGTAGATACATAGATGTATTATTTTCTAGAATAGTAGTATTGTAGATATGGTTGAAAACGAATCAGATATATTAGAACCAATTTGGATAAATTAAAACAACGGTAGGAATAATACAGATGATTTTCAAAATCTATGTTGTATAGTTTGAACATAGAAATGAAGTTTACATTTTTGAAAATTGGCAATGTAGCTGAAAAACTTACAAAAATTACTGGGACGTTTGTCCTAGATTATGAAATTAGAAAAAAATCAACACATTCGTAGCATTTATTTGTTATGAAAAATTTAGAAAAAAGCTACCTGTAACAAGAAAAAATTGAAATAATTAGCATGAAATGCAGAAAAATAAAAAAATACATAATATATTATTTTAAACACATATGAATAGAGAAATAGAACTGGTAGTTTTCTATTATGATTCACTCCATATATTTATTCGATATTACATGAGCTTTAGTCACCACTGGCTTGCGCAACGGGAGGGAAATATGACAATGCATTATTGATCAATATTCGAGCAGTAGTGGAGTAGTTTTTTTGTGATACATAGGTATAATAGTGCGATTAACTTTAGAATTCATTAGGTTTGTTAGTATTTGCTTAAAGGATTGAGATTACATCATGTATATAATAACAATTTTAGAAAATGCTCAACAGGTATGGATGGGCGAGAACATTTTAAAATACACTATGGAGAAGAGGTACCATATATGGGTCTAGAAGGGGTTCAACTAGATCATTTTTCAAGTGTAAGTGCTAGCCTATCACATGCAGAGCAGCGTCCATGGGGCACCGCTATGAGATGGTTGTACACCTATTCTCGTTGAACCATGCGTTGCATGATATGAAGTTGCACGGTGTTGGCACTCATGCACGGTAGTGCACGTACTGGGAGTTAGTGGAATTGAAGCTCGTATATACGATTGGCGGATTAAGGAATGGCCTCTAGTGATGTTGGCGCAAGCATTTGAGAAAGTCGCCTTCAGCCATGTGATGCAAGAGTCCGTTGGTGATGAAGCCGAAGAAGTTGGGGGGAGTCAAGCCACAATCATGCATACTTATTGAGCCAAGATGTCGGAGGGTGTGACGAGTCAGTGGAAGGTGAGGAAATAGATCTTGCCATGCCGGAAGTGCAGGAACTAATGGGCATTGCAGATGAAGGAGAACAAATCGAAGCCTTGGTGAACAAATAGAGGATGAGGACCGCAACTATGAGACATTATCTGATGATGAAGGTTGCAATGATGGGCAAGCTAGATGTGAGGAGGGTATTCCTAGGGAGTGAAATGAGTATGAAAGTACAAGTGACTCTTGCAATGATTTTGCTGATTAATGACAAACGTATTTTGATGACAATCATATTAATATCAATGAAAGATGTTTTGTGCTTAATTGACATGCATATATTGTTATTGATTATGTTTATGATGCATGGCTTTAGTGTTTAATGACAAGCGTGTATTGATAGCAATCTTGTTAAGGTCATTAGTCTATTAAGTAATTAATTCATACCAATCCTCTAGGTTGCGTGCTAATATGAGACTAAGATGATTATTGTTTAAGATTACTCTAAGTCTCACCTTAATGAGGGGAGTTTGGTATATCTTTGGTTAAATTCTTTCATCAATTGTCAAGTGCATATTGATAAATTGCATATTCATTTGAGTTCATTATGTACTTTGATTTTAGTATGCATGTATTAACTAGACTTAAACTTCACATTGATATAGATTGACATGGTGCATACTTGTCTTAGTTGTATATCTTCTCATGCACTTCTCTTAGTGAAGTTTAATCTAGAATTGGATCACATATTTACTCTCATTCCAAATATTATTTGCACATGTACAATTCTTGTATATTCTATCATGTGTTTCATTTAAGTAAAGTGTCGACGATTGGAGAACGGGCTCCCGCCGAGCTTACTTGTTGAATGAGGGATCAACAGGGGCCCTTTCGAGCGAGAGGGTGGTTGCGTCCGAGCAATGCTCAGATGAGGGAGACACACGATGTTTATCCTGATTCGGGTCTCTCGCTGGGAGATAATAACCCTACTCCAGTGTATATGGTTTAAGGTCTGTCAAGTTGCGTACACTTTTTCTTGTCCCCCTTTCCACAGGGGTCAGGAGGGTTTAAATACAGGGTCCTAAGTCGTATACATGGTAACTACCCCCTATACTTACGCCATGCTTCCATACCTTCCGCACCCGTGATCTAGTGCCCTTGAATCGCGCCTCGTTTTGAATTTCTGGCACACCTATCCTGGATCCTCGGCGGACTGGTTGCCGCTTTCCTTCCTGGTGGTTTGACCGAGCCCCCCGACCATCCTCCGAGCATCCGCTAGGCCCACCCGAGCATGGTTGCTCGTGCCTGACCCGCGTGCTCGTAGGCGAGCAATCGGTCTTCAGCGAGTGGAGGCGTATGCTCGTAGCCCGAGCATTGAGTTGCTCGGGCGCTCTTCTCGGGCATCCTCCGAGGGTATCGCATGGTCGGTGGCTTTTGGATAGCTGGGGCAAGATGGTCTTTATGTCAAATAGTTCAATTCCCGAAAGCTAGCCCCCGAGGCTCAAGTGGAGAACCACCTGGCCTGGGCTTCCCCTTGAGCCTAAAAGACTTTGTAGGAGGGATTGGTTCCTTGCAGCGAAGCTCTACTGCAGCATCGAGCATGGCATGGTCGTAGGCGGGCGTACTGAGCCACAACCGAGCTTCCGTCCCGCCGCACGACCAAGGCGTTGTGCTCGGGTGAAAGACCGATTTGTCGCGCTGGTTCCTTCTTCAAGAAGCGTCCCTGTAACGGTCATGCGGTTTCTCGAGAAGCATGCATTTACTAGACAGTTTTAGCCGTAACGGACACCCGTCGCTTCGTGAAAGGTTGCGGCGGCATTAAATGCGGCTTTTCACTGCCTTTTTAAGCCCGAACAACGCGGGAGGCGCCCTCACTTCGCATTTTGCTCGTGCTTGCTCGAGATCACTTGTTCTTGCCTTTTCCACCCCCTGTTGCAATGGCGCGTTTCGGTGTTAGCCAAATGAACCGGAGGAGGCTCCAGGCGCTGGTGGACGAGGGCTACGTCGACCCGAACACTGCTCGAGCGCCGGGCGGCGATGAAGCGCCAGCGCCACGGGAGGGGGAGATTGTTTCCTGCGAGCTCTACGCCATCAACGGGCTTCGCTTGCCCGAAAGTGAGTTTCTTGTCTCCGTGCTCGCCTTCTGCGGGGACAATCTTCTCCCATCTCTGCGAGGCGTACGTGGGCGTGATGCCCATGGCCAGTCTCTTTTTCCATTTTTATTCTTCCTTCCGCACCGGTGGGAACACCCTTGCCAGCTACATCTACCTTCGTCTCTGGACCAGCCGATCGTACGACTACCCCCTTCTTTCCCTGAAAGATTCGGTGTCGGGTTGGGCCAACCTTTGGTTCTATCAGAAGAAGGGGAAGGAAGCTGAATGACCTATTCCGGGGAGATCACCCCGACCACCGAGACTCCGCGCCCGCCCGTGCAGCCCGAGGAGGAGAGGGTCCTTAGGACCATCAGTGAGCTCTCCCAGATGGGGCTCACTGGTCGGGACATCGCTCGGGACTTCTTCTTCAACCGGGTATCTCCCCTGCGGAGGCGGGAGCACCCCTTCTATGAGATCACCGGGTGGCAGGACTTCACCCGCGAGGCGAACGCATGTATGTTTCTTGGTCCCCCTTTGGCGCTCGCTTCGGGCCGAGCAAGGTTTTGGTCCCTCACGTTTTGTTCATTTTGCAGCTCCGAGGATGGACTAGGCCGAGGAGAGGGTCGCCGAGTTGTTCGGCGTTCCGAAGAAGGAGCTGAAGCCCGACCGCCAGTTCCCCAAGAACATTTTTTATCGTGGCGATGTGGTAAGTTTCTTCGTGTGTTTGCCCGGGGAATTCTATCCCGAGCTTGCCTTATTTTGCCGTGGTCGCAGGAGAAGGTCGCCCTCGAGCTTACCGTGGCGAAGGCAAAGCCAACACGGCAAGGCGACGCCACGACTAGTGGTGCGCGCAAGAAGACGACGAGCAAGCGTCGTCGACCTTCTTCCTCAGCCTCCCCCGCCAGGTGCTCTAAGCGCCAAGTCTTGGCCAAGACGCCGACCAAGCGCCACCTAGAGTACGCCAACCGGAAGAAGGTAAGGGAGCTCGAGTGGTAGTTCGCTGACTTCAAGAGGAAGAAGCCGGAGCTGATGATTCGCCTGCAACAGCTGGCCGAGGAGGCGAAGAAGGTCGAGGCGGTGGCCCAGTCCACCGCAAGCAAGGAGCAACCGGAGGAGCAGATCAAGACCCTCCAAGCTCGGCTTGCGCAAGCGGTCAAAGACCCCGCTAAGGAGAAGGAGGAAGACATCGTTCCTCTTTCCAGGAGGAGCCGAAGGTCGGCAGGTGCTACATCGGCACCTCCGGCTTTGACCTTGGAGGGGTCCGATATGGAGGCGGTCGACCCCAGGATGGCGAGGGCCAACGATGCGGCCAAGGAATGGGCCGAGGCCGTTGCCGAGGCCTACGACGCCGCCGCGGGTAGGGCGCCTGTGGTCCTCAGTGAGGCAACCGAGGACGAGGATGCTCGCCCGGTGGGAGGTAATTCTCGCGCAATCCTGTTTCTTCTTCTTCTTTTGTTTCCTCGAGCTAACCCCACTCCGTTTGGTGTGGGCGTGATAGCTCGCTTGTTGCTATTGGACTTCCAGCAAATGGCTGAGGAGATTGTCGACTCTGCAGTTGACGCCGAGCTCGAGCGCATCGTCGACTTGGTGATGTCCGAGGATTTGGAGGAGCAACATCAGGCAGGTTCCCCGGATGCCACCGAGCTCCGGCAAGAGGACGCCGAGCTTCCTTCGGTTGAAGAGGAGCAGGGTCCCTAGGGGATCGAGCAGCCTGAGGCCATGGCCCTGGTCCCTTATGAGGGGACTGGTGCGGCACCGAGCATGGAGGCAGCCCAGGAGGCAAGTCCCGCGGCTCAGGAGGTGGTCGCCTCCGACCAACTGCCCTCGGCTGGAGATCCGAGCACGAATCCTAGCCCGGAGGTCGTTCTGGAGGCCACCTCCGAGGCACAGCCCCCGACGCGTGGAGACCGGGCCGGAGGAATAGCTTCCCCAGCCAAGCCCTTCTTTGGGGCCCGCCCAAGGGGAGGACGACCAGGACTTGCAAGCTTTGAGGGAAGAGCATCCTCAAGGTGAACAAGTTTTGGAACGGGGGGCCGCTCTCGCATTGCCGGGTGCATCGGACGCTCTTTGTGAGTTTTTGAGCCCCCAATACTCCTCCCTACTCCTTAGATCTTAGTGATCCCCTTTAGTGTGAAGGGTTGGGTAGAGGAGAGAGGTGTTTGGATTGAGGATTGATTTGAGTTGTTGAGCACTTGAGTTCATCTCTAAGTGAATTCTTCGTAAGCATTTGTTGCTCTTGGAGGTTGAGGACTCCTAGACGGCTAGGAGGTCGCCTACGAGCTACCGATTCTTTGTGTGGTGTGCAGTAGGAAGTTTGTAAAGGTTGGATTCCGCCTCCGAAAGGAAATGGATCAAGAAGTGAAGCCGGCGAGTGCAAAGTGCAACACCGGGAGGACAAGGGTTGAAAGAGACCCCGGCTTGGTGCCTCCTCAACGGAGACGTAGGATCCCCTCAAGGATCCGAACTTCGGGATAAAATCTTTGTGTCTCCATCTTCATTTCGGTTTCATCTCTTTCATTACTTGCTTGAATTCATTCCTATATGTGTGATTAAGATGATTGTATAGGGTTGTTTTATTTGGGAGCCCCGATCTATCTTGTTTTTGTGCTTGGCTCCCGTTATTCACTTGATATAGGTTCCTGGCAGTATTTACATACTTATTGTTCAAGTGGATTGCTTCTAGATTGCTTAGATCTTGAATTCTTGGCCGAGACACTCAACCCGGAGTATCCGGTACTTTGATCCGGAGTATCCGGATATACCGGAATATCCGAACCAAATATCCGGAGTATCTGAGTTGACTGTCTTGGGCTGAATTGTCTAAATTGCAGAATTTAATTATACCCTTTACTTCCGCATTATATCTGATAGTTTAGTTTAAATTGGGTATAATTTTGTAATCGCCTATTCACCCCCCCTCTAGGCCGACATCCCGGTCCTTTCAGAGTACCAGTTCGACAAGCCGATAATCAATGAAGATGAAGGTTTGCATGACTATCAACGAAATGAGGTGAGACAAGTAGAGATGTACGAAAGTAAGTGGGAGGTCCAGCAAGCAGTTAAAGCATATGCAGTGCCAATGTGGATAACATTTAAGGTAGTGAAGTCAGCGTAGCGAGTGTATGATGTGAAATGTGAGATAGATGGTTGCCCATGGCGCGTCCATGCGTACCATCCTAAGTGGGACACCATTTGCAAGTGTTCAATAGTCATTCCACACACATGCATGTTGATGGAGTCTATGTAATTGTATAGAAATATATCTTTAGGCTTTGTTGCAAATGCAATGTACGGAGAGATTGTGGACAATCTGAATCTGGAGCCGCGTTCCATTATACTGGCAATAAAGTAGAGGTTTCAATACACAATAAGTTATGCGAAGGCCTGAATAGCAAAGAAAAAAAATGCTCAAAGCTAGGTTTGGTACGTACGAAGACTCATACCACAACCTGCCAAGACTCATACTCAAGAACGAAATGCTGGGACCTTTAACGATATTTTTTAATAGCCCTCGAAGTGCTTCCCTGGGAATATGGTACTTAAGTGAGTTTTTATTTTATTTTTTTTGCTGTTGGTGCATGTATCAACGCGTTCAGACATTACTGTCTCTTGCTTTGTGTGGACAACATATTTTTGACTGGGAAGTATGTCGGGACCCCGAATTTGCAAATCCGGACCCTCTGTGTATTCAGCACTAGTCCAGGAACGCGCTAGTGCACACAGTCTTAACATTGGTAAATATCACAATCATACCACTCGATACCAAATAAGTACTTTATTTAAATAACCAAAGGTTACTTGACCTTATGGCCAAGTTACAAATATATGCCTTGCAAGGCGAAACTTATTAAAAGAGAAATAACAAAGAATGAAAATCAAATAACCGTGGCGCCATCCAAAGATACCACAGTGCAACCGATCGGGCTCGCATCCCTAAGTAGACGGGTCCTCTTGGAACTCCTCCTCCGAACAAGCGTAATCTCCTCTTCAACTGGTATTGTGTTGAGGCAAGGGTGAGTACTTGGTACTCGACAAGTCATGCACGTAATGCAAGCTAATATACTATATGCATGGCTTGGTACAAAGGAATAGCTCAAGGTATATTTGCGAAACAGCATTTGAAAAGTAATATAAGTAGATTCAAAGCAAAGAAATAAGTAAAGCGTAAATAACTTTTCAAGAAGTTTAACAAACATTTTTCCCCATCCTAAACCACATTTCCATCATCTTCATTGTTAAACCAACCCAACCTTTCAAATCCAAGTTATTTTCGTAAAGTCTAACCCTTGATCGTAATTCCGAGCATTGTCCAAGATCACAGTGGACTCGGCTATTCAAATAGATTCTACACTCTGCAGAGGTTATGCACTTTACCCACAAGATACAGTCAAACACCACAAAGGCGAGTTCCGTAACAAAGCCTTTCTAAGCTTTAAACAACACAGGTGGTCCTCTCCTGTTCGTGCTCTACACCATCCCTTCCTTAGCCAAGGCGAAGTATGGGACCAACACACCGTTAGATGGGTATCTGGCCACGACCACGATACGCTCCCCGCATAATCACACAAACGGTGTAATCGACACCCGAGGCTCCACAAGTGAGTCCTTAGCGACTAAGTCAACTAGGGCCGACCCATTCCAGCCATGTGGTTGCAAGTATGACCCAGTTCAAAGGCGTGCACGGGTAAGTCCTTAGAGTGACCAGGGCAAGACTACCCGAAAAACCAAATCAAAACTCCCAATGCCACACTGGCCCACCTGATTACTCTTGCCACATGCCCCGCCGAAATCATTTATCAAACCCCGCTTGATTACCATGCACCACGTGCCATCAACATCACATGATACTTTTCCAAAACAGGTTCAGATATCATTAAGTCAATATTAACATTTGATTGTCCAAAATCATGTCATGAGCACGTAGCATTCCTAAGCCGCATACTACCACGGTCTAACCCCATGTTGGCAATTTAATAATGTCCAACTAGTAAACCACAACTAGGGTGACCCAGGGTCATGGCACATACTTCGATACTCAAGGTGTCATACAAAGAATTTGGTATTTATCTAACCCCCATGTTTAAACAAAGTATCTTTCTAATTGATCTAGCATGCAATAGTTTAAATCAAAATAGATTTCAAATAGGATCAACATGGTCAAAGCACAACTTGCCTCCAAAAGTACTTGCTCTTGGTCTTGAGTTGGATCCTGAGTCAATACTTCCCTTCGAATCCTCCCAGACTTCAACGCCTACTCGTAAAGCGTGCAAATAGCAAATACACAAATAAACAATAGGCAAAAACATCCCAAAACTCCAAATAAAATCCATAAACAGAGAGAACATAATTTTCTGGATTTTTAGAAAGCTGGAATAAATCAAATTTGGAGTTAAAAGCATAAAAGTTATGATTTATTAAAGTTTAAATAATCAATTAAATAATATTACAGAGAAAACTTTAGTCCAAAAATTAAATAAAATTCATATTTAGGTAGATCTCAATTTTATACAAATTTAGAAATTTGAATCACTCAAATCGGAGTTGAAACGCAAAAGTTATAAGCGTTTGAAGTTTGAATCTAAATTTGAATCAATATTTCGAATTAATAAATCATTTTCTTTTTCGAAATTAATTATTGCGTCATCATGGACATGTGTCAGCCTCTGATTGGTTGGCTGACGCCACCGGCTCATGGGCTCACTCACGGCGCGGTTTGGTCCACAGTGGACCCTGGCCCACGCTTCGGGTGAGGCCGACAGTGGGACCCACTGTCGGTCGCGGGTCTCACGCCAACGCGGGCCGACGTGTGGGCCCTCGACATGCGGGGCCCGCGTGTCGTGACACGCGCCACACGCCAGACGACGCCGACCGCCGGTCCACCTTCCCAACACGTGACGCAATCTCGGCCGTTGGTTTGAAAATCAGCAGTGCGGATTAGATCCAGGGTTTAACACGTTGAAACTACTCGATGCTCGTGGGCCGTTCGATTTAGATCGGACGGTCCAGATCTAATCCTATAATAGTATCTGCTACGGCACGCGTGGCGATTGTGAACCGCTGGATCTTGATCCAACGGTCGAATCTAATCGGGTTTGGAACACGTGAACTCACCTCAACCGTCCGATCCGATCCGGCGGTCCCACGAGCTCGCGGAGTCCGGCGATGGCACGGCGAAGCTTGGGCACCGGAGACGGAACGATGACGAGCCCGACGGGCGCTACGAGGCTCCTCCGCGACGCGGCGGGTCACGTTCGAGTCGCCTTGGCTCGGGGATCCCGGTTCTGACCTCCTTCTCCTCGGGCGACGGCGGCGGAAGGTGAGAAAAACCACCACGATACCCTAGCTACTACGGCGAGCAATCCCGAGCAAGCGGCGGCTGCTAGGGCTTAGCAAGCTAGGGCAAAAAGTAACGCAAGGTCACGGCGATACTCGAGTGCGATCCGGCATTAAATAGCCCCGGAGGCGTGCTCAGTATGAGCCCTAGTCGATCCGCCACGGCCGACTTTCGGCGGAGTCCGGCTCGGTCTCGGCGAAGACGACGACTCTCAGCCGTCCACGTGGCGCGATCAACGGCCACGATCGCACGGCGCGATCGGATCCGGGCCGGATACGGCTCAACCGGTACGGGCGGATCTCAGCCGTTGGATCTTGATCCAACGGTTGGGATTGATTAGGTTTAGGAGTGGGTTTGGTCGAGTCGCGTGGCTCGGGTCGGACTCGAGTCCGACTCGGGTTCCGACTCGGTCGGATGAACAGTACTTGACCCGAGTTTGATTTTCCAGCGATTTAATATTTAAAATAATTCCTAGTAATTCATTTAATTCATTAAAAATAGCAAATGACTCAGAAAAATTCCAGAAAAATTCTGGAAAATACTTTGGATCATTTTGGACTCAAATAAAATATTTCCAACAAAATTTTATTTGCAAAATTAAATTCTTTAATTATTTCAAAATGGAATAAATTCAAATAAATTCCAAATAAATCCAAATAAATTCCAGAAAATTCCAAAAATTCACCAAAGTGCCAAATCACACATGAATTTAGGACAAGTAAAATTTTGGGGTGTTACAACCCTCCCTTAATAGAATCTCGTCCCCTAGATTCAGGCTTACTAAAGGAATAGGTTTGGAAATTCTTTCTTCAAATCCTCTTCACTCTCCCAAGTCGCTTCGCTTTCTTCATGATTGCTCCATCGAACTCTACAAAAAGCGAGTTGACTTGTTTCTAGTTTCTCGATCCATTGTGTCCGTAATCCTCACGGGATACTCCTTATAAGTCAAATCCTCTTGCAACTCAATTGATTCTAACGATTATGCATTCCTCGGGAACTCGGAGACACTTCTTTAATCGGGACACATGGAATACATCATGTACTCCTGCCAACGATCGTGGCAACTCCGGTGATAAGCAACTTCGCCTCTGCGGCTCAAAATCTTAAATGGTCCAACATAACGGGTGCAAGTTTCCCTTTGGCATGGAACCTCTTAACTCCCGAGAGGCGTAACTCGAGGTATACAAAGTCTTCTCGTTCAAAACTCAAATCTCGGCGACGATTGTCGGCCATAACTCTTCATCGAGATTGGGCTATCTTCAACCTTTCCCTAATCATGGCGATTTGCTCTTCACCTCTTGAAGAATATCAGGCCCAAAGACACGGCGCCACGGTCTCATTCCAATTCAAAGGCGTCCGACAGGTCGACCATACAAGGCCTCAAAAGGTGACATCTCAGAACTAGCCTCGATAACTATTGTTGTAATCGAACTCGGCATACGGCAAACTCTTATCCCAAGAGGTAGCATAAGCTAATGCACAAGCTCTCAACATATCCTCCGAATTTGGTTGACTCTTTCGGTCTGTCCATCCGTCTGTGGATGATAAGGTATCTTGAAGTTCAAACGGGTTCCCATGGCTTCATGCAACTTATTCCAGAACCTTGAGGTAAATTGGGTACCTACGTCCGATACAATCCTCTTTGGCACTCCGTGCAAACAAACAATCCCGATCATGTACAATTACGCTAATTTATCTCCCGAGTAGGTGGTCTTCACGGGGATAAAATGGGCTACTTTAGTCAAGCGATCCACTATAACCCATATGGAGTCATAACCTCCTTGAGTCTTGACAAACCGGTAATGAAATCCATTCCGATTTCCTCCCACTTCCACTCGTATTTTCAGCGGTTGTAGCAATCCTGCTGGTCTCTCGATGCATTGCCTTAACTCTCGGCATACGCCGCACAATGCAACATGCTCGGCAACTTCACGTTTCATACTCGGCCACCGTAATCTCTCCTTCAGATCCTCGATACATCTTGGCGCTTCCAGGATGAATCGAGTACTTGGAGTCATGGGCTTCCTCCGTAATCGCTTGCTTTAACTCCTTCTTGTTAGGCACACAAATGCGATCCTTCATCCACAACGTGCCTTGCTCATCCAACTTGAAGTCCTCTGCCTTGCCTTCCTCCTTGATGGACTTAATCCTGCGGATCTTGTCATCATCCTTCCGTCCTTCTCGGATCCGATCCTCTAGGGTAGGCTTTACTTCCAATGCGCCAAGAATCCGCTAGGTACTACCTCAATCTTCATTTTCTGGAAATCCTCACATAACTCATCCCGACTTGTGGCTAGCAACGTACTCACGGTATGGCTTTTCCGACTCGAGCATCGGCTACTACGTTGGCCTTCCCGGATGGTAATGGATTCCAACATTATAGTCCTTGATCAACTCTAACCATCTCCTCTCGCCTCATATTCGAGATCCGATTGGGTGAATATGTACTTAAGGCTCTTATGATCCGTATATACTTCACATCTGTTTCCAATCGGATAGTGACGCCATATCTTCAAAGCATGCACTACGGCTAACTCTAAGTCTTGTGTCGGATAATTTTCCTCATGCGTCCTCAACTGTCTTGATGCATAAGCGACGACCTTTCCATTCTGCATCAGCACACATCCAAGTCCTTGGCGCGATGCGTCACAATAAATATCGAAGCTTTGAGCAACATCCGGTAGAACTAGCACCGGTCTTGGCGCCAATCGCTTTTCAGCTCTGAAATCCTTTCTCACATTCCGGCGTCCATGCAAACTTCTTTTCCTTCTTTAGCAAGCTGCGTAAGAGGTTTCGCGATTGTCGAAAAGCCTTCGATGAAACGGCGGTAGTATCCTGCCATTCCAAGGAAACTCCGACCGGGTCACGCCTTCTACTGTTCCCAATGTGACACGACTTCTACTTTGCTTGGATCTACTGGCGACTCTTCTGCGGTCATTACATGTCCAAGAAACTCCACCTTGTCCTTCCAAAAATCACACTTGCTGAACTTGGCGAAAAGTTGTCGTTCCTCGCCTTTTCCAAAACTCGCCTTAAGTGTTCGGCATGTTCATCCTTTGTCTTGGAGTAGACTAGGATATCGTCTATGAACACGACGACAAACTTGTCCAAATATTCCATGAACACCTTATTCATCATATTCATGAAATAAGTTGGCGCGATTCGTTAAATTTCAAAGGACATAATCAGAACTCGTAATGTCCATATCTTGACGAGAATGCGCCTTCGAATATCTTCGATCGGATCTTCAATCGATGGTATCCCGATCTCGGATCGATCTTGGAGAAAACTCCGGCTCCTCTCAACTGATCAAACAAATCATCAATCCTGGGTAGCGGATACTTATTCTTCACGGTGACTTCATTGAGTGCACGGTAGTCAATGCACATCCCGAAACTCCCGCCCTTCTTCTTGACAAACAAAACTGGTGCTCCCACTACGACGAACTCGTCCGATAAATCCTTTCTCCATTAACTCTTCTAGTCTGTTTCTTCATTTCTACCAACTCCTCGGTAGACATCCGATAGGGTCTCTTTGCTATCGGTCTTTGTGCAGTACAAGCTCTATCACAAACTCTATGTCCCTGTCAAGCATACCTGTAGATCTTCGGAAAAACATCGGGTACTCATTCACTCTTTGGGACATCCTCTATGCTGATTGCCTTGGTACTGTTAACCATCAATCTGTCCATCTCTAAGCTGCAGTGGCTTGAAATTCCACTTTCTTCCCACACGGGCTCTCAATCGAGATAGTCCTTCGTCCACAATCCAATACAGCCTTGTGCTTGGATAACCAATCCATTCCCAATATAACATCTAAGGTCCGGGTCTCCAAAATTATAAGGTTTGCTAGGAACTCTATTCCTCCTATTAGTATTCTCACCGGAACATCCTACTTTCGTTCGGAGTTCGGAACTGTGGGTTTGAACTAAAAGCATGCACTTAAGTCTTGCAATCCTTAGATCATTTCTAGTAGCAAAGCCTTGCGAAACAAACGAATGCGAAGCTCGAGTCAAACAAAAGCTGTGCAGTCTTGAGTTAACAAGTAACTTACCCAAGATGACGTCCGTAGCATTCTGCGCAGTGCATCTGCGGTGACATGGTTGACTCGGCCTCTCACCACGGTGCAGGGTGTGGTTCCCAGTCTTTGGCGTCCTAGCTGGGGTGGTTCCTAGGTTGAAGCGGATCGGGTCGCTTCTGCTGTCTTCTTTGGACAATCATGTTGGCAAAGTGTCCTGGCTCGTTGCGCTTGTAACGGCGTCTCACTGTTCCTTGCCGATTGCTGGAGTAGTGTTTCTAGCGGGGCTGGGTGCAGTAGTTACGATTGGCGGTGTCTTGGTGCCGGGATGGTGTCCTTGTTGCATTCTGTGGTTGGAATCTGAAGAATTGATTTGGTGCAACTCTCAGCGCTATGCGTTCTCGACGTGATCCTTCTTTGTTGCATCCTGCGCTTCTGTTCTCATCCGGTTCCTTGCGCTTGTCCTCAAGAATAAGCGCCTTATTCACCAATTCTTGGAAATCTGGAAAGGTGTGGGTGATCAACCCTACTTGCAATCCCGAGTTAAGTCCCTTCATAAACGAGACTGCCTGGATTTATCTCGTCGCTACATCCTCAGTGCGTAGCGTGCTAGCTGTGTGAACTTGTTCAGTAGTCGGCCACCGGGCCGATTACCTTGCTTGATGCTCTGAACTCCTCCTTCTTAAGGTCCATGATTCCTTCAGGCACATGATACTTGTCGGAATGCAATGTGAACTCTTCCCAAGTGATATCTTGAGGGTTCTCTTGCGTGGCACGAAGTTCTCCCACCATTCGGCCATTGTTCCTTTCCGGTGATGAGAAGCGTAGAGTACCTTCTCATTCCCTATGCATTGTGCTATGTGTAGCTTCCTCTCAATTGATCTTAACCAATCATCGGCCTCCAATGGATTGGCATTCCAGAGAAAGTGGGTGGGTGAGTCCTCATGAACTCGGCAGTCTTGTATTCGGGCGTGGCCCTTGATTAACTTGATTAGCGATGGCCTGAGCGAAGGACGTGCTGCATTTGTTGCATCATAGCATGCATCAACCGAGTCCGAGCAGCAAGAAAGGCTCCAAAATTCTGCATATCAATCAAGCGGTCTTTGGTGCTCTATCATTGGGGTTTTCTGTGGGCGAGAACCACTCCCATTGCTTCCAAAGTTTCCACGGTGTTCACCATCATCGATTTGCTCTAGGTTTAGAGATGAGAGGGAAACAAGAATAGACAAGTAATATGGAACTTATGCGGGCGAAAGGTGTAACTTAAGGTCCAACTTTATTATTTAATAACTTGGTATGGCTGCTTACAATGCCTAAGGGCCTTGCAACACATAATGCACACTCAAAGAAACAAAGCAAATCCAAATCGAACTAACTCTGAAGTCTAACGCCTAAAGGGTGACTCTTTATTCTATGACTCGACTCGGCGAAGGAGTCTCACTATAGAACCTATGCTCACTCATCGAAAACCTCCACGGCCTGGGTGCGGATGTCGCGGCATAGGCGCGAAACGATTGCCATGTCCAAAGAATCGTGTCCTCTATGGTAGTCGAAGAAGCGATGTCCTCATCGAGATCCGACTCCTCCGATCGGGCTCGTGTAGCTCTCAAATCGCTCGGTGCAGTCCGCATACAAAGTCATCTCCAACTCGTCAATCCTTCGTAGAAGGTGTGCCACATGCTCTTGAGCTTCCCGCCATCTGTTCTTCTCCGTCGTGATCTCCTTGCGGGCCTTCTGTAGCTCCTTGCTTGTATTATCTAGTACATCCTCCTGGGCGATGACAAATCGTGCCAACTGTGTAACCGTGGCATCCTCATCCTGAATCTCCTTCGGGTCAAGAAGGTTATCGCTGCGGATGATAACGAACACCGTGCTCTCCATTCTCTGGCGTAGATACGGGTAATGTGCCGCATTGCTCGTCGTGATACTTCTTGGATACCCATCTGCATTGTAGATCTCCTGGCGGTCAAATGTATCGAGCGATTGCCTGGGCCCTTTTCCTAGCAGTACCTCAATCCTCACGCCACAAGCCTTGATCAATCCCGCTTGTCCGATCACTTCCACTTGGTATTGGGGCTTCTCAAAATCTCCGAGAGTCTCAAGCATATGCCAAAGTTCCGCCCGTGACCAACTCCTAGATCAACGTAGTTGAACTCTTCCTCCATCTGTCACAAGAGTGCTTTACGTAAGAACTCGGAATTTTTAAATTGTGACAAGGTAAGGGAAAATTTCAGCAAGAGACAAGAAAAGAGAGAAGGGATAAGTCGAGATGTCATTTCTTGTCTTCACAAATTTTTAGCTTTAGAAAATAGGTTTTATCCTCACTACGACCATTCTAGCTTAGGGTTGAGCCTACAATCAAGTATGGCTCGATACCACCTCTGTCGGGACCCCGAATTTGCAAATCCGACCCTCTGTGTATTCAAGACTAGTCCAGGAACGCGCTAGTGCACACAGTCTTAACATTGGTAAATATCACTATCATACCACTCGATACCAAATAAGTACTTTATTTAAATAACCACAGGTTACTTGACCTTATGGCCAAGTTACAAATATATGCCTTGCAAGGCGAAACTTATTAAAAGAGAAATAACAAGCAATGAAAATCAAATAACCGTGGCGCCATCCAGTATACCACAGCAACCGACCGGGCTCGCATCCCCTAAGTAGACGGGTCCTCTTGGAACTCCTCCTCCGAATCGCGTAATCTCCTCTTCAACTGGTATTGTGTTGAGGCAAGGGTGAGTACTTGGTACTCGACAAGTCATGCCTGTAATGCAAGCTAATATACTATATGCATGGCTTGGTACAAAGGAATAGCTCAAGGTATATTTGCGATGGACATTTGAAAAGTAATATAAGTAGATTCGAAAGCGAGAGAAATAAGTAAAGCGTAAATAACTTTTCAAGAAGTTTAACAAACATTTTTCCCCATCCTAAACCACATTTCCATCATCTTCATTGTTAAACCAACCCAACCTTTCAAATCCAAGTTATTTTCGTAAAGTCTAACCCTTGACTGTAATTCCCGAGCATTGTCCGATGCAGTGGACTCGGCTATTCAAATAGATTCTACACTCTGCAGAGGTTATGCACTTTACCCACAAGATACAGTCAAACACCACAAAGGCGAGTTCCCGTGAACAAAGCCTTCTAAGCTTTAAACAACACAGTGGTCCTCTCCTGTTCGTGCTCTACACCATCCCTTCCCTTAGCCAAGGCGAAGTATGGGACCAACACACCGTTAGATGGGTATCGGCCACGACCACGATACGCTCCCCGCATAATCACACAAACGGTGTAATCGACACCCTGAGGCTCCACAAGTGAGTCCTTAGCGACTTAGTCAACTAGGGCCGTCCCATTCCACCATGTGGTTGCAAGTATGACCCAGTTCAAAGGCTTGCAAGGTTAAGTCCTTAGAGTGACCAGGCAAGACTACCCGAAAAACCAAATCAACACTCCCAATGCCACAACTGGCCCACTGATTACTCTTGCCACATGCCCCGCCGAAATCTGCTTATCAAACCCCGCTGATTACCATGCACCACGTGCCATCAACATCACATGATACTTTTCCAAAACAGGTTCAAGATATCATTAAGTCAATATTAACATTTGATTGTCCAAAATCATGTTATGAGCACGTAGCGTGTCTAAGCGATACTACAACTGGTCTAAACCCATGTTGGCAATTTAATAATGTCCAACTAGTAAACCACAACTAGGGTGACAAGGGATCATGGCACATACTTAGATAATCAAGGTGTCATACAAAGCAATTTGGTATTTATCTAACCCCATGTTTAAACAAAGTATCTTTCTAATTGATCTAGCATGCAATAGTTTAAATCAAAATAGATTTCAAATAGGATCAACATGGTCAAAGCACAACTTGCCTCCAAAAGTACTTGCTCTTGGTCTTGAGTTGGATCCTGAGTCAACACTTCTCCTTCGAATCCTTCCGGCACTTCAACGTCTACTCGTAAAGCGTGCAAATAGCAAATACACAAATAAACAATAGGCAAAACATCCCAAAACTCCAAATAAAATCCATAAATAGAGAGAACATAATTTTCTGGATTTTTAGAAAGCTGGAATAAATCAAATTTGGAGTTAAAACGCAAAAGTTATGATTTATTAAAGTTTAAATAATCAATTAAATAATATTACAGAGAAAAACTTTAGTCCAAAAATTAAATAAAATTCATATTTAGGTAGATCTCAATTTTATACAAATTTAGAAATTTGAATCACTCAAATCGGAGTTGAAACGCAAAAGTTATAAGCGTTTGAAGTTTGAATCTAAATTTGAATCAATATTTCGAATTAATAAATCATTTTCTTTTTCGGAAATTAATTATTGCGTCATCATGGACACGTGTCAGCCTCTGATTGGTTGGCCGACGTCAGTGACTCATGGGCTCGACTCACGGCGCGGTTTGGTCCACAGTGGACCGGTCCACGGCTTCGGGTGAGGCGACAGTGGGACCCACTGTCGGTCGCGAATCTCACGCCAACGCGGCCGACGCGTGTGGGCCCTCTGACATGCGGGGCCCGCGTGTCAGGGACACGCGCTCACACGCGTACGACGCTGACCGCGTCGGTCCACCTTCCCAACACGTGGCGCAATCTCGGCCGTTGGTTTGAAAATCAACGGCGCGGATTAGATCCAGGGTTTAACACGTTGAAACTACTCGATGCTCGTGGGCCGTTCGATTTAGATCGGACGGTCCAGATCTAATCCTATAATAGTACTGCTACGGCACGTGGCGATTGTGAACCGTTGGATCTTGATCCAGCGGTCCCGCATCTAATCGGGTTTGGAACACGTGAACTCACCTCAACCGTCCGATCCGATCTCGACGGTCCCACGTAGCTCGCGAGTCCGGCGATGGCAGCGAAGCTTGGGCACCGGAGACGGAACGATGACGAGCCCGGACGGCGCTACTGAGGCTCCTCCGGCGACGCAAGGGTCACGCTCGAGTCGCCTTGGCTCGGGGATCCGGTTCGACCTCCTTCTCCTCGAGCGGCGACGGCGGCGGAAGGTGAAAAACCACCACGATACCCTAGCTACTACGGCGAGCAATCCCGAGCAAGCGGCGGCTGCTAGGGCTTAGCAAGCTAGGGCAAAAGTAGCGCAAGGTCACGGCGATACTCGGGTGCGATCCGGGCATTAAATAGCCCTGGAGGCGTGCTCGGCGGAGCCCTAGTTTGCCACGGCGCGACTTCGGCGGCGAGTCCGGCTCGGTCTCGGCGAAGACGGCGACTCTCAGCCGCCCACGTGGCGTGATCAACGCCACGATCGCGACGGGCGCGATCGGATCCGGGCCGGATACGGCTCAACCGTGCAGGCGGATCTCAGCCGTTGGATCTTGATCCAACGGTTGGGATTGATTAGGTTTAGGAGTGGGTTTGGTCGAGTCGCGTGGCTCGGGTCGGACTCGAGTCCGACTCGGGTTCCGACTCGGTCGGATGAACAGTACTTGACCCGAGTTTGATTTTCCAGCGATTTAATATTTAAAATAATTCCTAGTAATTCATTTAATTCATTAAAAATAGCAAATGACTCGAGAAAAATTCGAGAAAAATTCGAAAATACTTTGGATCATTTTGGACTCAAATAAAATATTTCCAACAAAATTTTATTTGCAAAATTAAATTCTTTAATTATTTCAAAATGGAATAAATTCAAATAAATTCCAAATAAATCCAAATAAATTCCAGAAAATTCCAAAAATTCACCAAAGTGCCAAATCACACATGAATTTAGGACAAGTAAAATTTTGGGGTGTTACAAAGTATAAGGGCCAGGTATTGATTACCAACAGAGTGGATGGCAACAACCAGGTTTTTCTGTTGCACTGGCATTTGTGGAGAGCGAAAACACAGATAGTTGGTTGTGGTTTATGAGGAACGTAAAAGCCGGTGTTGTCAGCGAGCGGCCTCAAGTTTGTATCATACATGATCGGCACACTAAGTTATTGAAGGCAATTGTCCAACTACAGCAAACGCAAGATGAGCCCTATCCATGGCCTGATTTGCAAAGTAAGTGGTGCAAGCGGCACATTGGTGCAAACTTCTACAAGCAATTTAGGAACAAGGATCTCACAAAACTTTTTAATAGGCTACGTGATTAGAATCAACAGAGGAAGTTTGATGCACTATAGAAGAAGTTAGATGAACTCACGTTAAAGCATACAACAGAGGCTGTGAAGAAGCCCGCGACTAGTGCATAAGAGCTCCCCGTTGCGCCGGATGATGTACCTATGGAACCTCCCCACTTGGTCAGGAGGAATAGAAGGCGCACGAAATGATTCTCACAGTGGATTGAGCATAAGTCTAGGGAGAAGTAGGATTTGCTTTACGACATCGATGACATTAGGTGTGGTGTCATGACAACGAACTTGGCTGAGTTGTACAACTGGGTCATGCAGGGGTCAGGCACATTCTTCGACGATACGTGGTCGACATGTCTACCACAGCATAGGTGGGATAGCGCACACGCATAACCCACCTCCTCCAGACGTGGTAGGGGTCTCCAGTTGGCAGTGTCCTGCACCCTACGCCCACATGTTTCTTGGTAAACCCATGCTATTATTTCATACATAATGTTATCACTATGAATTTGTTTAGTGATTTCAATTGTGACATATTTATTTTTGTAGCCCACGATGCACACCAGGAGGACGTCGTTACCCATAGGGGAGACTGCGGGGCTAGGACAAAGAGGATGCCCTGGTCAATGACTACTTGGTTCAAACCCCGCAGAAGTCCACAGGCGTGTACTTGGTGCATCACAGATGTCCAATGCGCCGGGACCGAGCTTATCAGGCTCGCCTAGCTTTGCTACTCCACCATCACTGGCTTGTCCATCCAGGACCACTTGAGGTGTTCCACCCGACCACTGGACGTATCTATCTAGATATATCCAGCGTCGAGCCAAGCCTAAGGCCACTCTAGTTGTTGCACCGCGAGGAACCGCATGTAGGGTTTTTTACTTTGTTAATTATTGTACTCGTATATTATTCCCGAACAACTTTGTTTACATGCCGATGTTCTAGTTATTTCTTTCTCATCCATGTTTTCGTTCCTTCTTGTCAACAAATTGATACGAATGACTACTCAAAACCATAGTACTAACAACAAAATCAAATAGTATCAATTGACATAACTGCCACCTGCTTCTTCATGCTTAGGCTAATTTTGGTTTTCTTTTTTGTTCTATAGAAGGCTCTGTCGCCGTTTCAATTGGCGCTCACTTTGTTGCCAAACCAAATGGCAACATATATCCTAGCTAGACACCACATCAGCATTTCATTATTTTAAATAGCGACAAAGTCTCTGTCGCCGTTTGGAATGACGACAGCGGCTCTATCATTATTTCAAATGGTTACAGAGGGATATTTTTGTATTTTTTGGCGTATTATTTCTGTGATTTCTTTTACAATTTTAATTATTATTTTTTTAAAAAAAAATCTTAGCCTAGCTCAACTGCTCAAGTAATGGATCTGATTAGTTCAATTTACAACTCTGAACCATGCCATTGGTTCCATTTTCAATCTTAAACTCGTAAATCATCAAATTGAAACCTCTAAGGATCTAACTAATAAAACTGTTCGTTTTACCTGCTCAGACATAAACACGGTGGTTTTGTCTGACATGATAGATGGATGGCAAAAAGGCCGTGATGCATATCCTACTGTCCAACTCCTACTGTCCAACGTTTACGCATCAATAAACGTCCATAGTCCACTTAATACCTCTCCATCTCTTCGTCTCGCCCTCAATCCGAAGGAGATGTGGAACTTACCGGCGACGGGGGAGGCGGTGGAGGAGTTGACGAGGTTGTACTAGGAGCTCGAACGACAGCGGAACGCGGGGAAGTGAAGGCTGCGGCGACGCTGCTGACCTCGGCGGAGCCCGAGGATGCCGCGTGCCTCGCCGGGTTGGAGGCCGCAGCGCCGCCGAAAGGAGGCATCCAAGAAGAGCTCCACTACGTGCTACTGGAGGGGCGGCACAACGACATGCCGACAATCCCCTCGATGTGTCAGTGACAGCTGGGCATCATACCTAGCGCGTCCGGATCCTAGACCGCTGGACTACATTACACTCGCAGATCCAACCAAAGCAGAAGGTCAAGGTCTCTTGGTCCATCTCCCCCTAAAAAGCTAGTTCAATTAGGGGATGTTCCCTCACCCTTATAAACCATGCTCAAGTTCTCCCAACAACCAATGTGGGACTATTCCCAACAATCTCTCCTTCACACATCGGATCGAGATTATCTAGGAACCACATAGGCTTTGATATCACTTGTTAAAACTCACCGAAACAGTGAAAAGAACACACACATAAGCCTTTGTGGCACAACACACCTGTGCCCTTTTCTGTTTATTTCACAGCATTAGCAGGTTACACTGGACTCATATTTAAACACATGCACCAACTAATGGCCTTGCCGTTCCACGACGTGTGCTCATCTGGCCGCAAGAACCGGACAAGGAATTAGCTAGTGGCCTAAACTAATGCATTTGCATGCAAGCATCCAAGATAAATACTACAACACGTCAAACAGCTCTCCCAGTCCATCACCGATGCATGCATCGGTGCAAAGCCTGAATGCTTCCACCTCCTGAACGTGTTCCATGACTTGGTTAATCACTGTCCATATCAAAACATGCATGGCTGGCTCCATAACACATATGTGCACTCAACTCCTAGCTGGCGATCAGCTCACTACACACTGCTGATCTAGCCACTATGCTATGCAGCACGTATTCATCTACCATTGTTTCAGCCTATGACATGTTACACCAACACATAAACATAACTAACATGTAACTAATGCAAAAATAACAAGATTAATCTAACAATCACCCCCTAATCTTGTTATCATTATTTTATTTATTTATTTTTGCACCTCCTCACAAGGCTTCAAAGTAGCGTTGGCTCGTCATCCGCATTTGCCGTAGCGAAAAGAACATCCTCCCTCTTCGGCTTGCGACACTCCTTTGCAAAGTGCCCGCACCCTTGACAATTGTAGCAACGCACATTCGCCTTGTCAAAGGTACTATTCTTCTTGCCAAAGCTTGAACCACCATCCTTGTTCTTGTACCTAGACTCCCATTAAGCACGAGTGATGAGAAGATGTTCGTCGTTGTTGCTGCCCGACCACTTCTTCCACCGTCATTGTCTTCATGTCCCCAAATTACTCGATGGTGGAGACAATCTGCAGGTACTTGTTAGGAACAGCTCGGAGAAGTTTTTGCATGATGTAGCTCTCCTCTATCTTGTCGCCAAGGCCACGAATTTGATTGACGAGAGTCATCAATCTCATAGCGAAGTCATCTACCGATTCCGTATCCTTCATGCGCAAACCCTCGAACGCACTTTTGAGGGTCTGTATGCGCGCCTCCTTGACACGGTCGACACCAATGTACATGCTTTTCAGCGCCTCCCATGCTTCTTTCATCGTCTTCTCGGCCAACATGAAGAGCATCTCGTCGGGGATCCCTTGGTAGATGGCCGCCAATGCCATCTGGTCCAAGCGTGTGTCGGTGACGCCGGGCTCAACAACATCCCACACACCTTGTGCCTTCATGTATACCTTCACCTTGATAGCCCAAGCAACATAGTTGCTCTTGGAGAGGATTGGGTATTGAAGGCTCACACGGACTTCCCTTGCAGGTGCCTTCGACGAGGCCTCTCCATCACCGGTGGCTCCACTAACCGGCGATCGCGGCATGATCTCGGGCATGTAAGGATAAAGAACTCGGGCTCTGATACCACTTGACAGCCGGGTCGTCACACCTAGCGCGCCCGGATCCCAGGTCGTTGTACTGCATTACACTCGCATGTCCAACCAGAGCAACGAGCCAAAGTCTCTTGGGCCATCTCCCCCCAAAAGCTAGCTCAATGAGGAGAAGCCCCCTCAGCCTTATAAACCATGTTCAAGCCCTCTCAACAACCGATGTGGGACTATTCTCAACACTTAGCGGAAGGAGGCCGCACTCGTCATGGAGGTGGAGAGGCGGTTCCAGGTGTTCGACGATTTGCTTGAGCGGGCGTTGCGGGTGGTGGTGTCGTGCTGTGAGCCTTCGACGACGGCGGGTGAAGAGATGATCGACATCCCTCTAGATCCCCTACAGACCGCGGCGGAGACCGTGAGATCGACGACGTACTGCGACACCAGCGGCCTATATGACGAGATGGTCCTGTGCGAGATCCTCGATCGTGCGCCTACCGGTGCGGTCGATCCACGGCTTTCGCGATGTTTGCAGGTCGTGGCGCCGCCTCACCTCCGACCCAGCCTTCCTCCTCGCCCACAGCCATTGCTAGCCTGTGGCTCCCGCTCATCTACTTCTACCGCGGCAACAATGACTGCATCGGCGGGATCGACCTCGACCTCCAGGCCACCTAGCTTTGCCGCATCATCCAGTACACCTGGCCCTTCGGCTACAATATCAAAGCCTCCTGCAATGGTTTCCTCCTCTCCTGAGTCCATTCCAAGCGTCTCCTTGTCGATTGGTCGCCAATAGTTCGTCGTCGCCATGCAGCCCCAGCGCGCCATCAACCTCATCGTCGTCAGCTCATCACTTGCCATCCCCACCTAGCCGAGGTCGTCTACGGTCTCCCAGTGTCTAGGCACTGCTCATGCGCGTGTTGGTCCGGCCTCCCCTTCGCCGAAGCTCTCCGTCGCCTATGTGAGGCGGTGGCGCGTGGGCGACGACGGTCGTGGCTGAAGTGCAACAACTATTTTCCAGGCTGAAATAAAATTCATATAGCCGGTATGCAAACTTTTTTCCATGTATACCTGACGCTGATTGATGCCATGTGGACAATCCTGCAATCCAACACTACGACTTAATTCAGGTGGAAATAAATACCTAACGCTTATTTCGATGCAAATTTAATTGCTTAATTCAGACTTAATATCGTGACGTTGGATTGTAGGATTGTCCACGTGGTATCAAAGGTATGCACGAGAAGAAGTTTGCATACCAGCTCCACGAAATTTATTTCCTGAATTGCGCTCAGGCATGGGGAAATGCAAAGGGCAGAGAATGGTTTTTTTTTTTTTATTTCCAATCCACGCGGTACAGGTACTCAGATGCACACGTGGATGCCAGGCAAAAACCAAATCTAATGCTAGGCCAAATCAAAAGCACCCCGATTTGGGACGAGCGGGTAAAGCAATCAGTTTCCTTGGCTTAAGGCTCCGATTTGAAAGAGTTTTAAGTTCAGGGTTGTGAACGTATTCCATCTAGTTATGCTGCAGGTTGCTGATTCTAAATAAAATTTACAAAACACAACTGCCCAACCACACAAGTATATAGCTTACCAAAATAGCAGATTAAAGGTTAGTATATCCTCTCACGCAGGTAATAATAGCGATACATGGTTTCTAGATGGAAAGTATGGATTGCACATGAATATCAGAAGCTGTTCGACTTGCCCGGACAAGGAAACCGAAGTGCCTGCTTTTGCCACCATGGATTGGAGGCGTGAGATCTAGCGAGCAGGAAACTGGATTGGGCAAGAAGTTCAGATGAAAGAAAGACTTGAGGAAGAAGAAGAACTGGGAAAGGGATAAATTCTGGTTCAACTCATTTCTATCCTCCATAAAATCCATTTCTATCCTCCATAAAATCGACGCTCCCCTCTTTAATACTCTCTCTCTCTTTCTCCTTACATGTGGGCCCGGCACAGATGTTACACAAACGTAATGAACTAAAAAATGATTAAGAATCACCGTCTCCATTCATAAACACATACAGGTTCGTTGTTGCATAAAACCTCCAATACAATTGATGCATCCGCTAGGTCACATAATGTTCGTTTTTCAATAAATCTTCTTCATATTGGATCTAAGTGCATGACGAGTGTGACATGCAAACATCAAACCTTAAAAGTTCAGCCAGTCGGAACAAATAGCATCTGTCTTAAGGTCTACACACTTCAGAAGCAAGAGCACAAGAAAATATCTTAACTCGGCCAATAAAATAGCAACAGAAGTGTCCTAGTTGAACAGACCATATGCAGTGCAGTAGTTGACTCTCATCCAATAAATCATTTCAGCATCATTGTTTATCCTTAAAGGAAAGAAGAAACACTAATGCACCAAGTCAAGACCAAACAAGAGGCCTGATGTGGATTAGCACTTTGCTAAACAAATGTGCATTCCACCTATACGCTTTCTATTCAACAAAAATGTACCGCCCATACTCAGTTATGAGGGTCCTATGTCTTACTCGAGATCATGGTTGTTCTGTTCAAGTGTTCATCCAAGGACAGCACCTTCTAGAGCAGCCCTAAAGCTTCACAGGGTTCAAGCTTTCTGCTTGCGACATATCTTCCATCTCAAAGCCAACCACCAAAAACAACGTAGCAAATGCAATAAATAGATATTAAATAAAATGAATAAACTTACTGCCCTATACTCCTATTCCGACATGACAAAGTCTGTACCAAACCAGATAAGGTACTAAATGCAGTTCCATCAAATACTAGCAAATCATGAAGAACGAATGGCAACATTATTGGAAACAAATGAGACACGGATCAAGGGGTGGTATATACTTTTACACTGAAAATTTGTCAGGAATGGAACCCTGACTTGTTTTGGCATTTTGTTCTATGATAACTCTGATGCACTTACATTTGAAGATCAACTCAACTTTTCTATGGACTGAATAGTATTACATGATTTATGGACAATGAGGAAGCAAACAGAAGCAATCCTGTATAGATATCTGATTTACAACATATTTAAACCACCACCAACTTACCTTGAGCAACATAAAGCATATGGTATGCAAGAATGGCATGTGCATTGAGATTTCCAATATTCTGGTAACCAGCAGATGCTCCTAGCCATCACTGCAACAGCAAGTGGAGGCACATCTAGGTAACCATTGGGCGCTCGCAGACATACGACCATGATGTCCTCCAAGGCATCACATCATGATTAGATATCGGTCTTGAGGGAAGGCATCATATCTCTGTATCCGACGAATTAGGCATTTCTACCACCTAAATAAGCAGGGCAATAAGGACATTCAATAACAGCTTTGTTATAGATGGAAATAGAAGCAAAACAGAGGAAAATTAAGTATTACATCTGCAAATCTTATTTGCTGTGGCCTGGAAGGTTTAAGATTGTTCTCCTTTGGATGCATCGGGGACCAGGGAGCTTGTTTCTTCGGCAGTACTTGGATTCCAAGAAAAGATGGCACAGGTGGTTTATTTGTAACTGCCGGCAAAGTGCGAGAAAGCCAGGATTCTGAAGGTGATTTTGGGACTGGTAATGGGAGTAGAGATTGCAAAGGCATAATTTCCTTTTTGACAGCAGTGCTATCTTCTGAATGTAGTAGACCATCCTGGCTAGCATCATGGGTGAAAGGTCTTCCATCATCCAATTTCACTGACCCTTGGTTTCCAGAAGAAACTAATAATGTGGGTTCTGTAATTTCAGATATCCTTTCTGTCAATGGATTGTTGCATTGACCTTTCCCAATAGGATTCCTTCTGACTATATGTTGTCTTTCAAACTGAGAGTCATACCCGCTTGCATTCAAAGATGCCTTCGAATCCAGTAGAAGAGGCAAGTGGCTAGTTTCTGAGTCAATATCTCCATGGTGATCCATTGAATCTTCACGCACTGTTCTATCCAGCCCTGAGCTCTTGGAGCTCGATCCCTTTAAACTACTGTGATCCGATCCAACCAATGAACCACGATCGTGGTCTCTTCCAAGTGAGCTAGAGCCATTGCTCCTACTCATTTTCTCATCTTTATCTCCTATTCCAAATGAACTATTTGCTTTAATTGATGGTGACACTGCAACATCCCTGCGGTAGGGAGATGCACAACCGCCTACAGAGTGGTAGAATGGTGAAGACCCATCCCCGTTCTGCGAGTCACTCCAGAATGTCAGCTGGTTCGACTCACTTGTCAGCTTGCTCCTCTCATCCTCTCCTTCACGAAGATACTTCTGCTCCAACTTGTGCTTATAAATTTCCTCCCAGAATTGCTGCAACACAACAAAGACTCAGATGTTTAGAGCTATCATTGCCAACACAAGCAACAAGCAACATAACTCGAAATTCATGAAGCATGTAATGCGCATCTGCATCAGTACCCCATTGGAATCACACCCAAGATGCTTGTTTTGTGAGCTCCGGGCAAGCCGACTCGGTGCCTTTTGGCCCCCGCCTTTGGACGGCAACCCCTTGTCTCTCCCACGCGCTTTGCCTCGCTTCAACGCAGGCACTGGATTCAGGAGTAACAAGGAGCTTTTCACACACAAACCAGGGAGCAAACCACATCCCTTGGATGCAAAACCCCGGGTACCATGCTCATCGAAGTCATCCTCTTCCTCCTCTTCATGCTCCTCACGTCTCGGATAGTTACAAGACAAGTAATTAGGAGGAAGATGCTGGTAGGGGAGCTGGACAGGCGCTCTCCGCGCGCGATCATCGCCGGTGCTCGTACTCACATTTGCCGCAGCCGCACGCGCGTGCTCGCGGCCAGAGTTGCCGGTGGCACCGGCTGCGCCGGCCTTCCGGAAGGTGTACTGCGGGGAGCCCACAGCCACCGCCTGCGCGGCCGGCAGGAAGCGGTCCATCATGAAGCCGCGTGCGCCTGGCCCGGCGCCGGCGGCCGCACCGGTGGCGGTGTCCGGCATGCCGCTGAGGCCGCTGACGCTGCAGTTCACGGTGAAGGACTCCGTCCGGGAGAGCGTGTCGAGCGCGTCCGAGAACCTTTCGTCCTCATCGTCGTCGTCGTCCTCTTCCTTCCGCCGTACTGTAGCCAAAGCCACCACCTCTTGCGTCTTCACTTGCTTCTTCGCCTCAATCACCACCTCCACCTTCTCCTCATCCTTACCCTCTGCGGCACCAGTTGTTCGGGACCCGTCGGCGGCGACGCCATGGAGCGCCTCGCGACCGAGGTCCCCCAGGGCATCGTGGTAGGGGCTGGTGTCGATCTCTTCTTCCTCCCCGCCGTTCTCCGACGGAGCGGGCAGAGTCGGAGGCGCCCGGCGGGTGCGGACGCTCTTGGGCTGGCCTGGGCGCTGCTCCCAGATGAAGGGCACGGCGCCCGGGTGGCGAACGGGGCCGGACTTGAGGTCGGCCTTGTGGTAGGGCAGCGCGTCGGCCCGGCGCACCGAGCGAAGCGGCGCGCCCAGGTCGATCCGCTTGCCCCCCTCCGCCATCACGCGATCCGCCCGCATCGCCGAAGGCGCAAGTGCCTCTCAAATCACGGAAAGGTTTGCTTGCTTTGGCCGCCGCGGAACGAGCGGGCGGAGGAAGAGTGGGAAGGGAGGGATCTGATGAGCCGCGCCGCGGCCGATAGAAGACAAACTGCGGTTTCGGTGCGAGTTTACCACGTACGCGAAGCAAGCCGCCAGCCAGGCGTCCACTCCACTAGCGGCAGTGCGGAGTGACTCGGTGCGGGGCGGCAGTGCTAATGCTATTGCGCCATTTCTACTGGCTTCGCCAATGCTACGCGTGCGGCGAGGGATGGTGACTTGCGTGTGCCGCGTGGGTGCTCGCGTCAAACGACCCAAACGACGGGGGCAGTGGGGAGAAAAGTGTGGGCTAAAAAGTCGATGCTGTTATGATAGGGATAGAATTCGTATTTTTGAAGAGAATGATTTTATTTATTAGTGGACGAATTCGAATTAATCTTTAAGGGTCCTCCACTATATATATAGGGCATTAACTTGTACAGAAATCATCAATATAATAAAGAGAGAGGTTTTTCTCTTGTATGGTGTGCTTCTCTTTCTTCTGTTTGTGTGTTTGCATTGACGTGTTGTTGATTGCATGGGTGAACAATCTAATTTCACAACAGATGCGAGCAGCAGTGCGGGTATTTTCTGTGGCTAGGCTACTCGGCACATGCATGGGGGTGGCTCCCCATGGCTTACTATTACGAAGCTTTGTTCTTTTTTTTTCTTTTACCTAACTTTTTTTTGTTGCAATTTTGATTTTTATCGAAACAAAATTACAAACCTGGATTCTTCTTGATCATAAAAGAATCAAAGGGTGACATACTCCCTTCGATTCATAAAAACTTATCGATTTGAGATACCTGTAATGAAACTTTTAAAACTTTAGCTACATATATCTTTTTAAATATTTAAAAAGATACGTCTTGAAAATTATAATTTCTAAATATTATAATTTTATTAGATTTTTTAAATATATTACAATATAAAATTAGTGATCAAAGTTGAGTTTTGGGGGACCGTGTCGATGTCCAAAACAACTACTATTTGTGATCGAATGGAGTATATCACATGCTGCGGTATGAGACCATTGTAGTTGACTGCCGCAGTATGGGACTACAATAGGTGATCGGTACGGTATTCAACCACGGTAGGTACCTTCTATGGTCGTCGTACAGATGGAACACAATTGTTTTTAAAAAAAAGTTAAACCTGTTATGATATGGTTAAAGTTCGTGTTTCTATATGAAAGGACTCTATCTATTGGTGGGCGAATCTGAATTAATCTCCAGGGGGTTCTCTACTATATATAGGGCATTGCCTTGCATAAAAAATCCAATCAAATAAAGAGAGAGAATTTAACCCATATATTGTGTGTACTTCTTCTTGCGCTTCTATTCCCGTTCGTGTGATTGCATTGACGTGCTGGCGATTGATGTGGTGAATGATCATGTTTCAAAAGATGTTATTAGCACGATCGCCCTACGCGCGGTTGACCAGGATCGTATACACGACATCAATATTTTGATTGTGGTCAGTCGCTGATCGTCTGTCTGCGTCCCGTCTACACGGCACTGAGCACATCTGGCATCACGCGATCTACGCCACCTCGAGCCCTATGTAAATGATCGCATGTGAACAAATACTGCGGATTGTTTTCGCTGATTACATTGATCTAATGTACTGCCGAAGAATGGCTATTGTTCATCATCCTAAGAAAAAACATAGGGGGTGCTTCGGCCTGTTGCCGGCCGCCGCACTGCAATGATGCCGCTGGCGACGACCCCAAGCGGCGTGCCACCGCTTGCCGCTAGCCCAAAGCCGCGCTGCGCTCGACACGCGGCCTGTCGCCAGCCCGAAGCCGCGTTGCGCAATGCTCGACAAGTCTGCGTGCCGCCGCCACGGCTGGCGCCGCTCGACCTGCCTCCGCTGCAACCTGCTACCATTCGACCTACCACCGCCGCAGTCGCCTGCTGCCATGACCCTCTGCCACCGCGGACTATTGCCACTTGGCTTGCCGCCATTTGGGCTGCCGCTCGGCTTGCCGCTGCCGGTGTCGCCTGTTGCTCGTCCCGTTGCCATCGCGGCTGGCTACCGCTCAGCGCCACCGTGCTTGCTCGCGACATGGCCCCACAGGCCGTCGTCGCTCTCGCGGTCGCGCCTGACCGCGCCACGGCTCCACCGGCCGCCCGTCGTTCAGCATCCTCGTGCGCGGCCCAAAACCGCCGCTTCCACAAGCCACCTGAGGCTGCCATCCGCTCGGCCTCCTCTCTCGCGGCCCGAATTAGCCGTCGGTCGCGGTCCCTGCTCCACCGGCTGCCTCTAGGCGCGGCATCACCGGTCGCTTTCACGCGCATCGTCGCCTCTGGCCGTCGCTCCCACTCCGCCTGATGCATCTTTGCCGCTCGTGTGGCGAAGCGATGGTATGGTTCTTACAATGACACTATATTGGGCCTTCTGGGCTAGATGGGCCGGTCCAGCTCATAGAAAAAAAATGAAAAAATACGATTAAGTCCCTGAGTTTTTCAGTAATTTTGAAAAAAAAATTAATAATTCTGAAAATTACTGATAAATGCTAGAAATTAGATTTCTAGATATATGAACTTCCAAAAAAAATTTAAAAATTATGTTGTAACACAAATTGGAAGTTCCATACCTTGGGTTTATTTTTTATTATTTTCCATGTTTAATATGAGCTCAATTAATTTTTCTCTTATTCAAGTAATTCTGAAAATTACTTATATATTAACAGAAAATTGTGGAAATTGCTAGAAAATTATGTTGACACAATATTCATGTCATGGATCTAGTTTTATTTTCTTTAGCATTATTTCATGCTGATATTTGCTGGAATGTAATTTTTATGTCATTAAGTAATTCTGAAAATTGCTTAAAAATTAGCAGAAATTTTGAAAAAAAAAATTCTAGGAAATTTTTAGATAATTTTAGATAGCATGTTATGAGCACTATGTCTCTGGATTAATTTTTCTTAGCATTATTCCACATGAATTTTTATGTTTAAATTTATTTTCTGTTATTAAGTAATGCTGGAAATTGTTAAATTCTCGACAGAAAATTGTGAAAATACTAGGAAAATTCTAGAAAAATTGTAATAATTATCTACTGAATAAATATAGACCAAAATTTTACTGATTTAATGAAGATGTATCCAATATAATATTTTACCAGCAATAAAATTCCGTATTACATTCAGGATATGTCTGACATCGCAAAAAGAGAGTTTGTTGTGCTTGCACTGGATGACAGCAATTATCTCACTTGAGCAATGGATGCCAAAATCAACCTGACAACTAGAGCACTTGGAGTTGCCATTGCCCAACCTGAAGCTGGTGCACCTACTGTGTCCAAACCCGCAAAATGCGTTGCTTTACATTTCCTGAGGCATCATCTCCACCTGAACCTGAAGGCTAAATACTTGATAGAGGAGGACCCGCTGGTATTGTGGAATTCCCTGAAGGAACGTTACAACCAGCAAAGATCCGTGATGTTGCTATAAGCACAACGCGAATGAACCCTCCTACCCTTTCAGGATTTCAAATATATGGTAGCATATAATTCTGCAATGCACAAACTTATCGCTAAATTAACATTTTGTAACCAGAAAGTTACTAATGCTGAGATGATCGACAAAACCTTATGCACCATCCACCCTAACATGATGATACTGCAGCAACAATACCGTCATGCAAAGTACCAGAAGTACTATTAGCTCATTAGTGTTCTGCTAGAAGCTGAAAAACATGATGTACTCCTGATGAAGAATCATCTTGAAATTACTAATGGAAGTCAAGCATTGCCTAAAGTACATGCTAATGTTCAACAGGCTAGTAATAGCCATGGAAGCGGAAAGAGCCAAATGCATAAGGGGAATAAATGGAAGAATGTCAGAAATCATAAGGAAAAGGGCAAATCCCAATGGAAAGGTAAAGGGAAGGGTATAGGAACATTCCACGAGCAAAATCCAACCAATAAGGCATCTAACCCTTCTCATCCATGCTTTAGGTGTTGATGCATTTTCCATTGGTCACGTACCTATCGCACCCCAAAGCATTTAGTGGAATTTTACATGAAATCCATTGGAAGATTTCAGAAGAATCAAGAAAAGAAGATTGAGGTACACTTTACCACTCTATCAGATGTTAAGCAAGAAGGTGGGAAGAAGGACGACAATGTCATTGACCCTACAGCTGAGTTCAAAGAAAGCCTTCTCGGATACGAGGACTCGCCCATGGATGAAGATGACCTTCTTGGAGCTGAACTTGTAGAATTCCAATAGAATACCAATGTTCCCCAGAAAGAAGAACATGATTCATATGGAGACCTGCATTAGTCTCCCTATACCCCTTTTTAGTTTATGTCGTATTTCCTTAGTTGAGTCCCCTTAAGAGCCTCATTTTATCGGTTTAAATATTTTTGTTCCTACATGAATATTTGGTCTATGCTCCTGTTGAGAGATTATAAGTAGCAACTCAATAAAGTGTCTTTTTCCAAAATATTATCTTGCTTGTGCTACATTTTTTATATGTTCCTGTTGCAACAATTGAGTTGGTTGAATTTATTTCTTTAATATAGAACAATTGTATAATCCAATAGCGAAGGAGGAAATCTGTCTTGTAGACATTTGCACCATGAATATTATTCTTAGGGAGACTAAATATTTTCAGACTTTAACCAAGAAAACTAAAAATATTATGACCATCGCCGGAAGCAATGCACTCATTATTGGCACTGGAAGAGCCATTATAGTTCTCCCTGTGAGCACTCGTATAATAATAAAAAATGCAATGTTATACCTTAAGTCCAATCGTACTCTGTTAAGTTTTAAAGACATTCGTCTTAACAGTTTTCACATAGAAACTGACAGTGAGGATGGTACTGAATACCTTCTCATGACTAAGCCAAATGGGTGCAATAAACGTATTGTTGAAAAATTTTCTTCCTTCTCCTCAGGGTTATATTATACATATAAAACATGAAGTTTATGTTGCGATGCAAACTACCCTTAAAAACCCAAAAATATTTAAAATTTGGTATGATAGACTGGGTCATTCTGGGTTGAATATGATGAGAAGAATAGTTAATAATTCTGCAGGCCATAGCATAAAAACTACAAACATTCCTAAACCTGAAAATTTCATGTGCCTTGCTTGTACCAAAGGAAAGCTTATAGTGAGGCCCTCTTACCTAAAGATTAGGGAGGAACCTTTGAATTTACTGGAGAGAATTCGGGGCGATATCTGTGGACCTATTCAGCCCCTGTCTAGCCCCTTCAGATACTTTATGATACTAATATATGCATCTACTAGATGGTCCCATGTATGTCTCTTATCTACTAGAAACCATGCTTTTGCAAAATTGATTGCCCAAATTATTAAGTTACGAGCCTCCTTTCCAAAAGAAAGGATCAAGACTATTCGAATGGACAATATTGGTGAGTTTACCTTAAAAGCATTTAATGATTATTGTATGGCTCTTGGCATTAATATAGAGCATTGTGTACCACATTTCCACACCTAGAACGGCCCCACAGAGACATTAATTAAAAGAATAAAACTTATTGCTTTGTTACTTTTGCAGAATGGTAGGCTACCCACCAGTTGTTGGGGCCACGCAGTACTACATGATGCTGCATTAATTCAACTCAGACCAACTGCATATCATGAAATTTCCCCTTTGCATATAGTGCGTGGAAAAGAACTAAGTATTTTTCATCTGCGAAAATTTAGCTATGCTGTATACGTGCCAATCTCTCCGCCTCAGCGTACCACCATGGGCCCTCACCGGAAGTTGGGGATCTATGTAAGTTATGAATCTCCGTCAATAATTAAATACGTTGAACCTATGATAGGGGATCTGTATACGACTAAGTACGCTAATTGTATTTTTTGATGAGGACAATTTTTCGGCATTAGGAGGAGATAAGTACCACATTACAGAATACTGGAAAATTGATTGTAATGTCACTGGTATTCAGTCCTCAGATCCACGCACTAAAGAAATCGAACTTGAAGTTCGAATGATAATAAATCTGCAACAAATAGCTAATAATCTGCCTCATGCCTTCACTGATCATAATGAAGTGACAAAATCTCATATACCGACAGTAAATGCACATGAAAGAGTGGAAATATCCTGGAAGGATATTAAACCCACTCTTGCCCCTCATGACAAAAAGAGGGGGAGGCCTCCAGGTGCACAGGACTCAATTCCGCGGAGACGTCCACAGAAACAGAGGACCGACAAAATGAGATCATTACTTGTGATAAGTGGAAGAAGCTCAACTTGATGTTGAAAAAAAAATCCCTAAAGTGAGCCATCCTGGAGATTGTGATGTCCTTGAAGTGACACATCTTGAAGATGATAATCCCAACGTACATTTGCGCTCACAATCTAACGCTGGGAGGTCGGAACACCCAGACTCCATCATTGTGGAAAATCACGAGGAGCTGTATATTCTCTTGTAATAAGTGGAATAACGTTCTGATATTTAATATCAATGGCAGCTAGCTTAAATTTAACCATACAGTTGATGGATGTAGTGACCGCATATTTATATGGGTCACTGGATACAGATATTTACATTAGAGTCCCTGGAGGAGTCAAAATTCTGGATCGTAATAATCGCAACATGTATAGCGTCAAATTGCAAAGATCATTGTACAAGTTAAAACAGTCGGGAAGGATGTGGTACAACTGACCGAGTGAATTACTCATAACGAAAGGATATTCAAATAATGATGATTGTTCCTGTGTGTTCATAAAGAAATCCCAGAATGAATTATGTATCATCTCGATATATGTTGATGATATGAATATCATCGGAACCACAGAGGAGATAAAGGAAGCAAGTGCTTACCTTATGACGGAGTTAGAGATGAAGGATTTGGGTAAAACCAAATTTTTCTTAGGCCTACAGCTTAAGCATTTCCCAGAAGGAATTTTAGTACACCAGTCTGCCTAAAGCAAGAAGGTATTAGAAAGATTTAACATGGATAAATCTCATCCTTTGAAAACCCCCATAGTTGTAAAATCCATTAAAGCGGATAAAGACTCATTTAGACAGAGGATGGAAAATGAGAAAGTCTTAGAACCTGAAGTTTCATATTTAAGTGATATTGGTACACTTATGTATCTTGTGAATTGTACAAGACCCAATATTGCTTTCACAATAAATTTGCTAGCAAGACAAGGTGTAGCGCCAACCAGAAGGCATTGGATGGGTGTCAAGACTTTACTCGGATACCTCGAAGGTACTCAAGATCTTGGTTTATTTTACCGAACGAACCAAGAATTAACCATGGTGGGATATACTGATGTTGGCTAACTATCTGATCCCTATAGTGCCAAACTCAGACTGGTTTTGTATTTCTCTGCGGTGGTACAACCATTTCTTGGCGGTCTTTTAAACAGACTTTGGTAGCCACTTTTATCAACCACTCAGAGATTATTTCTTTGTATGAAGCCTCATGAGAATGTGTTTGGCTAAGACGTATAATTAGTCATATCCAGGAGTCGTGTGGTCTTAATACCGTCGATACCCCTACCATTATTTATGAAGATAATGTTGCTTGTGTTGCACAAATACAAATGAGTTATGTAAAGAGCAATATCACGAAGCATATTTCCCCTAAATTCTCCATCCTCACGAACTCTAGAAGAATGGTGGGATAAAAATAATGCAAACTAAGTTATATGAAAATCTAGTAGATTTATTCACAAAATCTTTGCCAAAGTCTACCTTCCAAAAATGTGTTAACGACATTGGAATGTGACGACTTATATCCTCGAAGATTATAAGTTGTAATCTTTTCTCTTTAGTGAGTTTTCCTGAAGTTTCTCACATAAAGGTTTTTAATGAGGCAACAAGCGCTACACAAAGTGCGAGTGCAATGTACTCTTTTCTCCATCCATTTTTCCCACTGGTGTTTAGGAGGAGTTTTTACTGACATATACGTTACACGGTTTTCGCCTAAGGGGGAGTGTTATGATATAGTTAGAGTTCGTGTTCTATTAATTAGTGGACGAATCCGAATTAATCCCAGGGAGTTCTCTACTATATATAGAGCATTGCCTTGTGTAGAAAATTCAATCTAATAGAGAGATAATTTAGCCCCTACATTGTGTGTGCTTTTTCTTGCTCTTCTTGGTGTGATTATATTAACGTGTCGACGATTAATACGGGTGAACATCCTGTTTCGCAAGAAAACCGAACAGGAAAAAAAAACAAAGGTTATACTGTTACTGCGTTTCAGTCTTTCAGACGTACAGGTACGTGACCAGATCCGCACGACGGGATGAGACGGCCAAGTTTGGCAGGCATTACGGACGCCTACTTGTGAATTGACTAGGAATCTGGTCGGATCTCTCTCGTTTTGTTTGCTCGGTTGGAGTACAAGCTGCGGAGTACTTTTTTATCTCCGAATTTCCAACCCTGTCACGTTCTTCCTCACGCAAAACAACTGCTCTCTGTCCAAGCATTTCATTCCGACAAAATAGTAATAATAAGACGGTTGCTCTCGTAAAAAAGGCGAAACGATGCTGCAGCGGTGAGAGCCGATCTACAGCTCTACTCCATGTCCATGGTACCACCTGGGAGCCGGGGCATGAGACAGAGACATGCGCCTCCGCTGCCACTGTAGTGTCAAGGCCGGGCAGAAACAGTTGAGAGGGCGTACGCTCCGCTGTGCATGTCACCATTGTCGCCTAGTAGGGTTATTAGCCGCGCTGGGGAATGGCTGTCATGCCATTACTGTTGAAATTACAACAGCCAACGAACTACTCCAGGCAGAGTGGTAGGTGCGGTGTTGCCACGTAGTTCGCTATCACTTGCCAGTAGATACAAGGTCGTCGTCGTCGTGTTCATCGACACAAGCAGATCACGTCAAAGCAAGTCGCTTTCTAGGGTTACCACAGGGAGCTACACGCTGACACTACTGGGAATGGGAAGCTGACGAGATATATAGATCGGGAGAAACAGAAACACATATGCCGAGGCTCTGATTAATTGGCGTCCTCAAGGCTGTGGTTCGTTGAAATTTGTAGCGTTCGACACCCCGGATTCATGGCGTCCGATCGCTTGAATAGTCAGCAACACCAGCCTAGGCAGATGGTGAAGTGGTGCCTTCAAGGCTTCAATAGGTGCTGACCACGGAAGCAGGTTTGACATGGAATTGCTCAGATGTGAAGAAAAAGGAAATTCACATGCATCTAACTTAGCACTTATTATTAGGACCGGCCACTCCAGGGCGATTAGTGACGCAAATGTCGTACATCTGCTGCCGGTCATCACTACGGAGCAACCGCAAGGACAACAGCAAACCGCGGGTGGCATCAGCACGTGTGTGTTGTGCCATCAGCAAGCAAGTACAATAAAATCATATTAATTTACTATAAATATTTACATATCAGGTTTATTTTATGTGGAATAGTAAAAAAGAGAAGAGAGAAGAAAGCCGGCTCTTATTTAGTAGCTATTATTGTACGGAAAACAAGATAGATTATTTATGTACAAGGGAGAAGATATATTTATTGCAAAACATCTAGAGATAATCTCTAAAAACTAGATGGTACGGATGAGAGATGAAGTAAGTAGTAGATTTTGTTATTGTACTTGCTCTAAGTGTACCCAGATTCCATAAATATGTGAGAACAGGGTTCCAAAAATCGTTGAAGATCGAACGATTTTCGCCGTTATCAACGTTATACGATATCCAAAACCGCTCGAGAAACCAGTCCCAATTTTTTTTAAAAAAAAAGTTGGAAAAAATTATGCTACTTAAACCAATGAAAAATCGGTAAAAATCGCTCAAAAAATTGACCGCAAAAAAAAAAATAGGTCGGTCGATTTTTGTTTTTTTATTTAAAAATTTTGATTTTGAAACTTTTCAATTTTTTATAATTTTTGGTTCGACATTACCAATTTTTGAATTTCGAGCCATTTTCTTTGAATAGATATTGTTAACCTGTGTGAGAATAAGGCTGAATTGAATGCAGTGGGAGTAACTTAAACAAAACCGGTGGTTCGTTAAAGAATTAAACTGCTTGGAGAGATACTGCAGTTATCGGAGAACCATGCACGGAACCTACCGATACCGGATTGGTGGACAAGTTTCTCTACAAACGCTCACAGGCAAGTTCAGCGATACCTCAACGCGATATATATTCATCTATGCGCGCTGGAATCTTTGGGGGGGAAAAGAAACCGGCGAATCGTTCAGCACAAGTCGTTGGGTGTACAGCAGGTTTTTGGCCTTATCGAAGATCGAAGACGTGCAACAACGGCGAAGAGTGTTTTCAACGCAGAGTAGCTTAGCCCTTTATTCCGATCGGACCTAGGACTAGGAGGATGATGGGCTCCGTGTAATACCCTTTACTTCTTTTTTTTGGTTTCAATCCTCTTGTATCACAGCACTCTAATTTCTTTCCTCTAGTTCCACTTAAATGAATATCGAGTAGTGTTTACATGCATTGTTCTCACGATACAGTTGCACAAATTTTAAAGCAAGCACAATTGTAAATAATCATCATCATCGTTCAGTCTGCTTTAATATTCATGTAACTTTTAAATAGTAATGTGTAGAAATACATCCCTGAATAGCTGAGATCCTGTTGTCTTTTCAAGGAAAAAGAAATACAACATGACAATTAATTCTTGCACTACCCATGAACAACTCCTATATTAATTGCAGTAGATCTGCAGCTTCACCTGTTCTTGGCCGGTCACACCCGCACGGCACCCGCGGTTTAGCAGCACTGCGGTCGCCGAGTGAGGCGAGCACGCATGCACGGGAGATGGAACAATCAAAAAGAGATGGAGGAAGCGTATGAATGAATACAAGCCGCGTTTGTTCGTGGTTTGGTATCGACCGTATGAAAGCGAAGCGGTTTTAAGCGCTCGCAGCTCCTGTCGGTCGAAGCGGTCCCGGCCATCATGTGCCCATGATGTACGTATCGAGCACCGTGAGCCCCACCATAGCTAACCTAGCTATTCCTCCGTCCCCTCGTAGTATCGTCAAAGAGAGATGTCTAAAAAGAGCCCTAAATTTTAATATAGTACATTAACTAATTAGATTGAAGACTCCAAAGAAATATTCACTCTAGCAATTAGGATCTAAAATCCAACTACCATATAATTAGATAGGGCCGAATCACAAAGTTGCTAAATATAGCTACTTGCACAGGGTCCTAAAACAATTTGCTAAATTTTACCAATTTAGGGTCCTTGCTGGAGTTGATCTTTTCCCCTAAAAGGCCTATAATTCAAGTTAGGACCATATTTAGGGCCCCTCTTGGAGATGCTCTCAATGCGGTCGCAGGCTTCCGCCTATGTACAAAGGTTTCAAATTTTGTTTTTGGACTCTATCCCAGAAGGGACCGAAATTTGAAATTTTAACGAGATTCAAAAAATTTAGATAAAATTTAGACGAAATTTAAAAACCAAAATTCAAATCTAGATTTTTTTGAATCGAGAAATCAAAATTTCGCCAAGAAAAACTAAAACTTCCGAAATCTCGGTAAAATTCAACTAAACAAAAAATGGTTCAAACGGCATCAAAAAAATTTAAATTTTTTTTGAATGGTCCTGACACATCAATAATGTTCCCATAAAAATTTCAGATGATGATCAAGCCTTTTAAAAAAAATCTAGCAGTGCTACTGTCTTAATAAAAAGCTGACCAGCAAATTTCATCCGAATAAAAAATAGTACAAACCATGCTAGAAACTTTTGAAAAAACATTTGGATGGTCCTAACACATCTCATAAAAAATTTTAGATGATGATCGATCTTGAGGAGATTTGAAAACTGTCGGGGATTGGACTATTTTCTATAAGGACCATTCTGCCTGACAAAAGCAACTCCCAACCATGAGCTCGGATCACGATACGGCCGCGAGCCCCAAGCATTCTCAAGCTGTCGGGGATTGACTATCTGATAAAAGACCGTTGTACCCCCAGAAGATCCTGAAGCTACCGACCATACAGCACCAGCAGAAGATGCTCGGAAAACCATCCGAGCAGCATAACTCCCGAGCATGTGTGTCTGCCCATTCGCCTATGACCATACCGGACGATCACGAGCAACCATGCTCGTGAAGGCCACGCCGTTACCCGGGTGGATGGTCGGGGACCCGGTCATGCCACTAGAAAGGAAGATGGCAATCAATCCACCACAAATTCAAACTAATTGCGCAGATCAAGGGCCCCGGATTGTGGGCACTATGGTTATGGAAACGTGGCGTAAATCTAGGGGGTGGTTACCTTGTGTACAGCGTGAGGCTCTGTATTTAATCCCCCCGAAAACACACGTGAAAGGGGGATCCCGGGGTGAGATCCATGTACTTGTATCCATCATTTCAATAGAGAAAAACGCCACCAGGCGACTGGATGTAGGGCTATTATCTCGATCATGAGAGGCCTGAACCAGGATAAAATCCTTGTGTTCCTGTCTGTTCTAACGGACCATCTTCCGCGTCTTCGATGCTACAACCTTTGGCAGAAAGGGGCTTTGGTTGATCCCTCGTTCAACAAGTAAGCTCGGCGAGAGCCCGTTCTCCAATCGTCGACAGCTGGCGCCGTCCGTGGGGATCGACGTATTCTTTGCCAAAGGAATCCCGAAGACGTCATCTTCCACATCGATGACCGATCTTGCACAACTTATGATAAGGTAAGATCGTAAAAGAAAAGTTTGTTACATCAAGCAAACAAAGGCTTAGGCGAAGTCGTTTTGTTTTGTGCCGGGCAAGTTCTTCGCTCGGCGCAAATTTCATCCTCTTGCCCGAAAGGCTTTTCGCTCGACCAGACTGAGTAAATTTTTAGCTCGGACGTGTGTTTCTTCACATCGGACGGGCATTGCACTCGAAATTGATCTTGTTATATCTCGAAAATCGCTCTTATTCCTCCGAAACACGTGTTTCGCTCGGAGGCGGCCGTGTTCCGCGCCGAGCACGTGCTCGGCGCGAGTCTCTCCTTCCGAGCACGCAGCGTTTCGCTCGAGGACTGTTCTGTTCAGCAGACGCGTGCCAGCGCGAAGTCTCTCCCTCCGAGCACGCGTTTCGCTCGGGGACTAGTCGTGTTCAGCCGAGCACGTGCCGGGGCGCGAAGTCTCTCCTCCGAGCACGCGTTTCGCTCGAGGATCGTTTCGTGATTATTCATGTTCCGCGCCGGGCACGCATTTCGGGCGCGAAGTCTCTCCCTCCGAGCACGCTGTTTCGCTCGGGGACTAGTCGTGTTCAGCGCGAGCACGCATTTCGCCGGCGCGAAGTCTCTCCTCCGAGCACGCGTTTCGCTCGGGGATCGTATTCTGTTCCGCCGGCACGCACGTGCCATTCTCGAGCGCGAAGTCTCTCCCTCCGAGCACGCGCAGCGTTTCGCTCGGGGACTAGTCGTGTTCGCGCCGAGCACGTGCCGGCTCGCGCGAAGTCTCTCCCTCCGAGCGCGTTTCGCTCGAGGGGACTGTTCGTGATTATTCATGTTCCGCGCCGCACGCATTTCGCTCGGCGCGAGTCTCTCCCTCCGAGCACGCTGCGTTTGGCTCGGGGACTAGTCGTGTTCAGCGGCGAGCACGTGCCGGCTCGAGCGCGAGTCTCTCCCTCCGAAACGCAGCGTTTCGCTCGGGATCGTTTCTGTTCGCGCGGCACGTGCCGGCTCGGCGCGAGTCTCTCCCTCCGAGCACGCGTTTCGGCTCGAGGACTAGTCCTGTTCGCGCCGGCACGCATTTCGCCGGCTCGGCGCGAGTCTCTCCCTCCGAGCACGCAGCGTTTCGCTCGGGGACTAGTCGTGTTCGCGCCGAACACGTGCCGCCGCGCGATTCTCTCCCTCCGAAACGCAGCGTTTCGCTCGGGGATTCTGTTCGCGGGCACGTGCCGCTCGGCGCGAAGTCTCTCCTCCGAGCACGCGTTTCGCTCGAGGGACTGTTCTGTTCGCGCAGACGCGTGCCCGCTCGGCGCGAGTCTCTCCCTCAGAGCAGCGTTTGGCTCGGGGACTAGTCGTGTTCGCGCCGAGCACGTGCCGGCTCGAGCGCGAAGTCTCTCCCTCCGGCGGCGTTTCGCTCGAGGGGTATTCGTGATTATTCATGTTCGCGCCCGAGCACGTGCCGCTCGGCGCGAGTCTCTTCCGAAACGCAGCGTTTCGCTCGGGGACTAGTCGTGTTCGCGCCGAAACACGTGCCGCTCGGCGCGAGTCTCTCCCTCCGGCGGCGTTCGCTCGGGGCTGATCGTGATTATTCATGTTCGCGCCGAGCACGTGCCGGCTCGGCGCGAGTCTCTCCTTCCGAAACGCAGCGTTTCGCTCGAGGGGTGTTCTGTTCGCGCAGGGCACGTGCCGGCTCGGCGCGAGTCTCTCCTTCCAGAGCAGCGTTTCGCTCGAGGCGTATTCTATTCGCGCAGAAACGCACTGCGCTCGAGCGCGTCTGTTCCTCGAGCAGCGTTACGCTCGGAGGCGGTTTGTGTTCTGCGCCGAGCATGCTAGGCGTTTGAGCACGTGTCCTCACGATTTATTTCCCTGGGCGCTTTGGTCCATGTCGGAGATCACGGCGGCTCGAGCACTGGCTCGTCTCGATTCCTCGAGCATTAGACCCATGCTCGGGATGTGGCAATGTGAGTCCGCTCGCACCGCTAGTAGCCTAGGCGTCTCGATCCATGCCTAGTTCCCTGTGCATCCGATCCATGCATGGGATGCGGCGACATGTGTTTTTTCACGATCTGCTAGTTACATTTCCTGGGCGTCTGGTCCATGTCCGGAGATCTGGCGGCTCGAGCCTGGCTCGTCTGTCAGTTCCTCGAGCATTAGACCCATGCTCGGGATGTGGCAATGTGAGTCCGCTCGCAATCTGCTAGTAGCCTAGGCGTCTGATCCATGTCTAGTTCCCCTGTGCATCTGATCCATGCATGGGATGCGGCAGCATGTGTTTTTTCACAATCTGCTAGTTACCTTTCCCCTGTGCATCTTATCCATGCATGGGATGCGGCAGCATGTGTTTTTTCACAGTCTGCTAGTTACATTTTCCCTGGGCATCTGATCCATACTCGGGACGAGGTTCGATCACGTTTTATTTTCCCTCTCGGTGCAGCTTGTGCCGACCTTTTTCCCCGAGCATGATTCGCTCGGGATGTGATAGCGTGGGCCTGCCTCATCTGTCAAATCTTTTTCCTGGTCATTTCATGCCCGGATCTTTGAGGTAGGTGCTTCACCATCAAGAATTCAATCCCTCCTTGGACTTCTCGCCTCAAGGAGATAACCCATCTCACTTGAGCCTCGGGGACTAGCCGTCGGGATTGGACTATTTTCTATAAGGACCATTCTCGCCTGACGGCCGAGCAACTCCCAACCATGAGCTCGGATGCGATACCCGAGCGCGAGCCCCAAGCATTCTCAAGGCAGCCGGGGATTGACTATCTCGATAAAAGACCGTTGTACCCCAGAAGATCCTGAAGCTACCGACCATACAAAGACTGAGAAGATGCTCGGAAAACCATCCGAGCAAAGATAACTCCCGAGCATGTGTGTCCGCCCATTCGCCTATGACCATACCGGACGATCACGAGCAACCATGCTCGTGAAGGCCACGCCGTTACCGGGTGGATGGTCGGGACCCTGGCCATGCCACTAGAAAGGAAGATGGCAATCAATCCACCACAAATTCAAACTAATTGCGCAGATCAAGGGCCCCGGATTGTGGGCACTATGGTTATGGAAACGTGGCGTAAATCTAGGGGGTGGTTACCTTGTGTACAGCGTGAGGCTCTGTATTTAATCCCCCCGAAAACACACGTGAAAGGGGGCTCCCGGGGTGAGATCCATGTACGTGTATCCATCATTTCAATAGAGAAAACGCCACCAGCGATCGGATGTAGGGCTATTATCTCGATCATGAGAGGCCTGAACCAAGATAAAATCCTTGTGTTCTATGCATTTCTAACGGACCATCTTCCGCGTCTTCGATGCTACAACCTTTGGCAGAAAGGGGCTTTGGTTGATCCCTCGTTCAACAAGTAAGCTCGGCGAGAGCCCGTTCTCCAATCGTCGACAAAAACCGACAAATTGAACCGACCAAAAAATGGTAAAAAACACATCAAAATTTTTTGAAATGTTTTGTGGATGATCTTGACTCTAAATCCAATCAAATCCGATGCACAAACATAAAAATCCGGCAAAAAAAACCGCAAGATTTCGGCTGAAATCAGCGAGATCTCACCAAGATTTTCACTGTTACTATAGCAATTTGAATTTTTTTTTCAAGTTTTTTTACCCGGCCGAGATTTAGGATCTCGAGAGGGTCTGAAATCCAAAATCTCAGTCGAGATTTCGGAATTTTGACCGGGATTTGGATCCTTGCTCTGTACTATACTATGCTCAGTTTGCTCGCTACGCTGCTCGAAGCGAATTTTAGTATTATCAACAACGAATTATCACAAACTTGGCCGATTGAACTTGTATGGCAGCAATATCTTTGGCCGAGGTCACCTTCTACTCCTTAACTGAAGAAGAGGTAGCATCGGCTAGTGCATTGACCTTTCACAATTATGCTTCCAAAGATTTCTTGGAGGTCTTCAGAGTCGATATGAGCCCTTTGATCTCCTTGAGGTTTTTGTTGTCTTCATCGAGCTTAGCATTCCTTGCTTTGGTGTTAGCTGCCAGCTTGTCTAGGATCTCCTGATTTTTCTTTTGCATGATCTAGAGTTGCAGTCTCTGTTCTACTTCATCAACCGATTTCTTCTTATCATCGATAAAAGCAGGCTTCGAGAAGAGTAGTGGTGGCATTCTCACGAAGTTCTGGCTTCATTGCATCTACTGCTCGGATTGGCTGGAAATTCTTCAGTAAATCAGCTTTTGGGGTCAGCAAGACCTTGAGGAGATCCTTGAGCTTCTTTGTAGCATCTGGAGCCGACAAAGCATGGCCCGATGCACCCTCAACCTCTGCGAGGATTATGTCTATTATTGTCTACTGGCACTCTCTTTCTTCTATTATTTTATGTTGGCACTCTCTTTCTTCTTCTTCTTCTTCTTCTTCTTCTTCTCCTCCACTGCTCTCGATATCAGATATGTCAAAGTCGAGCATGTCATGAACCGACGAAGCTGGCTTGACTATTGCCTTGGAAGTCCTTGGAGCTAGCGATGTTGGCTGAGAGCTTGGTGGAGGTAAATCACTGCCCGTGACCTCTGGTAGGACGATGTCGGTTGGCGAGGAGAACGTAGGCGGCCAAGGTGCGCGCTGCAATCATAGAAAAATTCATCAGCTGATTGAGTTGTTTTCGGTTTAGGAAATACAAGTCAAAATACTTACCCCGCCGACCGCGGAGGTCTTTGGCGAACTCTCAGTCGATTCCTCCTGAGCAGAGGATTCTTCCTCTGGGCCATCTTCTTGAAAGATCGGCCTTTTCTTTTTTATGTAGAGTTAGCCGAATAGATATATGTGGACTTAGCATTGCGAAAGAGGGAGGTTATACGGATACTTAATAGGTTGTTGGTGGTGCTTCTCCAAGTTCGACAACAAAGGAGCTTGAACTTCTAGCGTATCGGAGGAATGCCCTGAAAGGGCAATCGGCCACTGCTTCTTGGAGGAGGCATCACCCGATGGATCAACCGGCCTCTTTTCAGCCGCCTTAGCCTACGCGGAGTAAACAAGTAAGACAACCGATTCATTTAGAAAAGGTGTGAAGAGATTAATTGGTTAATACCTTACCGGTGATATCTATGATACTTAGGTTAGTTCGATTTGATGAATTAGAACTGCTCGAACTTGAGCTGCTCGAGTCAATAATACTTGTCGGCTCAGGCTGTACATCTGGAAAAAAAACTGAGCTAAAATCGATGATGGTGACCGATCAGCCGAAAAGATGGCTGAGGAAACAGCCAACCACCATGATTTGTAGCCATTTGCCCTAACACTATGGAGAATGAAGTGTGAGAGTTTTTGGAGGAAACGATCATCAGCTATGTGAAGAAATATATCGGCTGAAACAGCACGACGTAGTCATTCACGAGGCTGAAGCCGATCAAGGAGAGAAGTTTGGGGATAATTTGTCCAAACCCAAGTTGTAGGGCATAAACTGAGGGGTGGTAGAATTCGTAAGAAGGTTGGAAAGTGCGGCTTCTAGTATGTAAGCCGACTAAAAGAATGGAAGGAGACAGGAAATGCTTGAAGAGTTCAAGGGTTTCTTCAAGCATATCCTCACTATCGACTGTTAGGTGGAAAAAGGAAGGACAAGGGTAGTTGGTGGCATCTCTATAACAGAAGAAATCGGTATGAGAAAGTAAATTTTCTTCAAGGTGGCAAAAAAAAAATGAAAGGTAACTCCTAGCTTCGACTGTGGTTAGTTTTATTCCACTACCAGAAAGAAGAAACAGTCGTTCACCAAAGGATCAGCTATTCCAGAACTCTATCGGTTGGCCTCGGGGGTCTCCTCGAGGGGGAATGGGGTCATCTCAGATAAGTTGATCTTGAGATATCGGCTAAAGATACAGTAGAGGAACACTTGGATAACCCACAGAGGTCCACCAATGTTCCCTATAGTAAAGGACCCCATGGATGTGAAAAGCCATCTTATTTCATGCATCATTTGATAAACTGCTCCTAAGAACAATTTACCTAATGCAAGCCGATGTACCTCTACAAGTCTTTCAGCTATTATTTAGTAGGTTTGGGTTGGGCCAAGCGAAGCTCCGTAGAAGAGGGATCGGTCAAGCCACATGTTTAGAAAGGCTACGTGTTCCTTATCGGACACGGGACCGACTCCTATGTTATTTTCTAAATACCTACCCCAACCTTCACCCTTAGCTGATACAAGCTTATACTTAGGCTTTGCACTAAAAGCCGATAGCTAGTCGCCATCTGGCCTTAGACAGCAAAGTTGGGTCACGTCAAGAAGAGTTTGACCGATGGGTCCAGTCTTAAAAAGAAAGGCATTAAACGTATCGGATCAGAAGTAACAAGACATGGCTATTAGGGGTTCATTAGGAGAAGAGTTGGCTAAGGAAAGTGGGAGACATCCATCTATTCCCAACTGTGCCACCCAGCTAACGCAGTCGGCCATGCCCTAAAGCTCTTGTTCCACCTAACTAAGTTAAATCCTGGGGCGTTTATGGGAAGCCTACGGAGTTCCTGATCTATTATAGCCGATGGGTTCGTGCTACCTATCGAACCTAAGTAATACCTAGAGTCAGCATTAGGAAGAGGGAAAAATACCTGGTTTGGATCCATTGGTCTCGGTTAAGCCAATGGGATAGGAGGTCAAAGGAGGATGAAAGCCAATGCAAACTGAGAAGCTGACGAATTGAGAGCAATCGATAGGAAGGAGGAAAGAGAGCAAGTGCACATGCAAATGATGGGGAATGAACCCCATATTTATAGGGAGGTAAACCCAGTGGCAAAAGGCGGATAATTTTTGGCAACTTTACTGCAGTTAATATGTAAAGACGTATGGTCACGTAGTTACGCGGGAAAATAACTGCAGGTGGCGCGAAAATCGTTGAGAAGTTGGAATGGTTAAATTGTAAAAAGGACGGTTGATATTTTGAGTTAAGTCGATAATAATAATTTTTGCGAGATTCACGCAATCTCTCAAAAATAGGACGCATATGTTGACACCTAAATTTGGCATATAACTGATTTGGTAAGAACTGATTCAGTATAATTAGTTTTGTCAAGAAATGTATCGGATTTAAGAGTTATAAGCCGATATAATCTTATATGGTTATGCCCGATGTTGATCTTAGGTGAGAAGTATCAGAGGAAGTTGAAGCCGGTACAGGAAAGTTTAAGGGGAGATCGGGAAGTATATGATCGGGCATGATGCTATAAAAGAAGACGGTGGACAACATCGGCAAAGGAGGACACACCAATCAAACAACACGTTTTACTTTTACTTTTCGTCAATTAGAAGTAGTTTTTAGTCGTGTAAGCTTTCCTCTGTAATTCGTTTTGATCAATAAAGTTGTGTATCACCGATTTTGATCATTATCGACTTACGCCAAACCAGGTTCGTTTTTGTTCGATTTTGTTGCGCATCGTCTTCTTCAAGAAAAACAACCTTTACCCTCATCTAATTAACTCAAGCGAGTTAATTAGATTTATTGATTACTTCATCTAAATCGGTTTAAACATGCCGATTTTTCGATCTTTATTAAACATTGCATCGGCTGAAAGGCCGATTGGTTTACATACTGTTTTTCTTGCCGATTGCAGGATCAAATCGGCTGACACGCCTGCACCCTAAACTTAAACCCGGTGTTTGCGTGTGTTGATTACAATCAACCCTACATCAAGTTTTTTGCGTCAACAGTTACTTGACCAACCTTAGCCCACTAGCAAGCTTTAGGATCTGGTTTCATTTTTAACTCAGTTTTGGTGCAATCTTTATTGGAATGGATAAAAGGTTGAAATTTTGGCAATTATCATAATATTGTTCGTTGGAATAGGTTCTTAAGGTCCTAAATAAGCTTGAAAGTTAGCCCCTTTTGATGCTTTGAAATCGTGTTGAATTTTTTCTCTCTGAATTTTGGCCAGGAGCTCTGGCATTCACTATAAAAGAAGAAAAACAACAGCCGGGTTATAAACGCACACACCACACACACGCACACACACCCACGCACGCGCACACACACGTGCACGCTGCCCCGAACTCATGCGCGCCTGAGCGAGTCCAAGACTCAAACCCGGACGGACTGCTCGCTCACTAGCGCACCTAGCCAACCGAGCGATCGCTCGGCCGCATCGTGTTGAATTTTAGTTTTGTGCTGAAGAAGTAGTCAGATTGCCGGGAGGTCAGACCGCTATGGAATGAGATGTCAGACCACCCATGATATGTCAGATCAGTGTCTAGTTGGAGGTCATACTGTGCAAAGGTGAAACAACTTAACTCATTCGATTTTTATAGAGCTTTCCGTTGTGGCCTTTTATACTTTGATCTTCATTGTTTCTCGACATTTGTAGCTCCTTATAGCTATCGAAGTGCAAGAACCAATGGTATTCTTAAGGGGAAAAGACTTTCAGAAGGTGTTTGTATGGGGGTGTTTGGCAATTTGGTGGAGCTAGGTATTCCTAGCTTTACCAAATCTGTACGACTGGAACTCTGAGTATATTATAGAGTGTTTAGATTGATCATCTTGTTTACATTTTGAAATAAAAATATAAAAATAATTCACTTTATTTTAACCTACAAATTTCAAATCTAAAGTAGAGCTGGGATCTGAAGCTCTACCAAACAAGACCTACGTAAGAGTCTATTCAATCCCCTTCTTTCGTTGGCTTGGTTGGCCCATCGCTTGTACAGCCCATCTGTGGACATGCACTGCTACGAAAGGTGCCACTCCCAATCTAAGCTAAAAGCCGAAGATGACGGTGGGCCTTTGTGAGGCCTAATAGCACTACGTTTGGAAATGGGCCTTTCTGTAAGTTTGAGCTTTTCTCGCCAACTCAGTTCATCGCATCCCAGTATAATACTACTGCTGATTAGCTTACCAAGCAGTTTTTGTTCAAGACAAAGATGAGGCCCTTGGTTTTGCAGAGGCCCTGTGCAGTCCCACAGCTCGCTCGCCCTCATCTACGGACTACGGGCCTGATTATAGCAGACAGAGAGAACCCATCAGCTAATAGGAGTAACTCAGTAAAAGCTCGGAGCAATTGAACGGTTGGACATAAAGATTCTCGCCACATATAAAAAACCATGGATGCCAACTGCTACACACTATTCTGTATTTATCTAGCGCTTGCACAGAGGCACTAGCAATACTGAGGTACTTATCGACGAAACACCCGATAGGCTCGCGATTTAAGCGACTGGAAAGAATCAAAGAATACAACAAACATCCCTCTGAAAACACCTGAAAAGTTGACATTTCAGACGCAGCATCCGAATATCCTATGCGTGATCACGAAGCAGCCCTTTACATGGAGTGTGTCTAGGCAAGAACAAGCTGGCTTCACTAAATCTTGGCATCCAACAGTGCATATTATACAGTCTTTGAACATCCGAATAGGGATGCTATCATGCTGGAAATTAACCTTTGCATTTGGGATATGATACCCCGGTCACATGCACGGCGCAGGCGGCTACTAGGAATTCAGAATTCTATCCTAAGAAACAGTGAAAGATGAGAGAGGCTGCACTGTCGTCAGTGGCTAGATAAAGTTGATGACCTCCACGTATAGGCAGACACAGAGGACAACCCAGCAACGAAATGGTAGCAAAGATCTAACCTACAGATGGACCAGATACATTGCACAGTGTACCTTCAGGTGGAGACCGGGCGATTGCTAGGTGTGGATGGTGAGAAGTGGAGAAAAGGGCGGAGAGAACACAAGCCTCACTGGAGAAATGATCTTCCAGGAGCTCCCGACGCGAAAGCAATACCCAATCAAAACTTTACAAAGGCACGGATATATTCCTCCCATCAGGGGAAATTATTCGAAACGAACTGCTCATCCTAGTAGTAGTGGGGCAGGCACTAGCCTGCCGGCCCTGTACGCGCATTGCTGCTGCCACAACCATTCTTACCAATGCAGAACCCTGACATAGCACAAACACAATGTAGGATCGCATGGCGAATTATGGCATGGCATGATGGCACACGTAAAGCAACGTATAATTAACAAATCCCTGATTTGTACTTAACAGCAGTGCGCTAAGAGCAAGTATAATAGTGGACTAATAGTAAGCTAAAAATCAGCTTGTATAATAGCTGTCTGTTAAGGTTGTCTCTGGATGTTGCGCAATAACTATCCCTTCTCTCTTGTACATAAATAATCTACCTATATTTTCATACAAAGCTGAGTACTAAATAAGAGCCAGCTCTCTTCTCCCTCATCTTTACTCACTCTTTCACGTATGACAAAACTGACATCTACAGATTAATAATAAGTTAAGGTATCCTTGTTGTACTTGCTCTTACGTCCCACATCTATGATCTATCTCCTGCATGCTTGAACGGTTCCTCCTGCTGCATCTGTATAGCTGCAGATAGCTATTTAGGCCCCGTGCGGCCATGAGAATCCAGATCTGAAAGCCAAAACTCGCGCTGCAGATTGTACCCGGTACGTAGCCTCTGCCTCTCCATGCGGCGGGCGGGTCTATCTCGTACGCGAGTATCCCACACGCGCGTACGCCCCCACCATGATCCTCATATATCAGAATGGAATTACAGCCTTTAGGGATGGAGAAAGCCGACCGCCCTATCTAAATCTGGATACCGGAAAGATAAAAAGTCGAGGGGGGAGGCTATATCAGAAGCTGTAGCAGCTAAGAAGAACTCGAGTTCCATCACTCTCCAAGAAAAGCAGAAAGCAAGCAGGTGTACATGTGAAAGTAAAACTCTCCTTGACATCCTATAAAGGAGATGCTGCTGCTAGCTCCTTGTAGGCCACATTAGCATTCTCCATCTATCAGCATGCATTGAGCCAATCAGCCATCAGCTGATCTGCGAGAGAGAGAGAGAGAGAGAGAGAGAGAGAGAGAGAGAGGTGGACCTTGAGTTGATGTAAAGCTAGCCTCTCGATCGTTTCCTCCCTTTGATTGCATGCCGACGCCTGGCCTGGCTAGTGTTCAAGCATTTGACTGTGACATACTGACATTGGAGCACTAGCTCGCTGCCTGTAAAGTTTGGCCATTATTTAGGCATTGACTTGGGTCGGGGCAACGCCCGGTCCCCCATGATCAAGTGCACTCGATCACTCGCTCCATCTCTGCAGCTGCAGATGAAGCAGATGACGTGAGGCTGCTCGATCCTTCGCAGAGATCGCTGAGACGCTAAAAGGCGGTTAAAATTCTACTACTCGGGATAAGATCAGATCGATCACGTACGCGGACCCCTCACCGGTTGGTGCAGCGGGGGAGATGGAATCCATAATTGGCGTGTTATGGGGGAGGAGGGGCCATATGCATGTACGTTCGAGGTCAGCAGCAGCACACGAGCTTGAGCTTGGCGATGGCCTGGGCGCTCCGCTCCTTGGTGGTGATCTCCAGCCTTTTGGTGAAAGCGACGGCGCAGCACCGGGCGCGCGAGCGAGGGGAATCGGATGGATCGAGCGTGGAAATTATTGGCCATGGCGCCATGTACGCGTTCCAAGTACACACAGCGGATATATTGTGCAGGAGTGGAATTAACTAGTTCGCTGTACATTGCCGCGCGCGACGTCGATCCTGTCGAAAGCTGTTGTGCCGTTCGGTTCCCAACCTCCCATGCCGCGGACGCGACACGTTCTTGGCCAGGTCGGCGTGTTGCGTGCCATGCGTTGACTCCCCTGGCTGGTTTTGTGCAATAATACTGACGCATGAGATAAGTAGCACCTAGGGTTTAATATTTTTTTTTGCGTCATTTGTGATCCCAACTATACAGGCAGCAACAACCGGAGTGCTTCTTTAATTTTGTCAAGATCAGGAGGCTATACTTCTTTTTTCTAAGCTATTTTTCCATTTGATTGCTATTTTTCGGAGAGCTTTCGAAAGGTAAAGGAATATTTTTCAGCTTTTTGTCAAAACTCACGCGGGGCACGCCGCGTGCGGGGGGCGTGGACAGCGTGAATGGGAAGGAAGGGCGCGCGGCTCCAGGCAGGCAGGCACGCGGAGCGGATCGGGCGAATCGGCGCAGCCGAAGCGGGATCGGACGGCTGGGACGCGCCGAAGCGACGTGGCCCGAGCTAGCGAGCCGGAAAGCCTCCAGCTTTAATAAAGGTAGTGGAGTGAGTATATCGATCCGGACCAAAGATTTATTAGATGGTTAATTGGTTTTCACCTAAAAGCTAGCTCAATAAGCTCATGAATTAATAGAAACGTTGCACCACACACACTCAAAGCTTCAGCTATTTTTCCCTTGGGGTTTTCCATGGCCAGACAGATATTTCCCATGGGCCCAAGTGCCATGTGTATGGGCGAGCTCCGGTGTCTTGTTACATACTCCGGTAGCACATCAACCGACTGGCTAGTTCAAGGCGACAGACGACAGCTTATCGTATTCGAGCTAGCTGATCGATCGATTGAACGCAACCAATCTGTCAGTGTACAAGTTGGGGCCTGTGACCACAGACAGCTAACTGACTGATTAAGCCAACTCTAATACTAGGTCCCAGCTTTCCAAGGCAGAGGTTGCACTGTAACGCCTGACTCCAGGACAGTAGTGTTCTCTTGATGGCTACTTTACATACTAAGATGGATCTACAGGTACTCTTCCTGTTATGCTAAAACCATCGATCCGTGTTATTATCATGCTAATACTTGTCAGGTCGTTAGGTGTAGGCAGCAAAAATCTCGGGTATTAATTACTGCCATTGGTAAAGCATGTAACTCGGGAGATCGATGTCTAGCAGGTATCATGGATGACCCACGGATCCACAAATGGCCAAAGTGCTTCGACATAGACAACACATTGGATGATTGGATTACACACATACATGGATTAGAGGCCGGGGGCTTCCCTAATAATAGACTTGTTTGCTACTACTTTCAAAAAGAAAAAAAGAAAAAAAGAGGGAAAGCAAAGTAGACCACTTGCAAAAGAAAAGAACAAATAAGAAGGAAAAGAACTTAAACCATAAGTATACGTATCAGGTGAGCTATTTGTCTCGCTAGGTATGGAGTAGTATAAGTGAAGAAGTTTGTGAATCTTCTTATCTTTCATCGATCAACAGCCCAATCAATTAATCTGCCCGACTGATCTGACTGGTCATACACTTCTATGTGATGACATGAACTAATCAAAGACTCAAGAGCACCCTGCCTTAATTGCTTTAACATTTCTGCAAACTTAATTTAGTTTGGAGAAGAAAGAATGGCTTCCTGATCTCTACTCCCTGCAAGTTTATAACACGTTATTGTTTAAAAGGTCTTGTTCACAAATATAAGTGTATTTCATATTCCAATGCAAAATTAGTGTATGCTCCCTCTATACCCTTAATAAATATTTATCTTTACTTTATATTCTTTACATGCATGTAGACCTAGGCAATGGCCGTGCTTTTTAAGGCCAGCCCGTGGCATGCCTGCAATGGGCCCCTGATGCCGTTACATGGGTGCAAGCAGTGGTCAGTGCGTCTAGCAGTCGACGAGCATGGTGCTGGTAATATATGAAAAGAATTGTCAAAATTTGAAGATGGGTGTGAGATAGCGTATGCTATTTGTAAATATTGTCAAGCTAAATTATCTACATTTGCATGTGGAGGAACATGTCATCTCAAGCGACACGCGGAGATATGCTTGAAGAAGATATCAGCCAGACGAAGGGCGGGGGAGAGCGTCCAAACCCAACTTAACTCCAACACCAATGGTTCGGTAAGCACATGGCTATACAACTCTGAGGTAGCTAGAGAGGAAGTTGCACTATATATAGTTATCAATGATCTTCAACTTAGAATGGGTGACAGCTCTAGTTTTGAAAGAATGATCTAATATGATTTTTGCCCACAATACCAACACATTAGTAGGAGAAAAACTACACATGACATATATGCAACGTACAAACGTAAACTAGCAATCTTGAAAGAGAACTACAAGAGAGTTAGTTTTTTATTTGCTTTGACATCAGATATATGGACTTCATTCCACCAAAGAGCAACCTATTTTAGTGTTTTTACACTTTACTTGGATGAAGACTACAACCTAAACAAAATGGTCATATGGTTTAGCCTAATCGATAAGGTACACATCGAAGAGGCTCTCGCTGCACCTGTACTCGAGGTTATTAGTGAATTTAAAATAGAAAGTAAAATTATTGCCATCACTCTTGATAATGCATCATTTAACACCACGGCCATGGAGCATCTCTCACCGCACTTGGAGACTTATATTGGAGATTTCGTACTCCACCAGAGATGTATATGCCACATCATTAATCTTATTGTGCAGGCATATTTGAATGTAATAAAACGTAGTTTGAACAACATACACGATGCTATATAATTTGTTATAGGTTCAACTATAAGATACGCTCAATTCACGAAGTATTGTAAGGCCAACAATAAAAGTCCAAGAAGATTCAATGTTGATATGAAGGTTAGATGGAACTACGTATACTATATTGGGATGGTGCAAGAACTATGGTCACATTATGTCAGTGTTTCGAGCACCAGCAATACGATTTTTTGGTCTAGGGGGGTCGCGCGTTCCCTCTCCTCGAATGGCCTGACTCAAGTGAGCCCAAAGTGTATACTGGTTCGGGCTGAATATCCCTACTCCAATTTGTTTGCTGTGTATATGCCCTATTGAGGTATTACAATCGCCACTTCCAGGAGGAAGTTAGGGTTTGTTCATTGTCCAAGTGTTCTCTCTAAAATGTTTCTCCCCAAATCTTTTTCTCTTCTTTCCCTCTCACACCCCCTGTTCTCCCTTATATAGACGGGAGCGGCGGGTTACACGGGAGCTCCTCTAAAGAAAGGAAAAAAAGAAGGAGAAGGGGTGTCTTGTCTCAGGGTTTGATTTTCGGCCTTGGCGTCCGACCGGCCTCCGCCTCCCCGCGTGCTTGGTCGGTAGGCTTGCAGTGGAAGGAAGGTTTCGTCCTGTTGGGGGGACATGACGCGCCGTCCCGCACGCTTGTCAGCGGCTGGTTTTAATGGCGAATGACCCTTGAGGCCTTGGGAGGGAACGTTCCCTCCTGTTGCGTGTCAGAGCGATGGGACCGGAGCCTGATTTCGCAGACGGCTCCCCTGACACCTTGGGAAGGAGCCACCTACCCTGACACGGACGTCCCGGGACGTCGCGTTTGACAGGGCAGGTACTGAGTCTTGAACGCATGGCAGAGGCTCTGGGCCGGGCGGTCGGAGAAGGTTGGACGGGGTGTTCGAGTTGGAGCCTAGTCGAGGACCGAGCTTGTCTGCGGCCCACAGATCTCCGGCTGGAGCTAGGCCTTGAAGGCAGCCCGCTCGAGGTTCCGGGCTGCTGGGAATACCCATGGTATAAGTATTCGTCACATTATCATTGTCTTCATCAATTATAATTCTGGTAAGTAGATGATTAATGATGCAGATTGGAAAGTTGCCGTCTTTTTCGTGATTTTTTTTTTAAAAAAATTATGATGCAAGCGTGTAGAAGAATCTAAAAAGCAAGGCACCAATTTCGTCTTCCAAAGCGCTGAGCAGGTCGCAATGGAGTAATCTTGACACGCTTTTTGCGAAGACTGAGCTTGACATCAGGAATGGCAATGAACTCAACTTGCTCTTGTGGTGGAAGAATCACCAACGCAATTATCATGTGCAATTGCAATTTGCATGAGATGTACTTGTATTTCTAGTGTCCACTGTCTCATCGAAAGCCACTTTCAGTTCGGTTGGAGGGTACTTGAGCCAAGGAAGCCGTCTCTCATGCATGGGAGTGTGTAGATGAGAGAACACAATATCAGACCGACATTTACGCAGTACGATGTCAAGGTTCCCGTTTTAGTCTCCAATCAAGTTGTCCGCAATTCGATTTGTATGTATGTTTTGACCACAATTAGTCGTTGCGTGCGATGAGGATTAAGAGCCATAATCTGTTTTGGGTCTACCTTTCTAAGAAAAAAGGCATAAAGAAGAACAAGGCCCATGATCAATTACGGCTTCAACCAGTTAGGCCAACGATCAGTTACAGCTCCAACCAGTTCACTGACATGTACTATATTAATTTACACTGGTCCACCACATCAGTAATTCTACCGCCCTGATCAGATCAAACTAGTTGGGAGAAACGGTTACCTAACGTGCGGACAGTTTCCTTGATAAGTACAAATAACTAATCGGAAGTTACCTCCCGTGAAGAGACACCTCTCAGCCAAAAGACGCCAACATCTTTTGAAGAATAAACTGCCCACCCTTTGTTTTGTATAAATAGGGAAGCCATTTCTATCATTAAGGAGAATCGATCGATGAATCTCTCACATGTTTTTACATGATCGTGAGCGAGTCAAACTCTGTAATAATTATCTTCTTTTAAGCCATTTGGCTAATAAAAGCATTCCTTTGTTTTACCTTTCACACTTTTTAATCTCAGAGGCTTACAATTATTTTTATTTGTAAACTCAATATAGAAACCTCTCGAACATCAACAGCATGTAATCACCCTCATGATCTTTGGCGATCTTAGAGGTGACGTTTGGAGACGCCCATTAATTGCTTGTGCTTGTCTCTTTTCTGCACTGTCGATCTCCGTCAATTTCCATAGTAGTCGTAATTTATTAACTTGCAATATTGTAAGGCCATCCCCGTGAAGAGATTTGGGTCTGCTAAAGTGCAGAGCAGTAGAGCTACCCGGTGAATGCACCTGCAGACCGTTTCGAAGAGTGTTATACATTGTGTTGTCGTGGTCCTCGGGGCTCGGGCCTTAATTATCGTGTCGAAGAGGACGGTGAAGTCCATGTCATCGCCTTGGACGACGCCCCCATTCTAGCACCTACTAGCGGTCGGAACTGTATACTGGCATGGCAACTCAAAGATGCATGCATGCATGCATATGGGTAGAGGTGGGCGTCGTGCCGTGCCGTGCCGGCCCGGCCCGGGCCCATCGTGCTTCGGGCCGAAACCGTGCCGTGCCACGACGGCCCATCGTGCCCGTCTTGGCCGTCGCCCGACTCACTTTTGGCGAGCCCAAGCCGCCCATTTGCGCCGTGCCGTCTTGCGGCCCAAGCCCGACCCATTTTTACTATTGTGACGAACAAAGAAATAAAACAAATCACTACTACTAAACTACCTATTTTAATTACATAAGAGACTAATCACATCAACAAAATGTCAAACATAAATGCAACGCTTGAAGATGCCCTGAATCAACAATATCTGCCAACTTTTAAGCCTTAATCCGTGATTTCGTGCCCGTTCGTCGCCGTCTTGTCGCCGTCGTGCACAGTTCCCGGGCACGCGCGTCTTCTGATTGCGTGCCGGCCGAATCGGCCGTCTTGCGTCTTTCAGACCGCCATACCATCGTGCTTCGGGCCGGCCCAAAAAAGCCCGGCCCAATGCCCACCTCTACATATGGGTCGCTAGCTTTTCAATCCACACCACTTAACGCTTTAAGCGGCCACGCGTGAGCTGTGCTACGTGGTTTCTGACATGGATCAATCGTCCTTCCTCTGCCTATTTTAATTTGAGACCTTTTACCATTTTTCCCGATGTCTCTTGGTAATAATTTAATGTAAATTTTAGTGATGGGTAAAAAAACAAGTCGCTTCTAATTTAACTTCTCTGTCGTGTCGGCGATGTTAGTGATTATCCGGCCATGCCGAATGTGTCAAGGGAGTCCGTCCTGTACGTCTTCAAAAGGGAAGTATTCCCTTGGAATTATTAAAGCTCAGCTACCGCATGTGGCTTGTGCAAAGCTTGGAAGGACAAAAATAGCGTCCGATCGATCATCTCGCGGCTAAGCTGGCTGGATCGACGTTTCCCGATCGACTCCTGCTCGAGACGACAGGCTCTGCTAGTGGCGGTAGTTGCTGCGCGCTGTAGATCTGACAACGCAGCGCCATGATTGATTAAGAAAAACGAGTGGAATTCTTGGAGAAAAAGTAGGGCGGGCGAGCGAGTGAGTTATCCTCCTCTCCCGCGCGCGGTCAAGCTCGACCTCTCTCACGCGTCGATCGCTGTCGTGCGGCACATGCGAGCGCGCATATAGTAAATGTACTGTGCGTCCATCCATCCATCCTGCATTGGTAGGCTTGCTTGATTAGCCTCACAGCCCAAACAAAACAACGGAGGCGCGCGACGACGCGAGAACAGCCGCGCGCGGCTTCACGGGTTCCGACGGAGATCCGTGCGCGGACGGACGCGCGCTCTTTGCGGGTTTTGTCTTTTCCTGCCGACCACACCAGAAATAGGGCTCACGCACCGTCCCCGTTGGACGACACGCATGCGCGCTGGAGAGGAGAGACCGTGGCACGAGGCCCGAGCACAGGGCCGCCCAATCCTAACGTGCCGCGTGTCCTGGAAAAAAAAGGGAGGTCGTGCTCGTTATCTCTTCCCGACCATTTGTACCTGTACCAGCGTCGAGCCACAGTATTATCTTGAATTTGTATGTTCGATTTTGTGCAATCGGGCTCTTTGTTGTGCTCTACGGGCGGCAATATGCACGGCTAGCTGGTGGTTAATACAGGTAGATTGCAAGACGCATGGCATAAATTGGCACAGTAAGGAAACAAAAAAAAAAGGTTAAGTACATATTTTTCAGGTAGTACTGTAAGATCTCAAATCAACAAAAGAACTTTTGAATTGGAGAAGTTTATTTGGACAAAACCGGACAGTACTGTGCACTGTGCGTGATCCCACGGAGAGCTCGATTGGGTCGGTGTACTGTGCGTCTGTGCGCGACCTGCAAAGCGAGCACCACTAGACCCGATCGAGGAGTCCAAGACGGGGGGTGTGCAAGCCTGTGCCAAACGGTACTCTATAAAGTTGCCTAAATATAGAGGTTTTTGCCCGACTGGCTAAGTACGAGTGAATCTCGTTTAGTCCGTTTGCGCTAGCGCGTGCGAGGAGACGACGCGTGAATGTGCGTGTGAGGTGGGTGGAGAGTGCGAGTGCGCGTATATAGTTCATCTGTTATTTTCTTGTATAGTTTTTTTTTATAATAAATACTAGAGTTTCTGATCAATTTTCAAAAAAGTTACATAAATATAAAAATAAATAAAAAGTAAATACTTTTGAATAGAAATGTACAGAAACACCTCTCGCTCGTGTCAATTACTCACAGCACTGAACCTGCTTTAGTACTTGTTAAAGATCGGTAGTTGGTTGATGCGACGATAACTAGCGTTTACTACAGTATACAAGTGACAATTTCTTACGTAGTAAAGGAGGAATCAACAGACTTAAAAGACTGCTTGATGAATCTTTATTGCTAGAAAGAATTACAGGATGCTCAATGATCTAGATTAGGGATCAAATAGTTCCCGATCGCTTCGAATATGTTCAAATATAGATAGTGTCGACTTGATAATTTGCTAATAGCGTTAAATCATAAACAGATATGATAATTCACTATCCATTGAATACAAATACAAATATAAATTATCCAAGAGCTTAGTTAGCTATATGGCTTTGGCTTTCCAATTCCTGCTGGCTTTTTTTTTAAAAAAAAAAAAAAACTTAGTAAGCTATTTATTGAATTATTTAGTTTGCAAACCATCTAGTTGGCACCCTTTAGAGCATCTCCAGCAGAGCCCCTAAACCAGCCCCTAAACCTTAAAATAGGGAGTGTAGTAAAAAAAAACAGATCCAGCAGAGCCCCAACTCAAGCCCCTAAAATTAGGGGGCCCCTAAATTTGCCTCCTCAGCCCCAATTCCCAGGGGGCCCCTACTCAAGCCCCTAAAATTAGGAGGCCTCTAAATTTGCCTCCTCAGCCCTAATTTTCAGGGACACGAGTACAACCCCTATTATTAAAGATAGGGAAATACATGAGAGGCTTCGAAAATTTTATCATGTTTTCAAAATTTTAAATTTAAATTTTAAATATCATGTTTTTAAATTGTAAATGTTAATATGCTTATATTTATGTATTACAAATATTTGTGATTGAATTTTAGTGGTGTCAAATGAAGATTATACATAGCAGATATGTCAAAATAGGAGAAAAAGAAAAATAGGGGCTGAGATTTAGGAAATTTATTCTTTGAACTTGTTTACAGCAGCCTAAAAATAGGGGGAGCCCCTAAATCCAAAATAGGGGCTCTGTTTTAGGGGCCCTTGCTGGAGATGCTCTTAATAAGCACCAATCGTATGGGATATGTATATTTTTCTTAAAGATATCCCTATGATATTCCACATATATAGCTCCTACGTACGGTATATATTTATCTCATGTTTAAATCTATCTCAGTGCAAGCCAACACGTGCGTGCAGAATTAAAGGAAATGTGAAGGACCACCTCAAGTATCTCTCTGATAACAAATGCCCAAGAATCACTCGGCCAAACGCGATCAGGGATGACTCACTGATAGCAATTACGACCATGTGCGCCGAGGATCCAGAGACGTCTCTCTATACACCATCAACGGCCACCCCTTCACAACTACTAGCTAGAGCCGTGTGAAATTTGATCCAAATTTTTATCTCTAAAAAAAGGCAGGAATATCCGATTTTTTTTTTGTTCGCTTGGGTATTTCTTGGAAAAAAGACGCTAGGTAAGAACCGTTGACGAACCAGCGAAACAACGACCCTTTTTGGGAGAAAAAAAAAATACATGTTTCGAGAAATATTAGATCCCAAACCAGAAAAAAAAGCTATAAACGCCGAGTTTAACACCCTATGCGGTCAACGGGCAATAATACATATCTTAAAAAATATTAGAAATCGAGCCGCAAAAGGAATTTTAGATACCGAGTTTAACACCCTATGCGCTTATTTTCCCGTAAAAAATGAAAAAAGGGGGAAAAACGGAGAAACGACGAACGAAAAACAAATTTCTATTTTTTTTTGGGAAACGGCCAATGAAAACATTTTTTCCATGGTCTGGAGAAAAAACGGATCACGAAAAATATGTTTTCAGGCAAAATGGAGAAAGAAAACGGTCTCACATATTTTTTGGGGGGGAAATAGCCACCGAAAACATTTTCCCTATGCTCCGGAGGAAAAACGGATCACGAAAACATTTTTTCTGGGCAAAACGGAGAAAGGGAACGGTTTACCATTTTTTTTTTGGAAAAATGGCCAACGAAAACATTTTTCCCATGCTCCGGAGAAAAAACGAATCACGGAAATATTTTTTTTCAGGCAAAACGGAGAAAGGAAACGGTCTCCCATTTTTTTTTGGGGAAAGAGCCACCGAAAACATTTTCCCCATGCTCCGGAGGGAAAACGGATCACGAAAACATTTTTTCTGGGCAAAACGGAGAAAGGAAACGGTTTTCCATTTTTTTTTTTGGAAAAACGGCTACCGAAAATATTTTTCGCATGCTCTGGAGAAAAAACGGACCCCGAAAACATTTTTTTCGGACAAAACGGAGAAAGGACCCGAACATAAAGCGCGAGGACCTATTTGTTATAATTTTGGACCTGTTCGCTATTTTGAAAAATTAGAAAAGGGCTCGTTCGTGATTCGTACTTAACAGGAGGCCCTCCATGCAAAACGGCAAACCAGGGACCTAAACGCGAACCGGTAAAAATATTTTCCTCTCACATAAAATTGCGCAGGGACCTATTTGTAATTTGGAGAAAGCCGAGGGGGTTTTTTTAAAAAATCACGGGGGTGAGGTGGCACCACGGCTGGGCTCCAAAGCCAGCACTTATAAGGGGTTTACTATTTGTAATTTGGAGAAAACCGAGGGGTTTTTTTAAACAAAATCACAGGTGGCACCACGGCTGTGCTCCAAAGCCAGCACTTATAAGGAGTTTACTATACAAGGGACCGATCAACTAGTGAACAGGACAAAACTATTGTACTCATATTTTGCTATGTGTTTAATCTAAGGTGAACATAGATCGAATATAGATGATAATAGTTTTATCATATTTATTTTCATTTTTTTCCAGATGTAGATACAAATATGGATACCTCGGATACGAATACGAACAATATCGAAACAGATATGGAGCGAATATGAATCGAAACAAATACGGTACCACATAAATTTATTAGAACATGAAAACCCCTTAATATGTAAGCCCGAAATCAACGGAAACATATAACTAACTTACTAGATCAAAACTTCATGCAATTTGAACAAGCAGCAGAAATTTCATCCACAGAAGAAAGGTTCCAGTACACTCACCAAGTTGTAATGGCATATTGACTTTTAAGTACATGGACTTTTCATCGACAATAGAATTTCCATCTTCCAATAGAAATGTACTGGTACAAAGAATGTGCAGTTCATGGACTTTCAAGTACAAGAAAATAGCTAGCTTTTCATTACAAATCCAGAGCGGCACCAGTTTGAAGTTAACAGCAACTTAGTTCATCACAAAAGCTAACAAGAACATTTGGTTCATGACACCTAGCAGAACAGTAAGAAACACAAGTTCATCGGAGACTAGTTAGGTTAATACTTGTGTGCACACACACATATTAGGGATAGCATGACGATGGGCGATGTAACGAGTCCATAGGTGACACCGATGAGCGAGGTGCGACGAGTGGAGGGGCGGCGCCGGTGAGGCCATGGTGGCACGAGGGGTGGCACCGGCGGGACAAGGGGCGGCACCGGCGGCGGGCGGCAAGGCAGGGGAGGGGATGAAGTTGGGGATCGGGAGACTAATGGGCAAGGCACCTGGCCTGGCCGAATGGGATAGGGAGCAGGGGTCTAGGGTTATAAACTCCGGATATCTGGCATTCTTAGGTATTATATCCTTGTAATCTACTACTCCCTCCAGTTTAATAATATTTGTCGCTGAAGCGTTTTGAGACGGATGTGAGAATCTTAGTCGTTGGAGATGCGTGCATGCAGCTGCATTCAAACCACTACTCCGCCACGCATGCTGCATGCAATCAAGTTATGCATTGCTGCATGGAGACGAGACGAGAGCTTTGCACGCCTCGCACAGGAGATAAACCAACGCATATAACTTTCACATTTAAGTATTTATTTAACCAGGCTTCGAACTGCATAGGGAGGCTTGGATAACTGGGCACAACTATCTGAGCTACAAGTATTTACTCATTTTTTGGTATATAAGAAACGACATATATTATCAAACCGGAGGGAGTAGGTTTGTATACATTTTATTTTCAGGTTTAACTGCATAGCTAGGATGGATCCACCATAAGTGCAGGGGAGTAGGAGACGACACCACCAGCTCATGTAGCCGGTGCACCCCATAGCCCACGGTTCCGATTTTGGAGGACTTGCATTACATGTTATGTTAGTCTCTAGTCCAGCACCAGCAACATTGTAGTTTTGCGTCCACCACTCGGTATGAGCATATTTTCCGCGTTGCAGACTACAACCTAAGCACACACATGCGGATGCGTATTGCTAACTAGACTACAAACCTGAATTGTTGTCTGCACGTCCCATGAACTGCACGAGATTGTCCGTATCGACCCTCTCGTATGACCCCATGCTCCTACAGGATGGATGCATTGGATATTGGTTTGTTTATGCCTCTAGCTAACGACCGTGCATGCCGTGTGATAATGCTACCAATAATCTCTCATGAAATCATTTACGGTGTAGTTCTCTTCCCCTACTCCCTTTGTAACACGCGACATGCATTTTCCCTGATTCCCGTGAAAATTAAATTGTTCTCTGTAAAACAAACTCTATAAAATGAGAGGTGCTTCTATGCTCTTCCTCCTAATACAAGTTGCACAAATCTTGAAGCAAACGAAGGGGTAAGTAATCCTCATCTACCATTCATTCATGCTTTAATATTTGTGCAACTTTAAAAAAGAAGAGCATAGAAGCACCTCTCAACCTATAAAATTCCTCTTACATTCTAAATGGAATGGACCCTGATACTTGAAAAACCTTGTAGAAGTTGTGAAGACCCATATAGAAAATGTAGGATTAAAATCCCATGGAACTATGTGTTTGAATTACATAACCTTATACATGCTGCGTGCCTTAACAGTTACATGGACTACAACATGCAAGCTTTGTCCAACCGTTAGTTATATATGTAGGATGATTTTGGTCACTCTTTTTTTTTTTCTCCTTTCGAGACGTGAGAGCATGAATTTTGGCTCAAATCTTCAAATACGTACACGCATGGCCGTGAGGCACAAATTTCTTGTCCGATGGTATATATTTGCCCCCTAATTAAATGCGTACTTTTCCATTAGAGGCCTCTGAATGAGAAACATATTCAGCTGGCCCTACATCATAACAACAGTGACAGCACAAGCTAATATGCGCTATGCGGCCCATGCCTGCCCCAAATCAACCGATATGCATGTACAACCAAGGTTTCAAATTTCGTTTTTGGTTCACATCTTGTCACCCTCTGAAATCCAAAATTTTAACGAGATTTTGAAATTTCGAACGAAATTCGAATGAAATTCAAAAAACAAAATTCAAATCCAATTTTGTTAAACAAAATTTCTGAGATTTCGGTATTTTCACCGAAATCTCTGTGGAAAATGAAGGGATCTCGGCAATTTTGAAACCACTGTGAAGGGATGGAGGCTGACGAAGTCGACAAGGAGGAGCATCGGGTCGGACGAGGAGGAGGGTGAGGGAGAACGCGGCGAGGGGGAATGCTCGGAGGAGGGGTGGTGCCGTTCGACCGAGGGTGGCGGATCTAGCGAAAAGGCGAAGGCGGCGCTCAGACGGGCAGTCGGATGCGCGAGGACGGGTAGGGATGAGCTCGGACCGGCGCGGCGCTAGGAGGCATGGGGCCCGGCATAAAGCGGGTACACGGGGGGCATGGCGGGGACGGGAGCGACCGCACAAGGCAGGGATGACCGGACGACGCCTGGATTAGGATTAGTGTTAAGGAGGCACCTAGGCCAAGTAGGCTGTGGATTAATGGGCTGAATCCAGTCGTTAAAACATGAAATCCGGCCCTATAAGTGATCATCTCGGCCCAAATGGACGAAATTTTGCTGAAATTCACCGCAAAACCGTAGCAATTTAAAATTTTCAATTTTATTTTATTTTGCCGGGATTATAAATCTCATAAGGGGCCGAAATCCGAGATTTCACCAAAATCTCGTGAAATTTCGCTAGGATTTTAAACCTTGGGTACAACACACAAATTACAACCCTTTCCCTCTCTTTTCTTTCTTTCTTGTTTCACATGTATATCCCCACAGGCTAGATGTGCACCAAACCGAAATTTTACAGACGATCCTCCACCCTCCCACATGATGAGCCCATGAAAACCAGTCCCCTATGTAGCCCTCACCAAAGTACAATGTTGAGGAGTAGAATTGATTTAGGCTAGGTTCCACTCAGAAGCTTTGGTTTTTTTCCACTTCATTTTTTTTTTGGCAAGTTTGGTCTTTATCTAAATAAAATTATAAATCTAGCTCCCTTTTCGACCGTCGTAGGTACATACCACGCTTGACATGTCCATCTACCATGCTCTATACCGCAGTATGTGACATGTGTTGCCTTCTAATCCTTTTGCAATAAAAAAGGACCGGAAATTACAATGAAAGTCAAATTTGCAAAAATATGAGGTCAAAAATAAAAGGGGCAAAAACTCTTCCACTCAAAGGACCCAAAGGATAAGAGGAAAACTGTTTCTATATATCCGCTACCCTTCATCCACTCCATAAAGCCAACAGGTGAGTGGTCTAGCGTGGTGCAAAATTAAAAGAGGACAGGTCTATACTACTGTTGACCGTTGAGTACTACATTGATGAGCAGCTAGTGTTACGTACCTTGTTAGCTCACACACAGTAAAAACAAGAACCAGTTCCCTCCTTAGTCCATTGCAGTACAATATACGTGTCTACATCCCTAAGCTAAGCTAGTATCCTAAGGAACCAACCACTATATAAAAAGCTCGAACATACCGGCCGGCACCAAATAGGCCAAGGACCTGGTGAGGTCTCTCGCTCGCCCGCCTGTTCGCCCGTGTTGTAAACTCGGAACACATCAACCCAGGTTTTCTTCTTCTTGCCGCGACCTTACGGGCTAGCCTAGAGAGCCAGCTCGGCGCAGCGGCCGGCGGTGAGGTAGCGCAGCGAGCGCGCGGGCGGGAGAGGGGGGGGGGGGGGGGGGCGCAGGCGGCATGGACACCATCCGGTGCTGCATCGCGTGCATCCTGCCATGCGGCGCGCTGGACGTGGTGCGCATCGTGCACTCCAACGGCCGCGTGGAGGAGATCAGCGGGCCCGTGCTCGCCGGGGAGATCATGAAGGCCTACCCGAAGCACGTCCTCCGGAAGCCGCCGTCCACGTGCCCCGCCGACGGCGGCGGCGGCATCGTCGTCCAGAAGCCCGTCATCGTGCCGCCCAATGCCGAGCTGCAGAAGGGCAAGATCTACTTCCTCATGCCCGTGATGGCCCCGGCAGCGCCGGAGAAGGCCTCGGCGCAGGCGCAGGCGCCTGCAGCCGCGGCGGCGAGGAGGCGGAGGAGGAGGAAGGAGGCCGGCGGCCACGCTGCCGGCAACACGGCGGCGTCGGCGTCGGCGGGCGGCGCAGGGGGCGAGAAGGAGCGGCTGCTGGCCAACGAGAGGTACCTGTCGGAGATCATGAAGGAGAAAGCCTCGACGGCGAGGGATCGGCGGCGAGGGCGCGTGGCCGTTTGGCGGCCGCACCTGGAGAGCATCACCGAGGATGACCTGTAAACAAACAAGGTGTTTGTTTCCACTTTATTTTTCTTCTTGTATTTTCCACTCCAACGGCCGCGTGGAGGAGATCAGCGGGCCCGTGCTCGCCGGGGAGATCATGAAGGCCTACCCGAAGCACGTCCTCCGGAAGCCGCCGTCCACGTGCCCCGCCGACGGCGGCGGCGGCATCGTCGTCCAGAAGCCCGTCATCGTGCCGCCCAATGCCGAGCTGCAGAAGGGCAAGATCTACTTCCTCATGCCCGTGATGGCCCCGGCAGCGCCGGAGAAGGCCTCGGCGCAGGCGCAGGCGCCTGCAGCCGCGGCGGCGAGGAGGCGGAGGAGGAGGAAGGAGGCCGGCGGCCACGCTGCCGGCAACACGGCGGCGTCGGCGTCGGCGGGCGGCGCAGGGGGCGAGAAGGAGCGGCTGCTGGCCAACGAGAGGTACCTGTCGGAGATCATGAAGGAGAAAGCCTCGACGGCGAGGGATCGGCGGCGAGGGCGCGTGGCCGTTTGGCGGCCGCACCTGGAGAGCATCACCGAGGATGACCTGTAAACAAACAAGGTGTTTGTTTCCACTTTATTTTTCTTCTTGTATTTTCCCTTCGGGTTTTATTAGCTTCTTGCTTTCTCTTTTGTTAATTCTTCTGCTTGCCCTTTGGCTTTTATTTTTGCCCTTCTTTCCCCGGCCCGCCTCCTTTATTAGAGCATCCTCCTCCTCTCCCCTGCTCCTTTACAAGGTGAATGATGTCTTTGTGAAGAAAAGATACAATTTTTGCTACGCTACACTCTTTACAGTACGAGTGGATTTAAGTTAACTAGCAGTGGCCATCACTCTCCCGTACAATTTGATTAATCGTGCAAAAACATATATAGAAAAGAGGTGCAGATCGCACCGACAGATGGATCTTCTTCCCCTGCTTTTCCGGTACACACCCCATGCTCACTCACACGCTCACACTGGCTGGGTTGGGAACTCCAGTTCTCCAGTCCCGTTTCTTTCTTTCTTTCTTTCTTTCTTCTTCTTCTTCTTCTTCTTCTTCTTCTTCTTCTTCTTCTTCTTCTAGAGATGTACTCACTCCTACCACTGCCAACTGTGACTTTGATATTGGTGGGAAATTTTAGTATTCCGTGCAGCGGCCTACATTCCTTCCAAACTTCGCTCCTTCTTTTGTTCTGACAGACTGACAGGGGGGAGAGAGAGAGAGAACGGAGAATTGGAGAGAGAGAGAGAGAGAGAGAGAGAGAGAGAGAGAGAGAGAGAGAGAAGGAGAGCTGCACAGAGCAGGACCCTCAGTGCACGTTGTCCTGATCATGATGAGCATATGAAAGTTCTGAGCGCTAGCAATCAATGAGTAGGCCAATCATTGCCAGCGAGGCCCCATTCCCCCCTCCACTACCACCAGCAGCTCCTCCAGCTTTAAGCGCTGTGGTGCCACTGCCTGCCATGCCATCGATCGACGACGCTTACTCATCACCCAACAACCGCTGCAACAACCGCTGCCGCTAAAAACTAATGGGATTAAGGATAAACCCGGCCTCTAATGGAGCCGATGACGCATTTGCGAGTGCACGCCTGCCTGCCTCCGAGTTCTCTGTCCCGGTCTCGCGTTGATGCGTTAGGAGCTTCTCTTTTAACCTTCAGTGATTAATTTCTGCAGCATATGAGTTATGGTTTGTTGCTAGGAGTAGCTATACTCTACATGCTAGCTAGTACACGAGTGCTCCTTTTCAGTTTTTTTCACTAAAAAGAAAGAAGCAAAGTAAAGCTTCCTCCTTGCGGCGTTATGGATTGGACATAAAGATGGGCACGCACAGTGTTTCCTCCTGGCTCCTTTCTTTTCAATCAAACGGGAGGAAGATCACTCGCCAACCTTATCGATCTAAGGATGTCTTACTTGTTCGTCCCACAAATCAGTGAAGAGCACGTGGACGTTACGTACACCGGAACATATATATCTTCCGTAGGAGCGATACTAATTGTACAAAGGATATATACAAACAATCAACTCGATCCTTAATTTGATTTGTTCATGCATGAGGCCTTTTGAGGATGTTCATGGATTAGTTAGAAGGAAGGGTATATATATGATGCTGAATCATCACTGGTTGTACTCGATCCATTAGAGTGTGGATATTATGTATACACAGTTACACACGCAAAATAAATAAACAACTCCACTACTACTAGACTTATAGTGCTAGTCTTGCTGAGTTAAAATGGAGTTTGTAATTTAATACTATTTTGTTGGGGATGTCCACACTGCATGCATGATTATGTTTCAACCATCTCCACGCACTCGGTTTGTTTAATTAATCGTTCTTCCCCAGGAGAATGCTGCTTGTGATTTCTACTGTAGTGGATTTCTAAGCTAACTTGTAGCCCTAACGGGGTGCATAATTAGTAGTTTAGCCTCTTCAACTGGTGCGCCGCTAGCTAGCCCCACATGCAGATGCAGTTCCCCAATCCAAGCATAACCAAATTGCAGAAATCTTGCATAATCATTGCTTCAGAATTCGCAGAATGATTGTACAATTAATAAACTTTAATTGGCTCATTCTTCTCCAGACACAGAAGCTACCTTTAATTTGCTGTAACGGAATGAAGGTTCATTTATTTCTTCTGTTTAATTAAGACCTCACCAGTTAACTAATTAAGTTGCCATGATCAGCTCAGGTGTTGAGGTAAACTGGGTGTTTTTTTTTTCTCTCTCTTTTTGAGTGGTGCTTCTATATGTATCACCTCTAATTCAGGTTTCATAAATTTTGAAGTAAGTAAATGGGTAAGTAATCACTATCTATCCTTCATTCATGTTTTAATAGTTATGTAAGCTTTTAAAAAGTGATGCCTAGAAGCGTAGAAGTATGCCTCTTTTTTCATTATTCGCTAAAAACTATTAGAAAACAACCAGTAAGCCGCAGCTGTTGCATCACACTGCTAAACCATGCATGCATACACACCATGATGGGAATTGGGAAGGCAAACAATTCCATAATGACCTATCAGTTAGCTAGCTTCGTGTGTGTGTATATATATAATTTCATACTCTTAGGAGTATGTAATCCCTACGCTCCTGTATATAGACTAATAATGTTAAGCAAGTGAAAGCATATTTCATAAGTGGAAGTTGTTAACTGGTTCCTCGTGATTAGGAAGTTGTTTTTATCCAAATAGAGATAGGAAGTACATACACCTGGGAGTACAAAACGAGCTTCATATATATATAGGCTTGTGAAGTTGTGATGTCTAAATTTGTAGTGGCAAGTGGTATGGTGGGGTAGAGCTTTGATGCAGATAAAAGAGACCTTTAAGCATATGGCAAGCTAAAAAAGAAATAATTGAGTGAATGCATGCATGTGTCCATGAGCTCTTTTCAAGTGGGAGTAGATGTTTAACTCAACAGTAGGCACCCTAGCTTTGATTGGTTGTGCTACTACCTCCTATCTCATGCCAACGACATGTAACCGGAGCGTGAAGGTGCCGACCTAATCAGTATAGTTAAGTTCATTAGTTGGCTTGGAGGGGATCTTGTGGCTAATCAGCGAGGCTTTAGCTCGGTTGCCAACTTAAAAGCATGCGAGTGTGCATGGATGCATGTGTGCGCAAGTGACCTGTACATGCTTGTGTGGGATATATAATCGTGTGTGCATTCTTGTGTGCGTGTGTTTGATCATGTTGAGATAGTACTAGATAGGAGCGGAAGGAGGCGTGTACGTGGCCCGTGGCTGCAGGGACCTGGAAAAAGTATTGCTGATCTAGGCTTTCAGTGGGCCGATCACTGCTCCTTTATATATGTACGTATGCAAAGCCATGGAGCACAAGCACCATCATGGCAATCTTCCATTATGCACACAAGTTCACAGGTCACAACCTCTCTCTCTCTCTCTCTCTCTCTCTCTCTCTCTCTCTCTCTCTCTCTCGGTCACCTTTTGGTGTCAATTCTCAAATTGGAGCTCATGTGCCCGAATGGCTTTTTGGCAAAAAGCTGAAATGCTCAACTGCTTCCAGGTAAAAGTGGCCACCAAACCAATCTCAGAGAGCAATTGGATGAGCCTATTATTACCTACTAAGCTCAGTGATCGATCGATATGACATGACAGCGCCGCTAATTAGCGTAAGTTATCCTCGTTGCGCCCCCGTTCTTTTTGTTGTCCTTTTTCTCCTTCTCTTCTTTTTCCACGTAGTGTTCTACTACTACTACTGCTATCCTGGAGTATTGCTAGCTACTTCCTAAATTCCCTATAATTTTGCAAGCGAGATCTATGTATCTGTGCAAGGGCAAGACAAACACTATATAAGAAAAGTGTGACTCGACTTGAATCTGAGGCTACTAGTGAACGATTGGCTAAGAACTGAAAATACTGATGTCTCCAGGCCAGTGACGAGTGATGAACGATTGGCTGATTAGTTGTCGGTTTTTTGGGGCGAAATTGTGGTTTAGTATACACCATCCACTAGCATTGCCGGGCGAAAGATGGCTGATCTTTCAAGTTTTGATCGAGTCTGAATATTGAAAAAGGAAAATGCGCTTATACGGTCTGTATGGCAATTCCATATATCCGCCGGTTCTTTGCAGTGAACTGCTTACCTCGTGGTTTGGTGTTCCCCTCACGCAACGCAACAGATTTTCGTCTTCAGTTATAGAAAACCTGTAGTTTTTGTCAGAGGAACATCTTTCGCTAGTAGACTACAGTTAGCCCCGGGGTCGAATTAGAGTTTTATGAGATATAGTATGAACATGTACGGTTTTAAAAATGAAGAGGATAAATCTTATAGAGAAAACCAAAATAACGATGTTGAAGCAGCCATGATAAAAGAGAAAAGGTTTGACAAAGCCAGCCGTAAATTCTCTAAACACAACCTCAAAATAGTATAAGGGATTGTTATTCTCTCACAACATTTGAAAATATTTGGATACTTGCTCTATACAAAATTTAGTGCTAAAGAATAACCTAGCATCTAATCCTCTTATGCATCTTTTGCTTTAGATGAGTTGGCTTGTGGCTACGGTTTCGAAAACTGACAAAAACCGACCTTAAATTCAAATTCAAAATTTGAAAAAAATTATCAAAAAAATCCTTAAAATTAGTAATAATAGCTTTATGACCTTTGGTGTGAATATTTTTTTTGAAAAAAATAAAGCTTAAAGACGTTTTTAAGCCATTCAAAATGTAGAAAATAGAAAAGGCAAAAAGAAGCCTGGCCTATAGGCTTCAGCCCACAACCCAGACTGGCTTTGGGCCTCTGGCCCACCCCGGCCAACAAAGAAAGGCAGCACATGGCACATGCTATCGATGCTCAAACAGACAACTTCATACCATCCAAAAATTCTCCATCCTCTCCACTCTCAGTCGGCGTCGCCTTCACTTAGATCTAACCACCGTTCGCCGTCATTCTGCCGTCCAAGCCGCAATTTTCGAGCGGTAAACCCTGAAAACCTCGCGGTTTGAGCGAAAATCGAAGCCTTCGGAGAATTTCGAGCTCTTCAGCGAATTTCGCGAAATTCTCTCGGTTTTCTCTCGATTTTTGCTTGGTTTTTGTCAATTTTCGCTAGGTACCTGGAACTATGTCTTGTTCATGCATGTATTTGCATTTTAATTGGTTGAAAAATTGGCATGTAATGCTCACTGTGGTCATGCCGAAATGGTGACCTAACAATATTTGTTCATGAATTTTTAGTAGCAATATTTGTTCAAGTATGTCAAGTAGTAATATTTAATTCAACATATTTTTGTAGCAACATTTGTTCAATTATATTTAGTAGCAATATTTGTTCAAATATGTCAAGTAGCAATATTTGTTCGATTATGTCAAGTAACAATATTTGTTGAAATATATGTAGTAGCAATATTTGCACAATTATATTTAGTAGAAATATTCGCCGAAGTATATTTAGTGAGTGACATTTGTTCAATTATATTTAGTAGCAATATTTGTTGAAGTATATTTAGTACCAATATTTGTTCAATTATATTTAGTAGCAATATTCGTCAAAGTATATTTAGTAGCAATGGACGACACCTGCAAATGGTACTATTTGTTCAAGCAGTGATATTTATATGTGTGCTTAATTTTATTGTTTTCTATTAGTAGATGGCATACAATGTCGACGTGGTGTGGGAGCACGGCGAGGAGTTGGGTGTTGGATTTCGATGCAAGAACTATCTCAAAGAGAAGAAAGGATGTGGTACAACCTGACTGAAGGAGATTGGAGAGTTTCTTGATCATGCCCCAGTCATTCAAAGTACAGGAAAAATCTCTTGATGGATATACAACTCGTCCAAGCTTCATGTTATATATGATGAAGAAGTATATTAGAGGCGAGTTGATCAAGTGGAATGCAACTCATTTCTCCACACTTATATGAACGCCGGTAGTACATTCTTCTCTTAACACATTATTTTGCAGTTGCACATACGTTACATACTTATACTTACATGTTTCGATTCACTTCATGTAGCTGCCGCCTTAAATCCCCAGACTGTCTATGCTTACGGCACGAATAGCAGCTTCTTGCCAAATCTCCTGGATGACTTTGAAGCGCTTGCTGATGATACTGATAGTGTCGCGCATGCTCTTCGTGACATCGACATTTTCAAAATCAAGGCTGAATCGTTCTCAAGTGCTCAGCTGCGAGGATGGCACAAGATGGCAAAATATCCCCTGGTATTTTCTTTATATCATCTTAAATGTAATGGTACTCTTGTTGGTACTTACTGTTCTATTCATTAACTTGCGGCACATTGGTGGAATGTTTCGGTTTAGAAACACCCATCCTTCAGCGGTTTGCCCTATGTCTCGTGTCGCAATGTGCATCTTCTAGCGGATGTGAGCCGCATTATGTTGGGAGTGATTACTCCACTGAGAACAGGGACCATCGGAGCCCGCTATACCAAGAGTCCAATGATAGCAGCTCCAAGATGAACACCGATGGCAGTGAGTTCAGTGGTTATGCCTCCATACCTCCCACGCACCAATCAGAAGAGTAGCGTGCCATTGAATTTACAGGGGAGTTGCAATTCACTCATGCAATACAGGACAGAGACCATGGCGCTCACCAATTATAGAGGACGACTACGGGAGGGAAGGGAAAGGACACACCACAAGATATCTCTAGCTCTTATGGCGTCACCGAGATGCAAGGGAACTATGGCTCATATGGCAGCTATGATTATGCCATACCCGATGCTCATGTACAACCTCTCACCCAATGAGTCTATGAGTGACACGACCTTGAGTTTTATGTAATGTTGTACTAACAATGGCAAACAACAAGTACATAGATAGAGCAAAGCTGGCACGATTACAAGGCAGAATTGCTCACTACATGACGATTGGCTTTAATGTCCACCGAGGAATACAACATGGCCAACCAAGTATACATGCAACAATACCACCCGTAGCCCTGAAGGTAATGTTTCATTTGCATGGTTCATTACATTGCAAGTTGATTTTTTTACTAACATAGCGTCCATACAGGTCCAACATAGTATTTGTGTAGGAAGGACAACAAAAATATGCCTAATTTACAACTTCAAATGAAAGGTATCGAAATGTGAATTGTATTAATATGTGAATGGTATTGGTATGTCATTATGTGAATACCTATTTTTGCACTTGTTGGATTGATATGTGAGTAGTATTGAAATAAAAGATTATTTGTTGACATATTATTGCCAAATGCCTACTTTAAAACTTGCAATTATCTAAAATATAGCAAATGTCATGTCAAAATTTTTTCATATTTAGGAAAGATCATGCCGTAATTTTTTTTGTACTTTTTTTTATATATATTTATAACATTTTTCCTTTTTTTGGTCTTTAATAGTTTTTTACAAATTTTACAACCGGTCTTCCATTGAGAATCATCGATACAGCTCGCCATTTCTTCCATTATCTCATAAATAAATAAATGATTGGTCTTTAAAAAGAAAGAACAACCTTTTTGACGAATGGAAGATCCTATAAAATGAAGAGTCCCAACCCCAAGTTTTCGTCCATCAATCCAGAGCTCAAGACAACTGCGATACTTAAATCGCTCAAATAGCATAGCAATAAATAAATCATCAAAATTATTTTATTTTAGATAGAAGAAACATTTCTTCTATCTAAAATAAAATAATGACCCTTTTATCCAAATCCAATTTGCATCGATAAAATAAATCCAAATTCCAGTAGTAGATGAATAATTGCAAATTTTTATGTGTACGAGATTAGAATAACTTCAAAATAACTGACATAATTTTATATTTTTCCTAATCAGAAAAATAGCCCGAATTAAAGGGAGAGATTCGTTAAAGATTATCCACCTAATCTCACTCTTTCTGGGCAGTAGGTTGGTTTCCTTCTACCACAACTGTCCATGACAACCATAGGACCGTGTAGGGTAATGGCTTTTGCACAAAGATTTAAAAGATCAAAGCTTTTCCTCCAAGTATCAACTGGTCCTTTTTTTTTGCAATTTTTCTTGATTTTTTTTGTCAATTTTTCCTGTTATTTTTCAACTGTCATCAGTTTTTGCCCCTCAAATTTTGAGCCTTTTCGAGCGGGGTTTTCATCCAAAAACCGTGAAAATCGCTCGACGGTTTAACCAGATTTCAAAGTCGTTTGAATTTTCAAGCCGTTCGATTTTCAACAAATTTCAAGTGGTTTGTCGTGAATTTCGGTACCGCCGGGTCATCGAAATCCGAGCTTGAAACTGTATTGTTAACCCTGCTTGTGGCTTCATGGTTGATTGAGTTTTCTATGACCACCTTATGGGTTTATATAGCTTCCTTAGTCCTCCAAAACAAGTAGGAATGTTACTATGAAAGAAAGTAGGAATTATAATCCTATTATGATTCATCTAGCATACTTTTTTAAATCTTAAAAGACTATCTATGAGTCACCATAATTAAAAAGTACTATATCAACATCTCCAAGTCGACTAAATATTTTCATATGTTCCCATTAATACTTATCGACTGTTATGATATAGATAGAATCCTAGTTTAAGTTTGGAAGGACTCTATCTATTGGTGGGAGAATCAAAATCTATCTCCTATTGGTTTTGCTTTATATTGGGCACCCTTGTACAGAGAGATTTTTAATCTAATAAAGAGATAGCTTTGGCCCCTACTTTGTGTGTGCTCCTTGTTGTTGCTCTTGTGTTTTTGTGGCGTGTTGTTGATTGATCGAGGGTAAACAACTATGTTTTACAACACGTTATCAGTACGAAGCTCTTGATCAATTTGACTTGATCATATATCCTTCTTTGTTCTTTGCAAATAGATCAATCTTGATTTTCTTGATACTAATCACAGATTGATTTATGATTGTTTCACATGCTATTTGTACGGGAGATCATCTTGTCAACACAAGGAACGAAGCCGCTCAATGTTGCTCCGATTCAAGCCATGCGTCTGTGACATGCAAACTCCACCGAATCAGCCTTCAATCAAGCAACATGTGCACACTCATCTAGCGTACATAGATGCATAGATCGGCAACTAATATACGTATGCATATAATACATGCATAAATTAAGGTATGTATGCATATAATACAAGCATAGATTAAGGTACTATAGAGTTCCTATTCATCAATGGAAAACATAGAGAAAATGTTCGTCCTACCCGAAGTCACCGCAGATGCACCAGCATCCACGCCACGCTTGCTGCCGCCACTACCACGCACTGTTGGCACCACCCTTGCCCAAGCCAGCCAGCCGCCTCTCGCGTCCTCGCCGTCGGCCGCGAGCACACGCACTCGAGCTGGCTAGCTGCCGCTCGCGTCGTTGCCCACGGTCGTGCTATCAATGCTCGCCGCGCCTAAGCTGGCCACTGCCATGCACCATGGTGCCGATCTATCGTCGCATCCATCGGCCCAGAGTCACGTGCCTTGCATGCGCGGTTAAGTACCCAGCGGGGCCTCCATGACCGCACGCGCCAGCGGCGACCCAGCGACCAATAGCACCCTTGAGTGTGCCACGACTGCCATAGCCTACGCCCGACCACTGTTGGACCTCGTGCCCAGCCGCATCACCATCCGTAGCCTCCTGCCGCGCCGCCCGCCTAGTGGCCTGCCACCATGCCGCCAGCTCTTGCGACCACTCGCCTTTGCGCCCGCAGTTGGCCAACCGTCTCGCTACCGCACTCGATGACGCCAGCCCTCGCTCACTCGGAAGGCAGTGAACACCCACGCGACGCGGCCCTCAACTCCCGCATGGCGACGGGGACGCTTGCAACGCTGGCGACGGTAGACGTTGACCATCCTCACTCGCTCGCCCGAAAGGCGGCGAGCTCCCACGCGATGTGGCCCCTCCACTTCTGTGCGATGGCGGTGGTTCAGCCCTCTAACTCCCAGGTAGCGGCGGAGCCATCAATGGTGGCGGCCAAAAGAATCGCGCGAGGGAGATGGCGCCCAGGGTTTTGGGAATGGGCTATGGGGCCCATTAGGGCCGAACCGGGCCGATGGATTTTCAATATAAAATCAAATCAAAATCAAACAAAAATTTTACAGTTAGACCCTTAGGATTTACTGTAATTTCAAAAAATAATTAATAAACCCTAAAAATTTATAAAAAATCCTAGAAATTATATTTCTGGGTATATGGACTTCCTTACTTTTTGTTGAACCTTGGTATTAGCACATATTGGAAGTTACATACCCATATATTTATTCTTATAGCATTATGCCATGTTTAATATGTGCTAAAATTTAACTTTCTGTCATTAAGTAATTCGAAAAATTGCTTAACCATTAACGAAAAATGATAGAAAAATTTAAAAAAATATGTATGACACATTGATAGTGTCATGTTGCTATATTTATTTTATTAGAATTATTTCATATTAAATTCATGTTGGAATTTGTGTTTCTGCTATCAAGTAATTCTGAAATTGTTTGGTAACTAATAGAAAATTATAAGAAATGCTGGAAAAAATTTTATATAGCATATTGAAAGCTCTATATCTCTGGAGTTATGGTCCTAGCATAAATCCATATTGAAATTTAATAATATGTTATTTGGGAATTCTAAAAATTGCTTAAATAATTAGCAGAAAACTAGGAAAATTGCTTGGAAAATTTTAGATAATTATCTATTGAATAGATATAGACCAAGCTTTACTAATTTAATATAGAGCATGTAATATAATGATTTTACTAGTAGCAATTTTGCATAAATAGAAATATGGTATGTCGGACATCGCATAGAGGGAATTTATCAAGCTTGCCCTGAATGGCAACAATTACCTTACCCAGACAATGAATACTAAGATTAATATGGCAGCTCAACCTTTTGGAGCCACTGTTTCCCAGCCTAAAGCTGCTACCCCTACTCGTCTCAAAGCCACCAAGTGTACGACTATACACTTCCTGTGGTATCATCTTCATACGGACCTGAAGACCGAATATTTGATGGAAGAGGGCCAGCTAGTACTTTTGAATTCCCTGAATGAAAAATATATAACCATCAAAGATCCATCCTATTGCCAGAAGCACAGCGTGAAGAGATCCTCCCTCGGTTTCATGATTTTAAAGGCTGTGGCAGCATATAACTCTGCAATGCATAAGCTTGTTACTAAATAACGTTATGTAACCAGAAAGTTGCTGTCGATGTTTTGGAAATAGGTCCCCATCGAGCTTACTTGTTACATGAGGGATCAACACAGACCCCTTTTTCGATGAAGGGTTTGCGTTTGGAGAATGCTTGAGAGACACAGGATACTCGGAAAGTGGACATGGGTATATACTGGTTTGGGCCTCCCACAGCAGAGATAATAACCCTACTCCAGAGGTTTTACTATTAATGTCGAACTCTTACATGAAGGTTCGTGTGTGCGTGTATTGCTTTCTGCTTATCGTGCGTATGTACTTGCATGGCCCCCGTTATCCATTTACCCGGGGGTACTTATAGATTACAAAATATCTGTCATAACTGCAACCGAATAATGCGCACTTTACTGCATTAACCGTGGCTGCAACTGAAGCCTTGATTCTCGCCACGTTCCCGTTGTGGGTGTAATGGTTCTAGATCGTGGCATAATAATCGCTATTTAGACGTTATGGGGCAAACACGATCTTCCGATCATGCTCGAGGAGTTCCTCAGCTCTGCCCGATGTTTCCGAGCTCGCATGCTCGCGGGCGAGCTTGGGTGCTCATGCGCGAGCATTGGGCCTAGTCCAGTCGGGCGGACCAGCCGGCTAGACTATCCAAGGGTCCTCCTTGGGAACATCATTCAAGGGCATGTATGGTCGGCCGAAACAGGCTGCTGGAGTACAACAGTCTTTATGGAGATTATCCAATCCCCGACAGTTACTAATGTTAGAATGGTCGACAAGACATGATGCACCTTCCACCCCAATATGAGGATACTGCTATAACAATATTGTCATGCCAAGTACCAGAAGCACTCCGAGCTTATATGTATTTTGCTAGAAGCAAAAAAGTGCTATGAACTTCTAATGAAGAATCATCATGTACTTCTAATGAAGAATCATCATGTACTTCTAGTGAAGAATCATCATGTACTTTCTAATGAGAGTCTTGCAATGCCTGATACACATGCAAATGCTCAGCAGGCTAGCAATAGCTATGACTGCAGAAAGGGCCAAAGGAATAAAGGGGATAAGTGGAAGAATGACAGATCAGATAAGAAAAGAGGTAATCTATAGTGGAAAAGTAAAGGTAAAGGGGCAGGGGCTTCCAGAAGCAAGACTCAGCTAATAAGGCTGCAAACCCTGAATAACCCTATTTTAGGTATGGATGCACTGACCATTGTTTGTGCAATTATCGCATCCCGAAGTATATGATGGACCTTTACATGAAACCCACTGAAAAATTAATAAGACCTGGGGAAACAATGTTAAACTATACTTCACCGTTTAACCTGTTAATGGATGTAGTGACCGCATATTTATATGGGTCACTGGAAACATACATTTATATGAGAATCCCTGAAGGGGTTAAAATTCTGAATCCTAATAATCGCAACATGTATAGCGTAAAACTGAAGAGATCACTATACGTATTAAAACAATCGGGGAGAATATGGTACAACTGACTTAGTGAGTTCCTCCTGAAGAAGGGACATTATCCTTATGTGTTCATAAAGAAATCCCAGAATAGATTCTATATCATCTCAATATAAATCGATGAACTGAATATCATCAGACCCACAAAGGAAATAAAGGAAGCAAGCACTTACCTTACGATGGAGTTTTGAGATGAAAGCTTTGGGTAAAGACAAATATTGCTTAGGCCTGCAGCTAGAGCATTTTCAAGAAGAAATTTTTGTACACTAGTCTATCTATACAAAGAAAGTATTGGAAATATTTAATATGGATAAATCTCATCCTTTACAGACCCCATGGTTGTGAGATCCCTTAAAGCGAATAACTACCCTTTTAGACCAAGGATGGACAAAGGGAAAGTCTTAGGACCTGAAGTCCCATACTTATGTATCTTGCGAATTGCACAATGCTTGATATTGCATTCGCAGTAAATTTGTTAGCAAGACACAGTGCAGCTCTAACTAGAAGACATTGGGCCAGTGTTTAGACTTTGCTCATATACCTCCAAGGTAAATCAAGATCTTGGATTGTTTTTCCAGAAGAACCAAGACTTAACCATGGTGGAATATATGGATGTTGACTATCTGCCTGATTCCCAAAATGCCAAATGTAAGACTGGTTTTGTATTTTTCTGAGGTGGTTCAGTCATTTCTTAGCGGTCTTTTAAGCATACATTAGTAGTTACTTCTACTAACCACTCAGAGATTATTACTTTATATGAAACCTCACGAGAGTGTGTTTGGCTGAGATGTATGATTAACCATATCAAGAAGTCATATAGTCTTAATACTGTCAATACCCCTATAATTATCTATGAATATAATATTACTTGTGCTACACAAATGCAAATGGGTTATGAAAAGAGAAATATCACGAAGCATATTACCCCTAAATTTTTCTATCATCATGAACACCAAAAAAATGATGAGGCAAAGATATTACAATCTAAGTCGTGTGAAAATCTGTCATCATGAACTTCAGAAGAACTCCAGAAGAATGATGAGACAAAGATACCATCATGTACTCTTTTCTCCATCCCTTTTTTCCCACTAGGTTTTTGGGTGGAGTTTTTAATGAGACGTGCATTACGCGGTATTCACCCAAGGGGGAGTGTTATGATATACATAGTATCCTAGTCTAGGTTTGGAAGGACTCTATCTATGAGAGGTGCTTCTATGCTCTCCCTCCTAATACAAGTTGCACAAATCTTGAAGCAAACAAAGGGGTAAGTAATCCTCATCTACCCTTTATTCATGCTTTAATATTTGTGCAACTTTAAAAAGGAAGAGCATAGAAGCACCTCTCCTCTATCTATTGGTGGACGAATCCAAATATATTTCATGTTGGTTTTGCTATATATAGGGCACCTCCTTATACAGAGAGATTTTTAATCTAATAAAGATAGAGCTTTATCCCCTACTTTGTGTGTACTCCCTGTTCTTGCTCTTGTGTTTTGCGGTGTGCTGTTGATTGATCGTGGGTGAATAACCATGTTTTACAACATTGACAACAATGAAGTTTAGTGGATCATGGCAAAACAATATCAACAACCAATGGGCATCCCCATCCTATGTCTCTCTCCCCCCTAAAAAAGAGAGAGAAACAAATGGTTGGCATGCATACAAATGTTACGTTTTAGCCCCATTTGTGCGCTTGAATGGATCACTCGATGGATCTATGAAGCCGAAGGCCAACGTTGAATTGGAGCAGAAAACTACTTTCAGGCCCAAGTGATTCAGCTGCAACATGGGCTTACACTTTCTTCTCTTTTCTGTCTTCTTTTGGGCGCAGCTAACATCGCCGAGGCAGCAGTGTGAAGAAGGATTTTGCTCATACGCCAGTGATGGAAAGAGGCCGGAACGAGTCCCAACTCCCACTTGCGAGTTGTGACGCACATATTCTCGTTCTACTTGCACCGAAAGTGGAATTGGAGCGACGTAAGCACCAACCCACAATGCCAGAGCTTCCCGGCTTGTTTTCAGGCCCTCTTTATGGAGCTTTAAGCCAGCTTCAGCTTATGAAAAGCTACCAAGTTTCCTCAGGTAGCTCAATTTTTAAGCGACTTTTGGCATAATCTAGAAGTCAATATAAAAGCTGAAAGTTGGGTTAGACCTGCTTTTGCAGTTTATTACTGAGAAAAATTAGCTATTTCTCAAACGATCTCCTATAAAAAGCTACAGTTACATTTCAGCTAAGAAAGCCAAAAAACAGCTTTTCAAAAAAGATAGCCAAACATGCCTATCCTCCCCAAGTTTTGCACTATGCTTGAGGAATTCTACCGCACATAGGGCTAGCAAAAAAAGCTATTAGGTTCCAATTAAAATTTCTTCGATTATAGTAGTTAATAGGTTCAAAATTAAAATAAATCAATTTCGAGTGAAAAAAAGTTAACATGGCTCGACTTAACAGTGGCTTGCTAGCTTAAATTGAAAATAACCACTTAAATGATAAATAAAATTATTTTACGTTGAACTATATCAATTTCAAAAGAAACTCGATAATAGCTCGTTAAGTTTGATAGCCAGCCTTAACCGCATAGGTTGCATGGGTCAGGGTTGAAAATCTCATTGAGATTTTGGAAATCTCTGCCAAAATCTTGGCTTTCGATGGGGTGAGATAATTTTTTAAAAAAAAACTTTCAATTTGCTACAATGTTTTGGGGATTTTTTTTGAGATTTTGGGTTTTTTGACCGAGATAATCACAAATTTGATCGGTTTTCATGTTTGTAGGACCAGATTTAGCATCAAATTTTTTGTGGTGAATTGTAATGTCTTTTCTAAGGAATACATGTTAATTTTTTGCAAATATATATATACACACACACACAAATTATGTTCATATTGACCAAAATTTTCACAAGGGGTTGAATAGGGCTGAAATTTTAGTCATTTCAGTCAAAATTTCGGTTTTGCCGGCTGCCAAAATGCTGGATTTAACTTTTTCCCTATTTTTACCAAATTTGAACTGAAATTCTAAAATATCACCTTTGGATTTTGGTCAGCCCAAGATGTGATTCAAAAATGAAATTTGTAACTTTGGCATGGGTTTGCTTTAGGTAGCGTAGGTGATTGACGACACTGGAAGGCGCGCGACACTTACTCAAGAACCTTCGCATCTCTGCGCATGTGCTCATGTAACTAACGGGCCCCTCTATAGAAGGTGGGAAAATTTTCCTATTTCTGTAAAAATTTGATGTAAATTTTTTTCGCTCCAAAGGACTGGTCTATGTTAGCATACTACGTATATTAAACTTGGAAAGATTCCTGGCTTCTCACGGCCTCCATGTCATTTTCTGTTGACGTGTTCACTCAGCGTGTGTCCATGTCGATGCTTTGAAAACCCCATTGATACGGCTTAAATAAAGTGTCCACATATCTCGCCTGCTAAGGCACCGTAGCGCAACGGCAACGCTTAACGACGCGAATGGCAGGTCGCACATTCAAGCCCACCCCTCTCGCGCCGGTGAGCGATTTTTTCCAGTCGATGTGTGGTGAACGCGTGAATCTTTGGTGCACTTTTTTTATGCAAAGGTCCTCCAGAAACTCCAAAATTACATCCAGACCCCCGAAAAAACTGGATATTGATTTTTTCTGTGTTTTCCTTACATAAAGGTGTAGGATCAAGGATAACCGACTATAGTGGGGTGAATAGGAGGTTTTAAAAATTCTCATTTTTAGTTGCAATAATTTAAACAAGTAATGCAAAATTTGAGAATTTTAACAATTAAGGTCTAAAAGCTCTAAGTTTCACTAAGTACACCAACAACCGAAATCTAAGCTTATTATATAATCCTATACCAAGGATCAATCACAGACTAAACTAGGAGTGTAAATTTCACAAGTAAACAAAAGAGGGCAAACCACAAAAGAGAATGACACTAAGATTTTTTCTGTGGTCTCGGAGACTTCTCGGTCTCCTCTAATCCACGTTGAGGAAGCTTGATTCACTCAAGTCGGCTCTTTGAGCAAATGAGCCTTCCCTCGATCACTCGTGGTAGCTCTTCCCCGCTCCGAGTAAGCGAGCTCCTTACCTTCACAAATACCGGGCCTTCTCACAAGCTCCTTTGATAAGGTCACCAACTTTCTCGCCCCCAACCATCTAAGAGGCAGCAAACTCCAAGAGAATAGAGTGATGACCCTTGCTTGAGGTTGATTCAAGTGTCTAATTGGCTCAAAAAATGAAGTGCACACTTAAATGTTTCTAACCCTCTCAAAGAGTAAATTTAATGAACAAAGGAGAGAAGAAACTTGCTAGAGCTCACAATATCATCAATGAATGTCCAAGAAACTCTAGAAATGTAAGTGTGGGGATATTTATAGCCCCACCAACAAATCCAACTATTGGGGGCAAACTCCTAAAAAATCCAGCATTTGCGGTACTACCAGCGTGCAAAGCTGGTAGTATCGCTCCATGCCCAATGGTCGAATCAGAGCATTAAATGCGATAGGTAAAAGCCATTATAGAAAATTCGGCACTACCAACACACAAATTGTGGTAGTACTGACTTTTGAAGTAAGATCAGCTTAGAAATGAGTCTTCTCTGTAAATTAACTACCGGTATACAATTTGCAGTACTACTAGGGTCTGGTTGTACCGACTATGACACTGCGGTAGTACCGGCCTTCAAAATACAGAGATCCCACCCAAAACACCCCTTTTTGTAAAATAACTACTGCTCTATTTTTCAGTACTACATGTCTCCAGTAGTACCGCTTTTTGTACTGTGATAGTTCTGGCTACAGAAAATTAGCAAAAAGGGATGCTTCGGTTAAAAAGCTACTGCTCAAATGATCATTGCTACTGCCATGTGGTAGTATGGCATTTTGCACTATGGTACTACCGGCCTAGAGAGAAGGAAATGAACACAATAAAGTCATTCTCGAAAAAAATATCTACCATTGTATAAAATCGGGTAGTACGCACTTGCGGTAGTACCGTGGTTTACATTACGGTACTGCCGGAAAACCTAAGAATGCAAACTGCTTTGAGATACAAGTCTAAATGCAACTCTAGATGATTTTTAAAAGGATTTTGAGCCAATTAATCTTGATCAACTCAAACTACTAGGCATCTCTCCCCCTTAATAGTACGGCATCTATTCTAGCAAACCAATCTTTTTCTCTTAACGCCAAGATGAGTAAAAATACATAAAGAGATCCTAACTACAAATATACCTTACTTCAAGCTCTTTAGTCTTGTCATCTTGGTCCCTTTGACTCACAAGATTTATACTGCAATTGAGACCAACTTATTCTCACAAATTCAAGAGAAATTATTAGTTCTTTAATATGATTATCATTAATTATTAAAACTAAAAGAAATTAGGGGTCTAAATGCTTCAAAATGTCTTCGATTATTCAAAAATTGCATTCAAACCCTCAAAAAATCTGAAAATTGATCTTTTCACATCCAGGCCCCCAAAAAACTGGATATTGATTGTTTTTCATCTTTTCCTTGCATAAAGGTCCCCCGGATATTTGAAAATTGCATTCAAATCCTCCAAAAAAAAAAAAAATCTGAAAAGACCCCATAACTTTCGAAAATTATTTTTAGCGTGTGGTTTTATCCGAAAAGTCACTTGAAACTTTTAAAAATTACATATTAGTCATTTCACTGGGAACCTCCGAAATTCTGCATGATTTTTATCGTTTGGCGTGTAGCAACTGACACGGTGTGCACTGCGCCCGCACATCTAATATAATACAACTACAAAACAAAGAACATTCCATACCAACCTAGTTCACGATTTCTTTGCTACTGCATTTTGTATTGGCGGAACTCTAATGTCCTATTTGGAATATATAAGGACGTTTTTCTTGATTCCTGTAGTTTTGAACTGTTTGCTACGGAATTTCTGTGTTTCAAACCAGACCTGAACATTGATACGACACTTATAGCCAGGTAATTATGCTAGCCCAATGAATCCGGCCAATTTACATCTGTCACGTGTTTGTGACGAACAAAAGCACTCCCCGGCCATAAGAAACATGTCGATTTGGATACATTCAATCGAATTTTTAAAACTTTAGTTATTGATATCTTTGTAAATATTTGTATTAGATATATAAAAAGTATATGTGTACATTTATTTTAACAATTCTATTAGATGGTTTTAGGGAGATGGATGTCTACAATGATAAGTTTTGGTGGCTAGAGGAAGTAGTAAAAAAAAACCAAAAGAATACTACTCCCTCTTCCTATGTCCGTCTGTTCAAGTTTATAAATCACATTTCTTCTTGATACATATACCAAGAAGATATTAAAACAACTAGATTATTTCTAATAATTATCACTCATCATTATATTCAATACATGTATGTAGAGAATATAACGTAAAGATAGATATCTATTAACGATATAAAGGGAATATCACACTAGTGTTGCATTGAAATATGAAATATGCTCTATATCTATGGACAGGATCATTTATAAAATACGTCTTATAAACTAGGACAAAGAGAATACCATTTATAGTATTTTAAAGGAGCCATGTCTCCTATTGGGCAATTAGTAGTATAGTTATTAATACCGTACCGATACCGATAGGTATGTACTATTTCGGTATCTAAACCGGTACAAAGTAGTCCTATGTATGGTACTAGCCTCTATACCGATCATACCGTCAATATCGACTATACTGGCTTTGATACTGGTTAATACTAGTCATATCGATGGAATTGATAATAGTCTATCGAACTATATTTTATTTGATAGTACTACTATGTATTTAGAGTAATATTATACGTGAAATTTGGTATACATATGATTAAATACGTGTATACTTATAAATATATTATTATCATATTGAATGTGAAAAGGTACATCGGTACTGATTAATATCGAAATGTACCGTTCTAAAAGCCAAATGAGTCTAGACTCTGCTACAGTATTAACACGTGTGATTAGTAGTACTGCTGCGCCGATGTACTTCGAGTTCCGTCCGTCCATTTTTATTCCATTTCCACAGCCCGAGCTTTGTTTCCGAAGCCGAGACATAAAGGCCGCGAAGATTGGAATTCCCCCACGATAATCACAAAGCGCAAGCACCGCGACGGCGCGACCCTCTCAGGCGGTCAGGCCTCTCTCCCCCCATTTCTCGAAGTACGCAGCTGCCTCTCCCGAAAACCCCGCGCGGCTCGCGCCTCCTCGCCGCCGCCGCCGAGTTAGGGTTCCTGTGAGCTCGGGGCCTCGCCGGCTACCGCGCCTCCCTCCTCGAGTGCTCCGTTTCCCGGTGAGGATGCCCGCCCCCACACTCCTATGCTGTTGGAATTTATGTTTTTTTTTTTTCGTTTTTAGTCTAGGGTGGGTTTGGTTATTGGTTCGTGCGAAGGGATTCGTTCGCTGGTGTCTGTACGTGATTCAGGCCTTCAGGGCTGTGGTTGATGCTGCTGGGAGCTCACTGATGGCTTTAGATTTTTAATCCGAGGAATATGCCCGGGGTTGCTTACTTTTTAGCTGGCCATCTGGGTTGCTGCTTTGAACAAATTTGTTAGTTGGAGGGAGGCTCGATTGTTAATTGAGACGATTCGGGGGGATGAATTGTAAATGAGCGGTTGCGAGCAGCAATAAATAATCGTGAGGGCGACGTGTTTATTTATTGTGTGGACCTTGGATGGCCAGTGTTGTAGGTGGTTTGGGGTGCCACAGGAAGGAAGTTTGGATGGTTGTCATGTAGCCAGTTTCCACACAGGCCACAAATGCTGGTATTCTGAGTTAGTCCTACTAATTCTTACGGCAGCTTATTGTTAGGTTGGGCTTTTCGCAATACTCTCCATACTTCAATTAGCTCACAATCTGCTTGATCGAACCATCTGTAACGCAATAATTGGTTAAAAGCTCAATTTAATGTGTCCTCTATGTCTTACTTGCTACAGCCTACAATTTTATTTTGCCCTGCTTGACGGAGCCATCTGTTAAGCAATTCTAATTGCTTAAAAGTTTCATTTAATGTGTCCTTTGTGTTTTACTTGCTATAATCCACTATTTTCTTTTGCGATCAAATTTGGTCTAAGTGACTACTGTGGCTTCATAGGTTCAATAGCAGCGATGCAAAAGGACACAAGCTCTAGTGACATTTCTGCTTCTCATGTAGGACGTGTTAGACATCGAAGACGGCCTTCTGAGGTTAGATATTTCTTCATGATTTTTTTTTGGAATTTTCTTCCTTACGATTCTTGTATAGTTTCCATGTATTAACAAATGGACAAGTTCTTTAGTGTGCATGTCTGCAGTTGGGTAGGTCCTCGTCGAGAGGAAATAGTTGATGGTTATTTCTTTTGCAAATTTATTTATTGGGCTGGCTATGCTACAAATACCTTTTAACTACAATTTTCTTAAAACCTTCCTCCACTTCCTCACTTTTTTTAAACTTCTCCACACTTGCACCTTTTAGCTACAAAATTGTTGTGCTGTAGTTACTCTGTTTATTTATCCATTTCTGCATTTCACACATTCATTTGTTTGCTAATGGAGTATTTGTTGAGTACTAACATGGGAGCATGGTCCAATGCTAGAGCAGCAACCTGTTTTATGTTGACAATTGGGGTGCTTTTGTGGAGCTAATTGTTATCTTTTTCTTCAGGCTACCACAGATGCGAATAGGTCCAATGGACCAGCTTTGCTTGTCAATGATCAGAACAAGTATAAGACAATGCTTATCCGTGCATATTCTACAGTATGGATGATTGGAGGCTTTGCATTGATAGTTTATACGGGTCATCTTTATATCTGGGCCATGGTTGTTGTGATTCAAATATTCATGGCAAGAGAGCTTTTTAACCTACTGAGAAAATCCAGTGAAGAGAAACAGCTGCCAGGATTCAGGCTGCTGAATTGGTAGGCTCTGGCCCATTTTGATTCTAATATGGTCTGAAATGGAAAATTGTCAATCTTGTAGCTGCCACCAGTGTAGTGCTTTCAAAAAAGTATATATTTTTTCTTGTTAACAAGCCTTATCTTTTCTTCGCAGGCACTTCTTTTTCACAGCAATGTTGTTTACATATGGGCGCTTTCTTAGTCGACAGCTTGTTAACACAGTAACTTCAGATCACTTGTTGTATAAGGTCATCAGTGGCCTAATAAAGTACCAGATGTTTATTTGCTATTTTCTTTATATTGCAGGTAGGCTCAGTATATTTTGTAATGTGCAAATAATTTCCGTAAACCACTCATTAAAAAACTTCATTGTGCATTAAGAATGTTTAAGAGTTGTTATATTTTTCTAACATAATCATATGTGTAAAGAGCTTACCCAAAAAGGACTGTATTCTACCCATAACATATATGGTCTGCTCTGCTAGAATTTAGTGAAAGGAGTCCCATAGCCAATTCAATGTAATAAAAAATAGCTTTGGTCATTATTTGGTTATAGGGTTTTCAGTTTATTTAAATTGTATTATTTCACCTCTGGCATTAACAACTATTAATGCAAACTTCTCGAATGGAATTGTTTATTGATTAGTACTGATTATTGGAGACTCCACATTATTTCAACTATCTTGGATCGGCAATAGTGATCTACAAATGTTCAGAACTCGAAAGTTTGTGAAGTACAGGTCTGCCTAAGTGATCTAAACAATGTTTGATTTTTTTTAATTCACTTGATTGCATGAGTTATGTTATATACAGTCCTGCTTTGGTAACCTATTTGTCCTGCCTTCGTAATTTCTAATTCTTTTCTGGCAAAAAAACGTAATGTATAACTCCTATGATCCAGGATTTGTATGGTTTATTTTGACTCTGAAGAAAAAGACATACAATTATCAGTTCAAACAGTATGCCTGGACGCACATGATTCTTTTAATGGTTTTTGTACAGTCTTCTTTTACTGTGGCAAATATATTTGAAGGGATGTTCTGGTAAGCCATATACTCCCTTCGGTCACAAATAGTTGTCGTTTTGGACACAGTGATGGTCAAACTTCCGAAACTTTGACTATCGATACATTTTTAAATATTTAAATTGGATGCATGAAAACTATATGTGTAACCTTGTCTCGAGAAGTACTTTTATAATATTATAATTTATTGATTTTTATAAATAAAAATTAGTGGTCAAATTTGTGTTTGAAGACCGTATCAATGTCAAAAATAACAACTATTTGTGACCGGAGGAAGTAGTTCCCTTGTTAGCATCTTTTTGTTTAAATATCAACTTACGGAGATGTGTGAACTGTTTAGCCATTGTTATTCAGTTCTGACATTTGACGTGTAGTTACTTGGTATAGTTTCACCATCCAAAAGTTTCCTCATCTAAAAAAACCAGGAAGTTGTTCAAGTCCTCTATGCAAAACTTTGCAAAACCCCATTATAGTAACTTCACTATGCCTAATTTCTTATACAGCAGTAAAAAGGATACTTGCCCTGAACCTGTTCAACTTAATAGGAATTTCCCACTAAACCACACTACATGCCTTCTTCACGTAATTTGTAGTCTACAGTTCTTAAGTAACAGTGGTAACATCACTGGGTTGGCCATATTGACCTATTTGAGATTTTGTTTCAAGTTTGTGTTTGGACACTTCCGAATATTCAGTTCACCACCATATGGAAAGCAGAAAAATCTTAGGAGTACCGGTTTCAACAGTCATACTCATACATGTATGCAGTGTTCTGTTTGGTTTCTGTGCCTTGCTGTTTCCTTTTTGTACTGTATGTCTGTACCTTTTATGGGAAGGTATATTTTCCCCTTTTTGGGCTTAAGTTGAGCTATTTTATGTCAATGATACATTTCTATACTGTAGAAGAAAATTTGCAATTTGGTTCTACTTCTATGGATGCTAAATAAGCGAGTAACTCTTGATATTATATCCCTGTACATTTAACAAACCCCATACATCTTCAATGTTTGCTTACACAGGTTTCTTCTGCCTGCTTCACTCATTGTGATCAATGACATTGCTGCCTATTTATTCGGGTTCTTTCTTGGGAGAACACCATTGATCAAGTTATCCCCCAAGAAAACATGGGAAGGTTTTATTGGTGCATCTGTGACAACTATCATCTCTGCTTTTGTGGTCAGATGAAAGCTTTTGTTGTTTTTCCTAGCAGTGATCATGACAATTCTGTATTAATGTCTGTCTATGCTATAATCTTATTGCAATTAGTTTGTCTATGTTGGTTAGCCCTGGTTTATTTACTGATGAGAGTTTTACTTATCATTTCTGTCAACGGGTAGTTTCTTTAAATAATAATTCATTTTCATTTTTGATACATAAACTGATTTCTAGACACTTCATTTGTAATTCTACATGATACCGGTCTTCACTTTCATTTTTTTTTTCTTTGGCAGTTAGCAAATGTAATGGGTCATTTCCAATGGTTGACATGCCCAAGAAAGGTGACTTATCATTTCTTTGTTAGTTGTAGGGGACTTATCATTTCCTTCAGAATGTGAGTCACTATTAGTTGTATGGCAATTGGCAAATTGCTACTCTGTTGAGTTTGTTCTTAAATTTATTATGGAAATAATTTCAGGACCTGTCAACAGGGTGGCTTCGTTGCGATCCTGGTCATATGTTTAAGCCAGAGCACTATTCTTTGGGAGAATGGGTGCCACACTGGGTAAGAAACACATCTTTTGTTTAATTTATTTATTTCAAAACCAATCTACTATAGGCTAGTGTGCTTTACAAAGTTCCTAACCATACGGCTTAACTGAGAATTATTTTAATATGGTTCCTGGAACCTTTTTGCCACTTGTACTGACATTTTACATGATTATTAACTGTCAAAACCTTGGGAACATAAAACAATTTTGAGGTAATTGAATTGTTTATAATCTACAATCAGGTCATTCCCAAGGGAGAAAGGCATCTTCTTTTAATTAAATGTGGTTGTGGTCTGTTACTTAAAAAGTAGTAACTTTTGTCTTCTATTTTCTGGGATCAAGAAATATAGGAACATGCTTTGTTCTCTCAGAACAAGAAATAATGGAGCTTCTACATTATTGATTAATATGTGCACTAGTGATCACATTGTAATGTCAGTTGGCAGAAGAATTGTCAGTTTTCTGTTACACAGTAAGAATGGTATAAACATGTAGCAGTAGCACTACATGTTTTCATCTAGCTATAGAGTGTTGGGTAAGGTAAAGCCAGTGCTTGAATGACCAGTGAAGTTTATCCCGTTTTTTGGTCCTTGAAAGGTCAAGCAGCCATAATCATGTCCTTTGCATGCACCCAAGCGCTCAATTGAAGCAACAGGTTACACCTTTTACATATCACATCAAATTCCTCTGTTTGGTGAATTAATGACTTGAACATGATAAGTGCTCTATTTTAGTTTATTTTTTCCTGTTATTGGGTTTGTATCATCTTTCCAAAGTTTCTGGATCTTTTATTTGCTGAACTTTATCTGATTACATGTGTTTCCTGGCAGTTTCCATGGAAAGAAGTTGTCCTTTTACCTGTGCAGTGGCATGCTTTAGCCCTAGGTTTGTTTGCATCAATAATAGCACCATTTGGAGGATTTTTCGCTAGTGGCTTCAAGAGGGCTTTTAAAATAAAGGTGCTTACTGCTTCATTATTTTGCTGTCTTCAGGAGCACTTTTTTTTAAGGAGTTAGGGGTACTATTTAAAGTATTTATATTCAAATGCCATTTTTACTTCGATTGATCTATCTTTAAATTTTGTAGGATTTTGGTGACAGCATACCTGGGCACGGTGGAATTACTGACCGCATGGATTGTCAAGTAAGTTATCTCAAAGAATATTCTAGTTATATGGATATGTTGCTGGCGATGGAACATATATATGTATGCCTAAATCTTAACATTTTGGTTCTATAAAAATTTGTAAGAGGTGGCAGGTAATTCACGTATGAACCAAGAGGTTGACGTAAATGTTAAGCCAATGGTGACAGGACCAGTAGCTTTATTTGAAGGTCTTCTTCTATTTACTGAGATGTTAGGCATTTTCTGTCTGAACTAGATGTGTTACATGTTTTAAGGACAATGTTGACATGCGAACCAACCATAGTACAAAAAGTCGGACCAGTGATCGAACCGGCGAGGCCATCGGTTCACGGTTCCCTGGTCGAACCATTGGTTTTCTTAATATTAATATTTTATTAATTGGACATTATTTTTATTCTGAAATATCATGAACACAAAGGCTAAATAGAGAAATACAATGTCCGTTCGGAGGAATCCATTGCTTCAAGCAAACAAAAGTAAGTGCGATTACAAAAAACTTCTATTCCGGACAAACCAATTGTGATTTCCAAGATAAACAAACACTGATTTCCCATTATAATTTAGAAGCACGAAATCTGAAACAAAGTTGAAGCACCAAACTCTAAACCTTAATTCCTTACCTAACTTTCCATGGAATCAAACAAAATTTATTATTTCCATTGGGATACGTTTGTTGCCTACTGCCAAAGCCAAGCAAAGCTGCTGAACTGCCGAACTCTCCCCGTGGAGCTGCCGCCGCCACTAATCTCATGCGTGTGCGTCTAGTGCAACCAACATTGCCCAACGGCCATGGCCTTTGGATCTTGTGAAGGACGATGGGAGCTTGCAAGATCGAGGTTCTGGTCGCGGAAAGTGGCGGCGATTAGCCAGATCAATGGGGGAGAGAAACAAGAGGATGAGGGAGGGGCGTGACTGTGTGTGACGGTGATAAAGGGGAATTGAGCAGAGGCAGGGGAGCCCTAGGGCTTCCTATATTTAGGCGCGTGCATGCGGGCCTGTTGGGCCAGGCTGGCACAAGTCGTTCCTCATCTCCACGTTTCCTTTTTCTGCATGATAAACAAAAGCCAGCTGGTTCGTCCAAAGCTGCACTGGTTCCAATTTTTTTTTCCCTTTGGAACCAACTGATGAAATTCTGTTGAGCATGGAGAGGAAGAAAAGTTGCATTTTTTTTTTGAAAAAGTTGTGTTAAGCATGGACAACACTATCGGTTCTGGTAAGGCCGACTACCGCCCGAAATTTTTGAAATTCAAATTTTAGTTTTAGTGAAAATTTCAATTTTTGTTGGAAAAGTATAAAAAAGGTTAGAGATGAACTAGATATTGAAATATACATGAAATAAATAAGTAAATGTACATGATACTTGCACGCACAAAAATCAAATTTGAACTCACATGTGGGCCAAACCGAATTTGTTTGGCTGGTTTGAAATTTTACTGCCCCCAGGCTCCCACATGTAAGACCGGTAACCAGTGGTTACCGGAAGGCAGATTTTATACTGGTGCTAAGCATACTTGTTATTCCCCATTTACAAAGCCATTTCTATAGTTTAGTTTTTGGTTGGGATAGACATCAGACTTCAGTCTCTTCACTGTTTGATTGAACTAATGTTGATATAAGAACAAGGTAAAGAGAAAATAACGCCCTTTGTACTGTGGATTAACTGCAGGTTGTAAAAAATCTGGCAAAAACATGTGTCTTTAGGTCATGAGCAGTGTTCCCCTAGGCGATATGCAGGCAGCACACCGGCGCCTAGCGCCTAATCACCGATTAGGCAGGCTAGGAGGCCGTCTAGGTGGGATAAATAAGCTAGGTGAGAGGGTGTAGCCTAGCACCTAGGCGCCGCCTAGGAGGGCTAGGAACAGGGCACTAGAGTGACTCTCCGAGAACTATAAAATGCATATGTTGTCCACCACTCTCTCTCACACACACAAAATGCATGTGTTACCCTCTTTCTCGTTCTCTCGTGTTGATTATGTCAAGTTGAACTTCTATATGATTTGATATGCTAGCCTGTGCAGTATAGCTGAACAATAATCGTTCTTGTGCATTTTCCCAGATGGTTATGGCAGTTTTTGCATACATATATCACCAATCATTCATTTCGCCACAGAATTTCTCTGTTGAGATAATCTTGGATCAGGTCAGGATCATACCTCAGTTTTATATGATCCGATTTTCTTGTGTGGTTCTCATCCATTGCCTACCTAATGCCATCCAGATTATAAGAAACCTGACCTATGAGGAGCAGAAATTTTTATATCAGCAACTTGGTGAGATCTTCCATGAAAGGCAGTTGATGCAAAGCTGAGAATTAGTTCGCTTTTGAAGCACAATATGTTGTGTATCTAAGCGCTCGGTTCATTATGTAGCTCTGGATTCATGTATAGCGGCATAGCTCCCCTGTACTCCGTGATAGAGTGCACGTCCTTTTCCAAACCATTGTATATAATGGATAGCGAATGGGGTTTTGGTACTCTCCACTTATGTTGCCTTCACCGGTTATTGATTTATCCTGTACGCTAATTCTTCCCTTTTTTTGTTACCATTTCTGTCCCTGTAAAAAGGGTGCTGGAAAAGCTATATTCATGTATATCACTTCCTTGTGTTGGCTTCGCATCAAATATTTGGAGGATGCATAGAACAGCAGAGGAAATAAGGGAATTTTATTTCCCTTTTATAAACCTTTTGAGTAGTGCTTCTATGTTTTTCTTTCTAATAAAATTATATAAATCTTGAAGCAAGCAAAGAGGTAAGTAATCGTTATCTATCTTTCATTTATACTTTAATATTTATACAACTTTTATCTTTCATTTATACTTTAATATTTATACAACTTTCAAAAAGCAAAACATAGAAGCAGCTCTCAAACCTTTTTGATGATAAGGTTCAGTTCTTGTCCTTTAATTTTCTGCAGAGTTATCATAAGTAGCATATGCTTTATGAGATGCTGTCACACAGGTCATGTGCCCAGGTGTTATATGTATGGGACCCATATGTATGTTAAAGGTTGTGTGTAACTTAACGTTAAACGGAGACAAGCAACAAACAATGGTGTATCTATGTTTCTTTTCCCAAACGATTCAGGTTTGGTTTTTCTGCATTCACGATGGCTTGGTCGACATGGATGGAAGTTTAGTCACAAGCTTATGGAAACTAATCAGTTCCAATGCCAAGGCGTAGGTCACTACGACTGTCATCCTTCTCATGTACAATTGAAACATCGAAGGTAGTAAATGAAGAATGGACATGGGTTTGTGGTTGATTTCTTTGAAGTTTCAGTTATAAAGCAAGGAAACATCTCACTAATTTCTGTGAGGCAAATTGGTGGAGACTCAAAATAATCGACAAGATATGCAACAGCAAACGGTTCTTCCTTGAATATTCGCTCCGGACGAACATTTTCGGGGCCCATGGCATTTTAGTTTTTGCTATCTAGTACTCCTTATCTAAGTAAGCATTTGTTCGCCTCTCCAAGAATTCGTGCCACATGATAGGGACTTAGCTATAGTGCGAAGCATCTAATCTTCTTTTACCGATGGGTCTAAAAAAGATCTTTAGCGATGCCTTTTGTTCAATGGATACATAAATGTCTCTCTAGTCTCTAATCATGGAAAACACCGTGATATCTTGTTGCATGATATGCTTTTGATTATGAGGTGTTATTGTCAACATCACGCAAATTGCCTTTTGATATATATGAACTGGCAAATTTACCTGCGCAATTGCGCGGGTAGATATTACGATACGATTATCTTTGATATATAAATATATTTTCTATAATTATGTATTTTTTATATAAGTCTAATATCTATATAGATTAATATGCACCGTTATAATCTGGTCCTGTCAAAATAAGTGGTGGAGATCCTTGAAATCTTTCTTTTAATCTAAACCGTTATAACCCGCGTCCGCTAGATAGATGATTAGATATTTTCTTTTAAATAATAACATCCGATGGTGGAGATCATTAGACTCTTTCTTTTAATCTAAGCCGTTAAAATTTGGGTCTACTCAGATTAAGAGCCAGATGTTTTTTTTTTTTTTGTGAGAATTTTTAGCCAATTTCTCTTAATTTTTGCTATTGGTGTAATGTAAATAATACAAACTCTTTCTTTTAATCCAGACTGTTATAATCTAGATCATGTATTATGCAATAGACAAACTCTTTCTTTTAATCTAGACCGTTATAATCTGGACCCACCACGATCAATGGTGTAGATCTTTCTTTTTTCCTCCGATTAATGTGGGAATTTCTAGCTTTAAGAGCGAACGTGGTGGCTTCTTTTTCTCTTAATTTTAGCTATTGGTGTAATGTAAATAATACAAACTCTTTCTTTTAATCCAGACTGTTATAATCTAGATCATGTATTATGCAATAGACAAACTCTTTCTTTTAATCTAGACCGTTATAATCTGGACCCACCACGATCAATGGTGTAGATCTTTCTTTTTTCCTCCGATTAATGTGAGAATTTCTAGCTTTAAGAGCGAACGTGGTGGCTTCTTTTTCTCTTAATTTTAGCTATTGGTGTAATGTAAATGATACAAACTCTTTCTTTTAATCCAGACTGTTATAATCTAGATCATGTATTATGCAATAGACAAACTCTTTCTTTTAATCTAGACCGTTATAATCTGGACCCACCACGATCAATGGTGTAGATCTTTCTTTTTTCCTCCGATTAATGTGAGAATTTCTAGCTTTGAGAGCGAATGTGGTGGCTTCTTTTGCCTCTACTTTAATATTATAATAGATATGACCGTTTTTATAGAATTTGATGCGCGTGTTGCTGCCATTTTGTATAATTATTTAATGCACATAATCCAAAACATACTTTTGTCGAGACCCTCCCTTCTGGTGTGGAATAACAGAGGATCTCTTATGTCCTATGATCAATAGCTGGTACGCACATTCACAATATGGTTATGACATCTATACACAATATCACAAATGCGTAGATTAACGGTATATTGTTCTTACAATAAGGCCTTAAAGGCCAAACACAGTGCAGTGGAAATAAAAAAAGCCCAACAGTATGCATTAGCCCAATATATTTCATAGGCGACTGACAAAGATAAGCCTTAGAAAATTCGTCGGTGTAACCCCTGTTATCTGCGACAAAGTAGGAGTCGTTAAGGACTTCAATCTCTTCGCCCACTGAATATCAACAAGCAATGGCGAGTATATTTTACTCAGTAAGACTTGTAGTGTATCATAAATATAAATAAATACTTGGTTATATCAAAGAAGATGACAATCCTACCATGTCTTTGTACAAAACAAGATTTAGACATGAATAACAAGTAGTAGATTGTAAACAAAATTTGTAAGAGTAGTTTGACGTGTATGTAAATAGTAAGTATGAATAGCATAAAATATAAGCGACTCACAATCCTTAATGATTGTGAATAATGACTATTCCCTGCCACCATTGGCATAAGTTCTGAAGCAAAAAATTTCACCAATTTTCCCAGTTCAACCCCTTTTTCTAAAAACACAAAATCTAATTAGTGGCAAAGCACCAAGTCTCTCATGATCACGAGCATGGCTTTTCAAAAAGGTTTACACACTCTAGATGCATACTTCTTTACCCATAATATATAACTAGCTCTTGTTGCTGCTATTTTCACACTTCATTTGGTGTGTGATAGAGAGATCATGATAAGAACTGTTACACCATCTATACCTAACTTTGCACCAGTTTGGTGATGTTTGACCCTTACTATGACGGTGAAAATTACATACATAATATTCATATTAACAATGATAGTTTAAGTTCTGTCATTACTATTTCCCCATAGCAAGGCATGCACCATTATATCAGTAAGTGTCATTCTCACACCTTTGTGTGGACATCCCTGCGAGCAAACCTACTTGGAATGCCCGCACTATTTTAGCCTTTCAATCCGCAAAGCTAGACCCAAACAACTTAATAGGTTAATGCTACCCTATAATAGCATAATAGCACTTGTGGTTGCACTGATTATCTTGGATTATGGCAACATTACGTTCCGTCCTTAATCAACCGGGCGAGAACTCCACCTGCATTACATGCAAATTTATGCATTCTCATTTTATATAATAACTCACTCACGTCAAAATCTAGCTTTTACTTTCAATTTTTATATCAAAATAACAAAGATAATTTTTTTTCAATATGTCAAAATTTTCATTCTTGAATAATTAGTATAACTGACCATTTGTTCTCCTAATACTAAAGCATAGCTAAGCAATTATTTACATAATCGAGTATACCCAAGTTTGACATTGTTTCATGTCTAATCCCTACCTTATTGATTTCAAGGTTAAAGTTACGTATTTATCAAGAAAGTTCTATGCAGCAAGTGTAAATAACTACAAGTATCCATAAAATAGCAAATTTACTGAAAATGCACGTATGTACACATAAATTGATAAAACAACGTTGACAACGATTAATATGTCATATCCTACTTTTGGGCCCATGCGCTCATTAATAAAAAGAGCCCATAAGAAAAGATAAAGTTCAAAGCCCATTACTTGGTTATAACTTAAATCAGAGTCATATTTAGTCATGTGAAAAAACTCTCGACCAATTAAAATAATACTAGTTGGAGATAAAGTAATTTATCATCCCGACTAGGGATGAAAACGGGTCGGATACGGGCGGATATTGCTCTTCTCGTATCCTAACCCATATTTTTTTTCGGATTCGAAATCGGATACGGGCTAGCCGGATACGGATACGAATCCGGGCTAATCGGGATACGGATACGGGACGGATTCGGATCGAAAATGGATAAATATATACGGATAATGCTTGCATATATAGAGTAATATATTTTGAATTAAACCGTACAGGTACATGACTATAGTAGCAAGTTATATATATATATCAATCAAACCCAATATACGTCATAGAAAGAATATGCTACTTTAGGATTAATAGAACCAACTCATTGTCAATATAAATGGGCTCTCTATGGAAAAAAAGAGATGAAATGGGCTAGGCCTTGCTGATATCCGAATAGGAAATCCGGATATCCGATCCGAATACCCGAATAGAAAAAATCTGGATATCCGAATAGGAAATATCCAAATATCCGGATCTCGTCCTGTATTTACCGGATATTGGTTGTCCCGTATCCGATCCCGTATCTGAATTCAAATATCCGGATCCGGTCCCAGATCCGACCGGATAGTAAAATCCGATCCCGATCGGATCCTGTCCCGGATCGAGCGGGAATTATCCGACCCGTTTTCATCCCTAATCCCGACCAGCTATGTAAGTTGGTCAGGGATAGTTTGTCTTGTCTAGTTACCCCGACCAGCTATACATATACAGGTTGGGGATAACTTATTCAATTGCTCCGACTAGCATACAGGTCAGGGATTTAATAACTCCACCCCAACCTGAAACTGGCCAGAAAGGAAGTTACCTTCGCATAAGATTAACGTGTGAAGGGTGCTCTCTTTGACAGGTACAGACAACCGATTATAAGTTACTCTCTACAAAGAGACACTTCTTTGTCAAAAGACACCTCCTAGCAAGAAGACACCTTTTAGAAGAGGACAACTGCCATCCCTTTGGCCAATATAAGTAGGAAGCCTGTGCAAGGAATTAGAGACATGGACACAGCATAACAAAGGAGAAGAACAAGATCAGCATTAGTATTTCATTCGCAATTCATAAGCATGTACTTTATTAAGACATGTGACTAAATAAAGAGCATTACTTTTCATCCTACCTTTATAATTTTGATTGACTTCATGCAAAGGCAACCCTAATTATATTTGTAAGCTCGATCTAGGGACCACTAGATCTTGAACGTCGACAATTGGCGCTAGAATGAGGGCCCAACTACGTGTCAAGCCATCAAAATCTTTAAAGGTAAATGTATTATCGCCGTAAGCAACAGATGAAGAAAACTCATTCGATCTCGCCGACTACGCTCACCTCACAACCGATGACTATGTCGAGGAAGAAGAAGGTAAGTGCGACTTCTACTCTGAATATGTTACTAAGGCGAAATTGTCACAAATGGCAACTTCATCCAAGCAGGATGAAGTCACGACGGAGGAACCACTTCCTGAGAAATTAGGAGGTAAGAATGACTCCGTACATGCCTCAGTCTTAGAGGCAAAGGTCCATGGATGATGTTCTATGGAAGTCGACAATATTCGAATTCTCCAAAATGATGATAAAATCCATGAAAGTTCATCTTCAGAAGATTTTCTCAGAGGACTTGAACTCGGTTATACCCCATCATCACCTGATGTCCATCCATTTCGGATTCTGTATCTATGCGGTCATGGAGGAGACAAATGCACAACAGGCAGAACATGAATAGCTTAAGGCCCAGGAAAGTGCGGGAAAAGCTGCCCAGGACCAACGTGAATGCCTCCTTGCCGCAAAACAGAAAGCGATGGTGGAAGCAAGACACCTAAACCATAGAAGCCAACCAGGGATGTCGCGTAGATATGATCCTTCAGGGAGTGGTTCCTGATATATCCCTTGTAACACCCTGGTTTTGTAATTAAGAGTAATTAGTTAATTAAGTGCTTAATCATGCTCTGTTGCTCTTTTGGTTCTTATTTTGGATTTATTCGTGCCAGGGTTCAATCGTTCGAGCCATTTTGATCGATTTTGACCCAAAACCCTAACTCTTGAATCCGCTAGAAAACCTTAGCAACCTAAACTCTAGAGCCTTCCTTTGGATTCCCTAAACCTATTCCAAGAACCCTCCAAAAGAAACACCGAACCCTGAAGCAAAATCACAAAGGTTCGGAATACCTTCTGTTGGAGGCGGTAATCAGTCGACTCTTAGGACAGTAATCTTCTTGCGCGCCCTTAGAGTGGTAGTGCTGGCCGAGCAGTCGGGCAGGGCGATGGCGCCCATACCGCCGCCCAGGCAGCCCGTCTGCCATGTCCCCCGGCCTAGAAGCTTCCTCCCTCTCCCTTTTAAGCCTCTCTAGCTCTCTCTCCCTCGCCCTCACTTGCTCTCTCACCCTTTGGCTCCCTCTCCCTCTCAATCCCCGTCACTCTCTCCCGAGTTCTTCCTCTCCTCTCTCTCTCTCTCTCCGACCGAGTTGGGCTCAAGTGGAGGAAGGAGAAGGCAAAGCAAGGTGTGGAGCAGCTTCACTAAGCCCTAAGAAGCCCCAAGGTTGGTAGAATCAATCCCTAGATCAATCCATTAAGATTTGAGCTCAAAACCCTAGTTCTTCCTTTTTCCTCCTTTTCTTCTTTTTGGTTTAGCACTAGAAATCTTGATTAGAGGAGTTGATCATTGCTTAATTAAGTTCCTAGACCTAGGTTAAGCTCAAAAGAAGTAGTTGTCGCAAAGCAATCGATCTGAAAACCCTAGTTGATCTAGTTGTCGGATTAATTCGATAAAAGCCTTTTCTTTGGACTTTTGGAGATTTTGTTGCAACCCTATCTCCATAAGTCAAGAAAATGACTCTTGAGTACATCCGATGCCACTAAAGTTCGATTCTCGCAAAAAGAGTCGTGTTTGAACTCGATTCGGGTTGAAAATCAGAATTTGGTATTAATTAGGATTTTCGTGTTTGAAAAGTGGGAAACTCGATCAAATGAGCTCGAAACATGGCGATACCAGCGTGAATGGGTCCCTAGCGTCTCTAGGAACCTAACCATGTGATCGTCTCGAAGTTTCGAACTCATTTGCGTAAAAGACCCATTTTCAAAACCCTAATTTCGCTGGAGGGTTGGCGCTACCGACGTTATATGCCTGGTACTGCCACTCTATCGGTAGTACCATGAATACAACGCCGATAGCTATTTTCCTGAGAGCATCTCTTTGATCTCTAGAAAATCTGGCACTAGCGGGGTTAACGGCCGGTAGTACCGCGTGAGCGGTAGTACCGCCCGTAGAACGTCGGTAGTTATTTTCTAGAGAGCACCCGTTCGACCTCCAGCATACTGGACTTTTGGAGCGGTACTGCCAAGGTAGTGCGGCACTACTCGGCATTTGATGCCGGTACTGCTGGGTGCCAGGGTTGAGTCTGAATTCCTTCTAGTCTAGTTTTTCCGTCGCTCTCTAAATTTGATTTGCTTTTGTATTCGAATCTTATTTGCCTTGTTCGATCTATTTTTATTCATTCTGTCATTTCTTTTACTGTTCGATCATGTAGGCGTTGACGTGTCGGAACCCGCCGTCGAGAATCCCGACTTCGATCTAGAGTCTGAAAATTGTGGAAGAGCAAATAGGCAAGCACCCCCTTTGATCATATTGATCCCATAATTGCAAAGTTTAATTTCATTTTGTCAAAACTAGTATGCATGTGTGTATATTCTGTAAAGATGCTAAGTTTGTGAGTAATTGGTAGGTAAACCCAAGTTTGGTGGATTACCTTAATCATACTTGTCACGAAAACCTTGATAAACCCTAGGTTTAGCTTAAACATTGCAATAAATGTTGAAAGGGGTATAAACGCTTAGTATATTGCATATGATTAGTCATGTCGTAGAGTGTGTCATAAGGAGTCCTGATTCAATAAAAATATGACTCCTCTTGGAAATGATCAATGGTTTGGATTCGGATCAGGGTTAGAATCGGTTTATGGTTTGGATTCGGATTATGGTTTGGAAAATCTAAAATGGTAATTTGGTTTTGACTCGGTTAAAAATGGTTATATTGGTACAAATGGAAAACAAAAGGGGAAGTGCGATTTAGACACGGGCGAGATGCTTGATTATTATGATTGTGATGGGAATGCAATTGAGGAATTGATCGGTGGATGCTTTGCTATGGGAAGGATGAGGGTGATGTGTAGGGGGACCATCGTGGGTACCAGGGGTACCACTGAAGACTCCTGTTTCTATAGCAAGAGGTTTTGAAAGATCTCGCCTGAGTCACCCTAAGGACCAAACTTGATACTATCGACTAAGTCAATCCGTGCAACCACATGTGCTAGTATGGGATAGCCTTAACCTAGTACAGGAGTTGGGGTGCATTGCATTCTGGCCAAAGCAGTATGGACAGACACCGAAGATACTGGTGTTGTTCTAGGTACTTCCTCACCGAGGCATCGGGGTCGGAGTATTTCAATACAACGATGTATGCCTTGCTATGAAACGAAAGTCGATGGAGCATAAACCATCGCGAGTACTTTGTGTACGGGCTGATCCCCCACCGTAGCAAGGGATTGCACATCACCGGGGCTGGTGTGAGACTAGACGCCAGCAAATGGAATGGTTTTGTCACAGCCTAGCATAACGGATATGATGAGTATCACGTGGCATGCTTGACATGATTGCTAGCATGTGTCATGTGGGTAAAGTGTACAATCTCTGTAGAGAATAAATCTAATCGATTAGATGTACTCACGGTCAAGAGCAGCTTGGAAAATGGGTGGTTACTGGAGAGATGACTTAGAAAAGTGGAATTGGATTCAGTTTTTTTTTTTTTTTTTTGGAAATGGGTGGTTACTGGAGAGATGACTTAGAAAAGTGGAATTGGATTGGTGGATTGGCGACATAATATTGGTTTGCGAAAATCGAAGTATAGACTTTATGTTTTGGTTTCAGAAAAATTTTTTTTTGGAAAAGGGTGGTTATTGGAGAGATGACTTAGAAAAGTAGAATTGGATTGGTGGATTGGAGACATAATATTGGTTTGCGAAATGATGGCTGTACATAATGATCCTATTGGATAGAATTTGGATGGTTGGAATATGGATTGTTAGATAAATGAATATTTATGCTGTAATTACTTTCTTTAAAATTGGTCCTTAAATTTCGCGTTGTTTTGAAATTATTAATCTATTTTAAATGAAATTTGCTTTATGCTCAAGACAGACTTAGTGTAGAAACATTCATCATTTGTTGTAACCCTGCATTTATATTATTGTTTCCATACACTAAAGTCTTGCGAGTACATACGTATACTCGCCGTTTGCTCTCACACATTTTTGGCTAGAAGAAGGTCATGAAGATCCGCTCAATGATCCGCAACTCGCGCTAGTTTCCGACGACTTCGCTGTTGGTTAACTGGGTCTTCCCCAGTTGGTTGCCTATGGATTATGGAAGGCACACCGCAGAGATTCTTTTGGATTTCCGTTGTACTTGGTTTTCTCTAATGTTATATTCAGCCGGTTGGCCGTAAACTGTAAAGTTTGAGTCAATTGTAATAGTTCTACCCTAAACTACGTTAATAGTTGAGTATGTCATTGTGATACATATCAATTGAGGAATATGGCCCTGTTTGGCAGAGCTTTAGATCCCAGCTCCACCTCAGAGCTAAAACTTGTAGGCTAAAATAAAGTGAATTAAGTTTATATTTTTGTTCTAAAATGTAAACAAGATGACCCATCTAAACACTCTTAATATACCCACAGCTCTAACTCCATAGATTTGGTGGAGTTAGGAATACCCAGCTCCACCAGATTCACATATCTGGTGGAGCTGAAGCTCTGCCAAACACCCACTATGTGGGTGCTAGGCTACTAATATAGGGAACTAGCAGTAGACACATATTTGCGAAAAGCTCAGATTGGTATCAACCAATCGGCAAACGATCACGTGCGATGCGTGACTTGTCGATTGATTGGCCTCAATCCGTGTACAGTTTTCAGATAAGTGATCAAATTTCTTACGGGTTGTGTTAATTGCCAGTCCAACGCAACAGTAAAGATCCTAATCACTAATCTAAGACTAGAGCCCCCGCAGTCATGATATCAAAGTGCATATGACTGCAGGAAAGACCTAGATAGAATGGTCGATAGAATTAAGGATAAGTTTTCTCTCAAAGATTATTTTGGGTTATGAAAATCTTAATTGAAAAAATGTAGATTTCTATTCTTACCCATCTGTAGCGTCTTGTCTCATTTTATTCTTCAAAATAGTTTGGACTTATCTCAAACTCCAAATGTTGATTTCTTAGGGAAAAGAATGAAACCTGAAAATGAGTTATTCTACTTCTCCTGCCATTCAAATGTGAAAGCAGAATTTTGAAACTGAGAGTTTGAGAAAAAGCAAAACTTAAAATTTTAAGGGTTAGTATAGGGATCTCGATCCTTACCTTATTCTGAACTATCTCCCTGAGGGATACTTTTGGAGAACTTTCCTTTCAAAAAGCTAGTTGTGTATCGAGTAGTTGCAGGGATAATACAGCTAGGTTGTGACCAGTTGTTTGGTTTGGTTGCTGTTCTCCCCTACCTACTTGGTTCCTGTCCATATAAGGTCTTGCTAAGTTTGTGTCTCTTCCCTTATCCTTAGATGTCAGGACGCTGGAAGCCGTGTTACTTTACCCACATGATCCTGGAGGGCACCGTGCAAGCAGCCCTATGGGACATGATACGTCGTGTGGGTTTCACGGAATAGCCAGAGTATCTGATTTCGCAAGCCGGAACCAGCCTAGCCTCCTCATTGTTTGTTGTGGAGGTATCCATCCATGGTCGTCATGGTGGGGAGTCGACTCGTTGCTATCTTGGCATGGCCCCAAGTTCGCTCGTAGCAGTGGTCGACGGAGCGTACATTGCGATTTTTCGTCTCTGCTTCGATCTTCCGGAGATGGCTCAGCTGTTCCCCAACTATCCCTCATGTGAGCTGGACAGTCAGGAGAGCATTTATGTGACGGCAGACGCATCGATGGATCTTGCATTTGCCTGGCAAATCGGGCTAGTGGGATCTCTCGACTGGTACCTTATGCGTCTTCGTGACGAGTTGCTACTTGCTCGTTCCCGCATCTTCGAGTTAGAGAGCCATATGGCGCCCTTCTTCAACCACGGCTTCTTCACGACTGAGATCATTTATGGAGAGCATAATGCTCTTGAGCTAGCAAAGGAACTTCCACGTCCGTATGGTTCCTACCGCCGAGTCAGATACGAAGAAATGTGACTCCTTCGATTCTGGCTCAAAGTCGTTGTATAAGACCTGAGAGTTACGAACTAGTGGTGAAGTCAGTGGAGATTTTCTAGCGTAAGTCACTTCTAGATTATAGGTTGGAGGCGAAGGCGGTGGAGACTCCATAGTGTAGATTACTTCTGAATTTTGAGTTAGCAGTGAGAGTGGAGATTCCCTGGCAGCAACTGGTGTGAAGCGGCTAAGTATTCCTAATAGTTGCCAGTGCGACGACGTCTTGATCCTGGCACATCCGCAGGTGGCAATGGTTCTGGTGCAAAGGGGAGGAGGTAGTGGTGCTGCTAACTCTTCTGGGGCAGTGCTATGGGGAAGCGCTCGTCACCTTACACGAGCATCGTACGCCCAGATAAAAGCATTCATATTCGGCGTAAAAGTTTACGGCCTGCTCCTTGGACAACAGTGCACAGGTGAAGTTGTGGTGTCTTACACAATGCTGTAGGATGCGTTTGCCTATTTTGGTGGATGCATAAAGTGTGACTGTGTAGCCAACCACGTGGCCTACAGTGTGTCATTGGCGGTGAATATGTAGGGATATCTTCTTCGCCCAAGATTCTTGGTCAGCTCTCACACAGGCTTAGTTCAATTGGTCATTGTTGCTATCTATGATCATTTTAAGAAGATATCAGATATTAAATAAGAATATGGGTAAGAGAAAAGTTCTATAGAAGGAGAAAGAATAGTATCAACTCTATATTTTACGTATATCTTTTTAGAAAATAGAGTTGAGATTTCTCGGCTGATATGCTAACAACCATTCTATCTAGGGCTTAACCTACAATCAGTATGACTTTGATACCAATGCGTGGAATACCATATAATCTCTTGTGCATACTGTCTAGTCCTATGATCAGTGGGTGGTACACACATTCACAATATGGTTATCACATCCATACACAATATGACAAATGCGTAGATTAATGATACATTGTTCTTACAATAAGATATTAAAGGCCAAATAGAGTGCAGCATAAATAACAAAAGTTTAATAGTATGCTTTAACCCAAAATATTCTACAGTCAACTGATAAAGATAAACTTAGAAAAATTCGTCGATGTAATCCCTATAATCTGTCATAAAGTATGAGTCATCAGGATCCTATGGATCGAACATCCAAATACTCATATGTATAATGTAAATTTACTTAGGATCGTAGGATGTAAATGCTATAATCCATATTGAGAATCTCGACATCGTTACCACTGACTCGTTACTCGTTAGCATGGAACGGTCACCGCTCGATAGAGTAACCTTGGTGGCTTGCAATCAAAATTGACACTATAAAATAACAATCAATAGCCAAATAGGATTACTTTGTACAAACAACTGTTGGCTAAAAAAATCTTCAAGCTTTTATCTCAAACACATTTCCACTTTTCTAGGCTTACTACTCCTTGGGTTCAAAAATATAGGATGTAGTTTTATAATTTTATCTATAAATATAATACGTATTTATATTCCAATAAAAATCTTATAAATTTGGAAATAATGAATACTTATTGGATAAGTAGTCACTGCTGGTAAAGTGATTGTAATAAAGCTCATAAAATACGAAGGTGTGGGAAATTTTTTAATACAATACAATATTTGACCCGTTTTTACAAATCGATACAATATGTTTGCGTATTTACTGAAAAGTCATCCATAAACGAAATTTAAAATTTTCTTTAACCTTTACGGAAATTTGAAAATTCATTTTCGGTGTATTTGAAATCTTAAATTTTGGGTATATGTTAAACGAAATCTGAAATTTTGGGTATGGAGTGGGGACCCGTACCCGAATTTTGGTATTTCGGCAAAGGACTCGGCTAACCAGGAGGAAATTTGGCTGCATGCATGGCAAAGCACAAAGTGCATGGCACCAAGCACACAGAGATTTCCAGCAATGTGATTATTAAGCGCTCTTTCATAACGTCAATAATGGTGTCCCTCTTTCTCCTTTTTTTTATAATTTTTTTTGTTGTGATTATGTATGTACTTGCTTTATTTTGTATCATCCTGGCCAGCCGGGTCTTTTGCCGAAATTTTAAATTTCGGGTATGGCCCCATCCCATACCTGAACTTTTAAATTTCGGGTATGGGGTGGGCCCCATACCCAAAATTTCATTTTTCGTTTAACATATACCTGAAATTTTAGATTTTAAATACACCAAAAATAAATTTTCAAATTTCGGTAAAGGTTAAACGAAATTTTAAATTTCGTTTATGGATGGCTTTTCAGTAAAGACGCAAACGTATTGTATCGATTTGTAAAAACAGATCAAATATTATATTGTATTAAAATTTTTTCCGAAGGTGTGTCGTGGTCACTTGTATAACTGAATTGTTTAGTGTTCTAGCATACATTGTTTTGCACGTCTATCTTACATAGTAACAAACTACCAACTTCTACATCGGAAACATGCCCAAAACAAATAAAACTGGGAGACACAGGAAAAACGCCAAAGACATATAAAAATATTTGGACTACATATACATCTTGTACAGGCCTTAAAACCGGTTAAACCAAACAAATTAACCACCATTCCGAGCCCACGTCCTCCTACGTGCATCCAATGCCAGCAAATTCATAAATACTTCACGACAAATTAGTGTCGAAAAAATAAAGAGTGCTCCCGTTCCTCCTAATACAAGTTGTATAAATCTCAAAATAAATAAAGAGGTAAATAATCACCATCTACCTTTCATTCATGTTTAAATATTTACACAATTTTTTTAAAAAAAATATAAAAACACATCTCAAAAATAAATTATGTGCTGTAAGGACCATTATTTTCGCACACTAAATGAATAGTAAAAGTCACGCCCAGTCAAACAGTATCAGCGTGCCGCCCAGGGTGAGGCCAGCTCCAGCCTGCACAATCACAGGCGACAAGCCCGCGCCCTCCTATAAATAGGGTAACCACTAACCACACACAAAAGGCTCCCACGATCAAGCGTTTTTAGTCAGGTTGATCTCTCTCCCCTTCTCGGTGTCGTACAAGTGTTCCAGGAGAGGTGATTATTTTTATTTTTTTTGCCCTTTCCTCTAATTTTCTTCCTCTCGATTTCGATGTGGCGCGTTTATTCTCAGATTTTTCGTGGCTGTTTGTTATTGTTGGAGTATGTAGTTGGTACATTGGGTGGGGGCGATCTTTGTGGGTTTTGACGTTTGATCGGGGAAAAGGCCGTACTTTCTTGAAATCTGCATGATTAGGGCTAGGGGGTAGCGTTAGGAATTAACACCTGCCGTTCGGATCATCTTGTCGGGCTCGTCGGATTGGAGGGAGGCGAGATTGGTGCGCCGCGGCTGGGTCTTGGGTTTTGATCTGTCATCTGTGGATGCTGTTGCAGGTTGGCGAGGAAAGGTGGGGTTTTGGGGGGGAGATGGCGCGCAATGCGGTGGAGAAGGCGACGTCCATCGACGCGCAGCTGCGGCTGCTGGCGCCCAAGAAGCTCTCCGAGGACGACAAGCTGGTGGAGTACGACGCGCTGCTCGTCGACCGATTCCTCGACATCCTCCAGGACCTGCACGGGGAGGACATCAGGGAGACGGTAGTGCTATCCCGATCGCTTCATGTCGTGCTGCTTTATTGTTTCTTTTCACTACTGTTTATCGATTTAGGCTGTGAATATTTCGTCATGGTCGGGATCGGTTTGTGTGCGCTGCATGCACGGATTGCGCAAGCAGGCAAATCAAAGATGGTAGTTTTGGGCTTTGTGGATTTCGCTGACCCTGCTTTTCACATGTTTTTGTCTTGCGCTCTCTTGGTTCGTAATGTTGCAGTTAACAAAACATATTGCGAATTCCTTTACTGTCTTGTAAGAAAAGGTTATGGTGCTCTTTTGTTGTCCGGTTTCACATTCCTGGACTAGAACTCTCTTTTTTCAATTCATATTTAGCCTTTTAGGGAGTAGATTGCCATGACGTTTAAAATTAGTGCGTGTGCAATGATGTGTGGATCACTTATGCTGTCGTTGCGGCTTTTTGATAATATCTTGTAGAGTGATGCGCCTTTATTGTAGGTATGAAATCTTGGCTTCACTGATTTTCCTTATTTTATTAACCTTTTGTTGTTGCTGATAGAGGTAGTTTGTGAATGGGCAGTGCTATAGGCCTACAGCCTGACAGCATTTTTTTGGACATCTCTTAGCCATCTCATATTTTGCCTGAAGTTTGATGACATGGCTTGATTTCTGTCGATCATTCTGTTACTACCAGTAGAAGTTAAGTGCACATTTGGAGTCTACTGGTGACATGGCTTTGGTTTTGACATTTGCTTATTCCTGTTTTACCTAGGTCATTACAAAAAATTCTTAGTTTTTTTTCCCTTTAACATAATCCAAAGTCAGTAACGATAAAATCTTTGGACTGCTAAGAAATTTCTTTCATTTACTAAAACATCTAAAATGAGACCAAAGTTTGCACTTCTATTGGTGTATGTACTATGTAGGTTCAAGAATGCTATGAGTTAGCTGCTGAGTATGAAAGTAAGCTTGATCCCAAACAGCTGGATGAGATTGGGAATGTGTTGACCCGCTTGGATCCTGGAGACTCCATCATGATAACCAAGTCATTCTCACACATGCTTATGCTGGCAAACTTGGCTGAGGAGGTCCAGATTGCGTATCGTAGGAGGATAAAACTGAAGAAGGGTGATTTTGCTGATGAAAACTCTGCGACAACTGAATCAGACATCGAGGAGACCCTAAAGAGGCTCGTCGGTCAGCTAAAGAAGTCCCCTATGGAGGTATTTGATGCTCTCAAGAATCAAACTGTTGACCTCGTCCTGACAGCACATCCAACTCAGTCAGTCAGGAGGTCGCTGCTCCAAAAGCATGGCAGGTTAGTTTTCAAATTTACACAATTATTTGAGATAAGAAGATGACATTTGTGAAATGAAAATTGAAACATTGCGTCACTGCTACCTAGCATTGTGTTAAATATAATATTTTTGCACTGTGCCAGAGAAATGTAGTTTACTAACATGCATGTTTATTTGTTGGGTTTGACAGTGTTATTCTATAACTATTGAAGAAAATCTAAGATTTTTCACTTTTCTATTTGCAGGTTAAGAAACTGTTGGATTTGACAGTGTTATTCTATAACTATTGAAGAAAATTTAAGATTTTTCACTTCTCTATTTGCAGGATAAGAAACTGCTTAACGCAACTTTGTGCAAAGGACATCACTCCAGATGAGAAGCAGGAACTTGATGAGGCACTTCAGAGAGAGGTAATTTCCTCTTTGTAGGAACTTGCATATGAGTGTTGTAAAATGTCTCTACTGCCTATTCATTGATAAGTAAGACCTTTCATCTTCATCTTCAGATTCAAGCTGCCTTTAGAACTGATGAAATCCGGCGGGCACCTCCTACTCCACAGGACGAAATGCGTGCTGGAATGAGTTATTTTCATGAAACAATATGGAAGGGTGTACCCAAGTTCTTACGTAGGGTTGATACTGCTCTTAAGAACATTGGCATAAATGAGCGAGTGCCTTATAATGCCCCTCTTATTCAGTTTTCTTCTTGGATGGGTGGTGACCGTGATGGTATATGGCATCTTTCAAATCCTGTTCGCAACATATTGAGTTAATTGTGCAAATATGGTTGTAACATTGATGTGGATGGCAGGGAATCCAAGAGTCACACCAGAGGTTACAAGGGATGTATGCCTGTTGGCTAGAATGATGGCTGCTAACTTGTATTATGCACAGATAGAGGATCTGATGTTTGAGGTAAAAAAGAAAGTATCTAGTATTCAAAAGAATACTGTATTGATGTTTTAGTCTCATTCACAAGGTGGCCGAGCTGTTGCTCAGTTGGTTGGTGCGTGCGGAGCGCGCCCAACCCGCCCGCGTTCGAGCGCAGCTCGATGCGGGCGCACGCGGAGCCTTATGTGCGCGCGTGCATGTGTGTGGGTGTGAGTACATATTTGTAGCTTGGCAGTTGTTTTTCTTTTTTAATGAATGCCAGACCTCCTGGAGAATTTTCAAAAAAAAAATCTCATTCACAAGATTTTTCCCACTTGCAGTTATCTATGTGGCGCTGCAGTGATGAACTACGTGTAAAAGCGGATCAGTTACACCGTTCCTCGAAGAAAGATACAACAAAGCACTACATAGGTACATATGACATGATAATTGTTTTTGTTCTACACGCCCTCCACCTGTTCTTTATAAGCAGCCTGTTATCATCCGCTGCCAAATATTTGGCCAATTAGTCGTCGACCTGTGTACTACAAAATTTATTGTGCGTTTATGCATGTTACCCTTAATTATCAGTGTGGATCCTCGTAAGATTCGAAATTCAAAAAATTTTGCACCGTTTAAATCTGAACCTGGATAGGAATAAAAGAACATAAAAATGTGATTCCTACTCGATTAATATGCGAGTTCTTGTTTTTTTTTCCCCTTTTTTCAATTGATGTGATAAAATTTAGGATTTTTCTCCTCCATTGGTTAAGGTGGGAACTTGTTTAGAGCGTACTACATAAAGATTGGGTCCAATCATTCCTGTGCTAGTTTTATTATGTTCTTTTCCTTGCCTTCTCTACAGCTTTGATGAATAGGGTGCAGTCAAATGCGTGCTGACATGCTTCTGTTTAATGCAGAGTTCTGGAAACAAGTTCCTCCAAGTGAACCCTACCGTGTAATATTGAGTGATGTCAGAGATAAACTGTACAATACACGTGAGCGATCACGCCATTTATTAGCCTGTGGATTTTCTGAAATTCCCGACGAAGCAACCTTCACTGATGTTGAGCAGGTATCTAATGTTAAGGTGCAGAGTTCTTTTAATATGCCAGGCTAAGAATAAGATAAAGGAAGTTGCTTACTAGAGTTACCTTATACTTTTAACACAGTATTGAGATAGGATGCTATTGTACGTTTGTTACAGGTTCAGAGTTGTCCGGGTTATGTAACATCAGAGTTTATGATATATTTTACGTATTTTTATTTATTTTCTTATTTGCAGTTCTTGGAGCCTCTAGAGCTCTGTTACAGATCTCTCTGTGCCTGTGGTGATCACTCTATTGCAGATGGCAGTCTTCTTGACTTCTTGCGGCAAGTGTCTACATTTGGACTATCACTTGTTAGACTTGATATCAGGCAAGAATCTGACCGACACACTAATGTTATGGATGCCATAACTAACTACCTCGGAATTGGATCATATCGTGAATGGCCAGAGGAGAAACGCCAAGAATGGCTACTTTCAGAACTCAATGGAAAAAGGCCATTATTTGGTCCTGACCTTCCCAAGACAGACGAAATTGCTGATGTTTTAGATACTTTTCATGTTTTAGCTGAACTTCCCTCTGATAGCTTTGGTGCATACGTAATATCCATGGCAACAGCTCCTTCAGATGTTCTAGCAGTCGAGCTTTTGCAGCGTGAATGTCATGTGAAAAAGCCGCTAAGAGTTGTGCCATTGTTTGAAAAACTAGCAGATCTTGAAGCAGCACCTGCAGCTCTAGCTTTGCTTTTCTCCATTGAGTGGTACAGAAACAGGATCAATGGAAAGCAGGAAGTAATGATTGGGTATTCGGATTCTGGGAAGGATGCTGGTCGTTTCTCTGCTGGTTGGCAACTGTACAAAGCTCAGGAGGAGCTTATTAAGGTTGCTAAGTTGTTTGGGGTTAAGTTGACTATGTTTCATGGACGAGGGGGAACTGTTGGAAGAGGTGGGGGTCCTACCCATCTTGCTATACTGTCACAACCTCCAGAGACTATTCATGGATCACTTCGGGTAACTGTTCAAGGTGAAGTCATTGAGCAGTCCTTTGGGGAGGAGCATTTGTGCTTTAGAACGCTTCAACGTTTTACAGCTGCTACTCTTGAACATGGTATGCATCCACCAATTTCTCCAAAACCAGAATGGCGCACTTTGATGGATGAAATGGCTGTTGTTGCCACAGAAGAATACCGATCCATTGTCTTCCAAGAACCTCGATTTGTTGAATATTTCCGCCTTGTAAGTATTCACTCTTCTTTGTGTTCTTTTTTTTTCAACGCCTTCATTTTCCTTTTTATGTTTTCGCAAAATACTGTTGTACCCTTTTTTTTAAAAAAATAATACCATATCTTCTATTTAGCGCACGAAATTTGGGTCTTGCTATTATGAAGTGGGAACTCGTTTAGCTAATTGTGAAGGTTAAGATATAATATCATTTCAATCACTGTATTTCTCCTGCCTTGTATTGCCATCTTTTGCTACAGAAATTAAGAAACTCTACTTATTACACTTTGTGGTACTCCTTCACTAATGATTGTTTTAGTGGTGTGCATAAGTAATCCCAATTTTGCAACTTTGCTGTCAAATAGGCAACACCAGAGTTGGAATATGGTAGGATGAATATTGGAAGTAGGCCATCAAAACGAAAGCCAAGTGGAGGCATTGAATCGCTACGTGCAATTCCTTGGATCTTTGCTTGGACACAGACTCGATTCCACCTACCAGTGTGGCTTGGTTTTGGTGCGGCATTCAAGCATGTCTTGCAAAAGGATATACGAAATCTTCAAACCCTTCAGGAGATGTACAACGAGTGGCCATTTTTCAGGGTTACAATAGACTTGGTTGAGATGGTGTTTGCCAAGGGTGATCCAGGTATAGCAGGCCTGTATGACAAGTTGCTAGTTTCTGATGATTTGTGGCCATTTGGTGAGCGTCTTAGAGCAAACTATGAAGAAACAAAGCAACTTCTTCTACAGGTGATTGTCTAAGACCTTTATGCATTCATTACCGGGAGCTATAATTGCGTGTTTATTTTTGTGATGCCTCTAACCATTGACATTTACCAGATTTGTACATCGTGCATTTGTGTAACTAAATGATTAGATGATTTTCTATCTAATGGCAATAATCGTACCCAAGTGAGATTCGGAAAATGCTATACCAAAACATATCTCGAGATTTGGTCGATACATGAAATGGAAATGACACCATAGTCATAGCTGGTCCCGATCATAGGATTTTTGTTAGATCTGCTCACCAACTGCAATGTGATCGTGAAATTCAGGTTGCTGGCCACAAAGACCTCCTGGAGGGCGATCCTTACTTGAGGCAGAGGCTGCGTCTCCGTGATTCTTACATCACAGCACTGAATGTTTGCCAAGCTTTCACGCTGAAGCGCATCAGGGACCCTAGCTTCCACGTAAGCCCCCGACCTCATCTGTCGAAGGAGAGAATGGACTCCGGGAAGTCAGCTGCGGAGCTCGTGAAGCTTAACACAACAAGCGAGTATGCCCCAGGTCTCGAGGATACTCTCATCCTAACCATGAAGGGCATCGCTGCTGGTATGCAGAACACCGGCTGAAGTAGAAGAATGAATGTGCTCTTATGTGAGCTGGTGTGTTCGTAGTATAACTAGTTGTCTTTTTTTGGTCTGAACCAGTTAACCCAGTGAAACATGGCTATTAGCAGTCTGCACGTCTATGTGTAACAAGACTGGTACATGGATGGATATTGCCTGTTTGATTTAAACGGTGCAAAAAATTTCTACCTATCCTAATTTTATTATTTATTTCGAGGTGTTGATCCGGGGGATCAAACTTGCGACCGGCCGGAACCTCCTCGGCTCTCGAACCAACTGGGTTACTGTCTATCGCCGTTTGGCGTGTTATATTAGTATTATAGTATATGAACTCATCTTTGTTCATCCGTCGATCCTGTTTTTCTTGGCACCTGTATCCAACCTGCGTTTTCTTGCATTACTTATATTCATTCATGTCATGCGTGGGCCTGAGCTCCGTACTTGCACATGTAAACCGCTGGTTTTCATGTTGATGTTAAAAGAGTCTCGCTGTGATATTTTACTCCCGGCCGACCTGCTAGTGCGCGCTCTCCAAGCAGCCGTGTGGCGCGCGCACTCTCGCCCGTTGCAACCAGCACCTCCTCGGCCGGTCGCGGCCGTGCTCAGCCTCCGCGGGGGACGCGCGGCTGACGTAGCCGGGGGAGCACGCGGCGTCGGCCTCGAAAGTGACAACCTGGGGCCTAGTAAATGGACTTTGTCCGCGGTGTCGCAGAACTCCACGCACGGTCGTGCCGTGCCGGCTGCCCGGCGAGAACGCTGCAGCGCGCACCACCCAACGCACGTCTGCGCCTGCTACTGCGCACCGCCCGCCGAGGCTGCTCGTTGCCGGCTCGCTCCCTCCCGCGCGTTCCAATCTCTAGCTCGCGAGGAGTGCTTACATAACCAACTAGGTCCCTAAGCGCGGCGCACGCCCGCGTGAAATAAAAATAATTTTGTGTTTTTTTTCTAGAAAAAACATATATCTAGACGTATTTTCAAAATTTTTGGAGGCTCGAGAAACCTTAGAAACCGAGACGAAAAAGAAGTACACATCTTTCTGTTGGCGAAAATATTTTTTTTCGGGGAAAACGGAGCAAGGACCTGGATGTAAAAACCGGAGACATGTTTATTATAGTTTTGGATCTCACCGCTATCATGAAAAAGTAGAAAAGGGTTCGCTCGCGATTTACATTTAACGGGAGGGTCTTTCCGTAAAGTAGCGAGCGAGGGATCTAAACGCGATCCGGGAAAAATTTTCTTCCCCTCACAAAAAATCGCAAAGGACCTCTTCTTAAATTCACAGGGACCTATTCGTAATTCGGAGAAATGGAGGGGCCTTTTTGCAAATTTGCCTAGCGCCACGTGTCCCGATCCTCCGTGCTAGCTTCCTCCCGATCTTAATATACGAAGTATGTTGCTTGTTACCGACTTGTCTTGATTCCTCACTCGTTTGAATGGCAACATATCCTGTGCAATTAAGTTTCCGGTGCAATCATCGTGCAACTGAACTATCAAATATCGTAAAAAATTCTAAAAAAATTTGTAGATGTACTCCTGAACATACTCTACCTCTGTATAAAATTGCAAGTTCAAATTCATTATATATTCATGCACAAGATATGTTGCCCGTTTGAATTGCCACGGGCTCAACGCTCACGCCAAGTCCGTCTTGCGGCGAAATGAACCGTGCCCAGCTGCCCTTGTTTGGGAGGGCATTCATATTCATGCGCAGATTGCACTTTCTTTCTTTAGAAGTGCTTCTACGCTCCTCTTTTTAAACGTTGCACTTGCACAGCTATTAAAGCTTCAAGATTTCTTTTTCTTTTTTGGTTACGGCCGAGGCATTATACCTGATCACCGTACTTTACCGCTTCAGTTCACCAGAGTAAAACCGGTGGATTGGTTGAAAACTCACTCGCCTTTATTCTTCAGTAGGAGTACAAGATATCCCTGAACTTGAAGCATCACGCCATTCTCTTTCCCTTGTTTCCGCGAATTTATTCATCCTGTCCCCTTGGGCCAGCCATTCTCGCATGCCACAACGCTTTGGGGTCCCGAAATCCCGTACTTGCCATCATAACACTCATGTTCTGATGCTCTCTTCAAATTTTTTTTTTCTCTCTGTTTTCGAAGACTGTTCTTTTGGATCGAGGGGAGTAGTAGTACAGATACAGGCAGCACAGCTGATCGAGGGTCGGTGCGGATGCATCTCTCTTGGGCGAGGTCCGGGCACGACGGAGCTCATGACGTCCTGGAAAAACGAGGATCGACTCTGGCCTCAACCAGTAGCAAATCCACGGATCGAGAGAAAAAATTGTTTGTTGTTTATTCTACGGCTGAGGAGCAAACCGGCCATCACCCCGTCGGTCGCCGAGGAGTACCACCACTCACTCGCACGTAGTACGTGTTGCTCGCGAGCTCTCCCTCTCACCGTGGGGCGCCCCCGAATTGATGGATGTGTCACGGCGGCAGCAGAAGGTAGTTGGTGTTGGAAAATTAACGTGTACGACGAGATTACTGGAAGTCATAAAATATTTGATAAATACACATATACTAATAATAAACAAGGTATATTTACACATGCTAGAGAGCCCAATTAATACATAGATGTAAACGATAATAGCGTATCAACATGCATCCTCATCGGATATAATCATAAAAGGGAAGATTACTCGGGCCAACAACTAATCGGTCCAAGACATTTACAGCAGGTTTGACGAAGAACAGAAAGCTATGTAGAAACGACGTAACGATTGAAGACAAAGACAAAGACAAACGGTCTTCCGTGCAAATCGTTAAATACAGGTTTTGGATCGAAGATACTGCTCTCCCTCACGCCGGTCGCACGACGACGCGGCGGAGAGCGAGGCCCCGGCCAGGGGACCGGACCGGACCGGGCTCGGGTCGCCGATCCTCGAGGAGATCATCCATTTATTACGGGTGATGCACCCACGTTCTCCTGCCTACAGCAAGCATACATCAGGGAGACTTATCACAGAGCGCGAGTGCAAGTGCTGCCACGAGTTATGGCCCTGACCTGACCTAACCCTGCTCCACGGGGGAAAGAACGAGAGGAGGCCGTACCTGGACTGTACTTTACTGTTGATGATGCGGCGCGAGAGATGCCGGCCTGGGTATTTTATGCTCGAACCGCCTTCTTGAGCTACAAAAAAAAAAAAAAAAAAAAAAAAAAAAAAAAAAAGCTCTACCTGCGGTGATAATGGAGTGGTAATCCACCATACGCTACGCCGAATTGGCTTCGGAGTGATTAAAAGGAGTACTTTGTATCCACTGGGCTGCTGGAGACACTGGGCCGGCCCACAGGAAAGGGAAAAACAAACCTGACTCAACTTTCGACAGAGCTCATTCCTCTCATTTGCAAAGGGAAAAAAAAAACTCTCTCTAAAAGGAGAACGAAGCATATTTGTCAACACTCGTGGTTTATTTTCGATTACATCATAGATGTACATATGCGCGCACCACTCATGGTTCTCCTTCTTTAAACTGGTTGCAACGGAGATTTCTGTACATTTCGGAGAACACGGTAAATGAGTGAAAATGCTAGGGGAGCAACTGTTGAATTACAAAATTTGTCCAACTTTTGCCTTTTCCAAACAGAGTGCTAGTTTTTTTTTTTTTAACAAGGCTTGTCGACAGCTTCAAATATAAGCACCTCACCGCACATCAAAGCAAACTGACCCTTGCACCATAAATATGACTTTAAAAAAGGAAACCCCACATGCTGAATTGATGGGACTGTCGACTGGTTGGAGTTTTTTTTATGTTTCTTCGAGAATTAATAGCACTACATGACTGGATAAGTTTCTTCTTTTCAAATTAAAAATTTCCAGGTGTGCCCCGGTCGTGCTCACAGATCTTTATGTCATGTAGAGTGATTTGATCACCAAGAATCCGTCTAATGGTGAAAAATATTTGGAGGTGAAAGTGCTGGGGTTGTTCTCTCGTAGTCTCGCACATGTTTTAACCCAAGCACAGAATTCTAAAGCCAATATTACTTTTGGATTAACAAGAAAGGGACAATATGGCTTGGCTTTTCCATCCTAGGCATGTACAATAAAGTTATCTTAGCTAGTTTTTAGCTTGTACACATAGGATTTGGTTTCTGTAAAAGCGTAAGAAAAGAGGAAGGAGAAAAGTGCTAGCTCTTATTTAATAGTTAGTTTTGCATGGAAACATATGTATGTTACTTATGTACAAGAGGGTTATTACATAAGATCTAAAAATAATTTTTAGAGATGGTTACTACTTACTCTCCTACTTTTATCGCGACCAAAAGCTACCGGTACTAGTACTCTATTTTATAGGGAAAAGGTACAAATGCACACCAAAAGCCGAAAAGCGTATCTCTTTCCGTCATAAAGAAAGGGATAGATTCTTGTTTTGTATTGTTTATTGACCCAAAGTAATCAATTGATTGGAAAGTATGGAAGGTGCCTTTTACATTTCTCTAGTAGGCTGGTTTCTTACTAAATAAATCACGTTCGCGTTGACACTTGAGACTCGAAGTTTTGGCCAAAATGGAACGGGTCTTGGTTTTTGAAGAAACCAAAGTTCGACAAATGATCTTTGTCATGGCGTTGGGAAAATGATAGGTTCATATTACATTACACGTATGAACAATCATTTTCTACAAAAAAAAGTCAAAATTATTTTTCCTGACACTCATTAGCATTTACATTTGTGTATTTATAGTGCATTGGAAAATTCACATATGTGTGCATGCTTAGAGATAAAACTAAGAACTCCTAGGGTATAAATGTACAAACTAAGGTCCTATTTGTTTGGGCTTTTTCACCGGCTTAAAAATAAAAAAGCCAAAATTAAATAAATGGGTGCATTTTTATCTAGGTTTTTTTAAAAGCCATAAACTTTTATATAACTAAAAGCGAAAAGTTACTGGTGAGATTTTTTTCTTACTAAGAGTTGGTTTTAGATTAATACCACTGAAATTATGATAAAACCCACTTTTACCATGTATAAAAGCTAATTGCTTTTGAGTTGTTTAAGTCTAAAAGCTGGCTTTAAGCTATAAACCAAAAAGTTCAACCCTAAATTAATAGGGCCTAAGAAGCTTAAGGTACTTAAATCATCATACCTTCACTGTTGATCAGTAACACAGAGAGCTTTAACAGTTCTAGTCTTCTAAACAATCCCCAAACTAAACCTGCACCTACATTGAGATCATTTTCAAAAGCTTAAAGAAGACCAAAAGTTGGATGGGAATCCGTAGACTTTTGTTTAAACTAATGACACATGCTTGGATGGGGTGGAGGTGGGATCGACGAACCCTAGAAAAAAAGAAAAGATAAAAAGGGCACCGCCGTGTCTTTTACTTTATTCTAACCAAGTGTATTATCAGCAGATTAGTTTAAGTCGACACCCGAAAGTGAGCAACACGTCAGCTCGAATTTCCAGAGTATTATATTCCGGAGCCGGACCTACCGTTCATCTTATCTATGGCCATCAATCTTGTGGTAGCATGTATGTATGGCGATGTGCAGACTACATGCTAATTTCTCAGTTTATTTTTATAAGGTGTATTTTGATTTTACATTTTTATAAGGTGTATTTTGATTTTGCATAAATATTAAAGCTAGTTAAAATTGAAAAATGTACGAGAGAAAATAACTTAGATGCCTCAACTTAATTGTCTTAAAATGAAATATATACTTTGTGTGGGTGACAATGAATAAATGCATATAATTAAGAGAGAATAAATAAGGGTATAGAAAGAAAGATCTCATTAAATCTACATGCAAATTTTATATTGGTGAATAAGATCATTTATAAAATAAACATTATAAAAGTGAAGGGAGGGAGTAGTTGCTACTGCTCCCTACAGGTCGTACAGGCAGAGTCAAATATCATAATACTAGTAGTGGAATTTGATAAACTATTTGTTAATTATACATGTTCGTTTCAAAAAAAAAAAAAAAAAAAAGTGTTTAGCATGATATGTGCATTACGTGCAAGTTCTATGGTCATTTAATTAGACGGATGAAATCATGTATTGCATGGACAAATAGTATCAGAACATCATTGTAGACTTGCAGCGGACTGCTAGAGGTGGGCACCGTGCCGTGCCGGGCCGGGCCGGCCTGGCCTGGCTCGCCTTCGGCAAGTCCAAGCACGCCCCATTTGCACTTCGTGTCGTGCCAACCTAGGCCCGACCCATTTACACTATTGTGACGAGAGGAAATAAGACAGAGACACACATTGCTCAATCTCTTTCAGTTCTCTCGCCCGTTGCTCCCTCTCGCATCTCTCTCTCTCTCTCTCTCTCTCTCTCTCTCGTCCATCTCTCTCGCCCGTTGCTCCCCCCCCCCTCTCGACGGTCTCTCTCAATCTCTCTCTTGCCTGTTGCCTCCCTCTCTCTCGCTCATTGGCCAACAAGAGAATGAGAGATGGTCATATGTAGAAAGCCCAACAGTACTTTTTCTCTCGAAAAAAATCATCACTCATAACCTCGACAATATTAGAAATCTAGTGAAATAAAACCATTGTAGATAAGTGATATAATATAGCTATCAACAACAATGAAGTTGTGACAGTAGATCTGTGCCCATGCCTCCGTCGTGCCGTGCTGGCACGGGCCCGGCCCAAACGGTCATGCCGGGCCGTGCTGCCCATCGTGCCCTGATCTCAGGCCCGGCACGACCCATGCTACAGTGTCGTGTCGGCCCAGCACGGTCCACCCCATGCCGTGCCGGGTTTTAGACCGGGCTGGACCACTGTGCTTCGGGCCGGCCCAAATGCCCACCTCTATGGACTGGTAATCTAAAATGACATCTAATTTGGACAGAGGTAGTACTATCTTGCATCCATTTACCTATTTGATATTGTTTGATGTCCTAAAGGAATCTACAAAACCGGATATTTAACCATTTAAATTTATAAAATTGGGTCAATTTACACCCAAGGTTGTTTTGATTATTTGGATCCCAGCTACGCCATCGAGTTAGTTTTGGTAATAAAAATCCAATTCAAGGGTATTGACATAATATCATCGACCTCTTTCTAACTCATTTTGTCTCTATATACATTCTCTTTCTTCTCGTTTTCATTTCTTCTCTCGTTTAGATTTACATTAGCAAAAATCGATGACATGGCTGCCAACCTAGCAAAAACCAGAAAATCACCATCACTATCAGCAAAAAAAGGATCTTCAAAACCGTCTTAAGGTATAAATTAACAAGAAGAACTTTTAAAGCATAAATGAAGGGTAGATAGTGATTACTTACCCCTTCGCTTGCTTCAAGATTTGTGCAAAAGCATAGAAGCACTGAAAATACCTGGTTTTATTGTTGATGGTATTAAATAATTTTTTTGAAAAGCTGATGGATGTAAAATAGACTTATTCCTATCCTATATAGTTGGAATGAATTCTTGTTGAATACAATAGAAGTTCACCGATGAAATACTGCATATTTTTCAAGAAAAGTTCAGTGATCGAAAGCTACACTCTTCCAACTTGGGCATGGCAGTTAAATCGAATGAAAGAGCTAGCATGTGTGATGCTTGATGTAGAGAATCTATACTTCACTTACTTTGCGAGCTAAAGGGAAGATGAATAGCCTTTTCAAGTTGAGACCTACACTGATCTCTGAAGTCCCTTTTTTTTTCCGGAACAAGGCTTTCTCTAAAGTACCTTTTGGATGTGCTTTTTCTGCACTATTTCTCTGCAGATTTGCTTTGCATTATCGCTGGAAGCTCAAAGCAATCCAATGAAGGTCTTTGTTAAAAGGGGGCAAACATATACCCACCACCTGTTTGCTTCGAGTTATAGATGTACAACTCTTTGAGAACCCTTGTTTGGGTTGTTGTCAGGGCCGTATCTCAAGCATGAGCAGAGTATGTAACTACACAGGACACCCATTTGGTCTAATATATGAGGTCAATTAGTGTATAACAAAGTCCGCTCTCCATGAAAAAATCCAATTGAACTTTGAGCTACACACTGGACGGTTACTGTTCCATGCTATTCTTCTTTCCTTGTTTTGTTCTATGAGAAATTGTCAATCTAAATAATTATTATGTATCCAAATAATTTTTCTCTAGTTGAAAGCTTGAAACACAACATTGAATTTGCTCCATCCACATACGTTTATTTTGGCGGCAGTTAGACTACGCAAAATACATCTCTTGATCTACTTTTTAATTCATCATTGTATAAAATACTTTTACAAAATATTTCTTTTTCTTCATTTTAATATTATTTATGGTCTAACTTTAGTTTTAGCACAGCGGCTCCAAATTGTTGGAGACCGGCCTGGTTGTTGTCATGTGAGGTGAAATCTGGAGTACTCGCTAACCCAATCGAATCCCAGATTGAAGTGATATATCCTGTCCCTCCGAACAGTACTGGAAACAGTGATATTCTAGTACTAAAAACAGCACAAACATTTATGCATAGGACGACCATAATTTATGATCTTTAGGACGTATTTCCTGTATGTACATACGCGTAGCACTACTAGTAGGAGTATTTTTTAAAAAGGGCCATATTTTCTAACCTTAAAGAACTTGTCGAGGACATGTCTAAATCGCATTTTTTTTTTCCTTCTTTTGCATGGAAGATTGTATGAATTTAACAGGTATACGACTCCAACTTTCCGTAGGGTGTGAGTTTCCTTTTATAGGAAACCGGTGCCGGTACCCCCGTCGCTAGCACCTACACGGCAACACAAGCATGCTGATGGGTGTATGCGTAGTTAGTTACAAACTACACGCACGAATCGTAAAGCCGCACACAACAAATTGCCAGCTTTTCCGCAACAAATTACCAGCAGGTCCACCGCGCGATCACCCACCAGTACAACAAACAGCCCAGCTTTGTCAAACCCGGAGATTCTCCTGGAATCACAAACTCCACATGCAAATCGAACCGTCCGCAACGCCGAAACCCAACGACCTCCGTTTGCCAAGCGCATCTACAATGGTCACAGTCAGCTGTCTTATAGACAGCTTCACATGTTGTATACTATTGTATAGACAACCTGTTAATTGAATGAGAGATTATTACAGACAGCACTACTACAGAATGATACATCACTATCGCTTCATTTGTGTCGGTTCCAAACTTTTGACTAAAGAACCGATAGTGATATGTGTATCTCATTTCTAAATTTTGGAAACATGTTATCACAATCGGTTCTTTCTAAGAACCGATTGTGATAATGGTGCTTATCACAATCGGTTCTTAGAAAGAACCGATTGTGATAAGGGTCACTCATTGCAATCGGTTCTTAACAAAAACCGATTGTGATAGGAAAATTGGTCATCACAATCGGTTCTTAGAAAGAACCGATTGTGATGACGGCCTACTTATCACAATCGGTTCTTACTAAGAACCGATTGTGATGAGGGACATGACTATCACAATCGGTTCTTAGAAAGAACCGATTGTGATGACGGCCGACTTATCACAATCATCACAATCGGTTCTTACTAAGAACCGATTGTGATGAGGGACATGACTATCACAATCGGTTCTTTCTAAGAACCGATTGTGATGATTATACTCATCACAATCACTTCTTTGTAAGAACCGATTGTGATGAGCCTCATTAGGTTTTATATCCTCTCGGGATGAACTCTCCTCTGTTGGTGTTCTACAGCCAAAAAAACCCGTCGCCACCTCAAAAAACAGAACATACTCTCATTGAGACTTAGGTTTGGGGGAGAAAATCTGAAATCCTTGAGGATGTGTGTTGACTGTTGAGAGGGTAAGTTAAGCCCTAGTTTGAGGAGATTTATTTCCCCTCTATTTGCCCTCATTTGAGGTTTTCTTCAAAAGGTGAGCATTCCTTCAAATCCCTTCGATTTTGCATTAAGAAATTCGATTTTGATTTGGTGAATGTGTTATATGTCATTAATGCTATTATGGTTGAAACAATATTGGCGAGAAATATATTATCTGAAGGAGAGATGGTGGTTTGGGGCTAAAGTTGAAACCCTAGCTTGAGTATATTCCCCTCATTTGTGGTTAATTTTCTTCAAAAGGAGAGCATGTGAATGGGTTACATGTCACTATTGTTACTATAATGTGATCAATGGTAGAGTTTAGGTTGCGTAACCTATGCGTCTCCCGTTCGAGGGTGCTTGTTTATAAATATCTTTGAAATGTCATATTTATAAATTAGCAGTCTCGAATTGTCCACTTTTTTGGACAGTTCGAGGATATGTGGTTCGGGCAAGTTCTTGAGCTGTTGTACAACTCTAGAGAAAGTTTTGGCAGCATCTCCCTGGTGTTCTCCGAATACACACCCTCTTGACTGTTGTCGAGACGTGTATTGGGAGAACAGCGGGGAGATGCTCCCGAAAGTTTCTTTGCAGTTGTATAACAGCTCAGGAACTTGCTCGAACCACATATCCTCGAATGGGATTAGGACCTGACCTAATTGAAATTAGGAGTCATATATAGTTGGTACGTACTCAATTCCTCAACTTTGTTAATTCTTCTACCCTTCGGTTCTTTCATTGATTAGTACATGTCTCTCTATTGTGCGAAGGTCAATGAATAATATATTGGTATTTGAAATAGCTAGTTGTCGCTCGTTGGCATTATTAATTTGTTGTTTATGGTTTACTTGTAGATGGACCGTGAAGAATGGATGTATCAAAAAAGCCGTGTGAGTGCGAATTTGAGAGGAGTTAAGGAGTTCATAAGAATTGCGTAAGTAGATATGGTTATAAGGGGTGTAAAGTTTATATATTGTCCTTGCATTGATTGCACCAACCTCGGAGATTTAACAACTCGGCTCAAATTGAAGGCCACTTGATTCGACGTGGCCGTGAGGAATTACACGTGTTGGATCCATCATGGGGAGGCAGTAGTACCCCTCCATTACGCAACGAAGACATGCTTCAAGCCGATCACGAGTTGGAGCGTGATATGTTTGATGAGGATAATTTGGATCAAATGTTGCGAGATGTGGAGGGAAATTACACGAAAAGAGAGTTCGAAAAATTTACAAGCTTGATGGAAGACGATGCCAAACCGTTGTTTTTGGGTTGCAAAGCAGAATCTGACAAGTTGGGTTCCGTCCTTGCATTGTTTGAACTGAAGGCAAAACACCGTTGGACAGATACAAGTTTCAATGCACTTTTAGTTCTTCTATCGGATATGCTTCCAGAGGGAAATGAGTTGCCAACAAGTATTTATGAAGCGAAGAAGCTACTATGTCCCATGGGAATGGATATAGAAAGGATACATGCATGTCCAAATGATTGCATATTATACCGCAACGCGCATAAGGAATTGTGCATTTGTCCAGTTTGTGGTGTACCCCGCTACAAACAAAAGGAGAAGCGTAATGACAAGAAGCGAAAGAGCCGAACCGACGACGGTGAAGATGTGAACAAAGGGGCACCAGCCAAGGTATTGTGGTATTTGCCCATCATTCCTCGTTTAGAGCGGTTGTTTGCAAATCCCAAAGAGGCAAAATTGTTGCGTTGGCATTATGAATCTCGAAAGGAAGATGGCAAGTTGAGACACCCCGCTGATTCGGCTCAATGGAGAAACATTGATTGGCAACATGAGGAGTTTGGTGCCGAGATGAGGAACATAAGATTTGGATTGAGTACAGATGGAATGAATCCGTTTGGTAATATGAAGCGATCGTCACAAAGACACTTGGCCAGTTTTGTTGTGTATCTACAACCTCCCTCCTTGGTTATGCATGAAGCGGAAGTATATCATGATGTCGTTGCTAATCTCTGGATCCAAACAGCCGGGTAATGATATCGATGTGTACCTAGCACCACTAATTGAGGATTTGGTAAAATTGTGGAATGAGGGGGTCGAGGTGTGGGATGCATACAAAAGAGAGAACTTCACCCTTCGGGCTATGATATTTTGCACCATAAATGATTTCCCAGCCCTTGGTAATTTGGCGGGCTCTGACACGAAGGAGCCAAAGCTTGTCCAATTTGTGAAGAGGAGACTGACAGCTTGTGGCTGCCGAATTCCAAGAAAACCATGTACATGGGTCATCGTAGGTTTCTACCTCGAAGTCATCGATATCGTAAGATGGATGACAAATTTGATGGAAATAGGGAAATTCGTGCGGCCCGCAGACTATGAGTGGAATGCAAGTATATTCACGCGTGTCAGATATCGATGTTCAGTACGGTAAGAGCCGTAAATCTGTTCGTCCCAGGACCATTTGGAAGAAGAGGTCAATATTTTGGGACTTACCATACTGGAAGGAGTTAGATGTCCGTCATTGTATTGATGTCATGCACGTTGAGAAAAATGTCTGTGATAATTTGGTTGGTATCCTGCTGAACATACCTGGGAAGACCAAGGATGGTGTGAATGCTCGTCAGCGATATGACCTACATGGGAATCAGGCCTAAGCTTGCGGTGATAGAGGAGGATGGAAAAGGACCGTACATCCCGCATTGCATGCTACACCTTATCCAAGAAGGAGAAAGAAGACCTCTGCAAGTGTCTGCATGATATTAAAGTTCCATCGGGCTACTCCGCAAACATTAAGAAGCTTGTGTCTATGGATGATTTGAAGTTGCTTGGTATGAAGTCCCATGACTGTCATGTCTTGATGACCCAAATGCTCCCTATTGCAATCAGAAATATTCTGCCAGAGGATGTCAGGTTGGCAATCACAAAGCTATGTTATTTCTTCAATGCGATTTCATGCAAGGTTATTGATCCCGATATACTAAACAACTTACAGTGAGGTGGTGCAGACTCTTTGTCGACTTGAGATGCATTTTCCCCCGTCTTTCTTCGATGTCATGGTCCACCTCGTTGTTCACCTTGTTAGAGAGATTAAGATATGTGGACCCTCATTCCTGCGTTACATGTATCCATTCGAGAGGTACATGGGTATATTAAAGTCATATGTGAGGAATAGGTCGAAGCCTGAGGGTAGTATTATTGAAGGTTATGGTACTGAAGAGGTTATTGAGTTCTGCGTGGACTATCTAGGTAAAAGACAACCGATTGGTGTTCCTGTATCTCGTCATGAGGGCAGACTTGGTGGCAAAGGAACCATTGGGTCCAATCTAACGAGTCCACAGTTTCAAATGTACTGCAAAGCGCATTTTGCAGTCCTGCAACACAGCACAGAAGTTCATCCATACATCCAGCAGCACAAGTTGATATTACGGGAAGAGAATCCACATATGGATGAGCTTTCCATCACACGAGAACACAACAATCAATTCCTCACATGGTTCAAAGAAAAGGCGAAGGTCTCTGTCGATCTTGAAATTTGTCAAATGGTTGGCTGACGGACCAAGATTTCATGTACAGACATGGCAAGGGTATGATATTAATGGTTACACCTTTTATACTCAAAGTCAAGATGCAAAGAGTACAGTTCAAAACAGTGGTGTGTGCATAGATGCTTTGTCCGATGATCACTCGAAAAGAGGATCCTCAACCGCAATGAACTGTTACTACGGGATGATCGAAGAAATATGGGAGCTCGATTACGGAATATACCAAGTTCCATTATTCCGATGTAAGTGGGTGAGACTTCCTCACGGCGTGAAGGTTGACAAGAGAGGTTTTACTCTTGTGGATCTCAATAGACTCGCCTACAAAGATGAACCGTTCATCCTTGCAAAGCAAGCAAGTCAAGTTTTCTACGTGCGTGATCCCGCCAATCCGAGGTTGCACGTCGTCCTTCATGGCAAGAGGCGGATTGTTGGAGTTGAAAATGTTGTAGATGAGGAAGAGTACAACCAATTCGATGAAATACCTTCGTTTGCAGATGGGGCATGTCTTAGCGGTGATGACGGCACACATGGAACAAATTACATGCGTGTAGATCATCAAGAAGGGTTGTATTGTAAATAAAGTTCTAAAATCGAATGGTCTAATTGAGACAAATTCTAAAATATATATGTCAAATATATTTGTAAAGAGAGGTGCTTCTATGCTTTTCCTCCTAATACAATTTGCACAAATCTTGGAGCAAACGAAGGGGTAAGTACCCTTCTTAATTTCATGCTTTAATATTTGTGCAACTTTAAAAAGGAAGAGCATATATAGAAGCACCTCTCATTTGTAAATGTTCTCAAATGATCTTATATGCCACAATTTGCAAAAGGTTTGAATTTTTAATTGAAATTTGCCATAAGCTTTTGAATGAGGACTCTTTTTTGAAAAACCTTTTTATAAAATCGAATGGCAAAGTTTGAAAAAAAATTCAACTAGATTTGAAAAAGTTAAGGTATTATAGATTTATATTGAATCTCCTGACAAAATAAAAGCATCATTCTTGTTTGTATCGGTTTGTTGAACAAAACCGATAGAACTACTCATTTATTTGTATCGGTTCGTTGAACAAAACCGATAGAAATATACTTATTTGTATCGGTTCTTATGAAAACCGATAGTAATACTATTAGTATTTGTATCGTTTTATTATTAAAACCGACAGTAATATCATAATTATTTGTATCGGTTTCGTATGGAAACCGATAGTAATATCTATATTATTTGTATCGATTTCTTATTAAAACCGATAGTAATATCTCTATTAGCTGTATCGGTTTCGTATGGAAACCGATTGCAACACTACCGATATAACATTATCTCCTGACCAAATAAAAGCATCATTCTTATTTGTATCGGTTCGTTGAAAAAAACCGATAGAAATATACTTATTTGTATCGGTTCTTATTAAAACCGATAGAAATATACTTATTTGTATCAGTTCTTATGAAAACCGATAGTAATACTATTAGTATTTGTATCGTTTTCTTAATAAAACCGACAGTAATATCAGAATTATTTGCATCGGTTTCGTATGGAAACCGATAGTAATATATATTATTTGTATCGGTTTTTTTATTAAAACCGATAGTAATATCTCTATTAGTAGTATCGGTTTCGTATGGAAACCGATTGCAACACTACCCATATAACATTATCCCCATCCCCATAGCTCCATCTCTTCCCTAAAACCTAAAGGCTACTCCCTCTGTGCCAGGCCGCCTGTCGCCTCGCCCCAAGCTCCGCCCGGCTGTCGCCTCCTCCAAGCTCCTCCGCAAGGCCCGGCCCCGCCACCCCAAGCTCCTCCCCAAGCTCCGGCCCCGCCACCTCCTCCGCAAGGCCCGGCCCGTCGCCTCCCAAGCTCAGGCCCCGGCCGTCGCCTCCTCCCCAAGCTCCTCGCAAGGCCCGGCCCGCCACCCAAGCTCCTCCCCAAGCTCGGCCCCGCCACCTCCTCCGCAAGGCCGGCCCGTCGCCTCGCCCCAAGCTCCGGCCCGGCCGTCGCCTCCTCCCCAAGCTCCTCCATGAGCCCGGCCCCGCCACCCAGGCTCCTCCCCAAGCTCGGCCCCGCCACCTCCTCGCAAGGCCGGCCCCGTCGCCTCCGCCCCAAGCTCCTCCGCAAGGCCCGGCCCCGCCACCCCAAGCTCCACCCCAAGCACCGGCCCCGCCCCCACCACCGCAAGGCCCGGCCCCGTCGCCTCCTCCCCAAGCTCCGGCCCCGGCCGTCGCCTCCTCCCCAAGCTCCTCCGCAAGGCCCGGCCCCGCCACCCCAAGCTCCTCCCCAAGCTCCGGCCCCGCCACCTCCTCCGCAAGGCCCGGCCCCGTCGCCTCCTCCCCAAGCTCCTCCGCAAGAACCGGTGCTCCTGTCCCCAGCCGGCGCCTCTCTGGCCGGTCTTCCTCCAGCCCGGCCGGAGCGTGTTCCTCCTTCCTCCTTCGGTCTGGGGTAAGGGAAGGTGAGCTCCTAGCTTGTGGATCACTTGTCCTTTATGGTTCTTGCTCAAAGACGCACGTATACAAATCAGAGGTCAACCGGATTGACATGCGACGATTGGGGAAAGCGGGTAGTGTAGTCGAGCGAGAATGTGCTCGATGGAGTGTAGCCTCGAGGCTCACACACATTTCAGAGACGTCCCTGTACTCTCTTCCCAGACTTCAAGACATATGCCTTAAAATGGAACTGAGCGGGAAGAAGCATCAGTAAAATTAGCATCAACTATCAAATAAAAGCGATTCTTGCACCGCTTTCCATGAAGCATATGCTCGGGATCACTTTTGTAGTATACTGAATTTTATATAAAAACACAGTTGCAATTAATCTATTTTGTATACTGAATTTTATACTGAATTTCAACTCAATTTTGTATGTCAGGCTAACTAAACATCAGTTTTGTAGTATCAAATGAAAGTGTTTAGATCACTCTTCCTGCAATTGCAATTAATCTAGTTACTACTAATTCAGTTCAGGATTTGTTTGAGCTGGTACATGATACATGATCATAAGGCATTATGCTAGTTACTACTAATTCAGTTCAGGATTTGTTTGAGCTGGCACATGATACATGATAGATACATCTGCAAAACACCTGTAGTTTCAGCTATAAGCAATTGGGGCCAGACAATTATTTTATACGGAGTGTCTATCTCGTGTTTTTTCCAACAGCAAATGTTTGGGCTAGCAGCGCAAAGTAGAGTATAGATCATGTCATGAGGAGATGCCATATTATTTGAGAACAAACTTTGTTCTTCCGAAGCGGTCTGTTGCCTGATGCCCATCATGTGCTTTTCTAATTAAGATGCTATTTGCACAAAGCTTATACAGAATCTGCAACCCATGGGCCATGGCTGAACGACTTAGTCATTCTACTATTTGTATAGCAACGCACTATTGTTATGCATGCTGCCGTAACTCTCTCACATTATTTGCACAATGTAGCTTCTATTTCAATTCTTGACCTCTTTCATGATATCATCTACTGCAACATCACGTTGATTCCATATTACTTTGTAATATCAGATTCAAGGAGAAGAGCTATGGTAGCAGTGGTGCAACATCTGGACTGACATCCAGTTTGGCCTTTACACCAGTACGATACTAATAACTGCTCTTAGAGGTAGATAACATTACTGTTTGCAAACCATAACTGCTCTTAGAGGTAAATAGCTAGTCATCGAGAGCTCCATGTGATCAACCTTGAAACTTTGCCCATTAAAACATGTAAAATATATAGATTGACTACATGATACATGATACATGCTAAAGTGGATTTGAATTGTCAAATACTTTTGTAATGTATAATTTTAATAGTTTTGCTAGCATATCACAAAAGTATTGTTGTCATATGGAGCTCCAATTAAAGGAAAAGTTCAGTAAAGATTCAAAGGTGCTAGTTGTTATGTCTCATTTATTGTTCATTGTTTTACATATGTTTAAATACCTGATTATGAGTATGTTTACTTTCATTTTATTAAATATCTTGTGTTGGTATTTACGCATATGCTTCATTAACAATGATTATTCATGGTTATTTAATTTGCATGGAATTATTGCGTTGATAAAATTAATATGATCAATGCTAGAGTTTAGGTTGCGTAACCTATGTGTCTCCCGTTCGAGAGTGCTTGTTTATAAATATGCTGAAATGTCATATTTATAAATTAGCAGTCTCGAATTGTCCACTTTTTTGGACAGTTCGAGGATATGTGGTTCGGGCAAGTTCTTGAGCTGTTGTACAACTCCAGAGAAAGTTTTGGAAGCATCTCCCTGGTGTTCTCTGAATACACACCCTCTCGACCTGTTGTCGAGGCGTGTATTTGGAGAACAATGAAGATCTTTCCAAATTTTCTCTCGAGTTGTACAAGAGCTTAGGAACGTGCCCGAATCACATATCCTCGAATGGGATTAGGGCCTAACCTAATTAGAGATTAGGAGTCATCGCTTATGTGAAATATAATCATGTCGGATATATGAATTGCTTTCTCTCATGAAGTTTAGGTTTGCCATATAAAAAATCTAGTATGTCGCAAAGAGAGAGCACCGGCTCAACGCCAGAGAGAGAAGAAGCTGCTCCCTCCGCGCCTCCCAGTAAGGTCAGAAAGGGCCGAGGACCGAGTAAAGGGGCCACAGGGAGAACTCCGCAGGTTGTCCACTTTAATGCCACGGGAGTTTGCACGGGTCCTGGCAAGTCTAAGGGGCGCTACTCCTCTTTTCTCGGCCAATTGGTGAGGGAGAGAGTGCCGATCACAATTAAGGACTGGAGGAAGGAAGTCAGCGCCGAGCAAAAGAACCGGCTGTGGGATGAAGTTAAAGGGAAATGGATTATACCAGAGGAAGATGAAATCAATGCGAGGCAGTGCACGCTTTGCAGAGAATGGGTGTGGCTTTGAGGCATTTCAGGGTTATCATGCATGCTGAGTACGTGTTGAAAAGCCGTACTCCCTTCCAAAGGTATCCGTTTGTTACTCCTGAGGTTTGGGAGGAGTTCATAAGGGTGAGGAATTTGCCCGAGGCGGAGGAGCTGAGACAGAGGAACACCGCTATACAGAGGCATAACACACACGCGCATCACCACGGTTCCGCGGCTATGTAGGGAAGAAGGCAGAGTGGACACGACAAGCCGAGGAGTGTGCAAACTCCGGGACAACGATGCCTTACATGCACATAAGTGAGGAGCGGGCACGCGACTGGGTATTAGCGAGGACAAAGAAAACCTCCGACGGTCAGCTTGTGGTTCCAAACCCTGCGACCGCCTGGATCGTCTCCACCATCGTAAGACATCTAACTAAGTACATTGCAGCTGACCCTTCCCATTGTATTCTAGCACTAACTTATATCCGCTTCCTGTAGGAGGAGGTAAGCCAGCAAAAAGAGCAAGGAACGTTTGAAACCCAAGGGCCAAGGGACATCCTGTCTTCGGCAATTGGGAAACCCGATCATAAGGGTCGGGTGCTTGCCGCAGGTGCGGGGCATACGAAGAGGTCCTTCTTCCACGAGGAGAGCGCTTCTAGTGCCAGATCAAGATCATGGGAAGCACGTGAGGCGCGCTTAAGGGCCCAGGTGAAGGAGGAGATGAGGCAGGAGATGGAGGAGGCATGGATTATACGTGAGGAGCGCCTAAAGGCTGAGATGATGGCGATGATCTCCCAGAGTCAAGGTCATGTAGCCGCGTCTGTGATACTCCCCACCAGCTGCGTTTCCGAAATGATCAGCCCGGTCCCCACTTCAAGGTAATAAGTGTTTCTGAGTAAAATGTACATGAGTAAGCTAACAAAGATTATGATCAAGTTGCGCACAACAAAGATTATGATCAAGTTGCGCACTTCTTGTAGGATCCTGCCAAGTGCCAGCTACTCTTGATCGAAGACGGATTATGCATTGAGGTCGGACGCGGGGTTGCATTTCCAAGCAAGGAGGATGACACGGTGCATGGTACACCTTTGGGGAAGGGCTACATGAGGGTGCAAGTGGACTATGTCCACGATGATTTCCTATCTCATGCGCTGGAGTTCCCCCCGAACGAAGATATCACCACTCTCGGGCAAGCACGGATGTCGTTCATCAAGTGGCCCACGACGGGTATCGTAGTGCAAAAGGTATAAAACCCCGCATCTTGTCCATCATTTCATTACTGCAACACATCCTGTTACATATGCATGTGGTTTACAGGTTACTGCTCCTGCACCTGCTCCTACGCTTGCTGCTGCACTTGCTCCTGCTCCTGCTGCACCTGCTCTAGCTCCTCTTGTTGCACCTACTCTTGCTCCTGCTGCACTGCTTCCTGCTCCCTGCAATCGCACTCGCTCCTCCAGCTGCACCTACAACTTCTCCGGCTCCTAACCAGAGTGCACAGCTGGTGCGCAAAAGGTCTACTAGCACGCTGATGAAAAATCCACAAGAGAGCTCGGAGAATCCCTCTGTGAAGAAGTCCAAGTTGTCCGATACCACAGAGGACCCTCATGATTCTAAGTCGCTCGTGCTTGGAAAACCTTTTCTCCCAAGTAATGAATTGAATGCTTTAGGCTTGTGCACTCGCTTGCTACGGATGGTACATTGACAAGTCACATGAGGCCGAGCCTGTGATCGATTTCAATGTGAAGTATCGAGGGGGACACTTCCACCGCCAGGAGGATGGTATCTTCCCAGTGAGTTTTGAGGATCTGTTCTTTTTGTACAGCTTGAAAGCCATCGATATTTCTACTGTACGATGCTGGACGTTGTGAGTATCGCATCATACTCATCCCTACGATAATTTATTGATTTTGTATTATGTTTTTGAACAATTCACATGACTTGTAGGATAATGAGGCAGCGGGCCGTGACAGGTCGACACCTTGTCGGGTTTGTCGACCCCGAGATGGTGTCTGCGACCATGGCTAGGTTGCAATCGGAATTCCTTGCAGGATACATCAAGCAGGCATTGCATCTTTGGCGAAAAAGGACTTCATTCTGTTCCCGTACCACCAGGAGTATGTACTACTATAAAATTCAATTACTTGTACACACGTAAACCGTATATGAACTTATTTTCTTGTATTGTGTACCGTTTAATAAGCAACCATTGGGTTCTACTTGTGGTTGTTCCGAGTGAAAACAAAGTCTACACATTTAACTCGCTCGAAAATAGACCGATGGACTACGCGATCCAGCCTATTTTGGAGAAGTAAGTACATTCCTCTAACCTAACACTGTACATATTGAACTACGTTAGATATTTTTTACCTCAATGACATCTCTCCAATGTATGTAGGGCTTTCTTTTCTTACATTGCCGAAGGGGGCCGGCACAATGATAAACGAGGCAACAAATTAGAGTGGAAGCGCTTCAAGGTACAAGTGTCCATCATAGGATTTCTTTCTCACACCTATTATTCGTCTCCTAATTTAAGTTTCTTTGTTCACAGTGTCATCAACAAGGGTGTGATGACCTGTGCGGCTTTTACGTGATGCATCACATGCTGATTCTAGTCGGCGGCTCAAATCTTTTTCCTAAGGTATAGAACTGATTATTTGCACTACTGTCAATATACCGACTGCCAATGTGATATTTGTTTACATGCATAATACTACCAGTCTCCAACAAGAACCGATTGTAATAATATATCATCACAATCGGTTTCCAACAAGAAATTTTAAAACTTTCTTGCAGGACCTTGATATCCCCCGGAAGAGCCTAAGCAACAAGGATCTCAAGAAATTACGAGACCACATATGCCAGTGGTACTGGACAGAAGTTATAGTGGAGGATGGTAGATTTAAAGACCCGACAGGCTCTTACTAGTCAATATATAATGTAAATTGGGAATGTGATCGATGTGTACTGAATGCGATATGCTTGGATGTTTACATGAATGTTCTGTGATAATGTGTTACATTGTGATGTATGTTACGTGATAATGTGTTAGAGATTGTGATGTATGTTCTGTGATAACATATTGTGAATGTCCTGTGTCATATTGTGAATGTTCTGTGATAACATATATACTGTGAAGAATGTGATATGGTCAGCACCATCACAATCGGTTCTTTGTTGGAACCGATTGTGATACTACTCATCACAATCGGTTCTTGTCGGGAACCGATTGTGATACTATACTCATCACCATCGGTTCCCAACAAGAACCGATTGTGATACTATACTCATCACAATCGGTTCCCAAAAAGAACCGATTGTGATAATATGATTATCACAATCGGTTCCTAACAGAACCGATGGTAATAATAGTTCATCACAATCGGTTTCCAACAAGAACCGATTGTGATAATTGATTCATCACTATCGGTTTCCAACAAAAACCGATTGTGATAATATGTTTATCACAATCGGTTCCGGACAGAACCGATTGTAATAATGTCTCATCACAATCGGTTCCCAACAAGAACCGATTGTGATACTATCATCATCACAATCGGTTCCCAACAAGAACCGATTGTAATAATACATCACAATCGGTTTCAATCAAGAACCGATGGTGATAATTTACTCATCACAATCGGTTTCCAACAAAGAACCGATTGTGATTAGTAATAATTACTATCGTTCCGGAACCGACTGTGATAAGGCTTCCTCATCTCTGTCATTAGACTTTCTATCGCTACTAGAACCGATTGTGATGACGAAAAAGAACCGATTCTGATGTACATTTCTGTAGTAGTGCAGATATATAGATGATCCATTGTATGAGTTATTTTAGTGCTGTCTGTAGATGATGTGAAGATGCATTATAGACAGCTGTCGTCTATATCACTGTACATGCCCACCGGCGTGAAGTACATACACGGAACGAACTCCTCTCCAACTCAGACATATCCTGCCTCGCCGCCCTGCCCACGCGCGCATGTGCCTTACTTCTGCTGCGCGTCTAACTTTTTTGCCGAAGCCTTAGCCAAATTAGCCCTTTGCTCTCTTTTTTTTTCTATATTTAGCTCGTATTTAAATATGAAATTATAAAGCGTGTAAAAAAACAGGAGACGGCACGTGTCACTTGTCGTGATACCGTAGTAGGTCAACTGCTAAGGTGTATGAACGTGATAAGTCCATCTGCTGTGGTATAAGAGTACGATAAATATACGTTACGGTTTCAATGGTCGGAAAGAGGCTATATTTATAATTTCGTTGAATTGGGATTAGACTTGAATAACAACCTTCCGTTTTTGCCCTTTCTGTCGTGGCCCTATCCATCCTTCCATCCATCTCAAGTCTCTGCTCGGTCTATGTATGCTTACTGGTGAAACCTATCAGCTGATGGCATTTAAGTAGCGACGACGACCTCCCTTCCCTTCATTCCCCCTCGCTCTCAGCCTGCCTCTCCCCTTGTGAGCGCTCCTCTCTCTCTCTCTCTCTCTCTCTCTGATTCTTGCTCCGCACTAGCGCGTTCACATGCTGTCCCACGTCGAGATGGCACCCGCGGCCAGCGGCTTTAAGCTCTTCGGCAAAGTCATCACGCAGTGCGCCCAGAGCGCCGCCGCGGCGGCGGCGTCGCCCGTCTTCGTCGAGCGGGAGAAGGAGGAGCGGCCTGCACCGTGGCCGCACGGGGAGCGGGATATTCGGGAGACGATCAAGCCGGAGGCGGCGGACCACGACGACAAGCAGCAGCAGCAGCAGCAGGGCGGGGAGACGGAGAGCGGTGGAAGGCAGCCGCGGCGGCGGACGCAGCAGCAGGAGGCGGCGGAGGGGCGCGCGGCCGCCGCAGCGCCGCTGCCATGCCCGCGGTGCCGAAGCCGGGACACCAAGTTCTGCTACTTCAACAACTACAACGTCAACCAGCCGCGCCACTTCTGCAAGGCCTGCCACCGCTACTGGACGGCTGGCGGCGCGCTCCGCAACGTCCCCGTCGGCGCCGGCCGCCGCAAGAACCGCCCCCTGGCCCCGGTTGCAACCGTCGCCGGCCACCACCACCACCACCGCGCGGCGGCCGCCGGCGCCGCGGGCTTCATCCTCGGCTTCCCCAACCCCTCCTCCCCCACCACCCCGTCGCCAGCGGTCTCGGACCGCCGGTTTTGAGCCGATCGACCATTAACCCCCTCGTCCGGCCGAACCGGACGAGGGTTTGGATAGAGTTCGGTTTGACCTACTCTTGACGATGATGAGGTGGAGAGGCTTGTATATCGAATGGGCCTTTTTTTTTTCTTCTAATCTTTTCTCTCTCTCCTTACTGCTAGTTTGTGTCTTCTTCCTCCTCCTCCTCCCCCTCTTCTTCTTTTGTTGTTTTTTCAAAGGTTGCGTCGCAGGCGTAATGTAAGAACGGGACAGATCAGGTATTCAGGTTGCGGTGGCAAGTTGCGAACTCTCTGTGGAAAATGTGTCCAGTGTATGACCATGCGCTGCCGTTTCTTTCTTGACTCTGCTGAATGTGATGCGATCCCATGCCTGTCCTTGATCCCATGCTTGTCCTTTTTCGGATCTTGGAAGTCAGTGCTCATCCGCTCTCGCCCAATTTTCATTTACTCCTATCCTTTTATGCCTCCATGTTTATTCTGGGAACTTCTTTTTTAAGGTTTCTTTCTTCTGGGAGCTGGTGAGGTCAAACCGAAAAGGATTAGTGATACCACTATTTTGCTCCGTGAATTTGTTCTTCTTGTAGCCTTACATTTATCCTTAGCATGCACAGAACGCTGTTTGGAAGCACTCCTAGTCCTGCTGCTAATACTATCCTGTAAAACCTACAGTTTAAATAATCTTATTTATAAATATAAGATATGCATGTATATTTAATAAGATTTTTTTTCAATTATATCTCTATTTATTCTATCTTAGCTATATGTATTTATTTATTACTATCTACATAAAATATTATCTCCCATCTTCTAAGATAATTAATCGAGATATCTAAACCATTTTCTGTTATATTTTTCTCAGTTTTATCAGAACTTAATCCTTATATATAATCGAAATACATCTTATATTTTTTAATACGGAGAGGTGGGATGTCAAAATCAAGACCTTTCGCGGTCGCCTCCGCTGCTCTCCTTCCGCTTGCCCAAGCACTGTGCAAGTTTCTTTTGGGTTAGCACTATCCTTAGCACCCCCACGCGTCAAGACCAGCGTGCCAAGTTGGTTTAACCACCATGCCACGTCGCTGTTGTATGCTGCTCGACTTTGACCGCGCAGTAGATGGACGAAAGCCCTACATCTACATTTCGGCAGCACTATCATCCTTTCGGGAAGGTTCATCACAGTAGTCTGGCACCCAAGGTTCAAAATCTAGTGGAAATTTTACGAAATTTTGCCGAAATTTTAAATTTTAGACCCCCCAAGTTTCATAATCCCGGTAAAATTAAAAAATATAAGAAAAATTCAAAGTGTTACAGTAACATGAAATTTCAGTAAATTTGATCGAGATCTCGGTTTTGAACAAAATTTGATCGGATTGGATTCTTCACGTCGTTTTCCATGTCGAACCAAAATTTTAAAATTTTTTGACGATTTTTTACCACCATAAGATTAAAATTGTAAGTTCTTGTTTTGAACTTTACAACAAGCAATGTGTATGTGGTATTCTGGGAGCAAGAAGATTTTGATATCATAAATTACCTAGCAAGAAAATAACATAGCATGCTCACAATTTTACATGCACTGAAGCCTATGAACCAGGGTTTCACTTACCGTTTGGCCAATTATCGCGCGAAAATTGACAAAATCGAGCTGAAAATCGTCAAAAATCGAATAGTTTGAAAAATCAAATTTATTGAAAATAATAATAATAAATCACGATATTTGGTCGATAATCTCTCGATATGCTCGATAATCGCTCGATAATCGCGATATTTTCCTCAAAAATCAACCGATCACGCGAACTTCCTCGTTGATCGATTTTTTGAGCGATTTTCGGTCGGTATACCTCGATAATCGCTCGATATGCCTCGATAATCGTGATATTTGCGTCGCACAAAATTTTTTTTTGAATTTAACCGATTTACCGACCGGTATTATATATCGTCCCGGCTCGATAAGGTCGATTATCGCGAAAATCGACCGATTATCGCGAAAATCGACCGATTTTCGACGATAAGGTGAACCCTGAATATGAACTGCTCATATATTAATCATAAATAAATTATAAATGCTCTTTCCTACATAGGCAGTTTCATTTTCCATTATCGTGATCAATTCTAGTTATATTTTCCTCACATTTTCTTGGTGCCGCTACATTGGTTTTCAACCTCTTAGTCCAAAAGTTCTTTTTGATTCTTTTGCCAAGTATTTGCTGGATTGATATACAAAAAAAAGAAATTCTCTCTAATCCAAATTGCTTTTGTGAGTGAGATATTCTTTAATGATTTTTTTCAAAAATTTTCCTATTTTTTCTAGCCTCGGGATACCATTTTACAGTACTTTGCACTATATGAATTTTTAAAAATTCTTCAAACTTAATCATTATCCACAATTTTTATGAAAATATTAATGATATGTCAGAAGCATACACAAAAATTTTTAAAGAATTTTGCACGCTTTTTACACTGTTTTAAATGGACCGAACTTTCGGATTTTCCACCGAGATCTCGGAAATCTCGGTGAAACAAAAAACGGATTTAAAATTTGATTTTTAAATTTCATTCAATTTTGTCCGAAAATAACGAGATTTCGATAAAATTTTGGATTTTAATTGGCGACGAGAATACATTCTAACACGAAAATTTGAACCCTGCTGGCACCTGACGGGTGACTCGCTGCTGCTGGTCATCATCATCAATGCACAGATAAAGATAATGGTGTTAGACAACCTCGCTATCGAATAGTCCGGGGTTGCCTAATAGATCTAAACTGGAGAACAGAGAGAAAGGACGAGAGACACAATATGAGGAGGAACCAGGTCTGCTTTATTATTCTGTATGCTTGTCTACATTGGGGTGACCCCCTGCCTCCTATATATAGCGATTACGCTTAGAGATAAGGAAGAGTCCATATAGGATACGATAACCGGTTTCCTAACACTCCCCCTTGGACTCTTCACTGCGAGATGCATATGCCTCATTAAAACTCCATAAAAACCCAGTGGGAAAAATTGGAGAAAGAGTACATAGCACACGTTTGCTGTGTTGCACGGATTGCCTCATCAAAAACCTTATGTAAGAAAACTTCAATGAAAAACTTACTTAAGGAAAAGAGTACAATCCACCCAAACTTCAATGTTAATCTTCAAGATTCACGTTGGGTACTCAAACTTCATGTTTGAGATTTATGTAGGAGTATGTGAAAATTCTCCCCCTGAAATCTGCACTTCTCTAAGTCTCATCATCCCGATTCCTCTAATACATCTTTCAAAGGAAGATGCCGGGAGTGACTTAGTAAATAAATCTGCGAGATTTTCACACGACTTAGTATGCAGTATCTTTATCTCATTCATCTTATGCATTTCATGAGCATAAAAAAAACTTGGGGTTGATATGCTTTGTGAGGTTACTCTTCACATATCCCATTTGCACTTGTGCAACACAAGCTGCATTATCTTCATAGATAATAGTGGGGGTTTGTTCCATGTTCAGGCCACATGACTTCTGGATGTGGTGAACCATTCTTCGAAGCCATGCACATTCCCGAGAGGCTTCATACAAGGCAATTATTTCTGAGTGGTTTGTCGACGTCGAGACAAGAGTCTGCTTAGATGACTTCCACGAAATTGCTGTTCCACCGCAAAGCGAAAACATACCCGGTTTGTGACTTACCGGTATGCGGGTCCGATAGGTACCCGGATTGGCATAGCCAACCAAATTCAATTCATTGTTCCTTCTATAGAACAAACCGAGTTCTTTGCTTCCTTGGAGGTAACGGAAGACGTCCTTAACCCCTTTCCAATGCCTTTTGGTGGGTTCTGCACTGTACCGTGCTAGCAAATTCACAAATGACGTAATGTCCGGCCTAGTGCTATTCGCAAGGTACATGAGTGCTCCAATTGCACTCAAGTATGGGAATTCCGCTCCCAGGACTTCCTCCCCCTCTTCTCTAGGCCTGTATGGGTCTAGGTGCCTTGGAGTGACCTTCCGACCATTGAGGTCTTTGCGGGGTATGCCTTCTCAAAACCAAATCTCTCCAACACTTTCTGCGTGTAGGATGATTGGTGTACCAAGATTCCGCCTTGGACATGTTCAAGCTGCAAGCCTAAACAAAACTTGGATTTACCCAAGTCTTTCATTTCAAATTCAGATTTCAAGTATGTGCATGCTTCTTCAATTTCTTCATCCGTCCCAATGATGTTCAAGTCATCTACATAGACGGAGATTATACAAAATCCATTCGGGGATCGTTGTATAAACACACATGGACAATTTTTGCTATTCGTGTAGCCTTTCTTGCAAAGAAAGTTACTCAAGCGATTGTACCACATTCTTCCTGACTGCTTCAGCCTATACAGTGATTTCTCTAATTTCACCTTTGTATAGGTTTTATTTCTTTCTGTCTTGGTTCGGGATAGAGATACCTTCCGGTATTTTCATGTATATCTCCGAATCCAAGTTTCTATACAAATATGCTGTGACAACATCCATTAGCTTCATTCTCAACTTCAAGTTGACTGCCATTGAGATCAAGTATCTAAAGGTAATTCCACCCATGACCGGAGAATAGGTTTCTTCATAATCAACCCTAGGACGTTGAGTGAAACCTTGAACAACAAGCCTTGCAATGGTTGTTGCTCTTTTCATAGATTCTCCTATTATTACAAAATTTATGGCCATTTCGTCATGGTGTGCTTCATGCACTTCTACTTGCTCTTCATTGCTATTTCCCATTCCAGGAGCAAGTTCCTTTAGTTTTTCTCCGCCAATGTGTGCGCACACATTATTTCCGTGGCTTCTTCCAATTGAATATTCAAATCTGGAATTGCCTTTTCCACAGGCTTCTTTCCAGTGCCAGGTCTCAACTGGCTCCCCTTCTTGCTTTGGGGCATTTTTGTGATTGGCTATGGTAAGTCCTCTTGCCCATTTTTCCCTAGACGTCTCCGGGTACTTTGGGTTTGAGAAGCCAGATTTCCTGTTCTTTTTCTTTGAGGCCTCTGAACAAGATGAGGGATACCTTCTTTCTTTGGTATTTCCACCCTCTCTGGTGCATTTCTTGCTGGTATATGCGACTTAACCACGCTCTTCAGATCACAAAAATGATCAGGCAGTTCATTTGCTAAATTCTGCAAATCGATTGTCTTCTTGACTTCATGATTTGCTTCATTAGTGCGAGGGTCATGCACGGGGATCCCAATGGAATGCCATATGATTTCCCGGCATTTTTCATCCAATGGTTCATTTCCTCCCCCTAATGACGGGAAAACGATCATCGTCAAAGATGCAATCAGCGAATCGGGTTGTATTCAAATCCCCAGTCATGGGTTCCAAATACCTGGTTATGGATGCACTTTCATAACCAATGTATATCCCAGACTTGCAGAGAGGACCCTTTCAGTTTGCTGTGGGGGTGGTATAGGTACATATACCATACATTCAATTCTTCAGGTTGACCCAATGCACTAGTTTGCATGGTTGAATGGATGTTGTAGGCCGATTGTCTATAATTGATGAGTGCTGCTGCGTACAGGACTGCGTGTCCCCAACAATTGTTGGGCAAGTTACAACTCTGCAAGAGCGGTCTGGCAATAAACTTAATCCTCTTTATTAGTGCTTCAGCTAGTCCATTTTGCGAATGGACATGCGGTACAGAGTGCTCAATAGTTATTCCGATTCTTTGTGCAATAATCATCAAATGCCTTGGAAGTAAATTCGCTGGCATTGTCCATTCGAATGGACTTCACGCGATGATCAGGAAAAACATTCTTAATTCTGATGATCTGCGAGATCAGCTTTTGCGAATGCATGATTCCTTGTTGACAGCAAACATGTATGCGACCATTTCCAGGAAGCATCAATGAGCACCATAAAGGATCGAAAACGGCCCTGACAATGGCTGAATCGGGCCGCAAATATCCCCCTGAATGCGTTCCAGGAATGCAGGGATTTCATGTTGCACTTTCATAACAGAGGATTTTGTTATTAATTTCCCGGTGGCACATACATGGCACACAAAATCTTCATGATTCGGGAATTTTTTTTTTTAACATTAATGCCATGACCTTGTGAGTTGTTAACTATATTTCTCATCAATCTAAGACCAAGATGACCTAAATATACAATGCCATAAAGAAAATAATCCAGAGCTTCTAAAGAAGTATACACTACGTGTGCATTGATTCTCGTGTAGTACAGCCCAGATTCATACGAGGGATATTTTTCTAATACCATTCTTCATACTCCGCGTGCTTCATAATGCACAAATGCTATTTGCCATTTTCTTCATTGGTTTCTACGTGAAACCCATTGGCGCGGATATCTTTGAAACTTAAAAGAGTGCGCGTTGATTCATGATACAAAAATGGCTTCTTCAATTACCAAAGTTGTACCCATTGGCAATATAATTGTGGCTCTTCCTGAGCCTATTATATGCGTATCGCTTCTTGCGATTGTTGTAATTCTTCCAGCGTTCTTCGTGATCGTCTGGAAGTATTTCGACTCCCTTAAGATGGTATTTGTTGTGCTACTATCAACAATGCATATCTCCTCTATTTGGGCGCTACATAATTTCTCAATGTAAAGAAATATAATTCTAATTGTACAGTGGCAAAGTAATTCAAATATTGCTTGTAAATAAAGAATACTGGAATAAATAATAAACTGCATATTCATTCATGATAAAAATGCTCTTCTAAAGCTTGCAATTCATTATGCAATCTGATGTCTATGTGAGATAATTCTGACTATTCAGGCCAATTCTTTCAAGACTCACGTTTGACAATGCCAGACCTTTTCATATTCACAAGGTTCTTCCATTAAATTACTGCGTGCAATCTAATAGGAAGTGGCTGCCAGATGCATAATTAAATTCTCATGAATTTCCAGTAAACTAAAAGAAAGCAATAATTGCAGGATTCATAAATACAAGGTAAATGCAAAATTCATAAGTACGGAATTCATAAATGCATGATTCATCAGTACAGAATTCATAAATACAAGGTAAATGCAAGATTCATAAGTGCGGAATTCATAAATGTTCATGAATATTCAGAATTACAGCTTCGTGCATGTAGGTGATCGGCTTCGTGCAAGCGATCGGATTCATATGCATGATCGACTTCGTGCGATCTTGTTTAAAAGCTCGATCGGCCGTCGATCGATTTAGCGCGGCTTCATGCGCGCGGTGCATTCAGTTCCATGCACGTCGGTCTTCTTGGCTCGACGGTGGCCGCTTCGTGCGGCATGCTTTGAATTTCCAATAAACTATATTAAAGCAATAAATACAATGCATGGAACAGAACAATAATTGCACAATTCAGAAATTCAAAATAAACAATAATTGCATAATTCATAAATTCAGAAATGCGGAAAAATAAATTCTCAGGGATTTTCGATATTCTAAACAGGCAATTATTGCAAAAAAACATGCAAAAAATCATAAATGCAGAAAATAAGGCTATGGAAAATTAAAAACAGAGCCATACAATTTTCTGCAATTTTCTAGGAATTTTCATATTTTTCTGTCAATTTTCAGGATTTTCTGCTATTTTTATTCATTTTCTTTTTGAATTTCCAGAAAAGAAAAGAAATAAAGGAAAAAGAACCTCTGTCATGTCCTATCCCCTCAATCTTGGCAACCTCACCAAGCTTGGACGTGAACAAAATCCAAAGGAAAAAAAAGGGAAACCAAGGAGGGGTAAACATGTAATCTCGCGTTTCCTACCCACTTACCTGGATTCCAATTGGATGGAGTCCGGTTCAACTGGACTTCAAGTCCAATACGTGTTTCTCTTTTTCCAAATTACTTCCATCTGGTTCATATGGACTCCGTGTCCATACGAGTTGCCTCCCCATTTTTTTCTTTCTTTCGGTGCCGATCTGCTGGGTGGCTTGACCGGCTTTTGGGCAACGCGCTTCGTGCGCTTCAGCTGCGGCAGCCAACGGAGCAAGCCGTGGGCAGCGCTTCTTGGCCGGAGGGGCTGTATGAGTTCGGGCGGGCAGAGGCCAAGCGGCAGTGTCTTCGAGCACTGGTGAAGGCAACAAGGTGGCAGTGGCCATCTGGGGCGCTACGAGGCATCGGAGACGGTGGCGGCCCTGGCTACGGTGCGGCTAACTGCGATCTTCGCGGCTTCCAAGCGCCGATGGCTGCCGGCGGCCCAGGCGCAGCGGCTTTTGTAGCTGGGAGCCGGGCGCGTGGCCGTGAGGCGTCTGCTGGGACAAGCCGCACGCAGCGAATCAGCTGCCGGCAGGCGGCGGCAGCGATCGGGCGTTACATGCGTGGCGAGCCCGGCGTGGTAACTGCGAGGCCAGCGCTTCATGTGCGGAGCTCGAGCACGCTACAAGCCGAGGGAAGTGGCCGGCGCTTCGATCCAGTTGGCGGCGCTTCGTGCATGTGCTGGCGTGCTTTCAGGCACGGTCTTGCACGGCTTCGAGCCGAGCGGGCGCGAGGGCGGCGCTGTGTGGAGGTCAGCAGCCGAGGATGTGCAGCAGGGCCGGTTGGCTGCTTGCCAGGGGATCCTCGATGGCTTCGTGCCAGGCCAGCGTGGTGAAGCTTCGGCGCTTCATGGCCGGATCAACGCTGCAGGCGCCGATGGAATTGAGGCACTACCGTATGCAAGTAACACGAATGCATGTACAGACGTGAAGGCAGGCCGGTTGCAGACCGACGATCGAGCTTAATGCCGGAACAAAAATCAAGTCTGCTTCACATTGGACATGTCCATTAATGCTTCACGTTGGACTTCTTGTCCATTAATTAATGGACTACATGTTTATTCAAGGCTGGACGCCTGGACTTCATGTCCTTCATGATTCGGACTTCATGTCCAAAAAGCTACTGGAGTTTGGACTTCATGAGAGCATTGGAGTTTAGACTTCATGTCCTTTGGCGCATGTACGTAGTGCAGTCGGGAGCTTGCGTGCAAAGGTGGGGGCCTCGCGACGGCTAGCGGAGGCCTCATGGCGACAGCGGTAAGCCAGACGTCCGAGACCGTAGTTTGGCCGAGGCGGCGACGGCGGGCGTGTTGCTTGCATCGGGTCGAGCCGAGCTTCAAGCACGGCAAGGCGACGGCAACAAGACCGTCGCTACATGCGCATCGGGGTTTATTCTGACGATGGCTTCGTGCCAAAGATTTGTACTGTAGATGCAATTATAAATTGCAAACTCGTAGCTTCATGCCACATAGATACAAACAAAAGATCGAACCAGCGATTAGATTCAATTACCCGTTTCTTACCGTTTCTCACCTTTTCAATCTGTTCACCGGGTAGAGCTTCGTGCTGATAACGTGTTAGACAACCTCGCTATCGAATAGTCCGGGGTTGCCTAATAGATCTAAACTGGAGAACAGAGAGAAAGGACGAGAGACACAATATGAGGAGGAACCAGGTCTGCTTTATTATTCTGTATGCTTGTCTACATTGGGGTGACCCCCTGCCTCCTATATATATAGCAGTTCTGCTTAGAGATAAGGAAGAGTCCATATAGGATACGATAACCGGTTTCCTAACAAATGGAAGCTTTTTCTAAAAGGGCCGGGAGATAAATATTCCAACCGTCAAATTGTCAGGGTCAAGGAGGGAAGGGAGGGGTGCTTTCGTTTCGGAACGGCAGCTCCCCTCTTTCGCTAGTAGCTTTAATTGCTTGCAAAGTCACCTTTTCTTTATGCAGGCGCTCGCAAAAACGTCAGCTTTTTTTTTCTCTCAGATTTACTACCGTTCCACGTACTACTCGTCGCTCGCATGGTTGGGAGTTGGGGCTGCGGCGCCGGGACCTTTTCCGCTGCAAATGCGGCAGAGTATCCCCACACTGCCAGAGCTGCTGACGTGGGTATAGCCAACCTAAACCTCTGGCTTTCAATCTCATAAGAGCGGCTAATCGATGGAACGGTATGGCTCTTTATTAGCAGCAAAGATCATGGCGTCTTAATCTCAAAATAAGTTGTGCTGTGCTTTTCCGGGCCTTGCAACAATCAATCAAAACAAAACCAATAGAATTGCTTAGTACATTCCTATCCACGCGTCGTCTCCTGGATATGCACCCTATCTTTCTTAACATCCTCCCTCGATCTCACCTACATGCGCCTAAGGGCATCTGCAATGGTGCCACCTTAGCTTACTATAAGGGTACCAACTCAGTATTTTGCTTAGGTGGATGAGAGAAAAAGAAGAGAGAGATATAGACTGACTACTAACTTATAGTCAGGCTATAGCTGATTCCAAGGCATTTATCACCTCTTACATATGGACCCATATTTAATTTTGTAAATAATGCTATAGCTAGTCCATTGAAGAGATTGTCTATTAGCTATCTATAGATAATATATACATTTTTTATAGCTAGTAGTTGACTACACCATTGCAGATGTCCTAAGTTGAGATTGCGTTTCAACTCTGAGAAAAGTCGCACCGCGAAGGTCTTGGTGAAGATGTCTTAAATCTGATCACGCGCGGAGAAGAACCTGGTATCCAATGCTCTACACGCAACCTTCTCTGGGACAAAATGGAAGTCCAATTCCATGTTGTTAAAGTGTGATCCCATTTTTTTTGATCCTATACTTTTGCCATTTGTTTTGTAACAGATATGTTATGTGCGTGCGTGAAATACTTGGTTGGCCGACAGATATTTTGCGCCTAAGTTATCGCACCACGAATAGGGAGCTCGACTCTGAAATATCCAAAGTTCGTCGGGTAAAGACGGTGACCAAATAATTTTGGTTGCGGTATCTGCCAAAGCTTTGTATTCTAATTCAGGACTTGTGCTCGAGGCAGTAGCCTGCTTTCTAGCACTCCATGAGATCAAGTTTGAGCCAGAATAAACTGCAAAGCCTCCTGTCGAACGGCGATCATCGGTGCAACCTGCCCAATCTGCATAAGAGAAGACGCTTATCAGAGTGGACGCCAACTTCCGAATTGTCAGAACAGTGGTAAGAGTGTTCTTCAGATATCTCAAAATCCAATCCACTGTTGTCCAATGTGCTGTGTTTGGAGCCTGTAAGTATTGACACGCTTTGTTGACAGAGTATACAATGTCAAGTCTTGTCAGTGTTAAATACTGTAATGCTCCAACAGTGCTTCAATATTTCGAGCTAGCAGTTTCTGACAATGGCTCGCTTTCATCCCTTGACGGTTTTCTGAACTGCTCATTGGTGTGTTCATTGGCTTGCACTATTGCATATTTACAAAGCCGATTTCTCAGTCGGCGAGGCAGTAGTGCCGCTGCCTGCTGTGGTAGGCACGGCAGCGCCGCCGATGGTTGCCGTGGCAGCAGGTGCGGCAATTGCCCCGGCAGGTGCAGCCGCAACCGCTGCCGGCATCGGTGCGGTGGCATGGCCACCAGAAGAAGAATGCGCAGTGCTTAGCCCCCCTGGATGTGATGAATCTGCAGCATGGAACAGTATTTGAAAATTTTCCACATGGGCATTGGTTCTTAAGATTAATAGATGGAAGAAGGACGAACTCGACTGTCAAGGGCAGCTGAGAGGAGTGTGGTGAGTTAATCGTGTTGGAGTATTTGGGCTTGATCCAAACAAACATTCTTATAAATTTCAAAGGTCCACTCATGCATGGTGAGAGGTAGGAAGCTTAGTACCATATTATCCCCGATCCGACCGAACACAAATAATGTGATTGCTCAAGAGTTGTTCAACATGCTTTCGAAATTGAACAAAAATGTTAAAGACATCTCCATGGGAATTTGCTAAAATCATCGATAAAACCGACATAGTATTTGAAACCATCAACTGATTTATGAGAAGGACCCCATGCACCAGAAAACATTAACGCTAAAGGAGATGAAGAAACATAAGGAAGTTGATGGCTTTAATTTGGCTAATTAGCAGTATCCACAAACCTGCACATTATTGGACAACAACGAGCAAGGAAGACTGTTGGAGCGAAGCTCCTGTTGAACAATGGGAGTGGGGGACGGTCCACAAGGGTGGGGGTCAGTTTGACGCTGGAAAATGCTTTCTTGGAATGGATTGCTACGGCTTGATGGGATACAACCCATTCTCACATCTGCCTCGAAGAAGAACCGTCTTGGTAGACTGATCCTTGACAACAAAAGTGCTAGGATAAATTTCAAGAAACACATTGTTGTAAGCTGCAAATTGATGGACAGAAAGAAGTTGACGTGAAGCTTGAGGTATATGTAGAACATTGTTAAGATTTAAGGATTGCGAAGGAGTATATATTAACCTGAGATTGCCCAACGTGAAGATTTTTCATACCTGAACCACTCGTGCTCTGAACAACATCCTTACCATTGTATTTGTCCTCCATTGTCAACTTGTCAAGGCGTAGAAGCTACATGTCCTATCTTTCCCCAAACCTGGCATTGAGACAGATTGTCAGGTTGTCCACCAGCTTGTCCATCTCCACTCTGGTGCTCAGAGATATATGCAACCACCGGATCATATTCTGTAACAAGTCCAAATTAAACGCAAATAGCCAACGACATCGTCGATTGCCTATGGCGATGAGGGGCACCGGTCGGCATAAGGCGCACTTTCTTCCCCCAGTAAAGAACCTGCATGCCCAAAAGTTGGCGAAACGGGCGGTAAACTTCACCCGCCTACGGAGAATTAATGAGCGAAGTCGACGACGTTCCCCTCCGCGCGGTCAGGCCGGTTGCTTCGTGGGAAGAGTACACCATATGCCACCGTGCCGCATGTCGGTGCCCTTTTTATCCATGTCTCGGAAACGACGCAGAAAGACAGGAGTAAAGAAGGAAACAGTTGGAAACATCAAAAGGGCAAAAAATGACGTGCGGATCGCTTAGTTTCACAGGTTATATATATAGGTGTGCAGGTTTCGGTCTCCGTCTCGATTGAAACAAACCCAAAATTCAAAATGAATTTTAATTGGAGTTTATTCAAATTTCGGTTCAAATTTGAATTTAGTTTGAATTTGCATTGGTTTTGGTTTTCGTTTTCCTCTTGGGCCAATTTCCCTGACTTCCTGGGCCGCCTGGCCTGCTTCCTTCCGGCCCAAGCCGGCCCGTCTCAGCTCCCCTCCGGCCCATTGGCCTTGTCCAGGCAGTGGCGGACCCAGGACATAAATTTAGGGGGTGCTAACTGATAGTGATACAATACTAAAATAAGACAAATAAACCAAAGAAAGTACAACCATTTCGAAAAGCGCCCCACGATAGATAGGGGGTGCTAGAGGGGGTACCTATGGTCTTATCGAAGATAGGGTGTGCCTTAGCCCCCCTTGACCCCCTGTTGGGTCCGCCATCATGTCGAGGCCCGGTGGCCCGACTCGGCCGGGACCGTCTCCGCCTCCGGTCCGGCGCGCCGCCCTCGCGCTTGCGCCCGCCCGCGTCACGCTGCCTCGCGCCGCCCTTGGCGCCCGGTCTCCGGCCGTGCCACTTCCGCCGCCTCGCGCCGCCACGCCCGCCTACTTGCCGCCCGCATCTCGAAGCTTCGCCCGCCGCCCGCCTCTCTCTCCCACGGCTATAAAAGCCGCGGCTCCTCCTCGATTCCCGCCCCGCTCCTCGCCTTCGGGTGAGCTCCCCTCCCCACTGCCCTCACCCGTCAGCTCGCTGCCCAGCGCCGCCGCCGCAGCCAGCCACAGCCGCCACTCCCCGCGGGAACCCTAACCCTAGCCCCCGGTTCCACCCGCCAGCGACTGCGTCGCCCGAGCCCCACCTGCCAGCTACCTCCCTCTCCCTCTCTCGCTGTCCTATGGACCCCGCTCGCCAGGCCCAACAGCCTCGCCGCACTCGTGGGCCGTGGCCCAGTTGGCCCGGCCGAAAACCAGCCCAAACACTGTTTCAACAGTGTTTTCAATTTTCAGAATTTTAATTCGTTGTTAATTCCGAAAAATCAGTTAAAAATCCAGAAAAATTCCCAGAAAATCCCGAAAAATTTCGTGAGCCCCAGAAACCCACCAAATACTCTATCCGAACCGTTTCGATCCACTGAGTCCAAAAATGCCCTCCGTTCCTCAATCCGGAGTCTCTAAAATTCCCGAAATACCCATTTCGCCCTTCGTTCTCTCTCTCGGCCCGGTTCCGGTTTTCAGTTTCATTTTTATGTACAAGAGAGAAGATGTAGTTATTGCACAACATCTAGAGACATCCTTTAGAGACAGTTATTGTCGGGGAGTCGGGTAGACCCCACAGAATTACCTCGGGTGCCACGAGGGGCGCGGGCTCACTGCTGCCCGAACTACCGGAAGGCCGTTCCCCTGGACGATCTAGCCGGGCACCACGAGCAAAGACGAGGTCGCTCCCGCCCCGGTCGCGAGGAGTCGCTCCAAGGGACGGTCTAGCCGGACCTTTTAAGAGGTCGCATGGCCTGGTGGACCGATAGCTCGTGCTCGGGCCGAGGTGGCCGAGTTCGGAGTTAGGCGTTAGCCGACTGGCGTGATCCGAGGTCGGTAACCGCCCATTGCGTAACCTCCGCTAGTTCGTTCGCGATCCTCGCGGGGGCGTGGCGAAGTGTAGGATCCGTTAGTTACCACGTTGGACCTGGTCGGACGTGGAGTTAGTGGGTTTGAACAAGCACGCCCCTTTGTAAGCTATAAAAGCATCCCCACCATGAAGGGGACAGGCAGATAACTTTTTCTGCACAAAGATATACACTAGCTGGAGTAGGGCTATTATCTCTTTCTTGAGAGGCCCGAACCAGGGTAAACTACAGTGTCTCTGCCTGTTGAAGCCCAGTGAGTCACCCCTCTGAGTATCTCATCACGCAAGAAGGGGTCGCGGTTGGTCCCTCCACCAACAAGTAAGCTCGGCGGGGGCCTGCTCCCCAATCGTCGACAGCTGGCGCCGTCCGTGGGGACCGACTTTCCCTTTCGTGAGGAATCCCGGAGGATGACAAATTCCCAAGATCGCCAAGGCCTCGGCACCCCCGGAATTGATGAAGAAGACAAGCAGTTCTTCGACAATGGGGCCGCCAACGTCGCTGGCCTTGGGAATCACGACGGTTCCCGGAGCTTCTCCGTGGAAACCGCGCCGCCGGGCTTGATTCTTTCGCTCGGCTCGGCGCTCTCTCGGACGGCGAGTATGGCCGGGCTCTACGATGGTCCGACATCCCCGACCTTTTCGAGCTCGACCAGGGGACCGCTTCACGGGGAGACACCGTGATGTCCCCCTCGCGATCCGTCCAATCCCGTAACGTCTTCGTTGCGGAGGAGGATGGAAATGTCGGGAGCAAATCCCCGGCCGAAACGCGTCTTCACCGCTACGAGGCGGCCAAGGAGCACCTACAGGCATCTCTGAATCGGACGCCAGCGACTTACGCGGCAAGTCAGAGGTGGCGGCCGATAAGACCAGGGCCGAAGTTCGTGAGAATTTCCACGCGTACGGGACTCCGGAGCCCGTGCGATGACGAACGAGCTCGTCACCCCGCGTTCCCCCGAGCGGGGAACGCCTTCAAGCCTTGGCCACGGTGGTACGCAACCTCGAGAGAGTTTCCCGGCAGTCGACCTAGAAGCCATGGAGTGCGGTGTGGCCGGCGACCTCGAGGAAATCGCCCACAGACATAAAGCGGCGGAAGCCTCCGAGAAAGGGGCGCCCGAGCAATTCCTGGGAAACGCCGCCGCCCGGGCGTCAGCGCCTCCACCCGACGACTCACGCAGCCATACCCAGGGTGGCCGGCGCGAGCGGCCGGGCTCGGGAGGGCACCGGAGCAATTCCGGGGCTCCTCGGGACCCGGAATCTGAGCCACGAGGCGTAACCGGGCCGAACATTCCTCTTCGGGCCACTCTCCATCCTACAGCGTAGGGAGATATTCTCTCGCTGGGCCCACTAACCTCGGGCTCGGTGGTGGGGATCGCCCGACCGCCCGGCGCTTCGTAATGACCATCCCGGATCCGTTTTGGTCACGGGGGCATTCGCGGCGTCGCTAAGACGTGTGACCTGGCCGACAAGGTTCAAGCCGGGTCACATCGAGAGATTCGATGGGACTCGTAACCCGACGAAGTTTCTCTCAATCTACACCACGGCCATTCTAGCGCCGGGGTGATGAAAGGGTCATGGCTAACTTTACGCCACAAGATCTTGGGCCGGGCCGGCTCGGACGTGGCTATTCAACCAAAAGGAAAACTTCGATCCGATCCTGGGCCCGGTGGCGGCACTCTCCGAGCTAACTTCCGGAGGCGCTACGTCGCCGAGGAAGGAGCGCGACTGAGCGTCGATCTGACGGAGGGCGAACCTGCGCCCGCTGGTCCAGCGCTTCATGCAAGTGCGCAATTCCATCCCAAGCATCTCGGATGAGGCGGTCGTCAGGGCTTTCAAGTTCGGGTCCGAGGCGTGCGCTTTACTCGGGACCTCGAAATTCATCTGGACATCACGACCAGCGAGTATTCGCATGGTGACCGTTATGCCAGCGGACGAGGCCGTCCAATGGTAGAAGGCTGGCGGGCGAGGAAAGCTGCCCCTCGGCCGGGCTTGAAGGGGCGTCAAGCGAAAGAGCGTGAGCTCGATCGAGAAAAAATCAAAAGAAGAAAAAACCCTCCGTCTCGACATGGTGGCGGCCATCGAACGACAACGACAACGGCCGACCTCGCAATCGTATAAAGGAGGAGCCGCGAAAGGAAAGGCCGGCCAGGTTCGTGAGCGGCGAGCAAAACCGGGACGACCAAGACCGCGGCGACCAACGCGGACGGGCTAGCGCCTATTTTTGCCCGCTTCCACCAGGCGCACGGCACGACTGCGGAATTGCGAGAACATGGGCCTCCCGCTGGAGCAATTCTCTGATGGCAAGGGTCCCATGCCCACGCTCCCGAGCAAGAAGGAGGCGTCAAGGGCAAGAAACCCGCCGAGGAGGAAGATACGGACATGGAGTACCAGGAGCCGAGAAACCACATCGCCGTGATATTCGGGGCTCCGCCGCCTATGGAGTCTCGATGGGGTGAAGGAGGCCGCCGCGAGGTACTCCGTGTCACCCAGGGAAGCCTCCGTTCAACGGCTCAAGTGGTCCGAGCTGCCCATTACCTTCTCCAAAGGCAGCGCCCCTCGGGATGACGAAACCCGAGAGGCTCCCAATGGTCGTTAGCCCGACGATCTGCAATACCGCGGTAGGACGCGAGCTTGTGGATTGCGGGAGTTCCACTGAACTGATATCGGCCAGGGTCCTGGGCCGAGATGCAAATTCCTCGGTCCAAGATCAAGAGCGTCGTAGTCCCTTTCTACGGGATAGTCCCGGTACCTCGGCCAAGCCGCTCGGGCAGATCGTCTGCCGGTAACCTTCGGAAGCCGAGCAACTTCCGAACGGAATTAGTCACCTTCGAGGTGGTCGACTTCGAGTCGGCCTACAACGCCATCCTGGGCCGACCGGCGCTCGCCAAATTCATGGCCGCCACGCACCACAGGTACCAATGCACGAAGGTTCCGGCCGTGGCGTGATCTCGATGAAGGGAAGTCCGGCGGCCCTAAAGCTGCGACGAAGGCTCTAGACATGGTCGGGCATTGCCCAGTGACCCGACCAAGAGCCGAGGAGTTCCCGGCCAGGGCTACCCTCCAGGCCGGGGAGAAACTAAGGCCATCCCATTTGTCTGGCCTTGAGCCGAGGCAAGGTCGTACATGTGGGGCTTCCCTGGACCCTAAATAGGAACTCGAGCTCGTGACCTTCCTCCGAGAAGCGCGGACACGTTCGCACAGGAACCGTCAGACATGCCGGAGTCCCAAGGGAGGTCTTCGAGCACAAGGCTAGCATTCGGCTGACAAAAGCTTTGTGCGGCAGAAGCTCAGGCGCTTCTCCCCGGAGAAGCAAGCCATCATCAGAGAGGAACTGGACAAGCTCCTCAAAGCCGGTTTCATACGGGAGGTTGACCATTCCGATTGGTTGGCCAACCCAGTTATCGTGAAGAAAAAAGGGGGCAAGTGGCGCATGTGTGTCGATCACACAGGGCTGAATGCCGCATGCCCGAAAGACAATTTCCCGCTACCTCGGATAGACCAGTTGGTCGACGCAACGGCCGGCTCCAAGGCGATGAGCTTTCTGGACGCCTACTCAGGCTATCACCAGATCGGCATATCACCCGACGACGAGGAGAAAACTTCCTTCATCACGCCGTTTGGCACATTCTGCTACACGACCATGTCCTTCGGTCTAAGGAACGCTGGAGCGACCTTCCAGCGCCTCATGCAGAAAACCTTCTCGGACCAAATAGGTCGGAACCTGGAAGTATATGTAGACGACATAGTCGTCAAGAGCAAGATGGCCTCGGATCATGTACCCGATCTAGAGGAGACTTTTCATAACCTCAATAAGCATCGAATAAAGTTGAACCCTGAAAAATGTGTGTTCGGGGTCAATGCTGGCAAAGTACTCGGCTACATGATCGGTCCACAAGGAATCGGGGCCAACCCCGAGAAGATAGAGGCCATCGAGAACATGCGGCCACCGCTTGTACGCTGGAGGTGCAATCCCTGATCGGAAGGATGGCGGCCCTAAGTCGCTTCATCTCGCGGCTCGGGGAACGCGGCCTGCCTTTCTTCAAGGCGCTCCGGAAGCACGACGGCTTCACTTGGACAGAGGAAGCAGACCGCTCTTTCAAAGACTTAAAACTATATTTGTCAAGACCCCCGGTCCTGACCACGCCGAGAATGGGAGAGGTTCTCTTGATCTACCTGGCCGCCACGCCCCAGGCGGTAAGCGCCGTCATAACGGTGGAACGGGACGGGGTGCAGCGCCCGATCTACTACATCAGCGAAGTCTTACACGGACCAAAGGAGCGCTACCCCGAGGTCCAGAAGCTCCTTTATGCGCTCCTCGTGGCCTCGAAGAAATTAAGGCACTACTTCCAGACCTACAAAATTCGAGTCCCGACCAACTTCCCGCTTAGAGAGATTCTAGGGAATCAGACGCGGCGGACGGATCGCGCGAAGTGGGCCATAGAGCTCGCCGGTCGAGATCGACTCTCGGCCAGACGGCGATTAAGTCCCGTGTTCTAGCGGACTTCCTGGCGAATGGACAAATCCTATCCCATCTGAGTCGGGCAGGCCAGGCCGAGCACGGTCGCTGGGTCATGTACTTTCGACGGATCCCGAGCTTATAATTGCTCGGGCCGGAGTGGTCTCGAATCCCCAGGAGGCGGATCCGATGCGCCCTCCGACTACATTTCGGCGCAGCGAACAACGCGACGAATATGAAGTGCGCTAGCCGGACTTCGGGCGTGCGGGGCGCCGAGTCCATCGACTAGCTGCGAAGGGCGACTCGCGGTGGTTGTCAACCAGGTTAACAAGGAGTATCGGTGCTCGGATGACTCAATGGCGCTTTACCTGGTTGAAGTAAGGAAGATGGAAAAGTACTTGAAACTTCAAGTACTATACGTCCCGTGAAGGACAATGCCCTGGCCGACCATCTATCGAAGGTCGGTTCCGCCCGATTTCCGCTCCGTGGTACTCATCGAGCACCTCTATAAGCCCTCCATACCCCGGAGAGAGGCAACCGAGACGGGTGGTACCGTCTCCTTCCTCGAGCGAGTGCGAGTTGGATGACGCCATTCATCCAATACCTCGTGCACGGGACCTTTGCCGAGGAGGAAGCGAGAAATCCCGGCTAGTGAGACGCTCCTCGACCTATAAAATGGTCGAGGGCCTCTTATACCGCAAAGGCGCGCTTGGCGTCCTCTCCAAGTGCATCACCCAAGAGGAAGGCAAATATCTCCTCAAAGATATCCATGACGGGATGTGTGGAGCTCACTCGTCCTTTAGGACCTTGGTGAGCAAAGCCTTCCGGTTGGGTTACTACTGGCCGACGGCCCTGGCCGACGCGCGCTCAATAGTGACCGCTTGCCGACCTTGCCAGTTCCATGCCCGGAAAGTCCATCAGCCGGCATACGCACTGCAGACCATGCCGCTAACCTGGCCGTTCTCGGTTTGGGGCATCGACATACTCTGTCCATTTCCTCGGGGAAGGAGGGGTTGTAAATACCTGTTCGTCGCAATCGACACCTTCACTAAATGGATCGAGGCCGAGCCTATATCAACCATCTCGGACTCAAGCTCGTCCCGCACGGACTCAAGCTCGTCCCGCACGGACTCAAGGTCAAGCACCCACCGACGAGCTTCACGACCCTCGCTTGCCGCTTGACGAAGCCGTTTGGACTCCTCCCGTTGCTGGTCGATCGTCCGTTCGGCGCTTCGTGCGGAGTCACGCAGGGACGCCACCGTCGCCTTGAGCCCCGACCTCGCCTGCTCGCTCTGTTCGAGGCGCTCCTTGAGGAAGAGCGCGGACTCCTCCATCTTCTGCCGAATCTCGGCCTCAGAAGACCTCAGCTCGGCGACCAGGCGCTCGAGCTCCGCGATCCTAGCGTCTTGCTCGGCCTGGTGCTTCGCGACGACTTCTGGCGGCACGGTCGCGGCATGGAAGTCCTTCATGGTGGTCTCCAACACCTACGCATCAAGGCATCTCGGGTCGCAGTCGGATTCTTTTTGGGACAAAAACGCATAAGTGTTAGGAAACTTACCCAACAGAGCCGAGCCTCCAGCCCCTCCTGGAACAGCTCGGCAGGGTCCTTCGTCCCGCTCCTTACTCCCTGGGCGGGAGCTTGAGCTCCTTCTCCTTGATCGAGCGCTGGGTCTCGAGCTCGAGCTCCCCCGTCCCCTGGGGGCGGGAGACCTTGCCCCTGAGGATCGGACCCCATCTCCTGCGGAGGGATGGCCTCGAGAGCAACGACCACCTCCCGCTCCTCTTCTTCCCGAGCAGGAGTTGTGCTCGGGGGCTCCTCCTCCTCGGCGTCCGGGCTTTTGAGGTCCTCCGCCCGGAGCATAATGTCCACGGCCGGGGGAGCTTCCTCCCCGGTCGGCCCTGCCTCCTCGCAAGACTGGGCCGTGGCGACGTCTCCGGGCGCGGGAACGATTGGAGGCGTCGGCTCGGCGGCCGGGAGGTCGGGCGCCTGAAGTGGGGCTGTGGCGACGTCTTCGGGCGCAAGGACGGCTGAAGACGCCGGGTCGGCGGCCGGGAGGTCGGGCGCTGAAGTCGGGCCATGGCGGCGTCTTCGAACGCGAGATCGGCCGAGTCGCCGGTCGGCAGCCGTGGTCGAGCTCGACGTTGATGTCCGGCGGGCGTCGCGGGCTCGGGAGAGATCTCGGCGATCTCTTGGGCGTGGCGGCGATAATGTCACTCGCCCGGCGGAATCCTCGCGAGAGCCTCGTGGCGTGCTCGGTACCACCGTCCTCCTCCTCCTCGTCGTCTTGAATTATAATATGGGGGATGCCCTCCGCCGCGGCCCGAGCATCGGCAGCCGCACTCTTCCTCCGCGTCTCCTCCTCAGGAGAGACGAGCTCTGGGCCGGATCTCCGCGGCGGCGAGCTCCTCTACCTCGGCGTCATCACCACCCCGCTCGTGGGGATTGGGCCTCCATGACCTCGATTCCCACCTCGACCTCCTCGCCCACAACGGCCTCGGCAGCGCGGGCAAGCTCCCTCTCTAGCACGAGATCAAGAATTTCGTCAGCCATTGCTCCAAAATCCCATAACTCCGCACCAGCTGCCACACCCACTACAGACGATGTGGGGTTAGTGTGGTGCCGGAGGGAGGATGAGAGAAACGAGGCAGGGGTAAGAAGCTGACCTCGTTCGGCATCTTTCAGCTGGCCTCGAGCGCGATCGAGGAGGGCAGCCATGTCCTCACGTGCCTTGTCGGCCCTGGCGACGGAAGGGTCGACCTCTCCCAAGTCGGCCTCGGTGATGGTCGGCGTTGGGCGTGGTTGGGACGCAGTGGACGACCTGCGGGACCTCGGGACCAGGGGGACGGGATCCAGCTCGTCCTTCTCCTCCTCGTCATCCAGAGGGGCCGAGCTCGAGCTCACTCGCGCGAGCTCTGCCTGAAGAACCGCGATCTGGCTCTCCAGTGCCTCCTTTCGCGCTGGACCAGTCGCGGCCTCCTTCTTCGCCCGCGCGGCAAGCTGACGTAAACGAGCCATCAGCTCGGGGTTTTTTCTGGTATGTTCATCCATCCAAAGTTTTAGTTCGCTCACCTCCTGCCCGATCGGCATACTCCAAATCTTTGGCGGGGTGAACGATCGTCCGAGCCAGGACACTGCTTGTGAACGCCGAGGCGAGACGGCGTGGCGAAGGGATCGGTCGCGGCGTTATGCCCGCCAATTTTTTGGTCTTACGACCTCGTCCCCACCGCGATGCGGTTGATCCACGGCGACCTCGAGGGCGACCTTCTCCTGCCAGAGAAAGTTTTATGAGGTCGGGCACCCTGGAGAGACTCGGACCAAGTAGGGCGTCAAGAAAGGAGGAGCCAAATCGAAGCTTACGGCTCGGTCCGGTTGAGGACGTTATTCGGGATCTGGCGACCCTCTAGGATTTCCTTGCCCTTGGGGGTCCCGAACATTTGGACACCCTCGCGTCCACCCAGTCCTCCGGTGGAGCTGCGTACCGAGCAAGAGGAAGTGGTAAGACCGAATGTCCTCTGCATAGGAGAGAAGGCCGAGGTCGATGGTATACCTGAGCGTGACTCCCGTGTGATGTCCTGCCACCCCTCAACCTTGAAGAAGGGATGCACCCTCCTCCTGAGGGGCGACACCCGGGCTCTGATGTAGTCCCGGGGACATCCCGTCCGGTCAGCCCTGAGCAAGTGAGCTCGTTGATCAGCAGCAACACCTTCTCCTCCTCCGGCTGCACCGTCGGCCGGGGGGTCTCGACGGCACGACCCCTGGCTCCGGAGTAGGAAAGCGAGCCGCCCTCGGCCTTCCTCAGATAGAACCAAGAGTCGGCCCACCCCGACACGGAGTCCTTGAGCGTGAAGCTCGGGTACTGTCTGACGCGGAGTAGGTCGGAGGCGGAAGTAAAGGCAGCCGGCCTGCGAGGGGGTGCCGGTGCGCGAAAGGGTGTAGAAGTGAAGAAAGAGACTAGGAGTAGGCTCGACGCCCACAAACCCTGAAGGGTTTCGTAGCATGGAAAACAAAAATTTTTCCTACGATTGCAACCAAACACCAAGATCATATCTAGGAGATGCAAGTAAACGGTTTCAGAAGGACTCACCCTCGTAGACCGAAAGCGGGAATAACGTTCCCGCAAACAAACGTGGTTGATGTAGAGGTACACTCCCGACTTCAAAGTCGCGAAGATGGCGCCTGAAGCGGCGGTATCTCCGTGCCTTGGTCACACGTGCGGATCGCGATGACCTCAATCCCTCGTTCGGTAGGCGTGAGTAGTGGATCCCGGAGAAAACTCCAACAACACTACGACTTAGTGTTGGTGGTGGTGAAAAATAATTTCAGCGGTAGCCGGCAAGCCACGGCTCGAAAAGCGGATCGGCGGGAGGAGGGAGAATGGACCAACCAAGGGTCATGGATGAACACCAAAGAGAGGAGCTCCTCCTCCCTTTTATAGGAGGAGGAGGCATGCCAAGGGGTGGGAGTGGCGGCGCATGGGGCTGCCCCTTGCCTCCCTCTCTTCATGTGAGTGATCTCTCCACTCACAAATTAACCACTTTGATTTCCATTAAAACCCCACTCAAGAAAATGAAAGGTTTTCTCCCATAAACATTTTTATTTCAGATTTAATATTTGTTAATTCTTTTAATTAACAAACATTAACATATACCCCCTTTAACTATTCCGATATCCGAAACTATTAAGCGATACTCGAAAGCGAGTCCACTTGTCCATATTTTTCTCCGGTGTTTAGTATCACTCAAATGCATCGATGAACCTTAAGTGTGTCACCCTACGGTTCGTGAATAAAATGGACATGATTGAGACTCCTCTCAGGATCAATAATCATGGAGATGGAGATCCATAATGACTCCCATTCACTCAACGATGAACTGGTGATCGCTAAAAATAAACGACATAACCAATTCCTTTTGTCTCCACGATATTTTACTTGTCAGGGATCGATCATCAGTATCAACTATACCTAGTTCGATCCGTTCTGAAGCAAAGTACTCTTTACTCGTGATATAACATTCTTGTGACCTAGTCACATGCTTTGCAGCGATGTCAATGTGATATCAGAGAGGCCAGTATATCTCTCAGTCATGCGGATGGACAAATCCCACTCTTGATGCATGAGCCTCAGCGCTAATACTTTCATAGTACCCAAATCCATCTTTATAGTCAGGTATTTACGGAGTGGCGTTTGATGTCATCAAAGTACTCTTCGGAATTAGTGATTGACATCATCTCATGGTCTAAGGAAAGAGCTATTTGAATGTGTTTGATACAGCAACAAACTAAATGACTTGATCGTATTTGCTATACCAACTTGGGTGTGTGTTCATCACATCATTCTTCTAATGACATGACCAGTTAATAATAACATCAATGTTCATGATCGAGAAACCTTGATCATCGGTTAATCAACGAGCTAGTTTAAAGAGGCTTTACTAGGAACCTTTTTGTTTATTAAACACACATGTATTAACGTTCTGATTAATACAATTTTAGCATGAGAAATAAACATCTATTATAAACATGGAATATGATAATAAACAATTTATTATTGCCTCTCTGGGCATATTCCTTGATCTCCCACTTGCACTAGAGTCAATAATCTAGATTACATTGTGATGATTCTAACACCCATTGAGTTACGGTGTTGATCATGTTTTGCCCTTGGGAGAGTTTTAGTCAGCAGTGCCACATTCGGATCAGGTGTGCACTTTGCAAATCTTTATATCGCCATCCTTGACATGTTCACGGATGGGTAAACAAGCAGCTTAATATGTTTGGAATTCTTGTGTGACCTTGGTTCTTTAGCATTGGCTATGGCACCATTGTTGTCACAATAGATAACCATCGGAGTCCAACGCACTTTTCCGGAACCACACCTAGTTGGATATGAACATCTTCATCAAACGCTTCTCTTGTATACGAAGCGGCAATATTCCGCCTCTGTTGAAGATCCCGCCTTACCCGCAGTTGCTTGGAACTTCTCGACTCACTGCTCCTCCATTCATTTCAAAAAATGTACGGATTGAGACTTAGAGTCATCGGGATCGATTAATCAAAGCTAGCGTCGGCGTAACACTTTGCTGACGAGCTCTTCTTCACCACCATATGAGAAACATATCCTTAGTTCTTCTTAAGTACTTAAAGATATTCTTGACGCCATGATCGATGTTCAAAACACAGATCGATTTGGTACTGCTAGTCAAACTAATAGCATGTGCCACATCAGGTCTTGTACACAACATAGCATACATGATAGAGCCTATGGTGAAGCATAGGGAATCTTATTCATTACTTCTCTATCTTCTGCTGTAGCTGGACTCTGAGTCTTACTCAACGTCTTGCCTTGCATCATAGGTAAGAACCCTTTCTTACTTTCGTCCATTCTAAACTTCTTTAGAATCTTGTCAAGATATGTACTTTGTGATAGCCCAATTAAGCGTCTCGATCTATCTCTATAGATTTTGATGCCTAAAATATATCTTGCCGCTTCACCAAGGTCCTTCATTGAAAACTTCTTGTTTAAGTAATCTTTACACTTTTCAAAGTTCTATATCATTTCCTATCAACAATATGTCATCCACATATAATATCGAAATGCTATAGAGCTCCCGCTCACTTTCTTGTAAACACAAGATTCTCGTAAGTTTGGACAAATCCAAAACCTTTGATTACCTCATCAAAGCGGAAATTCCAACCTGATACTTGCTTGATCCATAAATGGATCAGCTGAAGTTTGCATACCTTATTAGCATCCTTAGGATCAACAAAACCTTTGGGTTGTATCATATACAACTCTTCCTCAATGTTTCCATTAAGACATGAGTTTTGACATCCATCTGCCCGGTTCATAATCGAAAAATCGACAATTGCTAACATAATCCTAACAGACTTTAGCATCGCTACGGTGAGAAAGTCTCATAAGTAGTCAACTCCTTGAATTTGTCGAAAACCGCTTTGCGACAGAGTCGAGCTTTATAGCGGTCACATTACCATCAGCGTCTATTTTCTTTTTGAAAATCCATTTGTTCTCAATGACCTTACGGTCATTGGGTAGGTCCACCAAAGTCCATACTTGGTTTTCATACATGGATCCCATTTCCGGTTCATGGCTTCTAGCCATTTGTCGAATCTGGGCTCATCATGTCGACTTCATCATACGTCGCGAGGGTCATTATTCTCAACTACCATGACATTCATAGTAGGAACATAAAAGTCGAGGAGGCAGTATGCGCTCTTGTTGACTCTGCGAGGGTCTTGGTAGATGTTCTCTTCGGAGTTTCATGATCCTTATCATTAGTTCCCTCTTCATTTGGTGAAGTCAACTCGGAAACAACCGTTATTCTTGCACTGCCATTCCATGAAGAGAAGGTTCAACAACCTCGTCGAGTTCTACCTTCCTACTACTCACACCTTTAGAGAAACTCTTTTTCCAAAAGGATCCATTCTTCTTAGCGAAAACCTTGCCCTCGGATGTGATAGAAGGTGTACCCATTGTTTCTTTAGGGTATCCTATGAAGGCAGCATTTTTCGCTTTGGGTTGAGTTTATCGGGTTGAAGTTTCTTCACATAAACATCGCATCCCCAAACTTTTAGAAAATGACTTAGGTTGTTGCCAAACCATAATTCATCTGATGTCATTTCAGCAGTTTAGATGGTGCCCTATTTAAAGTGAATCACATTTGTTTCTAGTGCATGACCCCAAAATGAAAGTGGCAAATCGTAAGGGACATCATAGATCGAACCATATCTAATAAAAATGCGATTACGGCCTCGGATACACCATTCTGTTGTGGTGTTCAGCGAGAGTGAGTTGTGAAACTATTCCACATTGTTTCATGTGTGTGCCAAACTGCGTAACTAAGATACTCTCCTCCACGATCGGATAAGTAGAAATTTGATCTTTGTTATTCACGATGATTTTCTACTTCACTCTGAAATTCTTTGAACTTTTCAAATGTTTGAGACTTGTGTTTCATTAAGTAAATATATCCATATCTACTCAAATCATCAGTGAAATGCTTGATAACGATATCCACCACTTGTGGCGACACACTCATTGGACCACACACATCGGTATGTATGATTTCCAATAAGTCAGTTTGCCCGCTCCATTGTATCTTAGGAACTGGGTTCTAGTCATCTTGCCCATGAGGCATGGTTCACATGTCTCAAATGATTCATAATCAAGTGATTCTAGTAGTCCATCGAATGGAGCTTCTTCATGCGTTTAACACGATATGACATAGCGGCAATGCCACATATATGCGGCAATATCATCATTCAACTTAATTCTTTTGGCATTCACATTATGAACATGTGTACTATTATCAAGATTCAAAATAAACAAACCATTCTTTTGGTGCATGACCATAAAAGATATTATTCATATAAATTGAACAACCATTGTTCTCGGACTTGAATGAATAACCGTCTCGCATTAAACAAGATCCGGATATGATGTTCATGCTCAAGCGGGCACTAAATAACAATTATTTAGGTTTATAACTAATCTGATGGTAATTGGATAGGTAGCGTCGACAGCGATCACATCAACTTTTGATCCATTCTTGGGCGCATCATTACCTCATCCCTTGCTGGTTGTAAGCTTATTCCTTAGCTCTGTTTGAGTTACATATGTTAGCAAGCGAGCCGTTATCAAATACCCAGGCACTCACTGCGAGTACTAGTAAGGTACATCAATAACATGTATATCATATATACCTTTGCTCACTTTCCCGTCCTTCTTATCGGCCCGGATATTTTGGGCGATTCGCTTCCAGTGCCAGTGCCGCAATAAAACATTCGATGTCGACTTAGGAGCCGGCCTTGGTCTTCTTCTCGAGATGTATGAGACTTGCCCTTCTTCTTGAAGTTTCCCTTAGACTTACCTTTCTTCTTGCTGATAGTCTTTTGGACCATCAACACTTGATGTTCCTTCTTGATCTCACTTCAGCGATTTTAGCATTGTGAAGTTCGAGAGAGACTTCTTCATGCCACTGCGTATGTTTGTAGTTCATCACAAAGCTCTTGTAGCTTGGTGGCGAGGCAGAGAACACGATGAATTCCCTAGCTCAATGGGGATCGTTATTCCCCAAAGCTATGAGTTTATCGGCGTGCATTTTGATCGTGCTCACTAGCATTTGTTTTCCTCCATCATGCTAAAGAACTTTTAAAGCTTCATAACTCTCTCTTGCGGCATGGGTGTGAAGATCATTTCAACTCCCTCATTGTATCAAAAGCATTCTTTTGTGCTCGAAAGCGTTTTCGCGGCTCGAGGCTCAAGGCCATACAAAATGCCGCATTGAACTAAAGCGTGGTCCTCCTTGCGAGTCAAAACATTTTCTCCTCCTCGGGGCATCATCGTGAGCGGGTCACCTAGCGGTGCTTCTAGCACATAGCTCCTTTGAAGCGAGGAGAATCCTCGAGTTAAGGGCCCGATTGGTAAAGTTGCTACCATTGGTGGCTAGTTTCTCTTTCTCCATGAAACAGTTGAAATTGAAAATAGAGTGCCATCTACAACATATTTGCAAAGTTATTTAGACTAAGTTCATAATAGATTAAGTTCAATGTTAATTCAAAGTGTCTGAGAACTCCACTCAAAAACAACATCCCTCTAGTCATCTTTAGTGATTACATAGAACCAAATTCACTATCACCGAAACCGATCATCACGTGAGGCGGCATAGTTTCAAAGCGAACATCAATATGTTCATCATATCATCCATATGACTCATGCTTTACCTTTCGGTTCGTGTTAGAGGCCATGTCTGTACATGCTAGGCTGCGCCAAGTAGAACAAAGTATTTGCATGTGTAAATCAAACACACCGTTGTATCTGACAGCATTAAGTCTATCACACCGATCATCACGTGGTGCTTCAAAGCGACGAACTTTCTTAACGATTGCATACTATGGAAGAACACATTATTATCTTGATATTAATTTGGAGGGATCATCTTATAGTGCTATCGGCGTGATCATAATCCAAGCAAAATAAGATGCATAAAAGGATTAACATCACATGCATGAATAAAGTGATATGATATGGTCTTTCGAGCCTTGATCTCCATCTTGTGCGACATGGTATGATCTCCATCATTCCACCGGCATGGCACCAAGGTCCATGATCTTTGCCATCTTGATTGTCTTCCTCCATTACAATATATCACATGGACATATATTTGCTTGCAGGCCATAAAAGAAAAACAACCAAATGGCTCCTGTGTTGTTTAAATTTACAATAAATTTCATTTCATACAACAATCTTTGTATCAATGACCATATCACATCACAAGCCTGCAAAAACAAGTTAGACGCCTCTAATTTATTTTTGCATATTTTACGTGGTTTTGGGCTTTCTAGGAAAAACTATTCTTACTCTACGAACAAGAACCACAACGGTGATAAAAACATTATTAGCAAACCGTTGTAAATTAGATCATGACTATAGTGGAGAAGCCGACACCATGAAAGCCACTTATGCAATACTAGTTGCATGTCGGCGTGGAACAAGTCTCATGTGCGAGGACATGTAAGGTTAGTCAGGACACTTCAAATCCACTATGCCACCATGATCCAAAATACACGAAAGTATGCAATAACATGATCATCAACGCCCACATCCATGTGTTTAAACCCGTACAAAACATCTACGCATAGACACGGCTCGATACCAGAAGGGTTTAGTAGCATGGAAAACAAAAATTTTCCTGATTGCAACCAAACACCAAGATCATATCTAGGAGATGCAAATGCTTGGTTTGAAGGACTCACCCTCGTAGACCGGCGGGAATAGCGTTCCGCAAACAAGCGTGGTTGATGTAGAGGTACACTCCCGACTTCAAAGTCGCGAAGATGGCGCCACAAGCGGCGTGCATCGTTACTTGGTCACCGCGTGCGGATCAACGATGACCTCAATCCCTGGTTCAGCGGTAGGCGTGAGTAGTGGATCCCGGGAAAAGCTCCAGCAACACTACTGACTTAGTGTTGGTGGTGGTGAAGAAATAATTTCAGCGGTAACCGCTTAAGCCACGGCTTTCAGCGGATCGAGGAGGAGGAGAATGGACCAGCAAAGGGTCATGGATGAACACCAAAGAGAGGAGCTCCTCCCTCCCTTTTATGGAGAGGAGGAGGCATGCCAAGGGTGGGGTGGCGAGGCGCATGGGGGCTGCCCCTTGCCCTCCTCTCTTCATGTGAGTGATCTCTCCACTCACAAATTAACCACTTTGATTTCCATTAAAACCCACTCAAGAAAATGAAAGGTTTTCTCCCATAAACATTTTTATTTCAGATTTAATATTTGTTAATTCTTTTAATTAACAAACATTAACATATACCCCCTTTAACTATTCCGGAGTATCCGAAACTATTCGGCGATACCTAAAGCGATCCTATCTTGTCCATATTTTCTCCAGGTGTTTCGTATCACTCAAATGCATCGATGAACCTTAAGTGTGTCACCCTACGGTTCGTGAATAAAATGGACATGATTGAGACTCTCTCGAGATCAATAATCATCGGCGGGATACGGAGATCCATAATGACTCCCATTCACTCAACGATGAACTAGTGATCGCGTAAACCGAAACGACATAACCAATTCCTTTTGTCTCGATATTTTACTTGTCGGGATCCGATCATCGGTATCAACTATACCTAGTTCGATCCGTTGCAGGCAAGTACTCTTTACTCGTTAAGTGATATAACATTCTTGTGACCTAGTCACATGCCTGCTTGATCGTGTGATATCACCGAGAGAGGCCGAAGTATATCTCTCCGTCATGCGGATGGACAAATCCCACTCTTGATGCATGACTCAACTAATACTTTCATAGTACCCAAATCCATCTTTATAGTCACCGTGTTACGGAGTAGCGTTTGATGTCATCAAAGTACTCTTAGGAATTAGTGATTGACATCATCTCATGGTCTAAGGAAAAGAAGCTATTTGAATGTGTTTGATACTGACAACAAACTAAATGACTTGATCGTATTTGCTATACCAACTTGGGTGTGTGTTCATCACATCATTCTTCTAATGACATGACCCCGTTAATAATAACATCCAATGTTCATGATCAGGAAACCTTGATCATCAGTTAATCAACGAGCTAGTTTAAAAAGAGGCTTTACTAGGAACCTTTTTGTTTATTAAACACACATGTATTAACGTTTCTGATTAATACAATTTTAGCATGAGAAATAAACATCTATTATAAACATGGAATATGATAATAAACAATTTATTATTGCCTCTCGGGCATATTCCCTTCAAACCCCTCACAGAGATGGGCGAAGATGGCCATGATGAGGATGGAATTTGGGTGGAGGTGGACGATCTCGCACTCGCAGAAGGCGAGTACGGCTTCAACGAACTCGCTTTCGGGCGTGCGAAGCCCGTTTATGGCGTAGAGCTCGGTGGAGACGATCTCTCCTTCCTCCGGCTCGGGGCTCTCCTCGGCACCAGCGGCTCTCCATGAGCCGGCGTCAAGGTACTTCGCCCGCTCGAGAATCTCCAGCTTGCGCCTATCGAGCTTGCTGACGCCAAACTTTGCCATGAGGATGGAGGAGATGATCGGAAAGGAGGATGAAGCGCCGAAATGAAGAAGTAGGGAGCGCACTAGTTGATTGAAAGGGCAAGTGGATCTAGGGTTTCTCTTCTGGGGTTTAAAAACCAAACAAGAGAACGAAGAGGTTCCCGCCGTTATAGTCGAGGAAGCCCTAAAGGCGAGGCGATTGAGACGTCCACCACACGGAGAGCGACGCGTGGACACGCAAACCAAGGCTGTCTTGCCGGGCGACGGTTCCCTAGGAGGGGCGGTTCGTACTAACCGAATGAAGCTTCCAAGGGAAGGAACCGTCGGTAAGATGGGAACTAGTTCGCACGCCCAAGGCACGGCGGGACCGAGCTCGTCTCTCGGGGCGGACTAATAGCTCGGAGGTCGGGGCAGCTGTTCGTCGCGACCAACCTGGCTGGCTCGGGAGACGGTAGGCCCGAGAGGAAGGTCTTTTCTTAAAGCCTTCTTCCACTCGAACCTCGGGGGCTAGGCTGTCGGGAGTCGGGTAGACCGCAGAATTACCTCGGGTGCCACGAGGGGCGGGCTCATCGCCGCCGAACTACGGAAGGCCGTTCCTCTGGGCGATCTAGCCGGGCGCCACGAGCGACGAGGTCGTTCCGCCCTGGTCGCGAGGAGCTGTCAAGGGACGGTCTAGCCGACCTTTTAAGAGGTCGCATGGCCTGGTGGACCGATAGCTCGTGCTCAGGCCGAGGTGGCCGAGTTCGGAGTTAGACGTTAGCCGACCTGACGTGATCCCGAGGTCGGTAACCGCCCGCTGCGTAACCTCCGCTAGTTCGTTGCGATCCTCGCGGGGACGTGACAGGAGTGTAGGATCCGTTAGTTACCATGTTGGACCTGGTCGGACGTGGAGTTAGTGGGTTTGAACAAGCACGCCCCTTTGTAAGCTATAAAAGCATCCCCACCGTGAAGGGAACAGGCAGATAACTTTTTCTGCACAAAGATATACACTAGCTGGAGTAGGGCTATTATCTCTTTCTTGAGAGGCCCGAACCAGGGTAAACTACAGTGTCTCTGCCTGTTGAAGCCCAGTGAGTCACCCCTCTGAGTATCTCATCACGCAAGAAGGGGTCGCGGTTGGTCCCTCCACCAACAAGTAAGCTCGGCGGGGGCCTGCTCCCCAATCGTCGACAGTTATTGTATAAGCTGGCAAGTACAATAGTAAAGCCCACTGCAGACTAATAGTAAGCTAAAAGCCAGTTTATACAATAACTGTCTCTAAAAGTTGTCTCTAGATGTTGTGCAATAACTACCTCTTCTCTCTTGTACATAAATGATTTACCTATGCATCCGTGCAAAGTTGGCTACTAAATAAGAGCCAGTTATCTTCTCTCTCATCGTTTCTCACTCTTCCACATAGACTAATGCTGACATGTATAGACTAAGAGCCAGCTGACGTGGCCTTATTGTACTTGCTCAGTAAAAAGCTCTTTGGAAAGTAGTAATCCACAACCTCTTCGGAGAGTGTGTGGATTACATGTGAATGCATATGTGAAGTGAAATTGATCATATATGGGATGGAACCTACCATCAAAGTATCGAATTGTATTCCATGGTAAGCAAGACTTGATACTAGTAGAATTACTATGGCGTGTACGGCTGTACCTTTTGTTGGACAGTGATTTTGACTGCTCAGCGCGTACGACAAGATACCGAACATATCATCAAAGCCTTGTTTTATTTCAATCGGTAAGTAGTCCAGCGCTAGCTTTTCTGAAAAGAAAGTCAAAAGCATGAATCAAAGGTGAAAAAGATATACTTTGATATACACGAGAAGTTTCACTTTTTCCATGCCCTTTTGGCAGTTAGTTTGGAATTGTGAAAGATATATATCAATCTGAAACGGGGAGCCGACGTCCTTCGTGCTTAAACTATTGCTGGGCCAGATCAAGCTTAGTCCCCAAGGCAGCTTGATGAGAATATTCTTCTCCATTCCTGCAGTCAAAACTCAAAAGTGCCTAGAACTATCCGTGGAAATACGTGGTAGTACATGTTGGAGATCCATTTTAATACTAAATCGGTTGGCTTAACAAGACCGAGTGACTGAGTTGCTGATCGATTGGTTCAGACAGAGAAAGTGTGCAGGCCGGACGGCCGAACTGCCGAAGAAAGATGACGGGCTTCACCACAGGGTTTTAGCTTTGGGCTTGCGTTCTTGCAGTTGCAGCCTAGCCCATGTTAACTTGTCCCCTAGGTTCGTCGACCCCATAAGGCAGAGAATATAAAGTCAACGAGCCACCGCGCGCCCCGGCCTGTCTAGGCAATGGCACGATCGAATAAGTCAATAAGAGTACATCGATTTTCTAGCTTTTTAAAAAATTATGTTTATTTGTCGATATAATTATAAAAATAACTTTATTCATAACCATAATAGCGTCGGCAAGCTAGCGTCAGTCAAGCGATACGTGCCACCTACCGTGCTCTCACAACTTGGAAGTAGCTACCGAATTAGGGGGAGCTCAGCAAGCCCGAGGCAAGTGAGACGTGCCGTCAGCCGTCAATAGGGGTGCAAACGGAGCGGATATTTCCCGACCGATCCGATACCGTATTCGAAAAAAATCCGTACCGATGTTATCCGTATTCGTATCCGGAAAATCCGATGTAATATGGGTTAGGATATGGGAAGAGCAATATCCGATCCGTATCCGAAAAACCTCATGTAATATGGGTTAGGATATGGGAAGAGCAATATCCGATCCGATATCCGGTAAATATCCGACCTAATACCCGGTAAATATCCGACCCGATACCCTTGCAATATTGTTCATAATGTGTGTATTTGAATTACAATGCTTGCTAGCTGTATTTTAGATGTTGCGTGTTGATTATGTGCTATCTGATTAGGCAAGTTGTAATATAATGTGAAACATAGTGCTGTTGTGAACCTGTGATATAATGTGAGCAAGTTGTAATATAATTGCACTACTTTCTGGAGCAAGCTCTTATAATTGCACTACAAAACACTTGATTGCAGTTGGATGTGCTACATCATATAAGTGCATATGTTGATTGGAATTGTACTTGGTTGTATATTATTCTTATGTAGGGTATGCAATTATTATTGAATTTGAAACACTTACATGTCTTGAAAGTTACAATAAAGTTTTGTGTATGGTTGATTGATCCTAATATATGTGACATATATTGTTTCTGCTTTCACGCATTATCCGACTAACTATTCGTGACCGAGACTAACCGTATCCGGAACGACCTGTATTCGCTCCGTATTCGTGACCGAAGTAATCCGTATTCGTATTCGAATCCGGCACTGTCCGTATCCGATTATGTATCCGAGAAAAAATTTGGAATAGGATACGGGATGAACAAAATCCGTCCGTATCCGCTCCGTTTGCACCCCTAGCCGTCGATGTTTTCGTGATCGAGGACATTTAGGACTATTTTTATAATTGCATTTAAAATAGTATCAGATTTTTTTAAAAGAGTTTGTGATCAAACGTAGAAATGTATTGATTTCATCGAAGGACGGGACAGGAGGATGCGGCGCGGCCGTCGTGCCCGCTTGCCGCTCCCCTCCGTTACCGCCGCGTTTTACTCGGACGAAACGCGCCACCGAAAGCTGGAGCCATGTGCCCCGGTGCCTTTGGCCCCTACATGCCGGTGAGGCAGCGATTGCTTGCTTTCAAGTCCCGGATTCGAGTTTTGGAATCGGCGTTGGCGTTTTTTATACACCGGGCCGGTGACCGGAGAGTGGAGGGCGAATGAAGTAGTCGGTGCAGTTTGCGCGTAAACTAATTAGTCAACTCCTGCGCCTGCCGACCTCGTTACTCAGCTGCCGCGGCACGCATGATTCCCGGGCAGCCGTTGCACCACATGCGCAACATGTATATATATAGGGTGGCACACGATTTGACCTGACACACAACCTGTTATTACTTGCTGAAATACTGTCAACGGCTGACAAGAAGATCGAAGAATTCCCGGAGTGGTGATCGAGCGAAACATCGAGCTAGCGAAAGAATATGACGGTAAGTTCATTTTACCTTTATGAATGGTTCGGGAATTCCCGTACTATTGATTCAGTCTCTCTTCTTCTTTTTTTCTGATGCCGTGGCTGTTCATCCTCACCTACAAGATCGTGGAGATGAGCGTGCATATGGACTGCGCGGGGTGCGAGAAGAAGATAAGGAAGGCAATCCAAAAGTTGGAAGGCGTGGATGACGTGGAGGTCGACATGGAGAGGCAGAAGGTGACGGTGAACGGCAACGTGGAGCAGAAGAAGGTGCTCAAGGCGGTGCGGGCGACGGGGAGGCGCGCCGTGCTGTGGCCGTACCCGTACAGCGCCGGTGACGTCGCGGGCGGCGCCGTCCACGTCCTCGCGCAGCAGCAGCAGCACTACCATCAGTACCACCCCGGCGGGGGCCAGACGCACGCGAGCTACGACGCGCGCCCCACGTCCTCGTACAACTACTACAAGCACGGCTACGACGACTCGCGCTTGTACGGCGCCTACTACTACCACGGCGCCAACTCGGCCGTCGTCGGCAACAGGGCCACGGATTACTTCAGCGACGAGAACACGCAAGGCTGCTCCGTAATGTGATCGAGAGGATCAACATTGGGGAGCTCGCGGTGATTCGTTGTAATTTGTGATGTATGACTTGTTTTTAGTTTGCAAAGTACAATTAGTTGACATAGAGTTCCATGATCCATCGCGTGGTTCTTCTGGAGAGAGTTATGAATTATGATCTATCTACGGACTATACAGCCAAGGAGCAAGTAGAGATGGCAACGGGGACCCGAAACCCAACGGGTATTTACTCTATTAGGGGTCGGGTATAGACTATTTTTCATACCTGTGGGTCTATTAACAGGCAAAATTTAGTACCCAGCGGGTAGAGCGGGTACGGATCCGTTCTACTGTTACCCGTACCCGTTCACCCGTGAGTCTGATCCACTGATAATTTGGCACCAAATTTCATGTCTTTGGAACCGGATTAGCTTCTTGCTTCACGGATATGTGGTTGTTAATTTGCTTCCTTTGCATCAATTACTGTGCACTTTAATTTGCTTTCATCCATCTGAAATGTTCGCTTGCAACCCACAATAGGAGATGACAGTTCTTTGAGGATTTTTAGCAATGTCCAATATGGACATGCAGCAAAGGTGCTGAGAGGCTAGACGTTTTGTAATATGTTTTGTATGTGACCCATGAGGGTTTGCTCTCTAGTCTCTACTGATGTTTATGAAGTTCAGTGGGCTGGTGTCTGTAGACTTCTGCTTGTGATCTTGCTTGTTGTATTCATGTTATAGTACTGCATCTTGCTGAAACCATTGGTCTCTTGAGTCTCCACATTTAGATTGCGGGTGTAGGTTACCCGGGGGTACTCGGTACCCGCAAGGGTATGGGTATTGTAGCGGGTGAATTTTACGAACACGGGTATGGGTACGGGATGGTGATACCCGCCGGGTATTTACCCGTTGCCATCTCTAGGAGCAAAGGTCTAACCACGTTCACGATTTCAGAATCCAAACTACTCAGCTCAGGTCTTCCACCAATTACTACGGTTGTGTTTGGTTTTTTTTTTTCAAGTGGTATATATATATGAGATGGTTTTAAAAAAGTTATCTTTGTGTTTAGTTCCTTGAATAGAATCATCCTATCCTGGATGATAGGATACAAATTTGAGGAACAAGACTAAAGTATCCAATGCTTGGATTTGTTGACGAGCCTGTAACGTTCGGATCTGTACTTTACACATGCAGCTCACCGCCGTCCTTGCCATAGCGCTCCACCTCGATTCCTCTAAAACTTAGGGTACTCGATCTCGTAGAACCTGGCAATCAAGAACTTGGAACACTTAAGGTGCACAAGATAGGACAACCTATGGGTCCACTCAGGCGGTGGCGTCAGCATTGAGGCAGAGGCGAGGTCCGAGGCACCCAGAAGGTTGTCGTCAAGGAAACAGGCATGTACTTTTCCCCAACAGGGGCACACAGGCCAGGGTCGTTTTTCCCCTAAGACGCTTTTTCCAGCAAGTATATCTTCTTCTGAATAAATTTATAAAAATATCTCCTTTCTCGATCACAGAAGGTACGACAGACAACATGTGTCACCCTGCCGCTCTCCCGTACCATCGCAGCACGTCCCATTGCCGGCAGACCACCTGCCATGTAGCATGAGCTCAGTAACAGAGACCTGCCAAGCTACCAAAGCTCGACAGCAAATTACCGAGGCAGCAGAGACTGGAAGTGGCTTGATTAGCCACTTGATTAAGCAAAACCACTTAATTAGTGACTTAATTGGGTGATTAAGGTGATTAATTAAGTGACTAATAAAAAAATGTCGAGGTATGGTTTCTCGATAGAAAAACTTGTCATGTTGCACCTTTCATGATCGAGGAGGAGACTATTTTTTTTTAAAAAATTATTTAGGAAAGGATTAGATTTGAAAAGAGTATTTTAAAGGGCTCATGGCGTGACCTACCCACCTTCTTCATCCACACCCTTCACGGGCATCCAACGTTAGAGAAAAAAAAAGTTATTTTACTGACCCCACTATCCAGACTATCAAGAGAGGTTTGCGTCGTCTCCCCCTGTGCTCCAAACTGAAACACCGGCGAGGTAGACATCGCAGGTTCTCCGGGTGTGATTGTGTTGATTGATCGCATGCATGCAGCTTGGCGCAAGAGCTACACCACCACCAAGAAGGTAGAAAGGAGATGGCGAACGGTGAAGACGAGACGGCGTAAGAAAAAGTACCCACTGTTAGCCAACATACATGCAATTAGCAGGGTAACCCATGCATTTGCACGGCTAGATTTGTTTCAAAGTTTTTAGTATCAAATAATATAATTTAGATGTTTGAGAATATGTTTATGTATCTTGTAGGTTATTTAGGATTTTAAGACATTTGAAATGACAATAGAAGCTTGAGAGAAAATATAACATGAAGAATATACCTATAACATATGAATTTGATGGAAGAAAATCATTGAGCATACTAAATTATTGATGTTCTTAGAAAGGTAAGCGGTCTCCATCATGCATGTATCATGTAGTTACATGCCTCTATTCTCCTCCACTAATTACTCTTTTACAAAATATATGCATGCACATGTACCTCTATCTAATCTTGAAGCAAAACGTTGATTATATGTGCAGTAAATTACCTTATTAGTTGATATGGTATTAGAGTATATTGCTCACGTCTACACGATGCACCATAGAAAATTTACCTTGAAATTATAATCCCACACACGCCAGCTACCCCACCGAACCTTGTTGTCTCACCATCGTTGTCTCTCGCAAGTGATGGCATGGTCCTATCTACCTGATGGCCCCATATTGTTATAACTTATCTTCATTGCAAAACTTCATCTCCTCTCTACCAAAGCTTCCCTATTATCAAACTTATTTGTACATTAACTTCTTCAACAATTGTGACACTTACCATTCATTATCATGGCCATTAGCTCCTTTGACTATAGCCATTCTATTTAACAAATTCTGTAAATAGCACGACATTGTCCCGATCAACTGGCTAAGGTGGGCAACACGAATTTTTCTTCATCTCTTGCGCCATTGCCACAACCTTTCGCTTCATAGTTAGGGATGGCAATCGGGCGGGTTCGGGCGGGTAGACCTCCCGCAGACCTGAACCTGAAACCCGAAATTCATACCCGAACCCGAACCCGAAATCTCTCACGGGTACATACCCACGCCCATACCCGAACCCGATGGGTACCCGAACCCGAACGGGTACCCGAACCCGAAATTAAATTCACCTAATCACCTTGCAATTAAATTTTCAACCATCAATTATCAATCAATTCATTTGTAATTTCTATGTTTAAAGGAAAAATATATGGTGTATATAATCATGAAAGTTACCGCATCTTACATCTCAAACGATGCTTGAAAATCTTGAATTAACTTTCCATTATTTTTAATTTATATTAATTAATTCGGGTACCCATGGGTACACACGGGTGCAGAACCGAACCCGAACCCAAACCCGAACCCGAAATTTGAAACCCGCGGGTCTGAAATCAAACCCATACCCGAACCCATCGGGTCGGGTACCCACGGATACCCGAACCCACGGGTAATTTTGCCATCCCTATTCATAGTGGGTCAATGTCTCATTTGGACAAATCAACACCGTTGCCCTCTTTCGTTGTCTCCTCTGACCATAACTTTTGTTTTTATTAGAGGTCATATATAAATCAAATTGCTAATTTTATTTAATTTACTTTAAATTTTAGTTATTTACATAATTTACGTTGCAATTGTATGGAAATCAATTTGCAATTTTTTCACTCTAATTTAAAATTTTTTTGTTGCAGTTTGTATAAAAATCCAATTGCTATTTTTTATTCAAAATTATAGTTATTTAGGGATTTTATTGTTGAATTCATATCAAAATCAAAATTGCTACTTTATTAAAAGATTTTATTTCATATTTCAATTATTTTTTGTTGGAATTCTTGTACAAATCCACTTGCTAATATTTGTTGAAATTATATTATGAATTGTATTTATTTAGGGATTTTACTTAGGAATTCGTATGGAAACTAAAATACTAATTTATTTAATCAATTTTGAAAAAAAATTATTTAAGGATTTTACTTTGAACTTGTATAGAAATCAAATTACAAAATTTCTTTTTGTTTTCTACCTCAAATTTCAACTTTTTGGTTGGAATTTATATGCAAATCGAATTGCTAATTTTTATTTCAATTTACAATTATTTAGATATTTTTACTTTGGATTTGTATTGAAATCGAATTGCTAACATATTTTGTTTTTATTCTAAATTTCAATTATTTCCGTTGGAATTTATGACAAATCCAATTGCTAATTTTTGTTTATTTGTTTTCTGATTTGTTTTTATTTTGTCCTTTTATTTAGGAATTCGCATGGAAATCAAATTCCTTATTTAATTTTTTTATTATGAATATCAATTATTGTTTAGATTGTACTTGATATTAACCCTTTCTTTTAAGCTGAACCGTTATAATTGAACCCATCATGATCAATGGTGTAGATTTTTCTCTTTTTTCTCCGATTAATGTGGAATTTTCTAGCCTTCACAGCAAAAGTGGTGGCTTCATTTGCTTTTGCTTTAGGGACTATTTGTTTTTGCTTTTGATTCTGGATTATGACATCAAAAGCTAAATAAAAAACAAACAACCTGAATTTAGAATCCGATTCTCACTATCCAGCCCGTCCCATATACACTAGAATCCATAATCCATTTTATATGTGCTTTTGGATTCCAGCTTTTGGGGAATCAGCTTCTCTATGACCACAATCCAGAGTCAGTTTTTAGAGAATCCAAAGCGAAAAAAAACAGGCCTTTAATAATATAACATATATTTTTTTATACCATTCATCCAAAACAATAAAATAAAATGGTACAAGATCATTTTATTCTATTCAATCTCATCTCACCAATCAAACACACTCTAACACAACACGACAAAAATACAGACAAATTCGATGGGTTCAAATCTTCAATTCAAAGTTTTCGGATGTATTGCGTTGCCATCTCAACATTCTAGACTTGGCATATGCGACGGGTTTTTCTTTTATTCGTTTAGCATTATGCCACTATACAAGCAACTTAGTCGTATAGTGGTGCTATAAAATTTGGAATATTCCTTGCTCCAATAGTTTATTCTACCTGTCTAATAACTGCACGGTGAGCATATCACTCCTCACCGTTCCTCCCAAGAAAAAAGGAGAGAAAAAAATTCCATGCCTAGCACATACGGTCATTCCTAAACAATTTACTGATTAGGCCTAAACAATTTACTGATTAGACCTTTGATTAAGTCCAAAAGGTGGCATTCGGTAAGTCTAGTGAGATGGGTTGAAATACAGGTGGCATTTGATTAAACTAGGAAGATAAGCGCGGTGCGCGCGTGAATGAAAAATGAATTTGTTTTTTTTCAGAGAAAAAATGGACCGAGATGTATTTTCTAATTTTTTGGAGGGTTTTTCGGAGCGGTTTTTTTGAATAAAATTTTATCTGGGGAAATGGAACAAGATGTTTTTTTATTTTCGTAGGATCTTTTCACCTTTTTTTTTTTGGAAAAAATGGACCGGGACGAAAAAATGGACAAACACGTAGTTTCCAAATCTTCGGAGGTTTTTTTTTGCGGTGGCACTTGGACACTCTCTAAAGTCCTCAAACCTCCCAACTTTAATACATAATATATATTTTCTCGGGAAAAAATAGAGAAATGATCTTCTTTTGCCGAGTTTAACACTCTATACGTTCACCGGTCAATAATACATGCTTTCAAAATTACTATAGATCAAGTTGCAAAAAAAAACTATAGAGATACAACTGTACACATATTTCTTATTCCGGAAAATATTAGAAATCGAGTTACAAAAAAAATAGAGAGATAGAGTTGTACACATATTTCTTTGACGATATTTCTTTTGACGAATTTGGTTAACACTCTACTATTACCGGGTCAACATTCTTTTGTTGAGATTACCACTCTATGTGTTTACTAAGTAATAATACATGTTTAGAAAAATATTAGAAATCGAGTTACAAAAAAATAGAGAGATAGAGTTGTACACATATTTCTTTGACGATATTTCTTTTGACGAATTTGGTTAACACTCTACTATTACCGGGTCAACATTCTTTTGTTGAGATTAACACTCTATGTGTTTACTAAGTAATAATACATATTTAGAAAAATATTAGAGATCGAGTTGGGGGGAAAAGTCTAGAGATTAGAGATCGAGTTGGGGAAAAAGTCTAAAGAAAGAGCTGTACACAAATTTCTGTTGACGAAAATATTTTTTTCGGAAAAACGGAGAAAGGATCATGTTTCAAAAATTATTAGAGCTGTGAACCATCTTTTGTCGAGTTTAGCACTCTATATGTTCACCGAATAATAATACATGTTTCGAAAAATATTAGAGATCGAGTTGGGGGGAAAAGTCTAAAGATTAAAGATCGAGTTAGGAAAAAAAAATTTAAAGATAGAGCTGTACACATATTTCTGTTGGCGAAAATATATTTTTTGGAAAAAAAATGGAGAAAGGACCTAGACGTAAGGGATGGGGACCTGTTTATTACATTTTTTGGATATGATCGCTATCCTGAAAAATTAAAAAAGGGCATGTTCAAGATTTGTATTTAGCGGGGGGTTTCCGTAAAGTAACGAACCAGAGACATAAACGCAATTTAGAAATATTTTTCTTACCATCACAAAAAATCACAAAGGATCTCTCTGTAATTTGCAGGAACCTATCCATAATTTGAAGGAAGCCGAAGGTTTTTTTTGCAAAATGGGGGACGGCCACGTGGAGCCCTTGGTTGGTCTCCAAAGTGTTCCCTCATAAGGGTGTTAATATTCAAAGATCTAGGGATGGATCCAATGGTGAGTCAGCAGGACTATAGGTCACCGTACCGTTGTCAGGACAGCAGAGTGAATAACCCTCCCGAGCACATACATATATTCTTAGAGAAAATAAGGTCCTGCTTGGTACGATTCTAGATTCTAGTAAAAACGAAAATGGTTCCAGATTCTTGGTAGAGGTAGGATTCTGTGAATCGGGTGGAACAGAGTTGAGATCGATTCGGCCACAGAATGGAAAAAGAAGAAACAATCCGAGAAAAATTGTTCCGACCAGTTTCAAGTCGCTAAACAGAACTAACATAAAATAACACTGTTTCGTGAACATCCTCTCTATTTTCTATTTTAATGGTGTAGCATGTAGTTCATGCTGACTAGGCACCGCTGCCCTACTTCGCCTCTTCGGGCTGTCGTGGGGGCAGTTCGGCGGCAATGACCGCGCCGTCACGGCGAGTAACCGCGGCGCGGACGCGCCGGCGCGCGGTGAGCAGAGCGCGCACGCGAGTCACGCTCCTGCCGCGGCATACGCCAATCGGCTCGGAGCCGCAAAATAAAGCATCCAATTCGGCACGCGCCCGCAAATCAACTAACCGCCCGAACCTGACACGTCGCGCCTCCTGGGCAAATGGCCTCCGATTCCCATCCCCTCGTCGTCGGCCTCCTCCCCGTCCCGCCTTTAAATCCCACGCGCCGCCCTCCCTTCCTCTCGCACCCCCCCGCCGACTCCGCGCCGTGCCTTCTTGCCACCTCCGTACTTCATCCATGGCAACGACGCCCCGGGTCGCCGCCGTGATCTTTGATCTGGACGGCACCCTCCTGGACACAGGTACGCGGATCTGTATACTCTCGCGCCGCCGTCCTGTGCAATTCGATGCTCGCCGTTTTGCACGAGACAGTTAGTTGGATGTGCAGTATGCTCGATTCGTTACACAGGTGTCATGCCCCTTGGCTACCGAGCATCTCGGAGCGTGAGGTTCAGATGGATGAATACCACAAGAATGGTATAGAGGAAGAACAGAGAAAGGGGAAAGAGCAGAAGAACGACAAGGAAGAAGGCAAAAGGGAAATTGTATTCATCTCATATTTTTCTCTGCCCTCTGTTACAATCCGCATCTCCTATATAAAGGCTCTCTTCCCTCTCTTACATGTGGGACCACTCTACAGGTGTTACATTACCGCCCCCACGAAAAATTGCTTGTCCCCAAGCAATGGAATTACCTCCCGGCAAAATACCAGTGCCATCTCCTTCCATTGCCAATTCCCTGTCTTCTGGACTAGTGTCACCAGAGATCACAAAAATCTCCTTTCCAACATGCCAGCCCCTCACCTTAACCAATCGCCTTTGCAAAAATTCCATGGAAAGTATATATTGACTAACAGCAAGTAATTTCTCTCCTGCAGAATCAGCAATCGACAGGATAATAGGATATTAAGGAAAAATCTGGCCTTCACCCCATCTCTCATGTTGATAGACTGAAGCAAACTATCAAGTGAGGCATCTGTCAAGTTGTTAGCCCTATCAACAGCATCAACTTCTGAAATTTCTGACAGAGAAGGATGAATGTACAGTGCAGTCCCTACTGCACTTCTTTTGAATTTCTCATAAGCTTCTAATTTGTGAGCAATGTCTTTTCCAACAAGTCCTGATAAACTCTTCAAAAAAACCATGGTATCACTCAATCCTCTTGCTCCGCTCAATTTACCAGAAATATACTTCTTTCCAACAGCAGTATCCTGAAGGATATGTGCAGCCACCTCACCACCATTTATTGGACCATCATAGCAAGGCTTAAGTGTTATAGCAGGTAGCAGATAAGGTTTCCAATGTCCAGTAAGTAATTCCCTCCTTATCATCTCAATGCCACATTGGTAATGCTCAAAGCATATTCCGCAAAAATGGTTCTTCATTAAAACAATCTCTGCAAACAAATACAAATGGCAGCTTGTGAGCCAAAGTGAATTCATTAGGCTTGCATCCTTCCACAACTTCAAGCTCATTGTAGACTGTGTTGCCATCAACTATGATTTTGAAGTCTAGCACCCGCCCACTACCAACCTCCAGGCGGCCAATTGGTTTCAAATCAAATGCAGTTTCAAGGCTAAATCGCTGAACACCCGGATCCCAAGGCCTTTTAAGATAAACTATCCTTTGTAATATTGGATGGAGCCCAGTTACTGATTCACCATGTCTACTCAGTTGTTCTCCTAGTACTTCAACTTTCAGAATGTCAATGAGTTCACAGAGGGAATCAATATTTCCTTCATATATCAGTCTAGGCCTCATAGTATCATACAAGTATGTGCACAGTGGGTCCATTAAAGGAGCTATACTTGAAACATCTGCAGCAAATGATGGGAAGAAGTGAGCAAAAAGCTGGTGCTCAAACTGGCAGGCCTCCATCAAATAGGCACATCCAGACCTTGTTAAAGATGGTAAGGCCTCTTTTCTTGCAAACTCAGAGATCAAGTACAGCTTCTGCTCACCAAACAAACTGTGACACTCGGAAAGAATCTGAGCGTATTCTTTCCTTGAGGATATACTTTCAATTTCACCCAAACTCTTCTTATCTTCCAGTAGGCTATCTCCTGTTGTCACTTCAGAAGAACAAACAGCAGATATGACGTCAGCATCTATAGCAGGTCCAATTTGGTTAACCTTGAGGAGAAGAGCACTGCTTGCATTGTCATCTCCAACAATCTGCACTTGCTCTCCCATTTCTTCAGTCATAATAGCATTTTGAACCCAATCATCCTGGTCAAATGGGTCTTCCATCGAGACAATTGGATACTCACTAGCAAATGATTTGTACATATTCTTCAGGCTATCACCAGATATCTTCTGGGAACCATCATTGTTCTCTTCCTTGAAGTTAAGATCACAGGTTTGATCCTTCTCGCTGTATAACTCCGCAGCAGCAATATCCAATCCTCTGATAGCCTTACTCTTCCTATTACCTTCACCAACTCCTGAAGTTGTATGCCAATGACCCTCATCTACGGGTAATGGAGATGACCATTCCGGTGTTTTTCCTTCCTGGGTAACCTCAAGCATTCCTTCAGACACCCGGTACATGTCTTCTTCCAGTACATCTTCAATGCCCAAATTAACACACATATTCCTCACCGCTGCCGTTGTTCTTTCCATTTGCTTCGCCAGACTCTGTTGAGAGATTACCACTCGCGCCAACAACCAATCTGTATGCGCCATCGACATGGCGACAGTCGTGGTAGTAGTGGTACCTGACACGGAGGAGCCAAACGTGGAAACAGAGGAGGTGACGGAGGAACCGAGCGTGAAGGAGGTCGCCATGGCAATATGAGAGGAACTGTGGCGGCGCGGGCGTCGCAGTTGGAGCCGACTGGACTCGACGGCGACTGAAGGCAGACGGCCGGTGGCTCCCGAGCGAAGATGGATGCGAATCGGATCGCCAAGGGTGTCGATGATGCAGCGGCCTGGTGGAGCGGCGATAGCGACGGGTCGCTGAGGCGACAGTGGGGATGCGGGACCGGGGAGGCGACGCGGAGGCGCGGGATCTGCGAGTCGGACTGGAGCGCGGCGGGGGAAGTGCGTATGGAGGTCGATGAGGTGGATTCGAAGACGGCGGCGGCGTAGTGTGAGCGGTGCGGGTCGGAGCGGAGGGAAGGAGGAGGAGAAGGGGAGCCCGGCGAGGTCCCGCGAAGTGGCGACGGAGCGGTGGGTGGCGAGGCGGCAGAGGAGGAGCGCGAGGGAGTGCGCCGGGAGCGGGACGAACTCGTCGAGAACCCGAACGAAGGCGACCGGCGCAGATCCTCCTAGTTCGCCCTCTTCCAGCGTGTGGGATTTTACGAGGATCAACTCCCAGATCGATTTGATCAGGAGTACTGTTTCCCCAACCTCACACCGAACTTGCTGACCCAATCCCGATCGGAACAAGCTCTGATACCAATTGTCATGCCCCTTGGCTACCGAGCATCTCGGAGCGTGAGGTTCAGATGGATGAATACCACAAGAATGGTATAGAGGAAGAACAGATAAAGGGGAAAGAGCAGAAGAACGACAAGGAAGAAGGCAAAAGGGAAATTGTATTCATCTCATATTTTTCTCTGCCCTCTGTTACAATCCGCATCTCCTATATAAAAGCTCTCTTCCCTCTCTTACATGTGGGACCACTCTACAGGTGTTACAACAGGGGTTTGTTTTTCTGTTCATGGCGGGAGTATTTGGTCCTTTTCTCGAAGGAATAATCGATGATTCGTGCAATTGATCATTTTTCTCGTGACATTGACATGTGAGTCCTAGGGTCACGTATCAGTGAGACGCATTGGGCAAATGATCAATTGCACGTGAACTTCTGGGCAAATGATTTCCACGTAGTTTGTAAATATGGTGTGTCTTGGTGCAGAGAGGGTAACAAGGGACATCCTCAACGAATTCTTGGCAACGTATGGGAAGGTCCCAGATCCAGAGAAGGAGGAGAGGAGGTTGGGGCAGATGTACAGGGAATCTTCTACTGGGATCATCACGGATTATGGCCTACCGCTGACAGTCGAGGAGTACTCGGAGGCAATATTCCCGTTGTACATCAAAAGGTTTATTTCACTTTGGTATGCTGATCAATTCTGGATTGTCTCATCACAATTCACACAAGCACTTCACTTGGCTTCACTGTTCTCTCAGGTGGCAAAAGGCAAAACCACTTCCAGGAGTTAAAAGGCTTGTCAAGCATCTTCACAAGAATGGAGTGCCGCTGGCACTTGCTTCAAACTCCATCAGGAGAAATATCGATCACAAAATTCTAAAACTAGAGGGTTTGTATGTTTGCTCCAACCTACAGCACATCATGGAGGCATTTGTTTTAAGAAAAGAGTACCACATGGGATAACTCTATATGTCTTTTGGTCTTTCCACAAATGTCATTTGGAATAAAGCAAGGTATTGCTTTTCATTAAAGGAAACGGAATGCCCTACAATATAATACTAAGGATGTATTTTGGTGCAAAAAAATTATGGCTTGACTAGATCTTTCTTAACTATCGTGGCTTGAGTGTCCAATGCTGACAATTTGGATATACTTAACTAATTATTGGTAGTCCTGATTAACATAATCCACACAAGTAAAAAAGAATCTTGAAGTATTAAGGACGGCATGTTTAAAAAACTTCTCTTGATTTTCAGATTGGAAAGACTGCTTTTCTGTGATTCTTGGTGGAGATCAGGTCCCTCATGGAAAACCTTCCCCTGACATGTGCGTACCTTTAGAATTGTTGGCCAAATATTAATTGCTATCGCTCCTTGAAATGCTAAGTGTGTAAGCATTGTGCCCTTTCCTTGCAACAACATAAGTTGCAACTTTGCAATGAATCTCCCTAATGTCTCCCAGGATATACCATTCAATTATGGTATCATCTTATTTAAACACATAGAATTATTAATTGTCAGTTGTCACAAGCTGATGCAAACCTATCTTTAGCATTGTGCATACAATTTATTGTTGACTCTGTAATATTTCTGTGTTTCTAGTTTTCTGGAGGCTGCAAATAGACTCTGTGTTAATCCATCATCGTGCTTGGTCATAGAAGATTCTCTGTAAGTATACTAAACCCATGATTCCTTTGGGAAACAAAGCAGAGTTTTGAGTTCATACATGATGTGGCATATCCAAAAATAGATAGTTTTGTCGGTGCACTTGAATAGTAGAGAGAGCAGGCTTAAAACATCTAACCTGAAATATCACCATGAAAGAGTCCAAGTAAGATAACGAAATATAGAACCCAATATTTTTTCTTCAAATTTCAATATCTTAGTGTTACTTTGAAAGACAAATGCACTTTACACTAAATGGCAATTCAAATCTCTGCACTCTAGAAGTGAAGACATAACACTAAGAAATTGCTTTTATTTGAATAATACACCTGCAGTTATCCATTTTCTATGGCATTTACATTCTCCTCGAATACACAAAGAAAACTACCAACAACAGGTCATCGGAATATCGGTTGTCCTACTTAATCTTTAGCACAAAAGGGGGTACAGATGTGTATCCCCTTGTGTACTCATTGTCTTGATTAGCCAATGGCCAATGTTCATGCATTCAAAATTAGCACCTGTTCTGTATTTAGTTATACTTTCTGCTTTGCTGGCAAAATGTTCCTAGTGTTGGAGTTCAGGGTGCCAAGGCTTCTGGGGCAAAGGTAGTTGCTGTTCCATCACTCCAAAGTCAAAGGCAACGTTACTCAATTGCTGATGTTATCCTCTATTCACTGCTCGATTTCCATCCTGAGCTGTGGGGTCTTCCTCCATTTGATGATCGTAATTATTTCTTCATTATCCACTGATTTGATTGTAGTTGATCCAATTTTAATTATTTTATGTATGATGGGTGGAACTTATGTTACAGGAATTCAAGGTGCTTTGCCTATCGAACCATTAGTAGCAAATACACAGATAGGCGATGCAATTTCAAACAATCTTCATATGGTAATAGCAGGTCAGGCACCTTCCTATCACTCTTCTAATATGACAATAACTGACAAAATTACACTCATCAGCACATAATGCTGCGTAAAATATTGTAAGTGCACATTTTTTCTTTTACTTACTGTAATTATTTGCAAACAGGTGAAGGTACCTACGATTCTATTCCTGACCAAATATCAGGAATTTTCTTTGGTTGGGCCAAGTTAGAAGCGCATGGAATCTCTAAGGCAGTGGTCAGCATTGGGTGGGACCTTTCACTGCACACTGTTGAAAGAGTGATGGTTAGTATTTTAGGTCTAAATTGTCTTATGCCTTGCCTATTGTTTTTTTAAGGGGTAAGTGCCCGTTGTCAAATTACAAATTCAAATGATTTTTTACTTGGAGGCAAGTAGTCCTCTACATGTGCTTTAATTCAAGATTTGTGAAAGTTGATGACATATTAATTTTTACTTGTAGATTAGCACATAATAAATTTTCCTACATTTTGCTAATTGCTATGTCATTCTTGCCAAATAATTGAAAAAAGAAATAATTTGCTCGCTTTGATCTGTGGTTGTCTTATTTCAGCACATAGATTTTCTTGAGTCCTGCTGCAAGGTCAAAACGGAGGAACCCCTCGAGCTGCTGTTAGTTGGTTACATCCGGAAGCTTCAAAGCACGGTAATGACCTTCTCCTAAATTTACTCACAAATTGATGAATTTGACTCATCATTTCATGTATCCATATGATATTTGCTACTCTGTTATGGACGCTCCCTGACATGCAATGAAGTCCGTTAGATATCACCAAACATATTAAATTACAGCTTTGCCATATGACCACGGCTCACATCTTGTATGCAAGTCCAAGTATGATTAGCCAATTAAACTTAATCTTTGTTGTAGGAAAATATATCGGAAGCATTGAGCATAACTGACGAAGACCATGGCATTGCAAGGGATGCATTGGATCTCCCAGATTTCTCTGAATATGCAAAGGCAAGGGATGCATTTGATCTCCCAGGTTTCTATGAATATGCAGAGTCACAAAACGGGATTGTTCTCGCCTGACATGTCAATACAGGCTATTTCCTAGGATGCATTTGGTTGGTGGAATCCTTTGAGATTGCCTTGTTTGGTAAAATAGTTTGGTAAAATAACTAGGAATCCCAGATTACTTTGGGAATCATATTACCATCAATTCTAGGAATCTGTTTCCGTAGAAAATGGGTGTCTATCCTAGATTACCAGGAAAGGAATATTTGTTGTTGTGTTTTTTATTATTTGCTTCAATTTGTCACTGTCAAATTTTAAATTTCAGAATTTAAAATCCAAACTACAATTTATTTTAATATTTGAATACTGAGTTATGGAATATTTTTCTCTCTCCAAAATATCAATTTGAAATCCAAATATCAAAATTTGAATCCTGAATTTCAGCATCTTAAGTTCAGACAATTTGAAATTTTGGATTTTGAAAATCATTTTATTATATTTTGAATCTTAAATTGTGGAATTTTGAATTCTGGATTTTAGACATTCAAATTCTGGGAATTTATGAATTTAAATTTTGGAAGTTTCAATTTTTGAATTTTAGACTTTGAAATCTCGACAATTTAAATTCCAATACTCAAATTTTAAAACTTCAAATTCCAAAATTAAAAAAACAAAGAAATTTGTAATAATAAAAAAAAGAAATTGTGAATGTTTAAATGTGAACCTTTGAGGTTTAAAGATTATAAATGTTAACCTTTGAGGTTTAAAATTCCAAATCTAGAAATTGAAATGTGTGGACTTGTAGATTCGAGTTATGAAATGTTTGTACTATAAAGACTATTTTCTAGTTTCCTTCAAACCAACCAAATGTTGGAATCTTAGATTACGGATAATGTGTTAATCGGTAATCGGATTGAGGAGAATATTAGATTGCAGGGGAATATGATATTATACATGCCAAACGGTTCCCAAAGGTTATATTACATCATGAACAAGCAAACAGGATGGCCGTATCTGCTTCGTCATTGAAGTTGAAGTCATGTAGAAATTGTTTGCAGAGGAGGAACGAAGGTTAGGTCACATATAAAGAGAAAATCGCTCGATGTTATCATTGCCTGCATGTCTTTGATAGCCTCACATCAGAGGATATATTGTAACAGCTGCTTCTTTCTTGGGTTCATTTGCTATCACTGCGTGCGCCTTAAAGGGCAGAGTGATCAAACGTTTGTAACGAAGAAGACAAGGGCATAAAATCTCTGTTCATGAACAGATTTTTTTTTCCGACTATGGACGAGTTGAGGAAGCAGAAGAGCTATTTGAAAAGATATTCTCACGATATTTGGAGGGTTTGCCCCGTACTTTTTTCATGAGAATGATCTCCTTGTGTTACAGTTTGGGATCATACCAAAAGATGTTTGAGGTAGGAAAACAAAATATGTTGTACTTATTTTATGGTACAATCTTGTAGGTGTAGATTTGTCACCATTTGGTCCTACTTGCATGGAGGGGCAATATTCTTCCACTTAACTCATCCAGATGTTTGCTGACATTGAAGAGCTGGGTGTTAGACCTGATGGTTCAATTGTCAGGATGTTTGGTGAGATATTTCAGAAGCTAGAGATGTTGGACAAATACGAAAAGTTAAAAAAGAAATATCCATCACCGAAATGGGAATACCGAATACCGATACATCAAAGGCAAGCGCCATCAGGATAAGGGTTTACCCAGATAATAGCAACGGAGAGCTTACAAAGGAAGACCCTGACACAGATAAACTCCCTGACACAGATAAACTGAAAGAGGAAGAAAGCAGATAAACTGAAAGAGGAAGAAAGCAGATAAACTGAAAGAGGAAGAAAGCATAAACCTTGACAATGAATTGGAAGAAGCAGCGAGCACAGGCCTGGAAAGGAATGTATTGGACGATGCAGCTTGTGGAGACCTTGATTTTCTATAGATCAGAGCTTCCATTTGGTGCTTCTTCACAGTTTGGAATATGCGTGGTGGTTTACTAAATCACCATTGATTCTGCTTGTGCTTTATTCAAATGATTTTGATTGCATTTACATACATATATATATATATATATATATGTAGATTCGATCGGGCTATGGGAGCACAAATCTATCTCGTATTTCAGATAGATATTAATATGTTAGTTACTCCAGTCTTGCCATATTTGGAAATGGAAAAGGCAACTCTACAGTTCAATTACCACGCATATTCTTCGAATGATCTGGCAATTTAATTACGGCATCATATGAGGGTTCCACTTTTCGAAAACAAAAAACCGTTCAAAAACCGAAATTCGAAAAACCGTTGGAACAGTAGCGGTTTTCAACGAAACCCTTTTTCGAACAGTAGCGGTAAGGTCGAATTTCGCGAAATTCGAGCGGTTTTCGACGAAAAGTTGAACCCTTCATATCTAGTGCTAATAGGGCAGTGGGTGCTAACATGCTAATTCCCGCTACCAGCCGTCGGATGGAGAATCTGCGGCCCAAATTGATCAAAATGGAACCCCTTTGATCAAGGTGGGAGGACATGTTCGCGAGAGAAGAATAAACTTTAGGGGTTTTGTGTAAAATGGTTTAAGTGACAAAGGGGTTCCACCTTGATCAATCTGTACCATAGATTCTCCATCTGAAGGATGGTGACGGGAGTTAGCATGTTAGCCCACATTGGTTCATTAGCATTGGATATGCTGCCTTTAATTACAAGAAAAAAAACTTTATTTAATTGCTTCAGAAAGAATATGTAGTAATCGTTAAAAGGCAATGCCTTGGACATGAGGCAGGGCACAATCGCCTGATGTCATTTGCCTTCACAGATCTAGTAAGAGTTCTGCGACTGTGTTATAAAGGGAGAGAAGCTCATCTGAGATCCATAGCAAGCTTTCACCATGTGCTACATACACAAGTGCGCTATGGTATTAATGTGTTAGCTGAACTGGTTGGTTGTAGCTGAAACAGATTGTGACATCCCAATTTCTGTTTTTCTTAAATTTCTTGTGCCTTTTAAATTTCTAAGAATTTATTGGAATTTATTTGAATTAACCCTACTGTTAACATTATTTAAATAATTTGAAAAATTCAAACAAAGTTTTATTGGAAATATTTTATTTTAGTTCAAAATTTCTCTAATTATTTTCAGGATTTTTTTTTAGAATTTTCTGATATTTTTGCTTAGTTTATTTTCTAGAATTATTTTAAAAAGGAAAATCACTTAATAGGTTAAATCCTAGAGGGCCGAACCCACCGGGCCTGGCCCAGTCCACCTGCCGCAACGACCCATGAGCCCAGCCACCATAGCCCAGTCAAACCCTAACCCTAGAATCTTGATCGTTGGATTTCAATCTTGTGGCCAGGATTCGTCCACGTGGCCGCACATGTGTGAGCCGTTGGATCAAGTCAGTGTGGACGGCCACGATCGTGCCACATTCCCTCTCCATGTCACCACCGGACTCTGCCGCCGCCGCAAATCGCTCCGTGAACCTCGTGCCGAGCTCGGATGTCGAGGCCGATATTTAAAGCCTCGCCTCATGCATCGTGTAGCCTGTCTTGTCTTGCGCGTTTTGCCCTAGCTGCCATCTGTTGAGCTGTCGTCGTGTTCGTGTGATTCCTCAACGGAGTTCCGCGCCGCCACTTTAGATTTTGCGAGCACCCATCGCCGTCAAGCCTCGTTCCACCATGTGGAACCCAGAGATCTGAGGAGCCCGCACCAAGACGATTCGAGTGAACTCAGTTTCGTCACTGGAGGCACTATGGAACACCGTGAACCACGTGATCTTCTTCACTGCCGGTGAGGTCACTGTCTAGCGCCGCTGGCTTTTCACGAAGCTTCACCGCCATTGGATCTCCATCGGACGGTCCAGGTTAGATTACATGTCAAGATCCTGTAGCATCTCACTGTCATTCATCACCGTTAATCATGACCATTAGATCCAGATCAAACCACGTAGGACTGTGCCACATGGCAGTGGTGTTAGTCGTCTGCTGCGTGTCACCACCGTAGCCATAGATCCAAGCGATTTCAACCGTTGATTTCGAATCGTACGACTTAGATCACACCGCGCATTGGCCCAACCACGTGCTGCCACGTGTTCGCACGGGAATTGAGGCGTCGCTGGCCGCACCAATCGTCGCTGACATTAGCGATGATATCATCGTAGTGGGCCCACATGTCAGCCTAATACAGTTTTTCCAGAAAAGATTTTATTTTGTTTAATTAGATTTATGATGTCAACCATGACATCATAATTGTCTTTTTCAATAGAAATTTAATTCCATTTGAAAATCAAAATAGCAGTGACACGTGTTAGCCCTGATTCGTCCACGTGTCACCGTGGTGTCATATTTTCTATTTTTCAGTACAAAAATAATTCAATTGATTCGTTCTATTTTTTATTTGTATTTTCAAACTTTGAATAGCTCGTTCTTGCTCATACAAATTCCAATTGAGGTGATTCGAGAACCTAAAAATTTGTAAAATCATACTCTATTTTATGATGCATTTTATTTAATTTTTGCTCTTATTTGGTATTTATTAATTTATTTTATCGTTTTTTCTTAGACGTTGAAATACCTGAAGAGCTTGTGAGCGAGAAACCAACTCAAGAGCAAGGTCTAGAGTAGGATCAAGAGCTATTTGAAAGCAAGTTGTGCTTTAATCATAATGAGCTCATGTTTAAAAAGTTATATTGCTTTAAACTATTCCAGGCTAATTTGATATACAACTGTTTCAATTAGATCTGGGATTAGCAATTCAACCAATTAAACTTATGTCTACCTTATCTTTTGTTTGCCATGATTTATTGTCACCCTAGAAAAGATTCTTTATTAATTGGTAACTATTAATTGCCAATATAGGATGATTAGAGCGTGTTAGTTTGCTTAGCCATACAACGTGTTATTGATATCATTTTGGAATATCAAAATTAATCTTGCTTAATGAAATATGGAGCATGCCTATGAAAGGTGTGTCATGTGTTATTGATGATGTTGATGGCACGTGGTGCATGGTAATCAATTCGGGGTGATAAAATGGTTTAGACTTGGACAAGTGGCAAGAGTTGCTAACTGGTGGGCCAGGTGTGGCATTTAGGCGATCACACTTATTTTTTTGGTAACTTGGATATTATGAGTCTTTAGGTAAGTCTTGCCTCGGTCACTTAAGGACTTAACTTTGCAAGCATTTGAATTGGGCTAAACATACAACCACATGTCTGGTATGGGATAGACCTAGGTGACTAATTTGTGATGTCTAGATTTTGGTACTATCGTGGCGGTGTGGGTTCCAGGGGTACGGGTAGACTCACATGGCGCAAAAGGGGGGGCCCTGATGGTAGTAACCAGTCTTTTCAGTGTTGAAACCTCAGTGGGTAGTGCTAGGTTTAGACAGAGCATTGTAAAGACTTTGTTATAGTCATTCGCCTTTGTGGTGAGTTAATTATATCTTATGGGTAAAGTGTATAACCTCTACAGTGTCAAACCTATTCGAATAGCCGTATCCGTGGTATTGGACAATGCTCGAGAATTACAGTCAATAGGTAGACTTTAATAAAATGAAATTGGGAATAGAGGCATTGTGCCTGTGAAAAATGTGGTAATTGATTTAAGGTTGTGAGATGGTTTACTTATAAAATAACCGAGAAATTTATTATTATTATTATTTGTTTTACTGCTTTTCAATCTACTTATGTTATTCATTTGCAAATGTTGCTTTAATGCAAAATAACCAATTCAACCATTTATTTCGAATAAGCCATGCATGCAACATAACTAGATTAGTATTTTGTGCACAACTTGTTGAGCGCTTTATATACTCACCCATTGAAACAATCCAAATTTCGAGTTGGAGAGGAGTCTACGCCAGCCTTTGTGGAGGAGTATCAAGAGGAGTTGATCAATTAGAGAGCAAACTTTGTCAGTTGCCTGTGTCACATTGAAGGGTTACTACGAATAATTTATTTTTGCTGCAGTTTTATTTATTTATTTAGTCCAAATCCTACGAGACGTACTATTATAAGGTTGACCATAAGGTCGTTTGGCATGTTATATTAATAGATGAAGTACTTTTTATTGTTTTTACTGTGTATGATTATGATATTTTATCTATGTTAAGATTGTGTGCACTAGCGTAATTTTGAACTAGTGTAAAATACACAGAAAGTCTGTATTTACAAATTCGTGTGCCGACACCGATGCTGTTGAAATCCCCACTGCGATCACATGCGATGCTGTCTCTCTGAAGGAAGCTTTCAAATTCATGGGTATGGCCGTATTGTTCATCCATTTTCAGGTTGAAAGGACATTATTTTGTTGACACAGAAACATGTATTGTTTGTAGCACTACCAGTGGTATCTCTATCCTTGGACTCGTACGGGAAACATACACGGCTACACAGATTGACAGATATGGCAGCAGCAAACATGGTGTGGTGTTCTAGATGAAACTATATATCGCTTTCAGTGCATCTGGCCGGCGGAACTAACGGTACCTCTGGTGTTTACATAGCCTGAAGACTGAAGAGACTTCAGAGAGTAGCACTGTGTTTATCACATACTCGCGAAGTATCTTGAACCAGTAATGGAGTAATAATGGACTCGTAGTGAATCAGGATTATTGCACATGTATAATCCTAGTACATACGCGCGAAGTATCTTGAAATAGTAGTGGACGTCAGTTGAGTCTAAGACTATCTCCAGCAGCTTTCTTTCTCCCTCCAAATTCCTTTACGAACAGATCCTAAGTGCTCCAGGGACAAATTCCTTCGAGGGGATGCTGTTGGAGATGGTAAGAAATAAAAGAAATGAATATGGGTAAGAGAATAGGGAAGGAAATGGAATGAAGGGAAATTGCTGGAGATAGTCTAAACCAGTCGAATGTCCACCCTAACATTGAAGAAACCAGCTCCAATCACGAGACAGCAAAGCAAGCTCATAATCAGGACCTATTTGGAACGGAATTGCATCGGAAGTGAACATTTCTCTGCCTTTAGGTGATTAGGTCAATGGGTGATTTCTCAACCGCTGGATTAGGAGCGAATTGTGCAGATTGTACTCCATATTGATAAAGTAATCATGCTACAATAGAATACAGTTTTCTGCTTCATCCATTTTTCGACACAGTAACTTGCTACGGTGTTTTGTTACGGCTCTCTCTGCGGCTCTGCCTTTCTATCTCACGCAGTTGTGCCTGGAACATATGTATTTTCTCTTTCCTGAAAACAACGCGATGCTAAGAACATCTCCAATAGTTCCCAAAATTTATTCCTAAAATTATTTTTTAGGAACAAATGAAAAAATTACCGCTCCAACAGTTACCCTATCGGAATCTCAATATCTCTACACGTCCAAAAACTCCGGCCGAAGTGGCCAGATATTGGACGCTCGTGTGCTTTCCCAATCACTATTTTTTAGGGCAAAATGGAAACTGTTGGATAATAGTCTTTTTTTAAAGCCTAAAAATTTTAAAAAACTCCCAATCCAAGACTATTGGGAGTTAAATTATAGAAAACTGTTGGATATGCTCTCAAGACATCCAAAGTGCGTGTCCCAAGTCCCAAACGGAGTCTAATTATTTCATGGTCGGGTGTTGGAACAGATCCTAGATGGATTCATCAAGCTAGTAGTATCCAACGCAATCGTTAATACGGCAGCAACGCTGTAGCCTGCAGGTACCTACCGTCACGTATAGATCCGTCACACGCCTGCGGCGGATCCAAACCTAGCGAATCAGCCGGCGAAACGAAAACGCGAAGCCCCCCGGCACGGCACTCGCCGCCGCAAACCAGCCATTGGAATACCTTGCATTTTTAGACGCTCGTAAGTGTTTTTTTTTTCAAACACTGCTCCCGTACAAACAAATTTGTAAAATAGGTATCCTCTTTGACCATGAAAACAATGGGTTTAGAGCTGCGGCAAACGGCCAAACCCGCGGTACGGTGACTAATGTGGCAGGAATTTGGTGTCGAGCTAGGCAGAGTACCGTGGTACTTGAACTTGGCAGGAAGAAGAGCTACGATGTTAGTAACCTATTACGGTAGAGGAGCATAATAAATAATATATGTCTACTATCAGTACTTATGTCATAAAAATAAAATAAAATTTACAATTTCGTTCGCGAGATGGGCGGAATAAGTAAGTTATGCGCGGAGAGACAGACAGGGCAGCGTTCCCCAGCCATCGCTTTTCACGCGGCCGGACGGCACGGCCGCCTTCCCCGTCCCCTCCGACGCATGCCGCTGCTCGGCTGGCCCCCCTCCGCCAAGGACCAGCCCACTGACGACGGCGGCAGCCAGCGACATGGACCACGCGTCAGGGAAATTAGGATGTTTCCTTCGCTCGAGGCCTCTACAAAGGCTATTCCTATGGTGCGAGGTACCAGGAGGACTGTACTAGTACCGCATGCTGCGCAGGATGGAGTCATGGAGAGGTAGTAGCACCACTGTACCGGTAAAAATTAGTGCACCGATGACCGATAGATACGCAAAAGTAATCGCACGAATTCGGAGGGAAAGCGGGGGGCTTTGCCGCCGTCTTGATTGCAGCTGCAGGGGCAGGATTTTTGGAGGTACGGGGGATGGGCATAAGGTTTTAAATGTCGTTTAAGGATTTTATTCCGACACTCTTAGAAATTCGAAATTTTTGTGAATTTTGTTTTTTCGGATGAAATCCGAACGAAATACAAAAAGAAAATTTTGAATTCGGTAATTTTGAACCGAAATTTCGGTCCAAAATGCCGAGATCTCGGTGAAATTTTATATGCTGTCGCCCTTTGAATTGTTTAGGGTTTTTTAAATTTCGCCGGAATTATGATCTTCCAACTGTCCCACACGAAAAACGACGTGAAGAATTTAATCCGGCCAAAATCCGTCAAATATGATCAAGTTTTGTTCAAATCTCGATCAAATTTACCGGGATTTCGGTCAAATATAACAAGATCTCACATAGATTTTAGGTTACTATAGCACTTTGAATTTTTCTAAGGTTTTTTAAATTTCGTCAGGGTTATGAAATTCGGAGGGGGTCCGAGATCCGAAATTTCGCCGAGATTTCATTCCCTGATGGGGCCGCAGCCATAGGCAGCGGTAGTGTCGATTTTAGCACATGACGGCACGCACGATGCCATTTTACTTAAGCAAAAGTCCTCAAAGACACCTCCAAACAGGGTTAACAATTTCCATTTTGAAAAAATATTCAAAATCAAAATTTAAAAATAAAAAATATCAAACCAAAAATCGCTCGAAAATTGCCAGAAATCGAAGGGTTAAGAAATCAAATTTTTTAGAATTTTTTTTTAAAAAATCAATCGACCAATCATTTTTTTTGGGCGATTTTTGCTCGATTTTCACTGATTATCGATTGGTTTACGTCGCATAAATTTTTTTAAATGTTTTGAATTAGACCGGTTTACTTACCAGTTTCTGATGCCAAACTAGCTCGGTAAGGCCGATAATTGCGATATTTGAGCGATTATCGACGATATCGTGAACCTGTCTTCAAACTCCTGCTTTTGTAATGCATAGTGGCTTCAACGAGTCCTATAATAACATTTTTTTAGCTCTCGAATATTTTTATTGTAGTCTATATGCTATTTCAATTTGTAATTCTATTGAAAATTTTACAGTAAGATCCTTGAAAGATAATAAATTACAAATCCATCCCTTGGCCTACCAGTCAACCCTTACTAAAGTCATCCGCAGTCCCCCTCCCCTCTCTTTTCGGAGCGCCACCGCCATGATTCCGCTGTCGTTGTTGCTCCCAGTTGGAGCCAACGGTACTCCTCCGCCCACCCTCGTCCGTCCTCATCCAACTCAACATGAGGTCGTCATCGTCATCCGCCTCCGCTTGTAACGCCCCAGCAATCCAAATACTCAAAATATTACCGCATTATACTTTTTTTCATCACTTTAACCATGATTTTAACAATAATTTTGGCAAGCTTCCCTAATCCATTACCATCTATATTAAATAGGGTCAACAAGAATTTGCATAATAACATGAATATGAACAAATAACAATATAAATTTTGAAACCACGCACCCAAGCATGCCCGAGACCATGCCTTAGGAACGCCCAAGTCCTCACATTTGGGAACGCTTGGGCCATACACCCGAGAACGTCCAGATCACATGTATCTGGGAGTAATCTTTATCTTTTTGGCAACGCCAAAGAACAAAGATTTTGAAAGGACCCACCTATTTAAAACTTCGCAAATATGGAATTATGATAAGATAATCTATATTACAAAAGAAAATCAATGAGTGAAGTTATTCCAAAGTAAACATGAACACATAACAATATACATCATTTTCATTTCATTAACAAAAATATCATTCATATCCATACATCACAAGTTACAAAAAAAATATCAATTACAACAAGAATAATTGTTATCTCCATCTACTAACAATAATTTCATATAGGAATTATACATCAGAAGTTCATACAATCATTAATTACAACAAATGGAATACACAAAAGAGGTTACAAATGATTTACAAACTATTTCCAAAAGGCCTTGGTTTAGAATACCTGAAAACATGAGTCAATATTAACATAAGGGAAAGCAAAGCAATGGAAAATTTAAAAGATAAGAGTTGCCGTTAGATCCAATCGCGAATAGGAAATGCTCATCGAGATACCTAACCGTCCGGGGCCAGTTGGCACCTCTCACTAATTAGGGTTTCATCATTCGACGAAAATACAAACCTATTTTATCGGGTAACCGTAGCCAAGAATGAACAATACCAAAATATCACACATAGTGAGAGGATAAGCTCCAACTCGATCCAAAGGGAAGGAGCTAGAACCTTTTTCCCCATCTAGACATTCACACCCACACACCCAAAACCATAAGGAGCAAGCAAGCACAAAGCTCCCAGGAGCAAACCAAGTCCAGAGAGCACATCCAAGAGAAAAGAAGCACCAAGCCAAGCCTCACAAGCAAGAGGAGGCCACCAAGACCACAAGCCATCAGGAGCACAAGCTAGGAGCAAGTGGAGTCTACCAAGATCAAGAGCAAGAAGGCCACAAGCAGACCAAAAGGAGCCAAGAGACCAGAAGACAGGAGCTAGAAGGAGGCCAATAGCAAGACCACCGCTAGCTTCCTCACCATCCACAACATCACATTTTTGAATCCCTATTCCATCCCAACAATTGCAGGTAACCCGTCATCCAGGCCAGTAGCACCAACATAGGAAGGCACAATAGAAAACCAGAGTAGACAGTAGAAACTACTAGTGGTTTTAGTGAGCGATTGCATTAGAGGGCGGCACCGTGCGTGCCCGACAAACCCCCTCATACTCCCCGACGTATGGGAGGTCATGGGTATTGATGCGACACAGCAAAATCCCAAGCAATCAACCCATAATCATCATTAACCAACTTAATAAATGTGTACATCATGCAACATCACATGGAAAAAATGATATGAAATCATCAATAAGCAAAAATGGGAAGACAACAGGGGCACCACCATGCTCCATAGCATACCGGGGTAGACCATAGGAGCTGCCAGGGTAGGAGCTGGAGGTGTCGACATGTGTAGGCCATGCGGTAGGCCGTGCGCGAGGAGGAAGGAGATGGCCTAGGAGGAGGCAAGCAAAGTGGTGACCGAGAGGCCCAGATGGAGGGGCCAGGCGATAAGGTGCAGGGCCGAGGGGAGCAGCCCAAGTAGGCTAGGGCCAGTCTACAACGCGAGGCCAGTCGGGGCGGGGTCAAGCCGGCCGACTCAGCGGCAGCAAGGGGGCAACCCAAGACGAGGGTAGCACAGGGCTGAGCCAAGAGTGGCGTGAGCATGGGTGAAGCCAGCGCGGGCGGCACCGATAGGAATGGGGGACCGGCGGTCAGCGAAGCCAAAGAATGGCAAGGAGAAGAGCCGAATGGATTGGAGGTTAAAAGGAGGCGTGAGGGAGAGAGGGGAGGGTAGAGAAGAGAAGAAGCCAGGGGAGAGGGTATAAGGCTGATGGGGAAGAAAAGAAAGGAGGGAGAAAAAGAAAAGGAAAAGAAAAGAGGAGAAAAAAAGGGAAAAGGAAAAATGAGAGAAAAGAAGAAGGAAAAGAGAAAAGAAAAATGAGGGAGGAGGAGAATAGGAAAAGAGGAGAAAAGTGGAATAGTGTGTATATATATAGAGGATGGCTAGAATACTATCGATAGCAAAGTGAACTTGTACTACCCACGTTCTAAGCCGTCCGATCGCACAACGTATTGTCCAGATGAATCAACGTGGAAGGATGTATTCGCGAAGGAGGAATCAATGTGGGTGTTTTGTGTAAAATGGTTTAAGTGGCCTTCCACCTTGATTCATCTGGACCATACGTTGTGCGATCGGACGGCTTAGAACGTGGGTAGTACAAGTTCACTTTGCTATCGATAGTATTCTAGCCATCCTCTCTCTCTCTCTCTATATATATATATATAGAACTCGTCGTAATATTAGAGAATTTAAAAAGATAATAAATAAAATAACTAAATAAAGAACTATATAAAATTAACAGCCACCATCATAATTGAAAATGGAGAATATACCTATACTAAAATGAAATCACATCCAAAAAAATTAATATGCCACATAAAATTAAACTGCGCTGAATTAAAATACGGCCAACTAAAGTACTTCAATTTCAAATGCGCTAGATTTAACTGAGACAAACTCATAAATCTTAAAATTAAAGTAAGCAATCTATCTACACCAATTTGAATCAAGTCATGGGAGGGTTGGACTCCATAAAACCTATATTAATCTAAACTATAGTATTTTAAAATGTCAGAAATTGAATTAAATCCGATAGGAGGTCACTTTTAGAAACCTTGTGAGGACGCCTATTTTCACTTTAATTCAGCAAGTTTCCTTGATCACATAATTTCTAATCAAATGTATTTGTTATATGTATTATCACCGATGCATTGGAATAATTCTTTTTAGAAAATCCTAAAGCGAATGTGGATGGAAAATTGTATTGATGATGAAAAAGTGATTATATATATATATGAAAGGAGTATTGCTAATGTGTATTGAAGTCAGGGTACAATTGGTAGTATATATATATCAGTTAAGTACCGCCAATGTGCATTGAAGTCAGGGTACACTTACAATTAAGAGTACCGCCGATGTGCATTGAATTCAGTGTATAGTTAGGAGTACCGTCGATGTGCATTGAAGTCGGGGCACCGTTAGAATTATAAGTTCCGTAAATATGCATTGAAATCGGGGAACAGTTGAAATTAGGAGTATTGTCGATGTGCATTGAAGTCAGGGTACCGTTAGAATTAGAAGTACAGTCGATGTACATTAAAATGGGGAATTTAGGAGTGCCACTGATGTCCATTGAAGTTAGGGGTGGCAATGGGGACCCGTTCCCCGATCCCCGGCGGGGAATTCCTCTATTAGCGGACGGGTATGGGAAGAAATCGTTCCCCGCGGGGATGAAAACGGGGAAAATTATTCCCCCGTCGGGGATGGGGACGGGGAATTTTTTTTCCCGCGGGGACCCGATTGGGGACCCGAATTTAGTTTAGTTCAATTTAGTTGTTAGATTGCAAATATATTCTCTAGCCCATCATATTCAAATTTTCATAAACGGGACAACATAATCTTCAATGAATGCATGTATTCTTTTTTCCTTGCCTCTTGATATGATTTTAGAGTTAAAATGGCTATAAGAGCTCTTCTCTTTTATGAAATTTTCGCGGGGATGGGTCCCCGACGGGGCCCCGATACCCGAACGGGGATGGGGATGGGGAAAATTTCGGGTCGCGGGGACGGGGACGGGGAGGCACTCCCCGGCGGGGAATGCCCCCGTTGCCACCCCTAATTGAAGTCGGGGTACCATTAGAATTAGAAGTTCCGCCAATGTACATTGAATTCGGAGAACAATTGAAATTAGGAGTACCACCGATGTGCATTGAAGTTGGGGAACAATTGAAATTAGGAGTACCGCTGATGTGCATTGAAATCGGTGCACCATTAAAATTAGAAGTACCGCCGATGTGCATTGAAGTTGGGATACCATTAGAATTAGAAGTACCACTGATGTGCATTGAAGTTGGGGTACAGTTGGAGTGTTGTCGATGTGTATTGAAGTTGGGGTACAGTTAGGAGTGCCATTGATGTGCATTGAAGTCAGGGTACCGTTAGAATAAGAAGTATCGTCAATGTGCATTGAAGTTGTGGTACAGTTAGGAGTGCCACCGATGTGCATTTAATTCGAGGCATCGTTAGAATTAGAAGTACCACCGATGTGCATTGAAATCAATGTATAGTTAGGAGTGACATCGATGTGCATTGAAGTCAGGGCACCTTTAGAATTAGAAGTTCACTGATGTGCATTGAAGTCAAGGAACAATTGAAATTAGGAGTACCGTCGATGTGCATTAAAGTTGAGAAACAATTAAAATTAGGAGTACCATCGATGTGCATTGAAGTCAGGGTACCATTAGAATTAGAAGTACCATCGATGTGCATTGAAGCCAGCATACAGTTGGTAATAGGAGTTTTGTCGATGTGCATTGAAATCGGGGAACAGTTGATATTGGATTAGTAGTGAGGAGTGCAAGTAACATGCTTGATATTAAAAACTGGAAACACAGAATTTTCCTAATAAAACCCTATTTTTCGGGAAAAAAAAGATTTGAGGAAATATGTATGAGGTGGTTTTGGAGAAAACTCATATGATTCATTTTGTTATTAATGTTTGCTGAGTACTTTTGTACTCACTCTTGCTTAACTCCTCCTTTTGCTTAGAGAATTGCTTCGGTGGTCAAGTGTCTGGTTGGAACATGGATCCCAATGGTGCCTACAAGGCGGGGGTTGAGGGTCATATGTAAAATCAGATATACGAGAAGGTAGACTACTAGGAGGGTTAGGGTGTTGGGTAGATCATGCACCAGCTTTTGTGGGTCTTTAGGTAATTAGTATCTTTGAATTATATTTTTATTGTAATTGGATATTATGTATAATTAGTGTACTAGACTTGTAGCCCTGTGTGGCAATGGAATGTAATAATTTTTCATCTCAGTCTCTAATTATTGTTTTGCTGCAACACTCAGAACACAGTGTATTAACTGATAAACCGTCAGGTGCGCTTGATATTTTGATTAGCTAATATGACGAGATTCGTGTAATTATCTCAGAGTAATGGCAGTGTTACTGTTGTAACCCTGTGCTAATTGTGTGGGTCACCACAGATTTATAGTCAAACAAATAACCAACTGAACTTATCAAGTATTATATAAGTTCAACTAAGTATACATGACTGTTATTAAGACATGAAAGTTCAACATCTAAACCGATTAGACAATTTATTAACCCAAGAATGGTTACTAATACTAGATAACTATAGTATATAATATGACAAGTGAATTGATGGTGCCACTCTCATCCCACGCATGTCGCCTTCATTGATCACCTAAATACATTAAAGAACCAAGGGTTAGTCCATGACTCAGCAAGTACATAATAAAAATAACAAACATCAATAATGGCATTACCATTATCTTATTTATACCATCCTCCACATTATTCAATGTAAATATCATCTTTATTTATTGAAATGCAAATACGCTCCACATTACTCCATGTAAATTTTGTCTTTCTTTATTGAATTGCAAATGTTCATGCACATATCTCTTTCTCTTTAGCATATATCGATATACTCAAGCTATCTATCTCAATACCATGATGTATATGATGCTATATTTATGTTTCAACGTATTAATCATCGTTTTCATGTTGTGCCATTCAGTTTTCATGGGCGAATCATCAATAATAGATCAATAACATGAAAGTATTCATAAATTAACACCATAAATTGTGCATAACGATTAAACAATAATTTCACCAAGCGTGAAGGCAAACACGAAGTCACACCTTCTATAGCAGGTAATACCAACTCAACCGCATTCCATAATATAAAATAACATCAAAAATAGCAATACCGCTCCTACGCATGGTCCTAGACCTAACATTCCCTCTCGCTGAATAGCTTCACATTGGCTGTTCTGGCAGTCAGATGACCATAACTCTTAGCTCAAGTGCCCAAGCATAGACATCCATATATGTTATGAAAACTGAACAAGATTACCCATAATTTTCTAGTTGGTCATATTTTAAAATTAATTCATTTAACCCCTCATTATAGCCCCGAAGACTATCCTATTGCTTTACTGGACAACAACCTTCACAAATTCGTATATATTTGTATACAACTCTAAATATAACAAACCATAGATCTCTAGAAAATTAATCAACTTTTTTGTTTATGGACATAATTTATTTAGGTCATTATATAGCCCTAATAAGAAAATCAACATAACTGCACTCAACAATGACATATTCTGGACAGAAACATTCTACGAGCCATAACTTTCTAAACACTTAACCAAATTTAATGTTTTTATACTCTAATGAAACTTTGGACAATTAGCTACATGTTTCAAAAATTGGATAGTCCATGAAACTAATTGTAAATACTCCAAAACTAGCCCTGAAGACAGATACAACTATTAATTGAATACCAATTACTCCCAAACACCATCGTGGTGCTCTTCAACTTCTCTATGCACCACTAATACGACCAGTGGCGGAGCTAGGATTCTGCTAAGCCTCGGGCCAAAAACTAAGCAACAATAATTAACGCCAAATACTATCCAAACTAATGTACAACAAAAAGCAAGACATCGAACAAAAGAATTGAGATCCTACTAAACTCAGGAACCTAGAATCGTTGCTTATCTCTAACTATCAGTGCTGGAAAAATGTTGGAACCAACTAGCTAATTATTGCCGATTACCAAATAAACTAACTATTCTATGTCAGGGTTCTTAGATCAAGAACATTGTGCTTAACTAATGGAGCTAAAATCAAACTAACATGTCAGTATTAAGAACAAAGTTTTTGGATTAAGAACACTCACTCTGCGCTGTCGAGCAGGTTCACGCAGTCGACGAAGTGCTTGTGCAGGTCATGCATCCACCGAATCTGCCAGTCACCGACATCCTCTCGCACGTGGTCCGCCACGTCTGCATCGCATGGGAGCAGGCTATGACCGACCAGGTTGTGTGGGTCACCGCTGCTAGGTATGCTACATCAAATTGAGTCCAATCAATTAATCACGAAATGTATCTTTCAATCAAAAGTAATTTTTGGCAACTCCCAAGTATGAAAACACACTCAAGGTTGAAAGGAAGGAGGATATTAAGTAAGACTATAATTGCTTAAGTTCTAAAAATGAACAATGGAATATGTGGTTTGTATTTGGAAAGGGTATATGTGATAAATTTGACCCTACAAGGTCTGTTCATAGAATGAGAATATAGCTCTATTTAATGGCCACAGTTAGTAAAGTCTTCCGCATGACTCAGTTTACAGAATAGCAATTCACGATTCGTAATTCACAATTCGCAATAACAATTCACACAACCATTCACAATTTACAATTCGTAATAACAATTCACATAGTCATTCACAATTCGCAATTCACAAGGAAGAAAGCAACAAAAATCATCACCTTGAGCGCGAGAGGAGGTCCACTATCATAGACGAGCTCGAAAAAGGGTAAGGCTAAGGTGGTCGGCCAGAGGCTAGAGCGACTGGTCGAGGCAATCGGATTGGAGGCCAGGCGAGCCAACGGGCCAGTGCGACGAAGGTAGCCAAAGCCGGGTGGGAGGAGGTCGGCAGAACGTTGAGCGACCGGAGTGAGGCCGCCCTCGGAAGAGGAGTCAAAGAAGAAGAGCCACAGGCGTCGCCGGTCGGGAAGAAGCTCATGCGGCGTCGCGAGGTCGCAGGGGAGTATAGGCTTCTCCTTCCTGGTTGGCTAAGCGGCGAGCGATCGTGGGCGGGATCAGCGGAGGCCTGGACCGGTGCGCTACTGCGCTGGGTCACCGGACGCTGGAGATCTTACCTCCAGTCTTCCAACAGCGCCGGTGGGTTGAGTCGGGGTCGAGGGCGGCCGGGCGGGTAACGGTCGGCGAATGGCCAGAAGAGGCGGCTGTGGGATGACCGGATTTGGATGAGCTTCACTGGATCTGCAGGACTAGGGCGAGAGTAGTGGTGGGGCCGGCGGCAGCGACAACGGCGGTCGACGGGCGGGAGCGGTGGCCAGCGGGGGACCTTGGCTCAAGCTGGAGCGACGGCGGCGTGGCGCATGGATGGCTAGGACGTGCGCATGCGGCGTGCTCTCTTGAGCTCCTTTAGTGGCCGGGACCCGGGAGGACTGGGCTGCTTGGCCAGGACTGTTATTTGGGCTAAGCCTCGGGCCCAGGCCCTAGTGGCCCGAGGCCTAGCTCCGCCCCTGAATAGGACCATAACACCACTCCACTATAGTGCGAATACGATGAGCTTTAACCTAGGATTTATACTTGTGTCCTGAAGATTTTAGGGGAGTAACAAAATCGATGATGTCTCACGTTTCTCTCTCGGTCCTTTGTCTGGATGAGAATAGCATAGTAGCGAAGTCTTCCCTGCTTCTACACTTTTCCTTCTTACTTTTTCTTTCTCTTTTTCTCCTCTTTTTTCTCTTCTTTTTCCCTTCTAATTTTCTTTTTCATCTTTATTTTTTCTTTTCCCCTTCTTCCTTTTTCTTATTTATCCCTGTCCTCTTCTCATTATTATCTCGGCCGACCCGTTGCCTCACCCCTTCCCCTCCTTCCTATTTGCCCAGCACCTCTCTTCCAAAGGCGTGGAGGCGCATGTCGCAAGGATGTCGGTGCAGCGATGCGATGGAGGTGGCGATGATGGCCTACAAAGGTGAAGGTGGGAGCACAGGATGCAGTGGTGCCAGTGATGTTGGGGCAAGAGGCGGTGCGCAAGGCAAAGCTAGGGTTTCTAGGTACGCCCCCTCCTCTCTTGCTTATAAAGCACCCCCTCCCAGAAGTCCGGCTCATGCATGGTGCGAACATTAAGGCCGACTCATCGTCGCCCAGCCTGGCCTAATTTTTTTGGATTATTACATCAGCCAAGGCTGTTGTCATCCTCTGTTACTGGCCATCGTCATAGTGATAGCTTTTTGGCTGGAGGTTTGCCATTTTCCAAATCCGGCCAGATCAGGTCTTGACACTATTGTCTTTTTCCCGGGCGGCGGCGGCCGTAGCCTTTTTGATCGACGATGGTGGCCATCTTCTCGAACACAAACACAAAGGAGAGCGTGTTGGTGGGATCTCCCATGACCATGAGGCGCAGTCTTTTCCCTCTCTTTCTCCCAACTCTCCCCTTGAAAGCCACCGTCTCCTCTGCAAACTAATTTGACACCCTGCAAGCATGCACTCCGCCTCCATGCTAACTCCAAACTAAAGACCCCTACATAGCTAAAATTTGGAATAAAAACTAAATGATAACATAGTAATTAAATTTTATACTAATTCTAACCTAAGACAAAAATTCAAATTTAATAAAATTAAATTTTTGATTAAAATAAATAGTTGAATGTCAAGTACATTAAAACTAATATATATTCGAAATAGAAATTGGAAGCTGTATTTTTGTATGAGTTCCATTCTAAACTGAAAAAGAAAGTTTTAAGAAGTACAATCCAAAAATGTGCAAATTCAGAATAGAAATCAAAGCAAATTAGCAATTATTTTTTAATTAGAAACAAAGTGAAAAATAGAATTTTAGTTTTGTTCAAAATTAAAACTGCATAAATATGCTATTTCATGAAAAAAAATAAGGTCAGTAATCTGATTTATTTATATATAAATTATGAAACAAAATCTATTATATAGTAAACACTGATGACATGTGTTTTATGGTCACTAAAAAAAGAGTGAATGCGCCAATAATTCTCACAAAAAAGTGGAAAATACGATTATCCTTTATTTGGTGTTCACTTGGCTATACATGTAAAAGCTATGTTATATGCATTGAATTGATCATTTGTCCCGTTTTAGTTGTGGTGCAATTGATCATTTGCTCTGTATATCTCACTAACATGTAGCCCTAGGACGTGCGTGTCAGTGAAACATTACGGGGCAAATGATCAATGGCACAAATAAATGAGGACAAATCATCAATTATTCCGTATTATGAGCATGTAGTATGAACAAGCATTGCAATAATGAAAGAAAGATATGATGATCGTATAAATAGAAAATGTTATTTTATGCTATGTTTTACTGTTTTGCATGCAAGTATTTGGAAAAGAAAGTTTTAGCCATAGGTGATAAGTATTGGAAAACAGAGTGTGTGTTTTCTTTTTTTATAACATATAGTATTAAAATATCACAAAACTGGAGTTTGCAACGATCTATTTTCTAAAATGTAAAATCACGTACATATCACCTGACGAATACCCATACCATGGGTACCTCCATCAGCCCGAGATCATGAAATGGCCGACATCCTCAAAAACCCAAGTTCTCAAGTGAGGTTCGTGGGTCGCAAAGGTTTAGCCTCGCCACCGACTGTAACCAGCCCCAGCGGCCGGCCGACCCGACCTCCCGAGTCAAAGCGCTCGGTCGGCCGGCTCCACCAACACTCGGAGGGCCAACCGCTCTGTGTAGGTGACGTCCTCTGGTATCCATACCGGGGTAGGCGGCACCTTCCCGAGGATGTCAGAGGGTTCGTCAAGAAGTCAAGCCCCGGTCCCATCACCGCTGACACACCGCAGAGAGGCGCCCCCTCCCGAGACCAAGCTAAGGTCAAATACCATTAAATGCCTGGCCGACGTCGTGCACGGAGCGGTGCGTCACCTCGTCAGCACGATCGAAGACTCCCCGCCGTAGGGCTACCAACCCGGCATGGAGGTAGTCGGAGCCTGGTCGGACGACAAGACGGAAGACCGGACTCCAAGGCATACAGTACCCCTTCCTTTTTTCTCTCCAACTCCCGTTGTAACCTGCCGCCTCCAGATATATAAAGAGAGGCAGGGCCCCAGGGAGAGGAGGAGGGAAAAAACAAGCAAGAAAGTTAAAGAACTCACCGAGCACAGGGGAGATCGATCGAACCCCTTGTCTCGCCTGTAACCTTCGGTTCGCCTCACGAAAGCAATACACCCCAACAACACGAACTGGAGTAGGGATATTCGGCCCGAACCAGTATAAACTCCTGGCCTCTTGAGTCAACCATTCGGGGAGAGGGAGCGCGCGATCCCCTCCGACCATAAATTCGCATTGCCGGTGCACGAAACACCGACATCACCCAACTCATTTAAACATGTTTTAGTGATGATGATCATGTAAGTGGGCGGGCCCACCTTGCTAGTTTTCATTAAGAAGAAGAATATGCACCCAAATTCGAGTCGAGGAGGACTCGAACCTAGATGATGGGGGTGTACAGATATGTTTGGTTTGAAGTCAACTTTACCATAACTAGCTTTAGCCAAGTGTGGCTTGCCACACTTTTTATGGCAACAAAATTCGACGTCACAAGTGCGGCATAGTTAGGCAAGAAACCAAGTTTATGATGCGTGAGACATGGGACTAAGAAATTATGGCAAGCCATAGCTGTGGTAACTAACCAAGCACTCACTTAAGAATCTATAGCATGTCTAAATTTAAACATGATAAAATTAGCTCTAAACCAAACAAGCACATCTACAGCTCTCACCAACTAAGCTAGGTCCAGTTTCTAGAGCTTTGCCGATTGAACTATGGATGGTTAGAATTCATAGGTGAATTCGGTAGCTTCAGGTAGGACATATCTATCTATCTTTTACATTCTTTCTGGTGCTAGAAATAAGAAGAGATTCCGTAAGAAAAAAAAGGAACAACCGGAATTTTGGTTTCAGTAAGCTGAGGCTCTGTTTGGTATGGCTAAAGCTTTTTTGAAAAGTAATTTTTAGCTGGACTGTATGATTAAGGGTTGCACGGTTGAACGGCTGAGTTGAAGAGGTTTGGTGTTTGGCAGTCTGACTTTTTAGTATAGCTTTTAGATGTAAGGGATACGTACGGATTGAGAATGAGGATGAGAGGGGTGCGGTTTGGGATTTTATAATTGATGGGAAGGAGTAATTTTCTTTACACTCTAGTGGTAAAGTCATAACCCCAACCTACGAAAGCCGTAGAAAGCTATCTAATATCAGTTTTTGGCTTTCAGTTTCTTTTAGTATAAATGGGCTGCTGAATTCTGGCTACAAAAACCTAGTCGTTTGAAACAGCTTCTAATTTCTAGAGGACAGAAGCTAAAACTGAAGCCGTTTCAAACAGACCTAGACTTAAAAAGGAACACTAAAGTAACCATAATATTTTTATCAGGTGTAACCGTGTAATAGAGGTACGATCCTATGTAACTCCGCAAGGATGTCATGCACTACTACAAAACCGGGCATCACAAGCGGCCTATTAGAAACGATTTAGTGCGAACCGGTTGTAATGCTCACACCAGAAGTGGTTCGTAGCAACAGGCCGGAGGGGATCTCTAGAAGCGGTTCGTGGCACGAACCCCTTCTAAAGCCCCACCTTTAGAAGGGGTTCGTGGCACGAACCCCTTCTAAAGATCTTTACAAGCGGTTCGTGTCCCCAACCGCTTCTAAAGCTTTAGAAGGGGTTCGTGTCACGAACCGCTTCTAAAGGTGGGGCTTTAGAAGGGGTTCGTGACACGAACCGCTTCTAAAGACCCTCTTCAGAAGGGGTTCGTGTCACGAACCGCTTGTAGAAGCCCAGTTTTAGAAATAATAAAAGGAATGCGTGTCCTATTCTATCAGAGAGCACGCGTGGGTGGGTTGGCTAGATGGATGAAGCGTGTCACGATGATGGAGTGCTGGTCGTGGGTTCGAATCCCATTCCCACGATATTATTGGTAGTCTTTTATCGCTTGGTGTCACACCACCACAAGCGGTTCTAGTAACCGCTTGTGATACCCTTCGGGGTATCACTCGCGGTTGCTTAGAAGTGGTTGTAGAACCGCTTCTAGAAGTGGTTTTGAACCGTTTCTGGAAGCCATTTCTGTAGTAGTGATGTGTGGTTGAAAGGTGTGTTTCATGGGTCTAAATCAGTGCAAAGAGTTCGCAGAGGATTGTGAGCGCGCACGGCACAGCCTTTCACAACCCGCAACCCCTAGCTATTGTTCGCGCCGTGCATCGAGGCTCCGTGGTAGTGTGCATTTTCAACCACTGCAAGTCCTTTCCCTGCTAATGGAACAACAAACTGAGATTAGTAGTTTAGTTTACTCGACACGAAAGGGCGGGTAGGAAAAGTCTAAACCGCTATAGTGAGTTATTAGTGACAACAAAGGGAGCCAAACCGCGCATGTGCACGAGGACCCAAGCATGACACACACATCCTTTCATGGACCTCTCTCTCTCTCTCTCCCTCTCTCTATCTCACCCTGCTTTCCTAGTTAGACGTGCACTCCAATATAATTTTCTGGCACCTTTATCTCCTCCTTACTCTTCTTCCATCACCTCCTTTGTCCTCTCCTTCCGCCATCCTATCCTATCCTATCTCCCACAACTCAAAACCTTCCGAAGTTCCAAGGGACAAGCACTACAGCTCGCGCAAACGTTGTCTCATACGTACCTCGTAGCTCCTCGTCCAGTCCAGCCTGCATTTGTGTGCTGCAATGCTGCTCATGTCGTAATCAGTTCATGTGCAGTCGATGTCTAGTTTCCTTCGTGATCTCATTGCTCGTGTTGTCCATAGGTCGTAAGTTGGACTGCTGGAGTAGTTGTATTTTGTCTGTCGAAATCGTTGGGGCTGCTTCCTCTTGGATCCGAGTGCTTGTAGGTGAGCAGGTGATGTCTGCACGCTACAAAGATATGGATCGATATTTTGACTTCACCACACTATATGACGTTTTTTTTTATCTTGCGGTGGGAAACATGTCAGCAAGGAATGTGATCGGTTATCGGTTGCTTTGCAACGTGTGTGCGTTTTGGTGTGAAAAAAATGTTAGCTTTGACTGTTTGCACCTTTGAAACTCGAGAGACTCCTGTGCAGGTGCAAGGTGTTAATTTGTCCGGCGCATTTCAGTACAACAACGGTAAGGATCCATTTCGTTTGTAGTCAAACTTTATTATACTTTAGCACATTCTAAGTTATCTAAGTTATTTAAGATTCATTTTTACTAGTTCAAGTGCGACTTCAATTCTGATAAAATAAAATTAGATGAGTTCAGCAAGAAACTATGGCAAATTTTGACAACTTCAATATATAAACCAAACGAGCGCTAGATACATGTGGCGCATGCCTAGGTAAGCCATAACATCTCTCATGTAAACTTAGGTGGGAAGTAGCATTCGTTCAAAGGTTTCACCTGCCCGAGCTGACCTTGACATGGGATTTGCCCTGCATCCTGCATGAAGTAATCTCCCTCGATCGGCATCTGGTTTCTGACGATCGCTTTGTGCATGCTTGACGTTTTCACTTGCAGATCCAACTTCCCTCGCAGCCTACTTAAAAACCAAGTTTACAATAAGCTATGCACTTATTGCTATCGGGGGCCCGATTGCTCGTCGACCACCTTCCTTGCGGATGATGGTAGAATTGCATTGCCCGGTCGGCCCTCTCTGACTACATTGATTTCGCCAGTGCTTTCGAAATCCCCTCATTTGTCTCCATTACTTGCTTCATTTGTCTCCATTACTTGCTGTCCTCCTACCGCAATTCTATCCTCCACTTACCCTTTTCTCATCTTGTCGGTTTGCCTAGCATGAAGCCAAGAACTGTAGTGGTAGGAGTATTGCAAAAAGATAGGGGCTAAAAAACAAGCGTGCAGGAAATAAACATATGTAGGGAACATTCCTCAGAATCACACGCTAGTGCATATGCTAGAGCTAAAAGGCGCGTGCAAACTACTGCAAAAGTGAGTATAGTAGGAGTGCCTGAAGCATGTGTGGCTCATTGAACGGTGCGAATCGAACTATCAGAGGCAAAAGCCCGTGGATTGCCGCCTGATTGCTTCAAAAGTGGCGTAAACATCACTCTCAATTACTTGTTGCACCTGCACCGTCCAGAACGCATGACGATAAAATTCCTCCGTAGTCTGTACTCCGTGTCAATCCTGTATGGTCTGGACTCTGGAGTACAGCCCGGTTGTTCACCAGCTGCCGGCTTGTGCTGTACAGCACCACACTGTTTCTCCCTTGGCAGCTTGTCAAGCAGTCAAACAGTCACGCAGAAAGGCATCTCTGTCACGTACAAGCAAAGTGCTTTTTTAGAGCAACAGTGATCGCCGGTGATCAGCTGGCTCATCCATCAGGCCAGCCTTCCCGAGGCAGGCAGGGGCCAGGGCGTCCTCGTTCCCCATGTGGGCGGTGGCTCACCGACTCGGTACTCTACCTCGCTGTTCGCGTGCACTGCTCGACCCGTCGCGACGGCACCAGAACACGGCACGACGCAGTCTCGAGAAAAGAGGCGTCTTTTTTAGCCGTCCCGGCACCAACCCAGCGCGCGCGCGCGCGCGCGGGCATTAATGCCCGAGCAGCCGGTGCGCCACCAACCAAAAGCGACCCAGGCTCCGACCCCAGCTTCCCTCCCTCCCCCGAGTTACGAGCTCGACGTTCGGTTGGGTGCGTGGCACCGCCGCTGGGTTTGAGTTGCGTTGCTGCAATGATTTCAAATTTGAATCACCGGTCCGGTCGCCTTGTGGAAGGAAGCCGGTGCCTCGCAGACGCAGAGTGGCAGACGCGGCGGCCGTGCCCCCGTTTATTAATACGCACACAGTTCCGTCTCCGCGAGGGGGGTGTGGGCTGGCTGGAGAGACGGGTCTCTTTCTTTTGCGCTGCGGTGTCGTGCCGCTAAGCTTCTGCTTGCAACCCATCTCGCTCGTTCTTGCTCTTCTGGTCCTACTAGGACGACGACCGACGCGCTGCGGCTGCGCGCGCCGAGACGAGAAGCCGAGCAGACAGAGCAACCAGCGCCGGCCGCTACTAGCTCGTGGACCATGCCGAGATCCAGGTGCGTGCTGGGGTCGAACTAGTGAAGCTCACCGTCAAGGTCAGTGGGTTTGGTTCCTTCCTCATGTGGGTGGTCCGCATTTAATTCCAGGGGCTCCGAGCTGCCGCAGCGGGCGTCGCCGCGCGCGCCGCTGCACCTCAAGACGACGGCGTGCTCGGAGGCGAATGGTGCGCACCACCGGCCCGTCGTCGACCGGAGCAGCCCCAAGCTCGCCGACCGCCACTCGCCGCGCAGCCCCCTGCATGAGGTAAACTGTTTAAGGACTCTCTCTCTCTCTCTCTCTCTCTCTCTCTCGTTAAGGTCGAGGAGGTGTGCCTCACTCTGTCGGCGGTGGTGAGAGTTGCAGAAGAAGCGCGCGGGGACGCGTGTGGTGGAGCTGGAGGCAAAGCTTGGGAAGGTGCAGGACGAACTCAAGAAGCTGCGGGAGCAGCTCGCATCCGCCGAGGCCGCCAAGAAGGACGCGCAGGTCGCGCTCCAGGAGGCCAAGAAGCGCGTCGGCACCAAGGGGAGCCCCACGGCAGCCGCCGCCTCTCCTCCCTCTCCCCCTTCCGTGGCGGTCGAAAGCGAGAAGACGACGGAGCAGCTGAAGGTGGCGGAACCGGAGGCCGAGGAGGAAAGCACCATAAGCTCCCCGGCGACCGATGTGTTTGAGGTCGTTCGGACCGAGTCAGGGGACAAGGACAACCAGAGCGCGGTCGTCGCCGAGGACAGCGAGGTGAGCTGCGGCGAGAAGGCAGCGCTAGCGGAGAAGGTGGAGGAGACCAAGAAGATGATTGAGGAGAGCAATGCCACTGCGGCCATTGACGGCGGGGAGGAGAGCCCGGAGGTCGCGGAGCTGAAGGCCAAGCTTATGGCGAAAGAGATGGAGGTCGCCATCCTCACAGCCGACAATGCCGAGCTCAAGAAGCAGGCTGGAGAGACCGCTGAGGAGGCCAAGAAGGCCATGGAGGAGGCCGCGGCGAAGGCTTCCCTGATCGAGCAGGACCTGCAGGAGAGCGTGGCGCGGGAGGCCCAGATTGGCGAGCAGCTGAGGGCATCCGAGGCAGCGCGGGAGGCGCTGGAAGGCGAGATGGGGCGCCTGCGCGTGCAGACCGATCAGTGGCGCAAGGCGGCCGAGGCAGCCGCCGCTGTGATCGGTGGTGATGCCCACCTCGTCGGTCACCACGGCCTTGCCGGCAATGGCAACGGGTGGGGGTCCCCCGCGACGATGCCCGATGACGGAGACGACGAGGGGTTCGGCGGCAAGCGGAAGGGCGCCGGCATTCGGATGCTCGGCGACTTGTGGAAGAAGAAGGGGAACAAGTGAAGGTGGCGTGGCCATGGCTTTTGTCGGATCACAGTTCACAATGGTGAGCCGGCTCCAGCTTCATGCCTCCGTGCACTAGCTAGTAGCTAGCACCATCGTTTACTCCATTTTGGTTCGGATTTCACTCATGTTTGTATGATGATGATGAGATGATGTTCGTGAGATTAAACTATGTTCGTGGTGTGGGATGATTCGATGCTGCATTGCTGCTGCTGCCTACCTGCTACTCATTGTAAGGAGCAGCAAGATGGTTTGGTGTTTTCCTGTAATGCGGTTGATGCTAGAGTGCTGTTGCTGTACTACTGCTGTTCTAGCCTTCTAGGGGATCTTTTGGGATTTTTTTTGTCATGAAATTGAGGCATTAGAAGCAATTCGAGGATAATGTGACGAGCGTTGCTAAAACTATCTCCAGGAATTTTCCTTCATTTCATTCCCTTCCTTCTTTTCTTTTCTATATTCATTTCCTTTATTTCCTACCATCTCCAATAGTATTCTCTCGAAGGATTTTGTGAAGGGATTGGAGAGAGAAACCCTTCACAAGAGATTCTCTCTTCGAATCCTACCTTCGTAAAGTGAATCCGTTGGAATACTTAGGATTTGTTTGCGAAGGGATTTAGAGGCTGAAGGAAATCCGCTGGAGATAGTCTAACTCTCGAAGGAATTTGCAAACTCTCGAACAGAGGAATTTCGTAGTGAACGTTCGATTCTGGAAGACATAAGGGTGTGTTTCGACGTTTGTGCTGATATGATTTAATAAAAGAATATTTATATGTTTAGTTGGTTGAATAGAATCACCTCATTTCAAATTAAGTGGTATAAATTTGAGGAATATTTCTTAAAGATAATAACGAAACCAAGTAACACATGACTATTCAATTCAATGTCATCCAATCAACCGCCCACACTCGAAGGGCCCGTTTTGCCTGATTCCAAACGGAAATTTTCAATCAACGTTGGCGGATGAATGAACACGAAGGGGATAAAGATGAAACTGAGGAGCTCATTATGGCATTGGCTTGCTTCATGATTGTTGTTTGTTCATGATGGCTTCTCAAGAGAGGATTTTTCGGGGATGCAGCCAAAGATTTGAGCAGCACTCCAGGACAATGTCTCGTCTGCATTCGTTTTGGAAAGCCCCCAATGACTGAGGTCGTCTCTTGGGACCACCTGATATACTAATTTGACTGTATAAAAAGGCCGGATGAAAACGGGCAGCTACAAAACGAAAGTACTCCAGCACTTTTCCCTTGTGTATTTTCTGCAGCGCCAAACTGGAAACAACGAAGGGCTGGGGGCCTGGGGCACACGAGATCTGGAAAAGACATGCATGTGGAGGTGCATGGATGATCGAGTAGGTTGTAAAGTGGCAAACCAAAAGGCCTGATTAGGACTCAACTAGTGTCACTGCATCAACATTAGCCACTCTTACTCGTTAGCAAATCGAAAAAAATCTTATCGAAATCATGCTGTTAGCCGCACCGCCACACCTAACGCGTCCGGATCCCAGGTCAGACCCAATCCGAGCAGCGGGCCAAGATCTCTAGGGCCATCTTCCTCCAAAAAGCTAGCTCAATGAGGGGTGCTCCCTCACCCTTATAAACCATGCTCAAGCCCTCTCCACAATCAATGTGGGACTATTCCAGCAATATCCCCCTCCACACATTGGGTTGAGATTATCTAGGAACCACCTGGGCTACCCCTGGCCCCCTCTAGGCCACACCTGGGCTCCCCCTAGGCCACAGCTGGGCTCTGATACCACTTATTAGTTGGACCGCCACACCTTGCGTGTCTGGATCGCAGGTCAGGCCCAACCCGAGCAGCGGGCCAAGATCTCTTGGGCCATCTCCCCCCAAAAAGCTAGTTCAATGAGGGGGTGCTCCCTCACCCTTATAAACTATGGTCAAGCCCTCCTCACAACCAATATGAAACTATTCCAACACATGGTACTGGGAAAAGATGGCGCACCTAGCTAGCCAGCAGTATCAAGTGAAAAGCAAGAACAAACGGGGGAGCGAGGATGACCGAGCTAGTGGGTAACAATAGCATGTGCGCGGTTGCCTGGGTTTTTCCTCTCCCATGCATGGCACGCTAAGCTTTTTAGCATCGCAGCTGCATTATCAGAACTGTGGAAGCTTGCTGCAGACAGTCGCTGCTCACAGGGCAGGGCAGGGCAGAGGCAAAGCTAGCGAGGCATGCAGAGTTGTAAGAGGAGAGGACGGCACGCAGCACTCGACTTTGCCCGTCGCATGCAGTGGCGGGCAGTGTGGCATGTCGCTAGCTGCGTTGGAGCTCTGTTGTCGCCTGCCCCACGCGTCCCTCCTCCTCTCTCCCAATGGGCTCTCGCGTCTCGGCCGCGCGCGGACCCCCCTCCCCCCACGTCGGCGTCGCTGCCATTGATGAGGATTGAGGACAGCCTGCAGTGCTCCGGCTGCAGTGCAGTGGTCGCATCGTATGCATACGGGTGAAGAAGGACCGGAAATTTTTTTTTTTGGTCCGTTTCAGAGCAGAAGCAGATTAGAATCAGATTCAGAAAGACATTTGATTGTTCGGTCGGGATAAGATTCGAATATTTAAATTTAGATTTGGAGTAGACAATATCCAAAAAATTCGAAACAAGATTCAGATATCGGATTCATCTACATCAGGGCCCTATAGAACTTGGCCCGGTCAACCCGTAGAAAACTCTCGTCTCTCTACCCTGACCGACTGCCCCTAACCGGCTAACCCTAGTATCTATGGTGTCTGCTCGACAGTCTAAGCCGCCACTCTCTCGGTCTCTCCTCGATTACCAGATCCAGCGCTGCCGCCTGGGCCGCGCCTCCGTTCTTCGGCCATCCCGGAATCCAGCCCCCTCCAACAACGTCCCCTCCCACCCCAAACCCCACCGCTCCATGATCGAATCTTGGACTGCCTCTTCTCCTCCACCGTCACCGGATTCGCCTTCGCTGTCTTTGCCCTTTGGTAGCTTGAACCTCGTCTTGCCCTGCAACGTAGTGACGAGCCGGAGTGGTTGGCCACACTCTGCAGTGGCAGGGGCAAAGAGGTTCCTCCAGCGGAGCTCGTCCTGGTTTTTGTGAATTGTGAGCACCGCCGTCATGGCGTACCTCGACTGGACCGTGGCCGTGCACACCTCCAATTCGGACCAGATGCTCACCGGCCTCACGGACCCCTAGGCTCTGGTGTTGTGGTGCGCACCTCCAAGGCTCAACCAGGTGCTTACTGCTTGCCCACAATTTTTGCTTTTCTTAATGCATTGTAATTTCAGTGATTATCCATCAATGACAGCTCGGTTTTTTCTTGCAAGTATTTAAACTACTTCTTGAATACGCAGAGTGACATATGTAAGCTACAACATCTGAAAAGGCGGGAAACGGTATATTTTCGTATGCTATGTAATATTTCTATTTGCTCTTTCAAGAACAATCATAAAAAAAATTTGATGAAAAGAAGAGTATGAAAAATGTGACTTAAATGATACACTATTTATTATGTTTTGGCTTCTTGATGTATGATGCCATTTTATCATGGATAGATGATGACAAGGAAAAACTATATGTAAGTAAGGTGTTCACCTTTTTAGTGATAGAAAGATACTTCATCTGTTTATTTTTATAAGACTTATTTTCTGAATTGTCTTGTTTATAATTATAAGACTTGTATATAGATTTAATAAGGCATTTCTTTCTACACCTCTATTTATTCTCTCTCAACCATATATATTTATTCATTACTATCCACATAAATTATAACATTCATCATCCAAGACAATTAAGTGGGAGCATCTAAGTCATTTTCTCTTATACCTTTCTCATTTTCAACACAACTTTAATCCTAATGCAAAATCAAAATACGCTTTGTAAAAATGGATGGAAAACATATGAATGAGAGATTAAATCTTCCATCACATGCAAAATTGTCAATGTCTCTTTTGCCTGGAACTCATCATGTTATGTAGTACATAACTGTATTGGTTCTGAAAACTTTTAATTAGTTGGTCAGTCTGTTATGTAGTACGTAACTGTATTCAGCAGGTTAGCACCAAACGCGATAATTTCTTGCATTGTACTGTGATTTATAATCAGTCTTTGATCTATAGTTGTTGACACTATTCCTTTGTTGACCCACATGGAAACTCTGAACAAGCTTGACAAATGCACTTGCAAAATTTTCATAGATACCTACACATGCAACTAGCAAATTTGTAACGCAGCAAAAGATATCCCAATAACATCCTCATGACATAAATGATCAAATTACCTTGTTGCACCAATATCCTCTTTGCACATACACACGTCTGACCACTGTTACGAAATTTTGCAGCAAGCTGAACACAAAAGGAGTTGGTAAATATGCTTATGTTGTAGTAATCATTTTGTGGATGTCTTAGAATAATGAACTAGCTTATGTTTTAGCTGCTGGCTCTATACTAGTTAATATTTTATCTAACTATTAATTTAACTTGAATGATTACTTTTAAATAAATCATTCCTTTCACAGCAATGACCCATTTTCATCCTATGTGCCATGAAGATGTCTACTCTCTTAATGTATGTATGTATGTATGGTTACGAGGTTCCGACCAGGGTTTGGATTTTCGTTTCCGGGTTTCATCTCGGCACCCTCCGAAAGGCGAAATCTCGGTATTTCGGATGAAATCCGAACGAAAATCAAAAGGTAAATTTTGAATCCAGTAATTTTTGAAACGAAATTTCCGATATTAATTTTGGTACTATCACACTTCGATTTTTTTTAAGGTTTTTTCAATTTCGCGGGAATTATGATCTACTGATTGTCCTACACGGGAAATGACGTGAAAAATCCAACCCGGTCGAAATCCGATTAAATCTGGTCAAATACGGCTAAATTCGGTCAACTTTTATTCAAATCTCGGTCAATTTTACCGAGATCTCGGCAAAATTATAGGTTACTGTAGCACTTTGATTTTTTTAGGGTTTTTTTTAATTTTGCAGGGATTATGAAACTCAAGAGGGTCTGAAATCCGAAATTTCGCCAACTTTCGGCGAGATTTTAACCCATGGTTCCGATAACATCTTTGCTTTCTTAATGTTTGTATGGTCATTAAAACTTTCGGTTAAAACAATTGTAGTTTAGTTGATGCTATATTATTATGTACGGTCATTGGTCGTTACTTGTGTAATATGTTGGTAAGTACTTAGTACTTATATGGTAACTATTATGATCACTCGATCATTACTTAATTATTATATACACATATACACACATATAGTGTATGTATTATGTGTATATCTTTATCCATTTTTAATCCAAATATGTTTGTATCTTTTTCGTGTCTGTATCTTGAATAAATTGAATTCGAATCCGTATCCAACCGACATATATCCGGTTCTGAATCCAAAAAAATTGTATCCATATCCAACCGACGTATACCCGATTTTGATTCTGAGAAAAAAAAAATGAATAAGAATACATAAAGCGTATCCGCCCTGCTGCCATCGCCGGTGGATGCGTCGAACCAATGGCTCTGGCTGATGAGTTGATGGAGGCCGGTGGGTATCAACGGTGGTCCGGAGCGGCTGGGTTCCAGCTCGCTCCGCTTTATTGGTGGCTGGCCCGGTCGCCCGAGTAGTTGAGCCCTTTAATTGGCGTGGCATCTGTCTGTACGATGGAGGAAATGTGCACTTCCTTCATGTGGCGTGCCCCAAGACAATACTCCCTCCGTTTCTTTTTATAAGACGTATTTGGTTTCGTTAGGACAAGGCTTTGACCAACAATTACTCTATTAGCATATAATTTTTATGACACAAAATTGATATTAGCAGATTTGTATTCAAAAGTACTTGTATATAATTATGATTTTGTATTGCATAAATGATATATTAATGAAGTAATCGTTGGTCAAAGTCTTATCCTAACGAAACCAAATACACCTTATAAAAAGAAACGGAGGGAGTATAAGATTAAGAGTGTGTTTGATTGATAAAATAAGATTAAATGGAATGGAATGATTTTATACTATTTGGTTTTATTATTTTGGATAAATGGAATGATTCAACATCTAGAGAGAATATTTCTCAAATTTGTATCACTTGGTCCAGGATGAAATGGTTATATCCAAACAATCAAATATATGGATGATTTTTTTAAAACTATCTCATACATATTTAGTACAAGCAATCAAACACATTCCAAGAAGTAGATTGCAGACTCGGCAAGCTCCTGAAACCTGTGTTGACTAACTGCATGTCGGTGCTGTACGTCCGTATGGACCGAAACATGATGATAAGCTGCTCCCGTCTCTTCATTTTCTGTTTGTACTATCGGGTCGTTGTTTGTGCACGTGTGACGATTGACAAGTTGCAACTGGTCATAAGCCATAACCACGGAAAATAAATATATAGAAAATCGATGTCTTTGTACTCTTATCACCGTGCATACTATATATATATATATATATATATATATATATACACACACATATATACACACACCAAACTCTACGGGTTTCGGCCTTCTCACTGCGCCACATTGCCTCTAGCTTCCGAGCCGTCCGATCGTAAGTGCAACCAGTGGCGGAGCCAGAAAATTCTAAAGGAGGGGGCCAAGAAAGAAGTGAATCTCTACTGATGATTGATATTTAAAGTTCAGTATATAATAAATACAATATGTAACACTTGTAATTTGCAAGAATTTACAAATGAAAACGTACCACTAATTATTTCACATGAGGCGATAGTTGATATTTTCGAGTTTACAGTAAAGCTTACTCTCTTTGCTAATTTTGATGCTTTCCTGTGAGGTGGGGCCCGCATGCATTGCAAATATAATTACGAATATTTATGTTGAAAATAAATCAGATGAAAAGGAGCAGCCAACAATGAACTCACACATAACAACTATCTTTACCATGATGGAAGAGACTCAACCTAGCTTGATGCTTTATTCTTTTGATTTCGCTCCAAGCGAGAGAAATTTTCAAAATAGAAAATTCAGTAACTACACAAAACAAAAACAAAAAAAATCAGTAACGACACCAACACTCCGACCGGGGCCGGGGCCCACCCTGCCCCGGCCGTGGCTCCGCCTCTGAGTGCAACGGGTGAGATCACCTCACCCAGACAATAGCTTTATAGATGTGTTGCACATCATGTTCCACATCCCCGCGTCTAGCTCAGATGGTAGGGCTCGTGCGTCGTGTCCGTGAGATCGTGTGTTTTGAATCCCGAAGAAATTTGCTTTTTAGCTGATTTAATTGAGCTATCAAAATAATGTTGAAATTTTTTAAAACTTTTCATAAGGCTCCTCAAAGCATGCCTAAGCTACAATAAAATTTTCAGATCATGATTAAATTTATGCAATTGTTAAAAATTTCAACAATGTTACTAATGCATTCAAAACAACTTCGTTGGTTTAATTGAAATACTAAATCATGTTGGAAATTTTTGGAACTTTTTAGCAGGGTCTTGAGAGCATGCCTAGGCTACCATAAAACATTTAGATCATGATCAAAATTGTACCATCTTTTTAAAAAAAATCCACATGTGTCTAAATTTTGTTATTTTTGGTTTTCCATAGCCATCAAATAAATTCGATTTTTTAAACTTTTTGAGAGGGTATGAGATAATTCCTAAGCTACCATAAAAATTTTGAATCATAATCAAACTTTTGCAATTTTTAAACATTCTGACGATGGTATTAATGTATTTAAAGCAACTTGATTGATTTAATTGAGCTAATAAGTTATGTTCAAAAATTTTGAAACTTTTTGAGAAGAGTTCTAAGAATATGACTAAGCTACCATAAAAATTTCAAAGCATGATAAAACTTGTGATATTTTTGAAAATTCTGATAATACTACTGATGCATTTAAATTTCACTATCTTTGGTTTACCAAAGGCATCAAATGATTTTAGATTTCCATGAAACCTTTTAGAGATGGTCTAAGGGTTATTTAGGATTTAATTAATTTTCTTCAGACTTCATGTTCATTTCATTTTCACATTTAAATTTGAGATATCTCATTTTTACCAATACAAAACTTTTCTTTAAATAGCAAAAAAATTAAGAAATTTGTAAAGCAGTAAAAATTCAATCAAAAGGCAAAATTAAGATTTAAATGTTTGGAAAATGCCCTTTTGCAAAAAAAAAAAATGTCCAGTAAAATCACCCTTATGCGGTATCACGCGCTTGCGCGATGTAATGCCACGCGTATGTATCTAGTTGTTCTTACATGGGTGGATGCGGTAGCAATAGCAATAGCAACGATCTCATTCCCTTGTATACCACAAGTTTTACATGGGGTCAAATCTATACTTACCACTATTTTTGTGAGGTACGATGGGATGGCCGCCCTCCCTGCCACATCGCATAGATCACTATAGTTCTACAATGAATGGCTACAGTGATTTTACCTTTTTAAAAAATATATATATTTTTTAATATATTTTAAAAACATTTTTAGGGGACTGTATTTTGTACAGTGAAAGGCTATAGTGAATTTAAAAAATTTAAAAAAAATTGAGGAATATTTTTTAAAAAATTAAAAGAAAATTAGCACTTTTGGTTTTTTTTTTTTTTAGGTTTTCCCAAAATTATATTTTTTTTAAAAAAAAACTTTTTAGAGGAATATTTTTAAAGCTTATTTTTAAAAAATATTTTTAAAAAGAAAATCAACACTTTTTGTTTCTTTTTTTTCAGGTATTTCTGAAAAAGATTTTCTCACTGTTAAAAATTATGCTTGTCTCGATAATTCTTTCTGTTTGTAGCAACACCCAGCCCCGCGTCGCATGTAGTTGTGATAAAATAGGGTATGGTTTAGAGTAATGATCATTTCCATACATTTCATATATTATGGATCACTTCTTACCATCAACATGAGTATATGAAAACTTGTGCAGTTAATATATACTCATATCAATTTAAATGAAAATCTAAATTGAGTTCGTTTGATTTATTAATCATTAGTGAACACTTCATCATATTTTGATGGTGTTCCTTGATTAATTAAGGACAAATGGATAGTTCTTAAGTATATCGAAATATTAATTGCATCGGTGTACTTAAGACACTTAAATTCATTAAATTGATTTTAGGTTGTGCTCAATCGATATTAGTGTCGGGACCCGAATTTGCAAATCCGGACCCTCTGTGTATTCAGCACTAGTCCAGGATCACGCTAGTGCACACAGTCTCAACATCGGTATATATATCACAATCATACTCAATGAAATAGTAAAGTACTTTATTAAAAAGAGAAATATTACAAAAGTACGCCTTGCAGGGCGAAAACTTATTGAAATAAATAATTGCAACGGAAATAAAAGATCATTGTGGCGCCACTCAGTATACTACAGGCAATTGATTGGGCTCGCTCCCTAAGTAGACGGCTCCTCCTGAAGTTCTTCTTCTGTAGCTAGCGTCGCCTCTTCTTCAACTGATGTTGTATTGTTGCAAAGGGTGAGTACTTGGTACTCAACAAGTCATGCACAGAATGCAAACTAATATTCTACATGCATGGCTTAGTTCAAAGGATAGGCTAACAGGTACATTTGTAGTAAAACAGTATTTAACAAGTAGCATAAGTAGATTCGAAAGCAGTAAAAGTAAATATAATATCAATAACTTTTCCAGGAGTTAAGTAAACATTCTTCCCTTTCCTAATCCACATTTCCATCAACGTCATCAATAAACCCAACCAAACTTTTCAAGTCCAAGTTGTTTTCATGAAAGTCTAACCCTTGACTGTAATCCCCGAGCAGTGTCCAATACCGTGGACTCGGCTATTCGAATAGGTTGTACACTATGCAGAGGTTATGCACTTTACCCACAAGATACAGTCAAACACCATAAAGGCGAGTGATCGTAACAAAGCCTTTTAGAGACCGCAAACTAAACAAGTGAACTTCTCCGGCTTTTGTCATACACCATCCCTTCCCTTAACAGAGGCGAAGTATGGGACCGACATACCGTTGGACGGGTACCATGCCATAGCCCTGGTACGCTCCCCTTTCAAGCTACACAAAAGGTGTAGTTGACACCCCGAGGTACCACATGTAAGTTATTAGTAACTTACTCAACTAGGTCCGTCCCATTACAGACATGTGGTTGGACGCTTGACTTAGATCAAAGGCTTGCAAGGTTAAGTCCTTATGGTGACCAGGGCAAGACTACCCGAAGAACCAAAATGACATCCCCGATGCCATTCATGGCCCACCATACATTCTTGCCACTTGCCCCGGTCTAAATCTATTTACCAAACCCAGTTGATTACCATGCACCACGTGCCATCAACAATCACAACACATGATACTTCTTCAAAACAGGTTCAATATCTCATTAAGTCAATATTAACATTTGATAGTCCAAAATCATGCCATGTGTACGTAGCAGGTCTAAGCAATATACTACGACGGTCTAAGTACCCAATGTTGGCAACTTAATAATGTCCTACATATTCACAGCTAGGGTGACAAGGGTTCATGGCACATAATTTAATTTATCAAGGTGTCATACTGCAATTTGGCATTTATCTAATTCCCATAAATAATTAAAACAATTTCTAATTAAATTAGCATGCAATAATTTAAATTAAATTAATTTCAAAAATGGGATCAATATGGTCAAAGCATAACTTGCCTTCAAAAAGTACTTGGTCTTGGTCTTAAGCTAGCTCCTGGGTCAAAACTTGAGCTTCGAAGCCTTCGGGCACTTCAACGTCTACTCGTAACGCTTGTAAATAGCAATAAATAATTAAATAGTAGACAAAAAAGTGTCCAATAATTCAAATGAAGTTCATAAACAAAGAGAACACATTTTTATAAATTTTTAAAAATTTGAAAAATCCAAATCGGAGTTAAAACGCAAAAGTTATACTCATTTAAAGTTTGAAAAATAAATTAAATAAATATAAACAGAGAAAACTCATGTCCAAAAATTAAATAAAATTCACCATTATATAGAGCTCAATTTTACAAAAATTTAGAAATTAGAATCACCCAAATCGGAGTTAAAATGCAAAAGTTATAAGAGTTTCAAGTTTGAAAAATCAAATAAAAGAATAAACCGAATTAATTCATTTATTTTTCTATTGAAAAATCGATTTATTGCGTCATCATACCACGTGGACCAATCAGAGGCTGTCACGTCGCCTCGGGTCCATGGACCCGGCGCACGGCTTGGCTCGGTCCACCGTGGACCCGATCCACGGGCGCACGTCCCTCTGATAAGCGGGCCCGGCTTGATGATGTCAGCGCTGACGTCAGCACAGCTCAGCCGAGGGGACGGCTGACAAGCGGGCCCCACCGTGACATCAGCATGACGTCACGGATGACGCCACGCGCGTGCGGGCACGGACCGCACCGGTCCGGCTCCCGCACACGTGGCACGATCTGGGCCGTTGGTTTGAAATCCAACGGTCCAGATCGGATCCAATCTCACGCGTTTTGGAATAACACGATCGATCTGGACCGTTCGATTCGGATCGGACGGTTGGGATCGGATCGGGTTTCACCGCGTCACTGGGGGGGTGACGTGGCATGACCCGGCGTGTGACACGCGGCACAATCTACGCCATTCGATCTTGATCGAATGGTTGAGATTGCATCTAATGCTACAACGTGGGTTAACCCTAACCGTACGATCTAGATCTAACGGCTGAGATTAGATCCAACACGGTACAGTCTACGGCTACGTGGCTCATTCTAAAGTGTTGGATCTAGATCCAACGATTGAAAATAGATCTAAAACCGTAACGTGGAAAACGAACGGGGGTGACATGGACGAACCTGGGCCGTGCGATGGAGATCTAACGGCTGAGGGAGCTCGTGGTTCCGGTGATGGCGCGGCGGAGCAGAGGACGCCGGAGACGAAGACGACGACACGCCCAACGGCGTTTGGGCGCGACTCCGGCAAAGTGAGAGGTACTCCCAGACGCGCCTCGTCGCGACGGTTCCAGATCCGAGCTCCAACACGGCGGAGGATGGCGGAAACGACAGCAAACGACAAAAAAATGCGGCGGAGCGCAAATCTAACTTCAGCGAGTGATTGCGGGTAGGCGGCGGCAGCTCGAGCTCGGTGACCTAGGGCTATGGGTGCGCACGGAAACCGAAAACACGGCACGGGTGGCGGCGCATTAAATAGTGGCCTCGGCGTCCTTGAAAACCGCGAAAACCGAGGCCCACACGCGCGCAGCGGCGGCGCTGTCGGACTCGGAGACAGAGACGACGTGGCCGCATCCTAGCCGTCCACGTCTCCACGATCGACGGCCATGATCGCGTCGGGCGCGAGCGGGTTCGCACGGGAATGGGCTCGGGTGACGTGGCGCAACGCTGGCCGTTGGTGTGACACCACGGAGTGTCGTAATCTTATAAAATGAGAATGTTGAGTTTAAAACTATACGCTATGAAGTTTAATTGCGTTTCCGGACCGATTTCGGGAGTTTGGGCCTTTCCGGGGAAGTTTGGACCGAAGGAAAAGAGTCGTGGGCTTTAGTGGGAGGGTGTTTGGGCCCATGTGGGAGTGGGAGGCCAGCATGGGCTGCATGGGGCGCCTCCCCCTGCCCTAGGTTGCGCCCCACCACTGCCCTAGCCACCTCCCCACTCCCTCCTCTCCCCAAACTAGCCGCCACCCCTCCCTTGCCCTTGCCGTGCCCCCCATCACCTCTCCCCATTGCGCCACCACCCCACCACGACCTCTCCACCTCCCTTGCTACCCCTAGGGGAGTTCTCCACCTCACCAACCCAAAGATCCGTCCTTTGGAGTGCTCCGCGACGAGGAGATCTGGTGGATTTGGAGCGAGGAAGGAGATTGAGCGAACCGGGAGGAGATCCGTTGGGTTTTCGTTCGTCGGGCGAAGGTATGGCCATGAGGATCCTTGGGGTTGGTCTAGGTTCTGTTCAAAGGGTTAATATCATGTTATTAGATCAATTGGTGGTGCTGTAATTGGATAGATTAGATGGAATCTAGAGTTTGCCACGTTCTCTGTTTCGGGCAGCATGAGCAGTCGACATAGGGTTTGGGTTTTCGCCAATTTAGACTCGGAATTTGGTCGGCCGCCTGTTGAAGAAGTTGTAGGTAATTTCAATACCTTTCATTGGGTATAAAGAACGTCCAATTCCGCCCAGCCGTTTGAATGTTATGCTCGTTTTACCGAACGTGTTAAAAACTGTGACGTGATTGGAACAGATCACGGTATTCTGTAGATTAAACCACTTTAGAGTCCGAATCAGTTTTTACATATACATAGAAAAAGTTAGGAAATTTCCTAAGCTACGCGAGGATGTACTCATTTAATTGATTCGGAGTCTTAGATCCCGAGTTATGCTCGTTGCAAGTCTGCTGTCCAGACGGGACAGAACCTCTGTTTTTGGATTGCGCGAGTAGTTTGCGAAGTCGGGGTAGAAGGGTGTTTGCGTATTGTTTTGTGGGCATGATTTTGGGTGTGTGGTGCCTATGTGCAGGTGGTGTGACCCCGGGAGTGCCTTCTACTTCTCGCCAATCCGTCGCCCGTGGTTGAGGCAAGTGTATTGGAATGGGTAGCGGGTTGTAGTTTGCTAGATTGCTTGAGATTGAAATTGAATATATGATATGTTCACATGCCACACTTTAATGATTGCCATTGATATGATGAATATGCTTAATATGTTATGATGCCATGTGTTAAGGTACAAGTTATTTATGATGTTGGCATGTTTGCATACATGGCATGATACATGGCCCGGGCGGTGAGAAAGTCATAACTAGTCCGGGGAAGGTCGGTGAGAAAGTTATGACTATTCCGGAGAGCCAATGAGTAAGTCCTACATCGTGATTCCATCCACTGCGGTGTATGAAAGCGAGGAGTAGGCACCCTCCATCTTCGGGATGGAAGGGGGGAGAGGGTGCACACCGACGGGTGTGTACTCAACCATACCGGTATGAGTTTCCAAGGAGACATGTGCATCGCATCGCATTGCATACATGATGATGATAACGATATGTGATCGTGAATAAGATGATAGTCATGATGTGAGTTGTTGTAGCCATGTAATTGTTCTTTTGTACCATTGCAATATACTTGCTGAGTGTTGAACTCACGCTTTTGCTTTCTTGTTGTTTTAGGTACCATGAGACCGGCATGAGGGGAAGGAAAATAGTCACACTTCTACATGTAGCTTCATTCATTTGTTCCTACAAGTCATTCAATTGGGTCTTGATATTAAACTAAGTGTGATGCTTATTGATTTATGGATTAGTTTGGCGTTATGAGAGTCTTATGGGCTGTTTGGTTGCCTGCATGCACAGAGATTTGCATCTACAGATGCAGAATCTTGCTTTTTTCTCGTGTTTGGTTGCCTGCATCTAGTTTTGAGCCTGGCTCTCTCGATGCAAGATTCTTCATGCACTGGCTCGAGATACGTAGAAAATGAGCGTATCTCCTGGATGCAACGTGTTCACAAGAAGGACCATCACAACCATGCATGTGGTGCCACGTGGGTATGTAAGTTTTTTTCTTTTTTGTTTATATCTTTTGATTAGCATCTCCGATTACCGAACCGATTTCAAAAATGGGTTCCTGACATTTTTTCGAACAAAACTAGACCACACTTGCTATATAAATTTCAAAATATTTAAATTTCAAAATACCTGCCTCCTAAACACTCAACCAAACACCGCTCAGATCTCAGGCATCCTCAGATCCCATCAGCCTGGCTGAGTGGAATAGACCAGGCTCGCGAGAGAAGGCAACCAAACAGCCCATTATTGTTCGTTTGGTTCATGGAGACATTTAATGCTTGGAATTAGACTGTTATTGCTGTCATGCCTTTAGTATTTGCTATTTTTAGATGCCTCTTATATTGCCATATATTGCTATGCTATTGTTGTTCCTTCAATTCATGTTAAAACAAAGGAGATGCTGCCGAAATTTCGGGTTTTAGCATTCGTGTCTTTGCTGTAATTTACTTGTATTTGTGGTATTTAGAGGTTGCTTAGTCTATGTTTGGTAGCATTCGGACATATTAAATGCCGGGGTGTTACAGTTGGATCTCGATCCAACGGTCGCGTGCGTTAGGGATTGGCCTGGCTCGGGTCAGACGCGTGCGTTAGGGTTTGGCCTGGCTCGGGTCAGACTTACGTCCGGTTCGAGTCTGACTCGAGTCCGACCCGGTCGGATGAACAGTAAAACCCGTTCGGATTTTTCCAGCTATTAAATATTTAAAATAATTCCTAGAAATTCAAATAATTCAAGAAAAATAGCAAAATAATCAGAAAAATTCTGGAAAATACTTTGAGACATTTTGGACTCAAATAAAATATTTTCAACAAAATTTTATTTATAACTTTTATTTATTTATTTATTTCAATAGGGAATAAATTCAAATTAAATCCAAATAAATCCCAGAAAATTCCAAAAATTCTCAAAAGTGTAGAATTTCACTTAAATTCATGAAAAGCAAAAATTGGGGTGTTACAATTAGTGACATCCATTATATGTTAATAGAGTGCAAGAGATGATTGAGATAACCATGTGTTTTGGACTAACCATTTTCTATGAGTTGTGATAAAATAGGGTTAGGTCCAAAAGTTAAAAAGAAGAGAAAGTTCATCAACAATTGATAAACAAGATGATAGAGTCGGATGATGACCTTGAAGTAAAGATTGATTGAAGATCATAAAGATTTCAAGGGAGCTAGGTGTTGATCCTGGGGATAAGCGAAAAGATTGAAGATCTTAAAGCCCCCAAAAGGGATCACTAGCGTGCGGCGTAGAAGGTATAACTACATAGACTAAGGACGTTTCCTAGTCTTTGGGTCTAGTTTTTATCGCTATACTATTAAGAGGGGTTGAGTCCTTAGTTTGAACTTCATCTTTTGGTGATGAACTCAATCCGATCACTCGAGCTCAAAATCTTCTCATTTGGATTTTGCATGAAGCGAATCATTTGGCATGTATTATGAATGGATGAAGCTCGTGCTTGATTTTTGTCGGGGATTGGCTATCTGGCAAAAGTCCACGGTACCCCCGTGAAAAGCTAAGCCCACCGAACAGGCAATACTAAAAGAAGATGCTCGGGAGAATGAAACGAGCATCCCTCCTTCTCCTCCGAGCATACACGTCCGCACCTTTACTCGCAGAAGTACCAAACACACCCCCCCACGAGCAAGCATGCTCGTAGAGGCCACGACCTACTCAGGTGTTTGGTCGGAGGGCCCGACGAACGCTACGAGGAAGGAAGGAGACAACCAATCAGCCGAAGATCAAGGAAGATCATACCCGAAATTCAAACAGCACACGAATCAAGGACGGTGGGTCACGGATATGGATACATAGCGTGATCCCAGGAGGTAGTTGCCTTCTTTGTACCTATAGTCGTATTATTTAAACCCCCCTGAAGATCTGTAACAGGGAAGGGGACGAAGAGATAGAACACAATACACTGGAGTAGGGCTGTTATCCCGGCAGAGGGAGGCCCGAACCAGGATAAACACCGAGTCCCCCCTTTTTTTTCTCCCGACCTTGGCATCGCTTGAACGACCTCCTTGGTCCGCACGACGGGGCTCTGTTGATCCCCCATTCAACAAGTAAGCTCGACGGTTCTCCAATCGTCGACAGCTGGCGCCGTCCGTGGGGACGACAGCTTGATTCCCGTGCAGATCAAGATCCTCGAGGATGCTGTAGGATCGATATATACTAATATAACAATCAGAGGGGGGGTGAATGATTGCGCGGAAGCTAAAATCAAATTTTTGACCTACTAAAAATTCACCCCAAATCGGAATCAAATAATCGCTTCGATTTCACGCAAAAACAGATTGACAGACGTTCACTAAAACACAAACTCCTGGAGATCCAACCATTGGATTGATCTGAAATTTTTACTGTAGAAACTAGATTCAATTTAAAAACTAACCCAAGAAGAATCAACTCAATCGAATCTACGGATCAAAAGTTATAAGCTTTGCAAGTTGACTGTTTCAATAAAACCGAAAATAGATTAAACCCTAATTTCGTAATTAAACAAAATCTATAAGGAATTAATCAATCAAACCTTTTAGATCACTAATTCGATGCCCTAGGAAGGTTTAGAATAGATCAAATCAAAATTATCATGAAGAAATAGTGAATCAATCTAGAATTGAAACAGTTGCAAATCAGGAGAGAGGCAAACCAGAAATCACTGTAGCAAATCGACATTGTTCGTCACATAACACTGTAGATCGACGTTCTCAGAGCAATCGCGTAATCAGAGCAGCCAAACCTCTCTTTGCTCTCGCTTCGAAATCAATTGCGTCGCTTCTTTCTTTTCTTCTCTCTGGATCTTCTCTGTGTTCTTTCAGACATGTATGAAGCGACAAAGGAAGTGCTAGCAGTTTCCAATTGGATGCACAACCAACCAAACACCAGATTGGTTCTGAACTCACGAACATATGCCCGAGAATTCTTCTCTGGCCGGATTGGAACAAACGCCGTCCTGGTTGCTTGCACAAATTACGCCACCACCGGGCCCCTTATCTTTTTCGCACGCACGCTTGGCTCTAGAGAAATTAATCTTTATTTTTTAGTCTGGTTACAGTACTCCAAACAAAAGAGTACAAACCCTAAATCCCAAAACACCTAGAAGAGTTTGCATGCATCTCCACTTGGCCCAACATGGCCCAATACATGCAAACTACCTCAAAACGAATACAATCAAGACGCCAGACGCTCCACCTGCCGTACTCACGTGACTCACTAGGAACCACGTGCACCGTTCTCTAGTCCGAACGCCCAAAGATGACATCCTCGACCACCTGCACTCGATTCCTCCTCGAACCTAGTCTCGAACCTCAGTTCCTCCATGAACCTAGTTCCGGTCCCGTCACCGACCACGTTCGACCTCAAGCAACACCTGCACATGAACAAACACACAACCGTGTACGAGCACAAGTCCACGACTTGACTCAAGATCAGTCCATGCAACCACTCACACGAGCGCATTGCATCAAGCAAAACAATTACCATGCTTTCACAAGCATATCAATTAATCACCTGAAACAGCACATGCACATTCACCACACATGCCACACATGCTAAGAGCACAACCACTTTGCAATACCAAATTCAACACCAAGCCAATTTTTCATCACATGATTTCACAATCTCCCCCTTGATGAAAACATTGGCAACACCATTTAGAACTGAACATTGGCATTCACCTCATAAGAAAATTTTCAAAAAGTTTAAAAACAAAAAGCCAAAGTGAAAAAAAAACACAAAAACTCCCCCTTTGACAAATATGCAAAGTGAGAAAATCCCCCTAGGAGAAAATAAGAAAAATCTCCCCCTAAGAAGAAAAATATGTGTGAATGTGCAATGTGCCCAAAATTCTCCCCCTTTGACAATGGATTCATCAAGAATAGAAAAGAGAGAATAAAATCTTTTTGTTTGTTTTTATTTTGCAATTTTTTTTATGTAATGAGCATTATAAATTATCCACAAATGTAACATCCTCCAAGTCATGCTATCAAAAGTGCTTGCACCCTCAAATCTACACATAAACAATGTAGAGTAAGCACAACTAGAAATCAAGTACTATTAATGATTTTTGCATGGCATGATCTCCCTTTCTCAACTATCTCAAAACCTGAAAACATTGAATTTTTGTGCACTTCTTTGGTGCTTGAAAAGCTGATTTATTTATTGATTGCAACAAAATATAAAATTGCAAGAAATTATATGCACCATCAGCCTTACTTTTCAACCATGCCAAGCAATGAGCTTAAGGTTTCATGGTTTCGGTCATACACAACCTCTTCCAAGTTCATATCAAAATGCAATGATAAGCAGTCTCGTAAAGAGGAAGTGCGATAAAGGCATAACCTTAATCTTGCATCTATAAAAAAAATCACTTTTTGAGCTTTTAGCTCTTTAACTTTGAAAACTTTCACATTGAGCATCTTTTTAAGCAGGATCAAGATAGTAAAGAAAGTTCAACCATGACAAGATTTAATTCAAGTTTTCATTCCATTTAAATAGTCATGTCATAAACTACACCATATATGCATAAAGATGAAGTTACAAAGACTTTGTAGCATAGACATGGCTTCAAATCACATATGTGTATTAAATATAATGCTCAATACTTTTTCATTTTCCCTTTTTAATTTTTTATTTAAGAAAAAGAAAGAATAAAGTGTAAACAAAGAATCACAAAGTTTTCACAAACTCCCCCTCAAAACAAGCCTGTTAGGTGAACAACCCCAAGTTCTCCCCCGAATAAAAGCAAAACAAGAAGATGACAAAGGTTTTGTGAAAATATCTGTCAATTGATGTTCAGTATCCACATGATGAAGCACAATATTTCCTTTTTCTTCTTAATCTCTAAGAAAGTGAAATTTAATCTCAATATGCCCAAGAAAGAGAACTACCCAAGAAGTGGCATGAACTAGATTTACTTTTTCTATCAATTCTATATCCTCCAAAATCAGCATTAGAAATAAAACTCTTAAATTAATGAATGAGGAAGCAGAAAGACAAATGCCAAAATCTTGAGTACCATGAAGATACCTGAAAATTCGCTTGATAGTCTGTCGATGTGAAGCACGGGGGAAAGCTTGAAAACGAGCACACAAGCACAAAGCAAATTGTATATCCAACCTTCCTCATTCTTAACATCATCATCATCTTTATGAACAAATATACTCTCCCTCTGAACATATGCACCTGTACCTGCATCATTTGGACTAGTGCCTTTTGCGAAAACAGAGGTGGAAAAAGTATCTTCAAAAATAACACTTTCAGCACGAGATGCACGAGTGAAGGAGAACCAAATCTTATCACCGAATATGTGACATGAGCATCCGAAATTTACCAGCCATATGTTCTCCTTCCTCGCTTGAGAAGCCTACATAGAAGCAGAAAGTGTCGAGGTCTCGGTACTGGGGTTAGAAATAAGATGTTTAGGAATCCAGTACTGAGACACACGACGCATAACAGTAGGCACAACACGATCATTCTTATGCACAAAAACAGATTTGTCTTTTCTCGTGTTCTTAGCAACAAAAGGTGTTTGCATCACCCTAGGCACATAATGAGAAACAAAGCACGCTTGTCTGAAATTAGACATAGCCTTAGCTTTTTGTTTCTTTTGTTGTTTGGCTAGTCTAAAGCAAAAATCTACTAAATGTCCATCTCTACCACAATGAGTACAAATGTACTTAACAGGATATTTGGCTTTATAAGTAGAAGCAACATTTGCAGTCATCATAGTAGAAGATAGCACTCCAGCAGACTTAAAGATAGTTTTCTTAGCCTCATTGTCAATTTCAAATTTCCCTCCTTCAAGTGCTTTAACAACAATGGGAACATGTGATTTATGATGAGCATAAGAATCAAAACCTAAACCTTTATTATGAGTGCTGACTTTTGATTGATCCAAAATCATGTTTAGCTTTTTCTTGCCATTAGTGAATCGTTTTAAAGAACTTTGCAAGTAATCAACTTTCTTAGCAAGAGTTAAACAATTATTGCAAGGAATATCAACCTTCCCTTTTTGCTTACGACAAGTAGAGCACGAAAGAACCTCATGTGTGAGCAGATTATCAGTTATTTGAGAAACCCTAGCATTTGCTTCTTTTAACTTCAATTCAAGAGTTGAGCATTTAGAACAAGAAGTTGAACCATGCAATTCATCAGTGGAACAGCTAGCATTCTTAACATGTTTCTCATTTTTCTCATTTAGATGTAACAGAAGAGCATGTTCTTTCCTAAGCAATGTAAGCTCATTGTAAATTAAGTCACATGATTTGCAAGTATCATCATCAGGAATCAAAGTTTTAAGTCTAGCAATTTCAGCATTCAATGATTCAACAATAAAATCATGTTTCTTAATTTTCTTATCACGTTTATCAAGCAATTTACCAAGTCGAGCAACAGCAATAGCTAATTCATCATAGGAAGGATCTACCTCATTGAAGTCGTTGTTGTTGCTGTCCTCAGTGAAGCTGTCGCTGCTTTTGGCCATGAGACACAATCCCGTCAACTCATGCTTGCTTGGAGTTGCATCGTCCTCGCTGCTCTCCGAATCCACATCGCTCAAATTAACTTGTTCAAGAGCGGAAAGAACTCGGTGAACCACCTTGCGATTGATGAAGCTCTTTTTCTTTCTATCAAACTTCTTCTTTTCTTTTCTTTTGTCGTTGTCCTTCTCCTCCCATGATGCTTTACCTCTGTTCCTCATTCTCACATTCTGCAAAGCTTTGTTAAAGCGAGAAGAGAGTGATGCCAAGTCTTCTTCCGAAAATTCCTCAATCTGTTCATTGGTTAGTGAAGACAAGAAAGACAAGGCAAAATTTGAAGAAGCATTATGATGAGACATGCTAGATTGTGATGATAAAGCAATTGATTTATGTCCATTCTTCCTAGCAAGAATATCCAACTCATGAGTCTTCAGTTTAGAGTAAAGAACATAATGTGAGTGTGCTCATGGTAGTAGATTCTTGTATAGATGTTACTTTCATCTCCCACACCGACATGTCCAAAGCACTAAGCAATTGTCGAGCATTTTCAGCATCAGTGTAGCTAATTCCAACAGCACGTAGATTGCTAAGGATTTTATTGAAACGTGCAAAGAAGTTATCTACAGATTCACTAGGTTTCATTTCAAAACGCATGTATTCTTTTTTGTAAATATCTTGGCGAACCTCTTTGACAGTGTTAGAACCCTCATGGTAATCACAAAGGGATTTCCATACCTCATATGCGGATCGAAGATGAACCACTCGATCAAAATCGCTGCGTCCCAAGCCTTGGATGATCAAGTTGCGCGCCTTACTATTTGTTTCAACATGTGCGCGATTGGTATCGTTGACGTTGTCGTTTGCAGGGACTTCATATGGCTTGTAAACCTTTTCCCAGATTGCGAAGCCCTGCGCCTGAATGAACGCTTCCATCTTTGCTTTCCAAAACTGAAAATCAACACCATCGAAAACACAAGGTTTTGTCGAATATCTATCCATCGCTACGGTTTCTAATCACCGGTTAAGATTAATTAGAAAAACCTCGCTCTGTACCACTTGTAGGATCGATATATACTAATATAACAATCAGAGGGGGGGTGAATGATTGCGCGGAAGCTAAAATCAAATTTTTGACCTACTAAAAATTCACCCCAAATCGGAATCAAATAATCGCTTCGATTTCACGCAAAAACAGATTGACAGATGTTCACTAAAACACAAACTCCTAGAGATCCAACCATTGGATTGATCTGAAATTTTTACTGTAGAAACTAGATTCAATTTAAAAACTAACCCAAGAAGAATCAACTCAATCGGATCTACGGATCAAAAGTTATAAGCTTTGCAAGTTGACTGTTTCAATAAAACCGAAAATAGGTTAAACCCTAATTTCGTAATTAAACAAAATCTATAAGGAATTAATCAATCAAACCTTTTAGATCACTAATTCGATGCCCTAGGAAGGTTTGGAATAGATCAAATCAAAATTATCATGAAGAAATAGTGAATCAATCTAGAATTGAAACAGTTGCAAACCAGGAGAGAGGCAAACCAGAAATCACTGTAGCAAATCGACATCGCTCGTCACATAACATCAGATCGACGTTATCGTAGCAATCGCAGATCTTGTAGCAGCCGAACCTCTCTTTGCTCTCGCTTCTGGAAATCAATTGCGTGCCATTTCTTTCTTTTCTTCTCTCTGGATCTTCTCTGTGTTCTTTCGTATTATGAAGCGACAAAGGAAGTGCTAGCGCTTTCAATTGGATGCACAACCAACCAAACACCAGATTGGTTCTGAACTCACGAACATATGCCCGAGAATTCTTCTCTGGCCGGATTGGAACAAACGCCGTCCTGGTTGCTTGCACAGCCGCCGCCAGCCACCGAAGCCCCTTATCTTTTTCGCACGCACGCTCGGCTCTAGAGAAATTAATCTTTATTTTTTAGTCTGGTTACAGTACTCCAAACAAAAGAGTACAAACCCTAAATCCCAAAACACCTAGAAGAGTTTGCATGCATCTCCACTTGGCCCAATACATGCAAACTACCTCAAAACGAATAAACTGCACGCGTACGGCCCACCTGCCGTACTCACGTGACTCACTAGCAACCACGTGCACCGTTCTCTAGTCCGAACGCCCCGCATGACATCCTCGACCACCCAGACCTCGATTCCTCCCTGAACCTAGTCTCGAACCTCAGTTCCTCCATGAACCTAGTTCCGGTCCCGTCACCGACCACGTTCGACCTCAAGCAACACCTGCACATGAACAAACTCACAACCGTGTACGAGCACAAGTCCACGACTTGACTCAAGATCAGTCCATGCAACCACTCACACGAGCGCATTGCATCAAGCAAAACAATTACCATGCTTTCACAAGCATATCAATTAATCACCTGAAACAGCACATGCACATTCACCACACATGCCACACATGCTAAGAGCACAACCACTTTGCAATACCAAATTCAACACCAAGCCAATTTTTCATCACATGATTTCACAGATGCCAAACTCGGGAGACACTCGGGACCTTTGCGTTTTTGACCACGTTGAAGACGACGACATGTACTACGCCGGCGACGGCGTGGCCAATGTGACCGATCCTATCGGTCACATTGAGTCCGGGAGCCCTTCCCCGGACACGGGAATGCGAGGACAGGACCTCCATTCCACAGACATTACCCTCGGGGACCCCGAGGATGACTGCGACGGGCTCTACGATGGCCTGGACATACCGGACGACCTAGAGCTCGACCGAGAGACTGCATCTCAAGGGGATACAATGATGTCCCCGTCGCTTTCATCCCGCTCTCGTCAAGTCAACATGGCCGGGAGCCGTGCCGAGCCCGGGGAAGGGTCCTCAGACGCTGCTAAGCGCGACCACTACGAGGCGGCCAGACTCCACCGGGAGGCGTCTTTGGGAAAGACCCTCGCGAGCATTCGCCGCCAGGCGAAAGGGAGGCGCTTCATGAAAGGAACTCTCGCGAGTACCGAACTCCCGATCGCGCCCCGGAGCGCCGTCAAAGCTCGCCGCCGCCAATTCACCAGAAACGGGAACGGCTACAGGCCTTGGCGGCGGTCGTGCGTGACCTACGCAGTTTCCCCGAGCAAGTGGACCTAGAGGCCGTAGGCAAGGTCGTGGCCGAAGATCTGGAGAGGCTTGCCGCCGAACTAAAAGTCTCGGATCCTTCCCGTGACCAGGATGCCCGGAGTGTTTCCCGGGACCATCGCAAACGCTCCCCCATGCGCTCGCACAAAGGTGAATCTCGGAGCCATGCTCGGAGATCGCCCTGCATCGCTAACCTAATCCGAAAAGCCGGAGCAGTTCCAGAGCAACCTCGAGCGACACACCCTATGATCGCCCGGATTACGAGCGCTCTGAACGCTCCACGACCAAGCGGTCGTCGGCACGACCGTCGCATGAGGTCTTCTCTCGACTCGGCCCGCGCACGGGGCGTTGGGTGGAAGACCCGCGTGGAGGCCGCTACGACCGAGGGTTTCACCGCGAAACCCTGAGCTTCAGTTGCCAGGCCTTCACGAGCTCCCTCCGGAATGTCGCATGGCCGAACAGATTCAAGCCCGGCCACATCGAAAGATTCAATGGGACCCAGAACCCGGACGAATTTCTCTCAATATATACTACCGCCATCCTCGCCACGAGGCGATGAGGGGTGATGGCGAATTATCTGCCGACGGCAGTTCGACGGAGCCGCCAGACGTGGCTCTTCAATCGAAGGAAGGATCCATACAATCTCGGGGCAGCTCGGCGCCGCCTCGAAAGCAAATTTCCAGCCGTTACATCCGCCGAAAGGAGCACGACCTGGAGCGCTTGATACAGACGGATGGGAAAACCCTGCGACAGTTCGTCCAGAGGTTCATCCAGGTCCGAAACTCGATCTCGAACATATCGGACGAGGCCGCCGTCCGAGCTTTCAAGTTCGGGTGCAGGACGTGCACTTCACGCAGACACGGAGATCCACCCGGATCTAACGGCGAACGAGCTCTTCCGAATGGCCGATCGATACGCCAACGCAGATGAAGCCGCCCAATGGAAGAAAATGCTGGATGAAGGGAAGTCGCCGCCTCGGCTGGCCTAGAGACCTCGGCCAAAGAAAAAGGGCTCGAATTCGTGGACAAGAAGATCAAGAAGAAGAAGAAAAGCAACCCTCGCCACCCATGGTTGCCGCGGTGGAACAACAATGACCGAGCAACCCAGCCGCAGCCGGGGTTTAACGCTCGAGGAAGAGGACAACCACACAGGCCTCGAACGAGGCGACCAAGCTGAACCAACGGGCGACCTCTATCCGCTTCACCAGCGCGCAGGCACGACCTCTGGAATTGCCGAGCGTGGGCCTACCGCTGGAAGCGATTTTACGGCAGGGGTCCCATGCCGACGCTTCCAGAGCAGGGTGAAAATGGCAAAGGTAAACAGCCCGCCGAGGAAAGTGAGGATGACATGAAATACCAAGAACCACAGAATCACATAGCTGTCATCTTCGGGGGCTCCTCCGCCTACAAGTCCCGCCGGGACTTAAAGGACGCCGCAAGGGAAGTGCACCATGTTACTCAGGGTAAGCCTCCGGTGCAGCAGCTGAAATGGTCCGAGATGTCCCTCACCTTCTCCAAGGACGATTGTCCCCTTGGGATGACCAAACCACAAAGGCTTTCGATGGTCGTGAACCCCACCATCAGCAATACCGTTGTCGGTCGGGTCCTCATAGACTCCGGGAGCTCTTTGGACCTTATTTCAGCCAAGGTTTTGGACGAGATGCAGATTCCTCGTTCCAAAATCAAGAGTGTAGCCGTGCCCTTCTTCGGGATAGTCCCGGGCACCTCGATCAAACCTCTGGGGCAGGTCGTCCTGCCCGTGACTTTCGGCGGCCCAAGTAACTTCAGAACGGAGTTAATCACCTTCGAGGTGGTAGACTTCGAGTCGGCCTACAACGCCATCCTCGGCAGGCCGGCCTTGGCCAAGTTCATGGCCGCCTCGCATCATGCGTATCAGTGCCTGAAGATTCCCGGACCGAACGGAGTTATAACCATCAAAGGGAACCACAAGTCCGCACTCAATTGCGATGAAAGAGCGTTGGATATGGTCGGTCAGTTACCCACTCGCGGTCCTGACCAAGAGCCGAAGCATTCCCGGCCTAAACTTGCCCTCTAGCCTGGAGGAGAGACCAAGGCTGTTCCGCTCAACGAGTCGAATGGCCAAGGTCGTTCATTGGGGATCTTCCTTAGATCCCAAATAGGAACTCGAGCTCATCACCTTCCTCCGGGCAAGGTCGGATGTGTTCGCCTGGGAACCATCCGACATGCCCGGGGTCCCTAGGGAGGTGATCGAGCACAAAGCTAGCGATTCACCGACAAAAACCAAGGAGATGAAACTTAGACGCTTTTCCCGGAAAAGCAGCAATCATCCGGGAGGAACTCGACAAACTCCTAAAAGTGGCTTCATCAGAGAGGTCGAGCACTCCGAGTGGCTAGCCAATCCGATTAGTCGTCAGAAAAAGGAGGCAAGTGGCGCGTAATGCGTCGATCACACGGGTTTGAACGCGGCATGCCCAAAAGACAACTATCCGTTGCCTCGCATAGACCAATTGGTGGACGCGACGGCAGGTCACGCACCATGAGCTTCCTAGACACCTATTCGGGCTATCATCGATCGACCTATCACGCGGAGACGAGGAAAAGACTTCCTTCATCACCCCATTTGGTACCTTCGCTGCTCGACCATGTCTTTCGGTGCGAGAAATGCGGAGCAACCTTTCAGCGCCTCATGCGAGAAAACTTTCACTGCACCAAGTAGGTCGAAATTTGGAGGTTTATGTCGATGACATAGTTGTCAAAAGCAAAAGTACTTGGTCACGTTCTTCGACTTGGAAGAAACTTTCAGAACCTCAATAAGCATCGAATAAAGCTAAATCCAGAAAAATGCGTGTTCGGCGTTAAGGCTGGCAAGGTGCTCGGCTACATGGTCGGGCCACATGGCGTTGGGGCAAACCCGGAGAAAATCGAAGCCATTGAGAACATGAGGTCGCCCACGTGCGTGAAGGAAGTACAAGCTCTGACCGGAAGAATGGCCGCCTTAAGCCGGTTTATCTCCCGGCTGGGGGAGCGAGGGCTACCTTTCTTGAAAGCCCTCCGCAAGCATGACGGCTTCACATGGACGGAGGAAGCTGATCGCTCATTCAAAGAGCTAAAACAGTACATCTCCAAGCCGCCCGTCCTCGTCACACCCGCAGCGGGGGAAGAATTGCTACTATACCTGGCGGCAACCCCGCAAGCGGTAAGCGCGGTGTTAGCAGTAGAGAGAGATGGTACCCAGCGACCTATCTATTACGTCAGCGAAGTACTTCATGGACCAAAGGAGCGTTACCCTGAGGTCCAGAAACTACTATACTCGTTCGATGGCCTCCGTGAAGTTGCGCCACTACTTTCAAGCACACAAGATCGTGGTGCCAACCAGCTTCCCACTCAGGGAAATCCTGAAAAATCAGGACGCCAGTGGTCGCATAGCCAAGTGGGCAATGGAGCTCGCCGAGTTCGAGCTGGTGTTCTCGACCCGCACGGCGATAAAATCACAAGTCTTGGCTGATTTTGTGGCAGAATGGACGGCTCCGGCACCACCAGCCAGCGGAACCAATGATTCGAGGGAAAACTCCTGGACCTTGTACTTTGATGGATCCCGAGCATACGAGCGCTCGGGGGCTGGCGTCGTCTTGGTCTCCCCGGATGGAGAGCAACTTCAGTACGCCATCCAACTACATTTCGCCGCGACCAACAACGCGGCGGAGTACGAAGGCCTTTTGGCCGGGCTTCGGGCATGTAAATCGCTAGGAGTCCAACGGCTCACTGTGAAGGGCGATTCACAGTTGGTCGCGAACCAGGTCAACAAAGAGTATCAGTGTTCGATACCTCAATGGCGCTGCACTGGCCGGGCGTAAGGAAGATGGAGAAATACTTCAAGAATTTGAAGTAATCTACATCCCAGGAAGGATAATTCCTGGGCGACCAAATGTCTAAGGTCGGTTCCTCTCAAACCACCGCTCACGTGGTGCTTGTCGAGCACCTACATAAGCCCTCCATTCCTCTCAAGAGGAGGCACCAGAGACCGGCGGTAGGGTCTCATTCCTCGAGCAAAGTGCAAATTGGATGACGCCATTCATCCAATACCTTGCGCATGGGACATTGCCCGAGGAAGAAGCCGAGCGTTCTGGCTAACAAGGTGATCTTCTCGGTCTGGATCGATCGAAGGCGACCTATACCGAAAGGCGCATTAGGAATCCTTTCCAGATCGTCGTCTCTCAGAGGAAGGCCAGTACCTTCTTCGTGATATCCACGAAGGAATGTGCGAGCTCACTGCGTCTTCGTAACGGCTTGTGAGCAAGGCCTTCCGATTGGGTTACTACTGGCTCAAAATTTCTAGGAGAGAGATGTTCATCTAACATGGTTCTAGCCATCTCAACTAACGTTCTGTTTTTTCTTTCGACTACACCATTTTGTTGAGGCACTCTAGGAGATGAAAATTGATGATCAATTCCTTTTTCAGCACAAAAGAGATCAAAGGAAGCATTTTTGAATTCAGTTCCATTATCACTTCTAATAGCTTTGAGAGCTCTGGATGGTCAGAAAGCCTAAGAACAAGACTTCTAAAATGACTAAAAGCCTCATCCTTAGATGCCATAAAATACACCCAAGAGTATCTAGAAAAATCATCAACAATCACAAGCACATACCGGTTGCCTCCAAAGGATTGAACTCGAGATGGTCCAATCAGATCAAGATGTAGAAGGCTGTCCTGGAGCGCGTTTGTCATCATCATGGTAAGAGGTGGATGTGAACTCGCAATCATCTTACCATGTCTACAAGAAGAACATACTAGATTGCTATCACCCTTAAGCTTAGGCAGGCCACGTATAAGATCTAAACCACTTACACGAGTAAGATGATCAAAACCAACATGACCAAGTCTACGATGCCAAAAGAATAAATCTTTAGAAACATTGGCAATTAGACACCTATGCTTAGAAGAAGGTGATGCATCAAAATCAGCTTTAAAGACTCTTCCAAAACGTGAAATTTTGAACACAAGATCACTGAAGCATCTAGCACTTTGCATTCATTTTTCTTAAAGCTTATCTCAAGATCTTCATCAAGCATTTGAGAGAGAAAGCAAGTTATATTTCAAGTTTTCAACAAGAGCCACATCCTTGAACATAAACTTGTCACTTACCTTTACTGTACCTTTTGCCACAACAAAAGAGGAAGAAGCATCTCCAAAAGTAACACTTTCATTGCGAGATGCACGAGTGAGAGGAGAACCAATTCTTATCACCGGACATGTGGCGTGAGCATCCGAATCCACTAGCCATATGTTCTCCTTCCTCGCGAGAAGCCTACATAGCAAAACATGTCGAGGTCTCAATCTCAAGTTAGGAATGAGATTTTTGGGAATCCGATCTTGAGACACACGACGCACAACAAGAGGGTACAACACGATAATTTTTATGCACAAAATCAGATTTGCCTTTTCCCATGTTTCTAGGAACAGAAGGTGTTTTCATCACTCTAGGCGCATAAAAATGTGCTTTGCTGAAATTTGACCTAGCCTTTGTTCTTTCCTTCTTTTCTTTGTTTGGCTAGTCTAAAGCAAAATCTACTAAGTGTCCATCTCTACCACAATGAGTGCAAGTGTACTTGACATGATGTTTAGCTTTAACAAGAAAAGCACATTTTGCATTCATCATAGTAGAAGATAAAAAACCAGATTGAAAAGCAATTTTCTTAGGCTCATTAGATAACTCAATTTTGCAAGGAGCACGAACAACGGTCTGAGGTTTAGTTTCATATGTGTCATAATTATCAAAACCTAAACCTTTCTTTTTTTTGCTAACCTTAGATTGATCCAAAATCATGTTCAACTTCTTCTTGACATTAGTGAAACGTTCCAAAGAATTTTGCAAGTAATCAACTTTCTTAGCAAGAGTTAAACAATTATTGCAGGAACATCTACTTTTCCTTTTGCTTGCGACAAGTTGAGCATGAGAGAATTTCATGTGAAAGCAAATTATCGATTAATTGAGAAACCCTAGCATTTGCATCTTTCAATTTTAATTCAAGAGTTGAGCATTTAGAACAAGAAGTTGAACTATGCAAATCATCGATTGGAACGACTAGCATGTACAACATGTTTCTCATTTTTCTCATTTAGATGCAAATAAGAGCGTGTTCTTTCCTAAGCAAGGTGAGCTCATTGTAAATTAAGTCACATGATTTGCAAGTATCATCACTAGGAATCAAAGTCTTAAGTCTAGCAATTTCAGCATTCAATGTTTCAACAATGAAATCATGTTTCTTAATTTTCTTATCACGTTTGTCAAGCAATTTTCCAAGACGAGCAACAGCAATAGCTAATTCATCATAAGAGGGATCTACCTCATTGAAGTCGCTGTCGTGATCGTCCTCAGTGAGGCTATCCTTGCTGCTTGCCATGAGACATAGTCCCATCAAATCATGCTTGCTTGGAGTTGCATCATCTTCGCTGCTCTCCGAGTCCACATCGCTCAAATTGACTTGTTCAAGAGCGGAAAGAACTCGGTGAACCACCTTGCGGTTGATGAAGCTCTTCTTCTTCCTATCATTTGACGAGAACCTTTTCTTCTCATTCCTTCTGTCGTTGTCCTTCTCCTCCTTTGATGTTTTTCCTGCAAGCTTAGGACAATTTGTGCGAATATGGTTGAGGTCACCACACTCATAGCACCTTGGAGGACCACCTCTCTTTCTCATTCTCACATTCTGCAAAGCTTTGTTAAAGCGAGAAGAGAGTAGTGCCAGATCTTCTTCGGGAAATTCTTCAAGTTGCTCATCTGTTAAAGAAGACATGGAAGACAAGGCAAAACTAGAAGAAGAATTTGTATTTGACATGTTAGGGTTAGAGATCAAAGCAATTGATTTAATGTTACCCTTCCTGGCAAGAACATCCAACTCATGAGTTTTCAACTTAGAGTAAAGAACATCTAATGTGAGTGTGCTCATGGTAGTAGATTCTTGTATGGATGTTACTTTCATCTCCCACACAGACATGTCCAAAGCACTAAGCAATTGTCGAGCATTTTCAGCATCGATGTAGCTAACTCCAACAGCACGTAGATTGCTAAGAATTTTATTGAAACGTGCAAAGAAGTCATCTACAGATTCACTAGGTTTCATCTCAAAGCATGTATTCTTTTTGTAAATATCTTGGCGAACCTCTTTGTGATGTTAGAACCCTCATGGTAATCACAAAGAGATTTCCATACCTCATATGCGGATCGAAGATGAACCACACGATCAAAGTCGCTGCGTCCCAAGCCTTGGATGATCAAGTTGCGCGCCTTGCTATTTGCTTCAACATGTGTGCGATTGGTGTCGTTGACGTTGTCGTTTGCAGGGACTTCATATGGCTTGTAAACCTTCTCCCAAATTGTGAAGCCCTGTGCTTGGATGAACGCCTCCATCTTGGCCTTCCAAAACTGAAAATCAACACCATCGAACACACATGGTTTTGTCGAATAACGATCCATTGATCTAATCACCGATTAAGATAGATTAGAGAAACCTGGCTCTGATACCACTTGTAGGATCGAAGTATACGAATATAGCAATCAGAGGGGGGGTGAATGATTGTGCGGAAGCTAAAACCAAATTCTTGACCTATTAAAAGTTCACCCCAAAACAGAACCAAATAATTGCCTCGTTTTCGACAAAAACAGAATGACAGAGGTTTGGTAAAACGAGAATTCCCGGAGATCCAACCGTCGAAACGATCTGAAATTTGGACACAAGAAACTAGATTCCAATACGAATCGAACCCAAAAAGAATCAGCTCGATCGGACTTACGGATCAAAAGTTATGAGCTTCGCAAGCTTGCTGATCCAGAACTTGACGAGAATCAATCTAATCAAAACTTCAAGATTAAACAAGATCTTCAAAAGATTAATCAACTAGACTTTGAGAAACTCTAAATCAATATCCTAGAACGGTTTTTGATGGATCAAATCAAGATGAAACTCAACGATCAAAAACCAATCTAGAATTAGAACAAGCATGCAAACAAGAACCAAAACAGAAAATACAGAGCGGCGTGGTTATCTTGTACGCAAAAATCTTGGAAGAATTGATCTTTATTTCTTGTCTAAAATACTCTCATCAAAAGAGTACAAACCCTAAAACCAAGCTCAAGGCTTGATGCGCTCAGCTCTACTTGGTTGGATACCCTTCAACAGGAGACAACCCCTCCTATTTAAAGGACCAACCCACAAGGAGTTCTGAATACAATTCCTATTCCCTAGAAGGAATCTGTATCCAACACAACTCTATTTGGCCCAACCTGGCCGAGTACAACTCTTGCACGCGTATGGCAACCCTACCATACTCACGTGACTAACACTTTGCACGCCGTATGGCCACCTGCCATACTCACGTGACTAACACTTTGCACGCCGAATGACCTCCCTGCCATTCTCACGTGACTAACCATTCTTCATGTGCACCATTCTCTTAGCCCGAGCGTCCCCGCATGACATCCTTGACCACCAAGACCTCGGTTCCTCCCTGAACCTAGTCCCGAACCTCAGTTCTTCCATGAACCTAGTCCGGTCCGTCATCGACCACATTCGTCTTCGAGCAATACCCGCACATGAACAAACCTAAAACAATTCCGAGCACAAGTCCACGACTTGACTCACATTAATCCATGCAACTACTCACATGAGCATTGCATAAAGTCCACTTCAAAAGAAGTATCATGAAATTATCACAAATTTCATAATCTCAAAATCAAATTCAAATTTCAATCTCAAAATCGCTCAAAAACCCATTCACGACGGACCAAAAAATTTGGTCCGGCGTACATGTAAAACTTACTGTTTTCAATAACTTGGTTTGGCACAACAACCTTCAAAAACACATTTACGCATGCACCAAAAAAGTTGGTCTGTTGTACATGGGAAAATGAGGTTGTCAAAAACATGTTTACAAAGGACCAAGAAAGTTGGTCCGTTGTACATGGGAGAATGAGGTTGTCAAAAGCATGTTTACAAAGGACCAAGAAAGTTGGTCCGTTGTACATGGGAGAATGAGGTTGTCAAAGCATGTTTACAAAGGACCAAGAAAGTTGGTCCGTTGTACATGGGAGAATTAGGTTGTCAAAGCATGTTTACAAAGGACCAAGAAAGTTGGTCCGTTGTACATGGGAGAATTAGGTTGTCAAAGCATGTTTACAAAGGACCAAGAAAGTTGGTCCGCTTGTACATGTGATAATTAGGTTGTCAAAAGCATGTTTACAAAGGACCAAGAAAGTTGGTCCGTTGTACATGGGAAACTTACTGTTTTCTTTAAGTTTGGTCCGGCGCCAAAGCGAAACTTACTGTTTCTTGTCAAATTGTCAAACACATGCACAAGCACATTTTGCAAATCCAATTCTAAGTTAATTTTTCAGTTCAAAGCCAATTTTTCAGCACATGATTTCACAATCTCCCCCTTGATGAAAACATTGGCAACACTACTTAGAATTGAACATTTGGCATTCACTTTACAAAAGATTTTGAAATCCAAAGGATCAAAGACCAAAGTAAGAAAACACAGAATTCCCCTTTTTACCAAAAGCAAAACAAAATCTCCCCCTGAGAATGAAAAAATGTGTGAATGTGCAATGCGCCCAAAAATTCCAAAATTCTCCAAACTTCTCCCAAAAATTCCAGAAACAACTCCCCCTTTTTCTTCTCCCCCTTTTTCATTAATTTTTTCAACAATTCCCAATTTTCTCCCCCTTTGACAATGGATTCATCAAGAGTACAAAAGAGAGAACATGTTTAAAATTTTCTTGTAGCAATGATTTCACAAGGAGAAACAAATGAGTGCCAAGATAGAAGAGGATGAGCTCATTTGATCATATAACCTTATATATCACATAATATGCAAAATACATGATATTAATGTGATTTTTAACAAGTTAGGGAATGACATGTATCTCAACCTCAATTCTGTCAACTATAGCCAAGTACGAAGCAAGATCTCAGTAAAAGAACAAAAGCTCAAAAATTGAAGCAACTAACAACTCTGGGCGAGCAAGTGATTTCAACTCCAATCTAGTAGACCAATTTAATCTTTAAACAAGAATCGCATGTGGCATGCTTGAAGCATACTTCTTTTATTTCCTTGGATTGGCATGCTTGAAGCATACATCTTGTTTTTGAGGGAATGACATGCTTGAAGCATATATCTTATCTTTTAGGGAAAGCATTCTGAAGCTCATAACTTGAGGCTTTTGCTTTTAACAACCATTTTTATTGATTCCCTTTTCTTTTCATTTTCTTTGAAAACATGCAAAAGTGATTAAAAAGTCTTATGAAAGAGTAAAGCTAAAACAGACTTGCTTCATAGCCCAATTTTGTCAAGAAGATTCAATATCAAGCCTAAAAGAGTAAGATATCACAAGGTATTTAGCTATAGGCAATCGTACCAAGGAATTTAGCAATGTCATTTTTAGTTCAAGTGGAACAATTTAGATTATCATATATTAGCACAATTACACAATATATAAAGAAATATGATAAAGTGAGCTCATAAAGTGAAAGAACTTGGCAAAGAAACTCCTCAAAACAAACCCATTGGATGAACAATCCCAAGTTCTCCCGAATAAAAGCAAAGCGAGAAGAAGACAAAGGTTTTGTGAAAATGTCTGCCAATTGATGTTCAAGATCCACATGATGAAGCACAATGTTGCCTTTTTCAACATGATCTCTAAGAAAGTGAAATCGATGTCAATATGTTTTGTTCTTGAATGTTGCATGGGTTCTTAGCAATGCAAATTGCACTAGTGTTATCACACAGAAGAGGAACACTATCCAAAATAGCCCCATAATCTTTAAGTGTAGCTACTATCCAAAGAATTTGAGAACAACAACTAGCGCAGCCACATATTCAGATTCAAGCAGCTTGATTGTGCAACAGAAGATTGCTTTCTAGATGACCATGCAATGAGAGAATTTCCCAAGAAGTGACATGAACCGTAAGTGCTTTTCCTATCAATTCTACATCCTCCAAAATCAGCATCGAAAAAGATCTCAAACTAATGCATGAGGAAGCAGAAAGCCAAATGCCAAAATCTTGAGTTCCATGAAGATACCTGAAAATCCTTTTGACACCTTGTCGATGTGAAGCACGTGGGGAAGCTTGAAAACGAGCACACAAGCATACAAAGAAATTGTATATCCGGCCTTGATGCAGTGAGGTACAAAAGTGAACCTATCATGCTTCTATATTCCTTTTGATCAACCGGCTCACCATCTTCATCCGGATCAAGTGTGCAATTGCTTTCCATAGGTGTCATGATTGGTTTGTCGTTTTCCATCCCAAATCTATGCAACAAGTCTTTTGTGTATTTGCTTTGATGTACAAAGGTACCATCCTTTGTTTGCTTGATTTGAAATCCCAAAAGTATGTCAACTCACCCATCATACTCATCTCAAACTCCTTTCTCATTGTTTCAAAACTCAGACACTAAAACATGAGAGGAACCACCAAAGATAATATCATCAACATAAATCTGAACGAATAATTGATCATTGCCTTGCTTGAGTAAAAGAGAGTTTTGTCAACCTTTCCCATTGAAAACCCCTTTCAAGTAAAAGGTTTTTAGCCTATCATACCATGCTCTAGGGGCTTGTTTCAAACCATACAAAGCTTTTGATAGTTTGAACACATGATTTGGAAACTTTGGATTTTCAAAACCAGGTGGTTGCTTGACATAAACCTCCTCATTTATGTAGCCATTAAGAAAAGCACTTTTCACATCCATTTGATACAATTTGAAACCTTTGGATGCAGCAAAAGCTAAAAGGATTCTAATGGCTTCAATTCTAGCAACAGGAGCAAAGGTTTCATCAAAATCTAAGCCTTCAATTTGAGTGTAACCTTGAGCAACCAATCTAGCCTTGTTTCTAACAACAACACCATCCTCACTTTGTTTATTTTTGAAAACCCATCTAGTTCCAATAACATTAAAATTAGGAGGAGGTGAGACAAGTTTCCAAACTTTATTTCGTTCAAAATTCTCTAATTCTTCATGCATGGCATTGATCCAAGATTCGTCAGATAATGCATGAGATATATCTTTGGGTTCAAAGGAAGCAACTAAAGCAGAATGAGCATGAGTGTCAGAATGAATAAACCTGGATCGAGTGACTCTCTCATTTAGGTCTCCAATAATTTGTTCAGATGGATGCATTTTTTGAATGTGCAAGGGAGCATTGGCTTTTGAGACTTCTCCTTCTCCTTCTTCATTTTCAGCATGTACAGATGATGTTGTAGCTTGAGGATGGTTAGCTGTAGGTAATGTAGTAGTAGGTGCCAAAGGTGCTACATCTTGTTGTGCATTAGGAAGAGTCAAGACCTCATCTTCAACATCATCATCATCTTCAAAGATTTTCTCCCCACGAATGTATGCGCCAGACTGCATCACTTGGACTAGTGCCTGGACTAGCCTCATCAAAAGTAACTTCACAAGTTTCCACAATTTTGTTAGTCTCCAAAACAAGCACACGATAGCCACGAGTATGAGCAGGATATCCAAGAAAAATGCCATCAGTTGATCTAGCTTCAAATTTATCAAGATTTCCAGATTTCAAGACAAAACATTTGCATCCAAAAACTCGAAAGTGAGAAATGAAGGTCTATGTCCAAACCGAAGCTCATATGGAGTCTTACCCAATTTTGATCTCAAAAACACACGGTTTGAAACATAACAAGCAGCTTGAAATAGCTTCAGCCCAAAAATTTCTAGGAGAGAGATGTTCATCTAACATGGTTCTAGCCATCTCAACTAACGCTCTGTTTTTCTTTCGACTACACCATTTTGTTGAGGCACTCTAGGAGATGAAAATTGATGATCAATTCCTTTTTCAGCACAAAAGAGATCAAAGGAAGCATTTTTGAATTCAGTTCCATTATCACTTCTAATAGCTTTGAGAGCTCCTGGATGGTCAACGGAAAGCCTAAGAACAAGACTTCTAAAATGACTAAAAGCCTCATCCTTAGATGCCATAAAATACACCCAAGAGTATCTAGAAAAATCATCAACAATCACAAGCACATACCGCTTGCCTCCAAAGGATTGAACTCGAGATGGTCCAAGCTGTATCAAGATGTAGAAGCTGTCCTGGGCGTTTGTCATCATCATGGTAAGAGGTGGATGTGAACCTGCAATCATCTTACCATGTCTACAAGAAGAACATACTAGATTGCTATCACCCTTAAGCTTAGGCGGCCACGTATAAGATCTAAACCACTTACACGAGTAAGATGATCAAAACCAACATGACCAAGTCTACGATGCCAAAAGAATAAATCTTTAGAAACATTGGCAATTAGACACCTATGCTTAGAAGAAGGTGATGCATCAAAATCAGCTTTAAAGACTCTTCCAAAACGTGAAATTTTGAACACAAGATCACCTGAAGCATCTAGCACTTTGCATTCATTTTTCTTAAAGCTTATCTCAAGATCTTCATCAAGCATTTGAGAGACAGAAAGCAAGTTATATTTCAAGTTTTCAACAAGAGCCACATCCTTGAACATAAACTTGTCACTTACCTTTACTGTACCTTTTGCCACAACAAAGAGGAAGAAGCATCTCCAAAAGTAACACTTTCGCGAGATGCACGAGTGAGGAGGAGAACCAATTCTTATCACCGGACATGTGGCGTGAGCATCCGGAATCCACTAGCCATATGTTCTCCTTCCTCGCGAGAAGCCTACATAGCAAAACATGTCGAGGTCTCACATCTGGGGTTAGGAATGAGATTTTTGGGAATCCAAGATCGAGACACACGACGCTAACAAGAGGGTACAACACGATAATTTTTATGCACAAAATCAGATTTGCCTTTTCCCATGTTTCTAGGAATGTAAGGTGTTTTCATCACTCTAGGCGCATAAAAATGTGCTTTGCTGAAATTTGACCTAGCCTTTGTTCTTTCCTTCTTTCTTTGTTTGGCTAGTCTAAAGCAAAAATCTACTAAGTGTCCATCTCTACCACAATGAGTGCAAGTGTACTTGACATGATGTTTAGCTTTAACAAGAAAAGCACATTTTGCATTCATCATAGTAGAAGATAAAAAACCCAGATTGAAAAGCAATTTTCTTAGGCTCATTAGATAACTCAATTTTGCAAGGAGCCTGAACAACGGTCTGAGGTTTAGTTTCATATGTGGCATAAGGATCAAAACCTAAACCTTTCTTGTTTGTGCTAACCTTAGATTGATCCAAAATCATGTTCAACTTCTTCTTGCCATTAGTGAAACGTTCCAAAGAATTTTGCAAGTAATCAACTTTCTTAGCACGAGTTAAACAATTATTGCAGGAACATCTACTTTTCCTTTTGCTTGCGACAAGTTGAGCATGAGAGAATTTCATGTGAAAGCAAATTATCGATTAATTGAGAAACCCTAGCATTTGCATCTTTCAATTTTAATTCAAGAGTTGAGCATTTAGAACAAGAAGTTGAACTATGCAAATCATCAGTGGAACAGCTAGCATGTACAACATGTTTCTCATTTTTCTCATTTAGATGCAACAGAAGAGCGTGTTCTTTCCTAAGCAAGGTGAGCTCATTGTAAATTAAGTCACATGATTTGCAAGTATCATCACTAGGAATCAAAGTCTTAAGTCTAGCAATTTCAGCATTCAATGTTTCAACAATGAAATCATGTTTCTTAATTTTCTTATCACGTTTGTCAAGCAATTTTCCAAGACGAGCAACAGCAATAGCTAATTCATCATAAGAGGGATCTACCTCATTGAAGTCATTTGTCGTGATCGTCCTCAGTGAGGCTATCCTTGCTGCTTGCCATGAGACATAGTCCCATCAAATCATGCTTGCTTGGAGTTGCATCATCTTCGCTGCTCTCCGAGTCCACATCGCTCAAATTGACTTGTTCAAGAGCGGAAAGAACTCGGTGAACCACCTTGCGGTTGATGAAGCTCTTCTTCTTCCTATCATTTGACGAGAACCTTTTCTTCTCATTCCTTCATCGTTGTCCTTCTCCTCCTTTGATGTTTTTCCTGCAAGCTTAGGACAATTTGTGCGAATATGGTTGAGGTCACCACACTCATAGCACCTTGGAGGACCACCTCTCTTTCTCATTCTCACATTCTCGCAAAGCTTTGTTAAAGCGAGAAGAGAGTAGTGCCAGATCTTCTTCGGAAATTCTTCAAGTTGCTCATCTGTTAAAGAAGACATGGAAGACAAGGCAAAACTAGAAGAAGAATTTGTATTTGACATGTTAGGGTTAGAGATCAAAGCAATTGATTTAATGTTACCCTTCCTGGCAAGAACATCCAACTCATGAGTTTTCAACTTAGAGTAAAGAACATCTAATGTGAGTGTGCTCATGGTAGTAGATTCTTGTATGGATGTTACTTTCATCTCCCACACAGACATGTCCAAAGCACTAAGCAATTGTCGAGCATTTTCAGCATCGGTGTAGCTAACTCCAACAGCACGTAGATTGCTAAGAATTTTATTGAAACGTGCAAAGAAGTCATCTCTGATTCACTAGGTTTCATCTCAAAACGCATGTATTCTTTTTGTAAATATCTTGGCGAACCTCTTTGACAAGTTAGAACCCTCATGGTAATCACAAAGAGATTTCCATACCTCATATGCGGATCGAAGATGAACCACCACGATCAAAGTCATTGCGTCCCAAGCCTTGGATGATCAAGTTGCGCGCCTTGCTATTTGCTTCAACATGTGTGCGATTGGTGTCGTTGACGTTGTCGTTTGCAGGGACTTCATATGGCTTTTAAACCTTCTCCCAAATTGTGAAGCCCTGTGCTTGGATGAACGCCTCCATCTTGGCCTTCCAAAACTGAAAATCAACACCATCGAACACACATGGTTTTGTCGAATAACGATCCATTGATCTAATCACCGATTAAGATAGATTAGAGAAACCTTGCTCTGATACCACTTGTAGGATCGAAGTATACGAATATAGCAATCAGAGGGGGGGTGAATGATTGTGCGGAAGCTAAAACCAAATTCTTGACCTATTAAAAGTTCACCCCAAAACAGAACCAAATAATTGCCTCGTTTTCGACAAAAACAGAATGACAGAGGTTTGGTAAAACGAGAATTCCCGGAGATCCAACCGTCGAAACGATCTGAAATTTGGACACAAGAAACTAGATTCCAATACGAATCGAACCCAAAAAGAATCAGCTCGATCGGACTTACGGATCAAAAGTTATGAGCTTCGCAAGCTTGCTGATCCAGAACTTGACGAGAATCAATCTAATCAAAACTTCAAGATTAAACAAGATCTTCAAAAGATTAATCAACTAGACTTTGAGAAACTCTAAATCAATATCCTAGAACGGTTTTTGATGGATCAAATCAAGATGAAACTCAACGATCAAAAACCAATCTAGAATTAGAACAAGCATGCAAACAAGAACCAAAAAGAAAATCTCAGCGACGTGGTTCTTGTATGCACGCAAAAATCTTGGAAGAATTGATCTTTATTTCTTGTCTAAAATACTCTCATCAAAAGAGTACAAACCCTAAAACCAAGCTCAAGGCTTGATGCGCTCAGCTCTACTTGGTTGGATACCCTTCAACAGGAGACAACCCCTCCTATTTAAAGGACCAACCCACAAGGAGTTACGAATACAATTCCTATTCCTAGAAGGAATCAGATCCAACACAACTCTATTTGGCCCAACCTGGCCGAGTACAACTCTTGCACGCGTATGGCAACCCTACCATACTCACGTGACTAACACTTTGCACGCCAGTATGGCCACCGCCATACTCACGTGACTAACACTTTGCACGCGAATGACCTCCTGCCATTCTCACGTGACTAACCATTCTTCATGTGCACCATTCTCTTAGCCCGAACGTCCCGCATGACATCCTTGACCACCAAGACCTCAGTTCCTCCCTGAACCTAGTCCCGAACCTCAGTTCTTCCATGAACCTAGTCCCGGTCCCGTCATCGACCACATTCGTCTTCGAGCAATACCTGCACATGAACAAACCACAAAACAATTCCGAGCACAAGTCCACGACTTGACTCACATTAATCCATGCAACTACTCACATGAGCATTGCATAAAGTCCACTTCAAAAGAAGTATCATGAAATTATCACAAATTTCATAATCTCAAAATCAAATTCAAATTTCAATCTCAAAATCGCTCAAAAACCCATTCACGACGGACCAAAAAATTTGGTCCGGCGTATGTAAAACTTCTTGTTTTCAATAACTTGGTTTGGCACAACAACCTTCAAAAACACATTCTGACAGACCAAAAAAGTTGGTCTGTTGTACATGGGAAAATGAGGTTGTCAAAAACATGTTTACAAAGGACCAAGAAAGTTGGTCCGTTGTACATGGGAGAATGAGGTTGTCAAAAGCATGTTTACAAAGGACCAAGAAAGTTGGTCCGTTGTACATGGGAGAATGAGGTTGTCAAAAGCATGTTTACAAAGGACCAAGAAAGTTGGTCCGTTGTACATGGGAGAATTAGGTTGTCAAAAGCATGTTTACAAAGGACCAAGAAAGTTGGTCCGTTGTACATGGGAGAATTAGGTTGTCAAAAGCATGTTTACAAAGGACCAAGAAAGTTGGTCCGTTGTACATGGGAGAATTAGGTTGTCAAAAGCATGTTTACAAAGGACCAAGAAAGTTGGTCCGTTGTACATGGAAACTTCTTATTTTCTTTAAGTTTGGTCCGGCGCCAAAGCGAAACTTACTGTTTCTTGTCAAATTGTCAAACACATGCACAAGCACATTTTGCAAATCCAATTCTAAGTTAATTTTTCAGTTCAAAGCCAATTTTTCAGCACATGATTTCACAAGACCCTACACGGTCGTGTCCACAGCACGCCCGGGGGCTGTCCGCCTCGCGATGGAAGACGGTCGGGAGTTCGCCAGCACCTGGAACATTGATCAACTGCGTAAATTCTACGTTTAGACGAGTACTCCTATCTCGCGCCCCTTGCGTCCTTTCCAATAAAACATTTCCCCTCCTTCTCGTGTTTTGTCCTCGCTTTGTCGAACGAGCATCGTCGTCTACCAGCACTGCAGACGAACTTATCCGACAAGTATGTGCGCACCATTTCCCTTGGCCCCCGGCCGGATGCTCGCCCAATCGTCCACTTTCCACAGTAGCTCTTCACTGTATGCGTGGTCGGGCGCGAGCATCCACTCTAAGCCCGGTTCAGTGACCTCTCGGGTATGGCGGCTCTACGTATTGTTGGTTTAAAGCTCGTCTGCTCTGTGCTCACACTTCTCTCGACACAACCGACCTATTTAAATCATTCAAAAAATCGTTACGACCAAAGCGACCCTTAAATTTTCCCATGAACAAACTCGTGCTCGCAACAGTGAGGGCACGACCTTTGTCCATGGCAGGGGCTCCGTATGATAGGAACGTTCCGTCCCTTCTTCCAAGGATCCTTTGCTCGTATCTATGCTATATGCTCTTATGCAGGAACTTGTTTTCTTTTTCTGCAGAACCGGGATCATGTAAGCATATGTTGAAGGCGAACTTGAGAAAAACAGGCAAGGACCCAGACACCTGCTAGTTTGCTCATTTAACCCAAAAGGTTGTTTTCTTTTTTACAGGAGTTACACGAGCTAAAAATAAAAGAAGAGCTAAGTCCTACGCTCGGCCTGAAGGGCAGCAAGCTCCTCCTTAAGGGAGTCGACCTCTGCCTCCAGGTCCAAAACTTTCCGCCGAGCAGCACGACCTTTAGCCGCGCTGTCCCGAAGGCGTTGCACCTCCTTGAGCTGGGACTCTTCGCGCTCCCGAGCTCACTGGAGGTCGGCGCACAGGTCGGGGACCTCCTGCCGCAACTTCCCCAGCTCCTCTTCGAGGTCGGCACACTTCTGTTCTGAAGTGTTCTTCGCCGTCTCGCTCTCGAAGAGCTGGTCCCGAAGTCCTGCGATGAGACTCTTCGCCAACTCCAGCTCCTTCAGGTCGGCCTCGCGCACCTCGGAGACCCGACGCTCGAGATCGGCGATCTTGGCGTCTTGCCCGCGATGGTACGCCCAGAACTCCTCTGCTGGAACTGCGGAGGCATCGATGTCCTTCATAGCCTTCGCAGCAAACTTGGAGCAAAAAAGAAGAAAAGGGAAGGAAGGTCAAGAAGAACCCCTTGAAGATTGCTCGCCTCATGTAAAAAGTTAGAAGTGAAGCGCTTACCAGAAGAGCCCGGCTGACCAGCTTGTCTTGAAGCCGCTGGCGGTCGGTAGCGCCAGCTCGGAAAAAGGGATTAACCCACGCAGGCCATCGATCCCGAGCCGGCACGTCGAGATCTTGCCCCTCCTGGGCACCTGGTGCTCCCAGAGGGCAACGACGCGTTCCTCGCTTCGACCAACCCCAGGCGCCCGAGGTTGGTCTTTCATCAACAGCGGCTCGTGGCCGCCTTCCTCCTGCCCGGCCGCTGCGCTCAGGGGCTGGACGCCGACTGCCGCTTCCGCCCCTTGCACTTCCGCGACCGGAAGCAATGGGAGCTCCACGCCCGGAGGCGATTGGTCGAGGACGACCACCTCCGGCCCATGGTCCGCGGCTGGAGGCAGCTGGTCATCAACGACCACCTCCTCTTCGTGGTCCGCGGACGGAGGCAGCTGGTCGAGCTCGGCGATCACTTCCGCGGCTGGAAGTGGCCGATCGATCACGACCGCATCTCCCCCTTGGTCCGCAGTTGGAGGTGGCTGGCCGGCAGCGACTGGCTCCTCCTCTTGGCTCGCGGCCAAGGGCGGTGGGTCGAAAGCCGCCACCCCTTGACCATCGGAGCCCGTAGCTTGGGGCTCGCTTGCGCTTACCCCTTCGCAAGGGACCAAGGCCAAGGCTTCTTGGTCCTCAGCCCCCTGCGGCTCTTGCTCCTCCGCGGCTGGAATAGGTCCCACGTCCGCTGAAGGAAGCTCGGGCCCCGCCGAGGGAAGCTCGGACTCCATTGAGGCCGCAGCTGGCACCGACTCCTCCCCCATCTCGGTCATCACTTGGTCGACGACGCGGTCGAGCTCGGCGTCAACTGCAGAGTCGATAATCTCCTCAGCCATCTGACGGAAGTCCAAAAGCAACATCCGAGCTATCACGCCCACGCCAAACAGGGTGGGGTTAGCCCGAAGAAAATCGCAAGACAAGAACAAAACAAGAGAATGAAGCAGGAGCTTACCTTCTGCCCGGCAAGCAGCGCCATCCTCCTCGGCCTTCCTCGCCTGCTCGGCGAGCTGTTCCAGTCGGCCCATCAGCTCCGGCCTCCTCCGTTTGAAGTCATCATACCAGATTCGAAGTTCGCTTACCTCCTGGCGGTCGGCGTACTCAAGGTGCGGCGTGGGGGTCCTGGTCGAGCTTCGGCGCTTGACCAGCTTAGCGCGAGGCGAGGTGGATGCTTGGCGGCCTCGACCTGCCGACCTCTTATGGAACCCCTGGCCGGGTGTCGGCTCTTGGCGGGCTGCCGGCGCCGACAGCGAGTCAAGGGCGACCTTCTCACGCAAGCGATAATAGGGAGAAATAAGCTCGGAAACATGCCCTCGAGCAGGCGAGGAAGATGTACTTACGCGTCACCGCGGTCAAAAATGTTCTTGGGGATCGGCGATTGGGCGTCGGCTCCTTCTCGCCAGGGCACCAAACATCTCGGCGACCCTCTCGTCAACCCGATCCGTCCTCGGGCTGCGTCACGACCAGAAGATTAAAACAAAAAATATATAGCATCGATCACCGTAAAGCAACGATGCTCGAGAAAAGGTCCAGGAACATACTGCGTTGTCCTCACGGGTGAAGTCATGCCACCGGTCACCTCGAAGAAGGGTGCTCGCGGCGCCTCAGGGGGACACCGGTTGAAGAGTAAAGTCCGGGCGATATCCCGACCAGTGAGCCCCATCTGGGCAAGCTCACCGATCGTCTGAGCACCCGCTCTTCCTCGAGGTTGCAGGCGGGCGCGCCGTCTCGATGGCGGAGCGTCCTCCCCAGTATAGACCAACTGGGACCCCTCCGCCTTCTTCTGGTAGAACCAGAGGTCGGCCCAACCCGACACCGAGTCCTTCAGAGCAACGAGGGGGTACTCGTATGGTCGGTTGGGCCGGAGGCGAAGATTAACGCAACCGGCGGAGCCATCCTGGCCGGTGCGGAAGGGGGAATATAAGTGAAAGAAGAGGCTAGCCGTGGGCACTACACCCACGTAAGCCTCGCAAAGATGGGAGAAGATTGCGAGAGAAAGGATAGAGTTGGGGTGGAGATGAGAGATCTCGCACCCGCAGAAGGCAAGCACGGAGGCGAGGAAGTCGCTCTCGGGCAGACGAAGCCCGTTGACGGCGTACAACTCGCAGGAGACGATCTCCGTCTCCCGCGGTGCCGGCGCCGCATCGCTCCCAAGCACTCGACCCGAGCCTGGGTCGACGTACCCCTCGTCCGTAAGCACCTGGAGCCTCCTTCGGGTCATCTGGCTAACCTTGAAACACGCCATGACCAAAGAAGGAAGGGGAGCGAAAAGGGTTCTTGGGCGCTAGGGCTCTTGGAAGATTTTTTGGCCAAAGACGAGCAAATAGACACAGTGTGACTCCGACCTCTCCCGGTAGAAAGGGTTAAAGAGACAGCGAAGGGACAGGTTAAAAATCGCCGCCTATCACGTAGCGACACCTGGCCGAAGAAAGCGCGCTTTCCGAGAAACTGCCGTACCGTTGCAGGGAGGCTTCTCAGAGAAGGAACCGCAGAACAACCAAGCAGCGCCCACGCGGAGCAAGCCTGTGGCGGGTAAAGAAGTTCGTCTCCCGGCGTAAAATGGTCGTGAGCCACGACCAAAAGAAATTCAATCCCCTCAAGTCTTCTTAGGCTCAAGGGGAAGCCCGAGGTTCCCAGCTTGAACCTCGAGGCTAGGTATCGAGGATTGGCTATCTGGCAAAGTCCACGGTACCCCGTGAAAAGCTAAGCCCACCGACAGTGCAATACTAAAAGAAGATGCTCGGGAGAATGAAAGCAGGCATCCCTCCTTCTCCTCCGAGCATACACGTCCGCACCTTTACTCACAGAAGTACCAAACACACCCCCCCACGAGCAAGCATGCTCGTAGAGGCCACGACCTACTCAGGAGTTTGGTCGGAGGGCCCGACGAACGCTACGAGGAAGGAAGGAGACAACCAATCGGTAGAAGATCAAGGAAGATCATGCCGAAATTCAAACAAAGACACGAATCAAGGACGGCGGGTCACGGATATGGATACATAGCGTGATCCCAGGAGGTACTTGCCTTCTTTGTACCTATAGTCGTATTATTTAAACCCCCCTGAAGATCTGTAACAGGGAAGGGGACGAAGAGATAGAACACAATACACTGGAGTAGGGCTGTTATCCCGGCAGAGGGAGGCCCGAACCAGGATAAACACCGAGTCCCCCCTTTTTTTTCTCCCGACCTTGGCATCGCTCGAACGACCTCCTTGGTCCGCATGACGGGGCTCTGTTGATCCCCCATTCAACAAGTAAGCTCGACGGGAGCCCGTTCTCCAATCGTCGACAATTTTGTTGGCATACTGCTTTGATTTGCATGTATTGCAAATAGGATAAGCATATGCTTTAGTTTTTTTATGAAGCTATGATTTGCATGTGTTATTGATGGGAAGAGCTTATGTGTTGGTTTTGCATGAAGTTTACATGTTGCATGTGTTGCATATGTTGAACTTCATATTTTGTTTTTTAAACAAAATCTTATTTGAGTTTATTTGGTATTGCTTGGAGCTAAGTTTTGTATGGGTTGCAAAAGGAGAAAGCTTAATTAAGTTTGTGTTTAAGTGGTATACATGGAGCTAGAGATTTGCATGTGCTGTAAATAGAGAGCTCATGCATTTGAGTTTGATTTGGTATTGCTTGGAGCTAGGTTTTGGCATGCGTTGCAAAATGAGAATGCTCAAGCAAATTGAGTTTGATTTGGTGTCTGCATGAGGCTATGGATTTGCATGTGTTGCAAAAGGAAGATAGCATGTGTCAGCGTACTAGCTAACAGGCACCTCCGAATTGGGTGCTTGTGAGGTTCAAACGGGGGGCTTTCGGGGCGATCGCCGGAGACGGGAGGTGATGACCAGAGCACCGTAAAGCTCAGAGGAGTAGGGGGACGCGTGACATTTACCCAGGTTCAGGCCCTCCTGAGAGTAATAGTGTCGGTGTTTCGTGCACCGGCAATACGAATTTATGGTCGGATGGGGTCGCGCGCTCCCTCTCCCCGAATGGTCGACTCAAGGAGTCAGAAGGTGTATACTGGTTCGGGCCGAATGTCCCTACTCCAGTTCGTGCGGTGTGAATGTATTGATCTTTGGGAGACGAACAAGGGGTGTACAGGCGAGGCGGACAGTCGGCTGTCCGAACCCCTTGAGGTTTTCGCTAGGGAGTTGAGGCTACTAGGAGACTGTTTTCTCTTTTCTCCGCGCCCCTCCCTCTCGGGCCCTGCCTCTCCTTATATAGACGGAGGAGGCAGGTTACACGGGAGTCGGGAAGACTACGAGGAGAGGGGTCTTCACGTCTTGAGGTGCAGCCTGTCTTGTCCGGCCAACCCCTGCCCGTCCCGAGGCGGGGTTGGTGGCTCTGTGGCGTACAGTCTTGCGTAATGCTGTCAGGGTGGCGTGTTGCGTGGTGCTCTTGTCAGCCTCGGTGGCTTTAATGGCGCTTGACTTTGCTTTGGCCTCGGGAGTGGGCGTACTCCTCTGCGGTGTCTTGAGCGGCGGGGCGAGGCTTGACTTCTTCGGTGGCTCATCTGACAGCCTTGGGAAGGAGCCGCCTACCCCGGTACGGATGTCAGGGGACGCTGCGCACATGGCAGCCGCGACACTGGCGTGGGCCCTGCTGGCTCGTCTTGCAGTGGAGCTTGAGCCGATATTAGGCGGTCGGCGCGTCGACCGCTTCAGGCCGAGTCCGCCGACCGTCCGGGGTCGGCCCCGCACAGGTCGGGGCTCGTTCCTTGCGGCCCAAGTACCTTTCGGTGGTGCGGGCCTCCGCCGTGATAGGTCAGCCCGTTCGTGCTTAGGGCTGATGGGGGTACCCATGGTATGGGTACTCGTCGATAACCCGAGCCGGGCGGGTCGGAGAGCCGCTCGGGTTTAACACTGGCGGCGGTAATCGACCGAGGTCGGTGATGCTAGGTCGTCGTGGCTGCCTGGGAGCCGTGCCGACCTAGAAAAGAGCCGGTCTTGTGGCGCACCGTGTAGTTTGAGCCCCGAGCGGGTCGAGGAGCCGGTCGGGGTTTTGCGCGGTCAGCGGCCGCGGACCTGGTCGGCGACGCCTTTGGTCGGCCGCTTGTCAGTCAAGCCGTCAAAGAGCCCGGTCTTGGCGAGCGCAGGTGGTGTAGCCCCAGAGCCCCAGTGGGTCGGAGAGCTGGTCGGGGTTTAGCCTGGTCGCGATGATCGTCGACCGGAGGTCGGTGGCGTCTAGGTCGACGCGATCGCTGGGAGTCGCGCCCGACTGAAAGAGCCGGATCTTGTGGCGCTTCCGGTGGAGTGTAACCGAGCCCCGGCGGGTCGAGGAGCCGGTCGGGGTTTACGATCGAAAAGTGGCGCGGACCACGAGGTCGGCGGCGCCTTTGGTCGGGGCCGCCGCTTGTCGGTCGTGCCGCCAAAGAGCCCGGTCTTGCGGCGCACCGGTGGCGTAACCAGAGCCCCGGCGGTCGGGGAGCGGTCGAGGGTTTACCGGTCGGACTCTGGCAGGCCCACGGTGTGCGTGGGTCCTCGAGTCGTGAGCGGACGCTGCGTTTACCTTCGTCGGTTTGAACGCCGTGCTCGTGCGAGCTACTATCGGGTAATCCGAAAGTGAAACCTTGGCGATCCCCTTGAGGGGTTCGTTTCCAAGCGGGCGTAGCTCGGCGTGGCGTCCGACTACCGGGGCGTTCCATAAAAACCTTTCCTTACTCGATCCGTGTCGGACTGCCGGGTCGTCCGCCGACCCGGAGGCGGTGGCCGCTACTCATCGATGAGTTCAGCGGGAGAGTGTGAGGTATGGTCTCGGGCGAGTCACGGTGATTGGGTCGTCCGTTGACCCAAGCTGGAGGCCCTCACGGGGCTCACTGCGACTCGCCCCTCGCTCTTTACGTCTTTGGCGGCTTCGTTCGGTGGCTGGTCGATTCGCCTTCGTAACCCACGGCCGCGGTGCCGGGCCTCGGTGCGAGCCTATAGGCGGCTTGCTCTCCGAGGCGGGCGGCCCGATGGCCGTTGCATACCTTTCGGCGCGGGCGCCCAGCCCATCGTAACGGCCCGAGGCCCGCGGCGCTTGTGGCGGCGCTAAGCGGCCATCCTGTCGAAGCGATTAATCTGCGATGGGATTTAAATGGATCATGCACGTTCACGGGAAGCGGGCGGCGGCGGCGGGCGGTTTGCGGCCGCGTTGATTTGCGTGAGGCGTCGATTTGGCGCGAGGCGCGTCTGTTCCGCTGGCGCCTATAAAGGAAGGAGTGGGTGGCGTGGTAGGCGCCAAGCCCTCCGTTCGCGCGATGCGAAAAGAGGAAAAGGGAAGAAAGAAAAGCGAGGGAAGAAGAGGAGCTTCTGGCCGTCGCGTCGTTCCTGTTTTCCTTCGGCGCATCTGGAGATGTCGCTGACCCGCACTTTCGGCGCGGCGGTCGCTATCTCGGTCTAGAGAGGAAGGAGTTCCTTCCTCCGCGGCCCGAGTCCGGTGGCGAAGTTCACGCCCGGCCGACCGAGGTCCCCGAACTTGAGGACGGCGAGATAGTCTGTTGGCGTTCTTCTCTGGCGGGGCTTGGACTTCCGCTCCACCCGTTCGTCCGGGAGTTGCTGCACTATTACGGGGAGAGGTTCATCACACGAACCGAATGGAGTCCTCCACATTGCGGTCTTCATGACGCCGTGTGAGGCCTTTACGGGATTGAACCCCATTTTGGGCTCTGGCGCCACTTCTTCTTCGCGAGGCCGTCAGGACTCCGCCCGGCCTCCTCGGGGCTCGATGATCCAACTACGCAACCACATAAACCGTTCTACGTCGACTTGAGGCTGCCGACGTCTAGCAGGGGTGGCATAGCGAGTGGTTCTATGTCCGAACCTCGACAACGGTGCCCCTCCCTTCGGTGGGAATTTACCAACGCCGCATCCCTGTTGAAGTGGGGTCTGACACGAAGGACCGGAAGAAGGTGGACGCGATCCTTGAAAAGCTCGCGGACTGAAGCGGCGAGGGCCTGGCGGGCAAGGTGGTCCTCGATGCGTTCATGGAGAGGCGCATCCAACCCCTCAAGGGTCGATTCGTCCCATGTTTGAGTACATTGGGCGGCCAGATCCTGCAAGGTCGTCGGAGCGGAGCTCCTCCGTCGGAGATCCTCGCGCGTGTCACTTGATCTCCATCGCGGAGACACCGAACCGTGGCGGGCGAGGCGCTGCGCCGTTCGGCCTTGAGAATCCGCATGAACCTGGTACGTCGGCGGCTCTGTTTGCTTTTGCTTTGCTCTGCTCCCTCGCCTCCTTACGGCGTGTTCCGCGGCTCGGTGGGTCGATCTCCGTCCCTTGCTGCCGGGAAAAGGAGTTGAGGCGGCCGCGCCGAAAGGAGAAGCGGGCGCCGCCCGCTAGCGGAAAAGAGGCCACCAAGACGCGGAAGAGAGGCAGCCTTGCGGGCCGGGCAGCGTGGCGAGGAGGTCTCGGAGGAGACCTCGGAGGAGACCTCGAGTGAGGGTGACGAGAGTCGTTGCCGGCGAGGAGAAGTCGCCGGAGGCGGTGCAGCGGCGCGACGCTGGTCGATCAGCGGGGCGGCGGCCGCGGCTCCTCCAAGAGACCGCGAGCGCGAGGTTTATCTGCGAGCGCGGGTCCCGGTCGCCTCCTCGCGGGGGTCCGGCAAAGAGGGCACGTCAGGTGCCGGTTGTTCGCTCCTCCCGGTAAGTGACTTGCGTAATTCCTCTGGTGCTGTCTTCTTCTGCAATTCCTGACCGACCGCTGTTCGCAGGGGCCTCACGTGGCCCAGGAGGGCCGAGCCCTACGCCAGCGGTGAGAACCGCCCCTCCGGTCTTGTCCGCGGGCGTCGCGGTGGTTGTCGGGGCGAGGATCGTTCGGATCGCTCCCCAGCGGTAGAACCGTCAGCGAGGACGCTGCCAGAGGGGACGCCTCTGGGCGGCTGCCGGATCTGGCCTTGGCGAAGCTTCCGTCGAGCGTGCTTCCGCCCGTCTTTGTCGATGAGCGGCGAAGTCTGCCGGCCACGCCTTCCCGTCTTTGCCCGACCGTGGAGGTCGCCGAAGTCTGTCGCCGGGAAGCATCAGGATTCGCGGCGTTTAACGCCGGCGGGGCGAGATCTACCACCCCGCCGGCAGAACGCCGCCACCGGCCCGGTCCGAGTGTCGCTGATGGGCGCACAACCGACCGCCACAGCGTTCCGTCCGGCGGGGAAATCAAGTCGGGGCGGTCGCCGATCGCCGCGCTGACTTGGCCCGGCCCTGACCCGGCCGGGGGTCCCGCGTTAGTTACGGGCGGCAGAAGCAGCGCGCGGATTGGGACGCTCTGGAGGAGGAGATGGGAAGGATCCATGCCGACCTTACCCTCGCTGTTGACGCCGTGTCCAAGGCGAGGAAGTCCATTGCTCAGGAGTCCCTTTCGGCGGTAGTAGGTTTGATGGGTATTTCTCTTGTGCATCTTTTGGCCAGAAACGGAGATCGGCCGGCGGGTACTTGCGGCGCTTGACATCCCGGCGGTGGACAAGTCAATGTTCCTCCGGCACTTACCTGGCCAAGGAGTGCCGTAGGGAAAGAGCTGCTCGACGCTCGGAGGGCGCTTGCCGCTGAGCAAGGAAAGGCTGCCTTGGCGGGTCAGCGGCTGGGAGAGGTCGCCGAAGCCTTGCGGGAGGCTCGGCGGCGTCTTGGTCGTTGGCCACCGAGGGAGAGGGCCAGGTCGTCCCTGGCGGATGCTGAAGCGGCCAAGACTTCTGCAGTCAGCGCGGCAACATCCGCCCGGGCGGAGGCCGCCCTCTATCGGAAGGAATGCGAGTCGACCCGCAGGGAGGCCGACCAGCTGTGGCTGGCGGGATCTCGCCGGGGAGCTCGTGGCGATGAAGGAGCTTGCCGACCGCGCTACGGCCGACCGGGAAGCGCGTGCCAAGGCCGAGGAGGAACTTCGCGCCAAGGAGGCTTCCGTGGCCGGTGAGTAGTTCACTCTTCCGGGAGTCACTATGGCGAGCGTCCTCTGACGTTGTTTTCATCCCTGCAGATCTGCGAAAAAGCCTTACCGACGCTACCGGAGTCGCGAAGGGCGGCGGTGGAGGCACGAGGCGGCGGTCGAGTTCTGCGACTCGGCCCTCTTGAATAAGCGGTGGCGGAGAGGATGCGGCCGACACGACGGCCCGGTGGCGGTCCTCCACGTGGGCGTCCAGGCCGTCTTCGGCCGGCTGTTCGGGCTTACCGGGCCCGATGCCATCCTGCCATGCTTGGGTGGATCCTGGCCGCGTCGGCGTCGGTGCGAAGCGGCGGTGCTTGGCGCTTCCTCGGCCTGGTCAACACCGTCTCTTATTACGACGGTGTCGACCTCGAGGCGATCGGGGCGGCGTCGGCTGCGGCCGAAGCGACGAAGAGGTCGGCAGCGTTCATGGCCGGGTCGATCCGTGCGCGCCAAGAGATTGCCCGGCGAATCTCGCCGCGCGAAATTCTCCGTCGGAAGGGGGAGGAAGATTAGTTTTCCTTCTGTTTGCTTTTTTGGCAATGTAATGAACATGACTGCCCTAGTCGAGCTCGACGCTGGGCTGTTTTTTAAGTTACTCTGCCTGTCTACCCCGTGTTTCTTTTATGAATTTGGGCAATTTTTCAACCGTAGCTACGGGGGTCCACAGGGTGCCACGAGGCGTGGCGTTGCACCAGGTTCACGCGAAGCGGCCACGGGGGGGGGGCGAGCTGCCTCGAGCGATTGCTTGGTGAAGGAGGTGTTGGGGTCGGACCACCTCCTTCGCGAAGCTTGGCGGGTTGAAATCTAACCTCCCCACTCCGACCGCTCATAGTGTTTCTTGCTCGGAGGGCTTGTTTCCCTCCATGAGTGCTACTTGAAGCCGTGGCAGCGGGGCGTAGGCCGTAGCACTGAGCCGAGGAAAATAGCCGCGAGGTAGATAACTTCGGTCGGTCGGTCACGGCTTAGGTTAGCGACCAGCGTTTTTAAATGAGGTTGGGCCCTGGGCGTAAGTTGTAGTATTCGTCGATCTATATCGAAGGCTCCGTCAGACCACCGCTCGGCCCTTCGCTCAGGTAGCCCCCTTTTTGCGCAAAGTGCTACTTGGGCCGTAGCGCGGGCGTGGGCGTAGCATTTTGGCTTTGAGGAGGTTTCCTAAGAGGAGCTCGGTCGGAGTGGTAACCGGTTATCGATTTAGGTCGCCGACCCACGAGGTCATCAAACCCAGTGGTGCGTGGGGACTGAGGGTGCGATCGCCACGCGCCGCTTGAGTTCGTGGCGATTCTTTCAAAAGGAACTTTTATGATTTGAGGATAAGGGTGGATTAACTCGCCTTGAGGACCGCGCCGATTTCGGGTCGACGCTGGCGCTTCTTCTGGCAAGTTCGCGTGACCCCAAGGCGCTTACCTCTCGCTTCCTTGCCTTGGCGACTTGGGGCGCCGTGTTCGCGTCGCGAGTTATAAAGGAGAGGCGCCAAAGCGCTGTTCGCCGCCAAAGGCTGCCACCAAACGAAGTTGCTTCGTGCGCTATGGCGGACCGCTACACACAACTTCGAGAGGAGGTGGGCGACGAACAGGCCTGGCTGCGGGTGGTGGCGGAGGTCGAGGCCGAAGCCGTGCGTGGGGATCTTGTGGCGAGTCGACATCCTTGTCGCGCGCGTTCCCATTTGTGGAGGTGAGGGCGCCCGATCCGGCGGTGGCGGCGGCGTCCGCCACGCGTCGTTCGGTTGGCTGGGCGCACACCAGGAGGAGTATCGTGCCTTTGCCGAGTAAAGGGACCTTGGCGAGTGGTTCCTTTTTTGGGTCGGGCCGGTGTTCCTCCTGTAAATGAATAAAGTGTCGCTTCGCTTCCCGTTTCTTCCTTCTTCTCTGAGGACTTTTTTGTTCTTATGATTCGCCCGTATTCGTAGTCTTTTGGGATCGCAGCGGATCCAGCGTAGGTTGGAGATGGAATTTCTTGCATTTTTTGCCGCCGAGACGACCCTTCCAACCGTAGGTTGGTTGTTCTTGTGTCAGCGGTTTTTGCAATGCGCCGTATCTTGCCGGGACCTTCGCTTTCGGGCGTGAGTCGCGATGCTTGCGGTAGGCAAAGATGGAAGAAAGAGGAAAGCACTTGGTTGTTCGAGAGGCTGCGGCCGCTTTGCTCAAGTGTTTTTCGCGTGGTACAAAAAGAAGAGAGACCGACTATGGATAGAACCTTCTCAGCTTCTCTATGTTCCAGGCGTTTGTCACGAGATTCCCTTCGGTGTCCTTGAGGCGGAAAGTGCCGGGTCGGAGGACTTCGCGATGGTGAAAGAGGCCCTCCCAAGGCGGGGAGAGCTTGTATCATCGCCAGCGGATGGACTTGGCGCGACACTAAGTCGCCGACTTGAGCAATGGCCGCGGACCCGTCGGTATGTGGTAGCGACGGCGCTGGCGATACTTTGCCGACCGTAAGACCGCGACGTCTCGAGCTTCGTCGAGTCGGTCGAGGTCATCTTGCTGTTCCTCGATTGCCCGTGCGCTGTTGTAGTTCTGCACCCTTGGTGCGCCGTACTCAAGGTCGGTCGGGAGGACAGCCTCCGCCCCGAACACCAAGAAAAAAGGAGTGAACCCGGTCGACCGGGTTGGCGTGGTTCGCAGACTCCAAAGCACGGATGGTAGCTCGGCGGCCCATCGTCCCGCGAATTTCTTCAGTCGGCTGAAGATTCGCGGCTTGAGTCCTTGGAGGATCATGCCGTTGGCTCGCTCGGCCTGTCCGTTGGCTCGGGGGTGTGCCACTGCCGCCCAGTCGACTCGGATGTTGAAGTTGTCGCAGAACTCGAGAAACTCATTTCCCGTGAACTGCGTCCCGTTGTCGGTGATGATGGAGTTGGGCACCCCGAACCGGTAGACAATGTCGCGGAAGAAGCTTGCCGCCTGCGCCGATGTGATCTTTGCCAATGGCTTTGCTTCAATCCACTTTGTGAACTTGTCTACGGCGACAAGCAAGTGAGTGAAGCCCCCGGGCGCCTTTCTGAAGGGTCCGACCAGGTCGAGCCCCAAACGCGAAGGGCCATGTGATGGGGATCGTCTGCGGGGCTTGCGAGGAAGATGTGTCTGCTGGCGAAGAATTGGCATCCTTCGCGAGTGCGGACAATCTGGTCGCATCTGCTCACGGGTCGGCGGTAGAAACCTTGTCGGAAGGCTTTTCCTACCAGGGACGCGGCGCGCATGGTGCCGCACACCGTCGTGGATGTCCTGCGAAGGTGCTTCCCTTAGTCGGTCGAACGCACGAAGGATTCGGGACGGGCTCCTCTTGTAGAGGCGCCCTCGATCGGGGCGAATGACTTAGCCCGCCGGCGGCGCGCCGAGCCTCGGTGGTATCGGCGAGGCGACCGTTTGTCAATCGATCGACAAACGATCGCCTCGGTCGGTTCGATGCTCGGGGCGCCCAAGTCCGACCAGCGAGGGCATCGGCCAGAAGATTAGTGGGGCCGCCCGCCTTTGGGGGTCGGCGGCGCCCTCGGCACTTCGGTTCCAACGGATTGATGGGCTTGAGGTTGGAAACGAAGATTCGAGGGAACCGCCCCTTTCCGGAGGCGAGGTTGGCGAGGAGTCGGCTTCACCGTTATAGCGTCGGTAGCTATGATGGAGCTCGAAACCCTTGAACTTCTCCTCAAGCTTGCGGACCTCCGAGCGATGGCGGCCATCCGAAGCGTCCACGGGGCTCGGTGGCTTTCATCACTTGGTCGACGACCAGCTTGGAGTCGCCGCGAACGTTGAGTAAATCGTGCGCCCAGTCGGTGGCGGTCGAAAGGCCGTTGACGAGGGCTTCGTGCTCGCGACATTGTTGGTGGCGTCGAAGAGTAGTCGTATGGCGTCTGGAGTTTGTTGCCGAGTGGGGAGATGATGGCGACCCCGCGCCTACCCGTTCTTGGTGTAAGACCCATCGAAGTACATCGTCGATTACTCGGGTCTTCGGCCGCGAGGACTTGCGCCTCGGTCCACTCGGCGACAAAGTCCGCCAAGACACAGGACTTGATCGCCGTCCTGAGGGCGTCACGATATGTCGAGGCCGTTGAGCTCGAGAGCCCATTTGGCGATCCTTCCGGTGCGTCGCGGTTGTGGGCGACTTCTCCGAGCGGTGAGGAGGTTACGACGGAGATGGGGTGTCGATCGAAGTAATGGGCAAGCTTCCTCTTGGTGATGAGCACCGAATACGTGAATTTCAGATCTCGAGGATATCGGATCTTTGTTTGGAGAGCACCTCGGCCGAAGTAGACCGGCCTTTGCACCTTGAGAACGGCCTTCCTCCGCTCGCTCCACAACAAGTGCGTGGCCCGGCGACCTGAGTCGTGGCGGCGATGTAGAGGAGCAAAGGCTCCTGCGACTCGAGGCGACCAGGCCGGAGGTGAGGTCGAAAGGCCTTTAGTCGACTAAAGGCTTCCCGAGCCGTTGGTCCAGAAAAATGGTCGGACTTCTTCATCGGCTTGTAAGCGGCATCCCTCGTTCGCCGGCGAGACACGGCGACTTAGTGCCGCGAGGCATCCCATCGACCTTTGAACTCCCTTGGATCGTTGATTGGCCCCATCCTTGCGATAGCGGAGATCTTATCTCGGTGGCCCGATGCCGCTGAGAGCGATGAATCCCGACAACTTGCCCTTGGGGACCCGAAGGCGCACTTCGGGGTTGAGCTTTATCGCGAAACCGTCGGAGGTTCGCAAAGTCTCCTCCAGTCGGTGGCGAGGTCATCGGCCTTCCTGGTTTGACAACGATGTCGTCGGCGTGAAGCTTCGATGTTACGGCCAATTTGGTGCGAAAAACATGCACTGCATACATCATTTGATGCGTGGCGCTGCGTTTTGAGACCAAAAGGCATCGTGGCGTAACGATGCGAGCCATACGGGGTGATGAAGGAGGTCGCGAGCTGATCGGACTCCTTCATCGCAATCTGGTGATAGCCCGAGTAGGCATCCAAAAGGAAAGGGACTCACACGGCGGTGGAGTCCACGACTGGTCGATGCGAGGCAATGGGAGCGGATCTTTCGGACGAGGCCTTGTTGAGGCTCGTGTAGTCAACGCACATTCTCCATTGCCCGACTTTTTCTTTACAAGGGCGGGATTGGCGAGCCACTCGGGGTGACGCACCTCCCTTACAAAACCGGCCAAAAGTTTGGCGATTTCTTCCCCAATGGCCCGTCGCTTCTCTTCGTCGAAGCAGCGCGGTGGCTGGCGTCGGTCTGGATCTGGTCGAATGTTCGAGGAGTGCTCGGCGACCTCGCTTCGGGACTCCTGGCATGTCCGAGGGTCTCCAAGCGAAGAGCGTCTCGGTTTGCTTGGAGGAAGTCGGCAGCGCCTTCCTATTTGGTGGTGAGGCGGCCCGATCCGCCGCGGTCTTGGTGGGATCCTCGGGATCAACAGCGACCTCCTTCGTGTCCTCCGCGGACTTGAAAGAGCTAGTCCCGACTTGCTGGAGTCGAGGCGGATCAGGGCCTTCTCCTGGAGCTGGCGAGCTCGGCGAGCGAGGACGAGAGCCGGCTTCATTTGCCGCTCATGATTGTAGGCGAGCTGGAAAGATGTGGCCACGGTGATGACTCCTTGCGGCCCTGGCATCTTCAGCTTGAGGTAGGTGTAATTGGGGACCGCCATGAACTTCGCGTAGCATGGTCGTCCCAGAATGGCGTGGTAGGAGCCGGGGAAGTCCACAACCTCGAAAGTGAGGCTCTCGGTGCGGAAGTTGTCCGGGCTCCCTGAAGGACCATGTGGAGGTCCATCCATGTTTGTGATGAGTATTTGACTTTATTTGAGCAAGGTGTGCTCAGGCTTGAGTTTGATTTGACTCGGTATTGCATGTTTCAATTAATGATAATTGTGGACTAACATGCAGGAAGAAAAGGTATGTGCATTGTGGTATGTGCAAAATGGTTTGTTCCTTGTGGTACAGGTTCCTGAGGCAGCTATGGTCGTTGGTGAGTACCGACTAGGTTGGGAGAACCGAGGTCGGAGCGGTCGAGGATGCCGACGAGATGGTTGGGCTCAAACCAGTTCACTTGGACGTCATGGAAATGGACTTGAGGTGGCTCAAGGTTTCGGTTCGGGTTGGAGGCTCGAAGAGGAGGAAAGCTGGCGGTCAAGTCCGGCGGATGAAGGCCCGTTGCATCGGGTTGATCGGGTTTTGTTTAAAACCCATGTATGGCCAATGTGGCCCATGTAAAGCCCATGTGTGGGTTGAAATGAGAGGGTTAATCCTAGCCCTTGGTGGAGTGCCCTAGGGTTTGGGACTCATCCAAGGGTGGTAGGTGGCCTAGAGTAGTATAAATAGAGGGAGGGGTGTCCTCCCTCACTTGAAGGTTTGAGTTGCTCCTTTGAGCTTTGCCCACATGAAGTGAGGCTTTGTAAACCTTCCAACCAGAAAATACAAAGATTTTCTTTACATTTTTGTGAATTTAAATTCGCATTTACATTATGTCTTTACTTTACATAATTTAAATTCAGCATTTACTTTCCGCATGTAAATTCTAATTTACTTTCTGTAATTTGGATTTGCCCCTCTCCTTCTAAATGCTGTTGATCAAGGAGGTCTTGAGGGTGCTCATTTGGTTTTACATCTTTCTTGCACCCTAGGATAGACTAGAGATCAAGTTTCTATCAAGATTGCAAATCTGTCCTGAACTTGTTCTTAGCAGTCAGTCTTTGATTTTTAGAAAAATATAGAAAAATCTTTCTAGATTGATTCTTGTTGGAGAAGGTGCTTGACTCATATACCCATCTGTGGAAAAATTTTGGAGTCCACTGGATGCACCATTTGGGAGCTGTGAGGTGAAAACCGAGCCCCAAATTTCCTGATTGAAAATCCTGACTGTTCGTAGTTCTTGATTTTTCCTGATTTTTGTAGAAGGATTTTGGTGGTGATTTTTGGTGGAGTGCTTCACGACTCAACAGATCACAGGCTGAAAAATTCCCAAAATTTTTGGAGCAACAGAAGTCCACCATCCACCTGCTCTAATTGAGGACAATTCCTGAAAATCTGCTTTTGCTTTTTCTAAAAGAGGCTTTTGTGTTTTGGCTTGATCTCTTTTAGAAAAGAAGTATTTGAATTGATTCCTCTTTGTTTTGGACACTTGACAACCAGAATTTGTGATTTAAATATCCCTCACATGATTCATGGTTCCCATCCATGTAAGCTAGGGATACACATAGTTGTCAAGTTGTTCCGATTTTTATGGTTTCGCGATTTTAAGGAGCATCGGTTTTCTTTGCGGGATTGTTTGGAGTACGTTGAGTAGGGGATTTTTTTATTTGGGATCATTCACCCCCCTCTGATCGCCATCTCGGTCTTTCACTCCCAAAGGTGACGGGCAGGCCGACCTGCCCGAGGGGGTGGGCCTGTTGGCCTGGTACGACGCCATGGAAGGGCGCCTTGCTCGGCCGGAGGCGGGCGAGGACCCCAGGGCATCCAGGGTCTCAACATACATGATGTTGAGGCTGCTGCCGCCGCCCATGAGTACCTTGGTCGGTAACCGTCCCCACGATGGGGTCGGCGACGAGCGGATAAGCGTCCGGTGCGGGATGTGGTCGGGTGGTCGGTCCGGTCGAAAGCGTCGGGCACTCGACCACCTCAAGTAGGTGAGCACGGCGGGAGTAGCCGTGTGGACCTCTCGGTGGGCGAAGCCGGTAGTCGCTTGTCGGCGTAGCACTCCGCCCCTCCGAAGATCATGACAGGCGGCCGTCGAGTTGCGGGAACTCATCGGTGGCTCATCGCCACTTTGTCCGGCGTCGGGCGTCGGGTCGCGCTTCTTCCTTACCCCGCGGACGTCGTGGGGTTTCCGGAAGAGAAACCGCCAGGACTTCGCGATCCGATACTTGTGCTTGGCGGGATAATCGTGGTTCGCACGGACTATCCATCAACTTCTCGAATCGGTCCGGCTGCCGCCGAGCTCGCTGTGGCGGTCGGTCGGCGGCGGCGACCATTCGACCTTTCGCGACCCCTGCTTCCCCTTCCGCTTCCTTTTGTCCGGCGGTCGGAGGGCGCCGCCCCAGGTCGGGCTGTCTTGTGGGCCGTCTTCCTTTCGAAGATGGCCCCCACGGCCTCTCGCCGGAGGCGTGGTTGGTGGCGATGTCGAGGAGCTCTTTGGTGGTCCGGCTTCGCCTGACCAGCCTTGTGGACGAGCCTCGCCGCGTGGTGCCGTAGATGAATGCCCGACGACGTCGGCGTCGCGGATGTCGAGGAGCTCATTGCACCGCTTTGGAGAAGCGGCGGATGTAGTCCCGGAGGGTCTCCATTTCGCTTGCAGCTTTTCAGTCCCATGAGTTGCGGGCGTTTGTAGGTGCCACGGAAATTTCCGACGAAAGGTTCGTCGGTCGGTCCAGTGCCGATGGTATCTGCGCAGGTACTCGAGCCATGCTCGAGCCGAGTCCGCAAGATAGATGGGGAGGTCTTGGATAACGAAGGAGTCGTCTGTCGCTCCCCAGCTCGACAGCGAGCGGTAGTCTTCTAACCGGACATCAGTTGGTAGCCCCGTGTACTTGGCTATGTTGGTCGGAGCCGGAATCGGCCGGAAGTCGGCGTTGCGGATGCGGCGGAGTGAGCAGCCACGCCCAGGACCGTCGAGTCCTGGGTCGGGATGGTTCGTCGCCGCTTCTCGGCGACTTGCGAGGGTGCCGCAGCGTCGGTAGCTCTTCTTCGCGCCTCGAGGGTGGTGCGGAGATCGTACTTGTCCCCAGGCGATGGCGCACCGGTGTCACGATGCCTGGGGAGTTCGTGAAGCGGGCCGTCTTGGTGAGCTCCGCCGCCTGTGAGAGAGTGGCCCAGCGGCCGAGGTGGCGCCCGTTCGGCGGGAGCTAGAACCACTGGGCGTCTTTGAGCGACAACCACGCTCTACCGATCCGGAGGTTACGGTAGGTGGCCTTGGCTTCAGGCTCCGTTGGCTCAGGCAGCCCTCGGGCGGCATTGCCGCGGCGGCAATGTTACGGTTGGCGTGAGGGAAGAAGCGGAAGGCGTTCGCTTCCTCGACCAATTCTTGATGCACACGGCCTTGTGGCGCGCTGCCGGAGGTCGTGGTGGGCTAGGCCGACGGCGCTCGATTCGGCCTGGAGCTTATCGAGCTCGGCCTTTCGGGCTTCTAACTCCTCATGGCCGCCGCCGGAGGTCAGCCGTTGTAGGTGCTTGTCGTCGTCTTCCCGCCGGATTCCTCCGCCCGCGCGTCGCGAGGAGGAGGGTCCCGATGGTAATGTGGGGTGGAGGATGGCTCACGCCGCACTGTCATATTGCACTTCAGCGGTGTAGGCCCTTCGAGGCACACTCATTGTCGGAGCTAGAGCCGTGGTGGAGGAATCCGCCAACAGGTCGTGGAGGAAGCCGTGGCAGAATCGGCCATGGCCACGAAGTTGTGAGCTCGTGGAGGGTGGTTCCGCCGCTCGCCGCGATCGCGTGGCGGTGTCGCCGGGAGCAATGCCGGCGGCGACGCGCCCGCCAGCGGCTTCTTGCGCGAGGCCTCGAGGCCGAGGTTCTTGAGGACGTCGGCAATCGCATCCAGGCTCATGCGGGCGTCGGTCCAGGCAGCGGCGAGGGCGAGACAAGCTCCCCGCCGTAGTGACGATGAAATCGAGAGCGCGAAGCGGATCGGCCCTCGACATCGCGAAACGTAGTGGGAGGAAGCCATCGAGGAGGAGAATGGGAGCCGAAGATGAGGATGTCGGTGAAGACGCGCGAGAGCCCCTACAGCGCGCTAACTGCCGGTGTTTCGTGCACCGCAATACGAATTTATGGTCGGATGGGTCGCGCTCCCTCTCCCGAATGGTCGACTCAAGGAGTCGAAGGTGTATCTTGGTTCGGGCCGAATGTCCCTACTCCAGTTCAGGCGGTGTGAATGTATTGATCTTTGGGAGACGAACAAGGGGTGTGCGAGGTAGGCGAGGCGATCGGTACAGTCCGAACCCCTTGAGGTTTTCGCTAGGGAGTTGAGGCTACTAGGAGACTGTTTTCTCTTTTCTCCGCGCCCCTCCCTCTCGGGCCCTGCCTCTCCTTATATAGATGGAGGAGGCAGGTTACACGGGAGTCGGGAAGACTACGAGGAGAGGGGTCTTCACGTCTTGAGGTCTGGCTTCTGTCTTGTCCGGCCAACCCCTGCCCGTCGAGCGGGGTTGGTGGCTCTGTGGCGTCTGATCTTGCGTAATCTTTGTCGAGGGTGGCGTGTTGCGTGGTGCTCTTGTCGGCCTCGGTGGCTTTAATGGCGCTTGACTTTGCTTTGGCCTCGGAGTGGGCGTACTCCTCTGCGGTGTCTTGAGCGACGGATCGGGGCTTGACTTCTTGGTGGCTCTTCCGACGCCTTGGGAAGGAGCCGCCTACCCGTGACGGATGTCGAGGACGCTGCGCACATGGCAGCCGCCTGACACTGGCGTGGGCCCTGCTGGCTCGTGCGCAGGTGGAGCTTGAGCTTCGATATTAGGCGGTCGGCGCGTGCCGCTCGCTTCAGGCTGAGTCCGCCGACCGTCAGAGTCGGCCCGCCTGGTCGGGGCTCGTTCCTTGCGGCCCAAGTACCTTTCGGTGGTGCCGGGCCTCCGCCGTGATAGGTCAGCCCGTTCGTGCTTCCGGGCTGATGGGGGTACCCATGGTATGGGTACTCGTCAAATAGCCCTAGTCCTGCCTTTCCTGGTATTGCTAGTGTTCTTGCTGGAGAGAATGAAAACCTTACAGCCTCTCGAACCCGCTCTCCCATGCACCCCAGCTCCCTTTTATACTTGGGCTGCCGGAGGCGCATGGGAGGCTTACACTGCAAGCCATACTCATTACACTGCCACGGGCGCATTTAATGCGCCTGTCACTATCCTGACGCCTCATTAAATGTTTGCCGTAGCCGTTTACACTCCTGCCTCGGCTTCCACGCCCACCAACGCCGCTCGTTTCGTCAGGGGATGAGGTGCCGCCGTGACGTCTCCCGCAATTATGACGCGCCTGGGGAAGGCGCGCCGCCACACTGTGGCCTCTACGCTTCGGCATTTAATGCGCTCGATTCGCATTAAACACCCTTGATCTCATCAGGACCATCCTGGGGATGGTGCGCCAGTGGCCAAGACTGTATGCCATGTGTCCACTGGGCGACCACCTTCTTTGGCGCCAGTGCTCAGAGCTGTCGCCACGTGTCCATTGGCGACCACCTTCTTTGGCGCCAGCGCTGGCCTGTACACCACATGTCCGCTGAGCGACCGCCTCGCTGGGCGCCCAGCGGCCTGGCCTGTACGCCACGTGTCCGCTGGGCGACCACCTTGCTAAGCGCCCAGTGGCCGGGCCTGCACGCCACGTGTCCGTTGGGCGACCACCTCGCCTGGCGCCATGGCGGGCTCAGACGCCACGTGTCCCCTGGGCGTCCACCTTTGGGCTCTTTCTCCTGCCGTGGCGGTGGGCCCAGGCATGCCCTGACCATCAGTTGACCGCTTTTTAGGGCGGGGGAGCGGGTACCTTGGTGTAGAATACGCCGACAGCATGCATTGGCGTTTAATTGTTTATTTGCAAATTCGTTGCGCGAATAAATGGAGGCTTATGAGTTCGGATCCTAAGAGCATGTGACTTGCACCGTGGTTTTTGCAAGCTAATTTAGTCGTGGTTTGACCATCACATGGCTAAGAGGATTAATCTTATAGATTCCGAGATTTATTTGCTTAATACGTTTTTGTAAATTTATCTTGAATGGTTTGCAAAATGTGTTCTCGCAAATTTGGCTGGAGTTTGGTTGAAATTCATTGAGCATGAGTTGAGTTGTTGCAAATGTGTTTTTGCAAGTAAGTGTGATCATGTGATTGATCACTATTTGGCTCAAAGAATTGTTGTTGAGTTTTGGAAAAAATATTTTATTGAAAATCCTATTTTTCTCCTAAGGCTGAAGCTATTGCCCATATAGGGCTGGTAGTACCGCTGGGCCGATACTACTGGGCGTTCAACGCCGGTACTCATTTTCCAGAAGAGGATGTTTTCTGGTGGATTTGAGTCCTGCAGTACCGCCAGTGGGGATAGTACTGCCGCTCGAGCGACACTACCGGGTTTGTGCCAACTAGTCATTAGCCGACTGTTGGGCTAAGGCCGACGCTACCACGGCTATAAGGCTGGTAGTGCCGGTTGTGCTGATTTTTGTTGGATTTTGTCCCTAATGGTTGTATTTCGTGTGGGGGCTATAAAAGGACTCCTTTGGGGATGTTGGCTGTTTGATGGGCTTATAGTAGTTGCCTTGGCTTTACTCTTGAGTGTTTATGGAGGTGGTTGCATGTGTTGCACACCTAAATTTAGTTTTGAGCAAAGAGTGAGACTAGATTGCATGTGTTGCATCGAGAGTGGATTGAGAGGAACCTAGTGCATGTGTTGCACTTAGGTGGTCACCAAAAACGCATGTGTTGCACTAAGTGAAGTTCAAGTGGAGTTCTTGACCTATTACTCTTGGTGGTTGCCGCCACCTAGACGACGTTGGAGCGTTGTGCGCGGGAGCTGTTAAGCATTGTAAGAAGCTCCGGCGAAGTTTGTGAAAGTTGGAGCTTAGCTTACCCGAAGGGGTGAAAAGCTACCACAAGTGAATTCGAGGCAGGTGCTCAAGTGCAGTGCTGGTTCAAACTGAGTTGGACTTTTGCCTCAACATGGATTAGGGGAGACCGGCAAGTCTCCGAACACCATGGTAAAAAAAATTGGTGTGTCTTCTTGTGTCTCTTGCTTTACATTCTTGCAATTCTTATTCATATCACTTATTTGTGTAGAATTGCAAATTCTTGATTAGAGATATAATTTAGTTAATGCACTGGTGAGCCTAGTTGATTTAGATCTTAATTGTCAAAATCTTAGTTTATGACTTCCGCATATTTACTTGTTAGGTTTTGACACAGGGTTGATTAGGGCGTATCTCGATTAGTCGCCAATAGAGATTTTTAGAAACACCTATTTACCCCCCTCTAGACGCATCCTCGACCCTACATTGTCACCGTGCCCCGTGTGCACCTCCGCGAGCCAGACCACTGCACACACTCCCGATGCCGCGCGCCCAAGGGAGGCATTGCTCGTTTCAGTGTCGGGAGATTTTCGGATATCCGATTGGATTATTTTTGGAAATATCCGATAATATTCTCGGTAAAATATCCGACTTCGATAGTCCCGAATTCGATGCTGAATCCGAATCCAAATATCCGAAACCGAATTCGAATTCAAAAAATATCCGATCTGACTAGCTAAATCCGATCCGAACATATTGGATCGGTCGGCATATATGAGAGCCGATTGCATGCCTAGTTTGGCAGCTGTTGCGGGCATGTGCAGGCTGACTGCTACCCATCCTACTGTCATCCCGATATCATATACTCTACATTACATTTTTCACTAAAAAAATAATGCTACAATTTCGCGTTTTTGCTCTGTCACTAGTCACTATATTCTTGCTTCTTGCTAAACACCTTGTTTCTCATTTTATTCTGTTTGACTTACCTTTATACAAGTGCAAATTTCTTTTCTTTCTCTCTCTCTCTTGTGAGCATTGAGGCGCCTATCTTCCAAAGCATGTTCAACTCCGATTCCTGAACCAGACAGCACCCGACCAAATGGTCCAGGCTCTAGCGGACTGGCGCGCAAGTGAAGAGGACAAAAACAATCTCAGTTCGGCCTAATGTTCAGAAGCCGCTCTTCGGCATGCAGCGAATAGTGACCGGACAGCCCAGTTTTAAGAGTAATCTCTTAAGACGCAGCCCTATAATTCGGACGTATTTCCTTTGTCTCACAAAGAGTGTATTTCTAATGTTCAAAATTTATCCTACAAAGAGTGTATTTTTAGTCTATAAGATCCAGCTGTAAGTGTATGCATGCTCATTTAAGTGTCTGTGGAAACCGAAGCACCAGTATACTTATGTATGGAGTAATGATGATCACATTAGTCATTTACCTTGCATACTAATCTGTTTTAAAAATTCTAAAAATACACTCTTCGTGAAACAGAGGAGTAAATATCAACCACGGCCCAAAACTCGACACATTTTCAGGCTCAGTCGGTCTGGCCCATGGTTCTCCACGAAGCCGTCGCCTGCCTGCTCGTGTCGTCTCCGCTCCTCTAGAGCCTTCTCCTCCCTTCCGTCCCAACCTAAACCCTTCATAAGCCCGCAAGAACCCAACCCACCTGCCCACCGGAAAGGAAGGAGAGAGAGAGAGAGAGAGAGATGTCGGCGGACGATCTGCGGCTGGACATGGAGGAGTTGCAGCGGCTGGAGGGCCTCGCTAAGCGCCCCCGCGTCCTCTCCCTCCTCGCCAACGAGATCCACAGCGTCGACGCCAAGGTTGCCTTTCTTCTTCGTCTTCCTCTTCGTCTTCGTCTTCTTCTCACGTTTTCTGCCCATCGATTCCTTTCGGAGTTTCGGTGCGTGGTTGTATTCGGATTTCTTCTGTGCTGATGTTTGTTTACTGATAGTTGGCCAAAGCGACTGCGACGGCACCTGCGCCTCAGGCGGTCGCCGCGGCTTCGGCGCCTGCGGCGGCGGCCCCCGCTGGTGTGAGTTACGTCACGTTGGGGTCGTTCAGCTGGGACCAGGATAACGAGAAGATCAGGGTACGTTGCTCCTAGAAATGAAGCATTTCTTGTAGTTTGTTGGCAACACTGCAGTGCTGATTAATCCCTCTAATCTACTTATGCTTTAGAATTTAGCCCATCTGGGCTCAGTATTCCAGAAGTTCGTAAAACAATTGCCTTGTTAAATCTTGGTGTTTAACTAGGGGCAGTTTTTATCCAGAAATTAGAACCAACTGTTGGAAGATAGCATTGGCTAATGAATTATAGTGAAACACACAAACATGATTGCGGTGGCTGTGAACCAATAGTTTTATTCTGAAAGATCTTGTGTTGCAGAAGAACAATTAGAAACATGAAAAGAGATTTCTTGAATTGGTACTGGGTTCATTTTGCCCACCTATAGAAATGTTCATTTCCTTTTTTTCTTCTTCTGTTTTCTTAATAGCAATTTCCGACCAGAACAACTTGTGCCGTTATGCTTGGCATTAAGCTAGAACCCACAATGTTGTATCCTGGTACACTTTATATGATGTGTTCAATCAGTTCTGTCATTCCTAAGGTCATCAGTGGCTGGTGAAAACTGAGTATAATTGGTGAATTTTAAAGTTCTTTCCTCATATTAGTTAACTCCTATGCATTTAAATCTAAAGATTTCTCGTGTAAGCATTTAGATGACAGTCTGCCTTTGTGTTTTGTCTACCTTCAGATTTATGTATTCCTTGAGGGTGTGGAGCAAGAGAAGGTGGAGACTACTTTTAAGCCGATGTCAGTAGATATTAAGTTCCATGATGTTAAAGGCAAGAACTATCGGTGTGCCATACCAAAACTGAACAAAGAAATAGTTCCTGAGAAATCTAAGGTTGTGGTCAAGCCTACAAAGATTGTTATTACCCTTTACAAAGCTTCTAAAAGCAACTGGTTGGACCTGCACTTCAAGGAAGACAAGGTAATCGTTCTATCTGTTAGTTTGATTTGTAAATTGTAATGCTCAACAATCGGCATTTTTTGAATTTATTGCAACCCCAACCTCCAAAGACTTGTTTAAAAAAAATGCCACCAAAGAGCATGCTTCTGACCGGTATCAGATTCTCTGGGTATTTAATTTAATGTACTGATAATGTCCTAAGTGATGACCAGAAAATCCATGGGAAGACTTCAGTTGATAGCAACAATCTGAAACGACATCCTAAACATTTTTGTCTTTATTTCTTACAAAATACAGCTAACACGAATAAATGCTGCTATGCTACTTCTATCCTTGGCCATACGGATTTTGAACCATTTGTACTTTACTTCTATATTTTTCTGCACTTTTTAGATGTTGGTGATGTTAGATGAAAAGAAGTGCAAGTGAGAATGGTTAATTGTATTGCAATACCCCAAAGGGCAAATATATAGAGTACATGGCACACATATAAGACAACCCTAGAATACTAGGAAATACCACAAATACCCTTAACAAGTCGAAGGGCCTGACAAAAAAGTGGCATAGGAAGAAATCGGTCACTTGTGAGTTATGAATAGATAGACCCCTTCGTAAAATGACACCAGTATGCTGACAAACGAATTGTTCCAGATGTCTGTGCCTACTTTCACGACACTGTTGCTGGTTACAAAATGGCATTTGTTCAGTCTTTTGTGTGAAAACTAAATTGCTGATCTGAGTCATAAGCCTGTCTGTACAAATCCTGAAACTTGGTCAATATTAATTTACTATAGCACTGCCCTTAAAGATAGTTGTCTAACATCAATTATGTTACTACTGGATCTAAATAGATGGGCTAACTTTACTTTGCTGATAGTTCAAGCCAAGCATGGATAAAGAGAAGGATCCAATGTCAGGAATTATGGATTTAATGAAGGTAAATTTTCTCTTCATTCTCTCATCTGAATCTGTTAATCAATAAGTACTGCAAGCCTGCTCTGACACGATGGGCTATTTTCATGTGCAGAACATGTATGAGGAAGGCGACGCAGATATGAAGCGCACAATTGCCAAAGCGTGGTCTGACGCCAGATCTGGGAAGACAGCAGATTCAGTGAGAGGTTTACCTTAAGTTGGTTGTTTGGCTGCCAAGAACTTTTAATGAGCTGACCTCGTACAGTCGAGTGTGTGATTGAGAGTAGTAAGCTGTTATGAGAATCCGTAGCGCGTGGTTGAGACAGCATTTACCTCCAGTGTGTGTTTGATACGAATGCCTGTCTTGTAGGTGCTGGACTGTCTTATTTTGCATGTAACCAACTGAAAATTGGTTACGCTGAGCCTATTTCCATCTTTCCTTTCAGTTTTTCAAAAAAAAAATGAATGCTTGTTTGTGTGCTACGGGCTTTTGCTGCAGAATTTTTGTAACAACGATGAGTGGTGCTGACTTACTGTAATGCCTTCCTCGATAGGAGATCGTCAGCGGCAGAGTTGCAATTCAACGTCGACGGCCGCTTGCGGTGCGGCCTGTCATGCCATGTTTGCGGTTTGCGCACTCACTCACCATGGTTAGCATCTCCAATAGTTCTCAAAACTTATTCTCAAAATCATTTCTTAAAAACAAATGAAAAAATTACCGCTCTAACAGCTATCCTATCGGAATCTCAATATCTTTGCATGCCCAAAAACTTTCGCCGAATTGGACAGATATTGGACGTTCGTGTGTTTTTCAATCACTATTTTTTTTGGTGGGGTGGGGGGGGGGGGGAAGGAGGGATGGAAACGGTTAAAGAATAGTCTTTTTTAAAGGCTCAAAAACTTTAGGAAGCTTCTAATCCAGGGTTATTGGGAATCCAATTATAGAAAATTATTGGAGATGCTCTTAGGTTGAACCCAAGGATAGCTTGGAAAACCAGGCCTTTACGAGCCCTGAACAGTGCAGCCTGCATTCGATTTAGGCCTTTATATTGGATCGATTTCCAATCAAGGTCTGAACTCTTCTTCGCACATAGAACACGCGAAAACTGCCTCTACATATATGGATGAACCCCTCCGATCTTTTTGATAGAGACGTACATAGCACACCCCCTTGGGATGGCTACAGACCTAAATAAACCTCTAAATATCCAAAGAGACCGTCTTCCAGACCATACTGGAGAGAGCTTTAGGAGTTTGTACTTACGACGCATGATGCAGCTGGAAAATGTGGTCCATTTGTTCTGCCTCCGGCTACATCAAGCATTGGCGTCGGAAGGCGACGTGACGCCACCGCCATTCGCGTGGCTGGCCGCGTGCGCAAGTGTGGGAGGCTTACGGGTGACTGATCATGGCGAGCGGTCACCGGCGCGCTCGGGCCAGGCGATGCCGCGGCTGCCACGGTGGATGGCAAACAGTGAAGCTGAGGAGCGATGGTCCCCGCGGATGGGGGACGGCGCAGGCGGCGGCAGGTCGGCTTGGTGTGCATCGTGGTGCCGCACGTCCAAACCGTACGAGGCAGGCGATCGCGGCGTGCGAGTCGAGCGCCGATCCCGCAGGCGGCAATCATCTGCGTGACGGTGCGGCGTGGCTCTCGCCGAGAGCTCCGGGGCGAAGTCGCGAACCACGGCGTCGTGAGGGAAGTCGTGCCCGTGTTGCCAGAGCATGCTGGAAGTTGGTGCTTGCTCACGGGAGAACGGCGGGGAAAAACATCGCATCGAACCAGACGAGCATTTTCTCGCCCTGTGGGTCAGTGACTCCAGTATCTTTACTATTCTAAAGCACGAGTTGGTGGCAGTGGTCCATTCTACATTTTCCCGCTTAATTTTGAATTTTGAAATGGAACAAAATACCAATTAAGCCATACACAAGAAACGATACTGCTTTCATTAGCCAGCTTTCACATCTCTATCTCTACTATTCTAAAGAAAGACTTCGCCAGCTGGTCTGCTCTTCCCACGCCATTAATCGCCGCTTATCATTGCCCTCGCTTAATTGCCCTACGCAGTTAAAACAAAGCCGCTGCTTTAATTAGCCAGCCTTCGCAAGAAACGGGTTACAAGATAGATGTTCGATCTTGTAAAATATTTTTTTTTTTTTATTTTTAATCTTTATTTTTCAAGTATCAATTTTGTTTTTCGTGAAGAACGACGCATGTAATTAGTATATATATATATATATATATATATATATATATATATATATATATAGACACACACATATAAAAATTACTTTTACTCCCGGAGTAATTACTCCCATCTCTCAAATACCTCTCAAACGAACTTGAAATACTCATTTATCACTGATACACTCATATACTAATTATAAGATATTCCAACGAGATCCACATTTAAAAATTGCAAGGGAGTGTATAGTTTTTAAATTTATTTTGCAAATACCTTCATATACGCATATAAAAATAATACGTCTAAAAAAGTGTACATACCACCACTAAAAATGTAAATACAATCTGTATTTTCGCTTATATACTTATATATTACACGACATACTCTTCGTGATTGTGAGACACGGCGATGTATATATCATCTACTCCATTTGTTGTCCAAATCAATTCATCGCATCAGCTCGATTACGTGTTTCGCGTGTGGACGCAGAAAAAAAGGAAACAAAACAAGAAGAAGAAAAAGTCGCACGCTATATTCGCGTCCTGCTCTGCCAGGAACTCGCCAAAACTTAGTCACTGCTGCTGTCTTTGCCAACCGATTGATCCATCCAAAAGACAATTCTCCAGTCGCCCTTCCACGAAAGCCAACAACTAATAACCCAATCCATGCACGCAAGCTAATCGCATCAGCACCAAATAGTTGACTCGTCAGAAACTGATCATCCGAGCTATGGTACGAGATTCGATTCGAGTTCTGATTTGCTTTTTTTTTTTGGTAATTTTTACCGTGAACACGATCCTTGTAACCTAAACTGGTTCGACAAATTCGATTCGCGATTCGTGAATTGACCCCAGAAGAGATTAGGAAACTAAAACCAAGAATTATATCTAACTCCTGAAACCATCTCATCTAGAAGTAAACAAAGAACCAGATGATCATGGCAAGCACCCATCGAAACACCCACTGATTGATCGATTCGTTAATGAACAATATCGCAACGAACCCTTCAGTTACAACTTACAAAATACACTCGATTGATTGGCATCATCAAGAACAAGAAGACATAAAAAGGCCAAAGAAAAAAAAACAGGAATGAGAAATAAGGACGTGTATATGATCTGTACTGATCATGTATGATCAAGCATCAAAGGAAAAGAAACCCAAAAAGAGGGGGAAAAGAACTTTCTTCTTGCAGCTCTGCTTTGTTTGTTAGCTTAGGGGACCAGCCGTGGACGAGTGCAGGTACCTGTCCTGAGCCACTTGAAGCTCTTGCGGAAGGAGCCCTTCACCTTGCCCTCCACGGCGTAGGCCTTGTACGCCGCCACCCGCCGCTTCCGCTCCATGTCCGGATCTCCCAGAGCCAGCCACTGCCGCTTGACTTGCTCTTCTTCCTCCCTGCCGCTACCCTGACGCCGTGCCCGCCGTACTCGTACTGGTACTGGTACGACGAGCCGCCGCCGTGGGAGTAGGACCGGAAGTCCGGCCGCGCGCCGGTGTAGGGCTCGATCTGCATGCGCCCGCCGGCGTACGACTTGGAGCGGTAGCCGCCGTCCATGGCAGCAGCAGCTGGAACTCTCCTCCCCCCTTACGATGGTTTCTTCTTTCTTGGTGTCGAGGCAGGGGAGAGTAGGAGGCGAGGAGCCAGGAACAGAGGGGCAGGAGGAGAAGGGGAGTCAACTTGTACAGAGCTTTGTGATGGTTGGGAAAATAAACCGAGGGCTTTTTTTTAAGGGACAAGAAGTACATAACTTACGTATATTTTATACTAGTTACATGTCCGTGCGTTGCTACGAAAAATAAAATTGATAATGAAAAATAAAAATAAAAAAATTATTTCATAAAATCAAACATCAATCTTTAACGCTGCTTACGTAAGTTCTGGCTTAATTAAAGAACGCTGCTTTAGCAGAAAAGATTAAGCTGCATTAACGACGCGAAGAACGGACCATCGCCTATCTGTCGCTGCTTTAATAGTAGAGATATATTTTATGTACGCACACGCTATATCTCTACTATTATAAAGCAATAAATGGCAGTAGTGAGCAGTTCTACCCACGCCATTAATTGCCCTGGCTTAATTGCTCCTACTTAATCGCCTTCGCTTAATTGCCTCACGCGAAAAACGGTTGCTTTAATTAGCCGCCTGCAAGAAACGAAACGTTAAAGATAGATATTTGATTTTGTGAAATATTTTTTTTATTTTTTAATCTTTATTTTTCGTTATCAATTTTGTTTTTCGTAGCAATGCACGGGCACGTAACTAGTATAATGTTAATAATCTATGTATTATTTTGATTTCAGATTTGAATATGAAACATAATTCCAAAATAATCAGACACAGCAAACTAGACAGAAGATACCACATATTTCTGAAAACTAGATCTAGAGAAGATATGTATGAGATTAACAGAGGGAAGAATTCTTACGACGGGCTTGACGACGAAAAGGAAACAGCGCAGTAGTGACCGGCCGTAGATGAAGTAGTCGACGAAGAGGAATCTCGAGCGGTCGCGCAGTTACGCTGCCCAGAAACCTTATTGCCGCCTCCGTGCAGGTTCTCGCTGCGGCAACGGTTCGGAGATCCCGCTCTCCTTGCCTCGCGGTGCACGCCGAGAGGAAGGTCGGTGAAAAACGAGCAGCACGAAGACGCAACACAAGTCACAGTGGATGAACGCGAGTGCCAGAGCAAAAAACTCACATTCAGTCTAGACGTCTCCAGATTTTATAGCCTCACATCAGTAATGGTCAACACCATTATACGCTAGTAACTGCTGTCATCAAATTACTGTTTCTATTGGAAATTGACGCCATTATCATGGCTGTTTCAATTCTCAGTGAATGACCGTATTAATTCACTAATAATAGAGAGAAACCAAAATATAAAAGGGTTTAAACATACCAGGATTTAATCCACTGCACGGCGAAAAATACGTTGTAATTCGCGAAATACACGCGCGCGCGTGCGTGTGACTTTAGCCATGCTCCTCACCCTCCATATGCCTCATTACAAGGCATGGTGGGAGCTCTCCTTTTTAAATTGGTATCCTCCTCTCTCAATTAGCAATATGGTACTATTCTTTGTAGCTTTGGTATTAAAGATAAATGAGCCACTTGGGCCTTATTTCTAACCTATAATGTGTGAAGCACAAGGAACTAGACATCTGCATCGACGACGCGAAGCTGCTTCTTCTTCTTCTTCTTCTTTTGACAAATCGACGACGCTAAGCTGATAAGCTAAAGTAAGTCGACCTGATAGGCGGGTCATATTCCATTCCATATGCCAAAGATTTTTTTTTTTCATCATACAACTTAGTCATTGAATCCGTATTGATTATTTTTGGGGGTAAGATCATAACGAACTGGTAATTTCAGTCTGGCCGAACAGAGCTGCCGCAGCAACATCCATGCGCAATGATCGCTTCACAACTTCAATCAATTTAATGCAGCTAAATATAGGAAACTGCAGCAACATTTTTTGCATCCTGCTAGGAGGCCTCATCAGTAGGAGGATAAAAATAACGGTGCAAACAAGGCCATTTTGATACCATCAGAACTCATCACCATGTGATCAAACTGATAGTTCTGGGGCAAGATAGCTTTGTTCTGGTTGCATGGTCAAATGCACCATTCAACATGAATCCACCCAACAAACCTGAGGAAGTAAAAGAAAGTTAAAAATCTCAGTTTTATATTAAACAGTTGATTGGATTAGGCAGGTTTTCATGCAAAGATAACCTGATCACGCTTGCGCTTAACAAAGAACCTGGCTCCCATAGTCCTGGTTAAACTTTTCATAGCGATGTGCATGGAGATGCGCTGATGGCCGTGTATTCCTCAAAGCAAGTTCAATGTCTCCAGGTTTGAGAGGACCAACCTCAGGCAGTTCTGCACCCCAAAAAAACACACACACAAATATGTAATATGTTGATTCTATCTGTAACCATAGGTGGAAGATATTATTTTTCAGGTTTCAACTTAGGTCATAATATTTCACAGAAAAGTACAGAAGAATTTTTACTATAATCGACAAATCAAAACTAACCTTCCTCTGGCACCAACTCTTCACTGGCTTCAAGAATTGACATAAGACGTCTTAGTGGTTGCATGGCAGCTTCTTTGCACACAAGACGAATATCTGAACCAGAGTACCCTTCAGTCTTCTCAACTAGAATATCATATGGGACCTCCAGCTTTGAGATAGTCCAGGGCAAAAGTTCCTCAAACATGGCATGCCTTGCTTCAGCCTCAGGAAGTGGTACAAGAATCTGACAACAAATACCAAAACAACTACAATTAATTATCAAATACTCCCTCCAGTCTTCAAAAAGCTGACGTTTTGGACATTGACACGGTCTTCAAAACACAACTTTGACCACTAAGTTTTATTATAATATATTTATAAAACTCAATAAAATTATAATATTCTGAAAGTACTTCTCGAGACAAGTCTACACATAATTTTCATGTATCCAATTTAAATATTTCAAAATATACCGATAGTCAAAGTTTCGGAAGTTTGACCATCACTATGTCTAAAACGTCAGCTTTTTGAAGACTGGAGGGGGCAAGTATGACATGTGTGTGGCAAAAACAGTCTCACTCATGCAAATATGTCTTCTTACTTTGGTCTATCCATGGATGCAATTGCGAATCAATGTTTAGTTGTTATGATTATTAATAAAGTAAAGATTAAAATTGACAATTTTATAATCAGCATCCCCCCTCTAAGCACCTATAACCATAACTACAATCCAACAAAGAAAGTTTGTAATGAAATACTTTGGTTATGTCATACATCAGTCAATGACAGGCTTATAGAGTTGCTAAAAAAAAAAGAAATATGCCAGAAATTCTCACAAAAAAAAACAAAACTTCTAGTCCTTAACTTGGTGGGGGTCCTAATTTCAAGGGCTTAGATTTGATAACTGACATAGAGATATAAGAATCTATCTATAACCATACTGATTATACACTTAGAGAAAGATATAGCCATCTAACTGGCAGACCCCGGTTATAACGGCTCAGATTAAAAGAAAGAGTCCATATCAAGTATAATTCATTATTAAGAGAAATAAAAAATAAAAAATAAAGAAAAAATAATAATTTATTTTTCATACAACTTCTAAAGTAACATCCATAAATAACTAAAATTCGGAATAATACAACATCAACAATTTTTGTTCCAAATAAGTTGGGGTAGGATAGGAATGAAACCCAATCAAAGGCAACTTGGGTTTCATTGCATGAAAAGGAGGCTATATTTTTTTACGTTGGCTCGCCAAGCCTATCACAACCCTCCTCCTATTTCCTGGATTCGGACAGGATATGTAGAGAACTGCATATGTGGTGTTTGAGATTCGGAATAATAATTAAATAAAAATTAGCAAATTAAAATAAAGAGTTCATGTCAAGTACAATCCAAATTAACTACAATTCAGAATAAAATATGAATGGAAATTAGCTATTTGATTTCCATAAGAATTCCAAAGTAAATCCATAAAAAACTAAAATTCGGAATAATAATTAAAAGAATAGAAATTGACTTTTTATACGAATTCCAGCCTATAACTAAAAAGAAATCCCTGGTAAGTACTATCCAAAAACATGCAAATTCGAAATAATAATTAAATGAAAATAAAAAAATTAAAAGAAAGAGTTCATGTCAAGTAGAATCCAAATTAACTAAAATTCAGAATAAAATATAAAATAAAATTAGCAATTTGTTTTCCATACAAAATCCAAAATAAATCCTTAAAAAACCTAAAATTCGGAATAATAACTAAAACAAATTGAAATTGGGTTTTTACACGAATTCAAGCCTAAAACTATAAAGAAATCCACTGTAAGTACTATAAAAAACATGCAAAGTCAAAATTAACTAAAATTCGGAATAATAATTAAATAGCAATTTGTTTTCCATATGAATTCCAAAATAAATCCCTAAAAACATATAATTCAGAATAATAACTAAAAAAAGATACGATTTATAAAAATTCAAGCCTAAAACTAAAAAGAACTCCATGGTAAGTACTATCATAAACATGCAAATTCGAAAATAACTAAAATTAGGAATAATAATTAAATGAAAATTAGCAAATTAAAAGAAAGAGTTCATGTCAAGTACAATCCAAATTAACAAAAATTCATAATAAAATATGAAAGAAAATTATCAATTTGAATTCCTTACTAATTCCAAAGTAAATCCCTAAATAACTAAATCTTGGAATAATAATTTAAAAAATGAATTTGTTTTTTATAAGAATTTCAACCTAAAACTGAAAAGAAATCCACGGCAAGTATAACCCAAAAACATGCAAACTCGGAATAAAAATTTTAGTTGCACGATGTCATCACGCAATATCTTAGTGCCATCATGCGGGAACCTCATCTGTAGGCCTCCATCAGACTTGACCATCATGTAGAGCATTAGTTGTTGTTGCACGAAGTGAGCGCTGTGGACCCTCATCATCGCGGCCAAGCCATAACTCGGGAAATAAAAAGCCCGGTGAAAGATGTGGCCCACATGCGATTCAGTCACTATTGAATTTGATAGGTACAAGTACAACTAAACAGCAAGCAGCGAAGCTTGGTCCAACCAAAACAGTATAAGGGGAAAGAAGAACTAAAGTGTATTATATAAATATTTCAGGCTCTCAAGTGCCCATCTTAAAAATAGTGCACATTAAAAAAACATATATATATTATACGATTTAAGGACATGCACAATAGTGACATATTGATATCAACTATTCAAGATTTGCCACATACAAATTTTATTATGTGGGAGGGAGATAACTCAAGAGATAACCTAAGCCATCTCTTGCAAACATTGGCACAAGAAACAACATAACATGAAGAGTGCGGGCATAGAGTGTGTGGGCCAGCATATAATGACTTACAGAGTAAGTAACATTGTCTCTTAACATTCATGGGACATTATTTTGATGGTGAATACAATTATTGTCTCTACCATTGGAGATGCCCTAATGAATTAAGAATTAAAAATACACATATTTGGAAAATTAATATATTTAATGAGGATGTTTTCCTAAAGAAGACAAGGATGGCTTGACTACAAACAAAATCTAGCTATAAATGATTGACAACTATTTCCTCTGAAAGATACAATCTATATTCTTTGTTTTAACATATACTATTATACATTGATTTTTACAAATGAAACCAATTCTACAAACATGGAAGTTAAATCAAATTGATAATGTTCTAAATATTCTGATATTTGAATTCTTTCATGTGATCTGCAACCATTTATTTTCCACATGTAGTTATTTTATTATCCATCACACATGTACCGCTAAATCAATTAAATATGCTCTAAGAATGATGCCCGCGCACCTGCTATTTTCATAATAGTAAGATATAACTTTGTTTTATTAGTTGCTTCTTGCAGAAAAGAATTGACTGAAGGAAGTCCAAATGAAAGGGTTAATCAGCATGTTCTAGCCCTAGAAAAAAGCTTCTCTAAATCTGACATATAAGCCTGAGAAAAGAAACTTCAACCAAGGCATTGCTCAAATGATATTAACAAAGATGTATTTGTCGAGTTAACAACTTTACTTGGAATGTAAATAAAGGAATAGGCATACCCGCTTCTCAAGCCGACGGAGCATAGCTGCATCCAATTCCCATGGTAGATTTGTTGCTGCAAGTACAAATACTAAGTCGTTCGTCTTTGTCAAGCCATCCATCTACAGTACACATTGGCATAAATATGGAACTATAATTTGAAATATGAAGCATGTTTGTTGGGTGTGTTTCAAGCTAGGAGAGTATGAAGTAGGAAACCATGCATCAGAATGCTTCACTAGCTAGTTTATATTTGATATTTCCAAACAAGGAGAAACCTGAATAAGTAGCTCAGTCTTCAAGCGTCGACTAGCTTCATGCTCACTACGAGCTTCACCACGTTGACTAATAATAGCATCAATCTCATCAAGAAATATTGTGGATGGTGCATGATGTCTAGCAAGCTCAAACAGAACTTTGACTAGCTTCTCAGAATCTCCTGTACTTGCAGAAAAAAAGAACATATGCATTAGTTTTTCCCTCATAAAACAAACATTAACAGTTTAATTCCGTCATAAATCAATAATAAAATATAAGTACGGTAAAATGATCAACTGAACAAATTTCCTATTTGTGCTACAAGCATGCATAAATTTCATGATTGAACTGACACAAATTGAACTAGATTAATCAAAAGAATTATATAAGAGCATAGGAGGAAAGAAAACAATGGGGTTGATGCATGGGGATGCGTTCAAAAACATACCACGCCATTTGCTGACAATTGATGAAGCTGAAATGTTGAAGAATGTAGTTTTGCACTCAGTAGCGACCGCTTTTGCGAGCATTGTCTGCAAAATAAAACTGCTTGAAATTGGCAATGCAAAGCTTATCTTTATAGCTAGGAACTACCAGAGGATAAGACAAACCCATATGGAAGTGATTACAACTATGACAAAACAACTTCAAGTGTTCATTAAGATAGTAAAATTTTGTACCACAGGGCAATTGCTAAATGTAGTCATTATCATAATTTTATCTCTATAGGACATCTCTTGCCATATAATACAGCAAAGCAATGATTTATAATGTCCCAGTGGGAGATCTGAGAGTTTGAAATAGAACAAATATAGCTAAAAGAAAAGAAAATGTGGAAAAGCAAACATCTATGTATATACTTTGTATGCAAAGTGCACCAATTTGCAGAAGTAGCATCTCAAACAAGTGAGCGTGTACAAACCTTTCCTGTTCCTGGGGGACCAAAAAGTAAGATGCCTTTCCACGGTGACAGCAGACCAGTGAAGTATCTGAAAATAGTACAAAATATGATTGATGAACAACTGATAGATTGATCATTCATGTGCCATATTACACATCTTATATATATTATGCAATATTGCAGTAGATAACTGGAGCTGGCCCATTCAGAAAACCTCTAAACTCAAACCAGATCAGGTGGAAATTGGACCAATTGGACCAGTGACCTCTTTGCATAATAATGAGTGGTCACTAAGGTGCCACTGGATCCTCTTTTTCGATTCTGTTTTACAGAACAGTCAGGTATAAAATCCGATAGATGAGTTCAATTGTAATTTGATCCAATCCCAAATATGTTTAGCTATTTCAAAGATGCAAAAATTAAAAGCTGATAATTGACAGAGAAATCCTTGTGATAGGTAAGGTGATTATACACAACAAGCGGTACATACTCTGTAAGAATCAGTATATTAGTTCTATTTTATCTGAACCTGATTTGGTTCAAATGAGATATTGGCATTCTGAAATGTAAATATTAGTTTATCTTATCTGTGATCTCAAGAGAAGGTTTCAAAAACCTTTTTTTTTTTAAGTTGATTGATCTTTGCCACTCTCAGCCTGCTTTTTCTTACGATGTTTTCATTAATACATATATTTTACTAAAGCATTTCTATGTTTCAAAACATTAAGAAAAATCTCAAGGTCATTACAATTCCTTTCGTTTAAATTTTATTAGGATGTACTGAATTTGTCAGTCTCTTGCATCCTGTTGCGTGTTTTTTCTTTTCTATTAAAAGCTGGAACATTGACCAGGCTTTTTCTTGTATGTAAGCAGATCCAATTTGTACAGGAACTTGCAAGCAAAGCTCAGATAAGAATAAGATGAGCAAGTATGAACTATGAAAGTAGGATTTATCCAATTAAACAACTTGTCATGTTGCAGATGCTGGAGTACATGTGATAGTTCTTTGCTAATGAATCAAAAAGGGTAAATAAGAATATCCAAATTGATATAACACTAGGCATCGATTCAATTCAGCAAAACAAAGACCTTCACTACCTTTCTTACCTAAATTTGTAACTTATTTTGAAAAGAGAAGAGCATCAGATGAAGAAGGGAAGAACCTAAATACTACTAGAAAAGGGCACAATTATGGTACAATTGAACACACTAAAATAGGAAACTTACTTTGGGTACTTTATGGGCATGACAACTGCCTCTTTTAGAAGGCGTTTCGCATTCTCTAGACCTTTGATGCTTTCCCACTTCACATCTGGGCTCCCACGAATAATATCCCTGAAAGGTAAAGAAGGGAATAAATAGTAAACAGCTAGATTATGCAATCCCTAACTCTTTGAGCATTTGTGAAGCTTAGATTACCGCAGCAATGTCTCTGCTAGATTACGCATTTCAGCTGACTCAAATGAAGGTAGGAGGGGCTTCTCGCTGCAAAAGTTACCACCAAAATCATAATGCTCAAGAAAATAAAAACGTTCTGAATAACTAAAAGTACAACGAAAAAGCATCATCTTAGGAATAGTGAATGTTGAAATTGAAACACCATTCAATCAATAGAATAAAACTTTAGAGAGTGGCAACTTAGCACTTACCATATGCTAGTTTGTCATGTTTTTTAAACATATTTGAAGATGACACTCGTTCTTTCCTTCCATAGAAATTTACCGAATGCCATATAGCACTAGGATATAAAAAGGATCGGTCCTGTGTTGGTCATATTTTGACAAGAATGGAGAAACTGTGCATAATTCAACTTAAACTAGCCTTGGTTAAAACCATTCCCGGCAGCGCACCTGATGAAATCGTGGTGCCCCCTGATGCTACCTACCACCTTAAGAACAACTACATTATGCGTTCATGCACTCAGCAAACCGGTCGAAACAGCATGAGTTGGCACCCCACTCAATATCTATATGAAATGGTCATACAATTCCAACCCAAATAGATCTCTGCCTATTCCACACTGAACACATTCCAACAAAATTAATATCTTTCACTTAGTCAAACCCCTTTCTTTCCGCACCAAAGCTAATGAATGCCCTCAAGATCTGATTAGAAAACCCCCACGGCATGCTGCATCAAACACTCATCTTCAAGACTACAACTCCTGAAGAATGGACTGAGATAAGTCAAACAAAAAAGAAATCCTCACATCGCATCAGCATTCCCATCACGAATCGCCGCCGCGCGCATCTCCGCCTGCCTGGTCTGAAACAATGAAACCGACCAAGGATCAAGGGAATAAGACCAGCCAAGAACACCTCCATGCTTTCATTCAATCACCGAAGAGGCTCACACACGACAAGGGGCACAGACCTGCTGCTCGAACTGCTCGTAGACGGCCAAATCGGATGTCCTCTTCTTGACGCTCCCGTTGGCCACCCCGCTGGCCTGCCCGTTCTGGTCCGGCTCCTTCTTACCCCGGAATCTGGACTCCCAGAACTCCTTAAAAAGAACACCGAGAAAAAGGGGTTGATCGCATGGGCTAGGGCGCTAGGAACGCGTTGAGCGAGGTGTCTCCGTGACTCGCACCATAGCTTCGCGGCCTCGTGCTTCGACGGCTGCTGTCTCGGTGGGGTGGGGGTGGGGTGGGGGGGGGGGGGGGAGCGAGCGAGTCGACGTGTGTTGGGTGGGCTCGCTCGGTGACGTCTCCCCGCCCCGGATACTGGGCAGTTGAGACTTGAGAGGATATCTTGGAGGTTCCCGAAATCCGAAATCCGAAATCTCGGCGAGATTCGGAAATTTCAGATAAAATTTGGACGAATTGCAAAAATCAAATTTTAAATTCGGTTTTTTTTTCAACCGGGAAATCCGAGATCTCGGCCGAGATCTCGTTCAAATTGAACCGGCTGAAAAATGGTCCAAAACACGTCAAAAAATTTTGAAATTTTTTTTGGATGGTCTTCACACATCACTAATGTTCCCATAAAAATTTGAGATGATGATCAAGCATGAGGAATTTTAAAAAAATCTAACAGTGGTAAAGTCGTTATAAAAACCGTATGTAAAATTAGTTTTTGATTTTTCAAATGTAACAAATGAACTTTAAGTCATTTGAAAAGTTTTATATATGTTCTTAACACATCCATAATGTAAGAAGGAGATTTTTGAACCGATCGAAAAATGATCCTAACACTATAAAATTTTTGAACCGACCAAAAAATGATCAAAACTCATCAAAAAAATTTGAATTTTTTTGTGAATGATCCTGACCACCAATCCAATCAAATGCAATGCCCAAAAACAAAAATCCGGTCCAAAAACCCGAGATTTCGCCCGAGATGCCCGAGATTTCGCCCGAGATGTCCGAGATTTCGGCGAGATTTTAGTAGTTACTGTAGCAAATTGAATTTTTTTAATTTTTTTTGCCCGGCCGGGATTTATGATCTCGGGGGGTCTGAAATCCGAAATCTCGGCCGAGATTTCCGGATTTCGTCCGAGATTTCTATCCATGGGATCCAGACCGTCTGAATTTGGGCAAGTATTGTTTTACTGTAGACTGTTTTTTTCTTACAAAACTAGCTCTCGGAAGTACGGTTTACAAATATAGCTCTCCTAACGAGCGTGAAAGGACCCAGGTTCAAAATTCCGGTGAAATTCGGTGAAATCTCGGATTTTGGTCAAGGACGAGTTTCAAAATCCCGACGGAATTAAAAATTTTGAAAAATTCAAATTGCTACAGTATTTTTGGATTTTTCAGGCGAGATTTGGTTGCTTTTTGCCGGATTTTAATTTTTGTGCATTGTATTTGATTGGATTTAGGGTCAAGATCATCCACAAAAATTTTGACATGTTTTTGATAATTTTTTAGTCAGTTAGTCTTAAGTAGCACTGTCCGAATTTTTTAAAATTTTTTAAGATTGATCATCATATAAAAATTTTATGGGAATATTATGGATGTGTTAGGACCATTCAAAAAAATTTTCAAAAATTTTCTAAAGCGGTTTGAACTATTTTTCATTCATGTGAAATTTGTCAGCTCGTATTTAGTAGCATTATTTAAATTTTTGAAAATTCCTAAAGATTGATCATCATATGAAAATTTTATGAGAATATTATGAATATGTTAGGACCATCCACAAAAATTTTCAAAAGTTTCTAACGTGGTTTGCACCATTTTCCATTCGGTTGAAATTTGCTGGTCAGCCTTTTATCAGGATAGTGGCACTATTAGATTTTTAAAAAAATTCCTCGTGCTTGATCATTATTTCAAATTTTTTTGGAAACATGTATTATTACCTGGTAAACACATATGATGTTATATTTTCCGGAACGATCTCTAATATTTTTCAAAACATATATTATTACCCGGTAAACGCATAAGATGGTAAACTCGGTATCTAAATTTTTTTTGCAACTCAATCTCTAATATTTTCCAAGGTGTATATGGTGTTCAACTCGACGTTTACAATTTTTTTTGCCGACTCAAAATCTACTATTTTTGGAACATGTAATAGTCATTTTTATTGGAAAAAGACCCTCGACGGTTCTTACCTAGCGTATTTTCCTTAAAAAAAAATCAAACGAACAAAAAAACCTTAGATTTTTCTCTTTTCCAAGAAATCAAATTTCACACGGCACGGCAACGCGCACAACCCTGCCTAGTAATTCATCAAAAGTTAAAGGTTGAGATCAGTTTGGTAGTGCGGAATAAGAAATGTAGCAGGTACCGTTTGTATTGTAGCAGAGAAAATCTAGGCTGTCCATTTTTCATCCTACGGCTGGGATCAGAGCAAAGTCACGCTTAGTGTACCTCCCTAACTTTGCTTCACGAGGTCAGAGGATCTGGAGCGTGCGGCCCGCAGTGCTTCGGCGAGATGCCAGCGAGATCGGAGACGATCCAGATCCAGGGGATACTATTGCACATGTGCATTTGTTTTGCTTTGCTGCCGTGTTGCGCTTCCATGCGTTTGCCACATGGAGTATACTGGAACTGTCAACTCTCAACAACCAAAACGTACAGGGAGAACTCACTATTGACTCCCCAGTCACCGAGCATCTACTGTAATACTCCTACTGTTGCATTGCAAGCAACAAAGTCTAGCCTGAGACGTAGTAGGTCATGTCGTGCCAGTCTGGCACTGTAGCTTTGGTCGTGCCGAGTTCGGGAGTCGGGTACAATATGTGGCACGGTCGTTTGGGCCCCGGTCGGAATCAGCACCGTCGCGGTCTGCGACAGGCACGGCGGCTCGCGGAAGGGAGGTGCCTAGAGAGCGGAGCCTCGCCGTCACCACGCGGCCACCTCCTCGGCCGCTGTGCTGCGGCCTTACCTCCCACGTCGCTTCGTCGTGCCTCGCTGTGTCGCAGCCGCCTCACTTCCTCGTGCCGCGTCACCGGCGCACCATGTCTCTAGCATTCCACGTGCCGCGTCGCCCGCCGCGATGCGTGAAAAGAATAAAGCTAATTTCAATTTTTATCATGCATTCCGCGCATGATTCCATCCCGCGCGGTCGCGCCTGATTTCAATTTTCATCCTGCATTCCTGCGCATGATTCCAACATAAAGTGACGCAACGTAAAGAGAGGGATTCCCGCGCGGTCACACCTGATTTCAAATTTTCAACGGTCATTTGAACAGTCATTTCCTCGATAATCGCTATAAAATCAGCACTCGCTCTTATTTGTTCAGCATTTTCTGCAACATCCCACTCGCTCTCTCTGTTTTTGCTCAGAACATTCCGCTCACTCTTTAATTGTTCGTTATGTTTTGTCCGAATTTGTTCTCCGCGTTTAATCCAAATTTTCACGAAACAAAATGTTTGGCAAGAGCAAGATCTGGAGAGCACGTCCTCGCTCTCCAAATCCCATTCGTCAGGATCAAGAGATCGATCCGCGCCAACTCTCCCCTAGCATGGGAGATTATAGTATGGATGACTGTCATTTGGACGATACACACGGCATCAAGGATACCTCGTACATTTTTGATGCACCGAGCTCTGACGCCACTACATCGGTGTATCCAGAACGGACGTTGATATTGGCACCAAGCTCGGATGCCGCTACATCGATGCAACCGGGACGGACGTCTATATCCGGCACTCAACGGGCGTGGTGCTGGCAACATATGGACAAAACTGTCATAATTGTGGACGGGTGTAAGGTAGTGTATGCTATTTGCAAATACTGTCAAACTAAATTGTCTGCACGTGCATGTGGTAGAACAGGTCATCTGAAGAGGCACGTGAAGACATGCTTGAAGAAGATATCGGCAGAACGGAGGCTGAGCGAGGGCGTCCAAACACAGCTCAACTTCGACACCGACGGTTTGGTAAGTTCGTGGGTATACAACACCGATGTAGCTAGAGATGAAATTGCACGTTATATAGTTACAGATGATCTTCCACTTAGAATGGGTGAGATCTCTAATTTTAAAAGAATAGAGCAACATGGTTTTTGCTCGGTTTGCATAGTTTTCAAAGTACTACGGGGCCAACAATAAGGAACCAAGAAGATTCAACCTTAATATGAAGGTTAGAGGAAACTCGACATATACTATGCTGGAGCGGTGCAAGGACTATGAGCATGTTATCACTATCTTCGTAAACCATAATAATGGTGAGCCGTTGATTACTGAAGTGGATTGACAAATTGCCAATCAATTTCGTAATTTTTTAGAATTTTTTTCAATGCAACTAAAGATTTATTTGGTGTATACTACCCAACTTCTTCCTTAGTTATCGAGTGGCTTTGGACTATTCCTAATACTTTTAAAGAAAAGAGATAATTATATTTTACATCCATTATAGAACCAATGGAACAAAAAATTTAAAATAGTTTCGAGCTATTCCACATCTGTACTATTTTGCTACTATTTTGGATCATCGAAGAAAAATTATTTGACTTGCAGAGCGCCTTTCACAGAATAGGTGAGGCATTCGATCTTGACTTCTCCGACGTCTATACTCATATTTATATCGAATTTTTCAGAATTCTCCATAAATATTCGACAAGTTTGGCACCAGAAGTGAAATAAAAAGATCTACCTCAACAACGCAACAAGCATGCGGCAGTTCGACCGCTTCAAACATATGGAAGAAACTGAAAGGCAAGGCATCTAACTCATCTTCGCAATCGCCAAGCTGGTCAATATAGAATCTACGAGTAGAGGTCAACCACTCTCTCAACACGCCTTTCGTGGAGACCGACCTTGATATGGCGAGAAAAATCAATTCAACTTGCTCTTGTGGTGAAAGAATAACCAACGTTTTACCCCATGCTATCCCATTTTGCATTGGACATACTTACAGTTCCGCTGTCCACGGTCTCACCAAAAGCCACTTTCAGTTTGGTACGGATGATACTTGAACTGAGGAGGTCGTCTCTTAGACCTGGGATGGTGAGGCAATTACATGCCTCAAAGACTGGGAGCATGCAAATGATAGAACACTAGGGGTGAAAATGGATCGGATAGTTTCCGACCGATCCTGATAATTTTCGGATACGGATAGTTTCGGATCGGAAATTTTCGGATAGTTTCGGATCGGATACGGATACGGATATTTTTTCTCAGATACGGATACGGATTCGGTAACGTACTATCCGACGGATACGGATACGAATACGGCTTATCCGATGAACAGTGTCATCGGATATCCGGTCAACGGGTCAACTGTAGTCTAGGAACTGGGAAGAGACTAATTATACCTATATTAAACTCCGGAGGTTTGAGAGCTCTGGGCGAGGTCCACGTCACCTCCGTTTTCGGGTCATCCGATCGCGCCGTCGGACGGCCGAGATCGTGCCACGTCGCCCCACACCGAACGAAGCCATAAAACGAAGTCGCACCCTGTTAGATCACCCAGGCGGCCCGCGTAGCGCAGCGGTAACGCTGCTCGCTCTTTCCCGGGTGGGCGCGAGTTCGAGCCCCGTGCGAGCGTGCGGTGCGCGTTTTTACGCGGGCGACACGTGGCAGCCCCACTCCGTCGGCCGTGTGCTGACGCATGTCGGCGCTATTTTTTGCTGAGAGATCCTTTCAGGTTTCCGAAATTACATTTAGATACAACTTTTTGCGGAATAGCCCTTTCTTAGCAAAAAAAAACCTCCGAAAAATAGCAAAAAATCCGAAAAAATGTTTTGGTCCATTTTTCCCATTGCGATCCATTTTTACTGAAAAAACTTTTTTATTCAAAAATATTGCTCCGAAATGCCTGAAAAAACACACAAAAAATTAAAAAAACCGAAAAATTGCGTTTTGTCCATTTTGTTGGACCGAAAAATCGCAAAAAAACCTCAAAAAATCCAAAAAAAAATCGTTTTTCCCATTGTGATCCATTGTTACCAGAAAAACTTTTTTATTCAAAAATATTGCTCTGAAATGCCAGAAAAAACACAAAAAAAACCTCAAAAAATTGCGTTTTTGTCCATTTTTTCGTTTGTAAAAAAAAATCATTTTCCCGCCTCGATTAACCGGTGGTGTGCGCCGCACTGACCTTCCTAGTAGTAATAGAGGACCGACTAGGTTCTGGCATTCTACAGTTCCCCAATCCCCATTCTGTTCTTCCCCAAACCCAGATCTCCCCCCACCAATCCACCACCCCACCGGCCGGCGCCGCCCGTTCGGTCTCCCCCCGACGCCGCCTGCCCCGCCTGGCCACTACTGCCGGCTACCGCCGCCTGCCTCCTCCCACCGCCCCACTGCCGGCCGCCGTCCCTTCTCCCCTGCGCCGCCCATCCTTTCTCCTCCGGCGCCAAATCTGCCCCGCTTCGCCACTTTGATTTGCGCCACCTTCGTCGCGTGTCTTGCCCCGGCGATCTTGCTTGTGGTATTCTTACCTGCCTGATTCTTATCTGTATTTTCTGTATCAGATGTCCTTCACAGCTTCACTGCATCAACTGGACTAGCGAATTCTTGGGCTTGGAAGAATGGACTTACACATTTCTCAGATATGTTGAATCAATACCCTGATATCTGTGACTCGTTTATGTTTTGTTGCATTTCTTGTGCAACCTGAGTTATTATTGTCAGTATAGATATACGAATCAAAACATTTCAAAGTTGACAAATAGACCTCCCCTACAATAATTGTTTTCTGAAGAATAGTTCAGTGTATCCGTAGTCAAAATCCATCTCTGGAGAAATTTCAGTTAGCGCATACTAGTTTCCTTGGAAGTAATGCATCCAAATTGATTTCCACTAAACTGTCCAATCAAGAATTGCTTACTCCCTCAGTCTGGACCACATTATTATCGGCGATGATGTTCGGATTCTGTTGCTGCTGCAATGAACCATCGTTTCCTTCCAATTATATGATTGATCCTGTTAATGGCTTGTGCTTAAGAGCATCTCCAACAAGGCTCTCCAAATTTCACTCTCCAAAAGTCATATTTGAAGAGCTCTCTAAAAATTTGACTCTTTATATCTCCTTCCTCTCCAACAGCACTCTCTATATCACACTCTTTATTTTCTCTCCCCTATATTTTAATCATATCCCATAACCGCTATAACAGTAACTTGAATTTTTTGACCGGGTAAATTCGAACAGCTATATTTTAATGCGGGAATTTAAATTCGAAATTTATTGTAACCACCACACTGCAAGCAACGGTTATTTGTCACCAGCGATGAAACTATGCCTGACGCCTAATTTTACTAACGTTAACCTTTCACTTAAGACAGTTTTTAACAAAGGAAGCAAGCTCAATAGCTCATTGTTGCAATTTTCCAGTGCATGGTCATATATACTACCTGATAAACCACTACAAGCTATATGTGGATGCTGAGCTACCACATGCAAGCAAATAGACAAACACTACTTACTAAGACTCAATGTTTATATGTATGAACTTATTCCAGCATACAAACTTGGCGAAACATTCTAACTAAAGTATATTGTCTAATAGCATGTGGTAAATCATATGGAACATTCTAACCATAAAGCATATTGGTCCATCAATTTAGTTAATGTTGCTGTCTTGAGGTTTTTCCATGAAGATCAAGAGCGAGAATACGTGCTTCCCTTTCAATATATCAAGTAATTTTTTGAATGAAAGTTATAACAGCAAATAACCATTAGTAGCAAACTGCATTTTTTCTACAGTGCACAAAACAAGAAAAGTGTATGCATACTATGGATTGAAACAAACGTTCTTTCGTATGACAATTCAGTGCTGCAAATGGTTGTCTTTTCAGGAAGGAAGCAGGGTATACCATGATTGTGAGCCCCATGTTCCTTTTCAACAAGATCGCATAAGTATTCAAGAACAAAAACTAGGTGGGACTGGGACAACAATCCAATAATACAAATTCATTTCAAAAAAATCCAACCAGAAACCAGAACACTGAAATTGCATCAATTAGAGTAGACCGTGGGACTGGGACAAGAATGCCAGAACTATCTCATAAAGATATAAGAACAGCCAAGTGCAAAAACTGATGAAATCAGGACACGCCAATATTTTTTCTCAATGTCAAAGGCATCATCGTTTTTCGGTTGTTCCCAAAGGATCCCAACCAAAGGAAAAAGTTGAAAGCAGGTGCATACGAGTTATATCTTCATAACACACACTGGTGGCAGGGATCATAATTTTTTTTAGATGGTCAAACTACCATGGTTCCAAATACTAAGCAAGGTGACCAGTTACCTGAACCAAATCTTTCTCCTCTATCACAGACTTAACAGTGCCGCCATTGGCAATGAGCTCAACCAGAATCTGCAAGGACAGATTTACAGAGATGGTATTACACTATGACTAATGGTAAAACCTGAAGAGATTGTAACAGAACATGGCCTGTAAAGGCACGCGAAATCTGGGTAGAAGTACTGCTTCCGATCAAACTTGGATGTCATCGAGATCTCGCAATTGAGAGCGAGGCCAAGCTTCACTGCGCATTCAACAACCTTTGCATTCAAAACCGGCAGCGTCCCAGGGTGGCCCATGCAGGTGGGGCAGACAGTGGTGTTCGGCTGGGAACCATAGTTGTACGGGCAGGAGCAAAATGCCTTTGTGATCGTCGAGAGCTGGACATGGGTCTCAATTCCGATGACCGCTTCAAAACCTTGCATCTTACGCTCGCCGCCTCCTTGGTAGCAAGTTGAATTGACTTGAGCCTTTGCTTTGGGCTCATGCTGCGCACTCTCCCCCCTGGTGGTGAAGTGGGCTAATGGAGGACGTAGAGTGGTAAAGAACAGACCGGCATTCGTTCTAAACAAGGCCGGTGTCCTAATCCCTTGGAGAAGCGTTAGAGCCATTGTGGCCAAATGCGCCTCTCGCGGTTCGCAATCTATGGGGCAGACCACAACCTGCAAGGACGACAACGAAAATCTTGAATACACCGAGATTTCAGTATGACAGAAGAAACTCTACAATTGAAATTTCACCGATGATTCTACCCGTTAAACATACCCTATCAATCGCAATGAGATGGCCCGGTTGTACATTTGCGCTAACTGCTAAATCAAACCTTAGTTGCCGTGCTTCGATGGGATGTCGTGCGATACCTTTTATAGCGAAATTCGTCCGGTGGGCGAGAATGCATGAAGGGTGGAGAGGAGCAGCGAAAGAGGACGGGGAGGAGGAGGAGGAAGAGGACTATGGGGAGGCGATTTGTGCAGCCCAACTCGCGGGACTCCTCCAAATCGCTTTCCCGCCTCCACCACTACCAACGGCGGGGCCGGAACCGCGATGCGCGTCTCTCTGCTACCTCGCCGGCCGGTGTCATGGCGCACTCGATGGGGCATCGCCGTTGAAGGCGGCGACGTGGGGCGAGGGGAGGCCGGCGGAGAGGAAGGAAGATGGGAGAGCGAGAGGAAAGAGAGGAGGCTGAATCAAAAAAGTTCACCTGCTCGGTCGACGGCGCCTAGCTAGCACCTCAGCCGCTCCCTCCCGCCGCCGCCGGCGGCAGCCGCAGCCGTCCTTCGCGTGGGCGCACACAGCTGGGTGTCGTGAGGAGAGGAAGGAATGGGGAGGAAGCCACACAGCTGAGGCGCTCCGTGAGGTCGCGCGAACGAAGCTTTCGGTTGCCCTCGCCGGATAGCGAGCGGAGAGAGAATCGCCAAATATAGCGAGTCTCTCTCCGCTCGCTGGATTTGCAGAATAGGATAGCGATTCTCTTGGAGATGTGTTTTTCAGCAGCTCGTTATTATTTGGAGATAGAGAGTTGGATACAAAGGCTTTTGGAGATGCTCTAAGATAGTGGTTTTAGTCAACTGGCACATCTGTTGTCTGAGACATGTTCTATGATTATGCCAAGATATTTTAACTTTCTGAACTTTCATGCTGGATTTATTTTCCATTTTCAATTTCCCTTTTTATTAAAATTATTTGTAGCTACTGCTTTAAGATGCTTCAAGTTTCTTTGGTAGTTCTATAACACATACCAATCTTTGAAAAATGCTTATTATTCACCTACTTGTCATGGCCGTAGGCCACATGCATGGCGCATCAGCTGCCCCTAGTTCGTTAGTTTCTTACCAAGATATGATTAGTTTCCTATTTCTTAGAGAGAGAGAGAGAGAGAGAGAGATTAGACATGGATTGTTAGTCAAGGTTAGCCTCTATATAAGCCAGTCTAAGTTGTCAGGCAACAGCTTCATGGAAATTGTTTATACAGACATCCATCCTCTTTGCTTCATGGAAATTGTTTATACAGACATCCATCCTCTTTGCTTCATTGTCAGGCAACAGCCATCCTTTCCTTTTATTGGCTTCATTGTCAGGCAAAAGCCATCCTTTCCTTTTATTGGCTTCATTGTCAGGCAACAGCCATCCTCTTTGCTTCAGCATCACTAAGTATGGCATTCTTTTGGACTGTAGCCTTCCTTTGCAACATAAGAATTTTGTTATCTAAATTTGTTTACTATCTACATTTGATTCTTGAATTTTCTGTGCTAGGTTTGTAATGGGAAGATGATATGCAATTTGACTGATTTTATCAGCACTGTTATTTGAATTCTGAAATGTTTGTTTTGTACGGGCATTCTATATAGTGCTGCTTTCTAACCAGTTCATATTTTTCTCGATCATGCATGAGGTTATGTATGCTTTGTATTCTGTTGAAGTTTGGACATGCATTAATGCATTACTCTATGTATTAATGTATATATACGTAGTCTATGTATTAATGTATATATACGTAGTTACTGTACTCTTTTTTTTATTGGGGGTACCTTACATCAGGGTGTAAGGTTTTTAACAAGGTAGTAACTCTGTACATATTCAAGATTGAATAAAATTACTTCTTTTTCTTCCAATATTTGTGTCTATTACCTTAGTTTCGTGCGTCCCCAAATCCTTTCATCTCATTGCAATAGTGCAAATGGGCCGGGCTTAGACCGACCGGCACAAAAACACAAATAGGCTGTGCCTGGATAGACTAGCTGGGCCAACACGACGGGTACAATGGGCTGTCGCGGCCCGACATGATTCAGGCCTAGAAGCACGATGGGCTTGTGCCGAGTCGGCCTGGCCCGGCACAACGCCCACCTGTACTCGTAACACGGGCTAAATAATCATAACAAAATATAATGCGCCAATCAACTGTGCCACAAAATTTTGAATCTAAATTCAATCTACACATTGAGAAACAAGATAGGCAAATTCTGTTGAAAAGGAAATCCGAAATTAAACGAAAAAGGCAAAGCTACTGTCCACTTAAATTTATATTTTTGTTTAACCTATTCAGCCCATTGGGCTAGATTAATGCCGGCCCAAATGAAAACCTTTTCGCTAATCAAACCAACCAAATTCTTGTACTCACTCAATGCAGCTTGAAGGTGAAAGTGTACAAGAAAGTGCGAGAGATTGAAACGCCTATGTAGTTAGTGTGTGTCCAAACACTTGCCATACCATACTCTTTCCCCTCAACCGTATAGTATGATCAGAGTTCAAGCATTGTTCGTATAGGTAGCATTTTAGTCGCAGAACTTACACGGTGTGCTTTGATTTTGACGGGTGAATGTATGGTGTGATGTTATGGCCAGAATCACAGGAGCAGCTATGTGGCTAGCTCCTCGATCCATCACATAACATCGGCCCAAAAACTAAATGGCTATTAGTAATATCAAAGACTAGGACATTGCGGTATAAAGAAAGTAAAGCACAAATGCATAATTAAAAATAAATTTAAACTCCTTGCTTAATATTTCAACAAAATAAATAAAATATGTCAAAATAATATGGCGTAGTGGAGCGGTGCACAAATTAATACCTAATTAATGAATGCCTGGTGTATTTGAGTCTATCATATCTTTATTAATAGCACAAAAATCTGAACCTGTAAAAGATGAAATTGCACATGGAAATTACACACACAAACCAATGATAACAAACATAATAACATATACATCCAAGAGAAATGTTGAAAGTGCATCTAGGCCCCTCAAATTGTTTTGGTGATTAATGATGACACAATTAAAGAGATCTAATGTTTTATCCAAGAATACTGCAGAGATCGAGATCATATCGAGCTTGGAATGACATTGGACGCCCCTATGACTACTTAAAAGCAAAAAGACGGCATCAAAACCAAAGTTGTAACATTTTATTTATTTGTGTCTTAAGGATAGCCGTACTATTAAAAGGGTATGACGAGAAATCGACTTTAGGATGTGCATGTGCTCAACATCAAATACTGCATCTCTAATTAGCACTCCTTCGTTTGGTTTTGAAAAGTTTCAAATTGAAACCGAACTGGGTAACCCGGAGTATCCGGATTCCAATCCGGAGTCTCCGGATTCAATCCGGAGTATCCGGACATTTTGTCCGGAGTCTCCGGGTTGGACCTCTCGGTTGCTTTTGGTTCCAGCTGGTTCGGAGTATCCGGACATTTGGTCCGGAGTCTCCGGATAACCCGGAGTCTCCGGGTTGGTTGTCCGGACACTCCGGCCTGTTCAAAAACGGGAGTAACGGCTAGTTTTCAAAAAGGGTATTTAAAGCCTCCACTCCACTCCAATGGCTAGGATCTCTATTGAGCTCATTCATAGCAGCATTCAAGCCATTCCTAACCATCTCTAAGCATTCAATAGAGCCCCCTCTTCCTCCCACCAATTAATTTGGTTGTTGATTCATTTTGGTGAGGAGAGGAAGAAGCAAAGTGCTAAGTGCATTCATTTCCTCTTGTTGAGCACTAGTTCATCCTCCAAGCGATTCTTCGTGGTGCTATTTCTCTTGGAGGTTGAAGGTCTCCTAGACGGCTAGGAGTCACCGGGAGCTACCAACGCGTGTGGTAAGCCCCGGTCGTTTGTGAAGGCTAGTCTCGCCTCCGAAAGGAAAGAGACAAGAAGTGAAGCCGGCGAGTGCATTTGTGCAACACCGGGAGGAAAGCGGGTTGAAAGAGACCCCGGCTCAAGTGTGACCGAGCCACCTCAACGGAGACGTAGGATTCCCTTCAAGAATCCGAACTTCGGTGAAAAATCGCGTCTCTTGATATCTCTTTTACTTCCTAATCTTGCTTATTTGGATTTGAATTTGTAAAGTTAGATCTAGCTCTTTGCTTAGCTTTAATTCAAATCCTGTCTAGCAATTGTTCTAGGTTGTTCTTGCTTTCTATTTCTAGTAGTTTATTGTGCTTGCTAGAGTAGTTTTTATTGCGCTCCCGAGCCAGCTAACCCGGAGAGTCCGGACTCAATACCGGACACTCCGGACAAGCCGGAGTATCCGGACCAAAACCCGGAGACTCCGGGTTGACCAGCTCGGCTTGATTTTATTCCATCGTAAATTTTAATCCGCCTATTCACCCCCCCTCTAGGCGACATCGTTGGTCCTTTCAATTGGTATCAGAGCCAAATCTCCTTTATTTTGGCTTAACCGCTTGGAGAATCAAAGATGTCGGAAATAGAGAAGGTTACCGAAACCCATGGCCAAGAGAAAGCCTCGGGTTCCGGTATAGGGGTGCAATTCCTTTAGATTATTCCTCTTTTGGAGTCTCAAACTCCTCATCCTATGTCTCCGTCTCGTCCGGTCGAGCACCTCACTTTGATGGCACTCGATATGCGGCATGGAAACATAAGATGAAGATGCATTTGAGATCACTTCATCCGTGTATTTGGAAGATTGTTGAAACAGGTTTCAAGCCCGCAAACCCCAACAATCTCACCTCCGAAGAAGACAAAGCTCAACACTTCAACGACTTGGCCGTCAATGCCTTGTTCAATGCATTGAGCGACTCCGAGTTCAACCGGGTCGATGGCCTGGACAATGCCAAGGACATTTGGGAGAGATTGATGATATCTCATGAAGGTGTGTCAAGTGTCCGTGAATCTAAGATAGAGCTCATCATTGGAGAATTGAGCCGATTCACGCTAGAAGAAGGAGAATCCTACACCAAAATGTTTGATCGCTTGATGGTGCTAGTAAATCAAGCTAAAGGACTTGGAAGCACCGAGCTCACCGACAAAGCAATTGTCAAGATCATCCTTAGAGTGATCACCCCACCAACCGCAACCTTGTGCAACTCATCCGCGACCGGCCAAACTTCGATACACTCACTCCTCATGACGTGATTGGCCGGTTGATGACGGATGAGATGATGGTTAAGGAAGCGGAAGTGGTGGAGGAGCTCAAGTCCGGCAAGAAGAAGGGTGTAGCCTTGAAGGCCGTCAAGGTTGCACAAGAAGCCGAAGAGAGCTCAAGTGATGAAGAAGAGTCGAGCGGCCCCTTGACAAATGAAGATATGGCATTGCTCGTAAGAAGATTCAACAAGTTCTTGAAAAAGAAGGGCTACAAGCCGGGTAGTCACTCCAAGAGCTATGGCAACAAGTCAAGAGGGCGTCACTCCTCAAGAAAGTGCTATGAATGTGGGGAACCCGGTCATTTCATTGCCGAGTGCCCACACAAAGAAAAGAAAGAAGAAAAGCCCTACAAGAAAGACAAGTTCAAGAAGAAGGACAAAGACAAGAACAAAAAATTCAAGGGCAAGGGTCATGCATACATCGGCAAGGAGTGGAACTCCGACTCCGACTCCGAGTCCGAGTCCAATTCCAACTCCGACAATGAAGATGGACTTGCCACCGTCGCCATTGCCACTTCACCGACAAAGTCAAAGAGTCTCTTTGACAACTTAAGCGACGGCGAAGGAGATGCTCCAATTTGCCTCATGGCAAAGGGGCACAAGGTATCATCTAAGAGCTCCACTCTTTCTATTGTTGATTATGGCTTAGATGATTGTGATGATGCTAGTGATGATGAGGAAGTAGCATTTAAGTCTATGAATGATTTTGATATTGAAAAATTAGACTTGCTACTTAAAGACATTGAAAAATTGGAGGAAGTGGTTGAACAAAAGGAGGCTATTCTTGAGGCTCAAGAGGATCTCCTTATTTTTGAAAAGGAGAAGAATATTGAGCTAGAGAAGAGTCTATCTTTTGAAAGAAAAAGGAATGAGGACTTAGTCAAAAATTCAAATTTGACTAAGAGTGAAGTGGTTAGTCTTGAGATCACCAATGCTTCACTCGTAGAGAAACTTGCTCAAGCAATGGAGGCTTGCAAAGCTCTTGAAGTGAAGCTTGTTGATCTCTCGAATAACGCTTCCACCTCAATTAACAACTCCAATGTTTCAATACCCTCAACTAGCAATGGATGCGCTAGATGTTATAATGTTGATGTTGCTGCTTGTGCTACTAACCGTGAGACTTTGAAAGTCTTGGCTCATGAGAATGAGAAGCTTAAGGTGATGCTTGAAGATGGACTTCAAAAGTCCTACAAGGCAAGTAAGGGTTTAGAGGAGTATCTCGGTAAGCGCCAAGGTAATCCTAAGAGGCAAGGGCTTGGGTATGTCCCGCCAAAGGGCAAAAAGAGCAACATTGTTGTTGCTCCTTTAAGCAAGCCCATTCACTTTATAAAAGGCGAAGGAACATCCAAGCACAAAGCTCACTCTGAGTTCTTTGCTTCTTATGTGCTTAAAAAGACTAACCTCGGTCGTGTAGTTGCTTATCATGTTGGGCGTAAGCCGAAGAATGCTCCTTGTGTTCGTTCTATTTGGGTCCCTAAATCGCTTGTTACTAACGTGAGTGGACCTAACCAAGTTTGGGTACCAAAGAGCAAAAACTAAATGTCGTTTTGTAGGCCTATATCTCCGGTGGAACAAGTTGGATTTTGGATAGCGGATGTACGCACCACATGACCGGAGAAAAGGCAATGTTCGCACACTTGGACGCAAATGGATCAAATAGTGAAAGCATTATCTTTGGAGACAATGGAAAAGGAGAAGTAATTGGTTTGGGTAAAATTTCTATCTCAAGCAATTTTCAATTAAATAATATTTTGCTTGTTGAGTCATTAAGCTACAATTTATTGTCCGTTGCACAATTATGTGAAACGGGCTATAATTGTTTGTTTAATGAAAAGGGTGTGGATGTCATTAAGAGGCTTGATGGTTCAATAGCCTTTAAAGGGCGTTTGAAGGGTAAGCTCTATCTCGTAGACTTCAATACGGATAGACTTAATCTTGAAACGTGCTTAATGGCTAAATCTAGCATGGGTTGACTTTGGCATCGCCGGTTAGCCCATGTTGGTATGAGGAATCTTCACAAACTCGTTAAAGGCAACCACATTCTCGGACTAACCAATGTTGTCTTTGAGAAAGATAGGATTTGTAGCGCTTGTCAAGCGGGCAAGCAAGTTGGCGCCTCCCATCCCGCCAAGAACGTGATGACGACCTCAAGACCATTGGAAATGCTCCACATGGATTTATTTAGTCCCGTAGCTTATATAAGCATCGGGGGAAGTAAGTATGGTTTGGTAATTGTTGATGATTTTTCTCGATTCACTTGGGTGTTCTTTTTGCATGACAAAGGTGAAGTCCAAGTGACATTGAAGAAATTCATGAGAAGAGCTCAAAACGAATTTGAAGTGAAGATTAAAAGAATTCGAAGCGACAACGGTACCGAGTTCAAAAACATTGGCGTGGAGGAGTTTCTTGATGAGGAAGGAATCAAGCATGAATTCTCGGCTCCCTATTCTCCTCAACAAAATGGGGTAGCCGAGAGGAAGAATCGAACCCTCATCGAGATGGCGCGGACGATGATTGATGAGTACAAGGTTTCTGATAGCTTTTGGGCGGAAGCCATCAATACCGCATGCCACAGCTCCAACCGCCTCTACCTTCACAAGATCTTGAAGAAAACGGCATACGAGTTGCTCACCGGGAAGAAACCAAATGTCTCCTACTTTCGAGTCTTTGGGAGTAAATACTATATCCTTAACAAAAAGGCTAAGTCATCTAAATTCGCTCCTAAAGTAGATGAAGGTTTCTTACTCGGTTATGGAACAAATGCTTATGCGTATCGAGTTTTCAACAATACCACCGGTGTCGTTGAAATCTCGCGTGATGTAACATTTGATGAGACTAATGGTTCTCAAGTAGAACAAGTTGATCGTGTTGTGATTGACAGGGAAGAACCTCCTTGTGAAGCTATCAAAAAAATGGCAATCGGGGAGGTAAGACCTCAAAATTTGGAATCTCACCCGAGCACCCCAACTCGGAGTCTCCGGCCTGAAACCCGGAGTGTCCGGACTGGTCCGGAGTCTCCGGTCAAATCTGAGTCTCCGGATGGGTCGAGCTCAGGCGATATTCACTCCTCGTCCAAGCAGGCTCAAGATGGTTCTAATGCCACACAAGATGATGAAGGCCCTATTCAAGCCTTGGACTCAACCGTACCTCATCCGAGAGTTCATCAAAGCATTCAAAGAGATCATCCAGTCGACAACATACTTGGAGACATCAACAAGGGAGTATCCACTCGATCTCGAGTTGCAAATTTTTGTGAATTTTACTCGTTCGTTTCCTCTCTTGAACCTCTTAAAGTAGATGAAGCGCTTGAAGACCCAGATTGGGTGATGGCTATGCAAGAGGAACTGAACAACTTCAAGCGCAATCAAGTCTGGGAGCTTGTCAAAAGACCCAAGCAAAACGTCATCGGCACTAAGTGGGTCTTCCGAAACAAGCAAGATGAAAACGGAATCGTGACAAGGAACAAAGCTCGTTTGGTTGCTCAAGGGTACACTCCAATCGAAGGTTTGGATTTCGATGAAACATATGCTCCAGTAGCTAGGCTTGAATATATTAGAATATTACTTGCCTTTGCTACTCACCATGATTTTAAGCTGTATCAAATGGACGTGAAAAGCGCCTTCCTAAATGGACCACTATCCGAGATGGTCTACGTTGAGCAACCACCCGGATTTGAAGATCCAAGACATCCGGACCACGTCTACTACCTTCACAAGGCACTTTATGGACTTAAGCAAGCTCCAAGGGCATGGTTCGAATGTCTACGAGACTTTCTTCTGGGACAAGGTTTTGTAGTCGGAAAGGCCGACCCTACTCTCTTTACTAAGCATATTGATAATGATTTATTTGTGTGCCAAATATATGTCGATGACATTATATTTGGATCCACTAATGAACATTTGTGTAAAGACTTTAGCAAGATTATGACCAAAAGGTTTGAGATGTCCATGATGGGTGAGTTGAAGTTCTTCCTCGGATTCCAAGTCAAACAACTCAAGGAAGGAACTTTCATTTGTCAAACCAAGTACATCAAGGACATGCTCAAGAAGTTCGGAATGGAGGACGCCAAGCCTATAAAGACGCCTATGCAAGCCAACAGGCATCTAGACCTCGACAAAGAAGGTAAACCGGTCATCCAAAAGGTATATCGTTCGATGATCGGCTCTCTTCTTTATCTTTGTGCATCTAGGCCCGATATCATGCTTAGCGTTTGTATGTGTGCACGTTTTCAAGCCGCTCCAAAAGAGTGCCACATGGTGGCCGTTAAGAGAATCTTGAGATACTTAGTGCACACTCCTCATTTTGGACTTTGGTATCCGAAAGGATCCTCCTTTGAACTTATTGGCTATTCCGATGCGGATTATGCCGGTTGCAAAATGGATAGGAAGAGTACCTCGGGAACCTGCCAATTCTTGGGTAGGTCCCTAGTCTCGTGGTCTTCCAATAAACAAAATTCCGTAGCCTTATCCACTGCCGAAGCCGAATACATAGCTGCCGGGAGTTGTTGTGCCCAATTACTTTGGATGAGACAAACCTTGAGTGATTTTGGCCTATCCTACAAAAGCGTTCCACTTTTGTGTGACAATGAGAGTGCCATAAAAATTGCCAACAATCCTGTCCAACACTCCCGAACAAAACACATTGATATTCGCCATCATTTCCTAAGAGACCACGCAACTAAAGGCGAAATTGATATCCAACATGTGAGTACAAATGATCAATTAGCCGATATTTTTACCAAGCCCCTTAACGAGAAAAGGTTCTGTGAATTGAGAAGTGGACTAAATATCTTAGACTCTCGTAACGTGGCTTGACATGTACTCACATATTGTTTGTTGAATGAAAAATAATTTTCAAAACCTTATTCATCTTTTTCTTTGAATTTATCCAATGTTGTTGGCTCTTGATCCTCTGATCTTGTCATTGATATGTGACCATGGCTTGTTTGCTTTATTGTTCGCTGGTTATATATCAAGTTGACATCTTAGGAATCTTTCTCCCTCTCGCTCCGCCAAATTCCTTGAGCTATCCTTCTTTTTGTCAATTTCCTAACCGAGCTGGGCAACCCGGACTGTCCGGTATTTAATCCGGAGTCTCCGGATCATCCGGAGTCTCCGGACTATTTGTCCGGACTCTCCGGGTTGGGCCGGAGTCTCCGGACTGAAAATCCGGAGTCTCGGGTTAGAGCGACGGTTTAAGTTCCCCCAATCCCGCGCGGTTTCTTTTTCCATTCCTTTTGCACCGGGCGCCTCTCCCTCTCCCTCTCCCGTGCTCCTCTCTCTCTCCTAGGGATCTTGGACTCCTCATCCTTGGATTGGAGATCGTGGTAAGGACTTTCGTGCCCTAATCTTGTTCCTTCCGGGTTTGGATCAATTTCTTGCGGTTCTTAGGGCCTCTCCTCGTGCTTCATCTCATCAGGGGTGTGATTTGTCTCGTGGAGGCTCTCAAGATCGAAGAATCGATCTCCCTCTTCTCCCGCATTCCTCGGTTTCAAACCCGTTGAGGTGAGTTCCAATCCGTGCCCTAATTTCGCGAAAACTTGTACTAGATTGTGCCCTAGACCTCATTCCAATCTTCTTGTGGCAATCTAGAGTCAATTTGTTGAGTTGTGCGGGTTGGACTGCTCTTTCCTTGGCCGCCCGTGCGAAATTCGCTCATCCGAGTGTCCGACTCTGGGTCCGGAGTCTCGGTCGATCCGAGTGTCCGACATTTTGTCCGAGTCTCGGATGCAATCCGAGTGTCCGGACTTTTGTCCGGACTCTCGGGTTAGTGCCTCGGCGATTCTAATCTTATTTGTTTTCATGTCGCCTCTCGGCTAATTCTACTCTTTCGCTCTGTCTGGTCAGATGGATCCTTCTCAGGGAACCTCCGGTGGCAGCGATCCTCCTCAGCAGCCTTCCGGTGGCAGCGATCCTCCTCAGCAGACATCTGGTGGCGGTGATCCCGCTCAGGGCTCGTCTCCCACCAATTCTCCTCCGCTGCCTCCGCCGAAAAAGCAGAGAATTGGAGTGGCCAAAAGACCCACGTCCAGACCTCGAGGCCAGCTAGCGCCACGGCGTCGGCTGTCTGTCTCCTCCACCTCATCGGCTCTGATCCAGATGAGCATCCAGCCAGATACTCATGCCGGACTTCGTGATCGTAAGAGGAGCGAGTTTCATGCTTCGGGCGCTTCATTGGTCCTGGCCAAGGCCAAGCCGTGTGGAACTATCCTATGTCCGTGAACCCAATGAGGATAACTGATTACGGACAGATCTCGAAAAGGAAAGCCATTGTTGAGCACGTAAAGAAAGATCCTCTGGAGCTCCACCAGGATGAGTATGTGGACCGCCGGTTTTGGAACCGGTTTGATCGATTATTACGAGACGGTCCTATACCCACTTGAGCACCCAAAGTGGTTCGCATGAAGACCATTGATCGGGAATACATGGCGGGCCGGGCAATCCAGTCTTCACTGAGATTATTCAGATTTGCGAGCCGCATCAAGTCAAGAATATCATGGCATACAAGTTTGATCGAACAATGAGGTTCTCATGCGCTTCTATGCCACCTTGTACTTTGACAAGAATGATGAGGCCATATGGTGGATGACCGATGTGGTTTGGTATGTGGCTAGCAAGAAGAGGTTTGCCGTGAGTCCTCAACCTCGTGTACAATGACACCCAAAGCTTCATGTGAAGAAGGTGATGACTCTGAGCAGATTGAGGCTTTGTATGACACTTCTAAGAGCTTCACGCTTGGGACCATCAAGGGTCTAAAGGATGTACACTGTGCTCAACAGGATGTTGAGGGTCACTCTTTGGCCCAAGGAGGGAGATGCTTTTGCCATCAGTTCCTATGGAAGGAACTTGCTGTTTCACCTCGTTGAGCGCACCCACTTGTTTGATATTGTCGATTTCATGTGGGAGACGATGAGACAGTCGCGCAGAGCAACATGGCCGATTCGCGGCTATGCACCCTTTGTGATGACTTTGATCTCTTCAGTGAGTGGTCTGAAGTTTGTCAGAGGATGAGGAGCATCTTGCTTACAAGGTCCGTCTCAGTCTACTCCAGCTCCTCCAGCTGCTCCTGGTCCTGCTGCTAGGCTTCGCCGAGGTCGTGCTTCGGGCTCTACCTCTACCCCGTCCGTGCCTCCCGCCGCTTCTTGAGCGGTCAGGAGGTTCCTAGTGGCACTCTTCAAAGGATGCTCAAGCATGTCTTTCTCCTTTGCCGCGACATCTCCACCAGGCAGAAGGTGATGAGCAAGCAAATCAAGAAAAATGGTCAAGACATTCGCAGCATCCGCCGCCACAATGGCGAAGCAGTTTCTCCCAGCGACTCCTCCGGGTCTTCCGAGGAGAGTAGCGATGCCACCTCTGCAGATCAGCTCTTCGGCATCACCTCCTCCTCTCCGCCTGCAGCTGGAGATGACCCCGGCAGCGAGTACTCCGCGTCCGACGACGAAGGCGACGACGAGTGATCCTTAGTATTTCTCCCTCTTTTGGTGTCTTGATGCCAAAGGGGGAGTGATATCTTTAGTCGCGTTGTCTTTAGTCGCGTTGGAGAGGCGTTTGCGTTTTTCCTTGTGCTTCAATTCGCTTGTGGACTTGTGTTACTTGTGTTTTCATATCTTTGCTTATTTCGTGTCGTGAACTCTGTTATTCCATGTAATGTCTTTAATGCTTATTTTATGCATGGATTGCTTTCAGTTACTTGTGTTGTATTCTCGGATGCTGTGTTTGAGGGGGAGCTCTCGGTTATCTCTCGTTAAATATGTGCATTTGTTCCCACTCAATTCTTCTAATGCACACATTTAGGGGGAGCTCCTCTTTCTAATCTTATAGCTAAGTCTAGTTCTCGTTATTTTATTTGCTGATTAATTGTGTTGTCATCAATACACCAAAAAGGGGGAGATTGAAAGTGCATCTAGGCCCCTCAAATTGTTTTGGTGATTAATGATGACACAATTAAAGAGATATAATGTTTTATCCAAGAATACTGCAGAGATCGAGATCATATCGAGCTTGGAATGACATTGGACGCCCCAATGACTACTTAAAAGCAAAACGACGGCATCAAGACCAAAGTTGTAACATTTTATTTATTTGTGTCTTAAGGATAGCCGTACTATTAAGAGGGTATGACGAGAAATCGACTTTAGGATGTGCATGTGCTCAACATCAAATACTGCATCTCTAATTAGCACTCCTTCGTTTGGTTTTGAAAAGTTTCAAATTGAAACCGAACTGGGTAACCCGGAGTATCCGGATTCCAATCCGGAGTCTTCGGATTCAATCCGGAGTATCCGGACATTTTGTCCGGAGTCTCCGGGTTGGACCTCTCGGTTGCTTTTGGTTCCAGCTGGTCCGGAGTATCCGGACATTTGGTCCGGAGTCGCCGGATAACCCGGAGTCTCCGGGTTGGTTGTCCGGACACTCCGGCCTGTTCAAAAACGGGAGTAACGGCTAGTTTTCAAAAAGGGTATTTAAAGCCTCCACTCCACTCCAACGGCTAGGATCTCTATTGAGCTCATTCATAGCAGCATTCAAGCCATTCCTAACCATCTCTAAGCATTCAATAGAGCCCCCTCTTCCTCCCACCAATTAATTTGGTTGTTGATTCATTTTGGTGAGGAGAGGAAGAAGCAAAGTGCTAAGTGCATTCATTTCCTCTTGTTGAGCACTAGTTCATCCTCCAAGCGATTCTTCGTGGTGCTATTTCTCTTGGAGGTTGAAGGTCTCCTAGACGGCTAGGAGTCACTGGGAGCTACCAACGCGTGTGGTAAGCCCCGGTCGTTTGTGAAGGCTAGTCTCGCCTCCGAAAGGAAAGAGACAAGAAGTGAAGCCGGCGAGTGCATTTGTGCAACACCGGGAGGAAAGCGGGTTGAAAGAGACCCCGGTTCAAGTGTGACCGAGCCACCTCAACGGAGACGTAGGATTCCCTTCAAGAATCCGAACATCGGTGAAAAATCGCGTCTCTTGCTCTCTCTTTTACTTCCTAATCTTGCTTATTTGGATTTGAATTTGTAAAGTTAGATCTAGCTCTTTGCTTAGCTTTAATTCAAATCCTGTCTAGCAATTGTTCTAGGTTGTTCTTGCTTTCTATTTCTAATTGTTTATTGTGCTTGCTAGAGTAGTTTTTATTGCGCTCCCGAGTCAGCTAGCCCGGAGAGTCCGGACTCAATACCAGACACTCCGGACAAGCCGGAGTATCCGGACCAAAACCCGGAGACTCCGGGTTGACCAGCTCGGCCAGTTTTATTCCGCTGCGTAAATTTTAATCCGCCTATTCACCCCCCCCTCTAGGCGACATCGTTGGTCCTTTCAAATGTACATGTATATACATACATGGCTAAAGTTATACATGATCTAATGATAAAAAAAAGGGTGAAAGGAACAAACATTTCGACAGCCAATACAATCCCATAAAAAAACAAGAATCAATGTGGATGATGATGGTAGCCACAAGTGTTTTAAGAAACATCAAATCCTATTGCACTGAAGAAAATCCTCCCGAATCAAGTAATTTATCCTTTCTAAATAATACATATCAGTGCAACGGTGTACACCTTGCTATGGGAGAAATGGCTATTGTTTATTGAGCTCAAAATTTTATGATTTATATCAAAGTTTATTCCTGTCACCATAGCAAGGATTTGACATCATCGAAATGATGCAAATTTAGGACAGAATAATGTAACGATTATGTGTGATATCTTTGTGACACACCAAAGGAAGTGTGTTAAATAGCTTGGCAAAAAGGGATGATCATTCCTTGTGGGTAAAGCAGTACACATCTGTAGAGTTTAAAACTTTTCGAAAAGTTGTACCCGCTGTCATGGGTAACTTCGAGAATTGACACTAGTTAGATGTCTTTTATTTCCATAAAAATTGAGATAGATTGTATGGAATTGAATAACATTGTTAAATTTTCTTTATATCTTGTTTAAATTATGCCATGTGTTGGCATTAGATGTTTTATTGCTCACGAATGACTGTGAGTTAATGGTTATATTTTTGTTATTTCCTACTCGTTATTTTATATATTTGTTAAATTGTTTTTATTCATTTACGCTTTCAATCTACTATTCAGTATTTACAATTCAATTCAGCTTTATACAAAATAACCATAGCAACCTTTCATTTGATTTAGCCTGCATGTATTTTAGGTTTTGTAAAAGTCTTGTGAGCACTTTTGTACTCAACTTGTTATTAATGTTGTTTTTAGGTGAAGAATCTAATATTCCTGAAGATGCTTATTTTGATACAGGAAATGGGTTTAATAACGATGATTCTTTCTAGGTTTCACTTTATCAGTTGCCTGTGGAATATTGGGCCTAATGGTACACTACAAGTTGAAAAAAATCCACTACTGGTTTAATTTGTTTTATGTATTATTATATGTAAAATAACTTTCATTGTAATAATTAATGCAACTTTGTGTATGGCTGTGTTTTCAAATTATGTAAGACCCTCACTTTTATGCTACAGTGCAAACATAAAAGCAAGGTTCTAATGTGCATACTGTGCTAGTCCCATGATCAGTAGCTAGCACGCACAAACACAATTTGGAATCACAACCATACAAAAGTTTCATATTTTATTACAGCGGAAGTAATGATACAATATGACCGATGAGGTCGACTAAATACATAACAAAGAATCAGAAGTCTTGTAGTTTGCCACATAATCCACAGGCAACTGACAAGGTAAAGCCTTAGAAAGAACTGTCGTCAATAATCCCGTTTTCCTGTGTCAAAGTAATTGTCGATGGTTCCTGCCTAAAAACAACAATAATAGCAAGGGTGAGTACGTTGCGTACTCAGCAAGACTTGTAGTGTTTGCAAATCCTGAAATATATGCAGGCTGAATAGAAAGTGGGTTTCTACGGTTGTTTTGCATAAAGCGAAGATTTGAATTGTAAATACTGAATAGTAATGGAAAGCGTAAATAAAAATTTAAGACAGTTTGATAAGTGATTGAAATAACAAGTAATAAAAAGGGTAAAGACAATTTACTCACGACCCTTTGTGAGTAAAATAAAAAACAAGACCCTCCCTGGTCTTAACAAATCAATATAACAGTGAATGACATTCATACGGATATGAACCATTTCCAAAACATTTAAACAGGTTTTTGAAAATAGAAAACAACTAACTTAGTGTGGGTTCACCAAGTCGTCCATAACCGTGGACACGGCTAATCGATTAGTTTAATCTCTGCAGAGTTGTACAGCTTTACCCACAAGATATGTTCTCCCTTTGTGGCAGTACATTAGCACACTTTCTTTGGTGTGCCGCCAGAGAGTTCATAACGAAACTGTTCGTTACTTGGACCTTAACTTTGCACTAGCCCAATGACGTTACCTCTGACTATGATGGAAGCTAAAAAGGTAAAAGGGATTCCGGAGTCAGTGACCCACCAGGAATAGAAATTCCGGAGTCAGTGACCCACCAGGAATAAAATAGCCCCAAATTCATAGCCAGGCGTACACCGTTACAACGGCAGATGCCAACACCTCGGTGATGACACCTCCCTCGAGCAAACCTATATTCGGAATGCCCGTGCTACAACTGCCTACCAATGTGCAAAGCTAATTCCCAAATAATTTAATAAGTTAAGACTGTCCCAGTCCAGTACTTGTGGATGTACGGTTATCTTGGATCGCGGGACACCATGTTCGGTCCTTAACATGACATGGGCGATAACTCCACCCTAGCTACGTACACATTAAAACATGTACCACCGGCTATTGCCAATAATCACCCACGTCGAAATCAATAGTTTTATTTTCATTTTTACCAAACTACTAGTATCCTTTACTGCTTAAATAAACCATAAAAAGATTTGTAAAGAAGGTGTGTGGGTGTAAACATTTCCAACTTTGACCTAAAGCAGTGTTAAGCATATGCAGGTTAATAAGCGATTATACCCAGTTCAAAGAACTTAACCAATCCTATGGTTTTCATGGATGGTATGTCAACATGATTAAGGAAAACCATCAATTTGGGTTATAACTACCAAGTAACGCAAAATAAGGATTTATCGAAATATAAGCATGCAGGAAGATTCTTAATCACATTTTAGTTGATTATGAAATCTGGGATCAAAATGATCAAGGGGGTGCTTGCCTTGCTACTTGTTGTCTTTAGCGACGAGTCGAAGACGTCATCTTGAGATTATCGACGACGAAGTCCGAGACGTCGGATTCTACACGTCGTATGGCGAAAAGATAGCAAATAGCAAATAACACTTTCAATAAGGGCAAAAGGAAATCAGATGGAAATTCAAATAACAATTATTACACAAAACAAGCATGGTTGCAGTTAGGGTTTTGTGAACGTGTAAGCGTGTCACTTCTATGTTATAATCCTTTTCATTGATCAACGGTTTAAGGGTTGCATCGCATACAACACTTTATTCCTTATGATTCATTTTATTTTATTTTACGAATTCAAGAAGCTAAGATTGTAAGATTTAATATTTTATAATTCATTTTCAGGGTGTGAAATTGTTTGTACTAATATCAATTGGTATATAAAGTGGCTTGACTATTTTTAACAGAAGGTGCATGGTAAAACTTAAGCATATGCATCGGTACTACGGATCTTATAATTGGTCTCACGTAGGGTCATGTCTTTAATAGGATTTAGATGCAAAGCATGTTATAATAGAATTACTTTCTTCATAATGAGATAGCCTAGCTTTAGGAAGTATTCTAAAGCTGGTTCTATAGGTATCGGTACTTATCGATGACATCTTAATCATTCTTTAAGTTATGGATAGCTATACCCTAAGTTGGTGACTAAATAAGATATGCAATCGTTCTCGCAATTTACTAGGGGCTTGGCCTTAATTTATACATGAAAACCGATACGACTAGGGTTAAGTATAATCATTCTTGTAAGATTAAATGGTCCCGTACTATGAATCACACTAAACAAACTTTATATGCATTACTATCTTTATTTATGCATCATATTCTAAGCATATGTCATACAAGTATGGTTATTTATTAATTTAGTTCAATCGTAACTAATCATGATACATTTTTATATCCTGAAAATATTTATATGACCCTAGGAACATTTTAGGATTCATTTTTATGACTCCAAGAGCTATGGTGTATATTAATTATAATCGGACATAAAGCAACATGATTGATTTCAATATCGCATGGTACACCCTAAGTACTTTTGTAGAATCATGGTCTATATTGTTTGACTAGAATAACAGAACAAGCTTCATATCATTTGGGTGAAAAATAAACAAGTTATATCAATTTGAATAATCTATGCATTGAAATCAAACTTAAAGGGAAATTAATACAAATTAACTCCAAATTCAAATCTAATTGCACAAACAGAGAGCTTATGACATAAGGAATCTAACAGAATTGGTTTTATTCAATTTGGACAAGGTTTGCACAAACTCTATATGGGCATATTTGAATCTATTCGGTTAGAATTAATCTAGAGAAATTGGAAAATACGCTTTCCGTACTTGAAAGCGCATTCCCAAGCGTTGCGCGTGTTGGATCCAATTGAATCGGCTAAGGCACTGACGGATTGGTCCCAGTGGCTAGCGACCCTGTGCAGAGGTGCTCGGATAAGAGCTCGCCGGCGGCGAGGCTTGGTCGGAATGGACGAATGGGTTCCACGGTCGCGACCAGCAGGTTCAGGCGAACCTAATGGGCCTATCCATCAACACTAGGGGTGGCCGGACCTAGGTCGGCGCCGGAGCATGGCGGCGGGTTCACGGTAGCGGCTGACGTGACAGTGCTACGGCCCGGGATAGTTCTAATTGACATGTGCACGAGCTTTACTGGGTTCTAGGGATGCTAAAACATGGCTGTGCGGCTTGGTTCTCACGGCAAGTTTATTTGACAACACAGAGACACAGGCATCTGTCAAATGGGGCCCGTCGGTCATGGAGCCGTAGCAGAGGTGCCATGGCCAGTGTTCGCCGGCGGCAAGGTAGGTCTGGCGAGGTCCGGTTTGTGCCAAGATGAAGGAGCTTCGGCTAGGAGGAATTGAACATTGGACTCAGATGGGAGATGCTAGGTTGAATTTTTGGTTGTGGCAGTGGAGTTAGCCGACAGTAAAAAGAAAGAAAGAAGTCACAACGCTGGCTCGGCTGTGAAGCGAAATGCAGGATCACAGTTCATTCCCAATTAGCGTCACTTTAAGAGCAACAATAATTGTCTCAGTGCGTAATTTCATTTACTCAATATGGCAGAGGATAGATGAGCTAAGCTCTCACCGTGCACGTCAGTGACAGCGGGTGAAGCGCGGCTCGGCAAAGCTAGAAAGGTTGCAGACTGAAATTGACATGCACATAAGGTTGGTCAGCATATGAGTATGCCTTATAACCAAAGAATTGAGCTATGTCTTACCAGAGCTCCTTAATTCGGTTTCCCCCTTGTTTCGGATTGTTTTGCCGGTCTTGAGGAAGACGGCTAAACTTCGGACATTGCTCCCAGCTATAGGGTGAATGGTGTATGGGAAATTGATTTATGCTGGTTCCAGAGAGGTGTTCGGCTCCTTAAGTAGTTCAGTGAGGCGGCAGCTACAGGGTTTAAACACACGATTAAAGCGGCGGCTGGAGCCGGTCAAAGTAAGCCTCGGCTCTTCTGGTTTCTTCCTAGCGCATGGGATGGGCAGGCTTCGGCTTGCGTGAAAGTTGCGGCGGAAACAAACAAACCAATAAGGCGGTTGCTACTGAGTTCCTCCGGTTGAGCGAAGAGCAGAGGGGGCGAGTGATAGGGAAGAGGGATCTGACCACTGGGCCAGAGACCCACACGGCAGGGAGAGCAAGAAATGAGCAGAGAGAAATGACGCATATGCCGGCGGGGCTTCTGGGACCCTCTAGCAGTGCCTCGCATCATAGAGCTGGCCGGCTGATGCTGCAACTTGAGGCCCACGTGTAAAAGAAGGGAAAAGAAGAGATACATCCAAAGCACTTCCTCCAGACAGCCGGCTAAGGCCAATTTAATGAAGGGACAAATCACGACAGGAATTTTCCAAACTTTTTGACTAAACTTATGGATAAGTTACCCAGGTCATGTAAAAATTTTAGACTCTAATTACCAATATTTTAATTACTAAAATTCTGACAAAAGCTGCTGCACAGAAAATCATATTCGGAAATTGATTTATCAGAGGGACCAAACCAACATCCAAATTTTTGAAACTTTTACTGAGGGTGTGGATATATTCCAAGGTTCTACCATAAAAATTTCAAATCCAATTTCCTAGTATTTATTTTATAATAATTCTTTTACTCCATCTTTCTGGTTTTCAGGATTGAAATAAATAAATAGGAATAAATAGTAAAACCAGTTATTTATTTTTGTAAATTTTCGTGGACAAGTATAAGGTTACTGAGAGCTCATGGTAAAATTTCTAGGCACTGGATAGTTCTAGGATTTCCTCAAAAATTCTGACATGGGTTGGCCATGGATAGGCTTATCCAATTAATTTATCCTATCAACTTGCAAAATGATTTTACACCTACTTTTGACCAGCCAAGGATAAATTCTAGGGAATTCTAAGGTTATCCAAAATTTACCATAGTAATTTTAATCTTTTACCATTTTATCTTTTACCTCTTTGTCTTTTACTTCTTATCTTTTTGTCAATTCTCTTTTCAATGGAGGAAAATCATTAAGTGGTTTTAGAATTTCAGAAAATATGTTTATTTAAAAATGAGATTATCTTTGAATCTCATTTTATTAATTTGTTCTTTTGGAAAAAAATTCCAAACTAAAGTTATTCTTTATCGAAATTTAGGAAAAAGAAGTGAGGTTAATAAATTTCAAATTAAATTCTTTATTCCAATTAAAATTTCTATTTGATTTTATTTTTAAATCTTAGATTTTCATTTTTCTAATTTTTGAAAATGTTGGGATGTTACAAATTATGAAAGTGCATGCTAGCTACTATTTATGGGACTGGCACAATATGCACTTTAGAATATTTCTTTTATGTTACACTATATCATAAAAGTGAGGGTCTCACATGACTAAAGAAAGTTTGTGAGAAGTAGACCTACCTTTTGGACAATCGTCCTTGCTGAATGCAAACGTAACATCCGACCATTTTGAAAATTCTAATTTTCTTAATCGGGAATCAATATTGTTGACTTGTAACATCCTCAAATTTATAAAGTAATAAAAATCAAATATTAAAAATGTGAAATCATCTTTGAGTTGCATTTCTTGATTTTAGGTGTATTTATTTATGTGTTGGTTGAATTAATTGTTGGATTGATTAATGGAATTTAAGAAAGAAAAGAAAAGAAAAGAGAAAATAGTAAAATGGTAAGAAGTGAAATTACCATGGTAAAAATCTTGTATAACCTGGCCAAACCCTAGAAGATATTCCTAGATGGTCAAAAGACCATGTGAATGCATTTAGATGTAAAGAAAATAATTTAATTAGCAAATTCTATTGCTGGCCAGCCCCATGTCAGATTTTTAGAGAAAGTTGTGGAGAAATATAGACTTTGGAATTTTTACCATAAGACCTCAGACACATTATCTTCACCCACAAAAAGTTTCAAAAATTAATAAATATTTTTGCTATGAGTTAGCATTTATTTTAGAAAGAATTGAAATTCTGCAGAACTTAGTAAAAGAATTATAAGGAAATTAATAATGCGAATTTGATGTTGAAATTTTTATGGTAGGTCCACTGTACATAAACACACCTTCAGTAAAAATTTCAAAAATAAATATGTTGATTAAGTTCATTAATTAATTCAAAAACTAATTTGGATATTCTGTTTAGAAATTAATGTCAGATTTTTAATTAAATCATAATAGATCATTTTAACCCCAAAATTTTACTGGAGGTAGATATCTTAGCTTTTAACTTAGTCAAAAAGTTTGGAAAAATCTAGTGTTGAAATGACCCATGAATTATTTGGTTTGGTGCGCTGTTAGTAGGGAGAAACCTAGAAACTCTCTCTCTCTCTCTCATTCCTTACACGTGGGGGCCACGTTTCCAGTGGCTTGGGCGCTGGCACCGCTGCCGACAGGGACCCAGAGGGTTCCTAGTCCACGCGTCATGCCCTCGCCCTCTACTCTCTTCTCCCTTTTGTCTCACTGCCGGTGGACCCCGGGCCCACACGTCAGCTTCGTCTCCCTCTCAGCTGCCTCTCGCTCTCTCTGTTCTCTTGGCAGAGCCGACTTGAGCGCCGCCTCAATCCTTGTTGTTTCCCCGCCGCAACCTCTTGAGCCTTGAGCCACCTCTGCCACGGAGCCCTCGCCCATACCTGGCATCTGTGGGCTTGGCCAGAGCCGTGAAGATTTCCAGAGCCTACCCGAGATCGCCGCCATTCCTTCTCAAAGCTAACCGCTCGTTACCGCCTCGCCGCCTATTTAACAGGACAAGAAGTACCTACTAACTCAACAAAACCCGAGCACACACACACTTATCCTTTTCCGCCTGAACCGCCTTGATTCAAACCTTTCTTCCTCAACTCCTACAAGAACCCGATTTGGGGAAACTCCAAATTGCTACGTCTCGGTAAGGGCACGTCCAAATTGTTTGGTCTTGGAGCATCTTTGGGAGCTAACGAACCTTATGCGCGTCTTGTTTCAGCCTGGAGTGCTCCGAGTTGCTTTCACGCCGTGCCTGCTCTTCCGCCATTGACGCCGCACGGTGAGAACACCACTCGGCCACCCATTCTTTAATCCAAGAGCTCGAGTAGAGTCGCTAGGACCCCTTGAAGCTTACGCGCATGACCTTCAAGCTCAAAAAGCCCCGTAGCGCCGTTGCACTTTGCGCCACCGTGAAGCGCCGCCGTCCAACGCCGAAAGCCCAATTCTTCCGAACACCACCTATAACCAAGTAATCCCCTAGGATCACCATGGTCCCGTGAAGCCTTAGCCATAGGCCAAAGTAGATCGACGTCGCCGGTTGCCGCCGGCGAGGCCGTCGACCATTTTCCCCTGCGCCGAGTCGCTGCCATGCGGGCCCGGCCACTCAGCCTCACGCAGCCGCGCGTGTGCGCCCATGGGACGCTGCCGAGTGGGACCCATCGTCAGCGACTGCAACCCGCATTCAAAAGCCCAGCCGCGCAAAGCGTTGGAAATACGCTTTCCTTTAAGGAAAACGTATTTTCCAATTTCTTGTATTTTAATGAAACCGAATTGATTCAAACTATTATATCTTTTGAACCATAGCTCCAAATTGAGTGAAACCAATTTCTAAATTCATCATAAATCATTTAGTTTCATAATATGCAAAAATATTTGATACTTGTTTAGCAAATTAACTTTGAATTTAAATTTAAATCTTGAAATTTGAATATGTTGCATATAGAAATTTTGCAAATAAAGTCCAAATTGAGTGAAACCAACTTTCTTGGAATCCTTAGGTCAAATGCTACTCAAATATGTAATTAGATTTGGATTTGGAACTAGTTTGTGAAAATTTCATATTAGGACTTTACTTAATGTATAAATTCAATATAATTGCTATAACTTGAGCAAAAATCATTTAAATAAAAATGAAACTTGTTTTATGGTGCTAATTACATTATTTAGGATCAGATCATGAGATAGAAGTTAAAGATATACTATGTTGATTCTAGTTGTCATGTTAAATGCTACTTTAGATATTAAATTGATATATATAATTAACCCCAAATCCTGAAGATGAATTTTGTTTATTTAATTTTTCTATCTTAGCTTCCTGAATTCGTAAATTAAAATGAAATATTACATAAAGAAAGATAATCATGTTGTATGTCATTAAGCTTTGCCTTAGACCCAAAATCTTATAACTTGCTTAATGCATGAATTGATTAAGTGATTGCCATCATTGATTGATTTGAATTGATTTCATTTGAATCTTTCAACTGCTATCCTTGTTGTTTATGTATTTGCTTCTTTTATCGATATTGAAGTATTTTTATTTGCCATATTCTTAATCGACGTATAGACGCTGAGACTACCGACTACGCTATCGACGACACAGATCCAGCTTACACCGTCGAGGAGCAAGGCAAGCATCCCTTTGATCATTTTGATCCCAGATTTCATAAAACAACTAAAATGTGATTAAGAATCTTCCTGCATGCTTATGATATAAATGTCTATTTTAAGTCCCTGGTAGCTATAACCCAAATTGATGGATTACTTCAATCATGTTGACATGAATTCCATGATAACCATAGGTACGGGTAGATTCAATCCATAGATGGGCTATAACGATTATTAATTTTCATCTGCTTAGCAATGCTTAGAATGATACGATGACATTTACACCCACACATCTTTCTTTATGAAATCTTTTATGGTTTATTTAAACAGTAAAGGATACTGGTAGTTTGGTAAAAATGAAAATAAAACTACTGTTTTGACGTGAGTGATTATTGGCAATAGCCGGTTGTACATGTTTTAACGTGTACGTAGCTAGGGTGGAGTTATCACCCATGTCACTTTAAGGACCGAACGTAGTGTTGCATGATCCAAGTATAACCGTACATCCACAAGTACTGTAATGGGACAGTCTTAACTTATTAAATTATTTGGGGATTAGCTTTGCACATTGGTAGGCAGTTGTAGCACGGGCATTCCGAATATTGGTTTGCTCGAGGGAGGTGTCATCACCGAGGTGTTGGCATCTGCCGTTGTATGTGATGTACGCTTGGCTATGAATTTGGGGCTGTTATTATTCCTGGTGGGTCACTAACTCCGGAATTTCTATTCCTGGTGGGTTACTGACTCCGGAATCCCTTTTACCTTTTTAGCTTCCATCATAGTCAAGGGTAACGTCATTGGGCTAGTGCAAAGTTAAGGTTCAAATAATCGAACGGATTCGTTATGAACTCTCTGGCGGCACACCAAAGGAAGTGTGCTAATGATCTGCCACAAAGGGAGGACATATCTTGTGGGTAAAGCTGTACAACTCTGCAGAGTCTAAAACTATTCGAATAGCCGTATCCACGGTCATGGATGACTTGGCGAATTGACACTAGTTAGCTGTTTCTGTTTTCAAAAACCCTTGTTTAAATACTTTGGAAATGGTTTACATTCTTTAAAATGTCACATATTGTTACATTTGTTCTTACGAGACCATGGAGGGTCTTTTTGTTAATTTACTCACAAAGGGCCGTGAGTAAAACGTTATTATCTTTTTATTATTCATTATCTCAATTACTTATCAAACTGTTTTAATGTTTTATTTACGCTTTCCATTACTATTCAGTATTAATTCATTTAAAACTTTCGCTTTATGCAAAGCAACCGTAGAAACCCACTTTCTATTCCAGCCTGCATATATTCCAGGAATTGCATACACTACAAAGTCTTGCGAGTACCAAAGTACTCAACTTGCTTCAACAAATATTTTTAGGTGATGAGCAAGATTTCGATAATGACGGGAACGAATATGAGGAACCTGCGAATTTTAGCGACGACTGATCTTTCTAGGTTCATCTCAGCAGTTGCCTGTGGAGTTATGGAAATAGATGGCATACTATGAGACATGGTTTTAATTTCCTGCTACTTTTGGTGTTGTAATATCACTATAAAACTTGTGATGTAATAAAAATGTGTATCTGTGTGGCTGTAATATTCAAATTGTGTTTGTGCGTGCCAGCCACTGATCATGGGAATGGCACAGGACGCACTTAAAGAGCCTCATATTTATGTTATTTACTGACATAAAAATGAGGGTCTCACAGTTTGGTATCAGAGCCACGCTGCCTGTAGGAGAACCTTAGTTAGAATGGTCGTTAAGAGGGAAATTAAAATTTTGAATAGACACATTACACTTAGGAAAATAAAACTTGTTATATCTGTTATTAATTCTTTACTATTTTTGTCTTCTACTCTTTACTTTTGTGCGTTATCGTTGCATCTTGCATTTAATCTGGAATACTAATTCCTTATTAAATGTGCAGATGGAAGGGTATTCGCCGTGCTTTCACACTTCCGAGCGTGGGGAGCGGGATTGATGGGAGTCTTAGCACGAGATGTTAGATTATGCACGATTTGAGACACCTCGATACACCGTCTACCAGAGGATGGCGAGTCGATTTCGATAGAGTACATAGCTAGGATTGAGATCCCAGCTAGGACACGATTCGGAGAGTCGATCGTACTTTTGATGGTCGTGGAGCTTGGTGTCTTCTGCGTTGGCGATGTTGCTTATATGGCCATCGTTAATTGCGCCACGCTCTTCCAGAGATGGCGATTTCTGAGAGATACCTGCCTTGTTGCCGAGGGAGACACTAGTTACATAGATCCTAGTTCGATTGCCTAATGAGCACTATAGGATCATAGTTGAGTTCCTTAGTCTTCTTGGCCGTTACCACCGTCAGGCGGTATTAAGTACTACGTAGCACGTGGGAGAGTAGCCTTTTAGAGAACGCCATAGCTCCTTTCGTGGCTATGGGTTTGTTCTCTAGGTCTACACTTGGTGACGACGCTACTTTGTTGCGATCCGAGAGGTGCACAGTACTCCGACACCTAGGTCTCGCTAGGGCCACTAGGCGTTCTCGACGGGCTAGGATGTCCACAGGAGTTAGTCGTCCACGCCTGCATCGCGAGTTAGACTTGGGCAGTCGCTGCGGGTGTCTTTGCGTCCCCGTGTGTGGCCAGAGTTTACAGCGTCGTGGTACCTTTCCCGCCACGGTGACTGACTCTACCCCTGCGGATCCTGTTGAGTCTGCTGGCGAGGACGTTGTAGCGCCAGGTTTGGAGTAGGTTTACCTTGAGTTGTAGCAGCACATGTGGTCATGTAGAGTTGAGTTATGAGGTTGTCATACTTTTGTTGTACATGTTGTTAATATGCAGTTTAAATAAAAGTGCTGTTACTGTTTATTTCTGCTTGTTTTGGTTCCTTCTCGTGACTTTCTAATGTTTTATTACAATTTCATGATGATGTGATCCCTTGTGTTTATCCTTCACAATATGACATAACATAACAACACACCTCCCCTGATAATGAATTTCTTTAATAATAATAAAATTTTAGGGAATGAAATGTTGCCTATTAACCAATGAGTTGAAGTTTAAATTTTCATTCTACCAGCCTAAATTATTTAATTACAAAACATTATCTTCTCATCTGAATTGAAATTTCAGGATGCCTGTAACCAGATCTCTTCGCGGGATCTTGGAGAGTGAGGCATCACAGGAGCCTTTTCCTCCTCGCGAAACATTGCCCACTCCAGCGCAACCTAATCCGATGCACCCTTCTGCAAGGGCTTCATCTTCTCATCAAGTGCCAGATCCACCTAATCCAGATTCAAATCCTAATCAACAAGGTGGAATTCCGGAGGAGCAATTGCCAGGTCCGCCCACAATGGCGCAAGTTCTGGCAATGATCGAGCAAAACCGTCAAACCCATACACTTCTTCTGCAACAGTTAGTTCAGAATACTTCCCACCAAGGAGTCCCTGTTGGAGGAAGTGGTGGTGGTGCTCCACCATCAAGGTTGACTGAGTTTCTGAAGACTCGGCCTCCTACTTTTTCTTCTGCCACTGACCCATTGGACGCAGATGACTGGCTGCGAACAATGGAGAGCAAGTTGAACATTGCACAGTGCAATGATCGAGAGAAAGTTCTTTATGCATCTTATCAGTTGGGAGGAGCTGCTGCTTTATGGTGGGAGAACTACCAAGCTATACTTCCAGTGGATCAGATTTCATGGGAGACCTTCAAGGATATTTTTCGCCGAACCCATATTCCTTCCAGTTTGATGGATATCAAAAGACGGGAATTCCTTGATCTCCGTCAAGGGAATCAGACGGTAATGGAGTATCTTAATCGCTTCAATTACCTTTCCCGCTATGCACCATTAGAAGTTACCCTGGCGCGTAGCCGGGCGCTTCGGGATAACCTTAATGAAGAAATCAAGTGTGCATTAGCTGCCATCGATATCAATGACTTCCAAACACTGGTGGACAAGTCTATTCGAGTGGAACATAGCACTCGAGCTGCCATGGAGTCGCGTAAAAGGAAATGGATGGCACAGAAGAATGCCAGTGCAAGCCCATCCAGGCCTCGCCCTGCACCTCAGGGTAATGCGCGACCACCTGCTCCGCCACAGAAGCAAAGACGTCAAGGTCCTGCCCCTCGACCTCGACAGCCTTTGCCTCGTCCGACAAACCCTACTGGAGCACGTCCTACCGGAGCCTCGACTCAGACTCCAAATGTCACATGCTTCAAGTGCAAGCAGCTTGGACATTATGCCAATAATTGCCCAAGCAAGGGAGTTCCTCAGCAACCCCCCGGTCGTCCTCAAGGAGCTGGAGGACAACAAGCCAAAAGACCTGCAACTGCTCAAGCCGCCAATCAAGGACGTTTGCATCATGTGACGGCTGAAGAAGCAACGGAAGCACCAGATGTGGTTCTGGGTATGTTCCCCGTCCAATCTATTCCCACTTTGGTGTTATTTGATTCCGGTGCATCTCATTCCTTTATATCCAAGAAGTTCGTAGAATTACATCAAATCCAAACTGAATCTTTACCCATGTCCATGATAATCTATTCTCCGGGAGCAAAAATGAGAACTACTAAAATGTGTCCTAAGGTTAGCATTGAAATAAATGAAGTCTTATTTTATGCTGATCTTATTCTTATAGAAACCCCGGGATTAGACATCATTCTTGGTATGGATTGGTTAGCTAAGAATAAAGGACAGATAGATTGTGCTAATAGATCCATATCTCTTATTAATCCTGATGGAGACAAAGTGAATTTTAGTTCCACCCAGAATCTTTCCGAATCAAAACCATACTTAAATGCATTGGTAATGGAAAAGATTAAATCTGTTCCTGTAGTTTCCAACTTTCCCGATGTATTTCCTGAAGAATTGCCAGGTTTGCCACCAGATCGTGACTTAGAGTTCGTCATTGATCTTATACCTGGTACAGCCCCAATTTCCAAAAGACCTTATCGTATGCCACCAAATGAGTTAGTAGAGCTCAAAAAGCAAATTCAAGAACAGTTGGACAAAAAGTTCATTCGACCTAGTACTTCTCCATGGGGAAGCCCTGTTCTCTTCGTTAGTAAAAAGGATGGTAGTCTACGCATGTGTGTGGATTATCGTGCTCTCAATGATGTTACCATCAAAAACAAATATCCTCTACCTCGTATCGATGATCTGTTCGATCAATTAACCGGCGCCCAAATCTTCTCCAAAATCGATCTTAGACATGGCTATTATCAATTAAAAATCCGACCGGAGGATATTCCTAAAACAGCTTTTACCACTCGTTACGGCTTATATGAATATGTCGTAATGTCATTCGGACTTACAAATGCTCCAGCTAGCTTTATGAGCTTAATGAATAAAGTCTTTATGGAGTATCTCGATAAGTTTGTCGTGGTATTTATAGATGATATCCTCATCTATTCCAAAAATGAAGAAGATCATACCCAACATCTACACATGGTTCTGGAGAAACTCCGAGAACATAAATTGTATGCCAAGTTCGAGAAATGTGAATTTTGGTTGAAGGAAGTGGCTTTCCTCGGGCATATCCTTTCCAAAGGTGGAATTTACATTGATCCCGGAAAGTTCAAGCAGTCCAAAACTGGGAGCAACCAAAATCTGTTCCTCAAATCCGAAGTTTCCTCGGTTTAGCGGGATACTATCGCCGCTTTATCGAAAACTTCTCCAAAATCGCTAAACCTTTGACTCAGCTCTTGAAGAAAGAAAAGAAATATGAATGGACTCCAGAATGCGAATCAAGCTTTCTGGAATTAAAGAAACGGTTAACCACAGCCCCAGTGCTGGTGTTACCCGACATCCATAAGAGCTTCGATGTCTATTGCGATGCTTCACGCAATGGTCTTGGTTGCGTGTTGATGCAAGAAATGAGAGTCGTAGCTTATGCTTCTCGGCAGCTTCGACCTCATGAACTTAATTATCCAACTCATGATCTGGAGTTAGCTGCAGTAGTGCACGCCCTTAAAATTTGGCGTCACTATCTTATTGGAAACAAGTGTGACATCTACACAGATCATAAGAGCTTAAAATACTTCTTTACTCAGCCAGATCTTAATCTGCGACAAAGGAGATGGCTGGAGCTAATAAAGGATTACGACCTTAGTATTCATTATCATCCTGGTAAAGCTAATGTCGTAGCAGATGCTCTGAGCCGTAAGCTTCATTGTATGACAGTGTCAGCATACACTGATCAATCTGAATTAATAAAGGAGTTTCAGAAGCTTAATTTGGGAATTGTTGAAAAAGGATTTGTTGCTAGTCTCCAAATGCAACCAAATCTGAGAACCCAAATTAAAATAGCTCAATCTAAAGACGAAGCTATATCTAAAATCCGAAAAGAGTTGGAACAAGGCAAAGAATTGGAATTCTCAGAAAATTCGGATGGTATACTCCAATTCAAGAATCGAATCTATATCCCCAGTGATCTAGAAATCAAGAAGTTGATCTTGAGTGAAGCTCATGAATCACCTCTATCTATCCATCCTGGTAGCACGAAGATGTACCAAGATCTAAAGCAAGAATATTGGTGGCCCGGCATGAAGAAAGAAATCGCCGAATATATCGCGAAATGTGATATATGTCAGCGAGTAAAAGCCGAGCATCAACGCCCAGCTGGTTTACTTCGACCTCTTGAAATTCCGGAATGGAAGTGGGACCATATCTGTATGGATTTCATTACTGGTTTACCAAGAACCAGAAAAGGAAATGATTCCATTTGGGTTATCATTGATCGATTAACCAAAGTTGCTCACTTCATTCCAGTCAAAACTAATTATATAAGTTCTAAACTTGCTGAGCTATATTTGGAAAACATTGTTCGTCTTCATGGAATCCCTAAGACTATTGTGTCCGATCGTGGATCCCAGTTCACATCTCGTTTCTGGGAAAGTTTGCATACTCTGTTAGGGACAAAGCTGAATTTCAGTACGGCTTATCATCCTCAAACAGATGGACAGACTGAGCGGACCAATCAGACCCTGGAGGACATGCTAAGAGCTTGTGTGCTATCTTATGGCATAGATTGGGAGAAAAGCTTGCCTTTTGCTGAATTCTCCTATAATAATAGCTTTCAAGCCAGTCTCCAGATGTCTCCTTTTGAAGCACTTTACGGAAGAAAGTGCCGAACCCCTCTCTTTTGGTCTGAAACTGGAGAAAGAAATTTCTTTGGCCCAGACATCATCCAAGAAGCCCAAGAGCAAGTTGACATGATTAAGAGTCGACTCAAAGAAGCCCAATCTCGTCAGAAGAGTTACGCCGACAATCGTCGACGTGAATTAAGCTTTGAAGTCGGAGATCATGTCTATCTGAAAGTTTCTCCTCTTCGCGGAGTTCGTCGTTTTCAAATCCGCGGGAAACTAGCCCCTCGATATATTGGACCCTTTCCAATTATCGCAAAGATGGGAGAAATGGCATATAAGTTGGAGCTGCCATCCCGTTTATCGGAAGTTCATAATGTCTTTCATGTATCCCAACTCAAGAAGTGTCTTCGTGTGCCGACTAATCTCGCAAATCTCGACGATCTCGATTTACAACCTGATTTATCTTATCGAGAGCGTCCTGTTCGCATTCTTGAAGAAGCCGAGCGACACACGAGAAACAAGATCCACAGAATGTTGAAGGTCCAATGGAGTAATCATACTGAAGAAGAAGCCACGTGGGAGCGTGAGGATCACCTGATGAAGGAGTTTCCAGACTTCTTTTAGTTTTCTTTTAGCCCTCGCAAATCTCGAGGACGAGATTTTTGTAAGGGGGGTAGATCTGTAACATCCTCAAATTTATAAAGTAATAAAAATCAAATATTAAAAATGTGAAATCATCTTTGAGTTGCATTTCTTGATTTTAGGTGTATTTATTTATGTGTTGGTTGAATTAATTGTTGGATTGATTAATGGAATTTAAGAAAGAAAAGAAAAGAAAAGAGAAAATAGTAAAATGGTAAGAAGTGAAATTACCATGGTAAAAATCTTGTATAACCTGGCCAAACCCTAGAAGATATTCCTAGATGGTCAAAAGACCATGTGAATGCATTTAGATGTAAAGAAAATAATTTAATTAGCAAATTCTATTGCTGGCCAGCCCCATGTCAGATTTTTAGAGAAAGTTGTGGAGCAATATAGACTTTGGAATTTTTACCAAAAGACCTCAGACACATTATCTTCACCCACAAAAAGTTTCAAAAATTAATAAGTATTTTTGCTATGAGTTAGCATTTATTTTAGAAAGAATTGAAATTCTGCAGAAGCTAGTAAAAGAATTATAAGGAAATTAATAATGCGAATTTGATGTTGAAATTTTTATGGTAGGTCCACTGTACATAAACACACCTTCAGTAAAAATTTCAAAAATAAATATGTTGATTAAGTTCATTAATTAATTCAAAAACTAATTTGGATATTCTGTTTAGAAATTAATGTCAGATTTTTAATTAAATCATCATAGATCATTTTAACCCCAAAATTTTACTGGAGGTAGATATCTTAGCTTTTAACTTATTCAAAAAGTTTGGAAAAATCTAGTGTTGAAATGACCCATGAATTATTTGGTTTGGTGCGCTGTTAGTAGGGAGAAACCTAGAAACTCTCTCTCTCTCTCTCATTCCTTACACGTGGGGGCCACGTTTCCAGTGGCTTGGGCGCTGGCACCGCTGCCGACAGGGACCCAGAGGGTTCCTAGTCCACGCGTCATGCCCTCGCCCTCTACTCTCTTCTCCCTTTTGTCTCACTGCCGGTGGACCCCAGGCCCACACGTCAGCTTCGTCTCCCTCTCAGCTGCCTCTCACTCTCTCTGTTCTCTTGGCAGAGCCGACTTGAGCGCCGCCTCAATCCTTGTTGTTTCCCCGCCGCAACCTCTTGAGCCTTGAGCCACCTCTGCCACGGAGCCCTCGCCCATACCCTGCTGTCCTGTGGGCTTGACCGAGCCGGGGGAAGATTTCCAGAGCCTACCCGAGACTGCCGCCATTCCTTCTCAAAGCTAACCCGCTCGTTACCGCCTCCGCCGCCTATTTAACAGGACAAGAAGTACCTACTAACTCAACAAAACCCGGAGCACACACACACTTATCCTTTTCCGCCCGGAACCGCCCAGTTCAAACCTTTCTTCCTCAACTCCGGCGCAACCCGATTTGGGGGAAACTCCAAATTGCTACGTCTCGGTAAGGGCACGTCCAAATTGTTTGGTCTTGGAGCATCTTTGGGAGCTAACGAACCTTATGCGCGTCTTGTTTCAGCCTGGAGTGCTCCGAGTTGCTTTCACGCCGTGCCTGCTCTTCCGCCATTGACGCCGCACGGTGAGAACACCACTCGGCCACCCATTCTTTAATCCAAGAGCTCGAGTAGAGTCGCTAGGACCCCTTGAAGCTTACGCGCATGACCTTCAAGCTCAAAAAGCCCCGTAGCGCCGTCGCACTTTGCGCCACCGTGAAGCGCCGCCGTCCAACGCCGAAAGCCCAATTCTTCCGAACACCACCTATAACCAAGTAATCCCCTAGGATCACCATGGTCCCGTGAAGCCTTAGCCATAGGCCAAAGTAGATCGACGTCGCCGGTTGCCGCCGGCGAGGCCGTCGACCATTTTCCCCTGCGCCGAGTCGCTGCCATGCGGGCCCGGCCACTCACCACGCACCGCTGTGCGCGCTTCATGGACGCCGCGCCGAGTGGGACCCATCGTCAGCGACTGCAACCCGCATTCAAAAGCCCAGCCGCGCAAAGCGTTGGAAATACGCTTTCCTTTAAGGAAAACGTATTTTCCAATTTCTTGTATTTTAATGAAACCGAATTGATTCAAACTATTATATCTTTTGAACCATAGCTCCAAATTGAGTGAAACCAATTTCTAAATTCATCATAAATCATTTAGTTTCATAATATGCAAAAATATTTGATACTTGTTTAGCAAATTAACTTTGAATTTAAATTTAAATCTTGAAATTTGAATATGTTGCATATAGAAATTTTGCAAATAAAGTCCAAATTGAGTGAAACCAACTTTCTTGGAATCCTTAGGTCAAATGCTACTCAAATATGTAATTAGATTTGGATTTGGAACTAGTTTGTGAAAATTTCATATTAGGACTTTACTTAATGTATAAATTCAATATAATTGCTATAACTTGAGCAAAAATCATTTAAATAAAAATGAAACTTGTTTTATGGTGCTAATTACATTATTTAGGATCAGATCATGAGATAGAAGTTAAAGATATACTATGTTGATTCTAGTTGTCATGTTAAATGCTACTTTAGATATTAAATTGATATATATAATTAACCCCAAATCCTGAAGATGAATTTTGTTTATTTAATTTTTCTATCTTAGCTTCCTGAATTCGTAAATTAAAATGAAATATTACATAAAGAAAGATAATCATGTTGTATGTCATTAAGCTTTGCCTTAGACCCAAAATCTTATAACTTGCTTAATGCATGAATTGATTAAGTGATTGCCATCATTGATTGATTTGAATTGATTTCATTTGAATCTTTCAACTGCTATCCTTGTTGTTTATGTATTTGCTTCTTTTATCGATATTGAAGTATTTTTATTTGCCATATTCTTAATCGACGTATAGACGCTGAGACTACCGACTACGCTATCGACGACACAGATCCAGCTTACACCGTCGAGGAGCAAGGCAAGCATCCCTTTGATCATTTTGATCCCAGATTTCATAAAACAACTAAAATGTGATTAAGAATCTTCCTGCATGCTTATGATATAAATGTCTATTTTAAGTCCCTGGTAGCTATAACCCAAATTGATGGATTACTTCAATCATGTTGACATGAATTCCATGATAACCATAGGTACGGGTAGATTCAATCCATAGATGGGCTATAACGATTATTAATTTTCATCTGCTTAGCAATGCTTAGAATGATACGATGACATTTACACCCACACATCTTTCTTTATGAAATCTTTTATGGTTTATTTAAACAGTAAAGGATACTGGTAGTTTGGTAAAAATGAAAATAAAACTACTGTTTTGACGTGAGTGATTATTGGCAATAGCCGGTTGTACATGTTTTAACGTGTACGTAGCTAGGGTGGAGTTATCACCCATGTCACTTTAAGGACCGAACGTAGTGTTGCATGATCCAAGTATAACCGTACATCCACAAGTACTGTAATGGGACAGTCTTAACTTATTAAATTATTTGGGGATTAGCTTTGCACATTGGTAGGCAGTTGTAGCACGGGCATTCCGAATATTGGTTTGCTCGAGGGAGGTGTCATCACCGAGGTGTTGGCATCTGCCGTTGTAACGGTGTACGCTTGGCTATGAATTTGGGGCTGTTATTATTCCTGGTGGGTCACTAACTCCGGAATTTCTATTCCTGGTGGGTTACTGACTCCGGAATCCCTTTTACCTTTTTAGCTTCCATCATAGTCAAGGGTAACGTCATTGGGCTAGTGCAAAGTTAAGGTTCAAATAATCGAACGGATTCGTTATGAACTCTCTGGCGGCACACCAAAGGAAGTGTGCTAATGATCTGCCACAAAGGGAGGACATATCTTGTGGGTAAAGCTGTACAACTCTGCAGAGTCTAAAACTATTCGAATAGCCGTATCCACGGTCATGGATGACTTGGCGAATTGACACTAGTTAGCTGTTTCTGTTTTCAAAAACCCTTATTTAAATACTTTGGAAATGGTTTACATTCTTTAAAATGTCACATATTGTTACATTTGTTCTTACGAGACCATGGAGGGTCTTTTTGTTAATTTACTCACAAAGGGCCGTGAGTAAAACGTTATTATCTTTTTATTATTCATTATCTCAATTACTTATCAAACTGTTTTAATGTTTTATTTACGCTTTCCATTACTATTCAGTATTAATTCATTTAAAACTTTCGCTTTATGCAAAGCAACCGTAGAAACCCACTTTCTATTCTAGCCTGCATATATTCCAGGAATTGCATACACTACAAAGTCTTGCGAGTACCAAAGTACTCAACTTGCTTCAACAAATATTTTTAGGTGATGAGCAAGATTTCGATAATGACGGGAACGAATATGAGGAACCTGCGAATTTTAGCGACGACTGATCTTTCTAGGTTCATCTCAGCAGTTGCCTGTGGAGTTATGGAAATAGATGGCATACTATGAGACATGGTTTTAATTTCCTGCTACTTTTGGTGTTGTAATATCACTATAAAACTTGTGATGTAATAAAAATGTGTATCTGTGTGGCTGTAATATTCAAATTGTGTTTGTGCGTGCCAGCCACTGATCATGGGAATGGCACAGGACGCACTTAAAGAGCCTCATATTTATGTTATTTACTGACATAAAAATGAGGGTCTCACATGACTTCTCTATAGGTAGACTTGAACTATCGTTTTGAGGTATATGCAGATGATCCACCGAAGATCATGTTAACATGATGATCTAATTTTTGATAACTCGTGTCTTCATCACCATCTGCATCCGTTATACTTCATCCTTCAGGCAAGGTTGGCATAGGATCCTTACCAGTGTAAAATTCATCCATACCCATTTGCTATGTTCGGCAGTTGAGTAGCTTGTGTCCTGGTGCATTATGCAAAGGACACCATCTTTCATTCTCACTATTTGAAGTGAAAGTTTTAGGGTTAGACAGGTCATTTGTCCGCCCAGACTTATTTTTGTAAGGTATTTTATCCTTGAAATAAGTAGGTCGTTCAGATATGCCTACAACCTAGGACACCATCTTCCATTCCCACTATTTGAAGTAGAAATTTTAGGGTTAGACAAGTTATTTGTCTGACCAGACTTCTTCTTCTTCTAAGATATTTTATCCTTAAAATAAGTAGGTTATTCAGAGATGCATGCAACCTCTCTTTGAGAGATCTTTTTATTCTTTTTCTTATTTTTACCTTTGCGGTCTTCAGGTGTTAAAGATTTTTTAGGTTTACTACCTTAAAAAATCTTTCAACCTGGTTGAGGTGGCTTATGGCCCTTGTCAACCATACGGTTCCATTGAATCGCCTCATGTGCATCAGAATACCGATCTGCCATATTAAAGAGTTCTAATATGGTGGATGGCAGGTGAATGTTAAGGCCTTCCATGAAACGTTTATAGCGTACAGTCTGCTTAAATGCATGAATCACATAATCATCAGATATGTTAGGAATTGTGTTACGGACCTCTATAAACCTCTTAATAAACTGACATAAATTCTCGTCAGAGGTTTGGCGAAGACGATGCAAGTCATCTTCTTTACCAGGTTTTGCATAACAACTTTTAAAGTTATTTAATATGGTATGGCATAATTTTTTTTAACTGATAATAGATTCTTCCAGTTGATTAAATAACCAAGTTCTTGCAGATCCTTTGAGAATAGTGGGTAGATAATTTGTCATTACCTTCTCATCGCCACCAACAGCTTCGATGGTCGATGGTATAAATTTGGAGGAATTTTGATGGATTTTGATTTCTATCGTAGCTTTCCAGAGGACCTAGCTTGAATTTTTCAGGCTAAGTGATATTTTTGAGCCCTAAAGAAAAGGCTTTGCATCCTGTATACAACCCCAAACGTGTATGTACGTTAGGTACTTGTTTTGTATAATCAAAACGCGGTCTTCACTGACCACAGATAATATTTTCACCTCGGCCAAGCCTGTCGAAACCATTTCTTCGTTGTGGATTGCTGCTCTGTTAATGGTCGGTGCTCTGTTGACGCAGACCAGACGAGGAATGATTCATGCGAGAATCAGTCAAAGATCTATTGTAAGGAGACACACTTTGTACTTCTGCAGCAGCTTCTTGCAGACTAGTGGCTAGGGATCTTATAAGCAGCACATTGTCTCCATCCATGGGTTGACTTAAAATTGCATTAGTGATAATGAGAATTTTATCCACAGGAGTTTCTTCTTGTGGACTGTTAGGAACCATATTTATGTCCCTTACCGCCAACGTTAGAACCTATGGTGTGATCAGAAAGATAGATTGGGGATGACTTCCCGACGAATTTAGCCTACACGAGGTTCCTAGCTGGCTATCGCGGTAAAGACGTCTCGCCTCTTCCATAGCATTTTGTTTCGCAATCGCGAGACTCTCGCGTTGCTCCTGGGCGGCCTTTTCTTGAGCTTCACGCTATTCACGTTCCACTCGTTGTGCCTCTGTCTCCTCCGTGACTGTGCAAATACGAAATCCGAAATTGACGGAAGGGTGACCACTCTCTCATCAGAGGGCGATGATGGGGTATAATCGAGTTCAAGACTTCGAAGAAAATCTTCTGAAGATGAGCTCTCATGGAAGTCATTATCGTTCTTGTGAGTTCGTACATTGCCAACTTCCATATGGCATGCGCCCTGATCCTCTGCCTCTGAGATAAGGGTAGGTATGGTGTCACTCTGTTTTTCAGATTTTCCCTCAGGAAATAGTGCTCCTGATGTGGTTTTATCTGATTTGGATGAAGTTGCCAATTTGGATGACTCCGCCTCAGTAACATACTCGGAGTAGATGTCACACTTACCTTCTTCTTCCTCCACAAAGTCATCGACAGTGAGGTGTGCGTAGTCAGTGAGATCAAATGAAATTTCTTCATACATGACTTCTGTCGACAAGATATTACCTTTTTCAATCTTGAATCATGACGAAAGCCCTCCATCTAGCGCTAACTATCGATGTTCAAGACCCGGGGATCCCTAGATAGAGCTTACGAATGTAATTCTGGTATATAAATAAAATTAAAAGGAGTATAAAAGGAATGAGAATTGTATTATATCATGAATGTCTTTACAGTGTATAGACCACTCTTAAACTTCAACTCTGCCTCTCAACATCTTGCAGGAGTATCATATTTATAGTGTCGAAGGGATGGAAGTTGTCATCTTTGGAGAGGTATCTTCTCACTGAAGAGGTGTCTTTTAGTCAGAGGGGCGCATGTTCGTAGGAAGTAACTTTCAAATGGTTGTCTGTACCTGCCAGAGAAAGCGTCTTCTGCACGTTATTTTTGCGCAGAGATTCCTTACCGACCTGAATCAGGTTGGAGCAAAGGTTATCCTTTACCCAATCTGTCTAAGTCAGTGTGATAAAGGGTATAATGTCCGACCTACAAAGGTTCATAGGTCGGACCGTTCCAGATCTGATAAAACCTCAGATCAGAGACATAAGATTAGTTTTCGTCCGACCTATATTGTAGGTCGGGGGGTTGTTTAAGTGGTTAGCTGTAACTTTAACCGAATAATTGTGAGATATTTGATGTGTCTCTTCATCTTATGGGTTATATTTATGATGATGCGACTGACCATTAAAAAACTGTAACCATTTAGGGACCTCAGATAGATTAATCATCGTCACAAACTATATGCCTTATATTTCTAAACGACGGTAGTATTAATTTCTAAACCATATGCCTTAGTTTCTTCTCCACATTGAAGTTTTGTTTAGTTGGTATCTTATAGAAATCGTTCATGTCACGATAATAGGATTGTATGAGCGCTCCTACTACAACACATTCTCTTAGATTATAAATAGTTGTTATTTTACACAAATGTGTAATCAAACTTCCTAAACTTTTTTTGAGCAGCAGGTAAAATGATAAGGGTACTAAGGTTCCAAATCCTAGTGACCCCCCCCTGAGATCATAAACCTCGGCCGAATAAAAAAAATGAAAAAAAATCAAAATGCTACAGTACCCATCCAAATCTCGGTGAGATCTCAGTGATATCGACAGGATTTCAATTTTTGCTGGTGGGATTTGATTGGATTTAGGGTCGAGGCCATCCACAAAAAAAATTCAAAAAATGTTTTGTTGTTTTTGACCATTTTTTGGTCAATTCAATTTGAGGTGTATATGTTGTGTGAAAATCTCGACATTAGAAACAATATGAGGATTGTTCAATTTGAGGTGATATTGTTTTGACTTTAAAAACTTTTAGATTTTTAATGTTTTGAAAACTAATTTCTTCTTAGAGTTAGTATTGTTTCAATGGTGCGATCATTGCAACTTGGTCAATCATGCCGCACTTTATTGATATTATGATGTTTGAAAACTAATTCCATTGCAAAAATATTCCTATAAGAGTGCTATGATTATTGATGTCTTTATATTGTTCTTTGAACCTCAACATTTTACCCCATATTGTACCTCAATGACTTCCTCATATTGTACCTCAGTGACTGTGTATCTATTGAAGCATGTGACTCCCCTTTATCATTGAAGTTTCCCAGAGAAATTTGTTTTACTGAACTAATATTCATCTTACCAAAAAGATGTCTATGAATTTACTTGTATTCTATATAATGAAGCCCGAAAACATGTGGTTCATGCTTCATATTGTACCTATTCTAAAAGTTGAACAACACTTGTTACTATTGTAGCTGGAGTTGGATGCAAATTCTAACACCTAGTTGAGTTTAGTGTTCAATTTGTCAAACACAGATGAAAAGAACCTAGCTTGTTACATAGTTTTTATATATTACATAAAATAAAAAAATTTAAAATATTATGCTGAATGTGATTTTGATTATCTATCTCTATTAAGATGTAACTATAACATTCATTTAGACAAATAGTTCTGTTAATTCAAGTCCAAATGAGAGAGATGGATTAGAAAGAAATTTCCCATGTACAAAAACTTAAGAAATTTCCCACATATATAAAACTTTTGAAATGACATAAACTTCATTTGTTACATTTGAAAAATCAAAAACAAAACAAACATAAGGCTTTTTGCACGACATTAGCACTATCATAATTTTTTAAAATTCCTTAGATTAGATCAACCTCTCAAAATTTTATGAGAACATTAATACTACATTATAATCATCCATAAAAAATTCAAAATTTTCTAACATGGTTTGAAGTATTTTTCATTTGGTTGAAATTTATCGGTCAGTCCTTCTGTAGAACTCTTCGAATTTTTGAAAATTTCTCAAGATTGATCATCATCTAAAAATTTTATAGTAGTATTATGGATGTTTTAGGACCATTGACAAAAAATTTCAAAAGTTTCTAACATGATTTGCACCATTTTCCATTCGATTGAAATTTACCGGTCAGCCTTTTATCAGGACAGTTGCACTGTTAGATTTTTTAAAATTCCTCAGGCTTGATAATCTCTGAAATTTTTATGGGAACATTAGTGATGAGTTAGGACTATCCAAAAAGAATTTTAAAATATTTTGTCATGTTTTTGACCATTTTTCGGCCGGTTCAATTTGGACCGAAATCTTGGATTTTTCGGTTGACAAAAAACGGATTTAATATTTTGTTTTTGAAATTTATTCAAATTTTATTTAAAATTATGAGATCTTACTGAGATTTGAATTTCGATTACTTTTGAGATTTATATCAAAACGAAATTTGAAAACTTCGATTACTTGAAGCCTTGGGGCCTGGGGGTACGTACGCGCGCCAATCAAAAGGGTGGATCGAGTCTGGCGTCCTGTTGACCACCAGACCACGTAGGGGTGGCAGCAGCTAGTGGCATGCGGTACCACCAGCCCACCACAAGCGCGCGCTTGATTCGCCTCAGTTCCGATTTGCCGTGGGGGCGGTGCGGGGCGAGCTCATGCAGCGGCGGAAATTCCCCGGCCGTGCAGCGGGGCCCGCCGATCAGGCACGAGCGATTAATTTGGACGTCGCCGTCCGGGCGGTCCCGGCTAAGCTTGCAGATCGTTAATTTATGTTACGTGTTCCGCCTTTTTTTTTATATTCCCCGTGGAGAATCCAGGGCCGTACAATGTGGTACCGCCTTCAATACGCGAGCGACACCCTGTTGGTCTTGCTGCCTTGCAAGGGCAAAGGAACAGAGAATAGATATTAGATGGCCGTTAATTAGGGCCTGACTCGAACACGGTAATTTTTGCTGATTCCTGAAGAAATTTGTTGTTTTTCGTATAGTTATTATAATTTTTTTTTTGCATTCTAAACATGTCCGAGACAGTGAGACGAGGATCGTGCCCGGTCAAGTCCTTATTTGGAACATGAGAATCTGAACTCACGTAAAACTTCTGTGCTCCGATCAGGCTCGTGCTAGAAACAGACTGTAGCAATAGCCAAATAAAGGACATTTGGAGAGGAATACAACTTTACAAGCTAGGGCCCAATCAATAGAAACTACCCCATGCTGGAAGAGAGGGGATAACGTACGACGGTACGAGTACTTGGTTGGATCGGCATACGCTGGCGCTTGCAGTGAGTGCATACCGAGCTGGATCGAAGCTAGCTAAAGAAACAATAAAGAGAGGTATTCCATTGGCCGCAACCTGTGCATGTACTTACCTTTTACGATATATTAGAAACGGGTCGAACATCATTCAGTGATAATAATCCATTCGTGATATTATCTCTACACAACAGAGAAAAAGACGTGCACGGAGTCTTTATATACATATTTTAGAACATACGAAAAGAGAGGAATATGAAAATTTTCAAGAATTCCTATCAGACAGTGCAAACTTGTTTAACCCTATCCCCTAGGATGTCTGTGATCAGAAAAGAGCATTGACAACGGACTAACGTACCCTTGATAGTTGCCCGACTTCCAATATTTGATAAATATAAATCGTATTTTGATTTTGCACAAGAATTAATGTTACGGTAAAATGAAGAAAGACACGAGAGAAAATAGCTTACATGTCTCTCTTAATTGTCTTAAAAGATGAGAGATAGTACTTTGTGCGGGCTGTAATGAAGAAATGTGTATGATTGAGAGAGAATGAATATGCCTATAGTAGGAAAAACTCATTAATTCTACATGCCAACCTTATATTACTCGGAGGGAGTAACTAAACTTTGAACTTTGCTACCTCTCTTAATGAATTGGCAATGCTCGTTTCAAAAAGAAGCAATAAAGGAAGCCCTTAAAGGCGCCATTGAATTCCAACAGAGATCTCCATCGGCGAATTCAAGCCGGGCGCTACGTGATTAGCATGCGTGCATCGAACTCGAAGTCTATTGCATGAAAGAGAAAGCCTCAAGCATTTGCAGGTTAAACAGAAGGCCCACATACACACACAACTACGTTAGGTACACCACAATAAACGTACAGTGTTCAAAAATAAAGAGAAATTAGAGAAAGCAAAAAAAAATATTCAAAGGAGAAACACTATAACACAATAGTTCCGTAGAGACGTTTTTGTTCGACGGCTTTTACATATTCATCTCTACGTCCGGAGCCATGTAGCGTGTAGAGATGCATTTTAAGACATTTTTCAAATCGTCTTATGCTGCTACAGTATCCTTCGTGCGTCACATCAACCAAAATTACAAATAAAACCTTCCACCGATTTTCCTTCCAAATAGATCCGTAGTTATACAAAATTAGCCAGTTTTTTTTAAAAATGTGAATAAGTTCTCCGTTGGATTTTTTTAAACCAATAAACCACATGATTATGCAAATTAGTCAATGGCTCATAGACAGTCAATTTTAAAAAAAAAAACACAGAGAAAATCAAAATTATGTTTTTTTCAAAACAAAAATTCAGCACAATTTTTCTCGCGCGTCACGGGAACCGAAATTACTAACAAATCCTTCCACCATTTTCCCCAAAAAGAACAGTGGTTACACAAAATTAGCCAATTTTTTTTTAAAATACAAACAAGTCATCTACCAATTTTTTTTAACAAAAAACTTCGTGGTTACGCAAATTTGCCGACGGCTCATAGTCAACTAATATTTACAAAAAAACACCACTGAGAAAATCAAAATTATATTTTCTTAAAAAAAAGAAATTCACGCGGTGCGGCCTCACATGCTACTCGGCCTAGTTATTACATCGATGTGAGAAAAATGACAATATGACATCCCCTCGTAACAAAAAGAAGACACCCCTATGTTTCTTGGCACACAACAAAGTGACTACATCAATACAGACGAGCTGTATGCGCAGTTATCAAAACGTCTCTAGAAGTGTCGACATGCAATTCGTCGTCTTATACCTTCTTACGCATGCTTCGCAATGAGTCTCTACGGTCCTTGACACGGTTTATAGGGAGACGCTCCAAATACTCTGTACATTATATTCTACTATGAATTTTCTGCCTCTTCAAGCTGGCATGCCATTTTTTTTGGCAATGTGCCCAATCGTGACATGGTTGCGTCGCTCTGATTTGCTCACCGATGGTAAGTAATTTATCACGATGGTCACAACCATTTGCGTAGCACAGCGGGAGAGTCTTGCCCTTCTCGGCCGTGGCGCGCGTCACTCGGCATTCTTTCTCCGTGCGACACATGGCGAGGGGGCGAGGCTTGCCCACGGCATCGGTGTTTTTGCAAAAAAAAAAAAAAAACTCCTTACAAACCCCCTAAATTATATATAGATCATTTCTTATGGAAAAAGCCCAAAAAACCCAGATTTCATTTCTTCACTCACAGTTCCTTCAAAAATCCCAAAATTACATCTTGGTCCACTTTCTTTGAGAAGATCCCTTCAAATAATTTTTAAAATTACATTTAGGTCCATTTTTTAAAAAATATCTAAATTCATTTCCTTTCCGTGCGTACCCTTCGAAAATTCCAAAATTACGTATGTATCTGCTTTTCACGAGATCTTGACTCTTTTTTATGATAAGATCTTCAAAAAAATCTAAAGCTGTTTTTTCCCTAGACCACACGATTTTTTTACTGTCGGACGCATGACAACTAGCATGTTTCTTTTCGTAAAACTTGTAGAAATTCCGTAAATTAGGCGTCCACAAAGATCACCCGATATTTAGTTTTTCCACAAAGATCACACGATAATTATTAAATTATTATCCAGTCCTGATTTTTTTTACAAGAAATCCAAAATATGTTTTACGCATAGACGCGTTACGCTGTGCGGCGTGCGCCGCGCCGATGTGGCTAGTACGCTTTATAAAAACAACTCTATAGCCTCTTAGAGATGATTAAAAAGGTCTCTAGCACATAAGAAGGGTGTCTCCAAAAGGTTTTTATGATGTAGTGAATAGAACCCCTTGACTGTGCTATATTTGGTTAACATGAACTATTGGAGGCTGTTCATCATTCGTACAGCATTCCGAAATAGGAAATGAGCCAACCTCACCACACATGCCATTAGCGATTTGTAGAAAACCATGTATACATGCACCTACACACACTCACACCACCAAAAAATCTAGCTAGCTAGCTTCCCAGCTGTACATGTGCATCTTGCAATTATCTTCTTCTTCTTCTTCTTCTTCTTCTTCTTTAGTAGCTTCCTCGATCTTCTTCATGGTGTTTGGCATACAATATAGCTGCTACTTCTCAAACTGGGCCAGCCTGTTGTCACCAAGCCTTGATTTGTAGGCAGCCTTCTTGTACTCACCCCATGTGAACTCCTTGTACAGGCTCTGCTCTCCCTCCCACAGAAGCTGTGGCAATGGTGCAATCCTCTGAGCCAATGCTGGCCCTCCAAAGTAGATGAAGGAAACCCTAGACTTTAGGCTGTTGGCCACCACCCTGTGCTTCATACTCTTGAACCTCCCGTTGGTCAGCACCTGCACACATCCGAAAACCACACCATGTATATACTCCCTCCGATATTTATGTATATACTCCCTCCGATCATAAATAATTATCTTTTTAGATCTGTACGTTTTTTGAAAACATAGCTTTGATCACTAATTTCTATTATAATTTATTTATAAAACCTAATAAAAGTATAATATTATGTACTTTTCGAGATAAATCTATCATATAATTTTTATAGATCCAATTTAAATATTTAAAAAGATATTAACAACTAAAATTTTAAAAGCTTGACTGCATCTATCGTTATGTATACCGGTCCACACGCAAATGGATCTGCGTTTCCTATCCTATCTGTGATCTATCGGACCAAGATAGATCTTTATAGTGCACAGCACTGTGTGCGTGCCGCAATTTGGCTGTGCATGGTGATGCAATTACTCCCTCTGTTTCTTTTTATAAGGCGTATTAGGTTTTGTTAGGACAAGACTTTGACCAACGATTACTTTATTAATATACCATTTATGTAATACAAAATCATAATTATATATAAGTACTTTTGAATACAAATCTGCTAATATCAATTTTGTGTCATAAAAATTATATGCTAATAGAGTAATTGTTGGTCAAAGCCTTGTTCTAACGAAACCAAATACGCCTTATAAAAAGAAACGGAGGGAGTAGATGCCATGCAGCCATCACACGGAGTTCATCATATGCCGAACAAGCACTACGTTCATGTGCCGAATCTGCGAGTGGGGGGAGTTACATATTGGGCCTTGAGTCGTAGTTATCCACGAAACTCCTGTTCGTGCCGTGGCAATCGTACCATCTGCAAAACACAACCATTTGCTCCTCTTCTTTTTTTTCTCGTCTTAACTGTGTTATATTAGTAGTTCAGGTGATGAGATGGCGAGCTAATGGTTCTTTTAATATTGATGTGAACCGAACGCTAGCTCTGAATTGACGGGCCGGCGCCTGAGCGATCCTCGTGTTGACTTGTAAGCAAAGTTCAAGTTTGCCATTTTAACCGTATCAGGCATCATTTTATTATGGAGTATAGCGCAGTTTGTTCTAGAGAAAGAAATAATAATAAATAAATAAATAAAAAGGTGCATGTGCGAAGAGGAAGCGAGTAAAAAAGGAGCGCGTACGTCGATCGATCGAATCGGTGCCACGTGTCAGACCCAGGAACGGAGGGAGGGTACCTGCAACGAATCGCCGACGTTGACGAAGAAGGCGTCGCGGTCGGAGGGCACGGACACCCACTGGCCGTCGCGGAGCGCGATCTGCAGGCCGGACGTGCCGTTGGAGCGGAGCACGGAGATGAGCTGCGGGTCGGTGTGCTCGCCGAAGCCGGTGGCGCTGCAGCCGAGCCCCTGCAGCGCGTGGCACGGCGGGTAGTGGTTCACCCGGAACACCTGGTCGCTCCCCTCCTCCGTCACCATCGCGCTCAGCGCGTCCACGGGCGCAATGCCCAGCCCCTCCGCCATCGCCTCCATCACCCGCACAGCCACCTTCCGCACCGCCGCGATGTACTCATTCAGCGCGCCCCTGCAACGCAACGCCGCCACGAGCCCACGACCGACTTGGTATCACGTCAAAGGCTCAGGTGAAACCCGGCCAAAACAAAAGGCACGCGCGTCGTAGCCAGGTAGCAGCAGTAACTGCACTGGCGTCCTTTCATCGGACACCACGGGATTAACAACGGGTGTTTGGACTCACCGGAAGACCGCGCAGGACGGGACGGTGCAGGCGTCGGAAAGCGACGCGGAGTCGACGGCGAGGAGGAGGTACTCCAGCCACCCCATGTCGCCGCTGAACCCGATCCGGTTGCTGCCGTACCCGAACGGGTAGGCCGGGGCGGGGCGTTCCTTCTCGGCCTGCGTCAGCGAGAAGAACCTGACGGCCTCCGACTCGAGTTTCTCCATCGTGCCCGCGGGCACGCCGTGGCCGACGACCTTGAAGAACCCCAAGCTCTCGCAGGCGTCCACGACGGCCCGCGGCGCGGCGGGGCTCGACAGGTCGACGACCGGCACGCCGGAGAAGTAGTCCCCGGGGTCGGGGGACCTCAGGAGCGGGATGTGATCGACGCCGGGCAGGTTGGCGAGAACCACCATGGCTGTGCTAGCTACCAAATACGGTATGCGCGAGCGAGAGGAGCAAAGCCCCCAAACGAACAGGGTAGGGCAGGCGAAACAGGGGATCGAGAGAGGCGGTGCGTTGCACGGTACCACTCCGCAAGTGCATGTGGGGCATATATATAGAGGGCGGGGGCACCTGCCTAGAGGGTGGGCGGAGAGATGAATCCTGGATGGATGGATGGATGGATGGATGACGTGTCGTTTCGGCGCTCTGCTTTTGCTTGGTCCTCGCGGATGGAGCATGCCCTGCTCAACTCGCTGAGCTACCGCTCCTCTTCTCTGTCGCTTAATCGGGTGCATGCTTACATCTACCTGAGGTGGCAATGGAGCCAGACACTTCGAAACCACTTGCAGAAGTGGTTTTAGAACCGCTCGTAAGCAATCGCTTGTGATACTAGCGGCAGTATCACGGGAAACCGTTTGTAGAATCCACTTAAAAAGAGAAAATAATACTCGCGGCAGTATTACAAGTGGGATTCGAACCACCTTACCCCTCCTCGTGACCCACACCTCACCCATCTAACCAACCCACCCACGTATGATCTCTGATAGAGTAGGACAAGCATTCCTTTTATTATTTCGAAAACTGGGCTTCTACAACCGGTTGGTAACACGAACCGCTTATAGAAACCACCTTCTACAAGCGGTTTGTGTTACCAACCGGTTGTACAAGCGGTTCGTGTTACCAACCGGTTGTAGAAGTCCAAAACCGGTTAGGGATACAAACCGCTTATAAAAATTAGATTTTACAACCGGATGGTGTCCCCAACCGGTTGTAGAAGCCCTCTCCTGGCTTGTGGCTATTGAACCACTTGTGATGCACTATCACAATGGGTTCTAAATTTAACGGTTGTAGAGGTACCGCTTGTGATGCTCGTTTTTGTAGTAGTGAGACGATCGTGTCCGAATGCGATCCACCGGTGACCGGCTCAACGACGACATGTATAAGGCGATCGCAAGTAGTATTAGCCATGTCCCACGACAAAGCCCTCCTTACGTTAATTTCTGGGACCGCCACTTGCTAGAATGTATTGCAGCATAGAAAGCTTTCCGTGTGGTTTAGGGTGGTCTCGGGTCATCGTGTGAACCCTGTCCGCCTCCGGTAGCTTTGCTGGCGAGCTTGGTGGCTCGCGTAAGAACTGCCGTGCATCGGTCGGAATGCGGCACCGTGATCTCGCCGGACTTTTCTCCTCCAGCCCGTTTCTGTGTGCCCGTCTACTCCGGTTGCCGTTGTTAGCTTCCCTCGATTTGGCAAAGACAACAGAGATCAGCGGTGGGGTGTGAACCGTGTTATCCCCGGGGATTAGACGGTCGTGGAGTACGTGGTGATCAGCCGGATCAACTTAAGGTGTGTTTGGTCATTTGCATTAAGTGGTAAATGTATACGATAGTTTTAAAAAAGTCATTCAGGTGTTTGTTTATTTGAATAGAACCATCCTATCCTAGATAGTGAGATACAAATTTAAGAAATATTCTCTATAGATACTGAACCATTTTATTCATTCAAAAATATAAAACCAAAAAGTACAAAACCATTCTATACCATTTTAATTTATCCTACCAATAAAATACACCCTTGTTCACACTTCACACCGTATGTGTACGTGCATGCTTAGTTAGTTCACACTTCCACACCCACACCCCTACCATGCACCCGTGTTAGTCAGCCAGGCCAGCATCATGCATGCATCGTTTGTTCTCTTCGCAGATAATCGTTGTTCTCTCTTTCCAGTGGATAAACGACGGGGTTAATGAATCTATGGGCGAGGTAAAAGACTAGGTAAAGACGGAGAGCAAATCGATGATTCACACGTAGAACGGACCATTGTTCCGCTCACCATCTTAGTGTTTCAGCTCTGGAGCTCACCTAGTCTAGGGTACGGCGGCATTGGGAACTGGGAAACAATGCTGACTAGCCGAGGAATTGAACAATGGACTATAGTACACGCTCGTGAGAGATGGTTAGACCTTATCTTACGAGGGATAAATTTGAATCTATATCTTGTTGATCTTTACTATATACTAGATGATATCTCCTTATACAATAGAATTAATTTAATAGAGAAAATAATTTTGCATCACTATACTTCTTATTGTTATTCTATTGGTACATCATGGTTGATCCAAAGCGAACATCATCTTTCACAACACATGCATTGATGGTCCAATCACGGCCATGCAGGCTCTTGAGCTACTATTATTTGACGAAATTTTTTATTATCCGAGAGAGATACACTAATAACTAATAAGTATCAAGAGTTTAGGGGTGAAATAAAAAAAATTAAAAGTAAATTAATGAGTAGATACGGTAGGGTTGAAAAGGGCTCGAATATGAGCGGTTATTGATCTTTTTGTATCTTAATCCATTTTTTTTTCAGATTCGAAACCGGATACGGATATGAATCCGGGTTATTCGAGATAAGGATATGGAACAGATATGTGACAGATTCGGGTCAAAAATCCGGATATCTGAATAGGAAAAATCCGAATATCCGAATAGAAAAAAACTAAATAGGAAAAATCCGAAAATCCGAATCTCGTCCCGCAATTACCGGAATTAGCTGCTCCGTATTCGATTCCAGATCCGAATTTAAGTATTCAAATCCCATCCTAGATCCAACCAAATAGGTAAATTTGATCCCGAATCTCAGACGGAAAATATCCAAACCATTTTATTTCGTATTCCATTGATTCCGCATGTTGGGACTCGAAGCACAGATCATGAGTGGGTGGCGCCGGGCATTGTGTCACATGACTCACATATACTAGTAGGCTACTTAATCTAGGGTTGCACAATGGTGGCTCACCAGCTGGCCCATGGGTTCTTCGATCTCATAAACAAATCGCTCCTAGTCAATGTACTCCCTCTGTCACACAAAGAGTGTATTTCTAGTGTTTAAATTTTGTCCCACAAAGAGTGCATTTCTAGTCCGTAGGGCCCAGCTGTAAATGTATGCATGCTCATTTAAGTGCTTGTGGAAACCGAAGCACCAACATGCTTGTGTATGGAGTAATGAGGGTCACATTGTGACGAGTACCCAGGCCATGGGTACCCCAATGTCCGCCCGAAGGGCTGCCGAATCCAGCTTGCCGGTCTGGCCTAAAGCCACTATCACGAGGAAAGCCGTGAGCTATGACCAAGTCGCGAACTGAAGAAGTTTATACAGCATTTATTATGATCGAGCCATTAAATGCTGGCCGTAATGATAACGCATAGGCACAAGTCCCCAACTCTCGATTTACTACTTAGCCACAAAGAACTACGCCGACCAGTTAGAGTGGCAAGGGGAGCTGCTGCCATCACCGCCACTTATGGCGACTAAGAGCACGCTTTTTTCTTTTAAGCTATACAGTAAATCTCCTCCTCGCCTATATAAAGGTGGAGGGAGCGAACATGTAAAACAACTGACAACCAGGGAATCAATACAATCAAACCCACACGAATCGAGTAGGACGTCACCAACCAAGATACATCTTGTGCTCACCCGAGTAAGTTGCCGAGGAGAGGGAGCGGCACTCCCTCTTACCTATACAAATTCATTGGCCGGTTTGCTCGAAACACCGGCTAGCTGGCGCCGCTGTAGGGCCTGGCACCGACGCTGTCGCTTATTTTTCCCGCTTAGCTTCCTCGACGTTTCTCTCTTTCTCCGACATCGCCATGCCGAGAAGGCCGATCCGCTTTCGCTCCTCGACTTGCCACCACCACGGCGGGATAGTGATCGCCCTCGCCAGACCGGCCAAGTGTCCACCGAGGACCCCGACGCCTCACCGCTTTCAGAGACTCCTCCGGCCGAGAACCCCAGACGGACCCCGACGCCAACGCCAGAGGCCCCATCACCCTGCCGAGCGCGCTGGTTGCATCGAGCAAAGCGCTGGCACCCGCCGATTCGCCAGGGCGATGGTCACCATGTACCCGACGACCACCACTGACAATCCCTCCACTACTGGCCAGCCGAGGAAGAGATAAGAATGTACCACGCTATCGCTGCACTTCGACACCGCCGGGCAGCGCCAAGCTACCCCGCCACGCCAAAGACTCTCCGCCAACACACCGAGGAGGATCACTGCTCGCCAAGGCCACCTTCGCCATGACGATTTAGCCGAGGCTCAAAAGGCCGAGCTCAACAAGCCCAGGTCGACTGGCAGGTCGTCACGCTTCCACTCAAGGCCAAGTCGGGCGGCAAGGCCAAGACGCTCGGGTCCACCACCACCAAGCAGTGGGGACGGACGACCATCGCTTTTTCCCACGCCTGGTTAAAACATCGCCAAGCAGAAGAATGCCGCCCGCGCATTCCCGAAGCCGACGATCCTGCAGCCAAGGTTACCCACCGTAACCTCCGGCCTGGTGGAGCGAAGCGGTCACAAGAAGACGCCAGATGGCCACGGATCGCAGCTGTCGCGCCTCTTCTGATGGCTCGCCGCCATGACGCCATCCGAGGCCGCCGAGCGAACAAGGGCAGCGCCACCTTCCGGCAACTCAGCATCAAGCACTTTGCGCCTAACGCTTGGGGGACGAACGCGACGCCGCGACCAATTTCTCCAAACGCTGAAGAACGAGGAACGACCGACCTTGGCCAGACGCCGCCGACAATATTCATGGGCGATCAAGGTACCAGCCCCGATGGCCTCGCCACGGGCATTCTCGGCCAGGATTCAGCCATAAGTTCCTCGCCGACTCGGCCGGCCAACATACAGCTGGCACGCAGGGCTACAAACCCCTGTATGGTCGAAGATTACCGGCCAATGGGGCGGGGAGCGACGGACGACCTTTTGTCATCATCCAATACCTCCCATCTACTTGGCGGATCACCGCATGGCTCGGAATATCTCGCCGCCAACATCATCCCGGATCGTCGACTCAAGCACCACTTCTGGCAAACTTCGTGGCACTCTACAAGCCGGACCAGGGAATTTCGGGACTGGTGGCTGCAAGCGCACTGGGGGAGAGCTCCGGACTACATCCGACGCTTTTCCTAACAAAGGTAACGAGCTCCTCGACATCCGCGACGCCGATGTCGTGGGGGCATTCATCATCTACGGCACCACTTCCAAGACTCGTCCATAAATTGGTGCGGCCCGTGACTACCAAAGAACTCCTCGACATTGCCACCAACCACGCCGCGAGGAGGCCGAGATGTCATCTTCGACAAAGGGAAGTCGGGCGAGGATCGACACCGAGCCCAGCTCCTCCTCCGACCGCCCGACAGTTTAAAGCGCCACTGCAACAAAGTCCGCGATCGCCTGCTTAATGCCACCGACTACTGGGAAAGCCGCAAGGCCGGCAAACCTCCGACCACTTCGAGAAGCGATGGAGAGTAATGGTCCAACCAACCACGGATACCCCGGCCAGGCACAAGTATCGGACCGCTGTCCTGGCCGCTTTCTTCCTAACCCCCACGACGCCATCGGCAAAGGGAAGAGGCAAGACTCGCGCCGACCACCCGAGATCAGAGGCACGACCGGCTTCCCGAGACCGACGGTTGCCTCATGATCTTCTATGACTGGCAAGCTTACACGACCGGAGGCAGCTCAAGCTCGTCGCCGAGAGGTGTTCGCGGCAAGCCCAAACTGCATTTAAATACCTTTTGGCTCGAGTCCCCGATCACCTTTGATCGGGCCGACCACCCCGACCACGCCCCGCAACCAGGAGGTACCGCCGCCACTGACCCCATCGTGGGAACAAAGCGCCGACTAAGGTGCTCATGGATCGCGGCAGTTAGCCTCAACATCCTTTACGCTGAGACCTCGACGCCATGGGGATCCTTCGCCGAGCCTTCACTGCTGCAGCACCCTTTTCACGGCTGCCGTTTCGCCGCCAGGCCCACCCGCCGGCAGTCGACTACCACGCTCGGGAGCTCCGGCTAACTCCGCACCGAGACCTCACCTTCGAGGTCGTGGATTTTCCCGGCCCTACCACGCCATCCTAGGGGAGACCATGCTACGCCGAAGTTCATGGCGATCCCCTAACTACACCTACCGGAAGCCAAGATGCCCGTGTCGCATGGGGTGATCATCAGAATCGCTGTTTTTCCAGCTCGCCTACGCACAAGCGAAAGATACAGAAGTTGGCCTCGGGCGGTCGCCAGATTCACCGAGCTCGCGGCTCCGAAAGCAAGATTTCCGAGTCCGCCCCGACTCTAGCAAGTCCGACCGCTCTTCAAGTCCGCCGAGGACACAAAGACGATCGAGGTCGACCTGCAGGACCCGACCAAAACCGCCGGATCGGACCACGCTTCCTCGCCAAATAGGAGCGCTGCCGACTTCCTCCGCTGGCCAACCGGACGCCTGCATGGAAGCCCTCCGACATGCCGGATCCCGAGGGAAGTCGCCGAGCACTCCCTCGAACATCCTACTGGTTCTAGACTAGCCGCTCAGCCACCGCGCCGCTTTCGACGAAGGAAAGCGCGGGCCATAGGAGAGGAAATAGCCAAGTTTTGGCCGCAGGTCTCATCAAAGAAGTTCGCCACCCCGAGTGGTTAGCAAACCTCGTGCTTGTAAAAAAGAAGACTGAAATGGAGAATGTGTGTCGACTACACAAGCCTAAACAAGGCATGTCCAAAAGATCCATTCCTCTCGCCTCTGCATCGACTAAATGGTAGACTCCACCGCAGGTGCGAATCCCTCGCCCTTCTCGGATGCCTACTCAGGGTACCACCAGACGCGATGAAAGAAGACGACTACTCGCGATTTCCTTCATCACTGCACGGTTTCGCTACGCGACAATGCCGCTTGGTCAGAAAACGCCGGGCTACATACCGTAGATGTATGCACCGCTTTTCCGACCAGACGGCCGCAATGTCGAGGCGCACGCCGACGATACATCGCTGTCAAGACCAGAAGACCAACATGGCATCATCGCCGACCGAGGAGACTTTCGCGAACCTTCGACGGTTCCCAAGATCGCTTCAACCCCGAGAAATGCTGGGTACTCCAAGGGGAAGCTACTGGCTTCATCATCTCCGAGCTGCATCGGCTACCGAGACAAGATCTCCGCGATTCTGATGGGGCCGATCAGAACCTCAAAGGGGCCTAAAGGTCGACGGATGCCTAGCGTGCCCCGAAGTCGCTTCACGCCCCGCTTCTAACGCGCTTGCTCTATACAAACTCCTCGAGGAAATCCGACCACTTCAACCGGACGGCTGAGGCTCAGACGCCGACGCACTAAAGGTTTTCTCGACCACCTCTCCGCTGGGTCGTCGCCCCTGCCATAAGAGCCTCTCTCCGCTATTTACATTGCCGCCACGACCCAGGTCACAAGACGGCACTTGTCGCTGAGCGAAAGCGTGGCGAAGGATGCGTCCTTAAGATCCAGCCACTGGCCTACTTCATTAGCCGGCACTCTCCGAGTCCAAGGCACGGTACCAAGATTCGTAAGATGCTCTACGCAGCTCATCACTAAAAAGAAAGCCGGGCACATTACTTCAACCAAAGACCACGCTCGCGTGGTAACCTCCCTACCACTCTGGCCAGGTCATCCATAACCGCTGACGCCCTAAGAATTGCCAAGGGCACTCGAGCTCAATGGGCATGACGTGATCCTATGTCCCTGACTGCCATAAAATTCAAGTTCTAGCCGACTTCGTCGCCGAAAGGGATCAAGCTCCTGTGCCCCACCTCCGCCTCAAGACCCCGAGTAACCGGACGATGTACTTCGACGTCCTTCACCAAAACGGAGCCGGCCGGGTCGCCATTCTTTCACCACTGGAACAAGCTTCAGTACGCCATCCGGCCATTTTCGACGCGCAACCAACAACGCACGAGTATGAGGCCTCAGCATCGTTCCGTGACGCCGCCGACTGAGCTCGCGGCAGCGCGTACATGGCGACTCAAACCTGGTCGCCGATCAAGTCATGAAGGCCGCAGAACTCGCGACGACGGATGGCAGCTCATCACCGGAGGTACGCGAACCGGAGCGTGGTTCAAAGGATTTGAGCTCCATCATAGCTACTGCATTTAACAACGGAGAGGCGACACCGCTAGTCCGCTCCGGCAGAGGGCCGGCCCCACGGAATTTTCGCCCTCGACCTACACCAAGCATCTGATCCGACCGACGCTTCGGACGACGCCAAGCGAATTCGACAAAGGTCGAGCCGGGTCAAGCCGGGTTGCAACGCCCCGATGACTAAAGACCGATTGAGGAATCCTTCATCGACGTACCGAGATCGACGGTTCCTCTCCCGACGACCAACCGAGGCCCGCCGCTCGCCGCCGGCAAAATCCTTCATACCGACGCAACGACTTCTACAGCATGAGCTCCCGGATCCTCCAAAATGTGTCCCAACCGACTAAGGAAGAGAGCTATCTGGCCGACATCCACGGCTGGTTTGCGACACCACTGGTCACGGAGCCTGGCTCGGAAAGCCTTCCGACAGGGTTTCTATCGCCGACCGTGGCCGACTCCGAGCAAATCATCCCGACGCGGCAGCAGGCCACTCCTTCTTCGCCAAGAAACTCACCTCCCAAGAAGCCCTCCAAACGATCCCTATCACCGGCCCTTCGCTTGGGACTCGATCCTGCCTGCCCTTCAAGAAAGCGCCCGGGCTTCACCCACCGCTGCTGCGACAAGTTCACCAAGTGGATAGAAGCCTGCCGATCACAACAATCACTTCAATACAGCAATGACTTCATCCGCAATATCGTCACAGTTTGGAGTCCCGAACTCCATCATCATCGACAACTAACGCAGCCACGGAAAGGAGTTTCTCGAGCTCGCGACACCTTCAAAGATCCGCGATTGGGCGGCCGCCGCCCACCCATGGAGCAACGCCAAGTCGAACCGCGAACGGCATGATCCTCCAAGGGCTCAAGCCGCTAATCTTCGATCGATCAAGAGGTACGCGACGTTGGGCAGCCGAGGTACTCCCGCACTTTGAGCTTACGGACCACCCACCCTGGGCCGACTGGTTCACGCCGCTTTTTTCGCATTCGAGCAGGCTTCTATCTTACCACCGACTTGACTACGGCGCCCCAAAGGTTCAGCCTTCGAGACCGGCTCGAAATCCCAAAGAAGATTGCCGACCGGCCGATGAAGGCGAGATGTCGCCGCCGTCGCCACCCAAATACCACAGACATCGCGACGCTACCACGACCGCAAGGTTAGAGGGCGAAGCTGCTCAACACAGCGACCTGTTCTCAAGGCCAGTCCAAATTCCAACAAAGGCAAGCACAAGCTCTCCTCCTTGGGAGGGCCCTTCATTGTAGTGGAGGTCCTTCGACTGCACTTACCGGGCCAAGGATCCCGACGGCAATATCTTGTCAAACGCTCGAACATCGTAAAAGCTAAGGCGATTCTACCTTTAGCCCTTCTTTTCTACCTCGCTCATTACCATGTTCACCTTTTACCTGGCCCTACGCTAGCATTTTTTCCACTCTGCCGACATCCCGCTCAACCCGTTATTCACCCGATCGTCGTCTACTTTTTTCCGACCTTAGTACCACGCCTACGCCCAAACGCTACAAGGCATAATGGTATCTCGCTAAGGAAAAAAGAGACAGAACAGATGGTATACTGCTGTTCTGGGAACTAACGCCGCGCTTAAAACCTCGTTTTTCCTACTTTTTCGGAAAACGCTGAACATGTCGACACTCGGTCCGCTGGTCCTGGCACTCCAAGAACCATGACCCCGCAGATGTCTTACCAAGAACAAACCTAAAAATAGCGAAAAATACATGTAAAACCCAACACCTTTGTTTTCTTCCAATTCAACGGATTTACATTCTTAGAAACAAGAAAATCTAAACCAAGAAAGCTTTTCTCGCTTAAGGGTCTTCCTCACGACAGCTTGATTCCTGACTTGTCGCCCCTTCAAAGCACAAATGGCTTCACTAATTTTTGCCGCGACGCACAAAGAAAAATAGCTGTCATTAAACCCCGCAGCAGAGAGCTCCCGATCCTGCCCTGACGCACCTTCAAGAAGCGCAGAGCCTCGGTGCGGTGACCTCTATGGTCCCCGGAGCTTGAAGTCCGACACAGGGGACCGCGTCGGAGAAGAGTACGGCAAGACGATCGGGCGCGACTCGGCAAGACGTGGCTGCCGCCAAGCAGCCTAGATGTCGCGGCCGACCCAGTTCCCTGGAAGGAGAAGGAGCGCGGGGAGGACGGCGCCCGCTTCCCCTAATTGCTCAAGGCCAGCGCGGCTGGGTTCTCACTGACGACCGCGCTTGTCGCGCCTGGCTTCGCTTCCTCCTCCTCCGCCTCCCGCCTCCAAAGAGCCTCCCAACCCTTGCTGTCCGACGGGGCCGCCACTATAAGACGGCCAGCCTGCCGCCCCAACTCCTCTCATCCTTCCGCCTCATTGAAGGGGAGTCCTGGGCCGATCTCATCGACGGACGGGGTTCTCATCCTTGAACGGAATGAGAGAGCGAGGCACCCATAAAAGCAAGTCGATGTACTGCCTCAACGCTGTCAATGAAGTCCCTGGCCACCCTCCGCCTATTTATAGGCGATCCGGCCTAAACGGCGACGCTACGGATACCCGCCAAGATTCATGACGACCGCACCTTTTCAAGTCGATGGCGAGAAGCCAAGCGCTAGCAAGCGACGCGAACCGGGCACCGCCAATTCGCTGAACAAAACCTCGCTACCATAAAGAAAGATAAGTGAATACCTTCTTCTACACACTCGCGATACTTCCTTCATGGCGCGCCAAGCAGAATAAAACAAACCGCCCGCCCCACTGGCTACAAGAGTCCCGCTGGCCTGTTGACACAACCAATCGCTGTCCTCCCAAGACGGCCAACCACCAAAAGTACTACGCCTCCTGGCCACTGGGCTACGAAGTAGTGCTTTGACGAAGAAAGGAAGTGCCTGCCGGTCGACCCACGATCGGTCAGAACAGCCTCCCACTACTCGCTGAGCCGTTTCTCTCGATTTCCCAACTTTCTAACTTTTAGATACACACACCGACTCATGCCCGACTTCCCGTGGGTCCCTAAGGCAAGAGACGGCGGATGATATCCACCACAAGAAAAATGGGCAAGAGGTGAGGACAAGGCGAAGCCTCACTGGGCCCCTAGTTGGGTCGGCTGACGACTCCAATCGCTTAACTCACGTCCGGATCACACTCACGCCTCCCTAACTCCTGCCGACGGTGGATACCACCACCTTGATCGAACGATCCAAGGTCCGATACGGATCGAGTAAGGAAAGATTCTTTATGGATCGCCTCAGGGGTCTGACGCCTACGCTACGGATTGTCCGCTAGGGGACCCTGGTGTGGGCCTCTGTGTTCCACCCGATCACTCGCTTGTAGCCTCCCACGAGAGCGGCGCCGAGCCAACGAAGGCAAGCTGCTTTCACCCTCCTGGTCCCCACCGACGGGCGTAAAATGGACTCAACACGGGCGCCACGTGCTCGCCAGATCGACAAATTTCATCACACGCTACCGCGCTGACCGGCGCCACGTGTCCGCTGTATACTACCGTCGCGCTTCAACACGGGCGCTTATTGCAGCTCGCCTGTATGACACGCCATCATACGCGCCAAGGCACGACCGGCGCTATGTGTTCGCCAGTGGCGATTAGCCAAATAGCGCCTTTGCAGATTTACCATGGCGCTCGACGACCAAATTTCCATCAAGGCCTGCGGCTCGACTGGCGCCATCGTGTCCGCCAGTATGGCGACCAATTGCCGCCTTCAACACGGCGCGCGTAGTTTCGCCAGTATGACAATGCATCATACCAAGGCACGACCGGCGCCACGCGGTCCGCTGTATGACCACTATTGCCGCGCCTCGGCGGCCGACTCGGAAGCGCCATTGCAGCCGCCAGTATGACACCGCATCAAGGCGCTACCGGGCGACACGACTCCGGCGCTATGTGTTCGCCAGTATTCGCCACTGAGCCAGCGCATTTACTCACATGGCGCCCGACGACCAAACTATTGCGCGCCGCGATGCGGTCCGGCGACCACCGCCCGAAGCGCCATGCCACGGCTCATTATCTCCGCTTCCCGCGACACCACCCTTGACACAAAGAACGGCGCCGGCACAGATATATACCGCGACGACTTCGATACCGCAAAGCAACGACTGCTAAAGCAGACGAACCCCCGACCGCTTCTCCGACCACCTGGGCCTCGGGTTAAAGACCCACTGCGAAGGCCACACAAGACCCTGGCCGAAGACTCTTCCCGACCAAACCTCGTGAAACCCCCCGACCGCTTCTCCGACCACCGGGGCCTCTGGGGCTCGGGTTACACTCCACCCAGGCCACACCCTGGCCTGAGACTCGATCAAAGCCAAGCGAACCACTCAGATCACCAAGACGGAACAAGACCCCCGCACCTCTCCGACCCGCACTGGGCCTGGGCTACCGACGAGTACCTGTGCCATGGGTACTTCCCCGAAGGGCGCTGTGGTCGAACTGAGCCTGGCTTGCCCAGCCACTACCGCCGAGGAAAAGTCCGTAGCCATGACCAAGTTTGGCTAAATCCTCGAAGAAGCGACAAAGATTTATTGCGATCGAGCGCATTAAATGTCGGGCCGTAATGATAACGCAGCCGCACAAGTCCCCAACTCTCGTGATTTACTACGAAGCGCCAAAGAACTACGCCGACCGCCAGGCGTGGAGCCGGCGCGCCCCATCACCGCCACTTATGCTTAATTAAGAAAGCACGCTTTTTTTCTCTTTTTTAAGCAATAAGGTAACCTCCTCCTCGCCTATAAAGGGGAGGAGCTTAACATGTAAAACAATCTGACAACCAGTGAATCAATACAATCAAACCCACACGAACCGAGTAGGGACGCTCACTCAACCAAGATACATCTTGTGCTCACCCGAGTAAGCCGTCGAGGAGAGGGAGCGTGCACCCCCCTCTTACCTATACAAATTCATTGGCCGGTGCTCGAAACACCGACACATTGGTCATTTACCTTGCACACTAATCTGTCTTAAAAATCCTAGAAATGCACTCTTTATGGGACAGAGGGAGTACGTACTAAGCTTTCTCATGCTTTCAGAACAGCTTTTCAAATTTAAAAATGTTGTGCCGGTACTAGTCTACTAGATACACATAAAAATAGCTGGTATGTTTCTCCCGCGGTTGATAAGTTCAGATTCGCTACTGCAGCTGCCTCTATTATTGTAGACGTACATGCCAGAAATGCGTGTCAGGTGCACACACATTCATGTCGTACAGCCAGACATTCTATGCAAAACTAATCCCAAACTCCCTTTATTTGAGATTCCGATGGTACAGAGGCGGAACTGTCGTTGACCATATTCCATTTCGAACGCCTAGATCTGACCATAGGAGCAGAGAGTTGAGACGGAAAGGCTGAAACTCTAAGTGTACACGTACTACCTTCTCCTGACGTGGAGTTCTTGGAGTCCGTGGCTATGTGTTCATCTGACGCAACAGTCTACTAGTATGACCAGGTATACTCTTTTAGGGCATCTGCAATGGTGCCACTTTAATTTATTACTAGTTATATGCCCGTGCGTTGCTACGAAAAACAAAATTGATAACAAAAAATAAAGATTAAAAAATAAAAAAATACTATTTCATAAGATCAAACATCTATCTTTAACGCTTCGTTTCTTGCAAAAGCTGGCTAATTAAAGCAACGCTTCGTTTCTTGCGTAGGGCAATTAAGCAGGGCAATTAAGCAAGGCAATTAATGCATCGCTTCGTTTCTTGCGTAGGGCAATTAAGCAGGGCAATTAAGTAGGGCATTAAGCAAAGTAATTAATGCATCGCTTCGTTTCTTGCGTAGGGCAATTAAGCAGGGCAATTAAACAGGACAATTAATGTGACGTGGGAAGAAACTCTCACTTTATATAGTAGAGATAAGAGTGCCAACTCAGCATTTTGCTTAGGTGGATGAGAGAAAAAGAAGAGAGAGATATAGACTGACTACTAACTTATAGTCAGGCTACAGCTGATTTCAAAGCATTTATCTCCTCTTACATATGGGTCCATATTTAATTTTATAGACAATGCTATAGCTAGTTCATTAGAGATGTTGTCTATTAGCTATCTATAGATGACATGTACATTTTTTATAGCTAGTAATTGACTACACCATTGCAGATGCCCTTACAGTACTACTACTAGTAAATCGTACTAGTATAGTACTATATGAAACCACTAATGGCCGGTGGAGTGTAGATCTCGTTTCTCTCATTGAACATACTACACCTACTACTATTATTCGGTAGGGGAAAATAAAGGAAGAGAGGAGGATGTGCGACGAAGCTAGCTTGAAACCTGCATCCAACATCACGTTCGCCGGCCGGGATCCGAGGAAAGTAGGGGGGGTTGTCTTGCCGCCGTCGCAGAGGAAATCGCGGTGTGTATGCTGGCGCTCTCCGGTGTTGTTTATTTGGTTCAAGAGTGTAAAGGGCCGGAACTGGTCGTGCATGCAGCATGTGGTGTACACTGCACCGACGTGCTTTGCTCGTGTAGACAGGAATTAATGTTGGTTCTTTGTTCAAACGCGTGGCCGGCCGGTACGTTTCGCGAGGAGGCATGCTGAAGTAAAGCTATACACCCTACGGACGATGTTTCCGCGAGTTTGCGCTTTGCGAGGCCTCGACTCGATCGCACGATGCATGCCGGCCAGCCACGATAAAAAAGTAGGATGATTCAGGAAGGAAAAGGCCCCAGGGGGTCTGCGTGGCGTGTTGCCTTCAAGGAGTACGTGCGCCACTATGTGTATACGGACTTGTACATCACTTCAGTTCAGTTTCAGTGGCGAACTGGCGATGGGCTGATGAGCCAGCTAGCTAAGCTAGGGGCGATGTAGGCTTGCAAATCCTGATAACTCGAGCCGGGCATACGAAACCTGAAAGTGCCAGCCATGACATGCATGGCGGCTAATGCGGCGATATGCTGAAAAAGTTGCACGCACCAAGGTGGGCGCCACACCAGGAGCTCGAATGGACGGCTAGCAAGTAAAGCTTGGGGTTTAAAGGTGGTGCATGCACCATGCACGCGTGGCGCCCTTCCGCACATCCAAATCATCTAGGGAGCAGCGCGATATGGGATTTGAATTACCGGCCGTCTTTCACCGGTCAAACAAACAGAAAGAAAGAAAAGCCGGGATGGATTGACCATCTGAGTAGACGAATAGAGATTAATTACGAGCAAATACAATAACAAAGTTTACTATAGGCTATTGATATGCTAAAAATCAGTTTGTACAATAACTATCTCTAAAAGTTATATCTAGATGTTGTGCAATAACTATTTCTTCTCTCTTGTACATAAATAATCTAGCTAAGCTCTCGTGCAAAGCTGACTACTAAATAAGAGCCAGCTCTCTTGTACATAAATAATCTAGCTATGCTCTCGTGCAAAGCTCTATTACAAAAAAACGCCTAAAATATCCTTATGAGCTGGGCTTGCAGAAGGCCAGCTCAATTCTCAGCATCACAGGGGTTGAAACTTGTCAACTTTTACAGTCATTATATGCAAATGAGCAATTAGGTTTTGCCCTGAACTTTCATCTAGGTTAATTCTACTACGAGTGTGTAAGGTTCTAATTTAACTAAAATTAGATATTAGTCTTACCTATTTTTTTTTAGCCTTTCTATCGGTGTGCCACTACGGTTCTTATGCTTACCTATTAGTTCAGCATTGCTCTACTGCCTTATGTCCAGCATCTACATATCGTTTGTTAAAGATTTTGTTTTTTCCCCTTTCAGATAATTTCTGCAACTTCTTTATGTTATTTGTGTAGGAAAGCTATTTCTTTATGGCATGTTCAAGGATGGATGGCTTTTGAGATTCGTCCACATATATGGTTCTATTGAAGATTGTATACCACCGTGAACACTAAGCGAGCGTAGGAATTGGTTTCTATGTTTTGCTTGGATCAAAAATTGTTTTATTACATTGCACTAAGCGGTTATAACGATTTGCCAATGGTGTTGTACTCATCCAATAACAAGTTACAAGTTTCTTCATTTGACTTTTGAGATAGTGTTCTTTCCCTAAATGAGATAACGGAATGATAAAAGGAACTTGTTTTTCTGTTTTACCTTTAAAGCTTCTAAACATAGTTTCCGATTGCTTATAGGCTGATAAAACATTTGTCAAACTTGGATATTTTCCAAGCTACTCTGTTCTAAAGGATGCTATACTTAGCTATAGATATCTATGTGATACTTCCTTCACTAAAACTTGCACCTCCGAAAATTCGGTTGCAGATTGATTCCTTACAATTTTCCCTTCCCTTACTAATAAGTTGCCGTTTTATGTGCAATGCACTTAGTCACACCGAAGATTTTGTGTCCATTTCTTAACTATTTCCATGTATCATGCAAATCCTAAAATAAGCTATTGCTTATTCATTACCAGATAATTCCAATGATGGTCCACCTCAAAACATCATTGTGTGGTTAAGAGTTGTACCTACTTACTACAAAATCAGTCAACTGGATATTTCAGTACAATCAGTATGTTCTGTTTATTGTTTCTTGCGATTCACTTATAACACCTAAAATGGAAAGCACCCTTATAAAATTGTCTTCCATTGATTCGCTTTAATTGCATATTTACTCACGTAATTTGATGTCTTTTTTTGATACTATGTTTTTGTAAGTCTTATCTGCAACAAACTATATAAGACGAGAAGTTAATGGTCTATATTTTTGTCTAACATTATGATCACCCATTCTCCTAATATGATGTAAATCTCTGCTAGAACAAAATTTGTTGCTATTGTCGCCATGACAACATTATAGAATTCATTACTACTATAAGGAGAGACAAACTAGGACTGCCTTGAAGTCCTAGAGGAAAGTCAAATCCTCATAAGTATTTTTTTTACCACTAACGCCATGAAGAAAGTTTAGGTTTGTGTTTATGTTAAGATTGATGCAACCGAAATTTGGACAATAAAAAATCATTTTATTTGACAGGTAGTGAAAGAGAAAAAGGACAATACCCTTTGTGATCTTAGTGATGTACTGCAATAGCTCAAGGACATAGCTCTTGATATGAGTTCAGAAATCAATAGGTTTATGAGTTCAGAAATCAATAGGTTTGTTCTTCATCGAGTTCACCATTTTTTTACAGGTTAAACTTACCATACCTTAGCTCATTGCCCAACAGAAGTGAAGATTCAGCCTGAAAAGTATTGCGCTCAAGTTAAAACAAATATATATCATCCAACATTACATTACCGGCTGGTTCTACAGTCCTCCCTATTTGCTTATTACTAGACAATTTGGATATGGGCGTTTTGCATTGAACACTTACCTCATTGCCTAATAAAACGTTGAGAGAGCATAACTGAAGATTTCTGTCATCAAATGAGAACCAAATTGAAGCTTTTAAAAAACAATAAACTGCAAACAAACTTGATTGCATAGTCTTCCTCCAAATCTTGAGGGACAACGTTTAACACAACATATATTTAAAAAAAAACACTAAGAGAGCAACCATTCTGTAAGAAGTGTATCTTATTCACAGACCATCAATTCTTTCTCTTGTGCTTGTCTGGTAGATATTTATTACAGCCTAGATGATGTTGTACCACTTGTTGCTGGTCCTTTATATTTATAAGACCTCATTGTATCAAATCATTGACATATAGTATTTGAGAAGGTAATTAAGTTACATTATTACTGTTTCTTTGTTTTGGTAATATTGTGGTACTATTAGTCACCTCTACTACAAGTCAAAGAGGAGAATGAGAAGAAAATTTCTGCTGCTATTAACAAAGCTGAAAGCATAAAACAACAAAAGTTTCAAGCAAAGCTTGATAACCGCATAGAAGGGGAAAAAGTTCCTTGCCAGTGTAAGCACTTCACTATTTGTTAAAGCTAAATCTCAATATTGGAGCTTATGAGTTAGTGTGATCAGTGACTTTGTTAACATATGTACTCATAATTACTCTGATTTTTTCCAGATTAATGACAATCTTGTCAGAAATTAGGTGATGTGGATAGAAATGATTCGAAAAGAATAAGACAAGTATTTTATTTCTTTATTATGTTTCAAAATATCACAAACACAATCAATTAATCTATGTTTCTTGTTTGATGAAATCATGTCATTATTCCAACTCCGTAAGGGTTTAGTAGGGATAAGCGTAGTGTGTTTTCATTGCCTACCAAATAACTGATCTCTGAAGATTAGGTATGGTTTGTACCTGTTAAAAATTCGCAATCATTATTCCAGCTCGCTAAGGATTTAGTAGGGATAAGCATAGTGTGTTTTCATTGCCTACTAAATAACTGAGCTCTGAAGATTAGGTATGGTTTGTACCTGTTAAAGTTTCCACGAACAACTCAATTTGGTACAGAACTTAATTGTTTGATTTACCTCTCATTGTTCTCGTGAGTGATCAAACTTTTTTTTTTACCATTTTCGCTAATTATCTTTATGATCCTATTTCTGGTCATCTCAGGTGTTCAATATAGTGATCATGTTAATTTACAATTTTGATTAGATTCTTCCACAAGATTTTTTTATGTAGCCTAACTTCTGTGTTTTCCTTTTGTAGTTCAGTATTTTACTTATACTGCAGTGAGATAATATTCCAGGTTTGCAACATTTTGGTCTCTATAATCATATTCGGTGATCTGTTTTATATAGTGAATGTATCCTTTTTGACATATCTATTCTATCCTTATTTGGGTACCATTGTACATTTTTTTATGTTTACCCAAATTTATTTGCATAGGCGTTAATAAGAACATAAATTTTACCAAAAATTAGCCTCATACATCTTAACGGCCATGCGACAAAAACAAACCAATTCCTTACTAAAAACAGTAGAGCCATGAATAGAATATGTTTCTACATATATACATATTCCAGTCTAGCCCTATCCTAGCACCACTCATTTCTTTATAAAAAACACCATGCACCAATTTCTTTATAAAAAAACACCATGCTACCAATATAAACCTATTGCGTTTTTTTTACTTAAGATATGTTACGCCAAAAATTACTAACAAAAAAATGAAACCTTCAAAGAAATCCTACCTAACTCTTAATCATTCTTACCCCTCCTTTGATAAAAACATACAAAAATTACTATGCACATAACCTAGCTCTGAAAATAGCTTCTATTTTTTTTTAAAAAAAAAGACGTAACCACTGCATTCCAGCAACATCATATCACAATGCTAAATAAAAAACATTCTAACTCATTACTTCATCTCATACGTTACTGTGAGACCCTCCCTTTTTGCAATACGATGTTATCACAAAAAGGCAGGTTCTAAATATGCATCCTGTGCTGTTCCCTGGATCAGTAGCCAGCACGCATAAACACAATTTGCCATCAAGTCCATACATTACCAAAATATTACAGAGTTTGCTAGGTAGTTCAACCACATAATATTACAAGTCCAAAAGTATTAAACATTCTTATCCCTCAGATTGCCACTACCCAAACACCACAGGCATCTGACTAGGTAAGACACTAGGTAGAAGAACGGTAGGAGACATCATAACCCGCGTCATAGTACGGTTCATCAGCATAATCTATGTCTGCACCTAAAAACAACAACGAGGCAAGGGTGAGTACATTTTGTACTCAGCAAGACTTCAAGTGTTTGCAAACCTAAATATATGCAAGTTGATACAAAGTGGGTTTCTACGGTTGATTGCAGAAAGCAAAGTTTAAAGTAGATACTGAATAGTAATTCAAAAGCATAAGTCACAAAACATTTGGTAATTTAAGTAAAGTAATGAGCATCATTATCAACATATCTCAACATATCATAATCATATCCACTATCCATCCAAAGGCCAACACATGGCACAAACCACCAATATCGACCTAGACATAAAGACCGCTATATTTGCCCACACAGGGCACAACAGTTGAGTCCAACATTGCCAACAAATGTCAAATATTGGCTCATCTGCGGGGTAAATTCTATTCCAAATTTTATCTTCACATTTTAGCAAAAATTATTAAAACATCTTCTAACTAGTGCAAGTTCACCAAGTGCTCATAACCGAGAGCGCGGCTAATCGATTAGTTTTTAACTCTGCAGAGTGGTACAACTTTACCCACGAAGAATGACTTCCCTTTTTGCAATGCATAATTACACACTTCCTTTGGTGTGTCGCCAGGGAAAAGTCATATATAACCTTTACATTACTAATTCCTGACTTTGCACTAGCCCGGTAACGACTAACCCTTACTAATGGTGGCAGAAGAACATCGTAGCACGGATCATTTCTCCCCATTAGTAAGGCGTATACCGTTGCATTGGTATGTGTCTAACCCACACCCTCGTGTGGACACCCCTACGAGCAATCCCGCAGAACGGCCAGTGCTACTCCGGCCTTTCCCGTGCAAAGCCAGTCCTTAGTAACTTAATTAGTTATAGCCGTCCCATACCAAAGATCGTGGTTGTACTGTAATTCTTGGATCATACAACACCGAAGTTCGGTCCTTAACTGACCCGTGACAATCTCCCCCTAGCTACGTGTGAGCACACCCTCACACAACCGGCTATTGCCAATAAGTCACCCGCGTCCAAATCATAGTTTTATTTTCATTTTTATTAAACTACCAGTATCTTTTACTGTTATATTCAACCTTTTTAAGTTTTTCAAGAACTAAACGTCTCATTCTAAGCATGGCTAAGCATGAATAATTATTAAGCGTGTATACCCATTTCACATATTCATGTGTCAATCCATGTCCTAGAGTTATCAAAGGTTCACATGGCAATATTGATTAAGGATATCCACAATTGAGGGTCATAGCTACCATAAACCACAAATTAGCATTTTACTAACATAATGCATGCATGTAAAACATTGATGAAATCATTTCAAAATCTGGGATCAACATGTTCAAAGGGTGCTTGCCTTGCGGATCGTTGTCGTCGTACTAAAGTTCGGGTTCAAAGACGGAGTCGTTCACTACGTCGGATTCTACCCGTCGTCACGCGGTACATAACAACAAATAAAGATCCAAATAAGGCAAAAGAATACAGATAACGAATCAAACAACGAATCAATCACACACATCAATCATTCAATTCTAAGGTTTATCTAGTGTCTCACATGCTATTAGGTTTCCTGGTAAAGAAGGTTACTTAAGTGAAGTCATCAACTAGTTAATGGAGCAACTAATAATATGATCGAAACACCCTAAGCAATTTCATGCTAACAGATGTTAGGTTGCTTTACGTCACAATTAAAGTGGTTACAACAATTTTCAATTTATTTAAACATCTAATCTGCAGTTATACGAAAAACAATACCTAAAGCAAGATTTGAATTAATAAAAGGATTTAAAGCATAAGCAACCCTAATTGTTTTTACATATTTGAGTTATTCACAACACAAGGAGTCTAACAAAATTGGTTGCATGCGAATCGGAGTTCATTTGCTTAAATTCCATTTAAAGCACATATTCAACCTATAGTTTAAATTTAAATTTAAATTCTAAACAGTGAGCAATAATTCAATATTTCTGCACAACTAAACACTAGGGATTAAAACATGAATTTAGAAATTTATTTGGTTGAGTTTGGAGCTTCCTAGCAAAAGATACAAAAAGGAGAAATAATAAGCAAGTTGGAATAGGAAACAGGAGAAAAAGAATTTTATTCGGCTGGCATGGGAATCGATCCCAGGACCTGCAGGATCCATCGCCAGCGTCCTACCAAGGAGCTAGGTTGCTACTTGAGTACTACTTTCTAGCAATTGTATTTGAGGTATAACTACAGCCAACCACCAAAACGAAAAGCAAAATCGCCACCACGGTTGGCTTGAGGAAGGTTCGAACCCAAGACGTGGGGACTGCAGCAGAGGACTCACACCACCAGGCTAGGCTGTTTCTTGTGGCAAGGTAGCTAAATAGTCCAATTAAGGTGTCGCGCGCAGTCTGTAAGGGAAAGGAGCAGAACTAGTAGATATACGAATTACACCTAGAGCAAGGTTCAGTTAATAAAGAGGATTCTGAGCATGAACAACCCTAACTACTTTTGCACTAGAGTCAAACATAGCACATAGGGTCTAGTCAGGTTTGAATTATTCAAATTGGAGCTTGTTTGCTAAGTTTTTCTAATTTGGCACATTTTAGACAGAAACTTCAAACTCAAATTCTAGACCATCCTAAAGAGCAAACCTAAAATGTTTTCGCATAAGTTGAATCTAAATGTTCTAACAAGATTTTAGAAAGTAATTTCACTGGGTTTGGATTAGAGGTTCAAGAGTTATGGTTGTTTGCACTAGGTTCGGTTTGAACTAAATCCGAAAAGGGAAAAATACGCTTTCCCGGCTGGAAAGCGCATTCGCGCGCGCGCGTAAGGAGAGATGAAGGGAGACTGACGAGCGGGGCTCGCTCGTCAGCGACCGTAACAGGGGCGGCGGAAGTGCGGCTTACCGGCGGCGAGGGAAGGACGCAGGGGTCCGGGCAAGGGCTCGAGGAGGTCGAGGGCGTCACAGGGATCCCAAGGGTGGTCTCCAAGGTGCTTCGACGACGCCGGAGGGAGGTCGGCGACGACGGGGTGCGGAGCTCGGCGGCGTCGATCGCGGGGAAGACAACCGAGGGCACGGCGGCCTAAACCAAAGGGGGGAGACGGATTAGTGGAGCCTGAGGAGCGTCCTGACGGAAGGAATCGAGAGGAGGGAGCTCGAAGGTGGAGAACGGCCGCACGGGGTGGCGGCAGCGCCTCCGACCGGAAGAAGGGGAGGAAGACGCGGTTCGCCTCAATGCTGCCTCGACTGAGAGTGGGGGAGGGCCTAAAGGCGAAAGGGGAGCAAGGAAGAGGGCTCGGGTGGCTTTATAGCCGGTTCAACCAAGGTTTACCGAGGGGAGGAGGAAGGAGTGGCAGTGCGCGATTTGCGGCGGGTCAGGTGGTCTGGAGGCTTCGGCGGCAGGACGAGGGCGGCAGTGCTCGGGTCGAGTCGCTGCAGGGCATGGTCGCGTCCCGGAGTAGGTGAGGCGAGGACGCTCGGGAGCAGTGCTTTGACCGACGGCAATGACAGAGCGAGGCGGCTTCAGTGCTCGTGCGACAGGGAGCGAAGGGAAGGGAGAGGGGAGAAGGAAGGAGAGGCTGGCAGTGGGGCCCTGGGCCCAACATCAGTGAGGGAGAGGGAGCCTGGGGCTTCACTTCAGTTTCTCCCACTCTCCCGACAACAGCAGAAAAGCTGGGAGTAGGAACTGATATGGTCAAGTTACGAAGGTTTTGAACCCTCTAAACCTCAAAGCCTGGTAAAGCTTTCTTTTCCCACCTTTTTACTATTTTACCAATTTACTAGTTTACTAATTGGTTCACTTATTCAACTAAATTCACAAGATTAAGTAATGAAGCTTCAAATCCAGACTTTGAATTTTTCCCAAAGGTATATTTCATTGAACCATTGTTTCAGGATGTTACAGTTACCATATTATTCGCAGACACTAACTTACATAGCTTGCCATCACGTACATATTTCTAATTATCTTCATTCCACTTCTAATTAGATGTGTTACGCACAGTGACATTTTATTTTCCTATTAGGAAGAAATGGAAAGAAAAATGGACAAATATTTCAATTTTTCAAGTCTTCCACGAGCGCTCTCGCTCTCTCTCTCTCTCTCTCTCTCCCTCTCTCTCTTGTGTAAACCACCTCTTAAGGTCGAATATATCAAAAATCATACTTAACACTTGTACAGTTTCCTCATTTCGGAAGCAAGTTGTAGGAGAGCTTATTTTCCATCTATCGGCAGCAGTGAGTTATCCAGTCCAATCCAAGTAGGAGATCTTCTTTGGCGTTGAGTGACTCTATGTGATCCACCATCTGAGGTGGGCCACTCTTTCTTGAAGTTCAGCATGCACTGGTCAATATTAGCAGCTGGATTTGGAACGAGAGCTGAAAGACGTTCAAGCTCGCTTTAGCTTCTTTTGTTGCCGAAGACCAAGACCCTTTTAAAAGGGGCCATCTTATGGGCTAGGCCTCTCTCTGACCTGATAACTAGTATCGCCTCCCCGCCTTATTGAGTTGGCAAAAAAGCTCAACATGGGATAGCTTCCTGATATTATATATCTGTGATGCTGTTATGGAGATTAGAACCATAAGACACTAGGCATCTATCGAATAGTGTGATTGATCAGACAAGTGCCAAGGAAGCTACCATCTGTTAGAACTCCCAATGGACATTTGAAGCAAAGTTTTTTTTAAGTCAAAGCGCACCTAGTGGGCCTTTTGGAAAGAATTGTTCAAGCTGCTTGTGGAGATGGGATTGCACGTGTTTATGGATTGAACGAGATTCAAGCTAGAGAAATGGTGGAATTTGCCGGTGCACGAAAGACCGACAGTTGGCGCGCCGGAGAGTTACTTTTGAAAAGATTTCCTGAAAAGTTTCTAAGTTACGATCGGAACATCCGATCTGTCCAAAGAGTACCCTTTTCAGATTTTACGTTGATCGGAACATCTGATACACAGATCGGAACATCTGATCTATCCAGAGAGTACCCTAAACAAAGAAATCTTGAAAAAACTTCTAAGTCCTTATCGAAACATCCGATCCAAGCATCGGAACATCCGATGTATCCAAAGAGTACACTAAATACTCACACCGGAAAATCCGATGGATCGGAACATCCGATTAATTATTGGAACATCCGATCTGGATAGAAAAAGAAACCACTCAGTGTAAGTGTTGTGACTTGTGTCTCTCAACAAATTAAGCTAATATTCATCTGTGCATAGAGACATAACCTTGATCAACTACTTTGCATCCCTCTTAATAGTACGGCATACCTATTGACTCAACAACAAATGAAGGATTAAACCGAAATGACGCCGTTTAACTTTCTTTTCACTTTGTAGGGTCGCCATCATTCGTAGATGATCTTACTTTGGGACTTTCACCTGTTCATTGACTCATTGAACGCATTAGTCCATTTAATCGTTTGGCATTAATCATCCAAAACTCACTTAGGGGCCTAGATGCACTTTCAACATGTTCCCACAAACAATAAAGAAGAAAAAGCTATTCCTTAGACAGAGAGGTGGGATTAAGGCATCATGCAGAACTCCAACAACATAGACCATATGACTTATTGAAAATAGGTTCACTTCGCCAACTGGCATTACCTGCGCTAGGTGTTTCCAAGCAGCGAGGCTTACATGATTGTAAGCTATGTCCTCCATCACAATCTCGAATGAAACTATCCATGGAATCGTGTGCTGTGTGAAATGTAGATCATCGCCATTCTTAACCTTTTCAAAAAGAAACTACCTTGATCTTCAGTAGACTGAACACCAAACAATCACCACCTCCATTAGACCTACAACGCCATTATCGAATGGGCAAGCACTCCCATGAGCTGTTTCAAACACTTACTAACATAGGGACAGATGAATCTATTTAAGATCATATCTCAATAATCTAGGAAAATCTCCTCATGAACTTTGCAAGAAATCGATCTTTTTGCTTCTAATGAAGAAATTTTGGTAGATCGTGTTTTTAGGGTTCTTGTCTTGTGTTTTTGTTTGCTTTGACATGTGGAGGTTACCCAAGATGATCTTGATCATCAAAACCCCATGAGTAAGTCCAAGGCCAAGATTTTTGTTTTTGCCCAAACTTGGTGCACTCTTCCTTCAATTGGAGAAAGGTCAGAACTTTGACGTCAATCCCTTAGATTGAAGGTTGGAATAGGTTTCTAAGCTCCATAAAAAGTGCCTACCAAGTTTCATGATTTTTGGACCAATAGATCAAAATATCCATCAATTTTCATTGTTGAGGTCGTGTTGATTTTTTGTCTAGAGGCAATCGGCACTACCGATTTTCATGTCCATCATTGGCACTACCGATTTCTGCTAGTGGTAGTGCCGATTGTGGGGTAAGTGCACTGAAAATTATTTTATCTATTGCTCTTTGATCCTGAGAGGTTTTGGTTGGTTTCTTTGGGGGAAATTATATTTGGAATTATTCACCCGCCTCTGATCGCTATTTTGGTCTTTCAATTGGTATCAGAGCTGGTTTTGCTCTTTTATAAATCTTGAAGGTCTCAAAAGCCATGGTGACAGATAAGTATTCCACCAGGCCTCTAATTTTTTTCTAGAATTGATTTTCCTTTTTAAAAGTCCTGGATGGAGTCATACATCACTACCTAGGGCTTCCTGATTTTGCAGAAGGTGAAGCACCTGTATGAGGTTCCTGGCGTTGAGAATGTCACGACCGGTAATATGGCTGGCATTAAGGCAAATGCTTAGGCAAAGAACATCCTTATATAGGGATTTAGCCACAGTGAGTATGATAGGATCTCTCACCTATGATCTGCTCACCAGATTTGGGTGACCCTCGATGCATACCATGAGGGCACCACCCAGATCAAGATGGTGAGACAAAATCAATTCAAGCATGACTACAACAAGTTTGAACAGCACACTGGTGAGACCCTGGACGAACGCTTTGGCTACTTTACAAAGATTTCAAATGATCTCTGTACAGTTGGTTGCACATACTCTGAATCGAAGAACTCTCATCATTTCATAACATTACTCGATCTTCAGGTTTGCGAGATCAAGGTAACCACTATAAAGGACACCACAGACTTATCGACCTTGACTCTTGATGGGCTTTATTCCTGACTCAAGACTCATGAGATCGACGTCGTCTCTCGAAAGATGAAGTCACAATCAATGGCCTTGGTCACTGATCCCACAGGATCCTCTTCTGATTTTATTTTGGTCTTTCCCTTTTCACTCTCTGTGAGCTAAGCAATGAACAACTAGACAAATTTTCAAAAAATAAGCTTACTCTTTTGGCCTGTAAATTTTCTCGTAAATATAAGAGAGTGAGGGAGAGGAAGAGAGGTGGCACAATCACCTACATTGACTGTGGTGGTTCCAACCAAATTCAGGCAATCTGCCCCAAGCTGGAGAAGGGCAACAATGACTATGGTAGTTTTGGCAAGAACAACTACACTGATAAGAACCGAAACAAGAAGCCTCTAGCTCATGAGCTGGCGCAAGAGAAGAAACATCGCAAGTTCTCCAAGAACAAGAAGCTCTTCCACCATGTCCAGCCGCACTTGACGACATCGACCTCGTCGAGACCTGGAGCAACGAGGGTGAGGATGATCCGCAAGAGAAGACTAAGGGGGGTGACAACTTCATTGGCATGTGTAACACCTCAGCACCAAATGTGCTCTAAATGTTACTACCACAAGCTCAACCACAACAAATTAATTCATTTGTACATAACTTTCATCAAGCATGCTACATGACATCACACTATTAATAATAACAATGAACCACAACAAGTTAGCACACTAATAAATTTTTTGATCTCCACTAAAAATTTCAGTAGCAACATTGTTGCAATATGGGGTCACAAGACAACATAACAACAATAACAAATATCTATTTTATACCATAATTTTTAGCAAGCATCTAGCTTTAACTTTATACAACAACCATCAACCACAAGTTACAAACGAGGGTTGGGAGCATAAACAATAACAACTACAACCAAAGTAAAAAAAAACCATAATACTTTACATGGTGCGTACCCAAGCATTAAGCCAAACTGATTAAAGCCAATCAAAAAGGTATCCACAAAAATTATTTCATGACTGAGTCTAGCTGTTTAATCAAATGCTAAGCATGCTCAAAGTGCTAAATACAACATGAGGGTAAAGTGGTGATCAGTGTTGTGTCTGTACTACTCCCATCCCATCGTGACGGTCTCACAGTACCTAAAAATATTAAACAAACAAGCGTGAGTCCAAGACTCAGCAAAGTACATCAAATAACAAAATCATAACCATTTAACACATTTAAAACCATAACATAACAATTTTTCTTAATTGAATTCAGGAAGCACATAAAACAGTAATACCACACTCACCTCATTGCTCACTTTTGACTGAGTCTATACCTCAATAACATACTCAATTATTACACACTAGCTACATGCCCGTGCGTTGCTACGAAAAACAAAATTGATAACGAAAAATAAAGATTAAAAAATAAAAAAAATTATTTTACAAGATCAAACATCTATCTTTAACGCTTCGTTTCTTGTGAAAGCTGGCTAATTAAAGCAACGTTTCGTTTCTTGAGTAGGGCAATTAAGCAGGGCAATTAAGTAGAGCAATTAAACAGGGCAATTAATGACGTGTAGAATGGACCACTGCCACCAAGTGGTGCTTTAGAATAGTAGAGATACCTCATTAGACAACTTTGGATGAGTCCATGACTCTATCCCAAACATATACATTACCATCAACTCAATAATCATCATTTATCATTAGTGAAGCAATGCAATGCCATGTACTTATATTTTCATGCTCAAAATGCACCATTCTTAGCCTATACTGGTATAGTTTGAGTGCACACCCGTCGGTGTCGCACCCATTGGTTCCCTTCCATCCCTGTAGATGGGCCTACTCTTACTGTCTCGCTCCCATCCATCCCTATGGATGGGACTACGAGATAGGTCTTCTCAATAGCACTCCGAATTAGTCATATGACCTCATATGACTTTCTCACTGACGTGGCTCATAAATCTTTTCATGTCATGTATGCAAATGATGCACATTTTCTTTTCATTATTCATTTGCCATGAATCAACATTACAAAATGATCATTCACAATATGAATCCATTCTCATCATCATAGGAATAGAGCAAAAATTATACCAAAAATTGCAATAATCCACATAAATTATAATGGTAACAAATATAATAATAGACACCCCATCTCAACATACAAACCATCCTTGGCACAAAATCCAAAAGCACTTAGAAGGAGTGGAGGCAAATCCAAAGTGCAAAAAGTAAAGATGCAAGAGATGAAATAAGTTTCAGAACATGAAAAGTAAATCTTACAACATTTGGAGAAGGAGAATTTCAAAGCCACACAACTAGGTGGGCAAAGCTTTTATTAAGCAACCAAAGAATCCCCTCTTACAAGCTTGGGGTGGGGGCATACCGCCACCACTCTATTTATAGCACAATGAGAGCAATCTCCATCCTAAGATGACCTTTTTGACCCTTAAGAAACATCATCAATGGTTTAGATTCACTCCCTCACACCTAGATGGGTTAACCAGCAACCCAAAAAAATAACAGGTTTTATCCACACACACTAACTTAGCCACTACTCCACCTGCGAACCCTTGATCCAACGATCATCATTCGCTTGAGTAGGGCTCAAGTTAGCATCTCAACCATACACTTGTCGTCCTGGTTTGCAGCCACTCCTCGGCCTCAGTCATCTTTTAGTGACACCTTGACCATTTGGACCTCAGCTCACCTAGCCTAGTCCCGATCTCCTTTGCCTCACCATGACCTAGCCCAAAGGCTCAAAACACAGTCAATTACTCATCACATACAAGGGTAGATCTCCACATGGTCTTTCATGTTCTCTTTCAAAGATGACTGTCTTATTTTTTGGTCTGCATATCTCCATGGGAAGAATTTTAGATACCTATATTATACATACACAAAGGTAACCACTGGGAAGAGAACACAATTGTAGCTTTTTACACATTACATCGTCGATGTTTTCAACTCTTTGCTTCATTACCGTTTGCCTTGAGATATTTTCACTAATTTTTGTATTTTCAAAACATATACTCATTGTTGGCTCAAGGTGGTTGTGTTTACCAGTTTGTTTTTTCCTTCCATATTAATCTTTTCAGAAAAAGTTCTTGTTGATGAAGCACACATGCTTCAATCTAAGCAGGCGAATACAACAAACGACTTATCTGGGCTATTTTCAAAATTATATTTGTCTCCCTTTCCCCCCTCTTGTTCAGTTTGTCACTTTAAATTAGGTTCATCTCCCTTTCCCCCCTCTATCACTGTATTTTCTAAATGCATCAGCTTAACCGTTACAAACTTGCTTAGGTTGCTGGAAGACTTCAAGAGCATGTAGGAAAAATGAAAGAGGGCTTCAATTCTAGGATAGCAGAATTGCATGGCTTTGCAAATGAACTCAACCTCACATCTCAATTAAGCTTTGAGAAGCTTAATTCACAAGTTAGCGCACACACATCTAGTCTAGAGGATGTAAGTATGCGTCATTAGCATCTTGTTTTATCTTGATCTATTGTTCCCTTGCTAATTTATTGGTAAACATTTTATTATTTAGTTGTTGCAGTGTTTGAAGAGCCTCTTGGTTGATGCTGATCAATTGCTCACTGAGCTACAAAATGGGCTTTGCCATCAAGAAGAGAGCTTTACTACATTTGTTGAGCAACAACACAAGGTTTATGACAATGCTTACTTTTTTCCCAAATGATTATTATTGCATTATTGATTATAGCAGTTTAAAAAAAATCTGTTACTCTCAATTAGGGGCTCTTAGAATCGAAAGTCCTAGTGACTAATTAGGATTCAATATATTAACACTCCTCTGTTACCATTTCATTTTCAGAAAATATGGTTTGGATGATAATACAATTGCAGAAGCTAGAAGCTTTCACTAGGTCGATTAGTTCTTGCTAGTATTTCTGCAATGGAGATTATTCTTCTTTCTTTCTTCTAGTCCTTGTTAGTAGTGATCACTTCATTTGAGTGTACAACTTGAATGCGAGTTGATTTAAGTGTACGACTTCAATGCTATTTAATTTCATATAAATTTTTCCACTGCAGTCTTGATATAAACAATAGTTATAACTTGAATGAATGGATAAATGAGCATATGTATGCATGTATGGATGAATGCGTGATGACAGGGGTGGTCATCGCAATAGGTTATGTGATGACCTCCTCATCTCATCATGTGGGGCTCATCACGATCGGTTCTGAGATAGAACCGATTGTGATGACCATATTATCACTATCGCACGAAAATTGACTGTGATGGAGCCTCCTCATCACTATCTAAAGACTTTATATCACTGCAAAAACCGACTGTGATTACAAAAAAGAACTGGTTGTGATGTATATTCCTGTAGTAGTGGGTGTGAGTTTGCTTCCTCCGGTAGGATGTTTGGGCAATGTTTCTGGGATGGTCCGGCTTTTGCACAAGGGCGAACCAACCCAGCACTAGCTCCCAGATGTCCTATAGGAGCTATTTTTGGATTTGTGAGAGTCGAGCTATGGAGTGACGTTAGAGTTCAGTCATTTTTCTCTTTGACTCCTACTTTTGCTCGTCAGGTGACTCATTATTGGGTTCCTAGATATGCACTGATCTACCCCAATACTGAGTCATCTACTTTTTGCTCTCTTTGATTCAGGTTCGTAAGGCTGGAAAGGGAGAGGTTTGGATCGTGAGCTAAGCGATAAACAACTAAAAAAGTTTTCAGAAAATGATCTTGCTCTTTTGGCCTACAAATTTTCTCATGCATACAAGAGAGTGAGGGAGAGGATGAGAGGTGGCACGATCACCTGCTTCGAGTGTGGTAGCCCCAACCATATTCGGGCAAACTGCTTCAAGTTGGAGAACGGCAAGAACAATTTGAACAGTTCCGACAAGAACGACCACACCGACAAGAACCGCAACAAGACGCCTCCATCTCGCTTATTTGGAAGAAAAAACTCTGTCCTATGCGTAAACATTTCTTCGGTGCTTTTCACGATCTGCCGTGTACTTACACACCTGTCCACACCCACTGCATCGTCCATTTCTCGCACTAGGTTTTCATCTAGAACACGCAACCAGCTATGTGTTGTTGCACTTCAAATAGATGTGCGGATTGACCTTTACCTGAAGTGGCTCTCAAAACGAGCCCTCCACTCTTCTGTTCTTCGATTGTGCTCGTGACATTGTCGAACCCCAAAAAAACGCTTTCGAAATCCTCTGTGTATTTCATACTAGTCCAGGAAAAGCTAGTACGCATAGCAAAATGATAACACAACATATTCATTACATTTATTTATATATCAAGAGTTTTATATTAAAAACATGGTGGCACACAGGCCAAATAAAGATTATAGCGAAAGCATAAAATATAAGAGTGATAGCCCAATTGAGTTGCCACAGGAAATCGACTGGGGAAGCGACCTAGACGTCCTCGTCCTCACCATCGTAGAACTCCTCTGAATTAATAGAGTAAGCAAGAGTGAATACAAAAGTGCTCTGCAAGTTACACGAAAGATGCATTTTAATGTAGAGTTAACAAAAGAAGGCTATATGGTTGAATTTTGTATAAAGCATTATTTTTTATATTCTAAGTAATTTTTCAAAGGCATAATTTTAGATAGGAAATATTTTCTTTTAGAAACCTTTTAACACAGGAATCCATCCTGGAGCTAACCCAACTTTCCCACAATGGAATCAATCCACCTGAAATCCACTTTCCTGGACTCATTTTTCAAAACATCAAAATCTAATATGTGAAAGACTTGCTCGGCATGCCCATGATCGCGAGTATGGCTAATCAATTAGTTTTAACTCTACAGAGGTTGTACAACTTTACTCACAGGATATGATTGTCTCTTTGTGCCAAAATACACACTTTCTTGGGTGTGTGGCAGAGAAAAATCATGACAAGACCCCTATAAAGCTCCATCTCATGAAGTTATACCCGCTAAGGTCCACCCCTGGTAGGGTTGAAACCGCCTAGTCCAGAAGCCCCCTCTTGCGCCGTGTGGAAGACTAACCATCCTCACATTCTCCCAATGGCATAACTATTAATGAGATATTGCTAAATGGATAGATAGGTCGGTCCCATACCAGACTTGTGAAAGCACGGTTGTGCTTTACATTCAGTAGCTCACAGACGGGCCCTTAATTGATTAGACGAGCTTTCAACAAACCCAAAGACCACCATTCAACCGGTCTTGCCTAGTTTAAATCCACGTTTTCAATTTCACACAACTTGTTTAATCACCATAGCAAACTTTTAGTTTAACAAAGTTTTATTTGACATAAACTCCCAAAATTCTTGCTTTGGTCCTAAGCATGTCTAAGCAACCCTAATTATTTTAATTACCAACATACGCTAAAATTGTACTCTTAGGGTTACAATGGCATAATGGAATTAAATTTCAAATGAGGATCATAATCAAAACAGGGTATAACTATTCATTTTAGAATGGGATTACACTACTTTTGTCGGGGAGTCGGGTAGACCCCACAGAATTACCTCGGGTGCCACGAGGGGTGCGGGCTCACTGCTGCCCGAACTACCGGAAGGCCGTTCCCCTGGACGATCTAGTCGGGCGCCACGAGCAGCACGAGGTCGTCCTCGTCCTGGTCGCAAGGGGTTGTTCCAAGGGACGGTCTAGCCAGGACCTTTTTAGGAGGTCACATGGCCGGGTGGACCGATAGCTCGTGCTCAGGCCGGGGTGGCCGAGTTCGAAGTTAGACGTTAGCCGACCTGACGTGATCCCGAGGTCGGTAACCACCCGCTGCGTAACCTCCGCTAGTTCGTTGCGATCCTCGCGGGGACGTGACAGGAGTGTAGGATCCGTTAGTTACCACGTTGGACCTGGTCGGACGTGGAGTTAGTGGGTTTGAACAAGCACGCCCCTTTGTAAGCTATAAAAGCACCCCCACCGTGAAGGGGACAGACAGATAACTTTTTCTGCACAAAGGTATACACTAGCTGGAGTAGGGCTATTATCTCCTTCTTGAGAGGCCCGAACCAGGGTAAACTACAGTGTCTCTGCCTGTTGAAGTCCAGTGAGTCACCCCTCTGAGTATCTCATCACGCAAGAAGGGGTCGCGGTTGGTCCCTCCACCAACAAGTAAGCTCGGCGGGGGCCTGCTCCCCAATCGTCGACAATTTGGCGCCGTCGTGGGGACCGACTTTCCCTTTCGTGAGGAATCCTGAGGATGACAAATTCCCAAGATCGCCAGGGCCTCGGCGCCGGAATTGAGGAAGAAGACAAGCGATTCTTCGACAATGGGGCCGCTTAACGTCGCCGGCCTTGGGAATCACGACGGTTCCGAGCTTCTCGCGAAACCGCCGCACCGGAGCGATTCTTCGCTCGGCTCGACGCCCTCTCGGACGGCGAGTATGACGGGCTCTACGATGGTCCGACATCCCCGACCTTTTCGAGCTCGACCAGGGGACCGCTTCACGGGGAGACACCGTGATGTCCCCCTCGCGATCCGTCCAATCCCGTAACGTCTTCGTTGCGGAGGAGGATGGAAATGTCGGGAGCAAATCCCCGGCCGAAGCGCGTCTTCACCGCTACGAGGCGGCCAAGGAGCACTTGCAGGCATCTCTGAATCGAACGCTGGCCAGCTTACGCCGGCAAGTCCGAGGTGGCCTGACTGATAAGACCAGGGCCGAAGTTCGTGAGAATTTCCACGCGTACGGGACTCCGGAGCCCGTGCGACGATGAACGAGCTCGTCACCCCGCGTTCCCCCGAGCGGGGAACGCCTTCAAGCCCTGGCCACGGTGGTACGCAACCTCAGAGAGTTTCTGGCGGTCGACCTAGAAGCCATGGCGCGGCGTGGCCGGCGACCTCGAGGAAATCGCCACAGAACATAAAGGCGGCGGAAGCCTCCCGAGAAAGGGACGCCAGAGCAATTCCTCGAACGCCACCGCCGGGCGTCAGCGCCTCCACCCCAAGCGACTCACGCTTGGCCGTACCCAGTGGCCGGCGGCCAGGCCGGGCTCGGGAGAGGCACCGGAGCAATTCAGGGGCTCCTCGGGACCCGGAATGCGAGCCACGCAGGCGAACCGGGCCGAACATTCCTCTTCGCCACTCTCCATCCTACAGCGTAGGAAAATATTCTCTCGCTGGGCCCACTAACCTCGGGCTCGGTGGTGGGGATCGCCCCGGCCGCGCGCTTCGTGGTGACCGTCCCGATCCGTTTTTGGTGTAGGGCGTTCGCGACGTCGCTACGACGTGTGACCTGGCCGACAAGGTTCAAGCCGGGTCACATCGAGATTCGATGGGACTCGTAACCCGACGAAGTTTCTCTCGATCTACACCACGGCCATTCTAGCCGCCGGGGTGATGAAAGGGTCATGGCTAACTTTACGCCCCTGATCCTGGGCGGGCGGCTCGGGCGTGGCTATTCAACCGAAGGAAAACTTCGATCCGGTCCTGGCCCGGTGAGCGACTCTCCGAGCTAACTTCCAGAGCCGCTACGCCCGCCCGGGAAGGAGCGCGACCTTGAGCGTCGTCTGACGGAGGGCGAGACTCGCGCCGATTCGTCGGCGCTTCATGCAAGTGCGCAATTCCATCCCAAGCATCTCGGATGAGGCGGTCGTCCGGGCTTTCAAGTTCGGGGTCCGAGACGACGCTTTACTCAGACCTCGAAATTCACCCGACATCACAGCCAACGAGCCGCTCCGCATGGCTGACCGTTATGCCAACGCGACGAGGCCGCCCAATGGAAGAAGGCTGTTGGGCGAGGAAAGCTGCCCCTCGGCCCGGGCTCGAAGGCGTCAAGCGAAGAGCGTAAGCTCGATCGAGAAAAAATCAAAAGAAGAAAAAAACCCTCCGTCTCCGAGCATGGTGGCGGCCATCGAACGACAACGACAACGGCCAACCTCGCAATCGTATAAAGGAGGAGCCACGAAGGAAAGGCCGGCCAAGCTCGGCGAGCAATGAGCAAAACCGGACGACCAAGACCGCGGCGACCAGCGCGGACGGGCTAGCGCCTATTTTTGCCCGCTTCCACCAGGCACACAGGCACGACTTGCGGATTGCGAGAACATGAGCCTCACTTTGGAGCAATTCTCTGATGGCAAGGGTCCCATGCCTACGCTCCCGAGCAAGAAGGAGACGTCAAGGGCAAGAAGCCCGCCGAGGAGGAAGATACGGACATGGAGTACCAAGAGCCGAGAAACCACATCGCCGTGATATTCGGGGGCTCCGCCGCCTATGGGTCTCGACGGGAGTTGAAGGAGGCCGCCGCGAGGTACTCCGTGTCACCCAGGGAAGCCTCCTGCTCAATGGCTCAAGTGGTCCGAGCTGCCCATTACCTTCTCCAAAGACGGCGCCTCGGGATGATGAAACCCGCAGGCTCCCGATGGTCGTTAGCCCGACGATCTGCAATACCGCGGTAGGGCCAGCGTGCTTGTGGATTGCGGGAGTTCCCTGGACCTGATATCGGACGAGTCCTGGGCGAGATGCAAATTCCTCGGTCCAAGATCAAGAGCGTCGTAGTCCCTTTCTACGGGATAGTCCCCGGCACCTCGGCCAAGCCGCTCGGGCAGATCGTCCTGCCGGTAACCTTCGGAAGCCCGAGCAACTTCCGAACGGAATTAGTCACCTTCGAGGTGGTTGATTTCGAGTCGGCCTACAACGCCATCCTGGGCCGACCAGCGCTCGCCAAATTCATGGCCGCCACGCATCACGGGTACCAATGCCTGAAGGTTCCCGGCCCCGGCGGCGTGATCTCGATGAAGGGAAGTCTCAAGGCGCCCTAAGTCAAGCGACGAAGGTTTCTAGACATGGTCGGGCAGCTGCCTCAACAAGGACCCGACCAAGAGCCGAGGAGTTCCCTGCCCAGGGCTACCCTCCGTGCCGGGGAGAAACTAAGGCCATCCCATTGCGGCGCAGAGCCGTGCAAGGTCGTACATGTGGGGCTTCCCTGGACCCTAAATAGGAACTCGAGCTCGTGACCTTCCTCCGGAGAAGCGCGGACACGTTCGCTGGGAACCGTCAGACATGCCCGAGTCCCAAGGAGGTCGTCGAGCACGAGCTAGCGATTCGGCGACAAAAGCCTGTCGGCGAAGCTCGAGCGCTTCTCCCGGAGAAGCAAGCCATCATCAGAGAGGAACTGGACAAGCTCCTCAAAGCCGGTTTCATACGGGAGGTCGACCATTCCGATTGGTTGGCCAACCCAGTTATCGTGATGAAGAAGGGGGGCAAGTGGCGCATGTGTGTCGATCACACGGGGCTGAATGCCGCATGCCCGAAAGACAATTTCCCGCTACCTCGAATAGACCGGTTGGTCGACGCAACGGCCGGCTCGAGGCGATGAGCTTTACGGGCGCCTACTCAGGCTATCACCAGATCGGCATATCGCCCGACGACGAGGAGAAAACTTCCTTCATCACGCCCGTTTGGCACATTACGCTACACGACCATGTCCTTCGGTCTAAGGAACGCTGAGCGACCTTCGGCGCCTCATGCGAGAAAACCTTCTCGGACCAAATAGGTCGAACACGGAAGTATATGTAGACGACATAGTCGTCAAGAGCAAGATGGCCTCGGACCATGTGTCCGATCTAGAGAGACTTTTCATAACCTCAATAAGCATCGAATAAAGTTGAACCCTGAAAAATGTGTGTTCGGGGTCAAGGCTAGCAAAGTACTCGGCTACATGATCGGTCCGCAAGGAATCGGAGCCAACCCTGAGAAGATAGAGGCCATCGAGAACATGCGGCCACCCGCTTGTACGCGGGAGGTGCAATCCCTGACCGGAAGGATGGCGGCCCTAAGTCGCTTCATCTCGCGGCTCGGGGAACGCGGCCTGCCTTTCTTCAAGGCGCTCCGGAAGCACGACGGTTTCGCTTGGACAGAGGAAGCAGACCGCTCTTTCAAAGAATTAAAGCTATATTTGTCAAGACCCCCGGTCTTGACCACGCCGAGAATGGGAGAGGTCCTCTTGCTCTACCTGGCCGCCACACCCCAGGCGGTAAGCGCCGTCATAACGGTAGAACGGGACGGGGTGCAGCGCCCGATCTACTACGTCAGCGAAGTCTTACACGGACCAAAGGAGCGTTACCCCGAGGTCCAGAAGCTCCTTTATGCGCTCCTCGTGGCCTCGAAGAAATTAAGACACTACTTCCAGGCCTACAAAATCCGAGTCCCGACCAACTTCCCGCTTAGAGAGATTCTAGGGAATCAGGACGCAAGCGGACGGATCGCGAAGTGGGCCATGGAGCTCGCCGAATTCGAGATCGAATTCTCGGCCAGGACGGCGATTAAGTCCCAGGTTCTAGCGGACTTCCTAGCCGAATGGACAAATCCTACCCCATCTGAGTCCGAACCCGACCAGGCCAGAGCACGGTCATTTGGGTCATGCACGCCGACGGGTCCCGAGCTTACAATTGCTCGGGGCCGAGTGGTCCTTGAATCCCCAGGGAGCGGATCCGATCGCCCTCCAACTACATTTGATTGCAACGAACAACGCGCGGCGAATATGAGGGTTCGCTAGCCGGACTTGAGCGTGCGGGGCCTTCGGAGTCCAACGACTAATCGCTGCGAAGGGCGACTCGCGGTGGTTGTCAACCAGGTTAACAAGGAGTATCGCGTGCTCGATGACTCAATGGCGTTTTACCTGGTTGAAGTAAGGAAGATGGAAAAGTACTTGAAACTTCAAGTACTATACATCCCGTGAAGGACAATGCCCTGGCCGACCATCTATCTAAGGTCGGTTCCGCCCAGTTTCCCGCTCCGGTGGGGGTGCTCATCGAGCACCTCTATAAGCCCTCCATACCCCCCGGAGAGGAGGCAACCGAGACGGGTAGTACCGTCTCCTTCCTCGAGTAGGATGCGAATTGGATGACGCCATTCATCCAATACCTCGTGCACGGACATCGCCCGAGGAGGAAGCCGAGAAATCCGGCTAGTGAGACGCTCCTCGACCTATAAAATGGTCGAGGGCCTCTTATACCGCAAAGGCGCGCTTGGCGTCCTCTCCAAGTGCATCACCCAAGAGGAAGGCAAATATCTCCTCAAGGATATACATGATGGGATGTGTGGAGCTCACTCGTCCTTTAGGACCTTGGTGAGCAAAGCCTTCCGCTGGGTTACTATTGGCCGACGGCCACTGGCCGACGACGCTCAATAGTGACCGCTTGCCGACCTTGCCGATTCCATGCCCGGAAAGTCCATCACCAAGATACGCCGCTGCAGACCATGCCGCTAACCTGGCCGTTCTCGATGCAGGGCATCGACATACTCGGTCCATTTCCCAGGGAAGGAGGGGTTGTAAATACTGTTAAATGCAATCGACACCTTCACTAAATGGATCGAGGCCGAGCCTATATCAACCATCTCGCACAAAGCGGCTAAAAGGTTCTTCCGCAATAATGTAGTAACCCGCTTTGGCGTTAAAGTCGCCTCATTACCGACAACGGCACTCGGTTCACAAGCGAGGTGTTTCAGGCTTATTGCGAGGAGGTCGGGACCAAGATATGCTTCGCATCCGTGGCCCACCCACAGAGCAATGGGGCGCCGAGCGCGAATCAGGCAGATCGTCAAGGAATCAAGAAGAGAGTCTTCAAGAGCCTCGACGGCAGTGGTCGCCTGGGTGGATGAGCTACCTCCGCCCTTCCTGGTCGGTCCGCACCACGACGAGCCGAGCTACGGGTGAGACCCCCTTTCAGCTCGTATATGGCGCGGAAGCCATCCTACCCGCCGAGGTTGTCCTAGGATCCCCAAGGGTGAACCTAGCTGATAGCATCGACGCAGAAGGCGAGCGCCTTCTCGACCTCAGCGGAAGCAACTCGTGAACGGGTTACTGGCGATCCGCGGTTTACCTGCAAGCTCTCTGCAGCACGCCGCTAAATCGGTGCGACCAAGGACCTTGCACGTCGGCGATCTCGTTACGCGACGGGTCCAAGACTGTCAAAAGCCAACAAGCTAACGCCAAGATGGGAAGGTCCTTACACGGCCGTCTCAACAAAGACGCCCGGGCTGTCCGCTCGCAATGGAAGATGGTCGAGAACTAGCTAGTACTTGGAACATCGACCAACCGCGTAAGTTCCATATCTAACCAAACCAACCTTACTCCTTTAAATAAAAATTCGACACTTGGCCTCTCGGTCTCCCTCGTTCTCTCTTTAAACCTCCATGAAGTCCGTGATCAAACTCGATCCGGTATCAAAGAGCGAGCTCGGACCTCAGGCGCAAGCGGACAAGCGTCCTACCGCGACATCGGACCACGAGCTCAACCCCGAGGTTTCCTTCTCCGTAAGACGACCATCTTTTATCGGCAGGCCTCCGCCACGCAGACAAAGGGTCGCATGAGCACCCTCGACGGTTCCCGGCTCGAAACGGGGGTGAGCGGCGTAGACGCACTGTATCAAGTCACACGGTCCCCGCAGGGCTCTATTCCGTCAACAAGGTCGTGATTGCAGCCTCCCCCCACGACCTCCGTTGGCGGCGGGGGCTGTAAGGATACCGTGTGGCTACGACCTAGAGGATCTTTCGCACGAGGTAGTCACTCCCTAGTACGATCGTTCGCTAGATCGCGTGACTATCACTAGATCGCGTGACTGACGAGCTCCGTCGAGTAGGGAGCAACAGGATAGGACATATCGTTGTCGTTCCGAGGAAGACAAAACAGAGAAAAATAAAAGGCATCTATTAAACACGATCGTATTATGCCCAACTTGGCAGCTTTTTCGCTAAAGTTTTTTGCAGGAACAGGTTACAGGAGGCCGGCACGCTTCTCATCCTGCAGAGCGACGAGCTCGTCCCGCACGGACTCAAGCTCGGACTCGAGGTCAAGCACCCGCCGACGAGCTTCACGACCCTCGCTTGCCGCTTGACGAAGCCGTTTGGACTCCTCCCGTTGCTGGTCGATCGTCCGTTCGGCGCCAGGCGGAGTCACGCAGGGACGCCACCGTCGCCTCGAGCCCCGACCTCGCCTGCTCGCTCTGTTCGAGGCGCTCCTTGAGGAAGAGCGCGGACTCCTCCATCTTCTGCCGAATCTCGGCCTCAGAAGACCTCAGCTCGGCGACCAGGCGCTCGAGCTCCGCGATTCTAGCGTCTTGCTCGGCCTGGTGCTTTGCGACGACTTCTGGCGGCACGGTCGCGGCGTGGAAGTCCTTCATAGTGGTCTCCAGCACCTGCGCGACAGGGTATCTCGGGTTACGATCGGTTTTTTAGGACAAAAGCACGAGTGCGAGGAAAACTTACCCAAAAGAGCCGAGCCTCCAGCCCCTCCTGGAACGACTTGGCGGGGTCCTCCGCCCCGATTGGTTCTCCCTGGGCGGGCAGGGGATCCTTCGCCCCAATCCCTTCTCCTTCGACGGGCACAGGGGCTTGAGCCCGAGCTCCCTCGTCCCCTGGGAGCAGAGGGTCTTGGCCCTGGGCATCGGCTTCCATCTCTTGAACGGAGACGGCCTCAAGAGCGAGGATCACCTCCCGCTCTTCTTCCTCCCGGGCAGGAGTTGCGCTCGGGGGCTCCTCCCGCTCTTCTTCCTCCTGGGCAGGAGTTGCGCTCGGGGGCTTCTCCCCTTCGGCATCCGGGTCCGCGGGGTACTCCGCCCGGGGCGCGGCGTCTGCAGCCGGAGGAACTTCCTCCCCGGTAGGCACGGCATCCACGGGCGCGAGGTCGTCGACTCGGGGCACCGGATCGGCAACCGGAAGGACGGCGTCGACCGAGGCGGCCTCGGCGCACAACGGCTCTTCCTCGTCGGGCGGGCCCCCGTTCGGGTTGAGGTCCCCTGACGCCGGGCTGGCGTTGATGTCCGCCGGGGCGTCGTGAGCTCGGGGAGAAGCCTCCGCGATCTCCTGAAGCGTCTCGGCAATAATGTCGCTGGCCGGCGAGTCCTCGCGGAAACTTCGGCGACATGCTCGCCACCACCGGCTCCCGCGTCATCATCACCACCAGGCTCCCCATATCGCCGCCCTCGTCAATTATGATATGGGGATGCCTCCTCGCGGCTCGGGCATCGGCGGCGCGCAATCTTCCTCCTTGTCTCCTCTTCAGGAGACACGACCTCTGAGGGCCGGATCTCCGCGGCAGCTGGCTCCTCCGCCCCAACGCCGTCACCGTCAGCGGCTCGTGGGGACTGGGCCTCCGCGGCCTTAGTTCCCACCTCGGCCTCCTCGCCCACAACGGCCTCGGCAGCGCGGGCAAGCTCCCTCTCTAGCACGAGGTCAAGAATTTCGTCAGCCATTGCTCCAAAATCCCATAACTCCGCACCAGCTGCCACACCCACTACAGACGGTGTGGGGTTAGTGTGATGCCAGAGGAGGATGAGAGAAACGAGATGGGGATAAGAGATTGACCTCGTTCGGCATCTCTCAGCTGGCCTCGAGCGCGATCGAGGAGGGCAGCCATGTCCTCACGTGCCTTGTCGGCCCTGGCGTTGGGCGTGGTTGGGACGCAGTGGACGACCTGCGGGACCTCAGGACCAGGGGGACGGGATCCAGCTCGTCCTTCTCCTCCTCGTCATCCAGAGGGGCCGAGCTCGAGCTCACCCGCGCGAGCTCTGCCTGAAGAACCGCGATCTGGCTCTCCAGTGCCTCCTTTCGCTGGTTTGGACTACCGCGGCCTCCTTCTTCGCCGCGTAGCGGCGACGTAAACGAGCCATCAACTCGGGGTTTTTTTTCTGGTATGTTCATCCATCCAAAGTTTTAGTTCGCTCACCTCCTGCCGATCAAGATACTCCAAATGTTTGGCGGGGTGAACGGTCGTCTGAGCCGACGTCGCGCTGAACGCCGAGGCGGAGACGGCGTGGCGAGGGAGATCGGTCGCGCGCTTATGCCCGCCAATTTCTTGGTCTTACGACCTCGTCCCCAGCTGCGATGCCAGTTGATCCACGGCGACCTCGAGGGCGACCTTCTCCTGCCAGGGAAAGTTTTATGAGGTCGGGGCACCCTGGAGAGACTCGGATCAAGTAGGACGTCAAGAAAGGAGGGCCAAATCGAAAGCCTACCGCCGGTCCGGTTGAGGACGTTATTTGGGATCTGGCGACCCTCTAGGATTTCCTTACCCTTGGGGTGCCGAACATTTCGGACACCCTCGCGTCCACCCAGTCCTCCGGTGGAGCTGCGTACCAAGCAAGAGGAAGTGGTAAGACCGAATGTCCTCTGCATAGGAGAAAAGGCCGAGGTCGGTGGTATACCTGAGCGCGACTCCCGTGTGATGTCCTGCCACCCCTCAACCTTGAAGAAGGGATGCATCCTCCTCCTGAGGGGCGACACCCGGCTCGATGTAGTCCCGGCGACATCCCGTCCGGCCAGCCCCGAGCAAGTGAGCTCGTTGATCGGCGGCAACACCTTCTCCTCCTCCCGCACTGCTTCGGTCGGGGTCTCGACAACACGACCCACGGCTCCGAGTAGGAAGCGAGCCGCCCTCGGCCTTCCTCAGATAGAACCAAGAGTCGGCCCACCCCGACACGGAGTCCTTGAGCGTGAAGCTCGGGTACTCGTACGGGCGGGTAGGTCGGAGGCGGAAGTAAAGGCAGCCGGCCTGCGAGGGGGTGCCGGTGCGCGAAAGGGTGTAGAAGTGAAGAAAGAGACTGGGAGTAGGCTCGACACCCACAAACCCCTCACAGAGATGGGCGAAGATGGCCATGATAAGGAGATAAGGATGGAATTTGGGTGGAGGTGGACGATCTCGCACTCCTGCAGGAAAGCGAAATGCGGCTTCAACGAACTCGCTTTGGGCGTCTGGCCCGTTTATGGCGTAGAGCTCGGTGGAGACAATCTCTCCTTCCTCCGGCTCGGGGCTCTCCTCGGCACCAGCGGCTCTCCATGAGCCGGCGTCAAGGTACTTCGCCCGCTCAAGAATCTCCAGCTTGCGCCTATCAAGCTTGCTGGTGCCAAACTTCGCCATGAGGATGGAGGGGATGATCGAAAAGGAGGATGAAGCGCCGAAACGAAGAAGTAGGAAGCGCACTGGTTGATTGAAAGGGCAAGTGGATCTAGGGTTTCTCTTCTGGGGTTTAAAAACCGAACGAGAGAACGAAGAGGTTCCCGCCGTTATGGTCGAGGAAGCCCTAAAGGCGCAGGGGGCAGTTGAGACGTCCACCACACAGGGAGCGACGCGTGGACACGCAAACCAAGGCTGTCTTGCCGGGCGACGGTTCCCGAGGGGGAGCGGTTCGTACTAACCGAATGAAGCTTCCAAGGGAAGGAACCGTCGGTAGGATGGGAACTAGTTCGCACGCCCAAGGCACGGCGGGACCGAGCTCGTCTCTCGGGACGGACTAATAGCTCGGAGGTCGGGGCAGCTGTTCGTCGCGACCAACCTGGCTGGCTCGGGAGACGGTAGGCCCGAGAGGAAGGTTTTTTTTAAAAAACCTTCTTCCACTCGAACCTCGGGGGCTAGCTGTCGGGGAGTCGGGTAGACCCCACAGAATTACCTCGGGTGCCACGAGGGGTGCGGGCTCACTGCTGCCCGAACTACCGGAAGGCCGTTCCCCTGGACGATCTAGTCGGGCGCCACGAGCAGCACGAGGTCGTCCCCGTCCTGGTCGCAAGGGGTTGTTCCAAGGGACGGTCTAGCCAGGACCTTTTTAGGAGGTCGCATGGCCGGGTGGACCGATAGCTCGTGCTCAGGCCGGGGTGGCCGAGTTCGAAGTTAGACGTTAGCCGACCTGACGTGATCCCGAGGTCGGTAACCACCCGCTGCGTAACCTCCGCTAGTTCGTTGCGATCCTCGCGGGGACGTGACAGGAGTGTAGGATCCGTTAGTTACCACGTTGGACCTGGTCGGACGTGGAGTTAGTGGGTTTGAACAAGCACGCCCCTTTGTAAGCTATAAAAGCACCCCCACCGTGAAGGGGACAGACAGATAACTTTTTCTGCACAAAGGTATACACTAGCTGGAGTAGGGCTATTATCTCCTTCTTGAGAGGCCCGAACCAGGGTAAACTACAGTGTCTCTGCCTGTTGAAGTTCAGTGAGTCACCCCTCTGAGTATCTCATCACGCAAGAAGGGGTCGCGGTTGGTCCCTCCACCAACAAGTAAGCTCGGCGGGGGCCTGCTCCCCAATCGTCGACAACTTTTGTTACAATTTATGCATGCAATTACATTTAAAACAAATTAATATTTAAAATTTGGGATTAATATGGTCAAGACGTGCAACTTGCCTGGTTCTTAGCGAAGGTGCTCTGAGTCGGTGATCGTGAACTCCTCTGAATCTCCATAATCTATACATTGCAAAAAGCACAAGAGATCGAATAAATTTCAAATTAAATAAAATAAATTATGAAATAGCATTAATATAAAATTTAGAATTTTACAAATTTTTAGGTAGAAAAATAGATCTATGTGGAGTTCGAATGGTCAATATATGGCTTGTAAATTATTTGTCTACATAAAAACCTTTGGTTTATTGCTTAAGAGTGACATCAGCGGTTATTTTTGGATTTATTTTTCTGCTGGAAAAAGAGATATATGATGCAGGGCTGACATCATAAATATTTTTAGACAAAATAATTTTATAAAGAAAATTTGCTGATTTCTATGGCTGGTGGGACCGAGCTAGTGGACTCAGTCCAAGGCATAAGGCCGGACCATGGTGCACTTGGTGCACCGGTCCGGTCGGACCAGAGGCATGCGTAGTGCGCGCGGGCGGCGACGTGGCACAAGGCACGACGGGCAGCGGCGGCGACTGGCCGGCGTTAGCACACGCATAGGCTGGGCGACGATACAATGGTCCCACCGACGCAGCCAGTGGTGGCAATCGGGCCTCGGTGGCAGCGTGGAGGCCGAAAGATGGTGCGGCGGCCGAAATGGAAGACGGCAACATTAGCAACCAATAGTGAAGCAAAAACGAAATTAGGAGAGGGGAATGGAAGAGGACAACCTTGCGCACACGGTGACGCGGTCGGAGCATGGCGGGGAGGTCTAAAACGACGACGATGGCGCATGGCCGGTGATCGGCTCCGAGGAAGGAGGTGAGTTTTCAAGAGTTCAAGTGCAAGGGGAAACTTGGGAGTGGGTGGAATGGGTTTGGGGGCACGTCGTGATGCCGGTGCTCATCATTTTATAGCTTCTAAGGCATCGAAGAGACAATAACAGGCGTGAGAACATCGGCGGCCGAACGAGGGTGATTGCACACGCTAAATGGATTTGATGGCCGGAATGGGAAGTGGTGGGATTAGTGGGGTTGACTGAGACTTTAATGCTCGCATAAAAGGGATGAAACGATAGTGATTAAGGAGCTTCAAAATGCGCCAATGGTGAAGGGGAGAGAGAATATCAGGAGGAAGAAGAAAGGGGCGGGGTCAGTTGGCAGGTGGGGTCGAGCGGGCCCGTCTGGCAAAGGAGAGAGGAGGGAGGGGCAAGTGGGCCTGTTGGGCCGCACGGTGAGGGAGTGGTAGGCCACAGGGAGGCCAAAGGGGAAGATGGGCCGGTTCGGTCAGTCCAAGGGAAAGAGGGTTTAATTATTTATTTATTTATTAAACTGAGAACTAAAAAGGGTTTTTAGAGAAAGGCAAACAGAGTTCAAAAATCTAAAAAACACAAAAATTTCCGAAACTAATTTGAACATAAATAAATTATTTTTAGCATAAATTTTGAGTTTGTCTTTATTTTAAAATTGCTTAGCTATATATTTTTAAATAAAATCTCACAAATTTAGAAATAATTAAATAAATAAAATTAAGAAATTTTAGGGTGTTACACGACACAACTGATGAGCGGCTGATTTGGATTTCCAAAATGAGTTACTGTGGCTGGCTCTTTTTTAAGATGACTTTAGGGTCGGTTTGGTTTGAGGAACGATCCTAGCTAGTACTCCTACTACAAACTTAGTACATTTGGAATGACCTCGTCATAGCCGAAAGAGTTCACAAAGCTAAACCTTGTTTATTTACACTTTACAAAAAGTATAGTTTTTTTTTAAAAAAAAAAACATACAGAAAGTAAAGTTGAATCTATACCGAACAAGTGAAAGAAGGCTAGTGGGCATGAACTAGCTATCGCTGCCTCATGGTAACAAGCACAGCGATGGTACTAGAACACTTTTAAGAAAAGTGTAAATTTTGGACGTACAACTTTATAATCTTGTATAGTAATTTTGTAACATGATAAATCTAACACACACACACACACACACACACACACATATATATATATATATATATATATATATATATATATTATAAATTTGCTAAAAGCATAATACAAATAGTTGTAATATCTTAAAAATCTCAAATCATCAAAATCAAAACAAATTCAATCAATAAATTTAGTCTTTTTAGTATTTGTCAAAATTTTAAAAAGTACCCTAGTGCCTAGGCATACCGGCACCCCTGATTCCGCCCCTGACTATAACATGCACACTGTTGTGATCTCTCGCACAGGATACGCCGCTAAGGAGGATGTAGATAGACTGGTAGAGCCGGACGCTTTCCAGACAGGACACCTGTCGCCTCCGCTAGCTAATGGCCGGCCTCGCGGGCTGCTGCGCGGCGCTGGCCATGCCACATACGCTTCACCGGAGGTCCGGAGACAGTGCGACGAGCGCGTGCAGCAGCGGTAGTGGCGCTGGGTCGTCTGGAGACGGTGACATTTTAGCAAGCTAGGGGTAGGAGACTAGGAGTACATAATTGTAATCTCGGCGCATGCACGGAGATGGCGACTGTCAGATTGATCCATGGACGACAAGACGTCTCGCGCGCATGCTCCTGCCCATCATTACCTTATAATTACGGGCTAAGAGGCACGTAACCCGGCCCCGGCCTAACCATCTAGTCCAACAGTTGATTAGTCCGTGCAAGCTAGCTCAAGTGGAAACTCACGCTCATCAAAGTGGAGCAGTTTGATCGGTTGAATGGGCTGGGTGAGACAGACAAGAAACCGAGAAGATCAGATCGACTCGCAAAGAAGATTTTGCACCCAGGTGCGCACGAGCTGTTGATCCTGGCCTCCTGGCTGCTAAAAAAAGGAGTTCTTATCGGCAGCTGTACCAAAGTTTGATTCCGACCACTTGAAACGGTTTGAGCTTGCCGTCTGAAATCTCAACTACGTACACATGCAGCAACCGGCGCTACGAATCCGGCTACAGAATTGTCGTGTCGATCGAGCACTGAACGAGCCGGCCAAGGAATAAGCCATGACGTTGCGCTCGTCGGCACACGGTTACCAGGCACGTGCGATATTATCTGTTTCGAGCTTTCCCTCCTGGTGGGCTCCGATCAGTTGGACGGGACACCACCATTTTTTCTTCCATCCGAGAGCACCAAAGAAAAAGCTGCATCTGATCGCAATTATTAGCGTCCTGTGGTTTCTCTCTTGCCAGCCACGGACATGGATGGGCGGCGCAAGAATAGCTGAAGCGAACGCGGGAGTACATGTGCGGGCACGGACCATCCGCCGCGGCCACAAATGGGTCTCGAATCGGCGCCCACATTTTTAGTGCGCTGGTCTGCGCCATCAACCACGACGACGGGTGGCTGCGTGGTGCGGCGCGCCCTGCGTGGCGCGGCGGACGAGGTTTTCCGGTCGGATCGATCCATGACGGCGTCGCCGGCCTGCCTACGAGTGAAATGATGGCCCAGAAAATTCCGCCATGGACGGGCACCGTGGTTGGGCCTTGCAGGGAGCCTGCTAACTTTGCAGACAACTTTGCAGGGAGCCTGGAACTGAGGATGGATTAGATAGATGTTTCTCCACCAAATTGCAATACGAGATTGGTGCTTCTATACTTTTTTTAGTTGCATAAATACTAAAGTATAAATAAAAGGTGGATGATGATTAGTTACCCATTCGTTTACTTTAAGATTGATACAGATTATATTAGAAGGAAAAGCATAGAAGCACTGTCTTTGCAATAAAGGTTGTTATAGGCAAGGTTTTAAATTTCGTTTTTGGTATATATCTCCGACGTGGCTGAAATTCGAAATTTCGACGAGATCTCGGAATTTCGGATAAAATTCGGATGAAATCTAAAAATCAAATTTTAAATCCGATTTGTTTCAACCTGGATTTCCGATATTTCGGTCAAAATTAACGAGTTCTCGGTCAATTTGAACCAACAAAAAAATGGTTGAAAACAAGTAAAAGAATTAAAAAATTTTGTGGATGATTATGATGTGTTACTAATGTTACTATAAAGTCTGAGGAATTTTAAAAAATTATGATAATGCTAATATCGTGATAAAAACACATGGCACAATTCGGGGTGTTATATGAACTTCTTCCTAACTAACACATGGAATACATATAACAACGTAACAGATGAGTCTAACAATCGATCATATCTCATGCTTTCCTAATTCCTCCATTATCAGGCAAAACACACACATAGTTCTTTTTTTCCTTGGTCTGGAAATGAGGCCTAAGCTACAAAAGTTGCTATCAATAGCTCTTAACATGAGGTTTAGTTTGATTGAATTGGTCTATGTTGTTAGCTAAAGCTTCGGTGGTTGCCTAGGGCATGGGTTTGAATCCCACTGACACCATAATCACCATAATTTTTTCTTCTTTATTTTTGTCGACGATTGGGGAACTGGCCCCCGTCGAGCTTACTTGTTGAAGGTGGGATCAACCGAAGCCCCTTTCTGCCGAAGACGCGGGAGATGGTCCATTAGAACAGACATAAACACAAGGATTTTATCCTGGTTCAGGCCTCTCACGGTTGAGATAATAGCCCTACGTCCAGTCGCCTAGAGGCGTTTCTCTGTATTGGATTGAAGGATACAAATACATGGATCTCGCCTTGGGATCCCCCTCTCCTTGTTGTTGGAGGGGGATTAAATACAAGGTATCGTGGTACATACATGGTAACTGCCTCCTAAAATCATGCTAGTTGCCATTTTGGACGTGTCCTTGATTCTCGCCATATTTGAATTCCTGGTGTAACTTCCCTGGATCTTTGGCTAAATAACCACCACTTTCCTGTTTTATTGGTTGACCACGTCCTTCGGTGATCTCCGAGCGTCCCTTTGGTCCTGGTTCGACCGCCCCGTAGCCTCGCCGAGCACGTTTGTTCGTGCGCGTCTTTAAAGCTCGTAGCCGAGCACTTTTTGCCAAGGCATAGCGGGTATGCCCGTGTCCAAGCATGGGGATGCTCGGGACCCATCCTTGGGTACCGCGTCCGAGGATGTTTATGGTCGGTGAGTGCATGACCGTCGGGGCAGAATAGTCCTTATGAATATCCCAATCCCCGACAATTTTTGTTCATTTGTTTTGCGTGTATGCCTCATACAAGTCATTGCAATGCTAAAAAAGTCTCATACCATATCCGGTTCAAAATAATAGATATCTAGTAAAAAAAACTCTTAAAACCCTGTTTGGCAGAGCTCCAAATCCCATCTCCACCTTAGATCTGAAACTTGTAGGCTAAAATAAAATTAATTAAGTTTATATTTTTATTCTAAAATGTAAACAAGATAACCCACCTAAACACTTTTAATATACCCATAGCTCCAGCTCCATGGGTCTGATGGAGCTAGGAATTCCCAGCTCCAGCAGATCCATCACCAGATCCACAGATTTGGTGAAGCTGTAGCTCTACTAAACATGGCCTAAATATGGCTTACTTGGAGCCGGCTTAACCTTTCTTCACCACCATCGCATCACTGTATAGTTCATCAATTTGGTAATTTTTGGTAAGTAGTTCACTGAGAATGACATGCGTCCTTATTTGCATATTGAAAGCTTATTTGGTGCTGGCTTGTTTGGTTCTTTCCCGGGTCACATAAGGCAAGTCAAGAACTCAATTGTTTTCTTCACTGGAAGGTGCTTTGATCTTGTTTTCATCCTCCTAAAAGCTACATGCAATGAATATCAGGAATAGAGAACTTTAACTCGTATATCGATCCCAATTTCCTTTCAAGCTTTTATGTTTCTCAATCCCATAAAATGCAAATTAAGTTAGTGCTAAAATTACTGAGATCTCGGTCAACCTTTGAACATTTAAAAAACGGTCAAAATACTTAAAAAAAATTAATTTTTTTTGTGAATTGTCATTTTGATCGGATTTCAATTTTTGTGGGCCAAATTTGATTGGATTTTCGTGATACCGTAACATTTTGAAACATTTTAAAAACAAAAATATTCAACCGAGATTTAGGATTTTGAAGGATCCGAAATCTCAATCGAAAATTTCGAAACTTCACCAGGATTTTGAACATTAGTTGTAGGTGACTTTGAAAAGTTAGTCATGTTTTTCTAAGGCCCTATTTGGCAACTTGGAATCAGGCCGTTTCTACTGGAATCTGGGAGAAATCCAGCCAAACGGGCTAAAACTCGGAATGATTCTTCTCGAAACATTTTTCTTTTTCCACGCCGGAGCCGAATCGCCCTTAACCCCGTTCCACTCCGATTCACAGAATTCAGACAGCTAGCCAAACGGTTTCACAGTGATTCTGATTCTAACTGAAACGCTTCTACCAAGAATCTAAAACTGTTTCCATTTCTACTAGAATCCGTATCAAGGGGCTGTTTGGTTTGAAGCCAAAATTGCCAAGTTCAACCTTGCCAAGAATTGGCTAGCCAAAAATTTAGTGCTCAAATTGGTGGCCAAAGTTTGGCCAACTATTGGCAAGAAAATGAACTAGAAAAATTTGGCATGGCAATAGAGAAAAGAATCTAGCCAAAGTTTGGTTGCAAACCAAATGCTTGCCAAATTTAGTCAACACTACCAATATTTGGCATGGCAAGTATTGACAAGCATTGGTAACAAACCAAACAGGTCTTGTTCTTCACCGACGAAAAGGAGTTGGCAATTTTAGTTCGGATCGCTATGAAAAGGCAGCAGACGCGGTGATTGCTTATTAGTGCCAAATCATGCTAAGTTTATCGAACAGATCTGAACGCAAACAAGAAGCGCCTGTAAAGAATAATAAATAAATAGTATTATTCAAAACATATTTCTCCCTTATACAGGCAAAAGAGAGAGAGATATAAGCGGTACGCAACACCATCATCACCGGTACCAAAGCTAACCAGCGGAAACAAACAGACAGAACTCTTCAGCAATCCAAATCACAGGATTCCTATCTCTCAAGCTAAGCCCAAGGCCCGCAGCGCGAGCACACACGCCTCAGTGAGTGAGGAAGAAGGCGAGGAGCGAGAGCAAGGCCGCCACGGCCCACGCCCCCGGCTCGACGGCGCCCGCCGCGCTGGCCATCGCCGGCTCGGGCGCCGGGGCGAGGTTGCCCACCCTCACGGCCGCCGCTGCGGTGATGAGCGCGACGAGCACCGCGGCGAGGAGAGCAGCAGCTTTGATCGACACGGTCGCCATGGAGAGACAGGAAGGTCGGCTGGTCGGAGTGTGCGCGGGGGATGATGGTGTGGGAGAACGGGAGGCGGATGCGGGGATTTTATAGGAGCGATGAGAGGAAATGTAGCCGTTGGGGGCGGGATCGCAGGGATGGAGACCTTCGAAAACGTTCGGATCCGGGCGGTCTCGACTCTCGCGTCGTCTTTGAGTGGAGTAGCCGTTAAAAGGCGGTGGCGGCCAGGGCATCAGGGGCTAGCCGTTAAGCTGGGACCCGTCATGCGTGCCGGCGGAGGGAATCCAAAGACTAGCCGGGGTAAGCTGGCCGGCCGGCCGGCACAGGCGAGGTGCGGTGGTGAGATGGGGGGCATCATGACGGGCCGTGCCGGGTGTGTCATGCGGCTGCGCTCGAGTGTATTCTTCAGGATTCAAATTTGGGTCCGAAATCCGAAATTTGGGTTAAGATTTCGGATTTCGCACCCCTCTGAGATTTAAAATCCCGTCCGGATAAAAGAATTAAAAAATTTTAAATTTAAGATTTTTTGGTGAAATCTCGGCGATTTCGGTCGAAATCTCATGATTTTTCGCCGGATTTTAAATTTTGTGCATTGGATTTGATTGAATTTAGGGTCAAGATCATCCATAAAAAAATTCAAAATTTTTTGACATGTTTTTTACCATTTTTTGGTCGGTTCAATTTGTCGGTTAGGATTGTCCGAATTTTAAAAAAAAATTCAATATTGATCATGATCTGGAAATTTTATGGAAATATTATGGATGTATTAGGACCATTCACAAAAAAATTTAAAATTTTCTAAAGTGATTTGTACTATTTTTCATTCAGGTGAATTTTGTTGGTTTGTGTTTAGTAGCATTATTTGAATTTTTTAAAATTTCTAAAGCTTAATCATCATCTAAAAATTTTATGAGAATGTTATGAATATGTTATGACCATTAACAAAAATTTTCAGAAGTTTTTAATGTGGTTTGCACCATTTTCCATTCGGTTGAAATTTGGTGGTCAACCCTTTTTATCAGGACAATTGTACTGTTAGATTTTTAAAAAATTCCTCACGTTTGATTATCATCTGAAAATTTTATGAAAATATTAGTGATGTGTCAAGACCACCCAAAAAAAAATTCAAAAATTGTTGACGTGTTTTGGACCATTTTTGGGTCAGTTCAATGTGGATTGAGATCTCGGTGATTTCGGCCGAGATCTCGGATTTCTCGGTTGAAAAAAACGAATTTGAAATTTGATTTTTGTAATTCGTCCAGATTTTGTCCGAAATTTCCGAATCTCGCCGAAATTTAGGATTTCGGGCACCTCCGAGATGTCACTCAAAACGAGATTTGGAACCTTGCTTCCATCACGCGAAAGGGTTTAGTTTTAGACCAGTGCTTCTATATTTTTTAAAATTGTATAAATACTAAAATATAAATGAATGGTAGATGATAATTACTTATCTTTTCACTTGCTTCAAGATTATACAATTTATATTAGAAAGAAACACATAGAAGCACTGCTCTTGATTTTATTTTCTATAATGGGTTCTGTCCGGTGCTGATGTACACTACAGTGGACTTAGCACTAGTGTTTGGAAAACAAAATGGGTAAATTAATCTTAAAGCAAGCGAAAGGAGCGAGTAAACGTTGTACATCTTTCATTCATGTTTTAATATTTATGCAACTTTTTAATTTAAATTTTGTTGAAAGCTGCACAAATATTAATTATGAATGAAGAGCGTACAGTGGTTACTTGCTTATTCATTTGTTTCATGATTTTGTACACCTTGTGTTAGGAGGAGGATTCATAAAAACACTACTAAAAACATATTCATTTTCTATTGGGCTTGGGAAAATTATCCCCGTGATCCAAAAGGGGGCTTAGCATGCCTAGTTTCATGCTTGACTTATCTTGTTTGGGGAGAAAATCGTTTTTGTCATCAGCTATCCAGTGGCAAGAACGAAATTCAATCTAGAGTAGTAGCGCAAATAAAATTTAGGCCAGGTTCGGTAGGATTCAGCTAGAACCCCCTATGGATTCTGCTCCAACCCCTTCAAATTCGAATCCTCTGAAGAATCGGAAGCTTTTAAGAAAAGTGTTCAGCTTTGGTCATACCTCGGCGGCAGTCGGCAACGGCGCGAGGTCGAGGCGATCGACGGTGCTCTAGGTGGGGTCAAGGCGGTGCTTCAGGCGGGGTTGAGGCGACCGGCGGCGTTCCAGGTGGCTCGGGATCAAGGCGACCACGATCGAGGTTGAGGCGGCGAGGACGAGGGGCAGGTCCAAGTGGCGGGGATGAGGAGCTGGATCAAGGCGACGATGCCAAGGATCGGGAGCGGGGTCGAGGACCGAGTGACAAGGACGAGGACCGAGCAGCGCGGGGACGAGGCCGAGCAGATTCTTGCGGGGAGTGAGGTCTTGACTGCTTCTCACTTTGAATGTTAAATCAAAGAATCGCTCCACTTGATTCTGCTCCTCATCGCTAGAATTATAGGCTGTTCAGTAGAGCTCTGGCTCCTCCGGACGAGAATCCAAGAGTCAAAGCTCTACCGAACAGATCCTCAGTAAAGAATAGACAGATCTCAATGGGCCTAGCCCAGACCTACCGAGATGCGAGGAATTATGTACAAGTAGCCTGGCCAGATTCAAAAGATCGTGTGTAATGGCATTGGCCTAGAATGATTGGGCGCTTTTTTTGCATTTAGGCCCAACCTATTACCAAAGTATACACAAAGTTTAGGATCTATGCTGAAAAGGACTAATCGGCCTAATCTAAAATAGCCAGCTAAGGATGTGTTTGGTTGTCTGTACTGTGGCACATGTATGAGATGGTTCAAGAGAAAAGTCATTCATGTGTTTAGTTGCTTGAATAGAACCATGCCATCCTGGATCAAATTATACAAATTTGAGGAATATTCTCTCTAGATGCTGAATCATCCCATTCACCCAAAATAAGGAAAGTATAGGATCATCCCATCCCGTTTAACCTGATCCCATCAACTAAACACACTCTAAATAGACCCATTCAATGTTCTTAGTGCAAGCCCAAATGAAAATCTTTCAACCCTTCGCACAATCGTACCCAGATCTGCTGCGTTGCTAGTCAAAGTGTCAAACCGCATGGTGTTAAACTAATGAAATTCTGTGCTAATACAGTGGACAGTCGTCTGGAAGAAAAATCCTCTTTGCATGACCATATGCTATATTCTTTGAAAGAGATCCAATTAAAGGTGAAACGGTGTTATAGGATTTTTATTTCCTAGTCATCTCACTCATTACACTCGTTAAATTCACACTATAGTTATGGTGACTTAACACTAAGTCCTTGTTTGGAATGAAAAAATTCCATAAAAAGTTAATAGGATTTGTACTACTTCCTGTAAAATTCCTGCATTTCAAACATGACCTAAATTCTGTACCAAATTCTTTGACGGGTGTGTTATCTCAAGGATTGATTTCAGCCCCTGTCAAATATAGGGATCAAATCGTCTTGATTTCTAATGTATGATCTTTCCTCCACTCGTAGCTTCTGTATATTTGAAGTACTACAAATTGACGACAATATTCCTTCTTGCATACCTTAAAAATTAAGCTCTTTTACAATACACTAAATTTAATATGGACCATTCATTCTTTTTATCCAATAGATCAGATTAGTTAGTATTTATTTATACTTTCTTTGGTAGTAGAGTGGTAGAAATACCCTTAACAAATCAATGGCTAGATCTGATTTCTACTACCTGTTATATACTACGAGTATAATTTAAAATGAAATTTCTCTAAAAAATAACTATTTTCACGCATACATTTTTTCGTTTTGATTATGCTCTAGGAAGCTAGCTACTTAGATATTTACTTGCTCAAGATTGCTTCCGATTATTTCGCCATCTTCTGTATTCTCTTGGATAATATCCATCAGCTTGGACCTACTGATCCTTAGAATCTGAGATAGTTTGGTCGTCCGGAAAGTGAACGGCTGTGGCTTGTTGCACAGCACTCCAATCTCCCCTAGTAGTTCTCCCTCAGCTGCTTTTCCATAAACCTGACATAGCAGAAAGTAATTTTTTTCAGTGCCTGTCTTAACTTTACTTGAAGTCAAGATATCTTTCTTCTTTTACGAAGAAATCAGGATACCCTACCTGTTCTGTTCCATCTAGGAATGCCACAATGTCCTGTCAATGAACATACACATTTGGTTAGTATTCAAGACAAGCCCTGGAAGGGTCTTTTTTGCATTGCTCATATACATGGTAAACCGATAGGATTCTACATACCACTGCTCCAGATACAAGAAGATACAGGTCTGATGGGCTGTCATTCTGCAATATGATATCCTCCTTTGGGGCGAAGTACTCAGCTTGCATCTCCGTTACCTGCATAGTTCCTCCAAATTTGTGAGTATCCTTCCATTAATACATCCTCAATGTAAGGCTCCACTAATTTCTCACCAGTCGGTGGATGAAACCTGAGGAGACTCCCTTGAACAGGTAGGCTCCTTGAACAACCTGGAAGTGCAGGTAAAGAGAGATGCTCGATCGCATCGCCTTCGGGAGAATATCTAGCGTCCCTTGCTGCTTGAGACCCTCTGTCTTGAACCTTAGGCACATGTGGTTCAGCATCTGCTCCTGTATCTGCTGCGGCAGCTGGTTTCTTGCTGCGAATTCTGAAGCAGCCTGAACCATGTCCCTCTGCATTTCATGCACAAGCCAGTGGTCATCTCACAATACCATATATAGCAGCAGAAACGCACTAGCAGTGCTAGTGTTTAACTGGGAACGGATCGAGGGCGTACAAAGTCTCTGGTGCGGCTGGTGCCGTGGACTACGAGGTTGGTCATGTTGCCAATGAGGTAGGCAGTGAGCCACAGGTTGAAGAGCATGTAGGAGATGCCGAACAGCATCTCCCTGGTGTTTTCGGCATGCAGGTCGCCGTAGCCCGTGGTCGTCATCGTCGTGATGGACCAGTACAGGGACGTCACGTACCGGATCCACAGCCCGTCCTCCCTGAAGTTGGGCATGACGGCGCCTATCCATGTCCTCTTCGGGTCCGGGTACCTGTCGGCGATCAGGTAGTTGATGCACCCGGCGCAGTGTATCGTGAAGAGGGTGACCTGCATCCAGTATGGTTCTTCAGATCATTGATCATGGAAGAAAAACTCGGTGGAGGGACAGCGAGGAAGAGAGCTTCAACGCACTGAGATGAGTTTTGTGCAGCGTATCACTGCGTAGTTGAACCGGATGTCCTTCTCAAGCCTATGAAATAAATATCACATGCACTGGGTTACGCACTTACGTTGACAACCTTAATTACCTATCAGGATATGTTTAGCATAAGATGTTTTCACCTTGCGAATAACGAGCTGACTCTACGCAGCCGCCAAAGTCTAAGGACATTGAGAAACTTGAAGCCAAGGCTATGCTCATGCTTGTTGAACAGGAGGCTGATGGAGTGGAATGGAATTGTGGAGCAGGCATCAAAGACAAACCAAGACGACAGATACCTGCAGAGAACACAAGAAGGGCAGGAACAGAAGTAATGCTGCGCACAACAGCACATGACGTTGCGCAGAAACTCCGCAAACCCTCAACGGCTCGTAGTTTAGTACCTGACTGATATTTTCTTCGGATCGTCGACAAGAATGTAGGATTTCTTGTCCACGTACGGGACGAAGAAAGTGAGCACGATATCGACAGCGAAAAACCCGTTTACGACGTCGTCCACGACAAGAGGCGCTCTGGGCAAGTACCTCAGGAACGCAAACTCCAGTGGGCATATCCACGCTGAGTACACCACTAGCAGGATCAGAAATGTTTCCCAGACCCTGCAACACAAGGAAGAAACAGCTTTTGATCCTGCCTAATTAATACCAGTGAACAGCCACTGGGGGTTGGGGGCGTACGTATAAAAACAAGCTGCGTGCGTACTTGTAGCGCGGATCGTAAGGTGGCACAAGGTATTTCTTGAGCTTGGGAGGCTGGTGAGCAGTACCACCAAGCGATGGCAGGAGATCATTGGAGAAGTTGCAGCCACCGAACTTGCTGCTTCTGTCTTCATCATGGCATGGAAAGCATTGCGCCCATGACCTCGTGCAAGAATAGCGTGCCATTTTAGTTTTGCTGCAGTAAGGCGTTACCGAAAGAGTTAAGCGTGCTGAGTTCTGCAGAGGGACGCCGCGGCTGCATCGCCTATTTATACTGGAGTGGCGTAGCCCCCGTGCCTCTGTTACTGTACCATTCTGTGGCTCTGACTAATTAAACAGCTGGAAGAGCCTGATAAGGAATAGGAATTTGATAAATATCATCCCTAAGGAAGGGAGTGTATAACTTACCTTTGGTCTTGTCGCGTGGCAAAGACATGGTGATGGCGCGTTGGAATCATCTGATGTCTCTCGATCTGCAGATAGACTTGCGGATCCGAGGTTGCATCCATGGGCAATGGTGGCACGGCCATTACCGTAGTGGTGGTGCACACAGGGTGTTAGTTATCAGATAATCTTTCAGCTGCTTGCAGTTATGAAGTTGAAGTGTGCTATCATAATCATTCATAATCTGATCACCGGGGGACATCCTGAAATTATTGCCTTTCTGTAAAGGCTGAGGATGCCAATGCATGTCTTCTGGTAAGTGGTGTGAATCATGTCAAGCGAGGCATGAACAGAAAGTAATGCTAGCATATCCGAAAATGCGCACAACTGAGTAGTACTTCCTCTTATGATATGGCACCAGAAGTACACGAGTGCAGAGGGTAGATGTTCCTAATTATCTTGGATGCAATCATGCATTACACTAACATCGATGTCTAAGTCGTTTGAGAGCGACTTAATGTATGCTTGTTTGGTATCCAAAAGGATATTATCGATGTCATGGTACGATTAGTGGATAAGTATAACCGGCACATAATTAACGTCAAGTGTCAAGACACAGGAATCTGATATGCTTTCACTTTTAGGCCGGCAATAGTGAGCTAGTAAAAATATCACTATTTGTTGAACCTGATGATACTATGTATAAAGGCAATGGAATTAAACCTGCAGGGAGCTATCAACCGCTGGTCAGCAATACCGTAGGCGAAAGAAAGCTAAAGCCTAAATATATGCTAAGTGTTGGCTAACCAGTGCTTTTATTTTGGCAAACTCAGGAAAGAATTGATCTTTAATTGGATTGCCTTGTTCCCGTGAAAGTCATCTTTGGTTGAGAGCCATTCCGCGTAGCACAGATGCTTGGGCGCTTTCTTTAATTCTTTCTTTCTTTCTTTTTTTTGCATGCGCTCGTTTCATTTAACTCAACTTTGTAGTGAATAACTAAAGTGATGATCACTTTAATGATGGTTTTGCACTTTTGGATTAATAAAATAAGGAAAGAGACACAAAAAAAAAATCTTACCATTTCAATGAAGCAAGATCTTATTTATTCTTGATGAGCCTTTTTATCAAAAATTTATATTAACCTTTTAATCAAAAAATTATATTAAGATAGTATCAAGAGGTACCAAAAATTAGTATATACATCCTTTAAAATTTTTTTTACCTTTTGGTACTACATCAATATAAGAGGGGTGCTTTTATACTTTTTTTATTGTGCAATTTGTATTGGAAGGTGTAACATCCCACCATTTTCAAAAATTAGAAAAAAAAAATTTAAGATTTAAAAATAAAAATTAAATAGAAATTTTAATTGAAATCAAGAATTTGATTTGAAATTTATTAACCTCACTTCTTTTTCCTAAAACTTGTCAAAGAGTAAATTCGATTTGGAAAATTCTTTTCCAAAAGAACAAATTATTAAAATGAAATTTAGAGATGATCTTAATTTTTGAATAAACATCTTTTCTAAATTTCTAAAATCATTTATTGATTTCCCTTCTTTGAAAAGGGAATTGATAAAAAGTTAAGAGGTAAAAGATAAAATGGTGAAAGATTAAAATTACCATAGTAAATTTTGGATAACATTGGAATACCCTAGAATCACCTTGGCTGGTCAAAAGTAGGTGTGAAATCATTTTGTAAGGTGATATGATAAATTTAATGAAGAAGCTTATCCTTGACCAACACCTTTGCCAGAATTTTGTAGGAAACCCTAGACCTTTCCAGCACCTAGGATTTTTACCATGTGAGATCAGTAACCTTATCCTCATCCACAAAAATTTACAAAAATAAATAATTGATTTTACTATTTATTACTATTTATTTATTCACATCCTGAAAATCAGCAAAATGGAGTAAAAGAATTATTATAAAATAAATACTAAAGTTTAAGATTTGAAATTTTTATGTAACGTCTCTGACAACATTATAAACCTTGTGTAAAAGTTTCAAAAATTTATAAGTTGAATTAGTTCCTCAATAAAATCAAATTCCGAAATAAAAATTCTGTACAGTCCTGATTGTCAGAATTTTAATTAAATAATTACAATGAATTATGTTCTCAAAATTTTAAAGTAGAAAGATAACTTATTTAGAACTCTCCAGAAAAATCTACTAAAATTCTGGAGGTGAATTGGACACACGATTAAATATCTTTTCGCTGAGCTGTCTGCAAACCGACTTAGTTGCCTTCTATTTGCGTGGGGCCCACTTGTAAGAGCTTTCTCCTTCCTCCTCACGCCCAGGCTCGAGCCAGCACACAGTTCTTCGGTTCTTGGTCAAAAGCAAGCAAAAAATCAAGCCTCCAACCGACATTGCTCAACTATAAAAGCTTCCCCATCCTCCCTAGCATCTCCTCCTCCAAAACCAAGCATCAATTCCATTGGAAACACCTCCAATTCCTCCATTTTCCTTCATGGCCGAAATCCCCTAATCCAACCTAGCTCTTCAATTAGCCAACCATTTTCCAATTAAATGGGCATGAAGCATCTCTATCCATCCAAGATCAAAACCCCCATGTCCATTTCTCCATCCTTCCACCGAATTGAGCCACCACCATGAGTCACCATGCACTTTAGTTCATCGCCATGGCGCCACCACTATGGTCCATCCCAACCGAAACCGAGACCACCTATGGACTCGTTGCGACCCCGGGTTTCCATTTTTGTGCTCGGTTCATCCTCCCTTCACTTGCTTCACCGCCGGCCAAAGCATGCCCGAAGCTTCCATGACGGGTACTGTAGCTCGAGCTACTGTAGCTGCGAAGCACCTTCTGTTGTGTGATGTTTCCTCTGACCACTGGCCCAAGGTAAAAGTAGCAGTAGCACCTTCCATTAGTCTTATGATAATTAAGCCAACCAGATCAGTACTTAGTTATACGAAATCAAAAGAATGAGACTTGATTTATTTTAATTATTCTTTTGTCAAGAACATAAATTAAATAAGCAGTTAACAATAATTCTAATTATATCTTTATGCGTGTATGCATCTTTGTTCCGCGAAAACCCTTTTGTAGTATGATGTATCGGTTGCAAGAAATAACATCGGTCAACTCAGATTAGGCTTAAAGTAGTTAATTATGTCCAAAACTCGATAGATAAAAGAAGTAAGTTCATTTCTTTTAACCCTAATCAATAAATTTGGAGTAGTACATAATAAAACGACATGATCTTAGGTTAAGTAAAACTTTGATAAGCTTAAAGAAGTTTTAACCCATTTATTTTACTTGACCTAGGTACTCATATATCAATTCTTTAATTTAAGCAAACTTAAATCCAAATGATCCTTATCTTAAGTGAAGATTAAAATAGATATGTGTGTTATATACATGTTATAATTATTCATTTGTACTTGTAAGATCTTTGTTTGAATCACTATAGGTCATCTAATCCGACAAAGGTATACGTGTTTAGATTAGATTGAACCAAGTTCTTGTAGCTTGTTATCCATATACAACAATCAATGTGTGTCTCTTTCCCAAGTAATTGATAATAGGCGAGAAACTAGTTAGTATGTGTTTTATGGGTCCTGAACATTTAATCCTATAAAAAAAAATACAGTGTTTAACTTTAGTTGAATCAAGTTCCTATATAGTTTTATCTTCCATGTACAGAAAGTAAGCATATACATATATCACGTCATGCAAATATCACAGGCTCAAAATAATATTCCATTACAAAAGGTCAAGTAGTCCTTTTGTTCTGTTATAAATGAAACTAAAATAAACAGTGGCTAGCTAAATGATTAAGTTCATAAAAGTTATAAACTTGTTCAATATTAGTTACCAATTATTTTGGCTGACTCGATCATAACTGGGAAGTTAAAGAGGGAGTATCTTTTGATCTAAAACTAGCTACGTGTAGAAATTATGCAAACGAAATCCAAATTGAATGGAACTTATTTTATTTGAACCCTTGTATAATATTCTATCCAAACATGCTATTATATTTAAATTTGAAGTTGGTTTGAATTATTTTCTGCTTAGGTTTGTTCTCAATATGATAAAGATTCGAATAATCATAACTTATTTAAAATAAGTCCAAATAATATGAAACTTGTTTTGTTATGCTAGTTAGATCAGTAGAGAACATGATTATGCAAAAATACTTAGGGTGTACCATGCATCATTTATATTTTAATAATTGGTGACCTTAAGTATTGTTTTAGATCATATTCAAAAATTAACCTTTGTTTGAACCAAACTCATAAATAGATTATTATTCAATACATGAAGACTTGAGTAGTTATAATACATAGAAGAAGTTCCTAGGCTCCCTTATGAAATCATAATACCTAGCCATGTAAGAATATTTTATAATTGATTAGATCTGGATTAGGTTAGTGAATAATCATGCTAATCAAATACTAGTATAATTGAGATACACATGTGAGCAATAGTGCATATAGAACCTATTAGGGATGAATCATAATACAAGACTATTTAATATTTCGAAAATGATTAGATTCAACCCTAGTCTATGATAGTTTCAATTTGTACATCAGGTTCTAGTCATAGTGTACCTTTAACCCTTATTTAACATATGTTTCCATATAATAGGTATAACATCATTTAATGGATGAAGTAATATATGAATATAGCTCAAATGCTGTAGGACTAAAATTGACAATAACCTTAAGGTCAAGACCTTATTAATCTGCAAGAATAATTGCACACCATGATTAGTCACAAACTCCAAGATATAACTATCCATAACTTAAAGAATGATTAAGATGTCATCGATAAGTACTGGTACCTATAAAACCAGCTTTAGAGTACTTCCTAAAGCTAGACTATTTCGTTATGTAGAAGTAATTCTATTATAACCTACTTTGCAACTGAACCTATTCAAAACATAACACTGCACATTATGAGCCCTAAAAGCCCATAATATATATAGGTAAATAACTTTGCTCAATAACTAGTACCATAGGTTAAGCTTTACCAGCATTAATGATTAATTGTTAGATGACTGGTGTTTGCTTAAATTGAACCATGCATGCACAAATGATTAAGTGTGATGTCTGTTATTGCTTATATTCAATAGTGCAAATTATACCTGCCCTCACCCTGTTGTTTTATGTACTAATTTAAATTAATATAAACAATCTTAGCTTCCTGAATCCGTAAAATAAAATAAGACAAATCATAATGAATAGGTGTCGGTAATGCGACATACTCCTCAATCTATTAATCGCTGATAAAAACCCAACGTGGTAGGAGTATGCTCGATTATACGATCACAAAACCCTAATCGCAACCATGCTTGTTTTATGTAATGTTTGTTATTTGATTTTTCATCTGATTTCCTTTTGCCCTTATTGAAAGTGTTATTTGCTATTTGTTATTCTTTTCTGTTATACGACGTGTAGAATCCGACGTCTCGGACTTCGTCGTCGACAATCTCAAGATGACGTCTTCGACTCGTCCCTAAAGACAACAAGTAGCAAGGAAGCACCCCTTTGAGCATTTTGAACCCAGATTTCATAATCAACTAAAATGTGATTAAGAATCTTCCTGCATGCTTATATTTCGATAAATCCTTATTTTGCGTTACTTGGTAGTTATAACCCAAATTGATGGATTCCCTTAATCATGTTGACATACCATCCATGAAAACCATAGGATTGGTTAAGTTCTTTGAACTGGGTATAATCGCTTATTAACCTGCATAAGCTTAGTACTGCTTTCGGTCAAAGTTGGAAATGTTTACACCCACATTTTTCTTTATGAAACCTTTTATGATTTATTTAAGCAGTAAAGGATACTGGTAGTTTGATAAAAATGAAAATAAAACTACTGTTTTGACGTGGGTGATTATTGGCAATAGCCGGTTGTACATGTTTTAATGTGTACGTAGCTAGGGTGGAGTTATCGCCCATGTCACTTTGAGGACCGAACGTAGTGTTGCATGATCCAAGTAAACCGTACATCCACAAGTACTGGACTAGGACAGTCTTAACTTATTAAATTATTTGGGGATTAGCTTTGCACATTGGTAGGCAGTTGTAGCACGGGCATTCCGAATATAGGTTTGCTCGAGGGAGGTGTCATCACCGAGGTGTTGGCATCTGCCGTTGTAACGATGTCTGCTGGCTATGAATTTGGGGCTGTTGTTGTACCATTTGAGCCGCGGGCTCCTGAATACTATTGCTTCACCGTTTGTTTGCTTCCATCATAGTCAGGGGTAACGTCATCGGGCTAGTGCAAAGTTAAGGTCCAAGTAACGAACAGTTTCGTTATGAACTCTCTGGCTGCACACCAAAGGAAGTGTGCTAATGATCTGCCACAAAGGGAGAACATATCTTGTGGATAAAGCTGTACAACTCTGCAGAGTCTAAAACTATTCGAATAGCCGTGTCCACGGTCATGGACGACTTGGCGAACTGACACTAGTTAGATGTTTTCTATTTTTGAAAACCTTGGTAAAAGACTTTGGAAAATGTTTCACGACTGATAAATATCACTTGTCGTTGTATTTTCTTTTGTAAGACCGTGGAGGGTCTTGTTCGTTATTTTACTCACAAAAGGGACGTGAGTAAAATGTTATTATCCTTTTTATTACTTGTTATCTCAATTACTTATCAAACTGTCTTAAATTTATATTTACGCTTTCCATTACTATTCAGTATTACTTCACTCAAAACTTTCGCTTTATGCAAAACAACCGTAGAAACCCACTTTCTATTCAGCCTGCATATATTTCAGGTTTTGCAAACACTACAAGTCTTGCTGAGTACGCAACGTACTCACCCTTACTATTACTGTTGTTTTTAGACAGAAACATCGACAATTACTCTGACGCAGGAAAACGGGATTATTAACGACAGTTCTTTCTAAGGCTTTACCTTGTCAGTTGCCTGTGGATTATGTGGCAAACTACAAGTCATCTGACTCTTTTGGCTATGTTCAGTTGACCTTGTCGGTCATAATGTATCATTACTTCCGCTGTAATAAAATATGAAATCTTTGTATGGTTGTGATTTCAAATTGTGTTTTGTGCGTGCCAGCCACTGATCATGGGAATGGTACAGTATGCACATTAGAACCTTGCTTTTATGTTTGCACTGTAGCATAAAAGTGAGGGTCTTACAGAAGGAAAAACATAAAAGCATTGCTCACAATGTACATTTTAATACTCACGAAGACGGTAAAAAGTCACGTTCTTGGTATTGTGAATTCAACCTTGATATGTTCTACGTTTACTCACATCCTTTCTATACCCGGCTTAGATGGCACTAGTAGTCTAGTATATTGATCTGAACCGTCGATTGCAGGGCCAACGGTCTAAATCACGTGTAGCCTCAAGCATGAAGTCTGATGTTAATTGCCTATCCTCTTCAATGGAGGAAGGTTGGCCGGCTTTTCCCCGTCGAATTTTTTTCCGCCACAATCGTTGAGAAGACGACTCCGGCAATCGGTGCACCGCCGCACACGGATATCAAGCGAGGGATGGCATCCATAAGACCATAACCCATTATAACCAGAAGCCGCTACTCGTCTTTCTTACTGTACGACTCTCTGCTATGTTCTTGGTCGGAAACTCCATGCATTTGAGTCTCTCTTGGATTCTAACTTCTAAGCCATAACAATCCGAACTTACATATCCTAGGCTTGGAATGTGTAGTACTAGAATCATTATCACTTGTAGGACCAGAAACCACTGTCCACTTCTAAAGTTCCAGTCATCTTCGAACTAATTGACTATAATCTGTGCATTCATGCATGCATGCATGGTAAGCAATAGCATGCATGCTCATGTTCAGTTGGATCTGATCTGTCATTCGGAAGAAGAAACAGCACCAGCCTAGCTTCTACTCCCTCCGTTTCTTTTTATAAGGCATATTTGGTTTCGTTAGGACAAGACTTTGACCAACGATTACTTCATTAATATATCATTTATGCAATACAAAATCATAATTATATATAAGTACTTTTGAATACAAATCTGCTAATATCAATTTTTTGTCATAAAAATTATATGCTAATAGAGTAATTGTTGGTCAAAGCCTTCTCCTAATGAAACCAAATACGCCTTATAAAAAGAAACGGAGGGAGTAGTTGATTTGTACAGTAGAAACTACTTGAACGGCGGACCATGTATCCAAGGTCCCATCGTCGTTTGATATATGTACGTACTTCCCAATTGAGTGCTTGCTGGAATTGTGCACGGCCTGGAACCCATTACGCGCCGAATGTGCTCATGTGCTAGTCTAGCTAGGTTGAATGGTGATCGTGCAGCCCAGCTCGGACCATGCCCTGGCAGTCGCATCTCAAACCAATCGTGCGGCGTTTATATATACCGTACACCCATCTCGACTCCCCAGCTTGTCCGTGGGAGCAAATCAGACGTCCGAACCTGTCCGCGCGCGCGTCCACTAATCAAGCGTTTGCATCTCCAAGATCAACGAGCACCGCCTACGAGCACGAACAATTTTCATTTACCGACGATTTACGAAACTTTCGCAGGCCATCACTGTCAGAGTGTCAGGAGACAGGAGGGCCTCGCCGACGGGTTCGATCCGGCCGGCTAGGCCCGTCGATCTGCCTGCAGCGACGGCAAGTCGGCAACAGGCGTGCCGACGTTGCGTCGGATGATCCGAACATGTGATCCCGTACGTAGTGGCTAGTGGCAGCACCAGCATATCTCCACTCCGATTCCACCACTCGCCTTAATTCCGGCCGGTGCTGGGTTGGTGGCGGCCATCTCTTGCTTTTTGCTTGTAAGAACGCATGTGACGGCCGGGACATCGATTTGCAGGGTGTCGCCATGCCACTCCTCTCCTCCTCGTTGCGTGCAGGCGCGGCACCAACATGTCTTCGCGAATCTATCCGAATGATCGAGATCAGGATTCAGGACACACGAGTCATGCTCATGCAATATGCAGCACATGGTAGTCGGGTTCGTGTCGTACGTGGAACACTGACTGAAATGGTATCTAGTCTAACCTAGTGCCAGGTCTGCAGCGACGTCCCATGGAGCCATGGAGGGCAACGGCCGGTTTGATGGCATCTCGAAGGACCGGACTGGCGATCAAAGGAGGGATGAATGGTCTTAATTAAATAAGATTTTTTATTTAATTTATTGGATAAAAAGATCCTACCAAAAACTTCAAAGAACTAACCGAGATAAAAACTTGCTCTTGAACCTCGGTACACACCTTCTTATAGATTTCAGGAACCTATTCCAACCATCAATCGCTAAGATTGATGTTAAAGTTCCGACCTTTTTCAAATCGAAGGAGAAGCACACCAAAGGAAAGCAAAAACTAAAATCTTAGTTTTAGACTTGGTCGTGGGGTTTTGATGGTGATCTTGGATATCTTCCCACTTGTCACAGCAAGTAAGAACACAAGAATCAAAAACTACAAACACGATCTACAAGAATGTCTTCGTTTCAAGCAAAAAGATCGATTTTTTGTAAAGTTCAAAAAGAGATGTGCCTAGATGATTAGGATATGATCTGAAAAAGATTTATCCAATAAGCATTCATCCTCGGCATAAAATCCACAAGCATTTAGAAAGAGATGAGGTAAATTCAAATGTGTGAAATAGTAAATTGCGGAATTTAAATAATGAATTTAAGACATAATGTAAATACGAAAAGTAAATTCAGAACAAAGAATAAAATTAAACTTTCATTACTTTGAGAGGAATGGTTTACAAAGCCTCACACAAGGTGAGCAAAGCTTAAAAGAGCACAACCAAAATCATTCTCCAAAGACTTGAAGGGGGAGGCATACCCCTATCCCTCTACTTATAGCAACACTGGAGCAATCTCTATCCTTGATACTTTTTTGGCCCTCAAAAAATCCCATCAAGGGTTGAGATTCACTCTCTCAAACATGGGCTAACGTGCAACTTAATAACATAACGGGTTTTGTACGTTTCTCAAAGCTAGCTAACTTGATCGCTACTCTATCCTCTAAACCGCGAGCCAACGACTCTCCTTGATCCAAGCAGCTTTAAGCTAGTATCTCATCAGTTCCCTTGTCTTCTAGGCTCACAGAGACTCCGTCTCCGGTCATCCTCCGGTAACCCCCAATTGTCTGGACCTCGACGCACCTCGCCTAGTCCCGATCATCCTCCACCCCACCATGACCTCGCACCATGACCCCGCACCATCAAAAAGAAGTTAACCCATCACATAGCAATGTCCAAAATGATATGTGATAATTATCTAATTTCTCAAATCTCAAATCTAATTCAAATCAAACTCAAACCTGAGCACATCTAGCTCAAGTAAAGTTAATTACTCATCACAAAATATGAATAGACATCCATATGGTCTCTCAATCTCCTCTTTAATGAGTATATTAACAAATCACCAAAAAAAGGCATAAATTTGAGTTTGAAAATGATGAAAGAAAGCAATTTGATTGAAAATCCACACTTGGTCCATCTAAAAGAGAAAGTAAACTCATGACCAAGTAGGCAAAAGAAAATTTAGAGCTTATCAAAGAAAAAAAATAAGTTTTCCACAAATACTCTAAAAATCAAGAAAAATCAATAAAAGCTCAATTCTACAAATTTGCTCATGATAAAAGAAAATAACAATTTTTCATCATGATCATGAGAAAGCAAAAGCATTTTCTCCCCTATTTCTAATTATGCCTTTTCACATTTTCTCCCCTTTTGGCAATATATGCATCAAAGAAAAGTATGTATGCATGAAATGCATCCTAAATGAGCTTTGAAGATTATCCAACTGATCACATAGTCAAAGTATGATACCAAGCTATTCAAATTAAGATGTTGCTAGACTAAGGCATATCCAAGTGCATATTTCAAAATAATTGCTAGCAAGCTTGAAAGAAATTATGCAATTTCTTTTCATGATTTCAACAAGAGCAATACTTATAATTTCAAGACAAGAAACAAAAATATGCAAGGATCAAAAGGATATACTAGAGTTCAACCTAGTCAACACATTGGAAAGCTTCAAGTGCGTAAGAGAACCCTCTTGCTCAATCATCTTTTAATTGCATATTTTAAATTTTAACGCACACAATGCGGTTTAGAGAGCTTATCCTAGTGAAACACATCATTAACTATGAGCCATCAACAAAGGTCTCCTAAGCTTCACCCTCCTACGTAAATCTTGAGTTTTAGAGAGTTTATCCTAGTGAAATACAATCTCGACTATGAGCCATCAACAGAGGTCTCCTAGGCTTCACTCTCTTCCTTAATTTTATTTTGCATTATTTTATTTAATTGACTCAAACCATATTCGACCATCTCAAGCATGAAACTTAAAAGAGTGGTCTTGGTCATACACAAAACATCTCAAGTTCATCCTGAGTGCAATGGAAAGCAGTCGCATGAATGTAAGGTGTTGAGATCAATTTTAGCGCACACAAGTCAGTTTTTTTTTAATATTTTTAGCACTTAGATTCATGAGCACTTTGAGGATTCTAGAATACAACAAACTAGTTTAACCCAAATTGCTCTAGGGACTCTAGTAGAAACCCAAGATTTCACAAAACACAGCATAAGCACCTAGTGAGGAAATATAGCAAATAAAAGCTACAAGTTTCAACAAGTTTTCATTAAAGCTCAAATTTCAGTTTTTACCAAGCTTAGCATGATTAATCAATATTTTATTTAGACATGACTAAGCTAGCGATAATCGTCAGAAGAGTAGCAAGGTGCATAGCATGATAATTAATTCAATTACATAGTAGACAAAGCTCAGAAATAGACAATGAAGTCTATATGCGAGGCATGATGATCAGTTTCTCAACCCCCCCCTCAACATATGAGTCAATTTTTAAGCCCAATTCTGATTCAAGTTGAGTTATTAGCAGAATTAAATCCAAAAAATCCCAAATGAACTCGATTGAAATTAGAAACATAAGATGCCAAGAAAAGGTCAAGAACCTGACAGTCTGGGTGAACTAAGGAGCATAGATAAGATGGTGAAGAAATACTACAGCTCAGACTCGCTCTCATCTTACCCATATGACTAACATATGAAAAACTAATTCTACATACTCGAGCTAGGGAGTACACACATACCCTGCCTACCCAAGGGGCTCAACACTTGCTAGACCTACAAAACTGTGATGGAACTCAACCTAGAGAGAAGAGAGATAACAAATTGTGCATGATAGCAACCTATAGCATAAGATGAGAGGTCCATGTAGAAGCATATCAGAAGTCTAACTGAAGTGAACTCCAAAGCTAAGACTCGGCCCAAAAACACCCAGAAAATGCAAACAAAAAAGGAAATGCTAAACATAAATATGATACATATAATACAAACCAAATCCCCCTCAAATAATGTCATATGGGCTAACGACACCAAGCACTCCTCTCACGGCTACAAACCTAGAGATATCCAAAGGCTTCGTGAATGTACCAGCAATCTAGTGGTCACTCTCCACAAACGGGAGCACTATATCATCTTTTTCCACATGGTTTCTAAGGAAGTGATATCTAATGTCAATGCGCTTGGTCCTGGAGTGCTGCATTGGGTTCTTAGCAATATGAATGGCTAAAGTGTTATCACAGAAAAAGTGGAACACTATCAAAAGTTAACCCAAAGTCCCGCAGGATCGATCTCATCCAGAGCACTTGGTTACAACAACATACTTGGCCTCTGTGATGGACTGTGCAATACCGGATTGCTTCCTAGAAGACCAAGAGACAAGAGTAGTGCCAATAATTGGCAAGTGCCTGAAGTACTCTTCCTATCTATCCTACAGCCAAAAAAATCAACGTCTGAGAAGGCTCGAGGGGATATATACGAAGAGGAAGAGTACCAGATACCATAGTCAATGGTAACTCGTAAGTGCCTGAAGATGCACTTTACTGACTGGTAGAGAGAGGCGCAAGGAGAAGCCTGAAATCAAGTGCACAAACATACAGAAAAGTTTATGTCTGGTCTCGAGGCAGTGAGATACAAGAGGGAGCCAATCATACTCCAGAACTCCTTCTGATCAACTGGCTGACCATCCTCGTCAGGCTCGATGATAGCAATGGTGTCCATAGAAGTCATCATCCGCTTCCCATGAGACATATCGAAGTGCCTTAGGAGGTCTCGAGTGTACTTGCCTTGAGGCAAGAAAATATCCTCCTGGGTCTGCTTGATCTGGAAGCTAAGGAAGTAGCTCAACTCGTCCATCATACTCATCTCAAACTCTGTGCTCATAACTTCTAAGAATTGAGAGACAAGAGCATGCGAAGAGCCACCAAAGATGATGTCGTCGATGTAAATCTGGACGAGGATAAAGTCTGACTCTACATGTCTGATGAATAAAGTCTTGTCTACCTTACCCATATCAAACCCATGACTAAGAAGGTAGGACTTAAGCCTCTTACACCAAGCTCTAGGAGCCTGCTTAAGTCCATACAGGGCTTTGGAAAGCTTATAGACATGGTTTAGGCATTTGGGGTTCTCGAATCCTAGAGGTTGCCTAACATAAACCTCTTTCTCAATTTAGCCATTGAGGAATGCACTATTTACATCCATTTGATAAATTTTGAAGCCCTTGGATGCCGAAAATACAAGCAAGATCTTAATAACCTCTAGTCTAGCTACAAGGGTGAAGGTTTCCTCAAAGTCAAGACCCTCAATCTGAATGAATCCCTTAGCGACTAGCCTAGCCTTGTTCCTAATGACTACCACATCATCACTCTGCTTATTCTTGAACACCCACTTGGTCCTAATGACAATATGACCAGATAGGAGCTCAACAAGCTATCATACCTTGCTCCTCTCAAAGTTCTCGAGTTTCTCGTGTATAGGATTAATTCAAGACTCATCAGATAATGCATGAGAAATATACTTCGGTTCAAAAGAGGCAACAAAGGCAGAGTGGAGACAGAAAGAAGACAGACCTGACTTTGAGCATGTGACTAGCTCAAACAGATAACTAATGATCTGATCAGGTGGATGACACATCTGAATATAGCGGGGAATTCCAGGACCAGAAGTTGCCTCTACCTCTTGTGCGGAAGAGATACGAACAAAACCACTGCCTGCTGAAGAATCAGAAAGTAAGGGCTGGTCTCACTGAGGTGAAGAGATAGAAACAGGAAACACCACAAGTGTAGAGGGGACTAGATCAAGCTGAGAGCCGTTATCTGCATCATCTGTGTTCTCTATGAAAATGGTCTCAGAGAGAGAGAGAGAGGAGAAAGCCTGAAATATCTGGCCTAGTGCCTGGACTGGCCTCATCAAAGGTAACCTGATAAGTCTCTATCACCCTACTTGCCTCACACCACTAGATCCTATAGCTACGAGAAGAAGTCGAGTAACCTAGAAAGATACCGTCGGAGGAATAAGACTCAAAATTATCTAGGTTTTCAGAATTAAAAAAAATCACTTGCAACCAAAAACCCAAAAATATGAAACACTGGGCTTTCGCTCGTATCTCAACTCATATGAAGTGCGGTGCAAGTGTGCCATCAGAAAAACTCTATTCGAAACATGGCAAGCAGTAGCTACTGCCTCAGCCAAAAACTTCCTAGGAGCACTGTACTCATCTAGCTTCGTCTTGACCATCTCTACTAGGATCATGTTCTTCCTCTCTGCTATGCCATACTGCTAAGGGACATATGGAGAAGAAAACTTATGCTCAATACATGACTCAATACAGAAACTCTCAAAGCATGAGTTCTTAAACTCTGTGCCATTATCACTGTGTATAACTCATAAGGCACTTGAGAGCTCAATGGACAACCTATGGACCAAACCCCTGAAGTGAGTAAAAGACTCATCCTTCGAGGCTATGAAAAATGCCTAAGAATATCTCAAAAAATCATTAATAATGACTAGAATATACCACTTCCCACCCGCTGACTGCATTCTAGCTAGACCAACTGTGTCTATGTGTAAAAGCTATCGTGGTGCATTAGTCATCACAACAGTGACTGTATGATGAGAAGCATCAATCATCTTGCCATGTCGGCAAGGAGAACAAACCATATATTTGACCATCTTGAGTTTGGGCAAACCACGAATGAGATCCTGGCTACTAACTCGAGTCAAATGATCAAAACCAATGTGACCAAGTCTCCTATGCCAGAAGAAGAGATCACGGGACTCAAAAGCAATCAAACATCGAAGAGAATCTGTGGGAGCTTCGGTCTTAGATTAGCGATAACGAATCTTACTGTTGCATCAGACTGGATAATTATGCAACCCGAAAGAATCCCAATCGCTTATCTAAAACCGTATTCGGATTGAGATCAACCAATTGACGCAACACATAGCTCATGCCAACCGGTTGGAAACAATTCGAGCTTCCCGCATAAGTGTCCGGTGCTAGTTCCCAAGATCAACGCCTAACACACACTTATTTGGCACACGAGATGATTCATCACACATACACATATGAACATAACTTAAAGTAGACTGGCAGTTATTACAAGCGCTTAGGTTACAAGTTCAGAGCCAACCGACCAAATACAACACAAAAGAATAAAGTTCAGCGGAAGAAGCATAAGTCCAAAAGAAAGACTACGGAATGCTACCCATAACCCAAAAGGCATCTGACTGGGGAAAGGCCCAGTTTAACCATCAAAGACGTTGTTTGCCCCCGATTCGCAGTAAGTATCGTCAGGAGCGTCGTCATTACCTTCCTCTAAACATTTTTAAGTAGAGCAAACGGTGAGTACACGTATGTACTCGCAAGACTTTAGTGTATGGAAGTAATTATACATGCAAGGCTATTCAATGAATGAAAGCTTCTACTCTAGGTTTGAATTTCAGCATAAGGCAAATTTGATTTGTAACCATGCAATTTGTTAAACATCGATACATTTGAAGTGAGCATTTGATTAAAACTACACGTAACATATAAGTATTTTGAGCAATCATTCATGACCCTCCATGGCCATGAATAATATCCGAAACATAACCAACCCACCAAGACTTTTACACCAACACACTAACCACCATTTTCTAAGTCATTTTGCAAAACCAAAACCAAAACACTATACTTGACATTATGTTTTCAAGGCGCTCGTGACCGTGAGCACGGCTAATCGATTAGATTTAATTCTCTGCAGAGAGTGTACACTTTACCCACATGATATATTCTAGCAATCATGTCAACTATGCCACGCAGTGGCGGAGCCAGGAGATTTTAGAAGCCTGGGCAAGCGTAAATATGGCCGTAAATACGAACAAATCCATATACACATCACACAAGCAGAATTGAGTACTACAATAAGCTTTTTTTTATGAAAGCATAATCCAATACACATGTAAATATTCACAGATGTAAACAAAAAAAAAGATGTGCCAAATACCTCACTACAACATTACCAAGATCATCACTTGCAAGTCTTCTCTTATTAACTAAAACCTCCTCATTTTTAAAATTTTACAAATCAAATAATAAATATTTAGCTCTTATCAACATTACATAATAGATAATACACTAAATAACAATATCAAAATAGCCAACCTCACCCAGTCCTCAGTCCTCAGTCTTATACGGTCAGTCCGCTACCTCCTTACTCCTCACTAGACGCTAGTCAGTGCCTGTGCATCTAGCTTACCACGGTAACACAGTATTGAAAGCAATGGTTAAAACTTAAAAAGGATAGAGATTCCTTGCTCCTCCGGTCCTCCTTAATGCCTTACTGTCCACTGTCCAGTCATTCCTTTAATGGCTTATGCCTCACTTCCCTAATGTTCTCCGGACCTCCAGTCCTCCTTATGCCATGGGAGATTTAGAAGCGCCATGGGGAGAGCCCAGCGCCAGGAGACCGCCGGGCCGGCCGGATCTGGCATTGGCGCGAGGAACTGCTCCTCCCCCTCCTCTCAGCGCCACAGCGCCTCCAATGCCTAGCTCCGCTGCGGCGCCGCCCCCTGCTCAGCCTCATCTACCTGCCTCCAGCCGTGCTATCCAGGGCTCCAACCTCCAGGAATTTCTAGACTCAATTTGTGTGTGGGCTTTTGGCACTGTGGCCTGCTGTATGGTGTTTGACCCATTGGCGGCTCATTCCTAATGCCGGCTTGCCCGGGAGGATGCTGGGACCGACGGCTTGTACACTGCCAGTGGTAGCCGGAGTTCCGACTGTGTGACGCCGGTGAGCCCGGGCAGGCGCCCGTCCAGCCCGGGAGCTGGCTCCGCCACTGATGCCACGCTATACGCAAGTACCCGTTTTGCTAGACTATGACGAAACTTTTCGACTAGCTAAAGCCTAACCTTGCACTAGCCCGAGTATGACCTGTCCTTGCTATGGCGGCAGAATTTCAACAGTCACGATGGTCCCGGTAGTCATCACCCTCGTTCTCCCCATAGCAAGGCATACTCGTTGTATTGGAATGCTTTGGTCCCAACGCCTCGGTGAAGGGAGCACCTAGAACGACACCGATCACGAGGTTCGTCCATACTCTTCGGCCTACCAACGTGCAAGGTTCAACTTTATCTAGCTTACTAAGTTAAGGCTATCTCATACTAGCACATGTGGTTGCACCAATTTAACTCAGTTAATAGTATCAAGTTCGGTCCTTAGGTTGACTCAGGCGAGTATCTCCCCCTAACTACATGCAATTACCAATTCCATACAACATCAATCCGATTCCCTGTACCGTACAAGTGGCCCCTTGTACAGTGCAAGCCAATCCATTGCACTTTCAATTATACATAACTCGCCCGTGTCCAAAACGTACTTTTTATTTTCATTTTTACCCACATAACGGTATCATTTACTGCCATTTTAACATTTGCAAAGTTTCATGAAGAATTAAGCCTAGCAATCTACCCAAAACTAAAGCATGACTAAGCATAGCATTTAATAAACGATAATACCCATCTTTTCATTTCATAGCATGAATAATCCTAGCCTAGGTTTTAACAAGGTTCTCATGTCAATGTAATTAAGGTAATCCCACAAGTTAGGAGCATAATTACCATGACCCGCAATATAGCAACTTTACATAAATTAAACGCATGCATAATAGTTTGATTGAAGCAAATTAGACTTTGTAAAGTATGGGATCAACATGTTCAAAGGATGGTGCTTGCCTGTTTGCTCTTCTTCTGGATTGATCTCATGAATATAATCGGGATCGTTGTCAACGGACTCCGACATGTCTATTTATAGCAACGTCAGACTTGAAGGGAGAGGCATACCCCAACCCTTCTATTTATAGCAACCTCAGAGCAATCTCTACCCTTGATAATTTCTTGACTCTCAAAAAACCTCATCAAGGGTTGAGATTTACTCCCTCATACATGGGCTAACCCACAACCCAATAACATAACAGGTTTTACACACTTCTCAAAGCTAGCTAACTTGATCGCTACTTTATCCTCTAAACCGCGATCCAACAGCTCTCCTTAATCTAAATAGCTTTAAGTTAGCATCTCATTCGTTCCCTTGTCTTCTAGGCTCACAACGACTACGTCTCCGGTCATCCTCCGGCGATCCCCAACCGTCTGAACCTCGACGCACCTCGCCTAGTCCTGGTTATCCTCCACACCTCCACCTCACCATGACCTCGCATCGATGTCCTGCAACCATCAAAAATAAGGAAGCACATCACATAGCTATGTTCAAAATGATATGCAATAACCATCTAATTTCTCAAATCTCATATCTAATTCAAATCAAACTCAAACCCGATCACACCTAGCTGAAGTAAAGTTAATTACTCATCACAAAATTGTTAGATAATTTGCTATGGCTAAGTCTAAGTCTTGAACTAGTCTAAATCATGATCAGTAAATAAGAATGCAGAAATGAGTTATTAGTCACTAACCCAAAGAAGAGGATGAAGCCATTAGTTCGGTTCTTGAGTGTTCTTGATGCGTCGATGAGGAACAACACCGAGATGAAGTCGGTGGTGTTAGGGTCTTCGGTAGCCTTGCGCTAGAACCTTAGATCGGATGGTGTCGGGAGGATGAACTCGTGATTAGTCACGCCAAACAAGAGCCGGTCTCTCCCCCTTTTTTTTTAAATCTAGCGCAGGTACTGGGACCGTAACCAAGGTAACGTTGGTGCACTCCCGATCATTGTGCAGTTAGGTGATCATGGTGGCTTTAGATCCGAGTTTTTCGGATTTCGTTAGATTGGCTAAGATCACCACTAACAAAAATATGAATAGACCTCCACATGGTCTTTCACATCTAGACTCTAGAAACAACTTGAAGGCATTATTGGAAACTGCTGACGTGAAGAAAATTTCATTGTTGCACTAGCCAGCAAGTAGGGAGACTTAGTTTCCCTCCTCGCTCGTCTTTTCTTCTTCCACTGGGTATCTGGGTGATTGCTTGCTATTTACTTTCTGCACATGGCTGCAAGTTGAAAGATTTGTTAGATAAACTAAAAGGTTTTGCTTTTGCAGCTAAAGGAATGTTGGAGAACATTAGTGATCTTGTGTCTCTATCAGTATCAGTTCTGTAAAGCTTGCTGTGAAGAGGTTTCTAGTGACGATTGACAAGCAACGCTCGTTAGGATATGTACAATAGTTCACAGTCAGTTGTTTATAAGAGATGTTACATAGAATTTTAAGTGATGTGGAGGAGAGAGAAAGCGATTGTCTACTATTTAATAAACAGTCTTATACACAGCTTTACATTTTGTGTACCATTGTATAGACAACCTATTAATTGAATAAGAGATCATTTCAAAAAACTATATAGACGATCCATTGTACGAGTTATTTTTAGTGCTATATGTAAATGATATGGAGATGTATTATAGATAGATACCATCTATATCGCTGTACATGTCTTTAGCTTCCCGGGATGAGTGGTGACACTACAAATGTCAAAATGGTAGTGCGCAACTTGTTCTGGCTGATGTTTATGACATTGATGCCAAGCAGATCTATTGAAATATGATGACTAGCTAGCGCACCACAGCACCGGTGACTGACTGACAACAGAAACAAAAATACTGGGAAGAGAAATGCAAAAACCGTCCGTACTTAATGACATGTAGTAAATTTGGTTGGTCTCTACAAATTTTAAACGACACAGCTGGAACTAGCTCTCTTCGTTGTAAAACTCAGCAACTCTCTCGCTCTGTGCTAGTGTGTCATGCCTGGATGCGTTTTTATCAAGACATTCCACAGGTATCATTGCTGCCCAAAATAACATTCAGAAAAGAAGCCAAAGAAAAGCTGATGAACTACTGAAATTTCTAATATATTGAAGAGCTGGCCTTTGAACATTTCTGACATCTCACATTACAAGCTCTTGGCACAATAACCACGCAATCTCATATATAATGGCATGTTACTTCCTGAATAACCAAAGAGAGCAACAAAAACAACCATATATAGCTTCTGGTAGCTTTATCCTAAGCTCACATTACTCAGCCTCATAGAAACCTCAAGCTTACTACCAAAACTAGTGGCCTCCTCACACTTACAGAAGAGGTTATATATATATATATCCTTAAACCACACCCCCTAAGAAAGTTAGAACAACACCAGGCCAACGACACTAACAATGCCAAGAAGCAGCCCCATACTCGCCTTCAACCCAGCAGCCCCATTCAAGCCCCAGACGCGCACATCGTCGATCACCGGGCCACAGAGTGAGCTGCGATCATCGCTTCTCGTGTTGTAGTACACGCTATAGAACGCCACACGTGTCCTCTCAGCACGCGCTGTGAACGTCACGTTCGCAGCCTGGCTCGTGGCATTGCCCAGGGGCGAGTAGTGGAAGTTCTGCGCTTGGTCACCTGCGAATGCCATGACGGCCATCGGTGGCTGGCATGAGTCCCCTGCTGAGCCCATGGTGAATGTCAGGCTGTACAATTTCTGGGGGGTTGTCTCGACCATCTGCGAGATGATGCCCTCCTTGCCCGAGAGAAGCTCAATGGCACGCTTCCCTTGGGGAACAGTGTATTGGTCAGAGTCGACGTAGCGGACGGCGCGGTTCGACTCGATCATCCAGCCAGGCAAGGCAGATGTCTGCTCGTCGAGGTTGGTTGGGAGCAGCACTCCAAAGCTCGTGTTTGCAAACATCCATGGACCCTCCTCAAAGTCTCCATTGATCACCGCATTGTCTGTTGAAAACGTGACAATACCAAATATATGTTGAAAATAAACCTTGGGTGCTAAGTTTAGTCCTTTCCTTAGTTTGCGTGATTGATTCTAGCATGATTGTAGGGATGTAATTTACTTTCCATGTAATTTACTTACCATGTAATGGTCTATATAAGCAAAGCAATAGACACAAGAACAACAAGCCAATTGAGAAGCAATACACAGATGTCGTGTCAGTACTAAGCGTGAGTTTCTTGTGTTGTGTTGGCGTAATCTCGACAGCGTGTCGTTGTCTCTCGGCAAGGTTCTAACAAGTGGTATCAGGCGTTTGAGTTCCAATTCAGGCGTCGGGATGTCGGGAAAAAGGCCGGAAAAACACCTCCAAAGATGGTGTGGTGATCAGCGGGTGATTAAGTGAGGTGGGCGGCGGGAGTAGCTATCCGTTCTCACCAAGACCAATTACTGAGTTGGGCACTCTGATGAAAGGTAAAGTTGAAGCAAGAGCGTAGGCGTGGATCTGAAAGGTGGCGCAATTCCACGGGAAGATGATGGCACTCGATGCTCTGTGTGTGATGCCACGAGAGATAGGTATCCACAATACTGATGCCGACAGGTTACGATGAAGGCGTGGGACGCCATCTCGGTTTATCGTGTCGAGATGACGCGTGAAGAAAGCAGCGGCAGAACCTTGCGCCTTGATTCGACTGGCGGCGTTCAGCGAAGGTGAGACCATCGAAGATTTTGTGTTGCGACTTAAGGAATGGCGGCGACTCTAGCTACTACCTGGGCGGCCGGAGAGGTGGCGATCGTTAACAAGATCATCGCGGCGTGCCCGCCTCAAGCGGTCGTGGTGGCGATCACGACTTTGCTGATGTGTCGACCTCGCCGTCGAAGGCCTCACCGGGCGGCTCGAGCGGCGGAAGATGCGAGCGAGAGCCACCGGTGATCTTCGCGACAAAGCGGGAGGTGCACCTCACGGAGAAGAAGAGTGGGGACGCTGACGGAAAAAGTCGGCGGAGAGAAACCAGCTCGGCGGAAGGGCAGTGGCGGCGCGCCGTGGCGGCCGTCAGCGCGTGGCGCGTGGTAAGCGCCAGTTAAAGTCGGATGGGCCATCCCCAACAAGGCCAGGAGATGAATCGCGAGGCTGCGAAGATGGGCCAGGGCGTGAATCTGCGGCAAGAAGCCCAACGTGAAAGCGAGTCCATGTCGCGCCAAGATGAGAGAGCCTGCTCACTTCTGAATCGTCCCGAGTCTATCTGCTCATTGCATTGCGCTAAGCGGCAGCTGATATCGTCGGGCGTCCCTCGTCAAAGAGCATTCCGCTCATGACTGGTCGATCGCGGGAGGAACGAAGCAGGCCCAGCGGATCCAAGGCGGAGAAAGAAGATGGGATCGGTGCCAGATCGAGATCAGGAAGAAAGTGTTCGCCACCTTGATGGCGAAGGAAGCGCGGCGCCGGGAACGTGAGTCTGGACACGAGAAGCGACGAACCACATGTCGGGTCCAGGGCGCGTTCACAGCTCAGCGAGATGGTGCTCGGCTGCGTCGCGTTTGGCGACGACTTCGGTAGCACGGATCGAGGGCCAGCGGGGTATGCGTCTTCATGTGCAAACGAGCGAAGCTCGGTCGCTTGTTAGGTCGCCGTCCCTCGGTTGGCGACCAACATCGTGGCGTCGGTCATTTCGGACGAGGCGGAGTACAAAGTCGACATCAACAGGCAGGGGTAATCAGGATCACTGGAGCACTGGTGGTCATTTGCTAGTGATGGTGAAGCGGAGGTGAATCGTGCAGTACCTACTCCACATAAAGCTCGCTGTTTGTCGCCGTGTTGTTACTGTGGCCATGACAGTGACATAAGCCCAGCATGGCCCTTCCAGCCATGTCAACATGTTTGCACTAAGAAGGCCTCGGGAAGAGATGGTCTGCAGCGGCTTGCCAGAGATCAGGCGGTCGGCGGTATGTCACGAGCATGCCGGTACGCAGTGACTTCATTCCGGCCTTGACCGATCTGCAGCGGCGCCTCGGTAGTACACGTTGACTTGCGGCCCCATCACGTAAGCGACACCCAGGTAACAAGTATTTCTGTTGATAGTGGGCGACCTCGTGAGATATATGTGGGTAACCACGATTCCTTGAAGAATCGTCGGCCCGGCGCCATCAGGAGATTCGAGCCCGAGCGGAAAGCGCAGGCACCAAGGCGAAAGCGCTCGCGCGATCGCGATGGCGAGTTCAACTGGCGAAATTCGCAGCATCTTCTTGGTGCCAGCGATGCATCGGACAACCTGGCGCCTTACGACCTTGGCGAAAGCGGTGTCGTCGAGCAGAAATGGCGCGGTGGTGTCAGCGGCGAGAGCATGCTCAAGGCTAAGAACTGCCCCTGGTAGTTTTAGGCGGCGGTGAGCACCGCGTGTATGTGCTAAGCAGTGCCCGACAAAAGGCGTGGGCGGGATGACACCATTCGAGGCATGGCATGGGAAGAAGCGCGTTGTACCATTTGAACATTTGGTTGCATCGTCTACGTCGAACACGCGACCACTTTGAATAAGCTCGGCGGCCGCTGGCGCCAAGATGATCTTAAATCGGCTATGGCGTGGCTCAAGGCATATCGGCGCCCTACGACCCGTCACCGGCGTGTCAAGTAACACGTGGCGTGGTGTTCGACGAGCAAGCCAGTGGGGCGGGCACCAGCGGCACGGCAACTGAAGCCGAGGCGGACGATGGAGTTCACGTGGAAATGCGCCACCATCGGTCCCTTGCCGGCGATGTTGATGTCGATGTCAAGGCATCGGAGGTGGTCTGCCAGGAGAACACTCGCCGCCTCCGGTGAGGCCGATGTGATGGCGTGGCGGGTGGGCGGTCGCGGGATGACAACGGACACCGACCACGGCGATATGGTGCCTCCAGATTCCGCGGCATCAACGACTTGTCGCGGCGTCTGCGCGTCTTTATGCGAGGCGCACCTGCACGGTGGCGGACGAACTGCCTCGTTCGCTGGCGAGATCCAGTGGAGGAAAGCGATGATGGAGGAAATGGAGTCCATCGAGAAAGCGACACGTGGTGCCTCGCGACCTCCCATCAAGCCTTGAAAGCGTCGGGGTGAAATGGGTGTTCAAGGTGAAGAGGGGCGAGCAGGCGGTGTCCAAGCACAAAGGCACGCCTCGTGGTGAAGGGCTCGCCGGCGCGACATCGACTCTGACGAAGGTGTTAGCCGGTGGCTCATTTGGACTCGCTTTGCTCATCGCCCTCATGTTTCACGTCTGAGGAGTGGGAGGTACACCACATGGATGTCAAATCGGCGTTCCTAGCGGCGACTGCGAAGGAGGTCGTCCCGAGCGACGATCGGTTTGTCGTCGGCAAGGAGCATAAGGTGCTCAATGCGGAAGGCAACCTTTATCGGCTGCGCGGCACCAGCGCTGGAGCAGCGAAATTGGACGACTTATTGTTATGTCGCTTCGGTTTGAGAAGGAGCCCATCGGGCATGCCATCTACATCGGCGGAAAGGCGATGCTCGGCTAGTGGTCGGGGTCTATGTCGGCGACCTTGTGATCAGCAGCTCGAGCACGGCGACATCAAGGCATTCAAGATGGAGATGGCGTGGCGTTCAAGATGGCGACCTCGGCACCTTCCGCTACTACCTCGGCATTGAGGTAAGCGAGCGGAGGAGTCTCGCTCGGCCAAAGGTGCCTATCTTGGCAAGATTACGGAAGGCGGCATGGCGGTGCAATTCATATCAAGTACCCATGGAGGCACGCCTGAAGCTAAGCAAGCTCAGCGGAAGCGCGATGGGCCTGCAACGGCGTATAGAAGCATCGTCGGAAGCTTGAAAGTGCCTGGTTAACACTTTTCGCCCAGATATAGCTTTTATTGGGTATGTCGGCGGTTCTGGAAGATCCGCGAGATCACTGGCCAGTGAAACACATCTTGCGCTATGTGGCGGGAACCCGAGTGGGGACTACGGTTCGGCGAGGAAGGAGAAGGGGACCCACCTGGCGAGTGCATGGCAGCGACTACATTGCGGCTTGTCGATGCTAGGAAAACACTGACGGTGATGTTCTTCCTCGGCGGCCAATCACCTGGCAATCCATGAAGCGAGAAGGTCGTAGCACGATCAGGCTGCGGCGGAATACATAGCGAGCTGCGAATCTTGCTTGTCAAGCAATGTGGTGGCTCGATCTTGGCGAGGTCTGCGAGGATCGGCAGAGCACCGATCTTCTTGGTGGATAATAATCTGCCATTGCTTTGATCAAAAATCGATTACTCCATGGGCCAATTAAGCACATCCGGGTAAAATATCACCTAATCCAGGGTGCTTGAAGATGGTTTGATCAATGTCGAGTTCATCGGGAAGCGGCGAAACGGCGACATTCTAACGAAGCCGCTCGGCAAGACTAAGTTTCATGAACTTCCGTTCCAAGATTGGCCTAATTGATCTGTGCTTACGCACCACAAGGCTTAGGAGGAGTGTTGAAAATAAACCTTGGGTGCTAAGTTTAGTCCTTTCCTTAGTTTGCGTGATTGATTCTAGCATGATTGTAGGGATGTAATTTACTTTCCATGTAATTTACTTACCATGTAATGGTCTATATAAGCAAAGCAATAGACACAAGAACAACAAGCCAATTGAGAAGCAATACACAGATCGTGTCCAGAGTACTAGGCGTGAGTTTCTTGTGTTGTGTTGGCCGTAATCTCGCCGGCAACGTGTGCGTTGTCTCTCCGGCAAGGTTCTAACAATATACACTTGAGAAATGAGCTAGAGCACCTCTGATCCTTCAAGACTTACTGAAATGATATAACAGTACATACCAATAACATGGATATCACAACTTGAGTTTTTTCAGCGTTGTACCAAGCACTAACTACTAATAAGTGTGCAGATATTCTCGCAAATAAAAATGTCTAGCGATAGGGAGTGGAATCTTATACCCTTGGGTTTGTCTGGAGTGAAGAGCTTCTTGATGGCAACGTTGTCAAGGATAGGTCCACAAGTCGGATCGTCCTCCATGCCAGGGTTCCTGAATTGAAGGTTTGCCTGCTCGTCCGTTGCCTGAAAAGCCAAGGCATATGCATCCCAGCCTTCTATGTTGTACAATGTCTGCAAGTCCACCGTCTGTGATGCATCACCGAGCACAGACACATTCAGTGACTCCAGCTGCGCACACGTCCGGGCAGCACTGAATGTGATAGCATACTCTGAGCCCTTGTCAACCTGCACCACCTGCCCGATACCTGCATCATTCCCTAGCCGTGTAGCATGATCCCCTGCCATGAAAAGCGAAATGTTTAAACACGACCACATGCTAAATCAATTCAGGTGCAACTTGATTATCCAGAGGCAAAGGCTCTGTAGGATACCTTGTGGAACAATAAGGATCATGCCACCCTGGTGCTGGCCTGCTGAAATGAGCTCAACAGTGCCATTGATTGTCCAACCTGGGATAGACGATGCTCCCTCAGCAACAGAAGCAGACCTGACAAAGCCACCAGCTGGCACTGTCTCGAAATCACCATTGCTTAGCAGGCCTGTTGTACAAGAAGATCACTTGCTCATGTAAGTGCCAAGGTCAATTTGATAACAGATCTCACTCCACAAGTAATGCTACTGCAACTCAAGAAAGCAAACATATTGGCATAAAATTTCTACTTAATATCCGACATGTATAAGCAATAAACAGCTACTACTTTGCAATCAAACCACCGTACTAGTGGGGGAAATAAAAAAACATCTGTCATAAGTTGTGTAGCTCTTGCATCTAGTATGATAGGATGGACCATAATAAATTTGATCCCCTGTAGAGTCTAGTCCACTGTGTGCTGGACTCTCTTTATGACATAGATACCGAAAGAATGTACAGTTCAGAATGTACACCTCCAATCAAGTGCATGGCAGTGAGGAGATCCAACCCACATCTTATATAGGGAGTATTTACTTGGACCCTTCCAAGCATATATGTGTAATAAGGTGAAATGAACAATCACAGTAGAGTTTGACAAGGTTCATTTCCATGATTCACTGATTCTCCACCATAACAGCAAAGGATGAGGAAGATCCAATTGTACAGAAGTGGGGGAAATCAGCTAAAAACCTAGACCCCACAGACTACGATACCATCTTTTTTTCATGCCAGGATTTAAAAGTGCTAAACCGCTAAACAGTACTACTAGACCACTAGTAGGAAAGAAACATGTCTAAGTTTTTCTATTGTACATCCAATGCAATTCATCGAGGCACTACTTCTAGGCCACTTTATTATTACGCTTCATGGTGCTCACAAGGACAGCCATGTGACTACGCACAACGATGTTATGTGGTCAAGGTGAAACACCAGGACCCGTGACGTAAATTTGGGCAGAAAAACTAAAAAACGGTATACCGTTGCAACGGTATACCTCTGAAACTCATGAAACTTATGATTTTTTGCACTGAAACTCATGAAACTTAGCACTAAAAACTGATAAAACATGAAACTGATGAAACTAAACACTGAAACTTATGAAACTAGCACTGAAACCGACAAGTTTCATAAGTTTCATGGCTATACCGTTGCAACGGTATACCGTTCCCTAGTCACTCTCAAATTTGGGGAGGTGAAGGTACGGAAATAAAAAGATATAGGCATGGGCGGACGGTTCCTCACGGCCATCCTTTAAGTAAGCCATTTGACCCTTACGAGACGATTCATTTAAGAGAGGTGTTTTTATGCTTTTCCTCCTAATACGAGTTGTACAAATTTTGAAGCAAACAAAGAGGTAAGTAATCCTCATCTACCCTTCATTTATGCTTTAATATTTATGCACCTTTAAAAAGGAAGAGCATAGAAGCACCTCCCTTCATTTAACACTTTGCAGGACACTGGTTTCAGCTGTGCTGTTCCGTCTGGATCCAAGTTTTCTCTACGCGTGATTTCCTTTTGACTTGTCGTGACTTCGTCCTTGCAATAAGATCATAACTGATACAATCGTCAGACAAGGGACGAAAGCGTTTTCAGTTATAAAATCACGGTCTTTTTCCCCTGAGCAGAACTATTGGACGGTATACCGTTCCAACGGTATAGCCCGAAACTTATGAAACTTGTGAAACTCGTGATCGGTTTCATGTGTTCCAGTATTTAATTTCATGAGTTTCAGGTTTCATCAGTTTTTAGTGTTAAGTTTCATGAGTTTCAGTATAAAAAAGTCACAAGTTTCATACGTTTCATTGCTATACCGTTTAGACGGTATAGCGTCCGATAGTTTTTCTGTTTTCCCCTTGGCCCGAGTCTGTAAAATTTCTGAACCTTGCAAGTGGTTTTATCAGTTCTTTGCACCCAACAGAACGTCTCTCACAAGATAGGACATCTCACTTGGGGCTTACTAGTCATTTTCAGACATAAAATGCATTTAAAAAACAAAAGCATAGAAGCACCTCTCTACATCATAATATCTCATGTTATAGCCCCATGTTTCTTCAGAGTGGCGCAGAGACACGCTAAACTAAGGCCCTGTTTGGTATGATTCCAGATTCTAGTAGAAACGGAAACGGTTCCAGATTCTTGGTAAAAATGTTCAGGTAAGATTCTGTGAATCGAGTGGAACGGGGTTGAGAATCATTCCAAGCTTTAGTCCGTTTGGTAGGGTTTCTTCCAAAATCTAGTAGAAACGGCTCGGTTCAAGTTGCCAAACAGGGCCTAAACAACAGGCGAATGCAAATGAAGCAGGATCTGTTATCACAAGAGACAACCTCATGTAGTGGTATAACAGCAGTGGAAGGGAAGTTTTAGCACAAGATAGGGGCAGGTCAGTTTTTGGCTGTTCAGAACTTCAGATGTTATACAGAAGCAATAGGACATGGCCTAATCTTTACAGCTAGGCGTTTCACGTTTCTCCTCTGAAACTCTGAAGGATTTGTATAGGCACGCAATGTATCTGAAGCTATCTTGTTGACCCTGACTACCTATGAAGGATCTTTACTTTGCAACATTGAGTTATACTGAACTATGCTCTAAAAAGGAGAAACGGCTTGGATTACACTGAACTATGCTCTAAAGAGGAGAAGCGGCTTCACTTTACTTTGTGTATATCCACTCCTTCCTCACGAGTGCAAGCATCTATCGATTCCGGATGCGTAAAGTTATCTGCTCGTCCTATATCACTCCAACTACTGCACCATTTTTCAATGCCCTCCTTGAAATTTCCCCATCGCTACGAATGCTCATAAACTCAAACCCATGTTTTCTCTATTGGTGAGATCTGATTTCGAAACGGACGAAAAACACCTGAAGCCCGACCAAAGATTGCACAAAGGATGCACAAGATTGCCTCAAATGGCAGGTTGCAAACAACAAAGCATGCATTAAGAGACACACTAGGGATCAAGAAAGGTCAAGGGCAGAACGGGATGAAAGATACAGCAGCGTACCATCCTCTACTGCAGCGGCTGAGGCCAGATGGGAAGGTGCCAGCAGAAGCAGCGCCAGGCACAGCCCCAGCAATGCGAGCCTGGAGCAGCTGCAGGAGCAGCTCCTCACCAAATCTTGCTCCATCTCCTCCTAGTCCCCTCAAGCTCCCAGCTCCCTATCTCTCTCCCTGTTTCCTCCTCCCTCTACGAAGAAGAACAGCGGGGAGTAAGTAGAGGTGTCGGAGGTGCGAGTGAGGCGAGTGGGGAGACAGGAGGCAACTGTGCTGTGTGCAGCCGAGTGAGTCCTCCTCAGACCTCACTGGGTTGGAGGCAATCCTGCCTCTGCTCGCCCACGCCCTGCACTTTATGGGACTTTGCCTGATGGCTATTCCCTTTCGGGCCTTTCCTCTGTCAGGCCTGGGGTCTGAACTCTGATGGGAACAGCGACCACTGTGGCAATAGTCGAATACTTCGGCAGGCTCTTCCACAGTGCGCTTCTACGGTCCAAAATTAAGTGATTTTTTTAATTACGTTTGAAAAAGATCAGATTTATATAATTATACACCGACCTAGAATTTCTAGCGATGAACTCCTGCCCTAGAGCCCACCTGCCTTTTGCTTTTTGCAGCGTTTTGGTACCACTTTGTCGAGCACCAAAAAGAACAGTACTACCTAGTGTGAGTAGTGAGTGATCTGCTGCTCCCTCTTCATGTTCATACGAGTGATACCGTGTGTTTGTACCAAAATTTGGCAAGGCCGATCTTGTGGAGATCGGTTTTGATAAGGGATATGTCGGTTATAGCAAGTTGATACCGTTTCGGACTGGAGGGCCGCAATTCAAAGGAAACTGAGTCCGATATAGGTAGGATAAGGGATTGAGTCGGATACGATCGTACTTAATATGGTAAGGAGAGATTGAGGCCGATACGGGTGATTGAAGAAATCGAGAAGGATACGTTCAGGCCGAGTGCTATATAAGAGGACCAGAGGCGAGAAGGAAAAGGCGCCCAGAGACAACCCACAAACACGCTTAACTTTTCCCTTATTTTTCTGTCAACTAGGAGTAGTCTCTAGTTCTGTAATCCTTCCTTTGTAATTCGCTCAATCAATAAGAGTTGCGCATCGCCGATTATTGATTCCGCCGACTTACGCCAATTCGGGTCTGTCTTTTCTCCGATCTTGCTGCGCATCGCCTTTTTCGGGAAAAGCCACCTCTAGCCCCATCCAATCAACTCCACCAAGTTGATTAGATTTATCGGTTACTTTTGTCTCAATCGGCTTAAATAGCCGAATTGGACTTGATCTTCATCGATTCTATCCAGCTGATCAGAGCCAGGCCGACCATCGATTTGGTATCGGCCTTGATCCGATTCACAATTCTTATCAATTGCAGAGATCTATCGGCTTCTTGCCGATTCGATCTAAGCCGATTCTCGTATAATCGGTTTTGAGTGATTTTTACCTTCTCCTTATCTGTTACTCAGGTCGAACAGATTGGCACGTCCGTGCGAATCTCAAACCCGGCGTTTGTCTCGTCTGTTCGAGGCTAAGAACCCAACTTCACGTTTTTAGCACGAACACAGTGTTTATTGGTTAAGACATGAATCGAGGGTAAACTCCAGCATGGTGGTTCTCGGTGTGAAATCGGTAAAAATAGGCTCAGAGTACAGTCTTTGCTGTTCTCTGTATACACACCATTTTCTCAGCACATGATTTGAGAGCACAACGAGCGAAGGAAAATACGGCGACAAATCGGGATGTTTATCAAACCCCAATATGGATATGCTTTCGTCGCTTTAGGTTGGTGGTTGCAGGCAAAGCGGCTGGAAACCATCAACATCTCCAAAAGCGAGACATGTTTCAGTAAACGAGCAAGCATACGGCGATTCGGCCTTCTGTAATATAATCTAATAATCCAGAGTGTGCTCTGCAGTCTGCATAAACGACTATGCTGGCCACTTCTGAACACTCGTGGTAATTCTCTTTTTTTCTTTTTGCGATGTACCAGTGGCAATTGTTAATCGAGCACAAGAAAGTACTGTTGATGCGCTTGGCCTTAATGAATCTTCAGAGTTAAATTAGGGGCCATGTCCTCGTTTTTTGGAACTTGGGGACGGCATGGTCGGCAAGCCGCGTTCACTTCGCTCTCACCTACACAATGAGTCAATGACAGTGCAACTGAAAGTTCGGGACGGGTGGGACAGGGGTGGAGCTCCTGCACACCGACACATCTTCTTGGCGTTCACAATGGTGAATTTTCGCATAGAGCTAGCGTCGATTCACTGATGTGAATTGGATTGTGATTGTTTTTCCTCTGACCATTTTGTTGCAACCAAAGCCATGAATGCAAGCATGCGGCCACCAAACCATTTTCGAATTGAAAATCGAGATCCCGACAGTACCGGTTTACTGTAAAAATTGAGCGGAAATCGTTAAAAACCAAAGAATTTCGAAACCGAGCGTTTGAACAAAAAATTCAAAACAAAATAAAAAAAATAAAAATCAATCGGTTTTCTCGAAAAACCGATCGGCGACTTAAACCTTTTGGGTGGCTGAATTTTTTAGCGGTTTTCATTTATTTTTGTCAAAAATTGCTCAGTTTTCACTGGTTTACATCGCATAAATTATTTTAAAATTTTCGGATTTTTTGAATTAAACCGGTTTATCGACCGGTTTATGATTTCAAACTGGCTCGATGCGGTCGAAAACCGCGGTTTTTGACCGGTTTTCGATGTTTTTATGAACTCGGCATGCGACAGTATTCACTTATAGGGGCCAGGTAATAGAACATGTGATTTGAAATGTGAGTTAAAGAAGAGAGAGAGTATAGTTGTTTTTTTATACAAGATACAACCTAATTGAGAAAAAAAGAAGTTAGAGGATGGAGATTGGTAGAAAGAGGAGAGGAGATGGGATAGAAGCGGAGAAATTAATTAAGTGAAGTATTTGTGGTATACTATATATTAGGAAAATTGTATCTAGGATTTTTTTTATATGACATGATATATCTTAATTATTATAAGAATGAGTTGGTGGTGATGGTGAGTCTGTCAGGTCGTTCTTGAGCCAGAACAGTAGGGGCCAAGGCCCAGTAGGTGAGTCACTATTGCTTTGCTAACCTATAGTTGTAAATCTGCAGAACAACTCAATATAGATGATTTGATTTATTTTACTAGCTTACAAAGATATGTTTTGCTTGATATGTGTGTTATAGAAAATTGATTTATTGTATGGTTTAGGATCCTACATTATAATTATGTATTATTCTATTTTGAAATTCCGTTGCAACGCATGGGCATCTTACTAATTTAGATATAATTTATAGAAACTATGCACTGAGAATACTCTAAGTCAGCTGTGCATGAATGCACATGGGAGTATTTTACTCGTAAGTCAGGCTCGTGCAATGAAGTTGTTTTATGCATTCTTTTATTGTAGTGGACCTACCAGTAATACCGTGCTGTATTCAGGATTAGATTTCAGAATCTTAGGACAGGCGATAGCAGATAGCCATGACACCGACGCTCTGATAACTGTAATCATCCATCTCGAGACCAACTAAGAATTCGATCAGCAAGACAAATACTTCTTTTGATCATATTAATTCTAATATTTTAATTAGTTTATATTGTTTTTATTAAACATATGTATACATGGACATATTTCCAATAAAAATTGGTATATTGTTGACATCTAGATATTTCTCCACAACTCATGAAACTTCTTTAATAAATGTGTACATATCAACCTTAATAACCCAAAGGTAGATTTAGACATTAAGAAATGTCAATTGGGCATAATCAAATATATACGCATCTGCTTAGCAATGCTTTAGAATTAGGATAACGAATGATCGGATATAATGTTCGTTTAGTAATGGAAATTGTGGACATGTTGACGAAGTGTCTATGGTATTTTAATTTTCAAATCAAAACAAAAACTATGGTTTGACGTAGTCGAGTTATTTATATATAATGTGAAGTGCATGAACTTGCACGTAGATAGTGGGCGTTCTCACATGGGTTGGATTAAGGACCGAATGTAGTGTTGTATAATCCAAGTCATTCAATGCAACCATAAATGCTATTATGTGGTAGTCTTAACCTATTAAGTTACTTTGATCTAGCTTTACATATTGAAGGACTGTAGTAGTATAGATAATCCGATTTTTTATTGCAGGGGTGTCCACATAGTGGTGTGGGTTCAACACATACCAAAATAACTTTGCATGCCTGCTATATTGGGGAAAGAATGCGATGGGACGTAAACTGTTCTTAATACTTTGTGTATTGGTCTAGATTTTCACTGTTATAGTAAGGGTTAAACATCGTCAGGCTGGTGCAAAGTTAGGTCTAGGTGATGTAACAGTTCATATCATGACATCTTGGTCACGTACTAAAGGAATCGTGAAAATAGCAGCAAAAAGAATTGGTCATATTCTGTGAGTAAAGATGTATGTCTCTGCATAGTGTAAAACTTTTTAAAAAACCGTGCTCATGGTCATGAGAGACTTGGTGCATTGACACTAGTTAGAATTTGTGTTTTTATAAAAAGGGTTGAATTAAAAAAAATTTATGAAAGATTTTGTTTCAAATTTTATGCCAAGAGTTGGTAGGGAATTATTCGATACACACAATCATAGAGGACAATGAGTTGTTACATTTATATCATTTATACTTGCTATTTACAAATCTGTCAAAATTGCTCTTACAAATCCCGTTTACAATCTACTACTTGATATTCATGTTTTCATTTCGCTTTTTATGCAAATAACATGATAGCCATTTTCTCTTGATATAGCCAGCATTTTATTACAATTATAATACACTATAAGTCTTAATGAGTACAAATGTACTCACCATTAGTTGTTGATATTTAATGGACGATGAAATTGAAGTCCCCAACAATTCGTATTTCACTGCAGGTCACGAAGATTACAGTGACAACTTTACTATAAGCTTTTCCTTGTCAGTTGCTTGTGGAATACTATAGGCCTAGACATACTACTAAGCCTTTGTATATCCGCTGCACTCTATTTGGCTTTTAAGGCTTTATTGTATAAATTACATCTCGTTAATGTATTTGTGATATTGTGTATGGATGTCATGACAATATTATAAATGTGCATACTAGTTACTGATTATGAGATTAGTACAGTATACATATATGTAAGATCGATATATACTAGTATAGCAATCAGAGGGGGGTGAATGATTGCGCGGAAGCTAAAATCAAAATTTTGAAATACTAAAAATTCACCCCAATTCGGAATCAAATAATTGTTTCGTATTCAGCAAAAATAGTGTAGATGCGTTCGGTAAATCATAATTTTCCAGAGATTCAGCTGTCGGATTAACCTGAAATTTGAACATAAGAAACTAGATTCCAATATGAATCTAACAAAGAAAGAATCAACTCGATTGGACCTACAGATCAAAAGTTATAAGTTTTCGCAAATTGACTGTATCAATAATGACGAGAATTGATTAAACCTTAATTTCATGATTAAACAAAATCTATGAAAGATTAACCAACAAAACTTTGAGGAACACTAAATTAATACCATAGGAAGGTTTTGGATGGACCAAATCAAGAAGAAACTCAAAGAATCAAGATAGACAATGAATCAATCTACTAAACCGAAAACCGGGCGATAAAACAAAAAACAGAAATACGGATGAACAGCAAATCACGATTTATTGTAGCAAAACTATAAATTACTGTAGCAGGTACTACAGTTTCGAGAATAATGTAGCAGTTTCGAAATCATTGTAGCTACGAGAAAAAATCTTCACTGCGATTGCCCGTTCTATCGCCAAAACCGCGCCGCTGGAGGACTTCCTCTTTTTTCTCTGTTTTGTGCAGCTTAGCGAAAGGAGGAAAACCTGATTTTTATTTCTTCTACCTAGTTTGGTTACATTACTTCCAACAAAAGAGTACAACTCTTAGCACTAAGAAACCCCTCAAATAAACAGAAGACAACCCCTCCTATTTATAAGAAGTAAACTCTAGAAGAGTTCGCATGCATATCCACTTGGCATAACATGGCCCAATACATGCAAATTACCCCAAAACGATTACAACTGCACGTGTACGGCCTACCTGCCGCACTCACGCGACTCACTAGACTTCACGTGCACCGTTCTCTAGCCCGAACGTCCCGCATGTTATCCTCGACCACTAGGATTTCGATTTCTCCCTGAACCTAGTCCAAACCTCAGTTCCTATATGAACCTAGTTCTAGTCCCGTCATCGACCACGTTCACCCTCGAGCAACACCTACACATGAACAAACAAGAAACAATTCCGAGTATAAGTCCACAACTTGACTCAACATCAGTCCATGCAACTACTCACACGAGCATTGCATAAGATCAAAACCATTATCATGCTATCACAAGCATATCAAGTAATTATTTGAAATAGCACAATTTGCAAATTCAATTCTAAGCCAATTTTCCAGCACATGATTTCACAATCTCCCTTTTGATGAAAATATTAGCAACACCACTTAGAATTGAACATTTGCAACTGACATTCACTTCACAAGAAAATTTTTTGAAATCAAAAAGTTTAAAATCAAAAGCCAAAGTGAAAAACATAAAATCTCCCCCTTTAACAAATATACAGAGTGAAAAATTTCTCCTAGGTGAAAATAAGAAAAATCTCGTTAATGTATTTGTAATACCTTTTCAATACTCAACAACACTTGACGGCATCCCCTTTTCCTTCCCATTCTTTTTCCTTCAAACTTATTTTTTTTTAATTCATTCCTAAGTTTTTGAATAGAAAGTATTGCCTTAACAATTTTTTTATATAAAAAATTGAATCGAAAGGTGGTTGAATTCATATTAAAGTTTTGAATCAATTTTTTTTTGGTGTTAGAGGAGAATTAAAGAGTGAGAAAGTAGAAGAGAGGAGCGGCATATGGCAATACCTCGAATTTTTTTAAAAAATAATAATATTTTAATCAATATTTACAGAAATAATATGCCGAAAAAGAAAATAGCAAAACTACCCCCCTATGTCCATTTGAATTAGCGACAGGGTCCTGTCGCCATTTGAATTGGCGACAGGGCTCCTATGTCCATTTCAAATGGCGACAGGAGGGCATCCCACTGCTGCATGTGTGGGGCTCCTATTCCGATTTTACCCCCTGTCGCCATTTGAAATGGACATAGGAGCCCTGTCGCCAATTCAAATGGCGACAGGACCCTGTCGCCAATTCAAATGGACATAGGGGGGTAGTTTTGCTATTTTTATTTTCGGCATATTATTTCTGTAAATATTGATTAAAATATTATTATTTTAAAAAAAAGTTCGCAATACCTCGATATATCCTCACTAAAAAATGATAAGGTAACAACAAATTAGCAAATACCCAAGGACCACGAAGATGAATTGGACCAATTGAATCCAGAGCCCATGGGCATCTTAACGCCGCTGCTACAAGCCAACGCAAGATTCCCGGCCTAGTATCTAGTGGGCCGGTTCACTCGCCAGATACCTCTGTTCAACAGGTTTATAGCCTAACTGGCCACGCAAACCCCAGCTTCGAGTTCGCAGTCGCACGCACCCCGCAGCCGCCACGACCACGAGCGGCGGCGACCGGGCGGCGGGCGACTCGGCTCCCCTGATCCCCTCCGGTATGGACGGCCAATCGCCACCCACCGACGCCGTCTCGCCTGAGGCACTTAAGGTCTCCGATGAGCCGCCGCCGCCGCAACCTCTTGGGACGGAGGATGCCCCGCTCGCCGTCCCCGACACCGTCGCGACCGAGGCACTTACGGCATCCGACGAGACGCCGCCTCTTGGGGCGGAGGATGCCTTCCTGGTCGCCAACACCGTTGCGCCTGGCGCACTCTCGGTGTCCGACGAGCCGCCGCCGCCGCCTCTTGGGGCGGAGGACGTCCCGGTCGTCGTCTGCGGCGATGCCGCCTCATTGGAGGCTTTCGAGGTTGGCGCCGGTGTTGTCGCGCTTACCCACGAGCTCCGCGACCAGATTGTCAAGCAGGTACACCGGCGCCGAGTCCTTTCCTCTGTAACTCTTGCGCATTTTTGTTTTGTTGCTGCGACCGTCCTGTTCCTGATGCTTGTTTAGCGTGAGGATGCTGAGACTTGTGTGCTCTCTTTAGTTAGCACCTCCAGGTAGATAAACGCAGGCTTTATTGTTCGTATCTACAAGAACCTTCTCACCGTGCATTCGTGCAAGCACAAAGGATATCTTGAATGGCGTGCTAATTCCAACGTGAAATACTCCAACTTTGCAGGTTGAGTACTACTTCAGCAATGAGAATCTTCCCACGGACGAATTCTTGTTGAAATTTGTGAAAAAGAACAAGGAGGGCTTTGGTAAGTGTGCTTTTGCTTTAGGACATACTCCACGTAGAGAAAACTCTGCGAGTTGTGATGCTAACAAGTTGATATCTTCTAATGGACTAGTTGCAAGGTTGTTTACCAGACGGTAGTTATGTAAAGTGCACAACTGCAGATCATGTTTTTGTTTCTTGTAATCGACAAAATCTTGTGAATGTCGATTACCTTAAAGAAACCGGGAGTCTGCATCCTGTTTTTTTTTTTTTTTTTTAAGATTAAAGTGCTTGAAATGTTTTTTTGAACTGCTTATGATGTGCGTTATTTAGGCCTGTTTGATTCGTAGCCAAACTTTGCCATACTCCAAGTTAGTCAAGTTTGACTCAGTTAGGCGTTCGTTGGTTTGTAGCAACACTTGTGATATGATTCCTTTCTTGCCAATTGGATTCCATGTGTTAGTGACTCAAAAAAGTGTGGCAAGATTCCCTTTTGCTAGCCCAAATTTGGCTTCAATTTTGATAACCTAACATTAGGCGAGTTTGGGGAAAAAGTTGTGGCAAACTTTGGCAACCGTAGTATTCAAACCAAACAGGCCCTTATTCTACATCACTAGTTCACTACCCCCTCCGTTCAAGAAAACGTGCAGTGAAACTTTTTTTAACTTTGCTACTTGTATATAAAAAACTATTTGGATTGGTCAAATAAAAAAGATTTTTGCATAATGTAGTAATTGCATATTTTTTAATGAACATATCCGTATAAAAAATAGTGGTCAAAGTTGCATGTTGGAGACCGCGTCGATGTCCAAAACATCATACATTCTTGAAAACAGGGAGTATTTTTTTTGTCACCAAGTTATTTAGACTTAGGATATTTAAAACTGACTGGCTATGTGCATAAATTGCATCTTAGAAGGTCTAACTTGACATGGTCAGCACTCAGCAATATGTATTCAATTTGAAGGCTTTCTTTATATCTTTTTTCTTGCAAAGTTTTTTATATCTCCTATCCTTCATGAGAGCATGGTGCAGCTCTTCTACCTCAAATTGTGTTGAAAATTGGAAACACTCGTGGGGATTTTTTTGCCCTAGCTATCTTACATTTAGTGGAATAGAGATGAAGATGATGAAATGTAACAGATACTTATGATAAGGCATTTACATGGGTACTCCTGCTGCAGCTTTCTTTTAGTTGTGCGGAGAAGCTTGTTTAGGCCTTTGTGAATACTAAATATACTGTTGTCTGATTCACTCTGTTCCATGAAGAAAATTATAAATCTGGGGGAGTTTCTCATTAAGAAATTACAGGGCTTTGCTATTTATTTCTAGCTCTTTAAAATTTTTGCATATGTATTTTGTTGTCATTCCCTTTTCATGGTTTCTGTAGTCAATTTGACTGCCTTGCTTTTAGTTTGATTGTGGGACCATGAAGATAAATAAATCTGATCCCGCATTTGACAGATGTTGCCTGGTCTTCTGCCATGGTAGCTGTGTCAAGTTAATATCACTGGGAAATGATATGTTCCTTACTCATCTGAGTTGTCTCACACCGCCATAACTGAATGTAGAGTACCTTTATAGGTGGTGGCATCTGTGTGTCATTGCACGTAGGAATGGATTTTTTATGGTAGGCAGGTGGCATGTGTGTGCCACTGCACATAGGAATGGATATTTTGTTTTCAAGATTTAGCTCCATAATTACAGGAAGATGAAATGGTTTTTGTATCGATTGTTTTTTTTTCAGTGGTGGGGACTCAGGGGCTTGAGGACTTGAACCAAATAGTCCCTTTTAAATGAAATATGAACAGACACTAGTCAAGTGCCCATTCATTGCAACAGAAACACATTTTTCATCAAATAATCAAATCATATCACGTGTTTACCCAAAAAAAATTGCACTCTTGAGTTGCCACGGTGAGGGAGAAGTGGGTAATGGCCCGGCCAGGAGGAGCGGGTGTGGGTGGAAAGAGAGAGATGCGGTTGGTTTCCTTTTTATTCCGCGGCCCGTATGTCGGCGCGCTAGTTTTCTTAGAGAGGAGATGGAGGATAGACGACCGCCACCAACTTGTATTTATATATTAGTAAAGATACTTGCTCTTTTGTCACCGAACAGAATGGCACATTTATTGCACTTTTTTGGCAAGACAGGGAGTGTTTTCCTTTTGGCTTTCGGGCATGCTATGCATGATACTCGCTGGAATTTTTATATGCATGCACTGTACTACATGACATTTATTAAGTAGCATTAATGACAATCTATTTGGCACCCATTTTGATGTGAACTATGTTTCTATTCAGGTTATATTTTTTATGATATTCTGTTCTACCTTTTTGGTTTTCCATTCTTCTGTATTTCTTCACTATTACTGTGTGATAATTGGTAAAATATAAAAAATTCATTTGGATCTTGCCGTGCTCTTCTGTCGTAAACCTACCACTATTTGCAATGCAAATTGGAAGCATAAACAAAAGAGAATCTGAATAAACTAAGCGTTGTTTAGCTATTCTATTGTACTTTATTCTATATTGGACTTATATGCATGAGGGTTTGTTTTCACTGAATATTTTATGTAATACATAATAGAATTGTAAAGAGAGGTGCTTCTATGCTCTTCTTTTTTAAAGATGTACAAATATTAAAGCATGAATGAAGGGTGGATGAGGATTACTTACCTTTTCGCTTGTTTTAAGATTCGTGCAACTTGTATTAAGAGGAAAAACATAGAAGCACTGCTCAATTGTAAAATGGTCTCTTCTAATGATGTGTTATCTTTGACAATAGTTCCTATTGGACTTATTGCATCATTTAGAAGAATGAAGAAACTGGTTCAGGACCTCTCTATAATTGAAGCTGCACTTAGGACCTCATCAAAGCTGGTAATATTTTGCACTTTCAGTATCTGTCCTGATGCTCTGGAATTCCTACTGATAGAAACATATGATTGCCACTTGATGTGATGGATATTTACGCTATAATTGTTGCCCTATCTTTTAGGTTGTGAGTTCAGATGGGAAAAGGATCAGGAGGTTACATCCCTTGCCACACAATGAATTCAAAGATGTGAAGGTGAATTGCCGACCCCTTCTTTATTGGAATATATCTTTACTATTCTAAAGCAGCATTTGGTGGCAGTAGTCCGTTCTTCCCACGTCATTAATTGCCGCTTAATTGCCCTGCTTAATTGCCCTACTTAATTGCCCTGCTTAATTGCCCTACGCAAGAAACGAAGCGTTGCTTTAATTAGCCAGCTTTCGCAAGAAACGAAGCGTTAAAGATAGATGTTTGATCTTGTGAAATAATTTTTTTTTATTTTTAAATCTTTATTTTTCGTTATCAAATTTGTTTTTCATAGCAACGCACAGGCATGTAACTATTGTTTATTATTTATACCCAATTTTTCTATGTTTTAACTTCAACCTGTTGCAGAAAAGGACTGTTGTGGTGGAAAATCTACCTTCAGATTACTCCATGGAGAGTATACAAGAGACATTTGGAACTGTTGGCAAGTATGTTATTTGGACATGTGTAGTGGACTATTGATCTTTGCTTGCATTGCACTTAGTAATTGATGTTATAACATTCTGAAAGCACTTAGTAACTGATGCTATAATATTCTGAAACTGTATTTTATTTTGTTATATACCAGAATTATAAAGATAACCATTCATGATCCTCATTCAGTGGGAGAATCTGCAACTTCTAAGAAGCCTGACTTCATGTTAAGTAGTAAGGTATGCTCTCAACATTATGTAGTGACTTCATTATTTAAGATATTACAGATGTTCTAATGTATAACCTGTCTTTACCAATTACCACTCTGTTGTAATCAGCCATTCAATGGAAAATATAATTAATAACATTAGTCATCGCTAGATATGTAGTGATCATGGTATTTCTATTAACCTGTCTTCACCAATTACCACTCTGTTGCAATCAGTCATTCAATGGAAAATATAATTAATACCATTAGTCATCTCTAGATATGTAGTGACTTCATTATTTAAGATATTACAGATGTTCTAGTGTATAACCCTTGATATATAGCTCTTGATCATGGTATCTCTAGTAAGGTATGCTCTCAGCATTATGTAGTGACTTCATTAATCATTATTTAAGATATTACAGATGTTCTAATGTATAACCCTTGATATATAGCTCTTGATCATGGTATTTGTATTAACCTGTCTTTACCAATTACCACTCTGTTGTAATCAGTCATTCAATGAAAAATATAATTAATAACATTAGTCATCTCTAGATATCGAAAAATATTTCTTTCTGCTGCTGGATCAAGTTGGTTATATCCTTTTCACTGAGCATACAAGTTGATAACTGATAAGAATTGTGCAGGTGAATGCCCTTGTTGAGTATGAAGCTGCGGAGGCAGCTGAGAAGGCTGTGAGTTTTTCATCTGATATGTCATGACTCGTTTTGGTGCTGAGCATATGACTTATGTCTATAAGGGTTACGTTTGTATTTGTTTAATGTGGTTTGATCATGTTAGGTTACCACCTTAAATGATGAGAGAAACTGGAGAACTGGGATGAAAGTTAGACTTCTGACTAAACAAAGTGTAATGGGATCAGGAAAGCATAACCAGTCTTCAAAAGAAAACCAGGGAACAGTTTCCAAAAAGAACAAACAGGGTCAGCCTTTAAAAAAAGAGCAGCAGACAATATCAGAAAAGAATGGTGCTGCTGATTCAGGAGAGGTTGCTTTGGACAAGGAAAATGTGAAATTTGATGTTGACCATGAGGTCCGATTTATCCCATACACCTATTCAATTCATTTGTTCAATTGTCTGGTCGAAATTCATTGAGGTCTCATTTTCCTTTATGTTCGTGCATCACCTTTTATTTGTGGACTTCCTGGTGATAGTTTGTTCCTTTGTTCTTGAATTATACATATGCTGCAAACGAAAAGTTCAGATGTATTGTCTAGTTAGAATTTTATTTGTGGGGATGCTATGATTATTGGCATCAATAATGTTGCCGTCATTATCCTCTTAAGTATCTTTGCTCATAGCCTGTTGTCCATATCTATAGGAACTGCACCAACACCAAAAGACAAATGCTAAAGGAGGGCAAAAAGGTCGATATAGAAGCCAAGGAAAAGGTCAGATTCAACAAAATACAAGAGGACAAGGTATTCTTTTTACATAAATTTGTGGATCTGATTATTCTTTGTAGTTTTGTAGTGATAGAACAACGACAGTTAGTTTTGTGCATTGAATGAAGTGTATTGTTAGACAGACTCCATTTGCACACATAACTTGAGTTTATTCCCAAATTCATGCATGAGGGAGGCTAGATGGTCAACATGTTACTCTGCCTCTTTCTGAAAAATGAGAAAGTGGAATGATCTTTATTATCTTTGTCAATTGCGTTGTTACCTGTGATGCACATTTATTTACCTAGTTCATGTGATGATATCCTTATCTATTTCCCCAGCTAGGTCTGCTTTCATCTTTAGGATTAACTTGGTGCTTTCATCTTGAGGATTAACTTGGGAATTCTCCTTAGGCTTAAATTTCTGCTACATTTTGTAGATAAAACTAGAATTTTTCCTGCATGGTTATCCCTTGGACCAAGCCGAAGAACTCAATTCTGATTATTCTTCCGTCTACACCATTGATATTGGAGCAAAGAGGCAAAAGGCAACAATATAGCTGTTTATAATTTTACTGATTTGTACTCATTCTCAAATATCAAATCGTTTGAGCCTATATTTTCGCGTATCTCTACTATATAAAGTGAGAGTTTCTTCCCACGTCATATTAATTGCCCTGCTTAATTGCCCTACTTAATTGCTCTGATTAATTGCCTTACGCAAGAAACGAAGTGTTGCTTTAATTAACCAGCTTTTGCAAGAAACGAAGCGTTAAAGATAGATGTTTGATCTTATGAAATAGTATTTTTTTTAATCTTTATTTTTCGTTATCAATTTTGTTTTTCGTAGCAACGCACGGGCATATAACTAGTATATGTTATGTAACACTACTGCTACAGGATGTCAACACTTCTAACAATTTTCGTATTATCATATCAGGCAGACTATATTTTCTTGTGTTTATGTTATGTAAGTATGTAACACTACTGCTACAAAATGTCTACACTTTTAACAATTTTCTTATTATCATACCAGGTCATGGCTCATTCTCTAGTATTTCTGGTACCGATTCTGTAAACAAGCCTATTCCTGGACCGAGAATGCCAGATGGGACAAGGGGCTTTACAATGGGGCGTGGTAGATCTCTTCCACTTCAGAAAGCCGAGAAGGTCGAAGAATAGAACTTCATCCAGACAAGCCTGGTAAAAATCTAATTGTGCATGAAAACATAGTGGTGCTGTTATGCTATAACTTTTTTTTTTGCACGTTACAACTTTAGCCCTGGCGGGACATGACTTATATACAGAAAAGCCCTATCTTTTTTTTTTGTAGCATCTTTTCTTGAATTCACTAGCACTTCTGTTGGAGTTTTCATGCGTGGTTGGTGTTTTACCACCATTCATTTGTGACACTTCGTCGGTTGATTGCCAAAGCTTTGCTGGCACTTATGAAGCTCTCCTACAATTTTACGAATTCTGATTTGTGATGTTCCAGTTTTTGGCTCAGAAATAAAGATGCGAGATAAAAATGTCTATAATTTTTTTGAAGGAGATAAAATGTCTATTTTGCCTTATTTATTTTATTCTGATGTAGATGAAAGCTGGATAGAGTATTAGGGCCGGATATAAATGCTTCAAGGGAAGGCTAAATTATTTGACAAAAGACGAGTGAATCACGTCTTTGGAACAAGAGACTGGTGAATGCTTATTTGAAGTGGAATTGATCTGGCGGGAGTCTGAATTTTCTGAAGAGATTTCACCAGTGATGTACTGTATAAACTGATTATCCATACATGGGGTAGGAAAGCATGCAATGAGAAATTGAGTGCGAAGGGCTTTGAACTTATGCTGCTTATTTGATAAGAGATCAATGGAGACCGGAAACACTTTCCGGGGCCTGGACCTGGGCTACTACCTGTGGAAGGGCCTACCACGTTGAGAACCTGTTCTGCTGCACATCGTTGGCCCCTTGCTACCTCAATGCTCCTGTGCAATGTGTCGATATCGCGGTAGTCCTCGGGAGCCAAGGTGACAGACAGTACTCATACTTCGGACTAGTTGCACTTCCTCTGTTTTTTTATTTTTACCATCGTCCTAGGGCCATGCTCTATGTCGAAGATTACACCGTATGCCTGTATGTATCCTCTTGCTTGCGTAAAACTCCCTCTCAAACCAATGGAGTTGTACCGTCTAGCGATGCCAGCTCGCTACTGTCGTGGACTCAGGTAATCAGATCCACGTAAAATCAACAGCAACCGCATGCCCAAAGCCGTGACACTTTACGGCGATCTGTCAGCAGATTTAATACGATGTTGGATCTGGGTCGAGCACATCCTAGGACGGTGAAAGTCCACGGCTGGTCTGACAGCAAATGATTCGCCGCTGCGGCGGTGACGCCCACCATGCAACCCTCCCTCGACCATGGCCGTGGCAGGGCAGGCCAGGAGCACTCAATGCCGGAACGCAAGCAGGACCAGGGCCATGGGCACTCGCTCCCGGCACGCAGGCAGGACCAGGAGCAGCACAATTATAGGCACTGCTGCGTAGCCATACGCCCCAATTGCACCCAACCAGTCTGAGGCAAAGCATCTAGGGTGTGTCTGGCTCGTGGCCGAAGAAAACCAATCAAGCTAATCTTCGGTCGCGGCCGAATGAGCTGGACCTAGCCTCGCCGCCCATGGCTTTGGCTAGTGGCCACTGGCTACGACTTCTCTCTGCAAAAGGTGACCAGGACTCGTCAAACCCTATCGATGTGCCAGCCTTCGGCCGTAGGGCGAAACGGTGGGTAAACTGTGTTGGCACGAGCGGCCGACGTTTCCGGCTTGGCTGGTTTGCGAACAAGAACACAACGTGTTGGTGGAGAGCGAGGGCTGATGGGTTTGGCCAGGCCGACCGAAGGCTAGTAGCAGGTTGTACCCACCCATCAAGGCCCAAGCAAGCCATGTGATTCACGGGGAAAATCTGGAGAAGAAAGTTTTTTTTCTGGTGACACCGTCCTCTGCCCAACTCCTGACTCATCAGATTTATTTAGGTAACAATCGCACGACGAAGTGTAGCGGCAGCCTGTACAGTAACGTACGCCGGTAGGATCATGATCCAAGATACCACAGGAGCTCCTAGCCTCCTACCGCAACGTACCGTCTGCACAGTCTATAGTGCTCGACAGCAGAGCGACCAAGTTCTCATGTGCAAACTTACACTTTACACAGTACTCCTCCCACCACAAATAGTTATCGTTTTGAACATAGATATAATCAAACATTCAAAACGTTAACTTGCAATATCTTTTTAAATATTTAAATTGGATACATAAAAATCATATGCGTAGATTTGTGTTGAAAAATAGTTTCATAATAATATAATTTTATTAGATTGTATATATAATAATATAAATTAATAATTAAAGTTATGTTTTAGAGATCGTATCGATATCCAAAACTATAACCGTTTACATCAAACAGAGTATTTTATTGCTCTTCTCGAGATTGTGCATTTGACTGCCGATGTAGTCGTAGTTAGTACTTGTACTACAGTATCCTAGCTAAGTTACTAGTATGGTACCAAACTACCAATAGACACACAGCCAAAGGACCGTCCGTCACTATGCTCATCAGATCTACCACGGAATAATGGCTGCTGGGTAAAGCAGCCCAAACATGGGCTGTCTTTTACCATTCATGCCTCCTGTTTCACTTCCACCGCACGCTGTTGCAACTTATCAAGTAGACAAGTACTCAGCCTAAGATTGCATGACGTATTTTTTTAACAGTTTTATTCATAAATATACGATATATTTTATGTTTTAATATAAAAATTAGTGTGATATTCTTTTAAACCCCTAATGCATATAGATTTACTTGATATTTTTTACATGCATGTATTGCATATGATGATCAAAGATAATGATCAGGGATAATCTAATTATTTTTAATATCACTTTGGTCTGTATACTAAAAAAAAGTATGTCTCGTAAACTTAAAAGGAGAGGGCAGTGCTTAGTGTCTAGTAGTGCAAATGTGCAATGGATATGGACTGAACTTCTTTGGACGACTGGACGTCCCGGATGGCTGAACCTCTCCAACAACACAATAATGGTGAACAGGCCGACCCTTGGATCTACTAGGCGCCTAGCGTCCCCATTCTGTCTGTACCTGGAAACAGAACAGCTTAGTCCATGCAGAATCCGTCACAGACCACAACGATGAAAACCGTTTCCAGTTTGACGCCAGGTACAGACACATATGGCTTTAATTTGGGTCTCTTTTACGGTTTTACCCCACAAGAATACGCAGCAGAACCATGCAGTTTTTGCTTTAAAGAGAAGATGAAAAAAAAGGTTTGGGACTCTGAGCATCGTTTGAACGTCGTCTCAGCATCTTCTGCCGATTCAATTTCCCGTTTTGTGCTCCTGGATCCGACAGCTTGTAGACTTCAGTGCTGGGAGTTGGGCCGGCCGGCATGGGCACGACAGGTCTCGGACCACCATAGGCCTTGGCAACATGACATGGAGAGCTTGCCGAGCGGTGTTGTGCTGGTACGGACAGCTGTCGATGAGGCTGGACACGGCGTAATGGCTCGCCGGCCGGGTTGCCATCAGGCTGTGCCGGCATGGGTACAGCACATGCGTGCAGTGGCGATTCTAGGATTTTAAGTTAGGGTATGCCGAGCTAATACTATAATATACAATGAACAATTTGGTAAACAACTACAAATGTTGTCGAGAAATTCAGTATACGAGTATAAAATAAAATAATTAGAAACATGATAATATAAGTATAAATTACAATATAAATAGTTCGAACATTCTAAGTATGAAATATGCATAAAAGAAGCTTACGCACCTACAATAGTTCAAAGAATAAAATATTACTTCTTGTGCTTCTAGTTTGGCATTCGCCTTCTAATAGCCATCAAACTCTTGATTATATCATTTTCATTAACATGGAAGAAAATATCAACGTGACTAGACAATCATCCAAAAGACTATCACCTATTTTATTTCTCAACTTATTTTTGACTAAACTCACTTCAGAAAATTCTATAGTCTTATGTTGTCAATATAGTTATCAAGTTGCAACTCAAACTTTATCAAATCGGTACTTGAGATGATGTCATTACGGTAGAACTCAGCAAGTCTACACACCTTCTATGCATCAAAAGAAGCAACGAGTCGGTAGGATTGAAGGCTAATACACACAAAAAAACAACTCCAGAAATCAGCTAGCAAAGTAGCAATTATATTTGTATCTACTCTATAAATCAACTAGCAGTCTTGCACTCAAATCACCTGTAGGATCGATATACACTAATATATCAATCAAAGGGGGGTAAATTTTGCCCTCAATTTGCTAAAACAATTTTTTATTGATTCTCAAAACACCCCTAAACAAATTATAAAAAATTGCTTCGATTTCAACAAAAAAACAGACTGACACATGTTAATTAAAACAGTAATTCCTGAAGATCTAACCGTTGGATTGATCTGAAATTTTAACTGTAGAAACTAGATTCAATTTTGAAACTAATCCAATAAGAATCAGCTCAATCGGATCTATGGATCTAAAGTTATGACCTTCACAAACTGACTGAATTAGATAGTGACGAAAATTGATCATATGGACTGTACTGAACCGAATCTACATGGTATGCCGTGGCCCACCCGGCATACCCTGTAGATCCGCCCCTGCATGCGTGCTAGCTAGAGCTAGACCAAGAGTGTCCGAGACATATACCTTGGTCACCGATAGTGTCGCGTTAATCCGTAGCCGCCTTGCGCTTGCCTACCATTGGCAACACGTGCTTGGCCGCCTCCGCAGCTCCCAGCCTCCTTGGCCGCCATCGTCGCGGTTCCTCATCTCAGCCGCCGCCGTTCACCTCGACCTCTATCCAGATTTGAGCCACCTTGGCCCCTACCACCTTAACTAGATTATTGCACTACTGTCAATATAATACTGCCAATGTGATATTTGTTTACATCTATAATACTATCAGCCTTTTACAATCAAATTTTAAAATTTAAATTTATTACTGCACTACTTTCTATTTTGCAGGACATTGATATCCCCCGAAAGAGCCTAAGCAACAATAATTTCAAGGAATTACGAGACCACATATGCCAGTGGTACTGGACATAAGTTATAGTGGAGGATGGTAGATTTAGAGACCCAACAGGCACCTACTAGTCCATATAATGTAAACAATATTAATTTATGTGATATAATGTAAACAGAATGTGATGTGTACTGAATGCGATATGCTTGGATGTTTATGTGATATTGTGTTAGAGATTGTGATGTATGTTCTGTGATAGTCATATTGTGAATGAATGTGATATGTTCGGTTGTTTTCGAAAGATAAACAGTAACATCATCACAATCGGTTTTTTGTTGGAACTGATTGTGATGAGGCGAGTATCACAATCGGTTCTTTGTGGGAACCGATTGTGCTGTGATGAGGTGAGTATTACTATCGTGCGGGAACCGACTGTGATAGAGCTTTCTCATCACTGTCGTTAGACTTTCTATCGCCACCAAAACCGACTGTGATGATGAAAAAGAACCGATTATGATGTATATTCTTGTAGTAGTGACTGTCGCCTTTTCCCTTGGGCGACCAGTGAAAAAGAACCTTTCTATCTAACTTTATTAATTGCCGTACGTCGTCATCGACGCCATGCCTCCGTAACAGTTTTTCGACGCTCTGCATGCCAAGCTGGAGTATACACACCACTCGCTACATGCAACGGAGCGAAGCCGCGCGCATGAGTGGAATGATTAGTTCGGTGTTGCTCCCACCAAAAGCAATCTTTCATCGGACCGAGCGGCGGTGCGGCACTACCCATAATGCTCGCGAGTGGCGCCCGGTCCACATGCCGCTTAGGTACGAGACCGGCCTTCACGCCCGATTCGGCGCCCGTAGCTGGCACGCGCGTCCCACCTCGCGCTATAAAACGCCTCACACTTCGTCATATATCACACATCCTGCCACGATCAGAGCACAGCACTCGAATATCTCCTCCGCTTGCAGCTCCATTTCCTACGGCGGCAAACGATACATATGGATTGCACCGGGGAGCATCAGCAACGGCAAGAAGGCGTCATCGAGGTGCCGGAGATCGACAGCGAGCTGCTCGTCGAGCTGCTGGACGCGTCCCTCGCCGCCGAGGAGGGGGCAGGGCACGACAGGCACCAGCTCGGCTTCGCGGCCGACGTCGTCGGCGACGCCTGGGACAGCCAGCTGGAGCTGAACTCGATCCACCCGCACCAGGAGGGCTGCGAGGACTGCGGGCTCGACGGCATCCTGTCCGGCTTCGACGGGTGCGGGTGCTCGCTGGCGCCGTACGCCGCGAACGACGACCCCGTCGAGTGCTGGACGGAGGAGATGGAGGCCACCACCGTGGGTCCCTTTACCGGCGACTGCATGGGGAAGTGGTACATGGACGGTATGCTCATGGAGTGGGACGACGGCAGAAGCTACTACTCGTTTTACCCCTCCTATGGCGGCGAGGCCTGCACGGAGCAACTGTACGGCAGCCCACTCTGGGAGTGAACTTGGTTGTAGCCTGCTACTACTACTGATTAGACTAATTTGGTGATTTGCTTTGCATCTGTGTCCGTTTTGCAAATTTAGCACAGTCCGAATTTACTGAAGAGAGAGAATGAGTTATGTGATTCTTTTGTGCTAATTGTCCGTTTTTCAAGAACTTGGTGGTTTTTTAAGGACGAGTGTTTCACTAATTTCAGTCGTGTGCAAATCGTCTCGGAGTTGTGTTTAGATAGTCTAAGTTTTTAAGAAGTATATAGCTATTGTTTGGAAGTAGTTGAACCTATGTTCTGTTCCTGTGTTCTTGAGCATGAAATTGACAGAGCAGGAGAAAAAAAAAATCAAAATAGATATACTAAACTCAGCTATCAGTCTTAAAAAAAAAAGATGCTCACTCATCTTTAGACAATCTCTTCGTAGTTGTCTAAGTTGTGAGTTCAAAAGGAACGTATACCTACATCGGTGTACATTTGTACGTTGACGATTTGTGCTTCTATGCTCTTCCAAAAAGCGAGACGCACAAACTTTAAAGCATGTCAAGGGTATACATTTGAACTGCCCACTAGTCTACTACTGATAGCACTACTCTAGGATTCATGCATTTCGTTTTTGGAGGAGCATAGGAGAAAAAAAAAAGGATGGCTCTTGCATCGTACCGATCGGTGAGGCAACATTTAGATCCTATTTCTAAATAGGATTGTCACTTGAAAACTGTTCAATTCCTAGAAGAATTGAAAAAAAATTCTTGCGTTCTAAACGGAGCCTTAACAAATCTGCGAATCTTTGCATCAAATCACCAGGTGGAAACTGTGAAGACTGGAGAGTGAACTAGGATAATTTTTTGGGAAGGAAGTAGTGATTCACAATAATGAGTTTCTGAGCAGAGCTATGAACGCCACTCCTCCCACTAGAAATCTAGACTCTACAATGATGAACAAGAGGAAGTCCCTCTGCGAAGAGAAGGAACATTGACCGTGATGTGCAATTACACTTGAAGTGGACTGTTCTTTTAGCATGAAGCAGCCATGGCATAGCTGTAACTTCGATTTTTCACTAGAAGTCTAGAAGTGGTGTGACAAGAACGCAGAATTCTGAATATTTGCACAAAACAGAGTAAAGCATTTCAGTCAACTGTCCCCCAACAGCATGAAACAAGTAAGATTTCCACAGAATTAAGAGGAGGATCGTACTAATTTGAGAAGAACAAGGTCAGGGCAGTTTCTTTCTTCGAACGGAAAGAAACGCTACAAAAGAATCATAAGCAGTCTGGACCCAGATACATATGCTACTAAACGCAGGATTCAGAAGAATGCAGACACCAAGTCAAGTCTGCTAAATCAGCATGAGGAGACAGTAGTGAGCACGCTCCGATGATGATGCAGTGCGTTGCAAGTATGTCGCCGCCGGTAAGTTTATGCACCGGGAAGAAGTAAGCGGTTACGGTTATGCAGGGGTGCCACAAGCTTGTAACCCCCCTGAATTCAAGTTTGAGGACGTCTAGTGTTCAAGTATTCGACAGATCAAGTTCTGTTTATGTTTTTTTTTTCTTTCTGAAAACGAAATAGCAGTGCTTCTATGATCTCCCAAACAATAAATTAAATTGGGTGTCTAGGGAGCACCTGAGTGTTTTTTTGTTTGTGAGCACTCAAATTTGTAGCCTTTGGATCTAGATCCATTGATGCAATCAATTTGCCATCTCTCCTCACCACCCTTCTCTTTATAGGTCCCCAAGTTGAGTGCTCACAAACCAAAAAAAACACTCGAGCGTTACTTAGCCATTCTCTAAATTAAAATCAACCTACATGAGAGGCAATGCTATAACAAAAAATTACAACCGGCACTGTAGTTTTTCTTTACGACTTCTGTCCACAATCCCCCACAGTAAAACCAAAACTCAAATAGACATGCAAGGAATAATACACAGGCCAATGCAGAAGAAGAAGAAGAAGAAGAAGAAGAAGAAGAAGAAGAAGAAGAAGAAGAAGAAGAAGAAGAAGAAGAAAGCATCCACAATTTTACGATGCAATGTTCCCTCCAAGTTAATGATAAGGCGGACTGCACAATGGACAGGCATTGGTCGATCGATCAGCTAGCTCAGCTCATCAGCTCTTTCTCTGCGCGCACAGGAGGCGGCCCATGGGCGTGGTTGGAGGTGGGAGCATCAGACATCTTGAGGTTTTGCTGCTGGTACACCTGCTGCAGCCTCTCGATCTCCTTCCTCAGCGCCTCTTGATGAGCTGCAAAAGAAGTAAACTCCTCATGACTCATGAGTGATGTTTCTTGAATCATGCATGCTGGGATGAATCTCGCATGTATGCATGCATATGGGGCCAGATGGCCATTAATTACGTTGACCAATCAAGATCTCCTCTTTTTACTCTATGACACACAGGCACACAGCCAAGATGATTGGGTTTTTGGGAAATTAAGAAAGGCAGCAGGGGTTATTCTGGAGTAGTTACCATCCTTGAAAATCTTGTCCTGCGCTAGAGCTGCGATCCGCTGCTTGAGGTGGCTGTTGCCGACGGTCAGGATCGTCCGCTGCTGATCCAGAAATGCCACCCGAGGAGACAGCACGGACACCTCGTTCTGCAAGACCATATATATACTAGTTACATGCCGTGCGTTGCTACGAAAAACAAAATTGATAACGAATAAATAAAGATTAAAAAATAAAAAAAATTATTTCACAAAATCAAACATCTATCTTTAACGCTTCGTTTCTTGCGAAAGCTGGCTAATTAAAGCAACGCTTCGTTTCTTGCGTAGGGTAATTAAGCAGGGCAATTAAGTAGGACAATTAAGCGGCAATTAATGACGTGGAAAGAACGGACCACTGCCACCAAGTGCTGCTTTAGAATAGTAGAGATATATAGCAACATCACGTAAGAAATATACATAGCCACTAGCAAGCGACCCCCAGGGAGAAAAAAAAAATTAACCAGAAACTAACGCTTCTGATGAGAAAAATGGACGGTCTTCTTTCTGTTTTCGCGCCGCCATTCGGACGAATTTTTGGGCATGAACCAAACAGATGCCAATTCGCACTAATGACTACTTCAAGATATTTTAACCACAATGGCCACAAAGATTAGTTCATGGGTGTACCCTACATTCACCAACATCATGTTTTGAGAAACATTTCATCTGTAGCTATCACCATCTCCATGTGCAGCCATGAGAAAAAAATAAATGCTCCGTACGTATTCCCTAGTATTCAACTGCTCAAGGTGTACATATATAATCCTTGACACCACAATTATTAAATGCTACTAGTACTAATCAATACCTTGCTTAATACGCTAATCAGATGCATGTCGCGCTTGCTAGCTAAGAGTCGGAACTAGGATGGCTCTGCATGTGTCGGACCGGCTCCATATGCAATTGATCGATCGAGCAGGCCGGCCGGGGGACCGCTCCATGCACGCAGAAGCACATGCATTTGGATCCATCGATCGTTTGTATCATTCTTCCAAGGTAACAAATTATGCATTCAGTTTATACCGAGAGATACTAAACGTTTAAAATGTTGTGGTAACAAAAGGCACGAGGATTTAAGGGTAATTTGACGAGGTCACCTCGCAGGGATGGTTAAAACTCTATCATAATGCCACTAGCTACGGGGTTGGTACCGTACGGGGAAAAGATCAAAAGACATTGCTGTGAATGCACGATCGAGACGAGGGGGAGCCTACTACTTCCATCTCATCTCGTCTCAGCCTCCTCGTCTGTGAATTGTGATTGAATGCCAGGAGCCAGCCTCCACATGGGTTCGTCATCCCCTGCATGCTTTTGCTAGCCAGCCTGTGCCGATCGATCTCCAGTACTGAGTGCTGTGTGGTACATCCATGTGTGCCTGCCTTGCCTTACCGTGCTTTACCACTTACATTAATTATGTAATGCTACCATCGATCTGGCAAGTGAGCACTCGCGCATGCGTGGCAAGAGTTAGCGTGAGCTAGAGAAGCTGCCGAATTGTGTTTTGTAACACGTAATTTTGCGAAATTGTGCTATGGTTTTGCATGGAGTTGGCCGCCGACAGAATTGAGCTCCATTTTTGTTCGTGTATGCTGAAGCTAGCTAGAAAGGAAGCATGTATGTATGTACCTGCAGGGTGGTGACGCTGCGCTCGAGCTCGGAGATGTAATGCAGCTTCCTCACCCGAGACCTCTGAGCTGACTGCCGGTTAGCCAGAATCCTAGAAGCATGATCCAGAAGGAAAACACAAAGGCAAATGCTAGCTAATTCAGTTCACAAATCAATTTAGCTAGGCTCGATTATATCGTAATTAACGCTATAATTAAGGAGCTGCATGCATTGCATTGCGCACCTCTTGACCCTCTTGGGATCTTGGATCAGCTCCGACGAGGCCGCGGCGGCTTGTCCCGGCGCCGGCTGATCCTGCGGCGCGGCATCGTTCTGCTCGTCATCGTACCGACCCTTGCGGCCGGCCGTGGCGCCCTGCTTGTCGCCGTCGCTGTCGCTGCAGCCGTTCTCGGACCCCGGAGCCGAACCCCCCTCGTCGGGGAACATGGACATCAGCTGGTCGTCGTCGAGCCTGTCAAACTCGCCGCCGCCGGCAACGCAGTCCGCCGGCGCCACCTCGACGAAGGCGACGGAGTCGCTCAGCGACCGGCGGTGCGCGCCCCGGCGCGACGCCGAGAACTCCGCGAACTCCTCCGCCCACGCCGCGGCGGCCCCGTGGTCGGCGACGCCGCCGCCTCCGCCGCCGCCGGACCAGTGGTGGCCCCCTGTCGCCATCGGGATCTTGGGCGGGAGCTGCGCCATGCGAGAACACGGCAATGTACGTACGCGCAGTCGTGCACAGCAGCTAGCTCAGCTAGCTAAGCCTCATCCCAGTGGCACTAGCTCGTTGGCCGGCGCATGGAGCTTTGTTTTATACTAGTGCTTAGGTAAGCTAGCTAGCTACTACGCCACCTTCCTTCATTGCTGGCTCGTGCGTGCGGAGCTAGTCGAGATGGCGAATGGATGGGATCGAATTGGAGCGTCACATGGGGCGAGACTTTTGGAGCATGAGGACAGCCTGAGCCAGCTAGCCTTAGCTCAAGGAGAGTGGAGTGTTCGCGCCAAGCGAAGCTGGTCGGTGGGGGAGGAGGGATCAACGGTTTCAAGGGAGGGGAGAAAAAAGTGGGGCGCCGAGGCAGTTGAGCAGGTGGGCAGGAATCCCCATCCACGTGCCGCTGTCGATCCATCTACCCGCCCCCGGCCGTCCATGGATCTCTACTCCATCATCAGCTCCAGCTAACTCGCTCGCAGTTTGTGTGCGCCGAGAACTGCAATTAGCAGTCCCTGTCACCCCAAAATGGGCGGTTTTGGTCGCCAAATGCAGTGGGCGTGCAGGTGATTGTGATGCCAGTCGTCCTTGGCGTCGAGCAAATAAGGAGGCTGATTGCATGTCATGCATGGTAATCAAGCCCCGGAGGAGGGGAGGCTCCATCTCATCCATGGCTCGTTCGATCTGGACGTACCGCCACGAGCGAGTATATATCCTCGTCAGTTCTTCACGGAGAGCTAGCTAGCTACCTGCTTAATCATTAATCGTGGCATAATTTTGCAGCCTCGTGAGGGAAACAAGGAATTGTCGGACATGATTGTCATGCTCGGGTGCGCGCGCGTGTCTCGGTCATTTGCAGTATATTGCATCTTAGATCTCGATCATTTGCCGTATATTGCATCTTAGTCCGTGCTGCGGTGCAGAATCATGCTAGAGATCGATGGAAATGAACAAACAGGAGTATCCTATCGGGATTGCGTCGCACCGGGGAAAACTAGCTAGTAGGCGCGTATCGTTTCGTCAGAACACGAGCATGTTCGCAAATCCTCGGGATCAGAGATCTCACCGCGTCAGTCTAATTCCACGCTGCACGGGAATCTTTTGTCCGCTTTATCTATTCTATTATATATATATTAAAAGAGCAATGTTTCTATATCTTTTCTCCTAATATAAATTTGTCGACGATTGGGGAACTGGCCCCCGCCGAGCTTACTTGTTGAATGTGAGATCAACCGAAGCCCCTTTCTGCCAAAGGTGTAGCATCGAAGACGCGGGAGATGGTCCCTTAGAACAGACAGAAACACAAGGATTTTATCCTGGTTCAGGCCTCTCATGATCGAGATAATAGCCCTACATCCAGTCGCCTGGTGGCGTTTTTCTGTATTGAAATGATGGATACAAGTACGTGGATATCCCCCGGGATCCCCTTTCTCTATTGATGGAGAGAGGATTAAATACTAGGTGCCTATGCACATACATGGTAACTGATTCCTAAGATCACGCCCGTTGCCCTCTTTGGACGTGTCCATGATTCTCGCCACGTTTGAATTATTGGTATAACTCCTTGGCGAAATAGTCGCCACTTTCCTGTTTTATGGGTTGACCACGTCCTCCGGCAATCTCCGAGCATGCCTTTGGTCTAGCTTCTACCATCCCGCGTCCTTTCCGAGCATGGTTGCTCGGGCACGTCTTTGAGGCTTATAGCCGACCATGCTTTGCTTCGATATTACGAGTATACTTGTGCCCGAGCGTGATAATGCCCGAGGCTCACGCTTGGGTATCGCATCCAAGCCCATGGTCGGGAGCTGCTCGGCCGTCGGGGCAGAATGGTGCTTATAGGAAATAGCCCAATCCCCGACAAAATTATATAAATTTTAAAGCAAACTAAGGGATAAATAATCACTGTCTACCATTTATTCATGCTTTAATATATGTGCAATTTTAAAAAAGAAAAGAATAAAAGCACCTCCCATATTAAAAAGCTCATAACAATCGTTGAGAAAAAAGAGAAATATGTTAGCAATTTTTTGAAAAAGTAAAATATCTGGCTTTTAATTTGGTGAACCCTAATTACAACCGTCATCAGATATTTTATTAAAAGAAAAAATACACTAGAAATTCTCACAAAAAAACAAAATATTTGGCCATTAATCTGGTAGACCATAACAAACTTGAATAATAGTAGCCATCAGATGTTATTATTTTTTTTAAAAAAATCTAACCGTCTATCTAGCGGATCTAAGTTATAACGGCTTAAATTAAGAGAAAAAAAAATCCATATTCTTGTTACTGTGTTGCTCGTGTTGTCATCGATCACTGCCGCAACTTTATTCGTCTCCTCCTAACTAATCATTGGCCCGCCCGCCACATGAATATATGTTCTCTTCATCAACCGATCCGTCGAGGCTAGCTAAAAGGAATGATCCATCTTGATTTGGTGAAGCTAGCCACTCCTTTTCTGATGGATCTAGCATGGAAGATAAAATGATAGACTAGAAATTCTTATAAAAAAAATCAGATGTTATTATTTAAAATAAATATCTAACTGTCTATCTAGCGGGCTCAAGTTATAACGGCTTAGATTAAAAGAAAGAGTCCATACCAAATACATAATCCTTAATCGGTGCTGCTTCTTCCTGTCACCTGTAAGATATGAGATTTTTGTGCCAGATCGATGCGCATCTGGCCCATAATCTGGTGGACCCTAACAAACTTGAATAATAGTAGTCATTGAATGTTATTATTTAAAAGAAAATATCTAGCCGTCTATCTAGCGAACCCGAGTTATAACGGCTTAAATTAAAAGAAAGAGTCCATACCAAATACATAATCCTTAATTGGCACTACTTCTTGTTACCTGTAAGATATGAGATTTTTGTGCCAGATCGATGCGCTATCATATCATGGACATGGCGTTCCAATGCAGTCATTGACTTTGAAGGAATCAAAGAACTGATCTATGAGCAACAGAGCACGTTGTGGCGATGCTTTACAATGCCACTCGCTCGCTAGGTGTGACACCCTGAATTTTTAATTAAGATTAATTAGGCTTAGTTAAGCTAATTGAGTGTTTGTTAGTGTCTTGATTTGTTATTTGGATCTTAATTTAGAGTTATTTATTTTCGAAGTGTTTTGTCGTTTCGTTCGAGCCATTTCGATTAATTTTGACCTGAAACTCTGAGTTTCGAGTCCGGTCGAAATCCTTCAAAGTCGTTAGTTGGTTAAGTTAGGTAAGTTGGTTATATATTAACTACTTGTTGGATTTTGGATGGATGCAATGTGATTGAATTTACAAAGTGAGGTAACGTTGGGACTTGAGAGCGTTGTGGATTGGATTATGATGGAATGGATTTGGATTCAATGATTAAATGCTTATTTATGCTGTAAATACTTTCTTTACAATTGCTTTTTTAAATTCCGTGTTGTTTTGAAATTATTAATCTATTGTAAAGAACTCTGGCTTTATGCAACTGAATGAGTGTAGAAACCTGATTCTTGACTTAGTGTCAAGACCCAACTTTCGAAAAATCCTGGGACATCCGGAGTGTCCGGATTAAACATCCGGAGTATCCGGATACAACCCGGAATGTCCGGGTAAAATGTCCGGAGTATCTGGGTTAATGCTACCGAAGACCCCAACCCGGAGTCTCCGGGTTGATGGTCCGGAGTGTCCGGATTGTGCGGGGGTTTTGTATAAAAATCCCATTTCATGGTCCCCATTACTCCCTCCTCCTCCCCACTTGCTCTCCACCCCTCCCGTGCTCCCCTCCACCCCATCCTCATCTCCGGCGAGCTCCCCACCGGCCGGCGACCCCTCGTGCTCCTCCCCGGTGGCTTCTCCATCCCGGTGACCTCGAGCTCCTCTCCAAGCCGACGATTTCCTCGTTCCACCCGGTTTCCCTTCACCCCCCTTGAAGGTGAGACTTCCCTTGGAGCTTGATTCTTGGGTCCTTGGGGATTCTAGGGTTCCTTTGGGGTTGGGTTTGGGGTTTGCTTTGTGGATTTGGGGTTTGGGGTAACCTTGGCGAAGGCTAGGGTTTTGTGGGGGTGGTTGGATTAGGGTTGGTTTAGGAATGTAGGGTGCTCAGGTTAGAGATCGGGGGTGAGTAAGGCTCTTCTTAAGCTTTGGATTAGGTTTGGTTGGTGGTGTTAGGAATGAGCCCCATTCGTCGTGGTTTGAGTTAGTTTGTAGCTTCTCCGGCTCGACCACGTGTAGGAAAGTCGTAGATCGGGTCCCCGCGGTGCCGTAGTGCTTGGGAGCACCCCCGTATTGCGCGTCGTCTTCCAAGGCCTGGACCGTCCGGAGTGTCCGGACAGGTGGCCCGGAGTGTCCGCCCTGCCCGGAGTGTCCGGACCGAATGGGCCGGAGAGTCCGGATTTTTCCGGAGAGTCCGGATGAAATACCCGGACTGTCCGGGTTGGCTGGTCTGTCTGGATTCGTTAACCTGTCCGGCTGTCCGGTCACGTTGTTTCGTCGGGTTTTTCCATTTGTGTTCATTTCATTGCATGGCATGCATCTTATTCATGCATTGTAATCGTGTAGAGAACGAACACACGGAGGGTGACGCGGCTGAGCTCGAGGGGGATATCGGTGAGCAGGTGGTTACTGAGACTCCAGCAGAAGCATCAGGCAAGCACCTAAGCATATTCAACCTTTATGTGATATTATTTTAGTGAATAAACTGCTTAATTGATCGGTTATGTCTTGCATGAGGAATTAAATTGTGGGATAGGGCTAGATCCTAATTGCTGCACATACGCTCCTTGGTATTTGTTGAACACATCCTTTGGAACTAGATTACGGGTAAAATAAATGAGTCCATGCTTAGTCTTGCTTAGAGGTCGGGGTTCGGGCCAAGTGACGGAGGGTTCTGTCACTTGCGGTTGTTATTATTACACACATACTACTTTATGTTGGACTTGGAATTGGAAAAGGTTTTGGAAAGAAATGAATTGTGGACCGGGCGGGGAGTTGGTTCATTTGGGTATGGAGACTCAAATGTGTAGCCTCGTGTGTGTCAGTTAAGGACCGATCCGTAAGGGGAATAAGATTGAGCACACCCCGGTTGGTCGCATGCCCGATTATGGTACGGTAAGCCACTCTTTCTTTCATATTGAATCGATGGACCGTAACTTCCTGTGGTTGGACGTGGTTGAGGGCGAGGCTTAGGCCGGCTCTCGAGCGTCAAGCCAGGCTTGGGGCAGCTCGAGGGGGTGCTAGGTTCTCGGACCGCAGGAGGACGCTTCAGCGATTGGGTATGGATGGGAGGGGGTTGACACGAGGCCCTTCGTGGTACGTGTCGTGCGATCAATGCTTCCCTGCAGGGTTAAATAAGCGATTCGAATTGCTGCGCTCTCGGATATGAGCAAGCTTGATCCGAACTTCTTCTGCGTAGTAAACAACTTGAACTTGTGGTTCGCCGTTGGGCTTGAGCTAAATTTTGATATGAGATGACTTGCTTTACATTCTGTTAATTACAATATCCTGCTAGAAGTAGGTGCTGTTACAACTGCTAACTACATTGAGAAAAACTTGAGTAGATGACAAAAATTGAAACAAAGTTAAGCATTTCCGCACTTTTAACCTAAGCCTGTTTACCTCGCTACCGCCAAATGCATCTCCTTTGGAGTCGGTCATATATGGACCCCGGGTAAGTCTTGCGAGTACCTTTTGTACTCATGCTTCTGCTTTGTGGTTTTCAGGTGAGGATCAGGTGGGCGGATGCGAGTTCTGCCCTTACTGCCTCTCGGTGGCCAAGGGCACCGAGTAGAGGCTTAGCGACATCAAGCTACGCCAGGAAGTGTTCAGGGGTAGAACACTTCCGGAGAAGTTTTATTTTGCTAATGTGTTGCGATTTGATTCACTTTTGTTGTATAGATAGCCTTTTAAATTGTGTTTCGTCGTTGTTTAAGTCCCTGTCGATGTCTCGTGGATGGTTTCTAATTGTGATCGTACTGCTGTTGTGGTTGTTGCATTACTTTTGGATATATATATTCTGCAACTGTGTTTTCTTGTCTGCTGAGTGGATATCCATAGGTTCTAGGAGGGTCATGCCGAAATTTTCCAGATTTTGGAGTCTTGGTCAAATTCTTAGTTCTAGTGTGGTTTGGTGGTTGTCGGGTTTGTCTTTGCGCCGGGTGTTTCCGCGTGCGTGTTTGGTTGCTTGGTTTTGAGTTCGTTGCCCCCTTTATGCAAATTGAATTGATATCGCATTGGAAACCGGTATGCGGGGCGATCCTGGGCGACTTCGGGTCGCATACCGGGGGAATACCGGGATTGTTGTCGAGTTAATCGAATGGGTTGCTGTCGTCTCATTCGGGCTTGGGTGCTAGCACTGCGAATGCCACCGGCGATCCGTTGCTAGCCTTCAAATCTGATGAGAGCGACGGGACATTCGATAATCCGAGGACGATCTGGGCGGCTCCTCACACTTAGCCTGTATCTATTAATATTACTTGCAAATACTAAAGTCTTGCGAGTACATACGTGTATTCACCGTTTGCTCCTAAATTGATAACATGCACAGAAGATGGAGCAGAAGGAAATGAAGACGCGTTGGTTGACGAGTTCTTCGAAGCGGGTATTGAGTTTTGAGCTGTTATCTGGGACTTTCGCCCCCAGTCGGTTGCCTTTGGGTATGGGAAGGCACACCACTGCCGTTGCTGCAATTTAGTTTTCTTTCTTTTGCTGTTGTAGCTAATTGGCGTAGTTTCTCTCGTGTATTATTAATTCGTTGTAATCAAACCAATACTTTGTAACCATTTTGCTAATATAAATGGTTTGATGCGACTTGTTGTGGTAAATATGTGGGTGCTAGGCTACTGATCCAGGGAACTAGCACTGGACACATATCTCGGGGAAGCTCGGGTTGGAATCAATCAATTGGCATATGACCACTAGCAGCATGTGTTGTGCCGACTGATTGGCCTCAATCCGGGTACGGTTTGTGATTAGTGACCGGATCACTGACGGGTTGCGTTAATTCGAGTCCAACACAACAATAAGTACCCGGGTCACTGTTACAAAGACCGGAGCCCCCCACACTAGGCGTGGATGGTGTATGCAACGATTGAACACGCGTTTAGCACACGTCAAACACACATGGACCCGTGTGCTATCAGGATACGGTAGTGTACTCGAACGGACAGCCATTTCCGATCGGATACATGTGGATGTGGATCCGATTAAGAATATGCCATCCAAATAAGGCCTTCTATTTTATTTCTTTTTCCCAAGGAAAATTGATCGAATTAAAAAAATTGAAAATATTGAGCCTAAAATCGAAGAGTTTCAAAATCAGAATTTCTAAAAAATATATATAAAAAATCGATTGATTTTTATGGAAAATCGATGAATTAGTTGATCTTTTTTTTACTCCTCTTTGCGCCTCCCACCACCCTGGATAGGGATCACATGTAGTTTCTGTGGGGACTGCAACTTAAATAGTTTTCACAGGCATGAGCCATTCAATCGAGCAACCGAATGGTCCAAATTGTCCAAATCTATTTGCTACAGTGTTTTCTATACAAATACTATTTACTACAACGTTTTGCTATATAATACTATTTACTACGTACTGCAGAATCAACTTTAACCGTCGCTTTTCGACCAAATTATCCCTCCATTATATCTGGGAGGTTTCAAGCCTCCTCAAGCCTCCACCTCACCTCCTTCAATTTTCCGTAAAAACCCATTTATTTCTCTAAATCGCGGATAGGTCCTTCCAAATTGCGAAGAGATCCTTTGCTATTTTATGTGAGGGGAAAAAAAATCCCGGTTCGCGTTTAGACCCCTCATTCGCTATTTTACATAAAGGGGCTCCCGTTAAATACAAATCACGAGCGAACCCTTTTCTAATTTTTCAAAATAGCGAACAGGTCCAAAATTATAACAAATAGGTCCCCGCTTTACGCCCGTGTCCTTTCTCCGCTTTGTCCTAAAAATGTTTTTATGGTCCGTTTTTCTGCAGAACATGTTTTCGTGGTCCATTTTTCCTAAAAAAAAAATATGAAAATTCGTTTTTCGTTTATCCTTTCTCCGTTTTCCCCGAAAAAATGTTTTTGGGGTCCGTTTTTTCCTCATTTTTCCCGGGAAAAGTGTTGTGGTTCGTTTTGCCTCCTTTTTCCCTGGAAAATATTTTCGTGGTCCGTTTTCCCTCATTTTTCCCGAAAAAATTGTTTTCGTGGCTCGTTTTTCCCGAAAAAATATTTTCGTGATCCGTTTTTTCTCCGAAAAAAAATTAAATCCGTTTTTCGTTCACGCGCGCGGCGTGCGCCGCAGTTTTTCTTGGAAAAATGTTTTCATGGTCCGTTTTTTCTCATTTTTCGCGGAAAAAATGTTTTCGTTATCCGTGAAAAATATTTTCGTGGCCCGTTTTTATTCGTTTTCCCCGGAAAAAATATTTTCGTGGCCCGTTTTTATTCGTTTTCCCCGGAAAAAATATTTTCGTGGCCCGTTTTTCCTCCGAAAAAAAACTTTTCCATTTTCCCTGGAAAGAATGATTTCGTAGTCCATTTTTCCTTGTTTTTTCCAAAATAAATGTTTTTGTTGTCCGTTTTTTCTCCGAGAAAAACGACACAAATTTATTTTTCGTTCACGTGCGCGGCGTGCGCCGCGCTCACTTTCCTAGTAACCTATATACAACCGTTCGATCAAATAACCTATATACAACCGCTTAAACTACAGTTACGAGAGACCGCATGTGATCCTGTCCCACCATCCTCCTCCCATTTCCGGAAAAACCCAACTCCGACCAGGCTTAACCCAACCTAGCCTCAAACCCCAACCCCCGCAGTCCATCTTGCCTCTCCGCACACGCAAGGGCGGCGGCGCGGCGCTGCTTGGCGCCCTCGACCTCGGGGGCTTTGCGCGGCTCGACCTCCCCGCCGCCCCACCCGACGAGTTCGACCTCGCAGCCACCGTCGGCCTCGCCTCGGGCCGCATTACCGTCTCCCTGGCAGGGCTGGAGGGGATGGAGGGGCGCGAGGAGGTCGCCGCGGCCCTTGCGGCTGGTGGAGGAGGGGAAGGCGCACGCGGTGGACTGGGGCCGCTTGGTTTGGGCGGTGCTGAAGAGAGGTGGTGACCGGGGAGCCACGCCGCTACACGCCGCGCCGCCTCCATTTGATGGAGTGCCAAAGAACGGATGAGCAGTTAGTGGTTTGCAGTGGAGCTGTGGTGTGAGAGGAGAGCTTGCTTCATGGAAACAGCGGCAATGATCAATGCCGGGTAGCCGAAGCAGATGTGGAGGAGGGATTGATTTCTGGAGTAAGCGAAAACATTTGGGGGGCTTGATTCGTAGAGACAGCAGCAATGAACAATGCCGGAGCAGAAGCAGAGGTGGAGGAAGGATTGGTTTCTGGGTTAAGCCAGAACATTGGGGACTTGGAGGAGATGCCAGTCTTCGGAAAGGGCAAGCAAGCTACCAGTGTCGTTTCTGTGGATTACAAGAGAGCAATCGTGGAAGAGGGTGGAGGAATTCATGGGATGTGCAAGGGAAATGCTGAGCTTGGATCACAGATGCTTGCCCTCAGATGTCAGGGTTTTGGGTTGTGAGATGGGAGGCAATGAAGAGTAAGGAACTGGTGGTGGGAATGCAAACTATCAGAGCTCTACTGATGATTCATCTTTCCTTAGCCTCCTCCAAACAATGGATGAGCACGATGACTCCTCAAGCCTTCAGAAGGTGGTCTTTTGGATCAAGTCCCAACCTGAACCGAATCAGCAACATGTGATTGAAATTGAAGACGAAGAAGCTGACCACAACGACAATGTCAGTGTTATTCCTAGACCTCCTGTCGTCAGAAATGGCCCTTTTGACCTCATAGCTGACAGAACTCTTCCGACTTTCCATGCCAGTGTACAACAAGTCCTAGCTGCTGTCCCTAACATGAAGGATGCAGTCTTGGATAAGGAAAAAGCTTTCATGGACGCTCAAGCTGCAGTACTGCGCATGAGGGAGATGCTGATGGAGAAGGACTTTATAATCGCATTAACCAAGAAGGATACACTGGAGGAGCTTCAAGCAAGGCGCACTACAATTTGTCGACTTGAGCAAGATATGAGTGCAATGCCCTGCACTGTTCAACAATACGAAAAGTTGTTTCAGACGTCTTCTGCATTTCTAGAGTACAGGAACAGGATGTTGTGTGGGGAGGGTGATGAGTCATCTTCAAAGGATCTTCGCGTGGCTGATGGGCAGAATCACATTTGTAGGCTGGAGGCCTGGAGCAACTGTGTATCCGTCAGACGATTAATGGGCTTCCAAAACACCGGCTTGCGAAGTATACAGAATGTGTTGAGCAGTTTACAGGGTTGGCAACAAGGATGGCAGACCTGAACAATAAAGTGAAAAAACTGAAGGTTCCAGATCTTAACAACAGTAGTCCTGATGCGACCCAATCTACCATCCTTACTTTGAGGGATGTTCCTCATGTGCAAACCAAAGGTAACAAGCTATTTGATGTTGTTTTGCAACAAGAACGCAAAAAGTATGTTGTGCCTGCGTCACGTGAGGATGTGAAGCATGTGATGACCCGCAAGAGAGGTGCATGGGCCACTGGTCGCATGATCCAATGGGCTTTATGAGCCGTGTGGGAAGAGCCGGGGAGCAGGTAGGCTTGTGTGGGAAAGATGGAAGAGAAGCCAAGTCAGTTTGGAGAAGGAAATAGAGAAGTCCAACTCAGTTTGGAGAGAAGGAAATAAATCCACTCGGATTAGAAGTACAGTCTGGATTAAAAAGCCCATAACTTTAATGTCCGAACTCGGATCGTGGCGTTTTGGACTTGATTGAAAGCCTAGAAGATTATCTTCATATCTCTCCATTGCAGTCAATTCAAATTCCACTTGTTTCTATCTTTAATCTGGTTGATAAGTTTCAGCTGTTGGTTGGCCAAAATTAGTTTTAAAGTTGTAATTTCTTTTATCGTTTAGAGATAGAGTCCAACTTGAGTTCTTTAGTTGAGATAGTTTGTTTGTGTGGGTTTTTAGCCGTGCATTGTGCACCAATATAAGGCTAAGTAGCATACCCTATTGTAGGCAAATTATGATGCATGAGATATAAGGAAAAGTCATAGTTGGTTTGTGCCACTATTGAGCATTTGTGTGCATGGGAGTTTCCTATCTAGGGTTTGCTATTGTGGCGCAAGGCAAGGACACGTTGTCCTTTGGATTATACCATTGAATCTACACGGTTCTACTTCAATTCATGACAATCTTGTTCACGGTTTGAAAAGGTTTCACTGATTGCTTCTTGTTGGCATTGATAGCTTGGTGCTGATCGGTCAATTGTTCCCTTCCACTTAGAAGAGGAAGGATGGCTGTTGTTAGGGATTCAATTTCACCGCCGAGACCCTAGTTTGTCACTTGTGCTGTAAGCATTGAAGAGAAAACAAAGAGGAAAGTGCTGCTGAAATTGAGTACCATGAAGATCGGGCCACCCCAACATGCCAACCCTTAGTTGTCCTGTATCAAATCCTCAAATTTGAATTCTACATTTCAGGTAATGGCTAACTTCCTCAAATCAACTCATGCCTATTCTGTCTGTAGGTTGGATGACTTGTTTAGTAGTGAAATAGTTTATGTGCAAAGGGACAAGCTACCAAATAGCTGTTATTGCTTGTTTTGTGATGGTAAAAATATGCAACTTAGTACTATCATGACTTAAGTGTTCAGTGTTATGTGATGACAATAAGGCTGTGTTTTGTGTGAATCTGCTCTGCAAAGGGACAAGCAACTGAGAGCAGAGGGACAAGCAACTAATTGAGCTTGTACCTAATTGTTTGGCTCCTTCTGGTACTTCTCCTCGAGAGTAGGTGTATATTCTTCTTTAACTGGTGTTTGAATGGTTACAAGGGGGTGAGTACATAAAGTACTCAACAAGTTATGCACAAAATACTACTCCCTCCAGTTTGATAATAGATGTCGTTTTGGACATAGTGATGGTCAAACTTCTAAAACTTTGACTATCGATATATTTTTAAATATTTAAATTGGATATATGAAAATTATATGTGTAGACTTGTCTCGAGAAGTACTTTCATAATATAATAATTTTATTGGGTTTTATAAATATATTATAATAAAAAATAGCGGTCAAAGTTGTGTTTTGAAGACCATGTCGATGCCCAAAACGACATCTATTATCAAACTGGAGGGAGTATCTATTAAATACATGTATGATTTATTCCAAGTGAATGGCTGAATTGGTTATTTTGCAATAAAACAACAATTACAATAAATAGATTGAAAAGCATTAAAACAAATAATAACAATAATAAATTTCTCAGTTATTTTACAAGTAGGCCATCTCACAACCTTAAACCAATGTTCACATTGCCATAAGCAAACTGCTTCCATTCCCAAGTTCATTTTATCAAAATCTAACCCTTGATTGTAATTCCTGAACATTGTTCAATACCGCGGACACAGCTATTGAATAGATTTGACACTCTGCGGAGGTTATACACTTCACCCACAAGATACAATCAATTCACCACTAAGGCGAATGACTATAACAAAGTCTTTATAATACTCTGTCTGAACCCAGTACTGTCCGTTGAGGTTTCAATACTGAGGGGATTGGTTACCACCATTAGAACCCTCATCTTGCGCCATGTGAGTCTACCCGTACCCTCGGAACTCACACCACCACAATAGTACCAAAATCTAGATATCAAAAATTAGTTAGGTAGGTCTATCACATTCCAGACATTTGGTTATATGTTTAGCCTAATTCAAATGCTTGCAATCTTAAATCATTAAATGACCGAGGCAAGACTTATCCAAAGACTCACAATATCCAAGTTACCAAAAAGAACCAAATGCGACCGCCCAAATGCCACACCTGACCCACCATATTCACCACTTTTGCCAATTGTCCCAATCTAAATCATTTTATCACCCTCAATTGATTACTATGCACCACGTGCCGTCAACATCATCAATAACATATGACACCTTTCATAAACATGTTCAATATTCAACTAAGCAAGATTAATTTTGATATTCTAAAATGATATTAATAACACGTTGCATGGCTATGCAAACTCTAAAATGATATCAATAACATGTTGCATGGCTATGCAAACTAGTACGTTCTAATGACCCATGTTGGTAATTTATTATAGCAACCAACTAGTAATCAACAATCTTAAGGTGATAAATGAATCATGATATACATGTAATAGTGACAAGTTGACATAATCAAATGGTTGATTAACTAATCCCAAATTAATTGAAACAGTTGTAATTGAATTAGCATACAATAGTTTAAAGCTGTATAACATTTAAAACATGGGTTCAATATGATTAAAGTACAACTTATCTTGAAAAAGCTCTTGGTCCTACTCTGAACCTTGCTTTTCTGCTAGCACTTCTTCAAATCCTTCGGGCACTTCAACGTCTACGTGTGACACCTCGGGCTCTGTGCCAACACATGGCGGTCTGTGACTGGCTCAGGTTACGACGCGATCTAGGTCCTCCATTCAAAATCGGAAGGTTAGGATTGATCACAATCGCGGTGATTTACCCGTGATGTGTATAGTTCCGGTACGCGACACGTGTATGCATCTAGATCATTGATTCACGATTGGACGACTGAGATCTACCCAAGATGACTCTACGCGAATCAATCTGGACCACACAATCTGAATTAGATGGTCCAGGTTAGATCCAATTCTCAGCGATGGCCGGAACACATGGCATATCCTGGTGACTTACATGTGGCTCCATCTGGTCCTCCGGATCTAATCTAACAGCCACAATTCACGTAAGATCTACAGATTGAACGACTACACCCTCTACGGCATACCTAGATCCAACGGTTGAGGATGAATGCAATGTGTCGGTGGCGCTCATCGGTGAGTTGTTGCCGGCAGTGAAGAATATGACCAGCGGCGCAACGCCCTAGGGTTCCTCCGATGACCTCCGGCGGCTATTTCGGCTCACCCCAACAAGCACACACTGGATATGTCCTCAGATGCGACGGAATGGCGACGGTTCACGATGGAAAGAGAAGAGACGAGCAGCGGTGCCCTTAACTACGGTGACTAATTCCTCATGATGCACTGTGCTCCGAGTAGATCTAACAGGGGCTTTGGCTGCGCAAGATAACGACGAACCTCGGGCAGGGTTCGGTGTGGCCTTAAATAGCCTCGAAGTTCGGATTGTGCACGGGGAGATGAATCATCTCAACAGCGGACTCCTGCTCCGACTCGACGGTGGACTCGTGGGGACGACGAACGATAGCCATCCACGTGACGCAATCAACAATAGAGATTCACGGCAACATGGTTTGATCTGGAACGTTAGAAACCAGCGGCCAAGATTAGATAGGGTTAGGGTTTGGTTGGATTCAGGCATAGGTTTGGGTTTTGGCTCGAAATGGGTTGGGCCCAATGGGCTTGGCCCGTTTAGGGCTTTGAGATTTTTCCAGATTTTTTGAATTAAATAATTCTAGTAATTCAAACAATTCAGGAAAAAAGTAAAAGTATCAGAAAAATTCCAGAAAAAATTTGACAAATATTTTGAGACATTTTAAACTCAAATAAAATATTTTCAACCAAACTTTATATACACTTTTAAAATATTTATTTAATTCAAACTAAAGTCTTAATTCAAATTAATTCCAAATAAATCCAAATAAATTCTAGAAAATTCTCAAAAATTGAAAAGAAACAATATCTACAAGAAAAGCAAAAATTGAGATATTACATCCACCATATCATAACTCTTCGATATAGCTGATCTGTACTCTGATGTACATAAGGTGGTTGAATGGAACCATATGGTCGACAAGGGCCATACACCCCCTCAGCCAATTTTGAAAATTTCGCAAGATGCTAAGCCTAAAAAATCTTTCAAACCTGAAGATCAAAAAGGAAAGAATAAGAAAAAGGAAAGAATAAGAAAAAGGAAAAAAAAAAGATCTCTCAAAGAGAGGTCACATGCGTCTCTGAACGACTTGATTATTCCAAAGTTAAACAACATTGGAAAAAGAAACCTCATCGTACAAATGACCAGCCCAATCCCAAAGCTTCCACTTCGAATAGTGGAAATGAAAGGTGGTGTCCTCCGCATAATGCACCATGACACGACTTGCGTAATTGCCGAACATGACAAAGGCGCATGGAAGACTTCTACTCTAGTAAAGGTCGGTCCTAAGCCGACCTTACCAGAAGGATGAAGTATAAATGATGCAGATAGAGATGAGAATATGGGATATCACAAGCTAGATCACCATGTTAATATGATTTTAAGCAGATCATCTGCATATTCCTCGAAACGGCAGCTCAAGTCTACCTATAGAGAAGTCAACAACATCGATTCCGGACTAGGTATGTCAAAATTTCCAAAATGGTCGGATGTATCAATTATGTTCAGCCAGGGCGGCTGTCCAAAAGTTATGTCTAGTTGTATCTCCTACAATTCGTAATCGTAAGGTAGGGAGAATATTGGTAGATGGGGGAAGTTCTTTAGATATACCTTTTATTAATACCCTTGTTGAAATGCAAATTCAGCTCTCTCTTTTTTTTTTGCAAAACAATGCCCCAAAAAAATGAAATACGTTTTCCTTTCGCGTAGGCCCTCTAAAAAATTAGAAATTACATATGTATCTTTTTTCCCCAAGAAGCCCCTCTCAAAATTTTCTAAAATTACAACTAGGTTTGTTTTCTAGTTTTTACAAGAAGCCTACCCGAAAAATTTCTCGATTACATCCGATATTACATCTGGACCCTTTTTTTTTTTTTGACAAAACCCTCTAAAAAACTGAAATTCATTTTTTTTTTGTGTGGCACGCAATTTTTCCCTATTTGACGTGTGACGACTGGCACGGCATGCGCCACACCCACGCATTAGTTTTTGTTAGACGTTGCCCCCAAAAGCGGAACTTCTTTGCCTCTTCTACTACTTCTGGGCTTCAGCTCTATTCCCTTCAATTCCTAGGTTCCCTTGACTCAGGGTCACATAACCTGAAATGAAAGCGCATTCTACGTAGCTTAGGGCCTGTTTGGCAACAAGGTTTTTTCATAGTTTCGAGACAAAACCATGGTTTTGGAGAAAAACTCTGTTTTAGAAACCAAGAGGTGTTTGGTAGCCCTTCAAAAAACTCTGTTTTAAAAACCATGGTTTCCACAAAACCATGGTTTCCACAAAACCATGGTTTTTTCTCTGTTTTGAAAACTTTGGTCTTGGGCAAATTTTTCTGAGTGCTAGTGCCAAAACAACTCTTGTTCCAAGACTTTGTCAAGCAAAAACTTTGTAGCCAAACAGTTGGGAGTTCCAAAAAAAACTATGGTTTCAATGGGGTTTGGTAAAACCATGGTTTTTATGTCATGACAATTCCTAAACCATAGTTTTGTAAAACCATAGTTTTACAAAACCTTGTTGCCAAACAGGCCCTTAGTGTTTTTCATAAATAGCAGTATTGCACACGCTTTTCATACGCTGTAAGTATTAGCTGGTAGCACTTTGAAACCCCTTCTCATTACAGGACCAGAGTTTATCATTGATTTACACCCAGCATGCAGCTCCCGTTGTTTTGACACGGCATGTGCAAAAGAGAAAATTGGCCCAGTTAACGAACAATGGAGGACTGAACTTTTGCAGCAAGTGTTCTCTGAAGCTGATCCAAGATAGCTTCTTGAGTATTTAACCCCGCTCTGACCTTATAACTTGCTTGACCATTGCTACGGAATTTTCACACTGTAGCTCGTCCTTTCACCCCACCAACTGAATCGCGCTTTCACGTACATGAAGATGCATCAATCAATTCACTGTGTGATTGTTGCGGCGTAGAACTTATGTGAGGATTTCCTAGTCAGACTTGGTGGTTGGTGCACTACATATATTCGAGTTGATTTCCGGTTTCAGATCTGCTGGTTTCACTGTTCAAAATTGCATTGTCATTACCATGTTTCGTTTGAGTTCGTGATGCTGGTTTCTCACTGTTCAAAGTTGCTTTCCTTCTGGTGCCTCAGTTGTCGAGTATCAAATAGCGTTAGCCCCCTTGGGACAGATTGTGATTGTACAGATTCTGAATTATAGGAGAAACAGTTTTTGATTATGGAAGAATCGAGTCGGGCCGGTTACGCGTGGAGGTTTCAGATTGGGCCGGCGAGAATCGGCTGGCATCCGGATTCTAATTTTATATAGAGGGCAGCTTCTGATTGTGGGAGAAGCTGTTCAGAATTCTTCTGTTCCGCAAACAATCCGTTTTTTTTTTTAAAAAAAAGCAGAAGCTGTCCCGAACGGAGCCTTAATCTCGAGAGGGAGAGTTATCCAGAATTTGATAATCATTAGTTTAATAAAAAAAAGATCCTTTTTGGCGGTGATAAAGGCCTAAATAGAATTATGCTCTATTTGTTTAAGCTTAAGTTTTTTTAGCTTATAGTTTAAAGCCAGCTTTTGGGTTTAATAGTTTAAAAGCAATTGGCTTTTATACATAGTAGAGATGGGTAATTTTACTATAACTTCAGTGGTATTAGTCTAAATCCAACCCTCAATAAGCCAAAAAAACACATCTCCAATGGCTTTTGGCTTTTAGTTATATAAAAACTAATGACTTTTAAAAAAACCCATATAAAAAACCACACATTTATTTATGCTTTAGCTTTTTGGCTTTTAAGCCAATCAAAAAGCCGCCCAAACAAATTTAATCTAGTGCTAAGGTGATATCATTACCCTCAACACTGTTATCCTACGTTTTTATGGTAGTGGTACTACTAATCATGTGAAGCTAGAGAACCATATCTTGCTTTTGATCTTCAATGGACGAATCTATTCCTGCTGAAGTACCAGTGCCCTCGACCAATCTAATTGAAGCATCACTTCTAGACTATATGTTTGGTAAGGTTCTGTACTACCATGATGCCTAAATTTGTTTACTACCCAAGGTCACCAGTCCTTGATTATTAGGATAACGTCGAAGTGGAGTGAACTCAGACATGTTTATCTTGCACGAATAGATCATATTCAAAAATCAGAGTCAAAAGTAGATTAGAGGCCATATGGAACTCGAGACGAATTGCTTCGTCGTCTTGTGCTTGGGGGGATCGCCTGGCCCCAGCACCATCGAACCAACCACCGCCCAGACCGTATATATTTTCCGGCCAACCAACCGAATTCGCCTCCGCTTTTGCGGCGGACGTGACCGGCGACTTTCCGAGTCACCGCTCGCAACTTTCGCGTCGGAGAACAGATCTGCGCTCCCCCTTTGCTCAACTTTTGCGTCGGAAGACCACTACTACTGCTGTGTGCCTGCTTTTTCTCCCGCAGATGGCGAAGCAGCAGCGAAGCGTTGCGTCGGAAGTCCTCGCAGCTGATGGCTACGTATGGAACACACACATAATTCGCCCGCGTGGAAGTGGAAACTGGCTGGTGCTTTAATTTCTAGCATTTGACTCGTGCGCACCCTTGGGAATTGGAGGATGCGTACGTGCGTGATCGCGCGCTACCGTTTCCCACTGATTGGAAGCACTCTCGATCGCGCCGCGTACCGATGGATTGGTAGCGGGACTCTGTGCTGAAATGGTAAAAAACTGCTGACGAAGTCGGCACGCTGATCAGCTTGCATGTGCATATCATTCCATGAGTATTGCTTCCATCCTAGTGGCAGTGTACTTGTCTCCGTGAATGAGCAACGGGCTGCTTTAGTGTTGGTAAGGTTCTGGTCCGTATGCCAATGAGGTATGAAAGTGACGTATCGAAAATTCAATTTAAGAGATCGGAGTGGTGTATCTGAAATTCAAGGAGTGGCCTATCTTACATATTCCATTCTCGCACGGTCATGGCTCGGGAGTCAGGACAATCCAATCTAGATCTAGGGTCCCTTTGCTTAGCAGAATTCCAAAATCGCGGGAATAGAAAAAAAACATAGAAATAAAATAGGCATACAGGTAGAAACACAGGTGATTAATAAATGCAGAAATATGCTAGGACTAGGTGTTTGATTATAGGAACAGGAAGAACTGAGGAATTTTAGAGTGCATAGAATTATCGTTGCTTTTAGTATAAACATGAGAGACTATTACACTGATTTAACCAATAGCATATATAATAATCTTCATTTGTTGGCCACTTACAGGTGGCCCCAACAAACCAATCTTAATTTCTTATCCCCGTCCCATCCCTATCGTTCTATCCCCACCCCACCCCAAGCGAACAGCATCAGAGCAAACAAGGGCGAAACCGGCGGCGGGAGCAAGGGATCAAAGGCCGGTGGTGCCTGCTAGGGCTGCGGCGGAGGAGACGGCGGGAGCGGCGCCGGCGGCGCCAGATCGGGCAGCAGCGGCAGGAGCGAGGGCGAAGGTGGGCGGTGCCAGCTGGGGCGGCGACAGCGGGAGCGAGGGGGCGAATGCCGGCGACGCCAGATTGAGCTCGTGGTAGTGCTCACCGGCAGATGTAAAGCGACGGCAGCAGCGTCCACGTGAGCATTGTGATGTTGTGGAGGCTCTGGTGATGGCAACGAATCTGGATCCCGCTCCAGCGAAGGGGCTACACGGCGGTCGTGAAGGCAGCTCCAGCTCCGGTAATCCGTCTCTCTCTCTCTCTCTCTCTCTCTCTCTCTCGTGCGCGCGCTTTCGCATCGGAAAAATTCCATCCAGTCCGACTGTGTTTTTTCCGTGCGAAATTCATCCGGAATCACATGGAATGAACAGTAATCCTTTGGAATTTGGTTGCCCTTTTCAAATCAAAGGGCTGTACAGTGTTCATTCCACAGGATTCTGAAATCCTACGTTTTTCCTGCATAAATCCTATGAATCAAAGAGGGCCTTACAACAAAAATTGCACCTCATGCTGTTTGCAGTTGCAGAAATTTGCAAAGGTGTCGACCACAACTTCAGAGGACAAACTATGGATTCACTATAAACCCATATGTGATCTTCCTCATGAAGGCAAGCACCTAACAGGGGGAGTACTTTGACTGAGAAATTTTAACAGAGGTTTTATCCACTTTCCCTTCTATGCTTAAATACAAGGGACAAATGGGTAAGCTGCATCCACAGCTACAAGCACCAATACCGAACGAACTTACACTCTTGGGAAACTAATTAAGAGACTACACACTTCATGAGTGCACTGCTTAATGCTGAATGAAGCACCCAATTGCTAGATGTACAAATCAAGCAGAAAATGACAGAAACAGAGAGGAAAAGGAGTAAAGAAAGCTAATTATTCACAGCGTGCTATTGCTCCAGCTGCGGTTGATGCCTTTCCAAGTCTTCCATTTCCACGGCGTCGTCGCCCTGCGGCCTCCGTGCCGACGGCCTCTCCCTGCTCAGTATCTTCCTCAGCGACGCGCCGAGCCACCGCGCCGGCGCCGAGGTGCCCGCCTCCTTCTCCACGTCCTGCTTCTCCTGCACCCACCCTGCCGCGGTTGGCGGCGGTGGCGGATCCACCCCGGCGCGGCAGACCGGGCACGACGAGCTGGACGCGAGCCACTTGTCGACGCAGGAGACGTGGAACACGTGGCGGCAGGCGGGCAGCACGCGCGCTGCGTCGCCCTCGTGCATGGCGCCGAGGCAGATGGCGCACTCGCTGCAGCCCGCCTCTCCCACGTTCCCGTACGCCGAGGTCGGCAGCGCCGCGATGGCCGACGGCTCCAGCCCGCCCTTCGGAGCGGCGGCCGCCGAGTCGGCTGCTGTGGTCGGCAGCACGGCCGCGGAGGCCGCGCGCCGGCGGTTCCGGCGACGGACGTGGCAGATGTAGAGGTGCAGGAAGAGGGCGAGGCCGAGCACGGACACGAACGCGGCGACGGCGGTGGCGACGAGGCGCACGTTGCGGCTCGGCCCGGCCGACGGGCTCCTCTCCCCCCCGCCGAACCACGCGGACCCTGGGTCGTTCACGTTCCCCGACATGGCCGGCTCGGCTCGGTGGATAATTCGATACACACGCGCGCTCCTCTCCTCGGCGTGCTGGTTGGTGAGAAGGTGCCGTTTGGGCGTGCTTAGCTATTTGTTTGGCCTTATAAGCTAAGCAGCTGCGCGCTAATGATCATTTGGGAAGGTTTAGCTAGTGGTTTGCTTAGTTTTAAGGTGTAGGTGGAAAGAAAGACGAGTTAGTTTCCCTTTAAATCGTGAGAGATGGGGAGATTGTCGTATGCTATATATATCAATACTCTGTTTTTCTTAGAGGAGAGGGAGAACGGAAAAATACAGATTGTATTTCTTTTATATACTAGTCAAGTGTCCGTGCGTTACAACAAAAACAATTTTTTTAACAAAATAATCAAATCATATCTCATTTTTTAAAAAAAAATTGCACTCCGGAGTTAACACGGAGAGGGAGAGTGAGTAATGCTTGGCCAGGGAGCGGATGTGGCCGTAAAGAGAGATATACGATTAATTTATTTTTTTATCCTACAATTTATATATCGGTACGTGTTTTTTTAAAGAAAAAAGGAAAAACGGACGATCATCTGCTACTCATATTTATACAGTAGTAAAGATTTTTCCAAAATAGTTTTAAGACGTGAGCGTGCTTACCTATTGTTTGGCCTTATAAGCTAAGAAGCTGCGCACTAATGATCGATTTGGGAGGGTTTAGCTAGTGGTTTGTTTAGTTTTACATGTGCGTTGCAACATAAATACATTTTTTAACTAAATAATTAAATTATATTATATATTTAAAAGAATAAAATTATACTCTTGTGTTGAGAAGAAGATAATTTCGTGACAAGGGGAGCGGGTGTAGCAGAATAAAAAATGAGTTGGTTTCCTTTTAAATCGTGAGAGATGGGTAGAGTGTCACATGCTATATATGGTATGTTGTTTTTTTTAGAGAGGAGAGAGAGAACGGACAAATACAGATCATATTTCTTTTATATACTAGTCAAGTGCCTATGCGTTGCAACGGAAATAAATTTTTTTAACAAAATAATCAAATCATGTCTCATCTTTAAAAAGGAAATTGCACTCTTGAGTTGGCACGGAGAGGGAGAGTGAGTAATGCCTAGCTAGGGGAGCGGATGTGGCATAAAGGGAGATATACAGTTGATTTATTTTTTATCCTACAATTTATGTATCGGTACGTTGTTTTTTAGAGAGAAAAAGGAAGAACGGACGCATCAGATACTCGTATTTATACAGTAGTAAAGATTTTCTAAAATATTTTTCAGACGTGGGTGTGCTTAGTTATAGTTTGGCCTTATAAACTATGCAGCTGCACGCTAATGATCGATTTGGGAGCGTTCAGCTAGGGGTTTGTTTAGTTTTACGAGTGCGTTGCAACAAAAATATATTTTAAATTAAATAATTAAATTATAGTATATATTTACAAAAATAAAATTACACTTTTGTGTTGCCACATAGAGTGAGAAGTGGATAATGTTCTGACAAGGAGAGTGAGTGCAGTGGAAAGAAAGGTGAGTTGGTTTCCTTTTAAATTGTGAGAGATGGAGAGTGTGTCACATGCTATATATCGGTACGTTGTTCTTCTTAGAGAGAGGAGAGAGAACGGACAAACACAAATCATATTTCTCTTATATGCTAGTCAAGTGCATATATGTTGCAACGGAAATAAATTTTTAACAAAATAGTCAAATCATGTCTCGTGTTTAAAAAACAAATTGCACTCTTGAGTTGGCACGGGAAGAGAGAGCGAGTAATGCTGGCCAGGAGAGTGTATGTGGATGTAAAGAAAGATATATGATTGATTTCTTTTTTTATCCTATAATTCATATATCAGTATACTGTTTTTCTCATGGAATAGAGAAAGATCGTATTTATACAGTAGTAAAGATTTTTCCAAAGATGGTTGTCAGACGTGGGCGTTCGCGCGCTGTGCAGCGCGGCCAGTGAGCAGCGGACGGAGTGCCCGATTCGGATGTCTGTCAAGTCGTGTGCGGTGAAGTCACGGCACGTTGGTGGAAAGCGGTGCCCGTATTTGAGATTCCGACGTGGCCATTCGCGCCCGTTCCCCAGACGAGATGTGACGGGAGGGCGATGCGAATCGCGGCGAAACACGTCGATTCGGTGCGGCTTCTTTTGAGTTTCCGAGCAGGCGTACGTCTATGGAGCCAGTTGTTTGTATACCTTCGCGCCTGGAGCCGTACGTCTATGGAGGCAGGCAGACGGGCAGTTATGGATCAACTCTGGCCGCAGAATTACGAAACTTGGCCGTCCGGCCGCGTCATGGGCAGAGACGATGAGGACGATTTCAGCGAATTGTATTCTTTGTTGTTTGGTGATGAGTTATCCTACGGGAAAATTCCAGCTAGTCCGACTGGATGTTTTTTCCTGCGAAATTCATCCGGAATCACAGGGAACGAACAGTAATCCTTTGGAATTTGGTTGCCCTTTTCCTTTGAATCAAAGGGCTGCATAGTGTCCATTCCACAGGATTCTGAAATCCTACGTTTTTCCTGCATAAATCCTTTAAAATCAAAGAGGGGCTTACAACAAAAATTGCACCTCATGCAGTTTGCAGTGTAAACCCAACTTCAGAGAACAAGCTATGGATTCACTGTAAACCCATATGTGATCTTCCTCATGAAAACAAGCACCGAACAGGGGGAGTACTTTGCCTGAGAAATTTTAACAGAGGTTTTATCCACTGTCCCTTCTGTGCTCAAATACGAGGGACAAGCTGCATCCACAGCTACAAGCACCAATACCAAACTAAGAACTTAGAAAAATAATTAAGAGATTACGCACTTCATGAGTGCACTGCTTAATGCTGAATGAAGCACCCAAATGCTAGATGTACAAATCAAGTAGAAAATGACAGAAACAGAGAGGAAAAGGAGTAAAGAAAGCTAATTATTCACAGCATGCTATTGCTGCAGCCGCGGTTGCTGCCTTCCAAGTCTTCCATATCCACGGCGTCGTCGCCCTGCGGCCTCCGTGCCGACGGCCTCTCCCTGCTCAATATCTTCATCAGCGACGCGCCGAGCCCCCGCGCCGGCGCCGAGCATCCCGCCGCCTCCTTCTCCACGTCCTGTGAAATAACCTCAAAATTCAAAACAATTTCAAATTTGAGTTTGGATTAGTCTCTAATTGCATTTTATGATTTTTTCTGAATTTTTCGGATTTTATTTGAATTTATTCGGTTAAATTACGAGTTCTTTCCATTTTCGGAAAGTTTCGCCGTAAGGGCGCTTTCCCTTCTCGGCGAATACGCCTTCCCCGCTCGCCTGCGCCCCGCGCGCGTTGCCGCTTCCCGCTTTCGCCCACGCCCGCTCGCGAACTCCGCTCGCCGCCGGCCAAGACAAAGGCATCGCGCGCATCGTATCTTCCCACGCTAACTCGCCATGGCGAGCACGCCCGCCGCCGTGACTCGCTGCCCATCGCCGCTTTAGCCGTAGGGCACTCCTCGCCCGCCGCTTACTCGCGCTGCCGCCGCTTCGAGCCCGCGACGCTGCCCGCCCGCTGCCAGCCGCCGAATCTCGTGTAATCATCAAGCCGACGACCACCGCCGCCGCTTGCCGCCACCGCCTTCGCCCTTCGCCGCTTAGGCCCGTAGGGCACTCCACTGCCGCCGCTAGCGCACGCGCCAAGATCAGCCCTCGCTGCCCCGCCCTGCCGCCACGCCGTCTCGTCGCCATGATGAAGCCAACAAATTCCCGAGCTCACGGCTATTTAAACCCGACCGCCGCCATTTATGGCTTCCCAAGCTCGTCTCCACCCTCTCTCGAATCCCTCTCTCACTCGCACTCCGTACCCTCCTCAGGCCCCTCGACGAGCGTCTCCTCCACTCCGGCTACACACCGCCTCCAGCTCATTCCGCCGCTCGCTCTTCCGTGCGCGTTTGAGGTATGGGGTCAACTCCTCTCTTTTCCCAAGGACCCGAGAGCTCCTTGCCCTAATTTATGCGTTTTCCTCGTCTCTCGCTCTCCGTCGGCCTCCGCCGCCACACCGCCCGCCCGGCCACGCCCTCGAAGTCATCGCCAAGGGGCCCCACCGCCACCGCCAAAGAACGCCCCACTCCATCGCCTAAGCGGGCCCACTCGCCACCCGCTCTCCTCTCTCTCTCTTCGCCGCCCAAGATGTCACATCTGGCCGTGAAGTTGGGCCTACTAATGGCCATCTCTCGTGCGTTTGGTTCGTGGGCCAAAAACAATTTGGCACGGCCCAAAGGAACAGTAACCATTTTCTATTTTCTTTTCGGATTTTAATTCCAGAAATCCGTTTTAATTTATTTTAATATCCAAAAATATCCCAAAAATACCCGAAAGTCCAAAAATGCCCAAAAATACATATTCCGAACCGTTTCGAGCCACTGAGTCCAAAAACGACCTCCGTTCCGCCAAACCAAGTTCCAAAAATTCCCAAAATGCCCTCCGACCTATTTCCGGCTCATTTTCTCTCTCGGTTTTTTTTCTCTTTTCTTTTCTCTTCTTTCTTTTTGTGTTATTTATTGTTTATTGTTTATCTTATGGTTTTTATTTACGCTAGAGCCGACGATCGAAAGCGCACCAACTCCCGGAGCGCATACAGGAGCGAGAACGATCGAATCGGGCCGATCAACGTGGACGCCGAGTACGACTACGTCAACACTGAACTAGGGAACCCCTCCGCCCCGCAAGGCAAGCCATACTCCATTGATCATGTTGAACCTAAGATTCCCTTAAAATAGTTCATAATTATTTTTCTACCGCATTATTTCCGAACTATATGTTGAAATATCGCAACGTTGGTATGTTTGAATGACATGATAGCTAGTTAATGCCAAAAAGGCTCATGGAACTTCCTTGACAAATATTAAATCCGAATAATCCTTTGTAACCCTAGAACATCACTATTGTCATTATTTGGCTAGGTATTCTATTACAGTTAATTAGACCATTTTAAAAGGAAACATAAAATGTCGATATTGTTGGAATGTTTATGAAATGTTGCGGTCCGGGGGACAGTATTGGGCTAACTACCGGATGGGTGTTAGTCTGATCCCCGGCCGAGGACTGATACCAAGGTATGGATGGATGATGGTACTGCGGATACCAGGGGATGTGGAATGTAATGGTTTGGTCTATGACAAGTAAGGACTTACAACCTTGGGCAAAAGTAAATAACTTAAGAAATCGTTCAACCACAGGTTGGGCCGGTCAACTTCGTTGGCTTGACTCAACGTAGCTCGGTATATTGTACTTTCCCCGGAATACCTATAGGGGCAGGGTTACCTTCCCGGTATGGGAGATGGTCCGCAGTTATGGGGGTGAAACGAAAGTGTGCACGAGGAAACTGTGGCATTTCGGGTTCACAACGGTAGGTGTCCACGAAGAACGGGATCGCGAACTTCACTCTGGCCAGTGAGGACCCCGGGTTATCGTGGACCGAAACTCTACCGGATAGGGGCTAAAGGGGAAAGATTCAACGAAAAGCTATGATAACATCGATCCGGCCGCATGCATGAAAGTTGCATGTTAATCGCGTGGCATAACGATCATGGAATCTTGTGGGTAAAGCTGAACACCTCTGCAGAGTGTATTAAATGGTATTCGAATACGCCGTGCTTAGGTAAATGAAGCCGAGTTAAAATGGGGTGAATCCCGAACCTAAGCTCAAGTAGATCTTTGAATGAACAAGTGTGGAAGTATATAACTTTGGAAACCCCCTGTTTATTATTATGATTATGGTTTATGTTTCAAATGAAATGTCAAATCTTATGAAAACTTGCATACACAAATGAGACATATGGCTATCCTTGTTATCCGTTGCATATAATAATCAGGATTTACTGTGTGGCTTGTTGAGTACGTTGTAGTACTCACCCTTGCTTAATTAACCCATTTTAGAGTATCAAGATGTTGGTGACTTCCAAGAGATCGTAGACGGCGATACAGTGTGGTTCTAGTCTCAGTCTTCGCTCGACTCGCCTGTGGAGTTTCGCTTTTGCGCTGTTGTCTTTTGTGATGTAATATATACTTTGAAGCTCGCCGCTTCCTGAGAAAACTCTGGCCGATAGGCCTTATGTGATGTAAAAACAGTTGAATCATTTGTTTGCGGGTAATGAACGACTTGGTTTCCGGTGACTAATCTTCCTGGGTAGTCATTTCGGGATTTAAACGCACCCCTGAAAAGGCGGTCCGTCACAAGTGGTATCAGAGCCTAAGTTGACCGTAGATTGAGACCTAGATTGGCTTAAGGATCTTTTACAGAAAATTAATTTATCGTATAAACAAAATGAGTTGTGAAAAATATAAGTATTATTGCTGTCCTCTTCTACCTCTTTCTATCTCAACCCTCTTAGTATTCTTAATTCCGGTTTTGTTTTAATATTTTTCCATTTCTTAACTCACACAAATTTCGCGTTGACCGCAGATGGTTCACCATGCTTATCCGGACCCGGCTATTTTCGGTAGTTGGGCGGAACTACTCTGGAGGATGATGCGCCTGAGCAACAGATGAGCACCGCCCCGTGTTCCACACTCAAGAGATGCTTCGAGATGACCTACGTTGCCAGTGGATGGCGTGGGTCGAGCTGCCACCCCTACCACTCCGCCCAAGTGTTCCTCGACGATTCGAAGGAAAGCGACTCTACGAGTCCGCGGCAATCCAGGATGCCGCTCGCCAAAGCCGCCCACTATCTCCTAACCACTACGAGAGAGAACTGGATGACACCCAGTTCCAGCTAGTTCCCCAACTGTGTGACGGAAGCATTGGCATCTCCTTCCCTATGGATGAAGCAGACCCAAGGATTGAAGAGACCTCTGACTACATATTGCTGATGGAGCGCGAATACAACCGCGTCCTCCGGGAGAACAGAGTCCAGCACGATCACCTTCATCAAATGTGGGATCTGGTCGACCAACAGCACAACGATGTGGTCCAACTCCAGGGCCAAGTACAGCAGCTGATGAACCAGATAATGGAGATCGACCTTGTGCAGCAGCCGGTGGCGCCCCCAGAAGAAGAACCCTCGGTGGACGGACCATCGATGATTATCGACGAACCGCCGCCCCCAGACGTCGATATGGAGGAAGACCCCGAGGAACGCATCTTCTACGGCCCCAACGAAGGATGGACCCCATGAGCTGCCAAGATCGTTAGGAGTTGATGCCACCCCCTATTTATGTAATAGATCTAAGTGTTTTTGGTATTGTATTATTGGTGGTACCCTACCTTGAATGGTATGGTGTACAACCTTTGGCTTGTAACAAACTATGATCCCCCGTCGTACTTTAATTTTATTAATATATCGGGATTAGCCCTATCTTGTTCAAAATATTCTCCCGCCCTTTTCATCTAAGCCCTCATCTATTCGTTCTAGCCTTATCTAGAAATCTTAACTCCCACTTACCTTTCACTTTCGTTAAAACCCTGCTGCAGATCGAAAGGAAGTTGAATACAACCGAGTCAACCATGGTGAGACCCAATCTGAGAGGAAACAACAGCGAGGAGGGTAACTCCAACGCTGAACAGATCAGCTTGGCCCAAATAATGGCGATGATGGAACGGAATCGATACGAAGCTGAAAGACATCAAACACAGCTCATGGAAAGAGTTCTGGAGCAGCTAACCGCAAGACCACAAGGGCCCCCTCAAGGAAACCACAACATGCAAGAAGCCCACATTGGAGGGACGAAATGGTCAGATTTCCGTAAGGCCCGACCTCCTATCTTCTCGACACCAACCGAACCATTAGCGGTAGATGGTAGCTCCGGGACATAAAGAGGAAGCTGGATACCATTCAATGCTCGGATAAGGAACAAGTGTTGTTTGCCTCGCACCAACTTCAAGGACAAGCCGCGTCTTGGTGGATGAACTATCAAGCCACCAAGAACGACCAAGAGATCCCATGGACCGAATTCGAAGAAGCATTCCGCAAGGCTCACATTCCTACCGGACTAATGGCCTCAAAAAGAAGAGAATTCCTAGCCCTCCGACAGGGAGGAAGAACTGTCATGGAATATCTCCAACATTTCAACCAACTTTCCCGCTATGCACCAAATGAGGTAGACTCTGAAGCGAAAAAAATGGAAAGATTTTCTGAAGGATTGCAAAAGAACTTGAAATTCCATATCGCTGCCCTAGAGTTCAGGGACTTGTCAACAATGGTCGACAAGATAATGATGATAGAGGAAGCCAGGAATGATTTAGAAGACACCCGAAAGAGAAGAGCCCAGCAAATGAGGTTTCCGACCACCAACCAACCCAGAGGAAGAGCCCCAGCGCCAATACCCGGATTTCTGCTAAGCGGCAAGCGTTAGGAGGATTCCGGCGATTACTGCTCAAAGCCACCAAGAATAGTGAAATGCTTTAAGTGTGGAGGAAACCATTATTCCAACAATCGCACTAAGAAGATCGCAGGTGTTACCATCGTGGGCGGGAAGGACACTTCAAACAAAAGCGCCCAGGAAGAACCCACCAATCAAGTGGCCAAATCCCAAGCGTCGGCCTTGTAAACTGTCACCGACAGCTTCACCGACCGCCACCACAACAACAAGGAATGTTACAAGGAAGGGCACCTCCGAGAGGCGAAGGAAGCTCCAACAACTCCCGCAATTTTCAAGGAAGGATCAACCATATGACGCCGAGGACGCCGGCGACTACCGACGTGATCATCGGTAAATTTGCAATTCAATCTCAGCCGGCTTTGGTTTTATTTGATCCTGGAGCAACTCACTCGTTCATTTCAATGACTTTCGTTTGCAAGAATGGTTTTTCTTATTCTCCGTTACCAAGCCCTTGCGCGTTTCAAACGCCGGGCAATAGATTAATGGCTCGATATAAGAGCCAGAAGTTAGAATTAGTGCTACAAGGGGTTAAGTTTACTATTGAGCTGTTACTACTGGAAATGAACGGACTGGACGTCATCCTAGGGATGGATTGGCTGTCCAAACATAAAGCAACCTTAAACTGTGAAAGGAAGCTAGTAACAGTTGTCAACGACAAAGGACAACGAGTAACCATAAGGACCGACCCTAAGCTAGTAAAAGACAATGGAAGCAGTCTCAGTACCATGACCCTAGCATTAGACCAAGTGCCCATAGTTCAGGAATACCCGGATGTTTTTCCAGAGGAATTACCAGGAAGGCCACCAGACAGAGACATAGAGCTGGAAATACAACTGATCCCCGGAACCGCACCATTAACCAAGCGCCAGTATCAAATGGCACCTGCGGAATTGAAAGAACTTAAGAAACAGTTGGACGAGTTATTAGAGAAGGAGTTTATCCGACCAAGTATCTCACCTTGGGCTTCGCCTGTTCTATTCGTAAGGAAAAAGGACGGAAGTGCAAGACTCTGCGTGGATTACAGGGCATTGAATGCCGTAACCATCAAGAACAAGTACCCGTTGCCGCGAATAGACGAACTATTTGATCAACTCAAGGGAGCTCAAGTTTTCTCCAAAATAGATCTGAGAACAGGATACCACCAATTGAAGGTGAGGAAACAAGATAGAGAAAAGACGGCATTTACTACCCGATATGGATTATATGAGTTTTCGGTAGTTCCGTTTGGGCTCACAAACGCCCCTGCCTATTTTATGAACTTGATGAACAAAGTATGTATGGAATTTTTGGATCAGTTCGTCGTAGTATTCATAGACGACATACTGGTGTATTCAAAAGATGAACACGAGCACGCTAAGCATTTACACCAGCTATTACAAAAACTTAGGGAACATCAGTTATACGCCAAGTTCTCTAAATGTGACTTTTGGAAGAATGAGATCGCATTTCTGGGGCATATTGTCACCAAGGACGGAGTCAAAGTGGATCCAACGAAGGTAGAAGCAGTCAAGGAATGGAAACAAATGACATCGCGATGTGAAGTCGAGCTTTCTCGGACTAGCAGGATACTATAGGAGATTCATTGAAGGATTCTCAAAGATTGCAAAACCCCTGACACACCTACTCAAGAAGGATAGCCCGTACAAATGGACTGAGAAATGCGAGGCAAGTTTCCAGGAATTAAAGACAAGACTAACATCAGCCCCAGTACTCATATTACCCGACACAAGTAAGGATTTCCAGATATATTGTGACGCATCAAAACAAGGATTAGGTTGCGTATTGATGCAAGATGGAAGGGTAGTTGCGTATGCTTCTCGACAATTAAGACCACATGAGGAGAATTATCCAACTCATGACATGGAATTAGCTTGATGAGTACATGCACTAAAGATCTGGAGACATTACCTATTGGGAAATCACTGTGATGTATTTACGGATCACAAGAGTTTGAAATATGTGTTCACTCAACCAAATCTGAATATCCGGCAAAGAAGATGGTTGGAAATGATCAATGATTACGACTTGGAGATACAATACCATCCTGGAAAGGCTAACGTGGTAGCAGACGCACTCAGTAGGAAATCTTGTCACCACATAGCCAAGACCACAGACATCTCACAAAGATTTGCAATTTGAAATGGAACGATCGAATCTTCAGATAGTTGAGAAAGGATATTTAGCCTCCATTACAATCCAGTCAGATCTGCTCGGTCAAATCAAAACAGCTCAAGAAGAGGACGAAGAAATCCAGCGATACCGTAAGGAAATGAATGAAAAAGGCCCGTCAGAATTCTCGGAAGATGGACAAGGCATAGTACGATTCCGTAATCGTGTATGTGTTCCTAATAATAAAGATATAAGAGGATTGATTTTGACAGAGGCTCACTCATCCCAACTCACCATACACCCGGGCAGTACAAAGATGTACAATGATTTAAAAGGTGAATATTGGTGGAAAGGCATGAAGAAAGAGATAGCCGAGCACGTACTGTGTTGTGACGTGTGCCGTAAAGTTAAGATTGAGCATCAGAAGACCGCTGGAATGTTACAACCTCTACCGATCCCTGAATGGAAGTGGGATGAAATCGGAATGGATTTTATTACAGGACTACCCAAAGCACAACAAGGTTTTGATTCCATATGGGTAATAATTGACAGACTAACTAAAGTAGCACATTTCATACCAGTCAAGCAGACCTATGGCAAGGATAAACTAGCAGAGCTATACCTGACCCAGATAGTTAGATTACATGGGATTCCCAAAAAGATTGTGTCAGATCGAGGAGCCCAGTTCACATCAAAATTCTGGAAGAGTCTACATGAAGCCATGGGGACAGACCTGAATTTCAGTACAGCATATCACCCACATCGATGGATGCATGTAAAGAGTTAACCAGATATTGGAAGATATGTTAAGAGCTTGTGCGTTGACCTATGGAGCATCTTGGGTCACTTGTTTACCATTTGCAGAATTTTCTTACAATAATAGTTATCAGGCCAGTCTACAAATGGCACCGTTTGAAGCGCTTTACGGAAGAAAGTGCAGAACCCCTTTGAATTGGACTGAAGTGGGAGAAAATCAATTATTAGGGCCACAGATTGTGCAGGATGCAGAAGCTCATGTAAGGATCATCAGAGAAAATTTAAAGATAGCACAAGGACGACAAAAGAACTATGCTGACACAAGAAGAAAGGACATCAGTTACCAAGTCGGAGATTTTGTTTATTTGAAAGTAACCCCATTCAAGCCCGTGCATAGATTTCAGATCAAGGGAAAATTGGCACCAAGATATGTCGGACCATACAAGATCATAGGCCGAATTGGAGAAGTAGCCTACAAACTACAGTTGAGTCCTGAGTTGTCACGAGTACACAATGTATTCCACGTATCACAATTGAGAAAATGTCTTCGACAACCCACAGAGCAAATACCGTTAGAAGAAATCGACTTACAGAATGATCTGACCTATACAGAGGAACCAGTCCGGATTATTGAGACAATTGAAAGGAAACTTCGAAATAAAGATGTCAGAGTATGCCGAGTACTGTGGAAGAATCACACGCTCACGGAAACCACATGGGAAAAGGAGTCGGAATTGCAGCAGGATTTTCCCAACCTCTTTCCCAGGTAAGTAAATCTCGGGGACGAGATTTATTTTAAGGGGGGTAGGTTGAAATAACCTCAAAATTCAAAACAATTTCAAATTTGAGTTTGGATTAGTCTCTAATTGCATTTTATGATTTTTTCTGAATTTTTCGGATTTTATTTGAATTTATTCGGTTAAATTACGAGTTCTTTCCATTTTCGGAAAGTTTCGCCGTAAGGGCGCTTTCCCTTCTCGGCGAATACGCCTTCCCCGCTCGCCTGCGCCCCGCGCGCGTTGCCGCTTCCCGCTTTCGCCCACGCCCGCTCGCGAACCCGCCTCCGCCTCGCCTGGCCGGCTTCCAAGACGTGCGCGCGCGTGCATCTTCCCCACGCCAACTCTGCCATGGCAGAGCACGCCCCGCCGCCCGTGACCCCGCCGTCCCATCGCCGCCCCTAGCCGTAGGGCACTCCTCGTCCGCCGCCTACTCGCGCCGCTGCCCTGCCCCGAGCCCCGCGACGCTGCCGTCCAGTTCCGTCGCCGCAGCCCTGCTCGAATCCCCGTTGCAATCATCAAGCCGACGACCACCGCCGCCTGCTTGCGCTGCCACCGCCCCGTCCCTTCGCCGCCTAGGCCCGTAGGGCACTCCACCCCGTCGCCGCGCTAGCGCACGCGCCCGCACTGAGCCCTGCGCCGTCCCGTCCCGTCGCCACGCCGTCTCCGTCGCCATGATGAAGCCAACAAATTCCCCGAGCTCGCCGGCTATTTAAACCCGAATCGGCCGCCATTTATGGCTTCCCAAGCTCGTCTCCACCCCCTCTCTCGAATCCCCTCTCTCACTCGCACTCCCGTACCCTCCTGTGCCCCCTCGACGAGCGTCTCCCTCCACTCCGGCTACACACCGCCTCCAGCTCATTCCGCCGCCGCTCGGCTCTTCCCGTGCCGCGTTTGAGGTATGGGGTCAACTCCCCTCTCTTTTCCCCAAGGACCCGAGAGCTCCCTTGCCCTAATTTGCGTTTTCCCCGTCGTCTCCCTCGCCTCCGGCGTCCCGCTCGGCCTCACACCGCCCGCTCCGGCCACGCCCTCCCCCGAGTCACTGCCAAGGGGCCCCACCTGCCAGCCGCCAGCAAACGCCCCACCCACTGCCAAGCGGGCCCACTCGCCAGCCCCGCTCCCTCTCTCCCTCTCTCTGCCGCCGGGCCCGCATGTCAGTGCGGCCTGGCCGTGAAGTTGGGCCGGCCCAATGGCCATCTCCCGCGCGCGTTTGGTTCGTGGGCCAAAAACAATTTGGCACGGCCCAAAGGAACAGTAACCATTTTCTATTTTCTTTTCGGATTTTAATTCCAGAAATCCGTTTTAATTTATTTTAATATCCAAAAATATCCCAAAAATACCCGAAAGTCCAAAAATGCCCAAAAATACATATTCCGAACCGTTTCGAGCCACTGAGTCCAAAAACGACCTCCGTTCCGCCAAACCAAGTTCCAAAAATTCCCAAAATGCCCTCCGACCTATTTCCGGCTCATTTTCTCTCTCGGTTTTTTTTCTCTTTTCTTTTCTCTTCTTTCTTTTTGTGTTATTTATTGTTTATTGTTTATCTTATGGTTTTTATTTACGCTAGAGCCGACGACCGAGCAGTACCAACTCCCGGAGCAGACACAGGAGCAGGAACAGTACTGGGAATCGGAGCCGGATCAACGTGACGCCGAGTACGACTACGTCAACACTGAACTAGGGAACCCCTCCGCCCCGCAAGGCAAGCCATACTCCATTGATCATGTTGAACCTAAGATTCCCTTAAAATAGTTCATAATTATTTTTCTACCGCATTATTTCCGAACTATATGTTGAAATATCGCAACGTTGGTATGTTTGAATGACATGATAGCTAGTTAATGCCAAAAAGGCTCATGGAACTTCCTTGACAAATATTAAATCCGAATAATCCTTTGTAACCCTAGAACATCACTATTGTCATTATTTGGCTAGGTATTCTATTACAGTTAATTAGACCATTTTAAAAGGAAACATAAAATGTCGATATTGTTGGAATGTTTATGAAATGTTGCGGTCCGGGGGACAGTATTGGGCTAACTACCGGATGGGTGTTAGTCTGATCCCCGGCCGAGGACTGATACCAAGGTATGGATGGATGATGGTACTGCGGATACCAGGGGATGTGGAATGTAATGGTTTGGTCTATGACAAGTAAGGACTTACAACCTTGGGCAAAAGTAAATAACTTAAGAAATCGTTCAACCACAAAGTTGGGCCGGTCAACTTCGTTGGCTTGACTCAACGTAGCTCGGTATATTGTACTTTCCCCGGAATACCTATAGGGGCAGGGTTACCTTCCCGGTATGGGAGATGGTCCGCAGTTATGGGGGTGGAACGAAAGTGTGCACGAGGAAACTGTGGCATTTCGGGTTCACAACGGTAGGTGTCCACAGTAAACGGGATCGCGAACTTCACTCTGGCCAGTGAGGACCCCGGGTTATCGTGGACCGAAACTCTACCGGATAGGGGCTAAAGGGGAAAGATTCAACGAAAAGCTATGATAACATCGATCCGGCCGCATGCATGAAAGTTGCATGTTAATCGCGTGGCATAACGATCATGGAATCTTGTGGGTAAAGCTGAACACCTCTGCAGAGTGTATTAAATGGTATTCGAATACGACGTGCTTCCGGTAAATGAAGCTGAGTTAAAATGGGGTGAATCCCGAACCTAAGCTCAAGTAGATCTTTGAATGAACAAGTGTGGAAGTATATAACTTTGGAAACCCCCTGTTTATTATTATGATTATGGTTTATGTTTCAAATGAAATGTCAAATCTTATGAAAACTTGCATACACAAATGAGACATATGGCTATCCTTGTTATCCGTTGCATATAATAATCAGGATTTACTGTGTGGCTTGTTGAGTACGTTGTAGTACTCACCCTTGCTTAATTAACCCATTTTAGAGTATCAAGATGTTGGTGACTTCCAAGAGATCGTAGACGGCGATCTGATGTGGTTCTAGTCTCGATCTTATTTCGACTACTTTGTGGAGTTTCGCTTTTCTTACCGTTGTCTTTTGTGATGTAATATATACTTTGAAGCTCGCCGCTTCCTGAGAAAACTCTGGCCGATAGGCCTTATGTGATGTAAAAACAGTTGAATCATTTGTTTGCGGGTAATGAACGACTTGGTTTCCGGTGACTAATCTTCCTGGGTAGTCATTTCGGGATTTAAACGCACCCCTGAAAAGGCGGTCCGTCACATCCTGCTTCTCCTGCACCAACCCTGCCGCGGTTGGCGGCGGATCGACCCCGGTGCGGCAGACCGGGCACGACGAGCTGGACGCGAGCCACTTGTCGACGCAGGAGACGTGGAACACGTGGCGGCAGGCGGGCAGCACGCGCACCGCGTCCCCCTCGTGCATGGCGCCGAGGCAGATGGTGCACTCGATGCAGCCCGCCTCTCCCACCTTCCCGTACGCTGCGGTCGGCAGCGCCGCGATGGCCGACGGCTCCAGCCCGCCCTTCGGAGCCGCGGCCGCCGAGTCGGCTGCTGTGGCAGGCAGCACGGCCGCGGAGGCCGCACGCCGGCGGTTCCGGCGACGGACGTGGCAGATGTAGAGGTGCAGGAAGAGGGCGAGGCCCAGTACGGACACGAACGCGGCGACGACGGTGGCGACGAGGCGCACGTTGCGGCTCGGCCCGGCCGCCGGGCTCCTCTCCCCCCCGCCGAACCACGCGAACCCTGGGTCGTTCACGTTCCTCGACATGGCCGGCTCGGCTCGGTGGATAATTCGGTGCACGCGCGCGCGCTCCTCTCCTCGGCGTGTTGGTTGGTGAGAAGGTGCGGTTTGGGCGTGCTTAGCTATTGTTTGGCCTTATAAGCTAAGCAGCCAAAGCAGCTGAGCGCTAATGATCGATTTGGGACGGTTTAGCTAGTGGTTTGTTTAGTCTTATCCGTGCTTTGGAGAAACATATTTTTAACCAAATAATTAAATCATACGATGTATTTAAAAAGTAAAATTACAATCTTATGTTGCCATGTAGAGTGAGAAATGGAGAATAGTCCGGTCAGAGGAGCTGGTGTAGACGGAAAGAAAGATGTAGTTGGTTTTCTTTTAAATTGCGAGAGATGAGGAGAGTGTCACATGCTATACATGGGTAGCTGTTTTTCTTAGAGAGAAGAGTGAGGACTGACGGACGAACACAGATCGTATTTCTTTTATATACTAGTTAAGTACCCATGTGTTACAACGGAAACAAAATTTTTAACCAAATAATCAAATTATGTCACGCTTTTACAAAAACAAATTATACTCTTGAGTTGCCATGGAGAGGGGGAGTTAGTAATGGCCTAGCCAGGAGAGCACATATAGGCGTAAAGAGAGAGATACAATTGATTTTTTTTATCCTACAATCTATATACCGGTATGCTGCTTTTCTTAATGAGAAGAGAAAGCACGAATGATCGCTAGCTAGTCATATTTATATATTAAGAAAGATTTCGCAATGATAGTTTTCAGATGTGGGTGTCACGCCTGGTGCAACGCAGCCAGTGAGCAGCGAACGGAGTGCCCGATTCGGATGTCTATTGTGGGCATCCGGAAGCGTGGGTCGGATCTTCACTTGCGCGTTGGACCAGAAGTCGCACCCATACTCCATTTAAGTGTATGCTCACTGTCCTCAACTAGTCCCGTGCATGGATGTGAATCAAATGGTCCTCACCCAAACAAATATGAATCATTAATTACCATCGTACACACTTACGCAACCAAGAAAGCTCCTACCACTTTCCGAAAACCATACCGGGATTTAGGTCAACCCATTCGAGCACAACACACGCCGTCCGTCTCACAACCTTAGTACCGCCCACACCCACCGAGGTATGTGCATCGCAATAGTTAAGGAACGACGGCTGCTCATGCTCGTGCGTCGATGGTTGAGAACAATTCCGAGTACCCGGATATGTGTCTTGTACTAGTTCCCAAGATCAACGCCTAGCACCCACATATCCCGCATTCAAGATGATTCATCACACATACACAGTTGTAAATGACATAAGAGTAGACTAGAAACTATTACATCTACTTATTATTAAATACCCAAGGCCGACCGGCCAAATATAATACACAAAGCGAAAAGAGCAGCGGAAGTAACACAAGTCCAAAAGAGGGATATCGGTGTGCCATCCATAACCCAAAAGGCAACCGACTGGGGAAAGCCCAGTTCATCCATCCGAGAAGTCGTTTGTCCCTGTTTCGTAGAAAGTACCATCAGGAACATCTTCGTTACCTTGTTCTAAACATTTTTAAATTGAGCAAACGATAAGTACACGTATGTACCCGCAAAACTTTAGTATATGGAAGTAATTATACATGCACGGCTATCTCAATGGAAGAAAGCTTTTACACTAGGTTCAATTTTCAGCATGAAGCAAATTTTATTTATAAGCATGCAATTTGATAAATAACGACAGTATTGAAAAGAGCATTTAATAAGAAACTACATACTGTAAGTAAAGCATAAATGTACAACATTTCATGACCCTCCATGGTCATGAATAAAGTAAATCATGGCCAAACCACCATACCAATAATCGACTCACCATACCACCATTTTCCAAAGCATTTGCAAAACCAAAACCAAGATACTATACTTGACATTATGTCTCAAGCTGCTCATGACCGTGAGCACGGCTAGTTAATTAGATTTAAATCTCTATAGAGAGTGTACACTTTACCCACATGACATATTCTAGCAATCATGTCAACCATGACACGCGATACACAAGTACTCGTTTTGCTAGACTATGATGAAACTTTTCGACTAGCTTGAGCCCAACCTTGCATTAGCCCGGTGTATGTCCACCCTTGTTATGGCGACAGAAATCACTCACTGTACATTTTAGTATTCTCGATGGTTTCACATCCCATCACTCTCGTTCTCCGCATAGCAAGGCATACTCGTTGTATCGGGTTGCTTTGGTCCTAACGCCTCGGTGAAGGGAGCACCCTCGAACGACACCAGTCCGTCGGTTCATCCACACTACTTCGGCCTACCAAATGTAAGGTTTAAATTCCAACTAATTTACTAAGTTAAGGCTATCACATAACTAGCACATGTGGTTGCACTATTTGACTCAGTTGATAGTATCAAGTTTGGTCCTTAGGTTGACTCAGGCGAGAATCTCTCCCTATCTACGTGCAAGTACATCCCTTGAACGGCACAAGTCTATCTCTTGTACCGTACAAGTATGTTCCTTGTACGGTACAAATCAATCCCTTGTACATCCAGTTATATCATAACTCGCTCGTGTCTAAATCATAACTTTTATTTTTATTTTTACCAACATATTAGTATCTTTTACTGTCATATCCAACCTTTTTAAATTTTAATAGTACTTAAGTCTATCATTCTACTCTTATCTAAAGCATGGCTAAGCATAAGCATTTAACATTCGATTATACCCATGTTTCATTTCACAGAATGATTGATCCTAGCCTAGGTTTCAACAAGGTTCTCATGTCAAAATGATTAAGGAAATCCCACAATTTAGGAATACAACTATCTTTTTCCACAACATAGCAACTTTGCGAAAATTACTCGCATGCATAATAGTTTGACAAAACAAAATAGACAACGTAAAACATGGGACCAATATGATCAAAGGAGGGTGCTTGCCTGTTTGCTCTTCTTCGAGGTTGTTCTCGGGAATGTAGTCGGGGTTGTTATCAACAGACTCCGAAACATTGTCAGCTATGCGTTCGAACGATAGGAACCGCGACAAAAGCAAATAACACGAATCAAATAGGGAAAAAAGAAATCATATGTAAATATCAAATTAAATCTCATCAAAAGAACATAGTGATTTCAGGAATTTCAAGTTATTACTTGCGTAGCAGTTTCCTTCGCACTTAGTTTAAGTAAGGCTCTTTTACGTTTGTACTACCTCCCATTCTTTCGACCTCAAGGAGCTAAATTTATGTATTTTAGTGTTTATATTTTTGAATTCAAGAAGCTAAGATTATTTGGATTAATGGAATTAAGACTTTAGTCAAGGTATTCGCATGAATAGTACTTAACCTTAAGTACAATTTGTACAAAAGTTGACTTAAATAGGTTGGGCTTACGGAATGGGGCTAGTGGCTGCATCTACATGATTCTATAGTGATTTTAGTGACACAAATGCTATAACTAAAGGCTTCTTAAGCTTTACCATTCATATACTACGTTATTCATAACCATAATACTTAGGGTTATTGAGCTAGTAGGATTCAGATGCAAAGCAAGTCATTAATTAAATATGTTTCTATATCATGGCAGTACAAATTCCATAGAGTGATTGCGAGCCATTCACACACAAATTTACATTTAGATGAGATATTCTACGGGTGGCCGAAAAGGCTTAAGTGTTTCAAAAATTTTGTGTGTTCACGATGTCATTTTTTTGTTTTACGGTTGCGGTTGCACCTTAGTATATCATTTATTCATCTTTTAGGCATTGTTAGGGGGATGTTTAAAAGAGTATTTTAAAGTTGGTTTCGCTATATTTCATTTTTATTTGCGATGAGTAAATGAGCATTAGGGTCTCATAATCCATACTTTCCCGTGTTGCAATAATATATTCAAGTCTTGAGCATGTAAAAACAGAGAGCAAGCTTTAACCATTTCGGCATGCACCGTAAGAGCAACAACCTTAAGGGTCATAGGAAGTGGTTCCACTAGATTTGAGTCAAATTTGCATAAGTTATAACCATCTAGCTACTTGCATGTATTGAACTTCCATCTATATTGTCATTTGTTGTAAACTAAGATCAAACTCAAATATTTTCACACATTTAGAAAGCTTATGGCCTAAAGATTGTAATGGAGTTGGTTTCCTTTGATTCGGAGCTATTTTGCAAAAGTTATGCATTATGCGACCTTTAGCCCTAAAGCAAATAATCGAGCTCATTCGTCGTGCATTAGTCAAAACAAAAATGTTTTTGCATAATCATAATCTTCATTATTTCATACAAATTTAGAAAGTTGTCCCACTGAGTTTGGAGCAATACAGCAAAAGTTATTCTCATTTGAATTCAATTCGGTCAGATATATTCGAGGAAAATGACAAATATGCTTTCCCAAAGGAAAAGCGTATTTCCTCATTACGCATGTGCTTCAAATGCCCCCAGCCACCTGACAGTGGGACCCCACTGGTCAGTGGTCGCACGAGCGTGCGCCTCTGACCGGCCGAGCCCACTTGTCGGCAGCTTAGAGTAGAGCCGCTTGGGCAGTCTCCCCGGCGGGCGCGACAGCGGCGAAGGGATCCGTGTAGCCGTGGGGCGAGTGAAGGAGGAGGGTGACGGACCTGGGGGTGCTCGGCCGGGGCTAGGCGATGGCGAGAGAGACCAGCGGCGGAGGGTGGCGGAGCTTGGCGGCGGAAGCTGTCAACAAGGGAGAAGATGGGTAGTCAGGCTCGGGCAAGAAGGGGGAAATGATCAAGGGGGCCAGATGAAACCGTCAGGGTACCTCGGAGGGGTGGTGGAGCTGTGGAACGGACCATCGACATGCGACCGAGGATGGAGAAGAAGGCGACCCATCGGCTGCTTGGGCGGGAAAAGCTGCAACCGAAATGAGAGTGGAGTTCAACGGACCGGGAGGAAGCTTCGGGCAAGGCGAATTTGAGGATCGAGCTCACCCACAAACGAATTGCTTGGAGGCGTTCTCACCAACTCCGTGCGTGGCCGCGGCAGTTCCCTGCGCGCTCGGTGAGCTAGAGGCACTGGGAAGAAGCAATAGCAGCCCGAGGTGGTTGGCAAGCTCATGGTGGTCATTTAAGGCGTCGAGCTGCGGAGTTGGTGAGGGCTGGAGTAGCTCAGTGGCGCGGGCGAGGCCGGGGTTCGGCACACGCACTACTACATAATCGCGCTTCACAAGCGGTTGAAAACCACCTCCAGAAGCGGTTTTACAACCGCTTCTAAGCAACCGTGAGTGATACTGAACCGCTTGTGGTGGTGCAACACCAAGCGGTAAAATGCGGTAATAATATCGTGGAAATGGGAATCGAACCCATGACCCCTCGTGTCACGAACTGCTTCTAAAGGTGGGGCTTTAGAAGGGGTTCGTGCCACGAACCGCTTCTAGAGATCCCCTCCGGCCTGTTGCCACGAACCGCTTCTGGTGCGAGCATTACAACCGGTTCGCACCAAACCAAACCGTTTCTAATAGACCAGTTGTGATGCCCGGTTTTGTAGTAGTGACGCGTGGCGGCAAAAACTTGAGCGCGAGCACGCGTGGCGATGGCCAGCTCGGTTCCATCCCTGCACTGCGTGGGCAAAGGGTGTGGTCCCAGCGTTCAAACGGCAGTGCACAACTGTTCTTCAGACTCCAACCGAAGTATTGTGCTAGCAGATCTCTGACACGGCATTCACTCGATTTGGCATTTTGGCCTGTCAAATTCATGCATTTGATTGGGTCAACAAGGTATGGAAATCTTTGAGCTGGTAGACTTGGAAATGAAATCTTGGAAACGTTTAATCTTACTCAAGTTGGTGATGCACTGTTTAATCTAGAATTTTGCTTAAAGTGTATACTTTATTGAGCTAATGAAGTTTTAGATGTTACATCTATCAAGTCGTGTGGGGGCAAAGTCACAGCGCGTTTGGTGGAAAGAGGTGTATGTATTTGAGATTCCGACGTGGCCATTCACGCTCGTTCCCCAAACGAGATGTGACGGGATGGTGGCGCGAATCGCAGCAAAACACATCGATTCTGTGCGGTTTCTTTGACTTTTGCGAGCTGGTACGCGGGGCAGCCAGATGTCTGCATACCTTCACACCCGGGGGTATACGTCTATGGAGGCCGACGGGCGGGAGGCAGTTAACTGTGTGATGCAGTAGCAGTAGTATGGATCTACTCTAGCCGCAGAAGTACAGACTTGGCCGTCCGTCCATGTCATGGACATAGAGACAATGAGGACGATTTCTACGAATTATATTCTCTGTTGTTTGGTGATGAGTTGCAACACTAGGTAACTATTGGCTGGTTCGGCAAGCCTTTCCTTCAGTTTGGTTAGTGGTCATCAGGGATTGAAATATTGAAGAAAATCACGAGAAAATTGCGATTATCGCGCGTATCGGGGAGGTAAGGAAATCAAAATCGGTGGGATATCGGTCAAATTCAAATTCAAAAAATTATAAAATTTAGAGAAAAAAATTATCCAAAAGCTCGCTAAAATTATTATTAATAGGTTTTTGGCAGTTGGAATGAAAATTACGCAAAAAAAACCCCGACTTTGTGGTGCATTTTTGTGCCAAAACGAAATATATAGAAAATAGAAAAAGGAAATTAATATTCCAAAGCATAGTATGGGCTTAGGCCTGCAGTAGTGCAGCCCATTTAGCCCATGAAGCCCATTAACTTTGATGGAGTATTTAAGACAGCAATGGTCGTTCCTGGAGTCCAGATCCTGTCCGAGCGGCCCACCTCCATCCCCTAAACAACAACTCGCCACCTCTAACCAGATCATGCAGGCGTCGGTCATGTTTTCACCGTCGCAAGCTCGATTATCACTTGGTACGTCCTAATTATCGACCGATACTCCCTGATTTTCTCTAGGGTTAAGCAACTCAGTTTCTTGTAGTGGCAGATTTGGGTTCAGCTCGATTATCACATGGTTCACCTTGATTATCTCTTGGTTAGCAGGGAAAATCGACAACACAAAAGAAAATCGAAGCTGTGTATGATTTTATGCACTAATATCTGAGTTACGTTGATTTTCTGCACTAATCAGTCAATTTTCTACACTAACCGAGGGATTTTTTTGCTTGTTCTACTATTAGATGTAGTCTAGGTTTTACTAGGTTTCATGTTAGATGTAGTAAATCGTACATGTAGTATTTTTTTCAAAAAATGGCTTGTGACCTAGGATGTTGGATGTTATAAACCTACATGAACTATGTTTTAAAAAATTGCTCGTTGTGATGTTAGCTAACTATGTAGTAAATATAGGATGCTTGTGACCAAAAATTGCTTAGTACCTACTTGGATTTTGTTGGGATCTCTTCATTGTGGTGGGTAGGTTTGTAGAATGGTAAGGATATGTTTTAATTAGCATGCCGAAAAGTGCTTAGTACCTACTTGTTTTGTATTAACAGATGGCAGAACAAAGTGACATTGTGTGGGAGCATGGCAAGAAGGTAGGGACTGATTTTCGATGCGCGTACGGTCACAAAGAGAAGAAAGTAGGTGGTGCAACTCGATTAAAGCACCACTTGGCAGGGCGTGGTTCGAATTTTGTTTATTGCAATCAAGTTCCTAAAGAGGTTCATGAGTACTTTCAGCGCGAACTATACATGATAAAGTATAAGAGGTTGGGAAAGAGAGAGGAGAGGCTCAGAAAGGAAGCAACAGCTATAGATTTAGACCCGTCGAGAAGAAGTGCATATTCAGAGTACACAGGTGATGCTGATGAGAAGGGCCAACTCCAGCATGCCATGGCTGCCTCCAGGGCGGAGGCAAAATTTATTAGTCAATCAGGTGGCACCTCTAGGGGGCTAAAGGAGGGGGACGAAGGTGTGTTGCCGATAGAGATGGCAATGGGTCTATACCCGGCAGGTATCACCACCTAGTACCCTTATCGTGTTCGTAAAATTCACCCACTACAATACCCATACCCGCACGTAGGTACAAAATTTACTTGTACCCGTACACATACTTGTGCGGGTAACAGAGACCCGACGGGTAACCCGCACCTGCATTATGGACAGATGCCCCTGCAGGCTATAGCAGCATATATATCTTATAAAGCAATTCAATGAAAATTCAATGGATATCCGTATTAAAAATTAAACATTATACTTGAGTCCACAGTTGGGCATTGGGCAGCATATCTTATAAGGCAGTTAGGGTTTAGAGATTTTGATGGGCTAATCGACTGGGCTGCACAGTTGGGTCAGATTGCTAATGGACCAGACCCACGAGTGAACGAGTACGGGTAATAGCAGAACGGACCCGTACTCCCTCTACCCATTGGGTAGTAACTTTTGCCCATTAATAAACTTGTAGGTTTGAAAAATGGCTCATACCCAGCCCCTAATGGAGTAAATACCCATCGAGTTTTGGGTCCCCATTGCCATCTCTAGTTGACGAGGATGTTTCAGAGTTCCATGCAACGGGAAAGATCAGCCTTGAGGGATTACAACCTTGGTACGGACCGCGACCTTGTGCAAACAAGAATTGACACTAGGAACTGGACACAGAAGGGGATGAATGTGAAGTAGGCGATTGGCTCGGCCTGGGCCAAAATTTTCCACATAGCTGGTATTGTGGGGAGGAAAGCAGACAATCTCTACTTCGTTAGTGCCCTTAGAGAAACTCAAAAATGGGGTAAGTGAGCTTTGAAATTTTCTTCTAGTTGTTTGCAGGCGATTAATAGCTCACATTTCATCCTACTTTTTATTTGCAGGCGAGGGTGTCCTGTCTTCGACTGGGAGAGACATAGATGGTAAATATTTAGACGCCGACGATGTGGACATACTTGGGAAGATGGCAAGATTCAAGCCGGAATGGCCTACGCATGCGTTAGAATCATGTGTGATTCTTGGACTGGGCCAACACGTATGAGCATTATCAACTTCATGTGATACTGCAATGGCACCATGTTCTTCCACAAGACTATGGATGCAACGGGCCTCACTCAGGATGTCTCATACTTGCGCAAGGTAGTTGCTTTCATTCGTCCTCTTATGAAAGCTATTTGAGGTACGCATCATGTAATGAGGGTTTTCGTTTTGTTTGTTGATGCAAGAATTTGTCTCGGTGGTCAACAAGGTCGGTCCGGTGAATTTTGTGCAAATTGTCACAGACAATAGTGCGAACTACAAGAAGGCATGTCAGCTCATCGCACGGGAGCAACGCAACATCGTGTGGTAGCCTTGTATGGCCCATACGATTAACTTGATGTTGAAGCAGATTGGTTAGTTCCCTGACAATGCCGCTGTCATTGAGAGTGTAAGGAAAATCTCTTGATGGCTATACAACCATTCATAGCTTCATGCTATGATGAAGAACCATATGGGAGTAAAATTGGTCAAGTGGAATGCTACTTGCTTCGATACAAACTACATGTTTTTGGACAGTTTCTTTCATCGCAAAGACAAGTTCTTGCAATGGATGGCATCGGAGGAATTTCTATCATCGCACTTTGTTGATACCATGGAGGGTAGGTTTGTGTACTCGTGCCTCTCGAACTTGGACTGGTGAGACAACCTTCAATCGGTTGTAAAATCTGTGAAACCATTGTACGCCTTCTTGCATTTTGCCGATCAAGACAGGCAACCTACATTAAGTGAGGTGGTACTGCGGTACAACATAATGTGACAGGAATATGATAGATTGTTATATGACTCTCCAGCCAAGGTTTCAAATCTCGTTTTGAGTCAAATCTCGGAGGTTCCCGAAATCCAAAATTTCGGCGAGATTCGGAAATTTTGGACAAAATCCGGACGAATTGCAAAAACCAAATTTCAAATCCGGTTTCTTTTCTACCGGGAAATCCGAGATCTCGGCCGAAATCACGGAGATCTCGGTCAAATTGAATCGGCTGAAAAATGGTTCAAATACGTAAAAAAAATTTGAATTTTTTTTGGATAGTCCTAACACATCACTAATGTTTCCATAAAAATTTGAGATGATGATCAATCATGAGGAATTTTTAAAAAATCTAACAGTGGTAAAGTCGTGATAAAAACCGTATATAAAATCAGTTTTTGATTTTTCAAATGTAACAAATGAACTTCAAGTCATTTGAAAAGTTTTATATATGTTCCTATGTATTAAGAGATGTTCTTTCTTTGAAACCACGTGTAGTTCTGAGGGAGATTCTTTCTTTGAAACCACATGCAGTTTTGAATTTTGACCAGTAAGAAAAGATCAATGCCATAAATATGAGCACTGATCATGTATATGTGAATCCCCGCCCATATATACATAGGTGAGTTAGTACTGTACCCATTTATAAATACATGTTATCTTAGGTTTTAAATTTTGTTTTTCAATATATGTCATTCAATAATTTTGAAGTGGGTTTTGTACCACCGTTTCCACTCCACTTCTATCTCATAGTCATACACAGATTGATTCTAACTATCAATGTCAGTATCAGATATCATTTCTCTTTGCTGTTTCAATGCACTAGAAAAGTTCCTATGTATTAAAAAAGTTCAAACCACTTTAAAAAAATTTGAAAGTTTTTGTGAATGGTCCTAACACATCCATAATATTCCCATAAAATTTTCAGAAGATAATCAATCTTGAAAAATTTTTAAAAATTTGGAAAGTTCTAACCGACATATTGAACCGACCAAAAAATGATCAAAAACATGTTAAAATTTTTTGAAATTTTTTGTGGATGATCTTGATCCTAAACCCAAGCAAATACAATGCACAAAAATCAAAATCCGGCAAAAAAAATATCAAATCTCGCCCGAGATTGCCGAGATCTCGCCTAAAATTCCTGAGATCTCGCCGAGAAATCCGAGATTTGAATTTTTTTGAATTTTTCGGGATTTTGAATCTCAGAGGGGTCCGAAATTCGAGATTTCGCAGGGATTTCGCCGAATTTGGACGAATTTTGGACCCTTGTCTCTAGCTACATTCACCTTATACATAAACGTCGTGGACCCAAGATGGACGATCTAACATGAGAAAATTACGTGAACGCCAGTAATACATACTTATCTTGGGCATAATATCTTGTTCTTCCACATACTTGTACTGATATGTTTCCTTCATTTTGTGCAGCTGCCGCTTTGAACCTTCGGACACACTATATTTATGGAACGACCAACACATTTTTGCCAGATCTTCAAGATGCTTTTCAAGTGCTTGGTGATGCAGACCAAAGCGCCGTGGATGCTCTTCATGAGGCCGATATGTACATAAGGAAGGTTGGACCATTTGCGACTACTCTAGCTTAGCGGATGGCACGTGATCCCGAAACAACCCTGGTATTTTTCTTTTGTTGTTTAAATGTAATGCCACTCTCATATTTTCATCTCGTACTTACTGTTCTCTTTGTTAACTTGCAGTACATTGGCGGGGTATGTTCGGTTCAGACACACTCACGCTCCAAAAATTTGCTATGCGGCTCATTTCGCATTGTGCTTCTTCTAGAAGATGCATGCGCAATTGGAGCACATTCGCCTTCATCCATACTAAAGCTCGCAACCGTCTATCCTACAAGAAGCTCCATAAGTTGGTGTACATTAACTACAAACTATGGCTCATAATTCAAGATGCAGAAAGTCAAAGGTCCACAGGTGAAGACGATCCATTCCAGCGTCTTATGGAGCTTACATTTTACGATAATGAAAATCTAATCCGACAGTTGAAGGAGAAAGGAAAGTCCAATGCTGACTCCTTACTTGATGAAGAGGACACTGAGAGTGACACCCCCCCTCCCATCACACCTTGTGATAGACCCGATTGACCCTATTGCATTCCGAAAAAACACTGGGCTGCAAGCATCCTCGAATGGGCAGACAAGACAGTGGGTGCTAGTCACATGGGAAAGAGGAACCACCAAACAATGGCGACAAGAGAGCAAGTAAAAAGGAGACCTCCCTCGAAAGGAAAGGGGAGGCTTTCCACAGAGGAGGTACATCATGTACGGAGTGATGACTCGACTGATAGCACTCCCGAGGATCATCGGAGCCCACCGTATCAAGAGTCCAATGACAGTAGCTCCAAGACAGACAACCATGGCAGTGAGTCCGATGATGGTGCCCCAGAATAACAGCGTCTCATAGAATTTACAAGGGGGTCCCAGTTTACTCATGCCACACAAGACAAAGACCATGGCGCTCCATAGTCGCAGAGGACAACTACTTCAAGGAAGGGATGGGAGCATCGACGTAGCCATAATACACCATAGGATAGCTCTTGCTCGTACAACGTCGCTGAGACGTAATGGAGTTATGGCTCATATGGCCAATACAACTATGCCATTTCGGATGCTCATACACAACCACCCACCCAATGGGTCTATGAGTAGCAAGACCCAAGATTTTATACCATGTTATCCCAACATTGGAAAATAACTAGCCCATGGACGAGGTAAAGTTGGCATGAATATAAGATGAAGTTGTTAGCTACACAAGGATTAGCACTCATGCCCATAAACGAGTACAACATGGCGAACCAAGTGTACACCCAACGATACCACCTGTAGCCCTAAAGATATTTTTTCATTTGTATGTTTTATTTCATTGCAACTCAATTTATACTACCATAGTATTCATGTAGGTTCAACATGTCACATGTGTGACAATAGAAGGACGATGGAACACAACATCATGTGAACATTCTTTTTTGTTGAGAAATGCTGATTTCAAATGTCATATGCCATTGATACTAAGATGTGAACTTGTTGGATTGATTTGTAAATGGTATTTCAAATGAATTGCTATATGTTGAGATATTATTACTACATTGCACTTTACAACTTGAGATTGTCTAAAATATAGCAAAGGTCATGCCAAAATTTTATTCTATTTTTCCATATATATGCCTTACATTTTTTCTAATTTCTTTTTTGCAATTTTACGTAATTAGTTTCCTAATTATACCAAGTCTGTCGATTTTCCAATCAAATATCTCAAAAATCGGTCCAAATCGCGTGATAATTGGAACAAATAGGGCAATTTCCCTATACATTCGCTGTTGTTTTGACATCCGGTTTCAAACGGTTTGACTTCAAATTTCATCCGATTTATACCGATTTTCTGGTGATTTTCCAAGGTAATCGCTACCGAACTCTGGTCGATTATCTCAAGCCAAACGGTAAGGTGAACGCTAGTGGTGTAACACCCCGGCATTTAATATGCCTGAATGCTACTAAACATAAGCTAAACAACATCTAAATACCACAATTAAACATAAATTCCAGCAAAGGCGCACATGCTAAAAACCGAGATTTCGGCAGCATCTCCTTTGTTTTAACATGGATTTAAGGAGCAACAACAGTATAGCATTATAAGGCAATATGAGAGACATCTAAAACAGCAATAAATAGAGTCTTAACGACAATATAAGACTAACATCAAGCACTTAATGTCTCCAAGTGATTAATTATGGACTATGATGGTGGAGCTACGTGTAGAAGTGTAGCTAGACCCCTTTTTCCCGCATGCCGATCTCAAAGTACCTAAAAACAACATAAAACACAAGCGTGAGTTTGAAAACTCAGCAAGCATATTGCAATGGACAACAAGAACAACAACATGGCAATAACATCTCCCATCATGTAAATCATCTTATTCATAAACACTTAACATTGTCATCATCAATATGTAAGCGATGTAATGCAATGCTCATGTCTCCTTGGAAACTCATACCGGTATGGTTGAGTACACACCCGTCGGCGTGCACCCTTTTCCCCCCTTCCATCCCGAAGATGGAGGGTGCCTACTCCTCGCTTCCATTCACCACGTGGATGGAATCACGATGTAGGTCTTACTCAATGGCGTTCCGGACTAGTCATAACTTTCTCACCGACCTTCCCCGGACTAGTTATGACTTTCTCACCGCCCTCGCCCCATCTCATGACATGCATGCAACTATGCCAATTATCATATCTCATTTGTACATAAACATATGGCATCATGTCATAGTACACATAAACACATGGCATCGAATCATGATAAGTATAGACACATAGCATCATATCATGATAATCATACTCAATATATCATTGGAAAACAGCAAGCATGGCAAGTGATCAAAGCAAGTATTCAATCTTTCATCTAATCTCCACAAGCAACCTACGATTCCGCTATACATTACAACACACTTGCCTCAACCGCGGGCGACGGATTTGTGGGAAGTCGAGGGCACTCCCGGTGTCACACCACCTGCACATAGGCATCACACACTCACAATAATGCCCGCAAAATAGTACACAAATCCCCATCTAACCCGACATTGCCCACTACTTGCAAACCTAAAAACAGAGGTTCTGTCCCGGCGGGACAGCAGCCTTGCAAAGGCCATAACTTGAGTTCTGGGACTCCAAATCGATTAAACGAGTACACCATCGCGAAGCTTAGGAAATTTCCTACCTTTTTCTAGTTATACGGAAAGACTGATTCGGACTCTAAAATTGTTTAATCTACAGATTACTACGATCTGTTCCAATCGCGTCACAGATTTTAACACGCTCGGTAAAACGGCCATAACTTTCAAACGGCTGATAGGATTTTAACGTGCTTTATGTCCACGGAAAGATAATTAAATTATCTACAACTTCTTTTAAGTCCGTACGGACAGATTCGGACTCTAAATCGACGAAAACTCGAACCCTAGCCCGACTGCTCAATCTGCCCGAAAACAGAAACGTGGCAACGTCTAGATCTAACCCAAAGAACTCCAATCCAGCACCACCAATTGATCTAAAAACTTTATAATCACCCTAAGAACAGTACCTAGATCAATTCCAAGGATCCCCATGATCATACCTTTGCCCGACGAACGAAAACTCCAATCGATCTCCTCGCTCCTCGCTCCTCGTTCCTCGCTCCTCGCTCCTCGCTCCTCGGATGGATCCATGAGGATGCAGGGGTGGGGAGGCCACCCTAGGGCAGCAAGGGGGTGGAGGAGAGGTGGTGTGCAATAGGGAGCAATGGGGAGCAATGGGGAGCAATGGGGGAGGTGGAGGCGCAAGGAAGGGAGAGGGGAAGGTGGGGGTGGCGGCTAGGGCTTGGAGGGAGAGGTGGGGGCGCCCAAGGGCAGGGGGAGCACGCCCAAAAGGCTGGTGGGGAGCCCTTTTACCAGCCCCCACACCCAATCCTAGTCCGTTACGGAGACCTACTCCATCCCACCAAAGCCCACCAAGGCCCAAACTCCCCCGGGAAGGCCCAAAACCCCGGAAACGCCCTGGAAAAGCTATTAACCTCCATATCCTATAGTTTTAACCTTAATTCCACATCTCATAATGTTATTAACCTTATCATGCACGTTAAATAAGGTTACAACACTCCGTGGTGTCACAACACTTCAAACGGCCCAAAAACGCGAGTAAACCTCAAGCCGAAAGGTTTTATTCTCTAATTTCACCTTCTATAACGTCACACCAAACCGTAGTGTCACAAGTGGTCACTCGCTCCATTATCGATGACATTGACGGGGATTAATTGTAGTGAAAATTGAGTTTCTAATAGGTGACTGGCACCTCCCTTGATTCAGCTCTCTCTTTGTATGTACACTTGGCCAACAAAGACATGACACCTCCTCCTCCTTGTTTGCCATGCCAACTGACAGACTAATAGTAGCTACTTCACCAGCTTAGCTTAGCTCTATCGGAATAGTAAGGTTTGTTTGCTTCATTACATCTTCTAGGCGAATCAAATTGTTCCTATCGTGGCCTTACTAACCGAGTGATCTCAAATACGAATTACTAAGTTTTGAGAGAGTTAATGTTCACTTCTTTAATTTCTCTTTGAGCCACACGTTTAGTAGTCTGGATAGGACTCGTGTCTTCTGCTTTCGTATATATGCCATTAGTGGTTCCCAACCATTGGATTCAAGATGAACAATGTAGATCCAATTGCTACAGTAGCTTCACTATAGTACATACATCATTTTTGCTACCGTGTTTTTTGTTACAGTGTTTGCTCACTGGATAAGTGAGGTCCATAGCAATAAGCGTTTGTATCAAGTCGAGTTCATGGCCTAATATGCTATTAAAAGGCTCTGCTACCATACCAAGAAGTACTAAGAATATACTCCCTTCATCCCAAATTATAAGGCCAATAATTTGAATGGTCTTGTCCCAAATATAAGGCGTGCATGTAGATTTAATGATGTCTTTCCTTCTATACCCTTATTTATTCTCTCTCAACCATATGCATTTATTCATTATCACCCACACAAAGTATATCTCTCATCTTCGAAGACAATTAACTAAGGGCATCTACGTCATTTTCTCTTATACCTTTCTAAATTTTAATGTAATCTTAATCCTTGTGTAAAATCAAACTACGCCTTATAAACTGGGACGGAGGGAGTATGTCGCAGGGTCTATCGATGCCAACTCCTTCCATGGAGAGTAGTGATGAAAGCTACTCTCCAATAGTGCATAGTCTGAAGAAAAGGAGGCATCAGTTCGAGCAAAGGCTGAAATAGCATGCATGGCTGCATGCCACTCTGCAATTGCAAGGGCCGCTTTTTGTTTAATGTCCAGAAAAAAATTATAGAAATTTTAATATGGTGTGCACATCGAAGTATCGCTTATTATACAGTTGTACTACATAAGATTCTTCTGTTACAAATACAAATCTGATGAATGCTACACTTGATCGGCATTTGCAGGGAGACACACCAAAATTTTATATGGCTGATGGACACAACAGATTCGTGACCATTTGCCGAAACACATTCTAGCATGAAAACATGTTTTTTCCTCATCGTCCATCAATAAATAATTAAAAATGACTTTGTAGTGTGTTTTGGCATAGAAGAGTGCTAGCCAGCCAATATTAAAAAACTAGTAAGAGTAGCGCGCTACGCTACGCCGGTTATAAGAATAGTCTTCTTTGTGAATAATTGAATGAAATGAAATGTCAAAGGTCTAATGCCGAACCATAAAGACACAGGAGTACAATTAATACAGAGGTAATATGAAGTGAAATACATATTATAAGCTTTGCATTTAGTCACTGGTAATCTGTAATAGGCATAGTGAAGTTTGCGTTCGTGAATTGATGACTAATAGTGTAACATTCTAAAAATGAGACAGCAATGGCATAGATTTTCTGAAATGTTGTCTGGAGATGACCAGCAATCCAAGTATACAATCCTGTAATTCTATTCCAAGAGTCTTCATCTTTGGGTGTTCATAGTTTTGAAGATCTAAACCAATCTGCTTATCAATAGTGCTTAGTCTGCAACACACATGAGAAAATTCTAGTTGAAGCACTATATTTGTATTAAAAAAAAGGCTACAATGCTATTGTATTTCTGCTCTGCTAACTGTTGTTTAGCAAAAACAAATATTTGGGAAATAATGAAGTAGGATCCTTATCTATGAGAAAGCAATTCACACGTAACTTCATAAAGTATATTGAAGAAATTGGCTGCCTATGTTTTCACCAATCCACGGACCAAGTCTAGATACATGGATAATATGGTCCTAGGATGACATGTATTGCTGAACTGTAAGATCATTTCTCCTGAAAAATGTACAGATTGGCACGTGATTACATTTATATAGAAACTTTTTTCATACCATTCTCTTTGATCAAGCACCTTTAAATATTTTTCAATAGAAGAAACAAAAGAAAAGCATTTGAAGTGTTTTTTGTCCTCTTGTATCGCCTAATATGTGGTTGCATGTTTATCATTTTATCAGTACACAACAATGAGTTGCATTTCTTTTTTCCCTGAAAAGTTCATGATAGTTTGTATTCACCAAATAATCAATGACGTTGGGCGGTAAAAGAAGATATCAATGGAAAGAGAATAATTGGAACATCGAATACAATGGAAATGGGACAATTAAGACGATGAGCTCCCTTCCATGTCATGGAATAGGGAGATGTTACTGACATAGTTTCTGAGCTGATGTAGGATATGAAGTATAAAATTTAGCAGGCCTAGGGAACCACGGCTGTAGGCCACATAGCAATCTAGAATAGCGATGAATATAGAAAGCAGTCTGACATGTTACTGCAATAAAATAAACACAAGTATTTTAGCAAACAATAGGTAAAAACTAAAATAACCACATTCTGGTATAAAGGCAAGTATTGTTACAAAAGATATATCTCTGGAACTGCTTGCTGTTAGAAAGCCAGAGAATGTAAGTTGTCTTTTATACATGGAATGCAGGGTGGATATTATGCAATAAAGTAAGGATTTGTCATCTTAATCTATACAGGGCTTCCTATAAAACAGACCTAAACAAAACCCTAAAAATATGATGAAAATCTATGCAAATCATTTGCAATTTTCTTTGTAAGTATGAGGCCTACATTTGTGCTCCCAACTATAGGGAAGTGTAGGTAGGAGTACCATCATACAATGAATGATCTTTTTAAAGGGCACTCACCTCTCGATAGTCCATGCTGTAGATTTTAATATCCACCACATGGAAAGCAATAAGAGGAAAAAGCTCATAAGCATGAAATCAAAAGTGAATAGTGCACAAATCCTTATCTAGCATGAAATCGGCTATGAATATGCGAAAGCAAAGCAGAAGCATAGTTGATGCATATGTGATTTTGAACTCTGAATTTGTGAAGTATCGCTAATTATTTTATTTAGTAGATAACTAATCATGAGAATATATAACGTGGCGATGAGTAAGAAAGACTGATGATAGAGCAACAAAGCAAAATCTTACAGAAATAATTTGGCTACTGAATTCTAGTTATATAACGATAAGCTCAAGCATAATTGTAAGTATGAAGAATGTTGTTCTCTATAGTTTCTAGCCCATTCTACAACCACTAGATCTACAAAGCACTCATCTGCTGCCCCAAATTCCAGACCAAATCATACAATATAGATAGGATTGCGCGCTATGCCATGCCATGTTTTTTTTGGATGGAGTGTTGTGCATTTTTGAGAGAAAAAGGAAATATTGTAACACAAAAAATAGCAGCATATTTTGATGGAACATTATTTGTGATACAATTATTTTAAGCTACATACTTACAAAGCTGCTATCCATATACCATAAAAACCTGGAACATCGCAAATCGTTTGAATAACTAGGAAAAAAAGGATGGAGTCTCATCTAGAACATTTTGAGAGATCATAAATACCATAATGTATATAATCTTACCAATAAAATGGACATAAAACCCATAGCAGAATGACAGCGATTAGGTTCAGGTAAGAACTATGCAATCATGTCTCCTTGCTTTAGAACAAAGCTATCAGTAGGAACCAAGGAATATATCATTGGAATAACACAAGCTACGTTATAGTGGTGTACCGCCAAGTGCTGACAAGAATAATTTTGAAAAGGCAATCGCACACGAGGCCAATCTGTCAAATAGGTTGTAAGAACAACTATCTAGGTTTGAAAAAATTGATAAGCATGCAGAAATTATATGAAAGATATAAGGAAACCTAAGTAGCTTTGCAACATACTGCACGCCACAAATCACAAGCATGTAACTATCATTTCTTACTAAACCTGATGTAAAGCATATGAAGATAACACTTGTCGGTGTTTCGTGCACCGGCAATACGAATTTATGGTCGGATGGGGTCGCGCGCTCCCTCTCCCCGAATGGTCGACTCAAGGAGTCAGAAGATGTATACTGGTTCGGGCCGAATGTCCCTACTCCAGTTCGTGCGGTGTGAATGTATTGATCTTTGGGAGACGGACAAGGGGTGTACAGGCGAGGGGGACGGTCGGCTGTCCGATCCCCTTGAGGTTTTCGCTAGGGAGTCGAGGCTACCTAGGAGACTGTTTTCTCTTTTCTCCGCGCCCCCTCCCTCTCGGGCCCTGCCTCTCCTTATATAGACGGAGGAGGCAGGTTACACGGGAGTTGGGAAGACTATGAGGAGAGGGGTCTGCACGTCTTGAGGTCCGCCTGTCTTGTCAGGCCAACCCTGCTCGTCCGGCGAGGGTTGGTGGTTCTGTAGCGTCTGATCTGCGTAGTCTTTGCAGGTGGCGTGTTGCGTGGTGCTCTTGTCAGCCTCGGTGGCTTTAATGGCGCTTGACTTTGCTATGGCCTCGGGAGTGGGCATACTCCTCTGCGGTGTGCAAGGCGACTGGACGGGGGCTTGACTTCTTCGGTGGCTTTTCTGACAGCCTTGGGAAGGAGCCGCCTACCCGTGCTAGTGTCGAGGGCAGCTGCGCACAAGGCGGCCGCGACATCGGCGTGGCCCTGCTGGCTCGTCTTGCAGGTGGAGCTTGAGCTTCAATATTAGGCGGCCGGCGCATGCCGACCGCCCGGAACCGGAGTCCGCCGACCGTCCGGGGTCGGCCCCGCACAGGTCGGGGCTCGTTCCCTGCGGCCCAAGTACCTTTCGGTGGTGCCGGGCCTCCGCCGTGATAGGTCAGCCCGTTCGTGCTTCCGGGCTGATGGGGGTACCCATGGTATGGGTACTCGTCAGTAGCCCCCGAGCCCCGGAGCGGGTCGGAGAGCCGCTCGGGGGTTTAACCTGGCGACGGTAACCGTCGGCCCGGAGGTCGGTGATGCTAGGTCGTCGTGGCTGCCTGGGAGCCGTATCACCTAGAAAGAGCCCGGTCGCGCGAGCGCACCCGGTGTAGTCTGCCCCAGCCCCGAGCGGGTCGAGGAGCCGGTCGGGGTTTACCTGGCCGGTGCGGCGCGGACCGAGGTCGGCGACGCTTTGGTCGGGCCACCGCTTGTCGGTCATGCCCGCCTTAAGAGCCCGGGTCTTGCGAGCGCACCGGTGGAGTGTAACCGAGCCCCGGCGGGTCAGGGAGCCGGTCGGGGGTTTACCGGTCGAAAAGTGGCCGCGGACCCTGAGGTCGGCGACACCTTTGGTCGGGGCCGCCACTTGTCGGTCGTGCCCGCCCAAAGAGCCCGAGTCTTGTGGCGCAGTGGAGTGTAACCCGAGCCCCGGCGGTCGGGAGCCGGTCGGGGGTTTACCCTGGTCGGACTCTGGCAGGCCACGGTGTACGTGGGTCCTCAGAGTCAGGTGAGCGAACGCGCGTTTACCTTCGTCGGTTTGAACGCCGTGCTCGTGCGAGCTACTATCGGGCGATCCGAGTGGAACCTTGGCGATCCCCTTGAGGGGTTCGTTTCCAAGCCAGGCGTAGCTCGGCGTGGGCGTCCGACTACCGGGGGCGTTCCATAAAAACCTTTCCTTACTCGATCCCGTGTCGGATCGCCGGGTCGTCGCCGACCGGGGCGGTGGCCGCTACTCATCGATGAGTTCCGCGGGAGAGTGTGAGGTATGGTCTCGGGCCTTGAGTCACGATGATTGGGTCGTCCGCCGACCCAAGCTGGAAAGCCCTCTGCAGGGAGCTCACTGCGACTTCGCCCTCGCTCTTTTACGTCTTTGGCGGCTTTCGTTCGGTGGTGGATCGGCCTTCGTAACCCCACGGCCGCAGTCTGGGCCTCAGTGCGAGCCTATAGGCGGCTTGCTCCCGAGGCGGGCGGCCCGATGGCCGTTTGCATACCTTTCGGCGCGGCGCCCTGGCCCATCGTAACCGGCGAGGCCCGCGATGCTGTGCGGCGCGTGGCGCGAGGCGGCCATCCTGTCGGAGCAGTTAATGCGCAGTGGGATTTAAATGGACTGCGGCACGTTACCGGGGAAACGGGCGAGGCGGCAGGCGGACGGTTTGCGACCGCGTTGATTTGCGTGAGGAGGCGTCGATTTCGGCGCAGAGGCGCGTCTGTTCCCGCCTGGCGCCTATAAAGGAAGGAGTGGGTGGCGTGGTAGGCACCAAGCCCTCTGTTCGCGCGTTCTGCAAAAAGGGAAAAGGAAAAAAGAAAACGAGGGAAGAAGAGGAGCTTCACCGCCGTCGCGTCGTTCCTGCTCGCCAGCGCATTTGGAGATGTCATTTGCCAGACTCGCACTCGGCCGCGGCGGAGTCGCTATCTCGATGCGGAGAGGAAGGAGTTCCTTCCTCCGCGCCCGAGTCTGGTTGGCGAATTCCGCCCGTGGGACCGAGGTCCCGAAGTTGAGGACGGCGAGATAGTCTCATTGGCGTCCTTCTCTGACGGGGCTTGGGCTTCCGCTCCACCCGTTCGTCCAGGGGTTCTTTGCACTATTACGGGGAGAAGTTCATCACTGAACCCGAATGGAGTCCTCCATATTGCGGTCTTCATGACGCTGTGAGGCCTTTCGGGATTGAACCCCATTTTGGGCTCTGGCGCCACTTCTTCTTCGCGAGGCCGTCACCGGACACCGCCGGCCTCCTCGAGCTCGATGATCCAAGCTGCGCCAATCATCGCCAAGCCGTTCTCGTCGATTTGAGGCTGCCGACGTCTAGCAGGGTGGCACGACAAGTGGTTCTACGTCAGGAACCTCGACAACAGTGCCCCTCCCGGTGGGAATTTACCAACGCCGCATCCTTGTTGGGGCTGGGGTACTGACACGAAGGACCGGAAGAAGGTGGACGCGATCCTTGAAAAGCTCGCGGACCTGAAGCGGCGGGGCCTGACGGGCAAGGTGGTCCTCTGTACGTTCATGGAGAGGCGCATCCAACCCCTCAAGGTTGGGTTACGTCGCATGTTTGAGTACTTTGGGCCGCCCGATCCTGCAAGGTCGTCGGTGCGGGCGCTCCCTCCGTCGGAGATCCTCTCGCAGCGTGTCCGCGATCTCCGTCGCGGGAGACACCGAACCAGCGGCGGCGCTGCGTTCGGCGCAAAATCCATGAGAACACCTATGCGTCGGCGGCTCTGTTCGCTTTTGCTTTGCTCTGCTCCTCGCCCCTTACCCGGCGTGTTCCGCAGGCTCGGTGGATCGATCTCCGTCCCTTGCTGCCGGGGAAAAGGAGTTGAGGGCGGCCGCGCCTCGAAAGGAGAAGCGGGACGCCGCCCGCTAGCGGAAAAGAGGCCACCAGACGCGGAAGAGGAAAGAGCGCGGGACCGGGCCAAGCACGTGGCGAGGAGGTCTCGGAGGAGACCTCGGAGGAGACCTCGAGTGAGGGTGACGAGGAGTCGTTGCGAGCGAGGAGAGGAAGTCGCCGGAGGCGGTCCCAGCGGCGCGACGCGGGTCCCGATCAGCGAGCCGCGACCGCGGCTCCTCCGAAGAGACGCGAGCGCAGGTTTATCCTGCGAGCGGAGTCCCTGTCGCCTCCTCGCGAAGTCCGGCAAAGAGGGCACGTCAGTGCCGGTTGTTCGCTCCTCCGGTAAGTGACTTGCGCAATTCCTCTGGTCTTGACTTCTTCGCAATTCTGACCGATCACCGTGCGAGGCCTCACTGGCCCAGGGCGCCGAGCCCTACTGGCGGTGAGGAACCGCCTCCCGGCCCCGCTCGCGGCGCGTGCGGTGGTTGTCGAGCGAGATCGTTCGGATGCGCTCCGCAGTAGGGCCCGTCAGCGAGGACGCTGCCAGAGGGGACGATCTGGCCGCTGCCGGAGATCGCGGCGAAGCTTCGTCGGCGTGCCGCCCGTCTGCCGACCGATGAGGCCGGCGGAGTTCGCCTGCCGCTTTTCCGTCTTTGCCGACCGTGGAGGCCGCGAGCCTGTCGGGGAAGCATCGATTCGCGGCGCTTGCAACGCCGGCGGACGAGATCTACCACCCGCCGCCGGCCGCCAGCCGGCGGTCCGAGTGTCGCCGATGGCGCGACAACCGACCGCCACAGCGTTCCGTCGGCGGGAAATCAAGTCGTCGCGATCGCCGATCGCCTGGCTGACGGCCCGACCTGACCTGCCGGGGTCCCGTTCGTTACGGGCGACGACGCGGAACGCGCGGATTGGGACGCTCTGGAGGAGGAGATGGGAAGGATCCACGCCGACCTTACCCTTGTTGTTGACGCCGCGTCCAAGGCGAGGAAGTCCATTGCTCAGGAGTCCCGCTCAGCCAGACTGGTAAGTTTGACGGGGATTTCTCTTGTGCATCTTCTTGGCCAAAATGGAGATCGGCCAGGCGGGTACTTGCAGCGCTTGACATCCGGCGGTGGACAAGTCAATGTTCCTCCGGCACTTACTGGCCGGGAGTGCCGTAGGGAAAGAGCCGCTCGGCGCTTTCGGGCGCTTGCCGTGAGCAAGGAAGGGCTGCCTCGGCGGGTCGGCGGTGGGGAGGTCGCGAAGCCTTGCGGGAGGCTCGGCGACGTCTTGGTCGTTGGCCACCGAGGAGAGAGGGCCAGGTCGTCCCTGGCGGATCTTTGAAGCGGCTAAGACTTCGCAGACAAGGCGGCGACATCCGCCGGCGGAGGCCGCCCTCTATCGGGAGGAATGCGAGTCGGTCCGCAGGAGGCCGACCACCGCCAGCCGGCGGGATCTCGCTCGGGGAGCTCGTGGCGATGAAGGAGCTTGCCGACCGTGCTACGGCCCGACCAGGAAGCGCGTGCCAAGGTCGAGGAGGAACTTCGCGCCAAGGAGGCTTCCGTGGCGGTGAGTAGTTCGTTCTTCCGGAGTCACCACGGCGGCGTCCCTCGACGTTGTTTTCGCCCCTGCAGATCTGCGAAAAAGCCTTACCGACGCTACCGAGTCGCGAAGAAGCGGCGGTGGAGGCACGAGACGCGCGGTCGAGTCACGCGACTTCGGCCCTTTTGAATAAGCGGTGGCGGAGAGGATGCGGCGATACGACGCCCGGTGACGGTCCTCCACGTGGCGTCCAGGCCGCTGCGACCGGTGTTCGGGCTTACTCGGGCCCAGCGCCATCCCGCCATGCTTGGGTGGATCCCTGGCCAGCGTCGGCGTCGGTGCGAAGCGGCGGTGCTTGGCGCTTCCTCGGCCCTGGTCAACACCGTCTCTTATTATGGCGTCGACCTTGAGGCGGTTGGGAGCGGCGTCGCTGCGGCCAAAGCGACGAAGAGGTCGACAGCGTTCATGGCCCGGTCGATCCGTGCGCCCAAGAGATTGCCAATTTCGCCGCGAAATTCTCCGTCGAAGGGGAGGAAGATTAGTTTTCCTTCCGTTTGCTTTTTGGCAATGTATGTAATGAACAAGACTGCCTAGTTGAGCTCAAACGCCGGGCTGTTTTAAGTTACTCTGCCCGTCTACCCGTGTTTCTTTTATGAATTTGGGCAATTTTTCAACCGTAGCTACGGGGCCCACAGGGTGCCTGAGAGCGTGGCGTTGCACCAGGTTCATGCGAAGAGGACACGGGCAGGCGAGCTGCCTCGAGCGATTGCTTGATGGAGGAGGTGTCGAGTCGGACCACCTCCTTCGCGGCTTGGCGGGTTGAAATCTAACCTAAGTGGGGTGCTCAGGCCGCTCATAGTGTTTCTTGCTCGGAGGGCTTGTTTCCCTCCGCATGAGTGCCACTGGCCGAGCCGTGGCGGGGCGTGAGGGCCGTAGCGCTTTGAGCCGAGGAAGTAGCCGCGAGGTAGATAGCTTTCGGTCGGAGTGCGGCTTAGGTTAGCGACCAGCGCTTTTAAATGATGGTCGGGTTGGGCCCCTGGGCGTAAGTTGTAGCATTCGCCGATCTATATCGAAAGGCTCCGTCAGACCACCGCTCGGCCCTTCGCTCGAGTAGCCTCCTTTTTGCGCAAAGTGCTACTTCGGACCGTAGCAGCGGGCGTGGGCCGTAGCATTTTGGTTTTGAGGAGGTTACTTAAGAGGAGCTCGGTCGGAGTGGTAACCGGTTATCGATTTAGGTCGCCGACCCCTGAGGTCATGCAGCCCCCGAGTGGTGCGTGGGGACTGAGGGTGCAGTCGCCACGCGCCGCTTGAGCTCGTGGCGATTCTTTCGAAAAGGAACTTTATGCTTTCGGGGATAAGGGTGGATTAACTTCGCCTTGAGGACCGCGCCGATTTCGAGCCGACGCTGGCGCCGTCTTCTGCGTTCTGCGTGACCCAAACCGTCTTCTTCGCTCCTCTCGCCTTTGCTTTGGCGACTTGGGGCGCCGTCTTCAAGGCCATGGGTTATAAAAGGAGAGGCGCTAAGGTGCTCGTTACTTTCGCCAAGGCTGCCGCTAAACGGTTGCTTCGTGCGCTATGACGGACCGCTACACACAACCGAGAGGAGGTGGGCGGCGAACAAGCCTGGCCGCGGTGGTGGCGGAGGTCGAGGCCGGCCGTCGCGTAGGGATGCTTGTGGCAGTCGGCATCCTTGTCGCGGGCATTCCCGCTGGGAGGTGAGGGCGCCGCTGATCCGGGCGGTGACTGAGCGACGTCACGCGTCGGTCGGTTGGCTGGGCGCACACCAGGAGGAGTATCGCGCCTTTGCCGAGTAAAGGGACCTTGGCGGGTGGTTCCTTTTTGGGTTGGGCTGATGTTCCTCCTGTAAATAAATAAAGTGCTGCTTCGCTTCCCGTTTCTTCTTTCTTCTCTGAGGACTTTTTTGCGCTTATGATTCGCCCATATCCGTAATCTTTTGGGATCGCAACGGATCCAGCGTAGGTTGGAGGCGGAATTTCTTGCGTGTTTGCCGCCGAAATGACCCGTTCAACCGTAGGTCGGTTGTTCTTGTGTCAGCGGTCTTTGCAATGCACAGAGTACTGCTTCGGGACCTTCGCTTTCGGGGCGGAGGTCGCAGTACTTGCGGCAGGCAAAGAGATGGAAGAAACAGGGAAAGCACTTGGTTGTTCGAGAGTTGCGGCTTCGCTTTGCTCAAGTGTTTTTAGCGTGGTACAAAAAGAAGAGAGAGGCCGACTATGGATAGAACCTTCTCAGCTTCTCTATGTTCCAGGCGTTTGTCACGAGATTCCCTTCGGTGTCCTTGAGGCGGAAAGTGCCGGGTCGGAGGACTTCCGCGATGGTGAAAGGGCCCTCCCAAGGCGGGGAGAGCTTGTGCCTGTCCTTCGCGGACTGGATTTGGCGCAGCACTAAGTCGCCGACTTGAACGAGCGGCCAGCGGACCCGTCGGTATGGTAGCGACGCAGCGCGCTGATATTTTGTCGATCAGTAAGACCGCGACGTCTCGAAGCCGTCGAGTCGGTCGAGGTCATCTTCTTTGTTCCTCGATTGCCCGTCTTGTTGTTGTAGTTCTGCACCCTTGGTGCGCCAGTACTCAAGGTCGGTCGGGAGGACACCTCCGACCGAACACCAAGAAAAAGGAGTGAACCCGGTCGGCCAAGGCGTGGTTCGCAGACTCCAAAGCACGAGCGGTAGCTCGGCGGCCCATCGTCCGCGAATTTCTTGATCGGTGAAGATTCGCGGCTTGAGTCCTTGGAGGATCATGCCGTTGGCTCGCTCGGCCTGTCCGTTGGCTCGAAGTGTGCCCTTGCCGCCCGATCGACTCGGATGTTGAAGTTGTCGCAGAACTCGAGGAACTCCTTTCCGTGAACTGCGCCCCGTTGTTGGTGATGATGGAGTTGGGCACCCGAACCGTAGACAATGTCGCGGAAGAAACTTGCCGCTGCGCCTATGTGATCTTTGCCAATGGCTTTGCTACAATACACAATCTGAACATGTCTACGGCGACAAGCAAGTGAGTGAAGCCCGGGCGCTTTTCGAAGGGTCCGACCAGTCGAGCCCCCAAACCGCGAAGGGCCATGTGATGGGGATCGTCTGCAGGGCTTGGCGCAGAAGATGCGTCTGCCTGGCGAAGAATTGGCATCCTTCGCAGGTGCGGACAATCTGGGTCGCATCTGCTACGGCGGTCGGCCAGTAGAAACCTTGTCGGAAGGCTTTTCCTACAAGGGACCGCGGCGCGGCATGGTGCCCGCACACCCCGTCGTGGATGTCCTGCAGAAGGTGCTTCCCTTGGTCAGTCGGAACGCACTTCTGAAGGATTCCGGACGGGCTCCTCTTGTAGAGGGCGCCGATCGGGACGAATGACTTAGCCCGCCGAGCGGCGCCGAGCCTCGGTGGTATCGGCGGAAGTGACCCGTTTGTCAATCGATCGACAAGCGGTCGCCTCGATCGGTTTCGATGCTCAGGGCGCCAAGTCCGACCAGCGGGTGGGCACTGACCAGAAGATCGATGGGGCCGCCCGCTTTGGGGTCGGCGGCGCCAAAGACTCGGATCCAACCGGATTGATGGGTCTGAGGTCGGAGACGAAGATTCCGGGGAACCGGCCCCTTTCCGAGGCGAGGTTGGCGAGGAGTCGGCTTCACCGTTATAAGCGTCGGTAGCTATGATGGAGCTCGAAACCCTTGAACTTCTCCTCGAGCTTGCGGACCTCCAGGCAGTAGGCGGCCATCCGAGCGTCACAGGGCTCGGTGGCTTTCATCACTTGGTCGACGACCAGCTTGGAGTCGCCGCGAACGTTGAGCCGTCGTGCGCCAGTCGGCGGCGATCCAAGGCCGTTGACGAGGGCTTCGTGACGGCGACATTGTTGGTGGCGTCGAAGAGTAGTCGTATGGCGTCTGGAGTTTGTTGCCGAGTGGGGAGATGATGACGACCCCGCCGCCCCGTTCTTGGTGTAAGACCCATCGAAGTACATCGCCCGATACTCGGGTCTTCGGCCGCGCGAGGACTTGCGCCTCGGTCCACTCGGCGACAAAGTCCGCCAAGACACGGGACTTGATCGCCGTCCTGAGGACGTCACGATATGTCGAGGCCGTTGAGCTCGAGAGCCCATTTGGCGATCCTTCCCAGAAGCGTCGCGGTTGTGGACGACTTCTCCGAGCGGTGAGGAGGTTACCACCGGAGATGGGGTGTCGATCGAAGTAATGGGCAAGCTTCCTCTTGGTGATGAGCACCGAGTACAAGAACTTCTCAGATCTGGGGATATCGGACCTTTGTTTCGAGAGCACCTCGCCGACGGCGTAGACCGGCCTTTGTACCTTGAGAACGCGCCTTCCTCCGCTCGCTCCACAACAAGTGCCGCACGACGACCGAGTCGTGGCGGCGATGTAGAGGAGCAAAGGCTCCTGCGACTCGGGCGACCAGACCGGAGGTGAGGTCGAAAAGACCTTTAGTCGACTAAAGGCTTCCCGAGCTTCGTTGGTCCAGAAAAATGGTCGGACTTCTTCATCGGCTTGTAGAGTGGCATCCTCGTTCGAGGCGGATACAAAGCGACTTAGTGCCGCGAGGCATCCCATCAGCCTTTGAACTCCCTTGGATCGTTGATTGGCCCCATCCTTGCGATAGCGGAGATCTTATCTCGGTTGGCTTCGATGCCGCTCGAAGACGATGAATCCCAAAGAACTTGCCCTTGGGGACCCCGAAGACGCACTTCTCGGGTTGAGCTTTATGCGAAACCGTCGGAGGTTCGCAAAGTCTCCTCCAGGTCGGTGATGAGGTCATCGGCCTTCCTGGTTTTGACAACGATGTAAATCGGCGTAGGCTTCGATGTTACGGCCAATTTGGTGCGAAAAACATGCTCGCATACATCGCCGTACGTGGTGCCTGCGTTTTGCACCAAAAGGCATCGTGGCGTAACGCATGAGCCATACGGGGTGATGAAGGAGGTCGCGAGCTGATCGGACTCCTTCATCGCAATCTGGTGATAGCCCGAGTAGGCATCCAAAAGGAAAGGGACTCACACCGGCGGTGGAGTCCACGACCTGGTCGATGCGAGGCAATGGGAATGGATCTTTCGGACAGCCTTGTTGAGGCTCGTGTAGTCAACGCACATTCTCCATTGCCCCGACTTTTTCTTTACAAGGGCCGGGATTGGCGAGCCACTCGGGGTGACGCACCTCCCTTACAAAACCGCGGCCAAAAGTTTGGCGATCTCTTCCCCAATGGCCCGTCGCTTCTCTTCGTCGAAAGCAGCGCGGCTGGGCGATCGGTGCCGATCCCGGTCGAATGTTCAGGAGTGCTCGCGACCTCCTTCGACTCCTGGCATGTCCGAGGGTCTCAAGCGAAGACGTCTCGGTTTGCTTGGAGGAAGTCGACAGCGCCTTCCTATTTGGTGGTGAGGGCGGCCCGATCCGCACGGTCTTGGCGGGATCCTCGGGATCAACAATGACCTCCTTCGTGTCCTCCGCGGACTTGAAAGAGCTAGTCCCGACTTGCTGGAGTCGGGGCGGATCCGGCCTTCTCCTGGAGCCGGGCGAGCTCGGCGAAGCGAGGACAGCCGAGGCCAGCTCGCAATGCTTCGCTCATGATTGTAGGCGGCTGGAAAGATGTGGCCACGGTGATGACTCCTTGCGGCCCTGGCATCTTCAGCTTGAGGTAGGTGTAATTGGGGACGGCCATGAACTTCGCGTAGCATGGTCGTCCCGAATGGCGTGGTAGGAGCCGGGAAGTCCACAACCTCGAACGTGAGGCTCTCGGTGCGGAAGTTGTCCGGTTCCCAAAGGTGACGGGCAGCCGACCTGCCCGAGGGGTGGGCCTGTTGGCACAGTGCGACGCCGTGGAAAGGCGCCTTGCTCGGCCGGAGGCGGAGCGAGACCCCAGGGCATCCAGGGTCTCAACATACATGATGTTGAGGCTGCTGCCGCCGCCCATGAGGACCTTGGTCGGTAACCGTCCCCACGATGGGGTCGACGACGGCCGGTAGCGTCCGGTGCGGGATGTGGTCGGGTGGTCGGTCCGGTCGAAGGCGATCGGGCACTCCGAGCCACCTCAAGTAGGTGGGCACGGTGGGGGTAGCCGTGTGGACCTCTCGGTGGGCGAAGCCAGTAGTCGCTTGTCGGCGTAGCACTCCTCCCCTCCGAAGATCATGAGGCAACCGTCGAGCTGCGGGAACTCGTCGGCCGGCTCATCGCCCTTTGCCCCGGCGTCGGACGCCGGGTCGCGCTTCTTCCCCTTACCCCGCGACGTCGTGGGGTTTCCGGAGAGAAACCGCCAGACTTCGCAGTCCCGATACTTGTGCTTGACGGGATAGTCGTGGTTCGGGCACGGACTATCCATCAACTTCTCGAATCGGTCTGGCGTCTGCCGAGCCTGCTGCTTGGCAGGTCGGTCGGCAGCGGCGACCATTCGACCTTCGCGGCCCTGCTTCCCCTTCCGCTTCCTTTTGTCAGGGCGGTCGGAGGGGGCGCCGGCTCCGAGGCTGGCTGTCTTGTGGGCCGTCTTCCTTTCGAAGATGGCCCCCACGGCCTCCTCGCCGGAGGCGTGGTTGGTGGCGATGTCGAGGAGCTCCTTGGTGGTCCGGGGCTTCGCGCAGCCCAACTTGTGGACCAGAGCCTCGCACGTGGTGCCGTAGATGAACGCCCCGACGACGTCGGCGTCGCGGATGTCGGGGAGCTCATTGCACTACTGGGAGAAGCGGCGGATGTAGTCCCGGAGGGTCTCCCCCGGCTGCTGCTTGCAGCTTTTCAGGTCCCAGGAGTTGCCAGGGCGTTTGTATGTGCCCTGGAAATTTCCGACGAAAAGGTTCGTCAGGTCGGCCCAGCTGCCGATGGTATCTGCGGGCAGGTACTCGAGCCATGCTCGAGCTGAGTCCGCAAGATAGATGGGGAGGTACTGGATAACGAAGGAGTCGTCCGTCGCTCCCCCAGCTCGACAGGCGAGCCGGTAGTCCTCTAACCAGACACTGGGGTTGGTAGCCCCCGTGTACTTGGCTATGTTGGTCGGAGCCCGGAATCGGACCGGGAAGTCGGCGTTGCGGATGCGGCGGGTGAACGCGCGCGGCCCAGGACCGTCGAATCCTGGGTCGGGATGGTTGCGTCGCCCGCTATCGGCGACTTGCGAGGGTGCTGCCGCGTCGGTAGCTCTTCTTCGCGCCTCGAGGGTGGTGCGGAGATCATACTTGTCCCCCAGGCGATGGCGCACCGGGGTGTATGATGCCTGGGGGAGTTCGTAGGCGGGGCCATCTTGGTGAGCTCCGCCGCCTTGTGAGGGGGAGTGGCCCAGGCGGCCCGAAGTGGCGCCCGTTCGCCGGGAGCTAGAACCTTGGGCGTGCTGAACGACAGCACGCTCTACCAGTCCCCGGAGGTTCTGGTAGGTGGCCTTGGCTTCAGGCTCCGTTGGCTCAGGCAGCCCTCGGAGCAGCATTGCCGCAGCGGCAATGTTCTGGTTGGCGTGAGGGAAGAACGGAAGGCCGTTCGCTTCCTCAGCCAATTGCTGATGCACCTGACGCGCGCGGGCGCGCGCGCCGGAGGCTGGTGGTGGGCTAGGCTGACGGCGCTCCAGTTCGGCCTGGAGCTTATCGAGCTCGGCCTTTCGGGCTTCTAACTCCTCGCGCTGTCGCTGGAGGTCAGCGAAGCGTTGTAGGTGCTGTGCGTCGTCTTCCCGCCGGGATTCCTCCCGCCGCGCTTCGTCGCGCGGGAGGAGGGTCCCGATGGTAACGGGGGTGGAGGATGGCTCCGCCGCACCCGTCATATTGCACTCGCGGGTGTAGGCCCTTCGAGGGGCACACTCCTTGTCGGAGCTAGAGCCGTGGCTGGAGGAATCCGCCAGCAGGTCGTGGAGGGAAGCCGGCGCGTAACCGGCCATGGCCACGAGTTGTGAGCTCGTGGAGGGTGGTTCCGCCGCTCGCCGCAGTGCGTAGGCGGTGTCGCCAGGAGCAATGCCGGCGCGCGTCGGGCCCGTCCGTGCGGCCCATCACGGGGCCTCGAGGCCGAGGTTCTTGAGGCGTCGCCAATCGCATCCAGGCTCAGCGGAGGGCGTCCGGTCCCAGGCAGCGAGGACGAGACAAGCTCCCGCCGTAGTGACGATGAAATCGAGGGCGCCGAAGCGGATCCAGCCCCTCGACATCGGCGAATCGTAGTGGGAGGAAGCCATCAGGGAGGAGAATGGGAACCCGAAGATGAGGATGTCGGTGAAGACGCGCGAGATCCCCTACCTGGCGCGCCAACTGTCGGTGTTTCGTGCACCGGCAATACGAATTTATGGTCGGATGGGTCGCGCTCCTCTCCTCGAATGGTCGACTCAAGGAGTCGAGAAGATGTATCTTGGTTCGGGCCGAATGTCCCTACTCCAGTTCGTGCGGTGTGAATGTATTGATCTTTGGGAGACGGACAAGGGGTGTACAGGCGAGGGGGACGGTCGGCTGTTCGATCCCCTTGAGGTTTTCGCTAGGGAGTCGAGGCTACCTAGGAGACTGTTTTCTCTTTTCTCCGCGCCCCCTCCCTCTCGGGCCCTGCCTCTCCTTATATAGACGGAGGAGGCAGGTTACACGGGAGTTGGGAAGACTATGAGGAGAGGGGTCTGCACGTCTTGAGGTCTCAAGCCTGTCTTGTCTCGGCCAACCCTGCTCGTCCCGAGGCGGGGTTGGTGGTTCTGCGTGCGCATACCGATCTGCGTAGTCTTTGTCTGGGTGGCGTGTTGCGTGGTGCTCTTGTCAGCCTCGGTGGCTTTAATGGCGCTTGACTTTGCTTTGGCCTCGGGAGTGGGCATACTCCTCTGCGGTGTGCCAGGCGACGGGACGGGGGCTTGACTTCTTCGGTGGCTTTTCTGACAGCCTTGGGAAGGAGCCGCCTACCCGATGCAGTGTCGAGAGACGCCGCGCACAAGGCGGCCGCTGACATCAAGGCGTGGGCCCTGCTGGCTCGTGCGCAGGTGGAGCTTGAGCTTCAATATTAGGCGGCCGGCGCATGCCGACCGCCCGGAACCGGAGTCCGCCGACCGTCCGGGGTCGGTCCCGCAAAGGTCGGGGCTCGTTCCCTGCGGCCCAAGTACCTTTCGGTGGTGCCGGGCCTCCGCCGTGATAGGTCAGCCCGTTCGTGCTTCCGGGCTGATGGGGGTACCCATGGTATGGGTACTCGTCAACACTATAAATAATTTTGCAACAACATATTAGAGTTTTGATAATACCACCTGAAAGAAAGGGCTGGTCCTAGAGCTCCAAAGCCGAAATCACTTGGGCAAAAGGGGAAAAAACATGCCATCGAAAGTATCCATGCAGGAATAGTTCAACACCTAAACAAACAAGAATGCATCATGTAAAGAAAGAGTATTTCTTCACAAACATTTGAACGAATAGTATGAATGCATTATCTTTCTATAGATTTTCCATCATGATGCTCCACTTGATGTCGTACCAAACGAATAGAAAGTAAAACTGAAACAAAAAGTAAACCATCCGAAACTATAGTCGAGAGAGAACATGCAGGCCTATGAGAAGGTTTGAATTTTCAAGCAGGATTAACCCAAAGCCAGCCATCTGTATTGGTTAAAGAGTATGTCTTCACTGCACATTGAAAAGGCATAAAACAAAGCCACAAGACTGTTCTAAACAGTGCTTAACACCAATAGAATTTGAGGCATACATAGCCTCACCACTACTCTCATCATAGGCCAAAGAGATTATGGTGCGGATATGTGTACATGTTTGTTTGGGGAAAATTAGATTAGCAAATGAGAAGAATAAACAAGGCAAAACACCCAAGATCAATTATTTTTTGTGATATGAAATAAAGAAAGAATATTCAGGATAAAAAATCCACCTATGACATGGTTGTCTTCTCATTTGCTAGGCTTCCTGGTACCACAAAATTGGAAGACATGTACATAACTGAATGTTAAACACGTCATATATCACGTACTTTCGAACAAAAGCAATAATTAATTCTTGGTGCTGCAAGTATATAGCAATATAAATAGCCAACTGAAATTATAGATGGAAAACCTAATGCTTTTTAGATGAGAACATATTCTAGATATAACTCTTAGCTGACACAAACTTCATCCTCCAAAGTAATGCAGCTACAATCTATAACACTACAGTAAGCCTAAGATGGTGTCGATGAAATTAATATGTCAATCAAAACAAAAAAAAATTGCTTGCAAAGAATATATGTAGACAATCTATTCCATGATGGGTGAGTATTTGGTATCAAAACTAATGTTACGTCTAAGTTATCTATTTTGGCATTGGTCAGCAATGATTCATTGCAAATATCAATATAATGCATAATTAACCAAAGCACTTGATATCATGTACTTCATATGAACAAAGAAATGTCTACCGTTCAACACAAATTGTAAAAGAAACAACAAGTGTGAACAACTCTATTAGGAAGTGCACCATATACCTTACCATTCTAAGGAAGAGTTCATTCATGAAATGAGCATGCTAGCAGTGATATTTTTAACACTAAAATATCAATCCCTTTTATTGAGGCTATGCTTTGTGAATTGTGATTAGGGAACAACGTATAGATGTTGGATCTTGTTAGCTTCTCTAACCTCTAGTATATGTGCACATGAGAGCCTAATGAGTTTATAAATAGCTGAAGCTGAATTTCTGTGAATAAAATATAACTGAAATATAAATAGTATGTTCATAACCCACAATATAGCTGAAGTTTATCCAATATTATCAATCCACAATCCATTGGAATTGAAATATTTGCAAAAGAGAGCAATATCATAGTTGCTAGATTGGTGTTACTCCATGCGAAAGAGAGATTATAGAAAGCCAAAAGGGAAATGAATAGGAACAAACCTGACACTATGTCAGTTGTTCCAACAATGTAGCTGAATCCATCTCAATCATCTAAAAATGTCCACCGATTTTAACTAAGACATGTCAGCACATATGGTGTGTGTGTGTGTGTGTTAAATATCAAAATAATATACGGTGAATCACAATGCATTGAACAAACCACAAAAAAATTTCAACCTTTGCATAAATATTTACCCAAAAAAATCTGTATTTAGGGTAGGCCACAAACTTTCAACATCATAGCACATCGAACTATCCATTTGGACTTGCATGGAGAAAATTGAAAGCTACCCTTGGTGCTATTTGAATGTAGTAGGCTAGTGGTCTGTGATTGGAGTAGGAAAGTGTCCAAGGCCTCAAGCTCCCATGTCTGCATTCTTCAATTGACTAACAGCGAGGATAAAAAGCTAAGGATTGTATTATTATTGATTAAAAAAACATTTAGTGTGTGTTTGATGCAAAAGCAATAGTAGCATATGCAAGCACCATATCAATCTGGAAATGGAGAGAACCGAAACCATGGTTTGATGCAGACACTAAGCTTAGCAATATTAATTGAATTAGCTATCATTGTTATTTAAGAGCAGAGATACCACTCAAAAATTCAAAGGACAGTAACATAACAATAACTAATTAGTAAGATTACTCTTGTTCAGCTGTTAGCAAAAAGATAGACACAAACAAGCATAATACATTAAAAACTTGGGCTAGAAACCTAACAAAGAGTACCAAGCTAGGATCCAACTAAGGGCAAGACAAGAAAACCCAACATGAAAATATTCCCAACCTGCAACCATGTCAACAATGTAGTTGAATCCATCCCAATCATCTAAAAATGTCCGCCAATTTTAACTTAGACATGTCAGCACATATGGTGTATGTGTAAAATCTGAAAATAATATACAGTGAATCAAAACACATTTAACAAACCACAAAAATGTCAACCTTTGCATCCATATTTACCTCAAAAAACTTGTACTCAGGATAGGCTACAAACTTCTTTGGAGCAACTGTAATTTGGATAAAAAATATCTCATAATATAGATGTTCGGAAGGATCTAAACGAATATAGGCACAACTTGACTACTCCCTAAACTCAAAAGCCTCACAATCTAGCAGTCTAAAGGAATATAGGTACTGGGCTTAAACTTCAATTCTTGTTTTATTTTCTTGAAACAACAAATCCTTAGTAAATGAAGCATGGTAATTTCACGCAATCGAAGGCAAACACAGGATGTACTAACGATGGTCAAGCAACCAACCGTAGCAAGAAATGCAATTGTAACATCCCAAAATTTTGCTTTTCTTAAATTCATGTGTGATTTGGCACTTTGGTGAATTTTTGGAATTTTCTGGAATTTATTTGGATTTATTTGGAATTTATTTGAATTTATTCCATTTTGAAATAATTAAAGAATTTAATTTTGCAAATAAAATTTTATTGGAAATATTTTATTTGAGTCCAAAATGATCCAAAATATTTTCCAGAATTTTTCTGGAATTTTTCTGAGTCTTTTGCTATTTTTAATGAATTAAATGAATTACTGGGAATTATTTTAAATATTAATTCGCTGGAAAAGGACCGACCGGGTCGGTTACTGTTCATCCGACCGAGCCCGAGTCAGACTCGAGTTCGAGTCCGACCCGAGCCACGTGACTCGACCAAACCCACTCCTAACCCTAATCAATCCCAACCGTTGGATCAAGATCCAACGGCTGAGATCAGCCCGTACCGGTTCGAGCCGTATCCGGCCCGGATCCGATCGCGCCCGTGCGATCGTGCCACGTGGACGGCCACGATTTCGTCGTCTTCGCCGAGTCCGAGCCGGACTCCGCCGCCGCGCCCGTAGAAACGAACTAGGTTTCCGCTCAGGGCACGAACGCCGAGGCTATTTAAAGCATGAGACGCCCCCCGAGGTTGCCCTCATCCTTGCGCACCGTTTCCCGAGCCATCTCGCCTTTGAGCCGCGCCGTTGAGCCGCAATCGCCGCTGGAGTTGTCTCTTCCCTCCGCCGCGGTTCTTGTAGTTTCCGCCGTCGTCCGTCGTCTTCCGCCGAGAAGGAGCCCGAATCCGAGTCCCCGCGACGAGACGCACCGAAGGAGGTTTCATCTCGCCGAGAAGCCGTGGCGCCGTAGCCGTAGTCATCGTCTCCGGCTCCGTCAAGCCCAGCGCCGCGTGAAACCATCGCCGTCCGCGAGCTCTCGGAGGGACCGCCGATCCAGATCGAGCGGTTGAGGTGAGATCACGTGTTCCAAACCCGATTAGATTCGACCGTTGGATCAAGATCCAGCGGTTCACAATCGCCACGTCTTTATGCAAAGGCGATTATAGGATTAGATCTGGACCGTCCGATCTAGATCGAGCGGCCCACGAGCATCGAGTAGTTTCAACGTGTTAACCCTGGATCCAATCCGCGCCGTTGATTTTCAAACCAACGGCGAGATTGCGCCACGTGTCGGGAAGTTGGACCGACGCGGTTGCCGCCGCCCACGCACGCTGGCAGTCGTGTACGCCGACACGCCGGGCCCGCGTGTCGAGGGCCCGCATGTCGCTGGCTAACCCAGCCAAGCGCTGACGTCACCCATGACGTCACAGTGGACCCCACCTGTCAGCACCATGGGCTGAGCCCCGCTGACGTCAGCGATGACGTCACCCGAGTGGGCCCACATGTCAGTCTCACGTGGAGCCGTGGACCGAGTCCACCGTGGACCCGAGCCGAGCGTGGACCGAGCCCATGGACCGGCTGACGTCAGCAAGCCAATCAGGAGCTGCCACGTGTCCATGCTGACGCAATAATTAATTTCCGAAAAAGAAAATGATTTATTAATTCGAAATATTGATTCAAATTTAGATTCAAACTTCAAACGCTTATAACTTTTGCGTTTCAACTCCGATTGGAGCGATTCAAATTTCTAAATTTGTATAAAATTGAGATCTACCTAAATATAAATTTTATTTAATTTTTGGACTAAAGTTTTTCTCTGCAAAATTATTTAATTGATTATTTAAACTTTAAATAATCATAACTTTTGCGTTTTAACTCCAAATTTGATTTATTCCAGTTTCTAAAAATCCAGAAAATTATGTTCTCTCTGTTTATGGATTTTATTTGGAGTTTTGGGATCTTTTTGCATAGTGTTTATTTGTGTATTTGCTATTTGCACGCTTTACGAGTAGACGTTGAAGTGCCGGAGGGATTCGAAGGAGAAGTATTGACTCAGGATCTAACTCAAGACCGAGAGCAAGTACTTTTTGAAGGCAAGTTGTGCTTTGACCATGTTGATCCTATTTCGAAATCTATTTTGATTTAAACTATTGCATGCTAGTTCAATTAGAAAAATACTTGGTTTAAACATGGGGGTTAGATAAATACCAATTTGTTATATGACACCTTGATTACTTAAGTATGTGCCATGACCTTTGTCACCCTAGTTGTGGTTTACTAGTTGGACATTACTAAATTGCCAACATGGGTTTAGATCGTTGTAGTATCTTGCTTAGACACACTACGTGCTCATGACATGATTTTGGATAAACAAATGCTAATATTGACTTAATGATATATTGAACCTGTTTTGGAAAAGTATCATGTGATGTTGATGGCACGTGGTGCATGGTAATCAAGCGGGGTTTGATAAACGATTTTCGGCCAGGGCATGTGGCAAGAGTAATCAGTGGGCCATTGTGGCATTGGGAGTGTTGATTTGGTTTTTGGGTAGTCTTGCCCTGGTCACTCTAAGGACTTAACCTTGCAAGCCTTTGAACTGGGTCATACTTGCAACCACATGGTCGGAATGGGACGGCCCTAGTTGACTAAGTCGCTAAGGACTCACTTGTGGAGCCTCAGGGTGTCGATTACACCGTTTGTGTGATTGTGCGGGGAGCGTATCGTGGTGTGGCAGGTACCCATCTAACGGTGTGTTGGTCCCATACTTCGCCTTGGCTAAGGGAAGGGATGGTGTAGAGCACGAACCGGAGAGGACCACCTGTGTTGTTTGAGGCTTCCGAAAGGCTTTGTTACGGGAACTCGCCTTTGTGGTGTTTGACTGTATCTTGTGGGTAAAGTGCATAACCTCTGCAGAGTGTAGAATCTATTTGAATAGCCGAGTCCACGGTATTGGACATCGCTCGGGAATTACAGTCAAGGGTTAGATTTTCTGAAAATAACTTGGTTTTGAAAAGATGGGTTGGTTTAACAAGGAAGATGATGGAAATATGGTTCAGGATGGGAAAAATGTTTATTAAACTTCTTGAAAAGTTATTTATGCTTTACTTATTTCTACTGCTTTCGAATCTACTTATATTACTTGTCAAAAGTCAAGCATTTCTTGCCAAATATACCTGAGCTATTCCTTTGTACTAAGCCATGCATATAGTATATTAGCTTGCATTCAGGCATGACTTGTTGAGTACCAAGTACTCACCCTTGCCTCAACACAATACCAGTTGAAGAGGAGACTACGCCATTTGGAAGAGGAGTTCCAAGAGGACCCGTCTACTTAGGGGATGCGAGCCGGTCGATTTACTGTGGTATACCGGATGGCGCCACTAAGTTTATTTGATTTTCCGTTGTTATTTCTCTTTTAATAAGTTTCGCCTTGCAAGGCATATATTTGTAACTTGGCCATAAGGTCGAGTAACCCTTTGATTATTTAAATAAAGTACTTTGATAGTATCGTTTGGTATGATTGTGATATATACCGATGTTAAGACTGTGTGCACTAGCGCGTTCCTGGACTAGTGCTGAATACACAGAGGGTCCGGATTTGCAAATTCGGGGTCCCGACAGCAATCAAGGGCTAAAGGGGGGATTTTTAATGGCATATCATAATGGGACAATTGCTTCTGTGATGATGTTTAACAACATAGGGTATTAAAACCAGCAAAAAAATTGATGCAATCATGCAAAAAAATTTTGAGGAAACAGTTAATTAATCTGTGGGTCTCAACACACACAAAGATAGAGAGAGAAGATTCAGGAAGAACTTGACTTCAGGGCAACCGATTTGGGTGAAGGGTACTAAATTCAGTGGGAATTTGACGTAATCCTGCAAAGGAATTAGGGAGAATTATTAATACGTATTCTTCAAAACAAACCGGGATGGATGGCTTGATAGAGATGGGGGGAGAGAGAGAGAGAGAGAGAGAGAGAGAGAATCACACCATGGATAGCATTTAATCAAACACTGATAAAAATACCAATGCATGCTAGAGAAAAGGATCAGCCATAAACCTTGGATAGCTCATGAAGGTAAAGTATGAAAAAAAAAATAAGATTAGGATCGGGGACAGGGGAATCAGATGAGAAAGTACCTATTTTTTCACGGATTGGGATTGGTTGTGGGAAGCGGTGCAAGGTCAGGGCATGTCGTGAGGGAAGGCCGGCACCGTAGCCATCCAAACCTCCCCCTCCTGGGGCAGGATGGGGCGAGGGGCAGCATGGATGCGAGTACCGGGGTGAGGGTTAGGGCGAGCGAGCGGAGGGGAGTGGAAGAGGCAGCGGTGATGCGGCCGGGTGAAGGCGAGCGGGAGGAAGGGAAAGGCGAGGCACGGGGAGGCGACAAAAGGTGAGCGGAGGAGGCGAGGAAACAGGAGGGGACAGGGGCGAGGGCGAGCGTGCGGAGGGGAGCGGTGAAGGTTGCGGCGATGCGCTCGAGTGGAGGAGAGCAGAAGGGAGGGAGAAGGGCAACGGTGATGGTGGAGGTGGTGAGGGCGGTGTAGGCGAAGGGGATGGGGAAAACGGAAGAAGGACGTGGACTTGTGGAGGAATCCATGATGCCGGATTTGGTGGCGCTTTATGGGTCAGTCAATGGGGATGTGTGGATAGGCGGATCGGTACCAACGAAAGAGATGGATGACAGCGAAAATTCAGGTGACGTGTCCCAGCCGAATAAGTGGAGATAAGAATGTTAATATTTGCAGCGTCTAGATAAGCTAAATAGCGTTTTTGCAACATAACCTAGCGGCATCTTGTAGCGATTTTGCCTTTTAAATAACCGGCTGGCACATGTCTAACCTGCAAATAACAACTCCTAGATTCGGCCCGTAAAGTTGTCTGGGCCAAGGCAACTCTATTGTTCGGTCAGGTTGGTTCATCTAAAGAAGTTTTCGGGCCCAACCGGCCATGTTGGCCAGGACATGATACGTAAGTTATCCATATCCTGATATCCATGTTGGTCTGATCAACTTCAACCACTACTGAAATACAGATCTACATCAACTAGTGTTGAAGACCAAATAGATCCTATATTTTTTTCTTTTTCGTGAGGATCATATCCTCTAGTTAGCTTACACATGAACTTGTCGATCATTAGATCTTCAGATAAACAAAAAAAAAAAAACTTCTAGTATTTTTCTTCTCTACACCTCAATTTCACCCAACTAATTGTCACGAAACCAACCAACATCATTTTTTTTTTAGGAATGAACACCATTCATCTTTTGGTACGATCTGTCAAAGACTCACGGCAGCTAGCATGGTCGCAGACATCTTTTGGCGCCATTGCCTTGAGCACGAGCACCCACCATCAGGTTCATAAAACCGACGAAAACCGTTTGAAAATCATGATTTTCAATTGTATCGAATCAGTTCGAAATACTAAACCAGTCAGTAAACCGGTTTAATTAAAAAAATTCAAAAATAAATTAAAAAATTATGCGATGAATACCGGTCGAAAACAGATGAAAACCAAGTGATTTTTCGAGAAACCCGCTCAAAAAACCGACCGCCCAAAAGGTTCGAGTCACCAATCGGATTTTCGAGAAAACCGACCGGTTTTCTTTTTTTTTAATTTTGTTTTGAATTTTTTGTTCAAACGCTCAGTTTCGTAAATCTTCGGTTTTTGACGATTTTCGCGGTAAACTAGTACCGCCGGGATCTCAATTTTCGCTTCGAAAACGGTTTGGTGAAGCTGCCCATCATCGTTGTCGGGACTCGAATTTGCAAATCTGGACCCTCTGTGTATTCAGCACCAGTCCAGGATCACGCTAGTGCACACAGTCTCAACATCGGTATATATCACAATCATACTCAACGAAATAGTAAAGTACTTTATTAAAAGGGGAAATATAACTTGTTGCTCGACCTTATGGTCAAGTTACAAAAGTACGTATCGCAGGGCTAAAGTCTTACTCGAATAAATTTGCAACGGAATATAAAGAAAACGCGTGGCGCCAACCAATATGCCACAAGCAACTGACTGGGCTCGCCCCTAGTTCGTCGGCTCCTCCTGGAATTCCTCCTCCAAAGCAGGTGTCGACTCTTCTTCAACTGATGTTTGTATTGTGGCAAGGGTGAGTACTCAAAAGCACTCAGCAAGTCGTGCACAGAGATGCAATGCTAATAGCTACATGCATGGCTTATTCCAACAATAGGCTAAGGGGTTCATTTGCAATAAGCGACATTCATAAATAACAGTAATAGATTGGAAAGTGGTAAAACAGTAATAACAACAATAATTGCATAAACAATTTTACAAGCAAACCACTTATCAACCTAAGCATGTTCATCATTTCCAACACCATGTATCCATAACCAAGTTCGTTTTCATAAAGTCTAACCCTTGACTGTAATCACCGAGCAGTGTCCAATATTGTGAACTCGGCTATTCGAATAGGTTGTACACTTTGCAGAGGTTATACACTTTACCCACAAGATACAGTCAAACACCACAGAGGCGATTGTCCGTAACAAAGTCTTTTGGAAGCTTCTAACTCAACAAGTGAACCTCCCCGGTTGTTGCACGCTAACCCTTTCCTTAGCAAAGGCGAAGTCTAGGTCAACCAACCGTTGGACGGGTACCCTGCTGTAGCCCGGGTACGCTCCCCCGTACAACTACACCTAAGTATAGCCGACACCCCGAGATATCACAAGCAGGTTATTAACATCCTACTCAACTAGGTCTGTCCCATTTCAGACATGTGGTTGTATAATGGACTCAGTTCAAAGGCTTGCAAGGTTAAGTCCTTAGGGTGACCAAGGCAAGACTACCCAATTAGCAAAACCAAAACGACGCTCCCGATGCCACACCTTGGCCCACCAGAACAATCTTGCCACATGCCCTAGGCTAAATCATTTTAACACCCCGATTCATTACCATGCACCACGTGCCATCAACATCATCAATAACACATGACACTTTTCCAAACAGGTTTCATATCTCATTAAGTCAACATTAATAGATGATATTCCGAAATCATGTCATACTCACGTGGCAGGGCTAAGCAGGCTAATTATGATCTAAATCACCCATGTTGGCGAATTAATAATGTCCAGCTAATACTCCACATCCTAGTGTGACAAATGATTCATGGCATACAATTATTATCGTCACGGTGGCATAATCAGATAGGTCACATAACTATTCCCGGAATTATTCAAAAGCATTTTAATTGAACTAGCATGCAATAATTTAAATAAACATAGTTTCAAAAGTGGGATCAACATGGTCAAAGCACAACTTGCCTTCAAAAAGTGCTGGTTCAGGCTCTTGCACTTGCTTCTGGGTCAAAACTTCACCTTCGAAGCCTTCGGGCACTTCAACGTCTACCCGTAACGGATAAATAAACACCAAATAAATAAAAACAGAAAACACTCATGTCCAAACATTAAATAAAATTCACCATTAAATAGAGCTCAATTTTATAAAAATTTAGAAACTAGAATCGCCTCAATCGGAGTTAAAACGCAAAAGTTATAGCCGTTTGAAGTTTGAAAAATCAATTAAAAAAATAAATCGAATTAATTCATTTATCTTTATACGGAAAAATCGGAAATATAACATCAGCTGACGTCAACACGCATTTTTTGATTTCCACTGAATTATTTTTCTAAAGGAAAATCGGATTATTGCGTCATGCTTGCGTCATCCGGTCTATGGGCTTGGTCCACGGTTCGGTTTTGGTCCACCGTGGACCCGGTCCATGGGCGCATGACCCGCTGACACGTGGGTCCCGCTCGGGTGACATCATTGCTGACGTCAGCATGGCTCGGCCAAGCAACGCTGACAGCTGGACCCCATCGTGACGTCGGCATGACGTCACAGATGACATCATCGTCGGTGACCAGGCCGCTGACACGTGGGCCCCACGCTGGCGTCACGCGTGTGTCAGCGATGACCGGGCGTCGCCTGCGTGGACCACGGTGCTTCGGCTCCCGGCCATGTGGCGCAATCTGGGCTGTTGATTCGAAATTTAACGGTCCAGATTAGATCTGGATCTCGCACGTTGTGATCCACGCGGTTGATTTGGACCGTACGATTTAGATCGGACGGTCGAGATCTGATCGGGTTTTTGCATCACCGTGGGGGTGACGTGGCATGTCCCGGTGCTCGACACGTGGCACAATCTACACCGTTCGATCTTGATCGGACGGTTGAGATTACATCTAGCGCTACAACGCGGGTTGAATCTAACCGTCCGATCTAGATCTAAAGGCTGAGTTCTAATCCTAGCACGGTGCGGTTACGGCTACGTGGCTCAATCTGGTGCGTTGGATCTAGATCCAACGGTTGCTAATAGATCTACACAGTACTACGTGATCTAACCCTAGCCATTTGATTTAGATCTAATGGCTGAGATCTAATCTGGGGAAATTGCACGGTGTGGTGACGTGGACGAACCTGGGCCCTCGGATCTTGATCGGACGGCTGATGGAGTTCGCGAAGACGGCGATGTCGCGGCAGAGCGAGGGTTGCCGGAGACGAAGACGATGACGAGCCCACCGGCGCTTGGGGCACGTTTCGGCGAAGTGGATGGTCCCTTCAGGCGCGGCTCGACGCGAGGACTCCGGATCTGGACACCACTACGGCGGAGGACGGCGGCCGGCGGCGAAAAATAGCAAAAACCGTGGCGGAGCCCTAGCGCAACTTCGGCGAGCGATTGCGGGCGGACGATGGTGGCTTGAGCTTGGTAACCTAGGGCAACGTGTGCGCACGGAAGAGGGGATCATGACACGGGTGGCGGCGCATTAAATAGCCCCCTTGACATCCGTGAAATCCACGAAAAACGAGGCCCACTCGCACACGGCGGCGGAATCCGGCGGCGGCTCGGACTGGGTGACGTGGCTGCATCCTGGCCGTCCACGTGTGCGCGATCAACGGCCCGGATCCGATCGGCACGAACGGGTCCGATCTGGTCCCGCGCGGGGCGATGTGGCGCAATCCAACGGCCGCGCTGTTAGGGTTTGGTTGGACTCGGGTCCGGCTCGGGTCAGGCCTGGGTCCGGCTCGAACGTGGTTCGGTCGAGCTCGATCGGACTCGAGTCCGACTCGGGTCGAAGGAACAGTGAAACCCATTAGGGTTTTTCAGCGATTTAATATTTTAAAATAATTCTAGAAATTCATTTAAATCAATAAAAATAGCAAAATGCTCAGAAAAATTCTGAAAAATACTTTGAGACATTTTGGACTTAAATAAAATATTTTATCTAAAATTTTTAATTATTTAATTATCTCAAAATGGAATAAATTCAAATTAAATCCAAATAAACTCCAGAAAATTCCAAAAATTCAAATAACTCAATAAATTAAATAAAAGTAAAAATTTTGAGATGTTACAAACGTCTCTCTCTCTCTCTCTCTATATATATATATATATATATATGTGTGTGTGTGTGTGTGTGTGTGTGTGTTATAGTATAAATAGAATCCTTGTCCCAGTATGGAAGGACTCTATCGACTGGTGGGCGAATCCGAATTGATCTCTAGGGGTTTTTCTTCTATATATTGGGCATTGCCTTGTACAGAAAAATCAATATAACAAAAAGAGTTTTTCCCCTTACATTGTGTGTGCTTCTACTTGCGCTTCTATTTCTGTTCGTGGAATTGCATTGTCAGGTTGTTGATTGGCGTGGGTGAACAATCCCATTTCACAACATGTTATCAGCATGATTGTTCTAGCGTGGCTAATCGGGATCATCTACACAACGTCGATCTACACTACATCAACACTTTGATCGTGGCCATTCGCTGATCATCTGTCGCGTCTAATCTACACGGCATCAAGGTTTTCCTGCATCACACGATCTACGCTACCTCAGCCCTACATAAGTGGTGCGTGCGAACAGCAACAAAATCCAACATATTAGTTTTTCACTCATCGGCCGGCGGTGACACCCGCCTCCCGCCTTGCCTACAGCCTGAAGTTAGCGTGTGCCTCGCCTCCGGCAGCTGTCGCGTGCCTTGCCTCTAGCCGCTGCGCCTGACCTCCACCACGCGACTCGCCTCTGGCAATCGATGGTGGCGCCTGCCACGCTCCCTCACCAGCCACAGGCGGCGGCGCCCAGTGCCAAGAGAACCCTAGCCACTAGCTTCTTATTGTGGTGGTTTTAGCCTTTAGGCAAGATGGAACCTGATGGGCCACCCCAGCCTGAAAAATACATAGAAATTTTCATTTTTGCCCCTGGGTTTTTCAGTAATTTTTAAAATTAATTAATAATTCAAAAAAATGCTGATAAATGCTAGAAATTAGTTTTCTAGGTTTTTAGACTTCCAAAAATTTGGTAAAATTACTATTTAGCACACATTGGAAGTTCTATACCTTGGGTTTATTTTCTAGCTTTTTGACATATCTAATATGTGCAAAAATTACTTTTATGTTATTCAGGTAATTTTAAAAATTGGTTGGTAATTAACAGAAATTATGAAAAATACTTAGAAAATTCTAGAAAATTCCAAATAGAATTTTGGGAGCCTTGTATCTCTGAATTTATTGTTCTAGCATAATTTCACATTGAAATGTATTTTTTTGCTATTTGGTAATTCTGAAAATTGCTCAAATAATTAGCAGAAAACTATGAAAATTGCTAGAGAAATTCTGAAAAGAAATTAGATAATTATCTACTAAATAGATATAGCCCAAGCTTTACTGATTTAACAGTGATCATGCAATATAATGATTTTACCAGTAGTGAAAATTATTTTTCATAATTAGAAATAGGATATGATGGACATAGCATAGTGGGAATTTATCGAGCTTACCTTGAATGGCAACAATTATCTTACCTAAGAAATGAATATTAAGACAAATCTGATAGCGCGATCCTTTAAAGCTACTTTTTTCTCAGCCTGAAACTGATACCTTTGCTCTTCCCAAAACCGATAGGCGTACAATTTGGCACTTCCTGAGGCACCATCTTCATACAAACCTGAAGGCCGAATATTTGATGGAAAAAGGACCAGCTGGTATATTTTGAATTCCCTGAAGGAAAAATATATAACCAGCAAAAATCCGTCCTGTTGCCAGGAGCACAATGCGAGTGGATCCCCCCGCATTTTCAAGATTTAAAGGATGTGTAGCATATAACTTTACCATGCATAAGCTTGTCACAGAACTAAAAATTTGTAACCAGAAAGTTACTAATGTTAGAATGATCAGACATTATGCAACTTCCACCCCAATATGAGGATACTACTATAACGTATTATCATGCTAAGTACTAGAAGTACTCCGAGCTTATATGTATTTTGCTAGAAGCAGAAAAGTGTGAGGAACCCTTGGTGAAGAATTATCACGTACTTTCTAATGGGAGTCATGCAATGCTTGAAGCAGATGCTAATGCTCATAAGGCTAGCAATAGCTATGGTCGCAGAAAGAACTAAAAGAATAAAGGGGATAAGTGGAAGAATAGCAGATCAGATATGGGAAAAGGCAAACCATAGTTTACAAGTAAAGTTAAAGTGTCAGGGGGCTTCTAGAAGCAAGATTCAGCTAAATGAGGCTGCAAACCCTGAATAACCCTGTTTTAAGTATGGATGCACTGGCCATTAGTCGTACAACTATCGCATCTGGAAGCATGTGATAGACCTTTACATAAAATCCACTGAAAAAGTTAATAAAACCCAGGGAAATAATGTCACCATACGATATGTTGTTGACACGGATGCTGAAAAGTATTACATTATGGCTCTTAAAATTCTTGAGTTCGAGAAGTCCTAGAAGGACATATACGACTAATATGGAGACTTGGATTAGTCTCCTAAGTATTCCTTCACTTTGCTAGTCGATGTCACATACTCCTTATAAGTATCCATATCAGTTTAGCCTTAGTTTCTGAATGAACATTTGGTCTACGCTCCTGTCGAGCGATTATCATTTAAAGTTCAATAAATGTCTATTTCCCAAATATTTGATTAATTGTGCTATGTTTGTTATATACTCTACAATTTTTCCCTGTACAACAATTGTATGATTATTAAGTCATACTTTTAATATAGAACAAAGTATAATCCAATAATAGAGGAAAAATCTGTCTAGAAGACAGTCATACCACACTAAGTGATTTGAAAATATTATGACTATCGCCAGAAGTGATGCTCTTATAATTAGCACTCGAAGAATGACATATTATACCCTGAGTCCAGTCATACTCACTTAAGTTTTAAAGACAAACTTTGGTTTGAATAGTTTCCATGTGCAGACAGAGAAAGAGGATGGTACAGAATACCTACTCATGACTAAGATTAATGGGTGTAATAAATGTGTGGTTGAAAAACACCCTCCGAGTTATACTATGCACATATAAAACCTGAAGTTTATGTTGCGATGAAAACTCAGAAATATTTAAGATCTGGCAGATTGACTGGGTTATCATGAGTTGAATATTATGAGAAATAATTAATAATTATGCTGACCATAGCATAAAAGACTTTTCTAAATTTGAAGATTTTTTATGCCATGTTTGTGCTATAGGAAAGCTTATATTTAGATCTTCTTACCTGAAAGTTAGGGAAAATCATTGAATTTTCTGGAGAAAACTCAAGGTGATATCTGTGGACCTATTCAACCCCTGTCGGGCCATTTTAGATACTTTAGGGTACTAATAGATGCTTCTACTAGATGGTCCCATATATGTCTCTCATCTACTAGGAACTATGCCTTTGCAAAATTAATTGCCCAAATAATTAAGTTAAGAGCATCCTTTGAAGAAGAAAAGATCAAGTCTATTCGAACGGACAATGCTAGTGAGTTTATCTCAAAAGTATTTAATGATTATTGTATGGCTCTAGGCATTAATGTAGAGCATTATGTACCCCATGTCCACATCCAAAATGGCCTTGCAGAGTCATTAATTAAGGGAATAAGACTTATTGCTTGATCACTCTTGCATAATAGAAGGCTACCCACCAACTGTTGGGGCCACGAAGTGCTGCACGCTGCAATATTAATTCAACTCAAACCAACTGTATATCATGAAACTTTTCGTCGTAGATAGTACGTGGAACAAAATTAAGTATTTTCCATCTGTGAAAATTTGGCTATGCTATATGCATGCCAATCTCTCCACCACAGCGTACCACCATGGAACCTCATCAGAAGTTGGGGATCTATGTAGGTTACGAATCTCCGTCAATTATTTAATACCTAAGAGCCTATAACAGGGGATGTGTTCACAACTCGTTACGCTAATTGTACTAAGAACATTTTTCGGCATTAAGGGGAGATAATACCACATTAAGGAGTGCCTAGTCTTTAGATCCACACAATAAAGCAACCGAACTTGAAGTTTAGAGGGTAATAAAATTGCAACAAATAAGCTAATAATCTGCCAAATGCCTTCACTAATCATAAAGGAGTGAAAAGATCCTCATATACATGCAGTATATGCACCTAAAAGAGTGGAAATATCCTAGAAGGATATTGACCCACTCTTGACCCTCATGATAGTATGAGGGGGAGGCCTCCAGGTGCATGGGACTCAATTCCGTGAAGATATTCACAGAAGTAAAGAATCGAAGAAATGAGAACACTACCCGCGATAATGGAAATCCCTAAAGTAAGCCATCCTGAAGATGGTAACATTCCTGACCCCCAACGTATATTTGCACGCACAATCCAACGCCAGGAAGTCAGAACACCCAGACTCTATCGTTATGGGAAATCATAAGGAGCTGAAAGAAATTAATGTAGAGATATCCCTGAAGTGATGCAAGAGAATTGTATAATAGAAATGCTACAATTGTCGACATATTTTGCCTCTAAAATTGCTAAAATCTGGATCCAGAACCAAAGTCCATAGCAGAGTACCAAAAGTACTCAAATAGGGTCAAATGAAAAGAAGCAATTGATGCATCGCTCGCTTCATAAGGGGAAAGTTTGTTTTGGTCCCATTGACCGAGCTTCTCCTAAAGTGTTTCCTACATGATCAAATGGATTTTTTATCCTGAAGAGAAATTAAAATATCTAGGTGGTAATATATAAAGCGAGGTTTGTAGCATAAGGGTTCACGCAGAGACCTGGCATTGATTACAATGAAACCTATTCTCTTGTAATGAGTGAAATAACGTTTCAAAATTTAATATTAATGGCAGTAAGCTTAAACTTATCAACGCAGTTGATGGATGTAGTGACCGTATATTTATACGAGTCACTGGATATGGATAATTATATGAATCTCTGAAGGGGTTACAATTCCAAATCCTAAAATTGCAATGTATAGCGTCAAACTGAAGAGATCGCCATACGGATTAAACAGTCGGGGAGTATGTGGTACAATCGACTTCGTGAATTCCTCTTGAAGAAAGAATATTGTCCCTATAGGAATATTGTTCCTGTGTGTTCATAAAGAAATCCCATAATGGGTTATGTGTCATCTCAGTATAAAATCGATAATCTGAATGTCATTGAAACCACAGAGGAAATAAAGGAAGCAAATGCTCACCTTACGACGGAGTTTGAGATGAAATATTTGGGTAAAATCGAATATTGCTTAAGCTTGCAGCTAAAGCATTTTTCAGACGAAATTTTTGTATGCCAGTCTATTTATACCTAGAAGGTATTGGAAATATTTAATTTGGGTAAATCTTATCCTTTGAAGACCCCACGGCTGTGAGATCTCTTGAAGTGGGTAAAGACCCTTTCGGACCAAAGATGGAAAATGAGAAAGTCTTAGGGCATGAAGTCCCATACTTATGTATCTTGCGAATGCACAAGACCTGATATTGCATTCACAGTAGATTTGCTAGCACGAGACAGTGTAGTCCCAACCAGAAAACATTGGGCTAGTGTCAAGACTTTACTTATATACCTCTAAGGTACTCAAGATCTTAGATTATTTTTCCAGAAGAACCAAGACTTAAACATGGTGCGATATGTGGATGTTAGCTATATGTCTGATCCCCACAGTGCCAAATATAAGACTGGTTTTGTATTTCTCTGTGGTGGTATAACCATTTTTTGGTGGTCTTTTAAGCAGATCTTGGTAGCTATTTCTACCAACCACTCGGAGATTATATCTTTATATGAAGCCTCACGTGAGTGTGTTTGGCTAAGGCGTGTAATTAACCATAACAAGAAGTCATGTGGTCTTAATACCGTTGATACCCTACTATTACCTATGAGGATAATGCTACTTGTGTTGCACAAATGCAAATGGGTTATGTAAAGAGCAATATCGTGAACCATATTGCCCCTAAATTTTTCTATCCTCACGAACTCCGAAAGAATGGTGAGATAAAAATAATGTAAACTAAGTCATGTGAAAATCTAACAGATTTTATTCACAAAATCCTTATCAAAGTCCACTTTCCAAAGGTGCGCTAATGGCATTGGGATGAGGTGACTTAGAGATTTGTGGAGTTCAGGGGGAGTTAATCCCTAAACCATAACCCCTTTTGCATGATCCTAAAGATCATATTTTATATCCTGAAGAGTATAAAAAGTTGAACTCTTTTCTCTTTAGTGAGTTTTCCTAAAATTTCTCACATAAAGGTTTTTAATGAAGCAACTAGTGCAACACAAAGTGCGAGTGCAATATACTCTTTTCTTCATCCCTTTTTTCCACTGGGTTTTGGGAGGAGTTTTTAATGAGACGTGCATTACGCGGTATTCGCCCAAGGGGGAGGGTTATGATATAGATAGAATCCCTGTCCCGGTATGGAAGGATTCTATCCACTGGTGGGAGAATTCGAATTGAACTCCAGGGGTTTTTCTCCTATATATTGGGCATTGCCTTGTACAGAAAAATTAATCTAATAAAGAGATAGCTTTTCTCCTTACATTGTGTGTGCTTCTACTTCTATTCATGGAATTGCATTGTCGTATTGTCGATTGGCGTGGGTGAACAATCCCGTTTCACAACTATATATATATGAAGCCTTTTTCGTACCCTAGGAGTACGTACTCCCATCTTCAATATATCGCTTAAACGAATGTGTTATACTCCTTTATCATTTTCAGTATACTCCAAATAATAATTCTAAAATACTACAATGCGATATTGTTGGGAAAAAATTATTAGAGCCCTTTATTTTTTTTGCTATATACCATTTTTCGTATGTAAAAAGAGTATATAAACAAATTATGCTATAAAGGACGGACTTTGATGAATTTTTTCTTAGAACTCGCTTTGGAGTATCTTATAATCAGTATTAGAGAATACTAAAAAGGATAAAGATGTATAACAACATCATTTAAGCGGTATATGTATGTTGTGCAGGATATAAAGGAAAGTATAATACGGCACAGATCTTGTGTACCAGATAGCATGTGTATCTACACATGTGGGTAGAAAATGCATGATATATATACATATATATACATATATATATATATATATATATATATATATATATATATATATATATATATGAAAAGTCTCATCTACACACTGCGTAAATATACATGCTATCTATGCCATTCTTTTCTGCCTCGGGATGTATGCTATGCAGGATATAAAGGAAAATACAATACGGCACAGATATATAGGAGAGAGAGAGAGAGAGAGAGAGATGGCGACGCAGGCCTTGTAGGAGGTTCTGAAAGCAGAGTACGACGCCCCCCACCCCCGCCCCGATAAGTAGCCTGTCGAATCTTCAGAAGAGACGCGGTGCGATCTGGTTGCTAGGCCAGCTGCCCGCCCGTTCGTTACTGATGCGATGTGCCGATACGCCGATCGATCGAATGGGGTGCAGATTCCTTGGAGCTGGCTGATCGAGCCGGGGTGGACGAAACTTGAGCGAGGTTCATCATCCGACTGATCTATTGGTCCATCGAAAGCAAGCGCGCGCCACCGTATCTTGTTCCGCTGAAAAGCCAGCGTCAACGTCGGGCATGGCGCGCGGCGGCAGTGGCGCCTGCGTGGTCTGGTACGTGGACGGGCAAAGCGACCGGATGCACGGCGGGGATGAGATGAGATGCTGCTGTCATCGCGAGCCCTTTCCGCGAGATGCCGTTGCGATGCGTGCTGGGCGCAGCTGCTTCCTCTTCTTCCTCGTCTTTTCGCGAGTGCTTCTCTCGTTTTACAGTATCAGTGCGGGAAAGCAAAGCAAAGGAGACAGGACGAGGAAGGCTGCTTTTGAGTCAGCGGAATCAGCGGATCGAGCAAACCGGAAGATCGGGAATTCTTTCTTTTGGGAAAAGCCACTCCAGCTTCGATCGTTGATCGAATAACAATACAGGGAGAATCGATCCATGGCTGCCTGCATGCACGTTAGCTATATCCATCGGTCGAGCACTCGGGCTGAGCATCCACGTAGGGTTTTAATTAGCTAGTACTCCCTCCCTCCATTTTTATAAAACCTATTTGGTTTGCATTTTTATTAAAAATTATAACGGAAATGCTGGTTAGCATACGTACGTAGATCACTCCATTGCTTCTCGCAAGTCTGTGCAGCACCGTGTGGATTAGCGCCACGCGTCCCGCTGCGTCAATCCTTTTAATGCACTGTAATCCTTATCACTTAATTGTTTTTTGCATGGAGATTAACGCAGCGGGACACGTGGCGTCAATCCGCACAATGCTGCACAGACCACGATATGCAGCACGTACCGTTGCATAGAGTTTTTTCCCATTGCGTTACGTTCGTGTCACACCACGTGTCACCGTGTAATCCTTGTCTCCTTTCTCAACTCCCATTTGAGAGTAATCTCGCTATGTTCACCTCCCTTTTGCTTCTCTCTCTCTCCTCCTCTCTCGCTGCACATGGCCATGCTTCAACAGAGCTAGGTCCTCATTCATGCATATCTCTCTCTACATTGCTCCCCGATCTCTTTTTGCATGCTATCGCAATCAGATCCCGTGGGTAGGCCTCACTTTCCGAGGACAACGTTGCTTGTGCCGATGAGGAAAGGGCGTCGCGGTGGAGCGCTAGACAGCGTTGGCCGACCAAAGGAGTCAGAGTGGCGAGCAACAAGTATAGGAGTGGGGTGGTGCATGCACGGCAAGCCTGCAACAACCTTCGGGAGCATGAGGCCAAGCATGCCGCCGCCGAGGCCAGCTCATCCCAAATGTTGATACCGGTAAATCGAATTGTTGCAGCAGTTGTATCCAAATGTGTTACAACATAAGATATCAAATGTTGCATATATTTTAATGATTTCTTCATTGTTGCAACAAGTTTAATTTTTGTTGCAATAGATTATTGTATTTATTGCTTTAATAGTTTAAAATCATTGCACATTTTTGTTCTTGATTTCGTGTTTATTTGCATCTAGAACAAATATCCGTTGCAAGCTCAGGACCTAATTGTTGTGTTTTTGGGTTTTTTTTGTTGCACATGATATATCTTATAAAAATATATCTTAGAGTTTCCTTAATCTATGTATCCGATCAAAATATATCTTATAAAAATTAACAGAGAGTGTACTATACTAGTACATATGTTAAACTGAAAAGGGGAAACTACTAGCAATACCAACTTTGAGCGCAGCCAACGTGCAAAAAAGGTCACAAAGTAATAAAGGCAACGAACACAAGCAGTACGCGTTTTTGTAGTAGTAATTTTTAGCATCTGAGTTTTGATATTACAGTCTTACAGAAGCGTGCCTGCCGAGGAAAGAAAAAGAGAGCACTTCTCGTCAAAGTTTACAGGGAGAATATCTTTCGGCGCATAGAGAAATAAGATATTAAAAATAATCAGATTATCTCTAACTATTATATCTAAACACTATATTTAATACATACATACTAAAGAATATAAAGAAAATTAGCTAGATATTTATTAAGGGTATAAAGAGAACACCATATTAATTTTGTATTAGAATATAAAATATGCTTTTATATTTGTAGATAACATTACCAAAACTACACCTTATAAACTTGTAAAAGGAAAGTAGATTTTTTTTAAAAAAAATTCTTGTTTTCTGAGTCGTCTACGAGCTAGCTAAAACTAGAAAGTACACCGGTCTGTGAGCACTATATGCAACAGAGCGTGGCAATAGCTGTCAACTGGGGGTCTGCTCCTATGGCAGTAGAAAGTGACCTATCCTCAGCATCTTCAAATGGGAAAGAGAGCCTGCAATCATTGTGTGCCATACTCCATCTATCATGTTCGGTGTCTGAGCAAGCTGATGAGGCTGGCTGAGCTACCAACGCAGAAGAGAGGGGGAGAGAGACAGACATAGTAGTATATATAAACTACTTTATATATGACCTTCTTCCCTTTTCTCTAATGACAGCTTTCCCGTTCCACTAAGTAACAGAAGAAGTTGTGTGGAAAAAATAAAGATTTTGCCTACGAGTTTAACATTTAATTAACGGTTTCTGACATGAGATGTTATTCGAACTCCAGCTTAATAATTTCATGATTTTTCAGAGGCTATGACAAGCGATTTAACATGGCAGGTTGCCAAACAGAGCCAATCGAATCGGGTATTCATTAGAGGCTAGATGTGGCTATACCAAAGATGCATGTTTTCGCATATGCGTGCAATTGCACTGTGTGATGAAAGAACTGCATGATCATTGCATGCAGATTTTCATTTCAAGGTTAGCAGCGCACACCAGACGTATAACTCCCATCGCTTGTATTGTTTGTGCTAGGTCATACTTGACAGCGATCAACTTGGCCTGTTTTTCAAAATAGATGGGATCAATACAGTTTTCCGATTGTTTTTTTAGGACAGTTTTCCGACTGTATTATATGTGAAGACTTCTGCATGCTCATAATTGACTCGAATTTTACTGTCATAGCAGATTACTGTGGGTCAATGACAGATGCATGCATGAGAATATGCAATAATTTCCATGCACTTGCAAACAAATTCAGAAGAATATGGAGGCTGACATGCAAACAAGGAAGTCCCTAGCTAGCCAAGCAGAAACAAACACCGACGATCGAGCTACTCCGCTAGCCACTGCCAAATTAGTAGGATGCTGATATGTTACTGTCTCAGCCTCTTTCATGCAATTGTCAGAAGTACGGTATGACATACATGCAATTTCAGAAGATTCACAGTCTGGTGAGCTAAAAGATACCTCCCAAACAGTGAAAGGAAAAGAAAAAGGAAAGGAAGAGGTAAAGATGCCACTCACTTCCAATAATAGAGGCATAGGAGAGCAGATCCCCCCTTGTTTGCCTCACTGCTCCTGTCATTACCAGCATGGAGACAGCAGAAGCAAACAGCATAACACTGGCCCTCCTAATTGCTACAGTAGACTAAATTCTTTCTTAATTCAGCCACCATTTTTTTTTATTTTGCTCCCTTTTGCTGCTTTCTTCCTGCCCCTGCGCTTTGCCTGTATATAGTTGGAGGCAGCAAAAAAATTGGGTGCCTTTCTGGAATCAGGATCTATGGACAACCTTCAAATTGGCAAGAGGCTGGAATCTTCCTTAGAATCTTCAACATTAAAAGGCTCCAAGGGGGAAAAACAATCAAGATCAGAGATCATCTCATCTCATCATCACCACATCTTGTCCATGCCGAGAATAAAGGGGAAAAATTTGCAATAGCAACTAATGCAACAGTAACAGCTGCCTAGTTCCAAGGGAACGTACGCATAATTAAGGCTTAGTTATACATGCATGAATATAACAGCTAATGAGAAATCTGATCACCCAAACTCCTACATGAAATGACATACAACTGATCACCAGATTAATGAAGTGTGTTAGCAGAAAGCTCCCACCTCATGCGCAGAATGCATCAATTCATCAGTCTTTTCTCATCACCTCGCTTCCTTGTTCCTCCTCGCCCTGGAGCCGCTGCCCTGCCGGTGCGAGGAACCCCATAAAGCCGCCGCCGCCGCCAACCAGATGGCTGAATCCGACCTGCCCAGCCATTGGTGATGGCTGGTGGATTGCGGCGAGGGGGTCTAGCCAAGTGCGAGCGGACGCCCAGCCGCCACTGGACTGAAGGGGTTCCCCATGGGAGAAGAGCTGGCTCTGGTCTAGCCCTTGCCGCGGCGGCATGCTGAACATGTAGCTGTCGCCACTGCCGCCACCGCGGCCCTCTCCCGCGCTGTTCTCCGAGGCATGCCATGATGGCATTCTCTGGCTGTGGTCCGGCCAACCTGGAACGCCTGCACTAGAGATCATACCGTGATGGTTCGAAGATACATGGCTGAATATCTGGTGCTGGTTGGATTGGAGGGTGAGGCATAGCTCCTGCGGCTGGCTGCTGGTTGTGCGCGACAGGAGGTCCGGCGGGGATCCTCGGTACTCGTCGTGGGCGGTGGTGGCGCCGTTGGCCGTGGACGAGGAGGGAAACAAGGGCTTGACGTTGTCGGAGACTCGGTCTGCGCCTAGCGAATGTGGAAGGAAGGAGCCGCCCACGCTGGTGATGGCGCCGCCGGTGTTACCGAACCCGTAGGACGTCGAGGTCACCTGCTCAGCAGGTTCGGCGGCCTCGGGCTCCGCGGAGGGCGGCACCTCAGCCTGGTCGGGGAGCTCGTCGATGGCGCCCTTGGCGTTGCGGATGAGCCAGTCGACGGCCTTGCTGGGGCGGTCGTAGCCGAGGCGGTCCTGCACGTCGTAGAACCGGATGGCTGTGTGCGCGGCGAGGCGGACGCGGCGGTCACGCAGCCCGCGCGCCGTGCACACCTTGCTGTGCCGGTCCTTGCGCCCTGCAGCCGACCGCACGATGCGCCCGCTCCCGAATGCCGTGGCCAGCGCGTCCACGGGCGTCGACTCGCCGCTGCTGACGCCATCGGCTCCGGCCCCTCCCCTCGCCTGCTGCCTCCGGTGGTGGTGGAGGTAGCTGAACCCTTGCTGGTGGTAGATCTGGATCTGCTCTTGCCCCTGCGTCCTCTCCTTCTCCTGGAGCAGGTAGTGCAGGGTGCTCGTCGTGGCGGTAGGGTTGCTCCAAGGGTCCAAGCCCCTGGACAACTGGTTCTTGTCCTCCTCCAGCTTGAGCTACCTCACTTGCACACCCCACAAGCACCGGAAAGGAAGACGGAGCTAGGAATCCCAGTAAAGAAGAAAAAAAGAAACACGGACCTAAACACTATCCCTGCATGCGATTGCCATATGCCCCATATCTTCAGCTCGCCGTCCTGAGGAAAAAGATTTAATGGCCATGGGAACCCAACAACTCCATCGGCAGAATCACACCGGCTTAATAGCTATATTAGCAAGCGCTGGTGTAGTTAGCCGGCCGGCCACTCTTTTGTGAAAGTGACAAGCAAAAGAGGGCAGTGAGTGAAGTGCAGATCTTATCTTGGCAATCTAGCTCTTTGTGTGCGGCTATAGCTAGCTAAGCTTACACTGGGATATTGGGATCTAGGGGGGGGAATAGATGACGACCCCTCCGGCCCAAAGGTGAGATAATTATTATACTACAAGTATTTCTTACCTACACCTTGAGAAGGACATGTGGTTTATTGATATTAGGAGAGCACATCTTCTCCAAGTTCTCTCTTCTTTTTCGTTTGTAAAGTGTGTGTGTTTGTGGAGAGGGGGGGTGCAGGCTATACCGCTATAGATTGCTAGGATGATGCAGGGAGAGGGTGGCGACGACAGGCTCACAGGGCAAGAGAAGTCAGGGTGTAGGACAGAAGCTTTGGTGAGATCACGTCCCTCTCTGCTTCAGTTTTTCCTGATTTTAATTGCTTGGGAGAAGCCACATTAAATTCTTCCTCTCACTCGTTCGTTCTCGAGAAGACTGTGCTACCCCAGTAGGAGAGGCCCACGCATAATATCATCCGCCGATTGCGTACTATTCCGTTATGTCTATTCTATTGCAAAGTTGTGCACAACTGTGATGGAGAATACTGAAGTGTGATTGTCATGTATGTATCCAGATTTTTTCCTTGGCGCACTCCTTGCACCGTAGTCTGCACACATAGGATCGGATGCACCATGTAGTATCACAAATCTTAAGGTAAGGAGATCCTAATAGATGCAATCTGTCGATGAACCAGTCTCAGTGTTCCCTATCAAATTTAGGGGGAAAAAAAACAAGAGAGTACAATCAAATAGAGATTTTATTGCTGTAGACAGAAAGAAAGTTACAAAAATCAATTGATATGTTTTTGGGCACCATGTCATCCTATTTATGCTTATATAAGATGTGGCAGTAAATGCCGCTAAAAGCATCTTTTGTCTTCACGCACGTGTCATTGTTGATTCTTGAAACGTCACGTCTCTTAGTTAATCATCGTAAGTTGCCAGATAAGTCAATAATCGCTCTCATGTTAATCACATGTGAGAAGCTGCCATGCCTCCCAACCAATTCACATGGTCGGGGCTAATACAACCATATGACGGTTGTCTCTTGGTCATAATGATCATTATTAGCCTTGGACCAGCTTGTCAATGAAACGGGTAAGGCTTCCTTTGAATCATAATCATGAACACAACCGTTATATTAAATGGACCATTAATAAGTGTGTTTACTTTTCATAGGAAAATATTGTCCCGGTCAAGAATCCTTATTCCTTGTCACAATTTACACCATGTGAAACATTTGGAAAGAGAGATTTTTTTTTTCCAACAAAAATATTGTCTCGGTCAAGAATCCTGGTTCCTTCTACCGTTCCACGTACGAGTAGTAATTTGCTGTGCCTTACCTTTTCCTCACGTGTAGTTTAGCCCAGGGACTTTCCGTTGGACCGGCTTCGATTGGCTTGTAATAATCTCATGCTGCCTTCTTTTCGGGTAAAGAAATCCTAACAGAAGAGGTGTGGGAGTTGTTTTAAAAAACAAAAACACTTTTATTTGCATGCAAGATCTTTATGTCTGAGTTGCACACTAAGGTTCTGTTTGGCAGAGCTTATAGGCTAAAATAAAGTGAATTAAGTTTATATTTTTATTCTAAAATGTAAACAAGATGACCCACCTAATTAAACACTCTTAATATATCCACAGCTCTAGCTCCACAGATCTGGTGGAGCTAGGAATACCCAGATCCACGGATCTGATGGAGCTGGAGCCCTACCAAACAGGACCTAATTAAGCACACTGAAGCTGTATATATATTTCATCAAATATATGCATGGTTAGCAAATGTTTAGAGAGAAAAAATTAAGCACACTGAAGCTGTATATATATTTCATCAAATATATGCAGGGTTAGCAAATGTTTAGAGAAAGATGTTGTTCGCAGATAAACATATGTAAATTCTCATTCAGTTTTGTTCGTGTAATTTTGCCATGCAGAAGATCTCAATTCACAATACGAAAGTTGACTAAAATGTATACATGCATGTGTTTCTTTGAATATATGATTTCTTTAATCAAAATTATACCGAGATCAGAACTTCAAAAAATGCGACTTTTAAATTATACAACCTAAAGAATAAAATGTCATGTGCTTTCCTAGGTGTGGGCAAACAGTAGCTAGTTACACCAAAAGGTTAATTTGTTTTAATATTCACCTAAAATATATTGTAGTAACACTACTACACCCTGAGCATATGGCCTCCTACATGTTAAAAGAGGCATGTACCATCGCCTACATTTTTAATTGAAGCACTCAGTTCATTTGGTAAATATCATTGTGTCTCAAGTTATGTCTAAGAGTGGATAGAATGTTCTGCATCATCTCACCTTAGACGCAACCTAAGACAAAGCCACTCCATTGCATTTTCTCTTAAACTAGCTAGAGTCGCGCGCTACGCTACACCGTGCGAAATTTGGTCCAACAGTTATTTCTGAAATAAGGTATGAGGACTTAAATATAATTTCAATTTTTTGGAGGTTTTTTTTTTCAAAAATATGCTAGCTAGGAGTCGCCAACAAAGTTACGGCACCATAGGTACTCTTTGTGCCATACGAAATTTGTGTACTCCCCTTTCGGCGCCGTGAGACACCATGTATTGCATGGGACATGGCATTACTCAATCCCTACCCCAGAGTCAAAATCTAACTTGGCGAGGATTTATACATGATTGAGGTGTAACACTAGCTGCCCTCGTGCATGTAAATTAATTCGAAGCAAACTTCTGATCTAAGTACCCTTTTTGCATAACACTATAAACTGCATGAGAGAAAAAAAAAACAATCTATGTATACAATTACATGTCCATATATACCAAATGACCAAAATCTATCCATCGTTTTTGTCGAGATCTAGTTTCGTTTTTGGGTGGGGGGCAGGAACCTGAAAGATACACCATCACAGAACACTTCGATTCAGGTTAGCATTCACTTCTGGTAAGTGTTTCCACATATTGGACAGATGATCGAAAAATTTATGATTCCCAACTGAAAATGTTTCGATTTGAATAAAATAAAAGGTAAGTACAAAATCTGATTTTGCCAACTAGTCAGCTTTTACCACACACTCCTACTCTCTGAAGCTCTCTGGAGTAGAAGATGCCCTCTCTTTTTCCATCGTTGTAACTTGTAAGCTGTAACTAACCAAGCTAGCTAGCGCAATACCCGACCGTGCCATCACACAGGCACAGTCTTTACCCTTTCCCATTAACTACTGCGACGCGTAGGCTGCGACATGCAAGATGCTAGGTGCTAGATCCATCAACTCTTGCTCGCATGCACTCAATGCGTTGCATACGCACCAATTATTTGGACCAGAGTCACCAGACAATTGGTTTTATTGGGCCGTCCTCTCGTGCTAGGTCACGTCCTGGCTCATTTAGTTGGCTTACGTCCAGCGGCATGCGTGTTTGCTAAACTAGGTTAATCTCTCCTTACCTGAAATAAAAGTCTATCCCATGATGTCTCTGATCGATAGATCCCTCTCCTCTCCTCTCCTCTCCTCCCTTATTCATCATGTCAATCATAGTCCGGACAAACCCACTTGTGATTATCAGAACCAGGGCCGGCCGTCCGTTGCTGGACATCAATGCAAGTAGATATATAGTAGATGGGCATGCATGGGTCCTCGGACCACGGCCAGTTCATGCTTGCATGCAAGGACAAAGATATACGTAGATGCATGAATGTTACGGAAGCGATTCATCAAGTACGTACAGCTTGATATATAATGGGTCACACCCTTAATTGTTTGGTTCCAATGATTAGCTAATTTGAAACCACTGTTAACATAATCGCATCATGTGCAACCTCGCCACCCAGGTTCAGTCATCCTCGAGTTGAATTTGGACGCCTATTTTCTTCTTAATTACAAAAAAAGCTAGTTTGTCCTAGATATTAATTCTTGTCTTTATAACTGCATCATGGCAATGTTCTTGAGGTCCTTTGCTGAAATAAGTGCGCATGCATCATCAATCTGCTAATTAAGCTGTCCGTGCATGAGCATGTCGATGCAGTCGTCAACGTAGAGTGAAATATAATGCCTGCGTTCCTTCAAAAAATATGGGATTTGATAAACATCATCGGGATGTTTTGTTTGCTAAAATCACTTAAATCTGAAAGCATTGGATCATTGTTGAGATTCGGGAGTATCGATTATATCCGATCCTATGATTTGATCTAACGGTTGGATTTTTAATCCTACGGTCCAAAATTTGGATGTTATTTAAGACAAAACATCCGGAAGATACATATACACTCCCAAAAATATAATGCATGCAACTTAATTAGAGAGACACGAACCTTCTTGCATACATTGTTACCCTTTCAGGGATGAACAAATTGATGTATATGTGCATGTGCGTTCAATGTGTGCATGTATGAGAGAGAGAGATAGAGCGCAACGCCTTTTAGGCCCTGTTTGTTTCAGCTGGGGATTGTAGAAAACAGCTTTTAAAAGCTGGGAGGTCAACAAACAGGAAACTTTCAATCTGGATTGTAATAATCTGGAGACCAGATTGTAGCAATCCCACAATCCACTCTGGAGGAGCTTTCCTCAGCTTTTTTTTTTTTTTACAAAAGACCACAATACCCATTCAACTTGAGTGAAAATTACCCACCATTGCCCCTCACTGTTCACACAGACTTTTCAACCTATAATCGAGGGTACCACAGACTTTTGTCAAGCAAAAATAGCAATCCAAACACACTATAATCTAGGTTGCCAAACAGCCATCAGCTTTTCAACTTCCAGCTTTTAACAATCCAGATTTTAAAAGCTGCTTTCTACAATCTCTAGCTGAAAAACCCACCGAACAGTTACCCCCCTCAATGTTCAATAGCAATCCTCTCTCGTCGCCCTTTGTCTGCATCTCTGAGTCCGTACAAGTAGTCAGGATAGCTGTAAGTGTTGATCACATGAATCCCAAGCAAGCACAAGCAGATGCCTCCCTTTCATCATTTCGACCTATACTATACACTGACTAAGCTGCACATTGGCCTACAGAATGGGAGAATTGCAATATGCCTGGGGAACTCTGTGGTCATTGCTATACAAGCTGATTATTAATGGCAGGCATGCTGATGCGTGTTTCACACCATGGCTAAGGACGTACGTAGTATACTAGCAAACAGCATTACAGCAAGACACTCTTGCCCAGGGTTAAAACTATAACGAGACAGAGAACGTACCGACGATAAGCCGAGACATACGTCGTGCTCCGTTATGGGGTAGCTAGCTAGCTAGCTTCGCTGGCCGGCCGCCTCCGCCGCGTTCTTTTCAGCCTTTTCCTGCTCCCCAACTGTCCCGCCGGGCGGGGCGCCAAGGCCCGCTAGTTGCTGGGACAGCGCGCGCGCTCCCTGCCCTGCCCGTAGCTAGCCATCGCCACCACCAACCCAACAGATCCCCCCATCGATCGCACGCCTCGTGTCACGCGTCACGCGCCGCTGTACTGCGTACTGTGCGTCTGCCCGATCGCTTGGCATGCAGCAGCCTCGGCCGGGAGCTAGCGCGGCAGAGAGAAAAAAAAAAAGACACCTGCATGCATGTGTCTAGACAGGCATGCAGGCGCAGAGGCACGAGCTAGGCCGCGACAATTCGGCAGGAGGGAGGTGGCGACGGGTGAGCGCGACGTGCATGGGGGCGGGGCCGGGCCCTCGCCACGCCACGGCGCGATTTGAAGCCAGGCAGGCAGGGATGAGGGAGCGAGAGCCCTCGCGCGCGCGCGCGCACGAGGCGAAGCGATGGATGGACACCGAGGGCGACGAGTCGGGGCAGCGCTGCCCGCCCGGCCGGCCGGGTGGTGGGAGTGTTTCTTGGGTCCGCACGCGGATTTATGGATCTGGGGCGCCTCGGCCCCGCCGGCCGCTCGGTTTTGAAACTTTACAGCGACGCATGAGCGAGTGAATGATCGACCGATCGATGCGCTCGCAGCCAGGCCAGGCTAGCCACCGTCGTCGTCGTTGTTGGCAGGCGCAGGGGCAGCATAAACGGCTAGCGATGGGCGAATAGTCGAACGGCAGTGTTACCGTCACCACTAGAGAGCTAAGGTTTACTATCGACACATCACTACCGATTGGATTTGAACCAATACTGATAGTAACATCACTGGCTATAAAGCTGTAGTGGGCTTTCAGTACCGGTTGGTAACACGAACCGGTATTGATGCCCTCACATTAGTATCGGTTCGTGATACGAACCGGTACTGAAGGCACGGAACCAACTAGTACTGATGCTCAATGGGATTGGGCATCAGTCCCGGATAGCCAGATCTGTATTGATGGCCAGATTTGTTGTAGTGCATACCGCTACATAGATAAACTTCTTGTGTTGGATCTCGGCTTGTACATCTGGGGGAGTTTCCCCTGCAGCCACCACATCATGAGACCCCAAAGGGAGGCAACAAGGGCGGTTGACCTGTAGTAATCTCACACCCCCATCGCGAGTTCGCGACGAGGTCCAGCTGCCTGCCTTCGCTATCGGCCTTTGCGTGGATCGTTCTGATTCTCAGGCAAAGATCGAGGTCAACCTTCATCTCGATGAAAAGTGAAAAGAATCTAGTTACACCGCAGGGAAGTAAAGATTAATTTACGGTTAAAAGGCGAGTGAACAGTAAGCTTGTTGTTTCAAAAGTACCTTTCCTTTCTTTCTTTCTTTTTATGCTTGAAATATAACAACTACCCCTTTGCCCGATAGCATCTTTTGTGTAGTTATAGAAAGATGGGCCGTGTCTTTTTTGGACTAACCTAGTACGGCTCAAAGCACGATACAGGTGTCTTTGGATCGGATCGGCATGATACGAATGATAAGTTGTACCGGATCTGAAAACTCGGCACTATGGATGATTCGAACACGACATAACTAGTGTCCTTTTTGTAAAAATACATCCTATCTAAAGTCTAGCTCATCACCAACTATCTTACCCCAACGGTCCGACCTATTAACAAATACTATCTCTCCCATTCGGCTCCTTCCATGACCCTTCCGGGGCCATCACCGCCTCCTCGCGCCTTCGTCATCTCCTCTTGCCCTTCTCCACCCATGTTTCCTCCTCGCACTGTCCTCCCCTCACTACCTCGATGCTAGATCCAGTGGCATTCGGTCACACTATCACCAAATATAGCCTTGAGGCATTATGCCACCATATTCATTAGTCATCCCGAGAAAAAAGATGATGACACCGCTAGATCTCGACGATCCTCATCGCCTCATCGCTGTCAAATCCAGCCTTCCCGCACCGTGTCGCCACCATCACCGACCACCATGCGTGCTTCTTCCCCAACACTAGAGTCTTCCTCACCTCCGGTCGAGCCGTACTCTATCCTCGCACTCCTTCCCAACACTAGAGTCTTCCCCAACACTAGAGTATTTATTCTCGCATCTGCTAGAGCCAAATAGACCGAGCTTGGACTAGCATGGCACGGAGGTGGCATGGCGTGCCAATAGACCATGCGTGGGCTCTCTAAAGGCGAGTCAGGCTAGCAAGACTAGTTGGCTAGGTCGTGGCGGCACAAGTGCACAACACAGTCCAGGTCCACAGCCCATCGAATCCATGTCGTGTTGGCCAGCATGGCCCAATATCGAGGTCTAGTTATAGAAGCAAAATTTTGCCTTGTATAGTAAATATTTTCGTAACTTACTCCCTCTGTTGATAAATATAAGATGCATTTTGACTTTGCACAAGGATTAAGGTTATGATGAAATTTAGAAATACATGAGAGAAAATAACTTACATACCCCTCTTAATTGTCTTGAAAGATGAGAGATAATACTCTGTGCATGGTACTGAATAAATCCATATGGTTGAGAGAGAATAAATACGGATATCGTAGTAAAGGCTCATTAAATCTACATACAAGCATTATATATTTCTAAACAAGACCATTCAAACTATATATCTTATATTTATCAACAAATGGTGTACTTTTTAAGAAAAACGCAAAAGCCTTGCGTATTATGTGCATTAAGAACAAAGGGGAAATGCAGGGTACACAGATGCTCTATGTAGGCATCTAGCTACCTGAACAGTCTAGAAGTGTAAACAGGGTTCAACTTATCGACGATAATCACACGAATATCGCGATTATCGATCTTACCAAGCCGGCACGAAATCAGAAACCGCTCGGTAAACCGGTTAAATTAAAAAAATAAAAAATTTAAAATTTTAGAAAAATTTATGTGATGTAAATATCGCGATAATCGGTGAATAACGATCAATAATCGATGAATATCGAGCAAAAATTGCTCAAAAACCAACCACTGAGAAAGTTCACTTGGTGCATATCGAGCAATTATCGATGAATACCGATCAATTTTTGTTTTTTATTAATTTTCCCTAAAAAAATTGATTTCATAACCCTTCGATTTCTTGGTGGTTTTTAACCTGATTTTGCCTATAATCGAAGATCAAAAACTGTTCGATTATCGTGATTTCGATACGGTGAACCCTAAGTGTAGGTGACCAACTAGATTATATGCCTCAGTTCAATACAACACATCAATTACACACTGACCCCTGTGAAGTTCACAGGAGACAGATGGTTCTATGCTTCAGAGAAAGATACTAGCAAAGAAAACTCCACACTGTAAGGTGGACCTGCATGATATATACATGTAGCTAGGCAGTTCATTTTATATTTTGAGGGGAATTTAGGTAGTTCATGAAATAGAAGAAATAAATAAATGCAAAATAGAGCCATAGAGGAGTATTATTTTACAACAGTTGAGCTACCGCGTTCGAAGGCATGGCAAATGGAATCACTAATTTTGCAAGAATCCCTTTTAATAACAGTTTAATTACACATTTAAAAAAACTCACCGCTCTGTAATTTGTATGCTTATATTTCTGGATCTCAAGTGTATGTACTGGTGACCCAGAAGCAATCACCACCTTGTACTGCTCCCCCTTAGGAGAGGTTGGCGGCGCCATTGCCGCCACCATCATTAGGCAGCGTCCGGAAGCACCTCACAACTCATCGCTTCTCCGCTTCAACCACGTTGAAGTGGATCAGATGGAGGAAGGGTAAATTAGAATTCTTTTTAGCAACAAAGTTTGATAAAAAAAAATTAAACTTTACTAATCTAACTTATGTATCTAGAGTTTCTAGGTGAGTTTTGCAACATAATTCCAAGCCTACACAATTCTATAACTCTAGTAATGAAAAGCAGCAAAGTAAATACCAAAACATAAAAAAAAAATACAAGAAGCACAACCAAATTTTTACCAATGTCTTAGAGATTTGGTGATCTCCCATATTTGAGGCCGCACAAAGAATCAAACAATCCACTCATGATAGTCATTTTTCACTCCAGATAGATGGACTTCAAACATTCATAAGACTCCCAGAGCCTTCCACAAGCAACTTCAAGGAAGGTCACCGAGCTAAACACCTCATAGCTATCTAGGGGTCACCGAACTCTAAGAGTAACTAGCAACGTGACCTGTGCATCATCCTAAAATATATTTAAATAACTTGGCAATACAGGTGTGATTTTATTTTTTTTTAAAACATATATCGTTACAGAACTCCATTTATGATATTTTGGTAGTATATATTATAGGAGAAAATATACCCACTCTGTTGCACAATACTTATCACATGTGATCAAAACTTTCTTCTCTAAATACTTGCATAGTAAAACAGTAAATATAATATAACATAACATTTTTTTTATTTATATCACACATGTCTTAATTTTATTATTAATTGCAATGATGTCGTTTTTTTCGGTACTTCTTTTAGGACACCTCACATTACATATACCGGTATAACTGAGTAAACACATGTCGATGTATCACTATCTTAATCTCTTTATTCCGTGTAGGACCACCAAATATAGAATCAGGATATTCTTTTTTGATGTTTTTTTAGTTTATTCTATATTTTTTTAGCTACCATAAAAAACCTGGCATTGACTTTTATTACATAATAGTTAATAATTTATATATATACAAATCAAATTTTTCACCTTATTTTTTTCTTCTCAAATGAACATATTTATGGAATTTTAATTCTGAATAAAACCAAAATTTATATGGTTCACTTAGTGTGGAATTAAAAAAACAATCCCTAATTTCCATTTATTTTTATTCTTCTGTTTTTTGTGTTGTTGTTTATTTAATTTTGAATTTCTGGTTTTAATTTTAGAGTTAAAATCAAATGGCTAATTTCTTTTTGTTGTTTATTCTGATTTTTTTTTGCTATTTTTATTTAATTTTGCATATCAATTTTAGGTTAGAATTTGTATACAAATCCAACCACTAAATTTTATCTAATTGTATTTTGAATTTTAGCTATGTACATGTTTTAATTTAGACTTTATATGAAAGGTAAATGGTATGGACTATTTCTTCTAATCTAAGATGTTAATTTTATTGTTATTTTTTTCATCTAATTTCAAGTATTAGTTTAGGTTAGATTTGATATACAAATCCAACAGCTAATTTTATTCAAAATTTTAATTTTATACGGGTTTTAATTTGGAGTTCATATGAAAATCAAATTGCTAATTTCTTTTTATTTTTTTCTACATTTCTATTATTTTTTATTATATTTGGCACGGATTCTTTCTTTTAATCTAAGCCATTATAATTAGGGTCCGCTAGATAGATGAACGGGGTGGCAATCGGGTGAGTATGAACGGGTACGACTACTCCAAACCCGCCACCCGAAGCTCCGTACGTATATATATACTCCACACTCTATAACGCCGCTAATATTTCCCGCGGGAGGGATATAATGTAAGTTGTAGTAGGTACATAATGTTGGAAACATGAGCAATATTTTAATCCCAGATTTTATATTGAGGCAAATACTACAGATAAATAGTGATGCACACAGAAAATCTAATAGCAGGCTACACATTGTACTTCCAAACATGTATATTTGAAGAATACGATCAAGTTGAACGATCGCTAATGACTTACAGTTGGGCTTGATGAAGAACTGGACGATGCGCAGAATAGGTCGTGGAAGAAGTCGACGTCGAGGAGGCAGCGCAGGAGCGGTCGCGCAGTTGCGCTGCCCAGAAACCTTATTGCCGCCCCGTGCAGGTGATCTCTGCGGCAACGGCTCGGAGATACCGCTCACCCTCCTTCACGGTGCACGCCGTGTAGGTAGGTCGGGGAGGTCCAACAACTCAACACCTCGATCTGATTCTCACAGGAGGAAGGAAAGAATGGAATTGGAAAAACTTCGGTGCCTTAGCCTGGGCGTCTCTGTGTCTTATATAGCCTCTCACCAAGAATCGCCTCCATTACTCATCGGTAATCGGCGTTAAGCAATCGTAATCGATCAATTAAACAGACTTAATGCAGTAATCGCCAATTCAAACACAAATAATGGTCATTATGCAGTCTCCTGACCAGTACAGAAAGTTAAGCAATTACATGATTAAGCAAAATAAAAGGTGAATTCGTAGTGCCAGGAGACACACTACGACGCGGCGCGGTCGCTCGTCGCAAGTCACGCGGATTTTCACGCGAAAATACGCGAATACGCGTGCGTGCGTGCGTACGCGCGTGTGTGTTTCTCCAAAGTCCTTCTCATACCATCCCTATGTCATGCTCCTCATAACTCAAGGAGTGGCAAGGACTCCACCTTATAAATTGCCTTCCTTCCACTTGCCTAAGCAATATGGTATTAACCATGCAATCTTTGGAATTATAGGAAGTGGGCCATACTAATGGGCCAATTCCAACAATCCACCACCAATTCCAAAGCAAACACTAAAACAATATCAAACTTCATTGTACTGAAATGTTGTTTATATACCAGTCATTTAGTATAAGTCCCGTACGGGTTGAATTCATCTTCTCACAGCTGCTGAATGGACTATGCCTTGAATTCATAGCTTTTTGTGATCAGATTTCACTTTCAATCACAACTGATACAAGGCTGTCAATGAACCACGCCTATACGGAGCGTTATATGGTCATGCTCCCTTATCTGCTCATGAGCTTTCTAGAGAATGCCCCATCCTCGTGAACTGCGACCACACAGTTATGCTCAAGTAGGTGTATTCATTATAGGTATCCTGTAGGCCAATACCTTTTTCTCTCATTTTGACACTAGAATACATTAAGGCTTTAAGCCAACCTTCCATACAGTCGAGAGTACTTTGTCTATTAGGACACAGGTACAATTTAATAATATGTACTCTCTTGTTACAACATCAACTTGTTTTTCCCATTACCTAATTTACGGGATCTCCGATCAGGAAGGTATGGGTTACCATTGTGTTGTAACTCAAATGGGCCTCATACCCATGTCCATAGATGCAACGGAAATCGTTTTCCTTGCAAGTCCTTTTGTAAAAGGATCTGCCAGATTTTTCTCAAAGGCGAATATAATTCACATGAATTACTCCGAGTTTCTCAATTTTCTCGACAGATTTAAGCTGCGCTTCACATGTCTGGAGGACTTCATGTTATCCTTAGTACTCATAACTTTAATCAACACTTTGTTTGGTTATCGCAGACATTAGGATCGGCAGATCTTGGTTTCTCAACCAATGGCAAGTCCAACAAAAGCTCTCTAAGCCATTCGGCCTCAACGATGGTGTATCAAGTGCTACAAGTTCAGCTTCCATGGTTGACCTCGTTAATATGGTCTGTTTGCAAGACCTCCATGAAAGCAAAGACCAAATAAGGTAAAAACATAACCACTTGTTGCTTTGATCTCATCCGCATCGAGATCCAATTGGAATCACTATATCCTTCTAATACAGATGGATATCCGGTATAGTGAATTCCGTAAGATGTTGTGCCTCTCAAGTAGCGCAACACTCTTTCAAGTGCCTCCCAATGATCATCTCCTGTTAGATGTAAACCGGCTTAATTTGCTCACAAAGAAATGAGATATCAAGTCTTGTGGCACCAGCTAAATACATAAGAGACCCAATAATTTGTGAATATCTCAATTGATCTTTCCCTAACCCTTGATTTTTCCGAAGTTTAACACTCGGATCATATGGTGTTGGGGAAATTTTGCAATTCTCAAAGCCGTACAGGCTCAAAAATTTTTCAGCATAATGGGATTGATGCAAAATGATTCCATCCTCATTCTTGATCAATTTAATATTCAGAATAACATCTGCCTCTCCCAAATCTTTCATATCAAAGCATCGAGATAAGAAAGTTTTGACCTCGTCAATTACAGCAGTGTTAGTCCCAAATATAAGTATGTCATCAACATACAAACACAAAATCACACCTTGACCTCCACCATAACGATAATACACACACTTATCTGCCTCATTAACAAAGAAACTAGCAGATGTCAAAGTTTTATCAAACTTTTCGTGCCATTGCTTAGGTGCTTGCTTTAGTCCATATAAGGATTTTAATAATTTGCACACTTTATTTTCCTGTCGGTAATCACATAACCATCTGGTTGCTCCATATAGATTTCTTCCTCCAACTCTCCATTAAGGAAAGCTGTCTTTACATCCATTTGATGGACGTGTAGACCATGGGAAGCGACTAAAGCAATGAGCACTCTAATGGTGGTTAATCTAGCAACAGGAGAATAAGTATCAAAATAATCCTCTCCTTCTTTCTCGGTATAACCCTTGGCTACAAGTCTTGCCTTGTACTTATCAACAAGATACCATCAGGCCTCATTTTCTTTTGAAAACCCACTTGCATCCAACAGGTTTGCACCCAAGAGGACGATCGGTGATCTCCCAAGTCCCATTAGCCATGATGGAATCCATCTCATTTGACTGCCTCTTTCCAATACTCAGCATCAGGTAATGCATAAGCCTCTGAAAGAGTTTTTGGCACATCATCTACGAGGTATACAATGAAGTCATCGCCAAAGGTTTTCTCAACCCTTTGTCTCTTGCTCCTACGAGGAGCTTCTGCGACTAAATTGTTATCCTCCTCAGTAATATCTTCTACTGGTAGTGTATCACTCATTGGTTCAAAAATAGTGATAGGTTCAACATTAATATTTTCAGTTTGTGAAGTACTACTGCTTTGGTTTCATAGGATAAACATCCTCAAAGAATGAAGCATCTCTGGACTCCATTATTGTGTTAGCAACAATCTCAGGAGTTTCTGATTTTATTACTAAAAATCTATAGGCCATACTGTTATGTGCATATCCCAGAAAAATGCAATCGACTGTTTTAGGTCCAAGCTTTCTCTTTTCTCGCAATGGTATATTGACTTTTGCCAAACACCCCCATGTTCGCAGAAAATTAACATTGGGCTTTCTCCCCTTCCATCCCTCATATGGAGTAATCTCACGCTTTTTAGTGATTACTCTATTTAAGACAAAAGTTCTTTGTCAATATAGCTTCCCCACCACATCTTAGGCATACCGGCACTCTCTAACATGGCATTCACCAAGTCTGTCAGTGTTCGGTTTTTCCTCTCAGCTATCCCATTTGATTGGGGAGAATATGGTGGTGTAACTTCATGGATAATACCATGCTCAGAACAAAACTGGGAGAATTCATGAGAAATATACTCTCCTCCACGATCAGATCTTAGTTTTTTAATTTTCTTTTCTAGTTGGTTCTCAACCTCGGCCTTATAGATTTTGAAGTAGTTTAAAACTTCATCCTTTGTTTTCAGCAAATACACATAACAATAACGTGTTGCATCATCTATAAGAGTTAGAAAGTATCTTTTGCCTCCTTTTGTCAACAATCCATTCATTTCACATAGATCAGAATGGACAAGATCTAATGGTGCCAAGTTCTTTTCTTCCTCTAATCCTTTAAAGGGTTTTCTAGGTTGTTTTGCTTGCACACAAGATTGGCACTTTGATCCTTTGACAATATCACATTTTAGAATTAATTCTAATCTGGACATTCGAGCAATGCTATCAAAACCAATATGACAGAATCGAGAGTGCCAAATATCGGCATCACATTTATTCGAACCAATTGCAATATTCATATTATAGCAAGACTCTAGAGTACTTAGGCGGAACAAGCCTCCGCTCTCATAGCCTTTACCAACAAAGTTCCCAAACTTAGACAATACAACTTTATTTGACTCAAATACTAGCTTGTAACCATCCCTGCATAAAAGAGAACCACTAACAAGGTTCTTTTTTATTGTTGGCGCATGCTGCACGTTCTTCAAGTGGACAATCTTCCCTGAAGTAAGCTTCAGATCTATCGTGCCAACACCAAGAACAGAAGCATGCGACCCGTTCCCCATTAGGACGGAGGAAGCCCCGGCTGCCTGGTAAGAAGAAAACAAGGAAACATCAGAACACACGTGAACATTAGCCCCAGTATCAACCCACCAATCAGTGGTTTGACATGCTGAAAAAACAACAGGAGAATTACCGTACCCTCCTGAAGTTGAGGCCTCGCCTATGGTCACGTTGGCATTTTTCTTGCCTTGTTCATTTGTCCTGTTTTTGCGATAACGACAGTCTTTTGCCATATGATCGTCCTTTCCGCACACAAAACAGGTGATGTTCTTCATGTCCTTTTTCTCAATTTTCTTCTTTTCAAAGCTAGTTGTCTTGTTTGGTTTAGGAACTTTGAAGTTCTTGCCATATGATTTCTTCTCGATGACATTGGCATCATTCTGATTAGTTCTGCTTGGTGCATCTTTTGCTCTTGTCTTTTCTTCCACATCGAGGGCTGCAATGAGATCTTCAACAGAAATCTCTTCCCTCTTGTGCTTTAAGCTAGTGGCAAAATCCCGCCAAGATGAGGGGAGTTTGGCAACAATACCCGCTGCCACAAACTTAGGAGGCAATGCACAACCCAAGTGCGCAATCTCGCCAACCAGTAGCTGGAGGTCGTGTGCTTGTGCAACAATCGATTTAGCGTCATCCATGCTAAAATCGAAGAATTGCTCGCACACGTCTGACCCGACCGGCCTCGACCTCTGCATACTTACGGTCAAGTGCATCCCACAACTCGATGGCGGATGTGTAGTTCATATACACATCGTAGAGCCGATCTGCCAAAATGGTCGTAAGGCGACCTAGTGCAGTGTTGTTTGCACTATCAAACTGCATATACTGCTCAACCGTAAATGGATACTGCGGGTGGATCACCCACCACAGCCCCAATGACATGAGCCAAAACTTGGCCCTTGTCTGCCATCAACGGAAATTTGCACCAGAAAACCTCTCAGGTTTCATAGCATCCGATGGATTAGCCATTGCTGAATCACAAAAATATCGCAAATAAGGTTTCTGGATTGTTGGAAACATGAGCAATATTTTAATTCAAGATTTTATATTGAGGCAAATACTACAGATAAATAGTGATGCACACAGAAAATCTTATAGCAGGCTACACATTGTACTTCCAAACATGTATATTTGAAGAATACGATCAAGTTGAACGATCGCTAATGACTTCTGATTGGGCTTGATGAAGAAGCTGGGCGATGCGCAGAATAGGTCGTGGAAGAAGTCGACGTCGAGGAAGCAAATACAGAGCGGTCGCGCAGCTTGCCCGCTGAAACCTTATTGCCGCCTGCAGGTGATCTCTGCGGCAGCGGCTCGGAGATACCGCTCACCCTCCTTCACGGTGCACGCCGAGGAGGAAGGCGGCGAGGTCCAACGACTCAACACCTCGATCTGATTCTCACAGGAGGAAGGAAAGAATGGAATTGGAAAAACTCAGTGCCTTAGCCTGGACGTCTCCAGGTCTTATATAGCCTCTCACCGTCCAGGTCTTATATAGCCTCTCACCAGTAACTGCCTCCATTACTCATCAGAATCGATAGCGGCGTTAAGCACCGTAATCGATCAATTAAACAGACTTAATGCACCGTAATCGCCAATTCAAACACAAATAATGGTCATTATGCGATCTCGACCAGCATGAAAGTTAAGCAATTACATGATTAAGCAAAATAAAAGGTGAATTCGTAGTGCCAGGAGACACACTACGACGCGGCGCGGTCGCTCGTCGCAAGTCACGCGGATTTTCACGCGAAAATACGCGAATACGCGTGCGTACGCGCGTGTGTGTTTCTCCAAAGTCCTTCTCATACCATCCCTATGTCATGCTCCTCATAACTCAAGGAGTGGCAAGGACTCCACCTTATAAATTGCCTTCCTTCCACTTACCTAAGCAATATGGTATTAACCATGCAATCTTTGGAATTATAGGAAGTGGGCCATACTAATGGGCCAATTCCAACACATAACTCTCAATTGCGAAGAACCTAACTAAACACACAGTATAAAATGTTGGCTTGGAGTTGGAAAGCACCTTGCTACAATATTCTTGACATGCAACGCAGGCTCTACGACAGACGAAGATCGTCGACTCCAATGCCATCAACCGAAAAGAATGCCCAAACGGTCACGGGAAGCTACTGTGGACGAGTAAATTGCACCGTTTATTTACGCGACCTTGTCTGGGACGACAAGCAAAACTGGGACGAATCGATCTAACCATCGTGACCGAGTCAGGTACGTCAAGCATACGCGATTTCGTGCCGGCCCACCCCAACGGCCGACGAGCGACGAGCTCCCGATTTCCACCAACTCGCGCGCCTGAAAGCCTACGCCGTGGCGCGGCCGGCCGAGAGAGAGCGCGAGCCTGCATGCGCGGTTGGTGCCCGATGGCGGAGAGGGAGAGGAGCGGCTCGGTCAGAGCCGCAAAGGCGGAGCGCGCGGGGTAGAATCCACTGGTACACAGTGGAGTACATGCTACCGCACGTCCGCACGGCTCGATGGGCCCAGCCCACGGTTCAGAATACGCCTGGATGGGCCTCTCCCAGCCGCCGCTCACGTCTCCCGCGCTGCCCCATCGGGAAGCCATGCCATCTGCGATCTCCTTACGCACGTTTTTTTTAAAAAAAAAAAATTTAACCCATGTTCGAAATTATTTACAGATTTACCTCTTTTCTCGACCATAAAAACAGTGACACTGCACTCTGATACCACAGCAAACCGCAGACAGCCTGGTAGTGGCACGAACCTCGGCAGATCGGACAACTTTGCAGCCGGACTGCGGCAAATTCCTGCTCCCCTCGGTAGGAAATTGCAATCGAACCCATTATTAATAACTAATTAATTAAATAGCTAATAAATTGCTTTGCTTAATTAGTCACTCAATTACTAATCAGCAATCACTGATTAGGGCCTTCCGGCCGTAAAGAAAATGCAGCACGCCAAGCAGCAGCTAGCTTCTGCTTTCAGAACCGAGCTCAACATCCGCACACCACCTCGTCTCGTGCCCGCCGGCCAGCCTCAACGCGGTCGAGCACCACGCTGCCTTCGAAGCGTCGCCGACACGCTAAAAGGCCACAACATCTAATTCTGAGCTAAATCCCGCACGTGCTCCTATATCATATTGTCTTCCTGTCAGTGACGTACCTACAATAAAAATAGAAGAGATGCCCAGTGAGATGAACTGTCACCCGCTTGAGCCCCCCGAGTCTCCTTCGACTTTCGTTACCGTTTGCCTCATTTGATCTCTAAATTTTTTAGAATAATCTTCAAAAAAATTTTATAAATAATTATTTTTATTCGTAAAATTCAAAAATATATCACGAATATTTTTTGTTATGCAAAGCTAGTCATCTATCGTGTCACGTGGTAGCGACTGGACTGCCACGTGTGCCAATCGCGCCACCATGACGCGATAGAGCTCACTGGCAGCGACTAAGAGGCTTGTCGCATCACGGTGGCACGACCGTCCCGTGGGAGAGAGAAAGAGAGGGAGGGAGCGGGGGCGCCGGGGAGAAAGAGAGAAAGAGAGGAATTTTTTTAAATAATCATTATATATATAAATTATAAAATTATATTTTGATTTTTTTAATCAGTCACATGACTATTCCACGGTTTTTAATCAAATCATTTATCAGTCGCATGACCATCATGCAATTAGTACTTGCATGATTAGTATATTATAGTATATTTAATATCTTTTGCTAGTAATCTTTTATATCTTTTGCTAGGAAGCTCCAAATCTAATGAAATAAATTTTTAAATTTGTATTAAAATATAAGAATTTAGATTATACAATAAAAACCACTATGTTCCATGCAGATTTAAATTGTTTAAATCAAGTTTACTTTAAAAACCCTTTTATGTACTATGAAGAAAGTATACAAACCATGGCTCCAAAAATCATGAAATGAATATCACTTGTTCCTGGGTGTTAGATGTCCCATTTTTACAAAAAAAAAACAAAGTATATTTTTTTAATTTATGTATAAAAATGATTATTTAAAAAAAATTCTCCTCTTTCTCTCCCTCCCTCTCTCTCTTTCTCCCAGCGTCCCCGCTCCCTCCCTCTCTTTCTCTCTCACGGGACGGTCGCGCTACTGTGGCGCTATAGGTCTCTCAGTCGCTGCCACGTGGTGCAACTGGGCTCTATCGTGCCACGGTGGCGCGATTGGCACACGTGGCAGTCCAGTCCCTGCCACGTAGCGCGACAGATGGCCAGTTTTGCAAAAAAAAATATATTCATAGTATATTTTTGAATTTTACGAATAAAAATGATTATTTCTAAAAAAAATTATAATCTTCAATTGGTATGGTGACATTGTATCATTTTTATAATTTACTAATCAACCAGTAATTTAAATTATATGGTATGCATTTACTAAGAATTTTTTCTGTTGAGTCTGTGTACTGAACATTTCAAAATGTAATCAATTTAGGACCAATACTTAAAATAAAAAACAATAACTTATCTTATCCACTGATGACTCCCTACTGATTGTCTTCCCCGCTTCTCCCCACTGACGAGTGGCGACTTGAGTCGCCCGCCCTGCCCTGGCTCACGGCGGCAGCGTTTCCTCTCACTTGATCTCTAATTTAATTAGGATAATCTTCAATTGGTATGTAGATGGATCGGCAATGATATCATCTGGATTAAAAAGCAATCCGATGCTTATTTGATTGAGTTGTGCTCTCGTTGGGTCGAGGATTACTTACACTTGAATTGTTCGAGAAATAATTGTGCAAGGTTCATTTGTCCATCTTTTATGGATCTACAATATATTTTATATAACCTATAATAAATTGATACTATACCGGAGAATAATTTACTAATCAACCAGTAATTTTAATTAATAATCAATCCATAATCTTATATGTAATTATACAGTAATAGTGTATCGTACTCACAATTTACTCATTAACCAATCATTAAAATTTTAAAAGTACTAAAAAACTTGCCTGTTACCTTATCCTCAGCGCCTCTCGCCCGGACGCATGCCCTGTTTGGTACAGTTCCAGATTCTAGTAGAAACGGAAACAGTTCCAGATTCTTGGTAGAAACGTTTCAGGTAGAATCAGAATCACTGTCTGGAAACCGTTTGGCTAGCTGTCTGGATTCTACGAATCGGGGTGGAACGGGGTTGAGGGCGATTCGGCCCCAACGTGGAAAAAGAAGAAACGTTCCGAGCTTTAGTCCATTTGACTAGATTTCTTCCAAATTCTAGTAAAAACGACCCGGTTCCAAGTTGCCAAATGGGGCCTCAGTCTTCCTCGCCTCGGTTCCTACTTCCTCCCGAACGTGTCCCTCCGACTGCTCCGCGCCTCACGCCCGCCTCCCGCCGACAGCAGGCCCGCTCCTCGCCTCACGATCATGCCCCCTACTTCACCCGCCCGTCCTGCCCCTTCCCAGCTCCCCTTACCGCCCCACCCCGGCGCCCAAACCCGACGAGGTGAGGTGAGCCGGCCTCCCTCATCCACCCCGCACGGTGGGGGCGGTCCTCCTTCACCTGGCCCACACCGGCGTTCGGTGCCTCTTCTCCACCCGGAGGCCGCAGCCCCCAGCCTCCTTGACCCGACGGCCGCCCTGGTGACTAGCGCCCGTTCTTCACCCGATGAATCCTCCTCTCGCCCGATAATAGATGTATTAGAGATATGAGGATTGGGGAATCGGGAAATGGCTGAATGGGGATTGATTTGAATTGGAGTTCAAGTGAGTGTCCGAGGATTGAGGATTGGCGGGAACCACTGCCGTATATTCTCCCGAAACCACATAGTTCAACGGCTTCGCGAACCTCCTCAGGGTAAAAACGGGTCGGATATTTCCCGTCCGATCCGGATCCCGGAAGATTTTATATCCGGTTGGATTCGGATCGGATCCGGATATTTAAATACGGATATGATACAAATTTAAAGCATCAAATATCGGTCGGATTTGAATAATTTCCATATTTACTCCGAATATTACCCCGTATTTGTATCCGGATATCCGGCAATCTCACGGTTCACGAGTCCTCAATCGGTCGATCTCCTCAATTCCTCACCTCATACTCGTTCAGTCATTCCTCTCAGATCTGAACCACGCGCCATCCGCGACGCCGTCGACCGCGCCGTCGTCCACTGCCGCCGCGCCATCGTCCGCAGAGTCAGCCCTTCCGCTCCCTGACCCCCTCCGAGATCACCGTCTTCGTCATCGGCGCCACGGGCTACATCGGCCGCTTCGTCGTCCTCGAGCTGCTCCGCCGGGGCCACCACGTCCTCGCCGTCGCCCGCCCCCGCAGCGGCGTGCGCGGGCGAAACTCCGCGGAGGACGTGGTCACCGACCTGGCCCCGGCTCGCGTCGTCTTCTCCGACGTCACCGACCCGGAGGCGCTCCTCGCAGACCTCTCCGATCACGGCGCTATCCACGCCGCCGTCTGCTGCCTCGCCCGTCGACTACCGCACCACTCTGCACACCCTCCAGCCGGCCAGCAGCCTCGGCGGTAAGATTTGTTGATTTACCATCATTTTCATTTACCATCATCAAGTCAAAAAGGAACTAGAGCTATTGAATATTAGTCTTTATCTTAGTTTTTGCCAGATTCGATTCTGATCTTCAGATCACAGTTAAATGGCTAATCATATGATCTTCAGATTCGGTTGGCGACAGTTGGGGCATGTTATCTCAACAGATGCAACTATAAAGACCGTAGTCCAGCCTTTTGACCGAAACTAATTTAGAGCATGTTTGGGAAAAGGAAGATTGAAGGTTCTGACTATAGATGATTTTTAAAATTTTGGAGTTGCTTGAACAAATGATCAAGAAATATTTCTACACGAATTATCTTGTTCTGTTATTTGTGGAGAAAAAAAAAGAATGAGTGTTGACCTAAAGAGTCCTTGTCAATTATTCATACATCTAAATCCGAGACAGCCAATTATTCAATTTATTCATCATCTGCTTATGAATCACTTATGTTGGACTTATGTATGAATTATGATTATGTCAATGTGATTATGTATGTGTGTTATCGTGTGAGAGCTATGTTATGTATGTACTTATGTTGAAAAGTTCATTGGTTCATGTGAATGTCGTTTGGTTCATTCATTTTTTTGCCTTGCATACTATCCGATTATATTATCCGTTTCCGATCTTTATCCGTCATGTATCCGTCCCGTATCCGAATCCGGACTACTCCGAATTCGTATCTATATCCGGTCTATCCGTATCCGGGATAATAATATGGGTTAGGATACGGGACGAGCAATATCCAACCGAATCCGACTTGTTTTCGCCCCTACTCCTCATGCCGCGCCCAACACCTGCAGGACGGAATGCCGCGCCCGAACCCGCCACTCTCCCCTTCCCTGTTCAACTCCCTTATCGCCTCCCGCGCCCGCACCAGCCGCGGGGCCGACGCCTTCTCGCTGCTCGCGCGCATGCTTGCCGCCGGCGTCTCCCCGACCGCGTTCACCTTCGCGCCGATCCTTTCCTCCACTTCGGTCAGCCCCCGGTGCATGGCACAGCTACACCCGCACATCCTCAAAAATGGGCTGCTCCACAGCGACCCGTATTCTGGGACAGCACTGCTTGGGTTCTTTGCGCGAAACGGACGGTTTGGTGATGCGCTCAATGTGTTTGAGGAAATGCCTGCACGGAGCGTCACCACCTGGAACTGTCTCATCTCTTCGTTTATGCAGTATGGGTGTGTCCACGATGCCATGTTCTGGTTCAGAGAACTCGTAAGAAGCGGCAATGGCTTGTCCGATGGCTCTCTTATTTCTGTAGTGCCTGCGTTTGCGTCACCCGAGCAAGCTCATGGGCTAGTGAAGAAAACTGCAATGGATTCCTTTTCAGCAGTTGCAAATTCATTGCTGAATTCGTACTGTACTTGCTGTGCTATGTGTGTGGCAGAGAAGCTGTTTGATGAGCTGATCTCCAGAGATGTGGTTTCTTGGAATACAATGATAACTGCTTTTGCTAGGAGTAACTCACCAGAAAGAGCTTTTGAGCTTTTCTTGAGTATGCAAGGCCAGGGTGTTTTGCCCAATGAAACTACGTTCAGCAGTGTTCTTTATGCCTGCGCTGGTGTAAATGGACATGAGCATGGGCAGTTTGTTCACGCCAAAGCTATCAAACGCAATCTCACTACCAGTATGTTTGTGAACACCTCACTGGTTGATTTCTATGCAAAGTGTGTTGGTAGGAGGGATGCTCATAAAGTGCTTAAAGAGGTTCCTGAGAATAGCACTGCATGTTGGAATGCTTTGATTTCTGGTCACTCAGATAGTGATGTTCCTACTCCGTTTGTAATTCTAAGAGATATGTTACGATCAGGTATTAGACCAAATGAAGTTAGTTTTTCTTCATTGCTCAAGGATCCATCACTGTTGGATCTGTTGCAGATTCACTCATTGGTCACAAGATTAGGCTATGGCAGTAATGACTATGTTTCAAGCGCTCTTATATCTTCTTATGCTTCTCATGGTATTGTTTCAGATGCCTTGGCTTATGGAGTTACGTTGGATCCTGACTCCTCTAATGTCTCCATGAATGTTTTAGCTGGGGTATATAATAGAGCTCGCATGTACCAAGAAACCAAAGAGCTACTTTTACATCAGCAAAGTAATGATACTGTTTCATGGAGCATACTTATTACTGCTTGTGCACGGAATGGTGATTATGCTGAAGCTTTTGAATTTTTCAAACAGATGAGAATTTTGGGGCATTATTTTGATAACTATGTATTTGTGAGCTTGCTGAGCATTTGTGCAAAAAATAACAGCCTTGTTCTTGGTAGGTTGGTTCATGGGCTTATCGTCAAGACCAATTCTGGATGCTCTGATACTTATGTTCATAATATGTTGCTAGATATGTACTCTAAATGTGGTAGAATTGAAGATTGTCTGAAAGCATTTGGGGAAATGGAAGATAGGAATATTATCTCATGGACAGCTGTGATTTCTGGCCTTGCACTCAATGGCTTTTCTCGTAAGGCCCTGGCATGGTTCAAAGCCATGGAAGAGGATGGCTTCAAACCTGACAAGGTAGCAATTCTGGCAGTCCTTTCAGCTTGTAGACATGGTGGACTTGTGCAGGAGGGAATGAAGATTTTCAGACATATGAAATCTGACTATGCAACTGAAGCTGAGATGGAGCATTACATCTATGTGGTGGACATGCTATGCAAGTGTGGTCACTTAAAGGAAGCCAACGCTGTAATTAGAGGCATGCCTTTTCATCCAAGTACTGTCATATGGCGCACATTCCTCCAAGGATGCAAGACATATGGCATGGCAGCTGACACACAAGTGCTTAGCGAATGATGGTATTGGACTATTGGTATACAATGAAGGTGTGTGTTTTCTCACATTACTCCGTCAGACTACTTGCTGCTAATTTAGTGTTTAGATCATATTCGCTATCAAATTCATTTGGTTGACTTTGTACAATTTTTTTTTAAAAAAAATGGCAAGGAGCTCTGGCATTCACTACAAAAGGAGATGGGCACCTGAGTCAGTCCTAGGACTTGAACATGGGTGGTTGGGAGAGGTTAAACAGCCTGTTACCACATTGCACAAACTGATGATATTGCACCAATATTATTTATCATGCAAATTCTATGCTTCAATTGTCTAGTATTCTTCACTGATCACCTCACTTCTTTGTTTAATTCTGCTGTATCTACGACGGCTGTTGATTAGAAACGTCCTCAATGATGAAGCTTTTCTGGTTGGTTGTTCATTGTGTGTTTGCATCCTCTTTGTTTCCTCCGATTGGTTTGGCTTTGTTTGTACCATCATCTAGTGACTAATTACAGAAGGAAAATACCTTCCTCTTTCTACATGTAGAAGTGCCAACTAGCAGGATGTGTCTATGTTACCACCATCGTATTAACATACTAATAGTGGAAGGAATCTGGAGGCTCCGAGGGTCTCTGCTCTTCTCCACGCTTTTCGGCCTTCGATTGCGATCGTACGGTAGAGATTGGGCCAGTAAACAACCATCGGATTGCAGCTTTGTGATCAGCTCTGTCACGAACGGCCCAAATTCCTTCGCCCCGCCTCCACACCCCCCAGAACCCTAGCCACCCACTGCTTGCACGCCCGCCTCCTTCACTTCCTTGGCGGCATCGGCCGGTGCCGCCAGCAAATTCCCTCAACCCTCACCCGCTGCCCGATTCCTCCCTTCCTCCCCCCATTCCCCTCTCCCCATATCCCCTCCCCGCCACGCCGCCTCCCCCCCATCACTGTTGCCTTCTCCTCTCCCGCGCCGCGTCGGATCCGGTGACCGTTGCTGCCGGCCTCTGAAGCCCTCCCCGTCCGGCTGGCCAAGGGGTGACGAGAGTGACGACGGATTCTACGAGGACCCCTCGCCGAGCTCGACCTCAACAAGACCGTACAAGACGTGTGCGCATCGCCAGCCAGTTAGATCCGACGACTATTGCTGCCGGATTCTGAAGCCTGACCTTCCTCGTCGCCTCCAACTGCTACCCGCAGACCATCGATGTTCGCCAGACGAGCGTTGCCAGGTTCGACCTCAACGTCGTCGTCGCGGACGACAAGGACTTCGACTACAGCAGCGGCGACGTCTGTGGCATGCTCGTGCAATACCCTGGCACGGAGGGGGAGGTGCTGGACTACGCGGAGTTCGTCGCCACTAATTGCAAAGTAATGCTTGAGCCCGTAACTTTTTGTTCTTATGTTTCCTGATCATTCTTGTCTCCAATGTGTGCATCAGTTGTTTGAGTGAATGTCTATGTGGCGGCATGGGGTTAACGGGTTCTTCATTCATTGCACTGCATACATTATTGTGTGATAGGTAGTTGCAAGAATGCGTGTTTGTTTAATTGTATTTGTGTGTTGTCTTTGCCGTTGCAGGTGCACACCAGTTGTTCGTACAAATGCCTAAGGAGCAGGAGTGCACATGGGATGAAATTGAGGAGCACATCGGAGATGACTCAAGGGTATTTAAATTTTTAGGTGCCCTATGTTTTTTATTTTGGGATTTGATTATCGGAAAGAATTTATTCTTAGCTCTGGTGTGATGTAGTACAACTACTAATAGATTTATCCTTTTCGGTTTGTCATGAGGAAATGAACAGAAACTACATCGTGAAACTGCGATCTGCTATTTTTTTTTCTTTAAAATCTAATATTAGCTTCTGATAATCACCATTCCAAATGTTATGTCGTTGAGCATAGGATTATATAACTAGATCATCTAATTGAATTAGTGCATGCCTGTATGATTATGTAAATCGTGCAATAGCCATACCAAATGTTATGTCGTTGAGCATAGGAGTATATAACCGGATCATCTAATTGAATTAGTGCATGCCTGTATGATTATGTAATCGTGCAATAGTGTATCTTACGACTGTTGTTTCGGAAGAATGCATGTGATCCTGGAGTTAATTATAGTTTAGCTATTGGAAGTTTGAAATGACAAAAGCTTTCAGCTTTCATCGTAATTGTTTTTTTGACAGCACTTGCTTTGCATCTTACCTTCCCTGTTTTAGGATGTGACTGTTTGTAAGAAAAATGTTAGTGCGAAGCTAGAGAAATTGGCTCGACTCCTGCTCTAGGAAAGTTATTTTTTTTATCTTTTCATTTGGCTTATGTGCTCTTGCAAAAGCATTGTCTCACAAAGGCATTGCTAAAAAGATACAGGTCCCACTTCTCCCCCTTTCTAATCCACTAAGTACTATGCAAGACCATGCATTCTTTGGAAGTCTTCTTCTTTTGATGAAGTACTAATCATGCTCATATCAAGAGCTTCTAAATAGAGAATGTAACTATTTTTTCTGATAAAGGAAAAAAATAGTTGCTATCAAATTGAAATAAGCATGTGGGATAAGTGGTTACCTTGGAAGGGACCAAACGCCGTTCTTTGGACTTTGGAAGCTATCGTCTCTCTGTTCTGCAGTTGTCGGTTGGTTATTTGTCAATCAAGTAGATACCGAGTTTCTTATTTTGTTGATGGAGTCATTTTTCTTTCATGGCAGGTAATAGCAAAGGCCCATGTGCCAATTGTGAAGTTTGTGGAAAGAAATAGCAGAATAGCTTTTGACATCAGGTTTTCTTGTTATTTAGCTATACCAATATCTGACCTTGTTTTTTTTTTTGTGCTAACACTTCCTCTTAATGATCTTTTTTTTCTTTTGCAGCTTTGATATTGATGGTTGATTGCAGGCAGTGGACTATATCAAGGTAGTTGTTCAACGAATAACTAATTATTCTTTTATGGAAGACAACATGTGCTCTGTTGAAACTAATCTGTGATAGAAGATCATATATACTTCGGAATTTGGATCATCTACTTTTCCTTCTGAAGTCAGCTAGAGGAAATTAGAAAGCTAATCTGTGATAGAAGATCACATATACCTCGGAATTTGGATCATCTACTTTTCCTTCTGAAGTCCGCTTGAGTAAATTAGAAAGCTAATCTGCGACAGAAGATCATGTATACTTTGGAATTTGGCAGCCGCCGAGGTCGCCGTCGCCAAGGCCGATGCGGAGAGGGTGGCCACACCGAGATCTACAGCCTTCTAAAAGAGGTATTTTTAGTATATTATTGGCAAACGCACCATAAACATCATCTATGAAAGAGGTTTCTTATACCTGCTGTTATGATATAAGTTCTGCTTGGATTGCTGACTCCATACGATCTATTTGACTCACTTTTGATGTTCAAGTCAGAATGTTTTCCTCGAGGAACCAGCTGTATTTCTTGAAGATATGGACTTTTGCAATACTCATATGGTGCTTATCATCAGACAAGGCAGAAAATTTTGTTTAGTTAATTTGCCTCTTCTCGAAAACATTACAGTAAGTCAATTGTTTTCTCTTGTCTGTAAGAACCAAGTTGAGAAAGTATATTATTTCGTTCTTGATGGTCTCCCACACAGTCTGTTACCCTCTTGTTAGTTATACGCAAGGAGGTAATAATCCAGCAGACATTGCAAATCTGCCTTGCAATAATGCTTTGTTGGAAGCAAAGACAAGTGGAGTGGGAGCCAGGTCCTTAGCTGAATTACCAGGTTGATCTCGTGCTTAGCAATTAGCATATATATATCTGTTGATTTTTCTTAATTCAGCTTAGAAGGTTCAGATCCAATAATAGTAGCTTAGTATAGTGAGCCTATATATCCCAAGTGAAAGTGAGGTTCCTATAGCAAAGACTTACCAAGCTTGGTCTTGATTGATTAGTTTTTTGTTGACCACTGTTATCTATGTGTTGCTCTGATGGTGATTTAGCGCCAATTTTCCAAGTCTCAACTATTATTGTGATCTTTCATGCTTTCAAGTTGATTTGAGCTAACACAAGCATGTTTCCATGTCCATATGGCATATAAGTATAATTTTGACATGAGTGTAATGTGCAAATTCATAATGCATAAATCAGTAACATGCAAAAAGAAGTCCTGGATACAACCCTGTAAAAAAGATTGGATCCAGTGGGATTTAGAGCCATGGGGGAAGGTGCTTTCTACGTATTATATCATGTGGTTTTCCATTAGCACTTATCGATTTTCAACTCCAATTTGTATCTGCTTCACAGGAGTCTAATTCATATATAGTCTGTTATTGCTGTTGATTACATAGCTAAGTTGGGCTGCCTACTTTGTGTCAATAATTTCTATATTTACATGAGGATGTAAACTTGCTTCTATCTTGAAGGAATTGAGGCAAAAGGAGGTTCCATTATATAACTAGAATTCAGTAGGCAAATTATTTCTGTAAGATTTTGCTTTGTTGCACTGTCATTCGTCTTTCTTATTCATTGCCGCAATCTGTATTCTCATGATTAGTTATCTACTGAATAATATAATTAGCTATACCTCACATATACATAGTTCAAAATCACATATGCATTAACTATGCTTCTGCTTTGCTTTCGCATATTCATGGCCAATTTCATGCTAGCTAAGGATTTGTATACTATTCACTATTTAGTCCATGCTTACGAGCTTTGTCCTCTTACCACTTTCCATTTGGTGGGTATTAATATCTACAGCATGGACTACCGAGAGGCGAGTGTCCTTTGAAAAGATCGTTCACGGTATCATGGTTCTACACTTCTACTATCTACACTTCCATATAGTTGGGAGCACAAATGTAAGCCTCATACTTACAAAGAAAATTGCAAATGATTTGCATAGATCTCCATCATATTATTCAGGGTTTTGTCTTGGTCTGTTATATAGGAAGCCCTGTTTAGATTAAGATGACATCCTTGCTTTATTGCATAGTATCCACCCTGCATTTCCATTTACCCTGCTTTATTGCATAGTATCCACCCTGCATTTCCATTTACCCTGCTTTATTGCATAGTATCCACCCTGCATTTCCATTTATAAAAAACACAACTTACATTCTCTGGTTTTCTGGGAGCTGGCAGTTCCAGAGATATATATCTTATGTAACAATATTGCCTTAATGCCAGTCGGTAGTTATTTTAGTTTTTACCTAATGTTTGCTAAAATACTTGGGTTTATTTTATCACAGTAACATGTCAGGCCGCTTTCTACATTCATGGCTATTCTAAATGGCTATGTGGCCTACAGCTGTGGTTCCCTGGGCCTGCTAAATTTTACGCTTTATATCCTACATCGGGAACTATGTCAGTAACATTTCCCTATTCCATGACATAGAAGGGAGCTCATTGTCTTAATTTTCCCATTTCTATTTGATGTTCCAGTTCTTCTCTTTCCATTGATATCTTATTTTACCACCAAATGTCATCAATTATTTGGTGAATGCAAACCATCATGATCTTTTCAGGGAAAAAAATGCAACCCATTGTTATGTACTGATAAAGTGATAACTAGACAGACACATATTAGGAGATAAAAGAGCACATAAGACACTTGAAAGGACCTAGGTTATTAATTAGATAGATAATAGTATTAGTTGCTAATTAGAAGTATTAATTACCATATTTTGTTTTTCTAAAATATTAAAGTGCAAATAGAACGAGTATATTAAAAAGGGGATTGCCGTTAGACCCGTAGGCGAGGTATTGATCACCGAGATACCAGACCCGTTGGGGCCGAGTTGGCACCTTTCGCTAGATCGAGTCATCACTCGGCAATCCGTACTTGTTCGGATTGCGGGTATCCGTAGCAGAGTAGATCAAGTAGCAGCACTTTATCCAGTGGGCAACATAGTGAACCAGTAACTTTGACCCAAGTCACAGCCAGCTCAGCCAACACAGGGATTCACTCCCCCAGCCCAGCTCGTCGATCAAGGCAACCAAGGGAAAGGTGTGGCTACAGTAGCCTTAGCCTTATCCCTCCTTCCTTTTAGCCAAAAGAGAGCAAAGCAACAACTCCACTCTCTTCTCAGTTCCAGTGGAGAGCAAGCAGCCAAGCGCACAACTACATTCCCCACCCATCCTTTCCCTAGCCGAAGGCCAAGGGCATCCAGAGAGCAACCGAAGACTAACCGGAGCCAGGAGATCCTCAAGAACCAGAAGGATCCCCAAACTCAAGAACCAGAAGGAAGAACCCCAAGACGAACCGGAACAAGGAGATCCCCAAGCACTGAAGCCGGAGGTCCTGAAGAACCATTGAACCGAACAAGGAGCAAGGAAGACTCCAAGAACCGAGCCGACCGCCCCCCATCTTCTTCCAGTCCGGCAACCGATCTCCAAACCCAACCGAATCACCAGGTGTACGACCAGTCCTTAACCATCCAAGTAGCAACAACAGTACTACTTCTTGAGTGCCACCTTGGTAGATCGAGTAGGTTTCAATCTCAGTAGAGTTCTAGGGTTGCATAGATCGAAATCTTGCCGTCCCACTAGTACCCCATGCATCACTGACCCAACCTTGTAATCAAATGCGAAATCAAAGAATAGAGAATGCGAAAACCAACTAGAAGAACACAGAAAAAGTAGATCGAGTAATATCTGTTCTTATCTCCATTAGAGAAGAAGAGAAGAGGGAAGTAGAGGCGTCGGTAGCATGAGGTAGAGAGAGGGGAGAGTAGAGGGGGAAACTCAAGTGGGAAACCAGAGAGCCGAAGGAGGAGGAGGCTGTGTCCCATGGCCGGCGAGAGAGGCTGCTGGCCGTCGGGCTCGGGTGAGAGGCGATCGAGGAAGAGGAGCCCGAGCGAAGGAGACTGGATGAGAAACCGAGGCAGAGGCCTGGGGAGGCGTCGGCCAGAGGGAGAGAAAAAGAAAGGAGGAAAGAAAAAGAGAAAAGAATGAGAAGAAGAAAAAGGAAAGGAAAGAAGAAAAAAGAAAAGAGGAGAAAAAGAAAGAAAAGAAGAAGAATAGGGAAAATAGGAAAAATTTTGTCCTTCGTGCGAACCACGTAGGTTAAATCATTGTAAATGGATCGTAGGAAAATTTTATTTAATTTCTAAAAGCTGCGATTTATTAGTAACAATTGTACAAAGTGTTATTAGTTGAATTGTTGTATTTATTGCTGTTAGAATATTAAAATATGGGTCAAGTTAGAAGGTTTAATTAAGAAGGAGATACCCGTAGATTTCGGGCACCGTAAGGTTGCTGTGGGTTAATTTTCGTAGAGTTGATACGTTATATTTGTTAGGTCCAGAACCGAACCAATCAGACTAACCACCCCTGTTTTCGAGCAAGGATGTACCTACAAATAATACTTCAGGCAAATGTTTTTAAATTGAATTCAATATCATTATAAATATCATTCGTGCATTGCAAACTTTATATGTAAATTGAAAATACCAAATTGATTACGGATGGAAATGTGGTTTGATGAAAATGAAAGTGCTGATAATGATGATGAGGAATTAATGTGTGGTGAACACATTGGCAAGTCTAGCTGATGGAGCAGTTGGCTTGTGCTTATTATTGTGGTATTGTGTTAATATGGTGGGTAGAGGGCACCAAGGAAATGAGTATGTTGACCGGTGGGACCCTTTACATAGGCTATGATGTAAGGATAAACAACTACACTCGGGTAATGAGCCGTATTTTCAGTATTAACTATAGTGTGTGGAATCGACCAGAAAAGGTTGTCCTAGGAAGGTATTATGATCTCCACATTGGGTAATATTAGATAAATACGCGTGTGAAGCTGGGTATGCCGGAAGGCCCAGTGAGGGATACAGAAAATCAGTTGCGGTTGATTCGTTCAGGTTGCATATTTATAAAGCCTTGGGTTGAGTATCGGTGGTGTTGTTGCGGTAGCCTGATACAACTGTTAGCCGCGAGTCAGCCGAATTGCCTAGTGAAGGAGTCCGCGACTCGGGTAACAGGGTTGGAGATCTAATACTGGACTAGAGATAAACATTCCGGGGCCTCGTGTTAGGGGTCACTGGGTAAAGTGGTACAAACCTGCGCAGGGTCAAATCATGAATTCATGCCTGTCTCCTGGATTGGAGGCTACATAAACTAAGTCTGCCTCATATACGAGTGCTAGAAGCAATTCCAGGAATTAAAATTGGAACCACGTTTTCCTAATAAAACCTATTTTCCGGAAAAATGGATTTGAGAAGTTGGATATGTGGTGAAGTGCTGAGAAAAAAAATCATATTATGCATTTTTGCTATTAGTGCTTGCTGAGTACTTTTGTACTCACTCTTGCTAACTCTCCCCCTGCTAGATAACTGTTCTGATGGTCAAGCGTCTGGGTGGGATGTGGATCCCAATTGGACCGACCATAAAACTTGGGTTGAGGGTTACCCGCAGAATCAGACTTACGAGGAGGACTACCAAGAAGGATAAAATGCTGCGTAGCTGTGCTACGACCTCGTCAGTCTTTTGTGTAATTAGTAATTATGTCTTATACTTTTGATGTACTTGGATCCTATGTATAATTATGTAATGAACCTGTAGCCCTGCGTGGCTGGTTTCTAATATATTTACATTCAGTCTCTAATTATTGTTCTGTTGCAACACTGTGAACACGGTGTACTCGATGTTTTGATCAGTTAGTATACCGAGATTCGTGTAATTAACTCTGTAATGACAGTGAAGCTGTTAATTACCTGGGCTAATTACCCGGGTCGCCACAACACTTCAAATGCTTTTCTTTTGTTTCTTCTGTTTGAAAAATATTTAAAGGTGCTTGATCAAAGAGAATGGTGTGAAAAAAGTCTTCATATATATATGTCATCATGGGCCAATCCGTACATTTTAGAGGAGAAATGATTTTGCTGTTCACCAGCACATGTCATCCCCCGGATCATATTATCCATGTATCTAGGCTGCTCCTGTTATTGTTGAAATTCAAAGTAATTGTTCTAGCATACTTATGCCTTTCAATCCAAGATTATAATGACTTCTTTCTAAAGATACTTACGCAAGATATTTTTTGTAATTGTAGGGTCACAATGCTGTTTTGTTTCTCCATCACATGCAGATTAAGTCATTATTGTTGTTGTTTGAGAGACATGGTCTGTGGATTGGTGAAACACAGACAGCCAATTTCTTCAATATACTTTAGGAAGTTACGTGTGAAAATTCTGTTTTCTCACAGATAAGGATCCTACTTTATTATTTTCCTAATATTTCTTTGTGTTGAACAACAATTAGCCAAGCAAAAATACAATAGCATTGTAGCCTTTTTCAAAACAGATATAGTGCTTCAACTAGAATTTTCTCATGTGTGTCGTAGACTAAGCGCTCTTGATAAGTAGATTGGTCTAGATCGTCGAAACCGCGAACACCTAAAGATGAAGGCTTTTAGCCTAGAACCGCAGGATTGTATACCTGGGAGTGTTGATCATCTCCAGACATCATTTCAGAAAATATGTGCCATTGCTGTAGCGTTTTTAAGATTTTACACTCTTAGAAGCTTATAATATGTATTTCACTTCATATTACCTCTATATTAATTGTACTCGTGCCTTTATGGTTCGGTGTAAAGGTTCGGTGTTAGACCTTTCACATTTCATTTCATTCAATTATAGATTTGTTACCGGCTGGTTATATGTGTTGCGTGTGAACTGTGATTCCTGAACCATTTTGTGCCCTATTTATTTACAAAGATGGTATCCATGATTGGGCAAGAAAAAGGAGGAGGCTAGAAGGATGGCTGCTATTTGAGAGACCTGGAGAACCGTGGCACTTAAGGATGCAGCACTCCACGTCCTCAATGTCAATGCTCCCATCGGCAGTTGAAACTGGTATTCATCCTTTCTGAAAGCTGCAAGGTTGGTGTACAAGTCTACAAAACAAAATAGAAATGAGTACCATTGGAATGTAAAGAAATGAAGAATGGTGTCATGACTTATAAGTTTTAGTGAGCATGAAGTATCTACTATTACCTGTGGTCCATTTTGTTTTCTTAAAAAGAGGCACTTTCAGTCAAAAGGTGGGTAAAATGAGCAGGAATGTTGTTCTCGAAATTCCAAGCTTATTTAAAGGTTAAAGCAACTGGAATGACTTGAGTAAGTTCCCCTTTATTACCATGCTTGAATCTAATTGATGGTGACCTGCATCCAATAAGACCAATGCGTTTAAAATGATTGAGACTTCGAGGATTACCTGTTGCCAGGTGTATTTCCTACTCAATGACTATGTGAAACGTGGATTCCGTTTGGTAAACAAGTGGTTCTTATTTATTCTCTTGGTTTGATTTGGAATGATTATCACGTAAAATTCTGCAAGTTGCCCTTTTTTTTGCATTATGAGGAGGTCAGCGTAGGATGTCTTTTTAATGCTGTGTGGCAAATCGGTTGCAAATATGATAAAGCACAAGTCTGGGACAGACATGAACTAAATCTCGAGGTATTTCAAGCTTTTGACGAAGCATGCACATTACTAGGGAAATATGGCTTATATAGCATCCAAGCATTGGCTTTTTATTGGCTATTGCTTTCCTTTCCACTAGGTGCTGTCTACATAACTACAAAGGTTCTCACTAACATGGTTGGTGATCAGGCACTCTTGTCCTGAATACTGGAAAGGCACTTTGGTCAAAGAATTCAAAGCATTTTGTATTATAAACAATTGCAAATTATCTAACGTAATCAAGGTTTTAAATCGTGATTTTCGCGGTTTCACACTAAGGTCCAAAAAAAACTACAGTAGTTATTGCGAAAGCTATCATTTGTGCATTTTTAGTATTAATTCTTTTTTAAAAAAATTAATATGAATATAATATAAGTCATCTCCAAAAATTCATAAAAACACGGTACTTTAGAAATTACTAATATTTTTATAATAAGAATATCAGGTAAGTCTGGAATCAACAAACATAATAATACATGTTCAAAAGATCATAGATAATAACTATATCATAATGTTCTTAACAACAAGCATTTAATCACAGAGATATGAATGTTGGATTATCGAAAAATGGCGAGATGGGGTCTTTTACAAGTTTTTTTTTTTCATAGTTCAACCTTGTAAGAGATGTATTCAGACCTTTTAGTAATATTGGATTTCAAAATTAGACAAATGTTTTGTTGTACCTATGTAAGATAGAAGAGTGATAGCTAGCTACGAGCTACATCAAATAGCGGAGCTATTGCCAGCTTTAGCATTTGTAACTAATATAGCGGAACATTAGCCTGTTGTTTCGATTTTTAGATCAAAAAAGCTATAGCGTAGTTATAGCTAGCTATTTAGCACACTGAACATAATAGCTGGTGGCCTTAAAAAGCACAGATATCATGAGTTTCGAATCAAGTTGAGATTGCCAAGGTTGGTAGTTCCAGGATACTTCAATTTACTGAACGTAAGTCTTGCAACTCAGAATCCTGGTCAATTTTGGTTGCTTTCATCTCATGTTGTTACAAGGTTCTTGAATTTTATGCAGGAAAGTGCCATTGTCCCTGGTGTGACACCGTGCTGCGGATGGCAAGTCGGCAACTATGATTTTTATCTCTACCAGCTTACTAGCACCATTTGAACTCCGTGGCTTCCTGGAAAAAGCACAGCTCCATGAGTGCAGGCAAGACCAGATTAGCACTACTCCCTCCAAAGGACAGACTGAACTCCGTGGCCCCTGCGGCCCGTCGCCCTTTGACCCGCCATTATGTCCACCACTGTTCTCAAAGGCTTGTCTGGCACGCAGAAATTCAGAAAAAAAAAATCTTGCGTTCAAAACAGACCGTAGTTTTGTGGCGCAGTACGCACATTCAGCACGGCATACGGACTAAGGCAGCGGCTGCCACATCCCTGAGAGGCACACCAGACGAGCAACTGTGCGAGGCGAACATAGGAGCAGGACATTGGCTCGTCCGTAGCCAATACGCTAATGCAAAAAGGCGGTGGCCGTTGCAGGATCAGATCACGCATGATCTACTCTGCTACCAGCAGTGGTGGCCACTCGGACGAGGGCTTCATCCAACGGCACGCTGCGTGGCCTGTTTTGTCCTTGGCGCACAGTGGGCCCGGTGGTTGATCGCTGAATCAACGAGCCACCAATTATCCACAACGGCCGGCCACAAATATATGTTCCTTTTGTAACAGTGGACTGCCGTCGATCCATCCCATTGGCCTATAAATAGCGGACGGCACCTGGCCATGAAAGGATACGCGGCTAGCTCCAGTCCCTCCCTCGGCACAACGCGTTCACCTCATCTCACGAAACGTTCCCATGGCTGCTCGCGTCGGCATTGTGCTCTGCCTGGTCCTGATCGTCGGCGCGGAGCTCGAAGCTACGCAGACCACCGAAGCACGCGCGGTGGCAGACTACGCTGCCGCGGGCTCCGGTGTGGCCGGAGGCGGCGGCAAATGGGGTGGCATTCGTCGGGGGAGGTGGAACGCCAGGAGCCTGCAAGGAGGCGAGCACAAGCGGGAGGTTCCGGGCGGCCCAGACCCGCAGCACCATTACTAGCTACAGAGCGGGGGTGAAGGATGCAGCGAAGCCGCGTAGAGCAAGCGCTTGCATAAGTAGTATAGCTATTTCTAGTAACATATACGGTTGTAACTTGTAATAAACAAGCGCAAGCTTGAGAAAGGCTGCTAGTAATTTCTGTAGCTACATCATCCATCGGTGAGGAGTCATGTCTTGGCTAGGTCATGTACGTAGCTGCGGAATATTTTGTACGGCGTCGTTTAATTTGTGTTACCCCGCGCGTATTTGAATATACTGAAAGTGATATATATATACACACACGGTACCGCTAATCTGCGCTTGCGCGCAGATTAAACTATTCCATATGCCGGTCATAATGTATTCATACAGACTACTCACGCCTGCGTCTACGGACCAATAAAACTGATCAACTCATTCACGGAAGTCCAACCGACTAGAAAAATATATCTCGTAGTTTGTACATGAATCTTGTTACCTTTTATTTTGCCATATCTTTGTATTGGTAGCTAATATTTACGATCAGTTTTCACCATTAGTTTGCAGACAACGACATCTACATAATGATATAAGTCTCGCCACTAAACTCTATATGAATTTATAGTAAAACTATTAATATAGATAGTAAAATCTATTGATACAGATAGTAAAGTCTATTACGCAGTCTAATATCCTAGAAAAAAACAGTAATAGCATCAAATACTAACTTAATTACTATTTCGTACATGTAACAATACTGTCTCAACATATTTGACCTATAGTAAAACATAGTTTTCTGATACATATGTATATTGACCAATGTAAACCATGAATAACTAACAGCGAAAGTAGCAGATGTATTCTAAGAGCTGTCTAAAAGTAAAATGTTACATCGATGATAGTAAACGCACGTGTAATTGGTAGTTACTATTCTATTTGAGCGTTGTTCAGCAAACACAATGATTGACGTAGTAGGAGAGCGTAGATAGTAAAATGTAGTATTATTAACCGAAAAAAATCATTGGATATTTCATAAAAAAAAATTGTTTGCATGATAGTAAAACGTAGTTTTCTTAAACATATCTATTCAGAAACGTAGTTGAAACCATGAACGACTGAGAATGATAGTAACATATGTATTCTGGTAGCGATCTGAAAGTAAAATGTTACTTTCTCAATTGTACAATAATACTATCGCAACAAAATGATTTTTACTATGTTAGAATAAAGGCAACTTCCCAACTATTGCGTTTTTTTAACACAACACAATTAAGCAGCTGTTCAGTTTCAACAAAAAAAAAAAAAAAAAAACAGAATCTACGATTTAATGTGCAGAAATTTACTGCCGATTGAAGTTTGTTAGCTTCTGATTTTCTAATTTACTATCTCTGTTATACAACAATATTACCATAGCAACTGCATTTTACTACGTCATATAAACGAAATTACTGAATCAATAACTTGTTTAAATGATCTTCTATTGAATCCTATGAACATCGGTGCTAAATCCCACGCTTGATTTACGCAATGTGTCTTGGAATTTTCTTGTTGTGTCTGATCATGCAAAATACACCGTATTGATTGCTACCAATTCGGTAGTAAATCACGAATACAATTTACTATAAAACAACAGATGCAATTACTACCGATCAGTTAAGTTTATGCATTGGTCAACCCTACTAGTTAATGCGTATTGTAGTTTGTACATAAATATGTTTCTTCTTCATTTTAATCATATCTTTTTATTGATAGCTCGGATATGCAAATGGTTTTCACTAGTAGCTTACTGACGACGAGAGGAACATAATGATATAAATCTAGCTGTTAAACAGTAATTTTTTTATTAGTAACAGACATTATTATATCTACGAAGTGAAAGTAATACGTCTACAACTAGTAATTACTATAATACAACACAATTGGAAAATCCTTCATAGATCAATCATTTGGTATTAAAAATCTGTGAAAACTATATGTACAAATTCTGAAAAATTCTCAAAAAAATTACCATAAGTAGGGAATGTGACCTTCTATAGCCCTTTAAAATTTGAATACCAAACTCAGTCGCATTTGAAAGATATGAAAATAATAAATTTACTATTCATCAATGATTAGTGCTTGTCAATTTAATATCTTTCAAATCATATTTATTTTGATTTTCAAATTTTATAGGGATGTAGAATCCCACCTCCCCTACTTATGATAATTTTTTGAGAATTTTTAAAAACTTGTACATATGATTTTTGTGAATTTACATGATAATAGTGGTTTACGCAGGATATATTACCTTTTACTGTCTAGAAAAAACATGTTACTATCTATTGCACAAGATGTTACTAAACTGAAATGAAGTGAACTATCAGAACAAGAATCTAGCTCTGTTTGTTGATCCTGTAGTAAAATATTATATGGATGATCGTAAACGTTGCTATAATAGATGATAAAATCAATTGAGAACCATTAATAAAAATGTTAAGCACCTGTTTAGTAGTATAATCTTGCATAAATCAGCCATTTGATAGTAACTAGTTAATGTGTTATTATCAGCAACTAGTTAACTAGTTACGATAATATAGTTACTGTGATTATACAAACTAGTTACTAAATTGAGAATCGTTAGTAAAAATATTAAGCTCATATTTAGTAGTATAATCCTGCACAAATTAGTCATTTTACAGTAACTAGTTAATGTGTTACTATCAGAAACTAGTTACGAGAATATAGTTACTGTGATTATAAAAACTAGTTACTAACGGTTTTTTAGTAACAAACGATTTTACTATCTATGTAGATATATGTTATTATCTATATGCTATAATCTTTTTATTAATGCACAGTCAACACAGTCTATTGCCCCTCTACATAATACTAAAAGCTATACATATTAATAGGAAAATATTTTTATATAGTTAGTAAAATCTATCACTGGACTGAAAAAATGATTGTTTATAGCAAAACTTATATCATTTTGTATCTCTCGTTGTTAGTAAGCTACTGGTGCAAACCTTTTGCGAATAGGAGCTAATAATAAAAAGTTGAGGCTAAATAAAGAAAAAATATATTCATGTACACACTACGAAACACATTAATTAGTTGGTTTGATCACGTAATTGGGCAGTCTGTTGCGATGATTAATGCATTGTATGGCTCGGTTGGACTGAGTTCAACGACCTGAGCGTACAATAAGCTATTCTACACGCAAGTGTAGAATAGCGTTTATACACACACTTAATCACTAAGAAATATTGATGTTGAATTATTGAAAAATAGAGAGATGAGATCTTTTACTATATTTTCTTATAGTTTAGACTTATATAGCGAATGTATCATTAACTACAAACTATTAAATAGTAAAAATATTATTAGTTATAGCATTTGTAACTAATATAGCAGTAGCCGAACACTGCTCAAAACAAAGCGAAACAAACCGACATTCCGAAGTGAGCAGATCGCGGCGGCGCACTCTTTGCTGTAGAAAACTAAAGCCGAGTCTTATGATAAGACTCTTATCGTCTCAAGCGAGACGGCGAAACCTTCGCTTTTAATTAGCAAAGCAGTGGCCACAGGCCAAACCGACCAAGTCGTCGTCTTTCTTCACACTAGTCTCTTCTCCTCCGCCCTAACGGTGCCAATCAACCGCCCCCACCCTTTTCCCTTCCCTTTCTTCCAAGCAAAACCCTAGCCCCGCGATGTCCGGTTCCGGCGCCCCCTCCGGCCGCGGCTCCGCCGGTGGCTCCCGCAGCTTCGACTTCGGGGCCGACGACGTGCTCTGCTACTACGACGACTTTGCCGCCGCCGCCGAGCCCAAGCAGCGCCCCGATCCGGCCGACAAGGTATCCGTTCGATTAACCCCCCCCCCCCCCCCCCCCGGGTCCCTTCTTCAAACAATAGTGGTTGGTGTGCTGCGTGCATAACTTTTATCGAAGCTTGGGGCTCGATATTGTGGTTCGACGATCCGTATATCCCTCCATTGTATTGGAAGAATTTGGAGCCAGTCCCTAGGGAGAAATGAAATTGGTCTATAACGTTCCGATTTCTTCATTAATTGATAGAGTCCACATGGAATAATGTGTAGGCTCATTGTTACTATCCATCAATTGTGTTTCTGACCGAGGTATTGTTCTTGCTACGTTTACACAAAGTTCAACAATTTGATCTACCATGATTGATGGAAACTCATGACGTTCTTGTACTTTTGTAGAGCAAGGTTTACATCCGCAACGCGTATAGATTTGTGGGTCTTATTGATTTAACCCCTCTTGTGATATGCGTTATAAAGTTCTAAAAAATACATTATAGGCAACAGATAGTCAAACGACAATGCATGTTAGGTTATAACTAAACTACCTAGTAGATTATTGCTGTGAGGAGCACTGCATGAGACTGCTGCTGTTGGACGGGAGTTGATAGCTTGCTATGCCCTTTTTCTTTTATTGTATCAAATATTCTTCTGTCAAATAAGTGTGCTGTAGGTCATGGTTTCACTTATAATTTGCACGGTTCAGTAATTGGCTACTTGTTCCTTTACATAGAATAGTTATCGCAGGATTTTAGAGGAAACTGGACATGTGCCCCCTAGTGCCTTGGAGTTAGAACCCAGCAAATCAATACTGGTTGAGGAAAAGAAGTCCTAACTTTAGAAATTGTGACTGAACAGTTTGATTGATAGGTTCATTGCATTGTGTTGGATTTTTTTTTTTGCCATACTTATTTGTTCAGCCCTGAATAGCTTAGTGTTTTCATGATGATAGATAGGAAATTTAAGGGAGAAGGCCGAAAACCAATTGGGCCATGCTGATCCTTTGTGTTGCTGGAGTTCTAACTGGAGCCTGGTTAGAATCTGCGGAAGTTCTAAAAAATCACCATACATAAGACGGCGAAGTTATATTCTGTAGCCAATATCAAACTTATTCATATTTACAAGACATGGAAAAGACAAATACTCACTGAACAGTGCTGGTGGAATATAAATCATGAAATGTTGCCATTATTGATGAACTTGTAAAGATCAATCTGAAAATTCCAATGAGACTTTGCATTTTCAAAGATAACTTTCATCCAATCCATGCAAACTTTCACTGGCGAACTTGTTTTAGGATGGTTGTAGAAAAATGCTTACCTTAGATGCAGTATTTTCAGTCCTCATTCTTGTACTTTTGCAACAGGATTTTCATGACAGCAGATTGGGGAGACCATTTGTGAAAGTTTATGAACAAGAAAGTTATGGCAAAGAGGACGTACTTTCTGCTGTTGAGAAATGCATGAAAAAATACGCTGATAATTTGCTACGATCTCTTGAGGGTATCACTAATCGGCTTTCACAGCTGGAGATCTATTGCTATAAGCTTGAGAGGTCCATAGGTGAACTTAGAGGTGATGTGCTTCGTGATGAGACTGATCTAAGATTGAAGTCTCTTGAGAAACATCTACATGAAGTAAGTAAATCAACATTCAAAGCAAGATTCTGTTGAGAAGATACTCTTTTAGATGTAGTTTTTGTATGATCATGTCATATGTCCATCCAGATGTTATCAGCTTTTTTAATTGTTTGATACTTGTGTGTTGTTTCCCTAAGATGAAACTATCTTAGTAGGATATTTATTACATCGGAACATTTTTTTTGTCATGTACACGTGATGTTGCTCTTTTGCTTGTAAATGTTTGCTCCATTTTGTTGCTCTGATATATTTATGCATGCTGTTGAATATTTAGTAAATTGTGAGTTCAAACTAAGTAGTGAAAAGCATTGTTGTATGTTAGTATTTGGTTTAGTTATATTTAACCTAGACTGCATCTCTTTTTGTTCCATTGATGCTTGTGATTGCTTTTGTTCCATTTCAACCAGTCTTTCTGGGTCAGTTGAAGCACATTACACATCATGCTCAATCTTAAAACAATGGCATGGTGCTATGCCACACTTTAATTTAGAGGGCACTTGTACAGGTGGTGTGAAATAGTTATGGATTTAGTCTAAGAGTTATGGCCTTAGTTTAACTGATGGGATCTACAAAGCACTGTCATGACTGAAAATTTTAGTATTTGTGTCCTAATGATTGTTGAGCACTGACAACTAACACAGCTCCAACACATAGAAGATTGTCAGATAATTCCTTATTTAATAATTAACATCAATTTTGCACAGTTTCAATATGTTCTCACATGGTTTTGGACTAGGAATGATGTGTCTCGTCACAGTTTTTTTTTGGGCACATCTTGAGGTTTTGGCCCTTTTAAAGCAATGTGTTATGAAAATTTTGTTTGTGTGGCTTGTTGAATGTAGTTCATATTTTGTTTTTGTTTTTGGACTTAACTGAGAGTTATACAGTTGAAAAACAAAACCTTTGAACATTATTTGAATAATGGTTCATTATGGTAGTTAATAGTGCTTGTGCCTGTGTTATTTAGAAGTATTGTCTACAGTTTACTGTGTTTTGCATAAATGCCCCAAAATGTAGGTAATTAGCCAACTTGTCATGTCAATTTTTAGAGCCTGTCGCTGGCAATGCGCTTGTAGAGTATTGTATCTATATGGTGCTGTCATGCATCGGTGAAGGTGCAGCACAGGTTCAAACGTACTTGCTAGTAAGCAACCCGTATGACAGCCCAATGACCAGAGACTTAGCAGTAAAATGTTGAAGCGCTTGATACTAGACATCACATGAACACGTTTTGGCCAGCCCGGCCTGATCCAGTCATCTGAGCTTGGCTTAGCCCAAAGGTTAGGGTTGGGCTGGGACTAACCTACACTGGCTTGAGGTGCCCAAAATTCTAAAAATCGCAAGCAGAGCCGAACCTGAATTTTAAACATGATTCACTCAAACCTGTTAGGTCCAACCTGTGATGACGTTGTGCATACCATGGCTTGGTTCTTTGCTTAGATTCTCTGATCCTCTTTAAGGCTTGGCTATGGGGATTCTTAGGCAGCTACTCTAATTTAATGTTCTTCAACAATTCAGGTAGTTCGCAGACAGCGTTATAGCTAGGCAGCAAGCACACTTCAAGGATAATTCATTATCAGGGGTAGAATAATCATCAGCTAGGGACTTGTGGACTGGCTTTGCCCTTTATCTTATTTGGCTGTCTGTGTGCTGGGCCTTCTATAAGTCTCATTTGGGGACACAGCTATCAACCTGTACCTTCAAATTTCTGAACTTTCGTATCTGAACATTGAGTTTTCACAGCCGATGATCTTTCTTTCTAGGAAACATCCTAGCCAATCCAAGGACAGCAATGCACCGGCAGGATATAGGTTTCCTCCCTGTGCCTGAGAACTGAATGCACATGAAAACCCTAGTTTTCTACTCGCTTCTGATAAACCAGTCTCATTTCCTGTTGTGCACTTCACTCAATCGTATATATTTATGTTTAATGTTTGCTCCCTGACTCTAACCATGATTGACAATGGTCCCCACCTCTGTATACAAATTGGTAGCTGCGGTTGAAGCATACAATAAGTAGCAACTATGATGGTTCTGTTCTAATATTTATCTTGTTTTATTAACAAACTCTGTACAAAGCCTGATCGTATCAAAATAAGAGATTGACCATATTTTTTTATCCAATCATCCGATTTTAATTGTTTACTTTCTACATCTGCATCGCATTGTTATTTACATATTTGATAGGTGGGTATTGACTCTGTTTTGAAGTTTTCTACTCTATTTAAAGTTTTAAACGATGCAGGTGCACAGATCTATTCAAATCCTTAGGGACAAGCAAGAGTTAGCTGAAGCTCAGAAGGAAATAGCTAAATTTCAACTTACACAAGATACATCTAAAAAGAAGGAAGATGTGCCAACACCATCTTTCACTGAGCCAAAGAAGCTTGAAGAAAAGACAGATGCAGCAGGTCAGCAGCTGGCCCTTGTTTTGCCTCACCAGGTCAACTCGCAGTCACTTGCACCTAGAGCTTCTGAACCAGTCCAACTGTACAAGGATCAACCTGTGCAGCAGCCAGCCCCTAGTTCTCTTGTACCACAGCAGGACCGTTATGTTCTTAGCCAAGCCATTGTTTACTACCCACAACGTCAAGCTCCAGGCATCCAGGACACACAGGGTCAGCAAGTACAACCAGAGGTGCAGTACTTGCCAGTAAGGCCACCAGCTCAGGATGTTCCAGTCCATGCTTCATCTCAACAGCCTCAGGCAGCAAATAAAACCCATCCCCAGTCTTTCCTTCCTTACCAGCAGCAGTGGCACCAGCAGTCCTCCCAGCCGGCTCCAGTGGCCCAGCCACAGCAGACTTTCTCGCAGCCGTTTCCTCCACCTGTGCAGCAGCCCCAACTATCTAATGCTCAACAATTCCCTCCAGTACCAGTTCATCAGCCGCAGTTATCTAATGCTCAACAGTTTCCTTCACCACCAGTGCAACCACAGCAATCTAACCCTCAACTTCCTCCTCTGGCAATGCAACTGCAACATCCTCCTGTGCAAACTCAGATGAGACCTCAAACTCCACCAAACTACCCACATTATTCACCCCACCAGCCCTTGAACCCTGCCCCTGAAACTCTGCCTGGCAGTGCGGCTATGCAAGGATCGTACAACACTGTTGCTCCATCAGGTGGTAGCCGTTCTGAAGTGTCATATTCATACGGAGGACCTGGCATCCCGCCATCTCAGCCACCGCCGCAGCACAACATGCAAAGGCAGCAGCTACCTCCTCCAAGTCAGGGCTCTTTTGGGCCACCTCCAGGTAAGGGGGTCTATGCCGGCCCTCCACAATATGCGCCACAGGGCAATTCGCAAGGTTATAACACAGGGTACGGCTACCCACCAAGTGGTCCTTCAGCAGCCCAGGCATCGCGTATGCCACCAGGTCGTGCCGGTATGAGTCATCCAGGGTCGCATATGATGCGCGGCAATCCATATGGGGAAATGATTGAGAAGGCAATCACCATGGGATATCCAAGGGACCAGGTGCTGAATGTGATCCAGAGGATGACGGAGAGCAGCCAGCCAATGGATTTCAATACATTGCTCGATAGGCTGAACGAAGCAGGGTCCGGAGCACCCCCTCGTGTGTGGTGATTTCATTCGGGTTGGAGCTTGTTTCTCCGGGCGCCGTGATCAGACTTGTGCTATGATTGGTATCGTGAAGCTAAATAAATAAGATTTGAGGTGATGCTGTCTGCTGCTTATCTGTACAAATGTACATACAAACGTTGAGCTTAAGTTTCGTGTGATTTCTGCATTCAGATATGTTCTAAATCAGATTATTCAGGCATCTTGTCGTTTTCTTGTGTGTGAAATGTGAAATTTCAGGTGATGCCTGCTAAGCTCCGTGCCGGGGGTTGTCTGCTTTGTTTGCTAGTTAAGTTGTGTTGAGCTAGCTCGCCCTCATCGTGGTATGTAAATGGTAAACCCTTCCAGCTTGAGCTGCATCTTTTTACCTGGCAACGTGGTATTGCGTCTCGCCGTCTCGATTCGTTAATTTCTACTCAGGTAAAAAGAAAGGGGAAGAATTCAATCCGGTCAAAATTCGATCAAATCCGGTCAATTACGGTTAACTTTTATACAAATCTCGGTCAATTTTACCGAGATTTCGGTCAAATTCACCGAAATCTTGGTGAGAAATTAATGCACTGTAGCACTTAAAATTTTTTTTAGGGTTTTTTTAATTTTGCCGGGATTATGAAACTCGGTGGGGCCCGAAATCCGAAATTTCGTCGAAATCTCGCCGAAAAATCGGACGCCAAAGCATCTTTGCTCCTCTACGGCGAAACGTCTCAATGCGCTAACGACAGCGTGGCAGAGTGAGGAACAGTTTACTGTACTAGCTCTGTTCATAAACTATTTAACGAAAATAGTCTCAGCACGTAAGAAATAGCAAAAATAGCCTTTGCAGCGGATGGGAGGCGCTGCAAGCCTTTTTTTTCTCTTTTAATTTCAGTTATTTTTTTTAAATAATAATAAATGGTTTGCAGCGCAATAGATACGCTGCAAACCTTTTTTCTTTTCTTTTCTTTTCTTTTGATTTTGGTTGTTTTTTAAAAAACAACAATAAAATTAAAATTAAAAAAAAAAAAAATTTGGCTTGCAGCTCCATAAAGGAACTGTAAGCCATTTAAAAAAAACAACTGAAATTAAAAAAATAAAAAAGTCTTGCAGCATATCCATTGCCTTGCAAGCCATTTTTTATTATTAGTTTTAAAAAAACAACCAAAAAAAAAGAAAAAGAAAAAAAAGGCTTGCAACGCAATGAAGACGCTGCAATTCGGCTTGCAGTGCCTTCCACCTGTTGCAAAGGGCTATTTTTGCTATTTCCACATACTGAGACTATTTTTGTGAATACTAGTACGGTAAACTAATCCAGAGAGAGCGGCGAGGAGCTGGTAGAAAGATGAGCCAAGGGGAAAGGACACAAACAGGACAGGGTTCCCATGCAGTCTTTAAGTGAATGCAACTTAAGCAGTTGCGTGCGAGCCGTTGGATTGAAAAGAGACGGCTCAGATTGATTCGAAAGGACTGCAGGAAAATGGTACTGTAACAACACTGTAGCAAATGGATTTAGACGATCTGGATCGTTCGTTTGCTCGATCATTCTTAAGTTGCAGTCCTATAAGACTGCATTTGATCCCCCGTCCCACATAAGAAAGCGGAGAAATCTATTAGAACGGAGAGACCCTGAGAGAACAATAGGGAGGCAAGCAGCAGAAAGGGAGACGCCTTCTCGAAGACTCGAGAAAGGGAACAGAGATCAACTGCAGTAGCAGTTGTGACAGGAACTGATTGAAGTTGAAGCCATTGGCACACTACCATTAGCATTAGATAGTGGCTTCACCCTTCATTTGAATAATGTTGTTTATGGAGGAGGAACCTTATTTCAGTTTCTGTATTAGATGATGATGGATTTATTTGTATCTTTGGGAATAATAAGTACATTATAAATTTTAATTCTAATAATGTTGGTCTCACGACTTGACGAGACAAACTCTACATACTTTCTCTCTCTGAATTCCTGTGTCCATGAATGTGTGCGATGCCACCAATAAACGAAAAAAAAGTTTAGGTGATGAGACTTCATCGAAATTATGGCATTATCATTTAGGTCACATTTCGAAGGGAGAATGGAACATCTTATTAAAGAAAAAAAAATACTCCACCCATTAGACTTCTCTGACTCAGACCACTATATTGATTGTATTAAGCGAACATATGTAAAATAAATTAAGAAAAGAGCCACACGAAGCACATGAATCTTAGAGTTAATCTACACAGATATATGTGGATCCTTTCCTATAACATCAGTGGATGGTTATGACTCCTTTATCATATTCACTGATGACTTCTCCCTTTTTGATTATATTTTTCCCATTCGTGATTGATCTGAATCACTCGATAAGTTTAAAATATTTAAGGCTGAAGTAGAAAATTAGCATAATTTAAAAGTTAAGGTAGTAAGATTAGATCATGGAGGAGAATATTATGGGAGACACGCTCCTTATGGCCAATTTTTTTGGTACATTTGCTATGTTTCTTTCAAAAAATGGCATAATAGCCCAATATTTAACACTTGGTAAACCTCAACAAAATAGAGTAGCTGAAAGATACAACCACACCCTTATGGATATGGTGCGTAGTATGATGAGTTACTCATGTTTATCAATTGGTTTGTGGATTGAAGCATTAAAAACAATCGCACATATTATTAATCGAGTTCCTAGTAAATCAGTGTCTAAGACACCTTATGAATTATGGACGGGGAGGAAATCGAGCCTAAGATGCTTACGAGTGTGGGGTTGTCCTGCTGAAGCTAAAGTTTTTAATCCACATATTGGGAAATTAGATCCTAAGACAATAACTTGTTATTTTATTGGATATCCTGAAAGATCTAAGGGATATCGATTTTATTGGCCAGATCGTATCACTAAATTTATAGAAACCCGGCATGTTGTATTCTTAGAGAATGATGAAATTAGTGGGAGCACAGAGGCTAAGAAAATAGATCTTGAGGAGATTCGGGCTTATGTACCATTACCAATAATTCAAGAGGCTACCCTTCATGTACCTCATACAGTTGTACCTCCAGCTGAGAATCCTGGAGTTGAGCCCCCACCTGAGGATTTTGGGATCAATAGTATAGCACCTAGTGATGAGCCTCAACAGCCCCCTGTGATAACTAATGAACCACTAAGGAGGTCACAGCGGGACAGAAGATCTACCATCCTGAATGACTATGTCGTATACATGAATGAAGATATAAATGATATAGGGAAGGTAGATGAAACCACCTCATTTAAGGAGGATATGATTACTAAGGATTCACCCAAGTGGATTGAAGCCATGTAGGATGAAATAAAGTCTGAGCATTAATGACACCTAGCTAGGATCAGGTAGAAATTTCTGATGGAGTCAAAACAGTAGGCTATAGATGGGTCTACAAAACTAAGCATGACTCTAAGTGAAATCTCAAAAGGTTCAAGGCAAGGCTTATAGTAAAAGGGTTTACTCAAAGAGAGAGGATTGATTATGTTGATCATTTCTCTCTCTTCTCAAAGAAAGATTCACTAAGAATTGTCATGGCACTTGTTACTTATTATGATTTAGAGCTACATCAGATGGATATTAAAACTGCATTCCTTAATGGTGGCCTGCATGAAAATGTTTGCATGGCTCAAACGAAAGGTTTTGTCATGGAAGGCAAGGAACATATGTGATGTCGACTAAAAAAATCCATCTATGGACTAAAACAAGTGTCTAGACAATGGTACCTTAAGTTCGATGAGATCATAAGAAATCTTGGTTTCAAAGAAAATAAAGTGGACAATTGCATATACATTAAGATTAAGGGGAGCAAATTTACTATCTTAATACTTTACGTGGATGATATCTTATTGGCTAGCAGCGATAAGGATATGCTGTATGAGACCAAGAGATTTCTTTCCACTAATTTTGATATGAAGGATCTTGGTGATGCCTCTTATATTTTGAGCATTGAGATTCACAAAGATAGGTCCAAAGGAGTATTAGGTCTATCCCAAAGGGCATACATTGATTGAGTGCTTAAGAGATATAATATGCATAATTGCGCTGCCACGCCTGCTCCTATTGTTAAGGGCGATAAGTTTGGAACATCCCAATATCCAAGGAATCAATTAGAAACTTATCAGATGAAGGGGATTCCTTACGCTTCGGCTGTCAAAAGCATTATGTATGCTCACGTTTGTACTCGCCCTGATTTAGCATTCATAACCGGGATGCTTGGCAGATATCAATCAAATCTAGGGCTGGACCACTAGAAAGCCGTTAAGAAAGCTTTGTGTTATATGCATGGCACTAAGCATTTCATGCTCACATATAAGAAGTCTGATGCCCTTGAGGTTGTGGGCTATCGGACACTGATTTTGTAGGTTGTGTTTATAATAAAAAATTCACATCAGGTTATATCTTCACAATTGTGGGAGGAGCCATTTCATGGAAAAGCTCCAAACAATCCCTTACTGTATCATCAATGATGCAAGCTAAGTTTATGGCATGTTATGAGGCTACTAGGCAGGCTGTATGGCTTAAAAATTATATTTCAGGATTAAGAGTGGCAGATAGCATTTCTAAACCACTTTCTATATACTGCGATAATATGACCACGATTTTCTATTCGAGTAACAACAAGTCAAGTGGTGCTGCCAAACACATTGACATTAAGTATCATGTTGTGAAAGATAGAATCCAAGATCAAACCTTTGATGTCAAACATATAAGTACTTAGTCTGCTTGCGGATCCACTTACTAAAGGCTTACCACCCAGTCTCTTTCGAGAGCATGTTGTCGGCATGGGTTTATTGAAATACCTTCGAGTCTAGAAATAAGGACCATAAGAACAAAACCAACTCCTATTAATAATAAGTAATTATCCTATTGAGATAGAATTGTGCACTATAGATATTGGGGTTTCAGCAGTGCCTTCATTAACCGTTGTAATATTTTATCTTGGTGTGCTGTTCTGTTGAGTATGGACTCATGACATTAGCCTTTCGATCAAGTGGGAGAATATTGGTTGTGATCTTCGGCTTGAACCAATAGCTAGAAGTTTTTGGGGCAAGGCCCACCTTGCCCATGCTCTGATTGGGAGAATAACAACCGATTGGTTACGGTCCTGTCAGCTGGTGCTAGAAAAAAGGGAAGAGACCAGCACTCATGAATGCATGAAATTTTTTTGAGTTTGCTTCTCCCCGACACTACCCCATCTACTAAGGTAGTGCCCAGGCTACCGAAGACCTTTGCCAGCACTGAGAGAACCTTGGTGTCCCCTTTTCTTCTTCGGTCATATACTATCCTTTCTTCATCGCGCATCACCGACCAAACTAATGGCTTCTTCATCTCTGGGTTAGCAACTAATGACTCATGTTCCACATTAATATTTTCTTGTGATCATGTTTTAGACTAGCTAATGACTTAGATATTAGTTCAAACTTGATTCTAACTGTTTGTTCACATGGAGAGGGAAAGAGTTATTTAAGCAGTCTTTAGTACCGTCTATAGATAATATAGAAAGATATTATAGACAACAGTTGTCTGTTCCATTGTACAGTCCCATAGAATACTCCACGAAGTATAAATCATCAATGGCTTAAAACATTTGTGCTTGCTCTAGTGTGGGGTTATCACCTTTGCACGATTGCACCAACATTGTGTCGAAAATGCTCTAGAAGGAACTTACCTATTAAGTGAAATTATACTGTATGCACAATAAAGTATGGTTTTCATAAACTATCATTACTCCCTACATCCAAGTTTATAGGACGTATTTTTTAAATGGTCTTATCCATAAATATAGGACATATTTCATATTCCAATGCAAATTACTTTGATGTTTCCTTTATACCCCTAGTAAATATCCAGATTTACTTGATATTTTCTACATGCATACATTGAATATAGTACTTAGAGATAGTAATTAGGGATATTCTAGTTATTTTTAATATCTCATTGATCTATGTGCCAAGAGAAAACAAGCCATATAAGCTTTTATGGAACGAGTAGTTTTTGTAGCCTTTTGTCATGTTTGATTGATTCAAGATTGACGCTTGATCCTCTCCTTCCCTCCTCTTCACCCTTTCCCCAAATCATCATCCGCCCTTGTGGCTACCATGCCAACTAGGGTTGTAAACAAGTCGAGCTCGAGCGAGCCTCGAGCTCGATAAAAACCCAAGTCGAGCTCAAGTTGGGGTTCAAGCTCGGACCCAGGCTTGAGCTCAGCTCGATCCAAGATGGCATATGTTCAAGCTTGGCTCTAGTAAGCTCGGTAACAATAAATAATTTGATATGCAATATTTTTAAATAATAAAAAATGCTCAAGCTCGATCTCGGCTCGACTAAAGTCAGGCTTAGCTTGAGTAAGCTCAGTAAGAGTTAACACATAGTAATATTAATAGGCTCGCGAGCTATTCAAGCTTGGCTCGGTGAAGCTCGCGAGCTCGATATCAAGCTCGAGTTCAGCTTGTTTAGAGCTTGAACTGAGTTTGAGCAATACGTAAGCTTCGAGCTTTTTTTTTACAGCCCTAATGCCAACTATCATGCCTCTACCAATCCATCTATCCGTACTCCCTAATTAGACTACCATCCTTTTCTTGTACAACCATCGATGCAATTACGGACTCCCACTATTGCTATTTTCTTCCTCAGCTTGGCTTCTCATCAGCCATGGCAAACTGTTTGCACCAAAATTCGGCGTCCTCGATAAAATCGGATAAGAGGATTTCTCGAAAAGGATAAACCGGCGAATCGGAAAGAGAATCCGTTTCTAATAAGGAAAGAGAATCAGATCATAGACCGATACGGATATAGTCACTGTATCCATGTGTGATTTGGATCGGCCAGAGTATTATAAAAGGGACGGACTTCGGGCGAAGAGGGAATCAATCTCAACACAACTCACATCTACTTTTTTACAAGCCTTCTTACATCGTTTTAGATTTACAAACCTCTCTGCAAGTCGACGGAATCAACAGAGTTGCGCATCGCCGATTGTTGGTTTTGGCCGATTTCACCCCAGGTTCGATCTGCTTTGTTTTGTTGCGCATCGCCTTCTCAAAGCCGATTTTGCCTTGTATCCGGATTAACCGCCAGGTTAATCTAGTTATCCCCCTGATCGGCTTTTAGCCGACTAGTGTCAGGCCGATAACCCTCGTTTTTATCGGCTTTGATTGCTTACTATCTCTACCTTGTCAATTCCAGGTCAAATTGACTGGCACGCCTCGCAAACTCGGTGTTTGTCTTATGTGTTCGAGGCTAGAAACCCTGCTTCACGTTTTTAGCGCGAACATATTTTTGCACGCCCGGTGGGACCAAGAAAATCAAAATGTCATCAACCGATAAGCCTGCGGTTACCGTCGATATCAATGCGGATGCTATAATCGCGCCTCAAATGGCCGATTTGACCCCCGAGCAGTGGAAAGAGATCGAAGACCGAAAGGCGGCTTTGGAAGAAATGATGCTACGGTGCTTCCAGAAAACACGCCGTGGCGTTACTCAAAAGACCACACTCCCAAGTATCAATCCTATCGGCGATTCATCATCTGAACCGGTAAGCCGATACGCACCTGCTCAAGTCGATTTATCAAATATGATTGAGCAATCTGTGCATCACGCACTAATTAACCAGTCATCGGCTCTAGTATCTACGTTGAAACCGATGATAGAAAATAGTGTGAAAACAATTGCTCAGGAATTGGCTGTGTCCGGGAGCCTACTAGATCCATTACAAACCCTCCCTACATACCCAGTGTACTCCATAACGCCTAACACCAATACAGTAAACGTGTCGGCTCAAACACCTATCATGATGCCGATTCAGCCTATTGTTTTGAAACCTAGTTTGCAGAAAGGTGGATTTACACACTACCATGGGCACACGGATGGGGCAAAAATGAGCATACCGAGCCCATCAAACGGACCCTCTAGTAGCGTCGGTTTATCGGCTTCTCATCCGATTGAAACAGATCAGGTTCCACAATCACGGGGAGCCGCAGCTATGAACCAAGCACCATATAGGGTAGTGCCATACGTTGAACCTCTCGCACCTGTACCCGATACGTTGGTTTTTAGAAACCACGATTATGATCAAGTGCCAAGACCCCCTGTGGCGTGATTTGGACAAAGACCCGAGTTCACACTCGGGCGGCAGGGCGTAAACAATGAAAATTGGCAATGTCCGGTTGCACCGCAAGCCGACAATGTCAATCGGGCGGAACAAATTGCTAATGTTTTAAGAGAACAGTTCGGCTTACAGCCTAAAGGAAGGGTAATCGGCTACAGGAAGCCGTACCCCGATTACATAGATCGTATGCCATACCCACACAACTTTAGAATACCAGACTTCGCTAAATTTTCGGTGATGATTCTGTTACTACCATTGAGCATATCGGACGATTTATGGCTCAGTGTGGGGAAGCTGCACAATCCGATGGATTAAAAATTAGGCTATTTCCTTTATCATTGTCCGGTGCAGCATTCACTTGGTTTACCAATTTGGCTCCAAATTCAGTTCATGTGTGGAACGATTTGGAAAGCCGATTTCATGAATACTTCTTTTCGGGAACTATGGAGCTTATAATTTTTGATCTTAGCTCAGTCCGACAGAAGTACGGCAAATCGGTTTCCGACTACATCAGAAGGTTTAGAGGCGTGCGAAATAGATGTTTCAGTGTAACATTACCCGATGATCAGTTGACCGACCTAGCATTTCAAGGGTTAATCCCACCATTAAAAGAGAAACTGTCCGGCCAAGAATTCCCCGATTTAGGCCACTTACTCCATCACGTATCGGCACATGAAAGCCGATATGCAGAAAACAAAGGGTTTAAAGATAGATTTAGATCAAGCGGTAATGAAAAGGCCAAGGTAAACATGGTAGAGTATAATTTGAGCGACACTTCTAAGGACGAAGAAGCAGGAATAAACATAGCCGAGTGGACCAAGGGTTCCAAAAGGCCACTCGTGTGCTCTTTACTCAAGCCGACAAAAAATAAGGCAGAAGTCAAGTATTCATATGACGTGTCAAAGTGTGACAAGATATTTAATTTATTGCTGCAAGAAAAACCCATAAGGCTACCAGAAGGACACGTCATCCCATCGGCCGAAGAAATTAAAAAGCGAAGGTACTGTAAATGGCACCATTCGTTTTCACATAATACTAACGATTGCAATATTTTTCGACAACAGATTCAATCAGCTATCGCCGATGGCAGATTAAAGTTTGCGGAAGAATCGGCTATGCAGATAGATGTGAATCCTTTTCAAATCAACATGGTTCAATGCTCACGAAAGGGAAAGGGACCTGCGGAAGAAGATATCAAGCCGACTAAAAAGGTTGAAGTACGGTCAAAAGGAGACGAAACAGTGCAGATTACTATCGGCTCTATACAAATAGAGGCCGATAAGAACGGGCAGAACTCGAGAACAGTGAAACCAAGAGGAGATTTGGAAGTCGGGAAATGGTATAGGTCGGAGAGGGCTCCAAGAAAAGCCAACCTCAAGCCGAAACCAACTTTCTCGCAATTCCTAGGGAAATATGAAAGGATGTCGACGATTGGAGAACGGGCTCCCGTCGAGCTTACTTGTTGAATGAGGGATCAACCAAAGCCCCTTTCTGTCAAAGGTGTAACGTCGAAGACGTGGGAGACGGTCCACTAGAACAGACATAAACACAAGGATTTTATCCTGGTTCAGGCCTCTCACGGTTGAGATAATAGCCCTACGTCCAGTCGCCTAGAGGCGTTTCTCTGTATTGGATTGAAGGATACGAATACATGGATCTCGCAATGGGATGCCCCTCTCCTTGTTGTTGGAGGGGGCTTAAATACAAGGTATCGTGGTACATACATGGTAACTGCCTCCTAAAATCATGCTAGTTGCCATTTTGGACGTGTCCTTGATTCTCGCCATACTTGAATTTCTGGTGTAACTTCCCTGGATCTTTGACTAAATAACCACCACTTTCCTGTTTTATTGGTTGACCACGTCCTTCGGCGATCTCCGAGGGTCCCTTTGGTCCTGGTTCGACCGCCCCGTAGCCTCGTCGAGCACGTTTGTTCGTGCGCGTCTTTAAAGCTCGTAGCCGAGCACTTTTTGCCAAGGCATAGCGGGTATGCCCGTGTCCGAGCATGGGGGTGCTCGGGACCCATCCTTGGGTACCGCGTCCGAGGATGTTTATGGTCGGTGAGTGCATGACCGTCGGGGCAGAATAGTCCTTATGAATATCCCAATCCCCGACAGCTAGTCCCCGAGGCTCAAGTGAGATGGGTCATCTCCTTGAGACTGAGAAGTTCAAGGAGGGATTGAATTCTTGATGGTGGAGCACTTACCTCAGCATCTGGTCATGAAACGACCAGGAAAAGGAACTGATAGATGAGGCAGGCTCATACTATCACATCCCGGCGAACCATGCTCGGGGAAAAGGGCTCGACACGAAGCGCACCGAAAGGAAAAATAAAATGCGATCGAAACTTCGTCCCGAGCATGGATCGAGGCCGGGGCGCTAGGCATGGATCGACGCCTAGCAAAAGGGTAACTAGCGAGGCGATGAACAAACACATGCCGCCGCATCCCATGCACGGATCAGTGCACAGGGAACTAGACATGGATCGGATGTCTAGGCAACTAGCGGATTGCGAGCGGACTCACACCGCCGCATCCCAAGCATGGATCAAATGCCTAGGGAAAGATAACTAGCGGTCAGAACAAACACATGCTGCCGCATCCCATACACGGATCAGTGCACAGGAACTAGACATGGATCGAGATGTCTAGGCAACGGCCAGATAGCGAGCGGACTCACATCGCCGCATCCCAAGCATTGGTCAAATGCTCGAGGAACCGGCGACGAGACCAGCTCAGGCCGCCGCATCCTGGACATGAACCAGATGTCCAGGGAAAGAAAGCGGTAGACCTGTGCTCAAAGCGCGGTGCACTCTTGGCCCCGAACAAGAAAAAGTCCCCAAACGCGATGCTCGTTTGGAGGAATTTAGGTGCGCCCCGGCGAATAACGTGCTCGAAGGAAGAGACTCGCGCCGAGCCGGCGCGTGCTCGGCGCGAACAGATCAGTCCGAGCCGGCGCGTGCGCGGAGGAAGAGACTCGCGCCCAAGCGAAGTGCGTGCTTTCGGCCTGAGCAGGATCGATCCCGAGCAAAGTGCGTGCTCGGAGGAAGAGACTCGCGCCCGAGCGAAGTGCGTGCTCAGCGCGCGAACGGAATAGCCCCAGCCGAAGTGCGTGCTCGGAGGAAGAGACTTCGCGCCCGGCGAAGTGCGTGCTTTCAGCGCGAAGCAGGAAACAACCCCGGCGAAGTGCATGCTCGGAGGAAGAGACTCGCGCCCGGCGAAGTGCGTTTCTGCCGCGAACGGAACAGCCCGGCGAAGTGCGTGCTCGGAGGAAGAGACTCGCGCCGGCGAAGTGCGTGCTTTCGGCGCGCGAACGGAACAGCCCCGGCGAAGTGCGTGCCGGAGGAAGAGACTCACGCCCGAGCCGGGCGCGTGCTCGGCGCGAATAGGATCGATCCGCAGCCGAAGTGCGTGCTCGGAGGAAGAGACTCACGCCCGAGCCGGCGCGTGCTCGGCGCGAACAGATCGATCCACGAGCGAAGTGCGTGCTCGGAGGAAGAGACTTCGCGCTGGCGAAGTGCGTGCTCGGCGCGAACAGATCGATCCACGAGCGAAGTGCGTTTCGGAGGAAGAGACTCTCGCCGAGCGGCGCGTGTTTCGGCGCGAACAGATCGATCCACGAGCGGCGCGTGCTCGGAGGAAGAGACTCACGCCCGAGCCGGCGCGCGTGCTCGGCGCGAACGAGATCACCCAAGAGCGGCGCGTGCTTTCGGAGGAAGAGACTTCGCGCTCGAGCGGCGCGTGCTTCGGCGCGAACGAGATCGATCCACGAGCGAAGTGCGTGTTTCGGAGGAAGAGACTTCGCGCTGGCGAAGTGCGTGCTCGGCGCGGAACAGGATCAGTCCACGAGCGAAGTGCGTGCTCGGAGGAAGAGACTCGCGCCTGAGCGAAGTGCGTGCTCGGCGCGGAACAGGATCAGTCCACGAGCGAAGTGCGTGCTCGGAGGAAGAGACTCGCGCCTGAGCGAAGTGCGTGCTCGGCGCGGAACAGGAACAACCCTTCTAAGCACAGTTTGATTGAGGTAAAGAACTCTTACATACCTTTCCTCATCATAATTTGTGTAGTATTGGTCGTCAGATGTGGAAGATGACGCCTTCGGGATTCCTTTGGCAAAGAATTCGTCGATCCCCACGGACGGCGCCAGCTGTCGACGATTGGAGAACGGGCTCCCGTCGAGCTTACTTGTTGAATGAGGGATCAACCAAAGCCCCTTTCTGTCAAAGGTGTAACGTCGAAGACGTGGGAGACGGTCCACTAGAACAGACATAAACACAAGGATTTTATCCTGGTTCAGGCCTCTCACGGTTGAGATAATAGCCCTACGTCCAGTCGCCTAGAGGCGTGTGTGGGTATTGGATTGAAGGATACGAATACATGGATCTCGCAATGGGATGCCCCTCTCCTTGTTGTTGGAGGGGGCTTAAATACAAGGTATCGTGGTACATACATGGTAACTGCCTCCTAAAATCATGCTAGTTGCCATTTTGGACGTGTCCTTGATTCTCGCCATACTTGAATTTCTGGTGTAACTTCCCTGGATCTTTGACTAAATAACCACCACTTTCCTGTTTTATTGGTTGACCACGTCCTTCGGCGATCTCCGAGGGTCCCTTTGGTCCTGGTTCGACCGCCCCGTAGCCTCGTCGAGCACGTTTGTTCGTGCGCGTCTTTAAAGCTCGTAGCCGAGCACTTTTTGCCAAGGCATAGCGGGTATGCCCGTGTCCGAGCATGGGGGTGCTCGGGACCCATCCTTGGGTACCGCGTCCGAGGATGTTTATGGTCGGTGAGTGCATGACCGTCGGGGCAGAATAGTCCTTATGAATATCCCAATCCCCGACAGGATAAGTCAAAGACGTAATACCCGACAATCCCAAAGTTTCCATCGGCCGGATCAAAAGACAGACGAATATTGGCAGCCAGATGTGCCACATCGGCCAACTACTGAAGAAGAGAAACACCGACAATGTCCCTTTTGGCAATTTTGCTGGGAGAAGGGGATGATCTTACCAACAGTACTATCATGTCCTATGCAACACTCGTCTATGTATCGGCTAAACCAATCGGTAAAAGACAGGTTGTCCAGACCAGTACACGATCGACTAGAAATGAGAAATAGGAGGCCGATCCATGAAAGATTGTCGACGTCAGAACAAGGCGAGTCCTCCCGAACTCAAGAAATATCGGCTTCTCATAACGTGATCAAAATGGAATTTGACAGTGAAATGAGCAACTTAGCTGGGAAAATCAGAAAGCCAATAGAACCTAAACCTAGGTGGTGCCCCTCAGGTCTTCGCAAGTCACAGCGCAGGTGGCTTCAACGACTAAAGACACAAGAAGAAAGGGAAGCCGAAAAGGAGAAAGAAAGGGATCGGGTATTCAATAAGCTAAGGCCTATACCAGTTTCAAAAAGGGAATGGAGGAAGAAGGAACAGATCGATAGTGACTCGGATCAATCGGTCGAATCCGGGTCTCCAATGATCCGAGATGATACACCGCCGATGAATATAAACATGGTATTCACTCTACCCGCTGAGTTCAAATCCGAGGAATCGGCTGAAGAAGTGTTTGCCCAACTATTCCTCGGTGCACCAGATGCCGTGTTTGAGAAACCACAAGACATGCATCGGCATCTAAAACCATTATACCTAAAAGGGTATATTAATGGTCGACCAATATCTCGAATGTTGGTCGATGGTGGGGCAACAGTTAATCTGATGCCGCTAAGTACTTTTGAAAAATTGGGTAAAGCCGACGAAGACTTGATCAAAACGAATATGGTGTTAAATGACTTCACGGGAGATCCTACTGAAGCTAAAGGCGTGATGATGTCGGAATTAACAGTCGGCAGTAAAACCTTGCCGACTGCATTTTTCGTGATAGAAGCCAAAGGCAATTATAGTGTGCTCCTTGGGCGGGACTGGATCCACGCTAATTGCTGCATACCATCAACTATGCATCAGAAGTTGGTACAATGGAACGATGATGCAGTTGAAGTTGTGCCTGCCGATACATCGGCTCATATCGCCAAGTGCCTCATCGGAGATGAGGCCGGGTGCATCGTCTTCACCACCCACAACAAGCAATGTACGATCTGGCCATTCTGTGTAGAGTAATATATTCTTTGGTGCCATGCATGTCTACTTGTGAGCAATCCTTTGACTTGGGAGATTGGTTTAAGTCGCTTCCTTATTGTTAGATAGATTGGTACATTAATGTACGATACTGTGTTGTTTTTTATCTGATATCAGTGAAGGGTTTGCTTCTGTGTTGCATATACTACAATGTATGGGTTTTTGGCACAACTGAAGTGAGAGATTAATGTAATATAATGGTGGCTGGATTATACGTATTTACAGTTTTTGCCTTTGTTTCATGCAAAATTAACAATGTTATTGTTATCATCTCTAAAATTGGATTGTGATTGTAAAAATCGATCCTGTGGTAATTCAAGTGATATGATTAAACTTGGAAGGTGTTGATATCATATCAAGATTTTAGTTTGACAATTAGTATATGTGTTACTTTATATATTTTTGTGTGCAAGTGCATGATAAATTGTGCAATTTTTTCCTTTCACTGCATTTAGATTAGTTTTTTATATCTATTACTACCTCACTTCTTTTTTAAGTGACGCCCTAGAGTCCATACCCTAAAACTTTCTAAAATTTGACCACTAACATGTTTAAAACTATCTAGATTGGCCACTTGAAAATTATATCATTGGATTTATTGTTAAAAATATTTCATAATACTACAATTTAGTATATACTAGGATAAGTTTACAAAAAGCAATATTCAAAATCATAAAAGTTATGTCAACTAAGCAATGAATCATGTCTACTATAGCAAATTAATGTATGATTGATTGATTGTGCTCTCGGGTGTCAGGCTGCTAAAGATTAATCTTTAGCCTCCTCGCCACAAGTGTAGGGCTGCTAGAGACTAGTCTCTTACCTCCTCCACACTTGGGTCAAATTAATCACAGTTGAGCTAAACAATTGATTAAGCAAATAAGGAAACCCTCACCTTCCTAATCATGCATAAATAAAGTATTTATAACCAATTTCAATATTCAAATGATCAGATTTCAGAATATATACTATTACGCCAAGTAAGAAGATTAACTGTCGAACCATAGACCTATGTCCAGAGCAAACTGAGCAAGTTATAACACTATGAACAACAGTGATCAAAGTGAATGGTTACTGTGAAATCATATGCTGAAAAATTGGCTTAGAATTGAATTTGCAAATGTGTGTGCATGTGGTTCTGTTAACGCCGGACTGAATTTCACAAAAACAGTAAGTTTCGCATTGGCGCCGGACCAAACCTGGAAAAACAGTAAGTTTCACATCTGCGCCGGACCGTTTCTCGAGGCTACGCCGGACCAAACTTTTGGTCCGCCGTGAATGAGCTTTTGACGACTATTTTCGCATCTATGCCGGACCAAAGTTTTGGTCCGTCGTGAACGGCGATTTGAAAGTCTTTTTTCATGTGTACGCCAGACTGGTTTTTGTTTAGTCCGTCGTGAACATGTTTTGTGCCGGACCAAGTTTCACAAAAACAGAAGTTCTTCCATGCACGCCGGACCAAATTCTTGGTCCGTCGTGAACGCATTTTTGAGCGTTGTTTTTGCATGTAAGCCGGACCAAAAATTTGGTCCGTCGTAAACGTGTTTTTGAACATGTTTGCTTTGAATTGAACTGAGACTTTCACGTGTACGCCATACCAAATATTTGGTCCGTTGTGAGCTGCGCCGGACTGATTTTTGGTCCGGCGTGAATGGACGTTTCTAGGGTTTTTGCCCTGTGTGCGCTGGACCAATGTTTGGTCCGTTGTGAATGTGTTTGGCTCGTTTTTGGATGTTTTCCAAGAATTAAAATTGTGTTGAATGTAGCAATGCTCATGTGAGTATTTGCATGGACTAATGTTGAGTCAAGTCGCGGACTTGTGCTCGGAATCGTTTTGTGGTTTGTTCATATGCAGGTGTTGCTCGAGGGCGAACGTGGTCGATGACGGGACCGGAACTAGGTTCATGGAGGAACTGAGGTTCGGGACTAGGTTCACTGAGGAATTGAGTTCTTGGTGGTCAAGGATATCATGCGGGACGTTCGGGCTAAGAGAATGGTGCACATGAATAATGGTTAGTCACGTGAGTATGACATGGTGGCCATACGCGTGCAAGAGTTGTTAGTCACGTCAGTATGGCTGGGTTGCCGTACGCGTGCAAGAGCTGTATTTGACCAGGTTAGGCCAAGTGTAGTTGTGTTGAATACATACTCCTTCTAGGATTAGGAGTGGGACTCCTTCTAGGATTAGGAGTAGGAATTGTATTCAGGACTCTATGTGCTTGCTCTGTATAAATAGGGGGAGGCGCCTTCTATTTATGCAACCCAGACATTTGAGAGCTTAAAGTTTTGTTTTAGGGTTTGTACTCTTTTTATGGGAGTACTTTAGACAAAAGAAATAAAGATCAATTCTTCCAGACCCTTGCATGCTACAGTAACCGCGTTGCTACAGTGTTTCCTGTTTTGGTTCTTGTTTGCATGCTTGTTCTAATTCTAGATTGGTTTTTGCTCCTTGAGTTTCATCTTGAATTGATTCATCAAAAACCTTTCTAGGGTATTGATTTAGGGTTCCTCAAAGTTTTGTTGATTAATCTTTTGTCGTTCTTGATTAATCTACAAGTTTTCATTAGATTGATTCTCGTCATCTTCTATCACAGCAAGCTTGCGAGATTCATAATTTTTGATCCGTAAGTCCGATTGAGCTGATTCTTTTTGGGTTTGATTCGTATTGGAATCTAGTTTCTTGTGTCCAAATTTTAGATCGATCCGATGGTTGGATCATAGGGAATTCACATTTTACCAAATGTCTATCAATCTATTTTTGTCGAATACGAAGTAACTTTTTGGTTGAGATTTTGGGTCAACTTTTAATAGATCAAAGATTTGATTTTAGCTTCCGCACAATCATTCACCCCCCCCCTCTGATTTTTTTATTCGTATACTTCGATCCTACAGTTACTGAATATAGTAAGCAAGCAATAGAATCCAGTGATCAATCTCAAAGACAGTGAATAATAATACCTTCTAGCAGTAACAAGAAGTGTAACTAACAGTTCAAGGCCAGATTTCCATCCACGATTGCCTAGCTAATCAGTGACCCAATTTCATCATAGGGCAATAAACACAGGCAACAATAATATGAGAATAATTCTCACAGAAACTCATTGTGGAACAACACTCAAAGTTGCTCAAATGACAGGGCAAGGCTGTTAGATCCCGAAAAATACCTCTGAAATCCTTTGTGCATCCTTTACTAGTTCATAAAAAGCTATTACACATAGTAGAAGTGAAATCATTGCATATCAAGCGTACTTTATTAATAATAATTATTCAGAGATACAAAATAACTAGCACGCAGGCTAACAACTGAATAAACAAATAAATAAAAGAAATGGAAATAAAGAACAATAGAAAAGTCCAATTGAATTGTCACAGGCAATTGACTGGGGATGCGGCCTAGTCCAACTGGTCCTCACCGTCGTGGAACTCCTCCTCTAAAGCAGCAGATTAAGCAAGGGTGAGTACAAACGTACTCAGCAAATCACACCAAAAAATACAGTATTAATGTAAATGTGACAAATAAAGATTATATAGTTGATTTTAGCATAAATTGTAAAATTTTTAAATATTCTAATTAATTTCAAATTTAATTTTAAATATTTTCAACTCAGAAATCACTCCTGAAACTATCCAAATTTTTTCAAGATGGACTCACTCCATCCTAACATCATTTTTATAAATCAAATTTCAAATTTATAATATGTGAAAGGCCAGCTTAGCATGCCCATGACCGTGGGCGCAGCTAATTGATTAGTTTTAACTCTGCAAAGGTTGTACATCTTTTACCCACAAGACATGATTACCCCGTTACGCCGACACACATTCTTTGGTGTGTGGTAGAGAATCACGACAAGGCCCCTATAAGGTTTCGTTCGAAGTAATTATGCCCGCTAAGGTTTCACCGCTGGTAGGGTTAACATCGCCCGATTCCGGAAGCCTCCTCTTACGTTGTGTGGCAAACTAACCATCCCACATTCAACCCAATGGCATAATTAACATTAAAATGACATAAAACAGACAACCAGGTCTGTCCCATACCAGACTTGTGATAGCACTGTTACGCTTTACGTTCAGCAACTCACATATCGGTCCTTAATTGACTAGACGAGCTTTCAACACACCGAAAACCACCAATCTAACCATTCTCGCCCAGTCCAAACCACATTTCATTTTAACCATAACATTTCCAAGGAATAATAGAATCATGACTTTCCATTTTAACAGAATTTTCATTTGGCATAAAAAAATTCCTCAAAATTTTCTAAGTTTAGTTCTAAGTATGTCTAAGCAATTTCTAATTACCAACATATAATAATTAACATTTTTTAAGGTTACAAGGCATGGGAATTTAAATTTCAGAGGTGGTCTAACAATTCTGGGTATAATTATGAATTTAAAACTGGGACAGAAATTACATTCATAACAATTAAGAATACAACAGTTTAAATTCAAAATATAAATTGAAAAACTGGGATCAATGTGATCAAGGAGATGTGACATGCTTGGTTCGATGGGTAGATGCTCAAAATCGTTGCTCGCGTACTCCTTAGACTCTCCGAAATCTATACGCGAAAAACAACCAAATTCAAATAAAATCCAAATAAATTCACATAAAATACCAAACTAGCATAAAATAGAAATTTAGTATTTTAGATGAATTTAAAGAAAACGGAGCCAAACAGGGATCGAATGGGCGAAAACGAGTTCCCGAAAGTTTGAAAATACATAAAATGAAGAACCCTTATCATAGGCTCTTAGGTATTAAATAATTGACGGAGATTCATAACCTACATAGATCCCCAACTTTCGATGAGGTCCCATGGTGATACGCTGTGGTGGAGAGATTGGCATGTCTACAGCACAGCCAAATTTTTGCAGATGAGAAATACTTAATTCTTTTCCATGCACTATCTGCAACGGGGAAATTTCATGAGTTGCAGTTGATCTAAGTTGAATTAATACCGCAGTGTGCAGCATTGCGTAACCCCAACAACTGGTAGGTAGCCTATTATTCTGCAAGAGTGGCCAAGCAATAACATTTTTTATTCCTTTTAATTTAATGACTCTGTAAGGCCAATTTGGGTATGGACATGAGATACGAGATGCTCTACATTAATTCTCAGAGCCATACAATAATCATTAAATGCTTTTAAGGTAAACTTACTAGCATTATCCATTCGAATAGACTTAACCCTTTCTTTTGGAAAGTAGGCTCTTAACTTAATAATTTGGGCAATTAATTTAGCAAAAGCATGGTTCTTATTAGATGAGAGACATACACAACATCATCTAGTAGAAGCATCTATCAGTACCATAAAATATCTGAAAAGGGTCCAACATGGGCTAAATGGGTCTACAGATATCACCGTGAATTCTCTCCAGAAAATTCAGTGATTCCTTCCCAACTTTTAGGTAAGAAGATCTAACTATAAGCTTTCCTATAACACAAACAGAGTGTGAATTCTCTTTAGAAAATTCAGTGATTCTTTCCCAACTTTTAGGTATGAAGATCTAACTATAAGCTATCCTATAGCACAAACAAAGCATAAGAAATCTTCATGTCTAGGAAAGTTTTTATGTTATGGCCAGTAGAATTATTAATTATTTTTCTCATAATATTCAACTCAGGATAACCCAGTCGATCTGCTAGATCTTAAATATTTCTAAGTTTTTATTGCAACATAAACGTCAAGTTTTATATGTGCATAGTATAACCCGAAGGGAGATTTTTAACCACATGTTTATTACACCCATTAATCTTAATCATGAGTATGTATTCTGTACCATCCTCTTTCTATGTCTGTATATGAAAACCATTCAGACTAATATCTTTAAAACTTAAGTGAGTACGACTAGACTCAGAGTATAATATAGCATTCTTCTTGTGCCAACAATAAGAGCATTGCTTTTGGCGATAGTCATAATATTTTCAAATCACTTAGTGTGGTATAACTATCTTCTAGAAATATTTTTTCCTCTGTCATTGGATTATACTTTGTTCTATATTAAAAGTATGACTTAATAATCAGGCAATTGTTGCATCAGGAACAAATTTTAGAATATAGAACAAACATAGAACAATTAATCAAATATATGGAAAATATGTATTTATTTAATTTTAAATGATAATCGCTCAACAGGAGCGTAGACCAAAATGTTTATTCAGGAATTAAGGCAAAACTGACAAGGAGACTAATAAGGAATATATGACATCGATTAGTAAAGTGAAGGAATATTTAGGAGACTAATCCAGGTCTCCATATGAGTCGTATACGTCCTTCTTGAACTTCTCGAATTCAATAATTTTAAGAACCATATCATCATACTTCTCAGCGTTAGTGTCAACAACATGTTGAATGGTGAAGTATGGCTCAACATTATTTCTCCGGGTCTTATTGATCTTTTAGTGGATTTCGTGTAAAGGTCTACCACATGCTTCGGGGCGTGATAGTTGCACAACTAATGGTTAATGTATCCATACCTAAAGCAGGGTCATGCAGCGGTTTGCAGCCTTGTTTAGCTGAGTCTTGTTTTTGGAAACCCCTGGCCCTTTATTGTTACTTTTCTACTATGAATTGCCTTTTCCCCTATATTGATTTGCCATTCTTCCATTTATCCCCTTTATTCATTTGGCCCTTTCAGCGGTCATGGCTATTGCTAGCCTGCTGGGCATTTGCATATGCTTCGAGCATTGCATGACTCTCATTAGGGAGTACGTGATGATTCTTCACCAGAAGTTCATCACGTTTTTCTACTTCTAGCAAAATACATACAAGTTCGGAGTACTTCTGGTACTTGGGATGATGATACTATTACAGCAGCATCCCCATATTGGGGTGGAAGGTGCATAATATCTTGTCGATCAGTTTAGCGTTAGTAACTTTCTGGTTACATAATGTTAATTCAGTGACAAGCCTGTGCATGGCAAAGTTATATGTTGCCACAGCCTTTTAATTCCTAAGGGCGCGGGACGGTCCATATGTGTTGTGCTTCTGGTAACAGGACGGATCTTTATTAGTTATATATATTTTTCTTCAAGGAATTCAAAAATACTAACTGGTCCTCTTTCATCAAAATATACGAACTTCAGGTCTGTATGAAAATGGAGTCTCACGATGTGCAAAGCCGTACACATGGCGGTTTAGGGAAAAGCAAGGGTACCAGCTTCAGGCTGGACAGAAGCAGCTCTAAAAGTTGAGCTGTCAGATTAATATTAGTATTCTTTGTCCGGGTAAGGTAATTTGCTGTTCAGGGCAAGCACAATAAATTTCCTCTATGCAATTTCCGACAAATCCTATTTTATATATGCAATATGACTTTTACTACTGGTAAAATCATTATATTGCATGCTTACTCTTCAATCAGTAAAGCTTGGTCTATATCTATTCAGTAGATAATTATCTAAAATTTTCCAAAAATTTCCTAGCAATTTCCATATTTTCCTGTTAATTATTTAAGCAATTTTCAGAATTACTAAATAGCTTAAAATAAATTTCAATGTGAAATTATACAAGGATAATAAATTAAGAGACACATAGCTCACAAAATTGTATCTTTCTAGAATTTTCCTAACATTTTCATGATTTTCTGTTGATTACCAAGCAATTTTCAAAATTACTTGACAACAAAAAAATAAATTCTAATACACATAAAACATGAAATGATGCTAAGAAAAATAAATCCAGAGCCAAATATATTCTAAATGTGTCATCCATAAATTTCTAGAATTTTCTAGCATTTTTTCCAATTTCCCATTAATAATTAAGAAATTTCCTGAATTACTTAAATAAAAGAAAATTTAATTTAGCACATATTAAATATGGGGAAAAGCTATAAAAATAAACCAGGGGATAGAACTTCCAATGTGTATTAAAGCATAATTTTGCCATAGTATTGGAAGTTCATAAGCCTAAAAAATTAATTTCAGAATTTTAATCCTTTTTCAAAATTACTTGGAAAAATTGAAGGGCAAAAATGTAAATTTTCTTCCTTTTTTCCAACCTTATCTTCCCACTAGATTAAACCAGGGTTCACAAAACCGTTTTGAACGCGAATTTCGCAAGTCCAGCCACGAAAACCGCGAAAAACCAAACGGTGTGCAATTCCAAACAAATTTGAATTCGGGTCAAACTCACACGAGAAAACCGCGGTTTTTGACGAAAAACCTCTCAGTTTTCACGAAAAACCGCTTGCGACTAATTGAATGTTCTTCTAAAACGGTTTTCAACGGTTTTTCAAATTTTTTAATTTTTTTTGAATTAGACCGGTTTACCGAGCGGTTTTGGATCTCGAGCCGGAGCGGTAAGGTCGAAAACTGCAGTTTTCGAGCGGTTTTTCGCGGTTTTGTGAACCCTGGATTAAACCAAATGGATGACAGTAAAGACCGGACTTGAAGGACTTTTCTCAGGAGATGTGAAACTTCACGAGTCCTCAAGTCCGATCTCCACGGGTGCAACCGGCTCGGGCGGCGCCGGCGGGAGCAGTCAGGTGGACGCTCGGTGTAGGCCGCAAGGCGGGAGCGGCCGGCGGCCAGCGAGGCCGTAGGGCACGCACGGGGATCGACCGATGACCGACGGGGCCGCAAGGCAGGAGCAGCCGCTGGTCGACGCGGGAGCGACCAGAGGAAGGATCTGAGGCGTTGACCGGGTGCCATGTTGGTGATGCGTGTCGCTTTGGGCCGACACAGTGAATGAGCAGCACGAGTGCAAAAGTCGGCGGCTGTTTGCGGCTTCAGGCCAGCGAGGTACGCGGAGGCGAAGGCGGAGGCGAGGGTGACCGGTGGGCACGGACAGTGAGCGGCCGAGGGTAACGCGGCGCAGGCCATCAGGGCCACGGGTGGCGCGGCCGACGAGGGCCAAGGGCGGCACGACGCCAACCATAGGGGCCAAGGGCGGCATGACGCCAGCCATAGGGGCCACGTGCAGCACGTGCCGACGAGCAACCGACGGCGAGTACGGCAGGGGCCGAAGTCCGAGCGGCAGGGCCTCGTGCGCGGCTTCAGGTCGTCGTGACGGGCGGCCAAAGGCTTCGAATTTCTCCCCCTTTTTTATGATGAACAGCAACTTTTTTTCGCAACAATAGATTAGATCAACTATTAATTTGTAAATTAGCGAAAAACAATCTGCAGGATTTTGTTTTACTGTTCTCGCGCGATTACATACGTAGGATTTGGGGTAGCGTAGATCACGTGACGCAGGATGATTTTGATACCGTGTGGTTCTATGCAGGCAGACGATTACGATCGGCCTTGGCAGAACGTAATGCGTTCGTTCATGCATGCAAAATAAATATAGATCAATCTATGGTTAGTATCAGGAAAACAAGATTGATCTACTTGCAAAGAATATAGAACGATAAACGCTGGCATTAGCCTTGTAGAACTTCGTGCTGTTAACGTGTTGTGAAACGTAGTTGTTCACCAGCATCAATTGATACGCCAATGCAATAACATGAATAAAGTAGAAGCATATGCAATGTAAGGGAAAAAGCTCTCTTTATTATATTGATTTTCTGTAGATGGCAATGCCCAATATATAGAAAAAAAACCCTAAATGATCAATTCGAATTCGCACACCAACGGATAGAGTCCTTCCATACTATGATATGGATTCTATCCATATTATAACATTATTAACTAATGCTAGTTTTTTCTTATCAAGCACATGTATCTATAAATAAATACTAGTTGCTGCAACGGTTGTAGTTGTAAGTACAAATGTGATGTGCTAAGTAGTTAATTTGGTGATGCATTTTGAGCTTATAAAATGTATTGATATGTCTGAGGAGATAGTTTCAAATTTTTGTTTAAAATCAGATCGTCAATCCATATCAGCGAGATTGTTTAACGGGGTTAGCGCAAGGATCCAAATTTCGGTCCGAAATCCGAAATCTCGGCCGAGATTTTGGATTTCGGACCCCCCCAGATTCAAAATACCGGTTGTTTAAAAAAAAATTAAAAAATTCAAAATGTTACAGTGCGTATTCAAATTTCGCCGAGATCTCGGCATTTTCGGCAGAGATTTGTTTTTTTCCCCGGATTTTTAATTGTTTTCACCGGTTATGATTGCATTTAGGTTGAAGATCATCCACAAAAAATCTCAGATTTTTTTGATGTGTTTTGACTATTTTTTGGTCGGTTCAAATAGGATCGAAATCTCGGTGATTTCGACCGAAATCTCGGATTTCCCGGTAGAAAAAAAAAAACCGGATTTCAAATTTGAATTTTAGATTCCGTCCGGATTTGATTTGAATTTCCGAAATTTCGCCGAGATTTTGGATTTCAGGCACCTCCGATTTTTTTTTTGAAAACGAGATTTGTAACCCTGTGTTAGCGCGTGTTTTCCCCCTAGAATTATGACTACTGCTACGGTTTGCGCGCCATGGTGAAGCTGGCTAAATCACCCACCATGGTTAAAATCAATGTGGCGATTATCTACTGAATAACAGAAATAGCACAGGGCTAACGTTGGGCCACGACGGCCACCACGAGCTTGGAACGAGGAATAAACTGCTGGTTTGGCGGAACCGACAGGCACGGCGTAACTGCGGCGGTCAAATCGGCGTGAAGGGACGCAAGGGGTTCGAAACTGGAAAGAACAAACGACGATTAGTTCCAAAATTAAGAAGGATTGGATACCGCAGGGTTTCGACTGTAGAGTACTCGTGGAAATAATTTGACTAAGTTATATCATAACAACAAGATGAGAAGAAAAAGCAATGTTGCAGCCCAAATATTCATCTTAACATTATTTCTCCGCGGGCAATATAATCAGTAGGCCATCAACACCAAAATCAGTTAGGCAACCACCGATAACCCTTAACACGATCAGGTATACAATCCTGTAGGCACTTACGGAAACCAACACCCGAGTACAGAACATCTGAGAAGAAGCCGACTAAAAGTACTTTAAATTCAATGGGAGAGGTCCGTATGAGCTACCATAACAGCAGGCTCCGACAACAAGAATCATCCATCTACAAATGGAAACGCGATAATCTAAGCTCCAAGTTTTAACTGATAATAAAAGTTACAGCCATAAAAACTAGTTTTGTTCCATGTCCATGAATCACTTTGCATAGATAAAACAGAAAGTAATAGAGACAGCACAAATAAATAGCTGTGTCTTCATCCCAGACGACCTCCACCATCACTAATCACAAGCCTATAGAGATATAAAATAGGTCAAAGAAACATTTTTTAGCTGTAGGAAAAAAGCATACATGATTTTATTGCGGCCAATAATCACAATATGTAATACAGTATCCATCCTAAGCTAAGGAGGTACCATGAAGGACCCAACATAATTTTATTATTTTTCCTAACTAATGGCCAAATTATTTAATACAGTTGTGTTAATGATGAAACCATTCTTCAAACAAAAGAAGAAACTAGGACCCTGACACAGATTTAAATGCTTATACCACAAGACAAAGTAAAGTTTCTAAACTTCTGGAAATGATATTAATAAAAAATTGCTCTAATGAACTTTTAAAGGAAGCACGATGGAAATGCAATGGCTTTAAGATGACTCAGGAGGACCCATATTCCATTATCTACTCAGCCATGGGCATAGATTTCTTTGTTTTCTACTTACAAGAGCATGATAGATCACTAATGCTATCATGATCTACCGTGACAGCAGAGATGGTGGCCAAAAAAATGCATCTTGTAAGCATCCTCATCTTGCATTCTTGTGCAAATAATGTAAGGAAAATTTACAGAACGTAACTATGAACATATGCTATCATGGATACTCCTTCACGTTTGACCAGACCTGTAGATTTGAGGTGACGAGATTATAATCTGCTACATTCCACCTAGAAATTGTCACACGTCATCATTGCCAGCTGGGCCAATATAAAAGAATCAGTGACCCTTTTGCCTCAAATTTGCAATTCATAGCAATGGCATATTCAAACTATAAAAACATACTATTTAGATACCAAATTTACAAACAGTTTCAATAAACCAAAGGGGAACTTTGCAAACAAAATAATCTCTGGCACAGTCAAACTGTTGACAACTACAATGATAGATCATTCATCGTTCAAAGTGTCACTATTTGGAAAGTTTTTGCTCTGGCATAATAAAACTTATGGCATGGCATAATAAAACATTTTGCAAGAGTAGAAGAAACAATACAAGTCGAACTCAATACACTGTCTAGATTATCATGAGGAAACATTTTTAAAAAAAAACTGCTACGTGTTTACTTATTAATGATTAATTGTCCCATATATGAATTTCGACGTATGTCCTTAGATAACGATAATGGTCTCCTCTTTCCGTAAATCCTTTGAACCAGAAATTTAAGATGGAACCTAACCATCAACAGTTACTAGTAAGTAAATCCTTATGGTTTATCCACCTTTTGGGGCTCGATGTTCATCTAGTTTCGTCTTGACCTACAACAAGGGCCATGCGAAAGTATAAGATTGGTTTCAGGTTTCAACACGACAAACTTCATGATCAAATTTTGATTTGATTTAGGAAAATGCATTATAAGTTACAAAAGATTTGTCATCACACTCATCCCTCCATTATGGTTATGAGATGCACATTTGAGACAAACTTATCTAGCATAATGTGAAAAAAACTAAGAACTGCGTAAGAATGTCAAATTGGTATTATCCTTCTCCATGTAGAATGTAACTGGCATTTGAAGTGTTTCAAATTGTTTGTCTAACTAGAAAACTGTCAATATTCTGTGTAACACAGACAAACATGAAAATGATCAAAGGATCATTAATGAATAGTTTCCCAGGACCTCAGGGCTTGTTGTCTAACAAAATAGATCTAAAGGAATTGAAAACAAGGGCACAATAAAGATGAACTAAAACCATGAGGTCATCAACAAAATGTTGGTTTTCGGCGAAGGTTATCTGATATAGGATATTTGTAATGCATGGGACAACACATTTGGTAGACATCTACAAAGGATTGAAGATTGTTTGTGTAGAAGGATTTACTGAATACAAGGTGGTCTATTCAGAACATTGGAATTCATAACTGTTAAAGCTGAACCAAATTTTTCATGCAGAATATTGAGAGCTTGAATGGCCCACAAGCAAAAGGGATAGTATGCTTGTCTGGGCAGACAACAAACTCATCCACTTATTATGCTTATTTGATGATGAATAAAGCAGGCTTAAAAGCACAACTACAACTAACACATGAAATTCCTATTGCCACTTAATACTCAACCCGAAAGTCAGGCAGATCATTAAGGAAAATCGATCAACTCCGTGGCGATAGATGTGCTCATGATCAGTCCAAATCACTCTACTCTATAGCAACAAACAAATATGACTCATAACTGAAGTCATCTCTAACATTGCGAAAACAGCTAATGAAACTGAGAGCTTGAGATCAGGGCAAATAATCACCTTCGGAGAGCCAGCCGAATCCCCTGCGAGCCGGGGCGGCAAGGAGCGACGTCATGAGCGCCGAAGCCGTGGCGCTGTGCATGGGCACCAGCGACTCCAAGCAGACGCTGCTCATCTCCACCGGCGACCTCCAGATGCCAAAATACAGACACCAAACTTTTCATCCAGAACAAGGAAAGGGGAAAAAGAAAAAATGAAGGTTCCTGGAGAACCAGAGACAAATAGCGGCCGTACCTTAGGAGGACGCGGGGAGCAGAGGCGCGCAGACCCCTCGGGAGCGGAGCCGGACCGGAGCGGGAGGCGGCTCTGGCGGCCGCACTTCGGAGGGAGGCGGAGCTGGATCGGAGGAAGGATCTCGCGGCGGCGGCGGCGGCGGCCATTGCGGCGGAGCCGGTCGTGGTATGGTGCCGCGCGGCAGGAGAGGGGCCAAAACCCTACAGTTGGCCGTGTGCTAGGCTGGAGGAGGCAGTGGTTGGTTGGAATCGTTCCCGTGAGTTTAGCTCATTTACTTGGACCGTTTGTATTTCACGCGTGTGGCCTGCAAGGCTGCAGCAACCTTCTTTTTGGGTTGGCATAGCTCTGGCCCATGAGCGTCTCGGCCGCCGGCCCATGCCTCGCGTCTCGTGATCTCGTGAAATTTCAGCGTGTCCGACGGCAATCAAGGGCGAGATTTTTAAAGCTAGTGTAGTATTTTGAAAATTTTAAATTCTTTTATTTATCTGAAATTTGAAATCTCATCCGTGGCCGAGATCCGAGATTTCACCTGCACCAACCTACCATGGCACCTTGCGGTCCAATGCCCATCAACTTCCAACAAGAAAAGTTAAAGCTGGCATTAGGGCATGTTAAAGCTAGTGTAGTAATATAAACGCTAGTGATCTGTAATACATCTTTATATCATTTACAGACAGCACTAAAAAGAACTTATATAATAAATCGTATATATAGTTATCTGTAATGATCTCTCATTCAATTAATAGACTATCTATACAATAGTACACAAAGTATAAAGTCGTCTATAAGACCGTCTATTAAATAGTAAACATCAACTTTCTCATCTCTCTTTCTCTCTCTTCTATATTACCTAAAATCCTACGCTGTATAGTCTTCTATATAGCTAATATGTACCATTGTATATGCCCACCACTTAATGATAGTGGACGCAGAACAGACACAGAACATATAGGCCGGCGATTATCCTACAAGGAATGCACTGCACTTTTGTGGTGGTACAGCGTACAGGCTGCTAATGCCTTGATACACTACAATGCACAGCCGTATGTAAGGTATTTTTTCCTCTTATAGACCTTTTTTATTATATTTCTAAACGTGGCCTCCACAAAACTAATTTCAGGAACACCCCTTTTATTCGCGTTAGAGTTCTCGGTATGGACCTCTCATCTTATGCTATAGATTGCTATCATGCACAATTATCTCTTTTTTCTCTCTAGATTGAGTTCCTCACAGTCTTGTAAGTCTAATAGGCATTTGGCCCCCTGGGTAGATAGGGTATGTGTATACTCCCTAACCATAGTCGTCTGAGTTAGCTTTACTACGTAAATCATTTGGGAAAGGTGAGAGCGAGTTTAACCTGTAGTGGTCTTTATCATCTCTTCTATGTTCTTAGGTTACCCACTTGTCAGTTTCTTGATTCTTTCTTCTCATTCAGCGTTCTGCTTTCAGTTAAGTTCATTTCTATTTCTTGGATTTAAAATTGTTAATAACTCAATTTAAATCAGTTTTTATTTGCTAGATTTCCTCATTAGGAGCTTATGTCATGATTACTGATAGTTTGGATTTCTACTAGAGTCCCTAGAGCAACTTGGGTTGGTTATTTTGTTTTATTTTAGAATCCTCTAAATGCTCATGAGTCTAAATGCTAAGACCATATCCAACCATATTCCCTTCATTTCATTCCCTTCTCTGTTCTCTTTCCTCATTCCTATTCTCTTTATTTGCCCTCGTCTCCAACAGATTACCTTTAAAGGGAATTGTATAGGGAAAGGAGAGAGAATCCCTTGCTAAAGGGAATGAGAGAGAGAATCCCTTCACGAAGGGAATGCTGAAGGGAATCCGTTGGAGCGCTGAAGGGAATGGGAATCTCTTCGCGAAGGGAAAGGGAGAGGGGAAGGGACACGGTTAGAGATGGTCTAAAAATGATAAAAATTGACTCGTATGCGCTCAAACTAGACTCAACACTTTACATCCATGAGACTGCTTTTCCTTGCACTTGGGACGAATTTGGAACATATTATGTATGACCGAGACCACTCTTTTAAGCTCCTTACTTGAGATGGTCGCTTTTGGTTTGAATCAATAAAATAAAAAAAAATACAAAATGAACTAGAGAAAGAGAGTGAAGCCTAGGATACCTATGTCGATGGCTCCTAGTCGAGGTTGTGTTTCACTAGGATAAACTCTCTACACCTCAAAGGTTTGTGGAGGAGAGTGAAGCCTAAGAAACCTTTATCGATGGCTCATAGTCGAGGATGTACTTTACTAGGTCTAACTTTCTAAATCACTTCATGTGCTTTAATCTCAAAAAATTTGCATCTAAAAAATGATTGAGCAAGAGGCTTCTCTTATGGACTTGTAGCTTCCTAAAGTGTTGAGTAGGTTGAACTCTATTATATCCATTAGATCCTAGTTTGGTTTTTGCTCCTAGTCTTGAAATTATGCTAAGTGATGCTACTGTTGAAATCATGTAAAATTTAGTATAACTTCTTTTAAGCTAGTTAGCAAAAATTAAGATATGCCTTTGGATATGACTTAGGATGACATAGTTTGAAATTGAGTAGCCTGGTGTAATACTCTGTCTAAATGGTCACTTGCATAATATTCAAAGCTCTTCTAGGTTGTATTTCATTCAAACATACACTTGATGCCTATATTGCCAAAAGGAGGAGAATTAAATTGTGAAAGAAAAGGCATTTTGAGTGTGGCTCTACAAGTTTGAACTTGCTTACTTGGACATGGTGACCGATTGTTCTTCTTTTGGTCCAAGTATGATTTTGCAACTTTGATTTGCTTTACCATCTCAAAACAAACTTTTTCTCATGCCTTTTGATGTTTGTCAATATACTTATTATGGGGGAGATTGTGAGACCATGTGGAGGTCTTCATGTTGTGATGAGTATATGTGGTTTGAATTGATTTGGTTGAGGAGTTTGTCTTTGAGATTTGTTTTGAGCCGGGTCGGCCATTTTTGACAGCGTGTAGTGTTTCACATGTTTGGAAGTTTTTTTGAGCTCGAATGAAAAAGGGATGTACATAAAAGTTTTAGAGATTTTTGAGATGCATCTTTTTTGTGTTGTGACTTTTTTCGTTTGAGCAACGGATGAATTTATAAAAATCATTTTATGCACTGTGTGCCAAGAGAAAAGCCGAAAATGTGTTTTTTCGGTTCCGGTTTGTGTGGGTCCTTGGAATTGAATGGATATATGTTTGAATTCATGATAAAAGTGGACTAACATGCAGGAAGGAAAAAATGGTAAGATCATATTTTGAAATGTGCAAAATGGTTTGGTACTTGTGGTGCGGGTTTGGAGGTAGCTGTGGACGTTTGTGGGTACCGAAACTAGGTTGGGAGAACCATGGTCCAGAACGGTCAAGGATGCCAACGAGATAGTTGAGCTCAAACCGGGCTCGCTTGGACATCATGGGAATGGACATGAGGTGGCTCAAGGTTTCCGGTTTGGGTTGGAGGCTCGAAGAGGCAGAAAAGGAGCGGTCAAGTCCGGCGGATAAAGGCCCGTTGCATCGGGTTGACCGGGTTTTGTCTAAAACCCATCTATGGCCTATGTGGCCCATGTAAAGCCCATATGTGGGGCTGGAGTGAGTGAATACTAGCCCTTGATAGGATAGCTTAGGTTATAAGCAATTAATCAAGGGTGGAGGTTCACCTGGTTGGCCTATATAAGGAGGGGTGGAGGGATGCCTTCCATATCTCTTGGCAAAGTTTTTGTGTGGTTGTTTTCTGCCCCTTGAGAGCTTTGCCCACCTAGGTGTGGCTGTGGAAAACACACAAGCAACAGAAACATAGTTCCTCAAATTTCTAGCTTTGTTCTTGCCTTATTCTATGGCTTTGATCTAAGTTTTCTTGTTGCTTTCGTTTGCACCACATTTATTTGTATCTCCTCCTTCTACTTGCTGAAAAATTATGATTAAGGAGGTGTTGAGGTTGCTATTCTCTCTCATATTATTTTGCAACCCATCAAGAACACTGAGGTCAAGTTATTTCTTTTCTTGCTTAAGTTTGTTCTCTCTGCGCAGTAGTATTTATTATTTTTGTGGAAAAATAATATGACATGATTTTGAAGTGTTTTTTGTTGGGTTGAATTGCTAACTTCTATAGATTCTTTTGATAAAAATTTAATAGGCCCAAAAGCCATGGTTTAAGAGCTATTGAAGTGTTCCCAAGCCTCTTTCTGTTGTTTATGTTTTTTGTGCATTAGTCCTTGTCTATTTTATAGAAAATTCATATGATCTGATATTGGGGTGATTCTTATTGAAAAATTTGTGTGACTTTCCTACCTATTATCCCTCCAAGTGGGAAGTCCATATGGATCATGGTTTTGGAGTCATGAGGTTTTTACCGAGCCCCAAATGTTCTGTCTGAGTTATTTGTGTGGTAGAGCTTGTTATTTTTATCATAATTTTACTATGCTTGATCTTGACCTGATTTTAGTGTGTAGCTTCGTGACTCCATTATATCATCATATAAAAATTTTGAAATTCATATGAGTCACATATTTGGAGAGCTCACCTTTTGATTGAGTTACTTTTATGGTAAAAATACACTTTTACTTTTCAAAAGCAGCAGATCTTGTCTTATTTATCTCTCTTTTTTAAAAAGTGGTTTTGAATTGATTTTCTTTTCAATGGACTCTTAACAACCAGTAGTACCAAAGGAAATATCCCTATGACCATATGAGCCACGGATTTTTTTTTTATGAAAATTTTATTAGAAGGTGTGTTGTTGTCTTTAAGATGATCCATAGTTGCTCTTAATTATTGAGGGTTCTTTTGCTTGGTTTGATTATTTAACTTGGTTCTTAGGGTTCATTGTTGTAGAAAGCATCAATCTTATCCAAAAGGTGGAAATTTTGAAATTGGGATCATTCACCTCCTCCCCCCTATGATTGCCATCTTGATCTTTCAAAGCCTTAGCGCTTGCCTTCAACCAAGGATAGAGCATGCCTAGGAGACTGTGGCTGGCTCTATCCTCATCCAAGGACTAGCGTGGAGGCACGGTACTTAGCGCCAAAGAGACTAGCCCCATGCTGAACTACGCAGCTGCACCCGAGAACTTGACCCTTAGAAACCTTACACCCTAGAGAACAACGGAAATTTTGACAAAGGGGGAAGACAAGAGAAATACATCGATAGTCACAAATGCCCCTATTAAAGGTGAGGTTATTTTGAACAAAGAGAAGGGTGAACTGTACCCGAAAGACCAGTATTTGACTTTCTTGTACCGGAAGCAATGGAGGAAGGCCAAAACCCTCATCCACAAGGGAGAAAAAGGAAAGGCTTCGATAGACCCTGATGCATAAGGTGCATAACCTCATGCTTGACTTGCTTTTAATTCCCTAGTGTTTTAGATTCCAAAAGGTGCACATGTATCTTAGTTGTAGTTCGAGTTGATGATTCGTGCATGTTGCCATTTGTATCTAGGAGTAGCGAGGGAAACATATGTACCTAACCAAACCATACATGCCATGTAATTCACACGTTCATTACAAAATGTCATATCAGGCTTAAAATGATTTATTTTAAAAAATCATTATTTAACTTCCCTACATTCATACAACAAACTCATCAAATCATTGGATGCCCTTCTTTTCTCTCCATCATGCAATTGTATTGTAAATGCCAACTGCTACAACCAGTATTTTAAATCGCGATTATCACGGTGTCGTTGGCTAAAAAGCTATCACGGATTACGAAGGCTATCATGAAAGCTATCTGTGGAATACACGGTTGAAAGTGCGTCTAGGCACTTATGTTGTTTTGGTGATTAATGACAAAGGATTAATGACAAACGCATGTAATATCAATCAATGTAATTGTATAAATATTAACTTAGTGCTTAACAAATGACAAACCTCTAATATATTTATATTGTTATGAGACTAACATGTTTATTGCCTAGTTGAATATTAGTCTCATCTATTTTAGAGGAAAATCAATTGGGATGGTTAAGCAAAAATGAGGTATGCAATCTCGGTATTCCTTCCATATTTGTCATTGCATTCCTCTTTAGCAAATGCATATTGAACTCTAAGTAACTTGTTGATTTCATATGTGCACATTGATTCATGTCATAATTGCTTGTGCATATATATATTCATTTGAGTTCATTATGTGTTTTGTTTTTAATATGCTTGTGTTAACTAGAGTTAAACTTCATTGCTTCATATTGACTTGGTGCATACATGTCTTAGTTGTATATCTTCTAATGCACCTCTCCTAGTGAAGTTTAATCTAGAATTAGATCACATCATTTACTCTCATTCCAAATATTATTTGCACATGTACAATTCATGTATATTCTATCATGTGTTTCATTTAAGCAAAGTATGTGATCCTTGCCTTGATTTAAATGATTCGTCTTATTGGCAATTATCTCTCTAAGTGCATATAGATCAATCACATATTCATCATGCTGCACTTAGTAGAGAACAATTCTTATGTCAAGTGTTTTCGTTGATATCATGCTTATTTATATGAAACACTTGTTGTATTTCATTTCATTCATTTAATTCTAATTCATATCTTTTGATCTTGTGGGACTAATGTGTTTGCTGAGTGCTTTGATAAGAATTAGGTCCCAAAGCTGTGTGTATGATGACCAAGTGGTTTGAAGGATGATAAGCGAGTCAAAGTCAACAAGACAGCGGTGTCACCAACAGCTGAGGACTAAGTCAGATTCGACTTGATGGAGGATCGTCTTGGTGATGATCGAGGTCAAGGTCGAGAGGACGAGAGTCTCATGAGGTGAAGCGCGTTGAGGTTGACAGGACAAAGGGCATCATCAATCTTTGTGGAAGCGTCATCATGCACCGTGCATCCGGAAGAAGTAGGCATGTAAGCTTAGTGTAAGACTTAAATTTTGTGTTAAATTTGAGTCTAAGGATTGCCGTACTATTAAGAGGGATGCAATCATTGAAATCACTTAGACATGTCTCAAGTGCTCAAAGTGGTCTATCCTTGTCTAAGGTTGAGAAACCCAAGTCACACTTTGTTCACCTAGGTGTAGGTGGGTTGGTGTGAGGGTTAGAAGTGTTGTTAGTTTCGGAAAGTGAGAATTTGAGGTCACCTTGTGGATTCTTTGTGCAACCTGTTTTTATCCTTTGGGATTTGGGTAGTGAGACCTTGTTAGTTGGATAGCCACCGTTCATAGCTTTCCGAAAAGTCCGAATTCGCCGAAATCGGAGTCCGGGATCAAAAGTTTTGCCCGTTTTCGTCGGGTCACTTGAGTCTTTGCACAGGAGATCCGGAGTATCCGGACATTTAACCCGAGTCTCCGGGTTATCCGAGTATCCAGACAATCCGGAGTGTCCGGATGATCCGAGTGTCCGGTTAATTATCCGAGTCTCCGGTTGCCCGGTCAGTCCCAACGGCTAGTTTTTGGGGTTCCTCTATTTAAAGCCCCTTTCTTGCCCACTTCAAAAGAGCTGTTGGGGGAGGTTTTTGCTGGGTATTAGAGGTGTTCTTTGTGAGTTTTGAACCCCCAATACTCCTCCCTATTCCTTAGATCTTAGTGATCCCCTTTTGAGTGAAGGGTTGGGTAGTGGAGAGAGATGTTTGGATTGAGGATCGATTTGAGTTGTTGAGCACTTGAGGTGGACTCTAAGTGAGTTCTTCGAGAGCATTTGTTGCTCTTGGAGGTTGAGGTCTCCTAGACGGCTAGGAGTTGCCGGTGAGCTTCCAAGCTTTGTGTGGAAGGCCATCGAAGGTTTGTGAAGGTCCGATTCCGCCTCCGCAAGAAAAGGAATCAAAGAAGTGAAGACCGGCGAGTGCATTGTGCAACACCGGGAGGAAGAGGGTTGAAAGAGACCCCGGCTCAAGTGTGACCAAGCCGCCTCAACGGAGACGTAGGATCCCCTTAAGGATCCGAACTTCGGGATAAAATCTTCGTGTCTCCATCTTCATTTCGGTTTCATCTCTTTCATTACTTGCTTGAATTCATTCCTATATGTGTGATTGAGTTGATTGTATAGGGTTGATTTATTTAGGAGCCCCGATCTATCTTGTTTTTGTGCTTGGCTCCCGTTCTCCACTTGATATAGGTTCTTGGTAGTATTTACTTACTTCTTGTTCAAGTGGATTGCTTCTAGATTGCTCAGATCTTGAATTCTTGGCCGAGACACTCAACTCGGAGTATCCGGTACATTGATCCGGAGTATCCGAATAACCCGGAGTATCCGGACTAAATATCCGGAGTCTCCGAGTTAATTGTCTCGGGCTAAATTGTTTAAGTTGCAAAACTTAATTATACCCTTCGCTTCCGCATTATCTCTGTTTGCTTAATTTTAATTGGGTATAATTTTGTAATCACCTATTCACCCCCCCTCTAGGCCGACATCCCGGTCCTTTCAACGGTCCCCGGGTATCCGCAAGACGGTAAAAGGGCCACCCGATAAGGGGCAGGCCGAGCGATCCATACGGATGCGGGCTATCCAGGTCCTTTCTGACTTGTACCATGAGAAAATGAAGAGATAGAGTTCCATATCAATAAGGAAAGAATCATTGTGATCCTGTAGTACTCGGCATGGCCGGATATGGGAACCAACCTTGTAACCGACTAGGATCGCCTCCTTGTATCAGACTAGGACTCTTCCATGTAACCCAACCCCTCCTGACTATATAAAGGGGGCAGAAGCCTTAGACAAGGGAGGAGGATTGGACATCCACAGACATCAAGGAGTGTGCGCATATTCATATGCCTCACTCGACCCACCACATAATCTCAGAACACAGGACTAGGATATTACCTCCACCGTTGAGGGCCTGAACCTGTATAACTCCATGTCTTGTGTTACCATCGAGATCCTGATCCAGCGTCTTGCCCCGCAAATTCACACCCCCCTAAGATTATTGCCGACACAAAACGTCGACAGTTGGCGCGCCAGGTAGGGGCCACGCGAAGATCAATCCGAGTGATCTCGATGGCTTTCAAAGATGGCATCACCTTCGCCCCAAGGCAAGGTTTTCTCTTCGGAAGTCTGCACTTCATCGCCAACGAGCAGGGCGTCCTCACCCTTTTGGACCCAGATCAGATCCAGTCCGGGAGCTTTCCCGATTTCCGTTCGGTATTCGCGATCGGAAGCAATCTTACCGAATCGCAGAATCGATGGGGACCCGGGGAGACAACCCAGACAACTGCACCCGATCACTTCAAAATCGGGCACGTAACGTCAACGACGACATCTTACATGCTAGAATGGGAAGCCAGTCGGTTTTCCAAACTCCGCAGCAGAACATCATGACCACCAAGACGCTCCTTGATACCTTGGGACCCATGATCGAATCTGATAGCCTAGCTGCGCCGATCATGGCACAAGTAAAAGCTATGGTGACGGCTGCAGCAATTCAACACAACCAACAAGGCAAGACAGCGAAGTCCCCACGTTCAGGAGAAGAAACCCATACAGCCAGCAGTCGGACTGGCCGCGGTCGGACGAGGAGCAGTTGGCGCAGGACCCCCAACCACAGGGATGTACGCTCCACCATCCACCGCGACCTTCGCTAAGACCTCGAGAAGTGCGTCGACGGCGGCGGCGTCACGCTCGACGGCCGCCCTCTCCATCAACACCTCGATCATCCTCCATGTAGCCTCGTTGGGCAGCCCCAAGTAACAGGGGAAAGGGGGGTCCGCCATGGCAGGGCGAGAGTAAGAAGAAGGAGGCGGGAGGAGTACGCGCAACAGGCCTTCCCCACCCTTTCTTATACGAAGAGGCGCGAAAGACAAAGCGCACCGGATTAAAGGAAGGGACGGAAGCCAGAATGGCTCAGCAACAGTTCCAAGGCAAGTTTGAACCGGCCACGCAAGCAGCATGACGAAAATAGCCCGGTGATGTCATAATCCCTTTCCACTTTTAATCGCTTTATTTTTTGCCTTACAACCTAGTTGCTTCCCAACTAGGCAGTAAGCCGGGGGCTACATTTAATAAGTGCACGTTTGCACGTGCATCGGTCCCCTACTTAAACCACCCTACCAATCGGTCATAACACTTAATAAGTGAACGCTGAATGCTCCCGCAAGTTGTCTATCCTTAATTCCAGGGACGACCGGAAAGGAACTCGGGCAAAAGCACTCGGGCGACGCTCCTAGTCGGAGGAAGCGCCAGGCCGTGGGTCAGCGAAGCACTCAGGGACTCCACTGCTCGGACGATCTTCCGGTCGAGCGACGCTCCCAGTCGGAGGAAGCGCCAGGCCGTGGGTCAGCGAAGCACTCGGGGACTCCACCGCTCGGACGATCTTCCGGTCGGGCGACGCTCCCAGTCGGAGGAAGCGCCAGGCCGTGGGTCAGCGAAGCACTCAGGGACTCCACCGCTCGGACGATCTTCCGGTCGGGCGACTCTCCTAGTCGGAGGAAGCACTAGGCCGTGGGTCAGCGAAGCACTCGGGGACTCCACCGCTCGGACGATCTTCCGGTCGGGCGACGCTCCCAGTCGGAGGAAGCGCCAGGCCGTGGGTCAGCGAAGCACTCGGGGACTCCACCGCTCGGACGATCTTTCCGTCGGGCGATGCTCCCAGTCGGATGAAGCGCCAGGCCATGGGTCCGCGAGGCATTTGGGAACTCCACTATTCGGGCGATCTCTCAATCGGGCAAAAGCACTCGGACAACGCACATTCCGCCACGAGCGGGAATGACGAAAGTTCGGACCCAAATTTATGTTTCGAGGGTACACACCTAAAAGGTGTGCCAGCTGTGCCACGCGCCATTTGGGCTCAAGTACCATTCGGATAAACCTGATTTGGGCAAAGACATGCCCCACAATGGGCCAACCGCCAGTTACTGTTTTCAAACAGAAGTTGGGTGTCTACCGGACGAAAAATCGAAAATTCTTCTTGTGATATGCCTCATGCTAGGACAATTGCTGGTTGCCCCATGACGGAATCAGATGTTGCAAGATGGCTAAAGGTTCCGGAGGTATACACCTAAAAGGTGTGCTGGCCAAGCTCCACGCTGGCTTGGTTCATGCCATTCGGGTAAAACCTGTTTAGGATAAGGCACGCCTCATGCTAGGCCAATTGTTGGTTACCACTTTTAGTGGGACACCGGGTGCCAAACATCCCAAACTTCTCCGATATGCCTCATGCCAGGCCAATAGCTGGTTACCGCAAGTCGGAATCAGGTATGTCAGAAGTCAAGTCCGAAGGGTATGCCCCCTGAGGGTCAAAAGCCGTGCACCGCAATAGACGGGTACGGATACTACTCGGCAAGCTTTTTCGGGCATAAGGTGCGCCCCATGCTGGGTCGGCTGCCAATTTTCAACTAAGTTGGGCTGGGTACCACCCGGGTAGTTCAATGAAGGGCTTTAGAGTTCTTCACAGTCTCCTTGCATGCAACGGAGCACTCGGCATCAAAATGTCAATACCAGTCGGATGCAGTAGCAACAAACTGGGAGCACTCGGCAGCGGAGCATGACTCGGCGAAAGGCGACCAAAGCAATAGCAATTCGACTGTAAAGCACTCGGGGGCTACTGTGGAATACATGATCCCCAGGTATCCGCAAGACGGGTAAAAGGGCCACCCGATAAGGGGCAGGCCGAGCGATCCATACGGATGCGGGCTATCCAGGTCCTTTCCGACTTGTACCACGAGAAAGGGAAGAGATAGAGTTCCATATCAATAAGGAAAGCATCATGGCCGAATATGGGAACCAACCTTGTAACCGACTAGGATCGCCTCCTTGTATCAGACTAGGACTCTTCCATGTAACCCGACCCCCTCCTGACTATATAAAGGGGGCGGAAACCTTAGACAAGGGAGGAGGATTGGACATCCACACACATCAAGGAGCGTGCGCATATTCATACGCCTCGCTCGACCCACCACATAATCCCAGAACACAGGACTAGAGTATTACCTCCACCGTTGAGGGCCTGAACTTGTATAACTCCCTGTCTTGTGTTACCATCGAGATCCTGATCCAACGTCTTGCCCCGCAAATTCACACACCCCTAAGATTATTGCCGACACAAAACGTCGACACTATCCTACATGGAGGTCTTATATAAAATATTGGTTTTTATAGTTTTAAGTAATATATAGAATAACATAAATTGTGAGAAACATCTCACAAGTCAAAATAGTATGTTAATTTTTTTTATCACCATGACAGATTCTATATACTCCCAAGTTGAATTTTTTGGTTAGGGTGTTGCCTTGCAGTTCTATCTATGTCACAAGCTCGAAGAAAATATTTTCACCAATTAGTAATAAGTTAATTCCTCATCACCAATACTATGTACTTACCTATTAACAGTGACTAGTTAGTTAGTATCTAACTATTCAACTATACAGTGCTAAGTCAGATAAAAAAATCAAAGAGACAGCAATCTCTACTACAATACTACAGTGCTAAGTCAGATAAAAAATCAAAGAGACAGCAATCTCTACTACTTTCATTAGTATTGAATATGCTAGTCACTACTTACAGTACCCTAGTTAACCACTCAGTAAGACACAAGGGATAAATTAGAGATAAAATATCGGTTCTCACTTCTCAGTATCCACAATCACAACAGGCCAGAGACAAATTAAGACCAACGGCAAGACACTAGCACGGTAGCAATCTAGACTCATCACCAATGTTGATGCATGAATGTGGTAGTGACAATCTCGGTACAAAAGATAAACTCAACATACATTAGAAGGAGATCAAGAGAGGAACATATAGAGTTATATTGTTATTTGGAAATTTTGTTTCGTTTTTTTCAATATGATGAAAGTGCATATTTGTAAATAGGACCACATAGATTCGATCACTGGATCAAAATATGGCCATAGATATGTAAATCAGTGGTTCAAATTGCTTTGAGCCATACCGGCCATTATTGCTGCTTAGCACTAACCGCTCTAGCGGTTTGCTATATCCGCTATAGTAGTCGTAGTTGTGTTAGCACGATTTACCCAAACAGCTTAGCGCTTGTGTCTCCAAAACCGTTATAGCCCGCTATTTAAATCATTGGCTACAGCTATGTGCATAGTATATGCTACACAACGTGTATAAGCTAGGTTGTCTTGACTTAAGCACCCGCCACCTACTAAGCACAGCTTTGTTAGAATGACATGGTCCGCAATATCAAGTCTAGGCTCCACCGTGTTGTTTATTTTTCAAAAGGCACACATGTACCATATTTGTAGTTGCTGTGGTTAGTTGGTGCTTATTGCATTGTGTATCATAGTAGTAGCCGAGCAACATATGCACCTATGTACACCACATGTGCCACGTATCTCCCTGTTTTGGGCTTAAACTACATCCAATTAACGTTCGGATTTAATGATGTCTTATTTGCATACACCGTATGCCGACTATCTCCTTATGCCCTTGTGCACGTTACGGGGATATATATACATAAAAAACCTTACCTATTGTAATAAAAAAAACTAATGTGTCCATAAATGATTTATGAATACTTCAAGAAAAGTGTTTTCTTTTTTTTTCGAAATAAGGGCAGGAGTTCTACCGATTTCATTAAGAAGAAAGAGAAGTACAAAAAACCCGAGGCTAAACAGAGAAACAAAAGGGGTAAGAGGCATGAGCCGGAAGAAGAAAACTCCCCGAAAAGGGCCCTAAACAACACAACACCTAGAGCCTAGATGGCAACGGCCACTACTCAGAGGAAAAGTGTTTTCTCAGTTTAAGATGTGAGCGTCAAAGATCTTGGCACAAGATTACGAGGGACCGTACCAAAAACTAATGATGTTGACCATACATTGCCATAGCACCAACCTAGCTATGTTGGCCTTAGCAGCTGATCGAATTGACAGCAACACTCCACGCCATAAGCCATGGCGCATAGACGTTAAAAGTCCACGACATTTGTGTTGGAACGTTATAAAAGGACATTCATGGAATTAGTTTTGGTGCCGGAAATAGAATAAAAAAAGATTGAAATAAAAAGAAGAAAATACTACGTACAGAACAACAGCAGGGTTCAGGTATTTTGAAAGCGCTCTCAGCCTCTCAGCCGGACCTGAAAATTTGGCTGCTCAGTTTAAGGGGTCGAAGGATTTGTTGCGTGGAATAAAGTGGCACAGTACTCCAGAGTCCAGTCGGTACATGGCAGGGGTGTCGTTGTTTGGTGCAACCAGCATGATCCATTCCAAGTAGCCAACAGTTAGTTTCGTCATGCACCTTGGAGCACAGATTATGGCCTACATGTAGTTTGTCCAACGAAATTATTGTGCACCACTTGTGGCCCATCATACATCAACGTGAAGATGCCAGCAGAAGTCCAGAACTTTGTGCCATATGAAAATTAAAGTCTAGCAAACTAGTACTACAATTCCAAAGTACTACGTACCCACAAGATAAAAACACTACAATTAATGTCGGTGCATGGGAATACACCAAGTCAACCTACCATATATTAATTTGCGGATGAAACTTAATTTACCGTTTCCCATTGCATGCACCAACAGATGGACAGTAAGGTTTGCTAAAGCATTTGTTAATACAGTAGACAACTAGACATTCCATTACCCACACAGGTTATTCATCCGTTCCATCACCACAAGGAGTGCACATTGGCAGCTAGCTCCACCCTAAGTAGTAGTAAGTAGTAACGACGTACTTGAAGAACAACAATGAGCAGTGCATAAAACACAATTCTTAGCGACGTTACATTCCATGATAATATATATGGTTGCAAGTGAAAGCACATGCCTTCATCTCACTCATGGAATGTACTGCTCGTTCTGTCTTCCCTGGAAGCCGTTCCGGCCGTTCTCCACCACCACCCCATTGCCGAGCTCATTGACGTCACCGTACTCGTACCCGCGGGCCATATTGCCATACCTCCCCCGTCGCTCGCCGGCGCGACCGTACCCGGAGCCGAACTCCTCGGGGCGCGTCCACACAGGGTTGGACTCGTAGCCGTAGCCGTACTTGCCGGTGTCCACGTCGTAGTAGTACCGGCCGTTCTGGTAGAGCCTCGTGTCGCTCATCCCGTAGCGCTGCTGCCGACTGCCGCGCGTGCCCGCGTGCGACATCGGCCGCCCCCTGCCGCCGCCATTGTCGGCGTACGACGGCTGGGCGCCCTCGCCGCCTGCCTCCACCGGGACGGCCTCCTCCGACGCCGTCGTCGGCACGTTGGAGGTGATCGTCAGCTTTTCGGCGTTGCGGTGCACGCCGCGGCGGAAGTAGGCCGGCGGGTAGTTCTCCTCCTCGGGGCGGCCGTACAGCCCGTACCCGCGGGTGCTACCTCCGGACGGCCGGGAAAATGCCGGCACACCGTTGGGGTCCGCCGCTTCCGTCATCACGGTGGCGGAGGGCGCCTTTTCGGGCTCGACAGCTGCGGGGCGCGCCGTCTTGCTGAAGAGCAGGCGGCCACCCCACGCGTCGGCGCCCCGCGCCGCGATGGCGACGAACGCGAAGGCGAATAGCAAGAGGTGGTGAGCGGAGGAAGCCATGGAAAGCGTCGGTGGACTAGCTACCACTACAAACGCAACGCTGCGGCGCGTACTGTGCTTGTTTCCGTGGGCGTCCACTAATTATATACAGCCGTGCCGAGCTGGTGGCCACTAGCGGTGTGCGACAATTGGGAAACAAATTCTATGCAACGGTGCTGCATATCGTGGTCTGTGTAGCATCGTGTGGATTGACGTTACACGTCCCGCTGCGTCAATTTTCATGCAAATGCATCAATCTCCAAGCATTTTAATGCACTTTAATCCTTATCACTTACTCCCTCTGTCCCACAAAGAGTGCATTTCTAGGATTTTTAAGGCAGATTAGTGTGCAAGGTAAATGACTAATGTGACCCTCATTACTCCATACACAAGCATGATGGTGCTTCGGTTTCCACAAGCACTTAAATGAGCATGCATACACTTACAGCTGGGCCCTACGGACTAAAGATGCACTCTTTGTGGGACAAAATTTGAACACTAGAAATGCATTCTTTGTGGGACAGAGGGAGTAATTATTTTTTGCATGGAGATTGACACAACAGGACACGTGGCGCCAATCCGCACGGTGTTGCACAGGCCGTGGTATGCAGCACCGTTGTATAGAATTTTTTTCCGACAATTGTACCGTTTTTTTTTGAGTGTATAGGTATCATCCGGATGTTTTTGTCCTAGAAAACATTCAAATTTTGGACCGTATGATCAAAACACACATCCGTAGGATCAACCCATCTCGAATTCAGGGGGGCGTGCATTGATCTGAAAGCAAATCCAATGGTCAAGAATTTGGATGATACTAGTTGCTAAAGAAAACATGCAGATGAAACTTATCAAAACTCTCTTTTTTTTTTCTTTTTTTTTATAGCAACCGGGGGTAGAGAGGACATCGGGACAGAAATGCGAACTTAATTGTCACACGGGTCAGGTTGAAGGGCCCGTGCGATGATGCGGGGATTGCGGGGGGAGCGTGCACGGCGCAGTGTGCATGATGGAATTTGGTGCACGCCGCGCGTGAGGTCTAGGAGACATGTCCGGAGGTCTCGCGCGCGCGCGTTGATGGAGGTCACGAGCTACGGGCCGGGAGCAAGTGGTTCCGGTTTGGCCCTTAGCATTTTGTCAGCGTGAGCTTTTAAATCTCTCTCGCTGCACATCGAACATTTATCATGTCGTGAGCCATGAGTTATTATAAGTACTGCCACGTGATAGGGACAGCGGTTTGTTGGTTGTAGCTAGGTAAAACCTGAAGCTGGTTCGCCTAGCTTGTAATTAACCTCCACACCGAACTCGTGCCGTATACTGGTTTGGCTGTGCTGGCGTGTTTTCGTCAGAGGATAGAGCGCTATGAATTAACCGACACTGAACGTCGGAAAGAGTAAAAACAGTTTGGTAAGACTTGATCAGAATCCAGACCAACCCATACCAAGAGCATTGACGGCCGGACAACTGCAGTGATTTCGGACAGATGGTCCCCGCTGCCGTCTGCCGGCATTGGATCCACCGTTCTAGACTTCCGGTGCCTCCTGACAGAGTGCGTACCTAGCCAATAGCTAGCGAAGCATGTGTGTATGGATCTGGCACATTTTTTTCCCCATTTTTCGTTTGTTCCGAATGAAATTATAAATCTAGTTCTTTCTCGACTGCGAAAGCACAAGTAAATGATATGTACCATTTATCGCGCTCCTCTAACGCAATAGGTGATTGGCACCACATGGTACTATGGTAGGTGCATGTTGAGCTCGACAGGAGGGGGTACCGTAGTACCCGTGCTCACATAGGCAGTGCGGTAAGTCTTGCCGAGCCTAGCATACTCAGTTCCCGCGGTGGTGCCGCTCCACTTGCCGCAACGAACGTTGTTGCCACGATCCTAGCTACCTACCGAGCTAGGAGAATATAACAGGCAATACGTATCATCTTCCGCTCTTTTGCGGTCAGAAAAAAAAATCCTATTTTGTAAATTTGTTGGAAGGACATTTAAATTTGCACGGAAAAATGTACGACGGGGCCACGCAAGTAGCTACAGGCACTGGCGCGCTCATCGTGCGGCGGCCATGCGGACACGGGCCAAAAACGTACATTTCAGCCTAACTCAGTACCGTCAACGCTCAAGAGAAGCAGTGAAGCGCTAAAAAGTTCGGTTCTCTGTCGACCATGTAAGCTGGTGAACGTAAGGCTTTCACGAAATTTGGCCTAGTAATCTTGGCGTAACTTTTATATGGGCCATGCCCATGTATTTGCTGATGGGTCGTTTCGGACAAGCGCAATGCCCATGTATTTGCTGATAGGTATGTTGCCATGTTGGCATAACTATCAAGGAACTATATATTTAAAAAACTGTTTCAAGGAACTATAGATTTAGAGCTCTTTTGCTTTGTTGAGCCACAGATTCAAGAATTTTGACTGACCTGCCCGCCTATATAAAACTCATTGCCCTTCACAAACATCTCATTGCCTGATGGCTATGGTTTCACACCCTAGAAAAACAGTGTCTTCTTGTTGTGGCACGACGATAGCCAGCATTGAGCCCTTATTTAGCTACTTTATTTGCCAAAAACCTGATGTAAGATGTGCATATATCTACTGTATTAGACCCGGGGGATTCCGGTCTCAACGCGAATTCGGTAGATGCATTCGCTCCGCGCGTGGCCACATCGCCCGCTAAGACCAACTGGTGATACGGCTTAAGTAATTTTACCTCCCGCTCGATCACGACGGCCCGCGTGTCGCAGCGGTAAGGCGCGTTACTCGTGAGGCCGTGGTTGCACCTTCTATTCCGCCCACCTTTTCACGCGTCGCTTCGCCCGGTTTTTTACCGCACGCCGCCACCATCGCCACGTGGCGCGAGCACGTTTGGCGAAGTTATTTAAAAAGGCACCCAAAAATTACATAAATTATGTATTTCATCAGTTTCTTTTGGAAAAGACCCCAGAAATTTTAAAAATTACATTTAGATCCTTTTTGCAAAAAGGCCCAAAACAAAACCATATTTCGCCGATTCCTTTCGAAAAAGGACCCCGAAAACCTTAAAAATTACATAAATTCTGAATTTCACCGGTTTCTTTTAGGAAATCATTTAGGAATTCTAAAAATTACATCTAGATCCTTTTTTGAAAAGACCACCAAAAATTCTAAATTTTGCCATATTTTTTTGGAAAAGGTGAAAAAAACTCCCAAAAAATCCAAATTCCGCTGATGCCTTTTGGAAAGGACCCCGAAAATTCTAAAAATTACATAAATTCTGAATTTTGCCGGCTCCTTTTGGGAAGACCTTCAAAAATTCCAAAAATTACATCTAGGTAACTTTTTGTGGAAAGAGCCCTGAAAAATCAAAATTTCACTGGATTTTTTGGGGAAAAGGCCCCACGAAATTCCTAAAAATACATACAAGTTGGTTTTAGGTAAAGACCCCTAAAAAACGAATTTCAGTGACCGCCACAAAAAAAACCTCTAAAATGATTCTATTGAAAGTGCTAAGGGGGCACGTTGCATGCTACGTTAAGCAGGCTGACACTGGCGACCCCTATAAAATCTAGATTTCGTTGGTTCCATTGGGAAAAATACCCCCGAAAATCTCAAAATTTAAATAAATTTTGAATTTCGCCATTTCCTTTTGAGAAAACCTCAGAAATTCCGAAAATCACATCCATGTCCCTTTTTTGTGAAAACAACCCCCAATTCTGAATTTTGCTGGAATTTTTCGGGAAAAGGTCCTCTGAAATTCTAAAAAATACATACAAGTACCTTTTGCGAAAAGACCCCTGAAAAAAGAATTTCAGTGGGCACCACAAAAAAACCTCCGAAATGATTCTATTGGAAGTGCTAAGTGGGCGCGTCGCACGGCGCGTCAACGCATGCTGACACTAGTGTGCGTGGGCGCATGGCGACCGGCGTGGTGTGCGTCGTGCCCGTGCATATAGTTTCATTAACAAGATGTCACGCATGTGCATCGTCCGACGTGTCCAACATTTGAATGGGCCAACGAGAAATAAGACGCTGTTAAGTGGGCCCAGTTAGCCAATACCTATTACATGTTGCTGGAGTTCTTAAATCTGTAGTTTTGCGTAAAACATTACATCAAAATTTGTAGTTCCTTGATAGCTATGAAATATACTTGTATTGTTGAGTAGGGTGACTTGTATCTAATCCTTTTAGGATTTGAAAATATGTGCTATAAGGAGTTCTACATGAACCATAATAAGATTAGGATTCCTACTTCTCTTTGGAGGAGAACTAAGATGCTATATAAACCCATGGAGTGGTTATGGAGAACCTAAACAACCAAGAAGCCACAAGCAAGCTTATCCAAAGTAAGAGACACACGAGAGGATTTGAGACTAGATTATTATTTAGCACTAGATTCTTGTCTAGGGCAAGAATGTGAGGATCCTAAAAAGCTCAAGAAGGTTGTGAGAGAGTGACAATCACTTGTACTCTTTTGGGTTTGTGTTTTAAGAATTTTTGGTTAACTTCACTAAATCTTTCTCTCGTGTTATGGTTGCTTCAACATTATTAGTTTGGTTCACTCTACGAGATTCATCTTCTTCGTCCATATCTCATAAAACATTGATACTATCTAGGATCAGCTACGTAAGAATCAGTATCAGAGCGTAATAAGTAGTATCAGAGCTAAGGCTGGATTAATCAGATTTGTGAGAATGTCGATAAAGCGTCAAACAGCACAAAATCAAGATCGATGTTACTATGCAAAATCAAGTAGATATGTTTGACAGCAGAGGAAATTTTAGCGTTGCAATGTGTGGTCAAGGATGCTCTTTTCCAACAAGAGTTAATCGCTGCATTTGAAGGGGACAAACTGTAAAAGACACTCGTTGAAGATTATAAGATGATGAAGCAAAAGGTTGTCAGTACAATCCATCTATATCTCTCTAATGAGGTAAAGTAATAAGTGATCAAAGAGAATTCGTCGAATAAGTCATGGAAGGAAAGAGAATTCGTCGAATAAGTTATGGAAAGACATAGAAGAATTGTATATTGTGAAGTCGTTGATAAATCAACGGGTGTTGAAGCGACAACCGTACAAGTTATGTATAAAGGAAGGTACACGGTTTGTTGATTATCCCAATATCTTCAACAAGCTTATCACACAGCTAATTAGTGTGAATGAGAAAATTGAGCAGAACAATGAAGTCGTCATACTGATATCATTCCTACCACAATCATGGGAGCAATTGATGATAAATATTATCATCGGGAAAAGCAATATCAACTTTAATGAGGCAGTTGCATATTTTTTGGAGGCAAGGTACTTGAAAAAGCCATTGGAATCTTCATACTCTGGTAATCAAGCGTTGGCTATAGTAGATGTTGCAAGATAAAGCAATAGCTACAGGAAGAAGTGGGACAAGGGCAAGCGCATATGTGTATACTATCTATGTGACGAGGAATTCATATGATAAAGTATTGCCTATGTTTGAAGCAAATGAATAGTGCATGCTCAATGGCGGTAGCAAAAGATAATTCAGACGTACTTATTGTCAGTCAATCAGGTACTTCTAATGGATGGATATTAGATTTGGGTTGTCGTTTCCACATATGTCTGATGAGAGAGATATTTGACGAATGATCTCTACGCCTAGCGCTTAGAATTATTCACTTGGCTTATTGTTATTACTGAGGTGAAAACAATTATACTAGATATGTATGATGAGCACATCGTACATTGACAAAAGTTTGATTTGTTCCCAGCTTAGAGAAGAATCTAATATATGTGAGGTGGCTTGAACTCAATGGTTGTAAGGTATCACTTCGAGATATAAGTCATGCGAGTTACTTAAAAAAGAGCATGTAATTATGAAAAATATATGGAGCAATGAAATATACCAACGGTTATAAAAACTAGCAGGCACAAAGGTGAAGGTGCGAGCTGTTGAAAGAAGGAAGATGTGGCGAGATGAAAATCGCACGGTACCAACAAGCAGGTGGAGATCAGAGGCGGTACAAACTAATGGTATGGAGGGATGTAGGAACATAAGGTGTGATTAACCAAACTACACAAAAAAGGGCTCTCGATTGGAGGGTCTGGGAGGCTAAGCTTGAACACCAACACACAGGTTGCGGTGATGTGCATGAATCCTTGTGGTAGGGGCACTCCCAAAGGTAAGTGAACAAACAAAAAAAAATGAAAAAAAAAACAGAGTCGATTTGGAGCGATTTCATGGAGGAGCACGATAACTTCAACATATAAGAGTTAAGATGAAGATTGTTGAGTATGGTGACTTGTATATAGTATTATAGGATTTGGAAAAGCATGCTATAAGGAGTCCTAAATGAATTAGGATTCCTACCTTCTTTTGGACTAGGATTCCTACTTCTCTTTGGAGGAGGATTAAGGTGGGTAATATAAATCTATGGGGTGGTCATGGAGAACAAAAGCATCTAAGAAACCACAAGCCAACTAATCCAAAGAAAGTGACGTACAAGAGGATTAGAGACTATGTTACTTTTTAGCACTAGATTCTTATATAGGGCAAGGATCCAAGTATCCTAAAAGGTTCAAAAGGGTTGCGAGAGAGCGATAATCTCTTGTACTCTTTTGAGGTTATACTTCAAGAATTTGCAGTCATCTTCATCAAATCTTTCTCTTTCATAGTAGTTTCTTCAGTGTTGTTTTGTTTGTTCTCTCTACGAGATTCACCTTCCCCATTACTAAGATCGTGCATGCTCGTGTCATATCTCACAACACTTTGTTCCGATCCTGAGGGCTACTGTGCATAAGGTGTATCAAAGTGTAACATGTACTCTTGTGAAATTTCCTCTCAAATTTTTAACTAAAAATTAATACTAAATCATTTTTTCCTCAGCAAGTAAAAACCTATCTAGGATAAATATTCTCATATCAACAAGAGGTAATTAAATATGAATTTGCCCTCTGCCACGAGAATCCACTGCTCGTGCAATCTCTCATCTTATCCTGGTGATCTCAAGCTACACCGGTGAAAGCTGAACCTTTTACCCAAAGTGACGACGAAAGTGTATGTGTGGTCGAATCCACCCTATAGGTGGGCTAAACATTGAGCAAAATTTGTTCTAGACTATTACAGATAGTATCAGAGCATCAACTTTAGCTGCACAAGTGCGTGTGGGACATGAGCATGGGCATATAGTGCATGGCGTGTGTGGGCTCAGAGTGGCCATATAGCATGGCATTTGACGTATATACGGTGAGCTTTTAAGGGGATGAATGTAATACTCTGGTCCATTAATGTGAAGTCCCATGCGACCATGTGGAGCAGTGATGGTATTAGTCATGTATTGTTTATCTAAAGTGAGTTATGATAGCATATAATATTTGTTAGGTCTAAACATAACACCTCAAGGATTATAGTTAAGCCACGGGTCTGAGCCACATGAGAGACGATGACGAGCCAATACAGACTATCGAGAAAGTCGATGATCCCGCAAACGCTTCACTCATCTGCACCCCCCCCCCCATTTTCTTTTACAAAAATGGTTCCCTCCCGATTTGTTTTTGCAAAATTAGACCCCTGTGCACCACGAAAGGCACCTTCCACGCTACAGTACTGCATAAGGCCTTCCTGTGCATAGCGCGGCAGCTTCCGCGCACGACACACCTCTTCTCGCGCCTCCACAGCGTGGCACTCCCGTTTTTCTGCGTCTGCAGTCTGTGGCAAGTCACCAACGCCCTTGCTCTGTGCGCGCCACGCTTCTTGTGGTCCTCTGGTGTGGTTTCTTGGGCTCCTGATGTCCCTTGACATGAAAGGTGGCATGGTTTCTTAGGCTTGTGCTGTTCCTTGATGTGAAAGATGCCGGCTGTCGTCCATTGATTTTGTGGCAAGGGCTAATTTTGTAAAAAAAAATATTTAGAAGAAAGTTATTAAAAAATGGTTTCTTGGGCTCCTGGTGTCCCTTGACATGAAAGGTGGCATGGTTTCTTAGGCTTGTGCTGTTCCTTGATGTGAAAGATGCCGGCTGTCGTCCATTGATTTTGTGGCAAGGGCTAATTTTGTAAAAAAAAATATTTAGAAGAAAGTTATTAAAAAAAGTAAAGGAGGAGACAGATGAGCCACGGCTTCGGCTCCCGCAAAAGAAGAACGGCTCTGTCTTGTCACCCGACGTGCCACCCGTGTCGTGCCCCATGCATCAACCACAGGAAAAGCTCGCAATCGCGGCAGCGGTGCACGGGCTCAGCTCGCCGCAAAAAGGAGATGGGCCGCGCTCTGCTGCTGCATGCGACGCCTCTCTTACGTTTGAAAAGACGAGCAAAGAGAGAGACGACGTGCGCTGTGCCCGTGCGTGAGAGATTTGAGTGAGTGTGGAGCGCCCACCGGGATAGCTGCTGCCGCTGCAGAGCTTCCTCGGCCCGCACGACCGATAAATAGTAAAAAGCGGTGGGTAAAAAGAAGCAAGACACGGGACGATTGCGGTGGCCAGTAGCGAAACCAGGACTAAATTAGAGGGGGGGCTAAGCTAAACATTTCAACTACTAGTAAAAGCTAAATTCATACATAAATAACCATTTAACAAGTGAAACAAAGTAGAAGTTTACAAGATACTCACATAAATGAAGTTACTAGGCACACTAGCTATGAGTTGGATTTGGAGGCAACAGGCAAACACATTCTACGGGTTTTCATCATTTGAAAGCAGTTCATAATTGCTTCATCATCAATAGATTTGAATATTGTTTTCTCGTTGTAACACACCATTAAGTCATTGAGCCAATCATCGGAGACTAACCTCATCGTATGCACAAGTCACTTCAATTGCATCACATGTAAGTCGTTCCCTTCTCATCGAGTCAAAAATTAATGAGTACAGGATTAAAGGTAGTAATTAAATCGTTAAAAGAATAGTTTGATAATGTTGAGTGGTTTGCTAAGTAATAATAGTTGTGATGGTTTAATATAAACATGATAAAAAATAGAGTGTTGTTTTTGGCTTTTGTTTGGCTAATGACTAAAAGTGGAATGACTAGAATCAAGTATGCGCATGGGCAATGCACGTCATGCCCAGACCATTGCTAGTGACTAGAAGTTAATGAAGGTTTCATACAACAGCTTCATGCGTTAATTAGTAGATGGGCCGGGCCAAGTTAGTGGATTGGTTACTCGCGTTGCAGCAGGGGCGCACGCCCCAGTGCGCCCCACTGCTGGCTTCGCCAGTGGCGGTGGCCGACGGCTCACTCCTGCTGCTTTTACTGGCTGAGCGAGCGCAGCGGGTACGCCGTTTTTTTTTCTCTCCACCGCGCGAGCCTCTCGGGCAGGCAGATCTGTGGCATGAGTCATCACGGCCCTGCAGTGACGCTGATGCATCGGCAGCGCATCCATCGCACGTAGGTTCGTTCGGCGATGCGTGAAAACGTGGAGGATTTTCACATCACGTCTGGCCAGTGGCAAGAACGGTTGCTGTTGCATGCAAGATGATGCGTCCATCATGCATTCATGCATGTCGAAGGTCCGCTCATTTCAGCTTCTCTACGGTTTTTGTTTAAAGAAAAATAGATTATTTACTGAACAAAAGGACTCTGAATAATTTATCTGATAATCAAAAGCTGTTTTTTACATAGAATCAGAATCCGACTGAAACCTGATTCTTATTGATTCTTGCCGATCTAGTCCGAAACATAAAAGTCGTAACCGGCTCGACCCGATTCTCCTATAATCAGAAGCGATTTCTCCTATAATCCAAAATCCATAATCTATAGGCCCCATTCGTTTCAGCTTCTAGACAGTTTATGCTTTTAAAAAAACGGATTATTTATCGAATGAGGGGATCCTGGGTAGCTTTTCTGGGAATCACAAGCCGCCTTCTATATAGAATCAGAATCTGGCTGAAAACTGATTCTCATAGATTCTTGCTGATTCTCGCCGACTCGGTCTGGAACTTAGAAGTCGCAGCCGATTCGACCCAATTCTCCCACAATCAGAAGCAGCTTCTTTCATAATCTAGAATCCATAATCTAGAAACTAAAATGAACTGAACAATAAGCTGAAACCCGGCCGAACATACGTTGCAATGTTCAAAGCGTAGTAGTAGCAGCTGCAGGATCCGGCGGAAACGGCAATTTCACCATGGCAGGTCCCTGTTAATTTGACCATACCACATGCTGCTGCTCTGTTGCTTTGAGTTGGACGGGCCAGGTTACCCCAGTCGCTGCCGTTTCATTACCCTGCCTGTTCACGGAGATGAAACAGGCGGCAGTGCTGAAGTGGTGTTTGACCGTGAAGGCCCAGAGCACTTGCCCGTTAGGGTAAATAAAATAACAAAATTCACTACATACTAATAAATAAATTAAAAGTTAACTTACACAATTAAACAATAACTGTCTCTAAATGTCGTATAATAATTATTTCTTTTCTCTGTACATAAATAATCTACCTACATTTTTATACAAAATTGGATACTAAAACAAGAGCCGATATGTACAAACTAATAGCAAACTAAAATAATATTATTGCCCTTTCTCTTATCGATTGCAATGGAGTCGGTCAGATCCGTCGACTGCTTAGGCTATTCCCAGTGCAAAGTATCATACTCCAATATCCAAGAATACCACATAGGATGAAAAGTATGATACTGCATTGAAGAAAAACTATCTACAATGCATAGTGTCATACTTATATGGTTAAAATAATTAATTGGTGTGATGTTGTGTCTATAAAAGTGGGCCCAATACGTTAGATTCTGTGCCACAACCTAAGATATCGTGCCAAAGCAGTATCTTACTCAAGATACAGCTTTCTTCTCCCTCCTATTTATTGCTTTGCCACATCAGCCAAAAATCCTATGTGGCATCTAATTAATAAGTATGATACTACCCATTGAGAATAGCCTTAGCATTGAAGGGGATCGCGGCGATACGTGTAGTGTAGCCATCAGTAGGTGGACAACAGCGGCAAGAAAGAAACACTGCTGGTACTCGACCCAGAGCCATAACGTCCTTGCATCGCATTACCTAAGGGCTACAGGACGTCCTACCGCACATGTACGTAACACACAAATATGTGCACCAAACAATCGAATCACCTACGTAGTTTAGCTCACAGGAAGCCAAGCAAACGGACCAAATCCCAATCAAGCCAACAAAAACAAACATTTAAGCTTGCAAGTAACAAACATAATTTGATACAAAAAGAACATCGTACACTTCTTCTCACTGCAAGCATGCAAAACATATTAATAATTACTTCATTAAGCAACGAGTTCTGGACATGGTAATCAAGTATTGGTTTGAGCTTTGACTTGGTTTTAGAAGCCGTCTGATGAAGGTTGAAACACACATTTCAACACCTACAAAAATTATCAGCTGAAGGGTTATCGAACACACAAAGGGTACGGTTTTAAGCAGCAGGGGAAAGTATCTCTACTGCTAATAAAACCATACAAATCAGATAAGATATTTCAATTTACATGCAAGTGGTCATATATGAGTGATAATGCACAAAATAAAGGAACCAATGTACTACAACTGATTCCTTCCAAACACAAAAACCACGTTATCACGGACAACATTAAGAAAAACATATCGACAAGTAATATATAGTTCATATAGTATATCACAGCGGAATATACCAGAATTCTTACAGTACTAGCTTACAAATAGAGAAATTTTACGGTGCATTATACTGGTAGTATAAAATATGTAGTAAAAATCATATCTAACCGTTGATTTGTTAAGGATGTTTCTACTACTCTACTACTAGATGAAGTATAAGTAAATTCTAATTAATCTGAACCATTGAATTGAAAAGAATAAACGGTTTATATTCAATTTAGTGTACCGTAAAAGAGCTCTACAAATAACTTTGCCTTGCCGTTACAATAAACTTGTTGCCATAGCTAACAAAACACATAGAATTGTATCAGAAAAAGCCTATTGGAGATCTTCGTACAACTAAATTCAACATCCGCCCCGTGGGAAATCACCCTACAGTAACAACATATCACAGCAGGATACATTACATATCGGAATTTGCACTATGCACCTTCTATTACTGTACTGTATACATACTCTGCATTCAGCTATGGATACTTAACCTAACAAATTAGTTAAGCCCATTAAGAAAGATTCGGAGAAGCTGACAAAACGACTAGGAAAATTTAATCAAACAAAACCTGAATATCCTTCTAAGAGTACAAAACCAGTAGAAATACTTAACCTAATAAATTAGTTAAGCCTATTGACAAAAAGTCCAGAGAACCTTACAATTCATAAAAGTTTAGAGAGATATGATAACAAATGTGTTCAGATAGTAGCAACAAGGCATTATCTCGTACAGAGACACTAAAAAATTAGCAAAATTCAGAGTAGGACCTGCAAAACCCCTCGTTCTGCTGAAACTTAACAAAACCTTCAACTCATTTAGAATGATTGCAATCGCCTCCCCTCCCGGCCACCTCTCTCTCTCTCTTACACACGCACAATTCGAAAGGGAGAAAGCATGACAAAACCATTAACTTGAAATAGATGTATCTACTAAAAACAAAACTATTGACTTAAATAAAATCCACTGAAGTTCATTGCTAAAAATACACATAACCATCAGGACCAAGGAGACTCTATCTAAAATATACAAAGTAAATAGGGGAGGAAAAATAGGTGAACTTCAGATAAACCAAAGTTGCAATCACAATTCAGATCATAGCCCCTCTCATCTGCTCCTACACCAAAGCACAACCAAAAAAAAAGGTAGAGGGGCATAGTATCAGTCCAGCTAGATAATGTCATCAGTGAAGGCACACCGAAGTAATCCTCTGTGTGGGTGGGTGCACGACAGAACAAGGCATTAGTGGCTGTACCAAGAGGAAGCAAAAAAATTGAGACAAACAGAGATGTGGATTAGTGGATATGATGTTAAAAAGAGGGATAAGAGTTGGGTATGGTCGAAATTTGTAGGACTGACATTGCTACCTATAGAGACCAAATGATTTTGTAGTACAACACTAAATTTGCAGCAGCAAAAATAGAATCAGAACATAGACCAATCCATAGTGGTAATCGCACAATAACAACCCTATGCGGACAGTTTCAGAGATCGAATCAGACCTTTTTGAACAGCTGAACAATTTTAGAACAGAACAAGTCTTAAAACAAGAGCCCCAAAATCTTAATATACAAAACTTAAAATCAGACCAAAAAGATAATGGAAACTATTTGCCCTTACAGTAGGAAGCTCCATTTGTTGCAACACTAAATTAATAAGTAACATAACTAATCAAAACACACAAGCATTGTTGCATGAATTAAGCTGAAAATAAGCAGTTGGCTCCTGTCGCATATGCACAACTGCAAGCTAACCTTATTTTCTTCACGAATCAATTGGTCATAGTGATGCGACATCTACCAATGTGCTCAGCTCTGACTAGCTATCACCTGCGGGCATAATTAAGCCACTGCATGCGATTGAACTATAGAGACACCAATTGACTATGGAGACAAAAACTAAATCACCCGAAAAATTGCAAACCGACCGGATCTACTGAACTTAATCCAAAATTGATCTGCCCTAAAATCCGTTCTGCTGCACCTCTCTTACACATACCCACCCGATGCAATCAAAACAACAAAACATACATCACATATCAACCTAATGTCCTAATAGCAGTTGCAATGAGCACAACCCCCAACCAATCAACATGCTGCTATGCACCAATCATGCATACAAATCACATGATAAGGAAGTACAATGAATATATATAGCAAGCGCGGAGCAGAGCAGATCAGCGAGCAGCAAGCAAAGCACAACGAGCGGAAGAGGGAGGCAGGGAGCAAAGGCATAGATCATCATGAAATCGGCAGATCTAAAATCACTGAGCAAAATTAACATAATGACATAGGGAGCCCACCGAACAAAATCACTGACTTGAAGGACGAGAACCAACTAGCCAATGGCGAGCAGGACGAACCAACTAGCCAACGGCGACTAGGACGAACAAATCAAAGCCACCTTGTCTCCACTCCCAACCGAAGCCTCCGGCGACCAAGGAGGACAGAAGTGACGAGGACAAAGAAAACGTCCTCCTCTCCAACCCCCCTGCCCCTCAATGACGGCAACATCGCCTGTCTCGCTTATCATTTGCCCGAAATTAATCGCCCTTTAGGCCTTTACGCTACGATGTCCCATTAATATGTAGTCCTAAGATTCGCATATTAGTAAAATATTATAGGACAAATGATCAAAAATCGATAAACTTCGAGATAAATCATCAATTTTTCCCTCTCTCTCCTTACACATGAATCGTCACCTCTCCACCTTGAGTCCTCGAATTTTTATTTATTTAATATTTTATTTTAATTTTTTTTTGAAAATAATCAACTGATTTTTTTTTACGAAAATAGACACCCGTCACACGTATATTGAGGCGATAGAAACCTAGATGCAAAAAAACACAATTACAAAAATGGACACATGAGGAGTAGATTTGTCAACATTTTTTTTGCATCCAGGTACCTATCGCCTCATATTCAGACAACAGGAATCCATTTTCGCAAAAAAAATCCGTTGATTATTTTTGAAAAAAAATTAAAATAAATATTAAATAAAAAATTCTTGAGTCCTTTGCGTCGGAGATAGACCTATGCATTGGACCGAACTAGGCCGTCACGGTAGGGGTTATGAGCCTAGACCATGCCGTCAGGGCCGGTCCTGGGGTTTTTGAGGCCCGGGGCGAAATTATAAACGGAGGCCCCCTAACATAAGTATCAAATATTTTTATACTATCATGTAACAACTGAAAAGACAATATTTAGTGTATTATAGAAATTGTTGCCGATAAATAAATAGAAGTACAAAAGTGAGATTATTTACCTCAAACATTTTGTAAAGATATTAGAATACGTGAATCGATGAAGTCAAGGGCATCAATGCATCACCTAGAATTCGTCTGACCGTCCCGATGACCGCGATCGCCCGAGTACAATATCGCCAATCCCTGATGAACACGTCACCGTCGCCTCCGATTTTGGATTTGTGGCTTTGCTCTCGTGTCCTGACTAGCAGACACGAAAGATTTTACATAGGATTGACCGATCGAGGAATGTCAAATACGTGTGATACAACGATCAATATGAATATATGATTAATTGATTATGTACCTGTTCGCCGTTCGGCTAGGGCCAATCGGCTGCCGGCGCCTGATGATGGACTATGGAGACGAGAGTCACGACTCACGAGATCAAACGCCAGCACGGCAGGCGGCAGCGCCCTGAGCCCCCAGCGACGAGAGCACGAGATCAAACGCCAGTCGCCAGCGAGGCGCGTGCTGCCGCATGAAACCAGATGAAGAGCGGCAAGAAGAAGCGATAACAAAATTCGTCTCGACATCTCGGCTTCAGGGCATCAAAAAGATAGCTAGATGAGGCATTGAGGCCCAGTCGCCCACATTCCAGAGACCACGTTCCAGAGACGTCGCTTCGTTGCATGCATGGCAGCCGGCATCGCATGCAATACATGCCGGTTTGGAGGCCCAGCGTTGCAAGTTGCAACACATGCTGGTTTGGATTTTGGAGGCCCAGCTATTGTGTCTTGGTGACAATTTAACAGATACGATGCATGGCAACAATAGCATTGTATGTATTGGCGTATGCGCGTATTGTACAACGGCGAGAGGCCCCGGTGTTTTAGGGGCCCGGGGCGGCCGCCCCGCCCGCCCCGCCCCAGGGCCGGCCCTGCATGCCGTGCCATGATGTAACGGTGCATGTATGATTAAACTATAAGTAAATCACTATAGTAATTCATATTTAGTATGTTTATTAAAAATAACTTCACGTATATATTTTTTTCTTTTGAGAATTAATCGGCTGCTCTTACCTATCAGTGGATAACATGGGAAAGAGGACACAGATCGAAGATAGAGAATAGTGGAACGTCCCCGTCTCCACGATCTTGATAAATCTCTCGTGAGAAAAGATTTCTTCATCCCTGTTTCTTAATAAGAGAATTCCTGGTGAAAAACAGAGATAGGAGTCATTGCCATCCCTCGAAGATACCGAGCAAGGAGAGGAGGGCATTGTGTGCTCTTTACTCGAGGCGCTGGCGGTGGCCTCCCGGTGGGGGAACAGTGGCTCCTAAAGCGGAAGCAGGTGCTGAGGCCGCGAACAGTAGCCAGTAAATGAGCAGCAGCAGCAACAGCGGTACAGCACCGTGCCACTAAAGTCTGAAGTGTAAAGAACCCAGCGCCCAAGGCAGAAGGCACAAAAAAACCCGTCCAATCCGTCTGCCTCGTCGCCTCGTCCGCACCGCACCTCGGCCTCACGTTCAAGACCCACAGCCACAGCTCACTCGCGAAACAGAATCATAAAGGCATGGGCGTCGCAGGCTAGCCACAGCGACGGGGCAGCAGCAGCCCAGCAAGCAACAGCGACCGCGACGCGGCAGCAGCAGGCGAGGGGAGGACGACACGGTCGCCGCAGGGGCAGACCGGCATGGGGGGCCTAAGAGGGTGATGGCTGGAGAGCGACGCCCTCGCAGGCATTAATGGGGTCCTCATCCTCCTCTCTTACCTCCTCCTCGCGGCGGCGGTTGATTCTCCCGTCTTTTAACTAACCCCCCCTCGTCCGGAAGGAGGCAAGACCGCAGGGGCTCACGGCTGCGGGGGGCGGAACCCTTGTGGGTAGGGGGGTGGGCGCCATGGGCATCGATCTCAACACGGTGGACGACGCGCGGCCGCCGCCGGTGTGCCGGGAGCTGTGGCACGCGTGCGCGGGGCCGGTGGTGGCGCTGCCGCGGCGGGGCAGCGAGGTCGTGTACCTGCCGCAGGGGCACCTCGCGGCGGCCGGCGGCGGCGGAGGGGAGGTGGCGGTGGCCCTGCCGCCGCACGTGGTGTGCCGCGTCGTGGATGTCGAGTTATGCGTGAGTGAGGAGTACTGTGCTCATGGCACGGGGGGTTTTGGTTTCTGGTTACATTTCTTGTTTTGGTGACGGGGTTTACATTTGCACGGGCTGTGTTGCAGGCGGATGCGGCGACCGATGAGGTGTACGCGCGGCTGGCGCTGGTTGCGGAGGACGAGGTAGATCGCTGCTCCCGTAATCCGATGAGGTTTTTGGGGTGTCAAATGTGCTGCTTTGGCTCGCTCCCAGGTCTCGTCGTGGTGTCGGCGTGTAATGTAATGCGTGCTTAAATTTAGTTCAGATGTGCAAACTAGGCATTTTTAGTTCTGTCTACTTTTGTTTAGCTACTTCGTTTGGGGCTTGCTAGATAGATCTACTGTGTCTGAGTATAGTACCTTTTCTTTGTGCAATGTGGCTTCATTTAGCATGAATTCGCCTAGCACGCCGCCATTGGCATATTATGGTACCTGATCAATCACCCTGGCGCATCATTTATCAAGTCAGTGACCAATGAAAATTGGCATACTTTCGGATTTTGCCTGTTCTCTTCATAAAAGGAAAGGGGAAAAAACATGTTGTTGCAGTGTTTCTGTTTCTATGGACATGTTGGATGCATCAACTGCACATTTGGTTGGTTCAGGTCTTCCAGAGAAACCTGCGTGGTGGTGGAATTGAAGCGGGGGATGACATAGAGGATGGTGATGGAGAAAGGAAGTCCCCGATGCTGCACATGTTTTGCAAGACACTTACGGCCTCCGACACAAGCACGCATGGAGGGTTCTCTGTACCTCGCCGTGCTGCTGAGGACTGCTTCCCACCTCTGGTGATTTGGACCATCTGGCACTCGAAAATGACTGCTTGGCTTGTGTTGAACCACTTCTGATCGCTTTGTTCCTTCCTTAGGATTACAAGCAGCTCAGGCCTTCCCAAGAGCTTGTTGCCAAGGATTTGCATGGAGTGAAATGGAGTTTCCGCCATATTTATAGAGGTGAGATCAGTACTGATGGAGTACTTTATCAGGAGTATCCAATGTCCTTTTATATTATGTACTTATTCTGTTGCTAGTAAATGTCATTTGACACTTCTATGCGAAACTTATGTAGTTCTATATCATGCTTCCATATACTTTCATATTTCAAAGGCAAGCAAAGACCATTGCAAAAACCTGTGTAACTGCATTTTGGTTTTCAAAGATATACATGAGCTAAATCCTCGAGGACTATTGTAGTCTACATTATGAAATATATGACAGATGTAGCTTCAACTCTTTCCTAATTTCAAGATACTGGTTCCTGTATGTAGCCGTGCATTGGAAGTTTGGAAGATTGTTCTTGTTTTTTTTTTTTTTTTTCTGACAGTTATTTCCTTTTGTATTAGTGTTTTGATGAACTGCCATAGGATTCCCGCTTCTTGATGACTTGCTCATATATTCCTATGCTTCATGAATCAAGTTTTTTTTTGGCATCGGCCCTTCCTTACTGATATGAGTTGGATTATGCTTTTTGCGGCTTGCACTATTTTGTTTTATCAGTTATATTATACTACTACATATAAAAAATATTGTGTGCAGCGAAAATTAATTTCATTATTCACTTAACATCTTTTTATTATGAAAATATTGCCTTTTACAATTCTGAGGGAACTGCTATCAGTTATCTTCGTGTTCCAGCAAGTGATGGAGCAAAGTATATCCTGTGATGTTATGAAATGTTCCTTTGCATCCAGGTCAACCTCGTAGGCATCTTTTAACAACCGGATGGAGTTCATTTGTCAATAAAAAGAAACTTGTCTCAGGGGATGCAGTTTTATTTCTCCGGTAAGCACATGAACAATGTGATAAACTCAACAACTTTGTGTTTTATATCTTTTATTCAGCATTTTTTTTTCCTTTCGCAGAGGTGATGATGGTGAACTAAGACTGGGTGTAAGGAGATCCATTCAGCTTAAAAATGAGGCCCTTTTTAAAGCTTTCAGTAGCAGCAGCTCAAAGATACATACTCTCTGTGCTGTGGCTAATTCCTTGAAACATAGAAGTGTTTTTCACATTCGTTACAACCCAAGGTTTGTTGATTAAAGCGTACAATATTCTTTTTTGTGTAGTCAAGGCAGCTCCAAAGTTTTAAACATATATACTGGCATGATACAATATGATGTTGACAAAGCAGTTGGCATTCATTCAAAAGTAGCAGTATAGCTGCACTGATAATGATACATATGTCAACAAGAAAGATATGAGCCTGGATATATTGTAAGCATTGAGATTAGACATACGAAAGGAAACAGGTGTATTTGTCACCGAAAACTTTCATGATTTTGTGTAATTTTTGCTAATTTCAATGATCAGTCAGAAGTTGTACATTAATGCAAGTAAAAAAGACTGATTCTTTTTGAGCCAGGGGAGAATAGGATATCCTGTTACATATTTGAATCTGAATTCTTGTTCTCGGCAGGGCTACTGTATCAGAATTTATTGTTCCTTATTGGAAGTTCCTGAAGAGCTTGAACCACCCTTTTTGTATTGGAATGAGGTTTAAGATTCAGTGTGAGAGTGAAGATGTTAAGGAGAGGTATGTCCTTTTCCACTCAACTAAAACTTGCTTTTGTGTAATATTTTATCGAGTCTTACTTTCCATGTAGTAGGCGCTCTGGAATTATTGCAGGCATTAGTGAAGTAGACCCCGTGGGATGGCCTGGCTCAAAATGGAGAAGCCTGCTGGTATGCATTCCAGCCGACTGTATTAAGCATTTGTTTTATCTCTTGACTCCGAACACCATTATCGCTTGGCTGTCTGGTGTGATTTTAGAAGGTTTATCTCTTTTGGAGTTGTTATGCTAACCATCTGACTGTGAATCTGGCTTAAAATATTCCCAGTGAGGCTTGACAGTGCTTATACTGCACTAAGACAGAAATGTACCCTCACGTGCAGTTTTTTTTAAAACTTCTGATTGCAAAGTATGGTAGGTGTCTCTCCATTAGCAAATCGCAGATTGACCACTATCACGTAGCTCCTCTAGTCAAATAGAGAATGGTTGGGAAAACATATTCTTTGTAATGAATATTGGATTCCAATGAATAGTGCTAAATTTTCGATCTTTCTTAAGGGATTAGTCAGGCCACCTTATCAGGACAGGGTTAGTACCACAAGATTTTCCTAACAGCGTAGAATGCGATTTGAGATTTGGCCTTTGGTTAAGGGTACTTGTCCATAAACATAAGTGTAGTGGTGAAAATGTCTGCCATTTAGTAATGAATCGATGATGTTTGACTTTTTTTTTCTTGGGAAATAAGAAGTAAACTGTCAAGGGCGTCGGGACCTAGGGTAGCTGGCCCTTGGCTTCGGAGATTGTAGCCACGGTCCGTCTTCGCCGGCGAGGTTTAGCCCCTCTGCCGTCGGCTTGTTGAGAGAGAGAGATGGGAGATTAGAGATAATGATCTTGCTTAATCCTCTCAATTGTCGATACAGGAATATATATAGCCAATGGCCTTAACCAATCTCTCCTAGATTTAAGGAATAGAAATAGAAACTACCAATCTCTCCTAGACTTAAGGAATAAAGATAGAAACTAATCTATCTTTTCCAAACTTAGCCACTCGCGGTGGCCTCCTCCTCTGAAGGCAATGCCGTGGCACGGCGCATGTCGTATGGCGCTCAGACGTCTTGTCCGTACATGACATCTCTCCTCGAGATCCGGCTCGTCCTCGAAATAAAGTCCGGAATCGTCGCGAAGTCGCCGAGGTCTTCCCATGTTCTTGATGCGACTGCTCGCCACGCGCCAATGCACGAGCACCGTGAACTCCTCGCGCCAGCGAGCTCGCTCTACCCGAGTGGCTCGAACCACCGCGCCATGGTGGATCAGGCAAATCAGAGGCGTGGCCGGCGGGTCCCGACGAATTTCTTGAGCACTCCCGCATGGAACACATCATGAAGACGCGCGCCGGCGCAGCTTCCAGCGGCAGCCGACGCTGTTGATCGGGCGCGACGCGGTAGGGGCCGACGCGGGCTTGAGCTTCCTGGTCGAAAGCGTGGAAGGGAGTTGGCCACCACGACGGAGGCGCAGAACGCCAGCCGCCGACCGTAAGACACCGGCCGATGGAGCCGGCCGTAGTGGCGCTTGCACCGCTGCGCTGTTCCAGCGATAAGCGGACGTCGGCGAGGAAGGCCTCGCGATCTTCCATCTCTGAGCAATGTACCGCAACACGAGTCTCACCGCTCGTAGGATCGGATGGAGGGCGGGTCGCACCAGTGAACCGCCTTAACGGCGTCGTGTAGCGACGATCGGTAGGTCGTGTTGTAGACGTACTTTCACCATGGCGGCGACCGGCCAACGTCGGGGCGATCGCTGTGAAGCGGCAGTACATGATGATGACGCCTTAGCGACTTCCGTCTGGCCGTCCGTCTGGGGTGGAAGGTCAAGACATGTGCGACCGTGCCCATGAGGCGCATGAGCTCAGCGCTGCAATCGCCGGCGAACACCGGTCGCGATCGGACACGATGGATCGCGAATGCCGTGGAGACGCCACGATGTCGGCGAAGAAGGCTGCGCCACGGACTTCGGCGGTGTCTGGAGTGCGCCAGGATGAAGTGGCGATATTCTTTGGCGGTCCACGACGGAGAGGATGACCGCTTTTCCGCGGCACCCGGCGGCGCCTCGGTCCGCATCGATGTCCGCCAGGCGATGGAGGAATTGGCAACGGCTGCAAGCCGGGCGCGGTGTTCGGACTTATCTGGCCGACATGTCGCGCGACGCTCACGAAGTCCTGGCACCAAACGACGCATGTTGAGAAATGGAAGTCGCGGCGAGGGCGCAATGCGTCGTGGACGCTTTGTGGCCATCGTCGTGGATCGCGCCGGATCTCTGCGAGAGTAGTGATGTGGCGGGATGTACAAGCGCCCGCCGTGGCGACCATGTCGTCCACCATCTGCCATGGTGCCGCGCGTGTCGGCGTGGATCTCGTCATGGATGGCGACGGTAGGATCGATGGCCTGGCGTGACGGAGGCGCGCGATGAAGTCGGCGAAGTGCCGAGATTGCCGACAATCCCGCCTCGCTTGTCGCGGCGGAGAGGGCGTCGACCACGGTGTTCGTTGCGCCGACCAGTACTCAACAAAAATCGAACCCCAAGAGCTTGCCGACCCAATGGTGTTGGGGTATCGTGGCCAGCGCCGGTCGAGGAGGTACTTGAGGTCAGAGTGGTCCGTCTAACGACGGCGTCGCCGCCATAAATACGGCCTCAATGCCGAACCGCTGGACGAGGCCGATGAGTTCGCCGTAAGCGGCGAGGAAGCGGTGTCGAGGAGCGATGGAAGCGGTGAAGAAGGCAACCGGTGTCCGCCCTGGGCGAGCACGGCCAACCCGTCGCGACGGCCGTCACATTCGGCGATGAAGAGCTTGGAGAAGTCCGGCATGGCGAGGACGGGGCCGTGGTGATCGCGCCTTGAGCGCCGAACGCCGCGGCCACTGCGTCGTCCCTGGCGAAGCCGTCCTTCTTGAGAGAAGCGGTTAGTGGCGCGCGGCCGTCGCGTGTAGTTGTGGACGAACTTGCGGTAGTAGCCCGCTATGCCGAGAAGCCACGCACCGCCCGAAAGAACGTGGTGCCGGCCGAGGATGGCTCGCACCTTGGCGGATCCATGGCGACACCGCCGCCGATATGACGTGGCCGAGGTAGGCGACGGAGAAGTGCCGAAGCGCGCTTAGCGCGCTGACGAAGAGCCGGTCTGCCGAAGCTTCGGAGAGGGCCGCGAGATGGCGAAGGTGATCCGCCCAAGTCTTGCTATATATCAAAATGTCGTCAAAAAATACGAGGACGAAACGACGAAGGAAGGGGCGAAGTATATCATTCATGAGGGCCTGAAACGTTGCCGGAGCGTTGCAAAGCCCGAACGCCATCACCAGGAACTCATATAAGCCGTCGTGGGTGCGGAACGCGGTCTTGTGGACATCCTCCCACGGCCGCACTTTGGTGGTACCGGACGCGAGTCCAACTTGAGAAGAACGCCGCCGTGGAGTTCGTCGAGAAGCTCGTCGACCACCGGGATGGGGAACGCGTCCTTGACAGTTAGTGCGTTCAGGGCGCGATAGTCCACGCAGAAGCGCCCACGACGTCGGGTTTCTTGACGAGAAGGACCGGTGACGAAAACGGAGAGTCGCTGCGGCGAACGATGCCCTGCTCGATCATGGCGGCGCACTGCCTCTCAAGTTCATTCTTGTGGGGCCGGTATCGGTGACGGCGAGCGCCACCGGCCGCGCGCCGTCTTGAGGGTGATGCGGTGGTCGTCGCTACCGGCGGGCAGTCTGGCGCGACGAAGATGTCCTCGAAGGAATCCAGGAGCTCGTCGAGAGGGGCTCTCCGGCCGCGGCGCTGAGGGTTTGCTGTGAGGACGCCACACCCGACCGCCAGATGGTGCGCGCTGGTGCTTGAACGTCATCCGGCTGGCGAGGTCCCAAACAATGGGGCCCAAGGCGCCGAGCCACCGGGTGCCGAGGACCACGTCATAGCCCGCCAATGGCATGACGAAGAGGTCGGCAGGAAAGCGGCGCCGTCGATGGTCGGTAGCGCGTGATGACCCCCGACGACGAGACGCGCTGCTGGCGACCATAGCCGTGGCGTGGGCGTTGTCAAGAGGAAGGAACGCCGGCACCGCCGGAGATGAAGTTGTGCGTGCACGAGTCGAGGAGGCGACGAGCGCCACGGCCGAAGCGCGACGGCGACTGCATGGTGTCGGCGAAGAGACCGGCGAGGGCCTCAGAGGAGAAGACAGGGCGTCCCCGTCCGCGGTCTCCTCAGACTCCTCGGTGGGCCCGTCAGTATCATCCTCCTCGATACCCTCCAGGAGGAACAGCCGCTGGCAGACGCGGTTGTGTCCCCGGGAGAACTTCTCATCGCAGTTATAGCAAAGGCCTTTTCGGCGCCCGCTCCTCTTGCTCACTTTGGGCGAGGCGCTGATCTGGCGGCCTCGACGGAGATCATTGCGCGTGGCCGCTCTGGGATCTTGGCGCCGGCAGGCTGGAAGCGAAGGCGGCAGCAACGAAGGCCGTGGCGGGCCCGAGGCGCCGGGAGGCGTCTTGCTCGCGCAGCTCAAATCGCCGGCCAGACTCATGGCGGCGACCAGGATCGCGGAGTTACGATGCGACGTCGATGGCGAGCGGTAGAGACCACCGGTGAAGAGTTGGACCAAGCGACTCCTCGAGCGGGCCGCAAGACGAAGGAGCGCCTGAACCGATCTTGATATTCGGCGATCGCGTTCGTCTGCGCGACTCACCAATCCGGCCAATGAGCAGAAGCGCGGCGGCCATAGCGCAGTTCAGCAGCCTCCTTGAACCGACGCCATGACGGGTGCCTTCGTCCGTCTGGACCTGGACGTACCACATCTGTGCGCCGTCCTCCAAGTTGTAGGAGGCCATCCAGACCTTCTCCTCCTCCATGATCCGCTGCTGATGGAAGTACGATTCGCAGCGATTGACGAAGATCAACGGATCGGTTTTGCCGTCGTACCGGGGAAAATCCATCTTCTGGAACCGCGGCGGTCGATCGTTGTGGTGCTGACCGTCATTGCCCCCGTGGGAGCCCGACGATGAGAAGGACTTCTCCTTCTGTAGCGTAGTCACGGTCGTCTGCAGGCTCGTCACAGTCGTGGTCAGTGACTCGATCATCTTGGCCAGATCAGCGATGGTCGGATCCGACATGGTCAAGTATTCGAGGTGGCGGTGATGGTGGTGACGCGAAGTAGCAGTCGCTATTCGCTGGCGGCGGGCAGAGGAAGACGAGGAACGCCTGGAAGCTGATACCAGGTTGTCAAGGGCGTCGGGACCTAGGGTAGCTGGCCCTTGGCTTCGGAGATTGTAGCCACGGTCCGTCTTCGCCGGCGAGGTTTAGCCCCTCTGCCGTCGGCTTGTTGAGAGAGAGAGATGGGAGATTAGAGATAATGATCTTGCTTAATCCTCTCAATTGTCGATACAGGAATATATATATAGCCAATGGCCTTAACCAATCTCTCCTAGATTTAAGGAATAGAAATAGAAACTACCAATCTCTCCTAGACTTAAGGAATAAAGATAGAAACTAATCTATCTTTTCCAAACTTAGCCACTCGCGGTGGCCTCCTCCTGCGCGCGCGCAGCGCGTTCTGTGGCACGGCGCATGTCACGGCGGCGCCTGTACGTGCGTCCGTACATGACATAAACTATGTTCTATTCATTTGCTCTAGATGGAGAATGAATATTTATATAGGTTTATATGAAGGCACCTTTTGTAATGTACTAGTATATTACAAGGGATAAACACCACCGGGAGGGGCGGCATCGGCTGCTCGGGATGGGAGGACGAACATTGGGGAGAAGAACTAAGATTGATTTCTTTATTCTTCTTGCTTGCCAATGGAACAGCCGCATGCCCCCCTATATAGATGGGTGCCCAACCCTCTGATAAAAAATCCAAGTAAAAGGTAACTAAGGATTGGAGGCTTGACCCTAATCATGTGCTGCCTATTCTGCCTCTTTATGCGCTGCTGGTCCTTGGGCCCATATGGCCGGTCAGCCCGCCTTACCTTGTGCACATTACACCTTTGGTGCAGCATCATTGAAGATGAATTCAATTTACTAATTGTGCCTTTTTATTTAGAATGAATCTATGGTATACAGGTTCACTAATATCTGCAAATCGAAATGCTGCCTTTTTGTACAGGTAAGATGGGAAGATGGTACTGACTGTAATAGCCAAAACAGAGTATCTCCATGGGAGATCGAGACAGTTGGTGGTTCAGTCTGTATTGCTCAGTCTCCGTCATCCAGTTCTAAACGAACCAAGTTGTGCCCTCAGGGCAATTTGGACGTTCCAACTCTGTGTAAGTTCCCAGTTCCCACAGGAAAGGCTGATGTCTGTATGTATATAAAGTATTCTTTAACCATACGTTAATTGACTTTTGGATAAAATACTGTAGATGGAGATGGTCGCCCGGACTCCATGGAAACTGAAAAGTTCCCCAGGGTCTTGCAAGGTCAAGAATTGATGGGTTCAATAACTCATCGTGTTACAGGTTCTCCTCAGTCAGCTGATGTTACAAAATTTAAATCTTACGATGCTAGGAAATTCCTTACTGATACAAGAAGATGCATGTTGAGTGGTCCAACAAGCAGGCTTCCATTGCGGAACTCCAGTTTTACCTACCAATCTGTAAGCTCCGGTGAATCTGTTGGATTCCCAGAGGTCTTGCAAGGTCAAGAAATCTCTCAGACAGTCCCTCTGTTCCAAGGAATGATGTCTGATGCATGTTCATTGAAAGGCAGATATGGCTCGTTCAACTATATGCATACCTCAGCTGCCATGAGTGGATTATCAGCTGCAACTCAAGGATACTCACTGTCGCGTTCTACTCTGCCCCCAGCACAAGTGCCTTCTCCCACATCTGATCTTCTATTTAACCAAACAGTGGTTCCACAGCTTGGACTGATGAGCAAGAAGGATGACGACGAAAATGCAAATGGCAGCCAGCCTGACCCGTTTGGCATTGGAAAGGCTTTAACACCTGGAGATGCTGCTAAGCCTGGGCCAGATGGAAGGGAGGTTGGCAGAACTAGCTGCAGACTTTTTGGTTTTTCCTTAACTCAGAAAATTTTGCCAACAGAAGAAGATAGTGTCAAGGAAGTGAATTATGAAACTGATTGCCAAAATCCACGGATGCTAGAGTTGTTTGGACACAGCTGCCCTACTCCTGGCGCTCTTCACGCTCTCTGCCCTGCTCCTCTAGGAATATGATGCTACTTAAGTATGATCCAAGCACTTCCTAGTGCTTTGTAACAAAGTTTACTTTCCCAGTATTCCAGCCGATGCCGTAAGCTGCCCTTGTATCTCATACCCTCTATTGGTGTTCAAAAGCTAATAAGCCATTCGCACAAGAAGGTATCTTTGGTGAAGATGCATATGAGCAGCAGCCACTCCATCCTTCACCCCCAGGTATAATTACCATTTTCTTTTGTCGTTGTAGTTTCACCGTATCCTGATCCAACCCCATGCTTCATTTGTGCCTGATGCCTTAAATGAAGCCAATATGTACCCTGCGTTGCTGCATTGCTTCTTTAGAATCATGGGAAGGGCAGTGATCTTTGGCATCAGCGTTATTGTACCCTATATATATACTGCACCCCTGTAATTCAGAAGTGCTCCTGTATTGCCCCTGAAGCTGTATCACGAACCTTGGCTGCTGTCTCCTTGGTCGTGACTAACAGTACGGAACGCTAATGCTATGTTTATGCCATGTTTCTGGTGGACCTATACCGTGGTTTGCCTGTGGATGCTTGATGCACCCCTTGATAAAATCCTGCTCTTACCAGGATCAATGTATAACTGCAGATGTTACCTAAGACTGGCAGTGTCCAGTGTTCTTCGCATGCAGATGCAGATGTGCAGATGTGGTTGCCATTGGCAGGACAGTGACATGATATTTATTGAATACGGACAGTGAGCACACCAAAAATATAACAAGAGGAAGGTGATATCTATGGGTAGACCTCGATTACTGAGCGGATGCCGGGGACGGGCACGATCTTGTAGCCGCTGAAGCCGGCGTCGTGGAATATCTTGCACCACTCGACCTCGTCCCGCTCGGGGCTCCCGACCACCCCCATCATCATCACGTCCCACAGCAGCTGCGTCTCGGTAGCCCTCGCGTCCGCCGGAATCGACCCCACCACCAGGTCCATCACGATCACCCTGCCGCCGGCCTCCCTCGCCGGCACCGCCTCCCTGCACCGCCGCAGTATCCGCACGCACTCCTCGTCACCCCACCCATGCAGAATCCACTGCGAAAGAAAGCCCAAAGCAGCCGTATCCAAAGTCATTCACTGCGAAGTGCAGTGCGGCGAAGCTAGTATCGAGGAAGGCGGCTGGGTCCTGACCTTGAGGAGGACTGCGTCGGCCTTAGGGACGTGCTCGAACATGTCCCCGGCGACGAACTCCACGCCGCCGTCGTCCCCCGGCGGGACGCTCGCGACGACGTGGGGCAGCTCTAGGACGCTGCACTTGACGTGCGGAAACGCGGCGGCGATGGCCTTGGCGGCGCCGCCGGACCCGCCGCCGACGTCCACCAGCGAGGTGAGCCCCCGGAACAGGTCGCCGCCGTGGTGGCGCATGAACTCGTCCATCACGAAGCGGCTGTCGCACGCCATGGCGTCGTTGAACGCCGCGCCGAACTGTGGGTCGTCCCTCGCCACGGCCCAGAGCTCGCGGCCGCCGTGCGCGGCCGCGAACGGCACTCGCGCCGCCGCGTGGTCGCCGGCCGCGCGGAACCACGAGCCCAGCGACATGGACGGCGACACGATGACGGGGTGCAGCATGGCCAGCGCGAACGGCGAGAGGCCCTGCCCCGCGCCGGGCGCGGAGACGAGGAGCCGCGAGAGCGGGGTGAGCCCGTAGGCGTCTGCCCCAGCCCCGGCTGCCGCGTCGAAGAAGCCGGCGTGCGCGAGCAGCCGCATGAGGCGGCGCAGGTACGGCGCCCTGGAGGGCGGCAGGGAGAGCTCCGTTATGAGTTCGGGCACCGTGGCTGCGCCGCCGCGGCGGTGGACGGCGTCGGGGATGCCGAGCTCGACGGCGCACCGGAGGGACATGGACTTGGTGTACGCGAAGACGTGGTTCCACAGCTCGGCCTGCGCCTGGAGGAGCTCATCGGCGGCGAGGCTCCCGTCGCAGTTGGCGTCCATGGCTAGCCGCTTGGTGTTGTGTTGGTGTACCCGGCGATCGCCAGCTTTTGGTTTAGAGTTCAACAAGAGGCGCCCGTCTTTAACTGAAGCTGAAAAATGTAATTCTTTTTACGAACGAAAAAATGGGGGGAAATGGTTTTCCCCGGATTTTTTAAGCTTTTTTGCGTATTTGTCGGACCATCTGGAGCAATATTTTTTCGGAAAAAAAGTTTTTCCGGTTAAAATGGAGCACAACGCAATTTTTTCGGTTTTTTTGCATTTTTTCGGTAAGGACTTTTTTGAAAAAAAAAAACAGGACCTACACGTAATTTCCAAAACGCGCAGGGAGTTTTGGAGAAAAAACGGGCCGACACGTGCCGCGCATGCGCGCGCCCGCCCCTCCCCGCCCCGCCACGTGTCGCGCTGGGAAAAAGCGCCGACGCTACGGGCTCGAACGCTGGGCGCCGTGCCGAGTAATTCGGCATCACAGCTTGCGCTTACTGGCGCGCCAGCGAGAAACGATGGCGATTACCTTTTATGTCGCTGCTCGGCGCGGGCGGCGTGTACGATCTCGACCATCCGACGGCGCGATCGAACGGTCCGAAAAAGGAGATGACGTGGAGGCCGTCCGGAGCTCTCAAACTTCCGGAATGTAATAAAGGTATAATATAGGCCTAGGGGTGAAAACAAGCGGATTCAGACGGATAGTAACATTTCCATATCCGCTCATATTTTTTTCACCCCGGATGCGGATACGGATACAAATAATTTAAAAAATGATCGGATATTGAATCGATATCGAATAATAATAAAACGAATATTAATCGGAGTCGCATCGAAAACAAAAACGAAATCGAATATTTAGTCAGACAATATGTAAACACCAAAACACAAGTTTCAACACAGAATATTAGGATTTAGAGTGCTCAGTACATAATCCACAAAACATAATAAACCATCAAACAATTGGGTAAGCTAATTGATAAACTGCATATGACCCTCATGCTAGTACTACTTTAACGTTTTTTTTTAAGAATGAACTTTTTTCAGTAAAATGAGTGAATATGAACCAGATTATCAGAACATATAGTGTAATTTTGAAAGGGATGGCGTCGGCTACTCAGCTGGTTACCAACAGACAATTAGGTAGAGGAGAAACTAAAAAAGTGGATAAAGGAAGGGAAGAGGAGTCGTATCGTCGAGCCCAAATCAGACCAAGAGAGGCGGCGAGGAGGACGGAAGGAAGCGGGCGCTGCGACAACGGTGGGTCGAGGAGGACGCCAGGGGGGCGAGCTGCTCGGGTGGGGTCTCCTCGGCATGCCTACGACCGCTGCGGCGAGGTGGCGTAGAGGCGGCGTGCTGGTGCCATCCGGTGGAGGGGAGGATTGGAGGCGGCGGCGAGCTACTCGGGTGGAGCCTCCTCAGCGACGCCTACGACCACTGCGGCGAGGTGGTGTAGAGGCAGCGCGCCGGGTGGGCGGAGAGGTGGCACTGTGGCAGTGAGGCGGAGCACCGGCGCCATCCCGTGGCGGGGAGGATTGGAGGCGGCGACTAGGGTTTGTAGGACGCCGGACTGGAGCCTGGAGGACACTCGGGCAGTCGTGCTATTGAAGCCGGAGGCTTGGAGCGAAGGCTAGGGGAGGCTGGGACTCGGGGCGAATCTTGGGGCCGGGACCATTAATTTGGGCTGCTTGCCGCCTGCGATGTAGACTCCTCACTCCTCAATCAATTGGCGTTCCACCGTATACGGATATACGGATACCGGATATCCGTATCCGTCGGATATACGGATACCGGATATCCGTATCCGTCGGATATCTCCTCTCTCATATCCGCTCCGTATCCGGCTGCCCGATCCGGATAATTATCCATATCCATCGGATATCAGATTCTTTTGCCATTTCCCTAAAAACAAATATCGGATACGGATACGGTCCGGATATTATTCGCTCCGTTTTCACCCTTATATAGGCCCCTTTGGAATAGATTATGGAGAATTGGGTCGGACTGACCTGACTTTTAGGGCGTGTTTGGTTGCCTGTATGTGTACAGATTTGCATCCTCAGATGCATAATCTAGCTTTTTTATCTGTTTGGTTGTCTGTATGTTGCTCGGTGCCTGCATGAGCTGATGCAAGATTCCTCCTTCAGCTTGCATGCAAAGAAACGTGGAAATCGACTGTATGAGCAGAGCCAGGCTCTGGCCATGCTGCATGCACGATGTCAGCGTTTTCAATTCGATTTTCATCTAAAATTTTGCTATATCTTTTGATTAACATATTCGATCAACGAACCGATTTCACCTATATGTTCCTGACATTTTTTTGAACAAAACTAGACCACACTTGCTATATAAATTTTAAAAGATTACAATTTTAGTTTTTCAATTTATTGATTTTCTAGAATATATTTTAAAACTTTTTATTTTCGTTTGTGAAATTATTGATTTTTTATTATTTTTTAAATTTGTTTCACCCCTCTTTTGAATTTTTCTATCACACTTCCATTCCAGTGCAGCCAACCAAACAACATCTCTGTGCAGCCTGTTCAATCTCATACGACTAACCAAACACCTCCTTGCATCCACTCAGTCTGACTCACACCAGCCTGGCTGAGCTGAGAATGCAACCAAACAGCCTCTTCGATTTCGAATGGACAACAAAAATTAGGTTTTAATAGGATTCTGCTTCTACGTAAAAATCAACTTTTGATTATAAGAAAAACTATTTAAAATCTTTTTATTTAAGAAATAATTCGATTTTCTTTTAAGCTGTCAGCGGGGGCCATAGTAGCGTTGCGTTGCTACACGTAGAAAGGTTCGAGCAACTCAAGTTCCATTTGGAAAAGTTTCAACTCTTTCATTTGGTTGGGGCAACTCGGATTCAAAATTTTTATTTGGGAAAGTTTCAACTCAAATCTAAAACCTTCATTTGGGGCAACTCGGATTTAGAACTTTCATTTGGGAAAGTATCAAATTGAATTCAAAACTTTCATTTCAGAAGTTTGACCTCAATTTTTCAAAAAACTTCAACCTGTGAAAGTTCAACTCGAACTTTCAAATTTTCAACGGAGGAAACTTCAACCCGAAAATCAAAGAAACTTTCGTTTACCACATGATTCAAATTTCAAATTGAGACTGGAAACTTTAATATCGAAACAAAAACATACCAGCAAGGACTCACAGAACGACGGTGGCGCTTGCAGAGGCTATGGCCCTCTCTCGAGCGAACGCGCGGCAACCGCACGGCAACTGGATGGAGCGTGACGTGATGGCGAGGCTCGCGGACGGACAAGGCAATACTCCCGAACGTCGGTGTTGCCTCTAAGTTAATGGTCCCGAGCCAAGAAGACGAAGGAAACTGTTCTCTTTTTTTTTTTTTTTTTGCCGTGGTAAGTTGGTCTTTGAGCAGGGCGACGAAGGATTGGTTGGTCTCCATCAAGAGGATAAGAAGGAGCGGAGTGTGGCCAGCCTTGTGCCACGTGGCATGCGATAAGCTGCGTCCGTGAGGTGAGTTCGATGCTCCCCAAGTCACAGCCTAATAATATTCACTGTAATACGAGTTCAGTTTATTAGACCATCTCCAAGAGGGGCTTTAAATATGGTCCTAATTTGAATTATAGGGCTTTTGAGGAAAAGATTAACTCCAGTAAGGACACTAAATTGTTAAAATTTAGCAAATTGTTTTAGGATCCCTAGGAGAGTAGCTATATTTAGCAACTCTGTGGTTGGGCCCTATCTTTGTTGGGTTTTAGGGCCTAATTGCTGGAGTGAATATTTCGTTGGAGCCCTAAATCTAATTAGTTAGGGTCCTAAATTAAAATTTAAGACTCATTTTTAGGGCTCTCTCTTGGATATGCTCTTAGTTAGCCGATGCAGTGCACTCTAATTACAAGTTGCAAACAACGACGATAGAGGCTTTGTGCAATTGTTTCAGGACTCAGAAAAAGAACTGCTGCTAGGCGTACGCGCTATATGTTAATTCAAGTTGGCTTATTACACCGGACCGGGCAGGCTACGGATAGTTGCATACTACACAGAAAATTTGATGAGATTGTTCTAAGCACTAAGAACATGTACAATAGTAGACAATGTTCATATCATCTATAGGCAAAACTAAAGATAATTTATGTAATAGATTGTCTTTTAAGTTTGACTATAAGCTCCTACAATTTTTTAATTATGGTATGAAAAAATATTTATTATAGACAATAACTTGTACAATAGTATTTTGTGATGTTTATATGATATCTCTTCACGAAAAGATAACTATACTATCTCTGATCATTTTCTCTCTCCCATATCAGTAAAAAATCTTACCTGATAAAGATTATAAACGACTGACATTACATCATTCTATATACCCTAACCGATGGGTGTGGACAGGGGCGAAGCCAGCCTAGGCTCATACCACGGGCCGGGCCACATCTTTTTAGATCAAGTTGCAATTTTATTGACTTTTTAATATAATTTGTATATAAACTTACTAGGTAGTCTCCCTGTTGGCCCGGGGCCTACCTCCGCCCTCGGGTGTGGATCTTATGTATATTGGTTAGACAGTGGCAGGCATCCCGGCATATTTCATCTGAATCTCGCTCATATATTACATATGCCCACTTATTAAGTCAAAATATAAAAATACAAAGTCTTTAATTGTGAGTCTTACGTATGGTTAAGACCATCACTGTGACAAGCATTAGCCAAGTCACACTCATTTCACCAAACTTATTTTGACGATCTTCTTCTATTTAGTTTTTTTTTTTTCTTTTGGAAATGTTGACTTCCATTGTAGGGATGTTGCGCTGATATGTGAAGTAATACCAACTTATAGGGGTGTTTCTATAGTTTTCCCAAAATAAAGTAGAGACTAGACTAGAGGAGAGAAGGGTCAAAGATAAAAACAGACACAAGGTAGCATCCGGTGGAAAAGGGGAAGCCTGCCCGCGTGGCTGCGACGACATATTTCCCGGCGATGTCGGCGCCACCAGCTAAGAGCGCCTGGTTGCGGCCGTCCGCGACCGTGTGTCTCCGCGAGATGGCGTCCTTCACCGACGACACCAACCTCGCCCGCATGCAGCTCTGCATCGGACGCCGCAGTGCGAGAACCTTGTGAGGCCCCTTTTCTTGAGTAAAATCTTCGATTTCTTTGTCCAATTGCATGAGCCCACGCATGAATTTCCCACTGGTAGCTCCACTCGGTCCATTTGGTTGGGATTTCCCCGTTCTCGGGCGCCCCTATCAAGTTTCAGCAGTTTTGGGGTGTAATTTTGTTTCAGTTGGGAGTTCTTAACATGATGTACCCTGCATATAGATATGGAATTGAACTGTGCAGATAACAGGTTCTTTTTTGAAAATGCGCTTGTGTGGATGGCATATTGGCAGCGCCGTACCTAAGATTCCGGTGTCCCTGTGCTAAAACTAAGTAGTACTCTCATCTTACAAGTTCGTAAGGTGTATTTTTTTATAATTGTCTTTTCCATAAATATACGGCGTATTTCATATTTCAATACAAAATTGGTGTGATGTTTCCTCTATACCTGTAATAAATATGTATCATTACTTTATATTCTCTATATGCATGTATTGAATATAGTACTTAGTGATAATAATTAGGGGTAATATAGTTATTTTCAATATCTTCTCGACGTGCCAAGAAGAAATACGTCTTATAAACTTGGACGGAGGAATTACCGTGCATCATTTTATCTGTTCATGTGATATACGAACATTTTTATATACTAATTTCAAAGTATATAAAGTATGTATTGGCAGTTACCTCTGTATGTAAGATGAGACCCCAAGAATCAAGAGGGAAAAATACAAATGAAACTGTGCGATAATGTTTTTGGTTTTATTGCCTTGCTCTTAAAGCATCAGAAGTGTTAAAGGGTAGAGAATACATCTCACCTAACAAAGTTTTAGACCAGGGGAGTTAATGATAGGAAGAGTAGTCAAGAGTTGAAGAGACATCAAGGTTAATTTAGAGGGGTTAAATAGATACATATGAATAGTAATGGTCATATGACAACTTATAAATCCGGTAGGAATGCTCGCTCAATGTTGTTTTGTATTGATTCTCTCTCAAATCTTAAGAACAATTTAGAGCACTTAATGCAATTAACTAACTAAATCACATCCATATCGAAAAAAATGAGGCCCCTAACTTGGTGGTGCCATGTGCGGTTGCCCACCCTGCACACGCTTGTGGTACGGGCCTGCATATTGGCATCTTGTCATATGATCTTAGGTAATTCACCCAACTTTTATGGAAACCTATATAAGAGTTTGATGGATGTAATACCACTTAGCAGCAAAGAAGTGAGCTTTACTAAAAGATGACGACGGTTGCTAATGTGTATTCAGTAGTGTTAGTTCCAATCCCGAAATCTAGCTCCAGTTGTGAACATAGAATGTGTCACTTGTGTTTTGCTGATCGATGTTATAATGTACCTATGTTAGTATCAATGTTCTTCCTAAGTGTGATTTTGAGTGAAGCATTTGCTGCTGATATATTTGAACCTAGCAAAGAATGATCACAACTGATATAATGCTTTTCGCTAGAAACTAAAAACACAACCAAATGCTAATATGCTATCCTCAGTATGCCTGATATGTCACTTTCAGTGCAGGGCTTCAAATTGCAGCCTCCAATTCGAACAGATGCAAAATTGCCCGTGTCAAAAGCGGGGAGGCCGATGGCTATCCAAAAACTGAAGATATGTTAGTTGACGAAGAAACCCTTAAGCGTAATTTGGACAGAGCTATAGAGGAAGAAGATTATGCCCGTGCTGCAAAAATCAGGGATGATCTGCGTATTCTCCATGAGGATACTAAAGCTTCCCTCCTTGCAGCAAATGCACGGTTCTACAACGCTTTCAAGAATGGAGATCTTGCTGCAATGTACTCTATTTGGGCTAATGGTGACCATGTATATGTTGTTCATCCCGCTGCAGGTCGGATATCTGGTTATGATGTGGTCATGCAAAGCTGGGAGATGGTATGCAATGCTGATTATGAATTCCCACTAAACATTGATCTCAAGAACATAGAGGTTCATGTGCGTGGCAACCTTGGTTATGTCACATGCCTGGAGGTTGTTAAGACCAGAGGTAGAACTTGGGGAAAGCAAATTGCCACCAATGTCTTCGAAAAGGTTGATGGCACATGGTACATATGTGTTCACCATGCTTCACACATTGAAGAATGAAATGTTAACACCTTTTGGTGATTGGCATGAAAATTTTGCAGAGACAACTAGACAAGCATACATGATTTTGAGATTTCTATAGTAGTTCCTGTATACGTATGCGAGTGGTATGTATCATTGGTCGATGTTTTCTTAGGAGTCTTTATTGGTGGTTAAGTTCTCAAAATGAATTTTGCGGTTTATATTTTGTATTCCATAGTTGTTTGCGTATTATGTCATGTGGGGTTATATATGACTGGCTATCTTACAAAAAAAATTTTTCTGGTGAGTATTGGCCATGGACTTGACCTGCAAGAAACGCTGATCTACTCCATATCCAAGCTACTTAAACATGACGCCATTGTCATCCTTCTTGTTGTGGACTGTGGAGCCAAAGGTTTCATGCTTTACTTGCTGTGATCAATGTTATGCTCTGCCAGATTCAGAGTGCTGGAATTGGCAATTTGGCATTAATTTTGGCGGTTAAGGTGGTCCTCTGTTTTTGTTTGTGATGCTTGATTGCTTGGTGCTATCAACATCGCGCAGAGGATGAAGCATGTCCTCAGTTGCATGTTGCTTGCTCAATTGCTGCTCCTGCTTTTACCGGATAAACCTAGATAAGATCTTTTTCACTCCGAGGCAGGGTTCAACTTGGACTGTAATGCTGTAGATGTGGACAGACGACGAAAGTATGTAGCAGTTCTTTGGGATTTGGATGTTCATATCGAGAGCAATATCTAAGCTAGGATAGTTTACTAGGATACCTTATATATCAGTTTAGAATGATTATTGATGTGTGTATTAGGTAATGTTAGGCCTTCTATATTCTGCCATACTGTGTGAACAGCAGCAGCATTGATCATTGTCAGGGCAACATCAAAATGTCACATTACTTCACGAATCTAACCTTGAAAAGACCTCTGCATATGCTAATGATGTGCACAGTGCGTATGTCTTTCAAAGAAAATTGAGGCAAAAGTATACGGATGCTTCTCAATCCTTTTGGAAGACATCAAGGAATTTTTGGTTGAGATTTACTCATACAACAACTGAATAACAATGCTATCTTGTCCTTTTGCAGCAAGTTCATTGTTCTTTTCTGTGCACAGCATACTGGTCTGTTCTGAGAGTTTTAAATTGGATGCGTTCTGGTTTTCTTGTAGTAAACGTGTTGTTACTTTAGTTTGGACCATATATTATGTAATTTTTGTACTGACAAGGTATACGACACACTGACACATGATGTTCAGGCAAACCATTATTTCACAACAAATATGCAGAGGCGACTTTATGGACGTGCAACTGACATTCACATTAGGCCCTGAATGAGGAGAGAACTATTCAAGCTGCTGCAGATATTCTTGATCCCCATATTCTGAATGAGCTGTTCATACAAAGTTATTAACAGTTTGCTCTCATGCATAATAGAATAGCTCAAAAACTGATAATTTTGTATTCTGCTTTCTGTTATCTTTGTCCTAAGACCATATAAATACTTGATTATGTCAGATAATTACAACTGGCATGAACTCTCACATATTTTCTTAGGTTGCTGGTACTGCAATTATCTATGAGGTGCAAAGAAGTGCTAGATCAGAAGCCAGAAAAGAAGAGATCCGTAGACAGGAAATCGAGGTAAGATGATTGGTTCCAATTATATGTTCACTGATTCTCACGGAGAAGATAAATGACTAGTATCACGCTTTCGTCTTTTAAATGGGAAATGAAACAACCTAGAAGCACCTCTCAATAAATAAATAATTAAGAACATTAGACAGTAATTAGTGTAATTTGTTTCTCAAATCAAAAATCTCGATTAGAACAAATATAATTAGACAGGGGATTGCCGTCGGACCCCGCAGGCAAGGTGTTGATCACCAAGATACCAGACCCGTTGGGGTTGAGTCAGCACCTCTCGCTAGATCGGGTTCATCATTCGACAATCTCAATTTACTTGTTTGGACTGCAGGTGTCCATAGCATTTTTAGGCCAAATAGTAGTGCATCCCCTTTAGTAACTTGGTAAAAGAAATCAAGGAGGTAACTTGGTAACTTTGACCATTCAACCAGCCCAAGCAAAGCGACCAAGTAACCAAGCCAGCCAAGACAGCACAGGAGGTGCATCTTCCTTCGGCAGCCAAGCCACCCAGGCAAGGACTCAAGGCCATGCCTCCACTTGCAGCCGAGCATTCAAGCAGCTTTGCTCCTGAAAGTGCATCTAGGCCCCCTAAATTTGTTTTGGGTGATTAATGACAAATGATTAAAGAAACTAATGTGTTCAACTAGTTTATGAACAGGCAAAGGCTTCAAGAAGAGATCGTCTATGCACGCGTGAAGTGTCCCTAGTAGCGTGAGTAAGAAAAGCGGTATTTAAGCTTGAAATTTTAATCTATTGAGTCATAGGAATGCCAGTACTATTAAGAGGATGCATTGAAATTGACTTGAGATGTTCTCCTCACTCAAGATGAACTTAGGCGAGTCTCTCAAGGGCTAGAAGTGTTCTTTCTCGCTTGAATGTAGTTTGTTTTAAGTCCGAGGTCGGATGTTCGAACTTGTATCAGACGTTCAGATGTTTGAAGTTCGAGTGGAGTTGTGCTTCGATGTGTTCTGTTTGGGTCGGACACTCCGATGTTCGCTTCCGGATGTTCCGGATACTGTTGTGTTTTAGATAGGAGCTCTCTGTTTGGTTCGGATGTTCCGATATTGAGTATCGGAAGGTCCGATGTGTGCCTTCTTGTGTAAAGGTGCTCTCTGTCTAGTCGGATTGTCGAAGTGCGTCTTGGAAGTTCAAAGTGGTTGTTTTTCCTGTTTGAGAGCTTTTTCTTGGATGTTCCGATGTCTTTTCGGGCGTTAGTGTGGACTTAGCTTGTTTTTGTTGGGTTCACTCTCGAGAGTCATCGGATGTTCGATGTTGTTATCGGACTTTCGATGCGTGTTGTTATTCGGCCGTTGGAAGTTTTCCAAGCACTGGAGTTTGCACACATCGGATGTTCAAGTTTGTATCGGACATTCGATGTGAAATTTGGAAGTCGAGGGAGTAACGGCTAGTTTTGATCCAAAACTATAAATACCCTCTCTCACTCCCTTTGCACATTACACACTTGCTTGGCTGTTTACTTGAGCTTCTTGAGCACTTTCTAGAGCACCTTTTGAGCCTCTCTCCTCCTTGATCTTAGGGATCATTTAGTGAGTGAGGGTTGTGTTAAGTGTGGTTGTGAGTTAAGAGCTAAGTTGTCATTCATCTTGAGAAAGTAGAGAACCTCTCCAAGATCGAGATTCAAGTGTATTCTTTTCTCTTGGAGGTTGAAGGACTCCTAGCGGCTGGCGTCGCTCACGAGGCTCCCAAAGGTTGTGGGGCCGTGAGGAAGTTTGTGAAGGCAGCTCCGCTCAGAAAGGAAGGAACCAAATAGTGGAACCAAGCCTCAAGTGCGACTGAGGGTTTGGGAGGAAAGGGTTGGAAAAGACCCAGGGTTCTTTGGAACCTCCTCAACTTGAGCGACGTCACGATCCCCTCAGGATCCGAACTCAGAATCAAACTATTGTGTTCTCTCTCATCTCTAGGCTGTTTAATCTTATTGATTTTCTTGGTACCTTTTAATATCTAGTGCTAGTTGTTGAACTACTCTTTCTACTTGACTCTTTCAGTTGAGTGCTAATCGGATAATCCGGTAATTACGGAAGTTCCGAAGTTTTCGGAAGTTAGATATTAATTCGGAATATCATTATTCCATTGCATTAAATTGTTTTAATTTTAAATTAGCCTATTCACCCCCTCTAGGCAATCTTCTAACCTTTTCAATTGGTATCGAGCCAAACCTTCTCGAAGAGGCTTAACCAAGCGGAAGGAGCGTGATGGCCAACACCGGGTTGAAGGTTGTCATGACGGACGAGCAAAAGCGGTCAGGAACCGAGATGGAACTCCGGCAAGAGCAAAGAGGAAGCTACCTCTACATCTAGTCGAGGAGCTCAAATTCCTTTTCAATTATGAAAAATTAAATACTTCCTCTTCGCATTAAGTATATCCTTTGTGCCCTCGGCGTGCTCCTTTCTTTGATGGCACGTACTATTCGCTTGGAGGCACAAGATGAAAATGCATTTGATGTCTCTCCATCCTAGTGTTTGGAAAATTGTTTGCACAGTTTAGATATGCTTGGGAAGGCGATATGGAGCTCACGCGAACAAGAGCAAAACATCCATCGCAATGCTCAAGCGCAAGCGTGTTGCTTGGGCGTTGAGTCCCGAGAATTCAACAAAGTGGGCGGCTTGGAAGAAGCCAAAGAGATATGGGACACACTTCAAGTAGCACATGAGGGTACATCAAGTGTAAGAGAATCAAAGATTGAATTGCTAGAAGGCAAGTTGGGAGATTTGTCATGAATGATGATGAGACTCCACAACAAATGTATGATCGCTTGATGATCCTCGTAAACAAGATAAGAGGACTTGGAAAGCAAGGATATGACGGACCACGTTGTGGTGAAGAGGATGTTGAGAGCCTTTGCTCCAAGGAATTCGACTCTCGTGAACACTTATCGAGAGCGAAAAGATTTCAAAACACTCCTAATGATGTGCTAGGGAAGAATTCTATCACATGAGCTTATGGAGGAAGAAGCAAAAGAAGTAAAGAACCTTGCTAAGCAAAGCTCAAGCTCAAGACCAAAGCAAATAGCTTTGAAGGCAAGCAAAAGGAAGAGTCAACATCAAGTGATGAAGAAGAAGAAGAGCGAAGCGAGGAGGAGGACTTGGCATTGTTTGTGAGAAAGTTTAAAAAAATTCCTCAAGTATGACGGTCAAGCAAATACAAGAAAAACTTCAATGACAAGTCAAGGAGAAGAAGAAATGTGAAGAGGGCGTGCTATGAGTGCGGTGAAGTTGGACACTTCATCGCGATTGTCCCAAAGAAGAAGACCTCCTCAAATGAGCAAAAGAAGAGTGAGCCAAGCAAGAAAAATAAAGGCTACAAGAAGAAGTACTGGCGAGCCCATATTGGCGAAGAATGGGATTCAACGACTCAAACTCGACACCGATGATGAAGGAGTCGCCACCAGTGCCGCCATTGAGCCGCTCCTCCCAACAAAATCACTCTTCGGCGACATGAGCGACACCGACAACGACAGCGCCCATTTGTCTCATGGCAAAAGGAGCGGAAGGTAATGACTAAGTCAAAACCTCCAAGTAGTGATAGTGAATTGGATAGCGATGACAATGATGATGATGATGTTCTATTTTGTGATTTAAGCAAAAGCGGCTATTGATAAGATCCATAAACTATTGAAAAGAATAGATAGCCAAGAGGAGACTCTCGAGAAGCAAGAAGAGTTGCTAATTTGTGAAAAGAAGAAAAATCTTGCTCTCGAAGGTTCTCACAAAGAAAAGGAGACAATTGAATTGTTAACCAAAAAGCTTGATTTGGCTAATAATTCAATAACATTACTTAAGGGTTCAAATGAGTCACTTCAAGAGAATGTCATAAGTTTGGAAAACAATCTCCAAGCTCTTGAAGTGCAAATTGAATCTCTTAATGATCTTAATTCTCCAATTGTAAATTCTTCAATGGCTTCTATTCCTTCGCTAGCAATGGTTGCTCGATGCTATAATGTTGATATTAATGCTTGCTCTACTAATTCTCAATTTGTGCAAGTATTAAAAAGCCCAGCAGAGATTAAGTGCCTTGGTTGGAAATGCTGTTGCATGAAAACTTATCAATCCAAGGGCGCCCTATACAAAACCATAAGTGGTCGAGGCAACAAAAACAAAGAAGGGCTAGGATATGATAAGTATGAATGCAAAGGAAATGACCGGGTGGTTGTAAAAGGTAAGGAATGCATCAAGTTTGTCAAAGGAAATGACAAACAACCATTGACCACCACACAAGTCATCAAAAGCCGGAGCAAGAATCAAAGGAGCATCCTCAATGTCATACATCTCATTCCATTCCACTTTGTTTACATATTGAAGAGAAACCACCGTGGTAAAGTGGTTGCTCATTTTGTCGGTGCCCACCACTCTAATGATGTGAGCAAAAGAAGGTGTGGGTACCGAAAGTAATGATTACTAACATGCAAGGACCCAAAAGATTTGGGTACCTAAAAAACAAGACTTGATGTGTTTTAAGTAGGACTATATCTCCAGGTGGATCAAGTTGGGTGCTTGATAGTGGTTGCACAAACCACATGGCGGAGAAAAGAAAATGTTTTCATCTTTTGATGAAAAAGGGTCACAATATGAAAATATTGTGTTTGGTGATAATGGTAAAGGTGAGGTAATGGGATTAGGTAAAATTGCTATTTCTAATGATCATTCAATTTCCAATGTCTTGCTTGTTAAATCATTGAATTACAATTTGTTATCCGATGTAACTTTGCGAGATGGGTTATAATTGTCTTTTCACTAATGTGGATGTGACCGTCTTTAGAAGAGCGATTCCTCAATTGCTTTTAAAGGATATTTGAAGGAGTAAGCTCTACTTGGTTGATTTCAATTCAAATGGCGCTAAACTTCAAACATGCTTAATGGCAAAGTCTAGCATGGGTTGGTTGTGGCATCGGCCAAGCTAGCCCATGTTGGCATGAGAACCTCGACAAGCTTCTAAAAGGCGATCACATCATTGGACTAACAAATGTTGAGTTTGAGAAAAATAGGATTTGTAGCGCTTGTCAAGCGAGGAAAGCAAGTTGGAGGCGCGTCATCCCGAAGAACATCATGGCAGCGACAAAACCATTGGAGCTTCTACACATGGACCTCTTCGGACCCGTTGCTTATATAAGCATCGAGGTAACAAGTATGGCTTAGTTATTGTTGATGATTTTTTCCTTCACGAGGGTATTCTTTTGCAAGAGAAAAGTGAAACTCAAGGGATAATTAAGAAGTTTTTGAGAAGAGCCCAAAATGAATTCGATTTGAAGATCAAGAAGATTCGGGACGATAATGGAAGTGAGTTCAAGAATACTCAAGTTGAAGAATTCCTTGATGAAGAAGGAATAAAACATGAATTCTCGCTCCATATTCTCCTCAACAAAATGGAGTGGTAGAAAGGAAAAATCGGACGTTGATCGAGATGGCAAGGACAATGCTTGATGAATACAAGATTTCCGATCACTTTTTGGGCGGAAGCCGTCAACACCAGCGTGCCATGCCATCAACCGATTGTATCTCCACAAGATCTTGAAGAAGACTGGCATCACGAACTTCTTCACAGGTAACAAAGCAAATGTCTCATATTTTAGAGTTTTCGGTAGTAAATGTTTTCATTCTTAACAAGAAACCCAAGAACTCTAAATTTGCTCCAAAGATCGATGAAGGTTTCTTGCTAGGATATGGATCAAATGCTTACGCCTATCGCGTTTTCAACAAAACGGGTTGTGTTGAAATAGCGAGACGTGACATTTGATGAATCTAACGGCTCTCAAGTAGAGCAAGTTGATTTAAATGTGCTAGAAAATGAGGAAGAGCCAAGCATTGCAATCAAGAGAAGATGGCTATAGGCGAAGTGAGGCCGCAAGAAAAGGAGCATCAAGATAATTCATCTACACAAGTGGAGCCTCCATTCAAATCAAAATCAAGACATTCCTCAAGATAGTTCAAGCAAATTAATGGAGGATGATCAAATTGATGATAATGAGCCAATTCAACGACGTCTCAAATGCCGCATCCAAGAGTGCATCAAAGTGTCCAAAGAGATCACCCCGTCGATAACATTCTCGGTGATATCCAAAAGGGGGTAACTACACGCTCTAGAGTAGCTAATTTTTGTGAATTTTACTCCTTTGTGTCTACTTTGGAACCTTTGAAGGTTGAAGATGCACTAAAAGATCCGTGATGGATAATGGCTATGCATGAAGAGCTTAACAACCGTTAGAAACAAGGTGTGGTCGTTGGTGGAAAGACCAAATCAAAAGCGTGATTGGAACCAAATGGGTCTTCCAGCAAACAAGGCGAGAAGCGGAGTTGTCACAAGAAATAAAGCTCGGTTGGTAGCTCAAGGATTCACTCAAATTGAAGGTTTGGATTTTGGTGAGACTTATGCTCCGTTGCTAGATTAAGTCAATTCGTATATTGGTTGCATTTGCTACTCACCATGATTTCAAGCTTTATCAAATGGGACGTCAAGTGCTTTCCTAAATGGTCAATCGCCCGGGAATTGGTATACGTTGAGTGGCAACCGAATGGAGGATCACAAGAATCCTTCTCATGTCTACAAACTCCATAAGAGCGCTCTACGGGCTCAAGCAAGCACCTAGAGCATGGTATGAATGCCTTAAGGATTTTCTCATTAAAAGGGTTTGAGATTGGTAAAATCGATCCTACTCTCTTCACAAAATTTGTTGATAATGATTTATTTGTGTGCCAAATATATGTCGATGACATTATATTTGGTTCTACTAATAAAAGCTTTTTGTGAGGAATTTAGTAGGATAATGACAAAGAGGTTGAAATGTCAATGATGGGCGATTAAAATTCTTCCTTGGATTTCAAATCAAACAACTCAAGGAAGGTACATTTCTATGCCAAACAAAGTACATCAAAGATATGCTTAAGAAGTTTGACATGGAGAAACGCCAAGCCAATCCATACACCCATGGCTACAAACGGACACCTTGGTTTAAATGAAGAAGGTAATCCGTGGATCAAAAGGTATATCGATCCATGATAGGTTCATTGCTTTATCTTTGTGCATCTAGGCCTGATATTATGCTTAGTGTGTGTATGTGTGCAAGATTTCAAGCCGCTCTAGAGTGCCACCTAGTAGCAAGTAAAAGAATTCTTAGATATTTAGTTCACACACCTAGTTTAGGGCTTTGGTATCCTAAAGGATCAAAATTGATTTGATTGGTTATTAGGATCGATTATGCGGGTTGCAAAGTGGATAGAAAAAGCACTTTGGGACTTGTCAATTTCTAGGTAGATCACTAGTGTCTTGGTCCTCAAAGAAACAAAATTATTAGCTCATCCACCGTGAAGCTGAATACATTACCCTTGAGGAAGTTGTTGTGCACAATTATTATGGATGAGGCAAACCTTAAAGGATTTTGGATTTAACATGGAGAAGGTACCACTCTTATGTGACAATGAGAATGCGATCAAAATAGCCAACAATCTGTTCAACACTCTCGGACCAAGCATATCGATATCAGGCACCACTTCCTTAGAGATCACTCTCTTAAGGGAGACATAGATATTACCTATGTGAGCAGAAACAATCGCCAGATATCTTCACCAAACCTCTAGATGAGAAGCGTTTTTGCGAATTGAGAAGTGAGCTAAACATCCTAGACTATCGAATGTGACTTGACATCTTGCTCGCATATATAGTTACTATTCTTGGTGATTTCAAAATAAAAGGATTGCAAAAATTAGTTATAGCTTTAAAGAGTTGAGTTGTATCTTGCATCTTTAGTCATTCCACAGTGATCATAGCTTTGATCGTTGTTTTGGTCTCGATCACAAGTAGAATATGCTTAGGATCCTTGTCTCAAAGTCTCAATTCCTTCTATAAATCCTGTCTTTTCCTTCTGTGGAAAAATACACGTGTCGGAATATCCAGATCCATCATCGGAATATCCGATCTGTGTTTTTGAACTCTTGAATGTCCGGATATTTTTATCGGAATATCCGAATCTGTTCAACTTTTTGGTTCACGAAACTTGAACTCTTCGGAAAATCCGATATCCTATATCGGACACTCGACTGGAAAATCAAATCGTTGGAACTTAGAACCTCGATTGAGCGTCCGGGAAGTGCGTGTAAGCATGATAAGGCAGTTCGGTTGGCCCCTACCTCATTTCTTTATTCCTTCACTTGGCCTCCAATCGTTCTCTCTCTCCCTCCACCTTTGCACTCTTTCATCACTTGTCGTCTTGAGTCTTCAACTCTTGAGAAACTCCGATCTACCTCAAGGAGGAGAGCCTCACAGTTAGAAGATCTTAATCCTATCAAAACTTCGTTCTTCACCCTCAAGGTAAACCTAGAGCAATCGGTGTCTCTTCGTTTCCGTGAATCTTTTGATCATATCTTTGGTAAACTTGTTGCTCTAGTGTTTCCGCCTAGATCTCAAGTTTTATCAAATTCCTTTGGTTGATTTGGTTGAAATCCTAGTTTTAGGGTTGTAAAATATATATCGGAACTTCCAGAAATTCTCTGTCGGAACTTCCGATGTAAAGTCGAATTTCCGATACTATATCGGAACTTCCGATGTTAATGATACAACACTAAAGCCAGCTCTCTCTCTAGTTTCATCTATCATATCTCGCTACTCTCTTATCGGTGGTGTCGGATGGATCCAAGTCAAGGTGATCAACCTCCTCGGGGTTCGACCAAGGTTACTTTCACTCGCAAAAGAAAAACTCCAGTGGGCGAGAACAAAGCGAGCCAAATGAGGATCTCAACACAGGATTTCAATCGCGAAGTGAACTCTTTGCTTTCGAGGCCGCTCAAGCGGTAAATGTGCCTCGTGGAGCACCGCTGCCCTCTAGAAAAGGCAAGGGAATTGCTTTGGAGCGTGAGGGTCTCGACCAAGAGACATGCCGAGATTGAGACCGCCTTTGAAAGAAACCTAGACTTCAAAGAAAGCCAGTCAACTACAAAGGAAGCGACACAAGTGAGAAAAGCTCGTGAAGAGAATCCAGCGGAATGACAGTTCTCTCTTCGACTCACGTTACTGGACATTCTTTAGCCAGGACTTTTATGTTGAGTCATTTATCCTAGAAAGAATCCGTAATCCAAATGCAATCGTTGATTGGGAGTACATGGCAAAGCGTGACCAGAATGATCTTGTGTTTAATGATGTTATTGCGGCTTGTGAAGAAGCGGCACCAAGAGGATCATGGCTTTTCAACATGATTGGAATGTGGAGATCATAGCTCGATTCATGCCACAATGTATGTCTCCGAGGGATCAGTCTCTACTCTCCATTGGATGACTGAGGGAACTTGGTATGAAACCATATCGTTCGGTTTGCAGTTGCTTGATTTCACGAAGCGGACTCGAGGGGCCGAGAGATCGGATCCACAATGAAGTCTCACTTGGCGCATCAAATCTGAATTTCTTGTATGAGGAGAATGCAGAGTTTGAGCCAGTGACACTAAGGGAATGAAGCCCTTCTTTGCTATCTGAGCAGACTCTTCAGAAGACCTTGGCTCCAAAAAAGAAGGTGATGCTTCTCATGTCTCTCGTACACGAAACCTCTTAAGCGAGAATGCAAGATGGTCGTGAAGGCCCTTTGATGTTTTGATTTCATATGGAATGAGATCGAGACTCATTGGGCGAGAGCCGAAGAAGGCGTGGATATGCTCCATTTATCATGCACTTAATTGAGGAAGTGACAGGCAGCATTTTTGAGTGCGATGGAAAGCATGTGGCACTTCAAGTCGAGGCCAATCAAGGCCCCTTCTCGGCCACCACGAGCTTCCACGGGAGAATTTGCCTCCTCTGCCCCTACTCCTTCGCCCGGCTTCTACTCGGATCTTCTTCACCTATTCTGCGAGCTTTAAAGTCAATATTTGTTCTTTGCAAGAGCAACTCGAGCTTGAAGAAGAATGCCAAGCGACTCAAGGATATTCAAAGGCATCCGAATCTGGAATGCTCGAAGGGCGAGGAAAGTGAAGATGAGATCGAGATCCCTTTGCTCCAGCACCTGATGTGTCGAGTCCGAGGGGACGCGAAGAATGCGGGTCGAGATGGCCGCATCGAGAGAGTCTGATTAGTCTCTCTCTCTCTCTATCCTTTGTGGTGCTTGATGCCAAGGGGAGAGATGACAAATTTATCTATACTGTCTATCCTTGGTTCAAAGTCGTTGAGTCAGTGAACTTGGAACTTAGTTTATGTGTTTGGTTTAAAACTTACGTTGTTGAATGTTATTTTCGTTTTAAACTCTTTCTTGTTTTGCATGGAGATCTTTTCTTTGACTCGATGGTTGTTAATTATCTAAAGCTAACACATTTATCTTGTCAATCTTGTGTTAATCTCCTATGCAAAGATATAGGGGAGCTCTCTCATATTCTTTTCTCTCGAAAAGTGCATTTGTTCTCAAGATCCATTCTAAATGCACATTTTGAGGGGAGTTCCGTCTATATTTATACTCTCAATGCTTTATAAACTTGTCTGAATCATGTTGTCATCAATCACCAAAGGGGAGATTGAAAGTGCATCTAGGCCCCCTAAATTTGTTTTGGGTGATTAATGACAAATGATTAAATAAACTAATGTGTTCAACTAGTTTATGAAAAGGCAAAGGCTTCAAGAAGAGATCGTCTATGCACGTGAAGTGTCCCCTAGTAGCTGAGTAAGAAAAACGGTATTTAAGCTTGAAATTTTAATCTATTGAGTCATAGGAATGCCGTACTATTAAGAGGGATGCATTGAAATTGACTTGGAGATGTTCTCCTCACTCAAGATGAACTTAGGCGAGTCTCTCAAGGGCTAGAAGTGTTCTTTCTCGCTTCGGAATGTAGTTTGTTTTAAGTCCAGGTCGGATGTTCCGAACTTGTATCGGACGTTAGATGTTTGAAGTTCAAGTGGAGTTGTGCTTCAGTCCGATGTGTTCTGTTTGGGTCGGACACTCCGATGTTCTGTTTCGGATGTTCCGATACCTGTTGTGTTTTAGATAGGGAGCTCTCTGTTTGGTTCGGATGTTCCGATATTGAGTATCGGAAGGTCCGATGTGTGCCTTCTTGTGTAAAGGTGCTCTCTGTCTAGTTCGGATTGTCCGAAGTTGCGTCTTCGGAAGTTCCGAAGTGGTTGTTTTCTGTTTGGGAGCCCACTGTTTTCTTCGGATGTTCCGATGTCTTTTTTCGGACGTTCCGATGTGGACTTAGCTTGTTTTTGTTGGGTTCACTCTCTGAGAGTCATCGGATGTTCCGATGTTGTTATCGGACTTTCCGATGCGTGTTGTTATTCGACCGTTGGAAGTTTTCCAAGCCTGGGAGTTTGCACACATCGGATGTTCCGAAGTTTGTATCGGACATTCCGATGTGGGGCTGAGTCAGGGGTAACGGCTAGTTTTGATCCAAAACTATAAATACCCCTCTCTCACTCCTTTTGCCGGTTACACACTTGCTTGGGCTGTTTACTTGAGCTTCTTGAGCACTTTCTAGAGCACACTTTTGAGCACTCTCTCCTCCTTGATCTTAGGGATCATTTAGTGAGTGAGGTTGTGTTAAGTGTGGTTGTGAGTTAAGAGCTAAGTTGTCATTCATCTTGAGAAAGTAGAGAACCTCTCCAAGATCGAGATTCAAGTGTATTCTTTTCTCTTGGAGGTTGAAGGACTCCTAGACGGCTGGGCGTCGCTCACGAGCTCCCAAAGGTTGTGGGGCCGTGAGAAGTTTGTGAAGGCCGGCTCATCGCCTCAGAAAGGGAAGGAACCAAATAGTGGAACCAAGCCTCAAGTGCGGCCAGGGGTTTGGGAGGAAAGGGTTGGAAAAGACCGGGTTCTTTGGAACCTCCTCAAGCGGAGGCGTCTGATCCCCTCAAGGATCAGAACTCCGGGAATCAAACTATTGTGTTCTCTCTCATCTCTAGCTGCCTGTTTAATCTTATTGATTTTCTTCGGTACCTTTTAATATCTAGTGCTAGTTGTTGAACTACTCTTTCTACTTGACTCTTTCAGTTGAGTGCTAATCGGATAATCCGAAGTAATTACGGAAGTTAGAAGTTTTGGAAGTTAGATATTAATTCGGAATATCCACACATTCCATTGCATTAAATTGTTTTAATTTTAAATTAGCCTATTCACCCCCCCTCTAGGCAATCTTCTAACCTTTTCAGCTCCCTTCCTTCTTAACCGAGAGAACCCAAGGCAACCAGCACAACGCTCCTAGTTCTCAGCCAATCGAGAAAACACCACAAAGAGCCAGCCACCACAGCCGAGAGCGAGCAAGAAGAAAACCTCAAGAACTGGAGCCAAAAGGAGTTCCAGCCGGCCAAGAAGGAGGAACCTCCAAGCTGGCGAACACCAAGAAGCCGAGAGCAGGAGGAGAAGCCACAAGCAAGGAGCAACACCAAGAACCAGCCGAACAAGGATCCAGAAGACAAGAGGAAGAACCCATAAGCAAGGAGCATGAAGACATATAGGAGGAGCCCAGAATCGAGCCGGCAACCTCTTCTTCTTCATCTCCGTCAACCGAACCCCTAGATCCAACCATCAGGTGCACAACTATTGTATAGCATTCCTAGTAGTAGAAGCAGTACTACTTACTTGATGGAAGTGCATAAATGGGTAGATCAGGAGGGGAACTAGTGGTCTAGGATTGCACAGTTGAGCACCTTGCCATCTCACTAGAATCCATGCATCCTTGACCTTTTTGCGAATCAAAAGTATGAACAAAGAGTAAAATATGCAAAAATAATGTAGGAAATCTCGAGAGTATAGATCGAGTAGTATCCGTTCTTACCTCGACCAGTAGGGAGAATAAGGCCAGCAGTGGAGGAGGAGGAAGAGAAGTAGAGGGGGAGAGAGAAAGCAGTCGCCTGGGAGAGCTCGGACATGGTGAGGAAAGGCGGTCGGCCCAGGTGGAGAGAAGAGAAGAGGGAGAGGTAGAGAGAGCGGAGAGTAGAGAGAAGAGAAGGGGGAGGAGAGGAACCGGCGGTGCCGAGTGGAGGGGAGCCTGAGGCATCGGCTAGAAGAGAGGCGAGGGGAGGAAAAACCGAGAGCAGGGAGGAGTTGAGCTAGGGGCTTCGGCCAAAGGGGAAAAAGAAAAAGGAGAAGGGAGGAAAAGAAGAAAGGAAAGGAAAGAAGAAAAGAAAAGAGGAGAAAAAGAAAGAAAAAGAAAAAGAGAAGAAAAGGTAGAAAAAATTTGTCTCCCGTGTGATCCGCGTAGGTTAAATCCTAGCATTTGAATCGTAGAAAATTTTTTATTTAATTTCTAAAAGCCGTGTTTAAATAGGAAGCAGGAATATAAATTTTGCAAATTAGTATTGATTGAATTGCTATAATTGTTGCTGCTAAAATATTAAAAATATGGGTCAAGATAGTGGGTTCAGTTAAAAAGGTGCTTCCTGTAGATTTCGAGCACCGTAAGATTGCTATGGGTAAATTACGTAGATTTAATATCTTGTAATTATCAGGTCCAAATCAGAGTCAGTCAGACCACCCACCTCTGTTTTTGAGCGAGGCCGTACCTACAAATACTATTCTAGGCAAGCTTTCTTTTGATCAATTTTCATTAAATGACTTTAAAAATTAATTTCAGTATATTTATCTGTATCATTCATGCATTAAAAACTATATATGTTAATTGATAATCTTAAATTGGAATCGATTGAGCTATGAGTTGGTTAATGGAATTGAGGAGGTGATGATTGTATTTAATTGAGAATGTGATATGTGGATATTGATTCAATGAATTGGCTCATCCAACGAAAGGAGCCGTTGGCGTATAATTATTATTATGGTGGGTAGAGGACACCAATGAGAAGGTTATAGACCTGCGGGGTCCTCTACGTAGGCTATGTATAAGGTTAAACAACTAATACTCAGGCATTGAGCCGTATTTTCAGTATTAACCATAGTGTGTGGAATCGGTCATAAAAGGTTGTCCTATGAAAGTATTGTGATCTTCACATGGTGGATAGGTAGTAACTAGGACGCCAAATATGGGTATGTCGGAAGGCCCAGAGAGACAGCGGTAGATGGGAACCCAACATATGACTGAGGTTATCCATATGGTGCTATATGTGACGCCAAGATAGTATTGCTACCATATGGTGGAGTACAACTGTTAGCTGCGAGTTTGGTGGGATGTCCTTGAGAGGGTCCCCCACTTGAGTAACAGGGTTAGAGATCACAATCACTGGATTAGCGATAAACGTTCCGAAGCCTCTTTTGTGGGGGTTACTATGGGTAAAATGGTACAAACTTGCGCAGGCCTAAAATCATGAATTCATACATGTCTCTTGGATTGGAGGCTACGGAAGCTAAGTCTGCCTCATACACGGGTATTAGTAGTCATTTTCAATTAAAATGTTCAACCTTTAAAGAAAAAAAAAATCAGAAACTTATTTTAATAAAAAATCAGAACTTGAGAGGAAGTGGGCTGGAAGGGAAAAACGAGAGGAAAAAACTCATGTATTTCATTCATTACTAATGCTTACTGAGTACCCTATACTCACTCTTGCTTAAATTCCTCTTTGCGTAGAAGGTGAGCATTATGGATCCACTGATGAGACCTGGAGTAAGGGTGATTCGCAGGACCAGGAGTTATCGACGGATGACTATTACTACTACTACCACCTGAAGGAGTAGGGGCTCTAGGAGACCATCGCCTAGTGTTAGGCGGTCTTTGGGGTAATTAGAGTTACAATATATTTTTGTTGTACTTGGATCTTATGTCAAATTATTGTACTAGATTTGTAGCCTTACGTGGCTTTGAATGTAATATATTTTTCATTCAGTCTCTAATTATTGTTTTATTGCAATACTCTGAACACAGTATAGTAACTGATAAAGTGTCGGACGCGTCTGATATTTTGTTAGCTACTATGCTAGGATTCGTGTAATTAATTCGGTGTAATGACAATCTTATTGTTATTTTTCTGGGCTAATTATGTGGGTCACCACAGGAAACGTGAAATTTCTAGGATATCTCCGGAGCAAGTGCACGACAGAAAGGAATCTGTTTGTGGACTCTCAACCTATAATTCAGATTTATTACCTTTGTAATTTACAGGTCCTTTATCCCGGGCTTAAATGAGCACTGCCAGGTTGTGAGTAATACAAACTGTATAGTTTTTACTGTATAGTCCATCTCAAAGAGAAAAACTTGGATGACAATTTAGATCTTGTGCAAAATTTTGCAGAGATAACTAACTGTTTATGTTCTTCAAAACGTCACGCAATAAGCGGTGCTTCTATGCTTTTCCTTCTAGTACAAGTTGCACAAATCTTGAAGCAAACGAAGGGGTAAGTAATCACTGTCTACCATTCATTCATGCTTTAATAGTTGTGCAACTTTTAAAAGGAAGAGCATAGAAGCACCTCTCATAAAAAAAAAAAAAAAAAAGAGGAACTAGCCAGTGAAGTGCGGATCATGAGGCAGAGGATTATTGAGGTAGAGCGGCAGTGCAGAGCGTGGTGCCTTCCAAGTTCCAACCTTTCGAGCCTTCACCCCTGCCTCCGCCACCGACGGCTGCTTGCTTTGCTTAGCTGCTCTGCTGCCATCGTCCATAGTTGGCAGCCCTGCGTTTTTGAAAGGCCAAGTGCAGATTGCCTCTGTTAATTCCTCGAGTAACTCGATTGCGTCGATTCGATTGGTGTAATCGGCGCACGACTGAAGTTTCTGTAGCGCACGTTGTGAATAGTATCCGAGAGATCTAGGGAAATTCGATCTGAATTGAACCAGTTAAGAGCATCTCCAAGAGAGAACCCTAAAAAAAACCTTAAACTTCAATTTAGGATCTCAACTAATTTGATTTAGGGCTCCAACGAAATATTCACTCCAGCAATTAGGCCCTAAAACCCAACGAAGATAGGGCTAAATCATAGAGTTGCTAAATATAGCTACTCTCCTAGGAGCCCTAAAACAATTTGCTAAATTTTAACAATTTAAGGTCCTTGCTGGAGTTAATCTTTTCTCCAAAAGCCCTATAATTCAAGTTAGGGCCATATTTAAGACCCCTCTTGGGGATGCTCTTAGAGGTTGAGATTCGTGAACATAATCCGATGCATGGAATTGTAGCTGCTTCATGTTCGAAGCTCTGATGTTTCACTATAGACGCCCAAGAAAAAATAGTGACATGGTGTCCTCGTAATATTTTTGCCATCACAGTGGCTCCTGGTAGTCGTCGAATGAACTTGTAGTTGATCACCTGATTGTCTAGCATTCTTAAAATTCTAGGGAAAACAGCTAAATATGGCTTTATAAGGCAACTCGGTTGGTAATTTCTTTCCCTCATGGACATGGTAATATCTGTGTCATGAAAATGCCCTTTGTTAAGTATGCCATTATAATGCTTTTGTATAAGAAGTGAGGAACAGAACGAACATTGGGAAAATTCATCAGGAAGCAGCCCCAGTATCTTGTCGAAGAATGTAGCGAACTAAGAAGAGATGGGACAGAATGCAGCTTCACAAATCACAACTTGCAGTAACATTGCGTCTAAAAAAATGCTAGTAACATTTCCGCCACATTCACAGAATAATGCTGCTCAATATTTTACCATAAAACCAATACAGGCGCATATACACTCCTTTAACAGCTTCCGCTCATTTCCTCTAGGTTATTTTAGCATCTTCTGCATGTTCTTGCCGAAGAACAGCCAACAATGGCCAGTGATACGAAAGAGATCTGTGCATTATGGCATTAAAAGAGAACGATAAATTCCAAGTAACAAGGCTTTATGAATGAATTATTACTCCTGGGTCGATGACCATGCTCCTAAGCAAGAGACCAATGCATATATTTCACCTTCATATAGGAAAAATATATCCGTCATTGTGGTTGAAATGTATTCTGCAGAAGAAAATGTATATGAAAAAATAATGATTGGGATCACCTAAAAAATCTTTTTCGTATCTCATATGATTATTTACTGCATTTCAACTAGATCATGATATGATAACCTGTATCTAGTTAATGAGCAAATTTTTGAGGGCATCAAAGCGACAGATTTTCAAAAAAGAAAGAACGTCTTACAATTTACAAACACATGGTTCTTCTGTGCCTGTCGGACAAAATCTTGCTAACACTAGTCGAATTCTAGAACCACTTTGCCAGGCACCAGCCGTTTCTCCTTGGCCTCGTGAGCTTCTCTTACTCGACTGACGGGAAAAGTCTTCTCCACAGGTATCTGTAATTTCCCAGCTCCAGACAGCTTCTGGATCTCATGGAGTCCTTCAGGATCAGCTCTCATGTATGTCCACCAATACTCTGAAATAAAATCAGACAGAAACATCAGAAGTTCAGAACATATATAGATCAATGCATGAATTAGTAGACAGCTAAATAGCTGCTGTAAAGTAGCATTTATACAAAAACGAAGTGAATCTTGCCGACAGAGCTGAAATTTGTTTACACCAATAGATCAATGCATGAACAGAGATGCACATGCATACAGATGCATATCATAATAATCATGCAAATCCTGGATGTATTTGTAACTCAACAAAAGAAAGTATTTTGTACTTCAGTACTTCTATTCCAGGGTAGACTTAACCGAACGCTGATATAAAAAATTCAAGCAGTTCACAAGCAATCAACAACACTAGTGGCCAACACAGACATCATTCATGTTCAATGTTGGATTCAAAAAAAAAAAAAATGGTAGCTCATTTCTACCAATTGATATGTGTATACACATGCCAATTCAATCACTATCTACTCAAGAATTCAATGCGCTGCTAAATAAAAAACGAATGCATTTCATATTCACTTTACATGTCTGATTTGTTATTGAAGGTTGCTTTAAATGCAATTACCATATGTTGTTTTCTGCAGTTTTGGGGGGAAAAGGCTGAGGTGCTTGGGAGCGAACTCTAGTTAAAAGTTTGGATAGATTTACACGTTGATATACCGAACCATTTGAGACCAGACAGTATTCTTTTCAGCTTTTGCTAAAACAGCTTGTTCTCAGCCAGTTACTGACAATGTTCCCGCTGGCAGCAATCTGTCTATTGATTTGGATTGTTGAACTAGATGATTTATGATCAGTTAGCCTGGTAATCTACAGTAAATTAGATCCCCTCAGCCACAACAAATTTCCCAAAACAAATTATGCAAATATTTCAAAATATACATGGAAATGAAGCTCTTTACCTATTCCATGAGAATAACGATACTGCATCTGTTTCTTTAGTAAAGCAGCAGTAGCAACAGGAAGTCCCACAGCCAACCCATATCTGTCTGCTAGCGCAGCTGCTTCTCCCTAGTCATGTAGAAGGACAATACAATAAAGAAAGAAAGACAAGCACAAGAAAAGCGCAGAAAAATCAAAGATGCAGGTTAATCACCTGAAGAGTCATATAGTGTCCACCTCTCCTCAGAACACTGATGCCGATTCTTTCAGTTTCAGGTACTCCTATAGTATCTAACACGGCATCAAACTTTCCTTTAACTGTTGATTCAGTATCCTGTAAGGTAGACCATAAAACATGAAGATCATGGAGAGAATGGTACTCAAGGCTAGGGAATTTCTTGAAAAGGAAATGCAACATAGATAAGAGAGCTAGCGACTTAATCAGTTCATCCAACTAAAGAAAAGATTTGTGTCCCTGACACAAAGGTCTTAAATGCTTTCTCAGGCATGGTGCCTGGAGAAACTAAGGATTCCAGCATCTTCTGTTATATTTATACAGCAGATCGCATAGATGCAAAGATTTGCACAATAGCTCAAGCCAACATATAATTCTACTGGGCACCAAGAGCATGGCCAGATAAATCTATAAGTACTGATATACTGCATTTCATCTTAATGCAAGGAGAAAAACAGTAGTCACATTAGACCTAAGGAAAACCACATGTGTGCGTGTCAGCGACATCCTGCTAAATTTGCAAGTGTAATATTGCAGATTCGCAGCATCATAACTCATAAGAGAAATAGGAGATTCAGCAAAGAACAATGATACACAAACAGCAAGCAGTTCTTTGCGTTCAGCTTCACAGAGCAAACCAGAGGGAAAAAATATGATTCATAATTCCTTTTTCTCATATGACAGGAAAATGCATGGAGACAAAATGCCGTGTGTTGAGTATCATACTACTATTACATAGCCATTCCCAATTCCCATGATATAACATTCCTATCCTGCTAAGACTAAGAATGATACTTGTATGTTCAGTGCGATATCTAGACAAACCAAGGACATAGTTGCCTATTCTATTGAGGTCAAGATAATGCAAGGGCAAGACACATCACTACATCATTATGTAAATAAAATATAAGGACAAGAGTTCTGACTTCTGAAGGCCTTTTACCTCAGTAGTGTAATCAATAGCTTTTTCAGCACCAGCTGCCAAAACACGCTCAATACTTTGGGCTCCACAGGTAGCAGAAACACCACACCCTGCAGCTACCGCAAGCTGAACAGCAGCTAGCCCAACCGCTCCACCTCCACCAATCACAAGTACTGTCTGTCTAAAATACAAAATAGAATTCGATCGCATCCAATTCAAATGAATGCACAAAAAAAAACTTCAATAGTTTAAAATGTGCCACTTAGATTAGAAATAACATTTCCAATAATGACAAGATTGTGTGAGTGCAGTTGGCCAAACAAATTGGTTTCCAGATCGACCAAAGGCTGCAAAATTGCTGAGTATGCAACCGAAGCCGAAAAAAGGAGTGTAGTGCAGAATACCATAAGATTTTGCAAATATTCCTATAAATTTCTATGAAAATAATCAAACAATTTTATCCATGAGATGAACCAACTTTTGATAGTATTATGCTTCTGTCTGTCTGCTGCACAGGCAAACCATTAGTTGAATAAATATAAGGTCCAAAGCCATTTCAATATAGACCATAAAGCTATCTATTGCATATCTAAATCATGAAGCTAGCTATTAATACCCTGTTAACAATATTCAGTAATTAACAAAACAAAAGTGCATCCAAGCTATAGGAAACAACAACGAAGGCAACATAAGCACTTTGCAATCCACTTATTAAACTGTGGTGTATAACAAGACATACCCTTCAGAAATTCGAGCCGTGCCATGTAAAGCACGCCACGCAGTCAATGCAGCAAACGGGATTGCACTAGCCTCCTGTAATATGACAAAATTCAGCTCTAGGAACTTGTAGTAAGGTGCCTTTTCACAAACAAGTGACATAAACTAAAAACTATGTCTTAAGTCATCAAATTAAGAAAATGAACATTCTTTTGTCCACTACTAAACACTAAAAATGAGCGAACTCTTTTCTGGAACTATCAGATGTACATTCTTTAAATGGATCAAAATATCTTGTATATATTACCAACGAAGAACAGCGTAGGCCCAGTTCAGACTAGATCAAATTATCATACTAAGACTGTTGAATCATCTAGGTTGACAAAATTAAAGTAATCCTTAAGCGAGACTTTTAACGAGATAATAGAATGAAAAGTAGAAATTATTCAATGAATTTCTACCACATGAGTGAGTGTAGATGGTTTGGGAGCGAGCTCATCCTGCGAAAGAATTGCATAATCAGCATATGTCCCTCTCACAGCTGTTGGATGCAATGCCCCAAACACTTCTTGCCCAATAGAAAATGACGACCCAGAAGTCCCTGTAGCTGCAACTTCACCACTGATGTCTCGGCCAAGGATCAGAGGTAGGAGTGGCTCCGAAATGGAACGGCCATAACCAGATCGCATCTAAAAACAAACAAACTTTTACCAAGTAAATAACATTTTGCAACAGAATAATATAATCTGAAAGTGGTTTCATAATTCCAATACTAGAAGAAAACATCTCCAATTCTGTATAGTTAAAATCATCAATCTATCCGATTGTTTCAGTCATCTGCATTTTGCTTAATTCCAAGCTTCTGAAAAGAGTGTAATTTCCGATTGACAAAACACAAAACTTTGTCGTTTGGGGATCATAAATTATAAAACTCAACTGTTTATTGTACTGCTTTCCTTCGTATAGCAGTAAATAATAACCCACCACATTGTCGCAGTAGAAGATACCACTACAAACTAATCACTGACCACTAAATTCCCTACAATCCAATCGGTTCACGTAAAACAGGCGCCCAAGCCAATCCTAATTCCCAACATGTCAGAAGCAAAAAAAGGTGACCATTTCATCAGACAATTCCATTAAATCCCAAGGGAGGGGGGTCCGAAATGGATTGCTCACTCGCAGGTCCAGGGGGTTGATGGAGACGGCGCGCGCGCGCACAAGCACCTCCCCCAGCTTCAGATCGGGCACGGGCACACCCTGCCTCACCTCCAGCACCTCCGGGCCGCCGAACCGCGGCACCACCACGGCGCGGCAGCTCTTCTCCGCCGCCGCCGCCGCCGCGGTGGACGCCGGCCGCGCCATGGCGATCAGCCGGCGAGTCCTCCACCACATCTCCTGCGAGCTCGCACGGGAGCAGCGAGGAGATGTGAACTCCCAAGCACTAAACCCTAATGCCTGCGGCTGCGACCCGCGAGTGCAGGAGGCGACAATGGCGACACCCTTGGGAGACCGGAGGAGGAGATGAGAGAGCGGGACGGTGGGGTCAAGTATATCGAGTTTTGTGACCATGACATGTGGGGACAGGGTGAGCGGGGCTCAGCGTGTGCGAGCCGCCGCTGCCGAGTGCCTAACGGGCGAGGTGGTGGAGATGTGTCCGGCTCTCGGCCAGGAGATGGCGGTGTCGAGGGAAGGGGAGATCTCGCCCGTTGATCTGGCTATCTACGACTCTGGATTCTGGTGATGGTATGATTTGTTGATCGGGTTAGGAATATGCCTTACTTGTCGGCACACTCGACAGCTAATCTTTTCTGTGTTTGGCACCTAGGCCCGCCATGTCTAACCTTCTCAAGGGCATGTCTTGTGGCATTGGTATTGAGTAAGTTTTTTTAATGTTTTCTTTAAGATAATCAGTTTTGATATCGATCTAATCTTCGGAACAAAATTTTCTAGCCCATATTTGCCAGAAGAGCCAAGGAGAGGAGCTTTTGTAGCTTCTCCAAGAGTAGCAGAGGTGACCACTGGTCCCTCTGTTTCAAGTGTAGCTCCTTCTTTGGTTACAAATGTAGCCACACCTTCAAACTTAATGGCGATTGCTCCTAGGGTCACTTCCAGAGTCTCTTTAAGACCGGTTGCTCTAGAATTCCCTCCCACCATTTTCCCCCAAAGTGAAGGATAAGATGTCCTCCATCCTCTTGAAGAATAAAGCTCTCAGCAGCAAGATTCGGGAGCAAAGTAATGCTTATGGCGAGCCCCTTAAGAACTATAATGAAGAAACCAAAGGTATTTTATTTAAGCTTATACTGTAATCAAGTTAACTTTTTTATCTAAAGCATGTCATATATTCTATTCATCTTTTCAGAATTGAAAGAAAATTATGAAGAGTTGCAAAATGCATAGAATGCCAAGACTGAAGAGGCTAATGCATTGGATGCAGAGAAAGTCAAGTATAAGGATGAGTGCTCTATCATTCAAAAGACATGCAAGCATTTGGAACAAAATTTAGTGAAAACTCATAGAGCTAGCCACAATTTCTTGAGTGGGGTACTACTGAAGTTACAAGATATTGCTTCTTGTATGAAGGCTGAAGTGATCAAGCCATCCAGTGACAACCCTTCTACACAAAACCTCATGCAATACCTCAACCTTCAAGTTAGTAAGGTGAAGAAGCACTTCATGCCATGCAACGAACAATGAATGCAAGTCTGTCCCTAGTAGTAGGTCATCTCCTGACTTTGGTTTTGGTCAAGCTTGACCACTTCTATGGAGATTCTATTGATCTACCAAAGATATGCCTACACTATTTTTCAATACAAAGAAGCAGCTAGTGAAGCAGAAGCTAGGGTTGCTCCTGTAGTTGAGCAGATTGTTAGATCCAGGCCATGGCTGCCTTTGAAGCATAAACCAACAACACAAATAGCTTCTTCTTCTCAAGGTCAATCTTCTAGTCAGGCTAAGGCTAAGAGGGATTAGATATACTTGTGATATATTTGAATGATGAAAGTAATAATTTGATGTGGGTGAACTTATGAAAATGAGTGTAAATATTTTGGTTAGAAATATATGCACTTTGCATTCTATTATGCATTTTGTATTCCATTTTCTTGTCTATGTTTTTATACGTATAGATATGCATGTAGTCCCCCACCTGGAACACTTTGTCCAGTGAAGGGAGAAGTGATTTTAGGTGAAAAAAAGGATATATGATCAGTATAACCTTACACTGCAAATGATCTGAACCAGTTTGTATTTGGTAAGATGAGGTCAAGCTGGAGAGGTCTTATGCAGTGAGAACTGATTTACCGAAACAAATCTCATCCAATTGTCATCTTATCAAATGTATACTAGTGACCAAATTACAAGTAAAGAAATTGTGACCACCGAAATCAAAATTTTCATTCTTAATCTCAGGTTTTTTTTGTTGTAAGACAAGAAAATTTAATATCAATAGAATGTATGATTATTATTAGAGAATATAATTATAAGTAAATTCTCGCTGCTATAGAAGTTATGACTACTAGAGGGTTTGAGATAATAAAGATTACGACCACTAGAGAGATTAGGATCATTAGAGAGGTCGTAATACTAGAATGGTCGTGAGCTCTAAGGACATTACAACTACTAAAGAGATTATGACCACTTGAGAGGTTGTAATACTAGTGCGGTCGGGACCACTAGAGTGGTTGTAACACTTAAGAGGTTAAGATCACTAAAGATATACAATAATGAAAGGTGATCGTATAACAATAATTAAACAGAATAACATTTATTATGATAAACAAGATGCTTACACATAAAATTTTCATAGATGTTCAATGTTCCATGTATTAGAAAGAAGTCTACCATCTTCCATAGCTAACTTAACTGATCTAGGTCTTGTAACGGATACTACAATCTATGGGCCTTCCCATTTAGAGGACAACTTATTTAAGTTGGCTTGGTTCTGGATTTACCTTTGGACCAGGTCACCCACCTTGAGTGTTCTTGGATGAATTCTTCGATTGTAGCACCGTATTAACCCTTGTAGATAAGCAACTGATTTAACCAATACACGATCACGCTTTTCTTCCAATAAATTAATATTGTCTTCACGATGTTCCTCTTGGTTTATTTGATCTTCAAGATCCGTTCGTGCTGAACCTAATTGGATTTCATTAAGTAAAATTGCTTTTGCATCGTAAACCAATATGAATGGTGTTTCTCTAGTTGCCTTACTGGACGTAGTGTGTATAGCCCATAAGACTGAATAGAGCTTGTCTATCCAAGCTCCTGAGTGTACCTTAAGGCGATTGAAAACTCTTTTCTTGATGCCTTGCATAATTTGCCCATTAGCTCGTTCTACTGCTCTATTGCTTTGTGGATGAGTAACATAAATAGAATAAATATTGGTCCCAAGATATTCATAGTAGTCTTGAAATAGACCACTTAGGAATTGTGACCCATTATCAGTAATGAGCTTACTAGGCGCTCCAAACCTAGTGATGATATTCTTCATAAAGAATTTTTTTTCTACTGTAGCTATTATACTAACAATGGTTCAGCTTATATCCACTTGATGAATGTATCAATTGTTACAAAGAGAAATTTGTACGCACAAGTTGCTTTTGGAAGTGGTCCTACGATGTCTATGCCCTAAATCGCAAAAGGCTGTGATAAAGGTATAGTCTGTATGTAACAACCCAAAAATTTGAGAAAAAAAATATAAAATTTAATGCAGAATTGTTAAATTGAAATTGAATTTTTATCATTTATGAATTTTCTCTGGATTTTTGGTAGTAAAGAAATGTTTTTATTTGTCTTTGTTGCTTTCGATATTTTAAAATCCAAAAACCAAATAAGTGAAAAATCTAGAGAAAATATAATTAAATCATAAAGGACCCTTAAAGAACCTCCGTAAAATTTCAAGAATTTTTAAAACCATTTAGTGCTTCTGAAAAAAATCAAAAACAAAAAGTTTAATTAGGACAGTGCCATTGTTGGAATTTTTATAAATTCTAGGGTTGTGTACTTACTCTAAAATTTTTATAAACCATTAGAACCTCCTCAAGACCACTCACAAAAATTTTCAAAAATTTTCAAGTTGGTTTGCTAGCTCAACTAATCGAGAGTTATTCTCGACCGACAATCAAAAATTCAAAACCATTTCTTTTTCTCTCTCCCGGATGGGTGGGCCCACCTTGTAGTGACTCATTACATAGGGACCACATGACAGTCTCCTTAACCTCTTCCCCCAGGCCGCTTTCCCTCTGTCCCTAGCCCCCTCTTTCTTCTGGCCCGCTTGCTAGAGGCCACAATGCGTGGACGCGCTCTACGCGCTTGAGCGCATGCCCCGCTTGCCTTGTGCTGGCCTCGCACTATGCCATGCGCACAAACACCCATGCATGTGCCCGGCCATAGCTCCATGCCCTCCACCCGCCATGTCGCGCTCTGCCACGGCGTTGCGCCATGCCTCCATTCCCTATCATGGCAGGTTGCCCCGACCCCCGCACGCAACCTCACTCACCGACCACGCGTTCGTTCCGTGTTGTGTGCACGTCAACACCACTGCCCACATAGCTCCTAGCCCTAGCTCCCAACATGCACCATCCCGTGCATCTCCCCTGCCGCGGCATTATCACGCCTGTGTGAGTCGTGCGCACCCTATCGCGCAGTGCTACGCAGTGATTGTGTTGACGGGCCACAGCACTGGTTTCATGCGCCCCTGCTCCACGTGCAACATTTGTCCCGACTGGCAACCCCTCACTCATAGGACCGCCGCCGCCCCTCCATGACATCGTCGATGCTTTGCGTGCATATGCACAATTTATGCGGTGATGTGCCCTGGCAGTGTAGACGAACCCATCATCTTTCGCCCTCTGCTAGCCTATAAAGGCCATCTAACCCCCCCAAACCCACACACCTCCTCCACTACCCCCATTGCTTCACTCCCTCTGATGCCAATTACTAAAGCCCCTTCGCACCCAATTACGAACAATCGAAGGCAAAACTTGGTCGATTCTTCAATTAAAGCCGCCTAGAGCTATGTTGTGTTTCCCTAACGTCGTTGCCATACTCTTTTGAAGCTCCCCACCGCTGTTGCGCCCTCTCCTCGGCCGTCTTATGCTGCCACCACTCGTGCACATCGCTGGCTCACCCCCAAGTTCACTCTTCCGCAACCAAGCCACTCCCCAGCTTCCTAGTGTCTCCCCCTTTCTACATGCGCTGTTGGGATTTTTAATAGCCGAGCCGGTTCAAATGCTTATAACTTTTGCATTTCAACCCCAAATTCAATTAAACAAGTTTCTAAATTCATATAAAATCATGTAGTTTTAGAATATACACAAATATTTCAAATTTGTTCTTTGTACAAAATTTAAATTGAATTTCAAATTCAAGTAAAGACCAAGAATATGCTCCATATAGAATTTTTGTAAACTGACTCTAAATTTGATGAAAAAAATTTATATATTCTCCTGAGACCATAAGTAATCCATTTATGCAAAAAATATTTAGATTTTGACCTAGTTTGAATTAAATTCATAATGCATTCAAAATTCAAATATTTGTATCTATTACAAATAAAATAATTAAGTTTAGCCTCTATTTGTATATTAGTTAATTATGTGATGAATCCTTCCAATTTAAATTTTAAATAACCATGGCTTTTGCAATTAACCACTAAAATTTGTGAAACCAGAGCCTAAACCTTTATAAAATCTTGTGCAATCTTTTATGTGACAATAGTTGATATTAAGCTTCTTATGAATTAAACTTCTAATAAAAAATGACTAGTAGCACGCTTGAAGCTTAAAATCCATGACTAATGCAATTGAGCTCTAAAAATCATGAAATCAACTCCCTAAACTTTATAAAATTATGTGCCACTGTCTCTGTAAGAATGAATGAACCTAATCTATGTTCACTCTTAGTTTCATTAGAGATGATTCTTTTCTTAAAATCAATAACAAAAAATGTTTATAACTTGAGTAAAGGAACTTTAAAAATTGTGAAGATAATTTTTAAACCCTTGCAAATCGAGAGTTTTTCGCCCTTCCAGAGAAGTGGAGTATTTACTTAAGTTGTGAAACGACTAAGGGAAGTTTGCGAGCAGTACACATACCTTCTAGGCAATCTTCTTTGTTAAAAGTTAGTGTGGTCCTCGACCACTTGGGATAAATTGGTCAATCGGGGGAGGTCATAACACTGTTGATCTCTCTCTCCATGTCAACTTGTATTGTCACTTTGATGAATAAGCATTAGAACCTCCAAATATCACATTAGCGTGGTTGTCGGGCTTCTAGTACGGCATTTCTTGATCTTTGCTAATGTTTTGGGCCAGTGGTGGTCCGTTATCTTTAGGTGGAGCAGGCATTGGACCCAAACCTGCATACAAATCATCTATTTTTTCTGTCATGTGCGACAGTTCTGCAAACCGTGGCTGGGAGTTTTATGTAAAGGACACCATCATCGCCCATAGCCTCCGGCTGAATTTTAGTTAGTAACAACATGGTTGTTTACATGACTACTTGATTTTTGTAATCTCATGGACTTCCTTTGTGATAGAGTTGTAAGATCGAGGATGAGCCTAAAGGGGGATGAATAGGCTTTTTTGAAAAATAAAAGAGATAAAATCAGGATTACTGAAACTAAGACAGAAAACACAGTAGTTATATTTAACAGAAATAAAGCTACTTAACAGTACCAAGGCAAAACAGTTCACTACTGAAAAGAAGGAAAATAACAAGCAAAGAGCAGTTAAAAATAAGTACTGAAAAACAAAGTCAGAGGAGACAATGATTTTTCACCGAGGTTCAGAGATAACACTCCTACGTCCCCGTTAGAGTACTTCACCAGAAGTATTGTTCCACCAATAGCTAATCTCAATAGCTTTGGTATCCACTGGGGTAACTCTTTCACCACTTTGGTGAGGTGAGTTCCAAACCTCTCACAATCAGTGGTGGCCTTCCACAAGTACTTTGGACAGGTCGCACCAAAACTTTACAAGCTGTGTAAGAACACAATGTACCAAGAGCAAAAGACTAAGCACAGGATTAATCTCTTGGTTCTCAAGCTCACAACTGTCTAGACTATGCTTGGAGCAAAAATCACTTCCAAATTTTGATTGAACGGTGAATTTTTAGTCTCTTTGAATGCTTTTTGGTTTCAAGAGTGCTAGATGTCAAAGAGATGTAAAAGTCCTATTTTGGAATGCCCTGGAACGGCTTATATAGTGAAAAAGGAATATAGCCGTTACTTGGCAAAAATACTAGCCGTTTGACAATGTCAGAAAGACAAGACAGGAAAAACAATTGTTCCACAGACTAGTTTTCAAAAACTTCAAAACAAGTTTACACACACCAGACCAATTTGATCAAAAGTCCCATTTGCACCGGACCAAAAAACTTGGTCCGGCGTACACATGCTTTGGACAAAAATCGGTTCGTCATGAAACTAATCAAAACCACATTTGCGCCGGACCGGAATAATTGGTCCGTCGTAGAAGAAAGAAGTTATAGTTTTGGTCCGTGGTGGAACTTGGAAGGAACAGAGGATTCCAGTAAGTTTTCAGTTTGCGCCGGACCAAAAAACTTGGTCCGTCGTGCACTAAGCAACTATGGTTCGACGTGAACGGCACACGTTCAGTTTGATTTTCAATAGACTTGTTCATTGCGCCGGACCGAAAAACTTGGTCCGGCGTAAACAGTGTGCGCTCGATATGAATTTAGAAACGAAGTCTTTTATGCCAGACTAAGAAAAGTTTTGGTCCGAAGTGAAAGGATTTTTGCTAAAAAGGAGTGAAATACTGAAATCCTTTTGAGGTAGAGATTAAATGATCAAAGATTTAGCTTATAAACCAAGGTACTTACTTATGCAAACCTAACTATAAAACTTTGAACAGCTCTCAATTTAAAACTTAGAAGTAAAAGTCCTTAGCCTTTGTCTTTAGCTGAAGAAGGCCTTCAATTATCTTGAACATCATCACCAAAACCCACATAATGCATCACAAAGAAAATTGGGGGGCTTAGATGCTTTCAAGAGTGGCTGTTGATCTACAGCTACAACCTCTCTTGTAGATACCTTGGACTTTCCATTTTTCTTAACCTTACCTTTAATGCGCTGGAAGCTATCGGACCCTTTGTGGTGGGGCAGTCCCTTCATCCACCATTTTATTCCACTTTACTGCCTCATGGGCATTAGATTACCGATCCGCCATGTCGAATAATTTTGACACGTTATGTAGCGAGTTGATATTCAGATTCTTAGTGAAGCGTCGATATCATACTACCTATTTGAAAGTGTGAATCATGGAATCATCAGCAATATTAGGAATAGTGTTGTAGACCTCTATAAATCGCTTACCAAATCGGCACAAATTTTCTTCAAAGGTTTGTCGGAGTTGATGTAGGCCATCCTCCTTCCCTGGATTTGTGTAATAACTTTTGAAATTATTTTGAATTGTGCCATACAGTATTTCCCAATCATAGATTTAGCCTTCAGGCTGGTTAAATAACCATGTTCGAGCTGATCTTGTAATAACAATAGATAAATAATTGGCCATTGCGTTGTCATCGCCACTCTCAGCCAGGATGGCAATAATGTAAATTTAGAGGAATTATGATGGATTTTGAGTTCCATCAAAGCTCTCTAAATTTCCTGGTTCTAACTTTTTTGTCCAGTTGGCCTCCCTAAGATCAGGGCAAAAAAGCTTTGCTGCCTGTGTAAGGCCCTACACGTGTTCATGTATTAAGCTAAAAATTATGATCAATGAATGATCTCTGACACCTATAATGACCTGGTGAGCAAATATCATAAAGCGATTTTGAACTTCTTTTGTCGTGTCTTCCAGCTGTTGCGCAGTACAGCACAAAATAGCCATTCCTTGCGCTGGCTCCATTCCTTTAGGAGGATGAGCAAGTGCACTTGCAAGAATGCGAACACGCTATGCAGGGGAGTCCTGCGCAGAAATTGCTGAGATATTAAAGTCTCTTAATGCTTGCCGTGATGCTGGGGGCGGTGTCCAAAACAATTGTTGAGCGGCCCTCCAGGACGTGCCCGGGTCACCAGTGAAGAAAGATTGTCGAGTCCACAGAATGCGCACCTGTGTAGAGTTACTTATCTTGGCATCTTATTGGGCCTATTCTTTCTATTCTTGCCTCTCCTATTCCTCCAATTATTGCCAGTGTTGGCGTTCTTGTTCTTCTTGCCTTTTCTGTGTCAGCCGTTGTTCATTGGACTTGGGATTTCCGATGACTGGAGGTTGAACATTACCGATGGCGATGATTTGGCGATCGCAAAAGTAGGCAGAAGGGGTGAACATCCCATCATCGGAGGGTGAAGGGGTACTCACTGGAAGATCTTCTGAAGATGCATCTACCAAAACGTCATCATCGGTGAGGTGTCAGGACCTGAATGTGCAAATTCGGACCCTCTGTGTATTCAACACTAGTCCAAGATCACACTAATGCACACAGTCTCAACATAGATAAAATATCACAATTATACACAACGGATATAACATAAAGTACTTCATCTGTTAATATAACCTATTTTAAATGACCTTATGGTCAACTTACAATAATATACCACGTATGGCATAGACTAAGAAATAAAAGAAAATGCAACAGAAAAGAAGATTCGTAGTAACCCATCAACTTGCCATAGGTAACTAACAATGTTTGCACCCTAAATGACTCCTCTCCAATTGGTGTTTGGATTGTTGCAAGGGGTGAGTACATAAAGCACTCAACAAGTTATGCACAGAATGCAAGTTTATTATATTACATGCATGGCTTATTCTAAATGAATGACTGGATTGGCTATTTTGCAATAAAGCAGCATTTACAAATGAATAGCATAAATAGATTGAAAAGCAGTGAAACAAATAATAACAAAAATAAAAAATTTTAGTTATTTCACAAGCAAACCATCTCACAACCTTAACTCAATTTCCATATTTCCATAGGCGCACTGCCTCCATTCCTAAGTCAATTTTATCAAAATATAATCCTTGATTGTAATCCCTGAGCATTGTCTAATACTGCGGATATGGCTATTCGAATAGGTTTGACAAACTTTGCAGAGGTTATACACTTTATCTACAAGATATGATTATCTCTTGTTGCCAAGCTAATAACATACTTCCATTGGTGTGCGGCAGAGAGATCACGAATTCCTCCTCGGACGCTCCAAGCACTTCGACATCTACGCATATGAAGAAAGAATACTAAATAAATACCAAAACAAAAAGGAAATAAACTCTAAAAATCAAATCAAATTCACCATTAAATAGATCTTGATTTTACAAATCTTTAGGCTCTGGAATCACCTCAATCGGAGTTCGTATGAGCAAGAACGAGCTATCTAAAGTTTGAAAATAAAATAAAAAGAATAAAACGTATTAATTGAATTGTTTTCATAATCGAATAAGGCTTTTATGATGTCACTGATGGCATCATCCTTGAATTTCTTTTTGGCCGAATTAATTCTCTAAAGAAAACTATTTATGATGTCACTACTGACCTCATAACTACGATTTACTGAATTAAAAGAAAATCTAAACTACTAATTACACTGATAAGTGGGACCACAGGTCCACGGACCCGGTCCACCACACAGTGGATGGTCTAGCATGGAACTGACTCACGACACCTGGGTTCCTGTGCATGACATCATCGATGATGCATGCGGATGATGTCATCGTGTGTGCGCGGTGCGATCTAGACACGACACTTGGCACACATCGGACGGCCTATACACTTGATAGGAAGCTAAGAGCAATGATGAAGACTAGCGGTGCGGAATGGCAAGGTCTCACCGGTGAGGAGGAAGATGACCACTAGGGCGGCGCTCAGGCAACGATTTGACATTGGGACTTGACAGAATCTGGAGCGGCTAGTCGCGGAGACCTCAGATCCGTGCTCAATCACGGTGGAAGAGGCCTGACGACAGTGCTAGCTCCTAAAACCCAATGGTGGTGCCATATTCTACTCCGACAAGCTCACAAACGCCAATGAAAGAACGTCGGACGGATTTACGCAGGTGGCTAGATGCGCAAAAGCTCAACGAACCTTGGGTGGGGGTCATTGCGGATTTAAATGGCCTCGGCTTCCATGTAGAAGCTAGAGAGCCGAAGCGATGTGGTGGAGAACTTTGAACCAGTAACTACAATGGACTCCTAGGGACGAAGGATCTGAGGTATACACGTGGACGATCAACAATCACGATGCGCAGCCACGCGGAACAATCCGAGCCACACCCGGAATCCAACAGTTGTGATGCACTACGACTCCAATTCGGATCTGATTTAATCTCGGTCACACAATGCGACTTGATCCAATGGCTACAACTCTCTCTACGGTTTCCAAGCCGATACAGTCAGCCCCACTGTTCGATCGAAACCAACGGCCAAGATCTCATGTTAACGGAAAAATGAGCCAAGCGGTCAGAATGGCTATGGGCTGGGGTAACTTCCAAACAAATGGGCTGGGTTGACCATGGGTTTTGGCCCGCTAGGGTTTAACTCCTTTTCTGACATTTTCCAATTAGAATAATTTTGATAATTAAAATAATTCAATCGTGGTAGTAAAAATATCAGGAGAATTCTATAAAAATTCTCAAAAATACTTTGAGACATTTGGAACCCAAATAAAATAGTTTCAACAAAACTTCATTTAAAATTTCTCAATAATTTAATACTTTTAACAAAAGTCTTAATTCAAATAAATTCCAGAAAATTCTCAAAAATTCAAATGGCATAGTTAATTCAAGAAAAGTAGAAATTGGGGTGTTACATGTGGTTAGCGATATCATCATAATACATTATTCTTTGGAGGCCATCCGAATCTATCGTTTGAGAGGAGATAGCTTTGGGAAAATACTCGTCCAATGGAGGGCCAATGGACACCAATTCTATTCTAGCCGAAAATGGGCCATTAGATGTGGTGTCGATTGACGTACTCGTTCACTCAGCATGTTCTTCGAGGGTGCAAAGTGTCTCATCTTCGACGACGACGAAGTCCTCTTGCATGAGATCTTCGTAGTTGACGGCATCAAAGGAAATCTCTTTGTTGAGGGCGCAGGAAGTCAGATCCATAGATGCAGGCCCGGAAACATTACCTTAGCTTTTTTGCCAAGGAATTTGTTGATAAAATCCCACAGGCGGTCCCAACTTTCGATGATTGGGACTTTCGTCCGCAAACCAGACACTAAGAAAAATATAAGTAGGGAATAATCTTTATTTCCTGGCTTGCTATAGTGGAACAAAGTTTTTGCAAGGGGAGGTTGACATACAGACTATGCTAAACTCCAATCCTATTTATCTATAACTATCTTATCTCAATCTTCTACACTTCTTTTTTAAATGGCGCGCATGCCATAACAATTTATAGTTATCAAATGGTGGGAATTGTAGGATCAAGGATAACCGACTAGAAGGGGGTGAATGGGAGGCTTTAAAATTCTTTGCTCTAATTGCAATAATCTAAATAAGTAAAACTAGAATTGAGTATTTTAAAAAATAAGGCCTAAAAGCTCTAAATTTTGCTAAGTGCACCAATAACCTAAGTCTAAGAAAATTATACAATCCAAGAACAAAGATCAAGCACTAAGTATATTAGAAAAGTGAATTACACAAGTAAATAAGAGGAAGCAAACCATAAGAGAGATTGACACCAAGAATTTATCCTGTGGTCTCGGAGACTTGCTGATCTCTCCTAATCCACATTGAGGTAAGCTTGACCAACTCAAGCAGGCTCCTTACACATATTGAGCCTTCCTCGATCACTCGTGGTAGCTCTTCCTGCTCCTGGTAGGCAAGCTCCTTGGCTTCACAAACAACCGGGCCTTCTCACAAACTCCTTTGAGAAGATCACTAGTTCCACACCTCCAAGCCATCTAGAAAGTGGCAACCTCCAAGATAATGCAGTAATGACGCTTTCTTGAGGTTGAATCAAGTGTCAAATTGGCTCAATCAATGAAAATCACACTTGAATGCTCCTAACTCTATCAAAGAGTGAATTTAATGCTCAAGAGAGAAATGATACTAGCTAGAGCTCAAATGTATTCAATGAGTGTCTAAGAAGCTCTATGAATGCAGGTGTGGGGGTAGCCCCACCAACAAATTCAACCGTTGGAGAGAAATCCCTAAAAAATTCAGCATTTGTGGTACTACCAGCGTGCAAAGCCCGGTAGTATCGCTCTATGCCCAATGGTCGAGTCAGAGCATTAAATGCGGTAGTTAATAGCCGTTACAAGAAATCCGGTACTACTGCCATGCAATGTGTGATAGTACCGACTTTTGAAGTGCGATCGGCTAAAAAATGGAACCTCTCTGTAAAATGAGTGCCAGTACTTTATTTATGGTAATACCGAGTTTCGGTAGTACCACTATTTTCATTGCGATAGTACCGACCTTTAAAACAGAGTAAAACCGCCCAAAACACCCCTTTCTATAAAATAACGACCACTCGAACTTAGCGATACTACCGACCTTCGGTAGTATCGCTCTTTGTACTGCGGTAGTTCCGGCCACAGAAAGTTCGCAAAAATGAGTGCTTCTGTTTAAAAACTACCGCCCATATGCTTAGTGCTACTGCCAAGCAGTAGTACCACATTTTGCACTACAGTACGTACTTCCGACACAAAGAGACAAAGATAGAACCAGAAAAGTCACTCTCTGGAAAATACATACCGTCGTATAAACCCGGTACTACCACGTTTTGTACTGCGGTACTACCGAAAATGCTGAGAATGCAAAACCCCTTTTAAACCTAATGCCAAGTGCAACCGAGTATGATTTTTAAAAGGATTTTGAACCAATTTAAACTTGATCAACATCAAACTACTAGCCATTACTCCCTCTTGATAGTATGGCATCTATTCTAGTAAACCAATCTTTTTCTTCCATCTCCAAGACTGGTAAAAATATAAAAGGGTCATAACTACTCCTGTACCTGACTTCAAGCTCTAGATCTTCTTTTCTTGACCCCTTTAGTTCACAATGTCTTTCCTTTTTTATATGCCGTGATGTGGACCAACCTATTCTCACAAACTCAAAAGAAAATCGTTAGTCCTTTAACATGATTGTCATTAATAATCAAAACTAAACAAAATTAGGGGCCTATATGCTTCAAGAGTTCTTATCTAACTTCCACCACTTCACTTCCTTAACTGTCGTACTTCATTGTGAACCATCATGTTTCTTAATTCCGTACGACGCCTTCAGTTGTTGGTAATTGCCTCCATGTGGGTTTCGAATTACTGCACATGGATAACTTCTTATTGAACTTCTTCTGTGATGTCTTAGGAAGAGATTGGGTTTTTTTAGCATATAGGACCACTTAGTAAGTGAGAGGTTTAAGACCAATAATTAAAAGGTGGTCTGAGATCTTAGAGTGGTAGTGGAGCCATTGAATGGTCGTCACAATCTTAAGTGGTCGTGACCCCTAGAGTGGTCGTCATGGCCTCAAGTGGTCGTGGCCTAAGGAGGTCATAACCAAGGGAGGTTACAACTTAGGGAGGTCACAACCTAGGGAGGTCGTGACCTAAATAATGGTCATGGCCTAAGGAGGTCATAACCAAGATATCCAATGTGGGACCCTTTTATATTTTACTAGTAATGGGTTGTTTGGTTGCCTTCTCAACTCAGCCAGGCTGTATGAGTGGAGCCAGGCTGAGTGGATGCAAGGAGATGCTGTTTGGTTGATTGTATGAGCTGATGCATGCTGAGAAGAGATGTTGTTTGGTTGATTGTATGAGTTGGTGCAGGCTGAGAAAATTCAAATTAGTGAAAAATAAAAAATTATTTTTAAAAAATTTATATAACAAGTGTGGTCTAGTTTTGTTCGAAAAAATGTCAAGAACGCATAGCTGAAATCGGTTCGGTGATCAGAAATTGTAATCAAAAGATATTACAAAAAATAGATGGAAAATATATTGCATGTTTGATGATGTCATCATGCATGCATTACCAGTGAGAGGCAATCGCATGGAGCGAGCCTGGCTCCCAGGATACGGCCGATTCTGGCGTTTCCCACGGGCCAGGCTGCAGGGGCTGTGTTGCATGTGCAGAGTCAGGTTAGGATGTCCATGCAAGCAACCAAACAGCACTATCTTGCATCCACAGAGCTAAATCTCTACAGATACAGGTAACCAAACAGCCCATAAATGATCCTCATCAAATCTGAAGTCAAAATTTCCTAACATGATTCTCTAGTCATCCTGAAATCTCGGGATCTAGATTCTTTTAAGGGGGGTTTGTAACATCCCAATTATTGAATCTTCGAATCAGTTTTAAGTATTTTGTCCTTTTCAAAGGCCCTGTTTGGCAGAACTCCAGATCCCAGCTCCACCTCATAGCTGAAACTTGTAGACTAAAATAAAGTGACTTAAGTTTATAATTTTATTCTAAAATGTAAACAAGATGACCCACCTAAACACTCTTAATATATCCACAACTCCAGCTCCACGAATTTGATGAAGCTAGGAATACCCAGCTCCACCAACTCCAAGAATTTGGTGGAGCTGGAGCTTTGCCAAACACCGCCAAAGTCATAATTTTATTGCTAATTAAAGCTTAATTTGAAATTTTCCAATTCAAAATGGATTTAATATGATTAATGTTCTAATGAAAAATTATTTAAATTATTTTATTTGAGTTATTTTTTCTCTAAAGTATTACATAGTTTTTTTGGGAGTTTTCCAAGTCTATTTGTTATTTATTTGTAGTCTATTCGTGTTTTTATGTGTTTTCTAAAATGGAAAAGTATATAAAAATCTTGAAAAAGCTTTTGGGCTGAAACCAGCCAATTCAACCCAAAGCCCTATGGCCCAGCCAACTCATCGCTGTAGCCCAATCAAGCTTGCTACGTCTTCTAGCTGCATCCATTTGAGTCATTGACAAGTGAAGCCCACCTATCAGACTCATTGTCTTCATGTACGATCTCGACATAGTGCCTGAGCTGTGTTTGCTATGGGCAAGGTCACCATTCTAAGTGCAAAGCAGACACTGGATTAATCGCCCTGAACCCCCATCGTTTAGTTAGAATCTAAGAATCTTCATGTGCGCTGCGGTGGAAGAAGATCACTCAATTTGCCGTCGGTGAGCCCCTGGACCCTTGGACTGCACCATTCGCTTCCTTGTCTCGTGTTCTACCCGATGCTCTCATCCTCTTAGCGGAAGCATGATTGGAGGTCACCGTCGCTGTTGAAGCCGCATCGCCACCTTTTCCATGGTTGCTATCGCGTCACCGGAATTGCCTCCTCGAGATATTTCTGTTGGCACCAATAAGAGGTCGCTGGAGCCACTGTAGCTCATTGTCGACGACCATAGGTCCTCGTGCAGCCGTGCTGATGTAGCACCAACATGGGGCTGACGTGGCGTGCCATGTTATGCTAACGTCGATGCTACGCGGTGGTAGGCGAGCGTGAACGACTTAGGCGGAGATGACTGGATCCGGTCTTCTTCCTCGGCTCTAGAGTTGGTGGCGGTTGGTAGTAAGTTTTCTCTCTCCCTTGATGCTCGCCTCAGCCATCCCCGACGCCTTGGCCGTAAGGTGGACACCATAGGCATGTCCAGCAAGGTGAGGCCGTGGTGAACCCCCCTTGACCACCTTACCACTTAAGCGACACTTCCATGTAGTATACTATGTTTTGTACTATCTTTTAGGTTTTCTTGATCTGCTGACTCATTGAATTTCTTATTTTTCCATATCGAGAGGTTTCAATAAACTTTTTCTTGGTGCTAAATAAATTTGGGAAGCAAGAGATATTTTTTTCAACTTTCAAAAAGACTATTTAACACCCTCAACTATAAAATCGGGTATTTAGCATCCCAAACTTATAAAACCGGGTCAATTTACACCTTAAGCAGGTTTTGAAGAGTAGTTTTTGCTGATAGGGGTGGTGATTTTTGTGGTTTTTGCTATGTTACAGCTATGTCATCGATTTTTGCTGATGTAGATCCAAATGAGAGAATGAATGATGATGAGAAAAAGAAAGATAATATATATATAGAGAGAGAAGGATGCTAATATTCACAACATCCTGGGAGGGAGAGATGCGCGTACCACGTTCGAATCTGGATGTCATTTGAAACAACATCTATGTCGTGGTTCGCATCAAAGTAGTGGTGCAATTTGCCTTGACCAAATTGCGACAAAAACCTAAAATCACTGGCATAAATTGATCGTTGGTGTGTGACCTATCACCGCCATCTTTGGCTCGTCATCCCTGCATTGCTTTCTGCACAATCGTTGCATTTTTATTTCCTATCATGTGAATTTCACGTCTATTTAGCAGAATGGTAGACCGAAAACGACAAGTCCGCTGTACGAGACTATTATTGGATGACACTTTCAACTTTGACTAGTCATCTTGTCGATTCCTACCCAGTGGCGGATCCAGGATAAAAATTTAGGGGGTGATAAACCGTTAAGGTTTGTTTACCTTTTTTCCCTATGTTCTATCTTTTCCTTCTCTTTCTACCTCTAACACTAATTTTTTTAGCTTCCATAGCACGGTGACGCCCCACGGTGGGCTGGGAGGGCTAGGGAGTACCCATGGTTTTGTCGGGAGTAGGGTGTGCCCTAACCCTTCTTGACCCTCTGGTCAGCCCACCCCTATTCCTAACTAATCCACAAGAGGGCAAGGCCAACTCACCTAGCACGACCCTAGGCCCAACCTTGCCTCACCCCACCCACCTATAAAATCATCGCTTATCTAGCCTCTTGTACCTCTTTTTTTTTTGCAAATCTAACTCTCTCGTGCGTGCATTTGCAAATTTAGCCCCCTCTCTCCACTGCAGAAGGTGCAACAGGCGACATGTGTCCTCTGCCACACCTGAGGAGCGTGGAAACCGGCAGGTGCCGCGACAGAGCAGGCAAGCACGGTAGTGTGTGTGCACATACGAGTGGAGTAGGGGTAGTTGGGCGAGTAGCCTAGTGGGTGGCTAGGCAAGCAGTGAGTAGTAGGTGGGGTAGCATGCGTGTGGGGGCATGTGCATGCATACGTGAGGCCTCCTGCCTTGCCCAAGTAGAGCGGAAGAAGTTCTGTCGAACCTGGATAGCACGGAAAGAGCTCTGCCTCGGTGGGCCATGCCCCGCTCCCTCGGTTGGTTGAGCTCCCAATGAGTGGGTGGCCTTCCGCGCTCCCCGAATGTGGCAAGGTATAGGTGTTGCCTGCTGCACCTTCTACGGAGGGGGAGGGGGCCAAATTTACAAATACATGCATGAGAGGGCTAGATTTGAAAAAAAATTACAAGCCTCTGGATAAAGAATGATTTCCTCACCCAGCTCCCTTTTGCCACGGCAATCGCTTATCCCAAGCCGACCCACCCAACAAAGTCTCAGCGAGAAATAACTCTTCCAAAAGGTTCACCCGGCGTCCAACGGCGTCCACCCGACATGGTTCTGGAGTGTGGGGTCAGCGTTAGTGGCGGCAAGTGCGGAGGTGATGGAGGGGAGCTTAAGCCACACGACGAGGTGGAGCATGATGTCCCCCTAGGCACATCACGTCTATCGAGTGTCACAAAGATGGATACCGTGAGGCAGGCCTTGAGTCTGGCGTCGATGGTGTAGAGGATCCACGATGGGTTGACGAGTGATGGGAGGTTGGCGAGGATGGCCACCAGTCCAGCGGCATTATGCAGCGCGACATAATGGTGTGTCGGGCTATGCGCATATTCGGATTGTTGGATTGGCGTCGATGACATACGCTTCGGCCGCATAGAGTATCATTTACATGTAATAAATGATGGGTTTTGATAGTTGCCATTTGGATGTTTTGTTGGAAAAATATCATCTAAAATTTTGAGCGTTGGATTGGTTTTCTAGATCATGCGTTTGTGATAAGAGGAAATGGGCCCGTAGATTTTAATGGTTTTCACAACCCCAAAGGACTTTCTAAGTTGAATTATTCAACCACTGCATTGTGTTCTGTCTGCGAGGAATGAGGGGGTGAGACCGTGAGAGGGGAAAGGTAGATGGTGTATCGAAGAAATCAATGGCATCCAGCTGGCCGGAGCTTCGTCGGAGACTGGGTGAGGATGTTGTTGCTTGCGTAGTATTTGAGTCCCCATTTTTGTTTCCTTTTGGATTTGTTATTTGAGAGAGATGTTTGGGGAGAAGGCTGAAGGAGTAGGAGGTGATGTGATAGACATTAATGGGCTGTTTGGTTGCCTTCTCAGTTCAGCAAGGCTGCATGAGCTCAGACAGGCTGGTGGGAGTCAGGCTGAGTGGATGCAAGGAGATGTTGTTTGGTTGGTCGTATGAGGTTGGAATTTTGAGATGTTGTTTGGTTATTTACCTTTGGAATGAAAGTGTGATAGACAAATTCAAAGAGGATGAAATAAATTTTAAAAATACTAGAAAATCAATAATTTCACAAACGAAAATAAAAAATTTTAAAATATATTCTAGAAAATCAATAAATTGAAAAACTAAAATTTTAATCTTTTGAAATTTATATAGCAAGTATGGTCTAGTTTTGTTCGAAAAAATATCAGGAACACATAGGTGAAATCGGTTCGTTAATCGGAGATGTTAATCAAAAGATATAGCAAAGAAAAGAAGAAAATTAGATAATAAATGTCGATGTCGTGCATGTATGGCTCAGCAGAGCTGGCTCTGAGAAGCGGTGGATTTTCTCGTTTCAGGAGTAAAAGTGTTTTGCATCTGTAGAGCGAAATTTGAGTTGAATGAGAAGACAACCAAACACCCATCTTTTGCATCTGTAGATGCAAATCTCTTTAGATGCAGCCAACCAAACAGCCCATAAGATGCAGACCTTTTTTTGGATTTGGGGGCACAATACTGATTTTCTCTCGGCTATTTTTATAGCCAAATTGAATTGATTTTCGTGTTTGCTTTGACAGATTTGAATTCCTTTGTCAGCTCTAGTTTGGATCTAAAGTTCATGTGGACATGTAACTTATGTTTGTGCAAATTGGAAAGTAGGAACACAATTATTGCTTTGCCTTGGCTTATTTAAGTCGTTCGGTTTGGGCAATCAGATCTTTTCTACTAGAACCATTTTAGCTTGTGGGCCATTTTGTCGGGTAGAAGAAAAAGCAGACGCCCGAACAGGAGGCGGAGTGGGTTTTAATGATCCAATGGTCCACCATTTAGATGATTTTTAGGGAAAAAAAACAATTGAGAGATAGTTAGACACTCATAAATGATACTTCTTTCAGCGGTGCTATGTTTTTCCTTCTAGTACAAATTGTATAAATTTTGAAGCAAGCGAAAGGGTAAATAATCACCATTTACCATTCATTCATGCTTTAATAGTTGTGCAACTTTTAAAAGGAAGATCATAGAAGCACCTCTCTACTCCTTTTGTGAGGAATAGCCAATAAAAAAAGGGCAATATAGTTTTTTCATATATCACTTAACAGCTAACGAGGGATAAAAATAGAATAAAAGTTGATATCCGACAGTAATAAAGAGAAGCACAGTCTGACGATAAAATTTTTAGGATCAGGCTAAGACTATCTCCAGCAATTTCCCTTCATTCCATTCCCTTCCCTATTCTCTTCCTTATATTCATTCCCTTTATTTCCTACCATCTCCAGCAGCATCCCCTCAAGGGATTTGTGAAGGGATTGGAGAGAGAATCCTGAATCCCTTCCGAAGGGAATCGTAAAGGGAATTCGCTGGAGCATTTGAGATCTGTTAATGAAGGGATTTAGAGGGAAAGGGAAGCCGCTGGAGATAGTCTAACTTCCCACGGCAAATAGCGAATTTTCTAAAAAAGAAAAAAATCGAGCATCTCTCTCGTCGCGCAAAGGAGAAGACCGGCCAACCGCCCGCACGACTCCATTCATTCCACTCCACCGCGCCGATCGATCGGTAGGAGGAAGGCGCCGGCGGCGGCGGCGATGGGGAAGGGGTCGTCGCGAACGGGGTTGGCGCGGCACCAGCAGTTCCGCGCCTGCGCCAAGACCCGCGTCGACGACCTCCAGGACATGTTCTCCGGCCTCCAGTCTGCCCGCAAGGAGGCCCGCTCCACCGACGCCGCCGTCCTCGAGACGCATCTCCACCAGATGCTTCACGAGTGGCGCGCCGAGCTCAGCGTCCCCTCCCCCGCGTCCTCCCTCCAGGCACTCGCCTTCCCCTCCCCTTCCTGCTCCGTCCATTTTTTTTTGCTGATGTGTGTGTGCTTTTGCTGATGTTTGATTTGATTGGGTGGCTGTGGTTGACGACAGGGGAACAACCGGGAGCTGTCCGATCCCCCGTCGGAGCCGCTGCGGCTGCTGCAGCTGGCGGCGGCCGAGGAGGAGGACGACGCCACCAGCAAGCTCGTCGAGCAGCAGCCCTCGCCGTCCGCTAATCAGGCCCACGGGCACGCGCAGGGTGGCCAGGACATGAAGCCGGAGCCACGCGAGGAAGCGGTTGCCTCGCCACCGCAGCCGCTGGGTCAGGGAGTTTTCACCAATGGTGGAGTGGGAGTGCTGGCTCCTGCTGCTGTATTCCATGATCAGGTATAAGTTGTTATCAATAGTTCTCTAAAAGAAAATTTCAATCTGCATGTTGACTTTAGTGGAATGGCTGGGTTATCGATCTTGTGTGGAAACTTTCATTGTGATTGATAGGACGCAAAGTTGCGTTTGGTAGAGTTCCAAGCAGTTAGGCTCCGTGGTTGTGTGTGATCTTGTGTTGGTGGACTCTTGTAGTGAATTGGTTAGATTTCTCTAGTTTGTACAGATGTAGTATGTGGTTCGTCTTGTTGTGTGCTTTTAGTTGGATATGGTATCATCTGCAAGCAACTTCTCATTCATTGAATCATTTGGTTGGAGATTCTGCATTTCAAATAGACAAACTCCTTGCGCATTTTTTTGTGCTTAGTTCTTACCCTCTATTGGTAAGGGAATCACATAGACCTCTGACTCTACCATGTTCACAATAGGAAAGCTTCGATTTTGGATTAACATGGAGATTTTTAATGGACTGCATATTGGTCTAGGTCTATTCGGAGATAAAATTAGACTTTTATATATAATTTAAGGAAGCTCACAAATCAGGATAAGAATTCAAGTATATGTATGTGATGCACCATCAAATTCATTTCACCAAGGCTTTGAGCTACCTATGAGCCTTTTATTTCTGCTTGTGGCTTTTCTGAGTTGGCACCTGTAGCTAATCTCCTTGCAGTGATGCTGATAGCTCAATTCTGTTATTTCTTATCTACTTGGTTTATCACTTTATTGTCTGGTAGAAATTTGTGCTTTCCATCCCGTGATAGACAAGATGTGGCTCCAGGATTTACATAATTCTGATGATTCCTTCCTTTGTTCAACTTCTGTTTGTTTAATTAATTTTTATCTTCAATGCCATTAGTTAAATCAAAGCTCATACAATGTTTACAAGTTTTTTGGACTTCTGTGGTCTAAGTCATAACTTAGGGAGTTAAGAGTTAAATTTTGGTTCGTTGGCAATACATTTGGCCTTTGAACTAATCGTAAATATACGAAAGTACTAAACTATGCTAGAATGGATAAGCTATTGTTCTACTCAGAGTAATATTTCAAACATTACTATTGCCATTCTTCCACCACTTGGAATACATGAACATGACGGGCTGATTGAATATTGCTGCAATTTGCCACACCCGAGTTGGTCATGTACTAATGTTTGACCTTTTTTTTTTGCTGCTGTTTGGTTTGCTGTGGCAGTTGTTACATACAAAACTTTCTTAGCAGCCACATGGCCCACCTATCATAGATCCAATTTTTTTCCTTGTTGCCACATCTGTGGTGACTGATTTGACCACTACATAAGTGTGATAAGCACACTTTTCCACAAAAAACCGAGTAGTAGCCTTGGGGAAGATTTAACTCTTGAGGGCACTTGCTGGTATCCTCTAAGTAAAACTAGACGATCCATGTTCACTCCTTTTGTCTGAAACTCTAAATTGCTTTGGAATATTTATTGCAAAGAAAATTTAGCATTTGACCAAGGAGTTAAAAGTTTACACACTGTTGTTGGGAACCTGCGATCTGAGAGACTTAAATTCATTCAGATTGTGCCGAACTGAAATAATTAAACCGGCACCTTAAATGCATTCGATGACTTTACCATTATGAGGTTAGAGTTATCAGCTTGGACAATTCTTCCCTCATTTGTTACCTCCTGACCTCTCTCCATACACCATTTTACTTTAATCTTTGTGAAACTGGGCCAAGCTGGGTTGGGAAACTTGAGCTGTATGGCAGCAAAGGTAGAACACAGGGAGGCAGAGCAAATGAGTTGCTAGAGGGCATTGCTGTCAAGGGTTCATCAGGATCCTTTGCCACCTCAGAGATCTCACCTAGTATGGCATATTTGGGAGTGGGACATAGTGTGCTTATGTGTTTGCTGATTTTGGGGTTGATTGTGTTTTGAATTGAGGATTTGAGTATTTATTTGCTAGAAGTAGGGTGTTTTGTGAGTGGTAAGGGACTAATCACTTGGATTTAATACCAGTAAAGGGATACAGTGCACTCAAACTGTTAAGGCACAAATTTTGCTAGTAAGAACGAAATTTGAGCTGGGTTTCGTCCTCATCCTTAGATTAAGGAGGTCCTTGTCGAGGGCAAGGCTGGGAGCTCATCACCTATTATGGTAGAGATGCACATTTTATAGTCTCAGCATGAGATCTTGATCTGAACAATGTTAACCTAATTTGGCATGCTTCGCGGGATCTCACCAGTGATGACCTCCAGCAATGCCGACAGAACGAAGGGGTTGTGTGGGACGATGAGGAGCCCTTGGACTCTTGGAGCTTTGTAAGGCTAGCCAATAACATGATAGGACTCGCCATGGCTGCGGTTGTGGCCAAACAGGATTGGAGGCGAGCCAGGCCAGCGGCCATAGCAACCAACCAGCCATTATTCAGTATGCATGGCAGGCCCTTGATGGAAAAACTGGAGTTCGGAAGTAGTTCGTTGTCTACTGTGAAGAATGGGAGACACGAGTACACTTACCTCAAGTCATTTTGTGTTGTTTGAAACTTGACTTCAAATTACAGACTCATATTTCCTTGCACGAGCATTGAATGTTTCAGAAGAACCTTAAGTATATTTATCCGCACATTTTTAATAAAAGGTGCCAATATGTGTGTGTTTATCTTTTGTTGTTAATGGAAGATGTCAATTGCACATCGTCTGCATATATTACGATGAATATGATACTAATTTGCCTTGTTTGATTTATATTTGTTGCCAAAGGTGGCAATGCAAGATTTTAAATGTCTTCCGCGGAAGATAATAAAGTGAACGATCAAGTTCCACATATTTTTTAGCTATTCTATTAGTGGTTTTTTGTAAATTACCCCAGTTTTCATGATGAGTGTATGATTTTCAACAGTCTCGGATAATCATTATTTGCATAGCGATTACGATTTGCATTATAGAACACTGATAGATTCATATAGAGATGCACTGAGGTGTAGGTTCGATTCTATATTGTGTGTTCCATTTTGTGAGACTACAGCCTCCAGATGGCTGAAACTTTGATGTCTGGCATAAAAATGAATTCAAGGACATGGTTGTTTGTATAGTTCAAGCTTCAAAGGGAACCATTCTTTGCTATTTGTGGGTGTTGGTTGCAAGGGACTGGTTGTAAATTGGATTTGCATTGTTAAGAAATTACATGATATTATCTATGATTTCTTCTTACAATAGGGATCTGAATCTTGGATACTTACACTTTTGATGGTGTACAAGGATACTTTGCTTTTGTATTGGAATTGCATAGCTATGAAGTTACCTGAAATTTCTGTGATCGCTTCTAGTAATTGGGACCTTAATTCATTGGTTAGTTAAGCTGATTTCTAGTGTATTTGGTGGATCTTAATATTTGGTTAGTTAAGCTGATTTATAATGTATTGGAGAAGAAAACGGAATCCTTCCGTCTCTGTTCTTTCTGATGGTGTACATAGATGCTTTGTTTTTGTATTGTAGGGTAAGATATCACCCATTTTGACTTTACCTGTTTCTGAGCTTTCTTATGTACCTCTTGACATTGTAAATACTCATGTGATATTCCTAAGGATACATTTCTTTTGCTGCTATGTAGTGATTTATATATTCCAGCATGCATGCAATGGGCACAAACAGAGGTTGTTATGTTGCTTGTGGTTTTACCTTTCTGCCACTTGCATTTCTTAGAGTTTGAAGTTTGATGGAGTGGAGTTAATTGTAACAAGCTTTTGCCCTGTCCTTGCAGATGTACTATGTGAACCAGGAACTTACTGTTGAGGATTTTCTTTACGATGATGATTACAAGATAAACCTTCCTGGATCCAATCCAGATGTCCTCAGTAACCTGGAAGGGATTGGTCAGCTGGAATATCCACAGTTCAATTTGCCACAAGAGTTACCCCTTAATGTGTATCTTGATATGAGTAACTCTGGACAGAGTACAGGAGATGTTTTCCTACACATGTCAGACTTGCTCACAACTATGTCTTCAGCACCTGCTGCATTCCTGAGGCCAAAATGTGCTCTCTGGGACTGCCCTCGGCCTGCTCAAGGATCAGAAAGGTGGCAAGATTATTGCAGCATGTATCATGCTGAATTGGCTGTAAAGGAAGAGGGCCCTCCAGGCACAATGCCTGTGATCCGTCCAAGAGGCATTGATCTGAAAGATGGTCCCCTGTTTGCTGCTCTTAGTGCAAAAATCCAAAGAAAGCATGTCGGTATTCCTGTCTGTGAAGGGGCTGCAACTGCGAAGTCCCCTTGGAATGCTCCTGGTATGTAGTTGTTGCATAGCTCATGTCTTTACATGGTATTGGTACTGATAAGTTTGTAGTGATTGTTGGTTCATTTCTATCATTGCAGAACTTTTCGATCTTTATATTTTTGAAGGTGAGTCTATTAGAGAGTGGCTTTTCTTTGACAAACCAAGAAGGGCATTTGAGAGTGGAAACCGAAAGCAAAGGTCATTGCCAGATTACAGTGGCCGTGGTTGGCATGAATCAAGAAAGCAGGTGATGAAAGACTTTGGGGGTCTGAAGAGGTCCTATTACATGGATCCACAGCCATCTGGCAGCTATGAATGGCATCTCTATGAATATGAGATCAATGATTCTGACGCTTTTGCCTTATACCGTCTTGAATTTAAGTCTTCGGATGCAAAGAAGAGTGCTAAATCAAAATTAGCTTGTAATCCACTGAATGAAATCCAGCAGCAAATGGTTAGACTTAGTGCAGATAGTCTTGTGGAAAACAAACGGACTGCCCGTAGCAGGACAAAAGCTTACCCAAAGGATATTAACACGAATATCTACTCAGTTCCAAATACAGTTCAAGCTAATGTTCCAAATGCTTATCAGGCAGTGTCACAAGTGGACCGGATGACATTTTTGAATGGTAATGTTGTTTATGGACCTCATCTCCCATACGGCTACTCAACTGAAAGAAGTGACTTCTATTGGAACTCAAATGACGGGGCATGAAGAAAGGATAAACAGATTTGATTTGATGGCATATCTCGCCTTCAAGTTCTAACAGTATCAGCTATAATTATGGGGTCTACTCTATTGGCAGTGAACTCTTGATCATTCTAATTGTAATGGGCCAAATCTACAGGAAATCTCTTTGAAGGAAGGGATTTCTCATGTCAGCGCTGCAGTTTTATTGTCCGCAATAACTTTGACAGTGTTTTATAGTATCCTGACAGTAGCATCTCCTTGGTGCGCAGCATTTGAGAGATAAATTACCAGATTTGGTAGACGGGTAACATTTATGCGGATCTATCAGCCATTTGATGGCTCCATTTATCTGTGTGTTGTATATGCATGATACTGTACAGTATCTGGGTGAAATGGGTGGTCTTTAGCTGCTGCTGAATTTGCAGGCATTAACCTGTTGCTGAATTTGCAGATTTCATGTTTGCCATCTTTACCTCTTAGTCATATCCTCAGCCATCTTTACCTCTTAGTCATATCCTCGAAAAAGAAGTACTTTGTGGTATTTAGCAGGATTCTGAATTGCTTTGCTATAATGTCAATGACTAGCATTAGGGATGCAAATGGGCCGGCCCAAGGGTCTTCTTTGACCCTTTCTAGTTTATTTGTTTGCACTAAAAACTTAATTTTTAGTCCACCTTTTAAGTTTTAGTGCAAACAAATGAACTAGAGTGGGTCAAAGATGACCCTTGGGCCGGCCCATTTGCATCCCTAACTAGCATCGACAAATCTGTCATAGCAACAGTAACTGGTACAGCAGAGTTGATAGAGCAAGGGCTGTTCCTGGAACAAGACTAGAAAAGTTGTGTATTGAGTTCTGCAATGGCAGAACCGCAGAAGCCAAGCCACCAGCAAGGTTCAAAATTCAAGCGAAATCTTGGATTTCAGCTCCTACAAATTTCAAATCCTGGTGAGATAAAAAATTCAAAATGCTACAGTATTTTCAGAAAATCTCGGCGATATCTCAACAATTTTGACCGAATTTCAAGTTTTGGGCTGAATTTGACAATAACACTATCAGAATTTTTGAAAATTTTTCGGGATCATCATCTAAATTTTATGGGTATATTATCGATACTTCAGGACTATCCATAAAAAGTTTTAAATTGTTTTAACGTGGTTTAAACCATTTTTTATTATGTAAAAATTTTATGGGAATATTAGTGATACGTAAGGAATATCTACAATTTTTTTTAAAAAATTCTAACATGGTTTGAACCATTTTTTAATTGGTTCAAATTTACCGATAAGGTTTTTATCATGACAATACCACTGTCCAATTTTTTTTCTAAATTCCACATGCTTGATCATTATCTGAAAATTTTATGGGAACATTATTGATGCGTCAGGACCATTCACAAAAAAATTTTAACGTGGTTTGAACCATTTTTCATTCGGTTCAAATTTGCTGGTAAGGCACGTATCAAGATAGTATCACTGTCCAAATTTTTTAAAATTCCTCAGGCTTGATCATCATCTAAATAATTTATGAAAACATTAGTGACGCGCTAGGACCATACACAAAATTTTAAAATTTTCTAACGTGTTTTGAGCTATTTTTTGTTTGGTTGAAATTTACCGAGATTTCGGTGTTTCCCACCGAGATCTCAGCAATTTCGGTCTAGATCTCGGAAATCCCGGTCCAAAAAATCCAGGTTTGAATTTTTTTTTTCGGATTTCATCCAAATTTTGTTCCAAATTCTAAGATCTTATCGAGATTTTGGATTTTGGTCCTCTATGAAATTTGATTCAGAACCGAAATTTAAAACCTAGCCACCAGTAAGATGAGCATGGTCGGATGCCCAAACTGATGGAACTCTTATCCAGGGTTTCACTTTCCGTTGAAATCCGAACGGATTTCGCGAAATCCGCCCGTACCGCCCGAAGCTGAAAAGAGAAACCGTTCTGAAATTCGCTCAAATTTAAATTTGAATTCAAAAATTATAAAAAATTTGGAAAAATTTATCCAAAATTTCTCTATAATTAGTATTAATAGCCCTGTGACCATTGGTGTGAATATTTTTTGAAAATACGGATTTTAGAGATGTATTTGAGCAATTGAAAATGTAGATAATAGAAAAAAGAAGAAAAACTCGGTCTGCAGGCTTGAATTTATTTAGTAGTAATATTTGTTAAAGTATATTTAGTATAAATATTTATTGAAGTATATTTAGTTGTCATATTTATTGAAGTATATTTAATTCCAATATTTTTTTTTGTAAAAACCAACAGCATGAGATAAGAAGAGCACTATCCATAAAATCATGACCTGTATTTAGAACGTACATCTGAGTTTTTCTTAAAATCACATATAAACTGCTAAGAGATCATTAATACTAAATCAAAATCCCCAGTTTAACTTGTTAACAATCAATATAGAATTATATGAGACCTATAGTAATAAACCGTCTATCATTTTTTCCTATTATTTTGAGAGAGAGCCATATCATAACTAAATATTCAACACGAATGCAAGTATTAAACTATCAACTATAGTGCATAAAAAATAAATGGAAATACATTGTTGATCAAATAAATGCAACATTTGAATCAGAATTTTAGACTACACCTTCACAACACACTGCATGTTTCAATATTTATTCAATTATATTTCGAGCCGTTTCGAACAAATTTCGCTCGGAGATTTCGAGACTTTTCGACTAAATTTCAAATTCATTTGACTTTCGAACCTAACGGTTTTTAACGAATTTCGAACCGAATTTCGCGAATTTCGGTACCGCTCGGACCTCGAAAAGTAGTCTCGAAACAAAAGGTGAAACCCTGCTCTTATCATTGATCCGGTGAATAGAGCCATCAAAGGTTCGTTTCGGTATGGTCCTAGATGTCTAGCTCTGAAAGAGATGTTATTCCCTGGTTGTCCAACTCCGGACGAGACTCAGATTCTGGTGAGCGCCGTATGCTTTGAACGCAAAATAGCGTTACCGTATATAGGCAACGGATGCTCGTAAAAAGTTGATGGATGCTTTATCATCTCAGGCAATGGCAAGTGATCGTGTTTGAGTGGAAGAAAGAAATTCCTCCTTTTTTTGGACTAAAATACACATTTTGAAGGAGGAATATTTGGCAATCAATTTTTAATGGACTAAATATTCTATGCTTCAATAATTCGACTTAAGGGCCGGTTTGAACGCATTAACTTCACGTAAAATAGTCTAATTCCTGTAGAATCGGAAAAAAGTTATAAAAAACACACAAAAAAAACTTGGTATAAGATACTCCCTAAATCTAAGTTTGTAAGACGTATTTCTTATTGGTATATAGACTAATAATACATTAAAATGACTAAATTACCCCTAATTATTACCACTACACTATATTCAATGTATGCATATAACGAATATAAAGTAAAGATGTATATTTATTAGGGGTTTATACGAAACATCACACTAATTTTATATTAGAATACGAAATATGATTTATATTTATGGACAAGATTATTATAAAATATATCTTATAAACTTGACGAGAGAGTAGTTTAATTCATGTAGGGATCTAAAACAATGAATAATTTAACTCTGTATAAATTAGGAAAACTTTTCGCCAATGTGGCGTAAGTTTGTGAGTTGTGACGCAATCCATCGTCCATTGGGCAACCGGGACCGGGGCATCATTCGTGCGAGCCAGAGTGGCACACTCGCGTGGTCGGTCGCACCCGATTATATATATTCCAATATACTTTTTACTCCCGGGAGTAGTTACTCCCACCTCTGAAATACCATCTAAATGAATTTGAAATACTCATTTATCACTTTGGATATACTCATATACTAATTATAAGATATTCCAATGTGATCCACATGAAAAAATTGCAAGAGAGTACATAGTTCTTAGCCTATTTTGTAAATACCTTCATATACGTACATAAAAAGTAGTATATCTAAAAAATATACATATCACCTCTGAAAAATTATAAATACCACCTAGATGATCTTATATATTTGTATACTACATGTACATACCCTCCGTTGCGAGAGATACTCCCTACGTTGTGAGATACGACATAGGTAGTAATTACTCCTGGGAGTAGAAAAGAGGCTATATATATATATGCTAGTATGCTATCGATAGCATAAATCCTCCGTGATATAGCGCTGTGTTTGCAAAATTCGAAGACGAAACTGTTGATCCAAACCATGCATTCTGCTCATCTCATTGAAATCTCACTACCCACCAAATTTTATATATTTTGAACTTTTTCTCATATTTATTTTATATATTTTAAAACCAGCTTCATTGGACGCCCCACAACTAATTAGATCGTGGATTTTTAAAAATACAAAATAAATAGGAAAAAAAGTTCAAAATATATAAAATTTGGTGGGTAGTGAGATTTCAATGAGATGAGCAGAATGAATGGTTTAGATCAACAGTTTCGTCTTCAAATTTTGCAAACACAGCGCTATAGCACGGAGGATTTGTGCTATCGATAGCACACTAGCAATCCTCTCTCTCTCTCTCTCTCTCTATATATATATATATATATAAAATCTATGTTATGAAAGGATTCTATCCATTAGTGTGCGAATTCGAATTGATCTCCAGGGTTTTTTTTTCTTCTATATATTGGATATTGCCTTATACAAAAAATCAATCTAATAAAGAGAGAGAGAGAGCGTTTTTCTCCTTACATTGTGTATGCTCTTACTTCTGTTCTTGTGATTACATTGGTGTGTTGCTGACTAACGTGGGCAAGCGACTACTGTTTATAACACGTTATCAGCACAATCGTTCTACACATGGCCAATCGCTGATCGTTTGCCTGCATCAAGCTCTTCCTGCACCACGCGATCTACGATACCTCAAGCCTTACGTAAGTAATCGTGTGTGAACAGTAAATAAATCCTGCAAATTGTTTTTCACTATTTTACAGATTAAGAGATTAACATAATCTACCGTTGAGAACAAAAATATTTATTGTTAATAAAAAAATCGGCACGACAGACAAAAGCTGTCGCCACAGACCGGCCCATCACCGTGCCATCGGTGGCGCCGATGCCACCACCGCAGTGCCGCGAATTCGCGCCGCCTCGGCCCGCATGCCGCCTCGGCCACAGCCGCGACTCCGCAACCACCTTGGCTTCCACGCCCACGCGGCGACACTCGCGGCGCCAACCGCGCTTGACCGACGCATCGGCTTCCCTCGCGACCACTTGGCTACCTCGCCTGGCCCTGTCGGCCGCGACTAGCCGGTTGGCCTCAATCTTCTGCGCGACTTGTTGCCGCCTTGGCCGTCAGTCGCCTCAGCGCGTGCGGCCCCACCGGCTGCTCCCATGCACGCCGCGACTTGCCGACCAGCCTCGGTCTCCCCTGCGGCCTGCCGCCAGTCTCCTCTGCGCGCACGGTCCCACTGACTGCTCCTGCCCACATCGCAACACCAGCAGGCCCGACACCGCTGCCCCAGCTTATCGCTTCATTTTCCCCACCCTGTTGTCTGCCGACCCGCAGCCTCAGCCTCCCAGCCGTGCATCTGCACCGGCTCGCAGCTACGCATGGTCGCTTCCGCTCTGCGGCCTCGCCAGATGCTCCCCACGAGCGTCGCGTCATCGCTGACCCCCTGTGTGTGTGACTCCGACAGCAGAGGTAGTGGCGGCTAGGGTTGAACCCTAGCCACCGGGTCTTTTATGACTACATATATAGGCCTTAAGGCCCAATGGGTTTTCCCGGCATCTGAGTTTTTTGAAGAAAAAGAAAAGAAAAAGGAAAATTACAATAATGCCCTCGAGATTTTTAGTATTTTTGGAAATTGAATTAGTAATCCTGAAAATTAGATTTTTAGTCTTATGGACTTCCGTAAAATTGGCAAATTTGATATTTAGCACACATTGGAAGCTACACGTCTTGGTTTTATTTTTATAGCATTATTCCATGTTTAATTTACATTGGAATTTATTTAAGTAATACAATAAATTGCTTAATAATTATATAAAATGGTGAAAACTGCTAGAAAATCCTAGAAATTTATGATGACACATTGTTCATTCCATGGCTCTGGTTTTATTTTCTTTAGTATTATTTCATATCAATATGTGCTGAAATTTATTTTTTTTTTGTAGTCATGTAATTCTAAAAATTGCTTCGTAATGAACAGAAAATCATGAAAATCGCTAGAAAAATTCTAAATAGAATATTGGGAACCTTGTGTCTCTGAATTTATTATACTAGCATAATTTTAAGTTGAAATTTATTTTTCTTCTATTTTGTAATTCTGAAAATTGCTTAAATAATTAGAAGAAAAATTCTGAATTTTTTTAGATAATTATCTATTGAATAGATATATATATATAGACTTTACCAATAGAAAAATTTATTTTGCATAAACAAAAACAGAATATGTTGAACATCACATAGAGGGAATTTATTAAGCTTGCCCTGAAAAACGAATACTAAGATTAATATAATAACTCTATCTTTTAGAGCTACTGTTTTCCAGCCTAAAGCTGGTACTCCTGTTCTTCCCTAAGTCGCCATGGCGCCATGCGTACGGACCTGAAGGTCGAATATTTGATGGAAGATGACCAGCTGATACTTTGAATTCCCTGAAGAAAAAATATATAACCAGCAAAGATTCGTCCTGTTGCTAGAAGCACAGCACGAATGGATCATCCCGCGCTTTTAGAATTTTAAATGTCGTGGCATCATATAACTTTGTCATGCATAAGCATGTCATTAAACTAACATGTTATAACTACAAAGTTACTAATGCTAAAATGATCGACAAGATATTATTCACCTTCCACTCCAAAGTAAGGATACTACTGTAATAATATTGTCATGCCAAGTACTAGAAGTACTCTGAGCTTATATGCATTTTGCTAGAAGTAGAAAAGCGTGATGAACTCCTAGTGAAGAATCATCATGTACTTTCTAATGCGAGTTATACAATGCCCGAAGCAAATGCAAATGCTTAGCATGCTAGCAATAGTCATGGCCGCAAAAAGGCCAAAAGAATAAAGAGGATAAATAGAAGAATGGCAAGTCAAGATAGGGGAGATCGGGAGAGACAATCCATAGTGGAAAAGTAAAGGTAAAGAATCAAGGGGCTTCTAGAAGCAAGACTCAACTAATAAGGCTGTAAACCCATTGAAGCTTCTAGGCCCCGTTTTAATCTTGGTTTTGGTAATTAATGACAACATGTTTAAAGTGACTAATGCATTCTCTTGAGATTATGAGAACATGTTTATCTCGTCTACGGCATGGAGCGCTTAAAGGTGATGAGAAAAAGGACAAATGAAGGTTCATGGACGAGGTACATAAATAGTGTGTTAGTTATTTTCTTTTACCGATCTCAGTGTTAGGAGAAAAGATCGGTTTTTAGGTAGAATTGCCGTACTATTAAGAGGGAAGGCAAACTAATAGCTTGTTTGTGTCAAAGGTTTAAAGTTTGGCTCAAAATCCTTTTAAAATGCATTCAAAAATCATGTAGCAAAAGTTAAATGCATTAGATTTGGAAGATGCAGAAAAGTCAGCACTACCGCCGTTGTCAATGCGGTAGTACCGCTCTTACGGTACTACCGAGTTTTAGTAAGCGGTAGTTATTTTCCAGTAGAAGACCCCCTTTGCGTTTAATTAAAGCGATACTACCGCTTGTATCAATACGGTACTACCGTAACATCGGTAGTACCGAGATTAATACCACGGTAGCTTTTTTCCAGAGAGGTGTTTTCTGGAGTGTTTCTGAGTTTTTGGAGTTTGGCACTACCGCTGAGTTTAGAGCGGTACTACAGTGTTGCGGTAGTACCGGGTTTTTAGTGCATTTTACGATGGACCGATTTTTTAAATGTGCGACGGACCAAGTTTTCGGTCTGGCGCAAACGTGTTTTTGAGTTTTTGTGCATCCAGCACTACCACAATGCATTAATCGGTACTACCGATCTTGAAGTAGTACCAGAATTTTATCTGCGGTAGCCTTTTTCCAGAGAACATCATTTTCGAATTAAATCATGAGCTATTTAATGGTACTACCGCTCATTGAGCTTTGGTAGTATCGGACCTCAAATTTTCCGACCGTTTAAGCACGCATTTAATACGCACAGTCGACTGTTACACTCAGATTACAAAGGTGCGGAAGTACCGACATCTAGCCTGCGGTACTACCGCTCGTGCTGATTATTTTGATTCTAGAGGGTAACGGCTAGATTTAGTTGGTGAGGGCTATAAATACCCCCCAACTGCTTTTGGACAACCTTCTTGGCCTTCATTGATTACTCTTGAGCTCTAGCAACCTCTCCAACTCTCATTTGCATTCATTTCATCATTTGAGAGGAGAAAAAGCATTGATTGCATTTGAGTGTTCTTGAGCCAAACTAGAAAACCCGGTTTACACTCAAGTGAAGCGTTTGTTTTCCATTCTCTTGGAGGTTTCCGCCTCCTAGACAGCTTGGTGGTGGGAATTGGTGATCTTCTCAAGAAGATTGTGAGAAGACCCAATTTGGTGTAAAGGCAAGGAGCTCGCCTACCCGGAGTGGGGAAGAGCTACCCCGATTATACGAGGAAGGCTCATTTGCGCAACGGAGTCGGCTTGAAGTGAGTCAAGCTACCTCAATGTGGACTAGGGGAGACCGGCAAGTTCCGATCACCACGGGATAAATCACGTATCTCCATTTTGTGGTTTGAGCCTTCTTATTTTCATTGCTCATATTGAAATTGCTAGCTTGCTTAGAATTGTTCTCTAGCTTTGTCTCGGTGGTGCACGTTAGTGAGACATAGATACTTTAAGCCTTAATTGCAAATTTTGTAATTCCTAGTTTCAATTGTCTATTTATTGCAATTAGAGCCGAAAAAATTTATAACCACCTATTCACCCCCCTCTAGTCGGTTATCCTTGATCCTACACCCATTCATAACCATGCTTTAGGTATAGATGTACTAACCATTGGTTGTGCAACTATCACATCTCGAAGCATGTGGTAGACCTTTACACGAAATCCACTGAAAAGTCGATAAGACCCGGGGAAATGACGTTGAAGTATACTTCACCATTCAACCTGTTGTTGACACGGACACTAAGAAGTGTGATGATATGGTTCTTAAAATTATCAAGTTCGAGGAGTCCCAAGAGGGCACTCACGATGCATATGGAGACCTGGATAACTTTTCTAAGTATTCCTTCACTTTGCTAGTCGATGTCACATATTCCTTGTAAGTCTCATTATCAGTTTAGCCTTTGTTTCTGAATGAACATTTGGTCTACGCTCCTATTGAGCCATTATCATTTAAAATTGAATAAATGCATATTTCCTAGATATTTGATTAATTGTATTGTGTTTGTTCTATATTCTACAATTTGTTCCTGACGTAACAATTGTCTATTTATTAAGTTATAATTTTAATATAAAACACAGTATAATCCAATGATGGAGGAAGAAATCTGTCTAGAAGACAGTTTACACCACACTAAGTGATTTAAAAATATTATGACTGTCACCATATTCGATGCTTTTGTAGTTGGCACTGGAAGAATGCCATATTATACCATAAGTCTAGTCGTACTCACAAGTTTTAAAGACATTGGTCTGAATAGTTTCCATATACAGACAGAGAAAGGGGATGGTACATAATACTTACTCATGACTAAAATTGATGGGTGTAATAAACATGTGGTTGAAAAAACTCCCTCCGCATCATACTATGCACATATAAAATCTGAAGTTTATGTTGCGATGAAAACCCAGAAATATTTAAGACCTAGCATATCAATTGGGTTATCCTGAGTTGAATATTATGAGAAAAATAATTAATAACTTCGCAGGATATAGCATAAAGACTTTCCTAGACCAAAAGATTTCTTATGCCCTGTTTGTGCTATAGGAAATCTTATAGTTAGATATTCTTACCTAAATGTTAGGGAAGAAACACTGAATTTTGATATATGTGGACTCATTTCAGCCCCTGTCGGGTCCATTCAAATATTTCATGGTATTGATAAGATACTTCTACTAATTGGTCCTACGTATGTCTCTTATCTACTAGGAACCATGCTTTTGCCAATTAATTGCCCAAGTTAAGAGCACCCTCTCCAGAAAAAAAGGAACAAGTCTATTCAAATGAACAATGCCGGTAAGTTTACCTCAAAAGCATTTAATGATTATTGTATAGCTCTGGAAATTATTGTAGTGCATCTTGTACCTCATCTCCACACTCAAATGGCTTTGCAGAGCCATTAAATTAAAAGAATAAAATTTATTACTTGGCCAATCATGCGGAATAATAGGCTACCCACCAGCTGTTGAGGTCACACATTGTTATACACTGCGGTATTAATTCAACTCAGACCAACTGCACATCATGGAATTTCCCCGTCGCAGATAGTGCGTGAAAAAGAATTAAAAATTTTCCATTTGTGAAAATTTGGCTATGTTGTATACATATCAATCTCTCCACCATAGCGTACTACCAAGGGACCTCAAGGGCTGTTGGGGATCTATGTAGGTTATGAATCTCTATCAATTATTTAAACACCTAGAGCTTATAATAGGGGATCTGTACACGCCCCGGTACGCTAACTATACTAATGATATTTTTTGGCGTTATGGGAGATAAGTACCACATTAAAGAATACCTAGTCCTTTTCCACGCACTAAAGAGTCTGAACTTGAAGTTCGGAGGGTAATAAATCTGCAACAAATAAACTAATAATCTGCCAAATGCCCTCACTAATCATAAGGGAGTGGAAAGTCTCATATACTTACAATATATGCACCTAAAAGAGTGAAAATATCCTAAAAGGATATTGAACCCACTCTTGACCCTCATGATAGTATGAGGGGGAGGCCTCGAGGTGCACGGGACTCAATTCCATGGAAGAAATGAGAACACTACCCACGATAGTGGAAGAATCTCAACCTGATATTGAGAAAATCCCTAAAGTGAGCCATCCTAGAGATGGTAACATCCCTGAAATGATCCATCCTGAAGATGATAATCACAATGTATATTTGCACGCACAATACAATGCTGGGAAGTTGGAACACCCAGACTCCATCGTTTTGGGAAATCACGAAGAGCTGGAAGAAATTAATGTAAGGATATCCCTGAAGTGATGCAGGAGAATTGTATAAAAGAAAGACTACATTTGTCGATATATTTTGCCTCTAAAATTGCAAAAATCTAGATCCAGAACCAAAGTCTATGGCAGAGTGTCAGAAGCGCTCATATCGGGTTAAATGAAAAGAAGCAATTGAGGCAGCGCTCGCTTAATAAGGGGCAAGTTTTTTTGGTCCCGTTGACCGAGCTTCTCCTAAAGTGTTCCCTGTAAGATCAAATGGATTTTTCATCCTGAAGAGAAATGAAAATATCCAAGTGGTGAGATATAAAGTGAGGCTTGTAGCACAAGGGTTCATGCAGAGACCCGGCATCAATTACGATGAAACCTATTCTCTTATAATAAGTGGAATAACATTCATACATTTAATATTAATGGCGGCAAGCTTAAACTTATCAATGCAGTTGATGGATGTAGTGACCGTATATTTATATGAGTAACTGTATACATATATTTATATGAATCCCTGAAGGAGTTACAATTCAAAATCCTAAAATCGCAACATGTACAGTGTCAAACTAAAGAGATCACTATACGGATTAAACAGTCGGGAAGAATGTAGTACAACTGATTTAGTGAGTTCCTTCCGAATAAGGAATATTGTCCCCGTGTGTTCATAAAGAAATCCCATAATGGGTTATGTGTCATCTCAGTATAAATCGATGACCTGAATGTCATTGAAACCATAGAGAAAATAATGGAAGCAAATACTCACCTTACAACGGAGTTTGAGATGAAATATTTGGGTAAAATCAAATGTTGCTTAAGCCTGCAGCTAAAAGCATTTCCTAGAAGAAATTTTTGTATGCCAATCTATTTATACCTAGAATATATTGGAAATATTTAATTTGGATAAATCACATCCTTTAAAAACCCCATAGTTGTGAGATCCTTTGAAGTGGATAAAAACCCGTTCAAAGCAAGGGTGGAAAATGAGAAAGTTTTAGGACCTGAAATCTCATACTCATGCATCTTGCGAATTGCACAAGGCCTGATATGGCATTCGTAGTAAATTTGCTAGCGAGACACAGTGCGGCTCCAACTAGGAGACATTGGGCTGGTATCAAGACTTTACTCAGATACCTCTAAGATTCTCAAGATCTTGGTTTATTTTACTGGAATAACCAAGACTCAGCCATGGTGGGATATACGGATGCTGGCTATCTGTCTCATCCCCACAATGCCAAATCTCAGACTGATTTTGTATTTCTTTATAGTGGTATAACCATTTCTTGGCAGTCTTTTAAGTAGATCTTGATAGCTACTTTTACCAACCACTAAAAAATTATTGCTTTATATGAAGTCTCACGTGTGTTTGGCTGAGACGTGTGATTGATCATATCTAGAAGTCATGCAGTTTAAATACCGTCGATACCCCTACGATTATCTATAAATGTAATATTACTTGTGTTATACAAATATAAATAGGTTATGTAAAGAGAAATATCACGAAGCATAATCCTCACGAAGTCCATAAGAATATTACAAACTAAATTATGTGAAAATCTAGCAGATGCGTTCATTAAGTCCTTGATAAAGTTATTAGCATTGAAATGAAATGACTTAGAGAAATGCAGAGTTCAGGGGAATAAACCCTGAACCATGACTCTCTTTATATGATCCTAAAGATCATGCTTTATATTATGAAGATTATAAGTTGTGCTCTTTTTTCCTTTGAGTTTTTCCTGAAGTTTTTTCGTATGAAGGTTTTTAATGAGGCAACTAGTGTAACACGGAGTGCAAGTGCAATACACTCTTTTTTTCATTCCTTTTTTTCCATTGGGTTTTTGGGGGGAATTTTTAATGAGATATGTGCATTACGCAGTATTCGCCCAAGAGAAAGTGTTATGATAGAGATAGAATCCATGTCCCAATATGGAAGGATTATCCATTGGTGAGTGCATTTGAATTGATCTTTAGAGTTTTTCTTTTATATATTGTGCATTGCCTTGTATAGAAAAATTAATATAATAAAAAAGAATTTTTTCCTTTATATTGTGTGTACTCCTACTTCTATTCGTATGATTGCATTGCCATGCTGTTAATTGACATGAGCCAATAATTATTGTTCACAATACCCTACTCCACTGTCGAATCCGGAATCCCCCGTTTCCTCACCGGCTGGTTCCTAGGGGTGAAAACAGGACAGGAAATATCCGCTCGATCCGATCCTGAATTCGTTTAAAATTCGTACCGATGTTATCCGTATCCGTATCTGAAAAATCCGATGTAATATGGGTTAGGATATAGGAAGAGCAATATCCGATCCGTATCCGAAAAATCTCATGTAATATGGATTAGGTTATGGGAAGAGCAATATCCGACCCGATATCCGGTAAATATCCGACCCGATATCCGGATAAAATCAGTTATTCTTCCATTAATTTGGTTCATTATTGGATAGATAGAGTAGTTGTTTGATACTAGCACTAAAAAACACTACTTTGTTATTAAGCGTGAACTTCAACAAATCTATCAACAAACAAATAGAGTGATGACATAATGTTTTTATCTAAATTGATTTGTTCAACTTATTTGATAAACTTCTTTTCTATTTAAATTACTGGAATTAGTTGAGTCACTAAATTGAAGCATAGCAAACAAATCCGAGTAGTCCTTCAGTTTGTCAGAATGTGACAATTCAATACTATTTAATATCTCTAGAAATTTATTCTGTAAGGTTAAGTTTGATGGAAGAGCTCCTCTTGTTCTCTGTTTTCTTTATGTCTCGATCTCTCTCCTTGAATCCGACCCATTTGCACCTCTAACTATACTACTATCTAACGTTGAAATAATTATGACTTGAAGCTAATGTTGTAAGGTTAATGCTTTATTCTTTCTTTTACGTACACAATTATGTACTATACTACTCTCCGATTATGATATCCGATCTCGATCCGAATCTGTCAGGCATCCGTTCCGTATTCAAATCCTGAATAATCCGAATTCGTATTCGTATCCGACTCCGAATTCGGAAAAAAAAAACATGATTAGGATACGGGACTTTAAAAAGCGGTCGTGGCGGTAGGGTTTCCGATTCCCACCCCGCGTGCGGCTTGGTCGAACCCCCCTCCTCTTCCGTTCCCCCTCTCGCTTCCTCCCACACGCCTCGCCTCCTCCTCTCTCCGCGCCCGCCGCCGCCGCCGCAGCAAACCATGGGGAGGGGCAAGTTCAAGGGCAAGCCCACCGGCCGCCGCAACTTCTCCACCCCCGATGAGATCGGTAACGATGCGACGCCCTTACGCCCTTACCTCCTTTCGATTTCGATTTTTTTTGTTTCAGTGAAAATTTGGTGCCAAGTGGGGAGCTTTGTCTTCCGCCGTCGTCTAGGCGACTGCTTGGTCTGATGTTGCGGCGAGGTGGTGCTGGCTTGGTTGGGATGTTCTAGTAGAATAAGAGCGCTAGGAGTTGGCTTGTGGTGACGTCGAGATGGCCTCTTTTACTAGGTGGCACGGGCCAGCATAAAACGATTTGATTGCGTGGTGTGTTGGGTCGTTGATGATGGGGTGATTCGTTGATCTAGTCTGGGTGTGTTAGCGCCGGTGTTAACGTTGTTTGGTTTGGATGCTCCGGCACTTATCTGCACATTTTTGCGTGCGTACTTTGGGTCACTATCTTTTCCGGAGGTTTAGATGCTTTCTCCATCCCATGATGCAGTTGGGCAGCTTGATTCTATTATGCTTTTGATTTGACGAAAATTTTCAATTAGTTTCACTGTTAAAGATCTTCACGGAAAAGTGTTTGTGTGAAGTTTAAACGCAGTGAGAAATCAATAGCACCCTGTATGTTCCCTTATCTAGTCTCAGACGAAGAAGCTCGTTTGAGGCAGGATACAAGAGAGAGACGCTAGTACGCTACATTCGAAGTTCTTTGCATACATCTAACAGTCATTTCTTGGTTCATTTATTTGAACATCTATATTTGGCTGTTTTACTTTAGATACCCACCTGTGTGCAATTTTTTTTTGGGAGATTTAATTATTTGCCACTTCAAACATTGACACTTCATAAATTTGCCACTGGACCCACATTTCATTGACTCAGATGGTCCCATATGTCATTGGCTCAAGTGGCATCATAATCAAAATGTCAATGTTTGAAGTGGCAAATTATTAATTATTTCTTTTTTTTTTTACTTATTTCTGAAAAGTATCCATTCAAATAAATGCAGCTGCCGGAACTTCAGGGCGTCCACGCACATTTAAGAAGGTTTGCACATCTTATTAAATTAACTTCGTGTCCATAGTATTTTGCACCTTATGGTTTTCTACCATTTGCACTTCTACAAGCCAAAAAGGATTTGTTTGTCAGTTACATGTTTAGGATAATGTTGAATATAATCGTGATATTTGATGTTGCCAGTGCCCAGAACAACACCATTTACATGGTTGTATTTAGTTTCGGCAGTCAAGCAGCTAATTCTTAATTGTTCAGCTATGTTTGTAATTTTGTATTCTGATGCTACTATATCACAATCGGGATTGTGCATTTGCCAATCTGATTGTTCGGAAGAAATTGCAATGATTACAATCAATTCCACCAATTAGTGGTTAAATGAAGAAATACCAGGAGTTATAAAGTGTGCATATCGATATAAGTTTTTTTAGGTGTACCACAAATGTTCTCTTATCATATTATTATTTGACAATCAATTTCCGTTAAAAATCAAATAGAATATAGCTGAAGAGGAAGAGGAAGAAAGAGAAGAATCTGAAGAGGAGGAAGAATCTGAAGATGACTCTGAAGGGAAAGCTGTAAGAACTTGTCCTCCTGCAGGTATATGTTCATGTGCAAGGTTCATTGTTTATCAATCTGATTTAATGTATAATATTCCCAGAAACATAAAGGAACTGAAGGTCTTATTCAGATTGAAAATCCAAACCTGGTGAAAGCGAAGAATATAAAAGCCAAGGAAGTTGATGTAAGTTGGTGACCGCTATTATCATCTGGGACCTTATTCTCTCTTTTTCTCATCTTCATATGTATGCTGTTAGTGTTAGTAGCCAGATATCATAAAATTCTATGCTATGGTTGTGTTAGTATCATAAGTTCCCTTGTCTTTTCCTCCATTGCCTAAGCTATGGTGGTATGTAAATGAAGTTGCTCTATTGTTATTATTCATGAAAAGTGAAGTGAGGAACATGGTCCTTTATCTAGTTATCTTCAATGTCAGATTATGCTAGGATTTGGCGTAGTAATGTTATCCTGATAGCTGTTACCTCCAATACTGTTGTACCAAACATAAAGCTAGTTACTATGGTTAATTTTTTTAGCCGACTTATTTATTAGCTGTATTTGAATCCTTTTGTCTGTACATACTGAATAATTTTTCATGCATATATCCAACTAACTAAGTTTGCGCTGTACAGCTTGGAAAGACAACTGAACTCTCGAGGCGTGAAAGGTGCAGTTTTACATGTTTTCATACTTACTTTCTGTTTTTGTGTCATCTCTTGCTGCCAATATTTATTTAGCATGAAGAAAAATGTTTATTGAAACATCTGGGTATGGAAAAATAAGAAATACAATGAGTCAGCAGATGAAGAGAACCTAGAAGCTAGTACACTGCTAGCTCTGGAGCCAAGGAAGAAGACCAGATCCGGTCGCCCCTGCCTGAGCTGCCGCTAGACACCCCTACTCCCTAGACCTCAGCCAGGCATGGCCATGGAAGATGAGTAGCAGCAAGCGAAGCCGAGGCCGTCGTCGGAGTGAGGGAAGATGCGGAGGCGGTGAATGCTGGCGTCGATGTGACGGCGGTGTACTCTTGCTGGCACGCCGATCTAGAGCGGCTGGGGGTGGGTGGCGTGGATCTAGCGAGCAGGGGAAATGAAGCAGTGACGTTAGTGTAGAGGGCGGCGATGCTATGGAGGGTGGCGTGCTGGTGGCAGAGAGGAGGGAGGAGAAGAAAGGCGGCAACGGTGGAAGGAGAGCAGATAAGAGGGGGATGAGAGCGGGGGCGGCGCTAGGATTAACTAGCCGATTGGGAATTTTGGATTTTTTGCAATGCGGCCCTCTAGGTTTGTAGATATTGTATATTAGTCCTTAGATGTATTAGATCTTCAATTTGAACCTTAGGAGCTCCGAATTGACCGTGCTGTGTGTTTGAAAAACTGCGGATCCTTACATTTTTCTGTTAAATGTTAATGCCATTTAATATTAGCATCAAGCCATTAATTTAATGCTTGATGCTACTGCTAAATGTTAAATTTTGATGTGTGTGGCGTCGTCTCGCCGCTCGCCTTAAGCGTTTTAGTGGTAAAAATGTGGTGAGTCGTCTTGCCTCGGCTTATTGGTTTAATAACCATGGTATACTAGACCTGCTACTGTTGTGTTTCCCAGTTACAACTGGTGTTACATGCTTTCATGAGTTGCTGTAGATAACATATCTCAGTTTCTGTGTGTTGTTTAGTCACACTCTTGGCATCCACTTTTTTCTGTGATCATATACGATAAGGGTATAGGTGGGTGGGTGGGAGGAATTTGCATCTGTTTGACTGTTACTCTGAAGTTGGTACCAGCTTATCTACCCTTATCACAGGCACATATGCATTGTTACAAAACTTTTTCAATTTCATCAACTCTGTTGACACGCTGCTGCCATTTTTGTTTTATAGAGAGGAGATTGAGAAACAAAAAGCTCATGAGCGTTATATGAAGCTTCAAGAGCAAGGGAAAACAGAACAGGCTAGGAAGGATTTGGGTGAGATTTTTTTTTTTCTGTGTTGCACCTACCTCTCCCTTTATCTTGATATTTCTTGTTGGCCGTGGTTACCTATGTACTTCTGTAATACCCATCACCACAACCTGTTCTCTGGGCTTGCTCCTATGGACACTTTTGATAAGAATTTCAATCCACATAGAAACAGACACCACAACAAAGGTAAGTAGGCTGGTATGTATGAAAATAAAGTGAGTCAGAACTTTGCACATCTGCCGTGTAATTTTAGACACGCCCTTTTGCATTTAGCTTTCAAGAATGTATAGTTTTTAGCTCATAGAAAAAGTCTCGTATGTGTTCTCACCAAATGTAGATATTGAAGCACAACTTCTTGCTTTAATATGTTGTGATGTTGTGATGCACATCTGGCCACCTTCAATGTTGAGGCATTCCTTGTGATTTGCAAATTGCCATAACCTTCCTTGTTTTGCAAATGCAGAACGTCTTGCTTTAATAAGACAGCAAAGAGCTGATGCTGCAATGAAACGTGAAGAGGAGAAAGCTGGTACATCTCTTGTTATTTGTTTATTGCTTCATGGCCTATGCCTTTTCTTGTGTTGATTCAGAACCGATGGCAAATATATCCTATTCAAACATAGATTGTTTGACCTCCACCTGTTTCAAATGTAGTACATATGTTTGTTTTTTAATATTTTGCTACAAAAATCATTTTGATAGTTTGATTCCTGTTTAGTAGCTCCAAAAACATTTTTGCCTACATTTTGTTGATACTGATTCATAATAATGTTATTAAGTCGTCGACCCAGTTGGTGCATGGAGCACGACTAGAACGCTCGACTCGACTGGAGCGACTAGTCGGGTGGGTAGACGATTAATCAGCGATTAGCCACGACTAATCTTGCTCTTCTAGCCGGTCGACTAACGGCCTATGCTCAGAGGAATGGCCACTCGAGACATTTATACCCGGAATGGAGGGGCCGAACCCTAGACACCTCCCGTCCATATCATCATTATGTTTATGTTCTTCTCTTCATTTCGTGCTTTACAATATATATTTGTGCTTAATTGCTGTTACAACTTAGTATGTGACATGTCCTACTAACATAATTTATAGTCTGGGGGCTAGTCGCGACTAGTCGCCCAAGTCACCCCTCCGGTGACTCGACTTTACAACTTAATAACATTTTTCATATTTTCTTCTTGGCAGCCAAAGAACAGAGGAAGACTGAATCACGCAAATAGCTGTGACAGTTGTGTGGACCATGAAGGCATGAGCTGTGTTGGCTGGATATTTATTTCTTATGCATCTAGTATCTTTTAAACTCGGTCTCAATTCTATCTATATTTCGATAAAGCAACGCATTGACTAACTGTGAAGTAGTCTTGCTGTAAACTTGAGCTTGGCAGGGTACAAATGTAGTAAGATCAGCTTATGCGAAATTTGCTTTTACTCGAGTCTACATACAAGCTGTTGAATATTGTGGGTGTTCTGTAGGCCGGAGCTGATCAGCGGTTGCATTATCGGACCTGCTCAGTGCGACCCTGCAACGACACTAGCTTGTCTTCCATGGTCAGTTTAGTATCAGGGTGGCTGGCTGGGTAGGTTACCGAATAAACCAAAAGTAACCCGGTTACGCGCTAGACCACCCGTAGGTGGACCAGCGGGTGCCTTGCTTATCGGTGGGCTACTTCGGCTGTTTCGGCATGTGGCGCCGGTGCTGAGAGCGAAGCAGCGCAACGAGAAGCTCTTGCCTGGTCTCGCGCGTGTTTGCCTGGTCCCAGCCCCCCAACTACCCACACCACCCAGCTTCCAGTTCGCCGTCGCGCGGCCGCAAGCGCTTGCCGGTCTGGCTGTGCATCCGCGATTGATGCCGGGCCACCGCGCGTGCGTCGTGACGCGCGCTTGCACTGCCCGCCTTAGGCCGTGCGCGCGGCCCGTTGCACCAGCGGCTAACTCGGCCGTGACGCGCGCTTGCTCCCCTAGCTCCCCGTGTGGCATAGGCAGGTGCGTTTTTAGGTCCTCGTTTCGAACACGGAAATTTTGGATTAGGAAAAATCACCACATTCCACACGAGGCCTTGATTTTAGGGGCTTCCTCTACGTTCTTGGTTGTAGTAATTAGGGCTTGTTTGGCAGCCGGGAATTTGGTCGGGATCCCCTTATTTCCCAGGGAGAATTTGGTCAGTGGAAAACTTCTCTAGGCTAATTTGGATCAGCATTTGGATAGCGCATAAACAGGAAATTACCAGCCTAATTCATGGGGATCCACGGGGAGGAAAAAAACCTTGCTGTGAGGCGAAGGATAAAAACTCTCGTCTTCGCCGAGACGTAGCTCGACCACCATCTTCATCGAGCGAAGAAAAAATTCCCCGCCTCCCTCCTGACCGTTGCCTCCACCGCGCCCTTCCTCCTCCCACTCCGACGGGGAACTCACAGGTGAAGTCCTCTTCTTCAAATCCCACTACGGTTGCTCACCTCATCTTGTTTTTCTCATAGATCTCAGTGGAAGACGGTAACTGGAGGTGGATGTGTGTTGTGGGGGAGAACACACAAGGCATGGCTAATGTTTGAGATCTCCTTCCTACTAGGATCAAATCGTACCACTCCTCTTCTCTGTTTGATTTCGGTGGCCAAGGACGTCGTCGTTTACAAGCTTACAGCTACATGCTTACATGCATATAGTCTATGCTGAAGACATTTCATCTGATAATGCTGATGATGCCGACACAAAGTAAACTTTGTCGTCCTCTCTTTTGACCAATCCTAAAATTTCAACTTCCATTTAGGCTGATGTCTTTACAGAAGCTGCACTGCAGCATCTCTAAATGCTACTCTAGTAAAAGGAAATGTGGTGCTTTGCTTCCAAACATGAGTACAGAGATCATCCTCAGTGTTAGTAGATACCGTTAAAAAAACCTGTGGTGTTGAGAGTTATTTCCGCGTAGTTCTTAACCAAGGATATAGCATCTGCATATGATATTCCTTGTTTTCAAGTACACTATCAAGTTGGGACCGTTATACTTGCATACACTAGTAGCATGAGGTATATAAACAGTTTTGAACATGGTTTAGTACTTCAGTAGTTGTGAAAAAAAAATCTAAATATATGCTTTCCATTAACTTTTGTAGGGCATTACTAATAGGGCATTTCATGCTAGCAGGCCTTAAAGCTATACTGTAGGGGGAAATTATGACAGAAGTAATTGTCATTCTTATTATCCACACAAATATAAGAAAATGTTTTGTCTATAGCATTGAGTAAGCTTTGGTACGGGAAAAAAAAATACCACTCTCTTTCATACCGACAAATAAGCCGATTGAGGCCAACATGTCAATGAGAAGTATGTTTGAAATTTGTGATTTTTTTTCAGTGTTAAATTATACAATACTTTGTTCTGGCGTAGGAAATTATGAGAAACATTGTGCACCATGCTTGTGAAATTCCATTCTGAGAAACAAATTGTTCCTTTAGATTCAATTATCGTTAAAAGAGAAACTTACATAGTGTTTCGGCTCTACATTGCTCCCAAAGAGCATATTGGTCTCTACCATGATATGAATGAGTCAGTCTATATTGTGCTCGTTTATTATTCTGGAGGAGATGCGGTGTGGCATTTTTGTTTTTGCTGTAATTGTTCCAGCCCAGTACCACATAACCAAGGCCTCTACGGCGCTTGTATGAATCTCATTTGAATGTTTGGATATAAGGATATGATCAAACTCTTTCACCTGAATTTTCTATATTTTTTTTTGAATTTTTTCCTGATTTTTAGAGATTTTTCAATATTCAGGATTTTTATCCCGTGCTTTTCAAACGATGGTAGGGAATATTTTATCAAAAGGATTATTTTCCCAAGAGGATAAGAGAGATTTTATATACCCCTTAAAATTCTCTTTGAAATTTTTATTTCGTAAGATTTCTACCCCTAACATCCAAACAAACCCTAAGGCATCGCTTTAGACCGCCAATCCATCGGTTTGTGATTGCCTGTCTGTCTGGTTCATCGATCTATGCGCTGCCGAGCGGCTGCCCCACGGTCGGACGTGGTGCTTGGTTTCTCCAGGTCGGTCAGGTGGGTGGGATTGTGGGAAACCGGGAGTCTGCAGGATGCTCCACGTATGCGATGAGGGCTGCCTGCATGCAGCATGCGCGCACGAATGGAGTGCAGATCCTCAATGCTTTCTCTAGAGGTGGGCACTTGGGCCGAGCATTTTTGAGCCGGGCCGAAGCACGGTGGTCCAGTCCGATCCAAAACTCGGCACGGCACGGGGTGGGTCGTGCCGTGCCGACATGACACTGTAGCATGGACCGTGCCGGGCCTGAGATTAGGGCACGATGGGCGGTACGGCCCGGCATGACCGTTTGGGTTGGGCCCGTGCCGGCACGGCACGACGGAGGCACGAACACAGGTCTACTGTCACAACTTCATTGTTGTTGATGGCTATATTATGTCACTTATCTACAATGGTTTTATTTCATTAGATTTCTAATATTGTTGAGGTTATGAGTGATGATTTTTTCCGAGAGAAAAAGAATGTTGGGCTTTGTACAGATGATCATCTCTCGTTCTCTCATCGGCCAATGAGCGAGAGAGAGGGAGGCAACATGCAAGAGAGAGATTGAGAGGGACGGTCGAGAGAGAGGGAGCAACGGGCGAGAGAGATTGAGAGAGAGAGAGAGAGCTGCGAGATGGAGCAATGGGCAAGAGAGAACTGAAAGAGATTGAGCAATGTGTGTCTGTTTCCTTTCCTCTCGTTACAATAGTGTAAATGGGCCGGGCCTGGGCTCGCACGGCACGAAGCGCAAATAGGTCATGTCTGGGCTCGCCAAAGGCGAGCCGGGCCGGCACAGTAGGCACGATGGGCCGTCACGGTCCGGCACGGTTCAAACACGAAGCACGATAAACCCGTACCGGTTCGGCATGGCACGGCACGATGACCACCTCTATTTCTTCATAAGAACTACGTACGCGACAGCCTCTACGGTTTTTTAGCGTAGGCGTTAGTCCTCTCCGGGAGTCCAGGTAATGGAGTGCGGCTAGGTTTGATCTGAAAGCGAACGTACAGAGAAAAAAAATATATACACACACAACGACCTTCTAAGTGACTGCTATAGTTATAGCGTATAAATTTATTTCCTTTCATTTCTCACTAACGCATGCTCTTAGAAACGTCAACAAAAACAAACAGTTCAAACAAAATACCTATGCCTGTCTTTCTGTTCATTTCATTTCAAGATTCACTGTAAAAAAAAGCTATAAATAGATATAATTGCCTTCCGCAGTGAATCCTATCTCCACCCACTCAGTTTCCTTATACCACGTACGTAGCTCCAGTCACCGGCTTACCCGTTGTTTGCATGCCATGAAAAAATCATCTCATTGCCGTGTATAAAACCTTGCATGCAAAATCTGTATCTTGGTGAGGACCAGGGTTAACCTTATCGTTAGGTGCGATTTTCGGATGAATAGTGAAATTCGATAATCGCAAAAATCGAGTCGAAAATCGGTCAAAAATCACAAAAAATCGCGTAAAATTCAAAAAACAGATTTTTTGAAAAAAAAATAAAAAAACGTGGAAAATCGACGATTATCGGTGGAAAATCGACGATTATCGGTGGAAAATCGACAACCATGTTGATTTTTTTTTGTGCGGTCGACTTTTGTAGCGATTTTCGACGATTTTTGACGAAAATCGACCGATTTCCACCGATTTTCGACCGGTTTTTGACACGTAAATTTTTTCGAAATTTTGAATTTTTTTTTGAATCAGATCGGTTTATCGACCGGTTTTTGATATCGAGCCGCAGCGATACGCACGAAAATCGCAAAAATCGACCGGTTTTCGTCGATATTGCGAACCCTGGTGAGGACTGAGGAAAGCTGGTAGCACATCAAAAATATTGCACACCAACCTATACATAAAGAGGATACTCTTTTGGATGCCAGCTTAATAGTAGTAACGCTAGCAGTGCGGCGGTGCCTGATGCCATTTGGTGTCTCTTTGTGTCACCGGAGCTTCAATCCATTGGTTTGCTTTATATCATCTTACGTTTTGTGGCATCAAGATATTTCTTCCCAAGCCGTACGTATGACCTTGGGAGTAACCTGAAGAGGCTCAAATGTCAATATAAAGCACCATAATACAAAAACATCATTTGCTTCAGGAACAAAACTGGAATATGAGTTGGAACAAATGTAAATTCAGTAAGAAGAGAAGTCAATTTCTTTAATAAAAGGTTGGGAGTGATACACCAGCAAACCAGATTTTCCCTTTGGACTGATCTGCACTCCCCAGAAATAACCAAAACTAGTAGCATGTAGGAGAACATGAAATTTGGATTTGAATGCGCATTGACTTGCAAATATTGTAGCGTACAAAATATTCTGGTAGGCTGTATCCCTATATTTTGACTTATACATAAAGTACACTTTAGTAATTTAGATATAATTTGAAAAAACAATTAAACATGTAATCTTATTTGTTGTGGTTACCAACCAAACAGTAAGATGAGGGAGGTCCCTATATCGGTCCCTTGCGAAGGGGGTAGGTTCGGTTACCTTGAAATATGCATGGGATGAATGAGGTGTATAAAGGGGAAATGTGTTTTATTTGAGAAAAGATTAACCGTTTACATATCCTAAGCAGGGGGCTGTAACACCCCGTAAAACTAAACTATAGAACAAGAAAATTTCGACAGCATCTTCCCTAAAAACAGGACATTACGGAAGCATTTCATGATAAGCAATTCAAACAAGAAAATAAGCAATTCAACAATACTAGCGACAACAAGTCTAAGCCAACCGTAATCAAGTATAAGTTTAGACATAACAACAAATAGTCCAAGTGCAAATAAAATTCAGCAAGCTAATGTATTAAATAAACACTAGTTCATGGGAGTTGTGATGACATTCGAAGGTTTATTGTGTTGCTAGCCCACCCCTCATGCTTATGTCTCTTGCACGCTACGAAAAACAACAAAACACAAGCGGTGAGATTGGGAAATCTCAGCAAGCGTAACAATTAACACATCATCACATCCATCAAGAATTTAACACACCACATGCTTTACTTTCAACACCACAACATTGATTACCACAACCTCAATAAAATGCTCATGCTTGTGCATATGCTTATGCCATGATCCTCTTCACCGTGCCCTTTCTCAGGAACACACGGTGTTGTACTGCACGGCTCGCGCCAAGGCGTCGACAAACTTCCAATGCATGATTATGCAGTTAATGCTTCATGCATGAATTCATTCATAAACTTCCACATTGAGTTCACATATTTGCATGCCATCATATAACATGGATAGAAAACAAATAACATTGTGATGAACTATTTAGACAATTCAACCAATAGGCAACATCATTCTTCTCTTTACTCATGGATCAAAGCCAAAACACATCATCACATTGCTAATCTAATTATTGCAATCTTCCTAGCAGATGATCAAACCATGTATTATTAATGTCATCGGAAAATATAACGAAGGCAATGCAAAACAACGATGTATAGCTCAACCCTAACACTACTTCCACTTGCCTTTACCGACGTAGACGACGGAACTAGTTGCGTCCAGAAGGGGCACCACCTGTACAAGCATATTTTCAGTATGTAATAACACCACAATTGATCACACAACTCAAATATGCAATTCCTACAACCCGTTCCCCTTTTCCAACACCGAAACCCTGTTCTGTCCGGACCGAACAGCAGCAACCCCCATTCTCTTTTTCGTATCTTTCTTTCTACAGAACAAAAAATATGAAAAAATTACAGGAGCTAGATATTGACGATATCTACAACTTTCCAGAAGATCATAAATTATAATTCCTCTTTTAAATATGCCTAAACAGTCGTCCAACACAGTGGATGAAATCTGTTCCCAGATTCTGTTCGTCTGTTTGCAACAGCGATAACTCTCAGAACACTTCCCCAAAAATTCTGAAAAAATTACAGAAGCTAGGTCTCGACGTTATCTACAACTTTCTAGTTATAGGTTTTGGCAGGAAAAATCATCTATGCCACGAAAAACGCGAAACAATCCACGCTGCACAAATCCCCCTTCCAGAAACTGCACCACGTGAACATCTACCCTTCTCCCCCAACAAGATCCATCCAAAACCCTCACCACCAGATCTAATACACTCCTAATCCCTAGGTAAAACAGAGGTAAAAGTTTGGGAATTTTACCTAGTGATCTCCCTTGCGAACCCACGAAGAACACGCGAAGAACCCCGAATCGGCGATCTGCTCGACCTCCACGCCTCCACGGAGTCGCTCCTCGCCTTCTCCTTCGCGATTCGCGGTGGATCTTGAGCCACCACGTGGGGAGAGGAAGGGGAGGGAGAGGTGGCTGCTAGGGGAGGGAGAGGGAGTGGGAGAGGCGCCTAGGGTTTGGGGGTGTGGCCGGCCACATGGGGGGGGCGCACCACTAGTGGGCCGGCCCACTAGGGGGGTGGGAGGTGGAGGTGGGAGGAGAGATTCCCGGTCCAGGCCCAGGTTTTCTTCGGCCTTTTATTCCCTAGCCCAAAACCCAAAATAAAAATTAAAATGCAGCATTTTCTTCAATTGTTTCATTCCCCGACAATTCCGTCAATCCTCTCCGAAACAAAAACAAGGAAGAAAAGTTCTAGGGCATCACATTCTCCCCTCCTTAAAAAGGATTCGTCCCCGAATCTACTTCTTTTAGCTACAGACCAAAAAGGAAAAAGGAAGGCAAAAGGTAAACCACGACTTACCCCCAGCGTCCTCAAATAGCGTAGGGTACTTCTTCCGCATCTGGTCTTCGAGTTCCCAAGTTGCCTCCCGCTCAGACTGATTGGTCCACAAAACTTTCACAAAGCGGATGGTTCTCCTCCTCATGACTCGCTCCGAAGAGTCTAAAATTCAAGTGGATGGCACTCCAAAGTCAAATCTTGCTCAATCAGTAATCGGTTCCAAGTCAATCTTATGCTCTGGGTCATGGAGATACTTAGTAACATAGAGACATGGAAGACATCATGCACTCCCTTCAAAGAGTCCGCAACTCAGACGGTATGCCAAACCGCCCACCCGAGCCACCACTGAGCGGACCAATGTACCTCGGGCTAAGCTTGCAGGTGGTACCAAAGCGAACAACACCCTTTGATGGAGATACCTTGAGAAGGACTTGATCACCCACTACAAACTCCAAATCTCGTCTCCTGTTATCGGCATAACTCTTCCGACGGCCTGAGCAGCCAGGAGATTTCGCCGTATCTCTTGCACCTTCTCAAAGGTCTGTTGAACCCAATCCGACTCGCAATGATTTTTCTCCAATCAGATCCCAGCAAAGTGGAGAAACACACTTTCGACCATAAAGCGCCTCGAATGGAGCCATTCGAATACTAGCCTGGTAATCAAGTATTGTAAGCAAACTCTACCAATGCCAAGTGATCCTCCCAACTTCCTTCCAAGATAGAACACATGCTCAAGCATGTCCTCTAGAGTCTGGATGGTCCGCCTCATCGCCATCTGTCTGAGGATGAAAAGATGTGCCGAGAGAGAGTTTTGTTCCCAAAGCACTATGCAAACTCTGCCAAAAATGGGACACAAATCTAGTGTCTCGATCGGAGACAATCGATTTAGGCACACCATGGAGTCTAAGCACTTCCTTCATGTACAAGGGAACTAGATCTGTGCCGAATTGGTCGTCTTCATTGGAATAAAATGTCTGACTTAGTGAGTCTATCCACAACCACCCAAATGGCATCTCTACCTCGCGGTGAGCTGGGTAACCCAATCACAAAGTCCATAGTGATGTGTTCCCACTTCCATTCTCGAATTTCCAATGGTCAGTAAATGCACTCGCAGGTCTCTTATGCTCGCCTTTTACCTGTTGGCACACTCCACAAGAAGCCACATACTTGGCAATATCCACCTTCATCCTCTTCCACCAAAAACTCTGTTTGAGATCCCGATACATCTTGGTCTCACCAGATGAGCGGAATACTGAGTCCTATGGGCTTCCCTTAGAATGTCCATCTTCACATCCGATTTACGAGGCACACAAAGACGGCCTCTAAACCGAATAGAACCATGCTCGTCTATACTGAATTCCCGAGGGTTTCCCTCTCAAATCCTCCGCCGAACCTCCTGAAGCAAACGATCATGCAATCGAGCCTCATGCACTCGCTCGGGTATGCAAGATCAATGATCATCTCGAGTCTCATTTTGCGCAACCTCAAAGAAACAAGAAGTGACTCTGTCCTCTTTCCAACTCTGCAACCAAAGGCACAGCAGTCTTGGGGACTCCTGTTCTACTCAAGGCATCCGCCACAACATTAGCCTTGCCGGATGATACTTTGGATCGACACATCGAAGTCCTTTATCAACTCCAACCATCTACGTTGTCGCAGATTCAGCTCCCGCCGGGTGAATATATATTTGAGGCTCTTATGATCGGTGAAAATATCACAAGACTCCCATAAAGATAGTGCCTCCACAATTTCAAGGCAAAAACCACAATGGCTAACTCGAGATCATGGGTGGGATAATTACGCTCATGAGTCTTTAGCTGTCTTGAAGCATAAGCAATGACACAACCTTCTTGCATGAGCACACAACCCAAACCAATCCTCGAGGCATCTGCATACATCAGATAACGCTTGCCACTCACAGCAAGGATAAAATAGGTGCATTGACCAGTTTGCTCTTTAGCGTCAAAACCGGCCTCACATTCCTCGACCGGATGAAAGGAACCCTTTCTCGAGTGAGCCTTGTCATCGGCTTAGCTATGATAGAGAAATTATGCACGGCGCCGGTAATAACCTCGCCAACCCAAGGAAACTCCCGATTTCCGTCACACTAGACGGTCTTCGCCATTCAACCACAATGCAACCTTCTTTGGGTCAATCAGACACCACTTTGGTTGATGACATGCCCAAGGAAGCTCACCTCCGACAACCGTAAGGCGCACTTCTTGAGTTTGGCATAGAATTGATTCTTACGAAGAGCTTACAAAACTAGACCAAGATGCACGGCGTGCTCCTCCTCGGACTTCGAGTAGACAAGAATGTCGTCAATGAAGACGACAATAAAGTCATCAAGGTATTCATGGAGCATCCTGTTCATTGCTTCCATAAAGACGGCAGGAGCATTCGTTAGTCCAAAAGACATGACTACGAATTCAAAATGCCCATACCTTGTGTTGAAAGCCGTCTTTTCAATATCCTCCTCCTTAATCCGCAACTGATGATACCCAGATTGCAAATCAATCTTGGAGAATACTTTGGCACCCCTCAATTGATCAAAAAGATCATCAATACGAGGCAATGGGTACTTGTTCTTAATGGTAACTTGATTGAGCGCCCGGTAGTCCACACATAGCCGCTTGGTGCCATCTTTCTTCTCCACAAACAAGACCGGGGCCGCCCAAGGAGACGAGCTCACTCTAATAAACCCCTTAGCCAGGAGTTCATCCAATTGCCTCTTCAACTCAACTTGTTCTATTGGAGCCATCCGGTACGGGGTTTTATAGATTGGCCTCGTACCAGGAACAAGATCAATACGGAAAATAGTCTCCCGCTCTGGGGGCAATCCCGGAAGCTCACTGGGAAACACATCCGATAACGGCAAACTATGGCAATGCCCTCCAAACTCTTCTCTTCCTCTCGACCCTCAACCATGGACCGGAGGACCCGATTTCAACATCTGCGAGTTTGGGAATAGCTTACACAAGAAGGAGAGGGAGTACCGCATAGCACTCCCTGGAAAGTTATCTCTTGCCCGGAAGGAGCATGCAAAGTAACTGTCCTCCAAGCACAATCAATCACCGCTTTGGTCTTTGGGATAGCCACCCATGCCAAGGATAACATCAAACGGCTCCAAGGAGATCACCACCAGATTCGCCATGAACACCTCGTCGGCTAACTAGAATTGACACAGCGGACCCTCGAACTAGAAATCAAGCCTTGCGGTGCACTAACCACCACGGCATCACCCAAACTCTGCACGCATGCACCGGCCGAACAACAAAATCCACAGAGACAAACGAGTAGCTAGCGCCGAGTCGAACAACACACCGGGCAACCACAGCACTAATGCGAAATAGTACTGTCACCACATTGCCACGATCCGCATCCCCGAAGAGGGCAAAGCGTGGACTTCCGGTAGATCGAGATGGTGCACCCTCGCATCTGGATACGTCGGCAGTGGACCCACGGCGAAGTCCCGGAGGAAGGTGGCGGTGGAAGCTGGGCATCCAAGAAGTCCCCGAGAGTGGCGCCGGTAGAACGAGGAGTCGGAGTAGGCGCCGGAGGTCTTTGCAAAGTAGGAGCCGATGGCAACATATGCATCACGCCTCGACGGCCCGTCACTTTGGTGAAGATATCACCGGCTCCCAACGCAGCCTTGCCGTTGGGGTTCTTCCCAAGACACCACATCCTTGTGATCCTCCCGACCACGAGATGGTGCACCTTCCCTTCCACGAGCACTCGGCTGCGCGATGGGAATCGCCACAGCGGAAACATACCATCCCCATGCCAGGAGTGACTATGGCACGCAGATCAGCGCACCTCCCCCGAGGTGTCTTCGAGTAGGACGGCCACCATAGGGTGGTGACGAAAATTCTTCCCCTTCTTATTCCAAGTACCGGAGGATTGGCCCTTCTTCTCTGGAGGGCCCTTAACCTGCTCTCTGTGGCGGGTTTGCGATGCTCTTCTGTAGTTCACCGCAGCTCTACACCGAGCTTGCTCCACCATTGTCCGAAAATCGACAATGGGGAAAGCGCCAAAGATATGGCGAATGGCGGGGCGGAGTCCCTGCCGGAACCGCCTTGCCTTCTCCACCTCGCCACGTGCCACATGGGGCACAAAGCGTATGATCTGGTTGAAGCCAACCTCGTACTCCGCCACGATCTTCTTGTCTTGGGCATACTGTCCCAAGTCAATTTGCATCTTGTCGAGGAAGGTGGCGGGTAGAACCTCCTCTCAAATTGCCGGACAAACTCCTCCCAAGAGGGGTCACCTTGCGCACCCCTCGAGGACAAGACACCCCTCCACCAGATTTGGGCTTCTCCTTCAAGAGCTGTGCTACAAAGCGAACACGATCTTGCGCCGCCACCTCAAAAGCGTCCATTTGCAACTCCATAAAGGACAGCCAATCCGCCGCTGGATCGGAGTGCCCGCACCATCAAAGCTGTCGGCCTCACCAACCCACTCGCAGCTTGATGCCACCGCCGCCGCCGATACCGACGCAGGAGCTGCAGCCGCGCTTCACGGGGGCGGTGCGCCCTGCCTCGGCGCCCGCAACTCCTCTGCATCGCTCTCATGGCGGCCACTAACTCCGCCAAACACCACCCTCACTGGGTAGTCTCGGCCGCCTCGACGGCTCGGGGCGTCGCCTCCCGAACGACTGTCGCGCGTCCTCGGTGGCATACTGTACCCAACAAGCCGCAAACAAACAAATACACCAACAAGAACATAAGCAATCAGTAACACCAACAATCAAACCATAAATATAATCGAACAGACGCATGCCATGCAATGCAGCCCATCCCATCCTAATAGTGCAAGTGTGTCAATTTTAAAGTTGATTAACAATCCTATTCCGTATTAAAAGTTTTATTATCCTATGGCAATTTAAAGAGTTATACCTAAGCAATGTTACTAATTTCACACAAAGAAAATTTTAGTTCATGTTAGAATATCTCTCCTAAACTCATACACCAAGGACCTAAAGCCCGCTCGATACCAATCAGTAACACCCGTAAAACTAAACTATAGAACAAGAAAATTTCGACAAAGATCTCCCTAAAAACAGGACATTACGGAAGCATTTCATGATAAGCAATTCAAACAAGAAAATAAGCAATTCAACAATACTAAGCGACAACAAGTCTAAGCCAACCGTAATCAAGTATAAGTTTAGACATAACAACAAATAGTCCAAGTGCAAATAAAATTCAGCAAGCTAATGTATTAAATAAACACTAGTTCATGGGAGTTGTGATGACATTCGAAGGTTTATTGTGTTGCTAGCCCACCCCTCATGCTTATGTCTCTTGCACGCTACTCGAAAAACAACAAAACACAAGCGGTGAGATTGGGAAATCTCAGCAAGCGTAACAATTAACACATCATCACATCCATCAAGAATTTAACACACCACATGCTTTACTTTCAACACCACAACATTGATTACCACAACCTCAATAAAATGCTCATGCTTGTGCATATGCTTATACCATGATCCTCTTCACCGTGCCCTTTCTCAGAACACACGGTGTTGTAAATTTGCCACAAGACGCAAGGCGTCGACAAACTTCCAATGCATGATTATGCAGTTAATGCTTCATGCATGAATTCATTCATAAACTTCCACATTGAGTTCACATATTTGCATGCCATCATATAACATGGATAGAAAACAAATAACATTGTGATGAACTATTTAGACAATTCAACCAATAGGCAACATCATTCTTCTCTTTACTCATGGATCAAAGCCAAAACACATCATCACATTGCTAATCTAATTATTGCAATCTTCCTAGCAGATGATCAAACCATGTATTATTAATGTCATCGGAAAATATAACGAAGGCAATGCAAAACAACGATGTATAGCTCAACCCTAACACTACTTCCACTTGCCTTTACCGACGTAGACGACGGAACTAGTTGCGTCCAGAAGGGGCACCACCTGTACAAGCATATTTTCAGTATGTAATAACACCACAATTGATCACACAACTCAAATACGCAATTCCTACAACCCGTTCCCCTTTTCCAACACCGAAACCCTGTTCTGTCCGGACCGAACAGCAGCAACCCCCATTCTCTTTTTCGTATCTTTCTTTCTACAGAACAAAAAATATGAAAAAATTACAGGAGCTAGATATTGACGATATCTACAACTTTCCAGAAGATCATAAATTATAATTCCTCTTTTAAATATGCCTAAACAGTCGTCCAACACAGTGGATGAAATCTGTTCCCAGATTCTGTTCGTCGGTTTGCAACAGCGATAACTCTCAGAACACTTCCCCAAAAATTCTGAAAAAATTACAGAAGCTAGGTCTCGACGTTATCTACAACTTTCTAGTTATAGGTTTTGGCAGGAAAAATCATCTATGCCACGAAAAACGCGAAACAATCCACGCTGCACAAATCCCCCTTCCAGAAACAGCACCACGTGAACATCTACCCTTCTCCCCCAACAAGATCCATCCAAAACCCTCACCACCAGATCTAATACACTCCTAATCCCTAGGTAAAACAGAGGTAAAAGTTTGGGAATTTTACCTAGTGATCTCCCTTGCGAACCCACGAAGAACACGCCGAAGAACCCCGACCGGCGATCTGCTCGACCTCCACGCCTCCACGGAGTCGCTCCTCGCCTTCTCCTTCGCGATTCGCGGTGGATCTTGAGCCACCACGTGGGGAGAGGAAGGGGAGGGAGAGGTGGCTGCTAGGGGAGGGAGAGGGAGTGGGAGAGGCGCCTAGGGTTTGGGGGTGTGGCCGGCCCCCGGGGGGGGGCGCACCACTAGTGGGGCGGCCCCCGAGGGGGGGGGGGGGGGGGGGGGGGGGGGGGGATTCCCGGTCCAGGCCCAGGTTTTCTTCGGCCTTTTATTCCCTAGCCCAAAACCCAAAATAAAAATTAAAATGCAGCATTTTCTTCAATTGTTTCATTCCCCGACAATTCCGTCAATCCTCTCCGAAACAAAAACAAGGAAGAAAAGTTCTAGGGCATCACAGGGCTATTTATAAGGCCTAGCCAGCTGGAGGTGAACTTATAATTATATCCATACGAGCCCCCCCGGATAGTAGGGGCCTGTGGTATTTTCCCCTATGCTAGCTAGGCCGTATGTACTATTACTGCTACGCAAATGATCATCACAGACGGTTTTAAAACCTTATCACAGATGGTTTTGTGAACCATCTGTAAATATGTGTCAGTGATAACAACGGTACATCACAACCGGTTTTTGAACCGTCAGTGAAAATTAACATTAGAAACGGTTCTAAGATAGAACCGTATCTGATAGTGTATATACTATCACAAACGGTTCTATGTTAGAATCATCTCTGATATTATATTATCACAGACAGTTCTAGGCTAGAACCGTCTCTGATATACTATTATAGACGGTTCTAGCCTAGAACCATCTGTGATATCTATATATACCTCCAAGCACCCGTGAGAGCAAATGTTGATGGATTCTAAGGCAAAATCCAATCTATCCACAGTTCATCCTAAAAGTTGTCGTCCTTTGATTTATTTATCCACTCCATTCTCAACCCCGAATGAGAATACGATAGGTAGCCTATTTTCACTCTGGTACCTATGGTATTATCATTCAGGGATGAGAGGATGAAGTGAAAAGATAAATCAGAACATGCCAACTCTCAGGATGAACTGTGGATGTAATTGAATTTTGCCTTAGAATCCATCAATATTTGCTCTCACAGATGCAAGGAGGTACTTAACAAGCAAGACACTATTAAGTTATTGCATTCAAGATGAACAAAAATTAATGATAAAGTCATGTGACAATACATTGACAAAATATGATATGACAATACCATATTATTTCATGGTTCAAGATATGAAGACCTTAGGATTTTTTCATGTCTGCCATCAAATGTGCCATAGCTCCCGCAACAGAGGCTTTTCGGTTCTATCTGAAGTTCCACAGCTCCAGTTCAGTGTCCATTTGTTTGACACCAATAATCGATTGATCTACGGTATCTCTTAATCCCTACAAAAGCGATCATATGGTATATTATCAGTAACATATCGAATTAAATACTAGGTTAGCTTTGGCTTGGTCTTGGCTTTATATTACCTCTATAAGTTCAGCTTTGGCTTCTTCCAACTCTGCATTCACCTGTGGTCATTAGTGATGAGTGCTTCAATCTACTCATCAGCTCTGCATTCGAATTAAATACCAGGGGAGGAGGCGAAGCAGTCGCAAGGCAACGACTTGAATAATAGAGGGGCCCAAACTGAAAATATCATTGAGTTGTAAATTTTACAGCTCCAACACATATGATGCTTACAGAGTCGTCTAAATTGATGCTCTTCCAAACTTTTGAATGTTTTTTTGACTGAAACTTTTTGATGTTTATTGACAATTAGCATTTTAGACTCGACCTAGTATCATGATTTTGCTTTCCTTATGATGATAGGAGCATATTGGATGCTTTAACTCCTCCCTCTACTATAATTATGCCAACTACCGCAACTTATTCCCCACTTGGGCCCTTGGATAGTTTCATCGCCGACTTCTCGCAAACAAAAACTCAGATTCAAGCCATGGAGGCGAAGTGGTCATAGAGGAGGAGGTTGCTAGAGAGGAGTTCGCCAGGGAGGAGGTAGCCAGGGAGGAGTTCGCCGGGGAGGAGGTCGTCGGGGAGGAGTTTGTCTAGGAGGAGGTCGCCAGGGAGCTAGGGTTTGGGGGGAGGCAAAACACACTGGGAGGCAATGTCTGCGCAAAAAACCTCTATCGATATATTTATATAGTGTTCTTAGTTGATATCATAGACGGTTTGTAGTTAGGACCATCTGTGATAGGCAGATATCACAGATGATTTTAGTTTAAAACTATTTGTGAAGTTATCATAGACGGTTTTATACTAAAATCATCTATGATGTTGCTATATATCACAGATAGTTCATAGTTAGAACCGTCTATAATGATGTCACTGACAGTTTCGATATAGAAACGTTAGTGATGTTCCTCAACACAGACGGTTTTTTAAAACCATTTGTGATGAGGCGTCTAATATAAGCCTTTTTGTAGTAGTGTATGATGCTCATGTGTGTAGACTTTTCCTCCTAATAGGTTGACCCTTTGGTGTACCCCCTTTGACGCAGGGTCATAGCTTGGTCGAAAGGGGAATGTGCCCCTTCGACATAGTATTGAAGCCTCCGCTATGATTCCCGAAGGCTCCTTCATTGATGCCCCCCCCGGTTGGCCTCCTAACAAGGGGAGTCACTTTGTCGGTGGCCCTTGCTAGGTCACAGGGAGTGGTAGTCATCCCGACAATAGGAGCCCCTTGCGGTAGAGGGCTTGGTTCGCTTGGCCAAAATCACACAATCTTCCTCGAAGGGAATGGGCAATTGTCCCCCGTTGGCCCGATATAGGACCGAGACATGTGGTTCCCTCTCTGAGGTCGTGCGGCTTGCCGAATTCTTATTGTTTGGATTGAATGGTTGACGCATAGGAGGTCGTTTTTGTTCGTAATGCTTTACTATGGGTGCTTCCGATGTGTTTACGATGCCGTTCCGGTTTGATCTTTGGAACTTGCGCCCTCTCGTTTCCCACCCACAGGCTTTTATGATGGTTGGTGATGTGTCATTGCCTTAGTGGCCCAACTATTTCCATTTCATCTCTCGAGGTGGTTGAAGTTCTATAAATAGCGTGGGTGGAACACGTTGTGCAATCATTCGCCATTTGTTTGTTTTTTGTTCCCCTCCCCCAAGATTCCAAATCTCGATGGCATAGTTTTTTTTTGGAAAAATTTCAAATTGCTATAGTAAATTCAGTGAATTTTGATGAACATTTGGCCAATTTCACTGAGATTTAGACCTTTTGGTGAAATTTTGGCCAATAACCCCGACCAGTGTTCAGATTAGTTATGCTATAATCTTCGACCCGACCTGATTGAGGTCGGGAAGGAAGTTACCACCGCATAAGACTAGCGTGCGGGAAACCCTTCCTCTAACAGGTACAGACGATCGTTTGGAAGTTACTCATACAAAGAGACACCTCTTTATCGAAAGATTAAGGATAATATATTAGTATTAGTTTTTAGTTCTCCACTCAAAGTTTGTACTCTGTAAACACTCATGACTAAATAAAATGCATAACCCCATTTTCTATATTTTCAATCTTTGATTTGTTAGATAAAGGCAACCCAAACGACATTCGTAAGCTCGATCTAGGGACCCTCGGGTTACGAACATTGATAGTTGGATGAAGAGAGTTCATTCGATCTCACCGACTACGCTCACCTCATCGCCGATGATTTCGTGGAGGAAGAAGAAGGTAAGTGTGATATCACCCGAAGCAATGGATGAAGAGAGTTGTCACCGGAAATTAAGATTGAAAAAGGTAATGTGTTGTCACCAGAAGCAATGGATGAAGAGAGTTCATTCGATCTCACCGACTACGCTCACCTCATCGCCGATGATTTCGTAGAGGAAGAAGAAGGTAAGTGTGATATCTACTCTGAATACGTTACTGAGGCAGAATTATCAGAATCGGCAACTCCATCCAAACCGGATAAGGTGGTGCCATAAGCACCATTTCCTGAGACCAAATTAGGAAAATAGAGTGATTTCGTATCTGCCCCTATCTCAGAGGCAAAGGACTAGGGCATATGCCCTATGAAAGTCGACAATGTTTAAACTTACGATAACAACAATGATTTCCATGAGAGTTTATCTTCAGAAGATTTTCTTCGAAGTCTTGAACTCGATTATACCCCATCATCATTCGATGAGGAAGTACTCACCACTTCTGTTAATTCTGAATTTCGCGTTTTGTGCGGCGATGAAAGAGACATGCACAACGAGTGAAACGCGAACAGTGTAAAGCTCAGGAAAAAGCTATCCAATAGCAATGCGAGAATCTCACAATTACCAAACAAAAGGCTATGGAAGAGGTGAGATGTCTTTACCACAACAGCCAACCAGGAACTTCACAGAGGCCAGATCCCTCGGGGAGTCATCCACGACCTACCCTTCCTACCTCTAACGAGAATTTACGTCAATTTATTATAAAGTTTGTAGAAGTCTGTAACACCATTCCTAACATACCTGATGATTCTATGATTCGCGCATTCAAGCAGGTTGTACGCTACAAATATTTCACAGAAGACCTCAATATCCACCGACCATATGCCATATTAGAACTTTTTTGATATGGTAGATCGTTATTCTGATGCACACGAGGCAGTTGAATGGAACTGTATGCTTGACAAGGGCCATACACCACCTCAACCAGGTTTGAAGATCACCGAAGGTAACAAACCTAAGAAGACCTTCACACCCAAGATCGAAAAGGTAAAGGTAAAAAAGAATAAAAATATCTCTCAAAGAGAGGTTGTAGGCATCTCCAAACAACCTACATGCTCCAAGGATAAAACCTTGGAAGAAGAAACCTGGTCGGACATGCGACCAGTTCATTCTCAAAGGTTCCACTTCAAACAATGGGAATAGACGATGGCGTCCCCTGCATAATGCACCAGGACACAACTTGTGCAATTATTGTAAATGGCAAAGGCGCATGGATGAATTCTACTTTGGTAAGAGTCCTATACCCACTTGACTTGAAGGACGAATTGTTAAATATACAGATGGTGACGAAGATATGGGCTATTAAAAACTAGACAACCATGTCAACATGATTTTCGGTGGATCATCTGCATATTCTTCGAAGTGGCAATTTAAATTCGCCTAGAGGGAGGTTAATAACATCGCCACCCGACCAGGAAGGCCTGACTTTCCAAAGTGGTCGGATGTCGCAATCACCTTCAGTAAGGATGATTACCCGAAGTGTATGTCTACTTCTCATAAACTTTCTTTGGTAGTATCTCCTACTATTAGCAACTGTAAAGTACGAAGGGTTTTGATTGATGGAGGAAGTCCATTAGACTTAATTTTTATTAATACTCTTGATGAAATGCAAATCTCTTGTTCTAAGATCAGACCTGTGACAAATCCCTTCTTCGGAATTATCCTTGGTCCTTTGGTGACTCTGATAGAATAGATTGTGTTACCTATCACTTTTAGAGATGCCCGTAATTTCATAACTGAGTTGGTTTCATTTGAAATTGTTGACTTTAAGTCTGCATACAATGCCGTTTCGGGTATACCTTTACTCACCAAATTCATGGCAGTTACTAATCACTCATACCAGAGCCTCAAGATACCTGATCCAAAAGATGTGATTAATGTGCAAGGTAATCCAACTACTGCACTGAATTGTGATCGTAAATTACTTGAAACTGTTGATCAATTACCATTAAGAGATGCTAATGGTGTAGACAAACCTTGTAAGGTTGATAAACCTAGAAAGTCATAGAAGCTGAAAGCTAATTCTCAGCCAAATGGGAAAATGAAGCTTATTCTCATCGATTCCATCAACCAGTCGAAAACTGTTCGGATAGTGTTAGGGATGGCTGCTAAATAGGAAGACGCGCTCATTGCCTTCCTCCGAACTAACGTAGATGTGTTTGCGTGAAAACCATCCGACATGTCTGGAGTTCCAAGAGAGATAATTGAGCATTGGTTAGCTATCCAACCCGAAATACGAATAATGAAGTAGAAGCTACGGCGATTCACTCCTGATCGGCAAGACGCTATCCGACAAGAGTTGGACAAACTCATAGATATTAGTTTTATTCGTGAAGTTGATCATCCAGATTGGCTTGTGAATCCGGTTATGGTTAAGAAGGCAAATGGTAAGTGACACATGTTTGTCGATTTCACCAGCCTAAATACCGTTTGTCCAAAAGATGATTTCCTTTTGCCCCGAATATACTAGTTGGTCAACTCAACAGCGTGTTGCGAACTGATGAGTTTAGTATATGCATACTCATGTTATCATCAAATAAACATGGCAAGAGAAGATGAAGAGAAGACTTCCTTCATAACCCCGTTTGGAATCTACTGCTACCAGAAGATGCCATTTGAGCTGAAAATACTGGAGCCACGTATCAACGCCACATGCATGAGACTTTCATAAGTCAGTAGAAAGAAATCTAGAAACTTTTGTAGATGATCTCATTGTAAAGAACAAGAAAAACTCTAATCATTTGTCGGATTTGGCTGAAACATTCTGTAATTTGAAAAAAACATACAATAAAGTTAAATCCCAAAAAATGTACTTTTGGAGTTTCTTTTGGCAAATTGCTAGGATTCCTTATTTGTTTATGTGGAATAGAAACTAATTTTGAAAAGATTAGTACCATTAAATCCTTAAAATCTCCTTCTTCGGTGAAGGAAATACAATGATTAACTGGTCGGATGGCTGCCCTCAGTCACTTTATATCGAGATAAAAAAAATGTGGTTTACCTTTCTTCAAGGTAATAAGAAAAAATGATAAATTCCACTGGTCGGATGAAACAACAAAGACCTTTAAAGACATTAAAAATTATTTGTCAAGCAAATCAACATTGGTATCATCTAATATGGAAGAACCTTTGTTGCTTTATCTAGCGACTACAAATAATGTGGTTAGTGATGTTCTAGTCATCGAACGAGATAAAGTCCAACAATTTGTTTACTATGTAAGTGAAGTTTTACACACCTAAGAAGAGATACCCCTGTGTTCAAAAACTACTTTATTATCTATTAATGGCTTCAAGAAAATTAAGAAATTATTTTCAATCTCATCGGATTATAGTACGCTCATCATTTGTTTTGGGTAACATTCTCCATAACCAAGAAGCAACTGAGATTGCTAAGTGGGCAGTTGAACTTGGATCTTTTGATATCCAGTTCATTTCCCGATCAGCAATTAAGTCATACATTCTAGTAGATTTTATTATTAAATGGACTAACAGTGCGCCTTCTGTTGAGCAGAATTCCACTGACACCGACCACTGGATCTTATACTTCGATGGTTCTAGAGAACTAAGAGGTTCTGGAGCTAGAATAGCACTGGTCACACTACAGTGTGATCAGTTACAATACGTAATCCAGATGCAATTCCCTACCACCAATAATGTAGCAGAGTACAAAAGTTTTCTAGCAAGGCTCTGAGTAGCCAAATCCCTTGGAGTTCATTGGCTTTTAGCAAAAGGTGATTCGCAATTAGTCGTAAACCAGAGCAAGGAATACAGGGCGTCTGATGAGGTAATGTCTCACTACCTAGTTGAAGTGAGGAAATTAGAAAAATACTTCATTGACTTCGAAGCCGAATACACTCCATGAAAAGATAATCTTTTAGCAAACCAGCTATCCAAACTGGCTCCTCACGAACACCTGTTCCAACAGGTGTATTTCTTGAACATTTGCCTATACCTTCTACATATACTCCCATAGAAGAGTACTCGACCAGCAATGAGGTTGGAGGCCTATTTAGAATATGGGACATTGCCTAAGGATATACATGAAAAAACAGATCAATTTGACAATACTCTTTATAAGAAGGAAACTCATGGAATTTTAATGAAATGTATATATCAAGAATAAGGAATAACATTACTTCATAAGATATATGGGGGCTTATGTGGAACACATGTTTCATATAGAATGATGGTAGGGAAAGCATTCTGAAAAGGGTTCTATTAGCCTACCGCTCAACAAGATACTATGCACCTTGTAAAGACTTGCGAGCAATATCAATTTCATGCTCGACAGGTACATCAATCCGCTAATCAATTACAAACAATACCATTGTCATGGTCATTTTCAACATGGGGCATTGATATAGTAGGTCCATTACCTAAAACAACTAATGGATTTAATTTCTTGTTTGTTGCTATTGATACGTTCATAAAATGGAAAAAGCTAAACCCGTAATTTCAATTACGTCACAAACAACAAAATATGGTCACTAGATTTGGAGTTCCTAGTAAACTAATTACTGATAATGGATCACAATTCCTTAGTGGTTTGTTTCAAGATTACTGTGATGAAATAGGTGCAAAGATTTGTTATGCTTCTGTTGCTCATCCACAAAGCAATGGAGCAGTAGAACGTGGTAATGGCCAAACCCTGCAAGACATAAAGAAACTATTTCTTGTTTTGCTTTTATTTTAAGTTATCATGAAAAATTTATCTGACCACAATCCTAAGCAAAATACAAGGTTGTTGGTCGCATTGTGAGATGATTTCTAATAGAGCCATTTCTGCGCTGAAACTCATTAGACTGACACCATCTCTGACCTGCTGCCAATTAATACTAAGTACAAAGCAAAGAGAGAATTGGTCGGTACTCCATAAAGAACTATTTGTCTTCCGATCACGATGCTGATCAGTAAACAAACAGTTGCAGGCTAGTAGTGATGTACTTAAGAAAATTTAACTCATAAGCAGACAAGTAATATAAAAATTTCAACACATATACATATCCACAACAGATGTCACTTCTGCGCGTATTCTATTCATCTTTTCTTGAATTGAGAATTGCAAGTCGAGCGCACCAGATTTCTTAGCATCACTAGGAAGAAGTTCTTCTCTTCCTCATTTTTGACATTTTTTCAAGCTCCTGGGAAGAAGTTTTTCTCTTCCTCATCTTCGTGCAGATAAGGTTATTCTAAATGATTCTCAAAGTAAAAATACTCCATAGGAGTTGATGAAGGGAATACTTCATACAGAAATTGACTATACAAATGATATGAAAAACCAAAATAGTTATCCTATTTCTAACATATCGCTCTTATACTAAGAAGTTTTTCAAGAAAAAAGAAATAATTTCATCAAACCTTCTTTTAGTTATTGAAGCTTTTCACCTTTACTCTTGACCAAGAATTACAGGAAAGAGAAAAATTAGAAAATCAAAATCTTCAACAACTAAAAAGAAAAACTTAAAAAATAAGAAACTGCTCGAAGAAATTTCTCCTCAATTCCATAACCAATTTCCCCTCACCTTGAACACAAGGAAGTAGGAGGTTATGTCTTTAAACTTTCTTTTAATTCTTGAAGCTTCTCTCCTCTACTCCTCTATCATATTTTCTGCCTGATGAATTGCGGAAAGACGAAAAAGGATGGAAGATGAAAAGCTCCAAGAACTAAAAGAAAACTTAAAATAGTAAGGTTCTAAGAAGTATTTCCTGCGCTTGAAAATCTAAAGATACAAGGGAAGCCTTACCCCTCTTATATAGACTTTCAAGAAGTTATAATATCGATTCAATTTCTAAGAAGAATTACATAAATTCCTTTATCAAGAATTTAAAAGACGGTTTTAAAGGAGTACATGATTCCATGTCGTCTTAGAAATTGAAAAGTCCCAAGTAAATACATGTATTTACTCGAGCCATGGGGCTAGCTGACGATAATTAATATACCTTATTATATTTTTGGGCCTACAGTCTCATAAGAAAAAAGAGCCTATAAATAAAGAAAAGGCCAAGGCCCATTACCTAGTTATGATTTCAACCATAGCTAAATATAGTCACGTGAAAATATTCCTGACCAATGTACAAAGCATTAGTCGGAGATATGGTATGCCCTAGTTATCATGACCAGTTATACACAATTATGCTATAATTTTCGACCCAACATGATTGAGGTCGGAAAGGAAGTTACCACCGCATAAGACTAGCGTGTGGGAGACGCTTTCTTTGACAAGTACATACGACCGTTTGGAAATTACATCCTATGAAGGGACGCCTCTTTATTAAAAGACATTTTTTGACGAGAAGACCCCTCTTGGAGAGAAGATATCTTTTGACGGGAAGACACCTCTTAGAAGATAACAACTGCCATCCCTTTCGTTTGTTATAAATAGGAGCCTCCTGCAAGGACTCATGGGAGGATCATGGTGACTGAGATTAAGGATAAGAGATTAGTGTTAGTTTTTAGTACTCCACTCAAAGGTTGTACTCTGTAAATAGTCGTGACTAAATAAAAAGCATAATCCCACTTCCTACCTTTTCAATCTCTGATTTGTTAGACAAAGGCAACTCACTCAAACTACATTCGTAAGCTCGATCTAGGGACCCCCCGAGTCTTGAACATGGATAATGACCTCACACCCTTCCATCGTCAGCACGTCCACCATGACCATGCACTCGACCACTCTGGCACCCGCCATGATCTTGCTCCTGACCAGCCCACCACGACCTCGCTCTCGACCACGCAGGTGAAGGAAAACGGGTATGCTATTCTAGCAAAAATCAAAATTTTCTATCGCATAATCAAGGAACCATTGCAAGTCAGATCACATAATTACCACTAGATGCGCAGATCTATAGCAGAAGTAGAGTCGATGTAGCACGCTGGTATGGTTATAGTCGTACTAGCCTCACGCCTCCTTCAAAAAGTCTATCCAGCATCTCGAACTATAAAACCAGACATTTGATCCCAAAACTTTGCAATTCGTTTCAATAACACCATAATCCGATTTCGCATAGTGGTATTATCCATGTAGCGCAATGAGTGAGCAGTTTTGCCATGTAAAATGATACGCTGATCAAGTTAGGTCAATAACAGATGGGGTCCACATGCGCTTCCTCCCGCAGAGCTCCCAATCATGCCATGACTGTCGGTAATTTGTAGCTCCCAATTTCCCTATTTCGATTTGGAAGAAAAACTCTTGTAAGCTCTACCTATCATTCATCAAAACTTGCCTAACGTGCTATCTTACGTGGCAAAACGGTCCACTCATCACGCTATGCGGTCAATACCACTACACGAAATCGAGCCAGGATCTTATTTAAATCAGATTGTAAAGTTTAAGAGATCAAATGGCTGATTTCATAATTTAATATGATAGATAAACTTTTAAGTAAAATTTAGAGTGTTATATGGAATTTATCCTCTCTCTTTTTTCCCCTTCCAGGTCCAACCGTCCTTTTCTCACGGCGTGGACGGGTCTGAGCGGGGATCCAAAAAGATCCCGTTGCATCAACGGGCCTGGCCGAAGCCTTTTCCAGCAACCAAACACGTCTTCTCGAACTCCGCCCGGTCGAGATGACGGGCCTGAAGCCTTGAGCTCCATGACGTCCGGACCGCGGAGCGCACTGGAGTGACCATCCCACGAAAGATGACGACCCCACCAAGAAGTCGTCGCCTTGTCGCCTCCTCCGCACCCGCCACTCTCCTCCTCCTCTTCCTCGCCGGCGCCGCCGACGCCGCGCCACCGCTGGTCGGCGTTTCACCTCAAGGTGACCATGCCTACGCGCCCACCTCCGCATCTCTTGTGTCCTCTCGTCCTTGACCGAATATTTCCTTCAGATGAGGCGTACTTCGCGTCGCAGGTGATCGCCTGCAGGGACGGCTCGGGGTCCTTCCCGAGGAGCCGCCTCAACGACGGGTACTGCGACTGCGCCGATGGAACCGACGAGCCAGGTTGCTCTTTCTCTTTCTTGGATTTGCCCGAACTTAACAGCGAAAGGCCGAACTGTGAAGATCTGGTCGATTTCGCTCATGTGATGAAATCTGATAGAATATTGCATTGGATATTATAATAGATCAAATCAGGTCACATTTTCTCTCTATTACAGGTTTATTCGCTCTATTATTCACCAGACGAAGAGAGAGAGAGAGAGAGAGAGAGAGAGAGAGAGAGCAGTGTGTCACTTAGGGGTGGCAACGGGGAAATTCCCCGCGGAGAGCACCCTCCGATCTCCGATAACCAAATTTCCCGTCCCCGTGCGAGGCTTAGGATTTGTTTGGTTGTAGCATCCGGGATCGTTCCATCTAGCATCGCTATGTTTTTTATTTGGTTGCAACATATGGAATCTACTCATTCCAGTCCGATCCATCCAACCATAGCTTGTGTCCTGAGTCAATCTCATCCATCGTGAAAACAAGAAACGGTGTCGTCCCAGTCGAATCCATGAATCATCTATGTATCACATCCCTAATCCTATCCTGGTTGGTCCTTCATGGGCCAACCAAACACCTCCTTAATTTCCCAGTCCCCGATCCCTGACGGGGACTAATCCTCGAAAATGCTATATGAAATACCATATGCTACATGAGTGAACCATTGGAATAATGGTGCATGTGTGATTGAACTGTGAGTGACTAGAGTAATTCATATTTAGCATGTTTATTAATAATGATTTCACATATATTCTTTTTTCTTTTAAGAATTGATCATTTGCTCCCATCTATGATATCGTGGGGGTAGGGATGGGGGCAATATTTTCCCCGATAAGCCCACCGCGGGGGGAGATTTCCCCCGCCCCCATCCTCTAATAAAGAATTCCCTGCGGGGAAACAAGGATCAGGGGCCATTGCCATCCCTGCCACTTCTACAGTGCTTTGTTGCAGAATTCGCAATAACTTAGATCAAATGAGCTACTAAGCCGACTCTTCACTAACGCACAGCTGTATGCATTAAATTTTTTTCACATTAGGTCACATGGAAACAGGCTTTTGTCACACTACAGCCTTTTGTTTTTCTGTGTACTGCAATGGCAGCAGGCCGTGGCGTTCATTTATGTGAGATTCTGAATGCTCACCTGGGAAAAATCTGCCACAAAACTGTGTGCTTTCTTTTACTTGATGCTAACACCAATGCCCAATATGTTCACTAATGTAATGCTGTCCTTCACATTATTTGCATCATGCAGGTACTTCTGCTTGTCCAGAAGGCAAGTTCTACTGCAGAAATATTGGAGACACCCCACGTTTCTTGTTCTCTTCTTTTGTGAATGATAAATTATGCGGTATGCTATTGCTTTTGTCGACTACAAATTTAGTTTCATGAGATTTTTAGTTTCCTTTATCTTTATTTTCAAAACTCTCCCTTTTAACATCTGCAGCTAGTTTGTAACTTTTTATTTACTATGTCATTTCGTTTTGTTAATAGCAGAAGTTTTGACTGTGTTTGTATGTTCCTATAGATTGTTGTGATGGAAGTGATGAGTATGAAAGTGGAATCCATTGTCTGAACACATGTAGGAATAGAAAGGATGTTGCTGAGGCTGATGATGGTGGTAGTGAGCTGTCAGTAGCACATTTAGATGATACAAATGTATTTAGCAGTAAACATGCACTTGATATAGAAGATCTTATGCAGAAGCTTGGAGGTACTCTCTGTTCAGAATGTCATATTTATGTGTAGCTGTTATGGAACATGATATGTATTCTTGATGTGATTTCAATTGCCCTGTTTGCAGGATTAAGAATGGCTGTAGTCATTGAACTGAGTCTTGTTTTATGTATTTTTGCTTTCTGCTTTGCTCGGAGACGCACTGGAACACGGAGGAGACAATACATTTTGAAACGTAAGTAAGATTTGGTCCCTGTACTTTCCATTAATGTGTCTGATTTTCTAGTAGAAATTTTGGAAAATAGCATAATCTATAACCTTCTTTACTAGTTCTAGAATTCATGTCTGATTCTCCTTGCACTGGTCTTTTGATTTTGAAATAGCATGTGTTTTATTACAAATAACACATAACCCAGTGAGCAATTTGTTGATACTGTCATTTGTGTAATATTTCTTAATTTTGGCCAAATTTGTTTGCATCATAGGTAAAAGCACAGTTTTCCAATAACATGCTAAACAAAACTAGTCCATATTTCGGGTAATGCATTTGCCTCGATTAGTCATCCAGTGCAGTTTTGATGATTGGCACTTTAACAGTTGAAAGTATTGGAAGTTGATGTCTGTTGTACTTTTAGTGTTGATGCTGTAGTATTTTTTTCCACTGTGTGGGAACTTGGGAAGGTTAACTTAGAAACTATAAACTGTGTATGCTATATTTGAAAAGTCTATATAACACCTCAAACTTTGTTCGAAAGTCCATTTGGCACCCCGAACTATAAAACTGGACATTTGACCCCTCGAACTTTGCAATTTGGTTCAAATAATACGCTAACCCAGTTTCGCATAGTGGTATTGGCCGTGTGGCGTGATTAGTGGCCGGTTTTGCCACATAGGATGACACGCTAGATAAGTTTAGATGAGTGACAGATGGAGCCCACAAGGATTTCTCCCCTAGATCAAAATAGAGGGAGGGAGCTAGAGGCTGACAACTATGGAAGCATGGTCGGGAGCTCGGTGGGGGAGAAGCCCCGTGGGCCCACCTGGCAAAACGGCCTACTCATTGCGCCACGCGTGCAATATTGTTAGTAGCACTATTCTTACTATCATCGAGAGAGAGAATGACACACTGAATTGGGGCAATTTTCTGAATTTTATTGCTCATACCAGTGCTATTGCCACCCTAAGGGGTTGGGCAAGTGCCATGTATAGGCCGGGCGCAAGATATACTAATACTAGTCTAAAGGCTGCCCACAAAGGCTGCCCAAAAGCTAGTCAAGGCTGCCTAAAAGCTGCCCCTAAAGGCTGCCCAAAAGCTAGTCAAAAGTTGCCTAAAAGCTGCCCTAAAGGGTGCCCAAAAGCTAGTCAAAAGGCCTAAAAGGCGCCCCAAAGGCTAGTCAAAAGCGCCCACAAATGACCAAGACTTATTCCATCATTCTCCCAAGTCTTGTCCTGTCGTCTTATGTGGGAAAGTTGGACCATCCAGGTCGAGCGTAGCTCAAGAAACTTGATCCTCCAAGGGGCTTGGTGGCAGTCGCAAGTGGTCCTTGGTGTTGATGTAGCTTGCCTTGATGCTTCCTTCCTCCGCATACTGATGAAATGATATCTCACCCGGATGTGCTTGCTCCGCTCATGAAAAGCGGGTTCTTTGCCAGGGCTAGAGCGACTTCTTGTCTACCCCGAGCTCCACCGTCTTTGGTGTTTACCAATGAGATCACCGCGATCGAGCGACGAAGCTGAGTTCGCGAAGGTGGAGGTCGTATGTACTCGGGCCTCACAGTGGGACAGGCCACCACCGCCGCTTGACCGATCGCCGACGGCACTTGCCTAGGAAGAAGAGCATCCCGCTGCGTTTTGCCGTGTCAACTTGCCGCCGCGCGTGTCAGCCTGCCGCAGCGGCTGCCTCCCTCAGGGCACCTCGGTAGTGGAGACCGTGATCGAGTCCGCAACGTAGCGGATGATTCTCTTCACGCGGCCGGTGCTCGGGTGTCGTCATTGCATGAACTAACGTGGCCAGACGGAGAATGCCAAGTCCGGCCGTGTGGCGGTGAGGTAGCGAAGGCTCCCACAAGGCGCCGTCTTGTGTAGCGTCCACCTCCTCTGTTGTCTTTGTCGCGGCTCGCCACCTCTCCTCCATCGGAGTGGGAGCCGGGTTGCAATCGGTGAGCCCAGCTAGCTCAACGACGCGCGGGCGTGGCAAATTGATGACATCCGGTCGTCTTGGTGCACCTCGATCCCGGTAGAAGGAAAGCCCAGTCGCTCATTTGGAAGGTGGCCTTCATTTCTTCTTTGAATCGCCACCTCGCATCCTTGGTGCCTGATCACCAAGTCGTCGGACGTGAGCACCCACCGCCAGGGCATTTCCTCCATTGGCCCGCCGAGATGGCACGCCTCGTCGCGAGCTTTGCTCGAGGCCCATCCTCGAGCGTGGAATCTAACTTGGCATTCCATGCCCTTGGTGCCTAGGCCGCAAGCCATAGAGAGCCTTGTGCAAGCGCAGCACCTTGCCCTCTCGCCGGGGATCGCAAATCCCGGTACGGTCCTATGCGTAGACCTCTTCCTTCAAATCTCGTCAGAAATGCCGACTTGACGTCCATGTGGTGAACACCGCCACCTCTGAAGCGGGTCTCGAGAGGAAGTCGCCGGATTCCAACAGTGCTGACGGGGCGTAAGGCATCGTCGAAGTTTCCATCCTCCTCTTTGCCGCGAAACCACGTGCCTGCGCGAGCCTTGTGTTTGACAATGGCGCCGGCTTCATCCCTCTTCGGCCTTGAACACCCACTTAAGGGTGATCGCGCGGTGACCACGGGAAGATCGGCAAGCTCCCAGCGCGGGTTCTTCTTACTTGGCGTCCATCTCGTCGCATCGCGGACGCCATGTCATCTTCGCGTGTCTTTCGGCCTCTGCGAAAGACCGAGGCTCACCATCGCCGCCGCATAAGATGCAAGCTGGCGCCTCCAGATCGTGAGGCACTGGGCCTGCACGCCGTTGATCGGCGAGAAGGTCCTCCATCGTCACGATACCGCAACGGCTCGCCATCGTGTACGCTGGCGTCGATCGCGCCTGTCGTGGGAGGAGTGGAGTAACGAACTCCACGGCCTGCATGCTCGACCTGGTAGTGTCGAGAGAGGGCGTGCTGGAGGGTAACCGGGCGCTGAGTAGCGCGCGCCGGAATGGGGTTCGGATCGGGTAAGGCGCGTTCGGCGAGAGTGCCGCTACTCCTCCCTCGAAGTGGGCGTACTCAATGGTGAAGTCGTCGTGCGTCAGTCGGTAAAGTCGAGCCATTGTCACGACGCCCATCCTCGCTTCTTTTTTCGCCGTTGAACACAAGCGTCGCCGCCGGCCCACGTGTCTTTGGGTCGAGAATGCGTGAGGCCTTGAGCCTCTGGTGAATCGATAAACACTCGGTGCTCCACATCGAGCTTGCCAACATGTCCAAGCTCTTGGCGACGCGAGACCGTAAAACTCCGTAGGTGAGATCACGGCTAAACTGCGTCAGTGCCAGGCGCTAAATGCGGCGTCTGCTGAGAGCCTTGGTGGCGGCGGTTGAGGATGTAGATCGCTTGCACACGCTTCCTCTCAGAGAATAGCCGCATCCCTCTGCGCTGGCGAGGGCGAGCCATCCCCACAATCGTCATTACGTCGCTCGAGCGACGCCATTCTCTTCTTGAGGTCAGACGCACGGAATAGTGGCATGCCCTCGTCCGCATCTGATGGAACTCGGCCGCGAAGTGAATTCGCCTTGGTTAGCCGATCGCGCGGCCACAGCGACAAGACGGCTCTACTCGCGGCCGGCGGCTGCGTGCTTTGATGGCTTCATGACCTCTCCGCTGCTGCGCGAGGACCGTTACCCATGTAACGGGTGAGGTCGCTCGGAAAGTAGCAGAAGTAGCGTCGTCCTCCTGTGGCGGTGTCACCGGGGCCACCGCAGTCCGAGCTCGAGCCGCTCTTGGCTCAAGTTCGATCGCGAGGAAAGGGAGCCGCCTACGCTTGCGTTATTCGCAGATGTCGCAGAATCTGCTTCCACGTGGTCGACAGCGAGCTGTCGTACCATCTCCTTGGCACTCGAAGTCGCTTGAGCCTCGAAGTGAAAGGTGTCCGGCGCTCAGGTGCACGCCGCCGTCGTCCGACGAGCGGCCGAGGCAGAGGGTTGTGCCACCGACGTTGAGGATGTAGAAGTCGATTGGTGCCTCCGTTACCTTGGCAAGAAAGCGGCGATGGCGATCCCAAATCCTCATGACTCGTTCTTACTAACACACCGAACCATTCTCATCCAAATTGTCCCAAGCCGATGATAGAGTTCCTCAACGCGATGTATGTAGACTCGGTGGAGCGCTGTGCTCACCAGACTTAGCAGTGAGGATGACGAGTCGACACCCTGGATCTCCACGCCGAGGCGTCCCCAAACTTGACGGAGCCTCGGGACGTTAGAGTCAAGCTCTCGGTGAAGAACTCCGTCGGCCAGGTCATGTGATGGGTAGCGCCAATGTCGAGGTACCACCCGTCGATCTTGTCGCTAGATGCCGCCAAGGAAGCGGTGTGCTCGGCCATCAAGGTGGAGGAGATTCATTGCGGCCCGATGCTGAGAGGAATCTTCGATGCTTGCGTTTGCTAGAGCAAAGGCGGCGCTCTTCTTCCTCCACTTGTGCGACGTGGACCTGGCCACGCCGTGGTCGGCGACACTTTGGCCCGAATGGCCAAGCTTGCCCGCTGTGGCGTGAGTCGCCTCGTCTTGCGCCTTTAGTTCTTGCGGCGCCTCTGGCGCCTCCGCTGGTGTCGCCTTAGCGCACGTCCTCGCGCCCGGCTTCGGGCGCGTCAGCCTTCTTGTGACGCAGCGTCTTGCGGCCACTTTGTCGCGGCGAGACTCCCTTCCCGCCACCAGCTGGCTAGCTCCACCTTCCCGAGTGAGATGTAACTTCCGCCAATGGTGATAGGCCCCGAGAGAGGTCGTGGGCTCGTCATTTGCCGACGACCTTGAGGCGACCTATTGCCTCTTCGATCGACATCGTGGAGAGGTCCAATAGAGACTCGATTGAGCGGCGATCTGCTTGTACTTCGGGATGCAACGGAAGAGCTTCTCGATGGCTCTCCTCATCAGGTGTGCCGATCGCACTCCATCTTACGTAGTAGAGTGTTAAGGCGGAGAGCAAAATCATCAACATCCTCACCTGGCCTGAAGGCCGAGGTTCTCCACTCCTTGCGAAGTGCGGTGTGGTCTTGCGCGCGGTAGCCGATCGCCGTCGTCGCGGCGATGGCATCCTAAGCCTCTGGCGATCAGCTTCTTGAAAGCGTGGAATCGCATCTCGGACGGATCAAGGCGATGAGGCATCCGGCGCCGTCGATCCTCGTCGTGGTCGACGCCGCCGTCACGGATTGCTCCCACATGTGCCGCACTGAGCCTTATCCTCATCACGCGCCCACTCGACATAGTTGGTCTTGGTGAGGTAGGCTACCAGCTACCGGGGCCGATGTCACGATAATGGCCTAGGGCCCGCGGTGACCATGGTATCGGTCCTGGGGAGGGAGAAGCGCGCGCTGAGAGCCACGATCTCCGTCCCGGCCAATGGCCGCCAGGCTTTCTGCCGAGCGTGATGCCGCGCCGTCGCCAGAGCTGCTATCGGGGCGCGATGGCCATGCGCGCGCGTCTGCCGCCCGGAGCTCTGCCGGCGTCTGGCTGCCTGGCTCCCATCGCTCATGAGGGTGAGCAGCGCCTTGCTGCCGCCGCCACTTCGCTTTCTGCCTCCTTCTCGCTTGAACTGTAGTCGGCCACGCCATCGGCCGGCAGAAGCTGCTGAGCTCTTGCCGCGAGCCTCGAACTCTGCCGCCGCCTGCCGTATTCATCGCTTTTCTTGCCTTTCTGCTCTGCTGCGCTGATTCATGCCAGCTTTGCCGCCCTTGCCATTGTCGCTGCCGATCTCTTCTGCTATTTCTTGATCTCTATGCCCTGGCACAACAATCTGAGCTGCCTTCGAGCGGCCGAGGCATCCTTTCCGACATGGCGCGCTAGTGGGGGCCGCTAGAGAAGAAGCACTCAGGCATTTCTTTGCCGACATTATTCGAGAAGATGAAGAATTGGCAGCGTATTTGCTAGCTGACGCTTCCGAGCGAGGAGGAGGCGTGGGAAGGAGATGAGCAAGAGATGTTTAGGCTGCAAGAAGAACGGCTCGATACCACTTGTTAGTAACACTATTCTTACTATCATCGAGAGAGAGAATGACACAATCGAATTGGGGCAATTTTCTGAATTTTATTGCTCATACGGTGCTATTGCCACCCTAAGAGGTTGGGCAAGTGCCATATTTATAGCGTCAGAAGCAATACTAATACTAGTCTAAAGGCTGCCCACAAAGGCTGCCCAAAAGCTAGTCAAAAGCTGCCTAAAAGCTGCCCTAAAGGCTGCCCAAAAGCTAGTCAAAAGCTGCCTAAAAGCTGCCCAAAAGGCTAGTCAAAAGCTGCCCACAAATGACCAAGACTTATTCCATCAAATATCACTATACAAAATAGGCTTAAGGTGTTATTTGAACCAGATTGCAAAGTTCGGGGGGTTAAATGTCCAGTTTTATAATTCAGAATGCTTGATGAACTTTAGGCCAAAGTTCAAGGTGTTATATGAACTTTCTTCTTGATACTATAATTTTAGGATGCACATCGTTTTCGGATCAATTCGATTTTCAATATTCAGGTCAACTAAAATATCTTCTTTCCTACAGCTTGTTTCATCAGCAGTAACAACCTTTGTTTCATCAGCTTGTTAAAACCTGTTGCAAGCACGGAGCAGCAATTTTGCATTCAGTGCATTGCGATGGGAGTATTCTTGGAAACAGAATAAACTCACCAGAGAAATTGTTGCTGTTTTCAGGTTAGCCGAGCTGTTACTTAATGATGGGATATTGATGCTCATTTACAAAGCTTAAAGCTTGCAATGATGACGGAGAGTTGGAGATGGGAGGAAGGGGTTTACGTGGTTTCTCATCGAGACGTCAGGTGCATCTGCCGTTCCAAAATCTTTAGGCCAGGGCAATTCCACGCATAGAGTATGGACAGAAGGTGCATCTGCCGTTCCAAAATCTTTAGCCTAGGGCAATTCTATGCATAGATTATATACAGAATGCAACACGGACACACGGTATATGAGTATCAGAGTATGTGATTCGATGGAGTCAACGTCGTAAATCATGTAGGAGACATTACGTGAGCGTGGCCTCGGCCGGCGATGCATTACTGTGACGCCTTCCTGCAAGTAACTACTTGTATTTGTGAAGTTCCTGGCCTTCCAGTGCGGCATCCGTGTGTTAACGCAAGATGATTCGAGCAAATTGAGTACCTGCAAATGCACACTGAGCTGCTGCTTTGTACCACACTACCATCCGTGTTGCATAGTTTGATTTTTTTTTAATATCAAATTACTTCTAGTCTGATTTTTTTTAGAGCAGAACTATTGGACGGTATGCCGTTCCAACGGTATAGCCCGAAACTTATGAAACTTGTGATCGGTTTCATGTGTTCCAGTGTTTAGATTCATGAGTTTCAGGTTTCATTAGTTTTTAGTGTAAATTTCATAAGTTTCAGTGTAAAAAATCATAAATTTCGTGCGTTCCATTGCTATACCGTTTAGACGGTACAGCGTCCGGTAGTTTTTCTGTTTTTTTATATCAATTTACTAATGCTAGTTTGACTACATTTCGCCCGTTAAAAATATAAAAGAAAAAGGGGGGAATTCAAAAACAGAGGGGGCGGGGGTGGAATGTCTACATCCATGTTATCTCTACTATTATAAAGCAGCAGTTGGTGGCAGTGGTGAGTTCTACCCATGTCATTAATTGTCCTGCTTAATTGTCCTATTTAATTGCCCTGCTTAATTGCCCTACGCAAAAAAAACGAAGCGTTGCTTTAATTAGCCAACTTTCGCAAGAAACGAAGCGTTAAAGATAGATGTTTGATCTTGTGAAATATTTTTTTTATTTTTTAATCTTTATTTTTCGTTATCAATTTTGTTTTTCGTAGCAACGCACGGGCATGTATGTCTTATCACATACTGGGCTTTTAAGGCCGTAAGGATATACCCAGCAAACACTCCACCATTCCCGGCCCGCTAGGGTTTTCCACCCTACCCCCTCTCACACTCGCCTCCCCTATAAATTAGCGGACCCGCAAAACCTTACCCCGCCGCCGCCGTCTCGGAGCACCGCAGACCGCCCGTCTCCCCCAGCCCAGCCAACTCGGCAACTCCGGCGCAGATGGTCGCCTTCAGGGTGAGCACCATTTCTCTCGTCTCCCCCTCTCCCTTACGCCTCTCCACTCCCGCGCTCCTATCCTCATGGTGGGATCTGATCTGACGCTTGCTTGGTTTGATGTGTGTTCCCGTGCGTGCAGTTCCACCAGTACCAGGTGGTGGGGAGGGGCCTGCCGAAGCCGACCGACGAGCACCCCAAGATCTACCGCATGAAGCTCTGGGCCACCAATGAGGTCCGCGCCAAGTCCAAGTTTTTGTGAGGATTCAAGGCCCTCGAGGATCTAATGCACCACGCTTCGAGCTTGTTTAGGTGTTTGTATTTGGTCTCGGGACGTCGTTTTTTTTTGCTTGGTTTGGCTGGGTTTTGCCGTCTGCAGGTACTTCCTCCTCAATGGCCAGATCCTCGCCATCAATGAGGTGAGCTCTTCTTCCTCATTTTGATACGCTGTTTGGTCTGTGTGCTTGAATCGTGCCAATCTGGCAATTCCATTGATGATGATATCCTCTACGACGTTCTTTATTGCGTTCGTGTACGAGCATGTAGCTAAAGGAATGCACGTTTTGGTTGGTATAAACGTGGCATTGGTTGGTAGATGAAATATGGACATAATCACCGTCTATATGGTTTATCCTCTGGTATCTAGGTGTTGTGGAACTGATGCTGTACATATAGTTATGTCTTGGACTTACTGCTAAAGGCCTCCGATGCTTTAGTTCTGCACTCCTTGGAATTACATGTTAGGTTATGATTGCAGATGTTTAACGTGATGAATTACTTTTGTAGTAGATGCTGATTACAATTGCTGGCTTAGTATTTAGTATTTGTCTGGGTCATGATTGTACCTTTTGTTTTTTGGCCTGTAGATCTTTGAGAAGAACCCCACCACAATCAAGAACTATGGCATCTGGTTACGTTACCAGAGCAGGACTGGTTACCACAACTTGTACAAGGAGTACCGTGACACATTCCCTTGCATCCAGATCATCAAGACTGCTACTGTCCACTTCAAGATCTGCAAACGTGAAAGCACTAAACTGTTTCACAAGTCGGACATCAGGTTCCCGTTGGTTTACCGGAAGTTCAGGCCACCAACCAGGAAGCTAAAGACGACCTTCAAGGCTTCAAGGCCAAACTTGTTTATGGGAACCAAGTCATCGTACCATAATCTGTAAGCCCAACCGGTATGGAGTATTGCTAGTTCAAAACTATGTTGCCCAAATACCCCGATACATATCGGATACATCGATACAACATTTTCTCAAAAACTATATATATATATTTGTATCCGATTCGTATTGGATATGTATACACTGGTTTTTCAAAGTATCGGTGCAATGCAGGTTCAAAACTTCAAACAAATCTTATTTACATGCAACCTATATTGTTTCTAAATCCTAGTTGGTAGGTCCGTGCAGTTGACTTCGTAGGCTTGACGCGTTTCTTGTTGTGTCCTTTGTGATCATCCAATGCCTAATATGGATAATTCAACTGTCTTTTGCTCTAATGTGGGTTTGCTTAAATATCTAAAATGGTGTTTGTTGCTCACTTTATTTGGGTGCCCCAGTTGTGAACTCAGTAGCATCATGAATTCATGATATTGTTGAATTGGTTTTGACAATGTATTTGTCATAGTTACATGCTAATATCATTGGTTGCATAGTTTGCTTGTGTTTCTTATTTACTTGATTTCCTACAGGGCAAATAACACTATATAATTCTTGTGATTTAGTATTTTTCTCATGCTATTGCACCAAGTTATTTGCTTTTTTTTTTGGGCAAAAACTGCCATATCTATTAATTTAGGCAGTTTAGCCAACATTTTCTGTCCTAGAAAGTGAGATTTTACATTATGTCAGTAGTGTTGTTGTTTAGTACTATACCCATAGTGATGTTTTTCGGTGTTCTCTCTTCAAAATGTTTCACTTTTGTGCATCATTATACATGTTACTGTAGTTAGGGGCAACTTTGCCGAGGTTACCAACAATTAATTTGGTTTCCTTTTTTTCCCAGTTGCCAAAATTGTATAAGCTGATGGGGTGTTTCAACTTTTAACTCTATTGACCTAATGGTTTAATGGATGAGCATCCTTTCCAACATTCTCTAGTAGTAAAATATAACATTTTATTTTCAATTGTGCAAACTTTTAATAGTGCTTTTATTTGCTTGTCAAATTATCAATTTTGTTTTTTTGCCTCACAAAATCTCTTGTGCTCCTTTTGGGACACACCATGTCTGTTCCTTGTTATGACATGTTGCAATCTTTTCCCAGAAAGCATACAGCTGGGTTTTTTGAATTCTGTTTATATTTGGATTGTGGATCGAAACATGGTATCCTGGAGTTTTCTTTGGTCACCTGAAGTGTCAATTAAATCATACTTGTGGTTTCTCACGAGATCTAATTATTGTTGAGATTTTGCGAGGCAACTTTGCCGAGGTTACCAAGATATAGTTTGGTTTCCTTTTTTTCCCAGTTGCCTACATCATTAGTCGCCTGGTTGCTTGAACTGTTCACCTCCTTGGGTTTATGGTAGGCATCCTCGCGAACATATATTTTATATATTATTTTTTATCGGACGCTTTCGTATTGTTGCCTACAAGTTTCATCGTCATGTCCATTTCAGTAGTTAAAACTGTTTTGGCACTAGTTTGAGTTGTGGATTGACATCAGTATTGTTACAATGGTAATCTGAACAAGATTCGGTGCTTTTCTTTTTAAAAGTTGTATAAATATTAAAGCATAAATTAAAGGTAGTGATAATGACTTGTCTTTTCGTTTGCTTCAAGATTTGTGCAACTCGTATTAGGAGGAAAAGTATAAAGCACTGCTCTTTATTTTTTTTTTGTAAATGTCTCATTACTTATGATAAATTCATGTTCATTTTTCTGGATCTGCCACCAAAGTTTGATTTGCTGGTAAGCTGTATGGCCCTGCTCGCTAATGCGATTATGGGTGTGTTTGGTTATCTGCATCATCCTAGCTTGTTTCGTATGAGTCATCCAGATTAGCCTTGGTCTGACTGAGTGGATGCAAGTTAAGTTGTTTGGTTGCTTGTTTGTGCATCTTATGGGCCTGCATTAGAGAAAAGTTTAATTTCTGTGTTTTCTCCATCCTGTATGAGTGGGTGCAATTGCATCCACCTAGCCAGGATAAGCAAGAAACCAAACATGTATCTAATAGATACAGTTGCATCCACTCATGCGATTCAGACACCATGCAGGCAACTAAACACACCCTATATGAATGTTGATTCAAGTATTCATGGCCTGCTGTTATTTAGCCGTTTCACGGTATTCAGGAATGCTTGTGCCCGTCGTTCCCTCTCGATTGAATGTTACTAGTCGCGTTGTCTCTCTTGCCAGGTAGTATGTGCTTAGTGACGTGATTCTGGATGGAAATGCAGCTGAAATGAAGGTGTAGTACCAATTTTTTTTTTTTACGGTGTAGTATCATATGCTATCGCTACGAGAGCATGCCCAGCGAGTGTAGCTGGGAACTGTACGGTGAGCGTGGCAGCCATGCGCATTCGCGCCAAGCAGCCTAATAAAAATACTCCCTCTGTCCCACAAAGAGTGCATTTCTAAGATTTTTAAGACAGATTAGTGTGCAAAGTAAATGACCAATGTGACCCTCATTACTCCATAGTCCATACACAAACATGCTGATGCTTCAGTTTCCACAAGCACTTAAATGAGCATGCATACACTTACAACTGGGCCTTACGGACTAGAAATGCACTCATTGTGGGATAAAATTTGAACACTACAAATGCACTCTTTGTGGGACAGAGGGAGTAAGCAACAAAGCAGCGATCTTTGTGGGACAGAGGGAGTAAGCAACAAAGCAGCGATCGTAAGTGTAAGAAGTGCTGGGCTGCACAGCGCTAATGTTGCGGACTGACCAAAAGGTTCGCTTGTATTACGAAGGCAGAACAGAGCGTATGGACCATGGAGGAACCAAGTCACATAACGTTCACTTTTATCAACGCCCATCATCAGGGACAACGGTGCACCCTGCCAACTACCGTCCAGTCGAGAAGCAAACAGTCGAGAGGGAAGCGCTTGAGCGAATAGAGGTGTAGCAGTGTAGGTGTGACCTTGCCACACCGAAATAGTTTGGTTCTGAACCAAGAATCAATTTTTGAGGAGCAAGCCTTGCTCGCATGGCAAGCTTGTTGGGAGCCACGCTGCCGGGCAAACCCTGGTTCGAAGGCACAGGTGTGTGTATTTAGCGGTTAAAATGCGTGTCTATGTTCTATGAGGCCTTGATCTCTATTTTAGATTAGACGTGTGCTAGGGACGTATCTATGTGTGAATGTGCGCACGCATCCTGTTATGTAATAAAAAAAAAGAAATAAATTTCTATGGTCGATCTCAGAGGGGGGAAAAGGAGAGGAGAGAATCAAGTTTGTTCGTCTGAACCCAAGTTCATTTCTACATTTCCGAATTTTATGCTGTAGCGATCTCTGCGAGAAGAGATACTTTGCTCTCCGTTTCACTTCCTGAATCCTAATAACTAGGTAGGTCCGTTAAATTTCTAGAGTGTCCGAATAGTCCAGACTTGTGTGTGAATTATTACGGAACTACGAACTCCTTTTTTTGTTAAAAGGGTATGTCTGGGTGTAAACGCAAATTTTCGGAATCACGAGGATCGGTTTGCAAAAGGCCTTGGCCTGAACTGGCCAACCGGGTACAAATTTATTATGGAACTATGAAATCATTTTTTGCGAAAGAGCTGATAAAATAATCTGAATGTAATTTCAGATTTCCAGAGGAGCTCATCGCAAAGTCAATGGTGTGGCCTTGTGCATAGCCTCCATGCTCTTCGGCTTTAAGAGAGAGAATAAATTGTCGGACAAGTCGCAGAGCTCAAGTCCCCAAAAATTCGTATGTATGTAGCCCTTTTTGAGAGCGTGAGAATTGGCAGTGAATGGAATAATGCCTGTAATCAATACGTACAAGTATATAAAGAAGCCTGCCTTATCTAATCACCGGTTTATGGAAACAATGCCCGGGAGATTAGGAAGGCAAGAGCTAAAAGAGGAAGGGAAGGTGCGGGCGTCCAGCCGAAGATGTAGGCGAGGATAGCGCAACAGAACCGTGCGCTAACACCCCCCCGCAGACGGAGCTGTGGCTTGCCGCACGTTCAGGTTGGAACGAAAGTCGGTGAAGACGGACGCGGGCAGCCCTTTGGTGAAGATGTCAGCGTATTGAGAAGCGGTAGGCACGTGCAAGATGCGGACCGCTCCAAGGCCGACACGCTCGCGAACAAAGTGAAGATCAATCTCGATGTGTTTGGTCCGTTGATGCTGCACCGGGTTGGTGGAGAGGTAGACGGCGATGTTGTCGCGATGATGGCCGTAGGTCCCGGCGTGGAGAAAGATGTAACTTTCGAGGAGGAGTTGCCGTGAGCTAACCAACCTTGACATTTACGATTTGCAGCATGTATTCAGCCTCGTATTTGAGCGAGAGACGGTGGTAGCGTTTAGATGACCATGAGACAAATTATCGCCGAGGAAAACGGCATAACCTTAGGAGGTAGACCCAGGCGTGTCACGGCCGGCCCATCATGTCCGGAATAAAGCGACCGGATCGTAGAGGAGGACCGCGTGAAGCGGCAAGCCATGATCTAGGGTCCCGAAATGTAGCGAAGAATCCTCTTCATGGCCGCTAGATGTGGGGCTCGCGGATCATGCATATACAAGCAAATTTGTTGAGCAGGCGTAGGTGATGCCTGCAGTCGGTGAAAGTGAAAGTGAATGGTACTGCAGAGCGCCGAATGTGCGATAATCCGATTTGGTCATCAAGTGGATCGCCATCGGCCGAGCTTCCCTTGAGTGTCGATTTGGAGTCTTTGACGGCTTACGATGAAGTCATACCGCATACGATCCAAAATGTCAAGACAATATTGGCCGAGGTAAGCAAAAGGCCCTCGGGGCCGGTCTGAGACGAAACACCCAAAAGGATGCAGTCAGAGATCCTTCATGGAGAACTACATTGAAGGAGGAGATGACCCATTGGAGAAGAAGAGCCGTGGTGGATCTTGTGGCGACAATGTCATCCACGCTAGGAGTAGGTAGATCAAGTCGGACCACGGCGCCAAACAAACGAGGAAGCATCAGTTTAGTCTCAAAAAACCAATAGGCGAAGGTAGGTGGAAAACGCATTGAACCATGCTCGGGGGCTGCTTGAGTCCATACAAAGACTTGTTCACCGCAGACATAATCCAGGATGAGAGGGATCCACAAAACCGAGAAGGTTTGCGATGACTGTCTCTTGCAAAGTGCCATGAAGAAAGGCATTCTTGACATCAAGTTGGCCGAATAGGCCAAGTGCGGAGAGGCTAGGTGAGGATGGTGCGGACGATGTGAGGCTTGACTACTCTTTGGGTGAGCGTCTCGTAAAATCAATGCCGGCGTTAGTGAAACCCGAAGAACCCACAGTGCCTTGTGCAGATCAAGGGTCCCATCGGCATGAAATTTGTGCTTGTAGATCCACTTGCGGTGTGAGGTTGGTGTTGGGCGGACGAGGAACGAGATCCCACGTATTGTTGAGCGGAGGCGGTGTTCTCTCCTCCATGGCCGCTACTCAATGGGGGTCGACCGAGCGACGGTAAGTGCGTAGCCTTTGGAGAGAACAGTAGTATTGAGGTCGGCAAGTCTTTGCTTGGGTTGTCGGTAAAACCGAGCTTGCCCCGAGTAGTCATGCCGTGAACGTTGACAACCGGTGTAGCGGTACGACTAAGTCGGAGATCATGCGGTAGAGAGCCGCGGCTGTTGGATAGCCGGTGGCGACCAGAGCGGCGCCCTGTGGAAGCGGAAGCGGCGAGAGGAGGGTCTTCTTTGCCGGTGCTTCTTGTCGGCAACGCGGCGTCCGGAAGGACGCGGGCGGCGGGAAGCTGTGGCTCGCCGTTGGGTTGGCGAGCGATGACGGCGCGAGCAAGTCGAAGAAACGTTGAGTTGTCGACAGAAGAGGCAAGTCTACACAATCAATCTCAAAAATCAAGATTAGTAGCCTCATGTTAGCCGTCGGTAAAATAGCAAAAGGAAAGCGAAGTTCTCCTCAAAGACAACGTGTCTTGGGAAACAATGATCGATTGGTGGAGGTGTCTGGCAGCGATAACCCTTGTGTTGAAGAATAGCCCAAGAAGACACCTGAGAGAGAGGCGAGGACAATTTGTGAGCGTTAGAAGAGAGATTGGGGTAACAAGTGCACCAAAACACTGCAGGTGATCGTAAGATGGGGGTGTGTGCCATGGAGAGCAAAGTAGGGTGTCTGGAAGTTCAAGGTCTTGGTTGTTTGTCGATTCAAGAGATAGGTGGAAGTGTGTAAAGCTTCTACCCAATAAGGTCAAGGAATTTTGGCACGAAAAGAGCGGCGCATGATGTTGTTTGTAGTACGGATGATGCGTTCAGCGCGGCCATTTTGGGAAGAAGTGTAGGGACACGACATGCGAAGGTGGACACCATTGGAGAGGAAAAAAGTGCGGGAGACGGAGTTGTCGAACTCTCGTCCGTTGTCTTTGAAACGACCTTGATGGTTGTGGAACAGCTGAGTGCGAACATAGGAGAAAAATTAGAGAGTGTAGTAAAGTGTCGGACTTAAGAGCGCAATGGAAAAGTCCACAAAAATGGGAGCAATCATCAAGAATGACTAAATAATATTTGTAGCACGATACCGACAATGGGAGAGGTCCAAAGATCACGGTGAATAAGATCAAAAATTGCAAAGTGGCTCGAGAGCTAGAAGAAGAAAAAGGCAATCTAGTATGGCGGTCGAGTTGACAAGCATGACAAATGGACTAGGTCTCGCCTTTATTGAAAGGTATACCATAATGGCTAGAAAGATGTGAAAGAGCCTCGCGACCGGGATGGCCGAGGCGGCGATGCCATAGCGTGTTCTTTGGAGGTGTGGGTGGCAGGGCTTCAGCGTCGTGGGCTGAGGCAAATGGGGTAGAGAGATCGAGCTATTGCACCTAGCGATCACGGTCTTGGATTGAAGATCCTTCACAGAGAAACCAAAGGGGTCAAATTCGATGGAACAAGAGTTATCAACAAAAGCTATGAACGAGATAAGATTTTTAATAAGTTGGGGAGTAACTAAAACATTATGAAGGCGAAGGTTGGAGGTAGGAGTAACAAAACTAGTTTGCACAGTGTATGTGACAGAAGCGAGATGGCCATTGCCGACAACAATAGAGGAGGAGTATGGTGGTTAGGAGGGTGAGCAACGGAGAGAATACCTGGCATCCAAAGTCATATGAGAAGTGGCACCCGTATCCATATACCATTCATTCGACGGTGGAGGATTCAACGTCGCGAGTGTTGAAGGCGTTGAACAAAGCATGTTGGTCCTGGCGATCTTGGCGAAGTAGCGTTGGAAGGCAGGTGTCTTTGGCAGAGGCGTCGGGCGGCGGTGGCGGCGATGGAAGATGGCCCCACGGTGCGTGAGCCCACGGACGGGGCCAGCCAGACCAGAGCGAGTGCCCGAAGCGTGGGTCACATCGAATTGTGCCACCCCAAGGATTGTGGGGTGAAGGCCACGAGGCACGGTGTTATTGTTGGGAAAGAAGCCTTGGTGCCATTCTTTGCCAGAGGGAGTCTTGTTGCCTCCGGTGTTCGACCACCGCGACGGCTGCGGCGATGTTGTTGTTGTTGGAAAAGTTGCCGCCGTGGGTGCCCCTCGGAGTTCTTGCTGCCCCACTACCGCGGGTCGGCGAGGTGGCGGAGATGAATGCGTCATTTCTTTGCTCTAAATGGCGCTTGGAGTGGTTGATTTCTTCGAGCAAAAGTTGAGATCGTGGTCGCCGAAAGGTGGGAAAAGGACGCTGCATGTGAGGAAGGTGGCCATGTGAGTATTGTTCGCTGAGGCCAATTGGACGCGAGAACCAACGTCCTATCGCCGACGGTCTCGAGATCGCAAGAGCATCAGCCATCCTTTTGAGGCGCCGATGTCGGAGATGGAGAGTGCGCCTTGGCCCGAATCAGCTCGGCTTCCAATGCGTGGCTCTCCATGTTGCCGAGGAATTGATGCTCGAGTCAGCGGACAATGCGTGTGGTGACCGCGTTGCCCATGACGAGGTTCGAAGCTCGCGAGATGGTGCCGTAGAGCCAGGAGAGGCGACGATCCATGCGTGCTCCGGACCTCCGCTCCCATGGTCGGCAGGGCGTGTCGGTGAGGCATATTGCGAGCACCACGAGCATCGCGCGCCACTTGGAATAGTTGAGGCCGCTAAGTCGAGGGTAGCGGGGCGAGTGCCTTGGCGTTGAGGACTGCCACCGCCGCTGGGAGTGTAGGCGGCGATCACGTCGGGAGGCCGGAAGACGGCCCAAGTTAGGCGATGATGGCGATGATGGCCAGGAGAAAAGCACCAGGAAGAGGGAGCCTACGCCAGCGACCACGGCCAAAGCGATGGTGTCAAGGGCGCATCGAGTGAAATGGGTCGTGGGCGTTTGCGTGCCGCGTGGCGCAAGAGATCGTGAACCCATGGCGGCGTCGCGGCCTCGGCGTCGACGGGCGAACCATCGAGAAGGGCGGCGACTAGGTTGTGAAGAAGATCGAGAAGGCGGAGCGTGCAGAGATCCTGCGTCGATACCATGAGGCGTGAGAATTGGCGGTGAATGGAATAATGCACTGTAATCAATACGCATACAAGTATATAAAGAAGCACCTTATCTAATCACCGGTTTATGGAAACAATGCCCGGGAGATTAGGAAGGCAAGAGCTAAAAGAGGAAGGGAAGGTGCGGGCGTCCAGCCGAAGATGTAGGCGAGGATAGCGCAGCAGAACCGTGCGCTAACACTTTTCACATTTTTTTCTTCATTTTTTCTCCTTTCTAATTGCAAATGTAGTCTCTTTCTCAACCCTAAAAGCACCAGTAAGCAATATGCATGCGTCATTACCTACTATGCTCTCCTGCCGCATTAGGTGGTTAGCACCACAGATGCTCTCCTGCTGAGCTCAAGTACCACGGCAGGTATCTACCGAGTTCAATAGAAGGGGTACGACCGAGCACAGACATCGCAGCAGGTTTTGCCGAGCTCGGCGCACTTGGTGTGTCATCTACCAAAGTCCTCGCTACCTATCGAGCTAGAAAAACACGGCATACGGCATGTGTTGACTGCCACTGCTTCCACGATGGGACCCAAGACCATTTTACGAAGACCAAATTTCAAAAATAATATAAAATAATATACATGAGGCCACGTAAGCCAAGCTTTCAAATCTCCCTCCCCTAATCTTCCACTTATGAAAATGATCACTGTAGTGGTCTCATTCGCGCATTTTTTTAGAAAAATAGCTCCCTCGTGATTTTTTTGGGGCAAAAAGTAGTCTTCTTCTCCACCGCGAAAGGCTGGGGAGGTGACATGTTGTCACCTATCGCGGTGTGTAAGCGCTGGAGAAACCTCCGTGCACGCGCTCCACGGAAGAATAAAGAATCGTGCTTGGGGAGCGCTGGAACCTCCGGCTCATATTTTTGTTAGCAGTTGCTTGCTAGAAGTACACGCTAGCTTAGTTGGCAAAGCGCTTTACTCGTGTGCGGAGGTCGTGAGTTCAAATCCCCGCAAAAGCATTTCATGCTATTTTTTTGAGCTATTAAATGATGTTGAAATTTTTTAAACTTTTTGAGAAGGATCTTGACAGCATGCCTAACCCACCATACAAATTTCAGATTATGATCAAATTTGTATGATTTTTAAAAATTCTCTAAGCATTGTCACAATTTTGAACTTATGACCGCCCGCACAAGAGTAAAGCACTTTGCCAAGTGAGCTAGGGCGTACTATTGGCAAGAAATTGCTAGTAAATAGATGAGCAGGAGGTTTCAGCGCTCCCCAAGCGTGGTTTCTTATTCTTTCGCACTCCACATGCGTGAAGGCTTTTTCGATGTTTAGGTACTAGAAGGTGACAATATATCATCTTTCTAGCTTTCCATAGCGAAGAAAAGAGCTACTTAAAAAAAGATAAACTACTTTTTTTTAAAAAAAAACGGTAATGCTAGCGATCAGACGTCTGTTTTTCTTCAAAAAAAAAAAATTCTACGCATGAAATATTTTTTTCTACATTATAAAATATTTTTCTTCGACAAACAGTAAAAAAAATGTTTCATACGTTAAAAAAAAAATTTATTTAGTTATTCAAAGAAAAAAAGCACGAAGGGGAGGCCAGCCTGGCCAGGTACCGAGATCACTTCTCCACTCGCACGGTCGCACCAACCCCACTGCGGGCTGCGGCCCTGCCTTCCCAATTCCCATTTCCTACCGACTCCACCATCAACCTCCGGACCTTACCTACCCTGCTCAGCAGGCTTCTGCCGCCTGGGGCTCGACGCTCCCCCCTTGCATACCGACCATTCTTCCACCAACCCAGCCGCTGGGCTGATACACGCCGAAGAGAGCTCCGGCTCCCAAATCCTCTTCCTGATGGCGCAGCAACAGGCGAATCCCGACGAGGTACCGATCGTCGAATACCTTTGCTAATTCGCCTCCACGATCCGATCAGCTCGCGCATAGGAAGTGGGTGAAAATGACGCTTTGTTATGTGTGCAGGTGGTTCTCGGGCAGGAGATCAACGGCGCGAGGGTGGCCACCCTCAACCGCCCGCGCCAGCTGAACGGCATCTCCGATAGAGTGGTGCGCTTTCTTGCGTTTCCTAGTTCTTCTTGGCTCGGATGGCGTTAGCTGGCAACTGGTTTGCAATGTAGAGCCTGTGAATCGCTAACAAGGAGCTGCGACTGTCTGCGCTCGGTTTCTGTTTGTAGGTCTGTATCCTAGCCCAGTTCTTGGAGAAATGGGAGAAAGATGAGAACGCCAAGCTGGTCATCTTCAAGGTGCGTATCCTCTGTAAACTATAAAGTAACCTATCAACATTCCATTATTGTAGCGGTTGTTTGCACATCACTTATCTAGTCTTTAAGCTGCTCCACTGCTCTAGAACAGCGTCATGGTAGTTTAAAATTGAAGGGAAACACGATCAACATTTGAACTTTACTACCAGTGCTGTATTCTGTATAGAATATATCAGCTAATTCCAGCAAAAGCAAATGTTCTGTGCAAGAACATGGTGTTGAAATGAGGTGTCCCTCTTCTTGTAAAAGAAGAATTTGCATTTGTCACTAGTAGATGAATGTGATGTTTGATTATCGATAGGGAGCTGGACGTGCATTTTCTGCTGGTGGGGACCTAAAGATGTTCTATGAGGGGAAATCAGGTATGAATGTTGCAGTCTAACAATCACACAACATGCCTTCAGATTCTTTTCTCAAATCTTGCTGTAATTTGAATTTGCCTATACCAAATCATCAGATAGGATCTATTAATAGAACCTCTTTTGCAGATGATTCCTGCCTTGAGGTTGTGTATAGGATGTATTGGCTCTGCTATCACATTCATACATATAAGAAAATCACGGTGATGCTCCCTTACATGTTTGTCAGAGGAATTCTGTTTATCTCGTTGGATCAATTATGTACTCAAACTCTATGGTTCTACATTAATGTAGGTGGCTCTTGTTAATGGGCTTGTCATGGGTGGAGGTGCTGCTATGGTTGCTCCACTGAAGTTTGCAGTAGTCACAGAGAAAACAGTATGTGACACTTGTCTAACTTATTGGGGCCTGTTTATTGATTCCTCAAATCTTTTTTCAATCCGTTTCACCTTCTTAAAATCCTCATGATCATATTGACAAATAGAAAACCTGTACTTTTGTATACCTTTTCCTTTGATCTGTTGTTTTATAACAGTCTATGAACAGCAGATAATAGATATCTATTTTTCAAAGGCAATCCATTTTATTTCTTGAATCCTAGTGGTTGTAACTTTGTTTGGAGATTCTCATAGGACCATTGTTATTTGTGTAGGTTTTTGCCACTCCTGAGGCGAGTGTTGGATTACACACAGATTGTAGCTTTTCTTATATCCATTCTCGGCTTCCTAGATATTTAGGTAAGAATCAAGTTAAAATTTTCATCATGTCCATAGAGGATAATATTTGTGTGTTCCTTGCAAGCGTATTGTGTTGCTTTTGAGATAAATTGCATGGGTAAATATAAGCATTATAAAACTGGTATTTGCAATTCAAACATAAATTAGGAAAATATGTTGCTGTGATGCATCACATGACACAGATATCACTTCTGATCTGCTCATTCTCTTCTTTCCTCTTAGGAGAGTACCTGGCTTTAACTGGCGCTAGATTGAATGCAAAGGAAATGATAGCTGCTGGTCTTGCTTCTCATTTTGTACCTTCGGAAGTAAGGAATTCAGCAGTTAGCATTTTTTATTTCTCGTGGTTTCTTTGCATTATTCTCTACTTGATTACAAGAACAAATAGTTGATATTGTTCTACCTGTAGATTGTCTAATCAAAATGCTTTTTGATACTGCCTTGGTTGTAGTTTGACTAATCAATATGATTGTGATGTGCAGAAATTGGAAGACGTTGAAAAACACTTAATGAATTTAAACACAAGTGATGAGTCTGCTGTCCGAGCTGTCATTGAAAAATTCTCTATGGATGTTCATCCTGATGAAGAGAGTATATTAAACAAGTTAAGAGTATATGATTATTTCAAAATGGATGTCATTTGACATGTGCTTCTTGAGAAAAAATAGTAGGTACTTAATATACTTCTGCAAACAAGCTGACACAGGCATGTCTATCTTACTTTAATAGGCTCCCAACTATCAACAAATGCTTCTCTGCCGAGACTGTTGAGGAGATTTTGAAAACATTTGTAAGGCTTCAACACTTAGGTCTTATCACATCTCACTTTTCTATGACATGAAATCTTCACGTTCTAGTCATTCTCGAATTATATGTCAGCTATTGCTCATTCTGCATTCTATAACATGCCAAAGGATCCTTAGAATCCCAAGTTACACTTTTCTGTGACAAAGTTTCACATTTTATTCTTCATCTCACACTGATAACTTCTGAACAATAAAGGATATTCGCAATATTCATCTAGCACCGCAAATTATAAAACTCTAAGCCAACTAGCTGCTATTATTTGCTCATCATGCTGGTTCTCATGCCTAGCAGGAACTGAAATGATACTCTTAGCAGTCCTCATTCTTCTAAGCAATCAAATTTCTTCCTGCATGTTGTAAAGCAGTGCTGTCTTGGTTGTAGGAATTGGAATCGAGCATCGATGGAAACCAATGGATAGCTCCAGTCCTAAAGGATATGAGAAGATCATCTCCTACTGCATTGAAGATCACCCTAAGATCGGTAAAATGGTCACATCACTCGTTATTTTATTGAAGACTTCATCTTTTTGGCTTCATATTTTCTTCATGTATAATTGTATACTTAATAATGCTTCCATATAACACTGCCGCCTTCATCTAAGTTCGTTTGCTTCTTATGTGAAGTGAACCTAGCAGCCACGTTAGTTGTTCTTTTGGTTAAAAAATTCTTGTTCTCATGCAGATTTTCAGAATTTATTTATGTATCAGTGGAGGTCATGATTTCACAGAAATTAAATCTAGTATACTGATGAGTTTCTCTTGAGCTGTTCAGATTCGAGAAGGTCGGAAGCAGAGTTTGCCTGAATGTCTGAAGAAGGAATTCAGACTTACAATGAATATTCTCCGGTCTGTCATTACTGGCGATGTATATGAGGTATGAATATGTAGCGACCATGTAAATATAACCACTGTCTTCATTCAAGTGAGCGAGTCTTCCACTTGTATGCTAATAATTTTATTTTGGTTTTGTGACAGGGCATTAGAGCCCTTAGCATCGACAAAGACAATGCCCCTAAGGTCTCTCTCTCTCTCTCTCTCTCTCTCTCTCTCTCTCTCAATATAGATATATGTTTCTAACGCATTTGTTCTTTTTAAAATTTGTATCGCGACACAGTGGAATCCTGCTGCCCTTGAGGAGGTCAAGAACGAGGACATTGACCGTGTTTTCCTACCATTCAGCTCAGAACGGGAGCTCCAAGTCCCAACTGATGATTCCAACAGGCAAGTCCAAATCTCTTACCATTAAGGCATCTAGTTTAGATTGTTCACGCTTTGGATGTAAATAAATGTGCAGGTGGAGCGGCAAATACGAGCACACGGTCTACGCCAAAGCTTCACAGTAATCAGACACGAATTCCAGCCTTTGCAGCTTCGCGGCAGGGACCAACCTTCCTTTCTCATCCCGACATAATGGTTTCAGTGTGTGACATGCATGTTGAGTGCTCAATACTACCTGTGTAACATCGTACAACTGATGAAAACTATACGTGATAACACGACGCAATAAAGCATTTGAGGTTTGCTTACACACCGAAGACACTAAAGAGAAATGGAGTGCAACCATTCAAGGTTGAAATGTCATGTTCACAGGTCAAGAGAAAAAGGGGAAAAATAAATATATATATATATATACATATATACATATATATATATATATATACATATATACATATATATATAATATATATATATATATATATCTACTATATAAAGTGAGAGTTTCTTCCCACGTCACATTAATTGCCCTACTTAATTGCCCGCTTAATTGCCACAAGCAGCGTTGCTTTAATTAAGCCACTTTGCAAGAAAGCGAAGCGTTAAAGATAGATGTTTGATCTTATGAAATAGTATTTTTTTATTTTTTAATCTTTATTTTTCGTTATCAATTTTGTTTTTAGAAGCACGACATATAACTAGTATATATATATATATATATATATATATATATATATATATATATATATATATATATATATATATATATATACCCGCAAACCCTAGTAGCAATGTACGAACTATCAGGGATACTCCAACTCCAGGTGGTACTGCCCGTACACAATAGATTTTCTCTTAATTGGGGCGCTCCTCACTGACAAAATCTCCCTCACAGCAGCTTGTTCACTCTTCGGAAACCCCAACCCCATCCTCTTCAGTTTCTTTGCTTGAGTTAGCAAAAAAACGACGAGTTTCTTCTGATACTGTTGAGGCTTGAATCCGAGAAACTTGAATTGCACCAAGCTCTCAGTTAGGCATGGTAACTCCGTCAGCCTCTCGTCGTGATCAGCAAAACTTGGCGGTGCATTCTCCTGGTTTGTCTCGGCAGCCTAGCATGGAAAGGGGTGTTAGTGATAGATTTCATGATGAAAGTCGTGATAGTAAGATGCTAATGTGAATGACAACGGTGATCTTGGATACCGAAATAGTCAATTGTTGCAGGCTAGGACAACTCCCAAGCAGCTTCAACAGGAAAGCAAGTTCTGATTCATTTGAGAAGTCCAAGCTCACAGACAGTATCCTCAAGTCTTGAAATGTAATGGCTAACTTCGGAATCTCTTCATATTCAGATGATAACAACTAAAAAAAAGACAATTTTGCATATGAGAAAATGAGACAACAATGTTGCAAATGAGATAAAAATAAAGTTATGCATGTTAATGTAAGACCCACATCGAAATAGAAGTGTTAAGTGCTGTGTGGTCTATACTTCAATCATTTGTTATGTTGTGACTCAAACAGCTCCTTTTCCTGGAATCTACATTGTGTTACATGAGTTTAATACTTGCATTCTCTTCTCTGCTTCTCATATTGATCTGAATCAGTGACACATTTTATAAGCATCATGCATTTCGACATCGCATAAGAACCAGTGAATCATAACAATTATTATACAAGTAATTCCGTTGCAACTATAAAATTATCAGATATGGCCATCCTACTCCAAGGCTTAAGGCTAAAATGTTACCGTTGAAAATAGCAATGCATACTTCTAAGTTTATAGAGAAATTCATATAGTACAAGAGACTAGATATTTTGCCATGAAGCTCATAGAACAACTATTTCGCCACGAAATTCATAGAACAAATATTTTGCCATGGAAGCTGAACGGTATTGGCTTCAACGTGAGCGGCTCGGTTGCCCGAAAGTCAATAATTAATAAAGCACTAACCAGTGCGAAGGAAAAGCTAACCACTTAGAGAAGTTGGTGTAACGTGTATGTAAATCTTCTAGACGCGGACCTACCCCCGGATTTCATAACATTTACCTTCATACTACAATTAAAATTTTCACAATGCTTACAAGTGATTCTTAATTTCATAGTTTAAACTACACGTTAGTTGGCTTGTGCAGACAAGACAAGCACACATTTGTAAGTTTTAACACATTACCAAGTAAAATGTATTGATGACTTTCGTTCATCGCGGATGGCATCTAAGGGCATGAATAGCAACCATTACCAGTACCGTATCATAAATACCATCCTACTTCAGAGCTAGACAAACATTGTGGAAAACACATCGCAGCAACTCAAAAGTAATAAACCATTGGACGCAAATGCAAGATAGCTCACCATCGTGGCCATGCCTCTTAGCGTGAGGCAGGCCAGACCGGTGCCAGCATCCAAGAACGGCCGGATTCTGATCTCCAACTTGCTACGCGGCTTGGCTACGTTCAGGTACGCCTTCCTGACCTCCGGCGCAGGCGCCAGCTGCACCCCATGCATCTTAGGCCGCGTGTACAGAGTGAGCGTCCTCAGCCCCGCCGTCCTCAGCGTGACCTGTTGCTGCTCCAGCGCCGGCCTAAACAAGATGTTCCTCACCGTGGAGGACTCCACCGTGCAGCCGCCGCGGACGCCCGTGCCGAATCCAGTACAGTATACCATCTCCAGCGTCTCGAGCCCGGGCGCGGCGGCGAGGACAGCGGTGATGATCTCCTGGTGGACGGCGACGCGGTGGAGCTTGAGCGTGCGGAGGCGGGCGCACGCGACGGCGGACCAGCGCGGCACGGCACAGGTGTCGAGGGAGAGAACGGTGAGGGAGCGGATGGAGAGAGCGTTCTTGGGCAGGCGTGCGCGGCGGCGAAGGCGGATAGCGAGCTCGGATAAGCCGTGGTCGGCGGCGGTGTCGAGGACGGAGCGGAACGCGGAGGGGCCGAAGGCGGGGGAAGGGGAGAGTGCGAGGCGGCGGAGGAGGAGCGGCGGGGAGGTGCGCAGCGGGTTCGGGAAGGCGGGTTCGGAGAGGGAGAGGGAGTCGACGTGGTCGAGCAAATTCGGGAGGTGGCGGAAGCGTCGGGCAAGGACGGAGAGCGATACGGCGAGGCGGGTTGGCAGGCGGTAGGCGATGGCGAGCAGGACGTCGTCCGGGAGGTTGGAGAAATAGTCGGGGCCCTCAGCGGCGGCGGCGGCGGCCTTGCTGCCGCGGCGGCGGCGCTTGCGGGGGCGGTTCGCGGTGGCGGCGCGGCCCATCGGTGCGTGTCGAATCGGAGTGGAGGAAGGGTGCAATTGGGGATGGATCCAGGTGTGCGCTCTAGAGCACGATGGCCTTTGAGGTGCTTGGGATCGGGTCAGAGTCAGACTCGGAAAGCGCAATGGTTTTGTCCGGCTCGAGTGGGCCTTCCAATTGGACCGGAGCGGACGAGCGGTTGACTTGACATTAAACTTGTTGGACTGGACCAGGCTTATTGGGCCGCCCATACATGAGGTCTCTGTCTGTCCGGCCTATGTTTAAGAGTCAACTAGGCTGGGCTGGGCTGGACTCATGTGAGGGCCTAATTTTATTGGGAAGATTTGGACTGGAGTCTTAAGATTTTGTTCAAATTGAAATGGAATCTAAAAAAAATCTTCCTCGTCCAAACACACCCAAAGAGAAGTAAAGAATTATCCTTAGAAACGGAGAAAGGGTATTTATTTTGCATTGCTTGGTCGATTACTTTAATTTGCAGAAAATCCTTATGTCACCCGTACTACCAACTTCCATGCAAAAGTATAATGTGCTCTCCTGAGGAAAAAAAACGTACAATGTGTTATTCAGTAATCAAAGAACGTAACGAAATCATTTCTATGTACATTATATGCGGCACAAGTAAACAAACCCTTGTCGCTCTCTAGTGTCAGGCTGTGGACGCATAAGGTGGCCTAAAAAGTTTGCAATATGAATAAATGGAACCCTTCCTACGAACAAGACTGCATTGAGAATATAAGGGCCTCACGTAACATTGTATCCATGTATCTTGCGCACCAGATAAATGATAGCAGTATTTCTATGTTTTTCCTCATAATACAAGTTGCGCAAATCTTGAAACAAACAAAGGGATAAGTAATTCTCATCTACCCTTCATTCGTACTTTAATATTTGTGTAACTTTAAAAAGGAAGAGCATAAAAGCATCTCTCTAAAAATAGTCTATCCTACACCAGATAAATGATGAAAATAGCCTATCTTACATTGTTCACATACAAGGGCTAGCTAAGACAACCAAAAAGTCAAACCTCCTTATTAGTTTTCAAACCACTTAGACTATCACCAGCAATTTCCTTTCATTCCATTCTCTTCCCTATTCCCTTCCCCATATTCATTTCCTTTATTTTCTACTATCTCCATCAGCATCCTCTCAAGGGAATTTGTGTAGGGATTGGAGAGAGAATCCCTTTCTAGAGAGATTCACTATTTGAATCTCTTCCGAAAGGAATCGTGAAGATAATCCGCTGGAGCACTTGGGATCTGCTCGCAAAGCGATTTGGAGAGAAAAAGGAAGTTGCTGGAGATATTCATATAACTCATGAATATTCAATGATATATGAACTCCTTAAATTCCATGTAGCAACATATCCACGGGTGCATTTATGATAGATGGCAGTTTTAAAAACCTCTGTGGAAAGTCTTTTTGCACACAACTTGTCTAACACTCTCTCTCTCCACAAACCTCACATGATAATGCATCCTCTACCAAAGATAAACATTCCAGGAAATACAAAAGACAACTAAAATTATTAAAAAGAAAGACCAATAAGGAAAGCATACTCATTGCCCAAGGCCCCAAGCCACGTCATAGCCTTGTATCATAAAGTTTCTGCCCACTTTGCCAAACATGACCGTTGGGCGCTGGGCCCCTTGAGAGAGATCCCAGACAAACCACCACCCCGTCGCCCTCCAACTCCAACATTCTGTTGCCCCACCGCCACGCCGTCTCGACCGTTGCCTGCCGATTCGCCCACGCGCTCCCCCTCCGCCCCGCGAGCACGAGCCGACCGGGACGCTTGGTCTGCCGCCCCCCGATGGCGATCGACTTGGCTCCGCCGCCGCCTGGGGAGGGGGTGAAGGCGGAGGCGATTAGCGAGGAGGTCGTGGTGGTGGAGGGCGGTGGGTGCGGCGGCGAGGCCGTGGTGGTGGCCGCGGCGGACGCGGAGGTGGAGGGGCACCCCTACGACTTCCACGTGTCCGGGCCGCGCAACCTGCCGCCTCCCAACTGGAGGGAGCTCATCAGATCGAGCTGGTAATCGGTCGCTCCTGCTCTTCCTTTGCAAATCCTGCAGCTTTCTCGTGCTTTGCGCCATGGAGATAGATGGCGTGTACCGTGTACGATACCCGTGGCCCGTGGGTTCGTCGAAGCTGCGGGCTTTAGTTTTTGGTATGGGCTGTGGATTTGGGAGCACGAGCCGCTTGGTTTTCGGAAGTTTTCCAGATTGGAAAGGGGATGGGTTTTAGGAAGTGCCGTCAAACTGCAACGCTGATCCTTTCGCGTTCTGCGAATCGAAATGTAGAGAGCTTATCAGTTCAGATATACGAAAGGTACAAGCTTTGTTGGATCGAATTACGCGACCAAATTTGTTGGTCTTTCAGTTTGCTAGTACATCGCAATTTGCAGTACGCGTGGTAGTTTGATGCACAAATTTGGAGGGAGAGAAAGCTGCAAGCCTGTTCCTTTTGCAAAGGAAACAAATTCTATGTATCGGTGCTGTAGTTCACGGTCTGTGCAGCACCGTGCGGATTGGCGTCACGCGTCCCGATGCTTCAATCTCCATGCAAATTCATCGATCTCTAAGCAATTTAATGCACTTTAATCCTTATCACTTAATTGTTTTTTGTATGGAGATTAACGCAGCGGGACACGTGGCGTCAATCCGCATGATGCTGCACAGACCGCGGTATGAAGTACCGTTACATAGATTTTTTTTCCTTTGCAAATGGGCTACGTAAAATTCCATTTTCAAGGGTATTGTGGTGCTCTGGTGATTTGCCGTGTTTGGGGTGCGGTCATTAGGTTGCTTTAGTACTCTACTGTCCCTACAAGTAAGGTTATGAATGATGACTAGAAACAAAGGCTTGCCCTCAATTTCGTTTTCTGTTTCGTGAGCTATGGACGTGCAAATGCTCCTACCTTTTCTTAGGGACTGCGTTTTGCTCTTACAGGGAACAAGAAAGCACTAACTCGATTGGTTAAGTTTACTTTAACCAACGCGTCTATCCTTGGCAGGAGTACTTTCCCAGTAGAGGACTCTCTTGCAAATACGATGACGTGGCATAGGTCTGCCTCCAGGAACTCTCCCAATCTTAATAAAGGTAGTATTTGTTTAGAGGGCACACGCTTTTGTTGCAAAGCTCTGGTTTCCATGGCAATGTAGGACCTTTCTGGCCTTTACTTCAAGGTTAAGTCTATGTGCTTTGCTGCCCTAACTCTAATGAGTGTGAGAGATACGATTTTAATATGTTAGTGCAAGGTAGAGCAGTTCAGCAAGTGTGGAAACGTTTATGTCACGCGCTCCCTGTGTTGGAATCACTCTAGCTTGGCTCAGGTTAGTGTTTATCACAAACACTCACGCACTCACTCTGGTGGACGCAAACACACAAGAACTGAATAGCACAAGCTAGCAAGTTTTGGCTGACGCCACACCCAGCTCATGTCGTTTTCCATTCATATATAAACTCAAAAGTACATGCAAAGAGATAAGACCCAGCCAAATCACTCGGCCAACACTCACGCCATGATCCGTGACTCACGCCACTCCTCAGTACATGCAATAGGAACGTGTTAGTAGTGGCCATGCAAGAGCCCACTCTCCAGATCCTATTCTCCTGCCAAGAAATCTCTTCATGGTCTTGACCCGGGCTGGAGATCTTCATGGACTTCCACACGTTTACATGCACAGCGAGCTCCTAATCTTACGAGTATCCTAAGCAGTTCAGCGCATGCACTTGCCGCATCGCACGGCACGGCCTCTCGCCTATCTAGCATGCCTACTAGTTCAAGTCACCAACTCGCACATATCACACATCGAGTTGTGCTTGATCTACCAGTACAAAGTGCTACTATGCAGAGATTACACGCATACTTATTTCTACATGCAAACTCGGAAAACTGAGTAAACATGCAAATGCTAATGACAAGATTATTTCTAACACCCTGTTCATAAAAATTGAACTACTTTGGATTATAAACTTAATCAGGGGACAAGAGGTGTCAGTATCATGTCAAATGATAAGCAAGCCAAGTTTGGACCTCATGTTCTTGTTCTTGCCAAGAATATGTTGGTATGAAGGGGACACCAGCTTCCAAAACTTTTGTTGCAATGATCATAGAAAGCTAGAAACGAACAAATCTGAATCTTGCTGGCAACAGGAGATGCATCATCATGCCAAACTGTAATTTATAACTATTTACAGATTTCACGCCAAGCCCGATGGCAATGTGAAAGTGCAGATTTCAAACAAGATGCCTGTTCTTTTTCTCATAATTTTAATCAATTATCACTTCAGCAAATGAGGTGTCTGAAACTAATTTGATGTACCCCCATGTGTATTGTAACCTTTTCCTCCAATGATTGATTTGCAGGAAGGATCCAAATTACAAAAGGATGGTAATGGCCTGCTTCATTCAATCAGTCTACCTGCTTGAACTGGACAGGCAAGATCAGAAAGGAGAAGAGGATGGCCTTGCTCCAAAATGGTGGAAGTCTTTCAAGTACAAGGTCACACATACATTGGTGGATGAGAGAGATGGTTCCATCTACGGCTCCGTCCTTGAGTGGGATCGGTCTTCTGCTTTGTCTGATCTTATCCTCGTAAGGCCAAGCGGCGCACCAAGGGCTGTGTTAGCTCTCCGAGGAACACTGCTGCAGAAGCCTACCATCAAGAGAGACCTGCAAGATGATCTCCGTTTCCTGGTGTGGGAGAGCTTAAAAGGTTCGGTGAGATTCACTGGCGCTTTAGAAGCACTGAAGGCAGCAGTTGAGAAATTTGGGAGTGCGAATGTTTGTGTTGCTGGGCACTCCTTGGGAGCTGGTTTTGCCCTTCAAGTATGCAAAGAGCTCGCCAAGCAAGGAGTCTTCGTGGATTGTCATCTGTTTAATCCACCTTCTGTTTCATTTGCCATGGGCGTAAGGAGCATGAGTGAGAAGGCCAGCTATCTTTGGAAAAAAGTGAAGGGAAGCCTCCCATTGAAGGAAGAAGCATCGCTTGACAGTGCCAAGCAGGAGGGGTGCGACAAGAAGAGATCGAGCGCTGAGAAGAAATGGGTGCCAAACTTGTATGTAAACAATAGTGATTACATCTGCTGTCACTACAATGCTCCTTCTTGCTCTTCCACCGCAGTGGATGGTGCTTCAGATGAGCAGAAGCAGCAACGCAAGTCAAGTGACATCACTGGCGATGTGGTCGCGAAGCTCTTCGTGATGTCGAAAGGCCCACAGAAGTTTCTTGAAGCGCATGGGCTGCAGCAATGGTGGTCAGATGGGATGGAGCTGCAGCTATCTGTGTATGACAGCAAGCTCATACACAGGCAGCTGAAATCCCTGTACACAACAACATCAGTATCAACTCCTGCGAAGTCTTAAGAGACGGCTGAAGTCGCTGTTTCCTGGGTCGTTAGAAATGCTCGTTCTAATCAGTTTCTACCTCTGTTAACCTGAGATGTTTCGTTGTGGCTATGACCGAATAGATAGCCAAATAATTCGTTCAAATGGATTTGTAAGAATAATGTGGGCTAATAAAGACATTTATGTATTGTTTTAAGGCCAAATATTCGAATGTGTAAGCACATCTGCTGTCAGTTTTTGGATCAAGCTTTCACAACTGCATATACTGCCCCCGAAAAAACTACTGCATAGACTTCAATCTGGGGCCTCTGGGCACTGGGGTAACACCGATGTTTTGATGTTTCCTCCGCTGAACTGAATTTTTGTAGCTTGTTGCTCTGAATTTCCTTCTTCCAGCATGAATGTAGGTGGCAAATGGAGAGCAAACTCCCAAAACGCCAAAACTTATTGGCATTATTGGTTAACGTCGAAGCAAACAACGTATGCATCAGCATCGCAGTCGAGTTCCTCGTCTACTTGACTGATCGACTCTATTAGTTAGGAGAAAGACACCTTTGTCATCTATTGAATAAAACTATACCTGTCTTTCATCGCAGAAAATAAAATAAAAAAGAAGGAAAAAAACTGTCCGAGAGGCTTTTTAGATCTGTTGGACCTTTCGAATTAAGAGAAAATTTACTGAATGGTTAATTAGCACTTGAAGATGGTACATATATAGGGTGACCATACCTCCATAATCTCTACTTATAAAGCAGCAGTTGGTGGCAGTGGTGAGTTCTACCCACGTCATTAATTGCCCTGTTTAATTGCCCTACTTAATTGCTCTGCTTAATTGCCCTACGCAAAAAACGAAGCGTTGCTTTAATTAGCCAGCTTTCGCAAGAAACGAAGCGTTAAAGATAGATGTTTGATCTTGTGAAATATTTTTTTTATTTTTTAATCTTTATTTTTCGTTATCAATTTTGTTTTTCGGAGCAACGCACGGGCATGTAACTAGTTCCTTTGAAAAAGAACTCCATATAAGTAGGAATACCATGGGCAGATCTAGGGGGTGCCTAGTATACCCCGGCACCTCTAGAAATTTAAAAAACGCTACAAAATTACTTGTTCAATAAGTCAAATTTGTTAATTAAATTAGATCCAATTTCAATGATTTGGGATTTTAGCAAATTTTAAATATATATGTTAGATTTATGATGTTACAAATTATTATACAAGACTATAGAGTTCTACGTGTGAAGTGTGTACCCTATAGAATTTTTTCTAGTTCCGTCACTGAGTAATACACCAATAATTCCTTGAAAAAAAATCCATATAAGCACTAAGAAGAAGAAAAAACTGTCCGAGAGGCCTTTTAGATCTGTTGGACCTTTCGAATTAAGAGAAAATTTATTGAACGGTTAATTAGCACCAGAAGATAGTACATATATAGGGTGACCATACCTCCATAATTCCTTTGAAAAAGAAGTCCATATAAGCAGGAATATCATGGGCAAATCTAGGGGTGCCTAGTATACCCGGCACCCATAAAAATTTAAAAAACACTACAAGATTACTTCTTCAATAAGCCAAATTTATTAATGGTTTGGAATTTTAGCAAATTTTAAATATATACGTTAAATTTATGATGTTACAAAATTATTATACAAGATTATAGAATCGTACGTGTGAATTGTGTATCCTATAGAATTTTTTCTGGTTTCGTCACTGAGTAACATACCAATAATTCCTTGAAAAAAATCCATTTAAGCACTAAGAAAAGGACAAAACAATACGAGATTACTTCTTCAATAAACCAAATTTGTTAATTGAATTGGATTCAATTTCGATGGTTTGGGATTTTAGCAAATTTTAAATATATATGTTAGATTTATGATGTTACAAAATTATTATATAAAATTATACGTGTGAAGTATGTATCCTATGGAATTTTTTATAGTTCCATCGCGACTCCGCTGGGATCAAACCCAAAAAATCCATTTAAGCACTATAAAAAAAGGACAAAATACGGTTCCATCGCGACTCCGCTGGGATCAAACCCAAAAAATCCATTTAAGCACTATAAAAAAAAGGACAAAATACGACTCCGCTGGGGATCGAACCCAGAATCTCTGGTTCCGTAGACCAGCGCCTTATCCATTGGGCCACGGAGTCCTTGTTGACGGGTCTGCAAATGCCCTTTACTTACGGAATACTCACCTATTTGTCTGTTGCGCTCTTTGTCATGGACCAGTGTACTTGGGGAACACAGCATATATTGATGGGACATAAAATGCGGGTGCAGTACAGTGCAATTGCGCTACGTATATATATATGTATATAGTCATTGGAAGGGAACAATACGCACTTCGGTCTTAGGTAATGGTCCAGGGCGTTGTTGATGAGCATTCAGGCCCAGCACATGCTCTGCGATCGACTGTGTTCAAGGTGACAGTGAGGGACTCGCACTCGCCTGCCGCGCGCTTGGACCACAGCCTCCGTGCCCTTTCCATCATTCCACGCGTGCTACAGCTAGCCAGTGAGGTCAGTTATGTATATGTGTTCTCCTCTCATTCATGCCCTTGCAGACCGCAAGCCACAAGGTCCATAAATAATCCGTTTTTTTTTTTAAGCAAAAGCTGTCTAAACGCCGAAACAAACGGGACATACAATTGCAGAAACAGGGACTGCTTTCGGCCCTCATATGTAGTACTACTAATACTCCTATGCAGTATCATTAGGTGTATAGCACCGTGCTCACACACCATTACTCTCCTCCATTTATTAGGTCAGAAAGCGCTCCTGTACCCTAGAGATGCCAATGCCACCATCTTGCACGCATTCTACTTCTACCATACCGATCATCACAGGTGCACGGTAGGTAGGAAATGAGGACGTGGCTCTGCAGCCTGCACTGCACTTTGCCCTCTTGGGCAGATCTCTGGGACCTGGATCCAGCCTTGGTGGTTGCACCCTGAACCTCCCTCTGCTCTGAACAGCACAGCAGAAATAATCTGTAGTGAGCCAAGCCAATGAAGGAGGCTTCTGCCTTTTTGGCAGAAGAAGGCAACTGGGGAAGCCTTGTCTGCATAAGCTTTGCTTTGCTTTGCTTTTGGTATGGACCCCAATCTTTAGGAGAGTAGTAGTACATACGTCCCAAATGGCCTTGCTCCTGCAGGAAGCAAATATTTGTGCCCCGAGGCAAAAAGGCAATATATAGCTAGGCCACTCAAAAGTCTCGTACCCACTGACCCAGCGAGCCAAAAAAGGCTTTCCTTGGCATTTGATTCGCAGAAACTCAGAAATGGTGGCAGTACTAAAATCTGATGTAAACAAATCGAAGAAAAATTCGATACTGTCCTGACCAGAACATGACTACTATATAATATCCGTCCTCTTTCGCCTAGTTCATGATTGCATGGTGCCTTTCCCAGTGGTGCATCTGCACACCCCCCCCCCCCCCTAATCTCCTTTCTTTGGAAAAAATTGCTGACAACAATGCCTTATCGATGAGAATAAACAAATGTGCAGAGGAATTAACGAGTGTAACGGATCATTATCCTTGTAGTTCAGATAGGGTGGAAATATAATTCCTTGTGTTGGTACTAAACCATATCTTTCATTCATGATCTGAATATTGATAACTGATGTACTGTGTGCTCGATCCATCTCACCCATAAATTAGGGACGATTAAAATCGGCTTCATTTCCAATGATTCCATGGAATAAACAAGCATTTTATTAATAGGTAATCCAAATTCAGGCATATACGTTTTAATCGTTTAAACTCAGATCAAAATCGTTTACCGATCGAAAGATGAGAGGAATCAAATTAGCAGTCATGCACATACAGCACAATGCAGCATCTCCATGCGGCCGAACTCCACTTGTGTTATCTCCATCCTATGTACAAATTACCAAAAAAAAAAAAAAAATCGTACGGAGCATTGGTGTAGACGTGTAGTCTTTGCAACACCAATACCAACACCATGAGGAAGTGCTAAAAATAAAAGCCAAAAGAAGATAATGGAAATAGAAACAGGTCCGTATAGCTAGCTCAGCATTAAGCAACCACAAGATCAAAAAGGGATCACGATGAGATCGAGTAGAAAGAGAGATGAGTCAGCGGCCGGCCGACTTATCGGCTGCATTGGCGACGACGGCGGCGTCTGCGGCACGGGGCACGGGGTGGCGGCCGTCATCGAAGTTCTTGGCGTAGCTGGCGGCGTCGTAGCCGAACTTGACGGGCCTGGAAGCCGCCGTCGGTGAGCTGCAGATGCACTTGGTCTCCTGCGCCAGCCGTCTGAGCAGCTTCCGCCACGCGCGGTGCCCGCACCAGCCAACGGCCGGGCTGACGTCGCGCGCCGTGAGCTGCAACTGCCGGAAGACGGCGGTGCCGCGGCGCCTGCCGGCAGGTCGCAACGAGGGGGAGGATGGCATGCAGCCCGACAGCGGGTTGACGGAGCGGGGCGGCGCGGATTGGTCAGTGGCGCCCGTGCCCATGGCTTCGCCGGCGTAGTGGGAGACGGAGTGCGAGAGGTGGGAGAGAGGTTTTCCTGGCGGTTGTGTGAGGCGTTGGAGAGGTGGTCTATACACTATGCTATTATGAGATGAGAAAATAGCGGTTGCTGTGGAGCCATGGAATAATAGACAAGTGGAAGAGAGTATCGAGAGGAGTTTTGCTGCGGTTACATGCAAAATTTGGGAGGTGATTTTTATGGGGTAGAATGGGCACGCATGGGATGTTCATGGTATTTTTAGATAAGAGTATTCTTGCGGAGCTATGGAAATGCATGTCTAGGTATGCCAAAGTTCATGATATTTTGATACCACTCATTTTTACGATGTTGCCTATATATATTAGGATCTAATGCAAATAGATTGGTATCGATCTTTATACAGCAAAGCATATTATACGAAGTATTAAATATGAATTCACGGCTGGATGGTTATACTACAACTCTTAACACTACTACAGACAAAATCATCATAGACAATTCTAAAAGGTAATCACAAACGATTTTGTGAACCGTATGTTTACATATGTCAGTGATAACAACAATGTATCACAGATGATTCTTGAACCGTCAGTGAAACTCACATCACATCATAGACACTCACATATACCGTCTATTAAAGAACCATATGTGGTGTGTATATGGAACCGTCTGTGATATTAGTTTTAACTGCTAAATATGTTTCTATTTATTGGCTAACCTCAAGAAATGCTAGTCATGCCATCTGAAACAAGCAGATTACAAAGATTATATGACAAGAATACACACATCATAAGCAGATTATATCGTACAGATTATATCGCAAGCAGATTACATAACCGCTTCAGAAATCAATTTAAATATTATATTAACCAATATATCACAGATTACACAACCATTTCAGAAATTAACTCAAATATTGTATTAATCAATGGAATGCAAATTACAATTCACATATTCAACTAACCAATAGAATGCTCAAGTTTCACAAATTACGTGGAGTAGAATGTGCTTTTTGGAGCTATGACTCCACACATCAAGAAGTCAAACATGCTTTCTTGAATTGCCTTCAAATGGGCCTTTTTTCAATGTGGTTGCATCGCAGATCTTCTTTGTACCGATGAGGGTTCACATGTTATGGCAAACGTAGAAGGCACATAGGTTATTTCCCTGTCCCTGCTGGCCACACTGCAAAAAAAGAATTGGTTATTTCAAGTGGCATTATTAAGAAGTGATGTAGGATTATTGTGTACTAGCGGCTACCAAAAAGTCAAAATCGTGTTTCAGTTTCGACAAGTCCTTGTGTGGCCCTCCACGAGTTCTATACACTTTGAACGCCCTATGTGATTCCAAAAGGTTAGCCTCAGCCATTCCACGAGCTACAGGAGAGTTATTTATGGAGAAAACATAATTACTGTCGAATAGTTTTCTGCTAGTCCTCGAGTCGTGGTTGCCCTTACATAAGGAATGAACATAGCTAACCCAGTTTTTTCTTGGTTCAAATACAATTAGAACCCAGTAAAACCTACATAGGAATAAAGCGATGGTTACTCAACCTAACTTTAAGTTGAGTGTAAAGTACAAATCAAAGTATACCATATAGTACAACACTTACGAGGGCTTGTATGGTAGAAGCATGTACTATTTATCGCTTTGAGTCAGCGATGCCTCTATCATGTAATCCTCGAAGTAAGTAGCATTATCATTCATTATTTCGCTCGAGACTATGTGTGAGTCGAGGAAACCCACCGGTTCTTTCTTCCTTTTTGCTTCAAGGATCATATATCTATATACACAAAAGCAAGGAGTTATATGGCATTTATCAGTAATACACGAATGTATAGAGTATGAGTGCATACACTTACAATGTCCAGCATCTCATGAGCCCAACGTCGATGGCATCGAGCTTGAAGAGATTGAACAAGTCCCTGAAGTTGATTGGGAAGAAGCCTCCAGGCGACTGGTTGAAAAGATGTTCGTGCTTGAAGCTAATCGAGATCTCATTACGCGTGTTGCCTCCAGCTTCTTGGATTCTTCCATGTACCAATCATGCAAACTTTTGGATTCCGTTGAAAGGTCTTGTAGGCCCTCTTCCGTTAGTAAATGCTCTCCTAGTCTGAATTTTCGGACCAACGGGGCATATTCATATTCCATCTCCCTCCTGATCTGCTTGGATATCTCCTTGTCTTCCTTTCCACTTTTGGTCGTCTTCATGGAAGAGGAGTGGACCCTAAGTGTTGTATCAGCCTTCACTGATGCTGTGAGCACAATAGCTAATTGTGTGGGTCGCTTCGGTGCAGCGTGTGGCTCTGGTAATGCTGGTAGCTCCGCCGTAGGAGGTGGATCATGTTTTTCATGTTGCCCCGATGCTGGAGAATGATTGTCGATTAAGATGTCCCTTTTGCGCCACTGGATGAATATGTCGACGGCATGCCCTAGTGTTACGATCTTGTCATTTTGGGGGTATCTCCAGTGGGACAAGACTAAAAGTTGGATTGATGTAGTCTACACACACTTTTGCGTAACCCGACACTACCGAGCGACCGTGAACAGTTCTCGCTTCACTGGTTGGCTACACGCATGCCCAACCAGCATGCAGGACAATAGGGCTATCGGCAAGCCTCACCTGGAGCATGCACGGCATGACCTCTTACATAACAGTACACAATTAATTAGCTATGGCATCCAACATTCTCTATGTATGGAGCATTCCAAACATATGTATTGTATACCTGGATGTCATCGATGGCAGATGTGCCGTTGTGTATGATTTTCTCAGGGCGAAAGCACAGATGCTCCACTGGTTAGTGGGGCTGAACTGCGTTGATGCGAGTTTGTCCACGGCCACCCTTATCTCCCACCTTTCCTCTAGGTTTTTTAGCTTTTCATCGAATTACGCTTTCAGCACCGCCTTAATCTGTTTAAATTCCGCTTTCAGCACCGCCTTAATCTGTTTAAATTCCGCTTTCACCACTGCTTTGAATTACGCTTTCACCACCGCTTTGAATTACGCTTTCAAGTTAAAGTATAAATTCCTCCATTGTTTTAACTACAAAATGTGCATTATGTTTCACAATCCATATATTACATGGATGCACATATTTAGGGGGAGTTCAAGTTTTAACTTGATGTTTCATTATATTGATCCATTCTTTACTTCACATATAAAGGATCAATATCTTGAAACTATTCCTTAAGTATGGGATGCGTACAAACGAGAGAACTTCACTTTGCACTGCCTGTTGTTGTGCACCATAAATAATTATTCTACCCTTGCTAACATGTCTGGGCAGAGTACAAAAATATCCAAAGCATGTACTCATTGCTTAGATGATACCAAAAAAGAATCGAGTTATCTATCTTGATTTATTACAGGACAACAACCACGACTTGAAGCTTATCACAAAATTACTCGACAGATAATCATGTTTCCTCCATAAATAACTCTACTGTAGGTTGTTCAAGGTGTATGTTGCACGTAGAATGGATGAGGCTAACTTTTTGGAATCACGTATGTCGTTCAAAGTGTACAGATATCGTGGTGGGCCATCCAAGGATGGGTCAAAGCTAATCACAATTTTAAGTTTTCGGTATCCGCTAGTACACAATAATCCTATATCACATTCTGTAATAATACCTCTAGAACTAATCAATTCTTTTTTTGTAGTGCCATTCGTAGGGAAAGGGAAAGAATCATTGTGTAATCTACGTTTGCCAGAACATGCAACTTATCATTGGTGCAAAGAAGACCAATAACATGGAGGTTTGTCACTCGTGCAATAATTGATTCATACTTATCTATTTATATATTTGCAGGACTTTAATATTCACATCAACAAGTTCTAAAATGTGCTTCAATTGCGTTGGAACATGCCAATCTGAAAGGAATTCAAGGACAACTCTGTTACTCCTTGTTGAGTGAGGTCATAAACCCAAAAGACGAGTTCCACTCCGCCTAACCTGATGAGTTGCAAATTTGTGAATTACCACGTGAGTTAATTTGTAAAACTTGTACTGTGAATTTATGAATTTTAGTTGTGTATTCAATTGGTTAATATATCTGAGTTCAATATGTTAATATATCTGAGTTGATTTCTAAAATGGATGTAATCTGTAATATGCTTGTGATGTATGTAATTTGCTTGTTTCAGAGGGTTTGGCTAGCATTTTCTGAGACTACCTAGTAAACAGAAAAAGCTTCACCAATACAAAATTATATCACTGGCGGTTCCTTACATAAAACCGTCTGTGATACACAATTATCACAGACGGTTCTTTGTAAGAACTGTCTATGATAAACACCTATCACATACAGTTCGATTCAAAAACTGTTTGTGATGCATCATTATTATCATTGACATATAGTTAAAGATGGTTAACAAAACCGTCTATGATAATTTTTTGAACTGTCTGTGATAATCTTTTCTGTAGCAGTTTCCATTTAGAATGTGGATTTTTTTTTTGTACCTACGAAACTGAACGGATCCATATAAATTCATGTGTTCTAAATCAACCCTGGAAACAAATGTTGATCCGCCCACCTACAGAATGCCCCTGAAAACCTTGATTCCCGCCCCCCTCCATCCCCCCGCGGTCCGTTTGTAGGCCCATCACAGCAAACTGGGGTTTAACCCCTGTTTAAGTTAAGCTAGTGCTTGGTTCAATCTATGAAGGTCACAGAACTGCAATACTACCTTGTTTATAGTGGTGCTATTCTCTACTGCCTTCCCGACGACACGAGGAACGATGAATCGTAGCCGTAGGATCTTCAATGCCAGCGGTAAGTAGCCATATCGGGTAGAAGTAGCCACATAGGGTAATTACTACTAACAACCGTCATTTTTTTTTAAAAATAATATACTGTTTAAATAATTTTACGAAAATAATACATCGAAAAATTACAAAAATACATGTCTATCGCCATTTCAATTGGCGACAAAAACCTTGGGATGAATCCGCGGAATTTTTTAAAATAATATTTTTTATATAATTTTGCAAAAAATAATATGTCAAAAGAAAATTTTACAAAAATACACCTCTGCCGCTATTTGAATTGGCAATAGAGTTCTATTGCCAATTCAAATAACGACAGAAGCCTTAGGCTTATCAACTAAATGAATTAACGACAAAATAAATTCGTCGGCCAATTCAATCTGCAACAAAACAGGGCGACAGAGGTGAATTTTTGTAATTTTTCTTTCGGCCTATTATTTTTTGCGAAATTATTTTAAAAAGTATTATTTAAAAAAATTCTTAATCCGCTACTAAATCAGCGACAGAACAGATAACCGTGGAAAAAATTCGATGTATTATTTTTGTAAAAATATTTAAACAATGTATTATTTTTTTTAAAAAAATCAACAACTGTCGACCCAAGTATTCAGTATCCACCTAGATGACCGGCCGACCACAAGAAACGAAATGGAGACAGGCTGCATTCGGAACCTATAAGAAAACGACCCTACTCTAAATGTAATTTCCCATGTATCTATCCGTGTTTTGGGGAGCATATCATGCCATCATCCATATTGACCTACTTATTAGATACTGAGCTTCAGGGAAGAACATCACGGAGGGAATCTCACTATCTTCAGCTAAACTGAGCACAGATTTCTGCTACTGTATATGAATTTGCCATAAAGATGATTCATACTATACCACTATAAATTAAAGTTGGCAATCACTGGGATACCACTCCAACAATTTTTCTTCAGAGAATGCCACTCCAATGATATTTTGATTCATATAATATTATTTCCCCTATTTTAATTCATTTTTGCACTTTTTGCCTCATGTGAAGAGATATTTTTGCCTCCAGTTGCACCCGCCTGCGCATGAGATGACGCAAACCAACGAGCCCAACACTGATTATGTTTAGAACTAACATTGTGTAATGGATGTTATGTATTCCACTTAAGTAGGGCATCCTCTTAAATAATTTTTTGCTAATATGTGTTAATAGTGATCTGTAAACTTTAAGACATGTTTTCTACTGATTTATTTTAGATGCTTAAGTATGGATGGGTTCATGTACTTCTGTTTTCAATGCAGCTATATTCCACGAATGATGTCTCTACATTGGGGTTTTATGAATTTTTTAAATAATAATTTTTAATGAAAAATTACAGAATAATATATCGATTAAAAAATAACACAAATACCCCTATGTAGTCATTCGAAATGGCAACGGACTCTTTATCGCTATTTCAAAAGTGTCGTCCAACGGACACCTCTCTGTCGCCATTCCAAATGGCGACAAAGAGAAGATTATGCTTCGAGCAAGCTGCACCTCGGCTCATTTGCCGTTTTCCTTCCAGCCAGCCACCAAGTGAAAAAAGAAGAGGGGAGAGGGGAAAGAGGTGGAGGGGGGGGGGGAAGAAGAGAAAGAGAGAGGAGGGGAAGAAGAGGGGGCGGAGGAAAAAGAAGAGCAAGAAGAGAGGGAGGAGGAGGAGGAAAGACGTCATGATTTTGCAGGTAATTTTTGTATTTGAATTAAAATTTGAAAATACGATTTAGTGACCAGATTAATTGGATTGTAAGTAATTAGCTATGTAAAGTAGCAATGACTATTTAGATAGACGACTTAGCGACTAGATTAATTAGGTTTGTAAGTAATTAACTATATAGAATAGCAACAATATTTTAGATGCACGAATTAGCGACCAGATTAAATAGTTTTGTAAGTAATTAGCTGTGTAGAATAGCAATAAGTTTTTTACAGACATGACTTAGCAACTAAATTAATTAGATTCATAAGTAATTACCTTCATAGAGTAGCAGTAGCTATTGACATACAAAACTTTGAAAAGTATGCAGGATAGTGCGTAGTTAAAAAAATAAATTTATGTATGCCTGCAGTAGTTGTTTCAAGTAGTGTACAATACGTCATTGTGGTACATAGGTGCAGCGGTATTAAGAATTTTGTAAAATGCTTGACAGGTATGGATGAATGAGTGCAATTTAAAATACACTACGAAGAAGGGGTTCTGCATATGGTGCAAAAGGGATGGAATCAAGTTATTTTTTAAGTGTCGTGGCTAGCCTGTCATGTGCAGGGGAGCGTTCATAGGGCACGGTTACAAGATGGTTGTACCACATATTCTCGTTGGACCGTGAATTGCATGATCTGAGGCTGCACGGAGTAGGGTGTCGGAGACGAAATTGCACGTATTGGGAGTTAGTGGAACTGAAGGGGCCGAAGTGGTGGAATTTGTATGTCAAATAGCGATTGAGAAAGGATGGCCATTAGTGTTCTTGGCACAGCATTTGAGAAAGCCAATACCGCCCATGCTATCTACCCTATGAAGGGTCGTGAAATGCTTCTCCGAATGGATAGAGCATGTACCTAAGGAGAAATAGGCTCCGTTTTATGACACCGATGGTACCAGGTATGGGGTCATGACAACAAATCTGTCTGAGACTTACAATTGGGTCATGCCGGGCCTGAGACCAGGGGCGGAACCAGCCCAGGCCCAAGCCCCAGGCTGGGCCAGCTGATCGTAGATCAAATCTTTATTTTCAATGATTTTTCAATAGTTTTTTTATAGGATTTTAGTGGGCTTTCGGTTCCAGACCCCGGGCTACAGCACAGGCAGCCTGAGGCCTGTATCCGCCACTGCCTGAGACCCCTTCCCTGGTTGATATAGTGGAGGGTGTTCTTTCTGGCATCACGAAGTACTTTATGGATCACCATGCTAGGAGGTCGCCCGCATGAATGATCGTGCTGTGAAATACTCTAAGATGATTTATACATATATGGAGGAGAAAGGCAAGAAGGGGGAGATGCATAGAGCATTGAAGATGGGCATGAGAGAGCTTCGTTTCGAGGTACAGTGTAAAGAGAAAGCCGATTGTAGGATGAACCGATGAAAAGTTGCTCATGAATGCATCCTACATAGGCAAACATGTGTCTACACCTGCAACAAGCCTCGTCTGTTACACAGACCATGCACACACGTCATGACTACCTTATCAACAATCCGTATGGATTCGGATACATTCTTATCACAATTGATCAATAAGGAAGCGGTGACGGCAACTTAGAGCGCAGAAATTTACAGTTTTCAAGTGGTGGGTTTTGTTCACAGAGCATCATAGATGGGAGGATAGACGGTGGGTTTCGGATGTTAGTAGGGTGAAGGACATAGGGCAGCGGCAACTAAGGTGTATAAGGAATGACATGGACGCAGCGGAAAATAGGCGTCGTGTAAAGAAATGTTCAGTTTGCAAGGAGACGAGGCACACTTTCAAGTATTGCCCGGCGGTTCAGAGGCCGTGAAATTGTTGTATGGACTTTGCACATGAAATTATTATACTTTAGTCGCATGTCAATTTAGTGTATTGAATTCATATCTGTAATGAATGTATAGACTTTGTATTTGTACTTGTTGCATTCAATTTGTGTCTAATTATCGTATTCAAATTTTATGTGTACTTATTGCATTCAAATTCTATTTGTAATCAATGTATTCACTTTGTATGTATATTCGATTTTTAATAACATTAAACTATTGAATTGCAGGTATAGTGAACGTCGAGCAGTATGAGTTGCTTAACCCAGTGATAGACGCGACTCACCAGAACGCTTAGCCACCTTGCCACCGCCGAACAGGGAGCCAGCGTTCAAGCTTAGCGCCCTACGCTTAGCGGATCGATCCGCGATGGATTCCGAGGTTAGTGCACTGTTGTCATAGTTGTGTTACAATGTCTTGTATGTGTGTAGCGAGTATACTTATAGTGTTTTCCTGCAGGCTGAGAGCATCAGGGTTACTTCTTGTGGCCTGGATGATGGAGGCGACTGCCGCCGACGCGTAGGACAAACGGGGTGCCTCCAGGAGGTTCCCCTATGACAGGAGCTTACTGACCGCTCTGGTAGACTGCTGGCGACCGAAGATGCACACGTTTCACCTACCGTGTGGTGAGTTGGTGACGACACTGGAGGACATCAGTTACCTCCTAGGCCTACGTTGCTCCGGGGACGTGGTGGTACCTGACGACGTCCAATTGGAGTGGCGAACGGAGCTCCTGGACCAGATCATGGGTGTTCTACTCGAGGAGGCAGGGTACACACCTTTCACTTCTGTGCACGGTCCGACGTAGAAGTAGCTGGCGCAGTTTTACATAAGTGCGATTTAATTTGTCTCGTTTTTATTTTGTTTCCCTTGTAGTTCTCGACTTGAGCATTACTTTTTGTAGCCCAAGAGGATGGTGAACAGAGCGGGGGAGTACATCGTTAGCCACCACTTTGAGGTGTACCTGCTCTGGCTGTTTAGCTGGGTCTTGTTCTGCTCGTCCCACGGGGACATCGTCAACAAGCACATGATCCAATTCATAAGGACGATCGCGGACGCCGAGCTGGAGGAGATCCTGCAGCTGGCTTGGGGAACTGTTGTACTCACTGCCACCTACCGGCCCTTTGCGACAAGTGTCGTCGCGTAGCGGACTCCTCCACTCTCGCCGGGTTTTCTTTACTACTTAGTTGTGGTCGTTCAAGAGGTTCTAGATCGGACAGCCGTAGATGGACTTAGGACTTTACAGCACATGCTTCCATGGGCCCCTAGGGATGACGTTGATCATACTACCATGGGTCATTGTGGTGTCACCGACAGATTAGTACAATCACCTTTATCGTTAGTTGTATAATAACTTGCTATGTTTCGTACTAACAGTCTGTTATTTCACTTTTGTGCAGCCAACTTTCACCCCAGTTACGTCACACGCTTCGTACCCCGAGTACGTAGCGATGTTTGAACAACTGACAGATGATCACATCATTTGGTTCCTGTACCTCTGAAAGTGCATCTAGGCCCCTCAAATTGTTTTGGTGATTAATGATGACACAATTAAAGAGTTCTAATGTTTTATCCAAGAATACTGCAGATATCGAGATTATGTGGAGCTTGAAAAGACATTGGACACCCCCACGACTACTTAAACTCAAAAAGACGGCATCAAGACCATAATTGTAATCTTATATTTATTTGCGTCTTAAGGATAGCCGTACTATTAAGGGGGTACGACGAGAAATCGAATTTAGGATGTGCATGTGCTCAACATCTTTTCTTGCATCTCAAATTAGCACTACTTCACTTGGTTTTGAAAAGTTTAAAGTTGAAACCGAATCGGGTAACCGGAGTATCAGGACATTTAGTCCGAGTCTCGGATTCAATCCGAGTATCCGACATTATGTCCGAGTCTCCGGTTGAGCCCTCGGTTGCCTCTCTGGTTTCGATGGGTCCGAGTATCCGGACATTTGGTCCGAGTCTCGGATAACCGAGTCTCCGGGTTGTTTATCCGGACACTCCGGCTGTACAAAACGGAGTAACTGGCTAGTTTTCAAAAAGAGTATTTAAAGCCTCCACTCCACTCCAACGGCTAGGATCTCTATTGAGCTCATTCATAGCAGCATTCAAGCCATTCCTAACCATCTCTAAGCATTCAATAGAGCCCCCATCTTCCTCCCACCAATTAATTTGGTTGTTGATCTCTTTGGTGAGGAGAGGAAGAAGAAAAGTGCTAAGTGCATTCATTTCGTCTTGTTGAGCACTAGTTCATCCTCCAAGCGATTCTTCGTGGTGCTTTTACTCTTGGAGGTTGAAGGTCTCCTAGACGGCTAGGAGTCACCGGAGCTACCAACGCGTGTGGTGAGCCCGGTCGTTTGAAGGCGAGTCTCGCCTCCGAAAGGAAGAGACAAGAAGTGAAGCCGGTGAGTGCATTTGTGCAACACCGGAGGAAAGCGGGTTGAAAGAGACCCGGCTCAAGTGTGACCGAGCCACCTCAACGGAGACGTGGGTTCCCTTCAAGAACCTGAACTTCGGTGAAAAATCTCGCTCTCGCATTCTCTTTTTCTTCCTAGATTTGCTTGGTTAGATTTGAATTTGTAAAGTTAGTTCTAGCTCTTTGCTTTGAGTAAATTCAAATCTTGTCTTGCAATTGTTCTAGGTTGTTCTTGCTATTTACTTCTAGTAGATTGTTGAGCTTGCTAGAGTAGTTTTCTTTGCGTTCGAGGCAGCTAACCGGAGACTCAGTATTACATCTGGACACTCGGACAAGCGAGTATCCTGACCAAAACCCGAGACTCGGATTGACCAGCTCGGACCTTTTATTCCATTGCGTAATTTTTAATCCGCCTATTCACCCCTCTAGGCGACATCGTTGGTCCTTTCAATTGGTATCGAGCCAAATCTCCTTTACTTTGGCTTAACCGCTTGGAGAATCAAAGATGTCTCGATATAGAGAAGGTTACCAAACCCATGGCCAAGAGAAAGCCTCGGTTCCGTATCGGGTTGCTATTCCTTTAGATTATTCCTCCTTTGGAGTCTCAAACTCCTCATCCTATGTTTCCGTCTCGTCTGGCCGAGCGCCTCACTTCGATGGCACTCGATATGCGGCATGGAAACATAAGATGAAGATGCATTTGAGATCACTTCATCCGTGTATTTGGAAGATTGTTGAAACAGGTTTCAAGCCCGCAAACCCAAACAATCTCACCTCCGAAGAAGACAAAGCTCAACACTTCAACGACTTGGCCACAATGCCTTGTTCAATGCTTTGAGCGACTCCGAGTTCAACTGTCGATGGCCTTGACAATGCCAAGGACATTTGGGAAAGATTGATGGTGTCTCACGAAGGTGTATCAAGTGTCCGTGAGTCGAAGATCGAACTCATCATTGGGAGCTGCCGATTCACTTTGGAAGAAGGTGAATCGTACACAAATATGTTTGATCGCTTGATGGTGCTAGTAAATCAAGCAAAGGGACTTGGAAGCACCGAGCTCACCGACAAGGCCGTAGTGAAGATCATCCTCCGAGTGATCACCCCCACCAACCGCAATCTTGTGCAACTCATCCGCGACCAGGCCAAATTTCGACACCCTCATCCTCATGATGTGATTGGCGGTTGATGACGGATGAGATGATGGTGAAGGAAGCGGAAGTGGTGGAGGAGCTCAAGTCCCAAGAAGAAGAAAGGCATCGCCTTGAAGGCCGTCAAGGTGGTGCAAGAAATCGAAGAGAGCACAAGCGATGAAGAAGAGTCGAGCGGCCCCTTGACAAATGAAGATATGGCCTTGCTCGTCGAAGATTCAACAAATTCTTGAAGAAGAAGGGCTACAAACCTGTAGTCACTCCAAGAGCTATGGCAACAAGTCAAGAGGGCGTCACTCCTCAAGAAAGTGCTATGAGTGTGGGAACCCGGCCACTTCATTTCCCAGTGCCCACACAAAGAAAAGAAGGAAGATAAACCGTACAAGAAATACAAATACCCCAAGAAGGACAAGGATAATAGCAACAAGTAAAAGGGCAAGGGTCATGCATACAATGGCAAGGAATTGAACTCGACTCAGACTCCGAGTCCGAGTCCGAGTCCAACTCCGATAATGAGGAGGACTTGCCACCGTCGCCATTGCCACTCCACCGACAAAGTCAAAGAGTCTCTTTGACGACTTAAGCGGCTGAAGGAAATACTCCAATGTGCCTTATGGCAAAAGGGCACAAGGTATCATCTAAGAGCTCCACTCTTTCTATTGTTGATTATGGCTTAGATGATTGTGATGATGCTAGTGATGATGAGGAAGTAGCATTTAAATCTATGAATGATTTTGATATTGAAAAATTAGACTTGCTACTTAAAGATATTGAAAAATTGGAGGAAGTAGTTGAACAAAAGGAGGCTATTCTCGAGGCTCAAGAGGATCTCCTCATTTTTGAAAAGGAGAAGAACATTGAGCTAGAGAAGAGCCTAGCTTTTGAAAGAAAGAGAAATGAGGATTTGGTCAAAAGTTCAAATTTGACCAAAAATGAAGCAATTAGTCTTGAGATCACCAATGCTTCACTCTTAGAGCAACTTGCAAAAGCGAAGGATGCTTGCAAGGCTCTTGAAGTGAAGCTTGTTGATCTCTCGAATAAAGCTTCTACCTCAATCAACAACTCCAATATTTCATTACCTTCAACGAGCAAGCAATGCGCTAGATGCTTTAATGTTGATGTTGCTACTTGTGCTACTAACCGTGAGACTTTGAAAGTCTTAGCTCATGAAAATGAGAAGCTTAAGGTGATGCTTGAAGATGGACTTCAAAAGTCCTACAAGGCAAGCAAGGGTTTAGAGGAGTATCTCATTAGCGCCAAGGTAATCCTAAGAGGCAAGGGCTTGGGTATGTTCCGCCAAAGGGCAAAAAGAGCAACATTGTTGTTGCTCCTTTAAGCAAGCCCATTCACTTTGTAAAAGGCGAAGGAACATCCAAGCACAAAGCTCACTCCGAGTTCTTTGCTTCTTATGTGCTTAAAAAGACTAACCTCGGTCGTGTAGTTGCTTATCATGTTGGGCGTAAGTCGAAGAATGCTCCTTGTGTTCGCTCTATTTGGGTCCCTAAGTCTCTTGTCACTAATGTGCGTGGACCTAACCAAGTTTGGGTACCAAAGAGCAAAAACTAAATGTCATTTTGTAGGCCTATATCTGGTGGAACAAGTTGGATTTTGGATAGCGGATGTACGCACCACATGACCGGAGAAAAGGCAATGTTTGCTCAATTGGACGCAAATGGATCAAATAGTGAAAGCATTGTCTTTGGAGACAATGGAAAAGGAGAAGTAATTGGATTGGGTAAAATTCCTATCTCAAGCAATTTCCAATTAAATAATGTTTTGCTTGTTGAGTCATTAAGCTACAATTTATTGTCCGCTGCACAATTATGTGAAGCGGGCTATAATTGTTTGTTTAATGAAAAGGGTGTGGATGTCATGAAGAGGGTTGACGGTTCAATAGCCTTTAAAGGGCGTTTGAAGGGTAAGCTCTATCTCGTAGACTTCAATACGGATAGACTTAATCTTGAAAGCGTGCTTAATGGCTAAATCTAGCATGGGTTGGCTTTGGCATCGCCGGTTGGCCCATGTTGGTATGAGGAATCTTCACAAACTCATTAAAGGCAACCACATTCTCGGACTAACCAATGTTGTCTTTGAGAAAGATAGGATTTGTAGCGCTTGTCAAGCGGGCAAGCAAGTCGGTGCCTCCCATCCCGCCAAGAATGTGATGACGACCACAAGACCTTTGGAAATGCTTCATTTGGATCTTTTTGGTCCTGGCCGCCTACATAAGCATCGGAGGAAGTAAGTATGGTTTGGTTATCGTTGATGATTTTTCTCGATTCACTTGGGTATTCTTTTGCATGACAAAGGAGAAGTCCAAGTGACATTAAAGAAATTCATGAGAAGAGCTCAAAAGCGAGTTTGAAGTAAAAATTAAGAGAATTCGGAGCGACAACGGCACCGAGTTCAAGAATATTGGCGTGGAGGAGTTTCTTGATGAGGAAGGAATCAAGCACGAGTTCTCGGCTCCTATTCTCCTCAACAAAATGGGGTGGCCGAGAGGAAGAATCGAACCCTCATTGAGATGGCGCGGACAATGCTCGACGAGTACAAGGTTTCCGATAGTTTTTGGGCGGAAGCAATCAACACCGCATGCCACAGCTCCAACCGCCTCTACCTCCACAAGATCTTAAAGAAGACGGCGTATGAGTTGCTCAACGGAAGAAACCAAATGTCTCCTACTTTGAGTCTTTGGGAGCAAATGCTATATCCTTAATAAAAGGCTAAGTCTTCTAAATTCGCTCCTAAAGTAGATGAAGGTTTCTTACTTGGTTATGGAACTAATGCTTACGCGTCGAAGTTTTCAACAATACCACCGTGTCGTTGAAATCTCGCGTGACGTGACTTTTGATGAAACTAAAGGTTCTCAAATAGAACAAGTTGATCGTGTTGTGATTGACAGGAAGAACCTCCTTGTGAAGCTATAAAGAAAATGGCAATTGGGGAGGTAAGACCTCAAAATTTGGAATCTCACCCGAGCTCCCCAACCCGAGTCTCCGGCACAAACCCGAGTGTCCGGATTAGTCCGAGTCTCCGGTCCAATACCGAGTCTCCGGATGGGTCGAGCTCGAGCGACTTTCCTCCTCGTCCAATCAAGCAAAAGATGGAACAAATGCAACCCAAGATGATGAAAGCCCAATTCAAGCAATGGACTCATCCGCACCTCATCCTAGAGTTCATCAAAGCATTCAAAGAGATCATCCGTGGACAACATTCTTGGAGACATCAACAAGGAGTATCCACTCGATCTCGAGTTGCAAATTTTTGCGAATTTTACTCGTTTGTTTCCTCTCTTGAACCTCTTAAGGTAGATGAAGCGCTTGAAGACCCAGATTGGGTGATGGCTATGCAAGAGGAACTGAACAACTTCAAGCGCAATCAAGTCTGGGAGCTTGTTCAAAGACCAAATCAAAATGTGATCGGCACAAAATGGGTATTTCGAAACAAGCAAGATGAAAACGGGATCGTGACAAGGAACAAAGCCCGTTTGGTTGCTCAAGGGTACACTCAAATAGAAGAGCGCCTTCTTAAATGGACCACTTTCCGAAATGGTCTACGTTGAGCAACCACCCGGATTTGAAGATCCAAGACATCCGGACCATGTCTACTACCTTCACAAGGCACTCTATGGACTTAAGCAAGCTCCAAGGGCATGGTTTGAATGTCTTCGAGACTTCCTTCTCGGACAAGGTTTTGTAGTCGGAAAGGCCGACCCTACTCTCTTTACTAAGCATATTGACAATGATTTATTTGTGTGTCAAATATATGTCGATGACATTATATTTGGATCTACTAATGAACATTTGTGTAAAGAGTTTAGCAAGATAATGACCAAAAGGTTTGAGATGTCCATGATGGGTGAGTTGAAGTTCTTCCTCGGATTCCAAGTTAAACAACTCAAGGAAGGAACTTTCATTTGTCAAACGAAGTACATCAAGGACATGCTCAAGAAGTTCGGAATGGAGAACGCCAAGCCCATAAAGACGCCAATGCAAGCCAACGGGCACCTAGACCTCGACAAAGAAGGTAAACCGGTCATCCAAAAGGTATATCGTTCGATGATCGGTTCTCTCCTTTATCTTTGTGCATCTAGGCCCGATATCATGCTTAGCGTTTGTATGTGTGCACGTTTTCAAGCCGCTCCAAAAGAGTGCCACATGGTGGCCGTTAAGAGAATCCTGAGATATTTAGTGCACACTCCTCATTTCGGACTTTGGTATCCGAAGGATCCTCCTTGAGCTTATTGGCTATTCCGATGCGGATTATGCGGTTGCAAAGTGGATAGGAAGAGCACCTCAGAACTTGCCAATTCTTGGGTAGGTCCCTAGTCTCGTGGTCTTCCAAGAAACAAAATTCCGTAGCCCTATCCATCGGCCGAATACATAGCCGCCGGAGTTGTTGTGCCCAATTACTTTGGATGAGACAAACCTTGAGTGATTATGGCCTATCCTACAAAAGCGTTCCACACTTCAGGTGACAATGAGAGTGCCATAAAAATTGCCAACAATCCTGTCCAACACTCCCGAACAAAACACATTGATATTCGCCATCATTTCCTAAGAGACCACGCAACCAAAGGCGAAATTGATATCCAACATGTAAGTACAAACGATCAATTAGCTGATATCTTTACCAAGCCCCTTGACGAGAAAAGGTTCTGTGAATTGAGAAGTGGTCTAAATATTCTAGATTCTCGTAACGTGGCTTGATAAGTGCTCATATATTGGTTGGTGAATGAAAAATGAAGTTCAAAACTTTACTTATTTTTTCTTTTTTTTTAAATTTACCATGTGTTATTGGCTCTTGATCTTAGGATCGCATCATTACCATGTGACTATAGTCTGATTGCTTGATTGTTAGCTAGTCACATGGTGGATGGATGCCCTAGGACTCCTTTCTCTCTCTCTCTCCGCGGGTCTCCGAAGCTTTCCTTGAAAAATTCCTTTTCTTCCCGAGCTGGGGAACCCGGAGTATCCGGATTTCTATCCGACTCTCTGTAGGCGGAGTCTCCGGACATTTCGTCCGGAGTGTCAAGGTTGTTCGGAGTATCCGGACTAAAGTCCTGAGTCTCCGGTTAGGCGGTCGGTTAAACCCCAAGTATCCCGCGCGGTTTAGTTTCTTTCTATTCCTTCGTGCGCCTCTTCCTCTCCCGTGCTCCTCTCTTGGCTAGGGCGTGTTTCTCACCTTCATATTCTTCTCCAAGGCTCTTGGATCCCCTTCCTCTCCTTGGCTTTGAAGATCTTGGTAAGACTCCTTGGCCCTAACCCCCTCCTCTTCGGGATTGGATTCGTGTCTTCGTTTCTTAAGGCCTCTCCTCTTGCTTCATCTCTTCTAGGGTGAGGCTTGACTCTTCGTGGCCCTCAAGATCGGAGACTCATTAACCCCAACTCACCCGCGTTCTTCAACTTTCAAATCTTCTTGAAGTGAGTTCTTTTTTGTGCCCTATTCCCGCGAAATTCATTGCTAGAGTTTGCCCTACTCGGTTCTTGAACATTCTTGTGGCACTCTAGATTTGTTTTTGATCGCGATTAGGGTTGGATTCCGTGAAATCCTTGGCCGCCCGTGCGTTCCCTCTGGCACTTCCGGAGTGTCCGGACTCTGAGTCCGGAGTCTCCGGGTCCATCCGGAGTATCCGGACATTTGGTCCGGAGTCTCCGGATGCAATCCGGAGTATCCGGACATTTTGTCCGGACTCTCCGGGTTGGGTGCCTCGGCCAGTTTCAGTTCGTCGCTGTTTTTCGCGTCGTCTCTTGGCTAATTCCTCTCGTTCGCTCTGTCTGGTCAGATGGATCCTTCCCAGGGAACTTCCGGAGGCAGCACTCCTCCTCCGCAGTGCCAGTGGTAGCGATCCTCCTCCGCAGTACCGGGGTAGCGATCCCCTTCGCAGTAGCGGTGGTGGTAGTGCTCCCGCTCCGGCGCTGCCTCCCACCAATTCTCCTCCGCATCCTCGCAGCCTCCGCAGAAAGGCAGAGAATTGGAGTGGCCAAAAGGCCCATTTCTGCACTCGAGGCCGCCTAGCTTCAGGATCGGCCTGTCGATCTCCTCCTCCTCAAGTTCCTCGATCCAGATGAGCATCCGGTGATACCCATGCCAGGCTTCGTGATCGTAAAAGAAGTCGGGCCTGCTCTGGGCACTTCATTGGTCCTCCGATCAAGGCCAAGCCAGTATGGAACTATCCCTTGTCCGTGAATCCAATGAGAGTAATTGACTACCGGACAGGACCTGGTAAAGGGAAAGCCATAGTAGAGCAAAGGAAGAAAGATCCTTTGGAGCTCTACCAGGATGAGTATGTGGACCGCCGGTTTTGGAACCGGTTTCAGTCTGATTACTATGAGACGGTCCTATACCCTCTTGAGCACCCAGTGGTTCGCATGAAGACCATTGACTGGGAGTACATGGCCGCAGCAGGCAATCCAGTTTTCACTCAGATCATAGAGATTTGCGAGCTGCATCAGATCAAGAACATCATGGCATACAAGTATGACTGGAACAATGAGGTCATCATGCAGTTCTATGCCACCTTGTATTTTGACAAGAATGATGAGGCCATTTGGTGGATGACTGACAGAATCTGGTATGTGGCTAGCAAGAAGAGATTTGCCAGAGTGCTCAATCTCAGGTACAATGCCAGTCCAAAGCTTCATGAGAAGAAAGTGTTGACTCCTGAGCAGATTGAGGCTTTGTATGACACTTCCAGGAGCTTCACAGTTGGGACCATCAAGGGTCTAAAGGACATTCCATCTGTCCTCAACAGGATTTTGAGAGTCACTCTTTCTCCCAAGGAGGAGATGCTTCGCTTATCGGTTCCTATGGTAGGAACTCTTTGTTTCACCTCGTTGAGAGCACCGAGCCTTTGACATTGTCGATTTCTTGTGGGAAACAATGAGGCAGAACGCCGCAGAGCAACATGGCCATTGCGGCTATGCACCTTTCGTGATGACCTTGATCTCTTCAAAGTGGGTCAAGTTTGTCGAGATGAGGAGCATCTTTCTTACAAGGTCCGCCTCGCCTACTCCAAATTTCTCCACCGCTTCCTCGGTCTCGCGCTAGGCTTCGAGGTCGTGCCCGCTCTACCTCTCGCTCTCCTCGCTTCCACTGTGGTTCCGCCACCCTTCCGAAAGCACCGAGGTTCCAGCAAAGACTCTTCGTGAGGATGCTTAAGCACGCTCTTTCTTCTTTGCGCGACATCTCCACCAGCGAGAAGGTGATGAGTCGACAGATCAAGAAGAATGGTCAAGACATTCGCAGATCCGCCGCCACAATGGCGAGGCAGCTTCTCCCAGCGACTCCTCCGGTCTTCCGAGGAGAGTAGCGACGACACTTCGCAAATGCTTTGTTTGGGATTGCTTCCTCCTCTGCTCCTCCAGCGCTGGTAGCGGCGGCAGCGAGGCTCTGAGTATGAGGCCTCCGACGACGAGATGACGAGTGATTCCCTGTGACTTCCTTTTGGTGTCTTGATGCCAAAGGGAGTGTTCTTCAGCGTTGTCTTTGTCGTGGACTTCTTTAGCGTTCCGCCGGTCGGCGTGTGGGTGGGTGGACTTGTGTGTTGCTTGATTATTTTGTTTATTTTATGTTGTGAACTCATGCATTGCTTGTGATGTCGTTATTGCTCATTTAATGCATGGATTGCTTTCATTATTTGTGATGAGATGCTTGTGCATTTGAGGGGAGCTCTCGGGTATTTCGTTAAAAATGTGCATTTGATTCCACTCAATTTCTTCTAATGCACACATTTAGGGGAGCTTCTCTTTTATCTTATGCCTAAGTATTGTTCTCGTTATTTTATTTGCTAATTAATTGTGTTGTCATCAATTCACCAAAAGGGGAGTTTGAAAGTGCATCTAGGCCCTCAAATTGTTTTGGTGATTAATGATGACACAATTAAAGAGTTCTAATGTTTTATCCAAGAATACTGCAGATATCGAGATTATGTGGAGCTTGAAAAGACATTGGACACCCCAACGACTACTTAAACTCAAAAAGACGGCATCAAGACCATAATTGTAATCTTATATTTATTTGCGTCTTAAGGATAGCCGCACTATTAAGGGTACGACGAGAAATCGAATTTAGGATGTGCATGTGCTCAACATCTTTTCTTGCATCTCAAATTAGCACTACTTCACTTGGTTTTGAAAAAGTTTAAAGTTGAAACTGAATCGGGTAACTCCGAGTATCCGGACATTTAGTCCGAGTCTCGGATTCAATCCGAGTATCCGGACATTATGTCCGAGTCTCCGGTTGAGCCCTCGGTTGCCTCTGGTTTCAGTGGTCCGAGTATCCGGACATTTGGTCCGAGTCTCGGATAACCCGGAGTCTCCGGGTTGTTTATCCGGACACTCCGCCTGCATAAAACGGAGTAACTGGCTAGTTTTCAAAAAGAGTATTTAAAGCCTCCACTCCACTCCAACGGCTAGGATCTCTATTGAGCTCATTCATAGCAAGATTCAAGCCATTCCTAACCATCTCTAAGCATTCAATAGAGCCCCATCTTCCTCCCACCAATTAATTTGGTTGTTGATCTCTTTGGTGAGGAGAGGAAGAAGAAAAGTGCTAAGTGCATTCATTTCGCCTTGTTGAGCACTAGTTCATCCTCCAAGCGATTCTTCGTGGTGCTTTTACTCTTGGAGGTTGAAGGTCTCCTAGACGGCTAGGAGTCACCGGAGCTACCAACGCGTGTGGTGAGCCCTGGCTGCTTGTGAAGGCGAGTCTCGCCTCCGAAAGGGAAGAGACAAGAAGTGAAGCCGCGAGTGCATTTGTGCAACACCGGAGGAAAGCGGGTTGAAAGAGACCCGGCTCAAGTGTGACCGAGCCACCTCAACTGAGACGAGGGTTCCCTTCAAGAACCTCGAACTTCGTGAAAAATCTCGCCTCTCGCATTCTCTTTTTCTTCCTAGATTTGCTTGGTTAGATTTGAATTTGTAAAGTTAGTTCTAGCTCTTTGCTTTGAGTAAATTCAAATCTTGTCTTGCAATTGTTCTAGGTTGTTCTTGCTATTTACTTCTAGTAGATTGTTGCGCTTGCTAGAGTAGTTTTCTTTGCGTTCCCGAGCCAGCTAACCCGGAGACTCCGGTATTACATACCGGACACTCCGGACAAGCCGGAGTATCCGGACCAAAACCCGGAGACTCCGGATTGACCAGCTCGGACCTTTTTATTCCGCTGCGTAATTTTTAATCCGCCTATTCACCCCCCCTCTAGGCGACATCGTTGGTCCTTTCAACCTCCCAGAGCTCGTCGGCGCACAAGCACCTCAAGGCCTCTCGCTGCAGCGCACCAGTGACGCCGCCTTCTGGCTAACACGGTGTCACCTGGTTTTCGACGTGTTCGTGGAGACCTACATCGTCCACCGTGTCATGAGGCAGTTTGGTCTTGGCAGGCGTTCCCCATCCCCATTGGTGACGTCGTCCCGCTGAGTGTGCACACGCTAGTTCTCTTTTACATCACTTTTAATTGTATTACTCTTTTGTATGTCCTTACTAATGAGGTTATGTTACAAATCTCTTTATGCAGACAGACACGCAAGAGCTTCATTGGTACTGCGAGTTGCGCGGCATGCATGTTGCCTCATGCTCAACAGTGGGCGTAGGCATTGGCGGATGTGAACGAGGAGGCTACCCCTTACGACCGCAACACGCACGATGAGTACATCCTGTGGTACAGCCCACACACAGGCGTTCGAGTTGTGTGTATTGTCGACTCACCTCCGAGGCACGTTCCCTCCACGGCGGACACATACCCTATGCAACCGAACTCTGCTTTTCACCGCTCGGTTAGTACTTCTTTTTACATGTCATATAATGTACCATTAATACAATTGTAACAACTAACAAGCCTTTAAATGTGTGCGCAGAGTGACCTTGTTAGGGAAGTTTCGGAGGAGGTTGTCGCACTGATGGCCCGAGTCGGCAAGGGGGACAGATTGAAGGTCACCATGGACCACCTACAAGGGGCGTTGTAGCGTGTTTACGAGAAGGCCTCTCGCATCGTTCAACTTACGTCCTGCAGGAGGCTTAGGAACGATGATGCAGGTTCACGGGCGTTCGTCAGCTGCACGTGGTTGACAGGCACTGCACACTACAGTTAGGACGGCCCACACGCAGACCGCCCCTCCTCCCGACATGCCAGGGGGCTCCAGTTGGCACCATTCCACACCGTTTATCCACATAACTGCAGGTACACCTTCGTGGTCTCTCTTCATCTATAACGTTCTTTGCATTATGTGATATACTAACATGAAATGTTTATCAGGTGCCATCGATGACCAAAGCGCGACCCACTCCGACGACTTGTTCCACTTCGACGATGCCGTCATCGAGTGGTTGATGGAGCCCCCCACCAGCAGTTGTCAGGTGTCATCCTTAGTCCGTCGCAGCTCACCGATGCGCCCGATCCGAGTCAGCCATCGCAGGCCGCCTTCGCTACTCTGACAGCACCAGTACGGCCTGCTAGGAGTACTCGTGGACTACCCCCTGACCACCTAACGTATCCATCTAGACATGTGCAGCGTCGTAGGAGGCCTAGGACCACATGAGGGGTCGCACCACGCAGAGATGCCAGCTAGTTTTTTTGCTTTCATACCTGATGTACTAATCGGATATGGTGTTTTCCTTTTCTAACTTATGTACTATTTGGATATGGTATTTTTCTTTCTTCACTTATGTACTACTCATATATGACCTTTTGCTTTTTTTTTAACTACGACATATTAGCTTTTTCAGTGCGATTTGACAACACGCTGCTAGCAGCTTTGTCAGCTTGATTTGACAACACTCCGCGCACTGCGAAGTGACAACACATTAGCTTTGTTAGTGCGATTTAACAACACGTTGCCATCAACTTTTGTCAAGCAGATTTGACAACACTACGCATCGCAAAGTGACAACACACTGCCTATTTCTCTCTTACCAAGAGTGGAGTGACAACACAGTGCCACCTTCTTTCTTACGGCAAAGTGACAACACAAATCTAGGCCAACTTGACCACTCACATCAAATGGGGCCTATAAATATCACCGGCCACCCAGGGAGCACTTCTTCACTAACCTAACCTCGACTATATTACAATGGTAGACAAAGGAGGTACCTCAAGCCGTGGGAGGGGTAGTCGAGGAAGACGGGATCATACCGCACCTCGAGCCACCGACCCTAGCTTCATGGTTTTGAGGCCATGATCCTTCACTTGAGGCCTGTCAAATCTACAGTCCTCAAGACCCCGATCCCTCAACCCAGATTTTTCTGTTCGAACAAGGGAGCACTACAACCTAAAAAATCCAATCCACTACGCCTGCCCACTCGACCACCTGAAGTGGCCAACATGCAAGCATAACCTTGACAGTGTCATCTAAGTTTGCGATGAGTCCACTGGCAGACCAGGACGTCATTTCTACCGATGCCCTCTATCCATGGTAACCGCTACAACTCTTACATACCATTACACGCATGCCTTGCTATATGACACTTACTCTTACTCGCATACCGAGGATTGCAAATACATTGAATAGATTGACAAATCATTTCCCATACCAGCTGAATATTACATCTACAAATTGCTGGAATGCCTTGATGACAAGGAAGAGGAACTCACCGAGGTCAAGAACGAGAACGTATAGCTCCGTAAGCATAACTTCGTATTCCAGACCCCGAACGACGACCTACACCATCAAAGGCTCAGGGAGAGGACCAATGAGGAGGTCGTCCACCTCGACAGTGACTACCACACTTACTGCTGCTGCAGCAATGTGAGCTGTAGTTGTGCTTACCACTACTGTAACCAGCAGCCCCTTCCACGTTGTCCTGACAATCAACACTCCATGTGGGTGTCATATGGTTACTTATTCGAGCCTTCCGAATAGGGTCTAAAACAACCAACATGACTTATTCACAATTCTAAAAGGTGCGCATGTACCTTACCTATAGTTTTCATTCATGGTTCGTCCATGTCATCGTGCCATGTCGGTTTTCATATTTTCTATGTCATGTTATATCCACAATGCCATGCTATCTACCCTATTATTTCTATGTCATGCTTTGTACCCTTATATATTTATGCATATTTCCTATCATTGTTTTCTACATTATGCCATGCCATTTTGTTCTGTACGAGCCATGTACTCCTTGCTTTCATTCCGTTTCTACCAATATTAAACGTCACTTCTATGAATTTTTCCTTATTAATTTCTCTCCGGCTTGTTATTTTCTACTTAAGAAACCCCTCCCGAATTTTTGTCAAATTATATTAACGCATATAATATTTCCATATTTTTTAAAAACCTAGGATGTGCTGCCCTATTTTCAGCATACTTATTTCCTGATTTTTTTATTTTTTTTTATTTTAACAAAATTCATATACGCCCCCCTTCTCCCGCTTTCTTTCTCTTCCCCCTTCCCCCCTCTTTTTTTCCCTTTTATACTTTATGTCGCCATTTGGAATGTCCAAATAACGACACATTATCTGTAGCCATTTGAAATGTCAACAGAAAGCCTGTCGGTAATTGAAATAGCGACAAGCACTTTTTCGCCATTTCAAATGGCTATAGAGGATATTTATGTTATTTTTTTAATCAGCATATTATGACTATAATTTTTTATTAAAAATATCATCACTGAGTCAACACCTCACACCAAAAACACAAAGTATTCCAATGAAACAACAACACTACCAAGGGCAAAGATGTCCTTTTGCAAGGCTCGAAAGTGGCAAAACGAATTAAAATGGGAAATGGTATTTGTGTAAATCCAAACATCAATAAAGTAGTACCATCTGAAGAAGAAAAATCTTTGGAGTGGTATTCTAGTAGTTGCCAACGTTTGGAATGGTACAGTATGAATTATCCCATTTGCAATGGGTTATACACAGAAGTGGTACAACAATAGTTAACAAGATGAAATAGGTACAATTTCGGTGTGGTGAGAGATATTCTGTGTTAACAACTAGTGAAGATCTTAAGAGTACATAACATTTCCATCATAAATTATATGAACAGAAAACATCATTTTCTAGTTTCATAAACTAAAATGAGTATACAAGAAAGAAATGGAGGGCAGGAAAATCTGGAAGGGGGCAAACTGACAGCCAAACTACGAAAATGCCCATTTCTGTGGCTATTTACATTTGCTACTGCTTCAAACCTTACCCAACCACAGTTCTACTGGATAAACTCATAATGTGCACTCCATTGAGAACCTTGCTACGTCCACAAGTAATTCAATTGTTTCTAGCACTAAAGTCACCTTGAAGTAGGAATTACAGATCCATCTTGTACCCGCCAATCGTCAGAAAGCTAGTAGATGCCAGTGTGCCACTGGTGTTGGTAAAAGTCCCAGACATTAAGCAGACCAAAGAGTCTAAGCATCAATGGTTCGTCTTCAGGTTAAATTGGGCTTGACTTGAGGGCCTACACGTCGAGATTTTTCTATATGTAAATCTAGCTGCTATAGTATCATCAGTGTTTGACGAGCATGTTTAACCCTCTGAATAATTTGACATTGAAGAATACAATATTTGGAGTACCTTGTTAGAGGATGTAACAGCAGTCCTCCACTGTGGATCCTGTGTAGTGGATGGTCTGTCCCTGAACAAAGTAACCACTCTTGATTGTGTGGGCCTTTCTACTGTCTGCCGATGAGGCATATCTCTCATGACCCATAAAACAAATCCTGACGGCACTGATGAGCCTACAAAAAATTTACATCAGGAGGTTTCATTAGACCTCAGCAAAATTATGAAGTGGCCGTGCCTGGTGCTTTCCTGTGAATAGAATAACAGGTGGGCAATAAACAGATCAACGAAAAAAAGAACAGGATAACATATCAACAATAAAACTACCATACACGATGTTTTGTACTTTCCTAACGTTAATTTGATGGCTTGGTCGCTTAATTAGGCAGAGTTCATTTGCTGTGCCAAACAATTTCCATTGTTGCAGACACATACACCAGATGACTAATCATTTTTAGGCTGTGTTTGTTTAGGCTGGTGCTGGAGAAGCTGCTGGAGCTGGAAGAGACTTGATGAAGGGGATGGCAATTTTTTGTAAATAAGATCAAGTTGCAAGGGTACCAGGGAAGTGGGATATTCAGAAGCTTCAGCCAGCTCGAGAAGCATCGTTTTCCTTGCTTCTCTCGTGTAGTGCAAACTGGGCTAGAGCTTCTCCTCTCCAGCTAGCTGAAAAATTACTGTTTATTTTGGCTTGTGACTTATGAAAGCCTAGAAGCCAAATAAGCCTAAGCAGAAGCCTAAACAAACACAGCCTTAAGTGCATGAGTTTGGTAACTTTGCGTCTACAGTTGAGTAGCACAGCATCCGCTAGGTAAGTGGAACTGAATTACAGAACTAGCAATAAGCGGATATCATAAACACACATACAAAAGTGAAGAAAAAAAAAACAAATGCTCTTAAAAAATTATTACACCAAGCACCAAGAAATTCTTCGTTAGCCCAACAGGACAGAAATAAATATAGAGCAGAACTAACCAACGGTATACCGTTGCAACGATATACCTGAGTTACATTAGTTTCAGTGGTGAGTTTCATCTGGTTTCATGAGTTCCAGTGTTTAGTTTCATGTTTCATCAGTTTTAGTGCTAAGTTTCATGAGTTTCAGTGTAAAAATTTCGCGAGTTTCATGAGTTTTAGTGCTACCGTAGAATAGTATTTCTGATAAATATATGCTATGCCATAATTGCACCTTTTTATTTGACCCCCAAAATTGGGTGCACCAGTAGTCATAAAATCCAACATATTTGTAACAACAAGGACTACTGATAGAGGTTCAGTACTTCAATTTGGTATTATGGCTGGAGTCATTAGATCAAGACCAGCTTTAACCTGGGGGTGTGAGCGATAAAATGTTGTGTACACAATTAACCTACATCTCCCACCATAGTACCGTACTTTCCTCCTTTCACTATCTTCCGGCGTTAACTCCCTAAATCACATGTATGCTTCCAGGTGGGAGCATGCCCACAAGAAGAAATGCATGCCCCATCTGGCCTAGAAGCATGTGCACATATACCTGACGGCAAACTGCAAAAGACCACAATATCACATCCTGCCGCTTTTGCGAATGGCATAACAAGGGCAACATGAAGTACATATTATAAAATGGCATAGATCAATTTAGGGTTATTTATAGGCACAAAGCAACACGAAGTTACCTATTAAATAATATAAAAACAATTTAACAGCATTGTTGAAGATGTCCGCATCCGTCGAGTACCAATACAAAAGCACCTGCGATGAGAAGTACAGCAAATTGAAAGTCACTTCACAATTTAACCGCCGGTTCATGTATTATGTGAACTCTTATTGTATAATTGAACTTACTGGAACATTAGTAACAAGTGCTAGTATAGCAGAAGATGAGAAACAAATCAGTGAGACAGCAGCTAAACTGGCAACCTGCAAAGAAGATATAGTTTATTTAAAATTTTCCCCATATTTTCTTATGTCAGTGAACCTTTCCCATCTAATCCTGAAGATTAGAGATCTGAAATAATAGAATCCATCTAAAAATACAGATAAACTGAACAATCCTCGTAAAAAATTCATACTTTTTGGGTAAGTTACACACTTACACTACATTCACATATAAGACACTGTTTGAAATATGGGTTTAAATAGTACTCATATGTTAAAAATGAGATCTGAAAGTGTAATTTTGTATCTATATCAGAACTCAAAGATCTAGAACAACTGTTAATCCTTTTTACAGGAAAACAATTGTTACTTTTGAATCTATGGCTGTCGCCCATATGTCGAACTCAATGATACAGGGATAATTGATCATTTGCCTCTATAGAGTGGCATTTGATGATTTGCCACTCTATAGAGTGCAATTCATTATTTGCCACACTATAGATTGGGTAATTCATCATTTGCCACTTTGGACGATTCTATCCTCTTCTTCTTCCTCCCACTTCTTTCTCCATCTTCTTCTTTTTGCAACACACATCGCGATGGCTCCGGCTGGCTTTTAGCTCCAACTGCCGCTGACGCGCCATGGCTCTCCACGCAGCTCAACCACCCCCTCCATTGCACATCGCCACCAACCACACCAACCTCACCCCTTGAGCTCCGGAAGTGCAGGTGGCGGTGTGGCACCATCGCCTCCACAAACCTACTGGCAAGCTCGGCAGTGCCGGTGGTGAAGTGGATTTGGCCACATCTGTTGCACCATCACTGGCGTCGTCCTCGGCTGCTATGAGCTCCAACACCTTTCCTAGATCTGGTGTACCACCACCGACTGTGAGCTCCACAGCCGCGGCATCCTCTGCCACCGGAAGCTCCACCATCTCCTCCTAGGGCGGCAGCACCACCCTCTACATGCCACTCCGCATCCACATTGACTTCTCCCTCCTCAGCCGCTAGTACCAGCCCAACCACCGCCCGCTTTAGGGTCACCTCCTCATCGCCAAGGCCGCAGGCCCACCCTCCGCCATGGATTCCACTAGGACCGGGCAAGAAGAAGCGAGGACAAAGAAGAAGAGGGGTAGAATCGTCAAAAAAAGGGGGACAAAAGTAGCAAAAGTGGCAAAAGTGGAGTACCCACTGTAGAGTGGGAAATGATGAATGGCACTCTATAGAGTGGCAAATCATCTAGTGTCACTCCGTAGAGTGGCAAATCATCAATTATCCCAATGACATGGGATTTGCTTTATCATGATTACATATACCATTAAATCCAGTAAATGATAAAGTACAGAAAGAGAAATGCAAGCCACAGGCAGAATGATCCAGGGAGAGATATACCTTCCGCTTCTCAGTCGATACAGTTTCGGAACGCACTTTGCTCATCTTTGAGAATAACAGTGCACCTTAACATGGTCATAGAACCAAAAAGACAAAGCAAAGGCAAGAACACGTTAAAACTCTGAAGCCTAACACTCCTTAATTCATGATGTACATGAGAGCATCTACTACAAGTAACAGAGGAACGCCAGAAAATTTAGTACCACGGACAAGGAACAAGATAGAAACTGAATTAGAACTATAAGGCTAAAATCTAATGGGATAAATACAAGAAAAAAGGAAGATAATCTAAGGTTGAAAATGGAATAGAAACAAGCGGCATGCCTATACAATATAAACTTCCTGAATTAACATCTAGGACAAAATAGTGGCATATTGTACATCTAGGCAATATTATATGCTTACCATAACATGCCAGAGCACCGCCTAGTATAAGAACAACTACTGAAAATACATCCAAATAAACCTGCAAAATAGAATGTTTGGTTAACATGTATTAAGTAATCAAGCTAACAACTAAATAAGTGATTATATAACTACTGCTGGAATTGGTGAAAAATGTAAACCCATCAAGCAAGCTATTAAAAAAAATATGAATATAAAGTGTGTGATGACTGATAAACATAAGAAGGCATGCGAGTTGATATTTTTCTAAAAGTGGTACAGAGGACAACTTGCAATAGTGACTCCCATAGTTATCAAGGCGACGCCTTTTCGTCCAATTGGCCGGCAGAGGACGCCTGGGCCGGCTGCCTCGCCTGGGGAGAGTTAGGCATCCGCCCAGGCAAGGAGTAGGGCGATTAGGCGTCGCGGCGGCCAGATTTGGAGAGGAGAAGAATGCCTCTGCCATGCCTCCGTGCCGCTCCTCCACCGCCGGACCGCCTCCACCGTGCCTCCTCCGCCTTCGGTGAGATCCCCCTCTGCTCCTCTTCCTTCCCGATTTGTCTTCCGAAGCCCCCTCCCGACCCCCCTCTATGGCGGGAGCTGCAGCAGCCGCCACTGACGCCGCCGCGGCAGCTGCTCCCGCCGACGCCGACGCTGCCCCATCTGTTGCCGCCTCTGCTGCCGCTGCGCTGATGATGCCGCCTCCTTCAACCCTACCGCCGCCGCCGCCCGATGCTCCAGGGAGAAGAGAGAGGGATATCGGGAGGAGAGGAAGGGGAGTGAGGTAGGTGGCGGCCGGGTTGTGGGGAGAGAGAGAGAGAGAGAGAGAGAAGGGGGATTAGGGTTATGGGGAGGGGAGGTCGAACGGGCTGGTTGGGCTGAGAAATGGATTGGGTCGGGAAATGGTTTGGTTGCTAGTTCATATCAGTTCCAGTTGTCCTGCAGATGTCATATTCTTCAGAATATTTCGTGAAACATTCACATACACCCTCGCAAAAATGTTTGCTTTCATTTTACATCTTCATACTCTCATGGATAGAACATATGTGCATTGAAGATTACATATTTTTTGCTTCATATTCGACTTAATTTTATATCATATAAGATATTATTTATTATTTTCATCGTCTAATCATCGTCCAGGCAGGCGCCCAGGCGGTCCAGGCTGGCCGCGCCTAACTTGACCGCCATGACAACTATGGTGACTCCCATAGTTATAGCATGAGACAAAATATAAACAGAGCATTTTAGGATTTGTTACACAGCAACATAACTATTGGACCATCTCTAACAATATCTCATTTCTCATGTTTGGTCTGCAGAATTTCTCATTATTTTTCCATCTCCCCTGAGGTATGTTGGTTTAGCAATGCATTAGTTTAAAAAGAAAAAGTCTTTACACCATGCCTTTGTAACTTAATAAAATGCCATCCTGTTGTCCAATGAAATTTGGTCCAAAATATCATAATACAACTTATGCAGACCACAACATAGAGTAGATGCAGTTTGGGTTGCACAACAGACATTTGACTTTGCAGTGTTGACATACAAAAGTTCCAGAATTCATTTGAGATAAATATGCTAGTTTTTCTTCATCTGACTGAAAAGCAGAAAGAGAATGTACAAAATAGTTTCACAAATGCATGGGCCCATATGCAACGGGAAACAAAAATAAAAATATATATACATGTACACAGGGAACAGAAGATAGGCCTTGAATGGATGAAAAGCAGGATTGCCTAAGAAATTCAATGTTATTAAGCCGTAAAGTTGAGTCGAGTTGCCAGAGGGGCGCCTTGTCGACTAGTCAACTGACTAGTCACGACTAATCTCGACTAGCCCCTAGACCAGGAAGTATGTTAGTAGGACATGTCACATCCAAAGTTGTAGCAACAATTAAGCACATATACATATTGTAAAGCATGAAATGAAGAGAAGAACAACAAAAGCATGATGATGATATGGACTGGAGGCGTCTGGGGTTCGGCCCCTCCATTCCGGATATAAATGTCTTGAGTGATCATCCCTCTGAACATGGGCCACTAGTCGACCGGCTAGAAGAGCGAGATTAGTCGTGGCTAATCGCTGATTAGTCGTCCAGCCGCCCGACTAGTCGCTCCAGTCGAGTCGAGCGTTCTAGTCGTGCTCCATGCACCGGCTGGACGACTAATCGTGGATTAGTCGGCGACTAGTCGATGACTTAATAACATTAAGATTTCTATACATGAACTTACTATTTTCTTTTTTTAGGGACTTTCTGGGCATTATTGGCAAGCTTATCATTTTATTCCTTCACCATAGGCTGTTGGATATGGATTTATAAGAATACTACATTTATGGGGCTCTGCAAGATTTCTCTTTTTTTGTGCAGTAATTGCAACACATTGATGCTATAGACCTTGATTAAAGATATATGGTATATTAGAGCAAAATGCAGCAAATAAAAGAATAACAAGCAAGATACAGTAAGTTGCTAATCCTTCGTACCCTTTTTAGTAGTGATGAATCAATAGGATTCTCTCCTCTACCAACCCAGATGAGGATGGCAAAGGCGAACATAACAAAAAATGACAGTGCAAGCATCTGCATGGAAAAATATTATTAGGTCAGTAATTAGTTCTGCTTAACAGATATTATATCATGGTAGAAGCATTATATGATTAAAGATAGCAAAACAAAAGTTTCTCCAATCACCACAGTTTCATGTATAAAAAAACTACATAGCCCAGCAAAATGTAGATCTGCACAAGAGAGAAAAAAGGCAAGGTGAAGTAGTAAATTATAATGATGAAAAAAACTTACCAAAATCACAAATTTTTGCCGGCTTCCAAGCTGTATTCCTGAGCAACACCTCCAACGGACATCAACAGGGCGGATGCCAGGTTTAGTTCTTGAACTGTCTAATAAAGTTTCATGGTGACTCCTTACATCATCTTCATCCTCATCATTTGTCTGATGACACAGGTCAACCCTGTAAGACCATTATTTTTTAGAAACATAAAGTGAAAAGCATTTGCAGCTCTGAAAATAAAAGAAGAGCAGGAAAGTAAAACATCAAGACATCATCACACTATCATGAAACTTGACCGTTGAGCAGAACAAGGAAAATCTAAAAGGGTTTGTGTTATTTTACAAGCACAACAACACGATTTTTGGAGGCGTCAAAGTATGATAATTGCAGCTATACGCACATGTGCTAATGCACAAAGATGCTGTCCTGTCATTGGGTTACCCCTCAACACTAGAGAGGATCGCATTAGAGTTGTTGGGAGTGACACAAGTTGGGGAAGAAGCCAGCCATTTGATGGAACATCTATGAAAGAGAGATTGACACAAGCGTTTGTGCACAGATTTGGGCCTCAGGATGAGGCCTTAGTCCTGTTGATGCACCCTCACCATATGTTGGTGTGGGGAGACCTCAAGTTGAGGGGTCCCAAAGGCACATCTATTATGGTTAGTATTTTGTACTGATATGACATGTGTTATAACTCACAATTAAGCTATAAAGACGAGAGTAAACTCAAGTGAAGTAAATGAAGCGACAGTTATAATGTCCTCTATATCAATAACCAGCAGGCCCCATTTTAGGTCTCAATGATGTGGCAGCCTGTCACTAGGTCCCAGACTGGGAGGAGCAATATATGGGTTGGGGTCACCTTTGAATGCACTTTTCAGTGGGTTCAAGTTAGTACAGCCCAAACCCTGCATAGGTGTAGGGGTTATCTCCAACAAGTCCATACATGGAGAGGATTTTTCGCCTAAGAAGTAGAAGAAGACAGAGAAGATATTCCTTATTGTTCTTTTACGGATTTTAAAGTTTCTCAATGGTATTTATATCTGGATATTATTATAGACATCAGCTTTGGTCACTCAAACTGTAGCATGTCGAAACTCTTACAGATTAGTACATATGATAAATCTATTACCTAGAAACTCTCAATATGGGATGTAGGCTCTTTGCTCATCCTACTAATTAGTCATGATTAAAAGTGTGAATTACTATCAACAGAGATAGCTATCCTATGGTCCTACCAACCGGATGATATCCGGTGTCACAAAGAGATCACTAAAAGTTCTTCATTTGTTATGAATCTACCCGGTTCTATGAAAGAACAAAGTCAGGTAATTTAGATGGTTTTGCACAAACAGACTAAACCTGCTAGGCAGCTACTAAGCAATTGTGCGGCATGTACTAGGATCACCTGCAGACCTGCTAAAGTATCATTCTTTTAAGGTGCACTGGCCATCTGCTCTGGTTTTAAGAGGATATAATCTTAACCAGGATAGTAAGATGATTCGCGAAAAGTCCAAAAAGAAAACCTAATGAGAAGATCCAGTTTTCTCATCCAGTATCAACTAGCATAGATGTACAGGAATTCCAAAGGAAATCTTTATAATTGGCAATATTAAACAACTAACAAAGCTACATGTATAATGCGGCCAACTAGGCACCAAAGGAAATTCTTGCTGACTCACCAGAATGACAGAAGTAGTAGAAAAGAAGCGAGAAGCAATATCTGTGGACTAGCTACAAAATAATGAGAATATGCAACTCTTAGTTAGATGATTAGAAAACAACATACAGAAGAGGGTAAAAGTGTAAGGACAATAGTAAAGCTAAACATCCAGGACAACATACCCATGAGAACAAATCCACACCCATGTACCCAACAAAGCCATCTCTGACAAGTAGCGATGATGGTAGACATGAAATACACAAGGAATACTGCCACAGGATTGAAAGAAGTAATTCAGTAGTAATGATGGTAGTCATGAAATATGCAAGGAACACTGACAAAAGATTGAAAAAGAAAAGAAATTATATATATGGTTATCCCGATCCATTGCTAGAGATATTACAGGTGCTTTATTTTAAAAATACGTTGGTCAATATTGAAAAGTTTTCTGCAGGAACTATGTCAACTCCACTTATTTAGGACATAATGGTTGGCAGCAAAGTAATAGCATGAATAAAATAACCTGCTTCTGCCCACAAAGTTTAATGTCAGTTTAGAATTAATTCTGCACTAATATTGAAAATCATTCTGAAGGAACTATGATCACTTATGAAGGGCATACTGGTTGACAGCGAAGTAACAGCATGATTAAAATAACATGTTTTTTTTAATATGAAGTTGCAAGTCAGTTTAGAATCAACTATGCACTAGTTAATACCTATCAAGTTATTCTGCGCGTATCAAACCTATTTAAGGACAGGCATAACAGAGCTGCAATAAGAGAATGGCAAAAAAAAAACTTCTATTTCTCAATCGAATATCGTTGTTTCAAAACCAGGTTAATAGATCATACGTGGTGCCACTATTCCTTATGCGTATTTTTCTGGATGTTAGTATAGTAATTGCATTCCATTATCAGAAAAGAAAAGAAAAACTGTTAAAAAATACTAGTTCTATTGTCACTGTTAGCGCTCCATCAATCAAATTAGCATTAATTACAACTTGAATGGTAGCAACAATCCAGAACACTTGCAAACAGTCATTAACTAATGAGCTACGTTATGCCGATATTTCCAGTATATAACAATGGCAAACAATAAAGAGACCTCAGGTACAAAAATGGTAAATGAAAGGCATATATTGTAGTATTGTACTAATACGTGTCTCACCTATGTTGCATAGGCCAATCATAAAATGGAATATCTGCAAGAGATTTAACCATATATCATTACAGGTCTGGCAGCTGAGCTCATAGCTCAAAGGGAAACAAAAGTCGAGCACCAATTTATCAATTGAAGTCATAATTTTGATCTCTCATCCCAAACCCCAATAGCCCAAGTATTGATGTAAAATATGACATACCAAGTTACCTTGCCATTGTTGCTTTCAAAATAAACAGGGACTGCAAAATGTACTGGCGTTTTGGCAATCTACAGTCGTTTCATGACACAGTAACATGCTTAAAAATCATCACCAGCATACCTAAATGGAACCACTTTTGGGGCGACTATTCCAAATTTAAACAAAAGGCAATATTGCGAATTTGTGATATGGATATATTTTATGATCACATGATATAAATTGGGGTATTACAACTAGTAACAAAATATAATAACCTACATGACTAACAGAAACAGAAAGATAAAAATAATTTTAAAAAAACAAAAATAAGCCAGTCACTCCCATTTTAACTACAAGCAAGTATTATGGGGAAGGTGGGGAAAGCTTAGTATGAAACTTGGGCTATCCAGTGTAAAAAAAGGATACAAAGTTTTTGGGCTGGGTCATTTTTAAGCCTCAAATTGTCCGATGGAAGTGATTAGATAGAGAGCCAAGTGAAAATTTCCATTTAAACTTAAAACGGACCTAGACGCCTATTTCAAAGTTTAAGGTCCAAATAAGTAGTTATCCATGATTACCATAGAGACATTATTTAGGGCAAGCATAAAGTCCTTATAAAACAAAACAGCATATTGGAAAGTTGGACTGCATGAACAACAGCACATAGGAATGTCACATACCTTTTGCCGAGTCCATCCATGTTGCTGATTGTGCCTGTGAATTCTTGCTAACTGCAAACTTAGAAGTGCAGTGACCCTTAGGAACGGTATTTACCATATCATATTCAAGTAACGGATTTAGGGTAATTTGCAATGGATAAGTAATGACAAACACCATGTATACATAATACTGTGGAGTATGATGCATGCAAAAAGCTACACGTTCCACTATGGTAAAGCCCCCACGTCTAGTAACACCGCAGCAACACTTTGGTAAACAAGGGCCATGCCGGAATCTCTAGATGAATAGCAACAACACAACTGATGTAGCTGGCTTATCCAATTGCCACCGGAACGACAAACTTATTACACAAAAAAGCCGGTGCTCCCCCGCTCCCTGTTCCGGTATCACCCGACGGCCAACACACACCACGTGCCCGTCCTCCACTCCCTCTCCACCACTAATCACAGGCAGAGCAACAATACGGGACACCAGATCGAACCGACGCACCTGCACGAAGGCGGCGGCTGCAATGGCGGCGTCGATGACAGCGAGCGCGGCCTCAGATGCGATAATCGGCAGTGGCAGGCAGCCCCCGCTGTCCCCGGCGGCGGCGGCGGCGCGAAGGAGCCCATAGCGGCCCATGCCGGTGTACAAGGGGTGGCTGAGGCGGCGGAGGATCAGCGCGCGACGGGGGCAAGCGGGTGGCGCATCACGCGGCGTGTCGGGAGGCCCAGGACTAGGGTTTGGTGGGGGCTTGAGGCGGAGGAGAGCTCGACCGGAGGAGGAGGAGGTGGAGGAGGCAGAGGCGGAGGCGGAGGAATTGACTGGAGGAGGCAACACCTGTTGGATTGGAAAGCGCCCGGGACCTTGGGTCGTCGCTCAAGTCTATCCAACGGATGTTCGGCCGATCCTGCCTCGGGATGCGAATATGGGGCCTGGCTGGAATGGAACCATCGCTTGTTCAGGGTTTTTAATTCCATTTCGGGACTACTTTTGGTAAAAATTGAACTGTTTTAGAATTCAAATGTATTTGAAAATTGGTAAAATAGCCGAACGAATTTCGATCAAAAAGCTCAAATTTCGGTCGAAAAGCATTGAAATTCGATCGAAAAGCATTGAATTTCAACAACAGATTAAAAAATGAGAAAAATTACAAATAAAATACTGTAAAATTTGTAAAAATCAATTCACATAATTAAAACTTATCACATATCAATACAAGTGCAAAAATAGGCATTCACATAATTGAAATATTAAAATATACCAATGCAAGATAACATTAACACATTAAATATACCAGAGCAATACAAGTATATTTTTAATAATGGATAACATTAATATATTAAAAATACCATATATTTGCTATACTTTAAATAATTGAAAGTTGTCACATATCAATACAAGAAAAATTTTCAATATTAGATAGCATTAACACATTAAATATACCATAGCAATACAAGTAAGTTTTTAATATTTGATAACTTTAATATATTAAAAAATACCATACATTTGCTATACTTTAAATAATACAATACAAGAAAATTTTTCAATATTAGATAACATTAACACATTAAATATACCATAGCAATACAAGTAAGTTTTTAATATTTGATAACATTAATATATTAAAAAATACCATACATTTGCTATACTTTAAATAATTGAAAGTTGTCACATACCAATACAAGAAAATTTTTCAATATTAGATAACATTAACACATTAAATATACCATAGCAATACAAGTAAGTTATTAATATTGGATAACATTACTATATTAAAAAATATCATACATTTGCTATACTTTAAATAATTGAAAGTCGTCACATATCAATACAAGAAAAATTTTCAATATTAGATAACATTAACATATTAAAATATACTTCAACAAATATTGTTAATAAATATAATTGAATAAATATTACTACTAAATATATTTTAACAAATATTGCTACTTAAACTAATTGAAGAAATATTGCTACTTGACATACTTTAACAGATATTGCTACTAAAAATACTTCTAATTTTTTTTGCCTTTTCTATTATCTACATTTTGAATGGCTCAAAATGTCTTCAATTTTATTTTTTTTCAAAAAATATTCACACCAGAGGTCATAAAAATATTAATACTAATTATAGGAAAATTTTGGATAAATTTTTTGATTTTTTTGAATTTTTTGAATTTGAATTTGGACGAAAAACCGAACGAAAACCGATTTCGATCCCAAGCAGTAAGGCCGAATTTCGCGATTTTCGAGCGAAATTGGTCAAAAATGTTAACCCTGCGCTCGTTCAGTCGCTCTCAATGTCCAGGGTTAAAAAGGGGCCTAAGGTATGTCAACTTGTTTAAGTTTTGTATTTCAAGAGGAAGGTTTTATTAGGGTTTAGAGCTACAAATTATCTTGATCAGTTTTCCTAGATGGAACACAGGGATTCCATTGGGGTTATGGCCAAATGAATCACCCACGACCGCAACTGAAACAAAATTCGGGGCTTGGTCCATCCATAAAACGAGTAATACAATGCTAGCACAGGTGATATATATTGTTATTTTTAAAATAAAGGTTTTTGCTTAAAGATGAATAAATATTAGGTTAGAATACTTATGTTGTTAGTAGTTCTCGGTTACAGTAAGACCAGTGACAGATTTTAAAAAATTTCAGTGGAAATACACACTTCATACAAATAACGTTATAGCCTTATATAATGATTTCACAATATTATAAACCAAAATATATATTTAAAATTTGCTAAAAGTATAATACAAATAGTTCTAAGGTCTTACAAATCCCAAATAATCAAACTTAAAATCAATTTAATCAACAAATTTGATCCATTGAATAGGTACTATCCTGACGTTTTTTATACTTTTGGGGTGTAGTGCATACTTGGCATCTCATCTAGATCCACCAGGGAGTAAGACCTTAAGGCAATATGAAGCTCCTCGGTTGTTGTACATGGAGAGCATCTCATTTGTCCTTAGGAAAAGCATTTCAATAGATTATGTTCCTTGTGTGTTTCTTGAGGGCTATCCTATCCAAATTTGATTCTCTATAATAATGTAGTACAAGACAAGTTTGATTCATGTATGGGTTGTTTGGTTGCCTTCTCTCGCGAGTCTGGCTCGTTGAACTCAGCCAATCTGATGGGATACGGGATGCACAGATGCAGTGACGGTGTTTGGTTGAGTGTATAGTAGGTAGATATTTTGAAATTTTTATAGCAAGTGTGGTCTAGTTTTATTCGAAAAAATGTCAGGAACCCATTTTTGAAATCAGTTCGGTAATCGGAGATGCTAATCAAAAGATATAAACAAAAAAGAAAGAAAAAAAACTTGCATACCCACGTGTCACCGCATGAATGGTTTGCTATTGTGACTGACAGTGACCCTTTGTGCAGAACACGAGGTTGCATCCAGAGATACGCCTATTTTCTACGTATCTCCAGAGCCAGGCTGCATGGAGAATCTTGCAGCCAGAGAGCTAGACTCAAAACTAGATGCAGGTAACCAAACACGAGAAAAAAAGCAAGATTCTGCATCTATAGATGCAAATATCTGTGCATACAGGCAACCAAATAGCCCCGTAACTGTCTGCATAGATGCCAGTTATTCAATCCAACATCTTTTCCCACTTTCATTTTCCATGTTATCTTTACAATAATAGTTTTGACTCCAAAGTGTTGGAGGAGTGATGAGTTATGTGTTCTGTGAATGAGTTCTATTGACGAGATTACAAAAATAAGTTATATCAACGTAATTATGACACAAATCAAAAAACAAGAAAAAATGATCATGTTAGAATCAATAATAAGATCATTATTAATTGAATTATGTGGAAAAAAAAGTGATAGGTTCAAATACATCTTACTTCATGTAACAAAAAATCATTAATCCAGAGAAATTATCTTGGTTAATTTATATTGATAACCAAGGTGAGTATAGACAATACCTGAATCACTAACACATAGAAACTAAGTTGGTTAGTTTATATTGGTGACCAATGTGAGCATAAACAATACCTAATGGAAATTATACTGCTTCATTTAGGGTTCATGTACCCCAAAATTCAAAAAGGCTTCTGATTTCTTTTCATCCAAATGTGAATTCAATAAGCTGCTTTGACCATCAATTTTAAATTGGTTTATTTGATGTTGGCTTTACTTATGTTTGCAAGATAAACGTGTGAGATACAAGAATTTTGGCCCCATTTTGGCTTATTTAGGCAATCTCCATCGTTGAAATCGATTCCGAACTCAAGATTACATTACTTTTATCAAAATTTAGGTGACCACTCCACTATTAGACTAGCTTCCTTCGCATGTTATCTGTGTGCATGCGTGATACTTAGATCCCGTTTAAAATACAAAATTCTTTATCAATTTTTACAAAAATTTAAATTGTTTCCCATGAGATTTCTTAAGCACTCCTACAACGAGGCAATGGCATCTCAGAGACACCTATACGGCTTGACCTCCCATGGTCAAGATCTTATCACTCCCGACGCGTAGATCCCGCCGTACGTCTTCTTTAATCTCTATCTTACGTATAGCACCAAACATGGAGCCGATTTGGGATCCTCTGCCGTTACGGCAGTGCCGTAACAGTCACTGCACAGTGGGGCCAGCGCTGTGTGGGTCCCACTGTGCAGTGACTGTTACGGCACTGCCGTAACGGCAGAGGACCCGAGCCATGTGCCCAGCTTGTTCACTGCAGAACATTGGCCTACCTACCTTCGGCCTTGAGCCGGCCATGAGTGAAAACTGAGGAGCTTCCATCTGGAGCCATGGAGGAGCAAGCTGAAAACAGTGCGGCAACACCAAAGCTTACCTGCAAGCAGGCAGCTGAAGGCTGTAGCAAAGCATAACAAAATCGCACAAATTTCCGCGGATTTTGCTGCATCAATTGCGATAATCGAAAGAAAGCATCAAAACGGGGATTACAACCACGGCGCTACAAATGAGCACCCGGTGCGCTCACTTCAAATGAACAGAACAAGCAACGCGACAATGAGCAGGCGGCCGGAGTTACATGGAGGAAGCGAAGCCACAGGTGGGGGCAAAACATGGGGGAGCCTACAGGCTTCGTGTGTCGTGGGTCGGCGGCGGCCGCCCCCCGCCGCCCCAGACCAGATCGGCGCCGGATCAGATGTTGCAGCCGCAGCAGAGGAAGAAGCCGCAGAGCGCGGCGGAGAGGAGGACGGCCTCGGCGGCGTAGAGGACGTGGAAGAGCGCGTCGTCGAGGAGGGACACCACGAGCCCCGCCTTCTCCTCCCACCTCCACTGGTAGCCCCGCGCGCTCCGCGTCCGCACCTCCACGCCGGCCATGAACCACCCGAGCGCCATGCCTTCCCCCGCTGCGGGTCCGCGGAGACGGATGGTTCTCTCTTGCGGTGGTGGCGATTTTTTTATGGGGTTGGAGATTTTCGAGTTTGGAATCTTGGAACAGCGGGCGGGGACGAGGGGACGGGAGGGTCTCTGTGCGCCATTTACACGCTGATGGCGTGATTTAGGGTCACGTTTTCTCCATTGTTTCGGGGGTTTCCTACTATCGAAGTCGCTTTCACGATTTGAATGCGGGTTTGTTTAGTGGTTCACCAGCAGCTGTCATGGCCTCATGGGCCCGTAGATGCTTACTGCTTAGTGCCCAAGTGTCCAAAAAGATCTAGGCAGTACTAGTAACGAAAGAGAGGATTCCATGAACCGTGAAACCTATCGATAGTCTCCATTTCTTTATGAACACAGCTTTTTATTCTGATTTCTGAGTGGTGACGTCTTGATTTCTTTATGAACTGCTCTCAAAAGTGTAGTTATGTGAAGAAATTTCAAGTTTCTGGAGAGAAGTTAGTTACACACAGCATAGTTTTGGGCTGAATACAAGTGTTTTGGACGGAACCCGTTAACAGAAATCTTGTATGGAACTAGTTACATGCCCATGCGTTGCTACGAAAAACACAATTGATAAAGAAAAATAAATATTAAAAATAAAAAAAAATTATTTCACAAAATCAAACATCTATCTTTAACGCTTCGTTTCTTACGAAAGCTCGCTAATTAAAACAACACTTCGTTTCTTGCGTAGGGCAATTAAGCAGGGCAATTAATGACGTGGGAAGAACAGACCACTGCCACCAAGTGCTGCTTTAGAATAGTAGAGATAGTATAGATACTGCAAATCTCCCATAAAAAAACCATTTCAAAGGGCATTACTAACTTACTATTATGTTTGAGCGCACAAATTTATTAATTCCTACCGATATAAGTTATTTTGAAGAATTTCAAAGGAGAGACAACTATTATACTGCATATTTATTCACACGTTTTTAGACCTCATTTCGCGCACGAGAATTTCCGTAGGATTTCTTTGGAGTTTTATTGTTTCCTATCAAATTATTGTGCTCTAAACAGGTCCTTGTGTCTAAAAAAGAGTAAATTTAGCCATGGATTATCAAATTTGCCCAACTGATTCAAGTAGATCGCTGAACTCTCAAACTGCATATATAAATCACCGAAGTAGTTGAAGTATTTCTAGATCATTATTACACTGGTCGAACTATAGCCAACGAAATGTCAAATTGACTCTTGCCACTGTGATACAAGGTGCATATGTCCACAATCATATCCATTGTAAATCTGGACTATTTCGCTAGTTTTTTTTTTTTCTGTTTTCACAAATTTCTCCATAAATCTGGAACTCCTATGAGATATAGCAACTAAGGCGATCCCAAGAACGATCGTGCCATGGTACCTATAACTGGCAGCAAAGAATTAAGAACATGCAAAGTCAATGATAGTGATAAGGGGCTCAATCACAAATGGCAAGCAAGGAGGCTGCAAGGGGAGAACAATTAGATTTGTGCTTGATGTGTATCTCATGCCACAGCGGCACATGCTATGTTATTGGTTGCACCCAGATTAACATGCTAATGACCTAAAGTGATATACTTAAACAAGTTTAGTAAGATCTAAATATATAGTTTAGGAGTTAGGTAACTTCCTTGAACTAACTAAACAAGTTTGGTGATATGCAATGCAATTTATATCACCTATAATCTTAGAGAGGTCAAGCCCGTCCTGCCACATTTCGCACTTGTTTTGATTTTTTTTATTTTTTTAAAATTAATAATTATTTTTATTTATGTAATTTTTAAAAAAATTAAAAGAATATTTTTAATTTTTTTAAAGAAAATATTTTTAACATTTTAGAAAGAAAATCAACGCCTTTTGTTTTTTGAGTTAATCCTAAAAAAGATTTTTTATCTCTGTTCACATCACTATCTATCTCGATACTTCTTTTCACGCGCAACAAATATTTTTAAAAAAATTTAAAAGAAAGTCATCATTTTTGTTTTCTTTTTTTTGGAGGTATTTCAAAAAAAAAAGTTTCTCTTTCTCTGTTAAAATCCCTGCCTATCTCAACCCTTGCCAGTGGCGGAGCCAGAAAGATTCAACGAGGGGGGCTAAAAAAAAAAGAGACATCCAAAATCAACGAGTTGCGCGCGAGGCTGAGCCGCCGAGGCACTAGGCCGAGACAGAGCGGCAATTCATCGGGAAGACGTGCGTGCGCTGCGCGAGGCCGAGGCACTAGGCAGAGCAGCGCCTCGTCTCCGCGGTTTGCTAATTTGCTACTAATGCAATGCATTCAGAATTTCAGATGGCTAATTGCATGGCTAATCACTAATACCGATGGACAGGGAGGGTTTTGGGGCCTGGCGTGGGGTGGGCTTCAGCCCCATCCAGCCCCACGAGCAGCTCCGCCTATGACCCTTGCTTGTGTCTGCAGTAAGCGTGAGCTGCGTGGCCTCTAGTTTATATAAAAAAAAAGCCCCTTAGTATCGGACATTTCAGGGTGTCGGCTAGAGCAGTGGTAACTATTCTGAGGAACCCGTCTTCACGGAACGAACACGGTAAGACTATACGAACACATTCGCGTTCGAGTTAGGTACGTTCAAAAGTACGCGTTCGTGCTCCAGACACGGCATCTTTATTTCCTCCTAAACCGGTAGAGGAGAGAGAGCAGCGGCCGTCTTCCCCTAGACCAAACCAGACCAATCTTCCGCGAGTCACCACCAGCAGTCCAGCACATTCTCACAGCGGAGAAGAAGAGGAGGCGGCAGATTGAAGAGAGGAGAGGAGAGGAGATGGGCGGCGGTATGGAGGTGCACAAGAACCGGTGGATCGAGGAGTGGAACGCAGGCCGCGAGAACCTCGAGTTCAACTTTCGCTGGACCCGCCGCAGCCTCGTTGTCGTCGGCCTCTTCGGCATCGCCGTCCCCCTCCTCGTCTACAAGGGCATCGTCCGCGAGTTCGTAAGCCCCTGTCCCTCCAATCGAACCCCTGTTTGCACCCATCTCTTTCTCTCTCCTCTGAACCCTAAATCAAATATGTGTGTGTGGTTGGCTGCAGCATATGCAAGACGAGGACGCCGGCCGGCCGTACAGGAAGTTCCTGTGAGGTGGATGTCCAGCCGTTGGCTTGGCTGTGATCGGGGAGATGTAATCTCCGTGCGGTTTGTGCCCGTACTGTTTTTAACTAAACTGAATATTTTGGATCTCTCAATTGTTGTTTGAGATCTGCTGAATAAGCTGTAATGACCTGCTGTATTTTCAATTGCTGAAACCTGAGAGATTTGGTTTGGTTTATTTGAGTGATTTGAGTTGAATACCTGTGTTGTGCGATGTTGTTGTGCTTTGGATCCCGAGAGGATTTATTTGAGAGGAAATTGCATCTTTTCTTCTTTCGAAAATGAGCTCATTTGTATGATTTTAGCACGTAGCTGTAGCGCGTGGCCTGCTGACTAGTAGTGGGATAGCTGAAGAGGAAAACGATAGCAATCGTGTTTGTGAGATTAGGTATTGCTCAAGCACACTCTTAAGATTTCTTTTGGGTTTGAGTGCGTTGATTTTTTTACAGGTCATGTCTGCGTAGCAACCTGAAATAAACAAACTTTTGAGGTCTGAATAGTGTTGAGTGGATTGGAAGCTCTACTGAGAATGATCGTATTGCTACGCAATTGAGATGATATTTGATTTTTAGTTATAAAATTACGCACTTGAGGCTTTATAATCTTTGTTCATTAGTCGCAATGTCCTGTTATTTCTTATATAAGTATAGGATTTTTGCTATTCATCATTTTTCCCTCTGAAGGCATTTGGCTACTTCTCTATGTGTTATTGTGTTGAATATACTGACAATAGTGATATATTTCATGAATGCTTGCTAGATTTGGTACCTTGATTTGTGAATAGTGATCTGCCTAAGTAGTCTTCAATGTCTCGTTAATGTGTTCTGCACATGTTCTTTATTTTACGTTCGCACTTCGTGCCCATAAAATTTTCTGGCATATGTAGCAAAGTTAGGATTTTCTTTTGTACTTCTACATTCATATTCTCACTTGAGCATTCATTCTTATGCACTTAACTAATTTCACAACATTCGGTATAGATGCAGCTATTCATTACAGTTATATTGTATTGCATGGAGTATTGAAAAGCCATAGAGGTATTTGAGTGAAACTGTGGTGAAAAATGAGGTTTGAACTAACATGTAATTTTGCTGGTATATCTTCTTGAGTAAATGTTGTATATCTGTATACTCTAGCAGGCAGAGCATGCCAAACTCCATGGTGGTTGAACCACAGTTAACTCTCATCTTGCTATGGCATAAACATATCTGTTGGTGAAGTCGTATTTGTAACATGTTGCATATGCTGATGAGTTATTGACTCAGTTATCAGCTGAACATTCCAACATAGTATGAATGAACTGAGACCACAAGGTACTGGATGTGTTATGTTGCGTATCAGCCTATATCTATTGACACCTTTTTATAACTGGGTTCTCTGCTTTCTTGTTGTCTTTCAGTTGCTGTTGTTACTTGTTAGTACACGAGGTACATTTGGTGATATTCTCTTGTTGGAAGTGTTAGTGTAGTTGGTTAGAGGATATGTGTAAGCTGTGTCAGGTACATGAAACTAATTCAGTCTTTACTTTGCGGTAAGATGGTATTTTAGCACCTTTAGGTTGTGTTTGGTTGCCTGCACCACCCTAGCTTATCCCGTACAATCTATCCAGACTAGCCTTGGCCTGGCTGAGTGAATGCAAGTTGGGTTGTTTGGTTGCTTATGGTGAAGCTGGATGTGTACTGAGCAGCTGTTTGGTTAATTGCATTAGATGAGCAAATAGTTGTCTGGATGCAAGAGATGATGTTTGGATAGTTACATGTAGCCTGAATCTACTCACATCTTCTTAGTTGATGAATATGGCTATGTCCTTACAGCCGTTTTTGTAAGTGTTGTAGTGCAGTATGAATATGGTTAAGTATCTTCCGTTGCTGCACCAAAAATTCAATCAAATAGCTTTTGATCCCTTCAACCAAATCCCTCGTAGGTAGTACACGAAACACTGTCCAATATCAATTCATCCAAATAGCTTTTAAAATTTGTCGTGTATTTCCGAGATCGATTAAACAAGTTTAACAAGGAATAAACAGAAAATAGGATCACCAGCAGGCACACTTCCAATTGCTCATTAACATATTTTTTGCTTATGGAACAATTGCTCAGCTTAACACATTTTTTGCTGATGGAACAATTGCTCAGCTTAACACATTCAACCATTCTGATTGGAATAAACAACAAACACTCAAGCTATAAGTTCTGCGAACTGGAATACATATAAAACGGGGGTCGGTATAGATCTTCAGGAGGTTTGAGAATCCACACATGCAAGCAAGATCTTCCAGCAGGTTTGAGAATCCACAAATCCAAAAGGCTTCTAATCTAACAGACAATCCACACATGCAAGTTCAGAAGGACATCAAGTTCTTGGTGTTCAGGACACACATGCAATAGCTTACTTTGACCAAAAGACATTCCACACTTACAAGGTTATTAACACATTTGGGCGAAGGTCAACTGCAACAGACTGAGTTCTGGGAGTTCCGAGCACCTTGGAGCTGCAAATATCAAACTGCAGATACCTTCTTTCAGGTCTACTTAACTTAAGCTTACAAGACAAGAAACAAAAGTTAATCAGTATATAAAAGATTTTGCTGCTAGGACCATCACTTTAGATAATGACACCATTGCTTGTGGTACTACAGAGGTAAGGAGTAAACTGATGCCATCTCACATATCTATATTGCACTTGCCTGTTGCCTCACCTTTCATTTTGCAGAAGAGGAAGCTGATGTTTCCTGTGTGCCTCTTTCAACCATTTTCAATACAGCTAACATTTTCAATAGAGCTAATTTGCCATTTGTAAACCTCATTTAATTCACCTACTGTTAGCATAATTGAAGCATCAAGTTTAACATTTTGCATCAAACCAAAACTGATGCATCATTGCCCTAAAAAAAGAAGCACTACTACAATTCAACATAATAAAATGCAAGCATTCAACATGATAAAGCCAAGTATCAATATGATATCCGCTGACCTGAACAGCAAATTGTCATGTTCCACTAGTAGCTGCAGAATTGAGCAAATATGACATAGAACAATGGTAAATGACAAGTTGTCATGTTCCACTAGTAGCTGACAGAACATTGGTAAATATGACATAGAACATTGGCAGAATTGAGCAAATATGACCTGAACAGCAAATTGTCATGTTCCACTAGTAGCTGATAAAAGCCAAGCATAAAAGCATCCAACATAATAAAAGCCAAGCATACAAGCCAATCATATTACATGGTCAAAATGGTGTGTCCCACTACCACCTCATGAGGGGTTTCCAGAGACCACCTTAGTGCATTAATAGTTAGATGTTTAGGGAGTTTTAGGTGAGCATCTAACACCTCATTACAAAATACGCTCAAATTGTTAGCAATTAGTGAGAGGGGTTGGACTGTAAGAAAGATGTAACCCACATCACACGCGTAGCTTCAGACATCTACAGAAATACCAAACTCATGGCCTTGTGTGTAGAAGGTAAGTTAGGACAACCATTAGGGAGGCGAGCGGAGGGAAGTGAGGGGAGGAGGCGAGTGGAGGAGGGCGAACGGACGAGGCGAGCGGTTGGCCTCAAGTAACCCTAGGCCTTCGACCTCGTCTGCATCTCACAAGTGAGCGGATGCATTCACGAGCAAGCAGATATATTCACGAGTGAACCAGATCACTGCATCTCACGTGCAAGAAGGCCTTCGAATGCGTTTATTTGGGCCAGGACGACCGATGCAACAGTGCATATGCTGGGTCAAGATGCTTCAATCTACAGTCAACCAAAGTTGTATTAGACAATTTAAATTGCATCCACCCATACCATATAGGTACTATATAGGCAACCAAGTATTAACTCTTACTTTTCTACAAGTTTTGTAGTAACAGATTTGTTTGCCTTTTACTGGACAAGTTGATTTGGTGATGCACCGTTATGTATATACTATTCTACTGCCTATCCTTCAAAAATCATAATACTAGGTAACATAGATCTAGAATGGACATGGTAAGATTGAGAATTTTTTTTAAGCATATGTTGTGTTTTGGATATCCCCCGCCGTCACCAAAGATTATTTTTGCAACAGTCAGACTCAGGCAACTTGTCGTAAGGGACTTCAATAATCTTAAACAAATTTGATTACAATTATCTAACGTCACCAAACATGCACCGGGACCTTGGAGTAAATCCAATCTATGCAATACGACAATGACACTGACCTATGCATCATATTAAGACAGATAAAACAAGTGAAGAACTGGTCATTGTAGAAGAAAATGTCAAACAGAAAGGATTTGTTGATAGAAGGTGATCGCAATTTTTAAAACAACTCATGTAAAGAGAATCATTTCTAGAGGAGGTATGAGGATATATAACCAAAAGATATTACAGTCGGTGACATGCGTTAGATCGCAAAATATTTCTACTTGTTCTTGAGAACCGGAGTGGAAGGAATTAATGATGATCCCCATTGGACAGGAACTTTGCTCAGTTGTAAGGTCAAACTCGATAGGTCGCAAAATATGTTTTTCTCCGACAGTCAAACTCTGATTACGAAACTCGATAGGTAAGGTCATAGGACGTATTGCCATCTTGTTCCCTTGAAATAGCATTGCTCCGGACCGCGCGTCTGAATATTTTTGAAGCTGCTTTGCCAATTTTAATAATTAAAACTTGATTACTAGATTAATTAAATTAGAAAATAATTTTGAAATTCATAAACCTTTTTAGCCCAAAAGAGTAGCATTGGTCCAGACCGCACGTCTGAATATTAGGATTATCGCTACCGATTCCGTATTCGTATCCGGCAGAAAAATTCCATATTCATTTCCGATCCAACACTATCCGATAAATATCCGAGCCGATAGAATCCGTATTCTAAAATTATCCGGATCAACCGGAAACTATCCGATCCGTTTTCATCCGTGCTCGTGCTGGTTGCTTTGCGCGTCTCAAAACGTGATTGATGCATATATAGTGCACCCAACCTGCTAATAGAAGTATGAATGATCGTGACGCCGTGACGAAATCAACACCCGAACATCTCTTTCTCCTCACGAAACAGTTATTAAGGAACTTGTTGATCTTGCGTTTGCAATAGGCGGATATACTGTTCGTACTTCGTACACTGTGGCGCAGATTAGTTAATCCAAAGTCCACTTCAGAATTCTTCCATTTGATTGGATAGGAATAGGATTCTCGCGAACAATTCAGAATTCTGCTCTTCCCTAATAGCTGTCCGTACTCGTCTTCTCGGCATACATGCCGCAGCCACTGCCACCCAGAAAAGTACAGGTCGGCAGCAGCTTACGTTGTGCTTGCTACTACACGCGATGAGCCGGCCGTCAGGCTTCTTGTCGTTGCACCCGCGTAACCGAAGTTGGTGAAGTTGCTGGCTGCTGGTCGTCTGTCTCGTGCTGTATGCCTGTATCTGACCAGGCCTACCTGCCATCGAAAACTCTGACCTGTACTATACATGATTAGCAACGTTCTGATGCTAACAGAAATGAAGAACCACGATCATGCTCTGACTTTGGCACGGTCAATCTTCTTATCTAACAGCCCTAACTACGAGAAAAAGAAAAAGAAAAAGAAAAAGATGAGCCTTTTAGAAGGAAAGCCGAGTCACAGCGTACGCTGTCGCTGTCGCTTGAACCCATGCGAAGCAACGAAGAGAAGAAATTTGCAACCCATGGCGAACTGCATCCAGCTCATAATAGATATTTGTACACAGTCTTCCTCTTCTCTTAAACTTGACCATCGGTATTGGTCGTAGCCCACAGTCCCACACCGATCGTACCGACAGTTTAACGTTACACTTGCACACGCTGCTCAGCCATGTCCACCCCATCGCCGCCGTCCTCTCCGGCACCGACGCCGCCGGTTACGCCGGTTGCTCCACCTCCACAGACTCCCGCCCTGACTCCTCCGCCGGTGAACCCGACTCCCCCACCGGTGACACCAACGCCAACGCCGCCGGTGAACCCGACTCCCCCACCGGTGACACCGACTCCAACGCCACCGGTGACTCCCTCGCCTTCGCCCTTGCCGCCTACTCCAACGCCGGAACCTCCTCCTCCCCTGCCGCCAGTTTCTCCTCCTCCACCACCTTCTCAACCAACCCCGACCCCGGTAACGCCGTCCCCTCCTCCCCCGCTGCCAGTTTCTCCTCCTCCACCACCTCAACCAACCCCGACCCCGGTAACGCCGTCCCCTCCTCCGCCTAGGCCCGTGACGCCGTCCCCTCCTCCGCCTAGGCCCGTGACGCCGTCCACTCCTCCGCCGGCGAACGTGCCAGTGTCATCTCCTCCGCCTGCTGTAAACCCGCCGCCACCCCGTAACGACGTCCCACCTTCGCCGCCGCCCCCTAATGACGTGCCGGCCTCACCATCGCCTCCGCCTTCGCATCTATCTTTGTCTCCACCTCCGCCGCTGCAGTCGGCGGAAGCGCCGTCGACATCGGCCTCCTCTCCAAAGTCAAACAGCGGGACCGTGGTGGGCGTGGCCGTCGCGGCGGTGGTCGTGCTCGGCCTCGCGGCCGGGCTGATCTACTTCTTCGTAGCCAGGCGGCGCCGTCACCGCCGCCGGCCGCCGCCGCCGGGGCTCCCAGGTATGTACGTGCATACACCGAGAACGCCATTCTTGAGTCTTCGACATGCCCGACTGTTCCACGAGGTCATCATGTTACGTCATAGATTCGCAGGCTCGTCGATGTAGTTTACGCGTCAATGCGCGTCGCCACGCGGACGCGGGTCCCAGCATCCGCGGCATTAGACTTAGTGCGAGCCCGCGCGCCGTTTGATCCTGATGCTACGGTGTTGCCGTGTTAGTGTGATAGCGATGCAGTAGCACCGCACACTCGCACAGGGGCGGGCGAGTGTGCGATGCACCAGCGTGTTGATGCCGCACGCCGCACGGTTCAAATGGCACCGTCGCTAGGGGTGGATAACGAGCTGACTTGGCTTGACTCGATCAAACTCGGTAATATAACGAGTCAGCTCGACTCGACTCGTTATCTTAACGAGCTCAAACCTCAGCTCGGCTCGACTCGTTAAACTCGCGAGTTAGCTCGTTAAACTCGTTTAACTCGATATTTTCATCTGAAAAAAGGATTGGTGTTGAGATTATAAAGTATGCCATGTGTTATCATCCTAGCCTCACACATATATAGTTATACTTACTGACTTAGAGAACTCTTTAAACCCACGAGTTGGCTCGTTTAACTCGTTATCTAAACGAGTTCAAATCACAGCTCGACTCGACTCGTTAAGGCGAGCTGAGTTTGCGAATACTCGTTTAACTCGTGAGTTTCGAGTTTTTTTTCCACCCCTAACCGTCGCGCCGTTTTGATTACTAACCTTGTCTGCCGAAAACGAAAATTTGATAGATTTTCACTGAGAAATTGTGCATACGAATGTGCCTATGCGCGCTGTTGAGTTGACCGATCGTTTCTCTGCTGCTTCCTGTCGTGCCACCAGCCGATTTCTACGACCCGTGGCGGCCGGTGACGCCGCCGCAGCAGCCGCACGCGCTGTCGACGACGCCCTCGTCGACGCCGCCGCTGATGCAATCGTGGCAGAGCAGCGCCGGCCCGTCCGAGTCCCCGCTGCCGCCCTTCAACGTCTCCGGCATCACGTTCGCGTACGACGAGCTGGCGGCGGCGGCGGGCGGGTTCTCGGACGCGAACCTGCTCGGGCAGGGCGGGTTCGGGCACGTGTACAAGGGAACGGTGCGCGGGCAGGAGGTGGCCATCAAGAAACTGCGCGACGGCAGCGGCCAGGGCGATCGTGAGTTCCGCGCCGAGGTGGAGATCATCAGCCGCGTGCACCACAAGAACCTCGTCTCCCTCGTCGGCTATTGCATCCACGCCGAGCAGCGCCTCCTCGTCTACGAGTACGTCCCCAACAAGACGCTCGACTTCCACCTGCACGGTACGCACATACACACGCCAAGCCCTACTGCCATTGCCGCCGAATGCATGCTATGCGATTGCTGCGTCAGTTTAATTTTGAAGCCGCGCCAAATTAACGCGAGAGTTTGGTCTCAGGGAGCGGCCGGCCGGCGCTGGATTGGCCGCGGCGGTGGAAGATCGCGGTCGGCTCGGCCAAGGGCCTCGCGTATCTGCACGAGGACTGTGAGTTTGATCTGAGTTCTTGGTGGTTTATGCTTCCTCTCTGGGTGTGAAGTTTGTGAAGCTTTTGTGTTGCTGATGAGATGGTCTGGTTTGTTGTTACGTACCAGGTCATCCCAAGATCATCCATCGTGACATCAAGGCGGCCAACATCCTCCTGGATTACAACTATGAGCCGAAGGTAAACGACGAAATTGAAACTGAAAGCATTAGTCTGCTTGATGTACTGTGTATTGATCTCGGAGATGCACGTACTCTTCTTATACGTACGTACAGGTTGCAGATTTTGGGTTGGCAAAATACCAAGCAGCAGAAGCTACTGCTGTTTCCACGCGCGTAATGGGAACTTTCGGGTAAATCGTTCTGCTGTACTCAAGACTCTTGACGCAGTTTGTTTGAGCTTTTTTTTTAATTGACATAGTTTGATTTAATATAATTTTATGTAATATTTGAAAGTATTTTTAGAATCGAGCCAACGAGCCGAGCTGAGCCAGAGTAAAAACCATTTTCATTCAAAATTAACTCATTCAGTGATTAATCAAAAAACGAATGTAATTAGCTTTTTTTTCCCGACCCTACTCAAGAGTTCCTACTACATGAATGAATCAATGGATACAGAGGGTTAACTTTTGATGTGAAAACTTCTCTCCAGATACTTGGCTCCAGAATATGCTGCCACCGGCAAAGTAAGCGACCGGTCGGACGTCTTCTCCTTCGGCGTAATGCTTCTGGAATTGATCACCGGAAGGAAACCTATTATGACATCTTCGGTCTATCAGCCGGAGACATTGGTTTCATGGGTGAGTGGCCTCCCAAGTCTTGAACCATCACGTGATTGCCTCGTTTATACTCCAGTGCTGCCATTCCATCTGTTGAAACATCTTAACATTCATCAGTGATCCAGATTACTATCTGCCAACTCACTAGTTTGTCCCCTTCTCCTCACTGGATTTGCAAACGAGTGGTAACAAAATTTCCTTGTGTTCAACAAACGTCAGGCTAGGCCCCTGCTGACGAAAGCCGTGGAGGAGGAAAGCTACGAGGAGCTGATTGACCCGAGGCTGGAGACCAACTACGACGCGTACGACATGGCCCGGCTGATCGCGTGCGCCGCCGCCGCCGTGCGCCAAACCGCGCGGTCCCGCCCGCGGATGACCCAGGTTCCCGCCAAACTTCACCGCATTATTACTTTCGGATAAACTCGCGTTGCGCTAGCTAACAATGGTTGGGGATTAATTGCATGGTCAGATCGTTAGGTACCTGGAGGGCGAGCTGTCGGTGGAGGACCTGAACGCCGGCGTGGCGCCCGGGAAGAGCGCGATGCAGCGGACGTCGGGGGGCGGCACGACGGATCAGATAAGGCGGCTCAGGAGGATGGCGTTCGGGTCGGGGGCCGGGACGGGCACCATCACCGAGTACACGAGCAGCGAGCTCAGCGAGCCGACGAGCGAGTACGGGCTGAACCCGTCCAGCGAGTACAGCAGCAGCGCGGCCGACACGGGGGAGATCGTGACGGAAGCACGGATGACCGGCACCGGCAGGCGCGCAGGCGCCGCCGAGGGAGGCGGCGGTGAGGCCGGCGCGGGGAGGACGAGCAGGCGCACCACCGCCAGCAGGCAGGCCGGGCGCGCCGGCCGGGGGTGACGTGACGCCGGAATTCTCGGTGCTAGCTCGGCCCGGCCGGCCAGTCCGGTGATTGTTGGCCGTGATCGATCGTCAAGGTTGCAACCGATCATTGGTCGTGTGTATACGCGAAATGCTGCAACTTGCAGGTTGGGTTCGATTTTCTTGGTTCTGTGTTGTTTTTTCGGTTTTCGGATTCATGCGGTTTTTGTTGGGGTGGCAAGTCGTAACCTGTATGTACGTGCTCGTGCATTAACCACTCTGGTAAATAAAGCTCAAAGATGAGATATGTTTTCAAAGCTTCAACGATGTTGAGTTCATCTATCGTGATTCGTGAGAGCACTGAGTATATTGTAAACTTGTTTGCAGTGCAGATTTCTCGTTGCCATAGGTCTTAAAAACAGAATTCATGCGTTCCATACGGAGTTAAAACCAGTCATTCATTGAGGCTCAATTGCAAATCTGTCGTGCAAAACTAAGCATGATTAAACGCCAACCTTTGGGGACATGAATGAAGCTTTCAACCAGATCTTAATCTGAACCGTGAATCTGAAAAAAATCTGAACCGTTAATTGCTAAATCTGGATGGTTATTGAAACGAGGCCTGTTTAATTGCTCAGTGGCAGCTGAAGGTCGTCGCGTTTAGAGGTGGGCATCGTGCCGTACCGGGTCGGCCCGGTATGGACATATCGTGCTTCGTGCCTGAGCTGTGTCGGATTGTGACAACCCGTCGTGACTGCCGTGCCGTGCCAGCCCGGCTCGCCTTCGGTGAGCCCAGGCACGGTCCATTTGCGCTTCATGCCTGCTTCGTGCCGTGCCGGCCCAGGCCTGGCTCATTTACACTATTGCGACGAGAGGAAAGAAGACAAAGACACACGATGCTCAATCTCTTTCAGTTCTCCCTCGCCCGTTGCTTCCTCTCTCTCTCTCTCTCTCTCTCTCTCTCTCTCTCTCTCTCTCTCTCTCTCGTCCATCTCTCTCATTCTCTCTCGCCCGTTGCTCCCTCTCTTGGCTCTCTCTCTTGCCTGTTGCCTTCTCTCTCTCCCTTATTGGCCGACGAGAGAACGACAGATGGTCATCTGTAGAAAGCCTAATAATATTTGTTCTCTCCAAAAAGATTAGTAGACTCATAACCTCGACAATAGTATAAATCTAGTGAAATAAAATCATTTTAGATAAGTAACATAATATAATCATCAACAATAATGAAGTTGTGACAGTAGATCTGTGAATGTTGGAACGGATCTAGACTATAAATTGCGCAAACTTGAGACTACAAACGATCGCGCCGCGACGTACCTCTGCCTTCGTCGTGCCGTGCCGGCATAGGCCCAGCCCAAACGATCGTGCCGGACCATACCGCCATCGTGCCCTGATTTCAGACCCGGTACGACCCGTACTACAGTATCGTATCCGACAAGGTTGACTTCGGTGCCATACTAGATTTTAAACCGAGCTGGAAACCAGCTCAAGTGTCCCCACCTCTTGCGCTTGTACCAATCATCAAGACTCGAACCGTTTCGCGGAAAGTTCCCAGTCAAACCGGTGGAGATCCTACGCGTCCATCCCTGTGGTCCGGCCTGTGGCCTGACGCACCCTTTTCCCCTCCTACGTCACGACGGCAAGGCTGCAAATCTAGCAAATACAAGCTTAGGGTTTCGTGTCTCTCTCCCCACCTCGGCCTCTCCTACATCCCTCCGGAGCGTGAGGAGCACGAGCCCTTGGTAGATCCCGATGGCCTCGCGACGCCGCACGCTCCTCAAGGTCATCATCCTCGGCGACAGCGGGTGGGTGATTCGGATCTTTCTCGTTCTATCTGTAACTTTTCGAATATTTTTCTTTTGCTTATCTTTCTGTTGATTTCCTGCGATCCAGGGTCGGCAAGACTTCCTTGATGAACCAGTATCCTGTAATTCGAGTTGCGGTGGACTAATTGCTTCGGATCACTTGCTCCTCTTGTCATAACGATGCGATTCTTGTTTGGTTTCAGATAGGCTTTCTTTTGTATGTGTTTTCTTGAGCTGTGATGTAATTCAGATATGTGAACAAGAAGTTTAGCAACCAATACAAGGCCACCATCGGCGCGGATTTCCTCACAAAGGAGGTACAATTCGAGGACAGGCTCTTCACTTTGCAGGTACATTCTTTCGGCAATTCACCTTTGCTGATGATTGCTCCTGTTTCCTAGAGAGAACAAATAATCACGAATTGGTCTTTTTTTTTAAGTCTATGCACTGCTGTACTGATGCTTGAAATAAGTGACTGCTTGTGCAGTCATACTCTTAAAGTTGAGTGGATAATTTTACCTTGAAACTGCCTTTTGAATTCTTTAGGTTTTGTGTAATTTCACTTCCTTAGTCTGGAATGTGTAGCGCTGTTGGATTCCTGGACATTGTTGTCTTGTTGATTTCTTTGCTGCAATGTTTACTAAGATTAGTGGGAGGTTGTGGCATTTGTCAATGTAGCCAGTAACGCTGTCTTTCTACTTAGAAGAAGTGCCCCACTTAATGTTATAAAGGGGTCAAAGAATCAAACAGAGTAGTCTAAGTTTCTTAATGAAGATTATTTCAGTCACTGTGGTCAGACTCCATTATGGATTTCTGACCACATTATAGCTAAAAGTGCAGTCATTGTACAATTTCTAGAAGCTGGTGTCGCAATTGTTTCTAGACTCTAGTGCATAGTAGAAAGCACTGATTTAAAACAAGAAGCTAATCTGTGAAAACCATGTAGTTGAAAAGTATATTCAATATGTAGTCCATGCTGTCTTTTACTGCAATCAAAAAGGACTAGGACTACCTGTGGCACACTGACACTAATGTACGTAGCCCTACTATGGAAAATATGAAGCATCCATGAAGTGTAAATCGAAAGGGGGCTTATGCTGTTGCATGCCATGACGGCTAATCTGCTCATGGATAATGGTAAAAACAAAAGACTCAAAGAGTCATATTGCGAGTAGAGTGAGACAGTGCCTTCTAGAAGTTATTCAATAAAGTGTTGAGCTAGTACTTAAGTGCAGTTTTCTATCTTAGTATCTGAATCATAAATATTTTTTGTGGTTGTTATTATCTACTGGCAGTAAAGATAGTTTGTGTTTGTTAATTGTAATAAGTATAAGCATGCAGTATTGGCGTAGTGCTGAACCTCCTTTCTCCTTTTCCTTCCTGAACACTGTATATTTGAATTGGTTTCTACTTCTAGTAAATGGTAGCTGGGGGTTTCCCTCCTTTATAAAAGAACAAAGAAAATGCAAAGCAAGATTGTGATTTTCACATATCCTCCTTTATAAAAGAACAAAGAAAATGCAAAGCAAGATTGTGATTTTCACATATGTTGCTTTAGTTTCCATTTTTATTAATCGGAAAGCTCACCAATGTTTTCCTATGCACATTAATTTCTGGTTTTATGAATCGACAGTTCTCCAATGTCCACTTGTGCACACTTTATGTATTCTATTAGAAGTTCAGAACAGAACATATGATGGAGATGGAATTACCATGGACAATATGTATTATGTACCCTTCTCTGTAAGCATGTAGTTGTTATAGCTCTAAATAAGTACTGTTATGATTTGACTTTTGTTTTGCAATTTGGATATGCTTAGCTCTTCTGCTGTTTTCTGAATTCTGAATTACGATATAATGATATTTTAACATTCTATATCTGCAGATATGGGATACTGCTGGACAGGAAAGGTTTCAGAGTCTTGGTGTTGCATTCTATCGTGGAGCAGATTGCTGTGTTCTAGTTTATGATGTTAATTCTATGAAATCGTATGATAATCTGAACAACTGGCGTGAAGAATTTCTAATTCAGGTGAAGATCTCTTGTTGCTTATACTGTGTTAACAGTCCAGTGGTCTTTGATTTCTGTCTGACCTTCAAATCCAATTTGTCAGGCTAGCCCATCTGATCCTGACAACTTCCCTTTTGTTCTACTGGGAAACAAGGTTGATATTGATGGTGGCAACAGCCGTGTGGTAATTATCACAGCTTATTTTCTTTCAACTATTTCCTAAGCCATGAACTGTTAAGGGACTTGTCTACTGCCATCTTAGGTCTCTGAGAAAAAGGCAAAAGCTTGGTGTGCCTCAAAAGGCAACATACCTTACTTTGAGACATCTGCCAAAGAAGGAACAAATGTGGAAGATGCTTTTCAGTGCATTGTAAAGAATGCTCTGAAAAATGAACCAGAAGAAGAACTGTAAGCACATCCTTTTGCTTAGTATTCTTTGTTTAATATGCGTAGCTAGAGGATTTAATATTGCTTAAGATGCGGATAGATATTGCCAGGACCCGGATTACCAAATTTGAAACCCTTTATGTATACCGCACTTGTCTAGAATCATGCTAGTGCACATAGTGGCAACATAGATAAAATATCATTTCATTCATTGAAATAACTAATAAAGTGGCAACTTATTATTGAATAATAACAACCGACCTTATTGTTAAGGTTTACACAACTATGCCTCACATGGCTTAAGAAACAAATAAACTCTTGCAATGAAAATAAAATAACTTGAGCATGGATATCACGGTGTCGCCTAGGCGTCCAGTCACCGGAAGGAGAGCGCCGTGCCCGTTCGCCTTGCCTGGAAGCTCCAAGTCGGACGCCTGGACGTTCCAGGCGTCGCCAAGCGGGGTTCGGGCGGCCGACTAGGTTTAGGGGGAGGCAGGGGGTTAAGTGAAGGGCTGAAGTCGCTGGCTCGTGTGTACCTCCGTGGCTTCATGACTTCGGCGACTGAGGGAAAGGGTAGTAGGGGATCCGCGCCTCCGTCACCGCCGGCCGCCGCCACCTCCGTCGCCACCGGCGCTCCAGATCGGTAAGTCCCTTCCTTCGTTCCTCCTCCTCCTCCCTCTCTGCGCCGCTCCCCTTCGCGCCCCTTCCCTCCGCGCCGCTCCCCACCGCCGCGCCGCCTCTGCTCGGAGGAGGTCGGCCGCCGGTGCTCTGCTCATAGGCGGAGGGGACCGATGCGCTCGGTTGTGAGGTGGATAATGTCGAGCCGAGGTTGTGAGATGAACGGAGCAGAGTGGACGCTTGATGCTGGATGCTGAGGAGTGAGGACCGAGCCGATGCTTGATGCTCGACAGTTGGATGCTGAGGACCGATGCTTAATGGCTTAATGCTTGTTCAAACTCCAATGGTCGCCTAGACGAGCGCCTAGGCGTCCAGGTGCTCTGGAGGCGACTTGCCTCGCCGGGGCGCCGTGATAACCATGAACTTGAGGCCATTCGACATGTTGCAGGAAATCGTTTGGGGAATGCACTCCTAGTTCGCGAAGTCTTCGTAATTTTCCTCGTAGAACTGAGTTCCCTTGCCCTTCCTCAACAACTGATCAACAATGCATATAGCCGTGAGTGCGTAAAGTACTTAGCAAGTCGTAGGAAACAATGATGCAATTATACTCACCCAAGGCTTGACAAAGGAATAGCCATATGATTTTTTTGGCAGAAAGTAATAGTTAATTGAAATACAATAAATAGATTGTAAAACCTAATTGAAAATGATACAATAAATAAGACAATTGCATTTGAAACAACAAGTGAATCACCTGTTCACTTCATAACAATTCCACCTTCCAACATTTTATTAAAAACTCTATATCTTGTGTAAAATTTAAAATTTCCAGGCACGCCCATGACTGCAGGTATGACTATTCAAATAGTTTTACACTCTACAGAGGTTGTACTGCTTTACGCATAAGACATGATCACCTCTTAATGTTAGTCATTACACGCTTCCTTTGGTGTGCGACTAAGAGATCATGACAAGGCATTTACACCGCTGTAACTAGCACCACCCTACCTAGTGAGTTTACCCCTCAACCCTAGGGCGTGACCTAGTCGGTCTACCCCCAGCACACATAACACATCTTTAATGAGAGATTCGCCATTGTGAGAGATAATAGAGTAACCCTCCAATCAACATCGTACACCCGATGTGTCATCGAGTCGAAGTAACCCTCCGCTGGCACACCCATTGGAGTAACCGTCAACCATGCAGGGGAGCACAAGTGTATGACACGTTTGAGCTAGGTCCATCCCATTCTGGACATGTGGTTGCATGAGTAGGCCCAGTTCAATGGCACATAAGATCAAGTCCTTAAATAGCCTCAGGTGAGACATCCACATCCCAAATGTGCTAATCGCACCCTCTTTTTATTGCACGATCACCTGCCCGAGTGAAATCCATTTTGTTTAACCAAGATCAATGGCATACCCTGCTATGGCACAACAAATTTTACAATAGTGGCTACCCACCATAATTCCATATCTCATTGTCAAGATTACCATAATTCATCATATGATATGAGCCCATCATCTCTACTATTATAAAGCAACAGTTGGTGGCAGTGGTGAGTTCTACCCACGTCATTAATTGTCCTGCTTAATTGCCCTACTTAATTGCCCTGCTTAATTGCCCTACGCAAAAAACGAAGTGTTGCTTTAATTAGCCGACTTTACTTGAAAGCGAAGCGTTAAAGATAGATGTTTGATCTTGTGAAATAATTTTTTTATTTTTTAATCTTTATTTTTTGTTATCAATTTTGTTTTTCGTAGCAATGCACGGGCATGTAACTAGTACAACTAAAGCATGTCTAAGAATAGCTGCATTAACCCAATTGTTGGTAATACATTTATATCCAACTATTAATGATTCAACATAGGGTGATAATGGATATATGGCATTCAATAATCAAGGTGACATAACGAACAATTAGGTATCTAGTTACTCCCAACAAATAACATTGATATAGAAGTAGCATGCATTTTGTATGAAACAAAATACTTTTGCAACCATAGGTTCAATATGATCAAATGTTACGATTTTCCTTGCTCATACACTGTTGTTGTCGAGTCTTGCTCTTTGAATCCTTCGTGCACTCCTTGAGGATCAACATCTATCAAAAAAGAAGGCCAGAAATACAAATAAACAACAAATAGAGACTCAAACAAACTCCAAATTTAAAACGGATGGCTCTAGAATGAAGAGCTTGATTTTAGATGAACTTAGGAATTTGAAGGTTCAATCGGAGCTCGTATGAAGGAGAACGGGCTTTCGGAAGTTTGAATGGGAGAGAAAATCGAGAAAATAAAAACAGAGAGAACGAGTGGCTAACAAGTGGGTCCCACGAATTTTGGAATTAAAAGAAATTCAGGAAATAGGCTTAAAGGCTAACAAGTGGGGCCATAGTCTATGGACCAAGTCCATGGGAATTTCTTGGTCCACGGTGGAGCGGGTTCAAGGAAATGACAAGCGGGGCCAGCATGTCATTGAGGCAAGCTTAGATCTTGCCACGCGGGCGACCGATTACGACGACACATCGGCGGCATATGTTGATTTGGCGACGAGGTGCCACTAACGCGGACAGCCACGTCGGCTCGGAGACAGCAGTAGTCTCCGGCGACGCCAAGGACAGTGCGATTTTGAGGGGAGTGACTCGGTTCTAGGCAAAGAGACCGCGGCGAAAATCGTGGCGCGATAAGTTTCAGCCGACGGCGACTACAGGTCTATATCAGTCGGCGACGACGTTGGAGGCGGAGGCGGTGTGGGACTCACGGTGGCGACGCAATTCGGTGGGTATCTGGGAAAAAAGAGCATCGTGTAGAACACGACGAGGTGGAGCTGAGGGTTTAGATGGTGGTGGCGGAGGCTAACCAACGACAAAGAATCGGGCTAGCGAAGGGTGGTGACACGCACGGCTTCTTGAGCTCGATTCGGCATGGAGGTGGCGCACTTCTGAACTCTTTAAGGTTTTGGAGGACGACAAGGAGATCCTCGTGACACGGTTGGCTCTGGTATTTATACACAGAGGAGGCGCATTAGCGTGCGGATAACGTACTCGAGGCGGCAGCGGTGCATGATTTCCATAGGGAAGAGAAACAGTGCGGTGCTAGGGTTTCAGTTGGGTTGGGCCAGCACGCCCGTGCTCGTTGGCAGTCAGACCGAGTGGGTCGGCAGGGTAGGCCGAGGGAAGAGATGGGCCAGGGGGGTGGCTGGTAGGCCGGCGGCCCAAGGGAAGATGGGCTAACCAAAGAATTCGGCCCAAGTGGATTTGAGGAATTTGGAAAGGATTTCTGAATTAAGGAAAATGCTGAAAATTCAAATAAATTGAAAGAAATAGCAAACAAGGTCCAAAAATTCCAAGAAAATACATAACATTTCTTGCGGCACAAAGAACCCAACTATAACTGGTTTTCTTTTAATTGATGATTAGATTAATCAATTTAATTTTTTTTCATTTTAGGAAATTTCCAATTAAGCTTTAGTTAATTTGAGAAAATCCAAATGGCTCCTTTTATTTTGAAAACTTTCGAAAGGCATGAAAAATTGGGGTGTTATAGATACGATGTTATATTGGTATTTCTAAGTGTTCAGCAATTCTGGCATTAGTTTTTTTTTTTGAATACACATCTTGATTTTGTTTCAACGTATTAAACTTTGGAGTAATTTCGCAAAACTACAGTTTTCTTGTAGAAACTATAAAAAAACTACAGGTTTCAGCATCTATTACAGAGAACTCCAGATTTTAGAAACATTAGTCTCATGAAACTACAGATTGTAGCATCTATTGTAATTTGTTACTGCTCTGCCATATGGGAATCACATGGCAGCCACACAACCCCTTTGTCACGTTCGGTTTTGGCTAAGTTGGATTGTGTGGCTGCCATGTGGGCCCCATATGTCTGCGGTAACAAATTCTAGTAGATGTAATAACCTGTAGTTTTGTGAATCAAATGTTTCTAAAATCTAGATTTCTCTGAAATAGATGATAAAATCTGTATTTTTTTGATAATTTGTACTAGAAACATGTAGTCTTGTGAAATTTACTCTAAATTGTTTGCATGACATGTACTGTAGTTAGTGTATAGATGGCTTTGTTTTATGCGGTGTGACCGGAAAGTTCATTTCATAAGCGTGCTATCCTGTTATTTGCAAGTTGCAATCGGTGACAGTGCTTCACTGACCTTAAGCTGTTCTCATGAAGGTACGTGCCTGACACTGTCGATGTGGTGGGTGGCAATCGGACCCAAAGATCATCAGGCTGCTGTTAGGTGATGATGCACCATCGCCACAGCAACCATTAAATATGCAATCTTTCGTGCGTGTATAATGTCATATGGATCTGTAATTTCATTTGCGACCTTATCAATCACCCCTTCTGTACGAAATGAAGGATTGATGCATCTGTTCTGAATTGTCACCCTGCATTCTGTGAAGTTTATTATCTTGTGAATACACAGTGAATAATATTGTCCAAACTATAGTTTTTCCGTTATGATGCATGTACGGGATGGATAAGGTTGTATAGTTTTTCCAAGTCCTGTCCATCAAATCAAGAATCTGATTGTTGACATGGATTGATTGACTGTAACGTTTTGAGAAGTGCGGTTGGCGGTTGCCACAGGCGTTATCGCTTATCTGTGTTGTCTACAAGTGGAAGCTTAGGAAGCAACATTATCCTACGATGGGAGGGGGGGTGGTCACCGAACTGGACTTAGATGCATTGCAGAGACACCTCCACTGTATGTCGCGATCATACCCACTTATTGCACAGTATCAGAAACGCCGGTGAACGATCCCATAATGGATTAGCTTTCGGCCCGCTTTTGGAATCCTTTCATTTTGCTGTCTTTTCTGATTGTCCCTTTCTCGTGGGACTCGTTATTAGCGACCTTCTGATCTGCTAGCTGATGCATGCGATGCGATCTTCATCTTGTATGCTCGTTTCCTTTTCCCCTTATTTTCTCAAGCCATGCTTTTCTCTTTTTCTTCTTTTTCACACAAGACATTGCTGCTATCAACGAGACCATACCTTTGCTTCTTCTATCCATTTTTTCCCTCCTTACAGAAAGCATAAGAATCGCAAGTGCGGATAAAGCAAAACCGCATGGGCCTAGGCGGTACCACCGTATCAGCCGCACGTATAAAGACGGCAGACATGGCGCTGCTTTGGCCGGCCGGCGTCCCGTTCCGTGGCGTGGCGTCGAAGTCCTGAGTAGATCAGATATATATAGACAGATAGATTCCGTTTCTCCCCGCCTCTTGCTGGCCGGTCATTTGCCTCGGTTCGAGGGGCCCTCTCGCTTTTCACCGGCATCTCTCGACCGCATCAAACGAGCGAATCCCCGTTTCCCGGGCGTGCATGCTTGCTGTGTACTCCACTTTGTATGGCAAATTAACCGAGACGCACGGAAATCACCGGGAATGAACGAACGAGGGCGGTGGACAGGCACGTTGCAAAGTTGGAAAAAAAAAAGGGTCTGAAAAGAGCTTGGAACCCTGGTTTTGGCTGGAATTGGTCGAAACGGCCGTCGTTTTCCCAAAAGATACACCACCAATTAGGATTTGGGCAGGTAGTTGTGTGGAGATTATTCAAGTCAACACGGGCCTATGGTGTGCGTATATACTTTGCCCCCCTCTGCCATGTCACGCACAGATCAGAGTGTGATTAGCAGGGGCTATCTGATCTGCCTTGTTCGGCTAAGCAAGGGAAATTAAGCCCCGTCTGGCAACTTCGAACCGGACCGTTTCTACTAGATTCTGAAAGAAATCTAATCAAACGGGCTAAGACCATCTCCAACCATATTCCCTTCACTTCATTCCCTTCCCTGTTCTCTTTCCTCATTCCCATTCCCTTTATTTGCCCTCATCTCCAACAAATTCCCTTTAAAGTATAGGGAAAGGAGAGAGAATCCCTTGGTAGAGGGAATGGGAGAGAGAATCCCTTCACGAAGGGAATGCTGAAGGGAATCCGTTGGAGCGCTGAAGGGAATGGGAATCCCTTCGCGGAGGGAAAGGGAGAGGGGAAGGGACACGGTTGGAGATGGTCTAAAGTTCGGAACGATTCTCCTTGGATCGTTTCTTCTTTTTCCACACCGTCGTTGAATCGATCTCAACCCAGTTCCACCCGATTCACAGAATCCAACCTGAAATGTTTCTACCAAGAATCTGGAACCGTTTTCGTTTCTACTAGAATTTAAAACCGTACCAAACGGGCCCTAAGTTTAATTAAAGAAAGCTAGAGTGGAGGGGCAAAATCGATGAGTATAATGTTAAAATATAACTGACTCTTGTCCGGTTGTTGATATATGGTTGGATTATGTCGAACACCGGAAAAACATCTCCGAAATCCTTTGTGTATTGTACTAGTCCAGAAAATTCTAGTACACACAGTAGAAATAAAATCATAGCATATCCAACGTTCTTCATTAATATTAAATATTCAAAATTACAAATGAAATAGCATGCAGGCCAACAAATAAATAAACGACTAAATAAAAGCAGCGAAAATGAAAAACAGTAAATAGAGCCCAATTAATTTGCCACAGGCAATCGACTGGGGACACGGCCTAGTCCAATTGGTCCTCACCATCGTGGTACTCCTCCTCTGAAGCAGTAGATTAAGTAAGGGTGAGTACAAGCGTACTTAGCAAATCACACTAGAAAATGCAATATAATGTACAGGCAACAAAGGAAGGTTATATGGTTCATTTAAGTACAAAGCAACAGATTGCTAAATATTCTAGTTAATGGCATAATTTATAGTGAAACTCAAATCTAAACATTTTTCTTTTTAACTCAAGAATCACTCTTGGGACTTTCCAAGTTTTACCCCTGATAGACTCTCTCCATCCCAACATTATTTTTGTAAACCAAATTTTAAATTACCAAATTCAAATATGAGGATGGCTTGCTCAGCATGCCCATAACTGTGGGCGCGGCTAATCGATTAGTTTGACACTCTGTAGAGGTTGTACAACTTTATCCACAAGACATGATATTCTCCTTGTGTCAGCACACTTCCTTTGGTGAGCGACAGATAAAATCATGACAAGGCCTCTATAAAACTCATTCATGTAGTCATGCCCGCTAAGGTTTCACCGCTGAAAGAATCCATCTATTCAAAAGCCCCCTCTTGCACCAAAGTGGCAGCCTCGCTCTTTCACCACACCACTACCCCTAGATGGCATGACTGTCCATGTTATGATTTATTACGACTAGCCAGGTTTGTTCCATTCTAGACTTGTGGTAGTACGGTTAGGCTTGACATTCAGCGAAACTCAGACCGGTCCTTAATTGGCTAGACGAGATTTTCCACAAACCCAAGATGATAGCCACACCATCAGCCAACCATATCTCGCTCAGTCTAAGTCACATTTCCATTTTAACCATTCCAACAAAACTAATGACTTTCATTCTTTAACGAAACATTAATTTGGCCAAAAAACTCTCAAAATCTCCTAGGTTCAGTTCTAAGCATGACTAAGCAATGTCTAATTATTACCATATACTAGTTCATATTTTTCGTAAGGTTACAAGAGCATCGGAACTCAATTTCAAGGGTGATATATCAATATTGGTTATAACTAGTATTTAAAACTGGGTCAAGAAATAACATTTCTAACAAATAGGCATGCAATAATTTTAAATTCAATATGCAAGTTTACAAACTGGGAGCAACATGATCAAAGTGGTGTGACTTGCCTGGTTCGACGAGTTGCTGCTTGAACTCGTCGCCCAGGTACTTCTTGGACTCTCCGTAATCTACACGTGATAAGCAATCAAATTCAAATAAAATCCAAATAAATTCAAATTAAATATCAAACTAGCATTAAACTGAAATTTAAGATTTTAGATGAATTTAGGAAGAGAAATGGAGCCAAATGGAGTTCGAACGGGCGAAAACGGGTTGCCAGAAGTTCAAAAACAAATAAAAAAGATTTTTCTGAATTTTTGTAATTATTTTTCTAAAGAAAATCTGAATTATTGCGCAACGATGACGTCAGCGACTGATTTTCGGATTTTGAATTATTTGTCAAAAGGAAATTCGCTTCATGACGTCAGCATGATGTCATAAAGGATTTTTGATTTATTTTTAAAAGAAAATCCGGTTTATTGCATCATGATGACATCAGCAGCGGTTTCTTGGATTTTTGAATTATTTTAAAAACAAAATAAACTGACAAGTGGGGCCGACCGGGCCGTGGATCGCGTCCACGCGCCCGTGCACTTGGCGCGCCTTGGTGGGGCGTGGTCGAGCCGTCTTGGCCGAGCAAAGCGGCGAGGGAGGCACGCACCAATGTGCGGCGAGGCAGGTTCGGCAATGGACGATGAGGCCGGAGGGGAGTCGGACACGGTGGGGGAGCTCGGCAACGGGGCGACCGGAGTCGAGGATGAGGGCGGCGGTGGCGGCGCGCGAAGGGGAGAGGGGAGCGGAGAGAGAGGGGGAGTGCGGGGGACAGAGGCGAGCTCGAGGGGGTATAAATAGGTGGAGGGGCGTATGGCGGTGCAACGACACGTGATTCGCACGGCGGCTGGCGCGGGAAAAGCGGCGGCGGTGTGTGGGAAGGGCGGAGAGGCCAGTGGCGGTGCTAGGGGTGTTACAGATTATATCTCTTTATAGATAAATTCGAATCTATCTCTAAAAGATTCTTACTATAAATATAGCACTCATTGTAAAAGTTTTGCCTCCATATATTTTGTATATTCTTCGTGATTGTTCAGCCAATTCGATCAATGCATCGTGATTGATGTACAGTGGTTGTCATCGTTTTACAACACCATATCAGCACGAAGCTCCCCGAGGACGATCAAGATAGTTTACTTGCATCAATCTACACCGCATCAAATTGGATTGGCATCAAGCGATTAAATCTACTGCAAGTTGTGCGTAAGCTTGAAGCAAGTAAGTTAATCGCACCTGAACAATTTTTAATTCTACAGATTAATTTCTCTAATTACCTATATTAGTTGTTTAATCTAATCGAAAATCTAGAGTTGTTGACATTGTTCATCAAATCGTTTTTGGAAAAAAAACATAGGGAGCTCCAGAAGTTGCCAGTCCCTAGTCGCCACAACGCGAGCCGCTCCCACGCAAACCTCACGCTATTGGTCGGAACCGTGCGCCAGCCGTGCCACTCTGTCCCACGTGTGTATCGCTAGTAGCGCGCCACGCCAGCCGCGTTGAAGCACGCCCCCACACCTGTCATGTGCCCCATGCTCGCCGCTCCTTCTAACCATGCGTGGCACACGCTACCACCGAGCAACTGACTTGAGCCCACGCCCGCGTGTGCTGCACCATAAGAGCGCCATGCTTACCCCACGCACCCATCGTGTGACTGTGCTCGCTGCTCCATTGAGCGTGCGTGGCACACGCTGCCACCAGCCGCCGATGCTGCTGCTCTCGTAGCTACGCCGTGCATGTTGGCGCGTGCTGCGGATCCGTGTCACATGTCCTAGCCATCGCCGATGGTCCTGCTGAGCTCGTTGCCCATGCTCGCCACTGTAGCTATCGCCTAGCTCAGACAAGAAGCGAGCGGCTAGGGTAATGAACACTAGCCGCCCTCCAACTGGGCCGAGAAGCCACTAACATGTAACACGGTGTGTCAGCCTTTTGGCTTGAAGGCCAAATTTTGTATGAGCAACATACCTTTTGCGCTTTAACCCTGTAATTGGTTAGACTACATAATATTTTTGCGGCTACGATAATTTTGTGAAAATTACCCTGAAGTTTCGCATAATTACAGAAATTTATCGCATTAAAGAAATTTTACATTCTTAATCCTGAAGTTTCAATAATCTCGAAAATAGTTAATAAATTCTAAAAATTTACATTAAATCCTATAAATTGAATTTTTAGGTATATAGGCTTTTATACATTTGTTGAATCTTAGACTTCGCACACATGGAATCTTCATATCTCTAGGTTTACTTTTCCTGGCATAATTCCATGTTTATATATGATGATTTTGTTTTTGTATTCGTAATTATGAAAATTGTTCGATAATTAGTAATTATGAAAAATGCTAGAAATTTTTTGAAAATTTTCAGATAATTATCTACCAAATATATAGAAACCAAGCTTTACTGATTCAAGATTGAGCATACAATATATTGATTTTACCAGCAGTAAAATTCATTTTTGCATTAATATAACATAGGATATGTGAGACATTGCAAAGAGGGAATTTGTGAAACTTTCCCTAAATGGTAGCAATTACCTGACCTGGGCAATGGATGTCAAGATTGACCTAACAGCTCGATCACTTGAAGCAGCTATTACCTAGCTTGAAGCTGGTATCACTACTCTTCTTGAAGCCACTAAGTGTACGGCTTTACACTTCCCAATACACCATCTCCACACAGACATGATGGCCGAGTATTTGATAAAGGGGGACCCACTAGCACTATGGCATTCCCTGAAGGAACGCTACCACTAGCAAAGTTATGTCATGCTGCTAGAAGCACCTTGTGAATGGACCATCCTACACTTTCAGGACTATAAAACAGTGGTAATATACATCTCCGTGATGCACAAGCTTGTCTCTAAACTGCATTTTTGTAACCAAAAAGTTATAGATACTAAGATGATAGATAAAATAATATGCATCTTCCGCCCAACATGAGGATACTGTAGCAACAGTACTGTCATACCAAGAACCAGAAGTACTATGAGCTTATCTACACTTTACTAGAAGCATGATAAACTCATGATGAAGAATCATCACATTTTTTCCAATGGGACATAGAAAATACCGAAAGTGCATACCAATACTCACTAGGCTAGCAATAGCCATGGCTACGGAAAAGACCAAAGGTGTAAAGGAGAAAATAGAAGAATGGTGGAATAAATATGGGAAGAGGCAAGTTCTAGTGGAGAAGTAATGGTAAAGGGCCAGGTAGCTTCTAGAAGCAAGACTGTGAGACCCTCATTTTTATGTCACTAAGTAACATAAATATGAGGCTCTTAAGTGCTTCCTGTGCCATTCCCATGATCAGTGGCTGGCACGCACAAACACAATTTGGAAATTACAGCCACACAGATATACATTTTTATTACATCACAAGTTTTATAGTGTTATTACAGTACCAAAAGTAGCAGGAAATTAAAACCATGTCTCATAGTGTGCCAACTATTCCATAACTCCACAGGCAACTGCTGAGATGAACCTAGAAAGATCAGTCGTCGCTAAAACTCGCAGGTTCCTCATATTCATTCCCGTCATTATCGTAATCTTGCTCATCACCTAAAAACATTATTGAAGCAAGTTGAGTACATTGGTACTCGCAAGACTTTGTAGTGTATGCAATTCCTGGAATATATGCAGGCTGAAATAGAGAGTGGGTTTCTACGGTTGTTTTGCATAAAGCGAAAATTTTGAATGAAGTAATACTGAATAGTAATTGAAAGCATAAATAAAGCATTAAGACAGTTTGATAAGTAATTGAGATAACAAGTAATAAAAAGATAATAACGATTTACTCACGGCCCTCTTGTGAGTAAAATAACGAACAAGACCCTCCATGGTCTTACAAAACAATATATATCGACAAGTGATATTAATCAGTCGTAAAACATTTTCCAAAGCCTTTTTCCAAAGTTTTCAAAAATAGAAAACAACTAACTTAGTGTGGGTTCACCAAGTCGTCCATGACCGTGGACACGGCTATTCGAATAGTTTTAGACTCTGCAGAGTTGTACAGCTTTACCCACAAGATATGTTCTCCCTTTGTGGCAGTACATTAGCACACTTCCTTTGGTGTGCCGCCAGAGAGTTCATAACGAAATTGTTCGTTACTTGGACCTTAATTTTGCACTAGCCCAATGACGTTACCCCTGACTATGATGAAAGCAAACAAACGGTGAAGCAATAGTATTCAGGAGCCCGCGGCTCAAATGGTACAACAACAGCCCCAATTCATAGCCAGCGTACATCGTTACAACGGCAGATGCCAACACCTCGGTGATGACACCTCCCTCGAGCAAACCTATATCCGGAATGCCCGTGCTACAACTGCCTACCAATGTGCAAAGCTAATTCCCAAATAATTTAATAAGTTAAGATTGTCGATCCAAGACTTGTGGATGTACGGTTATCTTGGATCGCGGGACACCATGTTCGGTCCTTAAAATGATATGGGCGATAACTCCACCCTAGCTACGTACACGTTAAAACATGTACAACCGGCTATTGCCAATAATCACCCACGTCGAAATCAATAGTTTTATTTTCATTTTTATCAAACTACCAGTATCCTTTACTGCTTAAATAGACCATAAAAAGATTCATAAAGAAAGGTGTGTGGGTGTAAATATTTCCAATATTGATCTAAAGCAGTGCTAAGCATATGCAGATTAATAAGCGATTATACCCAATTTAATGAACTTAACCATTCCTAGGGTTTTTATGGATCGTATGTCCATGTGATTAAGGGAATCCATCAATTTGGGTTAATATCTACCAAGTAACGCAAAATAAGGATTTATCGAAATATAAGCATGCAGGAAGATTCTTAATCACATTTTAGTTGATTATGAAATCTGGGTTCAAAATGCTCAAAGGGGGTGCTTGCCTTGCTCCTCAGCGGTGTAAGCTGGATCGGTGTCGTCGACGGCGTAGTCGGTAGTCTCAGCGTCTATACGACGATTAAGAACATGGCAAATAAGATACTTCAATATCGATAAAAGAAGCAAATACATAAACAACAAGGATAGCAGTTGAAAGATTCAAATGAAATCAATTCAAATCAACCAATGATGGCAATCACTTCATCATTTCATGTATTAACTAAGTTATATGGTTTTGGGTCCTAAGGGTAAAGATATAAGGGTAAATAGCACCACTACTTTTCTTTATGTAATATTTTATTTTAGTTTACGAATTCAGGAAGCTAAGATTGTAAGATTGAATTTAATGCAATTCATTTTCAGGGTGTGGTATTGATTGCACTAAAACTAGTTAGTATATAAGCAATCTTAGTCATGTTAAAAGATAGCAATATGGTAAACCCTAACTTTTATCTTACTAACTGGTTCTAATTAGTATAACAAATACAATGAAACAAGTTTCATTCAATTTGGATGCTTTTTCATTAGGTTATCACAACTATATTAAATTTATGCATTAAGTAAAGTCCCAATATGAAATTTTCATAAACTAACTCCAAATTCAAATCTAATTACATATTTGAGTAGTGTTTGACCTAAGGATTCCAGCAAAGTTGGTTTCACTTAAATTGGACTTTATTTGCCAAATCTCTATATGCAACATATCCAAATTCCACTCTTTAAATTTAAATTCAAGTTTAAATTGCTAAACAAGTTTCAAATATTTTTTACATATTATGAAACTAGATGATTTATGATGAATTTAGAAATTGGTTTCACTCAAGTTAGAGCTGTGGTTTGAAAGATATGGCCATATGAATTATTTCGGTTTAAATAAAACAGAAAACAAAGGAAATACGCTTTCCTTAAAGGAAAGCGCACTTCAGCGTTTTTGCGCGGGCTGGCTTTGAACTCGGGTTGCAGTCGCTGGCGCCTGGGCCTGCTTGGCAGTGACACGGTGCAGAGGACATGGCCGACGGCCTCACCGGCGGCAAACCGGCGACGTCGATCGACTTTGGCCGGCAGCTACGGCAACACGGGACCGTGGTGAACCTAGGGGATTACTTGGATATGGGGGGTGTTCGTGAGAAACGAGCGCACGGCGGTGACCGGCGGCGCAACTCGGTGGCGCAAGGCGCGACAACACTACGGTTCAATCCGGGATGAATGGCCATGCGTATGAGCTTTAGGAGGTCATAAGGACTCAATTCATGCACTTAGATCGGAGGGAGAGTGAGTGGACTGATTTCTCACCGAGCTCGGTAATGGCGGAGGCAACGTCGCACGGTGCGGGGGTTCCTCGGACTGCTCCAGTCTGGAAGAAGATGCACAAATAGTTCGTTAGCATCCAGTGATGCTCCAAGATCAACCAATTTGGATGTTTCCTTACCGAGTCGCACGAATTTGGGATTTCCCCCAAATCGGGACTTACCGGCAGCGGAGAAGATGAACTTGGCTCAAGCGATTGAAAGGGGTAGGAGAGGAATGGTGGTGCGGACTGGGTCGGAGTGGTTAGCACGGACTCGGTTACCGCTTAAATAAGGCCAGATAATGGCTAATTAGGGTTTTGAAAGGGGAGGATTGAGGCGGTGCTTCACGGCGCTCTCTGGAAGTCCTCCGCTGGCTCGGTCAGGGCATGGGTGAGGCAGGTATAGCTGGCAGAGCAGAGGCGGTCAGAGCGATCTCGAGTGGCGCGACATTGCGGCGCAAATGCGACAAAGGTGGAGGCGGTTCGGGTCGGCTCCATCGAGAGTGAGAGAGAGCAGAGAGAGCAAGAGAAGGAGCAGAGAGAGGAAGAAGGAACCGACAAGTGGTCCCCGGGGCCACTTGCAGTGAGACTGGAAGGGAAAGAAAGAAGGAGGGAGGAAATGGACGCGCGAGAGGTGGAGTCCCACCTGGCAGTGACGGGAAGCTACGGGACCCGTCCGGCAGTGCTCCTGGCGTTTGGACCGGCCGAAGGGTCACTGAAACGTGGCCCCCACGTGGAAGAATATGAGAAAGAGAAGGGAAATTCAGCTCCCTTCTCTCGGACAGCAAGCTAAGCGCATTAATGCACGGATCAGACCAGCTCCAGATTTTTCGAAACTTTTTGACTAAGTTGATGAGTAAGTTAGGTAGCTTCAGTAAAATTTTGGAGTTAAAATGAACTACGGTGATTTAATTAAAAATCTGACATTGCCGACTGCACAAAATATTCAATTCGGTTTTCAAGTTAATTAAGGGACCAAATCAACATATTTATTTCTGAAATTTTTACTGAAGGTGTGGACTTATAATATGGTTCTACCATAAAAATTTCAGCACTAAACTCGCAAGAATTATTTCTCTATAAATCTTTTACTGATTTCTGCAGAATTTCAAATCTGCCTAAATTAAATGCTAACTCATAGCAAAATTGCTTATTAATTTTTGAAACTTTTTGTGGGTGAAGGTGATAAGTATGAGGTCTTATGGTAAAAATTCCAAGGTCTAGATTGCTCCACATCGTTCTCTAAAAATCTGACATGGGTCTGGACAGAGATAAAGTTTATCATTTTAATTTGTTTTCTTTGCATTTAATTGCATTCACATGGTCTTTTGACCAGCTGGAGACGATTCTAGGGAAATCCATGATTAGATTAGAATTACTATGGTAATTTCTCATTTCTTACCATTTAACCATCTTATATTTTCTCCTTTCCCTTTCTTTTCTATAATCTAAAAATCATTACAAGCAATAATCAATCCAATAAAACACATAAAGTCAAGAAACGCATGAGAAAGTTATTTCACATTGTCATAGCTGATTTTTACTACTTTATAAATTTGAGGATGTTACAAAGACTCAGCCAACAAGGCTGCTTACCCTACACAACTCTGCTTTAGGTGTGGATACACCTGTCATTGGTCGTGCAACTATCGCACCTCAAAGCATTTGGTAGACCTTTATATGCAATCCACAGAAAAAGTAAAAAAGACCCAAGGGAACAAAGGTGAGGCATGATTCATCGTTCAACTTGTTGTTGACACGGACACTGAGAAACGTGATGATATGGTTCTTGATCCTAATGAGACCGAGGAGTCCCAGAAGTTCACCCATGACTCATATGAAGACTTGAATTAGTCTTATAAATATTCCTTCGCTTTGCTAGTCGATATCACATATTCCTTATGAGTCTCCTCAGTTTAGTCCTAGTTTCTAAATGAACATTGGTCTACACTCCCATTGAGTGATTATCACTTAAAGTTAAATAAATTGTTATTTTCCTAGGATATTTGATTCATTGCGCTATGGTTCTATATTTTGCAATATGTTCCTGATGCAACAGTTGCTTGATTGCTAAATCATACTTCTAATATAGAACAAAGTATAATACAATGGCAAAGGAAGAAATCTGTCTTATAGATAGTTGCAACACAAATTCAATTCTTAGGAAAACTAAATATTTTCAAACTTCGACTAAGAAAACTAAAAATATTATGACCATTTTCGGAAGTGATACCCTCATTGTTGGCACTAGAAGAGCTATAATAGTTCTCCCTATTGGTACTCGTATAATAATATAGGACACTCTATTGTACCCTGAGTCTAGTCGTACTCCATTAAGTTTCAAAGATATCCATCTGAATGGTTTTCATATGGAAACATAAAATGAGGATGGTACAACATACCTACTCATAAATAAGTTTAAAGGGTGCAATAAACGTATGGTTCAAAAACTTCCTTCCTTCTCATAATTATACTATACATATATAAAACATGAAGTTTATGTTGCGATGAAAATAATACTTAAATACCTAGAAATATTAAAGATCTGGCATGATCGACTGGGTCATCCTGGGTTAAATATGATGTGAAAAATCATCAACAATTCTAATGGCCATAGCATAAAAACTACTGACTTTTCTAGACTTGAAAACTTCTTATGCCTGCTTGTGCTAAAAGGAAGCTCATAATTAGACCCTCTTATCTAAAAGTTAGGGAAGAATCACCTAATTTCCAGGAGAGAATTCGAGGTGATATTTGTAGACCTATCCAGCTCCTGTTGGACCCCTTTAGTTACTTTATGATCCTAATAGATGCTTCAACTTGATAGTTCTATGTATGCCTCTTATCTACTTGAAACCGTGCTTTTGCTAAATTAATGGCCCAAATTATTAAATTAAGAGACTTTTTCTAAAAGAAAGGATCAAGTCTATTCAAATGGACTATGCTGGCTAGTTTACCTTAAAAGCATTTAATAATTATTGTATGGCTCCATCGGGACCTAAATGTGCAAATCTGGACCCTCTGTGTATTCAGCACTAGTCCAGAATAACGCTAGTGCTCACAGTCTCAACATAGATTTAATATTACAATCATACACAACGAAATAATAAATAAAGACTTCATCTATTAAATATAACTTGTTGAATGACATTATAGCCAACTTACAATAGTACGCCTTGCAGGGCTTATATTAAGAAATAAATAGAACTGCAGCGAAAATAAATTATTCGTGGTAAACCTTTAATATGCCACAGTCAACTAACAAGGTTTCATCCCTAACTGATCGACTCCTCTTGGTACTCCTCCTCAAAAGCTTGCGTAGACTCCTCTCCAACTGGTATTTGGATTATTGCAATGGGTAAGTACATAAAGCACTCAACAAGTTGCGCACAGAATGCAAATCTATTATACTATATGCATAGCTTATTTCAAATAAATGGCTAAATTGGTTATTTTGCATTAAAGCAATATTTACAAATGAATAACATAAATATATTGAAGAGCAGTAAAACAAATAATAGCAATAATAAATTTCTCTGTTATTTCACAAGTAAACCATCTCATAACCTCAAATCAATTACCACATTTTTCCATAGGCACACTGGCTCTATTCCCAATTTTATTTTATTAGTCTAACCCTTAACTGTAATTCACGAGCATTGTCCAATACCGTTGACACAGCTTTTCAAATAGGTTTGACACTTTGCAGAGGTTATACACTTTACCCATAAGATACAATCAACTCACCACAAAGGCGAATGACTATAACAAAGCCTTTACAATACTCTGTCTAAACCTAGTACTGTTCGCTGAGGTTTCAACACTGAGGAGACTGGTTACCACCATCAGAGCCCCCCTCTTGCGCCATGTGAGTCTACCCGTACCGCCGGAACGCACACCACCACGACAGTACCAAAATCTAGACATCACAAATTAGTCAACTATGTCTGTCCCATACCAGACATATGGTTATATGTTTAGCCCAGTTCAAATGCTTGCAGGGTTATGTCCTTAATTGACCGAGGCAAGACTTACCCAATGACTCACAATAACCGATTTTCCAAAAGAACAAATGCGACCACCTAAATGCCACACATGGCCCACCAGTTAATAACCCTTGCCACTTGCCCCAGTCTAAATCATTTTATCACCCCCAGTTGATTACCATGCACCATGTCGATATCATCAATAACACATGACACACCTTTCATAAGTATGTTTCATATTTCATTAAGCAAGATTAATATTGATATTCCAAAATGATATCAATAACACATTACATGGCTAAGCAAGCTAACACGTCCTAATCATCCCATATTGGCAATTAATAGTTACCAATTAATAAAGAATCCTTTCTAGGGTGACCATAAATCATGGCATACAAGTGACAAGGTAGACATAAGTTCAATTGGTTGAATAACTAATTCCAGATTTAATTGAAAAAGTTGTTTGTTGAATTACTTACCACAAAATAGAGCATAATTTTACAAATTTTTAGGCACTGGAATCACCTAAATCGGAGTTTGTATGAGAAAGAACGAGCTATTTAAAATTTAAAAATACAAATAAAAGAATAAAACAAATTTCTTGAATTATTTTTGTATAAAAAAATAGGAAATATGACATCATGATGATGTAAGCACCGAATAAAGTTTCGATCAAAATATTTTTCTACTGGAAATTCGAAATATGACATCACTGTTGATGTCATGGTGACGTGGACGAATCACAAAAGACCCATGCCACTGCTATTTTGATTTTCGAATGGAATTAAATTTCTATTGAAAAATACAATTATGATGTCATGGCTAACAATATAAATCTAATTAAACAAAATAAAATCTTTTTCTGGAAAAATCATATTAGACTGACATGTGGGCCCACTACGATGATGTCATTGCTAACGTTACGGCTGATGTCAGTGCGACCAGTGCGGTCAACGATGCCTCGATTCCCATGCGGAGACATGGCAGCACGTGGTTGGGCCGATGCACGGTGTGATCGCAGCCGTACGTTTCAAATCGAATGGTCGAGATTGCTCGAATTTGTGGCTACAGTAGTGACACTTGCCAAGTCAACTCCATGGCCACGTGGCAAGAACAATATCATGAAGCATATTGTCCTTAAACTTTTCTATTCTCACAAACTCAAGAAGAATGGTGAGGAAAAGATTCTGTAAACTAAGTTATACGAAAATCTAGCAGGTTTATTCATAAAGTTTTTGCCGACATCTAGTTTCCAAATATGTGTTCACGACATTGGAATGGGATGACTTAGAGATACGCAGAGTTTTTTTAGTGAGTTTTTTTTGAAGTTTTCTCACAAAAATTTTAGTATATCCATAAACCATAATCCTTAGCATGATCCTAAAAATATTAGTATATTCCAACATATTATAAGTTGCACTCTTTTTTTTTTAGTGAGTTTTTTTTTGAAGTTTTGTCACAAAATTTTTTAATGAGGTGACAAGTGTGACACAGTATGCGGATGCGATGCAATTTTTTCTCTATCACTTATTCCACAGGTTTTTTGTGAGGAGTTTTTGCTGGGGCATATGCGTTACGCGGTATTCATCCAAAGGGAAGTATTGTTGAGATATAATTGGACTCTATCTCTTTGTAGACGAATCCAAATATATCACTAAAGGGTTTTTATTACTAGTTACATGCCCGTGCATTGCTACGAAAAACAAAATTGATAACGAAAAATAAAGATTAAAAAATAAAAAAATTATTTCACAAGATCAAACATCTATCTTTAACGCTTCGTTTCTTGCGAAAGCTGGCTAATTAAAGCAACGCTTCGTTTTTTGCGTAGGGCAACTAAGCAGGGCAATTAAATAGGGCAATTAAGCAGGGCAATTAATGACGTGGATAGAACTCACCACTGCCACCAACTGTTGCTTTATAATAGTAGAGATAAATATAATACCCATTGTACAAGAGAATTAATTTAATAAAGAGAAGAGAGTTGTCGGGGATTGGCTATCTGGCAAAAGACCACGGTACCCCCGTGAAAAGCTAAACCCGCCGACCAAGCAACACTAAAAGAAGATGCTCGGGAGAACGAAACGAGCATCCCTCCTTCTCCTCCGAGCATGCGATTCGCACTCTTCGCCGCAGAAGCACCAAACACTCCCACGAGCAAGCATGCTCAGAGAGGCCGCGACCGCCGTGTTTAGGCCTGAGTGCCCGGTCAATGCCACGAGGAAGGAAGGTGGCAACCAATCACTGAGATCAAGGGAAATCATACCCGAATTCAAATAACGCCTGATCAAGGGCGATCGTAGTAATCGATTGCGCGGCGCAATCCCAGGAGGTAGTTACTCTTCTATGTACCTCTAGTCGTAGTATTTAAACCCCTCGAAGATCTCAGAATGTGAGGGACACCAAGATAGAACACAATACACTGAGTAGGGCTATTATCTCGACTGAGAGGTCTGAACTGTGATAAAACACCGTGTCCCCTTCTTCTTCTTTTCCTCCCGACTCAGACGCCGAACGCCTCTTCGGGACCGCACGACGGGCTCGCTGATCCCCATTCAACAAGTAAGCCGACGTGAGCCCGTTTCTCCAATCGCCGATACCGGGCGCCATTGCGTGGGGAACGGCATACTTTGATTCCCGTAAGTGCATCAAGATCCTCGAGGATGCCGAACTCGAGACACTCGGGACCTTTTAGGTTTTCGGACCACGTTGAAGATGACGACGGTACTACGCCGCCGCTAACGTGGCTGGTGACCGATCCATCGGTCACACCGAAGTCCTGGGGAGCTCCTTCTCGACACGGATGCGAGGGCGTGGCCTCCATCCCCAGCATTACCCTTGGGGACCCCGAGGATGATCGCGATGAGCTCTACGACGGCCTGGACATACCTGGATGACCTAGAGCTCGACCGAGAGACCGCATCTCAAGGGGATACAATGATGTCCCCATCGCCTCATCCCGCCTCGCTGGTCAACGTACGGGGCAAGCCGCCGGAGCCGAGAAGGATCTCGACGCCGCAAGCACGACTTCACGAGGCGGCCGCACTTCCACCTGAGGCGCCTCTGGGAAGACCTCGCGAGCATTCGCCGCCAGTAAAGGGGCGCGCTCATGGGAAAGGAACTCGTGGGTACCGAACTCCCGATCGCGCCTCGGAGCGCCGCTAAAGCTCACTCGCCAGCTCACCTAAAACGGAACGGTTACAGCTCAAGCGGCCAGTGCGTGACTGCGAGTTTCCCCGAGCAAGGCACTTAGAGGCCGTGGGCGTGGTCGAGTCGAAGATTTGGAAAGGCTTGCCGCTGAAGCTAAAAGTCTCGGATCCTCTCGTGGACCGGGATGCCCGAGTGTTTCCCGACCATCACAAACGCTTCCCCATGCGCCACACGTAGGCGATCTCGAGCCATGCTCGAGATCGCCTCTGTGTCGCTAACCCGATCCGGAAAGGTCCCTAACAGAGCGACTCGAGCGATATCTGAATAATCGCCCGATTACGAGCACTGGAAGCGCCCACGACCAAGCGGGGTCATCCAGACGACTATCACAGAGGTTTTCCCGACTCGGACTACAAGGCTGGCGTTGGGTGGAAGACCCGTGGAGGTTGCCATGGATCGAGGGTTTCACCGCAAACCCCGAAGCCGGCTGCGGGGCCTTCACGGATCCCTTCGGACGCCGATGGCCGAACAGATTCAAACGCCACGCCGAGATTTCAACGGGACCTAACCCTGGACGAATTTCTTCAATATATACCACCGCCATCCTCGCCACGAGCGGCGTGAGGGGGTGATGGCAAATTACCGCCGACTGCTCGATTCGAGCCGCCAGACGCGCTTTTTAATCGGCGAAGGCTCCATACGGTCCTGGCAAGTACCAAGGCCCGAGCAAATTTCCAGAGCCGCATCCGCCCGAAAGGAGCGCGACCGAGCGCTTGATACAGACGGACAGGGAAACCTCGCGATAATTCGTCTGCGAGGTTTATCCAGTCCGGAACTCGATCCCGAACATATCGGGACGCAGGCGGTCGCCTGGCTTTCAAGTTCGGGCATTTAGACGGCGCTTCACGCAGACTGAGATCCACCCGATCTAATCGCGAACGAGCTCTTCCGAATGGCCGATCGATACGCCAACGCAGATGAAGCCGCCCAATGGAAGAAGATGTCGATTTGGCGAGTCGCCACCAACTCTGGCCTAGAGACTCCTCACAGCAAAGGGCTCGAACCAGGACAAGAAGATCAAGAAAAAGAAGAAAAAGGGCCCGCCACCATGGTAGCCGCAGGAACAACAACAACTCGAGCAAACCTGCCAGCAGCCGGCTTAACGCTCGGGAAGAGGACAACCACATGCCTCGAGGACGAGGCGACTCAAGCTGACCGACGAGGCGACTAAGCGACCGACGGGCGACCTCATCGTCTGGCTTACCAGCGCACGGCACGACTCCACGGAATTGCTTGACGTGGACTCACCGCCTGAACAGCTTTTACAGCAGGGGTCCCATGCCAACGCTCTGCAGCAGGGTGAAATGACAAAGGAAAACAGCCCACGAGGAAAGTGAGGATGACATGGAATACCAAGAACCAAGGAATCACATAGCTGTCATCTTCTGGCTCCTTCCGCCTACAAGTCCCCCGACTTAAAGGAGGTCAAGAAGTGCACCATGTTACCCAGTAAGCCTCCTGGCAAAGAAATTTAAAATGGCCTGAGGTATCCTCGACCTTCTCCAAGGACGATCGTCTCCTTGGAATGACTAAACCTCAGAGGCTTCCGATGGTCGTGAACCCCACCATCAAGAATACCGTCAGCTTGGCCGGGTCCTCATAGACTCCGGAGCTCTTTGGACCTTATTTCAGCCAAGGTTTTGGACGAGATGCATTCCTCGCTCCAAAATCAAGAGTGTGGCCGTGCCCTTCTTCTGATAGTCCTGCACCTCGATCAAACCTCCGGGGCAGGTCGCCCGCCTGTGAAGTTTTGGGCGGCCCAAGTAACTTTCAGAACGGAGCTAATCACCTTCGAGGTGGTGGACTTTGAGTCGCCTACAACGCCATCCTCTGGGCAGCCGGCCTTGGCCAAGTTCATGGCCGCCTCACCACGCTGGGGACGCTGCCTCAAGATTCCTGACCGAACGGAGTTATAACCATCAAAGGGAACCACAAGTCCGCACTCAATTGCGATTTAAAGAGCCTTAGATATGGTCGGTCAGCTTACCCACTCAAGCGGTCCCGACCAAGAGCCGGGCATTCCTCGGCCTAAACTTGCCCTCCACTGGAGGAGAGACTAAGGTCGTCTGGCCAACGAGTCGGAACCGGCCATGTCATTCATTTGGGATCTTCCTTAGATCCTGCAAATAGGAACTCGAGCTCGCCACCTTTCTCCGGCAAGGTCGGATGTGTTCGCTCGAACCATCCGACATGCCCGGGTCCCAAGGAGGTAGTCGAGCACAAAGCAGCTGCTCACCGACAAAAACCAAAGAGATGTGTTTAGACGCTTTTCCCGGAAAAACAGTAATCATCCGGAGGAACTTGATAAACTCCTAAAAGTCGGCTTCATCAGAGAGATCGAAAGCACTCCGAGTGGCCGGCCAATCCAGCCTCGTCGTGAAGAAAAGGAGGCAGTGGGCGATGTGCCGACCACACGTTTGAACGCGCTGCGCCCAAAAGACAACTACGCTGCCTCGCATAGACCAATTGGTGGACGCGACTACGGCAGGTCACGCACTATGAGCTTCCTAGACGCCTATTCAGGCTATCATCGACGACCGTCGCGAAGACGGTGAGAAGACTTCCTTCATCACTCCCGCTCTGCACTTCCTCGCTGCATACGACCATGTCCTTCGGCCGAGAAATGCGGGAGCAACCTTTCAACGCCATGCGTAAGACTTTCACTGCACCAAATAGGTCAAAATTTGGAGGTCTATGTCGACGGCATAGTTGTCAAAAGCAAAGTACTTCGGGTCACGCTGTCGACTTGGAAGAAACTTTCAGAATCTCAATAAGCATCGAATAAAGCTAAATCCGAGAAATGCGATTCTAAGCGTAAAGGCCGGCAAGGTGCTCTGCCACATGGTCGCCAAATGGCGCTGGGGCTAACCCGAGAAGATCGGGCCATTGAGAACATGAGGTCGCCCACATGCGTAGGAAGTACAAGCCTCGACTCCGGAAGAATGGCCGCTTTAAGCTTCTGGTTCGCTCCTACCGTGAGGACTACCTTTCTTAAAGCCTCCGCAAGCATGATGGCTTCACGTGGACGAGGAAGTCGATCGCTGCGCTCAAAGAGCTAAAACAAGACCTCTCCCAACCGCCGCCCTCACACCCACTGCAGGGGAAGAATTGCTATTATACTCCTCGCAACCGCGTAAGCTCTCGTGTTGGCAAGAGAGAGAGATGGTACCCGCCGACCTATCTATTACGCCAAGTACTTCATGGACCAAAGGAGCGTTACTCCCGAGGTCCGTAAACCATCAGACCACATCGATGGCCTCCCGGAAGTTGGGCGCCACTACTTTCAAGCACACAAGATCGTGGTGTCGACCTTCCTTCCCACTGCAGGGATATCCTGAAAATCAGGACGCTGCTGGTCACATAGCCAAGCTGGCAATGGAGTCGCCGAGTTCGAAGCCTGGTGTTCTCGCCGCACGGCGATAAAATCACAAGTCTTACTGATTTCGCGGCGCATCGAAATGGTTTCGGCCTCCGGCCCACCAACGGAACTAATGATTCAAGGGAAAACTCCTCGACTCAGATTTTGATGGATCCCGAGCATACGAGCTGGGTCAAGGCATCTTGGTCTCCCGGATGGAGAACAGCTACAGACGCCATCCAACTACATTTCACGCGACAACAACGCGGGCGGAGTACGAAGGCCTTTTGGCCTGACTTCGCATGTAAATCGCTAGGAGTCCAACGCTCATTGTGAAGGGCGATCTCAGCTGGTCGAAACTGTGTCAACAAGGAGTATCATGTTCCTGATACCTCAATGGCGCTGCACTGGCCGGGCGTAAGGAAGATGGAGAAATACTTCAAGAATTTCGGCAATCTACATCCCCAGAAGGATAATTCCCTGGCCGACCAAATGTCTAAGGTCGGTTCCTCTCAAACCACTCGTCCATGGGGTGCTTGTCGAGCACCTACATAAGCCTCCATTCCCTCCAAGAGGAGGCACCAGTAGACTCGGCGGTAGGGTCTCCTTCCTCGAAAGAAGTGCAAATTGATGACGCCATTCATCCAATATCTTGCGCATGGGACATTGCCCGAGGAAGAAGCCGAAAGGCGTTCTGGCCATTACAGGCGATCTTCTCAAGACAGATCGATCGAAGATTTACCCATACCTGAAAGGCGATTAGGGATCCTTTCCAGATGCCTCTCAGAGGAAGGCCAAGACTTCTTCGTGATATCCATGAAGGAATGTGCGGAGCTCACTCGCCTTTCAGACGCTTGTGAGCAAGGCCTCGACTAGGTACTATCGCCCACGGCCTTGACTCCGACGCACGGCCAATCGTAATGACCTGCCGCATGCGCTTCATGCTCGAAAAGTCCAACCTAAGATATGCCCCCGCAAACCATACCGCCTCGTGGTCGCTTCAACTCCGGGGCTCGATGTCCTTGGACCCTTCCCCGAGGTCGAAGGTCGCAAGTATTTGCTCGTGGCCATTGACACTTTCACTAAGTGGATAGGAGGCCGAGCCTGCCTTCGACCATCTCGCCAGCGGCCAAGAGATTCCTCCGCAGTAATGTGGTAACTCGGAGTTCGGGATACCCAACCGCCTTATCACAGACAACGGACCTGGGCTCACCGAACTGCTCCAAAGTTATCGCGAGGAGGTCGGGACTAAGGTCTGCTTTCGCCTGCGGGCACATCCACAGAGTAACGGAGCAAATTGAGCGAGCAAATGGGCAAATTAGTCCAGGGTATAAAAAGAGGGTCTTTAAGACCTCAACCAAAGACAAGCAAAGAAGGTGGATGAGCTTTCCGCCGTTTCTTGGTCTGTCGCAAGACCACGACTGGGCCGAGCCACAAAGTAAACGCTTTTCCGACTGTTTACAAGCGAGGCCATTCTCGCCCGAAATCGTGGCCGGGTTCCTGTTATGCAAATCGATCGATTCCGCCGATCACAGTTGAGCGCCTCGCCGACTCGGACTCGCCGGTTTACACGCGAATCCGCGCTGTCTCGCCTCATGGTTTACCTATGTGCTCTTCAGAGGCACGCGCCAAGACAACCGACCTAGGGTCCTCGCAGCCTGGCCGACATGGTCTTACGAAGAGTTCAAGACTGTCAAGGCCAACAAGCTAACCCCAAGGTGGAAGGACCCTACACTGGCCGTGTCTACAAGACGCCCGGGCTGTTCGCCTCGCGATGCCAGATGGTCGGGAGCTCACTAGCACCGGAACATCGATCAATTGCGTAAATTCCACGCTTAGACGAGTACTCCTATCTCGCGCCCTGCGCTTCTTTCCAATAAAACGCTTCTCTTTCTCGTGTTTCGCCCTCGCTTATTTAACGAGCATCGCTGCTCAGCAAGATTGCAGGCATTTAACTTATCCGACAAGTATGTGCGCACCATTTCCCTTGGCCCCTACCGATGCTCGCCTTCAATCGCTCACTTTCCACAAGAGCTTTTCATCAGAGCGCGTGGCTCGGGCGCGAGCATCCACTCTAAGCCCGCTCAAAGGACCATTCTGCATGGTGGCTCTACGAATGTTGGTTTAAAGTTCGCTCACTCTATGCTCACATTTCTTCTCGACGAACCGACCTACTTATATCATTCATAAAATCGTCAATGCACTGCTTAATTCTTAATTTTCCCCATGAACAAACCTCGTGCTCAAAGAAGGGTACGACCTTTGTCCATGGCAGGCTCCGTATGATAGGAACGAACTGCCTTACTTACCAAGGATCCTTTGCTCGTATCCATGATATATGATCTATGCAGAACTTGTTTTCTTTGCTCGTATCTATGATATATGCTCTATGCAGAACTTGTTTCTTTCTCAGAACCGGATCATATGGGCATATGTTGAAGGCAAACTCAAGAAAAAACAGCGGACCAAACACATGCGAAGTTTGCTCATTTAACCCGCGTTGTTTTTTTACAGGTGGTTACACGAGCTAAAAATAAAAAAGGAGCTAAGTCCCACGCCGACTGGCTAAGGGCAGCAAGTTCCTCCCATGGAGTCGACTCCGCCTCCAAGTCCAAAACTTTCCGGAAAGCGGCACGACCTTCACCGCTGTCCCGAAGGCGCTGCACCTCCTTGAGCCGGGCCTCTTCGCGCCCCGAGCCCGCTGAGTTCTGCCACAGGTCGGGACCTCCACCAAGAATCTTCCCAGCCTCGTCAAGCTCTCATGACTTCGCTCGCGCTTCTGCCTCGCCTGAAGAGCTGGTCCCGAGCCCGCGATGAGGCCTCGCCGATTCCAGCCGGCTTCAGTCGGCCTCGCGCACTCGGAGACTGACGCCAAGATCGGCGATCTTGGCGCTCTTGCTCATGGTGGAATGACCAAGACTTTCTCATGGAGACCGAGGTAGCGGCCGATATCCTCCATAGCCTTCGCGGCAAACCGGCGTAAAGAGAAAAGAGAAGGGAAAAATTGAGCAGCACTCCTAAGATCGATCACAGGAAAAAAGAAGGAACATGAAACTTACTGTAAGAGCCCTACCGATCACTTTGTCCCCTGGAGACTGGCGGCCTGGTCGCGAAATTAAAGAAGGGATTGACCAAGTCATCCCGGACGGGCTGGGTCTTGCTCCTCCCGAGCACCCGGTGCTCGTGGAGAGCAACGGGCGTACACCTTCGACCAACCCGTCGCCGAGGTCGGGTCCTTCACAAAGAAGCTGCTCGTGGTCGCTTTCTCCCTGAGTCGCACCGCGCCGGGTCAGACGCCAACCACGAAGCGCCGCTTGCTCCACGGCCGAGGCGCTGGTCGCCAATCCACCACCTCCGCCTTGTCCCTCTCACCGGAGGCTTACCAATGCTCATGACGGAGGCATTGGATCAAGGGCTTATCACCTCCGCCTTGTCCCTCCATAGTCGGAGGCGACCGATGCTCCGCGCCGAGGCGCTTGATCAAGGATCGATCACCTCCGCCCCTTGCACCTCCGTGGCCGGAACGCCTGGGTGCCCCAAGGCCGAAGGAGTTAGGCCAGACGACCTCCTCCTCTCCTGGCTCACGACCAATGTTGGTCAGCAATGACTAAGCTCCTTTCCTGAGGCCTTACCGAGCCTCGCCTCAGACGTCTCTTCGCGAAGGAACCAAGGCCATAGGCGTCTTGGTCCTCGCCTCATGCCTCGCCCTCCGGGCCGAATAGGTTCCGCGGGTCCCGCCGAGGGGAAGCTCTGGCTCCACTGGTCCGCAGTCGCCGGCGCCGACTCCTCCTGCCTCGCCATCACTTGGCCGACGACGCGGCCGAGTCGGCTGGCCCACCGGGCAGAGTCGATAATCTCTCGCCTATCCGGGCGGAAGTCCAAAACGACATCCGAGCTATCACGCCACGCCAAACGGGGTGGGTTAGCCCAAGAAAATCGCAAGACAAGAACAATAAGAGAATGAAGTAAGAACTTACCTTCGCTCTCGCGAAAGCGCCATCCTCTCGCCTTCCTCGCTGAAAGCCACGGCGCACTCGCGGCTGCGCCTCAGAGGCCTCGGCCACGACCACGGCGTCACGGCGCCACTCGGCACGTGCCATCGCTGGTCGACGCCACCCATGTCGACCTCTTCCATGGCCGGAGGTCGCTTGAGAGGTCGACCTCCCGCTCCTTCCGACTGCAGCATAGGTGGCCTCCTCTTCCTCCTCCTGGTCGCCGACCACCCGAGTGCTGGTCCGAGGGCCTTGATCCGCCTCCACCGCCTCCTTGGTCGGGAGGACCTCGGCCTCTCCTTCGGCCTTCCTCGGGCCTGCCGGCGAGTTGCTCCACGCTCATCAGCTCCGGCCTCCGCTTGAAGTCATCGAACTGCATTCGGTTCGCTACACTCCTGGCGGCCTGACTGCACAGCGTGCGCGGGGTCCTGGTCGGGCTCGGCGCCGATCCGCTTGGCGCTGGGAGGCGAGGCGATACTTGGCGGCCTCGACCCGCCGCTCTTCTTATGGGAACCCCTGGTCGGTGTCGCTTATAGCCTGCAGCGCCGACACCGCAAGCTCAAGGGCGACCTTCTCCCGCAAATGTAAATCGGAGGAATGAGTTTCTGAAACATGCCCCCGAGCCGAAGCAGAAGATGTACTTACCGCGCCGCCACGGCCAAAAATGCCTTTGGGGACCTGACGATTGGCGTCGCCTTCTCTCTGGCGCCGAACATCTCGCAACCCTCTGCCACTCCAAATTGGCCCCTGAGTCTGGTCACGACCGACCAGGACTAAGACAAAAAATATATATATATGCATAGCACCTGATCACCGTAGCAATGATGCTCGAAAGAGGTCCAGAACATACTCACGCTTGTCCTCGCGGTGAAGTCATGCCACCGCATTACCTCGAAGAAGGGATGCTCGCGCGCTCAGGGGGACACCCTTGGCTGAAGGTGAAGTCTCGGCGATATCCTCGACCGCTGAGCCCCATCCGGCAAGCTCACCGATCGCCTCCGAGCACCCGCTTCTTCCTCAGTGTTGCACTACGCGAAGGCCGGCCTCGCAGAGGGCGGAGCGCCCTCCCCAAGATAGACCACCGGGACCCTCCGCCTTCTTCCTCGTAGAATGCAGGTCGCCCAACCTCGACACCGAGTCCTTCGTGAGCAACGGCGGGTACTGTGATGGTTTGGCTGGGCCTGAGGCGAAGATAAACGCAACCAAGTGAGCTATCCCGTCCTGGCATGAAGGGGGAATAGAAGTGAAGAATAGGCTAGCCGTGGGCATTACACTCCACGTAAGCCTCTCGCAAAGATGGGGAGAAGATTGCAGAGAAAGGATAGAGTTGGGGTGAGATGAGAGATCTCGCGACCGCATAGAAGGCAGCACGAGGCGAAGTCGCCTCGGCGCACGGCCCGTTGATGGCGTGCATAACTCGCAGTGGAGACGATTCTCCGCCTCTCGTGCCGGGCGCTCAAGATCATCTCGGCACTCGACCCGAGCTTGGGTCGACGACTTCGTCCGTGAGTTACTGGAGCCTTCCTTCGTCATCCGCTAACCTTGAAAACCGCCATGGCCGGGAAGGAAGGGGAACTAAAAGGGTTCTTGGGCGCTAGGCTCTTGGAAGATTTTTTGGCCGAAGACGAGCAAAGAGACAATGTAACCCGACCTCTTCCTGGTAGAAAGGGTTAAAAAGACAAGGGGCAGGTTAAAATCGCCGCCTATCACGTAGCGACACTGGCCGGAGAAAGCGCCGCTTCCGAAACCGCCGCATCTGCTACAAGGAGGCTTCTCGTAGAAGGAACCGCAGTAACAACCAAACGACGCGCCCACGCGAGCAAGCACGCCGGGCTGGTAAAGAAGTTCGCCTCCGACGAAAAATGGTCGTGGAGCCACGACCTAAAGGAAATTCAATCCTCAAGTCTTCTTAGGCTCAAGGGAAGCCCGAGGGTTCCCCACTTGAACCTCTGGGGCTAGCCGTCAGATTGGCTATCTGGCAAAAGACCACGGCACTCCCGTGAAAAGCTAAACCCACGACCAAGCAACACTAAAAGAAGATGCTCGAGAACGAACGAGCATCCCTCCTTCTCCTCCGAGCATGCGCATTCGCACCTTCGCCTCGCAGAAGCACCAACACACTTCACGAGCAAGCATGCTCAGAGGCCGCGACCTGCTCGGGTGTTTAGGGCCTGAGTGCCCGGCCAATGCCACGAGGAAGGAAGGTGGCAACCAATCAGCCGGAGATCAAGGGAAATCATACCCGGAATTCAAATAACGCCGGATCAAGGGGTTGAGATCGTAAGTACGATTGCGCGCGCAATCCCGTGGAGGTAGTTACCTTCTATGTACCTCTAGTCGTAGTATTTAAACCCCAAGATCTGTAATAGGAGGGACACCAAGATAGAACACAATACACTGAATAGGGCTATTATCTCGACGCGGTGAGAGGCCCGAACCAGATAAAACACCGTGGTCCCTTCTTCTTCTTCTCCCGACTCAAGACGTCGAACGCCCTCTTCGATCCGTACGACGGGGCTCTGTTGATCCCCCATTCAACAAGTAAGCTCGACGGGAGCCCGTTCTCCAATCGTCGACAAGAGTTTTATCTTTCTATATCATACATGTTTTTCAATATTATTGTAATTATTTAATAGTTGCATTATAATTGATCTAGTACCGTCGTCGTGGTTTTATTACAACGGATAAGCTCGCTCCCGTCTCCCAATCGCATTTGTTTAATCAAATCCATCGTGTTTCCACGTGGCGACCCAACCGCTTGGAGTAGACCTTTGCAGGCACGACCGTTTTTAACCACGAATACCCTGCCATCGCGTCGGCGTCGCCCGTTTCGTCGTTGTGTCGGCTCTCCTGGCTTGCTTCCGTCCTTCTTTCTCTCGAGTTTCGCCTTATGCTTCTTGTCGCGACAAAGCTACACCCGAATGAACAGTTCATGAGTTAAGTAGAACCCAACTGCTGAGAGGGAAGGCACCGAAGAAGAAGAAGAAGAAGAAGAAGAAGAAGAAGAAGAAGAAGAAGAAGAAGAAGAAGAAGAAGAAGAAGAAGAAGAAGACAATTGGCAGGCCGGCGGCAATGGTGTTCTACTACAAGGCGCGGTCGGACGCCGGCGACTACACCATCTACATGGGCGCCGACAAGAACGAGAACGAGGAGCTCATCAAGTACGGCCTCCCCGAGGACGTCTGGTATGTACGTGCATTTGCCTACTCTCTTCTTGATTTCTCCTCCGTCTGCCGCTGCTGGAGGTTTGACACATGCTCCTGCTAGACTTCGACTATCGGTAGCGGCATTGTCCGTCACACACAGGCAGCTATATTTTTTTTCACGAGCTAGGAGGGATCCCCACGGCTTCGTTGCGTACATGTAGATGAGAGTACAATGCATGCCGCGGCCGGTGGAATCGAGTTTAATTTACTGTGGATGAGAGGAGAAGAGAGGAGAGGAGAAGAATCGAAGGCACGGATCACAACTGCTCTACAAGTTGCAGCATGACTTTCGTCATCGCCTGCGCTCTGCGCTACTACCGGTTTACTACTGCTGCCATCGTTGCCTTTTGTTTTGCTTCCTCTTTATCTACTCCTGTAGTCCTATACTCCTATCTATCGATTCTACGATGTATCCTCTCGAAAGAACAAAATATCTGTCTTTCCGGGGGACCTCGATCGCCTCGGAGCTTTTACTTTTGCGGCGCCTAGGATGATCTTGCCGCCGGACGATCAGGCTTCAGAGCGTAATTGGGGTGCTTATTTTGCTTGGGAAGTATGTTAGGAGTGGATCTTCTTTTTATCCCGTTCGCCGAATTAAACAAGGATAATTAGTGTGCATGTTAGCTAATTATATTGCTGGCTGCCGTCTCGTCAGGTTCCATGCGGACAAGGTATCCTCGGCGCACGTCTATTTGAGGCTCAAGAAAGGCGAGTCGATAGATGACATCAGCCAAGGCTTGTTGGAGGATTGTGCACAGCTCGTAAAAGCTCATTCCAATCAAGGTACGTACGTGCCCCGTTTAGAAACACATAAAATTTTCAGAATCCCCTGGGAATCAAATTGTTTGCTGTGAAATTCATATGTTTCAAACGAGTCTGAATTAAAAGAAGTGTAGAGTGACACAAAGGAAGTTGCAATCGAAGGTCTATAGATCGATCAGTTGCTACCAAGATTTTACGGACGTAGGTAGGTTTCCTAAAAGCTTTTAGCCCGCGAAGCAGCACTGTACATGTCCAATTATGCTCTGCACGGAAGAAGAGGAAAATAGAGTATGGTGTGACCTGACGGCGGCTATGTCTTCGCGCGTTGTGCAAAGCTGCAGCACCACATTGCTTGTTGCCGGAATCTTCTTCTTTTCGCGTTTCTTTTCAGCAACTTTCGATCCGTCGTCCTGTATTATTGGCGCTCCATGGGCCCCTTGCATTATCTGCCTGGATCGATTTTGGCCTAGCTAATGCGACTGACTGTGATCATAGGAACGTGACGTGACAGGCATTGGCTGATGCATCATGCATGTGATTGTCGTGCAGGAAACAAGATGAACAACGTTGAGGTCGTCTACACGCCCTGGTCGAATCTCAAGAAGGCCCCATCCATGGATGTCGGCCAAGTTGGTTTCCACGACCCTCGGATGGTAACTGCTAACTAACTAGTACGTCTCCGCCGCGATTACAGCGGTATAGACAACAGCTGTCTATAATGCATCTATAATGCACTGGACATGTACAGTGGTATAGACAATAGCTGTCTATAATGCATCTCTACATCATCTACAAACAGCACAAAAAATAACTCATACAATGGATCGTCTATATAGCTGTCTGTAATGATATCTCATTTAATTAACAGGTTGTCTATACAATGGTACTCCCTCCGTTGGAATTTAGAGGGCGTATTAGGTTTCGTTAAGATAAGGCTTTGATCAACAATTACTCTATTAGCATATAATTTTTATGACACAAATTTGATATTAGCAGATTTGTATTCAAAAGTACTTATATATAATTATGATTTTGTATTGCATAAATGATATATTAATGAAGTAATCGTTGGTCAAAGTTTTGTCCTAACGAAACCTAATACGCCCTCTAAATTCCAACGGAGGGAGTACACAACATGTGAAGCTGTCTATAAGACTGTCTATTAAATAGTAGACAGTAACTTTCTCTCTCCTTCTTCTCTTTCCTACACGTCACTTAAAATCCTACATGGTATCTCTAATAGACAGCTGATTGTGACCATTGTACATGCCCTAATGTTCATAAAAAGCTAGTGAAAACTGCTGTCGCTGCTCAGCTTAGCAGTCCTACTGGGATACGGACACGGGTCGATTTGATTCGGATTAGAGGTTTTTAATTCGGCAAAAAAATTCGGAATCAGATTCCCATGTCCGCAAAACTTAGACAGTGGTTTTGTTGCTAAGAGCATCTCCAGTACCGTGCGGAGTACAGTGGAGACCAACATGGGCGATGGTCACCCCTGCATTTCTAGATTCCTTAAGTGTAAATTATAAGGATCAAGGTTTTAAATTACAATTTTCGTGGTTTCACAGCAAGGTCTAAAAAAGCTACCGTAGTTATCGCGGAAGCTATTCTTCTTTGTGCTTTTAGTATTACAAATTTTTTAAAAAGTAAATATGTACTATATAATATAAGTCATCTCCAAACAAATCATAAAAATATAGTACTTTTAATATACTAACATTTTTATAATTAGAATATGTGTCAAGTCCGAAATCGACAAATATACTATTACATATCCAAAAGATAATAAATGATAACTATATTATAATATTTTTAACAATAATTACTTAATCACTGAGAAATATGAATGTTAGATTATTGAAAAAGAGCGAGATGAGGTCTTTGACTTGGATTTTTTATAGTTTCTGACTTATAAGAGATGCATTTGTGCCTTTCTGTAATATTCGATTTTAAGATGGGTCGCATATTTTGGGCTATGAGTACGTATGTAAGATAGTGAAACAATCGCAAACTACAAGCTACATTAAATATAGCAGAGCTATTACTAACTACAGCATTTGCTATTCTCTATAGGCCCTCCCATGATTTCAGCTCAAGCTCCGCTAGTGCCATGCTCCCGAGGTGGTGGGCATATACAAACATCACGAAATAAGGGCCAACGCTTAGATAAAGAGCTGTACAAACTCTTGTAGATATTCGTGGAACCATTTAAGAGCTCGTTACATTGGAGATATATACTCTAACGGGCCATAATATCGCGTCTAAAAAGGAAGACAAAACAAAAGAATGTGTAAGGGGGTAAAGGCGAGCTGGAAACACCCGAGTGCTGCACAGTGCGTCTCCAGACAAAACACTCACGTACCTGAATGTAGCAGTTTAGTTATGACCAAATTGCTGCCGAAGCTGTATTATTGCATTCACCCTTTGCATTATGGACCCGTGCCATGTTGGAAAAGCATTCTGGAAATGAACAGTAAGTAGATAGTGAGCCTTTTGGAATTTAATTAGATTATCTTGCACATGTAGTATTTAGCTGACAACGACCAATATTGAAGGCCTGTCTCGCGCATATCTGCTATCTACCGCAAATTCTAGCTACATCGAAACTAACAATCTGGTCCTCGCACGCTTTCCTGTGTCAGCTAGTCGATCTGCTATGTATTTTTGCAAAGAAAGAAAGAAAGAATATATATAAGGAAGAAAAAAAACACAGAATCATGTTATCTACTGTCTAATTTAACAGGTTCGTATCTTGACAGTCGAGAAGCGTGTCAGTGAGATCATCAGCAGGTTGAATAAGACCAGGGTAGAGCGCCGGCCAGACTTGAAAGGTACGTTCGTACAGACACACACACATGTACACGTGTCTTGCGTACTACTTGATACGATATACTACATCTTCTACACTGGTTTGCTCGGCTCGGGCTCCCTACGCTGCAAAATCTTCCTCTGATTGGCGCATCAGAATAGGCTATGGACTGCTCAGCGTCTACAACTCAGGGGATGGCCTAATTCCTACTTCTGTCAAATGTGTTGTCGAAGCCTGGAGACGGTCTCCCACCTATTCATTGATTGCCCCCAAGTTAAACATCTGTGGTCAGCAATTGCGCGATGGGTGCATCTACCTTCGCTCCTACCAGACCGTTGGGAGACGTCAGTGCATCTGGAGCAATGGAACCTCAACTGTTTAGAATGCCACACTAGCCTTCAGAAAGGGATCAAAAGCTTGATTATTCTGGCTTGCTGGGAATGGTGGAAAGAGCGAAATAACAGAATTTTTCAATGGAAGTGGGCGACTGACGAACAGATTCTCCAATCAATCAAAGATGAAGCAGCAACTTGGATAGTCTTAGGAGCAACGCATCTACAAAGCCTTCTAAACCAGCAGCTTTAATTTTGGTTCTTTTCTTCCTTTTGGTGCCTCTTTTGGCTTTTGGTGCAGTCTCCTGCACTTTGTAAAGTTTAACCCTTAACTCTTTTCTTTCTGCTAATATATTCTGTCCTTGCTGCCTTTAAAAAAAAAAAGATTTTTCTACTGGTAATTTATCTTCGCTACTCCGTTGTGTACAGACGAGAAAGACGCTTCAAACGCAGCGGAGAAGGCCGAGAGGAAGACGCAGTTGAAAGAGAAGGTACGTACGCGATCATGCATGCATCCATGATCTTCTCGAGCTTGTCATCTTTGCATGTAAGAAGTATATACCAGTAGTTCCTAGCAACGCATCTGCTAAGGGTGTGTTTGGTTGCCTGCACGGTGCCTGAATCGCATGAGTGGATGCAACTGTATCTATTAGACGCATGTTTGGTTTCCTGTTCATCCTGGCTAGGTGGATGCAATTGCACCCACTTATACAGGATGGAGAAAACACAGAAATTAGACTTCTCTCTAATGCAGGCCCATGAGATGCACAAACAAGCAACCAAACAACTTAACTTGCATCCACTCAGTCAGGCCAAGGTTAGCCTGGATGGCTCATACGAAACAAGCTAGGATGGTGCAGGTAACCAAACACCCTTAACGAGTATGCATGGCGTGTGTGCAGAAGCGTAGGGAAGAGATGGAGAGGCTGGAGAAGGAGAGGCGGGCGGAGATAAGGAGCTACAAGGGCCTGATGGTCGCCGAGAAGATGACGTCCAACCGCCAGATCGCATCCGCCGGCAAGTCCATGCAGGAAATGGAGGACGAGTTCGTCTGATACGTACTCCTAAACAAGAGATATGATAAACATCATCTGGATGCTTTTATTGTTGAAATCACCCAAATCTAGATCATCGGATCATTATTGAGATTCGAAAGTATCGATTACATGCGATCATATGATTTGATCTAATGGTCCGGTGATATCTGGATAAGGTATCCAGATGGTCCAAAATGTGTGTAGGTATTATTTATGTATATCGATGCATGCATGCGTGCGAGATCTCGATGAGGTAACCGATGATCCACCGGTCGTTCGATCCATTCCCGATGGAACTTATGTACAATACATATATATATGGTCCTCGGACATAGATGAGATGCGGAAGAATGAAACAACCCAAAAGTTCAAAACCTAGTTTAAAATTTGAATTGAAGTTCTTAGGATTTTATTGAATTTGGAAGTTCGATTTTTTTTTTGCTTGGGCCGAATTCCTTTGCTTCTTGGGCCTCTTGGCCTGCCTCTGCCCGGCCTGTCTCCCGGCCCAACCCAGCTCGCCCGTCCCCGCAGCCTCCGGCCGGCCCCGTCGCCCATTCGCCGCGCCATGCCGTTGTCCGTCGCCGCCGCTTGCACGTCGCCGCTGTCCCAACGCCGCCGCTCAGGCGCGACGTCGCGCCCATGCCGACGCGCCGTCGCCGTGCCCGCCGCCCGCCGCCGCGCCAGCCGCCCTCTTGCCCTCGGTCAACTATAAAGCCGGCCCCGAGCTCCCTCTCGAACTCGCCCTCCTCTCGCCCGTAGTGGTGAGCCCCTCTCCTCTCCTCGCCCTCCCGTCTCGGCCCCGGCCGCGCGTCGCCAGCGCCGCTTCTCGCCCTCGCCCGCCCGCAACCCTAACCCTAGCACCCCTCGCCCCACCCGTCGCCCGGCTGGGCTAGCCACACGGCCCAGCTCGGCCTCGCCCGCACCAGGCCGCTTGGCCAAAGTGGGCCACGGCACATTTCCCCGCGAGAGCCAGCCCAACACTGTGCAAACAATGTTTTTCAATTTTCGGATTTAATAATTCAATTATTAATTCTAAAAATTCGTTTTAAACTCCGGAAAAATCCCGAAAAAATCCCGAAGACCCAGAAACCCCACAAATACACTTTCCGAACCATTTCGACCCACTGAGTCCAAAAATGACCTCTGCTCTGCAATCCAAAACCCCAAAAATCCCTGAAATACCCAGATTACCCTCCGTCCTTCTTTGATATTATAGTCCATATTGTCAAAGAGATTGAAATTTTCAGACCCGTGTTCCTGCATAGTATGTTCCCATTCAAGAGGTACATAGGTGTCCTAAAGAAGTATGTTCGCAACCGGTCTCGTCCAAAAGGCTGCATTGCACAGGGTGTTGACACAGAGGAGATGATTGAATTTTGTGTCGATTACATTGATGATCTGAATCCGATTGGTGTCCCTATATCATGCCATGAGGGGAGGCTACGGGGAAAAGGGACTCTTAGGGAGAAAAGAATTCTTCAGCGACGATCTACTTTCATTTAAACAAGCATATTTCACAGTTTTGAAACAAGCAACTGTAGTGGCTCCATATATCCATGATCATGAGATGATTCTACGCGACCAATACCTAGAGAAGTCAGAAAAGTGGATTGCACTAGAGCAAATGTATCGTTTCGGTGGTTGGTTACAAAATCAGCTGATAGGCAACCAGACAGACAATGAACAGTTGAAACTCTTGGCTCGGGGACCATCCACTACAATCACATCATTCCATAGGTATGAGATAAATGGGTACACATTTTACACGACTGCCCAAAATAGCAAGAGCACCAACCAAAACAGCGACATTCGTATAGATGCCTTGGACAAAAATAAAAAGATAGACACCTACTATGGTTACATAAAGGAGATCTGGGAGCTCGAGTATGGACCTTTAAAAGTCCCTCTGTTTCAGTGCCAATGGGTTAAACTGACAGCTGTTGAGATCGACGAGTACGGTATGACAACCGTGGACCTCAAGCAAGTGGCCTATAGGGACGAACCGTCCGTGCTCGCCAATGATGTGGCACAGGTATTCTATGTGATGGACACGAACTGCAAACTGAAAAAGCTAAAGGACATGTATCCTAAAAGCAAGAATTGGAAGGTGGAGACTATCAGCAGCGAACAGCCAAGGCGCCACGTGGTTCTTCCAGGTAAAAGAAGGATTGTCGGAGTTGAGGGTGTCACAGATGAAGAAGAGTACAATCAGTTTGACGAGCTACCTCCTTTTATGGTGGACATAGACATAAGTGTCTTGAATGATATAGAAGAATCTCCATATGTACGACACGATCATAACGAAGGATCACTTGTCAAAACAAAGTATGTTAGCAAATAAGTCCAACCGTGTTGTATGAACCCGTGTATGAATTATGAAATGTGTAAGTATATGTGAAATTTGAAATGTGTAAGTGTATGTGAAATTTGAAATGTGTAAATATATGTAAATGTGAAATGTGTAAATTTGAAATGTGTAAGTATATGTGAAATGTGGCTCATGTAAATTTGAACTCCGAGATATATATGTATATGTGAAATGTGTAAGTATGTTGATAGTATACTCGTCGTTGCCGCCCGTCTTCCACTATCCACTCTTTGTCTCTCGCGATCCCTCTTTATCTCTCGCGATCCTTCTCTGTCTCCCCTCTCGATCCCTCTTTGTCTCTCTCGATCCCTCTCTGTCTCCCCTCTCAATTTAGGCCTTGGATGTCAACGAGAGCACCAGTTATCAGGCCTTGGTTATGAATCTCTCTCTCTCTCTCTCTTGTGAACAAGTGTGTCAACGGATGGTAGAGACATATCAAGTAATAAGGTAAAGGTAAAATTGTAATAAAAAATTAAACTAAAATAATTTTGGTTTGTAATAACTAAAGTCAAAAATGAAAGTGGAGGTATAATATATTGTTAAAATATTATAAAATAATACTTAGTTTTACTTGATATAAAAATTTAACTACAAACAAAGTAAAATCTGCAAAAAGAAGTAAAAGAATTATTAAGAATTAAACACTCATCCAATAAATCTGAAATTTTTATTCGAGGTATAGGCCATGTTTGGTTCATATACTAAGTTTACCATATTTTGCCATAGTTTTTTTGCCAAACTTGCCTAAAGTTAGGTCATCAAAATTGAAGCCACACTTTGGCTAGAAAAAAGAAGTTTGCCACACTTTTTTGAGCCAATGACATGTGAGACCTAAATGGCAAGAAAGAATCTTGCCACAAGTGTGTCTATGAACCAAACATATGCCTAGGTTGGTTAAACTTGCCTAACTCAATGTGTGGCAAATTGTGGCAATGCTTGGCTATGAACCAAACAGGCCCATAGTATATTTTATAAAACTCATTATAAATTTATGAGAAATTTATAAATAAATTTATGTCCTCAAATTAATTAATTACAGTAATGGATATTTTTAAAAAAATCCCACTTGTCATAATTTTAAAAATACTATACTTGATATTTTTACCACAAAATTTTACATAGGTGAGAAACATTTACCAGGAAATTAAATTAAAAGTTTCAAAAATTGTTGAGCTCATTTGGCCCGACAGTTAATTAGTTGTTCACAGTTAATCCCGTTTTCCCTCTGTTCTCTCACTGACTGTTTGAAGCCATTTTGGCGGGTCATTTTGGCGACGGGAGTTAGCACCAGCTGAAGCCACCAACCGGTACTGATAGTAGCTATTAGTACCAAATATTATCAAAACTTTTCTTTCTCATCACCTGATATAGAAAATCCATTTAATCTTATCATATGATTTTTCAAAATTCACTTTGAAAAGTATACCAAATTGTTTCTTTTTATGCAGGGTGTCCAAGACTTCATGAAGCATGACCCCTTCCATAATGTATCTATTTTTTTATATAAAAGTTGTCTGAGTCAAAGAAATTATTTGATCAGACACACATATCATCCTATTCATAACATTTTTATCGAAATCCTGAAACTAACATTCAAGAGACAAATTGGCCTAAACTTTTCAATTTGTTTAGCATAACTACTCTTAGGCAACAAGGTGATCACACCATAATTTAGCCTTGCAATATCTAACTGCCGTTGTGAAAATCATTCGAAGGGTTCTTAGACTATCTCCAACGGAATCCCGTCCCGATCGTGTTCCCTTCGCGATGGGAAAAGAGGGCGGAAAGGAGCGAGGGCGACGCTCCAGCGGCATCTCCTCGCGGGTGCTGCTCGGACGGGATAAGAGAGAGAATCACGATCGATGGAGATTCTCTCTCCTTTCAAGTCCGCTCGACGAGCTGGTGGTGGAGGCTGCGCGTGCTGGGGCGGAAGGGAGGACAGGGCGGCACCGAACCAGGCGCGACCAGCAGTACGCGACGTCGAGGGCCGGCGGAAGGCGAAGCAGGCAGCGACAGTGGGTGCTGAAGAGGGAGGAGCTGGGCGTCTTCACCGGCGTGCACGGAGGCGACAACCGCGTGGACTGGAGGTAAAATTTCCCCCAAATGCTCCCCCAAATTTCCCCCCAATTTCTGTCTGAATTTGTTGATGATTGTCCGATGGCCACCGTATTTTAGAGTGGATGCTGTAGATTTGCTGGTTTAGGGTTTACCCTAATTTTTCCCAATTTTCTTTCCGATTTGTTGTCGATTTGCTACGTTAGGGAATGATCTGTGCTCCGATCTGTGCATCGCGATCCATGTATGGTCCGATCTCTGAACGATTTCCATAGTCCTCTCCTTTAAATGCTAGCTATCTATGTGTGCTTTTGTACATGCTAGATCTGTGCTTTTCTAGATGCTATCTATCTGGAGATATATGGAATTTCCAAAGAAGAAGGGAAATTGCTGGAGATAGCATGAACGATTGATGAGTAGAGCGATCTGGATGCTAACATGGTTTATGTATTGATTATGAACTCGATATCAACTTTGTCCATATATGCTAACTTTCCAGATGTTACCTCCTGTTCTCTGAACTTTGAAGATATATGTATTGATTATCAACTTGGTAGTTGACAGAAATGTGTGAACTGCACATGTTGTTCTGAATCCAGTAGATTGATTTGTGAACTATGACGATATGGCTGAAATAATGACAGTTTACCTTTCTCCTGTAATGATTAGTAGAGAGATATATGGATGAATGTAGTTAACAACTTGGTAGCTCCTTTATTGATTAATCTGTGATCTTGCTAGTTCCTTCATTCATTAATCTGTGAACTTGCTTGCTTCTGCTCTGTGGAGGTGTCCTCCGTGCAATTCTGTAGGCATTTACGCAATTTCTTGTTACGAGTCCGAAAATGGCAATTAGCAAAGGAGTTGGTTGCCATGCATCCAGATGCTAACTTGGTATTCTAGGTTTTCATGAGATCATGATGCTGACTTGGTATTGTAGGTTATGAGTTTGGAATTGGTAACTTGGTATTCCAGGTTTTCCTGAGATCATGATGCTAACGTGGTAGTCTAGGTTATGAGTCTGAAATTGGTAACTTGGTATTCTAGGTTATGAGTCTGTAATATGCTAGGAGTTGGCATTCTAGGTTATCCTGAGATCATGATTCGAACTTCAATTATGAAGCAACTACTTAGTGAATCTATCTCTGTGTTGCTCCACTCATATAGCTACTCACTTAAGTTCCCTTGAATGATTCCTTATGTTAAGATTCAGACAACCATAGGAACAACACAGAGATATGGTAACAGAGGATGTCTAGAGGATTCCTTTAAGGCCATATCCGTATTTCTGATTCAGACATCCATAGGAACAACTGGGAAATAAAGGGAACTTGAATGATGAGCAACAACTTAAGGAATCCTACCTTCTATGCTGCTGCTGCTGCTGCTGAGAGATAGTTTTGCTCACATTTCGTTAACACAGTCCGGGAAACAAAAATGCATATTGGATACCTCAGGACCATGTGTTACAGCAGTAGGAGGAAGGACATCCAAATGAGGCCTTAATTAGTTCCAGCAATTATGTGGCTTGTCTTCTCTACTCATATAGCTACTCATTCAAGTTCCCTTTAAGTTGTCGCTTGATGTCGTCTTCCTTAAGTTGCTCTACTCATATAGCTACCAAGTAATTGCAAAGACATGTACTGCTGGGTATGTAGTATGTAATAGAATTAGTTAAGCTTGGTAAACATAGATACTTGACGAACCATGTCTAATTATTTGTGTAGATGGATCAACAAATGCTCCTAGCATATTTGCGAAGTATGAAAGAAAATGTTGAGGTGCAGGTGGAAGCTCTTAGGAAGATAGTAAATGATAATTTCAGCCCGGCACAGTGTTGCCATTCTATCGACCTCAACTATGCCCTCCTCCTTGTGGATGCCATCGCTTCTACCTTGGACGAATTGAGCTTGAAAGCTGCAGATGTTGTGGCAGCAACAGAGGATGGAGGCCATCATGGTGGTGATGATCCTTCAAATGACGTCGGCCGTGATGACGTTGTACTTGCTGACTATGAGGAACCACCGGTGACTTATCAGACCGGGTGTGATGGGGCTAGCTCGGACGGATCCGACTCGGATGGATGGGAGTCCGACCGCTCGTGCCATCTGAACCGCTAATATGTGTCATAGATGTTATCTATGGTGGGGTGTGGGTAGAACTATGCTGGAATGTGACAACTTGCCATGCCTACTGTTTTGTGTTCTGTGTATGAATATCTACTGTTATGGTGGAATGTGTCAACTTGCAATGTCTAATTATTTGTGTGGTGTGTACTAATATATGTTGTGACAACTTGGCATGTCTAATTATTTGTGTGGTGTGTACTACTATATTATGTTATGGTGGAATGTGACAACTTGCCATATGTGACAACTATCTATTGTTAAGTTTGTGTACTTAACTTTTTTGTCATGGAATTTGTAAACAGGGATATCATAGATCCATTTCTAGAGAGTATGCTCAATGAGGGCGTTGATAACATAAACTGCATTGACCTTGGAGGCGAGCAAAGCCAAGCAGTGCCGGTTTCATCATTCACACCGGGGTGGTCTGACTCCCATGTGGCAAACAGTAGTTCAGCAAAGGGTAAGAAGAAGAAGGGTGCGCCGAAGACTTTGAGGAAAACATGGAAGGCAGGGGAGGAAGAGTTGCTAATGTCGGCATGGTTGAATGTGAGCCAAGACTCTATCGTTGGCACTGATCAGTCAACCGAGACCTACTGAGGCAACATTGTGAAATACTGTGAGGAAAATGCCACTGCGAACTGGACTCCGAGGTATGAGAAGGCTTTAATCAATCATTGGCAAACCATTAGTGCATATTCGAGCAAATTTGAAGCTTACATGGCGAAGGTCGAAGAGATTCACCCTAGCGGCACTATGCTCGAAAAGAGGGTAAATGAGATAATTCAATTGCCATTTCATATATCTAATTTTGGTCAACTTTTGTCGTGTCCACTTATGCATTTCCTTATTTTCCCATTGCAAGATTGCCATGGCGATGAAGATGTTCAAGGATATCAAGGGAAGATCATTTGGTTTTCTCCACCTTTGGTCCACTCTCAGTCAGCACCCGAAGTGGTGCGCCCATATAGATGCAAAGCGACAGAAGACCGACTATGCGTCGTCGGCACGGTCTAGTGCCGTCGGAGGGTCCATTTCAGGTGTTCCGGACAATGTGATGTCCGCTGGCTCTGGTGAGTTCCCTAGGCTAATTGGTCATGATGCCGCATGGAAGGGTCGGACACGGCGTGCCGGCAGTAGATCTTCAGGCAGCATGGTCGGTGGCACGTACAAAGATGAGTTAACAGAGCTGAACAAGCACAAGGCAGAATTGGTAGAATTGTGGCGTGAGGAGGTCTCCATCATGAGGCGCAATGAGGAACATCTGCGTGTGGAGGTCTCCATCAAGAGGCACGCCGAGGAGGACAAGATCATGGTGATGGATATCAGTACCATGGACGAGGCTTCTCGTGACTGCTTCTCGCGTCGCAAGGCGGAGATTATTGCCAGGAGGTACGGGTCATGATAGTTGCATAACAATTGGCAAGGTGTATATTTTCCTAGCTACATGTATGTTTTCCTAGCTACGTGTATGTTTTCGTTCCTATGTGTGCCACGCTATATGTTTACTATCCAATGTGTGCCACGCTGTATGTTTTCCTACTTATGTGTGCCACGCTGTATGTTTTCCCACCTATGTGTTGCTTAAAAAATATTCGATGCTAGTAGAAATGGATGACTTGTTTGCCCAATCGAACTTATACATAACATTGCAACGACAACTTATAGCTTCACAAGTACAACATAAAGATAATGTAAACTAGCCCCCTCCATGAATGGACCAAAGGTGCTCAACAAGGTCCTCCATAAGCATGCGATGTTTATTTCTATCACGGATCTCTTGTGTTGCCTCGATGAAATGAAGGACAGACCTGCGCGGCGGACGTGAGATTGGGATGGGGTCATCCATGAAGTCGTATATTAATTCCTGGGTGGGACCTTCCCTTTCATCCTCAATTATCATGTTATGCATGATGATACACGCAGTCATCGTGTCGTGTAAGGTGGATTGGTCCCATGATCTTGCGGGCCCACTAACAATAGCAAAGCGAGATTGCAGTACACCGAAAGCTCGCTCCATGTCCTTCCGTACTGCAGCTTGCACACTGCCAAAATGAACACGCTTGTTCCCTCGAGCCGCCTGAATTGGTTTCACAAATGTAGTCCACTCGGGGTAAATGCCGTCCGCCAGATAATACCCCATTGTATACGTGTTGCTGTTGATGGTGAAGTTCACTGGGGGGCTAGTACCATCAGTTAACCTGGAAAGCACGTTAGATCTATGGAGCACATTAATGTCGTTAAGGCTACCTAGTATGTCGAAGAAGGCGTACCAGATCCAAAGATCGTATGAGGCGACAGCCTCCAAAACTAATGTGGGCTTGCGAGTATGCCCTGCAAATTGACCCTGCCATGCCTTCGGGCAATTCTTCCAATTCCAATGCATGCAGTCAATGTTTCCTAGCATCCCAAGAAATCCTCGGGCCGCCCCAACTGCAAGCAGACGGTCCGTGTCAGCCTGCGTAGGGGTTCGGAGGTACTCATCCTTGAATACCTCGACTACGGCCCGAACAAATTTCTTTAGGGCTTCAATGGCAGTGCTACCGCCAATACGAACATACTCGTCAATGGCATCGCCAGAGATACCGTATGCAAGTTGACGAATAGTGGCGGTCATCTTCTAAAGTGAAGACAAACCCAGCCTTCCGGCAGCATCTCTCCTCTGCTCGAACCAATCATCATGGCCCTCGACAGCACTGGCAATCCTAACGAAGAGGTTCCTACTCATCCGGAACCTGGAATGGCATAGCACATATCAGTGTAATAGCGGGTGTCATAGTCCAAAAGTACCTCTCTCACGTACCTACGCCTGAAGAATGCGTGGCCGTACACCGGCGTGTTGGAGAAGTAGTCATTGTATAGCCTAGCGGCACCCTCGAGGTGTCCTCGGTGCACCACCGCCCGGTCCCGAACTGAGCCCACCCACTGTGGGATGCTCTCTTCTGCTGCTACTTCCTCCTCCTCAATGGCAATGCGCGCAAGCAGATCTTCCTCTTCATTCTCCAGCAACAGAGCTTGATGAGCCCGACGAGAAAAGCTCAGAGCACCGCGAAACCAACTCATGGTTCTTGCTATGACACATCTGTCATGATTTTTGACACTACACTCAACCTCCTTTAAATAGCCAGTGTTGTGTTGATGCTTCCCCTGCACATGCTACTTTCTTCTCCGGTAAGCAACCTCTTCCAATAGTATTACTTCCTTCTCCGGTAAGCTACCCCATACAGTTATCCCTTCCTTCTTCGGTAAGCAACACATATAAATTTATCACTTGCTATAACGGTAAGTAACACACGTAAGTCATTTTATTCCGTCGTACAAACTACAAATTGATGTACAACCTTTGGCGGTTATAATATATTGTTATAATATAGATGAAGGGATGGGAAGGGAATAGAGAATGGATGCTGTTGGAGATGCAGTCTGGGAAGGGAATGGAATCTGGGAAGGGATTCCTTTCAGGGGATGAGAAGGGAATGGTGTGTTGGGAAACTGCTAGAGATAGCCTTAAGATCAAATTTGATTAGGTTCTAAGGTTCCAAAAACTTTGGAAAAACTCCACAGGAAATCCATCAGGTCTTGGAGCTTTATTATGTTCCATTTCAAACACAGCTTTCTTAAGTTCTTGCATGGTAAATCCTTCTGTCAATTCTCTAGCACCTTGTTAATTTATTCTCTTAATGTCATCCAGATCCATAGCAATGTCAGTGTTATCTGGATGCCTCTCGCTGATTAACTTGTTCGACAACAACGCGTTGGAGTGACAATACAGCAAACAGAGGAAAACCGAAACCCGAAAGAAAAGCCAGAGGGAAATGGAAGGCCATAGGCCCATCCATACCTCTCCTAGCGACACAGAGAAGACCCTGGGACAACCATGGTTCATCTCCATGGGCATCGGACTGGAACACGACCATTCGTTAGCTTGAAGGCCAGAGGCAGTTCTGATCAAACGCTGTTAACCGAGATCGCACGTACGCTTTGAGGGGCGGGGCGGGCAGTTCTGATCAAACGCTGACCGGTGCCGCCGTCCACTGGTAGATCGGTGGATGCGAGAACCCTACTCCAAACGCAACGCGACATCGCGGCCTGTCACGGGCGGAGCTGCGTACGCACGCCATGCTGCTTCTTGAAGCCATAAGTGCTCCCGCACGCAGCGTACCATAGAAATTTCAGCAGTCGCTCACATGAAGAGTGGCAGGAGCCACTGACCATAGTCAGTAAAGTCTTGAGGGCATGGTTTTTCTAGCATCCTGTACCAAGTTTTTTTACGAATCCATGGCTCGCGAACGCATTTTCAGATGTAGACCATTTTCGCACCACGGAAGACACGGCGCCCGGAGGAAGTGAAAGCTAAATCTGCATAAATCTGCCGTGCTCCTGGTCTCCACTCTCCACTCTCCAGCGACTTTTCATGGTCGGAGATCGAAGTATTCTTACAGTTACATTTAAAGGGGGTTAAATCTGCATAAACGATTCGATACATGGCAAAAAAAAAAAAGCGATGATTTCTAAAATCTCGGAAAAATTGCTCAAATAAACAACAGTTGAATTGAAATTTAAAAAATGACCTGCAGTGAAACGAAATGCGTTGAATAGCCGGAGTTTCCGCCAGATGAACTGGCTTCCGCCAGATGAGATGGCTGAAATGGCGTTTCCGCCGGACGAGTCGGCTTCCGCCGTCTTGGTGGCGGAAAGGAGTGGTAACCGGCCATGCTCTGCGGCGGAAGCCGCATGGGGTGGCGGTAAGGAGGGCTTCGGCCATGCGCCGTGGCGGAAGCCGCATGGGGTGGCGGGACCCACTTTGGCACATGCGCGGGAAAGCAGAGCGAGCCCGTGAGTCTCGGCGTCGGCAGGAAAGCAAAGCGCCGAGTGCATGCACATGGAGTGCACCGGAAGTAGTTTGTCCATTTGTTATTTGATTAATTAATGACTAGCCTAACTATCAATTAGTAAGAAATGACCCGCTTAACGTAATATAATCACACGAAAAAATAATCACCGCTTCGTCTATATAAGAAGTTGTGCTCCAGGCAACGCCCTTGCTCTCTCGTCATTCACATTCCGCTTTGTCAGGTACGCTGAGGTGCTCTCTCTCAGTTTATTGTATGTATCATCTATTTACATTTGCTAATTATTATATTATTTTATGTAAATAAACTGTTAGGTGCAACGATCTGGATCTCACAGCGCTGTTGTTCTTACTCCGCTCTCTGAGGTGCTCTCTTGTTATGATTTATATCATCTATTTACATTTGACATATACGAGAATTTACATGTAAAGTTAATCAGGATTTAGTAATATAAGCGCGTTTTGTGAATAAGTTTTTAAATGATTTAACGCCTATTAATGCATGCAGAGTACGGTTATTGTTTAGAACATGCATATTTGCTAATTAGGACATAATTTTAAGTAAATAAAATGGAAGGTGATTATGAGGTGTAGTGGAAGGCATTTTAGCATAGTTATTAATCCAGTAGTAATACGTACCATCGTTATATTTGATGCATGTGAGCTAGGTTTTTATTGAGCTTCATAGTACTGCATGCATTACTTTCAGTGGTTGGTGCATACATAAATTAATATTTTAACGTAAATAAATTGCAAGGTGCTTAATTTGGTGTACGAGACAAGGACTTATTGTAGGAGCGTCTATCTGTTCGGTGTTGTGAAGGTAATTTAATCTCTGTGTTGTACACCCTGTTATTATTTAATGTAATTAAAAAATCATGTTAGTTTGATAATGATTATATAAATTTTTGTACATAAGTTGGATGGTGCGCATTGTAGTGGAAGTCAAGAATTATTGTAGCAACGCTGAAATGTGTAGAAATAATTTTAATTGTTATATTTGATGCTATTAAATTTATTTGGTTCTTTACTGAAAATGGTTATTGTTTGATGTACCATAACCATAGCAATTAGTGATAAAATGGTAGGGTAGACGATAAGCATAGTTGTTTGTTTGATGATAAGAGAAGGTGGTTGAGTGATACGTAGTATTACATGCTATTATTTTACGTTTCGTGTTTATTGTAATGTAAAAAATTTGACGTAATTAATTTGTACGGTGTTTACGAGGTGTAGTGTAAAAGGAAAAAAAATAGGAGTGATGTCGACCTGCTACACAGGTCCTGTATACGATGTTTTCATATTCGTGCTGTGTTGTAACATCCTCAAATTAATAAAAAGCTTATAATCGAATATTAAAAATATGAAATCATTTGGTTGCTGTATTTTATGATTTTGCATGCATTTATTGAATTGTTGGACGATGAAAATGATTGTTGGAATAAATAAAAGCAAGGGAAAAGAGAAAATAAGAAATGGTAAAACTGTAAAATAAAAATAATTACCTTAGTAAATTATTCCCTTGCTTTTATTTTCTAAGGTAATTATTTTAACTATAAGTAGGTCTTACCATTATACTCAGTCAGAAATTTTTTTAAAAATTAAGAAGTAGTTTAGCTATTTTTTTCACTTAATCATTGCAGTTTTCAAATTCTGCAAAAAGTAGTAAAAGAATTGTAAGAAAATAAATAATGTGATTCTTGTGCTACAATTTTTATGGTAAAACTATAATGTATATTCACACTTCCAGTAAAACTTTAAAAAATTAATATGTCCATCTAAACCCTAACAAAAATCAAAAACCGAAAAAATTGTATTGTGCAGCAGGTAATGTTAGAATTGTTATAAAATAACAGTAAATAAGTTTAGGCTAAAATTTTTATTCTAGAACTATCTGGTAGATTCACACTTGCAGTAAAAACTTGAAAAATTAATATGTCCATCTAGACCCTTGCAAAAATCAAAAACCGAAATAATTAAATTGTGCAACAGGTAATGTTAGAATTGTTATAAAAAAACCGTAAATAATTTAAGGCTAAAATTTTTATGGTGAAACTACCATGTAGATTCACACTTCCAGTAAAAATTTCAAAAATTAATATGTCCATAGACCCTTAAAAAAATCAAAAACCGAAATAATTGAACTGTGCAGCACGAAATGTTAGAGTTGTTATAGAATAACCGTAAATAATTGAAGGCTAAAATTTTTATGGTAAAACTATCATGTAGTTTCACACTTCCAGTAAAAATTGAAAAAATTAATATGTCCATCTAGATTTGTACTTGTGTAGCGAGTAATGTTAGAATAGTCCTAAAATAACCGTAAATAATTTTGGAAATAAACATGCATATTTGCTAATTAGGACATAATTTTATGTAAATGAAATGGAAGGTGATTATGAGCTGTAGTGATAATAAATTTAATGCCTATTAATGCAAGAATTGTTGTAGTAGGGGTGTTGATAAGAAATTATTTTTGCATAGTTATTAATCCAGTAGTAATACGTACCATCGTTATATTTGATGCGTGTGAGCTAGGTTTTTATTGAACTTCATAGTATTTCATGCATTACTTTCAGTGGTTGGTGCATACATAAATTAATATTTTAATGTAAATAAATTGCAAGGTGCTTTGGTGGACGAGACAAGGACAAATTGTAGGAGCGTCTATCTGTTGGTCTTTGTGAAGGTAATTTTGTGTTGTACACCTGTTATTATTTCATGTAATTAAAAATCATGTTTATTTGGTAATGATAATATAAATTTTTGTACATAAGTTGGATGGTGCGCATTGTAGTGGAAATCAAGAATTATTGTAGCAACGGTTTAATGTGTAGAAATAATTTTAATTATTATATTTGATGCTATTAAATTTAGTTGCTTGTTTACTGGAAGGTGGTTGAGTGGTACGTAGTATTACATGCTATTAGTTTACGTTTCGTGTCTATTGAAATGAAAAAAAAAATTGGACTTCATTAATTTGTACGGTGTTTACGAGGTGTAGTGTAAAAGGGAAATATTTGATTACGAGGGAGAGAACTGTAGACCTCAAAATTTTTACTGTAAGTAGGTCTTACCATTATCCTCAGTTAGTAAAATTTGTAAAGATTAATAAGTAGTTTAGCTTTTTTTCCACTTAATCATTGCAGTTTTAAAATTCTGCAAAAGGTAGTAAAAGAATTGTAAGAAAATAAATACTATGATTCTTGTCCTGAAATTTTTATGGTACCACTATCATGTAGACTCACACTTCCAGTAAAAATTCCAAAATTTAATATGTCCATCTAAAACCTTACGCAAATAAAAAACCGAATAAATTTTACTGTGAAATAATGTTAGAATTGTTATAAAATAACCGTAAACAATTTTGACCTAAAATTTGTACTGACGGAGGGAAACTTATCCATTAGCTTAGTATAAAAGTTTGTAAAATTCTGGAGTTGAAATGACCCACGAACCTGGAGTGGGAAAAATGGTTTGTGTGATGAACATTAGTACATCAGTAAATGATCAAGTTTAATAATTGTATTTTTATGTGAAATAATGGCTTACATAATAATACACTTTTGTTATGCATGCTACCATGTATTACTAAATGACGCAATTTAATGACGCATGGACAGATTTCGATGGCTACAACACTGCATATTTACTACGGAGATGCTCCCACAGTAGTGCGCGGACCTTTTGTTAGCATGCAGAGCTGTATACACACGCATGCCACAATAGATCTTCCTATTGGACCTAAAGACCTGATAGGGATAGTAGCTCAAAAAATAGGTATTGACCGGAGAAGATATAAGCTGCGCCTACAAGCGGTTCGGCCCCGTTTGGTGCCGAACAGCGCACAAGTAGTGTGCAACCTATGGGAGCTTCGAAACAGAAGTTCCTGGGACCTTTACGTTGCAAAGGCCGTGGATGAATCTTTTCAGATTGGTGTGTACGCTGAGATGGTACCACGTCAATCAAGCGAAGAGGAAGGCACAGGGGCAACCTCGTCGGTGCTGTAGAGAGGCGACATTGGTATTGCCGGTAACACGTTAGAGGTGGGAGGGTCATCTGGGGTCATACTACAGTAGAGGAGCGTGGGGGGGGAGAGCACGGTGTTACTGTGGTTGCAGAGGAGGTCGATGTGGAGGTCATGGATGATGAAGGCCTTGACGCCACGGGTGAAGGCACAAAGGATGGTGAGGATGATGTGGGGTCTGCTGTCGCGTATTTCCGCCAATTAGATGCGGATCAGTGCGTAATTGCTGATTACTCACATATTTCCGGTGTCCCCAGGCCGACATACGGCTAGAACAGTCTTCCCCACTAAAAGGGAGCTGGTGCACTTCATTAGCAGCTACGCCATCATGACCCGGCGTCAGCACTATGTAAAAAAGTCAGGGCCGGATGTCTATGTGGTTAAATGCGCTAAGATCGGACAATGCCCGTACCGTGTACGGGCGCACCGACCAAAGAATGAGAGCCAGTTTATCATTTCACGCTACACTCGGCACACCTGTTGCGCCGAGGTGGTGATGACCATTAACAATTCCATGGATGCCAAATTCATCGCCAAGGAAATCCTTGGAGTCGTCGAAGCTGACATCAAACTAGCACCAAAGTCCATAATTGCCCAGATGCAGAGCAAATACGGGATGGTAATCCCGTACCATCTGGCGTGGCGAGCAAAACAGAAGGCCCTAACGATGTTATTCGGGTCATTCAAAGAGTCCTACAACTGGGCTCCTCGCCTTCTGCGCCAGATAGCACAGACCAACCCAGGCACAGAATGGGGCATTGACCAACACCTGTCTTTGCTAGAGAATGGATCATTCTTTGAAGGTCACCAATTCCTTACGAGGCTTTCTTTGGGCATTTGCACAAGGTATCAAGCATTTAGGCATTGCCGCCTGTGGTATGTGTGGATGGCACGTTCCTAAGCCGAAGTACCAGGACTCTTCTCACCGCCCTAGCTGCTGACGGAAACAATCAAATAGTCCCAATTGCCTTTGCGATTGTAGAGAGCGAGAACAACGATAGTTGGCTTTGGTTCATGCGGTTCGTGAAGACCAAGGTGGTCAGGAATAGGCTCGGGGTGTCGCGTCGTCTCGGCCTTAATCTTTGAGGCTATTGCATGCTCGAGGTTATGAAGGGGAGGGACCCTTCGTGTGCCTGGCCTCGATGTGGAATGCCGGTGGTGCATGCGACACCTAGGTGCAAACTTGTACACCGCATACAAGAATCGCAGCATGGTGAAGCAGTTCAAGATTATGTGCATGCAGAACCAAGTGCGTAAGTTCGAAGCAATATTTGCACAGTTGAACGAACGCACGAGGAAGTTGGTGGCAGATCAGGAGCAACAAACCTCCCAGATTGTTGGTGGTCAAGGAGTTTCTGTACGGCGTAATACTACGTTCGCGCAGTGGATCGCCGGCAAACCAGCGGAGAGATGGGCACTGGCACACGACACGCACGGCGCACGGTAAGAAGTAATATTCTATTATATACCCGAATATGTCCCGTTCTCTAATTGAAGTGTGACTGCATTTTCAGTTACATGGTGATGACCACGAACATCGCTGAGTCGTACAACAACGTTCTGAGAGGGGTCCGTGGGCTGCCGATATGCTCAATAATTGAGCTCACTTTTTATCGGACCATGGAGTACTTCCGAGACCGTGGCCGTGCAGCAGAACAATCGGAGTCCACATTTGCACCGCGTGTCGAAGCTCTTCTAGAGAAGCGCCGCTTGAAGGCACAATTTCACTTGGCGCAGTTGTTCGATCCCGTGCGGAACGAATTCAAGATTTCATGTAGAAGGAAATATGCCTCGGGCTATATCGCGGGCGACACCGTCAAATGTGTTGGATTGGAGCGGACAAGGCTCATTGCACTTGTAACAAGCCCCGTCTGGAGCATATTCCGTGCTCCCACGTGCTTGCCGCTGTCGTCAGCTTGGTGGCAACACGGGAGCCCAGTTTGTGTCCCCCGTACTACAGAATGCAAGCTGTACGAAACACGTGGCAGCCAAAAATGAGAAACTTTGGCGATCATGAGTTACGAGGGACATGGTGGCCCCTCAGACGTGGCATCCGTTCCCTTCGACGGCGGGATCAACCAGAAGGCCATCATCATCGCGACTTAGGGGCGACATGGATGCTTCACAAGGTGGTGTTGGTCTGCGGCTTTGTGGAAAATGCAGCAGTAGGGCCATGACCGCAGAGCATGCCCTAATAGGCCTTAATGTCGCAATTGAGCTATTTCGAATATTGTATAAGTGCGAACTTATGTCCATGTCAGGTGCCGCTTGCGTAAGATCTAGAAAATAAATGGAGAAATTTTTTTATGTCATTGTGTTGCCTTCTTATTTCAATAGGATGATGATAAATTTTTCCTTATGGAGTAATCTCGTCTTTATTTTTCTTGAAGGTAACGGGAAGCGGCCACCAAAATGGCACTGCCAGAGTTGCTCCACGAACAAATCGACTCAAAGCATAGGGCCAGGAAATTGGCCGCACGTGAAGAGGTTGTAAGACACACTACATAAGTTCATGGTTTTCATGCACATTAATATTTTCCGTCTGATATACCATCTTCCTCTCCAGCTTCATGCCATGCGTTTAAGGGATCCGGCGGTGAAAATTCTTGACGGCAGATTCGATGTCCCACTTGCACATTGCGGGCTGCTCCCATTTGCGGCTTATGAATGGGGCAAACATGGGCCGTGGAAGACGGACTCCTCTTCCCGCTTTAGACGCCTGCACTTTTGACAGCCCTTGTTGATCGTTGGCGACCGAGACGCATACTTTCCACTGCCGCTTGGGGAGATGACTATCACCCTACGAGATGTGGCGTTGATTACAGGGCTTCCTATTGTCGCCAACCATTTGTTGTTGCAAAGCCGTGAGCGAGTGGCATGGCACCACTACCTAGAGAACAGTAACATATACATATTGCATTTAATCAAGACCACTCAATCAAAATTTTAAAGGCCTCGACATGATTAAATGAAATCAGAGGTTCGGGGTGGAGTACCATGGGAGCGACCAGGGTGTCATTCTCATGGTTGCGTCGCTTGGAAGAGTTCCAAGCTTGCCCAGAGATGCGGACTGGCAACCGTGAATGTGACACTACGAAGTGTACCTACTCGGACTCCTAGGGGTGTGATGTTCACGCACTCAAATGGAGACAACGTCGCTACACATCTTGTGTGGGTTGCCGGCAGCCTAGCCATGGATGCGGCGAACGGGGACGCACTACGTGGTTTCACTGGGATCCGCGGTTCTAGCGGACACCTATCGTGCCTTGTGTGACGCGTGCGGCACGGACAAAGACAGAGCTCCATCTTGACGGGTTGTCCGTATCTTCTGCAGCTTTGGTCATGGTTTTACCTTCCCATGTCTCGGCCCAAGAGTGGACAACCCTTACTACCCAAAGGCTGTGGTCGATGATGTACCCCACCGCTGCGTCCAACTTTTGGTTACATATACATGCACGCTAGGTTGCGTTGGCGCAAGAAGTTGATCGCGGTCATACATGCGGCGTCGTCGCCGACCTGGACTTTCGACCCAGGATCACGTCGATTGGGACCCGTTCTCCAACGCACGCATGCACGGCAGCACAAGGAGGACGCATATCATTTGGCGTGCAACCAAGACGGCGTCTTGGCTCACGCAATGCCACCTAGTGTGCATGAATGTTGTCGAGGTGTACTCACCAGAGCGTGTGCAACGACAGTTTGGTCGCCGATTGATTCCTCCACCCCACGATCCCGCCGGTCCGTCGCATGGGTAAGCCGAAATCAACATTACATTTCAAGTCCCACTATATTTATCATCATATTGGACTAACGGCATGTAAGCTAAATTTTCAGGAGGAGCTCACAAGGCCACAACTACGATGGAGAGTCGTACATCAAGCACACATCACGCGATGGTCGAGTCACCACGGCCGATGTGTACGAGCCAACCGGGCCTTACAATGGCAGAGTCTTTGGGCCTACCTCGACCGGTACAGGCCTCGAACAAGGTGTGTTCTTCTTGCACGGCAAGCCCACGAACAAGCACAAAACTATGTGCGTGACTACGCCGAGAGAGTTCATAGGTGTGCGTGTCTGAGACTCCCATATGTGTTTAAATACTTTCGATAGCATGTACAGCTTGGACATCGATATGTACTAACAGTAGCGATGTATTCCTACACAGACTCAGAGTCCGCAAACTTACAGGACGAGGCGGACGAAATGTTTACGCAAACCGCATCGTGGTCAAGACGGTGGAAATCCTAGGCGTGGTTTCTTTCGTAGGGCGGGGATCGCTTGCGATCCGCCATTCGGCGATTGGAGGTCACCGGCCACCACACGAAGAAGCTATGATGAGGCGGCCGATCCAACCCCCAAAGATTCGTCCCCCACCCTTGAGATCAATGTCCATGAGGTATCCTCTACCCGATTTCCCGAGCGGCACCGACACCACGGTAAAGACGGGCATCCACATCGACACATGGTGCCGAAAGCCATCGGCGCTCGGCGTTCCACGCCGATCACCGGGCCCCATCCAACGGGAGAGATGTCACAGGGCCTCGATATGAATCGTCCACTGACTCCACCGACAGGGAGGGGCGACGACATGTTCACCTCCCAGCAGACATTTGGATACTGGCGACGCTCCCCAAAATGAAGGAAATCGCGAGGCCTTCGACAATGCGTTCACCGAGACATTTGGTGCCGACTTTGGATTTTCTAGCTTCTTTGCAACGCCTTTTACCTCGCACTCCACGCCCCACCAGCCGAGGATCTAGCGGTTATCTTCGGCGGGTGGTTCACGCAGTTGGACCAGACACCACTACCACCGCACCGCAGCCTCAGCCCATTTGCAGGATGGAATATTTACCCTGGATCGAGGTATGTTGTCGCCCCGCCAAAGACCGGACGGAGGATGACCAGATGGCGCGGCCGGCAGGACGAAGTTGGACCGTCATAGCAGCGAGGACAAGAGTAAGACGTGAACCCCAACATTACACCCCTAGTGCATATGATAGTAGATGGGGAGCTGGGGGACAGTGATTGTCGTTGGGGTGTATGTACCTTTTTGTAACACTAACAATGCAATCAATAAATATTTGCTACGTGTTGACTAATATTCCTATTTCTTGCAATAAATTATGCGATGCTGGTATTTTGAGCCCATTTGCAGTATTGAAGACAAAAAACGAAATTGGGGATTTTCAGCTTCTCTTTTTTTTTTGAAATCTGGGCACTACTTCAAACCGGCATAACTTACTCAAAATTAATCCAAAATAAGGGAACAAATACATTTTTGAAATGTACTCGAAAATCCCTACAAGTTGTCAGGCAAATTTTTTCCAAATTCGGCCTCCAATAAATTCAAATTCGCATCGCAATATTCAATTCACCAATTTCGTCCATTTCGACAATCGAAAGTAAAAACGGCATAACTTTCTAATGGAATGTCCAAATGGATTGATTCCAGTTGGAGATGCTAGATAATTTCACCCTCTACAACTTCCTAAGCAAATGTAAACTCCAATTCGGCCTCTAAGTAGCTCGAATTCGCAGAAAACTGAGAGCCAAAAATCTGGCCAAAAAACAGCGCTACATTCACTTTTTGAGCCAAGTTTAAAATCAGTGTTTGACACGGATTGGCGAGATGAGTCCACCACTATATAGAGAAATGTTTTTACTTCGCAACCATGTAACCCGCGCACTCTAGGTCACTATAGATTGCCGCCATAACGCTCCAAAGTTGGTTGAAAGTCATAAGTGCGGACTGAAATTTTTGGCTCTAAACTTTTGGTTAAGGTTGGGATACTCCTAAGTGGCAGTTTAGGACATTAACTCAAGCCGGAATTGACCTTAAGAGCGGCTAAAACTTAATTGATGCGAAACTTAGCCGCTAGAATCGATGCATAGGCACAAACGCAAAGGAACTGATCTTTGCCACGTGTAGCTTTCTGTCCGGCCGCTCGCCACGCTAATGTGCCCATCGCCACCGTTGCCCATCGCCACCTGCAGCTAAGCTATAGCCAGGCCCCCAGCGCGGCAAACGATGCCTCTGCCAACCGATTCCCTCTCACTTCGCGCATTCGGCGGCTTTTGGTGGGTGAAACAGCATCGGTACGTGATACGTCGCATCAAGTTAATTCATGACGGAATCTCAACGCCGTATTACCCTAAGTATTACAGCCGCGCACAAACCCTAACGATGAAGGATTTTCGGCGGCCCGTAAGAAAGCATGTCCGAAGATATTTTTAAGGCCGAATGTAGCAGATTTGCTATTTGGTAGACGAACTACCATGCAAATACAAGACAAACCCAAATGCATGCGTGGCGGACACTTCCCGAGTCGTCTGGTTAAAGCTTAAGTCGCCAAAGCCTGGACCGCACCTCCCTACCAGCTACAAAGCTGCATGCATCTGTCCATATCAAACACAGCCACAGCTGCAAGGGAATGCGATGCTCCTGGATTCTTTCTTTCCTGTCGGGGACCGCGGATATTCGAATTTCGAAATGAAATAAAAATACCGCGACGAAGTCTGCGGTTTTGCAATGTTATCGTTTCACCAGGCCCCACCTCGCGCGCTAATGCTCGCTAACCGGTGGCCACTCCCAAGCCACCGCCACCGCAGCCAGACCCCCTTGAGCGCACTACAAACGCCACGTCGTGCCGATTTTTGTCTTGGCCCCTCGCCCAAGACGGTGATGTGCCGCCACTGTATCTCATTTCTCCTCGCTCCCGCCTATAAATTGCAAGGTCACTTTGCACTTCTATCAGGCAAACGCGATACATTGCTCCGAGTTCATAAAGTTTGGATTGAGTTAAGAAAACCCAGAGCGCAAAGAGGAGAACTGGTAGTTTAGCTTTCCTTTTTTCCAATATTTTATTTTGTACTTATTATGCTTCTTATTGATGTTTTTGCTTCGTGTAGATACCAACTTAAGTGTTCGGTTCAGTCCAAGCCATGTCGAAGGCGTCGAGCTCGATGGTTGCCAATGCAGCGGGTAATGTGCCCTAAGCTGTCATGTGGAAGTCCACACACTGGTACTCCACCAAGACAGAAAATAACGAGCAGGCGTATTATAGATGCCCTAATTTCTCAGACGTCTCTACGATTTTTCGATTTCTTCATGTTTTCATGAGTACTCTCTGCTTTCGAGTTTGGTATAACCATGTTAACATCGTTGTAGCCCACGGGATGCCAATATCAGCAAGTGGGCGACGATATAAATACACCGGCTGACTTTAAACAGACGCCCAATGGCACACCGGAGGGAGGATCTAGCGCAGAACTTAATAGGGTAACGGTGCGAGAATTACCGCAAAGAGAGGGAGTTCGGCCGTAACAAGAAGAAAGCCGTGAAGCGTATGATCGCTTCCTTGATCGCTACCGTAGAACATAACCACGGTCGTAAGCCCTGATTTGGTTGTTCCTCTTGACGGCCATAGCGCTCAAGACTACAAACGTGACCGTTGGGAGTTTTTCAAGAAGAGGGTGTGGAATTCTATGATAGTGATGATTCTCGAAAGTTCTAAAGCCGCTGCACTGCATCCATTTGTATGTTAGTTCTTGTTCACAAGAAATGCTGTTGTAGTTGTTCTCCTATTGTACTTTGTTCTAATGCTATTATGTGTTTCTGTTGTATCGTAATGCAGTTTGTACTATTATGAAGCTTTCTGTTATGTTCACCAAGTTATTCGAAGTTTTTTTTCGGTTGAATCGAGCATATTTTTTATTACATGTATGTAATATCATATTCACCGACAACAAATCATTCAACCTTGTGTTCTTTCGTATATTAGGTGATATGCGATAAAGTCGAATATGATGATATGACAAAAGCGATATGACAAATAAACGTATTAAAAATAAACAACAATGGCAAATAGTCCAAATGATGATATGACAAATGGCTGACAATGGTGATATGCCAAAAGGCTGAGAAGGCCGATATGACAACACGCTGAAAACAACAAAGTGGCAAATAGTCCAAATGAAGGTCGATGTCATCTCAGAAGTCAGAAAAGCATTGTCAAAGCAAGAAAAGCATTGCGATCAAAGTCAGTAAAAGCATGCCTGCCATGTCATATCAAAAGCACGCTGTTAACTTTTTCAGCTTTTGTCATCGGTAAACTGCATAAAGCATTCTAGTCGACCTTGTCGCTTTGTTCGATTCTCTCGCTTATCGGTGGCGGGCTATTTAAGCCCCAGTGCTCACCTCCGAATACTCACACCAACCAACCGTGCCAATGGAGTTCCTCGCCCCAAGGCACAAGATTGTCCAATCCGTCCCTTGCACAGAGGTCCGAATGTACCAGATTTGCTATTTCAGATACGGACTACCATATTATGTACAAATATCTCGATTCTGACTCTCTTTGCATATAAATTCTCAATACCAATAACCCTAACTATTAAAGTCACGCACAAACCCTAACGACGAAGGATTTTCGGCGGCAGTAAAAAGCATGTTCAAGTAATTTTTGGGTTCGAATGTACCAGATTTGCTATTTCAGATACTGGACTACCATATTATGTAAAAATATCTCGATTCTGACTCTCTTTGCATATAAATTCTCAACGCCCAAAACCCTAAGTATTAAAGTCGCGCACAAAACATGTAGTCCTTTTCTTTCTGTTGAGCCATGAAAGCCACCTAGATTGCATCTCGCAAAGTCGTGTACTCCACCGCCATGACCCGTCGATGTCATCTCAGAAGTCAAAAGCATTCTTTGTCAAAGTCAGAAAAGCATTCTTTGTCAAAGTCAGTAAAAGCATTGCTGTCAAAGCTGTAAAAGCATGCCTGCCATGTCATATCAAAAGCACGCCTGTTAACTTTTTCAGCTTTTGTCATCGGTAAAACTGTACAAAGCATTCTAGCTAATCTTGTCACTTTGCTCCGATTCTCTCGTTTGGCTGGTGCTGGGCTATTTAAACCCCAGTGCTCGCCTCCGAATACTCACACGAAGCAAGCAATCCAAACCACGAAGCACAAGTTCGCCGGCCAACCAACCCGTGCCAATGGAGTTCCCCTCGCCCCAAGGCACAATGTTCCAAATTGGCCCCCGACGGCACGGAGGTCCCCATGTGCCTATGCGGGGATCCTTGCTGCTTTCGGCAATCTGTAGACAATTCATACACTTACAGTATGAGGTATTGGAGCTGCCGCAACCACGACTCCGAGCCAATGCTGGGGATGCAGATGCGGAGGAGCCCGGTATGTTCAGATACTCGCATTTCTTTGTTCGCCAAACCGCCCAAACCTTAACATCATTATACCATCTTTTCTCACCAACTTCAGCCTCCATTATGCGAGTTCATCAAATTCTACGACGCGGAGCAGACTCCTGAGATGGAGAGGATGCGGAATTGGGAGTACTCGCATCGTAGAGCTATGTTAGAGCTGCAGTGCCGTGAGAAGGAGGAGGAGGACAAGCGCATCAAGGTTGCCGAACAAATGCGTGCAGAGAGGAGGCCGAACAGCAATACCGCGGCCGAGCAGGAGGCCGAGCGTGACAGGAAGAGCGAGAGGGCGGCTAGCGCCAGGGCGGCGGCAGGCACCGATGGGTTGCGCAAGGGGAAATATCCTCGGTGCACTCAGTAAAGTGTACGAGAAGGGCCGTTGTTGTTCTTCCCTTTCCCTAAGGCATGTTAGGTTTAGTCCCAGATACTCGGTAGAGTGTGCCATACATGCCATTGTCTGTTTAGCATTTCTAAGCCATATGCAATTCAAGACATTCTTATTGTTATTGTTTTTAATTTGGAGTTGATACATGTTTGAAAGCTCTTTTGGATTTTCATTTTTAGTTATGTTATTCTTTTATTGGCTTGGACAGTAGAACTTGCAATGCACTTTGAAATTGGTAAAGTCTAACACTTAAATGGGACTACTGATAAACCTTAGATACCCTATTTATCACCTCTGAAAATTTTTATGGAATTTGGAAATGAATTATTATTTTCAGGAACCCAAAAACAGTAAATTTATATAAAAATAAATATAAATGATCTTGATCTGAAATTTTTACCATAGTTTGGAAATGACGTCAGGTAAGTACAGTAAAATTTTTAAATCAATTTGAGTTGGTTTGCATCTCCGTAAAATATGTTTTCTAAAAATGCCATTTAATGACAAATGACCACCTTGTTAGATTTTTCTAAAAATAACGGCTCGGTATTTTTGTTGAAATTTTTACAAGACATCACATTCAATGTTAAATTCCCATACAGATATTTCCAAAAAATTTACAAGATTTTTGGTTGAAATTTTTACATTAGATCACCTCTCCTCACCGCCGTGGACCGACGCCCACCGCCACGCGTGGCGTATCCTCCTTGTTTCCGCCGTGGCATGGAGGAAGCCACACGGGTGGCGGAAACACCCTTTCCGCCGTGTGGCATGGAGGAAGCCACACGGTGTGGCGGAAACCCGGTTTCCTCCATGCCACACGACGGAAGCCACCCCATATGGCGGAAACGAGGTCCATTCAGCGAATTTCTATTTACTGTGGGTTATTTTTTAAATTTCGATTTCACTGTTGGTTATTAACTCAATTTTTCCTAAAATCTCTCGGTGGCATTTGACAAGATGTTGCTTTACACAGTAGTCTACTAATGTTTAGTGAGATAGGCAAGGCGAGCTTGCACGGATATCCAGGCACGGGCTGCTGCTGCGTCTGCTGCTGTCGCAGGCGCGCTCTGCGCGCGCGCGTACACTGCTTCCGAAAGCGACCGCCCGGACACCGCAATTCCCATCCGCCCGTCCGCGCGTCCATCCGACGGGGGGGCATCGCGCCCGGCCCCGCCCGCGCGCAGGACAAAGCCTCGTAAGCCGCGCGCACCGCTCCGCTCCCTCGTCTCAGCTTTGAAACCTTTCTCGTGCTCCCACGCGCGCTCGCACTGTGTGGTGCGTGCTCCGCGTCCATGGGCATGGCTACCACCCTCCTCTCCTCTCGCCTCCTCCTGCTCCTCCGCCTAGCCCTGGCCGTCGCCTTCGTGTTCGGACTCGCTTGCGCCGGCGCCGCGCCGCTGGACCCGCAGCAACTCCTGGCGCTGCGCGCGCTCGGCCTCCGTGCGCACCGTGCCGACCCCTGCGACGCGGACGGCGCCGTGGCAGCGTCCTGCAACGCGGGGGCGCCGTTCCGGCGCGTCACGTCCCTCGTTCTCACCAACTGCTCCGACACCACCTCCGTCTCGGCCGCAGCGCTCGAGGCGCTCGCGTCGTCCCTCCGGGCGCTCGCTTTCTCCGACTGCCCCGCCGCGCCACCGAGGCTCCTCCCGCCGGAGCAGCTCGCGGCCGGGCTTCGGGCCTTCTCCTGCATCGCCTCGCTCCACCGCCTCTCCGCCGTGTGGCTCTCCCACCTCGCCAACCTCACCGAACTCACCGTCGCGGACACCCCCCTCGCCACCGCCTCTGCCTCCGAGCTCGCCGTCGTCATCTCCCACATGGACCACCTCACGCGCCTCACCCTCTCCAACGCCAACCTCTCGGGCTTCCTCCCGCACCACTGGCACTGCCTCAACCTCACCCACCTCGACCTCTCCGGCAACCGCATCACCGGCGCCATCCCCGACACCCTCACCCTCCTCAGCGGCATCACCCACCTCAACCTCAGCTCCAACGTCCTCAACGGGCAGATCCCCACCTCCATCGGCGACCTCATTTCGCTTACCACCATGGACCTGTCCAACAACACCCTCGCCGGCGGCATCCCGAACACCGTGTCCACGCTGCCCGAGCTGGAGGTGCTCAACCTGGGCTCCAACCACCTCAACGGGAGCATACCGCTGTTCTTGGCCGAGATGAGGGGTCTGAAGGAGCTCAACCTCGAGAACAACGATTTCGACGGCGTGGTGCCATTCAGCGCCAAGTTCTTAACGAGGCTGAGGGTGTTCAGGGCGGCCGGGAACGGCAAGCTCTGCTACAACAGGTCTGTGCTGACCGCCGAGATCGCCGTGGGGGTAGCGCCGTGCGACAAGTACGGGTTCCCGGTGCTTCCGCCGCCGGCGACGGCGCGATCGGAAAGGAGCTCGGACTACGACGACGGCGTCGGTGACGGGGACGCGGATGGCGGCGCCGACGCGAGGGGCGGGCCCAGCGCGGTGGTGCTCGGGGTGGCCATCGGGCTGTCCTGCCTGGCGTTCGCGGTCATCTTGCTCGTCTGCCTCTGCAAGGTGTGCGGCTGACGCGCAGCTAGCGCAGCGCACGCGAGCGTTTCGTGGAATTTTTGTTTCTTTTGTGTTGTTGGGTCGGTTAGTTCATCGGGTTTGCACATTGCTGTCGCGTTGTGTTCTACTCCATGACCACGAGTTACTCCTAGCTAGCTTAGGAGTTAGGATCAATTGATTCTTTCCTGTGTATTTTTGCCGCCGTTCTTTGCTTCTTTGTCGGGCTCAACACCTCGGCCCTAGAGTGAAGAACAGCTATATACAAATGAACAGCTTCAATTTGAGCACTTGAAGAGTATTGTTTCTGGCTAATGTTGTTCCGTTGTTCGCGTGCAAGGTTCAAAATCAAGGTAAAATTTTGGAAATCTCGGTTGAGATATCAAATTTTGGATCGGAACTTTGAGATTCTAAATATCTGCCGAATAAAACTTTCTAAAAAAAATAAATCAAAATACTAAAATAATCTTAAAAATCTCGGGTATTTTGATCGTGATCTCGGATATATTGACCGGATTTTAATTTTTTGAGGTCGAATTTGATTGGATTTGGGGTTAAGAGCATCCATAAAAAAAATTCAAATTTTTTAACGTGTTTTCGACCATTTCTGGATTGGTTTAAGTTGATCGAGATCTCGGTGATTTCAATCAAAATCTCGAATATCCTGATTGAAAAAAATATATTTAAAATTTGATTTTTAGATTTTTGTTCGAAATTTCAATGTCTCAAAATTTCGGTCACCTTCAAGATATATACCGAAAATAAAATTTAAAACCTCGTTCATGCATCTTTTGCTAATTGCCCGCATTCTCGTGTTATTGACCACACAAACTTTTTTTCCAACTTGTTCACCTCTACAATTGCAAAAATAGCATTATCTTTGGGATTTGATAAACTTCATCCATGTGTTTTTATTGCGGAAATCACCTAAATTTAGGACCATCGGATCATTGTTGTGATTCGGGAGTATCGATTACATCCGATTCTATAATTTGATCTAACGGCCCGGTGATACCCGGGTGAGGTATCCAACGGTCCAAAATTTAGATGTTAGCTAAAACAAAAATATCCAGATGATACCTATACACTCCCATCTTTGGCCGTAGATGCGCCCATAAATAACACTTATTACCTGTCGTGCTTCAGACATTGCTTGGTAGGTTCGGTGGCTTACCGAACTCTTCTAGCTTGATAGAAGATTCTTCTGAGCTGTGGAAAAGCAGTTATCATCTACCGCGTTTTCATTGTTCGGGATGAAATTATTTTTATAACTGCATTTAGGAATGGTTATATTTTAAAAAAAACATCAGAACACTAGAAAAATGATGATTTGGCATAGTCCTGCATCAGGAGCCGCTGCATGCCATGGTACCTGCTCACTGTGAACTGCCGAAAAAGGAAATCCATGTGGGCATAGAGAACTGCTAAACGAGGCTGACAGTACGTCGTTCTAAATCTATACACTGTGATCTATATAAGTACACATTCTACATAACCGATCCTGTCTGCTTGTCTAGCGCGCACTGCACGTTCAACAGGGTTCACAAAACATTGAAAACCTTTTCATGTACGACTTGATTTTCGATCGTTAAATTGGTTAAATTCAAAAATAATATAAAAAATTAGAAAAAAATTTATACGGCAAAAACACTTGATTTTCGGTCAAAATTAACTGGTTTTTTTTGTCAAAATCGTATGGTATTGCCGCGAGAGTCAGCACCTAGTCATCCTTGGTCGATTTTTGTTTTTTTGATTTTTTTTTCAATTTTTTTAATTTTTAACCCTTGGTTTATGGTGATTCTTGATTCGGTATTTTCTATTTTTGAATTTTTATTTTTAAACGGTTTTTTCGGTATCAATATTGTTACCCCTGATGTTCAAATACAAATTGCCGTACTTCCAGAAAGCAGTCCAAGAGCTGATGAATGTTCCTTTTTTTTTGGAAGGAAAGAGCTGATGATGAATGCGCTGGGATCAAGAAGAGTAGGAAGGGTTGGATGGTTCTTATCGTTGCTGCAATAGTTTAAGCCTTCTAGCGTACATTGCCATGAAATCTAACTGTTCACTCATATGATTCCCTCCTTTATATATTTTTTTAAGAAAATCGATGTCTCCCAAATAAAACTAAAAAAACAACCCTTTCCCCACCGCAAAAGAACCAGAGGTGACACATGGCACCTTCTACGCTAGTGGACAGCAGGAAGCCGATGTGCCGCGTGAGGCATGGCACGGGAGACACGCAACACGGCAACCTGCAGCAACCATGGGAGTTAGGCGTTTCCACGGACTGGAGGCGCGGCAGGTGTTGTTGCCGGCTTGCCACAGAGCAGGGGCGCGGGACGTGGCATGGCGTGCGTGGGACGAGACGCGTCGCCGCGGGAGGACGTGCTACAACACGGAATATACTTTCCGCGGTGTATATGGGGCTATCTTTACAAATTTTTTTGCAAGGAAATGCCATTTTTGAAAAAAAAAATGTGAAGGGGGCCACATATGTGAACACTTCAAGGAAATCAACACTTGTTTAGTCCCTTGCATCATTTTTTTTTTAAAAAATCTATCTTCCATATACACACAATTACAAAAAAAATTTTATTTCAAACTACAGAGACAACGATATTGTTAGAACTCCTAAGATTAAACACACGCGAACACGTGGATAGATAACAAGAAAATACACCAAGAACACACACTTATAATTTTCTTGTACTTAGCTCACCAAGAATATATGGAACACACCCTTAAAGATACCTACCGACTCAAGTTATAACGGACTTGAGTTAGTGCCTTTCTTCTTTGTTCCTAGCTATTCTCTACTTTGAGCATCTCAATATCTGGATGAAACTTATCAAAACCCCCTTTAAATAGAAGAAACAACTAGTAACTGAAGACTAGTAACGTGAAGGAAGGACTAGTAACTCAAGAGTGAGAAAAAAACTAGTAACCGGCTGGCCATGACATGAAAGGCTAGTAACTGATCTTCTAATTAGACTTAATGGCTACGTGAAACTGAATATGTAATGAGACTAGAAAACGCCAGGATTAATAACAGATATATGCTACGTGTCATTTGCTGTACCTGCTATATTTATGTACCACGACATATTCCACTGAGCTAGCACAATGTGGCAGCACATCCACCCGCACTTGCCAAGACACCGTTCCTCGGTAGCACCACTCAAGTAGTCACATCGCTCACTCAACGAGTCAGTTGATTACACACTTAATTAATTACTATACTCTTTAATCATTCTATTTATTAGTCATGCCAAAGAGTGATGGCTCAGCAAGAAGGTAGATGTGAATATGCGATGTGACGGACCGCCTTTTTAGGGCAGTGCGAAACTCACAACAGCTACCCAGGAAGACTAACTGTTGTAAAACAAGAGTAAAATTACCTGGCCAAAAGCCAATTCAACACTTTTTATTCAATATAGGGCCTAACGGCCAGGGGTTTTTACAAAAGAGGGCGCAGCAGGGCCCGAATAACTTACAATCAAAACACCGCACAGGCAGGCCTGAGCAAAAGACCAAGACCTCAAAACCAGACAAAATCGCCAACTACGAACTCCTGAGACGCTCCAGCTTCTTCAAACTCTGAAAGGGCGGGGGTTTTGCAAGGGTGAGTACGGGAGTACTCAACAAGTCGTACGGAGAACTCTGAATACTATATGCAGGGGATTATCCAAAGGGATGGCAATAGGGTTAAGTATCTGGATGCAGTTTTATTTTCCAATTCATTTTACATTTGAAGCACAAACCATAAATAATAGCTAGGGGGTTTCACAAGTTCAACAGCACTTAACCAACTTCTTCCAAATTCACCAAACAGTAACTTGAGCTTGGTTACGGGTATCACCCCAGTTCGAACTTAACTTCATTAACCGGAAGTACGGCGTATTCGAATACCATTAAGATTGTCTCTGCAGAGATGCTCAGCTTTACCCACAAGATACCTACGACCGTTAATGCCAAGCGCTAACAAACATGCAATTTAAATGCATGCGGCCGGGTCGAGGTTATCATAGCTGCTGGATCTTTCCCCTTTAGCCCCTATCCGGTAGAGTTTCGGTCCACAATAACCCGGGTCCCCACTGGCCAGAGTGGAGTTCGCGGTCCCGCTTACTGTGGACACCTACCGTTGTGAACCCGAAATGCCACCTTTTCCTAGTGCACACTTCGTTCCACCCCTCATAATCGCGGACCATCTCCCATACCGGGAAGGTAACCTTGTTCCTATAGGTATTCCGGGGAAAGTACAATGTACCGAGCTACGTTGAGTCAAGCCAACGAAGTTGACCGGCCCAACCTGTGGTTGAACGAGTTCGTAAGTTATTTACTTTGCTCAAGGGGATTCATTAACCTTACATTGCCAAAGATCAAGCCTTCATCCGCAAACCCGATCCGGTATCCCATAATACCGGCCACCAAACAAACCAAGGCATTAATCATCAGCCGGGGATCGGAGTTACATCCACTCCGGGATTTATCCGATTCTGTCCCCCAAACTGTAGCACTTTCACAAACATCCGAATCCGAGATTCGGCAGCATTTTATTTCCATTTTCAAAAGCATTTGAGCTAACTACAAGATTAATAATAACTAACTTAACAGGGTACTAGTAATCATCTAGGGTTACAAAGGATTTAATCTGGTTCAATAATTTCAAGGAGGTTTCAAGATCAATTCGGCATTACCTAGTTATCATGTCATTCCAAAATAACGGTTTTCAATAATTCAACATACAGTAAATAATGCGATACAAAATAATTACTACTATAGCATGGCATGATTGGGATCAACATGATCAAGGGTGTACGGCTTGCCTTGCTCGGCGATCGGATCGGCTGAACTGCAGAGGAAGTAGTCGTTCGGGGCTTCCGTCGGGTCCAACGTCTGCTCCGGGATCTGCGCGGCCGCTCGAAACGAGCTCCGGCTCCAGGGACTGCTTCCGGAATTGTCCAACGTTTGGATCTAGCGCGACAAGAACGAACGACAAATAAAGAAACGAAAAACGGAAAAGAACTGGAAACGAAAACGAAATCGGAAACCGGAACCGGGCCGAGAGAGAGAACGAAGGGCGAATTGGGCAATTCGGAATTTTGGGAACTCCGGATTGAGGAACGGAGGGCATTTTTGGACTCAGGGGATCGAAACGGTTCGGATAGTGTATTTGGTGGGTTTCTGGGGCTCACGGAATTTTCGGGGATTTTCTGGGGATTTTCTGGAATTAAAAACGATTTTCGGAATTAACAAAATGATTTATTAAATCCAAAATCGAAAACACTGTTACCACAGTGTTGGGCAAGCCGGGCGCTGGATCAAGACGCCCACGCGCGCGAGGCGCGAGGAATCGGGCCGCGACGCCCAGCGCTGGGCGAAGCGGCGTAGGCCGGCTCTGGCGCGACTGGCAGGCAGCGAGAGAGAGAGGGAGGGAGGGAGGAGCCGGGCAGGTGTGGATCAAGTGAGCGGGGCTAGGTTTCCTCAGAAACCGAGGGCTGGCGCGGCGCAGGAACCAGTATGGCGCTGGCGGCCGAGTCGGACGGCAGCTGTGGAGGAGGAGCGAGAGCTCACCGGCGAGGGCAAGGGGAGCTTGGGCAGGAGGAGACGAGGGGTCGCGCGCTTTTATAAGGCGCGGCGAGGAGAGAGGCAAGGCGACGGGCGACACTGGCGGGCGGCGGCATGCGGCGCGGCGGGCGCGGCGGCGCGGCGCGCGAGGGCGGCGGCGACGCGGCGCAAAGGGCGCTGGTTTCGGGCGACCGGGACTAAGCGGAGGCGGCATGCGAGCGGCATAGCGGCGGGCGCAGACGCTGGCGGAGGCGGCGCGGGCTAAGGCGCGGAACGGCGAGCGCGCGCCGGGCGGTATCGGGCGACACGGCGGCCGCGGCGGCGCGCGGTCCACACGCTGGCGATAAGCGGCGGAGGCGGCAAAGAAAGCGGCGGGCGCTGACGGCGGCGCGCCGGAGAAGGCGGAGGCCGGTCGGCCGCTGGGCCAAACAGGCCAGAGGGAGGAGATGGGCCAATTGGGCTGGGCCGGATGCCAACAGGCCGGAGGGGAGCTGGGCCGAAGGCCCAAGAACGCAAGAATTCGGCCCAAACACCAAAACGAAAAACCAAAACAAAATCCAATAAAACAGAATTCAAATTTCAAATTCAAGATTTGAACTCGAAATTCGAACAAACTCCAATTTAAATTCATTTTGAATTTTTGGGTTGTTTCAACCTACCCCACTTAAAACAAATCTCGTCCCCGAGATTTATTCCTCCTGGGAGAAAGGTTGGGAAACTACTGCTGCAAACTGATTCCTTTTTCCAAGGGTCCTTCGAGTGTGTGATCCTTCCACGGCACTCGGTAAATCTGACAATCTCAAACTCAGTCTTTTTCTTCCTGACTTCCATGATCTTGACTGATCTTTCTCGGTGAACCATAAGGCAAGTTTGATTCTTTGACGGTACTTGATCTGGCTGCTGGCTGAAATGTCTTTTCAGTCGGGGGAATCTGAATCATACTGTGAACTCTGGACAATTCCTGAACCAAACTGTAACTTGCATGCTATTTCTCTGATTCTGTTAGAAACCTGATATGGTTTAGTCTAGCTAGGTTTAGCTTCTGTTCTTTATCCAAACGGTGCTGACTTAACTGGAATCACTTCTAGACAATGAAGTCTCTGATTTGATAGCTAAGTCCCTTTTTCAGCATAACTCTTTCGTCGTATCACAGCGGTCTTCAAACTTTCTGACAACTCTCACATGAACTTCTGTATCAGAAATAGGCTAGGGTCCAAAGCTATTTCTTTTTAGTCTTTATCCAATTTAAAAGGGGTTGACACTTTCCTCCGTAAGGGGTTCCGAAGGGTACCATATCCTGACTGACTTATCAACTGAGGTTGTACTGAGATTCTGCGGACGGCAATAAGTGGTCCAATTCGGTCCCATGTGTTAGAGCGCAGACTCTCAACACTTCCTTTAGATTTTGGATGTTTCTTCTCTGCTTGTCTATCTGGCTGAGGGTGGTGTACGGGGTTGAAGTTCAAATCTGTCCGTGTAGCCTTATGCAGACTTTCCCTGAACATTGAGCTAAACTAGCTCATTAATCTGACTCAGTGGGGATCCTTTGTGGTCTGTTGATCTGAGCTGAATTTTATCCTGCCAACTTGTCTTTTCTGACGATCTGTCAGTTAGGTACGAGGTAAACTATTCCGGTCAATACATAAGTGATGTTCCATCTGGCGTCAATCCTTGCTGAGTTTTTAGGTAACCTAGTGGCAAGGTTTTCCTTTCCTTTTCATTCCCACACGGGCATTGTAAGTGGACGTGGCTATCTGACTGTCGCTTTGGTGGTCCACCTTGTCTGTCTGACACTTGTTACATCCATCCACGTATTTGTTCACATCTTTCTTCATTACTTCCTGCTGGTATTCCCTTCTCAATTCTTGGTGCATTCTCGCACTCCGTTGGGTATCGATTATTTAGGTATGTGAACTTCTATCAAAACCAATCCTCTTATACCCTCATTATCAAGGATACTCGTGAAATTAGGATCTGACTGCTTAATTCCAGGTATCTCTTTCTGTGTCTCTGAGTTTCCTTGTCTGTCATGTGGCCGATCGAATCGACTTCATAAACCTGGCCGCACCTTGTGGAAAATCTTGTGACACTTCTGACACTGTCTGCTGGTTCAACTGTCATAACTCTGACTCTAGCTGTGGGGAGATGCTCTTTCCTCGAGTTAAGCGATAGCATGCCCTTCTGCTTAAGGCGTCAGCTATCACACTAGCTCTTCCTCATGGATGGTACTGAACTCTGGAGTCGCAATCCTTTACTTGGCTCCATCCATTTTTCTTTCATCCCCTTAGTCCTTTCTATAACAGGAGTGGTCTAGGCTGACTTCATATCATATGCCGGGTCATCTCCTGGTACTGCCTTGAGCTGCCACAAGACATACTCAATCATTCTTTCATCCTCAGACAAGATACTTGTCGGTCCTTTCTCCTTAGTACTGAAATCTGTCTGGGAGTCTTGGTTTGTGTCTTGGGAGTATGGCGACTGTGCCGACATTGAATTCTGCCTTCCTGATTCCTGGAAATTGTCCTCACTCTTCTATGTCCATCTGTAGGGCTGTACTGCTTGAGAGGCTGAGTCTCAGGTTTGGTTATCTCTGAAGAATCCTTTGACTGAACTTCTGTCTCACTACTCTCAGAAAAACTTCTGACTTTGTCACTGACGGGCTGATTCCATTCCATAAATGTCCTGTCACTGGGATCCATCTTTATTCCATCTCTAGTGGTGTTGTTACTTAGGGAAGTGGTTTTATCCAACCAAACTTCATTTAGAGAATCTGGCGTAAGTCGGTGTTCTCCAAATTTTTTTTCAAAAATGAACCGTCCATAGACTCCATATACTTGGTTCATTTGGTTCATGAAGTACGCCAGGTTATCTGCGAGTCCAAACAGAACCATTTCGACTCTCGTGGTCCATACTGCTTAGCAACTGTGGTCTTTTCACTGTCCTGTTTTCTGACTTTCAACTGACGGTACTTTGTCCTTGATTCCAATTCGGAGGATCCTTTGGCTTCCTTTAACTGGTCAACAGGTCATTACTCTGAGGCAACTTATACTTGTCCCTGAATCATGGGTGTGTTGTCTAATCCGAGTGTGGTAGGCGTTGATGTGACCTTGACTCCTTTATAATTCTCTGATCATTTTGTTCCATCATTTCCTGTATGTGGTACTCCTTGGTGTCACTGTTTTCTGTGTACAATCCATCCTGACCTTATGTCCGAAAAATCAATCCATCTTCAGAACGATGTTCAGGCTATCCCTTTTCCATGACAAACTATCTTGGGATTTTAGTCTTCTTGGATTTCCGTCTCTAAGCTGCACTAGAACCTAACTATCATCCTGACTTCCGATCCTGACACTCGTGGCTTCTGCGGCTTTTGTAGCTGACGTTATATCTATCTTAAGACTGTCTTATTCTTTTGGAATCCAATTCCATTCCATCTTTTAGGGACGTGTTATAGGGAAGCAATCTGATTTAATCCAGTAGTCACTGCTCTTTGTTCCCCATTCACACGCTCATGTGTCAAAACACCGCTTATTTCCAATATATTGCTCAGACCATACATGCTGGATAGTACAAGTTGTTCCTAATCTTGATCCCTTGGATCTCCATATCCAAGTTGTTACATTCAAGTCTAGCTATTAGTCTACTCCCGGTGGCTTGGAATCTCCAGGGAGTGGTGACGGGGTACAGGGCAAATTGTTGCTGTTCCTTGGCGATGACTTGATTGACTCTCCCTTGGACGTGTACTGAAGTGTTCTGACCTTGACTGCTTGGGTTTCCTTCTGACTCAACTGGTAATTCTTGGTATCCTCAGGTTTGGGATTGCTGTTGATGAGACACCGACGGTCCGTTGGTGGGGCCGAGGCCGACGCTCAGGATTTGGCTACCATCGTTGGTAGGTCCTTCTCAGGCAAGATTGTCTGATGTGTCCGGGCTGTCCACAGCGAAAACATCCTGAAATCTTGTGGGGACAATCTCTGACATAGTGGTTCCCATTGCATTTATAGCACTTCACTGTTTTGGGCTGAGTGGTCATGTGTTGATCGCTTCTCCTTTTATTACCTGCTCTTATTGGGAATCCGTGAGTGAGAGCCGAGGTCCTTTTCTCCGATCCGGGTGGAAGTCTCAGATCCATGCCTCGCTGAAGTTTTCTTTCTCTTCTTCATTCTTTCCAAATCATTTCGGCTTCTTTGATTTTTATCCATCTGTCCATTACAGCTGACAGGTCCTTGATGGCTAAGGTGTGGAATTTCAAGCTTTTCTGTAATCCTTCCAAGAATTCTCTCGTCTCTCTAGCTTGAATGTCCATTTCTAAGGAAATGTCTCTCGCAAGGTAGTCGGATTCGTGCGCATATCCCACTACCGCACTTTCCTTTTGTCGGTCCCGATTTCTGTGGCGTCTCCTTGAGGTCTCACAACTAGCTGCTCCAAAATCCCTTCTAATAATCAAGTGTGGTGTCTTTCTCGCTCGTTGTCTGCTTCTTTCCATTATGGCCAGATTTGTGCTAGGTTGATCGGGTGGTTTCTCGACTCTTCATTACCGCCGAATCATCATGCAGAACTCGATTCAAAATCTGCCATGGTCTTATTCTGTCTTTCTCTTTTCGGTCCTCAAAGCAGGGTTTTGGGGTAAAGCAGAAGGTAAGTAAGATTTAGAACATGAGGTGCGGAGAGACTGAGTAGGTGAGAAGCAAGACGAAAGGAGAAGAATTAGTGGAATTTGGCCGGAAGGTATAAGGATACTTAATACAAACAATTTACAGAGGGATAGAAACATAGCTTTTATACATAGACTGTTTTACAATACCGTCATAAGGTATCCAAAACAATCTACTTTACACTACCAAAAGACCTACAGGAAAAGGGCACAACTTCTACGACTAACGATCTAACTACTACCGACGGCATCACCTCCAAGCTGCTGGCGAAGATCGACGAGGATTTTGAAATTTAGACGGGCAGACGAAACTTTTAAAACAAAACCGAGAGGAACAAAAACTCTAAAGAAGATAAGGTAGCAGGGGAAGGATGAGAAGCAATAATACTTATATTTTCGAAATTCATTTTGTTTGTAAGCTGGAAATAATTTTGTAAAACTTTCCTATACCAACCTAAGGTCTTAATCTATGGTCAAGCCAAGGCTCTGATACCACTTGTGACGGACCGCCTTTTTAGGGCAAGATAAAACTCACAACAACTACCCAGAAGACTAATCGTTGTAAAACAAGAGTAAAATTACCCGGCCAAAAGCCAATTCAACACTTTTTATTCAATATAGGGCCTAACGGCCGTGGGTTTTTACAAAAGAGGGCGCAGCAGGCCCGAATAACTTACAATCAAAACACCGCACAGCAGTGCTCGAGCAAAGACCAAGACCTCAAAACTGCATAAAATCGCCAACTACGAACTCCCGAGACGCCTCCAGCCTTCTTCAAACTCGAAGGGCGGGGTTTTGCAAGGGTGAGTACGGAGTACTCAACAAGTCGCACGGAGAACTCTGAATACTATATGTGGGATTATCCAAAGGGATGGCAATAGGGTTAAGTATCCTGGATGCGCTTTATTTTCCAATTCATTTTACATTTGAAGCACAAACCATAAATAATAGCTAGGGGTTTCACAAGTTCAACAAAGACTTAACCAACTTCTTCCAAATTCACCAAACAAGAACTTGAGCTTGGTTACTGTATCACCCCGCTCAAACTTAACTTCATTAACCTAAGTACGGCGTATTCAATACCATTAAGATTGTCTCTGCAGAGATGCTCACTTTACCCACAAGATACCTACGACTGCTAATGCTAAGCGCTAACAAACATGCAATTTAAATGCATGCGCCGGTCGAGGTTATCATAGCTGCTGATCTTTCCCCTTTAGCCCCTATCCCAGAGAGTTTCGTCCACAATAACCCGGTCCCCACTGCCAGTGGAGTTCGCGGTCCCGCCATCGTGGACACCTACCGCTAGAACCCGAATGCCACCTTTTCCTAGTGCACACTTCTGCTCCACCCCTCATAATCGCGACCATCTCCCATACCGGAAGGTAACCTTGTTCCTATAGGTATTCCGGAAAGTACAATGTACCGAAGCTACGTTGAGTCAAGCCAACGAAGTTGACCGGCCCAACCTGTGGTTGAACGAGTTCGTAAGTTATTTACTTTGCTCAAGGGGATTCATTAACCTTACATTGCCAAAGATCAAGCCTTCATCCGCAAACCCGATCCGGTATCCCATAATACCGGCCACCAAACAAACCAAGGCATTAATCATCAGCCGGGGATCGGAGTTACATCCACTCCGGGATTTATCCGATTCTGTCCCCCAAACTGTAGCACTTTCACAAACATCCGAATCCGAGATTCTAGAAGATTTTATTTCCATTTTCAAAAGCATTTGAGCTAACTACAAGATTAATAATAACTAACTTAACAGGGTACTAGTAATCATCTAGGGTTACAAAGGATTTAATCTGGTTCAATAATTTCAAGGAGGTTTCAAGATCAATTCGGCATTACCTAGTTATCATGTCATTCCAAAATAACGGTTTTCAATAATTCAACATACAGTAAATAATGCGATACAAAATAATTACTACTATAGCATGGCATGATTGGGATCAACATGATCAAGGGTGTACGGCTTGCCTTGCTCGGCGATCGGATCGGCCGAATCGCAGAGGAAGTAGTCGTCGGGCTTCCGTCGTCCAACGCCTGCTTCCGGATCTCATGCACGCTTCCGGAACAGCTCCGCTCCAGGGATCGCTCCGAATTGTCCAACGCTTGGATCTAGCGACAAGAACGAACGACAAATAAAGAAACGAAAACGGAAAAGAACTGAAACGAAACGAATCTAAACCGAACCTGCCGAGAGAGAGAACGGCGCTTAATTGGGCAATTCGGAATTTTGTGAACTCCTGATTGAGGAACGGAGGGCATTTTTGGACTCAGGGGATCGAAACGGTTCTGATAGTGTATTTGGTGGGTTTCTGGGGCTCACGGAATTTTCGGGGATTTTCTGGAATTAAAAACGATTTTCGTAATTAACAAAATGATTTATTAAATCCAATCGAAAACACCGTTACTACAGTTGTTGGGTCAAGCCGGGCGCGGATCAAGTTGACGCCCACGCGCGAGGCGCTGAGGAATCGGGCCGCACGCCCAGCGCTGGCGAAGCGGCGAGGTTTGGCTGGCCTGGCGCTGACCGCAGGCGCCGAGAGAGAGAGGGAGGGAGGAGGGAGCTGGCAGTGGGATCAAGCGGAGCGGGGCTAGGGTTTCTCAGAAACCGAAGCACATGGCCAAGAGGAACCAGTGGCTGGGCTGAGCCGACTCGCAGCTGGAGGGAGGAGCGAGAGCTCACCTGGCGAGGGCAAGGGGAGCTTGGGGCGAGGAGGAGACGAGGGGTCGCGCGGCTTTTATAGGCGCGGGCGAGGAGAGAGGCAAGGCGACGGCGACAGCGGCATGGCGATGCGGCGTCGCGGCGCGGCGCGGCGCGCGAGCGAGGCGGCGGCGACGCGCGCGAGGCGCGGGTTTGGCGACCGGGGACTAAGCGGAGGCAACAGTAGCGGCGCAGCGGGCGGGCGCAGACGCTGGCGCGGAGGCGGCGTGGCGCCAAGGCGCTGAACGGCGGAGCGCGCGGCGGCAGACGGCGACACGGCGGCACATGGGCGGCTGGCGGGTTCACACGCGGGCGACAAGGCGGGAGGCGGCAAAGAGCGGCGGCAGCAAGACGCCCGGCGCCGGCCGAGAAGGCGAGGTTTGCCGCCGGCCAAAAACAGCGAGGAGGAGATGGGCCAATTGGGCTGGGCCGGATGCCAACAGGCCGGAGGGGAGCTGGGCCGAAGGCCCAAGAACGCAAGAATTCGGCCCAAACACCAAAACGAAAAACCAAAACAAAATCCAATAAAACAGAATTCAAATTTCAAATTCAAGATTTGAACTCGAAATTCGAACAAACTCCAATTTAAATTCATTTTGAATTTTTGGGTTGTTTCATGCGATGCCGAGCTCTCAAAACCCAGCATACCAGGGGGCCATAGCTGTTGTGTTGCACTAGCCAGGTTTTCAATATCGAAATCGAAAAAACCACTCAAAAATTGAAATTCAAAAATCACTGAAAAATCATTAGAAACTAAAGGGTTAAAAATTAAAAAATTATTAGAAAAATTAAAAAAAAAATCGAAAATCGACCGAAGGATGACCGGATGCTGACTCCCGTGGCACTGCCACACGATTTTGACATAAAATAGGTAAATTTTGACCAAAAATCAAATGATTTTATGTAACATAAATTTTTTTTGAATTTTTTCAATTTGATCAATTTACCGACCGGTTTTAATAGTCGAGCAGACTCGATACGATCGAAAACCTCAAAAACCATAGTTTTTGACCGATTTTAGATGGTTTTGTGAACATGGTCCAAGATCGGCAAGACATACCTCGATGCATATACGTAGTTGTCACCTATAGATACTTCTATAGTTAAGAAGGAGTTATTTTCGCAATTAACGCCAACAACGTACAGGGATCAAAATCTCACTGAAATCCAGCAAAATCTCAACGAAATCTCGGATTTTGGACCCCCTGAGTTTCATAATCCTGGCAAAATATAAAAAAATTGAAAAAAAAAAATCAAAATGCTACAGTACCTTATAATCCCGATGGAATTTCGGTATATTTGACCCAAAATCTCAGTTTTTTTTATCGAAATTTGACTGCATTTGACTGGATTGGATTCTTCACGTTGTTTTCCATGTGAGACAGCCAGTAGATTATCTCGTTAGCCTATGCATATTAATTCTCGCGGTCATTAATTAAGTACCTCGATTGTCAGAATTTTTAAAAATTTCTCAAGCTTGATCATCATCTGAAAAAATTGTGAGAATATTAGTGATGCATCAAGATCATCCAATTTTTTTTTCAAAACTTTCTAACATGGTTTGAACTGTTTTTCATTCAATTGAAATTTGTCGGTTAGTCTTTAGTAGCACTATTCGAATTTTTGAAAATTCCTCAAGATTGATCATCATCTAAAAGTTTTTTGGTAATATTATGGATGTGTGATCATCCACAAAATTTTTTAAAAGTTCCTAACTTGGTTTGCACCATTTTTCAATTGGTAGAAATTTGCTGATCATCATTTTTATTAGGACGATAGCACTGTTAGTTTTTTAAAAATTCCTCATGCTTGATAATCATTTGAAATTTTTATGAGAACATTAGTTAAGTGTCAGGACCATCCAAAAAAAATTCAAAATTTTTTGACGTCGTTTGAATTATTTTTCGTTCAGTGAAATTTAGAGAGATTTCGATAATTTCAGACGAAATTTTATTTTTTTAACCGAAATCTCGGTTTAAAAAATGTCGGATTTGAATTTTGCTTTTTGAATTTCATCAGAGTTTCATCTCAAATAACAAGATTTCGTCAAAAATTTGAATTTTAAAGGGCGATAAGATTCGAACCGAAAACGAAATTTGAAACCGACCTCGTACGCCGTCCTTGAGAGAGAGAGACGCACGGCTATCATGTAGCCAGCCTGGCCCGCCCAAGCAGGTCCCCTGCAGCGCAGTTGGTCGCTTGAGTTGTGGGGCTACTTTTGGCAACTGCAGCGCAGTGACCCCTCGTGCACAGTAAGCGTTGAATACTTATCTGATGAACATTCATAATTGTGTAAGCATCATACGAACTTGTGACCCTCGTTTGATGCAAGACCTACCAATCCACCATGATGGGGCAGCTGGGCACCACAGCAGATCGATCCAGCTAATAACTCTGCCTAAGTGAAACTGAAATACACATGCATACACTGAAGCTCATAAGTAGTACTCGATTTGGCTTTAATATAGGCAGCATCAGTGCGGTTCACTAGGCAGCATTCAGTCGCAGCAAGCACCGCATTACTGACATATAGATTAATCTATCTATGCTCTTCTACATGTAATTCTAATTCATGTCTTCATGACGATTAGGTAGTAGTGATTGATGTTGAAGCTGCAAACGGAAGGAAGCGTGCCCGTGTTAGCTGCCATCAGTGCTGCTTTTTCACGAAGGAATGAAAAAATAGCACCCGATCCGATCTTTGTAATGCAGAAAATAGTAGTCGGAAAAGCTGACGCTGGAAAGTCCATGCTAGATGATGACAGCTTGAGTGGTTAGTACTCTGTATGGTTACTTGGTTAGAGAATTTTATAATTTTTAATGACTGGCAGTGCACTTCTGTTTCCAAACTCTATTCTTGTGATAGAGGTTGGCACTTGGGCCGGGTCTTTTTGGACCGGTCCGAAGCACGATGGTTCAATCCGGTTCAAAACCCGGCACAGCATGGGGTGGGCCGTGCTGGGCCGACACGACACTGTAGCACGGGTCCTACCGGGCCTGAGATCCGGACATGATGGGCGGCACGACCGTTTGGGCCGGGCCTATGCCGGCACGGTGCGGTGGAGGCACAGGCACAGATCTACTGTCACAACTTCATTGTTGTTGATTGCTATATTATATCACTTATCTACAATGATTTTATTTTATTAGATTTCTAATATTATCGAGGTTATGAGTGATGATTTTTTTTCGAGAGAAAAAGTACTGTTGAGCTTTCTACATATGACCATCTCTTGTTCTCTTGTTGGCCAATGAGCGAGAGAGGGATGCAACAGGCAAGAGAGAGATTGAGAGGGATGGACGAGAGAGAGAAAGAGCTACGAGAGGGAGCAACGGGCGAGAGAGATTGAGAGAGATGGACGAGAGAGAGAAAGAGCTACGAGAGGGAGCAACGGGCGAGAGAGAAGTGAAAGAGATGGAGCAATGTGTGTCTCCGTCTCCTTTCTTTACGTCGCAATAGTGTAAATGGGCCAGGCCTGGACCAGCACGGCACGAAGCGCAAATGAACCGTACCTAGGCTTGCTGAAGACGAGCCGAGCTGTAGGCATGATGGGCCGTCACGGCCCTGCACGGTTCAGGCACGAAGCACGATGGACCCATGCCGAGCCGGCCCGGCACGATGCCCACCTCTACTTGTGAAGAAACGATATAATCATCTCAACAGAAAGCTACTGCATAAACCGCACCGTGAAGTCACACAGTCACTCGTATGAGATACTACTACAATATTAAGTTCCATCAAAGTGATTTCTAATTCTTCTTTTACTCGGTATGAAATTACATGAGCTCCTCTTCCCCTTCCTATGATTTACACATACTTCAACAGTGACTTCTCACAATTCCGGTGACTTTCGAACATCAAAACTTCCCAATAACACAGATAATATCAACAACGCTTGCAAAATACTGACCTACATCACCTCTCTCAGATTATGGACGAAGCCCTGGGAGGAAACCAGCCGTCGCGTTCATATCGGACGCGCGCAATCTGCAACACGAGCAAAACGTCGTCCACAGTACACCACCAAGGACACCAATTGCAAACTGGCTCAGCAGTCGATAGTGCTGCAGGAGGCCGTGCTGGTGGTCTCGGAGCTGCCGATGAAGGGGTCTATCTTGACCCAGAGGAGGGAGAAGACGGAGGCCAGCAGGACGGACCAGAGGATGACGATGGTGGGCGTCCGGTTCTGGCGGCCCATGAGCCTCTTGAGGAACGGGTACAGGTGCATGATCACCCACATGGCGAAGAACACCTTGCCGAAGAGCGGGCCCCACGACTCGTAGCCGCTGTTGAGCGCGTCCGAGAACCCGGACACCACGCCGACGAGGTTGAGCACCAGGATGGTCGTCGGCGGGATCAGCACCGTCGTCCACTTTAACACGTAGAGCTCGCCGAACTCGGTGTCGTCCGTGGCCTTGGCCGTGACCGTGAAGTTGGTGTCCAGCCCGGCAATCATCTTGAGGATACCCTGGAACACAGCGAAGAGGTGGGCGGACACGCCACCGATTGACCCAGAACTGCTCGTTGCGCCACCAGTCCTCGATGCCAATGCCACTCCACCGCAGCTCCAGGACGCTCGTCACGATGATGGAGATGAAGAGGCCAAGAAACCATATCGTAGCAGCGTTGGAGAGCTGGAAGGACGGCAAATGAACAAAGTCATTAAGCGATGCTGACCTTCGGAGCCCGAAGCCAAAGTATATCTTACCGTCGGAATGATGAACTTTCCGGAGCCATTTCAGACGGCCACCGCCGTAACCGTACCACAGCGGGCAGTGCCGGCTGAGGAATATCTCAACGGAACCGAGAGCCCACCGGAGAACCTGGTGCAGACGATCGGAAAGGTTGATTGGGGCTGACCCCTTGAATGCGGGGGTCTAATCGGCATGCAGTAAATGGATCGCCAGCCTCGGCAGTGCATTTTAAACCCAGTCAGAATATCTTCTGTAACTGAACCGTAGATGCAGCAAATCTGAGAAAGAACAGAAACAAAAGTCATCCCTAATGAACAGAGCAAAATTATTTTAGGTATTATCAGGACAAGAACTTTCAATATAGGAAAAAATATGAGATGAAGGGCAACAACGCACACCTCTTTTCCCCATTCAGTTTTCTCTTCGTATCCACAGTTAATGACATGAATGGCTTCTTTAATTAGTGTAGACGGGTTTGCAGACTCAGGAACGCCCCCATTCTCCATAAGAGTTGATTCAATGAATACTGAGGACAGCCCAAACGACTTTTCAAAGCTCATCTGGGAGATCAGCATGGACCGCTCATACACTTCCAGACTTCCAGTCTGTAAGAGAATGTTAAATTTCCAGCTTGGCTATAAAACACTTCCACTCTTCCACTAATGTGGGCCTTCCTTAGATCTAAGTCGACCTTCCATAAAAGGAAGTCGACCAGTAATAAGTATTATTTAGGGGCTGGCCTAAGCGCCTTCCGAGATTGGACTCGAGGAAGGTAAGATACCCGGAACGAGGTACGAGTGGAGGCACCGCCTGTTATATACCTTCATATCAGATAAGAGATAGGAAACCAATGATATAAGATAGGCAACTACTTATATAAGACTACTCCACCTCCCCCCTAAGGGGAGGGACGAGGGCTCTGTTCTCTCTGCTCTACTGCCCGGAGGGTATAGATAAGGTTTTAAATTCTGGAATTGGGCCCTCCGGGAAGCAGAGCATCCCTCTGGAACGGAGTGATACCAGGCTTGAAAGTGTGACAATCCGTAATCATGAATGAACATCAAGATTGGTCACCCAAGATAAATTCCAGATTACTATTATGGTAAACATAGATCGACTGATCCATTTTATATATACCATAAGTACCCATGCCAACTGAGATTAATGCTAGGAAGTAAGGAGCAGACAAATATCACATGATACATCATACCACAAATGAAAATGTGACTAACATAAAAACTCAAAGAAGTATGGAGAACCTGCAAGAGTTTAGACTCAAGTTGCTGCCTTTTCGAACTTCTGGTTGGGGCGATGCTGGAGAGGGAACGGAGCCGCCGTTGGAGAACGGAGGTGGGGCTCTACGGATCCGGTCGGGGCGACGTTGCGGAAGGGAGGGCGGCGCGCTGGAGGGAAGGGGGCGGCGGCGGGCGGCACATTGGAGGGGAGGGGGCGGCGCGCTGGAGGGGGCGACAGGCGGCGCGTCCGAGGGGGTGGAGGGGATGGGGCGGGAGTTGGCGCGCTGGGAACGGGGATGGGGCGGGAGAAATTTGGCGCTGGGGTGGGCACGCAGCGAGCCTGGCTCTGTAGCTACGCTCAAGATTCTCGTTCCTCGCGGGCCTGGTTGAGAGGAGGAAATTGCACAACTTGAGCTAGGCTAGGGTGGATATCCAGTCAACCAAATAACTTCATTTTGCATCTGTAGATACAAAATTCAACACATATAGGCAACAAAACAGCCCCTAAGACGATGCTACCTTGATCCCAAATGTTGACAACCTCATTTTCACCACATTTATCGGTTTCTCAATTGGGCAAGTTGTATGATCGATCCCACGATTTGGACCAAACCCCGTGGCAAACAGCCCACAACCGTATTACAGATTTACAAAGAACCAAGGTTAACCATTTCGTTTTGATCGTATTTTTCGTCCACTCGATGGTAGCAAAATTTTCGAAATTTTGAACAAAATTCAAGAAAAACCAAATGGTTTCAAAAGTCAAACTAATTTGAAAATTGGTCAAATAGATGAGCAAAATTCTAACGAAAATGTCGAATTTCACTTGAAAAGCAGCGAATTTCGCTCGGAAATATGATTGCTTTTCTCTCGAAAATCGGCGACAACGAAAAGATCGAAGAGAGGTGCTTCTATGCTTTTCTTTTTTAAAGTTGCACAAATATTAAAGTATTAATGAAGAGTGGATAGTGATTACTTACCCCGTCGTTTGCTTCAAGATTCGTGTAACTTGTATTGGGAGGAAAAGCATAGAAGCACTGCTCAAGATCGAATTTCTCTCGAAAAGATGATTGCTTTTCTTGAAAATCGGAGACAGTGAAAAATTTAAGAAAAAAATGTAAAACAAGGTAAAAGTTGCAAAAAAATATTTTAAAATTTGTAAAAAGCCATTAAAGTCCCAAAAAATAGGAATCATGTTAGAAATATATAAAAAATAGAAACACACAAAAAAATTTCGGTATAATCTTTTATAAATATGGAAAAATTTCGATATGACCTTTGCTATATTTAAGATAATTGCAAGTTGTCACATATCAATACAAGTGCAAAAATAGACATTCACATAATCACGTACAAATACCATTCACATAATTGGATCACTTACTAAAACATTTAAAGATCGGCCATCCTTAAGAAAATCAATCAATATAATTGGATCACTTACTATTATAGACATATCATGTTATTAATAGACACATCAAATAATAATAGATGTGCAAGAATAAAATTCAATGTAAATTTAAAATGTAAGAAAATAGTAATGAAACGGGAAGTTTTGGTAGTTCATGCACGCATACAACGAGAAGTAAGCTACTTGATATACTTGAACAAATATTACTATTAAGTATAATTGAATAAATATTGTGACTAAAATATGTTGAAGTAAATATTGCTACTTGACATACTTGAACAAATATTGCTACTAAAAATACTTCTAATTTCTATTTTTTTTTTTTGCATTTTCTATTATCTACATTTTAAATGGCTTAAAAACGTCTTTAACTTCATTTTTTTCCAAAAAATATTCACACAAGATGTCATAAGGCTATTAATACTAATTATAGGAAAATTTTGGATAAATTTTATCAATTTTTTGAATTTAAATTTAAATAAAAAATCAAACAAAATTCTTTTTTGAAGGGAAGCAAAATGGATGAAATTTTACGTAAAATTCATCGAAATTCGAACAAAAGCTGAACCCTGCAAAGAACACAGGCGACAACCCATCGTGCAGATCTGCCAGCCCAAACAAATCGTCTTTTAGCCTTGAGCCCAAAACTATGGATGGTGACTTTATGAGCCCATCCAACAACGAAGCACATACAAAGCTCTCCACTGGTTCTCGGGCAGCTTCTAATCGAGCATCAGGCTCCTTGTGGAAGCCTGCTATACATGGAGACAGTGGGCTGCACAACTCCTAGTCTCGTGTCAGCGCTGTACGAAGATAGCCAGGCCAGCTGGAAATAGGGATAGCAATCAGTGGGTATCTCGGGTATAAGTGTCTCAGACCCGCCACTCAAATCTGAACACGTACCACCCATCTAAACCCACTAAGCTTTACAGATATGGATCTGTGTCTAAGTCCGAATCTGATAGGTACCCGATACCCAATAGGTACACACGGGGCACATATCCATTGCTTTCCCAAGAACCATGGCCGGCTGGCCACGAGATGGGTGGCGGGAGGACGGTTGCGGCGGAGGGAGGGGCACGGGACTGGAGGGAGGAGGCGAGTAGATGAGTAGATCAGGGGAAGGGGAACCGAATCGGGGGATTAGCGAATGCGGGAGGCGAGGCTGATTGGTGTTTTGTTTTATACACACACAATACACCATGTTGCCTAGACACCATAATTCAAAATAGGTATTTTTCCTATATAAGTTTTCTTTTTAATGATAGTTTGATTGTAGGTGTGTGTGTATATAGTACAATTACCTGGAGCACTATGGTGCCTAGGCACTATAGTCCAAAACGGGTATTCCCCTATGTATTTACATTCAAAATTTTAAGATATTGAGTTTACCTAGTTTACTAACTAGTTTAAACAAGTTTGAACTGAAATTCAAACTAGAGTTTTTCTCTTTGATGATAGTTTGATTTGTAGGTCTGTACTAATTATATATATAAATTAGCAAAACATGTGATATAAATTCATCCGATTCTTTTCATTCGAGTATATTTTTAAAAGGTATGTGTTTCATTTGAATTGTTAAAGATGGGTATCTACCCTAAAACTAAACGTTTCAAAAAATATATCCGAATTTAGCTTGAACTAATGCATTAAAAATTATGGTGCTCCATTCCAACGTCATATATATAGTATTTTTTGTACTTCCGGGAGTACATTACTCACACTTCTAATATACCACTTAAACGGACGTGTTAAACTCCTTTACCACTTTCTGTATAATTCAATAGTAATTTTAAATACTCCAATGCGATTTGGTTGAAAAAATTTATTGAAACTCTTTTTTTTTGTTATATAGCTTTTTTCCACATAAAAAAAGAGGATGTACATAAATTATACTATAAAGAGTGGACCGTCACGAATTTTTTTTTATAGAAATCACTTTAAAGTATCTTACAATTAATATTAGAGTATACTCAAAATGATAAAGATGTATAATAATATCATTTAAGCGGTATATTGAAGGTGTGAGTACATACTCCTAGGAGTATGGAACCATTTTCATATAAATTGAGGTCCACATGCCATATGTCATATGATACACATTAAGTACCTATGGGTACAAATTGACATTCACGTCCATCTAATCGAGTACTCAAACCTAAAAACCTATAAATCTGAAATGCTATATGTGCCCGCTTTTATCGGGTCTAGTATCTACGGGTACCTAAACTCATAGGTAAAACTGCCATCTCTAGCTAGAAACTATCTGCACGTATTTCATTTCCTCTGCACATACTTTGGGCTTTCTGATTTGACTCCTCGTGGTCCCGTCCCGTTCCTGTGGAGCCAAGCCACCGCAAGATCAACAGATCCAACGAAGCCGTCGCTGCAGGCCGCCTCGATGCCGAGCTCCATGTTTCCTTCCTCGCAAGTCGCAAGCCACCGTCTGTGTCGTCTTCTTTCCACGACGTAATCTCTCAAACGGGCCGACCCACGGGTCTAACAGTGTAGCACCATTTTCCGTCAAAGTTGTAGTGGGCCAAACCTGACAACTGTCGGAGCCACAAGTCACTATTTTTCGCAAAAATAGTTCTCGCATGAGGAGAATTTCAGTTGTGGCTCCATGTCGGAGCGCAGTATACCTATTAGGTGACGCGTGTTCTATATCATGATCGGGTAACTCGGAAGGTAGCACAGTGCGCGACAGGTTGTCAACTGCTGCAAGCGGTCGGGCCCACGTTGCTGCCGAGGTCTCGGAGCTCGGAACGAGCTATCAGCTCGGTGTGTAGCATTGCCTTGCCGCGGCAACTTGCCTCCTCCAATATTTCCGTGTTTTTTTTGCGCTCGCCCGACCTACTGTGACGCCGCACACCTTCTGAGCACCCCTGATGCGACATGCGACATTGTTGCTTGTCGCACCTTTCAAGCTCACATGGGATCATTTTCGTAATTTTGAACGAAAGGAGACTATATTTATCAAAAATAAAATTTTAAGAGCTAAAAAATGGATCACTTCCACCGGACTATTTGCACCCCTATTCCCCGCACATTCCTAAAATTAAAGTAGAAGTGAGGCTAGAACCTGGATGGGTAGGTTCATAACCAGTGTGTCCACCGTTGCTACCATGATTTACCCCAGCAAGGATTGCAAGGAAAATGAGACCTTTATCCGGCATATCATGACAAACTTCCTTCGCCTCCTGGAAGATGGGCAACATCCGGGCCCTACTACTTCAAGGATAATTAAACTGACTTGCTAGTTCCATCATATCATACGGATGGGATAAATGGTATAGTAGATCAGCAGTGCGTTTCCTACTGATGGGTTCGACGACAATAGATGGACCAAGTATTCTACATTTTATCCTGACTGCGATGTGTAATTAACCGTTCGGCGGTATATAATGGGAGACCAACTGGAGCCTTGAACCAAGCATGCCGGGACACTATTTCTTCTTTCTTTAATTTCCTTTTCAGATGAGACACCTTCAAGCAGATAATACACAACGTACATGCATTCGGTTGTTTCCATCCTTGCTTCGTGCTCTACCACTCTTCCTCAGTCACATTCACACACAACAATCTGTCTTTTAAATAGAAAGGAAGAAACTTGTAATTACTTCGAACTTGATCATGTCTCTTATTCTCATATCTTCACCAAATGTCAGCTATAGCGCCAGAAACTGGAACGAGAACGAGTCGGATAAGATGACTTCTTCAATCTATTTTATACCAGGAATTAATATATTGAGCCAAACTTTGTCAAAGAGAGAGAGAGAGAAAAAGAAGAAGAAGGGGAGCATGCAGCTGGCACGTCATTCTCAGCTTGGCAGACAACCATTCTTCCTTTTCCTGAGATCACAAAACGAGCTCTAGGTAAGTCTAGCAAGCAAGTACGGAATTAAGCGCATGCGAAAGCTTCCGCCTTCGCCTTGCAGGTTGCAAACCTGCTACGCAACGCCGTCTCATCTCAGCCCAATCTCTCTCGTCCTGCGGCTACCGCCAGCGCCAGCGCGTGATGTGAAGCTGGTTCTTGTCTGCGCCTGCAGGCGAAGCTTCCATCCATGCATGCGCTGCAAGTAACAGTAGCTAGTTGCGCGCCTGACACCTGCGCGAGTGTTGTCGCTGACAAGTATTCCGTCTTTTCATTTCGCCTGCTCCTCCAGATTAAGATCCATACTCCATACTCCACACTTTCTCCCCACCTTGTTCGTAGTGGAAAGAGAACTTCGCTCTGCCTAGATTGCTAATTGTCTAATTGATATCATCCACTGTCTACCTTCACTCGGAGGAAAAACGACGTCGCTGCACGTCCACTGGTCTATATATATTAAACAAGTGAGACTTTTTACCATCCTTGAATCTTGATAATACCTTTTTGATGCCTTCTCAATGTAAATTTTGGTACCTCTCAAGGATGATAAAAACCTCTAAACAAGTAGTCCTTACTGAATACAATCAATAATATTTAGAGGGTGCTTCCATGTATTTCTTTATCTCTCCTCTCATGTAGCCACATTACCCTTATTGTTCATAATAGATGAAAATTAAGTGTCATAGATGTTTCCTCATTTGCATTATCTTCTAATTCTTTTAAACTCTAACATATTTCACCTTGATTTATTCAAATATTAGGGGCGGAAGTAGCTATTGTATATTACCCGGTGTCACAGGACACCAGGTCAAAAAAAAAATTAGTGTATGTTAGATAATATATATAAGTATATGTGAACACCCTTGATCTAAATCTGTGACACCGGGAGGCAAATAGCAAGCAAATGATAAGAATAATAAGCTATTATCATATATATGATGAAGTGGTGAACCCTGATAATTTTTTCTCTAGTTCTGCTTCTAGGTATCCTTGTAGTTAAATTAGCATTAATTGCCACGCAGGTCTCTGCACACTTGTAGTACATGCATGGAGATAGGTTTATTTATGAGATCCCAACCTCATTCATGTACACCGAGTAGACTGTAGCATTAGATCTAAGCGTATCTCTAATAGGAGCACTTTAGCTGTCTTTTAGCAATATTATGTAAGCAAAATCCTATGTAGAGGAGAAATGATGTAAGAAAAGAGAATGTGACGTCTCTTATGCAAGAAACAATCTGATCGTGCAAACCAGCGCAAAAAGTAATGAAGTGTGAGAGGGAAAATATAATAAAGATTAATGATTTTAGAGATAACTATTGAAGATGTTGTCTCTAGTGTTATCCCTAGCTAGATGAGTTAAAAATTTTAGAGACAATTTTTAAAGACAGACTATTATATATAAATACATGCGTACTCCCAGGTTTCTATTTTATTTCAACTCGCCGTTTGACAAATGCATGCATTGTTCAGCAAGATTCTCTCTCGCCCCCCACCAAGATCGAGTCAATCGTAAATAAATAATACGAGACGGTGATTCTAATTAAAGAGAGCAGCATCAACCCTGATACAACCACCAAACAATTCTTTATCGCCAATGATTGAGATCGGGCGATCGGTGGATACGGCTCTTCTTCAATTCGTCCATCAATTTCCTAATCCCACCGTAAAATGCGGAGCAAAAAACGGCCTACGTATTGACACCGGCATTCAGATATTTGCGCCACATCATATTGTTTATGTTTTAGAACATAGTTGTTCATCCGCCATCGATCAATCAATATACTAATAAGATTATATAAACAGTAGTAGAAATACACACAATATAGAGACAAAGTTCTCTCTTTATTAGATTAATTTCATTTTATAAGAGGTGCCCACATATAGCAAAACATCCGGTGAATATATTCTAATTCACCCACCAATAGATAGATTTTTGTCTAAAAGTGGACTGGAATTCTATCTATATCATAATATTTTCCCTTGGGCGAATACCGCGTAATGCATATGCCTCGTTAAAACCTCCTCCCAAAAACTTAATGAGAAAAAATATGGAGAAAAGAGTACACTGCATTCGTACTTCGTGTTACATTAGTTGCCTCATTAAAAGCCTTCACGTGAGAAAACTTCAGAAAAACTCACTAAACAAAAAATAGCACAACTTATAATCTTCAGGATATAAAGTAGAATGTTCAGAATCATGCAAAGGGTCATGGTTCAAGGTTTTACTCCCCCCTGAACTCTGTATATTTCTAAGTTATCTCATTCCAATGCCATTAACACATCTTTGAAAAATAGATTTTGACAAGGACTTAGTGAACAGATTTGCTAGATTTTCACAGTTTGTAATATCTTTACCTCACCACTCTTCTGGAGTTCATGATGATGAAAAAGCTTTGGGGGCAATATGCTTCGTGTTATTGCTCTTTACATGGATTTGCATTTGTGTAACATAAGTAATATTATCTCATAGATAATCATAGGGGTATCGACGGTATTAAGACCATATGACTTCTGGATATGGTTAATCACACGTCTCAACCAAACACACTCATGTGAGGCTTCATATAAAATTATAATCTTCAAGTGGTTGGCAGAAGTAACAACCAAAGTTTGCTTAAAAGACCGTCAATAAATAGCTAAACCACCTTAGAAAAATACAAAATCAGTCTTAGATTTGGTACTATAGGGATCAGACAGATAGCCAACATCCATATATCCCTCTATGGTTAAGTCTTGGTTCTTCTAGAAAAGCAATCCAAAATTTTGAGTACTTTGGAGGTATCCAAGTAGAGTCTTGACACTAGCCCAATATCTTATGCTTGGGACTACGCCGTCTTCCTAGCAAATTTACTGCGGATGCAATATCAAGCCTTGTGCAATTCACAAGATGTAAGTATGGGACTTCAGATCCTAAGACTTTCTCATTTTCCATCCTTAGTTTGAAAGGTTCTTTATCTACTTCAAGGGATCTCACAACCATGAAGACTTTAAAGGATGAGATTTATTCATATTAAATATTTCTAATACCTTCTTGGTATAGATAGACTGTTATACAAAAATCCCTTTTGAGAACAGCTCTACCTGCATACCTAAGTAATATTTGGTTTCAACCAAACTTTTTATCTTAAACTCTGTCGTAAGGTAAGCACTTGCTTCCTTTATTTCCTCTGTGGTTCCGATGACATACAGTTTATCAATATATATTGAGATGATACATGATCTATTCTAGGATTTCTTTATGAACACACATAAACAATATCTTTTCTTCAGGAGGAACTTATTAAGTCGGTTGTACCACATTCTCCTCTACTGTTTTAATCCGTATAACGATCTTTTCAGTTTGATGCTGTACATGTTGCGGTTATTAGGATACAAAATTTTAACTCCTTTAGGGATTCTCATACAAATATTCGTATCCAATGACCCATATAAGTATACGGTCACTACATCCATCAACTGCTTTGATTAATTTAAGCTTGCTGCCATTGATATTAAATATCAGAACGTTATTCCAATCATTATAGGAGAATTTGTTTCATCGTAATTGATGCCGGGTATCTGCATGAACCCTTATGCTACAAGCCTCGCTTTATATCTCACCACTTGGTTATTTTTATTTCTCTTCAAGGTGAAAACCCATTTTGATCTTACAGAGAACACTTTAGGAGGTTTCGGTCAATGGGATCAAGAACTTTCCTTTTATTAAGCGAGTGTTACCTTAATTGCTTCTTTTCATTTGACCCAATCTAAGTGATTCTGGCACTCTGCCATGAATTTTGGTTTCTAGATCCAACTTTTAGACTATATGCGACCCTTAATTGGTGATTAGATTAAGCACTTAATCAGCAATTTTGGGAACTATAATCTCCAGATTAAAGGTTTGTGCAGACGTGATTAACTTATGTAGGGCTTGTCGTAGGTTTATTCGCGAGTTGCTGGATGAATTCAACGCAATGTAGATTGTTGTAGGCAGATGATCATGATTGGCGGTCTTGGCGGAACTTCATGCTGATAACATGTTGTAAAACATAGTTATTCACCCGCTATCGATCAATCAATACATTAATAAGATCACATGAACAATAGTAGAAGTACACATAATATACAGACAAAGTTATCTCTCTTTTATTAGATTAAGTTCTCTTTACAAGGGGAACCCATATATAGCAAAACATCCAGTAGATAGATTTGGATTTGCACACCAATATATAAACTATAAAGTCCGTCCAAACTTGGGCTGGGATTCTATCTATATCATAACAGTTTATAGGACTATTTTCTTTTGCCATACAGATTAAAGAGTTATTAAAAATAAACATATTATCTTTAATTATCATCTTTAAGCACTATATTCAATGCATATATGTAGAGAATATCAAGTAAAGCTGAATATTTATTGGGACTATAAAGAGAGCATCATACTAATTTGTATTAAAACATAAATACGTCCTATATTTATAAAAAGGATCATTTAAAACTGCGCCAATAAACTTGTAAAGTACTCCATACGACTAAGTTTATAAAGCATTTTTTTTGAATGATTTTGTCTATAAATATAAAATTTACATGTATATTTAATGATGCCTTTTTTTTCTATAGCCCTATTTATTTTCTCTCAACCATATGTATTTATTCATTACCATCCGCTCAAAGTATATCTTTTATCTTCCAAGACAATTAAGTAGGAGCATCTAAGTTATTTTCTCTCGTATATTTATCAATTTCAATATAATCTTAATTTTCATGTAAAATTAAAATATACCTTATATTTTTTTACGGTGGAAGTACTCAATTTAACAAGAACTACAGCATCCGTCTAATCGAGTAGGAGTAGACTTAATTAACACGAACCACGAGACGTGGCACGTTGGTATTGCCCGAAACCAAGGGACCTTTGCTTAATCGGAGTGAAATTAAAAGAGGTGAAGCTTGAGAGCCGGATAAGTAGGTCCCACGTGATGGAAGAAGACAAGGTGAGGCAGGCAGGCCCGGCAGGGCTGCCTCGATCGAATGGTTAATTAAAGTATACTATTTGGCGTTTGATTAATGATTAATGATTTGGTTTGATAGTGTCGCGGTCACATATTGCCTGTCTAATCCGGTGTGTAAGCCATGAAATTTTAGAAGTCCTAACAAATTTAATTATAGCAAAAAAACTTATCTGAAAGACGTATCTTTTATGGTACTGTTCGCGCTAAAAACGTGAAGGAGGGTTTTCGGCCTCGAACACACAAGACAAACACCGGGTTTGCAGAGCGTGCCAGTCAATTTGACCTGAAATTGACAAGGTAGAGTTTGTAATTTGATCAAAGCCGATAAACAAGGATCTATCGGCTTTTCGCTAGTCGGCAAGAACCGATTAGGAGATAACTAGATCAACCGGTTACAATTGATCCGGATACAAGGTAAAAATCGGCTTCGGGAAGGCGATGCGCAACAAAACGAAGCGAGATCAAACCTGGGTGAAATCGGCAAAATCAACAATCGGCGATGCGCAACTATGTTGATTCCGCCGACTTGCGTAAAGATCTATGAAGCTAAAACAATGTAAAAGAAAGCTTGTAAAAAGTAGATGTGTGTGTTGTTGGATTGATTGATTTTCGCTTGACGCCCGCCCCTTTATAACACACTGGCCGATCCGAGTTGTACATGGATACAGTCCAGTATCGGCCTCTAATCTGATTTCCTTTCCTTTTAGAAACGGATTCCTTTTCCGATTCGTTTACCGATTTCTTTCCATACGAATACCTTTCCGCTTTCGTTTGCATCGATTTTAATACATGCCGAATTTTGGTGCAAACATATGCCCTCGCTTTTGGAAGATAATTTGTTATCTTTCAAAAGAATATATCGGCTTTTCATTCGTATCGGCTTTACGTAAGAATCTTTTTTGGGAACCACCCAAGAATCGCTACCGTAAAAATCTCGGTGCGTTTTAATGCTCAATCGCCCCGCCGCTCGCCTTCTTTCATCGCGGTATAAATATGGGGGTCCCCCCCACGGTCATTTTCACGCTTTCAAGCTCTCGGATCACGCACTATCGGCTCTCGTCATCTTTCTCTTGCTTTTTCAAAATCGGCTGAAATGGACCCTTCGCAGGTATTCATTCCGATTCCTCAAAGTTCAAATCAATTCTACTTAGGACCGATAGGTAGCATGTCGGTAGACACAGTTATCAATACCGAGATCCCTAGACTCCCCTTGTCGGCCGCTGGGTATAATATCTCTGAGTGGGGGAAAAGTTTTAGGGCCTGGCCCACCAGCCTGAAGGGATGGAGATCTTGGTTTATTAGGGTATCAGCTCAGAAGAGGGTAGAATGGGAGAGGATGGGTATAGCCGAGTCTCTATCTTTGAGTTTAGCCGACCCTAAAGCCAATGAACCCCTGGTAGCTGCGGCATGTTATTTTTGGTCGGATTCTTTGAATGCCTTTTTTATTCCCGTCTGGCCCAATCGGCCCTACTTTGCTTGACGTGGCCCAATTGTGCTGCCTTAGGCCAGATGGGGACCAGCTATCGGCTTTCAGCGGAAAACCTTCTTTCAAATTAATTCGCAAGAAAGGCGAGGGCTGGCACAAATATATCCAGAATAACAATAAGGTCAATGGTCCGGTATCGGCCGAAGAGCATGTCGCTTTTCTTAATCTTTGGCTAGACCGATACTTGTTCTGTGGTGCCTCCCTTGGTCCCACCCAATCTTTTCAGTTAGTGGCGGAACGTTTGGTGGAGGGGCGTCGGCTTTCTCTCGGCAAGATGTTCCTCGGGGCGGTATATCAAATGATGTATGTAATTCGTAGTCGTCTTTTTACGGCTTTTGCAAAACATGTAAATCGGCAACATAGGAGGCCCTTTGTGGTTTATCCAGACGTGGCTCCATTGCATGTTTAGCCGATCCATCTTATCTGAGCCTTCGAGGAGTTCAACTTTCCCTCGGGAAGATTATCTAGAACACGTAGTCCCCCAGTATAGAGTTAGCCGATCCTATGGTGAGAGATTCATCATGTCTTCAGCTGGTGAACTAAAAATAGATCCTGTCGGCTTGCACAAATACCTCAACTTTTTTCTTACCCTAGACAGGACTTCTTTTGGTCAACAAGACTTCTTCCGATACACTGATGTAGCCGATTGTCCATACCCATCATTCCTCCATTTAGATGCCGACAGCTCTTTGATGCCCTACTACTTTAGACTTGTACAAAATCTTCCTCTCTCCTTGTATTATTCATGTGGCTTAAATACACGCAATCGGACATTCCAAACATCCTATGAATTTTATCATCCTTCGATCTACGCCATCAATTGGGTTTTGGGCAAACCATCCCCTCCTTTCCTCTACTATGTTGTGTCGAACCTCGTGCTCGAGTATCTAACAAATACACGCGGAGATTATCCTTGAAGTAGCCGATGGGTTGCAAGTTCTATCGACACCGCATTTTGTCCTTAATTCCCGTCGGTCACCGTGCATTCTCGCAGTGGTGGGCGTAATATCGGAGGCCTTATTGATGGATAGAACTCCGTCGGCTATAATTCTTACCTTTTTGCCTGACTTCCGTGAGCCGACGGTGGCTTCTGGCCCCAGCGAGAGTTCCGGTTATACTGACTCCTCAGTAGCTGTAGAGGTACCAGTCTTTTTTTATCTGTTTCCATGTTGGCTATTGGCTTTCGTTAAGTATGTTTTTGATCTTTCCAGGGCGGCACGGATGCTGGCGAACGAATAGCCGATCCCCATGTTTCTGCCAGTAGCGGCCGACAGAGACGTCCGGGTCAATCTGTCAGCACTACGGGATATACCTCAGGTACTTTGGGTATCCAAAGTCCATCCCTATCGGACTTGGCTCGCCAACGCGCTCCAAGTAAGTCACTTTTTGTGTCGACTATTATGTTATTCGCGTTATCAAGGTTTAACCGAGTCTACTACAGAGAGGAGGAAGAAATCTGCCAGACGTTCACCAAGACCTGTAAGGCATCCATCTGGTGGTTCTCCGGAGCATTCAGCTACTGATGTGAGTTTCTTTGTGTAGTCATATTGCTTTACGTTTGTTTTGTGTTGCTGACTTGCTTTTTGTTCTCTAGCAATCTCCATCAGTACAGATAGCGGGGGTTATAGCCGATCCCCAAGGTGCTACATCGGCTATCCCTCTATCGCTCTCTCCACCGCCACCGCCGCATCGCCCGACGATTGACATTTCCGATCCTGACCCCAAAGCGCCATCAACTGATCTGGCCGATCTGCTGGGCTTCACTTTGGACGAGCTTGATGACCCGGAGGTTATGGCCACTGATGACTATCCAGCCGATATTCAACGCATAATAGCGGCTTCTGCGCCAGCATCAGCTGCCGTTACTGCCGAGCCGGGCATGCAAGAGCGACTCAACCGTCTTTTGGACGAAGTGATGCAGCCGGAGGCGGCTCTACTGGCCAATACGCAACCTCTGAGGGATGCTATGGCGGCCGTGCAAGCCGATCTTCCCCTGCCGCTATGAACGCACTGCTAGAGGTATGCCACTTAGACGCTCGTCGGCTGGACGTAGAGTCAGCTAAGCTCAGAGTTGAACAGAGGAAGGCTCAACAAACCGACCAAGAGATCTTGGACAAGCTCATAGCTGATGCCAAATCTCGAAAGAGTGCATTTGACCAGGGTGCTGCTATACTTAAAACGGCTAAGAACAGGGCTCAAGAGCTGGAGTCGACCAAGATCAAACTTGAAGAACAAATTGGCTTTAGTTACAAAAGAACTTGCGAATGCCACTCGGCATCACCGACTCGACGTCTTCACCGGCCGCCCGTGAGGCGGCAAATTGGCGAAGTTTTTGCTCAAGTCAAGAACCAATCGGCCAAGATAGTTCCAGTCCCGGGTGATGCAGGAGCCGATCAACAACTGATAGACAGTGTTCAAGCTACCATCGGTAGGGCGGCAGCGGCACTATCGGCTTTGGGAGCCCACCTGCCTGGTTCCGGGCTTCACTGATCTGAGAACAGAGCATCGACTTCTTTTTATGAACTGATTTGCAGTACTGGCTGTGTAGCCGATTTTGTAAACAATGTTTAATCCGTGATGGTTGTTTGTTTAACTGACTCGGTCGGCTGTATGACCGATTTTATATGCATGTCTTTGTAATCGATCCTGATGTTTTTCTCCCGGTAGTTAGGACCCGACCCATATGCTTGGGTGATATGCCTTTAGATATTTTCCATTGATCGCTTTAGGTAAGACGAACCCGTCTAAGGACTCCAGTATATACGAATTCCCGTCAATCGGCCGATTGATCTTATAAGGTCCCTTCCATGTTGGAGACCATTTGCCAAATCGATTATCCTTAGACCCGATCGGCAACACGGTTTTCCATACCAAATCGGCTCGATTGAACGATTTTAAAATCACCTTTTTATTATACGACCTGGCAACCCTCTCTTTTTTCCTTTAAGCCGATCTAGCGTGATCAGCCTTAATTCAGCCAAATCATCCAGATTATCGAGCATCGCCTGTTTGTATTCATCGGCTGATACCTTATCTTGCTCACATAGCCTTACTGAGCCGATATTGATTTCCACGGGCAAGACGGCTTCTTGTCCGTATACCAACTGAAAAGGTGACAATTTAGTTGATCCGTGATGAGATAGCCGATAAGCCCATAAAGCCTCCGATAGCGTTGAATGCCATTTCCTCGGCTCTTCCTCAATTTTTCTTTTTATCAGCTTTATCAATGTCTTGTTTGATGACTCGGCCTGTCCATTGGCCTGAGCGTAGTAAGGGGAAGAGTTGAGTAATTTTATCCCAAGACTTTCCGCAAAACTTTTGAACTCGTGGGACATGAACACACCCCTTGATCAGAGTAATTGTCTGTGGAATTCCAAACCGATGGACGACGTGTTCATTTACAAAGTCGATCGCCTCTTTGCTAGTAACCTTCTTAAGTGGTACACCTCAACCCATTTTGAGAAATAATCTGTAGGTCGCAAGGATGAATTTATGTCCTTTGGTCGGATGACGGAAATATTTGGCCGATTATGTCTATACCCCATCCTCTAAATGGCCATGGCTTGATGATCGGACGCAAAGCCGATGCTGGTGCTGACTGTATGTTACTAAACTTTTGGCACGTTTGGCATCCTTTATAATATTTGAAGCAGTCTTCTAACATCGTCGGCCAAAAATATCCTGTTCGCCTCGATTCACTTCATCTTATGGGCCGATTGATGTGATCCACAGATGCCTTCATGGACTTCACCCATTGCTACTTTGGCTTCCTCGGTTCCCAGGCATCTTAACAATAAACCTTCCATAGTCCGAAAGTATAATACATCTTCTAGTAGAACATATTTGAGTGCTTTGCGCCTGACCTTCTGCTCGGTCGGCTTGGATGGATCTGACAAATAATCCTTTATCTCTGTTCTCCAGTCGACAGGGTGAACACATAAAATCGGCCAAACGCTTAGCCCGATTGGTCCCTGTCGGCTTTCAATCTTGTACCCTGATGCACATTGTGCCAATCGATTTGCTTTATCATTAGCTTCTCTGGGGATATGTTTTATAGAAAATGTAGTGAACATCTCGATGATCCGAGGCATTGATGTAAGTCGAGTTAGCGCACCGTCGTTGCATCGGTATTCTCCTTTGACTTGTCAGTACAATTAACATCGAGTCTCCAAAAGCTTCGACGTCTTTCACCCCGATGCTATCTAGCAATTGTAGACCTCTTAGCAATGCTTCGTACTCTGCTTGATTATTTGAACATCGGCTATTTAGCCGATACATGAAGTCATACTCCTATTTTCTAGGTGAAATCAATATCACGCCGATGCCTTCACCTTCCTGGCAAACGGATCCATCAAAATACAGCTGCCAAGGAGTTACATCACTGCTCTCGTTAATGTTTCACTTCCTGTGATAAAATCGGCCACAGCTTGTCCTTTCACAGATTTAGCCGACTCATAGGTTAACTCGAACTCTATTAAGGCGTATGCCCATTTACCAAGCCGACCCCGCAGAATTGGCGCCGATAATATGTACTTGACTACATCGGTTTTGCATATTATAACGCATTTGGAAGCCAGCATATAATGTCTTAATTTGGTGCAAGCAAAATACAATGATAAGCATAATTTTTCTACTAGGGGATACCTGGTTTCTGCATCTAAAAGACGTCGGCTTAAGTAAAATATTGCTCGTTCCTTCCTATCGGCTTCCTGTGTTAAAACTGCCCCAATTGAATCACCTTCAGCCGATATATATAGTCTAAAAGGTATACCATGTTTTGGTGCGGTCAATACTGGTGGACTCATCAGATAACCCTTTATGTCGTCAAAGGCCTTTTGTTGGTCGGCTCCCCATTTGAATTCTTGGTTGTCTTTAATTTTCAGCAGCGGTGTGAAGGCCCGAATACGCCCTGACAAGTTCGAGATGAAACGTCGCAAGTAGTTGATTTTCCCAATCAATACTTGCAACTCCTTTTTGCTTGTCGGCGGTTTAGTATCAGCTATAGCTTTTACTTTGGCTTGGTTTACTTCAATCCCTCCTTCATGCACTGTAAACCCAAGAAATTGTCCAGCCGATACTCCGAAAGCACATTTGAGAGGGTTCATTTTTAACCCATGTAACCTTGTGCTTTTAAACATCTTTTCCAGATCGGCTAAATGTTGCCAGTCTTCTTTGGATTTTACCACCACATCGTCAATGTATATTTCCACGGTATTGCCGATTAAATCATGGAAAATATGGTTCATAGCGCGCTGATAAGTAGCACCGGCATTTTTTAAACCGAAGGTCATAACTTTCCACTCATACAGCCCTAAAGCCCCTGACATCCGAAAGTCGTTTTGGGTATATCGGCCGCCATGAATATCCTGATTGTATCCGGCGTTTCCGGCCCAAGAAACTTATGATCTTATTTCCAAAGCAAGATCAATAAGCATATCAGCTATAGGCATCGGGTATTCATCTTTCGGTGTGGCTTTGTTCAAATCTCTAAAATCGACACATACCCTAAGTTTGCCATTTTTCTTTTTCACAGGGACGATGTTTGAGACCCATTCAGCGTATCGGCAGGGCCGGATAAACTTTGCCTCTAGCAATCGTCCTACTTCTTCTTTTATAGCGTCATACAATGTAGGATTAAATCGCCTAGGGTATTGTTTGAATGGCCGATATCCAGGTTTTATTGGCGTAGATGCTCAACTAGTCATCGGCTTAAGCCTGGCATCTCGTAATACTCCCACGCCAAGCAATCTCTATATTTTTGAGTATTTCACCAACTTTGCTTTATAACTGGTTCTAATTTAGCACTTACAAACGTTGGTCTTTGCTATCACCTTCCCCAATATCGATTTCTTCGAGCAAATCGTGATAAATCCTAACCCTTTTCTTTCTTCTTCAAAATCCTCAACAATTTTCTTCAGATTCTTCTTGCCGATAGCTTCTTGCCTTTTCCTCGCAGCTTTGCTAGTGTCTTGTGCTCCATCTTCTTACTACTTCATGTCCGATCAAACGTGTTGGGTTTAACGCTGATCGGCTTGAATCCTGATTTCTCAACGAAGATAAAATCGCAATTGTCCAAGGCTTTTACTGATATACATTCGGCTTCTTCGTATGGCCAATTGGTGTCAGGGCTAGCCATGGCGATATGAGCCGATTTGTCGGCCGGTACGACTTCTCTCAGATCATCGTTCCACCGCACCAATTTTTGGTGCATAGTTGATGGTATACAAAGAATTGGCATGGATCCATCCGCCCAAGGAGCACGCCTGTAATTGCCTTTGGCTTCAATCACAAAAATGCAATCGGCAAAGTTTTATTACCGATCACAATTCTGACACCATTACGCCTTTAGCCTCGGTTGGGTCTCCGTGAAGTCATTTAGAACCATATTGTTCTTGATCTATTCTTAATCTGTTTTACCCTATTTTATGAAAGTACTTAACGGCATCGTATTAATCGTCGCTCGCCATCGACCAACATACGAGATATCGGTCGGCCATTAATATACCCTTTTAGATATAATGGTTTTAGATGCCGATGCATGTCTTGTGGCTTTTCGAACACAAATGCCTGGTGCTCCGAGGCACAATTGGGCGAACACTTCTTCACCGATTCTTCGGTTTTGAACTCGGCAGTAGAGTGAATACCATGTTTATATCCATTGGTGGCGATCATCTCGGATCATCGGAGAACCGGATTCGACCGATTAATCTGAATCACTATCGATCTGTTCCTTCTTTCTCCACTCCTTTTTCAAAACCGTCGGGTCTTGACTTATTAAACATCCGATCCCTCTCGCTCTCCTTTTCACCTTCCCTTTCTTCTTGTGTCTTCAATCGCTGAAGCCTCCTGCGTTGTGATTTGTCGAGACCCGAGGGGCACCACCTAGGCTTAGGTTCTATCGGCTTTCTTATTTTTCCACTAAATTGCTCATCTCGCCGATTCCATTCTACTTGTGTTAGCCGATAGTTCCCGATTTCGAGGACTCGCCTTGCTCGATGTTTACAACCTTTCAAGGATCGGCCTCCGCTTCTCACTGGATGATTGTATATCGGTCTAGACAACCTATCTTTTACAGATCGGTTTGGCCGATATGCACGCAGTGTTGCATAGGACAAGATACAATCATGGTAAGGTCATCCTCTCTCCCAAAGAAAGCTGCCAAAAGGGACATTGCCGATGTTTCTCTTCTTCAAGAGTTGGCCGACATGGCATATCCGCCGCCAACGTTCGTCCCTCTTTTGCCCTGGTCGATGAAAACTCGTGTTGTTGAGTGTTACATCTTCGACTTATCCTCTCATACTTCCTCAGAGCTGTGAGAAAGTCGGCTTTGGTTTGAAATCGACTTTTCTTGGAGCCCTCTCACCGATACCATTTTCTCCGATTTCCGTGTCTCCTCTTGGTTTTACCGTCCTTGAGTTCTGTCCATTTTTATCGGCTTCTATTTGTATGGAGCCGATAGTAATCTGTACCGTTTCATCTTTTGATCGTGTTTCAAATCTTTTAGTCGGCTTAACATCTTTCATAGGCCCCTTCCCTTTCTGTGAGCACTGCACCATGTTGACCTGGAAAGGATTCATATCTATTTGCATAGCCGATTCTTCCGCAAACTTTAACCTGACATCGGCGATGGCCGATTGAATCTGTTGTCGAAAAATATTGCAATCGTTAGTGTTATGTGAAAATGAATGGTGCCATTTGCAGTACCTTCGCTTTTTAATTTCTTCTGCTGATGGGATGACGTGCCTTTCTGGTAAGATGATGAGTTTTTCTTGTAACAATAAATCAAATTTTTTGTAACTTTTTGAAACATCATATGAATACTTGACTTCCGCCCTATTTTTCGTCGGCTTGAGCAGAGAGCATACGAGTGGCTTTTTAGAACCCTTGGTCCACTCGGCTATGTTCACCTCTGCTTCGTCCTCAGAGGTGTCGCTTGAATTGTAATCTACCATGTTTACTTTGGCTTTTTCATTGCCGCTTGGCTTAAATCTATCTTTAAACCCTTTGCTTTCTGCATATCGGCTTTCTTGTGCCGATACGCGATGGAGTAGGTGGCCTAAGTCGGGGAACTCCTGGCCCGATAGTTTCTCTTTTAATGGCGGGATTAACCCTTGGAACGCTAGATCGGCCAATTGATCATCGGGTAATGTTACACTGAAGCATCTATTCCGTACGCCCCGAAGTCTCTTGATATAATCGGAAACCGATTCGTCGTACTTCTGTCGGACTGAACTAAGATCAGAAATCCTAAGCTCCATAGTCCCCGAAAAGAAGTATTCATGGAATCGGCTTTCTAAATCGTTCCATATATGAACTGAATTTGGGGGTAGATTATTGAACCAAGTGAATGCGACTGCATAATGATAAAGGAAACAATCTAATTTTTAATCCATCGGACTGTGCAGCCTCCCCACATTGAGCCATAAACCGTCCGATATGCTCAATTGTGGTAACAGAATCTTCACCCGAGAATTTGGCAAAGTCTGGTATCCTAAAGTTGTGGGGGTATGGCATTCGGTCTATGTAATCGGGATACGGCTTTCTGTAGCCGATTATCCTTCCTCTGGGCTGTAAGCCGAACTGTTCTCTCAAAACGTTGGCAATTTGCTCTGCCCAGTTAACATTGTCGGCTTGTGGTGCAACCGGACATTGCCAATTCTCATTGTTTGCGTCCTGCCCCCCCGAGTGCAAACTCGGGTCTTTGTCCAAATCGCGCCGCAGGAGGTCTTGGTACTTGGTCATAGTCGCGATTGAAAGCCAACATATTGGGTATGGGTGTAAGGGGCTCAGCGTACGGCGTTACTATGTATGGCGCTTGCTTCATAGTTGTGGTTCCCCGTGATTGTGGAGCCTGGTTGGTTTCAATCGGCTGATAAGCCGATAGACCATTGCTACTGGAGGGTCCGTTTGCCGGGTTTGGTGTGTTTACCTTAGCCCCATCCGTGTGCCCGTGGTAGTGTGTAAACCCACCTTTCTGTATGCTTGGTTTCAAAACAATAGGTTGAGTTGGCATTATGACAGGTGTTTGAGCCGACATGTTTATCAGATTGGTGTTGGGTGTTATGGAATATACTGCAATGCGTAGGGATGGTTTGTGGTGGATCTAGCAGGCTTCCAGACACAGCCAATTCCTGAGCAATTGTTTTCACACTATTTTCTATCATCGGCTTTAATGTGGATACTAGAGCCGATGACTGATTAATTAATGCGTGATGAACAGATTGCTCGATCATACTTGATAAATCGGCTTGAGCGGGTGCGTATCGGCTTACCGATTCGGATGACAAATCTCCGATAGGATTGATGCTTGGGAGTGCAGTCTTTTGGGTAACGCCACGGCGTGTTTTCTCGAAGCACCGCAAAGCATCATTTCTTCCAAAGCCGCCTTCGGTCCTCGATTTCTTTTATTTGCTCAGGTTAAATCGGCCATCCGAGGCGCGATTATAGCATCGGTGTTGATATCGGCGGTGACCGCAGTTTGTCGGTTGATGACATTCTTTTGTTGGTCCCATCTGGCGTGCCAAAATATGTTCGCGCTAAAAACGTGAAGGAGGGTTTTCGCCTCGAACACACAAGACAAACGCCGGTTTGCAGAGCGTGCGATCAATTTGACCTGAAATTGACAAGGTAGAGTTTGTAATTTGATCAAAGCCGATAAACAAGGATCTATCGGCTTTTCGCTAGTCGGCAAGAATCGATTAGGAGATAACTAGATCAACCGGTTACAATTGATCCGGATACAAGGTAAAAATCGGCTTCGGGAAGGCGATGCGCAACAAAACGAAGCAGATCAAACCTGGGTGAAATCGGCAAAAATCAACAATCGGCGATGCGCAACTATGTTGATTCCGTCGACTTGCAGAGAGATCTATGAAGCTAAAACAATGTAAAAGAAAGCTTGTAAAAAGTAGATGTGTGTGTTGTTGGATTGATTGATTTTCGCTTGACGTCTGCCCCCTTTTATAACACACCTGGCCGATCCGAGTTGTACATGGATACAGTCCGTATCGGCCTCTAATCTGATTTCCTTTCCTTTTTAGAAACGGATTCCTTTTCCGATTCGTTTACCGATTTCTTTCCATACGAATACCTTTCCGTTTTCGTTTCAGAACGATTTTAATACATGCCGAATTTTGGTGCAAACAGGTACTTGAAAACGATCAGATTATATCCTAAAATACCATCGTCAAACTGCTTTTATCTTCATTGCTATCGGATCTCAATTCTCATCCGGGTTTTGTCACTCGTGAGTGGCCCGTTACTTGGCTGCTAACTTGTACGTGAAAAGACGATTATATCCATTTTCATCCTCATTTCATTCTAACTTAAACAACTCAACAAGTGGATTTAATTAGGCGGAGATGAGCCACATCGGCGAACAAAGCTGTATGAGTGAGGATGAAGAGAGGAGGGAGAAGGACTTTGACCAAAAGGCAGAATTGATATTTTAAAAAATTCTAACGAGGTTAAGGGGGCAAATGACAGTTGACTCAAGACAAAATAACGAAGGTGACAAAAATGTGATAAAAATTAAGATCCAATGTCAACAATGAAGGAAAGCAATAACATTTCGGTGACAAATAAATAATTTTCTCTTTTATTATGGACGCTTGGATGGAACAAAAAGGGCACTTCGTAGTATTTGCAGAATGCTGCTCGCTAGATAGTAGTTGTACTGCTTTCATTTGCATGCTTCGTACAGCGCCAAAAGGGCATATTATTGGTCAGGAGCAAGGATCCAAAAATCACCGAGATTTCAGTTTTCGGTTGGGGACGAAATTGCAAATCCTGACCGAATAAAAAAATTGAAAAAAAATCGAATTGCTACAGTGATATCATTTTTTTCGGCGAGATTTTGCCCTATTTTCCCGAGATTTGAAAATTTTGAACCGGATTGCATTTGAATATTACCGGATTTGAGCTAATATTTTTCTTGTAGCATTTTCAAGCAAATAGGAACAACACATAAGAAAGAAATAAAAAAAATGAAATTTTTTTTGGGGACATGGGAATCGAACCCGTGACCTGTTGCTTTGCAAGAAGCCTAACCAACCGCTGGTAACCAACTCCACTAACTCTATTTGCTTACTCAATGCGGATTACAGTGTGTTATATCATCTAATGTTGTATTGGACTATAAAGGACACCTTCCCCCTTTGTGCTCACGGGTTCAGTAGTACTACTTTGCCCATCGTTTGTACTCCTGGCTTGAGACTCCCGACGGCACCAAATCCAGTGAAGCCTGGCCTCCTTCGGCGAGGTTTGAGCTCCACCTCGGTCAGATCCGGCGAGATCTCGGGTGTGCAAAACGAGATCTCGGGAGTTAACAACGAGATCTTGACAATTACAGAAGAAATCTCGGTGAGTACAAAAAAAAATTATGTTTGAATGTGAAGAAATGCATACTGTTTCTTGGATGCCATTTGATGTTTTCAGGAGTACTTAGCTTCCAGTAGACATTGCTGAGGTTGTTGTTTGATTGTTTCTTTATTGGTAATTCGTAGTTGGTACTTAGTTAAGCTGGAAGAAGTTTCTATATCATCTATATGTGATCTGGTAAGTTGGAAAAAGTTGTGCTGCATCTATAATCTCTGCTCAATAGAAGTCATTAACGAAAATCGTATCACCATGCTTTATAGTTACTTGAAGTAAGAGGATGCACACAAGGATTGTGCTTTGTAGTTACCTGAAGTAAGTTGCGTACGAGTTGTATGTAAACCATATCCCTAATTGTATGTGAGCATTATGAACCATCATGTGTACCTAAAGTAAGATGCGTACAAGTTATATGTAAACCATATCCCTAATTGTATGTGAGCATTATTAACCATCATGTGTACTTGTGTAGTGTAATATGTAGTGTACTATGTTATATGTAAACCATACCCCTAATTATGTCTGCATGTATATGGAACTATGGAAGTATAGATTTCGGTATGTGAGCATTATTAACCGTCATGTGTACTTGTGTAGTGTAATATGTAGTGTACTATGTTATATGTAAACCATACCCCTAATTATGTCTACATGTATATGGAACTATGGAAGTATATATTTCGGTATGTGAGCATTATTAATCCAGTTGCATGTATGATGAATCCAGTTGCAGATTTTGGTGATGAATTCCGTCTGGGAGCATGGGGAGCGTGTTGGGAAAGGGTCAAAGTGCAATTACTATCCGCATGTAATGAAGGGGGGAGGAGCAACCCGTTTGAAGGAACATCTCGCCGGCCGCTCCAGTGATGTGAAGGCCTGCCCTGGCGTACCTAAAGTGGCTAGGCAAGCTATGCTTGCGGACCTCCGCGGAGGTCGAGAAAGGAAGAAGGAGAAAGAGGTGGAGCGCCTGCGTAAGGAGGAGGCTTGCAATGATTGGGCATCGATGGCGAGAGACTACCATACAGAGCAGGAGCAAGTGAAGATGGCCATAACGGCCTCAAAAGAAGAGGCTTACCTTAAGAGTCAAGGTTTGACTCCAAGATCGAGGTCGGGAAGTGGTGCAGCGAGACACTCAGTCCAATCCACTATCAGCAAAATGTTTGGCAGGTCGAAATCAACACGGTAAAGCCAAGCCTCCATCGATGTTGACCTTGCATGGAGTGGTGCCCCGCAGTAACCTCGGATTGATACTGCATTTAAGCAGGGGGCGAGGCAGAAGCTTGGGAGGGCATGGTCTAAGTGGTTCTATGCAAATGCTGTTCCAGGAAGGAAGGCCGAGTGTCCGTACTTCACAAGTATGCAAAAGCTCGTGGGTTTATAAGTTAAAATACTTATCATCATTGGACTAAACTCTTACGGCCCGTGTTGTCAGGTGCACTCAAGATGACGCAGGAGCTAGGCCCAGGGGTTCCTGCACCACGGGGCCACGAGATCGATGGGAAGTACCTTGACGAGAACAAGAAGGATATTGTCCAATACCTTCAGAAGTTCAAGGACGACTGAGCGACATTTGGTGTGACAGTCATGTGTGATGCGTTGACTGGACTTACAATGTAGAGCATCATCAACTTCATGGTGTACTACAACGGGGTAATGTTCTTCCATAAAACCATTCATGCCACAGGAAAGATTCAATACCATAAGTACCTGCTACGTGAGATAACAAAAGTGGTTGCCGATGAAATTGGTGCCGATAACGTGGTGCAAGTGGTTATTGACAATGGAGCCAATTTCAAGAAAGCATGCCAGATGTTATGAGTGGAGTATCCAATGATTATCTGGCAGCCATGCTTGGCACATACGATGAACCTTATGCTTAAGGATGTGTGCGAAATGGACGAGATCAAGGATGTTGTGGCAAGGGCGAAGAGGATTTGCCGCTTCTTATACAACCACAAGAATCTACACATGCAGATGAAGGCCCACATAGGTGGAGAGTTGGTGAGGCCAAATGCCACTAGGTTTGGAACAACCTTTGTCTTCCTTGATAGCATTTTTAAGAAGAAAGACAAGTTCTAGCAATGGATGACACATCCCGACTGGACAAGTAGCAAGTGGGCTGGGATGGATGAGGGCAAGTTTGTATACGATCACCTCGTTGATAGAGATTTTTGGACCATGTTGGAGCGGGCTGTGGTGGTCGTCGAACCTTTGTACAAGTTGTTGAGGTTCGCTGATCAAGACAAGTTACCAACGATAAGTGGTGTTATGATGCAAATTTGTATTGTTAGGAGTGAGTACAACGGCGGTTGAGTGAACATGGAGAGCAGTATACGCCATTCCTGAGAGTCATTGAAAAGAGGTTTGTCGACAAAAGGATACCACCTTCGTCCAAGCAGGTTCGTGAAATTGACATAAAGGATATCACCTTTGTTTGTATTGTGCTAACTTCACAATATTTTGCCTGTTGTAGCCTCTGTCCTGGACCCACAGTCTCAATTCAAGTACAATATATGCAGCACTCTGGTGTTCATGGGACAAATTGCCCATCGCTTCGAATATTATGGTCATGACAACGATAAAGGCGGTTAAGGCACTACGTGTAACATCCTCAAATTTATAAAGGTTCAAAATAAAATATTAAAAATGTGAAATCAGTCTTGTGTTGCATTTTATGATTTCTTGTGCATTTGTTGAATTGATTATTGATTGAAATAATTATTGGAATCAAATAAAAGAAGAAAAAGAGAAAATGGTAAAATAGTAAAAGTGAGAAATTACCTTAGTAACTTTGGCCTAACCTTGGAATGCCAGGACGTGGCTTTGGCTGGTCAAAAGAATAATGTGAACTTCATTAAAACCTTGGAATGATGAACTTTATACTTTATAATGAAATCTGGTCTGAGAGATAAAAGGATTGTGTAGAATTCTTCATTGCACTCTAGGACCTGAAATTTTAACCGTGAGTAGATGATATAATTATCCTCAGGTATAAAAATTACAAAAATCAATAAAAAGATTAGCTATTTGTTTCTATTTTATTATGGCAGAACAGAATTTCTGCAAATGATAGTAAAAGAATTTTAAGAAAATAAGTAATGCGAGTTTGGATCTGAAAATTTTATGGTAGGCTCCTGCTATAAACACCAACCTACTGTAGAAGTTTCAAAAATTTGTACGTTGATTTGAACCCTCTGTTTAACCCAATTCCGAATTTAAATTACTGTGCAGACTGTGTTGTCCGAATTTTCATAATTTAATCGTGGATTTTTCTATCCCCAAAATTTTACTGGAGTTGGATAACTTATCACTTAACCTAGTCAAAAAGTTCAGAAATTTCTGGACTTGAACTGACCCCGCATTTATTTTCCTTATCTGGCTGTCCGCTGGAATGAGCTAGCTGGTTGCCTTCTCTTTCTTTCTCTTACACGTGGGGCCAAGCGCCAGAGACCTCCAGCCGTTTCCACCCCCTTCGTGACGCCGCCAGATGGGACCTCATTGCCAGAGCCTTCTTCTTCTTTGCCTCTCTCATGTTCGCTCTCCTTGCTGGTTTGGATGAACTCGATCGCACCGCCTCCCTTTTTTTCCTCTTCTCGCCGCAACTTCTCGTGCCTTAAGCCACCCTTGCCATGCCGCTGCAGCCCCTTACTGCGTCCCATCCCTGCCTCGACCGAGCTGGAAGGAGACTTCCGGAGAATGCCCGAGTTGGCCACTGCAAACTCCCCTCACCAAATCTTCCCTCCCGGGTCTTTCCTGCCTATTTAAGGGAATGCATAGAAGTGCCAAGCCTGGCCGAACACGAAACACTCACCCATCCTCCCTCAAAACCCTCAACGCACCCGGACTACACCCGTCTTCCTCAGCACCGGCCAAGACCTAAATTGGGAAAAAACTGCAATTGTCGAGCCACGGTAAGAACTAACCTAATTAATTACGTGTGGAGCCTCCTTGGTCATCCTTGTTCATTTTGCGCACTTTGTCCGCAGCCCAAACCTTCTAGAGGACCCTTTCACCGAAGCTCTTTCTTCTGCCATTGCCGCCGCACGGTGAGAGCTCAAACCAACCTCTCTTTCTCTGGGACAACTTGTACAATAGCACGCCCAGGACATGTTAAAACCTTTGCACATGTCAATTAAACTTCAGACCAACCGAAATACCACCTTAGTCATGGACCCATGTAAACCGTCGCCGGCCGCCGTTGAACTTCATGCTCCGGCCATGCTTAAGCTCGGATAACTGTTCCCCTGTATGCGCAAGGACCTACTAGTGCCAACCGTGAGGACCATTAGCCCATACCGGTTGTGCTTCGCCGCCGGTGAGCGCAAAACCGTGGCGGCCCTGCTCTCAGTCGCTGCGATGTGGACCCAACTAGTCAGCCGCACGCGCTCAGTATCTCTCTCTGTCAGGCCAGCCCCACGGGTCAGCCGGAGCTCGCTATGCGTGCGCGACGTCGCAGTCGCCGACATGCTGGACCCGCATGTCAGTGATTGTGGCCCGAGTTCAAACCCCTGCGCGCGCAAATTGCAAATGATGCTTTCCTATAGGAAAAGCGTATTTGCTAATTTCTTGATTTAATTGAACCAAAATCCTTCAAATGCACATAACTTTTAAATTATAAATCCAAATCAAGTGAAACTTGTTTCTAAATTCATGATTAATCATCTAGTTTCATAATATGCAAAAACATCTGAAATTTGTTTAGAAATTTAAATTTGAATTTGGATTTGAAGAAGGAATTTGATATATGCTCTATATAGAAATTTTGCAAACCAGGTCCAAATTTAGTGAAACCAATTTTGTTTGAATCCTTATGCGAAATACTGTCTGGATATATGTTTAGATTTGATTTTGGAGCTATTTTGTGTGAATTTTTCTATTAGGGTTATATTCAATGTATTGAACTAGTAAAATTTCTATAACTTGTTCAAAAATCATTCAAATTGAGTGAAACCTGTTTTGACATGCTAGTTATATTATTTAGGACAAGATTATGAAATAAAAGTTAGGGTGCACCATGTACTTTCATTAAATATGATTAAGATTGCTTTGCATGTTAATTCGTATTAGTACAATTGATCATACACCTTGAAAATGAACTTTATTAAATTTGATTTTACAATCTTAGCTTCTTGAATTCGAAAATTAAAATAAAATAATACATAAAGAAAAGTAGTCGTGTTGTATACCCTTATACCATTATCCTTAGGACCAAAACCTTATAACCTAATCACCACAAGAAATGATGAAGATTGTTTGTCGTTGTGATTGTTTTGAAGTGAATGCATTTGGATCTTTCAATTGCTACCTTTATCGTGTATTTGCTTTTTCTATCGATATTGAAATATTCTATTTGCCATGTTCGTAATCGACGTATAGACGCTGAGACTACCGACTTCGCCGTCGACGACACCGATCCAGCCTATACCACTGAGGAGCAAGGCAAGCACCCCCTTGATCATTTTGATCCCAGATTTCATAATCAACTAAAATGTGATTAAGAATCTTCCTGCATGCTTATATTTCAATAAATCCTTATTTTGCGTTACTTGGTAGTTATAACCCAAATTGATGGATTCCCTCAATCATGTTGACATACGATCCATGAAAACCATAGGAATGGTTAAGTTCCTTGAACTGGGTATAATCGCTTATTAACCTGCAAATGCTTAGCACTGCTTTAGGTCAATGTTGGAAATATTTACACCCACACTTTTCCTTATGAAATCTTTTATGGTTTATTTAAGCAGTAAAGGATACTGGTAGTTTGGTAAAAATGAAAATAAAAGTATTGATTTCGACGTGGGTGATTATTGGCAATAGCCGGTTGTACATGTTTTAACGTGTACGTAGCTAGGGTGGAGTTATCGCCCATGTCACTTTGAGGACCGAACGTAGTGTTGCATGATCCAAGTAAACCGTACATCCACAAGTACCGGATCGACGCTTTTAACTTATTAAATTATTTGGGGATTAGCTTTGCACATTGGTAGGCAGTTGTAGCACGGGCATTCCGAATATAGGTTTGCTCGAGGGAGGTGTCATCACCGAGGTGTTGGCATCTGCCGTTGTAACGATGTACGCCTGGCTATGAATTTGGGGCTGTTATTATTCCTGGTGGGTCTTTGACTCTGGAATTTCTATTCCTGGTGGGTCACTGACTCCGGAATTACTTTTACCTTTTTAGTTTCCATCATAGTCAGGGGTAACGTCATTGGGCTAGTGCAAAGTTAAGGTCCAAGTAACGAACAGTTTCATTATGAACTCTCTGGCGGCACACCAAAGGAAGTGTGTCAAATGCGCTTGCCACAAAGGGAGGACATATCTTGTGGGTAAAGCTGTACAACTCTGCAGAGTCTAAAACTATTCGAATAGCCGTGTCCACGGTCATGGACGACTTGGCGAACTGACACTAGTTAGATGTTTTCTATTTTCAAAAACCTATTTAAATGTTTTGGAAATAGTTCATATCCGTATAAATGTCATTTACTGTTATATTGATTTGTTAAGACCAGGGAGGGTCTTGTTCGTTATTTTGCTCACAAAAGGGCCGTGAGTAAAATGTTATTATCCTTTTTATTACTTGTTATTTCAATTACTTATCAAACTGTCTTAAATTTTCATTTACGCTTTCCATTACTATTCAGTAATACTTCATTCAATTTTGTTTGCTTTCCGCAAATCAACCGTAGAAACCCACTTTCTATTCAACCTGCATATATTTTAAGGATTGCAAACACTACAAGTCTTGCTGAGTACGCAATGTACTCACCCTTGCTATTATTGTTGTTTTTAGGCAGGAAACCTCGACAGGTACCTTGACGCAGGATTACAGGAATATTAATGACGGTTCTTTCTAAGGCTTTACCTTGTTAGTAGCCTGTGGATTATGTGGCAAACTACAAGACATCTGATTCTTTTGACTATGTTTAGTCGACCTTGTCGGTCATTATTGTATCAATACTTCCGCTGTAATAAAATATGAAACTTTTGTATGGTTGTGATTCCAGATTGTGTTTGTGCGTGCTAGCTACTGATCATGGGACTAGCACAGTATGCACATTAGAACCTTGCTTTTATGTTTGCACTGTAGCATAAAAGTGAGGGTCTTACACTGCGGGAAGCAGACACTTACCAGCTTAGGAGGGGACGCTTCGCCACCCAACTTGCAGAGAGTAGCGCTCTCGATCTACACATGACGGCAGGTACTTTTATAATTTGACATAATGTAAATTTACCATGGAGAAGTACTAATAATGTGTTTTTTTGTCCGCAGCACAATGGTGGATGGCATTCAGAAATGAGACACCAGCGTTGCAAAAGCACGCCTTGAGATTAGTGTCACAGTGTGCATGATCCAGCGGTTGCGAGCGAAATTGGAGCACATTTGCCTTAGTGCACACACAAGTTAGGAACCGATTAAGTTATGCAAAACTGCAGCAGCTCGTATTTGTGCACTACAATCTCCGACTTCGCCTACGGGACTATGAATCCACTCACCACACCAATGACGTTGACCCATTTGATCGCCTCATTGAGGATGCGATGCATTCCGGTAACGATCTGATTGCAGAATGGTTCAAGTCGTCCATGTCAACGAGGGAGCCTCTACTAGATGAGGATAGTGGCTACGATCCGCCCCTCCCGGTGAGATTCATGGTTGACAGCATCCCATCGCAAGAGCTCCAAAAGGCTACAGGTACCATCCAATTATTTTTATTCATTACGGTTATCAGAATGGTGCTAATATATTTATTCAAACTGTCCACAGGTGGGAATACCATCGCAGATTGGAGTGAGGATGTGATTGGCAACACCCACATAGCCAAGAGGAGGCGTGATACTAATGACGATGATGATGGCACGCTAGCGGGTGCTTTAGGTGGGTTGGCAAAGTTGTTGGCCAGCCAGTGTGGGAAGGTGAAGTTGTCGGACAAGCAGCGTGGGAAGGCAAAGTTGTCGGCCAGCCAGCGTGGGAAGGCGAAGGCCAAAAGCGATGAGGAGGCCGAAGTTGGTAGCGACGATGACACCCAGACACCCCCTCAGGAGGCTGACATCGTCAGCAGCTCGTCCACAGACTCTGGACGCGACGACGGACGGTACACCCTCCGACCTCGTTCACAACCACAGTCACCGGTACAAATGCAATATAACGGAACTGTGCCGAGGAAGGGCTCACAGAGGCAGACCTGTCGCACGACGAGTGGTGGGGGTGGGCAGCAGGCACCACATCCGCAGGATGATATGGGCTCGTGGTCCAGTAGCCAGTCTTCTAGCCATTGGGACATCACCGGTGAGCACCCTGGGTACCCTATGTTAGGGTACGACTCGATGAGCTATTAAGGAGATATGGGAGAGGATACAGGTGGATACAGACATTCATCCTACGATGGATCGATCATGTCATCATTGTTCGACTATACTGATCCCTACGCTGATCAGTGCGCGCAACACACAATTGGCATGTACCTATACCAGTCAGAGAATCCTTTGATCTGGATGTTGCATTATGAACACTGGAAGTCAGTCTGGCTGCCACAGAACATGAGCTGGGAAGAGTACAAGCAACAACACCAGATGAAGCGTGGAGAGATCATTATCGATAACGCACAGATCCAATTTTCACCATCATCATACTACTACTCCTAGGTATGGCAAGGCGTAGTTTTCACCATCATCATACTACTACATGTTCATGCTCCTTATAAGTATGCCTTTTGTTGTCATATGTCTTGTAATTATTCTTTTGCATCTTCTTGCAATATGTGTTGAATTGTCATATGAGTTAATTTTTATTTCATGTCTATTATTTGTCATGACCATATATATTTATTGTTGCCCATTGTCACTTTCATAATCCGATAATTAGCTAAAATGCTGCCGAAATTTTCAACTTCTCAGTTAAAATATTTCTCTATAATACATAGGATGATAGGAACATATATAAAACTTTTTAAATGACTTGAAATTCATTTGTTAAATTTGAAAAATCAAAAATTGATTTTACATACGGTTTTTATGATGATTTTACCACTGTTATATTTTTTAAAAAATTCCTCATGATTTATCATTATCTCAAATTTTTATGGAAACATTAGTGATGTGTCAGGACTATTCAAAAAAAATTAAAATTTTTTGACGTGTTTTGGACCATTTTTCGGCCGGTTCAATTTGGCCGAGATCTCGGTGATTTCGACTGAGATCTCGGATTTCCCGGTTGAAAAAAAAACAGATTTGAAATTTAGTTTTTGTAATTCATCCGGATTTTAACCGAAATTTTCGAATCTCATCGATATTTCAGATTTTAGGAACCTCCGAGAATTGACTCAAAACGAGATTTGAAATCTTGGTTAGGAGGAAGGCTTGAGAAAGAGGCCAAAGCGTTCTAGACTCTACCATGTAAATTTCCTCCTCTCGTTTGGACTAAAAAGGAACCAGCCTTGGCGCCCATCGTAATCACATCACACATCAGCTTTGCCGAGATTTGTGCACGTGGGAACGCATTTCGCGGGAAGAAAAAATATCCAGACATACCGGGACCACTTTTCAGTAGCCTGTCTCAAAATACTGCTACTGTAGTGCTTAATTAGTTGCATCTGTCGTGATCTTTCTGTACTCAATTAATTACTCTGGCAAAGTAACATTACAATATCAATGCCATGATTAATGTATAACCTCTCGTGTCAGATAGAGATATGAAATTTAGAGTTATGTAAGATACCACGAGCTAGCTACTGACAGACTGACAGTACAGTGTAGTACAAGATTAAATCAACTAACGAGTACTCTGAAATGACCCTAAAACTTCAAAATGCGTTTGAGTTTGTTTTGATTTTATTTGAAGCTTATTTGAATTTGGGTTTGAATTTTATTTGGTTTTTTGGGCCAAACCCCTTTTTCCTTTTTGGCCTTCGGCCTGCTCCCGTCCCGTCCCGGCCAGTTAGCCGTCCCCGCGCCTCGGCTCGCCCTAGCTCACGCCGCGCTTTGCCTGGTCGCGCAGCCTCGCCACGTCGCCGCACGCCGCCGCTGCCGCTTATGCCGCCGCCGACGCTGTCTGTCGCCAGATCACGCGACGCCGCCCACGTCCCGGCCCCGCCGCCCGCGCCACTACGCCATGGGCAAGCTCCCCTCGTCCTCGCCTATAAAAACCGGCCCCAAGCCCTTTCTAACCCGCACCACCTCCCTTCACCTCGCCCGGTGAGCTCCGCCTCCACCCCCTCCATCTCCGGCCGCTGCACCACCTAGTGTCGCCGCCACCAAGCCCCGTCGCCAGCCCCCAAACCCTAACCTTAACTTCGCCTGCGCCTGGGCCGCCGCTTGGCCAAGCCGCGCCCCCACCCCGCCCTCGCGTTGGGCTGAGCCCAGCTCGCCCACGCACTCAGCAGCCAGGCCGAATGGGTCGACCAGCCCATTTCGCGCCAAAAGCCGGCCCGGCATTGTTGAAATAGCGTTTCTAGTTTTGGACTTAATAAAATCATTTATTCAATTCCGAAATTCGTTTTAAACTCCGAAAAAATCCCAGAAATTCTTGAAAATTCCCAAAAAAAAAAACCCCAAAATACATATTCCCAACCGTTTCGCGCCACTGAATCCAAAAATGCCCTTCGTTCCGAAATCCGAAGCCTCCAAATTTCCTAAAATGACCATTTTGCCCTCCGTTCCTTCCCGGCCCAATTTTCGTTTTCCTTTTTCCATTTTCTTTTCCGCTTTCGGTTATTATTTTTCGTTTATTTATGTTATTCGCCTCTTCCGTGCTAGATACGATCGTCGAACCGCCGTTAGAGCAGGAGCTGGACCAGACAGACGCAGGGAACGACTGCTTCCCCTGCGATTCTTTCGACCCGATCGCCGAGCAAGGCAGGCCGTACCCCTTCAATCATGTTGAACCCATCATGCCATGTTATAAATAATAATTATCTTCTATCGCATTACTTTAAATTGTATATTGAATTATGAAAATCCATTAATTTAAAATGACATGATACCTAGATAATGCCGAATTGCTCATGGAACTTCCTTGAAAAATATTGAACCATATTAAATCACATGTAACCCTAGGTGATAACTCATGCCATGTTAGGTTAAGTACTATTAATCCGGTTAGTTAAGTTCAAATGCTTTTAAAATAGAAATAAAATATTGCCGAACTGCTGGTTCGGAAATTTGTAAAAGTGCTACAGTCTGGGGGACAGTATTGGATTAATCCTGGAGTGGATGAGAATCCGATCCCCGACTGATGAGTAAGCCTTGGTTTGTTTGGTGGCCAGTATTGTGAGTACCGGAATGGGTTTGTGGATTGGTAAAGGCTTGGTCTTTGGCAATGTAAGGATAATAACCCCCTTGAGCAAAGTAAAGAACTTAAGTTCCCGCTCAACCACAAGTCGGACTGGTCAGTGGGCCTGTCTTCGACATAGCTCAGTAAATTAGTCATTCCTGGAATAAAATTGATTAATCTGGTGGTACTATTCTTGGTGGAGAATAGGGATCGACCTCCCTAGCAGGGGAGTATACCGAAGGGGTGGAACAGGAATGGACCGTAGTGTCATTCGCTGGTTCTCACAACGGTAGGTGCTAATTGGAACAGAGGATCCAAGGTAGCGTTAGACCTATCGGTTAATAACTAAACACAGGAATGATTAAATGAAATGCTGTGATAATCTCAACCCGGCCGCATGCATTTAAGTTGCATGTAAACTCGCGATTGGCATGAATGGTTGTTGATATCTTGGGGGTAAAGCCGAGTATCTTTGCAGAGTTAATCTAATGGTATTCGAATACGCCGTACTTCCGGTTAATGAAGTTAAGTTTAAACTAGGGTGATTACCCGTAACTAAGCTCTAGTAATGTTGGATATTTGTTGATAATCGGTTAAACTGTTGAAATTGTGAAACCCCCCATTACTATTATTTGTGGTTTGTGTTTCAAATGCAAAATGAGTTAAAAATAAAACTGCATCCAAATCCTTAAACCTGCTGCCATCCCTTGTCAACCCTTACATATAGTATTCAGTCAGTCCCGTACGACTTGTTGAGTACCCTGTACTCACCCTTGCAAACCCGCCCGTTTTAGAAATTGAAGATGCTGGAGCCTACCAAGAAGTCATAGATGGCGACTTAGTGTGGTTTTAGGTCTTTGTCTCTCGCTCAAGCCCTGCCTGTGGTATTCTTTTGGTAATGTACTATTGGATGCTTGGATGCTTCCTCCTTTGTAAAAACTCGGCCGTTAGGCCAAGTATTTGAATAAAAATAACTTGAATTGCTTTTGTTAGGCAAAAATACTCTTGTCTTTTCCAACGGTTAGTCTTCCTGGGTAACTATTGTGAGTTCCGACTGGCCCCTAGAAAGGCGGTCCGTCACATACTCCCTACATTCACAAACACACGTCACTTCCTATGTACGTGTAGTTAAATTTTCTACTCCCTCTACTTTGATAATATCTGTCGTTTTAGACATAATCTCACATACCAAGAAATGAGTAAATGTTTGTAGCTCAGATGGTCTGTGCCCAGTTGTCCAAGCCTCCCTACGCAGTTCGAAGACTGGTTAAATGAATACTTAAATGTGAAAGTTACATGCATTGGCTCATCTCCTGCACGAGGCGTGCAAAGCACTTGTCTCCATGCAGCAATGCATAACTTGATTGCATGCAGCACGCGTGACGGACTAGTGGTTTGAATGCAGCTGCATCCACGCATCTCCAACGACTAATATTCTCACATCCGCCTCAAAACGCTCCAGCGACAGATATTATCAAACTGGAGGGACGTCATGACTATCGGTGAGGGGATGGCCGAATTCCTATTTTTGCCCCCTCTGTGGCGTTGAATTGGAAACGGCGCTGCACTTTATTTAGGGATTGCCCTTTCACCAAAAAAATTAGGGCTTTGACGACAAACTTGGATCGGCATCCAATACCAGCACCCTCAGTCTTGGGAAGCAAATGGTGCGGATATAGCCAGCTGGGGCAGGGTTCAAAATATCATCAATAATCGACCGAAAATCACGATTATCGACCTTATTGATCCAGCACGATATTATATACCGGTCGACAAACTAATTAAATTCAAAAAAATTCGAAAAAAATTATGCGATGCAAATATCATGATTATTGAGCCATATCGAACGATTATTGAGGTATATCAAGCGAGAGGGAAAACCGTGCTCAGTCGAAATGGAGGAAACTTACGGTAAGACAGAGGCCGACCCGGAGGCGACGCAGGGCCTCTTGGGGTCCTGGCTCGGAGGGGCACCGTCCGCCGGGTGCTTGCCAGCTTGCCGATCGCCCCCAGAACCGTCGCCTCCACTCGCCATCAATCCTTCGGAGAATCCCGGGGCGGCGGAGGAATTTTGATGAACAAAGAGGCGGGGGAGTGGTGTCAAACGATCAGGCGTGATCGTGCCTACGCCCCCCGCATCCTACTTATGCGCTTGTCCAAGGCTAGAAAACCCGAGAACAATCCCGCACCCTCCGCTGCGCATTAAAATTACGGCAGCAGACGAAGAGACGCCGCTTCTGGTGAAGCGTCGCGCCGTCCCGAGGGCCCGGCCTCTCAGTCGCCCGTGCGGCTAAATCGATTGAGCCGCGGCGGTCCCAAAGCGACGAACCGAACCAACGTTCGCATTGGAGGCCGGGGTCGGGGTGGCAGAACGCAAACCCACCAAGCGGATCCGGCGCCATCCCGACGGAACGGATGGCCCCGGTAGGCAGGGGGGCGGACGAGGGAGCTGCCCATAGCAAAGGCCCCGATCCAGGAAGGACCACCAGACGCCAAGTCCGTGCTCCCCCATCAACCAGAGTAACCCCCCGTCTGGCTCACCGACCCGCTCGGGGGCTACACCCACCGGGTGCACTCGCGCGCACCCGGCTGGACCAACTGACGGCACCCGACCAAGGAGCATGACAAGCAAACCCCCGACCGCCTCTGGCGTGACACGCTCGGGGGCTCAAGGGCTAGTGACGAGTACACGTACCATGGGTACCCCCAGCAGCCCAAAACGGCGAGCGAGCTACCTCTTAAGAGCCCATAGCACGTGGGCCACGAAGGGGACCTGGCCCCGACTTGGGTCGAGCCTGGGGTGCTCCAACTCCTCGAGCCGGAGCACTCGGACGTTTTCGACCCCTCAGGGTCAGGACGCCCGGCGTGACCCGACCTCGCTTGGCCGGGACGCCCCCAACTCCGACCCAACCAAGGTCGCCTTCTCCAGCGGTCGGGACGCCGACTACCTCGCTGACACTGGCCAGCTACCCAGCAAGGGAGACGATTTCTGAGGCGGCTCCTTTTTTCGAGGATGTCAGAAGACCAACCGAAGGGTCAAGCGCCGTCCCATCACCCTGGCATTTTGCAGGGAGGGACACTCTCTCCCGAGGCGGCCCCAAGGGTCAAACGAGATGACGCATACGCCGGGCAGGAGAACGAAGCAATACGTCACCTCCCCGACTGAATCGGCTACCAACCCTCCCAACCGAGCCTACCAACCCGCCTCGCAAGGAAGCGGGGGGCCTGGCAGGCGACGAGACAGGAGGCCAGACTCCAAGACAACAAGACAGGAGACCAGACTCCAAGGCATACGACACCCCTTTCTTTTTTTCACTCCAAACTCCCATGTAACCTGCCGCTCCCACCTTTATAAGGGAAGGCAGGGCCCCGAGGGAGGGGGCCGACACAACACACCGCAACAGAACAGAATAGAAAGGGCAAGTCCCTGACCGACCGGACGAGAGATCGGTCGGACGAACGCAAACAACACGCCCTAGCTTGTAACACCACGTTCCTACTCGCTCCCAGAAGCGGAATACACCCCCCACACGAACTGGAGTAGGGATATTCGGCCCGAACCAGTATACATCTTTGGCTCCTTGAGTCGACTATTCGGGGAGAGGGAACGCGCGACCCCCCACCAACCAAAAATTCGTATTGCCGGTGCTCGAAACGCCGAAAGTATGTTTATCAATCTCAGTCATCTTCACATAAAACAAAATATAATAGAAGCAAAAGGCAGCATCCTTACAACACTATATTCCAACCAATTGTACCTTTTGAACCACTCTTCATGAAACTTTCCTTTATGATCCGCTATAGATTTTTGTGGAAATTTATGACCTTTTGGTTGGCATGGTCCTAATAGCAAATACTCCTTTCTAGCAACATCCCTAATGTCCACATCCAAGTCCTCAATTGATTTTTGAAACCTAGGATCGGCAACATTGTCTTCTAGATTAAGCACAATGCGATGATTGTTTTATTGGGTGTTACTAGCTCCATTTACTATTGTTTTCAGAGGATATTGGTTGGAATGAGACTGTGATGGAAAATAATATGCCAATGTTTTAGTCCTCTTCATCATGTATTTCTATTACATCAAATTAAGTCCAATAAATTAAACCCTAATTAGCCCATTTGGAATGTGGGTACTGGGTAATACAACCACAATGCGACAAATAAAAAGGTTTAGAGAAAATCACCTAGATTTGGCGGCTAACACAGATGGCTTGGAGGGGCAGGGCACAGTCGATCGCTCGACTTGGAGGGACTTGGAGGGAGGCGTGGGGCTGGAGGGAGTGCTGGACGGTGTGAGAAGTAGAGTGGCAGGCTAAGCAGCGGCGTGATCGAGCAAGAAAGCAAGGGCGATCAAACAAAACTGTGAGGAACGAATGCTGCACTGCTGTTGGCTTGGTGGGCTAGGGAGGGGTGACATGATGGGAAGAGGGGGAGACCCGATGGGTGTTAGCCTTGGGCTGGGTCGTTGTGGGATCAAAATTAGGATGCGTGTATATATATATATATATATATATATATATATATATATATATATATATATAGTGTGTGTGTGTGTTTCTGTGGTTGGGGGGAGGGTTGCGCTACTGGTAGGTTCACACCTCGGGCCGTAGTCCCGGCAGCTTGAGGCCCTATTCCACCCCTGTTTAGTACTCTCTCTGTCCCACAAAGAGTGCATTTCTAGTGTTTAAAATTTGTCCCACAAAGAGTGCATCTTTAGTCTGTAGGGCCCAGCTGTAAGTGTATGCATGCTCATTTAAGTGCCTGTGGAAATCAAGATCAAGACGCTTGTGTATAGAGTAATGAGGGTCATATTGGTCATTTACCTTGCACACTAATCTGTCTTAAAAAACCTAGAAATGCACTCTTTGTGGGACAGAGGGAGTAGTTTTCTTGCTCTTGCTGTAATTTTCTTGTTTGGGGCCTCTCTTCCTCGTTTTTCTTCTGTCCTAGCCCTTCGTGTGCTTGTACAGCTTTGTTTTTTTCTTCTTATAACTAGAAAGGTGGTCCATGCACTTGTGCATGCATCATTTTTAAAGCATATTTCAATGATTTGGTAATACATATACCATTTTGCTTTTTTGAAAATAGATAGTTGTAGAACTCCATTTGTGATATTTGATGCTACATATTACATCAGAGAACATACTCTGTTTCTCAATACTGGACACGTAAGACTGAAACTTGCTTACCTAAATACTTGCATAGAAAAACAATAAATGTAGCATAGCATAACATTTTTTTATTTATATCATCATCTCTTAATTTCATTATTGCAATACTTGTTTCTTTCTTTTAGTGATTATTTTAGTGCATGTCACATTGCTTATACCGGTATAGCTGAGTGAACACCTGTCATGTATCACTCCCTAAATCTCTTCACTTTGTGTAGGTCCACCAAATGAAGAATGAGTTTTTATGCCCTGTGTGGACAAAAGTTTAATCTTCAGATAATACTTCATATGAGGGGAACGGACGTTTTATCACTCACGAAGGGCTGTGGATATTTTGTTACATTTTTATTCACAAAGGGTCGTGAGTAATATGTTTCATTTCACTCACGAAGGGATGTGAGTCTCTTATTTCATTTATGTTATTCTTAAATATTATTTTGTATTTACATACTTGTTATTTCATTTCCTTTACAATTTTCGCTTTCACTCTATTATTCAGTATTTACAATTCAAATTGGCTCCAAGCAAAGATTAACCGTAGAAGCCCTCTTTTCATTCAGCTCGCATATATTTTAGAGTTTGCAAACACTACAAGTCTTGCTGACTATGTAACGTACTCACCCTGCTACTATTGTTGTTTTTTAGGCAGGAATCCTCGACAGGTACTCTGATGCAGGAAAACGGGATTATTAACGACGATTCTTTCTAAGGCTTTACCTTGTCAGTTGCCTGTGGATTATGTGGCAAACTACAATACATCTGATTCTTTTGTTATGTGTTTGTCGACCTCATCGGTCATATTGTATCAATACTTCCGCTGTAATAAAATATAAAACTTTCGCATGGTTGTGATCTCAAATTGTGTTTGTGCGTGCTAGCTACTGATCATGGGACTAGCACAGTATGCACATTAGAACCTTGCTTTTATGTTTGCACTGTAGCATAAAAATGAGGGTCTCACATTATGGTACCAAATGTAAAGTGGGCTAGACAACCGTCTGCCGACCCCTTGACCCGGGGATATTAGGAATTATGGAACTGCACAGGTTCTCTCGCTCTCTGAGACTTCGTTGGCTTTGGCTAAAGTGGACGGCTCCAGAGAGACCTTGGATTGGAATGGCAATACCCTGCGACCAAATCGATGACATGCTCTTCTCTGCAGCTACCAAAATAACCATTGGCAATGGTCAAAAGGCAACTTTTTGGACCTCCGCGTGGATCCATGGTAAAGCGCCTGTGCAGTTGGCGCCATATCTTTACAAGCACTCAAGGTGGAAGACTAGATCTGTGGCAAATACTCTACAGGATAACAACTGGATCCGCGATATTCGGCACAGTTTGAATGCACAGCGGCTTCGGCGTACCGCATGCATTTCGAAGGAAGCACTTCTAAATCTTATAGCACAACAATTTGGTCAACTTGGGCCCTACTGCGTTGCAAAATCTTTTTTTGGCTTGCGCCGCAAAATCGACATTGGACGGCACAAAGACTTCAACTCCGAGGATGGCCAAACCAATACTTCTGTCAATTGTGTTGTCGGAACTTAGAAATGCTCTATCATTTATTTATAGAATGTCCTCAGTTCCGATAACTGTGGACAGCCATTGCTAAATGGGCCAACCTACCCGCGCTGACACTAGGTCATTGGCAGCCAGCGTCGAGCTTAGAACAATGGAGCATAGAACAGATCAATAGCCAGATTGGTTATCGAAAGGGGGTTAAAAGCTTAATAATCCTCACCTGTTGGCGATGGTGGAAAGAGCGCAACGACAAAATTTTTCGAAACTTGTGGAGGTCAAATGAGGATTTACTTCAGGACATCAAGGATGACACTTCAAATTGGTCCTTTGCAGGTGCTCGAGGACTTAAAAAGTTGCTGCTTCAACGGGTCTGACTTCATCTTCTTTTGTTTTATTTCCTTTCTTTTCGTTTTTCCTTTCTCTTCTTTTTCTTTTTTCTTTCTTTCTTTCTTCTCTCTTTTCTCTAGTGTAGTCTCCTGCACTTTGTACTCACTACTACAGATATGGCCTTCAGTACCGGTTGACAACGGCCATCAGTACCAGTTTTTGAACCGGTACAGGCCATCTGGGGCATCAGTACCAGTTCCACTAACCGGTACTAATAGGACTATCAGTATCGGTTGGAGGCTCCAGCCGGTACTGATAAGCTACACGAAGATTTCTATTTTCTATTTCCCAGTCCTATCAGTATCGGTTGGAGGCTCCAACCGGTACTGATAAGCTACACGAAGATTTCTATTTCCCAGGAGGTCACTCATCCTACCACTCCCGCCCAAGCACGTACCAACCGGTACTGATGAGAGAACTTCACACTTCCCAAGTGCTCACCCATCATAGTACTATTCTCGCCTAAGCACACTTAACTTCAGAGTTTTTATATGATCTACGACTGTAGTGTTGGTATGAACGTATTTGATTTATAACGCGTCCCCCTTCCTTTAACCTCACAGAGCACTCGAACACTGATTTAGTATTCTCCTACTCCGAACTAAGTCATCAAATTTACCATCAAATTTCTTATATTCTCATACATGCAAGCCATGGTAAATTTAGAGATTCAAATAAGGCTGCTTAGTACCGGTTGGTGTAACCAACCGATACTAAGCAGCTGCTGGTCGAGGGTAGAGCATCAGTACCGGTTGGTGTCACGAACCGGTACTAATGTGAGGACGTTAGTACCGGTTCATGTTACGAATCGGCATCGAAGACCACTATGGCCCTCAGAGCCAATGAATGAACCGCGATCGATGTAATCGCTACCCTGGTACATGCGTAACCGGTATTGATGGACCAATATGGAAGGCTAGTTTTCTAGTAGTGACTCTTTGCTTCTTCTAATTTAATCTAGCTTCGGTTGTTTCAAAAAAAAAAAGATAAATGTATCATAATATCTAGCCGTGCAATTGGGAGAGGGTAAATATGCTAGTTTAATTTGAACCGAACGATACACATGATGTAATATTTCATATTCGTGAAGAAACATGCATCAGATGTACTTATTGCACAAAGATGTTTTGGTTGTGATGAAATCGGAGAATTTTAGGATACATTCTACTAGCAGTAAGTGGTGGTAGTGGAAATCAAATGTGTCGTTGATTTGTTAAAGGTTTGGGTCCATAAAGATGTAGATGCTAGTCTTCATCCGGGACGTTGGCTGGGCCAGACCTTGCTGTCGATGATACTGTGGAGGCACTACTACAAAAAAGGCCATCACAGACGGTTCAAAAACGTCATCACAAACGGTTTTTTGAACATGTCTGTGATAATACATGCATCATAGACGGTTTCTGAATCGTCTGTGAAAAACCTATGACAGATATGAGATATATCACTAACAATTTTTCTAAGAAACCATTTGTGACATTATTTTGTATTGATCAAGTTTTTTCTATTTATTGGCTAGCTCTATGAAATGCTAGCTATGCCCTATGAGCTTTTAACTATATCATAAACATCTTTCCTACTTAAAGGCCTTGGAACTGAACCATCCTTATTCTTTGTGACGAATTGTTCTCCATCTTGCTGTATGGGTGATTTCTTTGAAGGAACCTATGGTGATGTATGTACACGGTCCATGCGAGTGATTCAGCCACACTCTTGGTATCATCTAAGCAGTGAGTACATGCTTTGGCTCTTTTTGTACTCTGGCCCAACAAATTACCAAGAGCAGGATAATATTTATTACATAACAACAAGCAGCGTAAAGTGAAGTTATCTCGTTTATACACATCCCATGCATGTACCCCACGAACTGTCTGTGAAGTATCACAAACTATTTTCTATAAAAATCGTTTGTGATGTGTAGTCATATCGTAGATGGTTCGTGGTACAAATCATCTGTGATACTTCATAGACGGTTCGTAGGATAAACCGTTTGTGATATCAACTTATTACAGATGGTTCTTAGCATATATATATATATATATATATATATATATATATATATATATATATATATATATATATATATATATATATATACACACACACACATACATACAGTAATCGAATTGGAATGAACACGAATAAAGGTGATTCATTCTAAACTGAATTAGCAAACGGACTTATTTCAATGATTACAGAAAAAAAACATAATAATACGTCCTTAATTTGATGAAAGACATGTTCTTTATATCATAACACAATCATCCTCAAATTGATGAAAGACATTTTCTTTACATCATAACACGATGTTCGAATTTTATTGTCCTGATTCGGTTGCTACCGTTACTTGATTTAATTGAGAGCGGCCTAGCTCGATCTTGGACTCCGACGTGGCGATGCTTGAGTCCAGCATCACCGCAATGTGGATCATCGGCCACGTATGCACACCGTGCTCATTGGAGACCCCGATGTCTCCCATAACTCGAGCAGCTCCATGCTGCGGCTGCCACGGCAAGGATGGATGTTGGTGGAAACATAAAATATGGATTCCCATGCATTTTTGGATTAACAGTGTGTAGTTAATTTCAAAGATTAGTTTTAGGTTAGGATTGATATACAAATCTAACTCCTAATTTTTATTTTGAATTTTAGCTATTTATTATTTTAATTTGATTTCGTATGAAAATCAAATGTTTCATTTCTTTTTATTTTTATTCTGAATTTTTGTTATTTTTTATTGTACTTGGCATGAACATTTTCTTTTAATCTAAGCTGTTATAGCTCGAGTCCGTTAGATAGACGGTTATATAATTTTGTTAAATAATACCATCCAATGACTACTATAGTTCAACTTAGTCAATGGTCTATCATATTAAGGGCTAGATGTTTTGCTTTTTTTTATGAGAATTCCTACCATATTTCTCTTGTTTTAACATGAATTTTTGTTATTTTTTTATTGTATTTGGCATTGACTCTTTCTTTTAATCTAAACCGTTATAACTCGGGTCCGCTAGATAGACAGTTAGATGTTTTTCTTTAAATAATAATATTCAATGGCTACTATAGTTCAACTTAATTATGATCTACCAGATGAAGGGCTAAATGTTTTGCTTTATTTTTTTTTTAAGAATTTCAGGCCTGTTTATCTGTTTTTAGCAATTCTCTACTAGCTTTTAATATGTAGTAGATATATAGGAAGCAAACTTTGCAATTTGTACATGTTCGTAATGATTTGAGAGGAACGGAGTGTATGGCATACTAACAGATTGTAGTGATCGACGTAAGGCGCAAGCTGCTGGAAATAATGGATCCTGTACGTTACAGGTCAAAACACAGAGGTGCTATAGTGACGGTCGGATTAAAATCCGATGCTCCAGATCCAGATGGATTGCTATATATCTAAGGAAACCCTACTTAACCGAAGTATATCAAAGATACATACATACATACATACATACATACATACATACATACATACATACATACATACATACATACGCGATCACGAGCTGATGCACGCATGCACTCACTCACTGTATCACGGATTAAAGCACGTATCCGCACATGCACGAAAGATGTGTGTACATACATGGGGAGGCAAAGCATGATTGGCCGGATTGGTTAGGGAGGAGGTCGCGATCGCAGCCTCCACTAGTTTAATCACTCTCCGGCCGGCCCCAAAAGGTCACTCTCCTCGCTCCGGCCCTCCTCTCCCCGGTCCGTCCTCGTCTCCTCCTCCTAGACGCAACAATGAGAGAGAGAGAGAGAGAGAGAGAGAGAGAGAGATCCGATCCAAAACAACGATGCGGTATATATACTATACTAGCTACATGCCCGTGCGTTGCTACGAAAAACAAAATTGATAACGAAAAATAAAGATTAAAAAATAAAAAAATTTATTTTACAAGATCAAACATCTATCTTTAACGCTCGCTTTCGCGAAATTAATTAAAGAACGCGTTTCGTTTTAGTGCAATTAAGCGAGCAATTAAGTAGAAAGAATTAAACGAGCGATTAACGACGCCAGAATTGACCATGCCACCCCGCTGGTCTTTAGAATAGTAGAGATACAAAAACGTCCAACAAAGCAACGCTCCGCGCGCGTACACATTTCCATATGCCGGTATAGTAGTATAGTACTACTCCACACCACACTGCTAGCTACGTATGTACGTACGCCCCAATGGCAGCAGCATCGCTCGCATAAAGAAAGCGCCCACTAGCACATACGCACGCATATACAAATACGCGCACAGCTAGAGAGAGAAAGAAAGAGATCGTTGAAAGCTGCGTCCATCCGCCCCCGTTTGTTCGCCACCATTCCCATCCCCCCCATCATCATTCGCCCCAACTCCAATACTCCTCTCTCCTCTTTTCCCCCATCCACGCACTCATAAACTTCTTTGTAGCTAGTGATCATCATCAAGGCCACAAAGAGGAGCGAAAATATATATGTAATTTGGGAAAGTGTGGTTAGTTTTGCTCTGAGCTTTTTATCCAGAGCTGGGGGTTAAGCTAGCTAGCTCCGTACATATACACCGGGCGTGGATACCTAGGCGGTGGCCGGGAGGGGTCATCCATAGATCGATGTCGACAGCCGAGGACGGGTACTGCAGCACCGCCGGCACGGACTCGCAGCGGGCGGATTCCGCCGACGAGCTGGCTGCCGCGGAGTCGCCTCGCGGAGGGCAGAAGCGCGAGCTCCCCTCGCCGTCGCCGTCGCCGTCATCCCCGCTGCCATCGGCCAAGCGCAGGTATACATGCATATGTGTCCGTGCACGCAGTGTTTTGCACTTGTAGACCGGAAGCCCTAGCTGGTTAGCGAGGAGTTAGTTAAGCACAGAGGATTAAGTACTGTTTGTGAACATGTGTGTGTTTTTCGTGTGAGCAGCCGGAGATCGGTGGAGAAGCGGGTGGTGTCGGTGCCGATCGCCGAGTGCGGCGACAGGCCGAAGGGGGGCGGCGAGGGGCCGCCGCCATCGGACTCGTGGGCGTGGCGCAAGTACGGCCAGAAGCCAATCAAAGGCTCCCCATACCCGCGGTACTTGCCAATTAATTACCATGCTAATTGCTAGCAATTAAATCAGAAAAGTAACCTTGCTTAATTTCTGTTCCGGTCGAGTGGACGTACAGGGGGTACTACCGGTGCAGCAGCTCCAAGGGGTGCCCGGCGAGGAAGCAGGTGGAGCGCAGCCGCGCCGACCCCGCCGTGCTGCTCGTCACCTACTCCTTCGACCACAACCACCCGTGGCCGCTGCCCAAGAACAGCTGCCACACGAACAAGTCGTCTCCGCGGCCGCCGGCGCCGAAGCCTGACCCGTCGGTCGACGGCCAGCCCGAGTTTCCCGAGCATGAGACGGAGCACGAGGAGCCGGAAGGCCCGCAACAGGAGCAGGAGCAGAAGCTTGTCGTCGTGCCGGCGGCGGCTGCGGAGGAAGAGGAAAGCTTCGATTTCGGCTGGTTCGGCCAGTACCCGGCGTGGCACCGGTCAGCGCTGTACGCGCCCGCGTTCGACGCGGCGCCCCTGCTGCCGCCGGAGGAGTGGGAGCGCGAGCTGCAGGGGGAGGACGCTCTGTTCGCAGGGCTCGGCGAGCTCCCGGAGTGCGCCGTCGTGTTCGGCCGCCGGCGCGAGCTCGCCCTGGCGGCGACCGCGCCGTGTTCCTGATGGTCTTTTCTGCCCCCTCCCCACATTTTCCTCTTTCTTTTTCCGGTTTTAGTTTTATTCGGAGGAGGTAGTACATAGTTTGTAATTGGATCAATGGGGTTTCATTGTTTAAGAGTGGTTCTTGTTTTAGAAGCCGTCGTTTTTCTAGCCAACAAAATTCATTTTTGTCAATTTTAATTTTAATTTGTTTGAATTTGTAAAACTAACATCTTATAAACTCGAAAAGCGTGACACACGACATGAGTCACATGTCGCGCTAGAGAAACTCAGCAGGGAGCTGTTGAGTAAGTAGAGCTTGGTATAAATCCGGTGCCACCTACCGAGAGTGGCTTCCTCAAAAAGACATGTGATTCACTATTAATCAAGAGATTAAATAAGAATTTGATTACATAATGATTTAATTAAGTGATTAATTAAGTAGTATGATTAATTAGTGGATTTGATTTTTGCTAAGAAAAGGGAGTCCGGCAGGAATCTTGGCGTGGTAGAAGACTCGTTAAGCTCTTCGATCATAAGAGATGACTCGTGAGGATTAAATTTGCAAAGCTATATTTGAAAAAAAAATGTTCATAAACGATCTAAAAAAGCAAACAAATTCCTTGTTTTACTCCCATAGCTGTGTCGCCTTCGCCATCCAAGGCTGTCCCATTTCGGAAGGGGTTTGAGATGCGATGATTCCTGGAAGAAACAGCGAAAGGTGGGCATTTCAAGGCGTTTTCCTTGTCATCCGGATGGCTAGATAGATGCGTATGGTTTAAATTTTTACCAAGATTTTGATAATTTCGGTTGAAATTTTGGATTTTAGTCGGTGTTGAGATTGTAAATCTTAGCGGGATAAATTTTTTTGAAAATTTCAAATTGCTACAGTGTTTCGGAAAATTATAGCGAAATTTTGGGATTTTGACCGAAATCAGTACAATTTGGACCGGATTTAGCTTTAAATTTTTTTTATAGAGAATTGTGATGTCTTTTTCTGAGGAACATGTATGAAAATTTTATTAAAAAAAATACATATACTATTTTGGTCAATTTTTTTGAAATTTCATAGGGGCATGAAAATGACAAAAAAAAATTCGGTCACTTGGACCGAAATTTCAGTTTTTACGACCTCAAAAATCACGAATTTAAATTTAAATTTTTAAATTTTATCCGGATTTTATTTAAAATCTCATCGATATTTCGAATTTCAACCATCTCCGACATGGCCCCCGAACAAAATTTCAAACCTGGTAGATATACGTACGTCCCACCGAGCCGAATTAGATTGTGCATCGCACGGCCGCGGGCAGCGGCGTGCCCCCGCCTACAACTACAGCAAGCAAGCCCCGCCCGATGCGGAAGTTAACGGCAAGCGGTGGCAAACTGGGCAAGTGGCGACGTACCGGCGTGCGTTTTCGGCGTGGTCGTTGGGGCGAAACGTACAGGAAGTCACATCACATGCCACGCCATGCGGTGCATCACATGCCACGCCATGCGGTGCGGATGCGGATGCGGATGCGGATGCGACGGATCCACCAGGGGAAGCGTGCCGCCCCCTTGCTGGCCACGGGCGGCTGCCGATTTGTTCGGTGTCTGGCGGAGTAAAACCGCGGCCTGGGAAATTTGCCGGCCGGGGCGCACGCACGCTACGCTGCCACGGGTGCGACGTCGCGAATCCGACCTCTGTCGCCGTATCGAACGAAGTACACGGCCCTCGGTGATACTCCTCGGCTCACAGATAGTTATTGGAATCGATACGGTTTTTAAAATATAATTTTAATCACTATTTTTATTATAATATATCTATAAAACCTAATAAAATTACACTATTATAAAAATATTTTCCGAGACAAATCTACAGATATGATTTTTCATGTATTTAATTTAAATAGTTAAAATGATATTAACAATCAAATTTTCAAGAGTTTGACTGCAACTTATGTTCAAAATAACAACTATTTTGTGACTTTAGGGGGTATTTTGAGAGATGGAAACTTACAACCAGACAAACACATTGCTAGCGTGTGTAGGTGAAAGGAGCAGTGGTGGAAGTATACTATTATATATAAAATTATACTATTATAAAACTTTCTATGAAATGCACATTTTACATGTATATCTCTATAATATTGTACAATGATTTTGTAATCTCATAAATCCAATATATATATTTGAAATTTGATAAAAAAAATATATAATATAAATAGTTCTAAAATCTTAAAAAACCTAAACTATTAAAATCGAATCCAATTCAATCAACAATTTTATCCTATTAAATAAGTGATATGTAATGTTTTCAATTTTTTAGGGACCCGGCACCTCAGATTCGCCCTGAAAAGGTGATGTCTTGCGTTCGAGCCTTCGAGAGTTCAAGGTACCATGTCGGAAAAGTGAATTCTTGGAGTTGTATTTGGGCCGAAGCATGGACCATTCACTTCTGCAGACTAAGGGCCTGTTTGACAACAAAGTATTTTCATAGTTTCTAAGTAAAACCATGGTTTTGAAGAATACCATAGTATTTTTGGCCATAAAGTGTTTGGAAGCAACCAAAAAAACTTTTGTTTTGAAAACAATGGTATTGTCAATACCATGGTATTTTTGGAGTATTGAAAACTCCACTCATAGTGGAGTTTTGAGCTTTTGGCATCACTTCATCATACAAAAGACTTTACTTCCAAATAGTTTTCATGCCATGGTTTTGTAATACCATGGTATTGAAAAGCTTTGCTTCCAAACAGGGCCTAAAATGCAATAACCGATGCTAGATCCGTAATCCGTATTAGCATCTTTTTCTTTTTTGCGTGAGTCTTCTCATCTACTCCCTCCAATCTGGTAATATCTGTCGTTTTGGACATCGACACAATCTTCAAAACACAACTTTGACCGCTAATTTTTATTATAATATATTTATAAAACCCAATAAAATTATAATATTATGAAAGTACTTCTCGAGACAAGTCTACACATATAATTTTTATGTATCCAATTTAAATATTTAAAAATATATTATTAGTTAAAGTTTCAGAAATTTGACCATCACTATGTCCAAAACGACAGATATTACCAAACTGGAGGGAGTACTAGACTACTACTCCATAGGATGATTAATTAATTATCTTATCTCAGGAGTTAAGACGAACATGTATAGGTACTATCTCTTAACTGCTCTGCACGCATCACACCCTGCTTCCAGGAGAGATTCTCCCACTCGTGTTTTTTTAAAAGAAAAGGCTAAACTAATTATTTCTCCGTCACATGCAAGGAATCTAGCTAAGTTCTATCAGATTTCTCATTTAATGAATTAAACTATTACGGGGTTAGTTCCTAAATGTTGTTGTGTCAGCATCCTAAGATCAAGATGTCTTGATGTTTAGAGGAAAAAAAAAACTTAGATAACAGTAAGTTTTATACTAGTGCTTTTTCCCTGCGACGAACATATCAGTTTGTTAGCTTTAAGACTTAAGAGGGAGAGAAAAGTTGTAGCGTAAGAAAAGAAGATAAGACTAATCAATAAGAATTTCCCATATGAAGACCTAAGCGAGGGGATAGGACTAATACAGCTAGCAATCGTAGAAAAATGGCACATCCAGCCAAGTTTGCGAACAGTAGATCAAACATATGGCGCTACTATCCTGTTTGGAGTCATTATCCATAGCTAAAGTAAGATTTCGTGATCCTGCAACATAAGAGCTGGGGAATCAAATCGGCAAGAAAAGACAAATATGTTGTTCTCATTGACGAGAGAGAGACCTAGATCCTTGCCAAGCCTGGCCCTTAATCTTGGGCCAGGCCGCTTGTGCCAGGCCTTATTTGTTAGTAACTAGCGAGATGGTCCGTGTAATTGCACGTGTTAAAGCTTGTTTAAATGATTTGATAATATATGTGTGATTTTACTTTTTAGAAAATGGATCGTTGCAAAATTTTGTGTGTGATATTTTTGATATTATATATTATAGGAGAAAGTGTCGAGACCCCCTTCTGGCATGGAATATCAAGGGGGTCTTTTGTGTATGTAGTACTAATCCTATGATCAATGGCTAGAACACACAAATACAATATTGTTATCACATCTATACACAAAGATATGGATATATTACCGGAAGCATTTTATACAATAATGCTTGAAAAGTCGATCAAAATACCGCGGAAGGTACAAAATCCAGTAGTATGCCAATACAATCCCTCAGGATGATAACCTAGAAAAATTCGTCAACGTATTCCCCATATCCTACGGTAAAGTACGAGTCATCGGGGCTTGATTTTCTTCGCCCACTAGATATCAACAATAACAAGATTGAGTACTTTCTTACTTAGTAAGACTTGTAGTGTATCGCAAAGTTATAATAGATACAATCTATATGAAAGGAAAGGCTGTCATGGTGATTTGCACAATGAAAATTTGAAATGTAAATATTAAGTAATAGATTACAAACAGAATTTGTAAAAGTAAGTTTGACAGATATGTAAATAACAAGTAACAACAGCATAAAAATGTATCAACTTACAATCCTCCATGATTGAGAGCATCGAACCGTTCCTTGCCAATTCTTGGCACAAAATATGAAATAAAACTTTTCACAATTTTTTCAATTCAACCCTTCTTATGAAAATACAAAACTATAACAAGTGTCAATACACCAAGTCTCTCATAATTGTGAGCATGATTTTTTTGAAAGTTTTACACTCTGTAGAGGTGTACATCTTTACTCACAAGACATGACCAACTCTTTTTGCCACTGTTTCACGCTTCCTTTTGTGTGTGGCCAAGAGGTAATGACATGAACCGTTACATCACTTAGACCTAACTTTGCACCATTCCGGTGATGATAAACCCTTGATATGGCGGCGAAAGATATTTGTACAATCTATGTACGATAAATGGTTATACACCCCGTTGTCCCACTCTCCCCCCATAGCAAGGTATACACTGTTGTATTGGTATGTGTTTCACCTACAGCTTTGTGTGGACACCCCAATAAACAATTCATCTTAGAAAGCCCGTACTACTCCAGTCTTCCAATGTGCAAAGCTAGACCCAAGTAACTTAATAGGTTAAGGCTACCCATAATAGCACTTGTGGTAACACTGATTATCTTGGAATATACAACACTACGTTCGGTCCTTAATCCGACCCAAGCGAGAACACTCCCCCTACACTACGCGCAAGTCTCATGCACATCCAGCTATTGTCATCTCTCGCTCGTGTCAAATCATAATTTTATTTTTATACCAAAATACCCAAACCATATTTTCCAACATGTACAAAATTTATATTCATAACGAACAACATATCTGACCATTTGTTATCCCATTTCTAAAGCATAACTAAGTATATGCATAATATTCGATTATACCTAATTGATATTTCTATAATGTCTAATCCTACCTTAGGGTTAACAAGATTCACATGGCAATATTTATTAAGAAAGTTCCATGTGTCACAGGGATATATTTACCATTACCCACAATATAGCAAATTTTAAGAGAAATAAACGCATGCATACATAAATTGATAAAACAAAATAAACTTAGTAAAATATTAGGATCAACATGATTAAAGAGAGTGCTTGCCATTCTCATCAAATTCTTGGTTTGAGTCAGGGTCGACGGTTGCAGTTTCTGGAACGTAGGTGCCTATATGCATTCAATGCAATGTAATAACAAGAAGCAAAAGAAGTCAATAATATCAAACTCTAAATATAATTATAGAAACAAAAAGGCTCTCGATTTATAATGATTTTTAAAAAGACGTTTTATAATTTTTGGGGCTTATTTACATAAGTTATGATTATTTAGGATTTTAGTTCAAACTAACCCTAAATTCAAATATTTTTTTCAAAAATGAAAATCTTATGACTTTCGAAGGATTTATAAGTTCATTACATCAAATTTGGAGTCCATTTGTAAAATTTTTAATTATTGCATATGCTAGGTTCCGTTTAAATTTTGAATTCAAATTTTGATCAAAGGTAAAACTTTAAATACTGTTTTGTAGAAATGAAAACTTTAGGTTTTTAGAAAAAATTATAAACTTGTTTGAATAAATTTGGAGTTAATTTGCACAAGTTATAAATACTTGAACCTTGTATGTTCTAGAAATTCACCAAAATAGGAAAAGACGCTTTCCAATTGGGAAAGCGCCTTTTACTATTTTTGGAATTTTGCATTTAAATGCAGTCGCTGACATGGGGGCCCATTTGATAGTGGCACAGAGCAGGGGCGGGTTCAAGGGAGGCTCGCTGGCGGCGAAGGAGGCCTGATCATCCTCGGTCGAGGACTCGGGAGGCTAGAGGGTGGCACGAGGATCCTGCAGGAGCTTTCAGCGATGGCAGAACGTGGCCGGAGGAAGCTTGTGGTGGAGAAGGGGTGGTGACAATGGCAAAATGGAGAGGGAGCAAACCAAGCATGGTTATGCTCGGGGAAGAGGGGAATAGGCATCAGGTTGCCATAAGGAGTCCATTTTAGTGCCTTACCGCTGTAGAGGTTGGTCGGGGAGGTCTAGCACTGTGCGCTAGAGCCAGGGAACAAAGTGATATGGGGTTTGCCCGATCTTCACATCGTAGGATTCAGATACTCACTTGCACTTCTGATGAACACTAGTTGATCCCCCGTTGCCAGAAGCAATGGGCTTGCAACTCTTCGATTCGCCAAGATTACATGCGTTGTACTTCATGGACTTTGAGTGAAGTATATCGATCCCCCAATTCCCAATGGAAAGGCTTAACGATCTTTGGTAGAAGTCACCCAAGTCCCCCTCTCTATGCGTATGCAATAAGGAAGAACAAGCGAAGAACGCTTAATAGATGCAAGTAGCTATCTTATTAATCTGGAGTTTCAACACAATAGATATGAATATAAAGGAAAGAAACCAAGAAACATATGGATAGATCCATATGGAATAACAAAATTCGGTTATTGTACATGGGTTGGTACTGTAGTGATTCACTATTTGGTATTGTTCACATAATCTGGTTCTATTAGGGCCCATGCAAGGATGTCCAATACTCACACGAGTATTGTAGCATGAATAGTGTCTTGTAACTACAGCACGTCATGAGTTGTAGCAATCTGAAAATCTGGAACTCTATTACGAACACTCCTATGGATTCGTGTGGTACTATAGCGGTCGTACTGTAGCAACCCTACTATAGCATGCACCTTGCTATTCATCCTCCTGAGACCCCGCACTCTCCTTTGAAAATTCTTTTACACTATCATACCTAACAACAAACAAACACTCGCTATTAGGTAGCATACAATTCTCATGTGAAAAATTAAATTGACGAAGGAGAAGATTCACTTGTTGTTGTACAGTTTTTGCCCTAGTGCTAGAAATATCCTCATCATCCCCCCCTTCTTGAAAATGAGTCGTGCTCGACTCGTTGTCATCATAACCAAAGAAAGGAGATAGATCAACAACATTAAAAGTAGAACTTACTGCATAGGCATCACCTGGAAGTTCAATTTTATATGCATTGCCGTTAATCTTTGCTAGCACTTTGAAAGGACCGTCACCACGAGGCATCAATTTTGATTTACGCTTTGCCGGAAAGCATTCTTTGTGTAAATGCACCCAAATCAAGTCACCTAGTTCAAATAGCATTTTCTTCCTTGATTTGTTTGCTTTGTCAACATAATAACGTGCTTTATTTTCAATTTCTTCTTTTATCTTTGTATGAATCTTCTTCACATATTCATCACACTTTGAAGCTTCTATATTAATTCTCTCCTCAAATGGCAAAGGCAATAATTCCACTGGCGTGATTGGTTTGAAACCATACACCATTTCAAATGAACAAAGTTGAGTAGTAGAATGTATTGCCCTATTGTAAGCAAATTCCACATGCAGCAAATAATCTTTCCACTCTTTTAGGTTCTTCTTTATCATTGTTCAACAACATAGAAAGTGCTCTATTTACCACCTCCATTTGGCCATCTGCTTGTGGGTGACAAGTTGTTGAAAATAACAACTTAGTTCCAAGCTTGGCCCACAAAGTCTTCCAAAAGTAGCTCAAAAATTTGACGTCACGATCAGAAATAATGGTATTAGGCATTCTATGCAATCTCACAATTTCCCTGAAAAAATAGGTTAGCTACATGCGACGCATCGTCGCTCTTATGACATGGAATAAAATGTGCCATCTTTGAAAATCTATCCACTACAAAAAAAATAGAATCTCTCCCAGTTTTAGTTCTAGGTAAACCTAACACAAAACCCATACTAATATCTTACCAAGGTGCACTAGGAACTGGAAGTGGAGTATACACCGTGTGGATTGAATTTTGATTTTGCCTTATGACAAGTGACACATCTTTGCACATACCTTTCAACGTCACATCTCATTCTGGGCCATAGAAGTGATCAGCTAACATTGAATACGCCTTTTCTGTCCCAAAATGTCCCTTTAATCCCCCTTCACGAGATTCCTGCAACAATAACAAACGAACATAGGAATCTAGAATACAAAGTTTGTTAGCTCAAAATAGAAACCCGTAATGTATATGGAACTTATCCCATTCTTTTCCATCTTTACAGTTAACTTATGGTGCTGAAAATCCAGAATCAGTTGCATACAAATCTTTTAAACACTCTAGTCCAGGCACTTTAACTTCTAATTGAGTCAAAAGAATTAATTTTCTAGATAATGCATCAGTAACCACATTTTTATTACCTTTCTTGTATTTCACAATGTATGGAAAAGATTCAATAAATTCTACCTACTTAGCATGTCTACGGTTCAATTTGATTTGACCTTTAAAATATGTTAATGCTTCATAACTAGAATGTATCACAAATTCCTTAGGCCAAAGGTAATGTTTCCAAGTTTCTAAAATATGAACTATAGCATAAAGTTCTTTATCATAAACAGGATAATTCGATAGAGCACTGCCAAGTTTCTCACCGAAATAAGCAACTAGCTTACCTTTTTGTATAAGAACACACCAATACCTATTCCACTAGCATCACATTTAATTTCAAAAGTTTTAGTGAAATCAGGTAATACAAATAATGGTACCTCAGTTAAGTGCTTCTTTAATTCAGCAAAAGCATTTGCTTGCGATATCCCCCACACTAATTCTACACCTTTCTTTGTTAGTTCATTTAATGGGGCTACAATAGTACTAAAGTCTTTCACAAAATGACGATAAAATCCAGTAAGACCGTGAAAACTTCGTACTTGACTTACATTAACAGGAGTAGGCCAATTCTTAATAGAGTCAACCTTAGATTCATCAACTTTTACTCCTTGTCCAGAAACAATATAGCCCAAGAACACAACTTTATCTTTGCAAAAAGTGCACTTTTCTAAGTTTGCATACAAACGTTTAGTTCTAAGCACTTCTAGCACTTGCTTAACATGTTCAATGTGTTCTTGCAAATTTCAGCTATATTTAAGGATATCATCAAAGTATACCATCACAAATTTCCCAATGAAAGCTCTCAAAACATGATTCATTAGTCTCATGAATGTACTAGGGGCATTAGTTAATCCAAAAGGCATAAATAGCCATTTATACAATCCAAATTTAGTTTTAAAAGCAGTCTTCCATTCATCACCCTCTTTCATTTTAATTTGATGTATCCACTACATAAGTTAATTTTAGAGAAAATAACAGCAGCACTAAGTTCATCAAGCATATCATCTAACCTAGGAATAGGATGACGATATCTAATAATGATATTGTTAATAGCTCTACAATCAGTGCACATACGCCATGTACCATCTTTCTTAGGAACAAGAATGGCAGGAACAACACAAGGACTTAAACTTTCACGTACATACCCTTTATTTAAAAGCTCTTGCACTTGTTTCTGATTTTTTTTGTTTCTTTGGGATTGGTACGATATGATGGGTGATTGAGAAGGGATACTCCTAGAATCAAATCAATTTGATGCCCTATCCCTCAAATTAGTGGTAAATTGGCCGGTACCTCCTGAAAGGACAGGGGATGCGCCTAGAGGGGGGGTGAATAGGCGATTACAAAATTATACCCAATTTAAATTAATCTATCAGAGATAATGCGGAAGCAATTGGGATAATTAAGTTTTGCAATTTAAACAATTCAACCCGAGACAGGTAACCCGGACACTCCGGATACTTAGTCCGGATACTCCGAACAACTCGGATAGTCCGGATATATTATCCGGATACCCCGGATCAATGTACCGGATACTCCGGGTTGCCTGGTTCGGCCAAAACAGAGTATGAGCAATAAACTTAGGCACTTCTTCGATTCTAGAGATACAAATTACTCTACTGCAACAAAGTAAGGATACAAACAAGAATAGATGCAGTAGACGCAATCTAATTGATCTAATCACAAGAATCGAAAGCAAATTAAGCGGATGAGCAAAAGAGGAAACCGAAGTAAGGAAGGAGACACGAAGATTTTATCCCGAAGTTCGGATCCTTGAGGGGATCCTACGTCTCCGTTGAGGCGGCTCGGTCACACTTGAGCCGGGGTCTCTTTCAACCCTCTTCCTCCCGGTGTTGCACAATGCACTCGCCGGTCTTCACTTATTTGATTCCTTTCCTTGCGGAGGCGGAATCGGCCTTCACAAACTTTCGGTGGCCTTTCACACAAAGCTTGGAAGCTCACCGGCAACTCCTAGCCGTCTAGGAGACCTCAACCTCCAAGAACAATAAATGCTCCCGAAGAACTCACTTAGAGTCCACCTCAAGTGCTCAACACACTAATCACACTCAATCCGATCACTACCCACTCTCACACCCAAACCTTCACTCAAAAGGGATCACTAAGGTCTAGGGTTAGAGGGGCTTTTGGGAGCTAAAGATCACTAAGAAGAACACCTCAAAGCACCAAGGAACCAGCTCCACTCCTCAAATCAATCCTCAATCCAAACACCTCTCTCCACTACCCAACCCTTCACAAAAGGGGATCACTAAGATCTAAGGAGTAGGGAGGAGTATTGGGGGCTCAAACACTCACAAAGAACACCTCTAATACCCAGCAAAACATCCCCCAATAGCTACTTTGAAGTGGGCAAGAAGGGGGCCTTAAATAGAGGAACCCCAAAAACTAGCCGTTAGGACCGAACTGGGCAACCCGGAGACTCCGGATATTTAACCCGGACACTCCGGATCATCCGGATACTCCGGACATTTAATCCGGATACTCCGGATCTCCCAGGCAGCACGCAGCAGCCGGACGAAAACGGGCATAACTTTTGATCCCAGACTCCGATTTCGACTAATTCGGACTTTTCGGAAAGCTAAAAACGAGGGCTACACAACTAACAAGGTCTCACTACCCAAATCCCAAAGGATAAAATCAGATTGCACAAAGAATCCACAAGGAGACCTCAAATTCTCACTTTCCGATACTAACAACACTTCTAACCCTCACACCAACCCACCTACACCTAGGTGAACAAAGTGTGACTTGGGTTTCTTAACCTTAGATAAGGATAGACCACTTTTGAGCACTTGAGACATGTCTAAGTGATTTCAATGATTGCATCCCTCTTAATAGTACGGCAATCCTTAGACTCAAATTTAAACACAAAAATCTAAGTCTTACACTCAGCTTGCATGCCGACTTCTTGGATGCACGGTGCATGATGACACTTCCACAAAGATTGATGACGCCCTTCGTCTTGTCAACCTCGACGCAATTCACCACATGAGACTCTCGTCCTCTCCGACCTTGACATCGATCATCACCAAGACGATCCTCACGCCAAGTCGATCTTGACTTAGTCCTCAACTTTACTTTTGGTGACACCGCCGTCTTATTGACCCCGACTCGCTTGTCATCCTTCAAACCACTTGGTCATCATACACACAACTTTGGGACCTAATTCTTACCAAAGCACTCAGTAAACATATTAGTCCCAAAAGCTCAATAAGTATGAAATAGATTAAAAGTGTGTGAGCAAATAAAACACAAGTGTTCCATGTAAATAAGCATGACACAACTAGGAACAGTTTGACATATGAAATGTTCTCTACTAAGTGCATCATGATGAATATGTAATTGGACTATATGCACTAGAGAGATAATTGCTAATATGATGAATCAATTAAATTATGGCAAGGATCACATTCTTTACTTAAATGAAACACATGATAGAATATACATGAATTACACATGTGCAAACAATATTTGGAATGAGAGTAAATAATGTGATCCAATTCTAGATTAAACTTCACTAAGAGAGGCACATTAGAAGATACACAACTAAGACATGTATGCACCAAGTCAATATGAAGCAATGAAGTTTAACTCTAGTTAACACAAGCATATTAAAAACAAAGCACATAATGAACTCAAATGAATATATATATATATATATATATATATATATATATATATATGCACAAGCAATTATGACATGAATCAATGTGCACATATGAAATCAACAAGTTACTTAGAGTTCAATATGCATTTGCTAAAGAGGAATGCAATGACAAATATGGAAGGAATACCGAGATTGCATACCTCATTTTTGCTTAACCATCCCAATTGATTTTCCTCTAAAATAGATGAGACTAATATTCAACTAGGCAATAAACATGTTAGTCTCATAACAGTATAAACATATTAGAGGTTTGTCATTTGTTAAGTACTAAGTTAAGCATTTGTACAATTACATTGATTGACATTACATGCGTTTGTCATTAATCGTTTATCATTAATCACCAAAACAACATAAGTGCCTAGATGCACTTTCACCTCCTCCGAAAACACATCCTTGAAAGCCTGAAAAACTTTAGACATAGCACTAGGAATAGAGGTTAAGTTATTAGTAGTAATCACAATAACACAAAATAGAGTAATTGAGGATCATCTCTCATCTCTCAACTCACTTTTAGTAGCTATCGTGACGAGCTTATTCTCTCCCTCATTCTTTCTTTTACTATCTAGTTTTGGTTTTTTTTGTGTAATAGCCAAAATTTTAATTTGTGGGTCGTTGTGGGTTGTCGTGGGAGGGTTTGGGGGCTGTTTTTGGTCCTGGAAGTAGTTTTGGGCCTTTGGAGTGGGCTTTTGGCCCAAGTGGGAAGGGCCTAGGTGGGAGGGGGCTCTTAACCCTAATCCACCTTTCCCCCTAGCCAGGGCGCCCCTCTTTGCCCTCAACTAAACGCCCCCTCCTTTTTCCTAGCCGTCATTCCCTTCCTCCTCCCCTCCATCCAGCCGATCGGTTTCCCTCCTCTTCAATCACCCTCACCCTAGCCGAGTCCCCTCCCTAGCATCTCCTCCAATCCATGGTGCACTCACTCCTGTGATTAGGAGTGGCTAGGTGAGTTTTTACTGGTTCTAAGGTTGGTCATTAGTTTGGTTTGAGGGATCTAAATTTGTGCTGATTGCTATGTGTTCGGGAAGATCATATCACAATTTTAGGACACGATTTATTAAACCTTAGACTCATTTCCTGTGGGGTTGGCTTTTGTAAAAGTTGTAGATCTTCGTCTTATCTTTTAATTAGAGACCAATATCATAAATTTTGGTTGGATGGTTTAAAAGTTATGGCAATTTTATTACCTGCTGTCCATAATCTATCTCAGCTGGTAGGTCTTGCGGGAAATTGCAATTTAAGGCTAGTTAGAGGCCGAATTAAATTTTATAAATACTTAGAAAAATTTGCAAAATTTCCTGTAGATCATGAAAATGTCCTCGTTTACTACATTTGAAGTTGTATAAATTAAGTTATGGTCATTTGAAGTCTGCTGTCCCGAGTGGCAGCAGATCGGTTTCAGGGCTAGCATCGAAAAGAGGGAAGTTTGGAGTTGAGCATAGGTTCGATGTTGTTATGCACATTGTGCTTGCTGTGGTGGCATGGTTTTGAATTGTATACACTTTATTTTAGGTGGTGTGACTCCAAGAGTGGCTTCAACCTCGTGCCACTCCGCTACTCGTTGGTAAGGGCAAGTACATCGTGCAATGGGGATTGTTTGTGTTGGGATGTGGTATTCCTTATTATATTTGCTCCCATGATAGTTTATATGGACTATTGCAATTGTTAGTATCGTTGGTACTCCATTTCTGTCATGATGAGAATGGATTCATATTGTGAATGGTCATTTGTAATGTTGATTCATGGTGAATGAGTGATGAAAAGAAAATGTGCATCATTTGCATACATATCATAAAAGAGTTGATGAGCCAGGTCGGTGAGAAATGTCATATGAGGTCATATGACTAATCCGAAGTGCTCTTGAGAATTCCTACCTCGTAGTCCCATCCAAAGGGATGGATGGGAGCGAGACAGTAAGAATAGGCCCCTCCACAAGGATGGAAGGGAATGAAAGGGTGCGACACCAATGGGTGTGCACTCAAGCTATACTGGTATAAGCTATGAAAGGGTGCATTTGAGCATGAAAGCATATTGCATTGCTGTTATTGATGGATGAATAATGTCAAGAAGGGTTAAGTCGTTGAGTCGTGGACTCAGCTAGAGTTGATCAATGAGTTGAACTTGATAAGTGATTTTGATATTATTGTTTTGTGTCCTTGCTGAATTGAAAAATGAGAAAAATTGTTATGTTATTGTTCTAATTGTGTTAAATGGTTATGACACTGTTCTTTGATGTACTTTGCTGAGTTTTGATCTCACACTTGTTTGTTTAAATGTTTTTTAGGTATCTTGAGATTGGCATATGGAAACGGGAATTTAGCACCACCACTTCATCACACTTGACATCAATAAACTTACACAATTATGTTCTTAGAGTTGTAGTAATAACTTCTATCTTGTAGAGAGAATCTTTGGTTATGTATTCATGGTTGCCGCATTAATGAATTGTATGGAGTTGGTGGTTTGTTATCTTAAGATGACAAAAAAATTTGACAAGTATTGGTCAGATATTCATGGTTTGATGGCTATTGCTATTATTCTTGATCCATGCGAGAAAATGACAATGTTACAAGCATGCTACATTGCCCTCTTTTGTGAAGAAAACTCTGAAGAGAATGTTGCAAAGATTTACAATACTTTGTGTAAGTTGATGAATGAGTACCAAGTGCATAGTGAACAAGAGGGTATGGCTACATCATCTAGTATTCCTAGTGCTACCAATGCCATTGGTGCTAATGAGGTGCTTTCAATTTTGAAAACACTAGCTGCTAGTAAGAAAAGTACTGATGTGGTAAAGACCAAAAATGAGCTTGATTGCTATTTGGAAGAAGAAACTCTTACTTGCACGGATGAGGAATTTGATATATTGGGTTGGTTGAAGGTGGCTGGGACACGTTATACTACATTGAGAATGATTGCTCGTCATATCTTGGCTATTCCAATAACAACAGTAGCTTCTGAATCAGCTTTTAGCACTAGTGGTAGAGTGCTATATGAACATCGCAGCTGTCTCACTCCAAAGATATTGGAGGCATTAATGTGCTCATTGGCTTTGAAATGACCTTCAAGGTATGTAACTTCTAGTTATTGATCTACATAATTTAAGTTTTCTATCCGATTTGCAGCTAGTGATGTAATGTAATGTTTTACTTCTCAGGTGGAGGAGTTGAGGGTTTATAGACATGCCTTTGGGACATTGAAGAGGAGCTCAAAAGCTCATGTTCAATTTCAACTGTTGACTCTGAATAGCACATTGGCTGCATCCTACAATACCTACTTCAAGTGTCATTCCCTACTATCCTTTCATTGAACATGACATTTGTCATTCCCTACTATCATTTGTCATTCCCAATAACATTTGTATGCATGTGTGAATGTGTGATGTATGTTTTAATGGTTAAACTTTACTTCCATTTAGACTGATGGTTGTTCAGTGAGACTATTAATTTTTCATCATATGTTGTGCATTGTTAAGACTAATATTAATTTTTCATTATATGCCTTTTCAAGAACATCTAGTGAATGCTTATGTTTGATGTTAATTTTATAAGAGAACTTCCTGTCATTACCTTCAAAAGGGTTGCTTATCAACCATTGTTTGGCAAGATTTCTGGTCACAGGCATAGGTTTAGATAAGTACTACCCGTGTCCACCATGCCCGATTGCCATCTCTAATCCTGAAGCTCAGATCAGCATTCCTGGAAACAAACGGATGAAGCAAAGTGCAGTATTGCAGGACCATAACAGACTATCTGCACGTGAAGTATGCAAATGTATTGAACAGGCAGATGAGAATGATCGATCACTACGCAAGGTCTAATGACTGGAATAAAAGAATAAAAGAGGACGTAAAACCGTTGTAATAGTGAAGAAGTCTTGTTCTCAACATAGAAGAATCTTCGTAATAAAGAGGAAAGAATTTCAGCGTGTGATATTTACACATCCTCATGTAGTCAATGAGCTCCAAAAAAATAAAAAGTAAAGGGAAATCATAAATTACAACATTACATATCAACACGGTATTTTTCCCGTTCTCAAAAGACAAAAAAAAAATTGTATTTCACGGTGCTAATTCTTCCGCACAATGTGTCCTAATGTTACCAAAATTGAGCTCTCCACTCTTCCAGTAAAAATGCACTAGTTGATGGTGAATTGTTCTTATATATAATATACTATTTCTGCACAATTCTTACTGCAGATATATGCACCATTTTTTGTTTTGAAAGGACAAAAACTTTTTCCGCTCCCAGGCTGTCTGTTACTCGTACCAGTTTATCTTCCCAATCAGCAATATGATCTGTGTCATGCTCATGCATAATTCCCAAGAGGCCAGAGCCGTGGAAGAACACAAAAATAATAAATGAAAGCCTGTGAAACCAAGACAATGGTAGCAATCTCCGGTAAGCTTCCTGAAAAATAACAAGTGCAAGTATCAAACCAATTGCCACCAAACCAAAACACTGATCAGATAAACAATTTCACCCTTCAGGTCTAATTACCTACCTATCATATATAGATCAGCCTGTATCGTCCAGATCTTCAGTATCATCATCAACGATAACATATTTTGAGGCGCCATTGGAAGATTGGAAGTTTGTGTCACCATTTTTACTGTGATGGCCTTTCTTGAACCTATAATACCTTCATATATCACAGGATTATAGTCAGAAAAAATTCTTCACTTAACAAACAAACACATTAGAAATTAAACTTAAGTTTCCACTTCTACAGAGTCTAATTAATATAATCAGTGTTTATTATTGCTTTGTCATCTTAAACAAAGAGCTGACAGGCCCAAACAAATAATGTGAAATAATGGGATAGATTGTAATAAAGGTTCAAATGGATGGAATGAAAAGAAACCAAAAAAACAAGTGTAGAAAAAAGCAAGCCGGAAATAAAAATTCTAGAGATTTGACACCCCCCCCCCCCCCCCGAACTTTGCAATCCGATTAAATAATACCCTGACCTGGTTTCGCAATGGTATTGCCCGTGTGGCACAATGAGCGGGCGGTTCTACCATGTAGGATGACACGCTACCCAAATTAGGTCAATCATAGGTGGGGCTCACAGGGACTTCTTCTCCGCTGAACTCTCAGCCATGCTTTCATGGCTGTCATCCCCTGTAGTTCCCTCCCTTTCTATTTTGATTTGGAGGAGCCCCTATGGGTCCACCTGTCTTTCACCTAAACTTGCCCAACGTGTCATCCTACGTGGTAAAACCACCCACTCATCACGTGACGCGGACAATAACACTATACAAAATCAGGCCAAAGTGTTATTTGAACCGGATTGCAAAATTCAGGAGGTCAAATATTTGGTTTCATAGTTCAGGGTGCCGAACGGACTTTCGAGCAAAGTTCAGTGTGTTATGCGGACTTTTTCAAATCTAGAATGATGGACTAAAGTAATGAAACAAGTTTGGGGGCTTCTCGTACAATTTACTCCCCAAATAAAGTTGATACATGAGTCTGAGTCTGACTATAAGCTATCAACACAGTGACAAAGTTGAAGTTGATGTACGAAATGTGAACAGGTAATAAGGTAACACAGAACAAAACATATTGAACATAAGAAAAATAACTTCAACTCACTTGTACACATTGAATAGACTGACACCAAATATTATTATTGCCAGCCCAAGTCCCTTCAACCAGGTAAATGGATCATTGAAGAAAAGCACAGCAACCTGTCAGTTTTTTTGTTGTAGTTACAAATCACACTCATACGCATGAACAGAGATGAATATGTAAAAGCATAAATATAGCAAGTGAAATCAAGTTTTAGTTGTACCAAAATGGTGACAGCTTCCTTCACAATCCCAGCTACCGTAACTGTTAGAGCACTTGTTACAGAAATCAGAACATATTCTGTCAAAACCTGCAAATGAACAGATCCTCTGATCATCTTTTACATACATAATCCAAGATATGAAAATTCCCAAGAATAATTGGCAAGCATGTCTTAATAATAAAGCAGCAGTTGATTGCCTGACTCAAGAAAAACGAAAGACTTATTGCAAGTAGCCAAGTATACCACGCGCATGACAAAATGCAATTGGTATGTACTGACAAGTGAGCATAAAATATTATATTTCCCAGGGAGGAGCACATGATCCATACCATGAAAAAGGCCAAAGCACCTCCTAGAAGCATCAATAAGATGCTCCTTATTATGTGACCTGAACTATCAAAAAAGTGACTTGCCCTGAAGTCATGCCATGGATCCATGGCAATGGAAATAACTGCAGTTGCTATAGCCATCACTGGGGTAACATAACTCATCAAGGTAAAGGGATTCTTCAATCCTGCATAGTACAAAAAAGAGGACACTGTAATGGATAGTGAATTACATATTAGTTGATACATGGGATAAAAAAGATCAAATTTTAAATTATCATTTGGATATTTTTAAGGATATAATGGGATAGCTTCTAATTCACGTAACTGATACAGTTTGATACTTTGATGCAATAGTGGCAGTTTCCATGTAGCAGTAATTCAACTTTTTTCTGACAGGGAACAGTAGGGAAGAGCCGTACCCAGTAATTCAACTTTGAAACAAGCCAAGTGGCCAATCAAATAATTCTATGTGTCTCAACATTTATAAAGCTCGTCTGCTGCTTTTCAGGCATGAATGAACAGAAATAATAGCATTCCTCTCAATGAAAAAAAATGCTAAGATAGAATGCATACCATATTCCTCTTTCTTCAGCAGATTTGACAGATGCATAAAAAAAATGAGAAGGTAAAAAGTTCAGTCAGGACAGGGATGAATAGGAAATATAACATACAGTTATATGAAATTAACAGGGCATAGTACCCTGTCCAATCACCAATGCTGAGTAATAGAAATGGTAATAAAATTATGAAAGTATAATACAATAACAAACCTGGAGGAGAATCTGTGTCATGCACCAGCGGAAACCAGACATAACAGCAGCAAGAATAATAAATATAAATCCCCAAAGATTAAATTCTGTCTCTTTAGCAACTGCAAAAAAGAACATTATTACCAAAGTTAAATATGATGAAGCATAAGGTAAGTTTCAGAAAATGTGTCAGTACTCAGTAAGTCAGCAGTACGCAATTAAGATGCAACAAGCCCACAAATTACACCGCCAAACCTCTACTGAAGTAAAATACTAGTTTGAAGGTCATTTTCTTAGCCCTCTCCGGGAAAGCACAAAAGCAAATCACCGAAAAAAGTGATAAATACGCATTACCTGTCAGGAGAACTCCAAAGGAAACAATCAATATGATTCCAAGAAGGCTGAAGCTCGGCTTCTCTAGTCTTCAGAACAAAGATGGCAAAAATGAGTTTTATAACATGAAAATGATACAGATCGTAACACAAACACAAGAAAAGATAAATTAACAGAAATGGATGCAGTGTTGTTAGAAAGATAAGTAACAAGAAAACACAAAACAGATTGCATAGAAACATGAAAGGTGAAGAGAATGCCAAAAAACAGCACTGTAAGAAAATGATGAGTCACAGTAGAAGTTCTATTTGCAGGTTCAAGCAAGATACTGCTCCATGCTGGTTCCTGCAGTTCTAGCATTTCCATATTACTACTGAAAAACGATGCATATATGGAAGAAAATATCTAAGACATACCCAACCTCATTCATTTTTTCCGTCGAGCTAAGTTTTTTTCACACCTTTACCCCTGGGAACACATCCCAGTTCCCAAGTTAATTCATAGTGCTCATTTGAGTGCGTGCATGTGTTAGTGACTCAGGGCATATGCGACTGCCTTTGTGGATGTGTGCATATACATTGTATGTGAGAATTAAAGCACTGAGAGTTGCAATGTAGAAGCATTAGAGAAAGAGGCTCAATTTGTTCAAGATAAAGGTTATGTAATTGATATTTGGATGTAACAAAAGGAAGAAACTAGAACGCATAAGGGCATGCTCTATTGAGAAGAAACAAGCAAATGAGCTTACCTGAATAGAAAAGCAAACAGAAGAATGAAAATTGGAGCAGCAGATTTGCACTGCATAATATTAAAAGTAATAAATTAGAATTCTAACTTCTAAGTAAGAAGCCTAGGAAATAATGATTCATGTTGAATAAGATTTACCATTGTAGCAAATGTCACAGTAATGAAAACAAGTGAAATGTTGCTCAAATTTATATCAAGAGCTGTAGCCAAAGCTGTTGGGACCACTGCAGAACAAATATTAAAATTATTATACATCATTATTTAAACAATAAGTTTTAAAAAGGATAAACACAATAAAAATGAAAAAAGAATTAATTTTGAAGTCATTTGGAAGTAGAATAAGAAATGTTACAGCCTTATATTATAGGGCATGCCCAAATTAATTGAAACTTTATTTAAGTATGGAGATACATCCAATGATAGGTGTAGAGCTAAATTCGCTATTTTGAATCCATGTAGCTCTCCACCAGAATTGAATTTATCTGGACCTTCCCCCCTTAAGGTGATATCTTATACTAATTTAATTCAGCATGTCAGTTTTTTTAATCAAATTGACCAGCGGGTTGTTTCAGGACCCCCAAAAGTATGTATAAGTCCATGTTCAATGCTCTTGCATCTGATCCCCTAACAGGCTAGCTGAAACATAACCTTCTTTTTATGCGAGTTATACTAGATTTGACAAAGCCCAGCAATAACACTAACATTCTATTTGTCTATCCCACAAAAGTACAGAATACATAAAGTAGGTTTAATAGTTGTGCACCAAGCTATCCAATGCCCATGCCACTTCTTCTAACTAAATGTATGAACCAAACTACTCATCTAAGCCTGTATAAGTCCATGTTCAATGCTCTTGCATAGTTGCATCTGACCCCCTAACAGGCTAACTGAAACATACCCTTCTTTTTATGTGAGTTAAACTAGATTTGACAAAGCCCAGCAATAACACTAACATTCTATTTGTCTATCCCACAAAAGTGCAGAATACATAAATTAGGTTTTACTAATTATAAGCACCAAGCTATCCAATGCCCATGCCACTTCTCCTTACTAAATGTATGAGCCAAACTACTCATCTAAGCATCAAGCAACATAATTGTGAACCAACACAGTAGCCACCTCGCAGAAAGTATTCTTTCCAGGACATTGCACTACTCCCTCTCTCCAAGCCCCGGTGCTGGAACCACAGGATCACCCTCGACGCCACAGCCTGCATCGTGAAATGCACCGTGTTCATCAGGAAGGGCGCCGGAAACTTCCACATGTGATTCCCCAGCATTTCCTTGTTATACCTGAGCACACGCACACGACCACACAGACAAGGTTAGCATCAAACATGTGCCCAAACACAGATTCCCTAAGCCTCCGCGCTCCAATAACGATAAAAACGTGTTACTCACAGCGTCAGGCAGGTGCTCAGCGTGTACCAACTCGCTATCAGAGCAATAATCTTCGCCACCAACCACAGCGAGATCGGGAGCCCGTCAGATCTCTCCGCCGCTCCCGCCTCAATATCCATCGGCAAGTGGCTGCCGCTGCCGCCGCCGGCGGAAGGCAGAAGCGGCAGCTCGAACTCGTCTGAATCGTCGTCGCTGGACGCAGCGGCGGAGGAAGCGGCGCCGGCGGGGGAATTGGACGTGGCGGAGGGGTCCCTGCACCACCGCGAGAACGACGGCTCCCTGCGGATCCCTCCCTGTTTCCTCTGCCCGCCACCCTCCTCCCGCCGCTCGCCGGCGCCCTCCGCGAGCTCGACGGCCACCACCGGCGCATCCTCCTCCTCCTTCGGGTGGGCGTGGCCGTTCTCGACGACAAAGCCCCCCATGGACGGCGGTGGCGGGAGGTTCTAGAAGGGTTGGGATCTGGGAGGCGTCGATCTCATCGGCGGCGCAGTGTCGGCGGCGGTGGCGGCCGACGCGAAGTCGCAGGGTAAGGGCCAGGGGTGGTGTTTTGCAGCGAGCCTGCTGGGTTTCGGCAGCAAGTCAAAGAATCCACCACCTCGTCACGACGAATTCCTTTCCGACCGGTTAACTTCCGTCTTTCCCGTCGCAGTTTCGTTTGCGGGAGAGGACGCCTCTTTTGAGTTTTTTTTTTAAATTTAATTATAAATTGATGTCAATCACATCATATTTCATTGATATATGGTCTTTAGACTTAATGTCATTGAAATATGATGTGACAAATCATTAAATGTACATCAACTTTGGAACTAAATATGATTATCCGGTGTCACAGGACACCGGGTAAAAAAAAATTAGTGTATGTTAGTTTATATATATATAAAAAAAATTATTGTATGTTAGTCTATATATATAGTATATGTGAACCCCCTTAGTCTAAATCTTGTGACATCGGAAGGCAAATAACAAGCAAATGGTAAGAATAATAAGTTATTATCATATATATGGTGAAATGGTGAACCCCAATGATTCTTTCTCTAGTTTCGCCCCTGTCAATTTTGTGACAAATAATCAATTATTTCTTTTATTAAAAAAGGAGAACAACAACTGAGTTACAAACGCACATTCATACACGCACTCGGCGTGAGCACCCATGTCAAGCTATGTCGAATGCGGGCGGGCAGCGCTTGACCCAATGATCTTGCCAACCAAGCCAAGGCTTGGCCTCGCCTACCCAATCTTTGATGATGATGTTCTCTTCATCATATGATAAGTGGTATAATTTTTTTTCTTTTTCACTTCTCTTCCTCTCAAAGATCTTTTTCTTATGACAAGTGGTATTAAACTTGTCAATGTCGTACCCAAGGCTATATCGGTTTGGCTCTTAAAATAGTACATTCCAGTACTAATCTATATCGGTGTACTATTTTGGATTTAATATAATAATATATATTTATAAGTATACATATATTTAATTATATATACACTAAATTTCACTTATAATACTACTTCAAACACATAGTAATACTATCAAATATAATATATGTATAATCTACATATACATATTTGAATAAACGATATTATCAATTCCATTGGTATAGATGGTATTGACCGGTATTAAAGTCGGTATTGACCAGTATGATCGATATCGAGACAAGCATGATACATTTGGTTACTTTGTACCAGTTTATGTGCCAAAATGTAACATACCAATTGGTACCGGTACATTATTGATAACTATATGGCAGCACCCCCTTCGTTCCCCGCTTCACTTCCCACTAAATATCGTCTCTTTGTGACAAATGATAGCACCATTTTCGTTTCCCTACTTACCTTCCCCTAAAAATCTCTCTCGTCATGTGTCATGACGTCATCCCCTTCCTCACCCTTTTCTCCTCTATTCTCTTCTCCTAAAACTCAAAATAGTTTTTGTATTTAAATTTTTTCTCCAAATATTTTAAAATAAGTATTTTAACTACTTTCAAAAGTTTTTAATCAATATTTTTCTAACTGAAACTTTTCGAACCAAAAGTTTCTTGAAATTTTTCGGAGTTAAATCTTTTCTATTTGAATTTTTTGAGTTCAAACTTTCTAATTTGTTATCTTTTTTATTTAAAATTGTTTTAGTTGAAATTTTCATATTTGAAATTTTTTTAGTTGCCGAGACTTGCTCGGTTGACGAAGACGCTTCGATGCGAGCTGCCCAATGGGCGCCCCACGGAGCCGAATGTGTGGGCGTGCATGTGTGGGGGTGCGTTTGTAGCTCGATTGTTGCTCTCACCTTTAATGAAATACCAGTGCTCTTGTCAATTTTGTTTTAAAAACCTTGAGCTGAATTTAAAATCCAAAGTTTTTGAAATGAACATTTTTCGATTGAAAGTTTTCGTAGTTGAAACTTTTTAATTTGATATTTTTCAAGTTGAAACTTTTTAATTTGAAAATTTTCAATTTAAAACATTTCAAACTAAAACTTTCTGATTTGACGCTTTCAAACTTGAAAACTTTTTTATTTGAATTTTTTCAGTTGAAACTTTCTGTCGACGATTGGAGAACGGGCTCCCGTCGAGCTTACTTGTTGAATGGGGGATCAACAGAGCCCCGTCGTACGGATCGAGGAGGTCGTTCGAGCGATGCAAGGTCGGGAGAAAGGGGGACACGGTGTTTATCCTGGTTCAGGCCTCCCTCTGCCGGGATAACAGCCCTACTCTAGTGTATTGTGTTCTATCTCTTCGTCCCCTCCCCTTACAGATCTTTAGGGGGGGTTTAAATACTACGACTATAGGTACAAAGAAGGCAACTACCTCCTGGGATCACGCTGTGTAGCCATATTTGAGGTCCGCCATCCTCGATTCGTGCGCTGTTTGAATTTCAGGTAGGATTTCCCTTGATCTTCGGCTGATTGGTTGTCTCCTTCCCTCTTCGTAGCGCTTGCTGGGCCCACCGACCAAATACCTGAGTAGGTCATGGTCCCCACGAGCATGCTTGCTCGTGGGGGTGTTCGGTATTGCCGCGAGTAAAGGTGTGGACGCGTATGCTCGGAGGAAGAGGAGGGATGCTCGTTTCATTCTCCCGAGCATTTTCTTTTAGTATTGCCTGGTTGGTGGTGCTCAACTTTTCACGGGGGGCACCATGGTCTTTTGCCAGATAGCCAATCCCCGACAGCTAGCCCCCGAGGTTCAAGCGGGGAACCCTCGGGCTTCCCCTTGAGCCTAAGAAGACTTGAAGGGGGGATTGAATTTCTTTTGGTCGTGGCCTATGACCATTTTACGTCGGGAGACGACCTTTTTTTTTTACCCGCCGCGCGCTCGCCCCGTGTGGGCGCGTCGTTTGGTTGTTCTGCGGTTCCTTCTCCGAGAAGCCTCCTTGTAACGGTACGGCAGTTTCTCGGAAAGTGCGTTTTCACCGGGCAGGTGTCGCTATGTGATAGGCGGTGATTTTCAACCTGCCCCTTCGCTGTCTTTTTAACCCTTTCTACCGGGAGAGGTCGGAGTTACACCGTGCCCCTTTGCTCGTCTTCGGCCAAAAAAGATCTTCTAGGAGCCCTAGCGCCCAAGAAGTCCTTTCGCTCTCCTTCTTCCTTTGGCAATGGCGCGTTTCAAGGTCAGCCAGATGACCCGTAGGAGGCTCCAGGTGCTCACGGACGAGGGGTACGTCGACCCAAGCTCGGGCCGAGTGCCTGGGAACGACGCGGCGCCGGCGGGCCACGGAGGCGAGATCGCCTCTCGCGAGCCGTATGCCGCCAACGGACTCGACCGCTCGAGAGCGACTTCCTCGCCTCCGTGCTCGCCTTTTGTGGGTGCGAGATCTCTCATCTCCACCCCAACTCCATTCTCGCCCTTGCGGTTTTCTCCCACCTCTGCGAGGCGTTCGTGGGTGTGATGCCCACCGCCAGCCTTTTCTTCCATTTCTATTCTCCCTTTCGTACCGGCCGGGACGGTCCCGCCGGCTGCGTCTATCTTCGTCTTCGGCCCAACCGACCATACGAGTACCCTCTTATTGTTTTAAAGGACTCGGTGTCGGGTTGGGCCGACCTCTGGTTCTACCAGAAGAAGGCGGAGGGGTCCCAGTTGGTCTATCTTGAGGAGGGCGCTCCGCCCATCGAGAGGCAGCGCCCGCCTGCGGCTGAGGAAGAGCGGGTGCTCGGGGCGATCGGCCGAGCTTGCCCAGATGGGGCTCACTGGTCGGGACATCGCCCGATTTTACCTTCAACCGGTGTCCCACCGAGGCGCCATGAGCACCCCTTCTTCGAGGTGACCGGGTGGCATGACTCACCCGTGAGGACAACTCAGGTATGTTTTTGAACCTCTTTCCGACCACCGCTGCTTCCTGGTGATTGGCGCTACTTTTTCTTTTAACCCTTGGTCGTGGCGCAGCTCAGAGGATGGATCAAGTTGATGAGAGGGTCGCCGAGATGTTCGGCGCCCGAAGGAGAAGGAGCCGACGCCCAATCGCCGATCCCCAAGAACGTTTTTGACCGCGCGACGCGTAAGTACGCTCTTTGCTTCCGCCGAGGGCATGTTTTTCGAGCTTATTTCTCCCTATTTACGCTTGCAGGAGAAGGTCGCCTCGACCTTGCCGTGAGCGCCACAGGCCGCCGCAAGCCAAAGACCCCACCTAGGGGTTCCCGCAAGATGTCGGCGGTCGAGGCCACCAAGCATCCGCTTCGCCTCCCGTGCTGCGGCCAAGCGCCGAAGCCGACCAGACTCCCACGCCACACCTTGAGTATGCCGATCGCCGGAGGTAAGCGAAGCCGAATCTGGTTTGATGACTTCAAACGGAAGAGACCAGAGCCGATGGGCCGATCGAACAGCTCGCCGAGCAAAGAAGAAGGCCGAGGAGGAGGCCAGTCCCCCGAGCAAGGAGCAATCGGAGAGAAAAATCAAGGCTCTCGAGGACCCGGCTTCAGGTGGTCGAGGACCCCGAGGAGGAGGAAGAGGAGGAGGAAGCCTATGCCCTCGTCAGAGGAGCAGGAGGTCGACTTCCGATCAACCTCCGCATTGGAAGGGGTCGACATGGACGATGTCGACCGGCGATGGCGCGAGCCGGCCAAGGCTGGCGGAAGATTGCGTCGTGGCCGTCAGCCGAGGCCGAGGCCGCCATGTAGGACGCCCGTGGCTCGAAGTGAGGAGGCCGAGGAGGATGACGCCGCCACGGCGAAGGTAAGCTCCGCTTGGTCCTCTTGTTTTGTTCCTTCGTTCTTGTCTTGCGATTTTTTTCCAAGCTAACCCCACTCCGCTTGGCGTGGGCGTGATAGCTCGGGTGTTGCTCTTGGACTTTCGTCGGATGGTCGAGGAGATTATCGACTCTGCGATTGACGCCGAAGCTCGACCGCTGCGTCTTCGACCAAGTAATGGCCGAGACGGAGGAGGAGTCGGTGCGGCCGCGACCTCGAGTCCGAACTTCCTTGGCGGATGCCGAGCTTCCTCCGGTGGAAGGGATCCTACTCCACCGCGGAGGAGCAAGAGCCGCAGGGGCCGAGGACCGAAGTCTTGGCCCTGGTCCCCTGGAAGGGGCAGCGCAAGCGAGGCCCAGCGACGGCTCCGATGGTCAAGGGTTGTGGCTCGATCCACGGCCGCTGGTCACGAGCCAAGAAGAGGAGCTTGCCGCCGCCGGCCACCTACCTCCACCATGACCAAGGGGGAGAAGCGGTCGTGATCGATCAGCCACCTCCAGCCGCGGACCAAGGGGAAGAAGTGGTCGTGATCGACCAGCTGCCTCCCGCCGCGGACCAAAGGGAAGAAGTGGTCGTGATCGACCAGCCACCTCCAGCCGCGGATCACGGAGAGGAGGTGGTTGTTGACGACCAGCTGCCTCCAGCCGCGGACCACGGGCCGGAGGTGGTCGTCCTTGACCAATCATCTCCGGTCGTGGAGCACCAATCGCCTCCGGCCGCGGAGGTGCAAGGGGCGGAAGCGCTTGCAGTCGGCGTCCAGCCCCCGAGCGCAGCGGCCGGGCAGGAGGATGGCGGCCATGAGCCGCCTGTTGACGCGGAAGACCAACCTCGTGGCGACACAGGGTTGGTCGAGGAGGAACGCCGTCGCCTCCTGGGAGCACCGGTGCCTGTGAGGGCAAGATCCTGACGCGCTAGCTCGGGATCAGGATGGCCCTGCATGGGTCAACCCCTTTTTCCGAGCTGGCGCTACCGACCGCCAGCGGCTTCAGGACAATCTGGTCAGCCGGGCTCTTCTGGTAAGTCCTTTGCTTCTATCTTTTTCCATGAGGCGAGCGATCTTCTGGAGGTTCTTCTTTGACTTTCCTTCCTTTTTTGCTCGAAGTTTGCTGCGAAGGCCATGGAGGACATCGACGCCTCCGCAGTTCCAGCAGAAGAGTTCGGGCGTACCATCGCGAGCAAGACGCCAAGATCGCCGATCTCGGCGTCGGGTCTCCGAGGTGCGTGAGGCCGACTGAAGGAGCTGGAGTTGGCGAAGAGCCTCATCGTCGGGCCGGGACCCGGCTCTTTGAGAGCGAGACGGCGAAGAGCACTTCGGAACAGTGTGCCGACCTCGAAGAGGAGCCGGCGAAGGCTGCGGCAGAGGTCCCGACCTGCGCCGACCTTCGCCGAGCTCGAGCGCGAAGAGGCCCAGCTCAAGGAGGCGCAACGCCGGGACAAGCTGAAGGTCGTGCTGCACGGCGGAAAGTTTTGGACCTGGAGGCAGAGGTCGACTCCCTTAAGGAGGAGCTTGCTGCCCTTCAGGCCGAGCGTAGGACTTAGCTCTTCTTCTTTTTATTTTTAGCTCGTGTAAAGCCTGTAAAAAAATAACCTTTTGGGTTAAATGAGCAAAGTCGCAGATGTTTGGGTCCTTGCCTGTTTTTCTCGAGTCCGCCTTCAACATATGTTTACGTGATCCTGGTTCTGCAGAAAAAAAACCAAGTCCCTGCACAAGAGCATATAACATAGATACGAGCAAAGAATCCTTGGAAGAAAGGACGGAACGTTCCTATCATACGGAGCCCCTGCCATGGACAAAGGTCGTGCCCTTACTGTTGCGAGCACGAGTTTGTTCATGGGAAAAGTTAAGGGATGCTTTGGTCGCAACGATTTTTGAATGATTTAAACAGGTCGGTTGCGTCGAGAGGGGTATGAGCACGAGCATTGTTACGTGCGCAGAGTAGACGAGCTTTAAACCAACGATACGTAGAGCCGCCATACCCGAGTGGTCACTGAACCGGGCTTAGAGTGGATGCTCGCGCTCGACCACGCATACAGTGAAGAGCTACTGTGGAAAGTGAACGATTGGGCGAGCATCCACGGGGCCAAGGGAAATGGTGCGCACATACTTGTCGGATAAGCTCGTCTGCAGTGCTGGTAGACGACGATGCTCGTTCGACAAGGCGAGGACAAAACATGAGAAGGAAAGGAAATGTTTTATAGGAAAAAACGCAAGGGGTGCGAGATAGGAGTACGCGTCTACACGTAGAATTTACGCAGTTGATCAATGTTCCAGGTGCTGGCGAGCTCCCGACCGTCCTCCATCGCGAGGCAAACAGCCCCCGGGCGTACTGTGGATACGACCGTGTAGGGTCCCTCCCATCTCGGGGTCAGCTTATTGGCTTTCGACAGGTCTTGAAGTCTTCGTAAGACCATATCACCAACTTGCAGGGACCTTGGTCTGATCGACTTGGCGCGTGCCTACGGAGAGCTTGTAGGTAAATCGCAGGCCGAGCAACGCCCGTTCACGTGTTGCCGACGAGGTCTAGGTCGAGGAGGCGTTCAACCTCTTGGTCGACAGAATCGACCAGCACCCTTGGGGAACCTAGCACAATTCGGCAGCAAAATGGCCTCGTCGTGAAACGAGTTGGAAAGGCGTTTACTTTGTGGCCCGACTTCGTCGTGGTGTGACGGACCAAAGAAACGGCGGAAGCTCATCCACCCACTGCCGCCTATGCCGCTCGAGGCTTTTGAAGACCCTCTTTATGCCCTGAACTAAGCGCCCATTTGCTCGTTCGGCCTTGCTCCGTTGCTCGTGGATGTGCCACGCAGGCGAACAGACCTTGGTCCCCGACCTCCTCGCGATAACTTTGGAGCAGTTCAGGTGAATCGGGTCCCGTTGTCTGTGATGAGACGGTTGGGTATCCCGAACCGAGTTATCACATTGCTGCGGAGGAATCCCTTGGCCGCCTGGGCCGAGATGGTTGAGACGGGCTCGGCTTCTATCCACTTAGTGAAAGTGTCGATGGCCACGAGCAAATACTTGCGACCTTTTCGACCGGGAAAAGGTCCAAGGACGTCGAGCCCCCAGGTCGAGAATGGCCACGAAAACGGTATAGTTTGCAGGGCGTATGTTGGCTGACGGGCTTTGCGAGCATGGAACTGGCATGCTCGGCAGGTCGTTACGATTGATCGTGCATCCGTCAAGGCCGTAGGCCAGTAGTAACCCAATCGGAAGGCCTTGCTCACAAGCGTTCTGAAAGATGAGTGAGCTCCACACATTCCTTCATGGATATCATGAAGAAGGTATTGGCCTTCCTCCTGAGAGACGCATCTGGAAAGGATTCCCAATGCGCCTTTTCGGTATAGGTCGCCTTCGATCAGTTTGTACTGAGAAGATCGCCTTGTTAGCCGGGAACGCTCGGCTTCTTCCTCGGGCAATGTCCCATGCGCAAGGTATTGGATAAATGGCGTCATCCAACTTGCACTTTGCTCGAGGAAGGAGACCCTACCGTCGGACTCTGGTGCCTCCTCTTCATAGGGAATGGAGGGCTTATATAGGTGCTCGACAAGCACCCCCGCCGGAGCGGTGGTTGAGAGGGTGTCTTCCGGTAGCCGCCGCCGCCAGCTGTCGACGATTGGAGAACGGGCTCCCGTCGAGCTTACTTGTTGAATGGGGGATCAACAGAGCCCCGTCGTACGGACCGAGGAGGTCGTTCGAGCGATGCAAGGTCGGGAGAAAGGGGGGCACGGTGTTTATCCTGGTTCAGGCCTCCCTCTGCCGGGATAACAGCCCTACTCCAGTGTATTGTGTTCTATCTCTTCGTCTCCTCCTCTTACAGATCTTCAGGGGGGGTTTAAATACTACGACTATAGGTACAAAGAAGGCAACTACCTCCTGGGATCACGCTGTGTAGCCATATTTGAGGTCCGCCATCCTCGATTCGTGCGCTGTTTGAATTTCAGGTAGGATTTCCCTTGATCTTCGGCTGATTGGTTGTCTCCTTCCCTCTTCGTAGCGCTTGCTGGGCCCACCGACCAAACACCTGAGTAGGTCATGGTCCCCACGAGCATGCTTGCTCGTGGGGGTGTTCGGTATTGCCGCGAGTAAAGGTGTGGACGCGTATGCTCGGAGGAGGAGGAGGGATGCTCGTTTCATTCTCCCGAGCATTTTCTTTTAGTACTGCCTGGTTGGTGGTGCTCAACTTTTCACGGGGGCACCGTGGTCTTTTGCCAGATAGCCAATCCCCGACACTTTCTAATTTAAGAATTTTTTATTTAAAATTTTTTTAGTTGAAACTTTCTTATTTAAAATTTTGCTATTTAAATTTGTTTCAAGTTAAAACTTCATATTTTAAAATTTTAAAGTTATATTTTTTTAATTATATTTTTTTGTGTTAGAGAGGAATGGACATGGCGAAAGTTAGTAGGGAAGGGGAGAAGGTAGAGGTGGATGGAGAAGATGATATATGGCAACCTAGTAGTTGTTCTTAAATTTACTAGTGCACTTTGTAAGGGCATATCTCTACTATTCTAAAGCACGAGTTGGTGGCAGCGGTCCATTCTACCGTTTCCCGCTTCCAGTTATTTTGAAATGAAACAAACACAGTAATTAGACAGCTTAATTGCCTTGGTAAATTGCCCTTCTTAATTAGCCGGCTTTCACATTAAAACCAACGCAAGACTGCCAGTTCCCGCAAGGGAAAATTTTGAAAAAAACTTTCAATAGTGCCAGAAACGAAGCGTCATACATATTAAGCTCTCTAATCTCTACTATTCTAAAGCAGCACTTGGTGGCAGTGGTCCGTTCTTCCCACGTCATTAATTGCCACTTAATTGCTCTGCTTAATTGCCCTACTTAATTGCCCTGCTTAATTGCCCTACGCAAGAAACGAAGCGTTGCTTTAATTAGCCAGCTTTACAAGAAAGCGGGCGTTAAAAATAGATGTTTGATCTTGTGAAATATTTTTTTTTAATCTTTATTTTTCGTTATCAATTTTGTTTTTCGTAGCAACGCACGGGCATGTAACTAGTACAGTAGTATACAACAGTTATCATAATGCGCATCCATGTTATCTATAAACAAATTTAAAGATAACTCATACAATGAATTATCTATATAGTTGTCTGTAAGGATCTCTTATACAATTAATAGATTATTTATACAATGGTACAGACGGTCTAAAGCCGTCTATAGGACCGTTTGTTAAATAGCAAACAATATTTATCTCTCTCATCCACATCATTCAAAATCCTATGTGGCATTGGCTTATAAACAGTTGACATATACCATTATATATACCCTAAGAACATACTACCGGTACTCCGGTTTCATTTAGACAATTAGGCGTGTGCTACATCCTCATCGGTCCATGTCTGTGATTAGTTTATACTGTTTGATGTGTGACCTCACGTAAGTATGTGCACCTTAATTCATGCAACTATGTAAGGTTCTACCGCTGTCGTAAGTTCATAAATTGCATGATCCAAACTCAACATTAGGATGTATAATAGTACATATCAGCTATCTGTCTATATCACATATAATTTTAGGTGATATAGAGAAACAGAAAAACTATAAAACACTATAGCGTTTTATGATAAACTAATAGGACAAGTCTTTGCTGTCGGATTGCCACATTTACAACCATTTATCCTACTTGCATCCACATCCAAATAATACTTATGCAGATCTCCACCAGCGTGTATTCTCCTCACACAATTGACAATCCTTATCTAGATCTCCCACCAACATATTCACTCACTCGATTGATTTCAAAAGAAACACATACTCACTCTTCTCTATCTATGTTGGGTGAGGCTAGCAATGAGGGTGGTGTGAGGGAGTGGCAGACAGCGTGAAATTTCTTTGAATCTTATTGAAAGCAGGGATGAAACTTCGCTTGAAACTCTGTGAAACTCACTCTATATTTTTATACTTTTGTGAAATATGATTTTTTTTATTTGAAACTAGAAACATGAATGAAACTTATTGAAACATGGCATTTTTCTGACACGAAAACTTGTTGAAACTTGATGAAGCATGAATGAAACTTCAGCTGAAACAGCATGAAATTTTCTCTATATTTTGAATCTTTTGTGAAACTTACATGAATTTTTATTTCAATCTTGAACCATCAAAAATTGATGAAACTTATTGAAACATAGCATTTTCAAACTTGAAACTAGTTGAAATTTGCTGAAACATGTAACTTTCACCTTAAAACTAGTTGAAACTTTGCCGAAATATGACATTTGAAAACTTGAATTTTATGAACCTTTGTTTAAAATTAGGTCTTTAAAATTGAAACCTTATAAATTTGGAACTTTGCTGACAGATGGCATGTGCGACGAGTAGTGTTGGGAGGGTTCTTGGTGCCACGAGTGGCTACAAGCACATGGGAGGCCACGGTTTGGCACGATGGTGTACAACAACGAGTGGCAAGTGAAAAGGGTTGGGACAATGAGCAGGCACGACCGGAGTGACGCAATAGGAGCGACAAACAGAGGCAAGCACAGTAGCACATGGGAACACGAGCAACCATAGTGGCCCAGGGAGGAGGAGCGGGGGGCGAGCTTGGTGGGAAGGCAAACGGCCAAAACATCCCGTGGGCACGAACTAATTACGGCAAGAGGTTGCACAATTGCGGATTAGCATGTCTAGATGTTGCTCTTGTTTGATTTTTTGATGAAGTATGATGAAACTTCTTAAAACTTTTGGTTGAAATTTGATGAAACCTGTTGATCTTTCTTGAAACTTTTTTACTTGAAACCTCTTGAAACTTTGTTGAAGCTCTCTGGATGAGACTTGTCGAAACTTGAGTTTCAAAAGTTGAAACTCATTGATTTTTTTGAAACATACTTGAAATCTTCATGAAATGTGCGAAACCTTATGAAATATGAAGCTTTTCAAATATTGTGATGGAACTTCTTGAAACTTCGTGAAACATGTTTCTATACCATTACAACAGTATATAGTTATCTAGTCCTCTCTATTTTGAAACTTAGTCGAAATTATTTTGAAATTATTTTTTATTTGAATTTCAGATGTGAACCTGGATGAAACTTACAGTTTCATATTTGAAATCCATTCAAATTTGTTGAAACACGCTAAAACCTTACAAAAACCCATTTGAAACTCCTTTGAAGTGTACTGAAACCTGCAAAACACATATGGAACCCATTGAAACTAAATGAAACTTTCCTATACCATTGGAATCTATTTCAACAGTATACCATTGGCTAGCTCCTCTCATGTAGAAAAGAGAAGAAGGAAATAGAACAATGTTGTCTATTATTTAACAAATGGTTTTATAGACAGCTTTCTACTATGTATACCATTGTATAAAAAAAACAATATAGATAGCTCATTAATTGTATGAGGCTGTTAGAGACAACTATATAACAACTAGTTATCTTCAATCCTATTTAGAGATGATATAGAGGTGCACTACGTACAACAGTCATTTATACCATTGCACATGTTCTAAGTAGATAGGTCAAACCTCGCCAACCACCTATTGATCGCTTTACATATCAACTATTTGTAAGCCTGTGCCACATAGGATTTCAAGAGATATGGAAGAGAGAGAAGAAGGGAAGAGTAAGATGTTGTCTAGTATTTACCAAATGATCTTAGGGTATGTACAGTAGTATATGTCAGTTGTTTGCAAACCTATGCTACATAGGATTTGGGTGATGTGAAAGAGAGAGTATGAGGTGAGAGAAAGATACGTACTACTATTTAAAAAACTGTTTTATAGGTAAATTTATATTGTGTGGATCATTGTATGGACAATCTTTTAATTGTAAGAGAGATCATTAGAGATAAATGTATAGATAATCTATTGTATGTATTATTTTTAGTCCTGGCTATAGATGGCATAGAGGTGTATTATAGAGAACTGACGTCTATACTAATGTACATGTTTTTATGCTTTCTATTGTCTATATCATCTATAGAAATTATGTTTCTATTATAGACGACTATACATATATAGGCAATCCATTATACATATGAATTATTTTGAGCCATGCCCCTAGGTTGGTAGCCCCGGTAGTGAAAGTGAAATAAACACCATCTTACGGTAACCTTAACCAAAACGAATGGGGCGACGTACTGACAGCCTTCGACCATACGTACGCGGTACGCGCACTTAATCATGTCGTTTAGTCGCATTTGCGCAGCACTATCAGGCAGTCGCCGTACGGGTTGTCGTGCTGAAAGCGTGAAATGCTCTGCACTGCAGCGTACGCACGCAGGTGAGTTGCAAGGCAGAAGGCACCGCCATGCACGGAGACATGGAGCGAGTCATCGCTGCGTCTATCGGTTAGAACGCAGCGTCGAACCCAGCGGCGAAGCAACGGTTTGGCAGGCAGCACCCAACTCGACTAAGAATATTGCTGGTTGCTAGCATCGGTCACCGACCGGGAGCTGAGATGAAATGGTGTACTGGAGTACAGTGTGTGCGGTCAAAACAATGGGCAGTCTCCGCTAGATTCAGCACAGAGGGGCGGACCCCAAGGGGTGTGTAAGATGGGCTCCGGCCTTCCTACGGTTGACCACTCACATTAATATTGTATCATTATTTTTTTGGTTTTTTTAAATTGATACGATTTTTGTCTTTCTATTTGACGTCGTTGTTGTAATTTAATATTAAAGTATGTTAGGTTATTTTCTTTATTAACTATTATAAAATTCTTAATTAGTTCATCTAAATTGTTCGATGAAATGTTTATGCATATAATATATATATATATATATATATATATATATATATATAGAGAGAGAGAGAGAGAGAGAGAGAGAGAGGATGGCTAGTGTACTATCGATAGCACAGATCCTCCGTGCTATAGGGTTGTGTTTGCAAAATTCGAAGATGAAACTATTGATCCAAACCGTGTGTAAGACCCTCACTTTTATGCTACAGTGCAAACATAAAAGCAAGGTTCTAATGTGCATCCTGTACCATTCCCATGATCAGTGGCTGGCACGCACAAAACACAATTTGGAATCACAACCATACAAAAGGTTCATATTTTATTACAGCGGAAGTATTGATACAATATGACCGAGAAGGTCAACTAAACATAGCCAAAAGAATCAGATGTCTTGTAGTTTGCCACATAATCCACAGGCAACTGACAAGGTAAAGCCTTAGAAAGAACCGTCGTTAACAATCCTGTTTTCCTGCGTCGCATTACCTGTCGATGTATCCTGTCTAAAAACAACAATAATAGCAAGGGTGAGTACGTTGCGTACTCAGCAAGACTTGTAGTGTTTGCAAAACCTGAAATATATGCAGGCTGAATAGAAAGTGGGTTTCTACGGTTGTTTTGCATAAAGCGGAAGTTTTGAATGAAGTAATACTGAATAATAATGGAAAGCGTAACTAGAAATTTAAAACAATTTAATAAGTAATTTAAATAACAAGTAGTAAGATGAAATATAACAATCTACTCACGGCCCTTTGTGAGTAAATTAACGAAAAAGACCCTCCATGGTCTTATATGAACAAATGTAACAATAAGTGACATTAAAGGGTGTAAACCATTTCCCAAATCATTTAATCAAAGATTTTTGAAAATGTAAAACAGCTAACTAGTGTCAATTCGCCAAGTCGTCCATGACCGTGGACACGGCTATTCGAATAGTTTTAGACTCTGCAGAGTTGTACAGCTTTACCCACAAGATATGTTCTCCCTTTGTGGCAGATCATTAGCACACTTTCTTTGGTGTGCCGCCAGAGAGTTCATAACGAAACTGTTCGTTACTTGGACCTTAACTTTGCACTAGCCCGATGACGTTACCCCTGACTATGATGGAAGCAAACAAACGGTGAAGCAATAGTATTCAGGAGCCCGCGGCTCAAATGGTACAACAACAGCCCCAATTCATAGCCAGGCGTACACCGTTACAACGGCAGATGCCAACACCTCGGTGATGACACCTCCCTCGAGCAAACCTATATCCGGAATGCCCGTGCTACAACTGCCTACCAATGTGCAAAGCTAATTCCCAAATAATTTAATAAGTTAAGACTGTCCCATTCCAGTACTTGTGGATGTACGGTTATACTTGGATCATGCAACACTACGTTCGGTCCTCAAAGTGACATGGGCGATAACTCCACCCTAGCTACGTACACGTTAAAACATGTACAACTGGCTATTGCCAATAATCACCCACATCAAAATCATAGTTTTATTTTCATTTTTATCAAACTACCAGTATCCTTTACTGCTTAAATAAACCATAAAAGATTTCATAAAGAAGTGTGTATGTGGGTGTAGATGTCAACGTATCATTCTAAGCATTGCTAAGCAGATGCAATTAATATTCGTTATAGCCCATCTTTTAATTGAGTACCCATTCCTATGGTTATCATGGGGTTTATGTTGATATGATTAAGACAATATACCAACATTGGGTTATAACTACCAAGAGCGTGAAATAAATAGTTAGAATATAAGCATGCAGGAAGATTCTTAATCACATTTTATCTGGTTGTAAAATCTGGGTTCAAGAATGATCAAAGGGGTGCTTGCCTTGCTACTTGTTGTCTTTAGCGACGAGTCGAAGACGTCATCTTGAGATTGTCGACGACGAAGTCCGAGACGTCGTATTCTACACGTCGTATAGCGAAAAAGATAGCAAATAGCAAATAACACTTTCAATAAGGGCAAAAGGAAATCAGATGAAAAATCAAATAACAAATATTATATAAAACAAGCACGAGTGTGGATTAGAGTTTGTGAACAATAAGCGTGTCACTTTTATATTATAGTCTTTTATTGTTGACTAACAGTTTAGGGGTTGCATTGCATACGATACCTATTTCTTATGATTCATTTTATTTTATTTTACGAATTCAAGAAGCTAAAATTGTACATATATATTAATATAAATTATGACATAAAACAACAGGGGTGATTGCAAGTATAAATTGCATTGTTAAATTTAAGTGAATACTAGACACTAACGCTCCAACACTAGTGTATGTGAGGCTTAAGGTATTAGTTATAAGTTTATGATCTTAGGGAGGTGTTTAGATGAGTAGTACTTACTTTTAAGTATGTTTTATACAGATAAATGATTTATACAAGTTGGGTTTATCGAATGAGACTATTGGTTGAATTTACATGGTTACACCATCATTCTTATGGTGCAAGTATTTTAACTAAAGTTCCCTTATGCGAAAATTATTCAATAAATGTGCTGTTTAACCATAACACTTAAGGTTATTACCCGTGCAAAGCAAGATTAAATTTAAATATTTTTCTATAATGTGGTAGTCCAAATACCAAAGAGTGGTTCTGAGTTATTCCTCCTAAAATTTGCATTTAGACAAGTTATTCTATGGGTTACCGAAAAGTCTTAAGTGTTATTAAAGTTTACGCGATAACAGTTCAGTTTTTGTTTTATGTTTGAGGCTGCAACTTAAAGAATTATTTATCCATTTCTCAGGAATTAGATGGGGGTATCACTAAGAGTGTTTCAAAGTTATTTCCGCAACATTCCACTTTTATCCGCGATGTTTTTCAATTAAAAGAGCATTACGGCTTTATACAAAATGTCCTACATTGCATGTATGTGAATTATCATTGCAAGATTAATTAGTATTGAACTAGAGGTATTTAAATACAGATTTTACAAGTGTTAATACTAATACTTACATCTTTCATCGTAACTTATATTCTGATCAGAGGCACCGGAAGGGTAAGCTTACGAGCAAACTTAGTTCCATTCCTACTAAAGTTTATTTGAGTGTCATTTTATGACAGGGCCAAACATATTACTTTCCTTGTTTATAAAACATTACTTTATCGGCAATATTCATATGTGTGGAAGACAATAACTATTATGAATCTAATTTTAATTAGATCTTTTTGTTGATTAACACAGTCTCAACCTTAGGAATGCTTTGAGATCAAATCAACTTTCACATTTTTGAAACTTTTACAGTAGGTTGGTATTTAGTCCAGTAATCTATCATAAAATTTTAAGAATCAAATTCTCATTATTTATTTCTTAATAAATCTTTTACTCATATTTGCTGATTTTCAGGATTGGGATAATTAATTTGGAATAATTGCTAAACTTGATTATTAATTTTCACAGATTTTTCCAGAGATAGATAAAGTTCAAAATATCTTAGGGTAGAAAGTTGGAGTACAGTAAAGCTATATAGAATTTTACAAAATTACTTCTTTCACTGTTTCTAGTCAACATAATTAATAAAATCTATCTTTTCTTTATCTAAATGTGTTCACATTTATTTGGCTGACTCAAAACGTGATCAAGAGTTATCCAAGGTTACTTCTAGCATTTTGGAGTAATTCCCACTTTTTACCTTTTTACTATTTTCACTTTTACTTCTTATCTTTTTACCAATTCCCTTTTCAAAGAAGGAAAATGAATAAGTGGTTTTAGAATTTCAGAAAAGATGTTTATTCAAAAATTAAGATCATCTTTGAATTACATTTTAATAATTTGTTCTTTTGGAAAAGAATTTTCTAAATCGAATTTACTCTTTATCAAGTTTTAGGAAAAATAAGTGAGGTTAATAAATTTCAAATTAAATTCTTGATTTCAATTAAAATTTCTATTTAATTTTATTTTTTTAAATTTTAAATTTTCATTTTTCTAATTTTTGAAAATGGTGGGATGTTACACCATGCATTCTATTCATCTCATTGAAATCTCACTACACACCAAATTATATATTTTTTGAACTTTTTCTCCTATTTATTTTGTATTTTCCAAAACCAGCTTCATTGGACGCCCCACAACTAATTAGATCGTGGATTTTGAAAAATACAAAATAAATAGGAGAAAAAGTTCAAAAAATATAAAATTTGGTGGGTAGTGAGATTTCAATGAGATGAATAGAATGCACGGTTTGGATCAACAATTTCGTCTTCGAATTTTGCAAACACAACCCTATAGCACGGAGGATCTGTGTTATCTATAGTACACTAGCTATCCTCTCTCTCTCTCTCTCTCTCTATATATATATATATATATATATAGTATATTTGTAAGGCTTGAATACAAAAAAAATCATGACGCCAACTCAAGAGAGAAGCATAGTGTGGGATGCCTGAGATGGGGGTCCCGCAAGTGGGGCCTACGCCCGACTGGGCCGAAGGCGGAGTAGTAGGCCCGGAGCCTGAAAACGCCATGATGAGCCCGGGGGATGGCCCGACTTATTCCCCAAGGCAGCTCGCAGATTCTTCGGCGAAGCTTCGTGCCATGCCCAAGCAACCCGTCAAAAGCAAAGCGTGCGGCCTGACATCGCCAGAGCCTGCAAGCGTCGGAACCTGGCGGGGTGGCAGGCGCGGGTCGGGGAAGGCACGACCGCATCCCCTGGACGTAGTGGGGCCAGTCGATAAGAGACAAAGTATGTACTCATGAAGCCACCATGTTCAGGGCCAGGTGGCGCCCATTTTGTGGCAGATCCTTCTCCTAGTATATAAAGGGGGAGGAGAGGAAAAGAAAAGGAGGACGCTCATATATCCAAGAACACAGGACTAGGGTATTATCTCCTCCGTGAGAGCCCGAACCTGTCTAAAAAGAGATCGCCCTCACATCCTGTGTTACCATCTAGCTCTGATCCCGCACGAATCCCCTAGAATCACAAATCTCATTGCCGGCGAAATCGATCGTCGACAATTGGCGCGCCAGGTAGGGGATTGTGTCAAGATCTTCGTCGAGCTTGATGGCTGCGACGAGCGGAGTCTCCACAGTCTTCTTCCCGGGTCAGGTTTTCCGTTTCGGAAGCCTGGCCTTCATCTCCAACAGCCTCAGGAACCTTTCCCTCTCTGAGGAGGCCGCGCTGCAGTATGGCGAGGTCTCCGACGAGCCATCGTCACGACTTTCGTGCCGATCGAGAGGTCCCCCTGTCTCGTGCTCTAAAGCACCGAGTAGGGGACCGAAGGTCCGGTCCTGCTAGGGAGTCGGACTCATGGGCGCCGAGGCACGAATGGTGGGGGTTCTCACCGCCAAACCACTCGGCACCTCCGAGCGCCTGGAGCTATCCTCTTCAGGCTCGCCACTCACCTACGAGTCAGAAGAAAGCCTAGAGAGTTGCTGGAATTTCCGTAGAGTCTGCGTAATCGAGGGCTCACGGGCGGATTCGCAGCAGCGCCTCGACACTTCGGCCGCCGCCGACTTGGAAGGTGGCCGAGCAACAGAACCGGACGCGCGGGCGCGTGCTCTGCGGGACCGCGCCCGTGGTGTCAATGAAGACATTCTGCAAGCCAAGATGGGGGACCAAGCGGTCTTCCGTACTCCACAGCAGAATATCGTCGCCTCCAAGACACTCCTGGATACCTTGAGCCCTATGCTGGGGGCGGGCGATCCAATCGCCCCGATCGTGGCCCAAGTAAAGGCCATGGTGACGGCGGCAGTGATCCAAAGAGCCTGCATCGACCAGCCAGCAAAGGAGCGGTCGCGTGGTCCGGCGAGGACCCAGACGGCCAGCAGCCGGTCAGGTCGGGAAGCCCCCGCCAGACACATCATGTTCCACCCCGCGGAGACGACTTGCGACACAGCATCAACCGCGACCTCCGTTCCGACCTCGACGCCAGGCGCCGCGACCGAGAAAGGGAGGAGCAACGCCGCCATGCCGACGAGTATGAACGTTACGGCATCCTTCCACGAGATCGCGAAGCACGCCAAGCGCGATCCCCTCCACGTCGATCACCGCCCGGGGGTTGCCGCGGGGTCATAGAAGGGGTTCGCGCGTTTACCCCTCACCTACGCCGAGTGGTTTGGCCTGATGGGTTTAATCCCAAGGGCATCACTAGGTTTGACGGTGAGAGGGACCCGGAGGCTTGGTTACAGGTGTACGCTCTGGCGGTCAGGGCTGCCGGGGGGGTCAGAAAGTAATGGCAAATTACTTACCGGTTACCCTCTCGCCCTGGGCCAAGCCTGGCTCACTGGACTCCCAGCGAACTCTATAGATTCCTGGGGAGATCTGTGTGAGCAATTCATTTCAAACTTCCAAGTCACGTACGAGCGCCCGGGCACCCCCTGGGACCTCTATCAGCTGCACCAAAAGAGTAACAAGTCCCTCTGGGAGTTCATCAAGCGCTTCATGCACAGGAAAAGCACTGTTCGGGATGTCACGGATGCGGTTGTGATAGCTGCCTTCCAAAAGGGAGTCAGCGACCCTGATCTCATCAAGAAGATGTCTCGGAAGCCACCAACGTCGGTTCGTGAGCTGTTCGCCCTAGCGGACCGCTACGCTTCAGCCTCCGAGGCCTTGGCGGAACGGCATGACGAGGGGAAGGATCAGGCCGAGCCCCCCCCCCCCGGCGGAAGGAAAAGAAGCGCAAGGGTGAAGAGCTAGTAGCAGTCGCTGAACCTGCTCCCCCTCGCGCCCTCAAAGAGGACGGGTATGACAAGGTGATGAACTCGCTTTGCCCCTTCCATCCAAAGGGGAGACATGCCGCCAAGGACTGCTTCACTTTGAATAGATTTGCCCGGGAGAGCAAGAAGCAGGCTGGGCAAGGTCCGAGTGGACATGCCGCCAAGCCGCCTCCTCGGCCGAGGAAGACTATCGGGAAGTCGATCTCGAGCTTAACTACATATTCGGGGTTCGGCCACAGATTTAGTCCAAGCGGAAGCAAAAGCTTACCGCCCGAGACATCAACGCAATAGAGCCGGAGACCCCCCAGTACGTACGGTGGTCCGAGGTCGCGATAACTTACGACCGCTCGGATCACCCAGATCGAGTCCCATTCCCCGGTAGATATCCGCTTGTCTTGGCGCCCGTTGTCCGCGGCATCAAGCTCAAGAGGGTATTGATTGACGGTGGAAGTGGGCTCAATGTCCTCTTTGTCAAAACTCTTGACGACATGGGAATTCCACGGTCGGAGCTTAAGCGCGGGTCGTCGCCTTTTCACGGTGTCATACCCGGAACTTCCGCGACACCACTCGGACAAATCACTCTGCCGGTCACTTTCGATGCAAGGGAAAATTACCGGACAGAGAACCTTGGCTTCGAGGTGGCTGATTTCATGATAGCATATCATGCCATCTTGGGGAGGCCAGCGCTAGCCAAGTTCATGGCAGTGCCCCACTATGCGTACCTGACACTGAAAATGCCAGGGCCGAGTGGTATTATCGCTTTACGCGGTGATATCAGGCAGTCTTTTTCCTGTGACAAGGAGAGCTGCGAGATGGCCGAGTCCCTGGAGCTACGAGATGGCCGAGTCCCTGGAGGCGCGAGCGGGTCGGGAGAGGATTCGGCAAGAGGCGGATTCCGACAAGCTGGAAGGAAGCGTCCCTGCCCGCAAAGCGCCGAACCCTGGGATTGGTCCCGGAGAAGATACCAAGAGGATTACCCTCAACCCGTCCGATTTGGCTCAAACGTCCTTGATCGGGACAGGGCTCGGGGAGAAATAGGAGGACGCGCTCGTCACCTTTCTGCGGGCAAACAAAGACGTCTTCGCCTGGAAGCCGTCGGACATGCCCGGAGTCCCCAGGGAGGTGATCGAGCACGCGCTGAACATAAATAAATCGGCCAGGCCGGTCAAGCAAAGGTTATGACGGTTCGCCCAAGACCTCCGAGAGGCCATCAGGGAGGAGATCACAAAGCTTCTTGCCGCAGGTTTCATCAAAGAAGTGTATCATCCCGACTGGTTGGCAAACCCTGTACTCGTTCAAAAGAAGAATAAAAGTTGGCGCATGTGTGTTGACTATACCGACCTCAACAAGGCTTGCCCAAAAGATCCCTTTGGTCTGCCCCGCATCGATCAAGTGGTGGACTCCACTGCTGGATCTCAACTACTCAGTTTCCTGGACGCCTACTCAGGCTATCACCAAATTCGGCTTCGAGAGGAGGATTGTGAGAAGACTTCGTTTATCACTCCATTCGGAGCATATTGCTATGTCACCATGCCGTTTGGGCTGAAAAACGCTGGCGCAACCTATCAGCGCGCGATACAGCGGTGTTTTCACCATCAGCTCGGACGCAACGTAGAGGCATATGTGGATGATATAGTGGTTAAAACGCAGATCAAGGACAATCTCACCTCCGATCTGGCCGAGACGTTCGAGAGTCTAAGGGTGTTCCGGATGAGGTTGAACCCTGAGAAGTGTGTTTTCGGAGTTTCTTCTGGGAAACTACTCGGATTCATTGTCTCTCATCGCGGGATCGAGCCAAATCCAGAGAAAATCGGGGCCATCATGAGGATGGCGCCACCTGCCAGCCAGAAAGATGTTCAAAAGCTCACTGGCTGCATGGTAGCGCTTGGTAGATTTATCTCCCGGTTGGGGGTTCGGGGGATGCCCTTCTTCAAGCTCCTCAAGAAGCAGGACCGTTTTGAATGGACGGCTGAGGCACAGCAAGCCTTTGAAGAACTCAAGGTGTTCCTCTCCACCCCTCCAATCCTAGTCTCGCCAGTGCCAGGTGAACTTCTCCTGCTTTACATAGCGGCAACAACTCATGTAGTCAGTGCCGCAATAGTTGTGGAGCGGGAAGAGTCTGGACACCGCTACGGTGTACAACGCCCGGTTTATTTTGTCAGCGAAGTACTGGGCGAATCCAAGACGCGATATCCTCAAGTTCAGAAGCTGTTGTACGCAATTTTGATCTCGTCGCGGAAGCTGAAGCATTATTTCCAAGGGCACTCGATTTCAGTAGTGACTTCTTTCCCCGTGGGAGAGGTCCTCCATAATCGAGAAGCTTCTGGGAGAATCTCAAAGTGGGCAGCCGAGCTTGGAGCCTTCGACATCTCGTTCAAGCCGCGCACCGCCGTCAAGTCCCAGGCTTTGGCCGACTTTACGGCCGAGTGGACTGAATCCCAAGCTCCCCGCATGGAAGAAGAGCCGGAGTATTGGACCATGCATTTCGATGGATCTCTCATGCTCGGCGGGGCCAGGGCGGGAATTCTCCTCGTCTCGCCGAAAGGCGATAGGTTGAAGTACATCCTTCGGATTCACTTCCCAGCCTCGAACAATGCCGCAAAGTACGAGGCGCTCATCCACTGGCGGTTCGCGGTGACTTCCAGTTGGTGGTGAGCCAAGTACAGAAGGACTGGTCGTGCGTCGATCAGACTATGACGGCGTATTGCCAGCAAGTCCAAGAATTGGAAGGAAAGTTTGACGGTCTGGAGCTGGTCCATGTCCTCCGCCGCAATAATGAAGCAGCCGATGAGTTGGCTAAAATGGGAGCCACTCGGGCAGAGATCCCGAGTGGTATCATCATCCAGGATCTTTATGAACCAACTGTTGCAAAACGACGGGAGCCAAGTAAGGATCCCAAGACCGGAGTCCTGCTCATTAACCCCGACTGGACGGCCCCATATCTAGATTATCTCTTGAAAGACAAACTTCCAGAGGCAACCGCTCTGGCCGAGCGCATCTCCCGATAAGCCAAATCCTATGTGGTGGCTGGCGAGGAGCTCTTTCGAAAGAGCACCTCAGGTGTCCTCAGGCGGTGCATTTCGGAACAAGTGGGAAGAGACCTGCTCAAAGAAATCCACTCGGGGATGTGCGGCCATCACGCGGCGTCAAGCGCCTTGGTTGGGAAAGCCTATCGCCAGGGCTTCTTTTGGCCTACGGCGGTGACGGATGCTAAGGAGATCGTTCGAACTTGCGAGGGCTGCCAGTTCTATGCAAGGCAGACACACTTGCCAAAGACAGGAGCTGCAAACTATCCCCATCTCTTGGCCCTTTGCGGTCTGGGGGCTCGACTTAGTCGGCCCACTCAAGAAGACGCAAGGTGGTTTCGCCTACCTTTTCGTAGCCATTGACAAGTTCACCAAGTGGATCGAAGCTAAACCGGTCGCCACGATCACTGCGCTTAAGGCCAAGGAGTTCTTCCAGGATATCGTGGTCAGATTCGGAGTTCCCAACCGGATCATTACAGACAACGATACCCAATTCAGGAGTGAAGAATTTCAAGAGTGGTGCGAAGGCGTCGGAATCAAGATTTGCTTCGCCTCGGTAGCCCATCCACGAAGCAATGGGCAGGTGGAGCGGGCCAATGGTTTGGTCCTCCAGGGCCTCAAGGCCAGGATCTTCGATCGCCTCAAACCATACGCTGCCCGATGGGTGAAAGAGTTACCGTCGGTACTCTGGGGACTCAGAACCACTCCCAGCCGGGCAACTGGGCAAACTCCCTTTTTCCTAGTTTATGGCGCGGAGGCGGTCCTGCCGACTGAACTAGAATTCGAATCCACGAGGGTTCGGAATTACAAGGAAGCCGAGTCCGAGGGGAGCCGAATGGTAGAGCTTGATCAACTCGAGGAGGCTCGAAACGTTGCAGCCATCCAGTCGGCCAAGTACCTCCAGGGACTTCGGCGTTACCATTCTCGCAATGTCAGAAGTAGAGCCTTTTCAAAAGGAGATCTGGTCCTCAGGAGGAACCAGAAAAGTGAGCACAAGCTCTCTCCAATTTGGGAAGGTCCGTACATTGTGGAGGAGGCGGTCCGGCCGGGTGCCTATCGACTTAGACGGGAAGATGGCGAGGTCCTGGCGAATACTTGGAATGCCGAACAGCTGCGTCGCTTCTACGCATAAGTTATGTATCTCGCTCCCATGCATTAAATAAAGCTCCCAATTGTCTAGTACTTTGATCAATTTTGACTAGTGACCCGGTTAATCCCGAGTGGTTATCACCCTACTAGCGTATCGTCTGATCCGAGCCGTGCCGATACAGAATACACGAAGATGCACGTTCGATATGAGATCGCATCAAGCGGCAATATCCGAACGTCTGTACTAGCGCACGAGTTAGAAAAGACTAAGCTAAAAGAAGCTACCAACCACTCGGGAATAACGATCGATACTCCAGGAATTTCGTTGAATAGAGATCGGGGTCACTAGACTGTAGTCGATGAAAGTTCAACCCTCCGGCACCTCGCTGCGGGAGCTGGGGCTGTCGACTAGGGTAAACTACTCAAAGAAAAACGATCAAACTTAGAGGAGCGAAAAGGCGCCGATTAGTATTCCATAACGACAGTAATTTACATTACTAACTTTTTTTCATTTTCTCGTATCTAAAAAAAAAGGAGAAGGGCGGCAACTGCCGCCGATCTTCTCTTCTTCTTTGGTGGAGCTGGAGGCTGTTATTCTTCTTCTTGTGGGTCTTCTGCCGGGAGGCCCGGGCGGGTCGTCGAGGTCGACGCGGTCTTGCGACCAGTGCCGCCAAAGATCTCGTCCTCAACCACCCAAAGGGGTGGTATAAGGCGGATGAGAGCCCTAATGGCTAGGTCGTCGCAGCGCTCGCGCCCGACCATCTCTGTGATAATCTCGGCCACCTCGTAGAGCCCAGAGCCACCTCCGACAAGGTGTCCATGGCGGCGGCGTCCTGGCGGCCCGTCTTCTTCTTCCGCCTCCGAATGGCGAAGTCGTGTTCCTCCCAGAATCCGCCTCCTCCCGTGAAGCGATCTGAAGAACATTGGCCGGCTAAAAACGCGCGTGCGTGGGCCAACAAACCTCCTCGTGTTAGACATGGAGGAAAGGCTGGGAGGAAGGAGGGAAAAAGACTCGAAGAGAGGGACGATCGCTCGGGGCGGTGACGTCCCACTTATAGGCCGTGCATGGCTCGAGTCGGCGACGCCATTTAAAGACACAAAAGACGAAGCGACGCCGCGATGCTGCCAATGTCCTCGAAGCACGAAGAAGATCAACATGTGTCAGGCGCCGTTCCGATGTAATCTGAACGGAACGAAGGGACATATCACCAGGCACGTGTCAGGCGCGGTTCAAATTAAGTTGGCCTTCCCACTGAGTGGGCCCAATTAAGCGGAAGGTAACCACGTGAGCTTGGGGGCTAAACCACTCAGCCAGGAAGCCGCAACGTGGTTCCGGCCTTTCGAGGGCGAGGGCGTTCGGACACCAACCACTCGGAAAAGCGTGGGTGGGGCGAAGGTCACAAACTAAGTCTCGGCGCCGAGGGTGAACCACTCGGCGGAAGGGTAGCAAATGCTGTCGAGTGCTACTCAAAGTCCCGACGCCGAGGGCGTAACCACTCGACGGAAGGGTGGCAAAAGCTATTTAACCCAACAAAGTACAAATGAGGCAAGCCATATGAAAACTTCGAACAACGCCTCACACAAGAGCCAACGTTTGACACGAAGGGGTACATCAAAAGTCAAAATTCAAGATTCTCTAACAAGGCCTGCGATGTACCGGAGACCTCTTCGAGCAAAGGCGTTGGCTTTGTCTTCATCACAGCGAAACCCTCTTTGTGACTTCAAGGTCAACCCTTGGATAGTGAGATTTGATCACCGCCAACGCCTGGTTCGCACTCATGGTCGCCGACTCCTTTGCATAAGCTTTGATCCTGTCGGCTCCACCCGAGAGAAGCGGAACGGCGTCATCCTCCTAGCCTGGTTCGGCTCCTTCGATACGCAAAAGATGCAGAACTGGTTCGCAGGCGACGCGCAGCTCCGTGTGGCTTCGTTCGACAGTGGCTATCTTCCCCTTGTATTCTGCACCAAAGCCAAGCTGCCGCTAAAGAACACACCTGTCGGGACCCCGAATTTGCAAATCCGGACCCTCTGTGTATTCAGCACTAGTCCAGGAACGCGCTAGTGCACACAGTCTTAACATCGGTATATATCACAATCATACCATACGATACTATCAAAGTACTTTATTTAAATAATCAAAGGGTTACTCGACCTTATGGCCAAGTTACAAATATATGCCTTGCAAGGCGAAACTTATTCAAAGAGAAATAGCGGCGGCGGAAAATCAAATAAACTTAGTGGCGCCATCCAAGTATACCACGAACAATCGATCGGGCTCGCATCCCTAAGTAGGCGGGTCTTCTTGGAGTTCCTCCTCCAAAGTCGGGCGTAATCTCCTCTTCAACCGATATTGTGTTGAGGCAAGGGTGAGTACTTGGTACTCGACAAGTCATGCATGTAATGCAAGCTAATATACTATATGCATGGCTTAGTACAAAGGAATAGCTCGGGGTATATTTGCGATGCTTGACTTTTGACAAGTAATATAAGTAGATTCGAAAGCAGTAGAAATAAGTAAAGCATAAATAACTTTTCAAGAAGTTTAATAAACATTTTTCCCATCCTAAACCATATTTCCATCATCTTCCTTGTTAAACCAACCCATCTTTTCAAAACCAAGTTATTTTCAGAAAGTCTACCCCTTGACTGTAATTCCCGAGCATTGTCCAGTACCGTGGACTCGGCTATTCAAATAGATTCTACACTCTGCAGAGGTTATGCACTTTACCCACAAGATACAGTCAAACACCACAAAGGCGAGTTCCCGTAACAAAGCCTTTCGGAAGCCTCAAACAACACAGTAGGTCCTCTCCAGACGTGCTCTACACCATCCCTTCCCTTAGCCAAGGCGAAGTATGGGACCAACACACCGTTAGATGGGTACCTGGCCACAGCCACGATACGCTCCCCCGTACAATCACACAAAAGGTGTAACTGACACCCTGAGGCTCCACAAGTGAGTCCTTAGCGACTTAGTCAACTAGGGCCGTCCCATTCCAACCATGTGGTTGCAAGTATGACCCAGTTCAAAGGCTTGCAAGGTTAAGTCCTTAGAGTGACCAGGGCAAGACTACCCGAAAAACCAAATCATCACTCCCAATGCCACAACTGGCCCACCTGATTACTCTTGCCACATGCCCCAGTCGAAATCTGTTTATCAAACCCCAGTTGATTACCATGCACCACGTGCCGTCAACATCACATGATACTTTTCCAAAACAGGTTCAATATATCATTAAGTCCATATTAGCGTTTGATTGTCCAAAATCATGTCATGAGCACGTAGCAGGTCTAAGCAGCATACTACAACGATCTAAACCCATGTTGGCAATTTAGTAATGTCCAACTAGTAAACCACAACTAGGGTGACAAAAGGTCATGGCACATACTTAAGTAATCAAGGTGTCATATATCAAATTGGTATTTATCTAACCCCCAGGTTTAAACAAAGTATCTTTCTAATTGAACTAGCATGCAATAGTTTAAATCAAAATAGATTTCGAAATGGGATCAATATGGTCAAAGCACAACTTGCCTTCAAAAAGTACTTGCTCTTGGTCTTGAGTTGGATCCTGAGTCAACACTTCTCCCTCGAATCCTTCCGGCACTTCAACGTCTACTCGTAAAGCGTGCAAATAGCAAATACACAAATAAACACTAGGCAAAAAGATCCCAAAACTCCAAATAAAATCCATAAACAGAGAGAACATAATTTTCTGGATTTTTAGAAACTGGAATAAATCAAATTTGGAGTTAAAGCATAAAAGTTATGATTATTTAAAGTTTAAATAATCAATTAAATAATTTTACAGAGAAAAACTTTAGTCCAAAAATTAAATAAAATTCATATTTAGGTAGATCTCAATTTTATACAAATTTAGAAATTTGAATCGCTCAAATCGGAGTTGAAACGCAAAAGTTATAAGCGTTTGAAGTTTGAATCTAAATTTGAATCAATATTTCGAATTAATAAATCATTTTCTTTTTCGGAAATTAATTATTGCGTCAGCATGGACACGTGGCAGCCTCTGATTGGCCTGCTGACGTCAGTCGGTCCATGGACTTGGTCCACGCTCGTCTTGGGTCTACCGTGGACTCGGTCCACGACTCTACGTGTCGCTGACATGTGGGCCCTCTCGGGTGACGTCATCGCTGACGTCAGCGAGCTCGGCCACGGTGCTTCGGCAGGTGGGACCCATTGTGGCGTCGGCGCTGGCGGGTCAGCCATCGACATGCGGCCCCTCGACACGCGGGCCCCGTAGCGTCGGCGTCTGCCTTGCGCGTGGGCCAGCGTTGGCCGGCGGTCCATCTTCCCGACACGTGGCGCCAATCTCGGCCGCTGGTTTGAAAATCAACCCGCGATTAGATCCAGGGTTAACACGTTGAAACTACTCGTTGCTCGTGGGCCGTTCGATCTAGATCGGACGGTCGAGATCTAATCCTATATTCGCATCAAGCTAAAGACGTGGCAATTGTGAACCGTTGGATCTTGATCCAACGATCCGAATCTAATCGGGTTTGGGAACACGTGAGCTCACCTCAACCGTCCGATCTGGATCCGACGGTCCTCCGAGCTCGCGACGGCGATGGCTTCACTGGCGCTGGCTTGACCGGAGACGGGGGCGGCACGACGAGCCCGACGGCGTTTGGGGCGTGCTCCGGCGAGGTGAAGCTCTCCTTCGGTGCGTCTCGTCGCGGGACTCCGGATCTGAGCTCCTTCTCGGAAGACGACGGACGACGGCGGAAACCGGCGCAAACCGCAGCGGAGGGAAGAGACAACTCCGGCGAGCGATTGCGGCTCAACGGTGGCGGCTCCGGCGAGATGGCTCGGGGGAACGGGTGCGCAAGGATGAGGGCAACCTCGGGGGACGTCTCACGCTTTAAATAGCCTCGGCGTCCGTGCCCTAGACGGAAACCTAGTTCGCTACGGCGGCGCGCGGCGAAGTCCGGCTCGGACTCGGCGAAAACGACGAAATCGTGGCGTCCCACGTGGCGCGATCAACGGCCACGATCGCCGCAGGCGCGATCGGATCCGGCCGATTCTGGCCGAACCGTGCAGGCGGATCTCACCGTTGGATCTTGATCCAACGGTTGGGATTGATTAGGTTTAGGAGTGGGTTCGGTCGAGTCAACTGGCTCGGTCGGGTTGGTCGGACTCGGGTTCCACTTCGGTCGGATGAACAAGATGCTTGACCCGAGTTGGATTTCCAATGATTTAATATTTAAAATAATTCCCGATAATTCATTTAATTCATTAAAAATAGCAAAAGACTCAGAAAAATTCCGAAAAATTCTGGAAAATATTTTGGAACATTTTGGACTCAAATAAAATATTTCCAACAAAATTTTATTTGCAAAATTAAATTCTTTAATTATTTCAAAATGGAATAAATTCAAATAAATTCCAAATAAATCCAAATAAATTCCAGAAAATTCCAAAATTCACCAAAGTGCCAAATCACACATGAATTTAAGAAAAGCAAAATTTTGGGGTGTTACAAACCTCCCCTTAATAGAATCTCGTCCCGAGATTCAGGGCTCACTAAAGAATAGGTTTGGAAACTCTTTCTTCAAATCCTCTTCATGCTCCCAAAGTCGCTTCGCTTTCCTCATGGTTGCTCCATCGAACTCTACGGAAACGGGTTGACTTGTTTCTAGTTTCTCGGTCCATTGTGTCTAGAATCCTCACAGATGTTCCTTATAAGTCAAATCCTCTTGCAACTCAATTGACTCTAGCGGTGTCTGCCTCAGAACTCGGAGACACTTCTTTAATCGGGACACATGGAATACATCATGTACTCCTCGCCAACGATCGTGGCAACTCCGGTGATAAGCAACTTCGCCTCTGCGGCTCAAAATCTTAAATGGTCCAACATAACGGGTGCGAGTTTCCCTTTGGCATGGAACCTCTTAACTCCCCGAGAGGCGTAACTCGAGGTAAACAAAATCTTCCTCGTTCAAAACTCAAGTCTCGCGACGATTGTCAAGATAACTCTTTTGTCGAGATTGGGCTATCTTCAACCTTTCCCTAATCATAGCGATCTCCGCTTCTTCAAATTCTCTTGAAGAATATCAGGCCCAAAGACACGGCGCTCACGGCCTCATTCCAATTCAATGGCGTCCGACATGGTCGACCATACAAAGGCCTCAAAAGGTGACATCTCAGAACTAGCCTGATAACTATTGTTGTAACTGAACTCATGATACGGCAAACTCTTATCCCAAGAGGTAGCATAAGCCAATGCACAAGCTCTTAGCATATCTTCCGAATCTGGTTGACTCTTTCTGGTCTGTCCATCCGTCTCATGATGATAAGCCGTCTTGAAGTTCAAACGGGTCCCCATGGCTTCATGCAACTTATTCCAAAACCTTGAGGTAAATTGGGTACCTCTGTCCGATACAATCCTCTTGGGCACTCCGTGCAAACAGACAATCTCGATCATGTACAATTACGCTAATTTATCTCCGAGTAAGTGGTCTTCACGGGATAAAATGGGCTACTTTAGTCAAGCGATCCACTATAACCCATATGGAGTCATAACCCCTTGAGTCTTCGGCAAACCGGTAATGAAATCCATTCCGATTTCCTCCCACTTCCACTCGTATTTTCACACGTAGCAATCCTGCCGGTCTCGATGCATTGCCTTGACTCTCCGGCATACGTCGCACAATGCAACATGCTCGGCAACTTCACGTTTCATACTCGGCCACCGAATCTCTCCTTCAGATCCTGATACATCTTGGCGCTTCGAGGTGAATTGAGTACTTGGAGTCATGGGCTTCTTCCAAAATCGATTGCTTTAACTCCTTTTGTTAGGCACACAAATGCGATCCTTCATCCACAACGTGCCTTGCTCATCCAACTTGAAGTCCTCTGCCTTGCCTTCCTCCTTGATGGACTTAATCCTGCGGATCTTGTCATCATCCTTTTGTCCTTCTCGAATCTGATCCTCCAGGGTCGGTTTTACTTCTAATGCGCCAAGAATCCGCTTAGGTACAACCTCAATCTTCATTTTAAAACTCCTCACATAACTCATCCTGACTTATGGCTAGCAACATACTCGCGGTATGGCTCTTCCGACTCAGAGCATCGGCAACTACGTTGGCCTTCCCGGGATGGTAATGGATTCCAACATTGTAGTCCTTGATTAACTCTAGCCATCTCCTTTGCCTCATATTCAGATCCGATTGGTGAATATGTACTTAAGGCTCTTATGATCCGTATACACTTCACATCTGTTTCCAATCGAGATAGTGGCGCCATATCTTCAAGGCATGTACTACGGCAGCCTAACTCCGTGTCATGTGTCGGATAATTTTCCTCATGCGGCCTCAATCGCCTTGATGCATAAGCGGCGACCTTTCCATTCTCGCATCGACACATCCAAGTCCTTGGCGCGATGCGTCACAATAAATATCAAAGCTTTGAGCAACGTCAGGTAGAACTAACATCACTGGTCTTGATGTCAATCGCTTCTTCACTCTGAAATCCTTTCTCACATTCTCAAGCGCCCATACAAACTTCTTTTCCTTCTTCAAAGAATTGCGTAGAGGCTTCGCAATTGTCGAAAAGCCTTCAATGAAACGGGCGGTAGTATCCTGCCATTCCAAGGAAACTCGAATCTGGGTCACCGTCTTCTGGCTCCCAATGTAACACAGCTTCTACTTTGCTTGGATCTACTGGCGACTCCTTCCTGCAGTCATTACATGTCCAAGAAACTCCACTTTGTCCTTCCAAAAGTCACACTTGCTGAACTTGGCGAAAAGTTCTTTGTTCCTCGGCTTTTCCAAAACTCGCCTTAAGTGTTCGGCATGTTCATCCTCTGCCTTGGAGTAGATTAGGATATCGTCTATGAACACGACGACAAACTTGTCCAAATATTCCATGAACACCTTATTCATCATATTCATGAAATAAGGCGCGATTCGTCGGTTTCAAAGGACATAATCAGAAACTCGTAATGTCCATATCTTGACGAGAATGCGATCTTGAATATCTTACGATCGGATCTTCAAGCGATGGTATCCCGATCTCGGATCAATCTTGGAGAAAACTCCGGCTCCTCTTAATCGATCAAACAAATCATCAATCCTGGTAGCGGATACTTATTCTTCACGGTGACTTCATTGAGTGCACGGTAGTCGATGCACATCCTGAAACTCCGTCCTTCTTCTTGACAAACAAAACCGGTGCTCCCCACGGCGACTAACTTGGTCTCGATAAATCCTTTCTCCATTAACTCCTCTAGTTGTTTCTTCATTTCTACCAACTCCTCGGTAGACATCCGATAGGGTCTCTTTGCTATCGGTCTTTGTGCAGTACAAGCTCTATCACAAACTCTATGTCCCTCGTCATCGGCATACCTGTAGATCTTCTGGAAAAACATCGGGTACTCATTCACTATTGGGACATCCTCTATGCTGATTGCCTTGGTACTGTTAACCATCAATCATCCATCTCTAATCGCAGCGGGCTTGAAATTCCACTTTCTTCCCACACGGGCTCTCAACTGAGATAGTCCTTCGTCCGCAATCCAATACGGCCTTGTGCTTGGATAACCAATCCATTCCCAATATAACATCTAAGGTCCAGGTCTCCAAAATTATAAGGTTTGCTAGGAACTCTATTCCATCTATTAGTATTCTCACCTTAACATCCTACTTCCGCTCGGAGTTCGAACCAGGGTTTGAACTAAAAGCATGCACTTAAGTCTTGCAATTCTCAAGTCATTTCTAGCAGCAAAGCCTTGCGAAACAAACGAATGCGAAGCTCCGTGAGTCAAACAAAAGCTGCTGGCAGTGTATCGAGTTAACAAGTAACTTACTCCAAGACGACGTCCGTAGCATTCTGCAGTGCATCTGCGGTGACATGGTTGACTCGGCCTCTCACCACGGTGCAGGGTGTGGCTCCTGGTCTTTGGCGCCCTAGCTGGGTGGTTCCTAGATTGAAGCGAATCGGGTCGCTCTGCTGTCTTCTTCGGACAAGCTGTTGGCAAAGTGTCTGGCTCGTTGCGGTTATGTAACAGCGTCTCACTGTTCCTTCTTGTTGCACGGGGTAGCGTTTCTAGCGGGGCTGGGGTTTGGTAGTTCTGATTGGCAGGTCTTGGTGCTGAGGATGGTGTCCTCGTTGCATTCTCGTGGTTGGAATCCCGAAGAATTGATTTGGTGCAACTCTCGGTATTGCGTTCCTCGACGTGATCCTTCTTTGTTGCATCCTGCGCTTCGTTCTCATCCAGTTCCTTGCGCTTGTCCTCAAGAATAAGTGCCTTATTCACCAACTCTTGGAAATCCGGAAAGGTGTGGGTGATCAACCCTACTTGCAATCCTGAGTTAAGTCCCTTCATAAAGCGAGGTATGCCTGGATTTATCTGCCGCTACGTCCTCAGGTGCGTGGCGTGCTAGTAATGTGAACTTGTTCAGTAGTCGGCCACCGCTGATTACCTTGCTTGATGCTCTGAACTCCTCCTTCTTAAGGTCCATAATTCCTTCAGGCACGTGATACCGCCGGAATGCACCGTGAACTCTTCCCAAGTGATATCTTGAGGGTTCTCTGCGTGGCACGAAGTTCTCCCACCATTCGCGGTAATGTTCCTTCCAAGCGATGAGAAGCGTAAAGTACCTTCTCATTCCCTATGCATTGAGCTATATGTAGCTTCCTCTCGATTGATCTTAACCAATCATCGGCCTCCAATGGATTGGCATTTCCAGAGAAAGTGGGTGGGTGAGTCCTCATGAACTCGACTGACCTTGTATTCTCAAGCGTGGTCCCCGATTAACTTGATTAGCAAAGTGGCCTGGCAAAGGACGTGCTGCATTTGTTGCATCATAGCATGCATCAACTGGGTCTGAGCAGCAAGAAATGCTCCAAAATTCTGCACATCCAGTGGCGGTGCTGGTGCTCCATCATTGGGGTTTTCTACTGGGCGAGAACCGCTCCCGTTGCTTCCAAAGTTTCCACGGGTGTTCACCATCTGTCGATTTGCTCTAGGTTTAGAGATGAGAGGGAAACAAGAATAGACAAGTAATATGGAACTTATGCGGGGCAAAGGGGTAACTTTAAGGTCCAACTTTATTATTAATAACTTGGTATGGCTGCTTACAATGCCTAAGGGCCTTGCAACACATCTTGCACACTCGACAAACAAAGCAAATCCAAATCGAACTAACTCGAGTCTAACGCCTAAAGGGTGACTCTTTATTCTATGACTCGTGAAGGAGTCTCACTATAGAACCTAAGCTCACTCATCGAAAACCTCCACGGCCTGGTAGTGCAGGGTCTTTGCGGCATAGGCGCGAAACGATCGCCATGTCCAAATGACTATGTCATCTGTGGTAGTCGAAGAAGCGGTGTCCTCATCGAGATCGACTCCTCTGGATCTGGCTCGTGTAGCTCAATCTTGGCTCTGGGTGCAGTCCGTACAAAGTCATCTCCAACTCGTCAATCCTTCGTAGAAGGTGTGCCACATACTCTTGAGCTTCCCGCCATCTGTTCTTCTCTGTCGTGATCTCCTTGCGGGCCTTCAGAGCTCCTTGCTTGTATTATCTAGTACATCTTCCTGGCGACGACGAATCGTGCCAAGCGTGGTAACCGTGGCATTCTCATCCTGAATCGTCTTCGGTCAAGAAGGTTATCGCTTGCGGATGATAACGGAACACCGTGCTTTCCAACTCTCTGGCGTGGATACCGTAATGTGCCACATTGCTCGTCGTGAAACTTCTTGGATACCCATCTGCATTGTAGATCTTCTAGCAAGGTCTGATGTATCGAGCGATTGCCTGGGCCCCTCTTCCCGACAGTACCTCAATCCTCACGTCACAAGCCTTGATCAATCACGCTTGTCCGATCACTTCCACTTGGTTTTGGGGCTTCTCAAAATCTCAGAGAGTTTGTAGCATGTGCCAAAGTTCCGCGGCGTGACCAACTCCTAGATCAACGTAGTTGAACTCTTCCTCCATCTCGTCACAAGAGTGCTTTACGTAAGAACTCGGAATTTTTAAATTGTGACAAGGTAAGGGAAAATTCCAGCAAGAGACAAGAAAAGAGAGAAGGGGATAAGTCGAGAGGTCATTTCTTATCTTGACAACTTTTTAGCTTTAGAAAATAGGTTTTATCCTCACTACGACCATTCTAGCTAGGGTTGAGCCTACGGTCAAGTATGGCTCTGATACCACCTCTGTCGGGACCCGAATTTGCAAATCCGACCCTCTGTGTATTCAGCACTAGTCCAGAACGCGCTTAGTGCACACAGTCTTAACATCGGTATATATCACAATCATACCATACGATACTATCAAAGTACTTTATTTAAATAATCAAAGGGTTACTCGACCTTATGGCCAAGTTACAAATATATGCCTTGCAAGGCGAAACTTATTAAAAGAGAAATAGCAAGCAGCGGAAAATCAAATAAACTTAGTGGCGCCATCCAAGATACCACAGCAACTGACCGGGCTCGCATCCCTAAGTAGACGGGTCTTCTTGGAGTTCCTCCTCCAAAGTCGGGCGTAATCTCCTCTTCAAGCGATATTGTGTTGAGGCAAGGGTGAGTACTTGGTACTCAGAAGTCATGCATTGAATGCAAGCTAATATACTATATGCATGGCTTAGTACAAAGGAATAGCTCAGTATATTTGCGAAATGCTTTTGACAAGTAATATAAGTAGATTCAAAGCAAAGTAGAAATAAGTAAAGCATAAATAACTTTTCAAGAAGTTTAATAAACATTTTTCCCATCCTAAACCATATTTCCATCATCTTCCTTGTTAAACCAACCCATCTTTTCAAAACCAAGTTATTTTCGTAAAGTCTACCCCTTGACTGTAATTCCCGAGCATTGTCGATCACAGTGGACTCGGCTATTCAAATAGATTCTACACTCTGCAGAGGTTATGCACTTTACCCACAAGATACAAGTCAAACACCACAAAGGCGAGTTCAGAACAAAGCCTTTCTAAGCCTCAAACAACACAGGTGGTCCTCTCCCAGACGTGCTCTACACCATCCCTTCCCTTAGCCAAGGCGAAGTATGGGACCAACACACCGTTAGATGGGTACCTGGCCACGACCACGATACGCTCCCCGCATAATCACACAAAAGGTGTAATCGACACCCTGAGGCTCCACAAGTGAGTCCTTAGCGACTTAGTCAACTAGGGCCGTCCCATTCCGACCATGTGGTTGCAAGTATGACCCAGTTCAAAGGCTTGCAAGGTTAAGTCCTTAGAGTGACCAGGGCAAGACTACCGAAAAACCAAATCATCACTCCCAATGCCACAATCGCCCACCTGATTACTCTTGCCACATGCCCCAGTCGAAATCTGTTTATCAAACCCCAGTTGATTACCATGCACCACGTGCTGTCAACATCACATGATACTTTTCCAAAACAGGTTCAATATATCATTAAGTCCATATTAGCGTTTGATTGTCCAAAATCATGTCATGAGCACGTAGCAGGTCTAAGCAGCATACTACAACGATCTAAACCCATGTTGGCAATTTAGTAATGTCCAACTAGTAAACCACAACTAGGGTGACAAAAGGTCATGGCACATACTTAAGTAATCAAGGTGTCATATATCAAATTGGTATTTATCTAACCCCCATGTTTAAACAAAGTATCTTTCTAATTGAACTAGCATGCAATAGTTTAAATCAAAATAGATTTCGAAATGGGATCAATATGGTCAAAGCACAACTTGCCTTCAAAAAGTACTTGCTCTTGGTCTTGAGTTGGATCCTGAGTCAACACTTCTCCCTCGAATCCTTCCGGCACTTCAACGTCTACTCGTAAAGCGTGCAAATAGCAAATACACAAATAAACGCTAGGAACAAAGATCCCAAAACTCCAAATAAAATCCATAAACAGAGAGAACATAATTTTCTGGATTTTTAGAAACTGGAATCGTCAAATTTGGAGTTAAAGCATAAAAGTTATGATTATTTAAAGTTTAAATAATCAATTAAATAATTTTACAGAGAAAAACTTTAGTCCAAAAATTAAATAAAATTCATATTTAGGTAGATCTCAATTTTATACAAATTTAGAAATTTGAATCGCTCAAATCGGAGTTGAAACACAAAAGTTATAAGCGTTTGAAGTTTGAATCTAAATTTGAATCAATATTTCGAATTAATAAATCATTTTCTTTTTCGGAAATTAATTATTGCGTCAGCATGGACACGTGGCAGCCTCTGATTGGCCTGCTGACGTCAGCCGGTCCATGGACTTGGTCCACGCCGGCTTGGGTCTACTGTGGACTCGGTCCACGACTCTCGTGTCGCCGACATGTGGGCCCTCTCGGGTGACGCGTCATCGGCCGACGTCACGGGCTCACCACGGTCTTCGGCAGTGGGACCCATTGTGACGCCGGCGCTGGCGGTCAGCCACGACATGCGGCCCCTCGACACGCTGGGCCCCGGCGTCGGGTCACTACGCCACACGCGCTGCGGGCGCTGACCGCGGCGGTCCATCTTCCGACACGTGGCGCAATCTCGGCCGTTGGTTTGAAAATCAGCGGCGCGGATTAGATCCAGGGTTAACACGTTGAAACTACTCGTTGCTCGTGGGCGCTCGATCTAGATCGGACGGTCCAGATCTAATCCTATATTCGCCTTTGCTACAAAGACGCGTGGCAATTGTGAACCGCTGGATCTTGATCCAACGATCCGAATCTAATCGGGTTTGGGAACACGTGAGCTCACCTCAACCGTCCGATCTGGATCCGACGGTCCTCCGAGCTCAGCGACGGCGATGGCTTCACGGCGGCGCTGGCTTGACCGAGACGGGACGACGACGAGCCCGACGGCGTTTGGGGCGTGCTCGGCGAGGTGAAGCCTCCTTCATGCGTCTCGTCGCGGACTCCGGATCTGGGCTCCTTCTGCGGAAGACGACGGACGACGGCGGAAACCGGCGCAAACCGCAGCGGAGGGAAGAGACAACTCCGGCGAGCGATTGCGGCTCAACGGTGGCGGCTCCGGCGAAATGGCTCGGGGGAACGGGTGCGCAAGGATGAGGGCAACCTCGGGGGGCGTCTCACGCTTTAAATAGCCTCGGCGTCCGTGCCCTAGACGGAAACCTAGTTCGCTACGGCCGGCGGCGCGCGGCGAAGTCCGGCTTCGGACTCGGCGAAGACGTCGAACTCGTGGCCGTCCTCGTGGCGCGATCACCGGCCACGATCGCACGGGCGCGATAGGATCCGGCCCGGTTACGGCTCGAACCGGTACTGGCGGATCTCAGCCGTTGGATCTTGATCCAACTGGTTGGGATTGATTAGGTTTAGGAGTGGGTTCGGCCGAGTCAACTGCTCGGTCGGGTTAGTCCGACTCGGGTTCCGACTCGGTCGGATGAACAGTACTAGACCCGAGTTGATTTTCCAGCGATTTAATATTTAAAATAATTCCCAGTAATTCATTTAATTCATTAAAAATAGCAAAAGACTCGGAAAAATTCCAGAAAAATTCTGGAAAATATTTTGGAACATTTTGGACTCAAATAAAATATTTCCAACAAAATTTTATTTGCAAAATTAAATTCTTTAATTATTTCAAAATGGAATAAATTCAAATAAATTCCAAATAAATCCAAATAAATTCCAGAAAATTCCAAAAATTCACCAAAGTGCCAAATCACACATGAATTTAAGAAAAGCAAAATTTTGGGGTGTTACAAACCTCCCCCCCTTAATAGAATCTCGTCCCCGAGATTCAGGGCTCACTAAAGAATAGGTTTGGAAACTCTTTCTTCAAATCCTCTTCGCGCTCCCAAGTCGCTTCGCTTTCCTCATGGTTGCTCCAATCGAACTCTACTAAACGGGTTGACTTGTTTCTAGTTTCTCGGTCCATTGTGTCTAGAATCCTCACAGATGTTCCTTATAAGTCAAATCCTCTTGCAACTCAATTGACTCTAGCGGTGTCTGCTCCTCAGAACTCGGAGACACTTCTTTAATCGGGACACATGGAATACATCATGTACTCCGCCAACGATCGTGGCAACTCCGGTGATAAGCAACTTCGCCTCTGCGGCTCAAAATCTTAAATGGTCCAACATAACGGGTGCGAGTTTCCCTTTGGCATGGAACCTCTTAACTCCCACGAGAGGCGTAACTCGAGGTAAACAAAATCTTACGGTTCAAAACTCAAGTCTCGGCGACGATTGTCAAGATAACTCTTTTGTCGAGATTGGGCTATCTTCAACCTTTCCCTAATCATAGCGACCGCTTCTTGACCTCTTGAAGAATATCAGGCCCAAAGACACGGCGCTCGCGGTCTCATTCCAATTCAATGGCGTCCGACATGGTCGACCATCTGATGCCTCAAAAGGTGACATCTGTAAACTAGCCTGATAACTATTGTTGTAATCGAACTCAAGATACGGCAAACTCTTATCCCAAGAGGTAGCATAAGCCAATGCACAAGCTCTTAGCATATCTTCCGAATCTGGTTGACTCTTTGGTCTGTCCATCCGTCTCATGATGATAAGCCGTCTTGAAGTTCAAACGGGTCCCCATGGCTTCATGCAACTTATTCCAAAACCTTGAGGTAAATTGGGTACCTCCGTCCGATACAATCCTCTTGGGCACTCGTGCAAACAGACAATCCTCGATCATGTACAATTACGCTAATTTATCTCCCGAGTAAGTGGTCTTCACGGGATAAAATGGGCTACTTTAGTCAAGCGATCCACTATAACCCATATGGAGTCATAACCCCCTTGAGTCTTCGGCAAACCGGTAATGAAATCCATTCCGATTTCCTCCCACTTCCACTCGTATTTTCAATTTGTAGCAATCCTGTGGTCTCGATGCATTGCCTTGACTCTCTGGCATACGCCGCACAATGCAACATGCTCGGCAACTTCACGTTTCATACTCGGCCACTGAATCTCTCCTTCAGATCCTGATACATCTGGGCGCTTCCTGGGTGATTTGTGTACTTGGTGTCTTGGGTTTCTTCAAAAATCTGTTGCTTTAACTCATTTTTGTTAGGCACACAAATGCTATCCTTAATCCACAACGTGCCTTGCTCATCCAACTTGAAGTCCTCTCGCCTTGCCTTCCTCCTTGATGGACTTAATCCTGCGGATCTTGTCATCATCCTTTTGTCCTTCTCGAATCTGATCCTCCAGGGTCGGTTTTACTTCTAATGCGCCAAGAATCCGCTAGGTACAACCTCAATCTTCATTTTCGAAACTCCTCACATAACTCATCCTCGACTTATGGCTAGCAACATACTCGCGGTATGGCTCTTCCGACTTCGAGCATCGGCAACTACGTTGGCCTTCCCGGATGGTAATGGATTCCAACATTGTAGTCCTTGATTAACTCTAGCCATCTCCTTTGCCTCATATTCAGATCCGATCGTGAATATGTACTTAAGGCTCTTATGATCCGTATACACTTCACATCTGCTTTCCAATCGAGATAGTGGCGCCATATCTTCAAGGCATGTACTACGGCAATAACTCCAGTGTCATGTGTCGGATAATTTTCCTCATGCGGCCTCAATCGCCTTGATGCATAAGCGGCGACCTTTCCATTCTGCATCGACACACATCCAAGTCCTTGGCGCGATGCGTCACAATAAATATCAAAGCTTTGAGCAACGTCCGGTAGAACTAACATCGTGCCGATGTCAATCGCTTCTTGACTCTGAAATCCTTTCTCACATTCTCAAGCGTCCATACAAACTTCTTTTCCTTCTTCAAGAATTGCGTAAGAGGCTTCGCAATTGTCGAAAAGCCTTCAATGAAACGGCGGTAGTATCCTCGCCATTCCAAGGAAACTCGAATCAGGTCACCGCCTTCGCGGCTCCCAATGTAACAGCTTCTACTTTGCTTGGATCTACTGGCGACTCCTTCTGCAGTCATTACATGTCCAAGAAACTCCACTTTGTCCTTCCAAAAGTCACACTTGCTGAACTTGGCGAAAAGTTCTTTGTTCCTCGACTTTTCCAAAACTCGCCTTAAGTGTTCGGCATGTTCATCCTCTGTCTTGGAGTAGATTAGGATATCGTCTATGAACACGACGACAAACTTGTCCAAATATTCCATGAACACCTTATTCATCATATTCATGAAATAAGTTGGCGCATTAAATCGACCCAAAGGACATAATCAGAACTCGTAATGTCCATATCTTGACGAGAATGCGATCTTGAATATCTTCCGATCGGATCTTCAATCGATGGTATCCCGATCTCGAGATCAATCTTGGAGAAAACTCGGCTCCTCTTAACTGATCAAACAAATCATCAATCTGGGTAGCGGATACTTATTCTTCACGGTGACTTCATTGAGTGCACGGTAGTCGATGCACATCCTGAAACTCCCGTCCTTCTTCTTGACAAACAAAACCGGTGCTCCCACGGCGACTAACTTGGTCTGATAAATCCTTTCTCCATTAACTCCTCTAGTTGTTTCTTCATTTCTACCAACTCCTCGGTAGACATCCGATAGGGTCTCTTTGCTATCGGTCTTTGTACTGTACAAGCTCTATCACAAACTCTATGTCCCTCGTCTGGCGGCATACCTGTAGATCTTCTGGAAAAACATCGGGTACTCATTCACTATTGGGACATCCTCTATGCCGATTGCCTTGGTACTGTTAACCATCAACTGTCCATCTCTAACTGCGGTGGCTTGAAATTCCACTTTCTTCCCACACGGGCTCTCAATCGAGATAGTCCTTCGTCCGCAATCCAATACGGCCTTGTGCTTGGATAACCAATCCATTCCCAATATAACATCTAAGGTCCGGGTCTCCAAAATTATAAGGTTTGCTAGGAACTCTATTCCATCTATTAGTATTCTCACCCGGAACATCCTACTTCCGCTCGGAGTTCGGAACCAGGGTTTGAACTAAAAGCATGCACTTAAGTCTTGCAATTCTCAAGTCATTTCTAGCAGCAAAGCCTTGCGAAACAAACGAATCTGAAGCTCCAGAGTCAAACAAAATCACAGTGTATCGAGTTAACAAGTAACTTACCCGACGACGTCCGTCAGTAGCATTCTGCAAAGTGCATCTGCGGTGACATGGTTGACTCGGCCTCTCACCACACGATGCAGGGTGTGGCTCCTGGTCTTTGGCGTCCTAGCTGGGTGGTTCCTAGATTGAAGCGGCGGGGTCGCTCCTGCTGTCTTCTTCGGACAATCTGTTGGCAAAGTGTCTGGCTCGTTGCGATTGTAAGCGTCTCACTGTTCCTTCTTGTTGCACAGGGTAGCGTTTCTAGCGGGGGCTGGGGTTTGGTAGTTACGATTGGCAGGTCTTGGTGCCGATGGTGTCCTCGTTGCATTCTGTGGTTGGAATCAAGAATTGATTTGGTGCAACTCTCGGTATTTGCGTTCACGACGTGATCCTTGCTTTGTTGCATCCTGCGCTTCCTGTTCTCATCCGGTTCCTTGCGCTTGTCCTCAAGAATAAGTGCCTTATTCACCAACTCTTGGAAATCCGGAAAGGTGTGGGTGATCAACCCTACTTGCAATCCCGAGTTAAGTCCCTTCATAAAAGCGAGGTATGCCTGGATTTATCCGTCGCTACGTCCTCAAAGCGTAGCGTGCTAGCTGTGTGAACTTGTTCAGTAGTCGGCCACCGGCCGATTACCTTGCTTGATGCTCAACTCCTCCTTCTTAAGGTCCATAATTCCTTCAGGCACGTGATCTTTGTCGAATGCAAACGTGAACTCTTCCCAAGTGATATCTTGAGGGTTCTCTGCGTGGCACGAAGTTCTCCCACCATTCGGCATTGTTCCTTCCAACTGATGAGAAGCGTAAAGTACCTTCTCATTCCCTATGCATTGAGCTATATGTAGCTTCCTCTCGATTGATCTTAACCAATCATCGGCCTCCAATGGATTGGCATTTCCAGAGAAAGTGGGTGGGTGAGTCCTCATGAACTCTGACAGCCTTGTATTCTGGCGTGGTCCCTGATTAACTTGATTAGCAGTGGCCTGAGCAGTGACGTGCTGCATTTGTTGCATCATAGCATGCATCAACTGGGTCTGAGCAGCAAGAAATGCTCCAAAATTCTGCACATCCAGTGGCGGTGCTGGTGCTCCATCATTGGGGTTTTCCGCTGTGCGAGATCCACTCCCATTGCTTCCAAAGTTTCCACGGGTGTTCACCATCTGTCGATTTGCTCTAGGTTTAGAGATGAGAGGGAAACAAGAATAGACAAGTAATATGGAACTTATGCGGGGCAAAAGGGGTAACTTTAAGGTCCAACTTTATTATTAATAACTTGGTATGGCTGCTTACAATGCCTAAGGGCCTTGCAACACATCTTGCACACTCAAGAAACAAAGCAAATCCAAATCGAACTAACTCGAGTCTAACGCCTAAAGGGTGACTCTTTATTCTATGACTCGGCGAAGGAGTCTCACTATAGAACCTAAGCTCACTCATCGAGAAAACCTCCACGGCACTGAGTGCGGGTCTTTGCGGCATAGGCGAAACGATCGCCATGTCCAGCGACTATGTCATCTGTGGTAGTCGAAGAAGCGATGTCCTCATCGAGATCCGACTCCTCTGGATCTCGGCTCGTGTAGCTCGATCTTGGCTCTGGAGTGCAGTCCGTACAAAGTCATCTCCAACTCGTCAATCCTTCGTAGAAGGTGTGCCACATACTCTTGAGCTTCCCGCCATCTGTTCTTCTCTGTCGTGATCTCCTTGCGGGCCTTCGTAGCTCCTTGCTTGTATTATCTAGTACATCTTCCTGGGCGACGACGAATCGTGCCAAGCGTATGTAACCGTGGCATTCTCATCCTGAATCGCCTTCGGTCAAGAAGGTTATCGCTGCTTGCGGATGATAACGAACACCGTGCTTTCCAACTCTCTGGCGTGGATATCGTAATGTGCCGCATTGCTCGTCGTGAAACTTCTTGGATACCCATCTGCATTGTAGATCTTCTAGCGGTCAGGTGTATCGAGCGATTGCACTGGCCCCTCTTCCTGACAGTACCTCAATCCTCACGTCACAAGCCTTGATCAATCCTCGCTTGTCTCGATCACTTCCACTTGGTTTTGGGGCTTCTCAAAATCTCCGAGAGTTTGTAGCATGTGCCAAAGTTCCGCGTGACCAACTCCTAGATCAACGTAGTTGAACTCTTCCTCCATCTGTCACAAGAGTGCTTTACGTAAGAACTCGAATTTTTAAATTGTGACAAGGTAAGGGAAAATTCCAGCAAGAGACAAGAAAAGAGAGAAGGGATAAGTCGAGAGGTCATTTCTTATCTTGACAACTTTTTAGCTTTAGAAAATAGGTTTTATCCTCACTACGACCATTCTAGCTAGGGTTGAGCCTACGGTCAAGTATGGCTCGATACCACCTCTGTCGGGACCCGAATTTGCAAATCCGACCCTCTGTGTATTCAGCACTAGTCCAGAACGCGCTAGTGAACACAGTCTTAACATCGGTATATATCACAATCATAACATACGATACTATCAAAGTACTTTATTTAAATAATCAAATGGTTACTCGACCTTATGGCAAAGTTACAAATATATGCCTTGCAAGGCGAAACTTATTAAAAGAGAAATAGCAAGAATGGAAAATCAAATAAACTGTGGCGCCAGCCAGGAGACCACAGGCACCTGACTGGGCTCGCATCCCTAAGTAGACGGGTCTTCTTGGAGTTCCTCCTCCAAAGCTGGCGTAATCTCCTCTTCAACTGATATTGTGTTGAGGCAAGGGTGAGTACTTGGTACTCAGCAAGTCATGCAGAATGCAAGCTAATATACTATATGCATGGCTTAGTACAAAGGAATAGCTCAGTATATTTGCATGTGACTTTTGACAAGTAATATAAGTAGATTCGAAAGCGGTAGAAATAAGTAAAGCATAAATAACTTTTCAAGAAGTTTAATAAACATTTTTCCCATCCTAAACCATATTTCCATCATCTTCCTTGTTAAACCAACCCATCTTTTCAAAACCAAGTTATTTTCGTAAAGTCTACCCCTTGATCTGTAATTCCGAGCATTGTCGATCACAGTGGACTCGGCTATTCAAATAGATTCTACACTCTGCAGAGGTTATGCACTTTACCCACAAGATACAGTCAAACACCACAAAGGCGAAGTTCCTCAGAATAAAGCCTTTGGAAGCCTCAAACAACACAGGTGGTCCTCTCCAGACGTGCTCTACACCATCCCTTCCCTTAGCCAAGGCGAAGTATGGGACCAACACACCGTTAGATGGGTACCTGGCCACGACCACGATACGCTCCCCGCACAATCACACAAAAGGTGTAATCGACACCCTGAGGCTCCACAAGTGAGTCCTTAGCGACTTAGTCAACTAGGGCCGTCCCATTCCGACCATGTGGTTGCAAGTATGACCCAGTTCAAAGGCTTGCAAGGTTAAGTCCTTAGAGTGACCAGGGCAAGACTACCGAAAAACCAAATCATCACTCCCAATGCCACAATGGCCCACCTGATTACTCTTGCCACATGCCCTAGTCGAATCTGCTTATCAAACCCGCTTGATTACCATGCACCACGTCGTCAACATCACATGATACTTTTCCAAAACAGGTTCAATATATCATTAAGTCCATATTAGCGTTTGATTGTCCAAAATCATGTCATGAGCACGTGGCAGTCTAAGCGAGATACTACAACGATCTAAACCCATGTTGGCAATTTAGTAATGTCCAACTAGTAAACCACAACTAGGGTGACAAAAGGTCATGGCACATACTTAAGTAATCAAGGTGTCATATATCAAATTGGTATTTATCTAACCCCAGTGTTTAAACAAAGTATCTTTCTAATTGAACTAGCATGCAATAGTTTAAATCAAAATAGATTTCAAATGGGATCAATATGGTCAAAGCACAACTTGCCTTCAAAAAGTACTTGCTCTTGGTCTTGAGTTGGATCCTGAGTCAACACTTCTCCTCGAATCCTTCCAGGCACTTCAACGTCTACTCGTAAAAGCGTGCAAATAGCAAATACACAAATAAACACTAGGCAAAAGATCCCAAAACTCCAAATAAAATCCATAAACAGAGAGAACATAATTTTCTGGATTTTTAGAAACTGGAATCGTCAAATTTGGAGTTAAAGCATAAAAGTTATGATTATTTAAAGTTTAAATAATCAATTAAATAATTTTACAGAGAAAAACTTTAGTCCAAAAATTAAATAAAATTCATATTTAGGTAGATCTCAATTTTATACAAATTTAGAAATTTGAATCGCTCAAATCGGAGTTGAAACGCAAAAGTTATAAGCGTTTGAAGTTTGAATCTAAATTTGAATCAATATTTCGAATTAATAAATCATTTTCTTTTCGGAAATTAATTATTGCGTCGGCATGGACACGTGGCAGCCTCTGATTGGCCTGCTGGCGTCGGCCGGTCCATGGACTTGGTCCACGCCGGCTTGGGTCTCACCGTGGACTCGGTCCACGACTCTCGTGTCGCCGACATGTGGGCCCTCTCGTGACGCCATCGCCGACGTCGGTGGCTCGGCCGCAGTCTTGGCAGGTGGGACCCATTGTGACGTCATGGGTGACGTCGGCGCCGGCGAGGTCGAGCCATTGACATGCGGCCCCTCTGACACGCGGGCCCCGCGCGTCAGCGTCACACGCACGCGCGCGTGGACGGCGTTGACCGCGGCGGTCCATCTTCCCGACACGTGGCGCAATCTCAGCCGTTGGTTTGAAAATCAACGGCGCGGATTAGATCCAGGGTTAACACGTTGAAACTACTCGTTGCTCGTGGCCGCTCGATCTAGATCGGACGGTCGAGATCTAATCCTATATTCGCCTTTGCTACAACACGTGGCAATTGTGAACCGTTGGATCTTGATCCAACGATCCAGATCTAATCGGGTTTGGGAACACGTGAGCTCACCTCAACCGTCCGATCTGGATCCGACGGTCCTCCGAGCTCGCGGACGGCGATGGCTTCACGGCGGCGCTGGCTTGACCGGAGACGGGGACGACGACGAGCCCGACGGCGTTTGGGGCGTGCTCCGGCGAGGTGAAACCTCCCTTCGTGCGTCTCGTCGCGGACTCGGATCTGGGCTCCTTCTGCGGAAGACGACGGACGACGGCGAAACCGCGCAAACCGCAGCGAGGGAAGAGACAACTCCGGCGAGCGATTGCGGCTCAACGGTGGCGGCTCGGCGAGATGGCTCGAGGAACGGTGCGCAAGGATGAGGGCAACCTCGGGGGCGTCTCACGCTTTAAATAGCCTCGGCGTCCGTGCCACTAGACGGAAACCTAGTTCGCTACTGGCGCGGCGCTGGCGGCGAAGTCCGGCTCGGACTCGGCGAAGACGACGAATCGTGGCCGTCCGCATGCGCGATCAACGGCCACGATCGCACGGGCGCGATCGGATCCGGCCCGATTCTGGCTCGAACCGTGCGGCGGATCTCACCGTTGGATCTTGATCCAACGGTTGGGATTGATTAGGTTTAGGAGTGGGTTCGGCCGAGTCAAGCGGCTCGGTCGGGTTCGGGTCGGACTTCGGGTTCGACTTCGGTCAGGATGAACAAGATTTGACCCGAGTTGGATTTCCAGCGATTTAATATTTAAAATAATTCCCGAGAATTCATTTAATTCATTAAAAATAGCAAAAGACTCGTAAAAATTCGTAAAAATTCCGAAAATATTTTGGAACATTTTGGACTCAAATAAAATATTTCCAACAAAATTTTATTTGCAAAATTAAATTCTTTAATTATTTCAAAATGGAATAAATTCAAATAAATTCCAAATAAATCCAAATAAATTCCAGAAAATTCCAAAAATTCACCAAAGTGCCAAATCACACATGAATTTAAGAAAAGCAAAATTTTGGGGTGTTACAACACCCAGCGCCAAGCACGTTCAATTCAAGCCAAGGGAGCTTACCCTCCAACTCTCGCTGTGTCTTCTCCAAGCCAGCTCGAGTTTCGAGGTTAGAGCTTTTTGAAGCCTCCAATCGTGCCCTCAACTCAGCGATGGTCGAGTCGCGTTCTGAAACACGAGCTCGCCGTCATTTTTTCCAGCTACTTAAGAAAGAGTCCATAAAAAACCCAGGGAGGAATCTTACCTTCGAGCGTATGCTCAAGCTCCGCTTTTGCCTCTCGGAGCGTCATGCACTGGGTCTCCAGCCCGTGGACCTCTTTCCATCTGTCGTCGCTGATCTCGTTGACCTTGTCCTGATACTTCTGGTGCTCCTTGAGCTTGGGGAGCACCTTCCAAAAAAACCGCGACCTCTGCTCCGAGCGCTCTCCCATGTCCTAGGCGACAGGGCCGAGTCTCGGGTGGGGGCCAAGATTCCCTAATGATAACAGACTAAAGAAAGACAGAAAACTCACCCTGACGAAGCGTGCTACACGACGGTGAGCAAGTAAAGCTCCGTCCGAGCCGCTATCTCCGCTTCTTCGTCCTCCTCCATCCCTTTCGGTGGAACCCCCTCGCACTACACGGTCCGATTCGGGGCTTTCGGCAGAGGACCGAGCGGCGGTGGCTCTCGATGCACCTCCTCCACTTCGGGAGGCGGCCGGGTCAAGCTCATCGATCGCCGGCCACTCGGCGGCTCGGCCGGTCGGGCCAAGAAGACGAGGTGGCGACGCCCCAGCTACCGAAGGAGACGATGACCTAGCCGACGAGGGGGGGTCCCCCTTGGAGAAGCCGGCTCCGGGGGCTCCTTTTCAGGAGACCCCTCCACTGGGACGTCCATAGTAGGAGTCCTGAATCGACAAAAGGAAACGTCTCGGCCACAGTAATAACAAAAGACAAGGATTGCCCGAAAGAATACCTCCTGGATTTTTTAAACTTCATCTCATGCTTCATCCGAGTCCCAAGACTGCCGAGAGGAGCCTCGACCCGGCACCTAGCTTGGGGCTGCCCCTAAGACAGAGGGTCGTGGCTCTGCGCCTTGTGACCCGGGGACACTGGAGGTCGAAGGCGGCGGCCGAGGATCAGCAGCCTCCTCCGCCGATTGCCGGCGCAGCTCATCGGCCGAAGTGTCAGCCGCTCGCTTGGCCTGAACATTCCTCAACCGAGAGAGGCCGACGACCGGAGCGTCAGAAAAGAAGGACTCACGTTCCTGAAAGATGAACGATCGCACGTTGTCAGAATCACACATCAGGCAAAAATCATGGGACAGCTTCTCGAGAGAGTGGAACACTCACAGGAGGGGGAGGGTTCGCCGCCGAAAATTTGTGAGGGCAGCCCCTGTTGGTAATTTCAGTGCCAGGTACGAAGAAGTCAACCACCCGAGCCGCCAATGCATCTCTCGATAGGGACGTGCTTGTCTCCCGGGTGGGATCCTGAGTCCCGCCGTACTGGAACCCCAAGTGGATTCTCTCCTTTAAGGGTTGCACCCGGCGCTTCACAAAGCTGATCGCAATCCCGGGGCTTGATAGCCCCCGAATCTTCAGATCATTAATCCACGCTAGAAGCTCGGCGACTTGGTTCAACCCGCCGCCATCTGGGGCATCACTCCAGCATCGAGAAGCTTTAGGGGCGCGGCCAGTGAAAGGGGCGAGAAAAGGATCAACATTTGCACAATAGAACCACTCCCGCCTCCAACCTTTAAGGGAAGTCTTGAGGGGGATGGCGAAGTAATGTTTCTTCAAGCCCTCTCGCAGCTGAAGTCCGGCGCCCCCAATGACGCTGGGAGCAGCCCGGTTCGGATGAGGCTTGAGCAAGAAGAGGGAGCGGAACAAGTCAAAATGAGGACGTATCCCAAGATACGCCTCGCAAAGTTGAACGAAGAGAGCAATGTGAAGAATAGAGTTGGGATTCAAATTGATCAACTCGATCTCGTAAAAGTGAAGGAGCCCTCGGAAAAAGGCGCTCCCAGGAACGCTAAATCCCCGCCAAAAGAAGGACTCGAAGACCATGATCTCATTATCCAGGGGAAGCGGGTAAGGATCACCTGCGGCGGGACGGGCGGAGATCAACTCCAGTGGAGGGATAACGCCGGCTGCGACCAGCTCCTCCAGGCGGGACTCCGTAGTAATGGAGGTCTCCCACCCCGTGCTTGCCGGACTAGCGCCATCCTCCGACGACGACGACGAAGAAGAAGACATCTCAGCGAAGGAGACCCTGTGGGAGGAACCGCCGAGGGTCTTGGGCGCGAAACTAGAAACCCTAGGTCGCCCAGATCGCCAAAGGAGATTTGAAGATTTCTCAGCCGTGGTGGGGGAGGGGCAAAGATGTCTTTACCCCGGCAAGGTTTTCCTCATTTATCAGAAATGAGCCTCAATTTTAAGCCTTCACTACGGAAAAGCAAGGGCTTTCGTGCTCGATTCGGGCCGGATCTAGGCACGCCCATGTTGGGCCGATAGCCGAGTCGCGCCAAAACGCGACCAGTGTCAAGTCCTGGTTCGAGGTTTAGGATAAAGTGCGCCCACGATGGGCACGAGCCGCCACGCCACGGAAGCTTGGGGCGGCACTTTCCGAACATCCTCCACGGTATGCCCCATAATTTGGGGTCAATTGCTGGTCACCGCTCCTTAGCATGATTGGGTACCGTGGGAGGATTTTTACTAACTCGGTCTTGAGAATGTGCTCCATGAGAGTGCAGCGGTCTGCGCCGTCAGCGAGCCGCAGCATTACTCTGATGACCAAGGTATGCCCCATGAGGGTCGGTGAAGCGACAAGCCGGTCGTCGCAAGACCGTAATCGGGCGCGGGTACCACTCGACCCACGAGCCAAAAGACTATGGTACGCCCCATGAGGGTCGGTGAGCGACAAGCGGTCGCCGCGCCACAAGATCAGAACGGGCGCGGTACCACTCGACCCACGAGCCAAAAGACTATGGTACGCCCCATGAAGGTCGGTGAGCGACAAGCGATTGCAGCGCCAAGACCGTAAACGGGCGCGGTACCACTCGACCCACGAGCCAAAGACTATGGTACGCCCCATGAGGGTCGGTGGCGACAAGCCGGTTGCCGCAAGACCGTAAACGGGCGCGGTACCACTCGACCACTAGCCAAACGACTCATTCAAGGTACGCCCCATGAGGGTCGGCCGAGCTTTGCAAGCCGATCGCCAAGACCGCAAATGTGAACGCAGGTACCACTCGGCCCCGAGCCAACCAACCACGGTAGCCTTACTTAACAAGTTCTTTACGATCTTTTTTCCCACAAGATCTTTATGACAGGATGAGAGAAGGAAATCCAATCCTAAAGCACTTGGGGGTCTTTGTGGGATGCCCGAGATGGGGTCCTGCAAGTGGGGCCTACGCCGATCGGGCCAAGGCGGAGTAGTAGGCCCGGAGCCTGAAAACGCCATGATGAGCCCGGGGGATGGCCCGACTTATTCCCCAAGGCAGCTCGCAGATCCTTCGACGAAGCTTCGTGCCATGCCCAAGCAACCCGTCAAAAGCAAAGCGTGCGGCCTGACATCGCCAGAGCCTGCAGGCGCCGAACTGGCGGGTGGCGGTAGCGGTCTGAGGAAGGCACGACCGCATCCCCTGGACGTAGTGGGTCCAGTCGATAAGAGACAAAGTATGTACTCATGAAGCCACCATGTTTAGGGCCAGGTGGCGCTCATTTTGTGGCAGATCCTTCCCCTAGTATATAAAGGGGGAGGAGAGGAAAAGAAAAGGAGGACGCTCATATATCCAAGAACACAGGACTAGGGTATTATCTCCTCCGTGAGAGCCCGAATCTGTCTAAAAAGAGATCGCCCTCGCATCCTGTGTTACCATCTAGCTCTGATCCCGCACGAATCCCCTAGAATCACAAATCTCATTGCCGGCGAAATAGATCGTCGACACATAGGATCTAAAGGCGCGCAAGAATGCAAGGGCCTTTCTACCGATTGCTTGTTGATCTTTATATTTAGTGCGTCACACTTTATAAGATTTTGGTTGAATCAACTTACCTAAAGTTAGTATTAGTTCTCCGTGGACTATTGGTTTAACTCATGAACACCCCCTATATTTTCGTTCTGGGCCCACTACTGGTAGCACCTATTCTGTTACACGCGATGCACAACTAGTTCACTAAGCTTGTCAGAAAGAAAAATTAATGATTTTTAAAAAGAAGAATCAAGCTGAATAATACTGGTATCTCATCAGGGTTAAAAATTTCGTTTTAGGGCAAATCTCGTCAACGTCCGAAATCCGATTTTTCGTCGAGATCTCGTTATTTCAGACGAAATCTGAACGAAATTCAAAAAGCAAAATTTGAATACGGTTTTTTTAAACTGAAATTACCAAGATTTCGGTTAAAAAACCGAAATTTCAATCCATTTAGCCGAGATTTTGGTCCATTTAACCGATATTTCGGCCAAATTAAAATGATCTAAAAAGTGTGCAAAATTCGTTAATTTTTTTTGAAATTTTGGTCAGGCATGGAAAACGACTTGAAGAATCCAATCCGGTCAAATCCGGTCATTTTTTGTCAAAAAACCGAGATTTCAATCTATTTAGCCAAAATTTCGCCGAAAAAATAGGGTACTTTAGCATTTTTAAATTTTTTTAGGGTTTTTAAAATTTCGCCGGGATTATGGAACTCGCAGGGGGGTCCAAAATCCGAAATTTCGGCGAAATTTCGCGGGATTTCGGCGGGAATTTGAACCCTGTATCTCATAGCTTCTTAATGATAACTACCATCATATGATTACTTACTGAGAGGTGCTTCTATGCTCTTCCTTTTTAAAGTTGCACAACTATTAAAGCATGAATGAATGGTAGATGAGAATTACTTACCCCTTCGTTTACTTTAAGATTTGTACAATTTGTATTAGAAGGAAAAGCATAGAAGCACCTCTCTTACTATATAAGATCTATCCAGTGGCGTGGCTAGTCCTATCCTCCTAGGATCGCAGACGCAAATGCTGATCAAAATTTAGCAGTGCTTACAAGCTGTATAACATGATTACTGTATTATCAGAGCCAGAGCCTAACCACACGCATTTGTTAACTTGGTTTAGACAGATGATATATTAAAATTAGGCCGCCCTCTGTCACAGATCCAACCCCATCCAGAGATGGTTGATTTGTCCACAGTGGTTCATCCACACACCCCTGCCTTTGCTTTCGTCCAGGGACTAATGGAAAACAAAACTCCCAAAAACTTCAGATGCCTCCAAATCAAAATCAGTGAGCTATCAAATCAGATCAGAGTACAACACAACAAAACTGCCCACAAAAAATGTTTCAACGGCAGTCAGACAGCTCTGCAGCTATTTGAATTATACAAACCGGAGGATTTCGAATCTTTTGCCACGTAAACCGCCAAATCAGAGGACTGGAGCCACGAGGCTTCAGTACACTAATCTAATTTCCCCTTCATCCCATGCATTTCTCTGAGCTACTACTAAGCTAGTACTCCCTCTCGATCTTTATTTGACGTTTTTTTTTACTTTTTACGGTCTTCAAGATATGATTGTTATCACCATTTTTTTATAACTTTATATTAAGATGTGCTAAGAAAACATAATATTATAAAAACATTTTTAACGATAAATCTAATAATATATTTATATATAATCTAAATAATTTTAAACCAATTAGTGGTCAAACTTAGGTTACGGATTCTAGGGCATCAAGTAAAATGGAAGAAGGTAGTAGTAAGTGTAGGATCGATGTATACTAATATAGCAATCAGAGGGGGGGGTGAATGATTGTGCGGAAGCTAAATCAAAATTTTATTAATTCTGAAAATTAGTGAAATATTAATCAAAAGGTATGAAACAGTCTAGAATAATTAGTCTAAGATTATGAATAGAAAAATAGATTTAACTTATAAATTAAATGATCTTTAACAAATATTGCATGCTAGATTATAACACACTTTCTAACCATATAAGCACGCATGGAGCAGAAACTTACTAAGCACAGAACAATGCAACTAGAAAAGGTGGCATGCATTCAATCACAAGGTTAGTATATAATATTAGCATGTATGGACAGGAACAGAGTACTATATTTTAGCACCAATGATGAGTACGTCACTTTGTTTCTCTCTTTGCACGTTGCACTGCCGAGACAAGGAATCAGCTCCTGCCTGCTGTCGCCGAACTCCAATTCCACGCGCACAGCTTAAGCTTCAGGACGCCGAGTCCCGCAGCGGCAACTTGTTTTTCTTCCCGTACACGCCGAAGCCTTGCTTTTATTTTTGGTGTTGCTCTACCTGCGCCTCAGTGCTGCGAAGAGCCCATACGCTCTGTTTTTATACGCCTCTACGCTCATCCGAAACACACTCGTACACGGTACACGCAAGTGACCGGAGGCCGGACGCCTCGTCCGAGTCCACAAGCGACTCACTGGCCGATCGATTTCCATACAGGAAACTTTGCTAAAATTTCAACTCTAATTAAAAACCTACATGCATATTTATCTGACCCAAAAACACATGGCCCAAAATATGCATACAACTCAAAATTTCTCGCATGCACGCGTACGGCCCACCTGCCGCTACCGCGAGACTCACTCTCCCTCACGTGCACTGTTCTCTAGTCTAAACGCCCCGCATGACATTCTCGATCATCTGAACCTCGATTCACTCCAGAACCTAGTTCTGATCCCTGTCATCGACCACGTTCGACCTCAAGCAACACCTGCACATGAACAAACACAAAACCATGTACGAGCACAAGTCCACGACTTGACTCAAGATCAATCCGTGCAACCACTCACACGAGCGCATTTCATCAAGCAAAAACCATTACCATGCTATCACAAACATATCAAATAATTGACTGAACCAGCACATTTTGGAAATTCAATTCTAAACCAATTTTTCATCACATGATTTCACAATCTCCCCCTTGATGAAAACATTGGCAACACCACTTTAGAATTGAACATTTGCAATTGACATTCACCTTACTAGAAAATTTTTGAAATCAAAAGGTTTAAAATCAAAGGTCAAAGTGAAAAACACAAAATCTCTCCATTTGACAAATATGCAAAGTGAAAAAACTCCGCCTAGGTGAAGAAAAGAAAAACCTCCCCCTAAGAAGAAAAATGTGTGTGTGAATGTGCAATGAGCCCAAAATTCCAAAATTCTCCAAACTTCTCCCCCAAACTTCTCCCCCTTTGACAATGGATTCATCAAGAATACAAAAGAGAGAACAACATGTTTAATTTTTTTTTCTTTAACAATGAATTCACAAAAGAGAAACCAAGGAGTGCCAAGATAGGAAAAGATGAGCTCATTCGATCATATAACCTTATATATCATATAATACGCAAAATACATGAACTTGATGTGATTTTAACAAGTTAGGGAATGACATGCATCTCAACCCTAGTTCAGTCTACTATAGCCAAGTACTAAGTAAAACCTTAGCAGAAAAGCAAGACTCAAAGTCAAGCAACTAACAACTCAGTATGCGAGCAAGTAGTTTCAACTCCAATCTAGTAGGCCAATTTAATCTTTTAAAAACGATTAATCGCATGTGGCATGCTTGAAGCATACTTCTTTTATTTTATCGAATGGCATGCTTGAAGCATACATCTTGTCTTTTTAGGGAATGGCATGCTTGAAGCATACATCTTATCTTTTAGAGGAAAGCAAGTCCGAAGCGCACAACTTAAGACCTTTGCTTTTAACAACCCTTTTCTTGATTCCCTTTGCTTTTTCTTTTCTTTGATTGTAAACATGCATAGAGATTAAAATGCCTTTTGAAAGAGTAAAGCTGAAAACACACTTGCTCCATAGCCCAAATTTGTCAAGAAGATTCAATATCAAGCCTAGAAGAGTAAGATATCACAGAGTATTTAGCTATAGACAATCTAACCAAGGAATTCCACAATGTCACTTTTAGTTCAAGTAAAGCAATTTAGATTGTCGTATATCAGCTCAATTACATAATATATAAAGAAATATGATAAAATAAGCTCATCAACTAAAGGACTTGGCAAGGAAACTCCCCCTCAAAACAGGCTCATGGGATGCACAACTCCCAATTCTCCTCTTAGAAAAGCAAATCGAGAAGCATCAAGTGGTTTTGTGAAAATATCGCAAGTTGCAACTCGTAATCAACAAAATGCAAAACAACATCTCCCTTTTCCACATGATCTCGAAGAAAATGATAGCGAATATCAATGTGCTTTGTTCGAGAATGTTGCACTGGATTTTTAGCAATATTGATAGCACTAGTGTTATCACAGAAAAGTGGAACACTATCTAAATATAATCCAAAATCCTTTAAAGTTGAAATCATCCAAAGCACTTGTGCACAACATGCAGCAGCAGCAACAAATTCAGATTCAGCAGTTGAGAGAGCAAATGTAAACTTGTTTTCTAGATGACCAAGCAACTAAAGATGTACCAATAAAGTGACATGTTCCAGATGTACTTTTCCTATTAATTCTACAACCCGCAAAATCAGCATCAGAGTAGGCTCTAAGTGATAAACAAGATGATGAAGAGTACCATAAGCCAAACTCTAAAGTGGATTGTAAATAGCGAAGGATTCGTTTTACCGCTTGTCGATGAGAAGCACGTGGGAAGCTTGAAAACGAGCACACAAGCACACCGCAAAGTGTATATCCGCCTTGAAGCGTTGAGATAAAGAAGCGATCCAATCATCCTTCGATACTCCTTTTGATCAACCGTTTCTCCTTCTTCATCCGGATCCAAAACAGTTGTTGTACCAATTGGTGTGGAAATTGGTTTGCATGTATCCATCTCAAAACGTCGAAGAAGATCTTTTGTGTACTTTGTTTGATGAATAAAAATACCTTGCTTTGTTTGCTTGACTTGTAAGCCCAAAAAGTATGTGAGCTCACCCATCATACTCATCTCAAATTCTCTGCTCATAGTATCTGAAAACTTGGCAACAAGAGCATGAGAAGTACCTCCAAAGATGATATCATCCACATAAATCTGAACAAGTAAGAGATCATTGCCATGCTTGAGTGAAAATAAAGTTTTATCCACTTTGCCCATTACAAAATTATTTTTTAGCAAATATGATTTAAGACGCTCATACCAAGCCCGAGGTGCTTGTTTTAAACCATATAAAGCTTTTGATAGTTTGAAAACATGATCTGGTAACTTGGGATTCTCAAAACCAGGTGGTTGCTTAACATAAACCTCCTCATTGATGAAGCCATTAAGAAAAGCACTTTTAACATCCATTTGATACAATCTAAAACCTTTAGAGGTAGCAAAGGCCAACAAAATTCTAATGGCTTCAAGTCTTGCAACAGGTGCAAAAGTTTCATCAAAATCAAGTCCTTCAATTTGAGTAAAACCTTGAGCAACCAACCTAGCTTTATTTCTTACAACAACCCCATCTTCATTTTGTTTATTCTTAAATACCCATTTAGTTCCAATAATATTATGACCTACAGGAGGTGGAACTAAGACCCAAACCTGATTACGCTCAAAATTCTCAAGTTCCTCATGCATGGCATTAATCCAAGACTCATCAGATAAAGCGTGACTTACATCTTGGGGTTCAAACGATGCAACAAAAGCAGTATGAGCATATGAGGCATTAGTATTGTACCTATTTCGAAGTACACGCACGTTTAACTCACCAATCATCCTGTCTGTGAGGATGTCTACGTTGTATGTGCATTGGTGCGTAAACTTCGGAGTTGTCTCATGTACAGCACCATGTGAGGATTCGTAGTTGCTTGAGTTTCTTCCTCGTGGCTGGTCCGACCGGGCTGGGTTGTCAACTTCATAGCCACTGTCAAATTCATCAACATCATCACTTACTACCAAAAAGATACTATCATAACCGCAACTCACCTGTGTCCTCAAGAGTCGGGTCTAATCTTGAGGCTAGCCTCATCAAAAGTGACTTCACAAGTCTCAACAATTTTGTTAGTCTCTAAATTCAGCACACACGGTAACCACGAGTATGAAGAGCATAACCAAGAAAAAGTCCATCTCGAGCATCAAGATTCAAATTTATCAAGATTTCCATGTTTGAGAATAAAGCATTTGCAACCAAAAACACGCATATGAGAGATGCTAGGGGTACGACCAAAACGAAGTTCATAGGAAGTTCTATGTAGCTTTGCTCTCAAAAATACTCTATTTGAAACATAGCAAGCGTAGATATAGCTTCAGCCCAATACTTCCTAGGAGTTGAAAATTCATCAAGCATAGTCCTAGCCATCTCAACCAATGTACGATTTTTCCTCTCAACTACACCATTTTGTTGAGGAACACGAAAGCGTAAGAAAATTGATGCTCAATACCATGTTTGGAACAAAAGGAAGAAAAAAAGTATTCTTGAATTCTCCTCCATTATCACTCCTAATTACTTTAAGTGCTTGAGGCAATTCCTAAACAACCTTAATGCAAGCTCTTGAAAACATTCAAAAACTTCATCTTTGGTAGACAAGAAATATACCCAAGAGTACCTAGAGTAATCATCCACAATAACAAGAACATACCACTTACCTCCCGCAGATTTCACTCTAAGCAGTCCAACAGTTGTCCATATGTAGAAGCTGACCTGGAGCATTAGTCATAACAATGAAATAGGAAAATGTGGAGATGCAGTCATTTTTCCATGTTGACAGGAGGAGCAAACCAAATTACTTGTTTTATCAATCTTTAATTCAGGCAAACCTCTAAGCAAGTTTGATTTACTTATGCGTGAAAGATGATCGAAACCAATATGACCAAGTCTACGATGCCAAAAAGTTAAATCTTTAGAAACTTGGGAGACAAGACATGTAGTTTCAGATGTTGGATATGAAAAATCACCTTTAAACAAGCGACCAATGCGAGTGATATTGCATACTAGATTTTCAGAAACATCTAATATACGACAAGAATTTTTCCTAAATCTCACCTCAAGATCTTCATCAAGCAACTGAGAGACTGAGAGCAAATTATACTTGAGCTTACTTACCAAAGCTACATCCTTGAGAACGAAGTTTTCATTGACTCGCACAATTCCTTTTCCAAGAATCCGTCCCTTTGAATCATCGCCAAAAGTGATAACCTCATCACCTGAACTTTGTGTGAGGGAGGAGAACCATTTTGAATCTCCAGTCATATGACGTGAACATCCAGAATCTATGAACCATATGTTCTCCTTCCTCTCTCGCACAACCTACACAAAAGGGAATGTCGATGTCTCAATACTGGGGTTAGATAAAAGAGTTTTAGGAATCCAGTATTGAGACATACGACCAATGAAACCAGTAGACATAACACGAGGATTTTTATCACAATGAGAAGCAGAGTGTGCCTTTCTGACATTAGACTTAGCATTGAACCTTTCTCTCCATTGCTGTTTAGCTAGTCTAAAGCAGAACTGAACTAAATGGCCATCTTTACCACAGTGAGTGCAAGTGTATTTAATATGATGTTTAGCTTTAGAAGTAGAAGAAACATTTGCACTCATCATAGTAGAAGATAAAATTCCAGCAGATTTAAAAACAGTTTTCTCAGGCTCTTTGACAATTTCAAACTTTCCACTTTCAAGAGCTTTAACAACAGTAGGAGCATGTGATTTGTGATGAGCATAAGGATCAAAACCTAAACCTTTGTGATGAGTGCTGACTTTTGATTGATCCAAAATCATATTTAGGTTTTTCTTTCCTTTAGTAAAACGCTCTAAAGACTTTTCCAAGTAATCAACTTTTCGAGAAAGCACAAGACAATTATTGCAAGGAATATCAACTTTCTCTTTCTGTTTGCGACAAGTAGAGCATGAAAGAACCTCATGAGTGAGCATATCATTAGTCATCTGAGAAACTCTAGAATTTGCATCTTTCAATTTCAATTCAAGAATTGAGCATTTAGGACAAGAGATTAAACCATGCAAATCATCAGTGGAACAACTAGCATTTTTAATGTGTTTCTCATTTTGAAGCAACAGGGAAGCATGAACATTCCTTAAAGCAATAACTTCAGATTGTAGCATATCACAAGATTTGCAAGAATCATCATCAGGAATTAAAGATCTAAGCCTTGCAATTTCAGAATTGGAACTATCAATTTCTAGATCTTTTTCTTTAAGAGCCTTCTTAGATTTTTTAAGTTCTGAAGCTAATTTAACCATGGCATACTCAAGCTCATCATAAGAAGGTCTCACCTCTTCAAGGTCGGAGTCGTTGTCGCTATCCCTTCTAGCCATGAAACACATCCCGGTGAAGTCATCATCAGGATCTCCCTTCTTGTCCTTCTTCTTGTCATGTGGCTCATCATCACTCTCAAAGTCCACATCGCTAAGATCACACTCCTCTATGGCGGCTAAGACTTTCTTAGCAACTTTTCGAAAATTGGGGCGCCTAGGGGTAGTGTGTCTTGAGCTGCGTTGTGCCGGTTCCCTTTCTTCCTTCTTTAACTTAGGACAGTTTGCTTTGATATGCCCGGAAAGCCACACTCAAAACAGTTGAAGGACCTCGGTTGTGCCTCCACGCCTCCTCATCCTCACATTGTTGAGTGCTTTAAAAGCACGTGAGGAGATGAGCACAAGATCTTCTTCAGAAGCATCTCAAACTGCTCATCCGAAAAGGAAGCCAAAGGCATAAGGAACAAAAGATGGTAATCTAGACGAAGTCTTTGGGGTTAGCAACAAGTGCATGTGTAGAGGATTTATTATCACTAGGTGACAAAGAATCCATCTCATAAGTTTTCGATCTAGAATAAAGATCATCCATGGTCAAAGTATCCAAGTCAACAGTTTGATTAATTGCAGTAACAACCATGCGCCATTCAGGACTAAGAGATCTCAAAATTTTACTAGCGTTATCCTCAACTAAATTAGTAACTCCAACACCACGCAAATTACACAAGATTTTCTCAAATCGAGAGAAAAGATCATCAATTGATTCGCGGCCTACCATAGCAAAATCGTAAAAATCTTTTGGTAAATATTTTTGCGCACTTTCTTAATCTTAGTAGAACCTTCATGATAGTCACATAATGTCTTCCAAACAGAATAAGCGAGCGTAGATGAGAAACTCGATCAAATTCTTTTTCAGAAATTCCTTGAAAAATCAAATTTCTAGCTTTAGCATTCAGATCAACGTCTATTTTGTTATCATTGGTGACTATATCAGGAACATCAAAAACAGTAGAAACTTTGCGCCAAACATCATTACCTTGAGCTTCAATATAGGATTGCATGCGACTCTTCCAATAAGAAAAATTTGAATCATTAAGCATAGGAGGACGATTAACATACTTATCTGACGCCATACCTTAACCTCGCTCTGATACCACTTGTAGGATCGATGTATACTAATATAGCAATCAGAGGGGGGGTGAATGATTGTGCGGAAGCTAAATCAAAATTTTATTAATTCTGAAAATTAGTGAAATATTAATCAAAAGGTATGAAACAGTCTAGAATAATTAGTCTAAGATTATGAATAGAAAAATAGATTTAACTTATAAATTAAATGATCTTTAACAAATATTGCATGCTAGATTATAACACACTTTCTAACCATATAAGCACGCATGGAGCAGAAACTTACTAAGCACAGAACAATGCAACTAGAAAAGGTGGCATGCATTCAATCACAAGGTTAGTATATAATATTAGCATGTATGGACAGGGAACAGAGTACTATATTTTAGCACCAATGATGAGTACGCCACTTTGTTTCTCTCTTTGCACGTTGCACTGCCGAGACAAGGAATCAGCTCCTGCCTGCTGTCGCCGAACTCCAATTCCACGCGCACAGCTTAAGCTTCAGGACGCCGAGTCCCGCAGCGGCAACTTGTTTTTCTTCCCGTGTACACGCCGAAGCCTTGCTTTTATTTTTGGTGTTGCTCTACCTCGCCTCCGTGCTCTGAAGAGCCCTTCTGCTCTGTTTTTATACGCCTCTACGCTCATCCGAAACACACTCGTACACGGTACACGCAAGTGACCGGAGGCCGGACGCCTCGTCCGAGTCCACAAGCGACTCACTGGCCGATCGATTTCCATACAGGAAACTTTGCTAAAATTTCAACTCTAATTAAAAACCTACATGCATATTTATCTGACCCAAAAACACATGGCCCAAAATATGCATACAACTCAAAATTTCTCGCATGCACGCGTACGGCCCACCTGCCGCTACCGCGAGACTCACTCTCCCTCACGTGCCTTTGTTCTCTAGTCTAAACGCCCGCATGACATTCTCGATCATCTGAACCTCGATTCACTCCGAACCTAGTTCGATCCCTCATCATCGACCACGTTCGACCTCAAGCAACACCTGCACATGAACAAACACAAAACCATGTACGAGCACAAGTCCACGACTTGACTCAAGATCAATCCGTGCAACCACTCACACGAGCGCATTTCATCAAGCAAAAACCATTACCATGCTATCACAAACATATCAAATAATTGACTGAACCAGCACATTTTGGAAATTCAATTCTAAACCAATTTTTCATCACATGATTTCACAGTAAGAACGGAACAAAAGCACCATGACAATACAATACCATACAATACTACTGTCTGTGTTTATGAATAGATGGTATTCTAAGTTTTGAACTTCTACCAAAATACATGTACAAAAGATTGCATTACATTTATTTATTACATCTTTAGATAGCGTGTCTTACCATAGTATTGTTAGTGAATGGCATTGAAAATAGGTAAAGGGAAGAGATTAAAAAAAATAATGGTAAAATATTACCTCAAAATTATATAATAAAATTCATTTAGAAAAAAAAATAAAAACTACAACCAGAAACGATAACATTGTTGAGATATAGTTGGATTCTATCTCGTTGTAGACGAATCTGAATCTATCTCTAATGGGTTTTCTACTATAAATATACCACCCCTTTGTACAAGAGAACCAATCTAATAAAGATAGAAGAATTTCGCCTCCACATATCATGTGTACTCCTAGTGATTATTTTTGCTATTCGATCGGTACATTATGTTTGAGCTACTATGATTGTTATCATTTTACAACACGTTATCAGCACGAAGCTCCTCGAGGCCGACCAAGATCGTTTGCTTGAATCACTCGACATTGCAAAGAGGAAATTTACTGATCTCGCCCTGAATAGATAATTATTTACTGAATAGATATGTACCAAACTTTACTGAATCAATGATAAGCACACAATATAATATTTTACCAGTAGTAAAATTTAACCTTGCTTGCATATAGGATATGTTGAACATACAAAGAGAAAATTTACTCAGTTCACCCTGAATAGCAGCAATTATCTCACCTAGGCAATGGATGTCAATATCAACTTGACAGCTTTAACTCTTGGAGCTGCCATCACTTAGCCTAAGTTGACGCCCCTGCTCTTCCCGAATCCACCAAGTGTGTGGTCATGCACTTTCTAAGGCACCATCTCCATCTATACTTAAAGGCCTAATATTTGATGGAGGATCCTCTAGCACTATGGAATTTCCTGAAGGAATGATATAAACAGTAAAGATCCACCCTGCCGCCAGAAGTACAACGCGAATGGATCCTCCCACGCTTTCAGGATTTTAAGACCGTGATAGCATATAACTCTGCCATGCATAAACTTGTTACCAAATTAACATTATGTAACCAAAAGTTACTGATACTTAAATGATAGACAAGATATTGTGCACCTTCCACCCCAATATAAGGATACTGCAACAACAGTACCGTCATGTTAAATACCCAAAGTACTATGAGCTTATCTGTATTTTTGCTAAAAGTAGAAAAACATGATGAACTCCTGATGAAGAATCATTATGCCCTCCCTAATGGGATACATGCTACGTCCGAAGCACACACAAATGCTCAGCAGGTTAGTAATAGCCATAGCCACGGAAAGGGCCAAAGGTATTAATGGAAAAAAAAGGAGAATGATAGAACTTATTCGGACGCAGGTTATGGGGATAATAACGATCAGCTTTTTTAGGTTTACCTTATCAGTTGTCTGCAGGAATAATGTTTTTAAGGGCACACTGCAAGATAAAAATATTTCCACTGCATGTTTTTTTTGGATTATAAGAATATTATGTGTAAAACTACTTTGGTTGTAATATATAATAAAATATTGTGTATGGTTGTGATCTCAATTTATGGATGTGTGTACTATCCACTTATCATGGGACTAGTAGTATATGCACATTAGAGTATTTCTTTTATGGTATACTGTATCATAAAAGGAAGGGCCTCACACTAATGCAGCCACACCTAAAGAAGGGTTGTGGAGGATGAGTAGCCTTATTGGCTGAGTCTTGCTTCTGGAACCTCCTTAACTCTTTACCTTTACCTCTTTACTGGGACTTGTCTCTTCCTTCTCTATTCTGCCAGTCTTCCATTTTCTCCATTGATGCATTTGGCCTTTTCCGCAGCCATGGCTACTACTAGCCTACCGAGCATTGGCATGCACTTCAGGCATTGCCTATATCCCATTGAGAAAAATAAGATAATTCTTCATCAGGAGTTTATCATGCTTCTCTGTTTCTAGCAAAGTGTAAATAAGCTTAGACTACTTCTGGTATTTGGCATGACGATATTGTTGTTGTAATATCCCCTTGTTGGGATGTAATGGTGCACAAAATCTTGTCCATCATCTTAGCATATGTAACTTTCTGGTAATAGATGTAACTTTCTAGTAATAGAAATGTAGTTTGGAGACAAGCTTATGCATGTCGAAGTTATATGCTGCCATGATTTTATAGTCTTGGAAGCATAGGAGGGTCTATTCGCATTATTCCTCTAGCAGTAAGGTGGATTTTTGCTGCTTACAACATTTCTTTAGGGAATTCCACATTACTAGTGGATCCTCCTCCATCAAATACTCAGCCATCAAGTCACATAGAGATGGTGCCTTAGTAAGTGTAGAAGCCACACTTGGTGGCTTTAGGAAGAGCGGGGGTGCCAGTTTCACGATGAATAATAACAACTCTAAAAAATTGAGCTACCAAGTTAATCTTGGCATCCATTACCCGTCAGATAATTACTGCCATTCACGGTAAGCTTGACAAATTCCTCTTTACGATGTCCGACATATCCCATGTTATATTCATGCAAGAATGAATTTTACTGCAGTTAGAGTCAATATATTGCATGCTCACTCTTAAATCGGTAAAAATTGGTTATATCTATTCAGTAGATTATTTTATTAAATCTCCTATAATTGTTCTAGCATTTTTCAAAAATTTCTGCTAATTATCAAACAATTTTCAGAATGATCCAAATAACAGAAAAAATAAATTCAGCATATGTATAAACATGGAATTGTGCTAGAAAAGTAAACCCAGAGATATGAAGCTTCCATTGTGTGCTATATCTAAGGTTCAATAAAATACAAAAGCTCATATACCTAAAATTCAGTTTCAAGGATTTAATGAAAATTTTCATAATTTTCTAATTATTTCTTGGAGGCGCCACTCGGCGGGAGTGCAGTGTGGCGGTGTGCTTGCATGGTGGGAAGAGGTGGCCTATGCGGCGCTCGATGGGAGCAGTAGCATGTCCGGCGATGCGTCCAGAACGGCGCTTGGCGGGGCCAAGCCGGTGCGAGATCAAGCCGGTAGGGCCACAATGGCGGGCTCGAGCTACGTGGCGTTGTGCTCTGCAGCCATCGAGAGCGGAGCACCAGGCGGCCATGGTGGAGCGGCAAGCTCCGGCGACCTCTGTGCTTGGGTGCAACGCCGAGAGCTTCAAGCTTGGCGGTGGTGGCCTTGGGTGGCTGTGGTGGTGGTGTGAATCAGGTGCATATGTTGGGTGCACTTTGGTGAATGATGATGGCCACTGCAGGTATGAACAGAAACCCCACATCCAGCGGCGGTCCTGAGATTTCAGGGGCCCGGAACGAGATTTAAAATGGGGCCCCTCCTGTCCGACTTCCCACTTCAGACCACGCCAAACACCAACCAAAATGTTAAATGTGCAAACGGGCTGCTCCATGGGCTGATCTGGGCCATACAATCAGCAAAAATACTAAACATGCAAACAACTAAAATGTTCTACTAATGTATGTAGCTATAGGGTGGGGCCCATGGTCGGAGGGGGGCCCGGAGCGGCTGCCCCGCTCGCCCCCCCTCAGGGCCGGCGCTGCCCACATCTAGATTCTAGAACCATATTTGGCGATTGAAATGATCTAGTATGCTAGATTAATATACAAGATTAATCTAATAGATGGGAGTTTGAGAAAGTGGGATCCTTGGTGACATAACTTCAACCTGGTAGAGATTCATGTTAGATTATCAATATTTGCCGATATATTAATTCCAATACCAATAACCCAATATTGAGAAGGCTTTTGATAAGTTTCATCCACCATCATCCAAATTCCTGGCCATTGGATTTGCTTTCAGATCGATACACACACCCCCTAAATTCGAGGTGGGTTGATCCTACTAAAGTGTGTTTTGATCGTATGGTCCAAAGTTTGGATGTTTTTTGGGACAAAAATATCCGAATGATGCCTATACACTCCCGAGAATACCCAAAGAACAATCATAATAGATAAACATTAGATATATGCGATCTCAACTCTCTTCTCCTTTATTGATGGTAGATTAATTATCTTACACAATAATAGGATATTATATTTATAGCCAAAATCCTTCCTAGATCGTCCATCAAATCTTAGAATTTGGTTATATCTCAACGAAAAAGATAGGATCCCCAACTACACGGAGAGATGGAGACGACGACGGATCAGCGGGGCGGGGACGGCGATCTGGGCGGGGTTGAGCTCGAACCAGACCTGGCGGAACACCTTGACAATGCAATCGTGGTGCTCGTCGGCGTTGAGCGAGAGGTAGCACGCCAGGAGCGTCTCCAGCTCCTCCGGCCGCCCGATGCGCTTGCTCGCGATCATGTCTACCATCGACTGCCGGAACTCCCGCTGCGGGTCCCTCGTCCGCCGCACGACCGCGAACCTCTCCAGCTCCGACACGGCCGTCGCCGCAGCCGCTGCACGACACGGCGACCGCACGCGCACCGCGACCGCAACCCGCGCGCCCGGCGTCCTCCCGGAGAACGATCTCCGTCCTGCACCGCGGCGACGGAGTCGGCGGCTCCGCGGCCGCTTCTCCCCGTCCGAGTCGGACGGCCGCGGCGGCATTGGCGTCAGCGTCCCAGCAGGCTCCGGCGCCGGAGCACGTTGTAGGGAGGCGGCGCGGGAGAATGGTATGAGGTGGCTGAGCGGCAGGAGGTCGCGGTCGCCGCCAACCGAGTAGTGGCGGCGGCGGTGCAGCTGCGGCGCGCCGGCGGCCGCGACCTCGGCGTCGTCGTTGCCGACCGAAAGGCGACGCGGCTTGATATCTCTAGCTGCGGCAGCGGGTGAGGATTCCGCTGGGCTGCTCTGAGACGCCGGGCTCGGGCTCGCGGGCTTGTCATTGTGGACGCAAGAAGGGAAGCCACCGGCGGTGTTGTTGGGCGCGGGCGGAGCATGCTTGAGCTTAGCGGCTGCGGCATTGTTCTTTGCCGTGAGCTTGGGGAGCCATGCGAGCGGCGAGAAGGACGAGAAGGCCGCCTTGCTCTTGCCGCCCTTGCTCTCTTGCTGTGGCTCGTGTGGGTGTTGGGTTTCTCTCTGGTGGAGCTTACTTCCAAGTCCCCACCTCATGGCTAGCTAGCTACCGGTTTTCTTGGTGTGTCTGTGAACTTGGTTAGCGTGTGACCTTGCAGATTGAGGAAGAGGCCGGAGTTGGGGTTTTTTAAGTGGGAGTTTTTGGCAGTTAGGTTAAGGGCTCGGGCTGTGCATGGGAATTTGAGGTGGTGCCATTGGTATTGGAGTTTGAACTTTGAAGCTGGGAGCTAGTCTGCTAGAGCTTTCTGCCATGCCACGAATCGACGAAAATAGTGGTTGCACTTTTCTTGGCGCTTCTTTCTGGTGCATCCATGTCTGGTGTCTCTGGGCTTTGGCTGATTGATTTCCGTGACTGATGCTAATTTTTAAGCTCACTGTATAGTGCTGCATGTTTGCGATGTCTCCTTTCCCAATTGGATCACTCAGATTAAAAAAAGTGCTGCTGCTGCTGCTACATTGCACGTCTAAAAAAAATACTAGTATTGTATTGCAGCCTTGCAGGACACTCTCATGATAGCAGTACATTGCCATGTCGCATGACTTTCGTGTTTACCTAGATCCCGGTAGAGCGGTAGACTTCATATCTTATCATGAGATTGCATGTTCTCAACACCTGCTTAGCAATCGCGCTGGCATCCGGGTGTGGTGTGGAGCTACTAGAGCAGAACCCCACGGAGTGCAACATCGGGAACAGAAGGTGAGGAAACCAAAGGGAAGCACCGAGACGGCGAGGCCGGCAGGCGTGATCCGGGCTTTATGTGCGTGCGTGCATGGGTTTTACACGCCGCTTCGGCAAGTTCTGAGACCCATCCCGGCCTGGACGCACGCACCAAAACTCACGTCTCGCCTTTGCGTGCATGCGCGACAGGCAGCACCGCAGAACGGCAGACGCGCAGTGCAGATTGGGAAGCCTTAGTTTAATGGGACATCTCGAACATTGTTCTTAAATTTATCCTCTCTATTGATAAAATAGTAAAAATAGCTTCATCCTATACCGAGAAAATAGAACCTCGCGGTATCTCGATCGATCGCGGCAGTAGCTACCGGCCCACCACAACAAAAGATTTGTCACACTCCTCTAGCCTGGCAGCAACCTGCTGCCGTGGTGCCCTAGCAGGGCAGGGACATGCTATCGTGCCGCCGATGCTGCTGTTGTAGTCGACCGGGGTGTCGTGGGGCCGATCACCTACAATATGGATACGACATGTGACATGTGTCATCTAGCATTGTAATTTTATTCGTAATGGATACAAATAGAGAGGGGATTACTTTTGTAATTTTATTCGTAATAGACTATATTTATCAAAAGAAGTGTGTAAAAGGGGGGGAAATAGTTAATGCTTCGCAGACTGGGGATTTGGGACAGCAACAAAGCAGAGAGCGAGCGACGCAGAGAGGTGGTGGGGGAGTTGTCGGGTGGCGAAAAGCTTGCTACGGTCGAACGATCGGGCGGGCGAGAGGAGGAAGAAAAGAAGTGGTTGTGGTGGGTGATTGGGTGGTGTCTTCTACTCGTGCCTGCCGGCTTTTGCCTTTTCCGCGCTGCATGCTCAGTAGTGTTCTTGTTCCTTGCTGCAGTCACCACTCACCAGTGGACGGCCTCTTTGTTTGAACGAAGTCCCGCCATCTCGAGGCTTTTTACCGACGTGCCGCCATGCGTGTTCCCTGCTCCTCCCTTGGCTCCGGCGGTTGTGAGCTGTGCGCGGTAGAATAAAAAACTAGTCTACATTCTTTGCCACTCTCCTACGCGAGGACATGTAAGTGTATGGTTCTGCACAAACCGTTGCGGGGACAGTGTGTGTTAACGATCTCTTGCACGGTGGATTTCGAACGTATGTACTTTGGGGAGTCGGAGATTGTAGTGGTGGGTGACCCGCATCTGCACTTGGATGATTGGATTTGGGTGGCTACATTGCGTTTGATGCGTACCATGATTTTAAATGCGCGAATTTAAATTAAATTCGAGTTTTTTTTAATAATTTCAGTTTTAGGGTATATATCTTTCTGTAACAATTCAAATGAAACACATATTTTTAAAAAAATATACATGAATTCATAGCTTTTGAATGAATTTAAATCACATGCTTTGCTGATTTATATATATAATCAACACATACCTGATACCTACAATCAAAATATCGTAAAAAAAAAGAAAAAAAAAAACTCTAGCTTGAATTTTAATTCAAACAACTGGTTAAACACACTCTCTCTCTGAGAGAGAGAGAGAGTGAGAGGGGGGGGGTGGAGAGACCGCTTGATCTAAGCACTATATGATGGTATTCTATTTTTATTTGCACTTTGTAATGAGTTTGTCCTTTTTTTATGAATTTGATCATCATATCAATATTATTGATTATTACTATTAGTTTTACTATTGTATTTAGTCAGGGGGCGGGGGGGACGGGAGGAACTTCTCCCCGTACGTGCGGTCGGCCGGTCGGGGTAATAGGGCTGGGGACGTTCATGGGTCCCCAGCGGAGAATGGCCGGTTGCCACCGCTACATGCGCCAGTGCATTATCACTTTGCCGCGCCGATGGTCCATGAAAATCCTACGCCAATTTTCTCCAGGCTCGTACTGACGGGTCCTGTGCCAAGGCTAATCCGTATGGTACTACTGTATTCACCGCCCAAGTAATGTAACCATGTTGCGAGTTGGGGGCAAGTCGCTGGATTCAGTTCGAAAATTGCCCGTCCTTTTTCTGTCGTAGCAAGCTGTTAGGCTCACTTTTAGCCATGTAGCGTGTCTGAAGAAAAAAAAAAGGACCTATCTCACAATTTAAATCATAGTCATAGGACAGTTGTCCTTCCTTTCAATTTTTATTTTGAGCACAGTAGCCTGCATGATTGGAAATTTCGAAGGAGTATGAAATGATAGGTCGATAACGATAGCTGCGTATATAATAAATCTTTTACTGACCTGCGGAGTGGGAAAATATTTGGGCAGATTAGGGATGTAGGTGGCGCGGATGCGGCCCAACTCGCAGCAGCCTGCAGAAGCTTATTGAGGGCAAACGAGCTGCCCGAAGCCCACCACTAGCCACCTTGGTGGGTTACGCAGGCTTTTAGCGGATCGGCCCATATCTTTAAGCCGTTTCTGATTTTGCTCCTTGTGAAGCACATTGAAGACGGGAGCTAATTAAAGGAACACAAGCTGCAGCGCCCGCTTTCTTCGAACCAAGCCCAGACGGTCGCGGCGTCGTCCTGCCACTCGAGTCCAGTGCTCCAGTCGGCGGCGGCGCCCTTCACCGTCGGCTCGGAACCAACCCGCAGCTGCGTCGTCCTCCAACACGAGTCCAATAACCCTGTAATATATTGGTTCATTAATGTGAACGCCCATTTAGTCTATATAAAGTGGGGGTGGAATTAGTACCACATTACTTGCATAAAGTAGGTTGTAGTAGTATATAATTCGTGTTGGGTCTAAACATAGTACATCTACATTAACCTTTTACACGAAACGACAGCGGAGGTGTTATGCACGCGTAGACCCATCATATGGTAGGCTAGGCCGTAGACGAAGTTTGCACCCGAAGCGAGAACAAAAGTGTAAGTAGAGTGTTATGTATGCGTAGGCCCACCCTATGATGGGCTGAGCTATGAGCGAAGTTTGGGACAGTTGTTACAGATGGTACCGGAGCATCTTCAAGCGTTACATGGTGTGGCACATGTGACCCATTCATGTGAAGGCCTATGTGGAGTGGTGGTGGGATTAGTCCTATATTGTTTGGAGCCATGGTAGGATTAGTCCCACATTAGTTGCATAAAAGGTATTACTATATAATGCCTTTTGAATCCAAATATAGCGCATTCGAGTTAATCCTTTTACACGAAGTGAGGACGAAAGTATAAGTGAAATACTATGTATGCGTGGGCTTGCTCCACGGTATGCTAGGTTTTGAGCGAATTTGGGGAGGTTCGCTGCTCCCACAGTCACTAATACCCCTTCTTTAAAATGGGTGTGTGACGCGCGACGGCAAGGCCGGCCTTATCTCTCCAAGAATATTGCGATGGGAAAGTAATAGGAAAGAATGGGGTTAGAAGACCAATCATTTCGTTGGGCTGAATTCTCCTTGAATGATACGGCCCATTTACATCCAAGCCTGGTGCCTTCTATTATTTCCCCGCTTCGAATCCTCTCTCTACCCGCACCCCCCAACACAATCTCGTCCATGTGTAAATTTCTTTAAAAAATATTTAGGACAGAAAGATAACGTTATGTCCGGACTCCGGAGCAACCTCTCTAAGCCAACCCGACAAAGCATGAGATTGAAACGCAGGGTTTGACTCCCAACAATGCAGCCTCTCTCATCAACAAAATAATCCCGGTCATACCGAAGCCCTTGACCGGTTATTTGTTTTTAAAATACGCGTATCTTTAAAGTTTTGGGGATACACACGGAGCCATGAACACGTCAAGATCTGTTGGCATTCTAGGTTATACTTGCAGGCAGGCATCAGCCATAATGCAATAATGCCGTCACGTCTTTTCGCTCGCATATCTCCGTCGCAAGTCGCAACACGGCATGATGTGGCAGTGCGGCTATTGTATTCTGTTTGTATTACTACTGCTTCTCCGGAGGTCACTAGACATGCATATATATTCAAATTTAATACTAGTTTATGAGAATGATTGGCGTGCATGCTTGGCTTAACCGGGAGAATTCTCGCGATAGTCCCACTACTAGTTAATAATTTCCCTCAGTATCTTTTTGATGAGAAAAGATGCCAAAGGAGGCCGAGAGCTCCCTCGACTACAGAAGACAAACTCACAAAAGGACAGAAGAGAGAGAGACTACAGAAAGACAAACTCACAAAACAGAGAGAGAGAGAGAGAGAGAGAGAGAGAGAGAGAGAGAGAGAGAGAGAGAGACTGACTGTGGTCGTGGTTGGCGTATTAAGAATCGGAGCCGTCGAGCGGTTCCCATCCGCACCGACGGATGAATGCGTCGGATGCGCGTCGCTGTCTTATCGCAAGCCTGCCCGGCCCAGTCAAGCAAGCTCCATCCGGCGGCAAAGCCGTCGCGCCAAGGCGCTCGTCCATTCACTGCTTTCCGCCGACGGCGACGCTGTCCCGGCGCGGGCGCCACACGAAGGCTAGCCGGATTCGTGTTCTCTTAGCCGGATCCGCCCGAGAACTGCCTCCGAGTGCATACCTGATTGGGGGCAGGATTAAATGAAGTGCAAAAATCCGACTTGTCGAGTTGGGAGCGAGTACTGCCACCCGTGGACTCCGTGGCTAGTCAAGATCGGAACACGACACGAGGATCCAATCTGCTCGCGATCGCGTTCGTATCTCACGTGATTTTACCCCGCTTGGTGTGCGGTGTGTCCGTCGTCTCGCTTCTTATCACCCTATGAAATTTAAAATTTCGTTACGATTTAGGTCCAAAATGTAAAAAACAAAAATTCAAATTTGGCATTTTTTCAACCGGAATTTCTGAGATCTCGGTTCGAAAACAGAAATTTCGCCGAGAAAAGACGAGATTTCGGTCAAATTAAAGCGATAAAAAATATTGAAACTATATTAAAAAAAATTGTATGCTTCTAACACATCACTAATGTTCCCATAAAATTTGTAGATAGTGATCAAGCTTGAGGAATTTCTTTAAAATTTGTGCAGTGCAAAATACTGTAAAATGATATCCCACGGTCAGAAAAAACATGATTTTTTTTAGAAAATCATGGAAAAATTTATGTGATATTCCCTATCTATTTGAATACAAATTACTAAGTTTTTGAACATAAAATACCCTGAGCACTATATTCAATACATGAATTGCTAGCTTGCATTGCACATGTTGCTTTTTAAGGATTCAAGTTTATTTTGCTGAGATGGGGATGTAACCATCAGAAGTTCACTGATTGATTAGAAAAAAGCTCTAAAGTAAGGAGAGCATGCTGCTTGTTTGGCATAACTCGAAATTCAACCTATTAGTTTACTCCAGTTGTGAAAAACACTTTTGTTATGTCATATATTTGTTTTTACAGAAATTTATAATTACCTTACGATGAAAATTAAATCAATAATCAAAGCTGCATCTTCGAGAAAAACAAGTCTAAAAGCACAATTTTTTTATGACAGGAGAGGATTTTAAGCTAAAGTTTGTACAAAGCAAGCAAATTATTTTGGACTACCTTGCCTAGGCTAACCAGGTGGCATTTTACGCTAATTAGGCCACGCTTAGCCCAGTCATAGACCGCAACTTAGGAAATCAGGCTAGGCCTCATTACTTCTTGCTCCTTACTAATAGCATATAAACATGATAAATATTTTTTAGAGATACTGTCCCACTCCCACACAGACATCGAACGATATGAAGAATCAAATCCGGTCAAATTTCGGTTAAAAAACCATAATTTTGGTGTAATTTATCGAAATTTTACCGAAATTTTAAGACACTGTAGTATTTTGATTTTTTTTTTTTTTGGGCTAGGATTTAGGATCTCATCCCTGGTCGAAATCCGAAAATCTCGACCGAGATTTCTAACATTTCACTGGGATTATGAACTCTGCCTCTCACAGGATAATTTGGAGCTTTGGGCTCTTTCGTGCTTCTACTTACTTGTGAATTGTGATGTATGGTTATGGAGCAGGTAGTGGAGGAAAACTACAAAGTATCTTTTCGCCAAAGGAGATGAAATTGGCTTCTCTTGTTGTTGCTCCAAGATTTCAGAAACACTCCTCTTATATTAATATGATCAGATATATGGCATGTGAGGCATGTGAGATTTTTTTTTTCCTTTTTGGGGCGGCGGTTGCACCGCGATTAGTCCCTACGGAATAGCTTCCTTGAACACATCAAAATTAGATTCATTCAGATGACTAAACTATCACATTTCTGAAGGTGCGTACTGTAACCACGTGTTCTTGCTCCCTCTCACAAAGTTGAGGAGGAATTCTTGTGCAGATGACATATCCCAAGCGTCAATGCATATTTGGAACATGTTAAACGGCTCAAAAAATAATGGTCCGGATAGGTAGCCGGGGTTAGTTGAGGGACACCACCATCTTTCAGAAAAGAATGAGCACACTACTTTCACCAAATGCTAAGGTTTCTATCTCTCTCCCTCTCTCTTTTTTTTTCTCCTTTTCATTGTACCCATGATGGAACTATATATGCAAGTGGATGAAGTGCCTTTCCTTTGGGGCTATTGGAGGTTGGAGCAGCAAAACGAAAAGGGATTTGATAAATATCACCAGGATGTTTTGTTCGTTGAAATCACATAAATCTGGTAGCATTGTATCATTGTTGAGATTCGGGAGTATCGATTACATCCGATCCTATGATTTGATCTAACGTTTGAATTTTTAGTCTTGCGGTCTAAAATTTAGATGTTATTTAAGACAAAAACATCTGGGAGATGTCTATACACTCCCAAAGGAAAATCAAGTCAAGTGACATATCAAATGAAAATCACTTTTATTGTTTAAATTCTGTGGAAATTATAAGTATAATTTTTTAAAAAAAATTCTCAAAAAATTATCATACGCAGGATATGTGAGCTTCAACGACCTTGTAAAATTTGAAAACAAAAATCAATAGTATTTGACAGATATAAAAAAAAGACAAATTTAGTCTGAATAGTGATTTTTAACTATTTACCTCACTGCTTGTCAATTTCATCTCTTAAATGCTATTGAGTTTGATCTTTCAATTTCACATGATAATAGAAGTTCACTTCTCTTACATATGATAATTTTTTAAGAATTTTTAGAAAACTACATATATAATTTTTATGAAGTTTACACAATAAAAATAGTTTATACATGATACGCCGCCATCAAATCAATCAAAGCACAAAGGCGGAAAGGTTCCGACGGTTAGTACTTGCAACAATGCACATAATGTTAGAGGGTCTCTCTTATTTGAAGGATTATAAATTGCATAAATAGTAAGGACAAAATGATCCTTATTTTGTGTTTATGAGTGACTGTAATAGATTTAGTTTATTTACTTTCTGTTTTTTGACCGTATGTTTGTTTTGGGTATGAACTTTGCTCTAGCTGACTGACTTTATAAGTCACGGTGCAGCAGAGAGCTCTGTTTTTCGTTTTATTTTTTCGCCTTTTCTTTTCTATAGTGGACTTCTATGATTTCTGATAATAGAAATTGGGAGGGTTTGTTGACCTTTTATTATTAAAAAAAGATCGCATAAATAGTAAAAACATGTAATACCATAAACGTGTACGTACGAAGCAAAGGATCGAAAAACATATGAATTTTATAGGATTGGGTTTTAGGAAAGGAAGGATGCATGAAATTTGGGAGTGAATAATAATAATCTTATTTGCCTTTAGTCTAATTAAACACTAATTTTTCCATCTCACCGTCAACTCCGGTGATGGTAGCGACGACGGTGAGTCCGTTCCGTTGTCCTCCCTCTCTGTCGCACCAGCTCGCGTTGGAAATTTTTCCATCCAGTCTAGACGGGTGCTTTTCTCCCGTGAAATTCCTACAGTTTGATGTGGAGCAAATAGTAATCCTATTAAAATTTGGTTGAGTGATTCCTACAGATCAACAACCTACGCGGTATCCATATTCCTCTGGATTCTTGTGTCCTACGATTTTCCTTTTAAAACTCCATTGAATAAAGGAGTGCCTAACTAACTAAAGTACATCGTGCTCTTAATTAAACCTGTGCAGCCAAACTTACTTAACACGCAACAGAAGGGAAGGGCCTGTACATACAGCCAACAGCACAAGATCTTGTACTTGCTGTGTGTGTGGTGGCGTACTACTACAACACCACATTCAAACGCAAAGCGAGCAAAACCAAAAGAAAGCAACAAACACGTGAGTCTAGAAAAGGCACCAGCGCTACCGGTCACAACCTACAACAAAGCGACCGCCGACCCTTTCGATCTGCGACAGCGAGGCCACTGACCACCACCGCACGAAAACCCCGCGAGGGATTAAAGTAGTAGCCACGAGGGCCAGCGATCCGGCACCCCACTAATTTAACCGGAACATGTTTGCCAATTGTTAGTGACTTACTACTCGGAAGGTTTTAATTACAAGGTGCCCGAATAGGAGTCTGTACTTGTAGCATTTCGGAGAGAGAGAGAGAGAGAGAGAGAGAGAGAGAGAGAGAGGCTTGACCGGTAGATTTGTAAGCTGGTCGCCTTTGGCTGCAAATTCTTCCTCTGATAAATTCGCGCCGCTGATTAGAGGATAATTCGTACTGTACCGTTTCAAAGGTCGGTAACCACCGTAATATGTTTATAGAGAATACCATTTTAAACATGGTTGATTCCGCGTTAATAATATTGCCACTCTTTTATACCTTTTATAAAGCATTTACCACCTTTTAACCCATGCAAATCGACATATTTGCTCCCGTGCGTAGTAGTATTACACTTGCATTATTATGTTGAGTAGTTATATGTTAAGTATCGCCTAGTATCTACTGTTATACCGAATTTAGCGTGCCCTTAGCTTCCTTTGACTCTAAAACTTATGTTAGAAGAAAATGCTTAAAGTGGTATAGTATGAATTATACGAGAAGAAATCAGCCTTGACGTACGTACATTGAGAAGAGAGTAGCCGTGGCTCTCTCTGTTACTCACCGAAGCGGAGTTCCTCCTCGCATGAATGATCACGTGGCTGTAAACCAGACAAAGCGGCATTTCTCCGACGCTTGGATATTCTCAGCCATGTGGTCGATAGTCCGATAATTGTGGCATCCAAGTTGTCCGTCCAAAGGCTAGAATCGAGGCTTTTTCACGGAATTCATAAAATTTGCACTAAGAGCTTGCACTGTTGACAGCTTTGTTGCCCCTCGATAATGACTTGCCACAATATTCTACACAAATTCTACTTCACTGATCCACCAACAAACCTTTTAAAAACCGTAGAAAAATCTTTAGAACAAAACGTGCAAAAGTGGTACTCACGGCCTCACAAAGTTCTCTTCGATACGAACTCACATCATGATTTGAACCGTTGATTATAATCGTATGTATGCATACAACTTCACTTTCTCACTAGAATTATAGTTCCCAAAAAAACCTAGGAATGTTGCCGAGCCAACCGGGGCACGGAGAGAGACGGACCGATCATCGTGCTAGCGGGATCAAGTAGCCTAACCATCCTATCTAGCATCCACACAGAAAAATACGATAAAACTGTTGTAAAACATGATGGCTCATCCGCACCAATCAATAGTACATTAATGCAAATCACACTAGTAGAAGCACACATAATATAGGGGACAAAATTACTCTCTCTCTTTATTATATCGATTTTTCTATACAAGACAATGCGCAATATATAGAAGAAACACCATGGAGATGAATTCGGATTCGTCTAGCAACAAATAGAGTCCTTTCAAATATGGACTAGGATTCTATCCATCTCACAACACTCCCCTTGGGCGAATACCGCGTAATACACATATCTCATTAAAAACTCCTCACAAAATCCAATGAAAAAAAAGGAATAGAGAAAAGAGTGTATTGCACCTGCACTCCGTGTTACACTAGTTGCCTCATTAAAAACCTTCATATGAGAAACTTTAGGAAATACTAAAGGGAAAAGAGCACAACTTATAATCTTCAGGATAAAATATGATCTTTTGGATCATGTAAAGAGATCATGGTTCAGGGATTTACTCCTCCTGAACTTTGCAAATCTCTAAATCGTCTCATTCCATTGCCATTAATGCACATTTGGAAAGTAGCCTTTGGCAAAGATTTTGTGAATAAATCTACTAGATTTTCATATGACTTAGTTTGCATTATTTTTATCTCACCATTCTTCTAGAGTTCGTGAAGATAGAAAAATTTAGGGGGCAATATGCTTCGTGATATTGCACTTTACATATCCCATTTGCATTTATGCAATACAAGCAGCATTATCTTTAAAGATAATAGTAGGGGTATCGACGGTATTAAGACCATATGACCTCTGAATATGGTTAATTACACGTCTCAGCCAAACACACTCACGTGAAGCTTCATACAAACCTATAATCTCGAGTGGTTGGTAGAAGTAGCTACCAAGGTCTGCTTAAAAGACCGCTAAGAAATGGTTGAACCACCGCAGAGAAACATGAAACCAGTCTAAGATTTGGCACTATAGGGATCAGACAGATATCCAGCATTCATATATCCCACCATGGTTAATTCTTGGTTCTTCCGGTAAAGTAAACCAAGATCTTGAGTACCTTGGAGGTATCTGAGTAAAGTCTTGACACCGGTCCATCTGGTTGGGGCTGCACTGTGTCATGCTAGCAAATTTACTGCGAATGCTATCAGGCCTTGTGCAATTCTCAAGATATATGAGTGCACCAATAGCACTTAAATATGGGACTTCATGTCCTAAGACTTCCTTGTTTTCCATCCTTGGTCTAAACGAGTCTTTATATACTTCAAGGGATCTTACGACATTGGGGGGTTTTAAAGGATGTGATTTATACATATTAAATCTTTTCAATACCTTCTTGGTATAGGTAGACTGGTGTACAAAAATTCTTTCTGGAAAATGCTTCAGCTGCAGACCGAAGTAAAATTTGATTTTACCCAAATCCTTCATCTCAAACTCCGTCGTGAGGTAAGCACTTGCTTCATTTATCTCCTCTGTGGTTTCGATGATATTCAAATCATCGACATATACCGAGATGATACAAAATTCATTTTGGGATTTCTTTATGCACACACAGAAACAACCATCATTATTTGAATATCCCTTCTTCAGGAGGAATTCATTAAGTCGGTTGTACCACATTCTTCCCGACTGTTTTAATCCATATAGCGATCTCAACAGTTTGACGCTATGCATGTTGCGATTATTAGGATCCGGAACTTTGACTCCTTTAGGGACTCTCATGTAAATATCAATATCCGTATCCAGTGACCCATATAAATATGCGGTCACCACATCCATTAACTGTTTTGTTAAATTTAAGCTTGTTGCCATTGATATTAAATATTGGAACGTTATTCCACTCATTACAGGAGAATATATTTCATCGTAAACAATGCCTGGTCTCTGCGTGAACCCTTATGCTACAACTCTCGTTTTATATCTCACCACTTGGTTATTTTCATTTCTCTTCTGGTGAAAACCCATTTTGATCCTACAGGGAACACTTTAGGAGGTGTTGGTCAACAGGACAAAAAAATTTTCTCTTATTAAGTGAGCGCAATTATGCCTTAATTGCTTCTTTCTATTTGACCCAAGCTGAGCGCTTCTGGCACTCTGTCATGGACTTTGGTTCTGGATTCAGTTCAAGAGTTTTAGCAATTTTAGAGGTAAAATAAATGTCAATAATTATAGTATTTCTTCATATAATTATCCTAAATCCACATAATTGGTGGATATCTCTTCATTTATTTCTTCCAGCTCCTCGTGATTTCCCATAACGATGGAGTTTGGGTATTCTGACTTCCCATTGTGAGGTTGTGCGCGCAAAAGTACGCTGGGATTATCATCTTCAGAATAGGTTGATTTAGGGACATTACCATCTCCAGGATTGCTCAATTCAGGGATTTTCTCAACATCAGGTTGAGCTTCTTCCACTGTCACAGATAGTGATCTCATTTGGCCAGTCCTCTGTTTCTGTGGATTTCTCCACGAAATTGAGTCCCATGCATTTGGAGGCCTCTCCCTCTTTTTATCATGAGGGGCAAGATTGGGTTCGATATCCTTTAGGCGTATTTTCACTCTTTCAGGTGCATTTACTGTAGGTATATAAGATTTTATCATTCCCTTTTGATCAGTGAAGGCATCTAGCAGATTAGTAGCTATTTGTTATAATTTATTATCCTCCGAACTTCAAGTTCGATTTCTTTAGTGCGTGGATCTAAGTACTGAATGCCAAGTGACATTTTAATCAATTTTTTAGCATTCTTTAATGTGGTACTTATCCCTCCTAATGCCGAAAAATTGTCCTTACAAAAAATACAGTCAGTGTACCGAGCTATGAAGAGATCCCCTATCATAGGCTCAAGATATTAAATTATCAATGGAGATTCATAACCTACATAGATCGCCAACTTCTGGTGAGGGCCCATGGTGGTCCGCTGTAGTGGAGAGATGGCACGTATACAGCACAACCAAATTTTCATAGATGAGAAATAATTGGTTCTTTTCCACTCACTATCTGCAAAGGGAAAATTTCATGATATGCAGTTGGTTTGAGTTGAATTAATGCCATAGCCTGCAGCACTGCATAGCCCCAACAGCTGGTGGATAGCCTATAATTCTACAAAAGTAGCCTTTCTTCTGGAAATGAGGCTCGTAACTTAATCATTTGGGCAATTAATGGCATGTCGTGTGGCCACTTGTAGGATCATGGATGAGCCTAGAGGGGGGTGAATAGGCTTTTTCAAAAATTCTAGCACTATAAAGGACTCTAGAATGTCTTGAGACAGAAAACACAAATCTTGCGGAAGAGTAAACGTTGTTTTCAACAGAGAAGACCTAAAATATCTAGGCTTGACCAGTGCAATGTAACATCCCAAAATTTCCAATTAAATTCCAAAAAAATTCTCAAAAATTCAAATAACTTAATAAATGTAAATAAACCAAATTTTGGAATGTTACATGCAAAGACAAGAACAGAACACTGGAACAGACAAGCAGATAAAACAGAGAAATAAAGTAAGTACAACAAGAAAAAGTAGGAGACATAATTATTTTTCACTGAGGTTCAGAGAAAATCTCCTACGGCCCCCATTAGAGCACTTCACCAGAAGTGTTGCTCCACCAATAGCTATTCTCAATAGCTTTGGTGTCCACCGGGGTGACTCTTTCACCACTCTGGTGAGATGAGTCCCAAACCTCACAATCTGTGGTGGCCTTCCACAAGCACTTTGGACAGGTCGCACCAGATCACTCCCAAGCCATCTAGGAACATGAAGTTCCAAGAGTAACAAACTAACCACAAGTCCTAACCTTTGGTTCACTAGCTCAACACAGTCTAGACTAAGCTTAGAGCAAAATCACTTTGGAATTAATCAGTGAAGTTCAGTCTCTTTGAAGGCTTTTGAGCTCAAGAATGCTAAAATGTCAAAGAGATGCAAAAGTTCTTCTAAAAGAAGGTCCTGGCACAGCTTATATAGCCATCAAACAGGAGATAACCGTTACAGGCATTTACTGGCCGTTGGGCTTTGTCAGAATGACAATAAATTGTTCTAATGTGCCACGGACTTAGGTTAAAAAGATTTTCAATATAATCAAGGCACGGCGGACCAATTAGCGAAGAAGTCCTATTTGCACCGGACCGAAACACTCAGTCCGTTGCAAAACATAGAGAATCAACGTTTGTGCCGGACCGAACAAGTTGGTCCGGCGTACACATGCTTTTAGCAAAAGTTAGTCCGTCATGAAACAATCAAAGCATCAAATGCATAGGACCAAAAAACATGTTCCGGCGTACATGGTAAACTTACTGAATGTTTGTCCTATGTACCAACCTAATAACAAATGGACTTCCAGAGAGTATTGTATTTGCGTCGGACCGAAAAACTTGGTCCGGTGAATAATTGAAAAACACGATCCGGCGTGAATGGCATACGCTCGGTTTAATGATCTCAGTGTTGGACTAAAAAAGCTGGTCCGGCGTAGATGGTGTACGCTCGATATAAGACTTTGAGTGAGAATTTCAGCGCCAGACTAAAAAAGTCGGTCCGACGTGAATGATTTCTAGTCTTACTGAATGAAGGACTTTTGATTCTGAGGGAAAAGAATGAAGTGACATTTACTCCAAGTAATCTTAACATATTTGACCTAGGAACCAAGGTACTTGCTTGTGCTTAATCCCTCTTAATAGTACAGCTAAACCAAAATAATCCTAGCAATCTGACTTGAAACAACTCCCAAGCCAAAACTAGAAATAAGAATCCTTAGCCTTTATTCTTCAGTCATAAGAGTCTTCAAACCATCAAGAGTACTTTACTTGATTATCAACACCAAAACCATATAAAGCATAATTAAAGAATTGGGGGGCCTATATGCTTTCATCACTTCAGGCCCACACGTGCCATGCGCCATATGCCAGCACCCCTATCCTGCACGCGTCTGTGCAGCGAAGGTTGATGCTCTGATACCATTTGTAACACCCTGGCCTACACTTCGCTCAATGTCCTAGCCCACTGTGGGGCGGATCCGTGCATACATAGCACCATACTTACACTTTCTTCATCACTTCGTGTAAAAGGGTTAACTTGGAGGTGTTATATTTGGACTCAATAGGTATTATATACCATTATAACTCATTTTATATAAGCAATATAAGACTAATCCCACCAACGCTCCACATGGGCCTTCACATTAGCAGGCCTAATTATTACACACGCCCCGCCTCCCCCTACGAACGATGATAAGGTCGCTGCCTCACCGCGCCATCGACTCCCCTCCCCACCAGCCACCCCACCCAACCTAATATTTATAGTGCCATCACCTCGTCGTTTCACCCTCCAGTGCCACCCACCACCCTCTACCACCGCGCCATCACCTACCACCGGATTATTGCCTCCACGCCCTCCTACGCCTGGTTGGCGTGGTGAACCCATCGGTGACGGTGGAGGAAGAGGCGTGACCAGCTAGTCATTGTCAAATTTGGAGCAAGAGGTGCTAGCGATCCGGACCTCGGTGTCATAGTTGGAGGTTTCTGAGAGCAAATTAAGATCGACCTGAGATTTTTTTTTTGCATCAAATAGCTAGATTGTATATTGTCAGGATAAGGTACAATGGTATACCATTTTTCAGTATTTCTCTTCTTTTTAATGTTTCTTTCCATTCAGATACAGAGGGTACTGACTCAGAGCAAATGTGACGCAGCACGCGGCCTCGCGGATTGGGCCATGGCGATCGACCTCCACGTCACCTACATGGCGGCATGAGCGGAAGCAAGCACATCTGTGCCTCCACCGTGGGAGAGCATGGCCTGCTAGCCGGCTCCTGTGGCACGTTGACCCACCCACCATGTGGTGCAATTGTTGCTGGTATGCTGCGTCCAAAATCTTGACCAGTGGATCACCTTACTTGGTCAACATGACGACATCATGTGAGTTGGCATTTGGCGATGACAATGACAATCTATCTGATACTGGATGGCTAACATCCAGGTTCCAACTTGGACAAAAATGTCATGGCAGCCACCCTGTTTGGAGGGTTTTTTTTCTTTCTAAAATGATGATGACTACCGTAGATTAATTACAATGCGTAGCCAGAACAATCAGGAAGAACACACAGAATATAGGGAGACAATACTCTCTTCTCTTTATTAGATTAATTCTCTTGTACAATAGGGTGCTCTTGTACAATAGGGTGCCATATTTATAGTTAAAAATCCATTAAAGATAGATTCAAATTCACCAAGTGATTGAGTCCAATCATATCTCAACAACTAGGACTAAAGTCCAGTTATATCTCAACACCCCTTGGGCGAATACCACGTAATGCACATGTCTCGTCAAAAACTCCTCCGAAAAACTAGTGGGGAAAAAGGATGAAGAAAAAAGTACATTTCACCTGCGTATTGTGTTACACTTGTTACCACATTAAAAACCTCCATGTGAGAAAACTTCAGAAAAACTCATTAAGGAAAAAAGAGTGCAACTTATAATCTTTTGGGTTAGGGTAGTATCTTCAGGATCATACAAGGGTTATGGTTTAGGGATTTACTCTCCAGAACTCTGCATATCTCTACGTCGTCTCATTCTAATGTCACGAATACATCTTTGGAAACTAGATGTTGGTAAAGTCTTATTTAATAAATTTGCAATATTTTTATATGACTTAGTTTGCAGAATCTTTACCTCGCCATTCTTCTAGATTTCATGAGCATAGGAAAATCTAGGGGCAATACGCTTCGTAATATTGCACTTAACATAACCTATTTGTATTTATGCAACACACGCAACATTATCTTCATAGATAACTATGGGGGTATCAACGTATAATGCCACAAGACTTTTGGATATGGCTAATCACACGTCTTAGTCAAGCGCAGCTCACATGAGGCTTCATATAATACTATAATATCTAAGTGGTTGGTAGAGATAGCCACCATGGTATGCTTAGAAGACCGCTAAGAAAAGATTGTACCACCGTAGAGAAACACAAACTTAGTATTAGATTTGGCACTATATGGATCAAATAGATAGCCAGCATCCGTATATCCCACCATGGTTGAGTCTTGATTCTTTTGGCAAAATAAGCCAAGATCTTCATTAATTTCTTCCAACTCCTCGTGATTTCCTATAACGATGGAGATTGGGTGCTTTGACTTTTCAACGTAAAATTGTGAGCGTAAATATTTGCTGGGGTTATCATCTTCCGGATAGCTCACTTTAGGGGTGTGGTTACCATCTTTAGGATGGCTCACTTTAGGGATTTGTCAACATTAGGTTGAGCTTCTTCTATTGTCTTAGGTAGTGTTCTTACTTGTTTGGTTATCTATTTCTACGAATATCTCAGCGAAATTGAGTCCCTGCACCCGGAGCCCTCCCTTCTTCTTATCATGAGGGGTAAGAGTAGATTTAATATCCTTATATGGTATCTCCACTCTTTTGGATGCATTTAATGTAGGTATGGTAGATTTTATCACTCCTTTATGATCCGTGAAGGCATCTGACATATTATTAGCTATTTATTGTAGATTTATTATCCTTCAAACATCATGTTCAATTTCTTTAGTGCATGGGTCTAAGAACTGCATGCCAGTGTTGTTCCAATTTATTTCGTAGAATTCTTTAGTGTGGTACTTTTCTCTCCTAATGCCCGAGAATTATCCTCATCAAAAATACCATCAGCGTACCGAGCTATATACAGATCCTCTGTAATAGGTTTTAGGTATTTAATAATTGATGGAGATTCATAACCTACATAGATCCTAAACTTCTAGTGAGGTCCCATGGTTGTATGCTGTGGTGGTGAGGTTAGCACATATATAGTGTAGTCAAATTTTCGTAGATGAGAAATACTTGGTTCTTTCCACACACTATCTGCAAAGAAAAATTTTCATGGTATGCAATTTGTCAGTGTTGAATTAATATAGCAGTATGTATCACTGTGTGGCCCCAATAACTCATGGGTAACCTACATGTCTGCAAGAGTGGCCGAGAAATAAATTTTATTCTTTTAATCAATGACTCTACAAGGCTATTTTATGTGTGAACATGAGGTACTAAATACTCCATGAATACCTAGAGTCATGCAATAATCATTAAATATCTTTGAGGTAAACTCGCCACAATTGGCCGCTCAATAGACTTGATCATTTCTTCTAAAAAAGGAATTTAATTTAATAATTTGGATAATTAATTTAGCAAAAATCATAGTTTCGAGTATGTGGCCGATGGGCGCATGCGGCCGACGCCAATAGGGCGCGTGCTTCTGGACGCACGAAGACAAGATGTCGCCGGCCGTAGGGCCAGTCGCTGGCGATGTCGACATTTGGTGGCGTGCGGTCTTTTGGGCCGTTTTTTATGATGATGAACATTAATTTTTCGACTGCAATAATATATTAGATTAACGAGTAATCTATGCTTAGTGAAAGAACCATCTACAGATGTAATTAGCTGTTCACATGCGATCAACTTACGTAGGGCTCGCGGCAGTGTGATCGCGTCGCAGGGTGAACTTGATGCAGTGTAGCTGATCACAATCGGCACGCTAGAGCGTCAATGCAATGTAGTTTGACACCGTGTATATGATGCAATGTAGACGATCATGATCGGCCATGGTAGAGCTTCGTGTTGAAAACGTATTGTGAAACGTTATCATTCACTCACATCAATCAACAGTACGCTAACTTGAACACATGAATAAGAATAGAAGGCACACAAAAAACATGGGCAAAAGTACTATCTCTTTATTAGATTGATCTATCTCTATACTTGGGGATGCCAAATATATAGAAAAACAATTGAGATATATTCAGATTCGTCCATCAAGAGATAAAGTTCGTCCAACTTAAACTAAGATTCTATCTGTTTTATAACCAAGCACGCACGGGTTAAGAGAATAGGATGTGGTACCACTTCCCGTGCGTCACACCTTAGGTTCTATCTTGCCACGTGGCACACCCTACACTCGGCATGTTTTTCTAGTCGCAAAGCGCCCCACTCTATACCATGGAAAAACCAGAAAAACTGTTAGGAAACCGATTGACGTATCCTATATGGACTCTTCCTTATCTCTAAGCAGAACCGCTATATATAGGAGGCAGGGGGTCACCCCATTGTACACAAGCATACAGAATAATAAAGCAGACCCGTTCCTCCTCATATTGTGTCTCTCGCTCTCTCTCTCTGTTCTCCAGTTTAGATCTATTAGGCAACCCCGGACTATTCGATAGCGAGGTTGTCTAACACGTTATCAGCACGAAGCTCTGTCGGAGATCAGATTGAAAGGTGAGAACGGTAAGAATTGAGTGATTGAATCTAATCGCTCGCTTGTATTTTGCTTCTAATCTACAAGATTGCAGTGATTGTTTACGGATCGTAAGTATGAAATTACTGTACAAGAAGTTGCAGTACAGAAAGCTACATGTTGGCACGACCAGCTTCTCTGGCCGTCGACCACCCGATGCGCTCGATGCCGCCGGTGGCCACCGCCCGACCGGCCTCCCGTAGAGGTTGAAGATCGGCCGCGTTTCACGACCGGTGGCACCACCCTGCTTGGACTCGGCTTGAAGCCGTATCGGTCGGCAGCACTGCAGATCGCCGCCACTCACCGCATAATAGCGCGCCTGGTGGACGGCGTGCCGAGCGACAGCGTGCAGTCCACCGAGCCGTCCGCGCTCCATGACACCGGCCAAGCAGGCCGCCGTCACCCGCAGGCTCGAAGTCGCCGCGCTGCGCTCGCCGGAACGCTCCAAATAAGTCACGGAAGAGTTTAAATTCCCAACTGTTTTAAGACAGCTCTATGAGCCCTCGAGCCGGCATGCTCGTGGTCAAATCTCAGCCGTCCACTAAGTACGCGCAGCCGGGATGTCATCTGGGCCGTTCGATAAGTGGGCCCTACAGGGAAGGTGGGTCGCGTGACGCCAGCTGGCATCGGAGGGGCAAGCGCAACCTTATCCTCTTTTCCCGATGAGCAGCCTCCCTAGACGTGGTTCACCGGACCCGAAACCGCCGAGTCACCGACTGGCCTTCAGCGTTCCAGCCGACGCTTTCAGTGAGACACAGTCCACAGGAGGCGTCGCGCACCGAGCCCAACCCCGGTGGAATATACGGGCGCGTCCTCCACGACCCCTCTCGCCTCCGGTCGCATTTCCCATTGCCATTCCATTCCAAACTCGAAAACCGACCACCTCTCTCCCCTCTCGTCTCGCCGTCTCTCTCAGATCAGATCAAAGCGGACACCAACTTCTAGGGTTTGGTAAAAACCTCCATTCGCGGATCGAACGGGCTAGGGTTTGGCGGCGAAGCCTCTCTGGTCGTTTCAGCCATGATGTCGCGGTCGTACACCAACCTGCTCGATCTCGCCGAGGGAAACTTCGCGGCGTTGGGCCCGTTCGGAGGCGGTGGTGGCGGGGGGCGGCGGAGGTCGGGGTCGTTCGGGCTAAAGAGGATGTCGAGGGTGATGACGGTGCCGGGGACGCTGTCGGAGATGGACGGGGAGGACGAGTCGGAGCCCGCGGCGACGAACAGCGTCGCCTCCGACGTGCCCTCGTCGCTGGCGTCCGACCGCCTCATCGTGGTTTCCAACCAGCTGCCCGTCGTCGCGCGCCGCCGCCCCGACGGCCGCGGTTGGTCCTTCTCCTGGGACAACGACTCACTGCTCCTCCAGCTCCGCGACGGCATTCCCGACGAGATGGAGGTGCTCTTCGTTGGTGGCCTACGCGCCGAGGTCCCCGTCGCCGACCAGGACGAGGTTTCCCAGGCGCTGCTCGACCGCTTCTGCTGTGCCCCGGTGTTCCTCCCCGACCTCCTCAACGACCGCTTCTACCACCGGTTCTGCAAGCGCCATCTGTGGCCTCTGTTCCACTACATGCTACCCTTCTCCTCCTCCGCGTCCCCAACCTCCTCCTCCGCATCCTCGTCGGGCAACGGCCGCTTCGAGCGCGGCTCGTGGGAGGCATACGTTCTCGCGAACAAGTTCTTCTTCGAGAAGGTCGTGGAGGTCATCAACCCGGAGGACGACTACGTGTGGGTTCACGACTACCACCTCATGGCGCTGCCCACCTTCCTCCGCCGCCGCTTCAACCGCCTCCGCATCGGGTTCTTCCTCCACAGCCCCTTCCCCTCGTCGGAGATCTACCGCACCCTCCCTGTGCGCGAGGAGATATTAAAAGCGCTGCTCAATTGTGACCTCATCGGGTTCCACACTTTCGATTACGCCAGGCATTTCCTCTCATGCTGTAGTAGGATGCTGGGAATCGAATACCAGTCGAAGCGTGGGTACATTGGGTTGGATTACTTTGGCCGCACCGTTGGGATCAAAATCATGCCAGTGGGAGTTCATATGGGCCAATTGCAATCTGTTCTGCGCTTGCCCGACAGGGAGTGGAGGGTTTCCGAGCTACGGCAGCAGTTTGAGGGGAAGACTGTGTTGCTCGGTGTTGATGATATGGATATCTTTAAGGGGATCAATTTGAAGCTTCTTGCCTTTGAGAATATGTTGAGGACGCATCCCAAGTGGCAGGGGCAAGCAGTGCTAGTGCAGATTGCAAACCCAGCCCGTGGGAAGGGTAAGGATCTGGAAGCCATCCAGGCAGAGATTCGTGAGAGCTGCAATAGGATTAATGGAGAGTTCGGCCAGTCGGGATACAACCCTGTTGTTTTCATTGATCGTGATGTGTCTAGTGCGGAGAAGATTGCCTACTATACGATAGCGGAATGTGTGGTGGTGACTGCTGTGAGGGATGGGATGAACTTGACACCATATGAATACATTGTCTGTAGGCAGGGGGTATCTGCATCTGAGTCCACATCAGAGGTGAGCGGGCCGAAGAAGAGCATGCTGGTGTTGTCAGAGTTCATCGGGTGTTCACCGTCATTGAGTGGTGCTATTCGGGTTAACCCATGGAATATAGAGGCGACCGCTGAGGCAATGAATGAGGCCGTTTCAATGTCTGAGCAGGAAAAGCAGCTGAGGCATGAGAAGCATTACCGTTATGTCAGCACCCATGATGTTGCTTATTGGTCGAAGAGCTTCATCCTGGACTTGGAGAGGGCTTGCAAGGACCACTTTAGGAGGACATGTTGGGGCATTGGATTGGGGTTTGGTTTCAGGGTGGTGGCCTTAGACCCTCATTTCACAAAGCTTAACATGGATTCAATTGTTATGGCTTATGAGTGGTCAGAGAGCAGGGCTATATTGCTTGACTATGATGGAACGTTGGTGCCTCAGACTTCCATCAACAAGACACCTAGTGCAGAAGTTTTGAGTATCATCAATACCCTCTGCTCAGATAGGAGGAACACAGTTTTTCTTGTCAGTGGGAGAGACAGGAATAAATTGGGAGAATGGTTTTCCTCATGTCCGAAGCTGGGCATTGCGGCAGAGCATGGTTACTTCTTAAGGTATGAATTTTCATTTTGGCACATTTCATCCTTATTTGAGAATATTGACAGCAGAAACTTTGTTTCTACAAAGTTAACATGGCGTGCAAGGATAAATGATGCCATGCATATTCTGATCTTGATATAATTAGCAATAGAAATACATTTTTGTGCTAGTTTGTTCATTAGTCATTACCAAACACAATTTAGTTGATTCAAGTGGCTTGGTTCTTGGGATAACAGGTCAAACTGAAATTATCGCAATCTTGTTGTTTATAAAACCGGGAGAGGAGTAGAATATAGGAAAATAGATTAAAAAAAATCCCTGAACGATAGATTTATGGAAAGTGTGTAGAGGGGGGTGGTACCTTTCGTGGTTGGCATTGTCATGCTTACAATTATTGTATTGATATATGATATGGGGTTTTCTTTGCACATGTTCAAGTAGAGTGGAGGCAGTCCCAGTGTTTGTCCGTTATGATTTTGGTCAGTATCTGTACATTTGTTGTTCTGCTTTGTTCAATTGTGTCTTGGTATTTTCCTTGTTTAGGAAGGTACAACGTATTAACTTCAACTTGAAGAGCTCATGTAAACATGAAGAATGTTAGTCTTGATCTATTTGGTTTGTTGGTTAGGGTTGACAGTAATAACTGGTCTAGCCTGGTTGCTGCCAATTTTTTCAAGAAGGAATGGACAATAAAATGTGCTCTGTCTAACGTATGTAGGTGGACTAGCGATGAACAGTGGCAAACGTGCACCCAGGCTTTGGACTTTGGATGGATGCAAATCGCAGAGCCAGTGATGAATTTGTACACGGAAGCAACTGACGGATCGTACATTGAGACCAAGGAAAGTGCTTTGGTGTGGCACCATCAGGATGCTGACCCAGGCTTTGGATCCTCACAGGCAAAGGAGATGCTTGATCACCTGGATAGTGTACTAGCGAATGAACCAGTCTCTGTCAAGACTGGCCAGTTCATTGTTGAGGTCAAACCTCAGGTTTGTGCATCTCCTAATTTCTCAAATACCTTCCGTAAGGCTTTTGTGATTTAACTGATAAGTTCATTTTTCTATACCTTAGAATTTTTTTTTAGATTTTATTTAGATGTGTCTAGAAAGTAAAGTTGTTCTGTAGAGTGATGTGCATACTTGTCCCCACTGAGTTTAGCTGGCACATTTTGTTTTCGTGCAGTCAATACAATAATTATTTTTGGATTTTTTTTATGCAGCTATTTTAGGTGTGGTTCTGCTCATTACACATATATTAGCTCCATGTGCTAGTCGTGTTTTGCTTTCCTCTCAGTTACAAAGGACCTTTTAGGCCCTGTTTAGCTTATCTTCTGGTTACAGAAGAGCTTTCTGAAAGCAACTTTCAAATAAGTAATATGGTGATGCTTTGCTGCAGTTCTAATGTTTGTGCATGCTGCTTTGTATTGTATCCTAGTCGAAAAGCACTTTTTCTGCAAGTGGTTCAGTTTTCTTAGTAACAGTGAATTCAAGTAATGGTCACACGGATTTATTTCATCCACTCAACATTCGTTATGTCTTTGATATGTACTGCTGTGTACCTTGACATTGATTTGTTGCTTTATGTTAATGCTTCAGGGAGTAAGCAAGGGAGTAGTAGCTGAGAAGATACTCGCATCAATGAAGGAGAGAGGAAGGCAGGCTGACTTTGTATTATGCATTGGTGATGACAGGTCGGATGAGGACATGTTTGAAAACATTGCTGATATCATCAAAAGGGGCGTGGTTGCTCCAAAAACATCATTGTTTGCGTGCACTGTGGGACAAAAACCAAGCAAAGCCAAATTCTACCTGGATGATACATTTGAAGTTGTCAGCATGCTGAGCTCACTGGCCGATGCTACAGAACCGGAAACTGTGACCCAGTTGGCCAATGAATTGGCTTCGTCTGTCTCAATTGATATTGGTGGTGAACAAACTCAGTCCAGTGATAGACCCATCGGAGGATCTTAGTCGGGGCTTGGTTACATCTGCAGGTTGTGATGATTGATTCAACAGTCTTCTGCCCATTTTTTTTTCTCTGATGGATATGAAGTTTTGTACGCAAGGGATGACTAACGCCAGAGCCTACGAATGCTTCAGAGTGAAAGTTATTGCAGAGAAGATACTCATCCTCCGGTCGGGCAAGACATTACAAATCTTTTGCTTCGAAGCGTAGGTCCATATATGTCCATAGCTGACTCGCCACCTTTCTTTGCACCTTTCTCTTTTAACTTTTTCCATGTCAAGGGAAATTGAAAGCTTCACGGTAGGCAAGTGAACTGTATGGCTGAGGTGATGGCTTAATGGGGATATAGGAGTGGTGACACTTACTCATGCGAAAGGAGTAATGCGCAGCTTGTGATCTCTTATCAACACATTACACGGTGATTTCTTTTTTGAATTCCGAAGCCGTAGCAATATGAATGAATGGTGAGGTTTGGTTCGTCGTTTGACCGCCCTGTTTTGGCTTCCTTCCTTATTCTGAATGATAGCTCTATGAACCTTTTTGGTTGGGTTCATGCTTCTAGATGGATATGGTGTTGCTTGCAGGCTGCAAATTACGGCAAAGGCTTAATTGCGAACGTATTGTTGAAGTTTACTTGCCTGTCGACTTTACTAACCTATGCTGCGCAACGGTATCGGACGACGTCGCTAGACACTTTGCCTGGAGTACTGGCAAATGGTTCTTAAGATGGTTGTTGGGGGTTGGTGGTTGGTTAGCTTATAATGTTTCAGGCTCTCCTTTGTATCGCAGCTGGTCGCTTCCTAGGGTATGAAAGCTGCACTTGTTAGCTCCTTTTAGTAAAGCTTGGATTAGCAAGCCAAGTGAAATGCTGCTATCATTAGCTTTCGAATCATGGACATCCCTGTGTAGACAATGGATAGGAAGTACGGTTCTGTCGGAAACTAACGGGAATGTTTTGAATGCATGAATTTAACATGAACTGTGTAGGAATATTGCAGGAGTTGGTCTAATTTCTGCTGAAATCCTACGAAATTCATGTGTTCGAACCATGCCTAATTAAAACAAAGGAACAAAGAAAGCATGGTTAACCCTGGGGCAAATCCAACAGGCAGTCTACGCTAGGCTCAAGTTTACCCTTGGTTAGCGTCGTAACACCTCCACCCTCCGGGCAGCGGGCGGTTATGGCCATGGATACAAGCTGCGAGCTACACTTGAAGCAGAGGGAGGAAGAGATAGGCTTTTTCTCAGCAATCAAGCCACAACTACTACTCTACTTGCCCACGAGGCCCAACTAGCAATTAATTCTCACATCCACCCTAACCCATCAGGCATCGGATGAAATCGACTGATAGAGGATTGGGAGCGCACTTGAAGGGCAAGAAGTAGAGCCCAAGAAACCCTAGCACCCTAGTGGCAGGTGCTGGCGGGTTAGTAGCCGCACGTGGAAGTCAGGGCAGCACGAGGAGGCGCAGCCTGACGAACGAGACGAAGCCATGCAGGGAAGCTGGAGCTTGGGGTGGCGGGCAGCGGCATGATGAGCTGGAGCCAGGGAGGAGGAGGATGACATTGACAAGGACCGAAGTATCTGTACAGTTGTTGTTCTGCTTTGTTCAATTGTGTCTTGGTATTTTCCTTGTTTAGGAAGGTACAACGTATTAACTTCAACTTGAAGAGCTCATGTAAACATGAAGACTGGTAGTCTTGATCTATTTGGTTTGTTGGTTAGGGTTGACAGTAATAACTGGTCTAGCCTGGTTGCTGCCAATTTTTTCAACAAGGAATGGACAATAAAATGTGCTCTGTCTAACGTATGCAGGTGGACTAGAGATGAAGAGTGGCAAACGTGCAACCAGGCTTTGGACTTTGGATGGATGCAAATCGCAGAGCCAGTGATGAATTTGTACACGGAAGCAACTGATGGATCGTACATTGAGACTATCTAGTTGTATTCTGTGTAATGATAAATTTTACAATTTTTTCGTATATTTGCAATAATGGAGAAACCTTGTGTAACTATTTCACAAACAATTCAAATAGTGCTCTCCTAATCGATGAGAGCACTACACAACTAAAGAGGTTAAACTATAATGTATTCTTAATGAAATTATTGTCTATCCAGCATATTGCATAACAATAGAAGATTATGCCAATGAAGTTAGAGATCTGAGGCTAGCATATTGATCACGTGAAATTTAGATTGCACGGTAGTACAAAATTATGTTTGTGTCTATTAAAGCTTGGTCATTCAAACACTCTATTTTCATCCTGGGCACATATCCAATGTAAACCATCCTTATTGTGTAAACTTCGTGAAAACTATATGTACAAGTTTTCAAAAATTCTAAAAAAAAAATATTGTACGTAAGGGAGGTGAGCTTCTACAACTGTAAAATTAGAAGACCAAAATCAATAGCATTTCAAAGATTTGAAAAAGATAAATTCAGCATAAATAGTGATTTTTACTGTTCAAAACTATTTATCTGGCTGCTTGTCAATTTCATATATTTCAAATGCGATTGAACTTGATCTTTAAATTTTACAGTGTTATAGAATCTCACCTCCTTTTACATATGGTAATTTTGTTGAGAATTTTTAAAAATTTGTACATATAGTTTTTATAAGTTTACACAGTAAAATGGTTTACACCGTATACGTGCCGTTTCATCTAGCTTTGCCATGTTTACACCACGATGGGCTACAGTAATGATCCCATAACGGTGGTAAACAATGTTCAACTCAACGCGAGTATCATATGGGGTAGCGCGAATAAGTCTGTCAGGCTTAAAAAGAAGCTCTCAACGAAAAAAACGAAAAGAAAAGCCCGCCTGGAGTTCCATCCTTGCCTGTAGGTACAGATGCTCCAGACTTCCGGATTGTTTGTGCAGGGCCATGCATAGTGGCGCAGCACAATACATTCGTAAGCATCCACTTCGGTTTCAGGTCATGTAGAAAACTTCAAAAGGTCTCTTCTCAAAAGATCAAACTATGGCCCCGGTAGAGCTTTGGCTCCCAGATGCTTGTCCGGGGAGCCGGAGCTCTACCGAACATCCTCAATTCTTAATCACTAGAATCAGAATCGGTATGAAGTGATTCTTGGTTTTGCACGTAGAGCGAGAAGCGGCCTCGACTCTTCTCCCTACAAGAATCCATCACTCGTCCCTATCCCTATCCCCTCCGAGGCGACCACGCTAGCCATCCCCGCCGCCTCGACCGCGCTCGCCGTCCCCACCGCCTTGACCTTGCGTCGTCGTCGTCGCCGCTCGGTCACCGGTCGCCCCGGCCCTGCCTGGAGCCGGCGGTCACCTCGACCCCGCCTGGAGCGCCATCGTCCCCGCCTCCAGTGCCGCCGCCGCCTCAAGAATCTGACAGCCAAACGCTTTCTCTAACTACACTTGATTCTTCAAAAATCACAATCCAAAGGAGTCGGAACAGAATCAAGGATGAGCAGGAGTTGAAGCCCTGGCGAACGGAGTCTATCAAAAGAAGTTGATAGTACCATCTCCCCCTTTCACCTCTCCAAAATATATTCAACAAAAATAGAAAATTTTTTAATAACAAATAAATTCTATCCTCCTAAAGATTCTTAACAAGAAAAAAAGCATAGCTCTAATGATCGCATGACGAAGTTGAGGGCGTAGAGCCAAGCACGGAAGCGAATATAAGGGCGTAAGATAGACAGGCCGATCACGATAATATCGACTCGATATAGTGAAGATAATGTTGGAATTAATTCAATAGAAAAAGCCAAAGGGACGTTGAGTTGAGGGTATGGGACTTTAATACCATATTGCTTAACTAGGTGGAGTGGAACCAACTTATAAGGGGAGTTTATGCATGGACTCTAGTATGAGTTGGTGGCAAGGCTAGAGGTATACATGGTTGGCTATGCAAGGCTATGTACACACACGCACACACGCGCGTATATCGCGTATTTTGCGTGTTTATCTGAGACATGCTAAGTACTTAATCTTTTGCCACGTGTACCATCTATGCCACTACACTTTACACCTCAATTGCCAATGTGGCGCTGTGGACTCGGGAGACACACGTTCACGTGCAATCAGTCCGTTTGCCCATGTTGCGAGATTCTAGGGGCGGTTCCTAGAATCGTGTCAGTTTGATCTACACGTGGCGGTTTGATTTTTCGAATCGTGGAGAACTCGCAAGGCGATTTTGCTCTAGTCAAGACTTCATAAGGGAGATGTCACTATTTGTGAAGGCGATAGAACAAAATCCGATCTCATTTTTCTCCAGCGATATTTGCCTCTCCCAAGTGCTCGTTGCCCCCGAGCCATTCCATCCCTTCGTCCGTCGTGCAATGGCCGTGAGGGAGAGCAGTGTCTCCTATCCGACACCAATCACTTGACGCCTTGCACGAGAGACGATTAGGTTTCTGGGAAGTGCCCTTCTGCGCGGCTGCTCTTCGTTACCTTCGTTCGACACGCATCGCTCCTACGCAGTTGTTCATGCTTCATCTAGCCAACTATAAGTGCCTTGTGATTAGATCTGATGGGAATGCATGCCGCTATGGTAGTTTTGTTTACATTTTTGTATGAGTTGGGCTATCTAGCATGTGTAGACGTGCTTTCTTTACTAGCATATTTTATAAATTTGCTAGCCGCTAGTAATCATCTTGTAGACACAATGTTTAACTCCCTGTTTTTATTGCACATATTTGGAATTAAATTAATGTTATGCCGTGTTAATTTTTCAACAATCCAAAAACCTGATATGGCTCAACCATTCGATGCAATGAAACCTAAGAGGTTCTGAAGAGAAAACTTTAAGAGATGGCAGGTACAGGCCAAATTTTGGCTCATGTTAATGCAACTGTGGTGGGTGATAGACCCCATGAGGCCCCTCACTGCTGAACAATAGCGTGGTTATGAGATGAGCAATGGCACTTGTCTCGGCTGTTTGTTGTCTCTCCTCTCGGATCAATTATGTGATGTTTACATGCACCTTAACAGTGCTGCCGATTTGTGGGAGGCCCTAGACTGCAAATATGCGGTGTCAGATGTTGGACGTGAGCTATATGTGAATGAGCAGTACCATGACTTTAGAATGGTAGATAACCATTCTGCGGTATAACAGACTCATGAGCTCCAGCTTCTGGTGGGGGAACTTGGGCACTTTGATTGCGCTCTTCCAAGTAAGTTTGTGGCCGGTGGCATAATTACCAAGTTAACTCCTCCTTGGAGGAACTTTGCCACGACTTTGAAGCACAAGAAGGAGATAATGACCGTTGAGGAATTGATCACAACTCTTGATGTTGAGGAGAAAGTAAGAGCCAAGGATGCCCCTCGTCCCTCATAGGAAGGCACCTCCAATGCCAATATTGTGGGCGGTAAATTTGGTGGGTGGAAGAACATGAATAAAGGAAAAGCCAAACAGACAACTAGTTTTAAAAAGAAGGTTAGCTTGTTCATTGGCAAAGATTATGATTGCAGAGGCATGTTCCGTCTTTCTGTTCTTGATGGTTGTAACCTTGTGAACACAGTATCTTATTTAGCAAATAATGTTGGAGATGCCACAGTTTGGCACTATCGCTTGTCATATTAATTATGATAAAATTGCTCGTTTGGTTAAATATCAATTTAATTCCAAGCTTTTTCATAGTTAGAAGATCTAAGTATAGATTTGTGTGCAATCTAAGCAACCTCGAAAACCTTTCAAGGCTACAGGGGAGAAAAGTCTGACACCATTAGTTTTAATTCATTCTGATTTGTGTGAGATGAATGGAGTATTAAATAAGGTAGGGAAAAGAAAATTTATAACATGTACTGATGATGTTGAAAATCAACTAGAAAAGAAAATCAAATGGCTAAGGTCAGATGGAGGACGAGAATACATTTCTAATGAGTTTTCCTTGTACTGTGCAGGAATTATCCATGAGACGCCAACTCCCTATTCACCTCAATCAAATAGGGTGACAAAGAGGAAAAAATGAACACTTATAGACTTAGTTATTGCCATGATGGATAGTGCCGATTTATCCATGCCATGGTGGAGGGAAGACATCTTGACCGCATGTTTCGTTCTTAATAGAGTTCCCTCATCTAAAGGTGAGGTTACTCCATATGAGGGATGGAAAGGAAGAAAATCTTCTCTTGGTTTTTACGCTTATAGGGGTGCTTGGCAAAAGTCAATATACCATGGTGTAAAAAACATAAGCTAGGACCTAAGACTGTGGATTGTGTCTTTATAGGCTATGCACAACATAATGCAACCTATAGATTTTTAGTAGTGAAATATGAGATTTCTGACGTTCATGTTAACACTGTTATTGAATCTCATGATGTAAGCTTCTTTGAGAATATCTTTCCTATGATGGATACTAGTGCATCCACTAGTCAAGTATTCTTTAATCCATCTTCCGATCCTCTCATCTTTCATGAAGATACCATTCAGGAGAATGATAGTATAGTGGCTCCTCGTAGGAGCAAGAGACAAAGGGTTGAAAAAAATCCTTTGGTGATGACTTTATTGTGTATCTCGTGGACGATGTGCCAAAAACCATTTCAGAGGCATATGCATCGCCCGATGCAGAGTACTGGAAGGAAGCAGTCCAAAGCGAAATGGATTCCATTATTGCTATGGAACATGGGAAGTCTGTGAATGTCTTACTGGTTCCAACCAAGTTGGATGTAAATGGATCTTCAAGAAAAAAACTTAAACCTGATGGTGCTATTGAGAAGTACAGGACTAGACTTACGGCTAAGGGTTTTACCCAAAAAGGAGAGGACTTCTTTGATACTTACCTGTTGCTAGGCTTGTTACTATTAGAGTGCTTCTTGTACTAGCGGCTTCATATAAATTTTACATTCATCAAATGGATGTAAAAATAGCTTTTCTAAATGGAGAACTGTATGAAGAAATTTATATAAAGCAACCCGATAGGTATGTAGCGCTTGGAAAAGAAAATATGGTGTACTTCGAAAATCTTTGTATGGCCTCAAGCAAGCACCTAAACAATGGCACGAAAAGTTTGACAAAACTTTGACCTCTACCGGCTTTGTGGTAAATGGGACCGATAGATATGTGTATTAGGTTTGGTAGGGATAAGGGAGTGATTATGTGTTTGCATGTTGATGATATACTCATCTTTGGGACAAGTATCAATATGATAAATGACGTTAAATCATTCTAGTCTCAAAGATAATTGGTTCTCTAATGTATCTAGCTAATGCAACCAGGCCTGACATTTCATTTGTTGTAAACAAATTGAGCCGGTTTACTTCAAACTTGGGAAATGATCATTGGACTGCACTAGATCATGTCATAAGAAACTTGAGAGGTACCAATTCTTATGGACTTCACTATAATGGGTATCCTACGGTACTGAAAGGTTAGAGTGATTCCAACTGGATCTAAGATGCCGATGAGATCAAAACCACTAGTGGATATGTATTCACTTTGGGCGATGTTGTAGTTGATGGAGGTCTTGCAAACATACCATATTGACGAGATCAACCATGGAGGCTAGCTTGTAGCACTTGACACAACCACTGTTGAGGCAGAGTGGCCGCGTGAGCTCTTGTTGGACTTGCCGATGGTTGAAAAGCTAATACCAGTTATTCTTTTGTACTGTGACAATTAAACTATGATCACTAAGGTTAAGAGTACAACTAATAATTTGAAGTCCTCAAGACATGTGAAAAGACGAATCAAACCCATTAGGAATTTGAGAAATACTAGAGTGATTGTCGTGGAATATATTAATACATCTAAAAACCTGGCGTACCCTTTTACGAAGGGACTATCACGTGTAGTGATAGATGGAGCATCGAGAGATTGGATTGAGAAGCACTGAGTTGCTTTACAGTGGAAACCCAGCCTATGTGAACAGAGATCCCGTGAATTAGGTGATAAGAAAAATAAGCTATCGGGGTAACTGAAGTGTACATTCATACTTACTTTTCCCATTACGAGATGCGTACTCTCAAGTACTGCATGGGAGGATGAGTTTTATGTCTTAACGTGTTCTGAGGCCCATTTTTATGGCAAGATATTATCCTGCAGAGTATACTTTATCCTGCAGAGTATACTCGAAAGAACAAACCTATGTGAGCTAGATTGTGAGATCGCAATCTATGAGATTTAGGTAATCTCTAATAAGCTCATGAGAGGACACGGGAGCATGACCGTAATGCTCCAAACCGTAGGCATAGTTCTAGGCGGCCTAGTGTCAGTGATGCCTTCCAGTGAATCTTTCTTACACAAGACTATCAATTCAAGGCTTTAGCTATGCATGGTTTGTAAGTGGATCTTGATGTGCTACGTGTAGCTCAGCCCGGGATGGGTCTACACTGTAAAGCCAGTATATTAAAAGTGCTAGAAAGCCTTTTCTTGTAGACTTTGACTTCTTGGTGGGGATTGTTGGAATTAATTCAAGTTAAAGTGGTATTGAGTTGAGGATATATGACTATAATAATTGCTTAGCTAGATGGAGTGGAACCAACTTATAAGAAGAGTTCATGCATAGACTCTAGTATGAGTTGATGGCAAGGCTAGATGTACACATGGTTGGCTACGCAAGGCTATGTAAACACACGCGCGTATTTCGTGTGTTTATTGCATGACTTGTGACTTGCGACGACACACGCCCGCGTCTGAAACGTGCTAGGTGTACTTAATCTTTTGCCATATGTACTACCTATGCCACATCACCTTACACCTCAGCTGCCGACGTGGTGTCGTTGATTCAGGAGACGCACTTTCGCGTGCGATTAGTCCATTCGCCCACGTTGCGAGATTCCAGAGGACGGTTCCTGGAATCGTGGCAGTTCGATTTGTGCATGGTGGTTTGATTTTTCGAATCATGGAGAAGTTGCGAGGCGATTTTGCTCTGGTCGTGACTTATTAAGGGGGACATCCCTGTTCATGAAGACGATACCGATCTCGTTTTTCTCTAGCGATCTCTGCCTTTCCCAAGTGCTTGCTGCCTCCGAGCCGTTCGGTCCCTTCGCCCGTCGTGCAACAAGCGTGAGGGAAAGTAGTGTCTTCGATCCGATGCCGACCACTTGACACCCTGCATGAGAGACCGATGATCAGGTTTTCGAGAAGCATCCTTCCACGCGGCTGCTTGTCTTCATCTTCATTTGACGGGCATCGCTCCTACGCAGTTGTTCATGCTTCATCTAGAAGTACCTTGTGATTAGATCTGATAGGAATGCATGCCGCTATGATAGTTTTGTTTACATCTTTGTATCAATTGGGCTATCTGGGGGCTATCTGGCATGTGTAGACGTGCTTTCTTTACTAGCATGTTTTATATATTTGCTGGCTGCTAGTAATCATCTTGTAGACGCAATGTTAACTTCCTATTTTCATTGCGCATCTTTAGAACTAAATTAATGTTATGTCATGTTAATTTTCCAACAGATAATATAATATTGTTTTTATCTGTAGCAAAGGTATTCAGCTAGCTTGCGAATATATTGAGCCCACATACTGAGCTAGCGCAAGGCATGCAGATAGCATGTATTGGAGGCGATTACGCATGCATACCTTCTTTAAAGAAGAATCACGCAGGCATGTGTCACCCATGCATTTTCTTTGTACCACAAAAAAAAGGATAGTGCGTCAGAAAGTTTACCTTTTCTCTCTGTCTTTTTAAGGAGTCGGAAAGTTTACCTCGTCTGGGCCTGAAGGACAACCTTCGAAGAAGACCCAATTCATCACAAGGCGCTGTTGCCGGTTGATGGCAAATTGGCAATGGCAATATGACATCATGCACAAATAGAGAAGTTAAGCAGAGCCAGCTAAATATAAGGTTAAACACCTGGACCTGGTCATCATAAACCACTCTGACAAGTTGTACATAATAATCGGTCCAGTTTCACAAAGCTGAAAAATAGTAAGCAACGATTCAAATTGTACATACCATGCACACAGAAAATAAAGACCCGAAGTCCTAAAATTATCTGACAGTTGCAACAAACTCAAATATAGAAACAGGCAGCAACTATCTTCAAAAGAGGGGGAAAAGGGCAGCTGCTTTTACAACTGGAACAAGTGCAACTTTACGAGTCTTCGAACAGGGTAATGTAGTCAACAATGAAACTAAAGACAGCACCTATGACATTTAAACACAAACCTGAGTATTATCATAGGTGTCATGGACAATAGTATCTAAAATTTTCAACTAACCAAGTATGAATGTATGATACAATCACGATAGTATAGCAACTAGTCTCTCCAACGTTCTAAGCACAAACAAGGTATGGGGGCAATATGATACACTGCAAAGTAAATGTTAGTCAGCGATATCTCACGGGCAGATGCCATGGTCCTAAATGTTTCCGTACTGATAGTTTTTTTCAGCTACAAGAAATACAGAGTTAGGTTTTCTCCGCTGAGGTGAGATGCCCCAGTTTTTCTGTTATCTGTTCGACATTCTTCTTGCTCCACCAAACATTTTCCCGATCTCCTGTTTTCATGTGATCTGCTTTAATGTCTCCATCTCGCCGCTCTGATTGGGCCTCCTGATGTGCATCGGATAACCCAGGCTGCTCGGTAAGAAACTGCTGCCAAAAGCCATCGTTTATGCCAGATACGACAGCAGGAGGGTCCTCGGCATGTTCTTCTCTTGATGGGCCAGTTTCTGTAACAGCCGGTTCTGAATTAACATCTATCTCGGAAACCTTAGCTTGTGAATCTGCACGAGAATAATGCGTTTGATGAAGGGGAGGGCCGTCTGCAGTTTCTGCACAGCTAGTGGAATCTGCTATATCATGAGAAGAATGCGAATCTCCTACACCAGCTGAAGAAGCATGCATCCTTGATGGAGGTGATGGCATGTGAGGATCACTTTCCCCAGAAGAATGGAGCTCTGTTAGAACAACAGCTAATGAAGGGCCTGGGACACCATCATCATACAAACTATCATTACCAAATGCTTCGCTTGCTTCTCGAAGGAAATTCTCCAAAGAGTTCAAGGATGATTCCATCTTGTCAAATGATTCTCTGTAAAGTTCATGAGCTGGTGAGTTGGTCAAGTCACAATGCATAATCTGATTCCCCTGAGTATTTGCATCCTCGTGGAAGGAAATCGGTTTTGGCAGTCTCCTCTTCTTTCTGTGATGACCAGATTGCTGTACAAAGCTAGACAGAAATCCTGGTGCCTTCACAATGTCTCTGACATAAGATATCAGATTTTTCTGCTGATCCTCCACAACAAATAGCTTATCTTCTAAAGCCTGCATTTGTCTCTCCATATCAAGTTTCTTTTGTGCATTCTTTTCAAGCTCTGATGTCAGTGCTGCATTATCACACTTGAGCCTCTCAATTTCCTCCTCATAGTCCCTCCTTTCAGTATCTGCTAATGGTCCGGCACCCTGAGTATGTGATGAATGGCTGAATATAGGCTTGCGCCTATGTATATTTTTCAACCGATGCCGCTGTCCTCTCAGGAAATCCTCATTTGCAAACTCCCATTGTTCAGGATCAACTTTCCTAAAGCCCTATACGAGAATAAGTTGCGCAGACATTAGAATAGCATCACAAATGCACAAAAGAAAAGATCATGCACCATCAGGGATCAAAAGAAACCATGTACTGTCAACAAAAGAAACGAACCAGCTAATTCAGTTTATTGATTTAATTATGGTGTGGAAATATATGTCATTTCAACATCACTTAACATTTTCAAACGTATATTTGTTAACCGGTCCCAAAATTCAATAGGACTAGGAAGAAAACAGCATTGCACAAAGCTAGTTGAGTTTTGCAGATATAAAGTGTTGACCTTGGTCATTACAATTTACAAGTATGTCACATGAACATAAACATAACGCACGATACAAACAAGCTAACCTAATCTTTCGGATTAAGAAGAAATCCTAAACAATCGTTCTTCTATTGGACAAGATTTGCCCGATTGTAAAAAATTCCACGCTCCTCCATAGCTGACAGGAACAAACCGCTACGCATTCCGACTAAGGCCCAATTCAGCAGCGGGACAGATATTGAGAGAGAGAGAGAGAGAGAGAGGCGTAGGCAAGACAAGAGACGTGTGTTTCTTACGTAGGTGTTGAGCTGGCGCACGAAGCTGGAGAAGTTGTTGTGCTTGAAGTAATTGGGGAGCAGATCACGGCAGAACTCGGGCTGGTTGGCGACGACGAAGCTCGTGCCGGACGGCTTCCACGCCACCACCGCGTCCGTGGCCGGGTCGTCCACCATCTCGTACGTCTTGCTCAGGAACGGCGGCAGCGACGCGCTCCCGCCGCTCCCCTCCATCTCCGCCTCCTCCACCCCCTCCTCCTCAGGCCTCAGCGCATGGCCGGTGATCGGCGGGGTGGGGGCGTGGGGCTCGGCTCCGGAAGGCGGCTGCTTGGTTGGGTACGGTTGGATGGTTGGGGGAAAGGTTTTCTTGGAAGAGATTGGCGGAATTTTCCAGAAGGGTAAATTAGATGTCGAGATGGACTGGATGGCCTCCAGTGCGCGGCTTCGTTGGTTGGTAAGCAGTGACGAGGAGAGAGGACTTGCTCATGAATAGGCGCGGCGTCTTAGGACCAGATGGTGGGGCTCAGACTTCACTACTTGCAGTAAAATTTATATACTAACAACATCTCCAGGGAGATTCCTAAAAAGAGCTCTAAATTTTAATACAGAACCCCAACTAATTAGATTTAAGGCTTTAAAAAAATGTTCACTCCAGCAATTAGGCCTTAAAACCTAATTAACATCTAATTAGATAGGACCGAATCACAGAGTTGCTAAATATAGCTACTCGCCCAGGGGTCCTAAAATAATTTAGTAAATTTTAACAATTTAGAGTCCTTGTTGGAGTTGATCTTTTCCCCTAGAAGACCTATAATTCAAGTTAGGGCCATATTTAGGGCCCCTCTTGAAGATGTTCTAAGCGTAAGTACAATATATTGTAAAACATATTCATTTATTCACGCTCAACCAATAGCACGTCAATATAATCATATAAATAAAATTATAAACACACAAAGTAGAGACAAAGTACTCTCTCTTTATTAGATTAGATTGATTTCTCTTTACAAGAGGTACCCAATATATAGAGCCAAAAAGGTCGGAGATAGATTCGATATATGTAGCTAAAACGGTTGGAGATAGATTTGGATTCACTCACCAAAAAATAGAGTCCGTCTATACTTAGATTGGGATTCTATCTATATCATAACACTCCATCTTAGACGAATATCGCGTAATGCACACTTGCGGAAGGAGCCATTTCGTGAAAAAGGGGATAGAGAAAAAATACATTGTACTCGCACTCCGTGTTACACTAGTTGCCTCATTAAAAACATTCGTGTGAGAAACTTTAGAAAAACTCACTAAGAAGAAAATAGCACAACTTATAATCTTCATGATATAAAATATGATCTTTAGGATCATGTAAAAAGGATCATGGTTTAGGGATTTACTCCCCCCTAAACTCTGCAAATCTCTAAGTCGCCTCATTCCAATGCTATTAACACATGTTTAGAAAATAGATTTTGGCAAAGATTTTGTGAACAAATCTGCTAGATTTTCACATAACTTAGTTTGCATTATTTTTATCTCACTATTCTTCTGGAGTTCGTGAAATTTAGGGGCAATATGATTCGCGATATTGCTCTTTACATAATACATTTGCATTTGTGCAACACAAGCAGCATTATCTTCATAGATAATGGTGGGGGTATCAACATATACCGAAATGATACATAACCCATTCTGGGATTTCATTATGAACAAATAGGGATAATCATTATTATTTGAATATCCCTTCTTCAGGAGGAATTCACTAAGTTATCCCTTCTTCAGGAGGAATTCACTGAGTCGGATGCACCACATTCTTCCTGACTATTTTAATCCGTATATCAATCTCTGCAGTTTGACGCTATACATGTTGCGATTATTAGGATCTAAAACTTTGGCTCCTTCAGGGACTCTCATATAAATATCTGTATCCAGTGACCACTATAAATATGCGGTCACTACATCCATCAACTGCATTGTTAAATTTAAACTTGCTACCAGTGTATTAAATATCAAAACATTATTCCACTCATTACAGCAGAATATGTTTCATCATAATCGATGCCAGATTTCTACGTAAACCCTTGCACTACAAGCCTCACTTTAATCTCACCACCTGATTATTTTCATTTCTCTTCCAGATGAAAACCCATTTTGCTCCTACAGGGAACACTTTAGGAGGTGCTCAATCAACAAGACCAAAAACTTTTCTTTTATTAAGCGATTGCAATTATGCCTCAATTGCTTCTTTTCATTTGACCCAATCTGAACGCTTTTGGATCCCATTCAAGAGTTTTAGCAATTTTAGAGGCAAAATAAATATCGATAATTGTAGTCTTTCTTTTGTATAATTCTCCTAAATCCATATAATTGGTGGATATTTCTTCATTTATTTCTTTCAGCTCCTCGTGATTTCCCATAACGATTGTGTTTGGTTATTTTGAGTTCCCAGCGTTAAATTGTGCACGAAAATTTACGCTGGCGTTATCATCTTCTAGATTTTTCACTTTAGGGACATTATCATGTTCAGGATGGTTCACTTTAGGGATTTTCTCAACATCAGGTTGAGCTTCTTCCACTGTCACAGGTAGTGATCTCATTTGATTGGTTATCTGTTTTTGCGAACGTCTCCGCAAAATTGAGTCCCGTGCACCTGGAGGCCTCCTCCTCTTTTTATCATGAGGGCCAAGAGTGGGTTCAATATCCTTCAGGGGTATTTTCACTCTTTCAGGTGCATTTACTGCAGGTGTATGAGATTTTGTCACTCCCTTATGATCAGTGAAGGCATCTAGCAGATTATTAGCTATTTGTTGCAGATTTATTATCCTCAGAACTTCAAGTTCGGTTTCTTTAGTGAGTGGATCTAAGGACTGAATGCTAGTGACATTCCAATCAATTTCCCAGTATTCTTTAATGTGGTACTTATCTCTCCCTCAAACCGGAAAATTGTGCTCATAAAAAACACATCAGTGTACCAAACCATGTACGTATCCCCTATCATAGGCTCGTGGTATTTAATTATCGACGGAGATTCATAATCTATATAGATCCCTAACTTCTGGTGAGGGCCCATGGTGGTAAACTGTGGTGGAGAGATTGGCACGTAAACAACACAGCCAAATTTGCGCATATGGGAAATACTTAGTTCTTTCTCACGCACTATCTGCAAAGGGAAATTTTATGATATGCAATTGGTCTGAGTTCAATTAATGGCATAGTGTGCAGCGCTGCGTGGCTCCAACAACTGGTGGGTAGCCTACTATACTACAAAAGTGGCCTAGCAATAAGTTTTATTTTTTTTAATTAATGACTCTGCAAAGCCATTTTGAGTGTGAATATGAGATACAAAATGCTATATATTAATGCCCAGAGCCATACAATAATCATTAAATACTTTTGAGGTAAATTCACCAGCATTGTCCATTTGAATAGACTTAATCCTTTCTTCTAGAAAAGAGGCTCTTAACTTAATAATTTAGTCAATTAACTTAGCAAAAGCATGATTCATAGTGGATAAGAGACATGCGTGGGACCATCTAGTATTCCTAATAGATAAGAGACATATGTGGGACCATCTAGTAGAAGCATATATTAGTACCATGAAAAATCTGAAGGGGCCGACAAGGGCTGAATAGGTCCACAGATATTACCCTAAATTCTCTCTAGGAAATTCCTCGAGCTCAGCACCAAGAAGGTCATCTTCATCCATGGGTGAGTTAACATATCTGAGAAGGCTCTCTTTGAACTCGACCGTTGGATTAGGGATAGTATCATCTTTCTTCTCATCTTCTTGCTTAACAACTGGTTGAGCGGTGAAGTGTGCCTCAACCTTATTGTCGGGACCCGAATCTGCAAATCCGGACCCTCTGTGCATTCCGTACTAGTCCAGGATCACGCTAGTACACACAAAAACGTGTTTTAATATCACATCCATACACGGAAATATAAATAAGTACTTCGATAATTAAAATAAATCGTTGTAAGACCTTAAGGTCACCTTACATTATTCACAGCCAGGCTTACTTAAATAAAACATAAATAATACTCGTATTAAAAACAGGATATAAAAGATAGTCTTGTGGCTCCATCTTCCCAAAGGCAACTTGAGTGCGGATGGTCCCTTAATTGTCCGGCCGTCGTTGTACTCCTCTTCCCACGCAGCATTGACTCTTCTTCTCGATTTGTTTTTGGTTTGCAAGGTGAGTATACAACATACTAACAAGTCATGCAATGTATGCATGTCTAATAACTATATGTGTTTATTCCAAAGGATAAGCTCATTTGGTTCTTTTGCATAAACAAAGATTTTACTTTCAAATACTCATACTAAATTCAAATTGATAAAACCATATTATAATATGAATTTCAAAGTCTTTCATCAATGGTTTGGCACAAAGCCCTAGTCAAATTCTTCATCGGCACGGCCACCCAATTTCACATTTTATTTTTAGAAGATCTATCCCTTGGACCGGTAATCCCGAGCTTTGTCCAAGATCGCAGTGGACTCAAGCATTCGAATAGTTTTGACACACTCTGCGAGAGGTTGTACACTTTACCCACATGATACATGGGCCTCACACCACAAAGGCGATTAACCGTAACGGCGCTTTCGTAAACTTCTGTCTACACCAATGACCCTCTCGGTTTGTGCCATACACCATCCCTTCCCTTAACAAGGCGAAGTATGGGGACCGACAACATACTGCTGGATAGTGGTACCAAGCCGTAGCTCCTGTGACGCCCCTCTGCATGGGCTACCCTGCTGTAGCCGCTCACCCTTAGGTATCAAAGGTAAGACTTCGTGAATCCTACTAGCCTAAGACTGTCCCACACCACCATGTGGTTGCACGAAGGCCCGGGTTCAAAGGCTTGCAAGGTTAAGTCCTTAATCTGTCCAAGGCAAGGCATCCATCTCACAACCCCGACTCCAAAACATCTCACATCGCTCATCCCAAGGCCGCAAAGGTCGCTTCTCAATATCTCGTGCCATAAAGGCCCACCGGCATAAAGCCTCATACCACTTGCCCTGCACTAAATCTTTTCCCCACCCTTGTTCAACTATTGTGCAACACATGCCAACAAGAACTTCGCTACTATGTAGAACCACGAAGGTACCTACACTTCACATCTTCCTGCGTGACAAGTTCACACTTAATATTTCCAAATCATCTCACTTGTCATTAGTCAATATTATTTTGCTTATTTTGAAACAAGGTTCACGTAAGCACAACTAAGCATCTAGTCACTGCCTAGCCTCCCGTGGTTGGCACAATCATATTATCCAACATTTTAATCCCATCTTAAGGTAACAAGGAAACATATGACATACAAATAATATTAACAAGGGTGAGTTAACAATTAGGTTGATTAACTAATTACCCAAATTAAATTATTTATTTTACTCAACATAACATGCATACTTTAAATCGAAATATATATTTAAAATGCTAGGATCAAAATGGTCAAAGCACGAATTTGCCTTCAAATAGTCGATACTCTTGATCTAAGTCTTGAGCTTGGTCTTCGACTTCCACACTCCCGCCATCAACGTCACGCTGTGAGCAAACAACCGTGTAAACACACAATCGAAAAAATGCCGCAAATCAAATTAATGCGTAATTTTTAAAACTTCTAGAAAATTAGTTTAGCATATTCTAAGATTTATAAAATTTATTTTGATATTTTGACACGATAGTTTAGTAGTTACAAAATTACGCAAGTTTGACTTTCCGCAAATAATTTAACAAGATAAATTTAATTATAAAATTTCACAAAATTACTGTAGAAAGGTATTAATATTTACTAATTTACAAAATTTGTTGCAAGCGATTCGGACTTAAAACGAATTTGTAGCGAAAAAGAGAAAATTGCACCTTTAAAATGTTCATGTACAACTAATCTTTCTAGCTTCCTATGATCAAGCTATCGTTTCAACGCATGACACCGCATACATGCGAGACTTGGACTCGCATACACGCCGCATTGGCGTAGTAGTCACATATGCATTATCGGTTCTGCGTATTCGAATACTTACTAACGTATATACACTAGTACATATATATACACACATTTACACGCAGACCATTCAACTAATATACGTATACATATGGAAGATTATACTAGCGAATCGGTCTAACAAATACGTGGACTAATCTAAAATAATCGCATGTAGGCATATATATACACTCCGTTCTAGCCAACATGTATATACGCTAAAGTATAATGCTCATCCGCCAAACCTATATACATTTATGCGCCAAAATCTACTTTCCTCCGACTAACTATATATATACGCCAATAAAATATATATATAAGGAAACAAACATGCGTATTATCGTATGTAAAGGCGCAACTATAGATGATGGGATCAACTAATCGATTGGAGACGGAGTGCGCGAAAAGAAAAAGAAGTACCGATCTACTTACGGCAGAGCGTGAGAAAGAAGACGACGCGTGGTCGGAATGTGCGCCGCGATGTAGACGACAACGACGACCACGGCAACGTCCACGCCTGGCGTCGGCGACCACGCGCAGCTTACGGGCCGGCGACGTTAGCGACCACTTGAGGCGTAGTCGTGACACGGTAATGGGCGGCGACCACGTGCGGCGGCGACGGCGACAAGATGGCATATGGCGGCAAGGTAATGGAAATGGTATGGCTAGAGAATACAAGGAAGAATGGAAAGACGTGATGGCTAGTAGTGGTCGGAGAAAGGGAAAAAATGGAATGAAGCAATATATGGAGAACTCACGTGTGTGGAGGAAGGAAATCATGCATGCATGCAGCGGGAGGGGAAACGGCCGTATGCTAAAAATAACTAGTAACGGCCGAACAATTGATTCGTGGCGCATTGAAGAGAAATTGGTGGCAAGGAAAAGAAACAGATGCATGAAGAACGGCTGAAATCAAATGGGTTCAGGAGGAAACGCCCGCTTCTAGGTGTAACCACACATGCACGCAAGGATCGACATCACGCTTTGCATGAAGCACCGCTTAAACATGCACTCAGGGTGAAAGAAACAATGCACTCGCGGATTCACGACGCATACATGGTGAGAAAGGGAATTGATTAGCACTCCTTGAATCACACACCCACAAAACGCTCAAGCAAGGATTCGCATAACTCCCCCAAAAACAATACGATAGACCTATATGTATATATACACACGCTGCATTATACATCCTCAAGCGAGTTTAGAGAAAAAAATAACAGAGATTCTAAAATCTGGAAAATTCCTCTAAAATACTAGGAACTATTTGGGCCCTAACGGTTGGTTTCGCGAATTTTCGACGATAGATTTTCCGTAATAAATCTTTAGTGAATCGTGACACTGCATCGATTTTTATAAAATCAACGACGACGTTATATAACATATATTTTTCAAAATATTTGAAGCTTAACACTCTCGTCTACCAATTATCTTAATTATAAACAAGATTTTAATTTTTATGTTTATTCGAAAATGCATGATCTTTATTTATCGTGGTTATTTCAATAGACTTGAATCCGAATTGACCGCGAAGACTTTAAATAATTTCTGAAAAATTCAAATAAACCAAGAAACACACTAAATATATTAGAAGAAATTTTTAGGCTGTTACACTTATTTCATTGATTCTTCTGGAATCTTCCAATGGATTTCTTGTAAAGTTTCACCAAATGCTTTAGGGTGCGACAAGTGTGTGACCAATGGCCGATACACCCACACCTAAAGCATGGCTGAGGAGGGTTAGCAACTTTATTGGTTGGACCTTGCTTCTGGAAGGTTTTCAAACCCTTTCCTTTACCTTTCCACTGGGGTTTGCCCTTTCCCTTATGGTTTCTGTCATTCTTCCATTTCCCCCCTTATGCATTTGGCCTTGTCTATGGCCTTGGCTATTGCTAGCCTGCTGAGAGTTAGCATGTGCAAGATTTAATTTACTATTCATATGCGATCAACTTACGTAGGGCTTGCGGTAGTGTGATCGCGTGTGGCAGGATGATCTCGATGTAGTTAGACAATCACGATCGGCCATGGTAGAACATCGTGTTGATAATGTGTTGTAAAACATAGTCGTTCACTCAAACTCGATCAACAGCACACTAACGCAATCACACAAACAAAGGTAGAAGCACACAAAGTAGGGGCAAAGTATTCTCTCTTTATTAGATTAGATTGATTTCTCTTTACAAGGGGTGTCCAATATATATTGCCAAAACAGTTGGAGATAGATTCAGATTCACCCACTAATAGATAGAGTCTGTCCGTCGTTGGACTGGGATTATATCTATATCATAACACAATAAGCCCACCTAGTTTACTATCTATTGGTCAGCTTTGTCCTATGTGAAAGAGTGAGAAAAGAGAGAGAGAGAGAGGAGAGCTAGCTCTTATTTAGTAGCCAGCTTTGCACGGGAGCATAGGTAGATTATTTATGTACAAAAGAGAATAGATAGTTATTGCATAACATCTAGAGACAACCTTGAGATAGTTATTGTACAAGCTGGCTTTTTGCTTACTCTAGATGACATGGATTAGAGATGAAGTAGTAAGCTTTGCTATTATACTTGCTCTAAGTAAGCCTCGATTCAAATGCATAGATTTTTTATGTGAATTCAAGTTTCATAGAATCCGCATTCCAAATGGGGCCTCCATGTCTGATAGTTATTGGATTGGGTTTCCTGTGAAAATTGATCCTTAATTTAGCTTAGTTGTAAGGCTTTATGCACCTGTTATAAGCAAGATCTGTTATAACGAGTGGAAATAGAAATTGTTAGAAAAAAAAGAGGTGGATCCTAAAAGAAATGGTCGCAAGCCCACCTTGGACATAGGCTATGTTCGAGGAGTTGTAGCTTTTCTAAAAAAAGCTGATTTTTTGGATTTCTGAGCTGAAAGGCAACTGTGTTTTTTTTATGAGAGGCCGTTTAGTAAACAGCTAATTCTCCTCAGTAATAACCTATAAAAGCATATCTCATCCTGCTTTTGGTTTTGGCTTTTACTAGTTCTATGTGACTTCTAGCTTATGACTAAAGTCACTTAAAAGCTGGCTTGTTTGGGAGACTTACTGGCTTTTCGAAAGCTAAAACTATCTTTAAGCCATCAAATAGAGCCATAATGTAATTAATATAAAATTGTATGTTAACATTTCCTGTTTTGAGAGTAATAATAAAAGGGTGTCGACCACTCCACAGGTTTAGCAACATTTTGCGGTTGGTTGTTAGTGGTGATCTCAGCTTGGAACTAACAGACACAAAAAATTTGGGGCAAGGCCCACCATGTTGCGCTCTGATTGGGAGCACTCCAAGATAAAATTGGTTTTAGTCCCGTCAGCCAGTGCCAAAAAAATATAATGGAGAGGCTGGCACTCGTTTTTGGTTAATCAATCATGAGTTCTTCCTCTACCCGGCACACCTATCTGATCTTGGTTTGGCGCTGAGGCTGCCGAAGATCCCTACCATCATCGAGTAGATCTAGGTGCCCCCTCTTTTCTTCATTGCGCAAGAACATCAACCGATCAATTCCTAATGGCATCTTCTTCCTCACCGGGTCAGTGACTATTTTAATTTCTGCATCTTTTGTGATCATGCTTTAGGCTAGCAAATGATGTTCATGTTTTAGTTCATCCTAACTCCTAACATTTGGTATCGGAGCCAACCTAGCCTTAGCTTGATCCTTGTTAAGCCCGAATTAGTCCTTGATTTGGATCGGTTTGCATCTAGAAGGAGGGGATCTGAACCCATCCCCTTTTTGGGAGAGGTTTTCGGGGCTTATCTTTGCGGTCACTGTCGGCGGCTTTGGGCACCTCGCCTCTGATCACCGTCAACATCGCGGACCGAAGTGTCACTCATGCGTGCGTTGTGGCCTGAGGCTCTCCTCACCAAAGCCGCGTGCGGATTCAGCTCACCGCGCTCACGTGCCGTCACCATTGCTTCGCCTTCTCGCCCGCTCGCAAGCCATCGCCACAGCTTCGCCTTCTCGCTCGCTCGTCCTTGTATTGAAGGATCGAGGCACACCAAGAGGGGGTGAATTGGTCCAAACTAACACCTAACCCTATTTTTGTGTTAATAGTTCTGAAAATTACTGAAACTAATGATCAAACCTAAAAGATCAATCTAGAATAATTAATCTAAGATCATGAAATAAATCTAGATTAAACATGAAAACTAGAAAGTAATTATATGTAAATAAGAAGTAGTAGATCGGAATCCATACTCACTAATTTTTCTCAAAGAACACACATATGGATCCCTTTACATGAAAACACAACCCTCAAATAATCTTCCAAAATTTTGTCTAATTTTTATTCTCCTTATCGTCTCTCCTCTCTCTTCAATCTCACGTGTGCTGCTCTGGCAACTTCCTGTAGCGTGACTGCAGCACGATCCATACAGCACTGAACATTGTAGCAATCCCTGTAGCATTATGCACTGTAGCACCGAACTACTTTTGCTTCGTTCTATCCTTTGGTGCGTACGGCCGGCTGGAGTTCTCTGCTTTGCGCGCAATGCAGCTACCTTCTCATGTGCCACCTGGGTTTCTTGCGTCGTCAGCTCCTCTATCTTTTCTTCTTTTACTGTGGCTCTTCTTCTGTTTTGTACGACGCTTAAAACCAGGAAGCACTCCCTCCTATTTGTTCTTAGCAAACCTTAACTTCTTATCTCTTATATGCATGCATATCCACCTGTCCCAATCACATATGGTCCGATACATGCTCATACATCCCAAAACTCACATATATGCATGCATATGGCCCACCTGCCGCTTTTGCATGACTCACTCGCCTACATGACCCGCTAACCGCAACACCGCGTCATCCATCTGCGTAGACCTCTACGCGTCCCGTATCGCTGCACCTGCATCCTTCGTGTGTCGTGCCTTCTGCACCTGCAACCTCGCGTGCCATTTACACCTCTATGACCTTGCGTGCTGCTCCAGGGACTACGCGCCACTTGTGCAGAATCTCCCTGACCTGTAGTGTACATCCGTCTTACATCCCTGCGCTGCAACGTGCATCTTGCATCCCTGCGATGCACCTCCTTTTGCCTGCGCTGCAACACGTATTGCAAATAAACAACAAACCACACAGTATCTTCTTCTTCCATAAATATTGTAATCCATCACAAATATTGTTATGACATAATTCATCATACACTCAAAAATATTGTTGTCAAATTAATCATCATATTTAAATATCACAAATAAAATTAATATGTATCCTAGTGGCATTAAAGACAAGACGTTTGTGAGTAAAGTATCACAACCTTTGTAGAGTTAAAAATAGGACTTGTCACTCCCTGGTTTCAAGTAAACACTACATCACGACAGGAAATGGAACTCTCAAAAGTTCTGCTAGTGGTGTCTTATGAACAGTAGTTTTTTCATAACTATTAACTTGGTAACTTTTTGTAACAAATATTTTACAAAACTATCTAGCACATTTTCAAAGACATAAATCCTTCACTAGTATAGGTTTGGTATAATTGGATAGTTAGAGCATGTAATGGTCGGCTTGCTATTGTTGAACTTGTTGAGTACCTTTCGTACTCCTCCCCTATATTATAAATTCCTTGTTAGACTTTGGTGAATTCGATCTTGAGAGTTTTGCTGCTGAAGATCAAAACGGAGTAATATAAAGAAACAATCTACACACATGAGATTAAGAGTCGGCCAATCATGCTGGACCCAGGTTAGTTATCTTATATTTATAACCTCAAGATTACACTTATATGGTTACAACAACTCCTATAGACAAGAAAGATTAGTTGCTATCTTTAGCAACGTAAAGATGCGGGCCTATCTTTAACACACTCCCTCAATCACAACTCGTGAAGGTTGAGATTGCGCTTGAAGATTTCCTATTAGCGTGCAGGCAGCAGTTTGGTGAAGCCATCTGCTACTTGATCTCGTGAAGGAATGAATTGTATATCAAGAACCCGTCTTGCCACTCAATCATGAACAAAGTGGAAATCCACTTCAATATGTTTAGTCCTAGCATGAAATACTGGGTTGTCGCACCATAAACAAGTTGTCTGAGGCTAAAAAACACTGAGCTCTCCCAAAAGGGACTGAACCCACACGATTTTTGTCGTAGCATTAGCAAGAGCTTTGTACTCCACATCTGTGCTATGTGCACTCCACGAGATCAAGTTAGATCCAAAAAATATAGCTAAGCCACCCATAGACTTATGATCATCCGGACATCCAGCCCAATCCGCATAAGAAAAAGCACTCACCAAGGTGGAAGATGACTTGCAAATTCTCATACTAGTTGTTGCAGTGTGATTGAGATAACGTAGTATCCATTTCGCCGCCGTCTAATGAACATTGGTAGGAGAATGGAGAAACTGACACACCTTGTTTACATAGAAGGCAATGTCTAGATGAGTAAGGACAAGATACTGAAGTGCTCCAACAGTGCTGCAATATCGAGTAGCATCATCAGGTCCAAACGACATCCCACTAGAGAGTTTCTCTGAAGAGGACATGGGGGTAGCAACACCCTTACAAAGCACCATCGATCCCAACAAGACGCAACAAGTCCTGAACTTACTGAGTTTGAGAAAGGAGCAGGCCATCAGCAACACGGTTGACTGCAATACCGAGGAAAAAACGCAGAGGACCAAGATCCTTGAGGGCAAAGGAGTAGTGAAGAGCACCAAGAAGTTGTTAAACTGCCGAGGAAGAGCCTGTAACAATGATATCATCCACATAAATGAGTACGTATATGGTGGCGACACGATGATAATAAATGAATAAGGATGTATCAGCACGGGATGGAAGTAAACCAAGTTGCTGAAGCTTAGAGCTCAAACTGGCATACCAGGCATAAGGGACTTGTTTCAAACCATATAATGACTTGTGAAGCTTGCATACCAAATGAGGCCATTGTGGATCAGCATACCTAGGAGGTTGATACATATAGACATCCTCTTCTAGAACACCATGCAAAAACACGTTCTGAACATCCAGCTACCGTAAGTCCCAGCTACGTGACACAGCAATAGAGAGGACCAGGTGGATGGTAGTAGGTTTGATCACAGGACTAAAAGTATCTTCATAATCGATACCATAGCATTGACGAAAACATTTGGCCACCAACAGAGCCTTATATCTATCAATACTACCATCAGGTTTGTGTTTGACCTTGTAAAGCCATTTGCAATCAATGACGTTGCAGCCATGAATAGGAGGAACCAGATTCCAGTGCCATTATGCTGAAGTGCCTCAAACTTGATGTCCATAGCCCGTTTCCAAGAGTGATCAGCCAGCGCAACAGTTGAGGATTCAGGTTCCCGTGAAGCAGTAAGACCATACCAAACAAACTCATTAGGAAACTTGCGAGGCACTCAAGTATTATCTTATAGATGTGTGGTCATATGGTGAGTGCACTGTACAGAGCTCGAAATAGCCAGTACCAAGGCAGAATAAGTAGCCACAGATGGTGGCACAGAAGGACCTGACAAAGCGGCCTTAGAAGAAGCTGATGCTGATGCAGACAACCCATATGCCAAACTCGCAAGGCTAGGAGACGAGGTTGACACAGGAGCACCAGTCCATGCGTAGTGCTAGATGTAGCTGGGCCATTGCCAGGCAGATCAAAATCACCGGCAGATGAACTCAGGGCACCACCACTACCATGCGGAGACAAAACAGGGACATCAGCACTAGAATCCACTGGGGCATGCTCACCATGCACAGCAGGCATGGCCGGCGAGGAGGGAACCTACAAGGGAGGAATAACGTGCACATCTTGAACAGGAATAGAAGCACCATTAGTCAAAGGTCTATGATTAATACCCAGATGAGGGGAAAGCAGAATGGACTCAGAAAAATGTGCGGGCTAGCGGTGGGTGAGGAGTGGGCAAAAGGAAAAATATTTTTCATCAAAGACAACATCATGAGAGATGTAGATGCGACCGGTGGAGGGATCAAGACATTTATAGCCTTTGTGCAAAGCATTGTAACCAAGAAAACACACTGACAAGAGCGGGATTGGAGTTTGCGGGTGTTGTAAGGACGAAGATGAGGCCAACAGGCACACCCAAAAACCCTCAAGAAGAAATAATTAGGTTTGATATAAAACAATGTTTTGAGGGGAGAAATCCCGTGAGTGACTCTACTAGGAAGTCTGTTAATGAGATAACTAGCGGTACTAAAAGCCTCATCCCAAAATTTCAAAGGGATACCCGAGAAAGCCAAAAGAGCAAGGCCAATTTCAACGATATGTCGATGCTTACGTTCAGCAGCTCCATTTTGTTGGTGTGTGTGAGGATAGGAGATGCGATGCGCAATACCAAGCTGATGGAAAGAGGAGTGTAATTTCTGATACTCATCGCCCCGGTCAGTTTGCATGCAAAGAATTTTCTTTCCAAGTTGTGGTTCAACAAAAGTTTGGAAGGAAATAAAGGTGTGAAAGACGTCAACATTGCTTTTGAGAGGAAATAACCAAACAAACCTACTGAAATCATCAATAAAACTCACATAATATTTAAAAGCCTTAGCCGAAAGAGTAACAGGACCCCACACATCGGAGTAAACAAGCTCTAGAGGAGACTTTGAAGGTTCATGAGAGGAAGTATAGGGTAACTCAAGACTCTTAGCCAGTTGACAAGAATCACAAACTGACACACTAGAACTATATGAGCAAGGAAGATTATTCTAACGAAGCAAATGACGAACTATGGAGCTAGACGGATGACCAAGCCAATTGTGCTAGCAATCTCGGGAAGGTTTGACAGCTAAGTAGACAGCCCTTGAAGGAGAGGATGTGCCCGCCTGAAGAGGATAGAGACCACCCCTACATGGCCCACGAAGTAGAGTTTTCGCCGTGTCCTGATCCTTCACTAGAAAATGATCAGGGTGATATTAAAAAAACATTGTTATCAAATGTAAAATCATGGACAGAGATAAGATTTTTCTTATCATGGGAAATGCATAGAATATTTTTGAGGATAAGGGACTATTCCGGGGTATAAATCATAGAATTACCAATTTGACTAATGGGCATACATATGCCATTTGCGTTGTGCACCTGATCATGTCCTTGATACTTGTTGCGGACTGTCAATTTGTCAAGCTCACCCGTGATATGATCTGTAGCACCTTTGCCAATGTACCAATTTGTGTCAACACTGTAAGAATTTGTGTTAACATAATTTGCTGTGCGATCATCTTCTGCTTGGTATGAATGATTGAAGCGCTATCAGCACTTCAAGACTCCGTGGCCAATCTTGCTGCAAACCTGGCAAACGATCTTGTCGCCGCCCTTCTTGTTGTATCCATGGCCGCAGCCTCGCTGACTGATGCCACCACGACTAGTGTTCTACTGATGGCCACGGCTAGCGCCCTGACCACCTCCTGAATGGCCTCCATCGAAGCCATTATGTCCACCAGAGCCAGTGCTTGGGTGACCACGTGAAGCCAGATTGGCCGAGGCGACTACAGCCGAAGAAGTGAGTTGTAGAGCCTAGTTTTGGTGCTCAATACGAGTCATAGGTAAGAAGGTAGGCATAAAATTCAGATAAACCAATAGAGTTAGACTTGACTGTGACTAATGAAACAAGGGGATTGTATTCTGCATCAAGTCCGGCCATAATGTAGCTCATCAGGACATCATCGCTCAAGTGATGGCCAGTGGATGCCAACTAATCTGCAAAGGACTTCATACGGTTGAGGTATTCCATGGCGCTAAGATCATTCTTGCACATGTTGGAGAGCTGCATTCGGATTTGCATAATACGAGCCTTGGACTGGGATACAAACATGCGCTCAAGCGTTGTCCACACCTGTGCCGCAGAGGTCATGTTAATGACTTGCGATAGCACCTCGGGTTCAAGAGACCCAATGAGGGCGCCTAGCACCTATTGATCCTTGAGAAGCCAGGTGTTGTACGCCGGATTGGGAACAGTCTTCTCGACTGCCTTGCCATCGACAGTCTCTGAAGTCGAGATGGTAGCCTCTAGCACGACCTCGGTGCCGTCAATGAAGCCAAGAAGATGATGGCCATGCAGGAAGGGCATATGTTGTGACTTCTAGAGTAGATAGTTATCCCTGTCAAGTTTTACATTAACAAAGCTTGAGAAACCAGAAGCAGAAAACACCGCCGATGCTAATGGACTTGACGATGAGATGCCGATGCTGAAATTCATCTTGGATGTTCTGCGAAAGAGGCTAGCTCTAATACCATATAAAAAAATGATCTACACACATGAGATTAAGAATCGGCCAATCGTGCTAGACCAATATTAGCTATCTTATATTTATAGCCTCCAGATTATACTTATATGGTTACAACAACTCCTATAGATAAGTTGCTATCTTTAGCAACGTAAAGATTCAGGTCTATCTTTCACAAGTAAATCCCCAGTGGGATATGAATGAAGCTGAAGAAGATGCTTGCTTTGGAGGTGTGACCTTTGAAGAAGATAAGGAGTCAAATAGTTTGTGTGTCTTTTGTTCGCTGGATGAGGCGAGTATTGGCATGAACACGGGGTTCGGTGTCACTTTATCTTGCAAATTTATGTTTAAAACTATCTTCTAATAATAACACCCTTATGTGGGGAAGTTTTGGAGGCCAACCAGGGCCTCCACGTCACTCCTCGGTGGTTTTGCAAAAAAAGCCCCTCGGCTTCCTCCAAATTACAGATAGGTCCCTGTAAAATTACAAAAAAACACTTAAATTTTTTTATATATTTTTAGCCCAAACCTGTGAGGGTAAATTTGTTTCCCCAAAATAGACCGTGTGTTCTTTCGAATAGCATTTAGGTCCCTTCTTCGTTATTTTATGAAAAAAAAACTCCCGTTAAATACAAATCTCGAATGAACCCTTTTTTAATTTTTCGGAATAGCGCTTAGGTCTAAAAAAAATGAACAGGTCTCCATTCCTTGCGTCCGAGTCCTTTCTCCATTTTTCCCGAAAAAAATAATTTCGTCAAGAGAGATATGTGTGCGGCTCTATCTCTAGAGTTTTTTTTTGCGGCTCAATCTCTAATATTTTCCAAAATATGTATTATTACCCGTGAACACATAGGGTGTTAAACTCGGCATCTATAATTTTTTTTTGCAACTCAATCTCTAATATTTTCCAAAACATGTATTATTACCCGGTGAACGCATAAGGTGTTAAACTCGGCATCTATAATTTTTTTTGCAACTCGAAATCTAATATTTTCCGAAGCATGTATTTTTTTTTTTTGCAAAAAGACCCGTTGTTACGCAAATTTAGCGACGGTTCCTACCCACCGTAAAAAAAACCAAGAGAACAAAAAAAACGTTTAGATCTTCCTGCCTTTTTCCCGAAAAAAAAAATTGGATCAAATTTCGCACGACGTGGCAACAGGCGCAACCCTACCTAGTTATTATATAACTTTGGGACCACCGCTATTGCTTCGCTGTGACGGGGAAATTGGTTATATGCCACTGTGAAGAATGGGTTTCGTGCATTTGACATCTCCATCGTTTAGTTCGCTTTAATACCCCCTATAACGTTGACACTTTGTCCATTCACCATTACAGGCCAATTACTGGCATTTTACAGCCAAATACATGTTCTTGCGTGGGCCCAGGCGAGTAGGAGGACGGTATTGCCCCCCCCGGTTGGCTTTACCTTTGTGCCAGATGGTGCAATCGGACCAAACGACTCGTCCCTCCCCATCGCTCCCCATCCTCGCCTCCCACTTAGCAAGGAAGACGATGGCGCAGGCGGCCTCCTCTCCCCTCCGGCGAGCTCCTCCACGGCGGTAGATGTTGCAAGCAAGCTTCTCGTCGGGGTCCCGAGGGAAAGGCCCCAGTGAGGTTAGATTTCAAAGTCACGTTGAGGCTGTCCGTAGCGGACTTCCACTCATGTCTTTCCCTAAGTGCGGCGACGAGATTCTGGAGTTGGCGTCGAGGTCGAACCAAAACCCAGGGAAGATATAAAGTGCAGGAAGAATGAGCAACATGTATGTATGCTTGGCTTTTGATTTTTTGTGTGGATTCGGTGTTAGGTGTTGATTCGATTCATGGTTCTTCTTTGATCATTGTAGATGCCTAGCAGATGCAATTTTTACCTATGGCATGATCAATACATGGAGTTTCTTACAAATTCTGGCTATTCTACTCTCTGTGATTATGGTCATCCGGTGGAAGAAGCACAAAAGCTGAAAGAAGGTGCACGGGTGATAGAAGGTGTCCCCGAGTTATTGAAGTTTGTGAAGTTGCTGCCGCTGACTAATATTGTGATCATTGTTTTGGTGTTGATATATGTTGTAATTTTGCTTGGCAAATAATTTAGATTAGTTGTAATCCAGTTTGGATCTGTAATGAAGTGAGAATTGGTTGTCAGTGCATCATTATTTTGATAATGAACTGTAATTGGTTGTCTGACTCTGAAGTGAGAATTGGCAAATATTGTGCTAGCATCTATACTACACATGGCTGATTTCCTACTCTTCACATTATATTAGAACCAAAAGATCATCAATTTTTCCATCGACTAGCAAAAACATCAACTAAAAGTAACTTGGTTTAGCAAAATAACATCTGTCTTCCAAACAGTCATCTGTTTAGCATAACCAAAATAACATTTGTTTAGCATAACCAAGAACATAAGCAAAATAACATATGCTTAGCAACCAGCACCAACTAACATTACATAGCGTGAACCACACGGTTAGAGCCAACGCTTTGACATTAGTAAACTGTTTGCATTTGCCTTCTTTGGAGTCATTTTTTTCTGTTTTTTGCTTGGACATTTCCTTGGTGGAGTAGATTGTGTGGCTTCCATTCCCCTGCTGGTCTGACCTTCAGCTTCCACTCCCCTGCTGGTCTGACCTTCAGCTTCCACTCCCCTGCTGGTCTGACCTTCAGCTTCCACTCCCCTGCTTGTCTGTCCTTCGCTTGTCTGACTTGCCCCATCCAGTCCTAGAAGCATATTTAGGCGGCTGGTTTCAAGTAAGCAAAAAATATATTAGTTGCTCATTACAAGGATTTGAGAAAAAGGATATGTCATGCAATTTTAATCCATACCTACTAGTTACAACTGCTGGGATGGTATTTGTTGGTTCTGCACTTACTTCTCTGTTAGCTCTAGTGGTATTTTTCCTAGCCTTTCTCTTTCTTTTCTTGGTCCCATTCAATGGGCATTTAGAGCTAGCTTGTCTATGCCCAACCTCTCCACACCTTTTGCACTTGATAGGACCTCTAACCATGATCTTTCTCTTTGTACTGTCTTTGTTACTAGAACTGCCGCCACCCTCAAGGCATCCTTTTATTCTCAACTTTCTCTGCCTACCCACAGTTCTCCTACCCAGAGGTGCCCCCACGTGTTCTATCTCCACTTCTGGCCAATGGGACTTGTCAGGCATAGGCTCAATGCTATCAGCATATGCATGTTGAAACCTCTAAATAGAGTAGTATTCATGTACATAATCCCCAATGTGGGCCATCCTTTGAGATGTTATCACTGTTAGTGCATGTTCACAAGGTTTACCAGTGTGCTGCCATTCAAGACATGTGCATTCATGTGTTGATATCTTCACTACCTGCTTGGCATTGTTAGTGCTAGTGTCAAGGACCTCTGCAGCCACTCTATCAGCCTTCACAACTTTCAAATGTCCCAATCCTCTAGTTGTAGCCTTCAATTGCATTATCACAGCTGGAAGTATTCTTCCTTGGAGCCTTTCTCCAATTCTTCTCCTCTTGTCCCATAAAATCATGATCATTTGCGTAAGCTTATCAACAATGTCCACTACAGGCAGATTCTTTATGTCTTTTATCCAATTGTTGAAACACTCTGCCAAATTGTTGTTGATATAGTCACATTTCACACCAGTTTCAAAAGCACACCTCATCCATTTGAGGGAATGATACTTACTCAAGTAATTCATCACCTCAGGGCATCCTCCAGCAATGCTGTCCATGTGCTTTTCAAACACCTCAGGTCTGTAAGCCCTTGCCGTAGGATACATCTCTCCAAATGTACTTCCATGAAACCTCTTCATAAAGTTTTGCATCAGATGTCTGAAACATTCCCTCTTTTCTGCATATGGAAACACCCTTTGTGATGCATTCTCTAGACCCTTGCAAGCATATGAACATATTACAAGAAGTGGTAAGTCACCAATGGCCTTGTGAAGTTGACTCATGAACCAGGTCCAGTTGTCTTCAGTTTCTGCCTCTATAAACCCAAAAGCCAAAGGAAACATCCAGTTGTGACCATCAAAGGCTGTGGCAGCTGCTAAATGTCCATTCCACCTTCCATTCAAAGCAGTGGAGTCTACACTAATATATGGCCTACAACCTTTTATAAAACCAGAAATGCAAGGGCTCAGAGCACAGAAGAACCTATGAAAAAAGACTCTACCACCAACAACCTTTGTGTCAAGCTCAACAACAATACTTGGTGATCTCTTCAATACCTCAGCCCTCCATCTGTATAACCAGTGGAAACTCTCTTCCCAGCTTCCATACATATCTTGCAATGCCAATTGGTGACCTCTCCAGACTGTGTCATATTGAAGAGTTACCTTGTATTTATCCTGCAGGCTTCTCTGCATCTCTACATCACCAATAGTGGGGTTTGTCCTTAGTATGGCTACAGCCTTCTCAGCTACCCAACCTTTTGAAGTGGTATGGCCTTTTACCCTGCTGCTTGATGCACAGTTGTGCTCTCCAACCAAAACAGAAACCTGCATGACAAAACAGTTAGTACCATGATAGTCCTCAGATCAGGCCTCCTGCGCCCAACAATTCTCCAAGAGCATCCCCTAGCTTTACAATAACTTGTAAACCTACCTTTATCAAATTTTTCTATGCCCAACTCAAACTCCTCATTGATGGCGAATTGCCTCACAGCTAGTCTGAAATCCTTCATTGATGGATATAGGGTGCCAGGGTCCATCTTTGGGTCATCCTTGTCGTATGCAATATTGACTTCATCTCTGTTGCCATCGTCAACTGCCATGTCACCACCTTCACCTAATCCTTCACCAGTATGTTCTTCTGCATAACCATGTGCCCCTTCATCATCATCCCTCAAACCCAATAACACAAACATGTCATGCTTATTCATCATTTATGTCCTCCCTTCTTCATCTTCTGCGCCCAGTATGTCAAGAGAATCCCAGTCTATGTACTCTGTCCCTCCATCACCATTATCTGTAGCAACAGCTGGGTCATCAGTAACACCAAATTTTCCTGCCTCAGCACTTTCCACTGCCTCATTCATCACACAATGGGAGCTACCAATTCTGCCTCTAGTTGGCTGACAACTACCACCATGTTGCCCTGCCTTAGCACTTGCCTCACCAGAGGAGATTGTCAACAGCTCACTCATCACCCGAGGGGACCAATCAACCACATTTTGCGACCCACCTATACTATCCATCCCCGGCAGCAACTCTACAACAATGTAGTGAACAAAGAAAAAATAGCAACAGTTAAGGTTCATCTAGGGTTAGGCTCTTGTCAAATGGAAAATAAATACAATACAACTACGAATAAACACGATCCCTATGGACATTCTTCAACTTTTGTCTCATTTCGCCCACACAACGAATAAACACAGCTCGAATCAAAGGTTTTTATCTAGGGTTTCATGAATCAACGAAGAACTGAAAGAAGGAAACGGTTTCATAAGACGGACCTTTCTTGCCGTAGCCAGCACGTCGTGGAGGAGCTCGCCAGAGGGGAGAGGAGGCCGCCTGCGCCGCCATCTTCCTCGCTGAGTGGGAGGCGAGGATGGGGAGCGATGGGGGAGGGACGAGTCGTTTGGTCCGATCGCACCGTCTGGCGGGTAAAGCCGACGCTGAGTGGGAGGCGAGGATGGGGAGCGATGGGGAGGGACGAGTCGTTTGGTCTGATCGCACCGTCTGGCACAAGGGTAAAGTCAACCGGGGGGGCAATACTGTCCGGACCCGCCCGGGCCCACTCAAGAACATGTATTTGGCTGTAAAATACCATTAATTGGCCTGTAATGGTGAATGGAGAAAGTATCAACATTGTAGGGGGTATTAAAGCGAACTAAGAGCATCTCCAGCAGAGCCCCTAAACCAGCCCCTAAACCTTAAAATAGGGAGTGTAGTAAAAAAAACAGATCCAGCAGGGCCCCAACTCAAGCCCCTAAAATTAGTGGCCCCTAAATATGCCTCCTCACCCAATTCCTGTGGGCCCCAACTCAAGCCCCTAAAATTAGGAGGCCCCTAAATTTGCCTCCTCACCCCAATTCCAGGGACACGAGTACAACCCCTATGATTGCAGATAGGAAAATACCTGAGAGGCTTCGAAAATTTTATCATGTTTTGAAAATTTTAAATTTAAATTTGAAATATCATGTTTTTAAATTGTAAATGTTAATATGCTTATGTTTTATGTATTACAAATATTTTTGATTGAATTTTAGTGGTGTCAAATGAAGATTATACATAGCGGATATGTCAAAATAGGAGAAAAAGTAAAATAAGGACTGAGATTTAGAGGCTATTCTTTGAACTGCTTTCAAAACAAGGGTCCCAAAAATAGAAGTCCCTAAATCCAAAATAGGGGCCCTATTTTAGGTGCCCTTGCTGGAGATGCTCTAAACGATGGAGATGTCAAATGCATGAAACCCACTCTTCACAGTGGCGTATAACCAATTTTCCCCGCTGTGACACTGATGTGCATACACTTGGTAAGGTTGTACTCTATCCGTTGTAGTCCATAGACTGATTGTCTGGCCACCACACAAAACCAACACTTGAGCTTTGTACAAGTTGTACAACGAGAATGTGACGCAGGGAAAGGGCACGGAGGTCGGAGCATGCAAGGGATAGAGGGGCAACCAACGACGCCACAACCAACCGGGAAAGGAGGCTCATGGTCATGGGTTCAACGAACAAAGACAAGGAATAAAACAGATCTCGCTACACTAGTTGTAAGAAAGGTGATTTGACTTTCTGATAAAAACACCTGATGATGCCCAGATAGCACCTATTGAACCAATCAGTAACATATGAATCTCAATTCTCATCTCAGGTCAAAATTACACCAGTCAATGGAAAACTGAGATTTTGGATTGCATCAAATCATACCATATTACATGATTAGTCATTAACAAGAATCATCATAGAAAGAAATTCAAGCTTTGGGGAACAAAAATTACAAAAAAATTTACACTCCATTCCCTGGACAGATGCATGAATGTTAGGGTCACATTCCTAACATTGGGCAAAATGCTAAGGGGAGAACCGATGCAAGATTGCTGTATCTTTTTCAATCGCCAAGGATACTCTAGTCGGTCTTTTGTATTCTTTTATCCCTGATAGGCAGTGGGACAGGTTTTTGAGCCTCATGTGGATGTTCTGGTCCTTTGTACACCTTGAGGTGGGTAAATAGTCTTCTTCCCAGCTGCAAAATGTTCAGAAGGTTCAGAAGATTACATAGACCAAGTGTATATGCTGAAGCAAGGTTAACTTAAGTGTGTAACTTACACTAAACAGGAGAGTAGCCATAGTAAAAGCTTCAGACAACAAAGAAATTTTCTAGGCAACATGGGAGTTTCAGAGATCACATCCGATACTTTGTTAGCCATACCATTTGAGAAACTAACTAACTTAAAAGCAAATATATCGGACTGGATCTAACGTGTCACATATTCATCATGGACATGGCATTTGTAAAGTTTACACAGAAAATATAAGGAAAAACTACTTGACAAGACATAATCAAATAATTTTGTCTGCATTTTTTAAATTGTAATTGCTGTTAAACAGCTATATCCCATGATTTTTAGTCAAGGGAAGACACATGCTGAAAGTCATGTAATTTCACGCAAGGACATAGGTTGAAGCACACGATGCACCTCAACATGAACCATCATAGTTCTCACAAATCTTTCCACACAGCTGCTAGTTAACACCAAAACATTTGGGCATTAGAAAAGAAAGATCCTAAAATTTGCTTGCTATTTCCATTTTATTATATATCAGAAATTAGGCCAAAAAAATGATAAGAGTACGTGCATATGAGTTATATAGACTTAGGACAAAAACACTTGATGCGATCAACTAGGTAAGAAGAGCTAAGAGATGATGACTTACCCTGCCCTTAGGAAGCATGCCACGCACTGCGTGCTCAACGATTCTCTCCGGAATCCTTTTCTGAAGTTGATCAAAAGTTTCTTCTTTCATTCCACCAGGCCGTCCAGAGTGCCTCCTATAGAGCTTCTGTGTCCGCTTTTTACCAGAAACAGCAACCTTCTCTGCATTAACCTAAAGTTGTAAACATAGAGTTCAGCTTGGTTGCTAATGAATTCACAATAGTGGTGTCTCTATAGTGTATAGTAACGAGTCTTCAGAGATGCACCAGTGTCAAGAACCACATTAACATAAAAACTGTAGTCTCGGTTTCAAGATGCCTCTTGGTGCTTATTTGTCTCTGCTGCTATTATTTTTTAACTTTTTTTTAAAGGGAAATGGAGGGGAGTGTCCTACTGTATATGACATTATAAAACTATTTCGAGGAAAAAGCATACATACCACAACAACAAAAGCCCCCATGTCCACACTTGGAGTGTATGTGGGCTCATTCTTTCCTCGGATATGTACTGCAATGGTGGATGCTAGCCTGCCTAGAATCTTGTCCGTTGCATCAACAACATACCATGTCTTCTCAGTAGTTACATGATCTGCAGCCTTAGGGTACCATGTTGTGTTCCATATGTCCTGCAAATTAAATTGCTTGATCAGATCACTGTACAGCACATGAGCACAGGTTACACAAAAAAGAAAGAAAGACCAATGCACCAGTGGACCCGAAGCAAAATATCCGTACTGAGCCCTTACTAAATGAACCTAAACACTAAACTGTAATATAGATGAACAAGATGGTGAGGAACTAAAGCCAAACATTTTTAAGCTAATACAACATTTGTGTAACAGATGTAATAAGAACAAAGTAATTTTCGCCACAGTAGCATCATGCCATCATTTCTTGTCTTAGACCCCGTTTGGTAACTTGGAACCGGACCGTTTCTATTAGATTCTGGAAGAAACCTAACTGAACGGGTTAAAGCTCGGAACGATTCTCCTCGGAACGTTTATTCTTTTTCCACTCTGTGGCCGAATCAATCTCAACCCCGTTCCACCCGATTCACTGAATTCTACCTGAAATGTTTCCACTAAGAATCTAGAACCGTTTCCGTTTCTATTAGAATCTGGAACCGTACCAAACAGGGCCTTAATTTCTTGTACAACATCCAATCCATCTTCGGATTTCACTGAATCCTCTTTCACCATGAACTATCAGTAGTTAATTTTGGATATGATGGTAGTACTATGTAAGCATCGTATTTTCACTGAGATTATTCATGTAAAGAATGTAAAGAAAGGATTTGATTGTGATATACTAATATGACGGAGTCAGTTGATGAAAATGAAGGAAACTAGCCACACTCGGTGCTGGTGTCCACCAAATTTAGAGTACACACGCTCCGTTAGGCCTTGGATGCCTCCGGTAAATTCCCAGCATGTGTAGGGGCCGTGCATGGGTGTGTAGGCGTGGATGTTGTGTGTGTGGTGTGTGTTGAGTGTGTATCCGCCTAGTACTCTCTTTTTTTATGAAACTGAAAGAAGCCATTTGATAATTTGTGAAACGAATGCAGAGCTACATCTAAAAACTAAACTCAGCCTTGGAGCACAATTCGTAATCCTAAACTACGGTAAAATTTTCCGTTTTGAGTGCACCTGTTGTACACCTCCCAAGTCATAGAGATCTGCACTGTAGCAAGTAGCAGTGAGAAAAGAAGTGTGTACTTACGGGGCCGCAGAGCTCGTCGCCCTCGAACATGAAGCGCTCCTCGCGGGGGACGAGCGCGGAGAGCGGCTGCCGCTTCTGCTTGTCGCTCTGCTCGCACCGCACCGCCAGGCCGGCCGGGGAGACGCGGCGGGGCGCGGGCCTCGCCGCGCGGCGCTGGCGGGGGAGCGTCCTGCCGCCGGCGAAGGCTGGGGTGAGGAACGCAGAGGCCGCGATGCCCGTAGCCATTGCGACGGTGCCGGCGGTGTGAGCAGGAGGCGGCTGTGTCTAGGCCTGAGGTCGGGTTGGGTTCAGTGAGACGCCACTGCCATTCCGCTTCGGGGGAGGCGAGGTGAAGGAAGTGGGGTGGATAAGAAGTGGAGTGGATAAGAAGAGAATAGAAGAGAAGGGGAATTGGGAAGAATGAATTTTTTTATTTAATATTTATTTTAAAAAAAAATTCAAAAATAATCAAAATATTATAAAAGTAGGTTTCCGTCACCCGGATATGGGCTATCGCCCCATATACAGACGATAGGGACCTAAATGCAAAAAACACTGTCGCTAGATGTCTATGGCCGTCAATAGCCGTCAGGAGGCACACCGTTAGGGAACATATCGCCCTATATTTGGGCGATAAGGACCTGAATGCAAAAAAAAATTACATTCAGGTCCCTATCGCCCCATATTTGAGCGACAGAGACCTGAATGCAAAAAAAAATTTGTATTCAGGTCTCTGTCGCCCGAATATGGGGCGAAAGCAATATGTCCCCTGACAGCGTGCCCTTTGACGGCTATGGACACCTAGCGACGGCGTTTTTTGTATTCATGTCCCTATCGCCTGAATATGGGGTGATCGTCCCATATCCGGGCGACGGAAACCTATTTTTGTAATATTTTTTCCATTGATTATTTTTGAAAAAAAAATTAAAATAAATATTAAATAAAAAAAATTCTAGGAAGAAGTAGGCTTTGATTATGCGCTACTAGGGAAGCTATGGGGTGGGGCCCACTAGGACCCTTGGACAACTTAATCTTCATTTCAGCTCAAAATACCTACAAGAAAGAAACTTAGGCCCAATCGCGTATTAAGGCATTGTTTGGTACGGTTTCAGATTCTAATAGAAATAGAAACGGTTTCAAATTATTGGTAAAAACGTTTCAGGTAGGATTATGTGAATAAGTGGAACGGGACTGAGATCGATTCAACAACATAGTGGAAAAAGAAAAACGTTCCGAACTTTAGCCCGTTTGGTTGGGTTTCTTTCAGAATCTAGTAAAAACGGCCTGGTTCCAAGTTGCCACCTAACTTTTCCCAATTACTGCAGGAATTAAATTGTTTTCTATGAAATCTTGCGTAAATACTGAAGGCAATTACTGGTACAAGTTAAAAACACGCAATATTATCATGGATTTTAATTGGGCTAGAATGTTTGCCTGCAAATTCAAATGCATTAGTTCTCCAGGCACACATCACACGGGATTTAGGGTCGACAAAGGACTCCAAGCTGCCGCTAGTGATGGCTAGCAAGGAACATGCATAACATGGTTGTAACCGTCGAGCCAACGACAATAAGGTTCTGTTTGTTTCAGCTGGGGATTATAGAAAGTAGCTTTTAAAATATGAATTGTAAAAGCTGGATTGTTAAAAGCTGAAGGTTGAAAAGTCAATGGATGTTTGGCAACCCAGATTATAGTGTGTTTGGATTGCTATTTCTGCTTGGCAAAAGTATATGGTACCCTCGATTATAGGTTGAATAGTCTGTGTGAACAATGGGGGGTAATGATGGGTAATTTTCACTGAAGTTAGATGGGTATTGTGATCTTTTGAAGAAGAAAAAAGCTGAGGAAAACTCCTCCAGAGTGGATTGTGGTATTACTATAATCTGGCCTTCAGATTATTACAATCCAAATTGAAAGTTTCTTGTTTGTTGACCTTCTAGCTTTTAAAAACTGCCTTCTACAATCCCCAGCTGAAACAAACAGGGCCTAAGAATATTGAAGCCTTCCCTAAAAAAAGAATATTCAAGCCTACCTCCTAGTTTTGATGCCCAACTTTTCCAGCAGCGCAGATTTTGATGCCCAACTTTTCCAGCAGCGCAGAAGTTGCAGAGGAGTCGAATTTCATTGCTAAGATTGCACCAGATGCATCATAAATTCAGAAAGTCGTATGTTACACATTCATAGTCAGGAAAAATAAAAACTGAATATTGTTCCTTCCCACTAAAGAAAAAGAGATTTTTACAGGTAAGATCAAGATACAGAAAAGCAATAGCTTAGCATGTACCAGGTGCAAGTACGTGCACAACCATGGCACGATGTTTTCAGAGGAAGAATGAAAAGAATAATTTACAACAAAATTGTGGATCAAGACAAATGGAAGATTTGAACCACATATAAATCAACAATTAGTTGACTATCAGCAAGTGAACGAGAAACAAGATCACGTGGCAGAAGACTCTGAATTGGTCTGTGTAAGAAGAGGTTTTACTTTCCTTGTGTGGCCCAGACTGTTCACGAGATCCCTCCGAGTGCATACAGGAAACATGTTGATTCCTGGCATGTTTAGACGCCATAAAACATATGGAAAACTGAGTTGGTCCCGCGATGTGAAGCGAACAACTTCATTGAACCAATCACACATGAAGTGATTAGTGGTTGGAGTCAGCTCCCTCACAATGATAGAAGCTTCAGATAACGCTGAGAAAAGAAACAGTTTGATCATATCAACCATGCTTCATATGGCAATTTCGGACTTGGAGAAAATATTCCACTTGCGCAAGGTAACATTTCTTTCCATTAGACAAAATTAAACACTGACCTTTTAATCCATGTAGCCTTTTTTCATCTGGCATTCCATCTTGACGATACTGAGTTAATTGAACTTCTACTTCTTCAGGAGTAGCCTTGTGCTTTTGAACAATAGCTTTCCCCTCATTATAAATGTTACTCCGTGCTCCATGTTCAGAAATAGCAAAGGTAGAGTTTGTCCTCCAAAGAAGCGCTTCAACCACTCCTATCGGATCTCTTCGGAATTGGTATTTAGAGTCCACCCATATAGAGTACCTTGCTTCTGGGAAAAGGCGATGAGTCAACATCTGCAAAAATCATGCTACGCATTTTACTATCAGAAATACACAGTTGCGCAATCCTACAACTACAAAAGTAAGTCAAAGGAAAATGTCGTGGCAAAAGCAGCAAATTTAACTTCTGACATTTCTCTTTATCAGGAGACATAATGGATACTCACCAAACACAAGACAAGCACAGACACAGGTTAAACAAATAGACTAAACTTTAGAAGGTCAGACCCATATGTTGTCAGCTTTTTTTTAACAATATGGAAGTTGCCACAATTGATAGATTATGAATATGACATCTTTAGATTTTACCTTTGGTATCTTTCCATTTAACCGTTGATTCACAAATGGGAGACTCTTGACAACAATGATACGCCACCTTCCTATCATTCCATTGTCACCAATTACTTTTCCTTCAGCTTCCTGAGTTGATAGTGTGACCTCATCCCAGAAAGCCACATAGCAGACCTGCTTTACCATAAGACCATCCATTAAAGCCACAGAGAAACAGAATCATCAAATGTGATGGTTTACATAGAGGTTGGATTTCTAAAAATCTTGAAGACTCAAATACCTTTCCAATAGAAGAGTGGACCATTCCAATAGGTTGATATAGATCATCCCCACCACCAAATGCGCAGGTAGACACAACAACTTTACAAGCTCTCATGTATCTGATGTCATCATCAGAAATTTTGAAACCACCATTGTCACTGTAGAAGCCACAGTGCACATTAACAGTCTCGTTCACCTGGAGAAATATTGTAAACACATTAAACAGGTCTACAGCGACATAGTTTTGTTATGGCAAGGTAGCATACGTAAGTTAGCATTAGAACCTTGAAGCTCTCTTCTCTTTCAGGAAGTGTCTGAAATCCTGTAAACAAATTGAATCTGGTAGCTTCTGCATGCTGCAGTAAATACGTGGAGTTTGCCTCGGAGTGGTATGTGTCATAGTCATTGTCGTCGGATTTGTATATGATCCTCTTGACCACAGAGTGAAGTTCTGAACTGTCAGGAAATACCAAATTTTCTATACTTTTGGAACTAAGGAATTTCAAGCAAGCTGTCAATACGAAGAAGACAATTTAATTTAATTAATTTCAATTGTATTGACGAAGTCAAACTTTTAAAGTTGCTAAACGAGGAGAAGCTTACTGAATAAACAAGAATAAGCTAATAATAATCAGTGAGCAAAATAAATTTGCTACGAGCCCTGTAATTTGTTAAAATAACTTTACTTAACACATCTAATTTGACTAATCAAGTTCCAAATATTTGGTGTGTCAGAAACTAGGAACACCCTCATAATCCTATTCCACCTAATGTATGTTACTTTGCCGATGTCCAAGTTCTAAAATGCTCACTCCAATTGTCCAACTGCCATGATCTATCTAAAGCATAGAAGCACCTCCCTCTAATGAATTGTGCTAACACAGTAATCAAGACCACTACCATAAGCTCAGTACATTGCGCGATGCAACCCTCGCATTGCCAATTTACTATCACAGTCAATCCTACAGTGCAATCTCTCAAATCCGTAGCGAACCCTCCTTGGGAGTGGCAAACCACTAGAGCGCGGGGAATTTGGGGACAGCCTACGCCTAGATCGAAACAGGGTAGGGGACTCACGCTCGCGCACGCCATGGATGAGGCGCGTGGTAGGGTCGAGCCGCCCCAGGCTGGAGACGGGCGGGGCGGGGCCGGGGGAGGCGCGGAGCCGCGAGGCTTCGAAGAGGAGCAGCGCGACGGCCGGGAGGAGCAGGAGGACGGGCCACCAGCGCGCCACCAGCCGCAGGGCCCGCTGCCCCAAGCTGCGCGCCGCCTTCCGGCGGCCGGGGCGCTGGGCCCGCCGGGGTGCCGCCGGCGCCGCGGCGCCGTCGTCGGCAGATACTGAGATGGAGATGCTCCGGATCGTCGACGACGACATCGGAGGAAGCGGTGTGGTGGGGAAACGATGTCGGTGGTGGGTTCGACATTTAGTGCGTGCGTGGGCTCGAACTCATTTGACGCTGGTTTGGGCCTGGTCCCGTGGTCCAGCCCATATCGCTAATGTTTTTTTCTCTTTTTGCGAGGGTAATTTTTTTCACATAAGCCCAAAACTCCTCCTTATTTTGGGGCGTGCTTCAGCTTCCTTTTAAAAACTTTATAAATCTTAAAGCAAACAAAACATCCCTAAAACTACCTTTTGTGTAAATTTTAAAAGGGGAGTACTGAACCAATGCCCCCTTATTTACATTATTTTTCTTTTTGTCTTTGTATGCTTCTTTGTTTGAACAAATTAGCAAAGGAACAAGATATATCGATTTAATTACGAAGGGCAGGTATATAAATCTGAACAAAAAATGATCCAAACTTGATGGTAGTGATGCACATCCACATCTCTCACCAACTAAGATAGGCTTATTCCCTTTTTGTCCTTGTATGCTACTTGTTTCTTCTCAATCAACGGGTTTAAACTTTAATGATGGAGGCTAGGATTATAAGATACATGAAAAATGCATTAAAAAGTGGCTAGGATAAGCTTGTTTTTGTTTTGCATGTAGTTGGACTGTCGAATTTGCTGTTTTACTAACAAAACGTTAAGAAACGAAACCCGTAAGCTCCTCGCTGAGATCGGTCGGCTGCATGGTTGAAAGTTGAAAAGTGCCACTGTGCTTAGAAGTGTTGAAACGTAGTTGTTCACTCGCACCAATCAACATACATCCACACGAATAAAAGTAGAAGCGTAAGTAAAAGCATACACAGATATATGGGGCAAAGCTCTATCTTTATTTTATTCATCTTTTTCTGTACAGGAGATGCCCAATATATAAAAAGATAAGTAGGAGATAGATTCGGATTCGCCCACCAACAAATTAAATAGAATCCATCCAACTTGGACTAAAAGTCTATCTGTTTTACAACACTCCCCTTTGGGTGAATACTGCGTAATGCACATGTCTCGTTACAAACTCCTTCCAAAAACACAATGGAAAAAAGGGGATGGAGAAAAGAGTACATTGCACTCGCACTCCGTGTTATACTAGTTGCCTCATTAAAAACATTTATGTGAGAAACTTTAGAAAAACTCACTAAGAAAAAAGAGTACAACTTATAATCTTCAGGATCATGCAAAAGGGGTCATGGTTCAGGGATTCACTCCCGCTGAACCCTACAAATCTCTTAATCGTTTCAATGCCGTTAATGCATCTTTGGAAAATAGACTTTAGCAAAAAATTTATGAATAAATTTGTTAGATTTTTATATAGCTTAGTGTGCATTATTTTTACCTCACTATTCTTCTGGAGTTCGTGAGGATAGAAAAATTTAGGGGCAATATGCTTTGTAATATTGTTCTTTACATAACTCATTTGCATTTGTGCAACACAAGCAGTATTATCTTCATAGATAATTGTGAGAGTATCGACGATATTAAGACCACATGACTTCTGGATATGATTAATTGCACGTCTCAACCAAACACACTCACATGAGGCTTCATACAAAGCTATAATATATGAATGGTTGGTAGAAGTAGCTACTAAGGTCTGCTTAAAAGACCGCCAAGAAATGGTTGTACCATCGCATAAAAACACAAAACCAGTCTGAGATTTAGCACTATGGGGATCATATAGATAGCCAAACATCCGTATATCCCACCATGGCTAAGTCTTGGTTCTTCCGGTAAAATACACCAAGATCTTGGGTACCTTGGAGGTCTCTAAGTAAAATCTTGACACCGACCTAATGTCTTTTGGTTAGGGCTGCGCTATGTCTTCCTAGCAAATTTACTACGAATGCAATATCAGAGCTTATGCAATTTGCAAGATACATAAGTGCACCAATAGCACTTAAACATAGGACTTTAGGTCATAAGACTTCCTCATTTTCTATCATTAGTATAAATGGGTCTTTATTTGCTTCAGGGGGTCTTACAACCATGGAGTTTTTAAAGGATAAGATTTATTCATATTAAATCTTTCTAATACCTTGTTAGTATAAGTAGACTGGTGTACAAAAATTTCTTGTGGAAAATGCTCAAATTGCAGGCCTAAGCAAAATTTGGTTTTACCCAAATCTTGCATCTCAATCTCCATCATGAGGTAAGCACTAGGTTCCATTATCTCCTCTGTGGTTTCAATGATATTCAGATCATCAACATATACCGAGATGATACAAAATCCATTCTGAAATTTCTTAATCAACACACGGAGACAATCATCATTATTTGAATATCCCTTCTTTAGGAGGAATTCACTAATTGGTTGTACCACATCCTTCCCGACCGTTTTAATCCATATAGCGATCTCTGTAGTTTAATAGTGTACATATAATGATTATTAGGATCCGAAACTTTGACTCCTTCAAGGACTCTCATATAAATATTCGTATTCAGTAACCCATATAAATATGCGGTCATCACATCCATCAACTGCATGGTTAAATTTAACCTTGCTGCCATTGATATTAAATATCGAAACGTTATTCCACTCATTACAGGAAAATATGTTTTATCGTAATCGATGCCAGGTCTCTGCGTGAACCCTTGTGCTACAAACCTCACTTTATATCTCACCACCTAGTTATTTTTATTTCTCTTCTGAATGAAAACACATTTTGATCCTATACGGAACACTTTAGGAGATGTTCGGTCAACATGACCAAAAACTTTCCTCTTATTAAGTGAGCGCAATTCTGCCTCAATTGCTTATTTCTATTTGACCCAATCTGAGCGCTTCTAGCACTCTGCTATAGACTTTGGTTCTGGATCCAGTTCAAAAGTTTTAGCAATTTTAGAGGCAAAATAAATGTCAATAATTGTAGTCTTTCTCTTATATAATTCTCCTGAATCCACATAATTAATGGATATTTCTTCATTTATTTCTTCCAGCTCCTCGTGATTTCTCATAACGATGGAGTCTAAGTATTCTGACTTCCTGGCGTTAGATTGTGCACGTAAATGTACGTTAGGATTATCATCTTCAGGATGGATCACTTCAAAGACACTACTATCTCTAGGATTACCCAGTCTATTATGCCAAATTTTAAATATTTCTGGGTCTTTAATGATGGTTTTCATCGCAATATAAACTTCATGTTTTATATATATAATATAACCTGGAGGGGAAGAAAGGAAAATTTTCAACCACGTGTTTATGCACCCATTTAATTTAGTCATGAGAAGGTATTCAATACCATCCTCATTATCAGTCTCCATATACAAACCATTAAGATGAATGTTTTTGAAACTTAGTAGAGTACGACTTGACTCAGGGTATAATAGGGCATTTTCAATTATTATACGAGTACATATAGGGAGGACTAGGGTTGGAAACGAGCCGAGCCAAGCTCAGCTCGGTCAGGTGGCGAACCGAGCCAGGCTCGGCTCGGTGAAGCGACGAGCTCGAAAGGGCGGCTCGGATCGGCTCGGTCCTGGCTCACGAGCCGGCTCGTTGGCTCACCGAGCCAGGCCATGGCAGCATATAGGAGCAGTTGTTCTGCATAGCTCCATACTGTCTGGCTTGCGTGTCATGTATTCTGTGAAGAGAACATATTGGTTTGACATATATAAGGTTTTCCTCACTGACTGAACTATCAAGAGAAATATGAAATACTTTGCATGCTTTGCCTATGCTAACCTTTGTTTTGTTTGCAGAACATTGAGAAAATTCCACTTGTTAAATGTCCAGTTTTGATAATCCATACAAGTTTGGAACATATATGCATCCACATGTCATAGTGATGCCCCTTGCATAATCCTTGCAATCTTGGATAGCTTCAGATAATTACACTTAGAACATAAGGCATCACTGTAACTTGGAGACCTTTCCAGTGTACATAAGTAATCTAAAGAAATTCCTATCGGCTATACAAAAGTTGCCTACTGAAAAAGAAACTCCAACAGACTCCTAGACTAAGCACTGAGATACAAGTCATTAGTCATACTAAATTCCCTGCATGGGCTGGGCCGCCGAGCAAATTTAGCTCGCAAGCCTGCTCGTGAGCCAAGCCGAGCCGGCTCGGTGTTTTTGCGAGCCTGAAAAATAGGCTTGGCTCGAGCTCGATCCGAGCCACGAGCCTGTGCTAGACGAGCCAGGCTTGGGCAAGCCCGAGCCAAGCCACGAGCCATGAGCTTATTTTCCAACCCTAGGGAGGACTACAATGGCTCTTCTAGTGCCAACTATGAGTCCCCCTAAGAATGGTATTTGTTGTGCAACTGTCTACAAGATAGATTTCCTCCTCTGCTATTGGATTATGCGATTGTTCTATATTGAAGGAATAAATTCAATCAATTCAATTGTTGCAATAGGAACATATTTAAATTATAGAACAAGCATAGCATAAATAAGCAAATGTTCCAAGAAATAACAATTTATTGAGTTGCAACTGATAATAGCTCAACATGAGTGTAGACCAAATGTTTATGCAGGAACAGAAATACTAAACTGATAAAATGAGGCTCTTAAGAGACTCAACTAAGGAACTACGATATTAATTTAATAAATGAAAAAGGGGTAACAAGGAGACTACCGCAGGTCTCCATATAGATCATGTTCCTCCTCCTAGGGAATATCAATATTTTTTGGGAATTCCTCAAGTTTGGCACTAAGAAGGTTATCTTCATTCATGGACGAGCTTCCATATCCGAGAAGGCTCTCTTTGAACTCGGTCGTATGATCAGAGACTATCATCTTTTTTCTCATCTTCTTGCCCAACAACTAGTTGAGCGGTGAAGTATGCCTCAACCTTATTCCCTTGATTCTTCTAGAATATCTTAGTGTTTTTCATATAAAGTTCCACCAAATGCTTTGGGGTGTGGCAAGTGCGCGACCAATGGTCGACTCATCTACACTTAAAGCATGGATGATGAGGGTTAGCAGTCATGTTGGCCTGGCTTTGCTTCTGGAAGGTTCGTTGACCCTTTCCTTTACCTTTCCACTGGGGTTTACCCTTTGCCTTATGGTTTCTATCATTCTTCCATTTTTTCCTTTATGCATTTGGCCCTTTTCTGCAGCCTCGGCTATTGCTAGCCTATTGAGCGTTAGCATGTGTTTCAGGCAATGCTTAACTTTCATTAGAAAGTGCATGATGATTCATTATCAGGAGTTTCTCATATATTTCTTCTTCTAGCAGAACATAAATAAGTTCATAGTACTTCTGCTACTTTGCATGACAATACTGTTGCTGTAGTATCCTCATATTGGGGTGGAAGGTGCACAACGTTTTGTCGATCATCTCAGCATCAGTAACTTTCTGGTTACAAAATGTTAATTTTGTGACAAGTTTGTGCATAGCAGAATTATATGCTACCACAGTTCTGAAGGCGCGGGTCGACTGGCGAGGGCGAGGCGTAGGATCGACCGACTGGGCCGAAGTCTGAAGGTTTCTCTGGTGTGCTACTGTGCGGCTGCTGGCGACCGTCATGCGTGGAAGCCAAGGCTCTATTGCGCATACCATCTATTTCCCTTTTTTTAATTACAAAATATGAACAATAACTTTGATATAAAAGGGATTAGATTAACATGTAATCTATTTAACAAAGAAAACAATCTATAGGATTTTAATTGATCGTTCATGCGCGATCATCATACGTAGTTTGAACTTACGTAGAACTTGTGGTAGGATGATCGCGTGTCGCAGGATGAACTCGATGCAGTGTCGACCAATGCAGGTAGACGATGTAGTGTAGACGATCACGATCAGCCAAGCGTAGAATGATCGTGCTGATAACATGTTGTGAAACGTAGTTGTTCACCCGCACGAATCGACAGCACGCCCACCGAACAAAAGTAGAAATGCAAGTAGAAGCACACACATGTGTATGGGAGCAAAGCTCTTTATTTATTTTATTCATTTTTTTATTTGTACAAGGGGATGCACAATATATAGAAATATAAGCTAGAGATAGATTCGGATTCTCCCACCAACGAATAGAGTTTATCCAATTTAGACTAGGAGTTTATCTGTTTTACAGCAAAAATAAAGTGGCCAGAAGAATCTTGTTTTTGGTTTGCGCATAGCTGGGGTTGTTGAATTTGCTGTTTTACAAGTAATACTTTTAAGAAATGACACTAATAAGCTCCTCGCTGAAATCAACCGGATGCACGGTTGAATGTTGGAACGGCAAGAGTGCCACTGATGCCTAAAGAAAGTGGTAGAAGTGTTCTCGTTTTGCACGTAGTTGGGCTGTCGAATTTGTTATTTCAGGGCATGTACAATAAGGTTATCTCAGCTGATTCTTAGTTTGTACATATAAGCTTTGGTCTATGCAAAAGAGAGAGAAAATAAGAGAAAAAAGAGCTGATTCTTATTTAGTAGCCAGTTTTGCACGGAAGCATAGGTAAATTGTTTATGTACAAGAGAGAAAAGATAGTTATTATACAAACTAGTTTTTAGCTTACTATTAGCCTATAGTAGATTTTACTATTGTACTTGCTCTTACTAACAAAACGGTAAAGAACAAAATTTGTAACCTCCTCACTAAGATTGGCCGGTTGTACAGTTGAAAGTAAAAAACAAAAAGAGTGCCACCGATGCGTCTGCTGGCACCGCTCTAGCGCCTCCTCTTCACGGGAGAGTATCCTCTGACGTCGTGTCCTCTGACGTTGAGTCACTGACATGTGGGATTGGGCCCACATGTCAGTGACTCAACGTCAGACAATCGACGTCAGAGGATCTCAACGCCTTCACACCGTCTAAATCTTTCCCATAGCCATTGTCCCCTTGTTTTCCGTCTCTAGTTGTTTACCGCCACCGGATCCATCGGCACCAACCCATTCACAAGTCACAACTCACATCTCGTCGCCCCATCCGCTGATCCTGCAAGCCACCGGTCCAAGGTTTAAAATCTCGTTTTGAGTCAAATCCCGGAGGTTCCCGAAATCCGAAATTTCGGCGAGATTCGAAAATTTCGGACAAAATCCGGACAAATTACAAAAACCAAATTTTAAATCCGGTTTTTTTCAACCGGGAAATCCGAGATCTCAGCCGAGATCACCGAGATCTCGGCCAAATTGAACCCGCCGAAAAATGGTCCAAAATACGTCAAAAAAATTTAAAAAAAAATTGGATGGTCCTGACACATCACTAATGTTTTCATAACAATTTGAGATGATGATCAATCATGAGAAATTTTTTAAAAATATAACAGTGGTAAAGTCATCGTAAAAACCGTATGTAAAATCAGTTTTTGATTTTTCAAATGTAACAAATGAACTTCAAGTCATTTAAAAAGTTTTATATATGTTCCTATCATGATATTTTGCAACGGTATACGTATGATCTTGAGCTAACAATCATCTAGAGCTAACACGAATTAATAACTAATGTGACATACATACAAGAAGTAATAACCTACAAGTATGAAACCTTTATGTCACGAGCAGTTCGTACCTTGAATTATGCATGCATGTCATATGAAATACTTACTATCACCAAGCCAAAAACTAATCACTTAACACTTAATAGCATACTAATCACTTAACCTCATTCCTTCACTGGTGTCTACACTCTAAGGATTCAAATCTCGTTTTGGGTAAAATCCCGAAGGTCACCGAAATCCAAAATCTCAGCGAGATTCGGAAATTTCGAACAAAATCCGAAAGAAATAAGACGAGATCTCGGTATTGGACGGCGATATCTCATTATTTGACGGCGAGATGCAAAGATAACTCACCGGAGATTACCGGAGATGGCCGGAGTTTGCCCATAGTCGACCGAGCTAGCTATGAGGAGTGAGAATACTATGCTGTTTCTGTCTTAGCTGTGAGGAATCGGGTTTGGTTTTAAGTTTCTACTCTCCACATTGGGACAAATATACAAATACTAACTATCTATACCATAAGATAAGAAATATGATTTGGTGAGTTGGTCAGTGCAGCTGATTTAAGCATTTGGTGGTAGTAGAGGTCATGGGTTTGAGTCCCCTTCGGTCATAATTTTTTTCCTTTTTCTTTTTCATCTTTTTCCACTTGATAGTTGTTCATGTTAATCAATGAAATTCTCCAGGAAAAAGTTTACTCTGGAAATGATTTAGTGCTTGGCACCTTAATTTTACGTGTGTTCAACCTTTTCTTTGAAAATGAAAAATAGTTCAAACCACTTTAGAAAATTTTGAAATTTTTTGTGAATGGTCCTAACACATCCATAATATTCCCATAAAATTTTCAGATGATGATCAATCTTAAGAAATTTTAAAAAATTCGGACAGTGCAAACCGACAAATTGAACCGACCAAAAAATAGTCAAAAACACATCAAAAATTTTAGAAATTTTTTGTTGATGATCTTGACCCTAAATACAATCAAATACAGTGCACAAAAATCAAAATCCGGCAAAAACACCTGAGATCTCGCCCGAGATTCCCGAGATACCCGAGATCTCGCCGAGAAATTCGAAATTTGATTATTTTTTTTTGAATTTTTTGAATTTCCGGGATTTTGAATCTCGGAGGGGTCCGAAATCCGAAATCTCGGCCGAGATTTCGGATTTCGGTCCGAAATTTCAATCCTTGCACCGGTCACCACCAAGAGCACGCTCGGTGGCACCCTGACCGACGTCATCCATCTCCAGTCCTCCGCCCTGACCTCTCTAAATTCAAGATTCAAGCCCCGGTACATGAACCCAACCCTAAACTCGCTACCACGCCACCCAGCTGGAGCAAGAATCTCCCATCAAAACACAAAGTAAAAAAACTGATTGATATAATATAGATTTGTAGCATTTTTTTATAGAACACCTCATATTTCATTACACTTGAAAAAAATCGCCAACCACAGCGACAAAACTAAAAAAATTTCTAAGTGTGCACATTTCACACATACAACTCATAGTCTTGTATAATGATTTCGTAACATCGTAAATCCAACACATATTTGAATTTTGCTAAAATTACAATAGAAATAGTTATAAGGTCTTGAAAATCTCAAAACACCAAAATCAGAACCAATTCAATCAACAAAATTCGCCTATTGAAGATGTGATCAATTCAACCAACACATTTAGGCTATTAAAAAGGTGATCTTATGATGTTTTCAAATTTTTAGGAATATTGGGCATCCTGACACCACCCCTAGATCCGCCCCAGGTCAGCCAACTAGACCTATACAAAGTCAACGGGCCCTGCCGAAGACCTGGTTACCCTCACACCCCCAATTGCAACCACGCGTGACCATAGCATGCGCCAAGACTATCAGAAAAAGTATTAATAAATGCCTATTGAAGATATGATTTATTGGATCGATCTATATTGAATTGGGGAGTGTATAGGCATCATCCGGATGTTTTTGTCCTAAAAATCATCCAAACTTTGGACCGTACGATCAAAACACACATCCGTAGGATTAACCCATCTCGAATTCAGGAGGGTGTGCATCGATCTGAAAGCAAATCCAATGGCCCAGAATTTGGATGATGGTGGCTAAAGAAAACATCCAAATGAAACTTATCAAAACCCTATTGAATTTAGTGTATCAATCTAATTTAGAGCCTCACTCTCTTTACTTGCCTCAAACTCAACTTGACTGAACACTTCACCCATATAAAAGGTTTAAAAAACCAAATCAAGGTTGAAAATCGAAAATTTTGTGGCAGCAGTTTATCGCGAAAATTACCCCAAAAAAATCTAAAAAAGTTTTAAAATCAAACTTCTTTAAAAATAAATTAAAAAATCAAAAATCAACATGCAACTGACTTTGTTTGACGCAGGGGCGAAACTAGAGATAAAATCATCGGGGTTCACCACTTTATCATATAAGTGATAACAACTTATTATTCTTACTATTTGATTGTTATTTGCCTCCCGGTGTCATAAGATTTAGATTAAGGGGGTTCACATATATTATATATAGACTAATATACACTAAATTTTTTTTATCTAGTTTAAAATTTTTTTTGACCCGGTGTCCTGTGACACCGGGTATTCTAATCTACTTCCACCCTGGTTTGACGGACGTTTTTTAAAACGATTTTCACTGAAAGTCGAGCGATTTTTGATCGAATATTTTTTAATTTAACCGGTTTACGGACTGTTAACCGATTTACGCGGTTTGACGGACGTTTTTTTAAAACGATTTTCACTGAAAGTCGATTTTTGATCGAATATTTTTGAATTTAACCGGTTTACGGACTGTTAACCGATTTACGGACTGATTTAGAATTTTGAAGTTTCAAATCGACTCGATGACCTATTTTCACAAAAATTGACCTACTTTCGCAAAATAGATGTGTATGTATATATATACACACATTTCCATGAACATACGGTAGGCAACAATTACGCACCAAGCCACCAATACTGCCGAGATTTTTTTTTTTTTTTACATAATTAAAAGACTTGTTGATGGTCTTATCACACAGCTCCAGACCGGGTTTACGAAACAGAATCCGAATTTTCCTCACTAGAACACAAAAGCTAGGCCAACTAGATCTGCAGTCTGCACGACGAGGTCCCCGGTAACCTGTTCGTAAACACACGGGAACCTCCACTAACTCATGGAAACGGTGCGTTGCGCTTCATCTCGTGCGGCACGACGTCCATGGCGAAGCCCTTGCGTTGACGGAGCCAGTAGTCGGCCTGGCCAGCCGGGTGCGCCACAGCGGGGACGTCCTCGACGTCCGCCCTCGACGCCTTGATCTCCTCCGTCGAGAAGCCGTACTTGTCGTTGCGCTTCCGCACGAGGTCGGGGCGCACCGAGGCGACGCGGTCGTCCTGCGGGGACACCATGAGCGCGGGCGCGCCAAGCGGGAGGCGGTCGCCGCGGTCCACCTGCCAGGTGCACCAGAACTTGCCGAACGCGCCGGCCATGTGGTCCAGCTCCGTCTTCTCCAGCATCCCCGGCACGCGCGGGCTCACTAGCCCCGCCTTGATCTCGTGCGCGTGCGAGTGCCACAGCCTCTGCTAGCTCCTCCGCCGGCAACGACTCGAAGATCTTCCCCGACACGACGTACTCCACACCTACGTACGTACGTGCAAAGACGCAGTGCATGCACATTAATTCTCGGTGAGCGTGTGTCGACAAGCTAGCAAATATGTATGTGGCGCGCGCGCGCACCGATGAGGCGAGCGTTTGCGTCGTCGGAGTCGTAGACGGCGCACTGGAGGACGTCCTGGTTGAGGCGGGAGACGAAGTGGTGGGTCTCCACCTGCCGGCGCGGGTCGTGCGCCGGTGCGCGTACAGCGCGAACGTGCACACGTGCTGCTTCACATTCTTCACCGGGCGCAGCGGCTGCAGCGCCGCAGCGCCCCTGTCGAGCACCTTCGTCGACGTCGTCGTGGGCTTCCCCGGCGGCGCACCGTTGCCTCCTTCCGAGGCCGGCGTCGGGAGAGGACTCTCGTCGCTGGACGCCATCGGGAGTTGGCTCGCTGGGTGTTCTGATGTGCAAGGAGCGTACGATAGCTTTAAGGTGTGGCGCGCGCTGGGACACGGAGTTGCTGCTGGGCGACACGTATGAAGTGGTAGGGTTGGACGTGGCAGATGGCATGCGACGCAGGCGCCAGGCGGCAGCAGATGATGCTCCTGCGGCTTTGTCGACAAATGGTGGTGCAACTCGGGGTTTGAGCTTCACGAAACACTCCACCACTGGTGTCTGGTCCCGAACACAGAAAGGAAAGTTTTTGACTGTTTTAGAGGAAAACAAAAATGGAAGTTTTTATGAAATAAAAACGAAAAATATCGATATGGAAATTAAAATAAAAAAAAAAAATTATTAGAAACAAATGAGAGTCAGTTTCTATAAAAATGAAAACAAAAATTCAGTATAATTGAAATCAGAAATAAAAAATAAAAAAAGAGAATATACATTTATGTTCGAATTAAAATAATTTTAGGAATATAAATAGCTTTATAGAAAATATCAAATAGTGTTTAAAAATTCCAAAAAAGTTTCTTAAAAATACTTTGGAACATTTTAAACATATTAAAAAAAATTCAGCATAATTTTGCTTTTTATTTTTTAAAAATAAATTAATTTTATAAATCTAAAAATAATAAAATGGTTTTTATAGACTCCAGAAAATGCAGGATAAATATCAGAAAATCATAAATGAGCATCGAATAATAATATGCAAATTTTAGTGTGTTACACCTTTGTAGTTGGTAGAGCAAAAGGATGTCGATGATAATGATATGGAGGAGGACATGATGGTCTAATATGGGGGACAAATAACGAGCTTTCAGCTGACAAACTTGAGAAAAAACTTTGTAGTGATACTGGTGAATCTAACATTGTTCTTGTGTCTACCTTGGAGGTGGAATGAATTATATTTTTCCTTTGATTATGTATATTGTGATCATGTACTATATTCTTGTGGAATTTTTTACTTTCGTTTTCACATCCACCCTGTTCCATTCCGCATCCATTTCTATCGCTATTCATTTCAGGGGGTTTCGATTGTATTTCCATTACTAATAAAAAAAATATGGAAACAAAAACGAAACAACCATTTATCGACTGTTTTCATCCAACCACCAACTACCAGTTCATTTACCGAAATTAATACGGAGTTCCTGCTATTCTTGAAGCAATTTAAACACCTAACGTGAAACTTGAGAGCCTTGTGAAATGGAATGGTCAAGAAACTGCTAGGCTCCGAGCTAGCTCAATCTTTCCATTGAGGAAACTCAAAGAAAAGAGGATATCATCAATCGTGCATACTTATTAAAACTCTCAACAGACTAGCCGGACAAGCTAGGCAGTTGGTCACACTTGCGGCTGCTCTGCTGGCTCGACAAGTTGCTCATGGTGATCGACCGCTTGATGCTGGGGCTTGTACTTGTACCAGCTGGACCAGAAGAGGTAGTTGAGGAAGTTGAGGAAGCTGAGCACGGCGAGCAGCAAGAAGAAGAGTTCGAGGTGGTTCCGGTTGATGTTGTTGCCGGCCAGCCAGCCGCCGCTCGCCGTGGAGCCCTTGGTGGTGGCGTTCACCGCCTTGACGATGATGGTGCTCAAGAAGTACCCGAGCGACATGGAGCACCACAGGAACGACGACGACATGGACTTGAGCGCCGGCGGCGCCTGCGAGTAGAAGAACTCGAGCAGGCCGATGTACGTGAACATGTCGGCGATGCCGAACACGGCGTACTGCGGCGCCATCCAGAAGCAGGAGATGGGCAGAAACTGCTTGAGCATGGGGTTCGCGTCCACCATGCCGTGCCGGATGGCCACGTTCTTGCGGTGCACCTCGACGACTGCCGCTATGGCCATGGAGATGATGGAGAGCACGAGGCCGACGCCCACGCGCTGCAGGTGCGGGATGCCGTTGGGGTGGCCGGTGATGCGGCGGGCGAAGGGCACGAAGAGCCGCTCGTAGATGGGCACGGCGAAGATGAGGATGAGGAGCGGGATGATGGGCAGCGACGCCGGCGGAATATTGAGGTTGCCGAGCCTCCTGTCCATGGTGGCTCCCTGCTGGATGGAGAAGGTCTGGAGCTGGGCCAGGCAGGTGCTCATGATGATGGCGCTGCAGAAGATGGGCACCATGGCGAGCACCGTCTTGGCGTGCTCCACCTGCGTCACCCGGCATTGCCGCCATCGCCATGGGCTCGGCGTCTCCCCCGCTGGTTTCTGAACAATGGCCGCCTTGTCCAGGAACCTGCACGTACATACAGTGCAGTAAATGTCAATGTATCACGAGCGGCTTCTCCATGTAAATAAATCTGCATGGTGAAATAACAACCTGCATGGCTTGTTCCTGTGGGGCACGAACTCCGTGTCAGGGGAAGCATTGCTTCTGCTGATCTCGTACAGCTCGTCAGGGTTCTCAGGGAGCTGCAGATGCCTGTTCCTGATTGCAGCAACGTACACCTGAAGACAACATACAAAACCTCGTTGAGCACTGCATATATGGAGTATAACTTGACTACTTGAGTGCATTGTCTCATCCATCTTCTTCTGAATGTCCAAGAAGAGAACGCTTTCCGACCTGGAAGATTTCGAGAAGCGCGCTGCTGCCCTGCACGGCGGAGATCCGGAACCGCGGCAGGCCGGCGATGAAGACGAGGACGGCGAGCCCCATCACGCCCGTCGCGGCGGCGAACCCCCTGTCCCAGCCCTTCTCGTTCTGGATCCACACCAACACCGTGACGCTGATGGCTCCACCGGTGCAGAGGCTGAGCAGCAGCCAGTTGAAGAAGCTGGACATCTGCAGCTTCTCCTTGGGGTGCTTCTCGTCGAACTGGTCGGCGCAGTGCGCTGGCAGGGCCGCCTTGATGCCTGCCGAGCCGATGGCGATGAGGTACAGCCCGATGTAGAGGTGCACCTCGTTGTCACCGCTCACCACCTGGCACGTCTCAAAGGGTAAGCGGCACGGTGGCGGTTGCAGCCTCTTCGAGTGAGCTTGTATCGTCAGCAGCAGGAATCCCTGCAGAAATGGAAATGTGAGAAGAAACGCAACGCATCGGGTTGTCCAATCTACTGAGTTGTATGGACCAGTTAGTACATCTAAAAGCTTAAGCTGGTGAAGAAAAACATGCAATTCACTTATACTTCAACACACCCCTCATGTGTAGGGTCCCTCAGGCATAAGACGTGGAATAGAAACGAGCTGCCATCATTACTTTTTTAATTACATCAATCAGATCTTGAACTCAAGACCTTTTGGCTATGATACCTTATTAAGTTATATGTACCACCCAAAATTTTAAACTGATGAGTAAAAAGGACAATTCACTTATACTTCAACACAATCCAACGAGTGTAGCATCATCCAAGGTAGGTAAAATCGGAGTCGTAAAAACAACAAGGGAACATTCTTACCACGAGCTCGACCACGGATGATATGATCACAGTCTTGTACCGGCCTATAAAGGTGTCCGCAAAGACGGAGATGAGCACTGCGACCATATAGCTCGTGCCCATGTAGTTGGTCAGCAGGTTGGAGCCATCGGCCAGGCCGATGTGCATGACCACCATGAAGTATATGATTAGGTTCACCGCTAGAGACAGAGAGGCAAGGTTCTCAAGTCCAAAGTTCACTGCAACAGACAATCAAGACAGCTCTGATCAGGCTTCACTTCTTGTACTGTTGTTCATTAGATTGTTAAAAACAACATATTGTTGCTTGTTTCTTGGTTAAGTACAGCATAACCAGCAACTAATGTCCCATGATTAACACAAGACATTCTTAAATCTTTCTCATGGATGAGACATTATATATGGTGCTAACTATCATTGAAAAGATAATTTACACATTGGATCATTTTTATTTTATTTTATTTTATTTTTGAAACTGCTCATTTAGTTCCTTGGACTTTCAATTTGCTCACTCAAATCCCTATGGTTGATATTGTTCATCCAAGCATACGAACTCTCAATCTAGTTACTTAAATGGTTAAATCCAGATAATTGTGTGTTTTTAGCTAATAAATAGTCCTCCAATTGGTTAAGCCAACTCTATATGCATTTTACCTTATCATATCATGTGATTCTATATCATCTAACCTACGAAGAACTAGTTTGACTAAAAATTACTGGGCACAAGTTAGATGATCAAGCTGACCATATGGATTCAAATAAATAAGTATAAGAAACACGCTGCTAAAGTAGTAAAACCCTGAATGCAAATCTAGTTTAAAAAAATACAAGAGCTTTTCATGTGAATTTTTTTCGAAGAGAAATGTTTAGCTTTCATGGGCAAGACACAAGAGTTACCAAGAATGAAGAAAGAATTGGCAACACCACCATGGCGTCCTCGCAGTGCAGGTCTTCCCCTCCAATCAACCTTCCCTTCAATGACTTCGTACTTCTTCCCTCCAACGACTTCATGCGTCTCCACCTACGGATCATTTATGCGAATAACAAAGTCATTTCCATGCTTATGGATATGGAATAGTAAGCATACGATGAAGCATGTAATTTTCTTTGCTGCTGGCTTCAGCTAGTATGCTGTGCTCCTTGTATTCCTATATATAAAATTTTAAGAATCACACAAGTGAGAGACTTGATATGAGAAAGAAACAAGCAATTTCAGACAAGTGAGAGCTTCTTCATCAATGAGTATCTACTATTGTTGTTCAGTGCTTTAACACTTTCTCTCATTTATTTTTGAATATGTATATGTATGTATGAATATATATATCAGATCAGAATCTATAAAATTCAGTCCATGAAAATAATAATCCATCAATGCATTTATCTGTTCATGAAAATAATAAGCTATTTTACATAGTAATTTATACCTTATTACTGTCTTTTTGTCAAACATATATTAGATAATCAATGAAAAATCCCCATTACAGATTAAATAGAATGGTCATCATATGCATGTTTTTATGATATGAAATAATAAGCATTAGATATTTCAAAAAAAAAAAACATAGGATTAACAAAGAAGGATACCATGGAGTCTACTTTGCCGTTGGCTTCAGTTACTTTGCTGACCTCCTCGTTTTCCTATTAAGATTTCACAAAAATCACAATAGCTGTGAGAAGATCGGCATATTGGCAGAATGAGAAGATGGAAATGTAAGCAAGAAAATTAGCTACCATTTTGGGCAAGAACTATCTTAGGTGGAAAGACAAAAGGTGCATTTGCTAAGCCACATAAAGCATCTTATATCATGGACGAGTCTGCCTAGGATTGTTTTAGGATACCTTCATTTGGTCTGTTCTTGTTAAACTATTAATAGAGACAACCATATATTCGATGTAGAGATATTAATCTTTAATACAAGTTGGCCGATATGTACAACTTACAGTAGATAATGGATCAGTGTAGCAAACTCAGTACACATAAGAATGTCAGTTTGATTTGTCCACCCTTGCCTAGGCTATTATTACCTTTGGTATTATGTAACTTTGTCCAGTCGTTTTGAGTTTTGACATGTACACATTAGTCTCTCTAAGGAAACATCCATACGTGTGTTTTTCAGGGTAGGATATTTCGTTGCTTTCTTGGAGATCACATCACAGATCTACTTCAGTATGAACGGTATTTACAAAGTTGAAAGTGACGCCAATTGTGTCATGTATTGCTGGAGCTGATCAAACCAAAGCATAGCTTGTTAACATACAGTACCTGACATTTCATTTGAGCATTCCTTCCCAGGTCCCACTAAGCGCGCGCTAGCGCTGGTATATTTGGATCTTCTTTGACATCACCACTTTAATTAACTAATCCATATTCACCGGAGACGGCAAGAATGCCCCTGCGGAAACACCAAATCAGAACTCAGAAGGAATCAGAAACTGGATTCACTTGAGAACTCCCCCAACTTGAACACTGCATATTCTTAAATTCTTAAATTGCTGGGCACAAATTACTAATACGTTGCTAGAAGAAATTTTGTTTGGGTCACTCCACTTCACACTAAGAAATTTTCGTTGGCTCACTCCTTTTCACTATCTTTTCTACAAGGGTTTGGAGGGTCAGAAGATTTGCAAATGTACAGGAAAAGAGAAGGAAGTCAACGTCAGTGGCTTCCTTTTGTTCCATTTGGAAGCATGCCTGATGTCCACCAGATGAGGTGCCAAAAGATCAGTCAAAATCAAGTATCAGCAGCCAGATATGGGTACATGTCATTGTATTTACATTTACATCGACTCATTGTAACCATGCCAATGATCTCTTCCGGCTTTGTCCTCTCCCTGGACACATTCAGTGTAACAGACAGGCGTAAAACAGCTACTTTCAAAAATATAGGAAATACGGCAATGTAACATATATGTTATTGTTACGTATAGGGCACAAAAGGAGACGAATTTCAGGAAAGCACTCATTTTGCATATTACAAAAGATGTGACGTATTTTCTTGATCCGCACAGCAGAATATTCTTGTTCCCATCACCTATCCAGTCGAGAAATCAAGCAAAGCTTTAAGTGGCAGGGCAAACTTGGAAGAAGTCGATACTCCATAACAGCAATTGTACCTTAAGACTTTTTGCAAACATCTGCCACACCCATACACTTGTCAAAAAGATGGTCGGTGCCCAAACTCTAATCACGCCCCGCAAAAGTCAGACAGAATTGCTTAACTTTAAACGAATATTTCACCCAAGCTGCACAAGCCATATCGATTATCGAATTTGATGAACATCACCGAACTGTTTACAGTTTGTCACCAGAAGAGCTTAACTCAATTCCATTTCGCTGGAGTAAACTTCAAAGGGCAAAAGCAAAACACCGATGAAAAATTCATAATATGCATCATCTCCCACTGCCACAAAGAGATGACTGGGGCCATATCAATATTTTTGAACTGGACATAAACATCTTGATGCTACTTTGGTCATAGCATCAACAACAAGAAGCATGAATCCACATCATGTTACATGGAGTATCATACATGAAGAACAAATGCTATCTTTAAACAGGGTGCTTCATAGCAGAGAATGAATGAATGCTTTCAACATTTTGGTCAATAATTTAATAAGGAGTATTTTGCACGCACAACAATCCTGCCCTTCTCGACGCCCAACTTTGCTCCTGTGACCAGCCAGTGGCCAGGTGCATCTTGTGGGCCCTTCAGCGTCTCGGTCATGTCAACAATCTTCGCAAGTTTAGCATTATCACTCAAGGACGATGAAGCTTCATCTGTCTTATGCATCAAAGAACTTGGACTGTGGTCCCACACTGATCTCCTAATTGTGCACCCAGGAACTCTGGAGAACAAAAGTTTAAGGTGGAGTACGCTCTTCGCGCCAAAATCCCACACTCCCAATTGCGCTCCGGAGACAATATAAACACCAGAAAGATCCGTGATATTTGTCTCTGTGTTTTCTATGGGCGCGGTGCTGACATGAGCAAAATTCTTCCACTTGATTGGTTCGAACCAGCGGCTATCCTGCTCTTCAGGGCCTTGCCATTTTGGTGGTCCAATTGTGATATGGGAGTCCCAATGAGGTAGGAATATTTTTGGTAATGAGCCAAGGTGCTGCAAATGAATAGCCAGACGGTTCTGTTTGGTTCCTTCCAAGCACAGCCTGAAGCCAGTGACTGGTCTACGGCCAACAGATATCTGCATGTATTACATTAGAAGTTAGTATGTGTTACATTGCTTTGCGGAGTTTATTGTCTTAAAAACTTTTTATTTTGAGTTGCCATCGAACCCCCTAGTAACACAGTGTTCCCCCAATTCCTCTGTACCATCTTGACTCTTGAGGCAATAAGGTGTGACGATTGACGAATTGAATTAAGTTATTTCACAAAAAATCACAACAAAAGTTAAAAAAAATTCTTCTGTATATAGGATGTGGCAGAACCCTAAATTTCACGTCTCAAGCAAATTGCTATTAAGCGTATTAGCAAAATGTTGTTCTGTTTTTATTTTTGCCTCACACACTCAGTCAACTATAAGACAGAATCTGGTAAGAGCTATTAAGTTAACATGTTGACCGTAAAATTAGGAGAAAAAAAACACATGTACATAGATCCGAGGGGTAGCATTTACCTGTTCTGTGCTAACAAAGAGCTTTGGGCCCATCAAGCTAAACTGAAGCGATGGGCACACAGGCTCCTTTCTATGCTGACCAGCAATACCTGAAGCTACTGGAGCCCAAACCAGGGGAAGTGGAACTTGGAAATCTAAGAAGTACTGCAACTCTTCAATTGGGGGTTTATCTGGAGAACAAAAAATATCAAAATTACATATATGAAAAGATACCATGTAATATAATAATTTTACATCGCAACAGGAAAAGGGCAGGGATAACTATCCATCTCTGATAGAAAAGACATAAAACATTTCTCCACGGCACTCTGTTTGAGAAGCCTCATTACTGTATTGATTTAATTATGCTCAACATTATCACTTTAGGGCATAACTGCTGACCTTGACCATGAAAACACCGCTCTTACTAAAACATTTTAGTACAAACAGAAGCAAAGCTGCGAAGGGATCTTGCTACCGTAATATAAACGATAATACCCTGGGACAGCAGCTCTCAGGGTATTAAAAAGTGTACATTAAAGGTGGCAAATGTACTTTAAAAGTACAGTAACAATAAGGAACCAGATGCATGTCTTACATGTCAAGTATAGATCAATTGCACGAGCAAGGTGCTTCTTTCCAGGTATATCATCAACAAGTGAAACAATAGGGAGAAATGTCATGCCTATGACATCTGGTGCTGAGGAAACAGTTTTTATCCAATCAATAGAACTCTGAACAAGATCACAACCTCCCCTCCTCCTGAAGATTACTGTCATATCCTGTAGAGGGAATACGATATTAATTATTTTACATATGGATTGATTTCTTTCCCCCGTTTTGCATGCTGGAATTAGGTCTTGTTGCCGGTTAAAGTGGCGGTTGCAGTGCTTATTTCTTTCATTGAACATGTTTGATTTTTCAAAATAGCTAATTTCCTACTGTTGATAATTCAGGTGGTTCTCAAAGGTGTAGACAGAAAAATAACCATGATGCAGACGGCATCCTTGTAAACTCATAAATTGTACAGCCCTCAAGGTGAACCAATGAAGATAGTCATGACAAGCTTCTGTTCTTATCGACCATTACAGATACAAATGATCTCCCTTATTAATTTAAAATGGCAAGGCGAGGAATTTGCTAACCTTCTCACTATAATTGATGGGAGACGCATTTGATTTGCTTTCCCCATCTGAGAATCTCTCATTCCCAATTTCTTTCACGTAATTTTTGAACTCCAATTCTGACAACTGGGATGAGGAATGCTGCTTTATGTATACTTCATCCTTACCACCAACCATAACAGAAGTAATAATATGGGTACCGTAATTGTCGATAAAGCTGGGAAGAAGTGATATAAGAGCCACTTGTTATACGATAAGGGCAGATAATTGCAAAGAACTATATAGGATAGGAACAACCGAACAAGCAGAACTGGAGTAAGAGCCACTAGTTATATGATATTAGCGTCAATCAAGAAGATTACCTACTGACCTAGCCAATGCTGATGGATCCCAGCTATATGGAATTGCACGCTTAACGCCCTCGTGCAGAAACAATTCGTCACTCGTTATTTTAACTCTATATAGCGGAACAGAGTAGCCATCAATCGCAAGGGACTTCGTCGCCGCTGCATCATTATTCCAAGAACCAGTAAAGCTGAACAGCGAGTTGAAGGAACCCAGTGGTACTGTTTCCAGCAAGCCTGCCTTCCTGTTGAAATGTTCAGCCATCTAGCCAACAAACACAGCGCTGTCAGATACGGCGAAGAAAACGGCCACGAAGCTCAAGAAGAGACACACTACGACTCGCATCACAACGAGCCGTTGAACGGTACACGCCATGCCGTATATGCGCAAACGATCCGATCAAAAGAAGCCCCCAATCGGGCGCGCCTCCCTCACCTTCTGGAAGCTGCGGACGAATGGCTCGTCGGCGGCGCCGCCGGGGGAGAGCGGGCGGCTGCGCTCGGATCTGCCGCGGTATCCCTCGACCTCGACGTCGGGGGGCACGCCGCAGAGGACGCCGGCACCGCCGTCAATCGGCAGGTCCCGCGCGCGGGCCTCGTCGAGCGCCACAAGCCTGCCGGCGCCCTTACAGTAGAGCAGGCGGTGGTCGTCCGCGGCATCGAGGCCACGACCCACCGCCTGCAGCGCCGCCTCCAGGGCGGAGCCCGCGAGGCTCATGGGCCCCTCCCACTCCTCCTCCCCCGCCTCCGCCTCCGGATCCTCGCCGATTCAGGTCGGTCGCACCAAGGGAGTGTGGGCTCTGGTGTCCGCGCTGCTCCCGCGCGGAGATTACGAGGGGGTGTGTTGTCTCGAGAGAAGCTTTTGACCGCCGCTACTGCTGTTGATCGGGGAGGGAGGGGGGGGGGGGGGGGACACGGTTTCTAAGGAGGATGGGAACCGTGGGGGAGAAAGGCCAGGCTGGGATGGGGTAGTTTGGTTTGACCGGATTTTCTTCTCTTCCTCCGGTTGCTATTAGCAAGTTTTGTGTGTCTTCGGTGCCGTTGTTAACGCTTTCAACTTTGTCATGCTAGATATTTCAAAGCATGCTTTCAATGTTGTCGTGCTGTGTGTTTTGAAAGATTGGTTTCCTTCCTTCTTTTGCTGAGATGCTTAACATTGAAAAACAAGTTGACTTAATGTTTGGAATTTAGAGAGGTTTACGTTTGGGACTTCGTCTTCGGTAAAAAGATTTGCCTATGTCATCTTATTCATATTCGACATATTTTTATTCAATGTGGAAATTTTCATGGGATATGGAAAAATGGATATTCGATAAATATAAAAATTGATATCCTTTAATATCCTCTTTGGTTTTGATCATTGACTCATTTATAATATGAACTCATGGGGTATGTGTAACGCGCTGGAATCTTCATTTTGCCTTTTATTATTTATTTGGGATTTTCTCAGAATTTGGATGAATTTCTTTGAAATTATTAATTGCCTTTTTCTATTTTTAATGTAGCAAAAATATTCTATTTAAGAAAAATAAAGCCAAAGCTATGCTAAAAATAATTTTAATAAGTTTAAAGTAATTTGAACTATTTTTGAAAAATTTTCTAGAATGTCTAAACCCTGCCGACCCACTCCCCCTGACCTTTGGCCAGCCAAAACGAGCCGGCCCAACCGACCACGCACCCTGTCCGCCCAACTGATAAGTGGGACCGGACCCCACCTGTTGGCCGTCTTCAACCTCCCGCTTGGCTCCCCCCACGCCCGCCTCTCTCTCCTTCATTATCGGCCACCGGAGCTCCCTCCTCCCTCTCTACTCGCGTCGGCCTCTCTCTTTTTTTGCGTGGATAGCACCCCACACTCCACCGCCGTCTTATCCCAACTACGTCGCTCCCTTATCCCCCACTTCTCGAAGGGTTCAATCACAACGCCCGCCGCAAATCCCAGTCGTGCCACCCACTCGTGCCCCCTCGGGCCAACAGATATCCCCTGATCTCCCCTTCTCTCCGCACTACACCCCTCTCCTCTCCCGCTCCTCCCTCTATCTCTTCTCCACCCAAGCGTCACCTGAGCCGCCGCCTCTCTCCTCCGACTCCATCGCCGCCTTCACCAACTCCTACCTGCACCCCCCCCCCGTGTCCCTCCGACTCATTTGCCAGCAGCAGGCTTCTCGCTCATGCCGCCGTGCTGGCCTCGCCCACCAAACTCCTCCTCTTGGCGTTGGTCGGCCTTACCGTCTTATTTGCTCGGTGGCGCTCACGCGCGCCATACGCGTGCACTAAGTACACAGTGCACCCGGCTCGTGCCATGGACCTGGTCCACGCTAGTGGGCCCACCTGTCGATCAAAGGGGGGAAATTTCCCATTCAAAAATAAATCCGGCCGAAAAGTGATTATGACGTCATCATTGCGTCGTAATTAGGTTTTTCTTTTAAAAGTAATTCCAAAAATTCAAAAATTGTTGCTGACATCAATATTGCACAATAATTTAGATTTTCTTGGGAAAAATAGTTTCAAAAATCAAGAAAATTCCTATTTCTTTATTTTATGTGTCTTCAAACTTTGGGGAGCTTATTTTCGCCCGTTCGAACTCCGATTGGCTACGTTTTTCTTTTTAAATTCACCTAAAATCCTTAATTTTTGTTTTATGCTAGTTTGGTATTTTTTTTGAATTTGGATGTTTTTTGTGTATAGATTTCGGAGAGTTCAAGGAGTATGTGAAAACGACTTTGAGTAGCTACACGTCAAACTAGGCAAGTTATACCTCCTTGGTCACATTGATCTCAATTTTTAAATTGTATTTTGTATTTAAATTATTGTATGCATAATTTTTATAAGTATTATTTATGTCCCATTTTTAAATTAATAGTTATGCCTAGAATTGTTAAACCTGTATTGAAATTTGAATTGCTATGCTACTGTAATCTTAAGAAAATATTATTTAGTATGTGTTGATACTTAGAAATTGCTTAGATATGCTTAGAACTGAAATTAGGATGTTTTAAAAAATTTGTGTGAAAATAAGATTATGTTAAAATGAAAGGTCTTGATTTTTATATTCCTTGGAAATGGTATGGTTAAAATAAAAATGTGGTTTAGGCCAGACGAGAAATGGTTGGGAGGTGGTTTGATCATGGTTCTAGGTTTTTGGAAAGTCTCGTCTAGTCAATTAAGGACCGGTCTGAGTTCATTGAATGTAAAGCCTAACCGTACTTTTACAAGTCTGGAATGGAATGAACCTAGCTAGTCGTATTAAAATATACCATAGACAATCATGCTATTAGATGGAAGTGGTATGGTGAAAGCGTGAGGCTGCCACTCGGCGCAAGAGGGGGTTTCTGACTAGAGGGATTCTTTCAGCGGTGAAATCTTAGAGGACATTATTACATGAATAAGTTTTTATATGGTTCTTGTCATGATTTTTTTCTGCCATATACCAAAGAAAATGTGTTGGCGCAAAAAGACAATCATGTCTTGTGAATAAAGTTGTACAACCTTTGCAGAATGTAAACTAATCGATTAGTCATGCCCGCGGTCATTGGCATACCGAGCAAGCCATTCACAGATTAACTTTTGGTTTTTCAAAATTTGAGTTTAGAAAAATGATGTTGGGATGGAGGGAATCCATCATGAGAAAAATTGGCTAGTTCCAGGAGTGATTCTTGAGTTGAAAATATTTAAAAATGTGATTTTCTTAAAATTATGCAATTAGAAAAATTACTTAGAATATTTAGAAAATTGCTGCTTTATGCTAAAATCAACCATATAACCTTCCTGTTGTCATCCGTACATTAATACTGTATTTTTTGGTGTGACTTATGGAATACTTTTGTACTCACCCTTGCTTATTCTGTTGATTCAGAGGATATATTCTACGCCGGTGAGGATCTCAATGATTTGGTCGCTACACCTGTCGATTGCCTGTGGCAGATTTGCTATGTTCTACTACGGTTTTTTTTACTTCCGCTGTGTTATTTTTTGTTGGCTGGCACTCCATTTATCCTGTAAACTTTGATAATTAAATAAGTAAAATTTTGTTTCATATATTGTGGTATCATTTCTACTGTGTGTACTAGTTTTTTCTAGACTAGTACGTGATACTCAGAGGATTTCGGAAGTGTTTTTTCGGGATCCGATAATATGGTGCATGCAATTATATTTATGTTGTTAATTGTGATAAAAGATTCTCTGGTTTGCTGCATAATTGACTCTTTTGTTGGTGAAGCTACTCGTTTACTGTCCATGAATTGAGAGTCAATCTTACGAGAAAAAGAGGAAGAATTACAGTCAAGTCAACACTATGGGGATAAGGTGTTTATACAGTCAAGGCTCCTTGATGGTAGATAATAACTATATACTTCTGTGTTTTATATTGATGAAGGAATTACCAAGGATGCTCTCTCATCGAAATGAATAAAGAGCGAGATGCGGATTACAATGACGGCTCTCTAGTCGAAGAGAACATAGAGCGTGCATGCGAGTACAAATTGTTCTCTATCCCCTGATCCACTGCTCGACCAAAATATATATATATATTACATCTCAGGCCATCCACCTACCTCCATGCCTTTTTTGCAAAAAAGCTCACCGGCTTCCTCCAAATTACGGATAGATCTCTGTAAAATTATAAAAAAAAAACCTTAGTATTTTTTTATATTTTTTCCAAAACCTGTGAGGGTAAAAAGTGTTTTTTTTTTCAAAATAGACTGTGCGTTCTTCCGAATAGCGTTTAGGTCCCTCCTTCGTTATTTTACGAAAAAAAATCCCGTTAAATACAAATCTCGAACGAGCCATTTTTTAATTTTTCGAAGTAGTGCTTAGGTCAAAAAGACAACAAATATGTTCATGTCTCTTATGTCTAGGTCCTTTCTCCGTTTTTCTCGAAAAAATATTTTCGGCAACAAAAATATATATACAGCTCTATCTCTAGACTTTTTTTTTGCAACTCAGTCTCTAATATTTTTCGAAACATGTATTATTACTCGAACGCATAGAGTGTTAAACTCGACAAAAGAAGGTTGACATCTATAATATTTTTCAGAACATGTATTATTACCCGGTTAACACATATAGTGTTAAACTCGATAAAAGAAGGTTGATTGGGTGATAATAGAGTGTTAACCAAATTCGTCAAAAGAAATATGTGTACAACTCTATCTCTCTATTTTTTTTAACTCGGTCTCTAATATTTTCCGGAAAAAGAAGTATGTGTGTTAAACTCGACAAAGAAAGGTTGATTGGGTGATAATAGAGTGTTAACCAAATTTGTCAAAAGAAATATGTGTACAACTCTATCTCTCTATTTTTTTTAACTCGGTCTCTAATATTTTCTGGAAAAAGAAGTATGTGTACAACTATGTCTCTATAGTTTTTTTTTTGCAACTCGATCTATAATATTTTTCGAAACACGTATTATTATCCGGTGAACGTATAGAGTGTTAAACTCGGCAAAAGAAGATCCTTTCTCCGTTTTTCCCGAGAAAAAAACAGATTCGCCAAAAGAAAATGTGCATAACTCTATCTCTATAATTTTGTTGTCAACTCGAAATCTAATATTTTCTAAACATGTATTATTCATTTTTTTTCAAAAAGACCCGTTGTTATACCAATTCGTCAACAGTTCTTACCTAACGTATTTTTTCAAAAAAAAAAAAAACAAGAGAACTAAAAAACACTTAGATTCTCCTACATTTTTTTTAAAAAAAAAAGCTAGATAGAGGGTTTTAGGGTGCCTGGTGTGTCTTACAACCGCTATTATCAACCGAAATGAACTCATTAGAAAATCATCTTTGGCTGGGATTGCATGAAAAAAGGCTTAATTGAGTCACTAGTTTTACTGGTAGTGAATAATGACTACGAGCGGTATATCTTTTGACTGCATTTTGCTTAGTTGAGGATGTTTATGCGATTGGAGTTGTATTGTTTTTTAAAAAATTATTTCCTTGGAATTGTAATCTGAATTACGTACAACCAGATATGTTGATTGGATTGTAACTGGTTGTGAATTTTTGTAGGACATCTTGACCAGATGAGCTCTAACTGGTTGATCCAAGGAGCCTGATCAAGGGGAGGATGAAGAAATTGTTCGTCCTGCCCCAAAGTAAAAATGTATAGTAAAGACTGCTGATTTATAGCTATGAAAGCTATCATTGATATATGCCAAAACATATATCAGTGAATAGCAGTAACGAGAGTAGCCAAGGAGAAGAAAGATAATGAAGTAAAAAGAAGAGAAAAAATTGATCAAGGATAAGAAAGTTCCTTCATAGCTATAACCCCCCCCCCTCCGGGCGCCCTCTCTCCCCGCACTCCCCTCTCCCTCTCTCTGCCCTGCTCCCCTCTCCCTCTCCAACCACCCCAGCCGCCTCTTTCTCCCGCTCCGGCGCCGCCAGTCGCCGCACCAACCTCGCCGCCCTCGTCCTCCTCCGACCCCACCGTTGCCGCCACCTCGCGCCGCCGATGCGCGTCGCCACCCCCTCACCCGCCCCTCCAGCCACCGACCGTTGCCCCGTGCCCCGTGCGAGCAGCGTGCGTGCACCGAGTGCATGGCGCCGCATGGAGTTGGTCCACCCGGGACGGCCCCACCTGTCGGTCTAACAGGGATTTTCCCATTTTAAAAATAATTCACAAAAATCAATTATGACGCAAGCGTTGATGTCATAATTCGGTTTTTACTTTAAAAAATATTTCAAACATTTGAAAATTCACCACTGATGTCAGCAAGCGCAATAATTCAGATTTTTCTTTAGAAAAATAATTCGGTTTTTACTTTGAAAAATATTTCAAACATTTGAAAATTCACCGCTGATGTCAGCAAGCGCAATAATTCAGATTTTTCTTTAGAAAAATAGTTCCAAAAGTTTAGAAAAATCCTTTTTATTTGTTCTAAACATCCGAGAGCCTGTTTTCGCCCTTTCGAACTCCGTTTGGCTCTATTTTTCTTTCTAAATTCATCTCAAATCTTAAATTTCTATTTGGTGCTAGTTTGGTCTTTTAATTGAATTTATTTGGATTTTATTTGAATTTGGTTGATTTTCGCGTGTAGATTTCGGAGAGTCTGAGTACCCGAGAGACGATTTCGAGCAGCAACTTGTCGAACCAGGCAAGTTACACCACATTGATCATGTTGCTCCCAGTTTTGAAACTTGCATATTGAATTTAAATTATTGCATGCCTAATTGTTATAAATGTTATTTCTGTCCAGTTTTAAATTGCTAGCTATACCCAGAATTGGTATGCCACCTTTGATATTTGAATCCATGTGCCATTGTAACATTAAGGAAATGCTAATTATTATATGATAATACTTAGTAATTTCTTAGACATGCTTAGAACTGAATTTAGGAAGTTTTGGGAGATTTGTGCCAAAATAATATTAGTTAAAAATGAAAGTCATGATGTTAGTATTATTGGTATGGTTAAAATAAAAATGTGAGTTAGACTGGGCAAGAAATGGTTGGGTGGTGGTGCAGATATAGATCTTGGATTGTGGAAAGTCTCGTCTAGTCAATTAAGGACCGGTCTGAGTTTTGCTGAGTGTAAAGCCTAACCGTACTACCACAAGTCTGGAATGGGATAGATCTGGCTAGCCATATTAAAACATACCATGGATACTCATGCCATTTGGTGGTAGTGATATGGTGAAAGCGTGAGGCTGCCACTTTGGCGTAAGGGGGCTTCTGACTAGAGGGATTCTTTCAGCAGTGAAACCTTAGAGGGTATGACTACATGGATTGGTTTTTATAGGGGCCTTATCGTGATTTTCTCTATTGCACACCAAAGGAAGTTTGCTGATGCAATGAGACTATCATGTCTTATGGGTAAAGTTGTATAACCTCTGCAGAGTGTAAAACTAATCGATTAGCCACGCTCGCGGTCATGGGCATGCCGAGCAAGCCATTCACATACTAGAATTTGTAAGTTTAAAATTTTGAGTTTATAAAAAATGAATGTTGGGATGGAGAGAGTCCATCAGGGGGGAAACTTGGAAAGTTCCAGAGTGATTCCTGAGTTGAACATATTTAAATTTGGGTTTCCTTAAAATTATGCAATTTGAAATTATTTAGAATATTTAAAAAATTGTTGCTTTATGCTAAAATGAACCATATAACCCTGAACTGTGTCGTCGATAAGCTCCTCCTGGGCGACGACGAATCTGACCAAGTGTGTGACGGTAGCATCCTTGTCTTCTATCGGCTTCCGCTGAGCTCTGTTGTCTCGACGTGGGTGGTGACGGAATAATGTGCCTTCCAGCTCTCTGGAGTAAGTGCGAGCAATCTGCTGCATCACTCGACGAGACACCTCCTGGATTCTCATCTCAAATGTGGACCTCCTAGCGGTGAAGTGAAAAGGGCGACCGAACTTCGTCTTCTCTCGGGCATACACTGTGATCTTGACGTCCCATCCTATGACCAGTCCTGCCTGCACGATTGTAGTCCCTCGGTAGAGCGGTCTCTCAAAACCTCCAAGAAACTACAGCATACGCCACAACTCGGCAGCGTAGCCTCCCTCACGCTTGGTGTAGTTGTTCTTCATCAACATCTGCCTGAAGACACTCGCGTAAGAACGCAACATTTTAAAGTCAAAGTGGAAGACAAAAGAACTCAGCAAGGGGTATGAACAAGAAAGAGAGGGGTAAGTCGAGAATTCATTCATTATCTTGACAACTTTTAACTTTAGAAAATAAGTCTTATCCTCACTACGACCAATCTAACTATGGGTGAGCCTACAGCCAGTATGGCTCTGATACCACCTCTGTCGGGACCCAAATTTGCAAATCCGAACCCTCTGTGTATTCAGCACTAGTCCAGGATCACGCTAGTGCACACAGTCTCAACATTGGTAAATATCACAATCATACTTAACGAAATATTAAAGTATTTTAATTAGTTAACCAAACTGGTTGCTCGACCTTAAGGTCAAGTTACAAATATACGCCTCGCAGGGCGAAAGACTTATTAAAAGAGAAATAACTATAGCGGAATGAAATAGACTTCGTGGCGCCATCCAGTATACCACAGGCAACTGACTGGGCTTGCTCCCTAGATAGACGGTTCCTCTTGGAGCTCCTCCTCCAAAGCGGGTGTAGACTCTTCTTCAACTGATGTTGTATTGTGGCAAGGGTGAGTACTTGGTACTCAGCAAGTCATGCACAGAATGCAAGCTAATATACTACATGCATGGCTTAAACAAGGGAATAGCTCATGGTTCATTTGCAATAACAGCATTTAACAAGTAACGTAAGTAAATTCGAAAGCAGTAAAAACAAGTATAACATCAATAACTTTTCCAGGAGTTAAATAAATATTTTTCCCATTCCTAGCCCACATTTCCATCAACGTCATCATTATACCCAACCAAACTTTTCAAGTCCAAGTTGTTTTCAGGAAAGTCTAACCCTTGACTGTAATCCCCGAGCAATGTCCAATGCCGCGGACACGGCTATTCGAATAGATTTTACATTCTGCAGAGGTTATGCACTTTACCCACAAGATACAGCCAAACAAAAGGTGAGTGATTGTAACAAAGCCTTTCGGCAACTGCTAACTACACAAGTGAACCTTTCCAGTTTTTGCCATACATCATCCCTTCCCTTAACAGTGGCGAAGTATGGGACCGACATACCGTTGGACGGGTACCATGCCGTAGCCTTGGTACGCTCCCCATTCAAGCTACACAAAAGGTGTAGTTGACACCCAAGGTATCACATGCAAGTTATTAGTAACTTACTCAATTAGGACCGTCCCACTCCGGTCATGTGGTTGCACGATTGACTCAGTTCAAAGGCTTGCAAGGTTAAGTCCTTAAGGTGACCAGGGCAAGACTACCCGAAGAACCAAATCATCCTTCCCAATGCCACATCTGGCCCACCCGATCATTCTTGCCACATGCCCCGGTCCAAATCTATTTATCAAACCCTAGTTGATTACCATGCACCACGTGCCATCAACATCATCATTAATAACACATGACACTTCTCCAAAACAGGTTCCATATCTCATTAAGTCAATATTACCATGTAATTGTCAAAATCATGTCATGTATACGTGGCAGGTCTAAGCATTATACTACAACGGTCTAAATACCCATGTTGGCAATTTAATAATGTCCAACTAAACAACCCACAACTAGGGTGAGAAGGGGTCATGGCACATAATTAAATAATCAAGGAGTCATAAAGCAAAGTTGGCATTTAACTAATTTCCCAAAATTAATTAAAGCATTTTCTAATTAAACTAGCATGCAATAATTTGAATCAAATAAATTTCAAAATGGGATCAACATGGTCAAGCACAACTTGCCTTCAAAGAGTACTTGTTCTTGGTTTTGAGCTGGCTCCTGGGTCAACACTTCACCTTCGAAGCCTTCGGGCACTTCAACGTCTACTCGTAACGCGTGCAAATAGCAATAAATAAATAAAACAGTACACAAAGGTGTTCAAAAGTTCAAATAAAGTTCATAAATAGAGAGAGAGCATTTTTATAAATTCTTAGAAATTTGAATCATCAAAATCGGAGTTAAAATGCAGAAGTTATAATCGTTTAAATTTTAAAGAAACTATTAATTAAATAAAAACAGAGAAAAAATTCATAATAAAAAATTAATTAAAATTCATATTTGAGTAGGTCTCGATTTTATAAAAATTTAGAAATTGGAATCGTTCAAATCGGAGTTAAAACGCAAAAGTTATAAGCGTTTGAAGTTTGAAAATTCAAATAAATCAATAAACCGAATTAATCCATTTATTTTTCTATTGAAAATTCCATTTATTGCGTCAGCACGACACGTGGACCAATCAGCAGCCTCCACGTCGCCTCGGGTCCATCGACCTGGCGCACGGCACGGCTCGGTCCACCGTGGACCCGGCCCACGGGGACATGTCTCACTGACATGTGGGACCCCTCGGATGACGTTAGCGGTGACGTCACCACGCTCGGCTGACGGCACTGACACGCGGGCCCCACCGTGACGTCTGCGGTGACGTCATGGTGCGGTTGGCTGTCCCGCTGACACGTGGGCCCCACGCTGACGTCACGCGTGACGTCAGCGGCGACCGCGCCGATCCAACTACCGAACAAGCGGCACGATCTGGGCCGTTGATTTGAAAATCAACGGTCCAGATCAAATCTAACCTCACGCGTTTGGAAACAACGCGGTTGATCTGGACCGTTCAATCTTGATCGGATGGTCGAGATCCGATCTAATGCTACAACGTGGGTTAACCCTAGCCGTACGATCTAGATCTAACGGCTGAGATCTATCCAAGCACGGTGCGGTTACGGCTATGTGGCGTGATCTAAACCGTTGGATCTAGCCGAAGGTTCGACTTGTTACCCCGGCCACCACCCTTCTCACATCGGCAGTTGCACCGCACGAGCGCCACCCCCTATTTATACCACCTCGGACGCCCCTTTGTCCCCGCACTCTCCCCTCCCTCTCTCTCTCTCTCTCCCCCACTCTCCTCTCCCTCCCCGGCTGCCACTGCCGCCTTCTTCCCCGACGCCGGTCACCCCGTCACCGACCTCCTCTGCTACCTCCTGTGCCCCTCCAGCTCCGCTGACCTCACCGTCGACTCCGCCCCCGCACGCCATCACCGGTGGGGGCCGCCACTTCCCCTCCCCCGCCTTGGCTCGCTGGCCGGCTCACCGCCCGCACCCCCGCGCTGCACCCCGTCCACGCCCACGCGCGTGCACCGGGTGCACAGTGCATCTGGGCAGCACCGTGGACCCGGTCCACGCGGGGCCCCACCCGTTAGTCACTGGGATTTTTCGTTTTAAAATAATTCACGAAAAATCATTTATGACATCAGCATTACGTCATAATCCGAGTTTTATTTTGAAAAATAAATCCAAAAATCTGCCGATGATGTCAGCATGTGCAATAATTCAGATTTTCCTTTAGAAAAATAATTCAAAAAAATCTTTTTTATTTGTTTTTAAACTTCTAGGAGTCTGTTTTCGCCCGTTCGAACTCTGTTTGGCTCCATTTTTCTTTCTAAATTCATATAAAATCCTATATTTCTATTTGGTGTTAGTTTGTTATTTTATTTGAATTTATTTGGATTTTATTTGAACTTGGTTGATTTTTACGTGTAGATTTCGGAGAGTCTGAGGAGTACCCATGCGACGATTTCGAGTAGCAACTCGTTGAACCAGGCAAGTCACACCTCCCTTGATCATGTTGCTCCCAAATTTTTAAACTTGTATGTTGAATTTAAATCATTGCATGCCTAATTGTTATAATGTTATTTCTGTCCCAGTTTTAAATTGCTAGTTATACCCATAATTGGTACACCACCTTTGAAATTGAATTTTGATACGATTGTAACCTTAAGAAAAAAATATAAATTATTATTTGTTAATACTTAGAAATTGCTTAGACATGCTTAGAAATGAACTTAGAAAGTTTTGGGAGATTTGTGCCAAAATAATGTACTGTTAAAATGAAAGTCATGATGTTGGTATTATTTGGTATGGTTAGAATAAAAATGTGATTTAAACCGAGCGAGAAATGGTTGGGTGGTGGTGTGGTTATGGATTTGGGATTGTAGAAAGTCTCGGCTAGTCAATTAAGGACCGGTCTGAGTTCCACTTAATGTAAAGCCTAATCGTACTACCACGAGTCTGGAATGGGACAGACCTGGCTAGCCATATTAAAACATAACATGGACAGTCATGCCATTTGGTGGTAGTGGTGTGGTGAAAGCGTGAGGTTGTCACTCTAGCGCAAGAGGGGGCTTCTGACTAGAGGGATTCTTTTAACAGTGAAACCTTAGCGGGTATAACTACATTGATGTGTTTTCATAGGACCTTGTCGTGATTTTCTCTGTCACACACCAAAGGAAATGTGCTAATGCAATGAGAATAACCGTGTCTTGTGGGTGAAGTTGTACACCTCTGTAGAGTGTTGAACTAATCAATTAGCCGCACCCGTGGTCATGGGCATGCCGAGCAAGCCACTCACAGACTAGAATTTGTAAGTTTAAAATTTTGAATTTGTAAAAATGGATGTTGGGATGGAGAGAGTCCATCAGGGGGAAAACTTGGAGAATTTCAGGAGTGATTTCTGAGTTGAAAACATTTAAAAATGAAGTTTCCTTAAAGTATTGCAATTTGAAATTATTTAGAATATTTAGAAAATTACTGCTTTATGCTTAAATGAACCATTTAACCTTCCTTTATTACCTGTACATTATATTGCATTATTCCGGTGTGATTTGCTGAGTACGTTTGTACTCATTTTTACTTTGTTGATTCAGAGGAGAAACTCTATGCCGGTGAGGATCTCGATGACTAAGCCGCTACTCTAGTTGATTAACTGTGGCAAATTTGCTAGGTTCTACTACAATTTTATTTTACTTTCGCTGTGTTATTTTGTGTTAGCTTGCACGTTGTTTATGCTGTAAACTCTGATAATTAATTAAATAAATTTTTACTTTAGATATGTTGTGTTATTATTTTACTGTGTGTACTAGTTTTTTTACTAGTATAGAATACACAGAGAATTTTGAAGGTATTTTTTTCTAAGGTTGACACCTTTTTTGTAGTAGCGCGTGCGCTCGACGTTGGACCAGATCGAGTACGACATGTCAGACGGCTCCATGACGATCTCAAGGAGCTCATGGAAACGTGGAGTAGAGCCATGTGAGGACAGCATATATAGTCCTCTTGCACCTTGCAAGGATCTGTTGGAACAGGACATCCAGAAATCTTTGGAGAATTTTCTCTTTTTTATTTTCCTCTTTTCTGTTCTTTATTTTCCGCTTTTCTTGCTTACAAAATAGGTACAAGGTCTCTGCTTATATAGCAGAACATTAAGTACCAGACTAGGTAACAACTCATGTGTTCGACTCGGACTCCAAACACTTTTCAAAACAAAATTACCTAAAACAAACTTTTCTAAAATAAACTTCCCTAAAACTCAGACTCTACTATGTTTACAAGATTAATTCCAACATTCACCCCCTTAATCTTGTAACTCTAAGATTCACCCCCCTGATCTTGACACACCTCTTCGCAAATCGACGTCCGATCTCTTGACGTACCTCCAAGAAGTTTCGTCTTCTTCTTGCTAGCCATACCACCGGTGACGCACCTCGCCAGCGATCATAACCTTTTGCCTCCGCTTCAATTGTCTTTTCGCCAGTAACACAGGTTGACGGTGACACACAGACTCGCATTAGAGTTTACCAGCTCCAATTGTCTTTTCACCGATAACCCAACTTGACGGTGATACGCAGACTCGCATTAGAGCTCACCAGACACAACAAGAACAACGACGCCAACTCCTCAATATCCTTCGACGAGACACGCAGACGCGTCTCTCCATCGGGAGCTTCTGCGACACGCTCTCCACGCACAGGAGCTTTGCTGCCGAGTCACGTTGCTCGCGCTCTCGAACGCCACCTCCACGCGCTCCTGGAACGTCGTGTAGTGCCGCTCCGGGAGAAGACTCCCGGAGCAGCGGCTTGATCTTGAACCCTAAGGCTCTGATACTAATTGTTGGAACAGGATACCCAGAAATTTTTGGGGAATTTTCTCTTCTTTATTTCCCGCTTTTCTTGCTTACAAAATAGGTACAAGGCCTCTGCTTATATAGCAGAACATTAAGTACCAGACTAGGTAACAACTCGTGTGTTCAACTCGGACTCCAAACATTTTCCAAAACAAACTTTTCTAAAATAAACTTTCCTAAAACTCAGACTCTACTATGTTTAGAAGATTAATTTCAACAGGATCCTCATGGTGCTCCTCCGAGCCATCAATGTGATGCATGATGCCGTACTTGCCGGCGACGACGGTGAAGAACATCCGCCATTTGGAATAGTTGGCGTCCTTCATGTCGATGATCACTGGGATGTGGGCGCGTATGTTAGGCACCTGACTACCTGAGCAGCAGGACAAAGCAAGATGCATGGCTGCGGAGGACGAGGCGCCATTCGCGTTGGGCGACGATGCAGCAGCAGCCAAGCCCTCAGAGGAAAGGGATGGCGAGGTGGTGCTGGCAGTGCTGCTTGTGGTGCCACAGCCACATGTGGGAAGGTTCACTCATGTTGGCTGGAGCGGGAGGAGAGATGAGGCAGGCTTTAGTTCAGAAATAGGAACCGATCCTTGCTCTCAGAGCATCTCCAAGAGAGAGCCCTAAAGATGAGCCTTAAAATTTAATTTAGGACTTTAACTAATTAGATTTAAGGCTCCAACGAAATATTCACTCCAACAATTAGACCCTAAAACCTAGTGAAGATAGGGCTCAATCACAGAGTTGCTGGGACCTCCTCCCTGCAATGTTCTTCTTTTCATATCAGTTGCCGACCAAGATAGCAACACGAGGACACTTTCATATTTCCACGAAGTGATTTGTTCTGTCATTTTGACATGGAGAAGTTGATGAGCTCAGCTAAGCTTTACCCTGGTGACTTTAATTACAAGGATATGGTGACTTTTGAGAGGCCCTCCTTTTTGTTTCGATGACCTTATATGTGTAAATAGAAATTTGATGTGAATTGTATACTACGTGTTTGCTAGGCTCAAAATCTAACAGTTTGGCTCTCTCCATATACCATCCAATTTCTAGTATAGACCTTAGTTTTCCAAAGATGATGTTTCACCCTCATAAGCTTGGTTGAAACTTGCACTATTACTGAAGAATCAACGTTGTGCATACTAATTAAGAAATTGGCACATCCAACCATGTAATATTGTAAGAACCGAGAATAAAAAATTGACTAGTCTTGATATAATTAAGGAATGATCAATATGCCTATTAATCCATGGCATGAGGCACAATATTGTATCTCATGAATTTAGCTGATTTCAAATGTTCTGTACAACCATAGCATTGTTAGGTGGCGCCGGCACATTAATTTGTAATGGTGTGATTATATATTTATATAGGTTGATGCTTCCAGTACATTGCAAATTAGCTATACGTTATTTAGCATTCTTATATCCTGGAAGGTCTGAGTTGACATTCTTATCTAACATATCTTGCTTTATATCATGGTAAAAATAGACGACATAGAAAAACTGTTACAAGCTAAACAAAAACTTGAGGTAGAGATCGAACAACTGAAGGACAAGTCTGAGATAATAGAAACGATTTATGAGATGAAACAACAGAAGCATTAAATTTTAACTAGACCAGCCCTTTTTGATGATCAAGGAGGGGAACTGAAAACAAATACATAATATAGAAACTAAAAAATGTAGGCAACTAAAAACAAATACATAATATAGGTACTAAAAAGGTAGGCTCTTTATTACTTCTCAATTCCTCTCAGACAAAGAATCATGGGGGAAGAACTTGGCAAGTGTAGAGAAAAGCTGGAGATGTAAGATTGACTTAATTTGCTTTAGAATTCTTTCTCCTTTTCTTAATGGGAGCTGATGATAAAAAATATGAATTATTTTCAATGATGCATTAATGCCTTTAGCTTAAGTGCATATAATTTAATTCCTCAATGTATTGTCACCTGACTTAATCATTAGTATTTGCCATCTTGAATACAATAACTTAATAGTGGCTTGCTTGCTAAGTACCTCCTTGCATCTGTGAGAGCAAATGTTGATGGATTCTAAGGTAAAATCCAATTCCATCCACAGTTCGTCCGGAGAGTTGCCATGTTTTGATTTATCTTTTCACTTCATCCTATCATCCCCGAATGAAAATACCATAGGTAATCTATTTTCACTCTGGTTTTACACAGAAATATGATTATTTTGATGGTTCACTATTTCATGAAATACAGAGTTTATTAAATCATCGTATATCCGATGACTTAATCAATTCTATATTTGACGGAATAGAGAATCATGGAAATAATCATGTTCCTACGCAATACCGGAGTAAAAATAGGCTACCTATGGTATTCTCATTCGAAGTTGATGATGGAGTGGATAGATAAATCAAAGTATGATAACTTTTAAGATGAACCGTGGATAGATTAGAATTTACCTTGGAATCCTCAACATTTGCTCTCACAGATGCTTGGATGTATATATATAGCTATTACAGACGGTTCTAGGCTGTTAATTTTCACTGACGGTTTGAAAACCGGCTATGATGTGCCGTTGTTATCACTGACACATGTTTACAAACGGTTCACAAAACCGTCTGTGATAAAATTTTAGAACCGTCTGTGATGAACATTTATGTAGTAGTGGTGCCTCAACAACATGCATGAGAACCACTGTATTGTCAACAGGCAGGAACCGCTGAAATTGGCAAATGTCAAACACGATGAGTTAGCCTAGGGTTCTAAAAAACAGAGAGGAAAACACTAGATAGATATGCTTGGTCATCTACTAGATTACGAGGGAGACGAGGATACGAGCTTTACTGGGACCTCCTCCCAGTAACGTTCTTCTTTTCATGTCTGCTGCCGACCAAGACAGCAACACGAGGACACTTTCAGATTTCCACAAAGTCATTCAACGAAGCAATTTCGTAGGAGATCTACTAGCTAGGCTGCCTTCTAGATAGCCTAGAACGCGTTCATACCTACGAGCTTGCAATTATTTTTGCCTTGGGCGCCCCTTGGTTTCTTCCGCGTAACAATGACAGCATCAGAAGCCATGACATCACATAAGCCCTTATTCTATCGCAAACGTCGTAAGACTATCTTCAACAAATTCTCTTCAGCCTCCAAATTCCTTCGCGAACAAATCTCAAATGCTCCAGCGGATTCTCTTCAGCCTTCCCTTCAGAAGAGATTCGGAGAGAGAATCCCTTTAAAAATAGATTCTCTTTCCAATCCCAGACAAAAATCCCTTCGAAGGGATGTTGTTGGAGATGATAGGAAATAAAAGGAATGAATATAGAGAAGAGAATAGAGAAGGGAATGAAATGAAGGGAAATTGCTGGTGATAATCTAATACGTACGTCCAAACAGCAGCTGCACCTAAAAGCTCTCTGATACTATTCCAGTACAGTACAGAGACTTTTGCATGTTCCAACATGTCCTCTTTTTTCTTATAAAAAAGCAAATATCCAACGTGTCTTAAACAGTTAAACTTAAGTTTTGGTTACCCCAAGCATGGTGGACCGTTGAGGCTCTACTTCCGTGGGCCCCAGCTGTCACCCACTCATCGGAGGGATTTTGTCCGTTTTGGTTTCACACACGGGGGGGAGTTAGTTGGTGTACCTGTTTCCAGCTCAGCCGCCCGCCACCCATACATTCCAATCAAGTCCCCGACTCCCCGTTAGGCTAGCTATAAAGCTTACTAGTTATTATTAAGTTTCTTTTAAAATTAATATAGTTTGATATAAAAATATTTTATTTACTTATTTAAGTAGTTATTTTAAATTCGAGCTAATAAATCATTGTTGAACTGAATATTATTAACTTTTGCGCAATGTTTTTATGTTTTTTCTCGTAATACAAGTTGCACAAATTTTGAAGCAAGTGAAAGGGTAAATAATCATCATCCACCTTTTATTCATGCTTTAATATTTGTACAACTTTAAAAAAACATATAAACACCTCTCTTAACCTTTTTACTTATTTTAATTTTAAATCTATTAACTATTATGATAAAAAATATTTTGTTTCGAGGTCTAAGAGCGTTAATTTAAAAAAAAAAAAATTTCCAGCCCTACTCCCCGTCACCCTCCCAACTCCCAAGCCCCCTCGTGTGGATTGCTTCCTTCCTCTCTCGCGCAGTCGCGCCGACCCGCCCCCGCCCCTCCTGGCCTCCTCTTCTCCCCGCTCTACTCAATTCCTTCGTCAAAGTCTCCGATCCGATCTACCGGCCGGAACTCTAGCGCCACCGTCGCCGTATGGAGCCCAAGCCCCCCACGCCAACGGCGGCGACGGCGACTACGCCGAGGTTTAGGCTGGGGAAACAGTCGTCGATGGCGCCCGACCGCGGTGGCGGCGGCGACAGCGGCGCGGGCGCGGAGGAGTCGGGCGAAGCAGCCGGAGTCATGATCTTCCAGCTGATGTACCTGGCCCACGAGGGCAACGCGGAGGGGATCCGCGAGCTCCTCGACTCCGGTGCCGACCCCAACTTCCGCGACTCCGACGGCCGCACGGCGCTGCACATCGCGGCCTGCGAGGGACACGCCGAGGTCGTCGAGCTTCTCCTCGGCCGCGGCGCGGAGGCCGCCGTTGAGGACCAGTGGGGCAGCACGGTGAGGCTGCTTGAACTTTCGCCTTTAGTTTTGTTCTGTTTGCTTTCTTTTGTTGAGGACCTCAGAATTCTTTCTTCGGGGATCTGACTTTAAATTTATCATTCCCATGGGAATTGTTAGTATATGGCAAGATTTGTTCTTTAAGTTACGATGATTCAATACGTGAACATTATGAGCTGCTATATTAATTATGTATTGCACTACTATCTGGCAGCCTTTGGCGGATGCGATGCACTACCAGAATCATGATGTCATCAAGATATTGGAGAAGCATGGCTCCAAGCTTAGGGTACTATGTTGTATGTGTATTATGTCTGCCTGCTCTACTGTTATGTTCAAGTGTTCTGAACATCCGCCTCATTTCTTGAAGATTGCACCTATGCATGTTAACAACGATCGTGAAGTTCCTGAATACGAGATTGACCCAAACGAACTTGATTTCACTAATGGTAATGATTTATCTAAGGTATGTATACGTCTTCCCCTTTCTTTCCCGTGAGAAGTTTTTAGTAACTAGGCACATAAAGTATCTGGCACAAATCTACTCTAATCACTAGCCAGTGTACCTGTACAGTTGGTTGACTCTACTGATTGCACTCTTGATATTAGATCCTACTTTCCGTACCTAAATTTCCGAAGACATTTTCTCTATCAGACGCTATTAATATTTGAATTTTGCATTGTTATCATTTCCATTTTGTTTACAGGGTACATTTCGGAAAGCAACATGGAGGGGCATTCTGGTTGCTGTTAAGAAGCTGGATGATGATTTAATTACTGATGACAATAGAGTGTGGGTTGATTCCATTGAATAGTTACATTTGTTCCTGGTCTATGTTGGTTTTATTTCACTGAATAGTTTCTTCAATCCCCAGGTTGTATTTCCCTTACAGTTTGGATGGATGTCTTTGCATTGCAGAAGGGCATTCAGAGATGAGCTTGATGTGCTGCAACTAATACGGCATCCAAATGTCGTGCAATTTTTGGGTGCTGTAACACAAAGCAGCCCAATGATGATTGTCATGGAATTTATGCCAAAGGTTTGTCTTAGGCAATGTACTTTTCAGACCTACATTATTTTGATATTTGATAGCTTCGACATCCGAGGTCCATTTGATTAAGCACTCTCTAGGCTGCCCTAGTCAAACCTTCCTAGGTGTGGATCCAGGGCTTCATTTTATACATGTTATTTGGTCATGTATAGTAAGAAATAAAAATGTTGTTTTCATACTTGAGTGACAATGCCAAATTAGTTTGTATATTGTTGGTTGGCAATTTTTGGCCACAATAGATCATTGCAAGTATGATTCTTCCTAACTACCTGCAGTATGATTTCGGCACTGCAGAAATGTCTAGGTTTATTAACTCTGCATTATTATTTATATAGCATAAGGTGACTATGCCTTTTCTTGAATATTAAAGTACATAACTTTATTTATGAATTGTTGAGAATTATCAAAATGTTTATTTGCAGAGTGATTTGCGCAAACACCTCAATAAGAAAGGAGCTCTGGAACCGTCATATGCAGTGAAATTAGCTCTTGATATTGCAAGGTTTGCCACACGTAACCCCAACATGACAGAAGAAAAACTCTTATCGGTTTACTTTTCATTGTTGTAAAATAAACCTGACTCGTGGCACTTTGTGAAATGTATAGAGGAATGAATTACTTACATGAGCATAAACCTCAAGCTATCATCCACCGTGATCTTGAGCCTTCGTGAGTACTTTATTTTCTGTGAAATTTTCGTATATCTTTTTTGTAGAGCTCTTTTACTGTACACTAAATTGAATATAAACTGTTCATTCGTTTCGATCCAATGGATCAGATTAACTAGAGTTTACTTATACTTCATCTGGTAGTAGAGTAGTAAAAACACCCTTAACAAATCAACGGTTAGATGCGATTTCTACTACACATTATATACCACCAGTATAATGCACCGTAAAATTTTTCTTTTTGTATACCCCATGAGTTTTTTCAAATACCTGATTTGTTAAAAAGACTTCTCTGTCCATTGTGCAAGACAACAGAAACATATTGAGGGATGATACTGGACATCTGAAGGTGGCAGATTTTGATTTGTGTAAGATGCTAAAATGGAGAAGAAAAGTTAGAGAGGATAAACCAGTAACTTCTCCAGGCAATGCCTGTAAGCATATTTTTTTGGTTTGTTGTACTTGGTTTGTGCCAAGCTAGTGGGCAGCTCACTGTTTTGACAAGTTCTGTTCACCTTTTATGTGCACTGAGTAATTGATAAATATGTCACAGGTAGGTATGTTGCTCCAGAAGTTGCGCGAAAAGAGGAGTATGATACTAAAGTGGATGTCTTCTCGTTCGCCTTGATACTTCAAGAGGTAAAATTGTTATATAGCACTCTACCATTCTATGCCACAAGAAATGATTATCAATTTATCATGTTGAAAACTACAAAGTTCTGCTCCAACAACTCCCAGAACCCACCAGAAGATCATTTTTACTTACTGATATTTCAACTCTTTCAGATGATTGAAGGATGTCTCCCTTTTTATAATAAGAAAATTGATGAAATTGAGAAGGCGCACAATTCTAAAGAAAGGCCGCCTTTCAGAGCTCCTCCAAAGCATTATGCTCATGGGTTAAGAGAGTAAGCATTCTCTTTTTTCTGTGTTGTGGCAACTGGCAATTACCAATTTATTGGAGCATTAGGTTGGCTTGTTTGAATGGCCAACTGCTAGCAAACAAGCTTCTGCAACCCATGTTTCATCTGACTATTTGGATATGTGAACTTTAATGTGTTCTATTTCCTCCAGATGCCATCATCGATGGTGACTTTGGTTTGCCTATTTCATCCTGACTTGATTGTTTGTCCACTTGACATTATTCTAGGTTGATTGAACAATGCTGGAGTGAAAATCCTGCTGATAGGCCTGATTTTAGAGTTGTCATTGATCAGTTATCTATGATCCAAAATGAATTAGCTCATAGAAACCGTTGGAAGGTAACAGTTAATGGCTTTCTGTTGTACTGTGGTCTGATAAGTGTTTGCTTTCTGTTGTAATGTGGTCTGATAAGTGTTCTGTTATAGCTAAACATAGTATGTTCTAGCAAATGGTATTCTCATGTTGGTTGTGCTGGAACAGGTCAGGCCACTCAGGTGTTTCCTGAGCTTCGAAGGCATGCGGAAGAAAGATCGCAGTGGGAGCAGCACCACCACCCGTTCGTCACGTTCATCCCGATCCAGTTTTTAACACCCAGCTGGAGGTGTTGATTTCATTTCGAGGATCAGATCAACTTGCCGTATATCATATATTTGTGTTTCTAGATTCTCTCTGGAAAGAATGGTATTGCAACCGGTTACTTGACTGCTGATTACAATGTTGTTGTACATCACACGTTTATCACTGACCCTTGAAAGAAGACAAGGATTATTTGGGGGTGTATCAAATTCACTCGTGTACAAATTGATGTCTTTGGTTTATGGTTTCTTTCTTTGAGAAATAACAAATCAATGCAGCTTAAGGAAATGCAATCCCTCAGTTAGAGCAGTGCAGTTCTTTAATTTTGGCATTATACGTCGATTACTTTTGGGTACGATTATTAACGTTTTCTGAAGAACAAATCCGTTGCGTACATTTTTACTGCTTATTCAGAAGAACAAATCCGTTGCGTACATTTTTACCGTTTATTCTCAGAATCTGCATTGTTGCACTTGCATGTTGAAAGTGCCATATGTTTTTTACCGCATGGTATCATGGCAATTGGCAACTTAGCAAGCCTGCTCTTCACGCTATTGGAGTGGAGGACGAGCGTTATTGGTTATCGCCACTGTTCCAAAAGTCGGCATTAATCGGCGCCTAGGCGACGCCCTAATCGGCTGATTAGGCGGTCACCTCGCCTAGGCGGTCCTAGGCGGTCGGCGGCGACTAGGCGAAGCAGGTTTCGGTGGCTAGGCGGAGGTAAGGCGGCGGCTGTGCGGGGTAAGGCGGCCAATTTCCAGAAGACTGCGGGAGGGGAAAAATTTCAGAAGAAAAATCAGCGTGCGTGCGTGGACGTCCCGAGCTTCGCCGGTTAGGGTTGAGCCCGTGCGTGCGTGGGCTGCCGAAACCGCTGCTCAGGTACCCCCCCTCCCCCTCCCCTCCCCTCTGCTCTCCTCCCGAGTTCTCTCTGCTCCCCCACCCCCACCCCCCTCGGCCTGCCGCTGCTCTCCTCCCCTACCCGCTGCCGCTGCTCTCCTCCCCGCGCCGCTCTCTTCCCCTCTGGTCTCCTCCCCTCTGCTCTCCTCCGGTGAACCGTGGCCCGCCTCCTCCTTCCCTCTGCTCCCCTCCCCGCCGGCACTCTCCCCTCTGCTCCCCTCCCCGCCGTCGCTCTCCCTCTGCTAGCCTCCCTCCCGTCGCTCTCCCCTCTGCTTCCCTTCCCTCTGTTGAAGTCGCTCTCCCCCTCCCCTCTGTTTAGTGTTGAAAAGCTGAAGACAGAAGACTTGAATTTGGAAATGTTGAATATATTAGGATTTATGAATTTAGGTACTTCTATTCATTTGATCATTAAGAGGAAGATGATGATGAAGTGGAGTTTGAATCGGAGCGAGAAGAAGTGATTCCAACTAAGGATTGTGGGCTAGAGGAGGAAGATTGAGATTGAAACCTTTTATCATCATTTGTGATGTGAAAACTTATGCCTATGTTGCTTATGTGACTTGTGATGTGAAAACTTATGCCTATGTTGTTTATGTGACTTGTTGCTTGTATCCTTTTAATCAACTATTATATCTTTATATGTCATAGCGTTCCGCCTAGGACTTGCCGCCTAATTCCGATTAATCCCCGCCTAATCCACCTAGGCGCTAGGCTATGGATCGCCACCCGCCTAGCGCCTTCTTGAACATTGGTTATCGCATGGTTATTTTTTAAAATGAACAGTGATTTTCGATAATCGCAAAAATTGAGCCGAAAATCGATCGAAAATCGATCGAAAATCGTTAAAAATCGCGTAGTTTGAAAAATCAATTTTTTTTTAGGTATTGAGATCCTGAATCTTGCGTCATCCAGTAGATCTGTGCGGAGGAACCTAGTTGTAACATCTCAGTGCAATAAGTGCTTAAATATTATCATAATTTATTTATTTTTTTCATTTTTACCATGACAATAACTATAACTTCAACAAAAATCCTTGAATAATTGTCACTTCTACTAACAGCAATAAAGTGGGACCGGATTTTTAAATTCCGAACCCTTTGTGTACAACTTCACTAGTCTCAGATCAAGCTAGTGCATACAGCGGTAATGGAGATGATAACACATCCATATCACGAATCCAAATAATAATTATTAAGCAACAAGTACCGACCTTATGATCGACGATTATAAATAAATAGCCACATGGCTTGAGTTCAATAAACTAGCAGCGAATAAATAGTAGCGAGATAAACTCATCCATGTGCCCAACAAGCAATTGACTAGGGTCCGCGTCTTAGAATTCTTGATCTCCTTTGTCGAAATAACAAGCAAAGTACTCGTAGTCACCTTCTGCTTTTGCACACTCCTTTGTAGAAAGTTGGGATGTTGCAAGAGTGAGTACACAACCATACTCGCAAACCTTGGAAGCATAATGCATGGTAACTATATGTAAGGCTAATCAAATAAAGGCATACTGAGGCTCTTTTGATATAAATCAATGTTTAACTTTAAGTACGACTAGTAATTTCACAAAGCATCATTTAACAAATGTAGCTGTAATAATTGAATTTGATACGATAACTAAACAAGTTCCAATCACCTGATTGGCTCTAACCGCCAAATCACAACCCGAGAGTTCCATCCGCTCACGGATTCCACTACCAACTAATAACTCAAGAGTTTCATGTACTCACGGATTCCTAAACCATCATTTTTATTTAAAACAAAACCATAAAATCTACGATGCGCAAGCGTACCTCACCTACCCTTGACTGTGGGCACGACTACTTAAGCAGTTTTAACTCTGCAGGGTGTGTACAGCTTTACCCACAAGACATGATCATCCCTTTTTGCCTCTAGATTAACACACTTCCTTAGGTGTGCGGCAAGAATATGATAAGGCTTTTACAAAAGAGTTTAAACAAAGTTTGAAACAGTTCCCATAATGATATAATACCGAAACATTAAAGCTGGACTAAGCAATTCTACCATCCCATGCTACACTACTGGTTATCACTAAAAAAATAGCTAATATCATCTAGGGTGACAAAGGTTCACAATGATTAATGCCGAACGGGTCATAACATGTTCGAGACTTAGCAAAGTCTTAAGATCAAATTAAAGTACATTGCATAAAGTTAAGCATGCATAATGTAAAACAACATAAGCATTTGAAAAGTTGGGATCAACATGGTCAAGGAAGACTTGCCTTGGACAAGCTCTTGTTTGTGGTCTGGACCTTGGTTTTGATTTGCCTCGTCGCTCTCATGTACTCCTGGCTTGTTAACGTCTACGCGAAATGAGAGAATACCAAGTAAATACAAATCCAGAGAGAAAATGAGCTCTAAAAATCAAATAAAATTATTAATTAAATAGAGCCTGAATTTACAAATTTTTAGGAACTAGAACCGCCTCAATCAAAACTCGTATGAGGGAGAACGGGCTCTCAAAAGTTTAAAAATAAAATAAAAGGAATAATCCTAATTTACCGAATTAGTTCTCTACTGGAAAATTGGATTAATGACTTCATGCTGATGTCATCCCCTATTTTATTTTCGATCGAAATATTTTTCTAAAGAAAATTCGAGTTATGACACAATGATGATGTCAACTAGGGTTTTCGGTTTTTGGATTTATTTTTCATCGAAAAGAAATTTATGTTGTCATTGTTGTTGTCATTGTTGATGTCATGTTGACATGTGGGATCGAGGCTGGTGGACTAGGTCCATAGACTGCGCTCAGCTCACGGTGCACCCGTGCACCGATGATGCAAGTGCTGACATCATCATCATCTTCACTGAGATGACACTTCGGCTTCGCGCGATTATTCGTCTCCCAGTGGCGCAACGGTCGGAGGGAAAACGACGACTTGTGGCGGCGCTAGGAGAACCGAAATGGAAGCAGGCGGTGGCGCTATGACTTACTGGGGCGGCGAATCGATGCTGGAGGAGAAGCTTAAGGCTCCAATGGTACGTCGACGGCTTAAACTCCGGCGAGCTGGTGACGGTGAATGGTGACGGCGGCTCTCGGGCGGCAAAACAGAGAGAGAGAGAGAGAGGAGAGGAAATGATGCGGTTCAATAAAAAGGTGTGGACGTCCACGATTTCGGCCTTGATACAATACCAACGATTCAGCGGCGACGGCAGAGTTTGGTTGAACCACGGCGGGGCGACGTGGCGCAATCAGCACCGTTCACGAGTCACTGATCGAACGACCCACGCGCGCGGCCACACGGCTCAAAATCGTCTGCGCGATCAGATCCGACAGTGGAACATCAACGAGCTAGGGTTTGCGAGGTGCGGCGGTGGTAGGCTGGGCCGAGGCAGGTTGGCTGGCAGGTGAAGCGGGAACGTGCCGAAGGCGGCTAGCAAGCTAGGCCGGCAACGCGGGCCGTGGAGATGGGCTGAGTGGATTTCGGCCCACGAGGCCATTGGAAAAATAGGCTATTTTTTCGAATTAATAAAATTCTAGAAATTCAAATAAGAACAATTAAATCCAAAATAAATAGCAAATAAATTCAGAAAAATTCCTTGGAGTGCAAGGAACACAACTACGACTGGAAATATTTTATTTGACCTATAGATTAATTAAATTAAATATTTTAATCAATTAAAAATTCAAATCAAGATTTAATTAATTTTGGGGAAAATCCAAATGATTCTTTTTTTATTTTAAACTTTTCAAAAATTCAAAAATTGGGATGTCACATATGACAAGAATTTGCATATCAACAATAACGAATTAAACATTAGAATCACATGCCCAACCACACCAAAGTCCACATGCCCGGGAATGCCCAAGTCTTCGCACTTGGGTACGCCCGGATCACATACATTCGGGAGCAATCTTCAACTTTTTGCGATGACAATAATCAATAATATAGAGAAAAACAAACCAACAACTAGGCTTCTCCATTAACAAAGATAACCAACTAAGTTCACATGTCCATTATTGCAATTATGTTGTTCTAACAACTAAATATAGCAAGGAACCATCTTATTCAAGAATGAACACTAAACTACATAATTGTGGGAGATGAAGTGACAAGTGTCATAGTGGCACTACTCTCAACCCTTGCATGTCTTCAATGTTCACATGGAAATATTAAAATAAATACGGGTGAGTCCATGACTCAGTAAGTACAAAATAAAACAATAACATCTTTAGTTATCACATTTAGCTCATTAATCATTATTTATAATGCCATACAAATATGTCTGCAAGCTTATATGCTTATCACATAATATATACTAGTATCGCTAAGTGCACACCCATCGATATCGCCCTCTCATACACTCATCTTGTGAAGGTGCCTACCGAAGTAAGTCTTTCATGCCTACACCAAATAGGTCATAAAGGCTCACAGATCACCTATTTCCATCATAAATGCACGTATAAAAATGAAATGTGTTATTAACATATTTCAACTTCTTCATTATTTTCATTATCATAACACATCATCTTTCATAATAAACGAGAAGGTACCATGTAAAGCATCATAATAGCAAGTTCCAATAAGAACAATAGGTTTAACCGTTCATGTCATCATTCTACCATGCACTTATTTTTTTACCCACAAGCAATGAAATAGCATGAGGTTGAAGCCAAACTTGAAGTCGTGCCTACTACAGTAGGTAAATCCATCTTAAAATCATGTTTAACTAGACAGAAGACTTCACAATTTCTTAACTATTTTTATACAACTCCAAACATAGTACACCATATCATATATGGAATCTATGAAAAATTATCTAGCCACTACCACGACTGCTCCCAACAGCGATCTATTTCTGGACAACAAGTTTCTACATACCATAACTTTCAAACCGCTTTACCAAGTTTATGTTCATGTACTCTAATGAAACTTTATACAGTAATCTATATTTTTACAACTTCCATAAGTATTGAAACTGGTCATAGGTACCCCATAATTTGACCCAAAGATAGTAACCATTGTTGACCGAATACCGAACTCACCTAAACACCTTTTTGATGCCCTCTTACTGCCACATCTACCAATGGAATGATCATATAAAATATCGCTCCACTATAGCACCAACATAACTAAGACCAATCTAAATTTTATACCTGAGACACGAAGATTCATTGAAACCATTGGTGTTGTCGATCCTTCTTGATCCTCTCACATTCCTCACTCCTTCACGTTTCTTGAAACTCCCGCACAGCATCCTCTAAGATCCTCATCACCTCCTGCATATGGTGATGTGAAATGGATTTCAAATCAAACATATGGATTGATGGGAATGCAAAAAGATGAAGGAGACGTCGCCGGGGCGCGAGCTCAGTCGGCGCGACATGGGGGGCCCACCTTGGTGTTCTGATGATAATCGACAGCGGCAGAGTGGCGCTGGGCGATGGCGGTGCAAGGGTGCACGGTGGTTCGCCGCGGTTGGTGTCGAGAGCACGGGGCAGGAGCGGCACGGGCATGGGCAGGGACTAGCGCGGCAGCTAAGGGCAGGACTAGGGGCGGCATGGCTAGGGTTAGGACTAGGCCTCCCCGGCCCCCTGTCCTAAATAGCTGGCACGGAAGCCAAAGTTTTGGCCTGGCCTATGAGGCTTGTCATTATCCTTTTATTTTTGTATTTTCAGAATATTACCCTAGGCCATCGAAGCACTGATCTATTGGATGATTAGTGCTACCAGGTTGCCACTTCCTCTTTTCTTTTCATTATGACTGATGCATGAGTGATGGTTCGAGAGATCCATGGCTTTCGAAATACTGTAGTGATGATTTTTAGTGTTTTGTTCTTTCCAGGCAATGTTTTTTTTTAATTTTAACCAGAAGCTCTCACATTCACCATAGAAAGAGAAAGAATAGGTGAGCTACATACATACACACACACACACCCCACACATATGCACACGTACTCGCCTCACATGCAACCGCGTCGAGCAGTGCTCGAACGCAGACAAGCTAAGCGCTCGGCGAGCGTCTCCGACATAGACAGTAGTCTGAATATATGGATGTGTATATCTAATTCTGTTGTTAAGTTGTATAACCTTGCTCTATGCATTTTTAATGCTTCTTTTACTGTAGGTACACTTGGAAGATCTGACCATATGCAACGAAATTTAAGTGGTTTTGGGAAAACTCATTGTACAATCAAGTTAGAACAGTGCTTCTATGCTTTCCCTCTCAATATAAATTGCACAAATCTTGAAGCAAATGAAAAGTTAAGCACTCACTATCTACCCATCATTCATGTTTTGATGTTTATGTAGCTTAAAAAAAACATAGAAGCACCTCTCATCAAGTTATCTGCCTTTCAATATTTCATGCCCCGAAGTGATGAAGGTCAGTATAAAAGTCTTCAAATGATTTATTCAACAAGTGTTCTGAGCTGGTCACTCTGCTTCGCATAGGTCCATTAAGTTGATACATATTATTGCCAATTTCCTGTCTGTGAATTAGGCATATGATGATGCAGCTCATTTGATTCTTCTAGCAAAAAAAATTTACCTGCAATTAGCACTGTTCCCCCTAGAAGGCCGTCTAGCCTGCTTAGGTGCTAGGCTACACCCTCCCACTTAACTTATTTATCCCACCTAGGTGACCACCTAGCTTGTCTAATTGGTGATTAGGTGAGCTAGGCGCGTGTGTCGTACATCTAGCGCCTAGAGAATTCTAGCAATTATATTTCCTATGTATACCTCACTGTTTAGTAAAGTACCCAAAAAAATTGGTAATCCATCTTTTATACTTTCTCCCCTTTCCTTCGATGTTAGATTCCTCATCTGTTTGTTCTTTTTTCATCCTGTGGACATTAAAAGCTCGTAATCTGGCACTTACCAGCTGCTCAGTATTTCTGTTACATTGCATAAATATTGCATTATTGCTCAACACAAGGATGGTTGTAAGGTACTTAAATCTATTTTCCCAGATGTTTGGGGAACACCGTTCTTTTGCAGCTCACTCTTTAATGTTAACTAGCATGGTGACCCGCGTATTTGTGCGGTTAGATTTGTTTCAAAGTTTTAAGTATCAAATGATATAATTTAGATGTTTGATGATATGTTTACGTATCTTGTAGGTTATTTAGGATTTTAAGACATTAGAAATGATAATAGAAGATGGAGGGAAAATATAACATGAAGAATGTAACTGACATATGAATTTGATGGAAGAAAATTATTGAGCACATTAAATTGTTGATGTTCTTATAAATGTAAGCAGTCTTCATCATGCATAGATCATGTAGTTGCATGCCTCTATTCTCCTCCATTAATTACTCTTTTCCAAAATATATGCATGCACATGTACCTCTATCAAATCTCAAAGCAATACGTTGGTTATATGTGTGGTAAATTACCTTATTAGTTGACATTGTATTACAGTATTTTGTTCATGCCTACATGATGCACCCTAGGAGACTTACCTTAAACTTATAATCCCACACATGCCGGCTACTCCACCGAACCTTGTCTTCTCACCATCGTTGTCCCTCTCACTAGCGATGGCGTAATGCTATCTACCTAATGGCCCCATATTGTTATAGCTCAGTTTCAATGCAAAACTTCATCTCCTCTCTACCAAAGCTTTTCCATTATCAAACTTATTTGTACACTGACTTCTTCAACAATTCTGACGCTCACCGCTCTTTGTCATGGCCATTTGCTCCTTTGACTATATCCTTTCTCTTCAACAACTTCGGCAAGTAGCATGACATTGTCCCTGTCAAACGACTAAGGTAGGCAACATGACATTGTCTTCATCTCCTGCGTCATTGCCATAGCCCTTTGTTTCCTAGTGGGTCAATGTCTCATTCGGACAAATCGACACCATTGCCCTCTTTTGTGGTCTCCTCCGACACCATTCATGCTATTCTTGTCAAAACTTTTATTTTTATTAGAGTTCGTATATAAATCAAATTGCTAATTTTATTTAATTTATTTGGAATTTTAGTTATTTACATATTTTACTTTGCAATTGTATGGAAATCAATTTATAATTTTTTACTCCAATTTCAAAAAAAATTGGAGTTTGTTTAAAAATCCAATTAATAATTTTTTGTTTAATTTTTATTCAGAATTATAGTTATTTATGGACTTTATTTTTGAAAAAATATCAAAATCAAAATTGCTACTTTATTAATTTTTATTCTAAATTTTAATTATTTTTCGTTGAAATTTGTGTACAAATCCAATTGCTAATATTTGTTGAAACTTTATTATGAATTATATTTAATTTTATTTAGGGATTTTACTTAGGAATTCGTATGGGAATTAAATTACTAATTTTATTTAATATATTTTGAATTTTTTAATAAGTATTTTACTTTGAAATTGTATGGCAATCAAATTACAAATTTTCTTTTGTTTTCTATTTAAAATTTCAACTTTTTGGTTGGAATTTATATGCAAATCCAATTGCTAATTTTAATTTTTATTTATAGTTATTTATATATTTTACTTTGGAATTTATATTGAAATCAAATTGCTAATTTATTTTATTTTTTATTCTAACTTTTATTTATTTATGTTGGAATTCATGGTAAATCCAATTGCTAATTTTTGTTTATTTTTTATTCTGAATTAATTTTATTTAGGAATTTTACTTAGGAATTCGTATGTAAATCAAATTTCTTATTTTATTTTTTTCCCCCAAATTTCAGTTATTGTTTGGATTGTATTTGACATGAACTCTTTTTTTTAATCTAGACCGTTATAATATGAACCGATCATTATCAATGGTGTAGTTCTTTCTCTTTTTTTCTCTGATTAATGTGGAATTTTATAGTCTTGAGAGCGAATATATGGCTTTGTTTGAACGCTGATGGTTGAACGCTGATGTATAGTTTTTATTTTTGTAGAAAGTAATAGCCTATTACCGTATTCTGCTAGCTATTTATGAGGGTGCTTTTTTTTTTGTGTGTGTGTCTATATATATATATATATATATATATATATATATATATATATATATATATATATATATATATATAATTTAACTATCAGCCATTTCTGCGGTCTGTGTTAGAAGTTCCAAGAAAAAGGAGCAAAATCCATCTTATACCATATGATGCCTATTTATTCCTTTGAATAAAGTATTGCCATTAGAAGATTATATTTAATGTGTGCTGTGGAGCATTTTTTACATGATAGGTATATTTGATGGTTTTTTAATGATCGTAACTGTACCGTTTGTTTTATGAATTACCTCCAGATTATTAGGCCCTGTTTGGTAGGGTTTCAGATTCTAATAGAAACGGAAACGGTTTCAGATTCTTGATAGAAACGTTTTAGGTAGAATCAGAATCACTATCTGGAAACCGTTTGGCTAGCTGTCTGTATTCTGTGAATCGGGGTGGAACAGGGTTGAGGGCGATTCAACCCCGGCATGGAAAAAAAAAGAAATGTTCCGAGGAGAATAGTTCCGAGCTTTAGCCCGTTTGGCTAGGTTTCTCCCATATTCTAATAGAAACGGCTCAGTTTCAAGTTGCCAAGCGGAGCCTTAGTTGTTGCCCTCTAATGTCCTAGCTCTGCACCTACATGTAATAAACTGAATGCCCAAAAATTTTCCTCTAAAGCCTTAGGACTGCACTTCTATTTGTCTTCTGTGGTCATATCAATTTTTTTCTGAGAGGAGTGGTAATATCAATTGATATTCTTGATTTTTACTGCTAACTAATATGGGCAATCTACAATAGCTAATGTTTTCTGAACATGTATTTGCCATGCTCTATTACTTGCAGTTTAAGATCATGACAGCACACATGATGAAACCATGACAGGACGGAGAGGCACATTTAGCTTCAGGTCGCTTGATGGTGTTGGATACAGGATGAAGCTCATCTACACCATGCTCAGTGCTGTTCCCCACCAAAGCTGACAAGTTCAGCATTTGATTTGTTTATATGGTTTAGGCCTGAATTGCGTGCAAATTTACCAGCAATGTCTCTAAAGTCTGAGCCATTTTCGTTTGCCATTTCGACCTACCAATTTTGTTATTCAATCTGCTTCTCCGTAAATCCTTTGATTTCATCAGTAGGTGCTCAGATGCTCAAGTATTTGATTCTGCGTGGTATCCATTTACGTTGCTAATTGACGCCCGCGGCGACGCGTGGGACTTCACATAGTATTTGGGTGCTGATCTAATCTTCTGTCTCTAGTCGCATTGTCGCTGCCATGAGATTGTTTCCTAAATCATATATACTGTCAGTTTTTCTTTTGAAGCTAATACTGTCAGATTTTTTGACTGCTCGGTTATTGCTCCCGTGGCCATGGGAACCGTCTACGGGCGCGCGTTCACGGTGCAGCCAGCAGCCGGAGAGTGTGCACGCCTCGCCCCTTTCTTCCTCCTTACTCTCTGCCACCACCATCTTCTTCTTCATCCCGCCTTCTTCCTCTTGGAAGAGCTCCGTGTGCCTCCACCACCATCGCCCCTGCCCCCATCACTTGTGGCCGACAGCACGCTAACTCTGCTTAAAATAATATTCAGTTGCTCGCTGTGCCGTGTTGTCCGCTGCCGCTGCCGCCGCCCACCACCCTCCGAGCCCGTGGCTGACAGTGCCACTGCCACCTCGTAGCCCAGCCCCCACCGTCGAGCCACCGCCTCCGTCCCATGCAACCAAGGGGTTCGGGCAATGGCGGACCCAACAGGAGGTCAAGAGGGGTTAGGACACACTCTACCTTCTATGAGACCACGGATAGCCCCTTAACTGTGGAGAGTTTTTCAAAATAGTTGTACTTTGTTTGATTTGTTTGTCTTATTTTAGAATTGTATCGCTACCAATTTAGTACCTTTAAATTTATGTCCTGGATCCGTCACTGGGTCCGGGGAACCTCTCCCTAACCCAGTGAACCCCTCTCGCCGCTCGCTGCCACTGTTATCGTCACTGAAGAAGACCGCGCACTTAAGTGCTGCATAGCGTGCGCTCTATAGACTTTTCCATGGCCATGTGACACATGTGGCGCCGTGCACCGGCGACGAACCTCAGGGAACACAACGCAGTCCCTCTCTCAGCACCCCGTGGTCATGGGCCATGGCCAGGCCATTGCCCGCGCCCGGCGAGCCATTCTATTTCTTCCCATTTTACAAGTGCTTCTCACCAAACGGTTCGCACGGCCCAGCTACGCGCAGGTGGGGAGGCCGATGCATGCCTCACGGCCTGAGTCTGCCACCCATATATGTAGCCATGTAGGTGCGGCCGTTTCTCGGTGGTGTGCCGAGAGTCGACGAGAGGAGCGCGGGCGCCCGGCCGTGCAAGAGGAAGGCGCGCCGATGGCGACCAACCAGTGAAACCGGCCTAGCTGAGCTCTTTACAGTTATATTCTTCGTTCGAAATTTATAGTACTGAGAACTGAGCTTAGCTCAGTTGGTTGGAGGCGCGGTTGTGTGCCTCACTCACCCGGGTTCGAGCTCCGCTTGTCCCGTGTGCTCGCAAAGGGCCGGAGGCAGACGCGTGTGTGTGGTAGTGTGTTGTGTGTATGCTCGTTTGTAATCCGGTTGTTGTTTTCTTCTTCTTTAATGAAATGCTAAAGCTTTTGCCAGTTTTTTTTTTTAAAAAAAAAATTATAGTACTGTTCCCTAGCTAGCTGAGCTCGTTTACAGTTAAACACAACGATGAGAAGGAAGTATGTCCCCAAATGTAGTACTGATCCGTACAAGTCTGTAACTAGCATAGATATAAGAAGTACCGGTGCACACAAATATCTTGCGAGTTGTACACCGAAGAAACAAAACATGTGTATATCCTTCCACTTATTTCCCCACAAGCCACAATCACGAGATGAAAACAAAAACAAAAAGCTACAAGTTTTGGTTCTGATCTTGATGTGACATGTCACTAGAGCTGAGCAAGCGTGCGTAGGTCCACCGGGTGGACGTCGGACGGCTGCGCCGCGCTGTACGTTCTCCGTCCGACGAGGAAGTTGGCCGCCTCCGTCGGAAGAGGTACTCGTTCCTGTTGGCGCACGGCGTCTGGAACGGCAGGCACGTCACCTGCCCGTTGTTCCTCCCGACCCCACAGCACCCTCTGTTTGTCATTTTTGGTCAGTTTGGACGGCTCTGATGATGCACTCACTGCTGACCTGCTGATCGACAAGTCACCAACAGCAAGTGTATAACAAATTCAGCTACTAGTGTAAATCTCTTTCTTTTCTTTCTTGGAGGAGAACTAGTGTAAGAATTTCTATTGCAAACTGCAGTTGCGTTTTTTCTCTGGTCCATTCTGTATAGCCCCTGAAACTAGCGGTACATGGGATGCAGAGGTGGGTGCTGTGCCGGTTCGGTACGGACTCATTATGCCTCATGCATGACCTTTGCCAGGTCACAACAACCTATCGTGCCTACCGTGTCATGCTCTCAACTCGATCTTTCTGACTTTCTCTCCTGAGCTCAACTCACATGTGTTCTCTATTTACTCTCTCTTAGCTCTTTTTTTTTTGCTCTCCCTCCACGAAACAAAATGTTTCACAAGAGTAAGGGCAGGAGAGCACGCCCTCGCTCTCCAAGTCCCTCTCACCGGGATGAAGAGATCGATCCGCGCCAACTCTCCCCTAGCATGGGAGACTATAACATGGATGACCGTCATTTGGACGGTACGCATGACATCGAAGATGCCTCGTACATTCTGAATGTACTGAACTCCAATGCCACCGCATCGTTGTATCTAGGACGAGCGTCGGTATCAGCACCGAGCTCGGATGCTGCTACATCAATACAACCGAGATGGGCGTCTATATCTGGCACTGACAGGTATGGTGCTGGCAACACATGGACAAAACCATCAAAATTGTGGACGTATATGAGGTAGTGTATGCTACTTGGAAATACTGTTAAACTAAATTGTCTGCACATGCATGTGGTGGAACATGTCATCTGAAGAGACACACGGAGACATACTTGAAGAAGATATCAACATGATGAAGGCCAGGCAAGGCGTATAGACGCATCTTAACTTCAACACGGACGGTTTTATAAGTACGTGAGTATACAACGCCGATGTAGCTAGAGATGAAATTGCTCATTACATAGTTACGGAGGATCTTCCACTTAGAATGGATGAGAGCTCTAATTTTGAAAGAATGGTGCAACATGATTTTTGCCCCCAATACCAATATATTAGTAGAAGAACAACTACATGTGATATTTATAAAATGTTTACAAATAAACTAGAAATGTTAAAAAATACATTGACAATAGTTAGTTTTTCTTTCACCTTAATATCAGATATATGGACTTCCCCACATCAAAGAGCAGCCTATATCAGTGTTGTTGCACATTACTTAGACGAAAACTACGTACTAAACAAAATGGTCATAGGGTTTAAGCCAATCTCCAAGTCACACACCGGAGAGGCTATAGCTAACCATATACTTAAGGTTATTACTGACTTTAAAATAGAAAGTAGAATTATTTCTATCACTCTTGACAATGCATCAGCTAACACGATGGCCATGAATTATCTCTCACCGCATTCAGAGACTTATGTTGGAGGTTTTGTACTTCGCTAGAGATGCGTATATCACATTATTAATCTAATTTTGCACACAAGTTTGACTGTAATGACATCTAGTTTGGATAATATATGTAAAGCTATCGATTTTGTTACAGTTTCGCCTGTAAGGCTTGCACAGATTTCAGAGTACTACATGGCCAACAATAAGGAACCAAGAAGATTCAACCTTGATATGAGGATTAGATGGAACTCGATGTATACTATGCTCGAGCGGTGCAAGGGCTACGAGCATATTATCACTATCTTCATCAACTACAATAATGGTAAGCCGTTGGTTACTGAAGTGGATTGGCAAATTATTGTTCATTTTCGTAATTTTTTTTAAAAAATTTCAATGCAATTAAAGATTTATCCGATGTACTACCCAATTTCTTCTTTAATCATAGAGTAGCTTTTGACTATTGCTAATGCTTTTAAAGAAAATAGAGATGATCATATTTTACATCCTATTATAGAACCAATGGAGCAAAAAAAATTAATTTTTTTTAAAGATATTCCATATCTTTACTGTTTTGCTACTATTTTGGATCCTAAGAGACAATTATCTAACTTGCAGGGTGCCTTTCACGGAATAGGTGAGGTATTTGATCTTGACCGATGCCTATACTCATATTTATAACGAGTTTTTTTAGAGTTTTTGATAAATATTATGAGAAGTTTGGCATCAGAAGTGATGCAAGAAGATCTACCTCAACAACGTAACAAGCACGAGGCGGTTCAACCACTTCAAACATATGGAAGAAGCTAAAAGTCAAGGCGTCTGTCTTGTCTTCTCAACCGCTACCTTAACACACCTTTCGTGAAGACCGACCTTGTCATGGGCGAGAAAAATTAACTCAACTTGCTTCTGTGGTGGAAGAATAACCAACGTATTTACCCCGTGTTATCCCATTTTGCACGAACGTACTTACGGTTCTGATGTCCACTGTCTCATCGGAAGCCACTTTCAGTTTGGTGGTGAGGGTACTTGAGCCGAGGAGATCGTCTCTCAGACCTGAGATGGTTGATGCAATTACATACCTTAAAGATTGGTAGCGTGTAGAAGGCAGGACATAACATCAGCCTAAGGATCCGAAGATCACGAAAGCGGTAGCCAACTTTAACAATCTCGGCCCCGGGTAGTCTATGTATTAATGTATATATATGTAGTTATTATACTCTTTTTCTTACCGAGGGGTATCCCACATCGGGGTGTAAGATTTTTAACGATGTAGTAACTATGTACATATTCAATATTGAATAAAATTTACTTTTTCATTCGCAAAATTTGTGTCCATTGCATTAACTCCATGCGTCTCCGGGTTCTTTTCTCTCATCGCAATAGTGTAAATGAGCCAGCCTGAGCCAACACGGCACGAAACAGGTATGAAGCGCAAAAAGGACATGCTTGAGCTCGCCGAAGGCGAGCCGAACCTGCACGACACAACACGACGGGTACAACAGGCCATCGCGGTTCGAGACGGTTCAGACTCGAAGTACGATAAACCCATACAAAATCGATCTAGCACGGCACGATACCCTCCTCTGCTCGGATCACTCGCACTTTTTGTGCACGGTCCAATCGGCCAGAGCTGAAGCGATAAACCACGTCTAGAGGTGGGCATTTTTAGACCGAAACCGAATTAACGAATTGAACCGAACCGAATTAACCGATTATTTCGGTTTTTTCGGTTTACGATTTTCGGTTCGGTTTTTATTTTGATATAATTCGGTTTTCGGTGTTCAGTTCAATTTTTAGTTTTCAAAAATCGAAATAACCAAATAGCCTATGTACAATTCCATTTTTATAATGTTCTTCCTAAATCTACCAAACAATTATTATAATCTAACATCTTTATACATACGTGTGGTATGTTCATATGTTCTACTATACTTATACTGTAACGATCTATGATATTGTGTGGGTTTATGTTTACTCTATGTTGCGATGTGAGAAGGATAAAATCTAATCCACCTAGTGTTTATTCATATTTCGGTTAATCGAAAAAATGAATTAACCAAACTAAAATATTTCGGTTAATTTGGTTCGGTTTTTCATTTTTGTTTGAGAAATTCAGTTACCACTTTTCAGAAACCGAATTGTTTTAAAACCGAAAAAACCAAACCGATTAGACCAAAAAAAACCCGAATGCCCACCCCTAACCACGTCTAAGCAGGGACTTCGTGGTAAAACATCAATCTGGGCCGCGGAAGCTTCATAGGACGGCGTAAGGAGCTCCCCATTTGGATCGTCCCGATTGTGCGCGGTCCAATGGCCTGTCTACGAGCAGATTTGGGCCGGCCTGCTCTCACGGGCCTGGTCGCGCCCACCCGCCGCAGCCCAGCGACCGATGCCTATATGGGACGCGATAGGCAAGCCCTAGCACGTGTGAGCGCGTCAGTCCATCGCGTTTTTGGCGACGCCCGCGGGAAGGTGTCTGGAAGCTGCGAAATCGCCGGGAGGCGCGAGGTGCCGCGTCCGCGGTGAGGTCAGTGCCCCCCGCCCCTGCTTCCCCTCCTCCCTCTCCACCGCCCCATTCGGCCGCCCCCGTCGGCTCCCCTAGGCTCCGACCTCCGCTTGCCCCTTTCTCTCAGCGCCGCGCGGCTGCGCCCGAGCCTTCCTGCCTGCCGTGCCGTCCCCGCGGGAGGTGGACTACTTCGCCCGCAATCCCGCCGTCCGCTGGCTCGCTTTCCACCGATCTCCTCCCGCGTGCCCCAGTTCTCGAGCCGGCCGCCTCCACCGCCAGCCGTATCCGTGCCAGCGCCGCAAGTGCTCTTCCTGCCGGCTAGCCAAGTTGTAGCGCCATTCCTGGTCCCCGCTTTGTTTGCCGTCACACTCCCACTCGCAGACCCCCTATCTCCGTTTCCCCGAAAAAAAAAGCAAACTCATCCTCTCTATCCAATCCTAACGCTCGAGCTCTTCTGTTATCTCTCTGATCCAAGCCCGTTTGCGGGGGGTAATCTATTGTGGCCTTGGCGATTTTTTTCAGTGCGAATCTAGGGTTTATTGTGCAGAAGATGTATAGTAGTTGCTTTTGAGCTAGTTCTCTTCATTACAAGTTTACAATGGCTGCCATGTTGTTCGGACTCGACGGTATTAGGTGACTTAAGGTACACGTTGTATGAAAGGTGTTGGATTTAGTGCGCTTCGGATCTGGAGTTGTGGGTGGAGAGGGGGAGTGATTGGACTCGCCTAAGCTGGTTAGTTGGTTTGGTTCGTTGTGGGAGTGGGAGGCGTTGGTTAACTTGCCATCTCCGATTACGTCTGCCCTCTTTTTTCGCTTACAGAATAAGGTGTAAAAACTAAAGTCATCTTGCCGATATTTGGTACGCCATGCATGAGCTTTGAAGCTTCTAATTGTACCTGATAGAGTAAAACGGTGATATGTTGCATGCTGATGGACTATAAACGCGCAATGTAACAGCACAGAAACTCGAATGCTGATACGTACGTTTTTTATCAAAGAAGTATCAATTTAACTCTACTGTGAACCATAAGAGAAACAATAGGTCCATCCAAAGCAAGTACTTAGAAGATCTACAAGAAAAATTGCATTTTAACTTCCTTGAAAAAAAAAATTGTGTTTTAACATTTTTGTGTCGTTACTAATCATATTTATATTTTTTATTGCTGTAGGCCCTGACACATTTATCTTGACTGGGAAAGGTCTACTTGGCAGTGAAAAGGCAGTTATACAAGGGTTTCCTGAGCTTTCCAAGACTGACTTAGCAGTTCATATAGAGGAGGTCAATCTACGATTATCATTTGTATGGATAAAACAAATACATCTGGTGTTGTTCAGGGCAATGGCAAGGGGATGACCGGAGGGGCCAGAAATAGCTACACAAGAGCAGTCAAAAGGGAAGGAAAAGGCTCCCAAGTATTACCAAGTAAAAAGTATCCTTTGAGATCTGCACATAGTAGTGGGGAGGTGCTCTGTTCTACCTCAAAAAAGGAGAATAAGGCACCTAGTGAGCATGTAAATGATAATACTACTGTTCAATCAGCTGTGAAAAAAAGAAAAAGAGGCAGGCCCTCAAAGGGAGGGAGTCCCAAGAATGAGTACTTCAAAATCCGTCAGCGAGTTAGATACGTTTTGAATCGAATGAACTATGAACAAAGCTTGATTCAAGCTTATGCCAGTGAAGGTTGGAAAGGCCAAAGGTTTGTCATATCTAAATCACCATGTTTCACACTCCTTTTTCAAATTGACAGGGGACAATTTACATCCCAGTCGATATTTCTATAATTCTATTAATATATTTTAGCACCTGCATCATCTTACACTGGTTTTATAATACATAAATACGTAGCTTGGAAAAAATAAGACCTGAGAAGGAGCTTGAACGAGCCAAGGAAGAAATCATGCGATGCAAGTTAAGAATTCGGGATGCTTTTCGGAATATGGATTCTCTGCTATCCGAGGGAAAGCTTGATGAATCTTTGTTTGATTGTGCAGGAGAAATATCTAGTGAAGATGTAGGCCATCTCTTTTTGACATCTCTCTTATTTTTATTTACTCATAACTGTCACTTTAATGTGGATATGATTTGTTTCGTCTTGCAGATCTTCTGTGCCATATGTGGTTCAAAGCATGTTACTTTAAAAAATGACATCATTCTTTGTGATGGAGTCTGCGACAGAGGTTTCCACCAGAATTGTTTAAACCCCCCTTTGCGGACGGAAGATAGTAATATCCATTACATTTTCGTTTTTTGTTATAGAAAGTATCATTGCCTATGTTGCTTATGTATGTAATCACATTTATTTATAGTTCCGCCGGGGGATGAAGGATGGCTTTGCCCTGCATGTGATTGCAAAATTGATTGTATAGATGTACTAAATGAACTCCAAGGGAACAGACTCTCTATTCGTGACTCGTGGGAGGTAAAAACCTTTGAACTAGCCTGTTAGTACTAAAGTACTGTACATACAGTCCTACATTGTCTTTGAGATAAATGAGACCGAATTATATTTCAGCGCAAGACTATATTTAATCTCTGCAGAAAGTTTTTCCTGAGGCAGCTTCGTTTGCAAATGGTTCTAAGCAAATTGATGCATGTGATCTTCCGTCGGATGATTCAGAAGACAATGATTACAACCCTGCTTTGGCTGAAGGGCACAGGGTGGATGAAGACAAATCATCCACGGAGGATGGGGATGAAGGACCAGATTCTGATGGCTCAGATTTTATCACCTCGTCTGAGGATTCTGAGCCTTCAAAGAACAAAAAATCCGAATCTTCAAAGAACAAAAGGACAGCTGATGACCTTGGTTTGCCTTCTGAGGACTCGGAGGATGATGACTTTAATCCAGCAGGTCCAGATTCCAGTGAAGACCGAAAAGACGAATCAAACTCAAATGACTCAGATTTCACATCTGACTCTGATGACTTCTGTGCCGAGATTGCTAAATCTCATGGCCAGGATGAAGTCTCAGTACCTTCATTGCCAGATGTTAGGACAGTAGACCATCATACCGATGGAATGGAAAGTAGTGCTGTTGATAAGCAACCTAATGCAGAATATTCCAACCGCACATTTATGGAGACAGAGCTAGAGCAAGACGTGGTGCTACCAGTCTTAAGTAGACGACACGTTGAACGGCTGGATTACAAAAAACTGTATGATGTATGTCTTCTCCTTGCATTTTCCATTTTCCCCCATACCGTAAATACATGTTTTTTTATATTTAATGATTCCTACTCAAAAGCCTTTGTTCTATTTATTTTTGTCATACTGTTGGCCTGAACTAAGGGTCACAAAATGTGAAAAAGCTCATATATTAAATAAAACAAAACAATTTTAGAGACAAAGAACTATAACTTATAATCTTTTTCTTAGGGCAACACATAACATGATCACACACAATCTCATACTAAACTTATAGAACATATAGCTGCCTTGCTGCATCTTAGTGTGGTTGTTGCCTTATTGCAAACAATGCATTAGTCATTTAGTTCCCAGAAGCTTGTTATTCAAGTGATGCTACCCTGTCATGTAAAATATTGTGCTTCATTAGTCGATAACCACATCTTTGTGGACTAGATAGGTTAACTACCATAATCTTGTTGTTAAAATAGCATGATTATGTGCGAAGAGACATCTGCATAGTATAAGTAGAACTCTCCTACCATGCTTGACAGTAAATTTATAGTGTATGTTTGAATTGTTCTGTATCACAATTGCATCAGTTAAGATCCATGTCTATTACACTGTACTTGCACATCAATTCTAAAAAATGAGATAAAAAGCATGAAAGTATTTTGTGGTATCTATTCATATTTGGCTGACTTGGTACAGATGCATAAGTTATGTTGATTTGAACTACTTGAATATATGAAAGCAGTATTGTTAACTGAAAAAGAAGAGGGGTGTATGGTGCGTTAGTAGGATTGCATGTTTGTATGTGCTTGCAGCTTGCTTGTGTGTGTGAACCGTGGCTGCTAACAGAGGTAAAGCACTTAACTGCAGACTAATCAACCAGCTAGGAAACCTATTAACTCATGTATGTATGTATGTATGTATAAACAATCACACTTAACAGAAGACTTAAAACTTTTCTTGTCAATGAACCATCTAGTGTACATACTGTTTAGCCAAGCAATCAGTGTGTTGTTTATGAAAGGCCTCATAATACACCAAAGCTAGTCTTCTCTGCATGCATGTGAGGACCTTACTTATTTCTTTTCCATGTGGGAATCTAAAGGAGGCTTATGGAAAAGAATCATCTGATTCAAATGATGATGAAGAGTGGTCTGGAAATAGCACACCTGGAAAAGGAAATCTAGAAGATAGTGAAACAGATTCACTTGCTGAGTCACTTCAGCCTGAAAAAAGATGCTCTAGAAGAGCACCAGCTGAACAGAATAATGAACATACGCCACGGAGTGAACGACCCTATGGTTCAGCAAGTGAGCAGCAAACTGAAGTGCTTTGCTCCAATGGTAGCAGCAGCACTGCCCCAAAAAAACATTTTGGTCCTATAATTAATCAGGTATAGAATGATTAAATATCTCTTTACAGTTGAATTAGTTAATCTGAAATTTTCTTAGAACCATTTTGTGCTAACAAATTAAACCGATTAAAATTGTTGACATAATGTAAATTATGTCATTGACACACCATTTTTCCTGCAGAAACTGAAGGTATATTTTACAAAAGATCCATATCCTAGTCGCGCAATAAAGGAAAGTCTCGCGCAGGAGCTCGGGCTGACATTTCATCAGGTTCTAACAACGACATTTGTTCTTCCCCCCGACAAGCATTTTTGCTGCATGCTTGTTGGGCTTGTCATTGTACTTCTCCTTCCTTACTGGTGTTTCTGTTAACAGGTCACTAAATGGTTTGCTAGCACTCGTCATTACTCGAGAGTTGCTGCTGCCAAAATTGAGAAGGATCCAGAAAACGGTAGTGCTGAGAATATTGATAGAACAACTATAGATAGCAGTCAACTGAGAGAACCCAATGACACGGTGATGGAAGAACTGACTGCAGATAGAAATGGCATGGTTTCCATGTATAGGATGGCACAAAATAGTATTAATGAATGTAACAAAGAAGACATCCCGTTCAGACAAGATATCAGCTGCCAGCAGAGATTGGTTGTGGCTCCTGTTGTCCACCAAAACTGCCCTACCAACTCAATCAACGTTGGCTCGCCAAATGGTGGGCCTAGCTCCTCAAGGAATGTTGGAAGTCCAAAAGATAGGTCTCCTGAGAACAAGATCCCTGGCCTAGAATTTGTAGACGAAGCAAGGAAAAAAGCAATACTGCGGGAGCTGAGAAAGAGGAAGACGGGCAGGTGAAGCTCCTGAGTGGTTGTTATTTGAACTGTTTGCCAAGCCTGCAGTTCAGTTCTTGTTGTGGACGCTGCGCCACAAATTTGAACTTTGGATTGCTTCCAATCGGATGGGCAGGCACCCGGTCTAGATGTCTGACTACCAATTAGTCGTGGAGAAGCAGGACCTTTTTGCTTTCTTGTTCATTAGTTGGCAAAAGCCTGGTTGTTGTTATTATGTTTGTTCCTTTTAGAGCCTTGCTTGGCATCCATCCAGTAATTCTTATTGGAAGCCTCTCGAATCTGAAGTACTTCAGCCACCAGAAGGGCTAAGTTGAGTGTAACACTATTAATGTATTTGTAGTGGACAACAGAACTGATGTTGATCATGTTCCAGTAGAGCCTTTGATCTAGCCTTATTCTTGTAACATGTGAATTTGTGAAGTTTATTCCTTGAGAGGTGTTTTTATGCATCTCCCTTCAATATGAGTTGCATAAATCTTAAAACAACGAAAGGATAAATAATTACTATTTATCTCTTATTTATGTTTTAATATTTGTGCAACTAAAAAAAATGTATAGAAGCACCTCTTTCGTCCCACGAAATTTCCCTCTTAGTCTGTGGCATGCCACATTGCTACCTGGGCTTTGCAATCTGCAATTTCACGTCACTGGAAGGAATGCTGTGGTTTCTGCAATCTGCAGCTGTATGGGGAGCTACGACTCTATCATCATTGTGTCTTGTGAAGCCTACTACTGCACTGTTTGCTGGTGAGCGCTCGTTTGTCCCCTGAATGAATCGCTTACGCTTACCATGGCGCAGTGTGTTATCGTGTAATGTATACGAGGCCTCGAGGGCTCCGTGAGGCCCGATTTCATCGCGCTTTATCGGCCGATTGGGACATGCAGCGAGAAGGACGAGCACCGAGGACCGCAACGCAAAAACGCGAAAACGGCAGGCTCTCCACGCACACAATGCCGACGTGGCAACGCCGACGGCCCGCAGATCCCTTCTCTTGTAGGATAGGTAATATTTACTACATGTCACTAGAAGGAATGTTGTGGTTTCTGCAATCTGTAGCTGTATGGGGAGCTACGACTCTATCATCATCGTGTCTTGTGAAGCCTACTACTGCACTGTTTGCTGGTGAGCTCTCGTTTGTCCTTGAATAAATCGCTTACGCTTACCATGGCGCAGTGTGTTATCGTGTAATGTATATTTAGTGCATGTTTCTATTTTAGGAGTAGACCATTTCTTTCCTCTTGTGGTCTTGTATGAGTTCTCCCAGGCTGCATTTTTTAGCCCCATTGACCGTGTTTTTTTTTTTTTTGCAAATCTAACCATATTAACTATTTTTTTAAATCTAGCTTCATCTGAATCTTTTTGCAAAAATAACCTCCTCTCTAACCATAGAAGGAACAACAGACGACATGTATTATCTGTCGTGCTCTTGCACCGTGGAAGATATCTGACGATGAAAAAATTGCGTTGCCATGCACCCCGGCTCGATAGGAGCTTTGCGACCGGAGCGCTCGGCAAGCTCCTACCGAGCTACACTACAGCGGAGGGTAGTTGATTTAATTAGTGATTTAATTAATTAGCTATTGATTAGTCACTAGCTAATTGCTTTGCTTAATTAATAATTAACTAAATTGCTAATTATCAATTACTAATTAATTAGACACTTAATTTAAGTAACCTTCCATGGTAGTACAACTCGGCAGGGCTTATCGAGCCCTCCATCCGTGAAAACTTTTGTCGCGATAAGCCCTCCATCCGTGAAAATTTTTGTCGAGTCGCGAGTGTGTGGTAGCTCGGTTTTTTCCGTCACCTCATACTATCTGCGGTGCACGAGCGCGATAGGCGACATTATTATCTGCAACTTCTTCTGCGGTAGGAGATGAGAATTATTTTTGCAAAAAAAAAAAAAAGTTTAAGTGAGAATTAGATTTTAAAAAAAACTTAGATGATGGGACAAGATTTGTAAAAAAAAAAACTTCGGTAAGAGCATCTCCAAGAGGGGTCTTAAATATGGCCATAACTTGAATTATAGGATTTTTGGAGAAAAAATTAACTCCAGCAAAGACTCTAAACTGTTGAAATTTAGCAAATTGTTTTAAGGCTTCTAGAAGAATAGCTATATTTAGCAACTCTGTGATTTAGCCTTATCTTCGTTGGGTTTTAGGGTCTAATTGCTGAAGTGAATATTTCGTTGGAGCCCTAAATCAAATTAGTTGGAGTCCTAAATTGAAGTTTAAGGCTTCTTTTTAGGGCTCTCTTGGAGATGCTCTAATGGGACTAGAAAATGCAAAGCTTCACCAATCGGTTATCTGGTGTGAGCTGGAGAGGCCAGCCCATCTCTTCTCTGCATACACAGGACCATCTTGAACGGCTCTCTGCAGTCTGCACTAAACGCCTCTCCTCTTCTCCCACACCGCTCCGCATTTCAAATTCAAATCCGTCGGCTCCCTCTGGGCCATTCGCACTCGCGCACCCACCCCATGGCGGCCAACGCGCTCTCGTCGCCGGCAGCTGGCAGGACGCCGAATCCCAAGGCATCTCCGTCCCCATCCACCAGGCGGGCCGTGGCCGACGCGGCAGCGACGGCGGCTGCCGCGGCGGCGTCGGACTCGAAGGCGCGGTTCGAGGCGTACAACAGGCTGCAGGCGGCGGCGGTGGCGTTCGGGGAGAAGCTCCCGATCCCGGAGATCGTGGCGGTGGGCGGCCAGTCGGACGGGAAGAGCTCCCTCCTGGAGGCCCTCCTCGGCTTCCGCTTCAACGTCCGCGAGGTCGAGATGGGCACCCGCCGCCCCCTCGTCCTCCAGATGGTTCACGACCCCACCGCCCTCGATCCCCGATGCCGCTTCCAGGTGCGTGCTCGGCTTCTTCCCCTAGGGTTTCCCCCTTGTCTCTCTCTCAGATCAAGCCCAGTGCTTCCAGTAATTTTGTGGTAAACACTCGCGAGCGGCTGATTGATGTGGATCGTGCGGCGCATCGCAGGAGGAGGACTCGGAGGAGTACGGGAGCCCGATGGTTCTGGCCACGGCGATCGCCGACCTCATCAAGAAGCGCACGGAGTCACACCTCAGGAAGATCCAGGCCGCCGTCTCGTCCAAGCCCATCGTCATGAGGGCCGAGTACGCCCACTGCCCAAACCTCACCATCATCGACACCCCAGGTTTCGTGCTTAAGGTGGGTAGAGGTGAACTCGAGACTTCTCACGTCTCAATGAAGAGCAGTGGTTGTTTAGTCAGTCTGTCAGCTGTTTTGATGGAATTGTGTGTCTGCTGTAGGCTAAGAAAGGTGAGCCAGAGAGCACGCCGGAGGAGATCTTGTCGATGGTGAAGACACTAGCGAGCCCGCCTCACCGCCTCCTCCTGTTCCTCCAGCAGAGCAGCGTCGAGTGGTGCTCTTCGCTCTGGCTGGACGCAATTAGAGATATTGATCCCACTTTCAGGCGCACCATGATTGTCATCTCCAAGTTCGACAACCGCCTTAAGGTATGCCCGGTGAGCTTGGTACATATAAGGTTCAATGACGTCTTCACTGTGAATTATGAAATGGAATGGTATTGTGTCTTATGAAGTTGTCGTTGGTTTTGATCATTTGAAGGAATTTACGGAAAGGTGGGAGGTCGACAGTTACTTGAGTGCGAGTGGTTACCTTGGGGATAACATCCACCCGTTCTTCGTGGCTCTTCCAAAGGACCGTGGAACGATCTCCAACGAGGAGTTCCGGAGGCAGATCTGCCAGGTTGATATTGATGTGTTGCGTCACTTGCGAGATAATGTCAAGGGGGGTTTCAACGAAGAGAAATATGGACCATACATTGGGTTTAGCTGCCTCAGGAAGTACCTGGAATCTGAACTACAGAAGAGGTACAAGCAAGCAGCTCCAGCCACCCTAGCATTGCTAGAGCAGAGATGCAGTGAAGTATCAGTGGACCTATCCAGACTGGACTCCAAACTGCAAGCAACTTCTGATGTCTCTCAGTTGAGGAGATCGGCAATGCTTCATGCTGCTTCTATTTGCACTCATTTGGTATGCGCACACGCAATTTGTCTTTATTTAGCGCTTCTGTTCTAATGTTATTGCTAATTGATGTACTAGAACTAATTGGCATTACATTTGCATATCTCAGCGTGCATTACTTGACGGAGCAGCCGATCCAGCCCCAGAGCTGTGGGGGAAAACTACTGAAGAGGAACAAATGCACAGCGGTATTGGCAGCTGGCCTGGCATCAACATGGCTGTGAAACCTCCCAACTACAGTCTTAAGCTGTATGGTGGTGCAGCTTTTGAAAGAGTAATGCACGAATTCCGTAGTGCGACATACTCGATGGAGTGCCCGCAAGTGTCAAGGGAGAAGGTACGTTTTAGGTTGGAGCTATATAGTTAGAAAATTTAGGTGAAGTTCGCTGAAATTGTGGTATTGATGTTAACAGGTTGCAAACATACTACTTGCCCATGCTGGAAGAGGTGGGAGCAGTGGATTGACTGAGGCAGCGGCTGAGATAGCACGTGCAGCGGCACGATCTTGGCTTTCTCCTCTTAGCGATACTGCGTGTGATCGGCTTGCATTTGTCCTCCAAAGTTTATTTGACCTTGCAATGGAGCGCAGTCGCAACCATGAATCGAAATGTAGGATTTGGATTTTTCTGTGCTCGGGTTCATCTTGCTTCTTATATTTACATGGGTATCGTTTTGTTCATCTTGAAGCTCATTGTAGCCATCTTTAGTAAGTACTTTGTGTGGTATGGTACGATCAGACACAAGAACAACTACTAGTAGCTTCTGTTTGCTAAAACACATTCTTTAATAAAATAGATATACATTGTATTTTCCCACACTAATTGTATACAATTAATTGTCTGCATTCCCCATCTTTAGGTAACACATGTTTTTACTATTGATCAGTTGTTTATACATATATCTTACCGTCTTCAAGCTTTAAGCCTTTAAGGTACCATATCATATACTTTTTACGTCGTAAGCACTCATCAGTATCTCTTATTATTTTCACCATTTCCGTGTAATTGCCGCTGAGCATTCGCATACTTTTAGCAGTCCTTGGAGTGCAGGGTCAATTTGATAAATAGTTCTCATACTTTTTCCTCTTTTTTTTTTTTGCCTAGCAGATCATCAAAATGTTGAAAATATGGATGGATATGTTGGCTTCCTTGCTGCTCTCCGCTGCTCATATTATAAGTTTGTCAAGGATTTGTCCAAGCAATGCAAGCAGATAGTGCGACATCACCTTGATTCAGTCACGAGTCCCTACTCCCATATTTGCTATGAGAACGACTTTCTTGGTGGTGTTGGGTCCGTAGCGAACTCCATGCACAGGTTTAATCACTTCCCTGGAGTTACATCTTTTGACCTATCAGACAGTGGATCTGCACTGGAGGAAGCTCAGGAGAATATGCCACCAAAAGATCAGCAACATATGACACCACCTGCTAAAGGAAATGAGTCAAAGGAAGTTCTTAAAGAAAGCCAGCTGACGGTTCCTGAGACACCTTCTCCTGATCTGCCAGTTGATATTCATGGTGGTAAGAAGAAAGATAACGGAAACTTAAATGACGGCGGGGCGAGGAAAAGACATGCAAGGATGGCAGCATATGCAAACAGGAATCACCATAACAATTTCAACCCTGGTGCTGATGATCTGGGCTCAAAATCAGGGTCATCGTACTCCAGCATATGCTCAATATCTGCTCAGTATTTTGCTAAAATGCGAGAAGTCCTGATTGAAAAGAATGTTCCCTCTGCATTGAACTCTGGATTCTTAACACCATGGTATGTTCTAACGTATTACGCACATATTTATTCCTCTTTCTGCGTGTTCAGTTCAAAAGTAACTATAACATGTAAACTGTAATTGATGTTTTTGGGCAACTGATTGATGACCAACTGATCGCATCCATTGAGTAGTCACTAACTGATAAGTTGTCAATTGTCATTGGTGTTTTTTATCTATCTGGAGACACATTCAAGGAGCAACCGCTAACTGATCACATATGCATCAAACACGGTGGTACATGCCAAACTGTATCTTCCTCAATTCGTGGCCAGTAAATTTGTTGGATTTCAAGAATAACCGTCTGAATCACTATTAATTAAATGATAGGGTGATATGAACCACTGTCATAGATACAACTTCCATTCAACTGATGGTCAATAGTAAGTATGAACTGTGAATCTATTTTCGTCATAGCTGCTAGTTCATGTAGAATTGTGTATAGCATAGCAGCCACTAAACGCGCCTGTCCAATACATGTGAAGTTTTGTTCTTTCCTGATATGCTTGTTCTACTGATTCAATGCAGCCGGGAAAGGTTGTTTTTAGCACTTGGCTTCGAGCTGTTTGCTGTCAATGACGACAAGTTCATGGACTTGTTCGCGGCTCCTGGTGCAGTTGATGCCATCCAGAATGAGCGCCAGTCTCTGCTGAAACGCCAAAAGATTTTGCTGACATGTTTAAACGAGTTCAAGAACATCTCGCGGACCCTTTAATGAAGATATTTCTTGTGCTTCTTCCACAGGCATGTATTCATGAGCTTCAGGATATCCCTGCAGATGATACAGCGGAGTTCTTGGTGTTCATTTTTTATTGCAGCTGCAAATCCCTTCTTCTTTATCCCCATGCTCATGTATCTTAACACAGGCTATTCTCTTTATGTCAAATTCCTTATTGACAGGTTGTGTACCACTTGACATTTGTTCAGCATTGATTTCAGATATTGGCTATGCTCAACATCTCGATTAAAAAGTGGCAACTTGGAGATTATTTGATGATCTTGAATCTCATCAGTCTGTGCACAGCTCCTGCACAACCTATATGCAAATTATCTTGAAGATGCAGCACCATTAATAATTCCTTTCTTTTACTCTGTTATTTTGTCATTGTATATTCAGCATGTGGTCTGGTTGGATGGTTTCTCTATTAATTGGAGATGAGTTGTGTGTGAGCGCACCACTGAACTGATTCAACAGATCTGGTCACGAGGCCAAGTGTTCGGATGTGCAGTTAGTAAGTATACTAGGCCGTTTCTAGTTGGAGTGGATGAATTGAATGACTACTCCCTGTATCCATCTGACCATGTTTTCAACTGTATCTTTTCACCTGCATGAAAGATGGCCGAGAGCCCCCGATCAGGCAACATCTTCTGCTTTCGTTCCCATTTCTCTTTCATGCCTCCCACTTTCCGCCCTTTATTTACAACTGTATTTTGTTGTAACTTAAGCCATGTTTTCTACTTCCATTATTCCGATATGCTGTCGAAGAATTGAACGATATGTGATGTTGCTTTCTAGTAGTTCCATTTGGTAACAAGGGCCTGTCTACTTGGCTCACTTGCTGCCGAAAAAAAAATGTTTGGCAAGCCTGTGGAGTGTGGACCATGCTGAATCATGTCCATGCTACATTCGCGTTGCAAGTCGCCAAATTCAAGCACTCAACTACACCCTTTATCAAGTTTGCCGGTTTCTTTATGGTTGTGGTGAAAGGACACGCCAAATTAGCATTTCAAAGAAGAGATTATAATAAAATAATCTAGGTTGTAAAAGAAATTTTCATGATTAAGTTAATAAAAAATAAACCTAGTCAATTCATCAACTAAATTGCAACGACGCATACATTGAATATAAATCAATTTAGTACTTGGGGAATTAAAATTTTTAAACAAAAGTGAAGTCACGAATAAAACCAAACCAATCTCTTTTTCTAATCAAAAGCCTTAATTAATAAAGTTGAGTTATACAATTTAAACTACAGATTAAATACAAAGGAATGGATTGCAAAATTCAATAATTCATTACATTCAGACCATTGCGCCAGCAAACCAGGGGCACGTCCCGGACACCTCCGCGTCGCCGCGCGCTCCAGAGTGGTAGCGATGACCGGCGGTGTAGAGTGGTAGCAGCACCCGCTCGAACGATAGCACGCCTAGGAGCTTGACTCCAGACGTCCCACCCAGGTGCCGCAGAGTTCACGAGCGTCTACGCTACTATTCGGGCGATGCACGTGGTTGGGGGCTCAGGCGCCACAACGACCGTGACTCCGGGTCCAACTGCAGTGATCGCTCCCACCAGGGCCCGCGTCGGCCTTTGGCTGTTCGGTGTATTCTAAGGACCTTCAACTGGTACGTTGGCCAGCCCGGTTCAAACCTGCTCCGATCGAGCGGTTCGACGGGACCCAGAACCCCGATGAGTTCTTGTCGATCTACTCAACAGCTATTCTAGCGGTTGGAGGGGACGAAGCGGTGATGGCCAACTACCTCCCGACCGTGTTGGATGGCGCAGCTCGCTCTTCAATCAGAAGCCCGCCTCCTTCTGGTCATGGCATCAAGGTCAGAGTGCTCTCCGCTCCAACTTCCAGAGCTGTTATGAGCAACTTGGGAGGGAGAAGGATCTCGACCGAATTATCCAGGGTAAGGACGAGCCTCTTCGTGAGTTTGTACGATGATTTATTTGCATTCGAAACTCAATTCCCAGTGTCTCCGACGAGGCCGTAATAAAGGCCTTTAAGTTCGGCGTTCGTGATCGGCGCCTCACCGAGGACCTGGAGATAGCGGCGAGGCTCAACGTCAACAAGCTGTTCCGCATGGCGAAACGGTATGCGGATGCGTACGACGCGGTGCGTTGGAAGCGGGATTACGACCAAGGAAAGCTCGCCCCTAATCTCGGGGAAGCAGGGCCATCCAAGACCAAGGGCAGCGAGCCCGCCTCGACCTCCAACAAGCGGAAGAGAGACCGCAAGAGAAGCAGCGGTCGTTCACGGGAGGTCACTGCGACGAGCAGCGAACACGAGGTGATGGAGGTGCGAGGTCCAGCCCAGGGGGAGCCCCGACCCAAGCAAGGTCAGGCGCGAGCACAGCAAGCACCGCACCAACCTCAACAGGGTAACCGACGACCTGGGCCCCAACGAGGTGATGCCCGGCCGCATGGGGAATTGCCCAAGTACGACGACAGCAAGTACTATCCCTATCACAGGGCGCAAGGCCACGACCTGCGAAGCTGCAAGGCCTGGCAGAACAAGTTGGACGCCTTTTACGATGGACAAGGCGAGATGCTCACGCTCCCAAAGGAGGGGGAGAACCCCGACAAAGTTAATGCGGGTAAGGACCTAGACGACCTCGACCTGGAATATCAACAGGGCAATCACTAGGTCGACGTCATTTTCAGGGGCTCATCTGCGTACCAATCCCGGCGCGAGCTCAAGAGCGCCGCCCGGATGGTTTATCAAGCGACCGCCGGTAAGCCTGTCGACCAGCCCAGCAAGTGGGCGGGCACAACAATTGCATTCTTTGGGGATGATGCCCCTCAGGGGATGTCGAAGGATTTCAAGACTGCCCTGGTCGTGACCCCGACCATCAGCAACACCACGGTCGGGCGGGTCATGCTCGACGGCGACAGCTCCCTCAACCTACTCCTCGCAAGCGCACTAGACCGGATGCAGATTCCCCGATCGAAGATCAAGAACATCGCCATTCCATTCTTTGGGATCGTGCCGGGCAGTTCGACCACACCCATTGGACAAGTGGTTCTGCCCATCACTTTCGGCAACCCAGACAATTTTCGAACCAAACTAATCACCTTTGAGGTGGATGACGCAGACCTCCTGTACAACGCAATTCTCGGGCGTTTAGCATTGGTAAAGTTCATGGCGGCGAACCATTACGGTCACCGCTGCATGAAGCTTTCGGGACCCAACGGTGTCATCACGGTGCGAGGCGACCTTAAAGCGGCGCACGGCTGCGAGAGCAAGGCTCTAGCTCTCGCTGGCTTATTACCTCAGCAGGGCCCAAAAACGACCATGAAGAGCGCATGCCAGAAGGCGGCAATCCAGCCCAGCGGCGCAACAAAGGCTGTGCAACTCGAAGAGGGAAATCCGAGCAAGTGCGCCCACATCGCCGCCGAGCTGGATCCCAAATAGGAACTCGAGCTCGTCACCTTCCTCCGAGCTAATAAAAGCATATTGCTTGGGAACCGGCGGACATGACAGGTGTCCCGAGGGAGGTGATCGAGCACAAGCTGCAAGTACGCCTCGGCTCTCGACCAGTACGTCAGAAACTGCGTCGTTCCTCTCCTGAGAAAGTAGCAGTGATACGGGAAAATCTGGACAAGCTCCTGAAGGCCGGTTTCATTTGGGAGATCGATTATTCCGAGTGGTTGGCCAACCCTATCATCGTCCAAAAGAAAGGTGGGAAGTGGAGGATGTGTATCGATCACACGGTCCTGAACTCAGCATGCCAGAAGGACAATTTCCCCCTCCCATGAATAGACTAGATCGTCGACTCCACAGCCAACGCAAAGATGTTGAGCTTCCTGTATGCCTACTCTGGCTATCACCAAATCAAGCTGGTGGTCGAGGATGAAAGTAAAATAGCTTTCATCACGCCCTTCAGAACATATTGTTACACGACCATGTCGTTTGTCCTTCGCAACGCTGAAGCCACGTTCCAGCGCCTGATGACCAAAACCTTCAACCCTTAGATTGGTTGCAACCTCGAAGTCTATGTGGATGACATCATTGTCAAGAGCTCCACCGAGCACGATCACGCTCGTGACTTAGCCGAGACACCTAGACACACCTAAAACATGTGAAAACCTATTAGCTACCTGAATTATAGTATTTTATAATTTTAGGGATTAATTTAAATCTGGTAGGAGATCATCTTCTGCAACCGTGTGAGGACGTATATTTCCACCAAATCCAGGCAAGTTCCTTTTGTCCATATTTATGAAATGGTTTTATAAATGTTTGGGAAATTCACTGGTGAATAGTAAAATATAATTTGAGTAAAGCTTGAATCGATTGTTGGATAAATTATGGGTGTTGCAGTTCTAATGGTTATTTTGACTCAACCGACAGGTGAAGTCGAGGTGAGTTGCTAAATGGTGGGTAGAGGGTGCCATGTTTGATGTTGCCAGTGGGTTCTTCTATATAGGAATATAATATAAGGTTAAAACCACTATATTCAGGCAATAAACCATATTAAATCGTATCAACCGTAGTATGTGGGAAACAACTAGAAAAGGTTGTCCTATGGTGGTGTTTAGTCTCCACATTGGATAAGTAAGATGTGTTAAACTGTGAATACCGGATGCCCAGTGAAGTATATATTTGATAACCAATGTAGGTTATATATCTTCGATAATCAATTGATGTTGAGTTACCAGGGTGTTATATTTTAAAGTCATTGGAGGAGTATCTTCGGTTTTTGTGATAGAGTTCAACTGGCTATCCCAATGTCTTAGTACCACTGATTCGTGTTGTAGCACAACTAGTAAGTGGTTAGGGAATATGAATACTATGGTTTTGTGATGAGGTACAACCGGCTAACCCATGTCTCAGTACCATCGAATCAGTATAGAGTACAACTGGAAGGGGTCGAGGTTAGATATTTAAATGACAAAGTAGTGATAAACATTTTGGGTTCTCAACTGAGGTTGAGTTCGCTATGGGTAAAGTGATACAAAACCTGTGCATAGTATAAAATAATGAATTCATGCCTGTCTTCTGGATTGGAGGCTACAGAGCCTTGTATACGAGTGCTAGTAGAAATTTTACAAATAAAAATCAAAACTTAAGATTTTCTTAATAAAACCTATTTTTAGTATTTGGTTTTGAGGTTTGGATTAAGGAATGGAACTGGTGAGTATTCCGGATGATAAAATTCATATAAATTACATTTTGTTATTAACGCTTGCTGAGTACATCTTTGTACTCACCCTTTATAACTGATAAAACAGCGTGCTTATTCGACGATTTATTAGTTAATATGTCCAGATCAATGTAATTAACTTGAGATTAATGGTAAAACTATAGTTATTATCTGACATTAATTATACGGATCCCCACATGTGGCCTCTGTCATTTCCCTTCGAATCAAATCGTGCAAATTTTTGGGTGATGCAGAGCATCACACGGATGAGATGAAGATCTTTAACGGGTAGTAGTAGTGCTACTCTAGAAGGTCATCTACCTTTCCAAAGGAATGTCGTGTAAAGGGAATCGACGCCATCGTCAAGTAATTGACCTTTTTCTTGGTGGTTCTTCAGTCAGGATGCTTTCTTTCTTCCTTTCTGCTCTCATGATCCTACTTGGTGCGAAGTTTAGGCTTAAATCTTGCGTCTTCCACTTCATGTTCATATCTTGCTTACGGAAGCTTAAACTTCTTGGTAGCTGAAGGTCTCCTTGCTCCAGAAATACCGGCTGGATTAGATCCTTCCAGCCCAATGTTCGAGGAATAATTGAGGATTTGCCTCGAAGTTGACGTGCAATTGATTATTTCGCTTATGATATCTCATTGACATGTCGGTCCTAGGACCACATGTCAGTGAGACACACGGGACAAATGATGAATTACACAACAATTTATGGGCAAAGCAGTAAGGTAGAGAGCTTTGAGTGCAACTGTGGAGGAGAGCCAGGGAAAGAGAGTGAGCACAACTAAAAGACGGGAATTGGTGCTAGGTTTCTCCACCATTTCGCAGGGCAGCGGATGGGCATCTTGTCGTCCACTTGTGTGGTCCATGGGAAGTGCAGTGCGATGAGGGGTGGAACCGAAGGAACAGGCGAGACGACAAATCCATCAACTGCTGGATTCTTACTAGCAGTAGGTTGCGTTTTGGGGACACTGGGTGGTGAAGAACAGCGACCTGATTACTCCACTGCACTGTATAGAGTCTTCAAGAGAAAAGCTCCGTTCGTTTCAGCTTCCGGACAGCTTCTGCTTTAAAAAAAACGGATTATTTGCCGAGCGAGAGGATTCTGGACAGCTTCTCTGAGAATCAAAAGCTGATTTCTATACAGAAGCAATCAAAGTCTGTCTGAAACCTGATTCTCACTGATTATTGCTGATTCTCGCCGGCTCGATCCGGAACCTAGAAGTTATAGACGGCTCGGTTCGATTCTCCCATAATCAGAAAAAGCTTCTTCTAAAATCCAGAATCATAATTCAGAAGGTAAAATAAATTAGGCCAAAAGGGCATAAGATACTGTATATACCGCAGATTTGGTGGCTGTTGAGGGAATGAGTTTACGGTCATGATGCCGCTAGGTAGATCTCTCTCTCCGATGGGAAGTGTGCAGGGTGAGCTGCCTAAAAGTGACAGCTAGTGTGGTCCAGGGCGATGCGATGGGCCGTGTCATGGTCAATGTTAGATGTGGAATTGGTCGGGATGTGGCTGCACACTTAATTTGCCGGTCAAATAAGGCTTAATGGCTCCAGATGCAGATAGTCCTAGCGGGGACACCATCCAACAAAGCTCTCCACCTGCTATTAGACAGCTTTGTGGTGCTCGGAACAGTCGGAAACCAAAGGAAAGCACCGGGCGCAGAATTGAACTCCACCGCTCACATACATACTCCAACAAAGAAATGGATGTATAGAAGGAGATATGCTGGGTATGTACATCGATTTTCTCCTCGAACTGTCGTGCTAGCAAAGCTGCAGTTGTTTGGAGACATCAAACGGGCAATCTTGCGCTCCTCCGCGGCTCCGCCATGGTTTGATCATGGATCGGAGGCCGCTGACAAACAGGCGCCTCAAAACAACCTACAAATCGGTACACATGGTACTGACACGGCATGTCCGTGTATATACACACACAAACATACACACACGCGCGCGTATATAATACAATTACGTGGGACATCATAATGCATGGGCACCATGATCCAAAACGGGTATTTTTCTTATTTATTTGCATTCGGAATTTTTGAAATTTTTATGATGCTAAGTTTAACCAGTTTACTAACTAGCTCAAAAAAGTTTAAACTAAAATTTGAACTAAAGTTTCTTTTTTTTATGATAGTTTATTGTAGGTATATGTTGATTATATATATAAATCAGCAAAACATGTGATCTAAATTCGTTCAAAATTTTGAATTCGAGTATATTTTTTCAAAGGTATGTGTTTCATTTGAACTGTTATAGATGGATATATACCTTAAAACTGAAGGTTTCAAAAAATATACCCGAATTTGACTTAATTTCGTGCATTTAAAATCATGGTGCTTGAGCACCACAGTGTCCCATTATGGCGTTCCATATACACACATATATATGTATATGGACACGGTTCCTGTGCAATCCCTTAAGGAGTCGTGCATGAGCCGTTGGATCGAAAAACGATGGTTCAGATTGATCCGAAAGTACTGTAGCAAAAGTACTATAGATGTAGCGCACTGTAGCACATGGATTTGAAAGATTCATTTGCTCGATTGGACGGTCTACACCTCCTAGGACTGCTTAAGTTGCAATCCCAGAGGGACTGCACTGGATCTCCTTCCATATGTGTATATATATGTATATGTGTATATATAGAGAGTATACTCCTCCCTTACTTCACCAAACAATATATAGCATAGTACTCCCAAATAGAGGTGAGCGTCATGCCGTGATGGGCCAGCCCAGTATGGGCCCATCGTGCCTTGTGTCTGAACCGTGCCGGGCCACAACGGCCCATCGTGTTCGTTGTGTCGGCCTGGCTCGCCTATGGTGAGCCCACAAGCACGGCCCAATTGTCCTTCGTGCTGTGTCGATCCAAGGGCGACCCATTTGCACTATTGCAACGAGATGAAAGGACTCGAAGACGCACAGAATCGAGGCAATGGACACAAATATTGGGGAAAAAAGAAGTAAATTTTACTTATTTTTGAACATGTACATAGTTACTTCCTCGTTAAAAACCTTACACCCCAGTGTGGGGTACCTCCGATAAGGAAAAAAGTACAACAACTACATATATATATATATATATATATATATATATATATATATATATATATATATATATATATATATATATATATATATAGACTACTCGAGGCCGAGATAGTTAAAGTCGGCTATCACTTCTGTGATCTTCGGATCCTCAGACTGATGTTGTGTCCTGTTATCTACACGCTTCCAGTCTTTGAGGCATGTAATTGCCTCAACCGTATCATATCTGAGAGATGACCTCCTCGGCTCAAGTATCCTCCCACCAAACTGAAAGTGGATTCCGACGAGACAGTGGACACCGAAACTGTAAGTATGTCTCGTGCAAAATGGGATAACACGAGATAAATACGTTGGTGATTCTTCCACCACAAGAGCAAGCTGGTCAATTTTCCTCGTCCATGTCAAGCTCGGTCCTCACGACAGGCGTACCAAAGTAGTGGTTGATCTCTACTTGTAGTTCCATTGCGACCTGCTCGGGGCTTCGAAAGATGAACTAGATGCCTTGCCTTTCAACTTCTTCCATACGCTTAAAGCGGTCGAACTGCCTCGTGCTTGTTGCGTTATTGAAGTAGAACTTCTTGCTTCATTTCTGATGTCGAACTTTTCATAATATTTATCGAAAACTCTAAAAAGCTCGTTATAAATATGAGTATAGGCCTTAGAAAAATCAATATCAAATACCTCATCTATTCCCACGAAGGTGCCCTGCAAATCAAATAATTTTCTCTGATAATCCAAAATAGTAGAAAAACAGTAGAAATATGGAATAGCTTAAAAATATTTTTAATTTTTTTGCTCCATTGGTTCTATAATAGGTTTAAAATATAATTAACTTTATTTTTTTAAAAAGCATTAGCAATAGTCCAAAGCCACTCGATGACTAAGCAATAAATTAGTTAGTACACATCGGATAACATATCAGTTGCATTGTAAAAAATTTGCTAAAAATTCACAAAAATGACGAGCAACTTCCTAATCCATATCAGTAACAAATGGCTCACTATTATTGCAATTGACAAAGATCGTAATAATGCGCTCGTAGTCCTTGCACTGTTCCAGCATAGTATACGTTGAGTTCCATCTAACCTTCATACTAAGATTGAATCTTCTTGCTGGGAGTTTGCTGGCCCTGTAGTACTTTTAGAACTGTGCATACTTTATAGTCGAACCTGTAACAAATCGATAGCGTTGCGTATGCTGTCCAAATTAGGTTTCATTACATGCTAATCTGCCTGCACAATCAGATTAATGATGTGACATACACATATCTCCTGGAGTACGAAACCTCCAACATAAGTCTCTAGGTGCAATGAGAGATGCTCCATAGCTATCGTATTAGCTGATGCATTATCAAGAGTAATGAAAATAATTTTATTTTCTATTTCAAAGTCAGTAATAACCTCAAGTACGCCGTAAGCGATAGCTTGTCCGATGCATGACTCAGAGATTGGCATAAACTCTATGACCCTTTTATTTAGTACGCAATCATTGTCTAAATAATGTGCAAAAATACTAATATAGACTGCTTTTTGATAGGAGAAAGTCAATATATCTAATGTTAAGGTAAAGAAAAAACTAACCCTCATAAAGACATGTTTCAACATTTCTAGTTTATTTATGTACATAGGATATATGTCATGTGTAGTTGTTCCTCTACTAACATATTAGTATTATGGGTAAAAACCACGTTGCACCATTCTTTCAAAATTAGAACTCTCATTCATTCTACGTGGAAGATCATATGCAACTATGTAACGTGCAATTTCGTCTCTAGCTACATCGGCGTTGTATACTCATGTACTTATTGAACCGTTGATGTTGAAGTTGAGCTATGTCTGGACGCCCTCACTAGGCCTCCGTCCGACCGTTATCTTCTTTAAGCATGTCTCTGCGTGTGTCTTCAGGTGACCTGTCGCACCAGATACACGTGTAGATAATTTAGCTTGACAGTATTTATAAATAGCATATATCTCACGCACGTCCACAATTTCGATGGTTATATCCATACGTTGCCAGCACCACGCCCGTTGACTGCTGGATATGAACACCAGTCTCGACTGCACTGATGTAACGGCATCCAAGTTCAGTGCAGATACCAACTCCGCCATTCCCTAATCCCCACCCGACGAACCCCACCATCTCCCTCCTCCACTCCTCACCGCGGTGGCCATGGCGAGGCGGCGCGGCGCGGTAGGTGAGGTGGGTGGTGGCCGCAGGTAACCCCCGCCCCACCTTCCTACCGTGGCCGGCGTACATTGTTGCGGACCCACGGCCGTGCTGCGGCGTGCCTCCGTGCCCGAGCGTGCTAGCACGCCACCGTGTTGTTGCCGTGCCGTTTATCGTGCCCAAACCCGACGCACCACGACCCACTTCCTGTCGTACCGAGAATCGTGCCTCGGACCGACGTAAAAAAACTAGCGCGATGCCCACATCTACTCCCAACCTAGAAAACGATGAGCTGCCATCCATGTCGATCAGGCATCACCACGAGGAGCTAGCCTGCCAAGCGACCGAACCGCATGATTGGAAGGGATTTGATTTGAAGCTGAAGTGCACTCCAAGGCCAAAAGTGGGCAAATAACAGACGGTGTGATGGAGTGTTTGACCGGGGCTTCTCGCTGGCACGTTTCGCTGGCGGGGGCAATGATTATCTCGGCGAAAGCGACCAGAGGCTACAACATAAGCCTTTGGCGGCGACCGAGCGCGGCGTGCCGGCACGGGGGGATTTCGCACATTCCTTCTTGCGGTCGATCTCGCCTCAGCCGGGCGCGCGGGCAGCTCGGCAGCGCCACAGCCTTTCGTGGTTACGCGCCCGCGGCCGGCGTCCTTTTCTCCTGTTTCGCCACGCGACGACGCTGTCTCCACTGGCCAAGCGCGCTGAGAGGCTGACCACGCGCCCGGCATGTCTAGCCACGTGGAGTTTGCCAAGTTTTTGTCGATACACATTGGAAAGACCAAGAGAGAGAAGCAAAAAGAGGGAAAATGCGGGAAATTTTTGTATTTGATATAAGATTTAACATGTATTCACAAAACGATACAACACTTTCGCGTATTTACGAAAAATCACTCATACTCGGAATTTCAAATTCCGGTTATGCATACTCGGAATTTCAAAATCCGGTTATGCCATATTTGGATTTTCAAATATTGGGTATTGCATATTTTGGAATTTAAAATTCATATACCCAGATTTTGAAAAAACGGGTATGCATACTCAGAACCTGAGAATCCGGTAATGCCATACCCGGATTCTCAAAACCGGGTATGGGTGCTGACGTAGCTCGGCGTGGAGAAAAAAATTAAAAAAAAAATAAGGAAAAAAATTGCACCATACCCGGTTTTTAAAAAACCGGATATGGCTTAACCGGTTTTTATGCTATATCCGGTTTTTCAAAATTTGGATATAACGCAAAATACAGGATACCCGAGATTTAAAAATCCAAATACGGCATAACCGGAATTTGAAATTTTGGGTATGCATAACCGGAATTTGAAATTCCGGGTATATGTAGTTTTATTGTAAATACATAAAAATATTGCATCGTTTTGTGAATACGGAGTCAAATGCCGTACCAAATACAATAATTTCCGGGAAAATGCATAAGCTAGTATTTGAATCGTCAAGGAAGAGCGAACAAGCGATCGTGCCTCGTGCGGGTATCGAACCCAATGCTGGTACTCCCTCCGTTTCTTTTTATAAGGCGTATTTGGTTTCGTTAGGACAAGACTTTGACCAACAATTACTCTATTAGCATATAATTTTTATGACACAAAATTGATATTAGCGGATTTGTATTCAAAAGTACTTATATATAATTATGATTTTGTATTGCATAAATGATATATTAATGAAGTAATCGTTGGTCAAAGTCTTGTCCTAACGAAACCAAATATGCCTTTTAAAAAGAAACGGAGGGAGTACTATCTTTCCGCCAGCTTGGAAATCTGGAGTATTTCAATTGGTAGTCTCGAACTCTCGATGGGATGGGGTCGGTTACGTGTGCTCTTGCACAGTTGCAAGAGGTGGAGCTACTTGAACGGCTGAGCCACATGAAGCAACACCGAATAATCGGATGGATGGTGGGCTCGATCGCCGTGGTGACCCCGCTAGGTACACGGCACAGGCCGATTGCTGCAGTAACTAGCTGCTGCTGCTGCTGAATGTTCGGTAAAAAATGAGATCTGATCGATTGCTTTGGGCAAAGCTGTTTCTATCGGTGTTCTGAATTCCGATCTGAACTTTCAACCGTTTTCGGTGGTGTGATTCGATGGCTCAGAACGTGATCAGTCCATTTCCGTTTCGTACAGTTGAAGTGGATCGATGGATACCATATCCCTACCGGTTCCTAGTCGCTCACCCGGCCACTCCTAACCAAAGTACGGTAGGACACACTGTTTTCAATTAAAAATTTTATCATATAAACTAGGATGAGACGAGTAAGAGATCATGAATCATTATAACTAGACGTGCATGCAGTAGAAATAGAATTGAAGCAGCTAGCTAGGTTTAACGTAACGCGTATCATGTAGTCGAAGTAGCCGATCACTCACACGTCCTTGTAAGCCGATTGTCTCCTCATCGTTGTTGTCCCAACTGGCTCCTCACGATCATCCCGATTAGCACTGCAACACAACAACATCTCTACTGAAGTCCATATATTCAAGGGGAAGAACACCGTACGCTCGTGCGCTGCCACCAACACGCACGATAAAAGCCTTCAAGAGGTGGTGTCTAGGATCTCGGTGGGTGTTTCGTGCTCCTCCCTCAACCTTGTGCTTTCCTTAATATAGCCCCTTGATGGAACCCAACGTCAGGGGCCGTCAAAGTGCACAACGCACTTAGCCCATTAGCAATGGACCCTATCCAAACTAATATATTCGAACATATTAAGTGTGTGACCCTGTAGATTCATATATACTGAGTTGTAACCCAGAACCCTTTTTAGATCATTGGTCGGTAGTGGTCCCTAGCAAGACATAACGAACCCCGAACGTACATAAAGATCAAATGGGACGAACCTTGTGCAATATGATCTGTGACCAGGCCCTAGTCACTCATGACCAATATGTAACTCCTTACAACCAGTTCGTATCTGGTCATAACCAGTCCGTAACTCCTTGCGACTAGTTTGTCGACCAATTTGTGACTAGTCTGACCAACTCATGACCAGTCTATATCTGGTTAAACTAAATGACCTGTTTGTATATTCTCTTTTTGTCTCACGATACTTGATTGAACTCCATGTGAGATATTTGTCACCCATAGACTGTTCAATCATTTCCCGATCTAGTGGGTCAATCCAACGTCATGTTTCCTAACATGTGTCCACACTATTGATCTGATATCCCCATATATATGACCGGTCATCAATCAATACATGTGCCGGCCTGGTCTATAAGTTATTAGTGTCACGACAAGTGACATCCGATTATGTATCTTCTACAATGATATCATACAACATATAAAGAGCTTTTTCCAACAAGTTACATACTTGCTAATCTTTACGAATGATAATTCATTCAAAAACATAATAACATGTATTCAATAAATCACAGACATAGATATAAAATAATCATCTTTGTAAATTGCCTTAGAGCGTATCACTGACAACCAGTGCGAGTAACCTGCAGGCGTCCCCGACCGTACTTCTCTTGCTGGATATGGCCAACATCATCATTCCCCATGATTCCTCCTATGCGCCCGGCTGAATCAATGGCGTCCTGCCGCTCTCGTGGCCGTTAGAACGGGAACTGGATGCTTCCCTTTTCATCGTGGGGCTAAATTTGGGACGTGCATACGATTCGCCGTCCACATTTCTGCGTGATGACGTTGAAACACCCACACAAAACTCTGGTCGAATGGAAGAAATGGAGAGAGCTCGACGTACCAACCAGGCATGCGCGTCTGTTGTTACTACTTTACCAAAGTAGAGTAACCACTACCTGAGTTCCTGAACTGCCACTTCCAGACTTCCAGCCCATGAGCACAGCAGGAACATAGAATTCCTCGAAGTGCGAAGCCCGAGAAAGGTAGTACGACGACGAGGCGGGGACATGGCAGGTAGAGTCAACAGGGGGCCGGTCAGATCAATTCGTCTAAGCCTTCCTCTTTTTTTTTTGGGTTTTGATAAGTTTCATCCGGATGTTTTCTTTAGCAACCATCATCCAAATTCCTGGCCATTAGATTTGCTTTCAGATCAATGCATGCCTCCTCTGAATTCGAGGTGGATTGATCCTACGGATGTGTGTTTTGATCGTACGGTCCAAAGTTTAGATGTTTTTTAAGACAAAAACATCCGGATGATGCCTATACACTCCCTTTTTTTTAATCGCAACAAGCATCTTTGAACCCTTACCAACTTATGACCATGGCCTGTTTGAATTGAGATGCTCCGACATTGATCCTCCGACGTTGAGTCACTGATATGTGGGTCTAACGACACGTGGGATCCACATGTCAGTGACTCAACGACAGAGGATACGCTCCCGACCTGTTTGGGATGTTTAAAAAGTCAGTTTTAGTTTTTAAAAAGATCTCTTAAATAGCTTAACTGGTTTTTATATAATCTAGAAGTTATGTATAAAATTTGAAGTAAAAAAACAGAGAGCTATGTTAGATCTGCTTTTACAGTTTATTATTAAAAAAATAGTTTTTTTTATCAAACAATCTCTTATAAAAAAAATCATAACTACTTTTCAATCCAACAAATTAAAAAGTACTCCCTCCGTTGTTTTTTATAAGGCGTATTAGGTTTCGTTAGGACAAGGCTTTGACCAATAATTACTCTATTAGCATATAATTTTTATGACACAAAATTGATATTAGTAGATTTGTATTCAAAAGTACTTATATATAATTATGATTTTGTATTGCATAAATAGTATATTAATGAAGTAATCTTTGGTCAAAGTCTTATCTTAACGAAACCTAATACGCTCTCTAAATTCCAACGGAGGAGTACTATTTAATTTTAGAAGAAGCTACGGCTCCCCAAACGACCCCAAAACAAGCGAGAGCAAGTGCCAAAGAGCTAAACGCCGCCAAAACGAGCGACAGCAAGTACCAGAGAGCTAAAGCGCTCCTCGTGTTTCACCCGAAAAATCCAAGGGATCTTCCCAACTAGTACTCCATTTCAACGCAAATTGCGGTCTTCCCACTTCGCTTTCCTCGTCGCGGTTGGTTTTGGTTCATTAATTGCTTGCTTGACCCTTTTGCTCGTAATTTCACATGTTTTTCACTTACATTTGATCGTCATGGTGTACAGATCAACGGAGTTCCTGACTGCGCATTCCACACACGTTATATCACTAAAAACACGAATCAGGTCGTGTGCTTGGTGTGCCTTGTTGTTTGGCACGTACTTGTTCCCAATATTTTCTTCATTTTACTTTCCTTTTTCATCACTCCAAAGCCTGCTGCAAGGCTGCAAATCACTACTTTTTTTTTGTTGTTGTAAGGTTGAGTACTCCCTCTGTCCCACAAAGAGTGTATTTCTAGGATTTTTAAGACAGATTAGTGTGCAAGGTAAATGACCAATGTGACCCTCATTACTCCATACACATTTGATCTTGGTTTCCACAAGCACTTAAATGAGCATGCATACACTTACAGCTGGGCCCTACGGACTAGAAATGCACTCTTTGTGGGACAAAATTTGAACACTAGAAATGCACTCTTTGTGGGACAGAGGGAGTAATTGTCTACCGTAGTCCTCTTCCTACGACGCAGATCCCTGAAAACTAGTACATGGGTCCCGTAAAAAATCGAACCAACAAGATAACTCTATACGTTGCCGCATCTTGGGTTACTCTTACTCTACAAAGGTCAATGAAAAAAAGTCATTGCAGACACACAGATGTGATATTAGACTGCAACATATCTTTAAGACTTATAGGAGTTTTTTAAATTATTTGGCCACAACCTAGAGCTACTATAATATCAAGAAAAATAATATTCATGTTATACCCATATTGTATATACAGTTAAAAAACTCAGGATACTAAAACAATCTCATTTGCTTTTTAGGGTTGTCCCGCAATAATTCCAAAATAAAAGAACTAGGAATTCATTAATCAAGAAAAAAAAGATAAAAGGACCTACACGGCTTATCTTGCCAAATAATTGCGCAAATAATTCCACAATTACTCAAACTTGGAACTTCTTTACAAATAGAACAAAGCAAATTTTTTTTTACAAAACTAAACCCTTGACTACAAAAGATGCAAGATAAATGTCTCAGCAAACTAAGGCAATCTAGCCCAAAGTTGCTTGTAAAATATAGTTTTTATTTTGAAATCAACATGAACCATGTGGAAAGAAGATCTTCAAATATATATAATCCTTTTCCGTACTCCTCCGAGAGTACATACTTCCACCTTCTAATATACTACTTAAACAAATATAGTGTACCTTTTTATCACTTTTAGTATACTTAAATACTAATTCCAAGACACTCCAGTGCGTCATGATTGAAAAAATTTTCATCGGAACTCTTTATTTTTTTTTCTATATACCCATTTTTATATGTAAAACGAGTATATACATAAATTATGATATAAAAATTAAGTAGACTCTTATGAAATTTTTTATGTAACTCATTTTGTAGTATGTTATAATGATTATTAGAGTATGCTCAAAATGATAAATATGTATAGCTTGTCTGTTTAGGCAGTACTCCCTCCTATTACAAATAGTAAGTAGTTCTCATTTTGGACATTTACATAATCTTCTAAACACATCTTTGGCCACTAATTTCTATAATAATATATTTATAAAACTAATAAATTATAATATTACGAAAGTATATTTTGAGACAAATCTATAAATATAATTTTTATGTATCTAATTTAAATATTTAAAAAAAGTTTAACTAAATCTAGATCAAGATGAAAAAAAAATGTAAATTAGAAAAACCATGAGGTTCTTGCACTCCCACTTCTCCACGTGGCACAGGCCACAACCGCACTCCAGTACCCAACACAGCACTACAGTCTACAGCAGTAAAAGAAAGAAAAAGACAGACAGAGAGAGAGAAAAAAAGAAAAGAAAAGAGAAAGCCCAACAAAAAAGAAAGAAAACCAAAGCCGGCAAAAAAGAAAAAAATGGACCTTAGAGAAAGAAAAGATGGGATGAGAGAGAAAGCATCCGTCGGAAGTCTCGCTCACACCAACAACAATGCATCTCTAACTCCCCTTCCCCGGCCCTATCCGCTCTTCTTCTTAACCTCCCCACCATCTCCAGCACCAAAACCCAAGAAACCCACACACCCCACAATCATTCACACGCACAACACACAAGGCATCAATGGAGGTCTCCACCAAGCAGCTCCTCCCCATGCCCCAGCAGGATCCCAACTCCCCTTCATCGTCCGCCTCCTCTTCGTCGTCGTCCTCTACCTCGCCGTCTCACCCGCACCACCGTGCCCAACCTCACCCCAGCCTCCCGCCATCCCCTAGACCCGTCCCCCGCACCATCGACACTACCCCCTTCCCCACCACCTTCGTCCAGGCCGACACCGCCGCCTTCAAGCAGGTCGTCCAGATGCTCACCGGCGCCGAGAAGTCCTCCAAGAACGCCACGGCAACAACGACCGCAGGCAACAGCAGCGCCGGAGTTGGCAGTAGCCAGGCGGCGAACGGGCCGTGCCGGCCCAAGAAGCCGGCTTTCAAGCTGTACGAGCGGCGGAGCAGCCTCAAGAACCTCAAGATGATCGCGCCGCTGGCGATGGGGGTGCCGCCGTCGCCAAGGAAGGTCGCCACGCCGGAGATCCTCTCGCCGAGCGTGCTGGACTTCCCGTCCCTCAAGCTCAGCCCAGTCACGCCGCTCACGGGCGACCCCTTCAACCGCTCGCCGGCGTCGTCCTCCGAGGAAGCAGAGCGGGCGGCCATCGCCGAGAGGGGGTTCTTCCTCCACCCCTCGCCGAGGGGCGCCGAGCGGCCGCGTCTGCTCCCGCTATTCCCCGTCACCTCGCCTAGGATGGCCACCTCCGCGGCGGCGCCGTCCGAGTGAGCCGAAGCCTCCACCTTTGCGCGCGCCTCAGCTCCTATGAAGTAATCTACGAGTACTACTACTGCTACTGCTCTCGCTGTACTGTTCTTTCTTCGAAAAAGGTGTTTGCTTCTTGATCGCCGCTGCTGTTGTAATTTTTGCTCCCTCCTTGAAAGGAAAGAAGGGGGTTTCTTTGGAGTTGCGAATCGCCAGCGATTGTCCGATCCGAGCTTTAGATTCCGGCTTCGATTTCTTGATCGCTCGCGGGAACTCCGAAGGGATGGAATTAATCAATTAATTAAGCTTAATTTTGATCTTGTTGTTCTTGCTCCTTTCCCAATTCTGACTGGTTTACTGTTTTTCCTCTATTGTCAATTGTCATTCCGTTTTTCCTTTTCTTCGGTTGCTGTTTGGATCGATTCCTTCTAATCCTGGACCACTATTCCTGCGTCAGCTCTCTCATAAATACGACTTTTGTAATTTTGTGGAATACTACCATACGCAAGATGCGAAGCTATAATTGTGGTCAAACTTTGATGCATGTAACACTTCCAATTCAAGTATATTTGGAGACGGTCCTACGCCTCCCGACGCCGCGGCCTCCTACGCAGCTCCGCGCGCTCCCGATCAACCCCCGGATCGCCGGAATCCGTGCGGCGACGAGGTCACGCGGGTTCGAATTGGCAGCGCTGAGACATCCCGGGCGCGTAGTTTGAGCCCTTTTAGGTAATCGCCTTTCGGGGAGCTGTGCGAGGCTTTTGCGGTTTCGCGTGGAGAGGCAGCCGCCGATCGGATCCGGCCGGAGCCACGCATTCCGCGTCTCGCCCGTCGGAGGGGCTCTGCTGCTAACGCAGCGGTGCAAATTCCTGCACCTCCCCTCCCTCCAACCAAATCATTTAGGTGCAGAAATTCAGATCCAGCTTCGTGTATTCGAACTTTGTGCTCGGACGTAAGGAGGTTCACAGATCTGTGTTACCTTCAGATCTTCAAATTCTTCGGTCTTTCTTAGTTCCGCTGAAGTTCTCATATTGGCAGCGCTGTTCATTATCCGGCAACGTTACCGTTGAGCTGTTTTGAAAGTCTGCCGGCAAATCTGCTTTGCGATTTCATCAACAGTTCGAGTCATCAGCACTGTTCATCGTCTGACAAATATGCCGCTGGCTATTTCCGCACTATCATGAATTGCAAATTGGAGGCAACCAGCAATCTGTCCAGGAATGGATCACGTTTTTCGGCGTTATCTACTAAAGATGGTTGTGTTAATGATGTTGTGGGCGAGTCAATGATGAATTTGCAGCTGGTACAAGATGCCATTGAGCTTGGTTTTGGTAGCTGAATTGTCTTTTGTGGCTGGCCCGGGTGGTGGGATATTATGCTGTGCGGCCATGGCAGGGTCCCTTGCCGGCACCTCGGGTACCCACTTTTCTCGCTTCCGCTTCATCGACCCCCGCTTTCGCGTTTGCTTCCCTCTAAGGCGGAACGCTCCCCTACCGATGCATTTTGACATCCCACAGCTTCGGCAGATCGCTTAGCCCCGTTCATCTTCAGCGCAAGGGCGCTCGATCAGTGAGCTATTACGCACTCTTTAAAGGGTGGCTGCTTCTAGGCAAACCTCCTGGCTGTCTTTGCACCCCCACCTCCTTTATCACTGAGCGGTCATTTAGGGGCCTTAGCTGGTGATCCGGGCTGTTTCCCTCTCGACGATGAAGCTTATCCCCCATCGTCTCACTGGCCGACCTTGACCCCTGTTATTTTTGGGTCATATCTAGTATTCAGAGTTTGCCTCGATTTGTAGTCACATTTGGAGATGTGTTGGCACAGGCAATTCGGATCAGCAATAGGAAAATAGATCGTGTTCCATTGTAAAAGGTGCAATTACAGGAGATTGCCATGGATATTCAAAATTCAAATCCAAAATTGCCCGATCACCAAAGGTTTCCTTCCTTGTGTCAGCTTGGGCCCACGGCCAAAGATTCGTCCTCAACAGAATTCAGGGCTATTAGCAATTTGGCTACCCTATTCTCCCGTACCTGGAAAGGCAAACACCCATGGCGTGGAACAACGACGGGCGATAGACGATCTTTTGCTTCAGTACTTCGAGCTCATGGCAATGGCACCGGCTAGCCGGTTCTGGAGGTGGTGGCAATGGGCAGGGAGAACCAGGACGTGTCGTTGGGGGGTACATTCGGTGGTAACAGTGGGTTCCGTGGCCAAGGTTACAACCGTAGCCGATCTCGCTGGCAACCACGAATCTCCGGACGTGGCCAAGGTCGGTCTGGTGGCAAGCACAACAATGGCGGCCGTGGGCGTGGGCGTGTTGCTCCTGACGGTGTGATGCTAGCTCCTAAGATAGATGGCATGCCAACTGATGTGGGCAGCTCGGTGGCCGAGTTAGCAATTCAATCCTCCTCAACGGTAGTTTCGAAGACATTGGAGGTTGTCGATAACGCCAATCTTTTTTGTTCTCGTTGTCAGAAAAAAGGCCATTCCAACACAGATTGCCAACCCATGGTGTCCTGTGATATTTGCGATAGTGATCAACACATTGCTAGCAAGTGCCCTCTCCTAAAGCTACCAAAGCCTACTGCTAACTTATGTGGTTATGCAGTGGATGGTCTTGGCTTCTATCAGATTCCTTTTTCAGGCAATAAGAAGCCCCGCAGTGACAACAATACTACGGCTTTAGTCAGTATTTTGGGGAGTCAATGGTCTACAGATAGCATGCGCGAGGAGCTTCAAAGGGTGATTCCTATTAAGTGGCAATGGGAGGTTAAGGAGCATGGTCAGAACTCTTTCTTGATACCTTTTCTGTCCAAAATTGCGGTTGACAAGCATTAAGGAGGTTAAGGTGAAGGATTAGGATGGGGTGGTCATGTTTTTTGAGGAATGGACTCTGAAGGTAGATGCCAAGTTGCATCTTCAAAAAATTTGGGTTCAAGTTTATGGAGTCTCTTATGAGATTCGGGACTACTTGTCATTGTGTGCAGTAGGTTATATCATCGGTGCAACATAGTTTGTTGACTGGTGAGTATGAGGAAAAAAAGGAATTGTACATTTGCACATCACTGTGACAGATGCAAGCCTAGTTCCTGATAGCACAAATATTTGTGTTGGGGATGCTCTCTATGCAATTTTTTTTTGTGGTGGAGAACAAGGATCAAGCTGGTCAGGATAATCTAGATCAACTGGATGGGGAGGATCATGGAAAAGGAAAGCAACACATGGACGAGGATGAGGAAAGGCAGGAAAGGGATAGTAAGAGGGTTGAGGTTACTCAAGAGGGATCATCGCGTGCTCAACACTCTGCAGCTCATGATGTTCCAATGCAATCAGCAAAGGATATGGAGGTTCAAAGCTTGCAGGCTCTTGTGATCACGCAGATGCAACATTTTGGGATAGAGGACGAGGCGGTGGTCATCTCTGCTGTCCCAATGTGTTTTGACTTGGAGGATGCAGCTGGGTGTGAAACAGATAGTGCTGCAGTAGTGATGGAAGGCAATGCTTTGCAGGTTGCAGCCGGGCTTGCTACCGATGGTGCTGCGGTGGTGATAGAAGATGTCACTCTGCAGTATGCAACCGGTATTGTTACTAATGTTGTTGCGGTGGTGATGGAAGACAACTCTTTGCAGGTTGTAGCTAGGCTTGCTCCCGGTGGTGTGGTGGTGGTACTGGAAGACAGAAATTTGCATGTAGCCACCAGAATTGAGACCACCAGTATTGATGATCTTAAGGTTAATGGGGCTGATGACGAGCATGATAATCAAGGGGGGACTAATCCTATGGTCACGATACAAGAAATTCATTCTAGAGGTGGCATGAACATGACCTCGGTTCTTGGAGTGACCGAACCCCCATTGTCACTTGTTCATGTGGAGAACGCCAAGTATCCTTTGATGTCTCATGTGATGGGACCTCTTATTGTCATCACCTCTCTGGACCCTTTGCTGACGGGACCACGCAGGTGTGGGACGCTAAATAAACCTGTTGTGCCAGGTGGGGGTACTTCATCAGAATTGGATACCATGGAGAAGGCTAAATATAGGGCTTCTATTTGCAACTTGGAAGTTCTCAAAGGTACCCTTAACACCTCCTTCCTCTCTTTTTGCGATAATCGAATATATTCAGCCTTGCATAATGTAGGTATTTCATTGGGAAAAAAATAAGAACGATGTTGGAAAGTTGATTGACAGGATAAAAAGCATAGAAGTGGATCATTTGAAAGTTTCAATGGAAAAAGCATTTACACATCAGGCTGCTCATCATGTTACAGAGATGTAGATCAAGAATTTCTTGATACTACTACTCTTAATAACTTATGTAGTGATTTATCTGATGAGATATTGGACAAGGAGACTGATCACTTACGTAGTGATCTGGATTCAAATTGTCTCAAAAGAAGTCCAACTTTGTTAAGACAAAGACTCAATGGCATCGCCCACTAAAGCAAAAATAAATGAAAGGTCTGTTTTGAAATAGATGAGGTCTTGGTGACTTGGCTAAATACAGATACATTTTAGAATTAGTCAAGGAGCAACATATTGATTTTGTTGCACTTCTTGAAACAGACAAGAGCGAGTTTTCTACTTCTAGCCTAAATCATCTTTCTGGTGCACAAGAATTTCTGTGGCATTGTATGCCGCCATGTGGGCGATCTGGATGATACTAGTTGGGGTCAATTTGTCATCTTTTGATATTATTTCCATTGATGAAGGAGACTTCTATGTGAAGTTCCACTTGAGAAATAAGGATGATGGATTTCAATGGATGTTGGTGACTGTTTATGGAGCAGCGCAACCTCAGTTAAAAGAAATTTTTTTAACTGAATCAGTTCATATTTGGAATAAGAAATCATTACCTATATTGATCGGAGGTGATTTCAACATGGTCAGCCGACAAGATGAAAAGAATAATACTAATTTCCATCCCCGGTGGCCTTTCTTATTCAATGCAGTCATTGACAGCTTGGATCTGAGAGAGATCGAATTATCTGACTATGGGTTTATCTGGGCAAATACATTGAAACATCCTACATTTGAGAGGCTCGATCGGGTGCTCATGAGCATAGAATAGGAGCAGAAGTTCCCTTTGGTCATTGTTAATGCTCTTGATAGATCCTTCTCTGATCATACTTCGCTTTTGCTCAGTATTGGAGCAGCCTTTCACATGGGGGAATCAGCCAATGTTCAAATTTGAACTTGGGTGGTTACATAGGGAAGGCTTTTTCGAAATGGTATCAAAATGTTGGCACAATGAGCACAGAGGGAACATATCCATAGCTAGATGGCAATTTACGATCAGAAGTCTAAAGAAAAAATTACGGGGATAGGCTAAAAACACTAGTGGTACGTACAGGAAAGAAAGGAGAAAGTTACTTCAGATTATTGAGGAACTTGACAAAAAATCAGATCATACTGAGCTTTGTAATGAGGAGGTTAACCTTAAACAGCGCTCTGCCGAGAGGCCCGCTCAGTTGTTACATGAGGAGGAAATTAAATGGTACCAAAGAGCGAAAGTGAAACATATGCTCGGGGGATAACAATACTAAATACTTCCATTTGATAGCAAATGGTAAATATAGAGAGAAAAAACGTATTTTTCAACTCGAGCAAGATGAGGGTATAATAAATAGGGATGTACAGTTTACGAAATACATAATCAATTATTATAAAGGTCTTTTTGAGCCACAAGGTAACAATAGTTTTTTAATGATTGGATCTTACCGGGATGATATCCCTTAAATTTCTACAATGGAGAATGATTTTCTCATGCAGACATTTACTGAGAAAGAGGTAAGGGAGCCAGTTTGCAGCTTTGTCTATTTTCAACAGGTTCATCACCTGCCTTGGAGACACACACACACAATGTTGAACACTAGGGGTATATTGCAAGGGAGGACTACTATAAAATAGCAATGAAAAGAAAATACTAGTACTATTCCTAAAAAATACTAGCGCTATTAAAACGGAGTAGAGTCAGCAAGAAGACTTGCACTTGGTGGACAGCAGAGACCAGTTGTCAGCAGCAAGACTGTGGCAAGGAAGCAAGCCAAGACGCCGCGCGCGAAGAATCCGCCCATCCACGCATCCCTGCAGTGCTCTCTCCGCTTCCGGCCGCGCGGTTCCGGTGGCCCCGGTGATCCCGCCCTCCCTCCTGCCGTGAGCCAGCCCACCCATGTCATGTGGGCATCGGCGATGGGAGCTCGGACGGACAGATTCGCCGTCCCATGGGCGTGGACCGTGAAGCGCACCTGCGCATGCAGCGGTTGGTGGACCGGTTCAAACATGTCGCCGCACGTCTCGCTCATCGCCGCCGCGCCGTGTTGTGCGATGCGCCGGTTCTGGAATGGTTGATCGATTGGCGGTATTCTCCGTTGTTTGTGGGCCACAACCGGACAAAGACTAGCAGCTGGCCACTAGCCAGTACACGAACCTCGATTTGATGCTCCTCTGACCCGTCCGTCGTCTTTGGGCGCATCGGTGGCGCCTGTTTGGTTTCGCCATCACATTCACATCGCATCCGAGCGCGAGTGCTACCGCTGTGTTCGCGCACTTGTGTTAAATTGCTACGCGCAGTCTCTTCGCTTTATTGGTTACTCCCGACCTCCTGTTGGTGTGAGATGTGAAACATACTTATTAATATCGTACAAGGGGGCTGTACCAATTTAGCCCTTGGAACGAGACGCTCTGGTGTACCGAAGTATCATTTTGGATTTAGTACAAGAATATATATTTATAAATCTACACATATTTAGTTATATATACAATAAGGTTCACTTATAATATTACTCTAAATGTATAGTAGTACTAGAAAATATAACATATAGTTCAATTGATCGGTATCGAAATTGGTATGATCGATATCAAACCAGTATGATACATAAGACTATTTTTATAACAGTTTCGGTGCTAAAATGTACATACCAGCCATATTAGCATGTACATATCGTTATTGATAAGTACCATGTGAAGCGAGAGGCTGCACGATTCAGGTAGGATGAGGTGCCGTTGCAATCCTCTCCCTGGCTAGAGGTGGGCGTCGTGCCGTGCTGGGCCGGTTCAGCACAGGTTCATCGAGCCGGGCCGCGACGATCCGTCGTGCCTGCCCAACCCATTTACACTATTGTGACGAGGGGGAAAGAACCCAGAGACGCACGGAGCTGATGCAATGGACACAAATATTGGAAGAAAAATAAGTAAATTTTATTCAATCTTAAACATGTACAGAATTACTGCATCGTTAAAAATCTTACATCCCGGTGTGGGGTACTCCCGGTAAAGAAAAGCATACAGTAACTATGTATATATACATTAATACATAAACTACCTGAGGCTAAGATTATTAAAGTCGGCTACCGCTTCCGTGATCTTCGGATCCTCGAGCTGATGTTGTGTCCTGTCTTTTGCACACTTCTAGTCTTTGAGGCATGTAATTGGCTCAACCATCGCAGGTCTAAGAGACCACCTCCTTATTTCAAGTACCCTTCTCACCAAACTGATAGTGGCTTCCGACAAGACAGTGGACACTGGAACTGTAAGTACGTCCCGTATAAAATGAGATAGCACAGGGTAAATACGTTGGTTGTTCTTCCACCACAGGAGCAAGTTGAGTTGATTTTCCTCGTCCATGTCAAGGTCGGTCTCCATGAAAGGTGTGTTGAGATAGTGGTTGATCACTACTCGTGGATTCCATGTCGACTTGCTTGGCATTGGGAAGACGAGCCAAACACCTTGCATTTTAGCTTCTTTCATATGTTTGAAGCGGTCGAATTGCCTTGTGCTTGTTGTGTTGTTAAGGTAGATCTTCTTGCTTCACTTTTGGTGCCAATCTTCTCATAATATTTATCAAAAACTCTGAAAAACTCGTTATAAATATGAGTATATGCATAAGAGAAATCAAGATTGAATGCCTCACCTATTCCGTGGAAGGCGCCCTGCAAGTCAAATAATTTTCTCCGATGATCCAAAATAGTAGCAAAACAGTAAAGATATGGAATATATTGAAAATATTTTAAATTTTGTTTGCTCCATTGGTTCTATAATGGAATGTAAAATTTGATCATCTCTATTTTCTTTAAAAGCATTAGCAATAGTCCAAAGCCACTCTATGACTAAGGAAGAAGTTGGGTAGTACACACTGGATAAATTTTTAGTTGCATTGAAAACATTTATAAAAAATTATGACAATAACCAGTAATTTGCCAATCAACTTTAGTAACCAATGGCTTACCATTGTTGCAGTTGACGAAGACATTGATAATATGCTTGTAGTCCTTGCGCCGCTCGAGTATAGTATACGTCGAGTTACATCTAACCTTCATATATAAAAATTGAATCTTCTTGGTTCCTTATGGTTGAAAACTATGCAAACCTTACAGGTAAAATTGTAACAAACTCGATAGCTTTATGTATGTTATCCAAACTAGATATCATTACAGTCAAACCTGCCTGCACAATTATATTAATAATGTGGCATACACATCTCTGGTGGAGTACAAAACCTCCAACATAAGTCTCCAGATGCGGTGAGATAATTCATAGCCGTCATGTTGGCTGATGCATTGTCAAGAGTGATGAAAATAATTCTACTTTCTATTTTAAAGTCAATAATAATATCAAGTATATGGTTGGCTATAGCCTCTCCGGTGTGTGACTCGGAGACTGGCCTAATCCCTATGACCTTTTTGTTTAGTACGTAGTTGCCGTTTAAGTAATGCGCAACAACACTAATATAGACTGTTCTTTGATGTGAGAAGTCCATATATCTAATGTTAAAGCAAAGGAAAAACTAAGTATCATCAAAGTCTTTTTTAACATTTATAGTTTATTTGTAAATATTTTATAAATATCATGTGTAGTTGTTTTTCTACTAACATGTTGGTATTTGAGGAAAAAAATCATATTGCACCATTCTTTCAAAATTAGAGCTCTAACCCATCTTAAGTAGAAGATCCTCCGTAACTATGTAACGTACAATTTTGTCTCTATCTACATTAGCGTTGTATACCCATGTACTTTCCGAACTGTCGGTGTTGAAGTTAAGCTGTGTCTGGATGACCTCGCGTGGCCTTCGCCCTACCAATATCTTGTTCAAGCATGTCTCCGTGTGTCTCTTCAGATGACATGTTGCACCACATGCATGTGCAAACAATTTAGCATGATAGTATTTGTAAATAGCATACACTAGCTCACATCCGTTCATAATTTTGATGGTTCTATTCATGTGTTGCCAGTACCACGCCCGTTGAGTGCTGGATATGGACGTCCGTCCTGGTTGCATCGATGCAGCGGCATCCGAGCTTGGTGCATCAGAATGTACGAGGCATCCTCGATGCCGCGCGTACTGTCAAGATGACAGTCATCCATACCATATCTCTCATGCTGGGGAGAGTTGGCATAGATCGATCTCTTCATCCCAGCGAGGGGGACTTGGAGAGCGAGAGTGTGCTCTCCTGCTCTTACTCTTGTGAAACATTTTGCTTTGTGGAGGAAGAGCAAAAAGAGAGAGCAAATTCGGGATGTTCTAAGCAAAAACAGAGAGAGCGAGCGGTATGTTCTGAGCAAAAATAGAGGGAGTGAGTGGGATGTTCCAAAATATACTGAACAACTGAGCCTCGGGCTAATTTTATAGCGATTAGCGAGCAAATGACTATTGAAAATTTGAAATCAGGTGCAGCCGCGCGGGAATCCCTCTCTTTATGTCGTGTCGCATCGCTTTACATCACGTCGCATCAATGTCCCTCATTATCTCTCTCTCATCGAAATGCATTAGACATTCAGGTGCGAGAGAGCGAAATATGAAAATCGCGCATGGGATGGAATCAGCCAGACGTTAAAATTCACTTTACGTCACATCACGTCGCTTTACGTCTTTCAATGTGTCACCTAGCAATCCTCGATGTTTGGAATCATACATAGAAGGGCAAAATATGAAAATCACGCGTGAGAGTTGAGACAAAATGGAATCATAGAATCACATCACTACATCATTGCCTGTCTCTTTTTCCTCTCCCTCTGTTTTTCCCTTATATTTCTCTTTCCTTTCACTTTTCCCGTGCTCGGCTCCAATATTCGGCCTCGATTCCCTCACCTCCTCGGTACTTGGCCTCCCACTGGCTCAGTCTCCCACCCTACTCCGAGTGACCGAGTGGTCCGAGCCTCTCCGCACCCCTCCCTCTCCCTCCCCGCGCTACAGCCCTCCCTCTGCCTCGGTGGCGACCATGAGGCCGCCCCCTTCTTGGCTCCTCTCCTCCCTGCACCCCTCCCTCTCCGTCGACGGCGAACATGAGGCCGCCTCCCTCCTCAACTCGTCCCCTCCCCGCGCCCCTCCCTCTCCCTCGGCAACGAGCACAAGGCCGCCTCCCTCGCCCTCGGCGGCAAGCACGAGACCACCTCCCTCCTCAGCTCCTCCCCTCCCTGCACCCCTCCCTCTCCCTCGGTGGCGAGCATGAGGCCGCCTCCCTCCTCAGCTCCTTTCCTCCCCACACCCTCCCCTTTCCCTCGGCTCCTCCGACCATGGGGGCAGCGGCGTGCGAGGTGCTGGCCACGACATGCGAGGTGGTGGTCACGCGGCGAGGCGAGGTGGCGGGCGCTCGAGGGGCCTGGGGCCACGGGGTGCGATGTGGCGGGTGCGGTGAGGCGAGGTGCCGACCACGACGTGCGAGGTGGCGAGCGCTCAAGGCGGCCTACGGCCACGATGCGCGGCGGGCAATGCGTCGCGAGGAGCCGAAGCAGCAGGAGCCAAGAGGCGGGACCACGGCACGGGCGCGACCACGGCGGTCTCCCCCCCAACCCCACTCCTCCACTACTACAGGCCGCGTCAGGGGCATGGCGCACTACCGCGGCACGCCTTGCCGTGGCCCGCAGCAGTGCGCCATGCCCGACCATGTTGACATACGCCGGCGGGCCGTGCCGGGCTGTGCCGTCCATTGTGCTCGATTACTTGGCCCGGCACGAGCCGATAAACAATAACTTACCGGCTCAACATAGCCCACTTTGTATTGTGCCATGCCTTAGACCGAGCCGTGCTGCCGTGCCACGAGCTGGCCCACCTAGGCACGGCGCAAAGTGCCCACCTCTGGACCTGGCTGAGCATTTTGAGCTGTCTCCCGGGCCAAGCTTGAGACTTGTGAAAGGTTGCAGCTTTTGCCAAAAGTTGAGGCACACCCCCACAGAATTTTTTTTTAAATAATAATATTTTAATCAATATTTACAGAAATAATATGCCGAAAATAAAAATAGCAAAACTACCCTCTTGTCGCCATTTGAATTGGCGACATGGCTCCTATGTCCATTTCAAATGGCGACAGGGGGACATCCCACTGCTGCCTGTGTAGGACTCATATGAAATGGAATATGAGTCCTACACAGGCAGCAGTGGGATGTCCCCCTGTCGCCATTTGAAATGGACATAGGAGCCATGTCACCAATTCAAATGGCGATAGGACCCTGTCGCCAATTCAAATGGACACAGGGGGGTAGTTTTGCTATTTTTATTTTCGGCATATTATTTCTGTAAATATTAATTAAAATATTATTATTTTTAAAAAAAATTCCACCCCCACACATCGACTGCATATTCCACATCCCATGATTGGGCTACCTTGGAAAACAGGAAGAAGAAATGTAGTGAAGTAATGCACTACTATTCGTGGCTTTTCAACGGTTACTACTTTGACAGTGGTACATTCAGTTTAGAGTGTCACGAACACTCACAAAATGTAAAAAGAAAAACACCTGAAAGAAAATTTACTAGAAGGTTAACTCTGTGAAAAAATGCATTAAAGATAGTTTCGTCCAGTAAAAATAGGTTTCACGGCATGTGCCAAATTTTCACTAAAGAAAAAGAATCTCATATTCAAAAACAGGACGTGGATATGAATACCACTCAGCTACGACTAGTTTTAATTTACACTCAAATTAAAAAGTTAATTTGAAAACAATCTCATAATATATCATGTAATCATGTATCATCCTCTCCATCCACTCCACACCTCTCTTCCTTTTCATGAGCGTGGTGTAGTTAGTCAAACGACTCGAACCCAACCACGCATATGAATGGAGTGCAGTGGATGTTTCCGTAAGCTGTTTTAATTCTCGTTTTGTCACGGCGCATGCACTGCTAAGTGCTAGCTTTAGCTTTGTTGACTTGCTTGCACACCCTCCCTAATTACTTCACATGTCGTCGCGCTGTGTGTAGTACTACGTAGCAATATTGCCGTAGGAATACTAGTCTTGTTTAATTATGGGCTGTTTGGTTGGCTGCATCTAAAGGGATTTGCATCTGCAGATGCAAAAGATGGGTGTTTAGTTGTCTTCTCATTCAACTCATTTCACTCTGAGATGAAAACACTTCTGGCTCTAGAAAGCGAGAAAATCCACCGCTTTAAGAGCCAGGCTGTGCTGAGCCATGCATGCATGCTGACATCAGCATTTATTATCTAATTTTCTTCTTTTCTTTGCTATATCTTTTGATTAACATCTCCGATTAACGAACCGATTTCACCTATGTGTTCTTGATATTTTTTCGAATAAAACTAGACCATACTTGCTATATAATTTTTAAAAGATTAAAATTTTAGTTTTTCAATTTATTGATTTTCTAGAATATATTTTAAAACTTTTTATTTTCGTTTGTGAAATTATTGATTTTCTAGTATTTTTAAAATTTATTTCATCCCTCCCTTGAATTTACCTATCACACTTCCATTCCAGTGCAGCCAATCAAACAACATCTCTATGCAGCCTGTCCAACCTCATACGACCAACCAAACAACATCTCCTTGCATCCACTCAGCCTGACTCCCACCAGCCTGGCTGAGCTCATGCAGCATGGCTGAGCTGAGAAGGCAACCAAACAGCCCATTATGGCCTGTTTGGTTGCCTTCTCAACTCAGCCAGGCTGTATGAGTAGAGCCAAGCTGGTAGGAGCCAGGCTGAGTGGATGCAAGGAGATGCTGTTTGGTTGCCTGTATGAGTGGAGCCAGGCTGACTAGAGATGCTGTTTGGTTGCCTGTATGAGTGGAGCCAGGCTGACAAGAGATGCTGTTTGGTTCATTGTATAAGCTGATGCAAGCTGACAAGAGAACGTGTTTGGTTCAAGAATGCGCAATGACCAAGGGAGAGAAATGATTCTGTTCTCTCAAATATTTTGCACGTCAAAGGTGTATTCCAACAAGTAGAGATATAAAAGTACTTTTTTATTTTCATGGTGTAAATCCGAATTTCCATAGCGAAACGAATCCCTCTAGTTCAATGGAGATCCTAGCTCTGATGCTCGGAACCGCTTTGTTGTCCACTCAACGTGTTCGCTTTTTCCTCCTTGTTAGTCTCAACTCGATGCTAGTGCTAGCACATGTCGCCCTCTAGCCAAATGTGCTATGCACAAGAACACAAAACACATGTTTAGATCATCCATCAAAACACATGTTTAGGAATAACATTTGAGCCATCCAAAATAATATAAGCCATTCAAAACACAGATCCACATTGAACTCATCAAGCATAGATAAATAACAAAGAATGATCAAGACATTTGAGCCATCCAAAATGATATAAGCCATCCAAAACACATGTTTAGTCATGTACTACATTTCAAGTCCATCCAAAAGGTTTAGTAATAGCAAAATAAAAATTCATACCAACATCCAAAATGATATGAAAGTTCATAGCAACATCACAAGTGTTTGCACTTGGTTCAAGTACCATCTAGAAGGCAAAATAAAAATTTCCATAGCCACATCACAGTGTTTCAGAGGTTATGCTTCGCACAAAATGACCGCAGCCACATAGCACGATGGTTCTCATTCATTGTCACAAATGCAGCACCTTGCGCCCTGTTATCCACCAAATAAGTGAAAGCGGCAAACAAGACATCCTCCACGAACCCAGTCATATTCATGACAGCCCCATACAAGTCAGGATGCACCTCATGCACGGCGGTCTCTCTAATGGCAGCTGCGACATTATTGACTGCCTCGGTCATGCCAGACATCAAAAGGGTTTCCTCATCAGACATAAATCTCTTCCTTTTCTTATCCCTTTGGGACGCACTACCTGCATCTTTAGTTTCTGGATTGGTCTTGTTTGAAACCTCGTGGCTTTCATTGCTAGGCTCATCATTTGGATTGTCCATGAAGTCACTTGGATCCCCAAGTGCCTCATTAGATCCCATGGCATACTTCCCAGTAGCCATACCATTTCCAAATATAGCCATCATTGCCACATAGTTGTCGATGGGTTTGTTCAGATAGTCAGCATCCTTAGGATGCGCCTACAAATATTGTACAGAATTAGAAAACTGAAAAGTGTTTATATATCAAAGCATCCTAAAGCACAAGACGTTCACAGCATAACCGATGCCATCACATGTTGTACAGAATTATTGCATATATTGTATGTATCGTGATGTATTGTATTTGTACAGAATTACAGCATAACTACTTTGTATTCAGCAACCTAAGAAAATAAAATGAGTGATTACTGACAAGATGCCATAAAAGCTTTCTTGATAATACTTCACAGAACCTCCAAAAACTAATTAGAAAACTAAAAAAAGAGATCCCATGCCATCATACTGTGTTTGTCATCATAAGAACAATCAGGTCTAAAAGATCCCATGCCATCATCAGAACCCCATAATTCAAAACGAAACAAGAACTTCAAGTTTAACATAACAAAATGATATTGTTGACAGTTTACTAATCTACAACTCGGGACATATTTACTAGTACTAATAAAGTAAGGCTCAATGACATACCTTAATGTGACCCATATAGTGCTCCTCCTCCAACACTATCATGTGATTAACCTCATCCCAGTGTGCTCCACTCAAATCTCTAAGCTTAGTAACCTTCACCCACTTTTGACGCCACTTACGAAGGTGATTGTACACTTGTGTGCCACTCACATCATTGCCAGTGAACTCTTTGAGATCCTTCGCCACTTTGTTGTAATGAACCTCCTTGAATCCTTTATCACTTCTTACCCCACTTTTTATAAGCTCACTCAAGCGACGGAGGACAAATGAAGATGTCACATTGGTCCACCTCATTTGAACCCTTCCAGACTTCCCATTGTCATCGGCACTACCTCCAATATCAATAATCTCCTCAGCCATAGTCTGAAATAAATAGAAAGAGCAAAAACATGATTGGCCAATACTTAACCATATTAAGAGCACCAACATGATTGGAAAACGCCACCGACATCACTTAACCATATTAGAGAAGCACAAAATTACAATAGTTGTCCAAAATGCAGTCTAATAAATATTACAATAATTATTACAATAGTTGTCCAAAATGCGCCTCATAACTAGAATTATTACAAGAACTCATCACACATGAGAATTGCCTCTATTAGCCCACATGGCGTTAGCCCACTCATCCCTCTTGGCTGCCCAAGCAGAGTTGTCTTCAGAAGAGGAAGCCTCGATATTGGCATGTTGGACAACACTAATATCATTGTTGGGCATCCAATCTTCCTCTGTCGGAACCATCTCATCTTGCCCGTGTAGAAGAATCCAATTATGTAAAATGCAACAAGCCAAAACTAACTTCACTTGGGTCTTGTATGGGTGAAAAGGCTTATTGTCTACAATGCAAAAACGATTCTTCAATGCCCCAAAAGCTCTCTCAACTGTGACACGAAGGCCGGAATGTCTTAAGTTAAACAACTCTTTTGGATTAGTAGGATGATGCCTTCCGTCGTACTCATTTAAATGGTACCTAGTAGCCCGATAAGGTGGCAAAAAACCAGGTCGACATGCATATCCAGCATCTACCAAGTACCATTTCCCTATCAATTCAACAAAATAAATTAGTTTCTTTGATATCGAATAGGTCATAGTAACAAATGCACCTACTAAATTTGACATTACCTGGTGCAACCCGTAACCCATCATTTCGTTCTAATGCATCAGCAAGGATTGTCGCATCGTGTGCCGATCCCTCCCAACCAGCTAGTACATAGGTGAACCTTAGATCAAAATCAACAGCGGCTAGCACATTTTGGGTTGGATATGGCTTTCGACCCCTAAAAGCAGCAACATTTGCTTTTGGAACTCTTGCACGCACATGAGTACCGTCAATAGCACCCACACAGTCCTATATCAAAACGATTATTACAAACCATATAAGCAAACTACCCAAACTAAACCTAATAAAAGGGTGCATGTATTACCTTAAAATAGGGATACCACCTCGAACTCAAGCTGATCTTTACGGGTGTCTCATTGGAGGGGGGCCTAATCATCTCATCTCGTAGCTCTCCAATAGCATATAACACTTCCTTGAAGTACCGACTCACTGTTTCTATGGATCGCCTAAATGTGTGATGGATAACTCTGAATCTTTGGTTATGCCCAACTACATGGAGGAACATTGCAACTTGCTCCTCTATACATGTGTGTATGCTATCACGCAGGAAATTCCTGTCCCTAAATAGGTTGCATAGGTGGAAAAAAGGGGCTCTTCTCATGCGCAGCATGTTGACACACTCGATATCACTAGAGTTAAAAATTAGATTTAGATTGGCTTGGCGTTCAATGTCTCTATTGCACATAGGACCATATGTGACTGCAGTCTAGTTAATCTAGCCAATCTAAGTCTATTAACAAAAAGGCATGCATGACCGTAACTAGTGCAACTGCTTGTATAATATGCTTGCTTCGTCGGTTTTGCATATCCATCTAACAATTAATTGTTGACTATATTTTAATTAAAAATTATATTCCTAAGTAACCATACTAAGAAATAAGAATCAACCAATAGAATTAAGAAATAAGTAACACAAAAGCTATCATGTCCAAATAGAATTGAACCAAACAGGCCATTAAGAAATAGAACATAACACATCACTATAGTTCTAAGTTGATACAAGCCATCTCGGTGTATAACACACAAGCTATTGCAATTCGTAAAAATGCACTTCGGCAATAAGAGGAGTTGGCTGTATTTACTCAGAGCGAGAGGGAACCATTTAGAACCTAAGTGCAACTTCTTCATCTAAAGTTAAGCAAGAAGCAAATTGTGGGACTAGTCTGTAATCATGCATGCTGCAAGGACTTGTAGAGCAAGAAGCAAATTGGCAAGTTAAGCAAATAGCAAATTTATCAAGTAAGGCTGCAGATTAAGCAAATAGCAAGTTGCTTCTTGCTACATGCAGAAATTTCTATTATGGGACACCTACAAAGGTTCACCACAGATCTACAAGCAGACCTATATGAGGTAAACCATCATATTGAGCCAATATACATTCTTCAGTTACAATATTCATCATTTACTGAGGTAAACCATCATATTAAGCAATAGAGTTAAGAGGAAAGCTACACCGATGATCAACACACCAACAGGAGTCCAAAAAGCATTATTATTTTGAACAGGAAGGAAAGAAATCTACGCTAGAAAATTGATTAAGCTGTAACAAAGCAAACGATCCATATAAACTACGGACTAGACACAAACTTTGGGAAATCTTTAACCATAAGCAAAATACATGCACACGACAACAAGCAAGACTTGCAATCAGGCAGATAACGCTGAGCAACCATATTCTTGTTGTATTTTCAGGCCGTTACAACACTTGTGATTAATAGTCAATTCTCGGACCCAATTCTCCATACAGAACAGCAAATACTAGTATCCGAAGTTTTTCATATCCAAAGTACTTGAACCAATTCATCCATACGCTATTAACAAAACTGAACAAGCCCTAGAATTGAACCAATAGAAGCACTAATTCAGCAATACTTCTGAACCAATACAAGCACGCATATCCAAATCTTTCATACTGAGATCGATGGACTAGAAGCAAAAACGAAATGGATATCCAAATATTCTTGAACACAGACCACTGATTAGGCGCACGGGGGGACGGAGAAGGGCGGCTGGAGGTGCGCGTGGGGGGGACGGAGAAGGACTACCGAGGCGGCCGAGGCGCGCCGCTGCCAGATCCACACGGCGCAGTGATGGAGGTGCCGTCGAGGCGGATGGATCGCGAGGCGCGCTGGGTCGAGATCGCGAAGGATCGGCCGAGGCGCGCCCGCCAGATCCACACGGGCGGAGGCGGATGGAGGCGCCGTCGGAGGCGGATGGAGGCACCGGCGGAGTGGGAGGCGCCGTCGGAGGCGGATGGAGGCACCGGCGGAGTGCGAGGCGGGGATGAGCCCGTGCGACGCGAGGCGGCTCCAGCGAGAAACCCTTGCGTCGAACTCGGCTGGGGATTTGCACGCCAGAATGCACCAGCGGAGCCAGGCCCGCCGGAAACGGCCGATTTTTTCGTTTCTGCAGGGCCTGGCTCAGGGGGCGCGTTGCATCGTGGGAGCCTGGCCCGGTAACGTGAGAAGCCAACCAAACAGTGGGTTATTGCATCCTCAGAGCCAATTCTCTCCAGATACAGGCAACCAAACAGGCCATTAGTGATCGCTCGGATGCAAGCGCTCCCATTCTCCGCCCACGTTACTGTTCATAAACTAATTCGGGCGATCAGTTCCTTTCATGTGACGATGATGCGGCAAATTAAATTCGGCTTTAGGACCCACAAGCTAGGGGCCATGTGGTGCCATTAACTCCACAGAGCCATGTCAATGTTGCTGTAGTAGTACTTGTACTGCCGGTTTAATTAATTTCCCGTCTCAATTAAGTTAACACTAGGCTGAATTCCCGCGTAGTCACCTCAGGAAGTGAAATCCTTTGTACTGGTAAATATAGTAGTAATTCATAAGCAAACGATCTTCTGCCTAGCAAATTGCTTGCTTTTTAATGGAGAGAGACGCAGATCACATGATCGAGAAGGCCGCCGGGTAAAGTGTTAGTGACATGATTACTGAACCAAAGAGTATTTTCCAATAAAATTCTGTGACCGGGGGAAAACAATCCCAGCGCTCAAGTCAACTCAAAAGGCACAACCACTACGTCTTCGCGCGATCGAGTTGATTTCTCCGAGTTAAGCATGCCATAAAGGAGAGGTCGTGGCAAAGGACACGTCTAGTAGAAAAAAGTAAACTACTCCGTACAAGGAACACAGCCTCATGTGAGGGCACCTTGCAGTCTTACACCCATTGAAAGGTGGGCATTAATTCATAGTGCCGTTTCCACGTAAAATATCTGGTCGATACGAATAACGCGTGTAATTCACATCAACACAAGACAAGAGAAACCTCTCAATTCACATCAAAGAGACCAAGAGGAAACAACAAAACTAAACAACTCCTCGTGCATGGATCGAGTCCATTGAAATGTCAGCAAAGGCTGCGCCCCAAAGTCAATCAAGACCAGCTTCAGACACCAAACATAAGGTACTAATAATACTATTCTACCACGATCCGAGTGTCTGACAGCGACCAATGCGACCGGAAACCCGTTGCACGGTGGGCAATGCAACGCCGGATTAGCTCCTGTGGGCTGGCACGCCTCGCCGTCAGTTGCCGGCCAACGCGCGCGCGCGAGGCGCACGTACGTACGACACGCGCGCGAGGCCGGCGCGGCATCCGGTTAGCTCGCGGCGTCCTCGCGCGTGCGCCGCGCAGAGTTTTTGCCGGCCGCCACGCGCGCCAAGCATTTCTCCAGTGCACGGGCGGTTAAGTTCCCGTTTGTTTCGGCTTAGACTTTTGAGCTTTTGATTTAAAGTTAGTTTTTTGGCTTAAAAGCAGGGTTCACCTTATTGAACACGCGATTTTCGGATAAACAGTAAAATTTGATAATCACAAAAATCAAGCCGAAAATTGCAAAAAATCGCATGAATTCAAAAATCAGATGTTTTTGAAAAAAAATCAAATATCGTGGAAAATCGACGATTATCGGTGGAAAATCGACAGCCATGTTGAACTTTTTTGTGCGGTCGATTTTTGTAGCGATTTTCGACGATATTTGGCGATAATCGCTCGATATGTCTCGATAATCGCGATATTTGCGTCATATAATTTTTTTGAATTTTTTATTTTTTTTTTGAATTTTTTCGGTTTACCGATCGGTAACTGATTTCGGCCGCCGTCGATAACGCGATTATCGTCGATAAATGGAACCCTGCTTAAAAGCTCATTAAGCCGTCTGCTTTTAAGGAAGACATGTTGTTTGGTATTCTAGTTTATTAATGGGTCAGATGGTATAGCTTATAGATGGAAAGTCTAAAATATCCTAAATGAGATGGAGGAGGAATTCTCGATTTATATATGATAGTATTTGGTGTGTAATTTTGGAGACTTTAGTGGTAAATGGTTATTTCATTCAAAAAAGCATAAAAAAGCTCATCTTGTCTGGTTTTTGGCTTATAGTTATACAGGAGCTTTAGGCCCTGTTTGGAAGCAAAGTTTTTCAATACCATAGTATTACAAAGCTATGGCTTAGAAATTGTTTTGGTATAAATACAATGGTTTCACCTACCACTATTGAAACCATGGTTTTTCTTGGAACTACAAACTGTTTGGCTACAAAGTCTTTTCCATGGTATTTTCAAAGTATTGACACCTCTCACTCTCTACACCAACACCAAAAGCCCAAAACTCCAATCTGAGTGGAGTTTTCAATACCCCAAAAATACCATGGTATTGGCAATACCATGGTTTTCAAAACAGAGTTTTTTGGGTTGCTTCCAAACACCATGTTGCCAAAAATACCACGGTATTCTCCAAAACCATGGTTTTGTCTAGGAACTATGAAAATACTTTGTTGCCAAACAGGCCCTTAGGCTTTTTTAAAGCCTAGCTTACAAACCAGTCGTTTGTTTTGACTTAAATTTTTTGGTTTTTAAATCGATAAAAAAAACCGAAATAAACAGGATCTAAAAACACGGAAACGGCTTTAATTGTGCCGGCGTCGGTTGCGGATGCGGGAGTGGACAACAGTAGCACTATGATTTTGGTAGTGCGAGTGCGCTACTCTACTCGTACTACTAGTATATGATTGGGGGTGCGATCAGGGCCCAGGACGGTGCTTGCACGCCGTATGTTCCCGACGAAATGAACATGTAGGCTCTGGACGGCGTACTGTACTGTAGCCAGACCGGAACAAGAGCCAACTGAAGCCGGTGCAATCATGTCTCCTTATCTGATCCGAGCTGCTTCGAAATTCACCCAGTCTCTCTGTTCGTCCTGTTTAATGAAGGAACGCTTGCTCTTGTGGAGTACTCCACCGGACCTATATAAAAGAAAGCTCGACCATGGCGAGTTGCTTGGGTTTGGCTCACTTTAGGTTTGATTAAAACTGAGTTCGAGTTTTCAAACGAGCTGAACTCGAGTTCGATCTCGAGCACGCTAGCTCACCGAGTTGGGCTCAAATAGCATATAAGCATGGTAAATTTATGAATCACTTGTTAAATTATTACTATATTTTAACTTTTACTGAATTTACTCGAGTTAAGCTTGAGCTTAAACATTTCTTATGATTAAAAAAATAGTGCATATCGAATTGTTTATTGTTACCGAGCTTACTTAAGTTTGGATCGAGCCGAGCTCGAGTCTTGGTTTTGTTAGAAATAAAGGCACATTTAGGTTTAATTTAATCCAAAAGTAAATCATGAACAACATGTGATTGACTATCGGTAACGAATAACAGGAGCATACCATAGACGCATATGCTAGAAGACTACACATATATCCATCTAATGTGCTCACAATCAATAGGTTGAAAATAAATAGTAGAGACATTGTAACGTAATGTTCGTGTGCAGATGGAGCAGCGATGAAGCGTTGTAGCGCCATGCTGCCGAGGATCGGAGCGCGCCGATCGGCGCGATGCCTAGCGGCCGCTCTGAACGTCGAGGAAGACTATCCTTGACGGTGACGTGGAAGCGATCGCCGAGCGCTTCCCAAAAACCGATTCGCCCTCTCCCGTGCAAGAACGCGAGGACGGACGGTTTCGAGACACCTTGCCGTTATTGTGCACGCCGCACGGACGGGGCAGACTTGATGGCGGCGCAGCGAGAGAAACTGGCAAAACGCTATGGCGCATAAAACTCTATTTTTCCCAGATGACGGCGACGCAGTATATAAAGAGCCACAGTAACGATCAGAATCGAACACGACTCGAGGACGTGCCACGATCGGAGTCCATTACGGATCTCGCACGGTGTCCTTATCTCATACTACAACCGCGATTCCGAGTAGCAAAAGAGTAATCTGCAAAGGAGGCTGCGCCACGCAAAGCCCTGGACCGAATTCGGCGGACCATTCACGCAGGTGCCGCGACGCCCGCGCCCCGCCTGCGTTCGAGCCCGAGTTCCCGCCTGCCCCGGCGAGGCGAGGCGAGCGCTGTGTATTCTTTCTCCCTTTCTCCACATGGTTCTACCATGGTGTAGCACACTCCACTATTTAAACTAGTGCTCACCACTTTAGGCTAGCAATGTGGTACTATTGCTAGTGCACATGCTCCTCATGAGGTGGGCCTTTGAGATTTTCTAGGATTTATTGTCTCAATCAAATGGGCTTGGCCCAAATAATCCAACAATCCCCCACCAGATCTCAAAGTCCCACTGACAGTCTTGCCTGCTCCCAAAGTCATTAATATACCAAAGATTTCAAAGTGACAATGGACTATGCCTTGAATTGCACCTAGGACTCCAAATTACACTCACCACAACTTTGAACAATGGACTAAGCCTTGAATTGCAAGTTTTGTGCGATCGAGTTTCATTTAAAGCCTTAGGCGATACTAGGTCGCCAATAGGCTTCCTCGGGTGGAGCATATAAGTCGTACTCCATGGTCTCTTCATGAGCTTACTAGAGATTACCCAAGTCTCATAGATCGCGACTTTCAACAGTCAATCTCATATAGGTGTGTTCTTTCAAGATGCTCAGAGGATGACATCTTCGCTAAATAAAGCCAACAGAACACATTAAGGCAAAAGCCAACCTCGCCATACAGATTTGAGTATTGCATCTTCACTTGGAACTAGTTAGAAAATTACTCTCCTCCAGTTAACCAGTAGCTTGTTTTTCCCAGGTCCTAATTCACGGGATCTCCGATCACATAGGTTGGGTTACCGCTATGGTATAACTCACATGGGTCTCATGCCTAGTTCCTTTGATGCGTTATCTATCACATTCCGTGATAGCCCTTTAGTGAAGGGATCTGCCAGGTTTTTAGCCGTCTGGATATAATCCAATGCTATCACTCCGGAGTTTTTCAATTTCCTGACAGACTTCAAACGTCTTTTCACATGTCTTGAGGATTTCAAGTTATCTTTAGAATCGTTTCACTTTAACAATAACTGTTTGATTGTCACAGTTCATAAGAATGGCCGGTATTGGTTTTTCAACCACCGGAAGATCCATCAAGAGTTCACGTAGCCATTCTGCCTCAACAGTGGCTGTATCCAATGCAGTCAATTCTGCCTCCATGGTTGACCGTGTCAAAATAGTCTGTTTGCAAGACCTCCACGACACACAGCTCCCACCAAGTGTAAACACATATCCACCGTGGCCTTAATCTCATCGAGATCGAGATCCAATTTGAATCACTATAACCCTCTAGTAATCTTGAAGGGTACCCTGTATAGTGTATTCCATAATTTATCGTACCCACCAAGTAACGCATAACTCTTTCGAGTGCACGCCAATGATCATCTCCTGTTAGAAGTAAATCGCTCAATTTGCTTACAAGAAATGAGATGTCGAGCCTTGTAGCGCTAGCCAAGTACATGAGAGATCCAATGATCTCGAGAGTATTTCATTTGATCTCTAGCAATTCTCTTGTTTTTCCGAAGAATCACACTTGGATCATAAGGTGTTGAAGAAGGCTTGCTATCTGAATAGCCAAACCGACTCAAAACCTTTTCACATAATGGGATTGAGAAAGACTAATCCCATCCTCACTTTTGACTAACTTGATGTTCAAGATCACGTCGGCCTCTCCGAGATCTTTCATATCAAAATTTCTAGACAGAAAGACTTGACCTCATTGACCACATCAAGGTTTGTTCCAAAGATCAAAATGTCATCCACATATAGGCACGAATAACTTCCTCACCCCCACCATGGCGATAATACACACACTTGTCGGCCGTTCACAATGGGCCAGCTTGTGTCAATGTTCTATCGAACTTCTCATGCCATTGTTTAGGTGCTTGTTTAAGGCCATAAAGAGATTTCAAGAACTTACACACCTTGCTCTCATGTCCTGATAGCACAAATCCATCTGGTGATCCATGTAGATCTCATCTAGCTCTCCATTAAGAAAAGTCGTCTTCACGTCCATTTGATGGACAATGAGACCATGAGAGGCAGCCAAGGATAAAAGTACCCGGATGGTTGTGATCCTAGCAACAGTGAATAAGTATCAAAATAATCCTCTCCTTCCTTTTGCGTATAACCCTTAGCCACAAGTCTAGCCATGTACTTTTCAATAGTACCATCAGGCCTTAGTTTCTTTTTGAACACACACTTACATTACAGGTTTGCAACCATAAGGCGATTCTGTGAGCTCCCAAGTTCCGTTAGACGTAATAGAATCCATCTCACTACTGATTGCCTCCTTCCAAGAGTCTGCATCGGAAGATGCATAAGCTTCAAATAGAGGTGGGAGTATCATCCACAAGGTACACAAGTGAAATCATTACCAAAGGATTTAACCATCCTTTGTCTCTTGCTCCTCCTAGGAGCCTCACCGTCATCCTCCTCGAGGATTTTGCTCGGGTATCTCTGCTCGTAATCCTCGGTTTGTGCAATAGGTTCGAATTATCTCGGGGTTTTGACTAGAAACGCTATGCAAATCTTTCATGGGAAATATGCCCTCAAAGAAGGTGGCATCTCTGGATTCCATGATTGTACCGACGATCATGTCAGATACCTCAGATTTTACTACTAAAAATCTATAGGCAATGCTCCGATGAGCGTATCCCAGAAAGACACAATCCACTGTCTTAGGTCCAAGTTTGCGCTTTTTAGTTATGGGCACATTGACTTTCGCCAAGCAACCCCACGTGCGCAAGTATGAAAGTGATGGTTTTCTCCCTTCCCATTCTTCATATGGGGTTTTCTCCTTATTCTTAGAAGGAACTTTATTCAAAACGTGACAAGAAGTCAACAGGGCCTGCCCCACCATTCCTTAGATAGACCCAAAGGTCCAACATGGCATTTACCAAATCGGTTAGAGTGCGGTTCTTTCTTTCGGCAACCCCATTAGATCAGGCGAATAGGAGGTGTCCTCTCATGAATAATTCCATGTTCCTTACAGAATAAGTCGAACTCAAGAGAGAAGTACTCACCGCCACGATCCGACCTAAGCCTTTTGATTTTTCTTTCTAATTGATTTTCAACTTCAGCCTTATAGACTTTGAAGTAGTCTAAAGCCTCATCTTTAGTTTTCAACGAGATAAACATAGCGATATCTAGATGCATCATCAATCAGAGTCATGAAATATCTTTTTCCTCATTTAGTCAACACACCATTCATCTCACAAAAATCTGAATGTATGAGTTCTAATGGTGCCAAGTTTCTCTCCTCCGCTGCCTTGTGAGGTTTGCGAGGTTGCTTTGATTGCACACAACTTTGGCACTTAGAACCTTTGACAGTAGGAATTTTTGGAATTAAATTCATACTAGCGAGCCGAGTCATACAACCAAAATTTAAATGACATAACCGTGAGTGCCAAACATCGGCTTCACCTCCATTGGAAATATCACAAATATGGTTCACAACTTTATTGCAAAAATCGAAGGGAAAACGGAACAAGCCTCCGCATTCATAGCCTTTACCAATAAAAAGTCCATGCTTAGACACGACTACTTTATTAGACTCAAACACCACTTTGAACCCTTCTCTACATAGAAGGGAACCGACCTGTGTTTTTATTTATTGAGGGGACATGCTGCACGTTCTTTAGTCGACGATCTTTCCCGAAGTAAACTTCAGATCTACCGTGCCAACACCAAGAACGAAGCATTCGAAATGTTTCCCATCAACACGGAGCAATCCCAATACGACCTAGTAAGAAGAGAACAAAGAGAGATCAAGACACACATGAACATTAGCTCCAGTATCAATCCACCAATCGGTGGTCCGATTTCTTGAAAGAACAATAGGTATGTTACCATACCCGGAAGTTCCTCCTCCAAGATTGCCAATGGTCACGCTGATGCACTTTGAGTTCTGTCCTTGCTCACCCTTCCTCGCTTCTTGCGATTTGGACACTGTTTGGCCCAAAGGTCCAATCTCACCGCAAACAAAGCAGGCTTCTCATCTTTGTTCATTGACTTCTTCTTCTTGAAATTAGTGGTTTGTTTGGCTTTATTTTTCCCTTTGTTCTTGCCATGTGAGAACTGTTGCACCACATTGGCGCTAGATCGCCTCGCCTTTCCTTTCACAGTGCATCCTTAGCTCGAGCTTTCTCCTCAACATCTAGAGACGCAATCGATTCTCAACGTAAATCTCTTGTCTCTTATGTTTGAAGATGTGGCAAAATTCCTCCATGAAGGAGGTAATTTGGCAATAATGCCCCGTACCACAAACCTGTCCCAGAATCGGATTTTGAGAAGTTCGAGTTCCTGGCGAGAACTCAGATCTCATGAGCCTGCTCAACTACGTAACGGTTATCCACCATCTTGTAGTCATGATATTGCTCCATGATATACAATTCATCACAAGATCTAAGCACCGAACTTAGCATTCAGAGCATCCCACGTTCCTTCGCGTCTTTAATGTGCATATACACATCGCATGACGATCGGCAAGAACACTAAGAACGGCTCCCACAAAGAGTGTGTTGGCATCCCGATATGCCTTCTCCTTTTCAGGAGTTGGTTCCATATCCTCTGGTTTGCCGTTCGACACCCGTAACACGCTCATAGCCGTAAGCCACAAGGTGACCCTTGTCCGCCATCTTTTGAAGTGCACACCGGTGAATTTTTCGGCCTCGGTGCCTCGGCAAAGCCCGACCATTGATAAACCTAAGCGCCTATAATCAAGTTTTTGGATTGTTAGAAATAAAGGCACATTTAGGTTTAATTTAATCCAAAAGTAAATCATGAACAACATGTGATTGACTATCGGTAACGAATAACGAGGAGCATACCATAGACGCATATGCTAGAAGACTACACATATATCCATCTAATGTGCTCACAATCAATAGGTTGAAAATAAACAAGAGAGACATTGTAACGTCTTGTTAGGTAATGCGAGATGGAGCGATGAAGCGTTATGCGCGTGATCTTAGGTCGAGCGAGCGCGCGCGATCGGCGCGATGCCTAGCGGCCCGCTCTGAACGTCGAGGAAGACGAGCCGTGGCGGTGGCGTGGAAGCCGATCGCGGCGCTTCCCAAAAACACGATTCGCCCTCTCCGGTGCAAGAACGCGAGGGCGGACGGTTTCGAGACACCTTGCCCGTTCGCTCACGGTGCACGCCGACGTCTGGGGCGAAGCGAACTTGATGGCGGCGCAATGAGGGAAAGCGGCAAAACGCTAGGGCGCATAAAACTCTTTTTCTCCCATATGACGGAGACGCAATATATAAATGAGCCCTGGTAATACCAGAATCGAACACGACTCGAGGGACGTGCCACGATCGAGTCCATTACGGGATCTCACGGTGTCCTTATCTCATACTACAACCGCGATTCCGAGTAGCAAAAGAGTAATCTGCAAAAGGAGGTCGCGCCACGCAAAGCCCTGGACCGAATTCGGCGGACCATTCACGCAGTGCCGCGACGCCCGCGCCCCGCCGTGCCGGCCTCGGCCGGCGAGGCGGCGAGCGTGTGTGTATTTTTTCTCCCTTTCTCCACATGGTTCTACCATGGTGTAGCACACTCCACTATTTAAACTAGTGCTCACCACTTTAGGCTAGCAATGTGGTACTATTGCTAGTGCACATGCTCCTCATGAGGTGGGCCTTTGAGATTTTCTAGGATTTATTGTCTCAATCAAATGGGCTTGGCCCAAATAATCCAACAGGTTTAGGCTCGAACCCCAACTCATAAGGGCGGAACTAGGACACCCCAAAAATTTTAAAAGTGCTACAAGATTACATCTTTAATGGATTAAATATGTTGATTGAATTAATTCCGATTTTGTGATTTGCGATTTTTCAAGACTTTAGAACTATTTATATTGCACTTTTAGTAAAGTTCAAATATATGTGTTGAATTTACGATGTTACGAAATTATTGTACAAGATCATAAAATTGTACGTGTGAAGTGTACACCCATAACAAAAAAATATTTAGTTCTACCACTACCAACTCGAGCTTGGTTTAAATTTTTACCAAGCTCGAATATAAGAGACCAGACTCATTTAAGATCGACTCTACTAGTTCTACTATGCTACTGCGAGTTGCGACCAAGGCTCTTTTGTTTAATCTGTGTTTTGTAGAGTAATTAGAAATAATAAAAAGAATCCCATTTCCACATTTTTTGGGTCCGTAAATTAATAGCCACAGCGACAAACTGTGTCTTGTAGGCGTGCTATTGATTCTAAGCGTGTCCATTTCCGCGAGTATCTATGGCGGTGGTGAACGAGATTGAAACGTGTGAAGAAGGGCACGCTTTGCTAGCCAGCCGCACCTTGAGCTTGAGGTCATCGAGTGGTGTTAAGTTTGACTCTTATTTTGGTCTAGACTTTGTTTACGGCTCCCAAGCAAAAATCACAAACAGATCAGTACGACCACACAAAACTATGCAAACGTGCGGCGCAACTCTGCCCTAAGATGCAGTGAATGAACACCCTTAAATGGCCGGGTAATCACGATTACAGCATGTACAATATACAGTAAGACCTCAATTTATTCTTAGCATGTACCCCTCTGTCCCACAAAGAACTTATGTATGATTTTCATGTATCCATTCTTAATATTTAAAAGATATTGATAGCTAAAATTTCAAAAATTTGATTGCATGTATCATAAACTGACTACTATTTGTTACAGGAGGGGGTAGTTATTGGCATAGTACTTCGATACAAGTTTTAGAGATAGTTATTATACCAGCTGATTTTACTGTTTATTATAAATAATATAGTTGAGAAATAAAATAAGTAGTAAACTTTGACGTTGTACTCTCTTAGAGTGATTGAGTATGAAAAGATTACATTTATCACTTCTTTCAGTATTTTCTACCCTTCTGTTAGTTGGAAGGACGGATGTCCTTTCGCCTGGGCCATGGGCCGTTGCTACGTAAAATAGTCTCGAACCACCGCACTGGTCAAGTCTTCGCGGGGGAACTCTTGTTTGCTATATTGACTTAATTAGGACAAGCAAAAGGCAAGCATTGGGTTTGTGTGTTTTTGTGTTTTTGAAGTATGGTGACCGTAGAATCCAAGGAAACTTTACGCATATTTTAGAGCCGGAGTCAATTATGTCGCAACAAATACTGTCGTACAAATGGGACATCCAGAACGAATGTCTTTTTGAAGGAGCAGTTATCTTTCAACAAGTTGGACTGCTAGTAAACAAAAGGAACTTGATAAAAAGAGAGTGAATTTTATAAAACTATAAATTTTTATACAAACTATCAGAAAACTACATATTTTAGTTTCTATTTCATAAAACTACATATTTTATTAAAACTTGTATCACAAAACTATATGTTTTAGAATTAATCGTTTCTTGTAATGGGTTTGATGGTGTAGACCCATATGGCGGCCTCACGTGTCAGTGAAATAAAAAAATATGGGCACGTGAGGCTGCTATGTGAGCCTATATTGTCAGATCTATTATAAGAAACAATCAATTTTAAAACATGTAGCTTGTGACATAAGTTCTTAAAAAATCTATAGTTTTGTAAAATATGAGCTAAAAACCCGTAGTTTTCTGATCGTTTGTGTCAGAAACGTGCAAGTCTTATAAAATTTACGAAGAAACATCTTGGAGCTAGCAAACTGGGACTTAACATTGCAGATACTGATCTACATTATCTACCTGTGAGGAAAGCACAGCATCACGCCGGCTCAAGGTAAACTTTGGGTGAAAGGGTCCAATACTCCAAATTAGGATGATTCTGTTTTGGAAATTGTAGCTCACACTTGCCTGTCCCACTCATTCTACCCACTAACAAACATTTCACCGCATAACTCTGTATAAGAAGAGTCCACTTTAAAGTCACCATACCAAATGCTCCTCTATTTTTTTTTTATCACCCAAACACCGAATCAACCAACCAACATGACAAACCTCGTTTGGCCAGGAATAACCAATAACTAAGCTTCGTGTACCATCAAACAGCTCAGATATTGCAAACTGTCTTACCAGTCAGGAGGATATTTAGATGACTATCAATAGGCTCATAGGATTGGACTTTCCTTTTGTTTCCTTTTGGCTGAATTCACGAGGAGGTTCTAAAAATCGGTGACCGGTACTCGACAAGTTCCCCACCTTTAGTAGTGACTAACCACACGGCATAATCAGCCTATTATGCGGTATAACCGGCCCGATTATACGGCATAACCGGCTATCAGGTAGGGCACCAGTCACTTTCGGCGAGTACAAGATCTAGTATATCTGCTTTTCGAACACTGTTCACGAGGGGGCAAACATTATTGTGGTTTCTTTGCTCCGCTCCGAAACTGAGATTTTTTTTTTTTTTTTTGCTAAAGAAGCTCCAAGTCTAATGGTAACAGGAGCATGTGAGCAAGCTTGCTTTTGGCGTCTACTTCAAAGAAAATGCAATGGTAGCTGTAGCTATAGTTCCTGGCAAATTAATTGACCGGCTTAAAATAAACAATTCATTGTTACAAGCTGTCAACTTACATTTAAGGTCCGCAAGGTTGGATATAGGTGCAGTACAGCACACCCCTTTAGGAACAATCATGTGACGTCTTGCTTTCTCTAGCTAGTTAACTTTCCGGTAAATAATCCTAGATGACTGCTTTTCTTCTTTCTGTTTCCAAGAAAATGAGCTCAGCGTGAGTACTTTTAATAACCTTGTGATAGCCAAATCATACGCAACAATAACCCTTGCGCCAACTTGCAGCTCTGGAAACTGAATCTTGTGATAATTTTACAACTTGGAGCCTTACAACCCGTACAAAGATTAGCCCCTCGTAAAGATTTTAGCATGAAATGGGCGTCGAATCTACGACAAGTTGTTATCAGTTTTCCCAAGTGCAAAAAAGGTTTCCTACGACCTTGTTGTAATCATGTCACATGTTTCATGATTGACAATGCTAGCACTTGATCATACAAAATGGAACAGGATATGTTATTTAGTACGAAAAGTGAGATAATGAGACACCTATTTCTGTTTTGAGAACACAAGCCTTTCTATTATGCCTCAAAGCAGAAGAACTTCTCACAGGAGTTGCAGTCCAAAGAGGGGCCTCAATCCTTCTAATACCGACAATACCAATGATGACTGCTACATGAAAAACCCTGATACCAACGTGCACAGTACAATGCATAAGAGTGCAAATATCTCCATGACGAGTGAGCAGTATATGACTCCCTTGGATAATAGAAACAACCAGGATGCTTCTTATTTAAAATCCTGAATCTATACTGAAGAGTTTCTAAGGAATTGTTGAGCACTGAGCAAATATGCTTTTTCAAAGATAGAGTAAATCCCTTCGTCCAAATTTTAAGAACTTAAGAATATACTACGATCCGCGATATTTTCAAATTTGCTACTCCCTTCGTCCAAATTTATAAGACATATTTCCTCTTAGCACGTAGACCAAGGACATATTGAACATGACTAAACTATTCTTAATTATTATCTCTAAGCACTATATTCAATGCATGGATGTAGAGTAAATCCGGATATTAATTAGAGGTACAGAAGGAACATCACATTAATTTTGTATTGGACTGTGAAATACACCTTATATTTGTGGACAAATTCAAAAAATACGCTCTATATTTTTGGATGGAAGGAGTATATGAGATGTAAGCACAAAAATTCCAGTCACATATATGTGTAAAGAGTGCATACCATTCATTCAGTAATCTTGAGAGAATCATTGATCAGTCAGGGGCCTACAAATATCGAATGAGCTCAACTGAATATTTTCCTTTCCTCGTAGTCACGATTTCCCCAATCTATATAAAATAAACAACTGAAATAACTTAAACATATAACTGGTTGCTATATATCTTATAGTATGTAGGGGACTTGTCAAGTTTGAAAAGCAATAAACATCTTTATTAGCAACCATACACCTTCCATAGAATGTTATAATATGTCATTCCATATGATCTGATGCTAAAATCCAATTGTCAGCAAAGCAATATGTTTATTTCATTGATATACAATTAAAAATCTGCTCCACTTAGACCTTGCATGGTTGCACATATTGAATCTACAGGACAGAGCATCATATCAATGAAGTTATTATGAACATCAGTACATACTACACAGTAAAGGTTGTCGCCTTTTCATTTGAAAGATTTGAGGTCATGTTTCACATAATGTGAAAGGAATCTAAGGTTGAAATAATATGGAACAAAAGGAACGCATATGAAATCAACCTAATTGACATAAAAAATTGAATGCAAACTCCAACATATTTTTTCAAGTCCAACATGGAATGCCTCTCAAGCAAAACCAAGAAAATAGTGCCATCAGAGTGAACTAGGTGCCAACAGCAACATCAAGAGCTTATCCTAACTTCCTTGAGGGAGTTTAAAACCCAAGTCATTTATAAAAAAGGTGATCATTGGTGATTTTTTACCTTTAATCTCCCCATCCCACTGACAGAAACAACATCCCCAGCCTTGAGGGTCACTCCATTTTTCAAAACTGGTGACCAGTTCACTCGGACATCCCCGGTACTGAACAAACAAAAAGACAGAGATCCGTAAACTAATTGTTTTATGAGCAGTAATTCAAAAAAGAATCCTACGTACAGACAGCATTGTCCAAATTAGAATAGAAGAAAGTCCACAAGCAACCATTGATGTAAGATAAAGACATGTTTTACTGAATCTAAAATAGAAAATCAACCAACTCAAAGTTCATACCTGATCAAGCTAGCCAGCTTTGTGCGTGATATTTTAAATCCTGCACTAGCCAGGGCATCAACCCTGAGTGATGATTCTACAGTTTTAGATGACTTTGTCCTGCAATTTAAAGGTAGTGTTGAGTAGCTACCTCCAGGCTTTTATAACATAAAATTCTGAGACCCAAAGCATGAATTACATATTAACATAAGAGATCACATGCGAAGCTAACCTTGGTGGTTCATATTCTAGAGCAAGCAAAGGAATCTGGGTGCATGAAACACCAACTTTCCCCACCTGTCAAATAAAATCCAATTGAGAATAAACCATAATTACAAGGATTTGCAATAATCAAAATTGTACAACACTCATGAACAACAAAGTTCATGGTTCGATTTTGTCAACACTCAAAATATGACATACTAACATCAAATAGAGAAAGCTACTCTGTTATGTAAGTAACCATAAAGAAATATTAGAACACAATGTGTTGCTATTTCTTAATGTATTATGAGTACAAATAAAAAGACAACTTGTAATATAGAGCTTCTGTGTTCTGCATGACATTGAATCACACTAAATTCAATTGTAGGGATAAAATATATAATATATTTTCTGTTATACGCATTGGCAGAAACTTCGGAATACATATATACATCCAGATCAAGTAAATTGAGAATTGTGGCAGGACAATTTGGGAGATATATACCTTTTCGAGTGTAGAAGTCAAGTAGTCAACAAGCTCTGGATCAACAAGGACTTGAGCACCTCTTTCCCCCTAACAAAAATGCAAAGAGACATCTCAAATGATGAGACCGGGGGAAATGAAAAAAATGGCCACAGCATTCAGAAAATGAGCAATTGGGAAGACAGTGCACCTGCAAAAGTATATCTCCAACTTTCCCCCTTGCTATTCCTGCCCCAAGAATAGCACCCAGAAAGTCACCATGAGAACACGGTTCTAATCGGAAATTCCCTGAGATGCTGGGGATGGCCTCAAAGTCAGCTTACATAACAGACAGCGGTGCTTATAATATAAAGTTGAGAAAACCTCAAAGCAGCTACTACATCTGGGTTACTTGTCATTGAGTCCGGATGTCCAACTGAAATTCGGCACCGCTCAGCCTAGATAAATAAATAGATGAAAGACAAGGTAGATAGGCTAAAGGAAGCTGAATTTCCTTCGGTGGTATTTGAATTTGACCTGTGGATAACCCCCCTGAGCTACTGCTTTGATATCCGCTAACTTCTCGATTGCTAGCATAGCCTCATTTATTATAGGTGGAGTAAGAAAATTGGTGTGGGAAACGTCTCTTCTTTGGGAAGCCCTTTCCGCCTGCATAAGCTGGATGTCAATATAATTTCATGAATTAAAGGAATAACCACATATATATCAATATCAAACTCCACACCCACAATTATATTACCAAACTCAATACTGGGACAAAGTTACCAATATACCAGGTGATGGTACATTATTAACATACAAAAAGGTGGAGCTATGGTATGTTTTGTTTCGATCATCCTGCGACAGACAGTACCAAATTCTAGTGTATTTTTCACCTCAATACTCTCACTATGGGAATCAAGTCTCTTTTTCCTTAAACAGCTTATCTGTTGAACTTGAACATGCATTTACCAATTTCAAAACTCCTGTCACTAGGTATACCTTAGAAGGAGCAAATTCTGGAGCATTTTTATTTTGTTATTACCACACCAGTTCAATGTGGTTGAAAGGCTATGTTTGCACGAACCAAATAGACAGTAGACACTCTTCTTGGCTGAACCTCTTTCATGTGCTAATAGCGAAATAGCTAGACATGAAGCACATGTCGTTTTGCCCCTTATTTTTATGCACTCCAATATACACCTAGAGATGAAGCTTCACTTACTGTAACATAACCTGAAACTAATAATGCTTTGTAAATTTGTTCATCGCAGTGGAAAATAAGCGTCTAATTCCATTCAGGCATTTAACCAAACACGACGTCCACAATTAACCTATATGCATTATCATCAATCATCTGATCTCGATAAATCAAACACGCAATAAAACAATTTCACGTCTATCTAGGCTGCTATGGAAGTTCTAGGCTCCTATGCAGTTCAATGAAAAATAAACTGAGCTTTATAATAAAGGAAAAAAAACCACCATATCCAGAATGCTCCTGACTTCCTCGGCTGCATTCCTGTCCACGCTCCCCTTAACCGCAGAATCTCCGCCTGCGGCCGCGGCGACGGCGAGGGCAGCGTGACACCGCCCTGCGACATGCGTGGCCATCACCAAGAGTCATGGACCAAACAAAGCCCAATCAAACCGAGCGATGGGTTAGTGCTTACCACGCGAGAAGAAGTGGTACGGGGTGGGGATAGCACGGCGTGGGTAAGGGAAGTGGAGGAGTCGCCGCAGAGGGCTTGCCAACGCGACGGCGGCGGCCATCCTTTATGGGAGCCGACGAGGTCGCTTATTTCTTTCTTCCCTCTTTTTCTTCCCGGTGCTCCGTGAGCCTCCAAGGGACTCCATAACCGTTCCCTAACCCCAAAAAAAAGAAGAGGAATGCTAGCACGTTATCGCAAAAATCAAGCTCCAGCAGATTCTGGAATCATATCCGGGGTTAACAAAACCAACGAAGATCGTTCGAAAATCACGAGATCATATCAAACCGGTTCGGTATCCAAGATTGGTCTGATTAAAAAAAATTAAATTTTTTGAAAATTCGAAAAAATTTATCCAACATAAAACCGATTGGTTTTTGATGCAAACCGACCGGTTTTGGGTCTAAATAGCACATTATCGCAAAAATCAAGCTCCAGCAGCTTCTCGAATCATATCCAGAGTTAACAAAATCGACGAAAATCGCTCGAAAATCACGGTTTTTGACCATATCAAACCGGTTCGGTATTCAAGACAGATATAATTAAAGAAAATAAAAAAATTCGAAAATTCGAAAAAATTTATCCAACATAAAACCAATCGGTTTTCAATGCAAACCGACCGGTTTTGGGTCTAAATCATATTGTGACGTTCAATCGGATGGTCAAAAACCGGGCGGTTTTCGATTTTTTTTAATTTTTTTTAATTCTTAACCCTTCAATTTCTAATGATTTTCCAGCGATTTTTGGCTCAATATTTTCGAATTTCGAATTTCGGTTTTCCATCGTTTTTGTTTTTGTTAACCCTGATAATATCCCTATCTGAGCAGACTCTCCCTTCCCCAACGATCGCTCCTCCCACGCCCACGAGGAAGCCAGAGCCCTGGAGGAGCGCCGCCGCTTGGTCCCCGCCGCTCCGTCCCGCATCGCCACTCGGTCCCACGCCCTTGAGGAGGAGAGCCGCCGGTCCGTCCCACGCGCAAAGAGGCCTAGGCGTCTTCCCTCCGCTGAATCTGCTCCCCGGCTTCGTCCTCGACCCTGTCCACCTCGCCGTCGTCCTCTTTGACCTCAGGCGACGCGGGATTGAGTAGATCCATGAGGTATGAACCCTAAAGCTTTGTTTGGCAGAGTTCCAGCTCCACCAGATCAGTGGAGTTGGAGCTATGGGTATATTAAGAGTGTTTAGGTGGATCATCTTGTTTACATTTTATAATAAAAATATAAACTTAATTCACTTTATTTTAGCCTACAAGTTTCCGATCTGAGGTGGAGCTGGAATTTAGAGCTCTGTGTCAAACAGGACCTAAATACTAATGGATGTGAGGTATGAACTAACGTCTTCCCCCAACTCCCTTGTATATCTCTGCAACTGGACGCGCTGCGCTGCGGCGCTTTCACATTCGGTGAAGAAATTGTGGTCGGCTTGGCCAAGATTTGGCGCATTGGGGCCTGTCGCTTGTGGTTTAGTTGCGACTAGTGTTTTGTTTAGCTTGCAGCCCCCCAAGATTTTGCTTGCGTTCCCCTCTTCTTTTTCTCTCTTAGACGAGTGGATTTTGAGGGGTTTGTAATTGTATTATTATATATACCCTCAAGTTGAGATCTTTTTAGTTGGGTCTGTCGGATGGCGTAGTTTTTTGGTTAATCTGTCGCAGTTCTTTGAATTGCGTACGGGGCTTAGTTCTTTCTGGTTTCCTTGTAGATATATACCGCTTGCCCTTAGATAAGGTGCAATAGCGCTAGTTTAGGAGGTGTTGTTGAATTTGTCCCCTTCCAGGTATTGTTAGGGTATGCATAGGTTTTGTTAGACAACCTCGCTATCGAATAGTCCGGGGTTGCCTAACAGATCTAATGTGGAGAACAGAGAGAGAGGGAGAAAGACACAATATGAGGAGGAATTGCTCTGCTTTATTATTCTGTATTGCTCTCGTACATGGGGTGACTCCCTGCCTCCTATTTATAACCTATAGTTAGGGTTTCGGGAGAGTCCACATGGGCCACGAACGGGCCGAGTTTCCTAACACTCCCCCGTGGACTCTTCATCGCGAGATGCATATGCCTCATCAAAACTCCAGAAAAACCCAGTGGAAAAAATACTTGGAGAAAGAGTACATAGCATACGCTTGCTGTGTTGCACGGATTGCCTCATTAAAAACCTTATGTATGAAAACTTCAATGAAAAACTTACTAAGGAAAAGAGTACAATCCACCCAAGCTTCAATGTTAATCTTCAAGATTCACGTTGGGTACTCAAACTTCATGTTCGAGATTTATGTAGGAGTATGTGAAAGTTCTTCCCCTGAAATTTGCACTTCTCTAAGCCTCATCATCCCGATTCCTCTAACGCATCTTTCAAAAGAAGATGCCGGGAGTGACTTAGTGAATAAATCTGTGAGATTTTCACACGATTTAGTATGCAGTATCTTGACCTCGTTCATCTTATGCATTTCATGGGCATAAAAAACTTGGGGTTGATATGCTTTGTGAGGTTGCTTTTCACATATCCCATTTCCACTTGAGCAACACAAGCTGCATTATCTTCATAGATAATAGTGGGGGTTTGTTCCATGTTCAGGTCACATGATTTCTGGATGTGGTGAACCATTCTTCGAAGCCATGCACATTCTCGAGAGGTTTCATACAAGGCAATTATTTTTGAGTGGTTTATCGACGTTGAGACAAGAGTCTGCTTAGACGACTTCCAAGAAATTGCTGTTCCACTGCAAAGGAAAACATACCTAGTTTGTGACTTACTAATATGCGGGTCCGATAGGTATCCGGCATCGGCATAGCCAACCAAATTCAATTCATTATTCCTTCTATAGAACAAGCCGAGATCTTTGCTTCCTTGGAGGTAACGGAAGATGTCCTTCACCCCTTTCCAATGCCTTTTGGTGGGTTCTGCACTGTACCGTGCTATCAAATTCACGACGAACGCAATGTCCGGCCTAGTGCTATTCGCAAGGTACATGAGTGCTCCAATTGCACTCAAAAATGGGAATTCCGCTCCTAGGACTTCCTCCCCCTCTTCTTTAGGCCTGTATGGGTCTAGTTCTGCTTGGAGTGACCGTCCGACCATTGGGGTCTTTGCGGGGTATGCCTTTTCAAAACCAAATTTCTCCAACACTTTTTGCGTGTAGGAAGATTGGTGTACCAAGATTCCGCTTTGGACATGTTCAAGCTGCAAGCCTAAACAGAACTTGGTTTTACCCAAGTCTTTCATTTCAAACTCAGACTTCAAATATGAGCATGCTTCTTCAATTTCTTCATCCGTCCCAATGATGTTCAAGTCATCTACATAGACGGAGATTATACAAAATCCATTCGTGGATCTTTGTATAAATACACATGGACAATCTTCGTTGTTCGTGTAGCCTTTCTTGCAAGGAAAGTCACTCAAGCGATTGTACCACATTCTTCCTGACTGTTTCAGCACATACAGTGATTTTTCCAATTTCACGCTGTATAAGTTTCTGTTTGATCTGTCTTGGTTCGGGATAGGGATACCTTCCGGTACTTTCATGTATATCTCTGAATCCAAGTTTCCATACCAATATGCTGTGACAACATCCATTAGCTTCATTCTCAACTTCAAGTTGACTGCCATTGAGATCAAATATCTAAAGGTAATTCCACCCATGACCGGAGAATAGGTTTCTTCATAATCAACCCCAGGACGTTGAGTGAAACCTTGAGCGACAAGCATTGCCTTGTACCTTACAACTTCATTGTTTTCATTCCTCTTCCGAACAAAAACCCATTTGTGCCCTACGGGGTTTATATGGGGAGGCGTGCGGCACACAGGCCCAAACAACTCTCTTTTGTTCAGAGAGATTAACTCTGTGGTGATTGCCTTTTTTCATTCTTCCCAATCGAACCTTTTCTTGCACTCTATGAGAGATGCGGGCTCGGGATCATGATTAATGATCGTGGCAATCTTCTTTGCAAAGTATGCATCGACATTGGCTGTTGCTCTATTCATCGATTCTCCTGTTATTACAAAATTTATGGCCATTTCATCATGGTGTGCTTCACGCACTTCTACTTGCTCTTTATTGCTATTTTCCATTTCAGGAGCAGTTCCTTTAGTTTTTCTCCACCAATGTGTGCGCACACATTATTTCCGACGGCTTCTTCCAATGGAAGGTTCAGATCTGGAATTGCCTTTTTCACAGGCTTTTTTCCAATGCCAGGTCTCAACTGGCTCCCCTTCTTGCTTTGGGGCACTTTTGTGATTGGCTGTGGTAAGTCCTCTTGCCCATTTTTCCCCAGACGTCTCCGAGTACTTTGGGTTTGAGAAGCCAGATTTCTTGTTCTTTTTCTTTGAGGCCTCTGAACAGGATGAGGGATACATTCTGCTTTCTTTGGTATTTTCACCCTATCTGGTGCATTTCTTGCTGGTACATGCGACTTAACCACTCTTCAGATCACAAAAATGATCAGGCAGTTCATTTGCTAAATTCTGCAAATCAATTATTTTTCTGGACTTCTTAATTTGCTTCATTAGTGCGAGGGTCATGCATGGGGATCCCAGTTGACGAGTACCCGTACCATGGGTACCCCCATCAGCCCGAAAACGCGAACGGGCTGACCAACCGCGGCGAAGGCCCAGCACTGCCGAAAGGTACTTGGGCCGCAGAGAGCGAACCCTGGACCGGCCCTGGACGTTCGGCGGACTCCGATCCCGGGCGGTCGGCGGGCTCCGACCGCCTAATGATGAAGCTCGCGGTCAGCAAGCTCCACTCGCGTACGAGCCAGCAGGGCCCACGCCGGAGTCAGACCGCTGCCTTGTGCGCAGCGTCCCCTGGGGTCCGTACCGGGGCAGGCGGCTCCTTCCCAAGACTGTCAAAGGAGCCACCGAAGAAGTCAAGCCCCCATCCCATCGCCTGGCACACCGCAGAAGAATACGCCCACTCCCGAGGCCCAGGGCAAAGTCAAGCGCCATTAAAGACACCGAGGCTTTCAGGAGCACCACGCGATACGTCATCCAGACAGCACTACGCAAGACCACTCATCACAGAGCCACCAACCCTGCCTCGGGACGGGCAGGGGTCAGTCGGACAAGACAGAAACCGGACTCCGAGACACGCAGGCCCTCTTCCCTCGCGGTTTTCCCAAACTCCCGTGTAACCTGCCTCCTCCGTCTATATAAGGAGAGGCAGGGCCCGAGAGGGAGGGGCGATGGAAAAAACAGTCTTCTAGGTAGCCGCAACTCCCTAGCAAAAACACCGAGGGATTGGTCGACCGACTCCCTGCCTCGCTTGTATACCTCTCGTTCATCGCCCAAAGATCAATACACCCACACCGAACGAACTGGAGTAGGGACGTTCAGCCCAAACCAGTATACATCACCTGGCTCCTTGAGTCGACCATTCGGGGAGAGGGAGCGCGCGACCCCATCCGACCACAAATTCGTATTGCCGGTGCACGAAACACCGACACCAGTGGAATGCCATATTATTTCCTGGTATTTTTCATCCAATGGTTGATTCTCTCCCCCTAATGACGGGAAACGGTCCTCGTCAAAGATACAATCAGCGAATCGGGCTTTATGCAAGTCTCCAGTCATGAGTTCCAAATACCTGATTATGGATGCACTCTCATAACCAACGTATATCCCAGACTTTCGGAGAGGGCCCATTGCAGTCCGCTGTGGGGGTGGTATAGGTACATATACCATACAACCAAATTTTCTAAGATGGAAAATCTTCGGGATGACCCCTTGCACTAGTTGCATAGGTGAATGGATGTTGTAGGCTGATGGTCGATAATTGATGAGTGCTGCTGCGTGTCCCCAACAAGTGTTGGGCAAGATACAACTCTGCAAGAGCGGTCTGGCAATGAACTTAATCATCTTTATTAGTGCTTTAGCTAGCCCATTTTGCGTATGGACGTGCGGTACAGAGTGCTCAACAGTTATTCCAGTTGCTGTGCAATAATCATCAAATGCCTTGGAAGTAAATTCGCCAGCATTGTCCATTCGAATGGACTTCACGCGATGATCAGGAAAATCATTCTTAATTCTGATGATCTGCGAGATCAGCTTTGCGAATGCATGATTACTTGTTGACAGCAAACATACATACGACCATTTCAAGGAAGCATCAATGAGCACCATGAAGTACCGAAACGGCCCCGACAAGGGCTGAATCGGGCCGCAAATATCCCCCTGAATGCGTTCTAGGAATGCAGGGATTTCATGTTGCACTTTCATAACAGAGGGTCTAGTTATTAATCTCCCAGTGGCACATGCATGGCACACAAAATCTTCATGATTCGGGAAATTTTTAACATTAATGCCATGACCTTGTGAGTTGTTAACTATGTTTCTCATCAATCTAAGACCAGGATGACCTAATCTACATTGCCATAAAGAAAATAATTCAGAGTTTCTAAAGACAGTCTTCAAAGAAGTATACACTGCGTGTGCATTGATTCTCGTGTAGTACAACCCATATTCATATGAGGGATATTTTTCTAGTACCATTTTCCCATATTCCGCGTGCTTCACAATGCACAAATGCACTTTACAATTTTCTTCATTGGTTTCTACGTGAAACCCATTGGCGCGAATATCTTTAAAACTTAAGAGAGTGCGAGTTGACTCAGGGTACAAGAGTGTTTCTTCAATTACCAAAGTTGTACCCATTGGCAATATAATTGTGGCTCTTCCTGAGCCTATTATATGCGTATCGCTTCCTGCGATTGTCGTAATCCTTCCAGCGTTCTTCGTAATCGTTTGGAAGTATTTCGACTCTCTTAAGATGGTATTTATTTTGCCACTATCAATAATACATATTTCCTTCATTGGGCGCTACACGATTTCTAGATAAAAAAAAATATAATTCTAATCAGACAGTGGCAAAGTAATTCAAACATTGCTTGCAAATAAAGAATACTGCAATAAAGAATAAATTGCATATTCATTCATGAAAAAATGCTCTTTTAGAGCTTGCAATTCATTATGCAATCTGATGTCCATGTGAGATATTTTTGATCATTCGGGCTAGTTCTTCAAAAACTCACGTTTGACAATGCCAGATCTTTGCATATTCATAAGGTTCTTTCATGAGATTACTGCGTGCAATCTAATAGAAAGTGGTTGCAAGATTCATAATGCATAATTAAATTCTCATGAATTTCCAGCAAACAAAAGAAAGCAATAATTTCAGGATTCATAAATACAAGATTCATAAATGCAAGAGTCATAAATGCAAGAGTCATAAATGCAAGATTCATAAAGGCAGGATTCATAAGTACAAGATTCATAAATACAAGATTCACAAATATTCATAAAGATTCGTAAATACAGCTTCGTGCATGTATGCGATCGGCATCGTACATGAGATCAGATTCATGCACACGATCGACTTCATGCGATCAATTTCATGCGCGCGATCGGATTCATGCGCGCGATCAGCTTTATGCGTGCCACACGGCGCTGCTTCGTGCGCGTGATCGACTTCATGTGATCGATTTCGTGCGCGCGATCGACTTCGTGCGATCGGATTCATGCACGCGATCGGCTTTATGCGTGCTACACGGCGCTGCTTTGTGCGCGCGATTGACTTCATGCGATCGATTTCGTGCGCGCCACACGGCGCTGCTTCGTGCGCGCATTGCAATTTATAGAACAATACAATATTTGCACAATTCATGAATTCATAAAGGTGGAAAATAAATTCTCATAAATTTCCGGTATTCTAAACAGGGCAATAATTGCAAAAATACATACAAATATTCATAAATGCAGAAAATAAGGCTAAGTATAGATTAAAAACTGAGCCAATTAATTTTCTACATTTTTCTAGGAATTTTCATATTTTCCTGGCAATTTTCTGGAATTTTAATCAATTTTTCTGAGTTTCTAATCATTTTGGAAAAGAAAAACAGAAAAAGGAATCACCAAAAAAAAGGGTGGGCATATGGGTAAATTTCCATGCCCTCCCGTGCCCAATTGGTTTCATAACTAATTTTGAGTTTCTGGACTTCAAGTCCAAGTCCATGGCTTTGGACTTCATGGACTTCATGTCCCAGATCCAGCCGATTGGAGCTTTGAGGGCGCACGGGAGCGTGGTGGTCCTCGAAGGGCGGCGACGACGGCCGAGCTTCTTGCGATGGCCAAGCACGGGCGAGCCTTGAGCGCGCGGTGGCCGGGGCGACACGCTGCTTGTGCGGGAGGAGTCAAGCGTGGCATCGGCGCCCGCTTGCAGACGAGCGAGGCTCGACGAAGCGCCAGAACGGCCGACCAAGGTCGGCAGCGGCGGTGGGCTCCAGTGGAGCGTCTACGGGCTGGCTGGTCGCAAGGCCGGCGGTCGGAGAGGCGCAGCGGTTTGCGCGCGGAGGCGAGTCTCCGGCGGCGGCTTCGCACGCGAGGCCAGGGAGGCTAGCGGCCGGGTCGTCGCTGAGCTGAAGAGGTGCGCAGGTCTGGTGGCTTCATGCTGCGCAGGCGCGCTGGCGTTTCATGGCGGGAGACCAAGCGGCGGCGAGGCGGCCGTCTGAAGCAGCGAAAGCCGGGCGAAGCGGCCGTCAGCGACCAAGGGCCACGCTGTCTCGGCAGCCGGCCGGATGGCTCACGCGGGCGGCCGATTCAGGCGCCGAGGGGCTTGACACGGTGGACGCCAGGCGGCGGAGCAGTGTCCGTGCCAGGCTTCGAGCCGTGCGGCAGCCTAGCGTAGCTGGCGCGTATCGGCGGCTTCGTGCCGGGCCTCTTCATGGCCGGGGCACGCTGCGACGGCTCCGATCTATGTGCCGGAAATGAAGATGCCGGTCGTGGCCACCGGCGACTGCTTGTCGCGGACATTGGGCACGATAGTAGGTGACTTCCTGTCACGTTCTGTTGGTAGCTTCGTGCCGGGGTCTGTACTGTAGCGATTTTCTTTACTGTAGCTTCATGCTACGTCTGTAAAATCGCGGCATACTGTGACTTCGTGTCACGAACTGAACGATTGCACAAATTGCAGCTTCGTGCCACGCAGGTTAGATGCATGCATAGATTCAACGAGCGATTAGATTTAATCCTCGTATTCTCATCTTTCTCACCTTTCAATCCGTTTGCCGGTAGAGCTTCGTGCTGATAACGTATTAGACAACCTCGCTATCGAATAGTCCGGGGTTGCCTAACAGATCTAATGTGGAGAACAGAGAGAGAGAGAGGGAGAAAGACACAATATGAGGAGGAACTGCTCTGCTTTATTATTTTGTATTGCTCTCGTACACGGGGTGACCCCCTGCCTCCTATTTATAACCTACAGTTAGGGTTTCGGGAGAGTCCACATGGACCACGAACGGGCCGAGTTTCCTAACAGGGTTTACGTCTTCCAACTTTAAATTGCCAGTCTAGTTTTTCGCATGGCCAGCTTCAAAAGTTCCCTAATTTGCCATTCACCAACCGTATGTACAATGTCATCTGTACTGAAGCCCTGTAGACAGTGTTCTTTTACCGTTTGCAGAATGTTTTGGTGGGATTTATGTATAGGTGCCTGGATTTCCCCCCATAATTGGTTCATCCATCTACCATTTGTTTTTCGTATCTTTTAGTTTTCATATTTTCCTGCGACATATGATGACCAGTCTGCAGTCTATATCTGTTGTTAAGTTTGTTTTTTTACCCATCCAAGGAGTGTTTCGGTTTGGTGTTAACAAGATGGTTTTCTTCTTTTCTTTCTCAGATGGATAATAAGTGTGGTATGGTTTCATGATTTCAATCGGGAGATCAGGAGCTATGGTGCCAGTCTGACTCATCTCTGGGGAATTTTGGAGTACAATTTCAGGTTGGCATCTATATTAATGTCTCGTATCATCCTATCCTTTCATAACAATCAAAGCATGTAACGTTGCTTTTCATGGTTTGATTATTAAATTGATGTTCCATGGGCCATCATAAGAAACTTTGTTGTGGTAGTTCTTTGTTTGGATGACCATTGGCTTTCAACATAGGCCCCATGCTTTAGTCATCCGTGATATGCAAATACTGTGTGTTTCACTTTCTTAGAATTAAGGTGCGAATACACACGATGACCAAAATTAATATTGTGAGTAATGTTAAATCTTGCAACCAAAGATTAGTCGTGTTCTTTTGCTTGGATTATCGTCAGTTGGTAGTTGGTACACAATAGGAAAGCTATCTAACTGACTAAGCAATCCTACTTTACTTGGTTGACTTGTACAAGGAAATCAGTAATAGTGGTTGGCGGGTACTTGGGTTCTCTAGACAACGTAGGCTTATGTGTAAGACCCTGAAAAATACAGGAATATAATATAGTGACTTGGCATGACTTTTAAAGCATTTTGGATTTTTCTCTGTATTTATTCAAATTAAATATTTAATCCCTTAACTAAATTCAATTTTACTCAAATTTGACCTTACAAAAGGAACATCTAAAAATCTCAAACAATCCAATATAGGAAATAATTTTATAAAATACTAAATTGTCTGAAAAGAATAAATATGAATTTTATTAAATTTTTGCATAAGATTTTGATACCTAAAATTTTAAGGAAAGCTCAAATCTAGCTTAAAAACAAGTATCCACAAATTTCCATTCAAAATCTACACCAATTTGAGTGAACCCAAAGACATTTGAAACCTTAGTTATTGGGCTACCATCATAAAGTTTCTTAGAATTTTCCAGATCGCTTAGACCCATCTTTGGGACAGCTCAAATTGCCAACTCAACCCTTGCATTTACTGCACAGCTATAGTGCGCTTGTTAAGTGTTTGGTGAAATACCGATGCCTCACTGTTAGAGCACCGTTGCTTCCTTGCAGCCTCCGCCGAGCACAAGAGTTGTCCCACCGTCCGTGAACTAACGCTGCTCCTCCCCTCTACCTCGCCATGCGTGGGCACAGTGCGCACCACGTGGTTGCCACGCCATGCGCATCGCCGACTCTGCCCATGAGTTTGGAGTTTGGTTGAAATTCTTTGTGCATGAACTGAGTTGTTCCAAAAGTGTTTTGCAATTTGGAGTGATCATGTGTTGATCACCTGATGGCTCAAAGATTTGTTGTTAAGTTTTTGGAAAAAAGATTTTGATTGAAAATCTGAATTTTCTCCTAAAGTCTGCACTACCGACGTGATTAGAGCTATAGTACCGTTGAGGCCGATAGTACCACTTATGGGAGCGGTATTGCCGCTCAGCCGATACTACCGCCCCAGTAACGGCGGTAATCATTTTCCAGAGAGGGGTGTTTCTGGGCCCAGAGGTCGGCAATACCGTCTAGAGGGGCCGGTACTGCCGGAGGAGCGGCACTACCAGGCGTATGCCTGCGGTAGTACTAGGACTATAGCTATTGCCGACCGCTGGAGGTCAAGGCTGGCACTACCGGGGCTATAAGGCCGGTAGTGCCGGATTCGGCTGAAAAATGGCAGTTTTGCCCCCAGCGGCTAGATTTGGTATGGGGGCTATAAATAGACCCCATGGGGGTGTTGTCTGGTGGTTGCTGCATTCTTGAGGGTTTGGGTGAGGTGTTGCATTTGTTGCATACTTCCATTTGATTTTTGAGCTCAAGAGTGAGCCTAATTGCATAAGTTGCAATTAGGGAGTGGATAGAGAGCCTCTTGTGTATGTGTTGCACTTGAGGGGATCCTAGTGCATGTGTTTCACTTAGAAGGTCACTGGAAGTGCATGTGTTGCGCTAGGTGAAGTTCGAGCGTAGTGCTCAACTTATTACTCTTGGTAGTTGCTGTCACTTAGACGGCGTAGGAGCGTCGTGTCGGGAGCTCTCAAGGTTTGTGAGATGCCTCGGTGAAATTTGTGAAGGTTCTAGTTGAGCCTACTTGAAAGAGTAAAAAAACTACCGAGTGGAATTGAGGTGGGTGCTCTGGAGTGGAGCCGATCCAAAGTGAGTTGGACTTTGCCTCACCGTGGATGAGTGGAAGCCGAAAAGTTTCCGATACCACGGTAAAATATCATTGTGTCTCTTGTTTCTTTTACATTCAAGCATTTACCTCTTGATAATTATTGATTGCTTCATTGTGATTAGAATTGCTTAGTATATCTTGTTAGATCAATATAGCAATTCTTGTGTTAGAGACTTAATTAGTTAGTGCACTAGTGAACCTAATTAATTTAGGCTTTAATTATTAAAATCGTAGTTTCGTTTGTTAGGTTTTGACATAGGGGTAATTAGAGTGTAATCTCGAGTATAGAATTTTATAAATGCCTATTCACCCCCTCTAGGCGCATCCTCGACCCTTCAAATGAGCGCATCTTCCTATTTAGCATCCATTCCTGAACCTATCCGAAAAGTTTTTTACTAGTTGGATGGATCGATGGGAATTTACTTTATTTGCTCTTTGGACTAAGGATTAGCCTTCGGCCTTTCTGTCTTGCTTGGTTTGTTGACCTTGTAAGGCTTATCTGCATCATTAAAATTTCTTAATGGTAATTGATCACAATTTAGTGCTGCAACTTGGTTACCTTGCATATTAATCCACCTTTTGGACCAAGTATCTTAAGACTCTGGTAGGCATGATGAGTAACTTCCATAAATTTATTGAGTGAAGTTGTACCCAAAATGGCATTGTTGGCTGATTCAAAATCAACAATCTCAAATGAAATCAACTTTGTTATGAAATTACTAGCATCTCCAAAAGTGACAGGTAACACTACCCGTCCTATTGGAGTTATCGAAGGATCAGGGATAATTCCAAAAAATGGATTCGTCGCAGGTTAGATTTTAGAACGAGGTATTTACATTTCATCTAGGGTATGAATGAAGAGTAAATCTAAGAAACTTCCTCCATCCACTAGAACTCTATTGAGTCGAGAAAGTCAACTAGAGTGGAGTGAATAGGCGACTTTAAAAATCTTTTGCTACACACTCTATTTAACCTCTATGTGAAAACCTTAACAAATAATTTGTGGAAGCGATAAACTAAGGTTTTGATAATTAATGCCTAAAACTTCTAGGCTCACTAAGTGCACTAACCAATCAAGTCTCTAAATAAAAATTGCAATTATAAACACAATCAAGTAATTATAATAATAAGAATTGTAAGAAGATAAATGAGACAAGAAGACACCAATTTTTCCCGTGGTCTCAGAGACTTGCCGGTCTCCCCTAATCCACATTAAGGCAAGCCCAAACATGATGGACTGGCTCCGACTTAAGCACCCATCTCGATTCCACTAGTGGTTGCTTCTTTACCCCTTTGGGTAGGTGAGCATAACCTTCACAAACTTTCTCCAGGGCTTCTCACAACCTCCGTTGAGAGCTCAAGCTTCCTGCTTGAACTTCATCGAGTGCAACACATGCACTCCGGTGACCTCCTAAGTAGGGGTGGGCATTCAGTTTACTCGGTATTTTCGGTTCAGTTTTTTTCGTTTTTGAAAATTGATAATCGAACCGAATAAAATCCTAAAATCGAACCAAATTAACCAAAATAATCCAGTTTAGTTAATTCAATAATTCGGTTAACTAATCGCCCTGGTAGGCCAATGAATTCGATCTCGCTAGCGATTTCGCCATGTACGCATCATTCAGAAAACCCCTCCTATTCACAAGATACTCCCACGCAAATCGTACTAGCAACACACTCCCACAACGAACCCCAGGTAGCAACATCGAAGAAAACAACACTTGGCACCTATGCACCCCAGAGCTAAAAGATTCGCATCTCGCCTGATCGACCAAGATTCGGACCTCAACTCTCCCCGATCTGGCCGCCGGAGCAGATTGCGACGGGGCAGATCTGCCCACGCGCCTGGATATAGGGACTAGGGCAACACGATAGGGTCAACAGGAGCATGAAACAAGTAGAAAGGTGGAGATAGAGAGAGGGAGCGACGGGGGGAGACCTGGTGGAAGTTGGGGGACTGTGCCCAAACGCTGCCGTCATGGCCGACAATGGCAGCAAAGGTGAGGGTCTGGCTGCACGAAGGCGACGAACATGTGGAGCATGGCGAGCTCGAGGGCATCATTGCCAATGTCGCAGGCGAGGAGGAGGTTCAGCCGGTGGATTTGGAGGCGAAGATGAGGGCGCCAGGGAGAGATCTGGAGCGTCAGCTCGGGCCGCTCGGTGACCTTGGGGGAGGTGGGGTTGACGCCTCGAGGGCGAGGAGGAGGTTGATTTGGCGAATTTGGAGGTGGAGATGAGGGCGCCAGGGAGAGATCTGGAGTGCAGGCTCAGCAACCTTGGGGGAGGCGAGGTTGAGGGCGAGGAGGAGGTCAAACCAATTGATTTGGAGGTGGAGATGAGCTCGGTGACCTTAGAGGAGGCAGGATCGAGGGTGAGGAGGGCGTTGAGAGCGAGAAGGAGGTCGAGCCGGCGTATTTGGAGGCGGCGAGTCAGAGACGAAGGCACTAGGGAGGAGGGGAGAAGTCAGCAGCGCATTTCGTCTCTAGGGAAGGACCAAAGGAATAACCGACTCTATTCGGGTGTTCGGTCATTTCGGTTTCCATAAGTCAAAAATCGAACCGAACACCGAACACCGAATAGCTCCAAAATAAAAACCAAACTAAAAACCAAAAACAAAAAAATAAAAAAAATCGGTTAATTCGGTTTTGGTTAAAATATGCCTACCCTACTCCTAAGTGCAACACATGCACTAGGATCCTCCTCAAGTGTAACACATGCACAAACTTCTCACAAGCACTCAAGAGCAAAACCAAAGGCATCAACAACCAGCCAAAGCCCCCAAAGGGGTCCTTTTATACCCCCTACACGAAATCTAACCGTTGGGGGGGGGCAAAACTGCCAAAATTTAGCAGATCCGGCACTACCGGCCTCAAAGGTTCAGTAGTGCCGGCCTTGACCTCAACGGTCGGCTAACGGCTATTTTTCCAGTACTACCGCAGGTAAACGCTCGGTAGTGCCACTCCTCCGACAGTTTCGGCCCCACTGGGCGGTAGTGCCACACCTCCGGCAGTTCCAGCCCCACTGGGCGGTACTGCCGGCCTCAGCCACCTCTAGAGACACTCCTCTCTGGAATATGAATACCGACATCTTACACCTGGTACTGCCAGACTAGCGGTAGTACTGGCCCACATGGGTGGTAGTGCCGGTCAGGACTTGGGCACAAAAAAACATACCCCACTTGAAAATAACTACCGACGTATTAGGGCCGGTAGTACCGGCCGAGTGGCAGTACCGCTCCCATAAGCGGTACTGCTGGCCACAGCGGTACTACCGCCCTACCACCATCGGTAGTGCTGGCCTCAAGAGAAAACCAGATTTTTAACAAAAATTATTTTTCCAAAAACTCAACAAAAAATTCTTTGAGCCAAATGGTGATCAACACATGATCACTCCTAATTGCAAAACACATTTGCAACATCTCAACTCATACTCAAAGAATTTCATTCAAATTCCAAACAAAATTACGAAAACACATTTCACAAACAACACAAGATATATTTGCAAAAACGTATTAAGCAAATAAATCCCGGAATCTATGAGATTGATCCTCTTAGCCATGTGATGGTCAACACTAGACCAAGTCAACTTACAAAAAATACGGTGCAAGCCCTATTCACATGCTCTCAGGATCTCGGACTCATAGACCTCCCGTTTATTCGCACAACGTATTTGCAAATAACAATTATACCTCAATGCATGAGCTATCTCTCTTTTGCAACACATGTAAATCCATAGCCTCATGCAACACCAAATCAACTCAATTTGCCTGAGCATCCTCGTTTTGCAACACATGTAAAACCTAGCTCCAAGCAACCAAATAAACTCAAATGCATGAGCTCTCTATTTGCAACACATGCAAAACTCTAGCTCCATGCATACAACTTAAACACAAATTGCATGAGCTCTCTCCTTTTGCAACACATGCAAAACTTAGCTCCTATCATTGCAACTTTAAAAAAGAATTTTGATCTAAGAACAAAAAGCATGAACTCCAACAATTGTAACACATGAAAGCATGGATTTCATGCAAAAGCCAACACACGAGCTTATCCCATTTGCAACACATGCAAATCAAAGCTTCATGCGAAAAACAAAAGCATAAGCTTCTCCTATTTGCAAAACATGCAAATCAAATCATTATGCAAAACTAATGTACGAACTTCATCCATTCGCAACACATGCCAAATGGTTAGCTCCATGCAAAATCCAAATAGAATATTTTGAGCTCAAGTGAATCAACGAGATTGAGTTCATCAATGCATGATGAAGCTCAAGCTAAAGACTCAACCCCTCTTAATACTACAGCGCTAAAATCTAAACTCAAAGACTATGAAACGTCCTTAGCCTATCTAGTTATATCTTTGCGCTGCACGTGAGCGATCCCCTTTGGGGCTTTAAGATATTCAATCATCTCTCCCTGGGATTGCAACTCAGCTCTCTTGAAGTCTTTACGATCTTCAATCATTCTTCTCTTCAAGAACATCACTCGACTCTATTTTCTTATTCATCACCTCTTGATGAACTTTCTCTTCTCTTCAAGATCATGTCTTGTCACCGTATCAATACGTGATGGTATCCATGTCCCGTTCATCACCTCAACCACTTAGACTTAACCTTATTTCATCCATAACTCATAGAAAATGGTTAGTCCAACAAACATGGTTGTCTCAATCATCATGATAAACCAAGAACTCCCCCTAGATATGTGCATCCATGTGATATATATGGATTGGAAATATAATGCACATTTTGTGGTTAAAGCAATGGAGGAATTCATACTTTAACTTGACTCCAAAGTATGCAATAATAATGTACAAGAATACGAGTACATACCTTGGCTTTTCTATTTTTTATCCAAATATGAGACTACTAAAAATAACCTCAATAAACATGTTAGTCTCATTAAATATTAGATTTTCCATTAAACAAAGATTAAGCATCAATCTAAAACCAATCACCAAAACCAATGGAGCTTAAACTTACAGCCGAGGCCTCGCCGCCTCGGCTCCCCCGCCGAGCCATGGCCCACGACGTCGCCTCTTCCGTGCTGTGGCCATGGCCCGCCGAGGTCGCTGCTCGTCGAGGCCCCACCACGCCGTGGCCCGCGACGCCCTGCCGAGGCCTCACTGCCTCGGCTCCGTCGCCAAGCCGTGGCACCACCTCCTCTGTGATATGGCCATGGCACACCGAGGTCATCTCCCATCGTGGCCTGCCACCTTGGCTCCCCCATCGCGCCATGGCCCACGACGTCGACTCCTTCGTGCCATGGCCGTGGCCCACCAATGTCGCTGTCTGCCAAGGCCCCACCGCGTCATGGCCCGCGATGTTGCCTCCTCCGTGCCGTGGCCATGGCCTGCCGCCTCCTTCGTGCCCGCTGTGGTCGCCTACCGTGGTCGGTTGCCATGGTCAAGGGGTCGAGGGGTCAGCGGCCATGGTGTGGGCGCGAGGTGAGGGGAGGAGCTAGTCGCATCGGCGATAGGGAGGGAAGGGCTAGTCGGCACGCTGTTAAGGGAGAGAGGGGAGAGACCGAGAGAGAGAGGGAGTTGGGAGAGTGATTGAGCGAGAGGGTGTCGGTGGGGAAAAGGGGGGAACGAGAAAAAAAGAAGGGGAAGGGGAAATGGAGAGAAAAGGTGAAAGGGGAAAATAGGTGAAAAAAGAAAAGGGAAAAGGAGAAAGAAAAAGGGGAGAAAATAAAATAAATTATGAATACTTAAATATTTGGGACACTTAAATATTCTAACTTCTGAAAAAGTTGCCTCATTTAAATCCTCCCCGACCATTGCTCATCCCCCTCCGACTCTTTATGTCACTCTCTCTGGCTCACTCTCACTCTCTCAGTCCCTCTCTCTCCCTATCCTCAGTCGGCACCGTGCCTAGATATACTCATCTCATTACTCGCTCGCTTGTTGTTACCTCTCTCTCGTTCTCTTCTCAATCGATGGCACTCCTCAGATGGGCGAGAGAGATGGAGAGCTGAGAGGGAGCAACAGAAGAGAATAAGAACTGAGAGAGATTGAGAGAGACTAACAAAGAGGGGAGAGATTGATCAGGGTGAGAGAGAATGAGAGATAGGCGAGAAAGATTGAGAGAGATGGACGAGAGAGGAAGAGAGCTGAGAGATGGAGCAATGTGCGAGAGAGATCTGAGAGAGATGGGTGAGAGAGATCGAGAGAGGCGGCTGAGAGAGAGATGGGTTATAGAGAGAGTTGAAAAAGACAAGAGAGAGGGAGGGGGAAAGAGCTGAGAGAAATGGGCGAGAGAGAGGAAAAGGGCATGTTTGTTTTTGCTTTTAATTCTAGATTCCGACCCCAAAAACTGAATAAAAAATAAACAGTCTGATTCTAGAATCTGATTCTCACAATCCAGCTCATCCAAATACACTAGAATTCACAATCCACTTCAGATGTGATTTTGGATTCTAGCTTTTGGAGAATCAGCTTCTCAATAACCACAATCTAGAATAACTTTTAGAGAATCCAAAGCAAAAACAAAAAGCCCTACGGAGCATCGTGAATCTTCGACTCATTTTCTCTAGTCGCAATAGTGCAAATGAGCCGAGCCTAGGCCGGCGTGAAACAGACACAAAGTGCAAAGAGACCATGCCTGGACTCGTTAAAAGTGAGCCAGACCGGCACAGCAACAAGACCAGCCGTCGCGGCCCGACACGATTCAAACGCGAAGCACAATAAACTCATTCTAGACCCGCGTGCCTATCTCTAGTCACAAGTCACGAGAATGCGGTCTCTTCTCTTCTGCCAGGCGCGGGTGTCACGATGCGGTGCCGGCCATGCCACTCCCGACGGCACGCCGAACTTGAACCAAACCACCGGCGAGTGGGACGAGTTTGCCACTTGCCACCCCCGAAAGCATCCCGGTCGCCACGGCTGGCGTCGCGTCGCCTGCGCAACGTGCTCTACCGTTTTGCCACCCCCAAAATCTGGCGTTTCCCTACCATTCGAAGCCTCCCTGCTAGTCCCGCTCCTCAAATGCGCCCGCCGCCGCGATGACCACGCTCCTCCGCCGCCTCCTCAGCGGCAACCCCACCCACGCCTCCCCCTCCCACCACCTTCCCTTCTCGACCTCCTCCCGCCGCAATCCGCACTGCTTCCGCCGCAGCCGCCGCGCGCCCAACCCCGCGCCGCTCTCCCCGGAGGCCGTCTCCGCGGCCATCGCCTCCCTCCCCTCCCGCCTCACGCCGCCCCTCCTCGCCTCCTCCCTCGCCTCCACCTCCGACCCCCGCCTCGTCCTCCCTCTCCTCACCCACTCCCTCCGCCTCCCCGCCTTCCGCCCCGACCCCGCACCCTTCCTTGTCGCCATCAAGCGCCTCGCCACCGCCGACCTCTACGCCGACTTCGACCGCGCCTGCGCGCTCTCCTTCTCTCTCCTCCTCTCCATCCCTTCCCCCGGGCCCCTCCTCCGCTCCGCGCTCTACTTCTACTGCCAGTTCCGCAGGCTCGGCAAGGCCTTCCACGTCTACACCCTCATGCGCGCCTCCGCCGACCCCGCCGCGCGCCCCTCCGCCGACACCTACCACGCGCTCTTCACCGCGCTGCTGTCGCGCGGCGCCGGCGACACCCTGGTCCACTACATGTACATGGACACCGTATCCGCGCTCTTCAGGCAGATGCTCGAGGAGGGGATCCCGCCGGACACGCGATCGCTCAACGTGCTCGTCAAGGGCTACGCGCAATCGCTGCACCTCAACGACGCGCTGCGCGTGTTCCACCAGATGCGCCCCCTGTACGGGTGCGAGCCGGACGCCTTCACGTACAGCTATCTGGTGCACGGGCTGAGCGCGCAGGGCCGGACAGGCAACGCCCGGGAGGTGTTCGAGGAAATGCGGGGCAAGGGGCTGGTGCCGACGGACCCGGCGTGCAACGCGTTCGTCGGCGCGCTGGCGTTGGCCGGGGAGGCCGGGGAGGCGGAGCGGGTGATGTGGGAGATGGCCAGGGCGGGGAGGGTGGTGGATGACATCACAAGGAGGGCCGTGGTGGAGGAGCTGTGGAGGGCGGGTAAGAGGGAGGATGCTGATAGGGTGGTGAGGGAGATGGAGGAGAGGGGCATTGTTGCTGGCGCCGAGCGGCGAGCGCTCCTGCGTGCGGTCCACGATGAGTACGGCGATGACGGTTTGGACGTTGACGACAGAGGGAGGAGCACCAGACGGGAGGTTCCCATTGATGGCTACGAGCCGACGACAGAGGTCAGACGTCGGGGTTGACTTGCATGGGAGATCCATGAGCAAGGGCAAGCACACGCATCACTAACGGGAGCTCCCGGTCTCAAAATTAGGGCAATACTGCAAGGTTGGCCGTTGCGAAATTAGTCCTAAATACAATCATGAGTTGTGTGGAAGGATTTTTTTTTTGTGAGAGCAGAACTGCAAAGTTGATGTATGAGGGCATAACTGCAAGGTTGGTCTTTGCTTAGCTGTCTAAATTATCTGTTAAAAGTATATTTTAGCACCTCTGAAATGGAAGTGCAATACAATCCAATGAAATGCATATAACAACCCAACAAGCAGACCTTTGGCCGTTGCTTTGAATACGTTATTCTCACTAATGTTGCTTTCCCACACAGGGCAAGTTTATGGCAGAAACCATGTTTGCTATGCCGATTCAAACAGGAAGGGGAGACATCGAACCACTCCACTTATTGTTCCCCCAAATGCATCGTCAAATGATGTAGTATCTTGGCTATTCTTCAGGCTGATCGGATGGAAGCCATTCGAGAGTGTTGCCGGCAGACATAGGCACAATCTCCCCTGAACTGTAGGTATAAGTTGCAGGCACTTTCCAGGCGCTCCTTCTCAGGACAATCTTTGAAGTGTTCCTTGGGAGGCCATAAAAATCTGGCCCATTAAAGCTTGTAAATGCTTCTAGCTTATCAAGAGCACCAGCCTGAAACAGCAGAAAATATATCGAAGGAAGAGATTAATATGCCTACAGTTCTTCACACTGCAAACTTGTAGTTGTGATACACTTTATGTAGCTAAGATCATTGACTGTACTTTCCCGTAAGATAATACCAATCCAGAGGAAGCAAAATTACTTGAACTCTAATGAGAGAGCGAGAGAGATTACCTGTTCAAATACCTTCGCATAAAGAGAAAGAGCAACGGGAGCACTATATATTCCTGCACATCCACAGGAACACTCTTTCCTCCGTTTATCATGGGGAGCACTATCAGTGCCAAGAAAGTATCGTCTACTCCCACTTGTCACAGCAGAAACAATAGCTTGTCCTGAGGTAGAAGGTTCAGAAACAGTTAACAAACTGAATGCTGTCGAAAGCAGGGGAAAAAAACTGAAGGGAGCGTATATTTTGCCATGCCATTACTAGTGCCATCCTAATTCCTGTAAATGGAAGAAGCGACATTTCTGACGATAAAAGAATGCAAGCAAGTTATTTACAATGTTCCTAGATTGGAAATTGTAGTGCTAGGTAAGAGCTGAAGTCTAATCATCAGAAGGAACATGATAACGTAATGGAAGAAGAGATCTTAGTGTTTTACACTTTTACTGCTCAAGGAATATCCAAGTCACTGTTTTCAACCACATAAATATCGTTGTGAACTATAAGCAATAGTAGGCAGTCAGGCATCCAATATATTCCACTTAGGACAGTTGGGCAAAACTACAGATAATGAGACTGAAAACTTGTGTGGGTTAGGATAGGACGGTGACCAGAACATACTGTGAGTTTCTCTTTTCAGTACTGGCAAGCAGTAATTGTGAGGCTGTAAGCCACCCTGAAACAAAGCATTCCTGTTGAGAAGGAGATGCTGGGGAGTCACCGTTGCAGCAACATAACCTGAGAACACAAAAATGTAATGACCATACATAAGGGCAAACAGTCATTGTAACAGCACACACCTTCTTTGCATGACTCTACGAAGTTCACCGCATCCATCGTAGTGATATGTTCCATAACAATTTTCAGCTGTGGAAGTTTTTGTACAAGTGGTGTTAATATTCTCTCAATGAAAACCTTCTCACGGTCATAGGTGTCAACATGTGGATCTGTGACTTCTCCATGAACCTGAAAGAAATAAGAAACAGCCATAAAGGTGGGCATATAAAACATTGACCAATAATGTATGTAGGAAGAACAACAGCACAACTACTTACAAGTAAAGGCATTTCCTGCCTGACCATCTCCTCAAGGACAGGCAAGCACTTCCCAAGTATATCAGTTACACCGTCTTGGGAATTGGTAGTTGCTCCAGCAGGATACAACTTGACAGCGAAAACCACACCACTCTTTCCTAAAACAAATACAACAAACACAACATGCAACACAAAAATCACCATCAAGTACTTCGTAACCCATAGACTGGTAGAGTGAAACAGCATCTATAAGATGGCACAAAATCGTTAAGGGTAGTACTATAAGCAGTAAGCACATTAACCAAGTCTAACTTCTAGCAGATACTAATGTAGTGTCCTAGTTCAAGGCCACCACACCCTACGAACCAGCAAAGGTCCTTCGAGTGGAAGAGACCCTCTGGCCACCACCGAAGGGTCAGCCCCCGAGAGGTCACCAAGGAGCTAATCACCCCCATCCCCTCGAGGGGTAGGAGGAAGGCTTCGGTAGAAGGCCGAAGGGGCGATCGGTCCATCTGGCCGTCCCCCTTCGGACCACTCGAAGGGGGTACCTCCAAAGGGTCAACATCCAGGAAAGAGTACCTGGAGGCCTACGCACGACAAGGCTTGCCGGCACCAGAGGGCTAGCTAGCGGAGCGAGAAAGTACCTCAAGACCCCTATAACTCTAGGACCCTTGTAAGGGTATTGTTGTGATCTCACATCTTCCCCCTGAAGGGCCCTATAAGTAGCCATGGGCTCACGTACTTGAAAAAAAAGGCAATGACAAATAGATAATACGAAAACATATTGTTCACCTCTTGTTCACCTATTTACACTCCTCCGCTCTAAGGGCCTCTGAGCACACCCCCTTCGCAGGAGGGCAGGGCCGGCCCTGGGGGGAGGGGGGGGCAGGGTGGGCGGTGCCCCCCAAAAGTCAAGGGCCCCCAAACTAATTAGTATATATATATATATATATATATATATGCTTGGCAATTTGGCATTGGACTAGTTGTGCTTGTACAGGACGCCAGGACGTGAGCGACTAGAAATTTTTTTGAGGAAAGAGGGTTTCCGCCAAAAGAATGCTTCCTGCCGGCTGGTGCCTAGAGGCTTTATCCAGGGAAAAAGTAAAAACAGGAGGGGCGGCGGGCGGCCGATCTCCCGGACGTGGCGACGCGTAGAGAGAGAAAAAAAGAGGCGATCGCCTAGACGTGGTGCACTGGTGCTGTCTAGGCAATTCGCCGGTGAGCCGTGATCGTCCCTAATCCGAGGTATAGAATATTAATCTTCCCTAATCTCTTTCCCTATTAGTCTTACACTATTTAATCTTTGATACATTTATTATTATTTTCAGCGCTGTGCGTTATCAACTTATCATATCATCTAGAAGGTATCCATCCGGTAGCGAAAAAAGGAAAAGAAAAAAAAACGTGTGGATGACTTCATAGAAACACAGAGAGGAGCTATGGGCAAATTTTTAAAGAGTAATTGGACGAGATTGATATCAATAGTATAATTAATGACTTTGTATCACAAAATGTTAGAAGAAATTTTTTAAGATGATGCCAAGTGCCAAGTAAGCGTTTATGATTACAATTTACATTTGTCATTTCATAAACTTTAAAGTGTTCTATAGAAGTAATTTTTGTGCATCAAATATTAATTTCTTCAATAATGTGTGCTTATAAGACTATATATATATATATATATATATATATATATATATATATATATATATATATATATATATATGAGGAGGTGGATGAGGTCTCCATATAAGTTTTCGCCCCGGGCCCCCAAAATGCCAGGACCGGCCCTGATTGAGGGCCTACCTATTTATACTGTTTGGCCTCCGAGCACACCCCCTTCGCAGGGGTAGCATCGAGGACCCTCCTCTTTATATTGTTTGGCCCCGTAGCCACAACATTTAGTAACCAACGCATTGCACAAGTGCACTGTGCACAACAACACTGGGACAGATAGACACATCAACCAACAGTATCACTAACCAGTGGCGGATACAGGCCCTGGGCTGCTTGTGCTATAGCCCGAGGCCTGGTACCGAAAGCAGGGGCAGAAGTGAATGTAGTTACCCGGTGTCACAGGACACCGGATCAAAAACAAATAGTGTATGTTAGTCTATAAATAAAAAAAAATATTGTATATTAATATATATATATATATATATATATAGTATATGTGAACCCCTTTGATCTAAATCTGGTGACACCAGGAGGCAAATAACAAGCAAATGGTAAGAATAATAAGTTGTTATCACATATATGATGAAGTGATGAACCCAATGATTTTTTCTCTAGTTCCGCCTCTGACCGAAAGCCCACTAAAATTCTATGAAAAACTATTAAAAAATCAATGAAAACAGAGATTTAGCCTAAGATCAGCTGGCCCAGTCCGAGGCTTGAGTCTGGGCTGGTTCCGCCCCTGTCACTAACTATTATTTGGATTTTCGCTAGTTGGGAGCCGACGGATGCAGACATTTAGCAACCACGACACGCAACGACGAAGTACATGCAACTACGCAATATTGCAATAACTGACGCTCTAGCTCAATACGATTCAACAAAAACTGCTAAAGAACCCATTGTGGTAGGGAGAATCCGTACTTGCGAGCTTGATCTCCTCCGGGCTAGTGCTGTCTGTGAGGTAGAGCGTCATGAGCGGCACGAACCTGCTCCCGGGCGGCAGCGCCCTCAGGATATCCTCCCTGTACTCCACCGCGAGCGCCGTCGTGGTCACGGGCGGCTTCAGGTTGGGCATAACGATGGCCCTCCCAAAATGCCTCGCGCTGCCACAATGCACACAAGCACAAACACACAGCCACGCCCACCTCTCAGAGACATTACACCAAACACTCGTCGTGCACCGCCAAAACGAGCCAGTCGCGCTGAATCGACGAACCTGGGGGGGAGCACGGCGGTGAGGACGTCACCGTCGCGGAGGTGGAGATGCCAGTCGTCGGGGCGCGTGATGGTAAGCTGCTGCAGCCGCGGCGGCGAGGCGGCCATAGCGGTCGCCGCCGGATCCGCGCGGGAGGAAGGTCGGATCCAGACCCTGCAGGGAGGCGACGGCCGGACGAAGGAGACCGAAGGCTTCGGATGCGGGTGCGCGGAGAAGGAGGTGGCGATCGCGACCTGCATTGACTTCGCTTTATTCTGATTCCCTCCACCTCCACCGGTGGCGAGCGCGGCGAGGCGCAGCGGCACAACTCTGCGGACTGCAGGAGGTGGAGTTCGGGTTATTGGGCTCTTCTGGATCGCAGGAAGCCACGTTTTCTTTGCTTTGTTGGGCCATCTGTCGGCTTATCGGGCCCAATCTACTGTAATTGCCTTCCGTTCTTTGATCTGCAGGAGATTTGTTAATGGTGAGCCAGGCGCACCACGTGCACGCCCGAGAGTGATTGGGTCAACGGCCGAGCATTCGCTAATCAAGTTTACACTGTGGGTGGGGCCATTAGAATAGCAATTAACATGGCCCGGGCTGATTGGACTTTGCTGGAGTAATAAACGCAGGGAGCAAACTGATGGAGTACACTAGAATTGGAGTAGATAAGAAGATGGCTAATTTTTGTAATTAGAGCGCAGCACAATTTTTCGTGTCTGATAAAATTTTTTCGAGATGATCTCGAAGGAACTCTACTTAGCTTTCACATACTATCATGCTCCTATAGTACTGGCTCTGTTGATAAATATATGAGGTATTTTGATTTTACACTAGAATTAATGTGCAACGAAATTGAGAAAGATATACGAGAAAATGACTTACATACCCGTCTTAATTATCTTGGAAGATGAGATATTATACCTTTTGTGAGTGATAATTACTCTCTCCGGTTTCGTATTTCCTGTTGTTTTAGATATAATCTCACATATCAAAGAGTGATTAATGGAGTGTTAATTTTCTATTATGGTCATATTAAATAGTTTGAAAATGGTGTGATCCCGATTCTCAAAGCAAAGATACCCAATCGTCACATGTGCATGCAAAGCTCAAGCGTCAGCAATCAATATGCATGCTTTGAAAATCTGGCGCCAATGCACACCACGATCTTCCCGGCCGCCTTTCTGTGCATCCAGTGATCTAGGGTAACAGTTGCTGCAAATGTAGCACATTGGCGTAGGCGAACTAATATGATCGATCAATTTGCTACTGTGACCTAGAGAAATGTACAGTGTTTTCGATTTGAGTTGCTACGTGTACTACCTTACCTCGGACACCAGCGTGCTCCGGCCTGCCACTTGGGGCCCAAACACCAGTGGAACCTTGGGTACAGCCCTCCACTGAGACTCTGGATGGAGAAGTTGATGCCTGGAAGGGCGGTCGATACTGGAGGCGGCGATGGTGAGGATCCACGGTGCAGAGTTGACGACGGTGCAGGGGTTGGGCCTGTCGTTGCAGCCGGAGCAGATTACTAGCACACCCTTCTGCTGTGCGTGGAGCGCGCCGAGCGCGATGCAGTCAGTGAGGAAGTTGGAGTGGAACATGGAGCTCATGCCGATGGAGATGGAGATCATGTCCACATAGTCGCTTGCCGCGTCGTCGATGGCCTTGAGCACCGCCGAGCCGGAGCACCCGCCCAGCGAGCATGCCTTGTATACGGTGACACGGCTCCCAGGTGAGCCTCCCTTGGCCGTGCCTAGACGAGGCCATAGTATAGTCCGCGTTCGCCACGACACGGCTCTTTTTTGAAATTTTTTTTGTTTCTTATTCTGATTTTTTATTGCTTTTTACTGTATTCGACGTTGGTTTTTTCTTTTAATCTAAACCGTTATAACTCGGTCTCGTTAGATAAACGGTTATATTTTTTCTTTAAATAATAACATCCAATAGCTGATATACTTCGGTTTAGTTATGGTCCACCAGATTAAAGGTTTGATGTTATGAGAATTTCTAGTATATTTCTATTTTTATTAGAAAAATTCGATAGTAATTGTAATCTCTACTATATAAAGTGAGAGTTTCTTCCCACGTCATTTCATCAAAATTACCAGTTCTGCCATTCTTTAATTACCCACCTATTTAATTAACCACTCCAGGTGTGAATGGAAGACATCACACAGACCATTCTTTAATTACCCATCTCTTTAATTAATTAACCACTCCAGGCGCAAGAAACGAAGCATTACCCACCTCTTTAATTAACCACTCCAGGTGTGAATGGAAGACAGCACACAAGACCATTCTTTAATTACCCATCTCTTTAATTAATTAACCACTCCAGGCGCAAGAAACGAAGCGTCAGAACGCTTCATTTACATAGAAATATAGAAATACTGCTTCAATAGTGTCCTACTGTATAAGGTATTATTTGCACAACATATTTTCTTGTTTCATGTTATCGTAATAGCAGAACAGCCGTTTAAAATGTAGATACCGTTGCAAAGCACGGGCACCTTACTAGTTTAGTGTATATAAGAGAGTTCTCACCTGACGTGAGATAGCAACTAAGCAAAGAATCTCAACAATAAAATACCATGCGCCCCAAGTACTCAAGTCTCGCCCTCCCTCTTAACCAAAAACACTCCTCTAATTCTAAAGTCGTCTCTGATAATAATCGACCAATATAAAATCATCAGGAGAAATCCCACTCCTCTCCGGGCACGTATTCCACGTGAAGTCTACTACTCCCGCTATTTTAACGCAAAAAAAAAAAAAATTGAGGGAGAGGGGGGGAGAGAGAGAGAGAGAGAGAAAAGATTCATTCCATCCACCGTTCACGCACAGCACACGAAGGGAAAGGAAAAGGCGCGGATTCCCCTTCCCGCAACTGCGCAATTCGGTAAGCGATTGGAACGTCCCGGGCTCCATCGCAACATTCCCTCCCACACCGCGCGAACTCCATCCCTCCCCCTCCCCCCACGCGGCGGCGCCTTCTTCTCGTGCCGTCCTGATCTCGCTTTAATCCTGCCTACGCTGCTGCCTCCTTCCTCCACGTTCTTGGCTTGGCTGGCTCGCCGGATCCTGGCTCGGTTTGGGTTCGGCTGTTTCTGCCGATCGGGTAGGCGCGGCCGAGGCGATCCTTGGTTTGATTGATTGGGAGGGGCAACGCCTTTTCGATTTGGATTCCGGTTGCGTCAGGGAGCGTGGCGTGGAATGGGCTTTGAATTCTTCCGGGTTTCCCAGTAGCCTCCTGCTTTGGGATTCACGTCGCTTGCCTCCGTTTTTCGTTTTTCTTGCACGCCTCTGTTTTTTTCTTCCTTAGCTTTGCCTGCACGGTTCGTCGTTTGAATTTAATCCATCCTTCTTCTGTTCGAAAACCGTGGCTTTGACCAATCGAAGCGCTTGTTATGTTTTTATAGATAGGTGCTCCTATGATTCTAGTGAACAATTCGAATAAGGTTCTTTGCTGCTTATCTGTATTGATTTCGAGCGTTTGCATTTGAATTGGCTCAGGAGGGGGAGGCGGTTCGTGGAATCCGGTGGAACTGCGCGTCAAATCTGAGCGATCGAGCAGGGTAGGAGGTTCGAAATCCCTCGAGAATAGAACAAATGTGGCGTCTATCCAATGGGTTGTGGGATGTTCTAGGATCCGGATTTTTCTCATCGAGGTTTCTTTAATTCAGTTCGGTTCTCTCGACGCGTCAATCTCTTCGCATCGGGATCTGGTTGGTTGCCTCGCCTTGAGGTTCCGAGGAGATGGACGACGACGACGACTACTCGTGGGTGCGGCGGACGAGGTTCGCCCACTCCATCGTCCGGTCGAGCTCCGGCAGGGAGCAGTTCGGCGCGTTCGTCGAGCAGTTCAACCGTGGCGCGGCGCTGAGGCAGAAAGGATCCAATTCGGGGTTCAAGCTTCATGGCCTGAACTTGGAACCGAGGACGAAGCTTTCGGTCACCAGCTCCGCGAATTCCTCCACCCCGAGGACAAGATCGTCGAATGCCCAGCCGCAGACGAAGCCGGAGGACTCGTCCGCAGACGCCAGACTGAAGCAGCACGACAAGGCCGGTGATCATCACCATCATCATCATCATCACCTGTTGCAAGAAGCATCGACCAAGCAGGATGACATGGCTGGAAATGGAAAGAAGGGGAGCGACCTCTGCGTCACCATCTGTCGTGAACCCGAGGTTCAGAGGCCGAAGGATGAAAACCCTGTGCCTGTCGAGTTCTCTTTCCATCCTGATGGGCAAAGCTTGATGCTGCAGAGGGCGTGTTCTAGTCCTCCTCCTTTTCCAAGCAAGAAAATGCCGGCCGTCGATGCCGCAACGCGCAGTTCTTCGCTTAAGGTCATAGGCGAGGGGCCGAAGCCGAAGCAGAGGGCAACATCCCCTCTCCCAACTCGTGTCGTGCCTGAAGTGTTCAGGGAGGCCAAATCATCCAGCAAGAGATTCTCCACTCCACCACCGCGCCGGAAATCTACGTCTCCACGAGCTCTGAATGGGAGTCCTCCGACCGCCTTTGCTCCGGTGAGGGCACCGGGCAAGCTGAAACATAGGAAGGAGTGCTTGGACAATGGAAGGGCAAAGGTGGCTGCACAGGAGGTGCTCGAGAAATGGGCTGTTGATCGTTCACAGTTGCTCATTGGGAATTGGTTTGCGTCCGGGGCGCACAGCCGCTTGTTCCATGGAATTTACAAGGAGCAGCCTGTTGCCGTCAAGTTCATCAGGCAACCTGATAAGGAGGAAGATGCAGAGCTGGCCGCTCAGCTTGAGAAGCAGTTCAACACGGAGGTTACCACACTGTCTCGCCTCCATCATCGTAATGTCATTAAGGTAACTCGACGCATTTCAATTTCAGAATCTTTCAGGGTGTTGCCCTAATTCTCCATTGGCTGTGATTAGCATGCTAATTATGCTTACCACTGTTTTATTGTGTTATTGTTCTTCTTTACTCCATTCGTTTATGAATAGATATCATTCTAGATTCTTACACTTCCAACAAGGTATATCTACAAAAAGACTACATTATCTTTTTTTTTTATTATATCTTTCGATGATGTGTTTTACTCTAATCCATGATAGTAAATGATATTGAAAATAGCTAAAGAAGAAAAATGGTAAAAAAAATCACCTTAAAATTGTAGAATGATATGTATTTATGAATAAAATTTAAAATGTACAATGACATGTATTCGGGAACGGATGGAGCAATTATTTTACTTAGGACCATTTGTGTCTAGAACTCTAGATCCACTCATGGCTTATTGGGTCAACTATCAAGCAAGTATTAAATAGTTGATGCAATGCGTAGACTGCATAGTTTAGCAATCGTTTAACATGAAATTAGTCAATTATCTATTTTGCTCACTCTCAATCAGCGTAGCTCTTCTGTCAGCTTGACTTGAACTACTTTCACCAAAGGACAAGTATCAGTGCTTGCAACTTTAGCAGCTCAACTTCTAGTGTTATTTTCCAGGTGGTACTATATGCCAAACATGTGGCTTATAGTAAAGGATATTATTCGATTTATATTTACGCTGTGTTAAATATAATGATTCATATCTAATTTTTAGGATTTAAAAATGTGTGCTAGATAAATCCTAATAGGATTAGGATTCCTAATCCTAAAGGAGTATGATTCATATTTGCTTTGGAGGAGAACTAGGAATGCTATATAAACCTAGGGCATGATTATGAAGAACCCAAACAACCAAGAAGTCACAAGCTAATTCATCCAAAGCAAGAGATACACGAGAGGATTAGAGGCTAGTCTATTCTTTAGCACTAGATTCTTGTATAGGGCAAGAATCCAAAAGTCATAAAAGATTGAGAGGTTTTGAGAGAGCAATAATTCCTTGTGCTTTTTTGAGATTGTGCTTAAAGAATTTGCGATCGGATTCGTCAAATCTTTCTCTCTTGTCGTGGTTGCTTCAATATTGTTATTTTGCTTCTGTCTACAAGATTCATCTTCTTTGGTCTTGAGATTGTACACATTCGTGTCGTATCTCACAAAGTTCTAATTCGATCTGGGAGGCTGCTGCGCATAAGAAGGATATCAGAGTGTAATACTGATAATTAAAGAAATGAAAGCCAAACATTTGTATGGCTTTATGAAGTAGGCATGTTTTAACATGCAGTACCCAGTAACAACTCATGATCTTGCTTCTTTGGACCTCATCTAGTTTATCATAATAAACTAAAAGCTTTAATTCATTCTTGCTGTTTTGTTTATGTAGCTGGTTGGAGCATGCAGTAGTCCACCTGTCTTCTGTGTCATCACCGAGTTCCTTTCTGGGAGTTCGTTGAGATCGTTTTTGCACAAGCAGGAGCACAAATCTCTACCTTTAGAGAAGATTATTTCGATTGGCCTGGACATTGCACATGGTATGGGATACATTCACTCGCAAGGAGTTGTTCATCGTGATGTGAAACCAGAGAACATCATATTTGACGCAGAATATTGTGCCAAGATTGTTGATTTTGGAATAGCTTGTGAAGAAGCGTATTGTGACCCTCTGGCAAATGACCCTGGAACTTTCAGATGGATGGCTCCGGAGGTGATGAAGCACAAGCCCTATGACCGAAAAGTTGATGTTTACAGCTTCGGCCTTATCTTATGGGAAATGTTTACCGGCTCAGTACCTTATGAAGACTTGACTCCATTCCAAGCAGCTTTTGCTGTTTTTGATAAGGTATACACTCTTCTCATTCCTATTCTTTCCCTGCATTGTAATATCTTCGGTGGCTTGAGATTATCCGTCTTGTTCAAAATGAAGAGGACCATTGCATTAGAAACAATATATTGAGACAATTTTTTATTAGCTGCATTGTATGGTCAACGTTTTCGAAGTAAGAAGTACGTATACATTTTTGTCTCATGAACCTCTGGTTCTGTGCTTTTCGGGAAAGAAAATGACAAACATAATTTTCCACCTTTCAGAATGAGAGGCCGGCCATTCCTAGAAGCTGCCCAGCGCCATTACGGCTTCTAATTGAGCAATGCTGGGCCTTGCAACCGGAAAAGAGGCCGGAATTCTGGCAGATAGTTCAAGTATTGAAGAAGTTTAAGATGGTTCTTGATAGAGATGGAAATCTCGACAATATGCCAAGCTCGAACTGCCAGGGGACTCATGATCACAAGAATTGGCTAGCTCACTGGGTCCAAAAGCTCAAACATAGCCATCCTGATCTCTCTGGACCTCCACCTCCAAAACTGCTGTAATTATGCTTCCTATCTGTGCTAGTTTGATAGGCCTCAGAATGTAATTGTCAAAATTTTGTGCTGGTATATAACAAAATTACCAATTGTTTATCTCTACGTTTTAACAGCACAATAAGCACTTGTTTAGCTTCACCATCGAAATGCTGCTGCTCTTTTGCTTTGCCTGCTGTACTGTTTGGTGCATGGGACCAGAGTGCCTATGCAGTTTCCATGAAGAATGTATCTTCAGTTATGCGCTTAAATGTTTGCCACTAGGATTCATTCGTGGAGCCTTTCGTTTACACAGCTGGGAGAAACTAGGCCCTCCTTCTGGACTTCTGGGGTACACGTCGAAATAGTTGAAGGTTTGGAAATTTGGTAGGATGAGGAAGCATATGACTGAATGGCAAGCTTGTAACATTTCTCGCTTAGACTATTCAGCTTTGGTATAACAGCCTTAGAACCTTCAGCTTGGTGCAAAGTCAGTAGCCGTGTTATTTCTCGCAAGAGAGCACAGCCTCTGTAGGTGTTTCTAACTTTCTTCTTCCTTTTAACTGCAATGCGCATAAGAAAACTATGCTTGCTGTTTGGACATTAGTGGTTGATGTTGTAGCCTAAGGTTCGTCATGGCGTAAGTTTGAAAGCATCATCTGATCGTCAACAATGATTTGATTGCCATTAAAAAGTGTATGTTTAGTCTAAGTGCCTTCCTCATCACATTGTTTTTTCGAGATTTCATAACTTCAACGCTCCAGCTGGCTCATCTTTATCATAGCAAGTGAAGCTCTGTTTTATCCCCTTTCTATGCAGATAATTTCTCTTCTTGAAAGAACATACTCATGAGCTTGCAATTTCATGACGGTATCAAATGATACCTACGACTCAAATTTGAACCATCTCGAGTTCGACAGGTTACCATCGGTTTATGAAATTTGAACCCTGACTAAAAACCTAAAATCCTCGGTACACGCTACTAGCCGGTACACCTCCCGCAGCGTACGTATATAACGTGACCATCTAGTTGCATGCCATGCATCACACGACCCCCGCCGCGGTCCGGCCGAAATCGAAGCTCAGCATGGACGCCCTGAACTTGGTCTGCCTCTCCGGCGAGCCGACCGTCACCGCGGCAACCGGCGCCGCCGCGGCCCGCTCTGGCGTGCCGAGCCACTTGGACTGCATGTACTTGTGCTTCCTCCAGGGGCCCATGTGCATGTTGTTCTCCTTCATGCACTGCTTGGCCGCGGCGCACATGGCCTTCACCACGCCGCGCAGCCTCTCGGCGCGGCCGACGAACACCTCCGGAAGCGAGCTCACCAGCGCGCGGTACTCGGCGCTGGCGCGCGCCACCTCGAACTCGGCGCGGAAGCTGAGCTCCACCACCACGCGCACCGACTTGCCGCTCCTCGTCTGCGCCACCACATCCACGTAGCTGTGCTCGCCTGCGAACGCACGTTTCAGAGGGGGGGAAAACGTCAGTGTCGATCGATCGGGCCCGGCCTGTGCGCAGAACTAGTGAATTACAAAGCGCGACTCGGTTCGGAATATTAAATTTTGGAATGTTATACTATTCATTGTAGGAGAATAGGTTTCATCGTAATAGATGACGGATATCTGTGTGAACCTTTATGCTACAAGCTTGGTTTTATATCTCACCACGTGGATATTTTCTTTTCTCTTTCGGATTAGAAATACATTTAATCTTACAGGAAACACTTTTAAGATATGTTTGGTCAATGAGACTAAGAATTTTTCTCTTATTAAGCGAGCACTATCTCAATTGCTTCTTTTCATTTTGACTCTATTTGAGCACTTATGGCACTCTGCCGTGGACTTTAGTTCTAGATCCAGTTTTTTAGCAATTTTTAGAGGCAAATATGTTGACAATTGTAATTTTTCTTTTATACAATTTTCCTACATCACTTCAGGGATATCTCTTTATTAATTTCTTTCAGCTCCTTGTGATTTCCCACAACGATGGGGTTTGAGTGTTTCGACCTCCTAGCGTTGGATTGTGCGTGCAAATATACGTTGGGGTTATCATCTTAATGATGTATCACTTCAGGGATATTACCATATCCTAGATGTCTTATTGCAGGGATTTTCTCAATATCAGGTTGAACTTCTTCCACTGTTACAAGTAGTGTTCTCATTTATTCGGTTTTTCTACTTCTGTAGATGTCTCTGCGGAATTGAGTCCTGTACACCTGGAGACCTCTCCCTCTTTTTATCATGAGGATCAAGAGTGGGTTCAATATCCTTCTAGGATATTTTCACTCTTTCAAGTGCATATATTGCAGGTATATATATAAAATCTTTTCACCCCTTATGATCAGTGAAGGCATTTGGAAGTTTATTAGTTTATTTGTTGCAGATTTATTATCCTTCGAACTTCAAGTTTGATTTCTTTAGTGCGTGAATTTAAGGACTAGGTATTATTTAACGTGGTACTTATCTTACCTCAATGTCGAAAAAAAATCCTTAGTACAATTAGCATATCGAGCCGTGCACTGATCCCTTTCATAAGCTCTAGGTATTAAATAGTTGACGAAGATTCATTACCTATATAAATCCCTAACTTCCGGTGATGTCCCATGGTGGTACGTTGTGGTGGAGAGATTGACATGTATACAACACAATCAAGTTTTCGCAGATGAAAAATACTATATTCTTTTTCATGCACTATCTGCTATGGAAAAAATTTAAGATATGCAGTTGGTCTGAGTTGAATTAATATTGCAGAATGTAGCACTGCGTGGCCCCAACATACGCTGTTTGTAGATTGATCTAGGACTTCAGCCTTGTAGAGCTTCGTACTGATAACGTGTTGTAAACGTAGTCTTTCACCCACGATCAATCAACGATGCATCAACATGATCACAAAAACAAAACAAAGGGCACACACAAAGGAGGGGGTAAAGTTCTCTCTCTTTATTAGATTGATTATTTATGTATAAGGGGTTGCCTATTACTCCGTCTGTTCATTTTTATAAGGCTTATTTTTTTAATGGTTTTGTTCACAAATATAAGGCTTGCATGTAGATTTAATGAGGTCCTTCCTTCTATACACCTATTTATTCTCTCTCAACCATATGCATTTATATAGCAAAACTGACAGGATATATTTAGATTCGCCCACTAATAAATAGAGTCCTTTCAAAGTTGGACTGAGATTCTATCTATATCATAACAATCTCGCCCTCGTGCATGGTTTTGGATTTGTTTCGTGCAAACGTGGTGTAACTCCCCAGGTCGCGCCAGTTGATATGGACTTGGCAAGTCTGAGTGACGTAGTGTAGCAAGCTCACGTCACATGTTTGGATCTATTTGAGAGCCCAGAAATAATAGAGACGAGTGGTGCATTTTTACGTTTATTCTCAATACAAGTTGTACAAAATTTAAAGCAAACAAAGAGATAAGTAATCATTATTTACCTTTTATTTACGCTTTAATATGTATGCAATTTTTAAAAAGAAAAATATAGATACACTTCTTGGGGGAGAGAGAGTGATGGGTGTCTACTTGGCTGGGTGTCGTCACATTGGAAGCGTCTATTTTTTGGAGCAGAGGATGATCATGTCCACGTGAGGCATGTGACTTTATAGAATTAACAAGCTAGTATCGTGGCTGCTACCCGTTTATATGTAAATAGAAATTCTATCATGGTTAGGCGAATATGCCTGTGTCATTCAACTGCCGACAAGAAAAAAAAATCCTTATGGATGACGTAAGCAAATTTTATTATCTATATTTCATTTATATTTTAATATTTACGTAATTTTTTGAAAAGCAACGCACAGCGACGTCGCAAATAAAGCATGCCACTTGCAGCCTGTACTTGAAAGCGGCAGAAACATCAAACCTTGACAAGAAGCGCGTACGAGTCCCTCGGATTAGCCTGACAAGGCATCATTCCTCCTAGATACAGCCCAACGGTGCTCTTTTCTTTCAGAAAAACTAAAAAACGGTATACCATTGCAACGGTATACCTCTGAAACTCATGAAACTTATGATTTTTTGCACTGAAACTCATGAAACTTAGCACTAAAAACTGATAAAATATGAAACTGATGAAACTAAACACTGAAACTCATGAACCAAAGACTGAAACCGATAAGTTTTATAAGTTTAAGCTATTTCTGTGATTCTTGACGGTATACCGTTCCCTAGTCACTCTCCTTTTCTTTTGGTAGTCGGCTCTTTGTGCCGTCTGAATTTAGCTTGTAAAACTGTCGAAAGCAACCAAATTACGAGGACTGACCTACGGTCAGTTGGCAAAGCTCGCTGGTTGCGGTTTGTCCGTCAGCGTTCGAGTCTTGGCTCGACGCTGTTGCTCACTCCTCTCTCTTAAGTGAAACATCAGAGTTTTTGATCTAAAAATTCAAAAAAAAAAAAAAAAAGCAACCAAATTACCTGAAGGGATGTCCGGCGAGCTCGTCCACTTGGACTTGCAGATGGCGCTGTTGTACCCAGCGTCGCGCAGCCGCTCGGCAACTTGCCGGAGCATGCAGCTCCGGCAGTCCCCCGCCACCGCGCGTCTCGCGCAGGAGCAGACGGCGCCCGCGGCGCGCATCTTCTTGATGGCCGCCTCCGTGTCGGCCCGTATCCTGCTCTCGGCCGGGCTGGTCTTGGCCAGAGCCTCCTGTATATCCATCCACATCCACGCATAATATTGCATCTCTCAGGAGTCAGGACTAGAAGATATTACGAGGCTAGCTAGCCCAAAAGCAACCAAGGAAACACAAGATCGATCCAAAATATTATTACGGTCACGTCGATCGGTGCTGCGTGGATGTGGTCTTGCTACCGATCACCCGTTAATAATATCACCGCAGATTGCAGCAATCCACAGAATTACGTACCCTTGATGAACATGCAAACACAACGATTAGCGGATGGAGGGGAAGACACTTACATGGAGCCGCGAATGCTGGGTCTGCCAGAAGGCCTGGCTCTCGGCGGAACCACTGCCGCTGGATGATCCTTCCTCGTCGTCGTCCCCCGGCCATGATCTCTCCCTCTCGGCCTCCTCGAAGAAGCCCAACACCATGTTAGACAGGCTCATCTCACCGTCCATCGCCTCATCCATCACCATCGTGTGTATTTGTGTGTTTTGATTTTTCTCGGCCCCTTGATCGCCACAAAGCTAAGCAGCTTCTTCTTTGCTGCTTAAGGCTGTTAAGCTCAACGGCGTTCTGCGGCGCTTGGTCGACCAAGGGAGGCTATATATAACCGGAAGCGGCGGGGGACGTGGCGACTGGGCAGTGGTTGAGTGGGCCCCAGTGGTGTGGATGAGGCGACTGGCGACGGAAAAAAATTCTATAGCAGCAAGTGTCGAATAATATATCCCTTCTAAAAATTAGATATATGATAACCGTACAAATATTAAAGTAGTTAATTTTTCTCTCTCTCATCAATATAAGGAGTGGCATCTAGTGTCATAGAATTAATGTGGAACAATTATCTACGGCATGCTTTTTTCCCCTTGAGGTTACAACAATGCCATATATCACGTTTGCTACCTGGCAATACATAACTATACATAACTATACATAATCAATTTGCATGCTCAATTCATCAAAACATGGTAGTTGGCGGTTATATACTCCACCGTCTAAGTTTATAAGGCTTATTTTTTGAATAGCTTTATCCATAAATATAAGGATTACAAGTAGATTTAATGATATCTTTCCTTTTTATACCACTATTTATTCTCTCTCAACCATATGCATTTATATATTTTTGGATGGAGAGAGCACCAGTGTTCACTCTCTTTTTTTTTCCCCCAACGAACGTTATTGTTCGTGAGGCTATCAGCATCCTGTAGCTACAACAAGTGCAGGTCTTTCAAGGAACAAATCTAGAAAACAAGAAACACCAGCCTAGCCGGGGGGTTGCTCTGAGCAACCGAAGGGAACACACATGCGCAACACAATGCAGGCCAAAGGAGATCTAGCAACCACCCCCTCGCCATAATTCCACGCTGGGTCCCCCTCCACGCTGTCGTCATTAGTCCGGTTGGCGGTCACCGGCGCGGTGATGCTGGGGGAGGGCAACGCCGCCGCCGCCGCCGCCGCTGCGAGACCGGACGCTTGCATAGCGGCTCGGTCTTCGCACCTCCTCCACTGCTGTCCCTCGCGGATATGCTTGGCATCCGCGTATATCCGTGTGGCACCTCCGCGGCTGCACCGTGCACTCATGCGAATCTTGAATCAAGATGCCACACGTACGGCTAATGTTCTTGTGTAGATATTCCGCTACAGTTTTTCGTGTAATAGCAATGTTCACCGGTTTATGAACATTCTTTATGGGGGTCGGGGCTTTTCTGATTTGAAGTCGCTGGAAAAGGACCCCTGTGACCGGTTGGTTGATCATTAGTCCTTTTATTTTTGAAAAATTTTACATCGGATTACCTATAATAGTGGTGGTAGAAATCAAATCTAATCATCCATTCTCAAGGGTAATTTAGGCTTTTCCTATCCATTCGTGAGAGGTATTTTAGACTTTTTCCAATTCGTTCACAGTTTTGGATTCACTGAATACCTGATGATCTTCAGAGGCTTCTTATCCATTCATCCGCTATTCATCAGGATAAGATGACGTGTTTTACCGTATTCATCCGCCATTCTCAACAGAAGCTCGATGGGTAAAGAGGCGCCAAGACGCCTCACCCATCCGAGTACAAGTCTCAACATCGACTATATATCCAGGTGTCTATTTCCTTCTTTACTGAACGCTAAAGCTCATGTCCAAACTTCAAAGATCAAAGGCACGGTAAAAATTTCGGTAATGCTAGTGATCGGATGTCTGTTTTTCTTCGAAACATTTTTTTCTACGTATTGAAATATTTTTCTTCGACAAACAGTAAAAAAAATTGTTTCATACGTTACAAAAAAAGTTTCACTACGTTCAAAAAGATGTTTCACACGTTTAAAAAAATATTGCAACGGCGTCCAAAAAAAATGAAAAAATCAGACGTCCGACTGCAAGTTCTTCCCTAAATATTTATAGAATGTATGTTGCCTCACGGTAAAGTATCCTTTTATTGTTCCCTCTACAAAATGCTCCATATTTGTGAGCGGATGACACGGTGCAAGGCGTGGAGCATTAACAGATTTTGTATATGAAACACTGGAAATTTGTGAAGGTATGGAGTGGCGACTGCGGATCTCGCGTACCAAAATTTATGATACCGGCATCTGAAATGCTGGAAGAAGATTTAAAGGCTCGACTCATGAACTGTTTTGCGTTTTAATTATTTGATAGAAAAGGAATGTGCGACATGGATTTCCAACCGTGCAGGCGGATTTCGCTAAGCAGCCACTACTTGGTCGCGGATTATATATTAGAGCTCTTTTATCGTACACTAAATTTAATACGGATCATTTATTTTTTTCCTAATAGATCAGATTAACTAGAATTTATTTATACTTCGTCTAGTAGTAGAGTAGTAAAAATATCTTTAACAATCAACAGTTAGACCTAATTTCTACTACCTACTATATACTATTAGTATAATACACTATAAAATTTCTCTAGGTATTAACGTCATTTGATCCGTTGGCCCGATCGATTTCCTTATCACGATCGCTCTCATGAAAAACGCATCCCTATTTCCAGCGATTAAGACCTTTCATTATATTCAGAGGTATACGGCATATACATCATCGCAGTCTATATGAAATGATGCGTGCCATGTTCAGAGAGTCAGTCGCCTTGATTAACATTATCTTACGCCGTGTGAATAGTATCACTTGACGAGTAGATCTTTTCTTGATAGAGTCACGTTATATACAAATATTTCTTACGCCTGAATCCGACAACACGTTTTAACTGATATATCTGGTATTCGTGATACACGTTCTCAAAAACTTAGTATTGCCTCTCGCCGGTCGCCTCATTAATTTACTAAAGACATTGCATGTGGCCTCATTTACTAAGAGTGTGTTTGGTTCGTTGTATCAGATTGAATCGAACCGTTCTATACATGATTTAATCTCGTTTATGCGTTTGGTTGACTGAACGGAACCATCTGGTACGGGATGAGATGGTACAGATTCCTAGAATATTCCTTGAAGATGCTATATCGTTTGATACGGCAAATTCGCCTGAACCGAACAGTACAGGACCGATCGGTACCATCCCATCCAGGATGGCAGGATCATCCCATCCATCGTGTACCTTCCTATCCCATTCAACCTGATACATCTAACAAAACACAAGGACATATTACATGCCTATTGGCCCCGAAGATAGCCGTGGTTTGTGCTTTGCTATGGGCGAGACGGTAGCCTGGTAGGCACAGAGAAGACATTGCTTCGATTACAGAATCCTATACAATAGTGGTACAACCTGTCCAGAACCAAACCATTCTAATCTGCAACTAAACAACGATTGCCAATGACATGACCAGTACATGCTGTGCCAGGTGGAGCTCGATTAAGATAACTGAATGAGCAAAAGATGCAAAGTTCCCTCGACGCATGACAAAATAAGTAACGTCCTGATGCATTGCTCATCTCCGCTGAGCGTGTGATTTCGATAAGAGATTTAGAGAACTTACGCTATTTTAAGTTAATTTCTAGGCAAAACGTACAGAAATGGAGGAACCTGGAACCCGGGACAGGCGGATCTGGCCGACAGAAGAGTCAGAAATGTGCCCGATAATCGAAAAGTTCACTAAAATTCTTCGAACCGAGGAACCACACACAACAAAAAAGAGAACAAAAATGGAGATAAATCTTCACATTTAAAACGACAACGGCCATGGGACATGAGCAGTAGGGTCGATGATGTCACGGTCTGTCTCTTCCTCCGGATAGCAACGCCAACGCACGAGGAGCTCTTCCCTGCTCCTTCGGATGAGCTCCATCGTCCGACTCCGATGTATCGCGCAAAAATAAATAAATGAATAAAGAGATAAATATTGACAAATGACTATACACTTGGTCTTGCTATTAAGATATATTCGAACTTTTGGTTTAAAACTACCTCTAAGGAGCTATGGGTATAAATATAGCAAGTTATTATGCAAAAGAATCAATCTACAACCAATAAAGAGAAAATAGTTGAGATCTTCTATATCTTGTGTTCATCTTTTATGTGATTGTTCTTCAGGTATTCTTAATATTTTTTTTATTGGAATTAGGATTGATATACGGAGATTAATTTATTATTCAATATGTTATCAGCACGACAGCTCTTCAAAGCCTAACAATATGTCATTGATTTACTTATACATGTGAGTACTACACATGGTTTACTCCATGTACGCACACTGAATAGCACGTGAGCCCGCCAATCCGCACCGCGCACACAAGACGCTCGAACAGCACGCGATCCCGTTGCTCTGCGCCACGAGCACTTGCCATCGTTACAACACGAGTCCTTCGTTCCGTGCTGCGCATCATGTCTGAAGAGCCGCTCAAAACCACACCCGTAGCGTGCCTGAAACCATCACTCGACGTGCCCCCGTAAGGAAGAATTGAAATCTTCTAATAAAAAAGAAAGACCGTATGAAATTTGGGTAGTGTATTACATGTCATACTCCTTTAGATACTTTATGGTATTAATAGATGCTTCTATTAGATGATCTCATATATATATATATATATATATATATATATATATATATATATATATATATAATCTATTCAGAACCATACTTTTGCTAAATTATTAAATTAATACCCTTCTTTTTAGATAAAATGATCAAGTCCATCTGAAGAGACAATAGTAACAACTTTACCTTAAAGTCATTCAATGATTATTGTATGACTCTCTATGCATTAATGTAGAGTATTTAGTACCTCATGTTTACACACAAAATGGCTTTATAGTCATTAATTAATAAAAATAAAACTTATTGCTAAGCCACTCTTATAGAATTGTAAGCTATCATCAGTTGTTGGGATCACACAACACTACTACAAAATCGCGCTTCACAAGCGGTTGAAAACCATCTCCAGAAGCGGTTGAAAACCACCTCCAGAAGCGGTTGTAAAACCGCTTCTAAGCAACCGTGAGTGATACCCCGAGGGGTATCACAAGCGGTTCTAGGAACCGCTTGTGGTGGTGCGACACCAAGCGGTAAAATGCGGTAATAATATCGTGGGAATGGGATTCGAACCCACGACCAGTACTCCATCCTCGTGACCCGCCTCATCCATCTAGCCAACCCACCCACGCGTGCTCTCTGATAGAATAGGGCACACATTCCTTTTATTATTTCTAAAACTGGGTTTCTACAAGCGGTTCGTGACACGAACCCCTTCTGAAAGGGGTATGTAGAAGCGGTTCGTGACACGAACCCCTTTTAAAGCTTTAGAAGCGGTTGGTCCAACCGCTTCACGAACCCCTTCTAAAGGTGGGGTTTTAGAAGGGGTTCGTGCCACGAACCGCTTCTAGAGATCCCCTCCGGCCTGTTGCCACGAACCGCTTCTGGTGCGAGCATTACAACCGGTTCGCACCAAACCGTTTCTAATAGACCGGTTGTGATGCCCGGTTTTATAGTAGTGCAATGTCGTACGATGATGTATTAATTCAACTCAGACCAGCTGCATACATGAAATTTCCTCTTTGCAAATAGTGCTTAGGATAAATCGATTATTTTTTATCTATAAAAATTTGATTGTGCTGTATACATGACAATCTCATTATTATAGCGTACACATGTGAGTTCTCATCAAAAGTTAAGGATCTTATAAATATTTGTCAATTATTAAATAACTTCATCCTACGACAAGTATCTAGGCTACAATCTTTTACCTGCTCATTCGGATGAGCTCGATCGTCCGACTCCGATGTATCGCGCACTAAATGCTGATAGTGATAAACACCATTCTTAAACAATGAATCAATGATGGCCTGATGGGCCAAGGTTTGTCGCCTAACAACCGCGCTATACTCGGGGAAGGGTCGAAGGGAGGAATATGTGTGTGTGATCTGAAGTGCACATATACGCCTACTCCTACTCCGTATTCTTTTCGATACATAAATCAGAAGTTCCTTTCGATGCGGCAAAACCTGATGGAAGTAGGGACAATTTCAGTGTTGATTTAATAGTTACCGTGAAAGGAACATATATTGGTAGGTAAAATTGGTATCATGATAGGCTCAAGTCCGGTAGGTAGGCGAAAACCAACAGATATTTAGGAGCGAGTAGTGTTTACTCTCTTTCACCATAAATAGTTATCATTTTGGTCAAATATGCAATCAAATTTTTTAAAAATTAATTATTAATATCTTTTTAAATATTTAAATTGGATATATAAAAATCATATGTGTAGATTTATCTCAAAAAATATTTTTATAATATTATAATATTAGTGAGTTTTATAAATATATTATAACATAAATTAGTGGTTAAAGCTATGTTTTGAAAACCGTGTCAATGTTCAAAATGACAACTATTTATGATCGTAAGGAGTATATGCATCAATCTCTAATACAAATTGCACAAATCTTTAAACAAACGAAGGGATAAATAATCATCATCTATCATTCATTTATGCTTTAATGTCTATATAAATTTCAAAAAGAAATACATATAAACACCCTTGGGAGGGGACACGGTTCCCATGCAGTACTTAAAGGATTGCTACTTAAACAGTTGCGCGGAGCTGTTGGATTGAAAAGAAACGGTTCAGATTGATCCAAAAGTACTGAAGCAAAAACAATGTAATAAAATGGTACTGTAGCAGTTACTGCAGCAAATAGATTTGGACGATCTGAACCGTTTGCTTACTCGATCAGATGGTCCACGCCTGTGGATCCCCACAAACTGCATTTAATCCCTCTCCCTTGGGAGTAGCACTTTTAGCCTTTTTTTTCTAGACTGCATTTTTAATATTTTTTAGACTAGTCAAAGCCAAAGCCACCAAGCCAGCTCTAGTTTTATACGCCCTCCACCGCACAGACTTGGTATTTTGTGGAGAGACTGAATGTTTAACTGATAAACATCTTATACGCACGTGTACTTTGATTAAATAAATCATAACTATACTAAGTCACGCCGTAATAATCATATATACGGTGAATCCCTACAGCTATGGCGCTATGCCATTGGCCCGTTCACGAAGACAGATGGAACAGTTTCTTGGAAGACGACGCGTTGAAGCCGAGGAGGCCGACAAGTTGCAGGCCAGCCATGAGGCCCATACATAACTCCACTTGTACATGCGTTTCTCGTCAGCTTTTGGGCCATGAATGTGGAATCCAAGGCCGAAAGTAACTGCCAGAGCCTACAAAAAGTCAGGCCGAAAAAAAATAAGATAAAGGCTCTATTTAATTAGTATGGTATTTTCTTTGATGAGAAGTAATTTTTGGTAGAGCTACATGACTAATAGTTAAACCGTTGGTCTGAAGAGGTTTGGCGTTTGACAGTCGAGCTTTTATGTGTGTATGGTGTGGGTCGGGAACAAGGTTGAGGGGTTTGGAATTTTATACTTATGTTGTCTGTTGGTGTTTGTTGTCCATTTTTGTAAGTTTCGGAAGAAATATATATTCCAGATTTTAGCTCTATCTTACATTTTATTCATACTTTACTATTTATACAAATTTTATTTACAAAAAAAAAAGTATAGAAAGCCTCTCGATTGAAAGTTCGCAGTGGACTCGAAAGATAAAACCGCTCTGCTCATGTGAAAATGACATGGACTAAGTAATGGCAAAATAAAAAAGGCACTTTTGAGCCACTAAATCTGTACACTGACTTCAGTACTGTTGCACGGACACAAGTTGTTCAGTTTTTTATTTTTGTAATTGTAAGATTGATGTTTGTGTTAGCATCTGCTCCACTTTGTTCTTGTTGATGTGTTTGATTCTATTCTTTCATTTGCATAATCTATTTATCTTTCACTTCATCCCACTAAGATCCTGCAAAAATATGATATTAGATGATTCATTTAGCAAAGGACGAATACTTGAAGGACATCAGGTTTTGTTAGTGAGGCTTTTAAGTAAGCAGCCAGAAAGGTGAAACCTGAGAGCAAGCTTGGATGATGAAAAAGTTCTAGTGATGTGGAGATGCTAGAGTGTTAGAATTAGTCATGGTGTTGTTAGCGTGGAATTAATGATCGTTAGTAGCATTGTTAGTAGTACTGAGCGTGTAGGCTCATCCCGGTTTTTTAGGATCTGATATCCGCGTTCTTGTCCATGTAGCACTTGTAATGTGAGTAGTATATATAAGCAACTGATGCCCTAAGGATCAGTATGTTAGACAAGTACTAGTCTTCACAAAATCTTTTATGGTATCAGAGCCTCTTCGATCCAATCCACTCTGATTATCAACCATGTATACTAGCTCTAGCGTCACATCCACCATCGCCAACTCCATTGGCGCAACCTTTCAAGCCGGACTCCTTCCAACGCTAGCCTTCAATCACATGATCAATGTGAAGCTCTCCGCGAGAACTATCTGCTATGGAAGGCTCAACTTCTGCCATACCTTAGGAGCCAACATCTGCTCGAGTACATCGATGGCAGCGCGAAGTGTCCTCCATTGATGGTCAGCAAGATGAATGAAGGAGGAGTCGAGGTGGTGTCAAATCAGGACTACAATGTCTAGTTCTAACAAGACCATCTCATGTTGAGTGCACTTCTGTCCTCTCTGACAGAAGAAGTGCTCTCGCACATCACCTGCTGGCCCACTACTCGGGAGGTTTGGTTCGCACTGGGGAAGATGTTCTCCTCGAGCTCGAGGGCTCGAACCATGCAGATTCACATGCAGCTATCCATGCTGTAGAAGAAAGAGATGACCATCATGGACTACTTCCACAAGGCCAAGAGCCTCGCCGACACGCTCTCTACCATTGGAAGCCCTCTTCAATAAGAAGAGATCATCTCATACATGCTAGTGGGTCTCGGCACCGAGTATGACTCGCTTGTGATGAGCATCACCACTCATGTTGATCCCATCTCATTGAGCAATCTATATGCTCATATGCTGAGTTTTGATTTGAGGATCGAACACAACTACTCCTACCTTCAGGTTGATGGGTTCTAAGCATGGAAAACAAAAATTTTCCTACGAATGCAACCAAACACCAAGATCATATCTAGGAGATGCATGCAAACGGTTTCAGAAGGACTCACCCTCGTAGACCGAAAGCGGGAATAACGTTCCCGCAAACAAACGTGGTTGAAGTAGAGGTACACGCCCGACTTCAAAGTCGCGAAGATGAGCGCCACAAACGGCAGCGCCTCCGTACTTGGTCACACGTACGGAACAACGATGACCTCCAATCCCTCGATCCGGTAGGCAGCGGAAGTAGAGGATCCACGGAAACTCCAACAACACTACGACTTAGTGGTGGTGGTGGAGAAACTATTTCAGCAGCTTGGCTTAAGCTACCGCTTGAAAGGTGGAACAAAGCAGGAGGAGGGAGAAAGGACCAACCACCGGGTTATGGAGATTAGTACATGAGAGAGGAGCTCCACCCTCCCTTTTATAGGAGTGAGTGGACTCTCCACTCTCTCCATGTGAATGGACTCTCCATTCTCTTCATGTGAATGGACTCTCCATTCTCTTCATGTGAATGGACTCTCCATTAAATAAATAAACAATTTTATTTCTGTTATTTTAATATTTGTTAATTCTTTTAATTAACAAAAATTAACACATACCCCCTTGAACTATTCCGATATCCCGAAACTATTCCGGTGCTGTCCAAACTTTTCTCCGGTGTTCGCACTCCACTCAAAAGCGTCGATGAACCTTAAGTGTGTCACCCTACGGTTCGTGAATAAAATGGACATGATCAAGACACCTCTCTGATCAATAATCATCAGCGGGATCTGGAGATCCATAATGACTCCCACTTACTCAACGATGAACTAGTGATCGTGTGAACCAAAAACAACATAACCAATTCCTTTTGTCTCGCGATATATTATTTATCCGGGATCCGATCATTGGTATCAACTATACCTAGTTCGATCCCGTTACCGACAAGTACTCTTTACTCGTTCCGTGATATGACATTCTTGTGACCTAGTCACGTGCTTGCAAGCGATGTCAATGTGATATCACCGAGAGGGCCCAGAGTATATCTCTCCGTCATCTGGATGGACAAATCCCACTCTTGATGCATGAGCCTCAACTAATACTTTCATAGTACCCAAATCCATCTTTATAGTCACCGTGTTACGGAGTGACGTTTGATGTCATCAAAGTACTCTTCCGGAGTTAGTGATTGACATCATCTCATGGTCTAAGGAAAAGAGCTATTTTGTATATGTTCAGTACAGCAACAAACTTTAATGACTTGATCGAATTTGCTATACCAACTTGGATGTGTGTTCATCACATCATTCTTCTAATAATGTGACCCCGTTATTAATAACATCCAATGTTCATGATCAGGAAACCTTGATCATCAGTTAATCAACGAGCTAATTTAAAAGAGAGGCTTTACTAGGAACCTTTTTGTTTATTAAACACACATATATCAACGTTTCCGGTTAATACAATTTTAGCATGAGAAATAAACATCTATTATAAACATGGAATAAGATAATAAACAATTTATTATTGCCTCTCGGGCATATTCCCTTCACAGGTATCATATGCTAATCATGTCTGCAGGAACCAAACTCGTGGAGAAGGTGGCGGCAGCAAGAATGGTCGTGGGCCGGAGCTAGAGCAAGTTACCTGGTGGGTGCAACAACTCTGGTCTGACACAAGGTGGTGACACACGACCCAAATGCCAACTATGCGGCAAACTGGGACACGTAGCACTACAATGCTACCATCGATTTGACCATAACTATCAAGGCGAGGATTCCAATCGAGTTGCAGCAGCAATCACCAACACCTACGCTGCCGACACCAATTGTACGCTGATATCGGTGCCACCGATCACATCACCCATAACTTAGAGCATTTTACAACATGCGAGCACTACATTGGTGAAGATTAGGTCCAAGTGGCCAATGGGATAGTTTTGCCTATTGCTCATATTGGAAACTCATCTATTACTAAACATTCTTGTTATTTGTCTCTCAACAACATTCTACATGTCCCCAAGATCAACAAACATCTCTCTGTTCACAAGCTTGTAACCGACAATAATGTTTTTTTCGAGTTTCATCTTGGTTGTTTCCTTGTCAAGGATCATGACATGGAGACCATTCTTCTCAGAGGGAAGTGTGAGAATGGCCTCTACTTCCTTGCAATTTGCAGACCCAGTTAGGTGTTGTTGGCAACCAAGATCACATGGGAGCAATCGCACTAGAGGTTGGGTCATCCTTCCATTCCAGTTGTTCATTAGATTCTACACTCAAATAATATTGCTGTAGACTCAAATAATTCCAGCTTAGTTTATGATGCATGTCAACAAGCTTCCTTATTGCCCATTAGCTTCCTTTTACTTCTTTCTTGCATGTATCACAGCCCCTTTAGAATTGGTTTTTACTAATGTATGGGGACCAGCTCACAAATTTGTTGGGGGTTTTAGATATTATGTTAGTTTCTTTGACGACTACAACAAATTCGTTTGGATCTATTTCTTGAAATACAAATCAGATGTTGACAAAATTTTCTTTCAATTCCAATCTCATGTTGACGCTTGCTTGGGTCTAAAATCCGTGCTACACAATCTAACTGGGGTGGTGAGTTTCAAAGACTCAACCAACACTTCAAACATGTAGGAATAAGCCACCGTGTCTCTTGTCCACACACCCACCAACAAAATGGTTTAGTAGAGCGCAAACACCACCACATAGTTGAGACTGGTTTAGCTCTTTTTGCTCAAGCTCAGATGCCAATTCAGTTCTGGGAGGAAGCCTTTCATACTGCTTGTTACTTGATTAATAGGATGCCTAGTCATGTCATTGCTCATGATACTTCTATTCATCGTCTTCACTAATACTTAATCTATGCTTCGGGTGTTTGGATGTGCCTGCTGGCCAAATCTCTGGCCTTATAGCTCAAGAAAAGTCGAGTTCGAAACTAAACAGTGCAATTTCATAGGGTATAGTGCAATCCACAAGGGTTACAAGTGTCTCGATAGATCCACTAGGCATGTTTATATTTCATGTGATGTTGTTTTTGATGAGAATGTTTTCCTTTTGCATATTCTCCAGAAAATACTTCATCTAATTCTCAAATACAATCTCAATCTTCCATCCTTTCATCCATGGTCTTACCTATTCAATACACCGAACAACATCCCATTAATACAAATCTGATAGCATCTTCTTCTATTCCAAATGCAATAATAGGTGATTTTCTTGTGAGTGATGGACATCCTAACCCTATTAATGATTTTTCTTGTGATGTTGTCATTGCTCCTACAGAATTACACTCAACAGGTACTCAAGACATAGTTAACTCTAAAGATGATGCTGGTTCTGGTGATGGTGTTAGTTCTAGTTCAGCACCTACACAACACCCAATGTAGACCAGGTTAAAGAACAATATTCGACAGCCACATGAGTACAATGATGAAACAATCAGATATTCTGAGAAAGGGGAGAAAGTTAACTGGATGGAAAACATATACTAAAGCTATACGGAGCACTGAATGGAAACAAAAAATGGATGCAGAGCATGCTTCTCTACTCAAGAACAAAACCTGGAGTTTAGTTCCATCCAAGAAAGGCATGAACAACATAGATAACAAATGGGTGTTCAAACTTAAAAGGAAAGCAAATGGAACAATCAACCGATACAAAGCAAGATTGGTGGGTAAAGGCTTCAAGTAGAGGTATGAAATTGATTATTTTGACACATATAGCCCTGTAGTCAAGCCAAAAACAATTCGCATTATCCTATCACTAGCAGTGTCAAGAGGTTGGTCAATGCATCAAATCGACATCCAAAATGCCTTCTTACATGGAGTTTTGCAAGAAGAGTTATACATGAAGCAACCCCCGTGGATATGAAAATTCAAAGCTACCACTCAACTATGTTTATCGGCTGGAGAAAGCATTGTGTGGACTTAAACAAGTTCCAAGGGCTTGGCACTCTCGGTTGACTTGTAAGCTTCAAGAGCTAGGCTTCTACTCGTCAAAGGCTAATACTTCATTGTTCCTATTCAACCAATGTGGCGTTACGATGTATATGCTCATCTATGCAGATGACATAATCATTGTGAGCTCATCTCCCAGTCTTCAAATAAATTGATTCAAGAGTTGACTGATAAATTTGCAGTCAAGGACTTAGGACCATTGATGTTCTTTCTTGGTGCCAAAGTAAAGTTGAAAAAGATGGAATTTTGTTGAATCAAAACAGATATGTCAATCACATTCTCAAGAGGGCAAACATGGAGAAGTGCAAAGCAATATCAACGCCAATGGCAACTGGAGAAATGCTATCCAAGACTGATGGTACTACCTTAATAGGAAATGAGATGTTTCGCTACAGGAGCATAGTAGGTTCTTTACAGTACTTTACTATTACTCGACTAGACATTTCATTCGTAATCAATAAAGTTAGTCAATTTCTACAAGCACCTATGGATCATCATTGTGCAACAGTTCAGCGTATTGTGTGCTACATCAAAGGTACTTCCAGCCAAGGACTAAAAATTCAGAGATCAATGTCCACAACACTCAGTGTGTTTAGTGATGTAGATTAGGCCAGTTGTCCAAACGATCGACGGTCAACCAGTGGGTTTGCATTTTTTTTCTAGGCTCAAATCTTGAGTCATGGAGTTCACAGAAGCAACCTACAGTGTCTAGATCAAGCATAGAGGCATAATACAAAGTAGTTACAACAGAGTTACTCTAGATTCAGTCATTGCTCAAGGAACTCAGAATTTTTTAGAGCAAGGTACAGTTGCTTTGGTGTAACAATCTTGTCGCAACATACCTTACTGTAAATCCAATGTTTCATGCCCGCACGAAGCACATTCAAGTTGATTTCCATTTTGTTTGAGATCAAGTTGCACGCAATGCAATGGATGTTCAGTTCATTTCATCAAAGGACCAACTTGCTCACATCTTCACCAAGGCATTGTCAAGAGCTCCATTTAGTTTAATTTGTCACAATCTCAATATGAAGAATTCGAGTTGTGATTGAGGGGGAGTGTTATAATTAGTCCTAGTGGTGTTAGCATGGAATCAGTAATCGTTAGTAGTGTTATTAGTAGTACCGAGCGTTTAGGCTCATCCCTGTTTTCTAGGATCTGAGATCCATGTTCTTGTCCATGTAGCGCTTGTAACATGAGTAGTATATACAAAGCAATTGATGCCCTAAGGATCAGTATGTTAGGCAAGTACTAGTCTCCACAAAATCTTTTACTGGGTTGGCATGTGGGGACCTTTCAGGCTTTAACTATAATGGAACTGGTGGATTTTAGAATTTTATATCAGTAGTTGTTGTGACATTTTTACTACATAATCTCACTCAGTTGCACTCATGAATGAACTGTAAAGTAATATTTTGTGTTTTATTAGATGAAGATGCATCACCTGGTATGAGGAACACTGATGATTCTATTATCATGTTCAAAGCTTTATGAATCTTGCTTTGATATGTTCAGGTAGATTATTAATCCAGAGAGATCTAGGGAGTGAGAATGGTTCAAAAACAATACCATGTATAAACAAACCATCCCCTGGTGGTCATGACAAAATTTGTGATGTCCTCTGGAGTTTTCCACCAGTTGTTGTTTTAGACCATCCTTGGGAGAATTTCTCACTACCTCCTCCACCTACTTTTGATAGAAGACATATTGGACCACGCATTAAGCCTACCATAATCTTTTTCTTACTCTAGCTCCCCAGAATGATATAAAATATTAGTGCAAAATTTGTATTTTCATATAAGTTTTAGAAGTAAATTTTGATGTTTTCTGTTTGTGTAGCATGTCCTGTTTGTTACGTGCCTATAGAGCAGGCCCTAGCTCTCATGCCACGTGTACCATCAACATCTCCTTTCCTTCGTGACTTCAATTATTTGCTTCAAGAGAATTTGGTTTTTAAAGAGCCAAATAGTGTCTTTGTTTGGAGGGTATCCATCTCTGGATGAGCAAGATACGTCGTATGATGCAAGAGAGACAATGATGAAACGTTGTGGGTATGTCCATTTGGCTATTTTGTCTTAACAGTTAAGTTTGCATTACGATCACTTTACAAAATCTGCATAAGTTTATATTGTTGCTGACCAAGTGCATCATCTCCTTTTTATATTTGTGAGAGGTAAGACACTTGGTCATGATACTAGCTTTGACATAAGTTTAGCTAATCTTTATGAGATGCAGCAAAGTGAGGGCACAATTGTTACTTCAACTATTTTTCGGTAATTACTTTCCTGTTATGGTCAGCTATAGTCCAAGGGCATGTACTTTTCTTACTTCTTTGTGCATCACCAGCAAATTATGATATCATGCAGCAACAAGAAAATATGAATTTTGAAAGGACACTGTATGTTTATTTATGTTTGTGGATGAAGAAACTGAAACTGCGATAAAGAACTCTACCACCATTTATAGTTCTAAAAGAGTTGGGCTATGGTAGGTGGTTGTTGTCTGCAGCCTTCCATATTCAGATGCAAGACACAATAGAAAGGTAAACTATATTTGGTTCTGTTGTTTGCAGCTGATCTTCTATATTACAGGAATGCCAAGCACCTATAGAACAATGATAAAAAAGTTGATCAAACCTTTTTCTATTTCTATCTTGGCTTACAATGTAACTCTTTTTGTACATCACATATGTGGTGACTATTTCTAACCTTTTCAATCTCGAAGGCTGTGTCCTAGCAAGGCGTTGTAGATGTGTTCTAGTACTTCATTGTATCCCTTATAATCAATTAATCACCATTTTTCCTTGTACAGGTTCCGAAATTGCTGCTCCATAGATTTCTTCCTAGTGTACAATTCTCTATTTGGATTGATGGGAAGCTTAAACTATTGTGAGATCCCTACCAAGTTTTGGAGAGTTAAAAACCATATTCTGTAATTATGAAGTTATCTCCATGCTTGTTCTTTTATCGTATATATCTCAAGGAACTTTTGAATTTGTTGCAACGTGTGAGCAAGTGTGTACCAGTTGGCATAGATGCTGCATCTATACAACGAAATTGAATGTAAATCATCTCTATTTTCCCCATTTTCATTATCTTTCGAATATTAGTGCTTCTATGCCTTTTCTCCTAATACAAGTTGAACAAATCTTGAAGCAAGCCAATGAGTAAGTAATCATCATCTACCTTTCATTTATGCTTTAATATTTTGTGCAAATTTCAAAAAGAAAAGTATAGAAACACCTCTCAAACTGTCACTTTTGCTATTTCTAGGCATTATAGATGCTTCAATGTCTTTGAGGAAGCAGATGCCAATAAGGTTGGTTGAAAGTATGACAATACTTTGATTGCTTACCAAATAGAGTTCTATAGGAGGGAGAGGTTAACACATTATTGTTCAGCTAAGCTTCCAATTACAGGTGGTAAGCTCTTGTCCCAACCCAACTGTTAACCTAGCAATATTCTCAGTATATGTTTGCTTATTGACACTAGATTATGACTCAACAGATGTTCTTGAAAGTTGTGTAATAATTAGAGAGCACAACGCCATCACAAATCTCTTCACACGCCTCTGGTTTAATGAAGTAGATAGGTTCACCTCTAGGGATCAGCTAAGCTTTAGTATCGTGAGATATAGTTCATTGCAATTGTAACATTGACTGAAACTTAAACAGTTATTGACCGGTAGCTCTGTTTGACCGAAGCAACAGACGGTTTGGATCATAGAATAGTGCTCAATGGTCATTGCTTTTTAATCGAATGGTCGATACTACGACCTCTACAGTTGTAGTTGTAGTAATGACTACATTAAATCTAGGTTGAGTATTGTGGGGGACAAAATTAGGTACAGAGTTAATTGGACAATAGACATGTTCCTTGACTACGAAGGGCGTGATTTTGTTATTTAGGTGCTTTCTTATGTCATTCTTTATTTGCTATTCACTATTGCCATTTTTTATGAGAATATGGGATAGCGATGCCTTTATAGCACTATGGATATAAGTGAAATAGAAAGACTACAAAATGGTATACCATTTTTTTATCTTTCCAACGGGACAGCACACAGTACGCATTAGGATTCGTCTGCTCTTTGTTGCAAGCGATAGCGCGCTGTACGCATCAGGCTCTGCCCGCACTTTGTTGCAAGCGATGAACCTGCGGCTCGCACGCATCCACTATTGACCGAATCCATTTTAAGTTATCGTGGCGACCACCTACACATACGTGCTAACTCCTCGCATGTACTCATCTTCCTAGCAAGCATCTGCTTCGAAGTTGCCGTGACCTCGCGTCCTCTAGCCGACCGAGGCCCATGTTGGTCGATATCCCCAAGGACATCCATCAGCACATGATCGTGTTGGTCTGGGACACATCAATGAGTTTGCTGGGGTACATTGCATGCATGCCCAAGCCACCTGCGACTGAATTATTTGAGCAGGTGTTGCATCTGGTTGGTGAGGCATGGCGTCCAATTCTTTATGTTGGTGGTGGCTGCTCTTTGTTTGGTGATGAGTTGTGTCGCTTTGTTCAGCTGACTGGGATCCCAGTTTTTATTAGGTCTCATGATAAAATTTCACATGGTTTCATGAGTTTCAGGAGGTTATGGCTAAATTACATGACATTGTCAAATATGTTTCATGATCAAGTCTCATCAGGTTTCTTAAGATTCAGGAGGTTCGCAGATATGTTTCATGATGTTTCACGGATAAGTTTCATTAGGTTTCAAGGATAAGTTTCATTAGGTTTCACGGATAAGTTTTATGATGTTTCACAAATAAGTTTTATGATGTTTCACATATAAGTTTCATTAGGTTTCATGGATAAGTTTCATGATATTTCATGGATAAGTTTTATTGGGTTTCACATATAAGTTTCATTAGGTTTTACGCATAAGTTTCATTAGTTTTCACGGATAAGTTTCATTAGGTTTAATGAATAAGTTTTATGATGTTTCACGGATAAGTTTCATTAGGTTTTACAATAATTTAGTTTCATTAGGTTTCACAGATAAGTTTAATTAGGTTTCACATACATATAAATTTTATGATATTTCACACATAGGTTTCATTAGGTTTCACAGATAAGTTTCGGATGTTTCAACGATAAGTTTCATTAGGTTTCATAGTGTTTCATCAACATAATTTAGTTTCTTTGCTCTTAATAGCTTTTACGACCAAGTCTCAATAGATTTCATTCAACTTTGTACAAGGTTTCATGAAAAAGTTTCACATAATTTTGGGAGTTTCGGGAGGTTGTAGTTAAGTTACATAATGTTCTCGGATAAGTTTCATGATTTTATCAGGTTTCTTGATATTCAAGAGGTGCATATAAATGTTTCATGATGTTTCACAGATAAATTTCATGATATTCCATAGGTAAGTTTCATTAGGTTTCATAGTGTTACATGAAACTCACTTGAATTTTGTGAAAATTCTGTGAAATTTGCCTTTCATATTTTATATTAAATCATTTTTATGAAACCTGCTTTAATTTTTTTTTGAAACTTTATTGGAACCTAAACATTGGATAAAATGTTAAACTGTCTTCAAACGTTTTGAAATTTTTTGAAAATCGCTCGAATTTTTGTGAAGGTCTCATGAAACCCGCATTCCATTTTTTTTATGAAAGCAAACTAATTATTTTTATCAAGACTCCATTCAGTGATTGTACATAAAACTTAAAATGTCTAAAAGCTATAAGCCTTAGCAATAGCTTAGTAGTGACCACCCACTGCAGTACCATCTTCAAGGACACTGGACCTCACCACCTCCGCATCAGACAACCACGTTATCGGTGAACCTGCGGCTCACGCGCGTCCACTCTTGACCAAATCCATTTTGAAGCTACCATGGCAACCACTTGTGCATACGTGCTAGCTCCTCGTGTGCACTCATCTTCCTCACGAGCATCCGTCCCATTCCATCACTACACATGGACGGGTGTGCTATACCGTTTGGATTGGATCTGAACGGTATAGCGTGCTATAGTTGCACTTTAAGTAAAAATGGTAATTGGAAGGACAAAGTATGGTTTATTTATGAGCTCTTTTACGGTACACTAAATTTAATATGAACCGTTTATTCTTTTCGATACAATGGATCAGATTAGCTAGTACTTATTTATACTTCTTTCGGTAGTATAGTAATAGAAATACCTTTAACAAATCAATGACTAGATTTAATTTCTACTACATATTATATACTGCCAGTACAATGCACCGTAAAACTTCTCTTATTTATTTATTTAGAAAGGGGGCCAGTTTCGTTTGCTACAAAAAGTTCCAAAATTCTACACGGATCGTTGCAACTGACTAAGGCCTCGTTTGGCAACTTGGAACCGAGCTGTTTCTACTAGAATATGGGAGAAACCTAGCCAAACGGGCTAAAACTCGGAACGATTCTTCTCGAAACGTTTCTTCTTTTTCCACGCCGTGGCTGAATCACCCTCAACCCCGTTTCTACTAGTTTCTACTAGAATCTGGAACTGTACCAAACGGTTTGCAGAAAGTGATTCTGATTCTACCTGAAACGTTTCTACCAAGAATCTGGAACTGTTTCCATTTCTAATAGAATCTGGAACCATACCAAACGGGATCTAAGCAAAAAACTTTGTTGATTTAGTAGAGAAATCCCTTTCCGCCGCAGCCTCCTGTGGTGCATGACCAACCTAGAAAGCTGCTTCCCGATACTGCAGCAAATGAGCCTGAAACAGGGTTTCAAATTTCATTTTCGTATTAAATCTTGTCACCTACGGAAATCTGAAATTTCACCGAGATGTCGTTATTTCGGAAGAATTCTGAACAAAATACAAAAATCAAAATTTGAATCCGATCACTCTTGTGGTTCTGCCGAACAAATACCATAGCACTCAGATTTTTTAACTCATGCTCCCACGAGAGCTCTCAACTTTTGCCAGGAATTGTTGATGAAGTGTCAAACTCTTTTGTCGTAAGCTACAAATAATCACTTCAGTGTAAAAGCCGGGAGGCATCGGTGTATTCCTGCTTGTTAGAAACGAAGCACGCGTTAGCTGTTCTTATCGGTTCGTCTCAGACGCTAAACTTTAATTTCCCGGATGAAGTTCGTGAATCTTTTGTAGCATATGCTTTCGTCCGAGAGAGTTGTGTCAAGCGGTGTCGACTCGTCGCCAGCCACCAAAGCGGCCGCGTCCACCACGGGATCGGTAATTCCGTATGCGTTGCCGCCGAGCGGCAGCAAGCAAGGCCTCGCCCTTCCGGGCCTGGACGACCCCCTTTCCCTCCTGGCCCGGCGACGGCGCCGCGAAGCGAGAACCCACACCGGCACAAACACCACGCGACGTCACGAGGGCGTGCGAGGAACAGTCTCTCCAGTGGCCGCGACCGCACCACCAGTGCCGCCAATCATGGCTCGAGTCAAGCGCTGTCGGTGGAAGGGACAAGGGCTAGTCGCATGCATGTTCCTTGTGCCACCCCTGGGATCGCGGGGAAAGGCTCGGGAACTCCGGAGTCCGGACGGGACCTGGGACTTTGGCCACTTGAGTAGCTACTACCGACACGAACTCTGTTTACTACTACTTCCTTCACGTTTACTTATCGATTTTGATTTCGCGTCATCGAGCTTTGATCAGAATAATTTTGAAAATATCTAATCATGGTACATAGAAATAGTGTTGTTAAATCTACGATATATTAAAAACACGTGGGAGTTACTAAGAATATTTACAAGAAATTCTTAAAAAAAAACACAAAACATCTAGCCTTTAATCTTATGGAGTTTAATTACAATCATCATCGAATCTTTCTAAACAAAAAATAGGAATATGCTAGAAATTCTCACAAAAAAGCAAGGCACCTGGTCCTTAATTAGGTGGACCCTAACTAAATTAAACTACAGCAGCCATTAGATGTTATTATTTAAAGAAAAATATTAATAATCCATCGAGCAAGTTTTGAGCTATAACGGCTTACATTAAAATAAAGAGTCTATGCTTAGTACAATAAAAAAAACTAGATAAAAAATGAAAATAACCATTTGATTTTTGTACAAACTCCACATTAAAACCTATACATAGCTAAAATTTAGAATAAAAATTAGATTGCATTTACTTGGATTTGTATACGAATTATAACATAAAATTAATATTTAAACTTCAAAAAAACAATATAAATTAATGTAAATTTAAAATGAAAAATAAAAAAGAACTTAGAAATGTGATTTTCATTGAAAAAAATCAGGAATAAAAATAGATAAAATTAGAAACTAGATATCTATATGAATTCTAACATAAAATTGAAATTCATAATTAAATAAATAATAACAACAAAAATAACAAAAAATCATAATGAAAAGTAAAAGGAATAAGAAATTTAATTTTCATTCAAACCCTGAATTAAAACCCCTACATAGCTGAAATTCAGAATAAAAATTAGATGAAAACTAACAGATGGATTGCTATATGAATCATAACCAAAAACTGAAATTCAAAATTAAAAATATTAAAAGAAAGATTCAATGTCAAGTACAATAAAAATATATTTAAAATTAAATAAAATTAAATTAAAACAAAGAGTCTATGTCAAGTACAAGAAAAATCACAAATATTTAAAATTAATAAAATAATAAATTTAGATTAAAAGAAAGAGTCTGTGTGAGGTATAATAAAAAAATTAATATATGTTCAAAATAAAAATTAGTAGTTGGATTTATGTGCGAATTTCAAACTAAAACTGAAAAGAAAGTCTATAAGAATTACAATTAAAAATATACAAATTCAGAATAAAAATCAAAAGAAATTAGAGGTTGTTGTTAAATTTCATTTTACTGAAAAGTATTTTTTGTTTTATTTAGAATTATAATTCCATAAATATGCCAATTCGAAAGAAAAATAAAATAAGGTAAGGAATTTGATTGTATATACACACATTAGGTATCGAAATCTATTATGTAATAAAAATATATGGCATTTGGTTTACGATCGCTAAATAAAAAGTGAATATGCTAAAAATTCTCACCAAAAAGAAAAGAATTCTAATCCTTTATTTAGTGGGCTTCTACGGGATGGAGGGATTGAGAGGGTGATTCATTGACGGGGTACACCCGACTATATCGTGTAAGCTATGTGATGCACAATATAAGCATGTTGTTTAGGCAAATATTGCAATAATAAAATCACAAGATAATACTGGTATAAATGAAAAATATTATATTACACTATATTTATTGTTTTGCTATGCAAGTATTTAACCAATAAAGTTTGGTCAAGATGACAAGTATAAGAAAATAGAGTGAGTATTTTTTCTCTCTTATAATATATAATATTAAAATATCAAAAACAGAGTTCTGCAACGATCTATTTTCCCAAAAGCAAGATCCTATATATTGCAAAGTCATCTAAATATGTTTGAAGAATGATGCCCGTGTAAGTGCACATGCTATCTTGTTAGTTTGTGATTAAACATACTTTCTTAATATGCTATATTTGTAGGTATTTCATTTTGTATTGATTAAAAGATAGAGCAGTGCTTTTATGCTTTTCCTCCTAATACAAATTACATAAATTTTGAAACAAGCGAATGGGTAAGTAATCAATATCCACTAATCAATATCCACTATTCATTTGTGCTTTAATATTTGTACAATCTTAAAAAAGAAAAGCATAAAAATCACCTCTCTAAAAGATAACATCAAAGTTCGATTTATCAAATGAAAATGTGAACAGGAGAGTACACCATTCCAGTGTTTAGACATTTGGTCACGATGTGGCGTGGTGCGCACTGGTAATGGTCCGACGTTGGCACACCACCGCGGGGAGGTAGAGTCCGGTAGGTCCCAGCAAGGATTCAAATTTCGTTTTCGGACTTCATCTCGGGTCTGGCCGAAATCTGAAATTTCGATGAGATTCGGAAATTTCGGACAAAATCCGGACGAAATTTAAAAAACAAAATTCAAATCCGGTTTTTTTTTTGAACCGAGAAATCCGAAATTTCGTCCAAAAAACTGAAATCTCGGCGAATTTTTTTAGGGTTTCGTCAACTTTCAATTTTTTAGGGTTTTTTCAACTTTGCGGAAATTATGATCTACCGACTGTCCCCCATAGGAAATGACATGAAGAACCCAATCCGGTCAACTTTTATACAAATTTCGGTCCGTTTAACCGAAATTTCGGTCCAAATTTTAATGTACTGTAGCACTTCAAAAATTTTTTAGGGTTTTTTAATTTCGCCGGGATTATGAAACTCGGAGGGGTCCGAAATCCGAAATTTCGCCGAAATTTGGTGAGATTTTGAACCCTGGGTCCCAGACCTTCTGCCCGTCTGAGTTACTACTTACTAGTCACCTAGGCACGACGGCGGACGGCGCACGCCAAACGCAATGTTTTCACATGTCAATAAAATAAATTTTGAGTTTTTTTTTACAAGTGTAAAATTTTTTGGCACTTTTTTTACCAGAAAATCGGACCTTTGTGCAAAAGAAAAAAAATCCGAGACTATCGGGGTATTCTCACAAAAAAATAGATTAACATGTAATCTCAAAAAGATTTTCATAATTCTCAAAAAGCTGTTCGTAATTTTGGGGAGTGTGTTCGTAAGAAATGGACCAATACGTAATTTTAGAAAGCCTCTTGTAATATTCAAGGGCCTCCCCGCAAGGGAAAATAATTTCTGAATTTTTTAGGGGTCTCCGCGCAAGGAAAAGCAAATTTTAAAAGTTTCAGGGGCCTCCTTGTAACAAACTAGACTAATATGCAAATTTAGAAAAATTCGGGTGCCTTTTCGCAAAAATATCCGCGCCAAGCGGCGCTACACGTGTCGGCCGGGCAAAAATCATGCGACTGACGCACGAGCGAGGCTCGAAGGCGAGACTGTTGGCTTGAAAGCGAAGCGTGTTACTATCGTGCCATACGACCGTTGATGCCAAACGAGCTCGGTAAAATAGATAAGCTGTATAACCGGCCAAGTAAACTAAAAATCGACGTCGTCAAAAACCCATCAGATTTAATGTACGGAGTATACTTCTACTTTATTGTTGATAGAGGTGGGCACTTGGGCCGGGTTTTTTTGGGCCAGCCCGAAGCACGACGGGATGGTCCGATGCAAAGCCCGGCACACAACTGTAGCATGGTCGTTTGGGCCGGGTCCGTGCGGCACGGCACGAACGGGCACGAAATCACGGATTAAAACCTAAAAATTGGCAGATATTGTTGATTCAAGGCATCTTCAAGCATTTATGTTTGACACTTTGTTGATGTGATTAGTCTCTTGTGTAATTAAAATAGGTAGTTTAGTAGTAGTAATGTGTTTTATTTCTTTGCTCGTCACAATAGTGAAAATGGGTCGGACCTGGACCGGCACAGCACGAAGCAGGCACGAAGCGTAAATAGGCCGGGCCTGGGCTCGCCAAAGGCAAGTCGGGCCGGCACGACCCGGCACGGTGGGCATGATGGGCCGTCGTGGCATGGTACGGTTCCAACCCGAAGCACGATGGATCTAGACCAGACCGGCACAGCACGGCACGACGCCCACCTTGTTGAGTTGTCATCTAGATTTTCTGATTTGAGCGAGAGTGTTGAAATTCCACTGTGTTTGGTTGAATATTTTGTCTACCTACCTATGAGTGTAGCTATGACCTAATTATCCGACCAACTACGGATTTGGCTATTCAGCTCAGGGTTTACAAAACCGTTTCGAACTCAAATTTCGCTAGCCTCGCGGTACCGGTTTTCGCGAAAAACCGTTCGAAAACCGCGAAAAACCGAACAGTTTGCAAATTCAAAAAATTTTGAATGCGAGCCAAATTCACGCGGTTTTTGGCAAGAAAACCGCGGTTTTTGACGAAAAACCGCTCGGTTTTTGACGAAAAACCGCTCGGTTTTTGAGGTAAACCGAGAAAACCGAAACCGCTCGATTTGAGCGAAAAACCGCTCGATTTAGGTAAAAAACCGCGAAAAATATGGAGAAAAACCGCAAAACCCGGAAAATAGGGAAATCACCAAAAATAGGGGAAAATGCAAAAAAAAAATCTTGTAAAAATACTAGGAAGGCTAAATTTTAGTAAAAATGTAATAAATATATAAATAAGGTATGTGAAGACAATAAAAAACTCCAGAATGATATCTCTTAAATTCGAAAAAAAAAATTCGACATGATCTTTGCTATAATTTAGACATTTGGAAGTTGTAAATTAGAAATTTCACAATAATGTATCAATAAATAATCTTCATTGCAATATTACAATCACAGAGGTGCAAAGATACATATTTACATAACCACGTAGCAATTTCACTACCATTCAATTGTCAACACCATTTACGTTATAATACTTTTTAATTGAAGTTGTGAAGTAGGCATAGTTCATGTTGGACCTGTATGGATGCTATATTAGTATAATATAAAGTTACAATGAAATGAAATATGCAAATTAAGCATTACCTGTGGGGCTACGGCTAATATGTATGCTATATAGGTACAGTATTGTTGCATGATCTTTTTCTTTTTCTTTTTGATTTTTTTATTTTCATTATTTGTAATACCTCTAAAACATCTCCAAACAGCCCACATGCTACCTTTTTATTTTTCTATTTTTATTATTTGTAATACATCTAAAACATCTCCAAACATTATTTTTTTTGAAATTTTTTTCACCATTGGCAATATATGAATTAATACTAATTTTAGGAATTTTTTCAACAAATTTTCTCAAATTTTTTGAAATTTTTAAATTTGGATTTGAATTCGAGCGGTAAACCGCTCGGTTTTCGCGAAAACCGAGCCCGCGGTATTGTGAACCCTGATTCAGCTGTTGGCCTGTTGCTACCTTTTGATCTTCTGCGCCACTGCAGACGCACTGCACATAGAGGGACCATAGGCCAGCTTTTACCAGGTCAACAAGTGGAGTCACTGATCCATAATTTTTGTTACATGACTCGAGCTGAAATGGGCGTACAAGATGACTGAATCAATAGACAGAAGGCCCCTCAATGGTTTTGGAAAACCACGCGGCTACTAGCTCAGGTTGGATCTGCCTCTTCGTACTTGTGGCGAATCGTGCATCTCAAGAAACGAACCTTCAGACACGAACCACTTTCCTGACCAACCAAGACATCACACACCCAGACGATTTTTTTTTCAAAATAATATTTTTTTTTTAATTTCAAGAAATAGCACGCCGAATCAAAAAATCGCAAAAATACCCATATGTCGCCAATTCAAACGGATGACTACAGAGGGCAATCATTATTGGTTACAGATCTCTATCACCCATTGAAATGGAGACAGAGTCTCTGTCGCAATTTCAATTAGCGACAGAAACCTATCGCTATTTCAATTGACGATACGTGAGTATTTGCAATTTTTGATTCAGCATGCTATTTCTGTAATTTAAAAAACATATTATTTAAAAAAAATTCCACCCAGACACCCACACACCCAATGAGCTACAGTGGCTCACCGACTCTAAACTGTGAAGGAAGCTACTTCTAGAAGGTTATTGGTCATCCGGCAAGGAAGCTGAAAAAGACCACACAAGAACTTAGTACAGCTTATACCAGCAGAGCAATTGTTACTCCTGGCCCTATCCTGACATAGATTTAAATCACCTAACGATATTTTATAGTACTACCTCCGTTTTACAATGATTGTAGTTCTAACTAAATTCACATAAAATAAGGAGACGTAAAAAATCACTTGTCTATCCTCATTTAATTCATCCCCTTTGTGATTAATACTGTTTGTAACCTGGACTGTTTGCATGCCAATACAATTAAACGATGAAGGGTACAGAGGTTATGTTGCTTCTAAAATTGCATTGGAATGTGAGAACTATAACCATTTTGATAAAAATTTTAAATGCTAGAACTATAACTATGATGAAATGGAGGTACTACTTACATCATCTTGGTCTCAACGGGGAGAGTCTGCTAGCTTGTGCAGCTGTGTACTGCACATGTCAGAATACTACGTATAATTTACCGGCCACTTCACAGACGAGGTCAAAGATGTACTTCCCCATGCAATGGTGCCAAACATGTACCCGAAGCTGGAAATAAAATACACGGCGGTAAATTCACTGCCCAGAATAGTTTGTTAGTAACCATGGAATCGCAAAGTCTTCGCAAACAAACGAGGACATCTCCTTCATTGTCTCCGTAATTATTAGGGTCTTTTTTTGTAAAATCAGTGGCGGAAGGACTAAAATACAGTTTTGAATTTATAGAGGAACTTTTTGTGAATAGGATGAGGTGGCAGGCTGAGATCTCTCCATTTCTTTCCCCTTTAATATATAGTATATATATATATATATATATATATATATATATATATATATATATATATATATATATATATATATATATATAGTGGTAAAGAGTGGGCGTCGATCCTTTTCTCACCTGGATTTGAATTCTAAGATTCACTCGGATATTCATCTCGCTTTAATAAATACCAGACCAAATTTTTTAAAAAAAATGTCGAAGCATCGTATGTTGTCGAGCAGAATGGCCCAGAGTGGCCAAATCTCGGCTAACAATCCATCCATGCCTTTGAATACTGGAGTTTGGAGTCATTTGGCACTTGATTATAATAACTCAGCAACTAAATTGGATGGGCGCGGTTAGAGACATTGGCAAGGCCTCAGTCAGTACTCTACTCTCTGAGATCTCTCACTTTCTTTCTTTTATGTCGATTGATTTGATTTGTCATGGAATTGGTCTGAGGCTAAAGAGAGATCTAGGGACAGGGACCATTTTTCTGGTTGTGCCTTGGTTAAGAGGCAACTGGTAGCTCGGCATGTGGGTTCTGCCTGCGTCCTTTTACCTGACTTTGGGGCAGTGTGCCGATGCCCGAGGGAATCATGTGGCCTCGGCCACACGTGTCGCAATCTCCTCTCTCTCCTGGACAGGCTTTGTCTTTACACCACTCTCTAGTCTCAACCTGTTCTCTTGCATGATCCTCCTCGTGAAATATGGGATTTGCAAATTTACGCAGGTAAAATGTTCCCGTGTATGATTCTCAAACAACACTTCCAGCATTGGTAGATAACCAAGAGCTTTAGATTGTTAGTCAGAACTTGGTAACAGCTTTCACTCAACATGGTCTTTTTTCTTAGTAGTAAGTTTGATCCACAGGACATTAGGGAATGTTTGGTTGGGCCTAACCTAAGCGTCGTGCGTGAGAAGAAGTGTTGCCTGAAGGTAGCCTAAAAATCAGATAATTTTTGCCAGGTATGTCTGGGGCTGTGTTGTTTGGTTGAAGACCTAGGTCTGAGTAAAAATACACATACAGAATGCTTGCTTTGTGAATAAGAAAGCGCTGAACATAGAATACACCTTTAACTAGAACCAATATTCTAAATAGTTAGCTATACCTATGTGACAAGTGTATTATAACTTTTCTGGATCCCAAATACGAAACTACGGACCAATGCTCTGCTATATTATCTCAAAATAGCTGTGCTATTTGCCATATATCGTAGATAGCCCACAAGCCAAAACAACATGCCTATTTCAGAATCCAACATCTCTACTATTCTAAAGCAGCACTTGGTGGCAGTGGTCCGTTCTTCCCACGTCATTAATTGCCGCTTAATTGCTTTGCTTAATTGCTTTACGTAAGAAACGAAGCGTTGCTTTAATTAGCCAGCTTTCGCAAGAAACGAAGCGTTAAAGATAGATGTTTGATCTTGTGAAATAATTTTTTTATTTTTTAATCTTTATTTTTCATTATCAATTTTGTTTTTCGTAGCAACGCACGGGCATGTAACTAGTTACTAGAAAACCTGAGTAAATCTCTTATAAACCTGAGCTTTGAGAAAACATATAGAAAGAGATCTCATCTCGCCCGTTTTCAACACTCTAGTATTCATATTTCTTAGTGATTAAGTACTTGTTATTAAGAATATTATAATATCATTATTATTTTACAATCTTTTGGATATATATTAGCAATTTTTGTTGATTCCAAACTTAACTTATGATTCCAGCATTCATATTAGCATGTTTTTTAGTTTAATACTAAAAACATGATAAATGATAGCTTCTGCGATAACTAGGCGCTAAAAATTTGATGTCAAACCTTAATTAGAAGGCAACAACAACCAAACAGACCATGCCATCTGACACGACCACCACAGCCCATATGGCTCAGATTACTGATCCAATCGATTGGTCAGTGGTCACAGGAGCAACTGAGGCGACGCATGACCAGGCCACAACTCACAACGGCGTCGTGATTCGGAGAGCTCCGGCGTGGTGGCAGAGTCCAAGGGCGGTGGGATTTGATGAGCTCCAGGTGGCGGTGGCTGCGGTGTGCGACGGCGGGCCATCAGGGTTCAAGGGCGGCGGGATCCGACGAGCTCCATCGTGGCGGCGATGCAGATTGAAGGCAGCGCCATGGATCCACGTGACGGCGTCATACAAGGAAGCGAGAGGACGTTGCAGAGGGCAACTGTGACGGCCATGGCGCTACTGCACGAGGGCTAGCTCTTCGATCCACAGCGGAGCGACTGCATGCATGTAAGGGTCTCACCGGAGTGGCTAGGAACGGCGATTGCGATGTTTAAGCTTTACAAGAGGATTAAGCGTTGATTGCTACTACCTGGAACCTAGGCGTTCGATTTTGGACGCCTAGCTCAGGCGCCTAAGTGATCAAGGCCAGGCAACCCTAAGAACCTTGACTCCAACCAAACACCATCGAAGCAGAGATATTCGGGAGGGGTTAGGCCATGGTTCTTTTTTCGAGGGCATGACCAGACAAGCCCTACGCACGCACGCAGTATGAAAAACCCACTTGTTTCATTCTACAAACAATACACAAAAATAACGTGCTGCTTGCAATTAGGGTACACAGTTGCCAAAAATGATAAAACGACAAGATTCAGTCTGAAAACGACAAAGCAATTTTTACCGCATCTCTTCCCCTTGAATAAGGATCCGGTGCAGTCCTAACTTAATTAGTCCTCGCGGGACCATCCGATCGGAAATGAACAGTTTGAATCGGTTAAAAGTACTGTATAGATTATTTTACTATACGAAAACACTGTTTATGATGCTATAACAAAACACCGTTTATCCAGTATTTCACCGATCTAAATCATCCGATGCTTCGATCGGACGACTACAATCCCCATGGGGACTGCACCCCGGATCCCTGTCCCTTCCCCTTCGGTGCGAGCAAGTTTGCCAGGGTGACGGTGGCAGGGAGTGATAACCGGGGACACGTCATCATGCATAGTAGGCTACTAGCATGTCCATAACTCCATGTACAAAAGAGGCTGAAGGGCAAAGTTTCCCAAGGGCAAAAAGCATAATTATAACTTACGAAAGGTCCTAAAATAAAAAAATCCCTCACTCTTCAACTCCACTCCTCGCGGAATAACTGTTATTTTCCCCCAACAAGACAACCACCACCAAGCTCAGCTAACCGTACCAGCCCCTCCTACTTCACATCCTCGGCTCCTCGCAGCCGCTGCCTCCCCCCACTACTCCACTCCACCTTCTAGAAAGATCTAGAGGCTCTCCCATCGCACATGGCCTTCCCTTAGCACTCCAAGCTCCCCAAGAACACTCCACCGGCAACAATGGCGGCGGCCAACGGCCTGTTCCTGTACCACATCCTGGGGCTGGCCTCCTGCGTGGCGCTGGTCTACCTCTCCCTCGGCGAGGTGGACCTCCACCACCTCGCCCTCCTCCCGGCCTCCGGCTCCTCCTCCTCCTCCTCCCACGACGCGTTCCCGCCCTTCGTGGAGCGGCGCGGCGCGCGGCTGTTCCTGGACGGCCGGCCTTTCTACGTGAACGGGTGGAACTCGTACTGGCTCATGGACCAGGCCGTGGAGCAGGCCACCCGCCACCGCGTGTCCCGCATGTTCCGCGCCGGAGCCGGGATGGGCCTCACCGTGTGCCGCACCTGGGCCTTCAACGACGGCGGCTACAACGCCCTCCAGCTCGCCCCCGGCCACTTTGATGAGCGCGTGTTCAAGGCGCTGGACCTGGTGGTCGCGGAGGCGGCGCGGCACGGCGTGCGGCTGGTGCTGAGCCTGGCCAACAACCTGGAGGCGTACGGCGGGAAGACGCAGTACGTGAGGTGGGCGTGGGAGGAGGGCGTCGGCCTCACCGCCTCCAACGACTCCTTCTTCTTCGACCCCGCCATCCGCGACTACTTCAAAGTCTACCTCAAGGTTGGTTCGTTGCAGCATCGAGCCCAGAGAGCTCGCTGTGTGCGTTAATTCGTTAAGGCACCATGGATGGAACGAGTGTGTCGGTGGCAATAGTTTAAGTTGCTTTTGCTTTCACGCGGGGCAGGCGTTGCTGACGAGGAAGAACCACTTGACCGGGGTGCAGTACAAGGACGACCCTACCATCTTCGCGTGGGAGCTGATGAACGAGCCCAGATGCACCACCGATCCATCCGGTGACACTCTGCAGGTCAGTCGATATATGCTACTGCATTCATTGCCGTTACGGCGTCCATGATCGAGCCCATGGCCATCGCTTCAATTCTTCGTGTGAAATTGCGAATTGATGCATAATTCTTCATGTGAACCGATTTGTGTTTGCGATTATTTACCTGGATATTACGGTCTGGTTGATTTACCATCTATTTATGGCTGTGAATTGCGACGAGCAGCGTTGGATCGAGGAGATGGCGGCGTACGTGAAATCCATCGACAAGAGGCATCTGCTGACCGTCGGCGCCGAGGGGTTCTACGGCCCGACGAGTCCACCAAACAAGCTGAGCGTCAATCCCGGGAATTGGTTCCCCAACAATTACGGCTCGGACTTCATCCGCAACTTCAAGATTTCGGACGTCGACTTCGCCTCCGTCCACGTTTACCCTGACAGTTGGTAATCACCACCACACACCTTCAACGCTCTCAAATCTGGAAACGAAAACACACCGGCATTTCGGCGTTCCATTAGAGGGGAAATCGATCGTGCTCGCGTGTATGCAGGCTGTTGCACGCCAAGTTTGAAGAGAAGCTCAAGTTCGTGACCCAGTGGATCAGCTCCCACGTCGAAGACGGGGACACGGAGCTGGAGAAGCCCGTCCTGGTCACCGAGTTCGGGCTGTCGTACATGGCCGAGGGCTTCGACCACTCGCACCGCGACGTCTTCTACAAGACCGTCTACGACATCGTCCACGAGTCGGCCAAGAGGGGCGGCGCCGGCGCCGGCGCCTTCGTGTGGCAGCTCGCCGTCGAAGGCATGGAGGAGTACCACGACGGCTTCGCCATCGTGCCCAGCGAGAGGCCGTCGATGCACAGGTTGATCAAGGAGCAGTCGTGCCGGCTGGCCGCGCTGAGGAACGGGGGAGAAGAGGCCAAGAGGATCCTCAAGACGGTGTGCGATTGATCACTTTCGCTTCGTTCGTTCGTTTTGTCATCTCAACCGAGCGATGACATGCGAAATCGCTACAAAATGAATAGAAAGCACACAGTGTGCGTGTCATCTCGGGAGGCTTGCTGCTGTGTTGTTGCATTTGTTTGTGTCGCAAGCCCTCGTACGTTTTGCCGGGCAATGTTCTGCTGTGCTCGGCGCCGACGTCGGCAGAGTGCAGATCCGCCTACCAAACCCACTATTTACCTGTGCTGTACGTGCCCTTGGCCTTTGATATGTTAAGTCATTGTCGAGTGGCAGAAGCCAATTATGTGTAGTCCTCAAGTAGTGTATTCCTGCACAAGCGATGTGCAACATACAAATGAACGCTGAATGTTAACAAAAAGCAACAACAAACCTTAGGACGAACCCTCTTGAGAACCAGAAGTGTTTGTGAGATTAAATTTGAGACGTGTGATCCAATAGCAACATACTCCAGCAACCTAAAAAAAATTCACAGAAAAGGAAACTTTGAAGCAATAAAATAAAAACAAAAATGAACCAATATAGAAAATTTCATGCCATGCTCTAGAGCTTATGAACTTTACCTTTCAATATCATCAAGAATTATGATGCTTAACTGAGATTTGTATGCATCCTCAAAAACCTGTATCTCTACTCTTCTAAAGCACCAGTTGGTGGCAGTGGTCCATTCTACTGATGGTGTCTTCCCGTTGGGTTTCTGGAGGGGCTTCCTCCAATCCTCCTCTATTTCTCTCCCCCCTTAGACTATCTCCAGCAGTTTCCCTTCATTCCATTCCCTTCCCTATTCCCTTCCCTATATTCATTCCCTTTATTTCCTACCATCTCCAACAGCATCCCCTCGAAGGGATTTCTCTCTGGGATTGGAGAGAGAATCTGTTTCTAAAGGGATTCTCTCTCCGAATCCATTCTGAAGGGAAGGCTGAAGGGAATCCGTTGGAGCACTTGGGATCTGTTCGTGAAGGGATTGGGGGCTGAAGGGAATCCGCTGGAGATAGTCTTATCTCTCTTCCTCTCCAAAATGGGATCAGGCTCCTCCTCCCCCAATTCGGCCAAGACCGCCTGCTCCCCAGGATCCGCGCCGCCTGCTCCTCGACGGCTCCCGTTCGCCTGCTCCTCGCCACCCCTCGTGCGGCCTTGCGCCTCTCCCGCCTCGCCGCCAGGTTACGGCCGCCTCCTCTGCATCGCCGTTCGCCCGGCTCGATCGTGTGCCTCCTCTCAGCCTGCGCGCCGCCTTTGGCAAGCCGACCACGGCGCCTCGGCGCCATCGGCGCCAACTGCGCCGCCGCCCGGCCGGTCGGCCTCCCTCTGCGTGCTCGGGGCGAAGCGCGGCCGTGCCTCACTGCCGCGAGCCGCCCCCTTCTCCTTTGCCGCCCTCGGGCCGCCCTGGCAGCCGCGCCAGCTCCAAGTCGCCACACGCTGGATTGCTCCATTGCCATCCATGGCCCGGCCCACTGGTGGGCTGAAACTTTGATCGCCAGCGCCGCCTCACTGGCGCCTCACTTGCCCGTGACTCTGGCGCGCCCTCTGCCTCGCCTCCGGGCCTTGCCGCCAGCTCGGCGGCGCAGGTATCATGGTTCGACGCCATCGCTAATGGAATGTGTTGCGTAGCTTCTGAGCATATCTGAACTTGCTTGCAATGTGTACATGTGATGCGTATGAATATTTGTACGAAGGCATGATTTACAGTGGCTATTTTAGAAATTGATTGCGTGTTAGATGATAAACTGGTGCTATGCACTAAGGTTAGTTGTGTGCTTTTCGGTCTGTGATGAGTTCTAGAGGGTTGTGCACTGATTGCTATGTTGATTTGTTGCCGATCTATGTGGGTTTGAGGTGCCGGTAGAAAGTCTCCCTGTTTGGTATCTAGAACGTTGATAGCAGTAGCTTGCGGCCTTGATTTCGGGTATTTAGGCCGTGTTTGACCCGAGCTCCTACGGAGTATTTGGTAGGTTATCTTCTAAATTCACCATAGAGTCCTAGATCATGGAAATTGGATTGGTGGTTCAGGAGTTTTGGCCTTTTTGACTATCGGTGTGGAAACTTTCCGATTTAGCTTAAAGAGGGTTCTAGCGGGACGTATTAGGCTATATCGTTGTTGATTTTGTGATGTCGTGTATGTTTTGATTGATTTGTATAATCTTTCTTTAGGAGAAGCCGTGTCCGGATCAGGGACCTCTACGCCTCGCTTTGTTCCTCGAGGTTAAGGCAAGTGCATATTTAATCTTTGTGCTTAGTTGTGACATAAGTGAGGTCACCTGGATGATGTGGTTTGTTTAATTGCTACATGTGACGGTAAGATGGAAGGTAATGGAAATGGTTTATCTTATTGCATATTTAAATTCAGTGCCTAGATTGTTGTATAAGTAATATCGCCTGGATGATGTGATTTAATTACTTGATGTTAGATGAGTTATAGACTAGGAATTGTTGGGTTATGTTATTCCTGATTTAACTAATGAATAGGGGGCAGTCTGGTTTTTATTACTATTTATGTCTGTTGCTAAATACCATGTCTAATAGAGATTATCTGGGTTGTCGTGGATTCTGGTACTTATGGATGGGTTCACGTTTGCAAGTATTGGTTAATCAAATAGGAATAACAGGTGGAAAGATGTATGATATTATGCATGTCCCAATTTGTGAAATACTGATTTTGGTTATGCTTGCAATTACTTTTCTGCGATATTGCATTGCATTAGAAGCATCTAACAGGACCTACTTCGGTAGGCATCCCACTACGGTGGGAGGGGTAAAGTCCTACTTTGGTAGGCTCTCCGCTCCGCGGAAGGGAGATATTGGGCCCCCGTCTAAAATAGGGCGGAGGGCAGGGTGTGGCATCGACGGGTTCGCACCTAGCCATACCGGTATCAGTATGAGCTCACAGTTGACAGACGCATATTGCATAGCACTGCATTGCATATTGATGAACATGTAATAATGGATATTGCATTGCACTGCATAGCATATTTATTTCAGCCCAACACATCAAGAAAATGTCATCTCCTCTATGGAAACTATAATGATGTTTGTAATTGAGGAGAGTGATCCTATCCATCCAGATCTGGCATCCTGCCTGCTTCAGAACATTAAAAAGGAAAAAAAAAGTAATTCCATCCATACAATTGTTCGCATTAACAATATGGTTCTCATCATCTTCACTGAACCTTTTCAACTTGACTTTCCAGGAAACTTCCCAGCATCTTTTGGACTTGCAGAGAAGGTAATAGGTCTATGCACCAAAAAGTTAAAGCCGGTATTTATTCAGTTACTTCAGGGCACTCCTTTAAACGAGTATAGCGTAGTTGTTACATTATTGCTCCAAGATTCTTCAAATGCTGGAGAGGACAACAATGTTGATGCTTCTGGAAATGACACGGTCAGTTTAACCACTAACAGATTATAACTCCTATTTAGAGATTGATGCATATAATTTGTTCATTGAAGCGCGGTGATTCACTCATGATTGTTGTGGGCAATTATTGTAGAGGTATGTCTATCTGCTATGCATAGAGAAAGAAAGGAAAGGAAAGTATCCTATACCTACTACTACTTTTACTTCCCAGTAAGTCTGGAACTCGGATTCAGTCATATGTCCATCGTTTAGCAAGGTACTGAGCACAGAACGATAATATATTCTGGAATTTGTTCATAGGGACCTCCCGCACAACAAAAAAATCTCATTCTAACCTTGGAGATTGTGTATTTAAGACTGTTTGGGGAGCTCATGCCTTTTTGCTATGAAATCAGGTTCTTTTGTGGGTTGTATGTGCTAATATGATCTTTTCTTCTGCAGCGCAAGTGTAGATGGACGGATATATGTGTGGCGGATCGATGAGGGACCCGATGAGGAAAATAAACCACAAATTACTGGAAAGATTGAAATTGCCATCCAGATTGTAGGTGATGCTGAAGCTTACCATCCAAGGATCTGTTGGCACTCTCATAAGCAAGTAAGGCCTTATGTAGATCAGATTTACAACCTCCAAACTCTTTAGCATCCTAACTTACGAATGGACTTGTGCATTTATCCTGCAGGAACATCTGTTTGTTGGAATCGGTAACTGCGTCTTAAGAATAGACACTACTATAGTGGGAAGGGGAAGAGACTTTAGTGTGGAAGAACCTATTAAATGTCGTCTTGACAAGCTGATTGTTGGTGTGCCCTTAGTTGGTAAGCATGATGGTGATGTGACAGACTTGTCCATATCTCAATGGATGACTACCCGACTGGCTTCAGGATCAAAAGATGGCACGGTTTGTATTAAATATCCTCCTTTTTATTTGGAAAACTTTCCATAGCTGAGAGAATTGGGAGGAAAATATTATGCAAAACTACACTTGCTGAATGATCTGCTTGAACTGTCATCAAAAGATGGAAGCTTGTTTCCTCTTTCACCGAATCTTAACTAATAAAAACTAATAAAAGATGGAGCTTACCCTGTTCGTCCAACACTTCTTGTACGCAGCGTGTTCCTCTCCAACCGCCCATTCAACCATTATCCCATGATTTGTCCACTAAAAACCGCCCACGAAACCGCTCATGGTTTGGGAGTGGCAAGGCTGAAGTGTGATGTCGAAGGCGGAGGGGAGGCGGGGGGCGATGGCCTGGTGGCATCGCGGGATGGTGACGCGGTGGCCGCGCGAAGGTGAGGCAGAGGGCCGGTGGAGAAGCGACGCTAGGTGTCGCAAATGGTGGCCGGATGGTGACGCGGTGGCCGCACAAAGGCGAGGCGAATGGCCACCGGAGGAGCGGTGCGGGGTGTCGTGGATGGCACTGACCGCAGAGGGCGTCAGTCCACTGCCTTCATTCTTCTTTCCTTTTTTCCCCTTTTAATTTCATAGTTGTTGTTGAAGAGAATTTGATGTATGCAGCTTTCGATGAATTGACGTTTGGTTTGCACGGAATTGCTGGATGCTCAATATGTTGGAGGAGTTTCTCATCTTCACACATGGTGGTCTCATCCTATAGTCCTCATAGTGTGCGATCGGTGGTGCTGCCTTCAAGGGATCGCCATTTATAGTTCATTCTTGCAATTTATAAGTTCGGTGGTCCTATATTCAGTCAGGGGTATGTACAATTTGGTTCGGTTAAATTTGGCATGTTCTGGACTGGTACCTTCAGAGTTACTTCAGCATTTATAGTTCATTTTTGCATGGTATCTTGTACCGGTGGATTTTGAGGGAATTCAGTTTAATGGCTGTGATCCATTCGGGGAAAAAAATTAATGCTTATGTGGGGAGATAGAAGTTGCATAATAGATTAATATCTGCCAATGCCTGTGCTAGGTAGTGTATCCTAATGTCAAGATAATTATTTAATTGATAGCTTATCTCTGCTTGCCCTATTTAGTTGGGAATGACCATTCGATTCGTCTTGCAAGAACTTCCTGAACAACCTGAATCTTAGCTTTCTCTAGGACTGCTTGTATTTGACATTTCATGAAGCGAATCTTGCACACTTATAGGAAACATTTAACGATGCCAACTGCTAAGCTCTAGGATAGAGTAGTTCTCATAGTTTTGCAGCTCCATAGTCAATAGGGATAATGCTAATAAGGCAACTCAGCTTACACAATGTTACTTATATGGCCCAGGAAGGCACAACCTAAGCAGTAGCTAGGCACTGACACACTTAATTTTTATCTCATCCATTTGCTTTTATAATTTCCATGTTAAATTTATGACACCTGTTGCATTTATTTTGTAGGGATTGCATGATATGCCAGCATATGGTAGATTTTGTACGCCATCGCTTGTTAGTAGAAGTGAGTTTATTTTTTTCCCACCTTGTTTGCTTGCCTTCATACTGATCTATACATTAAAAATAAATATCACTATTAGATGAAGAAACATTTATTGACAGTGCGTAATGTTGCTTTAAAATGGCTACTTCATACTTCACGCTGACAGAAAAAAGGCTTGCAAATATGTGCTATTAAATGTAACATAGTACAACAAAAACAACCAAGCTTTTTGTCCCAAACAAGTTAGGGTAGGCTAGAAATGAAGCCCAATCGAAAGCAATAAAACCTCTAAACCTTCAATCTTAGATCATGATAGTACAGAATATCATATGCAGCTTATGTATGTGGCTGCATAATGTTAGTCTACTAACTGACTAACATTATAATTCTACATTTAAAGAGCATAACAGGTTTTGCTTTGTGCAATAGTCTGTTATTGGAATTGTTATTTCGCTTGCCTTGACATATATGTGTGTGATGTCATAAAACACTACAGGGGGAGACTGATCTGAAGGTCATATATGAGGCGCTTCTTGACTACTGCGTACCAGAAGTGTTGGCCCATAGTTGGTGTTGAAGAGAATTTGATGTATGCAGCTTTCGATGAATTGACGTTTGGTTTGCACGGAATTGCTGGTTGCTCAATATGTTGGAGGAGTTTCTCATCTTCACACATGGTGGTCTCATCCTATAGTCCTCATAGTGTGCGCTCGGTGGTGTTGCCTTCAAGGGATCGCCCATCGACACCCTCATCCGCTCCTGCCTCCTCGAGGAGCACTCCCATGAATTAGAGAAGATAGAGAATGTCCTCATATTCATTTCTTTACTGTTTGCCAATATAGTTTCTTGATCTAATGCTTTAAGCATACAGATCACCCATGGATTAGAGAAGATGGAGAAGCCCCATGTAAGTCACTTAACATTACAGTTATCAGTAGAATGAAGCAGTTCAGGGCGATGAACAAGCTTAAGAAAGTTGCATTGAAGGTGATTGAATGCTTTGTAGTATTTACGTACCCTGTTAAGCACTTGAGTTTCATTAGCAGTCAACTCTAAGCTTTTCTTCCATTATGACCAGGTCGTTGCAGATAACTTGTCAGAGGAAGAGATTACAGGCTTGAAAGAAATGTTCAGATCCTTGGATACTGATAACAATGGGACAATTACTCTTGAAGAGCTAAGATCTGGTTTACCAAAATTTGGCACCAAAATTTCTGAATCGGAAATTAAACAGTTGATGGAGGCGGTATGTTTGTACTTGACAGGCTCATACTTTCCATTTTTTTATACACAACACGTTTTTCAAGGAATATAAATTTTCATATGTCTATCCCAAACCACTTCTTCAGCTTGGCAATTTTGAAGCAACTATCTTACTTAAAAAAAAAAGACATCATTCAACTTCGCATAGCTTCCTTTATGATGTTTTATGAATGTAGGCCATAGGATTAGCATAGTGTGTTCATTTGAAAACAAATGTGGATAGGAATGATTTGACTGTACCATGTAAAAGTGATGCAACTATTTTGGAAGTTCTAGCACGAGCCATTTTGTCTCCTTATTCTTTTTCTATCATTCCCAAACAAGCTGATATTGATGGAAATGGGGCCATTGATTATGCTGAGTTCATATCAGCGACAATGCACATGAATAGATTGGAGAAGGAAGACCACATACTAAGAGCATTTGATTATTTTGATAAGGACCACAACGGGTAACTTAACTTTCAACTTGGAATGACTTACTTTGACTATTTACATTGATTTTCTCATTGTTCAACCTTTATGCTCAGGTACATAACAATATATGAGTTGGAAAAAGCTCTAAAGAAGTATGATGTGGGGGGTGATAAAACAATTAAAGAAATCATCCCTGAAGTAGATACAGATCATGTAAGTATATCTTACAAACATTCTGCTCAAAACCACTTTTTTTGCGATGAAAGGTTTGAGATGTGTATGTTTGTGTGGCAGAACATGTAGAATTCTTTCAAGATTTCCTCGTCTCTTTTATATCAGGATGCATACAATTGAAATGAATTGATGTTGGATAGATTTAACAAGATTAAATAGGTGAATGTGTTGAATTAGCAAACTTGTATGATCTGTATTAACCTTTGCTTGACCAATCTACACAGATAAAATATTGCTAATCCTATTGTACATTCTTAAAGATAGAACTTGGGTCCAAACAATGGCTAATTTATCTTAGTGCTAATACTCCCTTTATATTCGTTGTTCAGGATGGAAGAATTAACTACTGGGAGTTTGTTGCCATGATGAGGAATAGCAGCCCTGAGATTGTTCCAAATCGGCGACGCTTATTCTAACTGTCTTTTACAATTGCTGAATGAATACTGCTGAGACATCTTATTCTTTGCCCCATTTTCTTTTGAGAACAGCCCATTAGCAGGCTTGATCATTTGAGGCCCATTTGTACTCAAATGGGGTGCGTGATATAATGCTTCATGCCTACTATTTTAACCATCATTCATTTCTGAGCAGCAATGTTTCTCACCGTTGTGTGCATTGAGGGTTGTTCAGCCGCTTTGATTTTATGTTTCCTCATCTTTCAATTTGGCTTGTATCCTCAGTTAGATGATCAGTTCTGCTACTTTTTGTACTCTACCAAGCATGTTGTGATCATATATGCTTACTGCCTCTCTATCATTTATATTAGAACAGGCATTGTGAAACAATTTTAGTGATCATATGAAACAAAGCTGTCTAGACAAACATAGCTCAAACGTGGTTCTAAATTTTACAACCATGGAATGCCGATTCTCGTATGACCTTGAAGTAGCGTGTTTTGCTTTTGATCTTTTTTTTTTTCAGATGGAGTTTTGCTTTTAGACTTTTGAACTATTTTGTACTGGTAGAGATAAGGTGGATGAAGACATTGTTATTGAAATGGTATCAGTTGAAAGTTGAAATTGGGTGGTTATTATTTTGAGCTAATATTTTTAACCTGCTTCTAAAAGGTTACTTTTTTAAACATTCTCATCGAAGTATTTAGATTATTTTGGAGCTATGTCAAATCAACATCTAATTGGTAGGTATGTTTCGTTGCAACGCACGGGCATCTTACTAGTAGCAAACAAAGCTGCACCACTTCGTTATGTCCTGAGCAAGCAATTCGACAGGCTTATTTGGATGAGAAGGATTTGGTTGGGATTTTAATTTAAATTTTAAATAAATAAATCGCCCAAGCCCCAAACCTAAACAGGGTTGACAGAGATACAAGAGTGATGGATGAGAATCAAGGCACGTATACCTGATTAGATGGCGGAAGAAAACATTTTTTTTTAGATCTTTTTGATCAATAGGACATCAACCTGATGCCCCGGTTCCATTAGTGAAACCAGAAAAGTAGGGATACAAACCAACAACAAAAACGTTTCCTGGGGCAAGACTCATCCCCTGACAACAGGTTGAAACACCAAACTTAAACAAACACTTAGCAGAGACAATTAGACAGCAGCATTTTGCCAACACCCAGGTAACAAAATAATATGAGGTTTGTTTAACCTTGCATATTTGTGCACACTTAAATCAATTATTGATACAATGTTATAAGCTAGTTTCATCTTCTAAAGTTTATTTATCAGATCAAATTATAACATACCATATCATATGTAAATCATTAATTTGGCCTGCAGCAAATATGCAAGGTATATTCACTAAAAGAAGTCCATACCTTGGGCTCCTTCCCATTCAATAATTTCCCAATTTGACGGGCCATAAGTCTTGCCAGTACCAGGGGGTCCATAAAGCAGTATGCCCTTCACATGCTTTATGCCTAATCTGCAGTGGGCAATAACGAGTAAAAAAAATCCATTACTAACAGCAAAAAATGTTACAATAAGTTTAGCTTTAACGAAAAGCTGTGCAACGCTTATTGTCTATAGAAAATGTCTCAATATCCTAGATTACCTAGTAACAACATGAGGTGGAAACACTCGAGAAGCAAATGCCCTACGAAACATGTCTCAGAATTCAGCACTTAATCCACCTATACCCAACTTTTCCAGGTTAAACTCTTTATGCTTGAAAAGTTTGCTGCTAGCAGCTTCCTTTTGATTGATAACCTAAATGTATAAAACAGAGTATTATAGTGCCTTCTATGAAGCATAACTGCAGAAAACAAAGGTACTGAAGGAACCTTAATTTCTGAATTTGGAGCTGCCTCAAATATGATGTATGTGTCACTCGACAAGAAGCCTCTGTCCAATGGTGTGGAACTCTCTTGACCCTCTAGCAAAGCTTGATTTACAGTGAAGACATAGTTCGTTCCATACAATTCAAATGTCACCTTTTGCAAGTGTTACTTGACACGGATATGGGAGTCGGCGATTCGAATTCGGGGTGTCCGATTCGGCCAAATTTTTTGGACACAGGAAATGCTACTTGGAATTGGACACGAGTGTCCGAATCCGACTCGGATTCAAAGTGTCCGATTCGGCAAAAAAAATTTGGACATGAGTGTTCGAGTAACACTGCCATTTGCCCTGTAGTCATGACCTACAAAGGACATCATGCTTTTGATTTTATACACACAATTAAAAGCAATATTATCAAATTAAAACTAGAAACTTAATCTAATTATCAACATACAACATATTGTCAGTGACAAATACAGAAAGAGCCTCATCGAAGAAACAAGGCCTATTGAGAGGGAAGACTGGCATATTCCATGCAAACATATGGCCTACCTGAGCAAGGAATCTCTTCCGCAATTGTTGGGCAAGCAAAACAGCATCCAGCTGCAAAACCAAGGTCATGCATAAGATAAATCATTAAATCATCAACCAAACATTTACATATTACAATTGCAATCAAATCAAAGGGCAAACTTACCTCATTTTGGTTGTCTTTTGCCCTGACATACGCTAGCTCTAGTGTGAGCAAAGCCAGCTCGAAACCATCAAGAGGAACAAAACTGGGCACAAAATTAACAGGATAAATAACAAGACAAAGGCCTATGAGAAGTATGGGTTCTAGTGGTAGGTTTCATAACTCTAAAGTCTAAACCTGTTAACTGCAGCAGAATCACCAGCTGAATTCCATTCAAGGCAATGCGACCACTTGCAATAGCATCAAGAGCTGTGTGTTTTTGTCAAGGATTACTCACAAGGAGAAAAATGCAACTTTCAAAGGAAGCACACCACGAGCTTGAACTACATTGTTATTGCAGAAACCAGAAGTTCATTGCCGAATCGATTCATCATCTACGAGGCTGCTCAAATCCAGCAATATGATATTTCCACAGAGCAGAAGTCTGAGGCCGGTGCTAAAAACCTTTTTCAGATTCTAACGTCTAGTCCTCTGTAATGAAATCCCGCAGCCAATCCCCAGTCCATCGCTCTACCCCGATGTTTCTTCTTTTATTTTTAATTCTTTAACTTAAAACGTCTACAATTATATTTTATTAAAAAAACGGCATATCTCCTGTCTTGTTAATAAAAAATAATTATTTGCCATAAAGTTGATTCGCATGATTTGTCATGCTGTCTCGTTGATATGTGGCTCCTCATCCAAATATCAATGAGATATATCGATTTTACGACGAATAATCAATTATTCCAATAAAAAGGATTGAAATCAAAGGTTTATCAATGCTACACTTAAAATTGCTCATAGGACAGACACTATCTATCCAATTCAATCGGCACTATCCGCGCGAGATCACACACAAAATCCTCCAGCGCAACGGAACAACGAGATCAACGCGCTAAACCAGCTCATGTAGCAGCAGCGGTACTACTTATATTCTCAGAAGAGAAAATAAAAGTGTGGGAGGGGTCACCGCACGGTGGCTGCCATTCGTCAAACCAAACGAACCACGGCGAGACGTGGGGAGGAAGGACATCGTAGTGTGAGGACGAGGGCGAGCGTGTCGGGGGAAGCGAGAGAGGTCGGCGGCGGAGACGAAGGCGCAGTTGGTGAGGACGAGCTCCTGGCCCGGCGTGTTCACCACCTCCATTGGTTCTCCCGCGCCGCGCCCTTGGTCGGCGGGGAGCAACGACTGGAGGCCAGCGAGAGAGGGATCTCGAGGACGCGGCCGCATCGCCGTGGAGGACGACGAGATGGTTGGGTTCCCACCAGGAGAAGGGGCTGGGGTAAAACCGTAAAAGGCAGTGACCACCACGGCGCTGTGTCCTTGCCTCCTTGGACTCCTCGTCTCCTCCGATCCGCGGGAAGTTTCCGGGCCTAGCAAACCGATCAATTGCTTTTCCAGCCGGGCGCGTCAGCCCACCATATAGCATGTAGTCTGTAAGGCCAGGCCAGATGTTCGCTGTTCGTCTGGAGAAAGTCACCAAAAATGAAGAGGCGCGGACGCACGGTGGTCGGCGGATCGTGGACGATGGCGCCACGGTGGTGCGGCCGACAAGGATGGCGATGTGTACCGCAGGGGGAGGCAGCGTCTGCGTGGCGACACAGAGGCCGGCGCTGTTGTACGAGGCCCCGAAGAAAGGGTACGGCCTTGCCTTCAAATGGCAAATAAAGTGGGCCGTGTTGAGCTTGGCGACGGGCCGCGTCTTCTGGGCGCCCAAGGAAAGGAAGGCTACGGAAGTTCGGTGTCTCTTGCCGGGAGAGGTTTTACTCATGTTTTGGGCTGATTTTTGCAGATTGCGGTGGCTCAGTGGCTTCGCCGTGAGCATCTGGGGTCCGCGCCTCCCACAACTATGCTCGATAATTAGGGTGTGTTTGGATACTTTGTATCAAGTGGTATATGTATGAGATAGATTAAAAAAAATATTCATATATTTAGTTACTTGAATGGTAGGATACAAATTTTGAGGAATATTCCTTATAGATGTTGAACCATTCAGTTCACCCATAACAATAGAACCAAATGGTACAGAACCATCTCATCCCATTCAACCTCATCCTACCAAACAAACAAACCCTAGATGGCCCACTTTATCACTACTAGCCTTGCAAATTGGCGGACCAGACTGAAGAGAGAAGCCACTAGTCCAGCCTCCCACTAGGGACACGAATTAGGTGTAGCTGCTTGTAACGTTATAGAATGTGGCATTACGGTACGAGTTTATACCGTATTTTTTTGAGCTTTTCAGGGTGTTTGGGCCTCTTCGGGGAGTTTGGAGACTTGCGGGAGCTAGTTTGGGCCTTTGGGGAAGAAATTGGGCCGTTGGTGGGGTTTTTTGGCCTATGTGGGGGGATTTTCTGCCAGCCCTAAGGCTCTCCACCCCCCATGCGCCCCCTCCTCCCCTCCCATAGCCGCCAGCCCCCCAAACCCCCCTAGCCACACACCCCCCTCCTCCCCTTTGCGCCACCCTCTCCCTCTCCTCCCTAGCCGGCCCTAGCAAGGATCCCACCCCTCCCATGGCTACCACACCTCCCGCTCCGTTGATTCCTCCATTGGGGAGCCTTGCGAACAAGAAGATCCGGCGATTTCGGTGCTTCCGGTGAGCGGAGGGAAGATTGGATCGCGAGGAGGAGGCGTTCGTCGATCGGGTGGCTTGCCAAGAAGAGGTATGCTATGGGGAATTTATTCGTAGAGTTTATGTGCTGGTTAGATGGGGAAGATTATGGTTAAATTTGGTATTTAGGTGCTGTGATTAGAAGGATCTAGGAAGATTGCAATTTGGTTTTGCGTTCTGTCCTCGAACAGATTAGGTCGTCGGTCTTCGGACGTGAATTAGACAATATTAGAGTTGTTTCTGGTCGGCCGACTGTTACGAAAGTTGTAGTTAATTCAATTACCTTTAATTGGACACCAAAAATGTTAAATTCCGTTCAGCCGTGTAAACGTTATAGCTGTTTTACCGAGCGCTGTCCAATCTGTGACGTGATTGGGATAGATTGTGTTCAACTGTAGATTAGAGGATTTTAGAGGCCGAATCAGTTTTCGCATATACTTAGAAAAAGGTGGGAAATTTCCTAAGGTTCGAGAAAATGTACTCGTTTACCTTATTTTGAGTTGTAGAACTCAAATTATGCTTGTTGAAAGCCTGCTGTCCCGTTGAACAGATTCTCTATTTTTCGGGTTTTAGGAGAGGGTTGCGAAATCGATGTAGATGATTGTTCTTGTTTTATTTTGTGGGCATGTTTTTGAGTGTATTATACCTATGTGCAGGTGTCTCTTGTCAGGAGAGGTTTTACTCGTGTTTTGGACTGATTTTTGCAGATTGCGGTGGCGCGGTGGCTTCGCGTGAGCATCTGGGGTTCGCGCCTCCCACAACTATGCTCGATAATTAGGGTGTGTTTGAATAGTTTGTATTAAGTGGTATATGTATGAGATAGACTAAAAAAATATTTATATATTTAGTTACTTGAATGGTAGGATACAAATTTGAGGAATATTCTCTATAGATGCTGAACAATTCAATTCACCCATAACAATAGAACTAAATGGTACAGAACCACCTCATCCCATTCGACCTCATCCTACCAAACAAACAAACCCTAGATGCCCCGCTTTATCACTACTAGCCTTGCAATTGGCAGACCGGACTGAAGAGAGAAGCCACTAGTCCGGCCTCCCACTCGGGACACGAATTAGGTGTGGCTGCTATCGTCACTACATCTTTAAGAGTAGCATATGGTCTAGCCACCAACATCTAGGATTCACCGGTCACTACCCCATCTTTTCCCCCCTTTTACCTTTCCTCTTAGCTTCTAATAGGCTTTTTTTAGGGAAAATAACAGAGAAAGGGCAGGAGTTAGTGCAAATTCTCTTTGGTCCTCTCCCTCTTCCTATATCTTCTAGGCCATCTATCTTGTTCCTCTTTTTATCCCTCCTCCCTCCCAACCATAGCACACCGGTAAATTTTTAAAGGTTCGCAATAATTAACTTTATACTATTACGATTGGAGCTCTATGCTATGAGTCATGTGTTGTTATCGTTTTTGAATTTTTTTTGCTTCATATATCTTCGTAGTTCTATGGTGATCAAGATGTCGGTAATCACCATTCATTTGAAGAATCAATTTTTGGATAGTGCATACTTTGTATATGGATTAGGCTAGCAGAAAGTTATTATACGCTCTTTTGAATTGCAGTGTGGATGTCAAACGTTCAGTCCATAAAAAAATTGAACCTCTCCTATTTTCTCAAATCAATTTGTACTTTGCATTTCCTTTTTCAATTGTGTATGAAAGATAAAAGAATAGCAACTGCATACGGTAAGCTTTGAAGTATAGTAAATAGCAGAAAATAAAGTAAAAAGGAGGGATGTGGATGGGATAGTGTATTCTAGACGTTGGTGGCTTGTTGAATGGCTAGATTAGGTGCTCTGTCAAAGTTACAGTCACAATAGCAACTGTATCTGATCCATGTCCACCACTCGGTCACACCAAATCCATCTCAATGCAAATCAAACTTGGAACTTCATGTGCAAGAAGAAGCTATCTGTAGGATCGAGATCCAAAGGTAGAGCAAATGACTTCAACACTTTTCTCTCTCTTAGTATTCAACAATCTTTTCACTTTAGTAACTATTGAGAGCTAAGGATATCAACATTGACCTTTCAAGCCACGAAAATAAACATGTGCACCAAAAATCAGTAAGAATAACAACTTTCCTTCCTGGTCAGTCTAACTGCTAACTAACATGCAGTCTAACCGATGGTCGGTCTGACCGGCACGGGAATTGAGGTCTAACCACTCCGCTACTGACAGACCTGAAACAACATGATTTCAAAACAAAAAATTATCCAACTTTTGATTTACTAAATCTGTCGACGATTGGAGAACGGGCTCCCGTCGAGCTTACTTGTTGAATGGGGGATCAACAGAGCCCCGTCGTACGGATCGAAGAAGGCGTTCGAGCGACGCGAGGTCGGGAGAGGAAGAAAAAGGGGGACACGGCGTTTTTATCCTGGTTCGGGCCTCTCACCGTCGAGATAATAGCCCTACTCCAGTGTATTGTGTTCTATCTTGGTGTCCCTCCCCCGTTCTGAGATCTTCGTGGGGTTTAAATACTACGACTAGAGGTACATAGAAGGTAACTACCTCCTGGGATTGCGCCGCAATCGTACTTACGATCTCGCCCTTGACCGGGCGTTATTTGAATTTCGGGTATGATTTCCCTTGATCTCCGGCTGATTGGTTGCCACCTTCCTTCCTCGCGGCATTGACCGCACTCCGACCAAAACACCCGAGCAGGTCGCGGCCTCTACGAGCATGCTTGCTCGTGGGGGTGTGTTTGGTGCTTCATGAGCGAAGGTGCGAATGCGCATGCTCGGAGGAGAAGGAGGGATGCTCGCTTCGTTCTCCCGAGCATCTTCTTTTAGTGTTGCTTGGTCGGCGGGTTCGACTTTTCACGGGGTACCGCGGTTTTTTGCCGGATAGCCAATCCCCGACGGCTAGCCCCGAGGTTCAAGTGGGGAACCCTCGGGCTCCCTTGAGCCTAAGAAGACTTGAAGGGGATTGAATTTCCTTTGGTCGTGGCTCACGACCATTTTTCGTCGAGACGAACTTCTTTACCGCCCGCGTGCTTGCTCGCGTGGGCGCGTCGTTTGGTTGTTCTGCGGTTCCTTCCCGAGAAGCCTCCTTGTAACGGCAGTGCAGCTTTCTGAAACGCGCTCTCTCCAAACCAGTGTCGCTACGTGATAGGCGGCGATTTTAACCTGCCCTTCTTGTCTTTTTAGCCCTTTCTACCGGGAGAGGTCGGAGTTACATTGTCTCTTTGCTCGTCTTCGCCAAAAATCTTCCAAGAGCCCTAACGCCCAAGAACCCTTTTCGCTCCCCTTCCTTCTTCGGCCATGGCGCGTTTCAAGGTTAGCCAGATGACCCGAAGGAGGCTCCAGGTGCTCACGGACGAGGGGTACGCCGACCCAAGCTCGGGTCGAGTGCCCGGGGATGATGCGGTGCCGGCACCGCGGGAGACGGAGATCGTCTCCTGCGAGTTGTACGCCATCAACGGGCTTCGTCTGCCCGAGAGCGACTTCCTCGCCTCCGTGCTTGCCTTCTGTGGGTGCGAGATCTCTCATCTCCACCCCAACTCTATCCTTTCTCTCGCAATCTTCTCCCATCTTTGCGAGGCTTACGTGGGTGTAATGCCCACGGCTAGCCTCTTCTTTCACTTCTATTCCCCCTTCCGCACCGGCCGATGGCTCACGGCTATGCGTTTATCTTCGCCTCCGGCCCAACCGACCATACGAGTACCCCTTCGTTGCTTTGAAGGACTCGGTGTCGGGTTGGGCCGACCTCTGGTTCTACCAGAAGAAGGCGGAGGGGTCCCAGTTGGTCTATACTGGGGAGGACGCTCCGCCATCGAGGCAGCGCGCCCGCCTGCGTACAACTGAGGAAGATCTGGTGCTCAGGACGATAGGTGAGCTTGCCCAGATGTGGCACACTGGTCGGGATATCGCCCGACTTCACCTTCAACCGGTGTCCCCGAGGCGCCGCGAGCATCCCTTCTTCGAGGTGACCGGGTGGCACGACTTCACCCGCGAGGACAACGCAGGTATGTTCCTGGACCTCTTTCCCGAGCATCGCTGCTTTCTGGTGATCGGTGCTATGCATATATATATATATATCTTTTGTCTTAGTCTTCGGTTGCGCAGCCCCAGGACGGATCAGGTTGACGAGAGGGTCGCCGAGATGTTCGGCGCTCAAGGAGAAGGAGCTGACGCCCAATCGTCAGGTCCCCAAGAACATTTTTGACCGCGGCGACGCGGTAAGTACGTCTTTCTGCTTCCGCTCGGGGGCATGTTTTCCGAGCTCATTCCTCCCGATTTCTGATTGCAGGAGAAGGTCGCCCTTGAGCTTGCGGTGTCGAGCGCTGCAGTGCTGCCGCAAGCCAGCACCCCGGCCAGGGGCTCCCGCAAGAGGGCGGCGGGTCGAGGCCGCCAGGCATCCGCCTCGCCTCCCCGCGCCAAGCGGTCGAGGCGCCGAGCTTCGACCAGGACCCCCACGCCGCACCTTGAGTACGCCGACCGCCAGGAGGTGTTTAACTCGAATCTGGTTTGATGACTTCAAACGGAGGAGGCCGGAGCTGATGGGCCGATCGAACAGCTCGCCGAAAGCGGCGAAGAAGGCCGAGGAGGAGGCCAGGTCTCTCCCGACCAAGGAGCGGCCGAGAGGCGGATCAAGGCCCTCCAGACCAGCTCACTCGGGTGGTCGATGCCCCGAGGAGGAGGAAGAAGAGGAGGACACTTATGCTCTGGTCAGAAGGAGCAGGAGGTCGACCTCTCAGACCGCCTCGACGCGGGAAGAGGTCGACATGGACGACGTCGACCCAGCGATGGCACGTGCCAGCGGCCGACGGCGGAGGCGCGTCGTGGTCGTGGCCGAGGCCTCTGAGGCCGCCGCGGCGAGTCGCCCGTGGCGGCGAGGGGGCCGAGGAGGATGGTGCCGCCGCCGCGTAAGGTAAGCTCTTACTTCATTCTCTTATTCTCGCTCTTGTCTTGCGATTTTCTTCGCTAACCCCACCCCGCTTGGTGTGGGCGTGATAGCTCGGATGTCGTTTTGGACTTCCGCCAGATGGTCGAGGAGATTATCGACTCGACTCTGCGGTGGACGCCGAAGCTCGACCGTCGTCGACCGAGTGATGGCCGAGACGGGGAGGAGCCGGCGCCCGCTACGGACTCGATGGAGCCCGAGCTTCCCTCGGCGGGACCGTGCTTTCTTCAGCGACGCGGAACCTATTCCGCCGCGGAGGAGCGAGAGCCGCGGGGATCGAGGACCAAGACGCCTTGGCCTTGGTCCCTTGCGAAGAGGCGATCGCGGGCGAGGCTCAGCGCCGAGCCCCGAGGAAGGGAGCTTGGTCGGCCGACCAACGACCCTTGGCCGTGAGCCAAGGAGAGGAGGAGGTCGTCCTCGACCTAACTCCTTCGGCCTTGGGGCACCAGCGTCCCCCGCCACGGAGGTGCAAGGGCGGAGGTGATCGCCTTGATCAAACGCCTCTGCCATGCGGGCATCGGTCGCCTCCGACTACGGAGGGACAAGAGGCGGAGGTGATTGCCCTCGACCCAATGCCTCCGGTCGCAGAGCATTGGTCGCCTCCGGCTGCAGAGGGACAAGAGGTGGAGGCGGTCGTTAACGACCAGCTGCCTCCAGCCGCGGAGCAAGGAGTGGTAGTGCTCGTGGTTGGCGTACAGCCCCCGAGCGCGGTGCTCGACCAGGGGGAAGGCGGCCACGAGCCGCTTGCTGTGGAAGAGGATCAGCCTCGGGGCGACCCGGGGTTGGTCGAAGGTGGTGACGCCGTTGCTCTCCTGAGAGCACCGGGTGCTCAGGAGGAGCAAGACCCCGACGCGCCGGCCCGGGATGACTTGGTCAATCCCTTCTTTCGGGCTGGCGCGACCGACCGCCGCCAGCCTTCGTGACAAGCTGGTCGGTCACCGGCTCTTCCGTAAGTTTTATGTTTCTTCTTTTTTCCTGTGATCGATCTTCTGGGAGTCTGCTCAGCTTTTTCCCTTCTCTTTTCTCTTTCTGCCCGAAGTTTGCCGCGAAGGCTATGGAGGATATCGACGCTACCTCGGTCTCTGCAGAAGAGTACTGGTCGTACCACCGCGAGCAAGACGCCAAGATCGCCGATCTTGAGCGTCGGGTCTCCGAGGTGCGCGAGGCCGACCTGAAGCGGTGGAATCGGCGAGGAGCCTCATCGCCGGCTCGGGATCAGCTCTTCCAGAGCGAGATCCGAAGAGCACTTCAGAGCGTATGCGCCGAGCTTGACGAGGAGTCGGTGAAGCTTCGGCGGGACCTTCACGAGCTCGGGAGCGCGAGGAAGCCCAGCTCAAGGAGGCGCAGCGCCTCGGAAAGCGCGACCGAAGGTCGCGCGGCCAGCGGAAGGTCCTGGACCTAGAGGCGGAGGTCGACTCCCTTAAGGGGCAGGCTCATTGCCCTCCGAGGCCGAGCGTAGGACTTAGCTCCTCTTTTATTTTTAGCTCGTGTACACCTGTAAAAAAAAAAAAAACAACGCTTTGGGTTAAATGAGCAAACTCGCAGTGTTTGGTCCTTGCCTCGCTTTTCTTGAGTTCGCCTTCAATATATGTCCATATGATCCCTGTTCTGAGTAAAAGGAAACAAGTTCCTGCATAGAGCATATAGCATAGATACGAGCAAAGGATCCTTGATAAGAAGGGACTAACGTTCCTATCATACGGAGCCCCCCTGCCATGGACAAAGGTCGTGCCCTCACCGTTGCGAGCACGAGTTTGTTCATGGGAGAATTTAAGGTTCGCTTTGGTCGTGACCTAGATAGATCGGTTGTGCTGAGAGAATTGTGAGCACAGGCGCATTTGAGCTTTAAACCAACACTGCGTAGAGCCACCATACCCGCATGGTCACTGAACCGGGCTTAGAGTGGATGCTCGCGCCCGACCACGCATACAGTGAAGAGCTACTGCGGAAAGTGAACGTATGGGCGAGCATCCGGCCGGGGGCCAAGGGAAATGGTGTGCTCATACTTGTCGGATAAGTTAAATCTGCGATCTTTGGTAGACGACGATGCTCGTTCGCCAAAGCGCGGTGAAAACACGAAAGAGGAAAATGATTTATTTGAAAGAACGCAAGGGCGCGAGATAGGAGTACTCGTCTAAACGTAGAATTTACGCAGCTTGATCGATGTTCCAGTCTTTGGTGAGCTCCCCGACCGCCTGGCATCGCTAGGCGAACAGCCCGGGCGTCTTGTAGACATGACCGTGTAGGGTCCCTCCCATCTTGGGGTCGGCTTGTTGGCCTTCGACAGTCTTGAACTCTTCGTAAGACCATGTCGCCAACTTGTAGGGCCCTAGGTCGGACTGTCTTGGCCGCATGCCTACGAAGAGCCTCAGAGGTAAGTTGCACGGAGCAACGCCTGCTCGCGTGTCGCTCGACGAGGTCGGTCGACGAGGCGCTCAACCTCTTGATCGATGGAATCGATCGCTTGCACTCCTGGGAACCCAAAGACGATCTCGGCAGTAGAATGGCTTCCGCCGTGAGACGAGTTGGAAAAGGCGTCTCGCCTGTGGCTCGACTTGTCGTGGTGCGATGACAGACCAAAGAACGCGGGAAGCTCCTCCACCCACTTCTTTGCTTGTCTTTGGTTGAGGGTCTTAAAGACCCTCTTTTATACCTGGACTAGCCGACCATTTGCTCGCTTCTGGCCGCTCCGTTACTCGTGGATGTGCCACGCGAAGCGAAACAGACCTTGGTCCCGACCTCCTCGCAGTAACTTTGGAACAGTTCACTAGTGAATCGGGTCCCGTTATGCAGTGATAAGACGGTTGGGTATCCCGAACCGAGTTACCACATTGCTGCGGAGGAATCTCTTGGCCGCCTGGGCCGAGATGGTCGAGACGGGCTCGGCCTCTTTCCACTTAGTGAAAGTGTCGATGGCCACGAGCAAATACTTGCAGCCTTCCGACCTCGGGAAAGGGTCCAAGGACGCCGAGACCCAGGTCGAGAATGGCCACGAAAGCGGTATGGTTTGCGTGGCGTCTGTTGGTTGACGGATTTGCGAGCATGGAACCGGCATGCTCGGCGGTCGTTACGATTGACCGTCGTCCGTCAAGGCCGTGAGGCCAAGAGTAACCCAATCGGAAGGCCTTGCTCACAAGCGTTACGAAGACGAATGAGCTCCGCACATCCCTTCGTGGATATCACGAAGAAGGTATCGCCTTCCTCCTGGGAGACGATCTGGAAAGGATTCCTAATGCGCCTTTTCCAGTATAGGTCGCCTTCGATCGATCAGACTTGAGAAGATCGCCTTGTTAGCCTTGAACGCTCGGCTTCTTCCTCGGGCAATGTCCCATGCGCAAGGTATTGGATGAATGGCGTCATCCAATTTGCGCTTTGCTCGAGGAATGAGACCCTACCGCCGGTCTCTGGTGCCTCCTCTTCAGAGGGAATGGAGGGCTTATGTAGGTGCTCGACAAGCACCCCCGCCGGAGCGGTGGTTTGAGAGGAACCGACCTTAGACATTTGGTCGGCCAGGGAATTATCCTTCCTGGGGATGTAGATTACTTCGAAATTCTTGAAGTATTTCTCCATCTTCCTTACTTCGGCCAGGTACAACGCCATTGAGGTATCGGAACACTGATACTCCTTGTTGACCTGGTTCACGACCAACTGTGAATCGCCCTTCACAGTGAGCCGTTGGACTCCTAGCGATTTACATGCCCGAAGTCCGGCCAAAAGGCCTTCGTACTCCGCCGCGTTGTTAGTCGCAGCGAAATGTAGTTGGATGGCGTACTGTAGCTGTTCTCCATCCGGGGAGACCAAGATGACGCCAGCCCCCGAGCGCTCGTATGCTCGGGATCCATCGAAATACAGAGTCCAGGAGTTTTCCCTTGAATCATTGGTTCCGCTGGCTGGTGGAGCCGGAGCCGACCATTCCGCCACGAAATCAGCCAAGACTTGTGATTTTATCGCCGTGCGGGCTGAGAACACCAGCTCGAACTCGGCGAGCTCCATTGCCCACTTGGCTATGCGACCACCGGGCGTCCCGATTTTTCAGGATCTCCCCTGAGTGGGAAGCCGGTCGGCACCACGATCTTGTGCGCTTGAAAGTAGTGACGCAACTTCCGGAGGCCATCAAGAATGAGTACAGAGTTTCGGACCTCGGGTAACGCTCCTTTGGTCCATGAAGTACTTCGCCGACGTAATAGATAGGTCATTGGTACCATCTCTCTCATCGCCAACACCGAGCTTACCGCTTGCGGGGTTGCCGCCAGGTATAATAGCAATTCTTCCCTGGCCGTAGGTGTGACGAGGACGGGCGGTTGGGAGAGGTACTGTTTTAGCTCTTTGAACGCGCGATCAGCTTCCTCCGTCCACGTGAAGCCATCATGCTTGCGGAGGGCTTTAAAGAAAGGTAGTCCTCGCTTCCCCAGCCGGGAGACGAACCGGCTTAAGGCGGCCATTCTTCCGGTCAGAGCTTGTACTTCCTTTACGCATGTGGGCGACCTCATGTTCTCAATGGCTTCGATTTTCTCCGGGTTAGCCCCAACGCCATTTGGCCCGACCATATAGCCGAGCACCTTGCCAGCCTTTACGCCGAATACGCATTTCTCTGGATTTAGCTTTATTCGATGCTTGTTGAGGTTACAAAAAGTTTCTTCCAAGTCAAAGACGCGTGACCAAGTACTCTTGCTTTTGACAACTATGTCGCCGACATAGACCTCCAAATTTCGACCTATTTGGTCTGTGGAAAGTCTTCTGCATGAGGCGTTGAAAGGTTGCTCCCGCATTTCTCGCACCGAAAGACATGGTCGTATAGCGGTAAGGTACCGAACGGGGTGATGAAGGAAGTCTTCTCCTCGTCTTCGCGCGACAGGCTGATCTGATGATAGCCTGAATAGGCGTCTAGGAAGCTCATGGTCTGTGACCCTGCCGTCGCGTCCACCAATTGGTCTATGCGAGGCAACGGGTAGTTGTCTTTTGGGCACGCTGCGTTCAAACCCGTGTGGTCGACGCACATGCGCCACTTGCCTCCTTTCTTCCTGACCACTGGATTGGCTAGCCACTCGGAGTGCTCGATCTCTCTGATGAAGCCAGCTTTTAGGAGTTTATCAAGTTCCTCCCGGATGATTGCCTGTTTTTCCGGGGAAAAGCGTCTAAGTTTCTGTCTCACTGGTTTTTTGTCAGGCTGAACCGCTAGCCTGTGCTCGACCACCTCCCTTGGGACCCCGGGCATGTCGGATGGTTCCCAGGCGAACACATCCGACCTTGCCCGGAGGAAGGTGACGAGCTCGAGTTCCTATTTGGGATCTAAGGAAGATCCCAAATGAATGACCTTGGCCGGTTCCGACTCGTTGAGCGGAACAGCCTTGGTCTCTCCTCCAGGCTGGAGGGCAAGTTTAGGCCGGGAATGCTTCGGCTCTTGGTCGGGACCGCGAGTGGGTAACTGACCGACCATATCTAAGGCTCTTTCGTCGCAATTGAGTGCGGACTTGTGGTTCCCTTTGATGGTTATAACTCCGTTCGGTCCGGGAATCTTCAGGCACTGATACGCGTGGTGAGAGGCGGCCATGAACTTGGCCAAGGCCGGCCTGCCGAGGATGGCGTTGTAGGCCGACTCAAAGTCCACCACCTCGAAGGTGATTAGCTCCGTTCTGAAGTTACTTGGGCCGCCAAAACTTACGGGCAGGACGACCTGCCCCAGAGGTTTGATCGAGGTGCCCAAAACTATCCCGAAGAAGGGCACGGCCACACTCTTGATTTTGGAACGAGGAATCTGCATCTCGTCCAAAACCTTGGCTGAAATAAGGTCCAAAGAGCTCCCGGAGTCTATGAGGACCCGACCGACGACGGTATTGCTGATGGTGGGGTTCACGACCATCGGAAGCCTCTGGGGTTTGGTCATCCCAAGGGGACAATGTCCTTGGAGAAGGTCAGGATACCTCCGACCATTTCAAATTTCTTGCCAGGAGGCTTACCTGGGTAACATGGTGCACTTCCTTGCGGCCTCCTTTAAGTCCCGGCGGGACTTGTAGGCGGAGGAGCCCCCGAAGATGACCGCTATGTGATTCCTTGGTTCTTGGTATTCCATGTCATCCTCACTTTCCTCGGCGGGTTGTTTTCCTTTGTCATTTTCACCCTGTTCTGGAAGCGTTGGCATGGGCCCCCTGCCAGTAAAATCGCTTCCAGCGGTAGGTCCACGTTCGGCAATTCCGTAGGTCGTGCCGTCGCCTGGTGAAGCCAGACGATGAGAGGTCGCCCGTCGGTCCGCTTGGTCGCCTCGTCGGTCCGCTTGGTCGCCTCGCCCTCGAGGCCTGTGTGGTTGTCCTCTTCCCCGAAGCGTTAAGCCCCGTGACCACGGCGGGTTGCTCGGGTTGTTGTTGTTCCACCGCGGCTACCATGGTCGGCGAGGGCTGCTTTTTCTTCTTTTCTTGATCTTCTTGTCTCTGCACTGAGCCCTTTTGCTAGCCGAGGTCTCTAAGCCAGGTTGAGGCGGCAGCTTTCCTTCGCCCAAAGATCTTCTTCCATTGGGCGGCCTCATCTGCGTTGGCGTATCGATCGGCCATTCTAAGAGCTCGTTCGCCGTTAGATCCGGTGGATCTCCAGGTCCTGCGTGAAGCGCCGCCTCGCACTCGAACTTGAAAGCCCGGACGACCGCCTCGTCCGATATGTTCGGATCGAGTTCGGACTTGGATAAACCTCTCGGGCGAATTGTCGCAGGTTTCCCTGTCCGTCAGATCAAGCGCTCCAGGTCGCTCCTTTCCCGGCGGATGTAACAGCTCTGAAAATTTGCTCGGGCTGGCGCTGAGCTGCCCCCAGGACCGTATGGAGCCTTCCTTCTGATTAAAAAGCCACGTACGAGCGGCTCCGTCCAGAACCGTCGGCAGGTAGTTTGCCATCACCCCCTCATCGCCTCCGGCGGCAAGGATGGCGGTGGTATATATCGAGAGAAATTCGTCCGGGTTCTGGGTCCCGTTGAACCTTTCGATATGGCCGGGCTTGAATCTGTTCGGCCATGCGACGTTCCGGAGGGAGCTCGTGAAGGCCTGGCAACCGAAGCTCGGGATTTCGCGGTGAAATCCTCGGTCATAGCGGCCTCCACGCGGGTCTTCCACCCACCGCCCCGTGCGCGGGCCGAGTCGGGAGAAAACCTCATGCGACGGTCGTGCTGACGACCGCTTGGTCGTGGAGCGTTCAGAGTGCTCGTAATCTGGGCGATTGTACGGATATCGCTCCGGGGTCGCTCTGTGACTGTTCCGGGGCCTTTCCCGGATCAGGTTAGCGATCTGGGGCGATCTCCGAACATGGCTCCGAGATTCACCTCTGTGCGAGCGCACGGGGGAGCGTTTGTGATGGTCCCGGGAAACACTCCGGGCATCCCGGTCACGAGGAGGATCCGAGACTTTTAGCTCGGCGGCAAGCCTTTCCAAATCTTCGGCTACGACCCTGCCCACGGCCTCTAAGTCTGCTTGCTCGGGAAAACTACGCAGGTCACGCACGACCGCCGCCAAGGCTCAGAACTGCTCCGCTTTCCGGTGAACTGGCGGTGGCGAGCTTTGGCGACGCTCCGGGGCGCGATCGGGAGTTCGGTACCCACAAGAGTTCCTTTCCGTGGAAGCGCGCCCCCCCTTTGCCTGGCGGCGAATGCTCGCGAGGGTCTTTCCCAAGGACGCCTCCAGGTGGAGTCTGGCCGCCTCGTAGGGGTCGTGCTTGGCAGCGTCCGAGGATCCTTCTCCGGGCTCCGCACGGCTTCCGGCCACGTTGACCCGACGAGAGCGGGATGAGAGCGATGGGGACATCATTGTATCCCCTTGAGATGCAGTCTCTCGGTCGAGCTCTAGGTCGTCCGGTATGTCCAGGCCGTCGTAGAGCTCATCACAGTCATCCTCGGGGTCCCCGAGGGTAATGTCTGGGGGATGGGGGCCCTGCCCTCGCATTCCCGTGTCCGGGGAAAGGCTCCCAGACTCAGTGTGACCGATAGGATCGGTCACCCTGGCCACGTTGTCGGCGGCGTAGTACACGTCGTCATCTTCAACGTGGTCAAAAACACAAAGGTCCCGGGTGTCTCCCGAGTTTGGCATCCTCGAGGATCTTGATCCGCACGGGAATCAAACTGTCGTCCCCACGGACGGCGCCAGCTGTCGACGATTGGAGAACGGGCTCCCGTCGAGCTTACTTGTTGAATGGGGGATCAACAGAGCCCCGTCGTACGGATCGAAGAGGGCGTTCGAGCGACGCGAGGTCGGGAGAGGAAGAAAAAGGGGGACACGGCGTTTTTATCCTGGTTCGGGCCTCTCACCGTCGAGATAATAGCCCTACTCCAGTGTATTGTGTTCTATCTTGGTGTCCCTCCCCTGTTACAGATCTTCAGGGGGGGTTTAAATACTACGACTAGAGGTACATAGAAGGTAACTACCTCCTGGGATTGCGCCGCGCAATCGTACTTACGATCTACTGCCCTTGACCCGGGCGTTATTTGAATTTCGGGTATGATTTCCCTTGATCTCCGGCTGATTGGTTGCCACCTTCCTTCCTCGCGGCATTGACCGGGCACTCCGACCAAAACACCCGAGCAGGTCGCGGCCTCTACGAGCATGCTTGCTCGTGGGGGGGGTGTGTTTGGTGCTTCTGCGAGCGAAGGTGCGAATGCGCATGCTCGGAGGAGAAGGAGGGATGCTCGTTTCGTTCTCCCGAGCATCTTCTTTTAGTGTTGCTTGGTCGGCGGGTTCAGCTTTTCACGGGGGTACCGCGGTTTTTTGCCAGATAGCCAATCCCCGACAAAATCAAATCCAACTCAATTTGAAATCTAGCTTCCTTTAGATGACAGGGACCTATTCTAACCAACAATCTCAAAGATCATTGTCCAAGTTTCAACCTTTATCCATTTCAAGGAGGGGAGGTCAAGAACAAAGCAAAAAGGGAGAACACACATTGATTTGGGGTTAGCCCGATCTTGCGATGACGATGATCACACAACGAACAAGGATAACTTGAGGGTGGCAACACGATATGAAATTAGAGCAATCTTGTATCGAGCACATGACCACAATAGCACCAATCACATCACAACTCTCACAAGTAATCCAATCCACATAACTAGCATGGAGGCAAGCTCACGAATTGGGCGACCACGACGAATCAATCCAATTAATGCCAGAGAAATTGCAAGAACAATAGAAGACAAGAGCACATAAGTTCTAAAAAGATGAATACAAAATTCTTTTAGATTTAATTTGAGTAAGAAACATGGTCGGCCCCGATAGGGGGGGGTGCTCCTTAGTTATATAGCCAAACACTCCATCACAAAAACTAGAGACAACTGACCTCTAGTTGGTTTGGCGCAAATAAAACGAGCGCGCAGGCTCCCTTATGCATGAATGCAACACACATGCTCCCGATAAGCCAACACATAACGGGGTTTCCATACACATGCGTGCTTCTCAAAGCGATGTTTTCAATCCTAGCTCTAGTAGCTTGAATCTATCATCTTGTCCTCCACGACGTCTCATTGACCTAATCTTCTTTGGCCTTCGCCGCGGTTTTGCAAACCACTCACTTCACTGGTTTTGGACAAACGCCCGCTTTCCCATCAACCGATGTTTCCCTATTCCTTCATCTCGAAGTGTTCTTCATGCTTTTTCATCTTCCACGTGGCCCAACGACTTCCCGCCAAGCCTCTCACACATCCAAACCATCAAACCGTCATTGCTTGTAAATGGGCCCAAGTGACTTGATGGGCTACATGGCCTGCTCGACATTGACCACTTGTGCCTTCCATGGTCCTTGTCCATCTAACGCCTTGATTGAGCTCCACCATCTTACTTGGCCTCCATGATTGCACTAGCATTGGTTCTCCTAACCAAGTCTCGGTCCTCCTTGTAATTGGCCATAGTTGACTCTAATCTACCTACACAACAATAGATGAGGCAAACCATTTTCGGGCACTAGTTCCATCCAATTTGACCTAAGTAAGTTCATAAAATGCATTATGCAACACATATGCAACCTTAATATAACCCTAGACCTAGACCAAAACAGCTCAAAACTTCCAACATCAAAATACCCAAAGCTGATATGACCACCATTGAGGGACCGGTTAGACCGCCCAAGGCCGATCATACCACATGTTCCATGCCGGTTATACCGCCATGCAACAACTGGCTCCTGGTTATATGGGTCCCAATGAACCAAAACACCCCAAAAAATACCCTCTTTGGAATTTCACTTCGAATCCGATCTACTTTCGGCTCGATACTCAAATTTCCACGGGACTTGCACAAAATCACACACAATACATCAGGAATAACTTTTTCCCCCTTTTCACACTCTTTCGGTCTTTCCCTTGGCTAGTCTGACTACAGTCGAAAGGTCGATCAGACTGCTCCTGCCGGTCGACCACATGCCTCATGACGACCTGACTGGTTAAGAGTAAACCCAAATCTCATTTCCTGAACTTGACTTTTGGCAATTCAAACTTCTTCCAAAACTTTCTAAAGAGTATACTCGTCACAATATTGGAGGAACATCCACATGGTCTCACATTATCTCAATTGCCCATGTGCAAAAGTGTAAGCTCAAGCACAATCCAAATTCTTTTGTAAGCGCAATATTTAAAATAAATTTGTCCACACTTGTCTAAAATGGTGTTTTCCAGGCTCTCTTATTTGCAATTTTTGACTTCTTTTTCATCGTCATAGGCATGCATACCTTAGATTTTCTTTCCCTAATGAAAAATAGGGAAATTAAAATACATTGGAATATCAGACGGTTAAAGAACAAATACTTATGTGGTAATGTAAAACAGAAACATGAAATGAACAGAGAACCATCTCTTGTTTGAATAGTAGACGTGTCCACCTTTACTCACGTATAAGGACGAGTACATTTCAATATAAACTTTACGAGCTTACGAATTTATCATCGATCTCTGTATTTTTAGACATAAACAAACACAAACTTTATAAAGTTACGGATTTATTATCAGCCTCTGTATTTTTTTGGACGTGTGCACAAGGTTATGTGCGCATCGTAATAATCGAAGAAGTATACGTGCAAAAGCATGTACTTTTTTATAAAAAAAAACTTGGAATGAATATACGCAAATTTTCCTCTTCGTGTCTAGTTTTTTTAGTCATTGCTTGTAACCTCGATCCTAGTGAATCCACTTTCCAAGTATTAACCAAAACGCCATGCCATCGTCAAATGTCAAAAGTAAAACTACGGACCGCAAGTCTGCCCAACGTCACGATTGTCGGCCATTGCTGCAACACCCTCATGCACATTTGGACAATTTTTACATGGCCTTCGTCAGACACTCACCGGCTAGCTAGTCACTACCTTTCCAAAACGCACACTACCAATGCTGGCTAGAGGCACCAGCCAGTAGTAGCATAATTGAACTTACTGACATACGGGCCCTAGAGCTACGTCTTAGTGAGACATACGGAGCAATTGATCAATGTACCAACTAAAATAGGGCAAATGAACAATTCTCCCTTTTTTAAACAGATAGCAATAATTAAACGTTTAAGCGGCCATAAGCTCAACATTATGCTTTTTATACTTTTCTGCTGAATTAATTATCGATGTTCAAGACCAAGAGTCCCTAGATCGAGTTTACGAATGTAACTTGGGTTGCTTTTTATATAACAAATCGAAGATTGAAAAAAGTGGGAAATGGTATTATATTTTTATTGAGTCACGTGTGTTTCACAAAGCACAAGCTTTTGAATAGAGAACTAAAAAAACTAATAATAATATCTTGTACTTAATCTTGACCATGATTATCTTTGCGGAAGCCTCCTATTTATAGCAAACGAAGGGATAGCAGTTTTTTATCTTCTAAGAGATGTCATCCCACCAAAAGATGTTTTCTTGTCAAAATGTGTCTTCTTGCCGAAGAGGTGTCTTTTCGTCGAAGAGGCGTCTCTTCATGGGGAGTAACTTCCAATCGGTTGTTTGTACCTGATAGAGAAAGCGTCTTCCGCACGCTAATCTTATGCGGAGGTAACTTCTTTCCCGACCTCGTCCAGGTCGGGGCGAAGGTTATCCAATGCCCAACCTGTATACTGGTCAGGATTATTGAATGAATCATTTCCGACCAGTGTGTATACTGGTTAGGGTAACCAGGGCATACCATATTTGACTAGTGTTTAGTACATTGGCCGGGAATATTTCTATGTGACTGAATTTAACTCTGGTTGAAATCATAATCAGGTAATGGGCCTTAGACCATATGTTTACTTTATGCGATTTTTAATTTATAAGTGTGTAGGCCTAGAATTTAATTAAGGACATATTAATCATCGCCAGCTAACCCGCAAGGCTTGAGTAAATACATCTATTTACTAGAGTAAATACGTCTATTTACTAGAGACTTTTCAATTTTCAAGACACATTATGGGGTCTCGCGTTAATTGTGTCACCGTTTCGGTTCTCAGTGAGAAAATCTTTTGTGATTTCCTTGGTAACCGAACCAATGGGATAACTGTCCTAAAGGGCAGTATAAATAAGAAATAATTAATAATTTGCCACTTCAAACATTGACATTTTGATTATGATGCCACTTGAGCCAATGACATATGGGACCATCTGAGTCAATGAAATGTGGGTCCAGTGGCAAATTTATGAAGTGTCAATGTTTGAAGTGGCAAATAATTAAATCTCCCTATAAATAAAGGGGGTGAGGCTTCTCTCGAACACTTCACACCTTCAGACTTTTGATCGTGAAAACTTCTTCCAAGTTCTTCTGCTTTCTTTCTTCTTGGTTCTTATAACATCCAAAATTTTGGTTTTACTTTTATTTTATTTAATTTGTTTTTCTTGTTGCTTTTCTTGATTTTTTGGATTTTACAAAATCGTTTGCATTTTTTGAATTATTAAAAGAATTTTTACAGAAAATCAAGAAATCAAAAAAATTCCAAAATCAACTTTATTAGTTTCCAAATATTTTGTAGTATTTTTGAGAATTTTTCCAAAATTTTTAGAGTCTTTTTACTATTTGTTTTTAAGCCGTTCTCTATGAAGTACTATTCAAATTCAATTAAATAAAGACAGGCCCACTGTAAGAGCTACTGTAGTTTTATATTCTACCTTGCTTCATCTTCCAGCTCCAAACACATAGCTCATTTCTCTCTCCTCCATCGATGCCCAAAACAAAAGCTTAAAAAATAATTCGATTTCACACCGAAACGTCCCAAATAAATGTGCAATCAAATCCTCGTCGCATCCTCAACGTTCCAAAATCAATTACCGATTTAATCCCCCATGATTTGCCCTTAAATCTCGTAAAAATGTTTTGTCATTTCCTCCATGAATACACCATCTCTGGTCCTCCTCTCACCCTATAAAAAGGAGCATCGGGTGCCTCTCCTCGTCGCTAACCCATCCCTCCACTCCCCTTGAGCTCCCTCGTCTTCGTTTCACCAGATTTTGCAAAGGTTCAATTTTTTTTTGGCCGATTCTTGTTTTTTTTCCTTTCTTCAGCTACCGTCGCCACCCGGCCACCCCTCCCCCGCCGTCGGCGCCGGTGAGCTCACCGCTCTGGCGGCGACACGCCACCACCGGCCGACCATCCTCGGCCCACCCCACCCCCATTGCATGCCGGCAAGACAGAGAGCATTGTTCTCTGTTAAGTTCATTCCGTGATGCTTGTGCATGACCGAAAAAGGCCCCCTTCGGAACAGCTTCTGGATTCTGGATTATGGGAGAAGCTGCTTCTGATTATGGGAGAATCGGGTCGAGCCGGCTACAACTTCTAGGTTTCGGACCGAGCCGGCGAGAATCAGCAAGAATCAGTGAGAATCAGGTTTCAGTCAGATTCTGATTATATACAGAAATCAGCTTCTGATTCTCAGAGAAGCTATCCAGAATCTTCCCGTTCGGCAAATAATCAGCTTTTTTTTCTAAAACAGAAGCTGTCTAGAAGCTGAAACGAATGGGGCCAAAGAGAGAGAGAGAAAGTTAGTCCAAGAAAAAAAAAGAGGAAAAGAAAAGACAGAAAAATAGAGGGAAAAATTTTTAAAATCCAAAATTTTTAAATTTGAATTTTAACCATAAAATTTGAAAATTTTATTTATGAAATAAATTTCAAAAATCCTTTTCTTTTAAAACTTTAGGTGCCCATTTTCGCATATTCGAACTCCATTTCGCTCCATTTTTCCTTCTAAAATTCTCATAAAATTCTAAATTTATTTTTAGGTTAATTTGGTATTTTATTTGGATTTTATTTGAATTCGATTGTTTTTCACGTATAGATTTTGGAGAGTTAGAGCAGTTCGCGGACGACGAATTCGAACAGCTACCCGTCAACCAAGGCAAGTTGTACACCCTTAAGCATGTTGATCCTAGCTTTTAAATTATATCTTGAATTTAAATTATTGCATGTATAATTTTAGCAACGTGCGCACGAGGCTGAGGCTGACGTGTTGGACCGATCGATCAGGAACTGAGCGCGCGGTAACAACTAACTAATCGGACCAAATAGACAGCGGCCTGGGACAGGGGAAAGGCGGCTAAGCCTCGTCGGTGGCGAGGTGGGGTCGAAGGTTCATAGCCGAGGCTATGATGAGATTCAGCACGCGCAAAAGAGTATAGGGAATAGGTCAATCTTATCTAGAAACAGTCGAAGCAGGGGTCTCGGCGACAGCCGGCGGTGGGCTGAGGCCACAACCGTCGTGGCGGTGAACTAGGTGATTCCAGGCGAAATTGGCAGTGTAATGAGCCTCCACGAAATCATTTAAACATGAATTGGGAATTCTTCAAGAGCTTTATACGTTGGAGTAGTGTAGCGGCAAGTGGTCGGAGACAAAGGAGATGCACGCCGTGGAGAGGTAGCCTCGATGGAGGATAGTTGGGATCAGGGTTCCACTTACCATTTTTTTCGATTATCGAATTTTGAAAACCGACAAAATCGAACCAAAAGCCGATCGAAAATCGTAAAAAATCGAATAGTTTGAAAAATCAATTTTTTTGGAAAAAATTGAAAAATCTCGATATTTGGTCGATAATCGCTCGATATTGCTCGATTATCGTGATATTTTCCTCGAAAATCAGCCGATCACGTGAACTTCCTCGTCGGTCGATTTTTTGAGCGATTTTCGATCGATATACCTCGATATGGCTCGATAATCGCGATATTTGCGTTGGACAAATGTTTTCAAATTTTCAAATTTTTTTGAATTTAATCGGTTTACCGACCGGTATTCTATATCGTGCCGGCTCGATAAGGCCGATTATCGCGAAATTCGACCGATTTTCGACGATAAGTGGAACCCTGGTTGGGATGGCTTGAGGGGTTTGGCTCGCGGTCGAGTGTAGAAGCTTAGGCTGAGAGGAATTGAAGAATGAACTTGAATAGGAGGAGCTGGCTCGGAAATTAATAGCGGTGGGTGTGTAGCCGGGGAAGAAGAAGACGGGTGAAATTGGTTCTCGGTTGGATTGGAATGGCAAGGAAGATTGTAGTGACTCCCCATGAATGCTTGTTCTCCTTAAATAGCCAAGGAAGGCAGTGGAAAACAAGGTTTGAATGGGGCTTGGCACTGGTACTCTTGTGGCAACATCGTGTCAGAGCATGGTGTGGAGGCTTTAATGGCATGAGATTGTGGCAAGGATACGATGATTCAGGGACTCAAGCGGTGCTCTGCATCTTGCGAGAGAGAGAGAGAGAGAGAGAGAAGAGGGGAGGGGAGGGGAGCAGGAAGAGGAGGAGCTGACAGGTGGGGCCGAGGGCCACCTGTCAGGGAGAGGAGAGAGAGAAGGAGAGAGTCCAGCAACTGCACATGGGCCCAGGCATAAAGGTGGGGCCACATGTCAGTTCTGGAAAGAGAGTAAAATGATTCAATGCATCCTTCCTTCTCTGACAGCCAGATAAAACAAAATTAATGAGGGGTCTACACACTTCATGATTTTCTACAACTTTTATATAAAAATCCTGAATGAGTTATCTACTGGCTGAAAAAATTTGAGATGCAAACTCTTAGTATTTTATTTTATAAAATTCTGATATTATTAATTGTATAAAGTTTTCAATTTGGAAAATGATTTAGTTGAGGTACAAATCAATTTATAATTTTTTTTATATTTTTACACAAGGTTGTAAATAGTGTCAGGGAACTTCCAATTTTTTTTAGATTTAAATTCTAAGTATTTATTTTACTAAAATTCTTTTACTTTGTTTTTCAGATTTTCAAGATTAGGATAATTAAATTGGATAAATAGTAAATTTGGTTTTTAGTTTTTATGAATTTTACCAGATAAGGGTAATAGTATCGATATCACATGATAAATTTTCTAGCTTCGTGAGAAATATACAAAATTGTACAAAAATCTTTCTTTATACTGTTTGCAGGCAAACCAATTTAAGAGAAATAATCATTTCGTTGTTTTAATGTGTTTATACTAATTTTGACAAACTAAAGTTAGCTTACACCATAAGCTATGGTTTTACAGCTCTTTACATATTTTTCTCATATTTTACCTTTTACCCTTTTACCATTTTACTTTTTTTTTTTTACTAAATGCCTTTTTAATGAGGGGAAATCAATAAAGATTTTGAAATTCAGAAATGATACATATTCATACTTAGGATCATATTTAAAATTCATTTTAATAGTTTGTTCATTTTAAAAAGAATTTTTTATATTAGCATTATTCTTTATCAGTGTTCAAGAAAATGAGGTGAAGATAATAATTTTTTTTTAAGTTCTTGATTCCATTAAAATTTCCATTTGATTCTATTTTTAAGTTCTAGATTTTTATTTTTCCTATTTCGAAAAGTTCAGGATGTTACAATGCTTCCGCTATTAAATGTAATATGTTGTGTATGGATGTGATTTCAACTTTGTAAATGTGCGTGCTAGCTACTAATCATGGGACTATCACAATATGCATATGGAACCTATTAATTGTTGATATATTGTATTAAAAATGGGGGCCTTATAGGAAGAGAGGAAGTACATGTGTGAGACCCCGGATCGGCTATCCGAAATCTCCTGTGCATTTCCGTACTAGTCCCAGATCAGTAGCTAGTACACACAGTCACAGTGATACTTCATTGCCGAACATAACGAAACTTGTATTATAAATATTCAAGTATGGGCCACATGGCCACTTATTACAATACTCGGTCTAAAGACCGGAAACAAAGCAGCGGAAACAAAAGCGAAACGGGCAGACGCCAAAACGCCACAGGCGACGACTAGGAACGCGACTAGTCCTCCTGGCAGCCTTCCTCGAACTCCTCTGCGTAGAACTCGCCCTCCTCGGTCGCGTCTTGATAAATCTCTGATGATGACATGTTGGTGTAGCACGTGAGTACAAACGTACTCCGCAAGTCTGGGAAAATATGCTTATGTGGGCTTTCCAAAGGAAGCTTAGTAGGGTTCATTTGCATAAAGCCAAATTTTATTAAATCATACTTAGGTAATAGCATTTCGCAAGGCAACTTTTCACAATTCTTTTTAATCATTGAATTATGTAATATCGTAGTGAGGTTCTATCCACCATCACCGATATAAAAGGCTCTATCCGCCAGATTTTAAAGAATCAGGGTTAATCAAGTGACTCCATCCGTCAAATACAAATACAGGTTCTTTCCACCTGGTTGGCTCTATCCGCCAAATAACACCCGAGAGTTCTAACCACTCCTGAACCCCAAAACAAAACACTTTTCAGTTTTCGAACCCAAAATCAAAATCTACCAATATGAAAGCATTCCTTGCTTTGCCTTTGACCGTAGGCACGGCTATTCGAATAGTTTTACTCTGCAGAGGTGTACAACTTTACCCACACGACATGACCATCTCCTAATGCCAAGCTATTAGCACACTTCCTTGGGTGTGCCGGCAGAGAGGTCGTGACAAGGCCGTTACAATGTTTCTACCTAGCTAGACCCACCCGCTGAGGTTTCACCGCTGTTAGGGTTCCAACCGCCCAGTACAGAAGCCCCCTCTTGCACCGTGTGAGCAAAACAACAACCACAACAATGCCTCCTTCCGGCTCTCACACAACAACCGAGTGGTGAGTCTAAGCTAGGCTTCTACAAATTAGTGGGCCAGGTCGTACCATTATAGACATGTGGTAGTACGGTATTGCTTAAAATGGCAATCATAAGCGTCGGTCCTTATATGACTTGGGGCGGTACTTGCACAAAAGGATCAAGACTCGATCCGCTCCCACCCGACATTCCATGCCGCCCAAGTCGAAATCACTTTTCCTTTTCTTTTTATTTTAGAAAACAATACTATAATCATACTAGTAGCTTTCAAATCCCATTTGATAACATTCTTTTTTTTGAAAAGCCCCACCCATGGGTTATTTTCATTGGAAACGGTCCTAAGCAAATCTACCAAACTAGATCGCAAAGGATACCGTATAAGCATAAGCACGGTATAAACAATGTTCTAGGGTTACAAGTGACATGGATATCAATCACAAAGGAGGAATATTGCAAGTGGGAGTAACTAAATACTTATACTTGAAATATGATAAAAGATAGCATGCAATTGTATAAGACATTTAAAACAAGTTCAAAATCTTGGGATCAAGATGCATCAAAGGGACTTGCCTTCGTTCGCGGAAAGGTCGTCGAACGCGTGAAGTCCGGCGGTCGCGTCGGCGGTCGCGTCTACGCGCAAAACGAGGCAATAAATAAATACCAGAAAATAAACAAAATCTAAAAATTACAAAATTAGTACTGGCAGATAGATCTTGATTTTAGATGAATTTAGAAATTTGAATGGGATCAAACGGAGTTCGGACGAGAAAGTTATGAGCTTCCGAAGTTTGAATTTCGAATAATTGGAAAATCGGGAATATTCCCTTCGGGTTTGACTGGTCAACAGGGGCTTTGACCGAGCTTTGACTGGCTTTGACTAGGCTTTGAGTCTATGACAGTGGGCCCCACATGTCATCCTCAAGGGGAAGGCTTCTCCTACAAGCTTACCATGGAAGCCATGGCCATGGCATGGAGGAGAGAGAGAGCTTGAGGGAGAGAGAGGAAGGAAGGGGGCTCGCCAGGCCAGGCGGCGGGAGTCGCCACGGCGAGGCGGCGGCGGGGCGGGCAGGCGAAGGCGGGCGGCTTCGCCACGTGGCCGGCGGCGCTGGCCAGGCGGCCAGGTGGCCATGGCCATGAGCCCAAGCTCCACCCAAACAAAAAAAACAGAGAAGGCTAAAAGATAAAAAGAGCACAAGTTCTTTCAAAAACTTGATTTTTCTCTCATTTTTGCATGGAATCGATCTAAATAAAAGGCTAGAACCTCTAGAGGACCTCCTTAGCATCATCTAGGAGGAAGGGATTGAGCCAAAACTCACCGGAGTTGATGAATTCGACGACGAACGGAGTTTCGGCCGGATTGAGAAAAACGCGAAATCCGTCGCCACCGATTGATGCAACCTACACCCAATTGTTGGATGAGCTCCTAGACTTCCTCACGGTCATAAGGAACTAAGAACCAAGAAGAATGGCTCACCGGAGAAGGAGAAATGACGAACGGACACGAAGAACGCCGAAAAAGTGACCCGTGCTCGGTTTTCTTGAGCTAGAGATTGAATGGAGGGGAGCTGCCAAAGGAGGATCATATCACCGGGAAGAGGGCTTTTATACGGTGAGATTGGAAGTGGTGGTGCGGCGTTTGGACGAGAAACGGCCGAGTTATTGCGATTTGAATGTGAATGGACGGTTTTCGGTTTTTGGGCGCCCGTACGAATTCCGGCGAGTTCTCCGGCGAGAGGTGGGGGGGGATGCGAAGAGGACGACGCTCCGAATCCAACGCAACCGGCCGTTCGTCGTTTGGAGTTGCGTGGAGGGAGTTACAAGCATTTAAAGAAGGTCTCCCTCCATTGATGCATGTTTGGAGCTCCATTGTTCATGCATGGCTAGAGGAAGAAGATGACACTATTCACTTGCCACATGTCACCACCCTATTGGCCCTCTTTTACGCAAATGCTCCACCCTAGGGAAAAATTAGGAAAAATGGCCTAAAAATTCCGGAAAAATTCCTAGAGCCATTTTAGAATATTGGGAACTCAATGGAATTGGTTTGGTTGAATTTGGATGATTTTTGTGGAATTGGATATTCGGGCGCGGATCGCAGGCATTAAACAAAAGCCGCGTGCGATAAAATAGGAACGGAGGTCCAAAAATCCGGGGAATGATTCCTAAAATTATTTCGGAATATTTGGAACATTTTAGAAGTGGTTTGGGGATTTTTGGAGCATTTTTGGACTCGGACGAATTTTCGGGTACCGGCGGGACTAGAAAATCCGATTTTTCGATCGGAGGGGAATTAATTCCCGATTTCGGAGGGAAATGGATGCCATGTTACTATAAACACCAATGAAACTCCAAATTTTGAATTTACTTTATTTAAATTATGTTTTTCTCCAGAAGGCGAAAATGAGGATGTTACAACATGCTTATTTTCTGTCTTAAAAAACGAGGAGTTCATCGGATTTGTGGGGGGTAGCATTCGTGGTTCAATGTCAAATTGGGCAGATTCTCCTCAGCATACAGATGATACTCAAGTCAAATTGGCAAAATTCGTGATTCGTGGCACGCCCAATGTCCATCGTTGTCCACCATTAGTATCTCCGCATGATGATGATACGCCCCCACACTTTCACTAGGCCAAAGAATCTAATAATTGGGAGCATGCATGACTTACACTTGTTTTTTGGAAAAAAAAAAAGGAACTCGGCTTTATGTTACTCTTCTCTACCGCTCTACATTTTCATCCTAGTCACCGGCCTACTCCATGATATTCGATGACATCACTTGAAATTTACTCAAGCTAAAGTCAACTCAAGTACTACAGACGAGAGAGAGTGGCACGTACGCGCTTGATGTATAGTCGCGGCCGCCAGCTGGGCCTCGGTAGATTCTCCAAAAGGCGTCACTGCTTACAGCTGTGCGCTCACTTTCACGGTTTCACCATCCACGCGGGGAAATGCGATGGTAGTGCTGTGACATACTCCTCCCGTTCCAAAATAGTATAAGACGTACTCCCTCCGTTTCTTTTTATAAGGCGTATTTGGTTTCGTTAGGACAAGACTTTAACCAACGATTACTTCATTAATATATCATTTATGCAATACAAAATCATAATTATATATAAATACTTTTGAATACAAATCTGCTAATATGAATTTTGTGTCATAAAAATTATATGTAATAGAGTAATTGTTGATCAAAGCCTTGTCCTAACGAAACCAAATAGGCCTTATAAAAAGAAACGGAGGGAGTAGTATAAGACGTATTTTGCTTGGACATAGGAATTAAAAAGCGTATGAAACCAAGGAATAATAAAAGTAAAATGACCGTAGCGTCCATGACATTAATGTCTTGAGAATAAGAAAGATGATAGTTGTGTGGGTATTCATTCAAAAATATTGAAGAAAAGAAAGATTAATGAGGGTAAAAAAGAGAAGAGAACATTAAAACTGTATGCGTGTCTTATATTTTAAAACAAGATAGTAAAATATAAATCTTATATTTTAGAACCGAGGGAAGCATAAGATTTGTTTCGTTGTTGGTGCGTGCGATTCTGATACCCCAACAGCGGTTTTCATGTGAATGCTTTTCCTAGACTTGCTTTTTGAACAGGCTTATTAGGCCGAACATGGTCTTGGATTCTGCCCCCCACTGGACCAAATCCGCCTAGAGGCTAGAGATTAGGCTAGGGCCAGTACGCCATTGCCACCCATCGTTTCGACCCCATTGCCACCCAACATTCCTGAAAAGAATGTTCCTCGTATTTTTTTATTATATAAATCAAAGTACTACCACTAATTGTTATATTTAAACAGTATATTTAATATATATAATATTAAATAAATATATATATATATTAAGAATATAAAAATACCACATCTATCTATAGTAAAATATTAAATACGCACATTCTATAGAGAAAGCCATTTAAAAAATATACCCTACCAACTTGAAGTCTTGAACCGCGAGAAGCAACTTGTCTTCCCAGTCCAACGTACTGTTGTTAGCTAGGATCCAGCAGTCGAACGATGGGCCATGGGCGGCCAGCGCCGACGCTCTTTTACGGGGTACATGGCCACCCACTTCCGCATGATGGGCCCACCGACGAGCGATGGCAGCCAATCAAGCCGGACGCGCGTGGGGAGGATCCCCGACCGTCCAGTGAAGCCTGCCATCCCATTTACGATTTTTTTATTTAATATTTATTTTTAATTTTTTTTTCAAAAATAATCAACGAAAAAAAATATTAGAAAAATAGGTTCTTGTCGCCCGGATACGAGACAATCGCCCCATATTTAGGCGATAGGGACCTGAATGCAAAAAACACCGTCGCAAGACGTCCATAGTCGTCAGGGGGCACACTGTTAGGGGACAATATCGCTTGAATATGGGGCGATTGCCCCATATTTGGGCGATAGGGTCTTGAATGCAAAAAGCGTATTTTTTGCATTTAGGTCTCTATCGTCTAAATATGGGGCGATAGGGACCTGAATGCAATTTTTATTTTGCATTCAGGTACCTATCGCCCTATATTCTGACGATAGGGACCTGAATGCAAATTTTTTTTGCATTCAGATCCCTATCGCCCGAATATAGGGCGATATATCCCCTAACAATATGCCCTCTGACAGCTATTGATGGCTATGTACGCCTAGCGACGGCGTTTTTTGCATTCAGGTCCCTATCGTCCGAATAAGGGGCGATCGCCCCATATCTGGGCTACGGGAACCCATTTTCGTAATATTTTTCCGTTGATTATTTAAAAAAAATTAAAATAAATATTAAATAAAAAATTCCCCATTTACGCACAACGCAGCCTCTTGATTTGGATCCATTTTTTCACATGCTCAGCCACTCTAGCTACCTCCAATGGCGAGGTGGCTGGTGCCCGGCGGTGAGCAAACTTGTGCTGTTTTTGACGTGCTTTGAGTGGAACACTGCTGACTGAAGATTCCGGTGTTGTTTGGTTTGTGTTCTGTCTAAGTATATATGTCAAGTTTGTAGTCCTAATGAATGTATCTATTGAACTAAGCTATTGCATAGCTAGCCTAACTAAGATGTGTTTCAATTGATGGGATGAGATAGAGTGGAATAGGATGGTCATGTACCACTTGTTTCATTATTTTTTTGGTGTGGATGAGATGGTCTAATACCTAGAGAAAATATTTTTCAAATTTATATACAAGATATAATGGTTCTATTTAAGCAATTAAATAAATAGAATATCTTTTCTTAAATTGTCTCATAGATATATCGCTGATTGCAAGCCACTAAACACGCCCTTAGAGGCCGAGGAGGACCATCACCTTTGGTCCAACAAAAGCTACTACTAGCAGGCACTGTTGATAGGCGAGGTGACTAGCCCACTGATTTGTTCGGTCTCCGCTAGCTTTGCCGTCATCATCCTTCCACAGAAACCATGCATGCAGCAGGGCGCACATACTACTAGCGAAAAGGACACCACATACCAGGGGTTCCACTTATCGCTCGATATTCTTCGATTTTCGCGATTTTCGAGTTTACCAAGCCGACACGATATATAATACTGGTCGGTAAATCGATTAAATTCAAAAAAATAATTTAAAAATACTGGTCGGTATACCGAGCCGGCACGATATATCATAGAAGGTTCTAGTCAAAAAAACCATCTATAATGTTCACTCATCACAGACGATTCTTTAAAAACCATCTGTGATTAGATTTAACGCATATAGTTTTTAAAATCGTTTGCAATAAAAATTTTAATATAGTTTTTTGTGTAGCAGTGCGCTAGCTTCCAGCTTGGCGCGCGCGCCATGCCGAGGGCGAAGCGACAAGGCCGGGTGAAGGAATCAAGGCGCGCACACGCTGGCACCCAGTGCCGCTACAAGACGTTTCCCCTGCACATTCTCGATCGATCGCCAAGCGCACATTGTACCGACGTACGCGCACTCGCGCGCAGGGTCGTTTTCGCGCGCTCTCTCTTTCTCTGCTGGCTTGTTAACATGCATGGTTGCCAAATTGCTACTCAATTTAAGGTGCTTCTATGCTCTTCCTTCTAGTACAAGTTGCACAAATCTTGAAGCAAGCGAAGGGGTAAGTAATCACCATCTACCCTTCATTCATGCTTTAATAGTTGTGCAACTTTTAAAAGGAAGAGCATAGAAGCACCTCTCCTCAATTTATATAAGTTTCTAGCTAGGCTTACGCATGCATGTCGGAATATTCCGCCCTATACTGCATGCAAGTGCCTGCCATATTGCCCAGCGTGCCCATCTTCGCACCGGCTATCGAGGCAGTGTGTCTTTTGACTGAGTTCTTGGATGCTACTTGCTGCTATCTGTTGCTGAAAAGGGCGGCAATTGCCAATTGGTGCCATGAAAGGAAAGAAAGGCAGCCCTACCATGGTGTACTGCTAGTCGTTTAGTTGCTGATTGCGGGCAGAAATTGATCGATCGAGATCGATATACAAGCAACATATATGTCAATATCGTGTTGCTGCCGTCGGATGAAAATACAGATTGTTAATTTCAATTCCTCAGAGCATCGTTGATGTGAAATAAGACTATTTTTTTTTGAAAGATAGCAATGCTGTGATTATATTATTAGATAGAAGCATAAAAAATTAATTGTTGCGGGCATAGGAGACTGCGTTGAGTTTAGATACAGGGTGGATTCAGGTCGAATCCTTTTAGATGTCTGAAGTCGGAGTGCCTAAATGTGCTACCAGTTTCTTTAGTCCCGCTACTCCGGTGAGTATCCAATTTGCTGCCTCGTGCATGCTTGATTGAATGAAGGATTTCTTCATTGGTGGACCTTCTTGTAGAAAACTCTATTGTTGCTCTCTCCACCATTGCCGACATGTTAAGACTTAAGATGATCAATGTTTTGGCACCGTTTTGAAATTTTTGGAGAGACTTTACCCGATCGAAGCTCCGTTGCTCTAAGTTTGTTGTCGGTTCCCATTGGTCTGGTAGGAATGTTGGTAGGCGAACCCAGTGAGCAATGAAGGACCACAGTCGTTTGGCTTGGGGCAATCGACAAAAAGATGATGTGCAGTCTTCAGATTCCGACAGCACATTTGACAGAAATATTGATTTGGCCACCCTCTAAGCTGCAAGCATTGAGCCGTCCAAAGCCGATTTTGCAAGGCAAGCCAGAGGAAAATTTTGCATCGTGACGGTGCCCATGCCGATTAAATCGTAGTGTGGAAGGTCTTGAAGGTGCATCCTTCGAATTGTGCATGGTACGCTGAGTATACGCCATTTGAGGTTAAGGACCAGGTGATCTGGTCATCTATTTCGGGTTGTAGAGTACTCCTACTCAGTTGTAAGTCCCTCCAAAGTTGCACATATTCGCCGGGGAGGTCCAAGATTAGACAAATAGATATGTACTACTTTACTAGACAACAAATAAGACTATTGGGCAAGGTATGTACCACTTTAATTACTAGACAATTGCATCAAAGGCAAGCTATGTTAATTTACTGACGTGCCAAAAAATTGACAGTTCTGTGACAGGATAGATATGTACAACCAAACGAGTTAAATCTACGCAAGAAACTACAAGCACATAAATTAAGTTCACTCTTGGCGAGGAACAAAGAGAACAAGTCCTCAAAAGATGCTGCTCTAGACTTAAATCGCAAAACTCCAATTGTGCGTACACACGGACGGAATAGATTGTCTTGCTAACGAGTGTGATCAACACAAACTTCCGTGCATGCTTGCACTTCTCTTAATTAATTACGTGCAAACGTTTGAAATTTGCATTTTCTCTCTCTCTCTCTCTCTCTCTCTCTCTCTCTATATATAGATATATATATATATATATATATATATATATATATATATATATATATATATATATATATATATGATAGGGAGAGACAGCGTTTTACGGTAATCTGAAATCCATCTTAAGAAACATGCTATATCCGTACGCAGCTTATATTGTTGAATGAGACATTTTACCATCTTTGGAAGGTATCAAAATTTATATTGAAGTAGTACCAAGATGTACCAAAAATTGGTACCTCCACCATTTAAAGTTTCGGTATCTCTTGGTACTATCTCAACGTAAATTTTGGTAATTTGCAAAGATATTAAAAAGTATCCCTGATGCATGCTAGTACACAAGAGAATCTTCACGGTTGCCTCGTAAAAAAGAAAGGTGGATTTTAATCTCCTGCAGATCGTGCAACATGCTTCGACGATTCATCAGTGGATTGTGGAGGTCTCGGCACCCTCCACCGTCAATTATAGAATGATCGCCTATGCATGAACGTCCTCTCTAGTCTCTACACACCCTCTATGCTGCAAGAAAGAAAAAGGAAGAGAAGTTTTTACAGACTACGAACGAGACTTTTCTGGTCACTTTGTGAAAATTGCAGATTTGCCAAAGCTAGATCGAGTGACGTGCAATAATACAACAATATTCTATGGGCTCTTCTCATTGGATTCCGATGCGTAGAACAAATAAAATGATGCTCCGCATCATTGCAAATCGGTGGCAGGAGCCGAGAGGGAAGTGACATTTAGAACGATCGATTTCACGATCCGTCGGGCCGGCCGGCGGGCAGAATTAAACAGCATGATTGCCGTCGTCGAAGAAACCGTGCAAAAGTGGCCACGCTTTTACCCACTTTGGGCGGTATAGAATCCATATGCATTGCGAAGACTCCTTCCAAAGTAAATTCTATTAGACCAAGCTGTCAATTGTGTTGTGGTGCAGATGCTCATCGATGCGTGTATATATGCATGCTTTGCGGCATTCACCGGCCAATGCTTCCAGAAAACTGCAATCTGTTGATTTTACCAGTTAGTTGTGAGCACCCCAACAGGGGTCAAGGGGGGCTAGGGTACACCCTACCTCTGATGAGACCATATGTACCCTATAGCACCCCTGTCTACCGTGGGACGCTTTTCGAAATGGTTGTATTTTGTTTGATTTGTTTGTTTTATTTTAGCATTGTATCACTACCAGTTTAGCACCCTCTAAATTTATATTCTGAGTCCGCCACTAGTTATAACTTGTGAGTTGGTTTCTTCCCTCGAAAATGTCATAGGTTCATTTCCATTCTTCCCCAAATCCAAATGACCAATTAATAAAAAAAAGTTAGTACACCTAAATACCTCATCACAGTCAAGTACAATAAAAAAAAATGCAATGCAATGATTTCACTTCTCCGGCCATATCTAATTCTTTTCCTGGCCGGAGCAAAGGAGTATTTATTACATAAATACAATTAGACTGCAAGACTTTGCAACAACATAGCGTCTTTGTAATTCCTGCTCCTAATCACGCACAGCACGAGGGCGGTGATGGAACCAAATAATCCATCCATACGTGCATGCACTACTCAGTACTCGCACCTACCATGCATGCATCTACATATCCTACCGGATATAAGGATCGGAGAAAGCGCACGCAGAGAGAATGGCCACGCGTCCCACCCCCTCTCTCTCCTCTTTTTGCAAAAAAACCCCTCCAGTTCTTGAAATTACGGATAGGTCCTTTGCAATTTTTTGTGAGAGGGAGATTTTTTCCCCGGTTCGCGTTTAGGTCCCTCCTTCGCCGTTTTACATAAAGAACCTCCCGTTAAATACGAATCGTAAACGAGCCCTTTTATAGTTTTTCAAAATAGCGAACAGGTCCAAAATCATAACAAATAGGTCCGTACACTTTTCGTTGTGTCCTTTCTCCGCTTTGCCCCAAAAATGTTTTTGTGATCCGTTTTTCCTCCCGAGCATTGAAAAAATGTTTTCGTTTCTCCGTTTTGCCCTAAAAATGTTTTTGTGGTCCGTTTTCCCTCCGGAGCATGGAAAAAATATTTTCGTTGGCCGTTTTTCCTATAAAAAACCGAAAAAAAGTTTTGTGGTCCGTTTTTCCTCCGGAGCATGGAAAAAATGTTTTCGTTTCTCCGTTTTGCCCGGAAAAATGTTTTTGTGGTCCGTTTTTCCTACGGAGCATGCAAAAAATGTTTTCGTTTATCCGTTTTTCCTAAAAAAAACGAAAAAAGTTTTGTGGTCCGTTTTTCCTCCGGAGTATGGAAAAAATATTTTCGTTTCTCCGTTTTTCCTAAAAAAAAACAAAAAATGTTTTCGTGGTCCGTTTTCCTTCGAGCATGGAAAATGTTTTCGTTTCTCCGTTTTACCCGAAAAAAGTTTTTGTAGTCCGTTTTTCCTTCGGAGCATGGAAATTTTTTTTTTTAAAGTGTTCTCGTGGTCCGCTTTTTCTACGAAAACATTTTCTCGGTTTTTAATGCAAATTTCTAAAAGATTATGTGTTTCAAATGATCGGAGTGTCTAACTTCTCATATGTTATACTAGGAAATTAAGCGCGGCGGCACGCCGCGCACGTGAACGAAAAAAGTTTTGTGGTCCGCTTTTTCCTCCGGAGTATGGAAAAAATATTTTCGTTTCTCCGTTTTTCCTAAAAAAAACAAAAAATATTTTCGTGGTCCGTTTTTCCTTCGGAGCATGGAAAAAATGTTTTCGTTTCTCCGTTTTACCCGAAAAAAAAGTTTTTGTAGTCCGTTTTTCCTTCGGAGCATGGAAAATTTTTTTTAAAGTGTTCTCGTGGTCCGCTTTTTCTACGAAAATATTTTCTCGGTTTTTTTTGTATTAAAAATATTTTTTTTTCGTTCACGTGCGCTGCGTGCCGCCGCGCTTAATTTCCTAGTATATATAATACTTGGGCATTATCGCCCACTAACCAAGTGTAATTAATCAGCACTACTCCTTGTCTTCAGTCACGTTCATCGAGCGGTTCTACACCTCACAGATTGTGCCCATACACGTGTACGATTAATATGAACAATACAATTCTTGGACTCGTAGCGAGTTGAATAAAATACATCAAAGTGCTTTAACTTTGCACATGACGATTGACAAATGATGCCAATTCGGCATCTGGCATCAATATGCATGCATAGAACTATGGCATAATTAACCGAATCACTATGGAATCAAAACGAAATATTTTTTTTTTCAGTCAGAAATGGAAAGTTTCGGTCATATGTACTTTAGTGTTGCCAGATATACTACGACCCTTTGAGCTTTTCTCTAGTTTAAAAGTCAAAACCTAAACAAAGATGTGATTTTTTAATTAGACTTTTTGGACAGCTGGCATAATCCTTCATATAACTAAAAACCAAAAGCTACTAGAGGAATGTTTTTTTAGCTGGAGGGGGGGGGGGGGGCGGCGGCTGTGCTTCCGCTTATTTTTGCCTTTGAGCCAAAATCCCTCCAAACAACATGGCTACAAAGTAGCTAGGCAGCCAAGCCACGACAAAGCCCCCCCTCCCCCCAAAAGCTGCAATGGCTGGGGAGGTGTTTTCAGCTGTGGCTTCGCTCGGTCTTCGCTTCCTAGCTCACTCAGCTGCATTCAGTGGCGTAGCTGGGATTTTAGCTAAGGTTGGTCCATTTTTTAAAAAAATTATCTAACAGGACAACATATAAATACAGTATCAAAAGCACAATACAAATATAATAATAAGGTTTTGCAACCGTTCAGATAATATTACCATACTACTTCTTATATCATCTTCATCCATTTTGGATAACATATCTTGCTCAATGAAAGTGACTAGACAATCCAAAAGACTATCACCCATCCTATTTCTCAACTTATTCTTGACAAACTTCATTGCAGAAAATGCCCTTCCAACATTTGCCGTCGCCAACGGTAGAAGAAATATCAATTTGATGAGCAAGTACACCAAATCATGAACATTATGCCTCTTTGTTTCAACAAGCTTAACTGAGAGTTCAACTAGACTTTTTAACTCTTTGAAGGTGTCCTCTTTTCTCATGTCATCAATATAGTTGCCAAGTTGCATTTCATGTCGTACAGTGAGCCAGAGCTTACAATGGACCACGGGGCATTAATTGGGCCACGGCCCAACTGTGCCAACTGCTAGCTACGCCACTGGCTGCATCCCTCCCTGCTTTGCTCGGTAGCCTCCCTACCTCTCCGCTCACTCGGCCGCCTACCTCCTTGCTCTGCCCTGCTTGGTCACTTCCCCACTTTGGAGCCTCCACCTCCCTCCTCGCTTGGCCACCTCCGCCCTGCCTCGGAGCCCCATTCGCTCTGCCCTGCTCGATCGCCTCCTCGCTTTGGAGACTCCACCTCCCTCCTCGCTCCACCCCGTCTCGGAGTCCCGCCGCCTCCCCGCTCAGTTGCTATCTCCCTCCTCGCTGTCCCGCATGGTCGCCTTCCCACCTTAGAGCCTCCACCTCCCTCCTTGCAATGCCCCACCTCGGAGCCCAGCCGCCTCCTCGGTTGGTCACTGCCTCCCTCCTTGCTTTGCCCTGCTCAGTCACCTCCCCACTTCGGAACCTCCATCTCCCTCCTTGCTCTGCCCTGCTCAGTCGCCTCCCGGCTTCGTAGCCTCTATCTCCCTCCTCGCTCTACCCAACTCCGATCGGTCGCCTTCGCCCCACAGCCTCCCTGCTCGACCACCTCCCTCCTCGCTCTGCCTGGCTCAGTTGTCTCTGCCCCACCTCAGAGCCCCGCCATCTTCCCGCTCGATCGCCCCCTCCCTCCTCGCTCTGCCCCGCTCGGTTGCCTCCCTGCTTTGAAGCCTCCATCTCCCTCCTCGCTTAGCTGCCTCCCTCCTCGCTCCACCCCGCTCGGTCGCCTCTGCCCCACCTCGAAGCCCCACTGCCTCCTCGCTCGGTCGCCACCTCCCTCCTCGCTATGCCCCATGATCTGTGGCCAAATAAGGTTAGATATTGGCTCCATCTATAAACGTTAGGGAATATTAGTATCTAGAATAATATACAGGTAAGAAGTCCTACAGAAAGAAGAGATAAGTTACTCAAGAATATTTCCACCTACATCTATCTTTTGTTTATTTAAAAGTTCAAGTCATTTTATTTTAGACAACATTAATTTTCTTAAAGGGTTATTTTATTAGAATGTATACAGAAGGGAACAGACAGCTATATAGAAATAATTTAATTTTAAAACTACCTTTTATTTAGTAGAAAATAATGTTTTGTTCATTAAAACTTCTTAATTATGATTTTTTTAAAGGTTGCGACATCATGAAGTTTTAATCTCATACTGAGAATTCATGAGTGCATCCTGGGAAGCAATACAAAAAGTTAACGACATAAGTTCAACAAAAAACAACGCTTATTTAAACTATAATACATAGAGGTTCTAGGGTTCTTTCTTTTGCTAACCTAGTCCCGTGAAATTTTAGTACGAGAGTTTTGCCACATCAGCAAAGCTACTCAGAGCCTAGACGATATTGCCTCTTAATGTAGGTTACTTGGTGATGAGTTCCTTTGAACTCTTGTACTACTTGCTGATAATAGCGATTCAAGGCTCCCGCGAGGTTGGACCGATGATAGTGTCGAATCTGTCTCCCTCAGGTTGTTGGCATCGATATTATAGGTTCTGTTCATTGAACTATCATAATTATTGTAAAAATATTTTTCAACATTATTTAATGAGAATAGGGATGAGGAAAGCAAATCTTACAGGAAGAAAAGAATACAAAGATATAAGAAAAGAAATTCCCATAGAAGGGAAAAGAATATATATATTGTCGGGGATTGGATAATTCTAGTAATTACCATAATGCCACGGCGGCCGGGCTCGGTCCGACCTTGGTACCCTCGGAGGTCGTTCCCGAGGACGGCCCAATAAAGATCAAGCATCGTTGTCTGGTCTGCCTGCTCGGTACAAGCTCCTTGCTCGGTTAATTCTCGAGCCCGTAACCCGAGCATGCTTGCTCGGGTTAGGGTCAGATTAACTCGGCCCTTGCTCGTGCTCGGGTTGAGTGGTCGGATGGTTGCGACCAACGGTTACAAACAAAACTGCGATAATCGTGCCACCTTGAAAGGCCGTTGCGCCCACGACAAGGATGTGGGCGTGAATATAGGATTCGGTTACGACCACCGCGGACACGGTCAGACGTTCTGTAACACCCCAAAATTTTGCTTTTCTTGAATTCATGTGTGATTTGGCACTTTGGTGAATTTTTGGAATTTTCTGGAATTTATTTGGATTTATTTGGATTTATTTGAATTTATTCCATTTTGAAATAATTGAAGAAATTAATTTTGCAAATAAAATTTTGTTGGAAATATTTTATTTGAGTCCAAAATGATCCAAAGTATTTTCCAATTTTTGATTTTTGAGTCATTTGCTATTTTTAATGAATTAAATGAATTCTTGGGAATTATTTTAAATATTAAATCATTTGGAAATTCAACTCGGTCAAATCGCATTCATCCGGCCAGAGTCGGAACCGGTCGGACTCGAGTCGACCGAGCCCGCGTGACTTCGATCAAACCGACTCAAAACCACTAATCAATCGGCGGTTGGATCAAGATCCAAGCGGTGAGAATCCGCCCGTCTGGGTTGGCCGATCCGGCCGGATCGATCGCGCCGTCGCGATCGTGGCCGATTGATTATTGCCGCGTGGGCGGTTGTGCGTCGTCGTCTCCGCGAGACAGCCGGACTCCGCCGCCGCGTCCGCGCGTAAACTAGGTTTCCGTGTCAGCGACGCGAGGCTATTTAAAGCGTGAGGCGTTCCCGAGGTTGCCCTCATCCTTGTGCACCGTTCCCAGAGCCATCTCGCTGGCCGCCGCCCGTCTCCGAGCTTCGCCGTAGTTGGAGGAAGTGACGCGCGTGATTTTGCTCGATTCCGCCGCCCGTCCGTCGTCTTCGCAGAAGAGCCCGAATCCGGAACCACCGTGACGAGGCGCACCCGAAGGAAGGATTCATCTCAGCCGAACAACCCGAAAGCCCGTCGGGCTGGTCATCGTTCTCGTCTCCGGTGCCCAAGCCTTGCCGCCATCAGCCGGACTTGAGCTCGGTGAGCCGTCGGATCTAGATCGGGCCGGTTGAGGTGATTCACGTGTCCCCAACCAGGTGGATCGGGCCGTTGGATCAAGATCCCAGCGGTTCACAATTGCCCGCGTCTTGGGTAGTGTTATTATAAGTTAGATCACGGGCCGTCGATCTAAATCCCGAGCGGCCACGATCAGAGTAGTTTCAGCGTGTTAACCCTGGATCTGTCCGCGCCGTTGATTTTCAAACCAGCGGTCGTGATTGCGCCACGTGTCGGGAAGTTGGGCCGGCGCGGTGCCGGAATCCACGCTGCCAGCGTGCGTGTAGCCGACACGAAGGCAGCGTGTCGGAAGGGCGCATGTCGGTATTGTCCCGGTAGGCGGCGTCACCCATGACGTCCGCAGTGGGTCCCACATGTCGGCACCGTGAAGTGAGCCCAGACGTCGGCCGATGGCGTCACCGAGTGAGCCCACATGTCGATCTCCGCGTGGAGTCGTGGGCCAGAGTCCACGGTGGACCCGAGCGGCGTGGACCGCGTCCATGGGCCATTGACGTCGTAGACCAATCAGAGGCGCCGCGTGTCCATCTTTGGCCGTAATTAATTTAGAAAAAAAATGATTTATTAATTGAATAATGATTTCAAATTTAGATTCAAACTGGCAACATAACTTTTTGCGTTTCAACTCCGATTTGAGTGATTCAAATTTCTAAATTTGTATAAAATTGAGATCTACCTAAATATGAATTTTATTTAATTTTTAGACTAAAGTTTTTCTCTGTAATATTATTTAATTGATTATTTAAACTTTAAATAATCATAACTTTTGCGTCGTAACTCCAAATTTGACGATTCCAGTTTCTAAAAATCCAGAAAATTATGTTCTCTCTGTTTATGGATTTTATTTGGAGTTTTGGGATGTTTTTGCCTATTGTTTATTTGGGTATTTGCTATTTGCACGCTTCTACAGTAGAGCGTTGAAGTCTGGGAGGGATTCGAAGGAGAAGTGTTGATTCAGGATCCAACTCAAGACCAAGAGCAAGTACTTTTTGAAGGCAAGTTGTGCTTTGACCATGTTGATCCTATTTTGAAATCTATTTTGATTTAAACTATTGCATGCTAGATCAATTAGAAAGATACTTTGTTTAAACATGGGGGTTAGATAAATACCAATTTCTTTGTATGACACCTGATTATCTAAGTATATGCCATGATCCCTTGTCACCTAGTTGTGGATTACTAGTTGGACATTATTAAATTGCCAACATAGGTTTAGACCGGTTGTAGTATCTTGCTTAGGGCACACCTTTCGTGCTCATAACATGATTTTGGACAATCAAATGTTAATATTGACTTAATGATATATTGAACTTGTTTTGGAAAAAGTATCATGTGATGTTGATGGCACGTGGTGCATGGTAATCAAGCGGGGTTTGATAATGATTTATTTGGGGCATGTGGCAGAGTAATCAGGTGGGCCGATTGTGGCATTGGGGATGTTGATTTGGTTTTTGGGTAGTCTTGCCCTGGTCACTCTAAGGACTTAACCTTGCAAGCATTTATTGAGTCATACTTGCAACCACATGGGCGGAATGGGGCGGCCCTAGTTGACTAAAGTCGCTAAGGACTCACTTGTGGAGCCTCGGGTGTCGATTACCCGTTTGTGTGATTATGCGGGGGGCGTATCGTGGCTGTGGCCAGTACCCATCTAGCAGTGTGTTGGTCCCATACCGCCTTGGCTAAGGGAAGGGATGGTGTGAAACCTGAACGGAGAGGACCACATGTGTTGTTTGAGGGCTTAGAAAGGCTTTATTCTGAGGAACTCGCCTTTGTGGTGTTTGGAGTATCTTGTGGGTAAAGTGCATAACCTCTGCGAGTTTAGAATCTATTTAAATAAGCCAGGAGTCCACGTCTTTGGACAATGCTCGGGAATTCTGATCCAAAGGGTTGAGATTTTAGAAAATAACTTGGATTTGAAAAGTTGGGTTGGTTTAATAATGGAGATGATGGAAATGTGGTTTAGGATGGGGAAAATGTTTGTTAAACTTCTTGAAAAGTTATTTATGCTTTACTTATTTCTCCTTTCCGAATCTACTTTTATTACTTGTCAAAGTACTGTTTCTTGCAAATATACCTTGAGCTATTCCTTTGTACCAAGCCATGCATATAGTATATTAGCTTGCATTCTGCATGACTTCTTTGAGTACCAAGTACTCACCCTTGCCTCAACATGATATCGAGTTGAAGAGGAGATTACGGACTTTGGAGGAGGAACTCAAGAAGATCCAGTCTACTTAGGGATGCGAGCCCGATCGATTTTGTGGTATCTTGGATGGCGCCCGCGTTTATTTGATTTTCATTTGCTATTATTTTTCTCACGAATAAGTTTAAGCCTTGCAAGGCATATATTTGTACCTTGGCCATAAGGTCAAGTAACCCTTTGGTTATTTAAATAAAATACTTTGATAATATCGATTGGTATGATTGTGATATTTACCGATGTTAAAGGCCCCGATGTGCACTAGCGGCGTTCTGGACTAGTCTTGAATACCCGGAAAGTCGGATTTGCAAATTCGAGTCCGGGCTACGTTAAGTGGCGTGGGCCGTAACCGACACGATACCCTTGTAAATTATAAATACCTCCCATACATTGGGGAGAGGGGACACACAGATAATACATACACAATACACATGACACTAGAGTAGGGTTATTATCTCCCTCATGAGAGGCCTGAACCAGGATAAATCCCTGTGACGTTCTCTGGGTGTGCTTAATTCGGTGGAACTGGGCATCCTTCGGAAGCAACCCTTCATGCAAGAAGGGGACAGAGTTGATCCCCCAATCAACTAAGTAAGCTCGGTGGGGGCCTGCTCCCCAATCGTCGACAGTTGGCGCCGTCCGTGGGGATCGACAATTCCTTTCGTGAAGGATCCCTGAAGATGCCGAACTCTCAAGACCAACAGGATCTCTACACTTTTGGCGACGTTGGGGATGAGGATCTGTATTACACCAGTGGTGATGTCGCCGGTGTCATTGACCCTGAAGGTCATACCGAACCCGGGAGTCTTTCCCCGGTGGTCGTCGCACAAGAACAGTTCCTTCGCTCTCAATGCGACGCCCTCTCGGATGACGAATATGACGGGCTCTATGACGGTTTGGATATTCCGGATCATCCCGATCCCGATCAAGAGACCGTGTCACGAGGGGACACTGTGATGTCGCCCTCGCAATCCTCGTAATCCCGAAACGTCAATATGGCAGGAGGAGACGGGGGTCCCGAAGACGAATCCCCGGGAGATGCCCACCTCCAGCGCTATGAAGCGGCCAAGTATCACCTTGAAGTGTCCTTGAACCGAACGTTGGCAAGTATACGCCGACAGGTCCGTGGTAGCCCGGGCGCGAGGACCGGGGCCAATGCTCGTGAGAGTTCCCGCGAGGACGGGACCCCAGAACTCTTGCGCCACCGTCCCAGCTTGTCGCCCCTCGCTCTCCCGAGCGGGGAGCATCTTCGAGCCTTAGCCACGGTCGTGCGCAATCTCAGAGAATTTCCTGAGCAGGTGGATCTAGAAGCCATGGGAGCTGTTGTGGCGGACGATCTCGAAAAGATCGTCGTCGACATGAAGGCGACAGAAGCATCCTGTGAAAAGAAAACCAGGAGCGCTTCTCGGGAACGTTACCACCGCGCCCCCGTCCGTTCCCACATCTGTGACTATCGTAGCCATGCTCGGGATGACTAGCGGGAACGCGATCGGTACCATGAGGACGCTCAGAGCGATTCCCGAACAGCCCCACGATACCACGAGGATGCTCGGCGCAATCAGAGCCGAACTGAATACTCTTCTTCAGGCCACTCCCCCCCCACCGACCTCAAGAAGTTTTCTCTCGCCTGGGTCCACGCATCGGGGGGCCAAGTAGTGACGATTGTTACGACCGCCACGACCGGGGCGAGCGCCATGACCGAGGCGAGCGCCACGATAGTCCCATCTTCGGATGTCTGGCGTTCGCCGCGCCCCTTCGGCGAGTGGTGTGGCCGAGCAAATTCAAACCCGGCCACATTGAAAGGTTCAACGGGACTCAGAACCCCGATGAGTTCCTTTCAATCTACACCACTGCCATCCTAGCCACGGGCGGGAATGAAGGAGTCATGGCTAACTTCCTGCCCACGGTACTGGACGGTTTGGTTCGGACATGGCTCTTCAACCAGAAAGAGGGGTCCATCCGGTCTTGGGGACAACAGAGTAATGCCCTCCGGGTGAACTTCCAAAGTTGCTACATCCGCTCAAACAAGGAGCGCAACCTCGAACGATTGATCCAGACAGATGGCGAAACCCTACGCCAGTTTGTCCAGCGATTCATGCAAGTGCGGAATTCCATCCCGAGCATTTCGAACGAAGCAGTGGTCCGAGCATTTAAGTTCAGAGTCCGAGACATTCGTTTCACACAGGATCTCAAGATCCATCCAGACATTATGGCCAACGAGCTGTTCCGTATGGCCGACCGGTATGCCAACGCCGATGAGGTGTTCCAGTGGGAGAAGATGCTGGACGAGGGTAAGCTCCTGCCTCAGCCTGGCTTGGAAGGCTCCACAAGTAGGAAGAGAGTGAGCTCGGTCGAAAAGAAGATCAAGAAGAAGAAAAAACCCTCCGCGCCAAACTTGGTCACGGCCGTCGAGCGGCGTCAGCAACCGACCTCGCAGACATAAGCGCGTAAAGGTTTGGGCGCAAGGGGGAAAGGCCGACCGACTCAACGTCACAATGATCAAGGTCGAGACGACCAGGATCGTGGCGACCAACGCGGTCGCCAGAGCAACCACTTTTGCCTGCTCCATCAGGTGTACAGGCACGACCTTCGCAATTGCCGGACATGGACTTTCCGTCTGGAATAGTTCTACAACGGCAAGGGCCCCATGCCCATGCTTCCGGAGCATGGCGAAAGTAGCAAGGGCAAGCAGCTCGCCGATGACGATGAGGATATGGAGTATCAGGAGCCCAAAAATCACATTGCTGTGATATTCGGGGGCTCCTCTGCTTACAGGTCCCGCCGTGAGCTAAAGGAGGCAGCACGAGAGGTGCATCACGTCACTCAGGAAAAGCCTCCCGTCCAGCAACTTAAGTGGTGCGAGCTGCCCCTCACATTTTCCAAGGACGACTGTCCCCTGGGGGTGACAAAACCCCAGAGGCTCCCGATGGTCGTAACCTGTGTTAAAGTATAAATCATCGCCGTTATACCTATAACCTGTGTTAAAGTATAAATCTTCTGGATATTCTATTTATTCACCTAAAAACAACAATAATAGAAAGGGTGCGTACATTTCGTACTCAGCAAAACTTGAGCGATTGAATATGCAGGCTGATCCTAAAGTAAGGCTTCTATGGTTATTTTTGCCTAGAGCCAAATTAAATTGTAAATACTGAATATTAGATGGAAAGTGAATTTTGAAAAAGCAAGTTGACAGATATATAAAATAACAAGTATGTAAACATAAAAGTAACAAGAATAACACAATATAATAACTCACAGTCCTTCGTGGCCATCAAATCATCCATTGCCAATATATGAAATAATATCTGAAATCAGTTTTCTTGCCAACACATGGCACAACCGTTGAATTCAATCTTGCCAACACATGTTAAGCATTGAGTCATCTGTAGAGTAAACTTTCTGATTCATTTTATAAAGATATCAAAACATCTAACTATGTGATGACTTTACCAAGTGCTCATGATCGCGAGCGCGGCTAATCAATTAGTTTTAACTCTGCAGAGGTGTACAGCTTTACCCACAAGGAATGATGAACTCTATTTGCAATGCATATTTAACACATTTCCTTTGATGTGTCGCAGAGTGATCATACAGAACCGTTACATTACCTAGCCCTAGCTTTGCAACATCCTGGTGATAACAAACCCCTGCTATGGTGTCATAAATAAATTTTCACATAAAGCATATAAATCATGAGCTCAAAATAATAATCATTTCTCCCTATAGCAAGGCGTACACCATTGTATCGGTAAATATTTGTTCTAAATCACCTAGGTGTGGATGTCCCTTTGAGCAAACCTATCCGGACTGCCCGTACTTCTCCAGCCTTCCAATGTGCAAAGCTAGTTCTAAGTAACTTAATAAGTTAAGGCCATCCCATACCAGTCCTTGTGGTTGTACGATTATCTTGGCATGAAAACAACACAATAGGTCGGTCCTTAATCGACCCGGTCGAGAAATCTCACCCTATCCACGTGCTAGTTACATGCACTTCTGGCTATTGCCAATAATCGCCCGCATCAAAATTCTAGTTTTATTTTTATTTTTTAAAAAATATCATTGATCACAATTATCCATCATGTCCAACAATTATTTCCAAATATCAAATGTTTAAATTAATTATGAACAGTAAAACCATTTGTTCGTATCCCAATCTAAAGCATGGCTAAATAGATGCATGTAATAATCGAGTATACCCATTTTGTGTGTCCATCCATAATCTAGGGTTATCATCTATCACTATTGATTAAGGAAAGCCATAAATCAAGGTTATAACTACCATTGCCCACAATATATAAATTTTATGAAACATAGCATATGCATGCAAATTTTAATAAATTTTGAAAAAGCTAGGACCTATATGAGGTGCTTGCCTTTCTATTTATTGTTGTTCAACAAAGTCGAAGTAGTAGTTGGTGTCGTCGATGACGAAGTCTGGAATGTCGGAGTCTACACGTTGTTTGCCAGGAAATAAAACAAATAGTAAATAACAACTTTTCAATAAGGGCAAAAAGAAATCAGATGGAAAATCAAATATAAACCTATTACATAAATCAAGCGTGGTTTCAGGTCACGGCTTTCACAATTCTAGTCTGTCATTTCACTTTTACTTATCGTTAATGAGCTCAGATTTTGCTACAACGAAGTTACTTATTTTTTTTCATGAATTGTTTAGTCATATTTTATGAATTCAAGAAATGAAAGATCGAAATGGCGATTAGAGGAGGGGGTGAATGATCCCAAATTAAAAATTCCCCACCAATTAGACAAGACCAACTAAACACCTCACTTAAAGCAAGTAAGCACAAAGCGACAAAGTCAGCAAAAATAGCCTTTCACCGGTAATACCGTAGCACAGGGGAGGTAGTGCTGGACCTCCGGAACTACCACTCGTATAGAGCGGTAGTGCCAGTCTGATGAACAGAGCAGGAAAATAGCACGAACTAGAGACCAAAAATGATGGATCTTTTGATTTATTAGCCCAAAGTTCATGAAACTTGGTAGGTACCTTCGTATGAAGATAGGAACTTATTCCAACCTTCAATCCTCAGTATTGACATCAAAGTTCCGACCTTTTATCGATCGAAGGAAAAGTGCACCAAGAGGAGACAAAAATTGAAATCCTGATCTTGGACTTGCTCGTGGGGTTTAGATAATTAAGATGATCGTGAGTATTCTCCCATATGTCAAAGCAAGCTAGAACTGAAGATAGAGACTTCATCAACACGTTCTGTCGAAGATTCTTCAATTCAAGCAAGAAAGATTGGTTTCTCACAAAGATTGGATCAAGACTTTCCTAGAGGATTGGGATATAATCTGAGAGAAGACTCATCCATTAATCTGTCATCTTCAACAAGAAGAAGCAAAAGAAAGTAGGAGGGGAGGCAAATCCAACTTGCGTAAATGTAAATTGTGAGAAATTAAATTGCGAAAATGTAAAGAAATAATGTAAATGCAGAATTTAAATTTAGAAGTAAGGGAATGAATATTTTCTTTGTTTGAGAGGAATGTTTACAAAGCCTTACAACAAGTGGGCAAAGCGCAAAGGAGCACACAAAACCTTCAAGAAGGGAGGGCTATCCCTACCCCTCTATTTATAGTCTTCATGAGTCATTCTTAACCCTTGGATGAGTTGGTTCAATCCTAAGCAAACCCCCAAGGGTTAGTATGAACTCCCACACTCATACCCTTTGGGCTAACCCAAAACCCAGTAACAACCAGGTGCTAACCATTTAGCTAACTTGACTGCAACTCTACCCTCTCAAACCATGATCCTATGGCTCTCCTTGATCCAGGTAGCTTCAAGTCAGCATCTCCACCGTTCCCTTGCTTCCTTTGCTTGCACTGACTCCGTCTCCGTCCGTCCTTCGCGATCGTCGACCAGCTGGACCTCCAACGCTCCTCATTGAAAGATCAAGACGGTGACCAGAGGGGGCATGAATGATCCCAAATTAAAATTCCCCGCCTACTGGACAAGTAGAAAGCAACTAAAAACTTTACCCAAAGCAATCTAGCAAAACAATAGAAAATCAACCTATGTCCAGTACTACCGTAAGCACAGGGGTGGTAGTGCTGGACCTCTGGTACTACCGCTCGTATGGGGGTAGTGCCGGTCTGAAGAATAGTGCGTGAAAAACATCACGATCTCAAAGGCAATTTTGATGGAATGTTAGATCGAGTGGTTCAAAGTTCATGCAACTTGGTAGGCACCTTCTCAAAGATATCAGGAATTTATTCTACTCATCAATCCATTGGATTGACATCAAAGTTCTGACCTTTCTTGAATCGAAGGAAGAGTGCACTAAGAAAAGCCAAAAATCAAAATTTGTGATATTGGCTTGCTCGTGGGATTTTGATGATCAATATGATATTGGATATATTTCCACTTATCATAGCAAGCTAGAACACAAGAAGAACATCCTCCAAATGTGATCCATAAAGAAATCTTCATGGGAGAACAAAAGATCGATTTCTCTCAAGAATAAAGTCAAATTTGCCTAGAGGATTGGGATATGATTTGAAAGAAGATTCATCCAATCAATCGCTCATCTTCGGCAAGAAGAAGCACATGCAAGTAGATGGAGGGGAGGCAAATCCAAGTTGCATAAATGTAAATTGCAAGAAATTAAATAACTACCGCCGTTCTAGGGCCGGTAGTACCGCTCGCGCTAAAACCCCAATGAAATAACCTCTCTAGAAAATAACTACCGCTGTTCTAGGGCCAGTAGCTCTGACAAGCCGACACTACCGCTCATCTGGGCCAATACTACCACTTTTTGCTGATAGAACATAGATTGCTTCATTTTGAAATTCAATTCAAATCCAAACTCAAACCTAAGCAAGCCAAGCTCAAATAAAGTTAAATACTCATCACAAACATGGATGGACCTCCACATGGTTCTTCATTCGCCTAGTCCCAGCCATCCTTCACCTCACCATGACCTCATATTGTCGTCTTGCAACCAACAAAGACAAGGAAACCCATCACATAGCAATGTCCAACAACTATATGCATTAAATCATCCATTGCAAAAATTTATTCAAACTTTGCACATGAAATCGGCAGTACCATCCCCAGTAGCCGGTAATGCCGATTGCCCATTAAATTTGACAAATACCCTCTTTGTAAAATAACTACAACCCTTTGGGGCCAGTAGTGCCGCTAAATCGGTAGTACCGGCCCCTCGGGGCAGTAGTGTCGATTTCACCCAACTCAGAGGAATCAACACTTATGTCGGCACTACCGACCTCAGAGGCCAGTAGTGCTGATTGGCTGGCACTACTGCCCCTAAGGTCGGTAGTGCTGATTTCGTAGTTGTAACTCAAATTGCTTCAAGTCCGAACTCAAACCTAAGCTCACTCAGCTCAAACATTGTCACTAACTCATCACACACAATGATAGACCACCACATGGTCTTTCAATCTCACCCTTGATAAGTATATTGACAAATTGCACAAAACACATAAATTTGAGTTTGAAAACAAAAAAAAAGGTAAGCAATTTGATTGCAAAAACATACTTAGTCCAGATAAAAGAGAAAGCAAGCTTATGACCACGTAGATGATGAGAATTTTAGAGCTCAACAAAGAAAATAACAAGTTTTCCACAAATACTCTAAAATCCAAGAAATATCTCAAAAGCTCCAAATAGATCAATTTTATTAATGATCCAAATACAAGGACAATTGTTCAACAAGATCATGAGAAAGCATTTTTTTTTAATTTTGATCTCCCTCTTTGCCTTTTTCAATTTTCTCCCCCTTTTGGCAATATAGGCATCAAGAGAGCATGTATGGATGAAATACAACCTAGAAGAGGTTTGAAGATTATAAAAGTGACCATGTAGACAAAGTATGATACCAAGATACTCAAGTTTAGATTATATCTTCATAAGTCATATCCAAAGGTATATTTCAATTTTTGCTAGCTAGCTCAAGATAAGTTATACTAAATTTTGCATGATTTCACCAATAGCATACAATTTCAAGACTAGAAGCAAAGCCAAACAAGAATTAAATGGATATATTAGAGTTCAACTTAGTCAACACTTTGGGAAGCTACAAGTCCATAAGAGAACCCTCATGCTCAAACACACAAGGATAGAGCACCGCATGATCTTTCAAGAAGCTAAGATTTTATATATATATATATGATTTACTTCAAATTCAAGAGGTTGAAATTGTGTATATGTATATGTTTAATTTTGAATTTAAGAAGCTAATATTATTTGGATTAATATTAATAAGACAAAAGTTACCTTATGGTAAGTCATGAGCATCTAATGTTTAACTCTAAATATTCCTGTATCAACTTACATAGGGGTGAGGTCTCGAGATTATAACAACTAATAAAGCTCGCTTATAAAGGCTATGTATGTTAAACTTAATTGAGTACAAAGTACTGTCAATCAACAACTAATGCATACAAAGTTTAAGTTCAGGCTACTAGTTATTGGGCACAAGTTTATAACTTTAAGAAGGTTCCAGTGATAATATATTTTAATTACTAATTTCTTATTACTTACGTTCATTTATTTGTATTATGGATTCTAGGATTTATAATACGTAGGTTTATGTTTTTAAAAGGATTCAGATGCAAAGCATGTTAAAATAGAAATGTTTCTCCGTAACAAGATAGTCTTGACTTAGGGTGCATTCTTAAACTGATCCTATAAGTATTAGTGCTTATTTAATGTTCTAATCATTTCTTATTTTATGTATTTCTAAAGTTTATGTTATGAATGGCTACGTTTCATTTCAGATTTGTGACTGCAATTTACATAGAGATATAACCATTTTTGTAGCATTAACAAGTCTTGATTTTAAAAGTGTCTTGAAACTGATTTCATGTACTTTAGGTTTTATTTGTAAAAGATATTAATATTTTTGGTTTTCTATATCTTGAATCCTTGTGTATCCTATATAAAGTCATATTTCAAGTAGGGGTTTGAGTGCAACTTAGGATGATTTCTAGCACTTCTAATGTTTAGGTTCTATAGGGCATATATCTTCTGATTTCAAGCCTACTATTACTTATTTGCGAAAGATATAAATCTATTAATCTTTTGTACATGGAAGACAAAACTATTTAGAACCCGAATTAATACTTAAGATACACATTAAACATCTTTGCAAGATTAACTGGTACTAATCTATGGGGTATTTAGATATAGGCTCTACAGGTGTTAATACTTATTAGTATGCCTTAACTTATATCCTAATCATATATGCATTAAAAGTAGGGCTATATGCAAACTTATTAGGGACTTGGTTCTAACTAAGCTAAATACTAAATATCTTTGCAAGATTGGTTGATCTATACCTATAGTTTGTTTATAAACTGGTTTCTTTTACATAAACATTTATTTGTGCTATAAGGCTACATACTAGTTTCATGCATCTATTATCTAAAGTCCTTTATAAGTTTAGTGGGAACTAAAACAAATATAAATTATTCTTTACATAACTAGGTATATTATGATCCTAAAAGGGTTTAGGAAGTGATTTCATCATTTTGAATTCATATGTTCAAGTTATAATTATTTGGGTTTCTATGCATTGATTGATGATCTATTCATAAATTTAATTCAAACATGGTTCAAATTAAATATTCTTACAGAAATATAATTTTTTAGGTCTCAGAAGTATTTAGAAATTTATTTCATATTTTTGGGAGCTAGGATTTACAACTTTTATATAGGGACCAAATCAAGGTTTTGAATATAAAGAGGCATAAAGTAATATATAAAACTCAATGGTAAACCCTAAGTATTTTTGAATAATGAGGTTGTTTAATATATAAATCACACATAGAAATTAGTTGCATCGAGTTTGGACTTTATTTAAGCAAGTTATGGGTTTTTGAATATTTAACACATTGAAATCAACCCTAATTGGAACAAGATACAAACTAAGTTGAAATTTAAATCTTTTTTTTTTGAATATTTAGGTTGCTAATGACATAAGGATTATAGTAAGGTTAGTTTTATTCAATTTGGATTTAATTTGCACAAAATTTGTGTTGAGCATATGTAATATCGCAGTTCATCCTTTGGGCTTTAGGAGGACTCGGTAGAGAGTTTTGGGCCGGAGGGAGTCAATATGGGCCTATTTTTGGGTCATGGAAGGTGTTTTGGGCCTTTGGTGGGGTGCTTTTGGGGGAGAGAACCCCCCCTAACCCTAGCCCCTCCTCCCCTCACCCCTTGCACCCCCTATTCCCCTCCTGGTTGCCGCACTCCACCAGCCCCCTTCCCTGGCAAAGCACCCCCACTCCCCCACGCCTCCCTCTCTCACGCCCCCTCCCCTCCCCCACATCCCTCTCCCTCCCACGCCTCCCCTACCATCCTAGGTGCCTCCTCCCTGCCAAGAATCCCCTTTTCCACTGCCTTGGAGTACCTGAAGATCGCCACCGGTGTGGATCGCATTGGAGGGTGACAACGAGGTGGTTTGCCGCCAATCTCTCTCTCTCTCTCCATCGGGAAGGTGCTGTTATTTCTTTATCTTTGGTTGATCTAGGGTTCCATGTGGGGTTGGTAGGTTGTGATTAAGATTGTTTAGGAGAGGTCTGTTGGTTGTAGAGTTGGGGGAAAATGTTGATCAGGTAAATTGAATCTCGTCCTGATTTCTGTGCGTTGAGATAGATTAGTCCCCTCTGTTAGAACGCGATTTAGAAAATTTTAGAGTTGTTTCCTAGGGGTTGGCTGTTTTGAAAGTTGTATATAATTGTATTATATTTCATTAGAGACTAAAATCATAAAGTTTCATTCAGCCATTTGAATGTTATGCCAATTTTACCGAAGGCTGTCTAGTTTCTGTCGAGCCTGACAGCACCTGTGGTAATTTGCAGATTAGAGCAATTATAAGCCTAATTAGATTTTCTCAATGCTTAGAAAAAATTGGGAAATTTCTTGTAGATCACGAAAATGTACTCGTTTACTGGATTTGGAGTTGTAGAACTCAAGTTGTGGTGTTTGAAGTCTGCTATCTTGGTTGGGCAGAAATCGGGTTTCAGGGTTTCGAAGTTGATCGTAGGTTCGTTGTCGCTTTATATTTTGTGCTTGATGTGGTGGCATGTTTTTTGAGATTATGCAACTTATTTCAGGTGGTGTAAACCAAGGAGTGGCATCAACCTCTTGCCACAGTGCTTCATGAGGTTAAAGGCAAGTGCATTATGATGATTGTGGCTTGGTAGCGCATTGGTTGCTTATTATTTTGTGACTTAACCGCGTGATAGAATTTATATGTTTTGTTACCATGTTTTTACTCATGAATATGATTAAGATAATGTGAATGGTGAGTTTATGGATATGAGGATATGTTAATGTTCATGTAATTGATTATGGCTATGAGAATGTTGGGAAAAAAATGCAGTATGTGATTTATTCATGTCAATTGCATATAGGCATTCATGATGAAAGAGGTGACCCATGTGGATGTGGGTCTCTGTGCTCACACTTAGTGAGCACAAAAGTCCTAGCTCGTAGTCCCATCCACATGGATGGATAGGAGTGAGTCAGTAAGAGTAGGTCCGTCCACGGGATGGAAGGGAACAAGAGGGTGCATACCGATGGGTTTGCACTCAGCAATATCGGTATTCGCTATGTGATGTGCATTTATGAGCATGCATGATGCATTGCATGAATGTAGAGATGTGATGGATTATTTTAAGTTATGTATTTCCCTGTATGGTTACAAGACATGATTTATGTTTCGAGATTATATGTTATGCTTCGCTTCCTTAGCATGATGCACTTTGCTGAGTTTTGAACTCATGCTTGTTTGTTTAATGTTTTTTTAGGTACCTTAAGACCTAGCATCACCTCACTAGACAATTTCATAATTGACCCATCTTTGTATTAGCTTCTTTTATTGAATTATGTCATTGTTTATGTCCCGTTGGTCACTTTGGTTAAATGTGCATCCCGTAAATGTTCGTGCGTGGATAGAACTTATTCTCCTGTCATGAGATGGTTTTCAATTACTTGATTTACGTCGTTGTTCATATCTTTCATTATTCCTTTGTGCTATTAATCTATTGTTGATGCATAGAACTTCGTTAAATAGGATACATGCTGTTGAAATTTTGTTTGAACTATTAATGTTATTGCTGGAATTTATTTATATTATTGTTGTTTAACTGTTAGTCTTTCCCTTTGTGGTGACATTCTGGGCAAACTAGGTGCCGGGGTGTTACAGCATATTTCAAACCTCCTCTTTAAATTTGGATTTTAAATTTGCGTAATGGTCAGACTTAAAATACTTTTATCTATTATGAATCTACAGGATTTAGCTCAAATTTAGAAACTTATTTGGTCAGATTTAGAGCAATAGTGCAAAATTATGCACAAGTTAAGTTCTAGGTTTTTCTAAAGTTTCCTAAAATGAAAAGTGCGCTTTTGAACTTAGAAAATGGGTTTTCCATTTTTGGCTTGTTGTTAACGTAACTATGTTGACCGGTGGGGTATGCTTATCAGTGAGAGAATTTGGGGAGGCGCGGCTCAGTGGTTGCCGATGGCGAGGGATACGGCGGGTCCGGCAGCTCGCGGCTCGAGAGGCAGCATCATGGGCTAGAGAAGCTAGGGGGGAGGCTTGCGCACAACTGGTGGTGTGCCTAGAGCGACCCGTGATGAGCTTAGGTGGTGGTAGCCATGGCCAGAGGTTGTGAGCTCGATTGAAGATTACTTAAGCTTGGCAATGGATGAATTAAGCATTCATGTGTAGGAAGGGGCCTATTTTACCAATTTTCTTAGTCGGAAGATGGTTGGGAAGCTCCATCACCATGCGTTGGACTTGGAGAAGAAGTGGTCCCGTGGTGGTGGCTATTCGGTGGGAGGAAGTCAAAATCGATCGAGGGGTTTTAATGTGGGGTGGATGAGGATGGCTTCTATATGTTTAATTGGAAAATGATTCAACAATAGTGGACATTGGCCGTGGGTAGTTGGCAACGAAAATTTGGCCGGAATTGGAGATGGAGCAATAATTGGACACTGGGAAGTGCTTGGGTTTGTAGTGTTGTGCTCCAGGGTGTCTCGGGTGGATTTATAGCTGAGTGAAGGAGGTAGTTCATAGGTTTAAATGGAGTTGTGTCTTTGTGGTCGAGAAGACTCGAGGCGGTGCCGTGACATCGGTTGGGAAAAGGATAGCTCCTATTTTCGCGGGATCTTGAAGGACATAGGGTATGGGGGAAGGTCACAGCGATGTGGGAGGCTCAGATTGCATAAAATGATGACGGGAAGAAGACAACCCGAAGGCGGTGGCGAACTTGCTCGGTTCTCCGTTCAACGCTGGGAAGAAGAAGGAAGAGATACTGAGCCTGACATGTGGGGTCGGTCCCATGGTGCAGTCGTTAAGAGAAGAGAGCTCTCTTCCCTCTGATTGGTGGGATCACAAGATAATCAAGCCCACATGGTAGTGGGACGGAGGAAAGGGTGGTCAACTGGGTGCAATAAATGAGGTGGCCCACTTGTCAGTCAAGGAAAGAGCACACACTTGATTTGGTCAGCCTGATAGCAGGTAAGAGCATTAATTTGGGGCACTGAATCAAAGTAAATATTTTTATAACTTTCTACTTACAGTCCTGAGTAAGTTTCCTACTTTCTGTAAAAATTTAACGTAAAATTTCCTTGTAGATAAATTATTAAAATTCTGACAATAGGAACTGTTCTTAATTTTAATTTTTGTAAATGATTTAATTAATAACTTAAATTGAGTTATTGATTTTTTTTTAAAAAAATTACATGAATTCTCATGACTTAATTAATCTTGAATAAAAATTTTAAATTTAAAAGTTGAGTAATTATTTTCTAATAAATCTTTCAAGCAGATTTTTAGAATTTCATATTTACAAATTTTAATTTGGGAAAGGCACTAAATGCACTTATTAGTTTTTAATATTTTTACTAAAGGTAACACTTGATCTGAGTAGTGTGTGGTAAAATTTTTGGCTCAGGATAAATTATGTAAAATTCTATAAAAATCTTTCCTATTACTATTTGTAGTCAACATTCATTAATTAAAATATATTTCTTTAATTAAATTGTTCAAACTGATTTATGACTGCATTTAAGTGTATCTATATGTTTCCAATATTTTATTATTAGATTTTGTTACAATTTTTTACTTTTACCTTTTTACTAAATAAATACAAATATTTTCTTAAAAACCAAGATTCAACAAAATTAGGAAAGAAGAAAATTATAATCCAACATATGATCATGTTAAATTTTATTTTTTTGTTTGCTCAATTTAAAAGAAAGGATTTTAATATTGCGATTGTTCTTTTCTTAAGACCAAAATTCAAGAAAAAAAAAGAAAAGAATATTATTTTGAATAAAAAAATTTGATCCTCATTAAATTTTTTATTCAAATCTATTTTTAATTTTTAATTTTTTTTTGTATTTTTGAAAGGTTTGGGATGTTACAGTCGCCTCCTCCCCGTTCGCTCGACCTTCGCCCTTCCTCGGAGCCCCACCGCCTCCTCCCCATCTCGCCTCTGCCCCACCCTATCGCCTTCTCCCCGCTCGGCATCTCATGGAAAGCAAGCAAAAAGCCAGTTTGCTAAACATCATCTCAAGAAAAGGTACAGCTCTAGCTACAGCTACTTTACAACCCAGCAAGCCAAGAGGAGCTTTTCAACCCAACTGCAGCCCCTCAAACAGGGCCTACTGCCACTGAAGTTAAGGTAAAGTTATCCTCCTCTACCGTGTATAAAACCGAATCGCTTTTAAGCCGCTTAAGCCAAAAGGCTAGTTTTAATATATAAGCCACAAAGAATAAACCAAACATGGCTTATGTTTGGTGCAATGTTAGTATCCTTAGAAAGCTGTTGCAACTTGCAATGCATCAACTGCAGAAAATAAACAATTAAATGTCGATGGTGGTATAGTGCAAATGGTAAGACACTTGGCGAATTACCTTTCTTAATATAAACAATTGTAAGTAGGATTTGATCTCGTTCTCTCTTTCTAGCCGATACGTCTTCGGATACACACTATTTTCTTACAACACCAGCAAACCCTCGCTCTCAAAGAATGAAAACAAGTAAATTTGAAGTAAAATTAATGCATATATGTAAGTTGCTTTCTTCTTTGCATATACAAGTTATGTTTATTTTCTGGCCCCTTTTAACCCAGTAAAAAATAAATCTACAGTACGCATGCATGGCCTATACCAAGATTGTTAGGTAAAATGAAAGGAGCATGTTTGACGGATGACAGGAAAATGAGCATATTCCGTCATGTGGCACGCATCAATGTCTCTATTTTTTTTTATGAAAAATGAAAATTTGTCTAACTCTCATTGTAGGGCCCCTCGCTAGTTGTACTACTGCCACTTTTGATTCTAGACCATTAATGTTATTCAACAAAAGTGTTGAACGATAGGTTCTTATAAAATTGCAAGAAACCGTTGGTGATGTAGTGTGCTTTTGTTCCTTCAAACAATGATGCTTTTTAGGCTCTATTTTTATATATATAATATGCTCCCCACTCACCTATATCAGTGCCAGGTAACTAGATCATACGGTACTAGTAGCAGTAGGATCCAATAATTAACCTGGGAAATTTCGATTCCTAGCTTGCTATTTTGATGTCACGTTGCGAAATTTGGAAGCAAATCCCCAATCAGATTTGGACAACAAACACTATCACTTAAGGAAGAATTAAAGATAATTCTAGCTAGTGGGAGTTCCTGGAGTTCACTCTCGAACTAGCTACAATCAAGAATATGAAAGCTGAAGCTGAACATTGATCATGAACATGTATTTGTTTTCTGTCTATTCTGTCATATATATATTGTATGTATGGTTGCCAAATATATTGCACTAGATTATTTTCCCTCAAATGTTTCGAAGTCATCATGTATATTCATAATACTTGCTTACATATATTAGTGATTGATTGTTAGTGTCCGGTATTCACTTAAGTTTAACATGCAACTTATACTTGCTTTCACCCCTGTTACTTTATGTACTGAATTATATTAATATAAACAATTTTGGCCTCTTAAATTTGAAATTAAACATATTTAAATTTATAATCTTAACTTCTTGAATTCGTAAAATAAAGTAAAACAAATCATAAAGAATAGGTGTCGTATGCGATGCATCCCTCAAGTTGTTAATCAGTAATAAAGACTACAACGCAAACATAGCACCATCACTCATGAAATCACGAAACCCTAACCCATAACCCTGCCTGTTTTATGTAATGATTTTTATTTGATTTTTCATCTGATTTCTATTTGCCCCTATTAAAAGTTGTTTGCTATTTGCTCTTTCTCGTTAAACGACGTGTAGAATCCGACGTCCCAGACTCCGTCGTCGACAATTTCAAGTTATGTCTTCGACTTCATCACTGAAGACAACAAATAGCAAGGCAAGCACTTCATGTAGATCACATCTTTCCTTTAAAAAGAAAAATTAAATTAAAACTTGCATGCATGCGCTATATTTTATATACATTGATGTATCGTGGACAATGGTAGTCATAAACTTCATTGATGGCTTTCTCTTAATCAATAGCGAAAGGTGATAACCCTAGATTATGGAGAGACACAGAGTAGGTATATTCAATTATTACATGCATACGCTTAGCCATGCTTTAAATTGGGATATGAACAGATTGTTTACTGTTCGTAATGAACTTAAATGTTTGACATAATGAATTAAAATATTGGACACGATGAACTTTAATCTTAAACCTGATGGAATATTGTGATTATTGATATTTTTATTTTCCAAAAATAAAACTATGATTTTGACGCAAGTGATTATTGGCAATAGCTGGAAGTGCAAATAATAAGCACGTAGATATATAGGGGGAGATTTATCGCCCGGTCAATCAAGGACCGAACATAGTGTTGCATGATCCAAGTAATAACCGTACATCCATAAGGACTGGTATGAGACGGCCTTAACCTATTAAGTTATTTGAAACTAGCACTACTACAGAAATGCTTATATTAGACGCACCATCACAGACGGTTTTCAAAAACCGTCTGTAATATATAATATCACAGACGATTCTATAAACCAACCGTCAGTGAAACTATCACAGACCGTTGTTAATTAACCCCGTCTGTGATTAGATAAATATCGCAGACGGTTTTGTATTCCAACCGTCTGTGATATTATCACAAATGGTTCTATAAAAAAACCGTCTGTGATATAAAGTAATATCACAGACGGTTTTACTATACAACCGCCTGGTGATATAAGCGCAGGCGGGTTGTGTTTATAAACGCGTCTCTGATATTGCTTATATCACAGACGTTTTGTGTTTATAACCGTCTGTGTACTGCGTTATAACATTTTGATGTTTTTATCGAACTACGTATTTTCATCGAAGGCCATAATTCGTTGATAGATAGGACGAAAAATGGTAACAGCCATTTTATAACATAATGAAATTCGAAATTGCTAGTGATCGGACGTCGATTTTTCGCAACATTTTCTTTCTACGTGTGAAACATTTTTCCTTGACAAACAGTAAAAAATGTTTCATACATTCAAAAAAATCTTGCAATGCGTCCAAAAAAGCGAGAATCGGACGTCCGGTGTAAGTTTCTCCCAATGAAATTTGATAACCATCAGAATAAAATGACCATTTTATAACATAAAATATTTCATTACATTACTACATTATATATATATTATTACTTATAAATTAAAATAATCATCGTCGTCCGGAGGAGGTGGCGAGCTGCCATCGTCGTCGTCGTCGCTCCACGGTGGGCTGCCATCGTCGTCGTCGTCGCGCCACGGTGGGCTCCCGTCGTCGTCGTCGTCGTCATCTGAGCTCCCCCAGTGCATGACGTGGTCGTCTTCCTCTGACTCTTCCTCGTCCTCCTCCTCCTCCCGCTCCTCCTCCTCCTCCTCCTCGTCCCGCTCCTCCTCCTCCTCTTCCCGCTTGCGTTTCCCGCATAGCGGCGACGCCGGGGGAGCTTGCAGGAGATGGTGGAGGCGACGCCGACGAAGGAGAGCTTGCGGGAGATGCCATTAGCAGTAATGTGTTGATCGAATTCGATCAATAGCGGTGATTTAATAGGTGGCCGGAATTGAAGACGAAGCGAGAAACGAAGAGTTCTCATTCAAAGGCGCGCAGGAAACGAAGAGACGAAGACGGACGGTCGCTATCACAGACGATTCTATAAACCAACCGTCAAGAAACTATCACACACCATTCCTCAAATGCGCCATCACGGGCGGTTTTGAAATAACCGTCTGTGATATACCTATATATCACAGACGGTTTAGTTTACATAACCGTCAGATAATATCACCGGTTGGTACACATCGCCGTCTGTAATCTTACTATATGACAGACGGTTATTACATAGAACCGTCTGTGATAAAGCTTGCCTATATATAGGCCCGAGCGCAAGTTCGATGTTGTGGTCACCTGTTGGGATAGAATGCTAAGATCGTTATATCACCGACGGTTTGGCAATACAACCGTCTGTAAGCCTATATAATAGGTGATTCTTGTGATGTAATTAAGGTTAGTAATGGATAATTGCATTATATATATTATTTCAGATATAAGGTTAGTATTGGATATAAAATTGCCTTATATATATTAATTCAATATCTAGCTTGGTTATGTAAGAAATTTAAGATTGTTTAGATCTAGCTTGTAGATCCATGTTTTGGTGGTGATCTAAGCTAGCTAGTAATTGGACGTTATAATTGCAATATTATTTTGAAGCTCTAACTTGTTAAGGAAAGTGTACTTAATCAGTTGAAAAGAGGGTTCTAATTGGATCGAATATTACATGTGTAGCATACATGGATCGAAGCTGGATGTACGCTGGGGACCGTACTAGTGTGGAGTACATTAATGGCGTCTCCACTTTTAGAAGAGCTGCAGAGGAGGACATGTTTAATAAGGGAGTGCAATATATGTCTTGTCCATGCATCGATTGCGAGAATATGATGACGTTTCGAAACTCAACGCAGATCGAAGCACACTTGATTATGCGAGGTTTCAAAAGGGATATACATGTTGGACCAATCCGGCGAAGAGCGAGAATATACAAGAAGCATGTGGTACTGTTAACATCTTCGACGAAGTCAACGATATGCTTGGGATGATCACATTGATTACGCTTAGATGAGGATATGTTGCATGATGACAATCTGGAGCGAATCTTTGCGCGACGCGAAGGGAACCGTGATGAAAGGGAATATGAAAAATTCGTGGGTTTGATGGAGGACTCGAAGAAACCTTTGTTTGCTGGTTGCAAGGTGAAATACACAAGGTTGTCGTCCGTGCTTGAATCGCTGAAATTGAAGGCAAGCAATGGTTGGTCGACAAAGAGTTTCACAAATATTACGTCTATTGGCAGACATGCTTCCAGAGGGAAACGAGTTGCCGACAACAACCTACAAAGCCAAGAAGGTTCTTTGTCCCTTGGGAATGGAGGTAGAAAGAATACATGCATGTCCGAACGATTGTATCCTATACCGCAAAGAGTATGCAAACTTGCATGTATGTCCGTGTGCAACGCATCCCGGTACAAGCGTAAGAGTCATTCCGATGAGGAGGTGAAGAATGGAACTCCTGCTAAGATGGCATGGTATCTGCCTCTAATTCCCCGATTGAAGCGTTTGTTCGCTAACCCAAAGGAGGCCAAATCACGTGTTGGCATTCCGAGAAGCGTAAGAACGATGGAATGCTAAGACACCTGCCGACTCCACCCAAAGAGAGAAACATCGATAGGAGGTATGAAGAATTCGCCATGAGATGAGGAATATAAGGTTTGGACTGAGTACAGATGGAATGAATCCTTTCGGTAACATGAGCGTAGGCATAGCACTTGGCCCGTGAATCTCTGTATCTACAACCTTCCTCCTTGGTTGTGTATGAAGCGAAAGTACATTTTATTGTCTCATGCTTATCCAAGGACCGAAACAACTCGGGAACGATATTGATGTGTACCTAGCTCCATTGGTGGAAGATCTAAAAACATTGTGGGTTCCTGGGTACAGGTTTGGGATGCATACAAACGAGAGAACTTCACTTTACATCGCTTGTTGTTCTGCACCATAAATGATTACCTGCACTTGCTAACACTGTCGGGCCAGAGTACAAAAGGTGCCAAGGCTTGCACTCAACGCCTAGACGATCTTGAGAGTGTGTGGCTGAATCACTCGCGTAAACCGTGTACATGCGTCACCGTAGGTTCCTTGGGAGGAAACACCCATACCGCAAGATGAAGAAACTATTCGACGGACGAATGACAGCAGTTCAGGTCCAAGGCCTTTTAGCGGGAGAGATGTTCATGACTTTGTAAAGGATTTGGATGTTACGTATGGAAAGGGACGTAAAGCAAGGTCGACCCGTGAGAAGAACTGGTGGAAGAAGAGATCAATCTTTTGGGACCTACCTTCTTGGGAGCACCTAGAAGTTCGCCCTTTGCATCGATGGCATGCACGTGGAGAAGAATGTCTGTGATAGCCTGATTGGTCTCCTACTAAACATTAAGGGCAAAACAAAGGATGGTATCAACGCACGACTTGACTTAGTCGATATGGGCATAAGACCTGAGTTAGCACTCAAAGAGACCGTTAAATGTGGTACGTGTGCGAACCAGCTTGTTACACTCTGTCAAAGGCCGAAAAAACTGAACTGTGCCAGTGCTTGCATGGTGTGAAAGTTTCGTCCGGCTACTCGTCCAACATGAAGAGACTTGTTTCAATGCAAGATTTAAAATTAATTGGCATGAAGTCTCATGATTGTCATGTGTTGATGACTCAAATGCTCCCTATTGCAATTAGAAGTATTTTGCCAGTCAAGGTCCGAGAGACAATCACGAGGCTGTGTTATTTATTTAACACAATCGCTCAGAAGGTCATCGATCCCGAAGGACTGGATGCTCTGCAGGCCGAGGTGGTGATGACTCTATGTAATCTTGAGATGTATTTCCCTCCGTCATTTTTCGATATCATGGTCCATCTCATTGTTCACCTTGTAATAGAGATAAAGATGTGCGGGCCTGTGTTCCTACGTAGCATGTACCCGTTCGAGAGGTATATGGGAATTCTTAAGTCTTACGTACGAAATCGATCCCGTCCGGAGGGTAGCATTGTCGAAGGTTATGCAACCGAAGAGGTCGTCGAGTTCTGCGTCGATTACATGGCTCAGGCCCAACCAATAGGTGTGCCTCGATCTCGCCATGAGGGGAGGCTCTAGGGTATCGGGACCATCGGAAGGAAAGCAATCATGCCTGATCCATTTGCGTGTGCTCAAGCCCATTTCACAGTTCTACAACACATGACTGCAGTGTCCCCGTACATCGTCGAGCACAAGCAATGGCTAAGGCAAGAGAATCCAAAGACGACAGAGTCTTGGATCATAAGACAAAGATAACCTTCAGTTTAACAATTGGTTCAAAGAGCGACCCATCACTGGGAGCTCGTCATATGACACCCTGAAATGGTTGGCAAAAGGTCCATCTTTTACAGTTGTCACGTGGAAAGGATACAACTTAAATGGATACACATTTTACACGATAGATCAGGATTTGAAGAGCACAAACCAGAACAGTGGGGTCCGCATAGATGCGTTCAGTACCGCTGGGTCAACGAGGAGCTCCTAATATGGGTTCATAGAGGAGATTTGGGAGCTTGACTACGTACTTTTCAAGATCCCACTATTTCGGTGTCGTTGGGTCCACCTCCAGCACGTGAACGTTGACAAGTACGGCATCACTACTGTTGTAAGACCCTCACTTTTATGCTACAGTGCAAACATAAAAGCAAGGTTCTAATGTGCATACTGTACCATTCCCATGATCAGTGGATGGCACGCACAAAACACAATTTGGAATCACAACCATACAAAAGTTTCATATTTTATTACAGCGGAAGTATTGATACAATATGACCGAGAAGGTCGACTAAACATAGCCAAAAGAATCAGATGTCTTGTAGTTTGCCACATAATCCACAGGCAACTGACAAGGTAAAGCCTTAGAAAGGATCGTCGTTAAAAATCCCGTTTTCTGCGTCAAGAATTGTCGATGTTCTGTCTAAAAACAACAATAATAGCAAGGGTGAGTCGTTGCGTACTCAGAAGACTTGTAGTGTTTGCAAAACCTGAAATATATGCAGCTGAATAGAAAGTGGATTTCTACGGTTGTTTTGCATAAAGCAAAATTTGAATTATAAATCTTGAATAATAGAGTGAAAGTGAAACTTGTAAAGAAAATGAAATAACAAGTATGTAAATACATAAATAATATGTAAGAATAACATAAACAAAATAAGAGACTCACATCCCTTCGTGAGTGAAATGAAACATATTACTCACGGCCCTTTGTGAATAACATGTAACAAAATACCCACACCCTTCGTGAGTGATAACACGTCCATTCCCATTATAATCAGTAATCAATTTAATTTTGCCAAGCACAAGGCACAACAAATTAATTCAACCTTGCCAACTAAATGTCAAGTATTGAATCATCTGTAAGGGTAAACTCACCATTAAATTATCTGGTCCGATTTTATAAGAATATAGAAAATGTCTAGCTATGTGATGACTTTACAAGTGCTCATGACGCTGGCGCGCTAATCGATTAGGTTTAGACTCTGCAGAGTTTGTACAGCTTTACCCACAAGATATGTCCTCCCTTTGTGGCAATGCATATTAGACACACTTCCTTTGGTGTGCCGCCAGAGAGTTCATAACGGAACCGTTCGATTATTTGAACCTAACTTTGCACTAGCCCAATGACGTTACCCTGGCTATGATGGAAGCAAACAAGCGGTGAAGCAATAGTATTCGAGAGCCCGCGGCTCAAATGGTACAACAACAGCCCCAATTCATAGCCAGCGTACATCGTTACAACGGCAGATGCCAACACCTCGGTGATGACACCTCCCTCGAGCAAACCTATATCCGGAATGCCCGTGCTACAACTGCCTACCAATGTGCAAAGCTAGTTCCAAATAATTTTAATAGGTTAAGACTGTCCCACTCCAGTACTTGTGGATGTACGATTATCTTGGCCTGAAAACAACACATCAGCTCGGTTCTTATACGACACGGGCGATAGATCTCCCCCTATCTACGTGCATCATTAATTGCACTTCGGCTATTGCCAATAATCACCCGCATCAAAATCATAGTTTTGTTTTTAGAAAAAGAAGGTTTCAATAATCACAATATTCCAACATGTCCATGAACAGAGTTCATCATGTCTACAATTTAAGTTCTTCATGAACAGTATAACCATCTGTCTGTGTTCCCAGTCTAAAGCATGGCTAAGCATATGCATATAATAATCGATTATACCCATTTTGACATCAAGTGTCTATCCACGAGCTAGGGTTATCAAGGTTCACATATCAATATCAATTGAGGAAGTTTATCAATGATAAGGTGTGACACCTCGGAGTGTCGTATCCTTAATTTTTGAGCATGATAAGGTTAAATACAGTATGAGATGTGGAAATAAGGTTAAGATCATAAGGATCGGGGGTTAATAACGTTTCCGGGCCGTTTAGGGCGTTTGGGTTTTGGGCCTTCCCGGGAGTTTTGGGCCTTGGTGGGCTTTGGTGGGATGGATTAGGACTGTAACGGACTAGGATTGGGTTGAGGGCTGTTAAAAGGGGTTTCCCCAGCCCCTTGCGCCCCACCTCCCTTATTGCGCCCCACCTCCCTCTTGCGCCTCTCTCCTCCTCCTCCTCCCTAAGCCCTAGCCCCCCAAAACCGTGCGCACCCCTCCCTTTCCTCCACCTCCACACCACCTCCCCTCCACCCCTTGCTGCCCTAGGGTGGCCTCCCCACCCTGCACCTTCTGGAGTCAGCCCGCGGAGCGAGGAGCGAGGAGCAAGGAGCGAGGAGCGAGGAACGTGGAGCGAGGAGCGATTCGCGAGGAGATTCGCGGAGATTGATTGGAGTTTTGCGCTTCGGGCAAAGGTATGATCTTGGGGATCCTTGGGGATGATCTAGGTACTGTTATTAGGGTGTTTATCAAGTTTTTAGATCAATTGGAGGCGCTGGTTTGAAGTAATTTGGGTTAGATCTAAACTTGTCCACGTTTCTGTTTTCGGGCAGATTGAGCAGTCGAACTAGGGTTCGAGTTTCCGTCGATTTAGAATCCGAATCAGACCGTACGGACTTCTAGGAAGTTGTAGATAATTTAATTATCTTTCCGTGGACGTAAAGCACGTTAATTTCCGATCAGCCGTTTGAAAGTTATGGCTGTTTTACCGAGCGCCTAAAAATCTGTGACGCGATTGGAACAGATCTCGGTAATCTGTAGATTAAACAACTTTAGAGGCCGAATTAGACTTTCCAAATACCTAGAGAAAGTTGGGAAATTTCTAGGCTACGCGAGGGTGTACTCGTTTAATTGATTCGAGTCCCAGAACTCAAGTTATGCCTTTTGCAAGGCTGCTGTCCCGCCGGACAGAACCTCTGTTTTTAGGTTTCGTGAGTAGTTGGTAATGTCGGGTTAGATGGGGGTTTGTGTACTGTATGGAGGCTATGATTGTGAGTGTGTGATGCCTATGTGCAGGTGGTGTGACCCCGGGAGTTCCCTCTTCTTCCCGCCAATCCGTTGCACGTGGTTGAGGCAAGTGTGTTGTGATGGATAGCAAGTTGTAGGTTGCATGTTGAAATTAGATGGAATTGCCTACATGATATATGTCCACTTGCCATGTGTTAATGAATGATATGATATGATGAGCATGTTTAACATATTATGATGCCATGTGTTAATATGTGAATTAAATATGATAATTGGCATGGTTGCATGCATGTCATGAGATAGAGGCGAGGGCGGTGAGAAAGTCTTAACTAGTCCGGCAAGGTCGGTGAGAAAGTTATGACTATTCCGAACGCCATTGAGTAAGTCCTATGTCGTGATTCCATCCACGTGGTGTTTGGAAGCGAGTAGGCACCCTCCATCTTCGGGATGGAAGGGAGGAAAGGGTGCACACCGACGGGTGTGTACTTCCCATACCTGTATGAGGTTCCAGAGGGTCGAGAGCAATGCATTACATCGCATACAAATTGATGATGATATTGATAAGTATTCATGAATGAGATGTTATACATGATGAAAGATGTTATTGACTTGTTGTTATGCTTGTTGTCCATTGCAGTATGCTTGCTGAGTTTTCGAACTCACCCTTGTGTTTTCTTGTTGTTTTAGGTACCATGAGAACTTCATGCTTGAAATGGGAATAGTCACACGCTCACACGTTGCTTCACCTTAATGTTTCCCCAAGTCAATTCATTTAGTTGGATAATAAATTGCGTGTGATGGCCTTTAAATTAAGTCTTAGCTTGGTTAATGAGAGTTCTATTGTTTGGTTGACACTTGGAACTTTAAGAGCTTGATGTTAGTCTTTTATTGTCGTTAAGACTTTATTTATTGCTGTTTAGATGTTTCTCTTATTGCCATATAATGCTATATTGTTCTTTGTTTCTTAAATTCATGATAAAACAAAGGAGGTCTTTGCCGAAATCTCGGTTTTAGTCTATGCACCTTTGCTGGAATTTGATGTTAAATGTGGTATTTAGATGTTGTTTAGCTTATGTTTGGTAACATTCGAGGCATAGTAAATGCCGGGTGTTACGATTGGTATCGAGCGGTCAGTAGGTCCTTGGAATGTGAATTTTTAGTGTCATGCTATAGGGTACAACTAAAATGTGATGTGGAATAACTTAGAAACATGGCTTAGGTTCTAACTAAAACCTTGTTATAGGATAGCAACGTTAAAACTTGTAAAAGTGGTATAACTAATCTAAAATCGACACACTTGGTTGCACAAGAGGGATGGGTTTTGGTTCATCAATGCATCGCGCTTGATTATGTGATAAGGAATATGCTTATGATGTTGTTTGATCTATGATCTTGATTGTGTGCTTTGGTGTTTGGGTGGTTGTCTGTCTAGCGACCATGCCAGGGTAGAGGCCGTGGGCCAGGTGGCCGTGGAGGCCAGGGCGAGCTCCCAGGAGTTGAGGAGTCTGTTCGAGGGTAGCGTTTCGCTTAATGCTCGTGGGCCACCAGAGGAGCTTCCAGCTGTGCGGTCGGAGGGGTGCCCGCCGCCAATGAAGATTTAGTCCAGGCTCTGCAGAGGAGATTCAGAGTCTGCGCCCGGCCATGGGCAGCCCCCGCTCTCCCCAGCTGGCCCCTGTTGTTGCCACGCACCGGAGCCGAGGATGAGTCTCCTGAGTGGATGTCCCTCCGCCTTGACACTTTCGACGGAGCAGCACGCCGATCCAGTCCAGATTGGTCGGTACATGGAGAGGCGCTTGAGGTCCTAGAGTTGACCTCGGTTCGAGAGGACTCGCTTTGTGGCTTTTCACCAAGGGCCAAGGCGATATCCGGTGGGAGGGGTTCTGGTGCTAGAACCCCGATCTGGGTCCACCTGGGAGGACTTTGTGGCTCGCTTAGAGCCAAGTTCCACCTGCAGTCTTTCCTTGAGAGGATGGAGCTTACTCGACCACTCTTTCCCAGGGAAAGAGGCTCGGTGGCAGAGTATGAGAAGGAGTTCAACGGCGTGGTGCGCTTCGTGCCACTGTGGCAAACGATCGGGAGAAAGCTAGGAGGTTCCGTAGGGGCCTCAACCAGAGTTCAGAGTTGTCATGGGGCGGCCCTCGTGACTTCTCGCTCTGTGGTGGAGCAAGCGAAGGGCATGGAGCTCGAGTTGGAGCTCTCCGGGACAAGCGTAACCCGGGAGGTTCGGGGTTCTGCGGCCCCGGGCCGAAGAGGACCTTTGGTGGAGGAGGTGGGTCCTCTCGGCGTCCCACCTTCAAGAAGTTCAAGGGAGGACAGGCTCCTCCTCGAGGGCTAAGATGGGGTCGCCCGATGCGTCTTCTTCGCTGTTAGTCTGTGCCGAGCGCAGGCATGAAGTGCTTCAAGTGCGGTGGCGAGCACCGTGCTTGAGTGTGGTTGGGAATTGCAACCACCGTGGGCAAGCCCGGCCATATGGGGCGAAGTCTGCCGGATGAACCCGGTAGCATCATCAAGTGGGAGACGGTGCCTTCTCCTCCCACTCCACGGCGTCTTCTAGAGGATCGGTGCACATGATGGTCGCTCTGTTTCTCACCACCCTTTGCGTGGCGCCACCGGGCTTGGTGCCCGCGGCCGTCTGCTCCTCCTCGATTGCCTCCTCCGCCCCAACCTTGATGGGGCATCGGCTGAGTCGGGGCTCCTTCGTCGGCGCCACCAGAGGTACGCTGCCGACCGCCGAGTCGGTAGGGCATCCGAGGTGGTTTCGTACTCTGCTCGTGGATTCCGTTGATGCCTTTGTTCTATTTGATTCGGAGCATCCTATTCTTTTGTGTCGTCGGAGTTTGCTAGTAGAGCTAAGTTGGGAGTTCAGCGGATTTACGAGTCCGTGTTAGTCGCTTCTCCTGGGGTTTGATTGCTAGTTCTTTGGTTTGCCCTGGTTGCACCATTGCCATTGATGATGAGGTTTTCTTTGCCAATCTCATGGTGATCCAGCTTGGCTCCTTTTGATGTCATTTTGGGCATGGACTGGCTGCATCGATGCAGTGCTAAGATCTGTTGTTTCTGAAGACAGCTGTTGCCTTGCAGGCCCGTCCAGAAGAGTTGACCTTTCAGGGTGGTATACCCTCGATTCCGTCTTTGCTTTGACTAGTTTGTTTTACCGGCGTTTGAGGTCTGTTGGGTTTCCTCATGACTTTGTCTGAGAAACCATCTTCCTCGATTCCCATTGAGGAGATTTACGTAGTGAAGGAGTTCGTTGATGTGTTCCCCTGACGAGTTGCCTGGTCTACCTCCCGTGAGGAATGTGGAGTTTCGTATTGACCTTGTTCCTGGCACTCGACCTATTTCTATCTCTCCATACCGCTTGGCTCGTCCTTTTCAAGACGAGTTGAAGAAGCAGTTGGAGGATCTGTTGGCCAAGGGCTTCATTCGGCGTAGCGTATCGCCATGGGGAGCACCCGTCCTCTTCGTATCGAAGAAGGATGGAAGTTGGCGTATGTGCATTGATTATCGTGCTCTTAATCAAGTGACAGTCAAGAACAAGTATCCTTTGCCTCGCATCGAGGATCTGATTTGACCAATCAAGGGAGCAAATGTGTTCTCCAAGATTGATCTTGATCGAGTATAATCGAGATCCGTGTGAGGGAGCGGGACATTGAGAAGACCGCTTTCTCCACTAGGTATGGGCATTATGAATTTAAAGTTATGTCTTTTGGACTAACTAATGCTCCTATTTGTCTTTATGGAGGCGATGAACAGTATGCTACACAAGTACCTTGATGAGTTTGTGGTAGTGTTCATCGATGACATTCTCGATTTACTCTAAATCGGAAGAGGAGCATGAGCGACACTTGAGGCTTGTCTTTGAGTACCTGAGGAGAATCAATTCTTTGCTAAGCTGAAAAAGTGCGAGTTACGGATTTAAGTGGGTTTTCTTGGCCACATCATCAATCCAGAGGGCATATCTGTAGATCCTAGCAAAGTCTCAAGCTTTTGGATTGGAAGAGGCCTTCCAATGTCAAAGAGGTGCGTAGCTTCCTTGGGTTGGTGGCTACTATCGGCGTTTTGTGCAGGATTTCTCTATCATTGCCAAGCCACTTTCACGGTGACTCACAAAGGGATGAAGTTCCAGTGGATCGCAGAGTGTGAGCACATTTCTGCACTTTGAAGGAGAAGTTAGTGGCTGCTCCTGTTCTTACCCTTCCCGAACCAGGGAAGCGCTTCACTGTTTATTCTGATGCTTCTCGGTTGGGACTTGGTTGTGTGCTCATGCAAAATGGCAAGGTGATTGCTTATGCTTCGAGGCTGAAAAAGCATGAGCGTAACTATCCCACCCATGATCTTGAGCTAGCCGTGGTGTTTGCATTGAAGATATGGAGGCATTATTTGTACTGGCGAATCTTGTGATATTTTTATCGATCACAAGAGCCTCAAGTACATCTTTACTCGTAAAGATTTGAACTTGAGGCAGAGGAGGTGGCTAGAATTGATAAAGGATTATGACCTCACTATCCAAGATCATCCGGGAAGGCAAATGTGGTGGCCGACGCTCTCGATCGCAAGACAATGCCCCTGTTGTTGATTGTCTTGTTGCTGATTTTGAGCGGTTGGGAGTCTCCTGCGCTTTGCCGACCGTGCAAGCTGAAACTCAATTGATTCTTGAGTCGGCGATTCCCGGCGTGTCGCGGGAGGCACAAAGAAGATGATCGTTTGCTCCAGCAGTGAGGAACGCCTTGAGGATGGCAAGTCGAGACTTTACCGTTGATGATGCAGGAGTTTTGAGGTTTCAGGGCCGTCAGGCGTGCCCGAAATCTCAAGTGAAAGAAGACATTCGAGAGAAGCTCATCGCACGATCCATCCTGGAGAGACCAAGATGTACAGGACTTGAAGAAGAATTTACAGTGGAAAAGGATGAGAGTGGATATTGCCAAGTTTGTGGCGTCTTGTGGATTTGCCGGAAGATCAAAGCCGAGCATAAGCGTCCGGCCTCATTGCAGCCATTGGAGGTTCTCGTGTGGCCATGGGATGACATCTCCATGGATTTCGTGGTTGGTCTACCTCGTTCTCCACGAGGAAGGATGCTTTGTTTGGGTTGTGGTGGACCGTCTCGGCAAGTCGGCGCATTTCATTCCCATCCGCACGACCAATTCAGCGGCGAGTTGGCTCCCTTCTATGTGCGGGAGATTGTGAGATTGCATGGTGTACCCAAGACCATTATCTCTCGATCGGGATGCTAAGTTCGTCTCAAGTTCGGGAGAGTTTGCAGAGTGCTTTGGGTGCAGCGGCTTTGCCTTAGTACCGCTTTTCACCCTCAGACAGATGGGCGATGCAGGCGTACCATCCAAACTTTGGAGGACATGCTCAGTGGCCTGTGTGATGGCTTGGAAGGGTAGCTGGGAAGACCATTTGCCCCTTGCAGAGTTTGCTTACAATAACAGCTACCATTCCAAAGATCCTGGCCGCTCCTTATGAGGTCTTGTATGGTCGGAAGTGCAGATCGCCACTTTGTTGGGATCTTTGTGCGAGAGAGCTATTCTTGGGCCGGATTGGGTTCAGCAGATCGTTGATCGCGTGTCGGAGGTTCGGCGAGAACCTTCTCGCGACTGAAGCGAGCATGTAAGAGCTATCTTGATGTGAGGCGGCGAGACTTGGAGTTTGAGGTGGGTGATAGCGTACTCTTGCGAGTATCTCCCACCAAGGGTGTGGTGCGTTTGGCACCAAAGGAAAGCTCACCCAAGGTATGTTGGGCCTTTTCCTATCCTCGCCTCGAAGTTGGCGAGTTGGCCTATCGCCTAGAGCTACCTAATCCATGCAAGGTGTGCATGATGTGTTCCATGTCTCGATGTTGAGGAAATACTTGCATGATCCGGAGTTGGTGGTTCCATTGGAACCATTAGTGCTTCAGCAGACCTCACCTTCGAGTCCCGTCCCCGTGGAAATTCTGGGACTTCAGAGCGAGTGATGAAGAACAGACGCTTAAGTTTGTCAAGGTCCTGTGGTCACATCAGACCGAGAGAGAAGCGACTTGGGAGCTGGAATCTCGCATGCGCGAGAGGTATCCCGAGCTGTTCGCCTCAGGTATGTGATGTGAAAATTCGACCTTTTGGTTTTGCTGGGTTTCTTGTTGGTGCGTTTAGATTCGAGGTCGAATCCTGTTGAAGGGGGGAAGAATGTGACACCTCGGAGTGTCGTATCCTTAATTTTTGAGCATGATAAGGTTAAATACAGTATGAGATGTGGAAATAAGGTTAAGATCATAAGGATCGGGGGTTAATAACGTTTACGGGCCGTTTAGGGCCGTTTGGGTTTTGGGCCTTCGAGTTTTGGGCCTTGGTGGGCTTTGGTGGGATGGATTAGGACTCCGTAACGGACTAGGATTGGGTTGAGGGCTGTTAAAAGGGGTTTCCCCCAGCCCCCTTGCGCCCCCACCTCCCCTTATTGCGCCCCCACCTCCCCCTCTTGCGCCCCTCTCCTCCCTCCCCCTCCCCTAAGCCCTAGCCCCCCCCCAAAACCGTGCGCACCCCCTCCCTTTCCTCCACCTCCACACCACCTCCCTCCACCCCTTGCTGCCCTAGGGTGGCCTCCCCACCCTGCACCTTGTGGAGTCATCCCGTGGAGCGAGGAGCGAGGAGCAAGGAGCGAGGAGCGAGGAACGTGGAAGCGAGGAGCGATTCGCGAGGAGATTCGCGGAGATTGATTGGAGTTTTGGCGCTTGGGCAAAGGTATGATCTTGGGGATCCTTGGGGATGATCTAGGTACTGTTATTAGGGTGTTTATCAAGTTTTTAGATCAATTGGAGGCGCTGGTTTGAAGTAATTTGGGTTAGATCTAAACTTGTCCACGTTTCTGTTTTCGGGCAGATTGAGCAGTCGAAATAGGGTTCGAGTTTCCGTCGATTTAGAATCCGAATCAGACCGTACGGACTTCTAGGAAGTTGTAGATAATTTAATTATCTTTCCGTGGACGTAAAGCACGTTAATTTCCGATCAGCCGTTTGAAAGTTATGGCTGTTTTACCGAGCGCCTAAAAATCTGTGACGCGATTGGAACAGATCTCGGTAATCTGTAGATTAAACAACTTTAGAGGCCGAATTAGACTTTCCAAATACCTAGAGAAAGTTGGGAAATTTCCTAGGCTACGCGAGGGTGTACTCGTTTAATTGATTCGGAGTCCCAGAACTCAAGTTATGCCTTTTGCAAGGCTGCTGTCCCGCCGGGACAGAACCTCTGTTTTTAGGTTTCGTGAGTAGTTGGTAATGTCGGGTTAGATGGGGGTTTGTGTACTGTATGGAGGCTATGATTGTGAGTGTGTGATGCCTATGTGCAGGTGGTGTGACCCCGGGAGTTCCCTCTTCTTCCCGCCAATCCGTTGCACGTGGTTGAGGCAAGTGTGTTGTGATGGATAGCAAGTTGTAGGTTGCATGTTGAAATTAGATGGAATTGCCTACATGATATATGTCCACTTGCCATGTGTTAATGAATGATATGATATGATGAGCATGTTTAACATATTATGATGCCATGTGTTAATATGTGAATTAAATATGATAATTGGCATGGTTGCATGCATGTCATGAGATAGGGCGAGGGCGGTGAGAAAGTCTTAACTAGTCCGGCAAGGTCGGTGAGAAAGTTATGACTATTCCGGAACGCCATTGAGTAAGTCCTATGTCGTGATTCCATCCACGTGGTGTTTGGAAGCGAGTAGGCACCCTCCATCTTCGGGATGGAAGGGAGGAAAGGGTGCACACCGACGGGTGTGTACTTCCCATACCGGTATGAGGTTCCAGAGGGTCAGAGCAATGCATTACATCGCATACAAATTGATGATGATATTGATAAGTATTCATGAATGAGATGTTATACATGATGAAAGATGTTATTGACTTGTTGTTATGCTTGTTGTCCATTGCAAGATGCTTGCTGAGTTTTCGAACTCACCCTTGTGTTTTCTTGTTGTTTTAGGTACCATGAGAACGGCATGCGGAAAGGGAATAGTCACACGCTCACACGTTGCTTCACCTTAATGTTTCCCCAAGTCAATTCATTTAGTTGGATAATAAATTGCGTGTGATGGCCTTTAAATTAAGTCTTAGCTTGGTTAATGAGAGTTCTATTGTTTGGTTGACACTTGGAACTTTAAGAGCTTGATGTTAGTCTTTTATTGTCGTTAAGACTTTATTTATTGCTGTTTAGATGTTTCTCTTATTGCCATATAATGCTATATTGTTGCTGTTTCTTAAATTCATGATAAAACAAAGGAGGTGCTGCCGAAATCTCGGTTTTTAGTCTATGCACCTTTGCTGGAATTTGATGTTAAATGTGGTATTTAGATGTTGTTTAGCTTATGTTTGGTAACATTCAGGCATAGTAAATGCCGGGGTGTTACATAAGGTATTTCTACCAGTACCCAAATACAATTTTATGGAACATAGCATATGCATGCAAGTTTTAATTAACATTTTAGTTAATTATGAAAAATTAGGATCAATATGATCAAGGGGTGCTTGCCTTGCTACTTGTTGTCTTTAGCGACGAAGGCGAAAACGTCATCTTGAAGCTGTCGACGACGAAGTTCGAGACGTCGGATTCTACACGTCGTATAATGGAAAAGAATAACAAATAGCAAATAACACTTTCAATAAGGGCAAAAGGAAATCAGATGGAAAATCAAATAACAAACATTACATAAAATAAGCACAAGTATGGATTTGGGTTTGTGAACGTATAAGGGTGTCACTTTTATGTTATAATCGTTACAATTGATTAACGGCTTTAAGGGTTGTGTCGCATACGATACCTATTCTTTGTGATTCACTCTATTTTATTTTACTTAATTCAGTGGAGCTAAGATTGTAAGGGTGAATATATTATAATTCATTTTCAGGATGTGAAGTTGTTTGGACTAATATGGATTAATACATAAGGCAAGAGGGGTGAGAGTAACTACAAATTGCAAGGTTAAACTTATGCATATGCAGTATTACAAACCTTAGGGTTTAATTTTAGCAGTAATCATGTTTTAATAGGATTCAGATGCAAAGCAAGTTATAATATAATAACATACTTATATAATTTAAGATTGTCATGCCTTGGTTGATCTTACATAAATTGGAGTCTATTGTTAATGTTTTATTTATTAAATAGAGGTTTATGTTAATTAAAGGTTATAGGAATAATAGGCATAAGGTTTAACTTACATATGAGAATAATAGACTAATTTTGAGTATAATCTTCTTTGTAGTATGGAATGATCGTGTTTTATGGTTCGTATAAGAAATAAGTTGAATATGTATGTTTACTCATATATATATTGTGACTATATTCTAAATGGGTATATATGTACAGTGAAAGTATGAGTATTTACTAACTTAATTCAACCTTACTCAATTCTTGCTTATTAGGAATATTCATTTTCCTAGAAACATTTAATATATATATATATATATATTTATCTTTTTTTTTCCTCTTCTCCTTTTCTTTATCCTTTTCTTATTTCTTTCTTCATTTCTTTTCTCCTTCTTTCTCTTTAACCAATCGGCCTGTTGGCCTCTGCTCTTCACGCCTCCTCCTTTCTCGACTCCTCTTCTCCTCCCCTCGGGTCCATGGCGCCTCCGCCTCAGCCCCATGGCGCCTTCTTCGGACGACTCGGCTCGGCCTCCTCCCTGGCTCGGTCCCGCACTGACTTCATCGCCGCTGCCTTAGTACTGGCCCGTCTCAGAGATCATCTGGGTTCCGATGGCTCTCCCCGTCCTTTGTGGTTTGGTTCTCCATCCCCTTCTCCATTCACTTGATTTGGGGTTGGTAACCATAATCCTCTCTCTCTTTCTCTGGATGTCGATTTCTTGCCCTTTTGCCTCTTACGCTAAATGATATGGGCTCGGGTTTAACTAGGGTTTGGTATCTCTAATTCCTTTTCTCTATTGGTCGAACCCCTTTACTAGTCATGATGATCCTGTGATGCTTGATGCTAGAGTTTTGTGATGTTTGATGTTTAGGCACTAACATTGAGATCATGTTTTATTGATCTGTGATGCTTATGATTTGAGATGATATTAAAGTGGATTGCACTGAGATGGTATGACCCTGATCTGCGGTTTTCTTTGAGGTTCAGCTAAAGATCCATTACACTGATTTTGCTGTGATGTGAATGGATTTAGTGTATGATTAACTCTATACTAGGTTCTTTGGATGATCTTTAAATGTTTAAATAAGACATGGTGACAAAGAGCCTTACTAAGATTCATTTACATGGGAGAATGATAACATGATGTGATGCTCTTTGGTTTCTTCTCTGAATATTCAATTGAATATAATGACAATGGCTTAGAATGAATTGGTTGCATGGTAGATAATATTGATTTGATGCCATGCTAGAGGGTGTTGTTGTCTTCACTTGGTACGTGATGCTTAATCTAAAGAATTGATCTATTTGCAAGTCGGAGGGCATCTGCTTTTCCTAAAGTCGGTCTTGTAGGGAGCATGTTTGGGTGAGGAAAAACTTAATGCAACCCTTGCATGTCTAAGTCTTCTTCTTGAGGCCAAGATCTTTAATTCTTCTCTATGCCTGTCCTTACTTCTATCTCGGCTTCATTTACTGCTATTGCTTACTATTTCGATTGCTATTCTCTTTTTGTTCTTCTTTGTCTCTATTATGCTATTCTACAAGGAATTGATTTGTGGAGCTTACTTGGATGTGCTCTGAGATGAGGGTCAGAGAGAGAGGGAGATGGTTGCGCTGCTCTGCTTGATCCTCCTTCCCTCTGGTTCCTGGTGGCTTCTTGGTCCCTGTCCCTAGTCTTGGTTGCGCCTTGATCGATTGCACTGGTCTTTGCTTTGGAAGCTCTAGGGCTTGCCTGCATGCTTTGCTCGGTTTGGTCTTTGATGGATGCTATACAGATTGCAATTTTGGGGCTTCTTAAATAGAACTTGGTTGGTTTATAAAGCCATGGAAATGGCGGTGGGAGCAGGGTTTGAATGGTGGCTTGTTTGCGCGGCTGGATTGATCTTTAATTAGTGCATCCCTCTTATCTTGTCAGTGTACTGAGGTTGGTCCTGATTTTGCCTTGACCCGAATGTTCTGAATTCGGCTGGGATTATTCTGGAGACCTACTACCATGCATGACAAGGAGCAATCCCTTGTGATATAGCTTATGCAGCTTGTGCTCTGGGGCTTACAGTTGAGCCTAGGTGTTGTAGTTGGTTCTGGAAAACTGAGCCTCGAGGTGTTCGGTTGGGTTTTTACCTCAGTAACTAGTGGTTAAATTTTTATGGTCTAGCAACTAGCCTTAGGGGCTTAAGTGGCCATTTGGTTTGAGCTATTCTGGGGCCTTCGGTTTGTCTGCTTTATCCTAACCCATGGTTACTTTTATCCCAAGACCAGCTGGATACTCTAGAGACTCCGGTTGGTTCTGGAGCGGGTTGTGTTGTCCCTGGCACAATGCCGACTTATCCCTACTTACTGTTGTTTTACTACTTTACTGCGGTAAAATACATTTTTATCCCGCGATATTTCTAAATATTCGTAGCTATGATTTAAACAGGTTTGTTATTGCCGAATGATGCAAAACTTAATCGCGAGAGGAGCCAGATTGGCCCCCGGACAATCTAGGGTACCTCACTGAGCGATCTAACTTGGCTGACGGCAATTATTTCCCTTTTCATTTAATGTATCCAATTTAATGCATTTATTTTATTCTTTTTCTCACATGTGTACTATTGAATATGCAGGTTTACAAATGCAGATCAAGACAGCACAGAAGCTGAAGCCTGTAGTTTTGTAATTTACTTTTTGAGATGTAGTTTGTAACCAAATATGTAATTGGATAGTTATGTGAGTTGTAACTGTGATTGCATATGTAATCGAATGATTGTAAGAATTGTACTCCATATAATTGTTGTATGACATTATAAAGATTTTTAAATTTTATTGTAATTGCAAACTCTGACATATCAATAAAATTTGTGTTGCAGTTCAATTCTTTGTAGCAATTGGTTCTGATCAATAAATGGAAATTGGTTTATGCTATCTTCTTATCGTTTTATCATATCTGTTTCTTTTCCCAAATTCAAGAATTTAATTATCTTTTAACAAAAGCTTTAAAATTTTGCAGAAAGATAATAATAAATCAAATTTACATTTTAATATTTGTTTTTAGACTTTTTATAAATCTGAGGATGTTACAACTGTGGACCTCGAACGTGTCGGATACCAAGATGAACCATTCGTGCTCGCAAACCAAGTTGTTCAAGTCTTCTATGTTACCGACCCGTCCAACAAGAAGCGCCACGTAGTTGTTCAGGGAAAAAGGAGGATTGTCGGAGTTGAGAATGTAGTAGATGAGGAAGAGTACAATCAATTTGATGATTTGCCTCCTATCGGAAATGCCAGCATGTTTCAAGAGGAACAAATTGAGGAAGTCACCTACACACGCGTCGATCATCGTGAAGGGCTAATTTTCACTTTGTAATTTCAATGTTAACTTGCAAGTAAGAGCATGCATGCATGCATAATAAAGTAATATTTTTGTACTTATGTGTACTCATGTTAAGTACTTTTATATTTATTTCTTTTTTTTCGTGCTTTGAAAAACATTAATCTTTAATGTAGATTAATAATTAAAAATATGCGAACCTAAATATAATATTGTCTGCTAGTAACCAAGCTTTGTAAACTTGGAGATATCAGCAGTTAGGGCATGTTCGGTACATGTTGAGGTAATAGTTCGTTTAGGTACGGTGGTCCGTTTAGGTAGGGTGGTCTGCTAGTAACCAAGCTTCGTAAACTTGCAGGCATTAGCAGGTAAGGTAGGGTGGTCTGCTAGTAAACAAGCTTCGTAAACTTGCAGGCATTAGCAGGTAGGGCAACAAGCTTCGTAAACTTGCAGGGCATTAGCAGGTAGGGCATGTTGGTTAGGTAGGGTATGAGATGTTGGAGCAATCAAGATACCCAGAGGGGGGCTGAGCGGTATCACAGACGGTTCTCTTTTAGAACCTTTAAGTGCACTGCTGCTGCTGCCTCGGTACTCGGTATACATGTAGTGCAGCGCAGGCTTTAATGTTGACGCGATGGAATAGATGGATAGATCAGAAATTAGACAGGAGAGATAGCTCTTGACTCTTGTTCCTGGTAAGCGCGTGAAAATGACACGGGCAATCCAGGGGAGGACCTCCTCGAGCAGATGGCAGCTTGAAAAGTCCATAACAAGTCTACTGCGGAATAACAAGTTGGCAACTTAACATCTAGCTAGTGCTAGTGCACCAAGACTTTCATGACTGTGGAAATGACTTTTGAAAAAGATTTCCACTCTGCGGCTTTACCCACAAGACGTTTGGTGAATAACATTATTTCAATATTTTCTGTCCACCTTAGGCCCAACTGATGAGCCGAGTCAAGTCAAACCAACTCGCGCTCCAAGAAAAGCAAACAAAAGGCCAACAGGCCGATATAGCATCACGGCGATCGATCCGAAAGATGGGTCCCCTACCGGAAGTAAAAAGGTAGTGAATGCATTACGAACAATGTGCGGGATAGTTGCACGCGAACGGGTCCCCATCACATGTACATCCTGGAAGTCGCTGACTGACGAGGGCCGCAACGACACCTTACGTAAATCCTTTCCTCCTTCGATCTCCCAGAAGAACTCGAGGACCCTGTGCGACGGTATGCACTGCTAGTGGCAGGAAAGGCGTGGAAGACCTTTAAGAGCACACTTGTCAAGGAATACTTCAATAAGGATAGGACTCCCTACTCTAAGTACGGGTTCATTAGTGAGGATTCATGACGACATTTTGTTCAGCTGAAGACGACAGATCAATTCTTGATTGAAAGCGAACCACACAAGGCCCTGCAGGCAAGGAACACCCACCCCCACAGACTCGGCACCGCTGGCTACGCAGGGAAGAGGATGCAATGGGACAGGGAGGACGAGGGGGACTCCGCGCCATTTGCATCGATTGTCGACTCAGCGCCAGAAGGCTAAGAGCGAGGTCATGTGCCACACCATCTGGCACCATCTCCTTTACAAACCCTGCGGACGAGGAAGTCTGCCAACATTTGGTAAGATATCGAACCACCATTTTGGTATGTATTTAGTTCCTAACTTCATAAGTCAAATAACTTGCTGCGATCTTGCAGGCAGAGTTGAGTGCACAATCTTCCGGTGGATCTTTTGTCCCAAACAGGGAGAAAGATGCACTCTCCACGGCATTGGGAAACAAGGAACACCCTGGTCGCACGCGAGGCAAAGGGGTTTTCGTTCCCTGGAAAACGGGCTTCGAAGAGACTCACATGTACCGGAGTAAGAAGAGAGGTAGAGGCAGGCGAGAAAAAGATCGTGAAGGATCTTGAGGACAGGCTGAGAGGAGAATTCGATGATAGGATAAGAAGCCTCGAGGAAAGGCTCAATGCTCAAAACACACAGCCTGTGGAAGGCCAAGGGTTCAGCCCCACTACACATAAGAGCAGCTGTGCGTCCGCGCCTGACCAGGGTAAACACGTTGGCAAATTCCCTGTCTGTGACATCAAGGTATACTAATTTAGATCTCTTGAATGCTCCATAGATATATCTTTTGGGCACATTAGCTAATTGGGTACCGTTGTGTAGGAGCCCACGCGGTGCAATCTCCAGGTGAGAGTTGCCAATTGCTCCCTTCCTATACAGGCTGCTTGAGGCCTCGCGTATCCATCCATTGAAGGGGCGATGGTGCACGGTACCCTGCTAGCGCCGGGTTTCACGAAGGTCAATGTGGACGGCGTTCATGACATTTTCAAGATCGTCACGCTACAATTGCCTCCAAATGACGAGCTTCAGACATCGGGGATGTCATCGGCACATTCATCCAAAGGCCAGAAATGACATATCTCTAGACATCCATCCTCCACCAGAAGTACCTCTACTTCCTCCGCCAGAAGTTGATCCAGTTCCCCCTAAATCGGTTATCGTGCCCTCCCCACCCAAAAACATTGACTGTGAGTTTGATATTGACTTTGACTATGATTGCTCTCTACTCCCCTCGTCTCCCCCGAAGATTTCCGTTCCAACAAAGAAAGGGAAGGGCAAATCGAAAAAGATAGCGAAGGCCTTGGAGTACTATCCGATGGTCCCGTTGGCCCGGGTATTCAAGCTAGGAGAGCCTTTATTAACGGAAGATCGCATGAAGACATTGACTTACTGCTGCAAAAGCCTGCATACATACTACATGAGACAAGCTAACAAGCCAGAGAACGAACGTACAACAAGTATCATGGTCCGCTACAAGCCTAAGCATCTGTTCAACGACTCAGCGGGGGGCTACTTCGCGGTCGGCTTCCAGGACCTGTTCGATCTTTTCAACCTCGACGCCCTCGACGTCTCGCTCTTAAGATGCTGGACATTGTGAGCGTGTCTTCCCTGTAATACGGATAAATGTCATATATATATATATATATTTGAAGTGACCCCTTTGTCTAACTTTTGTATATATAGATTCATGATACGCGAAGCGAGAATGAACAATACATCGGTGGGTTTCCTCGACCCACTCTTAGTCTCATGACCAACAATGAACCAAGATGCAAAAGCGGTAGAGGAATACGTACGACATGCCTTGGATGCTCAGAAAGATAAAAGTTTCATACTTTTACCCTTTAACCCATTGTAAGTGCTGCCCGACTTGGTATACTCTCATTTGTAATGTGCACACAATACTTTGGTGCTAATTGACCATGGCAACATACCTATGCAGGTTTCACTGGGTTCTAATTGTAATTCATATGGCCAAGAACCGGGTTATTTACGTTGATTCCTCACATACCGGCAACCACGACTTGAACCCTATCGCACGGTTAATCACCAGGTAACCACGTTGTTTAAGGTGCTTGTTGCTCCTGGAATAGCTGAGGCTAACCTTTCGAAATCACGTAGGACGGTCAAAGCTTTGCGAGATCCTTCTGTTCAAGGCGGGGATAAGGCGTTGCAGCACGATTTCAAGTTTCCGGTATCCTCTATACAATATAATCCTATTTCAAACTCCGTAGCCATGATTCGGAACTAAGCAATTCTATTTTTGCAAAGGCCACCAACAGGACAGGCAATAACCGATGTGGATTTTACGTTTGCCATAACATGCATCTCCTCGTCAATGCAACACAAATGAGTAAGGATAAAACTTCGTTGCAAGACAAGGATCTCAAGGCGTCAATTCGAGGAAAACTTTGTTTTTTCCTAGCCACCGAAGTCATTAATAAAAAAGCGAGTTCTACGCAGTGCCTAACTGCAAGAGTTAGGTTTTTCTCTGTATTGCCACTTGTACTGTTTTAATTTGTGAAGATTGTGGACTTGTAGTAGTTGAATTGCTTAGGGAAAAAAATATCATTCTTAGTCAATTCTTTTTCTTGAGAGGAGAGCATTTCAAAATAGTAACACCGTGATGTAGTAGCCATGTACATATTAGGCAGCTGGAATGATGCCTTAGTAAATTTTGTACATATCTTCCTGATACAATTGATGTGGGGGTCTTTGGAAGGCAACAACGTTAAATCAGCCGTGATGGATCAAGTTATATCCTTCGTTGGTTTTATTGGATCGATCTTTGCTTGCCATTCTCTTTCCATGTTTGATATATTTAGTTTGAAAGTCGCTATTTGTGTCAATTGCTACGTATGGTTGTTTAGTGTTTACTTCTCCAATAACGTGATTGGAGAAAATTCATTTGTAACTTCGCTTCCTTGCATGAGCGCTAGATGATAATAGAGTTGGGATTCTTTTAGTCTTTATACGCATTTGATATATTGTTTGCGATCCGATATGTCCGTGTTATGTGATTTGTGTGTGTTATGTGCGTGATTCGTGTTATGATCACTTGTTTGTGATCTTATGTACGTGTTATGTCTGTTTGAGAGGGCATGGCTAGCATTTCTGAGGCTAGCCAATAAGCGTAAAAATGTCGATGTATGAAAACCACATCACGCAGGCGGTTCTTATTTGTGAACCGTCAGTGATACAATACATCACAGACGGTGTTATTTGTGAACCGTCTGTGATAGGTTATATAACACAGACGGTTCGTACAATAAACCGTCTGTGATATCTATACTAACACAGACGGTTCATACAATAAACCGTCTATGATATCTATACTATCACAGACGGTTCGAACAATAAACCGTCTGTGATATCCATACTATCACAGACGGTTCGTACAATAAACCGTCTGTGATATCCATACTATCACAGACGGGTCTTTTGTCAAACCGTCTGTGGAAGAAATATATCACTAACGGTTATGAATAAGAACCGTCTGTAATATTATTATCACAGACGGTTGTTGAAACCGTCTGTGATGTGGCTCTATTATCACTGACCCATTGTTAGAGACGGTTCACAAAGCCGTCTCTGATGATATTTGTGAACCGTCTCTGATAGCGTTTTCTGTAGTAGTGTAGCTTTTCACATTGGAAGGCTGAAGTAGCACAAGCAGTAAATCCTGTCGAGTTTGCTTGTAAGGGGCTGCCACATGTGTCTTGTGGGTAATGCATACCGGTGCAACGGTATACGCCTGGCTATGGGAAGAAACGGTTTGTTGTTTTATTGAGCTTAAAAGATTATTATGTTTCATATGATTGTTTGTTTTTACCATAGCAAGGGTTTAATGTCACTGGGCTGGTGCAAAGCTAGGTTTGAATAATGTAACGGTTCTGTATGATCTCTCTGTGGCACACCAAAGGAAGTGTGCAAATTGGCCATGCACAAAGAGATGATCATTCCTTATGGGTAAAGCTGTACGCCTCTGTAAAGTTTAAATCTCTTCGAAAAGCCGTATCCACGGTCATGGATAACTTGGAGAACTGACGCTAAGTTAATTGTTTTTATAAACTGAATTGGTGAGTTTACCCTTACAGATGATTCAATGCTTGATATGTATTGGCAAGATTGAATTCAGCTGTTGTGCCATGTGTTAGCAAAAGATTGTTTTCAGATATAATTTCATATGTTGGGAATGGACGTTTTGATACTCACAAAGGGCTGTGAGTCTTTTATTATATTTATGTTATTCATATTTGTTATTTTTATATTTACATACTTGTTATTTATATACTTGTCAAATTGTTTCTATTTCATTTACACTTTCAATCTATTATTCAGTATTTATAATTTAATTTGGCTCCAAGCAAAGATTAACCGTAGAAGCCTTACACTAGGATCAGCTTGCATTTCAAACACTCAACTCAAAGTCTTGCTGAGTACGAAATGTACTCACCCTTACTATTATTACTTTTTTATTAGGTGAAGAGTCAGATATTCCTACAGTAGTTTACTTTGACATAGAATACGGATTTGTTAACGATGGTTCTTTCTATGGTTTCACTTTGTCAGTTTCCTGTGGAATATTAGGCTTAGTTGGCATACTGCAAGATGAATAAGTTTCCATTGCTGCTTTACTTTTGTTATATAAGATTATATGTATTAGAATTTCCGCTGTAATAAATTATACAACTTTTGTATTGCTGTATTTTCAAATTGTGTCAGTGCGTGCTAGCTACTGATCATGAGATTAGTACAATATGTACTTTAGAACCTTTTTTTTTATGTTACATTATAGCATAAAATTGAGGGTCTCATATATATTCTTGACTTTTGGCGTTCTCTCACAAGATTTTTCTCTTCTTTTCTGGTACCTGACCACCTTCCAGATGATTTCATTACGATCAATCGATCTCTCGCGCCGTCCATCCATACGACTCACGAATTAAATTATGCCCCAAAACAACAGGTAGATCAAGTAGTATGTATTGTACAGCCCGCGAAAGAACAGAGATGAGATAATGCATGCGCAGCTTGCTAGCAGATACAGGAGCATGTAAAGTCCTGTATCTTGTCTAGCGAAGTTAAGAGATTTTTATATGGTGTCACATGTACCTATGAAAATTAAGAGATGATACATGAATATGTATTATGTAATCACGATGTAAATGAGAGGTCTAGTTGCGGACCAGGTCACCAACTAACACGTAATTACGTTCTAAAAAAACTTACAGGTAATTACCAGATCCCTAGTGATAGGAGTGGACCCGGTTTTGATCCCAGGTGGGAGGAGATGCAAAACTTCCCTGTTGAAAATAAAGGTAATTACGAGACGCAACAAGCCACCAATCAAGAAGCTTTGCTCTCTTTGACCCACTTTACAATTTTTTTTCTTCACTTTCAGTCTTCTTTCGAATAAAATTGCAAATCTAGTCCCTTCTTAACCGTGTAAGCGTCAGCACCGACAGGTGTCTCCAACTGCGCTCTCCTACCGTGATAGATCTTCAGCACCGCACCCACTGCGGCAGACGAGCTACCGCGGTACCCGAGCTCAGCAGCACGAGTTACCGTAGTGCCTAAGCTCGATTGCACAGGGTACCGTGGTGGCTGAGCTCGTCAAGTACATGCCGCGGCATACGAACCGGTAGGTACCTACTGAGGTGGGGGAGTGAGGTAAGTAACAAGTATCACCTGCTAATACTTTCGCGGTCAAGAGAAAGACTAGATTTTCAATTTCACTAGGGAGCTAAAAGTGAAAAAAAGTACAAGGTGACAAATGTACCGAGGCTAGCTTCAACGGTCATGCACATTAGTTGTTTAAGATTCTAACCGATAAGCATCAGGTAAACATCATCAGTTTTACTAGCATGATTTGGAGAAATACTCCCTGACATTATTGTATCCATACTATTTTATAGTTGGAACACCAACTTTGAAATTTTGCGGATTCATCGATCCTAGATCATCATCTCATTTCCCACCCAAGCTAGTTCCGTTGAGTGACAATAACCATTCCTTTTGTCGACAACGAATGGTTAAAAATGAGAGAAGCTAACGACAGAGTCAGATTAATCCTCTCAAAACGTCGGTAACTATCAACGCACACTAGGTGAGGTGTCAGCTATGCATCAGCACTCTCTAAGTTTTAAAACCGTCCAGACATCATCTTAAAACTATTTCTATTATACTTTCAGTAAATTTTAAATATATGTATTGAATCTATAATGTTGTGAAATAACTACAAAGACTATAGAGTTACGCGTTCGAATGGTCGAAACTCTAAAGGTTTTGCCACCGAAAGCCATGTAATCTGACAACTGCATGCGATGCGCCATCTTGGCCTAGCAGAAACCTGCAGCGGTTTTCCATCCTGGGAGTGCATAGGTATCATCCGATGTTTTTGTTTTAGCTAACATCCAAATTTTGGACAATTGGATACCTCACACGGATATCACCAGACCGTTAGATCAAATCATAGGATCAGATGTAATCGATACTCCCGAATCTCAACAATGATCCGATGCGACGGCAACGCTCCCAAACACGCACACCGGAGCAAACCAAGCTGCAGGGACAGCCAGGCTGCAACGTGACAGCGGAACCCAGACAAGGCCGCGCGACCTTTTGCAAGCAAGGATTTAGACCCAGCGAGATTCCAATCGCATTACGTCCGAACTGGCGCTGCTAGCACACCCTGGCCGGCCCCCCGCTCTCCTCGGCCTATATATATAGCCTTGACCAGGGTACGATCCCATTCCAAACCAAATCTTAGCGGTAGTACATACACCTGCGCTGCTTTGTGTGCGCTACACCACTCTCGGAACAACCACGTAATTAAGCTTTTGCTGGCTAGCATCTCAGGACCGAGCTCGATCGCTATGTCTCCCATTACGGCGTCGTCGTTCTGCGCTTTCGCGGCACTCTCTGGCGCCGCGGGCCGGCCGGCAGGTCGCCTGGCCAGCCAGGGGGGCAAGCGGGCCGTGGCGCAGCCTCTCGCGGCCAGCGCCGTGACGGAGGCGCCGCCGGTCGTCGCCCCGCCTGCCCGCCCCGTCGACGCCCCGCGCCGCCGTGGGGGCCGCGGCGGCGCCGGCGAGCTCGTGGCGTGGAAGAGCATCCGGCAGGAGAGGTGGGAGGGGGCGCTGGAGGTGGAGGGAGAGCTGCCTCTGTGGCTGGTGATAACTCTTACTTGCACAAATCGAGTATCTATCTACGCTTTAATTTGAGTACTTTGTGTTATCTCCTCCTAATTAAAGATTCCTGAACTGACTAACCATAACCTCAAAATTTTATAATAATCTGCCGGTGGTCCAAGCAAAGCTTAGCCGTGCATTTCCCTTCAAGAATGTGAATCTTTTCCGTTACTTTGATTCAAAGGATGCCAACTCCATATGTGTACACAACAATGTTACTTTTTTTTTTGAGATCATCTATATATACTTAGTTGCTAAAAGCATTCACATATCTTCTTGAACCCCCCCTCACCACCAAAAAAATAGGGAAAAGAATAAGACGAAAGGCACAATTAGTAGTACTTTTAGACCAGGTCACACTGCGTAACAAATTCTTTCGATTAACCCGACCATTTTCATCATATATAGTATAGCATCTTATTTAGTGTCGGCAACACCAAACATCTACACTCACAAAGGCAAACTACATCACATATAGATACTCCAATATATATATGTAGAGAACCGAAAAGTTTGTGCCATCGTTGGACACGTACATAGCCTGTGTCTAGTATCTACCTCGGCCAGCTGGTATATTACATGGCATGTTGAAAACTGTTATTTTTCACTGTAACGGCCGTTGGGGAAGCACTTCACGCACGTCTTTAGTTGCGATCGACGAAGAAGAGGCCGACACCAACTTACCCTACACAAGGCCTAGCGTAAAGGAAATGGCGTCTCGGCACTCACGATGCTTGCGGGGAACACGACATATATGCCTAGAATAGATTCTCTGCTCACGCCTCTCTACGGCGACAACGGCGTCGCTGTCTTGTGACTGTAGTTTTGTTGCTCCCCGCAACTCTGAGAAGGGGGGGAAAAAAAGGCTAAAACCTTGTCCCCTAACTCAAAGTGATGAGATCACTGTTCGTGCCGAGTTCTTTTTTCCGAGGAATCCATTCGACCGTGCGTGTCATTTCGACAGTGACTGAGAGGAATTAAAACAGGTGTGCGTGAAGCATAATATGGTTATTGCTTTGCTGCTCGTACAACTCACTAAGATATGATGCAATCGTCCAGCTCATTAGCTATGCAATCCTCTACGATAAGGTCATGATTAGATAAATCTGTCCGTAAACTTCGATGGATTTGTTCGTTGCGGCGCAATATTGATCAAATCTAGTATGCAACTTGTTGTAGGATGGCACGTACCTGAGGAACGGTCCGGGCCTATGGAACCTCGGCGACTACGGCTTCCGGCACCTATTCGACGGCTACGCGACGCTCGTGCGCGTCTCGTTCCGCGGGGGTCGCGCCGTGGGCGCGCACCGCCAGATCGAGTCGGAGGCGTACAAGGCGGCGCGAGCGCACGGCAAGGTGTGCTACCGCGAGTTCTCGGAGGTGCCCAAGCCGGACAGTTTCATGTCCTTCGTCGGCCAGCTTGCGAGCCTCTTCTCGGGCTCCTCGCTCACCGACAACCCCAACACCGGCGTCGTCATGCTCGGGGACGGCCGCGTGCTCTGCCTGACGGAGACCGTCAAGGGCTCCATCGTGATCGACCCGGACACGCTTGACACGATCGGCAAGTTCCAGTACACGGACAAGCTGGGATGCCTGATCCACTCGGCGCACCCTATCGTGACCGAGACCGAGTTCTGGACGCTGATCCCCGATCTGATCCGGCCCGGCTACGTGGTGGCGAGGATGGACGCCGGGAGCAACGAGAGGCAGTTCGTCGGCAGGGTGGACTGCCGCGGCGGCCCGGCGCCCGGGTGGGTGCACTCGTTCCCCATCACCGAGCACTACGTCGTCGTGCCGGAGATGCCGCTCCGGTACTGCGCCAAGAACCTCCTCCGCGCGGAGCCCACGCCGCTGTACAAGTTCGAGTGGCACCTCGAGTCCGGGAGCTACATGCACGTCATGTGCAAGACCAGCGGCAAGATTGTAAGTTACCGCTGTAACCCGTGCTAGCTAATTCGTGCCAATTGCGTTTTCTGGTTGGTGATTTAATTTGAGTGGGTTCATCGCTTTTTGTTTGGTGGGATAACCAAAAAGGTGGCGAGCGTGGAGGTGCCGCCGTTCGTGACGTTCCACTTCATCAACGCGTACGAGGAGACGGACGAGGAAGGGCGGGTGACGGCGATCATCGCCGACTGCTGCGAGCACAACGCCAACACCTCAATCCTCGACAAGCTCCGCCTGCAGAACCTCCGGTCCTTCGCCGGCCAGGACGTCCTCCCCGATGCCAGGTACGTACGTACCTACGGAGGGCTAGCTAGCTAGCTTCCTGTATCTCTCTATCACGGCCCCCGCACGAATCTTGACGCGCAGTGAGTTAATTAGTAGTGCTTGCATGGGCTGATCGAGGACCTGCAGGGTGGGCCGTTTCAGGATACCTCTCGACGGCAGCCCGTTCGGCGAGCTGGAGCCGGCGCTGGAGCCGGAGGAGCACGGCCGAGGCATGGACATGTGCAGCATCAACCCCGCCCACCTCGGCAAGAAGTACCGCTACGCCTACGCCTGCGGCGCGCGCCGGCCGTGCAACTTCCCCAACACGCTCACCAAGGTCGATCTGGTGGAGAAGACGGCCAAGAACTGGTACGAGGAGGGCGCCGTGCCGTCGGAGCCCTTCTTCGTGCCACGCCCCGGCGCCGTGGAGGAAGACGACGGTTAGTACCATCACCCGCGGACACGTACTGTTCGTCTCGAGGTTGCGTGCCAACTTGCATAGTTAGGTTTGTTTGTGACCGGCTGACCTAGCGTTGCGAGGCCTTTCTGATGGTAGGCGTGGCGATATCGATGGTGAGCGCCAAGGACGGGTCGGGCTACGCGGTGGTGCTGGACGGGTCGACGTTCGAGGAGATCGCACGGGCCAAGTTCCCGTATGGGCTGCCGTACGGCTTGCACTGTTGCTGGGTGCCCAGGACGTAACGATCGAGGAATCACCATCGATGCACACTCATTACATCAGAATCAACGTCACTGATCGATTCGGCTCTGTTACTTGCACCACCACCGTGGGCCGGCGTATCGAGTGGCAGACGTGGATGTAGCTACGTACAAAGATGGCCGCCTTGCTGGTTTTCTGTAAGAAATAGAAGAAGAAAAAGGTATACACGTACGTAGCGATGTATAGGCAGATGTCATATACCGATATACGTGGGGGTGAAACTACAGGGGACTAGTGTACCTAGTCCGGCTTCCAGTGCTGTAGTAACGCACGCGTGTACATAACTCTCCCCTGTCGACTTGTCAAATACGTATATCTTCTCAAATCAAAGATATCTTGTAGACTTGTATGTGTGCGTCTTTTTGCATGGACAGGAGTCAACACATGTTAAGGACATTTTTCTATCCTCTGTTCAAATAACCCAACTCTTGCTGAAGCACCAATTAATTAATTGTGTGTTTGGTTAGTGGGATGGAGTGGAATGGAACCATCCCAACCCACCAAGTCTATTGTTTGGTTGGAGAGCTGAGGATGGCTCGGTTTCAAAAAAGAGAATATTCTCTCTAGATTCGGGACGATCAGGTTCTATAAATTTTATGGAACGCAGCCATCCCACTTGGAATGTGAGAGTGATAGTGGGTCATGTCTGAGAATCTGGGAAGAAAACATTCCATCTCTGAAATCTGGGATGAAGCCATTCCATCCCTGAAATCTAGGATGAAACCATTCCATTCCACTCACTCACCAACCAAACAGACAATAACTGCACTATGATCGGATCGCTGTGTGGTTTTCGTTGTCACATTTCGTATGGTGAGTGCGGATGGTCCGATGGTGTCCACATGCAATTAATCAAGCGCACGCACGAAGCAGCTGGGCTTGGGCTCTCTGTTCTCTCAGCCCAAGCCCAAGGAAGGAGGACATTTTTCGTAGTAAAATTGAGCCGTGTACACCAAGCAAGGGCCTTAGTACTGTTTGATTTTCTTGCAGGTAGTTCGCCCTTGGCGTTCTACTCTGAATGCCAGACTCGACCCAGCCATGTCAAATTCTGTTCTCAGCCTAATAGCTCGGTACTTTCTACGTGACATCTCCTACTTAGAGCATCTCTAATGGTAGAGCCAACTACTGACTATAAAAAAGTTTCATGTCACTTATAGTTAGCTTAAAGACAAGCTCTCTAATGGGTTGGCTATAACACATTCTTCAACATTAAATGTCGATCCACATGTAATTGTCTTTTAGTTTTTTTGGAAAACACTATAGCCTAACTCTTAGTTAAGAGCCAGCTCTTGTCTCTCTCCTCTACTTCTCTCCTCCATATAGGCAAAAAGATGACATAGACTCCTTATAGCTAGCTGATTTGGTATTATTGGGCATGCATTATTGGAGATGCCCTTAGTCTTGTACACTTGTACTGTTGTTTTGAGGCTTAGGCCGTGCTGTGTATACGTCACCTGCTCCACATGGCAAGCTTCCAGTGTACAGGAGTAGCTCACTAGCTCCCGTAGCCAAATCCAAAATGGTTGTTGGGATATAATCAAATTCCGAAACTATCATTAAGAGAGTTTGAGTATAATTATAGCACTCTATTGTAAAAAAAAATCCATATACAATTAATAAAGAGATAAAAGAGTTGATTTCCCTATATTCAGTACTCATCTATTGTGATTGTTCTTCCAGTATTTTTTATTGGCATTGGGATTGATCTACGGTGATCAGTTTATTATTGAATACGTTATCAGCACAAATACTTTTCATCCGAGTATATCACTTTACCTTTGTGTGTTGGTTTAGCACTAGCTAAGCGCGGACCGTACTACTGGTAGGAGTTCAATAATCGAAATATCAGGATGGCTAACAAAAAGATACTTGCGGACTGGAGTTGCGCTGGTCAATGCCTAATCTACTGCGACCACGTTTATAACGTTATTACTCGTTATGCAGCAAAGCAAAGACGTAACATATGCTTGCTGAGGAGACGTAACAAAGCAGAGACGTAAAATTCACTGGTACAGGTTTTTTTGGGAACTAGAGGCAGGGAACAGGAATTCAGGGGATAGAAGGTTGTAAAGTGTTGATTCTATATGTGATACTAGGAAAATCTACGCGGCGGCACGCCGCGTAACGGATATGGATTGGAATTTTTTCAAGAGAGAAATTAGCAGGTAAAAAAGTTGAGCCGGGTGTTTTGGGCATTGTTGAGATGCGCTAGTGCGTTTTTTACAGTTGTGCCAGACTGCCAGTGCGTTTGGTACGAATCGCATGTATATTTTTTTTTCAGCGATGTTTTTATCGAGCAGTGTGTTGGATCGATGGTAAGTTATGTAAGTTATAATTGCATTGCTACTGTTTTTTTTGGCTGGTGGAATGTATCTGCAGCGCTGATGGTTGCGGACGATGCAATACAGTTTGAGTGGTAAAAGCGCTGATAACGTATATGGATAGCAGCGCCGACTATGGCTGTCTGTTTTGTCAAGGTGGAGAGCATCTGATGGCGGCAGAACCGGATGAGGGCACTTGTGTTTTAACAGTAAGAGTAGCATTAGAGAATAGCAGATAGAGATGTTTGTTTAGCCGTATATGGAAAAGGATGAAACGAAGCGAGAAGCATCAAGCATAGCAATCAGCTCAGCAACAACAGCAGGATCCACATGAGGGGAGCTAACTGTTTCTGCATCCAATATACTTAATCTATTGTAAAACTCATTATGAGTATCATAAATATATAGCTGAACATATTTAGGTTTTGCATCTATTTGTGGAACCAGCTAACCAATATGGTGATGCACTACCCCATTGATCCGAAAAACATATGGGCCATCGCCGGTGTTTATAGCATGATCAATTACCACGCCTAACGAAGTAAACGCAAATAACGAATTATACTGACGGATTAAATGCTGTCTGAGAGAACTTCGCAATTCGGCTTTTTCTTGGAACCAAAAAATAGCGATGCATTTACCACACTGATAATCAGGACCGCCAAAATATGATCTGGCAGCATAAGTATCTGTAAACAGAGTAAAACACAAATGAAGAATAAATACGAAGCTGAGCACCATCCAATACAGCAAAAATAACAAGCAACGATTAAAAAAAAAAGGAAAGAGCAAGAATAAGAAACGTGCAAAGTTTCATAGATAACAAGGCTAATGACTAAAAAAACAAAAAGAGGGCAAATACGATAAACGAAAAACCGAATAGATGGTAGGATCAAGGCAGAGAAGAGCACCTTTCAGGTAAGAAATATAATCTCTAGAAGCAGGCAAAGATGGTGTCGTAATGGAAGCAAGAATAGAGGCAGCAGCAATGCCTGCAACAAAGAATATAAAGCAATATGTCAAGGATAACTGGTAAAGACAAAGGTATAGCGAAACAATAAGGCGAAGAAATTAGCTAAATGAGCAAAACCTGTTCTAGCATAAAAACGATATGAGTTAAATAATCTCCTTCTTTTTCTATTATCAGCTGCATCGGCTCGACGAACTGATGGACGAAAGCCATCCCCTGGACAAACAAGAAGAAATCCAAAGCATAAAATAGATATGGGAAACTCACCGTAAAGAAAAAGGAAGAGCAGCCGCACAACGAGCATAGCAAATGCACAGAAAAGACCCAACATCGTAAAAAGCTAGCAGCACACTCGGCACCGAAGACGATGTAGCAGGAGGCACCAAATGAGGAAGCGCATCAGAAGTAACTACTGCTGTGTGGAAATGTAAGCAGTTCCAGAAAATACAAAGCAAGCACACACCAATCAGAGTAAAGAAGAACATACCACAATGCATAACAATAAAAGAACTGCGGCCAAAGCAATCACATACCCGGCGATGAAGCAATAAGAGCAGTAGAAGCGGAAGCGATGGGCAGCGCTCGCTGAGACGAAGGCGAGTTGGTGGACGATGGAGGCGCTAGCGCTGACGCGACGGTAGAGGACACAGACGCTAGCACTGATGCAATTGGTTGCTTACCACTCCAAATCTCTGAGCGGCAAACCTGAAGAGCAGAATTAGAATCCATAGAAAGAAAGAAATGGGGAGCAAACAACACACAGCAGGGAACATATACGCAACACGGGAGAAATAAAAAGCATAAAAGCAAGAGGGTAAGAGCACAAGCGATGAGGCACAGAGCCGCAATGAAGCTGAAAACCAAAATCTATGACCGGCGACCGCAAAGCAATCAACGATGGAGCGCGTGGAAACGCCCCGGGCCGATGCAATATGAAGGCACCTGCAGCGTGGCAAAAGAGTCGGGCGATCCGGCCGAAGAGAACGACCTACGCCAATCAGCGGATGGCAACGCGCAGGATTATTGCGAACGAAGCACGCGAGCCCAAACCGTGGCTCCATATCGCGGGGTACCGACGATGCAGATGCAGGAGCGGAGCAGGAAGCGCGGTCGAAGGCCCACGTTGAAGCGCAGAACGCTGGAGCGCACCGGAGCCGCCAAACGGTAGATCCAGGCAATAGGCTACGCCGAAGCGGAGCGCATCGGCGGCCGCAGGTAGCAGATCCGGCATAGTGCGGCAACAAAACACCTCCGCACGGCGACTCAATGGGCGCCGGATCTGGAAAGGAGGCGACGCTGGGCGAGATCCACAGAGGAAGCACAACCGGCATGGGGTAAGCAGGCAGCGCGCACAGCGGATCTACAAAGAAGGCGCAACCGGCGCTGGAGCCGCAGCGAAGCAACGCAGAGCGGCACGCAACGCGAAACAGAGAAGCGTATGACTGACGGACGGACGACACGAGACCGAGGCCAGCCGAGCGGAGCGAGGAGAGCGAACGCAAAAAGGCAACGAATCGGGAAGGCACACGCGGACGCTCTCAGAGCCCAGAGAACCTCCGGATTGTAATATAGGTATAATATGTATATTTGCGATGATTAATTTGACAATAATATTTATGAATGTGTGATAATTAATTTGACAATAATATTTGTGTTAGAATAATTTATTTATAGGAAACAATATTTGTAATAGAATACAATATTTATTTATGAAAGATTAAATAATATTTGTGATGGAATACTTTATTTTATTTGTGTAAGATCAAAGTACTGTGTGGGTTTGTTTTTTATTTATAACAGAAGATGCGGTGCAGGTGTGGAGACACAGTGCAGATATATGTGATGTACATTGCAAGTTAGAGAGAATCCGTGCAGGTGGTACGTAGCCTGAGTCTCGTCTCTTTTCAGCTCAAAGCTATGTGTGTGTGTGTGTGAGAGAGAGAGAGAGAGAGAGAGAGCGAGCGAGCTGGGAAAGACAAGTGAGAGAGAGCTGAGAGAGATTGATAGAGATGAGCAAGATAGAGGGAGTAATGGGCAAGAGAGATTAGAAGAGACATGCGATAGAGATTGATAGAGACGGACGAGAGAGAGCAATAGAGGAAGAGAGAGAGGTTGAGAGAGACGGATGAGAGAGAGGGAAAGAGCTGAGAGAGAGCAACAGACGAGAGAGAGAGATAAGAGAGATTGTGAAAGAAGGGAAAGATAGATAGAGCAACGGACGAGAAAGAGGGAAAGCGAGCAGTGGGGGGAGAGAAAAACAAGATAGAGCAACGGGAGAGCTTAAGAACAGTCCTTGAGCTTACCTCTCGCCTGCCGCGCCCTCCTTCCAGGCGGGCTTCTCGGTGCAGAGGAGGCGCGATGGCGCGTGCCGCGCAGAGCAGGGAAGCAGTCCTATTCAAGCAGGCATTCTTGGTCAGTATGCAGTAGTATGGAATTATGGATGCCCGTCCGTAGTCCCAAGAAGTATCTCCATTCGGCGGAGCAGAATTGTCTACTCGGGCAAGAAAACCACGCACATATAGCAAACATGGTTCAGGGCTGTATCCCACAGATCAGGGCTCAGGAATCGTAATATAGATACGTGGGTTTACATCAAACGTCACGTGAAATGAGCCTATAAGGTGCCAACAAGAGCAAGTCTGATGCCTGCTGACATTTCAGCAAAATGGAAGTTTTGAGTTTAATCTTCTGCTGGCTTGAATACGGCTTCAACTTCTGTGATTGTACTCTCAGCCTCTCCAATCTCAGCACCTTGTTCATTTGACTCCTTCAATTCGGCCTGCAATGAAACAATCAAACAATAGTCGGAGTGGCTGAACACAAGGTTGCCGAGAATTTCAAATGTAGCTAGAAATTTTCTGTATGGTACCAGAGTTGCTTTCAAGTCTGCCAGTGCAGCTTCAAGTCGCTTATGGCAGTCCGGGACCATCATCCTTGACTCGGCTAAAACATTCTCCTGCACAAGTAAAGGGCATTAAGCAGTGTTTGGACACGGGAAATGCTACTCGGAATTGGACACGGGTGTCAGAATCCAACTCGGATTCGAGGTGTCCGATTCGGCAAAATGTCTTGGGCAGGCATGTCTGAGTAACACTTGCATTAAGATGCAGTTCAAAGAGCTTCATAAAGAGTTGCAACTTGGAAGAGATGCAAGTGTACCAATAATAAGCACTATAACGATCTTTCCCAATCTCAATTACATAAGAAACCATGTCAATGAACATAGTTGTACTCAGAAGAATGCATACACCACATGTTCATTTAATCCACAATTCTGCTTATAACTATGCCCATCCAGATGCTTTTATTGGTAAGATTACATAGACTGCCCTACAAATCGCATACATCTTTTTCCCCCTTAGTGGTAAGATTACATTGATTTTGATTGGATTTCATTCATAGCCTACCCCAACTTGTTTGGGACAAAAGGCTTGGTTGTTGTTGTTGTTAGCTGAGGAAAAAAAGGTTGTCTAACATGAAGTCATTCAAATAGACAAAACCATAAGATGCAAGTACAACCAACCACCACCATGTTCATGAGTCATAATAGATGCTGAAAACTTCGACGCCAAGGCTTTAGCTTAACTATCAGAATTAACTGGGATGGACTAGAAGCAGAACTGAACTTCGACCGATTGCAGAACAAACAAAATAGCAATACTGCAGTGGTTGAAGTGATTAACATGATGGTTTCCCAACCGTAAACAAATGCACAAATCACTACAACCATTGCAGAACACATGATAAAACATGTCTGCAACACTGAAAAGCACCAAAAGAATACTCCAGCCAACTAATCCTCAATCGTCACAACCTCACAGGGATTGGGATTAGATACTTCTATACTTATCCACGATCATTCCATGCCATGCCATGCCATTCTAATAAAAAAAATATGACTTACCCGTCCATTTTTTTTTCAAGGAATGACCATGTGACCAAACTTTTAGAAAGACACATGTGACCCAATTACACATCATCTGCTACTAACTAGATTATTGTGACGGACCGTCCTTTTTAGGGAGGCCGCTTAATTACCGCTACGGTTACCCAGGAAGATTAACCGCAGGGAACCAAATGTACATTACCAGGTTAACATCCAAAGTAACAGTTTTAAGCAAAATAAGGCCTAACGACCAGAGTTTACAGTAGTGCGGCAAGCACAATTCATAGTCTTTACATCACAAAAGAATCTCCACAGGCAGTTTGAGCGAAGATCGAGACTAAAACCACACGGTGTCGCCATCTACGACTTCTTGGAATTCTCCCGCATCTTGATACTCTAAAATAGGTTAATTAAGCAAGAGTGAGTACTACAACGTACTCAACAAGCCACACAGTGAAACCTAATTACCACATGCGAAGGATGACAAGAGATAGCCGTATGTTTCATTTGGTGGATGCAAGTTTTCATAATACTTAATATTTCATTTGAAACACAAACCAAGATAATAAGAATAAGGGGTTTTCCAAAGTTATATACTTCCACACTTGTTAATCAAAAACTACTTGAGCTCAGGTTCGGGAGTCACCCCATTTTAACTTAGCTTCATTTACCGGAAGCACGACGTATTCGAATACCATTTGATTCACTCTGCAGAGGTGTTCAGCTTTACCCACAAGATTCCACGATCGTTAATGCCACGCGATTGACATGCAACTTTTATGCATGCGGCCGGATCGAGGTTATCATAGCTTTTCGTTGGATCTTTCCCCTTTAGCCCCTATCCGGTAGAGTTTCGGTCCACATTAACCCGGGAACCCCACTGGCCAGAGTGGAGTTCGCGATCCCGCCTGCTGTGGACACCTACCGTTGTGAACCCGAAATGCCACACTTTCCTTGTGCACATTTCTGTTTCACCCCCATAATCGCGGACCATCTCCCACACCGGGAAGGTAACCCTGCTCCTATAGGTATTCCGGGGAAAGTACAATGCACCGAGCTACGTTGAGTCAAGCCAATGTAGTTGACCGACCCAACCTGTGGTTGAATGAATTCTTAAGTTATTTACTTTGTCTAAGGTTGTAAGTCCTTATTTCGTCATATAGACCAAACCATTACGTTCCACAGCCCCTGGTACCCAGTGTACCACCATCCGTTCATACCTTGATATTGGTCCCTGGCTGGGGATCAGACTAACACCTACCCGGTGGTTAGCCCAATACTGTCCCCCAGACCGCAACGTTTCATAAACATTCCAAATCCAAGTTCCTTCGACATTTCATTTTTTCATTAAAACGGTGAATAAAATACAGTAGTAATATCCAGCCGAATACGGACAATAGTATTTTCCTAGGGTTACAAAGGATTATTAGTATTCAATATTTTTCAAGGAAGTTCCATGAGCCTTTTTGGCATTAACTAGCTATCATGTCATTCAAACATACCAGCTTTGTGATATTTCAACATATAGTTCGGAAATAATGCGGTAGAAAATAACTGCTAATTATTCTAGGCAATATTGGGTTCAAAATGATCAATGGAGTATGGCTTGCTTTACGAGGCAGAGGGGTTTCCTAGCTCGGAGTCGGTGTAGTCGTACTCTGCTTCACGTGGGTCCGGCTCCTGTTCCAGATACTGCTCCTGCTCACGTATGCGCTCCTGTGATCTTGCTTTCCAGGACGTCGGTTCTAGCGTAAACATTCACCATAAGATAAACAATAAATAATTAATGCAAAAAGAAAGAAGAGAAAAGAAAAGAGAAAACAAGAGAGAGAAAATAGGCCGAAAATGGGTTGGAGGGGCTTTTTTGGAATTTTCTGGACTTGGTTTGACGAAATGGAGACCATTTTCGGACTCAGCGTCTCGAAACGGTTCGGAAAAGTATATTTGGGCATTTTCTTGGATTTTTGGGTACTTTTGAAGTATTTTTGGATATTTAAATGAATTAAAACGAATTTTGGAAATTCAAAACCGAAAAAGAAAAAGGAAAAACCTTTGTTCCTATCGGCCGCCAATGACCGACGGCTCGGAGTTCGGTGCTTGGCGTGGGAGAAAACCAGGCGCCCAACTGTGTGGCCGCGATCGACGCGTGTGAGCCCCTAGCGGTTAGCGAGAGAGAGGAGGGTGGTGGCGAGTGGGCCGTGGGCACGGGGAGGCTGGCTGGTGGGGCTCGAGTGCGCTCGCGTGGGAGCGGAGGCGGTTGTGGGAGGCTGGCGGGTGGGGCCAGGGTGTCAGCAGCGGGCGGAGGCGCTTGGCCGGAGCTGGGCGGCACTGGACGCCGGAGTTGGGGAAGGCGACGACGCTTTCGCGTTTTAGGGCGCCGGCTCGTACGGGAATTGAGGGAAAAGGAAAAGGGGCTCACACCGGCGCTAGGACACGGCTTGGGGGAGACCAAGCGGGGGCGGAGCGGGCTGGCGACGGCGCTTGGCCGGAGAGGAGGAAGGCGCCCGTGGAGCGGCCACGGGAGTGAGCGAGAGAGAGGGAAACAGAGAGAGGAGGTGGATGCGATCTCGGGGAGCCACAAATGGCGGCCGGGGGGGGGGGATTAAATAGCCGGCGAGGGGGAGCTTTGGTCTCCGTAGAATGATGGCGAGACGACTTCGGGCGGAGTGGCGGGCTGGCGCCTGGCGTGGGGCTCGGGCGGTCTTGGCGAAGGGTGGAGTGGCCTACGGGCTAGGGCGGCGAAGGGACATGGCCCTGGCAAAGCTGCCATGGCAGCATCCTTCCTCGGGGAAGAGGAACAGGAGCAAGGCGGAATCCGGGCGGGCGCGAGGGGAAGGAGGAAAGCGGGATTCCGAGCGGGCGCGGGCGCGCGAGGGAGGCGTCCGAGCGGGCGAGGCGCGGGGGCGAGGGGAAGGCGTATTGGCCAAGAAAGGAAAGCGCGCGGCGAGGAAAGTTTCCTAAAACAGAAAGTGCTCAAAATACAATCAAATAAATCCGAAAATAATCCAAAAAAAATCATAAAAATCTATAAAACGTGAACAAAGCCAAATAAAACTGTTTGAAGATTTTAGGGTATTTCATCATCCATGAACTAACGAAAGGATGCTACAAAAAAAACCATTCTGAGGAGAAAAGGCAAAAACTCTTCGTAAGTATCTTATAATCTCAAAAACACACTCACTGTATTTGATCCTAGTATTACCAGTACCACATTTAGACAGATGAATAACTGTATTAAGAAAGGAAACAAGCTTCGCAATCAGAAGATTTTCACCTGCTGCTTAAGATCATAGGGATCGGCGCCTTCGTCCTTCATGCCAGCAGTCTTGGCCGCCTCCTTCGCCACCTCCTCCTCGTACGAGCGCAGCTCCTTTATGATCCTCTTGCACGTCGACGTCTTGATCTTTAGGTTCCTCAGAGTCGCCATCCTGAAATGCAAAAAAAAAAAGAGGAATGCATCAGATAAACAGGAAACTCGAAGCAACATCAAGGAACCGACGAACAGCAGATGGAATCATAAATAAATAAATAAAAACCGGGAACGACGAGAGATCCTAAGAAAATCGCCGAACAGACCGGATCTTGGTTCCTCTTTGTGGTGAGCTCGAACAGGTCAGATCGAGGAGGTGAAGATTAGGATGACGAGGCAAGAAAGGGCCAGATGGGTAACTTACCTTAGGGTTACTTCTCCAGCGAGACCTCGCGGCGGCGGCTTTTGGTCGGCGGTGGCGCTGTGCCGGTCAGTTGGTGCGCCGTGCGGCAACTGAACGAATGGGCAGTGCAGCCGTGGGCTTTGTGGACGGCTCTGACTGTTTTATCCTCTCGTTTCAGCCCATTAACCGATGATACATTGTGGACGTGCGCGCGTAGTGTTCAGGCCGTGAGGAGGGACCCGTGAATAGGGCTGGAAAATAAGCTCGTGGCTCGTGGCTCGGCTCGGGTTCACCCGAGCCTGGCTCGGCTCGTACAGGCTCGTGGCTCGGACCGAGCTCGAGCCGAGTCTACTTTTCAGGCTCGCAAAAACACCGAGCCGGCTCGGCTCGGCTCGCGAGCCAAATTGGCTCGGTAGCCCAGCCCATGCAGTGAATTTAGTATGATTAATGACTTATATTTTTAGAAAAAATATGATGTTGAGACAATTCCATGTCCTACAAGTGTGATATAGAGCAACTAAGCAACTACTATTATTTAGTAGTAACTAATAAGTTAATATTATTCACTGCAAATATATGAATTATTGTATAAATACTTAATTTTCTGATAAAATGTTCTGGCTCGGCAAGCCAACGAGCCGGCTCGCGAGCCGACCCCGAGCCGAGCCGAGCCGGTTTTTTGGACTCGCCTCAGGGCCGAGCCGAGCTCGCCACTAGACCGAGCCGAGCCAGCCCTACCTGTGAACTCTGATCGAACTACGGGAATTTTTTTTGCAAAACTACATGTATTGGGTAAACTTTGGCGAAACTACGCATCTAAGGCAAAGGGGGTGCGGCTGACCGGTGGACCCAACATGTCAGGTAACACTGGTTGTAACGGAGTGTAGTTCTTAGGTTAGATAACTTAGATTTAACGCAAGAAGTGTAGCTTTGTGAAATAAAATATTAAACGTTTTTCTTTGCTTTTTTGGTAGTGCACGCACAGGCAGCAATCGAAGATCTGAGCACTAGATTTTGCTATTTACCACCATAGAGTAATGGAGTAATGGTACACATGCCTAGTCGATCCCACTCAGAGATCCAAACGAACCGTGAACTGAAATAGGGTTTTGATAACTTTCATCTGGATGTTTTTTTAGTAATCATCATCTAAATTTTTGGCCATTGGATTTACTTTGAGATCGAGCTAGGTTGCTATGTTTTGATCGAACGGTCCAAAATTTGAATGGTTTTAGAATAAAAACATCCGAATAATATCTATACACTCCCACTGAAATATTGTATCGAGCTAGCAACATGCAGCGGTGAACGAACAGAATATTCTTTGCTACGACTTGTCAATTTTGTTCTCGTTGACATCACTCTAAACTTGTATCGTTCACGCGGTTCTCAGTCGATTCCTACACGCAAAATGGCGTCTCTCCAGCAATGCGGATGCATTGGAGGTGTACATAAAAAAAAGTCTGAAGCACAACAAAGCATCTCTCCAATCTAATCCAGGGCATTAACAAAGAACACAACAAGGTGGGTATCTCTAATCTAGTTAATTAGTTCAGTGACTTCGTAGTTTTCTCGAGTTTGGGCACTTTGGGCAAGCCGTACAGTGAGTTTGCGTTAAGGCAACACCACCTATGTGCTCTGTATTGCCATGGGTTCTCTTTCCACCCTCCTTGTGCATAGATCTTGTTTCTGAACTCTGCATCTCAGAAGCATGGAAGAAAGACGTTTAAGATTCAGACGTACCAGTATGCTTATCGCAAGCTGTAGCTGTTGTCTGACAGATTTCAATTTTGACTTCCCTCGGACCCTGTTCTTTTGAGGTTTAAGTTTTTAAGTCCGAAGTCCAAAAGGTATAAACCTCCGAAGACAACAAGCACATATTTGGCATCCAAGGAATTGAATATCTTCCACGTTGCTTCTTCTGGGGATGGCATCGCTGTCCCAACTGTCGCTATGTGCGTGTTATTCCAGGTATATTGTCTACAATCACAGTCCTGTCGGCCATTGCAGTTGTCTGATAATCGTAGTCCCACCAAGATGCAAACTACAGTGATCATTACCATCTCATTGTCATAACGAATAAGCAATTCATGTAATAACAATAAATGAGTAAGGCATACCTTATTGTCTGCATCCGTGCTATGGCGCAGCCATGCATAAGCTTCACGGAAATCATCAGAAACATGCAGCCCATCATGTGAATGATATGTCAGCACAATTGAGGGTGCAGAGTATGCTTCTGCAGCTGCCCACACACAATGGACCTGCAAAAATGGAATCAGTGACTTAACAATCTTGCTCTCACGAGAATGCTACTTCCAGTGACAACAGCTTCCTTACCACATAAAAGCCACAAATTATGATCAATGACAGTATACCCATAGCAGATATTCCAAGAGGCAGATATTCAGCTTTTCTTCATTTTCAGGCTTAATAGGTGAAATTCCCACTAATTCTTTTTCCTTCTTCCGATTCTTCTTGGATGGCCTTTCCTTTGAAACAGTTTCTGATTTTTCTATTGGTCTGACCTCATTTTTCGTTGCATTTGTGGTAGTAGTAGCAGTATTCGAACTTCCTGGAGTACTGTCCCCTGCCTTGAATTTGACAGGACACCAATATGTCGGTAAAAAAATTCTACGAAAACTAAATCTGGGTAAGGAAAAAACAATGAAAAACAACCGTACAGTAGGGAGAGCGGGATCTCCGAACCGTCGCCGCCGCGAAAACCTGCACGGGGGCGGCAATAAGGTTTCTGGGCAGCGCAACTGCGCAGGCATGCAGTGGATTAAATCCTGGCACGTTTAAACCCTTTTATTTTTCAGTTTCTCTCTATTATTAGTGAATAAATGGGGTTATTTACTGAGAATTGAAACAACTATGATAATGACGTCAGTTTCTAATAGACCTGCAGTTTACTAGCGTTTAATGGTGTTGTAATGGTCAATTATTGACTGTTACTGGTGCGAGGCTATAAAATCTGGAGACGTCCAGACTGAAATGAGTTTTTTTAGCTCTGGCACTCGCGTTCATCCACTGTGATCTGTGTTGCGTCTTCGTGCTGCGCTTGTTCTTCACTAACCTTCCTCTCGGCGTGCACCCCGAGGCAGGGAGAGCGGGATCTCTGAACCGTTGCCGCCGCGAGAACCTGCACTGGGGCGGCAATAAGGTTTCTGGGCAGCGCAACTGCGCGACCGCTCAAGCTTCCTCTGCGTCGACTACTTCCTCTACGACCGGTCGCTACTACGCTGCATCCATTTCGTCATCAAGCCCATCATAAGAATTCTTCCCTCTGTTCATCTCGTACACATCATTTCTAGATCTACTTTTTAGAAATATGTGGTATCTTCTGTCTAGCTTGTTGTGTTTGATTATTTTGGAATTATGTTTCATGTTCAATTTTGAAATCAAAATAATACCTAGATATTTAACAAATTATGCCTGTCATAGATCCAGAAAAATGTTCACTAAATGTTTATGTGCTCTTATTGACCAGAAACGGAGCTTATTTACCAATAAAACAAAGAAAGAGCAACAATTGTAGCACCAAGCATATTCTGATGAGGACTTACGGATCATATAGACTCAAACTACGCTCACAAAGGTTGTTACGGCACTCCGGGAAGCCACGAAGAGCCTGGGGCACCATGACGCCTAGGCGTCCACCATGACGAGAGTTAGATAATGTGCTTTATTCGGTGAAAATCATGAAATACATATAATGGTATTATATAGTACATGTTATGCTGGTATAACAATGAACACATAAGATCCGGGCTCCCTGCTTTACATGTCCACAGTTTAAAAATACAATACTACTCTACAAGGCTACATTGGTATGGCTGTCCAAGTGCCCATATATCCACTCACAACCACATATTATAATATATATACTACCCACTACCTTTGCCTCTTCAAAAGAAGAAAGAGGAAAAAATAATAAACAATATGGTGCAAATGTAGCTCCTGCTTCTCCCCTTCCTTCTTCCGATGGAGAAGCCATGGAGACTCTTTTTTTTATCTCTTCGCCGGATCTGTTGCAGCGCATCCTCTTCTCCTTCCTCCCCCTCTACTTGCTTGGATCTTTGATGCACAAAACAAGAGAGGGGTGCCAAGAAAAGCAAGAAGGCATGAGGAAGAAAGAGGACAACAGAGCAAGTGAGCAAACAAGATGAGCGGAGAGAAGTGCTAGATTAAGCTGCATCTAACCTGATTGGAGCTATGATGGCAGTGGCTAGTGTTTTGCTGCAGCTCCATGCCGATGTTCAAGACCCGGGGTCCCTAGATTGAGTTTACGAATATGATTGGGGTTGCCTTATCGTGAAGTCAATCAAGATTGTAAAGATAGGATGAAAGGCAATGCTCTTTATTCAGTCACATATCTTAACAAAGTACAGGCTTATGAATTGGAAATGTAATACTAATGCTACTCTTAATTTTCTCTCGTGTTCTATTGTTGTATTGATGTGTGTCCATCCCCCTGATTCCTTGCGCAGGCTTCCTAATTATACTAGCCGAAGGGATGTCAGTTGTCCTCTTCTAAGAGGTATCTTTCTGCTAAAAGTTGTCTTCTCGCTGGAAGGTGCCTTTTTACAAAGAGATGTCTCTTTGTAAAGAGTAACTTCCAATCAGATGTTAGTACCTGTCAGAGATAGTGTCCTCCGCACGTTAGTCTTATGCAGGGTAACTTCCTTTTCGACTCGTTTCAGGTTGAGGCAGAACTCATTCGATACTCGACCTGCATGCTGGTCAGAGTAATTGAATAAGTTATCCTCGACCAGCATATGTATAGCTAGTCGAGGTAACCAGACAAACTATCCCGACCAACATATAGCTGGTCGGGATGAATAGGGTACTTTACCTCTGATTAGAGTTAATTTAAATGGTTAGGAATTTTTCCACGTGACTAACTATGACTATGGTTGAAGTCATAACCAGATAATAGGCTTTGGGCTTTATCTTTTCTTATGGGCCTTTTTCATTTATAAGTACGTAGGCCCAAAAATTATGTAAGGACATATTAATCATCGTCACTCCCCTCCCTCCCCACCTCCCCCCTGATTTTGACCTGGAATTGGGGTTCTAGAGTTGCCCAAATCGGTGTTTGACATGGGTACGACACCGACACACCACTCGACACGTATCGGTTACATATTAGACAATTAGATAGCCAAAATAAAAAATTTTAATGTTCAACACGGCTTTGACATTTCATCGGCACGTATCCGACACATATGATGACACAACCCGGCCCAGGTCAGCAACCTGAAGGGTAACTCTAGCCACTTGAGAGGAGAAAAACATCAACATCAAAGCTGCATTATAGAACCATGTTAACGTTCTAGATAAGGGTGATCCATCTAGAGAAAATGTGAAATGAAGATGCAAGTATTGCAAATATGTTGACACTAATAGCTACTCTAGAGTCAAAATGCACTTGCTGAAAATTACTAATAGTGATTGAAATATATATCCTAAGGTGACAATACTTATTCTTGCTCAGCTTAGACGTGGAATTGCAAAGGCCGAGGTACATATTCTTAGTTAACGCTTTACATTATTTCAGTTTGACAAGCATGTATAAAAATGGAGATATTACATATGTATATTATTATTTACTAGTTACATGCCCGTGCGTTGCTACGAAAAACAAAATTGATAACGAAAAATAAAGATTAAAAAATAAAAAAATATTTCACAAGATCAAACATCTATCTTTAACGCTTCGTTTCTTGCGAAAGCTGGCTAATTAAAGCAACGCTTCGTTTTTTGCGTAGGGCAATTAAGCAGGGCAATTAAGTAGGGCAATTAATGACATGGATAGAACTCACCACTGCCACCAACTGCTGCTTTATAATAGTAGAGAAAATATATATAGCCGAGTCGCCGTGTCGATGTATCCGTGTCCGTGCATCATAGCTAACAATTGTAAAACTTTTTTATGCATTTTAACTAGTTTTAATGTCAGAAACTTGCAAACCAACTGTTATAACAAATGTCATGGCCACTTTGAACAGCTGGGAAGTTAAAAGTCCTTTGATGTAATACTCGAAAGCAACCACATGGAGGCTTATAATCACCTACAATTCGAACATAGTTCTCAGAGACAAAGAGAAAGAGACTTGCCATTTGCTAATAGAGTAATAGTCATAAATATTTTGGGTGAATGGAAAAAGTTCAAGGAAAACAAGGAATATATGCATCGGTAGTTTGGGAGAATATGTTGTATCTTGTAGTTATTCTATAATTGTCCAACAAAAACTTACCATGTAGAAGTATGAGAGAGCATTAAGCGTTACATAAAATAGTGACCCCATGTTTAGTGTCTGCATAAGCATTTCATATTATCTTCTTAAAGGAAAAAAGAGAAGGGGAAAAGGCATCGGACATGAAATTCTATGCACACTTTGAGAGCCTAACCTTTGCATATAGAATATAGATAAAATGTGAATATTAAAGCAAAGATTGCAACGGCTTCATTATCATAGCTGCCTAAAATAGATCTTGAGATGCATGAGGGGACCTACATATTGGGACAAGCAATAAGTAGGTTCATGTTTAAGTACTATTTACAAGGTAGGGTCTAAGGATATACTCCTACACATATCAAAAGATGGAAATCAACAGAAAGACTTTGCTTCCTTTACATTCAGATGGAAATCAATGGAAAAGATGAAAATCAATGGAAAGACTTTGCTTCCTTTACATTCATATGAAAAAGACTAAAGTCATAGATCTCAAATAAATGAGAGAGAAACCCAACCTCATACAAGGCCATTAATTCACATTAGGATTTTCAATGACAAGCAATTTCAATTGTCATATTTCAGAGAAAGACTCTTGTTCCCTAACTTTGAGCTCCATATTTCAGATTTGCTGCAGTCCATTATAAGATGTAAACTTTTCAAATGAGTTGTTTTGGTCCCCAACTCAATTTTGGTCCAATTTTGTCATGCTGATTAAAAAAGTATAGATCTATTGAGAAAAAAGGGGTGGGATCCACTAACTTTTAGTGTTTTTGACCATAGTTGCATGGCGACACCTAGTCATCGTGGCGGCCAAAGGGGGACTCCAAGGCAGCTTGCCTCGACTAAAGGAATCCACCTATGTTGTCTCCATCGCCAGGAGGCAGGAATCCACCTCCGCCGCCAAGAATCCACCTCCAGCGATGAAGGAGTGCCACACTGCCACCCCCTCACCCCTCACTACAATAAGATCCCCACCGTAGCCACCTCCAGGTCACCTCAAGTCAGTCTTCTCCCTATTGTTGCTAGCTTGCTATGCTTCTTGCTACTCTCTTCTGTGCTTCTTGCTATTCTCTGCTCTGCTTCTTGCTTCTGCTGATGTGCTTCTTACTGCTACTATGATTCTTGATGCTCTCCCTCATTTCTTGCTGTTGTTGCTGCTCTGCTTCTTGTTGTTGCTATGCTTCTTGTTACTCTCCCTCATCTTCTTGCTGTTGCATTGTGCTTCTTGTTGCAGCTGCTATGCTTCTTACTGCTCTCTGTTGTGCTTCTTGATGCTCTCCGCTCTACTTTTGCTGCTCATCATCTAATCACCGCCTAGGTGTCCTAGCACTCTGAGCTTGCTGCGCCTAGCCGGACCACCGTGACAACTATGTTTTTGACATGCAAGGAATGGACCTACTAGTCAGTTACCTATAAGGCTTCTTTGGATAAATGGGCAAATTTGAAGGGCCAAATCAATTAATTTGAAATGTTAGGCCATAAAATGGGATAGGGCTCAAATTAGAAGACAAATATACGACCCTTTTCATTTAGAAAATGCCAAATTCAATTCCAAAACATTCACTAGAGAAGTGATTTGAGAACTGTTCTAGAACAAAGGCTATTGATCATAACCAAACAAAGAATTGCCATGAAAATGACTTATTCATTTAGAAAGATTCAAGAAATAAAATGAAAGAAATCTTCATCTATTACAGTTGAAGATTTGGAAGCAATTTTGACAAAACTAACATAACTATCATCAAATTGTCCCATTTTGTATTTCACCTACAAATGAATGAAGACCAGAACTACCTACTTTATTTCAATAGTAATTCATAGCTAAGGATCACAATGCAAGAATTAACAGCAATGTATCAAAATATAAAGTATAAATAAAGAACTCATATCAATATATTTCAATTTTCTCAAAACCAAAAATGAGTAGTCACTCCAATTACTATCGCTAAGATAGTTGCCGCCATCAAACCAGCCCTAGGGCCCTTTGCTTCCTAGAGGGGAAATAATATAATTACTAAAGAATTTATGTGATGGTAGAACTAGTATAAGCAACTGTGATTTTATGCTAAGTAAGTTGCTTTCCTTGGTCATGTCTTATCTGAAGGAGGAGTTGTTGTGGACCCCAGCAAGGTTCATGATGTGCTAGCCTGGGATCAACCCCAGACTGTTCCTTAAGTCTGAAGTTTCCTTGGATTGACCGGATATTACCACCGGTTCATCGAAAACTTCTCCAAAATTGCAAGACCCATGACTCAACTTCTAAAGAAAGAAAAGAAGTTTGACAGGTGCCCTGAATGTGAAGTAAGCTTTCAAGAGTTGAAAAGAGGCTAACTATAGCCCCAATGCTTGTGTTGCCCGACATTCACAAAAGCTTCGACGTATATTGCGATGCATCATGGCATGGTCTTTGTTGTGTGCTAATGCAAGAAGGCAAGGTCGTAGTTTATATTTCTCGCTAACATTGGCCTCATGGATTGAATTATCCTACTTATGATCTGGAATTGGCAACTGTGGTTCATGCTCTGAAGATCTGGCATCATTACCTCATTGAAAATCGGTGTGACATTTATACCGACCATAAGAGTCTGCAATTCTTCACTCAACCAGACCTAAACCTAATGCAAATAAGATGGCTTGATCTAATCAAGGACTACAATGTTGGCATCCATTACCACCCTGATAAGGCTAATGTGGTAGTCGATGCTCTTAGCTGGAAAGTTATTGCATCCTCGCATCGATCCAAGCGAACCAACCAATGCTGCTGCTCTAGAACTGCAACCAACCCTCAGAACTCAGATAAAAGCACTCAGCTCGAAGATGAAGCCATTGCTGAAATCGAACATGAGTTGGAGCTAGGCTCTAAGTCAAAATTCACCAAGAGCACAAATGGGATGATAATGCGTGGACATCAAGTCTATGTCCAAAATGATCAGAGAATCAAATAGCTTATTCCCAAGGAAGACCATGATTCCCCACTCTCTATTCACCCCGAAAGTACAAAAATGTATCAGAGTCACCGAAAGTAATATTGGTGGCCCGGCATGAAAAAGGATATCACTGCACATGTTGCCATTTGCGATATATGTCAATGAGTTAAAGCAGAGAATTAGCGAATAACTAGACTTCTCCAACCCCTAAAGGTCCCCGAGTGGAAATAGGATGACATCGGTATGGATTTCATTACCAGTTTGTCCAAGAACCGTAAAGGACATGACTCCATATGGGCCATCATCGATAGGTTGACCAAAGTAGCTCACTTCATTCTAATTCCACCACTACAGGAATGTACATCCCAATCGGTTTTTTTCTTCATTACAGTCGGTTTTAGTGGTGATACAAAGTCATCAGACAGTGATGATTAGGCGCTATCATAGTCGGTTTTCGTCTAATAGTGATAAATGGTCATCACAAGTGGTTCTGAGGTTCTAGCTCATCATAATCGGTTCTATATAAGAACTGATTGTGATGATTGGACACATCACAATCGGTTCAAATATGAAATTGAGTGTGATGAGCCCCATCATCTCAATCAATTCTTATATAGAACCGATTGTGATGACCACATTATCACAATCATTTCTGAGCTATAACCGATTGTGATGTGTTGTTTGGTGTTCAATACATCGTCCAAAATCCCCAGATTACATTACACATATCACATTCACAATATATAACATAATATCAAATAACATTCACAATACATAATATTGTTCACATACCACATAACATTCACAATACACATATCACATTCACATGATATAATATTATTTACAGCATATGGACTAGTAAGAGCCTGTCGGATCTCTAAACCTACCGTCCTCCACTATAACTTCTGCTCAGTACCACTAGCATATGTGGTCTCGTAATTTGTTGAGATATTTATTGTCTAGACTCTTGAGGGGGATATTAAGGTTCTGCAAAATAGAAAGTAGTGCACTGATTTAAGTTTTAAAATTTGTATGTAAAAGGCTGAGTGTATTATGTATGTACATATACCTTAGGGGAAAAGGTGTGTGCTACAGACCAGGATCAGCATGTGATGCATGATGTAAAAACCGCATAGGTCATCGCACCCTTGTTGATGACATTTTGAACAAAGAAAATAAAATTAGGAGATGAAGAATAGATGTTAGAAAAAAATCCTATGCTAGTCATTTTTACCTTAAAGCACTTCCACTCCAGCTGGTCGCCTCATTTGTCATCGTATCGCCCTTCTTTAGCAACGTAAGACAAGAAAGCCCTACATGTTGGGGAGCGGGTAGGCTACTGTAGCACAAAATGAAAATTTTTCTACCCTATAACCGAGGAACCGCTGCATGTAATAGATCATAGAATTATCACTAGACGCACAGACTCGTAGTAGAAGTAGAGTCGATGTAGCGCGTCCCTCACTGACTAGATCCGACCAACGCCGACCAGTTCGCCAACCAGATCGGATAAGCTCCGACCAACTTCCTTTCATGACGGACTCAGGTTGCGGATCGTCTTAGAGTTGAATCCTTGCAGCAACTCCTCCAAGGTATTCACACGTACAAGGAGGAACTCCACACATCGGAATACTAGTTCCGACCGTGCAGATTAGACGAGAAGGGAGAGCGGTGGCTAGGGTTTCAGGAGTTCCGAATTCCTGATGTGTCTAACACAATAATCTTCGTCACCCTTATTAGCCACCACCCCTCCCTTTACATAGATGTCCCATAATGGGCTCTACATTAGAGGCCCATTACGAACACTAAACTCACATGAACTCGGATCACCATCCGAATTCTATTCCAACTCTAATCATCATCAGAGTTTGGTTCCAACCCCTTGAGCATGTGACCCTATAGGTTATGTGTACTTGGACATGGCCTGAGTACTCCTACTCGACCAATAATCAGTAGCGGTCCCTTGTAGAATCTGTCGACTCCCAACTATACGTAACCTTAACAATGTTTAGTCATATGTATTTCCCTTTGCCTCACGATATCGGTCAAGCTCAAGGCGAGTACATGTCATCCTTGTTTGGTTATATCTGACCAATCTTTCTCGATCTATGACTCGGAATCCCCGACTACAGTTAACGCTTAACCGCAAGTAGTATGGCCATGCATTTCTGGAATTCGATCACTCGAGAGGCCTAAAGATATCTCTCCCATTGTATGGAGGGGCAAATCCCATCTTGACTGACCATATCTTGCAGCATGCTTCATGACAAACCCAAAAGGTACCTTTGTAACTACCCAGTCACGGAGTAGCGTTTGGCAACCCCTAAGTAAATCATTACACATCTCAAGAATATGCGTCAATCTCAGGTCTAAGGATATAGCATACACATTGTTTTGAGACCAACTGATAACAAGAAGAATACAACGTTCTCACCATGTCTCAGGGTGGGTCGATCGAACTCCATGTTCTCTAATATGAGTCCATATTATCGGTTTGATATCTCCATATCTATGACCCGTGAAACATGGTCATCAACCAATACATTTGCTAGTCTATACATATGTGTCCTCATATGATTATAGACTAGGGATCACTTTAGAATAGTCATCATGTTGTCATTACAGAGTTTCACTAACAAGTCACATACTTGCTAAATCAATAATGATGAGATTATTCAAGGAACAAGATAATAAATCATGAACATTAGAAAATATAATCATCTCTATGATTGCCTCTAGGGCATATTTTCGACACTACATACATTGGAGAGATGCCATTGAGCCAAAAAAAATGAACGTAGTTAAATATAAAAAGTGTTAGGTCAGAGGAATGTACTTACGTCTATAAAATAGGCTTGATCGCGTAGGCCATTCAAACCACATATATTGGAGAAAAACTCACTAATCTCTATATGGACAACATTGTTCGTCTACATGGTGTGCCTAATGCTGTAGTCTACGATCGAGGCTCCCAATTCGTTTCTCAATTTTAGGAAGTTTGCATAGCCTCTTAGGAACCAAGCTGAATTTAAGTACAGCATACCATCCCCTGACCGGAGGTCAAATTGAAAGGACCAATCAAGTATTGGAAGACATGTTGAGAGCATGTGTGCTATCCTATAGCACCACTTGAGAGAAATGCTTGGCATTCTCTTAGTTTTCCTATAATAACAGCATCTAGTCAAGCCTCAAAATGAACCTATTCGAAGCACTTTATGGGAGAAAGTGTCGAACACCTCTCTTCTAGTCTGAAGTTGGTGAAAGGCAATTCTTCAGCCCAAATCTTATCCAAGAGGCTCGAGAGCATGTTGATGTGATAAGGAGCTAATTGAAAGAAGCCCAGTCACGTGAAAAGAGCTACACTGACAATCATCGATGTGAGCCAAGCTTCAAGGTCGATGATCATTTCTATCTCAAAGTCACATTGCTACACGGTCTCCATCACTTCCAAGATTGAGGGAAGCTGGCACCTCGATACATTGGACCGTACCGCATCCTCAAAAAGAAAGGAGAGATGGCATATAAATTGGAGTTGCCACCTCAACTTTTAGATGTGCATAATGTCTTTCATGTATCCCAACTCAAGAAATACCTCTGAGTCCTAGCAAAGCAAACTTAGTTGTAAAATATCGATCTACAACTTGACTTTGCATCAAACTCACAACTACTCCATTAAAATGGAAAAGATTCAGTGGAGTAACCATACAAAAGATGAAGCCACATAGGAACGAGAAGACCACCTCAAAAAAGAACTTCCCTACTTCTTAGAACTTTCCAAATCTTGTGGATGAGATTTTGTTTATGGAGGGCAGGTTTGTAATATTCTAAATTTCAAGATAAATTGAAATGCAAGAATACAAGTTGAATCTTGGCCATGATTTGAATTCCCAGCATTTGCTGAATTTCCTGGAATTTCTATATTTAAAGAAAATGTTTTTCAATTAAACTAGTTGTGATCTTGAATTTCAAACTATGATTTCAAACAAATACACTAAAAATAAGTTACATAAATCCTAAGTAATTTCTAACACACCTCCAAAAAGTTTTAGGAATTTTTTAATTTATTTGATGCTTCTAAAAAATCAAATTCAACATTTCTTTAATATGACAAAGACATAAAATGATTTTTTTTATAAAATCCCACAAAGTTGATCATGCTATGAAACTTTTATGGGAACACTATCACTAGCTCAGAATCGCCTCCAAACATTTTCATAACTTTTCAGCACAATTTGATAGCTCAACTAAAATGCAAGACAAAAAGGCTGCAAAATTTCAAAATTTAATACTTTCTCCTCTCTCTCTCCTCTGTCTTTGCCACTACCCCCTACGCCTCGGGCCCACCTTCCAATCAAGCACTGCACCCGTGTGCACATACCTCGCCCCACTCGATGCCATGCGTGCACTGAGCCGCACCAGAAGACCTGCGCCACGTCGCACTAGTGCATTAATTACCGCGGCAGCTGCCAAGCCTCCCATGACATGCCATAACATGAGCAAGCTACCACGATCGGGCACTTGTGCCACTAAGTCATCTCGTCCCTCTGCCGTCATGCGCCCAACCATGTCGTTGAACTCAATGCCACCCCATTACTTTCCATTGTAGGCTCTAGCACGTGTGCACGCTCTCCCGTGGGCTTTTCCTGCCAATCACTCAGCCGTGCTATCCTTTCTCCTATCCATGAATCAATTCTCATGGGCATCACAGTGATCTCCCTTCTCAGCACCTATTTAAACAGAGTCGAGCCTCCCTTAGCACTCTTTTATCTCCCTAAGCTCTCCCCTACCTAGAACCAACATTGATAGAGCCACCGTTACCACCATTGTCGCCGAACACACAGAGAGCAGGTCAAGCTCGATTGAGCCACTCAGTGAGGCAATTCTCCAATTAATTATGTTTAGAGACCCCTCTTAGTTCCCTAAGCTCCTTGCCATCTTTGTTTGTAGCTAGTTTGGTCCGCAACACCGCCGCACCGCACGTTGTCTTCCTCAGCTCTCTTGACAAGCTGCCAAGCCTTCCTGAAGCTCCATCATCGCTCCCAGGTATCAAAACATGTTCCTTAAGGTCCCTAGAAGCTTTACCCTCTCCTTCCTGAGCTTAAGACACCGACGCTTCAGAACCTTCACTGTCTACCTCGACCCCACCCTAGAAATCAACAAGCAAGGCAAGCACCCCCTTTGATCATATTGATCCTAATATTTCAGTTAAATTATATTTTTTTTATTAAATATATGTATGCATGCATGTATTTCCGTTAAATGGGTTATATTGTGGGTATTGGTAGATATACCCCATAACTCATGGAACTTTCTTAATAAATATTGTCATGTCAACCTTGATAACCCTAAGGTAGGTTTAGACATTATAGAAATATCAATTGGGTATAATCGAATATTACACATTGGGAGAACAAATGGTCATGCTATAGACATTGGGAGAAAAAATGGTTGGTAATACTGTTTGTTCAAGAATGAAAATTTTGGGTATATTGAGGGTATGGTCTATGGTATTTTGACATAAAATCAAAAGTAAAAACTATGGTTTAATGCGGGCGAGTGAATTATTTATATACTGAGAAGGGCATGAGAATTGCAAGTACATAGAGGGAGATTCTCGCCCAGGTTGGATTAAGGACCTAATGTAGTGTTGCTATAATCCAAGATAATCAGTGCAACCACAAGTGCTATTATGGGATAGCCTTAACCGATTAAGTTACTGAGGTCTAGCTTTGCACATTGGAAGTCCAAAGCAGTATGAGCATTCTGAGATGGTTTACTCGCAATGGTGTCCACACAGAGGTGTGGGTTCGACACATATCAATACGATGATGTATGCCTTACAATGGGGGAAGGATGTAATGGAGTGTAAACCATTGTTAGTATTATGTGTGTGGGTCTGGATTTCTGCCACCATAGTAAGGGTTTGACATTACCGGGCTGGTGCAAAGATAGGTCTAGGTGATGTAATGGTTCATCTCATGACCTCTTGGCAACACACTAAAGAAAGCATGAAATAGCTGCAAAAAGAGTTGGTCATGTTTTGTGGGTAAAGATGTGCACCTCTGCAGAGTGTAAAACTTTTCGAAAAGCCATGTCCATGGTCATGGGAGACTTGGTGCTTTGACACTAGTTAGAGTTTTGATATTTTCATAAAAGGGTTAAATTAGAGAAAATTATGGAAAGCTTTTATTTCAAATTTTATGCCAAGAGATGGTAGGGAATGGTTTGATGCTCACAATCATGGAGGACTATGAGTTGTTACATTTTATGCTATTCATACTCGCTATTTGCATATATGTCAAACTGAACTTACAACCGCCATTTACAATCTACTACTTGATATTCATGTTTCAAATTTCTCTTTAAGCAAATAGCCATGATAGCCTTTCCTTTGTATGACCATGCATCTATTTATATTTGTGATACAATACAAATCTTACTGAGTATGAAAGTACTCAACCTTACTTATTGTTAATTCAATGGTAGAAGAAAGCAAAGTCCCCGACGATACGTATTTCACCACAAGTCATGAGGATTATAGTGACGATTCCTACTAGGATTTTCCTTGTCATTTGCTTATGAAATAATATGGGTCAAGGCATACTATTAAGCTTTTTGTATCGTTCGCTGCACTCTATTTGTCCTTTACAACCTTATTGTATAAACAATGTTACTTTAATATATTTGTGATATTGTATATGGATGTGATGATAATATTGTAAATGTGCGTACTAGCCACTGATCATGGTACTAGTACAGTGTGCACATGAGACCTCCTCGATATTTCACTCCAGAAGGGAGGGCCTTGACATTAGCTTCTATCATTCCAAGATGTTATGTATATAGATTGACATCTGTAATTAATATGTGTTGTCTCCATCTACAACATTGGACTCCTATTTGTTATGAAAGTGTACGGTATATTTATAGCACATTAATCCACTGTTATAATCTAGATCCACCATAATCGATGGTGTAGATCTTTCTCTTTTTTCACTGATTAACATGGTAACTTTTAATCTTTTAGAACAAATGTGGTTGCTTCTTTTGAGTTTACATATTGTTGAATATTACATGACATCGAGTTGTTTACATATATTTTAGGTTTGAATGGTATACAAATCAAATGGTATTTTTGTTACATTTTTATTCCAAAGTTGAGCTATTTTGTTATTTTACTTTGAAGTTCGTATGAAATTAAATTGCTAATTTTATTTTATTTCTTATTTCTAGTTTTGATTTTACGTTGAAATTCAATACACAAGTCCAACCATTAATTATCATTTAATTTTTACTTCAAATTTGAGTTTTACTTTGAAGTTTATATGGAAATCAAATTGATTTGGGATTCATATAAAAATGATATCGCTAATTATCCTTTGAGTTTTATTCCAAATTTGCATGTTGTTGGATTGTTCATGACATGGAATTTTTTTTGTATAGTTTTAGATTGGAATCGTATACAAATCTAACTGGTATTTTTTTTTATTGTATTTGTTTAATTTAATCTATTTGGCTATTTTACTTTAGAGTTTGTATGGAAATTAAATTGTCTATTTTATTTTTTATTTTAATTTTAATTTTCGATTGGAATTCATATACAAATTCAAGTACTAGCTTTTCATTTAGTTTTTATTTCGAGTTTCAATTTTACTTTGAGGTTTGTATGAAAATCAAATTGCTAATTTTATTTTTTTATTTTTGAATTTTCGTTATTTTTATTGTGCTTGGCATGGACTCTTTCATTTAATCTAAGCCATTTTAATTTGGATCCGCCAAATGAATGGCTAGATCTTTTCTCTTTTTCTCTAATTGTAACATCCCCAATTTCAGCTTTCTGTTAAAATCTAATTTATATTAAACTAAACTCAAAATTCGGTTCTTCCTTGGTGTTTAACTTAACCTGGCATCCTTATCCGTCCGAAATTGGAGTTCAATCCCCCTTCGTCTGAAAAATCGAATTTTGAATTCCAGTACGTACCTGAAATTCCACCCGAGTTCGAAAATGCTCCAAAAATCCGGCAACCTATTGCATCAGGTTCCAAATATTCCAAAAACATTTTGGGAATTTTCCCAAGATTTTTGGAGACCCTCAAGTATTTTATCGCTCGCTGTCTTTCGCTAAATGCCTTTTATTCGTTCTAGAATATTCTAAATTCCAAATTTCATCCAAATTTCATGAAACCAATTTTATTGAGTTCCAAATATTCCCTAATGATTCTAAGAATTTTTCTGGGATTTTTAGACCATTTTTCCTAATTTTTCTTGTGCGCCATAACTTTTACTATTCCCGACCAATGGAGCGTCGCCACGTGGCAGTACACTATTTCAGCATCTTCAACCTCCCATTTGAATGTCCAGTGAGGAGTTTACTCTCTCCATTCATAACTCCTCCCAATCAATCCTCCATAACTTTCTACTCAATGCACTAAATCTTGCAACGCTGGATCCGTTTGAAAGGTATCGTCAAGGAGTTTCCATTCCCCACGATCTTCAACCCTAAATCTCGCCGGAATTTGAATTGTAAGGCAAAAACCGAAAATCCCATTAATGCTCATAACTTGGCCGTTTCAACTCCATTATGCACGATTTCACCTCCATTTACTTCGTGTTGGAGCCCTCTTCCCGGTGGTATCACTCTCCCTTTGTCTTCCCTCACCAATCGTCCGCAAGATCGAGAAAATCGGCGACGAACGTCGTTCTTCGTGCTCGTCGGCATATCTTCCATTCCGGTGAGTCAATCTCGACTCCGCTTGTTCCATTGTGTGCGTATGGATGTCAAGATCTAAACCCCTCAATCAATTTTAGATTTCATCGAGTTTTGACGTCGAATTTCGCGGTTGAATCTCGTCGGCCGAACCGCCGTTTGTCGTCGAATTCATCCTCTCCGGTGAGCTAATTTTTAATTCCTTGCAACCCTAAACTCCTCTAGATGTTCCCTAGTTAGTTTCCCATTCAATTTGTATATTCATCATCTAATTTCTTGCAAAATTTGGGATTTTTCCCCGTTCTCTGTTCTTGCGCCCGTGGGCATGCTCACCGGCTCGTCGGCCTCGTCGCCGCCCCCTCCGATGCCGTCGTTGCCGCCAAGACGCCAGCCGCCGGCGAGGCCCTGCTGCCACGCTGCGCCGCCGCCTCGCCGCCGCCGCCTCCACCGCCATGGGCCTCCCGCCTCAAGGCCGGCCGCTTGGCCGGCCAGCGCCGTCGGCCACCTGTCCCGCCCTCGCCTGCCCGCTACCCCTCCAGACCACGCGCCTCGCTGCCACCTTGCGCCACATGCCGCGCCGCCCGCCGTTGGCCCCACCGCCGGCGCCATAAGGAGCCAAAGGCTCCTCTGTTCTTATTCCTTGAGGAAGAAGCTCCCACCCAATGACAAAGGGGCCCCACCTACCATAGACACTAGGAAAATCATTAATTTAGCAAAAAGAGATTCCGAGGAATATTCCTCGATTTCATATTTTCCGTGATTTTCAAACTTCGGACGCTCATAACTTTTCCGTCCGAACTCCGTTGGACTCCGTTCAAATTCCTAAATTCATCTAAAATTGAGATCTTCCTGCCAGTATAACTTTTATAATTTTTAGATTTTATTTATTTTATTGTTATTTATTTTATGTACCGCTTTTACAGAAATGGTGATCCCGCCGAAGTCCACCCGCCATGGACTTCAAGACTTCGAGATTTCCGCCGCGCACGAAGGCAAGTCTCCTTGACGCATTTTTATCCATGTTTGCAAATGGTTTACCATGTTTTTAAACTTGCATTGCTATGTTTACAATCGTATGTCAAATATAGATGACTAGTTAATCTGAATTGCTGTCCACGCCTTGATTATTGATATCCATGTTTACTTGTAACCCTAGGACACTTTGTTATGTCATGCCTAATTTATATTGTGACATTTGATGATTAGTACGGTAGTTATGCTTAGTTGCAAAATTGATCAAAAAGACCCATGGGTGGGGATTATATCTAAGTTATGATTTAAAGTGTGATTTGAGAATTATTGTAAAGTATTTGCTACTATTTTTGTAAAATAAAAATAAAATGAAAAATGATTTGGACTTGGGCGGAATGGAATGTCGGGCGGGTGCAGATAGAGCACTAGTTTTATTGTGCAAGCACCGTCCCAAGTCAATTAAGGACCGACGCTTATGACTGTTCTCATTCTAAGCAATACCGTACAACCACATGTCTATAATGGTACGACCTGGCTAAATAATTTGTAGAAATCTAACTTAGACTCGCCAGTTGGTGGAATGTGGGTGCCAGATAGAGGCAAGTTGTACTCCCCACACGGCGCAAGAGGGAGCTTTTGTACTGGGTAGATAGAACCCTAACAGCGGTGAAACCTCAGCGGGTGGTCGGGTTAGGCGTATACATTGTAAAGGTATTGTCATGATATCTTTGCCGACACACCAAAGGAAGTGTGTTAATAGTACTTGGCATCAAGAGAATATCATGTCTTGTAGGTAAAGTTGTACACCTCTGCAGAGTTAAAACTATTCGAATGGTCGTGCCTACGGTCAAGGGCAAAGCGAAGAATGCTTTCATACTGGTAGACTTTGGTTTTGGTTTTGAAAATAAATAAGGTTTTGTTTTGGGGTTCGGGAGTGGTTAGAACTCTCGGATGTTTAATTGGCGGATTGAGCCAACCAGGTAGATGGAACCAGTTTTGATCATGACGGATAGAGTCATAAATTGGATTACCATAATCTTTTAAAATATGACGGATAGAGCCTTTATACTGGTGATGGTGGATAGAACCTTCACTAAACTATTAAATACTTCAATTGCTAAAATAATTATTAAAATATGATTTATGAAAATTATTATTAAGTATGGTTTGATGAAACTTAGCTTTATGCAAAAGAACCACAATAAGCCTTCCTTGGAAAGCCCTACATGTGCATACTTTCCCAGACTTGCTGAGTACTTTTGTACTCACATGCTACACAAATGTTGTCTTCAGAAAACTACCATAATGTAATTGAAGATGAAGAGTTCTATGCCGAGGAATTTGATGAAGGTCGCCAAGACAACTAAGAGCGTGTTCCTAGTCGTCGTTTGTGGAGTTTTATGGGTTTTATCTCTTGTTGCTTTTATTTCCGCTGTCGTGAACTCTGGTCATGTGACCGAGTGATGTAATAATAGCCATGTGGCTGATACTTTATGTTTATTATAATATTTCGTTCTGTTCAGTAATGATTCTTCACTGTCTGACTGTGTGTACTAGCTACTGATCTGGGACTAGTACAGAAATACACAGGAGATTTCGGATAGCCAATCCGGGGTCTCACACTAATTAACGTGGAAATTCGGAATTCCTAGCCCTTGAGAGCGAATGTGATTGCTGAAACTTTAACATCACTAGCAAAATAATCAATTTGATATACAGCTTTAAACAGAATTTCAGATAGCTACATATGCATATGTAAGCGACCATTTTTTCAACAAAAAAAAAAACTACAACTCAATCATAAACGGGTTCTCTTGACAAGCTAGGCCCACATGTTATATCACATGCGGTGCTGAGATCTCTACGGGGTGACACGCAAGTGCCAACTCTACTCACACCTTAGCGGCGCAAAATTGCAGTTTATTGATAGTTTGGACAAAAAAAAGTTATAATTATGTGAAATTTACCATTGTAATAACACATGGACATATTAGTAGGTGACTCGTTGCTTTTAACTAGTTTTTAAACCAAACCAACATATGGCCCTACTTGGCAATGAGATAGAACAAAGGACATGGTTGTGTACTCAGGTGACGTCAACGACGGCGGATGAAACACGGAGAGGTGGTATGGATGGAAAGAGGGGAACGGGGAGATCCATTGAAAGATAGCAATGGAGAAGTGCAAATATTAATGTGAGGGGAAAAAGTGCAACCTATCTCAAGCCCTGTGCGTGACAACATGACCATGACATGAGCATAGTGGGAATTTAGGTGGTTGCAGCATGCTATGGCAGTGCAGAGCTTCTAAGTAAATTGCACATACCTATAATTATATAATCCAAAGTATTAAACTATAGCTTGTGTGCCGCGGATGTGTGAGTTATGTTGGCGCTTGCGTGGCATCCTATAATAGCCTCAACACCATATGTATAATGTGTATATGACATATAGGCCTACCTTATCATGACTGTCAGAGTGTGAGTTTGCGATAAACTTGTAGTTTTTTTTAATTGGTCTCTTAAAGGTGCAACTACTTAAAATCGTGGTTTAAAATTGTAGTTGCAGTTTTAAAAATTCCAGCAAAGTTGCAGTTTTGCGAGAATTACTCGCGTTTTATTAACTTTTGCGTTGGATTTGTTGATTTGAATTGTGCCCAGTTTCTACTCACTTATTCAAATTTGGAGTTTTTTTAATCACTGAACTGAAGTAGCGAAGTGTTCAGTGATGTGGAAGCATCTTGACTGTGGATTAAATACACTGGTGATCCATTTATGGATGCGTTGACTACGCGTTGTAAAACCTCACCAAAATCTTGTATTGAAGCATTGCATGTCTTCTATGGTTGAAGTTTTCTCAATCTGATCAAAACCCAAAAGGGCCATTTATCCATTTATGAGAGTATAAAAGTGCATAAAGATGGTTAATGACTTCAATAGCTCAAGAAAAATACATAGCAGAGACATTCAACGAACTGACAGAGCGTTGGTGCGTAGCCGTGTTTTGCACGAAAATACATCTTCGGAGAACATAGGCACACAAACATTGGAGTCAACGTGGAAGTCATTCAGCTCTCCGCCTATCCCTTTCTTTTTCAAGAAATCCACCGTGCATGTCGGAAGTATGTACACTGTAAGAGTTACTCCCTCTGTCCCACAAAGAGTGCATTTTTAGGATTTTTAAGACAGATTAGTGTGCAAGGTAAATGACCAATGTAACCCTCATTACTCCATACACAAGCATGTTGGTGCTTCGGTTTCCACAAGCACTTAAATGAGCATGTATACACTTACAGCTGGGCCCTACGGACTAGAAATGCACTCTTTGTGGGACAAAATTTGAACACTAGAAATGCACTCTTTGTGGGACAGAGGGAGTAAGCAACACCATGCCAGTTTTTTTCCCGCCAAATATAGTTACTAGCATCGCTTCGAAATCACAAGCGGCATCCGGAATAATCACTAAAGCTAAAAATATAATGCATGGTACATCTATGGCGCAACTGCTCGTCCAGCGCGAACGTGCGTCAAGAGACATACAGTCCCTGTTAACTGCTGAGCCACACAAAGGGAACATCATTCCAAACATCCAGCAAACTGGATCTGATACTCCTGCTCTATATAGAACTAGAACTCAAGGTTCTTCAAGAATGGCGCAGGCGAGATTTGATGCCAGAGCCAATCTGACGGAGTTCAATGCATGGATTGGTAGGTGATTGCTGCAAAAGTCAGGGCGCAGCTTGGCCATTGACAGCTCTTGTAGCTTGTTGAGCAACAAGGTCGTTTCAGCAACATGCAACAACGGGCAGGGTTTGCAATTAAGTAGCCTCACCTGCAGAAAAGGTGACAAACAGAATCTGAACCCAAACATTTTAAAAGGTAAAATCTGGAACAAAATAAGATGAAGTAAGGTTTAGCGAAGCTACTTTGCTGAACGAACATCCTAAGAAAACACACAACAGCTTACCGAGTCATGTAGAAGGGGTAGCCAGAAACGTTGTGGCGTAGAAGGGTTTCTCATCAGCTGCAGTGAATATAGATGTATAAGCAAACAATTAATGCCAGAGGTCATAAGCCTGACAAAACAGACTATTGGTGTCCTCCAAGGTGCACGTTATTTACAGCCCTCTTCTACTAGTGGTCTTGAATTGAAGTGCAGGAACTCAGCTGAGTTTGTAAGTTTTCACCTGTATAAGAAACTCTACAGTTTGCCGAGCAGCCTCATTAGTCCTTCCTTCTAGCACCTGTTGAAGGGACCTCTTGAAATCTCGATACCTTTGCAAAATTATATGCAAGCTAATATGTAAAGCTGTCGTGAAGAGAAGAAAAACAGAAAAATGCTGAAAAAAAAGATAGAAATACCTGTGAAGGAATTCAAGACCACCTGCACTACTAATTTCAGAACCTCGTAACTCAAGCAAGCCTTCCCATTGCTGACCATGCAAAATCACTATCAGCTATTGCCACAAATAATATCAATGCTAAATTATGTGCTTCATGGAAAACAGGATAACTTGGCACCTTAAAACTATCATCTGTGACCGATTTCCCAATGCATTCAAATAATTGTTGAGCAATTCTGTCGAGCCGAACTTTATCATGAGATTGCTGGAACCAGTAAACCCCAGTCCCTTTCCTACCATGCTTCCAATGATAAATGCCGGCAATCTAAAAGAGAAACAAGGCTATTAAATAGGACTTCTCATGTCAGTTACAACCAAAGGACAGCAGGTTACACTGAAAATGCACACTCCCAAAGTCAAGTTTGAACATTTGGATGAAGGCCATATTCAAACGCCAAGATGATCATGAACAAGAATGTTTTAAAATCTTTAAAACAAGTTATGCACGCATTAGAAACCACATTTACCTTCATGATGTTTGTACTAACATTCTCCAGTTCATACAAACGGCAAATTTCCAAGGACTGCTCACAGATACGAGTATTAGGTGACAAATAATAGATACAGAAACACTGCAAGGAAATATCGAGTAGAAAACACGATACCTTCAGTATTAGATGATTGTCTTGTATGGGTTGCTTGAGAAGTAGAATCTCCAAGAGACCTAGGCCTTGGTTTAGACACGAGGACAGGTAAGTTGGTGCAATCTGAATACCAAACATCCAAGATGGCCATTACTAACAATGTCAAAATAAGAAATATTCCTATCATAAACAGCCAACAGCGGTTGGACAGAGGAAGTTCCGATATAACAAACTAGACAACGGGTGATAGCAAACCACATAATACTCATACACACTAGAACATTCAAACAACAAACAAACCACAAAACAGAATATAGAATACATAGCAAGCTAGTCTAGTTATTTATGTATTTGGTACTGCACTAGTATTACCAAACTTACCTGCCAAGTCAAAGAATGAGAACACAAAACTTGACCATAGACTAGCCGCTGCAGTTCCTCTATGCTTATACCACCAAAGTTAGGCCGCTCTTCATGCAACATAAAATCTGCATAGTCATTATTAGCTGTCAACAGCTCCATAGCGTGTGTGACCATCCTGAAGTTACAGATGGCCAAATCTATTAGGACACTGTTTCAAAGTTGAGAGTAAAATCAAATGACCAATTGTCCATCTTACCAAGGGCCAAAATTTTTTGTACATTCCACCAAGACAACCTAGCCATGGAAAGGAAAAGAAAATGTTACACCAACAAGAAATGGGGGAGGATAAGAATTTGAGGGACATGGAATCTGGAGGATCACATTGTATTCCAACCTCTAGATTTTCCGAAAGGATACCGGTAATGAGGCCTGTTAATCCACTACTGTCAGAAGACGATTTAAGCTGTATGCATTTCTGTGCTAAGTGATGCATCCCTTCAAAACCCTGACACAATGCAGATTTTAGTAAAAAAAAAACATTTTTATTGTTCAAATATATACACTTCCTTTGAAAAACATTATTCACATGTATATATTAAAAGCTAACTGTTTACACCATACAAGAAATAAGAGGTTTCAGGAAGTTCAGACAGAGTAAATATCTTGCCATCTTAATACACAGATTATTACGCTAAGACAATTCAAAAACGAGCAACCATAATAGCTGGCCATTGTTTAGACGAGATGGTTAAAATAAATCATCTGGCATTCATATAATGGGTCCTGGGTTAGTGGGATTATTTCACAGATCAAAGCAGAACAAAGTATAAAATGGTCTTGCTGGCAAGGGGTTGCTCTAATAGCAATTGTGAAATGGGAAATTTTGGAGGAAGGAACATGCAAATCTTCGGTGAAAGAGAAAGAAACATTCCTGACATATCTGTACCCAGACATTGGGCATCAAGGAATGCCATGAAAGAATTGACAATGAAAATTAAGTCAAGAAAACCACAAAGCATTAGAACTGACAATACAAGAGCAAATGCATGGATAAGGGACTAACCACTGTAAATGGCCTTATATAAAGAAAATGAGAGGCAAATAGCTCCAGCCAATGGGAAGTAGCAGCAGTGAGGTCCTTTATGTTCCCCATCATGATTTGAAGCAGATTCTTCAAACCATCACGGGTTTTTTGGTGACCACACTGAATCCAAAACGCGCTGCATTCCAATTTACTTACTTGACCACGCCATTTTTCCCATGCCTGCAAATACAAATAGCTCAGCAAATGTTTTCTGCTAATTTCAAGGAAGGCATTACAATTATTATTCTCTCCCAGGTTCTGTTCCGGGCCTTGACAATCATGTATCACCAAACACTTGGAAGTGATACTATGCATATTTGATCCAAACTTGTACTGTTCTTGTCTTTCTTTTTTTGTTTGGAGCAAACAGTACATGATAGAGCTTGAGAGGATTAAGCTCATCTTTTTTTATTTAGGAAAGAACATATAGTGGAATAAAATATCATGTACATTCTGGATACAGAAATCAAAAGTTTCATAAAGGTAGAAAGTATAACTTCGGAAGATTGGTAGAACAATTTCATCAAACCCAACCAGTATGGCACCAAAGTTTGCCCTGATGAATAACAAGGTAAAACCGTTTCAGTTAAAAAGTCTATCAGAAGGGAACTACTATATTTGTATTTAAACCCATACGCCATCTTACCATGAGCAAATAGTGATTACCGAAACAAATACACTAAAAGGTTGATCAAGATTTGCATTTCTGGGTACCAAAAGAAGCATGAAATTCCGAAAACCCATATATGCCACATTAAAAACTGTGCCCTGACCAATCAACATTGCCACAAGAAATTATGACATATTCATAAAACGTGGACTCTGTTATGAATAGCACTTGTATTCATCATGAGGCCAAAAGGGCCTATATATATATACATGTACAAGAGGGCAAGCAATAGGAATAGGAATAGGACTCTATCCCTAACATACAAGGAAAGCAATAGGAATAGGAATAGGACTCTATCCCTAACATACAAGGAATAGGACTATATCTCTAACACCCCCCCTCAAACTCATGGTGGATTAACAACACTGAGTTTGGAGAGAAACAAGTTATGATACGCTCTAGTTTGTGTCTTCGTGAAGAAATCTGCTAACTGGAGCTCTGAAGGCACATACTGAAGAGCCACAATCTTATCCTGTACCTGTGACCTCATATATGAAGCATCAACACCAATATGCTTGGTGAGTTCATGCTTCACTGGATCTCGCGCAATGCTGATAGCCCCTGTACTGTCAGATAAAAGAGGAGTCGGTGTAGAAACAGAAACACCAAAATCCTTAAGCAACCACCGTAGCCACGTAACCTCTGGCCACAAAGAGCCATAGCTCGCAACTCACCTCAAGACTTAACGAGAATCGCTGTTTGCTTCTTAGTCTTCCAAGCAATGAGAGAACCACCAAGAAAAACACAGTAAGCAGAAAGGGGCCGACGATCAGAGTGATCACTAGCCCATGTAGCATCAGTATGCCCGAGTCAGAAGAGCTGGAGCGCGGAAAGAAAAGACGGCGAGAGATGGTTCCACGAAGATATCGTAGAACACGAAGAAGATGACTATAGTGGAGCTGAGTGGGAGCAGAAACGAACTGACTCAGGATATGAACTGGATAAGAAATGTCAGGACGAGTGACACCAAGATAAACAAGACTCCCAACAAGATGGCGATAGCGAGTAGGATCCTCAAGAGGTTCACCATCAGTAGGTCGAAGGTGAACATTGAGCTCCATGGGAGTCTCTACCAGACGCTCATCAGTGAGAGAGGCACGATCAAGAAGATCCTGGATATACTTCTCTTGGGAGAGAAAGAAGCCCTCAGAGGTGGAAGAAACCTCAATCCCAAGAAAGTATCGGAGAGGACCAAGATCAGACATGAGAAACTGCTCATTGAGACGGATTTTACAAAGGCAATATATCGAGAATCATCGCCAGAATGATCATGTCATCAACATACGTATGAGAAGAGTCCGACCACGAGAAGAGGTGTGAACAAAAAGCGCAGGATCATGAGTACTGGCAGAAAAACCAGCGGCAGTGATCACAGAAGAAAAACGCTCAAACCAAGCACGAGGGGCTTGCTTGAGCCCATAAAGAGAGCGACGAAGCCGACAAACCATGCCCTCAGGAACAGAATACCCCGGTGGTGGCTGCATATAGACCTCCTCATGCAGCTTACCATTAAGAAAGGCATTCTTGACATCAAGTTGAGAGATGGACCACTCTCGAACAGAGGCAACCGCAAGAAGAGTGCGAACAGTGGTCATGTGAGCCACAGGGGCAAAGGTCTCATCATAATCACGACCATGCTCCTGCTGAAAACCACGCGCCACAAGACGAGCCTTGTAGCGCTCAAGAGAACCATCAGAGCGAGTCTTAATCTTATAGACCCACTTACAAGTAATGGGACGGACACGGGGAGGAAGTGGAACAAGATCCCATGTGCCAGTGCGCTCAAGGGCAGCAATCTCCTTCGCCATCGCGTGCTGCCATTCCTGATGAATAACAGCATCACGGTAAGAAGTCGGCTCGGCCAGAGCTGCACCAACAAAAGCAAAACGCTCAGGAGGCCGAATAGACTGTCGATCGCGAAGAGCATAACGAGGAGGAGACACTGAAGAAGATGGCTCATCAGAAGAAGAAGATGGCACATCAGAAGAGTCCTCAGCTGGCGGACGACGAGTGTAGTGGAGAGGATAGGGAGAAACAACATCTGAAGATCCCTGTGTAGGAGAGGACGGTGGTGAAGAAACCGGCGCTAAAGGAGACGCCGATCGTGAAGGAAAAGTGACAACTGGAGTGTCAGGAAAAGTCAGAAAAGACAGTGGCTCAACAAGAGAAGTAGGAGAGGAAGAAGAACGAGGGTAGAAGGGACGAGACTCATCAAAAGTGACATCTCGTGAGATCCGTATCCGTCAGCCAACAGGATCCCAACAACGATATCCCTTATGCTCAAGATCAGATCCCGTAAAAACACACTCAACAGATCGAGCGATCGACTTGGTGCGTTCACGAGGTGCAAGAAGAACATAGCACACACACCCAAAAAGACGAAGTCCAGAATAATCTGGAGGCATGCCACAAAGACGCTCAACTGGAATCCCACCCTTCAGAGCAGAAGAAGGTTGGATATTGGTCAAGTAGGTAGCAGTGGAAACGGCCTCAGCCCAGAAGTGAGGTGGAACAGCGGAAGCAAGCATAAGAGCGAGCTGTCTCAAGAAGATGACGGTGCTTGCGCTCAGCCACACCATTCTGAGCATGAGCACCAGGACAAGAAAACTGAGAAAGAGTGCCCTGTGTGGCAAGAAAAGCTCGAAGAGCTCCGGACAGATACTCCCCTGCCGAGTCAGCACGAAGAACACGAATGGGAGAATCAAACTGAGTGTGAATCATGGTGGCAAAAGTCTTATAGATGGATAAAACCTCACTACGAGAGGACATAAAATATATCCAAGTGTGGCGAGAAAAATCATCTATAAAAAGAATATAATATCGATGACCCCCTTTGGAAACAAAAGGAGCCGGACCCCAAACATCAGAATGAACAAGATCAAAAGGACGCTGTGAGATAGACTCACTAGAATGGTAGGGGAGTTGTAGCTGTTTGCCAAGCTTACAACCCGTACAGTGTAAAGAGGCATCACCAGACACAGAGCCTAAAAAACCACGACGAACTAAAGAAGACAGACGCGAGCCACAAAGATGACCCAAACGGTGATGCCACTGAGCGAAAGTCCCGGTAGAAGAAGCAACGGATGCTGACGCGGTGGAGGAAACAGAGAGACTGGTAGAGGCAGCGGAAGGTAGATGAAGCCAGTCAAGCTCCCAAAGACGCTGAGAGTCACGGCGGCGAGGGCCAGTCCCAACTAGGGCCCCCGTGCGGAGATCCTGAACACAACAAGAGTCAGAATCAAGAATAACGCGACAACCGTGATCGATGGCGGCCGGCGGATATGAGCTGCATGGTCAGTTTGGGAACATAAGAAACAGCAGGAACATAAAAAGAGGATGACAAAAGATTTCCTCGCCCCGCAACAGAAGGGAAGTACCATCTGCAGTATGCACAGTGATAGGAGCAACAAGAGGGCTAATAGTATGAAGACTCGAAGGATCAGATGTCATATGAAAAGAAGCTCCAGAGTCAAGGATCCATGGTGTGATACCTGAGGAGGATGGTGGTTTCTCACTAGAAGACTGAGTAGCAGAACCAGCAGAACCTGTCGGTGTAGTGGCAGCCATGCGACGCAGTAGCATAAGAATCTCCTGAGTAGAGTCAGAACCAACGGAAGTCTGCTGGGGAGGGGCACCTAAGAGGCCAGGGCCCTTAGAAGGGCGTCCCCCTCTACGAGCAAGATCCTTCTTCTTCCTGTAGCAGAATTGCTCCACATGGCCGTTCTTATTGCAGTATGTGCAGTGAAGACCTCCACCCCCGGAGGCTGGAACTGGAGCAGGCGTCACGGTCGGAGGAGTAGAGCGCGGTGCCGCCAAAACTGAGGAAGACACGAGTAGGCCAGCGCCACGAAGACGAGTCTCCTCAGTACGAATAGCGGCAAGGGCCTCCAACAGAGTCACACGAGGATGACGAGCAAGCAGCTGGGCTCGAATCTGCTCAAACTCAGCCCGAAGACGTGTCAGGAAATCGTAGATGCGGCGAAGCTCCAAATGAGAGTGCTGACGCTGACAACACTGACAACTGCGGCAGACTTCCGGTCCCAAGGAATCAATCTGACGCCACACAGAAGATAGCTACGCATAGAACTCATCCACAGTAGAATCACCCTGCTGTAGCGACTGCTCCTGTCGTACAACAGCAAGGTAAAGGGAGTCACCAGCAGGTTCATAGTGATCGCGAAGATGCACCCACATCGACTGTGCCGAAGACAAAGCAACAATGTCTCCAGTAAGATGCACCTCCATGCTAGCAACCAAAATAGCAGAGGCACGAGCATCTTCATCAATCCATGTCTTGTGAGCAGAAAACTGAGTCTGAAAAGACTCCACAAAGATCGATATAATCATCGGTGATCTTCAAGCGGCGGATCATCAGCATCCTTGGGAATAACAGGCGTGGCAGGGGGAGTTGGACGAAGCGGACAGGATAGCTCGCCAGTAAGAAACTCCCATAGACGCTGACCACGCATGTGGAGGCGCATGTGAGAAACCCAGTCTCGATAATTGAGACCATCGAAAATAACTGGGCATCGAGGAACAGAGACAGTCCCTGAAGAACTAGAAGATGACATCCTTTTTTTTTCAGGAGAACCTCACGGACGTGAAGCAACTAGTTAAAAGTATTGCCACCAAGTCTCCTTACGCACGGACGTGAATCTTGAGCCAAATAGCGTCACAGGTGAAAAAGGAGATTTGACACGTGAGCCTTATCTTACAAGCCCTTCGGACGGACTTGAAGAACCAGAACACGGTGACGGGCTGGCGTGCGGAACCTGGAGGCCGGTGCCGCGGAGCTGGTGGCCGGAGCAGTCGCCGGCGCGGAGAGGACCTGGAAGACGGCTGCTGGCGGCGTCAAAGAGCAGCTGCCGCTGTTGGAGCCGACGAGCTACTGCTGGGTTGTTGGGCTGGAGGCCACGCGCGTCACGGCGCAGCGACGACAACGGCCGGGTCGGTGACTGAAGACGACGGCCGGGTCTTCTGGAGGCCACGCGCGTCACGGCGCAGCGACGACAACGGCCGGGTCGGTGACTGAAGACGACGGCCGGGTCTGGCTTTCCTGTGCGAGCCGATGTTGCCTCAGACCTACGAGCCGATGCTGCCTCAGACCGGATCCCAGCCGAGGATTGCTGGCAGAAGGTGAAGAACAACCAAAAACAGAGACGACTATAGACGACAAGATGAGTCGCTGAGCGTTGGTGGGAGAAGGCGCAAGTGCAACACCAGAAAAATAATCTAGATAGGCTCTGATACCATGTTATGAATAGCACTTGTATTCATCATGAGGCCAAAAGGGCCTATATATATACATGTACAAGAGGGCAAGCAATAGGAATAGGAATAGGACTCTATCCCTAACATACAAGGAAAGCAATAGGAATAGGAATAGGAATAGGACTCTATCCCTAACATACAAGGAATAAGACTATATCTCTAACAGACTCAAAGTGGGCTGCATTAATAAAAAATGATCCAGCCAGGCCCAAACTCAGGTCATTTGACTCTGCTACCATATTCAATTTCATGCACAAACCAATTTATTCAAAAGCTCAAGATGCTGAGGAAAGATGAGCAATATACTCGTATATTTCAACAGTGGACACAAAGCAGGCAGCAGCCCAAGGATGCAGAAGCAGCGACGAGAGAGAGAAAGTAACATCACTCATTTGCAAATAGTGGAGTGAATCAAAAGGTGCTTAGGTGCATAACATAACAAGTTCAGCAGCATATAGAATAGAGATGGTGCTGCACTGCATAGCAGTACAAGCAGCACACATCGGGCGGTTTGCAGTGGTGGACTAAAGTAGCAATGAGGGTAAAAATAAGCACAAATTAACATCTGTTTGGTTTCGCAAAGATATGGGGGGAATGAATATTTTTTAGTGGCATTAATTTACAATATAGAAGCACTAATTTGAAATCTTCAAATTTTAGAGGGGCACAGAAGAAATGGTTCTTGCTTGAAAAGATGGCAGCATTTACAAAGCATACCTTGATAAAATCAGGCCTTGTTTTACAGCACTGGCCTAATTTACCCATTGGCAAATCTGGTCTCATACGTGGCATGGTTGACACAAGAACAGCAACAGCCTCAACCAAACCATTTTCTGTCTGATGAACCAAAGGAAGAAAATTGTTGATGTTAGGAAAGTAGGTATACATAAATTCTACTGATGGCATATAAGAAATAGCATATGGTCAAAGGTACAAGGAGTCAAGGACACAAATCCCAGTTAGAAACAAGCTTCAGGAAAATAGGAAATGCTATGCCCCAGTTATAAGTACATAACTAAAGCAACACAGGTGATAATAAAATTAAAGCACAAATCACAACATAGAAGAGTCGTATCTTCACAATATATTGCTTGTAGAATGGAAGAATTCAAGCAAAAAATGGAGATAAATTAAACCCCAAAATGGATCAGAGCAATTCTAACTCCTCATATTACAGGTCATTCTCTTCCCAACAATCGTATCAACAAAATTATGCATCAGAATGGGTCCATCCAGAATTGCCACGTAATTATTATCTTCACAATAGATGTACAGAATTAAGATCCACAGGAAAAGAATATCTATAGGCTACTGTTCCAACCGAATTCAAATACGCTGAAAATATATGAAATCATTCAATGAAATGGATAGAGCCAGCAATATAACATAATTGTGTTTTTTGAAAACTTGAAATAGCTGAACCGCATTAAGCTCTATGGCAAAATAACAAAAAACCATTAAACAAGTATAATCCAAGATTGTAATAAATGGCCTTTTGGCTGGTACTTAATATTTACGCTATTATTTCGTTCTGTTTGGTTATGATTAATCACTATGAACTGTGTGTACTAGCGTTGATCTGGGACTAGTACAGAAATACACAGGGGACTTCGGATAGCACATCTGGGGTCCCACACTCTGACAAGTGGGACTGACCTCTAATGATGTCATGGCAAGCTAATGTCACTGCTGATGTCAGTGACGACCGGCTTAGCCGACTCCTCGGTTCTGGTGCGACATGTGGTCTCTCACAATTGGCTCAATGTGTGATGTGATCGCAGCCGTACGATTCAAAATCAACGACCAAGATCGCTCGGGACCGGCAACAAGGGCAGTGACACATGGCAGACTAACACCATAGCCGCGTGGGGTGATCACAACCGTGCACTCAACGGACCCAACGGCTGAGATCTAAACTAAACTACACTGAAACGACGGTGAGATGCGAACTCATGGCCTAGATCCACACGTCTTACCTGAGATCCGATGGTGGGTAGTGGTCTAGAAGGTCGGCGACGCTTGACGGCGAAGTTCGTTGGAGAGGAGGATGACGACACGTGAGACGGCGATTCGGTGCTCCTCCGGTAGCGCTACTTGTCGGTTCCAAGGCGGCTCAACACGATGAACTCGAATCACAACGCGGATGTGGCTGAACGGACTCAATTGCGGCGAGCAAAGACCAAAACTGCGGAGGTGGTGGCAGAGCTATGGTGAGTAATTCCCGGCGATTGACGGCAAAATAGCTGACAACGACTAGGGCAGAGAGTGTGGTATGAGATGTGAAGGATCGTTATTTTTGATCCAGTTGATTTTGATGATGAGTATTTGAAAAAGATTTGAAACCAGTTTGATATTTCGACAAGATTTATTTTTTGGTTTCTTTATTTGAAACGATCTGAAATCAGTTTGATTATTTGAAAAGCTTTTTGATTTTGAGGTTTTTGTTAGTGTTTTGAAATCGTGTTCTTAGAATATTTAATGCAATGCACTCCTGTGAGTGGTTGCATGGTTTAATGTGAGTCAAAGTCGCGGACTTGTGCTCGGAATCGCTTTGTGGTTTGTTCATGTGCAGTATTGCTCGAGGGCGAATGTGGTCGATGACGGTGGAACTAGGTTCATGGAGGAACCGAGGTTCGGGACTAGGTTCGAGTGGGGAACCGAGGGTCTTGGTGGTCAGGATGTCATGCGGGATGTTCGGGCTAAAGAGAATGGTGCACATGAAGAATGGTTAGTCACGTGAGAATGGCATGAGGTCATTCGCGTGCAAAGTGTTAGTCACGTGAGTATGGTAGGGTTGCCATACGCACGTGCAAGAGTTATGTACTCGGCCAGGTTGGGCCAAGTGGAGTTGTGTTGAATACATGCTCTTTCTAGGATTAGGAGTAGGGAATCCTTTTAGAATTAGGAATCCTTCTAGGATTAGGACTCCTTCTAGGATTAGGTGTGTTTGCCTTCTTTAAATAGAGGCTGTTGCCTCTGTTGAAGGCAATCAAGCTTTGAGCAAGCTTTAGGGTTGTACTCTTTTGTTTGGAGTATTTTAGACAAAAGAAAGGAGAAATAAAGATCAAGTTCATCAAATCTTTTGGCTGAGCTACAATTCTAGTTAGATTTATTCTCGCCATCTTAGACGAGTTTCGCGAAGAGTCATAACTTTTGATCCGTAAGTCCGATTGAACTGATTCTTTTTGGGTTCGATTTGTATTGGAATCTAGTTTTTTGTGTCCACATTTCAGATCGATCGTACGGTTGAATCTCCAGGAATTTGCGTTTTACCAAACCTCTATCATTCTGTTTTTTCAAAGCAGGCAATTATTTGGTTCTATTTTGGGGTAAACTTTTAATAGATCAAGAATTTGGTTTTAGCTTCGCACAATCATTCCACCCCCTCGATTGCTATATTCGGTCCTACAAGTGGTATCGGAGCAAGGTTAAGAGTATGGCGTCGACATGTATGTTAATCGTCCTCCTATGCTTGATGATTCGACTTTTCTTATTGGAAGAGTCGTATGCAATCCTATATTGAGGCTCAAAGGTAATGATGTTTGGTGCAAAGTTTCTCTACATTTTGATGTTCCACGATATAGTCACCAATGATAATAAAGTAGGCGTTGATATGAATGCTAAAGCTAGAAACTTGATTTTTCAAGGAATTTACGAAAAAGAATTTGATCGAGTTTCTCATCGTTACGCTTATTACATTTGGAAGACATTATGTGACTATCATGAAGGTTCTACTAAGATTAAGAAAGTGCGCAAAAATATTTATCAAAGGACTTTTGATTTTGCTATGAGACCAGGTGAATCAATTGATGATCTTTTTCTCGATTTGAGAAAATCTTGTGTAATTTATGGTGTTGGAGTAACTAATTCGATTGAGGATAACGCTTAGTAAAATTTTGAGATCTCTTTAGTCACTGAATGGCGCATGGTTATTCTGCGATTAATCAAAGCTGTTGATTTGGATACTTTGACCATGGATGATCTTTATTCTAGACTAAAAACTTATGAGATGGATTCCTTGTCACCTAGAGATGATAAGTCCTCTACACATGCACTTGTTGCTAACACACCTTAAATGCGGACTACCATCTTTTGTTTCCTTATGCGCATTGGCTTCTTTTGAGATGAATGTTTGAGATGCTTCTGAAGAAGATCTTGTGCTCATCTCCTCATGTGCTTTTAAAGCACTCAACAATGTGAGGATGAGGCGTGGAGGCACAACCTTGAGTCCTTCAAGCGCTTTGAGTGTGACATTCCCGGGCATGTTAAAGCAAATCTGGCCCCAAGTTGAAGAAGAAAGAAGAGCAGGAATCGACTGCGCCCAGCTCAAGACACACACCACTTCTAGCGCGCCGATTTTCGAAAAGTTGCTAAGAAAGTCTTAGCCGCCATATAGAGTGTGATCTTAGCGATGTGGACTTTGAGAGTGATAATGAGCCACATGATAAGAAGAAGGACAAGAAGGAGATTCCGATGATGACTTCACCTGGGATGTGTTTCATGACTAGAAGGGATAGCGACAACGACTCGATTTTGAAGAGGTGAGGCCTTCTTATGATGAGCTTGAGTATGCCATGGTTAAATTAGCTTGAGAACTAAAAAGTCTAAGAAGGCTCTTAAAGAAAAAAGATCTAGAAATTGATAGTTCCACTCGAAATTGCAAGGCTTAGATCTTTAATTCTGATGATGATTCTTGCAAATCTTATGATGTGCTACAATGGTTATTACTTTAGGAGTGTTCATGCTTCCCTATTGCATCAAAATGAGAAACATGTTAAACATGCTAGGTATTCACTTGATGATTTGCATGGTTCAATCTCTTGTCCTAAATGCTCGATTCTTGAATTGAAATTGAAAGATGCAAATGCTAGAGTTTCTCGGATGACTAATAACATGCTCACCCATGAGGTTCTTTCATGCTCTACTTTGCTATAAGCGTAAAGAGAAGGTTGATATTCCTTGCAATAATTGTCTTGTGCTTTCGTAAAGTTGATTACTTGCAAGATTGTTTAGAGCGTTTTACTAAAGGAAAGAAAAACCTAAATATGATTTTGGATCAATCAAAAGTTAGCACTCATCACAAGGTTTAGGTTTTGATCCTTATGCTCATCACAAATCACATGCTCCTCAGTTGTTAAAGCTCTTGAAAGTGGAAAGTTTGAAATTGTCAAAGAGCACGAAATCTTTTAAATCTGCTTTGGAACTTTATCTTCTACTATGATGAGTGCAAATGTTGCTTCTACTTCTAAAGCTAAACATCATGTTAAATACACTTGCACTCACCGTGGTAAAGATGGTCATTTAGTTGATTCACTTTAGACTAGCTAAACAACAAAGGATAGAAAGGTTCAATGCTAAGTCTAATGTCGAAAGACACACTTTGCTTCTCATTATGTGCCAGGTGAAAGCAAACACCTTTGTTGATAAAAACACGGGAAAGGATAAATCTATTTTTGTGCATAAAAATTCTCGTGTTGTGCCTACTGTTGTGCGTCGTGTGTCTCAGACTTGGATTCCTAAAAGCTTTATTTCTAACACCAGTACCGAGACATCGACACTTTCTGCTTCTATGTCGGCTTCTCACGCGAGGAAGAACATATGGCTAGTGGATTCCGGATGCTCACGCCACATGTCCAATGATAAGAATTGGTTCTCCTCCTTCACTTGTGCATCTCGTACTAAAAGTGTTATTTTTTCAAGATGCTTCCTCCACCTCCTGCTTTTACTTAAAGGCACTAGTCCAAATAGTGCAGTACAGGTGCATATGTTCAGGGAGAGTATCTTTGTTGATGAAGATGATGATGATGCTGTTGAGGATGAGATAATTGGAGTTTGCTGTGTGCTTGTGTGCTCGTTTTCAAGCTTCCCCGCGTGCTTCACATCGACAAGCTATCAAGAGGATTTTAAGGATGTGGAATTGATATAAAAACTACATCTGGTTCATGCCACTTCTTGAGTAATTCTCTTTCTTGGACACATTGACATCAGATTTCATTTTCTTAGAGATCATGTTGAAAAAAGAGCTATTGAACTGAAATTTGTTGATTCGGGTGCTCTTGTGATATTTTCACTAAAACCGCTTGATTTTTCTCGTTTGCTTTCTTACGCGGTGAACTTGGGATCATTCATCCCCATGGGTTGATTTGAGGGTAGTCTTGAGTTTATCTCTTTTGGGTTACTTGACTTTGGTTCCTAGAAGTGATTTTTTTATAAGTGGTATTTTGACTTTACACCTCAAGTAAAAACCCCTGTTTACATTGCATCATGTAGTACAAAGCTTTGGTGATTATTCTTGTGTATATAGCCAAGTTAATGCTCAATGCTTTACTTATCACTAAAAGGCTAAAATAATTCAATTTGAGAAGAGGGAGGGGGAGGTGCGAGGAGTGGGGGCGGAAGAGGAGGGGCGGGGCTATTTATAGCTGATGGGGGGCTCAGCCGAGCGGCGGCAAGCATGAGATTCACTCAGGGCCAACATGATTTTTGAGCCGGGTGGGGAGGGGATAGGGGCGACAGCGTTTGAGGAGGCGGCGGGGATAAGGACGGCGGCTGTGGCACTCTCATTCGTGCGAAAAAGGGGGGAAATAGGCGCACGACAGGCGGCAAAATTGGAGCTTGAGTGGCCGGGAATGGAGGAGGAGAGAGGGGAGGAAGGAGGAGGCCGATGGGGAAGAAGGCCCCGACAAGTGGGGCCTTCGGTCCACCTGTCGGCGAGGCGAGGACAGGGAGACTGCTTTGGTGGGCCGGCCGAGCAGACCAAGGAGGCGGGCCGTAGGGAGGGGAGGTGGGCTAGGGCCACATAGAAAGAGTGGGTCAGGCGAGTTGGGCTCAGCCCAAAGGTAAGGGGGTTTCCTTTTCATTTTTAACTTTAAAATAAATTGAGAAATACAAATTAGTTTCAAATAAATATCAAATAGGGTTTGAAAATTCTACAAAAATTCTCAAATATAGTTTAAATTATTTTGAACTTTAGTAAATTATTTTTAGCATAACTTTGCCTTTATTTTGTTGGATAAAATATTTTTATAATAGCAATAATAAAGCATTTAATAAATATAGAAAATTCACCAAAATTCTTAGAAAATCCCAAATAAATTGAAGAATGCAAAAGGCAAATTTCCAGGGCATTACACCCTCGGCCTCCCATGGCGCGCCTAATCTCGGCAAAAAGGAAGGTGTCAGCGTAATGTTGGAGCACCAAATCCGGCCATCAACGTCACCATCGTCACATCCGGCCACTGCACTGCCCCTACCCACCAGCTGCCCTCCACCATATCTGAATACACTGATTATGATTGCTTTTCTTGCTTTTTTCATAGCCTCTGATTAGTCAGTTGTTAATATACCTGCTTGGCTGAACTGTTCATAATCTGATTAGTCAGTTGTATTGCTCTAGTAGTGGCCTTGAACTAGAGTTTCTTCCTATTAATGGTAGAAAGTATTGCTTTTAATTATTTCACTGTCTTTGAGCTTGATCAAAATATTCAGTATCTAGTTTGATACTCATTTGATTATTGTTGAATATGTACAGATTATGATTGCTTAGCTTGCTATGTTCAAGGCCCTATTTGCTTAGTTAATTGCTTATGTCATCTTTGCAAGCTTTGAATTGTGCATATAATGCACCAGTGACTACAAATTGTACACACATATATAAAATAGAGCCTACAAGCAAGATAATCAACATGGAAAAGCTGTTGGATGCTAAAAGAAAACTAGAGGTGGAGATAGAACAATTGAAGGGAAATGATGAGTTAATAGAAAAGATTTATAATATGAAACAAAAACTGAAAGACATAGATGACAAATCGCAAGACATTGAACCTCTTGACAATGTATTCATCATTAAGGAGTGCAAGGATAATACAGAGGTTGAAGGAACCAAAGATGAGCTTATAGAGGTAATATAAAGGTTTTTACTATTTAACTCGATGTGGTAAGTGATAATATAACAAGATAGCCTATTTTCACAACAAAATGATCACTTTTGTAGGGATTAAGAGATATTACTAAAATTCAATCAGTTATTGGTGTCAAACAAAAGGGCACTATGCCAGAGCTGTGGAACTACAAGGAGAACCAGAAAGCCTCAGTTGCGGAAGCTGTGGCACAAATAATGGTACACATGGAAAAGCCCTAGGTCTCCTTGTCTTGATCAATCAAATAATGTTGTTTTTCAATATATGCTTGTTAATATTTTAACTAGCTTATTGTATCCTTGTAACAAAACAGGAAATACTTCGGACAAAAAAGTTGGCTATAAAAACGATATAAAAGACTGCTCTTGTGCCAAGAAGTTCTGCAAGGAAAAGGCTGCTAGAAGATTGTGCCATTGATTTATGCATTAAGTATATGCCTTATATCAGTGGACAATCTCTATGGTACTCTAGATGCAATTACTTGGGGCAAAGAGCCTTCTACTGGGACGTCGGGCTGCCTGAGGAGATTTACATTAGAGGATTTTGCTACTAATTTCTGCATTGAGTATATATGTATCCATAAATTAACACTGTTAACAGTACACTGAATGTAAATATACTATGAATTTGTCAATCTGTGAGTGTACTGTGAATTTATCAATTGTGAATGTACTATCAATCTATGAATATACAATGAATGCGAATATATTATGAATTTATCAATGTGAGTATATTATGAATGTAAATATACTGAATCTATGAATTCCTGGTGCTGTTATTTATCTCTATCGGTTCCACGCTCGGAAATGATAGAGACATGTACTAATCTTTATTGATTCCACTCTAAGAATCGATCGAGATCAGGATGACATATCTATAATTATATATATCGATTCCACGCTCAGAACTAATAGAGATAATTGATCTTCTGGGTCGGTTCCGAGATCATAACCGACCCAAATGATGCTATATCTCTATCAAGCGAAAACTGACCGTTATAGCTATTCGTCATCACTATCTAAGGACTTTGTACCACCACCAAAACCGCCCAAGATGATGAAAAAGAACTGACCCAGATGATCATTTATGTAGTATTGTTGCTAGGACAAAGTGGGATGGGATGGTATTGTCCCAAGAAGAAAGGTCGCCTAGGGTGGAATGAACCCATCCCACCAAGAGGAATATTCCTCCGAGATCTAAAACGAAACCATCCAGCAAAATCAAGCAGACAAACTCATCCCAATATGGGATCACATGTCATGTGACCTCACGTGAGCTCGTTGCTTGGATTCAGTCACCACTGGAAGAGGGGAAGGGGCACTGGTGACATATGCATCTCCCTGGCTTCTTCCTCTTCCCCGATTAAGGGGAAGGAGCACAAATGGCAGCGAGACATGGAGCTCCATTGGCAGCGAAAGGAAGTGGCGCTGGCGACACACGAGGAAGTAGCTCAAGCGCGATGGGGGGAAGAAGCTCTGCCGAGGGTGCCGCGCGGGGCTGAGGTCGCTAAGGGGATGTAACATCCCAAAATTTGCAAGGAAAGAGAATGCATATTTAAATTTTGATTGTGCCTAATTTTGATTTTTTGGATTTTATTATTATTATTGGATTTTTGCTCCAAAATAAAATCATTTATGTGAATTAGTACAAAGGTAAAGACAAAATATTAGAACAAAATTTATAAAAATTATATTAAAATATTATAAATCTCTAGAATAACTTTATAGCAGTAAAAATTCATGGGAATGCACTAATTAAAGATAAGAAATGAAAAATAATGAGCTTTGACTATAATCAGTGTAATGTCAGATTTTTCTAAAAATCCTCAACGATTATTTCAAGCTAAATTTTTTTACCATACATTTCTTAGAGAAATTTTTATCCATGGTAAAAATATAAAAATTAAAATTCACATTTAGTGCCTTTTAAAATTTTAAAAGAGAAAACTTGAAATTCTGGATTTTTCATTGTCACATTTATTAGAAAATAAATATTCAAGTTTTAAATCTAAAATTTTTACACAAGATCACTTAGACTGTAAAAAATGTTGGAAATTTTTTTCAAATATTATTTATGTCGGTGTTTCGTGCACCGGCAATACGAATTTATGGTCGGATGGGGTCGCGCGCTCCCTCTCCCCGAATGGTCGACTCAAGGAGTCAGATGATGTATACTGGTTCGGGCTGAATGTCCCTACTCCAGTTCGTTCGGTGCGGATGTATTGATCTTTGGGCGATGAACAAGGGGTGTACAAGCGAGGCGGGGAGTCGGCTGTCCGATCCCCTTCGTGCTTTGGCTAGGGAGTCGTGGCTTCCTGGAGTGCCCCTTGTTTTTGTGTCTCCCCCCCTTCCCTCTCGGGCCCCGCCTCTCCTTATATAGACGGAGGAGGCGGGTTACACGGGTGTTTAGGAAATCCACTAAAAAAGGGGCGTCGTGTCTCGAGTCCGCTCTGTCTTGTCCGGACCGTCCCTCGTCGAGGCGAGGTTGGTGGCTCTGCGATGTGCGGTCTTGTGCGATGACGTCGGATGACGCCTTGCGTGGTGCTCTGCGCCTCGGCGGCTTTAATGGCGCTTTGACTTTGCCTTGGCCTCGAGTGGCGCACTCTGGCGGCGGGATTCGGGGCTTGACTCCTTCGGTGGCTCTTCGATCTTGGGAAGGGGCCGCCACCCGTCACGGATGCCAGGGCGCCGCGCACAAGGCAGGCCGTCGACATCGTGGGCCATGCCGCCTGCAGTGGAGCTTGAGCTTCAATATTAGGCGGCCGGAGCATGCCGACCGCCCGGAACCGGAGTCCGCCGACCGTTGGTCGGCCTGCAGGTCGGGGCTCGCTCCCCGCGGCCCAAGTACCTTTTGGTGGTGCTGGGCCTTCGCCATGATTGGTCAGCCCGTTCGTGCTTCCGGGCTGATGGGGGTACCCATGGCATGGGTACTCGTCAATTTACCTCATTAAGTCTCAATTAAATGAAAAAATAGAAAGAATTTAATGCACAATGATGCTTGTCATATTTATTTAAAATTTTCTATAAAGTATTGTAATTCAAAAATTTTACTGATAGTAGATAGCTCTCTGGAGACTTTATAAAAAAATCTACAAAAAGTTTAGACACAATTAGGTAGCCCAAGTTAATGCCATAACTCGTGCTATCTAGAAGTTGAAACTGAGTTGCTTCCTTTCCATCTCTTACATGTGGGCCCCTTTTCCAGCTAACCCCACACGTCAGTGTTGCTCTGGAAACCCCCTCCTTTTCCCTCTCACAATTGCTGCCAAGTGAACCCTGGTCCCACATGTCACTCTCTCTTTTCTTTCCCTCCCACCCTCTCACTACCATGCGGGCCCGACCCCACCTGTCGGTTCCTCCTCCCTCCTCTCTTCCTTCCTCTGTCTCGCTAGAGCAAACTAAGCGCACTGTCTCCAATTTTGACTCATCTGCGCCACAATCTCACATAGCCCAAGGTCCCTCCATGCCGCCGCTGACACATCACTGCCACGGGATCGTCTCGGCCGTTGTACCACATATCACACCATGAAACGCCCTGGAAAGCCAACGCTATCGTTCTAACCAAGCCGCCGTTCCATCCTTCGTGTCCAAACCTTGTGGCAAACTGGCTTAGTTAGCTATAAAACCTCTCCCCAGGGTATCTAGGATGCAAAGCACCCCCCATTGCCTCGGCTATGCTAAAAACCACCTCGTCTCCTCCAAGGCCGACGAAAACCAGTAAAAAAGGGAAACATCAATTTAGCCCTCTCTGGTGCCTCACACTCCATTTCATTTGTTCTAGAGCTACCCTATAGTCACTAGAACCCATCTCAACCCTCAATCAAAGCCATCCTTCACCTGCGAGCCGCTGCACCGAGCCTCTTCATCTGCCACCGCCCATGCACGATGAGAGCTCAACCCACTCCCTCTCTCTCGGTAATGAATGGAATTAGAGTCACAAGGACCCACTGAAGCCCACATAACCCTCACTAAGCTTGATCACTGTCCGTTTGCCACCACGACTTGCTGCTAGCGATCGACACCACTGCCCTCACCATCGCAAAGTACATGCCGGTGATCCCCGAGCTCAACTAAGTCATCCCTTAGGTGCACAAGAACGTGCTAATGCTCGTCGTGTCCTTGCCTGTAGGTCTTTGGCCCCACCTCGCCACTGGTGAGCACAAACCATGGCCTCCCCTACTACAGGTCACCGCCATGTGGGCCAACCTTGTTAGCCAGACTGCACCGCACACCTCACACCATGCACAACCACTGCACTGTGGGCCATAGATTTCAGTCTCGTGTGCGTGCACACACACATGCAACCACTGACATGCGGGAGTCACGATGTTAGTGTGCCCTCGAGCATACACGCATACACACTAACCAGTGGGGGATGTTTTTCAGCCAGTGCAACTGATTTCAAAATTCCGCGTGCACAAAATGGAAAAGCCGCTTTCGATATTAAGAAAGCATATTTTTCCAATTTATTTGTAATCTCCAAAACCGATTAGATTCAAATGCATATAACTTTTGAATCATAGATCTAAATGAAGTGTGACATGTTTCTAAATTCATGAAAAATCATGTAGTTTCTAAATATGTAAAAATATTTAGGTTTTGATCAATGGGTAAAATTCAAATTCAAATTAAAAAAGGGGATTCAAAATATGTTAAATATAAATGTTGTGCAAATGAACTCCAAATCAAATGGGACCAGTTTTATTAGAATCCGTAGGTTGTAAGTGACCCAAATATGCAAAAATATTTAAGTTTTAGCTTGCTTTTAATCATTTTCTAATTTACGTTAGCTTCAATGTGTTAAATGTTCAAATAAGTATAACTTAAGCAAATAAGCTCCAATTTGAATGAAATCAATCCCTATGTGCCATTTAGCCAGTAAATTACTTATATATGCAAAAATAAACTATTGAGAATATACATGTTACATCCCATAGTACTTAATGTCTTATTATTATTACTCCAAATAATTTTAGCTTCTTGAATTCGAAATTCAGCATATAAATATAGATAATTTTAGCTTCTTGAATTCATAAAATAAAGATAAACAAACTACAGAAAACAAGAAGCCCTGTTACAGTATAACCTAAGGTTGCTAAGAGTAAGTAAGGATTAAAAGATGGAATAAAATGCGTATACATTAAATCTTGAAAAAACCTAACCCAAAACCACACCTTTTTATGTAACAAGTTTTATTTGATTTTACATCTGATTTCTTTTTTCCCTTATTAAAGTTAGTTATTTGCTATACTTTCATTGAACCACGTGTAGAAATAGACGTCACTGATACTGTTATCAACGACCTCGACTTCGAGTGCGACGACGAACAACAAAGCAAGCACCCCCTTTGATCATATTGATCCTAACATTTCAAAAATGTTTTGTTAAATTTTTCACGCACGTTATGTTTTATAAACATTGATGTTTTGTGGGTAACAGTAGATATAACCCTAATTGATGGGATTTTCTTAATTAATATCGACATGTGAACCTTGATAACTCTAGATCATGGATTCACACATTAAAATGTGAAATGGGTATACTCTATTATAATTGCACATGCTTAACCATACTTTAGATTGGACATACAAACAGATGGTTATATTGTTCGCAATGAATTCAAATCTTGGACATGTTGGAATAATTGTGGTCATTGATATTTTGGTAAAAATAAAAATAAGACTATAGTTTTGATGCGAGCGAGCTATTGGCAATAGGCGGATGTGCATATGACTTGCACATAGATTGAGGGAGATATCTTGTTCGGGTCGAATTAAGGATCAAACTAATGTGTTGTTATTAGGCTAAGATAACCGTACAACCACAGGTGCCGGCATGTAACGGCCTTAACTTATTAAATTACTTAGGACTAGCTTTACACATTGGAAGGCTGTAGTAGTACGGGCTATTTCGTTGTAGATTGCTCGAAGGGACTCACACACAGTGGTGATTATGGAACAAATGTTTACTGATACAACGGTGTAAGCCTTGCTATGGGGGGATAGTTTGACAAAAGTGAGCTCATAATTATTGTTTATTATGTAAAGTTTTATTTTCGTCACCATAGCGGGGTTTGTCGTCACCGGGCTGGTGCAAAGTTAGGACTAGGTAATATAATGATTCTGTTGTGATCATCTGCTGCACACATAAGGAAGTGTGTAAATAGCTTGGCATAAATAATTGATCATACCTTGTGGGTAAAGTAGTACACCTCTACAGAGTAAAAACTTTTCGAGAAGCTGCACTCGCGGTTAAGCGCACTTGGTAAAAGTCAACACTTAGTTAGATGTCTTCATATTTTTATAAAATGTGATAGAATTGAAAATGAATATTGGTAACATAAGTTGGAAACATTTTATTTCTGATGATTTGCCATGTGTTGGCAAAGAATAGTTTTAGGCCATGTGTTGGCAGGTAATGATAAGAAATATAGTTGCTCACGACGGACTGTGATTTGTTATATTTATGCTTACATACTTGTTATTTCATATACTTGTCAATTGCTCTTACAAATTTTGTTTTCAATCTATTATTCAATATTTACAATTCAAATTAGCTTTATGCCAAATAACTATAATAGCTTTTCCTTTGATACAGTCTGCATGTATTATAGGTTTTGCAAAAGTCTTGCAAATAAATATGTACTCAATTTGCTATTATTGTTATTTTTAGGCGAAGAATCATATTTCCCCGATGAAACTTACTGTGACACAAGAAAAGAGGATAATAACGATAAGCTTTTCTAGGTTTACCGTATCAGTTACCTGTGGGAATGATGGCTTCAAAGGCACAGTACAAGATAAAAAAACATTTCCACTGCATATTTACTTTGGTTTGTAAGATTATTCTAACATCCTCATTTCGGTCTTCACCCAAAAATTTAATTTAAATTAACTATATTCAAAAGTTGGATTTTCCTTTGTGTTTAATTTAAGCTGGCATTCCTATCCGTCCAAAATCGGAGATCAATTCTCCTTCGTCCGACAAATCAAATTTCCAGATTCCAGTCCGCACCCGAAATTTCACCCGAGTTCAAAAATGCTCCAAAAATCCCAGAACCTATTGCATTAGGTCCCAAATATTCTAAAAACATTTTGGAATTTTTTTCAAGATTTTTGGAGGCTCTCTACTATTTTATCTCGCACGGCTTTCGTTTAATGGCCGCTATTCGCTCCAGAATATTCTAAACTCCAAATTTCATACAAATTCCGTGAAACCAACTTTATTGGGTTCCAAATATTCCCTAATGGTTTTTGGAATTTTTTCGGAATTTTTTGACCATTTTTGCTAATTTTTCTCTAGAGCGTTGCATTCGCGTAAACCTCGGCCAATCGCGGAGCGCCACGTGGTGACACTATTCATCATCTTCTACCTCATGTTGGTTGCTTCCAGGGAAGAACAGAGAGAGCTCCAATTGATTGCTCCTTCCTTCGAATCCTCATAACTTTCCATTCAAAGCACCAAATCGCGAACGGCCGGATTCGTTGGATTCATAGCGATGAGACCTTCCCGTTCCTCACCATCATTAGCCCCAAATCTCGTCGAAAATCGCCGCATTAAGGAAAAACCGAAATGGTCTTTAATGGCAATAGCTCGTCCGTTTCTTCACCAAACGGCGCACCACCACCTCTCAAATCTCCGTATTAGAGTGCTCTTTCCGGTGGTATCACCCTCTCTTAGCCTCTCCTCGCCATTCGTCCGCAAGATTGAGAAAACCGACGAGGAACGTCGTTTTTCGTGTTCTTCATCATATCTTCTACTCCGGTGAGTCAAACTCAATTCCGGTTGTTTCCTCGTGTTCGTATGGATGTCTAGAGCCTAACCGTTCAATCAATTTTAGGATTCCTCAAGTGTGGACGACGAATTTTGTGGTTGAATCGTTTTGGCCGAACCGCTGTTCATCATCGAATTCATCGTCTCCGGTAATCCTCTTCAAAATCCGACACCACCATTCGATTCGCGTCGTCGAGACCTTTTCGGGGCTTACCTTCTTCCATCCCGCCACCCCTTCCATTGCAAAGTCAATTTGTTCAAACCCTAGGTTGAGTGACCTCTGTTCTGGAGGCAAAAAACGCGATTTTACCGTAGCTACAGTAACTTTTCTTTTTTTCTTGATTTTCCATCATTTTCCAACTTCGAACGGTTATATCTTTTGCATCCGAACTCTGATTGACTCCGTTCAAATTCCTAAATTCATCTAAAATCAAGATCTACCTGCCAGTATAACTTTTATTATTTTTGGATTTTATTTATTTTATTGTTATTTATTTTGTTGTACCGTTTTGCGCGTAGCCGAGGATCCCGCCAAGTCCGTCAACCCCGCCGCCGAACTCCAAGGTTTCGAGTCTTCCGCCGCGCATGAAGCCAAGTCTCTTGACGCATTTTGATCCCATGTTTGCAAATGTGTTTACAACGCTTTATAAACATGCGTCGCTATCTTTATCATCGTATGTCAAATATAAATGATTAGTTAATCCTAATTGCGATTACCTCCTTGATTATTGTTATCGATGCTTAATTGTAACCCTAGGACTCTTTGCTATGTCATGTCTATCTTATATTGTGACTTTTGTTGGTTAGAACGGTAAATATGCTTAGTACCCGAATTGATGAAAATGACCCATGGGTGGGATTATACAAAAGTTATGATTTAAATTGTGATTTGGAAATTATTACAAAGTATTTGGTACTGTTTTTCCAAAAGAAAAAGAAAAAGGATTTGGACTTGGGCGGATTGGAATGTCGGGTGGGTGCGGATTGAGCACTAGTTTCCAATGTGCGAGTACCGCCCCAAGTCAACTAACGACCGACGCTTATGACTGTCCATTCTAAGCACAACCGTACTACCACATGTCTATAATGGTACGACCTGGCTAAATAATTTGTAGAAACCTAACTTATACTCACCAAATGGTGGAATATGAGTGCCGGATACAAGCAAGACTGTTTTTCTCACACGGTGCAAGAGGGGGCTTCTGTACTGGGTGGATAGAACCCTAATAGCGGTGAAACCTCAGCGGGTGAGTCGGGTTAGGCGTATACATTGTAAAGGCCTTGTCATGATCTCTCTGCCGACACACCAAAGGAAGTGTGTTAATTGCATGGCATTAAAGAGATGATCATGTCTTGTGGGTAAAGCTGTACACCTCTGCAGAGTTAAAACTATTCGAATAGCCATGCCTACGGTCAAGGGCAAAGTGAAGAATGCTTTCATACTGGTAGACTTTGGTTTTGGTTTTGATTTCGAAAATAACTGATGTTTTGGGATTCGGGAGTGGTTAGAACTCTCAGATGTTTCATTGGCGGATTGAGCCAACCAGGTAGATGGAACCTGTTTTTATGTCATGACGGATAGAGTTATGTGTGGATAACCTTGATCTTTTCAAATGTGGTGGATAGAGCCTTTATACTAGTGACGGTGGATAGAACCCTCACTGAAATATTAAATAATTCAATTATTAAAATAATTGCTAAAACATGCTTTGTGAAACTTATTAGTAAGTATGGTTTGATGAAACTTGGCTTTATGCAAAAGAACCATATTAAGCCTTCCTTGGAAAGCCCTACATGTGCATAATTTTCCAGACTTGCTGAGTACTTTTGTACTCACATGCTACATAACTGTTGTCATCAGAAAACTACCAGGACGCCAACGAAGACGGTGAGTTCTACGCTGAAGAGTTCGAAGAGGATCGCTAAGACAACTAAGCGCGTTCCTAGTCGTCGCCTGTGGTGTTATTTGGGTTTCGCTATTTGTCGTTTTTATTCCGCTGCCGTGACTTTGGTCTTGTGACCATTTGATGTAATAAGTAGCCAGGTGGCTAATACTTTATAGTTATGTTACAATTTCGTTATGTTCGGCAATGATGTATCACTGTTTACTGTGTGTACTAGCTACTGATCTGGGACTAGTACAGAAATACACAGGAGATTTCGGATAGCTGATCCGGGGTCTCACAGCGTGGTATCAGAGCCTGGATGACTGTAGGCCGTGACCTAGTTAGAATGGCAAAGCCTTAAGGACTAGTATATTTATAAAAACCTACTTATAAAATTTTAAGTTCCTTTGCTTCTACCTCTCTTATCTTAGTGTCTTGAGCTTATCTGATCTGTTATTTAAAACTGGCTACTAATCTCAACTTGTTTCAAAATTTGTAGATTTCAACTTGCACCACCTTTGCGTCGTTGGCTGGAGGCTTTTGTGCGGAGCTGTCCTTGATGCTCCAGGAGCGGGAGTTTCCCCACCGCCCAGAGTACCGTTGTACCTCCGTGCCTAGCGTTGGCTACAGCACGTGGAGGGTCAGGCTGTTGGTACACGCCAGGAGTCGGAGTCTGGCAGAGGATCGTCCGTTCTACTTGACCTCGGAGATACTGAAGATGGGAGATGCGCTGCAAGATGTGGTGAGACAGGCCCTTATCTATTTGGGCAGCAGCTACAGTGACAGACTGGAGGATTCGCCATACCGCTTGTTTCCTTTCCATGAGGAAGGGAGGTACCATAGCAGGTTTCGGAGTTTGGATCACGAGGCAGATCCGACGATTGTGCATATGGGATCGCTCATCCGAACCCAGAATGAGGCTTATGTCAGCACTACACACGAGCTCCAGGATGTGTATGAGAGGTTGGCTGCAGCTCGGGAGGAGATTCGCCAGCTGAGGGAGGCTCAGCCGGCAGCTGTTCTTCCACTAGCCCCTGTGCAGGTGGCACAGCCAGTAGCACCACCGCCACCAGCGCCAGTCCCTGTGGATCTGCCCAGGAGAGGGTTAACTCTCGACGCCCCGCCAGCCAAGCGTCATCAGGGCCCGAAGACTCGGGAGACCGCGTGCAAGTCTGTTCATCGCCAGTCGACTCTGGGGGTTTCCCTGAGTTTTTTGGCTACCCCTGGAGGAGCAGGACCTTCGTCAGCAGCTACCCCGCCCCGCAGCAGGAGCGAGGAGGAGGACCCGTCCCCATGCGTCTTCGAGAGCGACGCGAGTACTTAGGTGTTTTAGTCTGGAGAGCCCTTTTTGTTCGCTAGAACGGTTAATAAATGCTTGTGTTGGTCTGTAGCGTGCCTTGTGCATCTGTGTTACAGCCATCGTTATCAAACTATTTTGATTTGAATAAAGAGTTTGCTGGTTTTCCTTCTATTGTGTGCCTTTGTCTTTGTGGATGTTGTTTAGTCCCCTGTTTCTTATCTTTGCTTTTCCCTCTTTCCTTGTGCTTTGGCCATCCTTGTTTCAGATGGAGAACCCAGGCAGAGGCCGTGGTCGTGGAAGAGGAAGAGGTAGAGGCCGTGGACGCGGTCGTGGACAAGTACAGTTCCAGGAGGAAGAATCGATGGAACCACAACAGCAACATCCCGCTGAGGGTCAGGTGCCACCGCCTCCGGCACAACAAGAGCCAATACCACCTCCACCCCCGCTTCATCCGCCGAATCTGGAACAAATGATGGCGATGCAGCTTCAACTTCTTCAAGCATTGGCACAGAATGCTCTCAACCCGCCCCAAGCTGTACCATCCCAAGCCGCAGCGAAGCCGACCCAGTCCAAGTTTGGGGAGTTCATGAGGACTAGACCTCCAACCTTTGCTGGATCTGTGGATCCATTGGAAGCAGATGACTGGCTCAAGGAAGTCGAGAGGAAGCTCTACTTGGCCCAGTGTGACGAAGTGGAAAGTGTGCGGTTTGCTTCGCACCAGCTCAAGGGAACAACAGCTAGCTAGTGGGAGAATTATTGTGCCGCCCACGAAGATGCTCAGAACATTGCTTGGAATGAGTTTGTGGAAGCTTTTCGGGCTACCCATATTCCAAAAGGGATTATGGAGATGAAGCGGCGTGAGTTTCACAAGCTGCAACAAGGAAACTTATCTGTGTCTGAATACCTGAATTGCTTCACCCAACTTTCATGCTATGCGGCTGCAGATGTCGCTACTGATGAAGCAAAGATATGGCGATTCATGGAGGGTCTTGACCAGGGTTAACCAAACCGAAATCGAAAAAACCGATGGAAAACCGAAATTGGAAATTCGAAAATATCGAGCCAAAAATCGCTGGAAAATCGTTAGAAACCGAAGAGTTTCAAAACCGAGCATTTGAACAAAAAACATTCAAAATAAATTTAAAAAAAACGAAAACCATTCGGTTTTCTCGAAAACCCATCGGTTTTCTCGAAAAACCGATCGGCGAGTTGAACGTTTTGGGCGATCGATTTTTTGAACGATTTTCGTCGGTTTTTTCGAAAAATCGCTCGGTTTTCACCGGTTTTCGATCGGTTTACGTCGCATAAATTTTTTCAATTTTTTTAAATTTTTTGAATTATTTTTTTAATTGAACCGGTTTACCGACCGGTTTAGGATTTCGAACCGGCTCGATACGGTCGAAAACCGCGATTTTCGAGCTGTTTTCGTCGGTTTTGTGAACCCTGGTCTTGACCCCAATCTTAAGGTTCAACTAGTATCAAATGACTTCCCGTCTTTCCAGCATATGGTCAATAAGGCTTTAATTCAGGAAGATGCCCAGCGTCAGCTGTCCGAGTCAAGGAAAAGGAAGATGATGTTCCAGAGTCAGCGAGGTGCAAGCAGCTCTAGGCCCCGCACTTTTCAGCAGCAGACTAGTAGGCCAGCAGTTCCCAACTCGTCTAGGACTCCAATGTCCACTCCTCGCCCGGTTGGTCAAGCTCCTGCCGGTAATGCAGGAACTCAAGCCCAGAAGAGCAATACCGCAACAGCAGGAGTACAGTGCTTCAACTGCGGAGAAATGGGACACTATGCCAACAATTGTCTACAGAAGCGTCAGTCGATCACCCCAGTGCGGTTCAACCTGGGAACTACACCAGTCCGTGCCCCAGCCCCAGCCCAAGGGAGAGGTACACCGCAGACTCCGCGTACCCCTCGGACCATTGGAAGAGGACGTGTGAACCACATCACAGCTGAGGAAGTACAGGACCCACCGGACGTGATCTATGGTAAGTTCTTCGTCAACTCAGTGCATACTTCAGTTCTGTTTGATTATGGTGCAACTCATTCCTTCATATCAGAATATTTGGTTAGAAAGCATGGTTGGGATACAGTTCAGTTAAGAAACCCGTTGTTAGTTAAATCCCCTGGTAAAGAATTAAGAACCACTGCCATCTGCCCGAAAATGGATATAACTATAAAAGGGGTAAAGTTCCTGGCGAACTTAATCCTATTGGATACTAAGGGTATAGAAGTAATCCTGGGAATGGATTGGTTAACCAAGTATAAGGGTCAGATAAACTGTGCTAGTAGAGCCATTTCTCTTACCAGCCCTGAGGGAATTCGAGTGGAATTCTTGTCCAATCTTTCTTCTAAGGGGGGTAGTACCCTGAACCGTTTGAAAGGGACATCATTGGAAACTGTGCCTATAATGAATGAATACCCGGACGTGTTTCCAGAAGATCTGCCTGGTATGCTACCAGATCGAGATATTGAGTTTGTAATCGAGCTTGTACCTGGTACAGCTCCAATCTCGAAAAGGCCTTATCGGTTACCTGCCAATGAGTTAGTAGAAATGAAGAAACAAATTGCAGAATTGCAGGAGAAATGATTTATTCGACCAAGTTCTTCGCCTTGGGGATCGCCCGTAATCTTCGTCACGAAAAAGGATGGTAGTTTGAGGATGTGCATAGATTACCGCTCCTTGAACGAGGTGACCATAAAGAACAAGTATCCGTTGCCTCGGATAGATGATTTGTTTGACTAGTTGAAAGGAGCCCAAGTGTTCTCAAAAATAGATTTGAGATCAGGATATCATCAGCTTAAGATAAGGAAAGAAGATATTCTGAAGTCCGCCTTCACTACCAGATACAGGTTGTACGATTTTACAGTAATGTCATTTGGGCTAACAAATGCCCCTTCCTATTTCATGAATTTGATGAATAAGGTGTTCATGGAATATTTGGACAAGTTCGTTGTAGTCTTCATTGACGACATTCTTGTCTATTCCAAGAGCAGAAAAGAACATGAAGATCATCTGAGGATAGTTCTGGAAAGGTTAAGAGAGCATCAATTGTATGCTAAATTCAACAAATGTGACTTTTGGTTGAAGGAAGTTTCTTTCCTGGGTCATGTTATTTCTGCTGGAGGAGTAGCAGTGGATCCGGCGAAAGTAAGGGATGTTTTGGATTGGAAGCAACCCAAGTCAGTCCCGGATATCAGAAGTTTCCTTGGACTAGCGGGTTACTATCGACGATTCATTGAAGGATTTTCCAAGATAGTGAAACCTCTCACCCAGCTTCTGAAGAAGGAGAAGAAATTTGAATAGACAAAATCCTGTGAACAGAGTTTTCAAGAACTAAAGAAAAGGTTAACTTCGGCCCTAGTTCTGGTCTTGCCAGATATCCATAAGGAGTTCGAAGTGTACTGTGATGCTTCAAAACAAGGTCTTGGATGTGTTTTGATGCAAGAAGGGAAAGTAATAGCTTACGCTTCAAGACAATTGCGGCCCCATGAAGAAAACTACCCAACTCATGATTTGGAATTAGCCGCAGTTGTGCACACACTCAAGATTTGGAGGCATTATTTGATCGGTAATCGGTGTGAAATTTATACTGATCATAAGAGTCTGAAGTACATTTTCACTCAGTCCGACCTCAATTTGAGGCAGAGAAGGTGGTTGGAGTTGGTAAAAGATTATAATATTGGAATCCACTACCACCCTGGAAAAGCTAATGTTGTTGCGGATGCATTGAGCAGGAAAAGCTACTGCAACAATGTTATGGTACAAGAAAGCCAACCCGCGCTTCATGAAGAATTCCGACGCCTTAACTTGGAAGTGGTGAATGAAGGCTGCGTTTTCAATGTTGAAGTGCAATCAACCTTAGAAGATCAAATCAGAGAGGCTCAAAAGAATGATGAGAATATTGCGAACCTCAAGGAGGAGTTAAAGAAAGGGAAACATCCTGGATTTTTCGAGGATGAAAAATGTACTGTTTGGTTCGGGAAAAGAATAGTAGTCCCTAGCCAACAAGAAATCAAGGAGATAATTTTGAAAGAGGCTCATGATTCTGTTTATTCCATTCACCCGGGAAGTACGAAGATGTACTCGGAATTGAAAGAAAAATATTGGTGGTCAAATATGAAGAAGGAAGTAGCTGATTTTGTAGCTCGGTGTGATGTTTGCCAGCTGGTAAAAGCGGAACATTAGAGACCAGCCGGTCTATTGCAACCCTTGCAAGTTCCTGTCTGGAAATGGGAAGAAATAGGAATGGATTTTATCACTGGACTACCCAGAACTAAGTCAGGATATGACTCTATTTGGGTCATTGTGGACAGATTAACAAAAGTAGCACATTTTATTCCGGTGAAGATGACCTACTCTGGTGATAAGCTCGCAGAGTTATATATGGCCAAGATTGTTTGTTTGCACGGTGTGCCAAAGAAGATCGTGTCCGATCGAGGTTCTCAGTTTACCTCAAGGTTTTGGCAGAAGTTGCATGAGGTTTTGGGCACGAATTTGAACTTGAGTACTGCATACCATCCTCAGACCGATGGTCAGACGGAACGGATAAATCAAATATTGGAAGATATGTTAAGAGCTTGTGCTTTGACGTAAAAAGGTTCGTGGGATCAAAATTTGCCCTATACCGAATTCTCGTACAACAACAGCTATCAGTCGAGTCTGAAGATGGCACCCTTTGAAGCTCTGTACGGAAGGAAATGTCGAACACCATTGTATTGGAAGGAAACAGAAAGTGGACAGATAATTGGACCTGATATCCTAAAAGAAGTTGAAGAGCAAGTTAGAGTGATCCGTGAGAATTTGAAAACAGCCCAGTCAAGGCAGAAAAGTTATGTCGACAATCGTTGCCGGGAATTAAGTTTTGCACCTGGTGATCATGTGTACCTGAAGGTTTACCGCTGAAGGGAATGCGCCGATTCAGAGTTAGTGGAAGGTTAGCACCCCACTACATTGGTCCATTTCCAGTGATTGCCAGAAGAGGAGAAGTAGCATACAAATTGGAATTACCTCCACAGCTAGCGGATGTACATGATGTCTTTCATGTTTCTCAGTTGAAGAAATGTCTCAGAGTACCCGAGCATCAGATGCCATACGAAGAGCTGGAATTGAAAGAAGACCTGTCGTATCCTGAGTACCCGGTCAAAATTTTAGACGAAGCCGAGCGTCGAACCCGAAGCCGTGTGATTAAATTCTGCAAGGTGTAGTGGAGTAATCATTCCGAGAAGGAAGCCACCTAGGAGCGTGAAGAGGATCTTCGAGCAGAGTTCCCCGATCTTTTTCTTTCTCCATCCGAATCCCGGGGATGAGATTCTCTCTAAGGGGGGTAGGTTTGTAACATCCTCATTTCGATCTTCAGCCAAAAATTTAATTTAAATTAATTAAATTCAAAAGTTGGATTTTACTTTGTGTTTAATTTAACTTGGCATTCCTATCCATCCAAAATCGGAGTTCAATTCTCCTTCGTCCGAAAAATCAAATTTCCAGATTCCAGTCCGCACCCGAAATTTCGCCCGAGTTCAAAAATGCTCCAAAAATCCCGGAACCTATTGCATTAGGTCCCAAATATTCTAAAAACATTTTGGGATTTTTCCCAAGATTTTTGGAGGCTCTCTGGTATTTTATCTCGCACGGCTTTCGCTTAATGGCCGCTATTCGCTCCAGAATATTATAAACTCCAAATTTCATCCCAATTCCGTGAAACCAATTTTATTGGGTTCCAAATATTCCCTAATGGTTCTAGGAATTTTTCCGAAATTTTTAAACCATTTTTGCTAATTTTTCTCTAGGGCGTTGCATTCGCGTAAACCTCGGCCAATCGCGGAGCGCCACGTGGCAACACTATTCATCATCTTCTACCTCACGTTGGTTGCTTCCAGGGAAGAACAGAGAGAGCTCCAATTGATTGCTCCTTCCTTCAAATCCTCATAACTTTCCATTCAATGCACCAAATCGCGAACGGCTGGATCTGTTGGATTCGTAGCGATGAGACCTTTCCGTTCCTCACCATCATTAGCCCAAATCTCGATGGAAACTGCCACATTAAGGAAAAACCGAAATGGTCTTTAATGACAATAGCTCGTCCGTTTCTTCACCAAACGGCGCACCACCACCTCTCAAATCTCCGTATTAGAGTGCTCTTTCCGGTGGTATCACCCTCTCTTAGTCTCTCCTCGCCATTCGTCCGCAAGATTGAGAAAACCGACGAGGAACGTTGTTTTTCGTGTTCTTCATCATATCTTCTACTCCGGTGAGTCAAACTCAATTACGGTTGTTTCCTCGTGTTCGTATGGATGTCTAGAGACTAACCCTTCAATCAATTTTAGGATTCCTCAAGTGTGGACGACGAATTTCGTGGTTGAATCGTGTTGGCCGAACCGCCGTTCGTCGCCGAATTCGTCGTCTCCGGTAATCCTCTTCAAAATCCGACACCACCATTGGATTCGCGTCGTCGAGACCTTACCGGGGCTTACCTTCTTCCATCCCGCCACCCCTTCCGTTGCAAAGTCAATTTGTTCAAACCCTAGGTTGAGTGACCTCTGTTCTGGAGGCAAAAATCGCGATTTTACCGTAGCTACAGTAACTTTTCTTTTTTTTCTTGATTTTCCATCATTTTCCAACTTCGAACGCTTATATCTTTTGCGTCCGAACTCCGATTGACTCCGTTCAAATTTCTAAATTCATCTAAAATCAAGATCTACCTGCCAGTATAAATTTTATAATTTTTGGATTTTATTTATTTTATTGTTATTTATTTTATTGTACCGTTTTGCGCGTAGCCGAGGATCCCGCCAAGTCCGTCGACCCCGCCGCCGAACTCCAAGGTTTCGAGTCTCCCGCCGCGCACAAAGGCAAGTCCCTTGACGCATTTTGATCCCATGTTTGCAAATGTGTTTACAACGCTTTATAAACATGCATTGCTATCTTTATCATCGTATGTCAAATATAAATGATTAGTTAATCCCAATTGCGATTACCTCCTTGATTATTGTTATCCATGCTTAATACTAACCCTAGGACTCTTTGCTATGTCATAACTATCTTATATTGTGACTTTTGTTGGTTAGAACGGTAGATATGCTTAGTACCCGAATTGATGAAAATGACCCATGGGTGGGATTATACAAAAGTTATGATTTAAATTGTGATTTGGAAATTATTACAAAGTATTTGGTACTATTTTTCCAAAATAAAAAAAAGGATTTGGACTTGGTCGGATTGGAATGTCGGGTGGGTGCGGATTGAGCACTAGTTTCCAATGTGCGAGTACCGCCCCAAGTCAACTAAGGACCGACGCTTATGACTATCCATTCTAAGCACAACCGTACTACCACATGTCTATAATGGTACGACCTGGCTAAATAATTTGTAGAAACCTAACTTAGACTCACCAAATGGTGGAATGTGAGTGCCGGATAGAGGCAAGACTGTTTTTCTCACACGGCGCAAAAGGGGGCTTCTGTACTGGGTGGATAGAACCCTAACAGCGGTGAAACCTCAGCGGGTGAGTCGGATTAGACGTATATATTGTAAAGGCCTTGTCATGATCTCTCTGCCGACACACCAAAGGAAGTGTGTTAATTGCATGGCATTAAAGAGATGATCATGTCTTGTGGATAAAGCTGTACACCTCTGAGAGTTAAAACTATTCGAATAGCCATGCCTACGGTCAAGGGCAAAGTGAAGAATGCTTTCATACTGGTAGACTTTGGTTTTGGTTTTGATTTCGAAAATAACTGATGTTTTGGGATTTGGGAGTGTTTAGAACTCTCGGATGTTTCATTGGCGGATTGAGCCAACCAGGTAGATGGAACCTGTTTTTATGTCATGACGGATAGAGTCATGTGTGGATAACCTTGATCTTTTCAAATGTGGCGGATAGAGCCTTTATACTAGTGACGGTGGATAGAACCCTCACTGAAATATTAAATAATTCAATTGTTATAATAATTGCTAAAACATGCTTTGTGAAACTTATTAGTAAGTATGGTTTGATGAAACTTGGCTTTATGCAAAAGAACCATATTAAGCCTTCCTTGGAAAGCCCTACATGTGCATAATTTTCCAGACTTGCTGAGTACTTTTGTACTCACATGCTACATAACTGTTGCCATCAGAAAACTACCAGGACACCAACGAAGACGGTGAGTTCTACGTTGAAGAGTTCGAAGAGGATCGCTAAGACAACTAAGCGCGTTCCTAGTCGTCGCCTATGGTGTTATTTGGGTTTCGCTATTTGTCGTTTTTATTCCGCTGCCGTGACTTTGGTCTTGTGACCATTTGATGTAATAAGTAGCCAGGTGGCTAATACTTTATAGTTATGTTACAATTTCGTTATGTTCGGCAATGATGTATCACTGTTGACTGTGTGTACTAGCTACTGATCTGGGACTAGTACAGAAATACACAGGAGATTTCAGATAGCTGATTCGGGGTCTCACAATTATTCTGTACAAACTGTTTCCACTGTAATATATAATGAAGATTTGTGTATGGTTGTGATCTCAATTTGTGGTTGCGCGTATTAGCTATTAATCATGGGACTAGTACATAATCCATATTAGATATTTTCGTTTATGGTATACTGTATTATAAAAGGGAGGGTCTCATAGAGGATTCAAAATCCCTACCGAGGGGAGTCGAGATTGTTGCCGATCTGGATAAAAGAATGAAAGAAGTAGAAGGAAGAACAACCGTGAAGAAAGAATAAGGAAAAAATGAAAAGAAAATGAAGAAAAAAAAGAGTGAAGTATTCTTACTACCTTTGGAGGGAAGGTTATCTGAACCAATCCCATTACAACTAATTTCTCCAACCAAAGGCTGGCTATGAGCATTTAATTCCATCCGATCCCCTCAATCAAACAAAATCTCAGATTATTCCGAATAATCTTGTTCAGACCGTCCCATCTAAAAAAGTAGGGCGATCACATCCCGTCCCACCTAGTTCCACCAACTAAATATTACCTAAAGGATCCCATAGTGAATTAGTTAGTCATTAGCCCTCTATGAACGATGTGGTAGGGAGAGAGATGGTTCCACAAATTTGGTTATCAAGCTCCTCGATGAGTTATTTGCTGAATACTAAAATCTTGGTTTGCTAAAATGATATTGATAATTGCATGAGTATTAAGCTTGTTCTCTCTCTTGCCCCTCTCTCAACTCACAAAAAAATTATCGACCTATTTGGACTGTTCGAGTGTATACTTACTAAATGCCATTTTGTGAGAGCAATTAGCCTGCGAAAATTGGCTCAATTAAATCCAAAAAAGAAAAAAGAAATCTGAACTAGAAGTATCCCATTCTCCGAGGCCAATCCACATCGGGATCATAGAGCTCACAGTGACTCGCCTCTGACGCAGCTCCACCATAAGGAAAACAATTCTGTGGAGGAGGTATGCAAATTTAACTCTGTGCATCCTCACTCCGATAAATGCCACGTGTTCATCTTACCAATCTCAACCATTCATTTAATTTCTCACTCCTGCCATTAATAACACCCTTGATTTCTCACTCCTCAATTAATAACACTGTTGATAGGATGATGTTGAGATTTAGCTAGATAGACACATGGCATCCATCGGAGTGGGGATGCACAGAGTTAAATTTGCATACCTCCTCCACATAATTATTTTCCCACCATAACCACTAACTTCCCGACCGCTTTGTATACTCGATGCGACTATCTGCGAGACAGAACGATTTAGATCCAACGACGCAGGTGACCCCTGAGGCGGTGTTCCCCACGTGGTGTGTATGATATGGACGCACGGGATGGGTTAGTGACGTGGGTGGGTGGGGAGGCTACTTGCTGCACGAGATGGACACATGTCGAGATCAAGGACGTCATTACAGTCTCCGTTGAGAAGTAACGGATGTGGGCACAATATGCTTGCTAAAACCTTTCAAAAACCAATTAGTTAGTTGTGTTATAAAATAGATAGAATACTAATCCAAGTTGAACAGACTCTAACTATTGATGGGCAAATCCGAATCTATCTCCTAGTTATTTTAATGTATATTGGGCACCCCCTTGTTTAGAGAAAAATCAATTTAATAAAGATAATTGCCCTATCTTTTGTGTGTGCTACTTGTGCTTCTAGTTTTGTTTACGTGTTCACGTGGGTGTGTTGTTGATTGGTGCGGGTGAACGACTACGTTTTACAACACATTATCAGCACGATCATTGTACGTGTGGCCGTTGGTGATCGTTTACCTACATCGATCGTTCTACGCGTGGCTGTTGGTGATCATCTACCTGCATCAATCGACACCGCAACAAGTTCATCCAACGACACACAATCACACTGCGTTAAGCCCTACGTAAGTTCAATCTACGTATGTACATCTATGCAAATTGTGATTCCACATATCATATCGTGTAATCTAATCACTATTCGAGGTACTATTTGATTTCATATTTATGAACAAGAAAAATTAATGTTCATCATCTTAATCAAAAAATAATCGGCTGCCACCGCCCTCGCCATTGGCTGTGTGCCCGAAGTGCACCGGCTCGTCAACCGACGTCGCGCTCAACGTCACCTGTGTGTGCATCCCGAAGACCGCGCCCGCCGTAGTGAATGCTGCCTCGCCCGCCGTGCGACTATCGTTCGCATGCTCGCCATCGCGCCCGCATTCACGATCACCATTGAGCACGCCAGCGATTGCACCAGTGCCCGATGCATAGCGTTCTAAGCCCGATGCCTTGTTTTGCGCGGTGTTGCCTCGCATCCCGCGCTGCCAATTCCTTGCGGCCATCGGCCGTGCGTCCGAAGTGCACCGGCTAGCCGATGGCTGCCGCCCCTCAACGCCGGCCTCCATGCACGCGCCCCATAGCCACGCTGCGCTCCTCACCTCTGGCCTCCATGCGTGACCCCAGCAGCCGCGTTGCGCTCTACGTCGACCTCCTTGCGTGTGCCCACCGTTGCTTCGCCACCCAACGGTGGCAGACGAATTCACCGCTAGCAATATAGGGGTGACAATGACCGATCTGTTGTAGATAGAAGAGGCGACGACGGAGGCCAACTCACCGCTATTATAGACAACGATTTGCGCCTGGTGGGCCCAATGGGCCATGCGGCCCATTGAGCTGAATAAGTGCATTTATTTTTTAGAAAAAGGAAAATAAAAGGTAATTTACACTTTTGCCCCTGAAATTTTTAGTAATTTATGAAATTGATGTTAAATACTAGAAATTAGATTTCTAGATATATGGACTTCCGTAAATTGTGTAAAATTTGATATTTACCACATATTAGAAGTTCCATACCTTGGGTTTATTTTCATAGCACCATTCCATGTTTAATTTACATTGGAATTTTATTTTATGTTATTTACGTAATTCTAAAAATTGCTTAATAATTAGAAAAATTTTGCAAAAAATGTTAGAAAATTTTCTATGATACGTTGATTATGTCATGTATATGATTTTATTTTCCTTAGAACTATTTCATGTTAATATACATTGGAATTTATTTTGCTATGGTTAAGTAATTCTAAAAATTACTTAGTAATTAATAGAAATCATGAAAAATGCTAGAAAAATTCTAGTAAATTTTGGATAGCACATTACGAACTCCATGTCTCTGGATTAATTTTTTTAGCATTATCCATGTTTAATTTATATTAGTATTTGTTTTTTTTGTTATTTAGTAATGCTGAAAATTGCTTAATGTTTAAAAGAATATTATGAAAAATACTAAAAAAATTGGAACATTTTTTGATAATTATCTACTTGAATAGATATATAACAAAATTTACTAATTTAATGAGATGCAAGCAATTTAATATTTTACCAGTAGTAAAATTCAATATTGCTTGCACATAGAATATGTCAAACATCACAAAGAGGGAGTTTGCTGAGCTTGCCTGCATGGCAACAATTACCTCACTTGGGCAATGGATACTAAAATCAACCTGACGACTTGTGTACTTGAAGCTACCATTACCCAACCTGAAGCTGGTGCCCCTGTTATTCTCGATCCTGCAAAATATGTTGTTATGTATTTCCTGAGGTGCCATCTCCATCTAGACCTGAAGGCCGAATACATGATGGAGGACCCGTTGGCATTGTGAAATTCCCTGAAGGAACAATAAAACTAGCAAAGATACTTACTGTTGGCTGTTGCCAGAAGCACAATGCGAATGGACCCTCCTATGCTTTCAGGACTTCAAAAATGTGGCATCATATAATTCTGCTATGCACAAACTTGTCACAAAATCAACATTTTATAACCAGAAGTTACAAATGCTGAGATGATCGACAAAATATTGTGCACCTTCCACCCCAATATGAGGATACTGCATCAACATGTGAAATTAGCTGAAGTACTCTGAGCTTATTTATGTTATGCTAAAAGCAGAAAAACATGATGAACTCATGATAAAGAATCATCATGCACTTTCTAATGGAAGTCAAGCATTGTCTGAAGCACATGCTAATGCTCAGCAGGCTAGCATTAGCAGAGACCATAGAAAAGGCCAAATGAATAAAGGGGGTAAATAGAAAAATGACAGGAACAATAAGGGAAAGGCAAACCCCAGTGGAGAGGTAAAGGAAAGGGTCAAGGAATCTTCCAGAAGCAAGGCCATGTCAATAAGACTACTAACCCTCTTAAACCATGCTTTAGGTATAGATGTGCCAGCCATTGGTTGCGCACTTGTCGCACCCCAAAGCATTTGGTGGAACTTTACATGAAATCCACTAGAAGATTTTAGAAGAATAAGGGAATAAGGTTGAGGCACAGTTCACCGCTCAACCAGTTGTTGGGCAAGAAGATGAGAAGAAGGACGATATTGTCCCTGATCCGACGGTCGAGTTCAAAGAGAGCCTGCTTGGATATGAAAACTCTCCTATGGATGAAAATGACCTTCTTGGTGCCGAACTTGAGGAATTCCAATGTTTCTCAAGAGGAGAAACATGATCTATATGGAGACATGCATTAGTTTCCCTGTTACCACTTTTTAGTTTTATTAATCGATGTCGCATTTTCCTTAGTGAAGTCTCCTTAACAGCCCCACTTTATTAGTTTATTATTTATATGCATGAACATTTGGTCCGTGCTCCTGTTGAACGAGTATTAGTCGTGAATCAATAAAATGTCATTTCTGATAATATTTGCTCATTCATGCTATCTTGTTCTATATTTCAATATGTTCCTGTTGCAACAATTGAATTGATTGAAATTATTTTTTTAATATAGAATAATTATATAATCCAATGGCGGAGGAGAAAATCTATCTTGTAGACAAGGGTACTACAAATTCTATTCTTAGGGAGACTAAATATTTTTAGACTTTGACTAAAAAAACTGAAAATATTATTACCATCATCGGAAGTGATAAACTCATAGTTAGCACTGGAAGAGCCATTGTAGTTTTTTCTATGGGCACTCATATAATAATTAACAATGCCCTATTATACCCTGAGTCCAGTTGTACTCTGTTAAGTTTTAAAGACATTCGTCTTAACAGTTTCCACATGGAGACTGATAGTGAAGGTGGTACCGAATACCTTCTCATGACTAAGTTAAATGGGTGCAATAAATGTGTGGTTGAAAAACTTCTTTCCTTCTCTTCCAGATTATATTATACATATATAAAACATGAAGTTTATGTTACGATGAAAACTATCCTTAAAGACCCAGAAATATTCAAGATCCAACATGATCAACTGGGACATCCTGGGTTGAATATGGTGAGAAGAATAATTAATAATTCTGCTGGTCATATTATAAAAACTATAAACTTTTCTAAATTCGAAGATTTTGTATGCCCTACTTGTGCCAAAGGAAAGCTCATAATTAGACCCTCTACCTAAAGGTTAGGAATGAACCCTTGAATTTCCTAGAGAGAATTTAGGGTGATATCTCTGGACCTATTCAGCCCCTGTCGGCCCCTTCATATATTTCATGGTACTAATATATAGATGCTTCTACTAGATGGTTTTACGTATGCCCCTTATCTGCGAGGAACAATGCTTTTGCTAAATTAATTGTCCGAATTATTAAGCTAAAAACCTATTTTTCAGAAGAAGTGAGGTGTTTGGATACCTCGTGGGAAAGTAGCATGTATAAATTTGGAGAAAGACACGAAGAACAACACTAGTTCATTCCAAAGGAAAGAAAAAAATTATAGATTTTATGAGGTGCATGCGATTCCTTGAGTTCAAACACCTTAGGCCTCTTTTGAAGCATAGCAATTTCACATGAACTGTTGAAGTCCAACCTATTAACAAGGTAGGAATATTTTTTCGTTATTGCTGGAATTAAACCATTTCATGTCAAAATCCAATAAAATTTCCGGTATTTTTTCTATGTTCCAAATAGTTCATCAATCCCCGAATTACATTTGACTCCTAAAAGAACGTCGTTTCATTTGACTCGAATCATTACATCTCCTTGCTAATCCCTATATTTCTGCCTCAGGCTCACTATTTCTCAATTCTTATACCACCAATCACCACCCAAATTAAACAACCACCATTAGTAACATGGAGTGGTTTGGGGGGTGAATGTCCGAGTTTATGCTATCCGTTTCACCGGCTGTGAAAAACAGAAGCTTCGTGTCAGACTCGACGGAAATTGCCACGAACTACGAGCGGTAATCCCGATCATACATATATATGTATACACAGAGAGAGAGGGTGAGAGGGGAAATACTTTTTACTCCTTTTTACTCCCAGGAGTAATTACTCCTATCTCTGAAATACCACCCAAACGAATTTGAAATACTCCTTTATCACTTTAGATACACTCATATACTAATTATAAGATATTCCAATGAGATCTATATGAAAAAATTGCAAGAGAGTACATAGTTTATTTTAGCATATTTTGCGAATACCTTCATATACGCACATAAAAAGGAGTATGTCTAAAAAGTGTACATACGGCCTCGAAAAAAAAATGTAAATACCACATAGATGGCCTTATATTTTTGTATACTACACGTACATACTCTCTGTTGCGCGAGATACTCCCTACATTATGAGATACAGCATAGAGAGTAATTACTCCCAGGAGTAGATATATATAGACACACGCGCGTAGAAGACAACAGTAATCTACCGTGTTCCGTGAGCGAGTTTCGTGGGGGGAGGGGGGGAATTCCTAGTGAAGCTCTAGCTGATGCTTCGTACTTACATGCACAGTGAAGAGTAAAGCCGTCGGTGGTTTTGAGACGAGCATAAATAGGCTGGGATTAGAAGGTCATTAACTTCTTAAATTCAAGTTTGACTGCTGTTTTAAGTTAACCCGGATGGTGTCTTGTACTAGGGACCGAGACCGTGGGCCGGGTGGTGGGCTGGTGGCTCCAGTGGCTCTCGCTTTATTACTCCCCAAGAATCGTTCCCTTCAACTGACTGACCTCCCCTCCGCGCTGCAGCTCCACGCCAATTAAACCCTACTCTCACTCTCTCTGTCTCTCTCTCCATGCGTTATCTGCGCTTGCGTCTCCCTCTCCTCGCGCGCACGTAGAAACGAACGAACAAACAAACAAAAGCGCCGAGTAACGCACAGGCGAAGATAGAATTCTATCTACCGCGCGCGTGCAGTGTGCGTGCAGCGGCGGAGGCTGGCGACCGAGTCGGGGATGGAGGCGACGGCCGAGTACAACGTGCATGCCTACTACGCCGCCGGCTCTTGCCGCGACAAGAAGGGCGCGGCTTGCGGGGACCATTTCGTCGTGGACGACCTCCTCGTGCTGCCCTACGACGAGGAGGAGGAAGGGGAGGGGGAGGCGGCCGCGGGAGCCACCACCCTCGCCGGGGGAGGAGGTGGCAAGGAGGAGGGCGGTTTCGGGAACGCGTCGACCGTCACGGCCCTGGACAGCTGCAGCAGCAACTTCTCCAGCCTAGCCGACGGCGACTTCTCCGGCGAGCTGTGCGAGCCGGTAAATTCTCCGTTCTTCTGCTTCTTCTTCCCTCGTCTACGTACCCTCAATTTACCACCTCGATGTATCAATCGTATTTGTGACGGCCCGCCTTTTTAGGGGCAGAATCCAGACGCCGATGATACACCAGTGATGATTAGCTGCCAGGAACCAAAGCATATTATTGCTAAAAGAAAAGTCAAATTCCAACATTTTTATGCAATATAAGCGCCTAACGCCAAGGTTTTTACGTAAGAGAAGGCGCAAGAGGCCCGAATAACTTACAAGCAAAACACCGCATGTGCAGGCTCGAAGCAAAAGACTAAGACCTCAAACCAAATTTACCATCTACGCATTCTCGAACGCTCCGGCTTCTTCAAACTCGAGAGGGGGTTTGGTTGCAAGGGTGAGTACGGAGTACTCAAATAAGTCGCACGGAAAACACTCGAATATTACATGCAAGGGTGTAGCACAACATTGGTACAAGGTTAAAAGTATTTGTGGATGCAGCTTTTATTTGTAACATCATTTTACATATGTTAAAACACAATCCATAATAATAGTAATCCAGAGGGGTTCCATTCACAAAGTCATCACCATTAAACCACATCACCATTAAACCACATTCTCAAAACATGCACCAAGATCTACTTGAGCTAGGTTACGGATTCACCCCAATTAAACTTAGCTTCATTTACCTAAGCACGGCCAGATTCGAATACCATTTATTCACTCAGCAGAGGTGTTCACTTTACCCACAAGATTCCACGATCGCACGCCAACTCGGAGTTTAACACGCAACTTAAATGCGTGCCGGATCGAGGTTATCATAGCTTTTCGTTGGACATTCCCTCTTCATCCCTATCCCGTGAGTTTTTGCTCCACATTATCCTGGTCCCCACTTGGCCGTTGTGGAGTGCTTGGTCCCGCTCTGTGGCACCTCACCGCTGTGAACCCGAAATGCCACAGCTTCAGGCACACTTTCGCTTTCACTCCCATAATCATTGGACCATCTCCCACACCTGGAAGGTAACCCCTGCTCTCATAGGTATTCCAGGGAAAGTACAATGTACCGAGCTATGTTGAGTCAAGCCAACGGTTGACCGCCCAACTCGTGGTTGAACGAGTTCTTGTTATTTACTTTGCTCAAGGGATTTATTATCCTTATATTGCCAAAGACCAAGCCTTTTTCCGATCCACAACCCCTTCCAGATCCATGATGCACCGGCCACCGTGACAAACCTAAGGCATCAATCATCGGTACCGGATTGGAACTCATCCACTCGGATTTATCCACATTCCGCCCCCAAACCGTAGCACTTTTCCAAATGGGAACCAAACGTCTAAAAGCCTTTCATTTCCATTATCAAAAGCATTTGACTAAACTAACAGATAATAATAATTAATATAGGAATATTAAGTAACCTAAGGTTACAAGGATATAATTAGGTTCAATATTTTTCAAGGAAGTCTCATGAGCAAATTGGCATTAACTAAGTATCATGTCATTCTAAACTAGATGATTTGCAATATTTCAATATACGTGAAAGTAATCAGAGAAAATAGTAATTGACTATAATAAGGCATGAATAGGTTCAACATGATCAAAGGTGTGTACTTCGCTTGCCTTGCGAGGCTGAAGGGTTCCCTAGTTCCGAGTTGGTGCAAATGAGTTTCGGCCACGCGATCCTGGCCTCGTCCCAAGGACTGCCTGCTCCTGTGGCCTCCGGAGTTGGTACTGCCGGCATCGGCTCTATCGTGAACTTAACATCATAAAATAAACAATAAATAATACTTAAAAAGAAAGAAGAAAAAGAAAAGAGAAAATCGGAGAGAAAATAGCCTAAAATGGGTCGGGGCGTTTTGGAATTTTGAAACTTGGTTTGGCGAAACGGAGGTCATTTTTGGACTCGGCAATCAAACTGGTTAAAAGTATTTTTGGGGCATTTTGGGCTCTCGGTAATTTCGGGCATTTTTGGATATTTAAAAGGATTAAACGATTTTTGGAAAAGAAAATAAAGGAAAAAGGAAAAGAAAAGGGGGCACTGCTCACTTGGGTACCCAACCGAATTTGGCCTGCGGATGCGCGCTGCGGAGAAGGCCATCGGGTCCTGTTTCCATGGCTAAGCCGCCCGACGTGGTGGCGCAGAGAGAGAGGGAGAGTGGTCGGCGTGGGGCCGCGGGTGTGTAGCGCGTGGGGAGAGGGGTCAGTGGGGTCATAGGCGGGGAGGTCAAGAGTGGGCCTTAGAGCTGGGGGCGAGGCGGGGTTGAGACCGAGCGGAGCCGGGCGGCGCTTGTCGCCGGAGGCGGGGAAGACGGAGGGCAAGATGCAAGGAGTGCACGGGAGGGCAAGACAAGAGGGGAAAGGGAGAGGGTTACCCTGGATCTAGGCAGGCTCGAGAACCGAACGGCACATGCCGCTTGGCGAAGGAGCGGCCGGGAGACGGGAAGAAGTCGTGAGTTTCGACAGAGAGCACGGGAGTGAGAGTGGAGAGGGGAAACGCGGAGGAGGAGGGCGGCGAGCTCGGGGAGCCAAGAATGGCGCGGAGAGGCTTTAAATAGCGGCGAGGAGAGCGGGGTCGCGTTCAATCATGGCGGCGATTTAAAATCCAAGCGCCGCGACGGACGGGCAGGCGGCGGGCGCGGGGCTCGGAGCGGCTAAGCGCTAGCGGCGGGGCGTTGAGGGCTACTGGGCTAGCGGCGAGATGGGACGCGAGCAGCTCGCCATGGCGCAGCTCACGGACGACGACCGCAGGCGGGTTCGCGGCAAGGCGCTGCGGCGCTGAAGCGCGAACGCTGCCGGGCGAACGCGAAGGCGCTGCGGCGAGGCGCAAGGAGAGGAGGAAGGCGCAAAGCCGAAAGAGGAGCGCACTAAACTTTCCCAAACGGCAAAAATCCGTAATATAATCAAACAAATCCAAATAAATTCAAAAAAAAAATCCAAAAAAAATCAGGAAAAATCACAAAATGCAAATAGAGTCTAATTCAAACTTATTTTGCAAATTTTGGGGTATTTCAACCTACCCCCCTTAAAATAAATCTCGTCCCCGAGATTCATTCCGCCTGGGGAAAGAGGTTGGGAAAATTCTGCTGCAAAACCTGATTCCTTTTTCCAGGGTTTCCTTGAGTACGTGATTCTTCCACCGTACTCGGTAAATTCTGATAGTCTTAAATTCCAAATCTGCTTTCCATGATTTCCAAGATCCTGACCGGTCTCTTATGGAGAATCGTACTGGGAATAGAAATCCTTTTGGTAGCACTTGCCCCGATCGTTTACATGGAAATGTCCTCTTCCTGGGGATATCTAAACATGTCGTGAAAATCCAGAACCAATTGTAATTTGCATGCTATTCCTATGATCCCGCGACCTTCGTATGGTCCAGTCTTATCCTGGCCTTAGCTCCTTATTTTTCATCCAAAAATGGCGCGGTTTTGATGGTCGGTATTTTTCTCGATATAATTCCCTTTTGGAGCAAATGTAATCTTTCTCGTTATATTGAGCTTGCACTCAATTTATTGGTAGTGATCCTTTCACGGACTTTTGTATCCCTGAACGAGGCCGGGTTCCACCTTGCTTTAATCCTAGTCCTTTATTTTGTCCTAAGGGTTTTAATATTTCCTTCCGTGATGTCCCTGGTTTTGGTAATCGAGGTGGTGTGGAGGCTTTTGTGGACGGTAATAGGTGGCCTGATTGAGTCCCAAGTGTTTAGAGCGTAGGTTCTCGACTTTTCTTCGGACTTTGGTCGCTTTTTCTCTGCTTGTCTACCCCGGCGGAGGGTGGGGTACTATGTCAAAGTTCAAACCGGTCCTTGTAGCCTTATTCACTTTCCTCAACATTGAGCTAAACTAGCTCACAACTGACTCGGGGGATTCTTGTGGTCCGTCAATGCAGGTTGAATCTAATGCTACTAACTTGTTCTTTCCAAAAGATCTCCCTGGTAGGTCAATCCATTAGTGATGTTCCTTCTGTCGTCAATCCTTGCTGATTCTTTAGGTAACCTGGCGGCAAGGTCTTTTCTTTCCTTTCCCATTTATATACGGGCACTGTGAGGGATGGTGGCAGTCTGGCTATTGTTTTGGTGGTCCATCTTATCTTTCTGACATACTTTACATCCAAATCCAACCACGTGTTTATTCATTACTTTCAGATTCTTTCTTCAACACCGTATATTCTTGCGTTCCGTGAGAGCGCCGATCATTTGGGTGGGGTGAATTTTGTCAAAATCAATCCTCTTATATCTTTGTCTCATTAAAACTACCGGCCCTTCAAGGAAGCTCTTCCGGCCTTCTCGACACTATCTCGGGCCTAACTCGCCGCAACTGCATTCTAGCCGAACGTGTCCTTTTCTTAAATCATTTAATGCATGCTCCTTCTTGTGCAAACCTTAGCCATCATGTTTACTTTTCCTCCGGTGATTCGATTTTGAGGTTGAAACTCAAGTCCAATTATTTTCCTTTATTGCCTATTCTGACTCATGTGTTCATCCAGAGGGTCGCCATTCTAGGGTGCCGAGCTAAAGGTTGGTTATTTCGAATAGTCTTTGGCTAATTCCTTGTCCTATTATTCTCGAAAACTTCTCGACTCGCCACCGACATGGGTTGCTTTCATTCCATCATTACTTGGTTGTTGAGATCCGCTTTTATTCCACCTCTCGTGGTGATGTGTCATGGGGAACTAATCTTATTTAACTCATTAGTCACTATATATATATATTTTTTTGTTCATCATTCTTGACAGCTCATGTGTCAAAAACAACTACTTTATTACCAATATATTGTCCAGATCTTACATTCTTGATAGTACAAGTCGATCCTAATCTTTATCCTCTTGGATCTTCCATATCCAAGTTGCCACATTCAAGTCTCGGCTATTAGTCTACTTCATTAGCTTGGAATTTTCAAAGAATTCCTTATTAACTGCATGATCGTTGGGCGATTGTTGTTCCTTTGGACGTGACATGATTGGATATCTTCGGTGGTGTCTTTCCTTTGTCCCCTCTTGTATCTTATTCCTTGGGTATCTCTCGCTTTGTCGCTGTGGGACGGTCACTAGTCGTGGGTGGAGGTGAGGGTCTATCACTGCCTGCACTGGCTACCAGTGGTCAGAGACTTTTCTTTGGGCAATTGGCGTCCGAATGTCCCATCTGTCAGAATGATAGCATTTATCCCACCTGTGGGACAATTGCGATGAAGTGGTCTCCATTGCAGCTTGTAGCACTTAACTGATTTAATGAGGTTTCGCAGTGTTGGTTGCTCTTCTTCTATTGAATGTTTCTTGTTAGGAATCCTTGGGTGAGGACTAGGGCCTTTCCGCCGATCCGGGTGGGAGTCGGTATCCATGTCTGTTGAATTTCTTTCTTTCTTTTTCATCATTTTTAATTCATTCCTGGCTTCTTCTGACATATCCATTTGTCCATTATCGATTTACATGTCCTTTATAGAGGTGTGGAACTTCGTGCCCCTCTCAGAATTCTTCCAAAGATTCTTTCATCCTACTAGCTTGAGGGTCCATCTCCTTGGGAATATCATCGGTAAAGTAGTCGGATTCGTTCAGTGTCCCATCGCCATTTGTACTTTCCTCTTGTCTATCCAGATTTCCTTGGGTGTGTTCTTGAGGTTTTTCAACTAGCCGCTCGAAAATTCTTTCCAATAATCGCGTATGGTGCCTTTCCGCTTGTTGTCCTGTTTCTTTTCCATTATGGTCGGAACTGAGCTAGGTTGGATCGGGTGATTTCATCACTCTTCATTTCTCGCCGAAATCATGCAGGAATTTTGATCCAAAATCGCCATGGTCTCAATCGACTTTCTTTTCGGTCTGCAGCAGGGTTTTGAGGAAAGCGAAAAAGACGAGTAAGAATTTAGGGCATGGGGTGGGAATAGCAAGAATAGATGGGGCTCAGATGAATTGAGGGAACCTTTGAATTAGACGGAAATATATAGATAGTTTAAGCAATCAAAATCACAGAGATAGAGAACTTAGCAATTTTATAAGACATGGACCATGCAAAAACCGTTTTAAGGTTCGGCATAACCCATTTTACATTACAAAAGCCTAAAACAAAGAAGGGTACAACTTCTACGACTAACGGTCTAACTACTGCTGACGGCATCATCTCCAAGCTGCTGGCGAAGATCCGCGAGGATTTTGAATTTTAGACGGGCAGACGAAACCTTTTAAAACAAACTGAGAGGGATAAGAAGCTTCTAAAGAAGACAAGGTAGCAGGGGAAGAAAAAGACAGCAATAATACTTATATTTTCGAAACTCATTTTGTTTATAGATCGAAATAATTTTATAAAGATTCTTCCTAAACCAATCTAAGGTCTTAATCTATGGTCAAGCCAAAGCTCGATATACTTTAGACGGCCCGCCTTTTAGGGCAGATCCAGACGCCGATAGCCTACCCAGGATGATTAGGCTGCCAGGAACCAAGCATATTATTGCCAGGCAAAAGTCAAATTCCAACATTTTTATGTAAATATAAAGGCCTAACGGCCAAGGTTTTTGCTGAAGAGGGCGCAGCAGGCCCGAATAACTTACAAGCAAAACACCGCACAGCAGGCTGAGCAAAAGACTAAGACCTCAAAACCAAATTTGCCATCTACGATTCTGAACGCCCAGCTTCTTCAAACTCCGAGAGGGGGTCGGGGTTGCAAGGTGAAAGTACGGGAGTACTCAACAAGTCGTACGGAAAACACTGAATATTACATGCAAGGGTGTAGCACAACATTGGTACAAGGTTAAAGTATTTGTGGATGCAGTTTTATTTGTAACATCATTTTACATGTTAAAACACAATCCATAATAATAGTAATCCAGGAGGGGTTCCATTCACAAAGTCATCACCATTAAACCACATCACCATTAAACCACATTCTCAAAACATGCACCAAGATCTACTTGAGCTAGGTTACGGGATTCACAATTAAACTTAGCTTCATTTATGAAGCACGGGCGTATTCGAATACCATTTATTCACTCTGCAGAGGTGTTCAAATTTTTACCCACAAGATTCCACGATCGCACGCCAACTCGAGTTTAACACGCAACTTAAATGCGCATGCCGGATCGAGGTTATCATAGCTTTTCGTTGGACATTTCCTCTTCGGCCCCTATCCTAAGAGTTTTGCTCCACATTATCCTCGGTCCCCACTTGGCCAAGCAGGGAGTGCTTGGTCCCGCTTATCAGGCACCCATGTGAACCCGAAATGCCACAGTTTCTCGTGCACACTTTCGTTTCACTCCCATAATCATTGGACCATCTCCCACACCTGGGAAGGTAACCCCTGCTCCTATAGGTATTCGAGGGAAAGTACAATGTACCGAGCTATGTTGAGTCAAGCCAACGGTTGACCTGCCCAACCTGGTTGAACGAGTTCTTGGTTATTTACTTTGCTCAAGGATTTATTATCCTTATACGTTGCCAAAGACCAAGCCTTTTTCCGATCCACAACCCCTTCCTGTATCCATGCCACCGCAATTTTAAACCTAAGGCATCAATCATCACCGGATTGGAACTCATCCACTCGGATTTATCCACTCGTCCCCAAACCGTGAGCACTTTTCCAAATGCAGACCAACCAAACGTCTGGCAGCCTTCATTTCCATTATCAAAAAGCATTTGACTAAACTAACAGGATAATAATAATTAATATAGGAATATTAAGTAACCTAAGGTTACAAGGATATAATTAGGTTCAATATTTTTCAAGGAAGTCTCATGAGCAAATTGGGCATTAACTAAGTATCATGTCATTCTAAACTAGACAGATTTGCAATATTTCAATATACAGTAAAGTAATGCGGTAGAAAATAGTAATTGACTATAATAAGGCATGAATAGGTTCAACATGATCAAAGGTGTACGGCTTGCCTTGCAGGCGGAAGGGTTCCCTAGTTAGAGTTGGTGCGAGTCGGCTTCACGCTGATCCCGGCTCCTGTCCCAAGGATCAGCCCTCATTCTCGTGTCGGCTCATTCCGGGAGTTGGTAATCGCTGCATCGGTTCATCGTAAACGAACATCATAAAATAAACAATAAATAATACTAAAAGAAAGAAGAAAAAGAAAAGAGAAAATCGGGAGAAAATAGCCTGAAAATGGGCTCTGGGCGTTTTGGAATTTTGAAACTTGGTTTGGCTAAACGGAGGTCATTTTTGGACTCGAGTAATTAAACGGTTCTGGAAAGTATTTTGGGGCATTTTGGGCTCTCGGGTAATTTCGGGCATTTTTGGATATTTAAAAGGATTAAACGATTTTTGGAAAAGAAAATAAAGGAAAAAGGAAAAGAAAAGGGGCACTGTTCACTTGGGCCGTGCCTCAACCGAATTTGGTCTGCAGGATGCGGTGCGGAGAGAAGGCAACTGGTTTACTGGTTTCATGGCCAAGCTGACAGTGGCTGTGGCCCTGCCAGAGAGAGGGAGAGTGGTCAAGGGTGGGGCCGCGTGTAGCAGCGTGGGGAGAGAAGTGGCCGGGCAGTGGGGTCATGGGGGCGTGAGAGGTCATGCGGGCCTTAGAGCTGGGGCTAGGCGGGGTTGAGGACTGAGCGGGCTTCTGGCGGCGCTGGCCGGAGGCATGGAAGACGGAGGGCGTTCACGAAGGAGTGCACGGGAGGCACGGACAAGAGGGGAAAGGAGAGGGTTACCTGATCTAGGGCAGGCTCTGGGGAGACCGACCCGGCCATGCTGGCCGCTTAGCGGCGGGAGCGGCTGAGATCAGGAAGAAGCCGGGGAGTCGGACAGAGAGCACGGAGTGAGAGTGGGAGAGGGGAAACTGGCCCGGAGGAGGCGGCAGACTGTGAGCCAAGAATGGCGCGAGGAGGAGGCTTTAAATAGCCGGCGAGAGAGCGGGGTCATGGGTCTCTAATCATGGCGACGATTTAAAATCCAAGGCCGCCGCGAGCGGGACGAAGCAGGCGGCGCGGGGCTCGGAGCAGCGCTAGCGCTAGCGGGCGTTGAGTGGCTACTGGCTAGGCGGCGAGATGGGACGCGGGGAGTGCAGCTCGCCATGGCGGCAGAGTCACGGACGACGACGCGAGGCGGGTTGGCGGGCGGCGCTGCGGCGCTGGCGCAACGCCATACGCGCGCGCGAACGCGAAGGCGCTAAGCTGGCGAGGCGCAAGGAGAGGAGGAAGGCAGTAAAGCCGAAGAGGAAAGCGCACTCAAACTTTCCCAAAACGGCAAAAATCCGTAATATAATCAAACAAATCCAAATAAATTCAAAAAAAATCCAAAAAAAATCAGGAAAAATCACAAAATGCAAATAGAGTCTAATTCAAACTTATTTTGCAAATTTTGGGGTATTTCAGTATTCATCACTTCCTGCGTAAATTCGTCTGGATTACGAACTCATGTTTTTCTTAATATATATTTTTCTTTCGGGAAATAGAAGTGGAAATGCGTGTAAGACTTTTTTTCCCAAACTTTTTAGGAGTGCTCTTACAAGATTCCATACAATTCCCACCAAAGCACTCGAAATTTATCCTCCAGAATTCTCTAACTCCAATTCAGTTTTCACGTGGGGCAACCGAAATAGGAAACGCCCCGAGTAAGTAGTACTAGCAATACCAAAAATAGCAACTTTCAAAATTCAAACTCAACACTCCACGCTTCCATATATACGCGAGAATTCTCCAAAGTTTAGCCGAACACACAAGCAACTGCTAAACTTGCTGTGAATTTTCCGCAGTACGACCAATTGGTGGAGTTGGAATGGCTGTCCAACTACATGGGCGAGGGCGTCGACGACTTCGCCAGCGAGGAGCTCCAGAAGCTGCAGCTCATCTCCGGCATCCCGTCAGGCGGCTTCTCCTCGGCGAGCGTACCGCCTGCTCCCGCGGCCCCTGCGGCTACGACCGCCTCCGCGGAGCAACCAAGCATCTTTCTCCCGGAGGCCCCCGTCCCTGCCAAGGTCCGTAGCAAGCGCTCCCGCGCTGCGCCAGGCAGCTGGTCGTCCCGCCTGCTCGTGCTCCCGCCGCCGCCGTCCTCGCCGCCGTCCCCGGCGTTCATGCCCATCTCGCCAGCGGAGTCGGGTATCTCGACCCACGCGTTCCCTGTCAAGAAGCCGTCGAAGCCGGCCAAGAAGAAGGACGCGCCGCCGCAGGCGCATTCTTTGAGCCCGTCCGCGCACTCAGGCGGGTCGGCGGTGGCTGGAGAACGGCGGCGCTGCCTGCACTGCGAGACGGACAAGACGCCGCAGTGGAGGACGGGGCCCATGGGGCCCAAGACGCTGTGCAACGCGTGCGGGGTGCGGCACAAGTCGGGGCGGCTGGTGCCAGAGTACAGGCCGGCGGCGAGCCCCACCTTCATGGTGTCGAAGCACTCCAACTCCCACCGCAAGGTACTGGAGCTGCGCCGCCAGAAGGAGATGCAGCAGCAGCCCCCGCAGCACCAGCCGCACGTGGTCGCCGGTGGCGCAGGCAGCGTGGGTAGCCTAATGCACATGCAGAACTCCCTGCTGTTCGACGGGCCGTCGGCGTTGCCCATCGTGGGTGGCGACGACTTCTTGACCCATCACCGCTTAGGGACAGACTTCCGGCGGCTCATCTAGATGATTCGTGTGCTGGAATTGATCGATTGGCCCAGGAATAATTTTTGCAGCTAAAACCCAAAAACAAAAAAAACAAAAAATGGGAGGAACTACTCTCACTACTTAGTGGTTCTATGTTTTTTTCTACTAAAATAAATTTTATAAATCTTAAAATAATGTTATCTGCCTTTCATTTATGATTTAATATTTATGTAATTTTTAAAAAGAAAAGCTTTTTTACGAGTTCGTTTTCCCGGGTTTTTTTTATTCCCTTTGCTTAATCTGTGTGCTTTTGTTCAGCTCTTGGAAATTTTCGTGTCAATTTTGTTCACGATCTTCTCCAGTTTCCCAGCTTTAAAATCGCTGTTAGAAATTAATTCTAGGGAGTTCACTTCTCTATCTCCTTTCTTAGCATTTTGTAACGCATGGCTCTTAGTTTCTGCTTTCAGTTCTTTTTATCCGCCACTAGAAGATGAAAAAACAAGCTGAATTTTCTTGGCTCATTGTTTGGGACGACTTCCATTCATGTGATCTCCAATCCCATGCATCTCTCTTTTGGCCTGGTAATCAAGATGAGCCGATCTGCTTGCACGAGATGTCGTGTGCGCAACCGAACAAGCAAGGCAGCGCGACGAGGAGGCGAGACCGCCATTGCCCACCCGTCCGGCGCAACTCGCACGTGATCATTGGAATCTCGCGTGAAAAAAGATACCCTCCTGATCGCAACCGTCCAGATGGTGGCTCGGAGCCGGACGGACGGGTCCAATCGGAACCCCTTCGTCCTCGCTGTAGGACTTTGGTCCGGCACTCCGGCCTTTTGTTGTTGGTGGTATGGTTGGGTTCGTCGTTGCTGTAGCCTGTAGCTCGCATTGTACCACCTTCCTTGGATTTCCAGATAAGCAGCAGGTTGCCCTCGCTGCCACTGAAGTGAAAGCTTCGGGTTACCTTGGCGTACGTACGTAAACCCAAACTGACTGCCAGAAGTCAGAGATCAGAAGTCCAGCATGGAACAGGCTACCGTACGCAAGCCGCACCAGACATATCAGCACTCCGTAAAAAGATAGACTTGCCCGGGTTGAATTAACCGACCGTGAAAATGCGAAGCTATCTCATCGATTTTACAGCCGTTCCTAACATTTTGGCGTCTTTAGAGCGAAACAAAAGTACAGACCCTCTGTAGGAAACTAATATTTTATATATCTCAATTCTATCTAGGGTAGTTTCGGACATTTCCACGACTAAAATCTAATGTGCATTGATAATATGTGCGAACACTTCTATACAACCGACATCCTACTATAGTACTGTATGAATAAGGCTATATGTGCTAAACTTCTCTTGCAAGTTGCAAACGATATACAATTTAAGGCCTCGCATGAAACTCTAAAAATTTACATATAGCTATATGAAATGAAATGTTTTCTATGAAATTCATGTATACTAAATATACTCTAAAGAGTATGAAACTATATAAAAAAACAATTTATGGGATTTTTCGGTTAGCTAAGACATACAACTAAGCAATCACCAGCCGACACTAAAAGCCCAAATCACCAACCTTTAACCAAACAATTCTTCATATCCTTCAACTTATAAAGAACTTTCTGTTAGCCATCAAACACAACCAACCAATCACCGTAGGCACTGGAAATTTAAATTACCAATCTTGAATCAAAAGTTTTCTTCGTATTCTTTAACCAAAGAATTCAAATATATAAAGAACCAACAATTGTCAAATTCTCTCTGAAGTTAATTAGCAGGTAGTAAGATGCAAGCGAGTTGTGTCAAGCTAGCCATCAATCTTGTGATCGAGCATTCGTTGATTTAGTCTATTGTGAATGCCAAATGCAGGTGTTTCCAAATGGCTGGTTGTCGAGTTGAGCACTTGGACTGGCTATTGTTGGTGGTCTAATTATGTGTTTTAGGGGTACGAGGTGAACACACAATCCACATACACCACACACACTCACGTATCACACGTATATATACATGTATGCGTCTACTTAGACACATTAAGAAATTAATCGAAGATTAATTCCACGATCTCTAGAGTGTTGTAACGTCTTATCCACTTAACGTACTTACGTATATGTCCCCGGTATTCCGATGATATACGAAAAATTCGATCCCAGAGGATTGAACTATGATAGGCAGAGAATTTGGTTACTCCCGTTCCCAACCGATAGCTCGGTCCTCGTGGGGCGGTAATTTGGTAACAGGAGCTAGCCCCTAGCTTAGCTTGCGGGCACTGTACGTGCGTGCATGTGGGCGCTCGCTACCAGGGGACAAGTGGAGGACTATAAAAAAAACTGCCGTACGTCGTGCTCGATCGATCGGGGCAGCAGGGTGCCCGGTGACGGCGGAGGCGGTCGATCGCCCACATGGGGGTGGCAATGCAGACTCTCGAGATAGGAGAGAGAGAGGGGGGATTGATGGCGGTACAATACTAACAGTACGAGCTAGAGGCTAGAGAGACAGAGAGAGAGAGAGAGAGCGCTCTGAATTCTGACGGGGTGCTAGCCTGCTTGGGCTTACAGGACTGCAAGTCTGCAATATTTCGCTGGTCCTGGCTCCGGGCGTCCTCGTGATCCCAGACACGCAGGCGTTGGCGATCCAGATGGGACGAGCATTACACTACTGCCATCAGCATCGGGTACAACACGTTATTTTTTCTTTACGGATACATGGATCCAGACATCTCACGCACATTACACTCACATAAATATACATACATATCTCATGTATGCATACACTATGAGAATTTTTAGAGACTGAGCTCGAGTACGCGCTCCATTTTTATTACTCAACATGCGCTCAGAGCCAACTGAGCTACGCTTAACCCTCACGTTAATTACGAATGTGTTTGGTTGTATGTACCAATTGTGGTACATGAGATGGTTCAAGGAAAAAGGTATTTTTGTGTTTGGTTGTTTGAATAGAACCATTCCATCCTGGACCAATTGATACAAATTTAAGTAATATTCACTCTAGATACTGAACCATTCCATTCAACCAAAATAATGAAACCAAATAGTATATAACCATCCCATCCCATTCAATCTCGTCTCATCAACCAAACACACCGTACTAGACTAGTAAAACTTACCACCGATCGAATATACCCGTGGTATTTCTCACTAGTCCGTTCTGTACGCTGGCCTCGGTAACACAAACTCTCGCGCCTTAGCCACCAGCAGGAGCCAGGAGGTGCATGCATGCGTGCTGCCTAGAAATTGTCGCTGCTTGCCGCATGTTGCACGCATGCGTGCTGCCTAGAAAGCGTTGCTGCTTGCTGCATGTCGTAATTTTGCTAGTAGCATACTGGAGTATATATACTAGCGTATCGCACCTTGATTCTTTCAGCAGCTCGTCTACGGACTACCGGTACACGATTACAGGGATCAAAGCTGGGCTCGCGCGCATCTGCTGCACGTACTGGCCGGCTGTTTAATTGTGCGTGATTAGATAGTCAATAGCTCAATGCCACGGCCTGTGGTATATTCTAATCAACCCAGAGCCCAGAGGTGCTGATTAGAGTAGCTAATCAACTCGAAGAAGGTGGTGGATCGATCAGGAGCACAGATTTATTACGAGTTGATTAAAGTGGGACGGGGGCATGCAAACCGGGCGCGCGACGCATGCGTCGTTGTAGCGGAGCGGTGTAACGTGCGTGCGCAGAGAGGCCCCACATGCACCGTGCAGCTAGCTGTTCTAGGTCGCCTTGGTCGCCGGTCGCGTGGCTTGTTGGATGGTCATAGCCGAATGAGGCGGTGAATAATGCGGTTCACGTCTCCGGGCACGTGAGAGCACCCACTACTGCACCCTCGGGGGCGGCTTTTTGGCAGATGCTCTTGCCCCGGCCGGCAGGGACCTGCCCCAACAACGTGTGCTAGCCAGCGAAGCATTCCTGATCACTCCTATCCGTTTGATTTCATCACTTTTCTACCTCTCTCGCAAGCTTTTTTTTTTTGTTATTATAAATTTGACTTCTTTCTAAACACAATTACAAAAATAACATCATATCTTACCACGAAAACACTGACAGCCGACACATGCCATCTGTCACATTTCCGCAACTCGGAAGGACCTACCGAGCTAGGGACCGCGGTAGCTTCGGTGGCTTGCCGAGCTCCCATAGCTTGGTAAGTTCTTCCGAGCTGCAGGAGCACAGTAAGTAATAGATGTCATCTTTTGGTGTTTCCATAGTTAGAGATAAGCTATTTTTACAATTACGTTCAGAAAAGACTTTATTTTTGTAAAAAAAAATTAGTTAGATTGCTAGAAAAGTGACATTTCTACTCGTTATGAGTTGTTGTTCTGCTTGTCGGCCCGCCTAACCTTCTCAGTTGCCGTATTTCCGTGTCATGAAGGCTTGATCTTCCACAAATAAATCAATTCATCATAGATGTTATTTTCCATCACAAATATTGTTATCAAATTAATTATCACACACATATATATATCACAGTACAATTACGTTGATCAATAAGTTAGACGGCTCGCAGGTGTTACAACAATGTACTATTAAATTGGAGTGCATATATGGCTTGATGAGTCTCCACCCCCCCCTCTCTCTCTTATATATATGTGTGCGTGCGCGTGCACATGCTTATTCAGCAATTTGGAACTCCTAAGTCTTTTACTTTTGCAAACAAAACAATCTCTTGAGTACATTGGGTTATGCCAAGCCGACATGGGCACAAGGCCGTGCCTTGGTGGCCTAGCACGACCAACCCACCATGCCGGGCCGGCAAGGCCGAACTTGCCTTTGGTGGGCCCAGTCACAGCCAACGACATGCAAGCTCTTCATGTCGTGTTAGCTCAGGCAAGGCCTTTTCGTACTATGGTGGGGCTTTCGCACTATAGTGGGGTAAGTGGCGGCAACAAGGGTTAGAGGGAGCGAGCAGGTGGTGATCACCTGGGCATGTAGCCGTTGTCACCATGCGACCTGTTGCTGTCCTCAAGGGACAGTAGATCTAGTGGTGTTGCTCCAGCTGGCCTGCTGCCACATTGAGCGATGTCCAGATCTAACGGTGTCGTGCTTGTAAGTTCGAAGCTCCATTTAATTTTGGTGATTAATGTTTAATTATTAATTAATTAATGATAAATATAATTGAGAGACTAACATTTCTATTGACTTTATTTTTGTTTAGTCTAAATTGGATGAAAAATGGAGAATCTCAAAGGTATGCTTCCAATACAAAATTCTTATATATAGTTTCATACTTTGATTAATAAATGACAAATCTACATGTGAGATTAACTATCTTGTTGAGCTTAATTCTTATTAGTCTCATTTAAATAAAAAACAAAAATATCAAAGTTATGCATCCAATTCTATCTTATTATTTCTAGAGGTATGCTTTGGATTCAAGATAAAGGGTGAACTCCACCATAGGTTCAACTTAAAGATGTGCATTCTGTTTCCAAGTTCATATATTACATGGATGCACATATCTAGGGAGAGTTTATGATTTAACTTGAAGTTTCAATAGTATTGATCCATGTCTTCTTGCCAAAATAATGTAAAGAATCAAGATTTTGAAACAAAACCTTGATTATAGATTAACTTGCCTAGTTATAGTTTACTCATGGTATCTTAAGATAAACTCCAATGCATTCCTAAATAGAAATTGTGCATATTGATTCAAAGCAAATTATTTATATGCACAAGTTTTATGGAGTTTATCCTATTGTTGATGGTATTAAGAATATTGATCCCTTTTTACCACTCCAACATAATTTGGATCATTACTTGGTGACCATCAAAATGAGTATATGAAACTTGTGTAGTTAATATATACTCATGTCAATTTAAATGAAATTTAAATTGAGTTTGGTTGCATTTCAATCAATCAAAGAATGCTTCATCATGTGTTGATGATATTCTTTGTTGATTAAGGACAAACAGAAAGTTTTTGAGTATAATGAAGCATCCGTTGCATCAAAGTATTCAAGACACAATTAATAATTCAAATTGATTTGGATTGTGCTCAATTGATCTTGGGACATCCATTATATGTTAATTGAGTGAAATTGTTGATTGATACAACTGTGTTTGTTGGACTAACTATTTTCAATGAGTTATGGATATAGGATTAGTCTAACGGATGATGAAGACTTGGATGGTACCATGTATTGATAGCCATCAAGTTAAAGCATGGGACAAAGATGCCATATGTGTTGATGGGCATCAAGAGGAGATACCAAAGCGAAGAAAAGAAGAACTAGAGAAGGTTCATCATGTGTTGATGAACAACAAGAAAGGACGACGACTTGAAGAGAAAAGGGTTTCAAATCATAAAAGCTTCACGTGATTGAGCAACGGCAAATGTATAACTAGACAGGCTAAGGATGTTTTCCTAGTCTTTTACTGGTCTCGGCGTTTGGTTGGGAGACTGGATTTCTAGTTAGGTGCCGCACTATTAAGAGGGGTTGAGTCATTTAGCTTGAGCTTTATCATGTGTTGATGAACTCAATTCAGTTCATTCTAGCTCACTCTCTTTGTTGATTTTGCATGAGCTAAATATTTGCATGTGTTGCAAATAAGGGAGCTCTTGCTTGCTTCTTAACTGATTTGGATTTTACAAGGAGCTATGAATTTACATGTGTTGCAAAAAGGAGATAACTTATGCAATTTGGTTTAAGTGATTATCGCATTGAGCTATGTATTTGCATATATATGTTACAAAAAGGAGAAAAGCTCATGTATTTGATTGAATTGGTGTTTGCATGGAGTTAGGCATTTGCATGTGTTGCAAATCGTGAGCTCATGTATTGGAATCTTAGCTTGTGATTTGATCATGTGTTGATCCATCACAAGGTTAGAAAAGGTTTTTGCTTTGTGTTTGCAAAATGAGTTTTTGCAAAATATTAGTTTTATTGAATCTTATATTGTAGCATGTGAATAGGGTTTGCAAATGTGTTTTGCAAAATTATTTTGATCATGAGTTGATCATCATATGACTCAAGATTTGATCTTGCTGACTCTTGCTAGCTTGTAGTCACACTCTTGATCAAGTCTTTGTGAGGGATTTTGAGAAAATCAAATTTTATACTTGAGTGGATACTTTGGAGTTTTTGTGATTTTTAGAAATATATATGGTTGCCTAAATCTTGGAAAAGGGTGAAAAGTGTAGCCCTCTTTATAAAGCATTCCACAGAATCCAAAATCACCTAAATCGAAGTTCGGAGTAAAAAGTTATGACCGTTTTTAGTTGTTGAATCAGTGGTACTACCGCCCCTAATAGCCCCTATATGGGCAGTAGTACCGCCTGGCGATACTACCACTCCTATATAGGCAGCAGTATCGCTCCAAAAGGCAGTAGTTATTTTTCAGATAAGTGTTTTTGGTTGAAATGGCTGGTGCTACCGATTTTACATGGCGGTAGCACCCGGGGGAGTACTATAGCAATGGCTAGTTTTGGTGCATTTAATGCATGAAACTAACCGTTGAGCCTGGGGGCGGTAGGACCGGGTTTTGCATGAGTTTTTTTATTTTTTCCTCTAAACAGTTAGTTTTTTTATGGGCTTTATAAGAGGCCGAATGGGGAGTGTTTTGCTGCTGTTTTAGCACTCATTGGAGGTATTCTTGTGAGAGCAAAACCTCAAAAGCTCATAAAGCCATATTTGAGTGATTTGAGAAGCATTTGAGCTAGAGATTCTTGTTTGATGACTCTTGGTGTTCATTTGCACTTTCTTAAGCTAGAGTGAGCCTCTCCACCCAATTGTGCATGTATTGCACTTTGGGAGTGTGGAGAGTAGCTTCTATTTGCATGTGTTGCATCTACAAATGGGTTGAGTGATTTTTGTGCATGTGTTGCACTTGGAGAGAAGCCTTGTACATGTGTTGTACTTGGTGGAGCTCAAGCTAGAAGGCTTAGCTTATTACTCTTGGTGTTTGTCGACACCTAGACAGTGTGTGGAGGCGTCGTGCGCGGTGACCATCTCAAGGAGATTGTGAGAAGGCCTGGCAAAGTTGTGAATTTTGATGCTCACCTACCCGGAGGAGTAAAGAGTAACCACTAGTGGATTCGAGGCTGTTGCTCAATTCGTGAAGTTGGTTCAAAGTAGTTTGGGCTTGCCTCAACGTGAATTAGGGGAGACCTGCAAGTCTCCGAGACCACGGTAAAATATCGGTGTGTCTCTTGTGCCTATTTAAATTTCAAGCAATTCTCAATCGTATTGTTGCAATTTATATTACTAGAATTAAATTACTTGTTTGTCATTAGGATTGCTTATTTTTGTGTAGCGACTTAATTAGTTAGTGCACTTCGTAAGCCTAATTGATTTATGCCTTAATTGTTAAAATATTAGTTTATCACTTCTGCATTATTTTTGTTAAGGTTTTGACATAAGGGTACTTAGATAAGTATTTATTTGTAGAAGATTTTTTTAAAAAAAAGAACGCTTATTCACCCCCTCTAGTCGGCATCCTCGACTTAACAGTGCTATGTAGTCACCATTGCTATCCTGGCCTGCCACCATTGTCGAGGGATGGCTAGATCTGGTAACGCCGCACTTCGGGGTGGCTGCGTCGCGCCGAGGGATTGGTGACGAGGTGGTGGAAGAGGGTCGAGCAGTGGAGGCTTCAGAGGTGGTCGCTTGAGCAGAGACAGTGAGGTGATGGCGTTGTTGCTCTATCGTTGAGGAGGAACAATGGTGGACGCCGCCAACGCCATTGATAGGAGACTTGAAGGGAGGCCAAATGGAGAGAGAGGGGTTAAAAGGGAAAGAGTGAAGGCAAAGAGGGCTGATAGGTTTACTAAGTTGGGCTACAATGTGTGATGGACTAGGCTGACAATTTTTTTTTTTTATATATGAATGGGCTGCTTCTATGCCGTGCGGTCTTTTCGTGTTGTGCCAACCTAGGCATGACTCAGTTGTTCGGGTTATGCCTTACCGCCCATCGGGCTAATTTTCCAGGACCAACACGACCTGATCATTTATATCGTGTCGGCTCGGCCCACGCATATCCGTACCGTGCCTGTCAAGTTGTGTGCTGGTCTAAAATAGCCCAGCCTGATGCCCAGGTCCGGTAGCAACCCATTACAAAGTTCTCCGATTTCCACCGTGGCCAGTAACGTGCGTGAGTTCATGCTTTCGTTCCGTTTCCTCAGGAGGAACGATTACTGCAATCCTCGGTTACTTAGGTTACTTAACACGGAGAAATGAGACCGCAAGGGGACAAAGGAAGACGTGCAAATTAAGCTATAAGTATGCGTTTAAGCCCTTTCCGTTTCCACACGATTCAACGCATTATTTGAATGCAGTACGCAAAGTAACGTGGAAGGCTGGATGCAAATAGAGGACCGTCAGTTTAGTTTAGTTTTAGTATTTTTATTTTTTTTGAGAGGCTCTCAGAGGAGTCTGTACTTCGTTCAGGGGCCAGAGGAAGTATTGCGTGTAGGGGTGGATAACGAGCCAATTGAATTTTTTTCGAGCTTTCTTCGACACTGATTTATTCTTATTTATTATAGTCTCCTGTATTGTTTGAGACCCAACTTCGAACCGAGCTTAACGAGCCGAGCCGAAGTTGACTCTGGTTCCAAATCAACTAATTTTTATTTTAAAAGAAAAATAAATGTAATCAGAGCAATTTTGAAACGAGCCACCGAGCCAGCTCAATGAGCTTTTTTTACAGCCCTAATTGCGTGCGTGTACACGCAGACGCAGCCCATGTAGCCTTCGGCGAAAGATGTAACAGCACGGCAACGCAAACCGCGTGAGTATTTTTGCACTGGTTGGGCTTTTGCGGGCCTTGGCCATGCTGTGAATTGAGTATAGTCATGGATTTACTCTCCTCTAAAAAAAAGGGATTTACTTGTGAACCCTAATATTATATTGAGTTGAAAATAGTGTGTGTGTCATTTGATTTCATTTAGGCTGGATAAACATATAGGCTTCTATATTTCATTGAATAGGATGTATTCATATTTAGGCTTCTTAGCGAACCAGTACAAGCGATCCCAGTTTTTGAGTTCGATATGGTCTGAGTTTGGGCCGAATTGGCGGCTTCATTTTGTCGTATTATGAAGTGTGGAAATGGAATGCATCCATTTGTCTTAGGTATAGCACAGACTCCACATCTGCGTGTAGGCTACACTTAAGCTAACTAGCATGAAAGCATTTTGGCACAAAGTGAGCACCCAATTCAGGTCTCGAGTTTTGATTTGGCCTTAATTAGCTTCTGAGTTCCATACCCGAAAGCAAACGATTCACCGCGTTTAGTCAGTCAGAGCACACTCCAATCAGTGGGTGGGGCCGTGGGGTAGTCGGCATGGCGGGAGGGGATCGCGGAACTGTGGGCTTGCTACTTTCCCCCTTCACGCACGGGCTCGTTCACGCGTCTAATCATTTCGACATAGGCCTGTACCTGCTGAAACTTTAACCAGCAATGCACGATCCGCAGGAACAGTGTATGTATATATATACATATATACCGTCTATATATACGCAACATCATGTGTTCAAAGCAGGTGAGGTGACACGACATTGCGTATAGTCATAAGAGCATATTATGGTCCGTATTGAGTTGCATGCACCAGCCAATTCACCCAAAAGCTTAAGCTGATGAGGAAAGACGGGCAATTCACTTATACTTCAACACCCCCCTCACGTGTAGGCTTCCTCAGGCCTGAGACGTGGAATAGAAGTGGGCTGCAATTATTATTTTTAAATTGCACCAACCGAATCTTAAACTCGAGACCTCTTGGCTCTGATACCATATTGAGTTGCATGCACCAGCCAGTTCACCCAAAAGCTTCAACAGTCCGGCTCATTTTAGTTTCTAGATTATAGGAAAAATTATTTTTAATTATAGAAGAATCGGGTCGAACTTACTATGATTTATAGAAGCATCGACATGTTAAATTATATGGGCCAAAGCCTATTAATGAATAAATCTCAAAGGCCCCGCCATGAAGTATTTTGCTACTTGGAAAATTGAGAAACGTTTTTCCATCTGAAACGTGAAACGTCTTTTCCATCTGAAACGTTTTTCGTTTCTGGAGCCTTGAGAAACGTTTTCCGTTTCTGGATCTGAAACGTTTTCTAGATCTGAAACGTTTTGTCTCTGGATCAAAATTGAGAAACATCTTTTTTGTTTCTATATATATTGGTAAAGTCCATGAGCAAAACGAAATATCACTCCTGTCTCTGTGCTGTGTCGCCACCGTAGTTTGCTCCATCCCGCTGCGACGGCGTGCACCGGCGAACGGGAGAGCAGGTCTCCGAAATCTGTCGTCCTTGTGATTCTGCACCGGGAGAGGACGAATAAGGTTTTTGGGAAGCGTTTCACGCGACTGCTCGCATTCGTCATCACGGCTCGTCTACCTCTACGCTCAGGCGCCGCTGGTCGTCGTCGACACGCTCGGCTTCAACACGTTCTCGTCATCAACAATGTACCATCTACATCGACTGTTGCTTCCTCTACGAAAAATCAGTACGTGAGAATCATGTTTAATCTGTTGATATTTTTGCTCTTGAGTATAGTAGATCTATTCATGTGTATTTACGTGATATACTTGTGTAGATTATACTCTCACAATATGATCATGCTAGTTAATCTATTTATGTTCATGTTTTATTTCGGAATTAAAATAAAACTAGAAGTGCTAATTATTCTATCACGACATTGCGTATAGTCATAAGAGCATATTATGGTCCAGCTCGTTTTAGCTTCTAGATTATAGGAAAAATTATTTTTAATTGTAGAAGAATCGGGTCGAACTGATTATGATTTATAGGTTTTTTAGATTAAAGATTTTTTTTGCGACTTATAGGTTTCGACCAGATCGGTGAGAATCAGCGAGAATCAATTTTCAGTCGGATACTCATTTTATATAGAGAGTAGCTTTTGATTATAAGAGAAGCTATCTAGAATCATTCTATTCGACAAATAATCTATTTTTTTAAGGCCCTGCTTGGTATGATTTCAGATTCTAGTAGAAACGGAAATGGTTTCAGATTCTTGATAGAAACGTTTCAGGTAGAATCAGAATCATTGTCTGGAAACCGTTTGGCTAGCTGTCTGGATTATGTGAATCGGGATGGAACGGGATTGAGGATGATTCGGCCCCAGCGTGAAAAAAGAAGAAACAATCTGAGCAGAATCGTTCCGAGCTTTAACCCGTTTGGCTGGGTTTCTCCCAGATTCTAGTAGAAATGATCCGGTTCCAAATTGTCAAACGGGACCTAAACAGAAGCTACGTAAAAAATGAAACGACCGGGGTATACTTCTATAAATGCTGTCCGTCCATGTTATTTTTATTATTTCGAGACGATCCTGTCAGCCAGATGGTAGTGGCGCGTATACATGCAGATGCACGTGGTGAAAATGACTTCCGGATGATCTTGTCCATAATGAGAGGCACGAACGCTCCTTCCTGTTCTTGTTCACAGATTTCCCTGTTGCTCTTGCTGAAATCTCGTGATTTCCCAGATAATCGTACTCAATCAAATGCTAGTGATCGGTACAAGCATTTGAACGAAGAACAGCGAGTTCCGACTATTTTTTTAAAAAAGAAGAAGAAGAAGAACTATATATGAATTGGAGTCTGGAGCAATGCGGCAGCCGGCGAGGCATTCGATCAACTGTGAACCCTGCAATCATTGCAACGGCCTCTGCCGATGCGCATCCCGTGAGGCCGCTCGCAACTAGCGATTCGCCATTTTCAGAGTTCAGTTGCGTATACAATACACGAAAAAATTGCGTCTGTCATGAGAACTCCGACGGCCGGGTCGATGCTTTGCATCTAGCTCCATCGTTGACGAGCGATCACCCCAGTCAACAGTGCCCACTCTGTCCATTCACCAGCGGTACAGCGCAAGAGGGTGCATGCCTGATGTCTCCCTGCTGTGCGCTTTTGCACACTTGGAAGGAAAAAAAATTATCTCATCACCTGAACTTGTATTCTGCTTTTTGTCTGATAGATGCGTGCTTCGAACAAGTTGCACCTGTGCCGCATTGCGGTTCACCCCACTTGCATTGCACCCCCAACCGACCGGTTTCAGTGGCGACCTGAAGCTTTTCCGAGTGCTGTTTCTTCTGCCTATATATAGGTTAGTACGCGAATTCGGCGGTAGACAACAAAACCGCGCATTTTTTTTTCAGGTTATTTGACGAACTCATTTACTGACTTGCATGGCGTTCAGGGGTTCATCAGCTAGTGAAGAGAAACCTGCTGGTCTCGAGTTCCCTGCGGTAATCTCCTCTCTACCTGCCTGCCGATCGATCTAACATAGATCTCGAATGCCACGTGCAACTACGTACGTACGCGCGAGCTTGCCTGAAATGGCATGTATACTAATTGGCTTGTTCTTATCTCACTTACGTCGTACGTACGTACTTCGGGCTAATTAGCAGGGCGCTCCCGTGATCCAGCGTTCGCGCTCGGATGGCGACAGAGCGCTCGCCGACGACGCACTGCCAGCTCCAGGCGCGGCGGAGGACCAGCAGCAGGAGCAGGAGGAGGATGTGGCGCGGAGCGTGCGGTGCGAGTGCTGCGGGATGGCGGAGGACTGCACGCCCACGTACATCAGCCGCGTGCGGGAGCGCTTCCACGGCAGGTGGGTCTGCGGGATGTGCGCCGAGGCGGTGAGCGAGCTGCGGAGGCGCGACCCGGCGCTGGCGGTGGGCGAGGCCGTGGAGTCCCACGCGAAGATGTGCAGCGAGTTCAACAGCACCGTGCGCGTCAACCCGACGCTCTACCTCGCGCGCTCCATGCGCGACATCGCGCGGAGCAGATGCCACAGCCGGAGCAGCTCCGCGCCGTCTGCAGCTCCCGGAGGCTCCATGATCGGCAGAACGAGAAGCTGCGCTCTGCCGTACGTTTAATCAAATCCCAATCACTTTGAGAAGCTGCCAGCAGTACGTACGGGATTACGTCTGTGACGGCCGCTGATTCCCATCAGAAAGCGTCGTTGCTGACTAGGTATATATATACGTGTGCTTGCGTGTGTAGTGATCGATCGATATGAACTTGTGAATTGTGATCACATCTTGTTCTACTGGTCGCACTGGTACTACATGTCTCACTGGTTGTGTTAGTTGTGTACTGTAAGATAAAGGGCATTGCATTGGTAAGTGCACGCATGGCCAATGGGTGCACATAAATGTGCTGATGTATATATATATGCTTATGCTTGTCTGAGTTTCTTTGCAGCCTTCTTTTTTTTAGTAATGCATGCCAGCAAGTTAGAACACAAGGGTGTTATTCAGATCATCCATGCAATTGTTGATCATAAAACCAAAATACAGAGCACGGAGACACTTTTCTACTGGAACGTATTTGCCCTAGCTGGGGCCGGGACCGACTATATGCCGCTCGAGATCAGACAACAAACGACACGCCGCCCACCTTCCGAAATTAGCATGTCGAACCGGCCGAGCGGCGGTTTCATTGGCGCGGTCCAACTGACGCGTACAAAAAAAAAGGAACTAGCTAGGTGAATCGTTAGTTTATTTTTGGTTTCTTGAACGTGTCTAGGCCGAATCGTGCCCTATGCTACGTCGAATGAATTTTGATGGAGTAATTAAATGGTAAAATCAACCACTATGATGGATGCTATTTTTCCGTTGATGAAACCTAGAATAATCTAACAAAAACCGAAATAATCAAAATTCTAGAATCGGAGGGACCTGATCTTTGCATAAATGGAGAATGAGAATAATATTTTTTGTGAACCGTTGTAAATATGTGTCGGTGATAACAATGGCACATCATAGTCGGTTTTCGAACCGTCGGTGAAAATTAACATTAAAGACGGTTCTATCCTAGAACCGTATCTGATAGTATATTATCACAGACGGTTCTAGGCTAGTAGGCTAGAACCATCTCTGATATTATCTCTACTATTCTAAAGCAGCACTTGGTGGCAGTGGTTCGTTCTTCCCACGTCATTAATTGCCGCTTAATTGCCCTGCTTAATTGCCCTACTTAATTACCCTGCTTAATTGCCCTGCTTAATTGTCCTACGCAAGAAACGAAGCGTTGCTTTAATTAGCCAGCTTTCGCAAGAAACGAAACGTTAAAGATAGATGTTTGATTTTATGAAATAAAATTTTTTTTAATCTTTATTTTTCGTTATCAATTTTGTTTTTCGTAGCAACGCACAGGCATGTAACTAGTATTATCATAGACGATTCTAGCATAAAACCGTCTGTGATAGCTATATATACCTTTAAGCACCTATAAGAGCAAATGTTGATGGATTCCAAGGTAAAATCCAATCCATCCACAGTTCGTCCTAAAAGTTGTCATTATCTGATTTATCCATCCACTCAATCCTCAACCTTGAATGAGAATACCATATGTAGCCTATTTTCACTCTGGTATTGTGTAGGAACAAGATTATTTTTATGGTTCTCTATTCCGTGGAATATAGAGTTGATTAAGCCATCAGGTATACGATAACTTAATCAACTCTATATTTCATGAAAAAGAGAACATCAAAATAATCTTATTTCTGCACAAAACCAGATGAAAAATAGATTATGGTATTCTCATTCGGTGATGAGAGGATGAAGTGAAATGATAAATCAGAACATGACAACTCTTAGGACGAACTGTGGATATAATTGGATTTTGCCCTAGAATTCATCAACATTTGCTCTCACAGATGCAATGAGGTACTTAGTAAGCAAGACATTATTAATTTATTGCATTCAAGATGAGAAAATATTAATGATAAAGTCAAGTGACAATACAATATTGACAAAATATGATATGAGAATACCACAATATTTCTACTTCCAGCATGACAAATAAAAATGGATTAATATCTATAAATCAATTAAACAAGTCTTGGTGTTAAAATAATTTATCTTCGAACAGAAACCCTATCCTTGGTAACAAATCCAGCCTTGATAGGAGTAACTTTTACCAATGCTGGAATATAATATAAAATAAAGTGAACATAAAATGGGATCATACGTTTTGCATAGGCCCATTACTAAGAACTTTGGAGGGGGGGGGGGGGGGGCTCTAACAGTTCTTCATCTATCACCGGCAAGATCTGGATTATTCTTACGCAGGATATTGAAGACTCTGCCAACAAAAAGTGTAATTGAATAGAATACCGGCAAAAATTGAGGACTACCCAGGATGCTAGTTCTGTCCTAATAGCATCTATGGAAGAAACAACAAAGAAATAGCTAAATCAATAAACACATGAAAGAGAACATTCCAATGCTTCTCAATCAACATTGCACCACCGTACCAAAAATCTACTTACACACATTCTACCAGTATATTCAGACATTATAAGTCCTGATGTCCTAGGCTCCTAGCGTATCATGTATTGCTGTTCAATGCTATACAGCTTCAAATACTATAATGAATTCATAAGTATCTCGTGCATGAAACGAATCACAAGACTAAATAATGTGCGTTTAACTGACTCATTACTACCCAGTAGAACGAACTCGTGCAATCCCTCGACCCGCTAACAGCTTAATCCGCTCTGGAAGATTTCATAACTTCAACCCAAGCACACAAACCAAACAACCCATAATCACATATTCATGGCCAAACTACCGAAGAAACCATGCAAACTACCCATCCCATTAGCAGATTATCCAACACCCAAATCGAACCGAATCTGATGTGCAGTGCCAGAAAAACAAGAGGGAAGAGAGCGTTTCACCTCAGAGACCTCCTCCTTCCTCGCCATCTGCTCGTCGTCCGCCATGGCGCCGCTAGCCTTCTTCACCCGCTCCTCCTCTCCTCCCTACGAGACACGGTGCGGTGGCTGGAAACCTGGACGAGCAGGGCACGCACGAGCCAGATCAGATCGGGTCGTCGATACGATCGAAGGAGGAGTAAGCAAGTTTTTTTTAGGGTAAAAAAAGGGTTTCGAACTATTATGAGGGCAGCGCGAGGGACGCAACGGCGACGGGACTCCGGGCTAGAGAGGGAGGTGATGGCTGGAGGAGAGCGACGAGCCGGTGATGCCGCGACGGAGGCGAGTCAGGCAACGACGAATGGGCGAAGATCCTCTCCAATCTCTCACGTGCTAGGGTTTTCGCCGAAGTGCCCGCCCAGGGGGCTAGGGTTTGGGAGAGACAAAACGAGGCAAGGTCTGCCTAATGAACCTCTATCGGTATATTTATATAGTGATCCCAATTGATATCATAGACGGCTCTTAGTTAGAACCGTCTGTGATAGACTATATCACAGACGGTTGTAGTTTAGAACCGTCTACGAAGACGTCATAGATAATTTTATACTAAAATCGTCTGTGATGTTATTATATATCACAGACAGTTCGTAGTTAGCACCTTCTATGATGATGTTACTGACAGTTTCGATATAGAACTATCAGTGATGTTCCTAACTGTTAGAAATAAGGCCCAAGTGACCCATTTATCTCTAATACCAAAACTACAAAGAATAGTACCATATTGCTAGTTGAGAGAGGAGAATACCAATTTAAAAGGGAGAGCTCCCACCATGCCTTGTAATAAGGCAGATGGAGGGTGATGAGCACGGCTAAAGTCACACGCACGCGTGCGCGCGTATTTCGCGAATTACTGTGTATTTTTCTCGCGTGACTTGTGACTGTGGGTCGCTGTGCAGTGGATTAAATCCTGGTCGCTGTGCAGTGTATTTTTCGCCCTTATATTTTTCAGTTTCTAATATAAACAGTCATGATAATGGCATCAATTTCTAATAGAAACAGTCATTTGGATTAAATCCTATTTACTAGTGTTTAAATGACTGTTACTGGTGCGAGGCTACAAAATCTGGAGACGTCCAGACTAAAGGAAGTTTTTTTGCTCTGGTACTCGCGTTCATCCAGTGTGATCTGTGTTGCGTCTTCGTGATGCGCTCGTTCTTCACCGACCTTCCTCTCGGCGTGCACCGCGAGGCAGGGAGAGCGGGATCTCTGAACCGTTGCCGCCGCAAGAACCTGCACGGGGGTGGCAATAAGGTTTCTGGGCAGCGCAACTGCGCGACCGCTCGAGCTTCCTCTGCGTCGACTACTTTCTCTACGGCCGCTATCGCTACCGCTTCCATTTCGTCATCAAGCCCATCGTAAGAATTCTTCCCTCTGTTCATCACTTTCCAGAAAATATGTGGTATTTTCTAGATCTACTTTTTAGAAATATGTGGTATCTTCTGTCTAGCTTGTTGTGTTTGATTATTTTGGAATTATGTTTTATATTCAAATCTGAAATCAAAATAATTCCTAGATGTTCAACAATCCAGAAACCTTATCGGTATTATTTGTGTGATTGTGATTCAGCAATGGCTGGTGCAAGTGATGCCATGAAACCTGAGAGGTTCAATGGTCAGAACTTCCGTATGTGGCAGACTAGAGCCAAGTTTTGGCTCATGTCTCTGGGTATGTGGTGGGTGATTTTCCCTGAATACCCACTTACGGATGAGGAGAATGCGCAGCTTGAGAATGCGAATAACACCGCATTGGGATGCATTCTGACCATCTTGGCAGATCAGTTATATGATGTGTATATGAGTTACACATCTGCCACTGAGTTGTGGTTGGCTCTTGAACAAAAATATGCAGAAGATGAGGCTGGTCGCTGGTTGTATACGTGCGAGCAACTATTCGATTTTACCATGGATGAGTCTAAATCGATTGTCGCTCAAGCGCATGACTTTCAGTTACTAGTGGGTGAGATTGCACATTTGGGATGTGCTTTACCTGCAAAATTTGTGGTTGCGGGCATTGTGGCTAAACTTCCCCCATCTTGGAGGAATTTTGCCACTGGTCTAAAACACAAGAGGGAAGAGATTTCTATTGAAGATCTCATTGCATCCCTCGATGTGGAAGAGAAAGCCAGAGCCAAAGATGCACCAAAAACTTCTTCTCAGAAACCAAACAACGCAAATGTAATTGAGAAGAAGGGTGGCAACAACAACAAAGGCTTGAAACCAAACAAGAATACTAGCTTCAAGAAGAAGTTTGAGAAGAAAATTATGAACAACATTACCTGTTATGTGTGCGGAAAAGATGGTCACATGGCTAAAGACTGTCGTTTTCGCAAGAACAGGCCAAATGAGCAAGGCAAGAAAATTGCCAACGTGACCATAAGTGAGGGAACTACTTCAGGAGGGTATGGTAATTCTCCTGTTGTTTTTTCAGCATGTCAATCCACTGATTGGTGGGTTGATACTGGTGCAAATGTTTACGTATGTTCTGATATATCTCTATTTTCTTCTTACCAGGCAGCAGGGGCTTCCTCCGTCCTAATGGGGAACGGGTCGCATGCTTTTGTGCGTGGTGTTGGCATGGCAGAACTGAAGCTCACTTCAGGGAAGACTGTCCGTTTGAGAAACGTGCAGCATGTGCCAACAATAAATAAGAATCTTGTCAGCGGTTTTCTATTATGTCGAGATGGCTATAAGCTAGTATTTGAGTCTAATAAAGTTGTAATGTCCAAGTTTGGAAACTTTATTGGAAAAGGTTATGAAAGCGGAGGCCTGTTCCGCTTAAGTGTACTGGAGTCTTGTTTAAATTTAAATGTTGCTACTCAAGTTAATAATTGTGAATCCAATGTTTGGCATTCTCATTTATGTCATATTGGTTATGATACCATTACTCGAATGTCCAAATTTGAAATAATTCCAAAATGTGATATTGTCAAAGAATCAAAGTGCCAATCTTGCGTGCAAGCAAAACAACCTCGAAAACCATTTAAGGGGTTAGAGGAAGAAAAGAATTTGGCACCATTAGATCTCATCCATTCTGACCTGTGTGAGATGAATGGATTGTTGACAAAAGGAGGCAAAAGATATTTTCTAACTTTTATAGACGATGCAACATGTTATTGTTATGTGTATTTGCTGAAAACAAAGGATGGAGTTTTAAACTACTTCAAAATTTATAAGGTCGAGGTTGAGAACCAACTAGAAAAGAAAATTAAAAGGTTAAGGTCTGACCGTGGAGGATAGTATATCTCTCAAGAATTCTCCCAATATTGTGCTGCGAATGGTATAATCCATGAAGTGACACCACCATACTGCCTCAATCTAATGGGGTGGCTAAGAGGAAAAACCGGACACTAACAGACTTGGTGAATGCCATGTTAGAGAGTGCTGGTATGCCTAAGTCATGGTGGGGGGAAGCTATCTTAACAGCAACCTTTGTCCTCAACAGAGTAATTACTAAAAGAAGTGAGATTACTCCATATGAGGGATGGAATGGGAGAAAACCAAATATCAATTTTCTGCGAACGTGGGGATGTTTGGCTAAGGTCAATATACCATTGCAGAAAAAGAGAAAGCTTGGACCTAAAACAGTCGATTGCATTTTTCTGGGATATGCACATAACAGTACGGCCTATAGATTTTTAGTAGTAAAATCAGATTCCCTTGAGATTATTGCTAACACAATAATGGAATCAAGATATGCTTCTTTCTTTGAGAATATTTATCCAATGAGAGCATCAATCTTTAATGAAAATTCTAAAACTTCTGATCTTCCATCTACTTCTGAGTTACCAAATATTGTTGAACCAGCTTGTGCTATCCCTGAGGAGATAACAATATTGTCACAAATGAGGCTCCTCGTAGGAGCAAAAGACAAAGGGTTGAGAAAACCTTTGGTGCAACTGCGCGACCGCTCGAGCTTCCTCTGCATCGACTACTTTCTCTACGGCCGGTCGCTACTGCGCTGCTTCCATTTCGTCATCAAGCCCATCGTAAGAATTCTTCCCTCTGTTTATCACTTTCCAGAAAATATGTGGTATTTTCTAGATCTACTTTTTAGAAATATGTGGTATCTTCTGTCTAGCTTGTTGTGTTTGATTATTTTGGAATTATGTTTTATATTCAAATCTGAAATCAAAATAATACCTAGATGTTCAACAATCCAGAAACCTTATCGGTATTATTTGTGTGATTGTGATTCAGCAATGGCTGGTGCAAGTGATGCCATGAAACCAGAGATGTTCAATGATCAGAACCTCCGTAGGTGGCAGACTAGAGCCAAGTTTTGGCTCATGTCTTTGGGTATGTGGTGGGTGATTTTCCCTGAATACCCACTTACGGATGAGGAGAATACGCAGTTTGAGAATGCGAATAACACCGCATTGGGATGCATTCTAACCATCTTGGCAGATCAGTTATATGATGTGTATATGAGTTACACATCTGCCACTGAGTTGTGGTTGACTCTTGAACAAAAATATGCAGAAACTGAGGCTGGTCGCTGGTTGTATACGTGCGAGCAACTATTCGATTTTACCATGGATGAGTCTAAATCGATTGTCGCTCAAGCGCATGACTTTCAGCTACTAGTGGGTGAGATTGCACATTTGGGATGTGCTTTACCTGCAAAATTTGTGGCTAAACTTCCCCCATCTTGGAGGAATTTTGCCATTGGTCTAAAACACAAGAGGGAAGAGATTTCGTTTGTGTTCCAGTGGAAACGGCAGGGATGTTGTCGAAATTTCCCCGTCGGGTAGGTTTCCGAACGAGCGTTCTAACCGGCCAGGGCAAACTAGCACAGTGGACTTTTAGTCCTAGGAATAGGCCGGGATCTCAGCCGGGAATCATGCTCCCAAATAAGCCCTAAATGGTTTTGTTTCATTGTAAGCAAAATTCTCAAATATCCATGCATTAATTCACTGACTGATCAAGGTCACGTGCGCAAGCTGCGAAGCCGTGGTTTTGACAATATACTTACTGCCTCCGTTTCAAAACGTAAAGCTTATAAATTTATCATCTTGTGTCAAAATATAAGACGCGAAGGTGCGGATCCGAAATACACTACCATCAATTTTTTTTTACCTTACTTGATATCACCTCTTTTATTATGACGCCGTAACGAGGCATCATGGTGTCCAGACACCATAGTTTTAAATGCACAAATTCAAATCAAATTCGAGTATATTTTTAACTTCTAGTTTTAGGGTATATAACCATATATAACAATTCAAACGAAACACATACCTTTTAAAAAATATACTTAAATTAAAAATTTTCAAAAAATTTCGAATGCAAATAAATAGTGAAAACATCTATTTTGTATTGTGTTGCCCAGGCATCATGGTGTCTCAGGTAATTTTTACGGTAGTTTTACCTTACTGGCTCATCTCCGTTACCACACTAGCTGTCAGTATTTTTACCTTATGGGGGTCATCTCCGTAACCTTGATTTCGATCAAATCCACAGGTGTACATGGTGATCTTTTCTCTCTTTGGTCCATTATTATTACTAGTGAGAGTTGTGCGTTCCGTCGCGCCGTGCGAAATTTGATCCAAGTTTTTATCTCTAAAAAAAGGCAGGAATATCCGAGTGTTTTCCAAAAAAAGCTATAGACGCCGAGTTTAACACCCTATGCGGTCAACGGGCAATAATACATGTCTTTAAAAATATTAGAGATCGAACCGCAAAAGAAATTTTAGATGCCGAGCTTAACACCCTATGCGCTTATTTTTCCGTGAAAAATGAGGAAAAACGGGAAAAAACGGAGAAACGACGGACGAAAAACGAATTTCTGTTTTTTTTAGGGAAACGGCCAACGCAAACATTTTTCCCATGCTCTGGAGAAAAAAACGGATCATAAATTTTTTGGGGGGGCAAAACGGAGAAAAGAAACGGTCTCCCATTTTTTTTTTTGGGGGGGGGGGAATAGCCACCGAAAACATTTTCCCCATGCTCTGGAGGGAAAACGGATCACGAAAACATTTTTTTCCGAGAAAAACGAAGAAAGGAAACGGTTTTTCATTTTTTTTTTGGAAAAACGGTCAACGAAAACATTTTTCCTATGCTCCGGAGAAAAAATGGATCACGAAGATATTTTTTTCAGGCAAAATGGAGAAAGGAAACGGTCACCCATTTTTTTGGGGGGAAATAGCCACCGAAAACATTTCCCCCATGCTCCGAAGGAAAAACGGATCACGAAAACATTTTTTCCGAGCAAAACGGAGAAATGAAACGGTTTTCCATTTTTTTTTTTGGAAAAACGGCCATCGAAAATGTTTTTCGCATGCTCTGGAGAAAAAACGGACCACGAAAACATTTTTTTTCGGACAAAACGGAGAAAGGACCCGAACGTAAAACGCGATGACCTATTTGTTATAATTTTAGACCTGTTCGCTATTTTGGAAAATTAGGAAAGGGCTTGCTCGCGATTCGTACTTACCGGGAGGTTCTCCCTGTAAAACGGCGAACCAGGGACCTAAACGCGAACCGAGGAAAATATTCTTCTCTTACATAAAATCGCGCGGCGACCCGTTCGCAATTTCGAAGAACGGAGAGTTTTTCCGCAAAAAAGGGATGAACACGTGGCTAGCACGGTTGAGCTCCAATTCCGGTGTTAATATCCCCTCTTTCTTCAACATTTAGGAGTAAATACCAACCAAACTATCCTGTCTTATTTTTAAGGCATTAACACCGTAAACACTATGGTTATTTACCTCTATCATTTCCTTAGTTTCTACGCTCCTTAATTCCAGCGTCCAAGCAAAATGTACAAAGAAACAAAGTGAGCACTATACATGTAGCTCTGCCGTAGTTTTATTACTGTTTTGTTGCACGCCCACAGCTTGCGAGTCCTGTTTCTTCATTTCACTTGCATATCCACAGCTTTTACCTTTTTTGCCCGTCCAAATCCCGTGATGTTGTCAAGTTGCTACGGATGACAGTGCTCTTTCATTTCTATTTTTATTTTTGTCATGGGTCTTTTGACGTCACGTGAGATTTTGTCACATTGTGATGCGAATACCAAGTTTTTTTTTTAAGACAATAGAAGATGATTTCTTCCGGTCTCTGCATCATGAGATACACACAACCAATCAATTATTACCTAGTTTCAGCCAAACGGCTGTGGAAAAAAGAATACAAATAGGTTTTGTAGAAAAAGATTGAGCCGACGAAACCGAGGTAATTCCGATAAACCAGAAGAGCTAGAGCCAAAAAGCTGGAGATGATAAAACTTTTTGGTACGCTTTGGGTGTACATAGCAAAAAATAGAAGCTGGAGCCAAAAGACAAGAAACCATCGATTGAGTTCTTGGGAGGATTGTTGAAGCAAGCGGCGGGTTGGCGCGGGCTGGCGCAGAGGCCGCGCAAAGGCGAAGGTGCGGGTCGGCACGTGTTGCTGAAGTTGTCGGCATCGTGGGCGACCGAAGAGATGGAGGCCGGAGGCGGGGCTGGCTAAGAGGGCCGACGAGGCATGCATCCAAAGGAGACGCCGAGGAGGCTGCCGAGTGGAGCCGATCAATGCAAGCGCCAGTGCGAGCTAAGGCGATGGACAATCGAGGCGGGGTCGAAACCGGAAGCGCGGAGTCGCGACCCGGCAGGATAAGGCCGGCATGGTGGGGCACGAAGACCAGTGCAGAGATGGCGATCGCCGGGTGGTTGACGTAGAGGTCGCATGAAGGCGAAGATGTGGGCTGGCGTGGGCGACCGAATAGGCGAAGGCCAGAGGCGGGCCGGCCAAAGGCCCGTCAAGGTGTGCCGCCAAGGGGGCCGCCGAGTGGATCCAGCTGATGCAGAGAATGCTGGTGTGGATGTGCGCTGAGGTAGGCGTTGGCGCGGGTTGAGACGACGAAGACCGAGCTGAGGTCGGAACTGGGCACGTGGAGTCGTGGTCTGGTCGGATGAGGCCGGCGCGGTGGGGCGCGAAGGCGCAGAGGGCGCGGGTCACCTAAGACCGAAGGACCAGTGGGAGTCGGCAGGGCCGAGGTGTGGACCGGCCGGAGTGTAGGGCCTGTGCACAGAGGCCGATAACGTTGGGTACCGCCAATGGAGTCTCCTCCTTCCGAGGCATGGCAATCCAATTTTTCGGCTCAGGTAATGCTCTTTAGCTTTCAACGGGTCTTGAGCTAAAGAATTTGTGGTGTTAGTTTCCCACAGGAATTAGGGAGTTCCGTGCTTCCGTGCTCTTTCCTAAAAGATAAATTGCACCGCTCTCAAGGCAAATTTAGAGCACGATTTACAATTACTTGTGCTTTCATAAGTATAATCATTTACCTACACTTCATGTTCTCAATCTGTTCATTTAAATGCCTGTACTGCTTGATCATTTGAAGTTAACTACTCAAGAACGTTCATTTTGAAATTCGCAATTCTGCTTCATCGTTTATTTAGCAAGAGTGTACATATCTGCAAGAAAAATTGTAGTCGAGGACCGGACTACAGTAGACTGTAAAATACATATATATCTATGTTTGCACCAAAATTCGGCATGTATTAAAATCGGTCTAAAAAGAAATAGAAAAAAAAAGTATTCGTACAGAAAGGAATCGGTAAACGACTCGGAAAAGGAATCCGTTCCTGAAAAAGGAAAGGAAATCGGGTAAGAGGCCGATACGGGTAAATACACCGTATCCATGAGCGACTCGGATCGGCCAGGTGTGTTATAAAAGGGGGTGGACGCCAAGCAAAGGGATCAATCAATTCCAACAACACCTACTTTTACCAGTCTTTTCTTTTACATTGCTTTAACTTCATAGATTACTCTGCAAGTCGACGGGATCAACATAGCTGCGCATCGCCGATTGTTGATTTTGACCGATTTTCACCCAGGTCTGATTTGCTTCGTTTTGTTGCGCATCGCCTTCTCGAAGCCGATTTTACCTTATATCCGGATCAACTGTAATCAGTTGATCTAGTTATCTCCTAATCGGTTTTTGCCGACTAGCGAAAAGCCGATAGATCTTTGTTTATCGGCTTTGATCGAATTATAAACTCTACCTTGTCGATTTCAGGTCAAATCGACTGGCACGCTCTGCAAACCCGGTGTTTGTCTTGTGTGTTCGAGGCTGAAAACCCCCTTCACGTTTTTCGCGCGAACATATTTTGGCACGCCCAGTGGGACCAATAAAAAGAATGTCGTCAACCGACAAACCCGCGGTCACCGCCGATATCAACACTGATGCCATAATCGCGCCTCAGATGGCCGATTTAACCCCTGAGCAACGGAAAGAAATCGAGGACCGAAAGGCGGCTCTGGAGGAAATGATGCTACGGTGCTTCCAGAAAACACGCCGTGGCGTTACTCAAAAGATTGCACTCCCAAGCATCAATCCTATCGGAGATTCGTCATCTGAATCGGTAGCCGATACGCACCTGCTCAAGCCGATTTATCAAGTATGATCGAGCAATCTGTCCATCACGCATTGATTAACCAGTCATCGGCTCTAGTATCCACATTAAAGCCGATGATAGAAAATAGTGTCAAAACAATTGCTCAAGAATTGGCTGTGTCTGGAAGCCTGCTGGATCCACCACAAACCATCCCTACGTACCCAGTATATTCCATAACGCCTAACACCAACACAGTAAACGTGTCGGCTCATACACCTATTATGATGCCAACTCAGCCTACTGTTTTAAAACCAAGCATACAGAGAGATGGATTCACACACTACCATGGGCATACGGATGGGGCCAAAATAAACGCATCAAATCAGTCAGATGGGCCCTCCAATAGCATCGGGATATCGGCTTGTCAGCCGATCGAAACAGGTCAGGTTCCGCAGTCACGGGGAGCCACAATCATGAAACAAGCGCCATATAGAGTAGTGCCGTGCGCACCCATACCCGATGCGTTAGGTTTTAACCGTGATTATGACACAGTGCCAAGACCTCCTGAGGTGCGATTTAGACAGAGACCCGAGTTTGCACTCGGGGGGCAGGGCACGAATGAAAATTGGCAATGTCCGGCTGCGCCACAAGCCGACAATGTTAATTGGGCAGAACAAATCGCCAATGTTTTGAGAGAACGCTTGGCTTATGACCCGGAAGGAAGAGTGATCGGCTATAGGAAGCCGTATCCCGATTACATAGACCGAATGCCATACCCCACAATTTTAGGATACCGGACTTTGCTAAATTCTCGTGTGATGATTACATTTACCACAATTGAGCATATCGGACGGTTCATGGCTCAATGTGGGGAGGCTGCACAGTCCGATGGGTTAAAAATTAGATTGTTTCCTTTATCGTTATCTGGCACTGCATTTACTTGGTTCACAAATCTACCACCTAATTCAGTTCATATATGGAACGATTTAGAAAGCCGATTCCATGAGTACTTCTTTTCGGGAACTATGGAGCTTAGGATTTCTGATCTTAGTTCAGTCCGACAAAAGTACGGCGAATCGGTCTCTGATTATATCAAGAGATTTCGGGGCGTACGGAATAGGTGCTACAGTGTGACACTACCCGATGATCAATTGGCCGATCTAGCGTTCCAAGGGTTAATCCCTCCATTAAAAGAGAAATTATCGGGCCAAGAGTTCCCCGACTTAGGCCACTTACTCCATCGCGTATCGGCACATGAAAGCCGATATGCAGAGAGTAAAGGATTTAAAGATAGATTTAAGCCAAACGGTAATGAAAAGGCCAAAGTAAACATGGTAGATTACAATTCAAGCGACACCTCCGAGGACGAAGCAGAAATAAACATAGCCGAGTGGACCAAGGGTTCTAAAAAGCCACTCGTATGCTCTCTGCTCAAGCCGACAAAAAATAGGGCGGAAATCAAGTATTCATATGACGTGTCAAAATGTGACAAGATATTTGATTTACTACTGCAAGAAAAACTCATAAAGTTGCCGGAGGGACACGTCATACCTTCAGCCGAAGAAATTAAGAAGCGAAGGTATTGCAAATGGCACCATTCATTTTCACATAATACTAACGACTGCAATATTTTTCGGCAACAGATCCAATCGGCCATCACTGATGGCAGGCTAAAGTTTGCAGAAGAATCGGCTATGCAAATAGATGTGAGCCCTTTTCAAGTCAACATGGTTCAATGTTCACGAAAAGAAAAGAGGCCTGCGGAAGAAGATAAGCCGACTAAGGGAATTGTGTCACGAGACGAGACAGTACAGATCACTATCGGTTCTATACAAATAGAAACCGATAGGAATGGACAAAACTCGAGAACGATAAAACCAAGAGGGGACTTGGAGGTCGGTAAATGGTATCGGGCTGAGAGGGCTCCGAGAAAAGCCGATTTCAAACCAAAGCCGACCTTTTCACAACTCCTGGGGAAATATGAAAGGATAAATCGGAGGTATAACACTCAACACCACCAGAATCCTCATCGACTAAGGCAAAAGAAGGACGAGCATTGGCGACCAGATATGTCATGTCGGCCAACTACTGAAGAAGAAAAACATCGACAATGTCCCTTTTGGCAGTTTTGCTGGGAGAAAGGGATGACCTTACCAACAGTTGTGTCTTGTCCTATGCAACACTCATCTGCGTATCGGCCAAACCGGTCTGTAAAAGATAGGCTGTCTAGACCGATATACAATCATCCAGATATGAGAAGCAGTAGGCCGATCTATGAAAGGTTGTCAACATCAGGGCAAGGCGAGGCCTCCCAAAATCAGGAACTATCGGCTAACACGGGTAGAATGGAATCTGACGGCGAGATGAGCAATTTAGCTGGAAAAATACGAAAGCCGATAGAACCTAAACCTAGGTGGTGCCCTCCAGGTCTCAGCAAATCACAACGCAGAAGGCTTCAGCGATTGAAAACACAAGAAGAAAGGGAGGCCGAAAAGGAGAGCGAGAGGGATCGGATGTTCAATAAATTAAGACCGGTACCAATTTTGAGAAAGGAGTGGAGAAAGAAGGGACAGATCGATAGTGATTCAGACCAATCGATCGAATCCAGTTCTCCAATAATACGGGATGATACGCCACCGATGGATATAAACATGGTATTCGCTCTACTCGCCGAGTTCAAAACCGAAGAATCGGCTGAAGAAGTATTCGCCCAGCTATGCCTTGGAGCACCAGACGCTGTGTTCGAAAAGCCACAAGACATGCATCGGCATCTGAAACCATTATATCTGAAAGGGTATATTAATGGCCGACCGATATCTCGTATGTTGGTCGATGGCGGGGCGACAGTCAATCTCATGCCATTAAGTACTTTCAGAAAATTGGGTAAAGCCGATGAAGATTTAATCAAAACTAATATGGTGCTAAATGACTTCACGGGAGACCCAACCGAGGCTAAAGGCGTAATGGTGTCGGAGCTGACAGTCGGTAATAAAACTTTGCCGACTGCATTTTTTGTTATTGAAGCCAAAGGCAATTACAGCGTGCTCCTTGGGCGGATCGATCCATGCCAATTGTCGTATTCCATCAACTATGCACCAAAAGTTGGTGCGGTGGAACGATGATACGATTGAAGTCGCATCGCCGACACATCGGCTCATATCGCCATGGCTAGCCACGACACCAATTGGCCACACGAAGAAGCCGAATGTATATCGAGGAAAGCCTTAGACAATTGCGATTTTATCTGCGTTGAGAAGTCGAGATTCAAGCCGATCAGCGTTAAACCCAACACGCTTGATCGGATGCAGGCGTAGTAAGAAGATGGAGCACAAGACACTAGCAAAGCTGCAGGAAAAGGCCAGAAGCTATCGGCAAGAAGAATACGAAGAAGCTGTTGAGGATTTTGAAGAAGAAAGAAAAGGGTTAGGATTTACCTCTGCCGATTTGCTTGAAGAAGTCAACATTGGAGAAGGTGATGAAAGTGATAATAAAAGACCAACGTTTGTAAGTGCTAAGTTAGAACCCAGTTATAAAGCAAAATTGGTCGAAGTACTCAAAAAATACAAGGATTGCTTTGCATGGGAGTATTATGAAATGCCAGGTTTAAGCCGACAGCTAGTCGAACATCGGCTACCTATAAAACCTGGGTATCGGCCATTCAAACAGTACCCTAGGCGGTTTAATCCTACGTTGTATGACGCTATAAAGGAAGAAGTAGGACGATTGCTGGAGGCAGAGTTTATCCGACCTTGTGTGAGGAGCCGCCCAGATCGTCATCGAGTTGTTGGATGAACGGTCACTCCCATCGGATTTGGATCCTAGCAACGAATCACCGAAGGTGATCTCAGTGCTAACACCCAAGCCCAATCGAGACAACTCCAAGAAACATCCTAACAATTCGACAACCATCCCGGTATTCCCCCGGTATGCGACCCGGACTCGCCCAGGATCCCCGCATACCGGTTTCCAAAGCCGTTATCAATTCAATTTGCACAAAGAGGGCAACGAACTCGGGACTTTCGAACCAACACGCAAGCGGAAAACAACGGCACAAAGACAAACCCGACAACCCCCAAACCAAGATCAAAAACAACGCCAAGACTCTAAACTAGGTAAGAACGGGAAAAAGACCAAGACCCCGAAATCAGAAAATTTCGGCATGACCTTTCTAGATTCTACGGACATCCACTCAGCAGACAAGAAAACACAGTTCAATATATATATATCGAAAGTAAAAGCAACAACCACAGCACCACCATAGTATCAGCAGTTAAGGAAAACACACACGGAACCCGACATACACTTAAGCGTCTATTGCCAAATCCAAAAGACCAACAAACCGCATCTATCTATACAACAAAAGGATGCATTTAGCAAAAGTAAGACAAATCCCGGAAGTGTTCTGCCCCTGAACACTCCCAGGCGTAACCGGCGTCGGCAAGCATCTACTCGGTGCCCGCCTACCACCGAGACAAGACGGGCAGAACTCGCATCCACCCACCGATCCTCACCTGAAAACCACAAAGCAGAAGCATGAGTACGGAAGGTACTCGCAAGACTTACCCGTGGGTCCATATATGACCGACTCCAAAGGATCATGCATTTAGTTGTAGCAAGGAGTAAGCTTAAGGTAAAAGTGCGGAAAAGCATTAACATTTGTAGTATAAATGCGATGTTTAACCAATTACAAGTTTAAAGCAGTTATAGACCACACTTACTTCTAGTGTGAGATTGAAATTAACAACAATTAAGGTAGAGCAATACATAACCATTTTAAAGCTCAAGCCCAACGGCGAACCACAAGTTCAAGTTATTTACTACGCAGAAGAAGTTCGGATCAAGCTTGCTCATATCCGAGAGCGGCAATTCGAATCGCTTAATTAACCTGCAGGAAGCATTGATCGCCCGACACTTACCACAAGGGCCTAGTGTCAACCCCTCCCAATCATACCCAATCAGGCGTCCTCACGTGGCCGAAAACCTAGCACCCCTCGAGCAGCCCCAAGCCCGGCTTGGCGCTCGAGGAGTCGACTAAGCCTCGCCCTCAACCACGTCCAACCACGAAGTTACGGTCCATCGATTCCGTATGAGAGAAAGAGTGGCTTACCGTACCATAATCGGGCATGCGACCAACCGGGGTGTGCTCAATCTTATTCCACTTACGGATCGGTCCTTAACTGACACAGACGGGGCTACACATTTGAGTCTCCATACCCAAATGAACCAACTCCCCGCCCGGTCCACAATTCATTTCTTTCCAAAACCTTTCCCAATTCCAAGTCCAACATAATGTAGTATGTGTGTAATAATAACAACCGCAAGTGACAGAACCCTCCGTCACTTGGCCCGAACCCCGACCTCTAAGCATTTCTAAGCGTGGTTCAGTGATATTACCCATAGCCTAGCTCCAAGGATGTGTCCAACAATTTCCAATGGGTGTAGGTGCAGCAATTGGGATCTAGACCTATCCCTCAATTAAATTCCTAATGCATCACTTAACCAATCACTTAGCAGTTTATTCACAAAAATACATTTACGTAAAGGTTGAATATGCTTAGGTGCTTGCCTGCTGCTTCTGCCGGATCCTCAACGACATCTGGCTCACCATGATCACCCTCGATCGCGGTCGTGTCACCCTTCGTGATCGCTCTCTACATGAGCACAATGCATATGAATGAGATGCATGCTATGCACATGATATGAAATGACAAATGAAAACCCAAAATAGCCCCAAAACATGCAAACATTCATCAAGCCAAAATGAAAGTGCAATTTAACGCTATGCACTAATAGGCAACAATGTATTTGAAAAGCCCAACACTACTCCAACCCAACACTAGCCTTCTCTAAAGCAAACTCTGAATTTTCAGGATAGCGTGAACTTCAAACAAGCATATCTCCTAATCTACTCAACCAAATTGAGTGATTCCAGCTCACAAATGAACATAAGAACAATACCTACTCATACATCTACTCCCAAATGAACAACCATTGCTTTAACTAGCCCAAACACATAAAAGAATAGTACTCTGCACAATTGTGACAAATCCGGACAGATTTCACCAAAACGACTATAACTTCTAGAAGGTTTAATGAAATTGAGTGCTTCCAAGTTCTAATGAATCTTAAGAGGCATATCTACAATTTAGATTTGGCCAATTATCGTTCCATAGCATTCACAACTCCCAGATCAGCCAGGAACAGAGAGAAATGTTCAGTTGTTCACAATATTCAGAGATTGAGACAGCATTCATTCAAATGAGTATAACTTTTTAATCCCTCATCCAAAGTGAGATCTCCCAGTTTCTAAATGAGCATTAGAACCCTACCTACACATCCATCTACCCCCATTTGGACATCCATTAGTTTAACCCACCCAAAATTGGAGAAATCAGCAGCTCGGCCGAAATGCTGCATCTTCTGGACAGTCAGCACGAAAATCATCATAACTTTCAGATGGATTAACGAAATCGATCGATTCCAGTTGGAAATGAAAGATAACTTGACTATCTACAATTAATTCTTCAGCCGGACAGAGAGATGAAGCTTCTAACTTGCTCAAAAACACGAAAAACAGTGGCTATGAAATCTGCTCGAAAATCAGCATTAGCTCCAAACCCTAGAACATGGACTTCCCTCCAAATATTCTCCCAAATCAGAGCTAGGGCATCCAAAACAGCATGAGGGGACCCTCTAGGAGTAGCTCAAGCCATGGGGGAGGGGCTCACCTTGGCCTCCCTCAAGGAGGTGCCATGGGGATGAAGAAGGAGCTTGGTTGAGGAGGAGGGAGGGGACTGCAGTTCGGCTTGGATGCTGATGGAGGCGTGGAGGAGCTGTAGGGGCAGCTTGAGCTGCTGGTGGAGGAGCTCCAAGTGCTACAAATGGAGGTGAGCTTCCCCCACAAGAGGAGGGAGAAGGGCTTTGGGGCTGCACGGTTTGGGGGAGTGAAAGGAAATGGAGTGGCTGCTGTTTTGGGAGGGGATGCTTGTTGTTTTGTGTCCACTAGCCATCACACAAGGAGACCAAGTACTAAGTCTAAGTCCCCAATTACTTCAACAATGGAATTCAATCTTTGAGCTATGATTTAAATTGGCCTTTGATGATGGATTGGCAAGAAAACTAAACCATTGTATAAAGAAAAGTTTCTAGTTTGTAACCAACTATCATGCACACTCTAGACCATCATGGATCTCTAATTATGAGGCTCTAAACTTCGATAAAAATTACATTAGCACACTAAAACTTCTAGCTCTTAACTCTTAGTTGGGTTTGGGACACTCCATATGGCAGTTTAGGATATTCTCTAAAGTCTGAATCAATCTCAAGTGCAACTAGAAATTGGTTGATGCTAAAATGAGCTGCGTGAGTCGAAATTGAATTCGGGCCATGACAAATCCTCCCCCCTTAGGGGAATCTCGCCCCGAGATTCAAAACGAACACATAGTTGGAATGGAAACAAGAAATGCGAATGGATAGGTTTGAAGCACTTACATAGTTTGAAAGAATTCGGGGTATTCGCTTTGTAAACGGTCTTCCCGTTCCCAAGTGGCCTCATCTTCGGTGTGGTTGCTCCACTGAACCTTGTAAAACTTGAGAGTCTTCCTACGAGTCTTGCGTTCGGCCTCCTCCAAAACTCGAATAGGATGCTCTTGGTATGATAGATCAGGTTCAGGCTGAACTTCGAGGTCATCCACTTCCAGAGATTCAAAGGGAGTACGGAGGCACTTCTTCAATTGCGAGATATGGAAGACATCGTGGACCATCTCGAGTGAGGGAGGGAGCTCCAACTGATATGCCACCTGACCACGCCTTCCAAGGATCCGGAACGGACCTATGTAGCGAGGGGCCAACTTTCCTTTAACTCCGAATCGACGGGTGCCACGGAGAGGAGAAACCTTCAGATAGACGAAGTCGCCAATGTCGAAGGAGAGGGGTCTCCTACGGCGATCAGCATAACTCTTCTCATCGCGACCGCGCTATCCTCAGGTTCTCTTGGATAGTCTTCACCTTTTCTTCCGCCTCCACAACTAACTCCGGCCCAATCAAGGAGCGTTCTCCACTTTCTGACCAGTTCAGCGGCGCTCGACAACTGCGACCATAAAGTGCCTCGAATGGAGACATCTGGATCTTGGTTTGGTAGCCGTTGTTGTACGCGAACTCGGCGTCACGGAGACACTCTTCCCACTTTTTCCCGTAGGACAAGATACAAGCCCTCAACATGTCCTCGAGGATCGATTGACCCTCTCGGCCCGACCATCGATCCGAGGGTGGTATGTCGAATCAGGAAGCAACTTCGTGCCCAAGGCTTCATGTAGGCTTCTCCAGAACCGAGAGACAAACTGAGAGCCTCGGTCTGACACTATCCGTTTCGGCACTCCATGGAGACACACGATCCGAGAGATATATAGCTCGCATATCTCTTGGTCGAGTAAGTGGTCCTGACAAAAGTGCGCGGACTTCGTCGGTCGGTCGACGATCACCCAAATTGAGTCATGGCAGGAAGTGGTCGGCAGCCAAGAATGAAGTCCATGGTGACATCCTCCCACTTCCAAACCGAACAGAAGAGGTCAAGAGTACCTACCGCTTGAGGTGTTCGGCCTTCACCCGCTGCACGCCGTGACTCGGACACATAGCGAGCGACTTCGCTTCATGCGAGCCCACCAAAACCTGCCTCAGGTCTTGATACATCTTGTTGCTGCCCGGGTGAATGGTAAGCAAGGAGTTATGCGCCTCACCAAGAATCCTTCGCTTCAACTCCTGGTCATCAGGGACAACTATGCGGTCGCCGAACCACACGGTTCCCTGATCATCTAGGCGAAACTCAGCAGCTTGCCCCAATTTCAATTTATCCCGATTTGGGCAACTTCTTCATCCTTCGATGTGCCTCTCGAATCTGATCGAGCAATGTAGACTTCAACTCAATATTGGCTATGAATCCTGCTCGCCCATCTCCAAGCCGAGTCTTTGGAATTCGGCACAAAGAGAGACACTCGGGACCGGAGAGTACAGCGATTGCATTGAGCTTTGCGACTCAACGCGTCGGCTACCACATTCGCCTTCCCGGGTGGTAGTGTACCTCCAGATCAGTAGTCTTTGATCAGCTCAAGCCATCTCCGCCGCCTCATGTTCAGATCTGCTGGGTGAAGATGTACTTGAGACTTTTATGATCGGTGTAGATATTGCACTTGTTCCCCGTAAGATAGTGGCGCCAGATCTTCAAGGCATGCACCATCGCCGCAAGCTCCAAATCATGGGTGGGGTAGTGCTCCTCATGATGCTTCAACTGCCGAGATGCGAGGCAACGACTCGGCCTTCTTGCATGAGCACACAATGAGCCCAATGCCTGACGATCGCAATACACCTCAAAAGGATTGTGGATATCCGGTGAGTGAGGGCAGAGCCGTAGTCGAGGCGTTGCTTCAGTTGTCGAAGGCGCTCTCACAATCCCGACCATCTGAATTCAACCCCTTCTTGAGCGGCTCGCATCGGCCGCAATCTTTGAGAAGTCCTGGATGAAACGGCGATAATACCAGCCATCCAAGAAAATCGCGGATGTCCGTGATGGGATCTTGGGCTGCTCCCATTTGAGTACATCCTGCACCTTGCTCGGGTCAATCGCCACGCCTCGCTCGTAAAGGGACGTGTCCTAAGAATGACACTTCCCTCGGCGAACTCACACTTCTGAACTTCGCATACGAGCGATGCTCCCGAGTCGCCCGAGAACAATGCGAAGGTGTCTGGCGCGGCTCTTCTTCACCGTGAATATATCAAAATGTCGCCGATGAAGATGACGACAAAGGAATCCAACTCTTCCATGAATATGGAGTTCATCAGTACATAAAGTACGCCGCGCGTTCGTGAGGCCGAACGACATCACGGTATACTCGTAGAGCCCGTGTCCGGTGGGAGAAAGCGATCTTGGGATGTCCTCGGCTCGGATCTTAATCGATGGTAGCCGAGCCTCAGATCAATCTTGGAAAATACTGCAGATCAGTGATCGAGCAGAGGTCGATCCGGCAATGGGTACTTGTTCTTGACGGCGGATCGCATTCAGAGGATCGGTAGTCAACGCAGAGGCGCAGAGAACCATCCTTCTTGGTCACAAACAAGGCCGAACAGCCCCAAGGCGAGGAGCTCGGTCGGATGAACCCCTTGTCCATCAATCCTTTCACTGGGTCTTCACCACCCAATTCGTTTGGCGGCATCGATGCGGTCGCTTGGACACCGGAGCAGCCCCTGGCCGAGCTCAACGACGAACTCAATGTCCCGATCGGTGGCATTCCGGTAGTCGGGAACACATCGGGGAACTCGACACCACTGAATCGAGTCCACTCTTCAACCATCCCATTCGGTGAACACAAGGTGGCCTTGTTCTCATTAAGAAGTAGAGTGAGAGTCGGCCGCCTTCGGATTTCTGAGTGACAGTGCGACTACGATCCAAAAGCGGCTGTCGTGTCGACCAACTCATCCCAGGATGACATCTATCCCCGAAGGTCTAGAAGCGACAAGCGGCGGTGAACGGAATTCCCGAATCTGTACTTTCACGCTTTCGAACCATCCTGCTTAACCGTGATCTTTGACCCGGTGCCTCAATCACAAAGGAGGTGACACTCATCGACCCTCATCTCGATGTTGCTCTGCAAACCCCGTATGGATAAAAGAATGGGAGGCCCTGAATCAAACAACACTCTAGCCTCATGCCCCTCAACAAGAAAGCGTGCCCGGCTAACCGGCGGAGCCTCGAGAACGCCTCGGCGTCGGCGAAGGTGACGCTGCTGCTCGGCGTAGGCAGCGGTGGTCTTTGTCGCGCTACCTGGCCGTGGAGCGCCGGCACTACCGCCCGGACGTGGGAATGGGCGATCCGGATGAAGTGGCCAGCGTCGCAATTGTAGCAGGCCAGGACCGACCCGCTCTCGCTACCGGTGGCGGTAGCGGTGGTCAAATGGCCGTAGCGAATCGACAGCGGGCCGACGCGACCGATCGGCGAGGCAGCGCGCAGACGGCCTCGGTCGATACGACCGCCTGAGCTCCGCGAGCCGCTCGCCCGAGTACGGCGTCGCCCGCTTCCTCTTCTTCTCCTCCTGATGAGCCCGCATCTTGAGCTCAACGGTGATCGCGCGGCTCACCAGGTCATTGTAGTCGGCGAAGTCGCAAACGGACAGCTTATCCTGCATCTTCGCCACCACTCCAAACCGACCTCGCTTCTTCCGGTCGGTGTCGACCTCCTCCGGCGTCTTGCGCCAGGTAGTTGAACTCTTGCGAGTAGTCAACCACCGACTTGCCGGTAGCCGTCGGTGGCTTCTGCTTCTTCATGTCCATGAGGCCTTTCGGGATGTGAGTGCGCCCAAACGCCTCACGGAACTCAGCCAAATGGCCGGTGCCCGGCAGTCGCATCACCCGCAAATTGGCCCACCAAGCACCAAAGCAGGCTCTGGAGCCTGCGCGCCGCGAAGTGGGCCTTTCGAACTCCCCACGATCGATAAGAGCAAACCTGCTCTATCGTGCGCGTAATCGTCGGCCTCAACGGGTCGGTGGCCCGTGAGAAGACCGTGGTCGCGTGCGTGAAGTCGAGATAGCCGGTGGGCCGACCTGCGCCCATCATCGCGGCCACCGTCTTTGGACCCGGCCTGGACTAGCATCTCCGAGGATCCGTTGGTCGCCTCCTGGTGCTGCTCGGTCCGCTGCAGGATGTCCAACACATTGGGAGGAGGCGGAGCGGCACTCTGCCGCCGCCGCTGTCACCTCCATCACCCCCAGGTGGAAGCCCCACTGGTCCGCGTGTCACCATCAAGACAGACGACACGGTTAATCCCACACAAAGCACAAAGTATGATGCACAATGACATAGTAAACATATGCGTGCATGGTATGACATGGATCTTACATGTATGGCATGAAATGCACGATTCCAACGTGATCGTTTCTCCCACACTCACCATTCAACCTATACAACCCTAATTATAGACATAGGGCGGGTAATATAGCGTTAATTGCTACTAAGAGGTTAAGTAAACCACAATCAATCACCTAAATGGTTGTCAAGTTTACGGTTCGTCTTTATGCACCTTGCTCTGATACCAACCTGTGAGGAGCCGCCCAGATCGTCATCGAGTTGTTGGACGAACGGTCACTCCCATCGGATTGGATCCTAGCAGCGAATCACGAAGGTGATCTCGGTCTGCTAACACCCAAGCCCAATCGAGACAACTCCAAGAAACATCCTAACAATTCGACAACCATCCGGTATTCCCCGGTATGCGACCGGACTTCGCCAGGATCCCCGCATACCGGTTTCCAAAGCCGTTATCAATTCAATTTGCACAAAGAGGGCAACGAACTCGGGACTTCGAACCAACACGCATGGCGGAAAACAACGGCACAAAGACAAACCCGACAACCCCAAACCAAGATCAAAAACAACGCCAAGACTCTAAACTAGGTAAGAACGGGAAAAAGACCAAGACCCGAAATCGTAAAATTTCGCATGACCTTTCTAGATTCTACGGACATCCACTCGTGAGACAAGAAAACACGATTCAATATATATATATCGAAAGTAAAAGCAACAACCACAAGCACCACCATAGTATCGTTAGCTAAGGAAAACACACACGAACCAGACATACACTTAAGCGTCTATTGCCAAATCCAAAAGACCAACAAACCGCATCTATCTATACAACAAAGGATGCATTTAGCAAAAGTAAGACAAATCCCGGAAGTGTTCTGCCCCTGAACACTCCAGCGTAGCTTGGCGTCGGCAAGCATCTACCGGTGCCCGCCTTGATCACCGAGACAAGACGGCAGAACTCGTGCATCCACCCACACGATCCTCACCGAAAACCACAAAGCGAGAAGCATGAGTACGGAAGGTACTGCAAGACTTACCCGTGGGTCCATATATGACCGACTCCAAAGGATCATGCATTTAGTTGTAGCAAGGAGTAAGCTTAAGGTAAAAGTGCGGAAAAGCATTAACATTTGTAGTATAAATGCGACAAGCGAACCAATTACAAGTTTAAAGCAGTTATAGACCGCACTTACTCTAGTGTGAGATTGAAATTAACAACAATTAAGGTAGAGCAATACATAACCATTTTAAAGCTCAAGCCCAACTACGAACCACAAGTTCAAGTTATTTACTACGCAGAAGAAGTTCGGATCAAGCTTGCTCATATCCGAGCGCGGCAATTCGAATCGCTTAATTAACCCTGGGGAAGCATTGATCGCATCGACACTTACCACAAGGGCCTAGTGTCAACCCCTCCCAATCATACCCAATCGTGAAGCGTCCTCCTGTGGCCCGAAAACCTAGCACCCCCTCGAGCAGCCCCAAGCCCGGCTTGGCGCTCGAGAGTCGGCCTAAGCCTCGCCCTCAACCACGTCCAACCACAGGAAGTTACGGTCCATCGATTCCGTATGAGAGAAAGAGTGGCTTACCGTACCATAATCGGGCATGCGACCAACCGGGGTGTGCTCAATCTTATTCCACTTACGGATCGGTCCTTAACTGACACAGACGGGGCTACACATTTGAGTCTCCATACCCAAATGAACCAACTCCCCGCCCGGTCCACAATTCATTTCTTTCCAAAACCTTTCCCAATTCCAAGTCCAACATAATGTAGTATGTGTGTAATAATAACAACCGCAAGTGACAGAACCCTCCGTCACTTGGCCTGAACCCCGACCTCTAAGCATTTCTAAGCGTGGTTCAGTGATATTACCCATAGCCTAGCTCCAAGGATGTGTCCAACAATTTCCAATGGGTGTAGGTGCAGCAATTGGGATCTAGACCTATCCCTCAATTAAATTCCTAATGCATCACTTAACCAATCACTTAGCAGTTTATTCACAAAAATACATTTACGTAAAGGTTGAATATGCTTAGGTGCTTGCCTGCTGCTTCTGCCGGATCCTCAACGACAACTGGCTCACCATGATCACCCTCGATCGCTGATCGTGTCACCCTTCGCGTGATAAGCTCTCTACATGAGCACAATGCATATGAATGAGATGCATGCTATGCACATGATATGAAATGACAAATGAAAACCCAAAATAGCCCCAAAACATGCAAACATTCATCAAGCCAAAATGAAAGTGCAATTTAACGCTATGCACTAATAGGCAACAATGTATTTGAAAAGCCCAACACTACTCCAACCCAACACTAGCCTTCTCTAAAGCAAACTCTGAATTTTCAGGATAGCGTGAACTTCAAACAAGCATATCTCCTAATCTACTCAACCAAATTGAGTGATTCCAGCTCACAAATGAACATAAGAACAATACCTACTCATACATCTACTCCCAAATGAACAACCATTGCTTTAACTAGCCCAAACACATAAAAGAATAGTACTCTGCACAATTGTGACAAATCCGGACAGATTTCACCAAAACGACTATAACTTCTAGAAGGTTTAATGAAATTGAGTGCTTCCAAGTTCTAATGAATCTTAAGAGGCATATCTACAATTTAGATTTGGCCAATTATCGTTCCATAGCATGCACAACTCCCAGATCAGCCAGGAACAGAGAGAAATGTTCAGTTGTTCACAATATTCAGAGATTGAGACAGCATTCATTCAAATGAGTATAACTTTTAATCCCTCATCCAAAGTGAGATCTCCCAGTTTCTAAATGAGCATTAGAACCCTACCTACACATCCATCTACCCCCATTTGGACATCCATTAGTTTAACCCACCCAAAATTGGAGAAATCAGCAGCTCGGCCGAAATGCTGCATCTTCTGGACAGTCAGCACGAAAATCATCATAACTTTCAGATGGATTAACGAAATCGATCGATTCCAGTTGGAAATGAAAGATAACTTGACTATCTACAATTAATTCTTCAGCCGGACAGAGAGATGAAGCTTCTAACTTGCTCAAAAACACGAAAAACAGTGGCTATGAAATCTGCTCGAAAATCAGCATTAGCTCCAAACCCTAGAACATGGACTTCCCTCCAAATATTCTCCCAAATCAGAGCTAGGGCATCCAAAACAGCATGAGGGGACCCTCTAGGAGTAGCTCAAGCCATGGGGGAGGGGCTCACCTTGGCCTCCCTCAAGGAGGTGCCATGGGGATGAAGAAGGAGCTTGGTTGAGGAGGAGGGAGGGGACTGCAGTTCGGCTTGGATGCTGATGGAGGCGTGGAGGAGCTGTAGGGGCAGCTTGAGCTGCTGGTGGAGGAGCTCCAAGTGCTACAAATGGAGGTGAGCTTCCCCCACAAGAGGAGGGAGAAGGGCTTTGGGGCTGCACGGTTTGGGGAGTGAAAGGAAATGGAGTGGCTGCTGTTTTGGGAGGATGCTTGTTGTTTTGTGTCCACTAGCCATCACACAAGGAGACCAAGTACTAAGTCTAAGTCCCCAATTACTTCAACAATGGAATTCAATCTTTGAGCTATGATTTAAATTGGCCTTTGATGATGGATTGGCAAGAAAACTAAACCATTGTATAAAGAAAAGTTTCTAGTTTGTAACCAACTATCATGCACACTCTAGACCATCATGGATCTCTAATTATGAGGCTCTAAACTTCGATAAAAATTACATTAGCACACTAAAACTTCTAGCTCTTAACTCTTAGTTGGGTTTGGGACACTCCATATGGCAGTTTAGGATATTCTCTAAAGTCTGGAATCAATCTCAAGTGCAACTAGAAATTGGTTGATGCTAAAATGAGCTGCGTGAGTCGAAATTGAATTCGGGGCCATGACACCTTGCCGATACGCTGAATGGGTCTCAAACATCGTCCCTGTAAAGAAGAAAAATGGCAAACTTAGGGTATGTGTCGATTTTAGAGATTTAAACAAAGCTACACCAAAAGACGAGTACCCGATGCCTATAGCCGATATGCTTATCGATGCTGCATCTGGGAATAAAATCATAAGCTTTTTGGACGGGAACGCCGGATACAATCAGATATTCATGGCCGAAGCCGATATACCCAAGACGGCTTTCAGATGTCCGGGAGCTTTAGGGCTATATGAATGGAAAGTTATGACCTTCGGTTTAAAAAATGCCGGTGCTACTTATCAACGTGCTATGAACCATATTTTCCATGATTTGATCGGCAATACTGTGGAAATATACATTGACGACGTAGTGGTAAAATCCAAAGAAGACGGGCAACATTTAGCCGATCTGGAAAAGATGTTCGAAAGCACAAGGTTGCATGGGTTAAAAATGAACCCCCTCAAATGTGCTTTCGGGGTGTCGGCTGGACAATTTCTTGGGTTTACGGTACACGAAGGAGGAATTGAAGTAAACGAAGCCAAAGCAAAAGCCATAGCCGATACTAAACCGCCGACAAGCAAAAAGGAGTTGCAGATATTGATTGGAAAAATTAACTACTTGCGACGTTTCATCTCAAACTTGTCAGGGCGTATTCGTGCTTTCACACCGCTGAAAATTAAAGACAACCTAGAGTTCAAATGGGGAGCCGATCGACAAAAAGCCTTCGACGACATAAAAGGTTATCTGATGAGTCCACCAGTATTGACCGCACCAAAACACGGTATACCTTTTAGACTATATATATCGGCTGAAGGTGATTCGATTGGAGCAGTTTTAACACAAGAAGCCGATAGGAAGGAACGAGCAATATTTTATTTAAGCCGACGTCTTCTAGATGCAGAAACCAGGTATCCCCTAGTAGAAAAATTATGCTTATCATTGTATTTTGCTTGCACCAAGTTGAGACATTATATGCTAGCTTCCAAATGCGTTATAATATGCAAAACCGACGTAGTTAAATACATATTATCGGCGCCAATCCTGCGGGGTCGGCTTGGTAAGTGGGCATATGCCCTAACGGAGTTCGAGTTAACCTATGAGTCGGCTAAATCTGTGAAAGGACAAGCTGTGGCCGATTTTATCACAGGAAGTGAAACATTAGTAGGAACAACTAGTGTAACTCCTTGGCAGCTGTATTTTGATGGGTCTGTTTGCCAAGAAGGCGAAGGTATCGGTGTGATATTAGTTTCACCTAGGAAACAGGAGTATGACTTCATGTATCGGTTAAATAGCCGATGTTCAAATAACCAAGCGAGTCTGAAGCATTACTAACGGGCCTACAATTGTTAGAAAGCATCGGAGTGAAAGACGTCGAAGCTTTTGGAGACTCAATGTTAATCGTACAGCAAGTCAGAGGAGAATACCGATGCAACGACGGTGCGTTAACTCAGTACTTACATCAATGCATCCAGATCATCGAGATGTTCACTACATTTTCCATAGAACATATCCCCAGAGAAGCTAATAATAAAGCAAACCGATTGGCACAATGTGCATCAGGGTACAAGATTGAAAGCCGACAGGGACCAATCGAGCTAAACGTTTGGCCGATTTTATGTGTTCACCCTGTCGACTGGAGAACAGAGATAAAGGATTATTTGTCAGATCCAGCCAAGCCGACCGAGCAGAAGGTCAGGCGCAAAGCACTCAAATATGTTCTACTAGAAGACGTATTATACTTTCGGACTATGGAAGGTTTATTATTAAGATGTCTGGGAGCCGAGGAAGCCAAAGTGGCGATGGGTGAAGTCCATGAAGGCATTTGTGGATCGCATCAATCGGCTCATAAGATGAAATGGATACTGAGACGAACAGGGTATTTTTGGCGGCGATGTTAGAAAGGCGCTTCAAATATTATAAAGGATGCCAAACGTGTCAAAAGTTTGGTAACATACAGTCAGCACCAGCATCGGCTTTACATCCGATCATCAAGCCATGGCCATTTAGAGGATGGGGTATAGACATAATCGGCCAGATATTTCCGTCATCAGAGGACATAAATTCATCCTTGCAGCCACGGATTATTTCTCAAAATGGGTTGAGGCTGTACCACTCAAGAAGGTTACTAGTAAAGAGCTGATCGACTTTGTAAATGAACACATTGTCCATCGGTTTGGGATTCCACAAACAATCACTACTGATCAGTCTTGTGTTCATGTCCAACGATTTCAAAGGTTTTGCGGAAAGTCTTGGGATAAAATTACTCAACTCTTCCCCTTACTACGCTCAGGCCAACGGGCAGGCCGAATCGTCAAACAAGATATTGATAAAGCTGATAAAAAGAAAAATTGAGGAAGAGCCAAGGAGATGGCATTCAACGCTGTCGGAGGCTTTATGGGCTTATCGGTTATCTCATCACGGATCAACTAAATTGTCACCCTTTCAGTTGGTATACGGACAAGAAGCCGTTTTGCCCGTTGAAATCAACATCGGTTCAATAAGGCTACACGAGCAAGATAAGGTATCAGCTGATGAATACAAACAGGCGATGCTTGACAATCTAGACGATTTAGCTGAACTAAGGCTGATCACGTTAGATCGACTTAAAAGGAACAAAGAGATGGTTGCCAGGTCGCATAATAAAAAGTGATTTTTAAATCATTCAATCAAGCCGATTTAGTATGGAAAACCGTGTTGCCGATTGGGTCTAAAGATAACCGATTCGGCAAATGGTCTCCAACATGGGAAGGGCCTTATAAGATCAATCGGCCGGTTGACGGGAATTCATATATACTGGAATCCTTAGAAGGGTTCGTCCTACCTAAAGCAATCAATGGAAAGTATCTGAAGGCATATCACCCAAGCATATGGGTCGGGTCCTAACTACAGAGATAAAGGCATCAGGATCAATGACAAGCACATGCATATAAAATCGGTCATACAGCCGACCGAGTCAGTTTAAAACATCCATCCACAGATTAAAAGTTTACAAAATCGGATGCACAGCCGATCAAACAAAAGTTCAAAAGACGTCATCTCAAGTTTAAAAGCAACATTACAGAGATTGGCCACAACTGATCAGTAAATCAAAGACTAGTGTAGGCCCGACCCGGGCAAATGGGCTCCCAAAGCCGATAGTGCCGCTGCCGCCCTACCGATAGTAGCTTGAATGCTGTCTATTAATTGTTGATCAGCCCCTGCATCGCCCGGAACTGGGACTACTTTGGCCGATTGGGTTTTGACTTGTGCAAATACCTCGCCAATCTTCTTCCTCTGGGCGGTCAGTGAAGATGTAGATTCTGTAATACCAATCTGGCATTCTGCAAGTTCTTTTGTGACCAAGGCCAACTGTTCTTCAAGTTTGATCTTGGTCGACTCCAGCTCCTGAGCCCTGCTCTTGGCCGATTTTAGCACGGCAGTACCCTGGTCAAATGCACTCTTTCGAGACTTGGCGTCCGCTATGAGCTTGTCCAAAATCTCTTGATCGGCTTGTTGAGCCTTCCTCTGTTCAACCCTCAGCTTGGCTGATGCTACGTCCTGCCGACGAGTGTCCAAGTGGCATACCTCTAGCAGTGCGTTCATAGCCGCAGGAGGAAGATCGGCTTGCACGGCCGCCATAGCATTCCTCAGAGGTTGCGTATTGGCCAGAAGAGCTGCCTCCGGCTGCAACACTTCATCAAGAAGACGATTGAGACGTTCTTGCATACCCGGTTCAGCAGTGACCGCAGCAGATGCTGGCGCAGAGGCAGCAATGATACGTTGAATGTCGGCCGGATAGTCGTCAGTGGCCAACACTTCTGGGTCGTCGAGCTCATCCAAAGAGAAGCCTAAGAGATCGGCTAAGTCCATCGACGGAGCTGGGTCAGAAGCAGGTTTCGGAGGTGACAGAGCAGGAGCCAGAGCCGGCAAGACCAGCACATCCGTCTGGGTCTTCTCTGCATCGGCTTCTAACAACTGAACGGAAGGGGTTTCCTGAGGAGCGTTACAAGAAGATGAGTCACGATAAGATAAGAAACAAAAACAAGGGTCAAGATAAGGATCGGAGCTAACCGCAGTAGCCGATCCAGTCGGGGATGCTGCTGCATCACGACCCGCAGGTTTTGGGGATCGCTTGATGACAACTCTACGGCTCTTCTTCTCTGAAAATTATATGGGGTTAGCCGACAGCAAGCATGAAGACTTCACCTACAAAAGAAGTCTGGACAGAATTGACGTACTTTTGGTGCGCTGGACGGCAAGATCGCATGATGATGGGCTATTGACCCCAACGTGCGGAAGATAAACCGGCAAGAGGGGTCGATGACCTTTGCCGTTTTAAGCGATCGTCTGCCGATGCGGCTTGCGCTGGGGTTGATCTCTTGCTGGTCTGAAAAGGGTAAAAAATATGGTTAAGCCGATGAAAATCTTATTCCAATAAAACATCAAAATGAAAATACCTCTAAAGACGAGTTAGCATCGCTCGAACTTGAGCTAGACCCAGCGACGGTCTCCGTCGGCTCTCGAAAGCCATGAAGAAAAGAAGACAGGACCTCGGGAATAGTACGCCTCCGCAAAAGTGCCTCAGCTATGGAAGCCCACCATGTGGTAAATTGGCCCGATCGACGTGTGTTTAACACGAGGAATGGCAAGTCTACCACATGGAGTTCATCGGCTAGCTCGATAATAAGCTTCGCCGCAGTATTGTTAGTAACTTTGTTTCGTGGTTTAATCATCCTAAGCAGAGGAAAGCAAGGAATGGTTTGTCCGAAACCCAGCTGGCGTGCATAAACTGAAGGATGATAGAACTCATAGGTCGGCTGAAATGTTCTGTTTCGAGTACTTAAGCCGACGTGAAGGATGCAAGGAGAAATCAGCAGGGGAAGCAGATCAAGAGTGGACTGGGGCATTAGAGAGCTATCAGAATTTAAACGAAGAAAAGAAGGCCACGGGAGATCGGCTAATTGGCTGTACGAAAAAAAGTCTCTACGGTTGAAAGAAGCTTGGTTAAGATTTAGGAAAAAGGACAAGTATTTATGAAAGCTGGCAGGAGAAATTTTTTGTTCATCAGACGAACACATGATAAATTTTTCGCCTGGGGATCGGCTAGGTTGAAATACAGGGATGGCGCCCTCAGGAAAGTCTTCCGTTGGGAAAGCCGATTCTTCCGAAGGGTCCGGGATAATGAGGCGGCCAAAAACGCAGTAAAGCCAAATCTGGATAAACCAAAGAGGGCCGCCAACATTCCCTACGACATAGGAACCATTGCCGGTGAAAAGCCGACTCCGGATGATGTGCATCATATGGTATACGGCGCCCAACAAGGACTTCCCTAAAGCTAGCCGATGACCCATAACTAGTTGCTCCGACATAAATTGGTAGACCTGGGTTGGTCCTAGGGAGGCGCCACAAAAGAGGAATCGGTCTAACCATAAGTTGATGAAAGCTACATGTTCTTCATCCGATACAGGGCCGGTTACTCTGTTGTTATTTTGAATATATCTGGACCAACCTTCTCCCTTTTTTCTGGTTAATTTGTACTGAGGTTTCCCACTAAAAGCCGATATTTGGTCTCCATCAGGCCTAAGACAACATAATTCAGCCATGGCTAGGAGGGTTGGGCCGATGGGACCGGTTGGGAAAAAGAAGGCATTAAAAAAGTCTGACCAAAAATAGCAGGCAGCGGCTACTAAAGATTCATTGGGCTCTGGAGCGGCTAAGGACATGGGGATGCACTCAGCAATACCCATACCCTCCCACTCTGCCTTCTTTTGAGCCGATACTCTAATGTACCAGGACCTCCAGCCCTTGAGAGCTGTCGGCCAAGCCCTAAAACTTTTGGACCATTCATTAATATTGTAACCAGGAGCCGATAGAGGGAGTCTAGGGATCTCATCACCAATGATAGTATCGGTTTCTATGGTTCCTATTGGGCCTAGGAAGTACTGATGATCGCTATCTGGGATCGGAACAAGTACCTGAGATGCGTCCATTTCAGCCGATGCTATGAGAAGAAGGGTTGAAGCGGAGGAAAGCCGATTTCAGGATTAACGAGAGCACGCCAGGGTGAAAATGACTGCAGGGGGGCCTCATATTTATACCTCGGTGAAAAGGTGAAAAGGCGGGAACAGTTGCTGCATTGAAAACGCACCGAGAGCATTGCGGCGCCATTAAATGGGGAAGTTACCGAGGTGAATCCTAAACGACAAGCCGATCACGGAAAAGACGAAGGGATTTTTGAAAGATAACAAGTTACCTTTCAAAAATGGGGGGCATATGTTTGCACCAAAATTCGGCATGTATTAAAATCGGTCTAAAAAGAAATAGAAAAAAAAAGTATTCGTACAGAAAGGAATCGGTAAACGACTCGGAAAAGGAATCCGTTCCTGAAAAAGGAAAGGAAATCGGGTAAGAGGCCGATACGGGTAAATACACCGTATCCATGAGCGACTCGGATCGGCCAGGTGTGTTATAAAAGGGGGTGGACGCCAAGCAAAGGGATCAATCAATTCCAACAACACCTACTTTTACCAGTCTTTTCTTTTACATTGCTTTAACTTCATAGATTACTCTGCAAGTCGACGGGATCAACATAGCTGCGCATCGCCGATTGTTGATTTTGACCGATTTCACCCAGTCCGATTTAGCCGTTTTGTTGCGCATCGCCTTCTCGAAGCCGATTTTACCTTATATCCGGATCAACTGTAACCAGTTGATCTAGTTATCTCCTAATCGGTTTTTGCCGACTAGCGAAAAGCCGATAGATCTTTGTTTATCGGCTTTGATCGAATTATAAACTCTACCTTGTCGATTTCAGGTCAAATCGACTGGCACGCTCTGCAAACCCGGTGTTTGTCTTGTGTGTTCGAGGCTGAAAACCCCCTTCACGTTTTTCGCGCGAACAATCTATTAAGAGACTTTTTACCATCATTAGAAGATACCAAAATTTATATTGAAATAGTACCAAGAAATATTAAAAGCTGGTACCTCTACTCTGAAATTGTTTTTGTTCGGTACTAACTCAATATAAATTATGGTACATGCATGTACTCCTATAAAGAAAACTACTTGTTCAGTAGCTCTGCTACATGCGTGCGTGCGTGCATCTGCACTGTTCAGTCCGCCATCGATCCGCAGGTGTTTGCGTCTCCCTACGGCTGCATGCAAGCGGCGCCTGAGCATGACATGACATGCCGACGGCTGAGCTGAGGATCGAGCTACGTTCGTTTGCACATAAATCCGATGCGCGCTACGGGGACCGAACAAATCACGTACGTGCTAGTAAAATCTACAGCCGGCCGCCTCCTGTTTGCTAGCTAGCCGCAGCACCAATCGATCACGGGCGGCGCAATTCTCACATGGCCGGCGTGATTGCGTGAAGTGTGCAGTGCAGCCAGAGGCCCAATCTGCAAGCGAATTCAGCTGTGAGCCGCGCAGAGGACGCGATGCGGCGCTGGTAGCCGACCAACGGTGTCGCCTTCGAGATTAGTGGTGTCGGGAACTGCCAGATGCCCTACGTTTGATCGCCAGCTAAGCTAGCAAGCAGTACTCGATCGTCGTTCAGCACCAATACGGGTGGATCGGTCAATTAGGGGGCTGTTTGGGGGGGGCAAACGGTCTGGCTGCGTAGTGGGTATGAAGCGCAACCGCAGCAGAAGCATCGGTAAAAGCCGCAACACCATCGATCGTGTTTTTCCTAGAGGACCTCTCGATCTACCCTTCCTCCCGAATCCCCGATCGCCTCCTCCTCCCTCCAGTTGGCGCGACATCCTCCCTCCCCCCTCCCAGTCGCCGCGGCGTCCTCCTCCTCCCCCCAGTCGGCCGGCATCCTCCTCCCCCGCCTCCCACCACCCCCCGTCCCCCCATCGGCGCGGCACCTCCTCGTCCTCCCTGGTCAGCGCAGCGCCTCCTCGTCCCCACCCCCTTGTCGACGCGGCCTCGTCGCCCTCCCCTAGTCAGCACGGAGTCCTCCTCCCCCGATCAACACATCCTCCTCTGCATCCTACTGGTCCGATGTTTGCCTCCTCAACCGCATCAAAAAAACAGGTGTCTCCTCTTCTCCCCTACTTTCTATGCCTTGATTTAGGGATTTGGCATGATTTGCTTATGTAGGGATTCTACAATCTGAAACTACAGGGCTGTTTTGCTAGTATAGTTTTCTATTACTAACTGTGAACAGGCCTGATTTGCTAGTATAGTTTTGATTCACAGAAATAGATGGTGTAGAGTCGAATTGCAATGAGATGAATTTCATATGTCCAACTTTGATTCAGGGAAATAGTCTACAATCATGAATTCGGCTTGATTTTCTACAGTCGATATGAAATTCATATGCTGAGAGGATGAATTTTAGGACTTTATGAGTAGTCAACAGTTGATGATTCTTCCATGCTATATGGTCATCACCATCAGTTACATAGTCTGGCATATGAAAAGAAACCATATGATAGCAATGTTGCTTGTAGGAAATCTATCAAGATGATCGAGTTATTTGTCTAACTTGAAGCCAATGATACTACCATTTTCTTTTGTTTATGCTGATCTTGTTAACACCATTCGCTAAGTTTTGTTTTTCAAGTTCATTGGCATGAATCTCGATTGTTGTATTATGCACTCGACCTTGCAAGTTGCAACAAATAATTAACTCATCCTTTGTATTTAATTCATGGCGATATGCAACCTGACTGAAAGAATATAGAGTATTGGCACTATAGCATATAGTTGTATGTCTGTATGCATGTATCAGCCAAGCAGGTAGCTTGTAGATGATTATTGGAGATGTGATATGTAATAGATTTTGTTGTTTGAAACATGGTTGCTCTTAATAGCATTAAGTTGACAGGGAATTGTGAACTCTATGAACACAACTTTGTTTCAGATCCCCTGGCGCGGCGCCTTTGTCCTCCCCCGGTAGGCACGGCACCTCCTCCTCCTCCTCCTCCTCCACCTCTAGTCACCGCCTCGTCCACCGCAGCAAAAGCAGGTTTGTCCTCTTCTCACCTGTCGATTTGCTCACATGCTTCTATACTGCACAAAACCATGCTCTATACAGTCAGAGAGTTATTTCTTGTACATGATTTTTGAGCTCTTCGTACTACTGAATCATGCTTGTGTATGAAAAAAAACATACATGTATACATGATTTAATGTCTGTGCCTTGTTGTTTGTATGTGATTGTACATGCTTGGTGACACAATTGAATCATGCTTGTGTATGGAAAAAAAACATAAATCAACCCATGAATACATGTATCCTGGACTCTTTAATGCCTTGCTGTTTGTATGCTTTGCTAATGATTTGCATTGTTGCCAAGAAAGAAATTGAATCATGTTTGTGTTTGCCATCTAATGATTAATAATCATTGAGCCTCATTTTTTAGTCTTTTAGAACAAGTCTACCAGTGAATTATAACTTATATACTAGATGGAAAAAGTTGTTAAGAATCCTCTTGCAGTGTGGGACAATTTGGTCAACGAAGCCTTTTGTGAAATATGTGCCAGTGAGGTTATTGCTGGAAATAGGCCTACCGGACATTTGAATGCCAAGGGATATAAGAACTTAGCCAAAAAATTTCTTGCAAAAACTGGCAGAGTTTACGATAAGAAGCAATTCAAAAATAAGTGGGATGGTTTGAAGGCCAAGTTCTCAATATGGAAAGAGTTGAAGCATGCAGCCACCGGTCTTGGTTGGAATGTTGTGAATGGAATAATTGAGGCAGATGATGATTGGTGGGCTGATAAAACAAAGGTTGCAACTAGACAAAAATTATCTTTATTACATCCCAGCATACCCTTATGCTTATATAACTTGTCTAATTTTGTCAGGCCTGCCCGAAGTATACCCATTTCAGGTTGGCACCACTTGAGCACATAGACAAGCTTGAAGTTATGTTTCAGGGTGTCAGTGTGACATCTCATTCTTCGGTCATTCATGGTATACCAGCTGAAGACACAAGAGTACATGATATTTCAGATGGAGATGACGGTGCTGATGATGATGATGTGGCTGTTTTAGAAGGGGCAAGTAAGGTTACTGAGAAGGTTACTAAGCGAAAGGGTACTAGTGTTGGTTGTAGCCCAAAGAAGGGTAAGAAGAGCCCTATGATGAGGGAAGTGAAGCGTCTAGTGGACCATATGACTAGTAGAAATTCTTCAACATCTCAGAGGTCTGATAAAGCTGATGATGAGATAATAGAGCATACGAGGATGGCTATCAGGTCTAGGGTGCAGGAAGGGAGTGATGAACATTTCATTGCATCAAAGCTATTCATAAAATCTGAGTATCGAGCGGTGTTTCTGTAACACCCCGGCATTTACTATGCCTGAATGTTACCAAACACAAGCTAAACAACATCTAAATACCACATTTAACATCAAATTCCAGCAAAGGTGCATAGACTAAAAACCGAGATTTAATGACACCTCCTTTGTTTTATCATGAATTTAGGAACAGCAACAATATAGCATTATATGGCAATAAGAGAAACATCTAAAACAGCAATAAATAAAGTCTTAACGACAATAAGAGACTAACATTAAGCTCTTAAGGTTCCAAGTGTCAAACAAACAATAGAACTCTCATTAACCAAGCTAGGACTTAATTTTAAAGATCATCACCACGCATAATTTATTATCAAACTAAATGAATTGACTTGGGGAAACATTAAAGTGAAGCAGCGTGTGGCGTGTATTTATTCCCCTTTCGCATGCGTTCTCATGGTACCTAAAACAACAAGAAAACACAAGGGTGAGTTCGGAAAACTTCAGCAAGCATCTTTGCAATGGACAACAAGCATAACAACAAGTCAATAACATCTTTCATCATGTATAACATCTCATTCATGAATACTTATCAATTTGTATGCGATGTAATGCATTGCTCACTGACCTCTGGAACCTCATACGGTATGGGAAGTACACACCCGTCGGTGTGCACCCTTTCCTCACGTCCATCCGAAGATGGAGGGTGCCTGCTAAACTTCCAAACACCACGTGGATGGAATCACAACATAGGACTTACTCAATGGCGTTAGGATTAGTCATAACTTTCTCACCGACCTTGCCGGACTAGTTAAGACTTTCTCACCGCCTCGCCCTATCTCATGACATGCATGCAACCATGCCAATTATCATATTTAATTCACATATTAACACATGGCATCATAATATGTTAAACATGCTCATCATATCATATCAATCATTAACACATGGCAAGTGGACATATAGCATGTAAACAATTCCATCTAATCTCAACATGCAACCTACAACTCGCTATCCATCACAACACACTTGCCTCAACCACGTGCAGCAGTTGGCGGGAAGAAGAGAGAACTCGGGGTCACACCACCTGCACATAGGCATCACACTCACAATCATAACCTCAAAACAGTACACACGCCCCCATCTAACCCGACATTGCCAACTACTACATGCAAAACCTAAAAACAGAGAGTTCTGTCAGCGGGACAACAGCCTTACAAAGGCATAACTTGAGTTCTGGGACTCCCAAATCGAATAAGCAATTTGGTACACCGTCGCGAAGCTTAGGAAATTTCCCAACTTTTTCTAGTTATAGGAAAAGGCAGTTCGGACTCTAAAATTGTTTAATCTACAGATTACCACAATCTGTTCAGTTACGTCACAGATTTTTAGGCGCTCATTAAAACGGCCATAACTTTCAAACGGCTGATCGGAAATTAACGTGCTTTACGTCCACGGAAAGATAATTAAATTATCTACAACTTCCTAGAAGTCCGTACGGTCTGATTCAGATTCTAAATCGACGGAAACTCGAACCCTAGTTCGATTGCTCAATCTGCCCGAAAACAGAAACGTGGACAAGTTTAGATCTAACCCAAAATTACTTCAAACCAGCGCCTCCAATTGATCTAAAAACTTGATAAACACCTAATAACAGTACCTAGATCATCCCCAAGGATCCCCAAGATCATACCTTTGCCCGAGCGCCAAACTCCAATCAATCTCATGAATCTCCTCGCGAATCGCTCCTCGCTCCCGTTCCTCGCTCCTCGCTCCTTGCTCCTCGTTCCTCGCTCCACGGGATGACTCCACAAGGTGCAGGGTGGGGAAGCCACCCCTAGGGCAGCAAGGGGTGGAGGGAGGGTGGTGTGGAGGTGGAGGAAAGGGAGAAGTGCATGCGGTTTTGGGGGAGCTAGGGCTTAGGGGAGGAGGGAGGAGAGGGGCGCAAGAGAGGGAGGTGGGGCGCAATAAGGGAGGTGGGGGGCGCAGGGGCAGAGGCCCCTTTTAACAGCCCTCAACCCAATCCTAGTCCGTTCACCAGTCTAATCCATCCCACAAAGCCACTTCAGGCCCAAAACTCCCGGGAAGGCCCAAAACCCAGCAATGGAAGCGGCCGGAAACGTTATTAACCCCCGATCCTTATGATCTTAACCTTATTTCCACATCTCATACTGTACTTAACCTTATCATGCTCAATAATAAGGTTACGACACTCCGAGGTGTCACAGTTTCGGTCTATAGAGACCGATCATGGAAGGGTTGCCTGGCTTATGAGGATGTATAAAGACCGCAAAAAGAGCTAGAAGCCTTTTTATGTTCTTTTTATTAACATTTGACTATTATGTATGTTTCAACTATGTTTGTTGTTATATTTTAATATTATGTTGGCTTGAACTATGTATGTCACTGTGTTATCATATTATGTTTGTTTGAACTATATGTGTCATTGTGTTATTATATTTTGTTTTATTTGTACTATGCTTCTCATATTTTGTAGATGAGTTCATCAAGTGATAGCGATAGCACATTGAATAGCATATCAAGTGAGAGTGACTCCGACGTGGTTGAACAAAAGAACAAAAAGAGGAGAACCATGCAGCTCCAATCTGCAATAGTTGTTCTTCTTGTAGGTATGGATTACTGCGATACATACCTAGAAAAGAAAACAAGGGCACCGCCTCAAACGACTGGGTATCAATGGGTTATGGAGCAACTTAGTAATAACAGGGATTGCTATAGAATGTTTCGAATGAATATTCCTACCTTTTATAAGTTGCATGAAACTATCGTGGAGAAATATGGCTTGAAATCAACTAGAGGGATGAATTCTATGGAAGCTTTGGCCATGTTCTTGTGGACGGTTGGTGCTCCTCAGTCATTTAGCCAAGTGGAGAACCGTTTTAAACATTCCAACGAAACAATATTTAGGAAGTTCAATGAAGTATTGGATTGCCTACAACTTTTGGCTAAAGGCATTATCAAACCAAAAGATCCCCAGTTTAGTACAGTGCATACACGACTTCTAGATTCTCGTTTTGCACCTCACTTCAATAATTGAATTGGTGCAATAGACGGGACGCATATACCTGTTGTTGTCCCTAAGGTGGACCAACTTACCCACATTGGTCGCCATGGTTATGCTACTCAGAATGTCATGGCTGTTTGTGACTTCGACATGAGATTCACATTTGTTGTTGCCGGATGGCCTGGAGCAACACATGATTCTCGCATATTCAATGATACACTGTTTAAGTATTCAGATCACTTCCCACATCCACCTGAAGGTAATTATTTTCTCTTTCACAATATCAAAATTTTCCCCGCTGTCTCATTAAATGTTTCACACTTTATGTATTTGTACAGGAAAATATTATCTTGTCGACGCGGGATACCCTAATCAAAAGGGATATCTAGCTCCGTACAAAGGCCAAAAGTATCATGTACCGGAGTGGCAACGGGGGTCGAGGACCAAGAGGGAAGGAGTGGTTCAATTTCTGTCACTCTTCTCTTCGTAATGTGATTGAACGAGCCTTCGGAGTGTTGAAGATGAAATGGCGAGTATTTCTTAAACTGCCAAGTTTTAAAGTGGAGAGGCAGAAGAAGATCATAATGGCGTGTATGGCACTACATAACTTCATTCGAGAAAGTGCCATACATGATTGTCTATTCCTGAGGTGTGATGAGGATGAGGACTACATTCCAACGGTTGGTCAAGAAGCAACATCTGCAACAATTACTGAAAATGAGATGTTAGTGGACGATGGGGACATGGCTGCTCTTCGTGATTTAATCGCTAACTCCTTAAGCACTACTAGAGAGTAGGAATTTTGCTATGTGATAGAGGATATTGCACCTTTCGTGGCTACCGATAGAGAGTACACATGTGTTTTGCTATGTGATAGTGGATATTGCACGCACCTTTCATTGCAAATGTCTACTGCCTTTTCCAATTGATGCCATTAAAAAAGAAAATAAAATGTGCAAAAGCTCACTGGTCTTGCATTACTGTGACACCACGGAGTGTCGTAATCTTATAAAATGTGGATGTTGACAGTCAAAACATTATAAAATATGTAAATGGAGGTTAAAACTTTACGTTATGCCGTTTATAGCGTGTTTTGGGGCCGTTTTCGGGTGTTTGGGCCTCTCCGGGGGATCTTGGGCCTTGGGGGTTGAGTTGGGCCTCCGGTGGAAGGGTTTGGGCCCAAGGGGGGACTTTTGGGCAGCCAAATCTGGCCCCCACCCCTTGGTGCGCCCCAAACTCCCTCTCCCAACCCTAGCCGCCACCCCCTAGCCCCCCCATGCGCCTCCACCCTTCCCCTTCCTCTCCATCTTCCTCCATGGTGCCACCACCCCTCTCCACCTCCCTTGCTGCCCCTAGGGGAGTTCTCCACCTCAACACCTCGAAGATCCGTCCATTGGAGCGCTCCGCGACGAGGAGATTCGGTGGATTTGGAGCGAGGAAGGAGATCGTGCGAACCGGGAGGAGATCCGTTGGGTTTTCGGTCGTCGGGCGAAGGTATGGCCATGGGAATCCTTGGGGTTGGTCTAGGATCTGTTCTAAGGGTGATTATCATGTTTTTAGATCAATTGGTGGTGCTGGAATTGAGTAGATTAGATTAGATCTAGAAGTTGCCACGTTCTCTGTTTCGGGCAGCATGTGCAGTCGACCTAGGGTTTGGGTTTTCGCCAATTTAGATTCGGAATTTGGTCGTACGGCTGTTGAAGAAGTTGTAGGTAATTTCAATATCTTTCGGTAGGTATAAAGAACGTCCAATTCCGCCCAGCCGTTTGAAAGTTATGGCTGTTTTACCGAGCGTGTTAAAATCTGTGACGTGATTGGAACAGATCACGGTATTTTGTAGATTAAACAACTTTAGAGTCCGAATCAGCTTTTCCATATACTTAGAAAAAGTTAGGAAATTTCCTAAGCTACGCGAGGATGTACTCGTTTAATTGATTCGGAGTCGTAGAACCCAAGTTATGCCTTTTGGAAGGCTGCTGTCCCGACGGGACAGAATCTCTGTTTTTGGGTTTAGCGAGTAGTTTGCGATGTCGGGGTAGAAGAGGGATTGCTTACTGTTTTGTGGACATGATTGTGAGTGTGTGGTCCCTATGTGCAGGTGGTGTGACCCCGGGAGTGCCTTCTACTTCTCGCCAATCCGTCACCGTGGTTGAGGCAAGTGTATTGGAATGGGTAGCGGGTTATCGTTTGCTTGATCGGTTGTGATGGAAATTTAATATATGATATGTTCTCATGCCATGCTTTAATGATTGCCAATGATATGATGGATATGCTTACTATGCTATGAAGCCATGTGTTAATGTACAAGTGATTTACGATGTTGGCATGTTTGCATACATGGCATGATACATGGCCCGGGCGGTGAGAAAGTCATAACTAGTCCGGGGAAGGTCGGTGAGAAAGTTATGACTATTCCGGAGAGCCAATGAGTAAGTCCTACATCGTGATTCCATCCACCGCGGTGTGGGGAAGCGAGGAGTAGGCACCCTCCATCTTCGGGATGGAAGGGGGGAGAGGGTGCATATCGATGGGTGTGTACTCAACCATACCGGTATGAGTTTTCAGGAGATATGTGCATCGCATTGCATTGCATTGCATTATATGAGGATGTTATATGATGATGATATATGATGATGTCAATGATATGCTTACGCTATAAATATGAGATGTGTATGATGTTGTATGTGAAAAGTGGTGATGAAGGTATTAGAATGTATATTCTTGTTCCATTGCAATATACTTGCTGAGTGATGAACTCACGCTTGTGTTTATGTTGTTTTTCTTAGGTACCATGAAACCAGCATGCGGGAAAAAGGGCATTAGCTACACATCTACACGTAGCTTCACATTATTATACAGTTTAATCAGTGGGAGCGATGATAATAATGATTAGTGCCATGAATCTTGGTGTATGGGCTTGAGTTCATCGTTTGGTTGGTTATATTTGTTGGAATGGTTGAATTCCTTATTTTAGACATAAGTGATGCTTTACTCATTGTTATTGCTGTTTTAGATGTCTTATGCTATGATATAACTTGCCTTGTTATTACTCTTGCTCCAATTCATGTTAAAACAAAGGAGATGTTGCCGAAATTTTGGTTTTTAGCATTTACTCCTTTGCTATAATTTATTTTAGTTTATGGTATTTAGATGTCGTTTAGACTATGTTTGGTAGCATTCGGGCATATTAAATACCGGGGTGTTACAGTTGGTATCAGAGCGGGCTGTAGGTCCTTGGAATGTGTATTTTTAGTGTCATGCTATAGGGTACAACTAAAATGTGATGTGGAATAACATAGAAACATGGCTTAGGTGTTAACTAAAATTTTGTCATAGGATAGCAACATTAAAACTTGCAAAACTGGTATAACTAATCTAAAATTTGACACACATGGATGCACAGTAGGAAAAGGGTATGGGTATCGTTTCTTTACGCCTAAATGTTGTATTTAAGCTTTGATGTTGAATCCTTCATTTGATAATGCATGTTGCTATGTCTATGAGATAAATGATTGAATTGTTCTTGTTACTTGTGATATAGTGGGGTTGTGATGCCGAAGGGTTTCGGTCACCTCTTTTTGTTCATAGTAAGGGTGAGGTTTGACGGTGTGGCCGGTTAACGCCATCACCGAAGAACTATTAACCCCTGTAAGAGAAGAGTGCTTACCCTTTCTGTGGTAGATCGGGTAGTTGACTGGAGTCAAATAGAAGAGTTTGGTGGTGGATTCCTTCGTATGTTCTTTACCGTTCTGACGGTCGGATTTGGTTGTTTTTCTTGACTTTAGTTGATTGAAATCAAAAGAAAAGTGTTTGGAATTGGATTTTCGCGGATTGTTCCGTATGCGGTGTGTGGTTTTGTCTTCCTTGGTTGAAGACGAAGAAGAAGAGTTTAGTGTTGTCTTTCTCCAAGGTCAAAAGAGTTATTGCGGCGTTATGACAGACCTGTTTGTCAGGCTGAAGTTCTGTGGCTTTGTAGGAGTAAGTGGTGTGTGATTTCGTCATTTTACTGGTTTGAGAAATCATCTTTGAAAAAAAAACCCTTCTTGTTTCATGAAAGGTTGGGGTTTGGTGTTAAGGTTTTATTTGAAAATGTTTACTTGATCGCTTGGTTCCCTTTCGAGAAGATTGTCTTTCAACCATTTTCCTCTATGGGAGTCTTTGAGATTGAAAAGTGTTTTGGAGAATTCCTTTTGCATGACCAAGTTTGGGTTTGTCTCATTGCAATTTTGAGAGTCAAGTTTCCTTATGAATTTGGGTTGAGTTTTAAAACTAAAATGCTGCAAACAAAGTAAGTAGTCTTTTGACTGAAATCGTTTGTCCCTAGTAAGAATTGTTGTTTAGCATGTTATGTAGCATGTACCAATGTGGTTTATGGAATGACGTATTGTTAAGTTAATTTGCGAGTTGAAACAATTAAATGTAATTGTTACCTTTAGCTTAAGATTAGGTGAACCTCTAGTGATGTAGAGTACCCCATAGTGGGAATGATTAAATGGGTTAATGTACATGCTTAGAATCTGTTGCCATGCTTTAAAAGTGCTTATGACCCTTGTTAATGTTAAAAGTTTAAACCTTGATGCATAGTTAGAACATTAAGATGATGTAAATTAATGATACTGTTAAAGAAACCTTGCCGATTGTTTAAAGATGTTCTCATCTAAGTTATAATTCAAGACATCAATATTTAAGTTAAATCATCATACAAACAAGCCTACAGAACTCTCAATGTTATTTTAGTCATTTACATACCAGCTACAGCTGCACCAGCTAATGCCCAGCCAGTTTGCCAAACGGCCTATCAAGAAAAGCTACAGCCGCCAGTTACAGCTGCTTTACAGCCCAGCAAGCCAAAATCAGCTTTACAGCACAGCCACAGCCCCCCCAAACAGGGCCTATGTCTGATCGATCCGTCCATCCAAAAAAAATGATCTTGCATAGTGTTGTTGTTTTTCTTACTACATTATTATGCACATTGGGTTATTGTTGACTGTTGCTGCCTCTGAATCCTGTATAGTCTAAAGAACTTTGTTCTCGACGCAAAGCTGCTTACTACCCCTGTAATTTCAAATCAACAGTAGTTCACCCTATATCTTTGGTCTCATCATCAATGAATCAATAGCAGATCGTCTGCTATTCCTTCAAATTCTCGCAAACAGGAAGGTTGTAACTGGTATTTTAGTTCATGATCAAGAGGTATTGTCGTATATTGCCGTATGTTAGAAAATAAGACATAAGGCGAAAGTCAGTCATCCAGTCGGCATCCGTGAGAGTATTGGAGACACGGTTATTTATACAGGTTCAGACATAAATAAAGACATCCTATTCCTATCGGGGTGCCTCCTTGCCTGGGAGTGACCCCGAGGGCACATCAGTTTGTGTATGTATTGTATTTCATTAGAGTTTATTTCTTTACAAGTGAGTGTTACAACGAACTTTTATAAGTGCTCAGCTTGGTACACAAATACTATCCTACCTTTAGTAGGGTGACTTAAACATAAGCATCGTCGTCATTTTTGGGAGGTGGTAGTAGATCCTACATCATTGTTCACTAGTGGTAGGCATCTGACTCCGGGACCAACGGGCTCCCAAGCTAGTTTTTCAAACATTATTTAGTTGTGGGCTTAAAAGATGTGAAGTTTGAGAAAACTAGACTATGTAGTGCTTGCCAAGCTGGGAAGCAAGCAGCTAGCTCTCATCCATGTAAGAGTATCATGTCCACATCTATACCATTGAAGCTATTACATATGGATTTGTTTGGCCCAACAACTGATAAGAGCATCCGGGGTAATTCTTATCCTTTAGTGATTGTGGATGACTACTGAAGATATCCTTGGGTCTTCTTTCTACATGAAAAATCCAAAGCCGCTGTAACATCCTCATTTTGGCTTTCTGGAGAAAAACCTAATTTAAATAAAGTAAATTCAAAATTTGGAGTTTCATTGGTGTTTATAATAACCTGGCATCCATTCCCCTCCGAAATCGGGAATTAATTCCCCTCCGATCGAAAAATCGGTTTTCCAGTTTCCGCCGGTACCCGAAAATTCACCCAAGTCCAGAAATGCTCCAAAAATCCCCAAACCACTTCAATTGTGTTCCAAATATTCCAAATTGATTTTAGGAATCAATCCCCGGATTTTTGGACATCCGTTCCTATTTTATCTCGCGCAGCTTTTGTTTAATGCCTGCGATCCGCGCCCGATTATTTAATTCCACAAAAATCATCCAAATTCAACCAAACTAATTTTATTGGGTCCTAAATATTCTAAAATGGTTCTAGGAATTTTTCCGGAATTTTTAGACCATTTTTCCTAATTTTTCTTTAGGGCGACTTGTTTGCGTAAAGGCGGACCAATGAGACGTTGCCACGTGGCAAGGGAATAGTGGTCATCTTCAACCTCCAGCCAAGCCAAAGAACAGAGAAGCTTGCAAGTGCAACAATGGCTAGGGCTTGATTCCAACACCCTTAACTCCTTCATTTCAACTCCAAATCGCTGGCGCCGGTTCCGTTGAATTCGTAGCGGCGTCCTCTTCCAATTCCCCACCATCTTTAATCCCAACGCTCGCCGGAAGTTGAACAACCGAGCAAAAACGGAAATCCACTTACTTGCCATTAACTCGTCCGTTTCTCGTCCAAACGCCGCACCACCACCTCCATCCACTCCGTATAAGTATCCCCTTTCCGGGAGTGTGCTCCTCTTTCCCTCTACTCCACCCTTGCGCCCGTGAGATCAAGAAAACCGACGTTGGGTTGAACTTTTTCGGTGTTCTTCGTGTTCATGCTTGTAGCTCCTTCTCCGGTGAGCCATTCTTCATGCCACTTGGTTCCTTGTGACCGTGGATGAGTCTAGAGTCTAAACCAATCATCAATTTTAGGTTTGATCAAGAGTTAGCGACGAATTTCAAGTTTTGGTGCATCCGGCCGAAACGCCGTTCGTCGTCGATTTCTCCAAATCCGGCGAGGTTTGGCTCAATTCCTTCCTCCTAGATGTCGCTAAGGATGTCATCTATTGATTCTAGGCTTTTGTTTGGATCAATTCCATGCGAAAATGGGGCAAAAATCCGATTTTTGGAAGAGGAGGGGGGCTCTGTAGCTTTGGGTCTGTTCTCGAACACAAAATCCTCGGAAGTTACTGTAGCAAATAGTAACTTTTCTCTTTTTCTTGATTTTCCATCATTTTCCAACTTCGAACGCTTATAACTTTTGCGTCCGAACTCCGATTGACTCCGTTCAAGTTTCTAAATTCATCTAAAATCAAGATCTACCTGCCAGTACTAATTTTGTAATTTTTGGATTTTATTTATTTTCTTTTATTTATTTATTGCCTCGTTTTGCGCGTAGTCAACGATTCCGCCGACCCCGCCGACGGGCTTCAAAGAGTTCAAACTTCTCGCTGTGACCGAGGCAAGTCTCCTTGATGCACTTTGCTCCTATGTTTGCGAACTGATTTAAAATTGTTTTACAAATTGCATTGCTATGTATATAAAATGATGATGTCAAACGTTAGGTTGTTAGTTATACCTGTTGATTATACCTCCTTGAAATTGTTATCCGTAACCCTTTGTCGCCCTAGAACAGTGATCCACCATAATAAATGTTTTTAATAAAATACCCTTCGATTAGGAAAATGACTATTTGGAGGATAGTTTGAATGGAACCACTAGTATGGAATGTAAATGGAGAATAGCTGCTTATTAGTGTTGATAGGGATTATTAGTTATGAGATTGATTTATGGATGTTGATGGTTGAATTATGGTGAAGTTGGATTGTGATAGCGATTCGCATTACGATTTGTATAGTTTGGAAGAATATGGGAAGATGTAGGATGTCAAGAATAATATTCGGTAAAAGTAAATAAATGATATTGAGAGGCATACTTGTGGATTAAATAGAATAAGTGGTGACTTATATTTCGGTGGATGTTAACAAACATATTTGGTGATAATCAATTATGGAGAATTGTGAATAGTCCAGAATAGTTGGTAATTTAGTAAATGACATGGTTACATATTCTCGGTGGTTTAGAGGATGATTATTGAAATATGGTATCGCGATAACCATTTAGGTGGGATTATGAATAATGTGGATCATGGGTGATTTGTTTAGTAAACGTGGTATCATTGGTTATGGAAATAGCTGTAGTCGATGAATTCATGAAGTCTTGGATTTATAGAATCTTTCTCGAAGGATACTTAGAGTAAGATTATGAATTATTCCTGGTGGATTAAAGTTGATGATTTAAAGACGAGAATGTGATGGATTAAATATATAATGTTATGAAGTAATATCGGTGGATTGTATTCTAAATGATTAGAGATAGTATTGTGAAGTATTCTTGGCATTTTAGCAGATGACCTTGTGAAATATTCACAGTGGATGATAAGACTGATCGCCGTATGATTGGTGGATAAATCAACAATACAGGTCATAGTTCAAGGGAAATATTTCTTATACAAATATGATTGTGGTTCTACAAAACTTTGGAGTTATGATAGTACCATGATGTATTTCCTACTTGGTGGATACTATATCAAATTGGATTATTCTTATGATTGTAACGTTATGGCAACAGAGGGATTATTGGAGAATATGCAGTTGATTATAAGGATTGCAATCAAACCCGAGGATTTGTATTTTATAAAAATAAACTATTGATGGAATAGAATAGTACGGTAGAAATGCTTAGCCTCGCTGTCGGTCAATATTCACCTATGGGTGGGACTTTCAATTATCTCTTGAAAATTTGTATTGGAAGTTATAGGCAAGGAGTATTGCCAATGGTTTACAAAATAAAAATAAAATGAAAAATGCTTTCGACTTGGGCGGCATGGAATGTCGGGTGGAAGCGGACCAAGCCTTGGTTCTTTTGTGCAAGTACCGCCCCAAGTCAATTAAGGACCGACGCTTATGTCTGTCTCCATTCTAAGCATAACCGTACAACCTCATGTCAAAGTGGGCACGACTGGTGAATAATTTGTAGAAACCTAACTTAGACTCACCACTCGGTGGTTGTGTGAGAGCCTAAAGAGGCATTGTTGTTGTTGTTGTTGTTTTCCTCACACGGCGCAAGAGGGGCTTCAGATCGGTGGACATAACCCTAACAATGGTGAAACCTCGGTGGTGGAGTCGAGGTTAGGCGTATGCATTGTAAAGGCCTTGTCATGATATCCTCGCCAGCACACCCAAGGAAGGGTGCTAATAGCTTGGCATCAAGGGAATATCATGTCTTGTGGGTAAAGTTGTACACCTCTGCAGAGTTAAAACTATTCGAATAGCCGTGCCTACGGTCAAAGGCAAAGCTTGTCAATGCTTTCATATTGGTAGACTTTGGGTTTTGATTTCAAACTAAACAATGTTTTGTTTTGGGATCCGGAGCGGTTAGAACTCTCGGGTGTGTTTCTCAAGGTCAAAGCCAGGTAGGTGGAAAGAACTCGATTTTGTGAACCATGGCGGACATAGCCATGTGATTGGATTGAGCCTCGATTTTGTTGAGATGTGGCGGATAGAGCACAGATATTAGTGGGTGGTGGTTAGAACCTTCACTACAATATTACATAATTCAATTATTAAAAAGAATTGCTCAAATATGCTTTGTGAAAATTATTAACAAGTATGATTTGATGAAACTTGGCTTTATGCAAAAGAACCATATTAAGCCATCTTTGGATAGCCTACATTGTGCATAATTTCCCAGACTTGCTGAGTACTTTATGTACTCACGTGCTACATTCTAATCCTCTCTCAGAAGTGAAAGAAGCTGTTCAAGATTTCCATCGACTAGGGTGCGTTCTCCACTCGATTGCCTGTGGGCATTTGGATGGGTCGCATTGGCGTTTTCGTCTTCCGCTGCAGTTGTTCAAGTTGTTCAGCCTGTTCAGGCCGTAATGGTAAATCTTGACCATAAGGTCTTTGCTTTTATTTGGTATTATTCTTATTTAGTTATTTGTATTCGTGATATGGTTGTTGATTCATCACTTTTGACTGTGTGTACTAGCTACTGATCTGGGACTAGTACAGAAATACACAGGGGATTCCGGATAGCCGATCTGGGGGCCTACAGCCGCCAGTATTTTCAAAAGTTTTGCAAAAAAGGCTCAAAATGAATTTGATTTAAAATTAAAAAATTCATAGTGACGATGGTTCCAAGTTCAAGAATACAAAAAATGAGGATTTTTATGATGAACTTGGAATAAAGCACTCCTTTTTTGCTACATGCACTCCGGAGCAAAATGGAGTAGCAGAACAGAAAAAAAATCGAACATTAATTGAAATGGCTAGGACAATGCTTGATGAGTATGAAAAGATGAGAAAGTTGCCTAGAGGGGGGTGAATAGGCAGTTTAAAAAATAAACTAATTTGTCGCAGCGGAAAGAGTATCGGAACTTCCGGTGTTGGATCGGAACTTCTGATATAATCGGAACTTCCGATACCAGTTCGGAATGTCCGATCGACTTTAGACACGGACAATTAATAACTGAGAGTAATGAACTTGAGATGCAATCTAAGAATGTTATATCAACTAAATAGGGAAACAAGCTTAAGTAAAGTAAGGTAAAGACGCGGATTTGTTCCCGGAGTTCGGATTCTTGAGGGAATCCTACGTCTCCGTTGAGGAGGCTCCAAAGAGCCGGGTCTTTTCCAACCCTTTCCTCCCAAACCTCGGTCACACTTGAGGCTTGGTTCCACTATTGGTTCCTTTTCTTTCGGAGGCGGAGCCGGCCTTCACAAACTTCTCACGGCGTCCCACAATCCTTGGGAGCTCGCGATCGACACCTAGCCGTCTAGGAGTCCTTCAACCTCCAAGAGAAACAAATACACCGTTGAACGATCTTGGAGGAACACTCTTAAGCTCGAGATGAATGACACTTGCTTTTCACTCTTAGCTCCAAATCTCACTTCTAGTCCTCACTCCTTGGATGATCCCTAAGATCAAAGGGGGAGGGCTCAAAAGTAGACTAGAGAGGGCTCAAGGTGCACTAGAGTTCTGCCAAATAGAGTGTGTAACCCTCAAATGAGAGAGGAGTGGGGTATTTATAGATTCTTGCAAAAACTAGCCGTTATACACCCACTCAGCTGCATATCGGAACTTCCGATGTCAACATCGGAATGTCCGATATGTGCAAACAATCAGAACTCGAGCGCACTACAACTGTCGAAAAAAGGTGTATCGGAACTTCCGATGTTCCCAGAAAAGCCCTTGACAAAATGCTTCTAAGTCCATATCGGACTGTCCGATATAAAATCGGAACTTCCGACTTAATATCGGAATGTCCGATATGATATGCCGGAATGTCCGATAATTCCAGAGAGCTCCCTTTTTCAGGTTTGAACACATCGGAACTTCCGATGATAAATATCGGAACTTCCGATATTTCCAGAGAGCATCCTAGAAAGCATCAACAACGTATCGGAACTTCCGATCGAAAATATCGGAACTTCCGATACATCTACCACGCATCGGACTGAAGCAAGCATGCACATCGGAATGTCCGGTCACATCGGAACTTCCGATGTAATATCGGAATGTCCGACTTGAACTTTGAAAGAAACACATTCCGGTGCATGCGCAGTGACTTAGGGTCTCAACAAACATTAAAGTAACATTCATCTGAGCATAGAGACTATCCTAGATCATTCAAGATGCATCCCTCTTAATAGTACGGCATTCCTACGACACAAAACATAGAAAATACAAGCGTAATGCCGTTTTACTCGCGTAATCTTGTTTGAGGGTATCCATCGCATGTAGACGATCTCACATTGAACCTTTTACCTGCTCATAAGCTCATTGAAGACATTAGTCTCTTTAATCGCTTGTCATTAATCAACCAAAACCAATTTGGGGGCCTAGATGCACTTTCAGAGTATAATACTTCCGATAGTTTTTGAGCGGAAGCAATTAAGACCGCTCGTAATACCACAAATCGCCTTTATTTGCAACATCTTTTGAAAAAGACGTCTTATGAACTTCTTATCGGAAGGAGACCGAATATCTTTTATTTTTGAGTCTTTGGTTGTAAATGTTTATTTTGAAAAAGGGTGTTTGTCTCTCAAAATTTCAAAGTTGTTGTGATGAAGGTTTTCTTCTTGGCTATTGTTTAAATAGTAAACTTGTCGTGTCTTCATCTAAATCTCTAGTTTAGTTGAAGAAACATATGATGTTGAATTTGATAAGACTAATGGCTCTTAAGTAGAGCAAGAAAATTTGGATGATGTAGGTGATGAAGGCTTGAGGCAAGCAATGAAGAATATGACTATTGGAGATGTCAAGCCTAAGTAGAACGATCAAGACGATCAACCATCTTCCACTCAAGTTGGACCATCGACTTCCTCTACACCAAGTCAATTTCAAGCAATTGAAGTGGAAGGCAATGAGGATGATCAAGCTCAAACAATACCTCCAAGGATCCACAAAGCATTATCCAAAGATCACCCATTAGATCAAATTTTAGGTGACGTTAGTAAGGGAGTTCAAACTCATTTTTGTGTTGTTTTATTTTGTAAGCATTACTCTTTTATTTCTTCTATTGAACCATCTCATGTAGACGAAGCTTTAGATAATCCGGATTGGGTGAACTCAATGCATGAAGAACTCAATAACTTTGTTCGAAATGATGTTTAGATGCTAGTTGAAAGACCCAACGACCACACGTCATTGACACCAAATGGGTCTTTCAGAATAAACAAGATGAAAACGGCATTGTAATACTGCGAATCTTGCTCTAAGACTTGGGGATGTCAGTCAGTCGAGCATAGGGCCCTTTGGTGGGTAATTTCAGAGATTGTGGTTTCCTCGGCGCGTGCTAGGGTTAAATGGGGTTATTTGGGAGGGGTTTTTCTGAAAAAAAAATCTTCCCTTCCCCACCTAACCCTACCCCTCCTCCTTTTTCTTTCTTTTCCTGGCACCCCACTCCTTTTTCCTCTCTGGCCGACGGCTCCTGGTGGGGGGAGGGGGGCTGGCTCCTTCTTCTCCCCAGAACTGGCGCCTCCTCCCTAGGGCTAGCACCTCCCTGTCCTTCCCTAGGGCCGGCTCCTCCTCGCGACAGCATGGGGTAACGCCTCCTCCTCCAGCAGCAGCAGCAGCAGCAGCAGTGTTCGGCGCCCCTCCTCCTGCTCTGGCGATGATGCCCTCCCAACTCCGACGACGGCGCCCTCCCAGCCGGCGGCGGCCCTCCCCTCCCTGCCGGCGCCCTGCAGCCCTCTCGTATCCCTTCTTGGCGGCAAGTGAAGGTGAGATTTGGTGTGCATGCTGCTAATGGAGGTATTCCTGCTGTTTGGGGAGTTCTAGGGTTCCTAGATCTAAAACCTTGGGAGGGAAAATAGCCCTTTGAGGGAGGGAAGTTCATTTCTGTTCAGGGCAGATTCTATCCCCATGTTCGAGCTTCGATTCGGGGCACTTAGACTCGTTTTCTGTTAATCTGTATGTTTCAAATGTTGTAGACAATCAAGTTATCTTTCATTGAAGACTGGAATCGCTAAGTTTCATTAATCCAATAAAAAGTTATGGCATTTTTCGTGAGGACTGTACAAAGTGAATCGGTTGTTCGGTAACTATTGTTCGTCTTCGATCTGGGAACAGTGGGTGCATCGGCCGAGTAAGTGACTATGTTATATGCGTATTTTATCTCCTCACGGTCATTTTGAGTACAAGAACGCGAAAATCCGATGATCCAATCCAAAGTTACGCTATTTGGAAGTCGATGTCCCGAAATTTGAAAGTTGTGGCTAGTTCCGAGTTTTAGTTGAGCTTTAACATGTGATTTGGAGGCTTTTGAGGTATCTCCCACAAGATTGGCTTTGAGACAGCTGTAGGTCAACCTCTTATGGTTAATTTGAGCTCGAAAATTAAAATTTTGGTTGAGCCAATTTGGAGTTATGCTTTTTGGCGTGCTCACTGTCCAGAATTGAAAACGTCGAATTTTGGGGCTGATTTGAGGGTAGATTAGAAGTGTTGTTTTTTTTTGTTTATGTGAATTTTAGACTTGGAAAGAGTGAGTGTGTAAATGTAAAATTTCAGGTGGAATAGCTTCGGGGGAGACTTCAACTTCCCGCCATCCCACTCCACGCGGTTGAAGGCAAGTGCATCTTGTAGATTAGATGGTAGATGGATGTATGACATGCTTTACCTTATGCTTCTGATTATGTTGGTAATTATGGGTTGATTGCTTTTGATGCAAGTGCTTTATAATGAGGGTTGCATGATAGGGTATTGCTCGCTTATTGTTGCACTTAATTGCCTTATTAAATGCATGTGTTTTATTACCCAGTTTTACTCGTGAATATGATTAGAGTAATGAGAATGAATCATTAGTGAAAATGCTCTATTGAAAAAATGTTGATGCATGACAATTGAATGATGAAAAACAAAAGAGTATCATTGTTGCATCATTTGCATTCATAGCATGAGCATGGGCCAGGTCGGTGAGAAAGTCATAACTAATCCGGTGAGGCCGGTGAGAAAGTTATGACTATTCCGGAGCGCCACAGAGTAAGTCCTACCTCGTAGTCTCATCCAACGAGGTGGATGGGAACGAGACAGTAAGAGTAGGCACCTCCACGGGATGGAGGTAGAGGGTGAACATCGACGGGTGTTCCCTCAGTCATACTGATATGAACATGGAAAGGTGCATTTTGATTATGAGAATAGAATTGCATTTCATAGCATTGTAAAGCCAAGTGATGGTCAATGTGTCGAGTATATTACATTGTGTGCACATGCTCTAAGTTGCGCAGTATGATTGTGCCTGTTGTGTTGCCTGATATTGCTAGTGATGAATGGAGATTGATTATCCTTGAGTTGATGGCAATATACAGGTTAAGAATGGATCGAGTCTTGGACTCATCCAAGGTCACTTAATGAGGTATGTGTGCGAAATAAGCAATGAGGTAAAAGAGGCAAATGGAATTGTTATAGTTGTATGTACTTGCTGACTCGTATAAGAATTTTGATCTTACTAATGATTTGAGAATGTTAATTGATTATTAATGCTGTTTGTTGCACTTGCTGAGTCTTGGACTCACTCTTGTTGTTTTGTGTGTGGTTTTAGGTACTCTGAGGAGATCTCGCCAGGATGGGAAATAGCTCCACGACACACATCATGACATGCTTAACTGATAGCTTAGAAGAGGGTTCACTTGGATAATTAATGTTAGATCTTTGTGCCATTATGTTTGTGGATTAAGCTTTATGTCGGCTTGCAGTTAATTCACTCTTGTTGCGGTTGTTGTTTCTTTCCGTGTTGTATTTTGATTATTGTAAGCCTCGTCATGTAGTTAAGTTTTTGTTGCTCTCCCACGTCTTTATGCTTAGTTAAGTGCTTAGTGGTCGTGATGGTTAGTCATTACCATGTCCTTTTAATGTTGTTGATATCATGTTGATAATTGTCTTTTGTCTGCTGAGTGGATGTTCGAGTTTTAGGGGAGGTGCTGCCAAAATTTTTAGTGATTTCGGCAACCTTTTAGTTTGTTTAGCGGTCTGCCTGTGGTTCCCTAGCTTTTTATGCTGTGTTTTCGGCTGTGGGTGTAACATTCAGGGCACTTGGGGTGCCGGGGTGTTACAGGTATTGTGATAAGAAACAAAGCAATGTTAGCTGCTTAAGGTTTCTCCCAAATTGAAAGTTTGGATTTTAGTGAAATCTTTGCACCCGTGGTTAGATTAAAACTCATTCGTATCTTGCTTGCATTTGCATCTTTTTTCGACATCAAGTAATTTCAAATGGATGTGAAAAATGCATTTTTAAATGGTCAAATATCCGAGTTGGCATTTGTTGAACAACTTTCCAGTTTTGAAAATCCTAAAAATTCTAACCATGTATATAACTCTCTAAAGCTCTTTATGGACTCAAACAAGCTCCTAGAGATGATATGAGTGATTTAGAGACTTTTTACTCACAAAAGGATTTAAAATTCTAGGCCCCTAATTTTATTTGGGTTTTGGTAATCAATGACAATCATGTTTAAAAGACTAATAATTTATGTTGAGTATGTGAGAATAGGTTGGTCTCCATCACGGCACATGAAAAAGGAAATTCATGAGGTAAAAGGTCAAGTAAAGGTGACTAAAAGCTCAAAGTCAAGGTACAATGTCATAAGGACCTTTTATTTAGTTTTTACCGATCTCGGAGTTATAAGTAAAAGATTGGATTGTTAGAATAGGTGTCGTACTATCAAGGGGGAGTGATGTCTAGTAGCTTGAGTTTTCTTATGGTCATTTGGCTCAAATTCCATCTAGAATCATCTCTTAGTTGCACTTGGTTATGAAATTCTAAAGTGTTTCATGCATTCTCAGAATTGTTGGCGGTACTACCATGATAAGGGTGGTACTTCCGCAAGGGCAGTAGTACCAAGTTTTAGTTGTTGGTAGATTTTTTTAATAGAGTTTCTTTGTGAGCTATTCTTCCTTTCCCTGGGTCTACAGTACCGCAGTGTTAAAGGGGGTACTACTGCAAGTGCAGTAGTACCGTATTTGTGGGCGGTACAACTGCAAGGGCAATAGTACCTAGTTTTAGTTATCGGTAGATTTTCTAAAGAGTTTCTTTGTGAGCTATTCTTCCTCTTTCTAGGCCTGTAGTGCCGTAGTGTTAAAGGTGGTACTACTGCAAGTGTGGTAGTATCGTATTTGTGGGTGGTACTCTTTTTACAAAAGCACCCTTTCAGATGTTTTTGTTGAGGCTAGATCTATTGACCTGTTATTTTTGGTACTACCGAAAGTTGGCAGTACTGGGACCTAACTCCAATGCTTATTTTACAGAAGGAGTATTTTTCTGTATTTTCTCTACTTTTGAACCCTCGAACTACCGCAAAGAAAAAGTCGGTACTACTACTTCTCGGTAGTACCGCAAGCTTTGTGTCAGTAGTCTTTTTTACAATGCAAATGTTTTTGAAGCAAATCGGATTCAAATAAGTCAGCACTACCACACTTTGTGTGTCGATAGTGCCGAATCTCATTTAACATCTATTACCTATCGCATTTAATGCGTTAATTCGACCATTGGAGGGGTTCCGGTACTACCAGGTTTTGCACACTTGTAGTACCAGGGTTACTAATTTTTTATGGGTTTAATCCCCAATGGTTGGAAATCTAGGTGAGGGTTATAAATGCCCTCACACCTATAGCTAGGGGACTTTTTGGACATTCAATTGCATATTTGTGAGCCCTAACAAGTCTTCTTTAATCTCAAGAGCATTCAATTCACTTTTTGAGAGAGATAGAAGCATTCAAGTGCATAATTCAAGTTTTAGGGAACCTCCCTTGGGGATGTTTAGGGATCTCTTGCTACACCCCACGCCACTTATCCTCCTTTGAGGGTTGATGGGGTATGATGGGATCTCCCCTGACACCCCGCGCCACATCCCCTCCTTCGAAGGCTGGCAAGGCATGATGGGACTCCTCCAACACATCGGTGGAGTATGGGACCTCCCTTCCGGGAGGTTATGGGATCTCCTGCAGCACCCTGCATCACGTACCCTTCTTCGAGAGCTAGCGGGGTATGATGAGATCTCCCCCAATAGACATAAATTGAACAATCAATGTTATTGTGTGGGCACATTACACTTTTGATCAGGAGCATGTTGCTTATCTGCGTTATGTGTGGTACATGTTGCGGCATTTTCGGTTGCTAGGCCTTCATTCGAGTTTTCATATGCTCACGGATCATGCACCAAAAAACGTAGTGGTTGATGAAGTCTTACCGCTGTAGGATCAAGGATAACCGACTAGAGGGGGGTGAATAGAAAGTTATAAATTTTTTTTGCTCTAATTGCAATAAATAAACAATTGTAACTAGGAGCAACAAGTTTTGCAATCAAGGCCTAAAATTTCTCTGTCTCACTAATGTGCACCAACAGTGCTAAATCTAAAAGCTTAATCGATTCTAATTAGAGTTCAACCTAAAGAGGCAAGCAATGCAATTAAACAAATAAGACAAGAATTAGCAAACCATAATTTTGGGGACACAAGATTTATCCTGTGGTGTTCGGAGACTTGCCGATCTCCCCTAATCCACGTTGAGGTAGCTCGACTCACTTCAAGCCGGTTTCGTTGCGCAATTGAGCCTTTCCTCGTTTACTCGGGGTAGTTCTTCCCCACTCCGGGTAGGCCAGCTCCGTGCCTTCACAACCAATCAGGCCTTCTCACAATCTTCATCGAGAAAATCACCGATCAACCTCCACCACAACGTCTAGGAGGCGGCAATCTCTAAGAGAATAGAAAGTGGATCCTCACTTGAGTGTAAAACGGTTTTCAATTTGGCTCAAACACAATCAAAGCAATTGAAAGCTTTTAACTTCTCTCACAAGAAGAATTTAATGCAAATAAGAGAGGAGAAGGTTGCTAGAGCTCAAGTGTATTCAATGAGAGTCCAAGAAGAGCTTCAAATGCGGTTCGGGAGGTATTTATAGCCTCCACCAACAAAAACTAGCCGTTGCAACCTAATTCCTAAAAAAATCAGGAAATGCGGTAGTACCCCCCGCAAAATGCTTGTTCTACCGTTGGATTGACACCTGTCAGTAACAGTAGACTGTGCGCATTAAATGCGCATCTGCCCATTATTTGAAGCCCAGTACTACCGACGTTCAATATGTGGTAGTACCGCTAATTGACTTGAGATCAAACTCAAAATGACACCTTCTGGAGTTTAACTACCGCTATTTAATCTCCGGTACTACCGCAAAGTAGGTAGTACCGCTATTTGCACAACGGTAGTGTCGGTGTTTTAAATTGGTGCAAATGAGTTGAAAAAAACCCCTTTTCTGGAAAAAAAGACTACTGCTAGTCAATATCCAGTACTACCGCAATCCCGATAGTACCACATTTAGCATGGCGGTAGTACCGCTGGACAAATGAGCTCAAAGGGGGGCATATTGGTTCTTAGCTATAGCACAGAGTGTCGGTACTACCGCTCGAGCAGTAGTGCCGGATTTTTAACTACGGTAGTACCGGCCCTGAGAAAAACGAGAAAACTCAGAAAACGACTGTCTCTGAAAAATAACTACCGCTATAGGAAAATCGATAGTACCGCGAATGCGGTACTACCGCAAATATAACGACGGTAGTGCCGGTTTTACTGAAGATGCATGATTTAAAACTGAACTTCAATTGAAACCTTCTAATATGATTTTTGAAGGGTTTTTGAGCCAAATTTCAACACTTTTGACACGTCAAGATACTAATCGACTTTCCCTCTTTATAGTACGGTAACTATTTAAAAATTCGATCTTTTTCTCCAAGACTCCGAGATCGGTAAAAATAGAAAAGGACATGTATCTACTCTTGTACCTCGATCACAAGTCTTTTAGTCTTCTTCTCTTGTCCTCTTTTTGCTCAAGTCTTTAATGCCGTAGTTGCGATTTACCTGTTCTCATATTCTCAAGAGAAATAGTTAGTCCTCTAAGCCAACTGTCATTAATTACCAAAACCAAAACAATTTGGGGACCTAGATGCTTCAACCACCCGTTGAAGGAACGTGTTACCAGTCGTCATCTTCACCTAATGCTTGCGCCTCTCCTTCACCCCTCTTTATTTTCTTTCTCAGCCCTCCACCACGCGTCCACTCCCTTCTTCGACGATGTGGTGGCAACCGCTCGCGAGGATCCACTGGTGTTAGGAAGGAGTTCACCGCGACCTTAGGGTATAGAGGGAAGAGGCGGTGGCGTCGCCAGCTGCAAGTTCGGAGGAGGGCAGTGGTTAGTGTTAGGGCTAGGGGACAAAGATGGCGGTGGAATTATGTTGGATGGGGCTTGCAGCGGCGACAGATGAGGAGTGGTGACCGTGCAGCGAGGTGTCGCCAGCGGCAGGAGACGGCATCAAAAGCCGCGTGAAAGGCAGTAAAAGGGGAGAGAGACCGAGGAAGAAGGAGAACAGCACCAGTGTTAGCGCTTATTAGGTCGTAAAACAAAAATGCAAAATAAAAGGACTACACAAACGCCCACGGTGGAGATCAACCTACGTGGCTACGACAACAAACGGGCTTTACTGTAGTGAGCAACAAACAGATTTCTATATTCTGTTTTCTTTATGTACCCGGCGCCCTCGTCCCCTGTTGAAGAGAAGCAACAACCGGTCGGATCCGAACCCTGCCACCACCAACCATTCCGACCTTAGAACCCCACTGCCTGCCGCGGCCGGTGATCTCTCCAGTCAATACAGCTCGTCGTCGCCAGTCACACTGCGCCATCCTCCTCTCGCCAGGGCGGCGATCCGACAGCTCCCGCCATGGCCTCCTGGCTCAAGGTCGCCGAAGGTACGTGCCCGACCTCCCTCACCCCTCCCGTCCTTCCGATTCGCCGCCCAGATCCACCCCTCCTTGCGGCTGAGATCTAGCGTTCCCTCCCGCAACTCTCGTGCCGTCTCCGTGGCTATTTTTCCGTGGGATTACGATTGCCTATTGCGAAATCTTGCCAACTAGTCTTGATACCGTGCTTTGTTCGATCGTTTGGGACGGTGGAACGTGCCGAATTTCGCCCAACCCGAACCCATCGTCGTCACATTGCCTGCTTGAATGCGCTATGAGTTGTTGGTAAATTGGTAATGTGGAGCCGTAAAAAGTGCCTGTTTTTGTGACAGACTTGCTCGAGGTTGTCGACCGGAGGGCGAAGATCGTGGCTACCGAGTTGACGGATGAGCAGTCTAGCTCTCAGCCTTCAGGTAGTATGGCTCCGTGGTTAACTCGCTTCACATTAAGCTGCTAATGGACTAATTATTAATCACTAATGTTTGTTTGGTGAAGGATCGAGTGGCCAAGAAGGGCAAGCGAAGAAGGGAAAGCCGAGGGAGAAGGTCGCAACTGAATAGCCTTGTTGACCATACCTTGTGTCTTTGCTGCTGTGTTCGTGAGAGCCGTTGTTTAAAGTTTGCTGTAAATTTGCGTTGCAGGGTCCGTTGAAGCTCACTATTGGGGATGCCAGTAACAGGACAGTAGCTCAGAAGGAAAGGAAGAGTAGGCAACTGCCGCGGGAACGGATCAAGATTGAGAAGATCAGGCCTTCACCACCTGTGGATTCATCAAATGTTGATGCTAGTGCCAGTGAACCTGAAGTCGCTTCAATTGATGCTAAGGGAGCAAATGATGAGGGTACAGCAGACAAAGGAGAGAAGGCTACTGTTGATATTAAGAATGATAGAGGTGTGCATGTTGTTGATACCGCGGTTGAAGTCCAATCGATGGAGAAAAGCCCTGAGGATGCAGGTCCTGCCGTGGATGGTGTTGCAGACTCTGGAAATTTTGAGGGTGCCGCCGAAAGCTCTGCTCCTTTAGTTCCAGATGAAAGAAGTGAGCCAAGCAACAGTAACCAGACTACTAAGATTGGTCCAGCAGTTAGTTTGGACGAGAAAGACTTGGTTGTGGCTGTTATCCAGGAGAGAAATATCTCTGAAGCACCCAATGCACGAGGTTCTGGCAAATCCCAAGAATTGAAGAATGATAATTTCTCAGATCCACCAAAAAGCACAGAAAATCAACCGGGACACAAGTCTGATTCAGTTTCTGTGAAAGATCAAGACCAACTTGAGGAGGTAGGCTGTAGGAAATTGCACCCATAATGACCAACATGTGCTTATATATGAATGCGTTTTCCCCCACACTACAGCATTATCTTGTTGGTCTTTGACAGGCTCAGGGATTGTTAAAGAGTGCTGTAAAAACTGGCCAGTCAAAAGAAGCTAGGTTAGCCCGGGTAAGGATAAGTATAAGCTTGGTGACCCTGCCACATTATCTATGCTTTGTATAGGTCCATATGTTGACTTTTGATTTACTTTCTACTTACCAACAGGTCTGTGCTGGACTTTCATCCCGCCTCCAAGAGTATAAATCTGAGAATGCACAGCTAGAGGAGCTTCTTGTTCAGGAGGTAAAATTATCTGACCAACATTCCATTTTTGTACAATTTTCTATTTACCTTAATCCCGTACATGGTAGAGTGGTTTTCTCAAATATGTATTGACGTTGTAACACATAACAGAGAGAGAAATGTAGCTCATATGAAGCTCACAGAAAGCAACTACAGCAAGAACTATCAGTGTCCAGAGTAGAAGGTTCACGAGCTGAATCTAACATGGTTGATGCTTTGACTGCAAAAAATGCCGAGATTGAGTCTCTAGCTAAATCATTGGACTCTTGGAAGAAAAAAGCAGCAGCTTCAGAAGAAAAGTTTGCATGTTTACAGGTTTCATCTTTTGTTACTCTTTTCAGCTTTTTTTTTTCTATAACCACACTACTACTACCAGTCTACTACCAGTCTAACACTACCAAAGGAAACTATACATTGTGTCTAGTATCCTATACCACAATATAATTCATTAGTTTGTAGTATGGGCTTCATAATGGCACTTTACTGGTGTCTTTAATCATTATAATTGGTTAAAATATGCTAGCACAGTGGTTATCCTTCCTGCAATATGCTATGCTAGGCACAACTTTAGTTTTTCGTTGTCTTGAACTAATCATTATTGCTTTGTAATATGTGTTTTTCTTGTCTTGTTTGGAATACCGTAGAGGTGCATATAGCTTTTGGATATATACCTAAACAGTATTGACTGTACAAGTGACTGAACATTTGTTATGTTCAAACCAGGAAGATATGGACGGCCTCAAGAGGAACCGTGAACTTACTGAAACCAGGGTCATCCAGGTTGGCTTTCTGGAGTAGAACATCCACCAATGTATATATATATATATATATGGGGGCATATTCGGTGCAAACCTCCCTTACCGTGAAAACTCCGTGAAAAGTGAAAACCACGTGTAAAAGTTTTGAAAAATTCTCAAAAAATTATCACAGGTAGGGAAGGTGAGGTTTTACAACCCTGTAAAATTTGAAGACAAAACTCAATCGCATTTGGAAGATATGAAAAAGACAAATTCAGTATGAATAGTATTTTTTTTTCACTGTTTAGCACTATTCATTTTGCAATTTGTCTTTTTCATATCTTCCAAATGCGATTGAGTTTGGTCTTCAAATTTTACAGGGTTGTAGAACCTCACCTCCCTTACCTATGATAATTTTTTGAGAATTTTTCAAAACTTTTACACGTGGTTTTTAACGGAGTTTTCACGGTAAGAGAGGTTTGCACCGAATATATATAGGACATCGGAATGGGGCACCATGATTTCAAATTCACAAATTCAAGTCAAATTCGGGTATATTTTTTAAAACTTTCAGTTTTAGGGTATATACCCATCTATAACAATTGAAATGAAACACATATCTTTGAAAAAATATACTCAAATTCAAAGATTTGAACGAATTTAGATCACATGCTTTGCTAATTTATATATATAATCAGCATATACCTACAATCAAACTATCATAAAAAAAGGAAACTTTAATTTGAATTTCAGTTCAAACTTGTTTGTACTAGTCAGTAAACTATTTAAACTCAACATCCTAAAAATTTCAAAAATATTTGAATGCAAATAAATAGGGAAAAATACCCGTTTAAGATCATGGTGCCCAAGCACCATGGTGTCCCAGGTTATATATATATACACACACGCATACATATATACATATATGGAAACACTAATCTGCGCTTGCGCGTAGATTAGTTATACTGCACTTCGGTCGGAGAAGTGCTTGGAAAACATCCTATGTACGCCAGCGTGACGCGTGTTGACTAAGCGAATTATCTACATAGTCAGAGCACCTAGTAACTGCATTTCCTAGTTGTACATGAATATGCTTTTTCTTCTTCTTTTTTTAGCTATAACTTTTTATTTGTAGCTCCGATTCACGAACGAAATTCACCACTAGATTACTAACGACGAGAGGAACAGTATGATATAAGTCTCGCTAATGAATTTACTATTGTTTGATAGTAATTTCTGTTGCCAGTCAGCAAAATTACTGTTTATTAGCAAGATTTATATCATTCTGATTCTCTTATCGTCAGTAAACTACTGGAGAAAACCATTTGCAAATCGGAGTTGCCAATAAAAAGATATAGCTGAAACAAAGAAACAACAGATTCATGTACAAACAAATAAACGCATTTACTAGTTGATTTCCCACCGTACTGAGAACTGCAAATCTGGTGCAGGAATCCTATTTTACTATTTAATACACTAATATTTACCACCTTATTTGAAGTTACTACCGAATCAGTAACGAGTCCACCCAACTAATAAATGTGTTTTCTAGTTTGTACATGAATTTGTTTTTTCTTTGTTTTAGTCATATCTTTTTATTGATAACTCCAATTCACGAACGAATTTCGCCATTAAATTACTGACAACGAGAGGAAAATAATGATATAAGTCTCGCTAATAAACAATAATTTAGCTGATTGGTAACAGAAATTACTATATTTCTATATAGAAATTACTATCATACAGTATGTTGGATTTTTACTATCATATTGTATGATATAATTTCTAGTTATAGATATAGTAATTTCTGTTACCAGTCAGTAAAATTATTGTTTATTAGCGAGACTTATATCATTCTGTTCCTCTCGTCGTTAGTAAGCTACTGGTGAAAACCATTTACGAATTGGAGCTACCAATAAAAAATTATGGCTAAAATAAAGAAAAAACATATTCATGTACAAACTATGAAATGCATTAACTAGTTAGTTTGACCACATAACTGGGGTAATCCGTTTCGCTAATTAGTGCGTTGCATGGCTCGATCGGATTGGGTTAAATGGCCCGAGCCTATAATAGGCACATAACCACACATAACATCCATATGTACTGTTTACTTTTTAGGCTTTACGAGAGGAACTTGCTACTGTAGAGCGCAGGGCTGAAGAGGAGCGTATTGCGCATAATGCTACAAAGATGGTAATTTGTCAAAATCATTCTCTTTATTACATTCTATTTATCATAGTTTCTTCTGTAATAATTTTTCATCACTTTATACTATATTGCAGGCAGCTGTTGAGAGAGAAGTAGAATTAGAGCATCGGGCTGTCGAGGCGTCAAATGCTCTTGCTAGAATCCAGGTAATTTTACAAGGTATAACTATCGGGCATCAGCATGATCTATTTTGCAAGGCTGTCAAAGTTATCTGGCAAAAAATTTGAATATTAACAGGAAAATTGCATGTTGGTGCTAACTGCTAAGCAGATGTTTGGTTCCTGTTAAACTCTCTTGCCATTTATTACAACCTGGTTGTTTTAGTTTCAACACAACTGTTACTCTATTACATTCTAGAATAGGCAGAATGAATAATTCTTTGAATGTCTTATTATGGTAACATGGTTACTCCTGTAAGATCAAAGTTTTGGCATATGGTATCCTGTTCAGCTTTTTTCCTTTTTTTAGAGTCTTGTTCAGCTGTTTACTGTTCTATTTTGTTTTGTTCTCCAGAGGGCATTCGAAAGTTTCTTAGTAAGGTTGTCCTTAAAACAAGTTGCACTTTCTAACTGTGAACATGAACTAATTCAACATTTAGAAGGGCCAACACTGATTTGAAAGGTGCAAACATAAGTTGCTCATTTAGATTTTAGAGGTTTATCCTTAAAGCAAAGACCAGAATGAGTACTGTAAGAAACAGTATCCAAGTAGAAGGCCAGGTAACTGTAATATTTCACATGCTGTACTTCATTCAATATTTCTGATTTACAATCTGCTTCCACCAATTTATGCAACTCTCATCTTTAACATAGTTTAATACGAAGTTCCAAACCATGCACTTTAATCAGTGCTAATTAGTTTATATTCTATCAATATCATATTTTAGCTGATTGATCCTCTAATCTTTCCAGCACAATCATTGGTTTTTTTTCTGTTCATAAAAATAGCAAATTTAGTACGATTTTAAGTTTTTAACTGTTCTGTTGCCATCCAGAGAGCTGCTGATCAAAGCTCTTCGAGAGCAATGGAATTGGAGCACAAGGTGGCTGTGCTTGAGGTAAATTCATTTCCACACTGTACGTCATATCTGAACTGTTTAGTTTGTGCTATTCACTATTGATAACTCTGGTTATCTTAGGTTGAGTGTGCATCGCTGCACCAAGAACTACAGGAGATGGAAGCCCGTAATCGCCGTGCTCAGAAAAAGCCTTCTGAAGAAGCTAATCAAGTTCTTCAGGTGAAAACCTAAGCACCTTATTTTCTTCCTGGGCTTAATATTGAGCTCAATGAGCTGCTGTTTCAGCCTACTCCATGTATTTGATGTGAAATGCCCTTGTTACCCAAGGTATATAGTACTGACTCTACAAATGCCTAACTGTAATTTTTTTCCTTTGGAAGCAATCGAACTAGCATATGAAGCAAAATCATGGAATGTAATATTATGGTTTTGTTTTCTCTTACTGTTGTGCTTTTGGAAAGCAGATGCAGGCATGGCAGGAGGAAGCTGAGCATGCACGCCAAAGCCAAAGAGAAGCAGAAACTAAGATAGCATCCTTGGAGGTACCATGTATTTAATAAAATATCAAAGAATCAGCTTTTTTTTTTGTTGATTCTTGACTTCCTTGTTGTTCTATTGGATATGTGTGGTTTAAATTTGTTAAGTTGTAAATAGGAGTTTATGCAACAGAAATGCTAAATGCTGATCAGATGCAGTATGGTGGAAAAAAATTATATATTTCAGTGGAGTTGCTTTCTTTATAGTAATCATAATGCCTTGTCTTGAGCCACTATTCATTGTGCATCTTTATTTTTATGATTTAGACTGAGTTACAGAAGATGAGAGTTGAAATGGCTGGAATGAGAAGAGATGCAGAGCATTATTCTAGACAGGTGAATTCGTCTTGCAGTCGTTGATGTTACTTTCATAATCCTAGCCAAATCATACAGAGTTTTTATGATGATTAAATATCTAGTTGAGCCTATACAACTGTTACTATAGCCCAGCTTATTACCTGAAGATACTTACAGGTTACAATTATTTATGCAAATTTGTCTTGTGTTTTAGGAGCACGTTGAGCTAGAGAAGAGATATCGTGAGCTAACTGACTTGCTGGTATGCAATAAATTAAATCAATTTTCTTTTGTATCCTTGACATTTTGATTAATAAGAGATAATTTAATTATGCATGCATCCTTTCTTCCAGTACCACAAGCAAACACAATTAGAATCTATGGCCAGTGAAAAAGCGGCACTAGAGTTCCAATTGGAGAAATCGTTGAAGCAATTTCACGAAGTGCAGGTTCCAAACTTCTCTTCTTCCTTTTGTTGCTTTTGCTATAATCAATGTCCTCCAGATATTCTTATTGTGCTGTCATTCTGTTATCAATGTCCTCCATTTGATAGGTAGAAGCAGAAAGGAGTAGAGTTGCTCGCAGACCAGCATCATCGTGGGAAGAAGATACTGATATCAAGGCACTAGAGTATGTTGACCTTGACCATTTCCTTTCTTTTTATTAAACACGTGAAAATTTTGTTTAAAGTATGTCATCATTTTTGGATCCTATGGGAATTTTCAATCAAAATATGAGCAGCCTTTTGTTGAATAATTTTACTTGATGATTTCCGTAGTCTTAGCTGTGTGCCTTTATTTGCACGCTCCACAATTTTAGACAATAAACTCTGCATATTTCAGGCCTCTTCCTCTACATCATCGACACATGGCGACAGCAAACAAGCAGGTATATATGACCAGTGGAAATCTGAAGTACTGCATGTCTGCACCATGATAAATGGTGGGAAACGAATATCGAAATTTAGCTTGCTTTCTTTGCTTATTTTGTGTTCCAGTTACAAAAGGCTGCGAAGCTTCTAGATTCAGGAGCTGTGCGTGCAACTAGATTTTTGTGGCGGCACCCTGTTGCTCGAGTCAGCCTGCTATTCTATCTGGCAAGAACTGCATAACTTTTTACAGCTTGTATATTTGCCTTTTTTTTTCCTTGTCTTATTAAGGTTGATTTCTAACTGAATCTGCATGTACCTGTACCAGGTGTTTGTGCATTTGTTCTTGATGTACTTGTTGCACCGTCTTCAGGTACTCAAACATGCTGTATTTCTATCCCATATTTTCATGTCGTTTCAGGCCTGGGTCATGCACTTAATGTTGCTTATTTTTTCTTTATGTTCGTGTATTGTCACACAAAGTTCTTTTGCCAAACCTTCTAACCGAAGTTTGCTGCGCAATGTGTTTGAATGTTACAGGACTTTGCATCTTTAGAAGTGGTGGATGAATCATCCATGGGGGGGCTGGCCAACTCGAATTTGCCATAGGCCTTGTGGTCTCCCCGATTCTCGCCGACTCGGGCATTGCTTCCTGATTCTAGCCCTACAAGGTTTCCCTACTGGTTTGATGCAGTCCTAACCCCCCCACAGTTTTTGCTGTCCTCCTCCTCATCCCGGCTCTTTTGTAAAGTAATGTTCTTTGTTGGCCATGGGCTATAATCCATTCTTTCACACTAAATATCGATCACAATCCACAAATGTACCCTGCTTGTATGGACAGCTTGCCCAATATACCATACAACCCACTTGAGCCAATTCTTGTACTCGATCGATCTCAAGCAAATTGCTGGGCGATATGAGCAAATATGGAACCAGTAAAAGCTTCACTCCAGCACACGTGTTTGTTTGTACTGCATCGCTTTGCAACTGCCCGTTTTGGTGTACAGTGGTCTAGGCGGCTGGCGTGATCACGACGGGCGCGCCGCACTGTGCAAGAGTTGGTAGGAAGGCGTTGGGCAATGGGCATCTGAGCGGGGAGCAAGTACCTGCAACTTTCCACTGGTCCCGAGCCGCGCGTGGGGAACTAGAGCTCATGTGACACTGGACCCCGGCGCGGCTATTGCTCTGTTCGGGATAGCTTTCCAGCCAGGCTGCGTAGAAGTAAAAGCGGCTTAAACAGTAAGCTTCATTGTTAGTAAAAGCTGGAAGCCGAGACCGAGCATTTGCTCGGCTGGTGAGGAACGCCGCTGAGCGACTCGCCTATCCGTGCTCGCGAGGGTCATGTATCGCTCGGTTTTCTTTCTGAATGAATACTAAAATCCTATCAGATTTATTTTTAAAAATCGGAAAGCCTACCGATGCTCAAAATCGAACGCTTTGTAAAGTCAAACTTGACGATCAAACCAAGCTGAAGAATTTTGAAAACCGATTGGTAAGATCGAAAGTTGACCGGTTTTTACAGACTATCGAGCGGTTTTGAGGGAAAATTGGTGACAGAATGAAAAATGGAGAAAAAGGCAAGAAAAAATAGAAAAATTGCAAAAGGTCATTAAAGGCCCAAAAAATTACGAAAAAAATGTTAGAAATGTATAAAAAATTATGATAAAATTCTGGTATGACATTTTCTACATTTTAAGACAACGTGAAAGTTGTAAAGTACATATTTTGCAATAATAAAACAACTATGAAAAAACATGAAAAATTTCGGCATAATCTTTGCTATATTTTAGATAATCTCAAGTTGTAAAGTAGGCATTTAGCAATAATATATCAACAAATAACATTTCATTTCAATACCATTCACAACTCAATCAAACAAGTCCACATTTCAATATCATGGCATTTGACATTTCAAATCAATATTTCTCACTGAAAATGAATGTTCACATTTAGCATAGCTTCGTCGTCCTTCCATTGTATGTTCACATTTAGCATTGCTTCGTCGTCCTTCCATTGTCGCACACATACCATGTTGGACCTATATGAACGCTATGTTGGTATATAATAGAGTTGCAATCAAATAAAACATTACTTTCGAGGCTACCGGTAGTATTATTGGGCGTACAATTGGCTGGCCATGTTGTACTCTGTGGACATCATCCTAATCCTAATGTAGCTAGCAACTTTGCTTTGTATTTGTGCCAACCTTGCCACGTCTATGGCCTAGTCGTTTCCCACTGTTGGTACAACATGGCATAAAATTCGTGGTCTTGCCACTTGTAGACCCATTGAGTGGGAGGTTGTGCACAAGCATCAGGGATGGCGTAGTCGTACTGGCCATATGAGCTATAACTCACTTGCATCTCGGTAATGCTGTATGAGCTAGAGCTATCCTGCGGTGCATCATGACTACGTCGATGCTCCCTTCCCTTTCCCTAAAGTAGTTGTCATCTACGACTGTGGAGCGCCATGGTCTTTGTCCTGTGTTGTATACGTGTACTTTGACTCCCTTGTAAATTCTATGAGATGCTGTTGTTCTAGGGCACCGTCATTGGACTCACAACCATGGTTGTCCGTCTTGGATCTACTATCATTGGACTCTTGGTACAGCGGGCTCCGACCACGCCCAGGAGTGTTATCAGTTGAGTTATCACTCCCTACATGATGTGACTCCTCTATAGGAAGCTTCCTCTTTCCTTTCAAGGGAGCTCTCCTTTTTGCTTGCCCCCTCGTCACCACTATTTAGTGCTTTCTATTTCCTGTGTGACTGGCACCGATTGTCTTGTCTGCCCATTTGGGGATGCTTGCAGCCCTATTATTCTTTTGCAACACAACAGGGTTAACCGAGTCTATCACAAGCATGATGCGAAGGGGTGTCACTCTCAGTGTCGTCCTCATCAAGTAAGGGGTCAGCATTGGATCTCACTTTCTTTATTCATTATCGGATTGAATTATCATTTTTGCCCAATGTAAGCTTTATAAACGCTGAAATGGATCGTCTTCATCTGTGGACCTTTAACTTTCTTCAGTTTGAATTCCGAGCCGCAGATTATAGTTAACGTATATCAACTTATAGAGCTTCTTGTATGAAAGATGATTGTGAACTTTAGTATGGATGAAGGCGAATGTGCTCCAATTGCACTCACATCCGCTAGAAGAAGCGCAATGTGAAACGAGTAGCTGAGCAAACTTCTGGAGTGTGGGTGGATATTATGTGCAAGAGAAGTATGTATTACCAGCGTTCATGTAAGTGTCTCGCGTTAGGTCGTTCATTCTTGGATCCATGATGTTCATGTATAAGTCGAATGTAGTTGGAGAGTCATGGAATAAGCTATTATATTCTTGTCGCATTATGTTGTACCGAAGTAGCACCTCGCTCAATGTAGGTTTCATGTCTTGATCGATGAAACGCAAGAAGGTATACAACGGTTCCATGGATTTAACAACCAATCGAAGGTTGTCCCACTAGTCCAAGCTCGAGAGTAGGGGTGAAATTTTAGCTCGAGGCTCGGCTCGGGCTCGGCTTGGCTCGACGCAACAGCGAGCCGAGCCCGAGCCTAATGCGTGGCTCGCTTGGCCAACGAGCTAAGCTCGAGCCAGCTCGTGAGCGGCTCGTTAGGCTCGACAGTCATATGAATAATGCATGTCACGTTAGTATTACTATTACTAAAAGACTACATGTTAAATGATATTACTAAAAGAAAACCAATAACAGAAGATGTATAGTCATGACTACATGCTACATATCAATAAATAGCCAAATAAAAATGGATGCTACAGATCAACAGATCAACAAATAGTCAGGCACACGCGTCAGGCTGGCTCACGAGCCGAGCCGAGCCGGCTCGAGGCTCGACCGATCGAGCCCGAGCCGAGCTCGGTTTTCAACTCGGTCAAGACTACGAGCCGAGCCTGGCTCAACTCGCAAATTGACGAGCTCCGCCGAGCCGAGCTTGGCTCGTCTCGATTCCACCCCTACTCGAGAGGCAGGAGTACATAAACCTTCCCTTTGCGGCATCAATAGAGCGCAATAATAGAAATTCCTTCGAGGCCATCCATTGCAAGAATTTATCCTTGCGATGAAGAAAATTGTTCAAAAATATGTAGTTTGTACCGAAGCGAGTAGCATTCCACTTGACCAACTCACCCCCAATATACTTCTTCATCATAGCATGAAGCTTTGAATGGTTTGTGCAGCTATCGAGAGATTCTCCTTGCACTCTCAATGACAGAGGCATGGTCAGGGAACTCTCCAATATGCTTTAGCATCAAGTTAATTGTGTGGGCCACACAAGGTTACCACACGATGTTGCGGTGCTCCCGTGCGATGAGCCTGCATGCCTTCTTGTAGTTTACACCATTGTCCGTGATAATCTGCACAACATTCGCCCGACCTACCTCGTTGACCACTGAGGCAATTTTCTGCATCGACAAACAAAATAAAACCCCATTAAATGTTGTGTACAAATAGATTTTTAAAAGAATGAATGAAAGCAAGTACCTTGCATAAGTACGAGGCATCCTAAGTTAGGCCCATCGCATCTATGGACTTGTGGAAGAACATGGTACCATTGCAGTATACCATGAAGTTGAGTATGCTCATGTGTGTCGGCTCAGTCCAAGAATTGCACATGATTGTAACGCCATACATAGGCCATTCCAACTTGAATCTTGCCATCTTCTCCCGTATGTCCGCTTCATTGGAGTCTAAATATTTTATCATCTATGTCTCTCCCAGTCAGAGACGGGACACTTATAAGTTCAAACTCCTTTTGGTTTTGGTGATCGGTTTTAGATTAATGCTTAATCATTATTTAATGATAAATATAATCATTGTGAGACTAACTATTTTATTGAGCTTAATTCTTATTGGTCTAATTTGGATGAAAAATAAAAAAAACCCAAGGTATACACTTGTATTCATTATCTTATCTTAATGCATACTTTGGATTCAAGTTAGAGAATGAACTCTTCCCTTGCTTAAACATCAAAATGTGCATTATATTTCCAAATTTCGTATATACATAGATGGACATATCTATGGATAGTTTATGATTTAACTTGAAGTTTCATAAGTATTGATTCCTTTCATATTACCAAATAAATTAAAGAGCATTACTTTGAAACAAATGCTTGATTATATAAAACTTGTGTAATTGTAGTATACTCATGCTAATATAGGATAAACTCTAAAATAACTTAAATTGAATATGTGCATATTGATTCAAAGTTCATTTATTTATATGCACACGTTTAAAGGAGTTTATTCTATAGCTTGATGATCTCAATAGTATTGAGTCCTTTTTATCAATTCCATATCATTTAGGTCATTACTTGAAAACCATCAAAATGAGTATATGAAACTTGTGTAGTTGATATATACTCATAACAATTTAGATGCAAATTTAAATTGTGATCAGTTGTCACTTATCATCAAAGAGCCAATCATGTGTTGATGGTACACCTTGTTGATTAAGGACAAACGAAAGTTTTTGAGTATATAAAGTATTAGTTGCACTAATATACTTAAGACACAAATTAATTTATTATCAAACAATTGTCTTTGGGTTGTGGTCAATCATCAAAGGAATAGATCGAATGATCTTTAGGGGCATCCACTATGTGTTAATGGAGTGCATTGATGATTGACACAACCATGTGTATTGAACTAATTGTTTTCATGACTTGTGGATGATATAGATTAAGTCCAAATGGTTGAGATGAAGAATCGAGATGAAGGATGCCATCATGTGTTAATGAGCATCAAGCTTAGATCTTGAAGCGACGGGGTTCATCATGTGTTGATGAACAAGATAAGATCCGACCTTGGAGAGAAGGGTAATCATAAAAGCTCCAAGTGGTGTTGCTAGAGGCAAAGGTATGACTAGCATAGTTGCCGTAAAAGCTCCTATTCTTTTACTGGTCTCGGTGTTTGGTTGGCAGACTGGGTTGCCAATATAGTTGCCGTACTATTAAGAGGGGTCGAGTCTTATAGCTTGAGCTTCATCATGTGTTAATGAACTCAATCCCATTTGCTCTAGCTCAACTCTTAATTGGTTTTTGCATGAAACTCATATTTGCATGTGTTGCAAATAGTGGAAGCCCATGCTTGCTTTTTAATTGATTTCGTTCTTTGCATAGAGCTATGGATTTGTATGTATTGCAAAAAGGAGAAAGCTCATGCATTTGGTTTAGTCAGTGGCTCGATGCTTGCATAGAGCTAAGTATTTACATGTGTTGCAAATAGAGTGAGCTCATGCATTTGGATTTTATGCTTGTTGTTTGCATGGAGCTATTTGCATGTGTTGCAAACAGAGGAAGCTAATGCATTGGATTTTTAGCTTGTGACTAGTAGAGTTTGAAAATGTGTTTTGCAAATTACTAGAGATCTTGTGTTGATCATCAAAAGGCTAAGAAAGTTTTATGCTTGTTGGTTTGCAAATGAGTTTTTGCAAAATGTTGGTGCTATGTGTCTTATCTTGGAGAATGTGAGAGATATTTGCAAATGTGTTTTGCAAAGTGTCATGATCATGTGTTGATCATCACATGGCTCTAGATTTTCTTTTATGTGGTTGGATTTGTTATTTGCAAATGTGTTTTACAAATGATATGGAAGTTTATGAGATTGGGTCCTAGAGCATGTATTGGCATTTGCAAATATGTTTTGCAAAGTGTCATGATCATGTGTTGATCATTACATGGCTAGAGAGTTGATCTCATAGATTCTCGCTTTGTTTGCAAATGTGTTTTTCAAATAAATTAAAGTTTGCATGAAATTCTTTGGAGTATGTGATTATCATTTGCAAATGTGTTTTGCAAAGTGTTGTGATCATGTTTTAATCCTCATATAGCTTAAAGAATTAATCTTTATTGATTTGGAGAAAAATTTATGTGTGAAACTTAGTTTTCTCTATGGACGTCACTACTGCCTGGTGAGACCGATCTTATAGGAGCCGATACTACCGCTCGGCAGGTGCTACCGCCCTAATGAGGTGTGGGACCCCGGATCAGTTATCCAGAATCTCCTGTGTATTTTCGTACTAGTCCCAGATCAGTAGCTAGTACACACAGTCACAGTGATACTTCATTGCCGAACAAAACGAAACTGTAATATAAATAGTCAAGTATGGGCCACATAGCCACTTATTACAATACTCGGTCCAACGACCGGACACCAAGCAGCGGAAACAAAAGCAAAACGAAACGAGCGAACGCCACAACACCACAGGCGACGACTAGCGACGCGATTAGTCTTCCTGGCAGTCCTCCTCGAAGAACTCCTCTTCCTCGGCGTCTTGGAAATTCTCTGATGATTACAATGTTGGTGTAGCACGTGAGTACAAAAGTACTCAGCAAGTCGGGAAAGTATGATCATGAGGGGCTTTCCAAAGGAAGCTTAATAGGGTTTATTTGCATAAAGCCACATTTGAGTAAATCATACTTAAGTAATAAATTTCACAAAGCATATTTTACAACTCTTTTTAATAATTGAATTATTTATTATTGTAGTGAGGTTCTAACCACCATCACTAGCATAAAGGCTCTATCCGCCAACAGTTTAAAGGATCAAAGTTAATCATGTGACTCCATCCGTCAAATGTAAAACAGGTTCTATCCACCTGGGTTGGCTCTTTCCGCCAAACAACATTCGAGAGTTCTAACCACTCCCGAACCCCAAAACAAAACACTTTTCGGTTTTAAAAACAAAATCAAAGTCTACCAATATGAAAGCATTCTTCGCTTTGCCTTTGACCGTAGGCACGGCTATTCGAATAGTTTTACTCTGCAGAGGTGTACAACTTTGCCCACAAGACAAGATATACCCTTGATGCCATGCAATTAACACACTTCCTTAGGTATGTCGGCAGGGATACCTTGACAAGGCCGTTACAATGTATCTACCTAACTAGACCCACCCGCTGAGGTTTCACCGCTGTTAGGGTTCTCTCCACCCAGTACAGAAGCCCCCTCTTGCGCCGTGTGAGAAAAACAACATTGCCTCCGTCCCAAGATTCACATTCAACCAAGTGGTGAGTCTAAGCTAGGCTTCTACAAATTAGTTGGCCAGGTCGTACCATTATAGACATGTGGTAGTACGGTTATGCTTAAAATGGCAATCATAAGCGTCGGTCCTTAAATGACTTGGGGCGGTACTTGCACAAAAGGATCAAGGCTTGATCCGCTTCCACCCGACATTCCAGGCCGCCCAAGTCAAAATCATTTTCCTTTTCTTTTTTATTTTAGAAAACAGTACTAAACTCATAGTAATAAACTTCAAATCATATTTTATAACATTCTTTTTGAATAATCCCACCCATGGGTTGTTTTCGTCGAAAAAGGACCTAAGCAATTCTATCGTACTACATATCAACGGATACCATATAAGCATAAGCATGGTATAAACAAGGTTCTAAGGTTACAATGGATATGATAAACAATGTCAAGGAGGAATTAACAATTTCGGTATAACTAGGACTTATATTTGACATATTTCATTAAACATAGCCATGCAACTTTATAAACAATTTAAATCATTTTGTAAACATAGGAGCAAAGTGCATCAAGGAGACTTGCCTTCAGTTGCGGCGGCGGTGTCGAACTCGGAAGGCTCGACGGCGAATCAAGGTCGCAAGGATCGTCGACTACACGCAAAACGAGGCAATAAATAAATAACAGAAAATAAATAAAATCCAAAAATTATAAAATTAGTACTGGCAGGTATATCTTGATTTTAGATGAATTTAGAAATTTGAATGAGGTCAAACGGAGTTCGAATGAGAAAGTTATGAGCTTCCGAAGTTTGAATTTTGAAAATTTGGAAAACCGGGAATATTCCCGGAATATTCCTCTCGGGTTTGACTGGTCAACAGGGGCTTTGACTGGGTCTTGACTAGGCTTGGGGTGTATGACAGAGGGCCCCACATGTCATAGACATGGGTTGCTTCTCCTAGAAGCTTGCCATGGCCATGGCAATGGCCTCCATGGAAGAGAGAGAGAGAGCTTGGAGGGGAAGGGGAGGGAGGGGGCTCGCCGACGGAGGGGACCGACGGCGGCGGCGAGGTCCGGCATGGCGCCGGCCGGGCGGCGAGGCGGGCGCGGCCAAGACGGGGTTTGCCAAGTAGGCGGGCGGCAAGACAAAGTGGGCGACGGGCGGCGGATTTGGCGCGGCAGCATGACGGCGGGCGCATACAAGACGGCCCAAGCCCACCATGGGAGCTCTTAAACAGAGAGCTCCAAAAACATGCTCCATTCCAAAAAATTGGATTTTTCACTCATTTTTGCACGGATTTGATCCAAACAAAAGGCTAGAACCTCTAGATAATGTCCTTAGCAACATCTAGGAGGAAGGAATTGAACCTAAACTCACCGGAATTGGAGAAATCGACGACGAATGGCAGTTCGGCCGAAAGCACCAAAACTCCAAATTCGTCGCCCACGGACGAAGAAACCTAAAACCAACGATCGGGTTAGAAGCTAGACTGCCATGCTAACACAAAGAAACGAACGGGAGGAAGAATGATCCACCGGAGTGGAAGATACGAGCAAGAACTCGAAGAACGCGAAGAACACAAGAGTTCGTCGGTTTTCTTGATCTCGCGGCCAATTGGATTTGGGAGGCTAACGGAGAGCTACACCACCGGAAAGGGCACTCTTATACGGAGAGATGAAGGGCGGAATCACGCGATACGGATTAGAAACGGCCGATTTATTGCCATAAATGCAAATTTCGGTTTCCTTGCGACCGTTCAAAATCCGGCGAGATCCCGGGCGCATTAACCCCATGAATGGAAAGAGGAGGCCGTCGTGATTCCAACGGATCCGGCGGTTCGCGTTTTGGAGTTGAAATGAGGGAGTTACATGTATTTGGAAGGATGAATTGGTTTTGAAAGCCTCTATTCTTTCTCTCGGGCAAACACACGTACAATGCCATCCCAAGGTTAGGGACGACACTGTTCACTTGCCACGTGGCGGCTTGCGGTTGGTTCTCCTTTACGCAATTGATTCGCCCTAGAGAAAAATAAGGAAAAATGGCCTAAAAATTCCGGAAAAATTCCTAGAGCCATTTTAGATTATTTGGGACCCAATGGAACTGGTTTGGTTGAATTTGGATGATTTTTGTGGAATTGGATATTCGGGCGCGGATCGCGGGCATTAAACAAAAGCCGCGCGAGATAAAATAGGAACGGATGTCCAAAAATCCGGGGAATGATTCCTAAAATCATTTCGGAATATTTGGAACATTTTAGAAGTGGTTTGGAGATTTTTGGAGCACTTTTGGACCCGGGTGAATTTTCGGGTACCGGCGGGAATTGGAAAATCCGATTTTTCGCCCGGGAGGGAATTAATTCCCGATTTCGAAGGGGAATGGATGCCAGGTTAAAATAAACACCAGAGAAACTCCAACTTTTGAATTAACTTTATTTAAATTAGGTTTTTCTCCAGAAAGCCAAAACGAGGATGTTACAAACCTACCCCCCTTCGAGAGAATCTCGTCCCCGAGATTCAGACGGAGAAAGAAAGAGGTTAGGAAACTCTGCTCGAAGCTCTTCTTCACGCTCCCAATTAGCTTCCTTCTCAGAGTGGTTGCTCCATTGAACCTTGCAGAATTTGATCACTCGGCTGCGGGTGCGACGCTCGGCTTCATCCAAAATCTTGATCGGGTACTCCGGGTACGACAAGTCTTCCTTCAGTTCCATGTCTTCCAACGGCATCTGATGCTCCGGCACTCGGAGACATTTCTTCAACTGAGACACATGAAAGACATCATGTACTCCTGACAGCTGTGGCGGCAACTCCAATTTGTACGCCACTTCTCCTTTTCGGGCAATCACCTTGAACGGTCCGATATATCGGGGTGCTAACTTTCCACTGACGCGGAACCGCTTCATTCCTTTCAACGGGGATACCTTCAAGTACACATGATCTCCTGGTACAAAGCTTAATTCCCATCGACGATTATCCGCATAGCTCTTCTGTCTTGATTGGGTTGTCTTCAGATTTGCATGGATCTGTCGGACTTGTTCTTCGGCCTCTTTCAGGACATCCGGCCCAATGATTTGCCCTCCTTTAGTTTCTTTCCAATACAGGGGTGTTCTGCACTTTCTTCCATACAAAGCTTCAAAAGGTGCCATCTTCAGACTGGCTTGATAACTGTTGTTATAAGAAAACTCTGCATAGGGCAAATTCTGATCCCACGAACCTTTATATGTTAGAGCACAAGCTCTCAACATATCCTCTAAGATTTGATTGACCCTTTCGGTCTGGCCATCCGTCTGGGGATGATAAGCAGTACTGAAATTAAGGTTTGTGCCCAATACTTCATGCAGCTGTTGCCAGAACCTCGAGGTGAACTGGGAACCTCGATCAGACACAATCTTCTTTGGCACACCGTGTAAACACACAATCTTGGCCATGTACAGCTCGGCAAGCTTATCTCCAGAATAGGTTGTCTTTACCGGGATAAAGTGAGCCACTTTGGTCAATCGGTCCACAATAACCCAGATGGAATCATAACCGGACTTAGTTTTGGGTAATCCAGTTATAAAATCCATTCCAATTTCTTCCCATTTCCATACAGGCACTTGCAAAGGTTGCAATAGGCCGGCTGGTCTCTGATGCTCCGCTTTTACCAACTGGCACACGTCACAACGTGCCACAAAATCAGCAACTTCCTTCTTCATGTTGGACCACCAATACTTCTCTTTCAACTCAGCATACATTTTGGTGCCTCCTGGGTGAATAGAATATACTGAATCGTGAGCCTCCTTCAAGATCACATTCTTGATTTCTTCTTGGTTAGGGACCACTATTCTTTTCCCGAACCAAACAGTACCTTGGTCATCTTCTGAAAATCCAGGGTGTTTTCCTTTCTTTAGACCTTCCTTCAAGTCGGCAATACCTTTATCATTCTTTTGAGCTTCTCTAATATGATTTTCCAAGGTTGATTTGACCTCCAAATTGTAAATACACCCTTCATTTACCAATTCCAGGTTAAGACACCGGAACTCATCGTGAAGCGCTGGTTGGCTTTGTTGCACCCTCATATTGTTGCAGTGAGCTTTCCTACTCAAAGCATCCGCAACAACGTTTGCTTTTCCAGGGTGATAATGAATTCCCACATTATAATCCTTTACCAACTCCAACCATCTTCTCTGCCTCAGGTTGAGATCAGGCTGAGTGAAGATATACTTCAGACTTTTATGATCCGTATAGATCTCACATCTATTGCCAATCAAATAATGCCTCCATATCTTGAGCGCATGCACAACTGCGGCTAACTCCAAGTCATGAATAGGATAGTTTTCTTCATGAGGTCGCAGTTGCCTTGAAGCATAAGCGATTACTTTTCCTTCTTGCATCATAACACATCCGAGTCCTAGCTTCGAAGCATCACAATACACTTCAAAGTCCTTATGGATGTCCAGCAAAATCAACACTGGGGCTGAGGTTAATCTCTTTTTCAACTCCTGAAAACTCTGCTCACAGGCTTTAGTCCATTCAAACTTCTTTTCCTTTTTCAGAAGCTGAGTAAGAGGCCTGGCTATCTTCGAGAAACCTTCAATAAATCTCCGATAATAACCAGCTAATCCAAGAAAACTTCGGATCTCCGGGACTGACTTGGGTTGTGTCCAATTCAACACATCTCTCACTTTCGCTGGATCTACTGCTACTCCTGCAGCAGAAATGATATGACCCAGGAAAGACACTTCCTTCAACCAGAAGTCACACTTACTAAACTTGGCATACAGTTGATGCTCTCTTAACGTTTCCAAGACTATTCGCAGATGATCTTCATGCTCTTTTCTGCTCTTGGAATAGACAAGAATGTCGTCGATGAAGACTACGACGAACTTGTCTAAATACTCCATAAACACCTTATTCATCAGATTCATGAAAAAAGAAGGAGCATTGGTTAACCTAAAAGACATGACTGTGAACTTGTACAGCCCATATCGGGTGGTGAAGGCTGTTTTCGGAATATCTTCCTTTCTTATCTTCAATTGGTGATATCCCGATCTTAAATCTATCTTGGAGAAGACTTGAGCTCCCTTCAACTGATCAAACAGATCATCTATCCGAGGCAACGGGTACTTGTTCTTAATTGTGACCTCATTCAAAGACCTGTAGTCTATGCACATCCTCAGACTACCGTCTTTCTTGGTGACAAAGATCACAGGCGATCCCCACGGCGACGAACTGGGTCTGATGAATCCTTTCTCTTGCAGTTTTTCAATCTGCTTCTTCATCTCGACCAACTCGTTGGACGGCAAACGATAGGGTCTTTTCGAGATGGGAGCTGTACCAGGTACAAGCTCAATCACAAATTCTACATCTCGATCTGGTGGCATACCAGGCAACTCATCCGGGAACACATCTGGGTACTCATTGACTATGGGCACTTTCTCCAACGAAGTACCTTTCAGACGGTTTAGGGTGCTACCCCCCTTAGAGGAAAGATTAGATAAGAACTCCACTCTAATCCCCTCAGGGCTGGTAAGTGAGATAGCTCTACTAGCACAGTCTATCTGACCCTTATACTTGGTTAACCAATCCATTCCAAGGATTACTTCTATACCCTTAGTATCTAATAATATTAAGTTCGCTAGGAACTTTACCCCTTTTATTACTATATCCATTTTCGGACAGACAGTAGTTGTTCTTAGTTCTTTTCCAGGGGATTGCACTAACAAAGGGTTTCTTAACTGCATTGTATTCCAGTTATACTTTTTAACCAAGTACTCTGATATGAAAGAATGGGTTGCACCAGAATCAAACAGAACTGAAGCTGGAACTGAGTTCACATGGAACTTACCATAAACCACGTCAGGTGCATCCTGAGCCTCTTCCGCGGTGATGTGGTTCACACGCCCTCTTCCTGCAGTCCTTGGCGTGCGCGGAGTCTGAGGGGTTCCTCTTCCTTGAGCCGGCGCAGGGGCGCGGGCTGGCATCGATCCCAAGTTGAACCTCACCGGGGTGACGGGCTGACGCTTCTTGGGACAGTTGTTGGCGTAGTGCCCCATCTCCCTGCAGTTGAAGCACTGCACTCCTGACATAGCAGTCCCGCTCTTCTGAGCTTGAGCTCCTGCATTGCCGGCAGGGGCTTGTCCAGTGGGACGCGGAGTGGACATTGGGGTCCTGGGGCCACTGCCAGCTACTGGCCTACTCGGCCGCTGCTGAAAAGTACGGGGTTTCGAGCTGCTGGCACCCCGTTGATTTTGAAACATCATCTTTCTCTTCTGGGTCTCGAACAGCTGGCGCTGGGCATCCTCCTGAATCAGCGCCTTATTAATCATGTGCTGGAACGACGGGTAGTCGCTTGAAACCAGCTGTACCTTCAAGGTAGGGTCAAGGCCCTCCATGAATCGCCAAATCTTGGCCTCATCAGTCGCGACATCGGCAGCCGCGTAGCGAGACAGTTGAGTGAAACGGTTAAGGTACTCCGATACAGACAAGTTCCCTTGCTGAAGCTTGTGAAACTCCCGGCGCTTCATTTCCATAATCCCCCTCGGGATATGGGTAGCCCTGAAGGCTTCCACAAACTCATTCCATGGAATATTCTCATGTCAAGATGTGCGGCACAAGAGTTTTCCCACCGCTAGTCATAGTTCCTTTGAACTGGTGAGATGCATACTGCACACTCTCTATGTCATCGCACTGAGCCAAGTGCTGTTTACGCTCAACTTCTTTGAGCCAGTCATCCGCATCCAGCGGGTCTGCGGATCCAGCAAAAGTCGGGGGTCGAGTTCTCATGAACTCCCCAAACTTGGATTGGGGCGGTTGAGCTTGAGCGGGTGCTGCTGCGGCTTGAGGTTGGTTCAGGACGTTCTGAGCTAACGCCTGAAGAATCTGAAGCTGCATTGCCATCATCTGCTCCATATTCGGCGGCTGAGCTGGTGGTGGGGGCGGCGGCGGATCATGCTGAGCGGCGGGGTGTTGAACTTGCTCTTGTCCTTGCGGCTGCGGTGGCTCCACGTACTCTGCTTCCTCTTGAAAGTGCACCGGTCCACGGGCACGTCCACGGCCTCTACCACGGCCTGCGGGCCTTCCACGACCACGACCAACATTCTCCATCTGCAAAAGGCGGTCAAGCACAAGGAAAGGGGAAAAGCACAAATAAGAGTCAGGGGACTAAACCACATCCTCAACACAAGGGCACAACCAAAAGAGCACACCACAGAAGGGAAAACCAACTGAACTTCAATTAAAATCAAATAGTTTTGGAGGTGGCTGTATCACAAATGCCTAAGGGCACGATACAATCCAACAATCACTTATTCAACGCTCTAACGCGATAAAATTAAGATCCTGCAGCCTAAAACCAACTAAGAACTCGCGTCGCTGCCGAAGACGCGCGGGGACGGGCCCTCCTCCTCCTCGCTCCTGCTGCGGGAAGGCGTAGCTGCTGCCGAAGGTCCTGCTCCTCCAGGGGCAGCCAAAGCACTCAGAGAAAACCCTGGCGGCGAAGGGAGACGAACGGACTTGCGCGCAGTCGTCCGAAGCCTCAGACCTTGATGACGCTTGGCTGGCGGCGCGTCCTCTGGGATGTCGCGGGTCGGCGGGTCCTCCCGCACCGGGGCTGGTGGCGGTGGCGCCACAGTGCCGTGCTCTCCCGTGACAAAGCCGGGCGGTGGAAGAAGTGCACGCAAGGTCTCCAGCTCCTCCTTGAGCCGACGACTCTCCTCCCGAGAAGCAGCCAAACTCTCATACTGATCTCGAAGCTCATGGAGAGTGCTGACATAAGCTTCATCTTGGGCTCGGACGAGTGCTCCCAAATGCACCATCGCTGGTCCTGTTCTGCTCCGTGCCGGAACTCTTTGTGGTACCTTTCTTCATCCAAGCACAGGAACAGGCGGTACGGCGAGTCCTCCAGTCGGTCATTGTAGCTGTTGCCAAGCTAAAGAATGGCCTGTCTCGCCGCATCCTGGAGCGCATCACCCAACTTCACCCTCTCCGAAGTGACGTAGAACGGACGATCATCCATGAACGGACTTCGGGCCTGCACCATCAGTCTAACCTTCCACGTGGCATGGCCTAAGCTCGACACGGACGTACAGCGGTACTCCGGCCGGTGGGGAAACTCCATCTCCTGGAGCATCAAGGACAGCTCTGCACAAAAGCCTCCTGCCAACGAAGCAAAAGTGGTGTAAGTCGGCATCTCCAAATTTTGAAAGAAGACAGGATTAGTAACCAAAATTTAAATAAAAGAGAGGATGAGCACAAGATACTAAGGCCCTGTTTGGCAGAGCTTCAGATCCCAGCTCCACCTCAGAGTTGAAATTTGTAGACTGAAATAAAGTGATTTAAGTTTATAATTTTTTTTCAAAAATGCAAACAAGATGACTCACCTAAACACACTTAATATATCCACAGCACCAGCTCCACGAATCTGGTGGAGCTAGGAATACCTAGCTCCACCAACTCCATGAATTTTGTGGAGCTGGAGCTCTGCCAAACACCCCCTAAGATAGAGGAGATAGAAGCAAGGAAACTTAAACTTTTGCAAATACATTTGTATAAAATATAAGTCCTTAAGGCTTTGCCACGCTAACTAGGTCACGTCCTACAGTCGTCCAGGCTCTGATACCACCGCTGTGGGACCCCGGATCAGTTATCCAGAATCTCCTGTGTATTTCCGTACTAGTCCCAGATCAGTAGCTAGTACACACAGTCACAGTGATACTTCATTGCCGAACAAAACGAAACTGTAATATAAATAGTCAAGTATGGGCCACATGGCCACTTATTACAATACTCGGTCCAACGACCGGACACCAAGCAGCGGAAACAAAAGCAAAACGAAACGAGCGAACGCCACAACACCACAGGCGACAACTAGCGACGCGATTAGTCTTCTTGGCAGTCCTCCTCGAAGAACTCCTCTTCCTCGGCGTCTTGGAAATTCTCTGATGATTACAATGTTGGTGTAGCACGTGAGTACAAAAGTACTCAGCAAGTCGGGAAAGTATGATCATGAGGGGCTTTCCAAAGGAAGCTTAATAGGGTTTATTTGCATAAAGTCACATTTGAGTAAATCATACTTAAGTAATAAATTTCACAAACCATATTTTACAACTCTTTTTAATAATTGAATTATTTATTATTGTAGTGAGGTTCTAACCACCATCACTAGCATAAAGGCTCTATCCGCCAACAGTATAAAGGATCAAAGTTAATCATGTGACTCCATCCGTCAAATGTAAAACAGGTTCTATCCACCTGGGTTGGCTCTTTCCGCCAAACAACATTCGAGAGTTCTAACCACTCCCGAACCCCAAAACAAAACACTTTTCGGTTTTAAAAACAAAATCAAAGTCTACCAATATGAAAGCATTCTTCGCTTTGCCTTTGACCGTAGGCACGGCTATTCGAATAGTTTTACTCTGCAGAGGTGTACAACTTTGCCCACAAGACAAGATATACCCTTGATGCCATGCAATTAACACACTTCCTTAGGTATGTCGGCAGGGATACCTTGACAAGGCCGTTACAATGTATCTACCTAACTAGACCCACCCGCTGAGGTTTCACCGCTGTTAGGGTTCTCTCCACCCAGTACAGAAGCCCCCTCTTGCGCCGTGTGAGAAAAACAACATTGCCTCCGTCCGGCATTCACATCCAACCAAGTGGTGAGTCTAAGCTAGGCTTCTACAAATTAGTTGGCCAGGTCGTACCATTATAGACATGTGGTAGTACGGTTATGCTTAAAATGGCAATCATAAGCGTCGGTCCTTAAATGACTTGGGGCGGTACTTGCACAAAAGGATCAAGGCTTGATCCGCTTCCACCCGACATTCCAGGCCGCCCAAGTCAAAATCATTTTCCTTTTCTTTTTATTTTAGAAAACAGTACTAAACTCATAGTAATAAACTTCAAATCATATTTGATAACATTCTTTTTGAATAATCCCACCCATGGGTTGTTTTCGTCGAAAAAGGACCTAAGCAATTCTATCGTACTACATATCAACGGATACCATATAAGCATAAGCATGGTATAAACAAGGTTCTAAGGTTACAATGGATATGATAAACAATGTCAAGGAGGAATTAACAATTTCGGTATAACTAGGACTTATATTTGACATATTTCATTAAACATAGCCATGCAACTTTATAAACAATTTAAATCATTTTGTAAACATAGGAGCAAAGTGCATCAAGGAGACTTGCCTTCAGTTGCGGCGGCGGTGTCGAACTCGGAAGGCTCGACGGCGAAATCGGCGGTCGCGGCGGGATCGTCGACTACACGCAAAACGAGGCAATAAATAAATAACAGAAAATAAATAAAATCCAAAAATTATAAAATTAGTACTGGCAGGTATATCTTGATTTTAGATGAATTTAGAAATTTGAATGAGGTCAAACGGAGTTCGGATGAGAAAGTTATGAGCTTCCGAAGTTTGAATTTTGAAAAATTGGAAAACCGGGAATATTCCCGGAATATTCCTCTCGGGTTTGACTGGTCAACAGGGGCTTTGACTGGGTCTTGACTAGGCTTGGGGTGTATGACAGAGGGCCCCACATGTCATAGACATGGGTTGCTTCTCCTAGAAGCTTGCAATGGCCATGGCAATGGCCTCCATGGAAGAGAGAGAGAGAGAGAGCTTGGAGGGGAAGGAGAGGGAGGGGGCTCGCCGACGGGGAGGGGACCGACGGGGCGGCGGCCGGGCCGCGAGGCGGCGCGGCTGCACGGGGGCCAGCGCAGTAGGCGGCGCGCGCACGGGGCGAAGCGGCCGGGCGGCGACGGCGGCCGGGCGGCGACGCCAAGACGGCCCAAGCCCACCATGGGAGCTCTTAAACAGAGAGCTCCAAAAACATGCTCCATTCCAAAAAATTGGATTTTTCACTCATTTTTGCACGGATTTGATCCAAACAAAAGGCTAGAACCTCTAGATAATGTCCTTAGCAACATCTAGGAGGAAGGAATTGAACCTAAACTCACCGGAATTGGAGAAATCGACGACGAACGGCAGTTCGGCCGAAAGCACCAAAACTCCAAATTCGTCGCCCACGGACGAAGAAACCTAAAACCAACGATCGGGTTACAAGCTAGACTTCCATGCTAACAAAAAGAAACGAACGGGAGGAAGAATGATCCACCGGAGTGGAAGATACGAGCAAGAACACGAAGAACGCGAAGAACACAAGAGTTCGTCGGTTTTCTTGATCTCGCGGCCAATTGGATTTGGGAGGCTAACGGAGAGCTACACCACCGGAAAGGGTACTCTTATACGGAGAGATGAAGGGCGGAATCACGCGATACGGATTAGAAACGGCCGATTTATTGCCATAAATGCAAATTTCGGTTTCCTTGCAACCGTTCAAAATCCGGCGAGATCCCGGACGCATTAACCCCATGAATGGAAAGAGGAGGCCGTCGTGATTCCAACGGATCCGGCGGTTTGCGATTTGGAGTTGAAATGAGGGAGTTACATGTATTTGGAAGGATGAATTGGTTTGGAAAGCCTCTGTTCTTTCTCTCAGGCAAACACACGTACAATGCCATCCCAAGGTTAGGGACGACACTGTTCACTTGCCACGTGGCGCCTGCGGTTGGTTCTCCTTTACGCAATTGATTCGCCCTAGAGAAAAATAAGGAAAAATGGCCTACAAATTCCGGAAAAATTCCTGGAGCCATTTTAGATTATTTGGGACCCAATGGAACTGGTTTGGTTGAATTTGGATGATTTTTGTGGAATTGGATATTCGGGCGCGGATCGCAGGCATTAAAAAAAAGCCGCGCGAGATAAAATAGGAACGGATGTCCAAAAATCCAGGGAATGATTCCTAAAATCATTTCGGAATATTTGGAACATTTTAGAAGTGGTTTGGAGATTTTTGGAGCACTTTTGGACCCGGGTGAATTTCGGGTACCGGCGGGAATTGGAAAATCCGATTTTTCGCCCGGGAGGGAATTAATTCCCGATTTCGAAGGGGAATGGATGCCAGGTTAAAATAAACACCAGAGACTCCAACTTTTGAATTAACTTTTTTTAAATTAAGTTTTTCTCCATAAAGCCAAAACGAGGATGTTACATGAGGCCAGTAGTTATTTTCCCGAAGTGTTGCTTTCTCTGAGTTTTGAAAGTTGGCACTACCGGACTTGAAGGGCGGTACTACTAGAGACGCGATAGTACTGGCACCTAGTAGCCGGTAGTTATTTTCTAGAGAATGGATTTTGAAGTTTTCACTGAGGCCGGCAGTACAGTCGATGGAGGCTAGTACTACTGCTCAGGCGGTACTACCGAGCCCTAGAGGGCGGTAGTGCCAGATTTGCTGATTTTTCCCTAGTTTGCCCCTTAGTAGCTAGTTTTGGCTTGGGGATTATAGAAGGATGCCTTGGCGTGGCATGGCAGGGTTGCTAGCGTTATTGTGAGTTTTGTGGGAGTTGTGCATGTGTTGTTTTCTCCCATTTGCTTCTTGATCTAGAGTGAAGCTTCCAAAATGTATGTGTTGCATTTAGAAATGGATTGAGAGCCTCTTGTGTATGTGTTGCACTTGATGAGAGCCATGTGCATGTGTTGTTGTAGGATCAAGGATAACTGACTAGAGGGGGGGTGAATAGGAGGTTATTAAAATTCTCATCTCTAATCACAATAATTTAGACAAATAACTTGAATTGAGAATTTTACAAATAAGGCCTAAAATCTCTAGGTTTGACTAAGTGCATCACCAACCTTAGTCTAGGAAAATTATACAATCCTAAAAATAGAATCATTCAAAAGTATACTAGGAAAGTAAATTGTACAAATGAATAATCAGAATCAAACCAAGGGACAAGGTGACACGATGATTTTTCCTATGGTCTCGGAGACTTGCCAGTCTCCCCTAATCCACGTTGAGGTAGCTTGATTTACTTTAAGCTGGCTCCTTTGCGTAGTTGATCCTTCCTTGATCACTAGGGGCAACTCATCCCCACTCTAGGTAGGTGAGCTCCGTGCCTTCACAACCAACCGAGCCTTCTCATAATCTTCTTTGAGAAGATTACCAGTTCCACGCCTCCAAGCCGTTTAGGAATTAACGCGCACTCGAATGCTTCTAACTCCTCTCAAGAAGTGAATTGAATGCAAGAGAGAGAAAGAAGACTTGCTAGAGTTCAAGTATATTCAATGAGTCACCAAGAGACTTTATGAATGTAGGTGTGGGGGAATTTATATCCCCCACCAATAAATCCAACCGTTGGGGAGAGAATTCTAAAAAATTTAGCATTTGCGGTACTACCGGCGTGCAAAGCCCGTTAGTACTGCTCGGCTGCCAACGGTTGGAATAGAGCATTTAATGCGGTAGGTAATAGTCGTTACATGTGTTCCGGTACTACCGATGTTTGATGTGTGGTAGTACCAGATTTTGAAGTCCGATCAGCTCAAAAATGGGCCCATTTTGTAAAATAAGTATCGGTATATAAATCGCGGTACTACCGACTTCTGGTAGTACCATAAATTTCCCTGCGGTAGTACCGGCACTTAAAACAAAGGTCCAAACTCTTGTTTAACTTGTCAACTTGCTCCTTGAGCTCATTGTTTTCAACAATCAAATCATGACTATTAATAGTAGAACATGAGTTAGATCAAGAACTAGAAGATATGGGGATCAAGTAATCATATGAAGTAGCTATGCTAGATTTGAAAATATTGTAAGATGAATAATATATTCTAGGCATAGCATAAATTAAATCACAAGAGCCTCCTACATCAATTTTGGATTTAGAAGGATCCTTGAGAAGGAGAGACTCATGAGCTTCTTTTAGCTCCTCATAAGAGTCCTTGAGAGAAGTAAATTCTTTTCTCAAGGAGTTCATCATAAGAGAGGTCATCATCATCATTAGATTTTACCTTATATCCCTTGGCCATAAGACATAAAGGAGTGATGAAGGATGATGACGCCTCCTTGATGGCAACTCTGGCAAGACCCTTCTTCTTGGAAGGAGTGTCCTCATCAGAGGAGTCAGAGTGTGAATACTCCTCTTCGAAATCCCACTCCCTGATGTGGGCCTTGCCATCTTTGTGAAGCTTCTTGAAAAGCTTCTTTTTGCCATGGAATTGCTTCTTCTTGGATTACTTGTGCTTATCTTCCTTCTCCTTCTTCTTAGGGCAATGAGAGGCAAACTGCCATTTCTTATTAAACTCGAAGCACTGAATATTTGCAAATCGATTGTTGCTTGAGTGTTCCCTTTTCTTGTACTTTTGAGGAGCAGTAGAGCTTGAGCGCCTCTTCATGAATCTTTTCATTCTTCTTACGAGGAGGGCCATCTCTTCATTGATATCATCTTCGAAATCATCAAGCGTCTCCTCGTTTGACTTCACTTTTGCCTTGAAGGTAATGTTCTTCTTCACCAAGGAAATTTTCTCTAAGTGCTCCTCATTATCCTTCTTGTACAACTCATTTGTTATGAGATTACCCAAGAGAGCAGTTGGCGTCATTTTTATCATCTCGGGTGAGTTGAGGAAGAGTGTCACTTATTACGAGGAGGGCCATCTCTTTTCTCTAGACGGTGAAGTCTAAAATGAGAGAGCAAGTCTAAAATTCTTGACTCTAATTATAATAATATAGACAAATAACTTGAATTGAGAATTTCACAAATAAGGCCTAAAATCTCTAGGTTTGACTAAGTGCATCAACAACCTAAGTCTAGGCAAACTATACAATCCTAGAAATAGAATCAATCACAAAGTATACAAATTGCATAAAGGAATAATGAGAATCAAACCAAGGGACAAGTTGACACAATGATTTTTCACGTGGTCTCAGAGACTTGCTGGTCTCCCCTGATCCACGTTGAGGTAGCTTGACTCACTTTAAGCTGGCTCCTTTGCGTAGTTGAGTCTTCCTCGATCACTAGGGGCAACTCTTCCTCACTTCGAATAGGTGAGCTTCATGCTTTCACAACCAACCGAGCCTTATCATAATCTTCTTTGAGAAGATCACCAGTTCCATGCCTCCAAGCCGTCTAGGGGGCGACAACCTCCAAGAGAGTGGAGAAATGACGCTCACTTGAGTTTAATTTGAGTTTATAATTGGTTCAAATGAAATTAATGCACTCGAATGCTTCTAACTCCTCTCAAGAAGTGAATTGAATGCAAAAGAGAGAAAGAAGACTTGCTAGAGCTTAAGTATATTCAATGAGTCACTAAGAGGCTCTATGAATACAGGTGTGGGGGTATTTATATCCCCCACCAACAAATCCAATAGTTGGGCAGAGAATTCTAAAAAATTCAGCATTTGCGGTACTACCGGCGTGCAAAACCCAGTAGTACCGCTCGATTGCCAACGGTCGGAATAGAGCATTTAATGTGGTAGGTAATAGTTGTTATAGGTGTTCCGGTACTACCGATGTTCGATGTGCGATTGTACCAGATTTTGAAGTCTAATCAACTCAAAAATGGGCCCATTCTGTAAAATAAGTATCGGTATATAAATCGTGGTACTACTGACTTTCGGTAGTACCATAAATTTCCCTGCGGTAGTACCGGCACTTAAACCAGAGTAACCCCCCTAAAACACCACTTTTTATAAATTAGTTACCACCCGAGATTTTGGTACTATCGATCTGTGTTAGTATCGTAGTTTGTGCTATGGTAGTTTTGGCTACAGAAAATACGCAAAAAGAGTGTTTCTGTTTTATAGCTATGGCTATGTGGTAGTACCACACTTTGTACTGTAGTAGCTTCGACCTAGAGAGAAAAGGATAAGAACTAAAAACATCTATCTCTGAAAAATATCAACCATAGTATAAATCCCGATACTACCGCATTTTGTACTGCTGTACTACCAAAAATGCTGATATTGCAAAACTATTTTTCAAGCCATGAACAAATGCAATTAATTATGAATTTTTAGAAACATTTTTTTAGCAAATTTAAATTTTGATCTACATCAAGCTACTAGGCATTATTCCCCCATAATAGTACGACATCTATTTAACCAAGATCGATCTTTTCTCCTAGCTCCAAGATCGGTGAAAATTCGGCCCCCATCTTGTCATCGTGCTCCCACACAATATGACCCTGCTCTGCCATATACTAATACAAAATAACAACAAGTCAAATGCAAAATAAAACAAAAACAAAATAAGCGATCCGACCCGAAAAATTCTTATCATACAAGTTCAATTAGTCTAGAAAATAATAACTTCACAAGAAGCGAGAACTTATGAAATTATCGATGAATTCCAAACTTCAAATAACAAAGAAAACACTCCATTCCAAGTAACCACGCACATATATAGCACTCTTGTTTGTACGCATATGTGTACACCACATGTCTTGCTTCAGATGCAAAAATCATACAAAATGGTATTGCACCTAGCTAGCTATAGCAACAAAAATCAAGTACTGGTTACTTCTACCTTCGTGAAGCTTGATTATATGCTCCTGAAAATCTCATTTTCTTATACACGGTTACCAAACACATTTTAAACCACATTGCACCAAAATAGTTGCAAACTACTGCATGGACTAATTACTTTTGTTCACTAATGTCAATTATACCTCATAGTTTTCCTATTATAGCAAAAATAAAGGGTAGAAACAATAGTCAACAACCTACCTACATGAAGAAACTCACTGAAAACTAGCAACCCTAGCAACCCATACAGAGAGTGAGCTGAGAAGTGACTTCACCTGCTTACCTGAACCGAAAATCTCTTGTCTTATATCAAAAATTGCTCAATTTGGATGGAAAACCGCTCGACTTGCCTCAAAAATCGATGCGCCTGAAGAACTAGTAGCCACTGTTCATTTTCTTTGCATGCCATTCGATTGTCAAGTCTTATCGCTTGAATATCGAGCTTCCTCGTTGATTTCCTACTCGCTGGCGACCGGATCTGAAGCCTGCCTCGCGAGCTGGACTGGAGCATGGAGGGGAAACATTAACAGCGCAATAATTCGATCGAAACAACCCCCAATCATCTTATATCCGAACCAACTTGTTTGTGGGCCGGCCAGGCTATTGGGCCTAGGGAGTAGGGATTGTGGGTTGCATTGGCACTTTTTCCTATTTTGGTAGCATTTTCATTTTTCTACATTCAGTTGTGGTGCAAAACCGTCTAAAATTTTTGATTTTTCACTAAATTTTCATACCACAGGTTAAAACACTATTAATACTGATTTTAGGGAGCTTTTTTGATAAATTTTCAAATTTTTGAAATTTTTTGAATTTGAATTTGAATCTCACCAGTTTGCCGATTGGTTTTGATTGCCGAATTGGCTCGATATCAACGATTTTCGTGATTTTTCTTTGAAAATCAACAGTTTTGTTAACACTGAGTGGGGCAACTAGAACTAGGTTTCCCCCCCCTCTCGGGACATATTGCCTCTGCCTAATAGGAATTTAATGATATATATGAATTGCCAGTTACAAACTTAAATAATGCCAACTCCGTAGCCCTATCTAGTCTATTGTATTATGGAATAATTTTGGAATAATCGAATAAGATCCTGTAAAGTGTCAAACTCTACAATGTGAATCTGCTCAAACTCGAGGTATTCTGAATCTTTTTTTTTGAAAGGTTAGGTGCTTCACTTGTTTGGATGGTTTCGACTTTAAACTTCAAAACTCCATGCTTGTTTTAGGTTTTGGCATGTAAATTAAGTCTTAATCAAGCCCTCTTGAAGGCATAAAACATAATATGAACAACCATTGCAGTCTTCATCAAGCCCTCCCCTCTAGCTCAAAGATGAGAGGGGTAAAAATAGACATCAGCACTTACGAGACAATCTATGCCTTTGTGCTAGTGAATATATATGTCTAGCCCCTAGCCATTTGAGGGTCAAGCTAGGTCTTAGTTGGTCATGGATCGTTCCAAGCTCAGCCCAACCTTAAACCCAAATTCAGGCTAAGCTAGGGTAAATTTGCTTATATATTATACTAGTAGGTGCCCGTATGTTGCAACGAAACCTTAAACTTTATACAAATAACAATATTTCTATTTATCATATAAAGCGAACCAATCAGTTAAAAGATCGTGATACACATATTAAGCATGCAGTTTGCAATGTATTTACCAAAGCTAGGCAAATTGTAACTTGATATATCTGTATTACACATACTAACCATGCAGTAGTGTATAACCTTGCACGGTTAATATGTGTATCAAGTAAATTGTATTAATCGTGCAATCTAAATGCTTGTAAATTACTACGGATTACAAAACTTATATTATGTGTTATAAAACCCAAAAACAAGTCACCGAACCATCTCCATCAATCTTTAGTCCGTCGAGCAAGCCGGTGGACAATGCCGCATGCACCACCAAAGTTCAATTGTCACATATGTGTAATATATGCATATTATTGCTATGACAAGCTTAGCGAAGTGAGCCTGTGATAGACATCAAACAATATTACATACAAGATCAAACGTCTATCCCAACAATTCCCCCCCCCCAAAACCATAAGAAATCAAACCGGAGGGAGATCATGATCCAGGAAGATGAAAGTGATCAACCTTTAGTCTGTCGAGCAAGCCAGTGGACAACGCTGCATGTGCCACCAAAGCTCAATTGCCACCAATGTGAAATATATGCATCTTGTTGCTGCGATAAGCTTACCGAAGTGAGCCTGTGATAGACATCAAACAATATCACATACAAAATCAAACCTCTGTCCCAACAATTTTTCCAAAACCGTAAGAAATCAAACCGAAGGGAGATTATGACGAAGATGAAAGTGATCAATAATTTCCAATATCTGCACGTTGTTGTGAACAAATGGAACACACAAAAAATAACATTATTTAGTTAAAATCGTTACTATTGTAACTCTCATCAAAAGTGGCATCTTGAAATATTGCCAACCGCTGAGGTTGCCGTAGGCATCGTCGGAGGAAAGTATGTGACACCCTAAAATGTGACATTAGAGAATAAAACTTTACGGTATGATGTTTTACCGAGTTTTGGGCCATTTTCGGGTGTTTGGGCCTCTCCAAGGGGAATTTGGGTCTTGGGGGAATTAGCTCGAGCCTTGGGGATCCTTTTTGGGCCAAAGGTGGATGTTTCCTGGCCCAAGTGGAGGTGGAGGAGGGCAGCAACCCCTGCTGGGCGCCATCCCTAGGGCGCCTCCTCCCCCACATCCCCTCCCACCTCCTAGCCGCCCCCACATGCCCAAACCCTAGCCACCCACCCCCCATCCCTCCCATGCGCCTCCCTTCCACCCCTAGCCAGCCCTAGCGAAGGTCCAAGCCTCCCCTTGCTGCCACACCCCTCCTCTCCGTCAATCTCTCCGTTGGGAAGCTCCGCAACCGAGAGGATCCGGCGGATTCAGCACGTGGAAGGAGATCGAGGGCCGGGAGGAGAAGAATTCGACGTTCGAGTGGTTCTTCGAGGGAGGTAAGGGTTGCCAATCTCTTTGTAGGGTTGTGGTGCTGGTTAGAAGGGGGAAATTATGCCTAGAATTCATGTTTAGGTTCTGTCCCTAGATGGGATTGGGGAAATCGCAAATCTGTCGAATCTGTTGTTCTCGGGCAGATTGGATGCTCATGTTTAGGGCACGCTTTTGGGTATTTTAGATGTGTTTTATGGTTAGCAGTATGTTGATAAAGTTGTAGGTAATTGAATTAACTTTAATTTGACACCAAGAACGTTAAATTCCGTCCAGCCGTTTAAAAGTTATGGTTGTTTTACCGAACGTTATCAAAACTGTGACGTGATTGGGATAGATCGTGTTGATATGTAGATTAATCAATTTTATAGGCCGAATCAGTTTTTCCCAATACTTAGAAAAAGCTAGGAAATTTCCTAAGCTTTGAGAAAATGTATTTGTTTGTATGATTTGGAGTCGTTAAGCCCTAGTTATGGTCTTCCGAAGGCTGCTGTCCCGTTGGACAGATTCTCTGTTTTTGGGTATTGGGAGTAGATCGCGAAGTCGGTATAACTAAGTGTTCTTGTGTGGTCTTGTGTGTATGTGGTTGAGTGTATTGAACCTTTGTGCAGGTGGTGTGACCCCGAGAGTGCCGTCGTCATCTCACCACGTCGTATCACGAGGGTGAAGGCAAGTGTGTTGTGATGGATTATGATTGGTTGTTTTATGGTATTGTGATTGACAGGTTATACTAGCATGGTAGGAGTGAGATTTTGCTTTGCTATATGAGTAGTTGTTTGATGAATGGATTAATGCTATGAATGAGATTATGCAAATGCTATTAATGATTGAATGTGGTACATTATCATGGAATTTGCATCATTGCATTCATAAAAGGAAGAGGTGTCCCATTCTGATGCGGGCCTCTGTGTTCACACGTAGTGGACACAAAAGTCCTACCTCGCAGTCCCTTACACGTGGTTGTACGGGAGCGGTCAGTAAGAGTAGGCACCCCCCATCTACGGGATGGAAGGGGAAAGAGGGTGCACACCGACGGGTGTGCACTCGGCAATATCAGTATGTGCTTCAAGGAGACATGTGCATCGCATTGCGTATATGATGATAATGAGATGTATTCAATGTGGATATGACATGATTATGATGTTGAATATGATGTTAATGAGATGTATTCAATGTGGATATGACATGATTATGATGTTGAATATGATGTTAATGAGATGTATTCAATGTGGTTATGCCATGCTAATGATGTTGAATATGAGGTGTAGTGATAATGGTATTGAAAACTGTTTTACTTCTTCCATTGCAATATGCTTGCTGAGTGATGAACTCACGTTTGTGTTTTATGATGTTTTTAGGTACCATGAAACCGTCATGCGGGAAAGGGGAATAACGGCACTTCTTCACGTAGCTTTATTCACCTAGACAACTACACACACTTATTTGTAGTTGTAATGATTATCTTAATGTGCTAAGCTTGGATTAGGCTATCGTATGTGCTTGGTTTTAATGTTCTCCTCATATTCGTTCATGAACATTGGAGTTTATGTTATGGGCTTGAAATGATACTTTATCTCCTGCTAGTGCTGTTTTAGATGTCATCTATTATGCTATTATGATGTGATAATGTTATTGTTGCCTCAAACCATGCAAAAACAAGGGAAGTGCTGTCGAAATTTCGGTTAAAGCATTTACGCCCTTGCTGTAATTTAATCTTAATTGTGGTATTTAGTTGCTGTTATTGCTATGTTTGGTGACATTCAGGGCATACTAGATGCCGGGGTGTTACAATGTAAGTGGACATGGTAGCGACAGAGTGATTACGGCTACCGTAGCAGAGCGAATGCTAGGAACGACATACCAAAGATTCAAGGATAGATAACACCGAAGATGGCTTGATACCAACAATGGAGCGGAATCGAGGATGTGGTACAGAGTCGAGCAAGGTGATTTCGGACGCGGTTGCGGCTCACAGAGAGCACATGTGTGGTAGCTACAGTTGAGGGAGGAGAGTTGATAGGTTAGGAGGAGAGAGGAAGATGCCGAGGCCACATGTTGGTCATGTATCAATCGGTTTTTTAGGTATTTTGACAGCCGACTTTCACTACTACAAAACACTTAATAGGTGTCGGTCCATTAGTGTCGGTTTTTTTGGAATCGACACAAATAAAGTTTTTGTGTCGGTTCTAAAACTCAAAATGGCGGGAAGACTATTTGTGTCGGTTCTTGCTAAAAACCGACACAAATAATGCATTATTTGTGTCGGTTCTAGCCAAAAACCGACACTAATAGTAGTCATATTATTTGTGTCGGTTCTAGCAAAAAACCGACATAAATAGTCCAATTTTATGTGTCGGTTCTAGCTAAAAACCGACACAAATAGTCTGCCTATTATTTGTGTCGGTTCTAGCCAAAAACCGACACAAATAGTCCGCGTCTCTGTGTGATAGTAAAACGGTCATAACTTTTGACTCGTAACTCCGATCGAGACGTTCTTTGGCTTGTTAGAAAGATGACGAGAAGCTCTATCCATAAATGAGTAGGTTTTTCAATTATTTACTTGTGTGAGTGCGAGCAAGATGAAAGATGTTAAACAAAAACATCGTTTAAGACCTCAAAACGGCCTCCGAAGTTTAGTACCCATTTTGGAGTACGATAACATTAAAACATATCTCAAACCGTGTTTAGAATATGAGAAAATTAAAATTGGTTTTCGGGTGCTTTGCAGGGTTAAGAAGAGAAAAACGCTTTATATGTTGCATACGATCACAACAGCACTAAAGCACTGTATCCTGTAAGAATTCCGAAGTTAAGCGTGCTTGAGTGAGAGTAAGTTCTAGGATGGGTGACCTCTCGGGAAGTTAAATCTGGCTCCATGCCACGCATCAACCACATTGCCAGATTTAACACAACTACAAATAATAACAGATATATTTTTTATCATATTATCTGTGTCGGTTCTAGCAAAAAAACTGATACAAATAGTCTTATTAGTGTCGGTTTGAAAATCGACACTGATAATCTCCGATTATTACTGTCGGTACATCTGTGTCGGTTTGAAAACCGACACTAATGTCGGTTCCGAACTGACACAGATGAGATTCTCTGTAGCAGTGTTTCCTCACGTGCATTGCATGGAAATGGATAGGAGGCACCGTGCTTGTGCATACGAGGAGTTGGACATGAGAGGCTACCATGGTGAGAGGATCGTCCCATGGGTAGAGGTAAATTCCTTCTTTTATATATCCAAAAAATCATGTAATATATATGGTTGAGTTAAGGTTGCAAAATATTGTATCATGTATCATAGTACCAAAATAAGAAAGAGTTTATTTGTTATCTCCGATGGACAGTACTGTCGATTTTGGTAAAAAAAGCTATAGTTCAATTATTTTCAATCTTGAGCACAATAAAGCAGTTCATATCGTTTTGTCTATTTTTTTTTGGTTGGCTAAATAGTAAAAAGCTACATCTTTCACACACCCTCCTTAGATCAATCGTAACAGATGAGTTTATGCTTCTCGCAGGCACCAACATCTGACGGAGTTTGAAGTGAAATGGAAAAAAGTATGCACAACACATAACATTCCGCAGATAGAAGTAGGATGTTTTTTTTTTGGAAAATGACACGTAATTTGAGTGAAAATAACTACATCGACTCAATGTGATACTGAGGTGGGCCCAAGTATAATACTTCTTAGAACAAATTTTCAAAGATAGTTTAATCGTAATCTACATTGGAATAGGAATTTGAGATTTTGTGAAATCATGCGCGAGGCCTAAATATAATAAGACTGACTCGCTAATTTTCTTGCCTCAAATCTCACGCTCCCAAATGTAGATGCCCGGGAACCCAAGGCGGCAAGGGAAAAAATGATAGGCAAACCGGAAACAAAATAAATTCGCCGCGCCGTCACGTCCGACACTGCGATTGTGTCAGTAGTCCAAATTCTCAGAAGTCCCAACCCGGTCATGGAAACAAGGAGTATAGAAAAACGGAGATTCCTTACAATTTGCTGCACATACATCGGTGTGTACCCCCAACAGTCACAGCATTATTTTTTTCTTCTCTGTAGACAGCTTACGAGTTACGAGTTAACAATATGCGGCTAACTAGTCTGTTGGCAGCTGAGATAAATGCACCATAGAACCTATTCTTTGTGTTTCGATCTCCTCTAATTTTGGTTGGAAAAATTCCAAGCATAAAATTAATGGACTTGCTCTGGATTAAGTGACGACTTTACTTCTATACTAAGACTATGTCCAGCGGTTTCCCTTCCCATATTCCCTTCCCATCTCCTGAAGAGAATCCCTTCCCATATTCTCTTCCCTTCCCAGACTGCATCTCCAACAGCATCCCTTCCCTATTCCCTTCCCATCCCTTCATACATATTATAAGAATATACTATAACCGCCAAGGTGTGTACCCTATTTTGTATGGTAGATGTATTCCATGTTTTTTTGTTTTATGGCGTACCTTGTAGGATGGAAGTATTAAATTTATATGTGTTGCTTACGCGAGAAGGAAGCAGTAGTTTTATATGTGTAGCTTCCTGGAGAAGCAAGTAGTAATATTTTTTGTGTAGCTTATTGAAGAAGGTAGCAGTAATATCTTATTTGTAGCTTGCCTGAGAAGGAAGTAAAAATCCCGTGCTATATATAGAAGGGTGGGTGTGGTGGCAAACATCATGAAAGCTGTATCGTTCAACTGATTTGGCAAGGTCGTGCTATATACAAAAGGGTGGGTAGCAGTAATATTGACAGAACCATGAGTTCGTCTGATGGTTGGCCGAGCTTTTCTCGGCGAGCTCATCAACTAATTATGCTGGAGAATGAAGAGGAAGATCTGCTCATCACAAGCATTGCCATTGAGGAGGAGGAACGAGCAACAAGAAGAGAGCGTCCCACGGTGGGGGCTCGATTCCCAATCGGGCGGTGGTCCACCGAGGACACCTTGAGGGTGCAGCAGGCTATACAATGAGTACTTCTCCGACACACGGTGTATGGCCATGAATTCTTCAGCGGAGGTATGTCGAGGTGGTTATTTTCGACTATGACACCCGCTATTGCATTCATATGTGCTATGCCCGTCGTGTTCCGGATGAGCAGAACCTCTTTGTTAGGATTGCAAGTGCCGCCGAGGCCCACAATCCTTGGTTCGCCAGAGAAGAGATCTTTGCCGAAGGATGGGCTTGTCTTCTCTTCGAAGATGACGGCCGCTATGCGTCAACTTGCATACGGTATCTCTGGCGATGCTCTTGACGAGTATGTTCAGATTGGCGCCAAAGATCGCCATTGAAGCCCTAAGGAGGTTTGTTCGTGCCGTAGTGGAGGTATTCAAGGATGAGTACCTCCGAGCACCAAGCCGAAGGCGACACGGGCGTCGCTTGCCCGTTAGAGCGCGAGGATTCCTCGGGATGCTTGGAAGCATTGATCGCATGCATTGGCAATGGAAGAATTGCCCCAAGGCATGGCAGGTCAATTTATCGGGCATGCTCGGAAGCCCACAATAGTTTTGGAGGTCGTGGCCTCGCACGATCTTTTGGATTTGGCACGCCTTCTTCGGCATGCCGTAGCCTGAATGATATAAATGTCTTTGCCGCAGATCTAACGTTCTTTCCAGGTTAACGGATGGTACTAGCCCCCAAGAACTACACCATCAACAACAATGCGTCACGGAATGGGGTATTATCTCAGGACGGTATTTACCCGAGTGGGCAACATTCGTGAAACCAATTCAAAGCGGCTCGAGGGAATAAGCGTGTCCATTTCGGGTGTGCAAGCTGCGATGCGCAAGGGCGTGGAAGCGAGCTTCGGTGTATCGCAATCCCGCTTTGCTATTGTTGCAGGGCCACCAGATTTGGGACCAATCCACCTTACACGACATCATGATCGCATGTATCATCATGCATAACATGATTATTGAGGATGAGAGGGAAGGTCCCACAGGATCTCATGTATGACTTCATGGATGATCACGTCCCTATCTCACGGCCGCCAAGCAGTCGGTCCTCCATTACATCGAGGCGACACAAGAGATCCGTGATAGGAACAAACATCGCATGCTTATGGACGACCTTGTCGAGCACCTTTGGTCCATTCATGGAGGGTGCTAGAGTTAGAGTATGTTTTCATGTCGGTGGTTCTGTGTTGGAGGGTCAAGAATCTATCTATCTTAATGTGTGTTCTCATGTAATGTGTCATAATGTGGGTTTCTCCATATAATGTGTCGTAATGTGGTGTTGTGAGCAATTTATTTTACACCTGCTAATGCTGTTGAAGACTAGCATGAAGATAGCATACATGCTCCGACTTCTCCAGAATGAGAAGGCTATATCAATATAAACACTGCTACCACTTCTCCAGAATGAGAATGCTAACAGAGAGGTCAAGTCATTAAGCTAATGAAATGTTGGCATCGCCTAGAAGCTACACATACAATTAAGTTACGCTCCGATACTCCTAGCACCCTTTTTTATCCTATGACATACAAATGCACAATTTGAACATAACGAAACAATATTAAACATCCGCTTGGTCCACAATAGCAATACTAAGAAAGATACAAAGATGCATTTATCCACCCACAAGAGCTACATATCACAAGAGCAAAGACTTCGAAGCTAGATTCGGTAGATAAACACATCACAATCAAGTCTTTGCTCTTCTTAAGTAAACATATCGATCAAGTGTCGCTCTTGAAAGCTAGATTCGTAGATAACCCAATGCACAAGACTACACATATCACCTTTGAAGTCGCTCTTCCAAGCTAAACAAATCACGAAACAAATACTTCATTCGGTATTGCCGCTGCTCGAAGCCCGAATGTGCACATAACCCACCCACAAGAGGTACAGATACAGCTACATCCCATTAGAGCACGAACTGTAGGACTCACCCAAGATCTGGAGTTCTCGTGCCACTTTGGGCGTTTCGATGTTGTGGTCGCAAAAACGAGACTCATCAAATTACAAAACCACTAGGATCAATTGTAGACAATCTGCAGCCACCTCAAGGAGTAATCAACGACAATACCGTAACCATAAGGAGCATTTTCGACAATAACAAAAGCCCATACATTCGGTGACAAAGATATCGCTTCAACTGTAATGTGACGTAACTTTAAATGTCTGGCTCCGGCAAGCACAACTAAAGCACACATAATGGTAGAGAAGTACACAGACTAAACAAACATCACAATAGAGCAATACACAGACTAAACATCACAGTACAGCAGTACGGAGAGTAAACAAACATCAGAGTAGTAGCAGCACACACACTGACTGACGTCATAGTAGTAGCAGTACATAGACTCAATGACATTACCCGAACCTCCTGGAAATAATCTCCGCCTTGCGACGCGAGAAGTAGTCACGAGAAGCCTCATCCATGTTACTGATATCCATTGACATTATCTTGTCTTCCTCGGTGCGCTTCATGATGGAGACCTCCTCACGCCAAAGCTCAACCAGTTGAGCCTTGTGCTTGTTCAATTCAGTGAAGTCATCTTTGTATGCGCTGCCGCCTACCGAGGACGTGCTGCCACTTGGACCCCGTGCCCGAGCCTTCCTTGCCCCATCACGGCCAATTGGCCTAGGTAACTCATGATCTCCCGCGGCCATCAAATCGTCGGGTAAACGAGAACTTGAATCTTGGCCAACGGCACTACACCGAGCAGGCGAGACATAGTCGGTCTTTTGTCGCCTTGCATCTATGTGAGCGCACCACTTTGGATGTTGACTTAGAGTGGACCACAGGTGCAGAAAACCAAATGACCTTCCCTCGATTTCCTTGAACATCTTCATCGCCATCGCAATCTTGCCATCGCCAAATTAGCAAGTATGTAAGTGCATATTACTTAACTGAATTGAACAAATACTTCATAATTACAGAGTAATTGAACAAATACTTCATAAATACTTAACCTCCTTACCCTATTTTCTTGAGTAGTGCCGCTAGGGTGGATATCGTCGACCTTCGCCATGTAAGATGAAAATTTGCTAGAATCTGCACTAATAGTAGACCAGTGATTGATTAAACCCTTCTCAGATCTTGGAGTCCAGTTCGTTGTGGCATGCTCATCACAATACTTCATAATGTTTCCCCAGTAGGTCTCAGCTGACTGATCCGTGCCAACCACAGAGTCCTGGCTCACATTCAACCAAGCCGACATTAGCAGCTCCTCCTCACCTGCCTTCCATGTTTTCCTGGAAGTCTTCGGCACAGCCTTTTTCTTCTTGCCCTTACCTGACCCACTGTCTCCCACATTGGAGTATGACCAACCCGGGGAGAAGTTCGGTACATCTGGTAATGGGACGCTAGCCTGAGTGCAGTTTATGTTGTCATTCAGCATACTCTGCAGAAATGGATCCATGCTACCCCTGTTTCCAAATTCCATGAGAACAATTAAGTACACAAGATAACACGAGACATGGCAAGCACATAACATTCCACCATACGTAATACCACCATAGATAACCTTACACAAGGCTAGAAGTTCACCGATATAATGCATATAAGACACCACCATACATTCCATGACCCATGGACGGTACATAACACACCTCCATACATAACATTCCACCTTGTGACTACTACAACGCACCTTACTTCTACGATAATACAAGTACTACGATAGGCCCTACTTGTTCAGATGGAACGAGCGGTCCGACTCCCATCCATCGGACCCCAAACCGTCGAGTCCGAGCTAGCCCCATCACTGAAGCTCTTCTGAGGAGGCACAGTGGTTCCTCATTGGAATGATCATCCTCCCCACGATGCCCTCAGTATTCTCTGCTTCTGCCACAACTTCTGCAGTTCTCAAGCTAAGTTCGTCCAAGCGAGTAGCGATGTCATCCACAGCAAGGAGGGCATAGTTCAGGTCGATAGAATGGCAACACTGTGCCGGGCTAAAATTCTCATTAACTATCTTCCTAAGAGCTTCGACCTGCAACTCAACATTTTCTTTAATGATTCGCAGATAAGCTACCAGCTTTTCTTCATTCATCTACAGAAACAAGACCCATATTTGCATCAGGATGCGCGTGTTTCGATAAAATTTAACAACTTCACAAAGTATAAATCATGCGTCTTTGATTCGAAACACGCGCATCTATTTTGCACCTCCATCCAACTGCCACCCCAGCCATTGAAGCTAATTGACACACAACACTTCCAAACTTCCATGCAATCCAAATGATCTCCGTTGGAGTTTCACATCTCTTCACTCACATTTAGGAAATTCGAAGGTTATTCTAAACTAACTTACACAATTGCAACTATAGGACAACTGACAATTCAATATGCAAAAAGGGACTTGCCACCAAGTCCCTTTTTCTTATTCACATACCTACATTTCAGACCTAATATTTCAGTACATGGGCTTTCAAAGACATGGGTTCTGATTTCAGTTACACAACACTAATGGACAAAGAGACAACACAACCTGCAGTATCAGTATGCACACGGTGATGTAGGAATTTGAGAAATATACAGCATGGCCTGCATGCTATACTTCCATCAATCACCCAAATGCAGGGGAGTTAACTTCAGATTTTAAGTAATTTCTAATAAAAAGAGACAAGTAATGAACCCTTCCTATCAATCTGGACAGATCGAGTTCTTGCTCCTTGTGGTTCGGACATTGTATGAATGTGGTTTGTATCTACAGATGTATGAGCTTCTTTCGTGTTCGACAATACAAAGAGACAATAACAGAACCACAAGGAGCAATGATTCGTCCCTCATGCTCAACACAGATTACATATCATAGCAAAACAAGATTACTTCGATCAGCACAGCACAGCTAGCAAAACAAGATTACATAACAAGAAGAAGACAATGTAAATGTACCAACAACCTAGATATACTCTGCATCAGGATTCAAGAAAACAACGATCGACCTAGGTATATACTGCCTCTTTCTATTTCGTACTGACTTCATAGAGTGCAGCATGTCTTTCTCGTGGAGCAGATCTGACCTAGGCCGCACCAAATCGAAGCACACTCAAGCTACCGTGTACAGATCGAAGCTAACATTTACAGATCGACCCTACCGTGTACACATCGAAGCTACCGTGTTCAAATCCAGGATGCCCAAAACCCTAGAGAAGGAAATCGAATCAAGAAATCCATCCACCGTCGCACAATCATTGCAAAACACAGGATTTCATTTGGGGGAAATTTGCATCAAACGTACCTCGCTTCGAGGAGCCAGTCGCCTCCGTCCACGCCGGTGAAGAGACCCACCACCTCCCTCTTCAGCAAGCACCGCCGCCGCCGGCTTCGACTTCCCAGACCCTTGCCGTCGCCAGCGGTGCTCGCCCCGGTGGAGCGCCGCTTCGTTCGTGTTCCGCCTAGCGCGCGCACCGACCCCCAACCCGTCCTCGCCTGGAAGGGAAAGGAGAGAGACTCTCCTCGGCCGAATCTCTCTCTTATCCCTTCCCGGCCGCCGGAGGAGAAGCATTTGGAGGTGGCGAGGTTCCCTTCGAGGTTTCTTTCCCATCACGAAGGGAAAGAGGGGGCGACGGGAACCCGTTGGAGACAGTCTAACAATGAACTTATATCAAGATATTAAAATCTAGAGAGGTACTTCTATGCTCTTCCTTTTAAAAGTTGCACAACTATTAAAGCATGAATGAAGGGTAGATGTTGATTACTTACCCCTTTGCTTGCTTCAAGATTTGTGCAACTTGTACTAGAAGGAAAAGCATATAAACACTTCTCTAAAATCTAATATCTGTCTTCTATACTGGAGTAACAATTTTTGAAACTTTGATTATCAATATCTTTTTAAATATTTAAATTGGATACATAAAAATCATATGTGTAGATTTGTCTCGAAAAGTACTTTTATAATATTTTAATTTTATTGGGTTTATGAATATAGTATAAAGGAATTAGTTGTCAAAGCTATGTTTTAGAGACTATGTCTATGTCCAAAACGACAACTATTTGTGACCGTTGAAAGTACACATTTAATTGAATGTACTATTTGCAGAAGAAATACTATATATTCCTGCATTAATATAAATATGAAAAATATCATATGATACACACATCAAATGCAATCTTATTATGAACAAAAGACGCAACACTGCCTATAAATGCTAATATATATTGTATCATGTAGCCGAATAATTTTTGTTAAATAACCCTTTTTTATTAATAATATTTTAAAATATAATCCCACCTCAACTTATTTTTAAAAGTAACCATTACTCGGCACACCATCCACTGTGGTATGACAAACAATCTTGTCATGCCACATATGAGTTCAAATTTATTTTTGAAAAATGGCCCTTTTGAAAAGAATAAATTTTTCAATAAATTAAGGGGGTTTTAAGATATTGTTAAAAAAGCCAAATACTATAAAATCTACATAACCATTCAAACTGTGTAGGATTTACGACTATTTTATTTATGCACAACAATTTATATATTGCAAAATGTAAGAATGTAGTGTTTCAATTAAAAAAGCATTTTGGCAAAAGTCAATTACCATATTAACTTTCTCTTTCTACTTATCAATTATATAGAAGACAGTATCAACCTGCATAAAAATACAAAAAAAATCTGATATCCTTTACGTCTCTCTTGTCGTAGCCTCTTATGACCTGAACTCATCTTCTATCTATCTAGCTGTTATTCGCCATACATAGCCACTCATAAGCCTTTCTTAGTTACGAGCCTAGGCATCTCCCGCCAAAATCTTTCTAGAGAGGGGTGTTCTTATGCTCCTCTTCATCCTCTCATCTTCACTGACAATCTTCACATAATCCATAAGTAACACCGTGTAATTCTTTACTTTGCACACTACAACAAACATCTCATCTCATAACTAATTATGCCATCACACATCACCGGCACAAATCCAATAAGATAAAGGTCAACCATTAGATTCTGCCATCTCGCTGCACCACTGCCGCTCGACCACCGTCGTCGTCTCCAGTGTGCCCCCATTAGACGGTCAACGACAGGTGTCCAGTGCGCCGATCCTTAGTGTAGCTCCTCGGGTTTTCGAAGCAAAATAAGCGCTACGATCGCGTCCTGCAGGTCGTCTATTTCCGCACACAGGCGGATGCCAGATGATATACACACGGTGGAACGGTGCTAATCCTTTCCTTTCTTGTAACGAACTCACTCCGCGTCTAGCCGGTGTTACATCAGCACCACCGCGTCCTCCCCCATTCCGTCACATCCGCACCAACCCCGAACCCTAGCCCTCCCGCTCGCTCTCCGTGATAGCCACCGCGCCACCGCGACCTTAGTGTCGCCGCATCGCCCCTCCCCCCGAGATCGGCGGTGTTGCCGTTGTTTGGCTGCGGAATCCGAGGAGGAGACGAGGGCAGCGGGGGTGGGGGGGCATGGGGCTCCATGGCTGAGGATGCCTGTGCTGCGTAGCGCGGCGCGGAGGGCCCGAGAGGCGCAGGGGATTCCGGCGTTGGCGGAGGCGGCAGCACCGGCGCTACCGCCGGCGAGGAGGCGGAGGGCGACGAGGAGGAAGGATACAGGAGGCGGCGGTGAGACTGAGACCACTCCGAGGGAGGAGGAGAGGAGGGAGGAGGTCAAACTCGCGGAGGTCGCAGGGGAAGGCGGCTGCGGGAAGCGGATGGACGACCCGGACAGTGCGGCCCGGAGCGCCGACAAGCAGGCTGTCGAGAACGAGGGGACTACCACTCCAGTCCTTGAGACGGTGAGATATTTCTACCATGTTTCGTTTGTGCTTACCATGCGAGGATTCGATTATTTCGATACAATCATACAACGTTTAGCTTTGTCATAGTTTTCCGTAGATGCATCCGTGAAGCGAAATTTTGGTTTAACTTGTGAAGTGAGATTTTTTAAGGCTATTTTGTTCTGGTTGGATGTTCAATTTTTTTAGTTTACCAGATATATTATAGATATATGGTTTTATTAGCTCATAAATCGGTTTTGCGCGGTCTGTTTTATTGATTTCTCTCCCCAAAGGCGTTAGCTTGCAGTTTGCCACCGATTGTTTGTTCCAATTTTTTTTTTTTGTTTTGTTTAATCTGTGCCTGTTTGTTGTATACAGGTCCAGGTGGGCAATTCACCAAAGTATAGAGTTGACAGAAAGCTTGGAAAAGGAGGATTTGGCCAAGTATATGTTGGCCGCCGCATTTCAGCTAATGGTCCCGGCGCTGCTGAGGTAACTAGCGGAATTTCCCGCACAATTGCCTGGCTAGATATTACAATATATGTTATGTAACTCTATTGCCTTTCGAAAATACAGTTATATATGTTATAATTTTTTTTTCTGATTTAAGGATTATTATCGCATTTTCTAGACATCCAAAGCAACTACCTTGAATATCACCGGTTGTTTGTAGATATATAGATAGAGGATTTTGCTACCAACCTATTCAGAAAATTGGAATTGTGGCCTGTGGGTAGTATTAGCAGTGGCGAATAAATCTTCTGCTTTTGTATGATAGGTGGCGTTAAAGTTTGAGCATAGGAGCAGTAAAGGGTGCAACCGTGGTCCTCCTTATGAGTGGCAGGTTTACAAGTAAGTGGATTCATGATCTTTTGATTTGGGGTATAGCGAGATGCAGGTTGTTCTGAGATCCTCTCAAGACACAGGTGCTGACTGATTTTCATGGTTATCGCATGTGTAGCACTGTCGGTGTTATTCATGGGGTTCCTCGAGTGCACTATAAAGGGCGCCAAGGGGATTACTATGTTATGGTAATGGCACTTCGGTTGGACTGTTAGAATAGTAACTTCTTTCTTTCTGCTCATTTCTAGATATTGTTTAACTTGGTTTAAAAAATGCAGGTTATGGATATGCTCGGACCCAGTCTGTGGGATGTCTGGAATAATAATTCCCACACGTGAGTTTATCAAATTTACCCAACATTTTCCATAGTCTTTTAGCCGACCATTAACACCACCCTTTGTTTTGCAGAATGTCTGTTGAAATGGTTGCTTGCATTGCTATCGAAGCTATCTCCATACTTGAAAAAATGCATTCAAAAGGGTCAGTTGGCATCCCTAATTATTGGTCTTCCACCCTTCCCCCTCCTCACAATACCTTTTGTGTGATATATTTATTACCTGTGCTGACAAATTTGTAACAAAAAAATGTTTTGCAATTGCAGATTTGTTCATGGGGATGTCAAACCAGAGAATTTCTTGCTAGGGCCTCCTGGAACTCCTGAAGAAAAGAAACTCTTTCTTGTCGATCTTGGCTTGGGTAATTAAAATTACTTGCCTGTCAAGTAACCAACGGCTTGATCGTGTTGTGTATTCAAATCTTTCTTAGGTAAATAGGTATGTGACAGATTTAGGAGTCTGAATTAACTGTGTGTTTTTTGATCTTCTAATCGCAGCTACCAAGTGGAAGGATAGTTCAACAGGCCTCCATGTTGAGTATGACCAGCGACCTGACGTTTTCAGGTGACCAGATGAAGCTTTTATGATAACTGATGTGCATTATTTACATTGTCGCTAGCACTTTTATGGATAGCATTGAATATTCTGTATTATTTCCTCTATTGGTTTGTTTCTTGTTTTCCCAGAAATCCAAGACTGTTACACGAGAAAGCGATCACATTTAGTGGTTCTGGCCAACCATTATTTTCTTTCCATTTTTAATTATGTTTCTTTCCACAAGTTTTTATATTCTTCTTAACAGCACCAAATACACCTTATGCCAGTCGGTACTGGCCAACCGATCCTGACTGGTATGTTTGGTAACTGCTCGGTTCTCACCAGAAAACAGAAAACTTTCAGTCAAACCATTGGGATGTCAAATCAAACTTATGCTATAGTAATTAGTAAACCTGCGGTGTCTTGGCTCTGTGCATCTCAGGCTTGCTTGCACACATATCTAGATCAATTCAATGTGTATACTGGTCTTATTGTTTTGTTACTGCTGCTATTTCAGGGGAACAGTTCGTTATGCTAGTGTTCATGCACACCTTGGGAGAATAGGTAGCAGGAGGGATGATTTAGAATCTCTAGCTTATACACTAGTCTTTCTTCTACGGGGCCGCCTGCCTTGGCAAGGTTATCAGGTAAATTGTGGGACCTGCCATTCCAATTATACGATTTTAGTGATTAATTCATGTAACTGATAGTTGTTTGCGCCTGCAGGGTGAAAACAAGGGCTTCCTTGTTTGCAAAAAGAAAATGGCCACCTCTCCAGAATCTCTCTGTTGCTTTTGCCCTCAACCCTTCAGGGAGTTTGTAGAGTATGTGGTCAACTTGAAGTTTGATGAAGAACCCAACTATGCAAATTGTATCTCCCTTTTCGATAGTGTAGTGGGCCCAAATCCAGATATCAGGCCAATTAACACTGATGGTGCTCAGAAGGTAAAATAATATTTCTCAATCTGTTACTTAAAAAACATTACTTCGAGTGCATCTAATCTCCCTTGCAACTTCTCTGAAGCTTATACATCAAGTTGGCCAAAAACGAGGTCGCTTATTGATGGAAGAAGAGACAGATGAGCAGCCAAAGAAGAAGATCAGGATGGGAATGCCTGCAACACAGTGGATAAGTGTTTATAATTCCAGGCAGCCTATGAAACAAAGGTACTCTCTCTTATAAATTAAGGCCCAAGAATCTAGTTAATGGTTAACAATGTGATGCACTTTTTTTTTGTTGAGGCAAAGCAATATAACATACCCGTTCGGGATGTTGCAGGTATCACTACAATGTTGCAGATTCAAGGCTTGTACAACACATTGACAAAGGGAATGAAGATGGTCTGTTTATCAGTTGCATAGCATCTTGTTCAAATCTCTGGGCACTAATCATGGACGCTGGCACTGGGTTCACCTCTCAAGTTTATGAGCTTTCACCACATTTTCTTCACAAAGTGAGTAATCTGCACCTTGTTTCTTTCAAGGTTAAAATCTTTACAAACTAATCACTTAACTTCTTGAGGCAAAGTTACATAGATAAGCTGTTTTGTACATTGCCAAGTTAAATGTCATGATTTCTGGTCATTTGAAGGAATGGATAATGGACCAATGGGAGAGGAACTACTATATAACTGCACTTGCTGGTGCAAACAATGGGAGTTCCCTGGTAGTAATGTCTAAAGGTAACCAGCTAAAATTTGCAGTTCCATAGTCCTTTCTGTCTTAATAATAGAAATATTCTTTAAAGTTTTGACTACTTGGCATGGCATGTCTATCCAGGAACAATGTATACTCAACAGTCCTACAAAGTTAGTGATACTTTTCCTTTCAAATGGATAAACAAGAAATGGCGGGATGGTTTCTATGTGACTTCTATGGCAACTGCTGGAAGTAGATGGGCGGTTGTTATGTCTCGCAATGCAGGATTTTCTGAACAGGTATCATTCTTTCCATTTCAGCGGTGTCTAGTTTTAGCATTTATTTTGAGTTTTTTTACACTACCAAGTTAAATGTGTTTTTACTTATTTTTGCACTCCTGGTATGCCACGCATGTATTTTCCAGGTTGTTGAACTGGACTTCTTGTACCCCAGTGAGGGAATTCATAAGAGGTGGGACAATGGTTACCGGGTAACAGCAACTGCTGCAACTTGGGATCAGGCTGCATTCGTTTTAAGTGTACCAAGAAGGAAGCCTACCGATGAAACTCAAGAAACGCTGAGAACATCTGCTTTCCCTAGTCAACATGTGAAGGTACATCCACCTCATACACCTTGCTCAAGAACCTACTTATTAGATATTTGCTCTTAGGTTAGTACTGATACTGAAATTGTACCCTTGTTTTGTTGCAGGATAAATGGTCCAAGAATCTCTACCTTGCATCAGTATGTTATGGACGTACTGTATCCTAGGAATCTTTTGCCATGTGGATTAAAGCCATTTCGTGCCGAGTTCAGTTAGCCTCGTGTCTTGGTGTAGCTCGGTGTAGTAGCCTCTGTGCGGGCAAGTTGTGAGTGCGACTTACCATTAATCCATTATTACCCTGACTATCGTGTTGTTGTGAAGATGTTTCTGGTTATCGTTCTTAATTATAGAAGCGTGTACAGAGTAGTAAATGTTTTATAGTCCGTGTTAATCGTTTATGTAATGTACTATTAACTATAGTGTAAGGTGTTGCCAGTTACTCAGATGTGTACACCTGTCCAATATGATTGTACTCCTGTCTGGTCGTGTCAGAGCCTCAGAGGTTCCTCCCTATGGTTTGAGGTACAGTAGTTACCATTTTTCTCAGTCTTGCAGTGCCCTCTATAAATGCCTATGGTTTTATACCTTTGCATACTGTTGTAAGCTTACATGAATTGCTCTGCCTAGATGGAAGTCAAGGTGATCCGCTAAAGTACCCTGTGATATCTGGGTTGTTGTTTTTGGATCCAATGGATGCATAGGTACTGCACATTTCTAGTAGTGCTCGATTTTTTTTTTCTGGATCCCTCCTGGTTCCTGGTACCTACTGCCTTTAGCTCTGCTTGTTTAGACAGGATTTCAAAATTGGGGGCATAGCCATCAGGTTCAGTTTTTTGTATGGGCAACATACTGATTTTTTTTTCAATAGCTAATGATGGTTTTCATCAGTGTTGCATGTAATGCGCCTTGCAGTGAGCCAATGAGGTGTGAAAATGGCTGAAAGCCTGAAATCAACCGGTTCAGTTAGTCGCCTACTGTTCACACAGTTGCATCTTGCAATCAACCAACTATTATTCACATTGATAGATCTATTTTTTTTATAAACATTGATAGATCTTTGGTAGGTGTAATCTTTTCAAGGTTATGAGCTGCGCTTTAATTTTTCTCTTAATCAGCTTCTGTTTACTACAATGCATCAGCATCTATGTCCTTTCAGCGACAACAGCGTTGAAAATTGAGTTTCTTCAGTAGCGCTGTGGGTTTTTTTGGACTCAGCGGAATTAAACCTCGTCTAACTGCACCACCGTATCTTGAAGAATTATCCATTCAGTTACTATCAATCATGTTTGCGTTTCGATATTTTTGCCCACTGTTCTAATTAAGCATGTCATTTGATCGTTGAAGGAAGCGTGTTTAGTTTGAACTAATGAAGATCTTTAACTACAGACTTGGCAAAGCAGCTTTACATTGTTTTTCCCCTTCTAAGATCATATGTTCCCTCGGACGACTGAAGTCATGCGTCATTTGATCACCAGAAAGTCAAATGGAGGTACCGCCCCCAAGGCTCCGGTGGAGTGACAGACCAGTGGCGGACCCAAAACTTTCTAGAGCCCGGACACGGTTAAAGAAGACAACAAGTCCACAAGCTATTCACCCTTGATACAAGCGTGTGGACAAGCTATTTGGTACAAAATACTGTATTGATTCTCCCATTGCCAACGTACAAAATGCTGCATATATGTTCTGACCTATAGACGGATCGATATCCACAAGCTATTTGTTACATGGGCTTGAGCTCAGGCACGGACCCAGGCTGGCCGGACCTTGGTTCCACCTATACATCGATAAACAAGTGGAGCCGCATATTCAGGGAACTACTCCTGCAGTAGCTCAAGATCACCAAGTCGCTGGCAGGAGGAAACGGTAAACGATCACAATGCAAGCTGCTACCATGATTCCGCGTCCGCGTCCAGGGGTTGGTTCGCCGTGCCTGTCGAAGAGCAGGAATAGACCAGGAACTCCGCCGAGACACCATCACCACGACACCACCGTCTGTAAGTCGGTTTCCAGCCACGCTCTTATAGAGCCCACAGCTCCATGCTTGCATGCATACGTACACGGAAAACGAAACACATGTAACTATCTAAAGGAGACATGAATCATGTCAATGAATGATCGTGAATCTGTGATGATGGCAATGTGCACATGGCAGCTTTGCAAGTTCAGTTATTTTCTTGTTTGCAGACAGTATAGGCATCAAATCTTTGCACATGGAATTCGCCGCAGCCAAGGCCGGAAGCAGTTTGTATGCAGGCATGGCCATACATAACATAGAAATCACACGTGGAAAGGGTGGGCAATTAGCTAGAGCAGCAATGCTGTAGCGAAACTGATTGCAACAGAGGGTAGGTAGGCCTTCCTTTCTAGCTGGGCAAGACCTTCGTTTTAAACACTTTCTTGAGTTTTCAGTCAAAGTTTGGAGCTGTTGTCGAGTATCGAAATCAATTGAAAAAAAAGATCCAATGCATCACCTGCGGCTGGTCCCCGACGGTGACCACGACGGCGCCGTCGAGGGGACGGAATCTTGACCAGCCTCGCCGGGAGAAGATGGGGAACACCGAGGCCTCATTCCCTCCTCGACTGGCTCCATCTCCTCCGACGCCGGCGGTCTCGCCCTTGCTATCACTGAACGTAACGCTGCCGAGACCAAGTCCCCGTCGACCCTGTTAGAGTTAATCTTGTTGTAATATGATAGGAGTCCGAAATCCTACAAGAATTTTTTTTTTCTATTTGGATTGTTGAATCATATTATGTTTCTTAGAGCTATAGATTGACTATAAATTCAGAGGTAAGCCTGAGTTTTGTAAGCAAGCAAAGTAAGAAGTAATACAAGAGAAAATTATTCTAAAGTTTTTTTAGTGTTTTGTTCCAACAATTGATGTCGAGGTTCTAATCTTGAAATCGGGTTTGCCCCGGAGGAAGCCACCACTATTGCACCTCGGGTCAGATTATTGTTGCTGAGCGACACGGTGTTGACCGAGAAATCCGATCCGGAGGTGAGAGAGAAATCCGATCCGGCGGCAGCGATCCAATCTATAGAGCTCGCATGACATCAAGGCGACATCATCGTCACAACGTTGATTTCACTCCGAAGCAGCCAGTTGCTGATCTCGTCGGGACGACATGCGAGTCAGAAAAGCGTTTGTGGCTGTGAGTCAGAGTCTGTGTTTTCTCCATCCTCTATGAGTAGAGTGGGTACAAATGCATCCATCAGGCTAGGATGAATAGGAAACCAAACATTTGTCTAACAGATACAATTGAATCCACTTATACGATTCAAACACCATGTAGGCAACCAAACACACCCTAAGTTTCAAACACCTGAATAGACTTCATATGCCCCTAGCTTAGTTTAGCATGTATTTCAAATCCGTTAGAGCCGGTGTGAAATGCTCCTCCGCGATGGGTAAAACAGGTACTGTAAACTCTATGGGTACAAAATCGATGCACTGTATGCCTTCTAAATATCATTCTACATTATGTTAAAGATGTCCTAGAATACCAAAGTGCTTTACTTTCTTTGAACAACTTTAAACTAGACCGGTTTAGCGTCCTTTCCTATGTACTCACTTTATCCAAATTTATAAGGCTTATTTTTTATTACTTTTGTCCATAAATATATGGCATATTTCATATTTCAATGTAAAATTAGTGTGATATTCCCTTTATACCCCTAATAAATATCTAACTTTACTTTATATTCTCTACATGCATGCATTAATTATAGTGCTTAGTAATAATAATTATAAGTAATCTATTCATTTTCAATATATTCTTAGTCTATGTGCTAAAAAGAAATACGCTTTATAAACTTGAACGAAGTCGGTAATTTTTGTCAGTTTGGTTTCATATTCTTGCTGTTGCACAAGTTTCGCTGTACGAAGCTACTGCACAAGTCTCTTTCTTGCGGTTTTCATCTCGTTCTTTCATTTGGTCGTTCTTCGTTCCGAATCACAGTGTTAGATAAGATCTTATGTTGTATCCTATCTCTAGCCGCTCTCTAATGCCGAACCGAATAGGTGTTGGATTGCATTGTAATTAGGAGAGTTAGTTACCTGTTTGTTCGGCATCTCTGGCGCTGCATGTAAGCCACGCTGGGGGCTATTCCTTGCATATATTAACAAAGGTACGGCCTCCTACGGGAGGTGACAACTCTTCCCTAATTAGGTGGTTTATCTCACATGGTATCAGAGCCACCTCCCAAACACATCTAATCTATCCACCCCAAAGATCTGAAGCCATGGCTCGTCTTCATCACCATCCATGCCTGCGTCTCCATTGCTTGGACAGGTCATCAGCGAGAAGCTGTCGAAGACCAATTTCTACCTATGGAAGGCACAAGTGAAGCCTGTGCTGCGAGGAGCGCAGCTCGAGGGATACCTCAATGGCACAAACGTTGCCCCTGACGCGAAGCTTGAAGAAAAGCAAGGGGATAAGACAGTGAAGGTGCCAAACCCTGGGTATATCCGATGGCGCGCGGTGGAGCAGCAGGAACTGGGTTTCCTTCTGACATCTCTGTCGCGAGAAATCCTGGCGCAAGTTGCTACCTTGACCTCGCCGCGCCAAGTATGGAGTGCACTTGAAGAGATGTACGCGTCTCAATCGCGTGCTCGTGCCGTGAATACGCGACTTGCTCTCGCCACGACTCATAAAGGTAACATGACCATTAACGAGTATGTTGGCAAGATGAAAGGTTTTGCAGATGAGATGGCATTTGCGGGAAAACTAATTGCAGATGAAGAGCTGGTCTCCTATATTGTAGCTGGACTGGATATTGAGTTTAATCCAATTGTATCTGCAGTCGTGGCATGTGTGGAACCAATCTCAGTTGCAGAGTTGTTCTCTCAACCGCTGAGTTTTGAGTATCGAATGGATCTCTTACATGGCGGATTGCAATCTTCGGCAAACTCAGCCCACCGTGCTCGTGGTGGTAACAACCAGCGTGGTCGCGGCAATCATGGTCGCAGCAATGGTCGTGGTCGCAGCATGCAAGGCCGTTTCCAGGGTGGCGCGCAAGGAGGGCGCGATTTTGGGGGCCGAGGAAATTCCAATGGTGACCAGCCCCAATGCCAACTCTGCGGAGAATTTGGTCACACAGTCATTGAGTGCTGGCATCGCTTCGATGAGGATTTTGTTCCAGGTAGCAAAAGTGCATCTATAGCTACATATAGCTATGGAGTAGACACCAATTGGTACACAGATACATGTGCTATAGATCACATCACTGGCGAGCTGGAGAAACTCACTGCGAAGGACAAGTACAAAGGGAATGATCAGATTCACACTGCCAGCGGTGCAGGTATGAATATCAGTCATATTGGTCATGCTGTTATTAATACCCCTACTAGAGATTTGCATCTAAATAATGTTTTTCATGTTCCTAAAGCCCAGAAAAATATTGTTTCTGTGCATCGCCTTGCATCTGATAATCAAGCCTTCCTTGAATTTCACCGTGATCGTTTCATGGTTAAGGACCGATGGTGGCCTATTCCGCTCCACTGCTTCGAGGCTGAGGTTGAAAGCTGCAAATCAGAGCACATAGAAGGCCCCTTTGATCTACATCTTGCCGGATTTGTTGGAGATGGAGGGTGGCGTTCGTCTGTAGGAAGGCCCCCGCCTGGCAATCTCCAGCGGTAGTCGCTGCCTTGTACACGCGGGTGGCGTTCGTCTGGATGAGATGACCCGCCAAGCTTGGCAGTTGAAGCACATTGGCAAAAAAAATCAGGGGTGGAACTAGAAAGAAAACAACCGGGGTACACCACTTTACCGTATGTACCTACATGTTGCAGGAAATTGGATTTTACCCCAAATTTCAAAAACAAAATGGAAAGGGCCAACTGGCCAGCCCCGACCCATATAGCCAAACCAGCCTAGCTAGCCCAACCGCTGAGACTAAAGCACTTGACCGGTGCCCTAGCCCCAGTCAGCCCAGCAAAGGAGCCAAGGGGATTGAGTCAATACGGCAGCAGCGGCGACCGAGTCCCCTGGCTTGGCCGCCCTGCGCATGGCATCAGTGGGTGCCCCCCCCCTCACCTTCAGTTGCGCCAACTCCTCCCACTCCCGAGCTCCTCTTAATCCCCAGATTTTTGTCTTCTTGTGGACAGAGAAGAACTTGTATTTTCCCCATTCTTGCCTATACTCAATCCACTGCTATTTTATATTCTTGGGCAAGATCTTCGTCCACCCGAATCCCTCTTGTGTTCCATATCTTCGATTCGAATTCAATTAATTTGTGGCCGCCACTTTTGTGAGTAACCCGAACTAATTGGAGAATAGGATTGAATATTGGACGAAGGCTTGAAGTGATCAGTGGACTTGAGTAGCACTCAGTGCTCTAGGTGATCGTCCTTGAGCTTGCTGGCTTGAGCTATTGGATCGGCTCTATGTGGTGGTGGTTTGGGTCTGCCTCTTGTGAGGAGCCGATCCTTCGAGGCCGGTTTGCTGCTGTTTTTGTTTGGCAAATTTATACCTTTTGATTGGGCTGTTGATTTTGTGGTTCTGAGTGGTGCTAGCAGCATGTCGGGTCTCCTGGTGAATTGTCTCACTTTGGAGATTGCCGCTTTGTATCTCCGGAACGTTCACCGATGATTTCTGTGGCATTGCAGCGGTGATATTGTTTTCTGGGACATCGTCTATGACGAGCCTAGCAGTTGCATTAATTTTTCAGTTTGTGCTTTATGAGTTTTCTCATACTCATGTGGTTACTTACTTTAATGTTTATGCAAAGGGGCCAGTCAATCTTACTAACTTGGGGACCTTGCATGTTGAGAGGCATTATTCCATGAGGATTTGGGCCGGTTAGACTATTTGTGACAACATTTTTTATACCCTGCAATACTTGATTAGATCAATTGATTAATTGGTGGTATATGTGTGTTGGCTTATTTAAATTACTTACTGTTTTCTATATATAGACTTGGTTGTTGTCCTTGTTTACTTCCTGTTGTCGGTTGTCACTGTGACTTCATGCTATTGTCGATAGTTATTGCCGGTTGTCACTGTGACTTCATACTATTGTCGGCTTGTTTAAATATTTTTGCTAACAGAAAGATGTGTGCTTTTTCACCTACTCGGTCTCTAGGGATTCTCGAGCCTCAAAAAAATTTGAGGATACGCTTAGATCTATTTTTTCGCCGTAAACCATGTCCTTTCTCCATTTTCCCCGGAAAAAATATTTTTATCAACAGAAAGATATGTGCTTTTTTCCCGGCTCGATCTCTGAGGGTTCTCGAGCCTCAAAAAAAATTTAAAAGTGCGTTTAGGTCTATTTTTTCTCCGAAAAAAAAAACGTAAAATCATTTTTCGTTCACGCGTGCGGTGTGCGTCGCGCTTTCTCCTTCCCCCCCCCCAAAATTTTTTTTTGTCAACAAAAAGATGTGTAATTTTTTCCCGGCTCGGTCTCTACGGTTTCTGGAGCCTCAAAAAAAATTAAAAATACATCTAAATCTATTTTTTTCACCGAAAAAAACGCAAAAAACATTTTTCGTTCGCGAGCGTGGCGTGCGCCACGCTTACGGGCTAGTATATATTATAGCTAATCTATTAATTAATCCGACAGCTCTTCTTGAAGCAAGACTCCAACAAGACTAAAGTACCCCATGCCTGGTTTTGTTGACGAGCCTGTAATGTTTGGATCTGCGCTTCACCTCGCGCAGCTCACCAGCAACCTCGCCACAGCGCTCCACCTCAATGCCGGTGAACACCGCAAACTTTTCCTGTAGAACTCAGGGCACTTGATCTCATAGGACCTGGCAATCAAGAACTTGGAACATCAAGGTGCACAAGATAGGATAACCTATGGGTCCACTCAGGCGGCCTAACGTCCTTGCTGTAGGATCAAGGATAACCGACTAGAGGGGGGTGAATAGGAGGTTATAAAAATTTTCGGCTCTAATTGCAACAATTAGACAATTGAAACTAGGAAGTGCTAAATTTTCAATTAAGGCCTAGAATTTCTATGTCTCTCTAAAGTGCACCAACAAGATTAAGTCTACAAGCTAATGAAACCAAACAAGGAATTAAACTAAGAGAGAGAGCTAGCAATTTAAATTAAACAAGTAACACAAACGAGTGCAAACCACAAATTTAGGCACGCAATTTATCCTGTGGTGATCGGAGACTTGCCGGTCCCCCCTACTCCACGTTGAGGTAGCTTGACTCACTTCAAGCCGGCTCCTTTTCTCAATTTGAGCCTTTCCTCGTATTTTTCGGGGTAGCTCTTCCCCACTCCGGGTAGGCGAGCTCCTTGCCTTCACAACCGATCGAGTCTTCTCACAATCACCCTTGAGAAGATCACGATCAACCTCCGCGAAGCCGTCTAGGAGGCGGCAACCTCCAAGAGTAACAAACTTGGACTTAACTTGATGATCTTGAATGATTCTAATGGCTCAAAGAATGATTGAAAACCAATTGCTCAAGAGCTTCACTCCTTTTCTCTCAAACTTATGAATTTAATGCACTTGAGAGTGGAGAGGGTTGCAAGGGCTTAGAATGAAGTTAATGTGGTCACCAACCCTCACAAGAATGCAGGTGGGGGTATTTATAGCCTCCCCCACGAAATAGAGCTATTGGGGGAATTTTTCTAAAAAAAACAGCTGAGGCCGGCACTACCGCACCCATAGGGCCGGTAGTGCCGATCCAAATCCAACGGCATTTTTCTCTCTGTAATAAATGCGATGTCAGTAGCCGTTGGCTTGATAAAAATAATTCCGGCACTACCGCTTCATAATGTCGGTAGTGCTGACTTTCAATCGGTAGAAAAATTCCCCTTCTGTTGGATAAGTACTGCAGGTATTGGGGTGGTACTGCCGCTTGAGGCCGGCAGTACCGCCCAAATATCTCCGGTAGTGCCGCTCTAATTTCAACAGAAAAACATGGCTACTGAAAAATGACTACCGAAGTGTATGGTGCGGTACTGCCGCTCACGGCTGGCAGTACCGCCCTAACATTCCGGTAGTGCCGATCAGACTGGCACAAATTTCATCCTTTCTGTTGAAAAGCTGCCGACGTTATATGCACGGTACTGCCGCATGGGCCGGCAGTACCGCATGTATAATGTCGGTAGTGCCGCTTGGAGGCTAAATCTCTGATTTAAAAGGAATTTCTTAAAAGCGACTTTGAGCAAATGATTCAACCACTATTTTGAGCCATATATGAATGCATTTTAGACTTCAAGCTACTAGACCAAGTCCCTCTTAATAGTACGGCGTCTAAAACTAGAAAATCCGATCTTTTCTCAAAACTCCGAGATCGGTAAGATGAAAATAGACATGATGACCTTTCTTTCCGCTGCTTGACCTTGAGCTTATGTGCATAGCCACTCGTGTGGATTCCTTTTGTGCTCATCTGGTGAAGACTAACTTGCTCTTGCGATCTCAAGAAAAAATTGTTAGTCCACAAATAGCCTATTGTCATTAATTACCAAAACTAAATGCAAATCGGGGGCCTAGATGCTTCACTTGCAGACATTGCGCAGCACTGGTAGTGCAACCATCGAGGCAGAGGCAGGGTTCCTCTCATGATTTTTGAGCGTATGGAGCTGGCTACAGATTTAAAACTGGTCAGTAAATATTCAATTTAAATTTAAATTAAAAAGTTAGAAAATTTGGAAAATTTATTAAAAAGTGTTAAAAGTTTTTAAAACTTTTTGTGTAAGGTCGAGGAAATTCTAATGATGCTATAAAAATTTTATATGATAATCAAACCTGTATATTTTTTTAAAAAAATTCTAACAATGCTATTGTCTTTGTATATGCTCTTTAGTTTTTTATTATCTAGGGGAACTAAATGAAGTCTAATATTTTTTAAAAAATTGTGTGAGGTTCCTACGAAATTATAATGATTTTTTAAAAAAATTTAGATGATTATTAGACTATCGTATTTTTTTAAAATTTTGACAGTGCTATTGTTTTTGTATATGCTCTTCCGTTTTTGATTTTCTATTGTCAATAAATTAAGTATAATATTTATGAAAATTTTACTACATGATCCTTGGGAAATATTTATGATAACATTAAAATTTCATAGCATGATAAATCTTATAAATTTTTATAAAAATATGAAAGTGTCTCCGTTCCTTTTCATTAATTGCTGTTTTTTGTTTTTTAGAAGCACTAAATGAATTAAAATTTTCTAATAATTTATATGAGGTGTTTTATAGATTAATTTAGATTTATTATGATTTTATTAAATTTTTCCTATTTTACTTGATTTTTTTCCAATATCTCTTGATTTTCTTTTCAATTTTCCTTGAGTGTGCCAAAAATCAAATAAAATCGGTCAAAAAGTGATGAAAATGGTTGAAAATTGGAGATAAAAGTGACATCTCTTAGTTTGTCAATTTTTTAAAAAAATGTCTAAAATCGTTGAAAATTGCTAAAAATTTAGTTTATTTTTTATTTTTTTTCGCCACTTTTGACCATCGATTTCAAAAGTTTAACTTTGAAAATAATTCGGTTTGTACCAATTTTTGACCGAATTTTGACAAAAATCGCTGCTGAGCTCCTAGAAAATTTTGGGTTTGAATCAATTTGTAAACCCTGGGCAGAGGTGAGGTTCGAGGCACCCAGAAGGTTGTTGTCAAGGAGACGGGCATGTACTTTTCCCCAGCGAGGGCGCGCAGGTCGGGGTCATTTTTCTCCTGAGACACTTTTTCAGTAAACATGTCTGCTTATGAACAAATTTATAAAAATGACCATCTTTTGGACCACAAAAGGTCTTCTGTGCGTTAGACGACATGTATTACCTGCGGTGCTCCCGCACCGTTACGGTACGTCCCATTGCTGGCAGATCACTTGCTGCGCAATACAAGCTCGACTACAGGACCTGCCGAGCTACCAAAGCTCGGTAGCAAATTACCGAGGCAACAAAAACAGAAGCGGGTTAATTAGCCACTTAATTAGCGACTTAATTGGGTGATTAAATGATTAAAGTGATTAATTAAGTGACTAATCAAAACTTGCCGAGGTATGGTTCCTCCATAGAAAAACTTGCCGCATCACGCCTTTTACGGCGGTCGAGGAGGATGCTATTTTTATAAATATATTTAGAAAGGGGCAAGATTTGAAAAAAAATTATGTTAAGGGGCTAGAAAAAAAAGTAGGCCTCCAAAGTCACAGCGGGACTTACCCACCTTGCTTCATCAACACCCTCCACGGGCGCCAACGTTAGTGATAAAAATATAACCGGATGTTTTACTGACCCCACTATCCAAACTATCAAGAGGGGTTTGCGTCGTCTCCTCCTGTGCTCCAAACTGGAACGCCGGCGAGGTTGACAGCGCAGGTTCTCTGCGTGTGATTGTGTTGATTGACCGCATGCATGCAGCATGGCGCATCAGCTACACCACCACCACGAAGGTAGAAAGGAGATGGCGAACGGTGAAGGCGAGACGGCGTATGAACAAGTACCCACCGTTAGCTAGCATACATGCAATCAGTAAAAATTTCTGTGATCTCAAAACTCGGCCGTCGACGGTGAAGTCACCGTTGTCAGACTACACATCTTTTGTAGCTAGCCTCGCGGGCTCACAGCTCAATGGACCAATGAGCGTGAATTAGCAAGGATGTTTTAACCGATACTAATGGCGGATTGAGAGTGGATTAGTAGCAAGTTGCAACGGAGAGCTTTGGCGCTGGAACGTAAGCGGTTCTTAGTTTTCTGTTCACGCGAGGAAGAAAGGACTTGACCAAAGCAGAAGTGCAGAGCGAAACTGGTTTTCTAGATAAATGACTCGAGACAAAATTTGGTTTGTTTTCCAAATAACTCACACCACGGTGCAGTTACAGGAAACACAGTTCGCAGTTTCGCACCATTCTGGGGGAACTAATCAACTAAACGATGCTGATGATGCTTATGCTTTATATAGTCTTTTTACTAGTTCCGTACCAACAAGTGCGGGGATAGCTCAGTTGGGAGAGCGTCAGACTGAAGATCTGAAGGTCGCGTGTTCGATCCACGCTCACCGCAATTATACAATTTTGCTCTACTGTGAATCTGTGATTACTTTTGCTGCATTTAGATCTCTATAGTTCTATGCAAAATCTTTTGAATTTCTAGACAGCACAGACGAGAGAATGCCACCTTTCGAACTTCTTTGCAAAATCTTCGTCAGGATGTACCCCTGGTCTCCTACTCAGTGGCGAAGCCAGGACTAAATTAGAGGGGGGGCTAGGCTAAACATTTCAACTATTAGTTAAAGTCAAATTCATACGTAAATAACCATTTAACAAGTGAAACAAAGTAGAAGTTTATAAGATATTCACATAAATGAAGTTGCTAGGCACACTAGCTACGAGTTGGATTAGGAGGCAACAGGCAAGCAAATTCTACGGGTTTTCATCCTTTGAAAGCAATCCATAATTGATTCATCATCAATAGATTTGGATATTGTTTTCTCGGTGTAGCACACTATAAAATCATTGAGCCAATCATCGGAAACTTTGTTGCGCAAATCAGTCTTGATAACCTTCTGTTTGCACCTAAAATCAACACGTATGGAAAATATCAGCCCAAATATGGAAAAGGGTAACGGTTGGGATCCGGGGACTAGATTGTGATCGGATTCAGTTACCGTGACAGTTTTGGAAACTAAAGATCGAATCGTGGCTGATATGGACTCACCGGCCGTGTCGGCGATGGACTCGGAATCGGCTAGAGGTTATAAAAGGAAGCGGTCGAGGAAGCGTAAGACATCTCTCAACAGAATCACACATTTACCTTTCTGATTCTTTTCGTTATTCTCTAGTTTTGTAAGCATTCCTCACGTTTTTAACGCGAACACCTTCATTGCCGAAAAATCCTTTCAACACAAGCGGTTGACACAGAAGTATCGGTGTTAGTTCAATAAGACGATAGACCAATGGAAATGTTTTATGCTTTCCAAGTTGAACCATCTTTTACGCTAGCATGGCAACATTATTGCATTCATGAAATTCCACACTTCTCCTAACATTGAGAATATAGATTTGCAATTCGGTTCTCGTAAATATGCGATCACCAAAAGAGAAATCATCCGCATAAATCTCTGTAGGTCGCATTAGCTTGTCCACATCGAACTTGGAGAATGAGTTTGTTGGATCAAGGGAACACATGCATAGCAATAGCTCAGTAGAAACTTCATTAAAGCGATGATTAAGTTCTAATTTAATGGCATCCATGGCCGCATAAAAGATTAGGGTTGGAGACCGACCGAGACTTGCACCGAGTTATTTGACGCAGGCTGTAGGGAATAATGAGCTCTGGGCCACGTTGGAGCAGGGGCGCACGCCCCAGTGCGCCCCACTTGTGGCTTCGCCTCTGCTCCTACTAGACATAGATTTTGTCGCCCCTTGAGATGAATGCGCCAGATTTTATTCAATGTTGTTTGAATTTATCCCCTTTTCTTTGTTGCATTCTCGCCATCACTTTTCTAGCCCCTTTGCCAATTTTCTAGCTCCTTGGCAAATGTGATCACCTTTCAAACATAATTGTAAATATAATCCCCTCGTCACCACTATAGCGTCAGAGCTGTAGGAGTGGAAATCGAGCTAAATCGTCATTTTTTGAGCTTTTTTGAAATTGACACAGTTTAATTTAATATAATTTTATTTGCAATTTAGAAGTATTTTTAAAGTAGAACCAACGAGCCGAGCTGAGCCAGAGCAAAAACCAATTTCATTCAAAATTAACTCATTCAATGGTTAATCAAAAAACGAGTGTAATTGAAGTAATTTTGAACCGAGCCAACGAGCCCCACAAACGAGCATTTTTTTCCAGCCCTACAGAGCTGTGGCTAGACCTGCCAATGTATCATAGCTCGGAAGCAATTTTGTGTCATTAATTATTCACTTTAGTTAATCAATCACATATTTAATGATCTCTTGCTTAATTAAATCGCTTCGTACTGCTAGCAAGGTAGCAATGCTCAGCAGCTACAGCTAGCTCCTTTTGAGCTCCGGCTACGCAGTATCTACTAAGTAGTATACGAGAGTACGGTAGGTGATACCGACGCTTTTACAGTTAAGTAAAGAGTTATTTTTGTAATTGCGTTCGAAAATATCTAAATTTGCAAAAACAAAAAAAGCTTGATAGGAGACTAGAAGCGGGCGGGGTGAGGCGGGTCACAGCACGTCCTCGCCCTCCTCCGGCAAACAACCACAGCAGTACTAATGCCCAAGGCCTAAACCACAGCAGTGCCACATCGTAGCCATGCCACTCAGTGCACTCGCTGCACAGGCAGGCAGAAAGACACACTCCATTACAGCGACGACTAGCATAAACCCGGCTGCTCATCATTAATCAACGGAACGTAGAACGATGAAGCCGATACAGTGAAGTACCTCCTAAACCACCCCTTATGTTTCAGCACAAGCTTTTGGGTTGCATTGTAGATGCAAGGCATGGCCCTGCCCTGTTTCTACCGTCTTTTCGGGGGCTTGACTGAAGATCCTCCTGTCACCTGGCTGGTCGTAGATTTCGCTCGACCTGGTTAATGGACATAATTATCATTGGCATAATGCAACTTTTGGGTTTGAAAATGTGAATGCTTAACAAATATCATGCCTAGGCATTCCATTTCTAGAAATTCGCATCTCATGCAAAATGGTTTACATGTACATACCTGGAGTTTTCAGAACAGCTTCCCTTGGTTTTGTTCTGGAAGCTGCTGGTTGCCCATTCTTTGTCAGAAAAAATCTGGTTATTCTTGATGGGGCTCTCTGCCTGTAATTGTGGAGCATCCATTAAATAGCAGGCTTCATTACAAAAAAAAGAGAGGTATTTTTGGTGATGCATATGCAGCATTTTTGCTTTCAGTGTATGATGTTTAAGTCACTGTACGCTGAGACATAAAATAAATTCACTCCAGTAGTGCAAGATAGGTTTGGAAGAAGAGATAGAGGAAAACAGAATGAGTACATACATCTGTTCAGCTGCTGTTTCTGAAGCACTGCCGACAGAATACTCATTTTCTCCCACTGTGCAACCATCATCAGATACATTATCTTCGTATTCGGCTTCACCTGATCCCACAGGCCCTGTATCAATAGTTTAAGTGTGACCATTATTGCTTACATTAGCCAACGTATAAATTTAAGGTTTTGAAGGAAGTCTGTCCCTAGACTCCAGCGATCTTTCACCTGATAATGGTTGGTTCTGTTGGCTTGCCATGGTGAGTGAAGACAAGCCCGTAGAGGATGTAGAGTGTTTGAGAAAGCTACTGACATTTCCATCTGTTAATGAACTGGGAGATTTGGTTTTGTCTTTAAGGAGTTGAAGCTGTTCGATTTCCATATCTTTTTGTGCTATTGTGTCTTTCAAAGATGCAACCTGGATATAGTAATGATGATACTTTTGAATCGAGATAGAGAGAACATTCATAACCAAAGGTACATACAGCTAAGTATACTAACAAGTATTGGCAATCAACATTAAGAACAATAAATTAAAGCATCCATTTGCTCCTATTATTAAGGCTCAACAATTAATGCTCTCCTTTTTCTTTTCAGTTCAGAAGTTGAGGTGACACCAGCAGAAAAGGCACCCTTGAAACTGACAACATTAAGTCTATAGGGTGCAATCGGATCGGATAATTTACGACTGACCGACCGACCGGATGTGTTCAGATCGGATTCGGATAGTTTTTTCAAATAATTCTCGCATTCGGTATCGGTTTCGGATATTTTGTTTCAGATTCGGATTCGAATTCAGATTCGGGAGTGCACAATCCGTCGGATACGGATATTCCGAACTTATTCTCGCGCGCCCCTCCCGCCGCCACCCTTCGCTCGCTCCGTCCCTTGGCGCCGCCCTCTGCTCCCTCCCGCCGCTGCCCTCCGCTCCCTCCGCCCCTGTGCATCCCCAAGGAGGAGCTGCTCCCGCGAAGCCGCCCCAGTGCATCCATGAGTATGTGCCCTACGAGGGCGACACTGTGTCCGGGAACTTCTTCGTCGTCACCACGACAACTTCTGGAGCTCTGACCACCCCGGCATCGACCTTCACCGTACTAGCCTGATCCCCTTTCATTTATTGTTACGCGTTTGATTCGGACGGGAAGGATGCATGTTTTGTTTGTAGTTTTGGCTGGGATTTGGGGAGTTGAATTGGGGATCGATTGGAATCGTGATCCTCTTGTGGGATCTGTGGTTTTGGGGAAAGATTTGTTGCGCTTTTGACCTAAACTGATCTCGATGGTGAACTTGTAGTAGATTTATATTTAGTTCAGCTAAATTAACTGGGAGTGGGGTTGTTCCTAAAGCCAATATGCCGGTGATTCGGTGTGTTTGGTACAAAATTAGGACCTTTTGAGGAAGTTTCTATGGATTACCGTGCTGTTTTGGCACTTTTTACTCTGGTATATGTATTGCGAGTTCAATCTATGGATCGTTCAGGTTGAATTGAATGGCGATGTTGTATTTCACTGCCGGTTTTGTCAAAAGTTGGCCCTCTTTGTTGTTTGGACGCTTGGTTTTGGGGGGCAAAAGAAGGGTCTTGTGATAATAATTTCACTTCTTCCATTGGAAAACTTCGAGCAAAAGTTCTCCCTGAATTTGTTGGTCTGTTGAGTTTCTATGGCGCTGGCTGATTGGTTGAGTTTATATGGCACTGTGGGTTCTGCTTCTTGATGCTGTCGTGCGGCAGTTGATACTGAGTAATGTTTTGGCTAAGTTTGTTCGCTTGAGTACTCACTATGCTGTTCTTTTTACACTTAATTTATTTGTATTCTTAATTCCCCATTGTAGAAAAGTTGACGAACATGCCATACCTTCGCAATAGCAATAGGTATTTACTTTACTTGATTTAGAAGCAATGTTTGAACAATTTTTTTTGCTAGTATGTTTCATTGTGCCAGTAAAAAGATCGTGTTTTCTTCTTCCTTATCATTTATCTGCACTTTGGGGTTTTCAGATCAGACATAGCATTTCACGTTGTACGTTTTGCTTTCATTTTATTATTGTGCTGAAAATTTTTGTGTGCCGTTATTCTAGATGTTCAGTCTCTGCAAGTTAGAAGACAGATGCACTTAGCACTGAGGAATTTCAAAAGGTTCACAATCAACAAACAAACCAGTAAACTTTATTTCATGTTTTGAACTTGGAAAACTAGTAACTAGTGTATCATTCCAATGGAAGACCCCCATAATTCTGTAGTGATTCAATGCAGGAAAGAACTAAATGAATTGGAACAAAACTCCTAAGTATTCTTTTTGTTTGACCTCAATTTTAGCTTCAGCGTATGAAAAAAAAATATTTGAGGTTTAGCAACGACTAAATATCTCATTTTACTTCAAACCAATAAAAAGGTAAGAATATTGTTCTACATTCCATAACTTTTCGCTATGTGTACCGTTGAAATTGAATGTACTTTTGCAACTTTGTTGGACTACCTGATAAAATATCTAGTTAAATTGTGATACTTCTATTGCATTCGAATTCATATGGTTGATCAATCAGTGCTATATGTGTGCTTTATGCTTATCTATTTTCGTGCGATATCCGATAAAATTTATCCGGTACCGTATCGATTTCGCTCTGTATTCGATTTGAATCCGCGATTGATATTATCCGTGCCATATTCGTATCCGAGACTATCCGAATCCGACAAAAAATATGGTTTAGGATACGGAAAGAGTGATATCCGACCGAATCCGAGCCGATTGCACCCCTAACTAAAGCTTGGTTGCTAGTGTTTACAGTTCAAGACTTCAAATAAAACAAAAGTAATTTAGAATTTATCAGAGGTTAAAGTGCAAAAACCTGTTCTAGCAGCTCTTTTATATCTTTGCCCTCTTTGTTACTTCTTGCAGCACCTAACTCAACTCCAGAAACCCTTTCAGCAAATTTTAAAGTGCTTATGGTTTCTGAATATGACTCGACATCGGGATTTATTTGAACAAACATTAGTGTCTTTGCTTGTCCACCTACAAGAAAAGAGTAAAATTTAGAAGGACAAGTAAACTTGACCACATATACATTCACGTAAAACTATATGTTACCTAAAGAGCTCTGAAGAACTTGAGTCAGTTTGCTATTTCTGTATGGCACATGAGCATTCTTCTGAGCCAAAGCAAAAATGACATCTCCAAGAGCAGAAAGGGATCTGTTAATATGTTGTGCTTCTTTTAATCTATCTCCTGTTGCTTCAGATCGCTCAACTCTCTCACTCCCAGCGAGATCAATCAGATGGAGACATCCTCGAGAAGTAGATCCATTCTTCAAGTCCAACCCTTTAACATGCACAGTTAGAATGCTGCATGCAACAAAACTTTCAGAATAGTATTTCAGAAGATTTTGATGGGATAACTTCAGTTAGTAGTCTATTGTATATACCTGTGGGACCGACTACTCCTTTCATTTAGAGCTGTTGATCCAACTGCTCTGTTTGCCTGTCCAATTTCCATGAAGTCTAGTACATCCGATGTAGATTTGACAGGGTGTAAACTTGCATCAGGAACGACAAGTCCATTAGGCTGAGAAGTACTCCAAATGCCAAGTGTTTCTTTATGTCAAGAAGAACACACTTGATTTTTTTTCCACATATTTAACAATATGAGTTCTAATAGTGCAACTAAGAAAGAAATGTTAAGATAGATGAGATATATTTTTGAAGAAGGATATCTTTTTTGTGCAATATCATTTGATAGAAGATCGCGGACTTGTTCATTGTATATCTCAACCATCTGTACTCCCACCTCATACAAGAAAGCGTTTCTCCTTCTTAGAGAGATATCAAACAAGTCATTTAAAGCTCGATAATTAACACCCCAATCTTCTTTTGATGTGCCTGGTCCACTCTAAAACAAAAATAATTGTACATACCAATTAGTAATATCCCCAATAATAGCTATTAAATCAAGTTTGTTATCTCAAAAAAGTCAATGAGTAAATAATACCATGGTGTAAGTTTTTCCTGAACCAGTTTGGCCATAAGCAAAAATGCACACATTGAATCCATCAAGAACTGATCTAATCAATGGCTGGATATCGGAGAAAACTTCAGCTGTGAATTATCAAATAATAGTTAGTGGACAATACTCAATGATACACAAAAATATTTTGATTTTTGATTGAATTCTTTATCTATTAACATATACCTTGAGAAGCATGTGTACTGAACACCTTGTTAAACTTGAACATTCGATATCCATCCTTTCCTTGCTTGGACGGGTTTGAAATGAGAATATCACCATTTTCACCAATATAATCAATTGTGGTTGATTTCCCATCTTGACCAGTAAGAAATGGTCTTACACGACAATATACTCTGATATTACCTGATAACAAACAGTAGAGCAGAAACAAAAATGTTACAACCATACAATGTGCTCCAAAAACAAATAACTAATTATGCAGGAAATACCTTTTAATTCTTGTACTTCATTAAATAACTTCTGATTTTCGGCAAGCACCCTATGATAATTTTCAGCAGCATCCACCAAACCTTTTAGGTCAAGTCCTACATAAGTTTAAACATTAAGACCAAACAAAGTAAAATATCAAAGGAACAGCACACATGTATATGGAATAATACAAATACACACATCATGAAGACCAACCCACATACCAATATTAGATATTTCATCGCTCCATTTCATTTGAAGGGCATACATCTCTTGCTTAATGGACTCAGATGATATTCTTATGTCCTACAATAGTTGAATAGTAAAAACAAAAATAAAATGAAACAAAAAGAAACTTAATAACACACAGATAAACAAACCTTAATAGATAGTCCTTGAGTATCCATAAAAGTCTGCAAAATGTTCGACTTCTTGCTCCAAAGTTGCGATTTTAGTTGCGAAGCGGCCTCAACTTCTTCTACTTTCTTTTTCGATTGCATAAAAAGAAACTCGGCCTCCTTAGCTCTTAGAGTCAAGTGCTCCTCCACCTGCCTTGCTTTTGTTTCCATTTGCTCACGATAATGTTCATGCATCCTACTCATGACTTGCATTTCTTGCTGAAGGTTAGTGATTGTGTTCTCTGCATTCTCCTTTTCTTGTATCAGCCGAACCATGTCTTGCTCGCCTAGTTTTCTTTTCTCATCAATTTTTGACTTCTCTACCTATAAGAAAAACACGAGTATAATATGTTTACCCTAACTATTAGCACCACATGTAGTGCATAAACTCGTAAGTAATCTCAGTATTAATGTTTTATACAGTCCAAAATTGAGCTGCCAGAATTTGTTTCAAATAAAATCTTCGTAAATACTAACTAAAGCAAGTAATATGCATGAAGAAAAACATATGAAACTAAAAATACAACAAACAGATAAGATATTTTGAATACCTTAACTAGCAGAAGCCGATTGATTGCCATCTGAAGAAGGAACCACATATTATCAACATTACAATTTACAACATAGGAGTAACTTTGGTGAGCATTTTATCAACAAGTTGGACCTTTACCTCGTTCTCTTCATTTGTTCCATTTACTAATGTCTCAAGGGCTTTAATTTTTGAGCGGTACTTGTCCTCACGTGTCCTGATGATGTTATTTTGCTGTGAAATTAACTCAAATAAGTGATTTGATTCAGGAATTGAATCCATATGGCAAAAATGGGTGAGTTCAAAACAAATGTTACCCTTACATTTATAATGTGGTCGGCTTGAATAGAAATGCGGTGCTCAATCTCTTGAACAACGTTCCTTAGTAAATGAACAACACGCTGAACAAGTAGGCCAAAGTTAGTCATCAATAATAAAGGATGAATAAACACTAGCATTCCATAAATTTCGTTTATTGAAAGACACCAAAAGTAGACATACATGTGGTATTTCTCCTCTTTTTCTCTCAATACTTTCATCTAGAATGCCGTTGACAACTCTAAGAAGTGACTGAGTAGGGGCATTCTGAGAAAAGATGATTATCATTAGGAAAGGAGCAGGGATAAATATGAAAAATAATGTTTAATTGTTATGGTATGTGATGCTAAAGATGTTACATCTAAACTATTTGAATGCATCATCTCTGAAATCTTAGCTGCAGGAAGATCTGTGTAGGATCCACGCTTAAATTGAAAAACCTCGTTGACCTTTTGTCCTGCCAAGGAAAACAAAACCATAGATCAACATAACAAAAATCCTAATTCAAATTGAAGGGGAGAAGAAACAGAAATGGAAAAATATAAATGTATCCTAAAACAACACAAGTTGGCAATGTTACAAATATGAAATTTTACAAAGACACAAAAGTCATGCTGAAGTAGCGATGCCTGGTTATATAATTTTTTTTTAGCAGTGCTTCTATGCTTTTCTTCTTAATACACGTTACACGAATCTTAAAACAATCGAACGGGTAGGTAATCCTCATCTACCTTTCATTCATGCTTTAATATTTGTGCAACTTTAAAAAAGAAGAGCATAGAAGCAGCAGTGTGCCAACATGTAAAACTCAAGGATTAATGGGATATGCTACCACCAGCTAATTATTAGTTGCAACAGCCAAATACCAGGTATTGTTTGTCTGAACTTTCAGGTAACAACTCATTACAGTGTTTGATGGTTCAAAACTCCAAATGATCTATGACACTTGATGCAAAAGAAACGACAACATGTGCATACCTGAAAGTACAGGACTTCTTTGCTGGGACTTGGGGTCCCAGAGGCCCTTTCTTCTTTCTTCTCCAGGAGATGTTCTCCCTGGTGTGGCAACTTGAACTACAGGCCCATTGGTTTCTCGAAGTTCCAGTTTCCTTCTGAATGGAGTCTTAGTAGCATAGTTAGAAATATTTTCACCCAATCCTTTATTCACATTATCCTTTAGAGCCAAGAGACAATCCACTATAGAAGTCATTGATCCCTGTAATCATCAAACCGATCCAGTTGACAAAAAACGACATGAGAGCAGAAAATCATATAGTACAGAACTACAGATTCAATTGATAACTGTAAAGGGAGCCTGATTTAATATAAAGCTTTCATGTCTCTGCCTCTTACAAATATCTGAATACATCCATCCATAAACGATTTAGTGAACACTTTCTGCAAACTTGCTTCCTATATTCAGTAAAATTCTACAGCAGAGTATCAATATCCAACTGTCTAAAACCACTCAGATTTCACATATTTCAAATGGTAAGAGTGACTCAGTTTATTGCTGATGTCCAATCAACAATCAGCAAACTTAGGGGGGTATTTCATACCACATAAGTGCATATAAATCATGTTCATAAAGACATAGATACATTATTACTATTCTGTGCCTACAATATTAGAGTCCATATTGCCATTAAGGTACTAAGTAGTAAGTACTAAACACTAATTATGCTAACCATATTAACGTACACCTTGACAAGGAGAGGAGAGCAGCATTTAGTTGGATCCCATACAAGCAATGTAATCTATTATAATATTAAAGTAGAGGCAAAAGAAGCCACCACGTTTGCTCTCAAGGCTAGAAATTCTCACATTAATCGGAGGAAAAAAGAAAGATCTACATCATGGTTGGTTCAGATTATAACGGTCTAGATTAAAAGAAAGAGTTTGTATCATTTACATTACACAAATAGCTAAAAAATTAGAAATTGGATTCCATACGATAACGGTTTAGTTTAAAAGAAAGAGTTCAAAGATCTCCACCACTTATTTTGGTGGGACCAGATTATAATGGTGTATATTAATCTATATAGATATTAGAGTTATATAAAAAATACACAATTATAGAAAATATAGTTATATATCAAAGATAATCATATCGTAATATCTAGCCGCGCAATTGCGCGGGTAAATTTGCTAGTTCTAGTATAAAGCAGCAACTACTTCACATGACAGGACCAACTTCACCTCCTCGAGATCCTTCACGCTGAAGCCCGGCAGCCCCATCTCAGCGATAACCGAGAGGAACTTCTTCACATTTGACCTCTGCTCCGATGCATAACCACCCCACATCCCCTACCAAGTACCAACAAAGCCATATCAGCAAGAACAACATGCAGCAAATATCCACCATTTCCGAGATCAGATAGCTCACCTCCAGAACACCAGGCATGAGCCTGTCCGCAATGTAGCACAGCGCCGTGCCGTCGATGAGGTACTCCCGCAGCTCCTCGTCTGACGAATCCAATGGCAAATCGAACCCTGGCAGTAACCCGCCGAGCCAATCTATCACCTCAGCACGCCGATTGACTGGAAATGTTTTTTATCGCCAAAGGAGACGAGCGTGAGAAATGCGTACAAATCACAACTTTGAGCTCCCAAATGCAAATTAACAGTCTCAAGAACAACATCATTAGAACAAAGATCGCATTTTGACCACCCAGGCCAAAAAAGAAAAGCAAGCCAAGTGCTAAAGAAAAATAGCGGCGTCGCACCGCACTGCCAACATAGGCATAGTATACATACACCAAACAATCCAAGCACTGGGCATATTGAACTCCAGAAGCGCAAATCCTGGAGCTTAACAAGAACTGAATCGCCTCCGTCTCGTAGTATCGCCAACGCCAAACATTCACACAAAAAACACGCGAAACTTTCGAAGATCCAAACAGTGAGCCCCGGAGCTTGAATTGAGACATTCCCCCACAGCGAAAAGATAAGGAAAGCTCAGATCGACCGCCTCACCTGCATGGAAGTCCTCGTACTCGCCGTGCACGGTCCCCATGCCTCACCACCGGGGCTAGAGCACGCACAGAGCCGAAATGCCGGCCGATCCGGGCCCAAATCGAGACCTCCGGCGGGGCAGCGCGGGTGCGGCGGCTCCGATTCGGCGTAATCGAGCGGCTTCGAGGCAATGCGGGAGGCGGATCGCTCTGGGGCTTTCGGTCTGGGTTTTCTCCCCCCTCCTTCCTCGTGCCGCTGCACTGCCTTTGGTTCAGCTTCTCCGTCGTTTTGCTCCTTTTCTTCCCTCGCTAGTTGGGAACAACAGATGATTTATCTTTATTTATTTATATTATTATTTACTTATTTAGTATGAGTTATATGCCAATGATTTATACGAAGTAAATGATGAATTGAAACGAGGTAGTAAATGATTAATTCTTCGTGTTAGTTGGGGTTTTGACTTTGTTTCGCTTGTGCGTACGGCCGGTCAGTGTAATAGTGCTGCTGTATTGTCCCTACCGCTTAACTCGCGTCACCTTACCATTAGCGGCAGCAGCAAGTTTTTCTTATATATTTAAACGTCGTAATGTCTTCACATTAATCTATTCAGAAACGCTAAAGAACGGCGCACAAATTTTCTCCGCTTGAGCGGTTTAGATCTCTGTGATAGAAAAATAATCTTCCACTCCCGATGTGCGCATTTTTCCCACTCCACTCCCCTTCCATTCTCCATCTCTGTGTTTTTTTCCCCTGAATCTCCGGTAGGATTCCGACGTCGGCCGTGTCATTTCGGACAGTGATCAGAGCACGGGTGAGCTCTTCCTTCCCAGTGCGCGCTCTCTCAATGACGCAACCGCACACCTACTCGCCCACCATATCCAGGCGGATGGCGACCGATGTGTAGGTGCGATTTGAGCATCTGCTGTGCTTCTCCTCATCGAGCCCTCCTACCCTGCATACAAGCGGTTGACGAACTGCATGCGGATTCAACGACAAGTATACCATCTGTTTTTTTAGATCAAAAGGACATCAAATTTTTTATGTCCCAATTCCATCAGTGAAACTGGTAACAGTTGATTAAAATACTATCTGTGCCTATGTTGAAGTTTGCTTTGTTACGAAACTCGGCTGAAACTGGCTAAAACTTAGTTATGAAACTTCATGAAACTACGTCGGACTTGAGGGTAGCAACTAAATTTTGTTTGGGAAACTTCACGAACCTTCAGGTGTTAGAGAGCTAACCAGTGAAATAGTTGACTAAACTTTTATGAAACTTGATAGGGACTGAGGGGTAACTAGCTAGTGAAGCCGTTATGAAACTTGTCGAAATCTAGCTGAAACTTTAGTTATAAAACATCATGAAATACTATCTATGTCTCTAAAATTGTGATTGAATTTTCTAAGTACTCCCTAAATTTGTGATTGAAATACTATATGGGCTTATAGAATTGTTCAAACTCTGTATAAGTTTTGCTTTGTTACTCTCTGAAACGTTATTGAAAAACTCACATAAGCCTACTGAAAGTTGACTAATATGGGTAGGATCTTTCTCTTTTTTTTGGTACTTACTAATGTGCTTTCTTGCATTTGTGCATGTTTAGATTTGGATTCTCCATCCGATCACACTGATTTTGTGTGGATTTAACCCAAAAAAAGTTATGATACTCACCCCGGATGAAAGCGAATGACCCAACTACGTTCGCACCATCTCATGCTAGTCAAACGGGCTCGAAGCCTGCACACACTAGTCATGGAAAGAAGCGCAAAAGCCTAGGATTGATATTGAGAAGAGTAAGCTCACACCTTAGGGCATTAAGAAGTCTAAGCCTACTTCTCACTGGACCAAGAAGGTACATTGCAGATAACGATCTCATACTTGTTTTTACAATGTAACACCCTGAGAATTATGGAAAATGAAATGAAGTATCATGCAATACTTTCTGGTGCCTATTTAGATTTTGCACAAAGTTTTATTTCAATAAAGACATGATTCTTTAAATTGATTCAAAGTCACCCAAAATAGACCATTCAAAAGAACTCATGAAAATTTTAGACAATCCATTGTAGAAAATAATTTTATAAAATAATAGAATTCAAGAGATAAATAAATATGAACTTTATTAAATTTTTACTCAGCATGCAAGCAGTCTAAAAATTTAATTAAAGATTAAAAGTAACAGATTTTGAGGAATTTTAATTTGAATTATACCAACCCAAACTGAATGAAACCAAGTGTGTTTGAAGCTTCACTCGATGATATCTCTGCACAAAAATTTTCAAAAATTGTTGAGTCACTTAGGGACCTGAAATGATAGTACCAAAATCGACCAACAAAACCGCATTGAATGCACTAGCTACAATTCACATATATATTGTTCGACGGAATGTCACACCGTTTGCTAGAGATGGGAGAGAGGGTGAGAGATGGCATGGCAAGGAGAGGTTTAATTTTAAAAATCTAACACATGAGTCCCACTTTAAATAAAAAATATAGAAAGATAAATTGTGGAGTTTGCTAGAGACAATGTATTAGAGATGTTGTCTTTGAAGATGATGTGGCAACCAAGGAAAATCTAATTAAACCAATTATCTATTTGTTAGTCAAGCTTTGAAGCTCCTATATGCCGACAATGTAGCCATCTTCGCTAATCTAGATAAGCAAGAGTTACAAGCAATCCGAACGGTCTTGACCATCTTCGGTGGAGCTACAGGGCTATAGGCAAACCTCCAGAAGAGCAAAGTTTGTCCCATAAGATGTGAGGACTTGGATCTCACAGACATTCTACAGGGATTTTCAGCCCTCATGAAATCTTTTCTGTGCATATGCTTAGGACTTCCACTGCACACAACTAAATTGAAAAAAAAGTAGATGTGCGACCGATCATCGACAATTGGAGCCAGATTGGCAGAATGGAAAGGGAAACTACTATTAAGGGCGGCTCTACTCAAATTAGCAAACTTAATCCTCACATCGTTCCCAATTTACCATTTGACGGTGTTCCCACTAAGCAAATGGTAAACAAAAAAGGTAGACATGTTATGAAGAAACTTTATCTAGAAGGGTGAACAGGGGTGCAACGAAGGTCACTGCTTAGTAAACTGGAATAAAGTCTGCAGCCGAAAGGACTAGGCGGTTTGGTGATAAAAGATATCAACAGACTTAGATGGGCGTTCCAAATTCATTGGCTTTGGTACGACTTGAAGGATAAATAAAGACCATGGGTCGGAATGGAGATGTCGTGTGATGGCACTAATGGGTGCCTTTTTAATGCAAGCACCAAGGTCATACTAGGGGACGACACAATGGCAAAGTTCTAGACCTCTAGATGGCTAAATGGAACCTCACTAAGCGAGCTAGTGCCTAATTGCTTCATGTTGGTGAGGATGAAGAGCAAAACAGTACAAGAGGAACGTACTAGATGAAACTAGTTAAGTCGCTACGTAGAATAACCACTCAAACACAGCTTGATGAATACATCAACTTATGGCACGCTATCCAATAGGTCACTTTGTAGTCGCAGGTGCAAGATGACATAGTGTGGAACTGGATGGCTAACGACGAGTACTTAGCGAAAATAGCCTATATTGTGCAGTTTCATGGCTCACTACCTGAACACAACTACAACATTATATGGCGAGCTAATACAGAAAATAGGTGCAAATTCTTCACATGGCTTGTCATCCAGGACATAGGGATGGCAAAATTACCCGTGGGTTCGGGTATCCGTGGGTACCCGACCCGATGGGTTCGGGTATGGGTTTGCTTTCAGACCCGCGGGTTTCAAATTTTGGGTTCGGGTTCGGGTTCAGTTCTGCACCCGTGGGTACCCATGGGTACCCGAATTAATTAATATAAATTAAAAATAATGAAAAGTTAATTCAAGATTTTCAAGCATCGTTCGAGATGTAAGATGCGGTAACTTTCATGATTATATACACCATATATTTTTCCTTTAAACATAGAAATTACAATAAACATATAAATTACAAATGAATTGATTAACAATTGATGGTTGAAAATTTGATTGCGAGGTGAATTTAATTTCGGGTTCGGGTACCCGTTCGGGTTCGGGTACCCATCGGGTTCGGGTACCCATCGGGTTTGGGTATGGCCATGGGTATATACCCGTGAGAGATTTCGGGTTCAGGTTCGGGTATGAATTTCGGGTTTCGGGTTCGGGTCTGCGGGAGGTCTACCCGCCAGAAGCCGCCCGATTGCCATCCCTACCAGGACAGGATCCTAACAACCGAGAAGCTGGTGATTAGAGGATGGCCACGCGGAACTCTTTGCTCTCTGTGCGGTTCTAAACCCGAATCAGCCACCCATCTGATGCTTATTGCCCTTTTGCAAAACAAATTTGGGTCAAGGTGTTCCATTGGTTGCATATATAACCTTCCTTCTTACAACCTACCAGTAACAGATTGAGCGCCACTCAGTGGTGGCAATTCATCCGTGATATTACCCCTACACAAGGTAGAAATGACATGGATGGACACTACTACAGAATAGGCAATCCTCGCCGCCATATCACTGTCGGTTGGGTTAGAGCCGTCAGTGATAAAATATCACTACCGGTTCGTAAGATCCGCTGCCCAGGAAACGTATCACTACCGGTTGGTATAACCAACCAGCAGTGATTACAAACTATCACTACCGGTTTATACTCAAAACCGGTAGTGACATATCACTACCGGTTCTAAATAGAACCGGCAGTGATATTGGAACTTTTACTACCGGTTTATTATTTAACCGGCAGTGATATGTATTTTCCCGTGCATCTGAATTTTCCCGCGTAATCTGACCTTATCACTGCCGGTTCTGCGCAGAGCCGGCAGTGATAAGGTATTTATATAGCTATATCGACTGACGCCTTCCCCAGCCGAGCAGACAGAGAGGAGCTATGTTTGCTCGGTTGTCATTTTCTTGCCGAGGTGCTGCCGAAAAATTGTGCTAATATTTTTCTCGTATTTCTTTTCAAGGTGACATCTTCTTCGACTAAGCAGAACAAAGAGGAGCTCTATTTTGCTGGGTAATTATTATCTTGGTGAGTTGCTGCTGAAAAATTGTTTTAAAATTTGTCTCGTATTTCTCTTCGAGGTTACTTAATAGCGGTAAAATTGCTTAAAAATTGTCTATGTTATATTTGTAGTAAAAATTTTAAGTAATGAAAATTGCTAGATGGACAATTGTGCATAATTGTAATTATTGTAAATAATGAAAATTTGTTATATGGATTTTTAAATAGTATAAATTGCTAGATGAATTATAAATAGTTAGAATTGCTAGTTGAATGTTTACATAACGAAAAATGGTAGATGGATTTTCCAATAATGAAAGTTGAAAGATACATAATTATTTAGAAATATATCCTTTTATTCAATTATATGCTTCTTTAATGTATATTAATTTAATTTAATAGCGGTACATAACAAAATGAAACGAATAAATCTTCTAAATAATTAAAAATGCTAGATGGATATTTAAATAGCAAAAAAGGTTTGATGTATTTTAATATAGACAAAATTGCTTTATGTATTTTTAAATCTAATCATTTACAATTATATTGTTATTTGCAGTTATGTGCTTATAATGTGTTTATCGTTAGAATTAATTAGCACTGCATGACTAATGTAAACAATAAATTATTTGTAGATGGACCGAAGGTGGATGTATGACACAGACCGTCACGGTCCAGAGTTCTTTAATGGTGTGACTTGTTTTCTGAATGAGGCTGCGACACACAAGTCGAGGAATATGGTGGACTATATGTGTTGTCCATGCGTTGATTGCAAAAAAGAGAAGTTGTTTTCTAACATAGAGTCGATACGTGCACACTTACTTCGAAGGGGTTTCAAGGCTAGCTATACCTGTTGGACCGAGCACGGTGAAGATGATACTGTACATGAAGGGCAACACATTGATGGAGATGATATTGTACATCAAGGGCAACACATTGATGAAGATGACAGAGACAACGATATGACGGCGGTGGAAGATACGTTCGTTCATAGCCACGAAGATGATCTAGATCAAATGTTGAGTGATGGGGAGGGGGACTTCACGAGTGAAAGGGAGTTTTAAAAGTTCCAGCATATGGTAGAGGACTCTACAACGCCATTGTACCTGGGCTGCAAGGAGGAGCACAAAAAGCTACATACTGTGCTTTCACTACTGCAGTTGAAGGCAAGAAATGGTTGGTCCGATAAGAGCTTTACTAAGCTGTTATGTCTCTTGGGGGACTTGCTTCCAGAGGGTAACTTGTTGCCTACAACTATTTACCAAGCCAAGCAGGTTGTCTGCCCGTTGGGACTAAAAGTACAAAGAATACATGTGTCGACGATTGGAGAACAGGCTCCCGCCGAGCTTACTTGTTGAATGAGGGATCAACAGGGGCCCCTTCGCTCGAGAGGGGGGTAGCGTCCGAGTGATGCTCAGAAGGTCAGGGACACACGGTGTTTATCCTGGTTCGTGCCTCTCAGCGTGGAGATAACAACCCTACTCCAGTATATTTGGTTTTTGTTCTGTGAATATGCGTACACCGTCCCCCTGTACCACAGGGGTCAGGAGGGTTTAAATACAAGGCCTTGAGTTGCATACATGGTAACTACCCCCTATAATTACGCCATGCTTCCATATCTTTCGCGCCCGTGATCCGAGGTCCTTGAATCGCGCCTTGTTTTGAATTTCTGGCGCACCCGTCCTGGATCTTCGGCGGTTTGGCCTCCACTTTCCTGCCTGGTGATTTGAATGAGCCCCCCGACCATTCACCCGAGCATCCGCTAGGCCTATCCGAGCATGGTTGCTCGTACTTGCTCAGCGTGCTCGCAGACGAGCATTCGGCACTTAGTGGGCGAACACGTATGCTCGTTGCCCGAGCATAAGATTGCTCGGACGCTCCCCTCGGGCATTCCCCGAGGGCATTGTGTGATCGGTGGCTTTCGGGCTGCCAGGGTGAGATGGTCCTGATGGTAAATAGTCCAATCCCCGACAACATGCATGTCCAAACGATTGCATATTGTATCGCAATGAGTTTGCAGACATGGATGCTTGTGTTGTTTGCAAAGAAAAGCGGTATAAGGGCAACGATGATGATATCACGAATGATGATGTCGGGGTGAAGCGTAAGAAGAAGAGGTGTCCTCGTAAGGTGCTGTGGTATTTCCCTATAATTCCACGTCTGAAGTGATTATTTGCGAACAGAAGGCATGCCCAATTGCTACGATGGCACGCCGAAGAGTGTTAGAAGGATGGAATGCTCAGATACCCTGCTGATTCTGTGCAATGGAGGAACATCGATAGAAAATATAAAAAACACTTTGCATATGATGTGAGGAATATAAGGTTCGGATTGAGTACGGATGGGATGAATCCTTTTGGCAACATGAGTAGTGGTCACAACACTTGGCCAGTGACTTTATGCATCTACAACCTTCCTCCATGGCTTTACATGAAGCGAAAGTACATTATGATACCACTATTGATTCAAGGGCCCAGGCAACCTGGCAATGGTATCAATGTGTACCTCAAACCATTGGTTGAAGATCTTCTAATATTGTGGAACGATGGTGTACGGGTATGGGATGAGTATAAAAGAGAGAACTTTACCCTACGGGCATTGTTCTTCGTAACCATCAATGATTACCCTGCTCTTGGCAACCTGTCGGGCTAGACAACAAAAGGCTTCAATGGATACGTCCAGTGCTTGGATGATATAGCTAGCCGGTGGTTGAAGAATTGCCGAAAAATGGTTTACATGCAGCATCGTAGGTTTCTCCGCAAGGATCACCCATACCGCAATAATAAGAGAGCATTTGACGGGACAAAGGAGACTGCCTTAGCTCCAAAGAATCACACTGGGAAACAGATATTTGCTATCGTAAAGGATCTTACAATTATTCACGGAAAGAGAGCTGGTAGTACATCTATCCCGAGTTCCCGGGATAAGGCTCATTTGTGGAAAAAGAGATCAGTATTTTGGGTCCTACCTTATTGGCAGCACCTGGAAGTTCGACACACAATTGACGTCATGCACATAGAGAAGAACGTGTGTGATAGCTTGCTTGGTATCTTACTGGACATACCTGGCAAAACAAAAGATACACTCCAAGCAAGGATGGACCTCGAAAATATGAAACTCAGGATGGAGTTGCATAACAAAGAAATGGATACAGGCAAGAAGTACCTTCCCGCAACCTGCTACACTCTTAGCAAGAAAGAGAAAATTAGCGTTTGTGAATGCTTGCACGGAGTCAAAGTTCCGTCCGGTTACTCTACTAATATAAAGAGACTAGTCTCAATGAAAGACTTAAAATTAATTGGTATGAAGTGTCACGATTGCCACGTGATAATGACACAGATGCTTGCAATTGCAATTAGGGGTGTTCTGCCAGAGAAAGTCCGAGACCCAATTATCATGTTATGTTCATTCTTCAACGCGATTTCACAAAAAGCCATCGATCCGTTAAAACTAGATAAGCTGCAGGAAGATGTGGTCCACACTCAGTGTAGGCTTGAGATGTGTTTCCCTCCATCTTTTTTTGATATTATGGTCCATCTCATTGTTCACATTGTGAAAGAGATACGGATTCTTGGTCCCGTATTTCTACATCAGATGTACCCTTTCGAGATATTCATGGGGGTTATAAAGAAATATGTTCGCAGCCGACATCAACCGGAAGGTTGCATTGCCGATGGCTGGGGAACCGAGGAGTTCATTGAGTTCTGCGTCGATTATATGGACCTCAAACCGATTGGTGTGCCTGTACCTCGGTATGAGGGGAGGCTACAGGGGAAAGGGACACTAGGCGAGAAATTTGTACGTACTAGCAATCTAGCTTCATTTACGCAAGCATATTTCGCAGTTTTGGGACAATCAGTTGTGGTGGCCTCGTATGTCAACATGCACAAGAACATGCTATCCAGAACCAACCCAGGGAGGTCAGAGGTTTAGCTCGCGAGAGAGCATAGAGATAACTTCGGAGACTGGTTGCATAGACACATGATGCATACGGAGACAGACTGCACTCAGTTGAAAGTGTTGGCTCAGGGACCGTCAACTACATTTCGGACATTCCAAGGATACGATATAAATGGTTTTACATTTTATACAAGAGCGCAAGATAAAAAAAGTACCAACCAAAATAGCGGTTTTCGTATAGATGCCTATGACAGCAATGGAAATAGGCAAACCTACTATGGATTCATAGAAGAGATTTGTGAGCTTGACTATGGACTTTTGAAGATCCCTCTCTTTCGATGCCAATGGGTCAGACTTCCAGGGGGCGTGAATATCGACAAGTACGGTATCACTACCGTGGATTTCAAACTCATCGGATACAGAGAAGAACCATTCGTGCTTGCTAATTCTGTTACACAAATCTTCTTTGTAACTGACCTAGCTAACAAGCAGCGCCACATGGTTATTCAAGGAAAAAGAAGGATTGTCGGAGTTGAGAATGTTGTTGATGAGGAAGAGTACAACCAATTCGATGAGCTTCCCCCTTTCGGAGAGGATGTTGACCTAAGTATCATGGAAGAGAGTGATGAAGCTACGTACATACGCAGCGATCATAATGAAGGTCGAATCGTAGCTTAGTTGTAGTAATGAAATCCCAAATATCTTAGTTGTCACCTCTGAAAACTTTTACTAAGTTTGGAATTGATTTACTAATTTTAGAAAATCAAAAACAGCAATTAGAACTAACCTAGAGCAATGTCAGAATTTTATCAAAATAAATATGAGTGTCCTTGATTTGAAAATTTTACCTTAGTTTGGAAATGACCTTAGAACAATACAGTAAAAATCTCAAAATTATTGGAATTGTTTTGCAACCTCAGAAAAATCATTTTTGAAAAAGTGCACTTCTTGACAGCAGTGTTGTCATATTTTTATAAAACTAATGTCTTGGTATTTTTGTTTGAAATTTTTATGGTAGATCTAATCCATTGTCAGGATCCTTAACAAAAATTTTCAAAAATTCCTAACTAGTTTTGATAGCTCTATTAAATCAAATTTGGGCTTGCTATCTGAAAATTAGGAATTTAACCGACGGTGCAAAGTCTTATCACTGCCGGTTCTACGTATAACCGACAGTGATATTTATTATTACTGCCGGTTTGAGGAGTGAGCTGGCAATGATAATTCTTATCACTGCCGGTTATGCTTATTAACCGGCAGTGATATATTATCACTACCGATTCTTATTATGAACCGGCAGTGATAGTCCTCCCCTATAATTTCAAAGGCCGCGCTCTCCTCTCATTTACCCTAACCTAGACCCGTGCCTCCTCTCACTGCCGTCGCCGTCGCACCCGAGCTCCTCTCACTGCCCTCCCCGAGCTCGGTGCCGACCCGCGCCTCCTCTCACTACCGTCGCCGTCGCACCTGAGCTCCTCTCACTGCCCTCCCGGAGCCCGGCACTGCCCCCGTCCTCCTCCCGTCTCGGCGTCGCCCTTGCTGCCATCACCTCCCCGAGCCCGGCGCCGCCCCCGGTCCTCCTCCCCTTTACAATGTTATGATGTTTTGATGAATATTGTGATGGTGTGATGAATATTACATGTTTGCTGATTTCCTACTGCCATAATGATTGTGTGATGATTTGCTTCGATTTGATCCAATGGGTAGTGAGGCTATGAATATATATGTGCTATAGTGTGATGGTGTGATGGTGTTGTACTGTAGTGTAGTGAGGCTATGCATGTGTCTTTTCCTCGGTGTTGAAGACAATTATATGTGCTTTATATGTATCATTCGAACTGTGTGCCATTTGTCTGCTGAGTGGATGTCCACTAGTTTAGGGGAGGTGCTGCCGAATTTTTTCATTTTTGACTTGCCAATCTGCTGCCTTTGACGTATGATATTTTTTTAATCTTCTTTTGATGGCTTCCTTTGACGTATGATATTTTCATTTTTTTTAATGTTCTCGAAGTTATAAAATTTTAGATTGTTAAATGTACTTACCTTTTTTTAATTGCTTTCACTTTATTGCTGCCTCTGTGAATGCTCTATGATGCTTTGGGTCTGTTTATGAGCTAAAACAATTAAAGTGTAAATCTGGCCTTGAACTAACTTTATAGCTTCCTGTTAAATGCTACAAAGTATTGATTGATACTTCGTTGTATATGGTTTTAGTCATCTCTGATTGCTTTGTAACTTGGTTATTAAGCTTGTTTTGTTGTATAGCTTATGCTTCAACTGTTTTAAATATTGTTGCATAATTTAGGAAGGTAAGAATTCAAGACCATATTTGCTTAGTTAATTATTTAGCTCAATTGTGATAAATCGACCCTGGGTAGAGGAGGTAAGAGCTTGTCTCTAACAGCCCTACATTGAGTGGCGATGAGGCTGAAGATTTAATCTTCAAGCAGCCCGACACCTGAGAGCAAATTAAATAATCTTTCATTCATTAATCTTTCATATGCAACACGCCTGACTGAATCATCGTTGATGGTGTACGTGATCCAGGGATCGTTGATGGTGTATGGCAAGTACGCCTAAGAAGCAACCAAGGCCGGCACACAACACGAGGAAGAAGAGGAGACAGCAACCATGGCTGCTGCTGTAGGTTCGTTTTGGGGCAACTGCTGGTAGAACCAGCTCATTTAGACCACCTAACAACACAATTGCGGCGCGTCTATCAGTGGTACATGCAGCGGTGCAAAAATGATGTGGAGGCGCTGCAAGTCAGATACAAATAATCAGATTTTCATAATAGGGATAATACCTTCTGGGTGTTATTCATCGAATTGTATATGTTGTACCAGCAAGATGTCCTGGACGTGAATATACTCAGAGTGTGGACTTTGTAAGTTTCTATTTATATTATTGTATATTCCTGTACCACTTAGCTTCATGTCTAACTTCTTTCTTATATATGTAGAATGGAGATACATACATGTAGAAGAAATAGCAATGAAAACTTAGGATTTCTCGATCCAGGGATTGCCAACGAGAAAATTGTCCTGCAGGATCCAAATTTTCTTGAAGACTATTTATTTAATACTTTCTTGAAGCTGCAATACAGAACCTCCATACTTTTACCCTATAACTTTAAGTACGTATTACCCTACTTCTAATATCGTTTTACTATTTTTACGTGACACGATGTGGGACTAATACTTATAGGCTATGTTAACATTTATGACCAGCTTTCACTGGGTCCTCCTCGTCATCGAGTTAGATGCTAGCAGTATTTTTGTCCTGGACTCAATGAGAAAACCCCTTGATCTGTATCAAGACTTTTGGGACATGATGAACAGGTAAACTCGATCGTTGCATTATTGCTATAGTAATATTCCATTCTATTGCATTTAACTTTAATTACTATTTAAAATCATTCACAGGGCATTCACACGATATTGCAAGAAAAGTCCTTGGCATCATCCCTACAAGAAAGATTTCCAAATAATAATGAACTTTCCATGCATGAGACAGGACCTAGGAAATAATTTATGCGCATAATACGTATGTTCAAATATGCATTCAATTGTGACGGAGCGTGTCGGCTATAACGAAGCCATGGTATATAATTACACATTGATCCCTACTTTTCATTCATTTAATATATATCATCATTAATTTTATTTCTCTTTTCTTCAATAACAGCGCTCCAGGTTGAAAACCAATAAGTTACTGCTAACAGAAATTTTAGCAATTCAAGAGCATATGGCTGGATGCATTCACGATGAGATCATCACTCCAAACGGCGAGTTCCATGAGTAGCTTTAATTCTACTGGAGTCGTTGACAAATCAAAGTGGATGAGATGTACTGACACTATAGTTGTAAATAGACTATTGTAAAAACTAAATATTGTGATGCTTTAATATATTTGAATTACGATTTAACGATGCTTTATATACTATATATTTGAAGGCAACATATCCTGTGCACGCTGGGCTTCCTGTGTACACACAGTGCACACTACCTAATAAAAGTGATGAAAAACTCTGGAAAAAATTGCAGATGTACTTCGAAGATGACTCTACCTATGTATAACATTGCAGGTTCAAATTCAATACATATGAAGAGTTACAAAAAAGAGAAAATAAACACACTTGTATCACTACATATGTATTGAATTTGAACATGCAATGTTATACATAGGTAGAGTCATCTTTGAAGTACATTTGCAAATTTTTCCAGAGGTTTTCATCACTTTTATTAGATGGTGTGCACGGTGTGTGCATGGAAAGCCCTGTGCACAGGATATGTTGCCATATTTGAATTATAATTTACCGATACTTTACATCAACATATTGTAGAAAATATTTGTTTCAAATTATATAATGCAAAGAAAATATGCAAGAAAAATTCCTCACTGCCAGTTTGTCCAAGAACCAACAGTGATATATATATATATATATATATATATAGGAAAATGGTTGCATACTCTTGGGAGTATGTACTCCCACTCTCAATATACTGCATAAATGATGTTATTATACTTCTTTATGTTTCTGAGTATACTCTAATACTAATTATAAGATACTCCAAAGTGAGTTTCACGAAAAATTTCATCAAAACCCACACTTTATAGCATAATTTGTTTATATACTTTTTTTGTACATGTAAAACGGTATATAGCAAGAAATAAATTACTCCGATGAATTTTTTTCAACAATATCGCATTGTAGTATCTTAGAATTATTATTAGAGTATACTGAAAGTGATAAAAGAGTATAACACATTCGTTTAAGTGGTATACTAGATGTGGGAGTACGTACTCCCAAGAGTACAGAAAAGGTTTCCTATATATATATATATATATATATATATATATATATATATATATATATATAGGAAAAATAGTTTTTACTCCCGGGAGTAATTACTCCCATCTCTGAAATACCACCCAAACATACTTGAAATACTCCTTTATCGCTTTGGATATACTTATATACTAATTATAAGATATTCTAGTGAGATCTACATGAAAAAATTGCAAGGGAGTGCATAGGTTTTAGCTTATTTTACAAATACCTTCATATACACATATAATAAAGTGAGAGTTTCTTCCCACGTCACATTAATTGCTCTGCTTAATTGCCCTGCTTAATTGCCCTACGCAAGAAACGAAGCGTTGCTTTAATTAGCCAGCTTTTGCAAGAAACGAAGCGTTAAAGATAGATGTTTGATCTTATGAAATAGTATTTTTTTTTATTTTTTAATCTTTATTTTTCGTTATCAATTTTGTTTTTCGTAGCAACGCACATGCATATAACTAGTACACATATACAACGCACAGGCATATAACTAGTATACATATATAAGGAGTAATTACTCCCGGGAGTAGAAAAGAGGCTTTATATATATATATATATATATATATATATATCACTGCCGGATTTTGTGTGAGCCGGCAGTGATAGATTGATATCACTGCCGGATTTTGTGAGCCGGCAGTGATAAATAGGTATCACTGCCGGATTTTGGTGTGAGCCGACAGAGATATCTATTATCACTGCCGGCTCAGGAACCGGCAGTGATAATCCCGAGTATCACTTCCGACCAATCATAGGAGCCTGCAGTGATAGCGTTTCGGAATCGGTAGTGATTGTCTGTTCTGTAGTAGTGGGAGTCTTCATATATGTATTTTGGAACATATGGAAAGAAAAGAACAAGATAATTTTCGAGAATTCCTATTAGACAGTGCAAAAGAGCTTGACAAGCGACAAAGGTCCTCCAATTAGTTGTCTGAGTTCCGATAAAGTTGTGTGGATACTTACCTTGTAACTAAACTTTGAGTTTTGCTACCTCTTAATGCATTGACTCTGCTCTGCCCTCGTTTCAAAAAAAATAAAAAATTGATGTGGCACAAGTTAGAGACAACATTGTCGAACCTTTTTTTAAAATAATAATATTTTAATCAATATTTACAGAAATAATATGCTGAAAATAAAAATAGCAAAACTACCCCCCTATGTCCATTTGAATTGGCGACAGGGCTCCTATGTCCATTTCAAATGGCGACAGGGGGTAAAATCGGAATAGGAGCCCCACACATGCAGCAGTGGGATGCCCTCCTGTCGCCATTTGAAATGGACATAGGAGCCCTATCGCCAATTCAAATGGTGACAGGACCCTGTCGCCAATTCAAATGGACATAGGGGGGTAGTTTTGCTATTTTCTTTTTCGGCATATTATTTCTGTAAATATTGATTAAAATATTATTATTTTTAAAAAAATTCCAACATTGTCTCACTTTTACACATGTCCTTAGTGAGAAGAGGCCTGAGCACACGGGATTTACCTTCGCGTGGCATAGCTTGGTAAATGTTTCGCATGTTCAGGCTTACGTTCGTCGTGCTCACGCCTTAATTGCGGTTTAGTCGTGCCCATCTGGCTCGCTACCTACTTGGTCACACAAACGTAGCTTCGTGACAAATGCAAAGATTCACATCTAATCGCCCATGTTATGATTGAAAAAGGTAATACGATAATACGGAAAAAAAAGATGTTGACAGAGCTGAGAGGTATGACTGTATGGGCCGTATATATTGATCAACCAATAGTTATCTCATCAACCCCTGCTACTATATCCTGTAGCAGTACAGCGTGCAGCTTCAGCATCCATGGCATGGCAGGACCTTGGTGCTCAGGCATTCCTTCCTGTTCTGCAGGCCAGGAACAATATATGGCTGTACCCTCGTAGGGCTGTAAACAGGCTGAATTCGAGTGGGTTTGGGGCTCTCAGGCTCGAGCTCGGTAAGGCTCGAGCCGAGCTTGGATTGAGGTCTGAGCCTTGATCCAGGCTCGAGCTCGGCTCGGTCTAAACTCGAGTAGTCTCGAGCTCGGCCCAAGTAAGCTCGGTAAGCATGATAAGCTCGAATAAGCTCGATAGGCTCGAGTAAGCGCGGTAAATCTGGTAAGCCCGGTAAGCTCGGTAACAAGCTCGAGTAAGCGCGGTAAATCTGGTAAGCCCGGTAAGCTCGGTAACAAGCTCGAGTAAGCTCGATAACAAGCTTGAGTCAGCTCGGTCCACGGAAGTTTGATCCAAGCTCGAGTAGGCTCGCGAGCTATTCGAGCTCGGCTCGGTGAAGCTCGCGAGCTCGAGTTCGGCTCGTTTGGAGCTAGAATCAAGTCTGGATCGAGCCGAGCTTGAGTAATTCACGAGCTCGAGCATTTTTTTTTCACAGCCCTATACCCTCGTGAAACGCTGTGTCTGATAATCAAGCGCAACCAAAATATACAGGAACAGGCGAAAAAGGTGTCAGAGATAAGAGCTCGATACACTACTACAGAACCGTACATCACAATCGGTTCTTTTTGGTCATCACAGTCGGTTTTGGTGGCGATACAAAGTCCAACGACAGTGATAAGGTAGATATATCACAGTCGATTTTTAACCGACACTAATAATACATTATCACAGTCGGTTCTTAAACAAGAACCGACTGTGATATTACACATATCACAATCGGTTCTTTTTTAGAACCGATACAACTGACTACATTATCACAATCGGTTCATTTGTAGAACCGATACAACTGATTACATTATCGCAATCGGTTCATTTGTAGAACCGATACAAATTATTACATTATCGCAATCGGTTCATTTGTAGAACCGATGGGGATAAGAATAATATCACAATCGGTTCATTTGTAGACCCGATTCAAATTATTACATTATCACCATCGGTTCATTTGTAGAACCGATGGGGATAAGAATAATATCACAATCGGTTCATTTGTAGAACCGATTCAAATTATTACATTATCACAATCGGTTCTTTATGCAAACCGATTGTGATGATGTTATCGCCCATCGTCAGAAAATGGCCTCGCATTGACAATATGACACATTCATCACAATCCACAAAATCACGTAACATATACATCACAATCTACACACATTACATTCAAATTAATATTGTTTACAATCTGTAATGCAGATCACATTCACATTCGGATAAATTTTGTTTACACTTTATGGACTAGTATTTGCTTGAATTGTCTCTATATCTACCATCATCTGCTATAACTTCGCCCAGCACCACCGCATAAATGGTCTCGTAATTTCTTGAGATCGGTGTTGGTTAGGCTCTTCCGATGATATCAAGGTCCTGCAAAATAGAACGTAGTGCACTAATATATTTAAGTCTTAAATTGGTATTGTAACATGCCGATAGTATTATGCTTGTAAACAAATATCACATAGACAAGAGTGCAAATAATCTGCTTTATACCTTAGGGAAAGCATGTGAGCGACCAACCAAAATCGGCATGTGATGCATCACGTAAAAGTCACCAGATCATCGCACCCTTGTTGATGACACGTGAACAAAGAAACTTAAATTAGGAGACGAATTAAAAATAGGTGTAAGAAAAAAATCCTATGATAGACACTTGTACCTTGAAGCGCTTCCACTCGAGTTTGGTGCCTTGTTTATCATTGTGTCACCACGTTCAAAGAACGTAAGACATGAAAGCACTATACATTGGAGAGATGCCATGCATTGAGGTTAAAAATACCTAATGTAGTTCAATATGTAAAGTGTTAGGTTAGAGGAATGTACTTACTTCAAAAAGCAGGCTCGATCGCATAGTCCATCGGTCTATTTTCGAGTGAGTTCAACGTGTAGACCTTGTTTTGACTCGGAACAACCACAAGTAGAACCCAATGGTTGCTTATTAAAGCGGTATACAATGCAAGAGAATAAGTTAATACAAGGTTGAAGTGTGTACATGTAATTGAATTGTATAGTAGTACATACTCCTGGTGGTATGGGAAGAGAATGAAGTCCCTTTTGCCTCCTCATGCAATGCACCTTGATGTATCCTGCAAGGAACTCCGATTGATACTTAGCCATGGTCGCAGACACCATCTCGGTCGACAAACCCCACAGGTGTCAACCCGTCACGGCTCATTGCCTCATGATCCTGCAATTCATGTCAATTGTTAAAAATATAATACAAAATCAATAAATAGTCATCTGATTGAGTTTGGTGCGAGACTCACAGCGTCGAGGATCGTATGGTAGAAATATCGACGGCTTTCAAGCTGTACATAAAGTCTGAGATCCTCAAAGCGGTAGGAAGGTCCCATCCTCGTTGCGGTGGAATTGGCCCGCTCGATACTTCACTATGAAATCGTGGCGAGGCTCGGCCTCATGTGACCTATCGATGTACCATCCATGTAGGTGACGAGTGAACAAGCCCAAAGAATTCAATTCTTGGCGTGGTAGAAAGGGCTTTCCATGTATGTACCGCTTGTGATCATCGAGTGCTCTGTGCCCTCGACAACTTTGCCTTCTTCACGGAGGGACTCTCTGAACTCTGCTTTGTATCTTTCGTCATCGTGGTAGAAGTCCTTTTGCGCCCCACTGCGCGCACTAGCATTTGTAGGCTGCAGCGTAGGTGCAGGAGGTGCAGTGCAGCGTAGGTGCGAGGTTGTGTAGCAGGCGAGGAGCATGTGCAGCAGAGCGAGGAACATGTGCGATAGTTGGAGGAAGCAGCGGCGATAGTAGGAGGAGGCGAGCAGCGGCCAGCCAGAGTAGTACCAGGAGCGGCAGCAGAGTAGTACCAGAAGCGGCGGCAATAGTACCAGCGATAGCGATAATGAGAGCGACATCGATGAATACGAGGAGCGATGCAGAGCGACACCGATGCGATGCAGTACTAGCGAGGATAGTAGTAGCAAAGCAATAGCGATGAGCAGCGATAGCATACCAGCGATAGCGATGGCAGCGATAGCGGCGGTTGTACCAAAGATGAGCGAAGTGGTAGCGATAGTACCAGCGATGCCGGCGGCGGGAGGAGGTGCTTGCACTCGACACCCGTCGCGGGCCACTTGATGAACGACATCCGTGCTTGCCCGAGAGTGGTGATATCTTCGTTCGGGGGGAACTCCAGGGCATGAGACATGTAAACATCGTGGACATAGTCCACCTGCACCCTCATGTAGCCCATTCCCAAAGGTATACCATGCACTGTGTCATCCTCCTTGCTTGGAAATGCAACCCCGCCGCAGCCTCAATCAGTATTCCGTCGTCGATCAGGACTAGCCGGCACTTGGCGAGGACCACGCAAGAAGTGATCGACATCTTCATCATAATCTGTGTTAAGCTTACTCATGTACCTTTTGGTGCAAAGCAGTTATTACCTTGAGGTGTGGAATGCACAGTTCCTTATTGGAAGCGCATTTGCTAGGGCGTAGCATAGGCGATGGTTGAGAATCGATTACGGGAGAACATCGCCATCATCTCAGCCATCATCTCAGCCTTTAACTCCTCCTTCAACTCCTCCTTCATCTGCAAACGGATCCGCGCCTCACGTGCTTCCCATGATCTTGCCCTGGCACTGGACACGCTCTCCTCTACAAAGAAGGACCTCTTCGTATACCCCGCACCTGCGGCAAGCACCCGCCCCTTATGATCGGGCTTCCCGATTGCCGAACACAGGATGTCCCGTGACCCTTGGCTTTCAAATGCTCCTTGCTCTTTCTGCGAGCTTACCTCCTCCTGCAGTCGCAAATATAAATTATTACTAAAATACAATGGGAATATAATATGCAATGTACTATGTTAGATATCTTACGATGGTCGTGACGATCTGCGGTCGCGGGGTTTGGAATGACAATCGGCCGTCGAGGTTTTCTTCGTCCTCGCTAATACCCAGTCGCGTGCCCGCTCCTCGCATATGTGGGAGTAAGGCATCGTTGTCCCAGAGGTTGCACACTCGGAGGCTAGTCGCACCCACTCTGCCTTCTTCCCTACGTACCCACCGGAACCGAGGTGGTGCGCGTGTGTGTTACGCCTCTGTATAGCGATATTCTTCTCTCTCAGCTCCTCCGCCTCGGGCGTACTCCTCATCCTTGCGAACTCCTCCCAAACCTCGGGTGTAACAAATGGATACCTTTGGAAGGGAGTACGGTCTTTCAACACGAACTCGGCATGCATGGTCACCCTGAAATGCCTCAAAGCCACACCCATTCTCTTCAAGGCGTACCGTCTCGCATTGATTTCATCTTCCTCTGGTATAATCCATTTTCCCTTAACTTCGTCCCACAGTCGGTTCTTCTGCTCGTCGCTTACTTCCTTCCTCCAGTCCTTAATTGTGATCGGCACTCGCTCCCTCACCAATTGGCCGATAAAAGAGGAGTAGCGCCCCTTAAACGGGCCAGGACCCGTGCAAACCCCCCTGGCATTGAATTGGAGCACTTGCGGCGTTCTCCCTGTGGCTCCTTTATTCGGTCCTCTGGCCTTTCTAACCTTCCTCGATGGGGTAGCAGGACCTTCTTCTCTCTCTGGCGTTGAGCCGGTGCTCTCTCTTTGCGACATTTCGAAGTAAGTACGTATATTGTCAAACCTAAACTTCATGAGAGGAAGCAATTCAAATTTCACATAATAGAAAGCAATTCACATGTCTATCTGTAGACCGACTAAGTACGTACGTACCAACGATGACTCCTAATCTCTAATTAGGTTAGGTCCTAATCCCATTCGAGGATATGTGGTTCGAGCAAGTTCCTAAATTTGTTGTACAACTCTAGAAAATTTGGCGATCATCTCATTGTTCTCCAAATACACGTCTCAACAACGAGTCAAGAGGGTGTGTATTCGAAGAACACCAGGGAGATGTCGCCGAAACTTTCTCTAGAGTTTGTACAATGACTTAGAACTTGCCCGAGCCACATATCCTCGAACTGCCCAAAAACGTGGATACTGAGATCGCTTATTTATAAATATGCCATTTTAGCATACTTATAAACAAGCACCCTCGAACGGGAGATGCATAGGTTACGCAACTAAACTCGATAATAAAGTGCGATAATATAGCATGTGTTACAAGTTTCAAATTGCAATGATGAATTGCTCTCAGATTGCTATAGAAGGGTTGCTAAATTAATTAGCCGTCCAACTTCTAGATGGCCAATATATCACCGGCTATTACATCTAAAAATTTAAGGATTACACAACCCTAGAACAAAGACCTTTGCTCTAGCACGAAAACAACAAGTACAAAGATAATATCAGAATGAATATAGCACTAATCTAACCCTACCACAATGCATTAAGAGCAAGTGCCACCAAATTCTCAGCTAAGAGCATAAAGGAATAAGCACATCACTGCTCTGACCTTAGAACAATGCATTAAGAGCAAGTGGCACCAAATTGTCAGCTAAGAGCAGTGTTGTTCTAGGTCTAGCAAGTTCCTTTAAAGATCAGATTAATCAAGCCTCATTCAAAAGCAATCATCATCGAGCTATTTACAACCAATTACAGCCCACAGTCCGAAATGCATCTTACGGTCTTGAACCGAGTCGGCAATGGGGGAGGAGCCGATGGGGGGGACGAGCCGGAGGGGAGGCGCCGGGGAGGCGCCAGGGGAGGACCCAAGGAGGAGGCGCTGGGGAGGCGCCACTGGTACCCGCCAATGGGGAGGAGCCAGGGGCGCCACGGGTAGGCGCCGGTCGGGAGGTGGTCGAGCTAGGGAGTGGGAGGCCGGAGGAGGCGCCACGGGGTACCGCCCGATGGGGAGGCGCCGGGGAGGAGGCGGAGGAGGCGCCCGGTGCGGGAGGTGGTGGAGCTAGGGTTGTGGAATGAATTGAAACGAAATCGGCGTCTTAGAAATGAACTGAGTGTCTTGTGGCAGAAATGAAAATGCTCTGGGTTTTATCACGGTCGTTTCTATACTGAGTATCTGTGTCGGTTCTATAGAAAAACCGATCGCAATATGTGGAGTATCTGTATCGGTTCTTTAAAAGAACCGATCGCAATTATACTATCTGTGCCGGTTTCCTAAAGAACCGATTGCGATAACTATGATCCAATTTCTAATTTTTTTTAAAACAGAATCTTCATTCAAAAGAGTCGAAAAGTCAAATCTTTTTCAAATTTCCTATACTATAAGATCCATTTGACATATATATTCTACAAAATGCCACATTATACAGGGAATTCTTACAACATAATTTATTTAAAATACAACCCTTCTTGATGATCTACACGCATGTAATGTGTTCCATGTGTGCCGTCGTCACCGCTAAGACATGCCCCATCTGCAAACGGAGGTGTTTCATCAAATTGGTTGTACTCTTCTTCATCTACGACATTTTCAACTCCAACAATCCTCCTCTTGCCATGAAGTACGACGTGCAACCTCGGATTGGCCGGGTCACGCACGTAGAAAACTTGACTTGCTTGCTTTGCGAGGACGAACGGTTCATCTCTGTAGGCCAGTCTATTCAGATCAACAAGTGTAAAACCTGTCTTGTCGACCTTAACTCCGTGAGGAAGTCTCACCCACTTACATCAGAACAATGGAACTTGGTATATTCCGTAGTCGAGCTCCCATATTTCTTCGATTATCCCGTAGTAATGATTCATTGCGATTGTGATCCTCTAATTGAGTGATCATCGGACAAAGCATCTATGCTCACACCACTTTATTTTGCTTGTACTCTTTGCATCTTGACTTTCAAGATAAAATGTGTAGCCATTAATATCGTAACCTTGCCATGTCTCAGATATTAAATCTTGGTCCATCAGCCAACCATTTGACATCCTCGGGACTAACGGAGACCTTCACCTTTTCTTTGAACCATGTGAGGAATCGATCGTTGTGTTCTCGTGTGATGGAAAGCTCATCCATAAGTGGATTCTCTTCCCGTAATATCAACTTGTCTTTGTTGGATGTATGGATGAACTTCTGTATTTGTGTTGCAAGACTGTGAAATGCGCTTTATAGTACATATCAAATTGTGGGCTCATTAGATTTGACCCAATGGTTCCTTTGCCACCAAGTCTGCCCTCATGACGAGATATAGGAACACCAATCGGTTGTCTTTTACCTAGGTAGTCCACGCAGAACTCAATAACCTCTTGATCCCATAACCTTCAATAATACTACCCTCGAGGCTTGACCTATTCCTCACATATGACTTTAATATACCCATGTACCTCTCGAGCGGATACATGTAACGCAGAATGCGGGTCCACAAATCTTAATCTCTCTAACAAGGTGAACAACGAGGTGGACCATGGCGTCGAAGAACGACGGGGAAATGCATCTCAAGGCGACAAAGAGTCTGCACCACCTCACTCTGTAAGTTGTCCAAAGATATCGGGATCAATAACCTTGCATGAAATCGCATTGAAGAAATAGCATAGCTTCGTGATTGCCAACCTGGCGTCATCTGGTAGGATATTTACGATTGCAACAGGGAGCATTTGGGTCATCAAGACATGACGGTCGTGGGACTTCATACCGATCAACTTCAAATCATCCATAGACACAAGCTTCTTAATGTTTTGCGGAGTATCCGATGGAACTTTAATATCGTGGAGACACTTGCAGAGGTCTTCTTTCTCTTTCTTGGATAAGGTGTAGCATGCGGCGAGGATGTACGGCCCTTTTCCATCCTCCACCATCACTTTGCAAGCTTGGGCCTGATCCCCATGTAGGTCATATCGCGGCGAGCATTCACACCATCCTTGGTCTTCCCAGGTATGTTCAGCAGGATGCCTACCAAATTATCACAAACATTTTTCTCAACGTGCATGACATCAATACATTGACGGACATCTAACTCCTTCCAATATGGTAAGTCCCAAAATATCGACTGTTTTCCAAATGGTCCTAGGGACGACAGATTCTGGCTCTTACCATACTGAACATCGATATCCTCTACGCGTGAATATACTTGCCTTCCAGTCATAGGCTGCGGGGCTGCACGAACTTCCCTCTTTCCATCAAATTTGTCATCCATCTTACGATATCGATGACTTCGGGGTAGAAACCTACGGTGACCCATGTACACCGTTTTCCTCGAATCGGCGACCACAAGCTATCATTGTCCTCTTCACAAATTGGACAAGCTTTGGCTCCCTTCGTGCTATAGCCCGCCAAATTACCAAAGGCTGGAAAATCATTTATGGTGCAAAATATCATAGCCCGTAGGGTGAAGTTCTCTCTTTTGTATGCATCCCACACCTCAACCCCCACATTCCACAATTTTACCAAATCCTCAATTAGTGGTGATAGGTACACATCAATATCATTACCCGACTGTTTGGGTCCTGAGATTAGCAACGACATCATGATATACTTCCGCTTCATGCATAACCAAGGAGGCAAATTGTAGATACACAACAAAAGCGGCCAAATCTTGTGTCGACTGCTCATATTACCAAACGGATTCATACCATCCGTACTCAATCCAAATCTTATGTTCCTCATCTCGGCACCAAACTCCTCATGTTCCCAATTAATGTTTCTCCATTGAGCCGAATCAGCGGGATGTCTCAATTTGCCATCTTCCTTTCGAGATTCATAATGCCAACGCAACAATTTTGCCTCTTTAGGATTTGCAAATATCCGCTCTAAGCGGGAATGATGGGCAAATACCACAACACCTTGGTGGTGCCCCTTTTTCACATCTTCACCGTGGTCAATTCGGTTCTTACGCTTCTTGTCATTACGCTTCTCATTTTGTTTGTATCGGGTACACCACAAAGCGGGATAAATGCGTAGTTCCTTATGGACGTTGCGGTATAGTATGCAATCATTTGGACATGCATGTATCCTTTCTATTTCCATTCCCATGGGACATAATAGCTTCTTCGCTTCATAAATACTTGTTGGCAACTCGTTTCCCTCTGGAAGCATATCCGAAAGAAGTATTAAAAGTGCATTGAAACTTGTATCTGTCCAACGGTGTTTTGCCTTCAATTCAAACAATGCAAGGACCGAACCCAACTTGGTGTATTCCCCTTTGCAACCTGAAAACAATGGTTTGGCATCGTCATCCATCAAGCTTTTAAATTTTTCGAACTCTCTTTCCGTGTAATTTCCCTCCACATCCCGCAACATTTGATCTAAATTATCCTCATCAAACATATCACGCTCCAACTCCTGATCGGCTTCCAGCATATCTTCGTTGCATATCACAGGGTACTACCTGTCTCCCCATGATGGATCCAACACGTGTAATTCCTCATGAAGCCACGTCGAATCAAATGGCCTTCAATTTGAGATGAGTTGTTAAATCTTCTGAGATTGGTGCAATCAATACAAGGACAATATATGAACTTTACACCCCTCATAACCATATCTTCTTCTGCAATTCTTATGAACTCCTTAACTCCCCTCAAACTTCGGCACTCACACGGCTTTTGTGATACATCCATTCTTCACGGTCCATCTACAAGTAAACCGCAAACAATATATTAATAATGCCCTAATCAATGAAATAAAAGAAGGGTTGAACCCGAAAACAAAGTTTTTTTGTTGAATGATCTTAAAGAAAGCGTATATCGTAGAGACCGACTAAATGCGTGCATTACCAACGATGACTCCTAATATCTAAGTAGGTTAGGTCCTAATCCCATTCGAGGATATGTGGTTCGAGCAAGTTCCTAATTAAGATGTTGTACAAACTTTAGAAAATTTGGCGACATCTCCCATTTGTTCTCCAAATACACGTATCGACAACATGTCAAGAGGATGTGTATTCGGAGAACACCGCTAGGAGATGCTGCCGAAACTTTCACTACAGTTTGTACAATAGCTTAGGAACTTGCCCGAGCCACATATCCTCGAACTGTCCAAAAAACGTGGACAATTCGAGACTGCTTATTTATAAATATGCCATTTTAGCATACTTATAAACAAGCACCCTCGAACGGGAGACGCATAGGTTACGCAGCCTAATTAACTATTTATATATAATTGATCATATTAATAATATTAAAACAATTAATTTAAGTCCTACTGCAATATTGAAGAGATTTCTAAGAATTAATGCTGGTCACCTTTCGATCGAGGAAAACCACAAACGAGGGGAAATCTAGCTCCTGATCAAGCTAGCACGGGTTTCAATTAACGGAGACCTTCAACGCACCGATCTCCTCCACTACCATACACTCTGCTAATGAGACCAAATCAAAATCGAATGATGTACATTAATACAACATTGAAGGGATTCGAAGGAATCGCGCCCACCTGTTGAATAAAGCCACAGGTAAGATAGGCTGGAAAATAGAGAAATCGCCTAGCGAACTAACTCGACGAGAGTTAATAAGTCCATTCCCGAGTCCAGACGGTACATATAAACCCTAGCGAGCCTCATCACAATCGGTTCTATAGAAGAACCGTTTGTGATTAATTAGTTATCACCGTCGCTTATATGTAAAACCGACTGTGATAATTTGATTCTCAACACTGTCGTTTCTTTATAGAACCGACACAGATAATATATCAGTGTCGGTTCTCAAAAGGAACCGACTGTAAAGCAAGTCAACATCACAGTCGGTTCTTGATAAGAACCGACACGGATATCCATTCGCCCCCTCGTCTTCCCCGCCATTTTGACGTTCAAACAATACTAGCATTGATCACACCATATAACTCCTTTTGTTCTCTGCATCCTGGTCACATCGGTACAAGTCTTCCTCCTTTCGTTCTCTGCATCTTCGACCGGCAATGGCAGCGCCACCACCATCTCCTCAAGAAGTTTTGACGACTCAGTGGAGTCGCCTCTCTTCCATCCTCCTCCACCGTCCTCACCGCCGGTAGCGCCGCCTCGACCTCCGGCGCCTCACTCGGCGTGGCGCCAGCGCCCCACTGTCTCCGTCGTCCCTCCGGCTTCTCACCCCATCCGGGCGCCTCCAAAGGCAGCAGGCGCCGCAGAGATGACGAGGAGGAGGAGGAGGACGACGACTACGAGGGGGACGACGAGGAGACGAGGAGGACGACGACGACGAGGAGGATGACGAGGGGACGGCGGCGGCGGCGGCGGCGGCGGCGAGGAGGAGAAGGAGGAGGAGGAGGAGGAGGAGAAGGTGGAGGAGTACTACGCGCCGATCACCATAGGGACCGGCGCGTCGTCTAGATCGGGTTCATCATCGGAGGATGAACCATCACTAGTCCGCGTAGTCTCCGGCGACTCTGGCGACTCGGGTGACTCGGTCACTCGGATGACTCGGTTGACTCGGGTTACTCGGGCTAGAGCCGCGAGTAGTAAATTTAATATATTAGGTGTAATGCAGTCCCCTTTATATGTTTACTAATTATAAACAATGGATGTGGTGATATATTGTAATGAAATACACTTGTTTAATATATTAGGGTTGTTGGCCTAGTGCAGATGAAATCTATTAATTTTGCCTTTACACTATTTTGAATCTCTTTTATATTTTTGTGCATTGTATCTTTCTAATGTTCTGTTGTTCCAAGTCAAAATGTTTCATGTCCTATTGATAAAAAACAAGTATAATGTGTGGAATGGTATATATATTATTATTATCTGCTGCATGCATGCTACTATAATGTTATATATAATTTGCATCACTACATGTGTCTATATAAATTGTCCTGAGAGTTGAACCGCGAGTTGGGATTCTAGCAGACCAGATCTTGTTCATCGTCCAAAAATACAAGTTTTGCACAAATATTAAAGCATGAATGAAGGGCACAAGAGGTGCATGTTGGGATTCTAGCAGAGCGGGCCGTGTTGGAGTTTGTTTTTTCTTCTTCCTGAAGGGGAAATGTGTGAGTGGAGGATCTCACAAAAACTATGTTTCTAATGAATCAGACGTTCTTGGTTGCACATGGTGTTGCCAAAAAATCATCACAATCGGTTAGTTCAAAGAACAGATTGTGATAAAACCTGTGATCATCAAAATCGGTTTCTTCCCAAAACAGATTATGATAATACATACTCAATACAATCGGTTACGGAAAAGAACTGATTGTGATAACTCAATGCTCATCACAATCGGTTTCTTCCCAAAACCGATTGTGATAATACCTACTTATTACAATCGGTTTTAGATAAAAACCGATTGTGATAACAAAATTATTATCACAATCGGTTCTTATCTAGAACCGATTGGGATTATTATCGTATCACAATCGGTTCTCTCTAAGAACCGATTGTGATAACCTGTTACCAAGATTTCCAAATGGAATATGCTTATCACAATCGGTTCTGAAGTCAAAAGTTTAGAACCGACACAGATGAAGCGATAGTAATGTGTCATTCTGTAGTAGTGATACACTGCAGCTGTACTAGAAACAAGAAAAGGATCTCATGTTTCATGCTCGTATATTTATATGTTTCATGCTCGTAGTCGTATATTTACTTACAGCACACCAGGTCTTTCATCTCCTCTTATTTCGATTATACTTGTACATGCGTGATATCTAAGGGTAGTACGTACATCTATTGCCGTAGAGGCTTGGGGGTACCAACAGACTGCACCTTATATGCTGGCCTAGTTACACTCCCAGCAGGACCAGCATGTTGTAGAAGCTGGAATACCCTATTTCCAGGGTACTCCATATTAGTGCACCTTGTGGATGCGAAAAGCCGGTTCTCACATGGCAGGCCTAGTGGCAGCTCCGGCAGGACCGGCTTGTCGTAGCAGCTGCATGTAAACATATATTAACACACAGAGAGATACGGGAGGAAATGATCGATTTTTTCATGGCACAACAGCGGATTAGGTGGTCGGAGAAGGTTACCTGAAAGTAGGATTCTAGTTTCTGCCTCAGGACAGCATGCTCCCTCTTCACTATTTGGAAAGACCTCATGCAACTGCGTACCAGAATATGACATGTTTATGAATAATGGCTGTTTTCATCACAGGGACAGATATATATATATATGGGCATTTCATGGCGCATTTCAATTTTCAAAATTGACAATTGTATATGAGAAGTGACGTCGAGTTTTTTTTTTTTTTTTTTTTTTTTTATAAACAGCTAACAAGTTAAAATATACTTAAAAAGTGAGAGAGAGAATCTACAAAGAACTAAGCATCAGTGTGAAGGGGGGAAGAGAGAGACCCTTCGACATTTCCTTGTCCACAGTTATCCCTGAATGACATGCACTCGTTCTTCATCCTAGAAGCACCGATGCTGCATCAAGTTGTTAATGTCAAATGGTTTCAAAGAAAGAAAAAAGGATATGTAATGTCAATGATAGATCAATTATATAAAATAATAAATAATACAAGGCAACTGTTTAGGGTCATGCTTTTCTCTACATCATGCCAAATGAGCTCAGAACCTTACAATGTTTACAAAAAGGTTGATGGACTCACTCGCTCTGAGCTTTTGGTTGGCAACGAAATACATATTTAGCGGTCAGTTAGCCGATTACAGCAAGATGAGTTTCTCCGCAAAGCCAGGCCCTCTTAAAGCCTTAAAAGTAACTTTAGTTTACATGCATACGGGATCTTTTATTAGCAAGACATTCGAATGAGATGTTCCAAATAAACCAAAAGTGCTGAAGCTGTGAAGCAGGAGAAGTAAAGACGACAAATTAACTGTAAGCCTTTGTGCAAGAAAGAGTGTGTCAGCTTCCCTAGATGCTTCGCTAAATTCTATAGTCCTGCCAGTTCTCATGGTTTGTGAAACAATGAGCTAAACGTCTGCGATGATGAATCTGAACTGCATGCATCATATGCAACTGAACAGAGATATCCACAAGCAATTCTGAAGCAACCTGGAACAACTTCCTTTTAATTGCTGCACGTATGCATCCCACCTGTTGAAATCTCTGGGGTACTTCTCCCTGCAGAGTTTTCAGTTCTGAATTAGTCAGGTCTAACACCACTGCTTGAATGATCTAAAGATCTACTTTTTTCATGAAGGGGAGCTCTTATATATCCCTGCCTATGGAAGTTTCAGTACTTAGTACTTACAGAGCTTGCTCAATGTTTGCCATTAGCCTGGCTGAGTCCTTGAAAAACAAATTAACTACTTCTTCCACAAAATTAGGACTAGATTCATCCTGCAAATCTTCCACCTGACAAAACTGCTCATCTAGGTATCCCTGTCATAAAAATAAAGCATAATGAATCGGGCATGTGATTATCAAAAACAACATGAAAAGGCAGTATTGTACTGATTATGGATCAAAAGTGGGAGGCTTCCTGAATAAACATGAGACATAATATGGTCGAAGGCTCCCTGAGCAAACATAAGATATATTGTTCAGAACAAAACTCCAGAGAATAGAATACAGGCCTGATCAAAGAGGCTCTTTTTCATGGATGCAGCTTGGCGCCGCAAATTAGAATAATCCATTTATAGGAATGAATGAGGGAATAAGTGGCCAAGTGAAGTTGATACGGGCAGGAGCACACTTTACAATGCACATATAACTGCTTGGAACTACGGATATAGAAAGTTGAACATGTGATACGTTTATATAGTTGAGGAGGCTGCTACTATTTGTCCTCAAAAGTTAAATGAAAGTGCAGATATTCTAACTTCCGGATAGCAAAGGTTAGCATCTTGCATTCGCAGGTGATTTGATTGCCACGGTGTCAATAAGCTATCCACATTTTGGAGAGTGACTTCAATAGATGCGGATTCTTCTAGCCTCAGAAAAGATGTATGATGGTGTGAGTAAAATAAGTGTGAAGAAACCATTAGGGGTTCTAATTTGAATCACTCTCTGGAGTAGTTAATCACTGCTACAACAGCTCAAAGCCTCGAACAGATTAACCTGTTTCATGGCATTACCGCACCAGGACTCTTTTCCCAAGAGACATGATCCAAGCAGATCTCAAAAGGTTAGCTTAAAGTATTGTTTATTGTACAGTAACATGACGTGTATGGATATACCTAAAGCATGATATCATATTGTGTTAGTTCTCCTCTACATGCAGTAAATACATTTGAGTACAGTGTGGAACCTAAAGAACTTTACAACCTTAGTTCCTAAATTCTCTTGTTGGATTGCTCACAAGAAAACATAACAATACATAGTTCAATAGTGAAGTCCCCACAATTATATGAAGATAATTATGTTCCATTATAATTCTATGATTTAATTAAGTTGAAGTCCCCATGATTGCCTCACTCACAAGTTACAGCAGAACAACAATTTAAACATTCATTTGCTACCTGCCTTCTGTAGGTGGCAGCCTTTCCCAATTCCTTATAGGTCTTTGAAGATTTAGCACAAGCAACTACCGAACTTATATATGAAAAGCAGACTGCAAAGACTATCAGTTGAGGGCAAACCAAGCAATGTTCTCATTCTGTGCCAATCAACATCAAACTATCCTTCAGTTCATATCCATTGGGTAAGCATTTGGTACTCCATCTAACAAAATTTAAACCAACTAACACGAAAATATGATTGCTTTACCTCAGTGTCTTATTCAGCTATCGGTTTACTCCTTTGTGTGTAAATAATACTGTGAGCTTTAAGTGAAAAGCTATCCTAACATTTCGGAGAAATTCTTTTATGTGACAAATCGTGTGAGAGAATGTAATCAGACAAAGGGGGAAAAGATAGAACAAGATATCTTTTTGTGCCCCAAAAGTTCATACATAATGTGGTCATAAAATCTGAGAGAACGATGGAGAATTAGAATAGGCCCACGAGATTCTTACTTTGAGCTCAGCCAAAGAAAAGTAAGACAAAGAAACATGCCCCAATAGGTCCTTCCAATTGTTCCAAAAAAAAAAGACTCACACATTGAACCACGTGGCAAAACCACCAACCTTTCGCAAAAGGATTAAAAGAGATTCATTTGATGATTGATCTGATGATTGCTCTTCACCCCCAATCAACATCTCAACTTGATAAGATAATCTGACATGGATAAAAAATTCGAAATAAACAGAAGGCCTATACAGGGAATGGATCAGACAAGGTGACTTCTGGATGGGCCATTGCCATGGCTGCAAAAAACTGTCACTTTTGCGATCAGTTACACCATCCGGCACCACCCATTTTCTTACAAAGCACATTGAGGACTGTGCTCTCAGATAATCATAATACTAAGACATAATTCATTAAAGTTAGTCTTAACAGTATGTTTACTACTAAACATGGTATATAATAGTCTAAAATTCTAGCGGTGGTGTGATACCATGTGCCTAACTTACAGTTATATAAAACAAATATTGCTACACCAACTGTTTCATCATGCATACAGATGGGTGAGGTGCAGATACAGTTCTCAGGGCAATGCTATAAGGAATTTCAAGCATTTGGCGCTTTGAAGCTTCTTTTCCTGGTAAATAAACTTCTCACAGTGTAGCATTTGCAACAGTGTTTTGAGTTTCCACTCTGATATCCTATTACAAATGGAGTAAGCAAACAGAAAAGATCAAATTAAGGTGCATTTAGATATCTCTATGCATATATCTGCTTCCACGTATCAAGGTTATCCATGCTCTACGGCTTGTGTGTGACCACGTGTCAGCAAATCCTTTATAGTATCGACGTATGCACTTTCAACAGTCTAAAACTAGCATACGTGTAGCATAACATGAACTAGATTTGAGCAGTACCCTCCAAAAGCGTGTACATGGCTTTACCGTCTATGGTCCTCCAAAAGCAGATGCTTTCTTGATTTTTGTTTTGTATGCATGATCCAATGCTTTTCACACCTTAGTTGGTTTCTGTTCTCGCCTATGCGGGTATTAATTTGAAGGAGAGGCAGGAGCTCTACTAATTCATTAAGGAAGGACGAAAATACAGATATAAAAACCGCGGTGACGCAAATAGAATACCGGTCACGACGTTTAGAAAGCTACATCAACCCGGTCTAGGGTTTTGGTATGGGCTCATTCAGATTAAACCCCCAATGCATGTTTGGTATTGGCTCAGGTAAATATAGAGGTGAGGCTATAAACAAAGATCACCAACGGAAAATTCACTAGTTTTTATGATGCATAATTGAGCGCTTGACCAGAACCACAAGTACTGAGTTCCAATACCTGGTAGGCTGGTAGATAGCAAGGAGACGAATTTTTTAAATAATATTATTTTAATGAATATTTACAAAAATAATATGCCGATTAAAAAGTAACAAAAATACCCTCATGTGAACCTGTCGCCATTTCAGATGGACATAGGAACCTGTCGCAATTTGGAATGGATATAGGTTCAATAAATTAAGAAAAAATCATACTTATTAGTGATAATTCATGTAGCATTGTATAAAATTACTATTGTCAACCAAAAAATTCAAATTTAAATTATTATAGTTAAATCATTGAATAAATCAAATGACTATAAGAAGTCTCCCTTGCATGCAACATGAACTAGTTAAAATATGGATAAAATGAACATGACATTTGGTAAAAACCAGTTTTGTTGTGTTCTTGAGGTCACAAGGATCCCAAATATACAAAAATATTTAAGTTTAGTCATCGTATGTATTATTTTTTCTATAGTCAAAGTTTTAATACTAGAAACGCTTAAGCCTTTTCGGCAGCCTATAAAATATTATGTTTAAATGTATTTTTTAGGAAGAATGGACCAGATATGCGCTTTAATATATAGACTACCATATTATGAAAAAATATTTAATTTACACCTCACTTTGCATCTAAAATTTATGAGTGCAATAACCCTAAGTATTATAATCGACAATAACTCATGTTATGAATAGTTAAGCCTAGGAAACTTTAGCTAAAGTGTTTAAGTCATAAGGATCATTGTGAAAAACACGTAGATGAAGCCAGTAACCTTAGCAAGCAAACCCAACCTATGTAAATCATTTCTTAGGCAAATCGTACTTAGGGCTAAGTACCATTCACGCAAACACCCTTACTAATGTCTTAATTTTATTAATCCAGATAACCTTCGCTTCTTGAATTCGAATATATGCAATAGAACGAATAAAATTATTTGTTGAACACATATCAGGGCATATACAACGAAAGTTCAGATGATGAAATAAGCAATAGATTATATTACAAGGGCATTACAGTAGTGAAGAAATTGCTAGATGAACTAAGTAAGGAAGGCATTGTTTCTCCCTAGGCTCATGCTCCATCCATTCGGAGAAACATTTCATTGCCCTTCCGTTCCTCCGAACCAGGTGCGGAGGGTTTGTGGGTAACTCTTCAAGCGCTACTAGGGCCTCCCCTGGGGAATGCGTTGCCTTCTTCGTTGTCTCCGTTGTATGCCTTGACGTCAGCTCGTCCAACACTCTTCCACAATGCATTAAACTTTCTTTGATGGTTCTAGTCGCACAACCTCTTAAAAAGCTTCATCAGCTCTTTGTTCCTGAACTACTTGTAGAAGTTGGCACCCATGTGCCGCTTGCACCACCTACTACGCAAATCAGGCCATGGATGTGTCTCATCTTCACCTTGCTGCAACTGCACGATCGCCTTCAATAGCCCGGGATGCCGATCATGTATAACACACACACCATGCCACTGATCCACGATACCGGCTTTCACATTCCTTAGAAACTAGAGCCAACTATCAGTGTTCTCACCCTCTATGAATGCGAGTCCTATGGGAAGAATCTGATTGTTGCCATCAACTCCTATGGCAGTCAGTATCTGGTCTTTGTACTTCTCGATCAGAAATGTTCCGTCCACGCATAACAACAGACGACAATGTCTGAACGCGTTGATACATGCACCGAAAGCAAAGGATGCTCACTTGAGTACTATCTTCCCAGGGAAACGCTGCAAAGGCTACTAAAAAATATCGACATAAGTCCCAGCATTCCTTTCCTTGATCACCTGAAGTAAACCTGGTAAATTCTAATAGGAGTCTTCGTACGTACCAAACCTTGCTTTCAATGCCTTCTGCTTCGCTTTTCATGCCTTGGCATAGCTTATGGTATACTGGAACCTCTGCTCTATTGCAAGTATGATGGCACATGGCTCTAAATCCATATTGCCCATAATCTCCGGGTACGTTGCATTCGCAACAAACCCTGAAGGTATATTTCTATGCGATTGCGTAGACTCCATCAGCACACATGAGTGCGGAACGACTATAGAACACTTCCAAATGGTGTCCCACTTAGGTTGATAAGCATGGACACGCCATGAGCAACCATCCATTTGGCATTTGACATCATACACCCGCTGATCTGACTTCGCAACCTTAAAGGGTCTACACAGCGACACTGCCCATGCTATCGTTGCTTCCTGGACCTCAACCTTATTCTTATAAATTGCACCTTGCCGCAGTGACACCTTCACCCTCGTTGACCATCAGCCTATTGAACTGACACTCATCCCACTTCGCAGGGAAAGGCTCTTCATCCTCTTTGTCATTACTTAAAGCCTCGTAGTCCTAGCTCACTGCGTTCATCGATTGCACCAGCAATTCAATATATTCTCCCTCGTCTGCCACACCAATTAGTTCTTGCACCTCTACTATTGGAACATCAACTTCCTCACCTTGCATTGCCTCTTGACTCGAACTAATATCATGCCTCACTAAGTATTCTCTAGTTTGGCTGCTCTCCCCAACTTCCTCCAGTTCATCACCAACAACCTCATGCTGTGTCGTATAGATGCCCTTTGCTTTCTGAAATGATTGCGCCAACAACACTAATGGCCATCCTTTCTCAATCGCTATTCTTACATACGAACTCCATGACTTCAACCCCTTCAGTTCCACTAACTCCCAGTACGTGCAATCCTGTCTTCGACACCCTACTCTGTGCAGCTTCAGATCATGCAATTCACGGTCCAACGAGAACATTTGGTATAAACATATTCTAACAGTGTTCTATGAACGCTTTCCTGTATGTGACAAGCCACCCATGACACTTGAAAAATGACTTTGTTCCACCCCTTGTGCACCCATGTGTGGAACATCTTCTCCGTAATGTATTGTAAATTGCACTCGTTCATCCATACCTATCAAACATTTCACGAAATTTGTAATACCGTTGTATCTATGTACCACGATAACCTACTCTACACTACTTCAAACAACTGCTTGATAAAACGTGTATCTAAAAAACTATTGCAATTCAATACAGCTAGCTACTTACAGATATAACTAATCTGGTCGCTAAATCGTATATCTAAAAAAATGTATTGCTATTCCACTCATTTTAACTAATCTCCAAAATAATTAATCTGATCGCTAAATCGTGTATCTAAAAAACTATTGCAATTCAACACAGCTAGCTACTTACAAGCATAATTAATCTGGTCGCTAAATCGTATATCTAAAAAAAATGTATTTCTATTCTACACATTTAACTAATTTCCAAACTAATTAATCTGATTGCTAAATTATGTGTCTAAATCATTGAGTCGATAAGTCGCTAAATCGTTGAGTCGCTGAGTTGCTATGTCGCTACATCACTAAGTCGTTTGTCTAAGTTGCTAAACCGTATGTCTAAGTCGCTAAATCGCTAAATCACTAATTAATCTAATCGTTACGTCAGTAATTAAATTCAAAAGAACAAGAAATTTACCTGCAGACAACCACGATTCCTCCTCCTCCTCCTTTTTTCCCCTCATCTTCTTCCTCCTCCTCCCTTCTTCTCCTCCTCCTCCTTTCCCTCCTCTTCTTCCCCTCTTCTTTCTTTCTCTCCTTCTTCTTCTTTCTTCTTCTCTTCTTTCTTTTTCTTTTTCGTTGTTTTGCCTGCTGGCCAATGTGAGCGAGCGAGAAATCCCTCTCTGTCACCATTTCATTTGGCAACAGAGAGGCGAAATTCCTGTTTTGCCTTCGTCGCCGTTTGAAATGGTGACAAAGAGTCCGACTTACTTTTTTTGCTCTCTGTTGCCAATTAAAATGGCGACAGAGAGGCTATCACCATTTCAATTGGACGCATGGGGTATTTTTGTTATTTTTTAAACGGTATATTATTTTTATAAATATTCATTACAATAATATTATGTAAAAAAAAATTCGCAATGAGACACTACGTGATCTTCCAACACCAGAACCACAAGCAAATGACTCCTCTCCAATCTCCATGCATGATGTGTAAAAGACAGAACCTGACACAAGTAGCTCAATCAAATATCTAAGTTTGCGCGATCTTTTTCATTCCAATACTGGAAAATAAAGGTCACACGGGTCTTATGTCACATAAGAACCGATTCCCTCCTAGCGACATCCATGTTGGGGTAAGCAAAGGAAAGCTCTACACTGACCAATGGGGAGCCAGAGATCGACACGTTGATTCCTTGACAGCAACCTCCACGGTTGCCGCGGCTGGCATCCGTCCACGACCGGATGAGCGCGCCGACCCGATCCCCGCTTGGCTCGACGTCAGTCGTGGCGCAGACGCAGGTCTTAGCATCCGGGATTACCAAAAGGATGGCACGGCGAAAAGACGCGCGGAAAAGTGACGGCGGGGGAGCGGAAAAGTGACGGCGGCGGCGCAAGTGCCGCGCCTCAACTAGGGGTGCTGGAGATGACTCGTGCAGACAGCGAAGAAGCGGTGTTAGCGGTCAGTGAGTTACCGCGTGATGCGCCGGACGGGGCAACGGCGGCGGATACGGCCGCGGCGGACGACGATTTGGTGGCTTTTGCGGGTGGTGGTGCGTGGGTTGGCGCGGAGGGGTGGAGCGGCGCGCTGAAGGCTCGGCGTTGGGCAGAGCAACTGCTCGGCTCGGTGTTTGGGCCGGCCGGGTTGAGGCGGACGCGGCGGGGAGGTCCACCGTCGAGGCCATGAGCCGATCAGCCACGAAGCGGGCCGCCGGGTTCAGTGTTTAGGCCTCACGGAAGCAAAATTTGCTTCTCTTTGCTTGTGCAGACTGTCGGCAGAGGATGGGGCCGAATCTCATCAGGGCCCATCGTTTTCAGGGACACCGGCCCGTCCCCGTCACCCCGCGGGCGAGTTTGCCCCGCGTCCCATGGTATAATCCCCGTGGGTCTAATCTTTTCAAATAGACGAAAATTTCCGATGGACAATTGTATTTAGTTGATTTTTGCTAAGCACACCGCGAATCCATTTGATTACCTAAACACACTGGAATGTGTATTTGCCTAAACGCACTATAAAAATTGTGTTCGTTTGCTCTGGAAAGCTAGCTAGCAAAAGATCACAACTTTATCCGTGCATCACCGTATACTCCAGCTATAAAAAAAATACTATGAAATTGGGCGCGGCCACGCCAGTTAAAATAGAGTTTACGTAAAAAAAATGAAACAGATATTCGGAGGGACTTTACGCAAGAAGACAAAAAAACAGGTAAAATCAGAACTGGATCTTTCCGCTAAAAAAAAACTTCACGAGAAAAAATTTCAGAGGGCCTTTATGCGAAAAAGGATTTTTTTGCAAAAACAAAGTAGCTTTACGCAAAAAGGGATTTTTAGAGGGTTTTTACACAAAAAGGATCTTTTCTGAAAAAAGGGACCCATATGCAATTCTGTGAACTTGTAGAGGTTTTTTTGCAAAAAATAAAATAAAATTGGATCCCCTGGCCCGCGCGAGTGTGCCACGCGTCATTGGGGTATAATAGTGTTAATATTTTATATTTAAACTTTTGCTGTACATATCGTGTTGGACATATGAACTTTAAGCTAGTAACCTACGTGCATAGAATGTAATAAAGTTTCATTTCCAGTCTGAATAAGATGTATTAATTGATAAAATGCTGGGTCCGCTCTATATTTTATTAGCTAATATATCTAAATCAGCGTAATTACCTCAAAGTTAATAACAAAATTACTATTATTACCCTGAGTTAATTATGCGGATCGCCACACAATGTTCAGCAGATAATTCCCCTGTAAAAATTGTTCAGCAGATAGTCCTATCAATGTAAGCCAGGATCCATGAGAGGTCAGTGATAGTGATACTCCTTTCTTGCCGCATCATACATACTAGCCAAAATGTGCGGCGCACGCCGCACCGTGTAAAATTGACTTTTTTTCTTAAAAAAAGACTGCAGGAGTATCTAAACATATATTTTTTTGGAGCGATCTTTACACTCTATACATTCACCGGTGAATAATACATTTTCCGAAAAATACTATAGATCGAGTTGGAAAAAAAAACTATAGAGATACATCTGTCGAGTTTAATACTCTATGTGTTAACCGGGTGATAATACATGTTTCGAAAAATTTTAGAGATGTCAATCTTTTTTTTATCGAGTTTAACACTCTATGCGTTCACCGAGTAATAATACATGTTTCGAAAAATATTCGAGATCGAGTTGGGAAAAAAATTTAGAGATTAGAGACCGAGTCGAAAAAAAAAATCTAGAAATAGAGCTGCACACATATTTCTATTGACGAAAATATTTTTTTCGGGAAAAACAGAGAAAGGACCTGGAAGTAAGGGTCGTGGACCTATTTATTATATATTTGGACCTAATCGCTATTCTGAAAAAAATTAAAAAAGGACTCGTTCGAGATTCGTATTTAGCGGGGGGCTTTGCTGTAAAGTAACGAACCAGGGACCCAAACGCAATCCCAAAAAGTTTGTTTATACTCACAAAAAATCACAAAGGGTCTTTTTGTAATTTTTAGGGACCAATCCGTAATTTAGAGAATGTGGGAGGGTTTTTTTGCAAATTGGGCATGGGCATGACGTGGAGCCCCTGAGCGTGCGGCAATTCTTCCTGGCGTAATAGGAGTGATATTAGCACTTTACTTGATTAGGTAACAACATCCCATACAAACATGTTATACACGGCAAAATTATACAAAGGAACATGTTGACAGCCTCATGATCACTTTATTACACGATTACACAAATATGGCCACGCTGTATCATTCTGTGGTAGCAAACTTTATTACACAGGCGAAATATGAGCAAGCATATCGGTTCAACGGAAGCAAACTACTAGGTCCAATCGTATATATTATTTCAAGCCGGAATAGAGCATATGCAGTCGCCAAGTGAAGTTGGACACGATACATCCAAGGTCAACACTCAACACCATGGCTTCATCTGTAAGAACGGTAAACAGGGCTGTACATGCAGCTCTCAGCGTACTTCACCAAGTCTTTTGGGCGAGGGAGGTGACTAGCCAATCCTGCTCACAGAAAAGCAGAAGAATGATGGGTATGCATTTGTTGCTCTGTTTTGCTAGTGCTAGTGAACTACACAAAAACAAACAAAATTTACCTAGGTCGTAGGCTTTTGCAGCGACACGAGCTGCGATGTTAGCTGATATCTTCCTAATGCTGGAGAAGGGTGGATAGATCAGGCCTTTGTCAAAATGCTCTGGGGTAACCTGTTCGGCGAGCCCTTCAGCTGTTCAATGCCAAAAGCAGAACCACCAATCACACAGAAGTAGCGCAGTTCAACAGAATAATACTTTAGAGAAGTTAAACAATACTCGTGCATATAGATTGTATTTACCAGCAGCAAGGACCATATCATCTTTCACCCTTATTGCCCCTGAGATCACCACACCTAGACCAAACCCTGGGAAGATGTATGCATTGTTTGCCTGACGTTTTTACAAATGGAAATGCGTAAGTTCACACTGAAAAACTCAGGGATTCACATATATGCACAGGGCAATTTTCCAAACCTGGGTAGGCACAAAAAGCTTATTGTTATATTTCACGGGATCAAATGGGCTTCCACTTCCAAATATTGCACGGCCCTGTGTGTATATCTCATCTGATTAGGCATCTATATTTGGGCATGCTTTAAAAGCAGATGTAGGTTGGTACATTTGAATGAAGCTTTGATATCTGATGCATCCATAACACTATGCATGGAATACCACCTGACTCCATGAATATGCCTGCTCGGCAGTACATTCAGATTGCGATGTTGGGTTGGATAGCGCAAGTATGATTGGTCTCTGCATTTGATTGGAACTAGATCTCAGTTTTAGAATAAACGTTTCATGTGGGTAATGAGACAACCAACTAGGCTGGCCATTGATGCTGTAGTGTTACCTTGTTAATTGAAGACATAGCCTCAACAACCTCTTTTGTGAAACTTTGACCCACACCAGCTGATCCTATTAGTGCAGCTGGTTTGATAGCCTGGAAAATGGAAATCAGGGTGCTGCCTGATCAAAAAAGTACACTGCAACACTATGTGTATCTCTAAGTTTCAGTTTAGCATTGAACCTTGACGGCACTTAAGAGATCTTTGACTGGTTCATGCTCATGTGCATATCGCTTCTTAAAGGGCTGAAGAGAATCCTTACGTGAACTCTCAATCAATCCCTGCAACGCGCAAAACAAATGTTTATATATTCCGTTTATCAATGCATGAAAAAGGAGCAGGGATACACTAATTAACCTTTGAATCAACAAGCCAGATCTTTGTGCGAGCCTCTTCCAGTGAAACCTTGGACTGAAACATAACAGCCAAATTTTTTAGCAATATCATTAACAAATTCACCAAATCCCAATTAGGCAAACGTAAACAAACTAATTACCTGTTTTGATATCTCCAGAGCAACTAGTTCAGCAATGCCTGTACCAGCCTGCAAGAACATACAGTTGATCTTCGTTCAAATACAATGAAAGTTCCCACGTCTAATTAATTAGAATTTTAGAATCAACTCAATACCAATTGATCAGTAATATGCTTGGTAATATTTGTTAAGGATATATTGTCTTATATAGATGATTCCCTTATATAGATTTTCCATATACATGTTTTCCTTATTTAGGCTTTCCTTTTGTACCCTCGTGTACTCCTATATATTCGGGCCATTGACCTCATATTGAATATATACAAGTGCTATTCATAACATGGTATCAGAGCTCTAGGTTTTTTTTTTCCTAGCCTCCCCCTTCCGCTGTTTTAGATCTAATCTGCTGCCCCGGGAGGAGGAGACTCCCGGGGCGGCACCTGCACGGCACATCGCCATCTACTGGGTTCCGACGCCGCCATCGTCCTTCGGCTCCGTTGAGGCACACGCGCCATCTGCCTCCTCCTTCCTGGGGCTCTCCATCGGTGTCAGGAAGCGGCAAAGGACTCCATCAGATCCTGACAATCGGCCTCCGCGATCTGTCTGCCTCCGGCGAGCTCGGCTCCGTCGCTCTCCGGCTGCCGCTAGGATTTTGACCTCTACATCCGGTCTCTCCTCGGCCGTCGCCTCAACTAATCACGGGTGCTGACGTGCGTCGGCGATGCCTTCGAGGACGACAGCGATGTTGTCGTGGTCGGGAATCGAAGCTGGCGGCTCCATCGGCGGCGCGGTGATGGAGACGTGTCAGTGGCTGCGCGTCGGGCCGAGCGCACTGGAACGGGACTCGGCAGAGGACGCGTTCGGCGGCCGGACCTTGCCTCCGGCCGGTCTCCTCTGGCCGCTGCTGCCGCCAGTGAGAAGCTCTATGTCCAGCGGCTTCCTTTGCAACGGCAGTCTTCGTCCGGCCCGGCCTCCTCCGCCTGGCTTGTCTTCTCCGCTCGGTCTTCAACCGAGCCGGCGCCGAGACCAGCCGAGCCCTGTATCGGCCGCTGACCTCTGAGCTCCTTTGACGACGCGAGATCTGGCCGCGCCTCCTCTTCCGCACGGCCCGCGCACCTCGGCTTCGCTCCGGTCTCCAAGCCGCAGCCAACACCCGCAATCTAGTCGCCCGTGAAGGACGAGCTCTCCAAGCCGCCCGAGAAGCTATTGCTCAGATCGGACTTGTGTTATTTTTCCTTCAAGAGTTCAGACTTGTGTTGTTAAAGGAGGATCACGTCCACAAGGAGCCACGTGAGCGGTTGTGGCCTTTTTCTTATAGCTTTTAGCTCCAGCTTTGGCTTTTGACTTTGGCTCCTTGGCTCATATCCAGCTCTTCTGATTGGCTCTCTGGTTTCTGGCTACTGGTTCGACTTTTTGGCTCGGCTCGGCTCGGCTCGTTCGTCTTGGCTCTTTTGTTGGCTTGATGGCTTTCATGCTATTGCTTTTTAGTGCTGCGGCTAGTAATTCCTAATATTTTCTTTAGTCTTCCGTTGCGTCCATCCAAGTCTTTAGCATCTTGATTCCGTCGTCGCTCGGCTCTCTTATCGGCTCGGCTCATACTGTCAACTCTTATCACCTCGGCTCGGCTCGTTCTGTCGGCTTCGTCGGTGCTTCTTCGTCGACTCGGCCCTACCTTCGACTTCCGTTCGTCGATTTGGCATCATCGTCGACTTTTCTTCGTCGGCTCGGCCCTACATTCGATTTCGGTTCGTCGATTTGGCTTCATCGTCGACTTTTCTTCGTCGGCTCGGCCCTACATTCGACTTCGGTTCGTCGATTTGGCTTCTTCGTCGACTTTTCATCATCGACTGGGTTCTTTGTTGGCTGTTCTTCGTCAGCTCGATGTTTCAAGAGTTACATGCTACGACGGCTTCTTCAGGATTATGACTTTGGATTTTCCCTATTTTTAGTTCATCCCTTCCAAATGCAATGCTATTGCATACGCCTTGCATTTGTGGGGGGTGTTAAGGATATATTGTCTTATATAGATGATTCCCTTATATAGGTTTTCCATATACATGTTTTCCTTATTTAGGCTTTCCTTTTGTACCCTCGTGTACTCCTATATATTCGGGCCATTGGCCTCATATTGAATATATACAAGTGCTATTCATAACAATATTCACTATAGGCACTATATGGCACGAAAAATCATTATTTTTGCCTGTAAATTAACAATAACGAGTTGTTTAAAAAAATCTAATAATAAAAGTTGTGATGCCATCCTACTCCTAACAAAGTGAGTACGCACATTAGAATGGATCTACAGAATGAAAACAAGAACCGACTTGAAATGTTACGGTATCAATCCTTCATCTACTCGTGCTATTTTTAATTTGGCATGGCAAATCCTTAACAATCTTTATTTTGTCATTCAGTTTAGTAGGAATACAATATCAATCTGTGATGCAGTGGCACTGATAGATGCTTAGACACTTCGTGGCAGTCCGAGGTAACAACGAGCAATGCGGAACCCAACCTTTATATTACAGAATAAAATAAACTTTTTATGAACTGAAGATAATAAAATAAACTGACCTCTCCTGCACCGAAGAATAAGAATGTGTGATCAGCTAAAGTCCCGCCAACAAACTTCAGAGCAGCCATAAGGCCCGCAAGAACTACAGCAGCTGTTCCCTGTAAATACCACATTTTTCAAAGTTAAACTTATATCATTGTGTAGCACAATGCAGAAGCAAATTCACTGGTTTGCTAAGAGAAACCATAATAGCTTCAAGATAAGCAAAAACCTGGTTCCACTACCTGAATATCATCATTGAAGACAAGATGAGTTGCACTGTACTTCTCAAGAAGGGTAAATGCATTGTGGTTTGCAAAGTCTTCAAACTGTAAAATGGAACAAATTTGGGAAAAGTGGCCATGAGAACAGCTCAATTAAAGACGAAAATAATCAGTTCTTTTGACTGTTTCCATACCTGGACAAGAACCTTCTGTCCATAGTTCTGCTTAACTGCAGCCATGAATTCATCTAGAAGTTCGGCATATTCCTAATTCAAGAAATGAAGACGAACTTTCAAGACCCACGACCATACTGTTGCACATCATGCATGATAACTGAATGGGCATAGCCAGGGAAACAAACATGGAACCTGGCCAGTGGCTCTTTTTTGCCTTAATCCAATGTAGAACTCATCCTTCAGGAAATCTTCGTTGTTTGTTCCCACATCAATGGTGATAGGTAAGCACTGAGACACAATGGAAAAATTTATGACATCAAATTGCTACTTGCAAACAGCAAATCATCCAACGTTTAGTACTTACAGCAGATGGCCGGACACCTCCGAGGGCAGTGTACAGTGCAAGCTTCCCCACAGGAATTCCCATGCCCTACATGTGAGTTTCACCCAAAGAAAATGTTCCACTCATGATAAGCAACAAGCCAAGAACATAGTAAAAAAATCCAAAAGAATAAAGGATCCCTATCAAAGCAAAAACGTCAGGGCTAATCAACTGACCTGGCAGCCAAGATCTCCGAGGCCTAAAATGCGCTCACCATCCGTAACAACGATAACTTGAATACTCTTCTCTGGCCAATTCCTCAAAACCTCCAATACCGTCCCCCTAACATGAATAAAGCACCTCATACATTTCATTCCCTGAAATTCCCAACAGAAATGAGCAACAGGATCTGAAGGAAAAGGAGGGAGAAACACACTTCTCTTTGAGACTGATATATAGACCCTGCGACCGTCTGAAAATCGACCCGTACTTCTGGCAAGCCTCGCCTACGGTTGGCGTATACACAACAGGGAGCAATTCCTCAACATTGTCAATCATGAGCTTGTAGAAAAGCCTCTCATTTCTTTCCTGGAATTAAACGGATTATTCAAAGTAAAAATCACATGACATATTCGGCTACAACAAATGTTTTGCCCATCTAGCGTTCTCTTTGAACAAGATGAAGAGCTCACTTGAAGGTCCATCAGGGCCATGTAACGCTGCAACGGGGCCTGGAGCTGCCGCACATTTTGCAGCAGCCGCTTCTCCTGCAGGAGACGCACAGCAGAGTGAGATACATCTACCGGCAAAGTGGCAATGGCAGATGCAAGATGCGGTGAACGACGCAAACCTGAAGATCCTGAGACAGCACGACCGGAGGCAGCAAGCCGCGCAGGTAGTGCGCGTCCCGCTCTTTCTCCGTGAACGAGAGCCCCTTGTTGTGCCGTGGATCCCTCAGCAGAGAGTGACCACTATAAACCAAGTAATGGTGAGAAAACATCATAGTTTTGAAGTTTCAATAAGAGTTTAGAAGGCGAATTCAGAAAGAGTTCAGCGTGGCACTGCAGCTTGCTTGTCAGATGAAAAAAGCTGGACGTCCATGGTCAGATTACTCTAATGTTCGCACGAGTCATGACATGTTCAAATGAAAGAAATATCTCAAATTGAACTGAGTTAAGACATGGTCGTCTAAGTTCTAAGCCACTAATAACGTAGTCAGGTCAGAACATCCGACAAAGACATCAAATGACACATGCACAATCAAAACAGTGCGATTTAACGGGAGGAAACGCGGATTGGTTTCAGACAAGCCATACCTGGCGACGCAGACGGCCCACGGCGTGATGGGCTGGTCCTCGGTGGCGCGGTCCTCGCCGTAGGCGTCCTCCACGCCGCCCGTGGGCACGACTGCCATCGCGGCATCGGCCACCGGCACGCCGCCGTCCCCATCTCCTGATCGTCCCGCCATACCGCGCGCCCCTTCACGCCTATCCTGCCGCTGCCGCGCCACCACCGCGCCTCTCCGAATGCAGGCCGCGCTGCGTTGGAGCCCGCGTATAAGGGAACGCCGCTGCCGCGCGGCGGACACCGAGGCCATGATGATGTCGCCGTCGCGGCATCGCCTCTTGTTCGCGGACACGTCGCAGGAGAGGTGGCGCCACGTACCCCCCCCCCCCCGGGTAGGCCGGTTTCTAGAGAGTTTGCCGTGGCGGGCCGCCCGGGCTTGGCAAAATCTCCGTCTTTTCAGCCCGCTTCGTAAGCCCAGCCCGTCGCCTCCTCCCCGCCCGGCAATTTCTCTCCATCTCAAAACCCAGGCGCCCCCCGTCCGCTTGCGGCTACCTCCACCCAAAGCCGCGCAGCCAAATCCGAAGCGGAGCAGAGCACGCGTGGGGCGGTGCGACGACGCCCGGGACGCCATGAGCCGCGCGCTCCTCTCCCACCTCCTCCACCGCCCGCCGCCTCTCCTCGCGTACGGCGCACCCTTCTTTCTCTCGCTCGCACTTCGTACTCCGAACCCTAACCGCTTCGCCTCTCGGCTCTGACGCTGAAACCTCTTTTTTTTTTCCTGCCGTTTGGCTTCGCACGCAGCTTGAGGAGTGGTAGCCGAGGAGGAGCGCTCCCCTCCCGCCTCCGCCCTCTCCGTCTTAACTGCAGCGCGGCCGAAGCTGCGGCCTCGGCTGACGAGACGCCTGCTCCTACGGCGAGGAAGTAAGCCCCGTGCCTCCTTGCGCGTATGGTGTTCGACGCAATGCTTATGCTTGGCTTGCTGGTGCGTTTTTGGCTTGTGGTTGTGCAGTTGGGTGCTGGCATGCAGCACGTAGACTTTGGGGCTTACAGGATTGCCTGCATTTGGTTGTCAAGTTGTGGATGCAATGGCCTAATGCTGAAAGTGTGCTAAGATTGTGCAACGACAGTGTATGATGCGATGTATATTTAGGATATAGCAATGCCTGCATTTGATATAGAGCTGCGGAGGGGTTGGTGGGTTGGGAATGCCAATGCAGGAAATGAATTGCTGTTGCAGACTGCAATTTACTTGCTGCTAAGTACTAACCTTAGGCTGAATACTAATTGGTTTTGGATTGAAGCAAGCTGGCCATACCACTTGGTCTCATGGTCTGTACTTCAGTCTTTTTCTGCCTACTCATTGTGCTAGTAGTCAGTAGGTGCATAGGTTTCCAATTCATTCTTTATTCCTCCCAACTACCTAAGAATGTTACTTCACTTGGTGGCTACTATGGTAATGTGCCTGTAACGTGCTTATTGACAGACTTCCAAAACTAGTGTATTTATGGCATGAGAGATTTACAATTTGTTGCCCAAGCTCCAAGGATGGGATCTATTACTGTGGGGTTATTGCTTAGTTATGAAATGCATTCTTATAACAAGGTTGTCTTGTAGTCCTGATAGATCTAATTATCTGCTTTTTCTGTAATTTGAACAACATCTATGTGTCTACCCACTGCAGGAAAAGAGTAGTTTCTGGTGTACAACCAACAGGATTGGTGCACCTTGGAAATTATCTTGGCGCCATTAAGAATTGGGTTTCACTTCAGGTACTACATATTTTGCTTTAAAAGTACATTCTTCTATTTAATTGTAGTGGACATGCTTTGATTTTATCAAACAATAATTTGGTCAATAGCAATTCTGCTTCAATTTTGACATTGTTCCATCTATTTGAGATATGTTTGAGAGCTAAGAAGCTAACTTATCCAGTGATAATTCATGCTGTGTATGGTACATTGCACCTTCTTATTTTGTTCTATTGTAATTCCTTTCAGGATTTATACGAGACATTCTTTTTCATTGTGGACTTGCATGCGGTAAGCTTTGTCTAATCTCATGGCTATCCTACTACAAAAACACAATATATTTGTATAGTTCGTACTTGATGGCGAATTGATTATGAACATAAGCTAGCAACCAGCATTCTTTCTCCTGCCATTTTGTGTATTCTTTGGTTAACATTAGGATCCTTCATTTTACCTTACCTGTTTGAGTATTCCTTTAACATAGGCTGCAACTACAAGGTATATTTGTAGTACCTGAGATCCATCTCAATATCTAATCAAACCTTATGATGTGAAACAAGTGGTGTTCGTGCTGTATATCCTAATTGTGGTGTTACCTTGCAGGAACAAGCATCAGTTTAATGTTCATGTTCGATTTATTTCATAATGGATTTTGTAAAGACAGTGCTCTTCATGGTTCATTCTGCTGGCTTTAATATTTTCTAATTTATGTTTACCTGCTTGTTTCAAACATTTGCAGATTACTTTACCATATGATGCACCACAGCTATCTAAAGCAACAAGAAGCACTGCTGCAATATATCTGGCATGTGGCATTGACAGCTCCAAGGTCTGCTTCACATGTACTATGATATGTTTTGATGATTCTGTTGTGGGTACCCTTCTGTTGCTGAATGCTCTATGATGCTTCGTGTATTTGCAGGCTTCTATTTTTGTACAGTCTCATGTTCGTGCTCATGTTGAGCTGATGTGGCTGCTGAGTTCTTCAACTCCTATTGGTTGGCTCAACAGAATGATCCAATTCAAAGAAAAGTCACGCAAGGCGGTGCGTCATTCGCTGTATGACAGCTTCACCATCATATTTTGTTTTAGCTGAATATCTTGTCAGTCATCACAGTACGAAAGGGACTAAAAAACAACAGTTCAGTTCACAAATATACATCTTTCCTAGTTGTCCAGACTCCAGATTTGATATGTAGTAAACTGGTAGTCAAATAATATTGCCTGCTCACATCATGAATGATATGAACTATACCCCGCAGTTCAAAATTTTCTCTACACCAATAATGTGCACTGATACCTGTTCCCTAGTGAATTATAATATCCTACTGAACAATGGGAAGAGGGAAAACGTTACACAAAATACTCCTTTTTTAATGTAAGGATTCCTTGTGCTTGTAGACCTCTACTGTATGATCATATTCACATGAAAGAATACTTAAGAGAGTAGTCACACGCGATGAAGATCAACCGGAGATTATAGCATTCACATTTGAATGATTTGATGCATTGTTGAATCACAGACATGGATATATACTGTTCTTGCGTTAGATTATTTGCTTGGGTTTAAGCATTTAGCATATGTTGTGACCAATGATTCTCTATTGTGTGCTCTGTTGGATCCTCAAGGTTGCTTGCCTTACTCCAAGTGTGAAGTTCAGGCATCTCAACTGACTTGATTTATCAGAAGACCACTGTGATATACAATTCCAATATTACTTCAAAGTTGTTAGCTCTAGCATTACTATTTTTACTGAAACTTTAATTCCATAATTTTAGTGATAAAATGAACCCAGGTTTTATTTTATGCATGCAAAATTCTTGTCCTTTTTTCACTGTCTTAAACTTGCTACATCGAGTATAGTTAACTGTATTATTGATTTTTTTTATGTTACTAGGGTGATGAAAATGTTGGAGTGGCACTTTTGACTTACCCTGTTCTGATGGCTTCTGATATCCTTTTGTACCAGGTAAAATTTGCTCATGGCTATCATTTTTTTTACTTGGATCCCCAGTTGTGTATAAAAGCTTATATTAGTAGTATAATTCAACTTTCAACTTTGTTATGCTTTTATGCAGCATTCGTTACATTGATATCAACAATAGCTTATTGAATGATTGCAGTCCGATTTGGTACCTGTTGGTGAAGATCAGACACAACATTTGGAAATAACTCGTGAAATTGCTGAACGTGTAAATAATCTATATGGTGGAAGAAAGTGGAAGAAAATGGGAGGGTGAGATAAACTAAATCATTTTGTCCCTCTTTTGCAGTTCCAGCGGCTGTTTCTCACTATGAAAATGTCATGTCTATCTGTGTTTTCAGGAGAGGTGGTTCACTATTTAAGGTGTGTAATTATGCATACACATGGTTTGGCATCCTTTCAAGTTTCAATACCTTCAGTTAACTATATTTTGCTTGCTGTACTTTTTTGGTTTGTTTATATAGGTTCCGGAAGCCCTTATCCCTCCAGCAGGGGCCCGTGTTATGTCCCTAACTGATGGTCTCTCCAAGGTAAATAACCTTACATATCAGTTGTTAGATGATCATAAACTGAAGTTTGTCCTTCTCAATTGCTATTAATTATTATTGAAGTGTGTTTATACTGCTAGTCTAGATGTTCATTCCTGATCATATGCACAATTATTTGCAGAGCTGACTCCATGCACCTATAGTTTATACTTATCTGCTCAATGTGCTATATGTGTGTGTCTGTACCGTCTTTTATTCTGTTTATTGGTGACAGATGTCCAAGTCTGCTCCTTCAGATCAATCTCGTATTAACCTTCTTGACCCAAAAGATGTAAGTACACAGTTATATGAATTGAATTATCTTGTACTCTGTTCTGTTTCATCAACTGACCATGTATACTCTTGTAGGTTTCTGCATTTGGATTTATCCTGATAGTTGTCTAATTTTTTGTAGGTGATCGTGAATAAGATCAAACGCTGCAAAACTGACTCATTTCCAGGGTCTGTACTCTCTCTCTCTCTCGGCATGTAGCCTTTTGTAAGAAACTCATGCCATTGAACTTGTACATTCCAGCATGGAATTCGACAACCCAGAGAGACCGGAATGCAGCAATCTTCTCTCAGTCTACCAGATTATTACTGGGAAAACGAAAGAGGTAGTTCACTTCTGCGTGCTTGCATAGTACACCTGCCCAGCCACAGCCAGAACATGAAGCAGGGTCACCTGCACATGGACGATTCCATTCATGTCCAGCATCATATTGTTGACTGATAAGATAGTTTACCTAATTTAATACCCAAATTAATCTTTCTAGTTATTTGGTTTCACAGGAAGTTGTTAGTGAATGCCAAGATATGAACTGGGGGACATTCAAGGCTACCCTTACAGATGCTTTAATTGATCATCTGCAGCCTATTCAGGTTTGACAATCCCAGGATCTCTATGGTCTGATCATATGCAGCCCTTGTGCTTGCCATATCCAATTATACTTAACCATTGTACTTAGCACTGTAGTTTGCTAATGAAATTATATTCACCTGTGTAATCAATTTCATCTTGCATATGCCCCTTTGGTTATTACACTCTTCTTTTCACCGTTTGGTAGGTCCGCTATGAGGAGATAATGTCGGATCCAGGTTATTTGGATAATGTTCTGTTAGATGGAGCAGGGAAAGCTGCTGAGATAGCAGACACTACACTCAACAACGTATACCAAGCCATGGGTTTCTTGCGCAGATAGCGTCTGTTTCAACCGTCCGGAACATTTTACACAAAAAAAAAAAAACTAGAGGTCAAAAATTTTTGTCCAAGCTGTGCTTACTTTGTGCTCCATAATAGTTTTCTTGCACTCGTTGGCCTTTCTACATGGATTCTGAGATCTCATGTTTGGTTGTTTATATCAAATGGTAAATGGTACATGCATGAGGTAGTTAAAAAAATCATCCATGTGTTTGGTTACTTGAATAGAATCATCCCATCATGGATGATAGGATACAAATTCAAAGAATATTTTCTATAGATGTTAAACCATTCTATTCGCCTAAAACAATGGAACTAAATGATACAAGATCATTTCATCTCATTCAACCTCATCTTATCAATCAAAAGCACCCTAATTCGGTGAGAACAAATTTGTTTGATGAAACGTATTTGTCTGACTGTCCATGGTATGTTTTAATACGGCTAGTCAGGTCTGTCCCATTCCAGATTTGTGGTTGTATGGTTAGGTTTTATATTCAGTGAAACACAGATCGGTCCTTAATTGATTAGGCGAGACTTTCCACAAACCCAGATTCATAACCACACCACCACCCAACCTTTTCTCGCCTGGTCTAAATCACATTTTCATTTTATCATACCAATAATACTAATATCATGACTTTCACTTTTACAGAATATTATTTTGGCACAAAACTCCCAAGACTTCCTAAGTTCAGTTCTAAACATGTCTAAGCAATCTCTAAGTATTAACATATAATAATTCATATCTGTCTTAAGGTTACAAAGGTATCAGAATTCAATTTCAAAGGTGGCGTACTAATATTGGGTATAACTAGCATTTGAACACTGGGACAGAAATATCATTTATAACCATTATGCATGCAATAATTTAAATTCAACATAGAAGTTCAAAAACTGAGAGCAACGTGATCAAGGTGGTGTACTTGCCTGGTTCGATGAGTTCCTACTCGAAATCGTCGCATGGGTGTAAGATTGAGGATGAGCCTAGAGGGGGGGTCTAAATATCCTTAAGACAGAAATCACAAAGCTTGATGAAGCGTAAACTAATATTTTGACAAATAAGGCCTAAAATATCTAGACTCTGCTAGTACACCGACAAAACAGAACAAATAGAGACAGGCAAGCAAGTAAACAGAACAGCAGAGTAAATAATGAAAGTAAAAGGCAGGAGACACAATGATTTTTCACCGAGGTTCAGAGATTTACTCCTAAGTCCCCGTTAGAGCACTTCACCAGAAGTAGCTCCACCAACAACTATACTCGATAGCTTTGGTATCCATTGGGGTGACTCTTTCACCACTCCGGTGAGGTGAGTCCTAAAACCTCTCACAATCAGTGGTGACCTTCCACAATCTCTTTTGGACAGGTTGCACCAAATCACTCTCAAGCCGTCTAGGAACAAAGAGTTCCAAGAGTAATAAACAATCCACAAGTTCAATCTCTTGGTTCACTAGCTCAATACTATCTAGACTAAGCTTGCAGCAAGATCACTTTGCAGTTTTTGATCAAGAGTGGAATTCAGTCTCTTTGATGGCTTTTGAGCTCAATAATGCTAAAAATGTCAAAGAGGTGCAAAAAATTCTTCTAAAAGAATGCCCTAGCACACCTTATATAGCCCACAAAAGGAATGTAGTCGTTACTGGCATTTACTAGCCGTTAGGTAATGTCAAAATGATAAAATAATGTAAACTAATACGCCACGGACTCAGATCAATATGATTTTCAATATGATCAAAGCATGACGGACCAATTGTAGTGTAAATCACGTTTATGTCGACCAACTTGATTAAAAATCCCATTTACGCCGGATCGAAAACACTCGGTCTGTCGTGCACATGCTTTCAGCGAAAACTGGTCCGTCGTGAAACAAAGCAAAACGACGTTTGCGCTGGACTAAGAAAGTCGGTTCGACGTAGAAGGCAAACCCTCTGTTTCTGGTTCGTCGGACAACACAATATTCCAAAGAGAATCAAGTTTGCGCCAGACCGAAAAACTTGGTCCGGTGTACAATTGAAAACATGGTCCGACGTGAATGGCACACGCTTGGTTTGATTCTCGATTGAATTTAACTCAGCGCCGGACTGACAAAGCTGGTCCGGCGTACAAGGCAGTGTGCGCCGGACTAAAAATTTGACTAAACCCAAATTGGTCCGGCGTGAACAGTGTACGCTCGATATGAATTTGAATGAAGTGTTCTCATCGCCGGACTGAAAAAGTCGGTCCGGCGTGTAAGGGTTTTTGACTCAATGAGAGTAGAACTAAGTTTTTGAGGGAAAAAGATGAAGTGACTTTTACTCTAAGTAATCTTAATGATTTTTCCTACGAACCAATGTACTTATTTGTGCATAGTCCCTCTTTATAGTACGGCTATTCTATGACTATCCTAGTTGCATGGCTTGAATCAACTCCCAAGCCAGAACTAGAAACAATAATCCTTAGCTTTCATCCTTCAGTCATAAAAGTCTTCAATCCACCAAGAGTACTTTACTTGATCATCAACACTAAAACCATATAAAGCATAGTTAATAAAAAATAGGAGAGGCTTGGACTAGCTAAAGAGAATGCAAATCAAAATGCCAAAGAATCAACACATGAAAACTTTAGCTCAAATGGCACTCAAATCTCTCAACCATAGCTCTATGTGCTCTTGAGCTTTTGCTCTCACAAGAACACCTCAAATGGGTGCTAGAATGGCTGAAAAAACCTCTCCATTTGGCCTCATATAAAGCCCCTCAAAGAAACTAGCCGTTTGGGGCATTAAATGCATTGAAACTAGCCGTTGCTACAGTACTACGATGCTACCGCCTTGTAAAATGCGGCAGTACCGATCATCGGTAGTATCACTATGTAAAAAGCGGCAGTACCACTATTTCAGCAAATAAAACGGTCACAACTTTTTAATGTAAAATCCGATTATGTGATCTTGGAATCTATGGAAAGCTTATAAAGAGAGCTACAATTTTCATCCTTTTCAAGATTTTATCAACCATAGATATTTTCAAAGAACACAAAAACTCCAATTGTTACACTCTCTGGAGAATATGTACCGGCAACTAAATATAGGTACTACCGAACCAACGGTAGTGTCGGAATTTAAACTCAGAGAAAAACACACTTCTGCAAAATAACTACCGCACAAGTGCCATGGTACTGCCGGACCTGTGGTAGTACCGGCTTTAACACAACGGTAGTGTCGGCCTGAGGAATTTTTTAAGAAACACATTCTCTAGAAAATAACTACCGCTCCCAGGAGTGGTACTACCGAACTTCGGTAGTACCGGCCTCATCATGGCGGTAGTGTCGGTCACAGGTCAAAAGCAAGATTTCACACAGCAATCTTCTTTTTAAATTTGAACAAAAAACCAACAAGATCAATTCTTGAGCCATGTGATGATCAACGCATGATCATGACACTTTGCAAAACACATTTGCAAATGCTAATCATATGCTCCATAAGAATTGCATAAACTTCAGCTTATTTTTCAAAAAACATTTACAAATAAATCAAGAACTATAAGATTCATCCTCTTAGCCATGTGATGATCAACACAAGATCAAGTCAACTTGCAAACCATGATTGTAAGCCCTATTCACATGCTTTAAGATTAAAACCCATAACCTCCCGCTTATTTGCAAAACACATTTTCAAATAACAAATCCAACTTAAACCAAGTGCATGGGCTTTCTCCTTTTTGTAACACATGCAAATCCAAAACTCCATGCAAATACAAGCATTTAATTTAAATGCGTGAGCTCTCCCTTTATTTGTAACACATGCAAATACTTGGCTCCATGCATAAACCAATTTGTATGAGCTTACTCCTTTTTGCAACACATGCAAATCCAAAGCTCCATGCAACAACCAAATTAATCAAGATTCAATAAGAAGCAAGCATGAGCTTTCACTATTTTACAACACATGCAAATACGAGCTTCATGCAAAAACCAAATCAAGAAGTGAGCTAGTGCAAGTGGGATTGAGCCATCAACATATGATGAGACTCAAGCAATAAGATTCGACCCCTCTTAATAGTACGGCAACCTAACTAGCAATTCGGTCTCTCATCCAAACACCGAGACCGATAAAAAATTAGGAACACATCCTTATTCCTATGCTAGTCATACCTTTACCTTTAGCACATCCACTTGCAGCTTTTATGATTAACAATCATCTTCTCTTCAAGTCGGGTCTTCGTCTCGTTCATCAACACATGATAAACTCCACTTCTCTTAGCTTCGAGATCCTCTCTTGACACTCATCAACACATGATGATGTTCCTTGTCCCGAATCTTGACTTGATGGCTATCAACACATGATCTTATCCAAATCTTCATCACTGTGGATAGGGGTGGAGCTGGGCCTCGGGCCATAGGGGCTTGGGCCCGAGGCCCAGTCCAAATAATAGTGTATATTACTATTTAATGTGATTTGGGTCCGAGGCTTGCTACTTCGGCTCAGTCTGCCCAGCCACTAGAAGAGGAGCGTAGTCACGCATGCCCTAGCTCCACCGATGACCGATCCATGCGTAGTCAACAGTCTGAGGCCCCAAGCCGAGGTTCGCTGCTGGCCGTCACTCCCGTCGTCGGCTGCCTCTCAACTCCCACCCACCGCTCGGCTACTGCCCGCCAGCTACTCGGCTACTTCCCGCCGGCCACTCGGCTCCCACCCCCGCCCGCCGCTCGGCTCTCGTCCCTGCCCTGCGAGGTCCGCCCCCACACATCGGTTGCTCGGCTCTCATCCCCGCCCATCGATCGCTCGGCTTCTGCCCCCGCCCACCGCTCAGCTCCTGTCCCGCTCGGCGAGGTCCACCCCCACCCCCGCTCGGCTCCTCTTCCAGACTACCCCACACGGCTCCGGGAGCTGAGGTGCCACACCGCGCCGCAAGGAGGGCTGACCGGGCTCCGGCCGGAGCTGCAACAAGTGGCAGACAACGGTGGAGGTGATGAATTTTGTTCCTTTCTTTTGTTCTTTGTGGAATGTGGAGTATGGAATATCAAATTATCAATCGAATGTTGATTTGAAGAACTGAATAATTGATAGTGGATGTGATGAATTTGATAGGATGATTAATCATTTGATTGGTTAATGGTTAATAATTGGTTATACTTTTGTGTCTTTGTGAATTGCGAAGAACTAAAGATTGGTGGAGTATGCTTTGTGAATTGTGAATGACTGTGTAAATGGAGCTAGTAATGATTAGTTATACTTATGGTTTGTCAATTGCATTAGCCGTTAGCTATTATCCAAACATGATAAGAATAATAATTGGTTACGTTTGTCAATTGAATTAGCCATTAGCTATGTAAATGTTTGGTTTCGTTTGTAGTTATCTTTAATTGCTAGATTCGAACAACTTATACGTTTCGTGATTAATTGATTGGACCCAATTTAATGTCATAGAAATACATGATGAAGAGGTCGAAGACATTGTCATCTTGTAACTTTCTGATCATAATAGAATCTGTTGGTTTCAGTATAGGGAATGCTTTTGTTTCTGATTGGTGATCATTGAGAGAAGCACCCGTATAATAGGGCATCGAAAGTTTTGCTTTCTGTAAGTATTGTACTTATTTAAACTATCGCAATTTGTACTATCCTCTTTTGATGATGCTTCATGGACTTATCATGATCAATTGGTCAGCACTTTTGTAAACCTACGACACTTCTGTAAACCTACGACAGACAAGGTTATATGCCACCTACCACTTTCAACGCCCGATCGACCTGATTTATTTTTCTCTTGCATATTTCAGATTGCTGAGTTTGTCATCATCAATGCCTTGCAACCCAGACTTAATTTAGACCCTACTTTATGCCTTGAAAGGCTTTGCAGCTCTATTATTAAGAAGGTAACTCCGTTCTTTCTGTTTCTGGATATGCACTTAAATATATTATTTAGGCTTGGAAAGTATCGTAATTTGGCTTGCGCTTGTGTACCAAACTGTATGCAAAATAGATTGATTTAGGTTTAAATTTGAATTCCGTGCTTAACATTTCAACAATTCAAATTATTTTTGATTGTGCATTTGTGCTGTACCATAATGTATGTAGTCTTTAACGTTAGTAATAGCTGCTTATTTTTGGCCCGAGGCTTACCCAAATCCTAGCTCCTCCACTGATTGTGGGACTCAACCTACTTTCACAACTCATGGAAAAGGTTAGTCCAACAAATATGGTTGTCCCAATCATCAATGCACTCTATTAACACATAATGGATGCCTCAGATTGTTTGATCTATCTATTTGATGATTGACCACAACCCAAATCAAAAGATTGAAAGATATTGATTTGTCTTAAGTATATTAATGCAACTAATGCTTTATATACTCAAGAACTTTCGATTATCCTTTAATCAACAAAGTATACCATCAATACATGATTGATTCTTTGATAATTAATTGATAACTGATCACAATTTAAATTGACTTTAAATTATTATGAGTATATATGTATCAACTACACAAATTTCATATACTCATTTTGATAGTTTCCAAGTAATTATCCAAATTGTATGGAATTGATAGAAAAGTATCAATACTATTTGAGACCATCAAGCTATAGAATAAACTTCCTTAAATATGCGCATATAAATAATTGAACTTTGAATCACTATGCACATATTCAATTTAAGATTGCTTTGGAGTTTATCCTATATTTTCATGAGTATCTACAACTATATATATTTTTTATATACTTAAAGATTTGTCTCTAAGTAATGATCCTTAATGTATTTGACAAGATGAAAGGGAACAATACTATTGAAACTTCAAGATAAAGAATGAACTCCTCCTAAATGTGTGCATTCAAATATCTATGGACTTGGAAACAACATGCACAACTTAAAGTGAAACTATGGTGAAGTTCGCCCTTTTCCTTGAATCCAAGAAATGTATCTAGAAATAATAGAATTTTATTGGATGCATACCTTTGGGATTTGTATTTTTCAATAAGATGAGACTTTGATATTTCTATCTTTTCATCCAAATGAGACTAATAAAAATTAGGCTCAACAAAAGAGTGAGTCTCATAAGAAGATTATCATTAATTAACAATTAAGACTAATTAATATTATGATTATTAGAAGGGTTAGTCTCATAATTAGGTTTGTTATTAACACCAAAACTAAATGAATGGAGCTTGAACTTTCAGTTGGGCCAGGCCAGGCCAGGCCGGGTGGGCCAAAGGGGAAAGGAAATGAGTCGGGCTGGGCTCGGCCTAAAAGAGAAGGTTTTTTTTCTCTATAAAATACGGGCGTGACACTCTGTCCAGCAGGCCCAAACTTTCCATGTCTGTCTGTGCCGGCTGAATTGGGCTGCGCATACTAAGATTTTCATTGAGACGCTGCTGTTCCGCCATCTGCTAATGTGTACCTTGGGTTCACCGACAAGAGCGGAGAAGCTTGCCCACGCAAGGGTCCAAAATTCGGCGAAATCCCAGCGAAATCTCGGATTTCGGACCCCTCCGAGATTCAAAATCCCGGAAAATTAAAAAATTCAAATCTCGGATTTCTCGGCGAGATCTCGGCAATTTCGGGCGAAATCTCGGCAATCTCGGGCGAGATTTGATGTTTTTTTTTTGCCGGATTTTGATTTTTGTGCATTGTATTTGCTTGGGTTTAGGATCAAGATCATCTACAAAAAATTTCAAAAAATTTTAACATGTTTTTGACCATTTTTTGGTCGGTTCAATATGTCGGTTAGGACTTTCCAAATTTTTTAAAATTTTTTAAGATTGATTATCTTCTGAAAATTTTATGGGAATATTATGGATGTGTTAGGACCATTCACAAAAAATTTCAAAATTTTCTAAAGTGGTTTGAACTTTTTTAATACATAGGAACTTTTCTAGTGCATTGAAACAGCAGAGAGAAATGATATCTGATACTGACATTGATAGTTGGAATCAATTTGTGTATGACTATGAGAGAATAGTGGAGTGGAAACAGTGGTACAAAACCCACTTCAAAATTATTGAATGACATATATTGAAAAACAAAATTTAATACCTAAGATAACATGTATTTATAAATGGGTACAATACTAACTCACATATGTATATATGGGCGGGGATTCATATATACGTGATCAGCTCTCATATTTATGACATTGATCTTTTCTTACTGGTCAAAATTCAAAACTACAGGTGGTTTCAAAGAAAGAATCTCCCTCAGAACTGCAAGTGGTTTCAAAGAAAGAACCTCCCTTAATACATAGGAACATATATAAAACTTTTCAAATGACTTGAAGTTCATTTGTTACATTTGAAAAATCAAAAATTGATTTTATATACGGTTTTTATCACGACTTTATCACTGTTAGATTTTTTAAAAATTCCTCATGATTGATCATCACCTCAAATTTTTATGGAAACATTAGTGATGTGTTAGGACTATCCAAAAAAAATTTCAAATTTTTTTGACGTATTTTGAACCATTTTTGAGCCGGTTCAATTTGGCCGAGATCTCGGTGATTTCGGCCGAGATCTCGGATTTCCCGGTAGAAAAAAATCCGGATTTGAAATTTGGTTTTTGCAATTCGTCCGAAATTTCCGAATCTCGCCGAAATTTCGGATTTCAAGAACCTCCGAGATTTGACTCAAAACGAGATTTGAAACCTTGTACCCACGTGATATCGCCTCTACTCATTGTCCAACTGTTCATCCCTTCGTTTTTTTAAGTTATATCTTTTAGTTTACTAGTAAGATGCCCGTGCTTTGCTGAAAGGATCGGTATGGCCTAGAGGGGGGGTGAATAGGCAAAACTAATAATTTACCAAATAATTCAGCAGTTTAAAGATTGGATCTGAGCAAGTAAATAGGTTGAGCAACAAAGAGCACTGAATAAGTAACAGATAATAGAGAAACGAGCAAAAGTAAACAACAGATGCAGAGACAAGCGAATTTTTCACCGAGGTTCAGAGATAAATCTCCTACGTCCCCGTTGGAGCACTTCCACAGAAGTGTTGCTCCACCAGTGACTCTCAAAAGAGGAACTGGGTTTGTCACTAAAGTGACTCTTTACCACGCCGGTGAGGTGAGTCCAAACCTCTCACAATGACAGTGGCCTTCCACAATCACGGTTGGACAGGTCGCACTACAACCACCAGTAAACCGTCTAGGAACAGCTAGTTCCAAGAGTAATAGACCATCCACAAGCCCTGTCTCTTGGTTCACTAGAAACTACTGAAACTAGACTTTACTTGGAGCTGTAAGAAAGTAGGTTTTTGTTTTTTCAGAGTTGAGCTTGATCTCTTTGAGGGCTTTTGAGCTTTTGGGATGCTAGATGTCAAAGAGATGTCGAGTGCTATTTTGGGAGAGCCTCTGAACTGTTTAAATAGGCTACAGGAAGCAAATAGCCGTTATTGGCAACAGGTAGCCGTTTGCCAATGTCAGACTGAAAAGACAACTCAAAATGATTGTATCTGACAAGGTTTGATAAAGAAAAACAAGAGGCTCAATGAACTCCGGACCCAAATCAGTGAAAAAGGCATTTACGTCGGACCATGAAGAGTTGGTCCGTCGTACACATGCTTTGAGCAAAAACTGGTCCGTTGCGAGATAATGAAGTGCACTTTTACGACAGACCGAAAAACTTGGTCTGTTGTAGAAGGCAAACCTACTGATCATGCCACAAGAAAGGAATTGGATTCAACTGCAAAACCAGTAAGTTTTAAGTATACCACGGACCAAGAAGAGTGGTCTGAAGCAGAAGAAAGATTTTTTGGTCCGTTGTAGCCTTAATGCACTCGAGTTGGTTTCAAAGAAAAAACCTATCTGCACCGGACCCAAAAACTTGGTCCGGCTTAAATGGGAAACGCTCGGTTTGAGTTCAGTTAGGTTTTGACTTGAAAGGGATATGAACTCAAGACAAGATTTTTTGGAGGAATCTGAAAAGATTTAACCTAAGCTCCAAGTAGTCTTAATAAAATGTCCTAGGAACCAAGATTTTGAACTTATGCAAAATCCCTCTTTATAGTACGATTGAAAACTAGAACAACACAACTAAAAGACCTGAATCAACTCCCAAGTCAAAGAACTAGGAATAAGGGATCCTTAATCTTGATCCTCCTTTCTGAGGAAATCTACTAGAAACTGATTTAGTTGATCATCAAGCACCAAAACCCAACAAATAATTTAAGTAACACATTAGGGGGCCTAGATGCTTTCAATCTCCCCCTTTTTGGTGATTGATGACAACTCTCTTGATTTCAGATAAAAAAAAACTTTTCTTCTTCTGCAAAAGAATGTTAGTTTGACAGAATAAAAGCATAAATTTGATAGAATATGCTCCCCCTAAAGATGTGCTTAGGCTTAAAAAGAACTGTTCTCAGAAGGTTTAAGTAAAGGCAACAAAGCGAGATTAAGATAAAGGAAAACCAGCAATCAATAAAAGCAGAAAAAGCATATTAGAATAAAGCACAAATAGTTTCAGACCAACATACCACCAAACAAAGAGATAGTTTTTCTAGTCCTACTCTAAGAATAGTTTTTCTAGTCCTACTCTAAGAATTACTCTAAAGAGTTTTTCTAGATGTTTCTCCCCCTTTGGCATCAAATCTCCAAAAAGAATATCACTTCTTGCGCCTGGAGAAAGTCCTTTTGAACAGTGTGGATGCACGGAGGCTGACACTTTGCCTTGGAGAGGACTGAGTTGGTTCTGCTTGCTCTGAGTGATCTTCTGCTGAGAGCTTGGGAGAAGCCATAGCTTGATCATGCCAACTAGGATAATTTGGATCTCCAGGCTGAGTTTCAACAGACCAGTTCTGAAAGTCTTCTTGAAGTTCATGAACTGAGTCAAGAATTGGATTAGTCTGGTCAAAGATGATGTCACCAAGCTGTTCTTGATTGGATACCAAATTTGTCATTGAGGTATCAAAGTGATCTATATATCCTCGAAGAGTGTGTTCCACCCTATGGATTGTATCATCATTGGTTTTGAACATACGCTCTGAAAAGTCAGCAAAACGATGGAATTTAGTCTCTTGAGTATTCAGCTTGGTATTGAGATCATACAGCCTGTCTTTGAGCAGATTTTGATTGGTGTTTACTTGAGTGAGCCATGTTCTAAGATCCCATTGATTGTTCTTGAGCATGTCAACATTTTTGGAATTCTCATCCCTGATTCTGCTCTGTTCTTGATACATCTTGTTCATCAACTCATGGGTTTCTTTGAACGACCATGATATTTCGAAGAAGCGACCATGTGTTGATGTGCCTTAAGGCGACTAACCTTTGTTCTTGACAAATCTTTCTTGGGCAGCCTTTAGGTCTGAGTTGTATCGTGTCTCAAAGATGTTGAACCATTCGAGTTGATTATTCCAAGCATGATCTTTGTCCAATATTAGGATTTTCTTCTTCATGCTCATAAGGTGTGTGATGTTGAGAAGGCTGAAAAGTGATGAGGCAAAGCGAGAACCACCGGCTTCATGATCATGTCTTTGCAGGCCTGAATTCCTGATCTTGTACAAACCGTGAGGCCGCAGCAAGTTCTCGCATTTTATCAATCTCACCAAGTTCATCTTCTTCAGAGTTTTCATTATGATGAGATGAAAAACCCATGACTGAGTGATCTGCTTGAGGGAGAGTATGATGACTTGAAACTGGAGGAATGAGACTCGGACTGAAGTTTCCACCTTGGCTATGTGCAAGATCTGCTTCATGATCGGATTGAGAGCTAAGGTAAATTTGAGTCGCTGCATCTTGTTCAACAGATTGTTGCAATGACCTTTGAGAACCATCTCCAAGAATTTCTGTAACTTCAGTGTTTTCAGGCTGTGGAGGTATAAATGGAAGTGATGACTGAGTAACAGGAGGATGGCTATGATAGCTAGGAGTATTGTATCTTGGAGTATGATGACTAATACTGTGATGATCTGAACTGTGATAGCTTGAAGCAGGTTGATCATCTCCATCGTGAGCCGGGTCATCATCACTGTCTCCCTCATGATCACTTGGATCATCTAGTGCTGGTTGTACCCTTGGCCCTTGTGCAGCCATCACAGTGGGTAACTTAAGCAACTTGTATCTTTTGGGTTGACAGGTAAAAGATCTACTACTCTCTAGCTGTGAGATTATCCCTTGTGCCAGTAACATTCGGGATATTTGCTGAGCAAAAGGCAATGGACTTCCCATTCTTCTGTAGATTGCTTCCTCCATTTCTCCAAAAATATAATCTACTAAATCAATGGGTTGCTTGGAGAGAATGAGGTGTAACAGCCAAGCCATCACTGGAGTAACACCTTCTTTATATCCAGATTTTGGAAAAACTGTATGCCTTAGGATCAATAGAAGTATTTTGACTTCTCCGGACAGACAATTTGCTCTGTTTGCGTTGAAATTTTCTTCTGTGATATTTCTATAAATATGTGCTGAAAGCTGAAGATCAGGCATATCACCAATCTGTCTCCATCTATTGTTCGGGAATATTTTGTCATGAATCCTTGTTCTGTTAACTTGAGGACCTGCAGCTCCAATTGCTGATTCAAAGTGAGGTGATCTCACTTTTCTGATTTTTCCCTCTATAGAGAAAAGAATGTAATGTCTTCTTTTGTTTACAAGCAAAGTGGAATAGAATTCTAGGATTCTATCTTCATTCCATGAGGTATTGTTACCTGACACCATTTCAAGTAAACCAGGTGTGGATCTGACACAATCAAGTATGTGATATGATCTAGTTATGGAGCAGATTTGATTCCAATCTACAAATTGATGTTTACTCAAGGCAGATATTGATTTTCCCTTTTTGTCATATCTGTTCTTATATCCCAAAAAGATGTTTTTCTGAAGAAGTGTGATGAACTTCTCATCTAGAGGGGGTTTGTCAAAAGGGAACCAATTTCTTTCACTTACAAGTCTAATTGATCTCAACTTTTTCCCTCCAAGAGTTGCCAACTCATTACCGGTTATCATGTCAATCTCAGGACTGAGGATTTCTTCTTCAGAGCTAAGGTCAGCACTTGGCTCATATTCAATATCATCAGAATCAGAATCAAAAACAGTCTCAGACACAGTAGGTTGCTTGATTCTTCTAGGGGGCTTTGAGGTAGTGACCTTTGTAACACTGCCAGGTGTACGAGTGTCTCCTAAAGGTACTGCTCCATATGAAGACTGAGTTGGATTCGAGGATTTTTGTTTCTTCTTTTTCATTATCTCACCTAATCTATCCATCAGACTTCTTTTATCTGTATCCTTTCTCCTAGGCATTTCGTCGAACACTTAAAGGACTCACTCTGTCTTTCAGACCTCAGACCGGCGCAAGAACTGATGCAACAGACTAAGTCTACAGAGATGAGAAGAATGACCTTAAGACAAAGATTTTAAGACTAGGGATTGATCAAAACAGAAGAGAAAGCTTACCACTTCCTGGAAACACTTCTCCGAGCAAACTGGAGCACCGTTGCAGCCACCCGGTTAGGTTTTGCTTTGATGGAGAGAGGAAAGCTGCTCGGGAGATGAAGTACCGAAGAGAGAGTGGTAATTTTTGAGTACTTTAGAGGGTGAGGAGACGGAAACAAGAAAGTAACCACTGTGAAGTTTCTGCTTCGGAAGACAGTAACTTCTCAAGGAGGTGCTACGCTCTTTAAGACAGTGATTGATAGGTGAAAAGGATAACTTTCTCACTTTTACTCTGGTTGGTGAAACCCAAGAAAGAGGATTCAAGGTAAAGGATGGGTTTCAGAAGCAAAGAGAGATTAGCAAGGATAAGTCCTAATTTTAGAAGAGATTTTGAATAGAGTTTTAAATGAAGAACAATTTTGAATCAAGGTAAAAGAATAGAAGCTAACAAATACAAGAGCACACAGGAACAATTTGAGAAAAACAGTAAGTTTCTTACTTACGCCGGACCAAATTTGCAAGAAAGGTCATTTACAACGGACTGATTTTCTTTAGTCTGTCGTGAATGCGTCCTGAGCAGAAGTGGTATGCCATAGATGAGAAACTTACTGTTGTAACCAAGTCCGTTGTGAACTACTCCCTCCGTTCTTTTTTATAAGGCGTATTTGGTTTCGTTAGGACAAGACTTTGACCAACGATTACTTCATTAATATATCATTTATGCAATACAAAATTATAATTATATATAAGTACTTTTGAATACAAATCTGCTAATATCAATTTTGTGTCATAAAAATTATATGCTAATACAGTAATTGTTGGTCAAAGCCTTGTCCTAACGAAACCAAATACGCCTTATAAAAAAAACGGAGGGAGTAGCAAAATGGAAGAACTTTAGAATTTTTGATTTGTATGAGTTCCTCCTTTTTAAGCATGATTATAGACAAACTCAAGCTTGATAAAGAGAACTCATGTGCTGAGTGGCTAGATAATTTTAAGTAATTGTAATATTTTATTAATAAATATTTGCGTGAATTTCTTTGAGAAAGAAACTATTTTCATTTTCTTGGGAGAAAATAGTAAGAATTTTGGCAGAAGTTTTAGCAAAATATATATAATAAAAATTTATTTATTTTTGCCCCTTTTTTTAAATAATTTACTTGCATCAACACTGCTAATTTTTGCTAACATAAGTGGGTAACAAGAGATGCATTGATGGACATTCTTGACTCCCCCTAAATGTTAAAGATTCCAAAGGACATCCAAAAGATACCAACAAGTAAACAATAAGGAGTCATGACTTAAACAACATTAGAAAGATCAATAATATTCAATTCATTTCTTAATTTTGAAAACCTTGCCTCATCCAAAGGTTTGGTAAAAATATCAGCCAATTGGTCCTCAGTTCTTACATGACTAAGCATAATGTCTCCTTTAACAACATGATCTCTGATAAAATGATGTCGGATCTCAATATGCTTAGTCCGTGAATGTTGGACCGGATTGTTTGCTATTTTCACTGCACTTTCATTATCACAAAGAAGAAGTACATTTTCAAACTTAATGCCGTAATCAAGAAAGGTTTGTTTGATGAATAAAATCTGAGCACAACAACTGCCGGCAGCCACATATTCAGCCTCGGCAGTAGAAAGTGCTACAGAGTTTTGCTTTTTGGAGCACCAAGATACTAAAGACCTTCCAAGCAAGTGACAACCCCCAGAGGTGCTTTTTCGATCTATTTTGCAACCGGCATAATCAGAATCTGAGTAGCCAAATAATTTGAAAGGAGCACCTTTAGGATACCACAAGCCTATAGTTGAAGAGTGCTTTAAATATCTGAAAATTCTTTTTACGGCACTAAGATGTACTTCTTTAGGAGCAGACTGAAATCTAGCACACATACAGACACTAAACATGATATCAGGCCTAGATGCTGTCAAGTAAAGTAAGGATCCTATCATGGATCTAAAGAGTTTTTTATCAACAGACTTACCTCCCACGTCTTGATCAAGATGTGTGTTAGTTGCCATAGGTGTCTTGAGTGGCTTGCATTCATCCAATTTGAAACGCTTGAGGAGATCTTTGGTATATTTTTCTTGTGATATGAAGGTTCCTCCTTTTAATTGCTTGATTTGAAATCCAAGAAAGAAGGTGAGTTCCCCTATCATTGACATCTCAAATTCTTTTGCCATTAGTTCACTGAATTTCTTGCAAAGAGAGTGATTAGTACAACCAAAGATGATATCATCAACATAGATTTAGCAAATCATTAATGCACCATTGAAGTCTTTTAAAAAGAGTGTTGGGTCAACCTTCCCAATTTTGAAATTCTTTTCCAGTAGAAAGTTCCTAAGTCTCTCATACCATGCCCTTGGGGCTTGTTTCAGTCCATAGAGAGCCTTAGATAACTTATATATATGATTTGGATGTTTTAAGTCTTCAAAACCAGGAGGTTGCTCAACAAAAACAGTTTCTTCAATGATTCCATTAAGAAAGGCACTCTTCACATCCATTTGAAATAAAGTTATATTGAAATGACATGCAAAGGCTAGAAGGAACCGTATAGCTTCAAGTCGAGCAACAGGAGCATAAGTTTCTCCATAGTCCAATCCTTCTACTTGAGTAAATCCTTGAGCCACCAATCTTGCTTTGTTTCGAGTGACAACTCCATTTTCATCTTGCTTGTTTCTGAACACCCACTTTGTTCCTATGACATTGTGGTCTTTTGGACGGTCCACCAAGTCCCATACCTTGTTTCTCTTGAAATTGTTAAGCTCTTCTTCCATGGCAATAATCCAATCAGCATCATCTAAGGCTTCATCTATAGTTCTGGGCTCAACACAAGAAACAAAAGAGTAATGTTCGCAAAAAGAAGCTTGCCTAGATCGAGTTTGAACACCCTTACTAAATTCCCCAATAATTTGGTCCACGGGGTGATCTTTTGCAATAGTATGATGACTCTTTATCAGATTCAATCCTTCTTGATTCTTTTCATCTTCTTCTTGTAGTGATCCATTATGAGGTATCATGGAAGTTGTTGGTTTCTCATCATTGTCATCTCTGGGTTTTACTTCACCAACTTCCATCTTCTTCATGGCCTCAATTAAGGCATCTTCACCTGCATCAGCTAGATTCTCATGCTCACCTTGTGAGCCATTAGATTCATCGAATTTTACATCATAGGTTTCTTCAACCAAACCAGTTGAATTATTAAAAACTCTATAGGCTTTAGATTTAGAAGAATAACCTAACATAATACCTGAGTCACACCTTTTCTGAAATTTACCTAAGTGTGTCCTCTTTTTGTAAATGTAGACCTTGCACCCGAACACACGAAAGTAAGTTACATTTGGTTTTCTTCCTACCAGCAGCTCGTAAGATGTTTTCTTGAGTAGTCGATGTAGGTAGAGTCGATTGATTGCATGACAAGCTGTGTTGATGGCTTCAGCCCAAAAAGCATCTGGTGTTCCATATTCATCCAACATGGTTCTTGCCATTTCGATCAGTGTTCTGTTTTTCCTTTCAACTACACCATTTTGTTGAGGAGTATATGTAGCTGACAGCTCATGTTTTATTCCTAACTCATCACAGAAATCAATAACGTTAGTATTTACAAACTCAGTTCCATTGTCACTTCTGATTTTCTTGATAGGGCAATCGAATTCATTTTGGGCCCTTTTTGCAAAATTTTTAAAAGTTTTTCCAACTCCACTTTTACTAGGTAAAAAGAATACCCAAGTGAACCGAGAGAAGTCATCTACAATGACTAAACAGTATGAGTTACCACCTAGACTGGCATAAGAGGTTGGGCCAAACACATCCATATGCAGCAGCACTAGAGGCCTAGTGGTGGACATGATATTTTTGGTAGGATGAGAGTTTGCAACTTGCTTGCCAGCTTGACAAGCACTGCACAACCTGTCTTTTTCAAATTTTACATCTTTCAAGCCCACCACTAGCTCATTTTTAAAAAGCTTTTTCAGATTAGACATACCTACATGCCCAAAACGTCTATGCCAAAGCCAACCAAGAGAGGCTTTTGCTAACAGACAAGTCGAGATGCATGAGGAGTTAGAATTGAAATCAACTAGATAAAGATTTTGAAATCTAAAACCTTTGAAGATAAGCTTTTCATTTTTGTCAACAACAGTTACTCCATCAAGAGAGAAAGTACAATGGAATCCAAGATCACACAATTGTGCTACCGATAAAAGATTAAAGTTCAGGGAATCAACAAGAAGCACATTGTCAATTGAATGATCATTAGAGATAGCAATCTTACCATTTCCCTTTACCTTTCTCCTGCTATTGTCGCCAAAAGTGATTTTGTGACTAGAATTACTTTCCTTTTCAACTGAGGTGAACATTTTTGATGAGCCGGTCATATGTTGAGTACATCCACTGTCAATTACCCAATGATGACCACCACTTTTGTAGTTCACCTGAATAAACAGAATCATTTCTTGATTTTAGGTACCCAAATGCTTTTGGGTCCATGGATGTTAGTTTCAACAATTTTGGGGCCAAAGGGATTAACAAGCAAGGATTTGGGCACCCAAACAGCTTTAAGCTTTCTATCTAGATTCGAGGGACCAACAAACTTCACATTCATTTTTCCCCTAAAATCTTTAAACAACATGTAGTGAGCATCAACCATGCAGTTTCTCTTTGCCTTTGTTTCTGGTGTGCTAGCTAACATGCATACATTTGAACTGTGGTCAAATCTATGACAGTAGTAACACTTAGTGCCTTTCTTGACAAAGTTTAGCTTGGATCTTGGCAATTTATCTTTCTTGGGCATATTATCTGTCTTATATCCAATGCCTCTTTTGCCCAAAGTGACTTTTTGCTCTCCAAAAATTTTATCAAGAATGACACTTCCAAGAAAGCATTTTTCTAGACCTTTGTCAAACTTAGCAATTTTTGACCTTAATTCAACATTTTTCAACATGAGATTTTTAGCACACAAAGCATTTCTACGATCTTCATCAAGTGTGCAGGAAGAGCTAGAAGTAGGAATTTCATCACAAGCCAAATTGCAGGTAATAGAAGTATCAGGAGTAGAATCATTCTTTGATTTGCTCGTAGTTAATTCCTTACTCATTTCCAGTTTACAGTGTTTGACAAGCAAATCATCATGAGTCTTAACAAGTAATACATGAGTTGCATTCAAGGAATCATGAGCAGCGGTAAGTAAATCATGATTGATGACTAGAGCATTATGAGCAAGAGTAAGATTATCATGAACAACGTTGAGCTCATTATGACTAGTCTCCAAACAGTAAAACTTGTCTTGCACTTCTTCATACTTAGATTCAAGAATCTTGATCTTAGAGACAAGCAAGTCATTATCATCATTTAAACTGGCAATAGTTTTCTTAAGAGCTTTATCCTTAGAAGTTTTAGCATAAAAGGCATCATTAAGCTCTTTAATGATCTCAACTAGCTCATCATAAGAAGGAGAGTCATTTACCTTATCCTCATCACCTCTTGCCATAAGACAAAATGACAGAGAAGGTGAAGGTGGAGTAGATTCATCCAAAGCCAGTCCAGCCAACCCCTTTGACCTTGAACTTTCTTCATCATCAGAGGAGGAAGAGGAGGATTCATCACTTGAACTTTCTTCATCTGAGACCCATTCACCAATATGTGCCACCTTCTTTCCCTTTCTCCAATGTTTCTTGTAGAACTTCTTTCTGTGATGAAACTTTTTGCGACTGTTGTAGGCATTATCTTCGGTTTCTTCATCTTTGCCCTTGCCCTTGCCCTTCTTCTTGCTCTTGTTTGGACATCGAGCAGCTATGTGTCCCTTTTCATTGCACTCAAAGCAGGTGATATTTGAGAAAGGGTTTTTCTTGGAGAACTGAGTGTATCCCTTTCCTCTATCTCTGGCATTTACCCTCCTCATCATTTTGTTGGCCGATCTCATGAGCAGTGCCAGTTTCTTGACGTCTTCGTCCTCTTCACAGCTTGAATTATCATCTTCTTCACTGGATGACTCTTGCACCTTTTCTTTGGCCTTGAGAGCAATAGATTTCTTCTTGGGTGCATCTTCTTCAGCCAAAGTAAGTTCATGAGCAGAGATCTTCCCCAATAATTCAGTAGGAGTTAGCTTTTTGAGGTCTCCACTGTTTGACAGATAAGTGATCAAGCTGTGATAGGCACGAGGCAGTACTCTTATCATTTTCCTGCAAATTAACTTCCACATCATCAACTTTAGTCCCTAGACCTTTGAGTTCATTGACAATAGGATTAAGTCTAGAGAACATATCATTAGCATTTTCATGAGGAAGCATTTTGAATTGATCAAACTTTTCTCTAACAACAAAATACTTTTCTTCTTTCACATCAGAGGTGCCTTCATGAATTTCTTGTAGAGTGGTCCAAATATCATAAGCAGTAGACAGATTGCTCACTCTATCAAAAACTTCTATGCTAAGACAGGAGAATATAGCATTTCTAGCCTGAGCATCATATTGCATGTTTTTAATTTCCCCAGGTGTGGGTTCTGAGGAAGAGGACTGTCCCTCAGGTATGACGTGTGGAGGTAAAGGTTTTTCTGTAACTCTCCAAACGTCATAACCTACAGCCTCAAGATAACACCTCATGCGAATTTTCCAGTAAGCATAATTAGTGCCATCAAAAACAGGAACCCTTCCTACACTGACAGTAGCAGACCCATTTCCCTCGGCCATTACCCAAGCTGATTAAGCTTGAACAGGGTAAAACCTGCTCTGATACCACTTGAAAGGATCGGTATGGCCTAGAGGGGGGGTGAATAGGCAAAACTAATAATTTACCAAACAATTCAGCAGTTTAAAGATTGGATATGAGCAAGTAAATAGGTTGAGCAACAAAGAGCACTGAATAAGTAACAGATAATAGAGAAACGAGCAAAAGTAAACAACAGATGCAGAGACAAGCGAATTTTTCACCGAGGTTCAGAGATAAATCTCCTACGTCCCCGTTGGAGCACTTCCACAGAAGTGTTGCTCCACCAGTGACTCTCAAAAGAGGAACTGGGTTTGTCACTAAAGTGACTCTTTACCACTCCGGTGAGGTGAGTCCAAACCTCTCACAATGACAGTGGCCTTCCACAATCACGGTTGGACAGGTCGCACTACAACCACCAGTAAACCGTCTAGGAACAGCTAGTTCCAAGAGTAATAGACCATCCACAAGCCCTATCTCTTGGTTCACTAGAAACTACTGAAACTAGACTTTACTTGGAGCTGTAAGAAAGTAGGTTTTTGTTTTTTCAGAGTTGAGCTTGATCTCTTTGAGGGCTTTTGAGCTTTTGGGATGCTAGATGTCAAAGAGATGTCGAGTGCTATTTTGGGAGAGCCTCTGAACTGTTTAAATAGGCTACAGGAAGCAAATAGCCGTTATTGGCAACAGGTAGCCGTTTGCCAATGTTAGACTGAAAAGACAACTCAAAATGATTGTATCTGACAAGGTTTGATAAAGAAAAACAAGAGGCTCAATGAACTCCGAACCCAAATCAGTGAAAAAGGCATTTACGTCGGACCATGAAGAGTTGGTCCGTCGTACACATGCTTTGAGCAAAAACTGGTCCGTTGCGAGATAATGAAGTGCACTTTTACGATAGACCGAAAAACTTGGTCTGTTGTAGAAGGCAAACCTACTGATCATGCCACAAGAAAGGAATTGGATTCAACTGCAAAACCAGTAAGTTTTAAGTATACCACGGACCAAGAAGAGTGGTCTGAAGCAGAAGAAAGATTTTTTGGTCCGTTTTAGCCTTAATGCACTCGAGTTGGTTTCAAAGAAAAAACCTATCTGCACCGGACCCAAAAACTTGGTCCGGCGTAAATGGGAAACGCTCGGTTTGAGTTCAGTTAGGTTTTGACTTGAAAGGGATATGAACTCAAGACAAGATTGTTTGGAGGAATCTGAAAAAATTTAACCTAAGCTCCAAGTAGTCTTAATAAAATGTCCTAGGAACCAAGATTTTGAACTTATGCAAAATCCCTCTTTATAGTACGATTGAAAACTAGAACAACACAACTAAAAGACCTGAATCAACTCCCAAGTCAAAGAACTAGGAATAAGGGATCCTTAATCTTGATCCTCCTTTCTGAGGAAATCTACTAGAAACTGATTTAGTTGATCATCAAGCACCAAAACTCAACAAATAATTTAAGTAACACATTAGGGGGCCTAGATGCTTTCAGTTGCAACGGAATTTTAAAAGAGAATAATACATAATTATAATGCAGGATCCTAAACCATACAATAAATCAATTTTCTGTAACACACATATCAAGCAAAACATATCTTTGTAAGCTAGTAAATAAATCAAATCATCTATATTGAGTTGTCCTACAGATTTACAACTATAAGTTAGTAAAGCAATAGTGACTCACCTACTGGGCCTTAGGCTCCTACTATTTTGACCCAAGAACGGCCTGACAGACTCACCATCACCACCAACTCATTCTTATAATAGTTAAGATATTGTCTCGATGTAATAACTTTATCTTATCATATAACAATAATATTATAATATTATAAAAATATTTTCAATAATAAATCTAACAACATAATTTTATATAGCTAATCTAGATAGTTTTAAATATAGTACTCCCTCATATCTTCAATAAGCTGACGTTTTGGATATTGATATGGTCTTCAAAACACAACTTTGACCACTAATTTTTTATTATAATATATTTATAAAACTCAATAAAATTATAATATTATAAAAGTACTCCTCGAGACAAGTCTACGTCTAGAACTTCAGCGGTGTTTCTATGCTCTTCCTTCTAGTACAAGTTGCACAAATCTTGAAGCAAGTGAAGGGGTAAGTAATCACCATCTACCCTTCATTCATGCTTTAATAGTTGTGCAACTGTTAAAAGGAAGAGCATAGAAGCACCTCTCCTAGAACTTTTATGTATCCAATTTAGATATTTAAAAATATATCGATAGTTAAAGTTTCTAGATAGTTTTAAATATAGTAGCAGTCAGGCATGTATTTTAGGACGCCACTTAAAAAATGAAGATGGTACTATTTTTGCCTAAACGGAGCTATATCATTCTCACCGAAGAATAATCATACAACAAACTAGTACTGATTTCGAAAGTAAACCAGGAAATGCATTCAGGAGCTTCACCGATCATATTCACGTTCGTTGCTTTGGCTGGAAAACATAAACAAACGGAAACGAAAGGAGAAAAGACTCATAACATCGTCACCACCCATTTATGATTTGTCGGAGCCATCGGTTTCAACACTGCTCTCGTCAAGCAATTAAACAAAACTGACGCTGCGCTGAATTGCTTGCAACTCTCGGTTCCAAGCTGCAGAAATTTGCAGTGCCAACGACGCTCGTGATCCTAAACAAATTAATCTGCTGTTTGCCGTGGAATAACTCTCACTTTCATCCGTATCATTAAATGACTCTTTATTTTATCTGCGTCATCGAGTTTCAATTTTTCTTCCCCCTGTACCAGCCTACCAGGTAAGAAAAATTGAAACCTAGTACATAAATAGAATAAGGCGTAAGTTATTCAATGGCGCAGAGTGAAACTGAGAGCTATTCAGCGATATATAATGGATTTTCTCTAATCCTATGGTGTCATAAGTGAACCGAGGTTTGCAGAGATCAGCCACGAGAAGGTGAGGCAAGGGCGGCTTTGATTACGCTAATCAACTCTCGGTCGATGATGCGAAAAAGCAATCAGTCGGAGCCACCAAATCCACCGATTGCTTTTAGACTCGTACCAAATCAAGAACGATTACACAAGCAAAAAATGGTGACCTAATTGTAATCCTTTTGCTCTAGTGGATCTTGATCATATCAATTCTGCGAACTAGCGTCATCGCCACCACGGACCGATGCGCTTTCTTTCTTGTGGTTGGGAAGGTGCCGTGGGCGGAAGTTGTCCTGCTCGTTCACGATGCCTTAACAAATGCTTAAGAAACAAAAGAAAGAAAAGGTTCCACTCCGTTCTAGAGTCCGAGCTCTGAAGCAGTGACCAGCGAAAAGAGAGTACAGAAACACAAAGCGTCAAAGGCTCAAAGCCGTCTTGGGACAAATCTAACCTCATGTTTTTTTTGAGCTCTTTTACTTTTACGGTATATTAGATTTAATATAATCATTTATTATGTTCAATATAATAGATCGGATTAGCTAGTATTTATTTATACTTCTTACAGTAGAGTGATAGGAATACACTCGGCAAATAAATGTTTAGATCCGATTTCTATTATCAACCATATGCTATCAGTATAATACACTGTAAAATTTCTCGCTTACCAAGTTAAGCCAACTGAAACCAAGCCGGTACGTTAGGTAGGCGAAGAATCAGGGCAAGTGCAGTGCAGAACCGAGATACAACAAAACCAACGCTGCCTACAGCTACAATGCGAATCACAAATTCAGGATGCATGGTTGACACGACTGCACTATCTATTATCCAGAGAGTTGGATACTTGGATGCAATTGCATAGGCTATTGTTGTCTACTGAAGAGCCTAGTCAGAAGTAGTAGTTGTAGATCCTGTTTATAAAAAACCAGCAAATCTCCTTAAACAGGTTAACTTTTAAGTGATTTTTGTATAATTTAGAAGTTTTATATAAAAGCTGAAAGCTAGATTAGACCTACTTTTGCAATTTATTGGGAAGGAAAATTAGTTTTTTGTCAAACAATTTTTTATTAAAAAAAACTATAGCTACTTTTCAGCTTAGAAAATTTTTTTTAAAAATAATTTTTCGGAAAAACTACAGTTACCTAAACATGCCGTCAGAGGCGGAGCCCAGGCCGGGGCCTAGGTGGGCCTGGGCCCCGGTCGTCCAGTTGCGCAAACAGCCAGTAGGATTAGGCAGCGATAGAAGTATCGAACATGAGCACGGGAGGGATACGGAACGTCGGTCTGGAGTGATCGCGTGCGGCGGCTTCGCGTCCCGGCGTCCCGGCCGCCAGACGTGTGGAGCGATCGCGAGCTCGCGCTGCAGTTCTGTGTCCCGGCGTGTGGAGCGATCGCACGATCTCGCCGAGAAGCTGAGTCGCTGACTCGCCGTTTCGCCAGCGCCGCCAGAAATCAAGGATTCAAGCCTTCAAGGACCAAGGTAATAGCCAGTAGCCACCATGGTCTTGGTACGTACAAACGCAGTGGCGGAGCCAGTGCATGCAATTGTATATTTGTACGTACAATTGTACATGGATAGTACATTAGTACGTATATGTTGGCTAGATCGATCAGTGAATATATATATATATGGATCAACATCAACTCATGATGAGGTTGTTGTTTAACAATAATTGGAATGAATTAGTTAGTTATTTACTGCAATACTACTCCATTTATTCGGCTAAAAGGGTTGTCAATAAATAATAATGTTTGAATTCTAGACCACACATATTCGACTCTCAAAGATATACTATGATGATTTCTCGGCAACTGATCGTGTGGTTTTAGAAGAACAATTTCACTTGCTCCTTGTTGATATGAGAAGAGACAAATTCTCTAGTTGTGATGATCATGTTAGTCTTGCTATGAAGATGGTTCAAACAAAGAAGCACGTGGTTTATCCCTTGGTTTATCGACTAATTGAATTGTCATTTATTTTACCGGTGGGCACATTTCTGATTGAAAGAGCTTTCAAGAATGAAGATTATCAAGACAGATTTACGTAATAAGATAAGCGACGATTGGTTGAATGATCTCATGATTTGTTATATTGAACAAGATGTGTTTGCAAAGATAGACATAGAAGATATTTTACAGCATTTTCAGAATATAAGGACTCGCAAATATCAACTATCGCCTTATATGAAATAATTAGTGGTATGTTTTCATTCATAAATTCTTGCAAATTACAAGTGTTACATATTGTACTTACTATATACTCAACTTTGAATATCAGTCATTAATAGAGGTCCACTTCATTTTTGGCCCCCTCATTTAGAATTTTCTGGCTCCGCCACTGCATGCCGTAGTAACATACGCGGCGTGTGGGCACGGAGACGGCCTTGTCCTCTTGTTTCAGCCACAACCTGTAAAGCCAGCCGCTGCTGGCCGGTGTCGCCGCCGTGATCGTAAAAGCGGCAGCGCTGTCAGAAACGCCAGCGCTCCCTGCTTCGGAAACCGCGACGTTTCAGTTTTTAGCCCGGCGAGGGACTCGCGACTAGTCGCGGTCACGGGTCGCGGCGGCAACACAAAGCGGCAACAAGACGAGCAGAGCAGCAGACCGGCGCAGTGGACGCATTAGCAGGATAGCGGGTCGTGTCCGACTGTCCATACACGGTCCACCTACCGTTTCATAATGCGCAATATATTGTAGCGGATCACAAAATGATGAACAAATCAAATGTTTATAAGGGATTTGGAAGAGCATATTGTTCTGGACTTTAAGCCATCATATCGAATTGGACGATGCGCATTTCAAATTGAAATAGTGTTTGCTTAGGCTGACAAAGCTACGACAGTGTGTAAAATGAGGAAGTATACGGTAAAAGTAGATATACAGTGAAAGTATGAAAGTAGATAAACAGATACGTTGGATCGAACTTGAATGGTCCAGATGTAGGTGGAATCCTACATCCCCCATTTAAACACGTTTTCACATAATCCCTAGAAAAATTACAAAATTTCACACCTTAAATGGAGGTGGGATTCTACCTAGATCTGAACCATTCAAGCTCGATCTAACGTCTCTGTTTGCTTACTTTCATGATTACAGTATATGTCTACTTTCACCATATACTTACTCGTGTAAAATAGAAGCTCAAACATAAACCGGGGAGATGGATTTTTTTACACTATGGCTATATACACTCACGAGATCCACCGTTCATTTGTTTTGAGATGTGTGTGTGTGTATTTGGAGACATAAAACAGTACTTGTAAAATACAGTACAAAAAAATACACTCACTGAAAGGACCAACGATGTCGCCTAGAGGGGGGGTGAATAGGCGGATTAAAAAATTACGCAGCGGAATAAAACTGGCCGAGCTGGTCAACCCGGAGTCTCCGGGTTTTGGTCCGGATACTCCGGCTTGTCCGGAGTGTCCGGTATTGAGTCCGGACTCTCCGGGTTAGCTGGCTCGGGAGCGCAATAAAAATTACTCTAGCAAGCACAATAAACTACTAGAAATAGAAAGCAAGAACAACCTAGAACAATTGCTAGACAGGATTTGAATTAAAGCTAAGCAAAGAGCTAGATCTAACTTTACAAATTCAAATCCAAATAAGCAAGACTAGGAAGTAAAAGAGAGAGCGAGAGACGCGATTTTTCACCGAAGTTCGGATTCTTGAAGGGAATCCTATGTCTCCGTTGAGTTGTCTCGGTCACTCTTGAGCCGGTGTCTCTTTCAACCCGCTTTCCTCCCGGTGTTGCACAAATTCACTCGCCGGATTCACTTCTTGTCTCTTTCCTTTCGGAGGCGAGACTAGCCTTCACAAACGACCGGGGCTTACCACACGCGTTGGTAGCTCCCGGTGACTCCTAGCCGTCTAGGAGACCTTCAACCTCCAAGCGAAATAGCACCACGAAGAATCGTTTGGAGGATGAACTAGTGCTCAACAACTCGAAATGAATGCACCTAGCACTTTTCTTCTTCCTCTCCTCACCAAAGGGGATCAACAACCAAATCAAATGGTGGGAGGAAGTGAGGCTCTATTGAATGCTTTGGAAGTGTTAGAGAGGGCTTGAATGCTGCAATGAATGAGCTCAATAGAGATCCTAGCCGTTGGAGTGGAGTGGAGGCTTTAAATACCCTTTTTGAAAACTAGCCGTTACTCCCGTTTTTGAACAGGCCGGAGTGTCCGGACAAACAACCCGGAGACTCCGGGTTATCCGGAGACTCCGGACCAAATGTCCGGATACTCCGGACCAGCCGGAACCGAAAGCAACCGAGAGGTCCAACCCGGAGACTCCGGATAAAATGTCCGGATACTCCGGATTGAATCCGGAGACTCCGGATTGGAATCCGGATACTCCGGGTTACCCAGTTCGGTTTCAACTTGAAACTTTTCAAAACCAATTGAAGGAGTGCTAATTAGAGATGCAGTATTTGATGTTGAGCACATGCACATCCTAAAGTCGATTTCTCGTCATACCCTCTTAATAGTACGGCTATCCTTAAGACACAAATAAATAAACTGTTACAACTTTGGTCTTGATGCCGTCCTTTTGCTTTTAAGTAGTCATAGGGGCATCCAATGTCATTCCAAGCTTGATATGATCTCGATCTCTGCAGTATTCTTGGATAAAACATTAGATCTCTTTAATTGTGTCATCATTAATCACCAAAACAATTTGAGGGGCCTAGATGCACTTTCACTCACACTCTCTCCTCTCTCTTCCCTCCTACCTTCACGAGTTGCGCCACCTCTGCCGATCGCGCTACCAGCGAGCTACACCATCGCCGCCATTGGAAATGTCGCTAAGAACATCGTCGCCGCCACCGAAAACTTTGAAACATCACCCCTTGTCATCAAAAACCTAGAACCTCGACGGAAACATCGAGAAACCTTGTTGGATCTAGGCTCGCTGCCGAGCCACCCAACCCATGGGCCTGCCTGAGCCGCTGCACCATGCCTCCACCTCTGACCCACCACCAAATCCAGCCATCTTGAGCCACGTCACCATCTAATCTAGCCGTCCCGAGCCATATGCGGCTTGGCAAAGGTACCGCGTGTATTGGCAGCTCGGCCAATGACAGTGGAGGCAGAGAGAGATATGAGTAGGGGTGAAAATGGTACGAGTTAATCCCGACCGATCCGGTACCGAATCCGTTAAAAACCATATCCGGGAAAAAAATTCCGTATCCGGCCGGATTCAGATACGGTAACGGATACGGTAGACGGGATATCCGACCGAATAGCTGCGGTATATGGTAACCGGATATTATCCGACCGGATATCCGAATCAACAAAACAAGGGTACTCCGTACTCAAGTCAAAACTCAAGAGTCAAGGGCTTCCCATTCGATTCTCGCAAGCCTCAGTCTTTGCCTCCCCATTCGATTCCCCAACCCGAAAACTAACCCTAGTGCTTGAGCCTTCGCCGCCGCCGCCGCCGCATGAATTCAGTGTGTTGGCCTGTTGGGCGAGTGGGACTTAGTTGTTCAAGTTATCTATGAATTTGATATCTTGTTATACTTGTGCTGTGTGAGTTGTCAAATTTATGTAATATATATGAATTTATTGCTTGTCAAATGTTTCAACAAGTATGTATCCGTTTGTATTATCCGTTTCCGAACCGAATCCGGTATGTATCCGCTCCGACATTACCATATCCGAAACTCCGAAATATCCATATTCGCATCCGTATTCGGTCTTACCGTATCCGATTCCGAATCCGGAAAAAAAATATGGGTTAGGATACGGGAATAGCAATATCCGACCGTATCCAATCCGTTTTCACCCCTAGATATGAGGGAGAGCGGGGAAGGGGTGAGGGTGGTTTTTTAGAAAATAGAGAATACATGAAAATAAATACACGAGGTGTATGACAAGCATGGATCTCAAAGCAAGATTGAGGGTGCATGAGGGGTGTAGGGGACATTCCCATGAGGCCTACGGGAAAATGGTTTTGCCCATAAGCTGGAGTACATGTTTTGCATATCATGATAGTATAAGCTCCGATCTATAAAGTAGTTGTATCAAGGTTTGAAATTTTATTTTTAGACCCATCTTGGAGATGGCCAAAATACAAAATTTTGATGAAATCTCGGAATTTCGGCCAAAAGTAGTCCAAAATTCAAAAAGTAAATTTGAAATCCGAAATTTTTTCAAGGATGGGAAAACCGAAATTTCAGTGATTTTCAACCTCGTGAAATGGTCTCCCGATGCTACAAAAAATTTGGAAAAAAAATATGAGTACGTGCAGGCCGTTTAGCTCAATCGGTAAGAGCGTCTCGATCTTGGCCTTGTGGTCATGGGTTAGAGTCCCACGCTGGCCATTCCAACGATGAGAATTTTTGTGCAGTGAGGGCCGTTCCAGCAACGAAGCCGTTAAAAAAAATGGTGGGATCAAGATTCGAACCCACAACCTAGATGGACTTCGGCCTTCCGTCCGTTGTATACCAATTGAGCTAGGGTTGGTTGCTGAGTATATTGCAAAAATTTTATATGTATTCCTTACAAAATTTTGTAGAAGAGTTTGAGGACCACAGTTACCAAGGCAGGCTGGTAACATCTCAATGAAATCATAAGTACATGGCTATGGCTACTTGTCCTCGATACTTAACCACTCAGTCAACATCAACCTCAAATATAGTCCCATCCTACAAAAACAAAAGGTATATGTTGATGTCTTAAGAACAAGAGTGCATGACATGTTTAACAATAAAAAACATAAAATAGGAGATAGTCAGGAACACGACGATGTGAGAGATGAGCATAGATGAAATAAGCCTTAGAAATAATATGTAACCATGTGAGAGATGAGCATAGATGAAAATAAGCCTTAGAAATAAGCCTTTCGGTCCTTCATGGTGAGAGGGGCGAAGGGTGGCGGTGGTGTGTGAGGTGTGACAGTGACCATGTGAATGCCAAATAGGGTAGGATTGGAGGACCGGAGGAGTTATGGTTGTGAACTTGTGTGTATCGTCTATTGGGTCGGCCAATGTGTTATTGAGTTAGATGCGGACATCCGATTTATATCTTTTTGGGAAATATCCGAATACCATCTTGGAATATCTCGACCCGACGGATAGTGATATCCCGAATTCGTCCGAAACCGAAACCGATTCCGATAAATATCCAAATCTAAGCTAAACACATTCGAACGGTGGTTTGATGGAAATTATCCGAATTAACCGAATGCACGGTAGAAGTTCAATCCCAACGTCATGGTCTAACCAGGAATCGAATAATGTATATAGTATCCAACTAAAACAAACCCATTTTGATTAAAACCGAGAAAAATGCTGCTAAAAAATGAAGCAAGGACACGCACCAAACCCCAGAACGAACCATATGTGTCCTCCCAAGAAAAATTCCTGACAGGCCAAAAATTCCTGTGACGCTCAGAAGTCGCCATCAACCGGAAGGAAGAGCGAGTGGACTCGATACGCCCAGGTGCACGAGAAAAGCGACGAACACATGCATTGCGTACGTCGTACTACGTACACTCACGTAGGCGTAGCTAGGGCGGTGCATGCGAACACGCGCCACAGACAACTAACGTACCAAGCGCGCTTCGCAGCTCGTGAACCGTGACTCGCTCGAGCCGTGCTCTCCTCAATTCCCTTGTGTTCCCTTCTTGCTTGCCCGTGATCGAGCTCTTTAAATTCTCCCACCCCTTTTCGCCTGCCTCCCCCACCAAACCCCGCCACGCCTCTCCAGCTACCCGATCGATCGATCGCTACGCCGGCCGGCTGTGCATCGACGGCTCGGCGCATTGCCGTTGCCAGTGAGATGGCCGTGTCGCCCGCCCGGTTATTGGCCTTCTGCATTGCCGTGGTGCTCGTCGTGCCGCCGGGCGGCGTGGCCGGGCACACGCGGCGCGTGCGGCCGGGGAGGGCGGCGAGGCAGCCGTTCCCGGCAAACGCGACGCGGGCGGAGGAGATCGAGAGGCAGTTCATGAGGTGGGTGCGCTACATGGGCGGCCTCGAGCACAGCACGTTCCATCACGCGCTCGCCCGCGCGTTCCCCTCGTACACGCTCGTCGTCGACAAGAATCCGGCGTTCGGCGACTTCACGTCCATCCAGGCCGCCGTCGACTCGCTCCCGGTCATCAACCTCGTCCGCGTCGTCATCAAGGTCAACGCCGGCACCTACACGTACGTGAGCGGGCGCGTTAGTTAATTGGTCGCGTTGGCGCGTACTCTGGTCTCGACACGATGATCATCGTGTACCTGCTTGTGGCGTGTCTCAGGGAGAAGGTGACCATATCGTCGATGCGCGCGTTCATCGCCCTCGAGGGCGCCGGCGCCGACAAGACGATCGTGCAGTGGGGCGACACCGCGGACACGCCGGCCGGGCCGAAGGGGCGCCCCCTCGGCACGTTTAACTCCGCGTCGTTCGCCGTGAACGCGCAGTACTTCGTTGCCAGGAACATCACTTTCAAGGTAAGTAGAGGCAATTCGCACGCTCTGTGTAGCTGCTGTATGCCGCACCGTGGCGGGGCTGTCCTAAATTCGCGCGTATGGGGTGGGACAGAACACGTCGCCGGTGCCGAAGCCGGGGGCGTCCGGCAAGCAGGCGGTGGCGCTGCGGGTGTCGGCGGACAACGCGGCGTTCGTCGGGTGCAAGATCCTGGGCGCGCAGGACACGCTGTACGATCACTCGGGCCGGCACTACTACAAGGATTGCTACATCGAAGGGTCCGTGGACTTCATCTTTGGCAATGCGCTCTCTCTATACGAGGTACGTCTCTGTTTTCTTCGGTGGTAACATTTTTGGGATTTGATAAACTTTCATCCGGATGTTTTTATTACTGAAATCACCTAAATCTAGAATCATCGGATTAGTGTTGAGATTCGGGAGTATCGATTACATCCGATCCTATAATTTGATCTAACGGCCCGGTGATATCCGGGTAAGGTATCCAAAGGTCCAAAATTTGGATGTTAGCTAAAACAAAAACACCTGCCAAAATGCTACAGTATGATGTGGGCACATCCTTTTTGTGTTATTAATTATTATGTACTGACGTGCAAATCTGGATTAGGTTGTTTTCATTGAAATATATTTTTTCCCCTAAATCTTTAGATTGCCAAAACCGAAAAGAAGGTGCGATGGTCTTGCACCAGTAGAACACAAAGCAGAGCCGCCAAAACAGAGCATATGAATACCGAGCCTCCAAAAAGAACAACTTACAGTTAGGCAGATGCCGTTCAGAAGTGATTTTTTACCGCACACTTAAGCTGGAAGTAGTACTGACAAGATGCACGAACCGGCTTAATTAGAGTTCTTTTCGTACGCCCGGACTTGTTGGTCTATATATACTATAGTACCAATGATACAATCATGCCATATGAAACAGGAGAACAACAAAGTGTTGGTTTGTATGTTATTTTCTGACGGGCGTACATACTTCCGGCTCGTACATCTCCATTAAGAACCTCGTGTATTTAGTTACAGTCCCATAACGTGGACGCTTGCCCGTGTGTGGACTATCAATATGGGAGCGCACACACACTGAAGCCAATCCAGCCAGAATTCCGCTGGGCAGCACGGCGAGCAGAGGGGCGTGCACACCGGTCGGTCGTAACTCGTGCTGATCGTCGTCGAAACAGTTACTTGGTCCAAGTTCAGACAACTGACCAGAAAAGAAGCTCTAGCGCACAAACGCTAGATTCTCTTGGCGACCAAACGTTTGTATGACGAGTGGGCGTTGTTCCCTGCGCAGGATTGCCACGTGCACGCGATCGCGCGGGACTACGGCGCGCTGACGGCGCAGAACCGGCAGAGCATGCTGGAGGACACGGGGTTCTCGTTCGTCAACTGCCGGGTGACGGGCTCCGGCGCGCTCTACCTCGGCCGCGCCTGGGGCACCTTCTCCCGCGTCGTCTTCTCCTACACCTCCATGGACGACATCATCATCCCGCGCGGCTGGTACAACTGGGGCGACCCCAACCGCGAGCTGTACGTTCACCCTCGTACCTCCCATCTTTCGACGTGGATACCTCATCTCTACACGCTTATAAATACTATTCTTGTCAGTTTTTGTCACGAGATCCCGATCCCTAACAGTTTTTGTCACGCCTGCGGGGAGAATAATCGCTATATAGAGATTCCTCATCGATAATGTGTGCTAGTGCACAAACAAGGCGCCGGGGGGTCGGGGCGCAGGGCACTTATTTGCTCCCATGTACCGAGCACGGGTGCGCCTGGCCTTTTGATCTCTTTGGAACTGACGCAGCTTTCCAAGATTCGATGCCAAATGCACGGCACAAGCGCACGGGCGAAAGCGAGCTACCAGGATGGCAAACGCGATGCTAGGACGACAGATATAGCGTACGGCGTCCGTGATCGATCAGCTCGACTCGTTTCTGTACTACATGTTACAGCCGTAGCATAGAAACCTGCGCGTTTCCTGATGGCGAGGCGTTGAACGGTGCGGTTGCTGTTTGCAGGACGGTGTTCTACGGGCAGTACAAGTGCACGGGCCCCGGCGCGAGCTTCTCCGGCCGGGTGGCGTGGTCGCGCGAGCTCACCGACGAGGAAGCCAAGCCCTTCATCTCGCTCAACTTCATCGACGGCACCGAGTGGATCAGGTTGTGAGATTGAGTTCGTTGTAACAGTAACACGCGGCACCATGCAAATCGTGTAAAGAAACCAGAGGAAAAATATACAGACAGACCTATTTGCAATCGCGTTGGCGATTGTGTTCTTCAACTTAGAGATTAGTTTCAATGTAGAAATGTGCTTCTATGTTTTTTTTAAGTTGTATTAATACTAAAGCATAAATAAAAGATAGATAATAATTATTATTTTTTATTTGTTTTAAGATTTATATAATTTATGTTAAAATAAAAAGTATAGAAATAAATACTGCTCATGCAGATAGATGCTCGCTCGAAACACACGGCAAATATATTGACACCTTACCTTACCACACAGTGTAGGTAGTAGGTATTCAACACTCAACGGCTCACTCACTTTGTGATTTGGTAAAGCGTCGGCATGGAGTGAGTACGGCGTTCTCCACCGAAACACCGCCAATTTCCAACGACAAACTTATAAACGCCGCCTAATTAATATACGCGCGCTACCTAAAACACGAGCCCGCACGGCCCAGTCTGTGCGGACAAGAAGCCGAAAAGTGCCTGCGTAGCTAGTAGCGCCGCATCATCGAGTCATCATTTGCCCGTACCGGGTGATAGTGGTGTTGATTCATCACAAACCATAATGGCGAGGAAGTAACCTACAGACAAGATCGGCGCCTTGAACTAGAACGAAAGATGAAGTGAGTCGCCTTTGAGCAAGCGTGTTTTCTACGGAAAATTCCTCACAGCAGCATTACGTCTCTATAGAGAGTAGTCTCTGCCAGTGTATATGACATACCAGTCTATTTTACCGCAAATAGCTTGTTTGGGTTACCGCTTTGTTAGAGATGCAAATGGGCCGACCCTAGGGTCTTCTTTGGCCCACTTTAATTCATTTGTTTGCACTAAAAACTTAATTTTTACTTCACCTTTTAAGTTTTAGTGCAAATAAATGAACTAGAGTGGGTCAAAGATGACCCTAGGGCTGGCCCATTTGCATCCCTACGCTTTGTGTAACTCAAACAGCTTGTTTTTTTTTTCAGTGTCTAATTCATAGGATCTCCGGCCACATAGATTTGGGTTACCACGGTATAACTCGAGTGAGTCTCATTTTTATTTTCTTCGATGCACTTTCAATCACATTTTATGATAGTCCCTTTGTAAAAGGATTTCACATTTTGATTAGCTTAATGTTTAGAATAACATCAACTTCTACCAGATATTTCATATCAAAACTTTTGGACAAGAATGACTTAACATCAGTTGATGGGAAAAAAGATCATGTAAGGCGGCCAAAAATAGAAGTACCTGGATGGTGGTTAACCTGGTAACAGGTGATCGAGTAGGTGTGAAAGAAGTCATCTCTATCCTTTTGAGTATAGCCTTTTGTCACAAGCCTAGCCATGTACTTGTCAATAGTACCGTCAGGCCTAAGCTTCTTCTTGAACACCCACTTACATCCAACTGACATACAATCAAATGGATGATATGTAATTTCCCAAGTTTTGTTAACCATAATGGAATCCATTTCACTGCAGACTGCTTCCTTCCAGTACATCACATCAAGAGATGCATATGTCTCTGGAATAATCTTGGGTATATCATCGACAAGGCATACAGTAAAATCATGATCAAAGACTTTGTCGTCCTTTATCTCTTGCTACCTTGATGAGCTGTTTCACTGTTATCCTCATCATGTGTTTGTTCAATATTGTTGTTTGGAACAATAGGTATAGAAGTTACATAAATTATTTGACTAGAAAAGCTACATGCATTCTTCATTGAAAATATATTTTCAAGTAATGTAGCATCCTAAGACTCCATTATTGTATCAATAATCATGTCGGATGTCTCAAATTTGACTACTAAAAATCTATAGGCCATACTATGATGTACATAGCCAAGAAAGATACAATTCGCAGTTTGGTTAACAAGGAAATCAAAAATATTTTCTCGAGACGCAATCGGCGGCATGATTAGCGCGACATCCCAAACATCTTGGTAGTTGAAAAGCTTTAAGAGAATACACATGTTTTCTCAAACCTTGGGGGCTAGCTGATGATGATTAATCTATCTAAGGCCTATAAATGATTATGACTTTTTAGAAACCAATCGCATCCTCACAAATGCGGGCTATAAAATGAAGAAACACATTAAATGTCTCACAATTATTTGATCAAAGTTACAGTTGAGAACGTAAACAACTGCCCGGACTACAATATATGTCAGACAAAAACTTACTTTGTGCTTCTGATATGAGCTTCTACCAGGTTGGAAACAACCCGACCTATGAACCTTTGTATGTCGGACATAATCCCTTTATCATACCGACCTAGACAAGATCGGGTAAAGGATAACCCTTGCTCCGATCTGATTTAAGTTGGCAAGGAATCTCTACGCAAGGATAATGTGCAGAAAGTGCTTTCTCTGACAGGTACAAACGATTGTTTGGAAGTTACTCCCTACGAAGAGACGCCTCTCTGACGAAAAAACACCCCTTTGGTGAGAAGACACTTTTTGACGGGAAGACAGCTCTTCGAAGATGACAACTGCCATCCCTTCAATGCTATAAATATGATACTCACGCAAGGATCAAAAGGGTGCATGCATGGTAGTGATTGAATAGATAGAGAGTCGAAGATTAAGAATAGTCTGTATTCAGTAAACACTTGTAAACTCAATAAAGAAGCAATCCCAATTTCTTTTCTACTCATTTCAATCTTGTTTTCTACACAAAGACAACCCAATTACATTCGTAAGTTCAATCTAGGGACCCCGGGGTCTTGAACATAGATAGGGAATAACGTGTCAAATAGAAACCGCATTAAGGCCATTAATGTATACTATATAAACAGCGCTAATCACTCAACATTCATGTTGCCACATCACCGTGCTTGGTTATGAGGTGCAAAAAGAAACTACCACTTCACACACAACCGGACCCAAAATCGTCGCACCATTCATGCGCATATTGCAAACTGGTGATGGCAAAACTGGTGATGGCAAGGCGAGGAAGTGAGCGAGCGCACATGTGCTATGCTTTTGCTTGCTTCATCCGGCCACAACTTCCACTTTATAAGCTGGTCTTCTCCCACTTAGACTAGCATAATGGTACAAAACTTCTCACCTTTCATCATGCATAAGTGGTCCTTTGATATTTTTTAGGATTTATGAGGAATATTATTTGGGGCAAGCCCATAAACTCTGATAATTCAGCGATACAAAGGTGCAAGATAGTTATGGTTAAATGAAATGGATCACAAATGTATAGGAGCATAATAAGTGCTGAATTTGGAGCAATGGCATGCGTGTGCCGGCCTGCTTGTTTATTGGCCCGCAGTCGGTAGTCAGGTGGTGTATTTCAAAATCTCAAACCTGCAGTGGGTGCGTTGCGGGCCTGGTGTGGGTCTAAATGTGATCCCACCGTAAGATGACGCCGGCAACGAAGCACGGGCATCCACAGATCCGATAGAAGACAATGTTGCGTGTACTTGTTGGCAGCGCGCTCGCCCGGCCCGGCTACAGCCACGGCGTACTCGCCAGTCCATGCAGCTAGGGTGCAAATGGAGCGGATACGGACGGATTTTGTTCATTCCGTATCCTATTCCAAATTTTTTCTCGGATACATAATCAGATACGGACAGTGCCGGATTCGAATACGAATACGAATTACTTCGGTCACGAATACGGAGCGAATACAGGTCGTTCCGGATACGGTTAGTCTCGGTCACGAATAGTTAGTCGGATAATGCGTGAAAGCAGAAACCATATATGTCACATATATTAGGATCAATCAACCATACACAAAACTTTACTATAACTTTCAAGACATGAGTGTTTCAAATTCAATAATAGTTGCATTCCCTACATAAGAATAATATACAACCAAGTATAATTCCAATCAACATATGCACTTATATGATGTAGCACATCCAACTGCAATCAAGTGTTTTGTAGTGCAATTATAAGAGCTTGCTCCAGAAAGTAGTGCAATTATATTACAACTTGCTCACATTATATCGGCTCACAACAGCATTATGTTTCACATTATATTACAACTTGCTTAATCAGATAGCACATAACCAACACGCAACATCTAAAATACAGCTACCAAGCACTGTAATTCAAATACACACATTATGAACAATATTACAAGGGTATCAGGTCGGATATTTACCGGGTATTGGGTAGGATATTTACCGGATATCGGATCAGATATTGCTCTTCCCATATCCTAACCCATATTACATGAGATTTTTCGGATACGGATCGGATATTGCTCTTCCCATATCCTAACCCATATTACATCGGATTTTCCGGATACGAATACGGATAACATCGGTACGGATTTTTTTCGAATACGGTATCGGATCGGTCGGAAAATATCCGCTCCGTTTGCACCTCTACATGCAGCCCAGCCACCGCCATGCACTCACCGGCCCTAGGAACTGCCAACGCTCGCTAGATGCCGCCGCCTCCTCGCACTCGCCCGTGCACGCCGGCCGTCGAGGAAGCTACCGCCGCCGTCTTACACTGTTACACATGCACATAGAAAAACGTACATACTGCCGCAGCAATGCACATGATTCTTTTTTTCCAGTATCGTCATCAAGGTTTCAATTTTCGTTTTGGGTATATATATCGGAGGTGGCCGAAATCCGAAATTTCGACGAGATTTTAGAATTTCAAATAAAATCCAGAACAAATCCAAAAACTAAATTTAAAATTCGGTCATTTTTCAATCGATAAATCCAAGATTTCGGCCGAAATCACTGAGATTTCGTTTAAATTAAAATGACAGAAAAATGGTAAATAAAAAAACTTATCGAAATTTTTTTAATTTTTTTGTGGATGGTCTTGACCCCAGTTCCAATCAAATCCAGTCAAAAAGTCCGAAATCTCGGCCAAAATTATCGAGAGCTCGCCGAGATTTTGGAAGTTACTGTAGCATTTTGAATTTTTTTTTAAGTTTGATCGAGATTTAGGATCTCGACCCTGATCGGAGAACGAAATCTCGACCGAGATGATCGAAATCTCGGCAAGATTTTGAACCATGATCATGCACTTCTGCAAATGAACATTTTCGTTTCGCTTTTGCTAAGAATCTACACTGATTCTCGTCAAAAAATAAAAACCAAAGCTGATCAGGGGTTTCTCATGCATCAATAAAGAACTCTATTCTCTTCTCCAAGACCTAGCAAAATTGCAGCGATAAAGTGAGCAGAGAGAACAGCAGCGCGCAGCTAATGCAACGGAGGAACAAACATGTCGCAGATGTAGTAATTGTTTTATTTCGTCTGCGCTAATTAAAACTTGGATACTTAGCAGCGTGTAGCATTTACTGCCAAGTAAACGCCATCGTACTTTAAAATTTCGAGCCCACTTAGTTTGAACCACCCAATCAGGTTGAACCGACGGACAAAAACAAAAGGCGGAATCTTCATTGGTGTGCAGTTCATGTATTACTAACTCGGGACATTATATGATGATTAAAATAATGAAAAGGGTATTACATCAAATGGTCTAGATCTAGGTGAAATCATACCTCTTCTACTTAAGACGTGTAACTTTATAATTTTTCAATGTAGTTATGTGTAAAATATTCTTAAGTAGAGGAGGTAGGATTCTATGTAGATCTAATCATTCGAAACCAATCAACATCCATATTTACTTACTTTTTATCAGACCATCTTCAACCGTGTTCCTTCCCCTCTCCCTTTTCCTCCGCGAAGGGATTATCATTCCCTTCAGCGCTCCAGCGAATTCCCTTCAGTATTCCCTTCGTGAAGGTATTCTCTCTCTCATTCCCTCTAACAAGGGATTCTCTCTCCTTTCCCTGTACAATTCTCTTTAAAAAGAATCTGTTGGAGATGAGGGGAAATAAAGAGAATATGAATGAAATGAAGGGAATATGGTTGGAGTCTTGGAGATGGTCTCCAAACCCTTCCCATATTACTCTTGCCTCGAAATGTCCAATCCAGGCTCAGAAGCAGACCGCTTCCATTTAAACTGCCAGGCGAAGCAACGTACCAAACAACCATATTTTTGTGTCCACATCTTGAAGCTTCGGAAATGAATAGAAGACTGCAGAAGTAGTGCAGATTTGCGCTGGCCTCATCACAATAAGCGTACAGATAGTTGTACTTCATAGTTTCAGCAAAGCAAATTCTGCACATCGGCATTCAGCATTGCACTGCTCCAAGTACAAAGACCCCCTTTGTTCTCTGTCCAACTTCTTTTTTTATATAAATATGATCTCTCTTCAAACAAATTTATAAAATTAGTGCTATTCCAAACCGCCCAAACAGTAACAGATAATACGTATCACCTATCGTATTTCTATACCATGCTAATTGGTAAGGCACTGGTATCACGGTGACGACCTCCCACTGGCTTGCCAAGCTCTCCTTGCTCAGCACCGCATTCACCGCCTGTCGAGCTGCCTGTTGCTCGCCATCACGTCCATACTTAATCGCTTGATTAATTAATCACCTAATTAATCATATTTGTTAGCCTATAAGGCATAGCCTACCGAACTGCTGGTCCACGGCATCATCTGCTGCCGAGCTCGCCGGTGAGGTACTAATGGAGCGCACAAACACTGACACGCAATTTCCATTGTTCGGTTGTGTGTTAGTATTCGTGCGCTCCATTGGTAATTCTACCTCTACATGCACTAGAAGATTGTCCAAAACACTTCACTGAAGTAGAGAATTTAATTCTCTCCTATGCCACCAAACTTGTGACTGACATACTTATGCCATGGCCTAATTAATATCACTTTGGAGTAAGTGTGTACAAAATTTGGAGAAACTAATTCTACTCTGAACACTACTAAGTACTAACATCCAAACCAATCTGATCACCACATCCTGTCCACGTAGTAATATCTGGCCGCCTCGTCGCTGAGCTTGGAGCAGAAGGCGCTCTCCTGCATCTGCGAGCACGACTTCCTCGACCCGGCCCGGGTCAGGCTTGCCCGCGGCGGCGCCTCGGCTTGCCGCTGCCTCGGCGCGCTCTGGCACCGCGTCCTCGCCGCGGACGAGGCCGTGTCCGACATGTAGCGCGGGCTGACGAGCACGTCCCGGTGCGTGAGCCGCCGCGACATCAGGCCATCGACCCTATTGGCGGGCGAGTCGTAAGGCGGGGCGAGCCCAAAGCAGCGGGGCGTGTTCTGCGCAGTCTTGGCTTGCCTGGGGTCCCGCTCTTGGCACCGCCGGAAGGAGAGCCGTGGGGGCTGCTTGCCGGGTATCGGCGAGCACGACGGCGCAAGGGCCGGGGTGAGGCGGTCCGACGAGTGGTCGGGGGTGTACCGGCTGCTCACGATCCGGGTGGACCGGGAGCCGAGGTGGCACGTGCCCACCTCGACGATCCGCGGGCTGCGCTCGTAGTTGGAGTCCATCCTGTCGGAGAGCCTCCGGCGGAGCGCCGGCGTCGCCGACGGCTTCACCCGGGCTTCTTGCGAGACGATCCTCTCCTGCGTTGCAAAATGGACAGAAGAAAACAAATCAAATTCAAGATCCATTCGTTGACACCTGATCTATACGAAGATCTTCGTGGTGTGATGTAAATGCATTACCTGTTCGATGGATTTCCGGTAGGAAGATCTCTTGACGGCATAGGAATCGGCCTGCAGCCGCATGAGGGCCTGCAACCTGTGCAGAGTCGTGGCGGCTTGCTTCCTCACAAGGTAGCCTCGGACTAGAGCCTGCAGCTTGACGAGTGATCTGAGCGCGCGAAGCGCTTTCCTAGCCTGAGGTGAAAGATTCAGACATAAGCAAATATTTTTTTTTTATGCTTTTTACACATTAAACTTTGGGACTTTCTATTTATAAGTTCTCTGATTTTTTTAATCTCAATCATTTTTTTGAGCCATATAATTTGCATCCGATGGTTACCATGTTTCACCCGCCCCTCTACAAAATATAAAAACACAAACAAAAAAAATTCTGAGAGGTGCTTCTATGTTTTTTTTTTAAGAGAGGTGCTTCTATGCTTTCCCTCCTGATACAATTTGCACAAATCTTAAAGCAAACGAATGGGTAAGTAATCCTCATCTACCATTTATTCATGCTTTAATATTTGTGCAACTTTAAAAAAGAAGAGCATAGAAGCATCTCTTTTTTTAAAAAAAAGTTGCACAACTATTAAAACATAAATGAAGGGTAGATGGTGATTACTTACCCCTTCGCTTACTCCAAGATTTGTACAATTTGTGTTAGAAGGAAAAACATAGAACTAAGAGAAAAATAAAGTAAACCTATGTGAACCTTATAAAATACAAAAACAGAGACAAAAAAAAATAAAGTAAACAAAGGTGAATCCTCCGGTACAAAAAAATACATAGAACTAAAAATTGCAGTAGAGTGGTACTAAAATTGTATATTACTTAGCACTACAATTTTAGCCTTAGTCTTGTACAATTTTAGATGACTGAAAGATAAAAAAAAATTCAGACAACCGAAGTAGTAAACCCTTTTAACTTTGAAATAATTGATGGTTTACCTTTATTTACTTATATAATTGATTATTTGTCCTATATGGAACCATATGTCAGTGACACATAGGATAAATCAATTGCACTAACTAAAACCAGGCAAATCACCGGTGCTCCTTTTTTAACTTTTGGTCCGAGTCTACAGGATAGGAAATACCCAAACAACTTGCAATAAACAAAAGGTTATAGAAATGCGGTGGAGGAACTAGGTTTATGTCATGTTACGTAATTAGTAACTACTACAACTCTGACACTAAACAGGATTATTTATACACCGAAGTTGCCGCCGAAAGCAGAGTAAACAACGTGCAAATTCAGCCGATCAACGTGCAGATTTTGTATAGAAACAGCGGCAGAGTTAGGATGAGTTAACAACTGTCCATCATGGCAAGGAACATTAGCAGCAGTGACATCACATACAGCAAGTCTAGTCTACTTAACCAAATTACAAAAAAGACTTAAGAATCTAGCAAAAATACAATCCAAACAGTGTGCAAGTATGCATTAAAATAAAAAAAAAAATGAAGAATCTGCATCGTTACAACAAACTTCTACTGCACATTGAACTGTCTATACCATCCTACCATCGGAGTAAAGATAACAAGAAACTATGAAAAGATCACAGTTTGAAGATGAGGTTTTGGGACGGTCATACCAGGTATCCCCTGAAGGCTTTCTGGATCACGACGGCCGCCTTCTCCTGGCGAGCTTTGGCATCTTCCACCTCACCACAATGGCATGGCCTCACCTGCGACGGCTCCGCCGCCGCTGCCGCGGCGTCCACCGAGGGGCGCCTGCCGCCGTCAACTCTGCTCTTCCTCTGCTTTACAAAGCTCCACCTCCTCTTCTCCCTCTCTGTCCCATCATGCCAGTCGCTTGCGACATGGTTCTCCTTGAGGCCTTTGTGCCCTTCCTTCCTGCCTGTCAGTAGCTTCTTGAGCCATCTCATGGCACACCCCATGCTGCAGCGATTCTCTGTACACAAGAATGCACGGGGGAAACACGTCAACGAAACGAACGATGCAGGCGTTACGGCAAGGGGAGACCGGCAGGAGAGTTCATGAAACAGGGGAGCAATTAAAGAAGAACCAAACGTTACATGTGCACCTTTGGGAGGAAGAACTCCGGCAAGATCAGAAATCTCAGGAGGGGAAGGAAGCAGCTAGCCAACTTTGCATGAACACAAACAACTGTGCCTCCAACTTGAGGGAAAAGCGCTTCTGAGTTCTGAGACAACCAAAGGAGAAGCCTAGAGCAAGAAACACTGCAGAAAGCTTTTCTGCTGATCCGTAGGCGACATCACGGCTCACGGCTAAAAGGGCATGGCGAATTGACGAATTGTACGGGGAAACCAGGAGAAACGAACAGACCCCGGGAGCGAAGGCCAAGAAATTTAAGAGCGGACAGAGGAAACTCCAAAGTGCAACCTTAGCTTTCAGAAAGGCTCGAGATTAGAGCAAGAAACTTCGCAGCAAAAGAACGCAGGAAGCTTTCGCTGAAAACCTTGCACGGATCAACCTCGAACCGTCAAAAACTCCCATAAAAAATACTAGCAATGCCAGCAGCAGCGAGCGGATTAGCACGAGTTGGGGATAGCTAGTGCTTAGTAGGAGGGCCGAACTGACGCGTAGGTTCCCAACTCGGCACAGTCGCACCAGCTCACGAAAGATTCCCCCCGCTTGCCTTGCTCCCCGCCCAAGAATCAGACCGAGCGCAAACCAACAAAAGCACGGGCCAAAAAGACCAACTCACATACGCCCACCAGCAGAATTTAGAAAATCGTTTTGAAGTTGAAAATCGAATGTTGCTCGGTATAGATTTTTCATGAAAATCGATTAAAATTCGTTAAAAATTGAAGAGTTTTACTACCGAGTATTTGAACAAAAAATTCAAAATAGATTTTGAAAAAAAAAAGAAAACCGATCGGTTTTCTCGAAAAACCGATCGGTTTTCTCGAAAAACCGATTGGCGAGTTGAGCCTTTTGAGCGATCGATTTTTTGAACGATTTTGTCGGTTTTCTTGAAAAATCGCTCGGTTTTCAATCAGCTTATATCGCATAAATTTTTTAATTGAACCGGTTTACCGACCAGTTTAGGATTTCGAACCGACTCGATACGGTTAAAAACCACGGGTTTTGACCGATTTTCGATGGTTTAGTGGAACCTGCCCACAAGGATACCAGTTAGCGTACGTACAGATCGCCTTCACCCTAAAACATGCAAAGAACAAGAAGAATCAGAAGCAAGTAGTACACGGCAAGGCGCAACCATTCATCGGCACCTCGAGAGGGATCAGCATCAGATCAGTGGATACGTATCTAAAATTCTAAATACATGAATCCTGATTGCTACAAAAATAGCATCCCACTCGAACTCTCCGTCCTCTGCCGCACCCTCCCTGTAGCGCCACCGCCTCCTCTCCCGAGCGCGACGGCCTCCTCCTTGCCTAGTCGTGTCCTTGTGCGGCCTACGGCGAAGGTGATGGCAGGATGTGAGGAGACACTATCCAAAAGGTGATGGTGTAGCGCACGTGCTCATAAGAGTAACCGAAGCTTAGGCGGCGAGCTCAACCCTAATGTAAAACAATTACTGCACACGGAGGCACGGAGTCGATCGATCACATGCGTTCCACTGGCACGGCTACACAGTGGGCCCCACACAGCGCTGGCCCCACTGTGCAGTGACTGTTACGGCAGTGCCGTAACGGCAGAGGACCGATCCTCTGCCATTACGGTAGTGCTGTAACAGTCACTGCACAGTGAGCTCACACGGGGCTCACTGTGCAGTGACTCGGTACTAACGTAACGGCAGAAGATCCCAAATCGATCTCTCGCGAGCCCGCTCGTAAGCGGGCCGGGATGGGAGCTCGCCGATCGATCACGCCAAGATCTGCCGATCGATACATGCTAGCTACGCAGACAGACACGCGGGCGCAGGCTCGTGTCTCTTGGAAGCTACACAACGGCGACGACAGGAGCACTCTGCTGATCCGCTCCCCCTCGAGTACACTTGTTCCAATGCAGTCGAGTCGCTGTGATAGCCTGACACGACCACTGACAAGCGGTTCGTCAGCTCAGCTCCTTCTATACCGTGTCCCCCCATCTCCTGTGATCAAGCAAGCACAGGGGGAGTCTCCACGACTAGGGGTGAAAACGGATCGAATACGGTCGGATATTGCTGTTCCCGTATCCTAACCCATATTTTTTTTCCCGGATTCGGAATCGGATACGGTAAGACCGAATACGGATACGAATATGGATATTTCGGAGTTTCGGATATGGTAATGTCGGAGCGGATACATACCGGATTCGGTTCGGAAACGGATAATACAAACGGATACATACTTGTTGAAACATTTGACAAGCAATAAATTCATATATATTACATAAATTTGACAACTCACAAAACACAAGTATAACAAGGTATCAAATTCATACATAACTTGAACAACTAAGTCCCGCTCGCCCAACAGGCCAACACACTGAATTCATGCGGCGGCGGAGGCTCAAGTACTAGGGTTAGTTTTCGGGTTGGGGAATCGAATGGGGAGGCAAAGACTGAGGCTTGCGGGAATCGAATGGGAAGCCCTTGACTCTTGAGTCTTGACTTGAGTCGAGTACTTTGTTTTGTTGATTCGGATATCCGGCCGGATAATATCCGATTACCTATATACCGCACTATTGATCCGGATATCCCGTCTACCGTATCCGTTACCGTATCCGGTAGCAAGTATCCGGTACCGTATCCGAATCCGGCCGGATACGGATTTTTTTTCCCGGATACGGTTTTTAACGGATTCGGTGCCGGATCGGTCGGGATTAACCCGTACCATTTTCACCCCTATCCACGACAGACGAAGAGAGGATAAAATATTGTGGCTTGCGCGATGCTGTAGCCAGTACAGGGCCCCGGCTCGGATGGTCAGAGTACAGGCTACAGAAGAGACAAGGTTTTGGAACAGGGGAGAGAAATCCCAGTACTCTCTCTCTCTCTCTCTCTCTCTCTCATTGTTCTCTCTCTCATTGTGCGGCAGAACGCAGCAGAGATCCCTGTGCTTGTGGGAACGCGAGAAGGTTCTACAGTTGCTGTCAGTGTCACCACTCCATCTAAATTCATTCCAGGGACGACGAATGACCCGGCCTCCTTTTTTTTTTGAAGTACTCTCAAGTATTTAATTGCTAGTGGCAGCGTAGTTAGTAGTTACTATTCCATTGTCAAACGTTTTGCCCAGCGCCTCACGATATATGCTTCGTGGATGTAACGGGCGAGACGTGGCTCGTTTCGATACCACAGTATGGGTGGGGTTTCAAATTTTATTTTCAGTTTAAATCTTGTTGCCTTTTGAAATTTGAAATCTCAATAAAATCTTATTATTTTAGATGAAATCTGATGAAATTCAAAAGGCAAGTTTTAAATCAGGAATTTTTAAACTGAGATTTCGATCAAAAAAACAAAATTTTATTCAAAATTACAAAAATCTCGCTAAATTTCAACTGAACGAAAAATAGTTCAAATGATATCAAAAAAATTAAAAAAATTTTGGATGGCCCTGACACATAACTAATGTTCCCATAAAATTTTCAAATGATGATCAAGCCTGAGAAATTTTTTAAAAATCTAATAGTGCTATTGTCCTGATAAAAGACTGACCAGCAAATTTCTACTGAATGAAAAATGGTACAAACCACGTTATAAACAATTTAAAATTTTTTTGGATGGTTCTAACGCATCCATCATATTACCATAAAATTTTCATATGACGATCAATCTTGAGGAATTTTCAAAAATTCAAACGAAGACTACTGATAAATTTCAACTGAATGAAAAAATAGTTCAAACCGTGTTAGAAAATTTTGAAAAAAATTTTGGATGGTCCTGGTGCATCACTAATATTTTCAGATAATGATCAAGCTTGAGAAATTTTTAAAAGTTCTAACAATCAAGGTACTAATTAATGACCGTGAGAATTAATGCATATATGCTAGCTGAATGATCTACCGACTATCCCACATGGAAACGACGTGAAGAATCTAATCCGACCAATTTTTTGGTCAAAAACCAAGATTTCGGTCAAATATACCAGAATTTCGCCGGGAATTATATGTACTGTAGCATTTAAAAAATTTCAAAAATTTTAATTTCGTCTGGATTATGAAACATAGGGGTCCGAAGTCTGAGATTTCGCAAGATTTCAACGAGATTTTGATCCTTAATGTGGCTATTCAGTTCCTTGTGAGCTCCGGAGCTTGGTCTTCTTGACTGAGATAAGATAACGACCTGGTTATCACCGTTGGTTCTTCCTACGTAGCTTTAACTGTGTTATGTGCTAGCATTGGTTTATCTATTTATTCTCTTTGGGGTAAATATATGTTACTCCCTCCGTTTTTTTATAAGGCGTATTAGGTTTCGTTAGGACAAGACTTTGACCAACGATTACTTCATTAATATACCATTTATGCAATACAAAATTATAATTATATATAAGTACTTTTGAATACAAATCTGCTAATATCAATTTTGTGTCATAAAAATTATATGCTAATAGAGTAATTGTTGGTCAAAGCCTTGTCCTAACGAAACCTAATACGCCTTATAAAAAAAACGGAGGGAGTATTTTTGGATTTATATATAGTTAAATTTTTGAAACTTTTACTATTATATTTGGATAGATACATAAGAATGATATGTGTTTTTTTTAGATAATGGAAGAATATATTAATCTTTCGGCCTTTGCATACCGGGATACACACAGCCTAACAATTATTACAGAGTTCAGAGTACCAGCTAAAAAGCTGTCAAGTAGAAATTTCAACGTAATAGTTTAAGAAAGAACAAATCTTGCAACAAATAATGAAAAAATAAAAACGCTCAAGCTGAAGACAGTCTTCTTTGAAATCTCCAGTTGTGCCCAACAAATAAATCCCTAACCACAGCATATAGACAATGATATGTGTAGATTTATCTTAAAAAGTAACTTTGTAATATTATAATTTTATTGGGTTTTATAATCGTATTACAATAAAAATTAGTGGTTAAATTTGTGTTTTGGTGACCAGTATCAAAACCATGTGCATTTTTGACCGGAGGATATACTATTACCACTAGTACCTACTCTGGTAAACGACGGTTTAATGCTGTTACGTACATCGACCCATTGTGCCACTGACCAACCGGTCTTGGCAGTTGGTTGCACAGAAACTCATCGCTCAACGAACTGTCCCCCCGAAGAATTTTTACAACTGTTTCAAGTTTCAACCCAGATGGCGCGAAAATATCAGCAAAGTGCTGCCACATAGGATGAAAAATATGATACTGCATTGAAGAAACACTTTCTACAATGCATAGTATCATACTTATATGTTTAAAATAATTAATTGGTGTGATGTTGTGTCTATGAAAGTGGACTGCGGCATTAGATTACGTCTTGTGGCGCAAGATATCGTGCCAAAGCTGTATCTTGCTCAAGATACAGCTTTCTTCTCCCTCTTATTTATTGCTTTGCCATATCAGCAAAAAATCCTATGTGACAACTAATTAATGAGTATGATACTACCCATTGGGAATAGCCTTAGATTATTCCGGTGTTTCCAGTTACAAATGCTCCAGATTGCGAGTACACCGAAACCTGCACGCATGTATCTTTATGTGCGGCATTGAGTGAGGGTTCGCCCAACTGCTGAGAGTAACAGCTTTCGACTACCAAAAGGCAAAGTAATGCCCTGTGTTGACTTGCTGTCCCCTTCAGTTTGTTTTCTGTTCTTTTTCTCGATAGCACAACGTGCTGTCACTGCTCAAAAACAGAAAGAAAAAAATATTAATGTCATATCACATTATGGACTAGTACTGGTACTACGTACGCCTACGCGTGTTACGAATAACGTGGGAGTAGTATACCATACTCCAGTCCATAGATGTACGTTGATGCTTTCGGCGTTAAATGCACCATGGCGAATGCCACTCCAACTGGGACATGGATTTTTGGCAGTTCATGTGGTGCTGTAATTCAAGCGGTTCTCATAAGTGTGGATCGTCTGATTAATCAACCGAAGGTCTAGGTCATCTAAATTTAGTTACTATAATGTTTTGCTACAGTACTTTAGATCGATCTGAACCGTCGCTTTTCGATCGAACAAATCACACACAACTACTTAGGTTGCCACTACAGTGGAAACTGCATATGAACCGTGTCCCTCCAACCGGTGTTCGTTCCAAACAGACTTAGTAGTATTGCTCCTACTAATGAACAAGTTACTAGGATGAAGGCGCTAATTAGCTCCGAGGAAATGATCAAGTGAGTAATAGCTACGGCTCGAAATCATTAGAAGTTGGTGTCCACGTGATGATTATTGTTGCCACACAATCCGATCGTGCCCAAACTTGCGAAGAACCGCAAGAGCAATGCATGGCATGCAAGCATCTCAAGAAAGGATAGGCTGCATTAATCGGTTCGGTTTTTTCGATTTTAAAATAATTCAATTTTTAGAAACTGGCTATCTTCTCGAATCAAAATGAAGAATCTAGCCGAATTAATACAAGTATTCCAGTTCGGTTAATTCGGTTTTTTGATCAACCGAAATATGAATAAACACTATGTATATTAGATTTTATTCTTCTCATGTCGCCACACAGAATAGAGATACACCCATACAATATTCACAGGTCATTACAATATAAGTATAGTAGAATAAATAAATATACCACACATATGTATAAAGATATTAGATCATGAGAATTGTTTGGTAGATTTAGGAAGAACATTATAAAAGTGGTATTTTATATGGGTTATTCAATTATTCGATTATTTTGGTTTTTGGAATCAGAAAACTAAACCAAATACCGAAAACTGAATTATGTCAAAATAAAAACCAAACCCAAAACCGTAAACAAAAAAAACTGAAATAATCGGTTAATTCGATTTTGGTTTAAAAATACCCACCCCTAATAAAAACGACGAGTGACCCTGGCCTGAGCTAATTAAATGTTGGAACTAAACAGCCCATGCTCTGTTTTTCTTCCGACAAAGCAATTTAACAGAATAAAACTTCAGAGAAACTCTTCGGCTGAACTCTGAACTTTCCTTGTTGTATTCTGAACTTCCTGCAGTTCTGAACTTCACGAGACAACTTTAGAGCAAAACTACAGCACAATGCCACCCCTTGAGATTCAGAACAAAGCTTCGACAAAGTCTGAACTCAGATCTGCATGTACTTTGCTCTTCACGCGAGTCTAAATTTCAGATGACAAATTCAGAACAACTCTCTCGGAACATAATAACGAGCTTCAGAGGAAAATACAGCAGAACGCACAAATCTTTGCGATATGTCAATTCACATATTTTTTCTGGTTTTTTCTTTACTTCTGTAGACTCAAATTACAAGTGTTTGAATCAACTACGGCTGGAAATAAACTCGAAACGGAAACTAAACTAAACTACTCGGACACTTTATTCTGTTCGGAGCAATAAGATGTAACAGACTCAACTAAATCGATAGCTTAACTGAATACAGAGACTTTAGAACTCCGAAAGTAAAGTCTAAACCAAACTAATTACTAGATTAAACTAACAATTAAAGGGTTAATTTGTTTCGTGTTCTTGTGAGCAAAAGAGAAAACAACCAACAAACGTTGATATGAATTCATCTCGAAACTGCCACGCTTTATTAGAAACGCGGGGATCTCAATGATCCCACGTAAAAATCCAGTGGGCTTAGTAGCGAAGGACGGGAAAAAATTCTGATATGGCGAAATCATTATTTCTATGTACCAAGGATACACGTGACAGGACATGTGTTGAGAGTACTAAGGATACACGTGGCAGAACAGGTATGGCATGTGCCATACCCCGCCATACATGGTCCTCCGCCCCTAGGCTTACGGCCTTAGGAGTTTCGGCAACAGTTGCATGGTTGCCGCCGTGTAGTACTGCAATGAATGTAGAACGCCAAGCCGCTACAACAAAATAAAATGAAAACGACGTGGCAGTATGGCTAGGGGTGATAATGGGTTTAGCTCTATTTACATTTTTAGATTAGATTGGTTTAAAACTGTAAATAGAATGAACCGATAATACCAACCGTCAATCCATTGGGTCCTAGCCTCCTAGCGTACGTGGAGAAGAAGCTGACAGCTCTGCCCAAGCCAGTCAACCGCCTTTGGTGTAACTGGTGGTGGTAACTTCTGCCACTCTTGCTGGTTGACGCGATATCCACGTGCCTCGCAGCTCTGGTAAATTTCCGTGCCCGTGCACGGCCGGCACACGGTGCGATCCTTTCCAAGATTTACCACAGTGGATGGAGTGGTAACGTGGTGTCTCGATTAGTAAGTAGCGCTTTGATTAATTTACCATGTGCTCCTACTATGTTCAACTAAGAGGCGAAGCGAGCAGTGTGCGCCCCTACTTCAACGCGGCCCAGCCTTGTCAAACAACTCGGTGCGAGTCTTAGTCGGTCTCCAACCCTAATCCTCTCCACCACTCCAAAATCCAAATCCCCATCCCGCCGGCGCCATCCAAATATATATTCTTAATGTCAGGAGAAGTGTGGAATTTCATGAATGCAATGATGTTGCCATGCTAGCAGAAAAGATGGTTCAACTTGGAAAGCATAAAACATTTTCGTTGGTCTATCGTCTTATTGAACTAACACTGAAACTTCCTGTGTCAACTGCTTCTGTTGAAAGGATTTTTTCGGCAATGAAGGTTATCAAGACTGATTTGCGCAATAAAGTCTCCGATGATTGGCTCAATGACTTAATGGTGTGCTACACCGAGAAAACAATATTCAAATCTATTGATGATGAAGCAATTATGGACTGCTTTTAAAGGATGAAAACCCGTAGAATGTGCTTGCCTGTTGCCTCCAAATCCAACTCGTAGCTAGTGTGCTTAGCAACTTCATTTATGTGAGTATCTTATAAGCCTCTACTTTGTTTCACTTGTTAAATGGTTATTTATGTATGAATTTGGCTTTTACTAGTAGTTGAAATGCTTAGCTTAGTCTCCCCTCTAATTTAGTCCTGGTTTCGCCACTGTGTTCAAGGATGGTTGCTTCCTCGTTTCTCCTGTTGGTGTAGAACTGTAGACGCCGCCACCACGCCACCCCTCGGCGGCATGAACGCGCGCGCTTCGATCCTTCGCTACGGTACGACTACGACGCACAACACTGTAGAGATCTCCACCGTCGCAGTGTGTGCCCCCGTAGGCCGTGCTGCAGCGCAGTCGATCAGCCAGGGCGCTAGCTAAGTTAGCCGCGACGACGTCGCTTACGTACACCGGTGGCAGCAGGAATGGCAGGCCGGAGCGGCCGGCGATGCGATGCGGCGCCCGTAGTTAAGCTCGAAGCTCCCTATTCTATCAGTTGGCCGCTGCCCCTTAAAGGAGGTCAACGCGCGTTGAATGCCGTGGCCATGCCCTCCGCCGCTCAGTGTTTTCGTGGCCATCGAAGTGATGGCCTGCAGGTACCGTGCATGCCCAGACGCCCTGATGGGATTTAAGTGTAACCGGGCCTCTGCTACCAGGTGAAGCAACTGTGGCAGTACAGGCTTTTGATAGACGGGGGTAGGCCCGCACATTATATTCCAGTACTTGAAGTGTAGGCTTCGTGGAGCAGGATAAGTCGTCGGAAAGTACATGCAGTTGCGTAAACCCTACTAATTGATGAACTAAACATCTTCCACTTTGAAGGAGGCCGGTCGGTCGAGCTGAACAGATGAACCAAGTGCATATCGCTCCAAAAGAAGCAGGGGATAAATTGGATATCAACAAATTGCACACGATGCTCGAGAACGAACCCCAAGAGTAAAAGACATTATTGGAGTGTATGCTGATAAAAACGAATTAGTACACTGTATCGGCCCCATAATAAAAAAAAATTTGTTGAAAATGGTCTCGGCAGGATTTGGGCCTGTTTGGGAGAGCTCCACTCCAAAAAAATCAGCTCCACTCCACCAACTTCACCATAGAGTAGCTCCATCATAAAGTTGAAGTAGGGAAGGGAGGTGTTTGGTTTGCAAATTAGATCTAGCTTCAAAAATAGATGGGTTTGATGTGGATACCCATTTGTGCCCTTGGATGTTGAATGGAGGTGGGTAATTACCTCATATGTGTAACTAGTGGCAAAGGTGGGTAATTACCTATGAACTTCACGAGTGGGTATGAAACAGTGTTTCTTGGAGTACCCCTTGAGGAGCTCCACAAAAACCATGAAACAGCCCTCTAGATTCACATTTTTTCTGAAGCCGGAGTTCTGTGTAGCTGATGTGTTTGGCTACACGAAGTTGGAGTGGAGCTGAAAATTGAGGAGCAGAGCTCTCCCAAACAGGCCTTATTTGCGGAACTAGCTCCCTGGCGCAGACTTACAGATGAACCGGTCAGCTGCAGACCACCTGCAGCGGAAGCCGTGCGCTGCAGGTCGCCTCGTCCGACCCTGCCGCCTCCTGGGCCGGCCCCCCTAATTGGCTCGTTCAATACTGCCAGCTGCTATTTGTGCCATCCCATCAAATCCAATCAAAACGCCGAAAGCAGAAGCATTCACAGGCATGCATTTCTATCCCGCGCATGAAGTGGCCTCTGGCTATATAAATTGAGCGCCCCGCATGCATTTGCATCAGACACGAGCGCGAGACAGAAGGGTAGAGCGAGGGAGTTTGGGAGCGCAAAGAGAAAACCGAGAGCGCAAAGAGAAGATCCGGGATTCGTATTTTGCAAGTATTCTTTACGAAGGTTATTTTGTACGGTGCTCGAGATTTACTGATCTCCAGGATGTCTTCAGAGAGGTTAGTTTAAAATCTTCTAGAATAGTAGTATAATATTGTTGTAATATTAGTATAATCATTAGAATATTATTATAACCAGTAGTACATAAAACTACCCAGTATTAGTAGAACAAATAGTACATGATATGACGGTAATTGTGCTGCCTGTATTAGATGAGATGTCACTAGTGATGTAATGAGTAGTACGTAAACTGGTGTATGACTTGTGTGATGTTAGTGGAAATAGTAGTAGGTGAAATTACTATGTTGGCATCATAAGTAGTTGGAGTAGTAGTAGGTGAAATTACTGTAAGCGTAATGAGTAGTTCATGAAATAAGGACCGAAAGCGTAAAAAATTAATGGTGTGTACTTAGTATGATTTTATTGCAATTAATAGTACCTAAAATAACGGTATTAGCAAATGTAATAACAATATTAATATGATTAGTAGTACATAAAATAACGGTAAAAGGTGTAAATAATGGCCTAATATTAATGGAATATTAGTACGAATATTATAAAACTATTGTAGTACCAGTATGATTTGTCATAATTAGTATGATTGGTGTGATGTTAGTTGGAGTAGTAGCAAGTGAAATTACTTTGTTGGCATAATGAGTAGTTCATAAAATGATGATCGAGTGCATAAATAATTAATTGTGTGTACTTAGTATGATTTTCGTGCAATTAATAGTACCTAAAATAATGGTATTAGTACTTGCGATGACAATATTAATATAATTAGCAGTACATAAAATAACGGTAAAGTGTGTAAATAATGGTCAAATGTCATGCTATGTTATTTCCTAAGTCATGCAATGTGCCACCCTAATTTTATTACTTTTGTAAATATTAAGTAATTGAAAATATTTTTTAGAGCTACAACAGAAATAATTTATTACTAGAACTAATAAGGATTAAGATTACACGGTGCAGCACAACACATTTCCTGTGACGCCAAACTGCCCTAAAAATGGTTTCAAAAATAAACAAAACATAACTTTTTGATTATAGCACCTTGGAGACATTAACGTATATAGATGTGCCAGCATCTCTGGAGTTGTCAATGAGCTTCAGTTTAAGTTTCAAAACATAATTTAAATCACAAAAAGTTGATATCAAATATGGTATATGATGACGCACAGCTTCAGTTTCAACTATGGATATAACTCCCTCCTAACAACATGAACATGTAATCATCCAAATGAAGAAAGTGAAAAAGAAGATGCTCAGCAAATGAGAGACTTAGGAAATGACATCTTTAAAGTATGTTGGTACCCATGATGCACGAATTGCATACCGAGTAATCAACCATTCATTACATTCCAAACCAACGTCGAAAATAATAGTAGACCACTGATGCTCAAATTCCTCTGGAGTTTCTGAGGCCCATACACATGAGTTAAAACGTTGGTAAAGTAAAGGGTTTCCCCTCATATGTGGTGGTACCTTTGATGGAATCTTTTGCAAAATGTGCCACATGCATAACCAATGTGTTCTAGCGGGATATACACTGGTAATTGCATTCTTCATGCTAGTAGCTTCATCAATAATTATGAGCCTTGGTGTAATTCCATCTATTGCTTTCAAGAATGTACAAAATAACCAAGTGTATGTTTCGGTTGTCTCATTGCTTAACAATGCTGCATCAAACAAGACACTTGCCTTATGATGATTAACTCCAGCACAACATGGAGCTCGAAGTTCAACTCCTACGGCTTGGACATGCATTACAGAGAGCTGTGGCCGGGCCAAGTGAGATGGTGTCAGAATGACACTTTGAAGAGGAGCGGCCGTGGACAGTGGCAGTCACGACGAATCCATAACGACATGAACGCAAGTCAGCGGGGAGACGTGCCAGCTCCACAGAAGTGTCGGTTATGCAGGACAGTGGGGCATACAAATGAAGAACTGCCCTACTAGGGCAGTCTCATCGACTCGTCCATAGCTACCTTCGACAATGTACTTGCATGTGTGATGGTAGTACGCTAATGTAATTTTATGTTCATTTTGTCAATGTAAACACACACATCAGAATTTCATAATATTTATCCTGTATCTTACTGTCATACCTCATAACTATATGGCTTGCTATACTGTTATAACAATTTCGGGTTATGTCATGTTATTTATTGTTATGTTATGTTATTTTTGTTATGTCATTTAATGTTATATCTTACGGTTAATTATGTTCTTACAGGTTATAGCTGTAGGGTCGAGGATGCGCCTAGAGGGGGGATGAATAGGTTTTTATAAAAATTATCTACTCAATCGAGATACGCTATAATCAACCCCTATGTCAAAACTTACACAAGGATTATGCGCAAGCGGAAGACTACGATTTTGACAATTAAAGCCTAAATCAACTAGGCTCACTAGTGCACTAATTAAATTATGTCTCTAACAAAAGAATTGCTATATTGATCAAACAAGAGATACTAAGCAATTCTAATCACAATAAAGTAATGGATAAATATGCAATAATGTAAATGCTTGAATGTAAAGAGACAAGTGACACAATACTTTTACAGTGGTGTTCGGAGACTTGTCGGTCTCTCCTAATCCATGTTGAGGAAGTCCAACTCACTTTTGACCGACCCACTCACTTGAGTCTTCCACCTCAAATCCACTCGGTAGTTTTTCACTCTTTCGAGTAGGCTCAACTAGAACCTTCACAAACTTCGCTGAAGCGTCTCACAAACCTTGAGAGCTCCCGACACGATGCTCCTACGCCGTCTAGGTGGCGGCAACCGCCAAGAACAATTAATTTGAGTACTCCGCTCAAACTTCACCTAGCACAACACATATGCTTTCAGTGACTCCTAAGTGCAACACATGCATTAGGATCCTCTCAATCACACTATAGGTGCAACACATGCAACCTAGCCTCATTCTTGAGCTCAAAAACCAAATCGAGGTGTGCAACACATGCAACACCTTCTCAATAACACACATAAGAGCCAAGAGTACTAGCAACAACAGCAACAACAGCCAAAAGTTCAACCTATTCACCAACGACATGTAAAAGCCCCCAAAGGGGTCCTCATATAGCCCCTATGCCAAAACTAGTTGTTACTGGCATTTACTAGCCGTTGGAGGTGTCAGAGTATCAAAAATTGATAAACAAATGCGCCCTGGACTCACTTTGAAAACCTTCACAATTTGCCTAATACACGTCGGACCAATTGACATGAAAATCCCATTTACGTCGGACCAAACCCCATGGTCTCATACACATGCCTTTGGTAAAAGTCGGTCTGTCGTGAAAATAGTAAAAACACATCTGCGCCGGACTGAAAAACTTGGTCCGTCACAGAAGGAAAATCACTGACTTTGAGTCCAACGGACCAATCAACGTTCCAGAGAAAATCACATTAGCGACGGACCAAAAAACTTGGTCCGGCGTACACTTGAAAGTTCGGTCCGTCGTAAACGGCGCACGCTCGGTTTGAAATCACAAAGTATAGCTTTCAGTGCCGGACTGAAATAAATGGTCCAGCGTGAACTGAGTTTTAATCAAACTCCGAAACAACTATTCTTTGAGCCAAATAGTGATCAACAAAAGATCACACTAAGGTGTTTTGTTTTGGGATTTGGGAGTGGTTAGAACTCTCGGATGTTGTTTGGCGGATAGAGCCAACCAGGTGGAAAGAACCTGTTTTATACTTGACGGGTGGAGTCATATGATTAACCTTGGTCTTTTAAGAATTGGCGGATAGAGCCTTTATACTAGTGATGGTGGATAGAACCTCACTGTAATATTAAATAATTCAATTGTTAAAAAGAATTGTTAAAAGTTGCTTTGTGAAACTTATTACTTAAGTATGGTTTAATAAAATTTGGCTTTATGCAAATGAACCCTATTAAGCTTCCTTTGGAAAGTCCCACATGATCATACTTTTCCCGACTTGCTGAGTACTTTTGTACTCACGTGCTACATCAACTTGTCATCATCAGAGAATTTTCAAGGCGCAGCTGAAGATGGTGAGTTCTACCCCGAGGAGTTCGAGGAGGATTGCCAGGATAACTAGTTGCGTTTCTAGTCGTCGCCTGTGGCGTTTTGGTGTTCTCTTGTTTTTGTTTTCGTTCTCCGCTGTCGTGTCTCCGGTCTGTCAACCGAGTATTGTAATAAGTGGCCATGTGGCCCATACTTTAATATTTATGTTACAATTTTCGTTATGTTCGGCAATGAAGTATCACTGTGACTGTGTGTACTAGCTACTGATCTGGGACTAGTACGGAAATACACAGGAGATTTCGGATAGCTGATCCGGGGTCTCACAGATATGTTTAGAATGTAGCATGTGAGTACATAAAGTACTCCGCAAGTCTGGGAAAGATGCATAATGCAGAGCTATTCAAAGATGGCTTATTATGGTTCTTTTGCACAAAGCAACACTTTCATAAACTTTACATGTAATATTTTCACAAAGCTATTTGAACAATTATTTGTAAAGTTGAAATTATTAATAACTCTAGTGAAGGTTCTAGCCACCAATCACTAGTATACAGGCTCTAACCGCCACAACTCAAAAAGATCATGGTTCAATCCATCCACAAGGCTCTGTCTACCATGGTTCACAAAAATAGGTTCAATTCACCTATCTGGCTCTAGCCGCCAGAAGCATACCCGAGAGTTCTAACCACTCCCGGATCCCAAAAGATTGTTTTTAAAAAACAAAAACAAAAACCAAAGTCTACCAATATGAAAGCATTCTTCGCGTGCCCTTGACCATAGGCACGGCTATTCGAATAGTTTTTCACTCTACAGAGGTGTACAGCTTTACCCACAAGACATGATCAACTCTTTGTGCCAAGTACTATGAACACACTTCCTTTGGTGTGTCGGCAGAGAGATCATGACAAGGCCTTTACAATGCATCTACCTAGCCCAACTCCAAATTTTGAATTTAATTAATTTAAATTAGTTTTTTGGCAAAAGACCGAAATTAGGGATGTTACACCGCAACACAGGACATCCAGTACGACTTGCGGAGTGACACGCATGCACATGACCGTTTCACATTCCCAGAAGAACAACTCCGCCGTCAACGGAAGCGCTGACCGGGTTAGAGTCGAGGACGCGAGCGGTTGTATTGCTATAATGAAGTTCGTATGTGTAATTATTGTAAACCTTAAGGCGTCATGTTGAATGCAATGTGGTATTTCTTCAGCCCCCGTTTCGAACATCTATTTATTACCATGAATGACTCCACTGCAATTCTACAAATAAAGGATACGTGCGTAAATATATAAGGGTGTGTGGCATGACATATAAATAATGGGGTACATAACATGCCATCATGGACATAACATGACATGGCGCGACGACACGGACGAACCATCAACGGAAACTACAGGTAAAGTACATGCGCGCCTTTTGGAATCATAAGGAAGTCATGCTGCCAGCACACTACCAGCAGCTGGTCAGACCGATTTGAAAACACACTGGTCGGACCAATTTGACAACACGCTGCCAGCAGCTCTGTCAGTCAGGTTTAGAGTTAATGATTGGATATATGATTTGTTTCAATGCAGTGAGTTTTGAGTAGCTTTGCACGTGAGATTAGTAGCAACATTGTTTGTAAAATGTTAGCCTAGTTCTTCCGTGAGTTCTTTAATGAGTGCTATCACAGTGCGGGGAAAGGGATGCATTTAGGTTTGGAGTTAATGATTGGATATATGATTTGGTTCCATTGCAATGGACAATGGATAGTTTTGAGTAGTTTTGCACACGAGATTAGTAGTTATCCGCCTATTTTTGGTCTTCCATTTGTCTGTCAATTCGGCCTTACCATTGTGCTATGTTACAAAGAACTAATTAACAAGCAAAGTAGTGAAAGTGCATCTAGGCTTCTAAGCATGTTTTGGATGATTAATGACAAGTGATTAACGGACTAATGGGTTCAATGAATTAATGAACAGGTGAAAGTCCCAAAGCAAAAAGGGTTTACGGACGTTGACGACCCTCAAAAAGCGAAAGAAAGAAACACGACGGTATATCGATGTAATTTGCATTCTTGTTTGGTCATAGATATGTCGTATTATTAAGAGGGATGCAATTTAGTCAATCTAGGACAAATCTCTATGCTCAGGTGAATGCTTACTCAATTTTTTATTGAGAGACACGAGTCGTAACACGCCCTCCGAGTAGTTTCCTTTTCTGACTTTATCGGAAGTTCCGATATTATATCGAAAGTTCCGATGTATCGGATTGTCTGGTGTGAGTGTTTTGTGCACTCTCTGGACACATCGGATATTCTGATGTGTTCATCGGAAGTTCCGGTATGTGTTTGAAAGCTTTAAGGGTACCCTCTGTCCATTTCGGAAGTTCTAATGATTTTTGATCGGATGTTCCGATACCTTTAGAATCTGAAAAGGGTACTCTCTGGACAAATCAGAAGTTCCGATCTTCGAACGTTCCGATATTGACTTGGAATCGTTTTGAAAGTGCTTTTCAAAAATCGCTTTGTAGACACTTCGGACATTCCGATCGTCAATATCGGAAGTTCCGATGTGTGGTTTGCTACCGTTTAAACAAGTTGATTTTCTGGAGAATTATACATATCGGATGTTCCGATGTGATCATCAGAAGTTCCGATATGTGGCTGAGTGGAGGAATAATGGCTAGTTTTTGCCCATTCCTATATATACCCCTCCACCCCATTTTAATGAGTAGATTTTTTGGCTGAGGTTTCTCTTGAGCATTTAATACACTTCTTGAGTTGCTTTTTCTTCCCCTCCTTTTTGATCTTAGTGATCAAACTAAAGAGTTAGGGTTGAACAAGATCTAGAGCTTAGAGCACGAGAGACACATTCTTGAGCATTAGAGATCATCACCAAGATTGGGTTCAAGTTGCATTCATTACTCTTGGAGGTTGAAGGACTCCTAGACGGCTAGGCGTTACTCACGAGCTCCCGAAGATTGTGGGTAGCAGTGAGAAGTTTGTGAAGGCTGATTTCGCCTTCGGAAGGGAAGAAATCAAAGTGAAGCCAAATCTCAAGTGTGACCGAGGTTTGGGAGGAAAGGGTTGGAATAGACCTGGCTCTTTGTGAGCTTCCTCAACGGAGACGTAAGATCCCTTTAAGGATCCGAACTCCAGGAACAAATACTATTGTCTACTAGTTTGATTTGTTTTTGCTCTTGGTGAATCTTGTTCTATTTTCTCCATTAAAGTTCTTACTAGTTACTAGTTGATCCTAGATCTTTCACTTTATCTTGCACCAAGTTGGAGTAGAAGTAATTCATAGCTAGCTAGATTTCATTACTTATTCTCGAATCTCAGAAGTTGGAGTAGAAGTAATTCATAGCTAGCTAGATTTCATTACTTATTCTCGAATCTCAGAACTGTTCGGATATTCCGATACCTGGTCGGAAGTTCTGATCATTTCAGAAGTTCCGACTATTTATCGGAAGTTCCGATACCTTTTCCGCTGCAGTAAATTTCGTTTAAAATTTTAAATAGCTTATTCACCCACCTCTAAGAAATTGTCACATCTTTCAAGTAGTAGTAGCATGTTAGTGAAATATAGCTGTTTTAATTACAATTATATTGATTCAGGGCGGGAATAGTAGCATATGCTGCTTCTTTTCTTGTTTTAAATCAAGCAACTTAGCTTTTCGTTTTGCCATGGAGTTTTACTCAGTGAGCTAGTGTAACTAGCATACTGTGATGTATGTTGAACCGTTCAGTTATTCCTTTTTAATGAGTCTTTGAGTTTCAAAATTTGGTATCCAGTAAGATAGCATAAGTAGCATATTGTGCGGCGCGGTCAATTCTTTACTGAAGGATCTATGTTTATATGGTCTCTATCTTTTGTCCATTGTTAATTCTGTGATGCCACAGCTGAGCAGTATATTTTTACTCTTTTCTAAACATCAGTATTTGCCTAGCATTTTTTGTGATGATGGTTGTTTTTTATTTGTCTAGCATGCGCATCTACATTTCCAAACTCTGCTTCATACCATGCATTGCTTGTGGCAAATGGGACATATGCGGCTATGCGCTTACTGCTGGCAACTATGTGTAGTGTAGTTGTGGCCCAGGCAATCTCAAGTAAATTTCAGTTTTTACCTTTTCTGTTTAAAGCAGTATTATTGCTGGAATTATTTTTGGATCATAATCCATGTCTTCTGTTATGTACCAGTTTATATAGCATGCAGTGATGAAGATCATGCCCAAGTACCAGTTTATTTTTGGATCATAATTCGTGATGAAGATCATGCCCAAGCATGCAGTGTCGTAATAGCAATGTAATACTTGGCAATGTGAGCGCCCATCCCACCAGTGCAGTTTATATAGCACAAGAGTTTAAATACTTTTTTTTTTTAATCTTCGCAGCCTCCCACCAGTCGATCTGTTGATCTCTTGTATTCTTCTTGCTAGTCAAAGTTTGGCTTACAGCATACATTAAGTACGTTGTTCAGGGCCCACTCCACCAGAAAAGCCTGTAACAGAAAAAACGATGGCTCTAGAACAAGGCTGAGCGAAACTACCAAGCCCACGAAAACATATCCTACCTTTTAACACATTTTACTTTAAAATAATTAATTATTTATCATAAAATTAATATACATTGAATAATTTATCACACTATGTCTCACTAATATTTAAAACAAAGAAAGATCTAGACTCAAAGACCAAATATCAATGAAACATAACGTGATAAATTATCAAATACACAATAATTTTATAACAAATAATCAATCTGCCTTTTATTTTTTAGCGGTCCTTTTGGGCGGAGACGGATATCAATCAGACGGCTAAAAACTTTTGAGTATTAGTACTCGATTTCCCCTGGCCACAAAAAAAAAAAAAAAAGAAGGAGGTAGCCGCGGTCTCGTGGCATGGCGGCCGAGGGTTCGGAGCCGGCTCCCCGGCTACGGTGCCGTCGAAGCGGCGAAAGATCGAACCACCGAGGAGGTACGAGTTCTGGTGTTCTCTCGGATTGTTGCTAGGCTTTCATGTTTGGTGTGATTTCTTCATGCTTCGAATCATCCAATTTGGTGGATGGTATGCCTGAGTTCTCACGATGTTTGATGGGGAACATATCCTGCGCACATGGAGTCCTTGTGCACATGTGCAAACATTAAATCTGGGCTGTCCAAATCCCATCCAATGGTGACTCAATTGGGGAGGTAATTGCAAAATGATTTTGAGTCACCGTTGGATAGGATTTGGACGGCCCAGATTTAATATTTGCATATGTGCACAAGGGATCCATGTGCACAGAATATGTTCCCTGTTTGATGCCCTGTGCTTCTAGTTCTGAGAAGGTTGCAACGGTTCCATCTCGGTTAGTGGAGTTGGAAGTGGGCGTGCCGGTTGGTGGGGGATGGCTACGAGTGTAGGGTTCGTTTAGGTAAAGATTCCGGACTAGATGATCTTGTGAGCATCTCTATACGTTAGGTTTTGATGTTCTTTGAAAGGGGCTTTGGAATGTGGCAATGTGCTTGTTTATCTATATTTCGGCAAAAGGCTTGATATTCCCCTGGAACCTTGTTGATTGAGGCGAATCTTGAGGCCTTTTGCATTTCTGCCCTGGAGAGATAATTTTCAGCCAACATTCTTGTCTCATTGGAATATGGTATCGAGGCAAAATGTGAAGAAGAATTCCTACTTCACTTTGCTGATTATCTCTGGTGTAACACGCATGGTCCCGACCGGTGAATTCTTTGGGGCGCTTGATCCTGAAGAATCAACTGTGCCGCGCTCGTATGTCTGCATACTACGCTGTTTTGTTGCCAAATAATGGAAAGTTCTTATCCTTCTTTCGTTCACGATTACGTTGATCCAACTCCAACCGTGGACTGCAGTATAGCTCATAAACGAAAATATAGTGCAGCCAATTTCATGTTCTAGAGATCCTTTTTGGACAGCTGTGGCAGGTTAATAGGTTTGTGCTTCTTCATTTGTCATTACCGCCATTAAATCATTGAACCAAACTAGCTGCACTTACTATCTATATTTGATAGATAGTGTCAGGTCATAATATTAACAACCTGAATTCTCCGGAAGGACACATCTTAACTTGCCTGAATTGAGAATAACACCAATCATGAACTAGTTGATGACTTGATGCAGTGACAGTAGCGAGTAAATTACCTATTGTATATTACAGTCAACTGCGCATTTGAGGTCCCTACTCCCTAATGCTCCTTTTTCGTATTTTCGTAGTCACCTTGCACTTACTAACCACTAGTAGTAGCCATTTTCTTGCCAATGACTCCAGCAACCGTGTTCTGCTGCTGATTGTAATTTGTCTCAAACTACTTTCTTGTGTAGACAAGAATTTACATTCTGCTCTGAACACAGGAACAGACCTTCCCAAGTTGCTCCGGATAAGGACAAGGTGGCAGCATCATCCAATTCATCGGTATTCCCTGACACTAAGGTTCAAAATCACGGTGAAATTCGGCTAAATCTTCAAGGATGAGTTTCAAACTCCTGTCGGAATAAAAAAAAATTCAAATTGCTACAGTATTTTTCATATTTTTCGGCGATATCTCGCCATTTTTGGGCGAGATTTGGTGGGTTTTTTTTGCCATATTTTAATTTTTATGCATTGTATCTAATTGGATTTAGGGTTAAGATCATCCACAAAAAAATTTGACATGTTTTTTACCATTTTTTTGGTCGGTTCAATTTGTCGGTTAGTCTTGAGTAGTACTGTCCGAATTTTTTAAAAATTCTCAAAATTGATCATCATTTATGGGAATATTATGGATGTGTTAGGATCATTTACAAAAATTTTCAAAATTTTTTAAAGTGGTTTGAACTATTTTTCATTCAGATGAAATTTGTTTGTCCATCTTTAGTGGCACTATTTGAATTTTTAAAAACTTATAAAGATTGGTTATCATCTGAAAATATTATGAATGTGTTATGGCTATTGACAAAAAATTTAAAAGTTTCTAATGTGGTTTGCACTATTTTCTATTCGGTTGAAATTTGCCGATTTGTTTTTTATCAGGACAATAGTATTGTTAGATTTTTAAAAAATTTCTTATGCTTGATCATTATCTCAAATTTTCATGGAAACATTAGTGATACTTCAGGACTATTCATAAAAATTTTAAAAAATTTTAAAGTGTTTTGGACTATTTTTCGGTCGGTTCATTGTGGATCGAGATCTCGGTGATTTCGGTTGAGATTTCGGATTTCCCGGTTGAAAAAAAAAACATATTTTAAATTTGGTTTTTTAATTTCATTCAAATTTTGAACCTCATCAAAATTTTGGATTTTAGTTAGTTCCAAGATATAGTCCAAAAAACGAAATTTGAATCCTTGCTTGACACGTCGATTGGCAATGGACACCTTCTCTCCTGTTTATTGATTTCTCCTAACATCCTTTCTTCGATGTGAACGCCACTTTTGCAGGTTTCAGGTACACTGCCAGCGAGAGTGCATCTGAATAAAAGTTAGACAGGTAAAGAGATTTGCAATCTTTCAAGCACAGCACGAGGGATGCCTTGGAAGCTATAGAAGCTTTGATTCTCTGTTTGGAAGTCACCTTGTCCCTATTATCCCAAGCGATGACTTCTTCCAGCACATTGCGAAGAAGTGAGCTGACAACTTGTACGGCCGTGAACCTTTAAGCACTATTCTGCATTTTCTGCTTTGAACTGCATTCCTGCTACTCGCTACTCGGGCGATTCGGCGAGCGGGAGCCGTCCTATCCAGGGCTCACAATTTCGCGGAAACCGAGCGGTTTACCGCCCAAATTCAAATCAAAATTTCAAAATTTCAAAAAATAGTGAAAAAACTTTTTTAAAAAATGATGTTTGGAGATGTTTTAGAGGTATTACAAATAATGAAAATAGAAAAATCAAAAAGAAAAAGAAAAAGGTGGCATGTGAGCTGCTTGGAGATGTTTTAGAGGTATTACAAATAATGAAAATAGAAAAATCAAAAAGAAAAAGAAAAAGGTGGCATGTGGGCTACTTGGAGATGTTTTAGAGGTATTACAAATAATGAAAATCAAAAAATCAAAAAGAAAAAGAAAAAGATCATGCAACAATATTATACTAGTATATATAGCATACATACTATCCGTAGCCCCGCAGGTAATGTTTCATTTGCATATTTCATTTCATTGTAACTTTATATTATACTAATATAGCATCCATACAGGTCCAACATGGCATATGTCTACTTCACAACTTCAATTAAAAAGTATTATAACGTAAATGGTGTTGACAATTGAATGGTAATGAAATTGCTACGTGGTTATGTAAACATATATTTTTGCACCTGTGTGATTGCAATATTGCAATGAAAGATTATTTATTGATATATCATTTTGAAATTTCTAATTTACAATTTCTAAATGTCTAAATTATAGCGGTTTTTCCCCTTATTTTTCACGGTTTTTACCTAAATCGATCGGTTTTTCGCTCAAACCGAGCGGTTTCTGTTTTCTCGGTTTACCTCAAAAACCAAGCGGTTTTTCGCACTAACCGAGCGGTTTTTCGTCAAAAACCGCGGTTTTTTCGCAAAAAATCGCGTGAGTTTGCCCCGAATTCAAAATGATTTGAAATTGCAAACTATTCGGTTTTCGCGTTGTTTTTCGCGAAAACCGGTACCGTCGGGCTAACGAAATTAGGGTTCGAAACGGCTTTGTGAACCCTGGTCCTATCACGATCATACGGTCAGCACCGTGGTCTTCATAAGCCATGAGATGGATGGGATCACACTCGCAACGGACGGCCTATATCAGTCCACACAAACCACACCACACCAAAATCCTAGCCCTCTGTGCTAGCACGGCTGTGCCCGCCTCCTCGCCTACTCTGCTCGTCGCCTCGACCAACCCCCGCGCTTCCCATCGCTGTTGGTGTTGCCATCTGACTTTCTTTGCTCTCATCACCTCGCCTTTCCCTCCTTCACCTGGGCGCTGTCGTCGCTCATAGGATGTTAATATTACCTTATTACTATTATACTCATTGGTAAAAACCCTAATAGAAGTGGGTATATTCTTTTTTTGGGTTGCCTGCGGGTATGTTTATAGAGATCAAACTTTACCCAACAGGTAAATGGGTATGAATATGGGTATAGGAGATTTTTACCCGTACTCGTTCTGCTCGATTTCCTAACACTTTTTAATCACATATAGGTCACAATAGACGTCTAGTTGACCCTTTGATTTTCAATTTGTGATACCTCGTATTAGTAATTTATGATTGGTGATGCCGTGATGTGCGATTTGTAATGTGTGGATGGTTGATGAATTGTTTCTATTTTAATTATTGAACTTGAGCATATGTGATAACTAATGAACTATTTTCATTTTAATTGTTAATCTTGAGCATTTGTGCATCATTTGTCTGCATGTGTTATTTTAATTCTTATCCCTATAAGCATTTGAAATTTTGAATCATTTATAATCATTCTTCAATTCATGGAATGTAACTGATTCTCACAATTTCATCAAGAGGATTGTATCGGTACCATTGCTTATTAGCTCTAGTGCCCTTTGGTTGGAATGATTATTGATAGTGGTAGATAAATGGGTATAACCGTGGGTAACGGGTACCCGCGGGTGATGGGTATGGATGGGATTGCAATATCTTTCATCAACAGATTCAATCGTTTATTGAAGACGATCAACTAAAGTTTGCTGAAGAACCAACTATGTAGCTTGACGCCAACCCTTTTCCAGTTAATATGATCAGCTGTTCATCTAAGGGCAAGGAGTTGGCGCATGACTAGATCCGTTCATTGTCTACATCGCCTAACACAGTACGGCAGGTCAATGTGAAGATCATAAACGGTGAGCAAACTATTAAGATCATGGTCGGTTCAATTCAGATAGAGACCAACCGCGAGGGCAAACGATCCAGAATGGTAAAGCCGAGAGGCAAACCCGAAGTCGGCAAGTGGTACAAAGCCGAAAAATCAGTACAACCACAGAAGCCGATACAAAAACAAAAGCCAACATTTATTCAATTGTTAGTTAAATATGAGAGGAGTGAAAGGTGATAGCAAAGTCCTCACCGACTGGCCAAAATTTATCAGCCGACTACTGCTGAAGGGCGCATGAATGATGTCCCTTTTGGCAGTTTTGCTGGGAGAAGGGATTGGCATTGCCATCACCCTACGTTTGCTCGATGCAGTATTATCCTGGGTAAGACCGAGAACACAGACTGTGGGCTAAAGCCAAAATATTAGAACCAGCTCGTGAGAGGATCTCTGAACCGATCCAAAAGTAGGAACTGTCTGACCAAACACGGGAGGATGCTGACAAGTTGGACTTAATCAGCAAGATACATAACCCGATTGAGCCCATGCCACAGTGGTATCCTCCGGATCTGAGTAAGTCGCAAAGACGTCAGCTTCAACGCTTAAGGACACAAGAATTAAGAGAAGCCGATATAGAAAAGCAAAGGGATGAAAGTTTTAATAAACTTCGTCCGATGAAAAATGTAAAACAAGAGTGGAGGAAGAAGAAAATCGTTCGGGAAGAACTTGACTCAGCTGACGACCTAGATTACTCTATTGTTCGCAATGACACGCCACAACCAATGGATATTAACATGGTGTTCGCTTTGCCGTCTGAGTTCAAGGCACAAACCCTATCGGCTCGGGGACCATGTGCTCAATTGTGCCTTGGTTCACAAGATGTTGTCTTTGAGAATCCCAAAGATGATCATCGGCACCTTAGGCCATTGTATCTAAAGGGTCACATTAACTGCAAGTCGATATCTGGAATGCTTATGGATGATGGAACAACCGTCAATTTGATGCCTTACTCAACTTGCAAAAAGTTAGGTAAGTCCGATGAGGATTTAATTAAGATGAATATGGTGGTAAATGACTTTACCAAAGATCCCACGAAGGCTAGAGGTGTCATGGTGACCGTGCTCACAGTCGGCAGCAAGACTTTGCCGACAACTTTCTTTGTGGTCGATGCTAAAGGAAGCTATAGTGTGTTACTCGACAGAGATTGGATACATGCCAACTGCTGTATTTCTTCAACCATGCATCAGAAGCTGATATAGTAGAACAGCGATCAAGTTGAAGTGATTGAAGACAACACTTCGGCCCATATAGCCTAGAAGCCAATTGGCAGCATGAGGGGGCCGAGTGCATATCGGGCAAAACATTTGAAGACTGTGATTTCATATGTATCACTCAATCAGGTGTAAGTCCGATCAACATGTGTCGGCGTATTTTACGCCGGGGTCCCCACTCCCCCGCAATAAAAGAGATCGCCGGGCGGGCAGGGTGTGTCCGGGCACACCGCCGCAGTAAGCAAAGAACTCCGGCATGGTCGCCCCAAAGGATGTGGCGATCAGGCCACGCCACTGGGCGCCCAGGAAGGTGATCGCCCAAGGGACACGTGGCAGACAGGCCACGCCCTAGGGCGACCAGCGAGGTGGTCGCCCAGTGGACAGGTGGCGACCAGGCCACACCACTGGGCGCCCAGGAAGGTGGTCGCCCAAGGGACACGTGGCGAGCGAGCCACGCCCTGGCGACCAGCGAGGTGGTCGCCAGCGACAGTGGCATGCGAGCCACTCCACAGCGTCAACCCGAGCTGCAGCGCCCAGATCAAGGGTATTTAAAGCGAATCGTGCGCATTAAATGCAAAGCGTGGAGAATGCAGTATGGCGGCGCGTCTTCCCCAGGCGTGCATTAATTGCGTGTGACATCACGGCAGCACCTCACCCCCCTAACGGAACGGGTAGCGTTGGCGGACGTAGGGCCCGAGGCGGGGGTGTGACAGCTGCGGCAGATAATAATGGGATGTAAGAACAGTGACGCGCGCATTAAATGAGCCCGTGCCAGTGTAATGAGTGTGCCTTGCCGTGTAAGCCTCCCATGTGCCCCCGGGAGCCCAAGTATAAAAGGGGGTCGAGGTGCATGGGAGAGGGGGTTCACTCATTGTTAGTAGGTTTCATACTCTCAAGCTAGAACACAAGCAATAGCAAGAAAGGCAGGACTAGGGCTGTTACTCTTCGGAGGGCCTGAACCTGGGTAAACCCTAGCGTCCCCATCCCTCTGAGCTTCACCGACACCCCGTTCATCTTCCTTCCACCGGCGATTACCCCGAAAGCCCCCCGTCTGAACCTTATAAGCACCCGACTCGGAGGTGCCTGTTGGCTAGTACGCCGACAACATGCAACCAAGCACCTTTGATTGGATAAGTGAAATTTTATGCCGATGGAGCCCAAATTAGTAGTAAAAATTTTGCAGGACAAAATACATAGCTATCAGCAAATAACAGATAGCTGTGCCGAGCGACGTAAATAGCCCTTATTTACGTCGGTGCCGACGTAAATAGCCCTTATTTACGTCGACCATGAAGCCGACGTAAATAGGAATAGTAGTCCACATCCGGCTCGAGTGGTGGTGACGTGGCACTTATTTACGTCGGCCAGAGGAATAGTAGTCCACATCCAGACCGACGTAAATAGACTTTGACCGACGTAAACGTGCCCGTAGGATTTTTGAATTTTTTGGCGCCGATTATGTGCTATTTCCGTCGGCCTGGCCGACGTAAATATAATTATTTACGTCGGTTTAGCCTAGCCGACGTAAATAGAGACGCATTTACGTCGGTTTTTTTTTAAGCTAACGTAAATATATTTGACCGATGTAAATAGATCGGATTCCTGTAGTGACTAGTGAGTCGACACATAACCACCAAAGCGCAAAAAAGATCTTCAAAAATTGACCAACAAGATAAACTACTTCGGAGTTCAGATAAAAACAGTTTTGCACAAAAGTGCGGTATTCCCTAGCTACAATTGTACAGTTGTCCTACACACAACGCATACCATCTGAGCATACTTGCGACGCATGCCACCACACCACCTGCCCTATGTCAGTCCGCACTGTTAGACAACCTCGCTATCGAATAGTCCGGGGTTGCCTAATAGATCTCAAGTGGAGAATAGACAGGGAGAAAGAGAGACACAATATGAGGAGGAACGGGCCCGCTTATTTCTCAGATGCTTGTGTACAATGGGGTGACCTCGCCTCCTATATATATGTGTTCTCGCTTAGAGATAAGGAAGAGTCCATATCGGATACTAATCCTAAGCTTCCTAACACTTCTTGACTTTCAACGCGAGATGCATATGCCTCATTAAAACTCCATAAAAACCCAAAGGGGAAAAATAATTGAGAAAGAGTACATAGCACACGCTGTCAGGTTGCACGGATTGCTCATCAAAACCTTATGTAAGAAAACTTCAATGAAAAACTTACTTAAGGAAAAGAGTACAATCCACCCAAACTTCAATGTTAATCTTCAAGATTTACGCTGGGTACTCAAACTTCATGTTTGAGATTTATGTAGGAGTATGTGAAAATCTCCCCTAAATTGCAGACTTCTAAGCCTCATCATCCCGATTCCTCTAATACATCTTTCAAAGGAAGATGTCGAGTGACTTAGTGAATAAATCACAGATTTTCACACTACTTAGTATGCAAGATCTTTATCTCGCTCATCTTATGCATTTCATGAGCATAAAAGAACTTGGGGTTGATATGCTTTGTAAGGTTACTCTTCACATATCCCATTTGTACTTGTGCAATACACAAGCCGCATTATCTTCATAGATAGTGGGGTTTGTTCCATGTTCGCACTACATGACTTCCTGGATGTGGTGAACCATTCTTCAAGCCATGCACATTCCCGAGAGGCTTTACACAATGCAATGATTTCCGAGTGGTTAGTCGACGCCGGTGACAAGAGTCCGCTTTAGATGACTTCCAAGAAATTGCCGCTCCACCGCAAAGGAAAACATACCCGCTAGTGACTTGCCAAGATGCGTCCGATAGGTACTCAAAGACGGCCGTAGCCAACTAAATTCAATTCATTGTTTCTTCAGAAACAAGCCGAGGTCTTTGCTTCCTTGAAGGTAACTAAGATGTCCTTCACCCCTTTCCAATGCCTTTTGGTGGGTTCTGCACTGCATCACGCTTAGCAAATTCACTGGCTAACGAATGTCCTGGCCTAGTGCTATTATTCGAAGCGTACATGAGCGCCCAATTGCACTCAAGTATGGGAATTCCGCCCCAGACTTCCTCCCCTCTTCTTAGGCCTCAGACGGTCTAGGTCTCGCTTGAGTGACCTTCCGACCATTGGGGTCTTTATGGGTATGCCTTTTCAAAGCCAAATCTCTCCAACACTTTCTCGCTGTAGGATGCTTGTGTACCAAGATTCCGCCTTTGACATGTTCAAGCCGCAAGCCCAAATGTAACTTTGGTTTTACCTAAGTCTTCATTTCAAACTCAGATTTCAAGTATGTGCATGCTTCTTCAATTTCTCTCATCCGTCCCAATGATGTTCAAGTCATCTACATAGACGAGATTATACAAAATCCATTCGTGGGATCACAGTTGATAAATACACATGGACAATTCTTCGCTCGTAGCCTTTCTGCGTAGAAAGTCACTCAAACGATTGTACCACATTCTTCCCGATCTGTTAGCCCATACGCTGATTTCTCCAATTTCACATCAGATATGTTTCTGTTTGCTCCTGCCTTGGTTCTGGATAGGATACCTTCCCAGATTTCACTGCGCATATTCCGAATCCAAGTTTCCATACAAATATGCTGTGACAACATCCATTAGCTTCATTCTCAACTTCAAGTTGACTGCCATTGAGATCAAGTATCTAAAGGTAATTCCTCCATGACCGGAGAATAGGTTTCTTCATAATCAACCCCAGGACGCTGAGTGAAACTCTTGAGCGACAAGCCTTGCCTTGTACCTTACAACTTCATTGTTTTCGCTTCTCTAAGTAACAAAACCCATTTGTGACCTACGGGTTTATATGGGGAGGCGTATGCACACAGGCCCAAACACCTCTCTTTGTTGTCAGAGACTAACTCATGCGGGTGATTGCCTTCTTCCAATCTTTCCCAATCGAGCCTTTTCTTGCACTCGCGATGAGATACGGGCTCGATCATGATTAATGATCGTGGGCAATCTTCTTTGCAAAGTATGCATCGACATTGGTCGTTTCTGCTCTATTCATTGATTCTCCTATTACAAAGTTTATGGCCTATTTCATCATGGGGTGCTTGCGGCACTTCTACTTGCTCTTCATTGCTATTTCCCATTCCAGAGCAAGTTCCTTTATTTTTCTCCGCCAATGTGTGCGCACATTATTTTCTACGGCTTCTTCCAATGGAAGGTTCAGATCTGAATTGCCTTTTCCACAGGCTTTTTCAAAGGCTGCCAGGTCTCAACTGCTCCTTCTTGCTTTGGGGCACTTTTGTGATTGGCCGTGGTAAGTCCTCTCGCCCAGCTTTCCCGCACGCCTCCGGTACTTTGGGTTTGAGAAGCCGACTTCGCTCTTTTTCTTTGAGGCCTCCTGAACAGATGAGGGATACCTTCGCTTTCTTTGGTATTTCCACCCTCTCGGTGCATTTCTGCCGTACATGCGACTTAACCACGCTTCTTCGATCACAAAATGATCAGTAATTCATTTGCAAATTTCGCAAATCAATTATCTTCTGACTTCTTGATTTGCTTCATTAGCGCGAGGTCATGCGCTGTGATCCCAAGGAATGCCATACTATTTCCCGGCATTTTTCATCCAATGGTTGATTCTTCCTCAATGACGGAAATGGTCCTCGCCAAAGATGCAATCAGCCAAGTCAGGCAAGTCTCCAATATGGGTTCCAAATACCCTGATTATGGATGCACTCTCATAACCAACGATATCCTGCAGACTTCATGAGAGGGCCCATTGCAGTCCATCGTGGGGTGGTATAGGTACATATACTATACAACCAAATTTTCTAAGATGGGAAATCTTCGATGACCCTTGCACTAATTGCATTGGTGAATGGATGTTGTAGGCCGATGGTCTATAATTGATGAGTGCCGCTGCAGATCAAGCGGTCCCCAACAAGTGTTGGGCAAGTTACAACTCGCAAGAGCCGTCCGGCAATGAACTTAATCCTCTTTATTAGTGCTTCACCTAGCCCATTTTGCGTGATGGACGCATGTACAGAGTGCTCAATAGTTATTCCCTGCTGTTGTAATAATCATCAAATGCCTTGGAAGTAAATTCGCCGCATTGTCCAATCGAATGGACTTCACGCGATGATCGTGAAAAGCATTCTTAATTCTCGATGATCCGCGATCAACTTTGCTAATGCATGATTCCTTGTTGACAAAGAAACATGTATGCGAATTACTTCAGGAAGCATCAATGAGCACCATAAAGTATCGAAACGTCCGATAAGGGCTGAATCGATCGCAAATATCCCCTAATGCGCTCCAGAATGCAGGACTTCATGTTGCACTTTCATAATGTAGGGTCTCAGTTATTAATTTCGGCACATGCATGGCACACAAAATCTTCGTGATTCGGGAAATTCTAACATTAATGCCATGACCTTGTGAGTTGTTAACTATATTTCTCATCAATCTAAGACCAGTGATGACCTAATCTACAATGCCATAAAGCAAATAATTCGTAGCTTCTAAAGACAATACTAAAGAAGTATACATCAAGCAGCATTGATTTTCGTAGTACAAACCTGCAGATTCATATGAGGGACATTTTTCTAGTACCATCTTTCCATATTCGCAGGCTTCACAATGCACAAGTGTTCTTTGCCATTTTTCATTGGTTTCACGTGAAACCCATTGGCGCTATATCTTTGAAACTTAAGAGTGCGTAGTTGATTCAGTGGTACAAGAGGGCTTCTTCAATTACCAAAGTTGTACCATTGGCAATATAATTGTGGCTCTTCCTCAGCCTATTATATGATCGCCCTCGCGATAGTTGTAATCCTTCCAAATGTTTTTCGTGATCGTCTGAAGTATTTCACTCTCTTAAGATGGTATTTGTTGTGCCACTATCAACAATGCATATTTCCTCCATTGGGCGCCACGCATTTCTAGATGAAAAGAAAAATAATTCTAATCATACTGGTCGAGTAATTCAAAAAATTGCTTGTAAATAAAGAATACCGAATAAAGAATAAATTGTAATTTATTCATGAGAAAAGTATGCTCTTCGAGAGCTTTATTCATTATGCAATCCGATGTCTATGTGAGATAATTGACAATTCATGTCATTCTTCAAAACTCACGTTAGATAATGCCACACCTTGCACATTCATGTTCTTCCATTAGATTACTACGTAATCTAATAGAAATGGTCAGTTAGATTCAATAAAATGCATAATTGAATTCTCATGAGTTTCAAAGAAACTAAAAGAAAGCAATAATATCAAGATTCATATATTCAAAGATGAATGCAAAATTCATAAGTACAAGATTCATAAGTACGAATTCATAAATGCAAAATTCATAAGTGCGAGATTCATAAATGCAGGATTCATAAATACAAGATTCATAACTGCAAAATTCATATACACAGATTCATAAATATTCGTAAATACAACTACGCGGCATGTAGGTGATCGGCTTCGGCAAACGATCGATTCATATGCACGATCGGCCAGGCGACGATTTTAACGCCGCTTCGCGCGCCAGTATCTGGGCTCTACGCGCCGCCGCCTTCCCGCGCTGACGGTCGTCAGGCGGGCTTGAATTTCATAATAAATTATATTAAAGCAATAAATACAATGCATGGAATGTAACAATAATTGCACAATTCATAAATTCGTAATAAACAATAATTGCACAATTCATAAATTCATAAACGCGAAATAAATTTAGAAATTTCCTAATTTTTTCTTAGTATTTGGCAATTTTCGTTAATTATACAAATAATTTTCCATCATCACTTGATAATGAAAAATAAATTGCAACATGAATTAAACATGGCATAAGTCTAATTACAATTTATATAATTTTGTCAGTGAACTAAAACAGCCGTAATGAATATCTCTATCAATTTGACTCTTGGCCAGTCAACCGCTTTAGGGCTCACATGAGGGAGGGAGCACTTCCTGCTTCCAAGCATTAAAGAACCAAGCCTCATGTGTGTTTTCCTAGACACACCAATTGTCTCATATCCGCTTATTCATTACCAAAATCAAATCCCAACCACTCATGTTCTCATTTTATGCCATATGAAATATTCTGAATTTTCTCAGCACTTTTCATAATATCCGCTAATATCCAAGCAATTTTCGTAATTATCAGATAAATGTAGTAAAATTTAATTTCAGCAAATATCAACATGACATAATTCATAATTCAAAATAAACAATAATTGCATAATTCATAAAATACAGAAAATAAATTCCATAATTCATAAATGCGGAAAATAATTTCTCAGAATTTCCTCAGATTCTAAATGGCAATTATTGCTAAAATTCATGCAAATATTCATAAATACGTAAAATAAGGCTAAGTACAGATTAAAAACAGAGCCATAAAATTTTCTGCAATTTTCTATGAATTTTTCATATTTTCCTGACAATTTTTTATTTATTTTCTGGAATTTCCAATTAGTTTCTGAAAGAAAACAAATAAATAAAAGAATTAAATAATCAGGGGTGGGGTACTTCCTTTGCCCTCGCGTTCCCAACCAGCTCCTTAACCAAATTGAATGCATTTGCTATTTGGACTTCGAGTCCAATGTGTAGCTTCTGGAGGCAAGGAGCTTCACGCAAGGAGCTTCACGCAAGGAGCTCCTGCATGTGTAGCTTGGCCACCGCCTGCAATGGCCCTGCAGCTCCCCTCGTGGCAAGGTCCTGCTGGCCTTGCATGGCGTATGCCGCGCCATGGCTAAGTCACGGGTCGGTGGCACGCGACGGCCGGCGGGTCGTCTGGCCGAGTCGCGGATGCCGGGCGATTTGAGCTAACTGGCGTGGCGCCGCACCGGGCCGTCTGGCTTGCGGCGCCGGTGATGCTTCATGCGGATGCCTTGGGGCCAAAGGCTGGTTACGCGGGCGCCACTTTGGGTGGTTTAATGGTCGGTGCCGGTCGCCGCTTTGAGCCGTGTCGCCGCCTTCATGGTCGGTGCTCCATGGGCCGCCGCCGGCCATGCGGTTCAGGGCGCCGCGCGCGCCGAGTGGTCGGTGCCTTCGCCGGCCGCCGACTGGCCGATTCTTTCAAGACGCGCCAGAGCGCTTCGTGGATGATGGATGGCCGGCCAAGAACATCGCCATTGTGGGTTGCAGGCCGATCTCAGATCGCGGCTACAAAGGCATAGTGTTTGTACTTTGATTCGTGGCTTCATGCCACCGACCAGATGGTAGCTACGCGTACAGAAATGAGAAGACTTACACTCGTGCCAACTGATGACGGTTTCCATGGCGCCAGACGCTGTTGCGTCGTGAAAAGAAGAAGAAGAAAGTATACAATAGCGGGCGATTAGATCGAATCCCCCGATTCTTACTGTTCTCACCTTTTTCACTTTTTCAATCTGCTTCCAATAGACTATCGCAGAGGATGAGTCGCCAGAGGACTTTATTTCGGCAATCCGGAAAGTGGATGCCGCTTGATGGCGAGTTGATTGCAGATTTGATCGGGCGATCAATCACGTAGTAGACGCTCACGCCGCCGATGATCCTTCGCTTGTCTTTTTTCACCTTTTCAATCTTTCTCCTAGAGCTGCCGATAACGTGTTAGACAACCTCGCCATCGAATAGTCCGGGTTGCCTAATAGATCTCAAGTGGGGAGAATAGACAGGAGAAAGAGAGACACAATATGAGGAGGAACGGGCCCGCTTTTATTATTCTCAGATAAGCTTCAGGTAATGGGGTGACCCCCTGCCTCCTATATATAGCGGTTCTGCTTAGAGATAAGGAAGAGTCCATATCGGATACGAATCCGGTTTCCTAACACGCACAACAAAGCGTGCCACCCTATCTAGTAGTACTGACCCCTAAGTTTTTTTAGAGAAACTGAGTTGCATGTTATGTATTGGCGTGTTGGTACAGCTCGAAATTCACACTTTCCAATTTCTGAATCATGTGCTATATCGAGAAAGCGTTTATCTAGTAAATTGACTTAAAAAATTATCAAGTTGGAGATTTAAGGTAAATAAATCTTGCTACCTCTGGTTTTAATACTTTAATTGTATTTATGTGTCACTCCTTTGTATTTATACACAAGTTTATGGAGATTTTTGCAATTTTTTTTAAGACCATATTAATGTATATAAACGATGTAAATTTCATTTACCTTTTATTTATGAGAAATTAATGAGATACACCGTGTGACTGCGTAGCTCCTATGAAGATCAATAGAGAGATATGGGCATTATTTTTTGTTAGCTATGTTGATATTTAACGTACTTTATATCATTCAAAAGAAAAACTCTATTGACTACGTCCATGCTCAAATTTTCATACATAGCATAGAAGTAATATAGAGGCGTTGAAATTACGGGAAAAAATGAGGTTAAGAAAAGACTATATATCGTATCTTAAAAAAAAAAGTATAAATGAGCGGTAGCAAGAGATCCCCCACCCTAGTAAAAAAGTAAAATGCTTCATGGTACGATGGTGAAAAAGCTTTGCATTGTGGCGGGCATTCGTTAGCGTGACCTTTCCTTTATTTCTAGTGGGAACTTTCTCTTTTGTTTATAGTGGGAATTTTCTCAACGTCCAGGCCCCCAACGGCCCAACCCCAAGGGAATGTATATCCGGACGGCGATGCTCTCCCGTCACCTAAACATCTTCTCAATTATTGATGGGGTTCGTTCCATCTCTCCTCTCCTCGCAGCTCGTACAACAACTATCTTACAAGTACTTGGTACTACTCTGGAAACCAAATCTCCATGTGTAACTCGCCCGATGCAACGTCCAATTAATTGATCTCGTGCTCTAGTATTTCGTCGTCCAACCAACCAGTTGCCGCTGGAGCAGTGGACCAAACAGGCGGTCAGGGAGGCTAGGCTGTACTTACACTACACCTCATGGCTTGGCTTTTAAGACACTCTTTCGTGCCATCCCATCGTTATAAAACTCAAAGTTTCCTCCTGTTCATTGAAGACTGTGTTAGTATCTTAGACTATCTCCAGCAATTTCCCTTCGTTCCATTCATTTCTCTATTCCCTTTCCTGTATTCATTCCCTTTATTTCTTACTATCTCTAATAGCATCCTCTCGAAGGGATTTCTCTCTAGGATTGGAGAGAGAATATGTTTCTAAAGGGATTCTATCTCCGAATCCCTTCTGAAGGGAGGGCTGAAGGGAATCCGCTGGAGCACTTGGGATTTGTTCGCGAAGGGATTTGAAGGCTGAAGAGAATCCGTTGGAGATAGTCTTATCATGGAGAACGTAACACGTTGTGTGTGAGTTGTGAAAACCACGTCACATATGGCTTTGTTTAGAAGAGCAATAGCTTTTTTTGAAAAGTTATTTTTTAGGTTGTTACGCTGAAAAGTAGATATAGTTTTTTATAAGAGATCGTTTGATAAAAAAAACTAGTTTCTCTTAGCAATAAATTGCAAAAACGCTTTCAACCTAGCTTTGAGCTTTTATATATAATTTCTAGATTATACTAAAAACCGCTTAAAAATTGATCTAGTCAGAAGATTTGCTAGTTTTTTTAAGCTAAAATTAGTTTTAAACCCCAAACAGGTCAAGTACCAAGTGCAAGTGTGCGACCAATCTTCAAGCTAGGGAGAAGGCGTGATGTGAGCGTTTCCTCAACTCTGGCTTTGCGGCGACTCATCCTTCCATCCATCCATCGGCCACCCACATGCGGTGCTCTTCTTCTTTCGGCCCGCGAGGATAGGCGGGGGCCCATGTGTCGGTGACTGTCATGCTGCCGCCGCCGCTGCTATGGAGCGACTGCCGAGGCGTTGCTTCTGTTCTGCGGCGGGTGGTTGGTACGGCGGTACCGTTTGCTCCCCACCGAGCACGCATCTCCAGGCAGGTCTGGCCAGGACAGCCGATCGTGTCTCGACACGTGTGAACATGAGCTCATCCTTACATCAGCTGTCCCCCTTGGTGGGCCCTCCCGCGCACGTGACCCCCGTATCATAATCTTCCCACTTTCCCACTCTCCTCGCTTCTGCTTTAGCTAAGGCCACTCATGATGGCGAGACAATGATACTATTTCTCACTGTCTCCGTTGCTAAATATATATCGTTATAGTTTTTTTTTCAATTTCGTTAAGATATATCTATACAAAATTATAGTATCTATCTTTATTACATTTTTGGATGGAGCATCCTATTCTAATCTATAGGAGTAAATGATATTGAAAATAACTAAAGAGAATGGATATAGAAGGGAAAAAAAATCACTTCAAAAATGTAGAATGATATACCTAATAATAAAATTTAAAAGCTAGAGTGATATGTATTTGAAAATGGATGAAGTATACTGGAGGAGAGAGTGTTTAGTAATAACTGTCCCATTGATTTGATAGTAAAACTTGATACTTACATGAATATTAATGCTTCATTTGATGCTAACAATCACCCCATATTTTTTTTTTGTATCAAACTCATCGACAAACCATCCATTCAATACTTGGTTTTCTAGAAAATGTTAACACTTGCATAAGTACCAAGCTCTCTCTCCTCCACCTCACCAAAAGGCTATTCGGTATGAGCTTTGTATGAAGCTACTTAGACTAGAGGGAGTGCCCTAATCACTCTTCGGCTCATCGGTGGCCCTAACTGCCTCAGTTGTGACAGATTAATCAGTCGTATACTTGTAGCTGGTTATTTTTAGTGCGCAAGTAAATTCGGAGCCGATATCACTCATTACATATCCTATTTTGTATTTTTTTAATCGGAGTAGAACATGAACAATGCCATTTACTAATTTCTCTTTTCCGTATTCACTCCGTAAGCCTTCGGTCGGTCGGATGGATGGATACAGGAGTGGGATCTAAGAAACGGGGTCACTAGTGTCACCAAAAGCTAGTTCACTTGAGCAATTAGGGCCTCTTCCTGCGTATATAAAGTGTTACCTTTCGCTATTATAAAGTCGCTAAGGTCACAATATCCCATAGAACGAATTTTCATGCTCCTTTTACACCCCCCCTACATAGGACATTAGACAATAAAGTGGATATGGACAAATATCACCCATCCTATATCCTATTTTGCATTTTTACATAGAGTTAGAGTCGGACATAGACGAAACTCGTTTCGTCCTAGTTTATAAGACTTATTTTTTTTAATGATCTTATCCATAAATATAAGGCTTGTATGTAGATTTAATGAGGTTTTTTTTATACCCCTATTTATTATCTCTCAACCATATGCATTTAATCGTTACCATTCATATAAAGTATATCTTCCATCTTTTAAAACAATTAAGCGGGGTGTCTAAATAATTTTTTTTACCTCTCTTAATTTTAATATAATCTTATTCTTTATAGAAAATCAAAATATACGTTATATTTTTAACGAGGAGAGTATCAGATACATATTTCTATGTAAACTTTAGATGATCGAAAATTTTCCGCTCCATTTTAGTTCCCATGCTCAGGTGGGAACTTTATACGAAAACAGCTTTATCCTCTCGCCTAAATAACACCCTCCTCTACTGCTCACTCCGTCGCTCGTCCGTCAGCCTGTGCAGCTTTTGGCACAACAAACCTCGTAAAGTCGTAATACGACAGAGCAACCCCATATTAAAGCCGTCCCACACACACACGCGGGCACGCAGCCACGCTTGAGCAAGTCGGAGAGAGTGGAGAGAGAGGCGCGTAGCACCCGATCCGGAATCCGAACTGGTCTGGGCTTCGGGCTCGCGGCTCCATCGAGTGTCTAGGGTTCGGTTGGAGGGCGAGCCCGAGTGCGATGGGGAAGGGGGCCGTCGTGGGGACGGCGGCGGTGGTGTGCGCCGCGGCGGTGGGGGCGGCGGTGGTGGTGTCGCGGAGGCGGAGGAGGCGGGATGCGGAGGCGGAGAGGGGGAGGAAGGCGGCCCCCTTGATCGAGGAGTTGGAGCAGTGCTTCTCCACGCCGACGGCGCTGCTGCGCGGCATCGCGGATGCCATGGTGGGGGAGATGGAGCGCGGGCTGCGCGCTGACCCCCACGCCCCGCTAAAGATGCTCATAAGCCACGTCGACAACCTCCCCACTGGGTAAGGCCTCCTGTGCTCCTGCGATTTTCCCGTCCTTTGGTGTGTGGCCCGAGTGGGACGTTTGTTCTTGTGCTCGGGGCTCGTGTGTCTTGGGGGGTGAATTGGTTGGAAATTTGCGAATTTTTGGGTGGCTTGTTGAGGTGTGGGTTCGGTTCAAATGTGGCATTGTTCTAGTGTCGAGGTGGGGGTGTGTCGTCGTGATATTGGGAACACCGTGCCTTGAGGTGGTTTGAGCGAAGCTGGGCCAAAAAAGTTGGGTGGTTTTATTTGGGGCTGTTTGATTTGATTACAAATTTGCCAAACTAAGTCTTACCAAAGATTGGTATGTTAACATTTGATCACCAAATTGGTTGTTAAGATTTTGGCCAAAGATTGACGAGAAAATAAACTAGAGTGCCAATAGAGAAGAATTTGGCTAAAGTTTGGTTGCAAATCAAATGCTTGTAAAATTTAATCAATACTACTAAAATTTAGTAAGATAAATATTGATAATCATTAAAAGCAAACCAAATGTGCCCTTAATCTTGCTACGGTCCTTAACACCTTTCTTGTTCTGAAAGAGGATTATACCTTTTTGTTTTCCGTACGTGGATTTTTTTTGGTTTTTTGGGCACCTTCGCAATCTGTGTGACAGGTTTGACTTGACACCTCAGTTCCAACATAAATGATGTAGGATGTCTGCATAAAGAAACACGGTGTGGGTCAGGACATGAGGAGTAAAATAAGATTTTTTTTACAAGCTTTTCAGCGTAGCTTTTGGTCTGCAATTTTAGGTCTTAATCCAGGTTATCACTGTTAGTGGTAGGCCAAGAAGGTGGACAGAATTATACTAGACAGTTATGGTTTGGATGTTTCTCACAGATGATAGATCAACCCATATTTTCTGTAATTTGTGTCGACTGTATATGTCTTCAAGTCGGGCTTAACTTCGAGACTATGGCACTATTGTATTGTTTGTACACCGCCTTTTTTTATTTTTCTGGTATGATGAAATTGTTATACGACCAATTTCCAAATAGAAAGTTTGACTGAATGTTTTCCAAACCTTTGAACAATATTATTTTCTAACTATCTAATTAGTACATGAAAACAATATTTTATATTTGTCATAAAAAATACTCTGATAACACTACAGCTAATTTTTACAAATGTATTGGAGGCTGAAATTCAAGAGTAACAAGTATTCCATAACAGGGATATATAGTATTATGAAAATCCCACGAACGTATCTAGAGAAACCAAATGTTCGAGACTTAAAACCAGTTTCAGCCATGAGTTTGTTATTGGGGACTAAAGAGACTCTTTTTTGACGGCCAACCATGAAGAAGTGTCCCTCAGAGTAGATTCGGTAATGTTGAGTCGATCTAGTATGGAAAATTCATCGCTGTGCGCTTGCCTTTTTGCCTGCTTCGTGAATGTGTAGCTCATACACGTGTCTGAGAATGAAACATGTCTGTCACCTTATGAAATCTACTTTTGTCGTCTCCTCTGCTATTTTTTTGCTGTTTACTGATTTATTTACACTTCGGCAGGGATGAACATGGATTATTTTATGCACTGGATCTTGGTGGGACCAACTTCCGTGTTATACGGGTTCAGCTTGGAGGAAGGGAGAAACGTGTTGTTATGCAACAGTACGATGAGGTGTCCATTCCACCTCATCTGATGGTTGGGACTTCCACGGTAAGTGCTTTCAATTTCTCTTGTCAAGTCTCCTGCACTACCAAAATTTTCTTGCATGGTTTACTCACATTCACAGAACATGAGTACAGGAACTGTTTGATTTCATTGCGGCTGAGTTGGAAAATTTTGTTGAGGCTGAAGGAGATGCTTTCCACTTGCCAGAGGGCAGGCAGAGAGAATTGGGTTTCACCTTTTCTTTCCCAGTGCACCAAACGTCAATATCGTCAGGCACTCTCATTAAGTGGACAAAGGGATTTTCCATCAATGGCACGGTAAAAATCAATGGCATTAGTTCATGCTTCACTGACTAAATTATATACTAGTATTTCTATTACCTTGATGATCAAAGCTTGATCAGAAACCCAATTTCGTATGAACAAATGATTCTCCCTATGCAATGTCCTTGATCATATTAAACTTAACACATTTCATTCCTGACAATACTCATTAAGTGGACGAAGGACTAGCTTTCAGTGATATCATGCTGCATTCTTTTGACTTTTGGGAACTCACTGACAAGTGGTGAGCCCCTGTCCTGCATTACTCCATGATATTAGAACTGTTTTTAGTGGGAAAATGAAATATTAGTATGAACTGTTTTTATTTTGATTTTGAACATGTGTAGATTATAAGTCATACATATATTTTAGCTTTACCTAAACTAGAGCATGTTTAGAAAACTTACTCTTGAAGTGATAAGGATCCATGTTTCTTAGAATTTGTGGTATTTGTGTCAATTGACAAGTATAACTAGCCATAAATCCCGTGCAATTGCGTGGCTAGATGCTACAATCCATGACTTTATATTTAAAAATAGACTTGTATTTGTTATGCAACTCTAAAATCTATAGCTGAAAGTAGAATTGTATTTATTTTATAGTTGTAATAGCCCTAATAACTATATTTGATTAAGCTGCATTTTTATAATTTGGACCCACTAAAATAAGTGGTGTAGATCTCTCTCTTTTTCCTCGTATTAAAATGGATTTTCTAGCCTCTTCGAGCAAACAGAGTGGCAACTTTTAACGTTGTCTATAATAACAAATGACCACAGTGTTGATTTGGATTATTGATTGCTGTGAGCTCAGGTCGGGGAAGATGTTGTTTCTGAATTGAGCAGGGCTATGGAGAGGCAGGGTCTTGATATGAAAGTTACAGCTCTGGTAAGTAAGTTCATTTGTTTGTTAAATTTGGAGAGCAAAGGTTGGGCAAGTACTGTATTGGCTAATACTTTCAATGTTATGTAATACTGACAACTAACTTTTCTTTCGTAGGTTAATGACACTGTAGGCACATTGGCTGGTGGGAGATATGCTGATAATGATGTTGTTGCTGCTGTAATATTGGGCACTGGCACAAATGCAGCATACGTGGAACATGCAAATGCAATTCCAAAATGGAATGGGCTACTACCTAGATCAGGAAATATGGTTAGTATCTGACTTCCTTTGTATGCCTTCGGTCCTTGTCTAATTGTATACATCCACTGCAACTGTTGTGTTGCATGATATTCACAACAGTTAATAATAACTAGCAAATTTACCCGCGCAATTGCGCGGCTAGATATTATGATACAATTATTAATTTTTTTTCGTGTTTTAGTTTTATTTTGATGTTCATATGAAACCATATTATTATCTTTTATTTTTCTTAATATTCTATTGCATTTTACATGGACTTTCTTTTAATCGTATGGAATCCAATTTCTATTTTTCTTTTATTTTTTATTTAGAATTTTAGCTATTTGTGTAATGTAAATGATACAAACTCTTTCTTTTAATCTAGACCGTTATAATCTGAACCCACCACGATTAATGGTGTAAATCTTTCTTTTTTTCTCCGGTTAATGTGGGAATTTCTAGCCTTGAGAGCGAATGTGGTGGCTTCTTTTGCCTCTACTTTTATATTATAGATACCATGTGGATCTTTGGTATGCTGCAGGTAATCAATATGGAATGGGGAAACTTCAAGTCAGATAAGCTTCCTCGTTCAGAATATGATAGTGCCTTGGATTTTGAAAGTTTGAACCCTGGCGAGCAGGTATTGTTTATTTAACCCGTTTATTCCCAACTATATGTAGGTGTGTGAAAAACAAATTGTCTTCTTTTCCTCAGATATACGAAAAGATGATTTCTGGCATGTATCTTGGAGAGATTGTACGAAGAATCTTGCTGAAGCTGGCTCATGATGCTTTGTTGTTTGGGGATGTTGTTCCACCAAAATTGGAGCAACTTTTTGTGCTGAGGTGCACTTTCATGTTCCATCTATCGGTCATCTAGCTTTTCTTGTATTAGTAGGAATTAGGAAACAATAATAATATGGAAAGCTCATGTAACCAATAGAAGCTTTTTTAAGGAAGTTCCGATTGTGCTGTTGCAGGACACCGGATATGTCAGTGATGCATCATGACACCTCACATGATCTCAAACACCTGGGGGCTAAGCTGAAGGATATTCTGGGGGTATGATGATGTTCAAAAGACGATACTGTTAAATCTAATCTTCAAGAACCACATATTCCTTACGTTATGTTTGAACTTGTATTTAGGTTGCTGATACTTCACTGGAAGCAAGATACATTACTCTTCACATCTGCAACCTTGTCGCAGAGAGAGGTGCACGCTTGGCTGCTGCTGGTATATATGGCATTCTAAAGAAGCTGGGCAGGGACAGACTGCCAAGAGACAGTAGTCAGAAGCAAAGGACTGTCATTGCTATGGACGGTGGTCTCTACGAGCATTACAAGAAGTTCAGTGCCTGCCTAGAATCGACGCTTGCAGACCTGCTCGGGGAGGAGGCTGCCTCATCGGTTGTCGTCAAGTTGGCCAACGATGGCTCTGGCATTGGTGCTGCGCTTCTTGCAGCCTCACACTCCCAGTATGCTGATGTCGAATATTCCTAGGAGCTCGAGGGACCTAGTCTAGTGCAGCTTCTGGTTTTCTTCCCCTTTTTTTTCATTTCTTTCCCTTGGGAGTTCCCCTCGTGCGATTCGCATCTCTTTTGCTATTTTGCAGACACATAAATGAGTGCCTGTGCAGCGGGATATTAGCTAGTATGGTGCCAGTGAGTTTGAATTATATCACATGGAACAAGCGTTTGCAACTGTAGGAAAGTGGAAACGGAGGTTTGATGATGCCGTTCCTTTCCTGTCAATTCTTTCGCCCCTTTCCCAGTAAGTTCCATTTGTGATGCAATGCCGCAAACCAAGAAGAGCCGTCTGCATGTAATCTTCTGTCGTTCAGAATAAAGAGGGGGATATAATCACATAGTTGAAATATTTACGATTTGTTTTGTTTGATTGATGAAATATGTGTGTAATCTTATACACGTTCACAGTGTCAAAACTCAGAATGGTTTGGTCGACCGTGAGAAGCTGACAGTAGAGTACTTTACCATCAAGGCTATGGAGCAAAATTGGGACGCGTGTAATGCTATGATCTCGTCTGCTAAAATGTGTGCTTGAGTACAACTACACAGACCTGGGTCGTAATTTCCCTGCTTATAGCTGTTGTCCCAGCTAAAGGTGCAGTGGCCGGCTCGATGCAGACAATGCAGTCGAAGTCCCTCTTCTCTTCGTCGTCTGTTCCCGTGGTGTTCGAAAGCTGATGCCGACGACTGCCTCGTTGTGGCAGCAAGAGTGGAGCTGCTTCGTAATCATGGCCACTCTCTGTCTTGCTCTTCTGTGTTGAAGTATAAGTGAATTGTTCGTCTTTTCTCATCAGTTTAAACTTTTGGGTGAACTGGTTGGTGCATGCAACTCAATATTCTGGTGCGTCTGCTCGCTGCACTTGAGCAAAATCTTCAGCACGGCCTTCATGGTTGGTCGTGACGAGGGCGAGGTGCCGGTGCAAATTACGCCTAGCCTGAACACCGCCTCGATCTGCTCCGAGCACCCTACATATCTGATGCACTTATCTGTAGCAACGGGGATGCTCTCCTGATTGATAGTGATGCGGTGCCCATTCTGCCAGGCAACCGTGCTCGCCACCGTCGTTGGCCACCTTGCCGGTGATGAGCTCTAACAGCACAACTCCGAAGCTGTACGTATACAACTTTCTCGTTCACCTTCCTGGTGAAGCACACTCAGGTAAGCTTGACAAGATCAAACATAAGGTCCCATGAATACTAGAACTTGTAACGTGTGCCAAAGCAACAACCCAGTTACTGTGCAGAAGCCGGTAAAAAAGAGTAAAATCCACCAAATTTACCAAGCAGACGTCCTTACCAGGATCCAGGAGCCATGTAGCCGAACGATCCCGCAACAGCGGCCAGCGGGCATCGTTTCAGGCGTCCCGGCTTGCACCAACATCCTGGCCAACCCGAAATCCGCCACTTTAGCCCGGAACTCTGAATCCGGCAGGATATTGCTCGTCTTGACGCCCCGGTGAACGATGGGCGGGGAACACTCGCGGTGCATGTAGCACAGCCCCTGCGCGGCGCCGACGGCAACTCTGAGCCTCGTTGGCCAGTCCAACAGCGGCATGCACGGCACAGACCGGGCCCAGGGCCGTTCCTGGGCATGGGCATGGGCGAGAGAGGGGTAACCGCCGTCCAAAGCCCCAGGCTCACGAATTTTTTTTATTTAATATATATTTTAAATTTTTTTTCAAAACTAATCGACAAAGACGAAAAAAAAATAGCAAAAGTGTGCGCCTATCGCCTAGTACTGGGGCGATTGCCCCATGCTTGGACGATTGTAGAGAAACTTCACGCCGTTGTTGCCGTGGCAGAGATCCGTTGGACCAATCACCCCAATCAGAGGCGATCGCCCTATACTAGAGCGATAGGTGATTTTACCCCCTCAGCCGGCTGCCAAAACCGAAAGAGAGAAGAAAGAAGGAAGGAAAGAAATGTCAAAACCGAAAGAGAGAACAAAGAAAAAAAGAAAGAAAACCAAAAAAGAGAAGAAAAAACGAAAGAGAGAAGAAAGAAAGAAGGAAAGAACTGCCAAAACCGAAAGAGAGAAGAAAGAAAAGAAAGAAAGAAAGAAAGAACGACCGGCTGCCAAAACCGAAAGAGAGGAGAAGAAAGAAGGGAAAGAAGAGAATTTTTTATATTTAATATTTATTTTAAATTTTATCAGTTGCCGTTGCTGCCGTTAGCTGCTGTGGGGCGATAGGAGCTATATACCGTTTTTTAGCGTTTTAGCGACTTAGCGATATAGCGACTCAGCGTTTTAGCGTTTTAGCGACTCAGCGACTTAATGTTTTAGCGATTTAGCGACTCAGCGTTTTAGCGACTTAACGTTTTAGTGACTTAGCGTTTTAGCGACTTAGTGACTCAGCAATTTAGCGGCTTAGTGTTTTAGCGATTTAGCGTTTTAGCGATTTAGCGACTCATCGACTTAGCGTTTTAGCGATTTAGCGACTCATCGACTTAGCATTTTAGCGATTTAGCGACTTAGCAACTTAGCAAGTCAACAATTTAGTGATTTAGCGACTCAGCGACTTAACGTTTTAGCGATTTAGTGACTCAGCGTTTTAGCGATTTAGCTACTCAACGACTTACCTTTTAGCGACTTAGCGACTTAATGTTTTAGCGATTTAGCGACTCAGCGTTTTAGCGATTTAGCGACTTAGCGATTTATCGACTCAACGATTTAGCGACTTAGCAATCATCCCCCTGGGTATACTAGGGGGTGGTGCCACGGTGGCGTGAGAACGGATGCCATGGCAGCGAAAAAGGCATGTCGCGCTTGGGTTTCAGTTACCACGGCGGGGTTTCGGCGGGAAACGTTGGCCATGTTGCCGTTTGCCGATGTCAGAAACTACCGTTCAATGCTGTCAGGGGGCACACTGCCCGGGGTAAATATCGCCCTAATATGGGGCGATCGCTCCATATCCAGGCGATCGCTCCATTTTCGGGTGATATCTACCCTTTATAACCTCCGTTCTCATTCGCGGTCTCGCAAAGGCAACAGCGAAAGAGGAACAGAGAAAAGAAGAGAGAAGGGAAGGAGAGGGAGAGAAAAAGAAGTAGAGGATCAATTCAAAATGTTGAGGCGTGCAAATGGAAAGGGAAAAGGGAAAGCAAAGGAAAAGAGAAGCGCTTGGCCGTGCAATTCAGCATACCAGGATCTCTTCCTACCTCCTGGAGCTGTACCACCGATGTGTATGTGCGGAAATCCTTGCAGGCTTGTCCGCTCTTGGGAAATGCCAACTTGGAAGAGAAGATATTGGAAGTGCCGCAACTATGCCTTCGACCCGCCGAAGAAGAGCCTGAAGAATCGCTAGATGGTAATAAGCGTATTTGTTTCGCAATATTTGTACATGAAACTTGGCAAATTTATGTTTCATGTAGTCGCCTCCGCCACTATGTGAATTTGACGAATGGTTTGACATAGAGATCAACCCCGAAGACCAAAGGCTCTTTGATCAAGCCAACTGGGCCGAGGAGTTCATGCGGCAACTTCAAGAGCAGCGTGATGCCGCACGTAGAAAGGAAGAGAAGGAGAAGGAGGCCGAGAGAGAGAGAGAGAGAGAGAGAGCGAAGGAGAAGGAGGCCGAGAGAGAGAGTGAAAGTGCATCTAGGCACTTATGTTGTTTTGGTGATTAATGATAAACGATTAATGACAAACGCATGTAATGTCAATCAATGTAATTGTACAAATGCTTAACTTAATGCTTAACAAAAGACAAACCTCTAATATGTTTATACTGTTATGAGACTAACATGTTTATTGCCTAGTTGAATATTAGTCTCATCTATTTTAGAGGAAAATCAATTGGGATGGTTAAGCAAAAATGAGGTATGCAATCTCGGTATTCCTTCCATATTTGTCATTGCATTCCTCTTTAGCAAATGCATATTGAACTCTAAGTAACCTGTTGATTTCATATGTGCACATTGATTCTTGTCATAATTGCTTGTGCATATATATATATTCATTTGAGTTCATTATGTGCTTTGTTTTTAATATGCTTGTGTTAACTAGAGTTAAACTTCATTGCTTCATATTGACTTGGTGCATACATGTCTTAGTTGTGTATCTTCTAATGCACCTCTCTTAGTGAAGTTTAATCTAGAATTGGATCACATTATTTACTCGCATTCCAAATATTGTTTGCACATGTGTAATTCGTGTATATTCTATCATGTGCTTCATTTAAGCAAAGTCTGTGGTCCTTGCCATGATTTAATTGATTCTTCATATTGGCAATTATCTCTCTAGTGCAGTTAGATCAATCATATATTCATCATGATGCACTTAGCAGAGAATATTTCTATTGTCAAGTGTTTCCATTCATATTGTGCTTCTTGATATGAAACACTTGTTATTATCAATTTATTCAATATATCTTTTAAGCTTGTGGGACTAATATGTTTGCTGAGTGCTTTGATAAGAATTAGGTCCCAAAGTTGTGTGTATGATGACCAAGTGGTTTGAAGGATGATAAGCGAGTCAAAGTCAACAAGACGGCGGTGTCACCAACAGCTGAGGACTAAGTCAGATTCGACTTGATGGAGGATCGTCTTGGTGATGATCGAGGTCAAGGTCGAGAGGACAAGAGTCTCATGAGGTGAAGCGTGTTGAGGTTGACAAGACGAAGGGCATCATCAATCTTTGTGGAAGCGTCATCATGCACCGTGCATCCGGAAGAAGTCGGCATGTAAGCTTAGTGTAAGACTTAGATTTTGTGTTAAATTTGAGTCTAAGGATTGCCGTACTATTAAGAGGGATGCAATCGTTGAAATCACTTAGACAAGTCTCAAGTGCTCAAAGTGGTCTATCCTTGTCTAAGGTTGAGAAACCCAAGTCACACTTTGTTCACCTAGGTGTAGGTGGGTTGGTGTGAGGGATAGAAGTGTTGGTGGTACCGGAAAGTGAGGGTTGCAGGTCTCTCTTGGATTCCTTGTGATATATATTTTTATCCTTTGGGATCTGGGTAGTGAGACCTTGTTAGTTGTGTAGCCCCCGTTCTTAGCTTTCCGAAAAGTCCGAATTCGTCGAAATCGGAGTCCGGGATCAAAAGTTATGCCCGTTTTCGTCCGGCTGCTGCGTGCTGCCTGGGAGATCCGGAGTATCCGGATTAAATGTCCGGAGTCTCCGGATTATCCGGAGTATCCGGACAATCCGGAGTATCCGGATGATCCGGAGTGTCCAGGTTAAATATCCGGAGTCTCCGGGTTGCCCAGTTCGGTCCAAACGGCTAGTTTTTTGGGTTCCTCTATTTAAGGCCCCCTTCTTGCCCACTTCAAGAGAGCCGTTGGGGGATGTTTTGCTGGGTATTAGAGGTGTTCTTTGTGAGTGTTTGAGCCCCCAATACTCCTCCCTACTCCTTAGATCTTAGTGATCCCCTTTTGTGAAGGGTTGGGTAGTGGAGAGAGGTGTTTGGATTGAGGATTGATTTGAGGAGTGGAGCTGGTTCCTTGGTGCTTTGAGGTGTTCTTCTTAGTGATCTTGAGCTCCCAAAAGCCCCTCTAACCCTAGATCTTAGTGATCCCTTTTGAGTGAAGGTTTGGGTGTGAGAGTGGGTAGTGATTGGATTGAGTGTGATTAGTGTGTTGAGCACTTGAGGTGGACTCTAAGTGAGTTCTTCGGGAGCATTTGTTGCTCTTGGAGATTGAGGTCTCCTAGACGGCTAGGAGTTGCCGGTGAGCTTCCAAGCTTTGTGTGGAAGGCCACCGAAGGTTTGTGAAGGTCCGATTCCGCCTCCGCAAGGAAAGGAATCAAAGAAGTGAAGACCGGCGAGTGCATTGTGCAACACCGGGAGGAAGAGGGTTGAAAGAGACCCCGGCTCAAGTGTGACCGAGCCGCCTCAACGGAGACGTAGGATCCCCTCAAGGATCCGAACTTCGGGATAAAATCTTCGTGTCTCCTTCCTTACTTCGGTTTCCTCTTTTGCTCTTCCGCTTAACTTGCTTTCGATTCTTGTGATTAGATCAATTAGATTGTATCTACTGCATCTATTCTTGCTTGTATCCTTACTTTGTTGCAGTAGAGTAATTCGTATCTCTAGAATCGAAGAAGTGCCAAAGTTATTGCTCTCACTCTGTTCTAGCCGAACCAGTCAACCCGGAGTATCCGGTACATTGATCCGGAGTATCCGGTACATTGATCCGGAGTATCCGGATATACCGGAGTATCCGGATAATATATCCGGAGTGTCCGGGTTACCTGTCTCGGACTGAATTGTTTAAATTGCAAAACTTAATTATCCCAATTGCTTCCGCATTATCTCTGATAGATTAATTTAAATTGGATATAATTTTGTAATCGCCTATTCACCCCCCTCTAGGCCGACATCCCGGTCCTTTCAGAGAGAGAGAGAGAGGAAACGAGAGAGCGCGCATCATGCCCGAGAAGCCCCAGCGGAGGCATGGGCGAAGGGGAAGTAGCCTCGAAGCACTCAGTAGACATCTAGTTGTAACTATTATTTTCCTTGTTTGTGGTACTCCTTTCAATTTTAAGCCGTAATAAAGAGTATGGCCTACCTTATTTTCCACAATAAAGTTGTTGTCGACCATGCTTCTTACGGTTATTACGCTAGTAGAATTTATATGCAAAGAAAGGTGTAAATAAAATATTTTTCCAGGATATGGTAGTCCATATATCAAAGAGAAAATCGGTTGTATTCTTCCAAAAAATTACCTTTAAACATGATATTTTACGGGCTGCCTAAAAGGTTTAAGCGTTATCGTTTGTTGTCGACTATAATACTTAGGGTTATTGCGCTAGTAGAATTTGTATGCAAAGAAAGGTGTAAAGAAAATATTTTTCCAGAATATGCTAGTCCATTTATCAAATAACAAATCTGTTGTATTATTCCAGAAAATTACCTTTAAACATGATATTTTAAGGGCTGCCGAAAAGACTTAAGTGTTATCGTTTGTTGTCGACTATAATACTTAGGGTTATTGTGCTAGTAGAATTTGTATGCAAAGAAAGGTGTAAATAAAATATTTTTTCCAAAATATGGTAGTCCATATATCAAAGAGCAAATCTGTTGTATTCTTCCAAAAAAAATTTACCTTTAAACATGATATTTTACGGGCTACCGAAAAGGCTTAAGCGTTATTGTTTGTTGTCGACTATACTACTTAGGGTTATTACGCTAGTAGAATTTGTATGCAAAGAAAGGTGTAAATAAAATATTTTTCCAAAAAATGGTAGTCCATATATCAACGAGCAAATTTGTTGTATTCTTCCAAAAAATTACCTTTAAACATGATATTTTATGGGCTGCTAAAAAGGCTTAAGCATTATCGTTTGTTGCCGAAAGCGTTTCATTATTCTGGACCTACGCAATGCGGAGTACCACTTATCTATGGGCGAGATGCTCGGACGTTGCCCCGGCACGGAGTTGCGAAAATCGAAAAAGGCACATGCGTTACTAATTGAGAAGGATAAGCTAAAAAAATGTGAGCATTGAGTTCAGACAGTTAAACAACATGGCGCTGAAAAAAAAGACATTACAAAAGTACAGCTGTACAACAAGTCAATCATGACCACGCCTCTTTACTTGGTTCGTGGGGTACATGAGTGGCGACGGAGGACGAACGACCCTCATGGGCCAGCCCTGCGGCGCAGGGGTAGTGTAGTCTGCTGATGACTCGGGTGTGTCTAGGTGTGGTGCTACCGAGAGCTGAGAGAGGCCGAAGTACTCTGTTGATAGGTACTGCTCCACGTCGAACGATGTGTAGGATCGAAGTATACGAATATAGCAATCAGAGGGGGGGTGAATGATTGTGCGGAAGCTAAAACCAAATTCTTGATCTATTAAAAGATCACCCCAAAACAGAACCAAATAATTGCCTCGTTTTCGACAAAAACAGAATGACAGAAGTTCAGTAAAACGCGAATTCCTGGAGATCCAACCGTCGGAACGATCTGAAATTTGGACACAAGAAACTAGATTCCAATACGAATCAAACCCAAAAAGAATCAACTCGATCGGACTTATGGATCAAAAGTTATGAGCTTCACAAGCTTGCTAATCCAGAACTTGACGAGAATCAATCTAATCAAAACTTCAAAACGAAACAAGATCTTCAAAAGATTAATCAACTAGACTTTGAGAAATTCTAAATCAATACCCTAGAACGGTTTTTGATGGATCAATTCAAGATGAAACTCAACGATCAAAAACCAATCTAGAATTAGAACAAGCATGCAAACAAGAACCAAAACAGAAAACACTGTAGCGACGTGGTTACTGTAGCACGCAAAAATCTTGGAATAATTGATCTTTATTTCTTTTGTCTAAAATACTCTCATCAAAAGAGTACAAACCCTAAAACCAAGCTCAAGGCTTGATGCGCTCAGCTCTGCTTGGTTGGATGCCCTTCAACAGGAGACACCCCTCCTATTTAAAGGAGCAAAACACAAGGAGTTCTGAATACAATTCCTAATCTAGAAGGAGTCCGTATTCAACACAACTCCTCTTGGCCCAACCTGGCCGAATACAACTCTTGCACGCGTATGGCAACCCTACCATACTCACGTGACTAACACTTTGCACGCGTATGGCCACCTGCCATACTCACGTGATTAACACTTTGCACGCGAATGACCTCCTGCCATTCTCACGTGACTAACCATTCTTCATGTGCACCATTCTCTTAGCCCGAACGTCCCGCATGACATCCTTGACCACCAAGACCTCAGTTCCTCCTGAACCTAGTCCCGAACCTCAGTTCCTCCATGAACCTAGTTCCGGTCCCGTCATCGACCACATTCGTCTTCGAGCAATACCTGCACATGAACAAACCACGAAACAAATCCGAGCACAAGTCCACGACTTGACTCAAAGTCAATCCATGCAACTACTCACATGAGCATTGCATAAAGTCCACTTCAAAACAAGTATCATGAAATCATCACAAATTTCATAATCTCAAATTCAAACCATTTCAAATCTTGCAAAACATCCAAACCGAGCAAAACACGTTTACAACGGACCAAAATCAAAAACCCTAGAAAAGTCCATTCACGACGGACAAGAAATCTCTGTCCGGCGTACATGTGAAACTCTCAGTTCCAAGAAGAAAACATTCCTGTGAAAACACGTTCACAACGGACCAAAAACTTTGTCCGTTGTACATGCGAAATCAATCCTCAAAAAGCCGTTCACGACTGACCAAAGAAATTGGTCCGACGTACATGCAAAACTTACTGGTTTCTTGGAAAATTGAGTCCGGCTCATGATCTCAAAAGCACGTCCACGACAGACCCAAAAACTTGGTCCGTCGTACATGCGCTGACTGCTATTTTCTTGGAAAATTGAGTTTGGCACAAGAGCTCAAAAACATGTGCACGATGCACCCAAAACCTAGTCCGTTGTACATGCGCTGATCTTTGGTTTTGAAGAAAATTGAGTTTGGCTCAATGAGTTCAAAAACATGTCCACGATGACTCCAAAACTTGGTCCGTCGCGGATGGGGAACTTCTTGTTTCTTGAGAGTTTGGTCCGCGCAAAGCGAAACTTACTGTTTCTTGTCAAATTGTCAAACACATGCACAAGCACATTTTGCAAATCCAATTCTAAGTTAATTTTTCAGTTCAAAGCCAATTTTTCAGCACATGATTTCACAATCTCCCCCTTGATGAAAACATTGGCAACACCACTTAGAATTGAACATTTGGCATTCACTTTACAAAAGATTTTGAAATCCAAAGGATCAAGGACCAAAAAGAAAACATAGAATTCCCCCTTTGACCAAAATGCAAAACAAAATCTCCCCCTGAGAAGGAAAATGTGTGTGAATGTGCAATGTGCCCAAAAATTTCAAAATTCTCCAAACTTCTCCCAAAAATTCCAGAAACAACTCCACCTTTTTCTTCTCCCCCTTTTTCATTAATCTTTTCAACAATTCCCAATTTTCTCCCCCTTTGACAATGGATTCATCAAGAGTACAAAAGAGAGAACATGTTCAAAATTTTTCTGAAACAATGATTTCATAAGGAGAAACAAGGGAGTGCCAAGATAGAAAAAGATGAGCTCATTCGATCATATAACCTTATATATCATATATTATGCAAAATACATGATCTTGATGTGATTTTAACAAGTTAGGGAATGACATGCATCTCAACCTCAATTCAGTCAACTATAGCCAAGTACTAAGCAAAACCTTTAGTAGAAAAAAAAAGGCTCAAAGTTGAAGCAAATAACAAATCAGGGCGAGCAAGTAGTTTCAACTCCAATCTAGTGGACCAATTTAATCTTTAAACAGTAAACTGCATGTGGCATGCTTGAAGCATACTTCTTTTATTTCCTTGGAGTGGCATGCTTGAAGCATACATCTTGTCTTTTGAGGGAATGGCATGCTTGAAGCATACATCTTATCTTTTAGGGAAAGCATCCTGAAGCTCATAACTTGAGGCTTTTGCTTTTAACAACCCTTTTTTATTGATTCCCTTTTCTTTTCATTTTTCTTTGATTATAAACATGCAAAAGTGATTAAAAGGTCTTATGAAAGAGTAAAGTTGAAACCACACTTGCTTCATAGCCCAAATTTGTCAAGAGGATTCAATATCAAGCCTAGAAGAGTGAGATATCACAGAGTATTTAGCTATAGGCAATCAGTCCAGGGAATTCCGCAATGTCATTTTTAGTTCAAGTGAGACAATTAGATTATCATATATTAGCTCAATTACATAACATATAAAGAAATATGATAAAGTGAGCTCATCAAGTGAAAGAACTTGGCAAAGAAACTCCCCCTCAAAACAATCCCATTGGATGAACAATCCCAAGTTCTCCTCGAATAAAAGCAAAACGAGAAGAAGACAAAGGTTTTGTAAAAATGTCTGCCAATTGATGTTCAGTATCCACATGATGAAGCACAATGTTGCCTTTTTCAACATGATCTCTAAGAAAGTGAAATCTGATGTCAATGTGTTTTGTTCTAGAGTGTTGCACGGGGTTCTTAGCAATGCAAATTGCACTAGTGTTATCACACAAAAGAGGAACACTATCCAAATTAACCCCATAATCTTTAAGAGTAGCTACTATCCAAAGAATTTGAGAACAACAACTAGCAAGCCACATATTCAGATTCAAGCTTGATTGTGCAATGTAAGATTGCTTTCTAGATGACCATGCAATGAGAGAATTTCCCAAGAAGTGACATGAACCAAGTGCTTTTCCTATCAATTCTACATCCTCCAAAATCAGCATCGTAAAAGATCTCAAACTAATGCATGAGGAAGCGAAAGCCAAATACCAAAATCTTGAGTTCCATGAAGATACTCGAAAATTAAACGCTGACTTGTCGATGTGAAGCACGTGGGGAAGCTTGAAAACGAGCACACAAGCATACATCAAATTGTATATCCGGTCTTGATGCAGTGAGGTACAAAAGTGAACCTATCATGCTTCTATATTCCTTTTGATCAACCGGCTCACCATCTTCATCCGGATCAAGTGTGCAATTGCTTTCCATAGGTGTCATGATTGGTTTGCTGTTTTCCATCCCAAATCTATGCAACAAGTCTTTTATGTATTTGCTTTGATGTACAAAGGTACCATCCTTTGTTTGCTTGATTTGAAATCCCAAAAAGTATGTCAACTCACCCATCATACTCATCTCAAACTCCTTTCTCATTGTTTCTGAAAACTCAGACACTAAAACATGAGAGGAACCACCAAAGATAATATCATCAACATAAATCTGAACGAATAGTTGATCATTGCCTTGCTTGAGTAAAAAGAGAGTTTTGTCAACCTTTCCCATTAAAAAGCCTTTTTCAAGTAAAAAGGTTTTTAGCCTATCATACCATGCTCTAGGGGCTTGTTTCAAACCATACAAAGCTTTTGATAGTTTGAACACATGATTTGGAAACTTTGGATTTTCAAAACCAGGTGGTTGTTTGACATAAACCTCCTCATTTATGTAGCCATTAAGAAAAGCACTTTTCACATCCATTTGATACAATTTGAAACCTTTGGATGCAGCAAAAGCTAAAAGGATTCTAATGGCTTCAATTCTAGCAACAGGAGCAAAGGTTTCATCAAAATCTAAGCCTTCAATTTGAGTGTAACCTTGAGCAACCAATCTAGCCTTGTTTCTAACAACAACACCATCCTCACTTTGTTTATTTTTGAAAACCCATCTAGTTCCAATAACATTAAAATTAGGAGGAGGTGAGACAAGTTTCCAAACTTTATTTCGTTCAAAATTCTCTAATTCTTCATGCATGGCATTGATCCAAGATTAAATCGAGATAATGCATGAGATATATCTTTGGGTTCAAAAGAAGCAACTAAAGCGAGAATGAGCATGAGTGTCAGAATGAATAAACCTGGATCGAGTGACTCTCTCATTTAGGTCTCCAATCATTTGTTCAGATGGATGCATTTTTTGAATGTGCAAGGGAGCATTGGCTTTTGAGACTTCTCCTTCTCCTTCTTCATTTTCAGCATGTACAGATGATGTTGTAGCTTGAGGATGGTTAGCTGTAGGTGATGTAGTAGTAGGTGCCAAGGGTGCTACTGACTTGTTGTGCATTAGGAAGAGTCAAGACATCATCTTCAACATCATCATTATCTTCAAAGATTTTCTCCCCGAATGTATGCGCTTTGTACTGCATCACTTGGACTAGTACCTGGACTAGACTCATCAAAAGTAACTTCACAAGTTTCCACAATTTTATTAGTCTCCAAAACAAGCACACGATAGCCACGAGTATGAGCAGGATATCCAAGAAAAATGCCATCAGTTGATCTAGCTTCAAATTTATCAAGATTTCCAGATTTCAAGACAAAACATTTGCATCCAAAAACTCGAAAGTGAGAAACAGAAGGTCTATGTCCAAACCGAAGCTCATATGGAGTCTTACCCAATTTTGATCTCAAAAACACACGGTTTGAAACATAACAAGCAGTTGAAATCGCTTCAGCCCAAAAATTTCTAGGAGTGTGATGCTCATCTAACATAGTTCTAGCCATTTCAACTAACGTTCTATTTTTCCTTTCAACTACACCATTTTGTTGAGGCACTCTAGGAGATGAAAATTGATGATCAATTCCTTTTTAGCACAAAAGAGATCAAATGAAGCATTTTTGAATTCAGTTCCATTATCACTTCTAATAGCTTTGAGAGCTCTGGATGGTCAATGAAAGCCTAAGAACAAGACTTCTAAAATGACTAAAAGCCTCATCCTTAGATGTCATAAAATACACCCAAGAGTATCTAGAAAAATCATCAACAATCACAAGCACATACCGCTTGCCTCCAAAGGATTGAACTCGAGATGGTCCAATCAGATCAAGATGTAGAAGCTGTCATGTAGCGATTGTCATCACCATGGTAAGAGGTGGATGTGAACCTGCAATCATCTTACCATGTCTACAAGAAGAACATACTAGATTGCTATCACCCTTAAGCTTAGGCAAGCCACGTATGAGATCTAAACCACTTATACGAGTAAGATGATCAAAACCAACATGACCAAGTCTACGATGCCAAAAGAATAAATCTTTAGAAACATTGGCAATTAGACACCTATGCTTAGAAGGAGGTGATGCATCAAAATCAGCTTTAAATACTCTTCCAAAACGAGAAATTTTGAACACAAGATCACCTGAAGCATCTAGCACTTTGCATTCATTTTTCTTAAAGCTTATCTCAAGATCTTCATCAAGCATTTGTGAGACAGAAAGCAAGTTATATTTCAAGTTTTCAACAAGAGCCACATCCTTGAACATAAACTTGTCACTTACCTTTACTGTACCTTTTGCCACAACAGAAGAGGAAGAAGCATCTCCAAAAGTAACACTTTCAGCACGAGATGCACGAGTGAGGGAGGAGAACCAATTCTTATCACCGGACATGTGGCGTGAGCATCCGGAATCCACTAGCCATATGTTCTCCTTCCTCGCGAGAAGCCTACATAGCAACAAAACATGTCGAGGTCTCGATCGGGTTAGGAATGAGATTTTTGGGAATCCAGTACTGAGACACACGACGCACAACAGTAGGCACAACACGATAATTTTTATGCACAAAATCAGATTTGCCTTTTCCCATGTTTCTAGGAACAGAAGGTGTTTTCATCACTCTAGGCGCATAAGGAGTAAAATGCGCTTTGCTGAAATTTGACCTAGCCTTAGTTCTTTCCTTCTTTTGTTGTCTGGCTAGTCTAAAGCAATAATCTACTAAGTGTCCATCTTTACCACAATGAGTGCAAGTGTACTTGACATGATGTTTAGCTTTAACAGTAAAGGCACATTTTGCTTTCATCATAGTAGAGGATAAAAAACCAGCAGATTGAAAAGCAATTTTCTTAGGCTCATTAGATAACTCAATTTTGCAAGGAGCCCTGAACAACGGTCATGAGGTTTAGTTTCGTATGTGGCATAAGGATCAAAACCTAAACCTCTCTTGTTTGTGCTAACCTTGGATTGATCCAAGATCATGTTCAACTTTTTCTTGCCATTAGTGAATCGTTCCAAAGAGTTTTGCAGGTAATCAACTTTCTTAGCAAGAATTAAACAATTATTGCAGGGAACATCTACTTTTCCTTTTTGCTTGCGACAAGTTGAGCATGAGAGAATTTCATGTGAAAGCAAATTATCAGTTAATTGAGAAACCCTAGCATTTGCATCTTTCAATTTTAATTCAAGAGTTGAGCATTTAGAACAAGAAGTTGAACTATGCAAATCATCATTGGAACAGCTAGCATGTACAACATTTTTCTCATTTTCTCATTTAGATGCAACAAAAGAGCATGTTCTTTCCTAAGCAAGGTGAGCTCATTGTAAATTAAGTCACATGATTTGCAAGTATCATCACTAGGAATCAAAGTCTTAAGTCTAGCAATTTCAGCATTCAATGATTCAATAATGAAATCATGTTTCTTAATTTTCTTATCACGTTTGTCAAGCAATTTTCCAAGACGAGCAACAAAGCAATAGCTAATTCATCATAAGAGGATCTACCTCATTGAAGTCGCTTATCGTGGTGAATCCTCGGTGAAGCTATCCTTCTTTGCTTGCCATGAGACATAATCCCATCAAATCATGCTTGCTTGGAGTTGCATCATCTTCGCTGCTCTCCGAGTCCATATCGCTCAAATTGACTTGTTCAAGAGCGGAAAGAACTCGGTGAACCACCTTGCGGTTGATGAAGCTCTTCTTCTTCCTATCATTTGACGAGAACCTTTTCTTCTCATTCCTTACATCGTTGTCCTTCTCCTCCTTTGATGTTTTTCCTGCAAGCTTAGGACAATTTGTGCGAATATGGTTGAGGTCACCACACTCATAGCATCTTGGAGGACCACCTCTCTTTCTCATTCTCACATTCTGCAAAGCTTTGTTAAAGCGAGAAGAGAGTAGTACCAGATCTTCTTCAGGAAACTCTTCAAGTTGCTCATCTGTTAAAGAAGACATGGAAGACAAGGCAAAGCTAGAAGAAGATTTTGCATTTGACATGTTAGGGTTAGAGATCAAAGCAATTGATTTAATGTTACCCTTCCTGGCAAGAACATCCAACTCATGAGTTTTCAACTTAGAGTAAAGAACATCTAATGTGAGTGTGCTCATGGTAGTAGATTCTTGTATAGATGTTACTTTCATCTCCCATACTGACATGTCCAAAGCACTAAGCAATTGTCGAGCATTTTCAGCATCAGTGTAGCTAACTCCAACATCACGTAGATTGCTAAGAATTTTATTGAAACGTGCAAAGAAGTCATCTACAGATTCACTAGGTTTCATCTCAAAACGCATGTATTCCTTTTTGTAAATATCTTGGCGAACCTCTTTGACAGTGTTAGAACCTTCATGGTAATCACAAAGAGATTTTCATACCTTATATGCGGATCGAAGATGAACCACACGATCAAAGTCGCTGCGTCCCAAGCCTTGGATGATCAAGTTGCGCGCCTTGCTGTTTGCTTCAACATGTGTGCGATTGGTGTCGTTGACGTTGTCGTTTGCAGGGACTTCATATGGCTTGTAGACCTTCTCCCAAATTGTGAAGCCCTGTGCTTGGATGAACGCCTCCATCTTGGCCTTCCAAAACTGAAAATCAACACCATCGAACACACATGGTTTTGTCGAATAACGATCCATTGATCTAATCACCGGTTAAGATAGATTAGAGAAACCTGGCTCTGATACCACTTGTAGGATCGAAGTATACGAATATAGCAATCAGAGGGGGGGTGAATGATTGTGCGGAAGCTAAAACCAAATTCTTGATCTATTAAAAGATCACCCCAAAACAGAACCAAATAATTGCCTCGTTTTCGACAAAAACAGAATGACAGAAGTTCAGTAAAACGCGAATTCCTGGAGATCCAACCGTCGGAACGATCTGAAATTTGGACACAAGAAACTAGATTCCAATACGAATCAAACCCAAAAAGAATCAACTCGATCGAACTTATGGATCAAAAGTTATGAGCTTCGCAAGCTTGCTAATCCAGAACTTGACGAGAATCAATCTAATCAAAACTTCAAAACGAAACAAGATCTTCAAAAGATTAATCAACTAGACTTTGAGAAATTCTAAATCAATACCCTAGAACGGTTTTTGATGGATCAATTCAAGATGAAACTCAACGATCAAAAACCAATCTAGAATTAGAACAAGCATGCAAACAAGAACCAAAACAGAAAACACTGTAGCGACGTGGTTACTGTAGCACGCAAAAATCTTGGAATAATTGATCTTTATTTCTTTTGTCTAAAATACTCTCATCAAAAGAGTACAAACCCTAAAACCAAGCTCAAGGCTTGATGCGCTCAGCTCTGCTTGGTTGGATGCCCTTCAACAGAGACACCCTCCTATTTAAAGGAGCAAAACACAAGGAGTTACGAATACAATTCCTAATCTAGAAGGAGTCCGTATTCAACACAACTCCTCTTGGCCCAACCTGGCCGAATACAACTCTTGCACGCGTATGGCAACCCTACCATACTCACGTGACTAACACTTTGCACGCGTATGGCCACCTGCCATACTCACGTGACTAACACTTTGCACGCGAATGACCTCCTGCCATTCTCACGTGACTAACCATTCTTCATGTGCACCATTCTCTTAGCCCGAACGTCCCGCATGACATCCTTGACCACCAAGACCTCAGTTCCTCCTGAACCTAGTCCCGAACCTCAGTTCCTCCATGAACCTAGTTCCGGTCCCGTCATCGACCACATTCGTCTTGCTGTTGTTTACTAACCATTCTTGCTGTTGTTTACTAACCTTGTCTCAGAGGATGGTTCCGATGGTGATCCGGATGACTCAGGTGGTCCTGCATTACCTGCGGTATGTCTGGCGGTTGTGGTCCTTCCTCGATCGATGCACGTGGGGTTGTCGGGCCAGCTGTATTTAGTTTAGTGTTTCTTTTGCTTCCGCTATTATTCTACTTTTGGATTTTGTAATGTGTATGTACAAGATTTACACCCAGTTATGTAATTTAACTTTAGTTCATTACTTTGTGCATTGATACTCGTGTTGTTGGTGCAGCGATCTTGGGCTCTTGATCCAGTGGAATCGGTATCGGATGCGTCTGACACGCAAGATGCGAAGCTAAGGGTTCGATCCCGTCGATCGAATTTTTTTTAGATTCAGATTTTCGGTGTCGAGGCTTCTGTTGCTATACGGTGCTATACGCCACAGTAGACGGCGTACAGTACGGTATAGGAAGAGGGGTCCTCACAATTAAATACATGACGTTATGAAGTGCTATCGGTGGATTGTAGCCTAAATGATTAGAGTCGATATCGTGAAGTATTCTCGATGATTCAGTCAATGGTATTATCAAATATACTCGATGGATTCAGTGAATAATATTGAGAATCGTACTCGGTGGTTTAGTAGATGATTTTGTGAAGTATGGTGTTGCGATAACCATCTAGGTGGGATTATGAATAATGAGGATTATATGTGATTTGTTTAGTCAACTTGGTGTCATTGTTTAGGGAAAGCTTGACTATAGACAATGAATCAATGAAATCTTGGATTTGTAGAATCTTTCATGAAATATGCTCGGGGATGAGATTATGAATTATTCTCGGTAGATCAAGTAGATTACAAAATTAATCCATGTGTGGATGATGGGTAATCAATAAGGAGACTCATATGTTGAGGAGATTGTTTCATATACAATGATGTCAGTAGCTTAGCATGATTTTGGAGTTATGATGGCACATGATATAGGTTTTACTTGTTGGAGTACTAAATTGGATTGGATTATATAGTGCCATGATAATAATGGGGGAATGTTGGTGGTCTCATGAATTTTGGAGATGATAGCACTGATTATCATAATTTTTATCAAACACTGAGATTTTAAAACTATAAAATAAACTATTGGTGGAATAGAATAGTACGGTAGAAATGCTTAGCCTTGCTAACGGTCAGTATTCACCTATGGGTGGGAATTTCAATTATCCCTTGAAAACTTGTGTTGGAAATTATTAGGCAAAAAGGTATTGCCGTTGGTTTGCAAAATAAAAATAAAAGGAAAAATGATTTGGACTTGGGCGGAAATGGTTGTTTGGCGGGAGCGGATAGAGCGATGATCTGGGTTTGTGCAAGTACCGCCCCAAGTCAATTAAGGACCGACGCTTATGACTGTCTCCATTCTAAGCATAACCGTACAACCACATGTCAAAGTGGGCACGACCTGGCTAACTAATTTGTAGAAACCTGACTTAAACTCACCACTCGGTTGTTGTGTGAGAGCCAGAAAGAGGCATTGTTGTTGTTGTTGTTGTTTTTCTCACACGGCGCAAGAGGGGGCTTCTGTACTGGGCGGATAGAACCCTAACAGCGGTGAAACCTCAGCGGGTGAGTCGGGTTAGGCGTATACATTGTAACGGCCTTGTCATGATATCCCTGCCGGCACACCTAAGGAAGTGTGCTAATAGCTTGGCATTAAGGGAATATCATGTCTTGTGGGTAAAGTTGTACAACCTCTGCAGAGTTAAAACTATTCGAATAGCCGTGCCTACGGTCAAAGGCAAAGCGAAGAATGCTTTCATACTGGTAGACTTTGGGTTTTGATTTCAAACTAAACAAGGTTTTGTTTTGGGATCCGGGAGCGGTTAGAACTCTCGGGTGTGCTTCTGGCGGCTAAAGCCAGGTAGGTGGAAGGAACCTGATTTTGTGAACCATGGCGGACAGAGCCATGTGATTGGATTGAACCCTGATTTTGTTGAGCTATGGCGGATAGAGCCTGTATATTAGTGAGTGGTGGTTAGAACCTTCACTGCAATATTACATAATTCAATTATTAAAAAGAATTGCTCAAATATGCTTTGTGAAAATTATTAACAAGTATGATTTGATGAAACTTGGCTTTATGCAAAAGAACCATATTAAGCCATCCTTGGATAGCCTACATTGTGCATAATTTCCCAGACTTGTGGAGTACTTTATGTACTCACGTGCTACATTCTAATCCTCTCTCAGAAGTGAAAGAAGCTGTTCAAGATTTCCAACGACTAGGGTACGTTCTCCACTCGATTGCCTGTGGGCATTTGGATGGGTCGCATTGGCGTTTTCGTCTTCCGCTGCAGTTGTTCAAGTTGTTCTGCCTGTTCAGGCCGTAATGGTAAACCTTGACCATAAGGTCTTTGCTTTCATTTGGTATTATTCTTATTTAGTTATTTGTATTCGTGATATGGTTGTTGATTCATCACTTTTGACTGTGTGTACTAGCTACTGATCTGGGACTAGTACAGAAATACACAGAGGACTCCGGATAGCCGATCCGGGGGCCTACAATGTGACTGTGCACCGACTGTATCCTTTTGAATATCTTAGCTTGGAATGTTAACTGGGCTTCAAATTTTCGTCATGGTTTAACTATGTGGTAAAGTTATACTGATTTAGACACCAAAGAAATATGAGGATTGAAATCTTGTCACAATATATGCTATCTAGATTATCGGGCGGCGTAGTTGCAATTTGATCATGCTGCTATTGGTGTTGTCTACACTTTCTTTTTTTCAAACCGATCTAAAAACAGCTCGTTTTAGTGGCACATCTATTATATATTAGAAGCTCACGAGTCACTAAGAAAAAATAGAAATAGGCTAAAAATTTTAACAAAAAAACAAAACATTCGACCTTTAATCTGGTGAACCCTAATTACAACCACCATCGGATGTTATTATTTTAAAAAAATATTTAATCGTCTATCTAACGGACCCGGGTTATAATGGCTTAGATTAAAAGAAAGAGTCCACTTAATCTGATTGACCCTAATTACAATCACCATCAGAGGTTATTATTTAAAAGAAAATATCTAATCGTCCATCTAGCGGACCCGACTGTCCAAGGATCTCCACCACTTATTTTGGTGGGACCAGATTATAACGATGCATATTAATCATATATATATATATATTAGAGTTATATAAAAAACACACAAATATAGAAAATATAGTTATATATCAAAGATAATCGTACCATAATAACTAGCCATTAGGTTGCGTGGGTAAAATCTAGAGGTGGGCGTCGTCTTGAGTCGTGTCCCGACCGGGCCCATCGTGCTCGGGCGGAGCAGTGCGTGCCACGACGGCTCAATCTTGGGCCGACTCGTCTTTGGTGAGCCCAAGCCTGGCCCATTTGCGCTTCGTGCCTGCTTCGTGCCGTGCCGGCTCAGCCCCGACCTATTTTCACTATTGTGACGAGCAAAGAAATAAAACACATCACTACTACTAAACTACCTATTTTATTTACATAAGAAACTAATCACATCAACAAAATGTCAAACATAAATGCAATGCTTGAAGATGTCCTGAATCAACAATATATGTCAGTTTTTAGGTCTTAATCCGTGATTTTGTGCACGTTCGTGCCTTGCCGGCACGGGCCCGGCCCAAACGATTGTGCCGGGTCGTGCCGCCCATCGTGTCCGGTTCTCAGGCCCGCCACGGCCTGTGCTACAGTTGCATGCCAGCCCCGTGCCGTGCCGGGCTTTACACCGGGCCATCCCGTCGTGCTTCGGGCCGGCCCAAAAGAGCCCGGCCCAAACGCCCACCTCTAGTAAAATCTGAAAACACCTGTGAATGTACTTCACAGTTTAGGTCTACCTCCGTACAAAATTTAAGCTTCAGATGCAGCCTATGTTTGGCAAATTTAAAACGACTTTTTTTTTGTTCGCAAATGCAATCAGATGATTCAGGAGGCGTACCTGGCTGCTCTTTAGTAGGGGTGAAACCGGGTCGGATACGGGCGGATATTGCTCGTCCCGTATCCTAACCCACATTTTTTCCAGTTGAGTCGGATCACGGATGTCGGATCACGGATCTGGTCGGATTATTCGGGATTCGGATATGGAGCGGATACCTAGCAGTTGAATTCGGGATCGGATATCATAATCGGATAGTAGTATAGTACATAATTGTGTACATAAAAGAAAGAATGAAGCATTAACCTTACAACATTAACTCCAAGTCATAATTATTTCAACGTAGGATAGTAGTATAGTTAGAGGTGCACATGGGTCGGATACAAGGAGAGAGATCGAGATATAAAGAAAACAAAGAACAAGGGGAGCTCTTCCATCAAACTTAACCTTACGGAATAAATTCACGGAGATATTAAATAGTGTTGAATTGTCACATTCTGACAAATTGAAGATGAACTTCTCTCATAATGAGGACTACTCGGATTTGTTTGCTATGCTTCAATTTAGTGACTCAACTAATTCCAGTAATTTGAATAGAAAAGAAGTTTATCAAATAAGTTGAACAAATCAATTTAGGTAAAAGCATTATGTCATCACTCTATTTGTTTGTTGAAGTTCACGCTTAATAACAAAGTAGTGTTTTTTAGTGCCAGTATCAAATAACTACTCTATCTATCCAATAATGAACCAAATAATAACTGATTTTATCCGGATATCGGGTCGGATATTTACCGGATATCGGGTCGGATATTGCTCTTCCCATATCCTAACTCATATTACATGAGATTTTTCGGATACGGATCGGATATTGTTCTTCCCATATCCTAACCCATATTACATCGGATTTTCCGGATACGGATACGGATAACATCGGTACGGATTTTAAACGGATTCGGGATCGGATCGGGCGGATATTTCCTGTCCTGTTTTCACCCCTACTCTTTAGTCAGTTCAGCACCTCACGCGGGGTTCCCTTATCGGGATACCGGAGGGCATTTGAGACAATTCAGCTGTGCACACTCAGACAATTTATCAGGCTGCCATTCCGCCCCCAAATGCTTGCCGGCATCTCCCGATCCCTTCCTCGCCGCCGCCCGCCCCTTCCGTTTGCCGCCGCCGCCGCCGCAGCAGCAGCAGCCATGTCGTCTTCCACCGCCGGCGCGAACGTCTCCGAGCGTCCGATCACTCCGGACACCACCCGCATCGCCTGGGTGGGGACGGGCGTCATGGGCCAGTCCATGGCCGGCCACCTCCTCGCCGCCGGCTACGCGCTCACCGTCTACAACCGCACGCCCTCCAAGGCCCAGGGACTCGTCTCCCGCGGCGCCCGCCTCGCGGAAAGCCCGCGCGTCGCGGCGGCCGCCGCTGATGTCATATTCCTCATGGTCGGCTTCCCATCCGACGTCCGCTCCACCTCCCTCGACCCCTCCACCGGAGCCCTCGCCGGCCTCGCCCCAGGCGGCGTCCTCGTCGACATGACCACCTCCGACCCCACCCTCGCCGCCGAGATAGCCGCGGCCGCGTCCGCGGCCGGCTGCGTCGCCGTCGACGCCCCCGTCTCCGGCGGCGACCGCGGGGCCCGCAACGCGACCCTCTCCATCTTCGCCGGCGGCGACGCGGCCGTGGTCACCCGCCTGGCGCCCCTCTTCCAGCTGATGGGCACCGCGCTGTACATGGGCGGGCCCGGCGCGGGGCAGCGCGCGAAGCTGGGCAACCAGATCGCCATCGCGTCCACCATGGTGGGCCTCGTGGAAGGCATGGTGTACGCGCACAAGGCCGGGCTGGACGTGGCCAAGTGGCTGGAGGCCATCTCCACCGGCGCGGCGGGGTCCAAGTCGCTCGACCTGTACGGGAAGCGGATGCTGGAGCGGGACATGGCGGCCGGGTTCTACGTCCGGCACTTCGTGAAGGACCTCGGGATCTGCTTGTCGGAATGCCAGACCATGGGGTTGGCGCTGCCGGGGCTCGCGCTCGCGCACCAGCTCTACGTGTCGCTGCTCGCGCACGGCGAGGGCGGGCTCGGGACGCAGGCGCTGATACTGGCCATCGAGCGGCTGAACAACACCTGCGTCGAGAAGAAAGGTGTGTGAGCTCCCCGCTCCCGCGCCGGCGAGCTTGCGAGGTTTTGTTGATGCAGCTTGAGATGATTCTTGGTGGTGTTTCAGTCGTTCACGTCAATCACTTGTACGTACGTATTGCGGTAATGGTGGTTCAGTGGCTAAAGTTTCAGATAAATAAGATCGCAAGCGTGGACGTGTTTCCTTGCTGTGATGTAGTGCCAGTAGCCTGTTTTATGCTATTTGTCAGTCTACCTGTACCGATTAGTGATCAATCCTGGCAATGAAAATAGTGGAGTTAAGCTAAATACTCAACGTGGCTACTAAAACTTTCCAAGGAGCTCGTTCTTTTTTAGTGAGTAGCTTGATGTAATCTGCTTTCTTTACCTGAATCGCATCCCTTCAATTTTTGATGCTGTAAATGATGACAACTCGACTGTACGAGTGTGAACAACAAGAATGCAAACAATATAAAGGATTCAAATTTCGTTTTCGGACTCAATCTCAGACCTGACCGAAATCCGAAATTTCGACGAGATTCAAAAATTTCGGACCAAATCCGGACGAAATTCAAAAACCGAAATTCAAATCCGGTTTTTTTTTTTTTACCGGGAAATCCGAAATTTCGGTCCAAATCACCGAAATCTCGGCGAATTTTCCCGGTACTATCACATTTCAAGTTTTTAGGGTTTTTTCAACTTCACGGAAATTATGATCTACAGACTGTCCCACATGGAAAATGACGTGAAGAACCCAGTCCGGTCAAATCCAGTCAATTACAATCAAATCCGGTCAACTTTTATACAAATCTCGGTCAATTTTACCGAAATTTCGGCCCAAATTACCGAAATCTCAGCGAGATTTTAATGTACTGTAGCGCTTAAAAAAAATTTTTTAGGACTTTTTAATTTCGCCAGGATTATGAAACTCGGAGGGGCCCGAAATCCGAAATTTCGCCGAAATTCGAACCCTGGTTCATATACCCAGAACTACCAGCAAAACACACTCAGCACAGAACCATTTATATATAGCACGCCTCGAGAAATATCAATTGAGTTGATGAATTTTCAAGAGCAAACAATAGGTGTTACAAGCAGAACATATGAAAATCAACACAATCAAATGAGAGAACACAAATATATTCGGCAAAACCCAATAGTTGACCACACATAATACCTTAAAATGTGATAGTGTCGTCACAGTACAATATCGCCTCAGCAGCGTGTTATTGTATGATGTTTTATGTCATAATTCTATGAAACGGGAGCTCTCCGGAATAGATAGTGTCGACCATAAAGTGATAGAAGATACATGATCAAATATTTAGAGTTTGTCCTCAAATTCAGAGAGAGGAGTGATCTGCTCCTTCAGCCCCTTCCTCTTACGGATATCCAGGACAAGGTTGGCTGTCTGCGTGCCAGGCTCCAAAGGGTCAGCAGACAGCATATCCCAGTGGTCAAAAACACACAGAGGGAAGGCTTGGCCAGAGGTTGCTGCCCTAAGGGTGCTTGTGAACCCAAATGACTCGATGACAGGGAGGTAAGCCTTTATATTGTATAGTGGTGTACCAGGCCTCTGTATCTCCTCGAACACATGCCCTCTCTTCTGGTTCAGAACACTATAAATTCCACCAAGTGCATTTTCAGGGGCTTGAATCTCCACTAAGTACACGGGCTCAAGCAGTCTTGGCTTGGCCGTGAGCTGGGCAGCGTAAATAACTCTCCTGGCTGTTGGAATAATCTGCCCGCCACCTCTATGAATAGCATCAGAATGGAGAACAACATCACATACCTCGAAGCAAATGCCACGCATGTTCTCTTCAGCTAGTGCACCTTCTTTTGACGCCCACTGGAAGCCAGCCACAACAGAATCCTTGATTTCATTGAGATATTGTACCCCCTTACACATATCAACCACAATGTTAGGGCCTGTGGTCTCTGGCCCAAAGCACCATATCTTCTTGGCAAGATCCTTGTCCCAACCGAACTCCTCGGACAGGATTTTGGAACGTACTTTAGGATCATCACGTGGGCCAATGCGACCCTCGTCAATAGCCTCAGGCAGACCCTCTTCCATAGGACGGGCTTCCATGTATATACGATTGTGCTTGTTTGGAGACTTGCTCATAACAGTTCGGCAGGATTTCTCAAGAACAGTCTCACGGAAGGAGACAACAGGTGGGGAAACAGTAATTTCAGCACCACCCATGAAGTCTTCCTGCAGATCCTTCAAACAAATTTCAAGGTGAAGCTCTCCAGCTCCAGCAATGATATGCTCACCGGACTCTTCAACGGTACAGAGAACCATAGGATCTGACTTGGCCAGACGTTTCAAACCTTCAACAAGCTTGGGAAGGTCAGAGGCAACCTTGCACTGAACAGCCACACGCACAACAGGTGACACCGAGAATTTCATTGCTTTGATTGGACAGGCATCGACCTCCTTCTCATTTGTCAGGGTAGCATTCTTTGTGATGAACTGATCCAAACCAACCATAGCAACAGTATTGCCACAAGGGACATCCTCCACTGATTCCTGCTTCTTGCCCATCCAGATAACAGTTCGCTGTACATTCTTTACATACAAATCTTTCTTCTGGCCAGGGACATAATTTGGACCCATGATCCGGACCTTCATACCAGTTGCAATCTTCCCTGAGAAGACACGACCAAAAGCATAGAATCTCCCCTTGTCAGATGCTGGAATCATCTTTGAGACATACAACATAAGGGGACCGTCTGGATCACAGTTTCTAATAGCAGTTGCATAGATATCATCAAGGGGGCCCTCATATAAGTTCTCCACACGATACCTCTGTGCCTTTGCTGGAGATGGAAGGTGGTATACCATCATCTCAAGAAGTGCATTACTGGCAGGAAGCCAAGTTTGCATAACACGCTTCATCAGAGCCTTGCCAGTTAGGTCCTTCTCATCAGACTTCATGGTAACACCAAGCTTCTGCAGCATAGGCCACAACTTATCTTTCTGGTCATTCATGCAGGTGTTGATGATTTGCCTGATGGGCTCATAGCAAAACTGAACAAAACCTCTCCTGCAAGTGGCAGAGCCAGTGTGCTTGATGGTCCATTTCTTTGTGGTTGGATCAAAGTAGTTCTCACCCCAAAGCCTCTCCATCATCTTAGATTCATCAACTCCAAACTTGGACGCATACATCTTTGCAAAGTTAGACAAAGAAAAAGCCCAACCGTGCAAGCCTGCAGAGAAAGCAACAGTTCCCTTTTCTGGATAGACTTGAACATCACCAAGGAGTGCATCTTCGTAAGTAGCCATAATAACATTAGCATTCTCAATGACACGGGAGAAAGTCTGATAGGCTTCTTCACCACCAACTTGAAGCTCAAGGAAACATCTGTCCATCTTGTTCACAGTGAGGACAGGCCTAATCCTCTCGCCAAGGGCTTGGCGGAGCACAGTCTCAGTTTGTACACAGACACCCTCAATACAGTCGACCACTACCAAAGCACCATCAGTTATACGAAGTGCAGCTGTGACCTCCGAAGAAAAATCAACATGGCCAGGTGAGTCGATAAGGTTGATCAGGTATTCATTTCCGTCTCTCACACCCTTGTAACTCTTGAGTGACTCATCGCTCATCTCGTAGTAAAGAGAGATACCAGTGGATTTGATTGTAATACCACGTTCTGCTTCATCTGCACGAGTATCAGTCATTCGAACATCACCAGCAACATCCTGTGCTATAATGCCAGCAGCTGCTACCAGGGAATCTGTAAGTGTAGATTTGCCTGCAAAGAATAACCAATATATGACAGTGTGCATTGTCACAACAGGCCAAATACCAAACATATAGAGGTAAAGGTTATCTGAAATTGTTGAATCAAAAGAGAAGTACATAATATATTCAGGAAACCAGGAACCCTATGTTTAACAAAGACAATAACAGACCAAGCAAGTAATTCACTTTAATAATTAGTAAGCAAGCATATCTACAAGGCACACACATAAAAGTTCTATTATAAAATGTAACCTTTTAAATTTTGAGACCATGCATATGCAAAAGTAGCGACATTTTTTTTGTTTTGTTTATTTTGGTGAGAAACAGAAGGATATGATCCTACTGTGAATTAGCAACAGACTATTGCCTACATAAACTTCAAAGCAATGTAAGCAAGCAAAGCAGCAAACAGATTCGTTCAGCTCCTTGTTGACAAGAAGAGCATATTGGTATTACTTATTTTATCTAGATTATAAGTTTGAAATCTGAGAAACTGCAGATAAGAAATGATACTTTGACTTACTTTAAACATTAACCATAAATCGGCTGTAATAATTGATTCCATGTACCTTTGGAGTTGGAGATTGATAGACATTTCCACACAGGGATATAAGATTCTAAAACAATCTTAAGAGGAAACATAAATTTGATAGCAACACACTACGTAAAATTGAAAAGTTTAAAAGATCTTAGTATGCACCCCATGTATAAATAAGAATGCAGACATAGTAGGTACCAGGCAAAAGATAATCACAATTTCTGCAGGCTTAGATCGCGCTAGTTGCACATACCATGGTCCACATGAGCGACAACAGACATGTTACGAATGTTATGCTTCTTGTCCATAATCCTGCGCATCTCTTCAACTGTGAACTTAACCATCTTGACTGCTTTTGAAGATCAGACTACAAAACTTATTTCCTGTTTTGAAAGGCTCGACCTCGTCAGAATCCAACAATATCCCAGTATGAGGAACTGAATCAATAAACCCCACAGCAAACATGAAAGACGAAGCAATGAGCGGCATGCTAATTAAATTCAGGAGAGCATCTAAAATCATTTGAAGAATAACATATCTTCATTTCATAACAATGTAGGTGAAACAAACACAGAAAGTATCTAATTTATTGTAAAAAGCAGAATGAGAGAAACCATGGAAAAGGAAGTACATTCACGATATCAAATATTTCCCATTGTTATTATCCATTTGTCCACCTTTACCAATACTCATGCACAATCTGATACTGGCAGACATACTGCATGAACATATAAACATGTACTTAAACAAAGGCCAACAAGTTCATGTTCAGAAAATGACTTGCAAGGAATCAAGAGGGCATGCAGTGATGCAACCATAGGCAAAATACAAACAACTATTCAGAGTGTACATAGTAATAAGTAGATTCAGTTTAAGGTCAATCTAACTGACAGTTAACTTAAATATAGAAGCTGCAATTGCTTAAGAAGTAGATACATTAAATGACTTATGAAATGGAAAAATTATATAATTGGATAAACATGCAAACACGGATGGCAAGTAAAAGTGTCACTTAGAATTTGAATGCCATGAAACAGATAGTTTAACACTAAAAAACGAGCACTATAACGCTATGCATGCTGGCGGCGTTTAAAGCATATGGCATCTCTGTACATTCAGCACATGAACTATATAATGAGCATATCCCTCACAGCAAATGGCCAGGCAGTCAGGCACCAATGTATCTATATCTACAGATTGAAAGTGTGTCCCACAAACTCATCTTCCATGGGTAATCTGACATCAGTTAAGCATATCGCACATAAATAGTAGCCAAAGCAGTGCTATTGATATTATCAGGGAACATATAATTAGATAAACACTGATGTATATGTCAAACCAAAATGTTTGAGCAACACTGCAAGTACTGGATAGAGAGCACGTATGCACGACAAAGCAAGTTGAATAATTGGGATCTTTATATCGTCCATAACGAGGGCTAAAGCAGTTCTCGTTGGGGGGCAAGGCCAAGAACTCCTCCTTTTGCCAGGCAAAACAACGAACACCTAGCACGCATGCCCCTTGAGCGACTCGCCAACCATGCAAACGGAGATACGCAGTGAGACGACAAACGGAGGATACGGGAGATAAATTTGAGGGAAATGGCGTGCATACTTTTTTGTGTGAGGGGTGGATGGAGCGGTCGACCGCCTGGAGCTCGCGCGCGGGGGCAGCATGGCGAGGGCAGCACGGCCGCGGACGCCATCGTCACCTCCTGAACCGCGGATTGCCAACGGCGGCTGCTCCGCCATGGGGAAATTAGGAGGAGACAGAGCGGCCGTCGGGTGCTCACTGGCGCCATGACCCGTGGGCTCAGCGCGTGATCGCTTTTCGGGTTGCCGTCCCATCGGACGGGGCTGCGCCGCGGCCGGGATCACTTGCCGTGAATGGCGTCGATGGCTGGTGTTTCTAACCGTCGCCGAGGCAAGCACGGGGAAGGACTCGTTGTAGCTTCAACATAGTTCTATTTTTCCAGTTGAATATTTATCGAGCGAATGATAGTATTCTAAAGCTTAAGTCGAATTCTTTGGCTGCTAGATGTGTTTGGAGATATGTACGGTTGTGAAAAAAAATCAAACGCCCAATGGCCGAAAATATCGGGAGAATTGATCATTTGCTCCGTTTTAATTCATGTAATTGATTATTTACTCCATATGTGTCACACATCAGGATCTACGTAAGATATCACGGGATAAATGATCAAAAGCACAAAGAAATAAAAGCAAATAATCAATTATTCCAAAAATATTTGATCCTTCTTTTCTATCTGCTGGTTTGCTTTCTGTAAGTTTCATGGAAACGGAAGAATTTTATAGGAAAGTCTAAATCTTTAACACCCAGTTTGGTTCTTGGAATTAGGCCTCATCAATACCCTCTGTTTCGATGCACAAGGAAACTAGAATTGGAATTCATTTAAGCTCCCGCTTCCAACGACAATTTTTTGGTAATCAAACAAACACAAGAACTAGAATCGCTGTCCAATTTCAATACCAACAGATTTTAAATTAAAGACTCCAATTCCAAGAGCCAATTATAATCCTGATATCCAAACGAACCCAAGCAGTTTCTATAAAATTCTAGCATTCTCAACAACTCATAATCCTCGGATGGCGTTGGACAATTTATAATCCTCGGGATGGCGTTGGTGTCTCTCTCCGAATCCCTTCGGAAGAGAATCGTGAAGGGAATCCGCTGGAGCACTTAGAATCTGTTTCCAAAAGGATTTGAAGGGAGAAAGCAAGCTGTTGGAGATAGTCTAAGGCATGCCCAAAGGGGTTCTCAAAAAGAAAAAAAAAATTCTCAATATGCAGACAAATAAGACGCAGAATACCAAAACACCGATGAACGATCTCAATATACTCCCCTATCTTCAATATAGGGAGTATACATACACCGATGAACGATCGCGAAAATTTGTAATATCGAATACTATGTAGAACAACGGACGCAGAATACCAAAACACCGATGTCGAACAACCGAAACCCGTCACTGCAGACATGCTCAGCGCACGCGCGCTGCAGAAACACCGGAAGCAGCATCGCGCGTAGAAGAACGGATGGAAGCTTGTGCTAGCAACGACAGAGGAGTCACCTAGGGCTGGCTAGCTTGGCTTCTCCGCCGGCCGATCCGAGGAACGAACGAGCGAGACGGGCGCGCCAAAACCGGCGGGCACTTGCGGGGGAGCAGGAGGAGCAACGCAGCGGCAGGGGGGGCACCGGTTGGGCTAGGCGCACACATGCACAAGCGGCTTTTCTAGCGCAGAAAAACTAAAAAACGGTATCTGGGCGATATCTCAAACTCGTAAACTTATTTTTTTGCACTGAAACTCATGAAACTTAGACTAAAAACTGATAAAACATGAAACTAATGAAACTAAACATCGAAACTCGTGAACCAAAGATCGAAACTAATAAGTTTCATAAGTTTACGGTATACCACAGAATCTGACGGTATACCGTTCCCTAGTCACTCTCTTTCTAGCGAAGCCGACAACTCGTGCGAGGCAACGCGCGTGCGTCGTATTCGCCACTTGGGCGCGCCTGAGCTAGAAGCTTCACGCCGCCTGCTACGTTGCGGCATTACAGCGCCCCGACGTGTTCGACCGGCTCACGACACATTTTTTTTTTTATCAGGAAAGTGAATTAAACGGTTTTTGTGGTTTTCTCCCGATGTGATTAGCTCACTGGTGATCGATTCTGCATTTCTGCCCATTCACGTTTGCTCGTAGGTTTACTAGAAACATAAGCGCGCTACACTGCGCCGGCAAGAACATGATTGAATTATAATAGGTAAAAAATTAAACAGTGTGGAGGATTCTTGTTATGCGCGGGTTGGCAACAAGTACACATCGTGTTGTCATGCGGTTGAGAACGATTTTGGCCTCCGGTGCATCACCCAAATAATAAGACGTAGTCTTGATTTTGGCGTCGATGTACGTATTGCACAGATCAGAATCAGGGTGCCATAAGTAATGTAGGCTGTGTGAGAATACAACGATAACCACACGACGGATTGTATATATATAATGAATACACAAAGTCAGGTCTCAGGGAGGGACAATAGTTATAAGATTTTTGGTACAGGTTACGGTATAACGACCGACAAAAGCTGCCCTAGTTTTGTAAGAGCATCAGCGTTACCAGAATACGACGATTAGTTAACAGTGAGATGTCGATGAGCCAGCGTAGAGAACAGCATCTCAACATCATACGCAAAACGTCGAAGCCTGTATATATTCGGCGATATACACGTTATGTCTTTGTACATAGTCCTGTAATAGAACACAACGAAAGTTAGATGTTGGGAAAATATATAGGCCTTGGAAAGAGAAGCGCTCATGTATTGAAAAAGAAAAACTCTGTGGAGGCACCGTAAAAGAAACAAAAAGTAATCCTGTGTACCATGGAGTGATTTGCTCAAGAACGATTTTCTGTGACATCGTCGAACAACTTCCTCTTGGCTGGTGTTTTCTGTCGAAGCACTTCGACACTGCATACAATAATCGGTTGAATCTATCACGATTTTAACAATAACAGTAAATGTATAATAACAGGAGGAAGAACCATTTTATGGTATCCTGGAGATCAGAAACTGTGTCGGTGGCCTGCGGAGGTTGTTGTTGTGAAGCAGCGTTTAATAACGGCGATAGCTGCGTATTACGGATAGTAAAAAATTGTAAGCGAAGTCATATTTCAAGGACTCACAATCTAAAAATGTGGATATCTGATGATGCAGATAAACGACCTGTATTGCCGGTGGTGTAGACTGGGCCGGCGTAGTATCTAGGATATCGCTTTTTCTGTCACGTATAACGTAGTTATTTCCATCAGAACAAATGGATTAGTATTAATGATGGTTATTATGGGAAGACGATAAAGAAACGCTATATATAACGATAACAGGTAAACCTTGGGCGTGATGGTTCCTTCATAATCCGTCAGAACAGATGTCGAGGGCTGGCCCTACACCGGCAGAAGATCAATGAGAAATGTCTGAGTATAAACTTTGTGTCCCGGGCTTGTGTATATAAAAGTGGAGACATGATATGCATATGATTTTTCATTATGGTGAAACATGATTTATCTAATGGCGTTAGTAGTGAAAGTAAATACTGAGGAAAAACCTTTTGAGGTACAGAGCTCATTAATGGATCGATAGTGATTCGCCTGGTTCCCTGTTGATTATGTGGATCATTCGGTGTCGATGCCGAAATAGGCAGCAGAACTGACATGGACTCAACCTGGTATGATATTTGGATTCGTTGTAACGCTCGACGTGTGACGGATACCTTGAGGGTATACCGTTTCCCATAAAGGCGGGTTATTTGTGCAGAGATCAGTATTGCTTCCAAGAGTCTGAACAAGCTGTTGTACTGGATAACCAACGAGCTGCTCGCCTAATTCAGCGAAGAAAATAAATTCAGCAGCCTTAGTCTCATCCTTGTCGATCAGCTGGATCCACTCCAAGGACGGTCACTCGATAGCTACGATTAGCAAGACAATACGAAAATGTTAATATACAATCACCTAAGTATGACAACAGGAACAAAATAAGAATGAACAAAAGGCATATACCGTGCTTCAGGAGTTGTGACACCACATTTAAGGCATTTGTACGTGTTTTTTTCAGGGCTAACAGTTTTCTTGCAATTCGTACATGCTAGGCACCACCATGGTTGATTGGGGATGAGGCTTTTTATAGCAATATCGACAATACAGCTGTTACCCTAGACAGAATAATAAACAATCGTATATCAAGAGGGGAGGACAGATGAGGCTAAAACAGAGATCAAGGATATATAGGAACATGGTTAACCAAGACATTATGTGGGTTGAGATCATAGATCTGCGAGATTTTGACAGTTGCAATATCTTGGGGCGCCGGCGCTTGATCAATCCATCTAATCTTATACGGTATGGAATTCAAGCTGGCATTGAAATATTGGAGAATAAGCAAAGAATAACCAAATTATTTTATAGCATGGAGGAATTAAGTGGTGAATGTAATCCATAGGTAGTACGATAAGGCCTAACGAATGCATGCATTAATTCACATCTAAGAAACGTAACGAATATCTGAACCAGCGATAAACATGAACTCTAGATGAAGTTGAGCATACGCAGTGTTATAAAGAACTAAGGAAAGAGACCACCAAGCATAAAACCAGTTTTGTCGATGAGCGACCCCAGGCAGCGTAGCATTTATATACCATTTGCAAACCGTGCTTCCTTGGAGAGATAGCCGATCTAGGCAAGCTAAAATTAGAATATATATTGGAACTAAAGAATGGCAAAATATAATGGTAGTGAAACAATGGATGCATAAAAAGACATGCAAGGTGCATGTGTATATATGGTTTGTTAAAAAGGGTAAATCAATGATTTGTACCGCGCCGTAGGTTAACCGTAATCCCAAGCAGTAGCAGAATCATTGGACGTTCTTGTGACTCGATTTGAATAGCATCAGTCTCAAATTGAGTAGCGTGTGGCCCCCATAATGTCACATCAACAGTTTCGCTATATAATAACAAAGGGTTTGGTTAAATATTTTAGCGGCAAAAATAGAATTACATCTGCATAAAGTTTGGTTAAATATTTTAGATACGATTAAGATTGGTTAAACAATGGAATGATATAACGCAGAACAAATATTCGAAAAAGTTCATCTGACATACCTCCCATCTGTGATTTCAATATTTCGAAGAGGCTTGGGGCTGCCTTTTACAGTGACTGTTTTTAGGTGTGAGATAGATGTCATCCGGCCCAATGTATCTGAACATGGAGATCACAGTGTACGGGAACAGAATCAAACATTATGGCCCACGGTTTTGTATAAGCAGTTTTATGAATTTAGACGAAATTAGATTATTAAAACAGGAATACCAGAGAGCAGCTTCCTTTCACCCACACGAAAATAGAAGAATAACAAAACAAAGCACCCAAAAACAACACATATGAAGGACAAGCCACCGTTACTAAAATCACGGCAAAGCTCTGAAAAAATATAGCCAGGACACACCGAATACAAAGAATCAATAATTTCCCAATAGAACTGGGCAAAGCGTACCAGGACCCTGCATAGACCGACCACACCGTGAAGCGCCTGCGGCCTCCATATACCGCGACTACAGAGGTATCAGCAATCATACAAAAAGAACAGCCTCTGATAACGCTGACCGACGATCCATTCTCATATAAGACAGGAACGGAGCCAACGTTAATCAGATATAGGGCAACATGACGACAAACCTAACAATAAAGCAATCCAATGGTAAAGGGTAAACAGACATCAACGGGAGGAAAAAAAACCAGCCCAATCAAAGCACGTGCACACACATAGGCATACGATGAACCAAATGTAGGAACGCTGAATAAGAATAGCACAGCACAGAGGCAAGCATAACATCATGGATCCCATAGCATCACGTCAGTAGGCATATACACGTTAAACTAAAACCATACCATAAATAACGACAGGAGCAGCATAGCATGAAAAATAACCAATCAAATGAATATAACGTAACGTAATAGCCTAACCTCATGTTCTAAATCAGGTTGCGTAACGACACAGCTACCACGGCAACCTCGATCTGGCAATGGCTGGAAATCCGGGCCACCTCCCTTTCTACGACCCGCCTGGAATCGATACGAAGAAGTGCAAAACAAAGAGAACAAAATACATGAACGGCAATTTTAGAACGCGAACCCAACGAATAAGCAAGAACGTAATGAAGAGGAACGAACTGAATATAAACACAGGGGAAAATAAGAGACAACAACAATACCTGTAATTTTTTTAGGGGGATGGGGTGCCAACGGGGAATAACCCCCACCACACACCACAGGCAGATAACATAAGGCAATGCGTGAGCAGCGCCGACCGCGAAGAACAAGGACAGCATCAGCGTGAACCAAACGAACAGCCGCCACGAAGAACCGGCGTAAAAGGGTAAAAAGCGTCAATACTGAAAAGTCTCCAAGTAGAACCGCAAGAGCAAGCAGGAAACTACCTTGGCACACGCGGCGATGGAGTGAATCGAAGCTACGCCGGCCAGCCGCCGAGGCACCAAATGGGGACCAACCGAACCAGGGTCGAGATACAGGCACGAAAAAAAGAAGAGCCCCTCGAACACTCCACGGCTCGAGCAAACACTGAGAGGCGAGAAAAACCAAGGGGCAAACGGAGACGAACGGCAGAGAGCACACGCGGCGCAAAACAATCGGCCAGCACAGGCGGAGCGCGCGAGGCCGAAACGGCTGCACTGACGGCGTCGACGCATGAATCGAGGGCGCGCAGCGTGTCAGCGAAAAATCCTGCGCTGCCGCCCACAGCCCCACGCCTGAGGCAGCACGCGATGGAGACCACGCGTACGAACGGATCGGGGACAGCGCGACGCAAGCACGATAAGGCGCACCAAAGGGAGGCACAGGAGCCAGCAGCCGACGTGGCATACGTTAGAGCTCCGCATTTCCTTCCCCTATAGGGAGAGTTAATATTTACCTCTCACGCCATTGTTTAATTTTAGTCTCTCAAATGTAATACCGTTTAGAATGAGTCGCTATCTTTTAATATTGTTTAATTGTGATCTGTTCGATCAGGAAATGATGGTTTTGATTAGTACAGACCCATGTGACACACTCGGTTAAATCCGAGCTAAGATCGAAGCCGGTAAGCAGGACATCAGTGGTCACCATCAAGTAGCAAAACGGAATGGTACAACCGCAGCGAGCTCTCCCGAACCACGCTCAGCTGCGATAACCCCAGCGCGTGCACGACTGCACAGTGCGAGGCAGTGATCCCAGCTGTTGCACGTCGCCGATCAGGAGTTCAGGACGCGAGCTCGTCCAAGTGGCCACGAAGCCCGGCTGCTGCGTTAGTTTTCTAGATAAGAAAGACAAGGCCGAAACTTCTCAATTTAATTCATTGACCCAAATCAAAATTTATGATTACAGATGAATTGCACGTCCAAAGAAAAATTGCAGAACTCAAAATCAATTGTTTCGTACAACCAAAAAGAAGGGGAAAACAAAAAATATTCACATCAATACAAAGCAAAATTAATAACACCAATTGTCGAAGGAAATTGGTTTCTTTCCCTAAATTTCAAAAAAGAAAAAAAGAAAAAGAGAATGTGCTAATTGGGCCAATATGGCCCTTCAGGCCAAGCCAGCCCACTCGGCTGTGGATAAGGCACCGAAACAATGCTCTAGCCACGGAACCAAGCAAAGCTCAGGGACGAGCAGGTCAAGGCAATGGCGGCGACGACTGAGTCTCCCGACTCGGCCTCCCCATGCGCGATGGCGAGAAGGTGGCGCCCTCGGCGTCCGTTACACCCTTTCCTCCTCCTTCCGTGCTCCTTTAAAGCCTGAACTTCGTGTTCTTCTTGGTAGAGAGTGAAGAACAACGAAGCCTTATTTCCCCATTTGCCAGCTCTTAATCCACTTGCAATCTTGTGTTCTTGTGCAAGTTCTTCGTCCACCCGGAGACCTCTTGTGCTCTCTGACCTCAATCCGAACTCAATCAACTCGTGGCTGCCACTTTTATGTGTAACCTGGATTGATTCAAGAAGGGATTGTGTGTTGATCGAGGTCTTAAGGAGGTACGTGGACTTGAGTTGTGATTGATACTCTCTGTTGCTGAGTCCTTGGACTGACCTTGTGTGCTTGGTCGGTTGGTTCAGCTCTATGTGGTGGTGGATTGGCTTGGTTGTGTGCTGCTTGTGTGGAGCAAGTCCTTTGAGACCTGCTGTTCTTGCTTGACTGGGTCATCTTCCTTGGCTAGGGAGTCGATTATGTGGTTCTGTGCAGTATTAGGTGCATCTCGAGACCATTTGGTGAATTGACTCATTCGGTGGCCCGTGGCTTAGTATCTTCGAAATAATCGCCGGTGAGTGTACGGCCTTGAAAGCGTTAGAGAAACCACCAACCCATGCACCAGCTGTAGAGCATAGCCAAGGAAATCATAGTACCATTTCTCCCAAAGAAACTAATCGAGGAGCGCCAACGGCAGATTCAAGCCGCTTAAATGCTATCTCAATAGAACAACCCGAAGAAGACATTGGTGTAACCCCGTGTATGCTCTCCATCCTTTCATATATTGGTTCTTTCTTATTTGATCCAATAACCACACATTCAACCATCTCTAAAGAATTTTAGATTGTCAGTAAATTAGAATAAGCGCTGTTAGCATACCCTTAAGAGTAAGTGCATTCACCTGGGCAATGGTAGTAAATTCCAATTTGGACAGAAAGTGACGGATGGTTACTCTAAACCTCCCATCTTTAGAAAACCCATAGATCCTAAGACCATTACATTTTGGTACAATCCATTAGAGGAACCCCCCCCTAGAAAAAGTCGTGTGGGAAAGAGGTTAGGGTAATTAGCTATGCATAAGAGCTAATTAAATTAAAATATCACACTTAATTAAACTAATTAATAAAGTTGAATCACATAATTCAATTGTTGCAGATTGAATACAGTAGAATGAATTGCAAAATTCAATAAATCATTGCATTTCAGATCGCGAATTTCATAAATAATTAATTGCAAATGAGGTCATTAAAATAAAATAAACCATATAATTAAATAAAACTAATCAGTAAAAAAATTAATATTACGACATAACTATTACAAATGGAGCGCTATGAATTAAATTATAATACACGAACACTTAATTACAAATTTTGATCATAAATTACATAAATGAATAATTACATTCCAAAAATGAAAATTACAAGAATATAAATAACAAAACACCGGTGATCTTATAATCTTGCATTTTAGTTGCATCCACATAAGAATAAAAACAACGCATTAAATTAAGTAAAGGGATTAAGAATTAGAATTGCCATCATATCCATATATTTGGTATCGTGCACTGATATACCGGATTCGTTTGGGGCTAAATCGGCACCTCTTACGAAATTGGATATCATCATTTGGCAATTAACAAACTTGTTTATTAATTGTCGGCGCGCATATATTAAAATATCACGTGGTAGAAGTGTGATTTTCCCCCGTACAAGGGTAAAATTTCCATAGTAACTTTGCATAGGAATGAGTCACTGTGCATTAGGATAACCCAGCCGAAGGAAGCATCCGGGAGCCTTAGCTCAAAAGGAAATACCTTAAGTGTATAAGGCATCAGGCTCTTAGCACAGACCTCACAAGCACACACGAAAGCACAACTCACAGAGCAAACTAATGGTCAAACCCCACAAGCCAAAGCCACACAACCAAGAGCAAGCAAGAAGCTACTCCAGAGCCAGGAGCAGCAAGCCTCAAGGAGACTGCCAAGCTAGGAGGTCAAACCAATCCAGTGCAAGCACACCACAGCACCATCTGCCACCCCCAGCCTTTTATTTCAGCACCACATCAAGGTAACTCTCACACGCATAGCAGTAGCAACAACATAGGCATAGTAGTAGCTAAAATCAATTAGAGCTAAATTTAGTAAATGAATATGGATGTCTCAATAGGTCTGTGAGATGGGTTTTCACCGTGCATCTCTACTAATCCTCGCATTCCTCCTCGGCGCACTGAGGATTGTGGGTTTTATCGCGGCGCCATCCAACTCGTGCACACACCCATAGAATCACCATAGACCGTAGAGCATCACAAATATAAAATCACATAGAGCATAAATCACATACCAGTAAAGGGTTGGGAATCAGAGGCAGGAGGTTGGTAGAGAAGAAGAGAAGGGCAACCCTAGGGGTAGCACAGCGCATGTCTAGCAACCACTCAACACTACTCAACGTACTAGAGGTTGTGGGTGTCATCATCATGCCACAAACGCCTAGAGCACCAACTCCCCAACTCATCATCAACCAAATAATACTAAACCAAATCAAAAGTAAGAAATCATATAAGGCATTGGAGTAACCCTTTAATAAACCGAATTGGGCACTAACGGTTATATGGGAACCATGAAGGGGGTCTAGATCAGGTGCCTATAGCCGGGGAGGTCGGCCTGGCGGGTGGGCCAGGAACCGACGTGGGAGGCCAAAGTGGTCGAGGGGGATCAAGCAAGCGCGAGGTAGGCTGGCAGTGGATCGAGTGGCTGAAGGTACGGGCCTAGCCGGCGTAGGTGGGGGTGCGGGTCGAGCACGAGAGGGAGGTCGGGCGCTGCCGGGCACAGGCTCACGCGTATGAGAGAGGAGGCGACCCAAGAGGGAGTTGGCAGCCGAAGGCGCCAATGCAGCGGCGAGGCCAGATCGAGCCATTGGTGGGGAGACGAATCAGGAGTGGATTGAGAACACAGAGAGGAGTGAGGAAGAAAGGGATAAGGATGAGGAAGGATTGACTGGGTGTAAAGAAAAAAAAGAAAAGATAGGAGAAGGGGAAAACAAGGGTATATTGAATATGCACGCTTATATTTAATACATTCGTGATCATAGTAAATCAAATAAAAAATCGTCGTATTATTCAAAAATCTAAAAGAAAATTATTGTTTCCATTCCAGTATCTAATTATTGTTTCTGTTGCAACACTCTGAAATGGTGTATTAACTGATAAAACGTCGGGCATACTCGATGATTTATTAGTTGATATGCCCAAATCAGTGTAATTAACTCAATATTAATGCAAAACTATAGTCATTATCTGGGGTTAATTATGTGGGTCACCGTAAAAGTATTGAAATATGTTTCTTGCAAATATGATTGGTAACGTTGTCACAAATTAGTATATGATCTTGTTCATAGTGGTAACGATGTCTTTTAATTAAGATAGCTCGATATTTGAGAACAAACTTAAATAACTTGTTTTTTGTTGCTAGTTGTGAGCCATTATTATTGTTCATTATCATATATATGCTTAGATACTTGATGATGAACACATATACTTCGATATTATCCAATATCATGTTTTACTATCAATGCATTTATTATGACCTTGTCTTTTTTGGTTATTAATTGTGCTTGGAATTAAAGTAATATGAAATTTGTTAATACTGCAATATTTCCAACACCAATATGCCACCGCTATCAAGAACCTTCCCACCCCATCCATGGCATCCCATGGCTGATGAGTCATGGAACCGATGACATCAAGACGGGATCTAGGTCACCATGGGACAACTATGCAGCTAGACCTAGACGTCAACTAGCACAATTGTTGTGCGCGATTAAAGCCATCTCTAACGCATCTTTAGTTCTACACCACCTCTAGCTGACAGAGAAGTCAGGGGCCACCACAACTACCCTATTCGACCTAGGAGGGAGAAGGCTATGGTGAGCCGCACGAACAGAGGAGCGTAGCTCTTGTGGACGAGGTAGAGGCGATGGTGTGAGGTGGATGGGGCCACCTCTATCGTATGGTGGACATGCCGATGGAACGGCTATGCTGGAGAGGAGGGATTGAGATAATAAGACAAAAGGAGAGAAGAGGAAGGAGGAAGAGAGGAGAGAAAGACAAGGGAGAGGAGGGGCTGACATGTGGGTTGAGATGATGATATGATAGCTGATTTGGCAAAAACCTCCCATGAAAAGAATCCAAGGACATGATTTGCACCGGTTTTGTCAATTGGGGACGAGTTCTACTCAATTTTGTACTTGAGGACCAAATTTAAAGTAGAGTAAGAGTTGATGAACTAAACATATACTTTTTCCTTATTTTTGAGAATATTTTTTTCACTAGCAAAGAAAGTATGCTAGTTTGCAGATTGGTGAATCAGACGGTACATTTGTAGGAGAGTGTTTTCCAATTTTATTATCAATGGCTTTTATATAATAAATTTATTATCCTTTGTCTATCGTGATACTTGATGCCACTAACAATGCAATACACTAGATGCCACTGACAATGCAATACACTTATGAGTGATGACTGATGCCACTACCAATGGCGTTTATGGCTGGTGGCGTTCTAGGTTGGATAGCATGTAAAATCTTGAAGCCACCACAATATTTTTGAGGCTTGATCATTGCCTTCTGCTCAGTAGGTTCAGTTTCCCCAATGGATTGCATGTTTCATTTCTCCTCCATACTTTGCTAATGCTAACATTAATAGTGTCCTCAACCGACAAATGTAGGAAATCTCGGCAACTTGCTATTGATCATTGTTCCAGCTGTCTGCAACGAAGATGGCAACCTGTTTGGAAAAGATTAGAGCCGTTGCCGCTCATGTGGACTCTCCTACTCATAATTGTCCATGACTGTAAGCAAAATTTGCTAGATCATACCGCCTGAAAAGATTAAGGTAATTAGTTATCTTTTCTCTGAGGCTGAGAGTACTATATTTACTATGTCTGCAGCTTGGTGGCATGTTCATATGGACACATACATATAGCCTCATGCAGAAGTCAGGTAAACTGTGTCACAAGATATAGTCGAAAAGTATTCAGTACCCTACCGTTGATGCCGAAAACTTGACGAAGGGTTAATTATCAATCAGCACACATAAACACTGGGTTTAATTCTGGGTACGAGCGTGTCAGCCGATTTGATCCTGCAATCGGTAAGAGGAAGATTTAATTCAAACGGCCTTTAAGCCGATATATTCTCAAACAACGATCCAATCTTGTCATCCGTTCAAGTCGATTAGACAAAGAGTAACCGATATATCTAATAAACCTGATTGAGTTGATTAGATGAAGGATAAAGGTAGATTTTCCCCAAAAGGTGATGCGCCACAAAATCGAAGAAAAATCAGACATGAATAATGTAAGTCAACAAAATTAATAATCGGCGATGCACAATTTTATTGACCAAGTGAATTACAGAGGAATGATTACAAATCTAAAACTCTACTCCTAGTTGATGAAAAAGTAAAGAATAATCCAAGTTGATCGATTGATTGGCTGTGTGTTTTGTATGTTGTCCATCGTCTTTTTTATAGCGCCTAGACCGACTGTATCCCCCTTGAACTTGTAACTGTCCGTATCGACTTCCACTTTCCCAAAACACTTACCTTTAAAACTGATATCGGTTTTATATCAATCGGCTTTATTCCGATTTTACCCCTGTTGTAACTTAATTCGGCTGTAAACCTTTAAAAACAAAATCTCTCTCGATCCGACACAGGCCTTATCCAAATTCCATTTTATTTCAAACACTTACCAAAATCAGTACCCTTGCCAAATCGGCAATGCGCCAAATTCTGGTGTCAACACCTACGACAGCGATGAAGAACGTTCTATGCAAGACGCAGAGCAAGTCAAAGCAGATGGTGAAGCTACCTAAACTGAGGTGGAAGTGCCTCTCCCTACGTCAGTTAAACCTGTTTGAATGAAAGGATGAGAACCAAATTGTAAGTTCATAACTGTCCATGATATCCGTTGTTACGATATCTTTAGACAAACTAACTTATCAGAAATGCAGGAAGCTCCACTTTTGTTCTGCGAGAGCGAGATTGCTAACAAAGACGTCTGGACAAATCTGAAGGAAACCGTCCTTGAGGTTATTGAGGAGCTGATTGCACCACTTATTTTTTGCCAATACATAATTTTAGCATGTTAACAGTTTCTTGTGATATAATATTAATTTTTACAAGTGCTCAACTATTATCTTGACAATAAAATACTTTGATCATAATCTGCGAGCCCCTACTCGTTTTTTTTTCAACAAATCCGTAAAAAATACCTCCGATTCTAGACCATGTTTTTTTCTTTTCAAAATGACTACGGGATTAAAAAAAAAAACAGCTTTACGTAGCGTCACACATCTTCGCAGCATGGCGCCGCGTATCACACTTAGTTTGAAAACAAGAGGACTAAATTATCGAAATTGATAAAAAGAGGAGTCAGTGGAACAGTTCGTGAAAACCAGGGAACTCGCACAAAAACTACTCCCTTGCCATCTCACCGCGGCATTTCGTCGAACGAGTGGCGCGCACCCCCTCACCCCAATTCTCGCACCGCACCCGCGACCCCAAAACCCTACGCCCCCCCCGCTGCGCCATGCTGCATTCCGGGCTCTCCAGATCCCAGCCCCTCCCGCTCCTCGCGGTGGCGTCTTCGCCTCGCCGCACCCTCCTCGTCGGCCTCCTCCGCGCCGGGCACTTCTCCAAGTCTGCGGCCTCCTTACCCGCGCTTGGTCCGACCACTGCCACCACCCGTGCAAGCACCAGAGACGCGACTTTCCTGGGCGATCCCTCGCGCTTCAGGCTGAGGGCTAGGGTTTCATCATGCACCGCACCAGATGGCTCCGCAGCGGCCGGCGGCGAGAGGGCGCTTCCCTGGCTTGCCGCTGCGAGTGGGGATAGTGGCTCCCCAGCAGCGAGGGCCAGCGCCGGCCGCTCCTCCTCGTGGGAGAGCTCTGCGGAAAAGTTCTTCTCCAGAGGCGACCAAAGAGCGGGAAGAGAGGTATTGGAAAATAGGGTTCCGAATAAGGAGGCGATGATTAGAGAGGAGGAGGAGCATGAGCCAATTGACAATCCCAAGTGGGGCAGGATTAAAGACAAGTACCGGCGAATTGTGGCGAGGGATGGTGGAACCTATGGTGAGAGGTATAGAGGGGAGAGGTTCGACAAGCCGGAGGTGAGGCAGTGGAACAAGCAGGAGAACTGGGGGAGGAAGATGTGGAAGGAGGCAGGGGAATCAACGGTGCCAAAGATGGTCGGGCAGGGGGTTTACGGTGTTGGGCCAGTCCTTGCGGCCCTCGTGGCTGGGAGGAGGGAGTTTTATGCATTGTATACGCAGGAAGGGATGGATTTGAGTGGGAGCAACAAGAAGAAGGACAAGAAAGGGGTTGAGAAGGTGCTGCGGATGGCAGAGAGGATCGGGCTGAAAGTTATTGAGGCATCCAAGCATGAACTCAACATGGTGGTGGATAACCGGCCACATCAGGGTCTGGTGCTTGATGCGTCACCCTTGGAAATGGTGAATACAAAGGAGTTGGAACCAGTCAGGGTGGATGGTGGTAAGGCGCCAGTTTGGATAGCCTTGGATGAGGTTATGGATCCTCAGAATTTGGGAGCCATAATTAGATCTGCGTACTTCTTTGGTGCTGAGGGTGTTGTGCTGTGCGCTAAGAACTCTGCTCCATTAAGTGGAGTAGTGAGCAAAGCTAGTGCAGGGTCGCTTGAGTTGATCGAGCTGCTTTCCTGCAGGAACATGATGCAGTTCTTGTCTTCGTCAGCTGAAAATGGGTGGCGAGTTCTTGGTGGTACCGTTGCTCCTAAAGCTATACCTCTCTCTGAAGTTGCCACAGGGGAGCCAACAATCCTTGTGTTGGGAAGTGAAGGCACTGGTTTGAGGCCCCTGGTTGAGCGGTCATGCACACATTTGGTCAAAATTTCTGGTAATGTTGATGGATATGTTGTAGGAGCAGATGCAGGGGAAGAAGGTGATAATTATTCAGGTAATCAAGATTTGAAATCGTTCCTTGCGGTAGAGAGCTTGAATGTAAGCGTTGCAGCAGGAGTTTTGCTTTATCATCTGGCTGGAAAGAATGTTTGCCCTGTAAGTGATATCCCTAGTGTCTCTCTCATGTAAGGATGTTTCATGTTTCATTTGTACCACATTTATTTATGTTTGTTCTCTTTTTTATACTTAATCCCACTATGGACCGACTTTAGTTTCTGTTGCATGTTTTCAATTTTCTGGTTCAAATTATTATTTCTTGCGTAGGTTTGACTTGTGAGAACAACTTTATTTGAGAAATGCCTTATTTCACCAGGCCGGGTTGGATTCTGTGCTGCCTTAACTAGCATTTTAATCGAACATTTTAATGTGATTCCCAAATGTAGGCTGATATCACCGAATCTTTCATTACTTTGGAGTAATCTGGACCAAAAGATATTCTGTTTGATCTGTTGGACTTCGTATCACTGTATCATCATTTGGTGTTCGGACTTCTGATTGCCGATCCTGTTGATTGTTGAAACTTCCAACTGCGTTGTAATATAACTCGAGCCATCAAAACTATTTTATATTGTATCTGTTTGAAATATTTTTCTTTTCTTTGCCTAAAACACGTGTTGAAAGATAAGCTATAAATCCATGCAACACATTTCGTTGCTAATTGTTTTGCTTATTTGAAGCGAAACCATAGCAACGAACTTTGCTGTTTCTTTGGAAACTTATAAATGTCCTTACTTAATTGAACACCTTGAACTATTGTTCATGCAGTCATGAGGTGCCATGCACAAAAACTTATTATACCTTCATGCTAAGCAGAACTGTTATTGTGCAATTTCTGTCTTTCAATGAAGGCCAGTTTATTAGCAATAAGAATACAAAGCTTAGAAATGAGTTTTTCTGGATACCCTACTTAGGAATGAGTGAAACAAAACTACATAAACTGATAGACCTACACTGACAGAGTCAAAACTATATTCTGGAATTAGCATTTAAAGGGTAGGGCTACTATTAGAAATAGTTTTCAGAAGGCAAAAATTTCCGAAGGAAGTCTAGTTCTTCACTGTATAGGGCTGTCAGATGGATCTTGCTCTAGCCTGCCTAGGCAATTGAGCTTTACCTGTATGTACCTTGTATATCGCGATTGTGGTGTTATTTTTTAGGTGCAAATATCTCAGTAAAGCTAGAAAGATCATTCAAGTTGGAAAATAACATTGTTGTGTCTTGTCATCCTTACATTGGATGCTATTTTCCAATTGAGTAAATTGCACTGTAGCCCCCTAAACTTGTGAGGTAGTGGCACATGGCTCCTTGAACTTGCATGTTACTTTTTGGGCTCCCTAAACTTGCTACTGTTTGCACCACAGGTCCAATCCACTGTTTGCTAACAAATTTCGCTGACATGGCTTCTTTTTATGTCTTATGCGGATTGACATGCCACACTACCCACATGTCAGTGTGGAGATGTATATTCACACATTGTTCTTCTCTCTTACCCATTTCTCTCTTCAAACCATCTCTCTATTCCTCTACAGCTAACAGCGAGCACGGCATTGTGGCACCCGTCGAGGTGGCAACTCGACAGTCGGCGAGGAGGTGGCATGGTGGCCGGTGAGAGAACATGCCTGCTTGTCGTAAGCTTCGTCGATCTCTTGAATCCACCCCAAATCCCCTTCAAAACCAACCCAATCAGACGAACACCAAGCCACAAATGAGACCAGTGTGAGCCACTTAAAGCCTCGAAGTATCCACAGCTGACACCCTCATCACCGCCGCCGCAGTGGAGATGTGGCACCTGCTGAGCTAGGTCATGGTGAGCGGGACACACTGGCTGCTGCTAAAGCAGTGGCTCACGGAGGACCTCGTTCACCGTGTCGTGCTGTGGGAGGCTTGCCGTGACGGCACCCGCAAAGACATTGGCACATCACCTTGCTCTATTGCACCTTCACGCTGCCTCTGTCCTCTTCCTCTCCTCCGCATCCACCCTCTGGACTGGGCGCTGCGGTACAAGGTCGACATAGAGGCCATACTGGAGCAGCTACTGGAGTGGGAGCGGGAGGACCCTGTGCAGGTGCCACCCGTTCCACCTGCAGAGCTCAAGCGCAAGCAGATTGATCCTCTTCTTTCTTTATTTTTTTTTTCATAATGGCTTGAGATGGATTTGTGTGTGTGAGGATCAGACTAGATAGATACATTTGACGGAGCTTCGGTGAAAACTCTCTCTTCTCACCTCCATCTCAGCAGTCATGCCACCCCAGCCACATGTAGGATGCCAGCTTAGAGGAATCTGTTAGCAAATGTAGAATTGGACCTGCCGTGGAAACGGAAGCAAGTTTAGGGAGCCTAGAAAGCAAAATTCAAGTTCAGGTTGCTAGGTGGCATAACCTCACAAGTTTATGGAGCTACAGTTCAATATACTCTTTCCAATTTACTCATCTTTGCAATGTTACTGAGCTAATCTTCCCTATTTTTATATGATTTTGGTGCACTATATACATTCTTAGTTTGTTAGCCACCAACTTATCCTAGTATATTTCAAAAAAGTAAACTGAGGGCTTAGCAATAATCCTTGAAGTGATACTTGCTACTGAGCTCTGCTAATGGGCAATTTTCACAGTTCGGGGAGAACTATAATTCTTTGGTACCTTACGATTAATTCTTTGATACCTTATGATTTTTATGCCTTGGCTTGTTGAGGCAATTAGGCCAACATTGTACTTCTATCTACATGACTGTCCTTGGTACAAAGATTTATATAATATTGAGTTAAGCCTTCCTTTTCCAGGCTCATTCGGCAAACTTATTTTTTGGTGACCTAATCATTTATGATGGTCTTGAAATACTTTCATTTTCTATCTTTTCTGGACTGAATTATATGAATGGCATCTTTCAGCACCTCAGTTACTTCACTCTGTGCATTAGCGAGAAAGATTGTACCCAATCACTGAGAGTCTAGATGTGCTATACTGCTACGTAATGGCAAACAAGACAAGAAAAGTGATAAGAGTCAGTGCACACCTAGGAAATCCAAAGCGGTCCATAGTAGTGTAAAGTGACAAACTGATGCTTGAATGTTATAGGAGGTGATTTAAAGGAGTGTGAATTATGCTGAAGGGCCCATAAAAAAATCCACAAAATCATCTTCAGTTGCCACTTAATTTTTAACAGCTCTAGTCTATGTCGCGGTTCTACCGCTCCGTGTGTATTCAATCCCCATAATCCTGATCATTCAGTCTTTGCACTTTCTTGACAACCAACGCATGATGGATGGAGCTCAAATGTTAAATTCTTACTTTCTCCAACCACTTGACCTAAGTGACATCTTAGGTCACTGTTCTGTTATTATTTTCAGTAATCACATTCTTATTCCTTTCTCATGGCTGCAGTGCCTTCCAGAGATACAAAAACTGGCACTAACCAGTCCTCCGGGTTAGGAATGAGAGGTCCTGTATCACAACAGTATTAGTATTTCGTGTTATTTTCAAAGGACTGATGACTTACTGATTACTATAAGTTAGCTGAAAGTTAGAAATTAAAGAAAAATGAGAATAAACTAAATATGTTCTCTTTACAAATCTGGTTTGTATCCTTTGTGCTGCCTAAACTTTCGGCTCCATCTTGACTCCAACAGTGTTACAGGTTTGAAAGTGAAAGCAGAACATCATAATAGTTCTACAGTACCAGGTTAGCAGCAAGCTTGCATGACTATATTTTCACATCTCTGTCGAACACACTCTTGCACTAGACTTGTTTCATATTTCCGTAGTAACTTATTCCAGTAACAATATTCTTCTGGTAAAATATAGTTGCATTATGGTTTGCGGCTCCAGATGTTCACTTGTAATGTTAAACAAGTGAGCTGTCCATTCCATTCTAATGACACCGGAAGGTGTACTGATGCACAGTAACTACTATGTTTTTCTTCTCAAAGAAAGAACATACTTGAGCTGTCAATTGTCAAATACTGGTTTGATCTGATAGATCATGAAGATATCATTCTTACACTATTCCTGAACAGATCATACTTGACTAGAGAGGAGAAAACGGGAACAAGATGACAGCACAAGAAACAGAAACCTAATATTTCGCTCGAAACTGGACAAGCCAATTACAAATAATAAATGGGAATGTTCTATGTGTTGGTTGGTGCACATGGATAATGCTGCACGCCCTGACCTTATTTTATAGGTTAGATGTCGCAATCAAGTTGAACTAAGAGTTTGAGCCTACGAGGGGTAGTCTCCTTTGATGTGGTTTTGAACTACAAGATTTGTCAATTTATTTATTTTGCTAGAATTTTTTATTGTATAATGGTGTTGCTTTGTGTCATTATCTTGTTGATTGTATTGTAATCAAAATTTCTGTTCTTGTTCTTTTTCGTTGCAGCATAAGAAGTCGAATCCTTGCACCTTTTCCTTTATGTGGTGGTATACTGATTTATTTGTTCTTTGAATAGCTGGTACCTGCAGACTCTGGAACGAGATCCTAGGGGCATTCATGCTATCCAGTGAAGCAACTGAGATGCCATTTATTGGTGCGACAACACTCTGCCTTTTGACATGGAATATTCTCTGGTGACCCAATTGCTAGTCTCTTACTAACATTCTTATTATGTTTGTTATTTCGTTATTATCTGGTGATCTAATTACTAGTCTCTTATTAGTATTCTTAGTAATATTTGTTCTCCTATTTGATTCCATCCGGAATAATTGGTGTGCCATGTAGACAGTATCTTTTGACGAATGATGGTGATAGCACTACAGTTCATCGAGATATGATGCACACAGCTGCAGCTTGCATGTGGAGCTGTGGACCATCGACTTTGGATGATGAAGCAGTATATTGCAATTGAGATTAGCCAGTGTTGACACAGCATATGTATTGATACTGTAGGACATTCTGCCCAAACAGCTACAGAAAATGAACTCTCTTTCATGCATGAGCCTGTTCACATGTTATACTGTAACTATAGCACTAGGAATTAGCGTACACTTTACAGTTTACAAGACATATGGCATTGTTCATTGGATCCCATCGTGCCAAACTGCCAATCATCTCAATTGTCTGTCCACATGTACACTTCGCTATGGAACCCATCGTGCCAAGTTGCCAATGTCCTCAATTGTTTGCGCACATGTACACTTATCTATCTTATCACCATAATAATGGGCAGATCAATTTTTGGTACTGGAATTCAACACCCACCCACACGGTTAGGTGGTCGAAATAAGGTTGGCGTTGTCATTCAAGATTGTCTGAACGCTTTTTTGTGGCTTTCACCGACACCAAAGAACCGTCTTGCAAAAGGGGTGTCATTTTTCAGTCCATATAAGTAAAATATACAGTTATACACTGCATGTGGCAGCACTTGAGCACACAACACAGTGGGGATAAAGATGTCCGGTAACGGCATTACAAAAGGGCCTAATATTCTTTCGTATTCCACCCAGCCTCTTCTACTTTTCCTACTGTCCGGCATTTAGGGATGGTCCAATGACAAAGACCTTTCCTTTGTCCCCAAGTTGAAGGCTCGCAAGCATCAAGGTGAATATTCCCCCTCTACCAGAAAAGTCTCTCTGGCTTGTTTGGTGTTCATATGGTTCATCATCTCAATAATCAATATACATACAGGTGTTTGTTATCTGCGGGTGGCACGAACCAGCTGGCAATGGCTGCGTAGTAGTTTTCCAATGGCAAAGTCGAGCACTGAAGGCGCTTCAAGTTTATACAAATTATTCTGCGCTCCCATTTTCAGGTATCCTCATAATAACCAAACAAAAATGTCATATTGGTGTCTGTTCTAACATTTGAGTTTCATGGGCTTGTCCTCCTACTTAGACCTCTCTACTGTACCGTACGTAAGTAGTTCAATTTGATTTCTTCTATTTCGCCTCTCGTAGCTGGGCATTGCTAAAATCCACTTTCAGAAGGCATGCAAGAACGATAGGCATTAGACATGCTTTGTGTAAGTGTCAAGTCGAAACTAATGCGCTGTTTCTATCATGCAAAAGAACCAGTGACATCTGCGGTTAATCTTGACTTCTTCAAGTGTGCCTTGTATTGTGATACGATCACCAGGGTTCCATGTTTGGCAACTGGTGCTATCAGCAGGGGCGGAACTAGAGAAAAAATCATCGGGGTTTACCACTTCATTATATATGTAATAACAACTTATTATTCTTACCATTTGCTTGTTATTTGCCTCCCAGTATCACAAGATAGATCAAGGGGGTTCACATATACTATATATATACTAACATATAATAATTTTTTTTATATATACACTAACGTGCACTAGTTTTTTTTTTTTTTAATCCGGTGTCCTATGGCATCGGGTAACTTAATATACTTCAGCCCCTGGCTATCAGATGGGTTTAATCTTAATTGGACCTAGATCATGTACTGGTGCAAACACAATACATTCTGTTGACTCAGAATTCAAAGGATGAAAAGTTATCCCTCTTGTGTGTGGTCACAATCTTGCCACTGTTGGCACAGGAGAGCAATTTGGCACCCAACGAGCACGAAGGCATTAGCACATGTTTTGCTTTCGGCAGTTTCATGGTTAGGTAAAACCTGTCTCATGGTGCTTGTGACAACAATTTAGAAAGGGATGAGGTTGGAAGCACAAGTTAACAACTCAGCTAGTGGACCCTTCTGCTTTTTTTTATGTCCTAGTAGTAGCAAATTCCACACGAACTTGCTACTCTGTAGATGGCGTGGCGCTATCAGGATATCGTAATTTTTGTCCTCTGCGACATATTGCTGACACATAACCACCGTGGCCTGAACATTAGATTTGCATGTCGGATTACATCAGGGCCGAATGCCAATTTATCAAGACAGAAGAGGGACTCTACAGGGGTGAGCCGCGAGTCTACATTTGCGGCTCGCTCCTATAAACCCAAACCACGTAGAACTGAATTAAGCACCATTGCATTAAGAATACAAGGTAGCCTAATTTACAAAATAGGCAGGGCATTTCCATGCATCTGCAATACTGCAATATGCTAATTCATCTCATTAGATTTATCTCTACAAGCAAAAAAAAAGGGGGTAGTCCCAAAAAAAGGGGAATGGACTGGCATCAGTGCGCACACATTCCAAATGGTTGAAAAGCTGCCACCATTTCAGCAATTTGCTACTCTCCTAGGAGCATCTCCAATCTGGCATAAAGAAAAGAAATTAAAAGTTACCGGAGGCTCAGCTTTGGGCAATCAAACCTATACCTGAAATCGGCATATATATAACAGAAAAGTGCAGTTGGCATCATCCAAATGTAGCCAAAAGCTAAATCTCTATGAATAGACAAAGATTTGGACACAACTTGAAGCGGCGTTGTACTTAGTACTTACCAGGGCATGGGAAAGCTCTGAGCTCCTCAGAACCCTCAGCCTTTTAGCAGTTGACACAAATACACTGCAGGAGTTATATACACAAACGGGTGTTTAGATCGTGTGGAGGTACTTAATATAAACCATGTGGTTAAACCGTATATGAAAAAGGAACAGCCAAGCTTACTTCCATGGGACGTCCCCAACCAGCATCCTGTCTCCTTCATTGTCTTCGTAAACTAGAGTATATTCACCGGACACATCCAGCAATTGAGAGAAGATTTTTTCGTCTGCTCCTTGCTGTGCACTTCCAACACTAGACAGATCCTTTTGAGCTGCAACATGGTCAGACGTAAATATTGAAGAAGTTCGAAAATGAATTGAAGTACATGCTTTATTTGGCTTGGTTGTTGATTCCTACCTTCAAGAAAACCATGGAAAAGCCCTTTGACGGCAAATGATAACCTCTCGTAGCTGCCACAGGCTGCAAGGTCTACTTTCCTGCCAATGGGGATCCCATCCATGTTGACTTTTACCAGAGGGCTTTTCTTGCAGTTGAGCTTCTCCTTCGCATTGGCTTCACCACTTTGCGGTTCAGGGGGTTGCTTGGATGAACTACTGCTAGCAAGATTTTTCCTGAAGGATCGGATTGGAGGCCAACCGACCACTGGAGCTGCGGCGCCTCTGCGTCAGATTAGAGCACCTGTGAGTTAGTCTGTGAAAGGCCAACCAAATTAATTATTGTATGCTAGTGTTAGTAAACTAAAATAGCTGAATGTTTAGTGAGTAGTTATACATCATTTCGTGGTTGATACTATATTATGTTTTCTATTTATACTGCATTTGTGACAATAATTTAAACTAGCACAACGATCATACACGAGAAATAGAATTGCCCTGCCCAGGGCTGTAAAACTACACCACTCAAAACACAATAGACAATAAAGACTAGCAAAGGAATACGAAAGTAACCGCAGGCTTGAGCAAAAAAACAACTATCTTTTTTTAAAAAAAATATAGATTTTTAGAGGAAAAAACATGGTTCTTATTTGACAAAGTAAATGGTGCTTCTTCCGGAAAGGGGAAGTTGATCCTTAAGAGGCCTCATTTCGACCTAGTAACAACTAAGAATAACTAAGCTTATGCCCGCATAAATTGCATGTAGTATTAAATTTAGAAGATCGAAAGGAAAGCAGAGCACACTGATCTCTGGAAACCTGGAAAGAACATGCATGGAAGAACAACCATATTGCACTACTCGAATGACATACAAATGACGAGAGAAACAAACGAACATGCCTTCAAGCAGAAAAGATGGCTGAACGCCATCTTGGGCTATCATTACCTCCCCTGGGCCTGTGGTCTGTTGCCGCTGCTGCGCGCAGGTGCGGGAGGAGGGGCGTGCGATGGTGGTGGGGGGCAGCATCCTTTCTTCCTCTCGTTCACGGCTGCTATCTTTTCCTCCAGTGCTAGTTCCTTCCCACATCCTGCTCTTGCCTGCTGCTTCTGCTCGTCATAACCTTAAAACAATAGAGCAAAAGAGTATTTTTTAGTTTATCGGTTCCATCTGTTTGTTTCCATGCTTCTGTTCCCAAGTGTAACATGTTTCGAGAACAAGCGCACAATATATAGAACCGAAAGGCTGGTTGTCACCTTCTGTTTTGGCCTCGACAGTGTCTAAGAATCCCCTCTTTGCCCCAGTGGTCGTAGTGTTGATGGCGGTGTTCGAGTGTTTAGGGAAGTAACCAAGGGAGAGAGCTGGGCTCTCTTGCTGTATCCTGTTAATTCTTGAGGTAGCAGCTGCCTCCTCTTCTGTCACACCAGGAAGACCAAGCTTCAGCTCTAGCTTCTTGTCCTCGTCACCCCCGAAGCCTTTGTTTCTTGATCTCCCTAAGCCTAGTGCTTCTCTCATCTTCCACTCTCTCTCGTCTGGGATAAGATCTAGCAGTTGAGGACGAAGGGCTTCTCTTTTCTTGGAGTCTTCTGCCATAGGACTTGTTCTAGGTGAGCTAATTCGAAGGCTTCAAGAGTCCAGATACCACGCCCCTGGTATAACATTAGTAAGAGTTGAAGGCAATCAGAGGAGCCAACTCCTTGAAAAGTTTAGTTCTACACTCAACTTAGGCTGGAGAAAGTGCCAAAACTACAGGAAACGTTTGCTGAGGTCAAAGCGAACATCCGAAAGAGAGCACGGAAAAACGGGGACTTCAGACCAAATCAACTCATTTCGGGCGACGAAAATGGATCGTGTAACTTATCTTATTTGTGCAACAAGACAACACTCTGGACGTTTGTTTCAATTAGAGTCTGTCCATAAGAAACTCGTATATATTCAAACATGGAACGGAACCAACTCGTGGGAAAAGCATTTGAAGAATGAGAAGCGTGATATACAGCTTTCCATTGGAACAAAGATTCAAAGCAGTCGGTCACAAATCAAATCAGCCCGTGCCAAAACCATTACAGGCAAGGAAAAGAACAGCCTGCAACTCCTTAAATCAGCAAGCAACAAAAACGTACTACCTGTGCTCCAACCAAAGCTACTATTGACACACAACTCACCAGGAGATGAGAACAGGTGCAAACCTTAGTAACCCATGATACCCAGATCCCAGATGGGAAATGGCCAGGTGGAAGCGGCTAGAGCCCGAAGAATTGCACCTCGGCTTTTGCACTAGCGTCGACGTGCCTCGAGCTGCCTGTTTGCTTGCTGTTCTTTCCTAGGCTTCCTCCCTTCCTCTATCCTCCCTACAGGCTACGACAGCTCCCCTTTTTATCCTGCTTTCCTTTGCCGCTCCGCTCTGGGGAAGCATATGCACTCTGGTGACCGAGGTGTATGGCGGGGAGATTAACATGTGATTCAGCAGAGGATCCATTTATAAAGAGGGTGGCTTGGTCACGAAAGTGTGCGTGGTTTGTGCTCATGTCGTCTTCCTGCGCGTGTTTATAACGCAGATCGACGGTGGTGTGGTGTGGTGTGGTGTGGGGGGCGAGCAAGGCGTGCGTCCAGGACAGGAACAGCGGCACGCTTACCCAAGCAAGTGGCCGGCGTGATGTGATGTGTGTCTTCCTGGCTTACGCACATACATCTGTGCGACTGTGTGTGTGGTGTTGTTCGTCGCCGAAATGCCGAGGGGAGGCGGTGGCGGAAATTTTTTTTTAAATATATTATATTTTATTTCGAATTGCAGAAATAAATGTCTTTCGCAAGAAATTACACTTTTATACGTCGGTCGCCTGTCCATCGGGCGATATAAGCCTGTCGCCCGATGGACGAGCGACAGGAGTCCTCGTGTTTTCTGTCGCCCGTCCATCTGCGATATAAACTGTCGCCCGATCAACAGGCGACAGATTAAAAATCCCCCGATGGACGGGCGACAGATAGCATGCGGGGTCTCCTGTCGCCCGATGGACGGGCGACAGGTATATTTTATATACCTCGCGCGTTCGGCCGGCCGGCAGAGGCAACAGAACGAGAAAAAAAAAAGAAGAGAGAAAAGAGGAGAAGAAGAGAGGAAAAAAGAGAGAGGGAAGAAAATTTCTGCGCGATTTTTGAGCCCGTCACTGCATACTCAGGTAATTTCTCGTTCTTTAGTTTTGGTATTTGTAGATCTAGAAAATCTAGTTAAGAAATGTAGTTAGATGTAGAAAGATTTAGTAAACCTAGTTTGTAGTTATATGTAGTACAGACATAGCAAATTTAGCAAACCTAGTTTGTAGGTATGCAGTAGTCGTTCTAATTTTTGTAGCAGTAGGTTATGATTTAGTAGAAATGATTTTAGATCTTGGTTTGTGTGCGTTGATATATCGAATGTAGATACTTTGAACGGATAGAAGTATTCATTTCTTACGAATGCAGTTGGGTACATATAGCGAAAGTAGTTTGATGTATGTCGAGTAGAAATTAATCGTCTGTAATGTACTTACGATGAGTTGTTCAATTCTTTAGTAGTAGATCTATTGAATGTAGTACTACAGAGATAGCGATTATTACGAATGTAGTACTGGCAGAGATAGCGATTATTACGATCGTAGGTATGTATTGTTAGAAATGTTGCAAATTCTTATGCGATTAAATAAGTAATTTTGTAGCATATAGATATACCAACGCAAAGTTGGGGTCGTAATATTTTTACGGGAAGTATTTAATTCGTGGGTGAATGAATGGATTTGCAGATATGGCGTAACGAGTTCAATTTAGAATATATTATGGCGAAGGGGTTGTAATGTATGGTTCGGAGGGTGCAGATCTAAGTAACTTCCAAAGATGTAGACGTAAGTTTGAGTAGGGTCGAAGAGCGCACATTTTCTTGATGATGAAGTGGTTGTATTATACTTTTCGGATGGAAGAAGAGAAGTGGCGGTGAAGGTATTTTGCCTCTGTAGTATGCGAGAACAATCCATTTTGTTGGGAGCTAGTTGAGTTGAAAGGAACCGCATCGTGGAGATCATATGTGAGGGACAGAGCAACGGGGATGGAACCGGTGCTTTTAGTGCAAGCCTATGCCCGGATGTAGCCCCAAAGAAGCCGGACGGTGGGGAGTGTAGTCAGGCTCAAAATGAGTTAAGTTTTGGTGACACCGAAATTGGGGATCTAGCCGTGGGCGTACATCCAGGCAATGACGAGGACATTATTTGCGAAAGTGGCGAACAATCCGAATTTGGGGAGGACGAAGCAAATGTTGGACAAGTAGCGCTGGGAGTAGCATTTAAGGTGAGCAAATTGATGAAATAACAGATTAGGATGGAAGAGGAAGACCTTGAGTACGGCATAGCGAGAAGTGGAAGACGGCGATGAGTCCGACGAGGAAGATGGAGGTACGGAGCCGCTGTGCGGCCGAGTGGAGTACACATCAATTTGATAGGTTGGTTGTTAATGAAACCAACGACATACGTTAGCGTCTGACCCCAACGAGGTTAGGCCTGACGGTATGTATGCAGCGACAAAGGAGGCATGCGAGGATCTTTGTGAAAGATTGGGCCTTATCATTAAGAAGGACTTTCAGGGTTAAGAAATCCACGCCCGACACCTTTCTGACGTGGTGTGTGAGATCCATGGCTGTCAGTGGAGAGTGCACGCATACAAGCCGAAGTGGGCCACCCATTGGTTATGCTCGAAGGTTGAGCGACAAATTGTATGATTGAGGAAACAATGATGGCTCACAGAACTGTCATCTGGGTTTGTCGCGAATCTTATGTACTTAGAGATAGTGGAGAACCTGGCTTATGAGCCCCGTGCTATTATCCGAGCTCTCGAGAACAGATATCAGTACACAATTAGCTATGGGAAGGCTTGGAGGGCGAAACAGAAGGCCTTAGAAACGAGGTTTGGGAAGTTTGAAGACTTGTACCACAATCTGCCCGCACTGCTCAGTTGCATTCAGGGAAGAAATCCCGGCACTTACTATGATTATCAAGATTGTCCGTCAATCAAGTGGCCAACTAAAAGGCATCTGAGGAGAGTGTTCTTCGCATTCGGAGCTTGCATTAAGGCGTTCTACCACTGTCGTCCATTGCTGTGCGTGGACGGCACATTCTTGACCGGGGAGATGGCGATCACCTTCCACCTACCCGTCGGGGAGATGGCGATCACCTTGCAGGACGTGTCGTACCTGCTCGGCCTCCCGATCGCCGGCGACGCTGTGGTGCCACACGACGTCGACCCTGCGTGGCGCCCGCAGCTACTTCGCCGGTTGTTGGTGTGCTTCCAGCACCAGGCTACCGGGCCTTCACCGGGACACACGGTCCTACGCTGCGGTGGCTTCGACAGTTCGTGGTACGCAACTACACTATGAAAAAACAAGTACTCTTCAATTACAACTTACAACAACATGTAATATGTGATCTTCTATCTTGCAGCCTTCGCGGCTCGCCAGAAGCGGGCGACTACAGTCGGCCGCCACTTGGAGGCGTACTGCTGTGGCTGTTCGGTGGTGCTTGTTCACGAGCTCCCATGGGGATAAGCGTGGGCGAGCACCTCGTCGGTCATGCGAGAGATAGCGGGCGCCCCCCCTCGACGACGTGCGCGATACTCGGGTCCGTCCTCTGCGGCCGCGTCACGGAGCCCTCTGCGATGGGTGTACCGGGCCGGCGCCGAGTCGACCTTCACTGGATGCCCATTTGCATACAATTTGTGGGCATCTGAGAGGTTCCAGATCGGGCGCCCGCCATCGGCTGGAGCGGGTTGACCCTACAGCGATGGCGGCGTGGGCGGTCCGACCATGGGCACCATCCGTGCCACCGACGTAAGATATTTGAACCGAAAGTTTGGTACTATTGCTTGTACATTTTTAATACTAACGGTAACGTTTTGTTTCACTGCAGCCTAGGTGGGCACACCAGGCACGGTGCGCCAGGGCTACCCGCGATTCGTCGCGGCGTTCGACCACCTCACGGACGACCACGTCGCGGCTGGACGCCGTACACTCGAGAGCGAGTGCAACCGTGTGACCGGCGCCGCCGTGTCGACCACAATGCACGCGAGACGCGGCGTCTTGGCTCACACGCCGGTTCCTGGTGTTCGACGTCTGGTCGAGGCCTACGCTGTCCATCGAGTGATGAGGCGATTCGGCCTACGACAGAGTTCCCGATCTTGGCCCGGCCGTCTGCTCCCACGCCGCCCACGCAGCGTAAGTTCCCTCAATCAATGTTCCATAATTACTATCGTGTGTTGCCATCTAATATTTATACATTCATTTCTCATCCACGGCCGGACTAGGAAGGGGTGCATGGGGCCACCCCACAGCACGTCGCGGATGGCGCCATGGATCGAGGAGTGGGCCGAGCCCTCGAGGGCGTCCATGCCGACGATGCGCCATACGATCCGAGACTTACCAGCGCATCGACGATGGTTCACCTCTCGCACACGTGTGCGCTGGTACGCTGCGTCGACCGGATCCTCCAAGGCACGCGTCCGGCCAGAGACACGATCCCGCCCATACGGACGCGGCTCGCGACGCTGCGATGCGTTGTATCCGATATACGTTTAACAATTTTCAAATCGGTGCTATCTAATTTGCGATGTATTTTCCAGGCCCGACATGCTAGGCCGCTTCTACGAGGAGTCGTCGAGGATCTTTGTCGCGATTGACCGGCGGCCGGCGGGTGACGAGCGGGCGTTGCCCGGCTTCTTTCGGTAGGTTCCGAGAGCGACTCTGCCTTACCGGAGTTGGCTGGATCACCCCTGCCTCGTGGTGTGGTCCCCGACGCTTGCCGCGCCACGGAGGGACCGGCGGTGGTGCGGCGAGACACCGAGTCGCTTCTTCTTCACAAAGACGGTGGAGGTGCGAGCTTCCACCGGAGGTGCCGCAGTGTGTGTTTTTCATGTTTTGCATTCACTTTTCATGCTTTGCACTCACCAAGTCACTGGTCTTAACATTTCTTCCCTTTCGTGCAGCTGCTGGAGGTCCTGCAGGTGTCAGCGCACCGTGGTTGCTGACTGCTCCTGATGACTATGACGGGCGGGGTGATGACCTTGACGACTACGAGGACGACACCGTGTGGAGGTACCTCGTTGATCCACCCCCAGTTCAGCTTGGTACCGCACAGCAGGAGTGGGCGCCACGACCGACGCAGCCTGGTCGTCGCGATGGGTGCCGCCACCTCCACCGACCCAGCCGGGTCGTCGCGATGGTGCCGCCACCTCCACCCACCCAGTCGGTTCGTCGCGATGGGTGCCGCCACCTCCACCGACCGGCCGCGGTGGGTGTCGCCACCTCGACTTCCCGGCCGCGATGGGTGTCGCCACTCCAATGACTCCAAACCGGTCATTGGTGCCGCCACCTCCGACGCAGTTGCACCGACGCAAAGACTGCACACCCCCACCACCACCGCAGACAGCCGACCGCCTGGGCACGCCACACCTCCAAATGAGACCACAGAGGGCCCGCCAGCCGCCGACGCACCTGACGTACTCCCGAGGTCAGATCCGGAGGAGGACTACACACCAGCGAGGAGGCGACGCGAAGAGGGGCCGGCACTAGTTTCTTTTATTTTTCAGTGTTTGTAATTTTTTTGTTTATTTTGGTTGGCAGTTTCGATTACGGCGGTGATTGATGGTACTATGTTATGTAATACCATCTATTTTGTGTACTTTGTCATATTACGTGGTTCATTACATATTTCTGTCCGCTTTTCCAGCTTTTGTCATATCATCTTTTTCAGCTTTTGTTAGATGACCTTTTGAAGCTTTTGTCATATCACCTTTTACAGCTTTTGTCGACTTCCTCGTTTGAGCGCGAGAGAATACAGGATGCGAACATCGGGGACCCAGCACAGCGGCAACGGGCCGCTGAAAATCGTTAGGGTTGTTGGGCGTTGTCGTGCGCGAGTATAATACTTAGGGTTGTTGGGCGTTGAGAATTTATATGCGAAGAGAGTTGTAACTGAGATATTTTTACAGAATATGGTAGTCCGTATACCAAATAGCAAACCTGGTACCTCCGGCCAAAAAAATAACTTCCAACATGCATCTCTACGGGCCGCCGAAAATCCTTCATCGTTATGGTTCGTGCGCGAATGTAATACTTAGGGTAGTTGGCCGTTGAGAGTTCAAATGCGAAAAGAGTTGTAACTGAGATATTTTTACAGAATATGGCAGTCCGTATACCAAATAGCAAATCTGGTACCTCCGGCCCAATAAATAACTTCCAACATGCATTTGTACGGGCCGCCGAAAAACCTTCATCGTTAGGTTTGGTGCACGAATGTAATACTTAGCGTTGTTGAGCGTTGAGAGTTTAAATGCGAATAGAGTTGTAACTGAGATATTTTTACAGCTCTCTTCGCATATAAATCCTCAACGCCCAATAACCCTACGTTTTATAGTCGCGCACAAACCATGTAGTCATTTTCTTTCCTGTTGAGCCATGAAAGCCAGCCTAGATTGCATCTGCAAAGCTGTGTACTCCACTGCCATGACCCGTCGATGTCATCTGCAATGATGTGTACTCCACTGCCATGACCCGTCGATGTCATCTCAGAAGTCAGTAAGCGACATGCATCTGTCGATGTCAAGCACGACCACGGTGCAAGGGAATCCGATGCTCTTGGATTTTTCTTTCTTGTCGGGGACCGCGAAATTAATTTCAAAATGAAAAAAAACCGCAACGGAAAGCCACGGTTTTGCGATATTCTTGTTGACCAGGCCCCCACCTCGCGCGCTAATTCTCCGCCCGGTTGCCAGTGCGGCCAGACCCCCTGGCGCCTTGCAAAGCGGCCCGCGTCTTGGATTTTACATCTTGGCCCCTCGCCCACGATGATGTGCCGCCACCGTATCTCGTTTCTACCTCGCTCCTGCCTATAAATTGCAAGGTCGCTGCACTTATATCGAGCAAAAGCGATACATTGCTCGAGTTCATAAAGTTTGGATTGAGTTGAGAAAACCCAAAGCGCAAAGAGGAGAACCGGTAGTTTAGCTTTCCTTTTTTTTCCAAGATTTTATTTAGCGTCTTGTTCCACAGTATTATTTACAAAAGTTATTTTGTACGGTGAGTCACATTGTTGTGTTCTTGGTTCAAGACACATTGATTTGTACTTTTATGCTTCTTATTGATGTTTTTGCTTCGTGTAGACACCGACTTAAGTGTTCGTCCGTTTCGTGAAAGCCATGTCGAAGGCGTCGAGCTCGGTGGTTGCCAATGCAGCGGGTAATTTGCCCTAATCGCCATGTGGATGCTCAAACCTTCTACATCGCGCCAAATAACGGACGAGCGTTCTATAGATGCCCAAATTTCTTTGTACGTCTAAATGTATTTCGATATCTTCATATTTTGATGATTATTCTCTTGCTCCGATTTTAAATAGCCATGCTCACACTTTGTCGTGTAGTCTACCGGATGCCAATATCGGCGGTGGGCGACGGTATAAATACACTGACATCTTTAAACAGGACGCTTCCAATGGTAGAGCAGAGGACGGATCTCGCGAGAACTTAACGAGGCTAGCAGTGCGAGAATTACCGCAAAGAGAGGGAGTTCGGCCTGAACAAAAGAAAACCGTGAAGCGTATGATCGCTTACTTGAGCACGCCGTACAAGATAACCACGGCCGTAAGCCCCGATTTGGTTGTTCCTCTTGACGGCCCTAGCGTTGAAGACTACAAACGTGACCGTTGGGAGTTTTTCAAGAAGAGGGTGTTGAATTCTATGATAGTGATGATTACGGAAAGTTCTAAAGCCGCTCAACCTTGCATCCATTTGTATGTTAGTTCTTATTCACAAGAAATCTGTTGTAGTTGTTCTCCCTATTGTACTTCGTAATATGAATGTCATGCTTCTTGGTAACTCAGATTTGTCATCGATTTGTTGCACACCAAACAATACAAGGAAGAACGAATTTTCAATTTTTAAAACTGCAGTGATTATTATAAACAAACAATGACAACAAAAACAAACAACAAACCGTAGCAAGCGACGCTTACCACTACAATCATTATTATAAACAAACAATGATATTAGCACTTAGTCCATACGAGATGAGTTTTCTCATCCCATTCGATTGTATTTTATAATCCAAGCAAAGGCCGCATGGTACGCCCTGTGAAAGCATTCTTTGCCAAAGCACAGTAGGACATATCATGTCATAATCATGTCGATCGATTCTGTCCGAAATGTCATGTCAAATGCATGTGTGCCGAGATATTGCCTGGTCGTCCCGTCAAAGCATAGCCGCAAAGCTTTACCGGCACCTCCCTCCAAGATACAAAGCTGCGTGCATATGTCGGTATCAAGCACAGTAGCTGCAAAGGAATCCGATGCTCGCGATTCCTTTTAAGCTTCAAGTCTGTCGCTCTATCGGCTATTTAACCCCTTCATGCCTTCGCAGCGTTGCATCAACCAAACCACCGCTTCCAATACAACAAAGAGAACCATCACCGCCAACCCAAACGAGCAAAGACCAATGGAGTTCCCCTGCCCCCAAGGCACAACGTTGTCGAAACAATCCCGAAGGCACGGAGGTCCCCATGTGCTGTGCGGGATCCTTGCCGCTCCGGCGATCAGAGACAACTCATACACTTACGGTATGAGGTACTGGAGCTGCCGCAACCACGACTCCGAGCCAACGCTAGGGATGCGGATGTGGCGGAGAAGCCCGGTATGTTCATACTCACATTTGGTGCTGCTCCCAATTCATACGTGTTGTAACACCGTGTGATGTGACTAATTGCGGCCTCCATCATGCGAGTTCATCCGATTCTACGACGCGAACAAACTCCCGAGATGGAGAGGAGGCGGAATCGAGTACTCGCATCGAGAGGGCTATCGTGGAGCAGCGATGGTGTGAGCGGGATGAGGAGGAGAAGCGCCAACGGCATTTGGAACATATGCATGCACAGAGGAGGCCGAGCAGCGCCATGCAAATGAGAGGGAGGCTGAGCGCGAGAGAAAGCGTGAGAGGGCAGCTAGGGCCAGAGCGGCAGGAGCTGAAAACTTGCGTAAGGGAAAATATCCTCGTTGCACTCAGTAAAGTGTCAGAGAAGGGCCCTTATTGCTGTTTCCTCTGCCTAAGGCATGTTACGTTTAGTCCCGTATACTCGGTAGAGTGTGCCGTACATGCCATTGTTGTTTAGCATTTCTAAGCCGTATGCAATTCAGTACATTCTTATTGCTCCCCATCTATCGGTACAGTGTACCGTACATATATTTCACATCTTTGAAGATAACTACACGAAGTCTTCAAAAAATAATTACGAGTTCACCGGGAGTGAAGAAGGGCCACCTAAAAACCAGAATACTGTATTTTCTCATGCTTGCATCGAAATGGCTTCTAAACTGACAGTTTTAAAACTGAAATTTGTTGCGACATTTATTTCTGCAATTTGGAATAAAATATAATATATTTTTTTAAAAAAATCTCAGAAAAACTAACAAAAATATCAAAAATGGTATATGTCGCCCGTCCATAGGGCGATATGCTATCTGTCGCCCGTCCATCGGGGGATTTTTAATCTGTCGCCTGTTGATCGGGCGACAGAAGCCTGTCGCTCGTCTAACGGGCGACAGAAAACACGAGGGGTCTCCTGTCGCCCGTCCATCGGGCGACAGGCTTATATCGCCCGATGGACAGGCGACAGACGTATAAAAGTGTAATTTCTTGCGAAAGACATTTATTTCTGCAATTCGGAATAAAATATAATATATTTAAAAAAAAATTTCGGCGGTGGCGTATGGAAGGGTTCTACCTCCTTCCGCACCCCCGACACGACCACTGTGGATGAGGATTAGAGGATAGCATCCGTCTCCCTCTTTTGCTGTTCGCTGTCCACATGGATCCGAGCTCCTGCCTCCTAATTCTTGCTATTCATGCTTGTCTGAAGCAATTGATTCAAGTTCAAAAGTCCATGAGATCTTCTTTAGTTGGCAAAACTGTGCTTGTTGAATACCGGTAATTGCTCTTTACCGGTACGGCAGTACATGCACTCGTAACTGTGTTTGTTGTGTTTCTTATAGTTTGTTTTATTCTTTTTTATATATAAATTGTCAAATTATTTCTTACTTAATTTAGTTTGTATAAAACTAGTATACAATTGATGTAAAAGGTTATGCATAAAAGAATTATCTATATTGGAGCATTCTTGAATGTATCACATCACATGCTAATAACTAAAGAGTAAACTAGTGGACAGAGGCAGATATGTACTCCTTACAAAATAGCACTCGAATGTGAGCATAGGAGGTAAATTCATTTCATCCATTGGATCTAGATCTAAAAACTTAAAATTTAAGTACTATTTAACAAGAAGACACCATCGACATAATAATGTCTACTGTCCCAAGTCGTTGGCAATACAATTTTCTACTGTTTATGATCCATCAATCGTGCAAGTTGATTAGGATGCTAGCAGCTGCAATCATTCTGACCAGGATCCGGATTTTTTTTTTTTTTTTTTTTGTAACTACGGGCCAGTTGACCTGTCCTGTGCAAAATGCATGTTTTTATCTTGGCTTGCTATATGTGTAGCTAGACACAAGATCACTCCTTGTGTGACAGAGTTCTGATAAGGGGAATAAAGTGCCTCACTGATGCACCGATAATACATCCAACATGACTGAGCAAATAGCACGGAGTATAGCTTTGGTATGGCTCTTTCCTATGAAAAATCCCAAATTTGCTACCTTTCCCTGTTCATCGCCCTCATGGGCTCCCCCGCCGTCCTTTTCGCAGCTGGTGGGGTCTACATGCATTGGCATGCAGTGCCTGCTGGAGCATGTACTTTTCTTGCTCATGGTCAAGAATTCAAGGAGATGGGCAAAAGTGCACCTCTACTTATCGAAAGGCAGATCAATTTTACCACAAATCATTAGCTCCCTAATCGAGTTTTAAGGCCCAATCAGTGCCACCTCCCATCCATCATTAGTTTTAACAATCCTGCTTGTGATCTAATCATCTCAGTCTTGTCACTTTCCAGCTCCTGTAATGTTTACTCTAAGGCCATTCACAATGGAGAGTTTCATTACACGGTTTCCAAAAGTGTCACATCAGCTTTTGTCTAGGTAACCGTGTATCTCAGGTTTCATCCTGATGAAACTCACTCACCTCCTATGAAACTCTTTTTATCTTTTTCTTCATAATTATCTTACCATGTCATTAAACATGATGATATGTCACATCATTTAATGAAACAGAAATCCTACAAAACGGTATACCGTTTTCCCCCGTTTCGACGGTATATCTGAAACTGCAGCTGATGGTCATGACGATGATGAAGAGGTTAGTGTTTTTATGTCTGATGTGTTATTAAGTTTCAGATATTAAGTTTCAGGTATTAATATAAACTAATTGATGAAGCTTACATGGCTCAATATGTTCCATGAGTTTCAAGAAGTACGGTTCACAAGTTTCGCAAGTTTCAGACATGAAACTTAATACTTGAAACTTAATATAAACTAATTGATGAAGCTTAGATACTATACCGTTGTGGTCTGATTACACGGTATAGCGTCGCCTAGTAGCTCTCTTAATGAAAATGAAACTCCCACTGTGAATGGCCTAAGTCTATTTACCTGAGCATTAATTGAAAGGCACGGAAATTTGCCACACGCGTTCCGCCGTATCATCGCGACAAGTGCGGCTACCAACCCCCGGATATACCTCCCTCCAGTCAGGTACTTCTATACTTTTTTAAAGAAAAATTGTATAAATATTGAAAATTGAAAAGATGAGTGCAATTTCTTCCGAATAGGCACCGCTGGTCTAAATCTGAGTAAAGCATCAAACTGCAGTTACTCGATGTCCTTGATGGCGTTGACGGTGTGCCGAGTGATGAGATAGGGCGAGATCCTGTTGCCGGAGACCAAGGTCCTGCCGCCCGCACCACCAAACTATTTCTCCCTCGTCGGCGTGGTTTGTGAAGGAGGGGCAATCTAGGTCGGAGGCTGAGGAGAAGGATACCGTAAGTGAGAGCCGATAAAGGAGGGAGGCGTGCAGGTCCTCGGCGCCGGGCGGCAACGTCCGGCGGATCAGCAAGTGGCGGAACTCCTCCTCGAGCCTCGCCATCGCGGCTTGCAGCACCGCCTCCGCGCGCACCAGGCGTGCCCACGAGGCGGGCAGCTAGCCTCGTCCAGGTACTCGCCCGCGTCCTCCAACAAGTCGAACACCAGCCTATCTCCCACCGCCGGCGATTCCCACCTCTCCACAAGCCGCACCGCCGCCTCCACCGCGGCATCCCTCTCCACGTCCCGTTCTTCTCCCACGGAAGCCTCGTTCAGAGGAGGCGGGAATAGGTCGGACATGAGGGAGAGGCGGTCGTCGAACCCGGAGCGGATGTGGATAGGGGTGAAAACGGGTCGGATACGGTCGGATATTGCTCATCCTGTATCCTAACCCATATTATTATCTCGGATTCGGAGTCGGATACGGATAGATCGAATACGGATACGAATTCGGAGTAGTCCGGATTCGGACACGGGACAGATACATGACGGATACGGATCGGAAACGGATAATATAGTCGGATAGTATGCAAGGCAAAAAAAAAAAAAAAATGAACCATACGACGTTCACATGAACTAATGAACTTTTCAACACAATTAGATACATAACATAACTCTCCCACGATTATTTGCATTTTACAGAGGTTCCCCAATATGGCAATATGCATGGTGCAAACTGCAAACTGAGAATACCAGTCAAAGATAAGAAGCTCAGCATATTTGGACAATCTAGCTCAGCTCCACATAGCAGTAGTAGATAGTAGATGAGAGCATCCAGGAGAATTCTACCAAGAAATACAGCAGGGCCAATGTGAATGATCCATATTACGTAAGTCGTCAACCATGTAGTAGACTAGTAGTACTAATCCAACTTTTTATCTCATGAGTCATGATTCAAAAACAAGTTAATATGGGGTACCTAGGATTGCAAATGGTATTTCAGACAACAAGCTAACCTGAAAATTTCTCTGACCATATCCAACATGGCAACATGTCTATAGACGCACAGATAAGATATTAAGCATGTTTTTCTACCATCCTAATTTAGTCACAGCTAATTTACTCACAGCATGTTTTTCTTTGACCATATCCTTGTTTTCTACCCTCCTAATTTAGTCACAGCTTTACTGAAGTGGAGTAGTATTTGCTGCACATAATTATTCGCCTCTCGGAACACATGGCGCTGACTGTGGAAAGAAATTAAACCTCAGATAGTCAGATATGGGCAACCAGTGTAGTGACAGCAACGAGGGTGCCTCCAGTGCCCCCCGACCCACGCCGCAAGGCAGTGCCACCTTGGTGCCAACGGCCGCACGGCACCGCCGCCGCTTGCTCGCTCGCGATGGATCTCCCGCCGCGCAGACCGACGCCGGGTAGACGACGCTCTACGTCGTCGTGGAGGCCGGCGCCGATGAGATTGTCCGTCTCCTCCTCCCGCTCTACGACCTCGAGGCCGCCACCCTCCGCTCCCACCTCGACCTCGACGCCTTCCACGTCGCCGCCAAGCAAGGGCACACCGGTGAGCGATTCCTGCCTTGCTTTGGTCTGATGCGATTCTTGCGTTAATCAAGCGGAGGGCGCGACGACGAGGGCGGAGGGCCGACGGCGCGACGTTCAGATCTGAGGAGCAATCGAGCAGAGACTCCAGAGGAATAGAGGATGAATGAGGAATTGAGGAATAGGTCCAGATTTAGGTCTTGGTCTCATGGACTCACCGACTCAATCATAACTCATACACAAGTAGACCACCAGTGCACAACCGGATATCCGGATATAATTCAGGATAATATCCGGATTAAATACGGGAATTATCCGTATCCGACGGATATTTGCCGACCCGAATCCGAATCCGTATCCATATTTGACTATCCGGATCCGATCCGGATCCGACCGGATATAAAAATATCTTCCCGAATCCGGTTTTTTCCGAATCCGGCTCCGGATCGGACGGGAAATATCCGACCCGTTTTCACCCCTAGATGTGGATCATGTCGTCCGCGGCATTCTTAGAGTTGGCGAGCGACTTGACGATGTCCTGCGCCGTTGCGATCGCCTTCTTCTACCCGTCCAGCGTCGCCATCCTCACATCGCATCGGTGTGGATCAAATGCGAGGAGGGAGCTAATGGGAAAATGGGGGAGTCGGGAAGGGGAAGGAAAGGCGATGGCGTGGCTCTGCTCCTCCGTCTTTTCGGTGACCTCATTGTCTGACAGGGGTATAATTGTCCATCTAAGCCCTTCCGTTAGTTAAACTTACAGTCAACTCACCAAAATAACAAAAGGAGGATGAAGTGATAATAATTACAGAACTGAAATTGTGCATTTTTTTCGATAGCACCGGTAAAATTTTCCCGACGTACAAACAGGCACGAGCCTGCGCAAAGAATAAAGAGCAGTGCTTGTGTGCTTTTCCTCCTAATACAAGTTACACAAATCTTAAAGCAAACGAAGGGATAAGTAATTATCATCTACCCTTCATTCATGCTTTAATATTTATGCAATTTTAAAAAGGAAGATCATATACAGAAGCATCTCTCAAGAATAAAATGTGTTGCTGTTAGGATGCACGGGACGGCTGTTTAATGTACAAAGCCATTTACACATAACTCCGTGTACATAGGGAAACTAATTGTAGCACAACTTATTAGCAGGAAAAAATGTCTAAATATACAACATATAAATCAAAATTTCAGAAATATACATCAAAAAAAGAAAATAGCAAAAATAAAGTTTCCCGCCGCCACGTATGGCCGCCACGCCACACGTCGCCAACCACTTCGGCGGCAGCACTCGGCTGCCGCCACCCACACGGCGCAGCAGTGTCTCCGCCGCTAACACGTGTCATTTTTTATTTTTGGGTTTTATTTTCTCTAAACGATATTTTTAAATGCAAATTAGTTTCGCTCAATTCCAAATTAAATAAATTAAACTGTCAATTTTCAAAATCATTTCGATTACAAATTTTAAGTAAATCATGCTTATTAAGAATATACTTATTAATTAGGAAAAATACTCCACATGTTAGGCATTACCACTATATATGACTTTCTGGGTTGTTGGTGTCCATATTCGAGCAGCTTGGCCATGTCCGAGGTGGAAAACGCTAAATATACCACTTGTAAATTAAAATTGCAGAAATATACAACAAAAAATAAAAATAGCAAAAATAAAAATTAAAGAAAAATACACTTGTTTTTTGTTTCATTATTTCGCTGAAATTTTTGAGTTTTCTCTCGTTAATCAACCTGGATCCGATTGAAATGCAAATAACTTTCGCTTATACAACTCCAAATTTAATAAATCATATGAATTAAGGATACGCTTTTGAATTGTAGTTATATTTATTATTTGTGTACACTGTCAGATAATTTTGTAATAATTTTTGAGACTTTGTGTAGCTTTGTCAAAGTTGTGAAATATATGTACATGATACTTCACCGATAGATGGACAGAAATAAGAATGTAATAAATTACATACTACTTACAAATGGTAAACAACAATGGCATGCACGACTAAACCTAATATGCCTTAGGGAAAGTGAACAACAAACGGCCCTTCTCAGACACTTTGCGAGAGCAAATGAGGATATTTTCCTTACAAGAACCCTTCAGCTCCTCGCCGCCTGGCCCTAGTCGCCCTCTCACGCTTTCTCGAGACTCACCTCCTCTCCCGCGGCATGAGCTGCCGTTCGGCTTCCCCTCAGGCAAGACCACATTCACGACGCTGCTATGCTTCTCCTCCCGATCCTGGCTCACACCATCAGCCGCTCCACCATAGCCCTCCGATGCGAGGTACTCTCGATTCCGCATCCTTTCCATCTCGAGAGTTTGTTCAGCGCCGTAGAATCGGATGAACTCGCCTGAGGTTTAGCGCAGTGGTCACATCACATGGTGTTAGACACATGCAGGTTCGATGCAACACAAAATGCGAGTATGAACATCAAGCTTCTCCGCAGCCGCATCCCCAGCTTTGGCTCGAGTCGTGGTTGCGGCAGCTCCAGACTCATACCGGCAGTGCGTGTATGAGTTGTTCATGGACCGCCGGCTGCAAGGATCCCGCATAGGCACATGGGGACCCTCCGTGCCGTCGGGGATGGTTTGACAACGCTGCGGCCTTGGGGCGCAGGGAAACTCCATTGGTCTTCGCTGCTTGGTTTGCGGGATGGTTCTCTTTGTTGTATTGGAGCGATCGTTCGGTAGATGCAATCGAAGCCAGAAGGGGGTTAAATAGCCTGAATTGATAAAACCATTGACTTGAAGCAAGAACTAATCCGCGAGCATCGGATTCCTTTGCGCTCCTCGCCTGTGCTTGGAAGCGACAAATGCATGCAGCTTTGTAGGCTGCTGGGGAGGTGCCATCGGGCTTTGGCAGCTATGCTTTACATGACGACTCGGCATTCTCTCGCCACGCATGCATTTGATGACATGATATATCCTCGCAGCTTTGCCAGCAGTGCTTTGACAGACGTCTCGTGCCAATGCAACGAAAGTTTGATGATGACATCTTAATGGATAATTATAATAGTCGCGGAAAAATATGACAACTTAAGCATATTCGCGGCCGTGAAATATCACGTGTGAGTCCATTTTTCGGAAGAATGCAGCCCATTTGGTCTTGTGTATACCGACTACGATATTATGGAAAAATATTATAATTACATATTCCTTTGTATGTACTTTCGTATATTTCAACATGTCTAAATATAATAGTCGCGGAAAAATATGACGTCTTAAGCATATTCAGACCGCTGTGATATATCACGTTTGAGTCTATTTTTTAGTAATAATGCAGCTGATTTGTCTTCAGATAATGACTACGATATCATGGAAAAATATTGTAATTACACCGCCGTTGTATGTACTTTCGTATAGTTCAAAGGGCTAAATATAACGGTCATGAAAATTGCATGTACTAATCTTACTTAGTATTAAAATGGAATGAAGTTGTTAAATTAACTCTTCAGATGTTGTGTTGGTGTATCCGTGTTGTGCCGCTTCGTATGGCTTGTAACGACAAAAGATATTAAAGGCGGAAAATACAACGTTGAAATATATAAGTTACGACATAACATCACAACACGGGAGAAACAACGCGTTGGAATACCGTACATCGCCAACGTACATGACGGGTACATGACTACTACATATTATTTGAACAACTCACGCACTCGATTAGAACTTTCGTAATCATCACTATCTGCATGACAATACCTCCTCTTCTAAAAATCGCCGTGATCGCGTTTGCCCTCGCTATCGGCCTCGTAGTCACATGGAAGACAACGATGTCAGGGTCTACACCTTCTGTCCTCCTCTTTGGCAACGAGCTTAGTGTCCTCTTGTCTTTGCCGGCTGGGGGGTTTGACTAGTAATTGTTAGATTGTATGGCGACATGTTCGAGGCTACTAGCAATAGCTTCGATGTCGCGAATAAAGTCGCTGAATTCGCTGGCGCTTGAACTGCTAAGCCGGGGTCGAAGTTGTCTTTAGCAATTTTATTCAGGTCACCGCGATGCCATCTATTTCTTTGATTGTCCAGTGCCCACTTTCTTGAGCCGCCCGATCCTTGTCCATCTACACATTGGAAGCAATTATATTTCACCTAGAAGAGTAGGATTCAAGCATAAGCGAATGTACTGATCAAAAACATAAAAGGAACAGATGGCCTGAAAGCCCCAAGAAGCCATCAATATCCATCGTACCGACTAACAACACAAGCACATTCGGCCGGGGAAATATCACGCCAGTCTATTTTTTCGAAGAATGCAGCTGATTTGGTCTTCTATACTTGACTACGATATTATGGAAAATATTGTAATTACATATTCCGTTGTATGTATTTTCGTATAGTTGAAAATGGCTAATTATAACGGTCACAAGCAAAAATATGACAACTTAAGCATATTCGGCCTACGTGAAATATCACGATGAGTCCATTTTTTCGAAGAATGCAGCTGATTTGCTCTTCTCTATACTGACTACGATGTTATGGAAAAACATTGTAATTACACATTCCGTTGTAATGATTTTAGATAGTTGAAAAGGGCTAATTATAACGGACGCGCCAAAAATATGACAACTTAAGCACATTCGCGCCGTGAAATATCACGTCTGAAGTCTATTTTTCTGAAGAATGCAGCTGATTTGCTCTTCTCTATACCGACTAACGATGTTATGGAAAAACATTGTAATTACACATTCCGTTGTATGTATTTTCGTGATAGTTGAAAAGGGCTAATTATATTACGGCGCAAAAATATGACAACTTAAGCACATTCGACGGCCGTGAAATATCAATGTATGAGTCCATTTTTTCGGAAGAATGCAGCTGATTTGCTCTCTCTATAATCTACGATATTATGGAAAAATATTGTAATTACATATTCCGTTGTATGTATTTTCAGATAGTTGAAAATGGCTAATTATAACGTCACAAGCAAAATATGACAACTTAAGCATATTCGGTACTGCGTGAAATATCACGATGAGTCCATTTTTCGAAGAATGCAGCTGATTTGCTCTTCTCTATACTGACTACGATGTTATGAAAAACATTGTAATTACACATTCCGTTACGTATTTTCGTGATAGTTGAAAAGGGCTAATTATAACGGACGCCAAAAATATGACAACTTAAGCACATTCGGCCGCCGTGAAATATCACGCCTAGTCTATTTTTTCTGAAGAATGCAGCTGATTTGCTCTTTAGTCCGCTACGCTATACGCTTGACGCAAATTAAAACCTATACATTTCATGCTTTACCACGGACCAAATATCAACTTTGTCACGTATGTCACGGACCAAATTGAATGGTCTGCAGTAACTCGCATTTTTGGAGGTCTTCATGTGCTGCAATCATTTTTTGGTCTACATGAAAGTTGTAGAGAATTCCAAGACGCAACTTTTTCATGTAGACAAGTTTTTCATTTGAGCAACAGAAAAATCAAAGAAAATCGGAAAGGTAATGCATTTGCGCCGGACCAAAAATTGTTCATGCGACGGACTCCTTCTGTAATTCTCGATTTTGGAGATTTTCCCGTGCTCTAATCATTTTTTGGTGTACACGAAAGTTGTAGATAATTCCAAGATTCAACTTTTTCATGTTGACAAGTTTTTCATTTGAGCAATATAAAAATCATAGATAATCGGAAAGGTAAGTGCATTTGCACTGACACCAAAAACTGTTCGCGACGGACCCTTCTGTAATTCACGATTTTGGAGGTCTTCCTGTGCTCGAATAATTCTTTGATCTACATGAAAGTTGTAGAGAATTCAAGACACAACTTTTTCATGTTGACAAGTTTTTCATTTGAGCAACATAAAAATCAAAAGAAATTTGACAAGTTTGAATGACATAGATTAAAGAAGTTAACATAAGTCTCATACAACACGATCTAGTTCCCCCTTCCTCTTCCTCATGCGTCCCCTACCACGACGTTCTTGGTTATCGTAGTCCGACGGTGTGAAATTTCTGGGCGCTTGGGGGACACGTAGTCCAGCCGCTGCTGGACCTAACTGCATCTCGCGTTCCAGTCAGCCGACCACATTTGGACCCGTCTGACGGCACATGTGGATGCCCCATGCAGCCATCGACCGTCTGCATGGTACCCTGATGCGCGTAGCGTGCCGGTCCGAAGGCTGCTGCTCCCGCTATTCGATCCACCGCCTCCTCGGGGTTATCGACGCGATTCCAACCCTAGGGATTGCAAACACGCCGTCGCGAGCAAACCGCTGAATGTAGCCCCTGATCCCATAAGGTCATCGTGACGCCCCGACACGTCCTCCCATGTTTGTTGATGCTGGACGGGGTACTAAAGACTCTCGCGGCAATGATGGGGACGGTGACATGTTGATGTGTACTCCTCCTTCAACGCTTGCTCCCAAGACTATTTCAACGTACGCTCCATGGCCCCCGCCTCATGGCTCGGGACCTCGGGAGGAAGTCGATGCTGCAGGTGGGTCTTGCTGCCGAGGAGCCACAGCGCGGCACGCCTATCCATGGACATGCTCTCATCGTGGCTCGGTGCGGCGCTCGACGCAGACATCCTCGTAATCACGCGGTAGACGGTCTATGGCCACCAACATCTCTCGACCGCATTTCTTATGCGGTGGCCCGCGCGAAGAAGGTTCCGTAGGATTGCTTGATTGACGTTGCTGCTCCCTGTGGATCGTGAGGATCTCGTCCGCCGTCATGCATGTACTCCGCCTCACGCCTCGCAAATTAATACGTATCACGTTTAATTGGGTATATCTCGCTTTTAATATGTGATAGGTGCGATCCGTACTACGGTGTGTGCATGCGCTCTGCATTCTCCTCAAAGATAGCCATGTTGCACCGGGCATCGCCACACCCTCGTTTCTAGGAGCACCGCCCTGCGTGCGAGGTCTGCCGGTATCACGAGGTACCCAAGTGTGTCCGTCTCGTGAGGCCGCTACCGATGGGTTCCAGACGTCCTCGGCCATCGAGTTCCACTCTCTCAATATGCCGGCTATTCCGTGCGACCCGGTTGTAGTTGTGCCTCGATGTACTCCTCCTCGCGGATCAATCCAACACGTTATTAATGGTTTCCACAAGAGCGTGAAAGTAATGTGACATGTAGAGACATACCCATGGGAGCTTTCGAGTCTGTCGGAGGCGGTGGAGGGAAAGACCGCCGGCACCCAAATTCCGAACGCGCTCCGAGAGTATGGCTCAACGGGCACTCATGCAAGGAGGAAGTATTTCGTCATCCAATGCGAGGCTCCCACAGATTGGAGATACGGCCTCCCGACGCAACCTCCGTCGCGTCTGGGTGGAAAAGGGATCCCACGCGTGACTCGCGCCGATGTCGAAGTTCTAGGTTCCCACGAGACGCGGTAGGAGCCGCGGTCCGATTCCCGCCCACCTGAGTCGCCATGCATCCATTTGTAACCCAAGGTTGGCCTTGCGAGTGGATGCACGTTAGCTTCATCGACGGCACTGTAGTACCGCTGACACTCTTGGTCGCGCTATGGGTAGGTACGACCAGACCAATCAGAGAAGCAGGGGGCACCTCTCCCATTATTGAAGTTGGTCAGGATCGGCCGCTACATCTCGCGATATGTGTCTGCGAGAACCGCCGAGCCCCCTATAGAAGTCCGTGTCGTGCATCTTTCTCGCACTCCGCTTCGGCCATTAATTCGAGCCACCCAAACGAGGTGGGGGCAAATCGGAATCACCATTTCCGCTTGTAAATAAAATTCTGCAAGGAGGAAATAGAGGTACACCTCGAATGCCTATTTATCCGACTGGTCGGCGTTTTGAGACATGGTCCACCCTCCGAGACTGTCGAGCCATGTGAAAGAGACTCACGATCACGCAGCCTCGTGTACGCTGTGCCAAACCTGCATCGAAGAAAATCACATGTTAGGAAATCACGTTAGCTCCCGAGATAAGTGCGGCCGGTGTGCTTTCACATTTATTACCTTTCCTCTACATAGTTCTTCCATGCCTCTTTGGAGGGCTTTGCACTACGAGGGGTTTATCTAAAGTGGAAGGCCAAATAACATGGCGACATCTTTGAGGGTCACCGCTATCTCGCTAAGCGAGGTGGAAAGTATAGCTGCGCCTCCGACGCCATCCGTCGACCAACGCGATAAGGGCCCCGCCCGGGGCCTAGGCATCGGGGTCCACCGGGTCCTTCCTTCGTAGGTTCCTTCGTAGGCTCCACGCACTAAATGCGTAAAGCTAACAGCGCCGTCGTCTCGGGCCGATATGAACCGAGGTCCAATGTCTTAATGTTACGGAGCCACGATGCGGAGAGTGTTAAGCAAGGACAAAGCAGTAAACGTGCTTAGCATAACGAAAGGTGCGCGTGACGCTATGCGATACGCGTTACGACAAGGTAGTAATGACGCGTTACCGTCGTGGCGAGGCCCACTTCCGGGCCCTGCGGGTCGCTATCATACTTCGATCGCAATGTAGCTCCGCAACTCCATAACAAGCCTGCATAATCTCCAGTGGAATGAAACAATGAAATACTGAAAAATAACATCGTAAGAAATTTCAAAACCACCGTGACATACCTAAAGAAATTTAGGTTCATAAATTACATAACTGAAATTTCACGAAGAGAATGCAAAGGAAGGTAGTAGGAAGATGTTGCATGTCTAAGCGTATAGTTGAAATATTACATTGGACAACATCACCTCTCTGCTTGGGCTTTTCTACTTGCCATGCCCTGGCCTGCAGATGCGGCAGCCTGAAGGCCATCGTCTCGAGACGATCCATGTCACCCTCAAACCGCTGAACGCCGGGTCTACCCCAGATCGCCTTAGTGTGGGGTACGAGCCACGTAGGGGTTCGGAGGTCTTGTAGTTGTTGCCGACGTTGAACGGGTTCGGAATGCCCCGGCCCATGTTGCTCTAACGGCATCCATACGGTAGTACGGCAGTGACATATTGTGTGCCGTCGTTGCCCATGTCACTTCACGGCAGCACGCGGCGAGCAGTGGATGTGCTCTAAGCGAGGCTTGTTGCATGAGTGTCGCCTACCTGGGCCGAGCCGGCATCTCTGGTTTGTGTCCCCGCGAGTATCCTCGAATGCTGCTTGCTTCTGCACTCGACGCGAGAAAAATGTTCTGGCGCAGGTCCATCATGCGCGCGGCGTGGAATTGAGCTTTACGCCACGACCGTAACAAAGCCTCGACACGGGGAGCGAAGGTTGAGCGCGGTTATGCGCCGCCCTTTGCCGATCAACAAAGTATTTTCGGTCCTAAAAATGTGAGCTCAATGATTGAGCAAATGGGTAGGCAACGAGCCCCGCAAGACATTGTTGTACCGACTACGGTTCGTCGCTGATGGAGTATCTCGCGAAGAGAAGAATACCGCTTAGGTGGAAAAGAGTGTCACAAATGATGTGCTACCGTGCATTTCAGAGAGAGGGCATTATCTTACCGAGCACCATTTGTATCGCGGCGCCCAGGCCCCATCTCTCGGCGGGTTTACGAGCTATCCATTGAGCGAATGTCATCTTGCGCCCGTGACGGAGACCTCGAGCACCACCAATTACTGCGGTGCCCTCCGTGGTCTCTTCCGCCACCGTTCCTTTGAGCGCTGCTCACCAAGTTAAATATCGTATCGAACTTGCGCAGCTTGGTTTTGCATGCATAGGGTTTTGAATAGCTTCACCATGTTCTTGTTCCTGCACATGGTGTACGTGTTCGCCTCAAGGTGACGCATGCACCATCTACGCTGAACGCCTCTCCACCGGCAATGGCAATCTTCATCCTCCGCCATTCTATCGAGGGCGTTCAGCAGCCCTGCATTACGGTCCGATCTGGACGCACCGGCCTATCCCGCACCACACGGGCCCTTCACCAGGACAGGAACCGTAACTACCGTGCTGTTGCTTTCGCCTCAACCACTGCCAAAGCCGGTAGTAGCCGGTTGTTTGCATCGGCGACTAGGGCGGTGAGTAGGGTGCCATTGTAACGCCTTGGCCAAATGTCCCATCCACGCATATAACAGACGGCAGCTTTAATGCTTGATGCACTACCGAACGCCCGAGAACACCCTGAGGGAGGTAGTAGTGTTCTCGAGCAGTGCTCCATCGGGAAGCGCATGCGGGTTCGGACAAAGAATAGCATATTCGAGTTCCCGGGTTTGTTGCAATGCTATCCGCCTTAGTAGTCGTGGAGCCCAATTGAATGACTCCATAAAACTACCAAACAAAGATTTTCAAAGCCATCCGCTTTGCGCCAAGCTTGCAAGTAGTTTATGGACATCCACGTCCTGCTCGCATCTCAAGAATTATGGTTGCGGGCCTGAGGCTAATGTCGGGCCTTCAAGACGCCTATGTGATTTCGCGCTGATGAATCTTGATTTCACCACACCGCTTGTGTTCCAACAAGCGCCTACGTGCATGTGTGCGGTGTACCGAGTTATAACGAAATGGTGCTGATGTTTAGGCGGTTCGCATTTAACATAGTATTCGATCGCTCTTTCTACATTTAAGCTCGGCAGTGTCCGTCCGGAAAGCGAGTCACACTGGTCACGCCGGTCAAGACTGCTAATTAGTATGCATCGCTTCCTCCTTTGTCGCAAACTCCTCGCCGAAGTTCTATATCGCTATGGTCTTGCCCACGCCTGAAATATCCTCCAAGCCGGGCGTAACACGATCGTGGGTTAAAGAGTGCAAAATGCGATTCGGCCCCGGTCCTCATCGCCAGGACCGCCACCATAAGTAGGGTGAGGGTCATCCGCTAGGCATCCGCATCAACCTCGTGGACGGCGCATCCATCTCGCTGGCTCGCCAAGCCCCTTGAGCGGGGACTTGCTTTGCGAGCTCATCGCACTTCCTCTTCGCTCGGTTGTTCGTCCGCATTGACCCCCCATGTCCTCCTCCTGGCTCATTGCCTCGCCCTCGGGTGCGGGACCAGCCACGCGGAACACCTAGTGCGAACCCTTCCTTGCGGCCTTCTCCATGTAGAATCGCTGCACTCGCTCTACTGAGCTCGAATAGGTCAGACACAAAGCAAGCTATTTGGCACTACATGGGGCCTAACCCCATCTACCACGAGCTTGCTTGTCACGGTCAACAATTAAGAGCGCTGCAACCGCTTGCTACATCGTCGCAACTCTATCGGTGGATTTACGCTGTCTCTATGTGTGCACAATTATGCATGCCGACAAATGGGCCTCTGCAATTTTTCGGCTCCCCATGCCATATATGAAGCGGATCGCCATCGATGCGATCAGAGAAATACATAATTGTAGTCAACAATAAATGCACACACGCACCGCTTAACATCTTAAAACGATTGGCATTACTTCAAATTTTAATTACGAAAGCATTAATGTTATGGTTACGCATACGGTTGAAATGTATGCCAACATATAATTATGTATATGTTATATAACATACTAGCACAAGACATATGCGCTTTATTAAATCCTAAAACCACATTCCACACTCATAATATCATGTAAAATACTACTACGAAAGGTATTGTATACTTTACATTACAGTTCATACAAACTAAGTAAAACAAATATAATGCATATAACAAATTAATTTGCTGTTTTTTCGATATTTTTGTGCGCATGTAATTCCAGGTGATGATTAATTCGCAATTTTTATGGAATGCGGGGATTTATCTACCGTTAATATATGGTTTTTTACTAGGAGAAACGCATGCATGCATACATTTCATCACAACAACATAAGTATGGTAAAACCTGCGCTGACCAAAGATGATATAAGGGAGATGCTTGCCTTTCTCTCGAAGTTTCGAACGGCGTTGAGGTCAATCGTGTGCGGTCTCTGGTGTCGGTACCCACACGAAGCAAAACAATACGAAGTCCAATAAGTAATAAGGGAAAATCGCTACAATGGTGCGGAACTTGGCCCACCAATATTTAAGTCGGATTAAGTGGCTACTTTGGTTCGAGTTGTAAAGTTCAGAAAGGAGGTCAACTCCTTTCGGTCCAAGTAAATGTTACGTTCAAAAAACAGTCCTTCGCTGCACAATTATCGTATGGAATAAATACAGCAACGTTCGGTCGAAGCTTCGGCAGAGGGTCCCGACTCAAGAGACTCTTTCGGTCAAAAAATTAAGTCGATTAAGCAAAGAACTTTGGTTCGAGTTATTAGGTTCAGAAAGGAGGTCAACTCTTTCGGTACAAGTAATGATTACGCCCAAAAATAAGTACAAAGAATACAAAGTCGAATAAGTGATAAGGCACAATGAATTAACACGGTCTACAACTTCGCAACCAATATTTAAGTCGATTAAGCACCAACTTTGGTTCGAAAGTTATTAGGTTCGTAAAGGAGGTCAACTCCTTTCGGGTCCAAGTTGTGATTACGTCCAAAAGTAAGTACAACAATACGAATCAAGTTGTAAAAAGGCAAAATGAATTAACACAAGATGTAACTCGACAAGAATTAACACACTTTTAGAGTCACGGTTAATTCACGTTTTCCGCACATAATATCACATAGAGTACTGCTACACACAAGTTTGTCACTAAAACTGCACTAACCAAAATATACTATTATTTATGAAGATTTGTAACTAACCTTCTCCAAGTAGTAATAAAACTCGAGCTTTGAACCAATAAATTTTCGTCGAAAATACCTGCAAGATACAAATCATGTATGAAATAAACAAAAATTATTAAAGTTCGTGAAAAAATAAAGAAACCACAGACTAATAAATCTCCTTCACCCTCTTTGCTATGACACACTGCAAGGAGAGCAAGCCAACATTGCAAATATGTACTCACACCTTGCTCCCAAGCTGCCTACTCTCACACTGCTCCCAAGCTCTGTTCTCACACTTGGCTCCCCAAGGTCTCTACTTTCTTGCTCTAGCACAATGCGTAACAAACGCGCAATTCTTCTGGCCTCGCGCCGGCTTTATAGGAGACAACGTCATCACTTTGACGTTTACGTTAATCTTGATTTACTTACGTATAACTATATTGTTTTGTTTTAATCGCTTATTATGACCGCGCATTAATACCTGAAATCGCAGCTATTATGCGGTTTTGATTCCGACACGAATTGATTTGACGCGACGTTTCAGACTGTGCCAACCACTGGTTCCTATTTACCCATGTGCATCCATTCATCTGGCAAATGCGACGACAACGGCCATTTTTTTTTGAGCGGTCGGCCTCCATGCACCGACGCTGCGCCGCTCACGCCGGGCCGCCGCTTCGCCCTGCCGCGGCTTTGCACCTGCTTGCCGCCAGGCTGGGCGGCAGCCACGCCGCCTCTGGCCCTCGCCTCCCGCACCGTCACTGGCTGCCGCGGCCTCCCGGGCGGCAAACAGGCCCCACCGTGGCTGCACCACTTCGCCACACTGCCGCCGGGCTGCTCCGGGCGGCAGTGTGGCTCCCACAGACGTGTGGCTGCGGGGCCGCTGCTGTCGCGCCAGTGCCTACTTTTGAAATTTTATTTTTTTGTTGTATATTTTTGCTATTTTGATTTATATGTTGTATATTTAGGCATTTTTTCCCTTATTAGCAATGCAATATTTTGGAACAATAGGATCATCTACTTGAATGCAAACAGACCAGAGCAACCTAGACGGGCCATCTAATCAGAGATTTGGACGGACGGGAAACTCGAGCGGAATATTATATAGCATGGTTCCGAGGGACCTGGCTAAACGGCAGGTACGCACGTGCCGGCGCTTTCAGGACGAGACGACGGAGGAGGCGGCGGCCTGCCGAATCCAAAAAAACGGGCCAGCCAGCCAGCCAGCCATAGCGCCATGCATGGTATCATTGCATTGCAGCGTACCACTCTGTCAGTGGATAACCACACAGCAGCCACCAGCCAGAGGGACGTATCTCGGCATATACCTGGCGCCGGCGCGTCGGGTGGTCCGGCCGTTGTCGCTTGCACTCATCATCAGTCATCACCGCGCTGTGCGCGTCACGCACGCTCGGATGATACGGATCGCGCGCGGCAGCGAGCATAAAGATTTGCGCGCGCATTCAACCGCATCAAACGAAAATTTTACTGTACTAACTAGGGGTGAAAACGGAGCGGATAATATCCGGACCGTATCCGTATCCGATATCCGTTTTTAGGAAAATAGCAAAAGAATCTGACATCCGACGAATACGGATACGGATAATTATCCGAATCGGGGCAGACGGATATGGAGCGGATATGGGGGAGGAGATATCCGACGGATACGGAGCGGATACGGATATCCGGATGCTAGATATCCGTATACTCAGAGGTCAGAGGCGAAGTCTTTGAGGCTTGGCCGGTTGAATCTTGAGTGCACAGTGCAGGCCCACCCCAAGGCCCAAGCGCCAATCGGTCTAAGACTCCAAGTCTCCAACGCACCGCCTCCCCAAATCGCACGCAGCGTGGGTGTGGAGTGTGGACACGGTGGTCGACGCGAGTCTGCGACTCTCCCAAATTGCTAGACGCCAAATCCCTAGCCGCCGCCTCCAGGCTCCAACCCTCCCTGGCTCACCGCCACCGCCCCACCGCCGCATCTCCGCATCCGCCCACCGGCGCGCCGCCCCACCGCCGCCTCCAAACCTCCCCGGCTCCCTACCACCAGATAGCGCCACCCCACTACCGCCTCCGCCGCATCGGCCCACCGACGCGCTGCCCCGCTGTCGCTAGTCGTCGACTCGCTCCCATGGGCCGCCACTTTGTTCCCTTCTTCTGCGCCATGATCCTACTAGACACACTTGAAGCCGCCATTCGACGAAGGTAAGGCCAAACTTCCCCCCTCCTCTTGCCCTCTCTCCTTTTGATCATGTGTAAATCAAATGAAATTTTGTAGGAATATGTGTTGGATTTGGCCTTATTTTTGTTGTGATGTGTAGGACTTGGCTAGATTTGGAATTTGTTGATATATGGTCGTGTATTTGTACATGAACCGACTAGTGATTAGAATGTATGGAAGTTATTCATGGCAGCCAGTTCTTGAACTGATTTTAATTTTGTCCATTAATCCATGAATGACTTGTGCTCGCTATTACTTATCTGCTTGTCCATTGAAATTATAGCAGTGTACAATGACTTGTTGCTCGTTTATGGCATGCCGTTTGCCAAGTTACAGCAAGGAGATTCTGTGTTGAAACTTGTGTTTTAACATTTACATATTATCCGACTAAATATTCGGTTTCATTTTCGTTTTCGATCCGACTCCGATTACTATCCGTTTTATTATTATCCGATATCGATTCAATATCCGATCCGTTTTTAAACTATCCATATCTGTATCCGCATCCGGGTGAAAAAAATGTGAGCGGATATGGAAATGTCACTATCCGACCGAATCCGCTCCGTTTTCATCCCTAGTACTAACCCCTTCGATATCATATTTTACAATTTTAGCTTGTATTAGTGGAATTAGTCCCATACAGCGGCTTTAGCCTTAGGGGACGAAATAACGTGGGCAGCAAATTGGAGGCGCTTGGGGGTGCTGCGTGCAACGCCTGAGAGGCACTGCAGCGGTGGCCCCGCGATGGCGGCTAGGCGCAGCGGCCTGGGGGATGGGGCGTTGCATTGTTTTTTTATTTTTATTTAAAAGAAACGTGGGAAATGTTTAAACTGTTGGTGCAATTGACTGACGTGAATTGATCAATATTGTGGCCTCCTTCGTGTATTTTACAAAATTGTGGAGTTTGAATTGATAGGTTTTGAATTTTTTTGTTTCACTGATGTACTACAAAATTGTGGAGTTTGAATCGATATTTTTTTTTTGTTCATTGATGTACCACAAGATTATGTAATTTTAATTGACACTTTTCAACATTATTTGTTTCAGTGATGTATCGCGAAATTGGAGAATTTAAATCCATGGTTTTTGAATTTTGTAAAATTATGGAATTTTATTTGACAGTTGTTGCATTTTTTGTGGATTATTGTACTTCAAAATTGAAAATTTTTACTGTACTAGCTGTATTTTTTTTTTAAAAAAATGGCTTCCATTCAGTTGAAATAACAGGAATGGTCCCCATTGCAGCGGTTGTATCACGCGACATGGCGAGTAGCTGACAGGTGGGAGATCGTAGCGGGCGAAAACTTTACTGTATTAGCCCCGTTGCAAATTTTTATTACGAAAATGACCTCCGTGTGCACTGCCCGAAAGCAGCCCCCCAGGGGCGCTGCACACCCTTTTCTTCGAGTTGTACTATAGCATTGCTACAGTACCACACATGATTTTTTTTGGAATTTTATATTTTGACTGAAAAATATTTCATGGCCACCTTGCGACGGTAGAAAATATTGCCCGCAAAAAAAATATATTATTAACAACCCTCATAATTATTGTTGATAATTAGGCCGGTAGAATATGGGTCCTCAAATATATTATGTTATATTCTGCCACCAGAATATGGCCTGCAGAATATGGGTCCTTAAATATATTCTGCAGGCCCAATTGTGTTATATTTTATCAAAAATATGGGCCTGCAACAATATAATTTGCGGTTCAGGTCAATATTATTTTGACCATGAATTGGCCTTGAAAAGAAATATTCCAAAATTATTTGCGGGCATATAGCCCCCAAGAAATATGAAATCAAAGGAGCTAAATACATTAACTTTGCCTGGGAATATGCCTGCAAATATTAGTTCAAGTGTTATTTTTATAATCAAATTTTGTTTTTCACAACTATTGAATAACATGAAAAATAGTTTGGAGAGAAATGGAACAGTATGGCAACAGAAGTTTTTAATTTATTTATTTTATTTGCTTCACCGGTGTACTAATTAATCAACTATTTTAGAATTAATTTGGTTCAATGATAAGTAGCAAAGTTATTTAATCTTAGTCTACAGTTTAATATTTTTTTTTGGTTCAATGACGAGTAGAAAAAAATGGAATTTTATTCAACTGTTTGCTAATTTTTTTTGTTGAATTGACAGTATTTGAATTTTTTTGTGTGGCAAAAACTTAAATAATAATTAACAGTTTACTAAATTTTTTCTTGACTGATATATTGGAAAATTGTATAGTGCGTGGCACGCATTGCTTTGGGTCACGGTTCCACGTTTCTTTTTTCACCACATTTCCCCTCTCTCTTCTCTTCTGGCTCACGGTTCTTATAGAGCACTCAAAAATTACGAACTCTCGTGTTCCTCTGGTTTGTTTCCCTCACCAAACTTCTGATGTTTGTAGACGGTGAGCCTCGTAATTTATAGCGCCATTCGGAGAGCATGCACGACATAATCGCCGTCTATCGTTGTTTTCGGCATGCGAACGGAGATGTAACAATATGACATAAATCATCACTACACATTTGGCCGGGGCCAGCACCCAGTTCGCGCCACGTAGGGGTGAAGCGGCCCTCCTCTAACTGGGGCTGACGTTCAGTGCGCGGCACGCATTGCTTTGGGGCATGCCCCCTCGCGCAAAGCCCCTGCATGCAGCGGCTTCCAGCCGCTGCTCTTCGCCGACCGTGGGGCCCCTTGCATGCAGCACCTGGGAGACACGATTCACCGCTTGCAGCCCCTCCCAAGCGCAGTTTTAACGTGTGGGGGAACTATTTTTCCAAATCCCAACCGTGGAGACTATTTTCACAAATACCAGCTGACGGAGACTATTTTCATAAATACCAGTCGACGGAGACTATTTTCACAAAAAAAAAATTGAACAGGGCCAATACAGTAATAGTTTCCATCAAACTCACACATATAGTAAGTAACATACATGGTCCATGTACAGGGGGAGGGGGTTGTTACTGTACTAGCCTTGTTCGCCGTTATTTTACTGCGAAAGTAGCCTTGGCACACGTGTTTTGGCGAAAATAGCCTCACGAACGAGCGCGAAGGGATCAGGAGGCAATATGTGTCTCTTTCCGCGGTTGTGTATAACACGAAAACAGGTGAGGAACGTGGTAGCCATTGCGAGCGTGAGCCGGTGGCCGAAGCAAGCTTCCGCACCTTTGGGGCGCTAGAAGCCGGCTGCAACGCGGGGGGCATAACCTTATACTTTTAAGTGTATGCATGTTTTTTTGTCCTTTCCGCTAGGGCCTCCGGATTTGTGCATGGATGGAATTTTACTAGTGCATACACTTAAATACGAGCTAGTCTCAGTTGGAAACAAATTCTATGCAACTGTGTTGCATTTCACGATATGTGCAGCATCGTGCGGATTGGCGCCACGCGTCCCACTGCTTCAATCTCCATACAAATTCATCAATCTCCAAGCACTTTAATGCACTTTAATCCTTATCACTTAAATGTTTTTTTGTATGGAGATTAACGCAGCAGGACACGTGGCGTTAATCCGCACATTGTTGCACAGACCGCAGTATGTAGCACCGTTGCATAGAATTTTTTTCCGTCTCAGTTGGTCCGGCGCCACCCTACGATAGCACGAGGTTCTGCGGTACCCTGCCCCGTGCTGAGCCATGCTATGCCACGGTTCAATCTCCAGCGGTTTTGCTAGATCATTTTCGTGAATGCATGGCGCGGCAATGCGCATATATCCCATGCTGGGTCCTCACTCATTCTAGGGGCTAGACTCGTACCATACGAAAGCTAGATTGGTAAAAAATATATAATAAGGATCTGTTTGTTTTTGCTTTGGATTCTCTAAAAGCTGATTCTGGATTGCGGTTGTAGAGAAGCTGATTCTCCAAAAACTGGAATACAAAAACACATATGAAATAGATTGCGGATTCTAGTGCATATGGATTGGCTGGATTGCGAGAATCGGATTTTAGAATTGAACTATTGTTTTTTATTCAGTTTTTAGGGTTAGAATCTAAGAATCAAAATAAAAACAAATAGGTCCTAGGTACATATATATAGTTATCTACATGAACAGCGTCACTGCGCGTGGCAGTTGCACGCAAGATGATGGAGCTAGCACAGTGTAAGCAGGCTAGCTAGCCCGGCCAGGGGCCTAATTCATGGGCACGGGGACAAACTGGAGGGCTCGTTTGGCGCGAGTGGCATCGCATCGGCCTCCGCACGGCGGTCAGGTCGCCCTGGGAGACCCTGACGCTCTTGCCTGACCTGAACTGACCGCGCAGCCGTGCATGCCACGCCATGCATGCACGCGCCCTGATGCCGCCGGTGAGGCCAGCCGGCCAGCCACGCTGCTTTTACTGGGACGGCGCGCGCGTTTGCTCCACCGCTCATCGTCATCCGTGCGGGTTTTGGACTCTTTGGTGGCTCTGCTGTGGAGCCTCTCCGCCTGACTGCTTTCCGGTGCAGGCAGCAGAGGCAGCCGAGGGAAAGTTTACTGCGTTTCCGACAGCCTTGTTGATTGATTGAACACCAAGGCACGCACGGCCATCTCGGGTACATTAGATCGTACTGCGAGGGTTACGGTTAAGCTAAATAAACTAGTTTTTTTATTATTGAAAAACCATTTAGTAAACTAGTTTTTTTTTTTATCTGCGGTAGCTGATGTTAAAATAACTGTAAAAAAAAGGAGGGGGTGGCCAACCGGGGGGGGGGGTGACACCGGGAGATGGGAGATCGGGAGGTGGAGGCGTGAGGGGGGACGACCGGGCGGGAGAAGGCGGCGCGACCAGGCAACGCTCCATGACTGGGAGGCAGCGGTGGCCTGGTGGGGAGGAGATGGTCATCGGGCGGCGGGGCGAGACCGCGAGGCAACAGGAAGGAGGCGACTGGGCAACGGGGAGGAGGCGATCGGCAGGGACTGGATTGGAAAAAAGCGATCGTACTGTTGGTGAAACACCTATGAAACAGTAGCAACTTTTGCTCCGGCTTTAGCTATACAGTCGGTTTGTTTGGACTTTGGATGAGCTTTCGACTTGAAGCCGAATCATAGCCCCAAACAGAGCTTTTTTAATAACAGCGCGCGTCTCCTAGTCTCGGTACAAGAACCAACATTACGTCCACACCAAAGCGCGAGTTAATTGTGTACGAGAGATAAGACTGACAGTACTGAACAATTAATCGTGATGCAACGAGACGAGCTGCATATCGCCAAACACAATTGTTGTAACTATTGCAGCTGGCCCAGTGGTCCTACGCTGTTTTTATTTGGTAACAATTACATTTTGATTTTTCGGCTTTGCCTTCTAAAGATGGCTGATTCTTGATCAGACGTGTTGAAAACTAGGCTGGCTCGCGCGTGATGCCGCGTCGTGTGAGAAAAGTTGATTTAATTTTTTTTTTGGAAAACATTTTTTTGTAAAAAACATAATTTTTTTTCGGTGGTGTTTTTTTAAAAATTGGTTAGCTATGAGCTATTGTTGAATTTGTGTAACCAAGGGGTTCTTTGTTAACAAAAGGATCCACGGGTTTACTTTGGAGGACTTGTTCGTGAATATATAGAACCACGGGTTTTTTTGTAAAATAATGAATGAAAGGACCTATACATAACTTTAAAATTTATGGAGAGCCTTTTTACAAAAAAAATCTTGCCACGTAGGCAGGCCGGCTGCTCGACAATCCCAGGCGTGTTATGATATAGTGGGAGCATCAACTGGTACCCTTAAGTTCAATCAAGACCATCTGTATCTGATTTAAGCTGGTGACTATATACGCATGACTCATGGAAGCTTTCTGTTCCAAATGAAAAAATTTGGACACCCAGCTGCGAGAATGTGTCAAAAAGTTCAATATTATGAAAGCCTTTTTTTATAACAAATTAATTCACTCGTATCATTTTCATAATTCAAACCATATATTTTAACAGTATATTGAATCAAAATTAAGAAAATTTAACTGAACATAATCTAAGATGCCACTTTTTTTTAACATAGGGGAGTAGTATACAAGCAACTACAAGACGAACACCCTCTCCTCGCCGCCGCCAACCCCAGGAGGTACCATCACATTAACATCTCCCTACAACCTTAGCTGAAGACGCACTATAAAGTCCTTAGGTTCCAACTAGCCTCACTTGAAATTAGGGATGCAAATGGGCCAGCCCTAGGGTCATCTTTGACCCACTCTAGTTCATTTGTTTGCACTAAAACTTAAAAGGTGGACTAAAAATTAAGTTTTTAGTGCAAACAAATAAACTAGAATGGGTCAAAGAAGACCCTAGGATCAGCCCATTTGCATCCCTACTTGAAATATAAAAGGTATATAAATAGATATCAGTAGCGAGATTATCCACACATGGCATAAAATCCCCAAAAATATCACGAAGATTGCGCTTGCCATCATAATATGGTTTTGTGTGTAACATGAGCAGTAGAGTCATATAACATTCTGTTTAATAAAGTCCCTTTTGCATTAAAAACGTGACGAAGGGTTTGATCGACAATCAATACACGCAAACGCCGGGTTTAATTTTGGGTGCGAATGTGCTAGCCGATTTGATCCTGCAATCGGCAATGGCTTGTTCAAGCCAATTTAGACAAAAGTAACCGATAAATCTAATCAACCTGATTGAGTTGATTAGATAGGGGTAAAGGATGTTTTTTTCGAAGAAGGCGATGTGCAACAAAATTGGAGAAAAAGCGAATCTGGGTTGGTGTAAGTCGACGAAATCAATAATCGGCGGTGCGCAACTTTGTTGATTAAGCGAATTACAGAAGGAAGATTACAAAGCTAAAAAGTACTCCTAGTCGACGAAAAAGTAAAGTAAAAAAGTAGAGCGAGTTGTTTGATTGATTGGTTGTCTTTTGATGGTGTCTGTCATCTTCTTTTATAGTGTTCGACCCATTCATGTTCTCCTTGGATTCGTCACAAAATTATCCGTATTGGTATCGGTTTTCTTTATGATACTTCTCCTTTAATACTAAAATCGGTTACAATCCGTTAAATCTGTATCGACTTATGACATTTCAAACCCAATACAACCCTTAATCAACTACCCATACCAAACTCACTCACCAAATCGGCTATGTGCCAGATTCTGGTGTCAACATATGCCTCCCATTTTTGGGAGATTGCGTGAATCTCGCAAAAATCACCGATAACATCTTAAACACATAATATCAACCAACTTTGTTAAGACTCACCGTTCAACTTCTCACCGATTTTCGTGCCATCTGCAACAATTTTCCCACGTACTCGTGTAAACACACGATCTCACACATTAACTATAGCAAAAGTTTGCAAGAATTACCCTCCAATGCCACCAGGTTTACTCCCCTATAAGTATGAGGTCCATTTACCTATCACTTTCACGCACTCAAGCTCTCCTTTCTTTCTTTATCAGCTTTGTACTTCTTTCCTGCTTTCATCTCATCGGCTCAATCAAACCTAATGGACCCTGATAAGGTATTTTTTTCCTTGTTCCCGACTGTAATACTTAATTCTATCCATGTCCACTGGGAAACTCTGATTCATCGACTATCATAGAACAAGAACTTCTTAGGCTTCCCTTGAATGCTCCAGGCTAAAATTTAGAGGGCTGGAGTAAAAGTTTTAGGGCCTGGCCAACTGCACTGGCCGAATGGCGTGACTGGTACAATCAGGTAGCATCCTAAAAACTTATTATCTGGGAACAAATGGGAATAGCCAAATGTCTACCATTATCCCTAGCAAACTCCTCTCCAAACGAACATCTAGTAGTCATGTCATGTTACTTTTGGTTCGATACTTTCAATGCCTTTTTCTTCAAAACTGGTCCTATCGACCCAACTTTGTTAGATGTTACTTAACTTTATTGCCTAAGACCAGATGGTGAACAACTATCATCTTTTAGCGCTAAACCACAACACAAACTTGTATCCATTAAGGGGGAAGGATGGGATAGATACATAGAAGACAACAGAGGAGTCAGCCCAGTATCTAATAGGAAGCATATAGCTTTCCTCAACATGTGGCTTGACCAATTCCTATTTTGTGGAGCTTTCCATGGTCCAACACAGACTTATCAAACCATAGCCGAGCAACTCGTAGGGGGCCATCTGCTTGCTCTCAAAAAACTATTTCTGGGGGCAATTTTCCAGATGATGCATGAGATCCGCAGTCGCCTCTACACTGCTATGGGGTCACACACAGTAGGGAATATTGGATGACTTTATGGTTCATCCAGTTATTTCTCTATTGCATCTTTAGCCGTTCTTTCAAAATCGACTTATCTAAAATGACCCCATTCCCTTGCGAGGAAACCCCTGAGAGCCATCCTGTACAATTCCGCAATAGCCGATCTTTTGGTGAAAGACTTTTTCTCTGCTCTGGGAATGAAGCAAAAATTAATCCAATAGGAGCTAGAAAGTATCTATCTTTTTTCTGCCACCTCGACAAAAATTCCCTTCTGAATTATGAGTTTTTTAGTTACCTAGAAGCCGATAATTACCCTTGACCTTTGTTCCACCTCGCAACCGATTGCGAAGATATGCTTGAAGAAACCCTAGAAGTTTATAAAATATTCCTTTCTCCAAGCATTCTTTCTATTGGCTTACATCCCAAGGGCAGAACTTTTTAGCCGTCCTGCGAGTTCTACCATCCGTCGGTTTACACCATACAACTTGGCTTCAGCCAAATCATCCCAAAATTCATCCTATTTGATCGACTCCAACCTCGGGAAAGATTACGTCGTGCCTTCTCAACTGACATAGTTCTCCACATAGCTGATGATCTCCTTCATTAAAAACTCCCCCACTTTATTCTTCACACCAGGAGAGCGCGTGGTTACATTTCTTGGTGGTCGGCTATCTCTTTTTTTTTTCCAGCCGACCATCCACCCTCTACAATAATAGCTGAATTCTTCCTAGAACTATCTCCTAAGCCGACAATACAAACTGGTTCAGACAATTCGAGCTCCAGCAATTTGAGTTTGTCTAGCTATACGGATTTGAGTTTAGTCGATATTACTAGAGAGGTACCAACCATTAGGCTCTAATCTTTATTTACTATAACCGGCTTCGCTCTACACATTTTATCTCTTTTCAGAATAAATCAACTGGAAAGAGGCTAGCAGGACTATCAAGCGACGTCCCTTCCAAGAAGCAATGTCCGATGGGACTAGCTGGTCATTCTTCTGGAACCCTTGGAGTTCAAGCTCCATCTCTCTCTAATCTAGAATGACAGCACCAGCAACCGAGTAAGTCCCTGCATATTTAGTCCATCTTAATACCAAGTCCAAATATACTCAGTCGGCTTCTTTTTGTAGAAAAAAAAGAAAAAACTGGTCTTTCAAGAAAACAGCTTAGAGGAAGAAATCATCGGTCCAAGAGAAATCGGCCGAGGGTTCGCCAAAGACTTCTGCAGTTGGCGGGGTGAATTTTGAACTTTGCATTTCTTAACCAACAGACTAAATGGCTAACTCAATCAGATTAGCAAAAGTTCTTTACATGTGCAGCGTATGTCTTCTCCTTTTTCTCTGCCAGTCAACATCAGCCTACCAGAAGGCACAACTAGTGACTTGCCCCACCGCCATCTTAGCCGACACCACAAACACAACCAGCTGCAGGCACAGGCCCCTCAACTGCCGTCATCAAGACAACATCATCCATTGCTGACATACTTGGGTTTGATATGCCGGACATCGAGAGTGAAGATGAGGGGCGCACTCCGACCATCATCAATACTATCCTTGCCCTTCTAGTCGTATCATCGACCCTACACAAGAGTTACATCATTTCATGCCAGATTGTTCAACAATCTTTGCTGCATGCCCAACTTGGCACAATGACACACCAATAGCTAATTGCTTTACTTCAATGCCCAAATATAGCTCAATAATCCAAGATCACTCGTACTAAACAATTTCTTCATTTCATTCTTGAACTTAATGATATCACTCAAAGTTGAAGATGTGATAATCAAGTCATCTACATAAACCCCAACCAGTAGAACTGAACCATCACGTTCCTTTTTGTAAACAGCACGCTCAAGTGGACACCTCTCAAAGCCAAGTGACACAAGACTCCTGTCCAACTTGAAATTCCATGCTCGGGGTGCTTGCCATAGACCATAAGGTGCTTTCTTCAACCTTAACACAGACTATGGTCTCTTCTCATCAACAAACCCCGGTGGTTGTGACACATATACTTCTTCTATCAACTCTCCATTCAAGAAAGTCGATTTCACATCCATATGATGCACCTCTCAACTTCCATACACTGCCATTGCAATGAGAAATCGCACCTCTTCAAAATCAACTTCTTGTCTTTGTGCATAGCCTTTTGCAAAAAGTCGAGCTTTGTGCTTTACAATCTTTCTTCACTTTGAATACCGATTTCAAACCAATGGCTTTATGCCCTGTAGGCAAAAGGGTTAGCTCCCAAGTTTTGTTCTCCTGTATGGAATACATTTCCTCCTCCATGGCTTTCATCCAACAATTTTCTTTTATTGCTTCCTGAAAGTTTGCTAGTTCCTCTATTGCCAACATTAACAATCCATCGTCATGTAATTCTACTTCGGTTGTGAATCATATATTTCTTCTAGTGATAAAAAATGTACCGAACCCTCCGAAGATGATGATGATGATGATGTTGATGTGGCTGGTGACAGCATTGCTGGTAATGAAGTGTGCAAGGGCGTTGCTGAAAAAGAGGTGACATTGCCTAGAGGGGGGGTGAATAGGCTAATTGAAAATTTAAACAATTTAATGCAGCGGAAAAAGGAACGGATATTCCGATCTAGTATCGGAACTTCCGATATCTTCGGAACTTCCGAGATCAATTCGGAATATCCGATACACTCTGATCAAGTTGACTCAAGATTAGGACAAGCAATTTGAACTACTTGTTCTCAGCAAAAGAAATAAGCAACAAGGTAAATTCACGTGACTAAAAAAAGACGAAAAGAGACAAGTTGGAACACAATAATTTGTTTCCCGGAGTTCGGATCCTTGAGGGGATCGTACGTCTCCGTTGAGGAGGCTCCAAGGAGCCGGGTCTCTTCCAACCCTTTCCTCCCAAACCTCAGTCGCACTTGAGGCTTGGTTCCACTATTTGGTTCCTTCCCTTTCGGAGGCGGAGCCGGCTTTCACAAACTTCTCACGGCGTCCCACAATCGTTGGGGGCTCGTGAGCGACGCCTAGCCGTCTAGGAGTCCTTCAACCTCCAAGAGAAATAAATGCACTTGAATCTCGATCTTGGAGAGGTTCTCTACTTTCTCAAGATGAACAACAACTTAGCCCTAGACTTTCAATCACACTTGACAATCTCTCACTCACTAAATGATCCCTAAGATCAAGGAGGAGAGAAAGCTCAAAGAATGCTCTAGAGAATGCTCAAGAAGCTCAAGTAAATAGCCCAAGCAAGTGTGTTCTCTGCAAAAGGAGTGGGAGAGGAGTATTTATAGTTTTGGTTCAAAACTAGCCGTTACCCTCGCACTCAGCCACTCTTCGGAATGTCCGAAGCATACTTCAGAACATCCGAAGAGTGCAAATTACCAGAACTTGAAAAGCTCCCAACGGTCGTGAAACTACAGACATCGGAATGTCCGATAGCTAATTCGGAACATCCGATGTCACCCAGAGAGGGAACCAAGCTAAACAACACTAAGTCCTCATCGGAATGTCCGAAAATAGACATCGGAACATCCGAACAAAACAGAGAGTTCCCATACAGGAAAACGACCTCTTCGGAACTTCCGAAGTGGCGACTTCGGACAGTCCGAACCAAACAGAGAGTTCCCAAACAAGAGAACAACAGGCATCGGAACATCCGATGTACCACATCGGAATGTCCAACCCTGGAAGAGCACAACGGACTAAAGCACAACTACACTTCGAAACTTCTGAAACATCGGAATGTCCGATACTACATCGGAACATCCGACTTGAACTTTAACACAAACTTCATTCCGAAGCGAGAGAGGACACTACTAACTCTTGAGAGACTCGACTAAATTCATCTTGAGTGAGGAGACCATCTCTAAGTCAATTTCACTGCATCCCTCTTAATAGTACGGCAAACCTATGACTTTAAAAAATCGAAAGTTACAAGCTCAAATACCGTTTTTCTTACTCAACGTCACTAGGGGATACTTCACTTACATAGACGATCTCTTCTTGAAGCATTTACCTGTTCATAAACTAGTTGAACACATTAGTTTCTTTAATCGTTTGTTATTAATCACCCAAAACACTTTTAGGGGGCCTAGATGCACTTTCAGTTGCTGCCATTGGAGAGGCAACAACTACTGAAGTTTCTTCCATGGCAGCCCCATCAGTCATACTGGTATTTGTCATGCCTATTTCATTATACATCGGGGCTGCTGTTTCCACCTGACCTTCTTAGCTTTGAGCTTGCATTTCTGCAGGGGGAGCATATCATGTGCACATGGGTGGGTTGTGCACATGTGCAATAATTAAATCTGAGCTATCCAAATCCCATCCAACGGTAGCTTCATCGGGGTGGTAATTGCAAATCTATGCATATTTTGCAATTACCACCCCGATGAAGCTACCGTTAGATAGGATTTGGATGGCTCAGATTTAATTATTACATATGTGCACAGCTTATCCATGTGGACATGATATGTTTCCTTCTGCAGGTGGTTTGAAACCCACTTCAATCACAAATGTTTCCTGTGGACCGTCAAACTTCCTCTCCTGTCTCAAGTTTCTAGCTCCACTCCAACTCCTCATGCCAGCACCACCCCGGATGATGACGCCTCACCGCCAGTCCCTGACATACTTGGCGATGCCTGCATGGTCTCAATAATATGGCTCTCATACCAATTGTTGAAACACGCTGAGTTTTCACCAAGAAACTGAACTCAACTTCTAAACTCTAAACCTCTGAACTTCTGAAGTCTGAGAACAGAAATTCGGATGAAAGTTCAGAGAAAGATGAAAATGAGTTGGTGCTGCAAAACCACCGCAGCTTTTCTGGTTTTTTTAGATACCAACTCAAAGATTACAAATAACTAACTCAAATACCAACTCAAATCTGACTCGTATCAAAGCTATTAGAGTTTAACTCGGACTCGGTATTGTAGCACAAGTGGCAAACCAAACTCTGAACAAACTGGACTCTTGATGCATTACAACTTCGGACTCCAATACAACCTGAAAAGAAAACAAACTCTACACACTAGTTTAGTTTACATCTTCGATGAGGCGCATCTCCTTCTCGGTGAAGAGCCAGGTGATCGGGAAACTAGCGAGTTCCTTACGCTTGCAGGAGACGAGCAGGAGATTCTGATTGCGGCACACGTCGCTCTTTCTGATAGTCTTCTCACAGATGTACTCCGGGTCCATGGCGGTGAGTTCCTCGACGCGGTCGCGTAGCTCCATGCTTGTGCGTAGCTTGTCGAACGGACTACCCCGCAGTGGCGGCATTTTGCTGCAGGCGTCTACCTTATTTTTCTTCATGTAGTTCCTCGGTGGTGCTGGTGCTGGTGCTGCAGCCGTGTATGTCTCGCCTCGCCTTCCTCCATGTGGCGGCTGTTGAAACTGGTGCTTATGGATATGCTGTTGCACGCGCACGTCTCGCCTTCCACCATGATGGAGTGCTATGCATGCATAGCACTGCCACCTCGCCGTGCTGGCCTGGCTTGCTTCCTGCGAGGCTTAGGCACGGCTCATGACACGTCGTGCCGTGCTAATTTAAGCCTTGTTTTATTAGACCTGTGTAGTCATGGATGACGTCATCATCGGTTCGTCAATGTGGATAGCACCAAGGATGAGGGGCTAGCGTCGACCACTAGCGAGGATCCGTATACACAATTATTTGGGGGTGGGGGGGGGACCGTTAGATTCAATGTCGAGGCAATGAGGATCGTTGAGATTTAATTTGACGCTATCGCCATCTTCTTCTTTGGGACGGTCGATGAAGCTGGTAGTGCGGTGCCATAATGCCATTTTCGATGGTGGTGTGACCAAAGGATACTAGATTTGACACCGAGGCAGCGGGGATGGTGAGGAGGGGATGATGTTGGACGGCGGGGGAGGAGGAAGTAGGGGTGGTGGAGGGCGGGAGGATAGAGAGAGAGGAGACGACAGAGGTACAGGGAAATAGCGACTATGCCAAATGGGTTGTGGGAGGAGGCGAAGGGGAGAGATAGTATTTCATGATGGGTTGATAGGCTATGCTATAGATAGAATGTTTTTTTTTTTTATAAAAGGCAGCTTTCATGCCGGTTCAGCCCAGACGATCGTGCCGTTTAGTGTCATCCATCGTTTTGAGTTTCTAAGCTTAGTACAACCTGTCATTTGCGTAGTGCTGACTCAGTTTGAAGACATCTGCACCATAGTGCTTAGCGACTGTAACAATGACAAGCCCAAAAAGACACGGTCCATTGCCAGGTCTACTCTCGGATGGACCATTACACACGGACCCTTCCCTCCGTGGCACCTGTAAGGAATATTCATCAAACCGGACGCTGCTCCGAATCCCATCGAGCATGAGTTTCTTCTGCGGCTGTTCGGATGTGATTGGAGCAATTTCCATGGAACCAGATTCTTCCGTGGCTACCATCTTCCCCTTGAGCAAGCGCAGTTTTTCTGTCTTGTACAAGGCGTCTTCTTCTGCGTGGTTGGTTGGTTGAAGCGCCCATACTAGTTTCCTGCTGTGTCGTGGTTGGTTGAAGCGCCCCCTCCAATTCCAAATGCAAGTCATTAGAGTTTGTGCCGATATAAATTATAATTGACCGTCAATATATAAAAAGTTTCCTAAATCTCTGTCGATATAGAACACTTGATTGACAACATGAAATTGATGTTACTAAATCCATCACGAAATATACTCTCAGAATTTATAGTTATTTTTATTTAAAATAACATATTTTTTTTTAAAAAAAAGTAACAGTCAAAATATCATCGTAGAGATCATGTCAATACCGAAACCACTTACATTCGTAGTCAGAGGAGTATCAAGAGGGGGACATCTGCAGTGCACCTCAAAGTCGATGTGCATTATGATTGCCTAGATTTAACCTGAGCAATAAAAGGACATGCATTGCCGTAGCACGGCCTTCTCGATCTTGGATTATGATTGACTACTCACTTGATTGCTTCCGCTCTTGGATCCTATTGTTGTTCCTTTGCTTGAAAGATAGAACACGTGAAAAGGTCGATCCATGCCACCGAAGGACAATTGCAGCACTGAAGAGATCAGCGCCTGTATGTTTTTTTTTTTTTTTGGTCATGGTCCCATGGACAATCTGAAAATTTTCGTTGCAACAGAAAGATGTTACACAATACTAATGCTGCTGGTATTTTGAGTAAAAAAAAAAACCTCCGATCGAGCTTCTACTTTGGTGTCGAATAATTTTAGTGCATATATTCCTATAGTAACAGAGGCTTAGCAAACATAAGAGGAGACGAGAGAAGCTAGGAAGCGGTTTGTTTTGGTGACCTAACACACGACAGGATTCAGTTAACCGAGCTGGACTGGGGCAGGCGGCAGTGCAACACCACCTGGCGAGCACCCCCACCACTCATGACTCATCAATACCCCGGCCTTTTGTAGCTTTGTGTCTCCGGACATGCCACTGCCCACTGGGTGTCGGGGTGGGGTAGCCTTTGTAAGCAAACAAGATTACAAGAATATATATATAGAGAGAGAGCTTGGAAGTATGTACTCTCACTCTCAATATACTGTATAAATGATATTGTTATACTTCTTTATCTATTTGAGTATACTCTAATATTAATTATAAGATACTCCAAAATAAATTCCACGAAAAAATTCATCAAAATCTACCATTTAAAGCATAATTTGTTTATATACTATTTTTACACATAGAAAAGGGTATATAACAAAAAAATAAATGATATTGTTATACTTCTTTATCTATTTGAGTATACTCTAATATTAATTATAAGATACTCCAAAATAAATTCCACGAAAAATTTCATCAAAATCCACCATTCAAAGCATAATTTGTTTATATACTATTTTTACACATAGAAAAGGGTATATAACAAAAAAATAAATGGCTTCCATGAATTTTTTTTATTCATGCCGTATTGGAGTATCTTAGAATTATTATTGGAGTATACTGAAAGTGATAAAGGAGTATAACACGTTCATTTAAGTAGTATACTGAAGGTGGGAGTACGTACTCCCAGGAGTACGAAAAAGGTTTTATATATATATATTGTATATATATATTGTATATATATATATATATATATATATATATATATATATATATATTGTATATATATATTGTATATATATATTGTATATATATATATATATATTGTATATATATATTGTATATCGGGCTAGCAGTGGTATCATGCAATAGTAATATGGTACTGCACTACTGCGACTCACGTTCTGTTAGAAGAGAATCGATGTTCTGTGCTATAAACGGGGAGATCACCTTTCGTCTTTATACTGCATGCAAGCTAGCTGCCTGTTAGACCTACAGATACTGGGCAGCGCTCACGTCACAAGACTTTGTTTGTATCAGATGTGGTTGGCAACTGATGATGGTAGTCGTCGGCTGTCTAATTGTGGTAGAATGGTTCAATGAGAAAAATAGAAAGCTCTGAATTTATCTTCATCTTGTATTTGATGTTGGACTTGTTGGGCATTAGAAATGATTTATCACATGAATTCCAAAGAAAAGATTTAGATACTGTTCATACCATGAGTTTAATCCGGATGTGAATGATAACTTGCAATACATAAGAGATAATAGGTGGTGAATGATAACTTGCAATACATAAGAGATAATAGGTGGCCATTGCTTGAGATCAAGAAACTTTTGCGAATCAAATAGCATATCTGTTTCCATATATGGATGAAAGCATCTCAATTATGAGTCGGTGCTTCAGTCCCTTCACGCCCCATGATAGATGTGTCGCTGACACTGTCTAAAAATATAACGAAGAAGGTTAATACAATCTTTTCTAGATGTACTTTCGTAAAAATGCAAAACCCTATAATAACAACTATTCAAGAAGGGAGGAAGTACTACCTACCATCTACCGTATTCATGGAAATATTTGGACAGCAGGTACACACTAATCGCTGTATAAAAACATCTAGTAAGCAGCAGCTTGAGCAGAGAGAAACTAAACGTAGATCTGAGTGGACATGTGCGTACGGAACGCATAGACAACTTAGAAAAAATACTAAAATCTTTTCTGTATGTACCGACGAGGGTAGCTGAGGGGCAATGCCATTGCCACCTCCTCTCGGGGCTCCTCCCTGCCGTGGAATCAGCTGTCGCCCACGCCAGGGCCTTTGGCCGCATCCTCAGCCTAAGGTTTTAAATTTTGTTTTTAGACTATATCTCGGAGAAGATTAAAATCCAAAATTTCGATAAAAACTCTAACTTTGGCATGAAATCCAAAAAGAAAAATTCAAATCCAGAATTTTTTTGGACCGAGATTTCCGAAATTTTAGCCAAAAATCCAAAATTTCGTTCGAAATTGCTGAAATCTCAGCAATTTTAGATAGAACGAAAAATAGTTCAAATGACATTAACATTTTTGAAAATTTTTGTGAATAGTCCTAATGCATCACTAATATTCCCATAAAATTTTTAGATGATGATCAAGCCTATGGAATTTTTAAAAATTCTAAAAGTGCTACTGCTAGTTGAGTTGTTCTCCACATGGTCTCTAGAGGCTACAAAATATTGTAAGAATGATACTATAAAAGTGAGATGGCTGAGTTGGTCTAAGGCGTTAGACCAGGTTCCATGCATGCGGAAGGTCTTGAGTTCAAATCTAGGGGAAATAAATTTTATGCAGCAGTGCTGCAAAACGAAGGGAGTACAACATCATCCCGATTCGTGTCACCTGTCCCCGTACAGCAATCAAGTGAAGGGATCTTTTGATGCAGTTAATGGTGGTAATACGCTGTGGCAGTTAATGTGTTGAGATTGTATTGAGATTGTTGTACGGGGACAGGTGGCACGAATCAAGATGGTGCTGCACTCCCTTCGTTTTGCAGCACTGCTGCATAAAATTTATTTCCGAATCTAGGTGCAACATTATTTTTTTTGGTTGAGAGAAAATTTTTTTTGCACAGTACCGACTGAGCATTGCATTATCGTTTCTGATGCTGCTGCTTCTTATGGCAGTCCTTCGGCAGAGCACCGAATTAATCTTTCAAGCATCAGGGCTCCTAAGATGGGTAATCCTCGTAGTAGGGATGCAAATGGGCCGGCCCTAGGGTCATCTTTGACCCACTCTAGTTCATTTGTTTGCACTAAAACTTAAAAGGTGGAGTAAAAATTAAGTTTTTAGTGCAAACAAATGAACTAGAGTGGGCCAAAGAAGACCCTAGGGTCGGCCCATTTGCATCCCTACCTCGTAGAGATGAGAAGCCCGACACCGAAGCAACCGGCGTGGTCGTTGATGAGAACTCGTAGCTCCACCTGAAGTAGTCGTCGTCGGCGGAGGGGTGCGCGACGGCGACGCCAGATCTGGTGAACCCTTGCCAGAGCCCCCTGCACTTGGTCATGGCGGCCAAGATAGCGATGACCATGGACTTCTTGGTAGACATGAAGAAGAGGATCTCCCTGGAGCCGTGCGATAGCTTCGCAACGGCTTCTTGGTGCCGAGGCTTCATGAAGTTCATGGTAATTAGCAGCGGCGGAGCTAGAAAAAAGTTTAGAGCCCGGACGAATTTAATTATGATCTAGGTTGAACCTGAGTGCTAGTTGTCAGTTGCCATTAATCTAGGTCTGAACTTTGCTAGATAAACCACTAAACGACCCATTTGCTAGCTCTAATATATAATCATTAGGCTTTGAGCCTAGGCAACAGCTCAAGTCTGCCGGGCCCTAGCTCCGCCGGTGGTAATTAGGAACAAATGAGCAACAACCAACAATGCACAGAGAATAAACAAGTAATGCATGCAGTTGCAATGGTGAAAACTTATTTCAGTTAGTATTTATATAATTTAAGAGAAGAAAGCTTGGGGCAGAAGGACGGCGGGTGGAAAAACTTAGGAAGAGTGCCATTAATTGCTTATTGATTGTAGCTACAGTACATGCATTTTGATGTAGAAAACTTCAGGTAGCTTGTACGGAGCACATCACAGGCAAAAAAAATGGAAAAATAAATAAATAAGTGTGGTTCGTAGGATTCAAGCCCAGGTCTCCAAGGCCACACCATGCAATTCTAACGACTGAACCATAACCACCATGTTGTTACAATTTCAATACTAACATTTATCTACTAAACGTTTAGAGAAAGTTAAACAGAGCCAAATCCGGTCTAAATACATTACAATTCGGTCCAAAATATATGAAACCCGATCCCAAACAACGAAATTTCGGCGAAATTTGTCAAATTTTCTGAAAAATATTGTAACAATTTGATTTTTTTTTAAATTTTTTATTTCGTTAGAATTATAAATCTTGGAAGGTCGAAATCCAGGATTTTATCAAAATCTGATAAAATTTTATGAGGATTTTGAACCTTGGTTTAGCTGCCGCCGTATTCGAGCATTAACGACGTCCAGCTAGCACCTTTCTCCTGCCGTGCTTGCTACTTGCTAGTTAGCGCTGGCGTAACCGTGAAGAGACTTCCTCTTGTGATGAACTAATGATGGATTAATTAAAACATCATAATTTTCAATGCGCTGCGCGGCTACAGATGCCTCTGCATTTCTCTGATACTAGAGATCGCAAGTGAACTGATCGGGGGCGGAATTAGGATGCCGGATATGCTTCGACATCCTCAAAAAATTTAAAAATATTTTAAAATAATCTTTTCAATATATCAAACTTGTTGATTTAATTTATTTCGATTTTTGTGGTTTATGATTTTTAAGATATTAGAACTGTTGTATTGTACTTTTAGTAAATTTCAAATATATACATTTGATTTATGATGTTACAAAATTATTATACAAAACTAGTATAGATTTATACGTATGAAGTGTGCATTTTATCCAAAAAAAAATTAGTTTTACCACTGGAACCGACGGTACTAGGCAAGAAATGGCAAACCAAATATGAGAATACGTTGGGCAAAAGAGACCTGCATGCTGAGCCCGAATCACGGTTACCGTCGTGCTGGACGGTGAGTGTGTCAGCACGAGCAGCAGGAGGCGGCAGCAGCACAATTACGCCTTCTCCTTCCCCTTGTTTGGAACAGTAATTAGGATCTTTCGGAGTCATCGCGTGTTTTTGGATTGCTAACCTGTTTAATGAGTAGTATAAATACTTGTCCGGAGGGCTGTTAATTGCGCGGTACGTACCTTGTGCCTCGTGCTGGTTGCGTTTCCAATTCCCATATTGCCCCTGTAGTTTCTTTAGAAGCATTTTACCTTCAACCGAGTTGAGTTGAAGTTTTCCCATTTCACCGTGAGTCAACTCTTTTTTTTTTCGGAGTCCACTATAGCAATTAAGTGTAATTTGAAGAGTGAAGGTACTAAGAGTTTAAAGAGTGAAGGTACTAAGAGGTATAAAAATTTAAGTGTAATTTGATGGTATCTCATGTTAAGTCCCAACGGTAATAAAAATTCTAATAAAAGAAGTGTATAAGCTATCACAGAACTCACATTCCAATCAATTACTTTTTTTTCTTGGAGAGGACATTCCAATCGACAAAAGAAGTGTATATAAGCTACCACAAAATTCACATTCCAATCTAAATTAGTATATTCATTCTTTAAATTTTTAGTAGTTCTTAATTCTATATGAATATAAATTTGTATAAATGTCAGAAATGCTGAGGAGTCTCTGGTTCGTTTCGCCCGTGATAACTCATGCTTCGCATGCAGTGTCCAATGCTAAGGGCCTGTTTGGATTTATTAGTAGCTAATAGTTAGCCAGCTATTAGCTAGAGGCAGCTAATATGTGGCTAATAGAAATTTAGGTTGATCAATTGTCCAAAATACCTCTGTCATTAGCTGCTATTGGTGGTAGACGCGAATGGTATTTTAGTTAAATGCCACCTATTAGCTGCTATTAACTGGGTTTGGCTAGCTAATGAGATAACCATTAGCTGGATGTCTAGCTAACTGTTAGCTGCATGGATTCAAACAGGCCCTAAACCGTTGCGCTGCTTCCCAGAACTGAAACGGAGGAGGACGCAGGGGCATTACGGCCATAACACACGCAAGGAAACGGAAACAGTAATCTACCCTCTCCCGTCCCGGCGCGGCCGCGCTTCTCACTCCCTCTCCGTTGCCCCGTAAGCCGCGCGTGCTAATTAACCCCGTCTTCTTAGTTACTACTAGTGACCCGACCACGCGAAGCATCCAGCGCTCTGCTCGCCACTGCCACCACCACCTCGCCACCTCGAGACCCCAACCCTAGCCAGCCCCAATGCGTCCCCGTCGCCGCCGCCTCCTCCTAGTCCTCCTAGTCCTCGCCGTCTCCGGCGAAGGCTCCGCCGACGACACTGCCCCCTCCCCTGCGAACGCCACCTCGCGGCCGCTCGCCTGCTCCGAGCTCTCGCGCGTCTGCACGGCGTTCCTCGCGTTCCCGGCCGCCCGCGCGGGCGCTAACGCCAGCGTGCTCGAGTCCATGTTCGACGCCTCGCCCGTCGACCTCACCGCCGATGCAGCCGCCAGCCCGGGCTACGTTTTCGTGCGCAAGAACTGCTCCTGCCGCGCCTCCCGCACCTACCTCGCCAACACCACCTACACAGTCCCCTCCGGGGCGTCCCCCAACGCCACCACGGCCGACGTGGCGGCCGCCGCGTACGCCGGCCTCGCCCTGCCGCCGCCGGGTGGAGCGGCGCAGCGGCCGCCGCGCCCCGGCGCCGTCGTGGCGCTCCACCTGCTCTGCGGCTGCTCGTCCGGCCCTTGGAACTACCTCCTCAGCTACGTCGGTGTTGACGGCGACACGGTGGAGTCGCTATCGAGTAGGTTCGGGGTAAGCATGGACGCCATCGAGGCCGCCAATGGCATGGCTGGCCCTGACCCCATCACCACGGGGAAGGTGTACTACATCCCACTCAACTCAGGTGACCCAATGTTTAATGACCATTTCTACAATTTGATCAAAAGCTTCGATCTTCGTAAATTTGCGGTCCTTTTCGCTTCCCTCGGCTTGCGGCTAGTTGCAAGCATGGATGATGGGTCTCTAATACTGCTCGTTATGAAATCCGGCTTCTTTGGATTTATGGGTCTGATTTTGTGAATAGGGGCCGCAAGGCAATCACGTTTTTCTTCTTGTGGCGGCACCGAGAGTTTACCGATTGTTTCATGAAGAGAGTGAATCATTTTGTGTCAATTTATATTTCTGATAGTGTATGGATATATCATATATGTGTGTTCTTCAGTGAGTGGCACAGGCATGTGCCCATTAATCGGCTACAACTGGGCTTGAACAGTTTATTTCTTTCTTTTGATCAATTCAAATGACAAGGAGTAGGAACACGATAACCTTGTAGCGTACTTAGGTGCGGTTTGTTTCAACAAGGTTGTGTAAATTGCTATCAGGACAGAATCGCGGGATTGGCTTGATTGCCTTCAGATAATATAGTAGATGGAGTTAAATGTTAGAATTAAAGGCACATCTAGGTTTAATTTAATCCAAAAGTAAATCATGAACAACATGTGATTGACTATCAGTAACGAATAACAGGAGCATACTATAGATGCATATGCTAGAAGACTACACATATATCCATCTAATGTGCTCACAATCAATAGATTGAAAATAAACAGTAGAAACATTGTAACGCATCGCTCGTGTGCAGATGGAGCGAGACGCGTTGTAGCGCCGCATCGAGGACGGAAGTGCGCGCCGCAATGAGCGCGATGCCTAGCAGCGCTCCCGAACGCCGAGGAAGACGAGCCGTGACGGTGGACGTGGAAGCGATCGCCGAGCGCTTCCAAAACCGATTCGCCCTCTCCCTGCAAGAACGCGAGGACGGACGGTTTGAGACCGCTTTCCGTTCACGTGCACGCCACGGACGGGGCAGACTTGATGGCGCGCAATGAGAAATCGCAAAACGCTAGGACGCAGATCACATTGTCCTTATCTCATACTACAACCGCGAGTCCGAGTAGCAAAAAAGTAATCTGCAAAAGGAGACTGCGCCTACGCAAAGCCCTGGACCGGAATTCGGCGGACCATTCACACAGGTGCCGCACGCCCGTGCCCGAGCCCGGCCCGACGAGGCGAGGCGAGCGCGCGCGTGTGTATTCTTTCTCCCTTTCTCCACATGGTTCTACCATGGTGTAGCACACTCCACTATTTAAACTAGTGCTCACCACTTTAGGCTAGCAATGTGGTACTATTGCTAGTGCACATGCTCCTCATGAGGTGGGCCTTTGAGATTTTCTAGGATTTATTGTCTCAATCAAATGGGCTTGGCCCAAATAATCCAACATTAAATAATCCCTTTGAGTGGTTTGGTAACATCTCTAGATGTGCTGCTATGTACGAGCGTGGCACAAGAACGCAAATTATGACATTGAGTGATTGCAGTTAAAACATGACAAGCACTAAATTTTCATTTAGAACTCAACCTAACTATATGTCACCAAATATAAAGGTATCAGTGAGTTGAGATATTTAATAGCAGAGAGGCCCGCGGTGTGCTCATTGCTCAATATGAGGCAATGTCGGCCTTTTCAGCCATCAAAGGTCTCCGATTTATTTCTTATTTATAGGAGTTATCCTTTCTTTATTACTATATTGTATCCATACAATATTTTCTTGCTGGCATGACTACAATGAAATCATACTTGGTGACATCAACTTTCTTACTGTTCTTTTTTTTAATTTCCCTTCTAGTCGCTTCCACTTTTTTTTTACTTAATTCCTGTATACCCATGTGCAGTTCTTGGCCAGCCTTATGCTGCAACGTCTCCTCCCGCCCCTGCTCCTGCGCCAGCACAAACACAAAATACATTGTCAGGTACCTGTTACAACTTATTCCTTAATGTTTGAGAATGTTTTGTTTCATTTTTCTGCAGTAATATTAGTATTTATGCTTTTCTTTTTTGGTGATTTTTAGGCAGCTATATGATATTTTGAGAACAATCAGTGCCAGGATTGTTTGCAATATTTGTTCCCCACATTGTTGTTTTCTTCTATTTCAATTTTGAGCATGTTATTCACACCATTATAAGGATCCTTGCCATAAAGTTTTGTTCAAGTAGTAGTGTTGAAAATGTCGGTTTTGTTTGCTACGAGTATCTCCAATCAACATGTTCCTTAATAGTTATTATGATATCCTAACAGAGTATTTGTCTGACATACAACTGCAGATATATCAGAACATCATTCCACAAAATTCCCTTATGGATGGGTTATTGGCAGCATGGGAGTTGCGCTTGCTTTGATTGCTATTGCTCTCCTTGCACTTGTTCTGTGCAAGTTCTTCCAATACAATATCGAAGCTCCAAATAGCCAGAGAAAGAGCCCAGATCAGCCTACATCTCATAAATTTCAACTTCTTAAGAGTGGTAGTTTTTGTTACGGTTCTGGAAGCTACTTGTGCTGCCAATTTGGAAATGTTAAACAATCAAGAACAGATGGTGCAGATCCTCATATCAATATCCCAAAAGGTCTGTTCACCTTCTGTTAACCATCCTTGAGCTCCACATCATTATAAGTTTATAACCATGGTGGAAAATGGAACTTGCAAAGTTTATTTCAGGTGGATAACATTAAATGGAAGGCTGGTTTGATGAAATTGGTACTCTATGAAAGGCATATTACTGTTCGACCTGTTGTCACACACAACTTACATTCCTGATGGATGCGTATTAATATGAGGAATTGTGTTTTCACTGATCTTATTGTGCACATGTCAACATGTTATTGCATAGTACACCCATGCCAGCATTTTATTTGCATTATTTTGTTACCTGTCTTGCAATGGTTTAAGCAAGAGTGCAACTTTCATAACCTATTCAGTTCGGCATGGGTTCAAGTAACACCTAACAGAAATAAGCATCTGCACCCAAGTATTCATCCGAATAGGATCCAAGAAAAACAAAGCTGTTGAGATGGAAATTCACAATTAAAATATCATTTTAATGTCTTGGTGTGGCAAGGTATTGCTAGCACATACTGATTTTGATTCATTTTATTTTCCTATGGTTCCTATCATGTACAAGCCGTTCTGAGTCTTCCTCTATCACAGGTATGGTAGTAGATGTGTTGGATAGAGAGAAGCCCATTGTGTTTACATATGAAGAAATACTCGCATCAACTGATTCATTTTCTGATGCAAATCTTCTGGGCCATGGTACATATGGCTCTGTTTACTATGGTGTTCTTCGAGACCAGGTCTGAGATATGAGCTAACCATTTATATGCAGAACTTTTACTATGCCTTGTCCTGTCAATAACAAAAAATGCTGTTTACAGGAGGTTGCGATAAAGAGAATGACAGCAACTAAAACTAAAGAATTTATAGTAGAGATGAAAGTTCTTTGTAAGGTTCATCATGCCAGTCTGGTATGGCATTTTACAGTTCTCATAAAATCCTTAGTCTATATTGTATCTTAACTGTCTATGTTTTTTGAACTTTCATTTGTGTGATCCATGTTTTTTGTCAAAGGTAGAGTTGATTGGCTTTGCAGCAAGTAAGGATGAACTGTTCCTGGTTTACGAGTACTCTCAAAAAGGTTCACTTAAAAACCATCTTCATGATCCTCAAAGCAAAGGTATACTGCCGTCAGGCATTTTTATGAAAGCTTTACTCAATCTTAGATATGAGTCAGCTTTGTAGAATAAGTAACTCTTCACAAGCTATTCATACATTTAATATTGTGAAACCCCTATGTTTGCTGTTTAACTCTGATAACTTTCACACATACTGGTTCTAGCATCTTTAACATTGTATTTTTGATTTGTAGAGTATGTGTCAACCGAAAAACCTTTCTGTAAAACATTTGCAAGCTTACTGCTTGAGGACATTTTTCAACAGCTTCAACTTGATTTTGTAGCCTCACTTCTTAAGCTATATTTTTGTTTGCATGTTTATTTATTCTTTTTCTACAGGATTTTCATTATTGATTGATTTTCTTTGTCTAGGTTACACATCACTTTCTTGGATCTGTAGGGTCCAAATTGCTCTTGATGCTGCTAGAGGACTTGAGTACATTCACGAGCACACAAAGGATCACTATGTTCATAGAGACATCAAATCTAGTAACATCTTGCTTGATGGTTTCTTCAGAGCGAAGGTTTGAAATTGTTCTGCTCGTGTTTTCCTGCATCAATTACACCAGTTTACAGACTCATGGAATTGCATTTTCTGTCTCTGTAGATTTCAGATTTTGGTCTCGCAAAACTGGTGGTAAAGTCCAATGATGCAGAGGCTTCTGTTACAAAAGTTGTGGGTACTTTTGGTTATTTAGCCCCTGAGTAAGTACAATTTGCTGGTAGCCTGGTACTGTTTTAAGAAAATCAACTTTTGGCTCTAGTTTTGACATCCTAACAACATCTCTTTATTCTCGTAGATACCTGCGGGACGGCCTGGCTACTACAAAATGTGATGTTTATGCTTTCGGGGTTGTACTTTTTGAGTTAATATCCGGAAAGGAGGCAATCACAAGGACTGATGGAATTAGTACAGGTTCAAACTCTGAAAGGCGGTCCTTGGCATCAGTTGTAAGTTTTCTAAGTTCTACACAAACAAGTGAACATTTGATAATAATTTTTACAGCTATGGTTTAGACTTGCGAATGATCTTCCCATCCAAGTTCACAGGGTTTTGCATCGACTTTGTTCAATTTTCAGTATATTTTACTTGTTTTACACTTAGACTCCAAAAGATTTGAACAACTTTGGTTTTGATTACTCAGATGTTGACTTCACTAAGAAATAATCCTAATTCAATGTATATGGGGAGCCTGAAAGACTGCATTGACCCTAATCTAATGGACCTGTATCCTCATGACTGCGTATACAAGGTATGAACAATAAACACCTGTTTTGCTTCAAATCAGCATTACCTCCTAGTTTCTTGCCTGCACATTTGACATTACCATTGCGTGAAAGCTAAATCATCACTCTGAGCACTCTAAAATTTTTCTGCTAAGATGGCCATGCTAGCAAAACAATGTGTTGAGGAAGATCCTGTTCTGCGGCCAGACATGAAGCAAGTGGTAATCACGTTGTCGCAAATACTGCTGTCGTCCATCGAGTGGGAAGCGACGCTAGCAGGCAACAGCCAAGTGTTCAGTGGTCTTGTGGCTGGGAGGTGATCCTGTGTAATTGGTTGGTTGCTACTCTTTAGTCTATGTGCTCTTTGGTAATCTCCTTCGCTGATCCACTTGAGGCATATTCTCCTACAATCTTCTCTTATATTTCTACTGGTCCCTTATCCAGTTGATCAATTTGCTCTAGCTTCTTTTGAGGGCATTTACCACAATGCAATATATTTCTTGGTGGGTGGTACAGTATGTATACCAGAATGTACTCTCCAATGCAATGGTCCTGGTGATTCGGTGTGGATCCTTACTGTTTCTTCTTGAATTCTCCTTTGATCAATTGTTGTCCAGGCCCAAACATAAACCCATTTTGGCCCTGGATAGCCCATACCCATCTATGTTTGGTATTTGGGGCATTATTAAGTAAGGCTTTTGAGCCTGTCAACATCTCAGTTTGGTTGGGATCAGGGTTCACAAAACAGTTTTTGCGATTTTCGGTCGATTTTTCAGCAAAATCGAGTCGAAAATCAGTAGAAATCGCTTGAGTTCGAAGTCAGTTTTTTTTTAAATCGGCGGTCAAATTTTGTCGGAAAAAAAAAATCGAAATTGACCGATTTTTGAGCTATTTTTTATTTTCAGCACACTCAAAGAAAATTAGAAAATTTTTTTTGTAGAAAATCTGAATAAATCCCAATTGATCTATAAACACCTCAGATAAATGTCAACAATTTTCTAATTTATTTAGTGCTTCTAAAAAACAAAAACAAAAAATTAATGAAAAGGAATAGGGTTATTGTCAGATTTTTATAGAAAGTTACAAACTTGATAATGCTTTAAAATTTTAATGACATCATAACTAGTGCCTAAGGATTATTTTGTAAATTTTTTAGAAATAGTAGACGTTATTTAGCGCTCATAGAAAATAAAAAATAGAAAAGCATATATAAAGACAGTAGCACTGTTAGAATTTTTAAAAAGTACCTATGTCTTATCATAATATGAAAATTTTACAAAATCATTAGCATTGCTTTAGTACCTCACACACAAAATTTTAGAAATGTTATACTTAATGTAGTGCCTCTAGAAAATCAAAAACAGAAGAGCATATACAATGATAGTAGCACTGTTAGAATTTTTAAAAAATACACAGATCTGATAATAATCTGAAAATTTTACAGCATCATTAGCATTGCCTCAGGACCTCTACCACTTTGATATATTTCTCTAAATTTTTTAATTTAAAATTAAACTTGATCAGTTTAGTGAGCGAATTTAATTGCCAAGCCGTCTTGATGCACGCGAAGATGGTTGATTTTCCGAACCTGGGTGGGATGACTATTGCTCTCATTTGCCGAGGCTGCGCAAAGTTCTTACTTTCCTAGAAAAAAAAACGGATTGGTGCATTGCTGTTGGCATTTGGTTGCATGTAATAAGTTTGGTGGTGCCGTGCTGCGCTCTGGTCCCGACCACCATACTAAGGCCCTGTTTGTTTCAGCTGGGGATTGTAGAAAGCAGCTTTTAAAATCTGGATTGTAAAAGCTGGATTGTTAAAAGCTGGAGGTTGAAAAGCTGATGGCTGTTTGGCAATCCAGATTATAGTGTGTTTGGATTGCTATTTCTACTTGGCAAGAAGTGCAGTACTTCAATTATAGGTTGAAAAGTGCATTGTGAGCAGGTGGGGGGCAATGGTGGGTAATTTTCACTGAAGTTGGATGGTTATTGTGGTCTTTTGCAAAAAAAAGCTGAGAAAAGCTCCTCCAAAGTGGATTGTGGGATTGCTACAATCTGACCTCCAGATTATTACAATCCAGATTGAAAGCTTCATGTTTGTTGACCTTCCAGCTTTTAAAAGCAGCTTTCTACAATCCAAAGCTGAAACAAACAGGACCTAACAAGGACCTGAATGAATCTTGTTGTCAGTTCCCAGCATCTCAATTCGTTTGCTTTTACGACATCGATGCGATCGGATCGGATGGTGGCCGTTCATTTTTGTTCTTTTTTTTTCATTCGGAAGCATTTCTAATCCTGATAGAGGTCTAGCATCGTCGTCATGGGATGGGATGAGGTGTTTCACGGATGCGTCATGGTCAGCACTAGCATCGGTGCCGTTAGCTCGTCGTCTAGGACGTGCGGTAGGATCTAGATCCATGGCCACTAGCGTGTTAGCCCATCACTAAGGTGCAGTGGTTGGCGACAGCCTTGAGAGATGACGGTGGAGGAGACCAGCGACGGATGTGCGTGGGAGGCGGTGGATAACCGGTGGCAGAGGTGAGTGGGGGAGGTAGCAAGCTGACGACTTTGGAGGAGACGAACACCATGGAGTGAGAGCGGCGATGGAGGTAGGGGGAGGAGGGGCCACCATAAGTATATTGATATTCGTTATCACTTCTTTAGATATCATATGGAGAAGAGAGATATAATGCTCTAGTTTTGGAGGATGACCATCAGTTGACTGATATTTTTACCAAGCATTTGGATAACTTTAGATTTGTTGCCTTGAGGGGGGGAACTTGGGGTTATGAGCCCATATGGCATATCTTAAGGGGGAGTTGATCTATACTATATGTATCGTATGCTTTCCTTTCTGTTTGTATTTTTTGGGTGTCTTTAGGCTGGTTGTTAGCTTCAGAATCCACTTCACTTAGACTGGTGGTATGCCTTGGTATGAACCTCTCATCTTATGCTATAGGTTGTTATCATGCACAATTAGCTATTTCTCTTCTCTTTATGTTGAGTTTCCTCACAGACTTGTAGGTTTAGTAGGTGTTGGCCCCTGGATAGATAGGGTCTGTGTGCACTCTTTAGTTAAAGTCTGTTGAGTTAGTTTTCGTATATAAGTCATATGGAGAAGGTGAGAGCGAGTTTGAGCTGTAGTGTTCTCTATCATCTCTTCTATACTCTTAGATCACCCAACAGTCAGTTTCTTAATTCCTTTTTCTCACTTATGTCTTTATGGTTTTAGTTGAGTTCATTCTTATTTCTTGAATTAAAACTGCTAATAACTTAACCTAAATCAGACTTGTGCTTAAAATTGACTCCCTTGTTAGGGGGGAGTTTGGAACTGATTTTCTTGCATTGCATATAGATTTATTTCTATTTTCAAGTTTTGTCTTTTATGCCATTGATAAAATTATGATAGTTGCACCTAACTACTTTCTGAAGATTTTCGCTAGTCTAGGTCGTATCTAAATTGGTATATCATGTTAAGGTAGCCTACATTTAAAGTTTAACTTTCATAAAAACAACTTGATAAAACTTAGCTTTTACTTGCTTTATTTATTCACTGGGTGCTTATGCCATGATTAGTGATATTTTGGGTTTCTACTAAAGTCCCTAGAGCAACTTGGGTTAGCTATATTATTTTATTCTAGAATCCTCAACATGCCCACGAATCTAAGTGCTGAAATGATAAAAATTAATTTGTTTGTGCTAAATTCAACACTTTACATTCTCGAGACTGCTTCGCACTGCACTTGGGATGAACTTCGAATGTATTGTGTATGACCAAGACCACTCTTTTAAGCTTTGTGCTCAAGATGGTTGATTATGGTTTGAGTCAATAAAATTATAAAATGCAAAACAAAATTGAGGAAGAGAGTGAAGCCTAAGAGACTTTTGTTGATGGCTCCTAGTCGAGAATATGTCTCACTAGGATAAACTCTCTAAACCTCAAAGTATGTAGAGGAGAATGATGCCTAGGAAGCCTTTGTCGATCGCTCCTAGTCGAGGATGTGCTTCACAAAGATAAACTCTTCAAACCGCAATGTGCTTTAATTTAATTTTTTTTTGCATTTTATAGGTGATTGAGCATGAGGCTTCTTTTATGGACTTGTAGCTTCACAAAGTGTTGACTAGGTTGAACTCTAATATATTCATTTAATCCTATTTTGGCTTTGCTTCTAGTCTTGAAATTGTGCTAAGTGATGCTAATGTTGAAATCATGAAAAATTAGTACACTTTCTTTTTGAGCTAGCTAGCAAAACATGGAATTTGCCTTTGGATATGATTTAGGATGATATAATCTGAACTTGAGTAGCTTGGTGTTATACTTTGTCTAAAGGATCACTTGCATAATCTTCAAAGCTCTTTTAGGTTGCATTTCATTCCTAATTACTCTCTTGATGTCTATATTGCCAAAAGGGGGGAGAAAATTGAAAAAGGCAAAGAGGGAGGTGAAATTTAAAACAAATGTTTTCTCATGATCTTGTTGAACAATTGTCCTTACATTTTGATCATGAGCAAAAATTGATTTATATGGAGCTTTTGAGATATTTCTTGGATTTTAGAGCCTCTTGTTGAAAACTTATTCTTTCTAGTGTTGAGCTCTAAAATTCTCTTCATCTACTTGGTCTTAAGCTTGCGACCAAGTATGATGTTGCAATCAAATTGCTCTGAATTTGTTTTGGTATAATTATAAATATGTGATCATAGGCAACCATCGTGATGCCTAGGGTGATAGTTTGGCCTTATGGGGAAAAATTGAATGCAGAATGTCAAGGGGCGATACTAAGTGAGGTAGAGGATAAGATTGCTTGGAATTTAGGTTCTAATAGTTTGTTTTACTTGAAATCTTTTTATTTGTTTATGAAAATCTAAAATGTAAATTTTCCTCATAAATTCCTTTAGAAGGTTAAGATTCCTCTCAAAGTTAGAGTTTTCATTTGGTTAATGATGAGGAAAAGCATTTTAATTAACTAAAGAAGGACTCCTAAGAAGGGGTTGAAAAGGGGATAAGAAATGCCAGTTTTGTGGTGCTAATGCGACAATTGACCATTTGTTTATCTCATGTCCATGGCAAGATTCATTTGGAATGTGGTGAGATGTGCTTATGGCTTGAGATGTTCACCTGCTAATGTTGAACACCTATTTGGTAATTGGTCGATTCAATTCAGGCATGAATCCAAGAAGCTATTATTGGTGGGAATTTCAGCAGTGCTGTGGACTATCTAGAAAGCACGTAATGCAGCATGCTTAAAAAATGTCAAGCTTATTGATCCCACAAAACTAATCTTTGGCATAACACAATGGCTCAATATTTGGATTGTTTTTAAGAGAAAGGAGGAAGACAGAGAAGCCATGCTTGGGGAAGGGCAAATTGCTAAAAACAAGTGGTTACTGATGATCGATATATACTAGTATAGCAATCAGAGGGGAGGTGAATGATTATGCAGAAGCTAAAATCAAATTTTTGATCTACTAAAAATTCACCCCAATTCGGAATTAAATAATTGCTTCGTATTCAACAAAAAATAGAGTTGATGTGTTCGGTAAATCGTGAATTCTAGGATATCCAGCCGTCGGATTGACTTGAAATTTGAACAAAAGAAACTAGATTCCAATACGAATCTAATAAAGAAAGAATCAACTCAATCGGACCTACGGATCAAAAGTTATAAGCTTCGCAAATTGACTATATCAATAATGACGAGAATTGATTAAACCCTAATTTCATGATTAAACCAAATCTATAAAAAATTAACCAACAAAACTTTGAGGAACACTAAATTAATGCCCTAGGAAGGTTTTGGATGGATCAAATCAAGAAGAAACTCAAAGAATCAAGATAGACAATGAATCAATCTACTAAACCGAAAACCGTGCGAGAAAACAAAAAACAGAAATCAGGATGAACAGTAAATCACGACTTACTGTAGCAAACAATATAGATACTGTAGCAGGTACTATAGCTTCGAGAGTGTTGTAGCAGTTTCGAAATCACTGTAGCTACGAGAAAAATCTTCGCTGCGATCGCCCGTTTTGTCGCCAAAACCGAGCCGCTGGAGGATTTCCTCTTCTTTCTCTGTTTTGTGCGGCTTAGCGAAAGGAGGAAAACCTGATTTTTATTTCTTCTGGCTAATCTGGTTACAATACTCCCAACAAAAGAGCACAACTCTTAGCACTAAAAAAACTTTTAATAACCAGGAGACAACCCCTCCTATTTATAAGAAGTAAACCCTCGAAGAGTTCGCATGCGTGTCCACTTGGCCCAACATGGTCCAATACATGTAAACTACCCCAAACGATTACAACTGCAAACGTACGGCCCACCTGCCGCACTCACATGACTCACTAGACTCCACATGCACCATTCTCTAGCTCGAACGTCCCGCATGACATCCTCGACCACTAGAACCTCGATTCCTCCCTGGACCTAGTCCTGAACTTCAGTTTCTCCATGAACCTAGTTCTAGTTCCGTTATCGATCATGTTCGCCCTCGAGCAACACCTGCACATAAACAAACAAGAAACAATTTCGAGTACAAGTTCACGACTTGACTCAACATCAGTCCATGCAACTACTTACACGGGCATTGCATAAGATCAAAACTATTACCATGCTATCACAAGCATATCAAGTAATTATCTGAAACAGCACGTTTTGCAAATTCATTTCTAAGCCAATTTTTTAGCACATGATTTCACACTTTTGCATCTCCATCTCGTGCCAAACGCTGACTAATCCATCTTCCTGGTGGCAAGCTTTTGGGTTTTGATTGCTTTGAGACTTGCAGACGATGAGACCATACCCTTCAATTATGTCTCATGCGTTCGAACTGGAAGTACTCCTCTTTTTTTTTGGCAATTGAGGCACAATTTTTAGAATCACAAGGCGAAACCCCAATTCCATTTTATCAATTAAACTGAAACAAATTTGAGACTTTCTCCGGTGCTTGCGAGGTATCTCAGATATCTTCTCTGAAAAAGATGAACTGTTGATATGCAATGGTTAGAGGAAATTTTATAAATACGGATAATTTAGTAATTGTTCTTCTTTGAACCCGTACATTTGACCTGACCCTCGTCTCTTTCGGTAGTCGCCGTCTCTCTGAAATTTTGAGCTACCTTTGTGATAATCCAGTAAATCATGGGAGAACTATATAATCTATGTTAAATTACTTAGTTCAATAGTTAGTTACTAAAGCAGGGGCAGATCTTCTCACAATCCATGTCGTTCGTCACCAAGCCATTTATACAATAGATTGTCATAATCAATTAAATGAACTTAGTGAAAAAACCATGTAAATTACTCATACACCATGTAAATTGCTTTTAGCTACTCAATCAGCAATCTGCTGCCATTGCTCATCGCGTCCATGTCTGTTCCGACCCCCAACCATAAAAAAGAACATTCCAATTTGCAAATGATAAGCACCAGGGTTTGCATAATTAGGGGGGCATGTGCTTTACCTGCTTATCCTTCTCCTTTTGATTGACAAGGATACAAAATTACTTATCTAACTTTTCACCTAATGTTTAAGTTAATACCTGGCCCATACTTTAAGTTCCCTCTGCTTAGACACCTTTAAGTGTAGATCATTGGATTGGAACTAATAAATGGTTCACGTACCTTTCTAACACTAGAGAAGGTCTCATAAAATCCATTCCTTGTTGATTGGTAAACGTGTGGTTATGAAATCATCAGCATTGGTAGGGGTAGCTCCAACAAATGCTAGCCATATGAATTATCTGCCTTCGATGGTCCTAGATTTAGGTGGTTTCAGCAATAAAAACATCCGAATGAAGTTTATCAAATCCCGGGGAATGTATAGGTATCATCCGGATATTTTTGTTTTAGCTAACATCTACATTTTGGACCGTTGGATATCTCACCTGGATATCACCGGGCCGTTAGATTAAATCATGGGATCAGATGTAATCGATACTCCCGAATCTCAACAATGATTCGATGGTCCTAGATTTGGGTGATTTCAGCAATAAAAACATCCGGAAGAAGTTTATCATATCCCTGTTTGTTTATTGCAGAATTGCACAAAAGTTTTGGATGGTGGATGCCCAGGATGTCCAGTCAGCTTCACTCCTCTTCGCAAGTCAATCCAGCAACTTGAGAAGGCAGCCACATCAACTCACTTAGAAAAGAGAGTTGCACCTATCAATTCCAGTGAATCAGAAACGTATGGCGTGTAACTTACGCTCAAATTTCCAACTAAAATATCTCATTTCTTCGTTCAGATGCAAGAAGAAAATTGGGGCCTAATAGGAGAGAAGTGTAATAGCTCGGCCTATTAATGTGAAGGCGTATATAGTCTATATGGAATTGTTGTGTGATTAATTCTATATTGCTTGTATAAAGTGAGTTGTAGTAGTATATAATACTTATTGGATCCAAACATAGCACATTCGGAATAACCTTTTAAAACGAAGTGAAGACGAAAGTGTAAACATGGTGATATGCATACGTGGATCCGCCCCGGCCCATAGTGAACTAGGCTATAAGCGAAGTCTAAACCAAGATGCTACAGGAACACACGCTAAAAGCCAGAGAGATCAATGAACTATCCGGAGTATTTGCCTATTGTAAGTAGTTATTGACTACCCATAACCTTTATCAGTATCTGACCTCCTGTGCAAACCAAATCAGTATCGCTACCTCTTTCTTTCCTCCGTCTAAGGCCAGTCATTTTCCTTCTCTGCGGTTGCTTATGGTGAGTGCTAATTCCTTCCAAATTCCAATTGCAATCCTTCGAGGTTATATCCTGGTATATGAAAGTGTAGGATCGATATATACTAATATAACAACCAGAGGGGGGGTGAATGATTGCGCGGAAGCTAAAATCAATTTTTTGACCTACTAAAAATTCACCCCAAATCGGAATCAAATAATCGCTTCGATTTCACGCAAAAACAGATTGACAGACGTTCACTAAAACACAAATTCCCCGAGATCCAACCGTTGAATTGATTTGAAATTTTTACTGTAAAAACTAGATTCAATTTAGAAACTAACCCAACAAGAATCAGCTCAATCGGATTTACGGATCAAAAGTTATAGGCTTCACAAGTTGACTGTTCCAAAAGTGACGCGAATTGATTAAACCCTAATTTTGAGATTAAACAAAATCTATGAGGAATTAACCTATCAAACTTTTTAGATCACTAACTTGATGCCCTAGAAAGGTTTTGAAAAGATTAAATCAAAATTATCACGGTGAAATAATAAATCAATCTAGTGCAATTAATCTAAGATCAAAAGCAAGTAACAGTAAATGGCCTACGTTTACCTGTTGGAACTTGGAACTCACGCACCTCTTTCCTGTTGCTACAGTGATTCACGTGTACTATAGCAGTACTGTAGATTCGCTGGTTACTGTGGCTGCAGAAGTAGCATCGCTGGTGAAAAGCTTCTGTCCCCGTTGCTTCAGCCGAACAATGCCGCTACTGTTGCTTTTTGTTGCGCTCTGTCCAATCGCACACCACGGCCGCTACAGTAAGGAGCAAGGGCTTCGCCTTAATCCCTGTACGTCGAGTCTGTAGCACTCAATTTTTCTTCGCTCCTACGCAGTGCCGTCGCCTGAGAAGACTCCAAGGAAACCGACGCTGATTGGATCGTGCGTGCAGCTCGGCGAAAAGGAGAAATCCTGATTTTATTTCTTCTGTCTAGTCTGATTACAGCACTCCAACAAAAGAGTACAAACCCTAATTTCACGCACAATAAACAGGAGACACCTCCCCCTATTTATAAGAAAACCCTAGAAGAGTTCGCATGCATGTTCACTTGGCCCAACATGGCCCAATACATGCAAACTACCTCAAACGACATAATCGCACGCCAGACGCCCATCTGCCGTACTCACGTGATTCACTAGCAACCACGCAGCACCGCTCTCTAGTCCAAACGCCCGCATGACATCCTCGACCACCAAGACCTCGATTCCTCCTCGAACCTAGTCGCGAACCTCGCCTCCTCCATGAACCTAGTTCCTGGCCCCGCCACCGACCCCGTTCGACCTCAATCAACACCTGCACATGAACAAACACACAACCGTGTACGAGCACAAGTCCACAACTTGACTCAAGATCAATCCATGCAACCACTCACACGAGCGCATTGCATCAAGCAAAACCACTACCATGCTATCACAAGCATATCAAATAATCAACTGAAACAACACATGCACATGCACCACACATGTCATAAGCACAACCACTTTGCAATACCAAATTCATCGTTAAGCCAATTTTTCATCACATGATTTCACAGAAAGAGAAGATCAATTCCTTAGGAGACAGGTATCGATGCTTGCAAGCAGGAGAAAGATCACTAGGTCCAGTCTCTGATCTGATCAATAGGGTTCCCTTAATGGCAGAGCGACCCTTCACCAACCGAGCAGGGCTGGCCGGGAGGCCGTGGTAGAAACACATGGTGAGTATCAACGCCGTAGGTTTGCAGCTTGATGTACCTGTCTGAAGTGAACTCTGAAGCTGACAGTGACAAGCTAACTGTTTTCTTCTTGCAGATACATGCATCGTCGGACCAGGACGACTGGCGAAGAAGCCCAATAAGGCCGAATCTTGGCGGCTCTTGCGGCATGAAATTTGCAGGGGTGCAAGGGCTGTGTCCATGGCTTCGGCAGTCCTGGACGGTGTACCAACATGATAGACAAGAAACATTCACTACAGCATGCGTTTCACAATCTCACTTGGTATAGTTCGAAGTACTGGATAGCTGTCAGGTAGAAGTACACATCTTTCTGTTGGTGAAAATATTTTCAAAAATTTTGGAGGTTCGAGAAACCTTAGAGACCGAGATGGAAAAGAAGTACACATCTTTTTGTTGGTAAAAATATTTTTTTCGGGGAAAACGGAGCAAGGACCTCGATGTAAAAACCGGGGACCTGTTTGTTATAGTTTTGGACCTCACTGTTATCCTGAAAAAGTAGAAAAGGGCTAGCTCGCGATTTACATTTAACAGGAGGGTCTTTCCGTAAAGTAGCGAGCGAGGGACCTAAACGCGACCCAGGAAAGATTTTTTTCCCCTCACAAAAAATCGCAAAAGACCTCTTCGTAAATTCACATGGACCTATTCGTAATTCGAAGAAATGAAGAGGCTTTTTTTTTTTGCAAATTCACCTGACGCCACGTGTCCCGGTCCTCGGGGCGGGCTTCCTCCCCATGTTAGGGGGTGTTTGGCAGAGCTCCAGCTCCACCAAATTCGTGGAGTTGGTGGAGCTAGGTATTACTACCACTGATTCATTTGGAGCATGGGTATATTAAGAGTGTTTAGGTGAGTCATCTTGTTTATATTTTAGAAAAAAATTATAAACTTAAATCACTTTATTTTAGTCTGAGTTTCATTTCAAGGTGGAAATTTGATCCTAGCTCTCTGCCAATCAGGGCCTTAATATACCAAGTACAAGTTGTTTACGAGGCGTGTAATTATGCTCTGCTTTCGCTATCGCTATCACAGTGTAGCTCAGCAAATTGAGCAGTACGACATTAAAAAATGTATCAAAAAATATCTCGATCAATATACGGATCTGGCAGCTGATTGGCATGGGTGCCGGACTAGTATATCCTGCGTCAGCGGCATGGCCGCATGGGCCTCTGGAAGAATTTCTTCCGATCCTGCAGCTTATTATTGGTTGGTTTTTCTGGAGGGTCGTCTCGTCTGTGTAGTATAGAATACACGAAGAAGTGGAAGTGGGGTGGACGCCACAGATTCCATGAACGCGACATCTCCAGGTTGATCCACTAATTTTGGGTCGTGTCCCTTTGTTATTATACGTGCACACGTGGATTGATTGGCTAGTAAACAAGCGTGGTACGTAGTACTTTACAGCTAGCATTGCCGGTCGATTCATCCTTGTCTCTGTTTAGGTTTCCACTATCTGCTACCTATATATAGCTTTTTTTCTTTTTTCTTTTTTCTTTTTTTTTTTTTTTGGGGGGGGCATGGGATGTGGCCACTTGTTGGTGGTTTTTTGGCCTTGTTCATTAAGAATTTAGTACAGCTAGATTAATCATATTTTTATTATCTATATATATATATATTAAAATCTCACGAGGAGTTGCTAAGGAAAAAAAAAAGAAATATACTAGAAATTCTCACAAAAAAGCAAAACATGTAGCCCTTAATCTGGTGGATCCTAATTACAACCGTCATCGGATCTTTCTAACAAAAATAGGATTATGCTAGAAATTATCACAAAAAAGCAAAACATCTGACCATTAATCTGGTGGATCCTGACTAAGGCCCCGTTTGGCAACTTGGAACCGAGCTGTTTCTACTACAATCCGGGAGAAACCCAGTCAAACAGGCTAAAACTCGGAACGATTCTCCTCGAAACGTTTCTTTTTTTTTTCACGCCGTGGCTGAATCACCCTCAACCCCGTTTCTACTAATTTCTACTAGAATCTGGAACCGTACCAAACAGTTTGCAAAAAGTGATTCTGATTCTACATGAAACGATTCTACCAAGAATCTGGAACTGTACCAAACGGGGCCTATGTTGAACTATAGTAGCTGTCGATATTCAAAACCCGACGTTCCTAAATCGAGCTTATGAATGCAATTTTCGTTGCCTTTGTTAAGTAACTCAAAGATTGAAATGAGTAGGAGATGAAAGTTGCTTCTCTATTAGATTACAGATGTTTACAGAATACAGACTTTAGTGGAGAACTAAAAGACTAATGTTATCTCTAATCATTCACATTGTGTGAAATCATATGCTGAAAAATTGGCTTAATGATGATTTTGGTATTGCAAAGTGGTTGTGCTCATGGCATGTGTGGTGCATGTGCATGTGCTGTTTTAGATAATTATTTGATATGCTTGTGATAGCATGGTAATTGTTTTGTTTGATGCAATGCGCTCCAGTGAATGGTTGCATGGATTGATCTTGAGTCAAGTCGTGGACTTGTGCTCGTACACGATTTTGTGTTTGTTCATGTGCAGGTGTTGCTTGAGGTCGAACGTAGTCGGTGACGGGATTGGAACTAGGTTCATGGAGGAACTGAGGTTTAGGGAGGAATCGAGGTCCACGTGGTTGAGGATGTCATGCGGGACGTTCAGGCTAAAGAACGGTGCACATGAAGTCTAGTTAGTCACGTGAGTGCGGCAGGTGGGCCGTACGCGTGCTGTTGTAATCGTTTGGGGTAGCTTGCTTGTATTGAGCCATGTTGGGCCAAGTAGACATGCATGTGAATTCCTCCAGAGTTTACTTCTTATAAATAGGAGGGGTTGTCTCCTGTTTATTTGTGTACTAGGCATTAGGGTTTGTACTCTTTTGTTTGGAGTACTGTAATCAGTTTAGACAAAAAAAAACTAAAAATTAGTTTCTTCAGAGCAACACAGCAGAAAGAAAAAATAATTCAAGAGCTTCGGCGGCAGCGTTTAGAGAAAAATTTCGCTCGCTGTAGTACTGTTCTGCATGCTACAACACGTGGCGGAAAACCCAACGAGAGTCTGGCGCTATAACGAGGAACAGAAGCGACTCAAGCGAGCAGCCATTGATTGCTACAATGTCACGGCCAGCACAGTGATTCACGATTATTGTATTTACATTAATTTGCGAAAATCGCTACAGTGCCGCATGAACCGTACGTGATTTGAATTGGTCAATCCGACGACTGGATCTCCGGGAATAAGCGATTTACTGAACGTATGTCAATCTGTTTTTGTTGAATACGAAGCAATTATTTAATTCCGAATTGGAGTGAATTTTTAGTAGATCAAAATTTTGATTTTAGCTTTCGTGCAATCATTCACCCCCCTCTGATTGCTATACTAGTATATATCGATCCTACACATTGTATTTTGAATCCTTGAGGGAGTCCCATTTATAACAGAAGAAGGGATGGCAGTTGTTATAAATAAAGGGAGTGAGGTTTCCCTCAAACTCTTCAAGCCTTCAGACTTTTGAGCACGAAAAAGTTCCTCTGAGTTCTTCTGCTCCCTTTTTTCTTGGTTCTTGAGGTTTTTCATCTGCCATTCTTCTTTTTCGTATCTGAAAAGTTTTGATCAGAAAACAGAGGTGGAAAGTCTTAACAACCAAAAAAGGTTTGAAGTTTTTCACCTTTTTGGTTCTTTCCTCTTTTGTAATGGAGAATGAGGGCAATTAATTCCATCACACGAGATGGTGCACTAGGATCATAGCGAGGAAGACGCAAAACTCGTCCCTTAGGAGGGACACATTGTGATTTTTTTCCGCATCCCCTAAGTTAGGTTTTCGTCTCCTTGAGAGCGAATTCCTAGCTGATGTGCTTAATCACTACGAAATCGAGCTACATCATCTTCACCCAAATTCTATCTTGATTTTGAGTGTTTTTTCACATTTTTGTGAAGCTTTTCTTGGTATTCCTCATTCTGTTCATCTTTTTTGCCTTTTTCCCCAGTATCCCAGAAATAACAAAACTCAAGATGTTTTTGGGAGCATTTATTTTAAGCTCCAGGTCGATGTCTAGTATTCTTCACTTCCGACTAAGGATACATTGAAGGACTACTGATGGGAATGGTTCTACTCGAAGATTCCTAGAGGCAGTCGTCTCCAGTTCACCAGGGAAGTTGCCCCTACCTGGGCGACGTCAGAGGCAAAAGAGGTGAAGGATTCTCTATATCTGATTAGGGAAGAGGAGAAGATCGTGAAGGTTATCTCCAAACTGGTTTCAGGGGGCTTATTAGGTCAGAAAATCGTATATGATTTTCTATACCATAAGCCGAGTCCCCTAAAAAGACGATTTAGATATACTCGGAGGATCGAGGATGACCAAGATCCTACCAAGGATTAACCTAGAGGTAAAAATTCTAAATTTCTAACCTCCTTCTTATATATATAAATACGTTGAATCTTTTTAAGATATTTCTGTGTTTAGTTTTGACTACCAAGGAAACCCGTCTAAAGAATGCACAAATTTTGCGTGTTCCTTCGGACGGATCCGATCAGGTTTTTTTGGACAAGCAGCCTGATAGATTGATCGGACAAAATGATGAGTTCATCGATAAACGCATCGAGGTAAGTACCAAGTAAATTATTTGATCATAGAATTAAATTGTTGTTTCATTCTAACTTATTGTATATATTTAGATGCATGGTCAAAAGCGTGCTACCGATCAGTCTGAGGTTTCTGCCCAAGCTCCTCCAATGAAGAAAAGAGGATCGCAAGTAGAACGACCTCGAAGGTGGTGGTCTCAACATTCACTGCAGAGACTAGTGCTGAGCCGACTGGTGTAGACTTATCCACGTCTAACCTGTATGCTAGTCAGGGTTATCCGACCAGTACATGTTTATCAGGTTAGGATAATTTAGGACATACCATATCATCCGATCAATATTTTGTATATTGGTTGGGGATATCTTCACATGACAATATTTTGATTATGGTCAAAATTATAACCAGGCAATGGGCCTTGGGACATACTTTTTACTTTAATGGGCCTTGGGACATACTTTTTACTTTATGGACCTTTTTTAATTATAAGTGTGTAAGCCCAAAATTAATTAAGAACACATTAATCATTGTCAATAGCTATTACCTGGAGTTATAACGGCTTAGATAAAAATAACACATTAATCTAACTGTCTATCTAGAGGAACGAGTTATAACGGCTTAGATTAAAAGAAGTCCACACCAAATACAATAATAAATAACAAAATTCATAATTAAAAATAAAAAATAGCTATTTGATTTTTATATGAACTTCAAATTAAAACACATACATAACTAAAATTTAGAATAAAAACTAGTGGTTGGATTCGTATATCAAATCTAGCCTAAACTAATAATCAAAATTAAATAAAAAATAAGAATAAAATTAACAATTTATATTAGCAGAAAGAATCCATACCAAGTATAATAAAAAATAACAAAAAATTAGAATAAAAAAGAAAATCAACCATTTAACTTTCATATGAACTCCAAATTAAAAACCTATACAAAGCTGAAATTTGAAATAAAAATTAGGAGTTGAATTTGTATACCAATTCACATAAAACTGATATGTGAAATTAAATAAAAAACAATGGAAAGTAACATAATTCAGAATAAACAACAAGGGGAAATTAGTATTTTTTCACTCTAAATTAAACCTTAAATGCAAAATTAAATATTCTAAAATAGAGAAAATATTGTGCCTCTTTGTTTGGTGGACCTCCACATAACGAAGAGATTAAGAGAGTAATACATCGATAAGTGTTCAATAGACTATATCGATATAAACAATGTAATGTGCACTAAAAAAGTACTGAAACAAAGAACATTACAATAATGAATTAAGCTATGATGAAATAAATAAATAAATATTATGTTATTCTACGTTTACTGTTTTAGGGTGCGTTTGGTACGGATCCAGATTCTAGTAGAAACAAAAACGGTTCCAGATTCTTGGTAGAAACGTTTCTGGTAGAATCAGAATCACTTCATGGAATCCGTTTGGCTAACTGTCTAGATTCAGATTCTGGTATGAGGATGAAGTGGTGAAAATGACCGGAGTGACCTTTGTAGTTGTGATGGATTTGTATTACATTTTAATGTAAGAAATGACGATGAAATACATGCAACCATAATAATCTCATTACAGAAAATTTGTATCAATGTTCGGCCATTCAAATGCAAGGAAGTAGCAAAATAAATCATTGTACTAATATTACAATAATGATATATTGAACTATGATCTAGATTCCATGATTGCTTTTGCAAGATCATCACGAAATCTATCCATATTTATGTCATTTGCATCGGATGTAGCCATATTCGATGAATTTTGAGCTCGCATATCTTTGTGGTATTGTTGGCATGTAATCCGGATTCTCATCACACATTCGAAAATCTGTGTCAAGCGCATGATTTTCACGAATGTAGTTATGGAGACACATGGTTGCTGCAACAATCATCTTCTGTTTGTTCATCAGTGCACGAGGCATCTTTAGAAGTATACTCCACTTCATCTTCGATACACCATTCTTTAGCTGAACACCATTACGAAGGCTAGAGTTCATATAGTTTAATCCCTGTTTCTGACCAGAAGGCGCCACACCTCTTCTCCAATCAGCTACATGATACCTCATTCTTTATGTACGGTGCTAAGTACTTACTGTCGTATCCAGAAGCATCCACAACATAATATTTGCCTAATGAAATACGTAAGTCGCATAAGTAATGTGACAATGACATGACAATAGATTTAAGTAATGTAACAACAACTTTTACCGCGGAGGATGTGGAAAGACTTGTGTATCATGTTCTATAGCATGATAGAGCACAGCTGATTGTCATGCATAGATCCTGGTTGTCCAATAGAAGCATACGTGAAACGCATATCAAAGTCAACCACCGCCATCACATTTTGGGTTGGAGTCCCTGATCTGCCAATATATCGAACATAATCCCTTGACTGTGGTGTCGCTAATATATGTGTCCCGTCAATTGCTCCAATACAATCCTTAAAATGCGGCCACATCCTTTGATCACCACTAATCCTACTATGCACATTGGCAAAGTTACGGTCCTTAGGTCTTATGCAATCTTTAGCCATTCGAACTAAACATTGTAACACATCATCAAATTTTCTACTGATTGTCTCCCCTGAATGCTTGAATCTATTTTGAATCGAACTATTGGATCTATTTTGGCCGCAGATACACATAAAGATAGCAAGCGATTCTAATGATGTAATATTGATGGATGACTTTAGACCGTAATTGCTTACCAATAAGTCATGCAAACTGAAAAAAAGACTTTCATTCATCCTGAACATTCTGTGACTTTCTCCAGGTGTGTTCAACGTCTCAATAATCCATCCATAACCACTGAGTTGTGAAGTTCTTGGTGGATTCTTGTCATAATGCTTTATGTAATATTGATGTAAAACAGTCGCAGTAGCAAGTAAATTAGTCTGCAATATTTGATGCTGACGTATAACCTCCGCATCAACCTCGCTATCACTATCACTTTCACTTGAAGACATCTTTAACATAGAAGAAAGCAACATTAATACAGATTATATGCCAAGTGCAAGATTGATCATTAAACAATATATATCCTAAATGAAGCACGGAGTGTAAATAGCAATGAAGTAATCGAATTAAATTCTTTTTCATGTTAAATCAATCAAATCATGGTCAATCAATAAATGAAAAAAGAAATCAAATTGAACCCTTTTATTAATCTATTCTTATTCTATTCCCTATAAATGAATTTCCCTAAAAAGTAGGACAATTTGGTTCATATTTGACAAAGTGCTTCATTGTTAGCCATGCAAATCGGTCTTCTTGAGTGTCCAATGTCATAAACATCTCTCTCTCGGCACGCTTTGTGAATAATTCAGTAGCGATGAAGTGTTGCTTTGTCCCAGAAATCGCTCCACACTCCTTCACAATGGTCATTACATCCTTGATAGAACACTCATCCTTGTTTGCAAGCGACTCAACAGAAGCAGCGGACCTCTCACTCAAAGTCACCATTTTACTAATCTGTTCTTCGATCCACTTCCCTCCACTAGTCTTGGTTCTCCTTTTTTTTTCTTTGTCATCACAATATGATCTCTTGCCTTTGCCCTTGCTAGTTGGAGTTATTTCATCTGGATCACTTTCGGGCTCTGAATCCACGGACTCAAGACAATGAATAGGACTTTGAGGAAAAAGACCGGACGAAGCACCAAAATGATCGTCACTAGTATTTCTAAGGTCTTCAAACATAATCTTCAAATCATCCTCATTTTGAATTCCTTTGTCTTTAAACTTTCCACATCCTGGAATTTTCTGCAAACATGAATACATAAGTCAAAAAAAGTAATATTGCTGCAAACAAAATAAGATCAAATATATTACAGTTTGCGCACTTACTTTTCTCATCATCTTCCACCAATCATTGTTCATGTCAACCGTTCCCTTCCTCTCATCCCAACCTATACCTGTTTGTTTCAACAACTCCTTCCAAGCATTGTACTCTAGCTTCAGTTTGGACCATTTATTCTTAAATTGCCCCCTAGTGTACAATACCCCCGTCTCCTCATTGAACTTTTCAATTACATTTTTATACCCAAGATTGTTCAAATGGGTGCTAGAACGATTTCCGCACCTCACTTGTTCGGCAAACAATCTACAAACAATCCTAGTGTGTTCTTCAGACCATTCAGCCTCAACCATCTACACAAGCAAACCAATATCACAACCGGTAAAATCTCATTGCATTCATTCGATCATTCATTGCAATATATCAAAACTTGTTAGTCTACCAAAATCCTACACAAATAAAAGATGTGTGCTTGCCTTCAATAATGCCACAATGCCTACTTCTGATGTAATTACCAACACCTACACTTCTATGGGAAATGGGAAGCCATAGAGAATTAAATCAACATACTAGGCCCATGGAATTCAATAATGCCACAATGCCTACTTCTGATGTAATTACCAACACCTACACCAAGAGACTTAAATCAACATACCATAGAAAATTCAATAATGTACAAGTGTGGTTCATCCCATACGAAGAGGCATAATGCTCAGAATCTCATTTCAATGGTGCAATACTAAGGCCCATGGTTGGATATTACATGTGTATCAATTAGCTACATTATTGCCTTATTGTATAGCAGAATATCAAATATCAGGTTATATAATGGATCATACACTCCAATATTCAACTAATCTAAGCTCTCATTTGCAGTTTCTTTTTCTTATTAGACTCTCTACAGGTAACAAACAGTGCTTGGCTAACTGAAAGCTATAAATATCAGTTTTGGTCCATTTGGACTTACTGAAAGCTATAAATATCTTTTCCTTGAAGGGAACCAAAAAATATATATCTACTTTGTTTCCAACCTCATAATTCAATTTCAAAGTTTCTTCTGAAAGAGCAATTCATCAATCAGAAAGTTGCACTTGCCATTCTCGTGAGATGCAAGTACAGGAATAGAAGGTGATACTTCTTTGGGTATATATTCCAAGATCTCTTACACCAAAAAGAAAGAAATGAAACTAAGGCCTATTATGTAACAGAATATCACTGCATTGTCAAATTTCAGTTTGCATCAATAGTTGAATATACTAGTCCAAAAGTATAGAAGTTCTCAAATGCATTGAGTTTGGGAATTAGTAAATCCCTTTAATGATAGTAATGCTTAGTACAATGAGAAGATATGTTATGGACAGATATTAGTAAATCCCTTCAATTGGCTTTGTTAGCTACAAATCATACACATCTCTGTTTCTCCACATCACAGCTAAGTAACTAAAGAGGAATACCTTCTTGAATGGGGGGGATGAGCAATTCAGATTAAGTTGATCTGTAGTGGAAGAAGTACCTAGTAAAATACCAAAATCTCTCAGCTCATTTCCAAATAAATAACAAGAGCAATAATCCTAAAAAAATCAACTTAAACAATAAGTTGCCAAATCAAACGACATTATATTCATGAGCTTGTTTAATTGTAAGAGGCTCACAGGGGGATGTTCTGGGAGGGCGTCGGAGGAGGAGGAATGCCTGGATGTATGATAGCTCAACTTCTTCTCTTCAGTAGCCGGGGCACCAGCAGCCGGGCTGCAACAACAGCAACCGGAGCAGCACCACCACCACCTACAAACGAAACAGATACACAAATAATCACATGCTTGTTTCCAGAGCAGAAAATTAAACCATCAATAACAGAGCAATGCAACAACCAAGCATAGAAGAGGTTGCAATTTCAATGTAATGCATCCAGCGTTGATAGTACAATTCAAGCGATGTGCTCTACTATGACAGACTTGAGAACACAATTCTGTAATTTCCAGTAGCTACTTGCATTTTTTTTAGAAGAATGAAACATGATTGCTACTTATAAGTTGGAAAAACTAAGCAACTTATAAGAAAAGGACTCCATAATCCATCCAGGTGTGTTCTTGGAGATCATGTTTCACATGCAGATCACATCTTATACTTTAATTTCGCATGCAGATCAGTACTGACCTGCCCACTGGATTAGAACACACATGGTTACACCCAACACTAACAACCTTGTTGTTCACACATCATTAGATCTATCTAATTAGGCATTAACACAAGTATTATCAGACAAGTATCATCTTCAGACAAAGAAGTAAACATGTTAGACAAATAAGTTTTTGCAATATCATCTAGTAAACCATGTACAAAATATGATAATTATCAACACATTCATTTGAGCAGCAATCTAGCCTGGTTCAGCACAGCTATAATCTGGAAATCATTTTAGTTAACTAGTCCATGCTGATATTGGTAAGTGCCAAGTCCAGCTGCCGAAACATAGCATGCTATATGAAGATTCATCACCGACAAAGCTTTTTAAAACTGGGGTAGATTTTCTTTACATTAGGCAAAACATCGTCTTTCATGGTGCACAGTTAAGTCCAGTTGTGTAAGATAAAAGTTCACTAACTCTTTATTTCTTATGCTAGCAATGCTTCTACTCCCTTTAATACCTTAACCTTGTTGTTCACACATGATTAGATCTATCAAATTAGGCATTAACACAAGTATTATCAGACAATTATCATCTTCAGACAAAGAAGTAAACATGTTAGACAAATAAGTTTTTGAAATATCATCTAGTAAACCATGTACAAAATTAAGGTACTATTCAACAAACACAAAACAGACAGTTACATGATCCTGCAACTCCAGGAACAAATGTCGGCAAAATCATATTTCAGCTTAGAAAAAGGAATCCATCCATAATTACTGCTTGGGAAAAAAGGACATTTGGATTCATTGGCCATTTGAGCTCAAAGATACATTAGCAAAATATACACAGCAACACAAACTTTTTTGATGTAGTGAAAAATCCATTTCATGACAGTAATAAGTATGAACTGACAGGGAAATTGCAACCTACTCGTCAAACAGAGATTAGGCACTTTGTACAAATATAAATCCAACACACAAGAAACAAATGGAGTATACAGAAAAAGAAACATAATCAAATGCAACTTGAACAGAATCCATATATTGGACAAATGACTAAAAGACTGCAACCTGCGGCTGATTGGAAAGCTGATCAAAAACTCCCTGGACAACAGATGAATAGTCTTCTACCACAGATGAATGTTAAAAACTGCAAAGGATCTGCTGAGCAGATGAATAATCTTCTACCACCTCAATTTTACAGATAAGAGTATTTGCTTCAGCAGAAGAGAATCAATACCTTGACTCCTTGTCCGTCGGGGGGTACAATCGGTGTCTTCGGCGGCGGCTGAGGGCAGAGGAGGTCGGGGGAGTTCCAGGAGGGCGGAGTTGTCAGGGGGTGGGTGCAGCCTTCCGGGCGGCGGCGGTGGCCACGAGGCGGCTGGCTAGATCCTGGCGGCCTCGGGTGCGACGGGGAGCCGAGAGGAGTGAAGTGCACAGAGGGCAGAGGCAGCCGAGCTGAGCTCATGACCGTGTAATTTCAGAATTTGACACTCAATTCGCGCCTTCGCTTATTTCCGGATGCATATACGACCGCTCACAAGGTATGACAGCGCCAGTGTCAATTCAAATGCGAATTTTAAAGTGTGTCACCTGAAACTCGCTGATGACCACGGGTACGAAAGTAGGGAGGGGACGGAGAGAAGGGCAGAGGGGTAAAAGGGATTCACTTAAACGGAGGAACGGCATTATGTGGATTCGGCTTGACCGTTAGAAAGGCCAAGGAACGATTCAAGAAGAATCGCTCCGATCGGTTGGGCGTTTGGTTGGTTTCGTCAGCGATTCGAGTAGAATCCGGCCCGTTCCGAGACGCCAAACGCGCCCTTACTATGCAAGTATTTGAGGAAGAAAGTTTCGATCGCATATGATAATTACTGCGAAATAGAGTGAGTATATTTTCTCGTATAATATATAATATCAAGATATTCCAAATGGAGTTCCGCAGCGATCATTTTTCAAAAAGAAAAATCGTATATGCATTGGTAAGTCATTTAGACATGCTTTAAAGATGACGCACGGGTAAGTGCGCGGACCACCTTACTAGTTTAAGTAAAGGAGGATGTTGCCAAAAAAAAAATTGCTACTTCAATCGAAAAAAAGTAATCCGCAATGGTTAGGACATTTTCCTACCCAACTCCCGGCCGTAATCCAGTTACGTTCTTACCATTACTCCAACCAGTATCTGTTCTGGTTTCACCAATACAAAAGCTTAATTAGGTTTAGGTGGAACCCAATACAAGTAAACAAAGCTGAAGCAAAATAATTGAATCTAAGGGGCATTGGCCAAGAATGCGACACGATCCCATTAGCTTGGAGTTTCTTCTTCCTTAACCCTCGCCACATGACGAGCATACGATTACGGTAGCTAGCGTCCAGTAGATGTGGGGCGCAGCCCGATCGCAACCTTGCGATGAACGTAAACTTCACGCTGTTGATCCGTTGTTGCGAAGCCGGCCCTTTGGTCGTATCGATCTTGTTCGGCACTGCACAGCTACATCACATTTTCAGCGTCTGGTTGAGACATCCAAAGGAACAAATTAAATAAAATTCAGCATATTGCTCGCGAACTGCCTCGCGTTTATAATTGCATTGAATGATTATGGGTATATATAAAGGGAAAAATTCTATATAACACAGCAAATTTTGCTCTAAAATCCGTCCAGCATCTCGAATTATGAAACCGGATATTTGATCTCCGAATTTTGTAATCCTATTCAAATAATACCCTGACTCGATTTCGCATAGTGGTATTGCCCACGTGGCGTGATGAGTGTGCGATTTTGCCACGTAGGAAGACATGCTGTGCAACTTTAGGTCAATGATAAGTGTGACTCACAGGGGTTTCTCCTCCTAATCGAAATATAGAGTGAGGGAGCTATATGGTTTGATAGCCATAAAAGCATGATTAGAAGCTTTGTGACGGACCGCCTTTTTAGGGGCAGTGCGAAAACTCACAACAGTTACCCAGGAAGACTAACTGTTGGAAAACAAGAGTACAATTACCTGGCAAAAGCCAATTCAACTCTTTTTATTCAATATAGGGCCTAACGTAGGGGTTTTACAAAAGAGGCGCGGCGGGGCGAATAACTTACAATCAAAACACCGCACAGGCAGGCCTGAGCAAAAGACCAAGACCTCAAAACCAACAAAATCGCCAACTACGAACTCCTGAAACGCTCCAGCTTCTTCAAACTCTGAAAGGGCGGGGGTTTTGCAAGGGTGAGTACAGAGTACTCAACAAGTCGTACGGAACCACTGAATACTATATGCAGGGGATTTATCCAAAGGGATGGCAATAGGGTTAAGTATCTGGATGCAGTTTTATTTCACAATTCATTTTACATTTGAAGCACAAACCAATATTAATAGTTAAGGGGGTTTCACAAGTCCACAACACTTAACCAACTTCTTCCAAAATCACCAAACAGTAACTTGAGCTTGGTTACGGGTATCACCCCAGTTCAAACTTAACTTCATTAACCGGAAGTACGGCGGATTCGCATACCCTCAAGATTAACTCTGCAGAGGTGCTCAGCTGTCCCCACCAGATATCAACGCCCGTTACTCACAGGCAACTAGAATACATGCGGTCGGTCGAGATGATCACAGCATTTCGTTAACCATTCCTGTTGGTTTAGTTGTTAACCGATAGTACCGCTACCTTGGACTCAGGGTCCCCATTAGCGTCTACCGTTGTGAGAACTAAGAATGTCGCGAAGGACCATTCCCGTTCCACCCCTCCGGTGCACTTCCCTGCCAGGAAGGCCCGGTCCCCATTCTCTCCTGAGAATGGTAGCCACCAAAAGAATCCGTTTTTTTTAGGTTCAGGAATGATTAATTTACCGAGCCATGTCGGATACTAGTCTGCCGACCAGTCCGACCTGTGGTTGAGCGGATATTTAAGTTGTTTACTTTGCTCAAGGGGGTTGTTAACCTTATACTACCAAAGATCAAGCCTTCATCCGCAAACCCGATCCGGTATCCCATAATACCGGCCACCAAACAAACCAAGGCATTAATCATCAGCCGGGGATCGGAGTTACATCCACTCCGGGATTTATCCGATTCTGTCCCCCAAACTGTAGCACTTTCTCAAACATCCGAATCAGAAATTCAACAGCATTTTATTTCCTTTTTGAAAAGCATTTGAGCTAACTACAAGATTAATAATAACTAACTTAACAGGGTAATAGTAATCATCTAGGGTTACAAAGGATTTAATCTGGTTCAATAATTTCAAGGAGGTTTCATGAGCAATTCGGCATTACCTAGGTATCATGTCATTCCAAAATAACGGTTTCCAACAATTCAACATACAGTGAAATAATGCGATACAAAATAATTAATACTATAGCATGGCATGATTGGGATCAACATGATCAAGGGTGTACGGCTTGCCTTGCTCGGCGATCGGATCGGCTGAACTGCAGAGGAAGTAGTCGTTCGGGGCTTCCGTCGGATCCACGTCTGCTCCGGGATCTTCTTCGGAATCCACGTCTGCTTCTGGAACAGCTCCGGCTCCAGGGACTGCTTCTGGAATTGTCCGACGTCTGGATCTAGCGCGAAAAGAACGAACGACAAATAAAGAAACGGAAAACGGAAAAGAAACGGAAATGAAAACGAAACCGAAAACCGGAACCGGGCCGAGAGGGAGAACGAAGGGCGAATTGGGCAATTCGGAATTTTGGGAACTCCGGATTGAGGAACGGAGGGCATTTTTGGACTCAGTGGATCGAAACGGTTCGGATAGTGTATTTGGAAAGTTTCTGGGGTTCACGGAATTTTCGGGGATTTTTCTGGACTATTTTCTGGATTTAAAACGATTTTTCGGATTTAATAAATGAATTATTAAAATCGAAAATCGAAAACACTGTTCAAAACAGTGTTGGGCTGGCTTCTTCGCTGAAATGGGCCGAACGGCCCATTTGGCCTGGGTCCAGGCGGACGCTGGCGGCCGTGGTGGCCGCCAAGCGAGGAGGGAGGGAGCTGCGGGGCCAGGGCGTTGGGAGGCCGACAGCGGGGCCGCTGTCAGTGGAAGTGGCTAGGGTTAGGGTTTGCTACGGCATGGCGAGGTTCTGGCGGGGCGGCAGCGGCCGAGCCGGAACGAAGGCGGAGCGGAGCTCACCCGGCGGAGGGAGGCGAGGCGAGTGGGCAAGGAGCAAGCGGCGGTGGCTGCGGCGCGGCGCTGGCGGCGGCCGGAGCCGGAGGAGAGCACGGGGAGGGAGGAGCTCACCGGAGCGCGGTGAGGCGGGGCGAGGAGAGGAGGAGCTTGGGGCGGCCTTTTATAGGCGCGGAGGAGCACGGGCGAGGCCGGCAAGGGCGCGGGGGCGGCGTAGGCGGGAGAGAGAGAGAGGGAGACGACAATGGCGCAGTGCGAATCGGCGAGCGCGCGGCGCGAGGCGGCGGGCAGCGTCGGCGGGCGCAAGCGGCGCCAAGAAGCAGGCGGCGGCGGCGGAAGACCGGCACGGTGGCGCAAAGGCGAGCGGCGCGGCGGCGGGCGCTTGCCGCCGAGGCGGCGGACGGAGCCGGCCGGCGCTCACAGGGCCGAGGCGAGGTCGGGCCGAGGCCAACGGCCGTAAACGGAGAAGAACGGGAAGGCCCAAAAGGAAATTGGCCCAAAACTGAAAACCAAACCAAATGCAAATCAAAAAGCAAAAATTCAAATTCCAAATTCAAAACTTGAACCTGAAATTCGAATTAACTCCAAATCAAATTCATTTTGAATTTTGGGTTGTTTCAACCTACCCCACTTAAAACAAATCTCGTCCCCGAGATTTATTCCTCCTGGGAGAAAGGTTGGGAAACTACTGCTGCAAACTGACTCCTTTTTCCAAGGGTCCTTCGAGTGTGTGATCCTCCCACAGAACTCGGTAAATCTGACAATCCTTAAACTCAGTCTTTTTCTTCCTGACTTCCATGATCTTGACTGATCTTTCTCGGTGAACCATAAGGCAAATTCGATTCTTTGACGGCACTTGATCTGGCTGCTGGCTGAAATGTCTTTTCAGTCGGGGAAATCTGAATCATACTGTGAACTCTGGACAATTCCTGAACCAAACTGTAACTTGCATGCTATTTCTCTGATTCTGTTATAAACCTGATATGGTTCAGTCTAGCTAGGCTTAGCTTCTGTTCTTTATCCAAACGGTGCTGACTTCAAATGGAATCACTCCTAGACAATGAAGTCTCTGATTTGATAGCTAATGTCCCTTATTCAGCATAACTCTTCCGTTGTATCACATCGGTCTTCAAACTTTCTGACAACTCTCACCTGAACTTCTGTATCAGAAATAGGCTGGGGTCCAAAGCTATTTCTTTTTAGTCTTTATCCAATTTAAAAGGGGTCGACACTTTCCTCCGTAAGGGGTTCCGAAGGGTACCATATCCAGACTGACTTGGCAACTGAGGCTGTACTGAGATTCTGTGGACGGCACTAAGTGGTCCAATTCAGTCTCATGTGTTAGAGCGCAGGCTCTCAACACTTTCTTTAGATTTTGGCTGTTTCTTCTCTGCTTGTCTATCTGGCTGAGGGTGGTGTACGGGGTCAAAGTTCAAATCTGTCCTTGTAGCCTTATGCAGACTTTCCCTGAACATTGAGCTAACTAGCTCATTGATCTGACTTGGTGAGGTTCCTTTGCGGTCTGTTGATCTGAGTTGAATCTAATCCTGCCAACTTGTCTTTCCTGACGATCTGTCCGTTAGGTATGAGGTGAGTTACTCTGGCAACTCCATAAGTGATGTTCTATCTGTCGTCAATCCTTGCTGAGTTTTTAGGTAACCTAGTGGCAAGGTTTTCCTTTCCCTTTCATTCCCACACGGGCATTGTAAGTGATTGTGGCTATCTGACTGTTGCTTTGGTGGTCCACTTCATCTGTCTGACATCTGTTACATCCAACCACATGTTTGCTCAATTCTTCCTTCATTTCTTCCTTCTTGAATCTTGGTGCATCCTCGCACTCCGTTGGGTATCGATCATTTGGGTAGGTGAACTTTTGTCAAAATCAATCCTCTTATATCCTTATTATCAGGAATGCTTGTAATTATGGGGTCGTAGTATGCATGTCCTTGCTCCGATGATTCTGTCGGTTTAGCTTTGATGTATCTCCTTTCGTGTCTCCGAGTTTTCTTGTCTGTCTGCTGAGCTGACTGAATCTGACTCCCTAAATCGGGCTGTACCTTGCGGAAAATCTCGTGACACTTCTGACACTGTCTGCTGGCTCAACTGTCATAACTCTGACTCTAGCTGTGGGGAGACGCTCTTTCCTCGAGCTAAGTGACAGCATGCCCTTCTGCTTAAGGCGTCAGCTATCACACTAGTTCTTTCTCATGGATGGTACTGAACTCTGGAGTCGCAATCCTTTACTTGGCTCCATCCATTTTTCTTTCATCCCCTTAGTCTTTTCCAAAACGTGAATGGTCGAGGCTGACTTCATATCATGTGTCGGGTCATCTTCCTCACACGGCTTGAGCTGTCATAAAACATCCTCAATCATCCTTTTATCCTGTATCAGTACACTTGTCGATCCTTTCTTCTTAGTACTGAAATCTGTACGGGAGTCTTGGTTTGTGTCTTGGGGTATGGCGACTGTGCTGACATTGAATTCTGCTTTCTGATTCCTGGAAATTGTCCTCACTTTTCTATGTCCATCTGTAGGGCTGTACTACTTGAGAGGCTGAGTCTCAGGTTTGGTTATCTCTGAAGAATCCTTTGACTGAACTTCTGTCCCACTATTCTCAGAAAAACTTCTGACTCTGTTACTGACGGGCTGATTCCATTCCATAAATGTCCTTTCACTGGGATCCATCTTTATTCCATCTCTAGTGATGTTGTTACTTAGGAAAGTGGTTTTATCCAACCAAACTTCATTTAGAGAATATGGCGCAAGCCGGTGTTCTCTAACTTTTCCTAAACACTTAAATGAACTGTCCATATACTCCATATACTTAGTTCATTGGGTTCATGCAGTATGCCAGGTTATCTGTGAGTCCAAACAGAACCATTTCAATTCTCGTGGTCCATACTGCTTAATGACTGTGGTCTTCTCACTGTCCTGTTATCTGACTTTCAACTGACGGTACTTTGTTTTTGATTCCAATTCGGAGGATCCTTTGGCTTCCTTTAACTGATCAACAGGTCATTACTCTGAGGCAACTTACTTGTCCCTGAATCATGGGTGTGCTGTCTAATCCGAGTGTGGTAGGCGTTGATGTGACCTTGACTCCTTTTATTTTGTTCCATCACTTGTTGTCCGCGATACTCCTTAGTGTCACTGTTTTCTGTGTACAATCCATCCTGGCCTTATGTCCGAAAAATCAATCCATCTTCAGAATGATATTCAGGCTATCCCTTTTCCATGACAAACTATCTTGGGATTTTAGTCTTCTTGGATTTCCGTCTCCAAGCTGCACTAGAATCTAACTATTATTCTGACTCTTGATCCTGACACTTGTAACTTCTGCGGCTTCTGTGACTGATGTTAGGTCCATCTTAAGACTGTTTTATTCTTTTGGAATCCAATTCCATTCCATCTTTTAGGGACGTGTTATAGGGAAGCAATCTGATTTAATCCAGTAGTCACTGTCTTTGTCTACCATTTGCACAGTTCATGTGTCAATACACTGCTTTATTTCCCATATATTGTTCAGACCATACATTCTTGATAGTACAAGTTGGTCCTAATCTTGATCCCTTGGATCTCCATATCCAAGTTGTTACATTCAAATATGACTATTAGTCTACTCCCGGTGGCTTGGAATCTCCAGGGAGCGGTGACGGGGTACAGGGCAATTTGTTGCTGTTCCTTGGCGATGACACGGTTGATTCTCCCTTGGACGTGTCCTGAAGTGTTCTGTCCTTGACTGCTTGGGTTTCCTTTTGACTCAACTGGTAATTTTTGGTATCCTCAGGTTTGGGATTGCTGTTGATGAGACACCGACTCCGTTGGTGGGGGCCGAGGTCGACGTCGTGATCTCGGCCACCACAGCTTGGTAGGTCCTTCGTAGGCGATATTGTCCGATGTGTCCGGCTGTCCACAATGAAACATCCTGAAATCTTTTGGGGACAATCTCTGACATAGTGGTTCCCATTGCATTTATAGCACTTCACTGTTTTGGGCTGAGTGGCTGCGGGTGTTGACTGCTCTCCTTTTATTACCTGTTTCTTATTGGGGAATCCATGAGTGAGAGCTGAGGTCTTCTCTCCAACGCGGGCGGAAGTCTGTATCCAAGCCTGCTGAAGTTTTCTCTTCTTCTTTTTCATTCTTTCCAAATCATTCCGGGCTTCTTTGATTGTTATCCATCTGTCCATTACAGCTGACAGGTCCTTGATAGCTAAGGTGTGGAATTTCAAGCTTTTCTGTAATCCTTCCAAGAATTCTCTCATCTCTTTAGCTTGAATGTCCATCTCTATGGAAATGTCACTGGCAAAGTAGTCGGACGCGTGCAGACATCCCACTACTGCACTTTCCTTTTGTTGGTCCTGATTTACTTTGGTGTGTCCTTGAAGTCTGTCAACTAGCTGTTCCAAAATCCCTTCTAATAACTGCGTGTGGTGCCTTTCTGCCTGTTGTCTGTTTCTTTCCATTATGGCCAGTATTTGAGCTAGGTTGACTGGGTGGTTTACTGACTCTTCATTACTGCTCGAACTGTCATGCAGGAACTCTGATCCAAAATCTGCCATTATTTCAAACTGACTTTCTCTTTTCGGTCTGCAGCAGGGTTTTGGGGTAAAGCAGAAGGTAAGTAAGATTTAGAACATGAGGTGCGGAGAGACTGAGTAGGTGAGAAGCAAGATGAAAGGAGAAGAATTAGTGGAATTTTGGCCGGAAGATATAAGGATACTTAATACAAACAATTTAACAAGAGATAGAAACATAGCTTTTATACATAGACTGTTTTACAATACCATCATAAGGTATCCAAAACAACCTATTTTACACTACCAAAAGACCTACAGGAAAAGGGCACAACTTCTACCACTAACGATCTAACTACTGCCGACGACATCATCTCCGGGCTGCTGGCGAAGATCGGCGAGGATTTTAAAATTTAGACGGGCAGACGAAACTTTTTAAAACAAAACCGAGAGGGGAAAAGAAGCTTCTAAAGAAGATAAGGTAGCAGGGGCAGGACGAGAAGCAATAATACTTATATTTTCGCAATTCATTTTGTTTGTAAGCTGGAAATAATTTTGTAAAACTTTCCTATACCAACCTAAGGTCTTAATCTATGGTCAAGCCAAGGCTCTGATACCACTTGTGACGGACCGCCTTTTTAGGGGCAGTGCGAAAACTCACAACAGTTACCCAGGAAGACTAACTGTTGGAAAACAAGAGTACAATTACCTGGCAAAAGCCAATTCAACTCTTTTTATTCAATATAGGGCCTAACGGCCGGGGTTTTTACAAAAGAGGGCGCAGCAGGGCCCGAATAACTTACAATCAAAACACCGCACAGGCAGGCCTGAGCAAAAGACCAAGACCTCAAAACCAACAAAATCGCCAACTACGAACTCCTGAAACGCTCCAGCTTCTTCAAACTCTGAAAGGGCGGGGGTTTTGCAAGGGTGAGTACAGAGTACTCAACAAGTCGTACGGAACCACTGAATACTATATGCAGGGGATTTATCCAAAGGGATGGCAATAGGGTTAAGTATCTGAATGCAGTTTTATTTCACAATTCATTTTACATTTGAAGCACAAACCAATATTAATAGTTAAGGGGGTTTCACAAGTCCACAACACTTAACCAACTTCTTCCAAAATCACCAAACAGTAACTTGAGCTTGGTTACGGGTATCACCCCAGTTCAAACTTAACTTCATTAACCGGAAGTACGGCGTATTCGAATACCATCATGATTAACTCTGCAGAGGTGCTCAGCTTTACCCACAAGATATCAACGACCGTTACTCACAGGCAACTAGAATACATGCGGTCGGTCGAGATGATCACAGCATTTCGTTAACCATTCCTGTTGGTTTAGTTGTTAACCGATAGTACCGCTACCTTGGACTCAGGGTCCCCATTAGCGTCTACCGTTGTGAGAACTAAGAATGTCGCGAAGGACCATTCCCGTTCCACCCCTCCGGTGCACTTCCTGCCAGAAGGCCGGTCCCCATTCTCTCCTGAGAATGGTAGCCACCAAAAGAATCCGTTTTTTTTAGGTTCAGGAATGATTAATTTACCGAGCCATGTCGGATACTAGTCTGCCGACCAGTCCGACCTGTGGTTGAGCGGATACTTAAGTTGTTTACTTTGCTCAAGGGGGTTGTTAACCTTATACTGCCAAAGATCAAGCCTTCATCCGCAAACCCGATCCGGTATCCCATAATACCGGCCACCAAACAAACCAAGGCATTAATCATCAGCCGGGGATCGGAGTTACATCCACTCCGGGATTTATCCGATTCTGTCCCCCAAACTGTAGCACTTTCTCAAACATCCGAATCAGAGATTCGACAGCATTTTATTTCCTTTTTGAAAAGCATTTGAGCTAACTACAAGATTAATAATAACTAACTTAACAGGGTAATAGTAATCATCTAGGGTTACAAAGGATTTAATCTGGTTCAATAATTTCAAGGAGGTTTCATGAGCAATTCGGCATTACCTAGGCATCATGTCATTCCAAAATAACGGTTTCCAACAATTCAACATACAGTGAAATAATGCGATACAAAATAATTAATACTATAGCATGGCATGATTGGGATCAACATGATCAAGGGTGTACGGCTTGCCTTGCTCGGCGATCGGATCGGCTGAACTGCAGAGGAAGTAGTCGTTCGGGGCTTCCGTCGGATCCACGTCTGCTCCGGGATCTTCTTCGGAATCCACGTCTGCTTCTGGAACAGCTCCGGCTCCAGGGACTGCTTCTGGAATTGTCCGACGTCTGGATCTAGCGCGAAAAGAACGAACGACAAATAAAGAAACGGAAAACGGAAAAGAAACGGAAATGAAAACGAAACCGAAAACCGGAACCGGGCCGAGAGGGAGAACAAAGGGCGAATTGGGCAATTCAGAATTTTGGGAACTCCGGATTGAGGAACGGAGGGCATTTTTGGACTCAGTGGATCGAAACGGTTCGGATAGTGTATTTGGAAAGTTTCTGGGGTTCACGGAATTTTCGGGGATTTTTCTGGACTATTTTCTGGATTTAAAACGATTTTTCGGATTTAATAAATGAATTATTAAAATCGAAAATCAAAAACACCGCTCAAAACAAGTGTTGGGTCTTAAATGGGCCGAACGGCCCATTTGGCCTGGTCCAAAGTGACGCGCTGGCGGCCGTACGCGGGCCCCAAGGCGAGGAGAGGAGGAGCTGGCTGGCCACCGGGGCGCTGGAGGCTGACAGCGGGCCGCTGTCGGTGCGGTGGTTAGGGTTAGGAGTTTGCTACACTGGCGCCCGAGGTTATGGCGGGATTTGCCAAGGCCACGGAGTCGGAACGAAGAAGGCGGGAGCTCACCCGCGGAGGGAGGCGAGGCGAGTGGAGCAAGGAGCAAGGCGGCGGTGGCTGGTCGCGGCGCTGGCCGCGCGGCCGAGCGAGGAGAGCACAGGAGGAGGAGCTCACCGGAGTGCGGTGAGGCGGGGCGAGGAGAGGAGGAGCTTGGGGCGGCCTTTTATAGGCGCGGAGGAGCACGGGCGAGGCCGGCAAGGGCGCGGGGGCGGCGGAGGCGGGAGAGAGAGAGAGGGAGACGACAAGCACGGCACAGCGGAACCGGCGCGAGCGCGGCGGGCGAGGCGGCAGCGGCGGGCAAAGGCGGCGCGGCGGCGGCACAAGGCGGCGCTGGAAGATCGGCACGGGCGCAAGGCGCAAGGCGCATGCGCTGGCGGCGCTGCCGCCGCCGCCGGAGGCGGCGGACGAGCGCCGGGCTACCGCTCAGCGAGGCGGGCTGGGCCAGAGGCCAACGGCCAGAAAACGGAGAACGGGCCGGAAGGCCCAAAAGGAAATTGGCCCAAAACCGAAAACCAAACCAAATGCAAATCAAAAAGCAAAAATTCAAATTCCAAATTCAAAACTTGAACCTGAAATTCGAATTAACTCCAAATCAAATTCATTTTGAATTTTGGGTTGTTTCAAGCTTGGCGTTGGAGAAGCCTATATGAGCTCTACTTGTTATTGACCTAACTTTAGTGTATTATCCTATATTGCAAAATCGCTCACTCATTGCGTACGTCACATAGGCAATACCACTACGTGAAACCGGATTAGGGTGTTATTTGAACGGATTGTAATTAAGGTTTGTTGTAAAATGTCTGGTTTCATAATTTGAGATAATATATGGAATTTCGACTAAAATTTGAGATATAGACTTCTTCCTATATGATGAGAGTTTTGGCGTAGTAATATGGATAACTGCACAAGACTTGAATTCTCAATATTTATATCACAAATTTCCCTTTTGAAGTCCCATCTGACAGTTTTTTAAAAGGTATAAGTTAGACGCACATACTTAATTCATACCATCCACACGTACACATATGTGTGTACGTATGTTCTACCTATGCTGAGAATTTATATATATTGATGCGTTGAGACCTCATATAACACGAACACACATATCTTTCCATTAAACACGCACACACGTGCCTACTGTATTTTAATTATTAGGGTGATGGCGCACAGGTTTAGTTGTTCATCTAACACAGCAAGCAAAGAAAGATGTTCACATAGTGTCGACACAGTCCTGAGGGGTTGGTGGTAAAAATTTGAGAATAACAAACAAACAAGCAAACTTTTATTCGTATATAATATGGCGAGCTGCATAGTGCGCTCTTTGTTAGCTTTTGGATTTATGACAACGCACTGCCCAACTGATATCATACGGAATGAAAGTGTCAAGGAGATAGGGGCTCTTGTGAGGTACTATACATTATATGTCCACATAATTTCGAAGTGTACGGGTGTTGCCGATAGGTATAGTATGCGACAGCTACGGCTTGCAAGTTGGTGTTCCGATTTCCTGTCTTAGCAGGTCGCTTGTGATGCTTGGTGGGTACTAGGTAGCCAACAATCCGTGCTTCCTTCTAGTTGAGAAGAGAATAGCTAGGGTGAAGATGCATAACATAATAATAATAAAAAGGGTTTTGAAAAGTTTCATCCGGATGTTTTCTTTAGCAACCATCGTCCAAATTCTTGGCCATTGGATTTGCTTTCAGATCAATGCACGGCCCCCCTGAATTCGAGGTGGGTTGACCCTACGGATGTGTGTTTTGATCGTACGGTCTAAAGTTTGGATGTTTTTTAGGACAAAACATCCGTATGATGCCTATACACTCCCTAATAAAAATAATGATACAGTTACTACAGGCTGCAAAAATTGAACGGGGTTTCTCAAAATTTAAGGTTCACCCCACCGCGAATGCTCCCCGGCACAATATCGACACCTTTGCTGGATGCCGCCTTATCAGTCCTCCGCCGCTATATTGCTGTTATCGCCCAACGATTAACCGATCTACGACTGCTGCCACTTAATTTGCTGCCTAGTAAACCATCATCGATCCTCTGGGCTGAGCACGGTTAATAAGAGAGTCAACTACAGGCTTTATCTCATTGTACAACTAACCTAACAGCCCACCTATATAATAGTTAAACATACATGCATACAAAACCATTAATACTTGGCCCACATTCATCCTCTCATTCTCTCACCAAATTTCTTAGAGACCGTGCTGCAGCCGGCTGTAGATTTGCAGCCCGCTTCTCTCCTCTCTCCTCTGTTCTCTCCTCCAACTCATCATAAATCTGATGTGGCAATCCTTACAGTCTGCTTACCTCACCTTATTATACTTGCTCTTAGGGGTGGCAACGGCTCCATTCTCCGCTCCCCGTCGAGAAATTTCTTTATTAGATGGTGGGTGTGGAGGAATTTTTCTCCTCACAGGGTTTGTAATAGGAAATTTTTGTCTCCATCGAAGGAAGCGGACGCGGGGATGTTCCACCTCTCCCCGTCCGTGTTACCCGTATGGGATTCGGCATGCTATGACAAGTGGATCTATACTCCATGGTATAATGCCAATAACTCATGGTTCTATGATTTTATCAGATTTTCTGATTTGGTTTTCATTTTCTTGGTGCCAAGTACTTCATATCTAGAAATTATCTGCACAAACTACCAATGGTTGTAGATAATTTTTCTTGATGCTATTTATACAAATTAATCCTTTCATGACTGCATCATCATATTTGTGAATCATCTTGTTGTTTCCTTTTTTCCGAGGGTGTTCCATCGTTCCTCATCGGGGAATGTTCATGTTAGGTTTAGAGCACGGCAAAATAATGGAGATACAGATTTAACGTGGAAAAACCCTCCCGGGAAAAAACCACGGGAAACAATCTACTAAACTGTTCGAGGATTACATGTACAGGGGTTGGCTATATATAGCCAGAGAGTCCGAGTTGTAGAAGACTAGGATTAACAATCTATTTGGATAATTCCAAAAGATATGGTAGTTAGAGATATTTGAGTTATCTCCAACAAACCTCCCCTTAACTCAAAATCCATATTGAAATTGTCTCCGGAAAACCCCAAAGGGTAATTAAGCACTGAAAGTCCAAAGGATAGTGCGAGGATGAAAGACTGGAACAGTCAATCCAAACATTTCTTGCGAAGCAAAATTGAGCAAACCACCAGTAGGCCGAGAGAACGACTGGAACAGTCAAACCAATACACAGCTATAACAAAGCAGACGAAGAATATGGGTCTTCAATTCATAACCCAGTAGAGTCTGAGTCTGTGCAACTGACCTCCTGAATAAATGCCCAATCATCAAATGGCATAAGCCAAGACATCACTTGTGGTGCTTGATGAATAGCGAAGAACTCATCTCATGGACTTTTGAAATGCTCCATCTGGAACATAAAATTCGGCAAACTGCCTACTGAAAATCCATAATATGGTTGAAACTGCTCCTGAAAAACTGTCAAGATGAAGAGAACTCTCGTGCTATCAATGGAGTATAAATTGCAGTAGACCCCTCATACTGAGCAAAGACAACAAAAACAACGTTGTGGTATCCACACAGAAACAAACTCCTTCTTGCACTTCAAATCTTCATCACAAACTGACATTGGAGCAAAACCTTCACTAGAAGAACTCCGAAGAGTATAAAGCTACCAATAGGGTGTCATTAAATTCCTGATCTCCAACAGTTCCCGTTGCCATCAGACTCCGACTCCAAGTTCATTAACCCTTGGAAGGAGAATGCCGCCATTAAATCCATGACTACCTGGCACCCTCCGTTGGAACGGGGTTAATCACTTCACCCAACATGAAAACATCCTTTCTAAAATTGACTTGAGAGGTCCCTTAAAGGTATCGACATCGGTTTAAAGTTATTACATATAAGAATTTATAGAATTGATCAATTTTTTGTAATGTACAAATCCAGTCCCAATTGTAAGTGGGACCATATTCTATTAAAAAGAGAAAATGACCTAACTATTCCTCTCTCTCTCTCTCTCTCTCTCTCTCTCTTCCCCGTGTTCAACCCACAGGAAACCCTTCTCCCTCTCCACTGCCACCGTCACTGCTTGCCTCCACACGTGGTGCCGCCGCTGCTTGCCTTCACCAGTCACCACTAGTTTCCGCCATTGCATCTTAGTGTAGCTTTGGTGCCAAATCAAGGAGGAGGAGATGACTTCGACGGCCGCCATCGATAGATCTGGAGGTAGCTGGCCGATTCACTCACCCCCACGGATTTGGAGGGAAGGATGGTGTAGACGACCACCAGCAGGGGCGGAGCCAGCCCATGCCCAAGCCCCGGGCTGGACCAACTGATCTTAAATTAAATTTTTGTTTTTAATTATTTTTCAATAGCTTTTTAAAAAAATTAATGGGCTTTGAGACTAGGCCCGGCAAAGACGGCAGCCCGGACTGTGATCCGCCTGACCACCAAAGATCGAGGTTGTTGCATGCAGCGATGTTGGCAGGACGAGGGCGAGGTGTGTGAGGAATCTGGTGTAGATGACCCAACGTCAAGGTCGTAGCATGTGGTGTTGGTGGGAGCGAGCAGCGATGAGGAGGAGGATGGCGGCGTACTATGAGAGGCGACCTCGATCCAACTGTGACGGCGTCAAGCAACTGCGATGCTCGACATGCACAGACATCAACGGGGCTAAGAGCATCTCCAGCAGAGCCTCTAAACCAGCCCCTAAACCTTAAAATAGGGAGTGTAGTAAAAAAACAGATCCAAGATTACAACTCAAGCTCCCCTAAAATTAGGGGCCCCCAAATTTGCCTCCTCAAATTCCTGCGGCCCCAACTCAGCTCCCTAAAATTAGGAGGCCCTAAATTTGCCTCCTCACCCCAATTTTCAGGACACGAGTACAACCCATATTATTGAAGATAGGGAAATACATGAGAGGCTTCGAAAATTTTATCATGTTTTGAAAATTTTAAATTTAAATTTTAAATTTCATGTTTTTAAATTGTAAATGTTAATATGCTTATGTTTTATGTATTACAAATATTTTTGATTGAATTTTAGTGGTGTCAAATGAAGATTTTACATAGCGGATATGTCAAAATAGGAGAAAAAGTAAAATAGTGAGATTTAGGGGTCATTCTTTGGACTTGTGCTCTGAAAATAGGGCCTCAAAAAATAGGGGGAGTCCCTAAATCCAAAATAGAGACCCTGTTTTAGGGGCCCTTGCTGGAGATGCTCTAACAGGTGGGCCCTTACATTTGTTTATTCTCTTGGCATCAGCTTATAAGTTGGGTGAACTAGACATCTATTATATATTAAAAGCTCATGAGTGTCACTAAGAAAAAAGAGAAATAGGTTAGAAATTCGCACCCAAAAAAAAGCAAAACATCTGGCTCTTAATCTGAGCGGATTCATATTATAGTGGCTTAGATTAAAAGAAAGAGTCCAAGGATCTCCACCATCGGATGTTATTATTTAAAAGAAAATATATAACCGTCTATCTAGCGAACCCGAGTTATAACGGCTTAGATTAAAAGAAAGAATCCAAGGATTTCCACCACTTTTTTTGGTGAGACCAGATTATAACGGTGCATATTAATCCATATAGATATTAGAGTTATATAAAAAATACATAACTATAGAAATTATAGTTATATATAAAAGATAATCGTATCATAATATCTTGCCGCGCAGTTGCACGAGTAAATTTGCTAGTTAAGCAAATTTTGCTGTAGAATTGACTTGTTTAGTTAAGCTCCATTTTACAATAAATGCAGTGAGGAACAATGTTACTAACCTTAGTTAACTTGGTTTGGTGTAAAATGATCAAAAATTTAAAATTTTGGCAACACCTCCTCCTTCCTTGAAGCTCTTCGCCGGCACTGCACAGTTCTTGATTGGGCACAGTGTGAGGAGGAGGCGGGGAAGAGGTTCAAATAAGGCTGCTTAGTAACTGATACTGATGCTCTAACATCAGTATCGGTTGATTATACCAACCGGTACTAAGCAGTCCCGAGCTAGTAGGTTGTTTAGTACCGGTCGGTGTAACCAACCGGCGGTTGGTCTATTCAACCGGTACTAATGTGGCCCCCAGACCAGCAGACCGTTGAATCAGGACTGATGTAACTGTCAGTCCCGATTCATGTATAACCGGTACTGATGGGCCGGTATAAAAGACCAAATCTGTAGTAGTGAGATATGGTTCCATTGAAATTTTCGTTAGCATCGATGATAGCTATGTATTGAATGGAATGGTTGCCAGCGGCTGCACAAAACACACACTGGCAGTCCAACGGGTACTAGTATGATAGTATCCCACTAATCACTTGTCCACTTGTCACGACACAGCACGTGTTATCTCCGCAAATTAAGAAGTCGCACGGCCACCTCGTGGCAAAAGAGCAGCACCGAGCACTCGCTTCAAATTATCATTTATAGTACACTAAATTAAGGTTCCGTTTGGCAACTTGGAACCGATGTGTTTCTACTAGAATCTGGAAGAAACTCAGCCAAACGGACTAAAACTTGGAATGATTCTCCTTAGAACGTTTCTTTTTTTTCCACGCCGTGGCTGAATCACCCTCAACCCCGTTTCTACTAGTTTCTACTAGAATATGGAACTGTACCAAACGGTTTGCAGAAAGTGATTCTGAGTCTATATGAAACACGTCTACCAAGAATCTGGAACCGTTTTCGTTTCTACTGGAATCTAGAACCGTACCAAACGGGGCCTAAATATGAACCGTTCATTCTTTTTGATATAATGGTTTAGATTAGCTAGAGTTACTTATACTCATCTGATAGTACAGGAGTAGAAACACTCTTAATAAATTAATGATTAAATCTGATATCTATTGTAATCCACCTAAACATCCTCTCAAATTAAACCCACCACTCAGCCCCGCCTTTGCCACTCTCCTTCCTTCCGCTCTCCCCGCTACCACCCGTCCACCCCACCCCGATCTCCCGCCATGTCGCGCCTCGAGGCCGCCTCCCTCCTCTCCCCCTCGCCGCCGCCGCCGCCTAAACCCAACCGCCGACGCCGCCTCCTCTGCCTCCTCTCCTCCACCCTCGCCGTCTTTGGCGCCACCCTCGCTCTCCTGTTCTTCGTCCTCCTCCGCCCCCCGCCGAACCCAACCCCCAACTACAGCTCTCTCTTCCTCTCCTTCGGCTCCAACGACACCGCCGCCCGCCACCTCCGCGCCCTCACCCTCCACCCCCACGTCGCGGGCACCAAGGCCAACTCCCTCACCGCCGCCTACGTCCGCAACGCGCTCTCCTCCCTCTCATTCCCCGCGCACATCACGCCCTACTCCGTCCTCCTCTCCTACCCCGTCCACCGCTCCCTCTCCCTCTCCGCGCCCGGGCGAGCCACCGCGTCTTTCTCACTGTCCCAGGAAACCTACCGCAACGACCCCTACGCATCCGCCACGGCGGAGGTGATACCAACGTTCTACGCGTACTCTGCCTCTGGGTCCGTGTCTGCGGAGGCCGTGTACGCCAACTACGGCCGCGAGGAGGACTTCACCTACCTCGCCTCCCGCGGCGTGGATGTCGCGGGCAAGGTGGCGCTCGCGCGGTACGGGAGGATCCACTGCGAGGACATAGCGCACAACGCGCGCGCGGCGGGCGCCGCGGCTGCGGTGGTGTACACCGACCCGCTGCAGTACGGCGGCGCCCCCGGGGAGGGGTGGTTCCCCAGCACGCGGTGGCTGCCGCCGAGCGGCGTGCAGGTGGGGAGCCTGTTCCGCGGCGTGGGCGACCCGACGACGCCGATGTGGGCGTCGTCGGAGGGGTGCGAGCGCGTGAGCGTGGAGGAGGCTATGGCCACCGACGACATGCCGGGCATCCCAGCCTTGCCGGTGTCGGCGCGGGACGCGGCGGAGATCCACGGAGCTCTAGGCGGGGCCGCGGCGCCGGCGGACTGGCAGGGCCGGGAGGGCAGCCCCGTGTACCGCCTTGGCCCTGGGCCGGCCGTCCTGAACCTGACCTATATCGTACGGAGAACTCGAGGCGCCTTTCGTACTATCGTTCACTGAATTTTTTACGGTTTAGACTTGGGTGCAACAGTTCTGATCGATGCGTTTGTTTTGGGATTTACAGGGGAACGATACTATGGCAACGATCGAGAATGTCTTCGCGGTGATCGAAGGTGCAGAGGAGCCGGATAGGTAACGAGCTAACTACTACCACCACTTATCAAAACCCAATCAAGTTTAGTTTCAGCGATAAAATCGCTGCTCTGTTCTGCCATCCAAGCTTCAGTCAGAAGTTGTAAGACTTGTATCAGTACATGCATGATGCTTCGCACACGGGCATTTCTTTCTTTTCTTTTTCTTGGTGAATCCACCAAGCACCAGTTCTGGACTTATCTCCAGCAATTTCCCTTTATTCTATTCCCTTCTCTATTCCCCTCCCTATATTTATTCCCTTTATTTCCTACTATCTCCAACAGCATCCCCTCGAAGGGATTTCTCTCTGTGATTGGAGAGAGAATCTGTTTCTAAAGGGATTCGGAGAGAGAATCCCTTCTGAAGGGAAGGCTGAAGGGAATCCGTTGGAACACTAGGGATCTGTTCGTGAAGAGATTTGGAGATTTAAAGGAAACCGCTGGAGATAGTACGAGCTATTTTCCACCTGCGTTTGCAGTTTTGAGAAACCACAAGTGGTACATCAAAGCGCTACCGATGATTTAGGAGGGTCGCGTGCCGAATTTAGCAGGGGAAAAATATATATGATATCTTGGCAAGTGGTGCATGGCCCGTTTTCTTGCTTGTTGCATCCAACTTTATGTCATGTACCCCGACAATTTTGTATTGCTGCCATATCCTATAGGCTATAGGGCTCCACTTTACAGATGAGAAAGTTCTACAGGTACACTTTTTTATACCCAGAAAGAAGTCGCGTATCTGTTTATCTACCTCACGTTGGAAGCGACTTGGATTGGAGTACATATAATTTCTCTTGCCTTCTGTTTTTTTTTTTTTTTTTTGCTCGATCCCTTTTCCTTGGACGCAAACAATTAGATTCGGTCGTCGTAGTTGTAGTTTAGTTCAAAAGAAGGATGGTTTAATACGGAGAGGTTATAGTCTTAGAGACGTGTCAATCTGCAGATAGGCGTAGGCACAAATTAACCCTAAAATTTTAACCATTCGTGGTACAGATATGTTATCCTTGGTAACCACCGTGATGCCTGGACGTTTGGAGCAGCTGACCCCAACAGCGGAACAGCGGCTATGATCGAGGTAATTCTTGGTTCCAACATTTCTTCTCCGCAAGCCTGCAGGCTGTGCTTTGCTCTCAACTCTACACTAGGTGGGCCGTAATGCTGCTCTATAAGAACACTGTAATTGACCTGTCAGCACAAATCTTAAACATGATCATGTCTGCTTCTTGACATGTTATTTCACCTGCTTTTCCATCTAGTTAGCTCAAAGGTTTTCGATGCTGCAAAAACATGGATGGAGACCTCGAAGAACCATCATCTTCTGTAGCTGGGATGCGGAAGAGTATGGATTGGTATATAGCTCTCTCTCTCTCTCTCTCTCTCTCTCTGCACCACATTCGTTCGTCTATATGTTACAGACATAGCCAGCTTAAGAGCAACTACAATGGTGATCACGATTGCATTTATACATGCAGACAGGATCAACTGAATGGGTTGAAGAAAACAGGGAGGTGCTTTCTTCGAGAGCTGTTGCATATCTTAATGTTGACGTTTCAGTAGTCGGCCCAGTATTCCGCCCCTCTGCAACTCCCCAACTTGATGAGCTACTCCTGGAAACAATTAAATTGGTATGTGTATCCTTCCTGAAACATGTAACATACATAGAAAAAATAAAGAACTGTAGTCACTGAAAAATGATAGTGTATACTCTGTTTGCTTTTGGTAAAAATGTGGTAGTAGTGGTCAACAATGGGTGTTTCAACTTTCAAGCACCTATGTGGGAAATTTCGTGTTTACATTGTCCTTACAAGATGTTCGAAAAGTAAAAGCGTTCCTTTTCCCATTTTGTGAAGGTTCAAGATCCTGACAATTCATCTCAGACGGTGTATGATTCGTGTGTCAAATCCAACATTTCTCCCATGGTGAGTTGTAAAATGACATAATTAACAACGCTACTTGTGTAGTACTAATTGCTGTCAAGCGTGAGTAAAATAAAAAAATTTAAGATAATTCGGATTTATCAGCTAAAAAGCGAAGAAATAGATCCGCCATTCCATTACAATATCATCAAGAACAAGAGAGAACTAATATCCTGTTTGGAGATTTCGATTGAAATGCCCTTTATGGGTGTTTTGTGTAGAAATACTATCTTTGCTTATTTTGAGAATCCATGATACAGAAAAAGATAAAAAGGTTTAGGAATTATTAAATTTAGATACAGAACCCTAGACAACGAATATAGAACTCGAGAGCCGAGGGGAATATGGGAGTCCACTTCTTGGATTCCGTGTTCCGTACTCCCTCCGGTTTGGTAATACCTGTCGTTTTGGACATAGTGATGGTCAAACTTCTGAAACTTTGACTAACAATATATTTTTAAATATTTAAATTGGATACATAAAAATTATATGTGTAGACTTGTCTCGAGAAGTACTTTCATAATATTATAATTTTATTGGGTTTTATAATTATATTATAATAAAAATTAGCGGTCAAAGTTGTGTTTTGAAGACCGGAGGGAGTATCTTCTTTTTCGAGGAGTGTTCTGATAGACATCTTCAGCTGTACATTTCAGTTCCAATCCTGAAAAAAGTACCAGTTCTTTCCATTTCAGTTACTGTAGTATAACATATATTGTTGCTGATCTCCTGCATTAAGATTGGACGGCTAGGCAATGGAGGTTCAGATTTTTCAGCCTTCGTCCAACATGTCGGTATTCCTTCAACCAGCATGGTTTTTGGAGAAGGTAAGGCATCTCCTGTTCTTTATTCCATGAAAAAAATTCCATATCACCCTCTCAAATTTGCTCGAAAGTTCATCCAATAGAGGATTTTGGTTTAAATACCCCCATAAAACTAGTTATCTTGTCTCCTTAACTTTTTGATCCGGTTTAAATACCCGTAACCTGCGTGGCAAAACGTATAGTACTTATTACGCAAGGAGAAGACTTCACCGACGGTGACATCCTGCGGCGGGGCGCCACATTTGGCAGGTGGTTAGTTCGCAACTTCGCATCGAGGTGGTGCGCCGCGTCCCGGTGGTGGTGTGGCTGCGGCAGGGCTTCGCCGATGTTGAGCTCCGGTGGTCCTCCGGCTGGACAACTGTGCGCATGGGCTTCGGTGGGCGGCGAGGAGTCCAATGGTGGTTGTGGGATGGCCGAATGGGCGGTGACGACGTGTGGTGGCGTAGCAACGGTGGTCGTGTGGTGTCAAAGTCTGGCGGCACTAGAACTTGTCGACGGGGAATTGCCGGCGATGTCGATTGACGGGAAGTAGGCTAGGGGACGCAAGGGTGTTATCCTTCACTCCAATTTGAGGCGGGGAGCAGCGGCAGTGGTGTACTGTTGGTGGCCGACGAGGAACAGAGCAAGGCGCTAGCATGTGGCTCACCGGCAAAATAGGCAAAAATAGGCAGGCATCAAGAGAGAGGTTGCACCGAGGCTATGGAAGACCAACTGCGGCCTCTTTTGGCCAGATTGTCAACCCACGTCGTAAAACCGTTCGCTTTATCACGTCACGCGGACAATACCATCGTGTGTAATCTGATTAGGGGTTATTTGAACCGGGTTATAAAATTTTATCACGTCACACGGACAATACCATCGTGTGTAATCTGATTAGGGGTTATTTGAACCGGGTTATAAAATTTTGGGGCCAAATAACTAATTTTAAAGTTTAGAAGTTCAAGGAGCTACATGCGCTTTTTCCTAATTCTATCTGTCTTTCGCCTTTTTAATGGACGCTACTTGGCTTGCCTGTGCAGGACCAGGATATCCAGTTTACCACTCTCTGTATGATGACTTCGTATGGATGGAGAAATTCGCCGATCCTGGGTTCCGTAGGCATGTTGCAGGTGCAGCTCTCTGCTCTTCTTGTGCAGTGTGTTAGCAGCGGCACTTCTTGCACCGCTACACGATAACCAACATTTCCATCTTACAGCTGCTAGCATCTGGGGGATTATGGTTTTAAGGCTTGCCGATGAAGAGATCCTACCCTTGAATTATATGTCCTACGCAGTCGAGCTTGAGGTAACGCTGTCCACTGAATGCAACAACATCTGGACGCATTGGGCCGCACTGAATGCAACTACCGCTAAAATTTTGTTTATGGTAGGCGTACACAAAAGTAGTAGAGAATGAAGTCAGGGGAACGCCTGTTAGTTGCTCCCCACTGTACAACTCAATCAGAGCCCTGAGAAGGGCAGTTGCCAATGTAAACAGCGAGCGAAAGGTAACCGAGTTACTTCAGAACTGCTGCTCGGCCATACAATCTTGCCGACCGGGTTTTCATGATTACTACGATGAATGATTGTTTTTAGGAGCTTCAAAGACAAGTGTTGAACAAGCAGCTAAGCAGGGATTCAGTGAAAATCCGACAGATCAATGACCGGCTTATGCAGGCAGAACGAGCGTTCACTAACAGGGAGGGCCTCCTCAATCAAGAATGGTACAAACATCTGGTGAGCGAAAAACTCATCCAAACTCTTTGTTCTCTGGGATTCACTGAAGAATCTTACAATCTTTAGTTTGTACTTTGTACTAATTTGCGAGTGTCACCTCTCACAGGTGTTTGGGCCTTCAGAACAGAACGACTGGGAAACTGCATCCTATCCTGGTGTAGCCAATGCCATAGCCACAGCAAGGAGCACCAACACTTCAGAATCCTGGAAGCTCGTACAGCATGAGATTCACAGGGTCGCCAGGGCCGTGACACAGGCATCTGCAGTACTAAGTGGCAGCCTGACATAGTAATATAATTGGACTCCAACAGAAAACACATTGTTTCAGCAATTAAAGGCAACAGGGCAAAGAAAGTTTGCCCTGCATGGATAGTCATCTGGATAGCTCGATTCTTGATCGACAAGGAAAAGATGTAGTGATGCACTATGTGGTTGATGGTTATCAATTTAGACACCAAGTTAGTATGTTACTTGTACACGTACCTGTAGGATAATACACATGCTTGTGTAGTTTTATTATGCATTGATCTGTATTCTGCAAAAGCTACTGCTTGATTGTGTATAGCATTTCTATGAGAAACGACGTAATATCATTCAGAGCATATTACAGATCGAGATCTCTTGGTGAACCTACTGGTATATTCATAAACTTTCATATATCATCACTCGTCATGATAAAGTTATACGACTGTGCACAATGCTAAATAAACCTGTGCTCCTGTTACGAGCCGACTCGAGGTGAGTAAGCTCGTAAGCACGGGTTCTCGGTCTACGACCGGGTCGCAAGCTCCTCGACGACGACGAACTCGTCGTGGTGAGTTGCGCCTTGGATAGCTTGGCTGTTTTCGGAGCCACCGCCTGAGATTGGGTTTTGCAGCATAAAACATGCCCTTTTCTCCCTTCTATTTCCCTTTTTATTCCTGGATAAAACTCACGCAGTCACCCTTCGCTTCCTAGTCACACACGGATAACAACTCCTAAACTCACGCCACGGCTAACAAACTCATGCAACAACTCACGCACTCCTAACAACTTACGTAACAACTCACGCACACTTCATCCTGCATGGGAGTCCCCCTGCATGGTTTCTCCAACCGCCAACACGCTCGACACCGCCTCCTCAACAATCTCCTGCAGACTCTGCTTTCCTTGGCGACAGACGTACACACAATCCAGATGCGTACGCATATCATGAGTCCCTTTCTCGAAAACAAGCTTGTCCTCAAGCTTGAAGGCCAGAAACGAACGCCGGAAGGTGATGGCGTCCATCCAGGTAGCTTATGCCGCCGGCTCACCTGACCAGTGAATCAAAAGTTGATGCACTCCATTGTTGAACTGGTGAGCCAAAATACGGTATGGTTCTGGACGCACAGCATCCTCCATGGGATTGGCAACATCCGATGGTAGCTTGATAGGAACAGCAGGCGGTTCCCCTCAAAATTCCTTCAGAAGGGACACGTGAAACACATTGTGGAGGCGCGCCGACATGGGTAGTTGTAGGCGATAGGTGACGAGTCCGACACGCGCCACTACATGAAAGGGCCCATAGAACCTTGGTGCTAACTTGGACTGAGTGGATGTACGTACCGAGACTTGCCGATGCTTTTGTAGCTTGAGCCAAACCCAAGAGCCCACAGCAAACTCCACTTCGCGATGATGTTGATCATATCGCTGTTTCATATGGTTTTGCGCCTAGAGAAGATGCTGCTTTGCTTGTTCCAAGAGCACATCCCGATCCACCAATACACAATCCACTGAATCAATTACCGTTGTTCCTTGTTGATAGAGTGTCAGTGGCGGAGGAGTTCGGCCATAAACCAGCCCAAAGGGTGTCATACGGTGCGCAGTATGAAAGGAAGTATTGTAGCAAAATTCCACCCACGGTACCCATTGTGCCCATGTGGCCGGATTGGCCCCGGCGAGGCACCGTAAGTACATCTCGATGGTACGATTGACCAACTCCATCTGGCCATCCGTCTAGGGGTGATATGCTGTCGACATCAATAAAGTTGTACCGCTCCGCTTGAATAGATCCTGCCAAAAAGCACTGAGAAACACTGGAGCGCGGTCCGAGACAATAGACTCCGGAAGGCCATGAAAACGGACCACCTGGTCAAAGAAAAGCTTAACCACCACTGGAGCTGTAGCCGGCCGAGACAAGGGGATAAAATGAGCATATTTTGACAAACAGTCTACCACCACCAACAGATTAGTTTTTCCCTACGACTTTGGTAGTTCTGTGATGAAATCCATGGAAACATCGCTCCAAATATGGCGCGGAATAGGGAATGGCTGTAACAGCCCAGCGGGAGACAAAGTGCTAGTCTTGTTTTGCTGGCACACCACACACTAGTTCACAAACTGCTCCACAGACGCACGCTGCTTTTCCCAGAAATATTCAGTTTGGAGCCGGTGTAGAGTTTTCTGCACTCCTTCGTGGGTTAGGTTGTGGACCGAGGCAATGATCTTCGGCACCAACGGTGATGTGGCTGGCACTACTAAGCGGCCGTTATGGAAAACGAGTCCATCTCGGACCTCCCAACGGACAGTCGATGCCGACGATGAGGATGGGGCAGTCAGAGCAGATGGGCCGTTGTCGTTGGCGGCGGGAGAATGTGTTGATGCTGCTGAGAGACGCACCTCTCGTGGGGGTGTTGCCTGCTGATCCTTCGACGTCACCCTCCCACCGTTGGGCTGCGCACACCAGCGGTCGACCAGGAGCCGGTTTGCTGGGTCTCGATGCAACACTTCACGCCACTAGTTGCGAGTCACATCCTCGGGCCCTGAAACGACTGCACATTGTGGCTCACATGGGTTGGCTCTGGACAACGCATCGGCTATCGCATTGTGTCGCCCTGGTTTATATTCCACCTGAAAATCAAATCCCATTAATTTGCTAAGCCAATGTTGTTGAGGCGGTGTGATGAGAGCCTATTCGAGGAGGAACTTGAGGCTCCCATGGTCAGTGCGCAAGATGAAAGGCCGCCCCCACAAATAAGGTCGCCAGAGTCGCACAGCTTTGGATAGCCCAATGAGTTCTCGTTCATATGCTGCCAACTTCATGTGTCTGTCGACCAGCTTACGACTGAAATACGCGATGGGGTGTCCATGTTGTTGAAGCACGGCCCCGATGCCCGTGCCCGATGCATCACACTCCACTATGAAAGGGGTGGATAAGTCCGGCATTTGCAACACCGGAGTGGACACTAGGGCCTGTTTGAGCTGCTGGAAAGTTGCGTCTGCCGACTCTGTCCATACAAAGTTATTTCGGTGAAGCAGCGCTGTGAGGGGCTCTGCAATGGCCGCATAGTTCTGAACGAAGCGCCGATAGTACCCAGCTAGCCCCAAGAATCCCCAAAGGGCAGACACTATCTATGGCCGGGGCCAGGCGATCACCGCTTGGAACTTCTCGGGGTCAGTGGACACCTCGTTGTAAGAGATCACATGGCCCAAGTATTCCACTCGTTCTTGGGCAAAGGCGCACTTAGAACGCTTGAGGTAGAGCTGATGGAGTCAGAGGCGCTCGAAGACCTAACGCAGATGCTCCCGGTGCTCCTCTTCAGAGTGGCTGTACACCAGGATGTCGTCGAAGAAAACAAGCACGAACTTGCGCAAAAAATCATGCAACACTTCATTCATCAGGGCCTAAAAAGTAGAGGGTGCATTAGATAACCCAAAGGGCATCACGAGGAACTTGTAATATCCATGATGTGTCCGGAAAGCTGTCTTAGCGATGTCATCAGCCCACATCCGGACTTGGTGGTAGCCCGAACGTAGGTCCAGCTTGGTGAAGAAACGAGCGCCTCCCAGTTCGTCAAGTAGCTCCTCCACGACGGGAATAGGGAACTTATCCTTGATCATTCGCGTATTGAGTTCGCGGTAATCCACGCAAAAGCGCCACGTCCCATCGGCCTTCTTGACTAGCAACACGGGTGATGAAAAGGGTGAACGGCTGGACCGAATAATCCCCTGTTTCAACATGGTTGCACACTGTTGCTCAATCTCATCCTTCTGATGATAGGGGTATCTGTATGGCCGCACCACCACCGGGTTCGTACCTTCGGCTAATGTGATGCGGTGGTCACATTGTCTTGGCGGCGGTAGTCCCTGTGGCTCAGCAAACACGTTGGCATATACTGCCAAAAGGCGTTGGACCTGGATCACCTCTGTCTCCTTCAAGACGGCGTGCATCAGGGAGGGGCGCGGCGATCGTTGCATGCCTTGTAGCCGCACTTGCGCATCTGCACTCTCGAATTACATCGAAAGGTCACTCAAGTTCCATCGGATGTTCCCGAGGGTCCGCAACCATTGCACCCCCAAGATGACATCAAACCCATCTATGGGTAGGATGATGAATGGGGTTGTGAAGTGTTGTCCTTGAATGATGAAGTCCGTCACGACATGGCCCAGACACGGAAGATGTGTTCCACCGGCAACTCACACCTGTTGCGGCATTCCGTTTGCCGACATCTTCGTCGTCAGCTCTCCCATGCCATGGCGGGCTGCATACACACTCAAGAAATTATGCGTACTCCCACTATCAATGAGGCTGAGCCACGGATTACCATGAATATGCATGATGACCTGCATAGTGTCACCATTCTTAGGCCCCAGCGCCACTATCATTGACAGTGACGCATCGGTCTCCTACTCCTCGACTCCATCGTCCACTCCGTCTCCGTCTTCCACCTCGAGGAGGAACAACCTCTTGCACCTGTGCCCTGGGAAATAGACCTCATCACAGTTGTAGCAGAGGCCCTTCGCCCGGCGTTCCACCATTTGGTCAACGTTCAGTCGAAGCCGAATCGGCGACGATGCCATGCTGCTCTGCATGCTCATTGCCGGAACTACTCACGTACCTGAGTCACATCCGCCCGCTGCCGTTGTTTTGGCGTTGCTCTGCATGCTTGGATTAGCAACCGCCATGCATCCTGCAGCCATGAGCCCTCCGTTTGTCGTCCTAGCCGCCACAGGTTGCTGCGAGTGGTGCTTGCCACCAACCCGCGATGGAACGAGCCACGCTCTCGGCCAACGCTTGTTACTCCTTGGATGGCCTCGGCGATCCATGTAGATTTGCGGGCCTCTGCCTCTCATGCGACTCCAATCGCTTCAGCCAAGTCCCACGGCCGCTCACGGCGAACATCCGCACAGAGCACCAAGGAAAGACCGGCCATGAAGGTCTCCACCTAATCTGCTCTCTTCATCCTTGGCGTACGGGCCAAAAGCCACTGATATTCTCGTGCATATTCGTCCACCCCACTAGTTCCTTGCTTAAGGTTAACAAGGTCCCCCAGTGGTCCCATGCTTGAGTGGCGGGTGAAACGCTGGACGAACGACTCAGAAAAATCTTCCCACGCGATCCACATTTCCTCTCGTTGCCAGTTGTCTAGTACCTCTTGCGCCTCTCCCGAGAGATGGAGGCTGGCAATCTCGACGTACTCTTCTGGGGGAATGCGATGAACGCGGATGAAACGCTCACATCGGCGCAACCAACCGAGTGGATCTCCTTGCCCGTCGTATTCGAGAAGATCGAAACATGGTGGTCAAGGAGTCCACCTGCAGTTGTCCTCCTCTTCCTCCTCTCGACCAAATGCACGCCGCCCCTTGTACGCCTGCTCGTCGCTCTGGCGACCTGTGCGCGTGCGGTAAAGCACCACTCCCTTCCTCGGTCTTTCCTCCACGTGATTGTCGATCGCAGCGCTGCTCGCCTCAGGCAGCGAGTTATGTCCCAGACCATCACCCGCCTTCTCCACCTCCTTCGCCATCAAGATCTTCATCATCTCCGATAGCATCGCCTTCATCTCCTTCACGTCCGCTTCAAGGGCCGTGACACAGTCCTCCAACAGATTTGCCATGGTCCCAGAACTGCGCGGCATATGTGATCTACTACTTTGCAGCCAGAGCAGATCGTAGAGCCGGCGGACGAGTACAGGGTCAGCCGCCACCTGGAGGCGTACCTGCTGTGGCTATTTGGTTGGTGCTTGTTCACGAGCTCCCACGGGGATAGCGTGGACAGACACCTTGTCCAGTTCGCGAGGGAGATAGCGGACGCACCGCTTGACGACTTGCCGCAGATTCTCGGGGTCCGCCCTCTGCGGCGACGTACCGGGCCCTCTGCGACGGGTGTTCTCGGATCAGCGACGAGTCGACCTTCGGTGGATGCCCGCTGCTGGTACAGCTGTGGGCATACGAGAGGTTCCAGATCGAGCGGCCCGACATCGGCCTATAGTCTCTTCAGCCTACAGGCGATGGCGACGTCGACGGTCCGACCATGGGCACCATCTGGTGCCACCGACGGGTAAGATATTGCAACTACAAGTTTCGTGCTATTGTTTCAACATTTGTGAATACTAACTGTAACGTTCTGTTGTCACTGCAGCCTACATGGGCACACTGGACGGTGCGGCTGGGCTACCCGCATTTCGTCGCGGCGTTCGACCACCTCACCGATGACCACGTGCGTTGGACGTCGTACGCACAGGCGGAGGTCCTGCTTCATGTGACGGGCGGCGCCCTGTCGACCCTGTGCACGCGAGACGCGGCGTACTGGCGCACACAACGGTTCCTCGTGTTCAACGTCCAAGTTGAGGCCTACGCTGTCCATCGAGTGATGAGGCAGTTCGACCTACGACAGGAGTTCCCATTCCCAGTTGACCATCTGCTCCCACACGCCGCCCACACGTAAATTTCCTCGATCGATGTTCCATAATTACTGTCATGTGTTGCCATCTAATATTTCTATATTGATTTCTGATCCACAGCCATACTAGGAAGGGGTGCATGGGGCCACCCCCTGGCACGTACGGATGGAGCCATGGATCGAGGAGTGGGCCGGAGCCCTCGAGGACGTCCATGCTGACGACGCGCCGTACGACTAGGAGACGTACCAGACGTACCGACAGTGGTTCACCTCTCGCACACGTGTGCGTCTGGTACGCGTCGACCCGGATCCTCCCAGGCACATCCCCAGGGCGAGAGACACATATCCCGCCCATACGAACGCGGCTCTGCACGCTGCGGTACGTTGTATCCCACAAACGTTTACATCCACAATCATTTCGTATCTAATTCGCGATGTCTTTTTCAGATTGACACGCTAGGCCGGTTCTACGAAGACTCTTCGAGGATGCTCTTGCGTTTGACCAACGGCCAGCCGGTGAGCAAAGGGGACGTCGCCAGCTTGCTCGTTAGGTTCCGGGACTGCACCGCACGCGCCCTCGAGTTGGCTGGATCACCTCTGCCTCCAGGTGTGGTCCCCGATGTGTCGCTCGGGGCAGGCAGCGGACCTGTGGCTGGTGCAGCCTTCCACACCGGAGGTGCTTCTTCTTCACACCCCGGTGCAGCCTCCCACGTTGGAGTTGCTGGAGGTGTGTGCTGCTTCATGTTTTGCATTCACTTTTCATGCTTTGCACTCACTTTGTGAATGATCTCAACATTTCTTCACTTCCTACAGGTACACGGACACCGTGGTTGCCGCCTGCAGCTGATGACTATGACGGGTGGGGTGATGATCATGAGGACTACGAGGACGACACCGTGTCAAGGTACCTCGTCGATCCATCCCCAGTTCAGCTTGATACCGCACAACAGCAGTGGGCACCACGACCGACGCAGTGGCAGACATCACCACCTCCACCGACGCAGCCTGGGTCGTCGCAGTGGCTGCCGCCACTACCACCGACGCAGGCTGGGTCGTCGCAGTGACGGCCTCCACAGACGCAGCCTGGGTCATCGTAGCAGCAAACACCACCATCGGTGCAACCTGACCAGCCTGTGTACGCCTGAAAAGACCAGAGATGTCGCCTAGAGGGGGGGTGAATAGGTGGATTAAAAAATCACAGCGGAATTAAAACTGGCCAAGCTGGTCAATCCGGAGTCTCCGGGTATTTTATCCGGATACTCCGGCTTGTCCGGAGTGTCCGGTATTTTATCCGGATACTCCGGGTTAGGCTGCTCGGGAACAAAACTACAACTACACTATTTAGCACAATATACTTCAATAAATAGATAGCAAGAGCAACCTAGATCAAAAGCTAGTGCGGATTTAAATTAAAGCGTTGCAACAAGCTAGATCTAAGCTCTACAAAGACAAATCCACACAAGCTATGCTAGGAAGCGAAAGAGAAAGTGGGAGACGCGATTTTTCACCGAAGTTCGGATTTTTGAAGGGAATCCTACGTCTCCGTTGAGGTGGCTCGGTCGCACTTGAGCCGGGGTCTCTTTCAACCCGCTTTCCTCTCGGTGTTGCACAAATGCACTCGTCGGCTTCACTTCTTGTCTCTTCCCTTTCGGAGGCGAGACTCGCCTTCACAAACGACCGGGGCACACCACAAGCGTTGGTTGCTCCCGGTGACTCCTAGCCGTCTAGGAGACCTTCAACCTCCAAGAGTAATAACACCACAGGAACTCACTTGGAGGATGAACTAGTGCTCAAGGACTTGAATTGAATGCACCTAGCACTTTACTTCTTCCCCACCACACCAAATGAGATCAAACAACAAATCAAGAGGTGAAGGGAAGTGTGAGCTCTATTGAATGCTTAGAGAGGGTTAGGAATGGCTTGAATGCTGCTATGAATGAGCTCAATAGAGATTCTAGCCGTTGGAGTGGAGTGGAGGCTTTAAATACTCTTTTTGAAAACTAGCCGTTACTCCACGTTTTGAACTGTCCGGAGACTCCGGATAAATTAACCCGGACACTCCGGATGGTCCAGACTATCCGGACAAAATATCCGGATACTCCGGACTACCTGGAATGTGATATTTGGCCGAAGGGGTTAACCCGGAGAGTCCGGACAAATTGTCCGGATATTCCGGACTGAGTCCGAACACTCCGGACTAAATGTCCGGATACTCCGGGTTGGATGGCTCGGTTGGAAAATACTGTTATTGGGAAATGCAAATATTTTAGTGCTAGTTTATATGCGAGACTTGACCTTGAGCACATGCACATCCTAAAAGCGTTTTTCCGTCGCATCCTCTTAATAGTACGGCTATCCTTAAGACTAAAAAAAATAGAAATTACAAGTCTTCGTCTTGATGCTGTTTTCTTGAATTTTAAAGTACGTAGGAGCGTCCAATCTCATTCCAAGCTTGATGTGTTCTCGAGATCTGCATTATTCTTAGTTAAAACATTAGATCACTTTAATTGTGTCATCATTAATCACCAAAATAAGTTGAGGGGCCTAGATGCACTTTCAACGCCACACCTCCAACGAGACCAGCTGACGTACTCCCGGAGTCAGATTCGGAGGAGGACTACACATCCGCGAGGAGCCGCCCCGAAAAGGGGCCGGCACTAGTTCTTTTTATTTTTCAGTGTTCGTAGTTTCTTTTGTTTTTTATTGTTAGTAGTTATATTGTTTTACCATCTATTTTGTGCACTTTCTCATATTACGTGGTTGATTATATATTTGTCATCTTTTGTCATATCAACCTCTTGTCATTATTGTTGTTTCAGTTTTTGTCATATCGACTTTTTCCAGCTTTTGTCATATCGACTTTCCCAGTTTTTGTCATAACATCTTTTTCAGCAAGGGGAAATTAAGTCCGCCACATGCAAAGCTGTGTCCGTGGCCAGGCTGATGTCCCATCATATGCAAAGCTGCAGAAGAATCCGATGCTCGCGGATTTGAACTCCTCTTAAGTCTGCCACTCTTTCCTTTGGCTGGCCCCTCACCAGCATATAAAAACCGACCGAGGGAGGGATATTTGCATCACACAGCCAGAACTGCAATAAACTTTAGCTGACTTCATACACATTAGGCCACGATGTCGTTCTACCGTCGCCTCTTCAGCAAGCGAAAATTAAGCCCCCCCCAAGTACCCGGATGAGAGTAGCGTTGACGCCCCAGTTCTGCCGGAGTTGCCCCGGCCGAAATGCGACTGCAACCTTCCGGCGAAGATGATGCGATCACGCCAAGATAAACACGCCGCCGCGCCACTCATCAAGTGGCCACGGCTACGAGGTAAACCAATTGGTGTCAATACAAATTAGGGTGACACTACCAATTCAAGCATCGTTCTTTATTTTTTTTAGCACAACGACCGTTGTTGCTTCTTCCAATGGATCGACGGGCCGGAACGATGTGACTACGAATTTGTCTACAATTGCCACGACGCCTACCCCACTTCGCCCGAGAACTTCATCCGGTGGGAGAGGCCGCCAGGATATGTCCCCTATCTAGATCGACCGGAGTTAAGGGTCGGTGGGCAAGGGACGAACCAATCGGTGAGTTTCATCCGACATGCTCGTGTTTCAGTCACAAAGTAGTCATTCTAAACCAGTTCATCGCATACAGGACTTCAAAAAGAAGCTTGCAAAATGGCTCAAGTCAAGGCAGGAACATCCTCCTCAAGGGCCACCCTAAAGCCCCGAACTGTGCGACCACGGCTTGCAGGCAGTGGTTGATACCTGCCACGAGGATCTAGCGGACCGAAGATTTTACCGGTGCCCTTTGCACGAGGATGAATGGTGCTGGTACTTCAACTGGGTGGACCCGGAGATGTACCACCCATATCTTAAACTTCCCATCTTTGATAACTGGGGAGAGCAACCCTCGCCGTGGTGCTACTACCACCTAGAAAAGCCGGACCCCGAATACGCATACGGTGTCCTTCAACCACCACAGCGGGCATACTACATTGACTACAGAGCATGCTTTCGGTTGTACAACAAGAAGCCAAACACACACTTCCTGCACCATGTAACACCCCAAAATTTTGCTTTTCTTAAATTCATGTGTGATTTGGCACCTTGGTGAATTTTTGGAATTTTCTGGAATTTATTTGGATTTATTTGGAATTTATTTGAATTTATTCCATTTTGAAATAATTAAAGAATTTAAATTTGCAAATAAATTTTTGTTGGAAATATTTTATTTGAGTCCAAAATGATCCAAAATATTTTCCGAATTTTGGAATTTTACGAGTCATTTGCTATTTTTAATGAATTAAATGAATTAGGAATTATTTTAAATATTAATTCGCTGGAAAATCCAACTTCGGGTCAAATCTTGTTCATCCGACCGAGTCGGACTCGAAGTCCGACCCAAGCCGATTGACTCGACCCGAACCACTCCTAACCTAATCAATCCCAAGCGGTGGATCAAGATCAGCAGTGAGATCCGTCGAGCCAGACCGAGCCGTGTCCGATCGACGTCGCGCCGCGCGATCGTGGCCGTTGGTTGTGCCACGTGGGCGGCCCACCGATTTCGTCGTCTTCACCGAAGTCCGAAGCCGACTCCGCCGCGCCACTTGGCCAGTAGTAGAACTAGGTTTAGTCCGCTCAGGGCCTGACGCAGAGGCTATTTAAAGCGTGAGACGTCCCCAGGAGTTGCCCTCATCCTTGCGCACCCCGTTTCCCGAGCCATCTCGCCGAAAGCCCGTTGAGCGCAATCGCTCGCCGGAGTTGTCTCTTCCCTCCGCGGTTTGCGCCGATTTTCGCCGTCGTCCGTCGTCTTCCGCCGAGAAGGAGCCCGGATCCGAGTCCCCGCGACGCAGACGCACCGAAGGAGAGGTTTCATCTCGCCGAACAACCCCGAACGCCGTTAGGCTCGTCGTCGTCTTCAACTCCGGCAGCCGTGCGCCACCACGGCTCCATCGGCCCTCGCGAAAGCTCTGTGCAGTCGGATCGGTCGGACGGTTGAGGTGAGTTCCGCGTGTTCCAAACCCGATTAGATGCGGACCCGTTGGATCAAGATCCAGCGGCTCACAATCGCCACGCGTCCGTAGCATGCGATTATAGATTAGGATGATCTGGACCGTCCGATCTAGATCGAGCGGCCTGAGCATCGAGTAGTTTCAAGCGTGTTAAACCCTGGATCCAATCAGCGGCTGATTTTCAAACCAACGGGCGAGATTCGCCCGCGTGTCGGGAAGTTGGACCGACGGTCAGCGCCGCCCAGCAGCGTCGTGTGTGTAACCCGACACGCGAGGGCCAGCGTGTCGGGAAGGGCCCGCATGTCGTTGGCTAACCCAAGCGCCCGACGTCGGCCCGATAGCGTCACCCGAGTGAGCCCATGTCGATCCACGTGAGCCGTGGACCCGAGCGGCGTGGACCGAACCATGGACGGTAGCGTCAGCCGGGCCAATCGAGCTGCCACTGCGTGCCCATCTTGACGCAATAATTAATTTCGAAAAGAAAATGATTTATTAATTCGAATAATGATTTCAAATTTAGATTCAAACTTCCATAACTTTTTGCGTTTCAACTCCGATTGGAAGCGATTCAAATTTCTAAATTTGTATAAAATTAAGATCTACCTAAATATGAATTTTATTTAATTTTTGGACTAAAGTTTTCTCTGTAATATTATTTAATTGATTATTTAAACTTTAAATAATCATAACTTTTGCGTTTTAACTCCAAATTTGTGATTCAGTTTCTAAAAATCCAAAATTATGTTCTCTGTTTATGGATTTTATTTGGAGTTTTGGGATCTTTTTTGCATAGTGTTTATTTGTGTATTTGCTATTTGCACGCTACTGAGTAGGCGTTGAAGTGCCGAGGATTCGAAGGAGAAGTATTGACTCGGGATCCAACTCAAGACCAAGAGCAAGTGCTTTTGAAGGCAAGTTGTGCTTTGACCATGTTGATCCCATTTTGAAATCTATTTTGATTTAAACTATTGCATGCTAGTTTAATTAGAAAGATACTTTGGTTTAAACACCGGGGTTAGATAAATACCAATTTGCTATATGACACCTTGATTACTTAAGTATGTGCCATGACCCTTTGTCACCCTAGTTGTGGTTTTACTAGTTGGACATTATTAAATTGCCAACATGGGTTTAGATCGTTGTAGTATCTGCTTAGACACACTGCGTGCTCATGACATGATTTTGGATAATCAAATGCTAATATTGACTTAATGATATATTGAACCTGTTTGGAAAAGTATCATGTGATGTTGATGGCACGTGGTGCATGGTAATCAAGCGGGGTTTGATAAGCGATTTCGACCGGGGCATGTGGCAAAATGTCCAGGTGGGCGATTGTGGCATTGGGGATGATGATTTGGTTTTAGGAGTAGTCTTGCCCTGGTCACTCTAAGGACTTAACCTTGCAAGCCTTTGAACTGGTCATACTTGCAACCACATGGTTTGGAATGGGGCGGCCCTAGTTGACTAAGTCGCTAAGGACTCACTTGTGGAGCCTCAGGTGTCGGGCCACCTTTGTGTGATTGTGCAGGGGCGTATCGTGGCCGAGTACCCATCTAGCAGTGTGTTGGTCCCATACTTCGCCTTGGCTAAGGAAGGGATGGTGTAGAGCACGTCTGGAGAGGACCACCTGTGTTGTTTGAGGCTTCCAAAGGCTTTGTTATGATCGCTCATTCGCATACTCTTGTATGGCGATTCACGGTGACGTGGTGAGTGGATTGTATCTTGTGGGTAAAGTGCATAACCTCTGCAGTGTAGAATCTATTTGAATGGCCGAGTCCACGATGTGACCGACAATGGAATTCTGATACACTAAGGGTTAGATTTTACGAAAATAACTTGGATTTGAAAAGTTGGGTTGGTTTAACAAAGAAGATGATGGAACTATGGTTTAGGATGGGGAAAATGTTATTTAAACTTTTGAAAAGTTATTTATGCTTTACTTGTTTTTCTTGCTTTCGAATCTACTTATATTACTTGTCAAAATCATTTTTCATAAATATACCTTAAGCTATTCCTTTGTACCAAGCCATGCATATAGTATATTAGCTTGCAGTGCATGACTTGCGAGTACCAAGTACTCACCCTTGCCCCAACACAATGTCAGTTGAAGAGGAGATTACGCCGACTTTGGAGGAGGAACTCCAAGAGGACCGCCTACTTAGGGATCTGACGAGCCAGCTGCACGTGGTATCTTGGATGGCGCCCACGGATTTATTTGATTTTCCGCTGCTATTATTTCTCTTTTAATAAGTTACGCTTGCAAGGCATATATTTGTAACTTGGCCATAAGGTCGAGTAACCCTTTGATTATTTAAATAAAGTACTTTGATAGTATCGTTTGGTATGATTGTGATATATACCGATGTTGTTAAGACTGTGTGCACTAGCGAGTTCTGGACTAGTGCTGAATACCTGAGAGGTCCGGATTTGCAAATTCGGGGTCGACAGAGGTGGTATCGTGAGCCATACTTGACTGTATGAGCTCAACCCTAGCTAGAATGGTCGTAGTGAGGATAAAACCTATTTTCTAAAGCTAAAAATTTGTCAAGATAAGAAATGACATCTCGACTTATCCCCTTCTCTCTTTTCTTGTCTCTTGCTGAAATTTTCCCTTACCTTGTCACAATTTAAAAATTCGAGTTCTTACGTAAGCACTCTTGTAATGAAGATGGCGGGAAGCTCAAGTATGTGGCACACCTTTGCGAAGGATTGACGAGTTGGAGATGACTTTATGCGGACCGGACCAGGCCGTACTCGAGCTCACGCGAGCCAGATCGAGTCGATCTCGATGAGGACACGCTTCTTCGACTACCACGAGGAACCGATCAGCCTGGACATGGCGATCGTTTCGGCGCCTATGCCGCGGCAAAGATCCGCACCAGTAGTGGAGGTTTCTCGATGAGTGAGCATAGGTTCTATAGTGAGACTCCTTCGCCAAAGTCGCGTCATAGAATAAAGAAGTTACCCTTTAGGCGTTATATTCCGAGTTAGTTCGATTTGGATTTGCTTTGTTTGCTTGAGTGTGCGTATGTGTTGCAAGGCCCTTAGGCATTGTAAGCAGCCATACCAAGTTATTAATAATAAAGTTGGACCTTAAGTTACCCCTTTATCGCAAGTTCCATATTACTTGTCTATTCTCGTTTCCCTCTCATCTCTAAACCTAGAGCAAATCGGCGGATGGTGAACACCCGTGGAAACTTTGGAAGCAGGAGAGCGGTTCTCGCCAATGATGAAAACCTAATGATAGAGCACCAAAGCACCGCCGGATGATATGCAGAATTTTGGAGCATTTCTTATTTGCTCAGACTCGGGCTTGATGCATGCTATGATGCAACAAATGCAGCACGTCATCGCCAGGCCGCTAATCAAGTTAATCGAGGACCACGCGAATACAAGGTCATCGAGAGTTCATGAGGACTCACCCACCCACTTTCTTCCGGGAATGCCAATCCGTTGGAGGCCACGATTGGTTAAGATCAATTGAGAGGAAGCTACACATAGCTCAATGCATAGGGAATGAGAAGGTACTTTACGCTTCTCATCACCGGTGGAAGAGCAATACGCCGAATGGTGGGAGAACTTGTGTACTTGAGAGAACCCTCAAGATATCACTTGGGAGGAGTTCACAACCGCATTCACAGCGATATCACGTGCCTGAAGGAATTATGGACCTTAAGAAGGAGGAGTTCGAAACAAGCAAGGTAATCAGCCAGTGTGACTACTGAACAAGTTCACCTATGCCTAGCACGCTACGCTTTTTGAGGATGTAGCGCAGATAAATCCGCATACCTCGCTTCATGAAGGGACTTGCTTTACCAGATTGCAAGTAGGGTTGATCACCCACACCTTCCCGGATTTCCAAGAGTTGGTGAATAAGGCGCTTATTCTTGAGGACAAGCGCAAGGAACTGGATGAGAACAGAGCGCGAGGATGCAGCAAGGATCACGTCGAACGCATAGCGGCCTTTGAGAGTTGCACCAAATCAATTCTTGATTCCAACCACGAAATGCAACAGGACACCATCCACAAGACTGCCAATCAAAACTACGGACCCAGCCCCTTCGCTACCCAGGCAGGAAGGCAGTGAGGCAGCCCGCTACAATCAACGAGCCAGACACTTTGCCAACTTATGATTGTCCAAAGAAGGACAGCGAGAGTGACCCGGATTCGCTTCAACCTAGGAACCACCCAGCTAGGGGACGCCAGCACCGAGCCATACCCGACCGTGGTGAGAGGCCGAGTCAACCATGTCACCTTGCAGATGCAGCCGAGAAATGCTCTGACGGGCGTAATCTTGGGTAGAGTTACTTGTTAACTCGATACACCTAGCTTTGTTTGACTCGAGCCGGAGCTTCGCATTCGTTTGTTTAGCAAGGCTTTGCTACTAGAAATGACTTAAGGATTGCAAGACTTAAGTGCATGCTGTTAGTTCAAACCCACGGTTCCGAACTCGACGGAGTAGGATGTTCCGGGGTGAGAATACTAATAGATGGAATAGAGTTCCTAGCAAACCTTATAATTTTGGAGACCCGGACCTTAGATGTTATATTGGGAATGGATTGGTTATCCAAACACAAGGTCAGATATTGGATTGTGACGAAGAACTATCTCGATTGAGAGCCCGTGTGGGAAGAAAGTGGAATTTCAAGCCCCTTGCGATTAGAGATGGACAGATTGATGGTTACCAGCACCAAGGCAATCAGCATAGAGGATGTTCCGATTAGTAGTGAGTACCCGATGTTTTTCCCGAAGATCTACGGTATGCCGCAGAGGGACATAGAGTTTGTGATAGAGCTTGTACAGTGCAGTACCGATGTAAAGAGACCCTATCGGATGTCTACCGAGGAGTTGGTAGAAATGAAGAAACAACTAGAGGAGTTAATGGAGAAAGGATTTATCGACCGAGTTAGTGGCGTGGGGAGCACCGATTTTGTTTGTCAAGAAGAAGGGCGGGAGTTCAGGATGTGCATTGACTACCGTGCACTCAATGAAATCACCGTGAAAAATAAGTATCCGCTACCCGAGATTGATGATTTGTTTGATCGATTAAGAGGGCGGAGTTTTCTCCAAGATTGATCTGAGATCGGGATCACATCGGGTTGAAGATCCGATCAGAGGATATTCGAAGACCGCATTCTCGTCAAGATATGGACATTACGAGTTCTGATTATGTCCTTTGGGTGACGAATCGCCCGGTTATTTCATGAATATGATGAATAAGGTGTTCATGGAATATTTGGACAAGTTTGTCGTCGTGTTCATAGATGATATCCTGGTCTACTCCAAGACGAGAGGATGAACATGCCGAACACTTAAGGCGAGTTTTGGAAAAGGCGAGGAACAAGACTTTCGCCAAGTTCGCAAGTGTGATTTTGGAAGGACAAGGTGGAGTTTCTTGGACATGTAATGACGCGGAAGGAGTCGCCAGTAGATCCAAGCAAAGTAGAAGGTCGTGTTACATTGGGAGCGTACCAAGACTGTGACCCAGTTGAGTTTCCTTGAGATGGCAGGATATTACCGCCCGTTTCATCGAAGGCTTTTCGACAATTCACGAAACCTCTTACGCAATTCTTGAAGAAGAAAGAAGTTTGCATGGGCGTGAGAAAGTGAGGAAGGATTTCAGAGGTGAAGAAGCGATTGACACGGTGTTAGTTCTACCGGGATGTTGCTCAAAGCTTACGATATTTATTGTGGCACGCGCCAAGGACTTGGATGTGTCTTGATACGAGAATGGAAAGGTCGCCGCTTATGCATCAAAGCGATTGAGGCCGCATGAGGAAAATTATCCGACACATGACCTAGAGTTGCGCCCGTAGTGCATGCTTTGAAGATATGGCGTCACTATCCGATTGGAAACAGATGTGAGGTGTATACGGATCATAAGAGCCTTAAGTACATATTCACCCGATCGGATCTGAATATGAGGCAAAGGAGATGGCTAGAGTTGATCAAGGACTATAATGTTGGAATCCATTACCATCCCTGGAAGGCCAGCGTGGTAGCCGATGCTCCGAGAAAAGCCATACACCGTGAGTGCGTTGCTATAGCCACAAGTCAGGATGAGTTATGTGAGGATTTTCAAAATGAAGATTGAGAGGTTGTACCTAGCGGATTCTTGGCCGCATTGGAAGTAAGGCCTACTTTAGAGGACCGATCAGAAGAGCAGAAGGATGATGACGGGATCAAGTAAGGATTAAGTCCAAAAGGAGGAAGGCAAGGCGGAGGACTTCAAGTTGGATGAGCAAGGCACGTTGTGGATGAAGGATCGAATTTGTGTGCCTAACAAAAAGGAGTTAAAGCTGATTTTGGAAGAAGCCCATGACTCTAAGTACTCAATTCATCTGAGCGCCAAGATGTATCGGAGATCCGAAGGAGAAGATTCTCAGTGGCGAGTATGAAAGCGTGAAGTTGCCGAGCATGTTGCATTGTGCGGCGTATGCCAGAAGTCAAGGCAATGCATCGAAACCGGCAGGATTGCTACGAGCTAAAAATACGAGTGGAAGTGGGAGAAATCGGAATGGATTTCATTACGGTTTGCCAAAGACTCAAGGAGGTTATGACTCCATATGGGTTATAGTGGATCGCTTGACTAAAGTAGCCCATTTATCCCCGTAAAGACCACTTACTCGGAGATAAATTAAGCGAGTTGTACATGATCAGATTGTTTGTTTGCGAGTATAAAGAGGATTGTATCACGGAGGTACCCAATTTACCTCAAGGTTGGAATAAGTTGCATGAAGCCATGGGGACCGGTTTGAACTTCAAGACTTATCATCCACAGACGGATGGGCGACCGAAAGAGTCAACCGGATTTTGGAGGATATGTTAAGAGCTTGTGCATTAGCTTATGCTACCTCTTGGGATAAAGTTTGCCGTATGCCGAGTTTAGTTACAACAATAGTTATCAGGCTAGTTTACGAGATGTCACCTTTTGAGGCCTTGTATGGTCGACCCTGTCGGACACCATTGAATTGGAATGAGGCCGTGGCCTTGTGTCTTTGGGCCTGATATTCTTCAAGAGGTTTGAAGAGCAGATCGCCATAATTAGGAAAGGTTGAAGATAGCCCAATCTCGACGGAAGAGTTATCGACAATCGTCGTAAGATTTGAGTTTTGAACGTAAGACTTGGTATACCTCAGAGTTACGCCTCTCGGGGAGTTAAGAGGTTCCATGCCAAAGGGAAACTCGCACCCGTTATGTTGGACCATTTAAGATTTTGAGTCATGAGGTGAAGTTGCCTACCACCGGAGTTGCCCACGATCGTTGGCGAGAGTGCATGGCGTATTCCATGTGTCCCAGTTAAAGAAGTGTCTCCGAGTTCACGAGAGCAGACACCGCTAGAGTCAATTGAGTTGCATGAGGATTTGACTTATAAGGAGGCACCCTGTGAGGATTCTAGACACAATGGATGAGAAACTAGAAACAAGTCAACCCGATTCTGTAGAGTTCGATTGGAGCAACCATGAAGAAAGCGACTTGGGGTAGCGAAGAGGATTTGAAGAAAGAATTTCCAAACCTATTCCTTTAGTAAGCCTACGAATCTCGGGGCGAGATTCTATTAAGGGGGGGAGGTTTGTAACACCCCAAAATTTTGCTTTTCTTAAATTCATGTGTGATTTGGCACCTTGGTGAATTTTTGGAATTTTCTGGAATTTATTTGGATTTATTTGGAATTTATTTGAATTTATTCCATTTTGAAATAATTAAAGAATTTAAATTTGCAAATAAATTTTTGTTGGAAATATTTTATTTGAGTCCAAAATGATCCAAAATATTTTCCAGAATTTTTGGAATTTTTAAGTCATTGCTATTTTAATGAATTAAATGAATTCTGGGAATTATTTTAAATATTATTTCGCTGGAAAATCCAACTTGGGTCAAGTACTGTTCATCCGACGGAGTCGGACTCGAGTCCGACCCAAGCCAGTTGACTCGACCGAACCCACTCCTAACCCTAATCAATCCCAACCGTTGGATCAAGATCCAATGGGCCGAGATCCGTCAAACCTGCAGACCGCGTGTAGGACGGACCGGTCAGCGCCAGCGATCGATAAGTGGCCGTTGGTTGTACCACGTGGGACGGCCACGATTTGTCGTCTTCACCGAGAAATTTGGACTCCGCCGCGCCGGGCCAGTAACGAACTAGGTTTCCGTCTAGAACGCGAGCGAGGCTATTTAAAGCGTGAGACGTCCCCCAGGTTGCCCTCATCCTTGCGCACCCGCTTTCCCGAGCCATCTCGCCTGAGCCGCGCGTTGAGCGCGCAATCGCCGCCGAGTTGTCTCTTCCCTCCGCCGGTTTGCGCCGTTTTCCCGTCGTCAGTGCGTCTTCCGCCGAGAAGGAGCTCGAATCCGAGTCCCCGACGACGCACCGAAGGAGGTTTCATCTACGAGCAACCCGGAACGCCGTTGGGCTCGTCGTCATCTTCAACTCCGGCAGCCGTGCGCCACCACGAAGCCATCGACCCTCGCGAGCTCAGGCACCGTCGGATCGGTCCGGGACGGTTGAGGTGAGTTCACGTGTTCCAAACCCGATTAGATCGACCGTTGGATCAAGATCCAGCGGCTCGCAATCGCCCGCGTCGCAGCATGCGATTATAGGATTAGATACTGGACCGTCGATCTAGATCGAGCGGCCACGAGCATCGAGTAGTTTCAGCGTGTTAAACCACTGGATCCAATCATGCGCCGGTTGATTTTCAAACCAGCGGGCGAGATTGCGCCGCGTGTCGGGAAGTTGGACCGATCGTCAGCCGCCGTCAGCGTGCGTGTAGATGACACGCCGGGGCCAGCGTGTCGAAGGAGCCCGCATGTCGATGGCTAACCAGCCAGCGTCGGCGATGACGTCACCGAGTGAGCCCATGTCGATCAGTGGAAGCCGTGGACCCGAAACAGCGTGGACCGAGCCATGGGCCGTGGCGTCAGCCAATCAGGAGCTGCGTGCCCATCTTGACGCAATAATTAATTTCCGAAAAAGAAAAATGATTTATTAATTCGAATAATGATTTCAAATTTAGATTCAAACTTCAAACGCTTTATAACTTTTGCGTTTCAACTCCGATTGGAGCGATTCAAATTTCTAAATTTGTATAAAATTAAGATCTACCTAAATATGAATTTTATTTAATTTTTGGACTAAAGTTTTCTCTGTAATATTATTTAATTGATTATTTAAACTTTAAATAATCATAGCACTTTAACGTTTAACTCCAAATTTGTGATTCCAGTTTCTAAAATCCAGAAAAATTATATGTTCTCTCTGTTTATGGATTTTATTTGGAGTTTTGGGATCTTTTTGCATAGTGTTTATTTGTGTATTTGCTATTTGCACGCTACGAGTAGGCGTTGAAGTCTGGAGGGATTCGAAGGAGAAGTATTGACTCAGGGATCCAACTCAAGACCAAGAGCAAGTGCTTTTGAAGGCAAGTTGTGCTTTGACCATGTTGATCCCATTTTGAAATCTATTTTGATTTAAACTATTGCATGCTAGTTTAATTAGAAAGATACTTTGGTTTAAACACGGGGTTAGATAAATACCAATTTGCTATATGACACCTTGATTACTTAAGTATGTGCCATGACCCTTTGTCACCCTAGTTGTGGTTTACTAGTTGGACATTATTAAATTGCCAACATGGGTTTAGATCGTTGTAGTATCTTGCTTAGACTGCCACTTCGTGCTCATGACATGATTTTGGATAATCAAATGCTAATATTGACTTAATGATATATTGAACTGTTTTGGAAAAGTATCATGTGATGTTGATGGCATACGTGGTGCATGGTAATCAACTGGGTTTGATATGATTTTCGACCGGCATGTGGCAAGTAATGTCAGTGGGCTGTGGCATTGGGGATGATGATTTGGTTTCGGGTAGTCTTGCCACAGTCACTCTAAGGACTTAACCTTGCAAGCCTTTTGAACTGGGTCATACTTGCAACCACATGGGTGGAATGGGACGGCGGCCCTAGTTGACTAAGTCGCTAAGGACTCACTTGTGGAGCCTCAGGGTGTCGATTACACCTTTTGTGTGATTGTGCGGGGGGCGTGTCGTGGCTGGCGGTACCCATCTAACGGTGTGTTGGTCCCATACTTCGCCTTGGCTAAGGGAAGGATGGTGTAGAGCACGCATGAGAGGACCACTGTGTTGTTTGAGGCTTCGAAGGCTTTGTTATGATCGCTCATTCGCATACTCTTGTATGGCGATTCACGGTAGCGTGGTGAGTGGATTGTATCTTGTGGGTAAAGTGCATAACCTCTGCAGTGTAGAATCTATTTGAATAGCCAGGAGTCCACAGTCTTGGACAATGCTCGGAATTACAGTCAATGGTTAGATTTTCTGAAAATAACTTGTATTTTAAAAGTTTGGTTTGTTTATCAAATAAGATGATGGAAATAGTTTTTAGGATTGGGAAAAATTCTATTTAAACTTTTTGAAAAGTTATTTATGCTTTACTTGTTTTTCTTTGCTTTCGAATCTACTTATATTACTTGTCAAATCGTTTACATAAATATACCTTAAGCTATTCCTTTGTACCAAGCCATGCATATAGTATATTAGCTTGCATTCTGTGCATGACTTCTTGAGTACCAAGTACTCACCCTTGCCCCAACACAATGTCGATTGAAGAGGAGATTACGCCCGACTTTGGAGGGAGGAACTCCAAGAGGACCGTCTACTTAGGGATGCGAGCCCGATCACGTGTATCTGGATGGCGCCCGCAGTTTATTTGATTTTCATTGCTATTATTTCTCTTTTAATAAGTTACGCCTTGCAAGGCATATATTTGTAACTTGGCCAAGGTCGAGTAACCCTTTGATTATTTAAATAAAGTACTTTGATAGTATCGTTTGGTATGATTGTGATATATACCGATGTTAAGGCAGGTATTGCACTAGCGCGTTCTGGACTAGTCTTTGAATACCTGGAGGGTCCGGATTTGCAAATTCGGGGTCCCGACACACCATATAGTGGAGTGCGAGCCGAAACAGAGGAGGCGTCTCGGCAAGTCTCCGGAAGGGCAAGAGGGTTCGTCCTCTCGAAGAGAAAGGGATAAGGGGAAGCAGCCGGCCGAGGTCTGCAGTACGCAACAAATCCTTGACGCATTAAAAAGACCATCCGGGAACCCGAGTGGTATTAACATAGGGGGCGTCGGAAGTCGGGATGGCATGCCCGTATGGGAGGGCAGAACTCCACAGAATGCACACAAACAAGTTACTTCTCATACTCCAGAGACGTATGGCATAGACTACCCATTCGGCAACAGCTGGGAACACTGCGCACGACCATGGAGCTCTTTCATAAGAGGGATTGAGCGGTGTCTGAGAACAAATCGGACAAGATTGACGGGTGATGTAATATGTAGAAAATGTGGCGTGTCATTCCCACTCTACGAACATAGGCGGAACGATCACTTGTTCCAGCATGACAATCAGTGTACTCCGCACTTCTTCTAGCAATGTCATCACTGTTGTATTATCCGTGTAATATCATCTGAACTTTTGTTGTATCTGGCCTACTAAGGTTGAGTTTGCGTACTGAGGTTAATGGCTGCATCTACATGCTTTTCACAATGCTTGTAATGATTTAAACACTTTGGCTACAGTTTTCCTGGTCTAAACCATCCATATAATGAGTTGTTATCGACTGGGGTTATTGCGATATGATAATTAGTATGCAAAGAAGGGTGTAAACGAAATATTTTTTCCAGAATATGGTATTCCATAGATCAAAGAGCAAACCTGCAGTACTGTTGCAAAAAATTACATTTAAACGTGGTATTTTACGGGCTGCCGAAAATGGTTAAAAGTTATCGTCGACAATAATACTTAGGGTTATTGCGGCAGTCTATTTGTGTAGCAAAGAAGGGTGTAAACGAAATATTTTTCCAGAATATGGTACTCCATAGATCAAAGGGCAAACCTGTAGTACTGTTGCAAAAAATTACATTTAAACGTGGTATTTTACGGGCTGCCGAAAAGGGTTAAAAGTTATCGTCGACAATAATACTTAGGGTTATTGCGACAGTCTATTTTATGTAGCAAAGAAAGGTGTAAATGAAACAAAATTTATTGCATAATATAAAACAAAATTGTCAAAATTGTATTGTCGCCCATTTATTGGGCGACAAGAATTTGTCGCCAATTCATTTGGCGACTTTAATACTGTTGTCTATTTATTGAGCGACATTATTAAGTCGCCGCTCTGTTGGGCGAGATATTATTTTGTCGCCCGTTGGTTCGACGATAGAGTATTGTCGCCGAACTAACGGGCGACAGACGTATATTTTTGTAATTTCTTCTAGCCGACGTTTATTTGTGCAATTTTTATTAAAAAATGGATTATTTAAAAAAAATCATAGATATATTACCAGACTGTGCGTCCAAATAGCCTATTACAATGCTGGCGACACAACCTGGAACTGAACTATCCCTACACCAGGGATCACCAATGGCAAGGCATGTGCTACAGAAGTACAAGCTCTTGGGCAAAAGCCGAATTCGCAACTGATAGAACACATTAGTAGAAGCAAGGTTTTAAAAACCGTTGGTTTTCAATCGAATTTCGCGAAAACCGATCTTACCGAGCCGGATCGACAATAGAAATTGATTGGCAAACCGGTCCAATTAAAATTTAAATTCAAAAAGTTTAGAAAATTTGCAGAAATTATCATAATTTTTCTTAAAATTAGTATTGATAGATTTATGACGTCTGACATCAGAATGATTTGAAAAACCAAAATTTTGAGATGTTTTTGACGCAAAAACGAATTTATATAATTAAAAAGGGTAAAAAAAATAGAAAACGATATCAAGTCCGTTAGGCCCGGTCTGGCTCACTTAAAGTTCACACGCTATACACCTCATTCTGTGAAGCTTCGAAAACATTCATTGCACTTTCAATACTCCTCAGGCTGAGCTCTCGCAGTCATCGGCATCTCTGTCTAGATCCGCCCGTCGCCGAGCATCCTCACGCATGATGTTGCACAAATACTAGGTGCTAATTTAGGCAAGAGTTGTGGGAATTTTTATTTGTAGCATTCACTGATATAATGCCTTTTATTAACTAAAATTTGGAATAAAAACCCAGTTATGACAACTTATATTAAAAGAAAGAGTCAATATCAAGTACAATATAAATTATGAAATTTAGAATAGACAATTAAGGAAAATTAGCATATTAACTTCCATATTATTTCTAAAATAAATCCATAAATAACTAAAATTTATAATAAAAATTAAATAAAAATTACCTAATTAAAATAAAGAGTCCATATCAATTATAAGCTAAATTAACTAAAATTTAGAATAAAAAATATCCGAGTGTTAATGGTTTAGATTAAAAGAAAAAGTCCATATTAAAATCCTAAATTGCAAAAATATTAAAATTCATAAAAATATCTATTATATGTACTAATTATGAACTACAAAAATAATTTCAATTAATCGAAAAAAGCCAAAGATTTGGCGTCCATCTAACAGAACCAAGTTATAGTATAGATCACGTAAAATCAAGTTATGGTATTGAAATGAATGTTATTAAAATGTGGACTTGTTGGATTGAGTTATCAACGGTATTGAAATGAAATGTTATTTGTTGATATATTATTACTAAATTTCTACTTTACATCTTCTCATTATCTAAAATATAGCAAAAGTCATGCCGAAATTGTTCATATTTTTTCATAGTTATGCTATCATTGCTAAGTATATACTTTGCAATTTTTCTCTTTTTTTATATTTTTCTCTATTTTTCATTGTCACTTGTTTTTTACGGTTTTACTTAAAACCCACTCGATATTTAGGCAAAATCGGTCAATTTTCGACCATTTGAGTGGTTTTTGATTTTTTTTTTTTTGTTTGGTTACATTTGATCAACTTATTTGACTTTGTAAACCGTTCGTTTTTTTATAATTGTTAATTGATTTTTACGATAAATCACTCTCACCGGGATTCTAATTTTTAACCCTAAGGGCTTGTTTGGGAGCCCATATCCCGGCCGGTATCCCGGCCTTTTTCCGGGGTTGAATGCCCACTGGGCTAGCTTTCCCTGGCCCAATAAAAAATGCATTTGGATACCCCTGAAGCTGGGATTTATCAGCCCACCCCGTCCGGTTTCCACGGGGAAAAATTTCGCACCTCCTCTGGTCGGGCAATCCTTCCCCGTGGCCTCCATTCGCGACGCCTCCGCTCACGACAGTGCCTCCTCTCGCGACGGCGCGCCTCCGCTCGCGACGCCTCCGCTCACGACAGTGCCTCCTCTCGCGAGGGCGCGCCTCCGCTCGCATCGCTCGGCGTCTCCCTCTCGACCACGCCTCTCTTCCGACCGCTGCCTCCACCGCGCCCTTGCTCCTCCCACTCCGGCGACGGAACTCACCGATGAAGTCCTCTTCTTTGTCTCCTCCTCCTCCCACTAGGGCTCCTCATCTCATATTGTTTCTTGCAGATCTCATCTGGAGGTGAAGGTGGAGCTAGGGTTTGAGATTTGTGTTTTGATTTTCTTATCTCATCTCATCTACCAGGTTCGAATCATACCAATCGCTCTTCTCTGTTTGATTTTGTGTTTTGGCATGAATTAGTATTAGATTTGATGCTAGTGCAACTCGATCTGATAATTCCTGATAATATGATTCCTACTAGTTTATTTATTTGATCTGCATATATGATTCTGCTATGGCATGAATATATTTGATATGATATATGATTCTGTTTTGGTATGTGATATATGATTCTGCTAGCAAGATTTCCCTGAACTCGAATTTGTGACTGACACATGCTAGGGAGTAACTGAACACATGCTAGGGAGTAAATGGAATGCCCATTCATCCTCACTGACACATGCTAGGGAGACTTGTGATCTTAGCAAGATTTCCCTGATTGCCACCAATAGTTTATGTTTCCATGTATACATCTTTCCATACTAGCATGCTAGGATCCTCAGGCCGATTCCGAAAACTACTATTGTTTATGTTAACTGAACTTGAATTTTGGGCAAGTTAGAGAAGGCAATCTGGTTAATCTGTGATCGAATTCCCCACATGCGGCCCATTACTCCTATCACTAATTAATCAGCACATGCCTCTGTCCTGTCGGTGCATGCAAAGGGATAGTGATGATAAGTATATAGCAGCGAAAAATAGCTGCGTTGGTGATGGAAGTTGTATTTCTGCAGTCTTATATTGTCAAATATTCTGATACCACACAGTGGAGGCAGCTGTTTCCAATGGGATAAATGGCAATGGCAATGCCAATGTGTTGCGTTTTTCCATGGTCCCGCACCTGCAGCACTCGAGAAAAGGATGATCAGCACATCCTTTCCCACTCCCCAGTTGAGTTCCCAGTGAACACATGCTATGGCGTATGTGGATGTTTCCCAGTGAGTTCAATATACCGCCCAACTTTTCAGCCTTCCATTAGAGTGTGCTTATGTAAACTATATTTCAATTTTATTTACAGATGCAAAGCTTTTGCATCTGCAACTAGGGATTTATAATGGGTGATGGTGTTACATGCTGCCGTCAGTAGCAAATGAAGTAAACTGGGGGCCAATATTTTTAGAAGGAAACTGTCAACAGTAACTTTACTAGCATGTCTTGTCATCTTCTTTACAGAGGATATTTCTGGCACATCCTACCCCTTGTTTCAAGCATCTGTACTGATGATGAAATTCATGATTGTTTTTTTAGTTAGCCAAAATCAACATATCCAATCCCTTTCTAATCTAAATTCTATTTATGTTGATTTGTGTGGAGGATTATTTGTATATTCACCTGATAATCCTGTCGGTAAGGATCATACTACCACTACTACATGCTGTATTGGAGAATTGAAGTGTTTACAGAACAAAGGGAATGCGTAGGAATTGAAGTGTTGCCCACTGGATCTTGGTTGATAAGGTTTAGCTTCTTATGGCAGAACAAAGGGAATGCGTAGAAATTTATTTTAGAATTTTCTATATATTTTTGTATTTTCTTGAATGTTAGGAATTTTTTATCCCTATGGCTTCCAAATGGTGGGTAGAAATATTTCCCTTGAGGGAAAATTATCCCTAGGGGTTGGAGAGGATTTCATGTGCCATTAAAATCCCTCTAGGGAGAAATATTCCCTAGATTTTATTTCCCTAGCATCCAAACATGCCCTAAAAGGTTTGGTTAACATGGTAGAAGAATCTTCTTCTCAGGCGGATAGGCACGAGGCATCCATTTCTGGTCAGCACCCTTTGGACGATCGAAGAGGCTAAGCCCGGTCTATTCACGGCTATCATCGTGTATGTTGGCGTGTCATGCCATGTACTAGTGTCGTGTAATACAACAATGTAGCTGTCATGTGGGTCTTGTGAGCTTTAGGCTGACTGGTGGGCCTACGCGAGTGTTTCAAAGAGAGTTTGATGGCAGCATATAAGTCAACCTCTCCCTCTCCTACCGGGAATGCTACAAAATGGTGTCAATTCCTAATATCAATTATCATTATCAATTACTATCAATTATCAATTCCCATTATTAATTATCCGTTCCCACTATCAATTCCTACCGGGAACGTTACAAAATGATATCAGAGCCAACCTCTCCCTCTCCGTCACTCTGAAACCATGAGCGGTGAGCTCATGGTGCTCCCATGGTGGCATTTAGGGAGGAGACTATCCTGAAGCTGTTGGTGAAGTTAAACGCTTCGCTAGACAGTCTGATTAGTTTACCATTTTGCTTGTAGGGGTTTGACATGTAATGCACTTATTGGAACTCTATTTAAAGATGTTTGTAGTTTGAACTCACTATAGTTTAGAATATTCGAATTTGACTGAATTGAGCAAGTATTTGATTCGCGTTCGTATTCATTATAACATTCAGATTCGAATTCATATTCATGACAACATTCTATTCGTATCCGTATTTAAGCGTATTCATATCCGTATTGAGCAATTATGACGGTAAACGCCGGAGAGAACAGAGATGCATATACAAGTAAATGAAGTAACACCTTACGCGCTCCTGTGTTTGGAGGATACTGCACCATGAAAATACATATATATTTTTTTTCTCGTATTACAAACAAACGGTGATAATAAAAAAATATATAATTGTTTGTTCCGGATCCACAACTCAGACAGTCAGACGGTAACCCACATGACCAAACCGACAGAAGAGAAAAAAAAATACAGAATTATTAGCCGAAAGGGCATCAGAGGGGAGAAAAATATCGAACACCAAGGGGTAATCGGCGACGTGCCGGGACAGGGAGGAGGAGGAGGAAAAAGACGCACAAATCCCATGCGCATTGGCTAAACAAAAAAGCGTAGAGATCTACTATGTGTTGGCTCGCTGGTTGGTTTGTGGCTGCACCGCGGAGACACGATGATGGCGATCTACAGGCCCTGCTCTACGAGGTAGTCGCCGAGCCTCTCGACCACCATGTTGCACTGCCCGGGGGTCATCGGCTCGTCGTAGATGCCGATCACCAGCGCCTGCCCGGTCTTCTTCACCGTCACGCCTCCCGACCCCTGCAATCCAAAATCAGGAGGGATAGCAAATTTCAGCGATGCAATCTGGCATTGCGGCGGCCGGCGAGGGAGGTATTTCAGCTGCTCAATGGCAGAGATGGAGGGGTCAGCTCTCAGCTGGGTATATACCTTCTTGCCGCGGATGACGGCGCCAGGCTCGCCTTGGATGACCATGTACTTGGCGGATCCAAGGAAGAGGCCGGTCGGGGCGAGGAACCCGGGCTCGTCGAAGTCCTTGATGATGCCGTCCATCTCCTCCGGCTTGAACTGGACCATGCACGCGTACAGCGGAATGCTTAGCCCATGGGCACGACACGACAGCGATCGGTCATGCAGGAGCAGGGGGTGCGGCGGCATTATAATTAGCTCTTACCGCTGGGAAGTCGGCGCTCTGAGCCCAGACGGCGCCGTCGTGGCCGACGATGGCGGCGGAGGTGAGGTGGTGGCCCTCGATCTCGCACATCAGGTGCTCATCGACGTAAGTCTGCCACGACATCTCCGCCGCTGCTTCCTCGATCCCCTTCTCTGGCTTAGCTGCCTCGTACGATCGAGAAACGGGCTCGATCTCTCGCTGGTTCGCTCGTTGGCTGCGGTGGTGAGGGTGAGGCGCACGTAAGCGTGAGCGGGGGATGGCCGCGGTATAAATAGGCAAGGGTGAGATCGAGCCGCGAGGAGGAGGAGAGGATGGATGGATGGATGGTTCCCCACTACTTCGTCCCAACCACCCGTTCCATCTTTGGTTTGCCCCCTTCAACTTCGCCAACTCTGATGCGCTGCTCGCCATTAGCCATTATTAGCCCCCACCATCGTCCGCCATCCACCCCTGGATTTGGCGCCAAACTCGGGCCCTGCCATTGCTCTCCATTTGGCAATTTGGAACCGAGCTGTTTCTACTAGAATCTGATAGAAACCCAGCCAAACGGGCTAAAACTCGGAACGATTCTCCTCAGAACGTTTCCACGGCAAAAATTTTCCTCGCAATAAACACAAGGATTTTGGCATCACAAAATGCTTAATCAGATCACATGCATACAGCTGAATTTCCACAAACCAACCGGTGATTTGCCTACCCGCTGTGATTTTCATGTTGTCCAGCCAAGTCAAGATTATTTATAAACAATTTTTTCAGGATCAACTCCTCGGGCGTCTAAGCGTTCAAGGATTTGATTGCTCCGGTTCTAAAAGAAGTCCGCGGTTCAAGTTGCAAAAAAAAAAAAGAGAGGGGGGGGCATGATGCAATTAAAGGGAAATGTGGGCATGATCATAGATTCTGCAGCTGAGGTGATGAGTGAGGTGTGGCCCCCCACGCCAGTGAGCTGGGCAGGCTGGATAGGCTTTACGCCGGGCCTGCAACTCGTACTGGTGGGCCATCCGAATCTTACTTTCCAGCTATCTGCCCAGTACGACCACTCTGGCCGAAAGTGGTCGCCAAGCTGTTGTGTTGGGCTTCTAAGCCCATATATTCTGTTTATCTTCTCACCCAATTTTTCTTCAACCATTTTTCCTTTTTCTCCTTAATTGAATACTACCATATATTTTCGACCGAAAAGTAAATACGGTATTTTTCAAACCAGCATCAAATTGCGTTATTCCTCTTCTCTCTCGTCTTTGGACTGATCGGATTGCTTTCTTGGAAGGAGATGTGAAGCCAGAAGAGATGGGAGCAGAACCAGCCCGTTTTTGAAAGCACAAGAAATTTGAGCGGTTTCTTTTTTTCAGTAACGCACACAGCTTTCAGTAACACTCGCAGGGAGCATTTTTTTTTCCCAACAAGATTCGCGTTTCCCTATTTTCAACCAACGGCTAAGGTTAGGGGTGGGCATTTATAAACCGAAACTAAAATACCGAATCGTATTAACCGATTATTTCGGTTTCCGGTTTGATTCTTATTTCAAAACTATTAGGATTTTGGTTCGGTTTTTAACTTCTATTAACCAAAAAACCGACATGAGCGATTGATTTTTAAATCAATTTATTTTTAAACCGTTTTTCTATCGTGGTATGTGAATTTCGGTTTCATGTTTTTAAAACCAATTTATTTTTAAACCACTAGGCCTGTTCGATTTTTCTATCGTCGTATGTGAATTTCGGTTTTATGTTTTTAAAACCAATTTATTTTTAAACCGTATGAACTGAATACCCACCCCTAGCTGAGGTCCCATTTAGGCCAAGTTTATTTGGGCTTTTTCGTCGGTTTAAAAGTTGAAACCCAAACAAATAGGTAGTTTTTTATCTGAGCTTTTCCTAAAACCATAAACTTCTATATAACTAAAAGCCAAAAGCTACTAAAGATGTGTTTTTTTAGCTTATTGAAAGTTGGTTTTAGACTAATTCCGCTAAACTTAGTTAAAATTACCTATCTCGACCATGTATAAAAGCTGATAACTTTTAAATTGTTTAACCTCGAAAGCTGAATTTATGCTATAAACCAAAAAAAAAAAACTAAACAAACAGGCCTTGGAGCATACCAAAAAAAAAATCGTGAAGGGAAAGAAACGTCTACTCTCACTGGATAGGTGGTTCGAGTCTCCTACACAAAAGATCTTGTGAGAATCCGGCGTTACAACAGGCAGCCGTGCTGATAACAGTGTTCAGTGCTGCATTTGCCTGATTTAACACGGAGCAGGTCCTTGTTAACTGATGCGTCTACGAGATCAGAAAATAGCCCTCGCAGGATCGCAGTCACAGATAGGGTGGAAATCGAGCAAGTTGTCATTTTTCGATTTTTTTTTCGAAATTAATACAGTTTGATTTAATATAATTTAATTTACAATTTAGAAGTATTTTTAGAATCGAGCCAACGAGCCGCCAAAGCAAAAACCAATTGCATTCAAAATTAACTCATTCAATGGTTAATCAAAAAACGAGTGTAATTAAAGCAATTTTAAACAGAGCAAACGAGCCGAGTTTTTTTTTCCAGCCCCTGAGAGCCTAAGAACCACCTCTACAGTTGAAAAGAGGGCATCAAAATGGACGGTCCATTTGCAAGCTTAACAGTGAATCCCTGGACCTCTCTGATGAGCGATAACCGACGCAAGAACTCCCTGCAGTCCATCTGATGGTCCAGCTGCTCCACAAGGATTTACCAAAGTACCCTCCGTCTAGAATTGTAGTATCCAATCCCCAGAGGGCCACAAATGTTTACCTAGGAATCGTGATCACCACACACATACGTGATACGACCTTCAGGTAACAAGCACCATGCAATCGAGATACTACGATGCAAAATGCAGTGCGGGTGAGAACACATGAGACTTTCATCAGCAGAACATATTTCTAGTTCTTAATCCCAACTGATATATATTGTCCGCGTGCCGATGTACATCTAACTGGCTAGAGAATTCCCCACCGCATAGAACGACTCCCTAGTTACCCCTCACAACAAAACAAACCAGTACTGGTCTCCAGTGTTGGGCGATTAGCCTTCCACCTTCCCATCCGAAGAGATAGCTAGAGCTCTCTCTGAATATCACAGGATACCTGCAGCAATCACAATTGGCAGCACGGGGAGCAACAAGGTAAAGCATTTGGCCAACGGTGACGGACTGCAGCCGGTTGGAACCGGATGGGTGGATGAATTTGTTGTGCTCATCTTGCTGCTTCAAGAGGAGAGAAAATGATACTCAGAACGATTGTTTTCTCAAACTAGTTGGAGAAAATATTTCAAACTTATGAAAAGAAATGAGAAAGAGTTTTTTTTTTTCGTACCCAGCAGCCATATAAACACAAGTGTCATAACCTGCAAGCAAGCAATTCATAAAGCATGAGAAGATTTTCAGACTGGCAAAGAAAAAGCAACATGAAATAGGCCTTAATGTTATTATTAGACAATCAAGCACAAGCGAAAACTAAGTTCTAATAGAGCTTATTGAAGAATGCTGCAGTACTGGTGTAGAGGGAACACAATATTCTAGAAGTCCAATCGTCTCAAAGCTGACTTCATCTAGCATCATCCGGACCAAAACATAACCATTGGTAAGTTATATTAAAATGCTACTTCCACCATCAAATTTCCGTACACATCTTTTTTATCAGAGCATATGTTGAGATTCATGCGCGTAGTAAGAAAAAATAAAAACATTGTCCACACCTCTCAGTCATTCCAAAACCTACAGATTTAAAGCAAGAGAATACTAAATGAAAATGCATACTTGGTTATATGAAATGAATCAATCGGAATCAACACTGCCCATACCCATTTTCTTAAGTCCAACAGATCAACTCAAGAAGAAAAGAGCGAGAAAACAGAAAATTACAAACTAATGATGGGCTACCCACAATTGAGCCCAAGCAAGCTACGTTATTACAATAACACACTAACAGCTATGCAGTCTTTAGCAAAAAAAAATCTAACAATGCAATTTCAGTCAATGAAAATTAGCTATTCAGAAATACAGCTAGCATTATACTCCTACAATCTATTAAAGGCGCATCTATTGTTGCAATTTCAGTCAACGATGCACATTACTATCATAAAAAGGTTGTAGTCGGCACATACGGCTTGCAATTCTAGGCTTACATTGAGCTCCTTTGCCATTATCCAGACCACCGCCAAAGAACCAGTAAGCAATAGAAGTACAGACAAATTGTCGAATTAAACCATCCGCATCATGCCATGATGCACGTATTAAACATGGGAAACTTACTTGGATCTTTTGTTGTTCGCACTCCGGCACCACCAAAGTCGCAAGCCACATCATTAGCTCCATTTTGCTGGTAATAGCTGTTGAATGCATATGAAGCATGGGAAGCCAATGTGTCAGGCTGGTAGCAGGGCTGGCTTGGTTGAACAGCTGAGCAATCCACATTGCCTGGGCCGCATGCCCAATTCAAGCCATTCTGCAGAACCATCTCCGAAGCATTAGTTGAAGCAACACACCAAGTCCCATTTGAATTCGTAAGGTTTCCTCCGGTCATAATGTCAACATTGCCTCGGCCAGTCCAATCTAGACTGTAGATGGAGCTTTGGTCGGGAAAGAACAGTCCCCAGTTCCTCTCCGACTCAATGCCTGGTTTCCTGTTCTCGTTGAACAAGGAAAAGATGTAGACATCAATTTCTTCCCCAGGTTTCGCAGGTGTGCCGCTGTCATTAACAACATGACGTATCAGATCGGTATTGTAAGTCTGAGCATTGTCCGGAGTTGCTCCGGTCTCCTTAGCAGCTCCTTTGTTCGGCCAGCCTGTCTCAGCGACCATGATCTTCAGTGTCTTGAAGTTCAGCGCCATGAGTGCAAAGAAAATGGAATCGACCTGCGCATCGAACATGTTTGTGTAAACAAGTCCAGTGTTGGGGTCAATCACACCCTGAGACTGCGGCGAGAACAGTGCATAGTTCAGGGAGACATTGCTCGGCGAGTTCTGGTATGCGTAGTAGGGGTACAGATCCACCATGAACGGTGCCTGGTTCTCCACAAGGAACTCCAGCATCGGCTTCAAGAAGTACGCGTAGCTGCTGTTGAACGCCCCCGCAGACGGCGGGAATGAACGGGACAGTATCCCGAGCGAGTGCGTGGTCGAGATAGTAATCTTCTTGTGCAGCCCAACCTTCTTGAGGCCGGTGTGCACATTGCGCATGGCGGGCACGACGAGGGCGGAGACGTTGACGGGGCTCTCGGTGACCTCGGCGCCGACGGTGATGTAGGTGATCATGGTGGCCGGGTAGTAGGGGAGGATGCTGTTCTTCAGCCAGGTGTCGACGTTGGACTGGTACTGCGCGAAGGGGAGGAGGTCGGCGTTAGGGACGCCGACCATGAGCTCGACGCCAGTGTTGGCGAAGGCCTTGATGACGTCGATGTTGGTGTCGTAGATGCGCACGTACTTGACCGACTGCTGCTGGATCAGCTGCACCACCTTGTCCGGCGCCGGCAGGTCGTCCGCGTTGCGCCCGTAGCAGATGCCAATCTTGCCGCCGCGGCAATGGCCTGCAAAGCCACATTGCAAGTGCGCATTTTATTCCTTGTTTGAGTGATCATTTGTGTTTCTTTTCTTCCGTGTCACAAAGAAACAATCTGATGGAGACGGATAGGTAAAATGTGACAGAAATGGAGCATTTTGATTCCATCCCCACCAAAAAAAAAGAGAACATATTCAATGGACATAATAACCCCTCCATTTCCAAGAAACAAGAAGAATCGTGCTCATGTCCCACAAGAGCACAAGCAGCAAGCAAGGCATCTCAGTAAACACTCCCAAAGGTAGTAGCACTACCATCAAACAAGCAACCGAAGAAGAACATGACATGGGTCAAGAACTCACCGACGAGCAGCAAGAAGAGGAACGCAACAAACGCCGCCACAGCCCGCCGCGCCATTGGCGTCCGAACCCCCAAGCTCTGCCTTCTCCGCTGTTTTCGCTTTGAGCTGGCTGCGCGGCCGCGGCCTGACCGCTGAATGGAGGGAGACAGAGCGGAGGAGGGGGACGAACCGAGACGGGCTGGCGGCCAAAGCGACTGGCGGCGCAGAGAGAGCAGAGGGGGGGTGGTATGGAGGGGAGTGCGAAACTGTAGTAGTGGTGGAAGCGGACGCGAGGTGTGTTACAAAATTGGGTTGAGTGTGTTTAAACAACGGTGGCTCGGGTCCGGAAGGGGGGAACTCGGGGAGCGAGGAGGAATGTTTGCTGTTGGGGGGAATTCTTACGTGGACCGGGACCACATCGCTAGGAGTGGACCCCACATGTCAGCTGAGCTGAGCCATGTAAGAAAAAGGGCTTTGGAATGTACTGTTCCTTAACGCGTGTGGAGCATGTGTGTGACTTGTGAATGTGTCGTTCACTCGTTCTTGTGAGTTTTTCCGCTCGTTTACACGTGCGCATTGACACGGGTTGGAACCTATACTTACTTATATATACCACGCCTAGAATGCAGAATCACGTAAAACAATTCAATTCTAATATAAGTAAAAAATAACACTCCCTTCGTTCATTCTTATTAGACTTATTTTTTAAATGATCTTATTTACAAGTATAAAACTTGTATGTAGATTTAACAAGATCTTTTTATCTATACCTCTATTTATTTTCTCTCAATAATATGTATTTACTTATTACCACTCATATAAAGTATATCTTTCATATATGCCTTATAAAAATAAACGGATAAAGCGTCGTGTTTCAAACAAGATTTGTAATCCTTGTAATTCAATTGTTACTCACAAGAAAGTTTCATCTAAAAATATAGTAGTAGTAAAAAGGTTTCGTCGTATTCTACTCAGCTCCTCTGACCAAATGGTCAAAGCACATGAAACGACTGACATCAATGTTACTGACGTGAACGTGAACCCATGAAATAGTAAAACTGGAAGTGCAATGAATAGAAACTGACAAAAAGGATTGCGTCCAGAGGGAAACATAAATTAGAGAGAGCTCTTGGGTCAGTTGCCTACTATTTATAACAGAGCTATAAACTAAATTTAATATCAATCATTTATTTTTCTCAATCTAATGGGGTGTTTGGTAGAGTTCCAGCTCCAGTAAATTTATTGAGTTGTTGGAGCTGGGTATTTCTAGCTTCACTAGATTCGTGGAGCTGGAGTTGTGGGTATATAAGACCTTGTTTGGCAGAATTTCAGATCTCAGCTCCATCTCGGAGCTGAAAATTGTAGACTACAGTAAAGTGACTTAAGTTTATAATTTTATTCTCAAATATAAACAAGAAGACCCTAAGAGTGTTTAGGTGGGTTATCTTGTTTATATTTTGAAATAAAATTATAAACTTAAATCACTTTATTTCAATCTACAAATTTCAGCTCCGAGGTGGAGCTGGGATCTGGAGCTCTGTCAAACAGGGTCAATATATCTAATTAGTTAAAAAAATTATATTTTTGTGATAGTAAAGTAATAGAAATACCTTAATAAATTAACATCTAAATTTCATTTATACTACTCAATATATACTGCTAGTATAATGTATCGTAAAATTTCTCTCATAATAACCTAGCGGAATTGTAGTCAATAAATATATAATTGAAACTGCAGAATGCGACGGAGTGGAGAAAACGAGGGAAAAATGAAGTTTGCATTTCATATAAAGTAGAGATCAAAGGCTCCCTCTATTTCAGTTATGTCAACCTCTTTTATTCAAACTTTAAAGAACAAAAAGGCAAGCCATTGTAGGAGCACTACTGAAAAGAAAAACTCTTAGGAGGATACTTTGCTTGCGAAAAGAGTTTATGCTGCCCTTCAGAGCAACGGTTCAAACCTTTTCACCGGAGCCGAATGAAATCAGCCCCAAAAAGGCTTTGGCAAAATTACAGTCTATTTGCTGGCTGGCTGTGGATTGAACATGCAGCGTATCACGAAACTAGAGAAAAAATTATCGGGGTTCACCACTTTATCATATATGTGATAACAACTTATTATTTTTAACATTTGCTTGTTATTTACCTTCCGGTGTCACAAGATTTAGATCAAAAGATTCACATATACTATATATATATAGACTAATATACAATAATTTTCTTTATATATAGACTAATATCTTTTTTTTACCCGGTGTCCTATGACACCGGGTAACTACATGTACTTCCACCCTGTGACTATCTCATAAGACATTCCTTCACAAACTATGTACTATACGTACATCCGTACCATACTTGGTTGCAGAGGTGAATCTAGACGAGGTATTAGGTATGCACGATGCCCTTCAAAGTTTGAAAAAAATGTCAAGAAATCACATTTTCACTGGATCAAATTTATTAATGAAATTTATTATAATTTTAATGGCTTTAGATTTGTAAGACATTAAAACTATTTTGTATTGTATTTTTAGCAAATTTTAAATACATATATTAGATTTATAATATTATAAAATAATTATATAAAATTACAAATTTATACATATAAAATACACAGCCCCACTAAAAATTTTCAATTCCACTGCTGCTTCGGCTGAAAAGCCAATCAAACTTGGGCCAGGTAGAAAGCGAGGGCCGAGGAGTGGTGGTAGTACAGCGCTAGTACTCGTACACCACCGGATTGTCCACAGGAAGTGGTCCATGCAATGGAGCGAACGCGGGCAAGGGCAGCGGCACAGCGGTCACTCACCGAAGCGGGGCTGACGGGGACAGGTCGCATCGGTAAGCCCGGTACACGCCGTGGGCCCGGCAACGGTAAAAGCTAGCGCTGGGGCTGGCGCGCTTTCGGCGTTTTCGGGAAGCCGAAATGTTGAACTGCGTGCTCCTGACAAATTAAACCGATGCTCAGCCAGCACGTGAACATGGTGCGAACGATGATTTCAAATTTCGGTTTTCATTCGTATCTCCTTATTTTTGAAAATATAAAGTTTTGATGAATTTTCGTTATTTCAAATAACCTTTACGTGAAATTCAAAAATTAAATTTCAAATCTAGAATTTTTCAGAAAGAGATTTACGAAACTTCGACCAAAAATACGAAATTTCCTCCGAAATCTCGGTAAATTTCAACAGAATGAAAAGTAGTTTAAACGACGTTTAAAAAATTAAAAAAAAATTGAATGGTCTTGACATATCAATAATTTTTCCATAAAAATTTTAGGTTCTGATCAAGTTTTCGGAAATTTTACAAATTCTGACAGTGTTACTGTTCAGATAAAAGGTTGATCAGCGAATTTTAATCGAATGAAAAATGATGCATATCACATTAAATACTTTTTAAAAATTTTGTGGATGGCCCTAACACATCTATAATGTTCTCATAATTTTCGATGATAATCAAGCCTGAGGAATTTTCAAAAATTCGGACAGTGCAACCGAAGGTTGATCATCAAATTTCAACTAAATAAAAAATGGTTCAAACCACGTTAAAAAAAACTTTGAAAATTTTGTGAATGGTCCTGATGCATCACTAATATTTCTATAAAATTTTCATATGATGATCAAGCTTGACGAATTGTCATATTGCAAAATACTGTACAACAGTCTCCCGCCGCTAAAAAAAGAGGAAAAAAAATCATGACAAATAGCTTGATAACATAAACCATCGAACACAGCATGCATACACTCTTTATTGACAAGAGATACATCGCATCGCATGAGTATATGGCAAAATTGTCATAAATGGTATTCTAATTCTCTGTAAAAAAAAATGGTTCTAAATTCGATAAAAAAAAACATAGCAATCCGGCCAAAAAAAAACACAAAATCTCACTGAGATTCAAGTATTGTAGCAATTTGATTTTATTTTTAGATTTTTTTCATCATGATTATGAATCTCGAAGGGGCCAAAAACTCACGAAATCTGGTCAGGTTTTGAACCTTGGTGTGAACTGTGAAGCTTTGGCCTTGGCTCATTGGTACTTACTAAGTTTTATTTTTTAAATGATATTATTAACTAATATAAAACGTATTTCAGATTTCAATACAAAATTAATGTAACGCTTCCTATATAACCCTAATAAATATTCATCTCTACTTTATATTCTCACATACATGCATTGAATACAATATTTGGTGATAATAACCAGAGGTAATCCAGTCATTTTTAATATTTTTTTGTCTATGTGCCAGAAATAAATATACCTTATAAACTTAGATGAAGCGGGTACTTTTTTTTTATCTTCGATTCTCTTTCAAATAAAATTACAAATCTATTATCTTTCTCGACAGCAAAAGCATACCAAGAGCAAAGGTTACAAATTTTGTTTTCAAACCCCATCTCAGGGGCGGGCCCCAAATCTGAAATTTTGGCAAGGTCTTGGAATTTTGATCGAAATACAGCCAAAATTCAGATCTAGTAATTTGGTAGTTGGAAAAACCCGAACATCTGAAGCAGTGAACATCTATACAAGTTTACATGAGGCACAAACACACAATATGGTTGAGCGCAACAGCCAGCATCAAAAACTTAAGGTGCTCAATCTTCCCAAATTTAAAGCCCGCAAATGAGATCATCTGGCCTTACTAGGCTTACCTTCGAGCACTCAATTTCGGCGAAATTTTGGCTTAAAATGCCAAGATATTGGTGAATCTAGCTGCGATACTGCTTCTCCTTGACTGAAGTTGGTCGATTCTTGCCGAATATGGACCGGAGGCCACCAGATCTGGACTGGAGCTTGCCGAGAGTGGAGTGGTGGAACGTCCTCGTCCCTGAGAGGAGGGAACTCCCCCGTTCCTCGGCCTCGACCCTGGCATCGGGGGCCAGGGGCAGATCCAGGCCTCGGGCCACCGAGGCCTGGAGTGGTGGCCCGTGGAAGAGCTGGCCCAATGGAGAGGACATTAACACCTGGGCCTTTGACAACGTGCATGCACATGATTCTTCACATGGCAAACTATGTAGCGATCAGCAAAAACAGATGAGCTTGGCATTAACTCCTGGGCCTTTGACAACGTGCATGCACGCAAATGTAGTTCAGCCCGTGGGGGGCTGGCCCGGGCCAAGGCGTGGCCTTGGCCTGGCTCCGCCCCTGTCGGGGGCTACTTTATCTTGTTCCCCATTCCCGTCAAGGTATCAGATCCCCGTGGGGAGCCATACTCGTGGGCATGCAGGCACAGGCGCACAGTAGCAACGCCAACACAATAGGAAGATGAGGTGGAGACAACTAGATGAAAGTGTACCTTGTCACCGCACGCGCCACCGATGCTCATCGTGCTCCGCCCACGAGGGGGGGGGGCTACGCCATGCTCGCCGCGCCCTAGCCATGCTCGCTACGCCACGGCCACTGAGGAGAGGGCCCCACGCCATGCTCGCCGTGCCACGAACACCGAGGGGGAGGGCCCCGCGCCATGCTCGCCGCACCACCGATATCGTGCCGCTCGATGAACTCATCCCGTGGAGGGGGAGGGGGAGGCAGCCATGACAAAGGGTAGCGATGGGAGCGGAGGAGGCGACGGGGCGATGTGAGCAAAGGAGGCAACGGTCGATGGGAGCAATGGGGGCGAGCCGACGAGGTGAGCGGAGGGAGTGGAGGAGGCAACGACTGACGGGGCGATGGGGGTGAGCTGGCAAGGTGCCGAGGTGAGACGGGGAGTGCTGAAGCGGAGAGAGTGACGGGGACGAGGCGAGCGGAGGGAGCGAAGGAGGCATCGTGATGGGGAATTGGGGATTTGGGAGAGGACGGTCAAGCCGAGAAAAAAAAGGAGCCGGGGCCGGGTAACGGGTATGGAGACCGGTGGAACGTCATCGTGCTCGTTTCCTCGACAGGGACAAATATTCTCCGTTAATAGTCCTGTGGGAAGAAAAGCTCCCTTATCCCCGTCCCCTAAGCATAGTAGATGACATGTGCACATACCAGTGTTCTTGCAGTCAACAAGAGAGCTATATTTCCAATTTTGTTGACCAAAATGAAAAAAAAAAGTATAGAAAGACCTAATACACGAAGGCTTCGCATGGAGTGGGTAAGTACACTTCTGCTTAGTAGATTGGTGGTAATTTATCCATGGTTCTCTTTTCACTAGGTGATGGCACCAAACTTACGTTCATATCAGGTGAGGCCACTGTATCTAATGAGCTCAGGAATCAGGATCAAAAGCTGTTAGTGCTCACTGTCATAGCATTCGACGAGCAAGATGTCGGCACTCCACGGTAGCTAATTGGAGTACCTATGAACCATGGAATCATGGGCATCGAATTTCATTTCACCTCAATCGTTGCCAGTGGCGAAGTTACTCCCAGACTCCCAGTTAGTGGTGGGACTTGGGCCGTCTTGCAAGACGGCCGAGCCCGCCGTGCTTCGAACTGCATGAAACGGGCCAAGACGGTCCGGTCGAGTTTCTTCGTCTTGCGGGCCGCTAGCACGGACGGCAAAATCAAGGCCGGCACGCCCAAAAGCACGCCCGGGCTCTTTGTCGGTCGGGCGGCCGAGCACGGCACGAGAGAATACAACACACTAAATATTTTTTATAAATTAATACGTTGCTCAAATGAAAAAGTTGTCTACATGAAAAAGATGTGTCTCGAAATTATCTACAACTTTCATGTAGAATATAAATTCATATGAGCAAAGGAAGATCGTGAAAAATACAAATTACCGAGAGATGTGGCGTCGGTCCGAAACTACACAGCGCACTAAATATTTTTGTATAAATTCATACGTTGCTCAAATGAAAAAGTTGTCTACATGAAAAAGATGTGTCTCGAAATTATCTACAACTTTCATGTAGAATATAAATTCATATGAGCAAAGGAAGACCTTCAAAAATACAAATTACAGGTTCGGGCTTCAATTCGAGCCGTGCCGGCCCAAGCACGGCCCATACAATCGGGCCGTGCCGGGTGGCCCATCGTGCCAGATTTTTAGGCCCGGCCCGGCACGCCATTCGGGTCGTGCCAGCCCGGCCCATTTTTTTTCGTGTCGGGTCGTGCTTTGGGCCATTAAAATCGGGTCGTGCTCGTGCTAGCCCACTACGGCCCGGCCCAATTCCCAGGACTACTCCCAGTAAAGAAGGAGCGAAATGATACTGGCGATGGATAAGAGAAAACAAGAAGAGATGCGGTGAGGAGGTGCTCACCGCCATCTAGGCCCAAGTACACATTTCGAGAGGCCGGGATTTCGGCGAAACTAAAATACCGGTCCAAACCTTCCTTCCTACCGTATCCGGCCACTGTGTGCCTCCCTGCTTTTTTACTTTGCTTCTTTTTTCTTTGCAGGCCACCTGCACTCACGCACACCAACCAGTTCATCTTAAACAATCGTCCATCGACTCATCTACAATGTAATAACCATCGTAAATACTCTCTAATTCCTTTCGTTCTATCTATCGACGTATCTATCCATCTGTGACATAATCTTTGCAGAAGAAGCCAACTTCATCCGTTCATCTGACCGGCAGAGGCGACCACGCGAAAACATACAAAAAGGCCAACTTAAGCTGTGCGTTGCGTTTCCAACTTCCACCAGCTGTGCGTTGCAATTTTTAGGGTTTTCATAGTTTAACTACTGTGCTTCAGTTGCAGTATATGATTCGTCGTACCCATCGAATTAACCAAGATCATGTCTTTAGTTTTTCAGGGCGCCCAAGGCAGCTGCAATGGTACTAAGACTATCTCCAGCAATTTCTCTTCATTCCATTCTCTTCCCTATCCCCTTCCCCATATTCATTCTCTTTATTTCCTACTATCTCCAGCAGCATCCCCTCAAGGGATTTGTGAAGGGATTGGAAAGAGAATCCCTTTCTAAAGGGATTTACTGTTTGAATCCCGTCCGAAGGGAATCGTGAAGGGAATCCGCTGGAGCACTTGGGATTTGTTCATGAAGGGATTTGGAGGGGAAGGGAAGCCGCTAGAGATAGTCTAAGCCTTTCACTAGAAGATAATGGTGCCTCACTCACCGTATGATGCTGTAGCAAATTTGTGCTGAACTAGATGGATTTTCTTGTAGTTTTAACTTCTAGTCTTTGCAACACTATGGTGCAGTAAGATGAAAGGGATAATGTGCTTCTGCGCTCCAATTTGCCTCACTGTTGTCCAAACATTAGCTACCTATTATTGCACTAACACTCCATGGCTGCTTGCCTGCATGTCTTCATTCGGTTGACCTTTTCATGTCAAAAAACAGGTGTTTTTTCGCCTAACGTCTTGCTAGCCGACCTATGTCTCAACCATCACGAAATTTAATAGAATGACTAAACCTACAAAAGAGTTCTCTCTTTGATTCTATTTCGGTACACCGGATTGATGTGAATGGGTGTTGGGTGGGAAATGGAGGCGTTACTTTCTCGGTTTTGGCAATATTTTTTTGGAAGATTAACAGGATGCGCTTGCTGCAATTCGTCTGGAGAAATTGCCAAACGCTACTCTGTAATTGGGTAGTTATAAAGGTGATTTTTAGGTTTATCATGAAGCATGCTGCGAAGCATGGTCGATCAAGATGAGATTTGCCCTTACATTCAATGTGACAGATATCTCTAGGCCTCTCGAGTGGTCGGATTTCGAAAATGCATGACCATACTACTCACGGTTAAAGAGTTAACCATAGTTAGGGATTCCAAGTCACGTGATCGAGCTAACTAAACAAGGATGATATGTACTCACATTGAGTTTCATTGATATCATGAGGCAAAGGGAAATACATATAACTAAACATTATTTAGGTTCGTCCGATGTAATCTTTACATGTACTTAGAAGTCGGCACATCCTACTAGGGACCGATACTGATTAATGGTCGAGTAAGAATACTCGAGCCATGTCTAGATATACGTGAGCCTATACGGTCGCACGCTTAAAGGGCTGAGACTTAATTCGAGTGGTGATCTAAATTTTAATGGGTTTTAAGTTCCTAACGGACCTCTAATGTAGATCCCAATATGGAGTGTCTATTTAAAGGGTGGGGTGCTTGCTTTAGGGTTAAGAGACACAATATGAATTCAAAATTCCTGTAACCCTAGCGCCACCCCTCCTTCGCCTAGAACCGTGCAGCCGATGCTAGCACTCCGGCGCGTGGTGTCCCTGCCCCATACGTGTAGATATCTTGAAGGCATTGATGCGAGGCCTCAACGCTAAGATGATCCGTAACTTACGACAATCAAGAGGAGCTATTGGAGGAGGCGCGAGGCTAGTACAACTATATCTGCACCACCGCGCTGTATTGACTCTACTTCCGCTATGGGTTTGTGCGTTTTGTGATAATTCTGTGATCTATAACTTGTAGTGGTTCATTGGTTACGCGGTAGAAATTTTAAATTTACGCTAGGTAGCCTATCTATTCTGCAACAATTTGTGTATTCAGCAATAACTTCATCGTTGTGGCTATTGAAAAAACACTAACTTCAACACTAAGAGTCGCTTGTGCTGGCTCCAACACTAGTTTTTAGATGACGATAGCACCTATTTTTCGTACGATACTACTAAAAGCTGATTCTCTTTTCTCACTCTTTCACATACAACAAAACCAATATATATTAGTAATAAACTATAGTGATTTTTATTGTACTTCCTCTAACCAACAAAATCCGGCGATGGGACGAGACGCCGCTGCACTGCCGAGCTACCAGGCGCAGGGATTCGAGATGGAGCGCCGCGGGATGCGTCCAGGTCCAGGGAGACAAGGACACACGTCGCTGGAGCATGGATTCAAACGAAATCTCGACCGAGATTTCGGATTTCGGACCCCTCTGAGATTCAAAATACCGGTTATTTAAAAAAATTCAAAATGCTACAGTGCACATTCAAATTTCGCCGAGATCTCGGCGATTTCGGTCGAGATTTGTATATTTTTTTATCGGATTTTAAAATTTTTTCACCGGATATGATTGGATTTAGGTTGAAGACCATCCACAAAAAATTTCAGATTTTTTTGATGTTTTTTTGACCATTTTTTGGTCGGCTCAAACCGGATCGAAATCTCGGTGATTTCGGCCAAAATCTCGGATTTTCCGGTAGAAAAAAAATCGGATTTCAAATTTGAATTTTAGATTCCGTCCGGATTTGATTTGAATTTCCGAAATCTCGCCGAGATTTCGGATTTCGGGCACCTTCAAATTTTTGTTAAAAACGAGATTTATAACCCTGCGCTGGAGGCGCCTGCCCATCCGGTCATATTCACACCGAACAAACAAGGACGGACGGCCAAATGGGGACAAGAAAAATATCGCCCGAACAGCGACGCATCAAGGTTTCAAATTTCGTTTTGGACTAAATCTTGGAAGGGACCGAAATCAGAAATTTCGGCGAGATTCAGAAATTTTGGACAAAATCCGGATGAAATTCAAAAACCAAAATTCAAATCCGGATTTTTTCGAACCGAAATTTCCGAAATTTTGTCCGAAAAACCAAAATTTCGTCGAAATTGCCGAAATCTCAGTAAATTTCAACTGAAAGAAAAATGGTTCAAACGACGTCAAAAGTTTTGAAAAAATTTTTTGGATGGCCCTGACACATCACTCATAGTCCCATAAAAATTTCAGATGATCAAGCCTAAGAAATTTTTAAAAAAATCTAACAGTGCTACTGTCATGATAAAAGGCTGACCGGTAAATCTCAACTAAATGGAAAATGGTGCGAATCATGTTAGAAACTTTTGAAAATTGTTGCGGATGGTCCTAACACATTCATAATATTCCCATAAAATTTTTAGATGATGATCAATCTTGAGAAATTTTCAAAAATTAGGATAGTGTAACTGAAGACGGACTGACAAATTTCAACTCAATGAATAATAGTTCAAACCACCTTAGAAATTTTTTAAAATTTTTGTGGAAGATCCTAACACATCCATAATACTCCCATCAAATTTTTAGATGATGATCAATCTTGAAGAATTTTTAAAAATTCAAACAGTGCTACTGAAGACTCACCTACAATTGAATCGACCAAAAAATTATCCAAATATCGGAAAATCATTGGTGCTAACCAAACTTGGTGAAACTCTGATTTACTATTGTTGAAACTCTAGCATCTCTCAGCCAAAACCCAATTGTTGAAACAAGATCCGCTATTGCTGAAGTATTCAGAAAAAAATAACTACAACCGGAACCTTGCCTTCATTAATTGGTGTTAGGTTTCTGGTTCACTTAGCCCAACCAATACTCTTTTGGGTAGCATAACAAAGCTAGTATATTCACTTAGCCAAAAAACTAGACAAAACTACACCAGTATATTTTACTTCTTATGTGCATCCAAGCTGCACCAATAAATCCCCTAAGATTTGAAAATGTGATTAGATTCATGCAAGCTGTTGCAACAAAATTTCAAAAATGTAGGATTCATGCAATGTGCTTCAACCACAAAACATAAAATTGCAAACTTACAAATGAGTTGACAGCACAATCAATACATTGTATTGTGTAAATTTTCTAGAAGAAAAATATTGGATTACTCTTGAAAAGAAAGAAGAATAGTACAATATTAGACTACTGCTACTTTTAGGTTATGCTATTATAATAATTTAACTTTATGAAATACCATTTACTGCTACACTAGTCTAAAAGTTTAAAAGTTTTTAATGTCAAAACATTATCACCTCAAATTGTTTCTAATGTCAAGATTTTCACACAACATATGCATCTCAAATTGAATCGGTCAAAAAAATAGTCAAAAATACCTTAAATTTTTTTTTTTTTTTTGTGAATGGTCTTAATCCTAAATCCAATAAATTCCCGCCAACAAAAATTAAAATCCGGTCAATATCACCGAGATTTCGGACAAAATCTCGTAGATTTTGATCGAAATCATCGAGATATCGCCGAGATTTCAAACTTTTTCAATTTTTTTATCCGGCCAAGATTAAGGATCACGGGGTTCCAAAAAACTAAAATCTAATTTGGCCGGAATTTGGAACCTTCCGACCCATATCCCCATTCCTCAGTCTGTATTATCATCCAGGATTTCCACATGCCCCGTTCGTCCCTTCCGCGCAGACCACGTTCCTCTCCGCGCCAGGCGCGCAGCCGGGACCAGGTAGTCCACCCATAAAATGGAAAAGCTTTGGCACGTGGCACGGTGATTTTGGCGAGCCGCGCCTCGCCGCCCTCGCCGTGCTGCTAGCCTTGCCTGCTGCCGTGGTTCGGTCGCTTTCGTCGAATTTTCGCACGACTCGGACGGATCTACTTCAGATCATGGGTACTAAGTTCTAACTAATCCATATCAATACTATATATCATAACGCGTCTGGGGAACAACCAGTCTGCCAGTGCCCACTGTGGCAATGTTTTTTTTTTTTTGCAAAAAGACTCTTCGCAAATTACAAAATTATGAATAAATCTTTTTACCCGTTATTTCGCAAAAAAAACACACCTAGTTTCTTATATTCGTGAAGGGTCCTCTACATTAAATCTTTCCATTGTTTTTTTAAAGACCCATGGTTCCGTATATTCGCGAACGGTTCCTCCACCTGTTTCTTGTGATCACGGATAGGTCCCTGCACTCCACCGATTTTTTTAACAAAGAACCATACAGTTATGCGAATTCATCGACAGCTTCTAACCAGCCAAATTTTTTTTTTTTAAAAAAAAACACCATCAAGAAAACTAAAATTACGTTTTTTTTATTTAAAAAATCTGCTCAAATTTGGTTACGCAAATTCAACGACGACTCCTAGCAAGTTAATTTTTTTTAAAAAAGAAGATAGCACCTAGCGAGCCAATTTAAAAAAGAACACAAACAAATCCTCCAACGGTTGTTTTAACAAAGAATCACGTTGTTACATAAATTCACTGACGGCTTCTTGCTAGCCAGTTAAAAAAAAACACTATAAAAAAACAAAATTACGTTTTTTCAAAAAAAAAATCTCATATCAAAATTTTTTCTACAGTGTGGCATTAGGCGCGACTCGTCATAGGACGTACATGTGTTCCCTTATCGCTTTGAGATTATAAGACGACCGCAAAGCCGGACGTGTCTTTTGGGTGGCTATGGCCATGATGCCCCACACTTCGGTCTTCCTCCGCGGATAAAATCACAAAACGGTGTGTTCCATCCGCTACGCACGAGTAGGGGTGCAAACGGAGCGGATATTTTCCGACCGATCCGATACCGTATTCGAAAAAAATCCGTACCGATGTTATCCGTATTCGTATCCGGAAAATCCGATGTAATATGGGTTAGGATATGGGAAGAGCAATATCCGATCCGTATCCGAAAAATCTCATGTAATATGGGTTAGGATATGGGAAGAGCAATATCCGATCCGATATCCGGTAAATATCCGACCCAATACCCGGTAAATATCCGACCCGATACCCTTGCAATATTGTTCATAATGTGTGTATTTGAATTACAGTGCTTGCTAGCTGTATTTTAGATGTTGCGTGTTGGTTATGTGCTATCTGATTAGGCAAGTTGTAATATAATGTGAAACATAGTGCTGTTGTGAGCCTATGATATCTGAGCAAGTTGTAATATAATTGCACTACTTTCTGGAGCAAGCTCTTATAATTGCACTACAAAGCACTTGATTGCAGTTGGATGTGCTACATCATATAAGTGCATATGTTGATTGGAATTGTACTTGGTTGTATATTACTCTTATGTTGGGAATGCAACTATTATTGAATTTGAAACACTTACATGTCTTGAAAGTTATAGTAAAATTTTGTGTATGGTTGATTGATCCTAATATATGTGATATATATGGTTTCTGCCTTCACGCATTATCCGACTAACTATTCGTGACCGAGACTAACCGTATCCGGAACGACTTGTATTCGCTCCGTATTCGTGACCGAAGTAATCCATATTCGTATTCGAATCCGGCACTGTCCGTATCCGATTATGTATCCGAGAAAAAAATTTGAAATAGGATACGGGATGAACAAAATCCGTCCGTATCCGTTCCGTTTGCACCCCTACGCACGAGCCACCGGGTCGCAGCGGTTGGTCGCGTTCCGCTCCGTTCCGTCCGTGGACGCGTTCCGAACGCACGAGCTCGGAGAAAATTCTCACGCGAGTCGTGGTAGAACAACACTACTACTAGACCTGCGCGCTACGGCGCCAGCAAGGTCGAGCTCAGTATCAAACCCGTGTTTGAAAACGTTTCCGGACGTGAGGCTCCCCGGTACCTACGAACAGAAACGAGGTCGTAGGTTTTTGCCCCTGGAGCGAGACGGGATAGACAGGTCCACTCGTAGACCAGATCCGAAACCACTTTTGAAGTTTTTTTCCTCGTCTTCTTTTGAGCCAGTCCACCACGCTAAGCTTGATCCAGTCCCAGACGTGGTGGATAAGTATTAGCTAGGGAGCATCACGATCTCGGGTACAGATTCTATGCAGCCTCCCTCTCTACTAAATGCCCAGAGATTAATGCCACGGATTAGGACATGTAATTTGGGGGAGAAAACAGAAAAACTAAGGAACGATATACCTCTGAAACTTATGAAACTTACGAATTTTTACAATGAAACTCATGAAACTTAGCACTAAAAACTGATGAAGCATGAAATCGATGAAACTAAACACTGAAACTGATAAATCTCATAAGTTTCACGACTATACCATTGCAACGGTATACCGTTCCCTAGTCTCTCTGGGAGAAAAAAGTGTAGCGGCAGGAGAAGAAAAGGCAGAGAAAGGCGCATTTGGGCGTCTGCATCGGTGGCGAGGGACTGGAAACAACGGGCCTAGGAGGAGACCGTTTTCGCAGAGCCCTCGGTGCCGTGCTGCGAAACCTGTGGCCGTGTCCCCGGAAATCGTGCTCGTGCCATGTGTGCACTGGACATTTTTTGTTTTATTGGTCTAGCGATCGTGAATGGCGGACGTGTGAGGTGCTTGTTCGCTCTGCCCACTGAACATGCGCTTGGCTCGTAGCCGGATCGCCCGACGGGTGTCCAGTTTTGCAGGGCCCATCACGTTGCGTTAGGTTATGCAGAGCCCTTGCGTCTTGGTTAATATATGATAGACTAGTATATGTAAATCTATCAGAATTCCTGATTATGCCGTCAGGTCTTAAAGAAAACGGATGCAGGACGGGTCGGCTAAGCTTGATGTTGTTATCTTATTACAAGAACGCATATGGGCCATGTGGGTGATGCTTCCTAGCGATGGTGTGAAATGCACCGTTTTCTCGTGCATTTTTTTTAGGGAAAATTGATGTTTGTTGAGCGTAAAGCTAGTAATGTGATAAGACTACTTTTAATTTCGAGATTACTTCCCCCTTTGCTCTCTTGCAATGGAAGCCAGGGAACAACAACAACAACAACAAGCAGGTGCAAAGTGCAAACACAAATGTGATGCGGGAAACCATACACGTGTGTACACTTTACTCACCTACTCTGATTCGGTCCAGGGGTTCTCTCCTTTCGCCCATTTTGTCTGAAACATGAAATCATGAATGAACAATTGGGCATTCGATGACACATTAACCAAAAGAGCAGTAATGTCCTTCAAGCAAGATTGTGCTCGAGCTTTCGTAAGCTTGAAGTTAACTTCAGAGCCCTGGTGCTCCACTCGCACTGTTCGTGTGCAGGACTTCAGTCCAAAATTTGAAGAAAGAAAAGGTATTTTCTGGCCGTAATCAAGGACTAAAGCAGTGGTTGTTCACTTAACATTGTAATGAAGATAGCTGTCTAAGAAAATTTTACCATTTCAACCTGTTTAAAAAGGAAAAGGCATCAGATTTTATCGTAGATGCTCGGGACATATGTAAGCTAACTAGTCAAAATTAGAGTCGCCAAAGTCATACTAGTATAGTTTTCCCAGAATAATAGTCCTACAATTCTTGGAATATCTATTTGCGTTCTACCTCGACCACAGACTCAGGCTGTAATAGAATCAGAACCCAACAGTAGCGCGCCGCGTGTCCTCCCTTGGCTCCCCGCATAAAAGATTACGAATACATGATGAGGAATGGTGTCCACCGTAACATGACACGGTCTATACGTCAGTCTCATAAACCAACTTGCCAAAGGGATATATCAACCAAGGCGGGTCCCAATCAGGAAACTAAGAAGATAAGATCAGATCAGGGCACCAGCAGCAGAATCTGGCAAAGGCATGTGGGAGTGGCCAACCAACTTTCACACTCTTTGCAATACCTTTTTTTATTTTATTTTTGGGAAAGACAGGGACAAAGGCACAAGCCATGCTCATGGGGTCCAGTTTCTCAACAACGGACTCGGTCCGTCTACAGTCTTTAAGGGATTATAACTTAAACAATTATGTATGTAAGCCGTTAGATCAAAAAATAACGGTCCAGATCAATCTAAGGGGTATTGTAGCAAAGTATTGTAGCGATTCTGTACTATAGTAGGTACTGAAGTAAAACACTATAGTAAATAGGTTTAGACGAGCTTAACCATTTATTTGCTTGATCAACCCGACCTAAACCGTTTATATGCTCGATCGAACGATCCATACCTGTAAAAACTTCCTTGGATAGGGATTCCATGCAGTTGCTATTATAACTGCAACTTAAGCAGTTGCGTGGTAGCTATTGGATCGGAAAGCGACGGCTCAGATCGACTCCGAAGTACTGGAGCAGTTACTGTAGCAAAACAATATAGCAACATTTTTGGATGATCTGAACCGTTCGATCGCTCGATCGGACGGCTCATGTCTACGAAGACTGCTTAAATTGCAGTCCCTAATGTCCCTCTCCCCCTTCCTTCCAACCTAACTAGCGCCATGTGAACGCAACAACATGGTGACGTCACTGGTTGCATAAATTATACTAGTCAAAGGGCACTACTCCGTGTTTGAAAGCAGGCACCTAGCATTATCCCATTTCAGCTGGAGCCTATATATATACCCAGTACGCACCCTCCTGCCAGCCTTGTAAAAGTTGAGAGGAAGAAAAGAGGAAGAGAAGAATATATCCATACACCAAGCATACCTTTTCTTGCAGCTTCTTGCGTTCCAGAAATCTGAAGATTGCAACCACTATATATACCCAGTACGCACCCTCCTGCCAGCCTTGTAAAAGTTGAGAGGAAGAAAAGAGGAAGAGAAGAATATATCCATACACCAAGCATACCTTTTCTTGCAGCTTCTTGCGTTCCAGAAATCTGAAGATTGCAACCATGAGCAGATCCGGTGGAGCTCCGGTCCTTCCAACGCACCGTGAAGATGAGGATGAAGAGTTGTTCGAGACATCATCTTCCATCTCCGGCGATTCAGACGTTGAGACCCAATTTTCAGACAGCGAGGACGCTGAAGCTCAAGAATACCAGTTTGCACAACAGGCGGCTTCACCAGCGTTACAGCCCGTGCGAAGACTGAATTCGGATGGCCTCTACGATCTTTCATCTATGACGGCGCAACTCCCTGTCAAGTAAGTTCCTGGGAAAATATTTGCATGTATCAATATTTGTACAAAGAAAAAAAAAATCCTCACCGTGCAAGTATTGTGCCGTTCTTTGCAGGAAAGGGCTATCCAAATACTATGATGGGAAGTCCCAATCATTTGCATGCATGTCCGAGGTGAGATGCCTGGAAGATCTACGCAAGAAAGAGAGCCCCTACAAGAAGATCAAATCATGCAAGAGCTATGTAGCACTAGATGGGAACCAAAAAGATTGTCATATACCTGGTCCTAACAGCAACGCAATAGCCAAGAAGCCCTCTGGAAGTTCTTGTGCAAATCTGATGGCTCGGAACAACAGCAAAAGCATGCTCTACAGGCCTCCCTCAATTCCTGTAAATAAAAGCGGATACCATCAGTAGTCACCATTGAAATGGTTTTTTGCCCAGAGTCTCACCTGTTTTTTTTTATTTCTCGAGGAATTTTCTTGACATGCATATTAGCCTGTCATAGATGTAAGAGGTTTTACTTCTCTAAGTCTAAAGTAAACAGAGTCATCTTGTTCATGAAAACATTTATTCTGTGTGTGAATAACAAGACAGGTTGTATACTGAACATTTCTTTTAACTGCAGGGTTGATGAACAACCTTCCCTGTATATCTGAATTCTGAACTATGGTACAATTTGGTTATTTCTCAACGTATTGAAAAAAAAAGGAGCAAAGAGTAGCTTAGCTAAAACGTAAAGGACAGAAAAAAAGCTTCATTTTATAAATATTCCAGTCAAGAAAATGCATAGCTGGCCATCAATGTTTGCACACAAAAAATTATCTCCGCCTAACAATTCAAATGTTCTAACTCCAACAGGTAATTGAGACAGCAATATTGTATAATCTTGTAGAAAGATTTGCAGATGTGTAAGACTTCGATATTTAGTGAATCTAGGACCGTGGAGAACCAAAAAGCAGAAAATCCTACCCCAATGCGCCTTAGTGGCTGTTAGAAAGCATAGTCATAAATAGCTTGTGCGACTCCATCTTCGTCGTTGGGGGCGCCACATTTGCCACTGCTTTGGCCTTCTCAGACCCATTTGCAAGAGCAACACCAAATGATGCTAGTTGTCGCATTTCTATGTCATTTTCTCCATCTCCAATCGCCATTACCTTGCAGAAAAAAAAACGACAAGAAGAAATAATGCAAGTGGGTTAATGCACACGGTATTGTGCAGTAAAACAACACTCTGAGGGCTCGATAGAAACTGTTTCTATGTTTTCCCTCCAATTACAAGTTGCACAAATCTGGTTTTACTTATCGATCTTGTTTGGTAATAATTTGAAAAACTGTGAAAATTCAAAAGTTTTACTCGGTGAAACAGAAAAGATCACGATTATACGGTAATTTGTTACTGAAAGAACTGAAGAAAAAAATTGCAGCAACATTTCGACTGTGCCATGCGTATAAGATAGTGGGGAACTAGAGTTTATACCTCATCCGGAGTTCCGGACTAATGCAAAGGTGGTCTAACAAAATCTTCACCCCATTGCCCTTTGAAGTTGCAGGTGGTACAAGTTCCAGCATATCAGGCCGTGCCTGAACAACACAGGCCTGTCCTTCTATTGCCTCTGCCCAGTATGGCCTCAATGTGGAAGAAATTCCCTCAGGAGTTTCAAGGAACAGTACTTTTGTGAACATGTAAATTATAACGTAGTCAAGTTACAATGTATCTTAGCATTCTCAAACTGGTAAGGGATATTTCTCTTTTTACAAAAGATCCAGTGATGTTCTAGAAACTGATGGCTATTCGACTATCCCCATATATGGAATGCCAAATGCAATGAAAACCAACAGGCTGTTTGTTACATAATTTGGTTTTGCGAATGTGTTGATTTTTTTTTCCTGCAACAAATCATTAATCTTTGGCTGGACACATGGATTTAGTTTTATTATACAAATATAATTTATCTGAAAGGTAGGACACTCCCTCCACTTGTTCCCCACCCTCTGCCTCCTACCCTTTATCTGAAAGAAAGCTTGCGTTGTATATAGTGAGTTAATAAACTAAACGGTTTCTTATTTTGCTAACCAGTCGCTCATGAATGAATTTCCAAGAAATGAACTAACTACAAAAGTACAAATTAATCAGAATGTAATCAAGACAATGTCCTGATAGCCTTAGTTTTGAAGTGAAGAAACCCTAAACTTATTCATGAAGAACTGATCATGAGAATTTAGTAGATACTTGTTGGGATAGAGTACGGATTGATTGATTCTGTTAATTAGAGATGAATTAGGAAGTTAAAGATAGAGTTTGATTTCATTACGATTGTAAATTTGTAATCCTCGTTATAAATAAAGGGTGTGGGATCCAATAGGATACACACAATTCCTCAAAGCTACATGGTATCAAAGCCATACCTTCCGTCCCCGATTTGACCCACCGTCGTCGTTCCCGATTCGTTGCTGCCCAGGACATCGCACACCACGGCCGCTTGGAGGCATCGCACCGCCTCAGCCGTCAGGCCGACGCCGCTACTTCGGCCGCTTGGAGCCTCCGTCAGGCCGTGCCGCCGCTCAGAGATGTCGCTTAGGGGCCGTCGTCGGGCTGTCTCCGAAGAGGCCGCCGTCGATGTACTGAAGAGAGAGCACAGAGGAGAAGGGAAATGGAAGAGCCGGCCAAAGGAAAAGGAAAGAAGCAAAGAAAACGAAAAAAAAAAGGAAGAAAAAAAAAAAGAGAAAAGGAGAAGAAGGAAAAAAATAAAATAAAAAATGCAGAGTTTTTTTTTTTATGTATAACAAAGTTATCACGTCTGTTTCTGGCGTTGGCATTGATGCTTGGAGAATTGTTGTAATCGTGGAGATATGTGTGGCATAGATATATGATCGGTATTGCTCCAGTTATTCGAACGCGATAACTCCGGAGGAGATTGATGCTGTAAGAAAGAAAGACGTTGCAATGAAGGTGGCCGAAGAGAAGAGAGCGATTGTTGAGTCGATTTCCTCATTGGTCACGCAAGGTGGCATGAGAAACATATTACATAACCTTTTAGCAATGGGTATGATTGGTCCGAGGACTGGTACAGGGTCATCCGAGTTGAAGCTGGAGTTGATGCCGAATGATGTCAAGTTATAAGAGCATCTCCAGCAAGAGCCCCTAAAACAGGGTCCCTATTTTGGATTTAGGGGCTTCCCCTATTTTTTGAGGCCCTGTTTTCAGAGCACAAGTCCAAAGAATGTTCTTAAATCTCAAATTTCTATTTTACTTTTTCTCATATTTTGACATATCCGCTATGTATAATCTTCATTTGACACCACTAAAATTCAATCAAAAATATTTGTAATACATAAAACATAAGCATATTAACATTTACAATTTAAAAACATGAAATTTAAAATTTAAATTTAAAATTTTCAAAACATGATAAAATTTTCGAAGCCTCTCATGTATTTTCCTATCTTCAATAATAGGGGTTGTACTCGTGTCCCTGAGAATTGGGGCTGAGGAGGCAAATTTAGGGGCCTCCTAATTTTAGGGGCTTGAGTTGGGGGCCCCTAGGAATTGGGGCTGAGGAGGCAAATTTAGGGGCCCCCTAATTTTAGGGGCTTGAGTTGGGGCCCTGCTGGATCTGTTTTTTTTACTGCACTCCCTATTTTAAGGTTTAGGGGCTCTGCTGGAGATGCTCTAAGGGAGCAAGAATTACCTGAGTTGGTCTCAAAGGGCTCAGCTAATTCTAAAAACGAAGGGGGTGGAGCAATATCTGTAGGAAACTTGTGTTGAGCCTGTAGACAAAACAAGCATGGAATGGAGGATGTGGAACACCATCAACTCTGTAGTGGTGGCTTGGTTGCTGACTTCCATGTCTCCATCCATCGCTCATCTGGTGGAGACGATGCAGAATGCAACAAAGATGTGGAAGACTTTAGGCAACATGTATTCTGGAGCAGGCAATGTGATGGTGATGATGGTAGAGGTTCAGGGCAAGATGGAGGCCCTAAAACAGGAGGATAAGACTGTCCAAGAGTATGCTAGTGAGTTACAGCAGCTATGGGCAAACTTGGATCACTATGATCCACTACAATTAACATGCGCTGGTGATATTTAGGTTGGCAGACTATGGCTGCAACGCAGGCGGGTCACACTTCTTGAAGGGGCTGAACCCAGATTTTGGGAGTATGAGAGCTGCCATGTTTCACTTGGAAATTCTACCTACTATGGAGGAGGTGATGCCATATTTCACATGGAAATTCTACCTACTATGGAAGAGGTTATCTCAGCTATGGTCAGTGATGGGGGGCAACAACCTAGACAAATCTTCCTACGCCATAACTAATGATAGGGAGTGCTGCAATTGTGGGGTAAGAGGACATCTGAGTCATGTATGTCCTCTCCCACGATATGGTGGAGACCGAGGTGGACATCGCAGTTTTGGTTGTACGCGCTTTCTTAAGGGAGACATCCCTGTATGTGAAGAAAATAACCGACAGAAAACCAATGTCATTCTCCTACGGCGCTCTCTGCTTCCTTCTTGCCTGCTGCCATCGAGTCATTCCGTCCCTTTGTCCGCCGTGCAACGGGAGTGAGGGAGAGCATTGTCTCTGAACCAACGCCGGCCTTTGACAACCTGCACGGGCAACCGACGATCAGGTTTATGGGAAGCGCCGTACTGCGCAATTGCTCGTCTTTGATCTTCACATCGTGTCGCTCCTTCACAGCATCCCGTACTTCACCAAGCTCGCTGTAAGTGTCTCGGACCAATTGGTTGTTGATCCAAGTAATTTTTCTATTGTGATTTAAATCTGATGAAAATGCATGTTGTTATGAGAGTATTGTTTACATCTATATATCAGTTAGGTTATCTAGTATATGTAAACATTCCTTCTTTACTAGCATGTTTTGTGTTCTTTGAATATCTGCTGGCTACCAGTAATCATGTTGTAGACGCAATGTTTAACTTTATGTTTTTATTGCGTAACTATAGAATTAAATTAATATTATATCATGTTAATTTTCCAACATGTATGTACTACTTAGCAAACCACATTTTCCACACCTTTTTACCTCTTGGTCAAAGAGAGCTCTGCTAACACATGCTCAGCTACCTGAAAAACGTAACCCCTTTCGGCAAATGGCTAACACAACCAATTCAAAACGACAATAGACGGTTTCTAACATAGAGATTTGATTATTTATCATAAAATTGATATGCATTTGATGATTTGTCACGCCATGTCTTATTATCATATGGTCTTTAAATCCAATTGTTAGTGAGATATAGTGTGATAAATCATTAAATATACATCAACTTTACGACAAATAATTAATTATTCCTTTCTAATATGCCACTCCATACTTTCCACATTGTTTAGCAATATCAGAATAATCCTGCGCAGAATTCAATTACTGCGAACATTTTGATCTGTATTTCCGATGGCACTTTCCATAACAATAGCTCTTCGGGGTGTACCAGCACTTCGGGGTAGTCGGGCATGTCCTCCTCGACGCCGATCCGAGCGTAGAGCTCGATCTCGCTCTCCTTGGCCGGGGGCGGGGGTCCTGCGACTGCACCCGCCTCGCCGCTGCCTGCCCGGGCTGACCCCTTCGGAAGCCGCGGATACCGGCGAGGAATCCTGCGGACGGCGCCGGCGCCGGCGCCAAGCGCGAGGGCTCGGGGGTGAGCGTGAACCCGCGCCAGGAGAGCAGCGAGGCCGTGGGGGCCACCGAGGGGAGGGGCGGCGGGAGCGGGAGCGCGATGCGAACGGTAGGGAGCGCTTCACGATGCGTGCCATGGTCGTGCTTGTGCTCGTGCTCGTGCGGCGGCGGCGGGAGAGAAGCTGAGATACAGAAGGAGCGAGGGAGGAGTGTTTTGTTTTAATCTGGTTCTGGTCTGGCTCGACCGTTTCGTATCGCGCGCAGGGTTCCATTTACCAACAAAATTTACGAAATTTCACCAATTTTGAGTTTACCGCTCCGAATCGAAAAAGGAAATTATTTTAAATTTTGCTTAAATTTAAATTTAAAGTCAAAAAAATTGAAAAATTAAACAAAATTTATCCAAAAATTTTATGCAATTAGTATTAATAGCCTTACGACATCTGATGCGAATATTATTTGAAAAAACGAAGTTTAGAGACGTTTTTTAGCCATTCAACTATATTTAGTAGTGTCGGTGTTTCGTGCACCGGCAATACGAATTTATGGTCGAAGGGGGTCGCGCGCTCCCTCTCCCCGAATGGTCGACTCAAGAGGCCTGGTGTTTATACTGGTTCGCGTAACGTCCTACTCAGGTTCGTGTGAGGTGGATTGTATTGATTCTTGATTGTTCGTCGTCCCCTTTACATGCTCGCCTCCCTTTATATAGGCGAGGAGGAAGGTTACACCGCCGTTAGAAAAAGAGGAAAAGATGCTCTTTGGTCGTCCGGAAGTAGCGGCCGATGGGATCGCCGCCGGCCTCGCCTCGCCGCAAGTCGCCAGTAGTCGCCGCTGCGCCGCAATAAATGCAAAGGTCGGGAACTTGTGCCGCTACGTCATCGTTATTATGGTCGGTATTTAATGCGTCCGATACGCAATAAATGCCGCCGCTTCTGGGATATCGGAGACCTAGCCGCGATTTCGGACCTTGCCCTGGTCGTGACTTCGCCTGATCGCCCGGTCGCCTGCGGCGTCTTTTTGGGTATGGGTACCCATGGTACGGCATCGTCAAGAGCTCCCGAGCCCCTGGCGGTCGGAGAGATGCCCTGGTTTACCCTGGCCGAAGCGGCCGACCGGTCGGCGACGCCCATGACGCGATCGGCCGGGCAGGCCGCAGCGGGTCTGGCGCGAAGACCGGCTGGTGTAGCCCCGAGCGGTCGAAGAGCCGGTCGGGTTTTACCCGGCCGGAGGCGGCTGTCGACCTTAGGTCGGCGACGCCCGCTGACGCGATCGGCTGGGCACCAAGGCCGCTAGGGGCTGGCAAGGCGAAGCGCACCAGTGTAGCCCCGAGCGGTCGAAGAGCCGGTCGGGGGTTTTACCCGGTCGGAGGTGGTTGCTGACCCAGAGGTCGACGACGCCCGCTGACGCGATCGGCCGGCAGCCGCCAAAGGGCTCCGGCGCGAAGCGCACCCGCTGGTGTAGCCCCCGAGCCCCCGAGCGGGTCGAAGAGCCGGTCGGGGGTTTTACCCGGTCGGACTCTGATCGGCCATGTTTGTTGGACCTTCAAGAGTCATGCGAGCGAACGCGCGTTTACCTTCGTCGGTTTGAACGCCGTGCTCGTGCGAGCTATAAACGGGCAATCCGTGGAATTGGCGATCCCTCGAGGGTCGTTTCCTAGCGGACGTAACTCCGCCGCGGCCGTCCGACTCCAATGGGCATTCCATGAGAACCTTTCCTTACTCGATCCCGTGTCGGGCTACCGGGTCGTCCGCCGACCCGGAGCGCGGCTGGCCGCTACTCATGGATGAGCTCCGCGGGAGAGTGTGAGGTATGGTCCCGGATGCGGCTTAGGGTGATTGGGTCGTCCGCCGACCCAACTGGAGGCTCACTGAGAGCTCACCCCGGTCCGCCCCTCGCTCTGTTTTACGTGCTGGGGCGGCTTTAGTTCCGGTCGACCGGACTTGGCCTTCGTAACCCCAACACGGTGTCGGGCCTCGGGCGCGAGCCCGTAGGCCGCTTGCTCTCCCGAGGCCGGGCGGCCCAGTGGGCCGTTTTCATACCTTTCTTGGTGTAGGGCGCTCTGGCCCATTGTAGCCGGCGAGGCCTGTGATGCCGCGCGGCGTGCGGCGCGAGGCGGCCATCCTGTCGGAGCAGTTAATGCCCAGCGGGATTTAAATGGACTGCGGCACGTTACCGGAGTAGTGGGCGAGGTGGCAGTGTGACGGCTTCGGCGATCGCGCTGGCCGCGAGGAGGCGCTTGCTGCGAGGCGCGTCTGTTCCTGCCAGGCGCCTATAAAGGAAGGAGAGGGCGGCGTGGAGGGAGCAAAGCCTTCTGCTTCGCCCTCTGCAAAAAGAAAGAAAACGCAAGGGAAGAAAAGGAAGAACCCCCTGCTTCGTCGCGCCGTGCGTAGTTGGAGATGTCGCTGAGCCCGCACTCGGCCGCGGCGGGCCGCTACCTTGGCTTGGAGAGGAAGGAGCTCCTTCCTCCGCGGCCTCAGTCCGGCCAAGTGACGCCGGCCGGGACCGAGGTCCCAGGAGAGACGGGAGATAGTCTCGCTGGCGGCCTTCTACGAGCGGGGTTTCGGCCTCCCACTCCACCCGTTCGTCCGGGGGCTGCTGCACCACTACGGGGGGAAGTTCATCACCTGAACCCGAATGGGGTCCTCCACATCGCGGTCTTCATGACGCTGTGCGAGGCCTTTCTGGGGATCGAACCCCACTGGGGGCTCTGGCGCCACTTCTTCTTCGCGAGGCCGCCGTCGGATGCCGCCGGCCTCCTCGGCGCCCTGGCGATCCAACTGCGCCCCCACCGCAAGTCGTCCTACACCGATGTGAAGCTGCCGACGTCCAACCGGGGGTGGCACAGCGAGTGGTTCTACGTTCGGAACATCGGCAACAGTGCCCCGGCCTTCAGTGGGGATTTACCGACGCCGCATCCTCGCTGGACCTGTGGTCCCGACGCGAGGGACCGGAGGAAGGTGGATGCGACCCTTGAAAAGCTCGCGGACCTGAAGCGGCGGGGCCTGACAGGCAAGGTGGTCGTCAGTACGTTCATGGAGAGGCGCATCCAACCCCTCAGGGATCGGCAGCGCCCCATGTTCGAGTACATCGGACCGACCGACCCTGCAAGGTCGTCGGAGCGGGAGCTTCCCCCGTCGGAGGTCCTCGCGCGTGTGGCCGCAGTTTCCATCGTGGGAGATACCGAGCCAGCGGGCGAGGCGCCTGCACCATTCTCGGCGCAGAATCCGCAGAACTTGGTACGTCTGGTGGCTCCTATTTGCTTTTGCTTTGCTCTGCTCCTTCGCCCCCTTATCCGAGCGCGTTCTTGCAGGGGCTCGGTGGCATGATCTCCCGCCCTTCCGGGGAAAAGGTGGCGAGAGCGGCCGTGCGCCTCGCAAGGGCGCAGCGCGACGCCGCCCTCTTGGCGTAAAAAGCGGCCGCGAAGGTGCGGAAGAGGAAAGAGCGCGACCCAAGGCGAGGAGGTCTCTCGACGAGACTTTGAGTGACGGCGACGAAGAGTCGCTGCCGAGCGTGGGGAGCGGTTGCCGGAGGCGACTCTGGCCGCGACGCTGGTTCCACTGGCCGGCGACCGTGATTCCATGGACGAACCATGGCGCGCAGGTATGTCCCGAGGATGCGGAGACCTCTCTCGCCTCCTCGCAGGGGCCCGGCAAAAAGGGCACGCCAAAGTGCCGTCGTTCGCCTCCTCTCGGTAAGTGACTTATGTGCCCCCGCTTGGTTCTCTCTCGTGTTTCTTCTCTCGCAATTCTGATCGACCAGGCGCAAGGCTCACCAAATACCGAGGGCGCCGAGTACCACTTCGGTGGTGAGGAATCGCACTTTCCGCTCCGTCTGCGGTCCGCGGCGGTCGTCGAGCGGGATCCTTTGACGCGCTTCCCGCGCAGGTCTGGCTTCGGTGAAGGGACGCCGCCGGAGGGGAGCGCCGGCCGCTGCCGACCGCGATAAAGGCAGAAGAAGCCTGCCGGGCGCGCTTCCGCCCGTGCCGTCCGGTGAGGCCGGTGAGGTCTCGCTGTCACCGGGGCTGGACCGCTACTGTTAACACCGACGGAGACGCGTTCCGCTATCCTTGCTTTCCCCCGCATTGTCGATCGTGGGGGTCGGTGCGACCCTGCCGCCGGGGGAACTACTAGGATTCGCGACGTTCGCGACACCGGCGGGACGAGTTCTGCCGCCCCCGCCGCTGGGGCCACCGCCTGATTCGGCGGTCCGAGTGTGGCTGGAGGGCGCGCAATCGGCTGCTGCAGATGTTCCGGCAGGCGGGGAAGTCGAGACAAGGCGGTTGCCGACCGCCGTGCTGACTTGGCCCGGCCCTGACCCGGCCGGAGGGCCCGCGTTCGTTCTGGACGACGAGGCGGAACGCGCGGATTGGAATGCCTTGGAGGAGGAGATGGAGAGTATCCATGCCGACCTCACCCGCGCCGTTGACGCCGCGTCCAGGGCGAAAAAGTCCATTGCTCAGGAGTCCCGCCGCCAGACGGTAAGTCCGACTGATTTGTCTTTCGTGGATTTCTTGACCGGGAAATGTAGGATCGACCGAGCGAGTATTTTATTTGCAGCGCTTGACATCCGGGCGGTGGACAAGTCGATGTTCCTCTGGCATTTGCACACCGGGAGTGCCATAGGAGGAGTCGCTTGACGCCCCAGGGCGCTTGTTGCCGAAAGCAAGGAGGGCCGCCACACGGCCGGCACTGGGAAGTCACCAAGCCTTGCGGGTAGGGTCGAAATTAAGCTCGAGGCTCGCTCGGCTCGGGCTCGGCTCGGGCGGCTTCGGCTCGGCTCGAAGCGGCGATGAGCCGAGCTCGAGCCTCTGATTGGCTCGCCAGCCAATGAGCCGAGCCCGAGCCGCTCGCGAGCTGCCTCGTTGGCTCGTTAGGCTCGTTACCAGAATACCACACCTGGGACAAAGATAGCGAGAATACCAGGAAAGCAAGGAGATACACCTAGACTGAATGCAATGGGTCATTATAGTACAGACACGCATTAGCGCTACCTGCACTGATAGTTCGGGGGTCGGGGCGTCGGGGGCTCGACCGCTCGGGCATCTGGGGACGGCCGGACGGGGCACCGGGGCGGAGCCGCGGAGGAGCCGAGGGAGCCGGGGCCGAGGGAGGCGCCGAGGGCCTAAGGCGGCGATGGAGTGGATCCGTGAAGGGAGGGGTGGAGAGGAGTCACGGCGGAGTAGGATCGACGCCTCGATTGGCCGCGACGGCTGCCGGCCGGCTGGCGGAGTCCCGGAGCCGGGGAAGCTTGGGGATTTGAGGATTTGGGGGAGTTCGGCTTCGATGGATTGGGGATTTGGGGGAGTTTTGCTTGGTAGAGGAGACGGGAGAGTGGAGACGAGCCTTGAGGAATCAGTCGGTCGCGATTCAATGGACTGGTGCAACGCCGGCTCGCGAGCCTCAACGAGCCGGCTCGAGGCTCGACCGAGCCCGAGCCGAGCCGAGTTTATAGCTCGATTCATAATCCGAGCCGAGCTCGGCTCGGCTCGATTATCGGCGAGCTCGACCGAGCCTGGCTCGGCTCGGCTCAATTCCACCCCTACTTGCGGGAGGCTCAGCGACTTGCGGAGTCGTTGACCGTCGAGGGGGAGAGGGCCAGGTCATCCCTGGCAGATGCTGAAGTGGCCAAGACTTCTGCGGTCCGCGCGGAAGAATCCGCTCGGGCGGAGGCCGCCCTCTCCCGAGAGGAATGCGAGTCGGCCCGCAGGGAGGCCGACCGGCTTCGCGGCGAGCGGGATCTTGCTCGGAGGGAGCTCGTGACGGCGAGGGAGCTTGCCGACCGCGCCGCGTCCGATCGAGAAGCACGTGCCAAGGCCGAGGAGGAACTTCGCGCCAAAGAGGCCTCCGTGGCCGGTGAGTAGTCCAACCCCTCGGGGGCCACTGCAACGGGCGTGTTCTGACGCTATTTTTGTCCCTGCAGAGCTGCGGAAGGACCTCGGCGACATGGTGGAGCAGCGGGATGCGGCGGTTGAGTCACGTGACTCGGCTCTTGCGGGCAAGCTGGCGGCGGAGAAGGGTGCGGCCGATATGGCGGTCGAGCTGACGGCCCTCCAGGCGGCCAGCCAAACCGTCTGCGATCGGCTGCTCGAGCTTACTTCGGGCCCGAGCTCCGTCGCCGTCCTGCTGGGGACGGTTCCAGGGCATATCGAGGCGTCAGTTCGGGAGGCGACGGTGCTCGGTGCTTCGTCGGCCTTGGTCAACACCGTTTCTTACTACGACGGTGTCGATCTTGAGGCGGTCGGGAGCGGCGTTGCTGCTGATCGGAGCGACGAAGAAGTCGAGGCATTCATGGCCCGGGTCGACCCGTGCGCTCAAGAGATCGCTCGCCGAATCTCGCCGCGGGATATCCTCCACCGGAAGGAAGGAGATGATTAGTTTTTGTTTCTTCTTTTGCAAAATGTAATGAACATGACGGCTTCGAACGACTCCGACCTGTCGGGTCGTTTTAAGTTTTTCGCCTGCCTACCTCGTGCTTCCTCTGTGACCTGGACAATCTTACGACCGTAGCTACAGGGCTCGTGGGGGGTGTCCCGAGAGCGTAGGTGTTGTGCCAGTTACGTCAAAAGAGAGAGCACGGGGTGAGACAGGCGACTTAGAGCGCGTGCTTTGTGGAGAAGAGGCTTCGGAAAAAAAGCGTTGCGCCGTTTGGCTCTGACCGCCTTTTTTGGCGAAGCTTCCGCTTGGCCGGCTGGGATGCTGGCCTGAGTCGAGGTGTTTTGAACGACCAAAGCGTCTCTTACTCGGAGGACTTGTTTCCCCGCAGAGTGCCGCTTCGGGACCATAGCCACGGAGGCGTAGGTCGCGGCATTTTTGGGTCGAGGAAGTAGCCGCGAGGTAGATCGCTTGGTCGGTTGAAACACGACTTATGCCAGCGATCCCTTTTTACGATATCCTAGGTCGGATTGCCCCGACCGATCAAGCTATCTTTTGCTCGGGCAATCCCTTTTTTCGCGAAATGCTGCTTAGGAGCCGTAGCCGCGGGGGCGTAGGCCGCGGCACTCGGTTTGAGGAAAATACCACGAGGGAGAATAGTTCGACCGGTCGAGTTATCGTCCTAGGTTACCGACCTTTGGGGTCGTATGCAGCCCCCGAGGGGTGCGTGGGGGCTGGAGGTGGAGTCCCCGCGCACCACTTGAGCGTGCTGTGGTCGTGCGTTAATTTTCAAAAGAAAGATTAACTCGCCTGGGTGACCGCGCTACCCTCGGAACTGGTGCTGGACGCTTCGGCTTCCGTTCCTTTGCGTGATCTTGAGGCGCTTCGCCGTCCGTGCCTCCCGCACCGTGGGCTATAAAAGGGGAGGTGTTTGCGCACTTGTTACTTCATCGAAGCTGTTGCCTGGAAAAAACCTTCCTTGCGAGCTATGGCGGACCGCTACACTCAGCTTCGAGAGGAGGTTGGCGCGGAGCAGGCCTGGTTGCGGGAGGTGGCGGAGGTCGAGGCCGAGGCCGTGCGTGAAGACGCACGGCGAGTTAGCGCCTCGCCGCGCGCGTTCCCGATCGCGGAGGTGAGGGTGCGCCGGTGCAAAGCGATGGTCGAGGGACGCCGCTGCGTCGTTGTGGGCGGGCGCACACCAAGATCATAGCGGCGGTTCCTTCTTGGTTGGGGCGATGTTCCTCCATAAATGAATAAAGTAGCTGCGTTTCTTTTGTTTCGCTTTTTCTTCGTTGAGATTTTTGCCTCGCCTTTCCATACGCAATCGAAAAGAGTACCACTTCGGGATCTCTGCCTCCGGGGGAGAGGTCGCAGTGCTCTAGATCAGTAGTGCGAGAGAGTTTTGAGGGAAAAAACACTCGGTCGGTTGTCGACCGCTGCAGCTTCTTTTGCTTGCGAACTTTTCGCGTGGTACAGAGAGGGGAGAGGCTGATTATGGGTAGAACCTTCTCAACTTTTCTATGTTCCAAGCGTTTGTAAGGAGATTGCCTTCAGTGTCTTTGAGACGGAAGGTGCCGGGTCGGAGGACTTCGTGATGGTGAAAGGGCCCTCCCAGGGGGGGAGAGCTTGTGCCTGCCCTTTTTGGACTGGACTTGACGCAGCACCAAGTCGCCGACTTCAAACGACTGCTAAGAACCAAATTGATCGTGGTATCGGCGCCAGAAGTTTGTCGATATTTGGCCGAGCGCAGGATCGCGACGCCTCGTGCTTCGTCGAGTTGGTCGATGTCGCCTTGTCAGCGCCTCTAGCCCCGTCGTCGTTGTAGTTCTCGCACTCTTGGCGCGCCGTACTCGAGGTCGGTCGGGAGGACGGCCTCCGCCCGAACACCAAGAAGAATGGCGTGAACCCTGGCCGATCGGGTCGGGCGTGGTTCGTAGGCTCCAAAGAACGGGGTAGCTCGGCGCCCACCGTCCGCCGAATTTCTTTCGGCCGATCAAGATTCGTGGCTTGAGTCCTGGAGGATCATGCCGTTGGCCCGCTCGGCGGCCGTTGGCCTGGTCTTGCGCCGCCGCCGATCGATTCGGATGTTGAAGTCGCCACGTAACTCGAGGAACTCCTTCCCCGTGAACTGCGTCCCATTGTCGGTGATGATGGAGTTGGGCACCCCGAAGCGGTAGACAATATCGCGGAAGAAGCCTGCTGCCTGCGCCGACGTGATCGTCGCCAACGGCTTGGCTTCGATCCACTTTGTGAATTTGTCCACGGCGACGAGTAAGTGAGTGAAGCCCCCGGGCGCCTTTTTGAAGGGCCCGACCAGATCGAGCCCCCAAACCGCGAAGGGCCACGTGATGGGGATTGTCTGCAGGCTTGCGCAGAAGGTGCGTCGTCATGGCGAAGAATTGGCATCCTTCGCAGGTGCGGACGATTTGGGTCGCATCTGCTACGGCGGTCGGCCAGTAGAAACCTTGTCGGAAGGCTTTTCCTACCAGGGACCGCGGCGCGGCATGGTGCCCGCACACCCCGTCGTGGATGTACAGCAGAAGGTGCTTCCCTTGGTCGGTCGGAACGCACTTCTGAAGGATTCCGGACGGGCTCCTTTTGTAGAGGGCGCCTTCGACCAGGACAAAAGACTTAGCCCGCCGGGCGAGGCGCCGAGCCTCGGTGGTGTCGGCGGGGAGCGACCCGTTTGTCAACCGGTCGACGAAGGGTTGCCTCCAGTCGGTTTCGACGTTCAGGACATCCAAATTCGACTCGGGAGGGTGAGCATCTTCGGACAGAGCGTCCGTCTTCGGGGGGGTCGGTGGTGCCCTCGGCACTCGGGTCTATCCGGATCGACGGTTTATGGAGGTCGGAGACGAAGATCCCGGGGGGTACCGGTCCTTTGCCGGAGGCAAGGTTGGCGAGGGAGTCGGCTTCACTATTGTAACGCCGGTAACTGTGATGGAGCTCGAATCCCTTAAACCTTTCCTCAAGCCTGCGGACCTCCAAGCAATAGGCGGCCATCCGAGCATCGCGGGGCTCGGCGGCTTTCATCACTCTGCCCCTCCGAAGATCATGAGGCAACCGTCGAGCTGTGGGAACTCGTCGGCTGGCTCATCGCCCTTCGCCCCGGCGTCGGGTGCCGGGTCGCGCTTCTTCCCCTTACCCCGCGATGTCGTGGGGTTTCCGGAAAGAAACCGCTTCAAGACTTCGCAGTCCCGATACTTGTGTTTGACGGGATAGTCGTGGTTCGAACGGATCGCCCATCAATTTTTCGAATCGGTCGGGCGTCTGCCGCCTGGCTGTTTAGCGGTCGGTCGGCGATGGCGACCATTCGCCTTCGCGACCCGCTTCCCTTCCACTTCCTTTTGTCGGGGCCGGTCGGAAGGGGCGCCGCCTCGAGGTCTGTTTTGTTGGCCGTCTTCCTTTCGAAGATGGCCCCCACGGCCTCCTCGCCGGAGGCGTGATTGGTGGCGATGTCGAGGAGCTCCTTGGTGGTCCGGGGTTTCGCACAGCCCAACTTGTGGACCAGGGCCTCGCACGTGGTGCCGTAGATGAACGCCCCGACGACGTCGGCGTCACGGATGTCGGGGCCCGGAACAAAATTTAAAGTCTGATGCGAATATTATTTGAACACCGCATCCTTTTAAATTTTGCTTAAATTTAAATTTAAAGTCAAAAAAATTGAAAAATTAAACAAAATTTATCCAAAAATTTTATGCAATTAGTATTAAAAGCCTTACGACATCTGATGCGAATATTATTTGAAAAAACGAAGTTTAGAGACGTTTTTTAGCCATTCAACTATATTTAGTAGTGTCGGTGTTTCGTGCACCGGCAATACGAATTTATGGTCGAAGGGGGTCGCGCGCTCCCTCTCCCTGAATGGTCGACTCAAGAGGCCTGGTGTTTATACTGGTTCGGGCAGAACGTCCCTACTCCAGTTCGTGTGAGGTGGATTGTATTGATTCTTGATTGTTCGTCGTCCCCTTTACATGCTCGCCCCTCCCCCATTTATATAGGCGAGGAGGAAGGTTACACTGCTGGTTAGAAAAAAGAGGAAAAGACTGTGCTCTTGGTCGTCCGAAAGTAGCGGTGATGGGATCGCCGCCGCTCCCCGCTCTTTGCAAGTCGCCGTAGTCGCTGCGCCGCTCGCAATAAATGCAAAGGTCGGGAACTTGTGCCGCTACGTCATCGTTATTATGGCTGGTATTTAATGCGCCCGATACGCAATAAATGCTGTCGCTTCTCTGGGATATCGGAGACCTGGCCGCGATTTCGGACCTTGCCCGGTGGTCGTGACTTCGGGCCTGACTGGCCCGGGTCGGCCCGTGCATCTTTTTGGGCCGCTGGGGGTACCCATGGTACGGGTACTCGTCAAGTAGCAATATTTGTTGAATTATATTTAGTGCTAATATTTGTTGAAGTGTATTCAGTACCGATATTTCCTTATAAAAGCCAGCAGCATGAGCCAAGAAGGGCACTATCTATAAAATCATGACCTATATTCAGAAAATATATATGAGTTTTTCTTAAAACCATATGTAAACTGCTAAGAAATCATTAAACTAAATCAAAATCCCTGATTTAACTTGTTAACAATCAATATAGAATTATATGAGATCTCTAGTAATAAACCGTCCATCATTCCTCTCTATTATTTTGAGAGAGAGAGAGAGAGCGCCATATCATAACTAAATATTCAGCACGAATGCAAGTATTAAACAATTAACTGTAGTGCATAAAAAATAAATGAAAATACATGGTTAGAAGATCTGCTACAGCCTACAAAAATCATAGTTGATCAAATAAGTGCAACATTTGAATCAGAATTTTGGACTACACCTCCACAACACATTGCATGTTTCAATATTTGTTCAATTATATTTAGTAGCAATATTTGCCAAAGTAACTATTCAAATATCATTTTTTTTTGCTTTTAATGGCCTTTTACAAATTTTACAACAATTTTTTTTTACAAATTTTCCCTAATTTTTTTAATATTTTTTCAACTGCCAGCGGTTTTCATTTAAAAACTGCGAATTTTGCTCAGAGATTTGACTAAATTTCAAATTCATTTAACTTTTGAACCGAGCGGTTTTGAGCGAATTTCGAGTGGTTTTTCCCGAACTTCGATACCGCCGGGACGTAGAAATTTGAGTTGGAAACGAAAAGTGAAACCCTGATGTGCTGTCTCTCTTTGCGATGGCCTGATGTGTTAGGGATTTTTCATTTACCCATCTCAGAGATTTCGACTTCTTTATATTTGCTGGAAATATCGAGTTCTGAGTGAGCTGATTTGGTTGGTGTTTGGACCCGTTTGAAATGTAGGAACTTCACAAATAATTTACACATATTTCACAGAAAGTAGTACAAATCCTATCAAAAAAATTATAAAATTCCTATTCTAAATGGCGCCTTAGTGTTTCTACCAGGGTTGAAAAAATCAATTTGGACAAAATCGCTTGAAATTATAAAATCAGAAATATTGAGCAAAAAATCGTAGAGTTTCAAAATCAATTTTTTTGAGAAAAAAATAATAAATCGACGGACTAGTTGAACTATTTTGGCGGTAGATTTTTGAGCGGTTTTTGTTGATTTTAGAATTTTTACCTATTTTCGATCAGTTTATATCGTTTTTTTTTTAATTCTTGAATTTGACCGATTCACCGAATGATTATAGAAGCCAAGCCACGTCGATACGAACAAAAATAGAGCGATTTTTTGTCAAGTTTTTAAACCCTGCTTCTACCCCCAAGATATTTGGAGCACAGGCTTTGAAAGCCTTTTTCATTGCTTCACTCATCACTCTACTGTGCTTCGGTTCTTGTTGGGACTTGGGACCAGGGTTCCACTTATCGCTCGATATTCTTCGATTTTTGCGATTTTTGAGCTTACCGAGCCGGCACAATATATAATACCGGTCGGTAAATCGATTAAATTCAAAAAAATAATTCAAAAAATTCAAAAATTTGAAAACATTTGTCCAACACAAATATCGCGATAATCGAGCCATATCGAGCGATTATCGAGGTATATCGACCGAAAATCGCTCAAAAAATCGACCGGCGGGGAAGTTCACGTAATCGACTAATTTTCGAGGAAAATATCGAGATAATCGAGCAATATCGAGCGATTATCGACCAAATATCGAAATTTTTGAATTTTTTTCAAAAAATTTGAATTTTCAAACCATTCGATTTTTATCGATTTTCGACCGATTTTCGGCTCGATTTTGTCGATTTTCGAAATTCAATTTTCGAGCCGATTTTCAAAATTCGGTAAGTGGAACCCTGCTTGGGACCGGCGTATCTTGCTATCCCACCTCATCGCTTGGACGGGGGGCTTCCACGACAGAGCTTTGTATGGATATTCCAAGGAATATTTCCCCTGCGTAATAAACGTAAGAGCTATGGAACAATGGAACGTAGAGAAACATGGATCGCACACCCAGCCGCACGAAAGAAAAAATACGAGGAGAACAACATCAGCATCTCATTCTCATGCGCACGTCGGCACGAGAGCAACATGCACAGGATGCCAAGTTGCTAACTAGTGCCAAGAGCCCAAGACGATGGTGAGCCGAAAATTAGGAAAATAGCTCCTCGCCCGAAAAAAAAAAGTAGTAGTAGGGAAACAGTGACACTGAACATGAACAGCTTTTTATTCCAAAGAAGCAATGATGCAATGAAATCACAAGTTTTCGAGGAAAAACAATGGCAATCGGCGGCGCATTCACATCTATCTCTACACTCTCCAACCTCCCTATGCACACTTCTTCTTCCCGATGGCATCGCCATGGCCGTAGAAACCCCCCTGCTTCTCCAATGCCTGATTGGGTAAATGCCTGTCTACTAGTAACATGCTCATTTTGTAAGGCGAACTAATATACTCTTGATTCACAACATGGAAAACTGCATTCGAGTGTTGCAGGCCTTACCTAGCAGGCGTGAACCTCAGTAAACCGGCTTAGGCCTGGTTCACAATTGCTGTTCAGTTTCAACGATCCAAAGAGGCAGAATAGTCGCCTCATGATGGGCTTGCGACTGACTACTACTTCCAATGACACAACACCCTTCCCGGTGCCAACATACGTATCATAGCCCTCAAGATCGGCTTCTGTTATGAATACTGCATCAATACACCCAGCGGGACTGGTTGGCCTGGGTAGCATGACTTGGCAAAGGGGTAAACCGCTGTCTTCGTAATCAAACTCCAATGTGTAGTGATCATCAGTTTCCCTGTCAGTGATGCAGGCTTCTCTAGCTTCTAGGGAACAATTCAGGATTGTACTTCGTATTGGAAGGCGTCCAGTGGTGAGGGTGCTAAATATGTTAACAGCCTGCAAAAACGTGCATTGGCATGAAGCGGTTTAGCAGAGATAGAACTGTACCATCTTCAACAGAATGCAATCACAATTATCTTCATACCTGCCACTGTGATGGTGCCAAAAGCACTCTAGGCCTAATTGATCGGACATGATCCAAAGCTGCTTCAGGAGACATGCTCCTATATTTAATCTGTAAGGCAAGGAAGATAATAGCTGCCATCGGCAAACTGAAGGGGAAGATGTATAACATTGAGGTCAATTTTCTCGTAGTTTAACCTACCAAATAGCACAAAACAATAGTGGTGCTTCGTCCTCTTCCAGCTTTACAGTGAACATAAGTGGTACCACCTTGTGATGCATTCCCTGAAAAAAATAGGCAACTCCGTATTGAAGTCTACCCATTTGAGCTCCATGCAATTTTTTTGGGGAAAAAATACATAGGATCTTTATTTTATTTTTTTCACATCTAAACCAAACCTAATGAATATCTATCATCGCTAAATGATAAGTCATAAGCTCATGGTTTGATGGTTAAATTGTGAAATTTGTGATCGCATCATCCTTTGATCAATACCACATTTCACAAAGCAACATGGTCACAGTTCATAACTATTTAGGTATTGCAGATAGGACTTGTTATTTGAAAAGCTTTTGCATGCAGCTAGTCACAGGAAATCAACATTTGGCGCCGCAGAAAAACAGGAAGGAATAGAACTGCCAAACAGAAAAACTGTAGCAACAAGAAAATGGCATTTCTGAATGTAATATAGAAGAACTCAATGGCTATTGATGCTCATAAATCAAGCGCTTCAGAACGAGCACAACATGTAGCCTTGCTATGGTAGGTTCCTATCCTAGTCTATATAAATGATTGGAATACCGACAGTGTCTAACAGCAGGTTTCGTTTTAATTTCTTGTTTTGTCAGCAGCTATATTAACCATTTTCACTTAATTATTGTCCATGATGTCATATACAACGACAGCTAACAGAACCTTCATCCTGCTGTTGGGAAGGCGGTTTGCATTAAAAGAGAGTGCTGCAACTTATATGTTGTTATACCTATTACATCAGATACTAACGGCCTATAAGCAATAGATGCAATACCTAATTCCCTATACAATAGTTCACCATAAGCTATCACCTGCCTCCCTTGTCTGAGTGGACTACTACTCTGAGTTGACCACTACTATTTTTTATTCCTAAATCTAAAACACTGTCTGCTTGCAGCAGAAAAAATATTCCATAACGTGAAGTACCAAAGACACAGGAAAACTGAACTGTAGATTAAGAACAAATGCTTCAGAAATGGCATCAACTTACGGTGGATAAAATCGATGGCTCGACAAATATCCTCAAGAGAAGGTGCAAACAGGTAGTCTCTTGTGGGAATCACAAGGTGGTCAATCCCACGGGCCTGGAAAAGGAAGATGTGTTACTCATCAGGACATACTGTTTTACTGACTGGGAATGCACAGTAGAGTGATGGACAGGGCTCTGGATAAATCATAACATGTATGAAATTGCACCTTGCGAATTAAAGGTGAGAAGACTATTGACAACACAAGGATGTTTTACAATTTCAAGACAAGTAGCGTGATTGGGTCCAAGGTTCTAACCCAATGACACCATCGAGTTCAAAATACAAAAGAAATCATGCAACTAGGGAATCAAGTAAGGGAAAATTTACCTGGTATGAAGAAGTCGGGACCAGAGTCTCATAAGGCTCATTCAATGTTACAACTCCCTGAACTCCGAGTTGCTTCAAACGTGGAACATCACTCGGGAAAGGAACAGCGCCTAGCAAAATACACTGCAGATGGAGGTTGGACAAATCAGGCGATCTCATCTTTATGGCAAAGACTCATCATGATACACACCTCAAAATACTAAACTGTGCAAATTAACAATGTAACAACTAACAACGGCAATCAAACGCATACTATGCAGAAATGGCTACGCGCGCCCTTCCACTACCGATGTAACAGACAAGGCCTCTGTGGTTCTAAGCATGTAAACATACCGCCGGTCCTGCGGCCCACCGGCCAGCCACCGGTTCCAAACGAAAGACCACCACAAGCCACTACAGTGCCGAAAGAACAAGCAGAAGGTAACAAACAAATTGACGGACAAGCGCTCAAATTTCTTGGAGTCCGACTAAATGGAGACAGCAATGAACAGGCGCGCAGAGCAACAATCACTGCTCACAAAGTCACAAGGTGTAAAGGGTCTTAGCTTTCCCCGACAGACCGACACCGATAGAAAAGCAATTCATAAGCACCGACAAGAAACATCAGCAGATCAAAGGCAATCCGGTAGAGAGCTCGCAATACAGTGTCACTGCGTCAGAGCCAAGCATGGAAACTCGCAATGAACCAAATGCAATGTACTCCTAGATAACACAACCCCAGAGGGGAAAAAAAAAACTGTCGCTCAAATCTCACTATTTGTCGGTTAAAATGGCCAACCTATTATCCAAGAACAACGACGCCCAAGTGAACTAACCGCACATGAATTAGTCAGTACGCACGCTTTCGTTCAAAAAAAAAAAAAAAGTCAGTACGCCCACACACTATGACAATCGCTGGTAGCCTGGTAAACTAATAAAGCACACCCTATAATCCCAACCAGAATAATCACGGGATCCGCGTGAAGGAAACGCAAGACAGGGTCACCACCTGGTCGACGCGATCCCACCACCGGAACTCCGCCTCGAAACGGTTGCGCAGCACGTTGTAGAGCAGCGTCGGGTAGAACAGCACCCTGGCGCTGGCGCCGACGAGCGCGCGCTTCGCCCTCAGCCGCACGACCTCGGACACCTCCTGCTCCTGCTCCTGCTCCTGCTCCGCCAGCCCACGGTCACCGTCTCCCAGCTCGCGAATCCTCATGCCTCCAGTGCCCTCTTCCCCTTCCAGAACCAGTAGATCCGTGGAAGAGGAAATCAGTGGTTCGAGAGTGGATGGTGGCTGTCTCGGCCTTTTCTCGTGGCTTGGGGGACGCGAGAAATGGGAAGAGTGATTTGTTTGGTCAAAAACCCCATGAGAAGGCGGAGGCGGAACCATGGGGCGGGGGCGTTGGTGCCTTGGTGGTTAGCTGCTGCCTGAGTGCCCGCTGGTTCGTGTTTTTTCGTTGGTGGAATTTATTGGTGGGGATCAGCGTTCACAAAATCGTTTTGGCGTTTTTTAGATGAACAGTAATTTTCGAAAATAGTAAGCATTGAGTCGAAAATCGGCTAAAAATCGTTAAAAATCAAGTAAATTCAAAAAACAGATTTTTTTGGGAAAAAATTTCAAAAATCGTCGACGACCTTGTTGAACTTTTGTACGATCAATTTTTTATAGCAATTTTCGACGATTTTTCGACGAAAATTGACCGATTTTGACATGTAAATTTTTTCTAATTTTTAAATTTTTTTGAATCGGATCGGTTTATCGACCTTTTTTTATATATCAAGCATCGGCGATATAGGCGAAAATCACGCGATTTTCGTCGATTTTGTGAACCCTGATGGGGATATGTGGGTGCGTTTTCTCCTCATGTCCTTGGACAGCTGCGTAATTGTGCCCATTCATGGTTTGGTAGGTGCAACAATAAAAATCATCCAGCCTTGTTTGGAATCCGATCGAAATCTATATGGATGGACCGGAATTTTAGCCCTGGATGTTTGTTTGTTTGTTCATGCGTCATGTACTTGAAAGGTTCCGTGTTATCTACGGCATTTGCTCAATCCGTATAAGTTTGTAAGACATTTTTTTTCTTATCATATAGATAAAAAGGTATTAAAAATAACTAAATTATTTCTAATTATTATCGCTAAGCACTATATTCAATACATACACGTAGAGAATATGAAGTGCAGATAAATATTTATGGTGGTATTCAGGAACATCACACTAAATATTGTATTGAAATATAAAATACGCCCTACATTTACGGACATACTTATTTAAAAAAATATGTCTTATACATTTGATCTGAGCGAGTACTAATTATTAGGATGCAGAATATACTCCAACGGGAAGTAATGTGTATTACTAGAAACGTACTTGCGACACCGCGTCATGGAAGCACACAACGCCGCGTGGGGGTGATTTTACAAAACCTTTTTTTTGCAAAAAGGTATAGTCCAGGCCTGAATACAATTATCTTAAACCGCTGGGTTTTCTTTTCAAAATGGCTCGAGAAGGAGCCTGATTTGAGCCTGCAGAACCATGAATTTTGTGCAAAATAGTCGACAAAGGGACCTAAACGCATTTTCGAAATTTCGAATAGGCCTTTTGCGAAAGAACCGATGAGTGTGTGTAAATGTTTACCTATAAATATCGAGAGATGAGAAGATAAATGAGGGTAAAAATATATATTAAATGTAATTAAAATCACTTGCAGGCCTTATATTTTAAGGCAAACATAAAAAAAATGTATACCCTACATTTTAAAACAGAGGGCAGCTATGATATGTGAAGCACAACTTTAAAATAGAAAGGAATGAAATTTTAAATTTTAAATATTAATGTTGACATAGGTATTAATTTTTACTATTTTACAAATTTATCGTATTTTTACTATATAAAGAACAGTTTTTTATTAGTCAAAATGAGATATGTAAAATTTAAATTTAAAAATCAAACCAACATAAAATATGTATAAAATGTAATTAAATCCTAAATGATCCTCACATCATCTTCAAAAAATTTTAGGCAAATTTAAAATCACTTGATGGCTTGGGAAGTTAAAAACAGTGAAATATAAATGCATCAGTAGCATTGTCAGAAATTTTATAAATTGAAAATGTTTGATCATGATCTAGAATTTTTATGGTAGCTTAGGAATGCTCTCAGAATCCTTTGAATAAAGTTTAAAAATTTTCCAAGATAATTTAATACCTAGGAATTAAAAAATAGTGAAATATAAATGCGTTAGTAGCATTATCAGAATTTTTAAAAATAACAAAATTGATCATGATGTGAAATTTTTATGGTAGATTATATATGCTGTCAAGACCCTTCTTAGAATGTTTCAAAAATTTACAAGATTATTTAATAGATGTGAAATAAAAATAGTGAAATATAAATGTATTAGTAGCATTGTCAAAAAATTTAAAAATTTAAAAGGTGTGAACATGTTCTAAAATTTTCATGGTAGATTATATATGCTGTCAAGACCCTCCTTAGAAAGTTTCAAAAAAATTTAAGATTATTTAATAGCTGTGAAATAAAAATAGTGAAATATAAATGTATTAGTAGCATTATCAGAATTTGTAAAAATTAAAAAGGTTTGAACATGTTCTAAAAATTTTATGATAACTTAGGCATTCTCTCAAGACCCTTCTAAAAAAGTTTAAAAATTTTCCAAGACAATTTAATAGCTGGGAATTTAAAAACAATGAAATATGAATGCATTAGTGATATTGTTAGAATTTTTAAAAATTTAACAAGTTTGATCATAGTCTAAAAATTTTATGGTAGTTTAGGCGTGCTCGCAAAACCCTTCTCAAAAAATTTCAAATATAATCTACCCATCATGACATACGACGTGTTGCAATTTGATAAGGCTATCATTGAGATATGCATGCTAGCAACACGGCGTGTGCAACCCGTACCAGACATCGCACCAGAGGAGCCAGGGCGATCCAGCTAGCGCGAGAGGCCTAAAATCTCATAAAATGTAATATAGAGACTATGCGTCGATTAAAAACTCTTCTCATAGCAGGATAACATGAACATAAAAAATGATCCATCAGCTCACCGATATAGACGGTGCATGATGATAGGGTGCGTAATAAGCAACTCTTCTTAAAACAGAATATTGGTAGTGGAGTTGTCTTAATCGGTCTATCGATGAAAGCTGATGTTGCTAGCAAGCATTTTATGAGCCAAGTTATGATGCTTCACCCTGAGTTGGTTGACTAGCCCGAATTAAGAATACTACATCCTGCATAGCATAGGCAAGACGAGCCAAGCCTCATGGCTCATGCTACTCAGGTTATGGTTCAGGGTCTGAGATGAAAAATTTATGAAGAATCTCTTAAAAATTGTTAAAATTATAAATCAACTTAAAAACAGCTAACCAGTCTAAGGTTTAGGTCTGGACTGGTTCCATCCCTGTGCATAGGTACTCTTAATTGTCCATAGACGACATAAAATGTGTTACCTTTTCATTTGTATGAATATGAATTTTACATTTATATACTTCGGTATAATGAAAGATAGCATTACGGAGACCTTGCTTAATCCAGAATTTCAGATGGCGAGAGATATGCCTGCACGGCTGCACAAGAGGAGTATTAAATTTGCATCGATAGAGTGCAAACTAGGGGGATTGATGGCAAGGGCGCGTGCGCATTTAACTATAGTTTATTTCCCATCAATGTGATCATTTGAAATATTGAAATATTCAACATATTCGTGACGATACATCACAACTAACCCCAAAGTACTTATGAAAACTACACCCAATTTTTAGAACCGGAATAAAGAGAAAAGAAAAACTACACCTAATTATATAAAAAAACGGAGGACATAAAAAGGGTAAAAACAAAGTCGCGCGTGCACTTTTGAGAGTGCAATTTGAAAGCTACCTTGTAATGGAAAAGTACACAAACATCATTATAGAGAAATCACAGGGTACGGACGAAAAATCGCATTTACCCATTCCCCACATGACACGTCAGCCACTCTCCCGAGGTACAGTTGAGAAACCGCCCAAAATTACCGAACGCTTTTGCATTCTCCTCCTTTGCGATCCATTGTCTCGGCCACTCTGTCTCGCGTTTGTCTAATCCACACCGTACATTCCCCTGGCCATAGAGGTGAATAGCACTGTTTTTTTTGGGCGGTTTAATTTGTCGGTTAATCTTGAGTAGCACTGTCCGACAATTGATCATCATCTAAAAATTTTATGAGAATATTATGGATGTGTTAGGATCATTCACAAAAATTTTTAAATTTTTCTAAAGTGGTTTGAACTATTTTTCATTCAGGTGAAATTTGCCAGTCCGTCTTTAGTAGCACTATTTTAATTTTTGAAAATTGCAAAAAGATTGATCATCATCTAAAAATTTTATGAGAATATTATGAATGTGTTAGGACCATCCACAAAATTTCTAAAAGTTTTTAACGTGGTTTGCACCATTTTTCATTCGGTTGAAATTTACCGGTCTGCCTTTTATCAAGACAATGACACTGTTAGATTTTTAAAAAAATTTCTCATACTTGATCATTATCTGAAATTTTTATGGAAATATTAGAGATGTATGAGGACCATCCAGAAAAAATTTAAATTTTTTTCTGATGTGTTTTAGATTATTTTTTGGTCGGTCCAATGTGGGCCGACATCTCGGTGATTTCGGTCGAGATCTCGGATTTATCGGTTGAAAAAAAAACAGATTTAAAATTTGGTTTTTGAATTTTATTCAAATTTTGTTCGAAATTTTTAAATCTCATCGAAATTTCGGATTTTGGTTGGTCCGAGATAGAGTTCGGAAAGGAAATTTGAATCTTGCACGAGAGAGAGGTTAGTGTTGGACTTGGACCGCGGCGGGCTGACGTCGTCGGTGGCGTCACGCCACGTACGCGCACGACCTGCCCCCGTCGCAGTGCCCGTTTCTGACTGTTTTCCCGCGGGGCCCATCTGGTAGTGGGGTGCGGGTTAGGCCGACGGGCCCCGCACGGGCAGTGTCTGTTGGACGCATCCCGCTGTTGGATAAGAGCACGCTCGTGGCCCCGCGGCGACTGTGGCCCACGAGAACGATGATGCGCATGTGGGCCCAGGCCTACGCTAGGCCCACCACACTCGCGCACGGTGTTTGACTCGCCGTGCCGCCCGGCTTGTTCTTTGACATCTTCCGTTGCCTGGGCATACGAGCATTTGCGGACTGCGGTGTGAGTTTTTACTCTCTCTCGCTCGCAAGTCGCAACGTATCCATCCATATTGATGCCTTGGCTGACACTATAAGTGGACTTTTCTTGATAAGAATGTGTCAGCTGACACCGTGTGGTGCGGGACCACTTGCATGATTAGATTTGAATTAGAACAGCGCTTACGCAAAAGTTGATAGGTTCTGGCAGCTGGGAGAAAAAAATATCTATCTAGCCGTGATTGGTTGGATGCGTTTTGTTATGGATTTTTTAAATAATAGTAATGAGAATTTACAGAAAAAAATACAGCAGTTAAAAAATAATATAAATACACTTTTGTAGCTAATTAGAATAGCAACAACCTCCCTGTGCCGTTTGAAATAGCGAGAGAGAGAGAGAGAGTCTGTCCCCGTTTCGAAGAGGAGGAGAAGAAAAAAGATGGGAAAAAGGAGAAGAATGAAAAAATGAGAGAGGGGGAGAAAGAGAATGAGGAAAAGAAAGAAAAGAAATGGGAGGAGAAAAAAATCGTAAAGAAAAGAAATGGGAGGAGAAAAAAATCGTAGAAGAGATGTTTAATGTTGGTATAAATGGAATGAAGACAGGGAGTACATGGTTCGTAAAAATAACATAGTATAATGTAGAAAGCATAGGAAGCATGCATAAATATATAAAGGTACATAGCATTACATAGAAATGCTAGTGTACATAGCATGACATCGTGGACACAACATGACATAGAAAATGTGCAAAGAGATATGGTGCGACGACATGGAGTAACTATGAATGGAAATTACAGTTAAGATACATGTGTGCCTTTTAAAATTGTAAAGAAGTTATGTTGGCTGTCGTAGACCCTATTCGGAAGGCTCGAATGAGTAACCATACGGCACCCACATGGAGTGTTGATTGTCAAGACGGCGTAGGCGGGGCTGCTGGTCACGGTAGTGGCAAACACAACTGTAACTCGCATTGCCGCAGCAGTAGTAAGTGTGGTAGTCGTTGCTGAGGTAGACGACCTCCTCATTGTTCCTCTCCTTGAGCCTTTGACGACGTAGGTCATCGTTTTGGGTCTGGAGTTCTAAGTTCTGCCTGCGGAGCTGGTCATTCTCGTTCTTCACCTCAATGAGTTCCTCTTTCTTTTCATCAAGGCATATTATCAATTTGTCCATGTAACATGCAGCACATATGGGATACGGATCATCCACCCATTCAGTGAATTTGCAATCATAGGGTTTGCAAGTAAGAGTAAATGTCATATAGCGAAACTTATTACATTATGATATGTAAGAGTTGTACCGGTTACCATGAATAGAGAGCATATGTAAAAACGATGTCCTGTGCAGAATTAACCTTGTTGCAAACCTACACGATAGTGTCAAGGTTATGCTTACATGTCGGCCATTTCACAGGGTGGAGTGGCTGGCTGTCAATGATTGGATTTCTGGGGGTGTAGTAGTCACTTGTTCGAATGGGAATATCTGGACTAGGGGATCGGGGTCGTAGGGACCGTAGATTTCATATGCCTCGAGTGAAGGGTCGCGGTCTCGAAACCATGAAGGGTTGGCGGTGGGAGGTGCAGTATTACCCTTTCTTCCCTGACTACCCCTCCCACGTCTAGAAGTGCCTCCTTTGTCTGTCATTGCAATGTAGTGGAGGTTGGAGTAGTGAAGAAGTATTGCCTGGGTGGCCGGTGGTATTTATAGGCCATGTCACTCCATTCTGGATGAGAGAGAAACATACATTGTATTGTCACTCCACGGTGCACATAGTGTTGTGAAATCTAACTCGAAATGTTGCTTGTAGCATGTTGTTATGTTGGTACGACAAAGCTGGTTGGAGCGTGTTGTCAAATCGCTTTGCAAAGCTGCTAGTTCGTGCTATCCAATCGGTAGGACAGCTATTATCTACGTGTTATCAAATCGCTCTGCAAATTTGCTGGTGCGTGTTGTCCAATCAGTTGGAGACAAGTATTGTCTGTGTGTTGTTAAATCACAGTAAAATAGATAACTCAAACATGAAAGAAATCATGAAAACAAAAGAAATTGAACTAAATTTTCAGTAACATATCATATCTGATTAGTACATCAGATATGAAAGAAAAAAAACTAGCTAGTGCTCTAGCGCGGTGCAACCCCTCGTGTGGTCTCCGGCTGCCTACGATGCTGAACATGTCCATATGAATATGTTAGGTGATCTGGGGGTAGTCCACGAGTACTCCTAACAGGGCGTACTGGTGCTGTCGGAGTAGCGAAGGTGGCCTGCGAAGGCTGACTTGGTCCGGGAGCATCGGGGAGTTGAGACGGATCAAGGATGACACCTGGCGACTGCTGGTGGGGGTCCGTTAACCAATCTTCAATAACGGCATCGTTGAAGTGGAACGAATCGCCAGAGTGGGTAGCGCTTTGGTCATCGACGGCTCCTGACAAATATTTTATGTTAGTATGACACATATTGTAAAGAACGTAATAGACGAAAGGATACCACGAAGGTGTACCTGGAGTCATGTGGACAAACGGCGGGGAATAGTGCCAGATGGAGCCCCCTAAGACATGGGGAGGAGGGGCGGTCTGTGTCTGCGCTGTGGGGGTGCGATATGTGTCGTTCGTCACCCACGTACAATAGAGGAACGGTCGGGGACCTGTACCACGTTGCATCCCTAGGCCTCGTGTAGGATGTAAGTTGGACGATGCGAGAGGCCTTCACGTAAATATGCTGCAACGCCTCTCGCTGGTGGTCCATCGTCACCTCCAATCTGTCCCCCCTGTCGACTCCGGCCATCAGTGCGGCGACCTCCTCCGAAACTTCCCTTGCAAGGTCATTCTGCGCATGCGTTGAAAGGCTTGTTAGATGTTGATATTGTATTAACGCAACATTATACGACATGTAATAACAAGGACTAACCGATCGGTGAAAACCAGAGTCTGACTGCGTAGAGTATGTGTCAGCCGGGGAGGGAACGTGCCTCGGAGGTGAGTCCACGACACACACAACTCGAACGCGTGTGCGTGGGCTAAACCACCGGATGTAGTCATCGTACGTGCCTTGGTCGTAAGGGGTAGCCTCCTTGTGCATGTCCGCCAACGCCTGCGCCCACTGCTGAGCATGAGGCAACATGTGTGCCGCCCAACTAACAGTACCAACAAAGCTCTTGCGTGTCTGTTTTCATAAAGAGATTCATAACATAACCTCATTAGCAAGGACATCCGAAAAACTGATGCAATTGAAAGTGATATAAAAGAGAACTAACATGTATATTTTCGATGGGATGATGTCACTAGTAGGGATAAGGAACACCTACCCGAGATCGAACTGCCTCATCACATGGTGGGCGGCGTAGTTCTTCACGAACATGTCAAACACCAGGTGGCACTATGTTAGCCAGAAGGCGGCGTCACTGGTGCACTGCAGCAAGAGGCCTTGAGGTGCTCGGGCGCTGTTGAGCTCTGGGAGGTACGAGCGCCAGATGACGCGATCATCCGTTAGCTGGTCAAACATCGCTACATACTCGACGTACAAAGCGTGCAACGTAACTAGGGTGAAAGTCAGCTGCACAAAAAGCAAAATAGGTGATTGTTAGTACAAAACATGGGAAATCATTACATAATTAACGATAAAATTGATTGTACTAACTCGTCGACGACACCACAATGTCTCCATAGTAGGACAATAAACGTCATCCCCGGGGGCTCCGTAGAAGCTTGCGCCGTAAGATGCCAAGTCCATTTGCGGTCGTCCGATCTGGAACCTCTCGATGACCACAGCTGAAGCAGCAAAGGGCACCCGGTGAGAATGGAGGAGTCTACCACATGATGACACCCGTCGCACAGGACCTGGTAGGTGGCAGCGAGTACAGCTGGTCCCCAAGCCAGCTGCGGTAGCTCCTCCAGGTCGGCGTCCGCGATCATCCTTGCAAATTGGATCATGTGCTTGTCGATGCTTTCCCCGTGGGAGGAGCAAAACAAGACCCAGCTAAACAGCTAGAGCAGGTACGCCTTGAAGTGTCGGTTGATGACGTACTCCCTTGCTCCGTCCGCCATCCTCTCGGGCTGCAAAACGTAATGCTCATATCTAGAACTACAAGGAAAAACGAAATATAAAATGAGATAAAGTAAACCGCACTAATGTAGAACTTCACCATCCACGACGCGACCTTTCACGTTACTTAGGAACTAGAGCCAGCTATTAGTGTTCTCACCCTCCACGAATGCGAGCGCTATGGGAAGAGACTGATTGTTGCTATATACTCCTATGTCAATCAATATCTGGCCTTTGTACTTCCCATTCAGAATTGTCCCGTCTACGCATAATAATGGACGGCAATGTCTGAACGCGTTGATACATGCACCGAAAGCAAAGAATGCTCGCTTGAGTACCATCTTCCCAGGGAAACACAGAGAAGGTTGCTAAAAACTATCGACATAAATCACAACATTCCTTTCCTTGGTCACCTAAAGCATACTGGTAAGTTCTGATAGGAGTCTTCATACGTACCAAACCTTGCTTCTAATGCCTTCTGCTTCGCTCTCCATGCTTTAGCATAGCTTATGGTGTTGAAAGGACCGGAGATGTCGCCTAGAGGGGGGTGAATAGGCGGATTAAAAAATCGCAGCGGAATTAAACTTTGCCGAGCAGGTCAATCCGGAGTCTCCGGGTATTTTATCCGGATACTCCGGCTTGTCTGGAGTGTCCGGTATTTTATCCGGATACTCCGGGTTAGGCTGCTCGGGAACGAAACTACAACTACACTATTTAGCACAAGATACTTCAATAAATAGATAGCAAGAGCAACCTAGATCAAAAGCTAGTGCGGATTTAAATTTAAGCGTTGCAATAAGCTAGATCTAAGCTCTACAAAGACAAATCCACACAAGCTAAGCTAGGAAGTAAAAGAGAAAGTGGGAGACGCGATTTTTCACTGAAGTTCGGATTCTTGAAGGGAATCCTACGTCTCCGTTGAGGTGGCTCGGTCGCACTTGAGCCGAGGTCTCTTTCAACCCGCTTTCCTCCCGGTGTTGCACAAATGCACTCGCCGGCTTCACTTCTTGTCTCTTCCCTTTCGGAGGCGAGACTCGCCTTCACAAACGACCGGGGCGCACCACAAGCGTCGGTTGCTCCCGGTGATTCCTAGCCGTCTAGGAGATCTTCAACCTCCAAGAGTAATAACACCACGGGAACTCGCTTGGAGGATGAACTAGTGCTCAAGGACTTGAATTGAATGCACCTAGCACTTTTCTTCTTCCCCACCACACCAAATGAGATCAAACAACAAATGAAGAGGTGGGGGAAGTGTGAGCTCTATTGAATGCTTAGAGAGGGTTAGGAATGGCTTGAATGCTGCTATGAATGAGCTCAATAGAGATTCTAGCCGTTGGAGTGGAGTGGTGGCTTTAAATACCCTTTTTGAAAACTAGCCGTTACTCCTCTTTTTGAACTGTCCTTACACTCCGGATGATCCGGAGACTCTGGACAAAATATCCGGATACTCCGGATAAACTGGAATGACAAAGTGACCGAGTGGGTTAACCCGGAGAGTCCGGACAAATTATCCGGATACTCCGGACTGAGTCTGGATACTCCGGACTAAATGTCCGGATACCCCGAGTTATGTGGCTCGATTGGAAATAGCTGTTTTTGGAAAATGCAAGTATTTGAGTGCTAGTTTATATGCAAGTTTTGACCTTGAGCACATGCACATCCTAAAAACAATTTTCCGTCGTATCCTCTTAATAGTACGGCTGTCCTTAAGACTCAAAAGAAATAGAAATTACAAATCTCGTCTTGATGCCGTTTTCTTGAATTTTAATGTACGTAGGAGTGTCCAATCTCATTCCAAGCTTGAAAAGTTCTCGAGATCTGCATTATTCTTAGTTAAACCATTAGATCTCTTTAATTGTGTCATCATTAATCACCAAAATAAATTGAGAGGCCTAGATGCACTTTCAGATGTACTGAAACATCTGCTATATTGCGAGTATGATAGCACGTGGCTCTAAATTCAAGTTGCCTACAATCTCTCCATACATTGCATTAACAACAAAGACTGAAGATATATTTCTATGTGATTGCATAGACTCCGTCAGCACGCATGTGTGTGGGATGACTATATAACACTTCCAAATGGCGTCTCACTTAGGCTGTTAAGCATGGACACGCCATGGGCAACCTTCCATCTGGCATCTGATATCATACACCCGTTGATCTGACTTTGCAACCTTAAAGGGTCTACGCTGCAATGCTACCCATGCTATCACTGCTTCCTGCACCTCACCCTTATTCTTGTAAATTGCACATTGTTGCACCTCATTCTGATCGTACCCCCATGCGACATTTTCACCCTCGTTGACCATCAACCTATCAAACCGACACTCATCCCACTCCGTAGGGAAAGGTTCTTCATCCTATTCATCATTACTTAAAGCTTCGTAGTCCTAGCTCTCTGTGTCCATCGATTGCACCAGCGAATCAAAATGTTCTCCCTCATCTGCCACACATTGGTTTCTGCACCTCTTGCATTGAAACTTCAACTTCCTCGCCTAGCACTTCCTCCTAACACAAACTAACATCCTGCCTCACTAAACATTCTTTAGCTTGATTGCTCTCCCCAAATTCTTTTGGTTCATCATCAGCAACATCCTCCTGTCTCGCATGGACGATATTGTCTTTCTGAAATGCTTGCGCTAACAACACTAGCAGCCAATCTTTCTCAATCACCATTGTTACATACGAACTGCACGACTTCGGCCCCTTCAATTCCACTAACTTCCTGTACGTGCAATCCCGTCTGCAACACCATACTCCGTGCAGCTTCAAGTCATGCAATTCACGGTCCAACGAGAACATTTGATACAACCATCTTGTAACTGTCCTCCATGAACGCTCTCCTGCACGTGATAAGCTAGCCACGCCACTTGAAAAATGACTTTTTCTTCCTCCTCCCCTCCTCTTCTTATTCCTCCCCCTTCTTCCTCTTCTTCCCCCCTCCTCCTCTCCCTCTTCTTTTTCCTCCCCTCTTCCTCCTCTCCTTCTTCCCGTCTTCCTCCTCTCTTTCTTCTTTTCTTCTGCGCTCTCGGTTCTGGCTCAGCTTGCTGCAGGAAATGGCGATGCACAGCGCGGCGAGGCAATTTATGCCTTTCTGTCACTATTTCAATTAGCGATAGGGAGGAAACGGTTACTTTTCCTCTCTGTCGCCATTTCAAACGGCAATAGAGAGGTGGTCGTTGGAATTCGCCTCCCTATCACCCTTTAAAATGGCGACAGACTCTCTGTAGATAGCTACAGAGAGGCTATCATCATTCAAATGGCTACATAGGTGTATTTTGCTATTTTTTAACTGGTATATTATTTCTGTAATTTTTTATTAAAATAATATTATTTAAAAAAAGTCTTTTGTTATGTGTAGAGGTGGGCACTCTGATCGTGGTTTTGTGGACTGCCAAGAGGCATAGTGGCACAGATCGATCCAAAATCTGGCTTAGCACGAAGTGGGCCATGTTGGACCAGCACGATACAGTTTCTCGGGCTGTGCTAGGCCCAGAAACCTAGTGATGGGCGGCCTGGCTCGGCATAGTGGCAGCACGTCGGAACAGGAGGCAAAACCTCGCCTCGCATCCAACTGCTACCCCGCCCGTCCTGCGCCGCCTCGCCGTGCTCGAGCCCTCCTCTCCCGTCCCACCACCCCGCTTCCCCGCCCGTCCCTCCTGTCCCCGCGTACCTGACCGCATTGCCGTGGTCGCCGTTGTCGTGCTCGCGTCGTGGTCACCGTGGTCGTGCCCGTGCCGCGCCGTGTGACCATGGTCACCAGTGTCGCCATGGTCGTGGCCGCTGTGGTTCTGCCTCCCGCCACCTCGGCACGATTTTAGGCACGAAGCCCGATGGATCTGTGCCGGACCGGCCTGGTACGGCACGACGCCCACCTTCAGTTACGCGCCAGGCCATGTAGGAATCGCAAGATCACTGTTTCGGGATTCACACTACCGTGTGTGGTGTGCCTGGCAGTGAGGTGGGCATTAGGGCTGGGTTCTTTTGGGCTGGCCCAAAGCACGATGTGATGGTCCAGTTCAAAGCCCGGCACACATTGTAGCACGGGCCATACCGGGTCTAAGAACTGGGCACGATGGGCGGCATGGCCCGACATGGTCATTTGGCCTAGCCCATGCCAGCATAGCATAGAGTCTCGAATTAAGACCTGGAAGTTGGTGGACATTGTTGATTCTGGGCCTCTTTGAGCATTACGTTTATATTTGATATTTTGTTGATGTGATTAATCTCTTATGTGATTAAAACAGATAGTTTAGTAGTAGTGGTGTGTTTTATTTCTTTGCTCCATAGGTTCTCTGTTTGCTATATACGAATAATGGGATTACACTTTTGGCTCTTGGCTCCAATGTTGTTCATAAGCTGAGAAAGATGGGCGAGAGAAAGAGAGAGCCGAGAGCCTGAGAGAGATTGGAATATACAGGCAAGAGAGGGGAGAGAAATTGAGAGAAACGGGCAAGAGAGATTCAAGAATAAATAAAATTTAGTCACTTTTTCCCTAATATTTGTGTTTATTGCCTAAGCACAGTGTGTCTCTGGCTTATTTCCTCTCATCGCAATAGTACAAATGGGCTAGGCTTGGGCCAGCACGACACGAAGCGCAAATGGGCCATGCCTAGGCTCGTCAAAGATGAGTCAGACTGACACGACATGGCATAGCGGGCATAATGGACCATTGCAGCCCGGTACGGTTCAGACACAAAGCACAACAAATTCATGCCGACCCCGTCCGACACGGCACGACGCCCACCTCTGGGCCTGGCACCCAAGATACAAGATTCTGAAAGAACTTTTCCTCGCGAGAGAGTACTAGTGGAGTAGATAATTAATTTGCATGAGCACTGCAGGCATTTAGGGGTGGGCATTCGGTTTATTCAATTTTTTTGGTTCGGTTTTTTCGGTTTTAAATTATTTTGGTTTTTGAAAACCAAAAACAGAACTGAACCAAATAAAAATTGATCCGAATAAACCAAAAAAATTCAGTTCGATTATTTCGATTTTTTGGTTAACCGAGTTAACTATTCACTAGCAAAATGCATTCAACCATTTCATTCAACCATTCAGCCATTATGCATTCGACCATTCACTAGTAGAATATTCATTCATCCATTCATAGATTCCAACTACACACTATTTTCAAGCATTTAGGATCTATAGCGAATAGCTCTTCAAAACAATATATTCCACCCCCAATCTGCCAATCATTTAGGGAAAATTACTGGGTAATGTCTTCAATCTTCTGAAGACTGAAGAATGAAGTGAACCCATTTAACTAAAGCAATGTCTTCAATCTTCATTCCAGACTTTAGATTTGTGTAGCATCTCAACATTATTAAGGATATTGGTTGTGAGCATGATAGATTGATAAACAAATATGTTAATCTGGTGGTTAGGAAGACGCGGGCCCTTACTCGAGGCGGCCTTCCTGGAGGTAGCGACGCCAGCGAGGGGTCAAAGGAGGCGGCGGTGAGGCGGATGCGGGGAAGCAGGTGACGCTGTTGGGGAGGAGGAGGAGGAGGCCGCGCACGACCTGTGCCGTCGGGAGCAGGTGGGAAGCCCTAGTTCACGCCCATCGCGGTCCGCGGAGGCCGGGAGCCCAGATGGCCCGACGGTGGCTGCGTCGCGGGTTCACCGTTCGCCAATCTTGGGGAGTTGCCGAGTTGGGGTAGGGTTTGCCAACCGAGATCGAGACGGTGAAAGCGAGATTAGAGTGGGGAATGGGGACTTTAGACTTGGGGTAAGGTTTGCCAGACGTCAGTTACCATTTGCCCATTTAGCCAAGCCGAGCGGGTTGCGGGCCTTGCGGAGTTGCGGCCTACAGGGCGACAGCCAACAGCTAGTTTTGGGAATTCTTTGGTTATTCGATTTCTACGGTTACAAAACCGAACCGCACATCAAGAACCGAACATTATCAAAATAAAAACGGAATAATTAATCGAAAACTAAAAAAACCGAATTTTTTGATCATTTCGGTTCGACTCGGTTCGGTTTTTTGGTTTCGGTCAAAATTTGCCCACTCTACAGGCAACGACAGCAATCGCACTCGTCCTTCGCGCTCACTGAAATCACTCTCGCACGTGCTTCAGACTTTCGTGTATCGTCCTGCGGCTAGCCCTATCTGCGAGTCCGTGACTCAGCGAGTGAGGCTGAACGTCTGTTCCTATCCAAAATCCAAATGTTACCGATTTCATGGCGTCGCGTGACTAGTAAATTTGAGTAAAAATATATCGGTATAATGATCTAGTACAATAATACATGCGCGACGGAGGGTAAAACACAAAATCACGTGTTTTTGATCTCGTCATATTCAGATTGTGGGATCAACGACTTTAACATCTGATGCGCATTCCACTTTGACAGGGTGCTTCAGGCAAACATGATCCACGTGTATGAAATACGCCCTTAGATAACAAAACAAACACTATAATATATTGGATTTGCTATTTCACAAACGTCTGTAAGGCCTCGTTTGGCAACTTAGAACCGAGATGTTTCTACTAGAATCTGGAAGAAACTCCAAACAACGCTAAAACTCTGGAACGTTCTCCTCGAACGCTTCTTCTTTTCACACCGCGTGGTTGAATCACCTCAACCCCGTTTCACTAGTTTCTACTGTAGAATCCTGAACCGCATCAAACGGTTTTGCGTAAAGTGATTCTAATTCTACCTCAAACGCTTTACCAAGAATCCTGAATCGCTTCCGCTTCTACTAGAATCCTGAATCGCACTAAAGCGGCCTAAATTTGCAAGATCAAAGTTGATTTTCCTACCTTTGGGTCACACATGGAGATTCATGCTTCAAGACGTCTTTCTTGTTTTTGTTTTTACCCGTAGTGCTCCTCAGGCTTGGAGAGGAATAAAACAGCGGTAACAACAGGGTCTGAAGAAGTGGGTGTTGCAGGAGTTGGTGGACCTCAACTATGTTAGAGGCGGTGAGAGCTGGCAGCATGAGGGCATGCGTAAGGGACCTAAGGGGCAAGGGTGAGGGTGGAGGTGGCTGGGGGAGTGAGGAGCGAGGGGATGAGATGGGTTAGGTCTAGTTTGTTACACGAATCTTGGAACATCTTAGCCATAAAACATCTAGTGAAAGTTCAATTGTGCAATGGTGAGCCTCATAATATAGTCTATAATCTTTTATCGGGTGTTGTCAAAAACATCTTCGTTAGGATAGACTCTAATAATGTAATTACCCCAAACTTATTTACCGAAATGAACCAAATACTAATTACCCAAACTTTTTTAGGGAAACTAATTGCCCAGACTTAAGCATAAGCATACAGAAAGAATCACGATTTTCTTCTGGTCCACGAAACCTCACTCCTTAGCTTTAATCTTCTGAATCTCTGATAGGACATCAGAGCGTGCCAGCCTAGGCAACAGAGATAGCAGCCACACCGACCCAAATGGCCGAAACTGGCTCAGCAAAATGGGCCTATTTTCCAAATCATGCCGCTTATCCAAGCCCGCACCAGCCCACAAAGGCGAAGGCTGCGCCTGCCCACCTCATGGCTCCAGCCCAACCCTGCAAACCCACGCACGCAATTCGGATCCGACCACCCGAACCAATCTCGCCAGCCGTCCAGCTTGTCCGCCGCACGGCAGCACCGCACGCCCACGCGCCTCGTACAGAAGCTCCCACCTCCCGGCGGCCCCGTAATCTCCCCCGATCGCCACGCCACTCGCCGCCTCCGAGTCTCCCGGCGGCGCCAGCCATGTACCGCATCGCGGGGAGTCACCTCCGCTCTCTCAAGGTACCTACCACCCGCCCCCCTGGGCCCCTGGGCCCCTGGTCCCTCCCTCCCGCCGCAAACCCCCCATCGGTTCTCCCGACGGGCCGATTCGTCTAGGCATTGATGGTGCTTGTGGCCGATCCGTGTGTCGTCGTTTGGCGGTTCGACACTTCGACTGGTCTAGCTTTGACCCTGTGAAACGGGCGTGGGACCGTGTGTTGCTTGGTGTTGGTGTTGTGTTGGTTGCCCCTCGATTTGTGAATCTGGTTAGCAATCACTCATGCACGGTTGGATTGTAGAACCTGGCGATTTCTAGTTAAATTTGAAGTGTTTACCATACTAACCCCTCGTGTTATCTTTTCCTTTCCAAAACTAGCCCCGTCCAGGAAATTTTTCAAAAATAGCCCCCTTCCCCTACCGCGTAAGACTTATCAAGTGACACGTGTCATCTATCACGATTTGGTAGAGCGGGAGGTGCTGCCAGCGTGGGCGAGAGCGTGCAGTGGGCGCGTGCATGCTTCCGTGGTGCCCGTGCGCGGAAGCCGGAGGGTTGTTTCCGCATTTCCCAACGGTGGCATCTTGGTAGGCCCGGGCTGGTTCTGTGCTCCCACGCTGGTAGGCGCTTCCTGCGCTACCAGACCACGGCACGTGACACGTGTTACTTGCCGGGTCTTCGGGGAAGGGTTTTTCTTTTTGAAATTTTTTCCTGACGGGTCTAGTTTTGGGAAAAAAAAAACACCTAGGGGCTAGTACAGTAAACTGCTTGTTAAATTTGATTCACGCAACACGGCGAGGTCATGTGATAGATCTTTATGGTGTGAGGGCTGCTTTAAAGCTTTTTTGCTTGGCTGATTTGGCCAGTAATGTTGGGATGATGAGTTCCCTCAGTTGGTGAATTAGTGGCTAATTCAATCAATTCAAGAGATATGTTGCTAATATCATCTTTTAGATTGACACTGTGAAACCGTGATACTGTTTATTTTTTTCAAGGGTTATTCAATCAAATGCTTAAATCAACCGAATTTTCATGTAACTATTGTACTGTAATTTAAGGCTCAAGGGGGAGATAAAAGTTAAGCAATACAGTTTTTTTTGTTGTTGTAAATTGACTTCTGGTGTATTAGATTTTGCTCTGCAATTTGGTGCTGCTAGTTCTGATTTTCAGTGGTGACCACCTCCAACTTTTTATGTAATTTACATAAAAGTTGTTTCATGTGCAAGCTGTTCAGGTAATACGCTCTTTCTTCTAAGTGATGTTGCATGATATTATTGCTGCCACGGCACCACGCAATTTAATTTCTTTCATTTCTCATAAAACCATGAATCATGAAGACATGTTCTTTTGTTTATGTACTTGCAGCAGCATGGTTCTACTAGGTTTGCTAGTACAAGTGTTGTGAAGCAGTCTTCAGATGATTTATTTGGCTTGCTTCTCAGGTTGCAGTCAAGCCAGCTTCCTCCTCTCGATGTCCCTCTCCCAGGCATTACTCTTCCTTCACCACTGCCAGACTTTGTAGAGCCAGCTAAGACAAAAGTCACCACTCTCCCGAATGGCATCAAAATTGCTTCAGAAACGTCACCGGTACCACTATATGCCGACAGATGTTTCACTATGTTCCCCTTTTTTTTTTCTGCATCTGCATAGAAGTAATTTTTTAGGACTTAACTGCAGAGTCCAGCTGCATCAGTGGGACTGTACATTGGCTGTGGTTCTATATATGAAACATCTGCTTCATCTGGAGCGTCACATCTATTGGAGAGAATGGCCTTCAAGAGCACCACTAACAGGAGTCATTTGCGGCTGGTGTGTGAAGTAGAAGCCATTGGAGGGAATGTCTCTGCATCAGCCTCTCGTGAACAAATGTGCTATACCTATGATGCATTCAAGGCCTATGTACCCGAGATGGTTGAAGTGCTCATTGATAGTGTGAGGAACCCAGCCTTTTACGATTGGGAGGTTAAAGAACAGGTATTCTGTCATTTGAAGGCAAGCACTTCAGGTTTTCCTTGACCTTGTACTAATCATGTCTTGTTCTCTCTACAGTTGCAGAAGATCAAAGCTGAAATAGCTAAAGTTTCCGATGATCCTCATGGTTTAGTTCTAGAGGCACTCCATTCTGCTGGCTATTCTGGGCACTGGCAAAACCCCTGACGGCACCAGAATCTGCTGTACATAGATTGGACAGTAGCATTCTTGAGGAATTCATTGCTGTAAGATTCATCAACTTGTCATTCACATTGTTATTTTTGTTAGAAAGGGTTTTCTTTGACATTTGCATGCATTGAGGAATTCAGGAAAACTACACAGCTTCCAGGATGGTCCTTGCGGCATCAGGAGTCGAGCATGATGAGTTAGTTTCAATTTCTGAGCCACTTTTGTCGGATCTTCCCAGCGTGAAGCGTCTAGAAGAGCCAAAATCAGTTTATGTGGGAGGAGACTATCGTTGTCAAGCGGATTCTGCAGTGAGTTCTTGCTCTCTCTTTTTTTTGGTACTTTGCACTGTTTGTTCATGAGGATGTATGTGTGATTTATCTCTTTAGCCCTAAATTCTTTTCTTGGGAACAGAAGACGCATATTGCTCTTGCTTTTGAAGTACCAGGTGGATGGTATGAAGAGAAAACAGCTATCAGTGTTACTGTCCTTCAGGTACTGTTGGCAAACATTGAATTAACTTATTGTTCACTGGTAAAACTCTATGCTAGAATAGTTTCCTTGTTTGAGGTTCTTTGCGGTTTACTAACTAGTAGTTGCAAACTGTCTTATATGTTCAATTCCCAATACAGTAATGCGCAATATGAACAATTTGGTATTTCTGCAGATGCTCATGGGAGGAGGAGGTTCTTTCTCTGCTGGTGGTCCTGGAAAGGGCATGCATTCTAGACTGTGTATGTTCTCCCTTTCAATTCTACATCCTTGTCATTGACTTGAAATTGAAATAAACTCAGCTTGCCCTGTTAATTTCTTAACATTGACATGATGCTTTACTTACAGATCTCCGGATATTAAACAACTACCAACAGATCGATTCATTCTCCGCGTTCAACAATATCTACAACCATTCTGGTCTTTTTGGAATTCATGCAATAACTGTAAGCCTCCTATCAAACATAAATTACCCAGCATTTTCGTGAAATTAAAAAAAGGTTAATAAAGCTTGATGCTTGTCTTATACCACTTGGGAATATCCTACCCTGTTTAGTTATTTTAATATGCCTTGTATAATCTTTGTGCTAATTTGGCTCCAATAGTTGGTGCATGGCCAGTTTGGTCTCTTTTATCCCTTGTTCTTACTGGATTGAATGACTTACCTGTAATCAGTCTTAAGGACGGAAGAATGTAATAGCGCAAGGCAAATGAGTTGTTGGTCAGTGGTCACATAGGACGAAAGCGGACCAAGCAGCTAATGGCTTTTCTAGCCAACATATAGGGCAAAAGTATTTTCCTTCTTGAGTAGATTAAGGGGGAAGCTTTTGATGGCTTTGGGTAGCAATAACAGAAGTTGGAAGTGACCAATACCTTCCTGGGAGGCATCCAGCTGGAACTGTGATCTAGTCTCAAATTTGCATACTTCTCTGTCTAGCAGGGTACATGCCAAAGAGGCCTATTAGCTACCCAAATTTTAGCCATTTGGCATGCTTGTGTAATTGTGTTCATCCTACCTCCATTCCACCCTGTCACTATTTTGTCCAGCACTGTTTACTGATATTCCCTCTTCCTACTTTTCACTGGAACATAAAGTGTGTAAAGGTTGATTAGACTTGCACAGACTCCAATTTCCATCCTTTTTATTTTCTTTTTGTTGTTTTCATGGTGCTCTTAAATGGTAGCCTGAATGTTGTGACTGGTCCGCTCACACTTACATGGGATTCCATCCTTTTGCTACTTTAATTTCTTGTTGTATAAATGCATCTGACATGGCTTTATGTCTTGCAACCAGAGCCCTAATTTTGCCTCGAAGGCTGTGGATTTGGCAGCAGGAGAACTCCTTGAAGTTGCTACTCCTGGAAAAGGTTCTTTCTTATCTGACATCCTGAGATTGATGAGGAATCATTGGTAATTTGGTATAGATTGATCACTCGTTGATATTTCCTCTTGGTTGTGTTTTTACTTAGTTACTCAAGAACAGCTCGATCGAGCTAAACAGGTGACCAAGTCTTTAGTTTTGATGAACTTGGAATCAAGAGTACGCATTTCTAACCCCTAATTTAGTCCTTCAGACATCTTTCTTTTGTTTCCTGTTATGTCCTTGACACTTTATTTTCTTCTTTGCAGCTTGTAGCATCCGAAGACATTGGGAGTCAGATTTTGACTTATGGGGAAAGGTATGGTTACACCAGCATTAGTAACCCAGCAATAAAGGTCACCTCGCATGGTCCTTAATCTTCCACATGCGCTAGCCATGCATTCAGTATCATTTATGAATTATGGTATTGAAAATCATATGGACCCACATCACATTGATCGAACTTGGTAGTTATTACGGCCTGAATTGAAAATTGTTCATGTTGTGTTACCCTGTCTTCTGTTTTAACTTTTCTTTTCTTTTTTTCGAAACCGGTGGCAGGAGCTCTGCCTATTCAATTAAGACGAGAAGCAGAAAACAAAGTACAAGGCACAGCCTTTAGCAACAACCACAAGGGCAGTTCCCGGCCAAATCCCGGGTAACAAACAGGGGGAGCCCACCACCTAGACTACTCTCCTAGAAGCAAAAGTAAACTCAACCACGTTTTCCTTAGCTCTATTGACAACTAGTTGAACAATGTTCTCTGTCTCTTGGAAGATGCGCACAGTTCTTTCCTTCCAGAGGTTCCAAAAACCGAAAATGATTATGCCATCGAAACTTCGTCTTGAATGGTGCGGCATTAGGGAACGAAGATGAAGCCACCATTCTAGGATTGAATGTTGTTGAGTGTGGGAGAAGAGTGCTGGGAAGTTGAGACCTTGTGAGGAAAGGAACAGAGGCCAGAAGGACCTAGCGAAGTGGCAATTTAAAAAGAGGTGTGCCGCCGTTTCATCTACTCTACTGTTTTAACTTTTTAACAGTAGAGTATTTTGCAACATGAACATGCACACTTGTGTAAACAATTGCAATGTCCTTTTTGAGGGGTAAAGTTTTTTTTTGGAATTTGTGGTCCCAGAAGAATAGGCACGCTTACTATTTAAAAAAAAACAAACTCAAAAGGCATATTTGGTTCCATTAAGTATATGGAGAAGTTGAGTGGCACTTCTTCTCCCCTTATATAGGTCTGATGATTGATCGATTATGCCTTGGTCTGAAATGGAAAGTCATCTAGTGAACTGCTCTCGGTCCAGGTTGGGTTTGAAAGAGAAATTAGGTGGGCCTATTTGGGTTTTTATCTTGAGAAAATCATTATATACCATTGAATAACTCACTCTTCCATGACCCGTAATCGAATAACTCCTTATTCATTCCATGCCATTGGGTTTCTATTTTTCTTCACAATATGCCATAACCGTCATCTCCCTGTCCGACCCCATCTGTTGTCTGTCAGTTAAAACATGACCAAAATTCCCCTCAACAAGAGACTGGGAACGATGTCCCACTTGTAAGGGAGAGGGAGAGTGACAAAGATAGGACATTGTCTTCCTCGGTTTGGATTGGTGGTACTGATAGGGCCGTGGTGCCGGGGCATGCACACAGGGCCGTGGTGCCATAGTGCATAAGGCATCAAATGATCAAATAAAGCTCGTCAAAATGAAGGATGAGCATAGTGCAACTCCGGTGATTGTTTGGCTGGCTTAATGCGAGCATGAGCTGGACTGGGAGGGAAGATGAAAAAAAATGAGAAGGGAGAGGGTCTAAGGTAGAAGAGGGAGAGAGGGGTCTTATATGCGGGTCCCACTAGTGGAGATAGAGAAAGATTAGAGAATGACATGTTCACAGGGGCAAAATGGTCTTTGCATACCCTGAACGGCAAGCAGTTGATGGGGTGGATGACGGTGATGACATATTGTGTAGAAAATTTGGAACCCAATGGAATGAAATGAATACAAAGTTATTCAGTGGCATATCGTGGAATTGGGACTTATTCAATGGCAAGGAATGAATTTTCCCTTTCATCTTCAATAGTGCAGGGCTGGGTTGCGTCAATGGGATGAAAATAATTGTAAAATAGTAGGATTTCAATTATTCTTTTTGTGGAGTTGTACTATGCTTAAGATAAGTCTAGCTGGGCCACGTCTGGGCCCTGTTGGGGGTTTGGATCGGGCCTTGACCCAATGCCAGGCGCACAAATTTTTTTTCTTGTATGCTGTTATTTCCTTTATATCTTTTCTTATGGAGTTACTCTGTAGTGTATACCTAATCTGAATTTCAGTTGACTATATGGAAATCATAGTCAGTGTCCTCACTTTGTGTTATTATATATAAATGGCCACAGCTGGTTAAATTTTTTGAACTAAATAAGGTGGTTCTGAGAAAATTTATCGTGATCATAGACTAAGCCAACTCAAGTTGTTAAGTATTGCCTCTCAATTTTGAGCAATCACAATTGAGCACTCATTAGTGAGACCTACAAATATGTTGTCCATTAGACGCTTGGTAGTCTAGCTAGAAATGAACGTGCTAACTGTATTCTAGTTGTCACCTGCATTATGTACACATAGAAAATTTTTCCTTCAATTGTGAATGCCCTAATTTCAATTGTTGAAATTGCAGGAAACCCGTTGAGAATTTCTTGAAAGATCTTGAAGCAATCACTTTGCATGACATTTCTTGGACTGCCAAGAAGATCATTTCTTCACCCCTTACAATGGCATCATGGGGAGATGGTATGTTCTAACGAAGCACAGTGCTGTTCTTCCTTTTGTTTTTCCCCCTTAAGAAGATTGTGCTATACTGTTTTAATTGCAGACTTGTGATTTACTAAAATGTTTTACTTGCAGTTATTCATATCCCTAGCTATGAGTCTGTTAGCCGGAAGTTCCATTCAAAGTGAGCAAGCCTAAATCATAGTGCATGCATGGGACCTGCTCCAATCTCTCAAGGTGCAATTGTGTAACTCTCCTGGCAATAGTCTTCACCACTAGAATTCACCAGAACAAATCATCTACACTTATTTTTTCTTGGATATTTACTAGAAAAATAATAGTAACTCTCCTGGCAATAGTCTCAACCACTGGAATTCACCAGAACAAATCATCTACACTTATTTTTTTCTTGGATGTTCACTAGCAAAATAATAGTCACATGGAAATGTTGCCGACTGTCTGTCATTATTCTTTAGGCTGGAGCTCTTTCTATTCTAGTCATCTTGTTTGTTTTTGCCTTGTGCTGAGGAATGAGCATAGCTGAGCTGTTGCCGGTAAATTTATGTAGCTTAAACCTATACATTTTGAAATCGTTTTGACAATATTTTCTTGATGAATGAGGCTGCTGCTGCTGCTGCTGCTGCTGCTCTCTCTCTCTCCATTTGGGTTTCGCCAAGACCAGGTTTCGTGATCTTGCTTGTACAGGTCCCTCGTAATCCCATTCCTGCTTTCGCATGTGACGCCCTTGGAAAAGTCTTCAAGAACATATACGAATCAGTTTTTAGATCCTGAAGCAGTTTCTTTGTGATCTGGTTTGTGATTGTGGTTGTATCTGCTAGCTACACGGCTGCAAGCTTTATTATTTTACCCCTTGGTTTTTCAAGTGCCTGTAACCAGTGTAAACTCGAGACCCGACTGTTGGAGTGGTAATTATATGCTGTTTGCATCCGGATTAGAATGCTATTTTTCTCGTTTGGCTGCCTCTAAAGTGGTTACAGCTGCATCGCTGACGGTAGAAAACAGCGAAAAAAACAAGTCTCAAAAGCAAATGAACTGGAGCCAAAACGCGGTATTATCTGATTCCCGTGTTGCTGACAGACAGTACAGACATGATGCGGGCTACTTGGCCACCTTTTTTGGTCTCTGAAGTGCAGAATCTGGCACTTTGTGCTATCTATCTGATCTGTGGGCGACGCCGCTCGGATTTGATTGGGATGGTTTTCTTTCAATACGGCAGCACACTTGGTTTGGGTCGTTCTCGTTACCGACATCCAGAAGGATGCTGGTTCTCTCCGATCCTTCGGCTCTCGACGCATCTTTGTTTTCCTGATCGCGTGAGACGGACTTTCTTCTGGTCTGAAATGTGGTTGACCCCACGGGAGCATCGTCTAAACGGAAATTCTTTACTCGTCGCAGCCTCGCACGGAGATTGTGTTGCCGGCCTGTTCCCACTTCCCGCCCGGGTACCACCGAATGGGGGAGCCGTGCTAATATAATCGACGTATACTTCGCTCTACCCATGCAATGTTTTAACTAAAGATGCACCTCGAAATTTACTATCTTCTTTGTACTTTCTCAGTAACGAGAAATACACAAGCCATGCACATCGTCCATCACTATTAAGAGTGCGTTTGGTTGGTGGGACAATGTTGAATGGGATGTGATAGTTCTGTAATATTTGGTTTTGATTCCATTGTTTTAGGTGAATATAATAGTTCAGCATCTATATGGAATATTTCTTAAATTTATATCCCACCATCAAGATGGGATGATTTTATTCAAACAACAAATCCATACATATACTATTTAGTACAAACAACCAAACACACCCTAAATAGCACAAAATATGTGCCATAATCTACTGTTTTCCAAAAAGCAAAAGGGTACTGTTGACGCCGAAGAACGCAACAAAGGGTTAATCGGCACCAGCACACGCAAACACTAGGTTTAATTAAGGTGCGGGAGTGCCAACCGATTTGTTCATGCAATCGGCAAGAAAATACAACTATCTCAGCCGATTAGTTCTTCGATGTAATCCGATCTAAACTGCTATATAAACCGATTAGATCAAAAGTAACCGATAAATCTAAACAACATGATTGAGTTGAGTAGATGGTTAGTAAAGATAGATCTTTTCTAAAAAAGGCGATGCACAATAAGATCGGAGAGAAAGCAAACCTAGATAATGTAAGTCGACAATAACCAAAATCGACGGTGCGCAATTTTATTGATCAAGGTGTGTGAAATCATGTGCTGAAAAATTGGCTTTGAACTGAAAAATTAACTTAGAATTGGTTTTGCAAAATGTGCTTGTGCATGTGTTTGACAATTTGACAAGAAACAGTAAGTTTCGTTTTTACGCGCGGGACCAAGTTCTTAAAAGACAGTAAGTTTTACATGTACGCCAGACCAAATTTTTTGGTCCGTCGTGAATGGCTTTTTGCTCGATTAGGGTTTGAGCTAATGTGGACTTTATGCAATGCTCGTGTGATTATTTGCATGGACTAATGTTGAGTCAAGTCGTGGACTTGTGCTCGGATTTGTTTTTGCGGTTTGTTCATGTGCAGGTATTGCTCGAGGGCGAACGTGGTCGATGACGGGACCGGAACTAGGTTCATGGAGGAACTGAGGTTCGGGACTAGGTTCGAGGAGGAACTGAGGTCTTGGTGGTCAAGGATGTCATGCGGGACGTTCGGGCTAAGAGAATGGTGCACATGAAGAATGGTTAGTCACGTGAGAATGGCAGGAGGTCATTCGCGTGCAAAGTGTTAGTCACGTGAGTATGGCAGGTGGCCATACGCGTGCAAAGTGTTAGTCACGTGAGTATGGTAGGGTTGCCATACGCGTGCAAGAGTTGTATTCGGCTAGGTTGGGCCAAGTAGAGTTGTGTTGGATACAGATTCCTTCTAGGGAATAGGAATCGTATTCAGAACTCCTTGTGGGTTGGTCCTTTAAATAGGAGGGGTTGTCTCCTGTTGAAGGGCATCAAGCAGAGCTGAGCGCATTGAGAGCCTCAAGCTCAGTTTTAGGGTTTGTACTCTTTTGATGAGAGTACTTTAGACAAAATAAATAAAGATCAATTCTTCTAGTTCCTTGTGTGCTACAATATTCTCTTTTGGTTCTTGTTTGCATACTTGTTCTAGTTCTAGATTGGTTTTTGTTCTTTGAGTTTCATCTTGATTTGATCCATCAAAAACCTCTCTAGGGTATCGATCTAGTGTTCCTCAAAGTCTTGTTGATAAATCTTTTGTTATTCTTGATCAATCTACAAGTTTCGATTAGATTGATTTTCGTCAAGTTCTGGAACAGTAAGCTTGCGAAGCTTATAACTTTTGATCCGTAAGTCCGATTGAGCTGATTCTTTTTGAGTTAGATTCGTATTGGAATCTAGTTTTTTGTGTCCAAATTTTAGATCGTTCCGACGGTTGGATCTCCGGGAATTCTCGTTTTATCGAACCTCTGTCATTCTATTTTTGTCGAAAACGAGGCAATTATTTGGTTCTGTTTTGGGGTGAACTTTTAATAGATCAAGAATTTGGTCTTAGCTTCCGCACAATCATTCACCCCCCCTCTGATTGCTATATTCGTATACTTCGATCCTACAAGGTGAATTTTAGAGGAAAGATTACAAATCTAAGAAGCTACTCATAATCAAAGATAAGTAAATAAAAGTAAAGTGAGGTCATTGATTGTTGTTCGCCTTTCTCTGTCTTGCCTGTCGACCCCTTTTATAGCGTCTAGGCCGATCGTACCCTTCTCCAACTTTCGTAGAAATACGTATTGACCTCAACCTCAAAAAAGAATAAACTCTTTCCTAAACCGATTGCTAGCTTCAATATCATACTATGTTTCTTCCCATCTTCACAAATCAGCTACAACTACCAAAATCGGTTATATCTGCCCGATCAGCTAAGAGCATCAAATTTTGGTGTTAATATATGCTCCCTAATTTTGGGAGATTATATGAACCTTCCAAAATTTCCCTTTATCGGTTATTCCATGGATTCTCCTTTCGTCGACTTTGTTGAGATCCCCGCTTTTTTCGCCATTTTTCGCGGTAACTTTCCGCACAAATCATGTGAACACACGATCTATCACATTAATTGCTGGGGTAACTTCCCAAAAATTACTCGCCTTACCACTGGTTTTACCCCCCCTATAAATATTTTTCCATTCCTCTCGTCATTTTCATGCTCTCGAGCACTTTTCTTCAATATTGGCTTTAAGCACACTCCCCCTCAACTGCAATTCAACTTCTTTTCTCGTCGGCCCAACATCAATGGACTCCAAGCAGGTACTTATTCCTGTACCCGATAGAGAAAACCAGCTTTACTTAGCTCTGTTACGAAACTTAGATCCATCGGCTATAATAGCACAAGATAACCCTACACTCCCCCTTCACGCTCTTGAGTATAACCTAAACTGATGGAGCAAAAGTTTTAGGGCCTGACCGACAACACTTAGGTGTTGGAGAAATTGGTACAATCGAATAGCAGCTCAGAAAACGCCATAATGGGAACATATGGGTATATCGGAATGCCTTACTCTCTTGTTGGCCGATCCCCAAGCCAATGAATCCCTAGTAGCTATAGCCTGCTATTTCTGGTCCGATACACTAAATGCTTTTGTCTTCAGAACGAGTTGTATCGATCCAACCCTCCTTGATGTAACTTAGTTATGTTGTTTGCGGCTAGACGGAGAACAACTACCGGCCTTTAGCACCAAACCCCAATATAAGTTAATCTCCGTAAAGGGAGAAGGCTGGAGTCAATATATCAGGGAGAATACGGGAACCGGGCCATCATCGGACAATGAGCACATAGCATTTATGAACAGGTGGTTAGACCGATACCTTTTTTGTGGAGCATCATTGGGTACAACAAAAGTATTCCAAGTTATAACCGAAAATAGCTAGTAGAGGGTCGTCGGCTATCCTTAGGTAAAATGTTTGAGAGCAGTTTATTAGATGATGCATATCATCCAGAGTCGCCTATTCATGGGTCAGTGTTAGTATTCGGTCATCAATGTAGGCGGCCCTCTCTGGTTCATCAAGATATGGTTGTTCTCCGTCTAGTCACAGACAGCTGTAATGGCTCCTTTTCCTTGCGAAAGAACTCCAGAAGGACAAGAGATCAAAGTCAAGAACAACCAGTCATACGGAGAGAAGAATATATTGTGTTCTTCTGAGGACACGAAGTTTACACCCATCGGAGCAAGGAAATTCTTGGCATTCTTCTTTCAATTGACCGATGAAGACCTTCGCTCCAATGAATTTTTCAGTTATAGAGATGCCGACATTTTTCCTTTCCCATCATTTCTTCACTTGGCACCCGATAGTGTAGATATGCCTGAAGAAACTCTAGAGTTGTACAAGATTTTTATTTCTCCCAGTGTCTTCTCTGTCATCTTGCATGCAAAGAACATATCATTGTAGCCATCATATGAATTTTACAATTCGACAATGTTTGCCAAACAATTGGGTTTTGGTCAAGCTCCTCCAAGTTTCCATTTAATCAATCAGCTTTGTCCAAGAGAATGCGTTCGTCGAGCTACTGCAACCGAAATAATTCTTTACTTAGCCGATAATCTACAGCTTCTTGACCTACTGCAATTCGTGCTGCATAGTCGTCAGATGATATCTTTCCAGTGGTGGTCGGTCATCTCTGATGTGCTTTACCCAGATGTATGAAGTCTTTCGGTGATCAACTTAGAGTTCTTCCTAGGTTTATTGGAGCCAACCCTCGAAACTAACTCGACGAGTAGTAGCTCGAGTTCCAGCAGCGAAACCAGCTCGTCGGGTTATACTAACACAAGTCTAGTTGATATCACTGGTAAGGTATCGACTAAAGTAGATTTTTTCTTTTTTATTTGAACATTCAAATGCCCTTAAACCCGACTAATCAGCTATTCATTTATTTGCAGACCAAGGCAGCCGGCAAGAAACCAGCCGGATCTTTGGGCACAAGCCAATCAAGTAAGTGGCCTCGCCCAGACTTCGAAGTAGCCACGGCTGTCTACTCATCCACTTCTTTGGGGATCTAAGCCCCCTCCCCTTTAGATTTAGAAAAGCATCAACCAAGTATGTGCTTATTCATTGGCTAACGCATACCTTTGATTTTATGTTTCACATCTGAATACAAAATCGATCTACCTTTGTAGAAAAGAAACGCGGGCACCCATACAAAAGAACTGCCCAAAGAAGTCCTCGCCAAGGACATTCTACTCGAGAGCAATCGGTTGAAAGCTCCCCTAAGGCATCAGCTGTAGACCAGGCATAGAAACACTTCTGCTGATTCAACGTAGGTTCTTTTTTTTTTAAAAAAAAATGGCTAACAAACCCTTATACTTTTGTAGCATATGCAATCACCTCCGCCTTTCACTCCCGATGCTCCAACCGATGTCCTCCAAGAATCTTACTTTCTGCCGCCTCCTTCTCAGCCGACACCCAAGCGCAAACTACCACAGCTGTAGCTACATTGGCTATTGTCCCTGCTCCTATCAAGCCAACTACTGAACTTGACGATTTGCTGGGTTTTAACTGGTTGGACATAGAGGAGGAGGAAGATCACGTCCCTACCGCAATCGACAATATCATCAAAGAAGCAGTGGTGACGTTAGCTCAAGTGCTATCCGCACCAGGCATCAAGCAGCACCTAAGGCATTTGTTAAAACTGTTGCACACCCCATTGGCTGCATTAGTGGAAAATTCGCAGCTGATTAGGGATATTATGGATGCCAGCAAAGCCAACATCCCTCAAGAAACTTGTGCCACCCTCCTTGAGGTATGCTTCCTGGATGATAACAAACAAACCATCGACAAAGCTAAGGCAAGAATCGAGCTCCGATTGACTCAACGCCAAGCAAGAGGCATTTGGATGAACTGGTGGGTGATGCTAAGGCTAAAAAAAGCCAAATATGATGAAGTCATTCAAGAGGTCATGGGCACTAGGCAGAATATAATAGAACTTGAATCGGCCAAGAAGTCCTTGGAGGAGGGGTTTGCAAAGGTCATGGCACAAATGATCGAGTTTGAAAAACTTCTAGCAAACTTTACCGCTGCCGCCAAAACCCAGGCTTCCCTAGCTGAGGCAATGACTATGGCCAAAGCCCAATCAGCTAAGGTCGTCCCGATCCTAAGCACCTAAGAAAAAGACGAAGAGATAATCTATGATGTGGAAAGAGTCATTGCTAAGGCGATCGCTGCGCTAACTGGTCTAGGAGCTGATCTTTAAGCTTAAAATATTAATATGTTTTGAAACAATATTTTGCCTTGAAAACAATGCTTGAATGATATGTAAGGATATTTAATAAGCTATTTCACCGGTTAATGTTTAATATTTATTTATGTTTAATTTGTTCTAAGGACGATGCATCTCAACGGCCATTTATGTACGTTTTATTTTACATCCTGAGTTAACTACAATGAGTTAGCTCAGCTCATAGGTTAGGGTTACGCTCTAATTACCCCTATGTCAAAACCTAAAATAATTGCGGAAGCGTAAACTATGGTTTTGACAATTAAGGCCTAAATCAACTAGGCTCACTAGTGCACTAACTAAATTAAGTCTTTAACACAATAATTGCCATGTTGAACAAATAAACTATAGTAAACAATTCTATATACAATCAAGCAATAGATAAATATGCAATAATGTAAATGCTTGAATGTAAAGAGACAAGTGACACACCGACTTTTTATCGTGGTGTTCGGAGACTTCGGTCTCCCCTAGTCCATGTTGAGGAAGTCCAACTCACTTTGGACCGACTTACTCACTTGAGCCTTCCACCTCAAGTTCACTCAATAGTTTTTCACTCTTACGAGTAGGCTCAACTAGAACCTTTACATGGTAGTTTTTCACTCTTTCGAGTAGGCTCAACTAGAACCTTCACATGGTAGTTTTTCATTCTTTCGAGTAGGCTTAACTAGAACCTCCACAAACTTTGCTGGGGCTTCTCACAAACCTTGAGAGCTCCCACGCACGACGCTCCTACGCCGTCTAGAAGGTGACAACCTTCAAGAGTAATAAGTTGAGCACTCCACTCAAACTTCACCTAGCACAACACATTACACATGTGCTTCCGTTGACCACCTAAGTGCAACACATGCACTAGGATTCTCTCAATTACACTCTAATTGCAACACATGCAATTAGTCTCACTCTTAAGCTCAAAAATCAAATCTATGTGTGCAACACATGCAACACCATCACAAAAACACTTAAGAGCAATGCCAAGGCAAGAACAATAGCTCATGTCAAGCACAAGCTCCCCAAGGGGTCATTTTATAGCACACAAGCCAAAAACTAGCCGTTACTGGCATTTACTAGCCGTTGGGCATGTCAGAATGTCAAAGAAAGACTAAACAAATGTGCCCAGACACACTTTGACAACCTTCACAATTTGTCTAATGCACGACGGACCACTCAAGTCAAAAATCCCATTTACGCCGGACCAAAACACCTCGATCCGTCATACACATGCTTTGAGTAAAAATCGGTCCGTCGTGAAACCAGCAAAAACACATTTGCGCCAGACCGAAAGACTTGGTCCGTCAAAGAAGGGAAACTTCTAACTTTGGTCCGGCGGACCATTCAACAAAAGACCAACATTCCAAAGAGAATCGCATTTGTGCCGGACCGAAAAACTTGGTCCGGCGTACACTTGAGAATTTGGTCCGTCGTAAACGGCACACGCTCGGTTTGATTCTCAAATTGTAGCTTTCAGCGCCGAACCAAAACACACGGTGCGGCGTAAATGAAGTTTGCACCGGACTTAAAAGAAACTTGGTCCAACATGCATGGACTTTTAACCAAACTCCAAAACAACTAATTTGCGAAAACACATCTCGCAAATACCTCAAGGATTATATTTGCAAGATCATATTAAGCAAATGAATCCCAGAGTCTATGAGGTTTATTCGCCTAGCCATGTGATGGTCAACACGAGACCAAACGAACTTGCAAAAACCACGGTGTAAGTATCACATGCTCTCAGGACCGAAACCTATAGACATCCCGTTCATTCACACAACGAACTTGCAATCAAACAATCAAACTATTTTCTGCTTGAGCATTCACTTTTTGCAACACATGCAAAAACCTAGCTCCAAGCAAACTCCAAACACGATACGAAAACATCTTTCGCAAAACTACTCAAAGATATATTTGCAAAAGCACATTAAGAAAATAATCTATGAGTCTATGAGAATGATCCTCCTAGCCATGTGATGGTCAAACCACGACCAAACGGACTTGTAAAAACCACGATGCAAGTATCACATGCTCTCAGGATCGAAACCCATAACTCTCGCTTATTTGCATAACGAATTTGCAAATAACATTTAAACCTCAATGCATTAGCTATCTCCCTTTTGCAACTCATGCAAATCCTTAGCCTCATGCAACAACCAAATCGAAATAAATGCTGGAACTCTCTATTTGCAACACATGCAAATCTCTAGCTCCAAGCAATCAATCAAACCAAATAAACTCAATAAGATTTTGGTTTAAAAACAAAAACATAAAATTCAACAATTACAACATATGCAAAATCTGAACTTCATGCGAAAACCAACGTATGAGCTCTTTCTATTTGCAACCAGGGTTCAACATTTCATTTTAGGTCAAATCTCGTCGTCGACCGAATTCCAATTTTTCGGCGAGATCTCGTTATTTCGGACGAAATCCGGACGAAATTCAAAAACCAAAATTTAAATTCATTTTTTTTAACCAAAATTTCTGGGATTTCGTTCAAAATATCAAAATTTCGTCCCAGATACCCGAGATCTCGGTAAAATTCAACTGAACGGAAAATGGTTCAAACGATGTCAAATTTTTTTGAAATTTTGGTCAGACCTGGAAAATGACTTGAGGAATCCAATTCGGTCAAACTCCGGTCAAATTTTGGACAAATTTCGGTCAAAAAACTAAGATTTCGGTCCATTTCACCAAAATTTCGCCGAAATTATAGGGTATTGTAGCATTTTTAAATTTTTTAGGGTTTTTTTAATTTCGCCGGGATTATGTAACTCGGGGGGGGGTGGTCCGAAAACCAAAATTTCGCCAATATTTCGTGGGATTTCGGCGAGAATTTGAACCCTGTTTGCAACACATGCAAAACAGAGCAATCATACTAAAAGCCAACGCATTAGCTCGTCCCATATGTAACACATGCAAATCATAGCTATTATGCGAAAAATCAAATCAAGACGAGATTTGAGCTCGAGTGATTAACGAGTTTGAGATCACCAACACATGATGAAGCTCAATGCAAAGGACTCAACCCTTCTTAATAGTACGGCGTTAAAACACTAGACACAAAGCTAGGAATCGTCCTTAGCCTATCTAGTTGTACCTTTGCGTGGACGCGAGCGATTCCCTTTGAGGCTTTATGATCTTCAATCTTTTCTCCCCGGGATTGTGGCCTAGCTCTCTTGAAGTCTTCATAATCTTCAACCATTTTCTTCTTCAAGATCGACACCCGACTCTATAAACTTTTTCATCTATTCTTGATGAACCTTCTCTTCTTTTCAACCTTTGGAACTAACCCTATTTCATCACAATTTATAGGAAACGGTTAGTCCAACAACATGGTTGTCTCAATCATTTTTGCACTCCATTAACACATAATGAATACCACTTATATGGATTGAGCACAACCTAAATCAATTTAATGAGTTAAATGTGTCTTAAGCACAATGATGCAACACATGCTTCATTACACTTAAGAACTATCTATTTGTCCTTAATTAATCAAGAAACACCATCAACACATGATGAAATATTTTCTAATGATTAATAAGACAAATGAACTCAAATTAAATTTTCATTCAAAATTGATGCGAGTATATACTAACTACACAAGTTTTCATATACTCATGTTGATGATAAGTAATGATCCAGAATATATGGAATGTATGAAAATGATCATTACTCTTAGCCATCAACTATAGAATAAACCCCACAAGTACACGTGTATACATATTGTTGACTTTGAATCAATATGCACATATTCAAGTTGATTGTATTGGAGTTCACCCTATATTGCCATGAGTATATTAGAACTAGGCATTTAGAACATATACTGAAGGATATGTTTCAATGTATTGATTATTTATATATGAAGTGAAGAATATATCAATACTAATGAAACTTCAAGTTAGAGTGTGAATTCCCCCTGAATATGTGCATCCATGTGATATATGGATTGGGAAAACATAATGCACATTTTGTGGTTAAAGTAATGGGAAATTCGTATTCTAGCTTGAAACTGAAGTATGCCATGAATAATAGAGTGAATGCGCATACATACCTTGTGTCAGGGGGTTGAGTAATTCCCATAAATTACCTCGGGTGCCACGAACGGCCGAGCTCGCTCCCGCCCGGGCCACTATGAGGTCGTGCCCAAGGACGATCTAGTTGGGACCTGAGAAGGTCGCGCATTCTGGCCAATTACGAGCTCGAGCTTGTGTAAGGCAACCGAGCTCGGCGCTGGGTATAGGCCGACCTGACGTGATCTCGAGGTCGGTGGGAGTAACCACCAGAGCATAACCTCCGTTAGCCCGTTGCGTCCTCCGCGGGAGCGTGGCGGAGTTGTAGGATCTGCCAGTCGCCACGATTGGACGTGGTCCAATCGTGCGGATAGTGGGGACCTGCGGAGTTTGGTCCTTTGTAAGCTATAAAAGCATCCCCACCATGAGGGGGACGCACACACATCCTTTTACGAAAAGATACACGAGCTGGAGTAGGGCTATTATCTCCTTCTTGAGAGGCCCGAACCAGGGTAAATCACAGTGTCCTCGCCCGTTGAAGTCCAGGGAGTCACTCCTCTGAGTATCCCATCACGTGAGAAGGGGTCGCAGTTGGTCCCTCCACCAACAAGTAAGCTCGGCGGGGGCCTGCTCCCCAATTGTCGACAGCTGGCGCCGTCCGTGGGGACCGACTTTCCCTTTCGTGAGGAATCCCGGAGGATGACAGACTCCCAAGACCGCCAGGGCCTCTACGCCCCCGGAATCGAGGAAGAAGACAAGCAGTTCTTCGATAATGGGGCTGCCGACGCCGCTGGCCTCGAGAATCACGACGGTTCCAGGAGCTTCTGCCCGGAAGCCGCCGCACGGGAGCAGTTCTTTCGCTCCCAACTCGACACCCTCTCGGACGACGAGTACGACGGGCTCTACGATGGCCTGGACATTCCCGACCATCTCGAGCTCGACCAGGGGACCGCCTCGCGGGGAGACACCGTGATGTCACCTTCGCGGTCCGCCCAATCCCGTAACATCTTGGTCGCGGAGGAAGGTGGAAATGCCGGGGGCAAATCCCCGGGCGAAATACGCCTCCACCGCTATGAAGCGGCTAAGGAGCACCTGCAGACATCTCTAGATCGAACGCTGGCCAGCTTACGCCGGCAAGTCCGTGGTGGCCCGGCCGACAAGACCAGGGCCGAAGCTCGTGAGAATTTCCACGCGTACGGGACACCGGAGCTCGTGCGATGACGAACGAGCTCGTCACCCCGCGTTCCCCCGAGCGGGGAACGCCTTCAAGCCCTGGCCACAGTAGTGCGCAACCTCAGAGAATTTCCTGAGCAAGTCGACCTAGAAGCCATGGAGTGCGGTATGGCCAAGCGACCTCGAGGAAATCGCCACGGATATAAAAGCGGCGAAGCCTCCCGAGGAAGGGATGCCCGAGCGATTCACAGGAACGCCGCCGTCGGGCATCCATGTGCCTCCACCCCAGACGACTCACGCGGCCGCTGCAGTGGCCGGCGCGAACGCGATCGGGCTCGGGAGGGCACCGGAGCAATTCCGGGGGCTCCCTCGAGATCAACAGAATACGAGCCACAGGCAACCGGCCGAACACTCCTCTTCGGGCCACTCTCCATCTTACAGGCATAGGGAGGTATTCTCTCGCCTGGGCCCGCGAACCTCGGGCTTGGCCGGTGAGATCGCCGGCCGCGCTTCATAGCAGCGACCGTCGGCAGTCCGTTTTGGTGCGAGGCGTTCGCAATGTCACTCTGACGTGTGACCTGGCGATGGAGGTTCAAGCCAGGCCACATCGAGAGGTTCGATGGAACCACGTAACCGACGAGTTTCTCTCGATCTACACCACGGCCATTCTAGCCGCCGGAGGTGATGAAAGGGTCATGGCCAACTTTCTGCCCACAGTGCTGGATGGGCCGGCCCGGACATGGCTATTCAACCAAAAGGAAAACTCGATCCGGTCCTGGGCACACCGAGCGACTTCTCCGAGCTAACTTCCGGAGTCGCTACGCCCGCCGGGAAGGAGCGCGACCTTGAGCGTCGTGACACAGACGGAGGGCGAGACCTTGCGCCCGTCGGCGCTTCATGCAAGTGCGCAATTCCATCCCAAGCATCTCGGATGAAGCGGTTGTCCGGGCTTTCAAGTTTGGGGTCCGAGACGTCCGCTTTACTCAAGACCTCGAAATTCACCCGGACATCACAGCTAACGAGTTGTTCCGCATGGCCGACCGTTATGCCAACGCGGACGAGGCAGTCCAATGGAAGAAGTTCTTTGGACGAAGGAAAGCTACCCCCTCAGCCCGGACTCGAAGGTGCGTCAAGCCGAAAGAGCGTGAGCTCGATCGAGAAAAAAATCAAAAAGAAGAAAAAACCCTCTGTCTCCGACATGGTGGCAGCCATCGAAAGACGACAACGACCGACCTCGCAATCGTATAAAGGAGGAGCCGCGAAAGGAAAAGGTTGACCAGGTTCGGTGAACGGCGAGCAAAACCGGGGCGACCAAGACCGCGGCGACAGCGGACGGGCTAGCGCCTATTTTTGCCTGCTCCACCAGGCGCATGGGCACGACCTGCGGAATTGCAGAACGTGGGCCTCCCGCCTGGAGCAATTCTACAATGGTAAGGGTCCCATGCCCACGCTCCCAGAGCAGGAAGGAGACGTCAAGGGCAAGAAGCCCACCGAGGAGGAAGATACGGACATGTAGTACCAGGAGCCGAGAAACCACATCGCCGTGATATTCGGGGGCTCCGCCGCCTATGGGTCTCGTCGGGAGCTGAAGGAGGCCGCACGCGAGGTACTTCGTGTCACTCAAGGGAAGCCTCCCGTTCAGCAGCTCAAGTGGTCCGAGCTGCCCATCACCTTCTCTAAGGACGACTGCCCCCCGGGGATGACGAAACCCCAGAGGCTCCCGACGGTCGTGAGTCCAACGATCTGCAACACCGCGGTAGGACGAGTACTTGTAGATTGCGGGAGTTCCCTGGACCTGATATCAGCCAGGGTCCTGGACGAGATGCAAATTCCTCGGTCCAAGGTCAAGAGCGTCGTAGTCCCTTTCTACGGGATAGTCCCCGGCACCTCGGTCAAGCCGCTCGGACAGATCGTCCTGCCCGTAACTTTCGGAGGCCCGAGCAACTTCTGAACGGAGTTGATCACCTTCGAGGTAGTCGATTTCGAGTCGGCCTACAACGCCATCCTGGGCCGACCAGCGCTCGCCAAATTCATGGCCGCCACGCATCACGGGTACCAATGCCTGAAGGTTCCGGCCCGATGGCGTGATCTCGATAAAGGAAGTCCGAAAGCAGCCCTAAACTGCGACGAGAGGGCTTTAGACATGGTCGGGCAGCTGCCCCAGCGCGGGCCCGACCAAGAGCCGAGGAGTTCCCGGCCCAAGGCTACCCTCCAGGCCGGGGGGGAACTAAGGCCATCCTGCTGTGCGACGCAGAGCCAGACAAGGTCGTACACGTGGGGGCTTCCCTGGATCCTAAATAGGAACTCGAGCTCGTGACCTTCCTCCGGAGAAGCGCGGACACGTTCGCCTGGGAACCGTCTGACATGCCCGGAGTCCCAAGGGAGGTCGTCGAGCACAGGCTAGCGGTTCGACCTGACAAAAAGCCTGTGCGGCAGAAGCTCAGGCGCTTCTCCCCGGAGAAGCAAGCAATCATCAGAGAGGAACTGGACAAGCTCCTCAAAGCCGGTTTTATACGGGAGGTCGACCACTCTGATTGGTTGGCCAACCCGGTTATCGTGAAGAAAAAGGGGGGCAAGTGGCGCATGTGTGTCGATCACACAGGGCTGAATGCCGCGTGCCCCAAAGACAATTTCCCGCTACCTCGGATAGACCAGTTGGTCGACGCGACGGCCGGCTCCGAGACAATGAGTTTTCTGGACGCCTATTCAGGTTATCACCAGATCGGCATATCACCCGACGATGAGGAAAAGACTTCCTTCATCACGCCGTTCGCACGTTACGCTACGACCATGTCCTTCGGTCTAAGGAACGCTGGAGCAACCTTCCAGCGCCTCATGCAGAAAACCTTCTCGGACCAAATAGGTCGGAACCTGGAGGTATATGTAGATGACATAGTCGTCAAAAGCAAGATGGCCTCGGGTCATGTATCCGACCTAGAGGAAACCTCCCGTAACCTCAATAAGCATCGAATAAAGTTAAACCCTGAAAAATGCGTGTTCGGGGTCAAAGCCGGCAAGGTACTCGGTTACATGATCGGTCCACAAGGAATCGGGGCCAACCCCGAGAAGATAGAGGCCATCGAGAACATGCGACCACCCGCATGTACGCGGGAGGTTCAGTCCCTGACCGGGAGGATGGCGGCCCTAAGTCGTTTCATCTCGCTGCTCGGGGAGTGCGGCCTACCTTTCTTCAAGGCGCTCCGGAAGCACGACGGCTTCGCTTGGATAGAAGAAGCGGACCACTCTTTCAAAGAATTAAAGCTGTATTTGTCGAGACCCCCGGTCTTGACCACGCCAAGGATGGGAGAGGTCCTCTTGCTCTACATAGCCGCCACACCCCAGGCGGTGAGCGCCGTCATAACGGTAGAACGGGCCGGGGTGCAGCGCCCGATCTACTACATCAGCGAAGTCCTACACGGACCGAAGGAGCGTTACCCCGAGGTCCAGAAGCTCCTTTATGCACTCCTCGTGGCCTCGAAGAAATTGAGGCACTACTTCCAGGCCCACAAAATTCGAGTCCCGACCAACTTCCCGCTCAGAGAAATTCTGGGGAATCAGGATGCAAGCGGACGGATCGCGAAGTGGGCCATGGAGCTCGCTGAATTCGAGATCGAATTCTCGGCCAGGACCGCGATCAAATCTCAAGTCCTAGCAGACTTCCTAGCCGAATGGACAAATCCTACCCCGTCCGAGCCCGAACCCGACCAGTCCGAGCACGGTCGCTGGGTCATGCACTTCGACGGATCCCGAGCTTACGATTGTTCGGGGGCTGGGGTGATCTTAGAATCCCCTCAGGGGGAGCGGATCCAGTACGCCCTCCAGCTGCATTTCGGCGCGACAAATAACGCAGCGGCGAATCTGAAGGTGCTAGCCAAGCTTCGGGCATGCAAGACGCTCGGAGTCCAACGACTAACTGCGAAGGGCGACTCGCAGCTAGTAGTCAACCAGGTTAACAAGGAGTATCAGTGCTCCGATGACTCAATGGCGCTTTACCTGGCTGAAGTAAGGAAGATGGAAAAGTACTTCAGAAACTTCGGCATCATACATACCCAGGAAGGACAATGCCCTGGCCGACCATCTATCGAAGGTCGGTTCCGCCCAGCTCCCCGCCCCGGCGGGGGTGCTCGTCGAGCACCTTTATAAGCCCTCCATACCCACCGAGGAGGGGGCAACCGAGACGGGTGGTGTCGTCTCATTCCTCGAACAGGATGCGAGTTGGATGACGCCATTCAACCAGTACCTCGCACACGGGACACTGCCCGAGGAAGAAGCCGAGAAATCCCGGCTCGTAAGACGCTCCTCTGCCTATAAAATGGTCGAGGGCCTCTTATACCGCAAGGGCGCGCTTGGGGTCCTCTCCAAGTGCATCACCCAAGAGGAAGGCAAATATCTCCTCAAAGATATCCATGACGGGATGTGTAGCTCACTCGTCCTTCAGGACCCTGGTGAGCAAAGCCTTCCGATTGGGTTACTACTGGCCGACGGCCCTGGCCGACGCGCGCTCAATAGTAACCTCCTGCCGGTCTTGCCAGTTCCATGCTCGGAAAGTCCATCAGCCGGCATATGCACTACAAACCATGCCCCTGACCTGGCCGTTCTCGGTTTGGGGCATCGACATACTCGGACCATTTCCCAGAGGAAGGAAGGGTTGTAAATACCTGTTCGTCGCAATCGACACCTTCACTAAATGGATCGAGGCCGAGCCTGTGTCGACCATCTCGGCACAGGCGGCTAAAAGGTTTTTTCGCAATAACGTAGTGACCCGCTTCGGCGTTCCAAGTCGCCTCGTCACGGACAACGGCACTCAGTTCACAAGTGAGCTGTTTCAGGCTTATTGCGAGGAGCTCGGGACCAAGATATGCTTCGCGTCGGTGGCCCACCCGCAGAGCAATGGGGCGGCCGAGCGCGCGAACGGGCAGATTATCCAAGGAGTCAAGAAGAGAGTCTTCAAGAACCTCGATCGGCATGGTCAAGCCTGGGTGGACGAGCTACCTCCCGTCCTCTGGTCGGTCCGCACCACGACGAGCCGAGCTACGGGTGAGACCCCCTTTCAGCTCGTATACGGCGCGGAAGCCGTCCTACCCGCTGAGGCCGTCCTGGGATCCCCAAGGGTAAATCTAGCCGACGACATCGACACAGAAGGCGAGCGCCTTCTCGACCTCGACCTCGCGGAAGCAACTCGAGAACGGGTTCTGCTGCGATCCGCGATTTACCTGCAAGCTCTCCGCAGGCACGCCGCTAAATCGGTACGACCAAGGACCTTACATATCGGCGATCTCGTTCTGCGACGGGTCCAAGACTTGTCAAAGGCTAACAAGTTAACGCCGAGATGGGAGGGTCCTTACACGGTCGTCTCAACAGCACGCCCGGGGGCTGTCCGCCTCGCGATGGAAGATGGTCGAGAACTAGCCAGCACTTGGAACATCGACCAACTGCGTAAGTTCCATGTCTAACCACACCCACTTTGCTCTTTTAATAAACTCCGACACCTTGGCCTCCCGGTTTCTCTCTCTCTCTCTCTCTCTCTTTTCTCTTTTAACCCCCCCACGAAATCTCGCAACCAAGCTCGATCCAGATCAAATATCAGGAGCAGGATCGGTCGTCGGGGCAAAATAGACGGGCGTACGACCACCTAACATCGGGCCACCAGAGCTCGACCTCAGGGGCTTCCTTCCTCGTAAGACGACCATCTTTTTCGCGACAGACCTCCGCCGCAGATAAAGATTCGCATGGACACCCCTCGGACGGTTCCGAGCTCAGGTTGGCCAGTGGGCGGTATAGACGCACCGTACGCAAAAAGGCCACACGATCTCCGCAGGGCACTACTCCGTCAACGAGGTTGTGTCCGCAGCCTACGCCCACGACCTCCGTTGGCGGGGGGGGCTATATGGGTACCATGTGGCTACGACCTAGTGCAGCTTTTCGCACGAGGTAGTTACTCCCTAATACGATCGTTTGCTAGGTCACATGACTGTCAACCCTCGTCGAATAAGGAGCAACAGGTCGAAATAGGCACCCGAAGCGCGTTAATATTCCGATCGATAACATAAGGACACTTAATATGCAAATTACTTTTTACACGATATCCGAGTTTTGCAGGTAAACCCGCAGGAGACAACGAAGCCTAAAAGCAACCGGCACGCTTCTCGTCCTGGAGGGTAGCGAGCTCCTCCCGTACGGAGTCAAGCTCGGACTCGAGGTCGAGCACCTGCCGACGAGCTTCCCGGCCATCGCTAGCCGCCTGGCGAAGCCGCTTGACTCCTCCCTGTGCTGGTCGATCGTCTTCTCGGCACTCTGAAGGGAGTCTCGCAGCTTCACCACCGTTGCTTCGAGGCCCGACCTCGCATGCTCGCTCTGATCAAGGCGCTCCTTGAGGAGCAGCGAGGACTCCTCCATTTTGTGCCGGATCTCCGCCTCAGAAGCCTTCAGCTCGGCAACCAGCCGCTCGAGCTCTGCGATCCTCGCATCTTGCTCGGCGTGGTGCTTTGCGACGACTTCTGGGGGGACGGTCGCGGCCTGGAAGTCCTGCATGGACGTTTCTACCACCTGGATGACGAAGTATCTCGGGTTAATGTCAATCTTATAAGAAGAGACGGTGTCAAGAGAACTTACCCAATGAAGCCGGGCCTCCAGCCCTTCCCGGAATAACTCGGCGGGGTCCTCCGCGACGTTCTCTCCTCCTTGGGCGGGCGCGGAGCCCGGGAGTACCTCCACCTCCTTTGGGGTTTGACCTCCCTCGTTGTCCGGGAGTGCAAGACCCCGGTTCGGGGAGTCCACCTCCATCGACCGCGGGGGAACCGCAGGAACAGGTGTCTCCGCCTGCGCTTCTTCCCCCCGGGCAGGGGTTGCGCCCAGGGAATTTGCCGCTTCCTGAGCTCGAACCTCTTCGGCATGGGGCGTGGGGTCACGACCCTGGTCTTGGGGGCCGACCTCCGCCCCTGGAGGACGACGGCCTCAAGGGCAAGGACCCCCACCTGCGTTTCTTCTCCCCGGGCAGGACTTGCGCCCGGATACTCCACCTCCTCCTGGGCTCGGGCCCCTTCGGCGTCCAAGGGTGCGGGATCTTCGGGCCGAGGCGCGGAGTCGGCCACCGGAAGATCGGCTCCGGGGACCTCGGTGCTCGGCGGTCCCCCCTCGCCTGGAAGCTGGTCCGTCCCCCCAGCCTCAGTCAAGGTCGGCTCCATGACGAGCTACCGGCAGCCCTCGGCCGGGACGAGCTCGTCGAGGTTGGAGTCCCCACAGCCGGCGGTCTCCGACGGAGTATCGCCAGCTCGGTAGGGCTCCTCCGTGATCCCCTGGAGCGTCTCGGCGATGATGTCGCTGGTATCGGTGGAGTTCTCGCGGGGAACTTCAGCGGCACGCTCGTCACCGCCGGGCTCCCCCGTGTCGTCGTCCTCCACAATTATGATGTGGGGGATCCCCTCCATGGCGGCTCGAGCGTCGGCAGCCGCGATCTTCCTCTGTGTCTCCTCTTCAAGAGACGCGGCCTCTGGGGGCCGGATCTCCGCGGCAGCGGGCTCCTCCGCCACGACGTCGTCACTTGGCCCGGTGAGGGGCCCCAGGCCTCATGCGGCCCGATTCCGCCTCGACCTCCTCCGCCTCGTCGTGCGCCCGCCCGGCTCGTGAGGCCCAGGCCTCCACGGCCTCAGTTCCCACCTCGACCTCATCGTCCATGACGGCCTCGGCAGCCCGGGCGAGCTCCCTCTCTAGCACGAGGTCAATAATATCATCAGCCATTGCTTCGAAATCCCATAACTCCGCACCGGCTGCCACACCCACTATAGACGATGTGGGTTAGTGCGGTGCTGGAGGGGGAAGGAGACAAGCGATATGGGAATGAGGAGCTGACCTCGCTTGGCGTCCTCTAGCTGGGCTCGGGCGCGAACAAGGAGGGCAGCCATATCTGCGCGTGCCTTGTCGGCCCTGGCAACTGAGGGGTCGACCTCTCCCAAGCCGGCCTCAGAAATGGTCGGCGTTGGGCGCGGTTGGGGCGCAGCGGACGACCTGCGGGATCTCGGGACCAGGGGGATAGGGTCCGGCTCGTCCTTCTCCTCCTCGTGGTCCCGAGGGGTCGAGCTCGAGCTCACACGCGCGAGCTCTGCCTGAAGGGCCGCGATCTGGCCCTCCAGTTCCTCCTTCCGCGCTGGACCCGGCCCTTGGCGGCGGCGACCTCCTTCTTCGCCCGCGCGGCAAGCTGACGCAAACGAGCCATCAGCTCGGGGTTTTTTCTGGTATACTCGTCCATCCACAGTTTTAGTTCGCTCACCTCCTGCCGATCAGCATACTCCAAGTGCTGGCTGGGTGAGCGGTCGTCCGAGCCGGGGTGCCTGCGTGAACGCCTAGGCGGGGACGGCGTGGCCGACGAAGATCGGGCGCGGCACTTACGACCTGCCTGTTTCTTGGTCTTTTGACCTCGTCCCGCCAGCTGCGGTCCCAGCTGGGCCACGGCGACCTCGAGGGCAACCTTCTCCTGCGCAGGTGGGCTCGAACAAGGTCAGGGAACCTCGGGAAAAACCCGGTCTAAACGGATCTTTGAAAAAAGGAGGTCCGAGGTAGGGACTCACCGCCTCGGTCCGGTTAAGGACGTTGTTCGGGATCTGGCGGCCCTCTAAGATTTCCTTGGCCTTAGGGGTGCCGAACATCTCGGACACCCTCGCGTCCACCCAGTCCTCCTGCGGAGCTGCTACCAGCCGAGAAAGAGCAATAAGGTCGAATGTCCTTTATTTTCAAAGTAAAGATCGAGAGCGGTGGTGTACCTGAGCGTGATTCCCGGGTGATGTCCTGCCACCCTTTGGTCTTGAAGAAAGGGTGTACCCTCCTCCTGAGGGGCGACACCCTGCCTCGATGTAGTCCCGGCGACGCCCCGACAGGCAGCCCGGCGGGTGAGCTCGTGGATCGGCATGAGCACCTTCTCCTCCTCGGGCTGCCGCGGGAGGTCGGGGCGTCTCGACGGCGCGGCCCTTGGCGCCGGAGTAGGAAAGCGAGCTGCCCTCCACTTTCCTCAGGTAGAACCAAGAGTCGGCCCACCCCGACACCGAGTCCTTGAGCGTAAAGCTCGGGTACTGTCTGGCGGAGTAGGTCGGAGGCGGAAGTAAAGCGGCCGACTGCGAGGCGTTCCGGTCTTGAGAGAGTGTAGAAGTGGAAAAAGAGACTGGGGGTGGGCTCGACGCCCACGAAGCCTTCGCAGAGGTGGGCGAAGATGGCCATGATAAGAATGGAATTGGGGTGGAGATGAACGATCTCGCATTCGCAGAAGGCGAGTACGGCCTCGACGAACTCGCTTTCGGGCGTTCGAAGACCGTTTATGGCATAGAGCTCGATGGAGACGATCTCCCCTCCTCCGGCTGCGGGCTCTCCTCGGCGCCGGCGGCTCTCCATGAGCCGGCATCGAGGTGCTTCGCCCGCTCAAGGATCCCCAGTTTGCGCCCGTCGAGCCTGCTGGCGCCGAACTTTGCCATGAGAGCGGAAAAGGTGATCGAGGGAAAAGACGAGCGTTGAAGCAGGGAGCGTTGGAGGCGCTTCTTTGCTGAAAGATCGTATGGATCTAGGGTTCCCTCCGGTGTTCAAAAATCCCTCCGGGGAACAGGAAAGCGAAGGGACTTCCCACCGTTATGGTCGAGGGAGCCCTAGAGGCGCAGAGAGCAGTTGAGGCGTTCGCCACCAGGGAGACGACACGTGGGCGCACGAATCGAAACTGTCATGCCAAAAGGACAGTTCCCCAGGAAGGACGGTTCGAACTGCCCGAATAAGGCTTCCGGGAGAAGGAACCGTTGAGAGGGGCCCGCATCCGTTCGCTCGAAGCACGGCGAGCTGAGGCAAAAGGCTCGTTCCCGGCGGAGGTTAATAGCTCGGTGGTCGCGGCAGTTGTTCGCCGCAGCAAATCCGACGTGCTCGTAGACGGTAGGCCCAAGGGGAAGGCCTTCCTTAGGCCTTTTTCCCACTTGAACCTCGGGGGCTAGCTGTCGGGGGGTTGAGTAATTCCCATAAATTACCTCGGGTGCCACGAACGGCCGAGCTCGCTCCCGCCCGGGCCACTAGGAGGTCGTTCCCAAGGACGATCTAGTTGGGACCTGAGAAGGTCGCGTATTCTGGCCAATTACGAGCTCGAGCTTGTGTAAGGCAACCGAGCTCGGCGCTGGGTATAGGCCGACCTGACGTGATCTCGAGGTCGGTGGGAGTAACCACCAGAGCGTAACCTCCGTTAGCCCGTTGCGTCCTCCGTGGGAGCGTGGCGGAGTTGTAGGATCTGCCAGTCGCCACGATTGGACGTGGTCCAATCGTGCGGATAGTGGGGACCTGCGGAGTTTGGTCCTTTGTAAGCTATAAAAGCATCCCCACCATGAGGGGACGCACACACATCCTTTTACGAAAAGATACACGAGCTGGAGTAGGGCTATTATCTCCTTCTTGAGAGGCCCGAACCAGGGTAAATCACAGTGTCCTCGCCCGTTGAAGTCCAGGGAGTCACTCCTCTGAGTATCCCATCATGTGAGAAGGGGTCGCAGTTGGTCCCTCCACCAACAAGTAAGCTCGGCGGGGGCCTGCTCCCCAATCGTCGACACCTTGGGTTTTCCATTTTCCATCCAAATATGAGACTACTAACAATAAGCTCAATAAACATGTTAGTCTCATTAAAGATTAAGTTTGTCATTAAACAAGATTAAGCATTAATCTAACACCAATTACCAAAACCAATAGAGCTTGAACTTACAATAGGTTGTAATCAGCTAACCAAAATCCTTTTGATAGCAACGTGTCAATTGGAACTTTAGCCGATTAAGACCCAACCCAAACACTTGGGTAATATTTCTTCATGTATTTCTCATTAACCGCCTTAGTAAATATCATCCCATCCAAAGTCTCCAAAATGTAGGAATTACCCTGTATTAGTCGATTAATTTTATACGGTCCTTCTCACGTAGGAGACCATTTACCATATCGGCTATCCCTTGAATCGACGGGTAGTATTGTCTTCCAAACCAAATCGGCTTTGTCGAATGATTTCGGTACAACTTTCTTATTATAGGCTCTTACAACACTAGCTTTATTCTTCTAAATCCGCTCGAACGTTCGCAACCTTACTTCTGACAAATCATCTAAATTATCAGCCATCAAATCTTTGTAATCTTGAGCCGACAATTCATTCAACTTGGCAACCCTTAGTGAGCTAATACTGATTTCTATCGGCAACATGGCATTTTATCCATATACGAGTTGATATGGTGACAATTTAGTTGCTCCATGGCAAGCAATCCGATAAGCCCACAATGAGTATGATAATGTTACATGCCAATTCCTCGGTTTATCGTCAATTTTTCTTTTAATTAGCTTGATTAACGTTTTGTTTGATGACTCAGCTTGGCCATCGGCTTGTGCATAATAAGGTGATGAATTCAGCAATTTGATCCTAAGACCTCTAGCGAAACCTTGAAGCTCATTGGACATGAACATGGTTTCTTGATCGATCATAATGGTCTGAAGGATTCCAAACCGATAAATAATATGTTCCCTAACAAATCCGATCGCCTCAACACTAGTCACCTTTTTCAAAGGAATTGCCTCTACACATTTAGAGAAATAATCAATCGCAACTAAAATATACTTATGCCCTTTAGACGATGCTGGGTATATTTAACCGATTATGTCAATCCCCCATCCTCTAAACGGCCAAGGCTTAATGATCGGGTGCAAGACTGATGCCGACGTCAATTACACATTACCAAATCTTTGAAAAGTTTAGTATACTTTTAATACTTGAAGCAATCTTCTAACATTATTGGCCAAAAATAACCAGCGCCTTAACATCCATTTCATTTTATAAGCCGACTGATGAGTGCCATAGATCCCTTCGTGAACTTCTCCCATTGCCGATTTTGCCGCCTTTGTACCAAGACACTTTAATAGCAACCCCTCCAAAGTTCGATAATAAAGTGTATTATCGAGCACAACATACTTCAGGGCATGTCTCTTAATCTTTTTGTCTATTGGTCTTGAAGGATCGAACAAATAATCCATTATTTTTGTTCGCCAATCAGCTATATTGGTCCACATTACCATTTTTTTTCCATTGGCTCGCAATCTTCTAATCGGCCAAATGCCTTATACCCCGATGCCTGCTACGCCAATGAATTGGCCTTACCATTTTGCTTACGGGGAATATGATGATTGAAAAGGAACCGAATGAGCCGACTATACTATAACACTGCTCTAGGTATTTGACTAAAATCTCATCATAGCAGTTGTATTCCCTTTTTATTTTTTGAACTATTAGCAGGGAATCACCATAAGCTTCCACAGAGTTTACATCAATGTTGTCAAGTAGTCGCGGTCCTTTGAGTAATGCTTCATACGCGACTTGATTATTTTAGCACTTGCAATTGAGCCTGAAGGCAAACTCAAAATTAAATCCATTTGGAGATATTAACACTATGCCAATGCCATCACCTTCTCCGCACATGGATCCATTAAAATACAAATGCCAATGTGCTATGGTTACTAGATTTATACTAGAATCAGTTTTATGATCTATTATGAAATCGGCTACTACTTGTCCTTTGATAGCTTTAGCCGATTCATATGTTAGGTCGAACTTAATAAAGCCTATAAGCCCATTTTTCAAGTCGGCCTCTCAAAATCGAAGCAGATACTTGATTATATCGGCCTTACATATGACTTTATAAGTCGATGCCAATATATAATGTCTAAATTTAGTGCAGGCAAAATATAAAGATAAACAACATTTCTCAATGGGAGAATGCCTGGTTTCCACATCAATTAGCCGTCTGCTTAAATAGAAAATAACTTACTCCTTTTTCTCGTTTAGAGCATTAAGTTCAAGCATTCAATTTGAGCCATTTGTGCACTTGTTCATCTTCAAGAAAACGTTGATTGTCTATTCTATTGGAGGTTGCCGCCTCCTAGATGGCTTGGAGGTGTGGAACCGATGATCTCCTCAAATAAGCTTGTGAGGGGGTCTGGTGGATTATGAAAACCAAAGCTCGCCTACCTGGAGCAGGGAAGAACTATTAATAGTGATCGAGGGAGGCTCATTTGCTCAAGGACCCAGCTTGAGTTGGTCAAGCTATCTCAACGTGGATTAGGGGAGACCGGCAAGTCTCTGAGACCATGTGATAATACTTGTGTTCATTTTCTTGTGGTTTGCTTTCTTGTATTCAATTGTGCAAATAATTACTTTCCTAGAGTAGTTAGCTTTTGATCATCTTGCTAGAATTGTGAATTTGTTTAGACTTAACTTGTTGGTGTACTTTAGTAAAACCTAGACGATTTATATTTTAATTGTTAAAACTATCAACTGTAGTATTACTCGTTTACTTGTTGCAATTAGAGCCGAGAATTTTAAAAACCTCCTATTCACCCCCTTCTCCAACTTTTATAGAAATACGTATCGGTATCAGCCTTGAGAATAAACTTTTTCAAACCGATTGCCAGCTTCAATCTTATACTATATTTATCCATATCTTCACAAATCGGTTATAACCACCAAAATCGGTTATATCTGTCCGATCAGCTAAGAGTGCCAAATTTTAATATTAACAAGTACACATACGTGTACATGCTAAATGAGATAATATATTTCCTTGTTTCGAAGGAGCGTTTGATTAATTTCTTAGCGTATGTAGAGAACGCGTGTGTGTATATACATATGGAATATCCAGTGAAAACCCTCTTTACCGTGAAAACTCCGTAAAACCCACGTATAAAAGTTTTGAAAAATTCTCAAAAAATTACCATATGTAAGGAGGTGAGGTTCTACAACCATGTAAAATTTAAAAACCAAACTCAATCGCATTTGAAAGATATAAAAAAGACAAATTTAGTTTAAATAGTGATTTTCCACAGTTTAGCACTATTTATTTTACAATTTGTATTTTTTATATTTTCCAAATGAGATTGAGTTTGGTTTTCAAATTTTACAGGGTTGTAGAATGTCACCTCCCCTACGTATGGTAATTTTTTAAAACTTTTACACGTGAATTTCACGGAGTTTTCATGGTAAGAAAGGTTTTCACGGGATATGTTGCCATATATATATATATATATATATATATATATATAAATATATAAATATAAAATATGTGGTGCGAAATCGTCGTGTTGCGTTTGTGCGTCGGCTTGTATGTAGAAAATGTAAAGGGGCTGTAGAACGTCATCTCCCCTACGCATGGTAATTTTTTAAGAATTTTTTAAAACTTTTACACGTGAGTTTCACGGAGTTTTCACGGTAAGAAATGTTTTCACGGGATATGTTGCCAATAATACAGAATAGGCTTCGATAGGAAAGTAATTATTTGCATTCCCATATGTTGCAAATAATTACTTTCTTGTATTCTGTATTCTTGGGAGTACGTTTAGGTTTCCTACGTAGGAAAATGGTTGCGTACTCCTGGGAGTATGTACTCCCACTCTTAATATACTACATAAATGATGTTATTATACTTCTTTATCGTTTTGAGTATACTCTAATACTAATTATAAGATACTCCAAAGTGAGTTTCACGAAAAATTTCATCAAAACCCACACTTTATAGCATAATTTGTATATATATTCTTTTTATACATGAAAAACAATATATAGCAATAAATAAATGGCTCCGATGAATTTTTTTCAACAATGTCGTATTGTAGTATCTTAAAATTATTATTAGAGTATACTAAAAGTGATAAAAGAGTATAACACATTCGTTTAAGTGGTATACTGGATGTGGGAGTACGTACTCCCAAGAATACAGAATAGGCTATATATATATATATATATATATATATATATATATATATATATATATATATAGTCACTTTGAAGTATCTTATAATCAGTATTAGAGTATACTCAAAATGATAAAGAGGTATAATAACATCATTTAAACGGTATACTGAGAATGGAGATCGTACTCAGAGTCTGGAACCATTTTCCTATATATATATATATATATATATATATATATATATATATATATATATATATATATATATATATATATATATATATATATATATATAATATGTGGTGCGAAATCGTCGTGTTGCGTTTGTGCGTCGGCTTGTATGTAGAAAAAGTAAAGGGGTGCAGGACGGGCGGTCATGTGCCGAGAAAAGATGCCCGAGGCGGAGCCAACGACCAATACACACGCCCACTCGTGAACTCCAGAAGTCCAGAGCCACCTAGCGGCAGCCGATGCCGAGCCACGACGACAACATCCACCGGAAGAGCAAATCCCATGTGCAACTGCCCAGCGGAAACCTAAAAGGTCGTGCGTGCCAACGCGCGCGAACGCTCACACAATTTTGCATTCGGAGAGAGCTGACGGGACCATGTTTCGCTGGTAAATGCTACGCGCCATTTTGTCAGGAGAAAGAGGAGATATGCCGTCGACATGAAAAGGCTGTAGATTTTCTGGGAAATCTGTCCCAGTCTAAACAGTTGGTTGTAGCCACTAGACTGGCTCCTAATTTAGGGTTTTGTGGCGAGTGAAAATTTCTTACGCTCCTAGTGAGTTTTATGGCGATGAAATGGCTTATGCGACAATTATTTACAGACATGTGTAACCTGTGAGTAATTATAGGTGTCTAACTTGAGATCAATTAGATTTGTTGATCCAATGGTTAATGATGGTTCTAACTAAATACTGACTGGCTCACCATTTTCTAACGTGCTTGTCTGCTCACGGGGAACATAAGAAAATGGCGCCAGCGCGTTCTACACCAGTCATTATTTAGTCAGAACCACTACTAACCATTGATCAACAACAATCGTTAAGAAGAAGAGGATTCAATTGAGCTTAAATTAGGAGCGCACACCTATCTATTCACAGGTCATACGTGTACGTAGAAACTTAAATCCAGAGAAGAAAAATTGTCGTCGCCGCAAGACTCGCCAAGTGGCAACCCGACCTCTCGCGGACAGCAGAAAGCCAGAAACCATCAAACCGGAAACCACCGTCCAAGCAGCTCCGGACTCCGGAGCCTTCTCCACGCCTCGATTAGCTCGTCGCCGAATATTTAAACCCCCAACCGCACCCTCGTCGGCTTCCGCCTTCCGGTAGGAGGAAGCGATTTTTTAACGGGCGAAACCCACACGATTCGCTCTTGGCTCTTGAGAGCTCCCAGTGGTTGGAGTTTTCTAATGGCGTCTCACATCATTCTGCCCAAGGAGGAGGAGGGGGAGGGGCTGGGCGTGGCGGTGGAGGCGGACCACGACTCGCCGGCGCCGACGCGGTACCAGCAGGGGCCGGCGGGGAAGGCGCTGCCGTTCTCGGCCGCGTGCGTGCGGATCTCCCGCGACTCGTACCCCAACCTCCGCGCCCTCCGCAACGCCTCCGCCATGAGCCTCCCCGACGACGACGCCGCCTACGCCAAGCTCGAGGAGGGCGATTACGGATACGTCCTCGACGACGTTCCGCACTTCACCGACTACCTCCCCGACCTCCCCGTGAGCGCCGCCACCCACCCACCCTCTCCTGCTCTCTCTCTCTTTCTCTGGCTGCTCCATTGCCGGATTCGATGTTCAGGGCAAAAAAAAAAAAAAAAAATCTAGAATTGCACTGTTGCTTGCACTGCTGGGGATGGTTTTTGGGGACTGGTTAAGTTGTGAGATTCATTTTTGGACACTTGCATAAAGTTGAGATTTGGCCGCTCGGCGTGTAGTCAGCTCATTAAACTGGATATGATCCAATATAAGTGTAATACAAACAACACAGAGTTGTGAGATACATTTTGGACACTTCGCTTTGCCGAGGATCTTGGTTTTTTTTCCCTCTTTGAACTATGTAGCTTGATTTGGTTTCTTCATGAAACTTGGTTAGCCTCGTCAAAAAAATGCTTGCGGATGGGAGGTTTGATCGGGTAAAATAGAGCACAGCTTCCCTTTAGAACTAACTTTTGTTAATCGGCCACCTTTTCCCCTGCTCCTATAAACCAGCAATAATGTGCACATTCATGGAATGCGATCTATGCAGCAATGTATTTGTCTATTTTTGGTTTCAATGACATGTTGAAATAAAGTGGTTGGTTTTCAAGGTGATATCATGCGGATTAAGCTAATTGTTTTCATGTTTAATCTTCCTGGCAGACTTTTCCTAACCCATTGCAAGATCATCCGGCCTATTCAACCGTCAAGTAAGGATTTTCTTTCAGTTTTACTTTGCCATCTCCTTTGGTACACCTCTAATCGCCATCGTACAACCTGTTGAGCTAAATAAATGTTCGTACATTTACCAGGCAGTATTTTGTCAATGCAGATGATACTGTACCAGAAAAGGTAAAAGTGCCAGATTGATGTTTTGATATGATTATGTTGTTACCGGTGGTAATTGGTGAAATGACATGTTATTTGTGCTACCACAGGTGGTTGTTCAGAAGAACAGTCCACGGGGAGTTCACTTCCGTCGTGCTGGGCCTCGTCAAAGGGTATGATGCCTTAGATATGCTCATATGCCTCTATTATCATTTGAGGGCAATGCATTATCTACATATATCTGACATAAATGTTTGAACCTTATCAGGTGTATTTCGAGTCAGAAGATGTGAAAGCATGCATCGTAACCTGTGGAGGCCTTTGCCCTGGGCTTAATACTGTCATCAGAGAGTTGGTGTGTGGCTTGTCCCACATGTACAATGTCAACGATATCTTCGGAATACAGGTTTGTGTCATTGTAGATGGCCTCAACTCTGAATAGACGATTTAGAATGCCATTCTTCCGTTCTTTCACGCATTTTATGTGGTCCATGTCGTATTTTTGTTTGAAAAATACTTCTTGGTCTTCTACCTGTTAAACTACATAATTTAATAGGCAATTTGAATCGTATTTCATGCCAGCCTATAGGAAGAGAAATCCCTGTCATTTTACTAAAGAATCCAGACTCAGTTAGGAAATCATTTCAATTGTATTATACTAAAATAATTGTTAGTTCTGAGATCTTTGAATTTTGTTGTATGACGTGAGTCCAGAATTTGTATGATAACACTAACAACTAATATGAACTCTGTGCCAGCTAGTGGTTTTGTCATGACAATGAGTAAGCATTGTAATGCATTGGTGAAACCAAAATTTGAACTGTACCTGTTAAATCTATGTGTGGTTCCTTTTCTGTTATTTCTAACTTGGCATAAATAATTTTCTAGAATGGATACAAGGGCTTCTATTCAAGCAATTATCTTCCCATGACACCAAAAAGTGTCAATGATATCCACAAAAGAGGTGGTACAGTTCTTGGAACATCACGTGGTGGTCATGATACCAGAAAGATTGTTGACAACATTCAAGATCGTGGAATTAATCAGGTAGGTTTTGTTGGCAAGTATATTTTAATATGATCTTCCCTATTTTGGAGGTTGAGTATAATATGCATGTGCACCTTATCTAGGTATACATCATTGGAGGAGATGGAACTCAGAAGGGAGCATATGAGATATTCAAGGTAATCACTGTCAGGATATATCCACCACATTTGGTTCAAAATTTCATCAAACCTTTACATCTGCACATAAAACTTCAGCACACTCTGTTGAAATGCACTCTAGCAGCAGGAAATATGCAGTAATGCCGATTTTGTTTTAGAAATCAGTAGATATGTCATTAGAATTTTTAGGGAAAATACTGTTAGACTTTTGATTAGAAAGTTTAAAATTTCGATTCAGTTTTATTACTTTTGAAATTATTGACAGGAAATTCGGCGACGTGGTCTAAAAGTCGCTGTTGCTGGTATTCCGAAGACAATTGATAACGATATAGCGGTAATTTATGGTTACCTTTGTCCTGCCTGCAAATATGCTTTCACTGCATATCGGTTGATTTGAGAGATTGTATATGCAGGGGCTATGAATTAATACTGATTATTTTGATACATTAATTCTTAGGTTATAGACAAGTCCTTTGGTTTTGATACTGCCGTAGAAGAGGCCCAGCGTGCCATTAATGCAGCTCATGTGGAAGCTTCAAGTGCTGAGAATGGAATAGGCTTAGTGAAACTGATGGGTCGCTATAGTGGTTAGTTTTCTAGCTCAGCCCAATATGTGTCCTTGCTACACCTGCATTATTATATCCCTTTGCCCCCTGGTTTTTCTTCTTTCATTGGATGACAGGCACATAAAACTGAGGCAACTTATCTTCTGCTGATCTGCTCTGATTAACTAAATGTTCTTTCATGAAATGTTTTTTGCCTACGGACTGAAAATCACTTATCCGTTGTGTGAAAAGCATAATGAATTTTCTAACTGTTTTTGTTTTAGCTAATTCATTATGCCGTCCTTAGTCCTTACCGTGATGGTTCCTTGCTAATGCAGGGTTTATTGCCATGTATGCAACTCTTGCAAGCAGAGATGTGGTAAGTTAATGCCTCCTATTGATGTCTGAGCTATTCCAATCAACGTTATGTAGTTTCTTCAAGTTTATACCATTACTGTTTACATGAATCACCAATGTTCTTCTCATTCTTCTCCATTATTGGTACTTATTATTTGTTGTATTTCTTTCCATCTCCTGTAGGACTGCTGCTTAATTCCTGAATCCCCATTTTATTTGGAAGGGGAGGGTGGACTGTTTGAGTATATAGAAAGGAGGCTGAAGGAGAACGACCACATGGTTATTGTTGTGGCTGAGGGAGCAGGACAGGATCTTATTGCTAAAAGCATATCTCCAGCTGATCAAATAGATGCATCTGGAAATAAGCTGCTTCTTGATGTTGGTCTTTGGTTGACTCACAATATTAAGGTGCATATCGATTTTATTACATTAGTTAACATGAGATTGCTCCATTTTGATTTTCCTTTTTGTTGATAACATTGCTTGACATGTTACTCTGACATGTACTTTGTGTGTTCATCTGTTAAGTTTGCACTAAAACTGCAAGAATGCACACCAATGGGCGATTGGGCATGGCATTTGCGCTTGGGCTTGAAACATGTCTACCATAAGCTAGGTAGAAACCAGACGTTGGATAGGGAGGGCACCTTTGCATCCAAGGGAAAATGACACCTTTACATCCAAGGGAAAATTACTATGTAAACTTCTCTTGTAAGCCGTGCTTTATGTTTATGTGAACTTCGCCATTTAAGTAACATAAATTACTGCAATAAAAGGTTCACTGGTTCAGGGTATGGTCACTCATAGCTAGCATAGTTGAGCTAGCTGTATGTGTATGTGGGCACAGTCCTGCTCAGATTGTGCACGCATCAGCTTGTCTGTTTATGTGCATAAATCTTGGGCTAAAATCAATTTTCAAAACTGTAGCTGTGAGTCATAGTTTAAAATTTTCTTCTTTAGATGCATCCTGCATGTAACTATATTTAAAGCTTACATGGCTCAGCAGCCTGTTGGTATGGGCACTGTGGAACATACATGCTACTGATTCTGATTTAATATGGTGTTAGTATCTCAGTGAACCTTCATGTATGTCATTGTTGTTTTTAGTATTTTTTTTGACAAGTAATAGTAGGGGAGGCCCCTACTGTGTATAAATATATATAAAGTTGCACAAATATTAAAGCATGAATGAAGAGTAGATAGTAATTACTTACCCCTTCGTTTGCTTCAAGGCTTGTGCAACTTGTGTTGGGAGAAAAAGCATAGAAGCACTGCTCATATAGAGATAAAAGATGGTTTATGTACAGTAGAAAAAAGATAAAAATATATTACAACCCTCTAGGGGCAAATATCATCAAACAATTGTTTCTAGCCAATCGAAGATTATATGTCTATATTCTTGCTTGACTTGGTTAGACTTTTCCAGTTTGTGACATTTGGCATGATATTCTCAAACACTGCTATTTCTTTGTTTCCAAATGTGCGAAGCAGCAATGATAAAGATTTCCATAAAGAACATATAATTAAAGGTTGATCTAATTCTCTCCACTTTGAGCTTCGTATCCGTCGTATTATCCCAATCAATACCAATAGTATTCTGGCATGCTTGGCCAAATTCACAATAAAAAAAGCCGATTCAATGTTTCCTCCTCTATTTTGACATAGCACACAGTGGTGGAGCCAGGTCTCGGGCCACTGGGGCCATGGTCTAAGGCTTGGCATGGAAAGCCCAGCCTGAGAACCCTAAAATCTCTTGAAAATCTTTTGAAAAATTACAAATCGGCCTAGAACAGTTGGACCTGCCCGAGGCTTTAGGTTGGGCTGGCTCCGCCATGTCTTCTGAGCAACATATCTTTGGTGTTTGTTTTTAGTATCTTATGGATTACTAGGTTACGATTATCACCGCAGGTGTTTCTCCAAGCTTTCTATGAGCAATTCTTTGGTGTTTGTTTTTAGTATCTTTGGTGTTTGTTTTTAGTATCTTATGGATTACTAGGTTACGATTATCACCGCAGGTGTTTCTCCAAGCTTTCTATGAGCAGTTCTTTAATGTCTTGTATTATTTCCTTGTAGGATTATTGCAAGAGTAAAAAGATGGAGATGACTATTAAATACATAGGTAACAATCTTATTATTATGTTTTGTTCTCTTCATCGCATAGTGTTAGTTTGCATTTTGTAGTTTGTAGTGTTGCTTTTTATGGAATGTGACAATAACAACTATTATTTCTAACGACAGATCCAACTTACATGATCCGTGCTATTCCAAGTAATGCGTCAGACAATGTCTACTGCACACTGTTGGCACACAGTGCCATTCATGGTGCAATGGCAGGATATAGCTTCACAGTTGGAATGGTCAACGGCAGGCATGCATACATTCCATTTCATGTGAGTATAACTTTCATACGCCTTTCTGTGAACAGGGGTAGAGTGACTTTCTGCTAGCTGTGCTAGTCATAGAAAATGTGGGGTATTTGGTTCAGGGCCATCAATATTCCCCATGGGGAGTGGAATTTTCGTTTCCAATTTATTTGCGGCACTGTTAGTTGTCATCGTGGTTCTTGCTGGCACACCCAATTGTACCAAAATCTTGCTTTAAATTGAGCAAGAGCTGCCCAAGGGAAGTGACCTTGAAGGCTTGAACCAAGCAATGGTATCAGATAATAGCAATTGTCCAGTTAGTCTAATGCCAAACAAACCTTGTGTCTGAACTCTGCTAAGAGAGCAAATAAGTGACACCGCACTGCACTTTGTTTTGCAACTTTGCAAGCACCTTGCTGCATGACGTTGGTAAACCTTGAATTGAAACTCAAGTGCTCAACTCAAAATTCTTCCGTATCTTTGGTTCCCAAGGGAGTTTAGGGTGTGCAATCGAAAAGCAAAGAGAAGTTTGAGAATTTCCACAATTATGATTATTTAGTCCAGAACATTTAGAACATCCTTCACTTCCCATACTAAATATTGCCGAGTAGTGCTGCTATGCATCACCTCCAATACAAGTTGCACAAATCTTAAAACAAACGAAAATGTATGTAATCACCGTCTACCTTTCATTCATGCTTTAATATCTATGCCACTTTCAAAAAGTGATGTATAGAATCACCTCTTAATATTGCCTCAACAATTAGCATGACCACAATTTATTTTGACAACAGAGGGTGACCTCAACACGGAACAAGGTTAAGATAACTGACAGGATGTGGGCAAGGCTGCTGTCCTCAACCAACCAGCCGAGCTTCCTGAGGCAGAAGGACATCGACGAGGCCAGAGAAGCCGATAAGCTGGCCAACAGGCCACCTGTTCCAGCGGGCACCAGCGATCACGGAGACGATACGAAGAAGCACTCCGCGTCGGCGATAGCAAGTGGTGAGAAATAGCATGATTTTGATGGTCTTTTTAGCTGTGTACGGTAAGACACTGCTGTTCGTCTGAGTTGACGGGCCGTATTTTACTCAGTTTTGCTTCCATGTGTGTTGGAATGAATACGCTCGAGCACTGTGTTGATAGTCTGCGTAGTAAGAACTCCATATATTATGTGGTATTTGATGTAGAACACATGCAGGGCACCTCCATTCCCGTGTGGCCTGCTGGATGCATGATCTTATCTAATGCCTGTACTGTATGTTCATCACCTGTGGTGGCTCTCTATCCCCTGCCGAGAGCAGTTCATCTCAAGTAGTAATTGCTAATTCTACTACGAGACTCCTTGTATATGTGATGCGGCAGCTCTGCTAAAAGAAGTTCCTACAGACTGGAGTGCTATTTAATTTCTGCTAATGAAAGTTCATGTATCTTTAACGCGGCGAAATCACGGGAGACCAAGCCGTCCGTGATCCTTTTTCTTCATGATGCATAAAGGAGTATTTTTTCTTCTTCTTTTCTTGCAAGCGCCCTTCACGTCCGTGGCTCCGCTTGATCGCTTGACACCTCTACATTTTTGCATGGGAGAAGCCCCCAATGGCGTCCAAGAGCCCCCTGCGTCGTCGACGTCACGGCCGCAGCTGGAGCCCGCGCCACCATTCGCAGCGCCGGCCGTCGACAACGTGGGGATAACAGAAGACGGTGCGGGCAAGAACGATGCAACTGAGAAGCAGCCGGAACAAGGAACAGAAATCCCGGAGGCCGCCGGTGCAACTCAAGCACCGGTGGAGGAAAAGCCTACGCACGGAACAAACCCCTCGTCGCCCGCGACGCCACCAGACACGCCAGAGCGTACCGTACAGCCGCCGCAAACCACGGAGCACGCACATGCAGACGAGGCGGCGCCCGACGTCGACGAGGTCAAGGCCGACGACTGCACCACGCCGCCACCGCCGGCGCACGACTCGGAGGGGTCCGACACGCAGAGCGCCAACGGCCACGGGAGCCCGCGCAGGGAGAGGCCGAAGTCGACGGGGGGCGTGAGCGGCCGCAAGTGGGAAGTGGTCGCCTCCAAGTCGAGGCTGCTCTCATTCCGGTCGTTCTCGCGGGACAAGGAGGTGAAGAAATTGGGTGACGAGGCGCCTCCGGAAGCAGGGCGCATGCCGTCGCCAGGAGAGCACCGGCCGGCGCACGGCAAGGCGGGGGAGGAGGGCGCGGAGCACAAGAGGAAGGAGAAGGGCAAAGAGAGGCGGAAAATGTTTTGGAAGTGAAGGTGGTGTGTTGTTACTTGTTAGTGTTTGCGGTGCATGAAAGGGTTTCTGGGTTGTGATATATTATTGAAAGTGTATAGATATCATCTGGATGTTTTTGTTCAAAACCCTATATTATTATGAGTGGGAGCTGAGAACTTGAATTGTTCGTTCCTTGATGCAATAATTTGTACCAAAATATATATTAAGCTAGTTCCAAAATGTATAAAAAAATTTAAAGGATAGATACACCAATAGGTTCTAAGAGTTTAAGGATAACTAGCAAATTTACCCGCGCAACTGCGCGGCTAGATATTCTCTACTACTCTAAAGAAGCACTTGGTGGCAGTGGTCCATTCTTCTCACGTCATTAATTGCCGCTTAATTGTCCTGCTTAATTGCCCTATTTAATTGCCATGCTTAATTGCCCTACGCAAGAAACGAAGCGTTGCTTTAATTAACCAGCTTTCGCAAGAAACGAAGCGTTAAAGATAGATGTTTGATCTTGTGAAATAATTTTTTTTTATTTTTTAATCTTTATTTTTCGTTATCAATTTTGTTTTTCGTAGCAACGCACGGGCATGTAACTAGTATGATACAATTATATCATAATTGTGTATTTTTCTATAATTGTGTATTTTTATATCTCTAATATATAAAGATTAATATGCACTGTTATAATCTCATCACACCAAAATAAGTGGTGAAGATCCTTAGACTCTTTCTAATATGCATCGTTATAATATGGTCCCACCAAAATAAGTAGTGGAGTCGTGGAGATACTTGGACTCTTTCTTTTAATCTTAGCCGTTATAACTCGGGTCAGTAAACCAGTCAAATTGAATTTCAAAAAATTCAAGAAATTTGAAAAAATATTCAAAAGCTCCCTAAAATGAGAGTCTCCTGGTCTCACTTACACTTGAGATAAAGTTTTACTTCCCAAATACTTTCTGAACAGGATTTGTTGCCAAACGCCTTCCTCATTTAAAAGTTTGAACAACTATTTACAAAGTAAACAAATATTTTTCACATTAAGATTCTGAATCCCCAGGCCGCCTTGACCTTTGGGTTGACAAATAATATTCCACTTAGCAAGTTTATATTTTTTTTTCTTGTGATTATCATGCTACCAGAAAATTCTAGCTCTAAAATAATCCAATTTTTTAAGAATCCCATGCGGTATCCGAAAAAAAGGATAACATAAACATGGGTAGACTACTAAGCACATAATTAATTAGAATTAATCTGCCCCAGCTAATAAATGCTTTCCTTTCCAACTACTCAACCTTTTTTCAAATCGTTCCTCTACCCCTTTCCAATCATTGTTTCTCAGTTTACGATAATGTATTGGAATACCAAGATATTTGAAAGGTAGACTACCAACTTCACATAAAAAAAGATGAGTGTATTGACTTTCAAAATCCTTGGCAGCACCGAAGCAGAAAATTTCTCTTTTGTGAAAATTTATTTTAAGGCCCGATAGTTGTTCAAACGCACATAGCAATAGCTTCATATTTTTTGCTTGTAGAATATCATGTTCCATAAAAATTATGATATCATCTGCATATTGAAGAATTGATAACCCATTATCAACCAGGTTGGGTATTATTCCTTTTATTTGTCCATCATCCTTGGCTCGTTCCAGAAAAACAGCTAACATATCCACAATGATGTTAAATAAGATTGGAGACAAGGATTCTCCTTGCCTTAATCCTTTTTAAGTTTGAAACTATGGCCCTATGTCATCATTAATCTTAACACCAACACTCACCTAGACACAAAATTATCAATCCACTGACATCATTGAGAAGAAAAACCTTTCAATGTAAGAGTTTGTTGAACAAATGCCCATTTGACCTTATCATATGCCTTTTCAAAATCCACTTTAAAAATAACTCCATCCAATTTTTCCTTGTGTATCTCATGAATAGTTTCATGAAGAATTATCACTCCATTCATTATATTTCGACCGGGCAAAAAGGCAGTCTATGTTGGTCGAACAATATGTTCAGCTATACCAGAAATTCTGTTCATTCCTACTTTAGTGAAAATTTTGAAACTAACATTAAGAAGGCATATCGATCGATAATGTTGAATTTTTGTTGCATCTTTATTTTTCGGCAACAAGGTGATAATACCATAATTCAACCTAAATAAAGGAAGTACACCTTTATGTAAATCATGAAACATGGCCATTAAATCATCTTTTATAACTTCCCAGAACACTTGATAGAATTCTACCGGAAACCCATCCGGTCCAGGTGCTTTATTATGTTCCATTTGAAATATTGCCACCCGAACCTCTTTCTCAGTAAAAGCTGTCGTAAGAATTTCATTCTCCGAATTAGAAACTTGAGGGATATCATCTTGAAAGTTTTCAATCATAGAAAAATGATTGTTAATTGGCGGTCCAAATAGACCTTTATAATAGTTGATTATGTATTTCTTAAGCTGCACATCCCCATAAATTACACCTTCTTCTTGTTCGAGTTGGAAAATTCTTTGTTTCCGATGCTTACCATTTGCAACTAAATGGAAATATTTAGTGTTGCTATCGCCCTCAAGTAAATGTGTAACTTTTGCCCGTTGGTACCACTTAATTTCCTCTTCACGTAACAATAAGCTAACCTTTCATTAGAACACTACTTCAAAATAATTTCCTCATTGGATAGCTCATTTGTTCTGCTTTTTTTTTATCAAGGTCATCTATAATACATATTAATTCTTTCTTTTCTTTTCTATAAGATTCACTTGTATTCTTGGACTAACCTCTTAGAAATTGTCTAAGGCTTCTGATTTTAAATTGCCATTTTGAAATGGAGGAATCTCCCCTATGCTCATTGTGCCAATAATGTGAAACCATATTAATGAAACCATCTCTTTTTAACCATCCAAGTTCAAACTTGAACAAATATCGATTTCCTGAATGGAAAGATGCTCTAGTATTGAGCAATAAAGGAGTATGACCAGAAAGAGATCGTTCAAGAGCATGGACACTAACAAAGGGATCTGTGCTCATTAGCACCCTGTCAAGCTTCTCGAAAGTAGGTTTTTCAGAAGCATTAGCCCATGTAAACCTCCTAACAGATAATTCAATTTCTCTTAATTCTAAATTATCAATGATAGCATTGAATAAGAAAGGCCATCGATTATCAAATTTATCATTATTTTTCTCGTCATGTCTTCTAATAATATTAAAATCACCACCTATCAAAACAGGTAATAAAATCACCACCTATCAAAACAGGTAATGATTCTCTACTACATAGTTGGACTAACTCAGCCAAGAATTTATCTTTCAAATGAGATTGAGCCGCACCATAAACAGCCACTAGAATCCATTGAAAACCATCATTTTTATTCCTTAAATGAAACTTCACATAAAAGTCCCCTTCATCAATGGCACCAATATCGAATGATGTCAGATTAACCCCCAAAAGAATACTCTGTAGTGCCCAGAAGGGGGCAAACAATGCCACATAAAATCCTTTCCACCACACAGGTGTTTTAAACTAGATGTAGAAAACTCACTTTTTCCCATTTCAATAAGTGCAACGAAATCAAGATGGTGCTCTCTAGTTAAATCTGAAATAAACTTGTATTTAGCCAAGTCTCCAAGACTTTTGCTATTCCAAAAAACACATTTAATTAGAAACTAATTTTTCTTTAAAGGTCTCCCCCACCGAACTTTTTTCTTAGCAAGGTTGGTAGTCTTATTGCAAAAAGCTGCATCATTACATAAATGAGCCTCCTCTTGATCCAACCCTTCATCAGCTAAATCACTACATAAGTGATTGAGGGTAATCGTATCAAGAAAATCTTGATTTGTATCCTCGTTAACCCGATGAACTTTATTATCTTTTTTCAATGGGACCTTCACACATTCATTTTCTACATTTTTCAGTTATTTAATTGATGTCGCAATCTCATCAGCAGTACTTCCCAAAGAAATTCCAATATTATGCAATTTTGACTGACTATTAACGTCTGAAAAAGATAAAAAGGAAGTGCTAGTAGTACCTTTTTGAGTTTCCAAGTTACGAGTAGCAGCCCGTAGTTGTGCCTTTTTTATAGTATCCACTTCAGAAGTTGGAATCCCTACGATAGAAGTGGCTTTGTTAAGTCTGTCACTCCTACGTGGTCCCAAAGAAAGTCCTTCTTGAAGAACAGCAACCTGTATTTTTCCTTGGACGTCACATTGCAATGGATAATTGACAGCTCCAACATGTACTTTAACTGCTTCCTCAACACCATGGTGCAGGGAGCCGACCTGGTCACCTGGAGCTGTATGTATTGTACAGTACTGACCAAGTGACTTCAGAGTTCAGATGGAGCATACGGGGATGGTGCCGTCCAGTCCATTGGCCCTGCTCAGCCTGCTGCAAGATGATCATCTATCAGATGGAGGTTGACAATGGCCTCTGGCTTCAGGTTTTGTTGGCCAGATCTTTTACAATAAATAGGAGGCACACATTTCCAGCCTTCTTATTAAATCTAACCCAATAACAAATCAACGAGGCGTTTGGAAGTAATCAAAACCTCGAATGTCTACTTGGAACAAATCATGGTATCCACCATGAATCAGGCCAAAGAACAAACTACCAGTACTATCAGCAACAGTGGCACGAACTAGAACTACATCCCATGGCGAACCTCCAGAACAAGGCATCTAATCACTACAAAGGTGACACAGAGTTGATCAGTGCACGATTGGGATGAAATCAGTGCCGTCTGCCTCCTTTGCAGACGACGAATTAAGGGCAGGGCGAAGGAACAGAACTATAATTGTTGTTGTCTTCCTTATCCATATTATAATTGTTGTTGTCTTCCTTAACCATATTATAATTGTTGTTGCCTTCCTTATCCATACTATAATTGTTGTTGTCTTCCTTAACCATATGTGCCAGGGTTTTTTTCATCTCCAGCCTCTGATTTGACATCCACGCTCTGTTGTGGAGTAGATGAGTGGGGTATCTTGTGTGGCTGAGCCAGCAGTTTCCTTAGCTGGCTTAGTTGAGTCGCACGTTCCCCCAGCGCTTGCGACGAAGGGTTCGGTGAGAGAAAGCTGTATAAATATTAAAATATGAATAAATAATAGATAGCGATGACTTACCTTTTGGCTTGCTTCAAAATTTGTACAATCTGTATTAAAAAGGAAGATATAGAAGCACCTGCATAATTGTTTTCCAAGCACATAGGTTCCACCGTCAGTACGCTCTGCTCCAATTCAGGAGGGTTTTCTAGATATCCAGTCGACATCCTCATTGTGCTGTGGAATAACCAAGTCTGGTGCAGGAGTGGCTGTATGCCTGTATCACACTTCTCAATGGATCCACAAACTCGAGGGCCAATGTGGAATGCTCGACTGTGTGAAGGTCTTCCTCTTCCCGGTGTTGAGCTTCTTGATTGTTACCTATAATGTTCTGTTCAGCATCAAGCAAAAGTAGATGCGTATGTTGAGTGGCAACTGAGTCAGCATGTGGGCCAGTAGCTGAACCAGTAGGTCGAACCTTTGAGCCATCGTCTTCCTTGATCCCACCAAGGTCATGGAGGACATCTTGAAAATTAACCATGCAGGAACTCGATCGGCAACCAACGCTTAAGTGGTGGTATCAGCTGTGGATGCCATGACTCTCTTCGCCTTCTTTCTTCACCATACCATGCAGTTTATCAACCTACAGAAGTTAGGAAGAAGTTTTTAAGTACTGATTCATTATGCATGAAGTACTTGGAGAAACTGAAATTCCAGTTAATTTTCTCGAAACAAATTTAGGCTCAATCAAATCTAGAAATTAATCACGCAAACTGTATACATAATTTAGGTTTACCGCTTTGCGGATCATAGGAGACTTGGCTTGATATTGGAGATTAGAGGAATCATCGCTGGTTGATGGGACAAGATACCGTCGTGTAGCTCCCAAGTACCACCACAGGTACTCTCATAAGAAGACGAATCATATTGCCCTGTCACTGGAAAAATACGCTGTCGTCGAGCTTCCCATTCCTGAACATACTCGCGGTGTGTCTCTTCCCAATCCTCAAGTTCTCTGCCACGTCGACCAATACGATGCAATGCCTGTAGTGTAGGTCGAAAGGGTGGCGGAATGCATTGGCGAAGCCCGAATTGGCGCGTCACTCGCTCGGGCAAATACAGCTCTACTACAGGAAAAACTATTAATGGAGCTTGTGTAAGCCACAGGTCCGCATCTTTTGTACAGAGCGGCGGCAAACTTGAGGACTCGTATCAACCCCTTTATGCATGGAAGATTTGCAGCCCTCCAATTTGCGAAAAAATCCCTTCATTTTTTTAAATTACGGATAGGTCCCTGTAAAATTACAAAAAGATCCTTTGCCATTTTTTGTGAGAGCAAGAATCATTTTGTTACTTTACGGAAAAACCCCTTGTCAAATACAAATCTTGAACGAGACCTTTTCTAATTTTTCAGAATAACGATCAGGTCTAAAAATATAACAAATAGGTCCCCGCTCCTTACGTCCAGGTCCTTTCTCCGTTTTTCCCGAAAAAAATATTTTCGTCAACAAAAATATGTGTACATCTCTATCTCTAGACTTTTTTTTTCCTCAACTCGATCTCTAATGTCTAGACTTTTTTCTCAACCCGATCTCTAATATTTTTCAGAACGTGTATTATTACTCGGTCAATGCATAGAGCGTTAAACTCGACAAAAGAAGGTTGGCAGTTCTAATATTTTTCGGAACATGTATTACCTGTTGAACGTATAGGGTGTTAAATTTGGCATCTGTAATTTTTTTTTGGCAACTCGATCACTTATATTTTTCAAAACATGTATTATTACCAGGTAAACGCATATGGTGTTAAACTCGGCATCTATAGTTTTTTGACAACTCGAAATCTAATATTTTCTGGAACGATGTCTAATATTTTCCAAAACATGTATTATTACCCGGTGAATGCATAGGGTGTTAAACTCGGCATCTATAATTTTTTTGTCAATTCGAAATCTAATATTTTCCAAAAAATGTATTATTCATTTTTTTTTTGGCGAAAGGCTCGTTGTTGCGCAAATTCGGCGACTGTTCCTACCTAGCGTATTTTTTAAAAAAGAAAACCCAAGCGAACAAAAAAACGCTTAGATCTTCTTACTTTCTTTCAGAAAGAAAGCTTAGATCAAATTTCGCATGGCGCGGCAACACGCGCAACCTTACCTAGTTGACTATTATGTTCAGAAACACACCAAGCAGGGCCTAAGTTCGTCAAATTCTCAAGTAATTTTGGGGCATATCATCTCCATAGATCCGAGGGTAAGATTCAATCCGAGCTGCATATCACCCATGTCCGCATGGTTATTCTGATACTCATCGATTGATGAAGTGAAGGCACTGAAGGGTCGTCGTACTCGGTCTCTCCAGACAAATGCATGGGTGTGGCTTCGCTATGGGTTGAGGGAGTACCAGGTGAGTATACACATATCAAACTTGAAAAATGGTATTTAAAATGCATTTGTAGTGCCCCTTTTCTCGCTAGTTTGCATCTCACAAAATTTGGCATTCCCATATACCAATTTCGCTCAAACATTGTCAATTTTGAAATCGGCACGAGCCCACGACCATGTACACCCACATACCCAGATCATGCTTGCACTTGTAATTTTTTATACGTACAAGACGTACTTCTATCTTACATCACTGTTATTCTCGACGATATTTTCTCATGGACATCATCCTTGTTGAGCTCTCGCTAGCTAACTCCGATGGTTGTACCTTAATTTAGGCGCTCTGACGTTGATACAAAACATACTACCTCTACATCATGCCTGCATATGTAATTCTGTATATACATAACATAATCCAGGCCTTCACATGGAGAGCAATGACAAGACGGGCGAGTACAAAAGCCACAAAAAAAAAGCAATAAAGTTAGGGACGCAATCGAAAAAACATGGGAGGCCTAAGGGATCTCTCTGATATGGACGAGAAACTGTGAGGTTCGGAAGGCAAGAATCCAAGGGCACAAATGCAAAGGGAAGGAATCCAAGGGTACAAATGCAAAGGACAGAAAGAAGCGAGGGCGTGGAAGGAATGCTCCGGGGGCATGCCTGCAAGGGAAAAGAGCCCAAATCCCGGCGCCAGGGACCGGAACGCGAATTGGCAAAAAAATTTGGACCATTTCTCGATTTGTGCGTGTCATCCTTGCGCAGGGGCCATGCTAATCTTCTCTGTATCGTTCCAATTTTATCGGATGTCTCCGAAGAGACAGCGCTTGGCGCAGCGCGCGGGCTTATAAGTTGGTCGCGTCTTTCCTAACCGAGCGGTGTGGTACTAAAGTTCCCGCTCCATACACATCCCGCCGCGCGTGGTGCGTGGGCCGCTCTCTCACAGCCAGCCCAACTTAACAGATTCGATGTAGCCCTACCGTCCATCGATCCGGGCCGTACATCCCTAATCCAAGGTGTCAGCTAGCCCGACCTCTTCACACGTGCTAACAATCTATGAATGGACGTACGTCCATGGCTCAAAATACAAACTCAAATCAACCCATAAAAAAGATAAATGAACACTTTGATTGTACATATAGTAGTCACTACTCACTGGTCACAGACAATTAGGTGATACACAAAATTAATTAATTTAGCTCTATGTGCATACTCCCTCCTTCCAAGTTTATAAGGTGTATTTTTTTTTACACCTAGACTAAAGAGATACTAAAAATAACTAGATTGTCCCTTGTTAATATGTCTAAGTACTATATTCAATGCATGCATATAAAGAATATGAAGTAAATCTAGATATTTATTAAGGGTATAAAGTGAACATTACACTAGTTGTGCATATAGGGCTCCCACTTCACCTGATCTGCTCGCTGTAGGTTCAGCTCATCTCTGTACTGCTTAAGACAGCGAGTAGCATTCTCACTTTGTGTGTGAGTTATATTTTATTTGAGGATTTTTTTTACTGTACTAGTCCCTTTTAAAAAAAAATTCACAAAAATTGCCTCTAAACAGACGTGGCGCATGGGCTTGCCGCGCCCTGGAGGCAAATAAAGACGATCTCTCTCATGAAACTTTAAACAGCCTGCATCCCTCAAATAAAGACGATCTCTCTCATGAAACTTTAAAGGCTTGTGGTGACGCAACTTCAACTGCTCCACAGCCTGCAAAAAGTTCAGACTTCAGTGCTATTGCAAAATTTATTCTCGCACTGCTAGTAACTTAACATTGATGAACTATGACAAAATCTAATTGTTCGTAGATTAACCTGATGACCAAAAATTGCATCGGATCGGTGGCTAATCTTAGGATTGAGTAACGTGCTGGAAACAAGTTCCGCTGGGCCTACATAACAAGCCAAAGCGGCTTGTTCAGAAGTGGGATCGGCATTGTCCTCTCTATCACAAGTGGTACTTGGCGAAGAAGGTGCAGAGGTTTGATGATGATCCATGTCACTTTCTGCCACAGCACCCCTTCCACGGCCACGGCGCCCACCCCCTCCTGTCCTTGAAGACATGGTCTCCTATGGGCCTGCGTTAGCCTAATTCATGAAATCAGATGGGAAAATGCCATAGAAGATTGCCAGCAAAAACGCAACAAGAAATTTGATATCGAACATCACATTCCCTTAGAAGGTAGGGCATTCATCTTTTCTTAAAAATCTTTGACACAATCTAACCTGTCAATTGCGCAACTTTCAAAAAGAAATGCATAGATGCACTACTTTCCCCCTCAAATGTTGTTTCACAGAAATGGCTACTTGCACTTGCTAATTGCTATGACCGACTGAAATAATGGACCTTATTTACCAAGGAGAGAGTTACACCCAAACAAGTATGCCAACTGACTGAGAACAGTTGCCTTCATCCTTAGCCAAGAAATTAGCAAGCAAAGGGAATATGGAGTATGGACAGCTGATTGGTGTCCAATTAGATTTCATTTTGCGCGTGTTAACCCGCTAAGCCTAGCCTAAAGCACTTGCTATAATCTTGCACAGTAGAGCACACCAACAGTGTTTACCAAGATCCGAGAGAGGAGAAAAATCCGACCTTGGTGCCAGGGCCGGTCTAGGAGCATGGGCATCAAGGGCGATCGCATAGGGCCCACGAGAGCCAGAGGTCCCAGCCTATGTATATATACCCTATTTATAGTCTGTGTAGACTTATGGTTAGATGTACAAACCAAAGAAGTACATAAGGATATAGGCCTACATCGTCAACTCCCAAGTAGTCACTAGCAAGAACACAGAATTAGACTACTAGCAACAATACTGAGGACTTATCCAAACCAGTCCAAGTGCCCAACTTGACAACTTGCCATTTGAAAACACCTGCATTTGGATGTCACAACAGACTAAACGAACGAATGCTCGATCATAAGATCAATGGCTAGCTTGACATAACTCGCGCGCATCTTACTACCTGCTAATTAAGCTGAGAATTTGACAATTGGTATTTCTTTATATATTCGAATTTCTCGGTTTAAGTATACGAATAAAACATTTGATTCAAAATTGGTAATTTGGATTTATAGTGCCTATGGTGACCGGTTGGTTGTGTTTGGTGGCTAACAGAAAGTTACTTATTAGTTAAAGGATATGAAGATTTTTTTTGGTTAAAGGTTGGTGCTTTGGGCTTTCATTGTCAGCTGATGATTACTTAGTTGTATATCTTGGCTAACCGAAAAATATCATAAAATAGTTTTTATGTAGTTTCATACTCTTCGTAGCATATTTAGAATGCATGAATTTCATAGGAAACAGCTCATTTCATATAACTATATGTAAATTTCTCGAGTTTCATACGAGGTTTTAAGTTATATGTCGCTTGCAACTTGCTAGAGAAGTTTAGCACGTATAGCCTTGTTCATATAATACTACATTAGGATGTTGATTATAAGAGAGTGTTCACGCATATTATCGATGCGCATTAGATTTTAACGGTAGAAATGCTAAGAACAACCTTAAATAGAATTGGGGTATCTAAAATATCAGAACTATCAGGCCTCTACTTCCGTCTCGCCCTAGAGCCTCCAAAATGTTAGGAATAGCCCTGCTTGATGCAAGAGTGGACTTACCAAATCGGGTTGGATAGGTACGGTCTCAGCGGCCGTCACGAGATCCGGCGACCGCCGATGGAGGAGGAGAGGCTTTGGATACCACCACAAAGAGTTTGCTTCCTGGGAGAGGAAAAGGAACCGTAGAAATTTGCTTTCCAAGGGAGGAGGCGATGAGGAGGAAATCGTGAACGGAGGCGTAACCTTTCTCGCTTCGATTTGTGCCTTACATGGCTAGATGGCAGTTTCCTACACTTTACCAATTCTGTCCCTGCCGCTTCCTTCAAAATACGACTTCCCTCTGCCCGCTTCCGTGTCAATGGACGGACATGATTCCGATGGCGTTTTCGATCCATTCAACGACCCACCTCCTCCTCCGATGAGTGACGGCTCCTCTCCGCCGCCGCAGCCACTGCCGCATCTACCCCCCATGCGCATGCAGCTGCTTCCGCTGGCGCTGGACGCCACTGTGGAAAGCGCCCGTGTTCGGGAGAGGGCTCGTGTCGGCCGCCTGCGGCGGCGAGTCCTAGAGGTGCCACGCCTCGCCGCCTCGGCCGTGTCCACGAGGACGTGGACCTCATGGTCTCGGATAATTTCCATGACGGCACGCCCGAGGCCGGGGGCGCGCTGCTATCTCGCGAGGATAAGCGTCGCCGAGGATTTCGTATTTTCATTTTGCTGCCAACGCCTGCACAGAACAGGAGATAGAGGCAGGCATTCTCGTGTGCCGAGTGAACGGTATCAGTCGCGAGCCTCCAATCTTGATGGGCTGGCCCGGCACCCCGTTGCATTTGGACTATTGTCCAGCCTGGGCCATACATGGGGTGCAAGCCCACCCTGAAAGAGGAGAAAAAAAGCACCAACCGACAGACGTCCAGTCGCTCTGTCCATGTAGATGTACTGTATTTCTTGGTACGACATTGCCGTCTACGGCGGATGTAGGTAGGGTTAAAAGTCGAAGGAAAGTTTAGATGTTTTGGAGGAAAAACAGAAATGGAATCTTTTTTTCGGAAACGGTAACAGAAATGTCGGTATAAAAATGCAAACAGAAAATTTTTGTTAGAAACGGAAACGGAAATTGAAACGGAAGAGACAATTCCGATAGAAACAAAAATGGAACGAAAATTCTGGATAAATGAAACCGAAAATTCTGTTTCTTCCACCCCCACCTCTTCCCTGCAGTTCCCACTCTCCCCATTCGTCGATGTGGCTTGCCCCCAAACCCTAGCCCAGTCTTGATGGTGACTCCCCACGCATCGTTCGCGCCGCCAGTCACCGGTGTCCACTACCTCTACCTGCTTGTCCGCTTCGTGGGATGCCACGCGGACGCGCTGCTCGACGACTCCGTCGCTCTACGCCTCCACCCCATGGGGCTCCACTATGTCGCCTCCCACCTCAAGGTGCTGCGCAAACTGGAGGCCGTCGGCACGGGAACGCCCATCGACTACCTTCGCGCCTACTTTGCCGACCTCGGTGACCACTGTGCCGCTCGAGCAGTTTCGCTGGATTCTGCACCTCCTCAACTCGCTCAAGGTTGTGGCCGCCGGGCCAGGGCGCGACCCAACTATTGGGTTGAGGATGCCAACTAGAGGGGGTGAATAGGCGACTTTAAAATTCTCTACAAATAATTGCTCACATAAGTACCTCTATGTCAAAATCTAAACAATAATTGATGCGGAAGCGATAAACTAAGGTTTTGACAAATAAACTTAAATCAACTAGGCTCACTAAGTGCACTAACTAATTAAGTCCCTACTTAAGCAATGCAACCATAATGACAATCAAGCAATTTAACTCTAGGAAAGTAAATTACAATAATATAAATAAGAATTGCAAGCAAACACAAAGAACACTGATGTTTTACCGTGGTGTTCGGAGATTTACTGGTCTTCTTTAATCCACGTTGAGGCAAGCCCAAACCACTTTGGACCGGCTCCACGAATTGAGCACCCGCCTCGATTCCACTAATGGTAGCTCTTTCGCCTCGGGGTAGGTGAGCTCCAATCTTCACAACTCACCAGGCTTTCTCACAACCATCTTGAGATGATCACCGAACCACGACGCCTTCACGTCGTCTAGGTGTGGGCAAACACCAAGAGTAATAGGTCAAGTCTCTTGCTTGATCCTCACCAAGTGCAACACATGCACAAAGATAGTCAATCCTTCCCTAGATGCAACACATGCAACTAAAGACTTTCTCTCGTTGCTCACAAGGTGCAACACATGCACTATTGAGATGAGAGGCTTGGACTAGCTCAAGAGAATACAAATAAAATGCCAAAGAATTAACACATGAAAACTTTAGCTCAGATGCCACTCAAATATCTCAATCATAGCTCTATGAGCTCTTGAGCTTTTGCTCTTACAAGAATACCTCAAATGGGAGCTAGAATAGCTACAAAAACCTCCCCATTTGGCCTTATATAAAGCTCCTCAAAGAAACTAGCTGTTGCTACAGTACCACTGTACTACTGCCATGTAAAAGTTGATAGTACCGATCATCGGTACTACCATTGTGTAAAAAGTGGTAATACCACTGTTTCGCAACTAAAACGGTCATAACTTTTTACTTCAAAATCCGATTTAGGTGATCTTGGACTATATGGAAAGCTTGTCAAGAGGGCTACAATTTCTACTTTTTTTTCAAGATTTAAGCATCCATAGATATTTCCAAAGAACACAAAAAAAATCAAATGATTACACTATTTGGAGAATATGTACCGGCAACTAAATAGCGGTAGTATCGGCCTTTGAACCATGGTAGTGCCAGAATTCAAACTCAGAGAAAAATACATTTATGTAAAATACTACTGCACAAGTGACGCAGTACTACTGGAGTTGCGGTATTACTGGTTTTAACACAGCGGTGTACCGGCCTGATGAATTTGTCAAGAAACACATTCTCTGAAAATTAACTACCGCTTCTAAGAGCGATACTACCGGACTTCGGTAGTACCAGCATCACCATGGCGGTAGTGCTGGTCACAGATTAAAAGCAAGATTTCACATAGAAATATTCTTTTCAAATTTCAACCAAAAATCAACAAGATCAATTCTTGAGCCATATGATAATCAACTCATGATCACGACACTTTGCAAATACTAATCACATGCTCTACAATAATTGCATAAACTTTATCTTATTTTTAAAATACATTTGTAAATAACAAATCCATGCAAAATAAAAGCACAAAGAATACGCATGAACTCAAACATAGCCATGTGATGATCAACACATGATCTCTAGCAATTTTCAAAACACATTTGCAAACTCTAATCACATGCTAAGGAGACATCTCAAGACGTGGAAGGGGTAGTCTGGGAAGACAGGGTAATACCGCACCTCGACCCGCCGATCTTTCATGGTTTTGAGGCCGCAACCCTTCACTCGAGGCGTGTGAAATCTATGGTCCTTACGACCCTGATCCCCCCAGCGCAGATTTTCCCATTTGAACAAGGGAGTACTATAACCCAAAAAATCCAATCCACTACGGCCACCCCACTTGACCACCTGAAGCGGCTAACATGCAAGCACGACCTCGACACCGTTGTTCAGGTTTGCGATGAGTTCAATTCAAGCGAAGGACGTCATTTCTACCAATACCCTCTATTCATGGTAACTGCTACAACTCTTACATACCATTCCACGCATGTCTTGCTATATAACACGTACTCTAGCTTGCAGATTGAGGATTGCAAATACACTGAATGGCTGGACAAACCATTTCCACACCCAGCTCAAGGTTACATCTACACATTACTGGTACGTCTTGATGAAAAGAAAGAGGAACTTACTGAGGTCAAGAACGAGAATGACTAGCTCCGTAGGCAGAACTTAGAACTCCAGACCCAGAACTATAACCTACGCCGTCAAAGGCTCAGGGAGGGGAACAATGAGGAGGTCGTTCACCTCAACAGCGACTACCCCACTTACTACTACTGCGTTCATGCGAGATACAGTTGTGCTTGACACTACTGTGACCAGCAGCCTCATCCACGCCTTCCTGACGATCAACACTCCATGTGGGTGCCGTATGATTACTCATTCAAGCCTTCTGAATAGGGTTTATGACATCCATCATGACTTCTTTATAATTTCAAAAGGCGCGTATGTATCTTACTTGGTTCGTCCATGTCGTCGCGCCATGTCTCTTTTCACATTTTCTATGTCCTATTATGTCCACGATGTCATGCTATGTACACTAATTTCTATGTCATGCTATGTACCCTTATATATTTATACACGTTTCTTGTGTTTTCTATATTATGCTCTATTTTCGGTACACTTATTTTTTAAATTTTTTACTTTAACAAATATCACATTACTTCCCTTGTTCCTTTTCCCTTTTTCTTTTCTATTTCCCTCTTCTCCTCTCTCTTTTTTAGCTGAAGTCTCTATGCTGACATTTGAAATGGCGGCAGAGCTAGTCTGTCGCCGTTTCAAATGGCGGCAGACAGTGTGTCGCCATTTGAAATGGCTACAAAGAGGGTATTTTTGCTTTTTTTTAACCGATGTACTATTTCTATCAATTTCCCTTAAAAATAATGTTATTTAAAAAATTCTCTGGTCTAGACCAACTACCGCGGTTGCAGTTGGTGGATGAGCAGCAGGCAGCTGCATTTTAGCTTTTAGGCAGCTTTTGCTTAAAATAAAAGTAGATTATTTACTAATGATAGGATTTTGGATAAGTTCTCCCACAATCAGAATTAACCTTTACATACAAAATCAGAATAAGGTCAGAGGTAGCTTCTCCTACGGAATTGTTGATTCTCCACGAGAGCCACGCAAGGAGGCCGGGCACACCCCTCGCTGGCGGCCCGTTGCCCTTGCGCCTGCTGGCCCTCTGCTGCCGACCCGTCACCACTTGTCGCCTCTCCGCCTGAGGCTACTTCGCCCTCCGCCCGCTCGAGCTCCTCTGCCCGAGGCCTGCATCGCGTGGCTCCGACGCCCCTCTTGCGCAGCCGCCCGAAACTGTCAACAATCAGGATTGCCGAACGGGGGGATTCTCCGAATAGCAGATTCTTCATACAACTGGCTATAATCCAAAATCTGCACAATCAGAAGCTATTCCTAGTTGGACCTTTGACGATATATGTGAGTGAGGACTGAGGAGAGGAGAGGAGAGATTAAGGAAAAGAGGAAGAAAATATGAAGAAAGATATTAGGCTTACGTGTAGGGTAAAGTCATGATATGACAGCCCACATGTCAAAATTGACGACGTGACAGATAATATGGCAAAAACTGAGTCACTCTTACATGTGATTTGATCTACTTTTAACAGTTGAAGGACAGATTCTAAACGAACTGAACATACGAAACGAAAATTAAACTGGGAGAAGAGTTGAGCGACTTTATCCTAAACATTAACATATAGCACAGTAGCGCTAATGATTGTACTTGTGCTCAGTACAAGTTTTGAAGAGTCTCTTAAGCAACCATTGAGCTTTACAGCCTTATCCTTGCAGAGACTTGCATTGCAAGGGCAGCAATCTGGCCTGCTCAAAAAGCAGCGAACATAATGCAGTTATTTATATGGGAGAATGGCCAAGACCCAAACTTTATGTATATTCTTCATTGAAAAGAGAAAAGGAATTTACTTATCTCCTGAAAGAATGCAAAATTTATTCCGTGGAGAACAAGAATTGCCTCGGGGGAAAAAATCATGTAAAAGAGATAATTACATGTGAAGAATGACCAAAAAATTTTTTAATGATCTTGTAATGAAGCTGTTTACAAATCTCTCCGACTTCTCCAGCTAGCTTGGCTCAACTCATCACTACAATCCCGGCTGCCAAATTCTCTCAGCCGGAACAATCTAATCTCTTCCGATTGCGGCTCTAAGAATACTTCGCTGCGGCCAGGTTGAAGGCCATTGTTCAAGTTAGAGTCCGCTAAACTATCTAGTGCTCTCAACACCTGAGAAATGCAAACAATACCGTCACATTTGGGTCCTTCGGTGTCATTCATTCAGAAATGAAGAAAAGACCAGAAGGTTTGTTACCTGCCCCATCCGAGGTCTCATTACCGCAGAATGGCGAATGCATGCAGCTGCAGCTCCTATCATATGATACATCTCATTTTCATCAAACTTGTTTTCCAACCTTTGATCAGGAAGGTCCCCAAATTCCCGATGTTCGATTGCCTGAATGAGAAGGGGCCGAGCCTGAAATTTTCAACATGCGCAAAGTTTGGGTTAACATCATATCAGTGGTGAGCTAATCCTAGTTCAAATGCTTGTATCTCTTGATGGAAAATGGGAAATTGCATCGAGGAACTTTTCGATTGCTCAATGGTAAAGTCCATTAAGCTTTGATAAAAAAAATTGAGGATAAAACTTGCATTTAGCCCAATTAGCCCTCACAGACTATTTTGCAGCCCATTTTAATTGACAGTGGGTATGGTTTTCATATTGTTGTTCATAACAACTTTTCAACTATTTCAAATAACTATGGATTAGCATTAACAGCATCCTTTATTTTGCTCACAATACACAACACACAAAAGTTATCGCTAAAGGGAAAACCTTAACACCAGACAATATAGCCAGAAGGAATGTATTTAGAGCACCTAGGTGCCAATTGTGTGATGCATCAATTCCTTTTATGATTGCTTCACAGCACAAATCTATGTAGCTATATGATAATTGGTGCCTTTCCCTCAATCCCTCTTCAAGCTGCTTGAGCCCTTGCCAAGTTCTCATCCAACTTCCTTCATAACTCATCACAGCATGAAGACTGCAATAAATAAGTCTCTACCCACTTTTTGTGTGCCACTCTGGAAGAATAATACGGTTGCCTACTTTTATAAAAGCTCCAATCCCCAGAACTTTTAGCTAACTAGGTTCTCTCCAGACCTCTTTCTCATTTGACATGCTATGGAAATGAGTCCAATGAAAGGACTAACACATTACAGAAGCCAGTAGCAGCGACCTTGTAATGAAAGAATCCAAGGGCTGTTCGAAATTGGGTTATATCAACCATGGTTATCATGGTGCCCCGGCGAGGCGAGTCGCCTACGGGGCGCCTGGACGCCTAGACGACGATTAGGCGACCAAAAATACTAGTAATAAAATTGCATTTACAGCCGTATAACATATATGTATATAACATATATACCTTGTAGGAATGCAAATAAATAGCACAACAAGATGACAATTAAGTAGAGAAGCAAATATGAGTATTAAACAAATAAAGTGGAACATTATCAATGGCTCAATTTATAGTTTTAGCTTTTTCCTAAATCTTCTCTCATCTTTTTTTTCTCCCCTTCTCTTTTTTCTTTTCTCTTTCTACCTTATCCTGTCCCTCAGGCAACCTCTCCTTCGGTCCTTCCTCCTCTACTCCCTCTCTCTCTCTCTCTCTCCTCCCTCGCAGGACGACCTACTTTCGCCGCCGCAAGGGTTCCCCACGCCGCGCCTCCTCTCGTTTGTCCCGCGAGCACCACGCCACTGCCTCCCACCAGGACGGGCCACCTCCGCCTCGGCCGCCTCGCCCCTCGCCGAACCGCGCCCCCAGATGGACTCACTCCCCTGGCTCCCTCCCTTGGCGACACCCTCCTCCCCGCGCCGCCCCTCCTCCCCTCGTCTCCCCTCTCTGCCGACACAACCTCCCTCCACCAAGTGGCTGCCCGACGTGCTCCCGGCGACGCCTAATCGCCTGGGGCGACACCTGGAGCGGCTAGGCGACAGCCTTTCCTCCTCCAGGCGCAGCGAACCACCACGGCGGAGAGCGCCGACCGACTGGACGCCTAGGCGATGCCTTGATAACCATGGTATCAACCTCAACAAGTATATTAATCAACAAACAACAATTATCTAGTACCATTATCGATATAAAAAGCAGTTCTACTGCCTTTTCGTTTCAAAAAAAAGTTCTATTAGATTTTTACAACCATATCTTGTTATTTACTAGAAGTCTAGAACATCTCAGTCTCATGAAAGTAAAATAGGTGAAAAACTCGATCATGTAATTTGTTAGAAAATCTCAATCAAATAAATATAGGTTAACAACCTGAAAATAGGTGCATAGGTGGAGTTAGGACCTAAAACCAGTGACAGACAACAAGTTCATAATGTTTCAAAAAGCTCACCCATTCAACAAGACTCTCATCTCCCAAGGGCTGAGAAGCATCAACAGGTTTTCTTCCTGTAATAAGCTCCAAAAGAACAACTCCAAAAGAATATAAATCAGATTTTGCTGTCAACTTGCCAGACAATACATACTCTGGAGCCAAATACCTGCAGAGGATATATTACATTAGTACTGGGAAACTATCTATATGTCACCTGTTGGAATTACTGTTTAAGGCACTATTCATGCGCGTGAATAGTGCCTGCGCTACTGTAGCAACCATACAGGTGTAGGATTAGATTAGTTAGGATTGAGATAAGATTCATTCCTTTAAATTAGAGATTGCTTTCTTACGAGCCATGTAAGTTATCCCTATAAAAAGGATAGCATGTATCCATTATCAATCAAGCAATGAAGGTGAATTAATCTAGTCTCCCCTAAAGTTCATCATCCCAATCCATGGTCCCTCCTTCCTCCTAAAACCCCTCCCCCTTCAGCGTCGGGCGTCCTCTGTACGGTATTTACCCCGTTATGAACTAAGGTTCATGACATTACAGATCACAGATTAACTGACAAAATTCTGAAGACTGCAAGAATGTGGCTATATTTGCACAATTACTTACCCAAATGTTCCCATGACACGTGTAGTGACATGTGTATTGGAATCAGCAGCTAACCTTGCAAGTCCAAAATCAGAAACCTGGAGATTGTTGGAGGTGGATAACAAATTTAGACAATAAATATGACCGGAGAATCACATAAAAATGTTCGAACTTGGAAGTCATACACCAAGTAACAGCATACCTGAGCTTCAAAGTTGTTATCCAATAAAATATTAGATGATTTAATGTCTCTATGTATAATCCGAGGATAACCTGATGAATAAAAACAGAGGAACACTAAGAAAACCAACCTAATTCAGAGCATTGCTGAATAAATAATTTAGCCAAAAAATTACAATCTTCATGCAGATAAGCAATTCCACGAGCTGCTCCAGCCGCAATCTTAACCCTCGTTGGCCAATCAATTGCTGCTTCATTTACTACAATTTCAAGGTCATGTTGAATGATCAGGCTAGCATCAGATAAATCAATTGTCTCAATGAAGCTATAAATAAATAAAAATTAGAGACCATTAGAACTGAAAGAAAGTTCTCACCATGGAGATGGTAATAAAGTGTGTTGTTCGGAACAAAATCATATACAAGCATCCGCTGGCCATCTGATATGCAGTAGCCTACTAGTGAAACCAAATGTCTATGGTGTACTCTGCTGATAGTATCGACTTCGGCCTTGAACTCACGCTCACCCTGCCCATTCCCAATCTTGAGCTTCTTGACTGCCACAGGGCGACCATCTGGCAAGATGCCCTTGTACACACACCCAAAACCACCTTCTCCCAGAAGGTTCTCCTCTGCAAAGTCATCTGTGATTGCTGCCAAATTCTCTGGCGTGAACAGCATCCTGGAGTACCCTATACCGGAGTCAGCCGGCGAGTAGGGAAACCCATGGCTCCCAGCACTGAACCTCATGAAAGGATACCCCGGTGATCTTAAGTAGAATGCGTCTGACCAGAACAAACAATGAGCATAAACTCGGATGGCTAAATTTAGGAAACGATAATATAAAACACTCCGGTGCTTATGTATTGTACCTGATGCTAGCGAGGATCCAGTGGACGAGGGAATGTAGTTGGGTGGTGGCGGAGGAGCTGGTTGCTGCGTCGGCAGTGCTGCGGGAGGCTCTATCCGCCGTCGCTTCTTTTTGACTAACCAAATGGTGGCGCCGATAAAGCTGAGCATTGCGAGGCCGGCGAGTGCTACGATGGTGGTAGCCGCCTCCCTCGATATCTCGATGTTCTTACCGGCGCCACTCGCTGCACGAGTCGAGTTCGAATGCGACTTCCCAGGCGACCGCGACATCACATAATGCGGCTTGATGTGATGGTGCGGCGGCGGTGGAGAGGCGATTCTTGGCGGGGGAGGCGAATAGGCTTCAAACGGCGCGGGAGCTGAAGCTTGTGCAGCTGGAGCAGGCGACGGCGACGGTGGGTGCGATGGAGGCGGCGGGGGGAGGGACGGCGGCGGCGGTGACGGGTACACGCGGGGCTGTACGCGCGGCTGGTCGGTCGCCATCGGTGGCGGGGGCGGGTGCACCTCGACGCGAGGCGGCGACGGGGATGCGGACGGCTGAAGCGACGGCGAAAGCGATGGAGGGGGAGCGTCCGGCGGCGGAGGCGACAATGCCGGCGGCGGCGGTGACGGCGGCAATGTTGCTGGAGGCGGCGGCGGTGACGGCAATGGCTGCGGTAGAGGGGACACCGGAGGGGGGCTACTTACCGGCGAAGGGAACGTCGCCGGAGGCCAAGAATGGTACGACGCGGAAACCGGCGGCGGCGAGGCGGACGAGGAGTACGGGCAAGCCGGCGGGCGCGGCGCGGGCTGCGCCTGCGGCTGGCCATACAACTGCCCCAGCGGCGCGACGTACGCCGACGACGCCCCCTGCGGAGGCAGGAAGGGATCCACGTGGCCTCCGTAGCCGCCCATCCCCACCACCACCGCCCCCCGCAAGAATCTCCACAGCAGCGAAGCGTGCCCGAGCAGGCAGGGGATCTTCAGCCCCGTGCCGACGGCCAGATCTCCCGCTAGCTGCCCCCAATCAGCAGCAACTCCGCGAGGCCGCTTCAATGGAGCCTACCCCCACCCACCCTGGAGGCTCGCGACAGCGACGTACAGGGCGCCTCAAGATCCGAATCCTCCCCACCCACGCAAGTGGCGGCGGTGGCGCACACCAGATCACAGGGCGCTGGACCCAGGCCAATGGTCACAGCACACCAAATCGAGCAGCCAGCAGTTGCCGCAGAGCTTGGCTCCTCGGGCGCCAAGGCCAAGATCCGAGAGAGACCCCGCGCAGGTGATACCTCCCCGCCCAATGCAATGCAGCACCCCCGCGCGCCTCTCCCTCTCTCTCTCTCTCTCCTCACCACGCCGAGCTCGCTCCCCTCGCTTTCCTGGTGTCCGTGGTGGGGCAGTAGAGTAGTATAACTCTCTCTCTCTCTCTCTCTCTCTCTGCCGAAAAAAGTTGTTTTGTTTTTCTTTAGTGTGTGCGAGGGGTTGGTGCGAAGTCTATGGGGGAATATCAGGACTGAGAAGAGCAGTACAGCAGCATCGAGAGTAGCGTTGGGGAGAGGAGGGGGAAAAGCTAAAAAACAGAGAAATTTTATGGCGGATTAAATTTGTAGTATAAAATGTGTGGTAGAAATTACATCTAACTGTTGATTTGTTAAGGGTGTTTCTACTACTCTACTATCAGGTGTAGTATAAGTAAACTTTAGTTAATTTGATCCATTGGATCAAAAAGAATGAACGGTTCATATTCAATTTAGTGTACTGTAAAATAGCTCTCAAAATATAGTCATTGACCCCGTTTAGCTAAAAAATATAGTTACTCCAAAACATAATTTTAACTACTAATTTTTATTATAATATATTTATAAAATCTAATAAAATTATAATATTATAAAAGATTTTTGAGACAAATATATACATATGCTTTTTATGTATCCAATTTAAATATTTAAACATATATCAACCGTTAAAGTTTTGGAAGTTTAATTGTACCTATATCCAAAATGACAATTATTTATAACGGGATGGAGTATTTCTCACATATGGATGGTTGCCAATGGCTCCACATCACACTTGTCAATATTGTAACAGAGACTATACCGATTTGATTCTTAGAATAGTATATTTTGGTATCAGTCCATACAGGTGTACTGTTTCGGGTTTAATATAATTATATATATTTATAAATATACACATATTTAATTATATGTACATCAAATTTCACTTATAATATTACTTTAAATACATAGGGGTACTATCAAATATAACATATAATTCAATAGACGATATTATTAATTCCACGTTATTACTGGTATTGTATGGTGTCAAAGCCAGTATTACCCAGTATCAAAACCGGTATGGTTGATATTAATGTTATTGAGCTGATATGACTGACATCATGGTCGATACGATAAATAAGACAATTTTGTAAATGATGAATTAATATGGTATCGTAGGTGCTGTACGGTATTGTAACCGTGCTCCACAACCACGGCCCGTCACCTCGCCCCGCGGTGCGGTTGGTGGAAAGAAACCGTGGAGCAAAGTGGGACGCATCCTCGCCAAGTCACCCGCTTGGGCCGTACGCACGGTATGAGGCATTGTACAGGCTGTAGTAAATTTGGTTTTTCAGAGCAACCGTGCAAGCAAATGAAACAAGTTGCGGTTTGTTTGTGTTCAGGAGAGTTGATCCTGCATAGTTTACTGCATACGGTGATGAGAGTAGAGGTGGCCAAACAGGCGACCCGGCATAGCCTGATCTGTTTACCGGACGGCACAACCCGTTTAGGTTTGGCTAATAAATGGGCCATGCCGTGCCGGCCTGTTGCCTCGCTGGCCGACGGGCCGGGTCAACCCGTTGACGTCAAAAATTCAAATTTTGAAAAAAAAATCAAAAAATATAAAAAAAATGTTACAAAAATTAGAAAATAAAAAAGTATGAAAAATACAAAAAAACAAAAAAAAAATCAAAAAATGGAGAAAAGTTAGAATAATTAGAAAAACTCAAAGAATGTAGGAAAAACTTTTTTAAAATATATATAAAGTGAGAAAAGCTAAAAATATGAAATAAATTTTAAAATAAGTCAAATAATTGGAATTAAATAATGAGCTTTATTGATGTTTGACTGGTCGTTAAAAACTTTGCCAAGTAAAAACTCAACACGAGAAAACCTTGGCAAAGAAAAAAGAGTACAACCTATAGCTCAGTGGTACAGGAAAAAAGTGAAGATTACAATTATTCTTCCTGATCAAGATAAATATTTTCAAATATCGCCGCCAGCTCAACATTTTCTGTAGTGTGTTGAGCTCGTTGTTAGCTTATTCTTAGTCTTTCACAGTGAGAAGTATTTTTACCATCTCACTTATCAAATTTGTTCTTCTCTCCTCAATTATTCTTTCGGATAGACTGAAAGCAGATCCTGAAGAAATCGTGGAGATAGGAATTGTTAACACATCCCGTGCTAATATGAAAAGCACCAGATATGTTATCTTGTGCTCATGCGGTCATGCCACCACTACAAAATGCTGAAGTCCTCCTCTTGGTAGTTGACAATGTCGCTGTTGAGATAGGCAGCCAGCTCCCCATCACCTGTTTGTTGTGTCCAAACTTGACGTTGTTATACTCGAACTCCTTAGGGTAGAGCCACCTGCACCACATATCTTTCCCAGCACGGTTTTCTTCTTATATGTTGTGGGTTGTGGTGGCGGTGGCGGAGGTTGCTGTAGGCGAACTCCACTGAACTTATGATTGTACTTAGCATAAATTTCAGATAAGTTAGCACGAACATGTGAAAAATAACTAGAATAATCAGTGAGAACATTACCAAATCCTTGAATTTTAGCTCTAGGATCTAAAATAAATGCGAATGTATATAACATAGGAATTTCTTTCCAATATTTTAACATTTTAATTTTCATAGAAAAAATAGTTTCACACAAAATATTATTATTTTCATTGTTCTTTAAGTGAGTAGTAATTTCTAGAATATTATGCACAATTAAAGGAGAGGTTGAGTAATAAACTCCAGATAAAGAACAAGTCGCATCATAAAATTTTTTCTAAAAATGACAACAATTAATTAGTAACATACCAATGTTGCTCTGTGAGTAGCGGTTGACATCTTGGGTATGATAGTTCGTATTAATAAAAACAGAAAATGTGTCCTTATAGGGTATGAGTTCCTTATAGTTGCGCAATTATTAATTTCATATCATCGAAAATAAAGAAAACTATAAAATTAAATTAATATTCTTACATGTCTTCTTGACAAAAGTCGGAATTGAAATTTCAGATTTTTTAATTTTTGGCAAAACTACTTTGAATTTTGCCAAATTATCACTAAGAGCACAACAATTTTCACATGATAATGAAGAAAAGAAATTGCAAGTGTGTTGGTGGGGAAATGGGGGGAGGTGCTATCTTATTTGTAGGAAAAATTTGGGATTTTTTTTATATTTTAAGCCTCTAACGACTAAAAACGGCTATATTTCAAATAAACAGGTCGTACCGTGCCTAATTGTGCTAGGCCATGCCTAAACGGGCCAGGCCGTGATGTGCCGTGCCGTGCCGTGCTGAGGTGTCGGCCCAAGCACGGCACGGACTATCGGACCGTGCCATGCTTGTACCGTGCCTATAGTGGTGGCCCGCGGGTTAGCCCATTTGGCATAGTCCATTTGGCCATCTCTAGACGAGAGTAACGATGGATGGCGATGGTGGTTACGTGGGGTTTAAAAATGGACCCTAGTCACAAATAGAGCTTTTGGTGTGTTTTGTTTTGAGGTGAGGTAGGGCAGGTTTTTTGGTTTTACGAATTTTGGGTGGCGTTAGGCTATGTACAATGCAGATGCTGAAAGAGATGATTATCAATTAATGAAAATTTGATTTTTCTTGTCACATAGGATAGATAATGTGCTTATTTTGAAACATCGATACTTAATTAAGCGCTCATGCTTAGTATGTGCTTATGTGTATAAATATAGATGGTTAATAGATGATATAACATTTAAGCATCCATAAAAGAGTTGTTTGCATTGGAGGTTTTGACTCTTAAATAAATCCTTCATGATATAGCATTATTTCTATCTCTTTAAGTATCTATCTAAGCGTTTTTGCATTGGGCATGGCCTTAATGACTGGGGTTGGAATTTGTTTGATTTTTCTCTAGGCCTTTTTGTTTAGGAAACAGAAAAACTGATGCATTGTATACCTATGAACCTAAATTAACAGGATAAGAATTCACTGTCCCTTGCCTGTGTACAATAGAAACCAAGCCATCAAATGATGTGGTACGTGCTTTTATGCACCCACACATTGCTTACTCCTCACACAAGTACTCTCAACAACATGAGACTCTTCTGTGCTTATTTCTCTCTCTCCCTCCTCTCTCTCTTCTAGTCTCTTCCTTGCCCGTTGTAGTACATGAGCAGCCACATCGGCGGTGGAAGACAGTCGTGAGCCCACTCTTGCACGACTGCAAGCAACGGGCACCCGCGGGTTTTACCTGAGTGGGGCAGCAATCGGTGGTGACAAGAGATCATGGGCTCACCTAAAGCATCTAGGCATCCCAAATTTGCCTGGTTTTGATAATTAATGAAAACAAATTATTGTGGACTAACATTTTGTTTTGAGTGTGCAAAAGGTGATTTGTCCCCGTCAACATAATACAAAAAGTAATGGCACGAGTTCCTATTCGAAGTCAAGCTCAAGATCAAGGTATAAAGATTAAGAATCTTTTTTATAGCATTTTGCCGATCTCGGTGTTTGGAGAGAGATCGGATTGCTAGGATAGATGCCATACTATTAAGGGGCACTTGATTAGTGTCGGTGTTTCGTGTTTCGTGCACCGGCAATACGAATTTATGGTCGGATGGGGTCGCGCGCTCCCTCTCCCCGAATGGTCGACTCAAGGAGTCAGAAGATGTATACTGGTTCGGGCCGAATGTGTAAAGGCCCCAAATTTAAATTTGGCTCGTGTGGCTAGCATTAGCACCAACCAATTTTAGCCACATTGGAGAACAATTGCTAACGCCAGAGTCTATTCCAAATTTTCCACTTAAGAGTATCCCAAACTTAGCAAAAATTAAGAGCTAGAAATTTTGGTGTGCAAATATGGGTTTCATTAAAGTTGGAGCCTTTTAACTTGAGTTCTACAAGGATATAGGTCATGAATGTTAGTAAAATGAAAACTAGAGACTTTCCTCTACAACTTGGTTGTGTTTGAATCAGGATCCAACATCAAGCACTAATTTGGATCATGGCTCAAAGATTGAACCCATGTGCTGAAAGTTTGGGGATCGAGCCAAATGTTGACCCTTGCTTCACATGTGTGATGGCTTGTGGTCACAAACAGCACATGCCACAAAGCAACAAATACCCCATTTCTTTTCCCCACTCCCCAACCGTGCAAACCCTAGTTTCCCTGGCCAAGCTCCCTTGTGGGAGAAGACCTCCCTCCATTGCTGCACCTTGAGGTCCCTCCAACACCTCCAAGCTCCAGTTTGCAGCTCCTTGGTGGCGCCCTCCCTCCTCAAGCCAAGCTCCTTCCCCTCTTCTTCCCCCATGGATCCTCCTTGAGGGAGGCCAAGGTAAGCTCTCCCCATGGCTAGGTCTAGCCCTAGAAGGTCTCCCCCTGCTGTTTTGGGCGTCCTAGGGTTGGATTTGGGAAAAGTTTGGAGGGAAACATTGCATCTAGGGTTTGGGGCTGTTCTGAAATTTTCGAGCAGATTTCAGACCTTCTGTTTTTCGTGTTTTTGAGCAAGTTAGAAGCTTCATCTTACTAGCCGGCTGAAGAATTAGTTGTATATAATCAAGTTATCTTTCATTTCCAACTGGAATCGATCGATTTCGTTAAGCCATCTGAAAGTTATGATGATTTTAGTGCTGACTGTCCAGAAGATGCAGCATTTCGGCAGAGCTGCTGATTTCTCCAGTTTTGGGTGGGTTAAACTAATGGGTGTCCAAATGGGGGTAGATGGATGTGTAGGTAGGGTTCTAATGCTCATTTAGAAACTGGGATATCTCACTTTGGATGAGGGATTAAAAAGTTATGCCCAAGTGAATGTCATGCTGTTCTGAAACTCTGAATTTCTGGGAGCTGAAATCTGTTCTCTGTTCCTGGCCGAACTGGGAGCACCTCATGCAGTTGCTTGATGTTTGTCCAAATCTATGCCGTAGGTCTATGTCTTACGGTCGTTTAGAATCTGAGTTTGCTTAATTTGGTTAAGTGGTTAGAAAGTTATAGTCATTTGTATCACAATCTGTCCAGAATTGTCGCAATTGCGCAGAGTACTGTTATTAGCTATTTTTGGGCAAGATAAAGCAATGCGTAGTCAATTGGGGGTATATGTATGTGTAGGTATTGTTTTTATGTTCAATTATAAACTGGAATCGTTCATTTTGGATGAGTGGATTGAAAGATATGCTCATTTAAATTACACGCTGTCCTGAAATTCTGAAAGTTGATGCCTACAACTTGAACTGAAATTATAGGATCTTTTAGGTGTTGAATTAGGATTTAATTTTGCCTATAAAGTTGTAGGGGACTTCATGTATATTGTGAAATGTACTTGCTTGCTTGAATTGGATTCATGGAGCAATAGTTATGCTCTTGGAAGTTGCTATCTTGAAGTTTAGAGTTGCTACAAAGGTTAGGGTTTGGTTGGAATAAAAATGAGCATTTCAAAGTAGTGCTTGGCTATTAATGTGGAGTGTTAACATTGTGTTCTCATTTTGGTTTGTTGAATGCTTGCATTTTTTGGGAGAGTCTTCATTTGTTATTCCATCCCATATGCATTGCATGCATCTCATTCCATATGCATTGTTATCGTGTAGAGAACGATCACGCGGAGGGTGACGTGGCCGTGGTCGAGGGGGACATCGGTGGGCAAGTTGCCGTTGAGGATCCGGCAGAAGCTGCAGGCAAGCACCTAAGCATATTCAACCTTTACGTAAATGTATTTTTGTGAATAAACTGCTAAGTGATTGGTTAAGTGATGCATTAGGAATTTAATTGAGGGATAGGTCTAGATCCCAATTGCTGCACCTACACCCATTGGAAATTGTTGGACACATCCTTGGAGCTAGGCTATGGGTAATATCACTGAACCACGCTTAGAAATGCTTAGAGGTCGGGGTTCGGGCCAAGTGACGGAGGGTTCTGTCACTTGTGGTTTTATTATTACACACATGTTACATTATGTTGGACTTGGAATTGGGAAAAGGTTTTGGAAAGGTTAACTTGTGGACCGGGCGGGGGAGTTGGTTCAATTGGGTATGGAGACTCAAATGTGTAGCCCCGCCTCAGGTCGCTTAAGGACCGATCCGTAAGTGGAATAAGATTGAGCACACCCCGGTTGGTCGCATGCCCGATTATGGTACGGTAAGCCACTCTTTCTTTCATGCTGAATCGATGGACCGTAACTCCCTGTGGTTGGACGTGGTTGAGGGCGAGGCTTAGGCCGGCTCTCGAGCGCCAAGCCGGGCTTGGGGCAGCTCGAGGGGGTGCTAGGTTTTCGGACCGCAGGGGGACGCTTCAGCGATTGGGTATGGATGGGAGGGGGTTGACACGAGGCCCTTCGTGGTACGTGTCGTGCGATCAATGCTTCCCTGCAGGGTTAAATAAGCGATTCGAATTGCCGCGCTCGGATATGAGCAAGCTTAATCCGAACTTCTTCTGCGTAGTAAATAACTTGAACTTGTGGTTCGCCGTTGGGCTTGAGCTTTAAAATGGTTATGTATTGCTCTACCTTAATTGTTGTTAATTTCAATCTCACACTAGAAGTAAGTGCGGTCTATAACTGCTTTAAACTTGTAATTGGTTCGCTTGTCGCATTTATACTACAAATGTTAATGCTTTTCCGCACTTTTACCTTAAGCTTACTCCTTGCTACAACTAAATGCATGATCCTTTGGAGTCGGTCATATATGGACCCACGGGTAAGTCTTGCGAGTACCTTCCGTACTCATGCTTCTGCTTTGTGGTTTTCAGTGAGGATCAGGTGGGTGGATGCGAAGTTCTGCCCGTCTTGTCTCTCGGTGATCAAGCGGGCACCGAGTAGATGCTTGCCGACGCCGGTTACGCCTGGGAGTGTTCAGGGGCAGAACACTTCCGGGATTTGTCTTACTTTTGCTAAATGCATCCTTTTGTTGTATAGATAGATGCGGTTTGTTGGTCTTTTGGATTTGGCAATAGACGCTTAAGTGTATGTCGGGTTCCGTGTGTGTTTTCCTTAACTGCTGATACTATGGTGGTGCTGTGGTTGTTGCTTTTACTTTCGATATATATATATTGAACTGTGTTTTCTTGTCTCACGAGTGGATGTCCGTAGAATCTAGAAAGGTCATGCCGAAATTTTCTGATTTCGGGTCTTGGTATTTTTCCGTTCTTACCTAGTTTAGAGTCTTGGCGTTGTTTTTGATCTTGGTTTGGGGTTGTCGGGTTTGTCTTTGTGCCGTTGTTTTCCGCTTGCGTGTTGGTTCGAAAGTCCTGAGTTCGCTGCCCTCTTTGTGCAAATTGAATTGATAACGGCTTTGGAAACCGGTATGCGGGATCCTGGCGAGTCCGGTCGCATACCGGGGAATACCGGATGGTTGTCGAATTGTTAGGATGTTTCTTGGAGTTGTCTCGATTGGGCTTGGGTGTTAGTGACCGAGATCACCTTCGGTGATTCGTTGCTAGGATCCAAATCCGATGGGAGTGACCGTTCATCCAACAACTCGATGACGATCTGGGCGGCTCCTCACAAGTTGGTATCAGAGCAAGGTGCATAAAGACGAACCGTAAACTTGACGACCACTTAGGTGATTGATGGTGGTTTACTTAACCTCTTAGTAGCAATTAACGCTATATTACCCGCCCTATGTCTATAATTAGGGTTGTATAGGTTGAATGGTGAATGTGGGAGAAACGATCACGTTGGAATCGTGCATTTCATGCCATGCATGTGAGATTCATGCCATATCATGCATGCATATGTTTACCATGTCATTGTGCATCATACTTTATGCTTTTGTGTGGGATGGGCTTGTAGGGCTCCGGTAGCAGGTGCTGCGATCTGACTAGATCAAGTTAGTGTGTTATTTGATTCTGGCCTCCCATTCCTTTATTCGCCGCAGGGTTTTGCGAGCGGCGTCGGATGAGGGTCAAGATGCAGTGTCACCTCTTTTACGATTGAGGCACCGGGTCGAAGATCACGGTTAGGCGGATGGTTCGGAAGGCGTAGTTCAGATTCAGGGGATTCCGCTTCACCGCCGCTTGTCGCTTCTAGACCTTCGGGAATAGATGTCATCCTGGGGATGAGTTTGTCGACACGACAAAGAGTCGTTTTGGATTGTCAGTAGTCGTACCATGTCACTCCGAACTGGAAGGGCGGCCGACTCACTCTACTTCTTAACGAGAACAAGGCCACCTTGTGTTCACTAAATGGGACAAGTTGAAGAGCCGGGCTCGATTCCCGTGGTGTCCGAAGTTTCCGATGTGTTCCCGCCGAATTACCGGAATGCCACCTGATCGGGACATTGAGTTCGTCGTTGAGCTCGACCAGGGACCGCTCTCGTGTCCAAGCGCCGCATCGATGCCGCCAAATGAATTGGCCGAAATAAGACCCACTGAAAGGATTGATGGACAAGGGGTTCATCCGACCGAGCTCTCGCCTTGGGGCTGCTTGGCTTTGTTTGTGGCCAAAGGACGGTTCCTTGCGCCTCTGCGTTGACTACCGTCCTCTGAATGCGATCCGCCATCAAGAACAAGTACCGCTGCCGGATTGATATTCGCTTGATCACCGATACGCCGCGGGTGTTCTCAAAAATTGATCTGCGGCTCGGATATCATCAGATTAAGATCCGAACAGAAGACATCCCGAAGACTGCTTTCTCTACGGATCGCACTTCACGAGTATACCGTGATGTCGTTCGGTCTGACGAACGCACAGGCGTATATTATGTATCTGATGGACTCTATCTTCATGGAAGAAATGGGAAGAGTGCCTTCCATATGTTGAGTTTGCCTACAATAATAGCTACCAAGCGAGCATCCAGATGTCTCCATTTGAAGCGCTCTATGGGCGTAGCTGTCGGGTCCCTCTGAATTGGTCCGAGAGTGGAGAGCGTGCTTTGTTTGGACCCGATTTGGTTGTGGAGGCGGAAGAAAAGGTCAGGACTATCCAGGAAAATCTGAGGATAGCGCGTCGCGCGCGTAAGAGTTACGCTGATCGCCGTAGGGAGACCCTCTCCTTCGACATTGGCGACTTCGCCTATCTGGTTTCTCCTCTCCGTGGCACCCGCCGCTTTGGAATTAAAGGGAAATTGGCACCTCGCTACATAGGACCGTTCGGATCCTTGGGAGACGTGGTCAAGTGGCATATCGGTTGAGCTTCCTCTCCTCTCTAGCGATGGTCCACGACGCTTTCCATATATCACAATTGAAGAAGTGCCTCCGTACTCCGCTTGAATCTCTGGAGGTGGAGGACTTGAAGTTCACCTGAACTCGATTTATCTTACCAAGAGCATCCTATTCGAAGTTTTGGATGAGGCCGAACGCAAGACTCAAGGAAGACTCTCAAGTTCTATAAGGTTCGAGTGGAGCAATCACACTTCAAGATGAAGCCACATGGGAGCGGGACGATCGTTTGGAAACCGAGTATCCCGAATTCTTCCAAACCATGTAAGTGCTACTAACCAAATCCCTCCACATTTAAAATCATGTCAATTGTATGTGACTGCATTGTCTATATAAATACCATCTCCCCTATGCACTCATTTTAGAATCTCGGGACGAGATTCTTTTATGGGGGGAGGATTTGTAAAGGCCCCAAATTTAAATTTGGCTCGTGTGGCTAGCATTAGCACCAACCAATTTTAGCCACATTGGAGAACAATTGCTAACGCCAGAGTCTATTCCAAATTTTCCACTTAAGAGTATCCCAAACTTAGCAAAAATTAAGAGCTAGAAATTTTGGTGTGCAAATATGGGTTTCATTAAAGTTGGAGCCTTTTAACTTGAGTTCTACAAGGATATAGGTCATGAATGTTAGTAAAATGAAAACTAGAGACTTTCCTCTACAACTTGGTTGTGTTTGAATCAGATCCAACATCAAGCACTAATTTGGATCATGGCTCAAAGATTGAACCCATGTGCTTTGAAAGTTTGGGGACTGAGCCAAATGTTGACCCTTGCTTCACATGTGTGATGGCTTGTGGGCACAAACAAAGCACATGCCACAAAGCAACAAATACCCCATTTCTTTTCCCCACTCCCCAACCGTGCAAACCCTAGTTTCCCTGGCCAAGCTCCCTTGTGGGAGAAGACCTCCCTCCATTGCTGCACCTTGAGGTCCCCTCCAACACCTCCAAGCTCCAGTTTGCAGCTCCTTGGTGGCGCCCTCCCTCCTCAAGCCAAGCTCCTTCCCTCTTCTTCCCCATGGATCCTCCTTGAGGGAGGCCAAGGTAAGCTCTCCCCATGGCTAGGTCTAGCCCTAGAAGGTCTCCCCCTGCTGTTTTGGGCGTCCTAGGGTTGGATTTGGGAAAAGTTTGGAGGGAAACATTGCATCTAGGGTTTGGGGCTGTTCTGAAATTTTCGAGCAGATTTCAGACCTTCTGTTTTTCGTATTTTTGAGCAAGTTAGAAGCTTCATCTTACTAGCTGGCTGAATAATTAGTTGTAGATAATCAAGTTATCTTTCATTTCCAACTGGAATCGATCGATTTCGTTAAGCCATCTGAAAGTTATGATGATTTTAGTGCTGACTGTCCAGAAGATGCAGCATTTCGGCAGAGCTGCTGATTTCTCCAGTTTTGGGTGGGTTAAACTAATGGGTGTCCAAATGGGGGTAGATGGATGTGTAGGTAGGGTTCTAATGCTCATTTAGAAACTGGGATATCTCACTTTGGATGAGGGATTAAAAAGTTATGCCCAAGTGAATGTCATGCTGTTCTGAAACTCTGAATTTCTGGGAGCTGAAATCTGTTCTTTGTTCCTGGCCGAACTGGGAGCACCTCATGCAGTTGCTTGATGTTTGTCCAAATCTATGCCGTAGGTCTATGTCTTACGGTCGTTTAGAATCTGAGTTTGCTTAATTTGGTTAAGTGGTTAGAAAGTTATAGTCATTTGTATCACAATCTGTCCAGAATTGTCGAATTGCGCAGAGTAATCGTTATTAGCTATTTTTGGGAAAGATAAAGCAATGTGTAGTCAATTGGGGGTATATATATGCGTAGGTATTGTTCTTATGTTCAATTATAAACTGGAATCGTTCATTTTGGTTGAGTGGATTGAAAGATATGCTCATTTAAATTACATGCTGTCCTGAAATTCTGAAAGTTGATGCCTACAACTTGAACTGAAATTATAGGATCTTTTAGGTGTTGAATTAGGATTTAATTTTGCCTATAAAGTTGTAGGGGACTTCATGTATATTGTGAAATGTACTTGCTTGCTTGAATTGGATTCATGGAGCAATAGTTATGCTCTTGGAAGTTGCTATCTTGAAGTTTAGAGTTGCTACAAAGGTTAGGGTTTGGTTGGAATAAAAATGAGCATTTCAAAGTAGTGCTTGGCTATTAATGTGGAGTGTTAACATTGTGTTCTCATTTTGGTTTGTTGAATGCTTGCATTTTTTGGGAGAGTCTTCATTTGTTATTCCATCCCATATGCATTGCATGTATCTCATTCCATATGCATTGTTATCGTGTAGAGAACGATCACGCGGAGGGTGACGTGGCCGTGGTCGAGGGGGACATCGGTGGGCAAGTTGCCGTTGAGGATCCGGCAGAAGCCGCAGTGCAAGCACCTAAGCATATTCAACCTTTACGTAAATGTATTTTTGTGAATAAACTGCTAAGTGATTGGTTAAGTGATGCATTAGGAATTTAATTGAGGGATAGGTCTAGATCCCAATTGCTGCACCTACACCCATTGGAAATTGTTGGACACATCCTTGGAGCTAGGCTATGGGTAATATCACTGAACCACGCTTAGAAATGCTTAGAGGTCGGGGTTCGGGCCAAGTGACGGAGGGTTCATCACTTGTGGTTTTATTATTACACACATGTTACATTATGTTGGACTTGGAATTGGGAAAAGGTTTTGGAAAGGTTAACTTGTGGACCGGGCGGGGGAGTTGGTTCAATTGGGTATGGAGACTCAAATGTGTAGCCCCGTCTGTGTCAGTTAAGGACCGATCCGTAAGTGGAATAAGATTGAGCACACCCCGGTTGGTCGCATGCCCGATTATGGTACGGTAAGCCACTCTTTCTTTCATGCTGAATCGATGGACCGTAACTCCCTGTGGTTGGACGTGGTTGAGGGCGAGGCTTAGGTCGGCTCGAGCGCCAAGCCGGGCTTGGGGCAGCTCGAGGGGGTGCTAGGTTTTCGGACCGCAGGGGGACGCTTCAGCGATTGGGTATGGATGGGAGGGGGTTGACACGAGGCCCTTCGTGGTACGTGTCGTGCGATCAATGCTTCCCTGCAGGGTTAAATAAGCGATTCGAATTGCCGCGCTCTCGGATATGAGCAAGCTTAATCCGAACTTCTTCTGCGTAGTAAATAACTTGAACTTGTGGTTCGCCGCTGGGCTTGAGCTTTAAAATGGTTATGTATTGCTCTACCTTAATTGTTGTTAATTTCAATCTCACACTAGAAGTAAGTGCGGTCTATAACTGCTTTAAACTTGTAATTGGTTCGCTTGTCGCATTTATACTACAAATGTTAATGCTTTTCCGCACTTTTACCTTAAGCTTACTCCTTGCTACAACTAAATGCATGATCCTTTGGAGTCGGTCATATATGGACCCACGGGTAAGTCTTGCGAGTACCTTCCGTACTCATGCTTCTGCTTTGTGGTTTTCAGGTGAGGATCAGGTGGGTGGATGCGAAGTTCTGCCTGCATCGTCTCTCGGTATCAAGCGGCACCGAGTAGATGCTTGCCGACGCCGTTACGCCTCGGGAGTGTTCAAAGGCGTAATAGTTCGAGATTTGTCTTACTTTTGCTAAATGCATCCTTTTGTTGTATAGATAGATGCGGTTTGTTGGTCTTTTGGATTTGGCAATAGACGCTTAAGTGTATGTCGGGTTCCGTGTGTGTTTTCCTTAATCACGATACTATGGTGGTGCTGTGGTTGTTGCTTTTACTTTCGATATATATATATTGAATCGTGTTTTCTTGTCTCGCTGAGTGGATGTCCGTAGAATCTAGAAAGGTCATGCCGAAATTTTCGATTTCGGGTCTTGGTCTTTTCCCGTTCTTACCTAGTTTAGAGTCTTGGCGTTGTTTTTGATCTTGGTTTGGGGTTGTCGGGTTTGTCTTTGTGCCGTTGTTTTCCGCTTGCGTGTTGGTTCGAAGTCCCGAGTTCGCTGTCTCTTTGTGCAAATTGAATTGATAACGGCTTTGGAAACCGGTATGCGATCCTGGCGAGTCCGGTCGCATACCGGGGAATACCGGATGGTTGTCGAATTGTTAGGATGTTTCTTGGAGTTGTCTCGATTGGGCTTGGGTGTTAGTGACCGAGATCACCTTCGGTGATTCGTTGCTAGGATCCAAATCCGATGGGAGTGACTGCTCATCCAACAACTCGATGACGATCCGGGCGGCTCCTCTGCACGTCCCTACTCCAGTTCGTGCGGTGTGGATGTATTGATCTTTGGGAGATGGACAAGGGTGTATAAGCGAGGCGGAGGGCCTACCGTCCGATCTCCTTGATGTTTTCGCTAGGAGTTGAGGCTACCTAGAAGATCGCTTTTTCTCCGCGCCTCCTTCTGGCCCCGCTCTCCTTATATAGACGGAGGAGGCAGGTTACACGGAGTTGGGAAAACTACGAGGAAAGGGGCCTGCACGCCTTGAAGTCTGGTTCCTGTCTTGTCTCGACCGACCGCCCGCCCCCCGAGGCAGGTTGGTGGTTCTGTGATGAGCAGCCTTGGCGTAGTGTCGCCTGGGTGGCGTGTCGCGTGGTGCTCCCGCCACCTCGGTGGCTTTAATGGCGCTTGACTTTGCCTTGGCCTCGGGAGTGGGCGTACTTCATGCGGTGTGCCAGGCGACGGACGGGGCTTGACTTCTTCGGTGGCTCTTCCGACAGCCTTGGGAAGGGGCCGCCACCTGCAGACGGATGTCGTGGACGCCAGCTGCGCACAAGGCAGCCACTGACATCGGGCGTGAGCCCCGCCGCTCGTGGGTGGAGCTTGGCCGACCGCGAGCTCCAATGTTAGGTGGTCGGAGCCCACCGACCGCCTCGGATCGAGTCCGCCGACCGCCCAGGGTCGGCCCCGCAGTCGGGTTCGCTCCCCACGGCCCAAGTACCTTCCGCCGTTGGCCGGGCCTTTATCGTGGTTGGTCAGCCTGCCTGCGCTTCCGGCCGATGGGGTACCCATGGCATGGGTACTCGCCAAGAGCCCCCGAGCCCCTGAGCTGCCTGAGAGCCGCCGGGGTTTAACTCGCGTGGTAGCCGCCGGCCCGGGGTCGGTGAAGCTAGGTCGCCGTGGATCGCTCGGGAGCCGCGCCACTTAGAAGGGGCCCGGCGCGCGAGCGCACCGGCTGGTGTAGCTCTGAGCCGAGCCGGAGAGCTTGGCTGGGGTTTAGCCCACCGTGGTATTCGCCGATCCGAGGTCGGTGGCTTTTAGGTCGGCGCGATCGCTTGGGGAGCCGCGCCACCTTAGAAAGAGCCCGGTGCGGCATGAGCGCACCCTTGGTGTAGCCCCGAGCCCTCGAGCTGCCGGAGAGCCGGCCTGGGTTTAGCCTACCAGGCAGCCATCGACCGAGGTCGGTGGCTCCTAGGTCGGGCGCGATCGCTGGGGAACCGCGCCGCTTAGAAGGGGCCCGGCAAGGCAGGCACCTTGGTGTGTAGCCCCGAGCCCTCGAGCGGTCGGAGAGCCGGTCGGGGTTTAGCCCGCCGTGGTATTCGCCGATCCGAGGTCGGTGGCTCCTAGGTCTGCCGCGATCGCTGGGGAGCCGCGCCAAATTAGAAAGAGCCCGGCGGCATGAGCGCACCCGGCAGGTGTAGCTCCTGAGCCCCGAGCCGGTCGGAGAGCCGGCCTGGTTTAGCCCACCGACTCGGCAAGCCACGCCGCTCGTGGGTTTTTTTCGCAGTCGGGTGAGCTTAACGCGACGCTTGCCTTCGCTTCGCTTGAACGCCGTGCTCGTGGCGAGCTACTATCGGGTAATCCGAGTGGAACCTTGGCGATCTCCCTCGAGGATCGTTTCCAGCGACGAGTAGCTCCGTCAGGCGTCCGACCGGCTCGGGGCGTTCCATAAAATCCTTTCCTTATTCGCCCCGTGATCGGGCCGCCGGGTCGTCCGCCAACCCGAGCGCTACCGCCGCCACTCATCGATGAGCTCCGCGAGAGTGTGAGGTATGGTCTCGGACGTGAGCCACGATGATTGGGTCGCCCGCCGACCCTAACTAGTGGCTCTGGGGCTCACCGCGACCGCCGCTTCTTTTTTTTTTTTACGTGTTGGGGCGGCTTCGCCCACTGGCTGGATTCGGCCTTCAGAACCCTCGGCCTGACGCCGGGCCTCGGCGCGAGCCCGCAGGCCGCTTGCTTTCCCGAGGCCGGGCGCCCAAAGGGCGCCGCTTTTTTACCTTTCTTGGCATGGGGCGCCAGGTTCGCTAGGCCGACGGCCTGCGATGCGGCGTATGCCGCGGGCGCGAGGCGGCCGTCTGTCGGAGCGCTTAATGCTTAGTGGGGTTTAAATGGGTCATGCACGTTACCGGAGTAGTGGGCGTGGCAAAGCAGTCGACGGCTGATGCATCGCGCTTGGTCCCGCGAGGTGGCGCTTGCCATACGCTGAGGCGCGCCTGCTCTCGCCAGGCATCTATAAAGGAAGGAGAAGGCGGCGCGAGGGAGCAAATCCTCCCGCTCGTGTCCTCTCAAAAGAAAAGGAGAGAGAACGCAAGGGGAAGAAGAAAGAACTTCCTCGCTTGTCGCGCTGCCCTCCGCTCCCCACGCTCATTTGGAGATGTCGCTGCCCCGCACTCGCCGCGCGTGGTCGCTACCTTGGCTTGGAGAGGAAGGAGCTCCTTCCTCATGGCCTCGCCCGGCCAAGCCGCCGCCGACCGAGGTCCCCGAACCGAAGACGGCGTAGATAGTCTTGCCGGGCGCCTTCTACGAGCGGGTTTCGGCCTCCCACTCCATCCGCTCGTCCTGGCTATCGTGACTTCTACGGTGGGGAAGTTCACCACCTGAACTCCGAACGGAGTCCTCCACATCGCGGTCTTTATGACGCCGCGAGGCCTTTCGGGATCGAACCCCACCGGGGCTCTGGCGCCACTTCTTCTACGCGAGGCCGCCATCGATGCCGCCGACCTCCCTGCCGCCCTCGCGATCCAATCAAGCTGCCAACCACCGCAGGTCGCCCTACATCGACGTGAAGCCGCCGACGCCCAACCGAGGGTGGCACGGCGAGTGGTTCTATGTCCGAACATCGGTGACACCGGCCTTTTAGCGGGAATCCACCAGTCGCATCCTGGACGACTCGGGGTCCCGACGCCGAAGGACCGGCCGAAGGTGGATTTGATTCTCGAGAAGCTTATGCGGACTTGAAGCGCGGGTCTCGACAGGTGCAAGGTGGTCCTCAAGACGTTTATGGAGAGGCGCATCCAACCCCTCAAGGATCGGTTGCGCCCCATGTTTGAGTACATTGGGCCGACCGACCGCAAGGTCGTCGGAGCGGAGCTCCTCCGTCGGAGATCCTCGCGCGTCCGCAGCCTCCATCGCGGAGATACCGAGCGGCCGGGCGTGGCGCCGCGCTGTTTTCGCGCAGAATCCTCCGGACTTGGTACGTCAGGTGGCTCCTGTTTGCTTTTGTTTTGTTCTGCTCGCCCCCTCATCCGAGCGTGTTCTCGCAGGGGCTTGGTGGACTGATCTCCCGCCCCTTGCTGCCGGGGGAAAAGGAGTTGAGGGCGGCCGCGCGCCTCGAAAAGAAGAAGCAGGACGCCGCCCTGCTAGCGAGAAAGGTGGCCACCAAGACGCGGAAGAGGAAAGAGCGCGCGGACCAGGCCGCGCGTGGCGAGGAGGTCTCGGGGGAGACCTCGAGTGAGGGTGACGAGGAGTCGTCGCCGAGCGAGGAAGAAGAAGTTGCCGGAGATTTCTGGCGGCCGTGACGCTGGTCCCAGCCGGGGTCGGCGCGATCATGCCTCGGAAGAAACCGCTGGCGCAGGTTTGTCCCGCGAAGCGCAGATCCTGCCGCTTCCTCGCAGGGGTCCGCGGCGAAGAGGGCACGCCAAAGCCGGTTGTTCGCTTCCTCCGGTAAGTGACTTTGGCAATTCCTCCTTTGTCTTCTTGTCAGAATTCTCGACCGACCGCCAGGCGTTAGGGCCTCACCAGCGCTGGGAGGGCACTGAGTCCTACTTCGGCGGTGAGGAATCGCCCTCTCCCGGCCTCGTCCGCTGGGCGTGGCGGTGGTCGCTTGAGCGGGATCGCCTGGATGCGCCTCGCAGAGGGGCCCGCTTGAGAAGACGCCGCCGAGGGGGACGATTCTGGCCGCCGCCGGATGCGACCGGCGCGTAAGCTTCGTCTGGCGTGCTTCCGCTGCGTGGCGTCGACCGCTGAGACCGCGGTCTCGCTGCTCGCTTTTCCCCGCTGCCGATCGTGGAGGCCGGCCGCGAGCCTGCCGCCGGAAGCACTGGTTTATGCGGGCGTTTCGCAACGCCGCGGACGAGATCCGCCGCTTCGCCGCTGGCCGCCGCCGCCGCGGCCCGAGTGTCGCTGAAGGGCGCTGGCACCGGCCGCCAGCGTTCCGGCGGCGTGGAAATCAAGTCGTATGGCGGCCGCCGATCGCTGCAGCCGATTTGGTCCGCCCTCGACCGGCCGGGATCCCGCTGCTCGCTCGATCCATTTGCGCGTAACGCCGCGGATTGGGACGCTCGAGGAGGAGATGGGAAGGATCCACGCCGACCTTACTCGTTGTTGACGCCGCGCCCAAGGCGAGGAAGTCCATTGCTCAGAGTCCCGCCGCCAGACGGTAAGTCCGACGGGATTTGTCTTTTGTGCATCTCTCGACCGAAATGGAGATCGACCGGCAGTATTCGCAGCGCTTGACATCCCGGAAGCGGTGGACAAGTCGATGTTCCTCCGGCAAGACTTGCACACCGGGGAGTGCCGTAGGGAAGAGCTGCTCGACGCCGGAGGGCGCTTTGTTGCCGAAAGCAAGGAAGGGCCGCCACTACCGGGTCACGGTCTGGGAAGTCACCGGCTTCATGGAGGCTCAGCGACTCGTGGAATCGCGGACCGTCGAGGGAGAGAGGGCCAGTCGTCCCTGGTGGAAGCGAGCGCCAAGACTTCTCGCGTCCGCGCAGGCATCCGCCGGCGTGAGGCCGCCTCTTCCGAGGAGGAATGCGAGTCGGCCCGCAGGAGGCCGACCGGCCGCGCGAACGGATCTTGCTCGGGGAGCTTGTGACGGCGAGGAGCTTGGCCGACCGTCGCTGCCGATCGAGAAGCACGTGCTAAGGTCGAGGAGGAACTTCGCGCCAAAGAGGCCTCCGTGGCTTCGGTGAGTAATTCAACCCCTTGGAGCCATCGCGACGGCGCCTTTTCGACGCCGCTCTCTTTTTTCTATGTCCTCAGAGTCGCGAAAAGACCTTAGCGACGTGCTAGAGTCGCGAAGGGCGGCGGTGGAAGAACGGGATGCGCGGTCGAGTCACGTGACTCGCCTCGTGGGATAAACGGTGGCGGAGAGGGAGGCGGCCGATACGACGGCCGAGCCGACGGTCTCTTCGTGGGCACTCCAGTCGCTCATGCGACCGGTTGTTCGGCTTACTCCGGCCCCGTGCTATTCTCGCCTCGCTTGGGTGGATTCTCGAGCGCTGCCGAGGCGCTTGCGGAGGCGGCGGTGCTTGGCGCTTCGCCCTGGTCAACACCGCTCTTATTATGACGGCGCCGACCTTGAGGCGGTTGGGAGCGGCGTCGCCGACCGGGCGACGAAGAAGTCGACGCTGCGGGCCCGGTCGATCCGTGCGCCAAGAGATTGCCCGCCGGATCTCGCCATGAGAAATCCTCCGTCGGACGGAGGGAGACGATTAGTATCCCTATTTTTGCTTTTTGGCAAAGGTATGTAATGAACATGATTACCCTCGACCGAGTTCAAGTGTCGGGTTGCTTTAAGCTATTTTGCTCGCTCATCCGTGCTTCTTCTATGAATTTGGGCAATCTTACGACTATAGCCGCAGGGTCCGCGGGGTGCCTCGAGAGCGAGGGTGTTGCCTCAATCCCGCTCGAGAGATCACGGATAGAGCGAGCTATCTCGAGCGATAGCTTTGGCGGAGGGGTGCCTAGGTCGGACCGCCTCTTTGGCGAAGCTTAGCGCTGGTAGGTCGATCGCCGACCCGGAAGCGGAGGTGCTTCGACCGCCCCTGGCGCTCTTGCTCGTAGGACTCGCTTCCCCGCAGAGTGCCACTTCTGGCCGTGAGCCGCGAGGCGAGGGCCGTAGTACTTTTGGGCCGGGGAAACAAGTCATGAGGTAGATAGCTCGGCCGGTCGAGTACGGCTTGGGTTAGCGACCGAACGCTTTCTAACGATTTAATCGGGTTAGTCTGCCTGGTCGATCAAACTATCTTCCGCTTCGGGCGGCTTCCTTTCCGCGTGGAATTTATTCGGGAACCGTGAGTCGCTGGGGCTTAGGTTGTAGCATTTGGTTCGAGAGGGGTTGCCACGAGGGAGATTTGTTTGATCTGGCCGGCTTGCCGACCTAAATCGAAGGCTCCATCCGCCCGCCGCTTCTTTTGCTCAAATAACCTCCTTTTTGCTCAAAGTGCTACCTCGAGCCGTGGCCGCGGGGCGTGGGCTGTAGCATTTTGGGTTTGAAGAGGTTATTATGAGGGGTAGCCCTGGCCGGAGTGGTTACCGGTCATCGATCTAGGTCAGCCGACCCCGAGGTCGGGAAGTAGCCCCGAGTGGTGCGTGGGGACTGGGTACAACGCCACGCACCGCTTGAGTCCGCAGTATGATTTAAGTTTTTTTGGAGATAAGTGTGGATTAACTTCGCCTGGGATCGTGCCGATTTGAATCGTGCCGGGCGCTGTCTTCAAGCGCCGCTATGCGTGACTCCTAAGGTGCTTGCCTTCCGCTTCCTGGCGACTTGGGGCGCTTCGTCTTTCGTGCCGCAGGTTATAAGAGGAGAGGCGCCAGAGTGCTTGTTACTTTGCCAAGACTGCCGCCAAACGAACTTGCTTCGCGTGCTATGGCGGACCGCTACACACAACTTCGAGAGGAGGTGGGCGACGAGCAAGCCTGGCTGCGGGTGGTGGCGGAGGTCGAGGCCGAAGCCGTGCGCGGGGATGCGCGGCGAGTCGGCATCCTTGTTGCGGGCATTCCCCTGGCCGTGGAGGTGAGGGCGCCACGATCCGGGCGGTGACTGAGCGGCGTCACGCGTCGTTCGGCTGGCTGGGCGCACACCAGGAGGAGTATCGCGCCTTTGCCGAGTAAAGGGACCTTGGCGGGTGGTTCCTTTTTGGGTTGGGCTGATGTTCCTCCTGTAAATAAATAAAGTGACCGTGTTTCTCTTTTCGTCTCTTTTCGCTCCTTCTTCTCTTTTTTGTGTTGAGATCTAGCCCTCATTCTTTCGCACGTGATCAAAGGAGGACAGCTTCGGGACCTCTCGCTGGGCGGAGGTCGTAGTGCTCCGGATCAACAAAACGAGAGAGGTTCGAGAGAGAGAAAAAACCACTTGGTCGGTCGTCCGACTGCTGCAGCTGTCGTTGCTCAAGTGTGGTTCGAGTGGTACCACGAGGGGGGAGAGATTGACTAAGAATAGAACTTTCTCAGCTTCTCTATGTTCCACGCGTTTGTCACGAGATTTCCTTCGGTGTCCTTGAGGCGGAAAGTGCCAGGTCGGAGGACTTCCGCGATGGTGAAAGGGCCCTCCTGTATGGGAGAGCTTGTGCCTGCCCTTCGCGGATTGGACTTGGCGCAGCACTAAGTCGCCGACTTGAGCAACGAGCGGCCGCGGACCCGTCGGTAGTGGTAGCGACGCAGCGGGCCGATATTTAGCCGACCGCAAGACCGCGATATCCCGAGCCTCGTCGAGTTGGTCGAGGTCATCCCTGCCGCTCCTCGGTCCCCGTGGCGCCGCTAGTTTCTGCACCCTTGGCGCATCAGACTCAAGGTCGGTCGGGAGCACGGCCTCCGCTCCGAACACTAAGAAAAAGGCGTGAACCCGGCCGACCGGGTTGGTGTGGTTCATAGACTCCAAAGAACGGGCGGCAGCTTCGGTGGCCCACCGCCCCGCCGAATTTCTTCTCGCCGGGCTGAAGATTCGCGCTTGAGTCCTTGGAGGATCATGCCGCTGGCTCGCCGCTTTGTCCGCTGGCTCGAGGTGTGCCATCGCCGCCCAATCGACTTTGATATTGAAGTTGTCGCAGAACTCGAGGAACTCCTTTCCGTGAATCGCGCCCCGCTGTTTCCGTGATGATGGAATTGGGCACCGAACCGTAGACAATATCGCGGAAGAAATTACGCTACTGCCGATGTGATCTTTGCTAATGGCTTTGCTTCGATCCACTTTGTGAACTTGTCTACGGCGACAAGCAAGTGAGTGAAGCCCCCGGGCGCCTTTTTGAAGGGTCCGACCAGGTCGAGCCCCCAAACCGCGAAGGGCCACGTGATGGGGATCGCTCTGCAGGCTTGGCGCAGAAGATGCGCCTCGTCTGGCGAAGAATTGGCATCCTTCGCAGTGCGCGGACGATTTGGGTCGTGCATTCGCTACTGCGGTCGGCCAAGAGGAAACCTTGTCGGAAGGCCTTTCCTACCAGGGATCGCGCGCGCATGGTGCCCGCACACCCCGCCGTGGATGTCCAGCCAGAAGGTGCTTCCTTGGTCGGCCTGAACGCACTTCGAAGCGATTCCAGACGCTCCTCTTGTATAGGGCGCCCTCGATCAGGATTTAAAGACTTAGCTCGCCGAAGCGTGGCGCCGAGCCTCTGTGGTATCGGCGGGGAGCGACCCGTTCGTCAACCGATCGACAATCGGTTGCCTCCAGTCGGTTTCGACGCTCAGGACGCCCAAGTCCGACCCAGGCGGGTGGGCATCTGGCCGAAGATTAGTGGGGCCGCCCGCCTTTGGGGGGTCGGCGGCGCCCTCAGCGCTCGGGTCCAACCGGATTGAAGGGTCACTGAGGTCGAGACGAAGATTCCAGTGGGGAACCGCCCTTCCCTGAGGCGAGGTTGGCGAGGAGTCGGCTTCACCGCTAGAAGGCGTCGGTAGCTGTGATGGAGCTCAAACCCTTGAACTTCTCCTCGAGCTTGCGGACCTCCAGCGATGGCGGCCATCCGAGCATCACGGGGCTCGGTGGCTTTCATCACTTGGTCGACGACCAGCTTGGAGTCGCCGTGAACGTTGAGCCGTCACGCACCCAGGTCGGCGGCGATCCGAAGGCCATTGACGAGGGCTTCGTGACGGCGACATTGTTGGTGGCGTCGAAGAGTAGTCGTATGGCATACCGAGTTTGTTGCCGAGTGGGGAGATGATGACGACCCCGCCGCCCCGTTCTTGGTGTAAGACCGTCGCAAGTACATCGGCCCAAGATTCGGTCCTCGACCGCCGCAGGGACATGCGCCTCGGTCCACTCGGCGACAAAGTCCGCCAAGACCTGGGACTTGATCGCCGTCCTGGGGACGTACGATATGTCGAGGCCGTTGAGCTCGAGAGCCCATTTGGCGATCCTTCCGGTAGCGTCGCGGTTGTGGACGACTTCTCCGAGCGGTGAGGAGGTTACCACGGAGATGGGGTGTCGATCGAAATAATGGGCAAGCTTCCTCTTGGTGATGAGCACCGAGTACAGTAACTTCTGTATCTGGGGATATCGGACCTTTGTTTCGTAGAGCACCTCGCTGACGGCTAGACCGCCTCTGCACCTTGAAAACGCGGCCTTCCTCCGCTCGCTTCCACAACAAGTGCCGCCGCTTAACGACTGAGTCGCGTGGGCGATGTAGAGGAGCAAAGGCCTCCTGGCTCCGGGCGACCAGACCGGAGGTGAGGTCGAAAGGCCTTTAGTCGACTAAAGGCTTCCCGAGCTTCGTTGGTCCAGAAAAGCGGTCGGACTTCTTCATCGCCTTGTAGAGTGGCATCCCGCGTCACGAGGCGGGATACGGCGACTTAGTGCCGCGAGGCATCCCATCAGCCTTTGAACTCCTTCAGATCGTTGATTGGCCCCATCCTTGCGATAGCGGAGATCTTATCTCGGTTGGCTTCGATGCCGCCGCTGGAGACGATGAATCCCAAAGAACTTGCCCTTGGGGACCCCAAGACGCATTTCTCGGGGTTGAGCTTTATGCGAAACCGCCGGAGGTTCGCAAAGTCTCTTCTAGGTCGGCGATGAGGTCATCGGCCTTCCTGGTTTTGACAACGATGTCGCCGACGAGGGCCTCGATATTACGGCCAATTTGGTCTGAGAAACATGCCTGCATACACCGGCCGTACATGGCGCTGCGTTTTGCACTAAAAGGCATCGTGGACGTAACAAAGAAAGCCGTATGGGGTGATGAAGGAGGTCGCGAGCTGATCGGACTCCTTCATCGCACCGTGATAGCCTGAGTAGGCATCCAAAAGAAAGGGACTCGCACCCGGCGGTGGAGTCCACGACTGGTCGATGCGAGGTAATGGGAATGGATCTTTCTGACAGGCCTTGTTGAGGCTCGTGTAGTCAACACACATTCTCCATTGCCCCGACTTTTTCTTTACAAGGACGGGATTGGCGAGCCACTCGGTGACGCACCTCCCTTACAAAGCCGTGACCAAAAGTTTGGCGATCTCTTCCCCAATGGCCCGCCGCTTCTCCTCGTCGAACGGGCGCAGGCGCTGGGCGATCGGGTCTAGATCCCGGTCGAATGTTCAGGAGTGCTCGGCGACCTCCTTCGGGACTCTCGGCATGTCCGAGGGTCTCCTGCCGAAGACGCCTCGGTTTACTTGGAGGAAGTCGACGAGCCGCCTTCCTATTTGGTGGTGAGGGCGGCCCGATCCGCACGGTCTTGGCGGGATCTTCGGGATCAACAGCGACCTCCTTCGTGTCCTCCGCGGACTTGAAAGAGCTAGGCCCCGACTTGCCGGAGTCGGGGCGGATCCGAGACCTTCTCCTGGAGCCGAGCGAGCTCGGCGAGCGACGACGCCGAGGCTCGCACCGCTTCGCCGCAGCTTGTAGGCGAGCTGGAAAGATGTGGCCACGGTGATGACACCTTGCGGCCCCGGCATCTTCAGCTTGAGGTAGGTGTAATTGGGGACCGCCATGAACTTCGCGTAGCATGGTCGCCCTGTATGGCGTGGTAGGAGCCGGAAAGTCCACAACCTCGAAAGTGAGGCTCTCGGTGCGGAAGTTGTCCGGCTCCCAAAGGTAACGGGCAGGCCGACCTGCCCGAGGGGTGGGCTCATGGCCTGGCACGACGCCGTGGAAGGGCGCCTTGCTCGGCCGAGGGCGGAGCGAGGACCCTCAGGGCATCCAGGGTCTCAACATACATGATGTTGAGATCGCCCGCCGCCCATGAGCACCTTGGTCAGCGCCGTCCCCACGATGGGGTCGACGACGAAGCGGTAGCGCCCCGGTGCGGGATGTGGTCGGGGTGGTCGGTCCGATCGAAGGCGATCGGGCATTCCGACCACCTTAGGTAGAAAGGCACGGCCGGGGTCGTCGTGTGGACCTCTCGGTGGGCGAGCTTCAGCCGCCGCTTGTCGGCGTAGCACTCTGCCCCTCCGAAGATCATGAGGCAACCATCGAAGCCGCGGGAACTCGCCGCCGGGCTCATCGCCCTTTGCCCCGTCCGGGTCTTTGGGTCGCGCTTCTTCCCCTTTCCCCGTGACGTCGTGGGGTTCCCGGAGAGGAAACGCTTCAGGACTTCGCAGTCCCGATACTTGTGTTTGACGGGATAGTCGTGGTTCGGGCACGGACTATCCATCAATTTCTCGAATCGGTCGGGTGTCTGCCGAACCTGCTGTTTGGCAGGCCGGTCGGCAGCGGCGACCATTCGGCCTTCGCGTTCTCGCTTCCCCTTCCGCTTCCTTTTGTCGTAGGCGGTCGGAGGGTACCGCCCCGAGGCCGGTGTCTTGTGGGCCGTCTTCCTTTCGAAGATGGCTCCCACGGCCTCCTCGCCGGAGAGGCATGGTTGGTGGCGATGTCGAGGAGCTCCTTGGTGGTCCGGCTTCGCGACACCCCAACTTGTGGACCAGGGCCTCGCGACGTGGTGCCATAGATGAACGCCGACGACGCCGGGCGTCGCGGATGTCGGGAGCTTCGTTGCACCTTCTTTGGAGAAGCGGCGGATGTAGTCCCGAGGGTCTCCCGCCGCCGCTTGCAGCTCTTCAGATCCAGGAGTTGCTGTGGCGTTTGTACGTGCCACTGGAAGTTTCCGACTAAAAGCTTCGCCAGTCGGCCCACCGCCGATGGTATCTGGCGGGCAGTATTCGAGCCATGCTCGAGCCGAGTCCGCAAGATAGATGGGGAGGTATCGATAACGAAGGAGTCGTCCGTCGCTTCCCCACTCGACAGCGAGCCGATAGTCTTCTAACCGCACATCGGGTTGGTAGCCCCGTGTACTTGGCTATGTTGGCCTGAGCCCGGAATCGGCGACCGGAAGTCGGCGTTATGCGGATCTGGCGGGTGAACACGCGGCCCAGGACCGTCCGAATCCTGGGTCGGGATGGTTGCGTCGCCGCTATCTGGCGACTTGCGAGGGTGCCGCCGTCGGTAGCTCTCCTTCGCGCCGAGGGTGGTGCGGAGATCATACTTATCCCCAGGCGATGGCGCACCGGGTGTATGATGCCTGGGGAGTTCGTGGAGCGGGGCCGTCTTGGCTGGCTCCGTCGACCTGTGAGGGGAGTGGCCTGTGCAGCCCGGTGGCGCCTGCTCGCCGAGCCGGAACCCTGGGCGTGCTGAATGACAGCACGCTCTACCAGTCCCCGGAGGTTCTGATAGGTGGCCTTGGCTTCAGGCTCCGTTGGCTCAGGCAGCCCTCGGAGCAGCATTGCCGCTGCGGCAATGTTCTGGTTGGCGTGAGGGAAGAATGGAAGGTCGTTCACTTCCTCAGCCAATTGTCGATGCACTGACGCCAAGGCGCTGGGCCGAGACGGGTGGTGGGTTAGGCTGACGGCGCTCCAGTTCGGCCTGGAGCTTATCGAGCTCGGCCTTTCGGGCCTCTAACTCCTCGCGCTGTCGCCGGAGGTCAGCGAAGCGTTGTAGGTGCTGTGCGTCGTCTTCCCGCCGGGATTCCTCCCGCCGCGCCTCGTCGCTACGGAGGAGGGTCCCGAGGTAACTGGGTGGAGGATGGCTCCGCCGCACCCGTCATGTTGCACTCACGGGGGTACGCCCTGCGAGGGGGGTACTCCTTGTCGGAGCTGGAGCCGTGGCTGGAGGAATCCGTCAGTAGGTCATGGAGGGAAGCCGGCGCGTAGCCGGCCATGGCCACGAGCTGCGAGCTCGTGGAGGGCGGCTCCGCCGCTCACCGCAGTCCGTAGGCGACGTTGCCGGGGGCAGCGCCGACGCCAGCGACAGGCTCGCCGCTAGCGACGCTGGGGCCTCGAGGCCGAGGTTGCCGAGGACGTCGCAATCGCATCGAGCTTGCGGAGGGCGCCCGGTCGGACGGCAGCGGGGACGAGGACAAGCTCCCCCGCCGTAGTGACGATGAAATCGAGGGCGCCGAAGCGGATCCAGCCCCTCGACATCGGCGAATCGTAGTGGGAGGCCATCAGGGAGGAGAATGGGAACCCGAAGATGAGGATGTCGGTGAAGACGCGCGAGAGCCCCTACCTGGCGCGCTAATCGCTTGTTTCGTGCACCGGCAATACGAATTTATGGTCGGATGGGGTCGCGCGCTCCCTCTCCCCGAATGGTCGACTCAAGGAGTCAGAAGATGTATACTGGTTCGGGCCGAATGTCCCTACTCCAGTTCGTGCGGTGTGGATGTATTGATCTTTGGGAGATGGACAAGGGGTGTACAAGCGAGGCGGAGGGTCGGCTGTCCGATCTCCTTGATGTTTTCGCTAGGGAGTTGAGGCTACCTAGAAGACTGTTTTTTCTCCGCGCCTCCCTCTCAGGCCCTGCCTCTCCTTATATAGACGGAGGAGGCAGGTTACACGGGAGTTGGGAAAACTACGAGGAAAGGGGCCTGCACGTCTTGAAGTCTGGTTCCTGTCTTGTCCGACCGACCCCTGCCCGTCCCGAGGCAGGGTTGGTGGTTCTGTGATGAGCAGTCTTGTGTAGTGCTGTCTGGGTGGCGTGTCGCGTGGTGCTCCTGTCAGCCTCGGTGGCTTTAATGGCGCTTGACTTTGCCTTGGCCTCGGGAGTGGGCGTACTTCTCTGCGGTGTGCGAGCGGACGGGGCGAGGCTTGACTTCTTCGGTGGCTCTTCCGACAGCCTTGGGAAGGGGCCGCCACCCCGTGACGGATGTCGAGGGACGCCGCGCACAAGGCAGCCACGACATCGGGCGTGGCCTGGCTGCTCAGGCGCGGTGGAGCTTGCTGACCGCGAGCTCGGTGTTAGGTGGTCGAGCCCACCGACCGCCGGAACCGGAGTCCGCCGACCGTCCAGGGTCGGCCCCGCACAGGTCGGGTTCGCTCTCGCGCCCAAGTACCTTCGCGGTTGTCGGGCCTTTATCATATTGGTCACCTGCTCGTGCTTCCGGGCTGATGGGGGTACCCATGGCATGGGTACTCGTCAATTAGTAGCTTGAAATAAGTGCATCTAAATGGCTCAATTAATGTGGTAGGTCATGTTTATTTATTTGCATCGAAAATCCTTTCAAAAACATGCCTTCCAGTAAAGAGCGGTAGTATCGCTCATAAGAAGTTGGTAGCTATTTAATGAAAGCCATGTTTTTAAAGACCCTCGGTGGCCGGCACTACCAGCCATGTGGAGCAGTACTGCCGGCTGAGTGGTAGTACCGCCCCAACACTACGGTACTTATTTAATAAAACGGGTGCTTTTCGTGCCTGGCCCCGAGCGGCACTACCGGCCATATGGAGTGGTACTGTCGGGCAAACGCCAACACTGCCCCATCAACTCTGGTACTTATTTTTCAGAGAAATCCACTTTTGTTCATTTCAAAATGCGGCACTACTGGACATTTTGGGCGGTAGTGCTAGACACATGGGGGTTGATGGTAACAGGAAGGACCTAGTGCATTAAATGCACTAGGTTTGCCGTTGGAGCCATGGCCGGCCTACCACCCCTAAGAGTGTAGTAATATTGGACTCGGTGGCTTTTTCTGGAAAAAGCCTCCAACGGCTAGTTTGTTTGTGGGGGCTATAAATACCCCCACCTGCATAAAGAGTTTGGTTGGTGATCACATTGAATATTCTCTAAGCCCTTTCTATACACTCTTGAGCATTCAATTCTCAAATTGTGAGTTGTGGAGAGCTAATTGATTGCATTGCATCAATTGAGCCATTAGAAGCACTCAACACCTTCAAGCAAGCATCAAGTCTATTTCTCTTGGAGGTTGCCGCCTCCTATACGGCTTGAAGGCGTGGAACCAGTGATCTTCTCAAAGGAGATTGTGAGAAGGCCCGGTTAGTTGTGAAGGCAAGGAGCTCGCCTACCTGGAGCGGTGAAGAGTGACCATTATTGATCAAGGAAGGCTCGATTTGCGCAAGGAGCTAGCTTGAGTTGATCAAGCTTATCTCAACGTGGATTAGGGGAGATTGGCAAGTCTCTGAGACCACGAGATAAATTCTTGTGTCCATTCTCTTGTGGTTTGTTCGCTTGTTTTTATTTGAGCAAATTTACTTTCATAGCTTATTTACTTGCTCTAGAAATTAGAATTGTGTTATTGCTCAATCTTAGAATTGTTTATGCACTTTAGTAAAACCTAGAAGATTTAGGCCTTAGTTGTTAAAATTTTCAATTCTAGTATAACTTAATTTATTTAATGTAATTAGAGTCGAGAATTGTGAAAACATCCTATTCATTCCCTCTAGTCAGTTATCCTTGATCCTATAAGTGGTGTCAGATCTTGATCTCTCATTTTAGACTACACCGTCTAAAAAGAAAATGATGGCTAGTGAGGGTGTATTCATAAGCATGGCATCGTTTTTCTTATTACATAAATTATGCCTATTGGAAAATACGCATGACTGTTTATCTCAAGGACATGAGCCCAAGCATGTGGAGAATTGTCGGTGAGGGTTTTGCCATGCCACTTGGTACCACGTCCACAATCAATCAAGATGAGCAAAATTCCCACCTCAATTCTCAAGAAATGCATGCTTTATTTGGAGCCTTGAACGTAGATGAGTTCAATCGTGTGAGCAATCTTGAGATAGCTCACGAGATTTGAACGACTCTCTTTGAAATACATGAGAGCACATCAGCTGTGAAGGAGGCCAAATTACATATGCTTTGGATCAAGCATGAAAGTTTCATTATGTTGCCCCATAAAAACATCACCGAGATGTATTCAGGTTTGAACAACATAGTGAATGAGTTCAAAGGCCTTGGGGGTTCACTTCCCCTTGTTTGCTTGGCCAAGATAGAACCAGCGTTAAGGTTGCAGCTAGGCGCGTCTCCTTCCTTGCTACAGACTGGATTTGAGTAGCAACATTAGAGAAACCCCATTTTGATGTTGTTCCTAAGATGCTTAAGGCTCTACCAAACAAATACGAGATGTTGGTGACGCTCTTCCACAACTCTCCCAAGTTGAGGAAATGATGCCAACCGCACTCTTGGGCAACCTTGTTAAAATTAGTTGTACAAAAAGGTAAAGGAGGAGCTCTTGAAGCAAAGTTCTTCTAAGAAGAAGAACATTACCTTCAAGACCAAGTCAGAGTCAAGCAAGGAGAGCTTCATGACTCCGAGGATGATACGGAGGAGGATATCCGAGGATGATACGGAGGAGCGCTCAAACTCTAGCGCTCCTCATAAATTCAAGAAGGGACAACATTCAAGCAACAATTGCTTCGCCAACATTCGATGCTTCGAGTGTGATGAAAAGGGGCACATGCCTTAAAATGCCCTAAGAAGAAGGATAACAAGGAGAATCTCTTCAAGAAGCTTCACAAGGATGGCAAAGGTGAGTCTCATATTGGGGAGTGAGATTCCGATGAAGAGTATTCAGATTCTAACTCCTTCGATGATGACACCCCTTCTAAGAAGAAGGGACTCGCCGAAGTTGCCATCAAGGAAGCTTCATCGCCTTTCATCACTCCACTTTGCCTTAATGTAAAAGGAGATAAGGTAAAAACTATTGATGATGATGATCCTTCTTATGATGAGCTCCTAGATATGCTTGAGGATTTAAATGAGTAACTTAGCAAGGAGAAATCTAAACATAAGGCTTTAAGAAAAGAATTTACTTCACTCAAGGAATCTTATGATGAGCTTAAAAAATACTCATGAGACTCTCCTTATCAAGGACCCTTCAAAATCCAAAATTGATGTAGGAGTGTTTTGTGATCTAATTGATGCTATGTCTAGAGTAGATAATTCTTCTTGCAATATCTCTGATCTAGCATAGCTACTTCATGTGATGATTTGATTGTTATGCCCTCTAGCTCTTGTTCTAGCTCAATTTCTATTAATAATAGCAATGATTTAATTGTTGAGAACAATAAGCTCAAAGAGAAAGTGAGCAAACTAAGTAAGATCTTGGATCAGTGTTTCAAGTGTAAGAAAACACTCGATAAGATTTTGAGCGGACAACGATGCTCATACAACAAGAAGAGATTTGGGTACGTCCCCAAGAAAGGTAAGAAGGTAAGCAACAAACCTCCAAGGTTGTTAAATTCAATGGAAAGCTTTTCTAAAGTGTCACGACGTGAGACATATAGCAAATGATTGCCCATTAGGTAAAGCTCCTACGAACAATCCAAGGACTCAAACAAATTTGGGTACCTAAAAAGGTTTGATTTTCTCTTGTAGGTGAACTACAAGACCGATGGGTAGCATTGGGTGCTGGATAGCTGTTGCACCCAACACATGACCGGAGATCGAAAGATGTTCACCACATTTGAGAGTGGAGGTGGAGACCACGACAAAATCACAGTTGGCAATAATAGTAAAGGAAAAGTATTAGGCATGGGTAAAATTACTATCTCCAATGACTTTTCAATTTCCAATGCTTCATTAGTTGAAACTTTGGATTTCAATTTGCTTTCCGTCGCTCAAATTTGTGATCTTGATCTTATTTGCACTTTCTCTCAAAATGGAGTTGAAATTTCAAAAAAAAATGATAAATCTTTGGTTTTCAAAGGTTTTCGATTTGAAAATCTCTATTTAATTGATTTCTTCTCAAATGAGTCTTATCTTCAAACTTGCTTAATTGCAAAAACATCCTTGGGATGGTTATAGTATAGAAGACTAGCTTATATTGGGATGATTCAACTCAAAAAGTTTTTCAAAAATGATTTAGTTGTGGGCTGAAAAGATGTAAAATTTGCGAAGAACAAGCTTTGTAGTGCTTGTCAAGTCGGCAAACAAGTTGCTAGCTCTCATCCATCAAAAAGTATCATGTCCACTTCTAGACCATTAGAGCTCTTACATATGGCTTTGTTTGGCCCAACAACCTATAAGAGCATCAGGGAAAGTTCTTATTGTTTAGTGATTATGGATGATTACTCGATATTCACTTGGGTGTTTTTTCTACATGAAAAATCCGAAGCTCCTGACATTTTCAAATGCTTTGCAAAAAGGGCCCCAAAAGAATTTGATTTTAAAATTAAGAAAATCCGTAGTGATAATGGTTCCGAGTTCAAGAATACAAAAATTGAGGATTTTTATGATGAACTTGGAATAAAACATGAATTTTTCGCCACCTATACTCTGGGGCAAAATGGAGTAGTAGAATAGAAAATTCAAACATTAATTGAAATGGCAAGGACAATGCTTGATGAGTATAATACTTCTGATAGTTTTTGGGCGGAAGCTATTAATACCGCTTGTCATGCCACAAACCATCTCTATTTGCATCGGCTCATGAAAAAGTCTTTTTCATGAGCTCCTTGTTGGTTGGAGATTGAACCATTCTTATTTTCGTATTTTTGGTTGCAAGTGTTTCATTTTGAGAAAGGCTGTTCAGCTCTCTAAGTTTCAAAGCTATTACGATGAAGGTTTTTTTCTTGGCTATTTTTCTGGTAGTAAGGCTTATCATGTCTTCAACAAAACCTCCGGTTTAGTTGAAGAAACTTACGATGTTGAATTTGATGAGACTATCGGCTCTCAAAAAGAGCAAGAAAATTTAGATGATGTAGGTGATGAAGTCTTTCGACATGCCATGAAGAATATGACAATTGGAGACATCAAGTCAAAAGAAGATGATGAGGATGTTCCACCATCTTCTACGCAAGTCGAACCATCTACTTTTGCTAATCCAAGCCAAGTTCAAGAAATTGAGGTGGAAGATAAAGTTGATGATCAAGCTCAAGCCATACCTCCAAGTGATGGTGGGTGTAAAGGGATGCCCGAACTTCCATCAGGTGGAGGATAAGTCGATTAGGCGGAGCGAGACACTCACGATCCGGCTTCTTGATCGACACGATCAAAAACCCCTGCAATCGCAGCACCACACGTCCTCTGGTTATCAACCGTGCGCTGCCCGGCTGACCTCGCCACGAAGGCTAATCCCTGCCAATGAATCGAGAACACAAGCAAGAACAAGAAAGATGCACTGAATTTGAAAATTGAGGATGAATCTCACGAGTTGGGGTCTCACAAACCGATGAACGGCAATACTGTTCAAAGACAGAATTAATCTAAGCAAAACCCCCAAAGCAAACCCTAGCGGCGGCTACTGGATATAAAGGCTAGGGGACGTCCTAGAAACCCTAGACGTGTCCGTGTTGGACTCCAACACGATACATGGGCCAACGGCCCAAATTGGTGACGCAGCACCCTGGGACAGATTCTGTCTGCCAGCTTGAAAAGTAAATTCCCGTCGACTCCGAAGTCCAAATGACCTGAAAACGGTGACATTGTAAAGCTTATCTCCTTAGCTAGATATGCATATGTGGATCATCAAAATCGGAGCCCGCTTGTGGCACAGGCGATGATTTTAGTGAACGCCGCTCCTGGTGGCCGAGGTAGTCGACTCCGAGATGAATTGAACCTCCAACTTGACTTGGACACCCTCCTTGCCTCCCTCTTGGTCCTTGCTGGTTTCCAAGGCCTTCATGGTCCTCTCCAAAGTTCCTAAGTACAATATAATCAATAATATCATTAGGTAGCATACCATCCTCACAAGTATCTCAGACGGCACTTAGGAACGAGCTCACCTGTTGATTCAATTGCCGTGCTCGTGCTCTTGTGATGGGTCCTTGCATCACAACTGGAGGAGGCTCGGTCGTATGCATAGGAGTGATGTCCTCATCATCCTCCCCCTCTTGAAGTGGAGTCGTCCTCGACTCAAGCTCATCTTCTTCTCCCATGAACGGTTTCAAATCTGCAATGTTAAATGTGGAACTAATCCCAAATTCGGGCGGCAACTCAAGTTTATATGCATTATCATTTATTTTCTCAAGTATCTTGAAAGGACCATCAGCTCTAGGCATTAATTTAGACTTTCTCAATTCTGGAAAACGATCCTTTCGCAAGTGTAACCATACTAAATCACCCGGTTCAAGTTTTACTTCCTTTCTACCTTTACTTCCCATGATCCTATACCTTTCATTCATCATTTCAATATTTTCTTTAGTCTTTTCATGCAATTTCAGAATAAATTCAGCACGTTCCTTAGCATCAAGATTAACTCGTTCACTAGTAGGTAAAGGTAATAGATCAATAGGAGCATGGGGATTGAAGCCATACACTACCTGAAAAGGACTTACCTTGGTGGTGGAATGTACCGCCCTATTATAAGCGAATTCAACATGTGGCAAACATTCTTCCCACATCTTCAAATTCTTCTTCAAAACAGCCCTCAACATAGTGGATAATGTACGATTTACTACCTCGGTTTGGCCATCGGTTTGGGGATGACATGTTGTTGAAAACAGCAGCTTGGTCCCCAATGTATTCCATAGAGTTCTCCAAAAGTGGCTCAAAAACTTGGCGTCACGATCTGAAACAATAGTAGAAGGCACACCATGCAAGCGAGCGATTTCTTGAAAGAAAAGGTTAGCAATATTAACAAAGATCGCCGCTCTTATGACAAGGAATAAAGTGAGCCATCTTAGAAAATCTATCAACCACCACAAAAATACTATCCCTCCCCTCTTGGTCCTAGGCAGTCCTAAAACAAAGTCCATAGATATATCCTCCCATGGAGTGCTAGGAACAGAAGAGGCATATATAAACCATGTGGATTCAATCGTGACTTAGCCTTTTGACATGTAGTGCAATGATACAAACCTCTCAATGTCTCGCCTCATCTTCGGCCAAAAGAAGTGGGCAGACAAAGACGGCCTCGGTCTTCTTGGCACCAAAATGACCCATCAACCCTCCTCCATGGGCCTCCTCAGATCAAAAGAAAACGAACGGATCCAATCGAATACATAGGCGGTTAGCTCTAAACACAAATCCATCGTTTATCACATCTTTGTCCCATGTTCTTCCCTCTTTGCAATGCAGCCAGACATCTTTAAAGTCATCATCATGAGCCTCTTGTTCTTTAATTGATACCAATCCAAATATACGACACTCAAGTTGGGACAACCTGGTATATCTCCTAGACAATGCATCAAAGAATCACATTATCCTTCCCTTTCTTGTGTTTGATAACATAAGGAAAAGGTTCAATAAATTCAACCCATTTAGCATGTCTACGATTCAGTTTCACTTGATCGCGAATATGTTTTAGCGACTCATGATCGTAATGAATAACAAATTCTTTGGGCCAAAGATAATGTTGCCACGCTTCTAAAGATCGCACAAGAGCATACAATTCTTTATCATACGTGGAATAATTCAAAACAGGACCACTCAATTTTTCGCTAAAATAAGCAATGTGTTTTCTATCTTGCATCAAAACACCACCAATTCCAATCCCACTAGCATCACATTCAAGCTCAAAGGTCTTATTAAAATCAGGAAGTTGGAGTAAAGGTGCATTAGTAAGCTTATCTTTCAAAAGGTTGAAGGCATTCTCCTGTGGTTCCCCCCAATGGAACACAACTCCCTTCTTCGTCAATTCATTCAATGGAGCTGCAATGGTGCTGAAATCCTTCACAAAGCGGCGGTAAAATCTGGCAAGTCCATGGAAGCTCCGCACTTGTGAAATCGTTGTGGGCGTTGGCCAACTCTTAATCGCGTGCACCTTGGCTTCATCAACCTCAATTCCCTGCAGAGTCACAACATAGCCAAGAAACGACACTCGTTCGGTGCAAAAAGTGCACTTCTCGATGTTACCAAATAAACGTGCAGTACGCAAAGCATCAAAAACAGCACGTAGATGATCAAGATGTTCATGTAATGACTTGCTGTAAATCAATATATCATCGAAATAAACCACCACAAATTTCCCAATGAAAACTCGTAAAACCTCGTTCATTAAGCGCATGAAGGTGCTTGGTGCATTAGTTAAACCAAAAGGCATGACTAACCACTCATACAATCCAAACTTGGTTTTAAAAGCTGTTTTCCATTCATCTCCCAATTTCATTCTTATTTGGTGGTATCCACTACGCAAGTCAACCTTAGAGAAAATTATAGAACCACTTAACTCATCAAGCATGTCGCTCTAGCCTAGGAATAGGATGACGGTACCTTATTGTGATATTGTTAATGGCTCTACAATCTACGCACATGCGCCTAACCGCCATCTTTCTTAGGAACCAAAATAACAGAACAAAGACAAGGACTAAGGCTCTCACGTATATACCCGCGGTCCAAAAGATCTTGGGGTTGGCGCAGAATCTCCGTAGTCTCCTCGGGGGTGGTCCTATAAGCAGCTCGGTTTGGCAGAGTCGCTCCAGGTCTCAAATCAATGTGGTGCTCAATCACTCGGAGGGGTGGGAGTCCTGGAGGTATCTTGGCAGGAAAACATCCGCATACTCCTGCAAAGGTTAGTGACAGCCAGGAGGCAAAGCATCAAGCGAGATCATCCAATGAAAACAAAGCATCTTTGCATATCACGGATAGCACAAAGCATCATTACTAATTGCAGCAAGATCAGATTTCGTAGCAAGCAAGACGGATTCCTCAATTTTATTTGGTTGGCTACATGCTGAATTTCAGACTTTTCATCAATGGGTTTCTTGTCATTAGCAATCCGCTCCCTATCGATTTAACAATTTCAATAGGTCAAAGGTAGAAGTGTAATTTTCTTTCCCTTATGCATAAAAGTGTATTTATTACTTCTACCGTGGTGAAGTGCATCAGTGTCATATTCCCATGGGCGACCCAATAAAAGAGAACAAGCTTGCATCGGCACCACATCACAATCAACAAAATCAGAATAGGAACCAATGGAAAAATGAACCCGAACTGTTTGTGTTACCTTAGCTTTGCCGAATCATTTAGCCACCGAATGTGGTATGGATGTGGGTGCGGGCGTGTGGTCAAGCCAAGCTTCTTGACCAAATCTGTACTCACCAAGTTGTTGCATTGCCGAGTCAATGATCACGCCACGCTACCGTTGATGACGAAGAAAATCTGGAACAAGTTGTGGCGCCGCTGCTGCTCGGATTGCTCCATCTCAGGCGCTAAGGACACGCTGGACAATGATGGACCTGCCGCAGCAAAGATCCTCGCGCCAAAGGTGGCTTCATCATCAACCTCATCGTTGTCCACCCTGGTGTCGCCGATTTCGTCCTCAACATCGGAGGCGCCGATGTAACCTCCGTCATCGGTGGCGATGTATGCCCGCCGGTGGGGCATTCTCTCTTGACGTGGCCAATCCCTTGGCATTTGTGGCAGCGAATTCCCGTCGATGTACGGCCTGTGGAAGCGACGGAGGAGCTATTGGCCGGTGTTGGCGGGGTCGACTTGCTTTGCCTGTGCGGGCACGAGTGGGTGGTGCCGTCAGCCGCCGGCCGTGTGTTCGGCAAAGGTGGCGTTGCCGCTGGTCGACAGGTGGAAGAAGGCACTGTCTTTGTTTGTCCCGTAGTCGTTCGGGGCATGAAGGTGCTACCGGCATTGCTCCTGCTCTTGGAATGGCGTCCCTGCAATTCCTTCTCTGCTAACATAGCGAGATGAAACAAGCGATTGACAAAGTGGTATATTCTTTATAATCAACAATATCCTGAATTTCTGGACGCAACCCACCATAAAAAGCGAGCAATTTTATCCTCGTGTTCCTCTACTACCCCACAACGTAACATACCCTTTTGAAGCTCTTGGTAATATTCTGTGCAGTCATACTACCTTGATCTAATCGTTGCAATCTCTTGCGCATATCACGTTGGTAGGAAGGAGGAACAAATCTATTACGCATAGCATCTTTTAATCTCGCCCAAGAATCAGGTTGTAAGCGGGCATTTACTAGTTCATTCCACCGATTATAGCAAAATCTTTAAATTCACTAGTGGCTTGTCTAACCCTATGAATCTCGGAACTAGATGGGAGTTAAATTTCTGCTCAACCGCCATCTCCCAATCTAAGTAAGCATTAGCATCATAAGCTCCGGAAAGGAAGGGATGGTGAATTTTACCTTAGCGAAAGGATCATCATTGCGGTTCTGGTTATTACCTCCCATACCGTGATTTCGCGCGCGAAGACGGTCATGCAGACGGCGGCGTCCCATTGAGCAACACGCTCCTGGCGGCACTTTGCTGCTCATCTTCATCTTCCTCAAAATCACCATCCTCATCGTGGTCGTTGTTGTCGTGGTTGGCGCCACGCTGACGGTTGCACCTCCTTCAATGGTCATTTGGAGGCGTTTTCGGCGACATCCATCCTCTCGGTGAGGGTGGAAACTCGTCGATCGATGCTCTCAAGGGTCTTGTTCGCCGTCATGGCATGCTCCTTGAACATCATTTTTATCTCGCCCATCATGGTCGACAATTCGAATGAAGGACACAGTCTTCGACAGTAACATCGTCATCCTCGCTCCTGCCCTTCTTGCCACCTGTCATGGTTAGCGCAGAAAAGGACGTAATGAAACACAAGCACAAGTGTTATGAGCCCTATGAACTACTAGGTGGGATCTCACGCTCTCAAGCAATCTTACCAAGTTCTTACCGGTTCTTACCAACACAAATGAGGACGGTGCAACCGGTGGTCGTTCGTGACACCGTGAGGGTGTGATGAAGCGATTGCAAGGGTCAATAACCTGTCTTTGTCGTAAGGATTTATATGTGGAGCTGTAGGAAGGTTATATGGATGGGTGGCACACAATGCAAGAATGAGATAGTAATGCTTGAATAAATGTCCAAAGTACTTGCCCTAGTTCTTTGGTCTAAATGTGGCCTTAGTCTAGCCGCGAGAAAATAAGGAATAAGTAGAGACAAGCAACAAGGCGTCAGTATATGAACAGATATCGAACCGCATCAAGCACTTCTACTTCTATCGTGCACGGTAGAAACACCTACCTTGGCTCCTCGCTTTTTTTTTTTTAGGCTCTACGCCTCTATGCCTCTTTCACCAATTTTTTTATTTTTCTTTGATTTTTCTGATATTTTTCCTAGGCTCAGGAGCACAAAGGTAGATAGTACACAAATTTTCAGCCTGAACAGATGTAAGATGAAACCGATATGAAATAAGAAGTGTTTTCCTGAAAGCGTGCTCAAACTTCATGGCGAGAACTCAATCTTCCCTGAGGGAATTTCGCAAAAATAATTTCGCAAACCCGACCAAGTCGGGGAGAATCGGATGGAAAATTTTCTGTCGATGTCCGTGAAAAAAAAGTCGCCTACTTCCGAGTCCGTAGGCTAAAGTGATGGCCGCTTTACGGAAGGACTCGAATCGTGGTTTTCTAGGAAGCACCTCTCCAAACTCAAGGGCGTATGGAGTGGATATGAACGCGATGATCCTGTGGTGGCGAGGTTACGTGATGAGGGTGGCGATATGGCTAACAGGAGGTGGGGGGGATTAGGGTGTATGAAGGAGAAACCCTAACACAACTAGGACTCCGAATCTGAGGAGAACCACAAAACAAACCGATTCCAACAAGGACTCAAAATACGATTGGATCGGTTGTAGGATATGGAATGCAGCGGAGGTGAGACACGACTAAATTAAGTCCACGATCTAAACCAGCAACACGACTCGATTCTGGACACAAACTCAGTACTACGGACTCTGAAACCGAAATTGTGCAAAGGCTAGGCGTGGTTCTAGGTATGGTAGACTATGAATCGCAAATTTTTTTGGCTTTTTCGTGGACTATAGGACGAACGCAAAACTAAATCAAACTACGGGAGAAGGCGAACCCGACGGTAAACCTTGCTCGATACCACTTGATGGGGGTGTAAAGGATGCCCGAACTTCCGCCAGGTGGAGGATAAGTCGATTAGGCGGAGCGAGACACTCACGATCCGGCTTCTTGATCGACACGATCAAAAACCCCGCAATCGCAGCACCACACGCCCTCACGGTTATCAACCGTGCTGCCCGGCTGACCTCGCCACGAAGGCTAATCCCTGCCAATGAATCGAGAACACAAGCAAGAACAAGAAAGATGCACTGAATTTGAAAATTGAGGATGAATCTCACGAGTTGGGGTCTCACAAACCGATGAACGGCAATACTGTTCAAAGACAGAATTAATCTAAGCAAAACCCCAAAGCAAACCCTAGCGGCGGCTACTAGATATAAAGGCTAGGGGACGTCCTAGAAACCCTAGACGTGTCCGTGATGGACTCCAACACGATACATGGGCCAACGGCCCAAATTGGTGACGCAGCACCCTGGGACAGATTCTGTCCGCCAGCTTGCAACGTAAATTCCCGTCGACTCCGAAGTCCAAATGACCTGAAACCGGTGCCATTGTAAAGCTTATCTCCTTAGCTTTCTATGCATATGTGGATCATCAAAATCGGAGCCCGTTTGTGGCCTGGGCGACGATTTTAGTGAACGCTGCTCCTGGTGGCCGAGGTAGTCGACTCCGAGATGAATTGAACCTCCAACTTGACTTGGACACCCTCCTTGCCTCCCTCTTGGTCCTTGCTGGTTTCCAAGGCCTTCATGGTCCTCTCCAAATTTCCTAAGTACAATATAATCAATAATATCATTAGGTAGCATACCATCCTCACAAGTATCTGCACGGGCACTTAGGAACGAGCTCACCTGTTGATTCAATTGCCGTGCTCGTGCTCTTGTGATGGGTCCTTGCATCACAACTGGAGGAGGCTCGGTCGTATGCATAGGAGTGATGTCCTCATCATCAAGGATCCACAACCAAATCTCCAAGGATCACCTAATCGATCAAATATTGGGTGACGTTAGTAAGGAAGTTCAAACTCGGTCTCGTGTCACTTCTTTTTGTGAATATTACTCTTTTGTTTCCTCTTTTGAACCAACTCATGTAGTTGAAGCTTTAAGTGATCTGGATTGGGTGAACTCAATGCATGAAGAATACAATAACTTTGCCCGAAATGACGTTTGGGAACTTGTTAAAAGACCCAAGGACTACAATATCATCGGCACAAAATGGGTGTTTCGAAACAACCAAGATAAAAATGGCATTGTGCAATCGAGTCTCGGCTCGACTGGCTGGGTCGAGCAGCGCTCGCCCAACCGGCCCGCATTCGAGCGCAGCTCGATGCGGGCTCGCGTGTGTGGAGGCGGGTGTGTGTGTGGGGTGCGTTTGTGTGCGCATTTGTAGTCTGCCTATTGTTTCTCTCCTTCTTTACAGCAATGCCAGAGCTCCTGGCCAATTTTTTAAAAAAATGGCATTGTGGTAAGAAACAAAGCAAGATTAGTAGCACAAGGTTTTACCCAAAATGAAGGTTTAGATTTTGGTGAAACCTTTGCACCGATGGTTAGATTAGAAGCCATTCGTATCTTGCTTGCTTTTGTATCTTGTTTTGATATTAAATTATTTTAAATGGATGTGAAGAGTACATTCTTGAATGGTCAAATATCTGAGTTGGTATTTGTAGAACAATCTACCGATTTTGAAAATCCTTAAAATCTTAATCATGTCTACAAGCTCTCTAAGGTGCTATATGGATTCAAACAAGCTCCTAGGGCATGGTACGAGCGATTTAGAGATTTCTAATTTGAAAAGGATTCAAAATTGGAAAGGTTGATACAACACTCTTCACTAAAATTATTGATGGGGAAATCTTTGCATGCCAAATTTATGTTGATGACATCATATTTGGTTCTACTAATAAAGATTTTTACAAAGAATTTGGTGATATGGTGTCTAGGGAATTTGAGATTTCCATGATCGGGTAGTTGAGCTACTTCCTTGGACTTCAAATCAAGCAACTCAAGAATAGGATTTTCGTGAGTCTAACCAAGTATGTGAAGGACCTACTCAAAAGGTTTGGCATAGAGGATGAGAGGCCTATCAAGACTCCCATGGCATCCAACAGGCATCTAGATCTCAATGAGGGAGTAAACCGGTAGATTTAAAGTTTTATCGTTCTATGATTGGTAGTTTACTATCTTACCACATCTAGGCCCAATATTATATATGTTTAGTGTCTGCATGTGTGCACGCTTTCAACCATCTCTAAAAGAGTGCCATTTAGTGGCAGTTAAGAGAATTATAAGATATTTAAAGCATTCCTCTAATATAGGTTTGTGATATCCTAAAGGTGCTAAATTTGATTTAATTAGATATTCAAATTCGGATTATGCGGTTTGCAAAGTGGATAGAAAGAGCACCTTGGGAAGTTGTCAATTCTTAGGTAGCTTCCCTATTTCTTGATTTTCTAATAAACAAAATTCCATTGCGCCATCCACCACCGAAACCGGATATGTTTCCGCCGATAGTTGTTGTGCTCAATTACTTTGGATGAGGCAAATATTAATGGATTATGGTGTAAATTTCAAATGTGTGTCTCTCTTGTGTGATAATGAAAGCGCCATTAAAATTGCCAACAACTCGGTTCAACACTCAAGAACCAAACACATAGATATCCGACATCATTTTTTAAGTGATCATATGTCTAAAGGGGATAACATTATTAGCCACATAAGAACCGAAGATCAATTGGCGAATATCCTCACCAAACCTTTATATGAAGGTTGATTTTTCAAGTTGAGGAATGAATTAAATGTCATAGATTTCTCCAATGTTGCTTGAACTTGTGCACCATGATTGGATTTTATGTGATGTTTATTTGCTCTTACTTGAATTTCTTGATTCTTTAAGTTGTCAACACATTAAGGGGGGGTATTATACCTTGTCCATGTATACTACATCCCGAAAATGTGAAAATATCAAATAAGTGAAAATTAATCTTCAAAAGAGAAAAATGGATCATACTAGATCAAAACTATTTTGTCATACCTTATTTTGATCTTTTACAAAATTCCTTGCGAAAACTTCACTTATCAAAAACTATATCTCTCTCTCTCTTCTAATTTCATAAAACTAGCTAAAACTACCCATTATCTTGAAATAAAAAGTCAAAGAGCATTTAGAAATGTTTTGTCTCTCAAACTGTCTCAAAATTCAAATTTTGGTCTATATTGACCTAATAAACGCACTTTGTGAGTCATCACTTTTAGAACTAGAATCTTAACATTTTTAGTGATTTAAAAGTCTTTTCGACTCAAACAACTCAATAAATTTGCTCTCCATTTAAATTGAGTTTCTCTTCTTTCAAATTGCTGTTTGAAAGCTCCTAAGATCTATTTTGACTATCTATTTTATCTTGTGCTTTTGGAAGTTTATTTTAGTTGAAAATGCTCAAATATGTTTTTCACCAAGTTATGATCACATATGAGCTATTTCACAACTCTTTAGGCTTAGTCCTCTGTTAGTCCAATTAAAGGCCAGCAGTACTGGAACCATTTCCCGGTAGTACTGCCCTGTCCGATACTACTAGTCGCTTCAAGCGGTAGTGCCGCTAGTGTCGGGGGAGGGCAGTTATTGCTCGAGTCGGCGGTTTCTCTCCCCCCTCTTTCTTTTCTTGCCTGACTCCACCTTTTTTTCTCTCTTTCTCTTCTAAGTCCTCTCCTACTCTCCTTCTCTCTCTCTCTCTCTCTCTCTCTCTCTCTCTCTCTCTCTCTCCCTCCCTGCAAAACCTTCCCTCCCTCCCAAACCCCAGAACCAAAATCTCCAAAATCTTCACAAAATCCGTTGATCTTCACTTCAATCTTGTTGCTCTTTTCCTTCTCTTTCGAGAGGTGACATTCCTCCCTTCCCTCTTCCTCTATTTCTTTTAACCTAGGTCACTTCGCTATTTTTAGGGTTTGATTTATAATGTTGGTTACCTATGCAATTGTAAGATCAAACTCCCTGTTAAATGGTATGGATCGCGTTAATAGAAGTCAATTTTACACTCTTTTTCCGCTTGATCCATCATTCAAGAGGAAACTTGAATTATTTTGCGGATTGATTGAGTCAGAAGTACTGTTGTGCGTCTGCTGTATTGGGTCAGCGCTACTGGGCTCCTAGAGTGGTAGTGCCGCCCCAGCACAGCCAACACAATGAGTGATACTACCAGCTGTATTTTGCACTCAAATATCCAAAATCAGCTGCAAGAAACCACATTCTCTATCAAAGCCCATTTTGTTCCTCCTTGCTTATTTTGATTCTATTTCTTCTTGCACCTTATTCTGTGTGTAATCTTGCCCCTTGTGATTCTAGTCGATGCCAAGGACGAAGAATCCCTTGAAGGCTCATGTTCCTCGGGGCGGTGGAGTTGTGAGGAAGTCTACAGAAGGACGAGGAGTTTCCACTCCCATCGCTGATAGTGGTAGGAGCGATGACTCCTTCACCATTGCATTGAGGAACATTGAAACAAGAAAGGTGGTTGAAAAAGAAATCATGGGAGGCTCAAGCTCCATGAAAGAAAAAGAACCTGCAATTGAGTCTGAACCAGAATATGAAGAAGAATATGAAAATGAATAGGAAGTTGAGGAAGAAGATGAGGAGACCAAAGACGAGGAAATGCCAGATGTTGGGGCATTCAAGCATGATCCTTCTTAGATCAAAGGGGACAAGTACTATGCTCTTAGAGGTGAAAATCAATATCTCTTGCCCCATGATGCCATCGACACTAGAATTCGTACTCTTTTTCAACAGAAAGTGTTTGATCAAATCTACAAAGACAAAGAGTTTGCAAATCAGAGGTGGGTCAGTTGGGATCATATCAAGGATCAACCTGATTTTGTGGGCATTCTTGAACTCATAGGAGGAGCTGGGTTGTATCATTTTCTCGGAAGGAGTTTCAACTATATGGATGACATAATCAAACAATTTTATGCCACCATCTTTATTCCCAAGACTTTGGATACCATCACTTGGATGACAGGGACTGAGGTTTACATTGCAACCAAGGCTGAGTTTGAGCAGGCCTTGCAGATCTATCACAATAGCTTCCCATAGATCCATGATAATCTCGTTATGAGCCTAAATGCAATTACTAATTTTTATGATACAGCTAGAGGAGCAAGGCCAGGCAACCTTGCAGGACTTCGCCTCGAGCCTGGCATGATCAACAAGATAATAAGAGTCACTATTCACCCCAAGCGTGAAAATTTCGATGAGATCAGGGGCTATGCCTAGAACTTGATGGCTAAGATCATGCAGAGGCAGAAGTTCGATGTTGTGAACTTTATAATGAGGGAGATGGGGCAATATGCATGTGAGCGGGGTAAGACCATTTACTTCGCTCCCTACATTATGGCCCTGATCAAGAGGAAGATAGGGTATAATGGTCCTTTACCCACACCTCACAAGCCCTACAAGCCCCCAAATTGCGCATCCTCAAGTTTTGCTTCACATCACCCAGTAGCAGCACCAGGCCGAGCTTGAGAGAGAGCAAGATCAAGAGTAGGCTCAAGTAGCTGTGAAGTCAAGGAGGTCGACTACCCAGAGTGGGGAAGAGCTACCATGGGTGATCGAGGAAGACTCGATTTGTGCAAGGAGCCAGCTTGAGTTGGTCAAGCTTGCCTCAACGTGGATTAGGAGAGACTGGCGAGTCTCAGAGACCACGGGATAAATTATTGTGTCCATTCTCTTGTGGTTTGTTTACTTATTTTTATTTGAAAAAAATTACTTTTATAGCTTATTTACTTGTTCTAGAAATTAGAATTGTGTTGTTGCTCAATCTTAGAATTGTTGGTGCACTTTAGTGAAACCTAGAAGATTTAGACATTGTTTGTTAAAATTCTCAATTCTAGTATAAATTAATCTATTTATTGCAATTAGAGCTGAGAATTTTAAAAATCTCCTTTTCACCCCCCTCTAGTCGGTTATCCTTGATCCTGCATCACCCCTGCGTAGTTGCAAGCAACGAACAACAATGGACTCTAACAACGTTCACGAGGCGACCGTAGGTGCGCACGCACTGTTCGACCACCTCGCCTTTAGATCTAAGTGTAGATACCCTCTAATACTTGAATGTTGTAACTTTTGTGTTTTAAATCAAGTCAAAATTTGATGTTTCACTGTTTGAACTTGTATGAAATTTTAGTATAAAACTCATCTGAAATTAAATGATTTGGTATTAAATGCACTCTGATACTCTTGAAAACTTCCTCATCTTCAGATCTATTGTTGATGCCTTATGAAACTACTTTGAATCTTGATTTTTGTGACTTTTGTGTTTAAAATCCTCTCAAAACTTTATATTTTACTGTGAAACTTGTATGGAACACATTCAAAACTTCTTGTAACATGATGAAACTTGCATGAAACTATTTTTGAAAATTCTTGAATTGCCATAAAACTTGATGAAACTTCTTTTGAAACTTGCCGAAAGATGCATGAAAGTTGCCATACATGCATGAAACTTGCTGAAGCATCTTTTGAAACTTTGCCAAAACACGCAAGAAACTTGCTAAAACTTTTTTGAAAGCTGCCATGGACTTTGTTTAAAACTTTTGAAAACATGAACAAAACTTGTGAAATATAGACAAAGCTTAGTTAAAACTTATGAACATTGTGGAATTTTGATGAAACTTTGTAAAACTCACCTATATTGTTAGGAACATTTCCAATAGTATATCTCCTGTAGCACCGTCCTTAGTGAAATCCGTGGACCTTGGCTTGATAGAACATTAGACATGCTTGTAGGAGTAGTGCTGCTTTCCTTAGCCTTCTGATACAATTATTTCAATGTGGGTATAGATGTTAAAACTTTGCGTGCAAGAGAATTAAATTCGTTTAGATGAAAATCCTTACATCCCTCAACCTGTTCACATTATCAACTTGGGTCCTATCTAGAACTCATGAATTTCATATAAAATTTTTTCAGTTTTCACATAACTTGAAAAAACTGTATTCCGAATAGGGTTTTTTCAAGTGTAGTGTATGTTCCTCGACATGAGGTTAGCCATGTGTAACATCCTCAATTTCGGCTTTCTGGAAAAATCTAATTTAAAATAAGTAAATTCAAAATATGGAGTTTCCTGGGTGTTTAATTTAACCTGGCATTCCTTTCCCATCCAAAATCGGAATTCAATTCCCCTCCGTTCGAAAAATCAAATTTCCAGATTCCCGCCAGTACCCGAAATTTCACCCGAGTTCGAAAATGCTCCAAAATTCATGGAACCTATTGCGTTAGGTCTCAAATATTCTAAAAACATTTTGGGAATTTTCCCAAGATTTTTGGAGGCTCTCTGGTATTTTATCTCGCGCGACTTTTGTTTAATGCCTGCTATTCGCTCCAGAATATTCAAATCTTCAAATTTCATCCAAATTCAGCGAAACTAATTTTATTGGGTTCCAAATATTCCAAAATGGTTCTAGGATTTCTTCCGGAATTTTTAGACCATATTTGCTAATTTTTCTCTATGGTGTCACTTTCGTGTAAACCTCGGCCAATCACGGAGTGCCACGTGGCGTCACTGTTCATCTTCTCCATGGACTCGTGCAAGCAAGCAACAGAGAAGCTTCATTCTCTTTCCATACTTGCCTTCCTCCATTCAATCAACCATAACCCCTCAATCAAGGCTCCAAATCGCGAACGACCGGATCCGTTGGATTCGTAGCGACGCGACCCTTCCATTCCCCACTATCTTTAGCCCAGAATCTTGCCGGAATTTGAACAATCGAGCAAAAACCGAAATGCACTTAATTGCTCATAACTCGGCCGTTTCAACTCCAAACGGCGTGCTTCCACCTCTCACATCTCCGTATTAGAACCCTCTTCCCGGTGGTAACACCCATCCTTTGCATCTCTAACTCATTTGTCCGCTAGATCAAGAAAATCGACGAAGAACGCCGTTTTTCGTGTTCATCCTCATATCTCCTTCTTCGGTGGGTCAAATTCAATTCCGTTTGTTCCCTTGTGTTCGTATGGACGTCTAGATTCTAACCCATCAATCAATTTTAGGTTTCGTCAAGTGTGGACGACAAATTTCGAGATTTTGTCGCTTCGGCCAAACTGCCGTTCGTCGCCAAATTCGTCGTTTCCGGTGAGCTTGGGTTCAATTCCTCGCAATCTTGAGTTCCTCTAGATGTCCTCTAGATGTTCCACCATTCAAATTATGTAATCATCTTTTAATTTCTTGAAATTTTTCCGGATTTTCGGATTTTGGGATGGCCTCTGTTTTTCGGGCTTGTGCGCGTGCTCGTCGGCCGGTCGTCGCCGTCGCTGGCCCGCCACCGCCGTCGCCGGCTCCCCGCCGCCCCTCGGTTCCGCCCGCTTTGCTCACCGGCGCCCGCCGCCTCCGTGGCCGTGGCGCTGGCTTCGCCGTCTGGGTCCCCGTGGCCCCGCCGCCTCGGTATCCCGCCCGGCCGACCCACCGTCGCGCTCCACGTGGCCGCCGCCCCTCCAGCGCCTTGCCCGCCATGGCCCGCCACCACGCCGCCCAGCGCCAGCGCCTCGCGCGCCGCCGTCGCCGCCGAAACCCCGCCTCGGCAAGACGCATGGAGGAACTCCCTCCTCTGTTCTTTGCCTTGAGCATTTGGGGAAGAAGCACTCTAGTGCATGACAAGTAGGCCCCATGTGTAAGAGAGAGGAAAATCAGAAATCTTTTGGAAAATAAAGATTCTGAGGAATATTCCTTGTTTTTCCAATTTCCTGATTTTCGAAACTTCGGAGGCTCATATCTTTTCCGTCCGAACTCCGATTGACTCCGTTCAAATTCCTAAATTCATCTAAATTCAATATCTACCTGCCAGTACTACTTTTATAATTTTTTGATTTTATTTATTTTATTGTTATTTATTTGTGTACCGTTTTGCGCGTAGCCGAGGATCCCGCCGAGTCCGCCGACCCTGCCGCCGGACTTTACGAGTTCGACAACCTCGCTGCGACCGAAGGCAAGTCCCTTGACGCATCTTGATCCTATGTTTGCAAATGATTTACAATGTTTTATAAATCTGTATTGCTATGTTTATCATCGTATGTCAAATATAGATGATTAGTTAATCCCAATTGCGATTACCTCCTTGATTATTGTTATCCATGCTTAATTGTAACCCCAGGATTTTTTGTTATGTCATGACTATCTTATAATGTGACATTGGTTGACTAGAACGGTAGATATTCTTAGTACCCGAATTGATGAAAATGACCCATGGGTGGAATTATACAAAAGTTGTGATTTAACTTGTGATTTGGAAATTATTACAAAATATTTGGTACTATTTTTATCAAATAAAAACAAAAAAGAAAAAGGGTTTGAACTTGGGCGGATTGGAATGTCGGGTGGGTGCGGATTGAGCACTAGTTTCCATTGTGCAAGTACCGCCCCAAGTCAATTAAGGACCGACGCTTATGACTGTCCATTCTAAGCATAACCGTATTACCACATGTCTAACATGGTACAACCTGGCTAAATAATTTGTAGAAACCTAACTTAGACTCGCTAGTTGGTGGAATGTGGGTGCCGAATAGAGGCAAGTTGTACTCCCCACACGGCGCAAGAGGGGGCTTCTGTACTGGGTAGATAGAACCCTAACAGCGGTGAAACCTCAGCGGGAGAGTCGGGTTAGGCGTATACATTGTAAATGCCTTGTCATGATCTCTCTGCCGACACACCAAAGGAAGTGTGTTGATTGCATGGCATTAAAGAGATGATCATGTCTTGTAGGTAAAGCTATACACCTCTGTAGAGTTAAAACTATTCGAATAGTCGTGCCTACGGTCAAGGGCAAAGCAAAAAATGCTTTCATACTGGTAGGCTTTGGTTTTGGTTTTGAAAATAAAATGATGTTTTGGGATTCGGGAGTGGTTAGAACTCTCGGATGATTAATTGGCGGATTGAGCCAACTAGGTAGATGGAACATGTTTTTATGTCATGACGGATAGAGTTATCTGTGGATAATCTTGATCTTTTAAACTTGTGGCGGATAGAGCCCTTATACTAGTGATGGTGGATAGAACATTCACTAAAATATTACATAATTCAATTGTTAAAAAGAATTGCTAAAATATGCTTTATGAAACTTATTATTAAGTATGGTTTGATGAAACTTGGCTTTATGCAAAAGAACCATAATAAGCCTTTCTTAGAAAGCCCTACACGTGCATAATTTCCCAGACTTGCTGAGTACTTTCGGACTCACATGCTACATAAACTGTTGTCATCAGAGAACTATCTGGACGCCGTTGAAGACGGTGAGTTCTACGCTGAGGAGTTTGAGGAAGATCGCCAGGAGAACTAGTCGCGTGTCTTGTCATCGCCTGTGGTGTTTTTGGTTTCCACTTCTTTTCGTTTTGTTTCCGCTGCCGTGTCTCCGGTCTTGTGACCGAGTATTGTAATAAGTAGCCATGTGGCTAATACTTTATGGTTATGTTAAAATTTCGTTATGTTCGGCAATAATGTATCACTGTTGACTGTGTGTACTAGCTACTGATCTGGGACTAGTACATAAATACACAGGAGATTTCGGATAGCCGATCCGGGGTCTCACACCATGTCACGCCCTAAAGATGCTACTCCATGAGATTGGTTTGGTCAAGACCCATAAATTTAGAGCTCTTTTATGGTACACTAAATTGAATACGAACCATTCATTCTTTTCGATATAATGAACCAGGTTAACTAGAGTTTATTTATACTTCATCTGGTACTAGAGTAGTAGAAACATTATTAACAAATCAACGGTTAAATATGATTTCTACTACAAATTATATACTACCAGTTTAATGCACTGTAAAACTTCTCTAAATTTAAAAGTCGACCAAAGTTCCCGGAAAAAAAAAGTTGATCAAGCTTAGTTTACGCCACATTTTCAAATACGGTGTATAGCATGTGGGGTAGTTCCTTGGAAAGGTTTACTAGTAAGGTATTTTGGCAGGCTAAAAAAAGGGTGTTTTTCTGTTTTTGTGAGTTGTGGCTATACGGTGCGCTGTGATCTCGTGGATCACAGTGCATTAGCCCGTTTGGGGTGTCCTCCGGTGTGATGTGCCCTGCTATTGCCCGTGCAGCACGCTTTGGGGCCTGAAATGGACGCTCCAATTGAAGTCTAGACCTACCGAATTACAAGCAACAAATCAGCCACGTCCTTGTTCCCTTTCCCGTCGTCCACCACCATCGATCACACCATGCCATGCGTCTCAATCCTGGCACAATGTGCCACCGCCTGTCTGTCGATGCCTCCTGAATTCTGGTTTCGAAATTAACCATTCGGATCTATGCACCGAGAGACTTCAGTACCGCGCTTTTTTTAATTGAAGCAAGTCGTTGAGCAGCGACCACTCGACCAGAGAGTAAAAATATTCATTTAAACCGGTATTAGTGCAAAGATTTCACAATAGGAGTTTAAAAAAATGAGAGGTGCTTCGATGCAATTTTTTTAAAGCTGTAGAAATATTAAAGCATGAATAAATAGCAGATGATGATTACTTATCTCTTTGTTTGTATTAAGATTTATGTAAGTTGTATTGGAAGGAACTTAAAAAATTCTTTCGCGCAAGTACATATAAACGAATATTTTATTTTTCTAGACCCTCACAAACTTTTTTCTGGGTGCAAATATGGCCTCACTCCGAATAATTTTGCAAAAATGCCCTCTCATCGACAGCGGGGCACACGGCCGCAGCACGCATATGAGTGTCCCGTCGCCCGTGTGATGACCATGTTAAGGCTAGGCACGATGTCGGTGATGCCACAATGTATGATGCTTAGATATATTTGGCAGTTGCACTAAGGCACGACACAACGCTGATCACATCAAGGTGTGAATCGACGGCCAAAAAACTCATCGCATGCCAAAGTACGAAACAATACCAATCACGCCAAGGCACGAAATGATGCCCGAGATTTGGTCGATGCTAATCCCATTGGAGATGAGATATCAGCTGGATTAGAAAAATAGAAAATTAGGGAGAGGTCGAATAAATCTAGTAATTAAAGTGATCAAGAAAGATCAACCAACAACCTTTGAAGTACGAACCAGTGAAGCAGCACCTCTCATGCTGATAATGTGTTATGTATCAAGGTCGTTGTAATGTTGGCCAATCAAGATCGCATAAACATGTATGAATCTAAATGAATCTATTAGGACTCTTAGGCCATGTTTGGATCCCTGGACTAATTGTTAGCTGGCTAAAAATTAGCTCTAGTCTATCCAAACAGGAAGACTAATAGGTGGGCTAATTTTTAGCCAACCCCTTAGCTAACAATTAGTCCATTAGCTGGTGGGGAGGAGCTAATTTGGGCTAATAGCATGTAACACGCTGGGAAAAGTTTGAAATACCCTCGCGTTGGTCTTATCCTCATTTCCTCACCCATTTATGAGGGGGCAGACATGACTTTTCTAAGAAATTAGCCCAACCATTAGTCATGTATCCAAACAGCCCTAGGCTAATTTTAGATGGACTAATTATTAGCTGGCTAACAATTAGCTCTAGCCATTAGCCAGCTAACAATTAGTTTTAGCCCATCCAAACATGGCCTTAGTACTCGTTAGGAAGCTTTACACAAGCTCTACAGGAAACTTCTAAAAGTCCATCTAGGAAAGTGATCACACACATATAGAAATAGCATATTCCTCATCAATTATTTGCATTAGATGCTCGGTAAATTTATGTATCATGGTTAAATAATGTTGTGTGTAAGCTCTTATCAAGTTTACTTGAACTGAGCTCGAACTTGAGGATTTATTATTCTAAAAATTAATGTATGTTAAATTATTACTTATTACCGAGTTTACCTAAGCCTGCTCAAATTTAGACAGAGACACCAAACTCAGACGCCTGTTTCTACTGACCGATGCGCCAAAACACACAAATCTTAACACAAGTACAGTACAGGCCGCTGCTAGGACGTAGGAGGTAGCAGTGGGGAACGGCTACAACCGCACCAAAAAACGAGTCTGGCCGAGACAATTGCCGAGGAAACCGCTTGTTTCCCACCCATTTCGGGCGGTGGGGTGGCCCTCTCGCTGGTTAACCAACCACCGCCGGCCGTCGGCTACTCGGCTTGGAGCTGCTGGACGTTAGAGGCAAAACCGGCATTGCATTTGCATGCGGATAAAAATGTGGTCAACCCGCGTCCAGTATCCCCTCATGCTCGTTAGATTGGCTATTTGCCTGCCCTACCCACGGGCCCTGCTCCACGTTCTCCACACGCGTACCAAGTTATATATCTTTTTCAGCCATCAGCTCCAGTCTCCAGTGGCTTGTGCAAAAGGTTGGAAACCATGGGCTTGTGATCACCTGTTTGCTTTAGCTTGGGAATCGTGCCGACAACGATCTTGGAACAGTGGACAAGTGTAGTGCTAACATGCCAACCGTATATATTTTTTCCTAAAAAAAGAACTTGTCTATACTGGTCCAACTTCAGCTGGCTTTAGAAGAAAATACAGTGTACAATTCCTGTCTGAATTGAAGAACCTCCATGCTGATTATTAGGGTATGTTTAGTTGCCTACACCGAACGATACTCTCGGTCCACTTGATCTAGGTGGAGGCAGCCGCGTTATGGTGGAGGAGCTTAGGGCATCGCCAAAACCCAACCTATGGTCCAAAGAAGAACACAAGAGAGGACGGAGAGGAGTCCGCGAGCTCACCGGTGTAGAGGAGCTAGGATTAAACCTGGGAGAACAAACAGGCGAAATCGAGCAAAAAAAATGGAGGGAGGAGAACTGGGTTAGCACGGGAATCGTTCATCGGCGGATATGGTGGTGGTGTCGAGACTCGGGAGCAATGTGAGGAGCGAAGAGAGGATTGAGACAAGGGAAGGCATAAATCCACACCCTGCATTAATTGCTCAGGTCTTAGGCCACGCGCCTGAAATTTTTTTACTATTATAGCTCTTTCTCTATTTATTTTTTCGAAACTAGCCTCTATATATGACAAAATTTCAAAAATAAATCTCTGTTTGAGTGCGAAAGGCCCGGTAGGTAACACGTGTCAATTGTCGTGGTTTGGTATCACGAAAAGTCGCCGAGCACGGAAGCCAGTCGGGCACACCAAGTGTCGCGGTTGGGTAGCGTGGCAGCCAATGTGCGGGCAGTTAAGCACGCACATGCGCGAGCAAAAAGCTAGGCGAGCGGCAGTCGTGGGCGGGAGCATGGTGCAGTGGGGCAGGCACGAGTGCACGTGCCGGACATGCGGGGGGGCTCGACGTGGGGATGCTGTGTGTGTGCGTTCCTACTGCGCCAGGTTAGCGGTTGCTTGTCCGACCGCGGTACCACAGAGCCAGTCACTTTCCTTGCTCACAGGGCCTGGCAGGGGACACGTGTCGCCTGCTGCGTTTTTCGCGTTCAGACAGGGGACACTTTTGGATTTTTTTTGTCGCACATGAGCTAGATTTTGAAGAAGAAAAAATAGATCTAGGGGCATTTAGAGTCTATTTGTTTTTGCTTTTGATTCTCTAAAAGGTGATTCTGGATTATGGTTGTAGTGAAGCTGATTCTCCAAAAGCTGGAATCCAAAAGCATATATAAAGTGGATTGTGGATTCTAGTGTATGGGTGTGCTGGATTGTGAGAATCGATTACTAGAATCGGGATATTTATTTTTTATTCAGCTTTTGATGTCAGCATCCAGAATCAAAAGCAAAAACAAACAGGCCCTTAGATGAACAATTCACACGCTTGCATCCACACTCCATGCGATGTGCCTACCTAAGGATGTCAATGTAGGCAACCAAATAGCCCAAGGCTGCATCCGCAGGGAACAAACCTCATGTAGGCTAGTGTAGACAACAAACACACCCTAGGTGGAGTTACTTATTATAACCTTGTATAGTTAGTTATACTATATGGGTTTGCGCACTATGCCGCGCTGGGTGGGATACATTGGATTTCAGAACTCCGAGGGCCTACGTGTAAAATCGCATAGGGTATCTTTGTAAATTTTTGGAACCACGAGGGGTTGCATGTAAAATTGCTAGGGGCGTAGGACCTTCTCTTAAATTCCCGGAACCTCGAAGGCCTACGTGTAGAATCATGTAGGACCTCTTCACAAATTGCCGGAACACATCTCTTCGTAAATTTCCAGGACCCCAAGGGCCCGCGTGTAAAATTACTGGAGGGGGCATGACCTCTTCGTCAATCCCCGAAACTACGTTGATTTTGTTGCAAAAGGGCATGCTCCTTCGGGCATAGATGCAATTTTTTGAAACCGTGAGTTTTTTTTTGGCAAACGGGTTAGGAGCCTTATGCGAATGCGCGAAACCACAGGGACTTTCTTGCAAAAGAGATAGGGAGGATCTAAATGTAATTTTTGGAGCCAAATGCGATTCTGCAGAACCACAATTTTGTTTTTGCAAAAGAGCTGGTGGGAGAACCTAAATGTAAATTTGGATTTTGCGATGGACTTTTTTGCAAATCAGCTAACATGGCGCTCTAGGGGCTGGAGATCCTAGCAACTTTGGATAAGGAATATATACCTGGCCATCTCTCACAACTAGACCTTCATTGGGATGTGCCTTTTTTGACTGACCCTCAGCACGATCGGTCCCAACACGATCCAAAGCATGTACAACACGAATGTCTTCGGATCAGATCGACACAGCACAAATGATGGGTTGTGGCAGGCTTGAAAACTCAGTATGATGGATAGTCCAGCACGAATGCAACCCTTTTATAAAAAATATTCCATCTACAGTCTAGCCCATCATCAACTACCTTACCTTAGCTCCCAACTCACCATCAAATACTACATCTCCCTTTCGCCTCCTTACATGACCTATCTGGTGCAGTCACCATCTCCTCACGCCTCCATCATCTTCTCTCTCCTCTCGCGCTCCTTCACCCCTATTTCCTCCTTATGCCGCCATCTTAGTGCTAGAACTAGCGACATTCGATCATGTCGCCGTCGGATACGACCTTAAGTCACTGCACCATCAGCTTCACCATTTGTCCCGAGGAAGAAGGTGGTGACCAAAGAGGAAGAAGACGATGAAGGTGCCAAATTTTGACGACCCTCGCCGTCTTGATGCCAGATCCAATAGTCTTCGACCATGCTGCTACCAAATCTGGCCTTCCCGTAGTGTCACCACCGTCTCCAGTCACCATGAGTGCTTCTTCCCCAATGCTAACATCTTTCTCGCCTTCAACCGAGCTGCACTACGTCCTCATGACCACGCACGATAGATGCCCCGCTTGTCACTGCTCCTTTGCTCTCCTCTGCAACAGTCCAAATGGACCGAGAGTGGTTTGTATGGTATGAAGGCGACACGACGTGCCAATAGACCATACCTGGGTTCACTGAAGACAAGTTGGATTAAGCCCAACATGACTTAGTCTAGACCCATTGCCCATTAGCCCTGTACCGTGTTGACCTGGCATGACCCAATGCCTAGGTCAACTTACAAATCAGTTGGCTATGCTAAACAACCAAAAACATGCTACTCCTATGTGTCCATGAATGTCCAATCAGTGTCTATTTCTTGGTACCCTCTCCGTCTAAGTTTATAAGATATATATTTTTTGAAACATAGACCAAAAAGACACTAAAAATAGCTAGATTACCCCTAATTATTATCATCAAACACTATACTCAATGCATGTAAAGAATATAAAATAAAGATAAATATTTATTAGGGATATAGAATATAAAATATCTTCTATATTATGGGTAAGGTTGTTCAAAAATAAATATTATAAGTTTGTACAAAGAGAGTAACCTATAACAAAATACAGGTAGTTTATAGTTTATAACATAATTCAATCGGCGCATTTATCGTCGAGCTCGAGCACCGGCAGGCTCGATGCGTGTCGATCGGATGGGCATATATCTGCAACGAAGATGACAACGTTAAACTATAAATAATGGAAGACAATGGGCTTTGCTAAACAGGGAGAAACAAAGGTCAAGGCGAGTAGGGCTCGGTACCAGGTGGAATATACCGAGCAGGGTTTGAAAAATCATTTAAAAAATCACTCAATTTTCTTGAAAATCACCTATATCGATGGGTTCAATTCTGAAATCGCTTGATAAACCGGTAAAATTCAAATTCAAATTAAAAATTTGAAAACAAATTATGAAAGAATGTTAAATTTTTTGAAATTTTTTGTGTGAGGTCCTGTAACAATGCTAATGATGCTATAAAATTTTTAGATTATTATCAGGCCTATGTACTTCTTAAAAATTTCGACAATACTACTATCTTTGTATATGCTTTTTTTGTTTTTTTAGGGGCAATAAATGAAGTCTAATATTTCTAAAAACAATTTTGTGAGGTCTTGAGAAAATTATAGCAATGATATAAAATTTTAGCTGATGATCAGATATATGTTTTTTTTAAAATTTTGACAATACTACTATCTTTGTATATCCTCTTCTATTTTTTATTTTCTAGGGACACTAAATTATGTCTAGTATTTTCAAAAATTTTAATACAGGATCCTTGGGGACTTTTTATGATACCATTAAAATTTTAGATCATGATCAAGCATGTAAAATTTTATAAAAATCGAACAGTATCTCTGTTCCTTTTTTATTAATTAATGTTTTAAATTTTCTAGAAGTACTAAATGAATTCAAATATTGTTAAAATTTCTTTGAGATTTTTTATAGCTTAATTGGTATTTATTATTTTTTCTTCAATTTTTTCTAATTTTCCTTGAGTGTGCCAAAAATAGATTAAAACCATGTTAAAAATCAGGAAAAATCAATGAAAATTGTCAAAAAAAATAGTGAGAAAAGTGACGTCGCTTAGCTTGCCAAAAATTATCAAAAATTGCTTGATTTTTGAATTTTTTTCAATTTTTTAACCGCCGAAATCAAGCATTTGACTTGGATATTCACGTGATTTGTAGTGATTTTCAACTATTTTCGAAGCCGAGCTCGGACGATTTTCCGAAGCATTTTCGGTACGAAAAACCCTAATACCGAGGCTGAAAGTGCATCTAGGCCCCCTAAAATTGTTTTGAGTGATTAATGACAAACGATTAAAGAATCTAATGTGTTCAACTAGTTTATGAACAGGCAAACGCTTCAAGAAGAGATCGTCTTTGTACGCGAAGTGTTCCCGAGTAGCGTTGAGTAAGAAAAACGGCATTTAAGCTTGTAATTTTAATCTTTTGAGTCATAGAAATGCCGTACTATTAAGAGGGATGCATTGAAATTGACTTAGAGATGATTTCCTCACTCAAGATGAATTTAGTTGAGTCTCTCAAGGGTTAGAAGTGTTCTCTCTAGCTTCGAATGAGTTTGTAGTAACTTTCTAGTCGGATGTTCGAAGTTGTATCGGACATTCGATGTTTCTAGTTCGAAGTGTAGTTGTGCTTTAGTCCGTTGTGTTTTGTTAGAATTCGGACATTCCGTTTTGTTTGCTTGGATGTTCCGATGCCTATCGCTTCTGTTTGAGAACCTTCTGTTTGCTTCGATATTCCGATCCTTGGTATCGGAATGTCCGATGTGTCTTGTCGAGAAAAAAGGGTGCTCTCTGTTCTGTTCGACTGTCCGAAGTTGTTTCTTGGAAGTTCGGCGTTTGTTGTCCCGCTTGGGAACCTTTCTGTTTGGTTGGATGTTCCGATGCCTATTTTGGATATTCATGAGGACTTGGAGTGTTTAGCTTGGTTCCTTTCAGGGTGTCATCGGATGTTCGAAGTTGTTATCGGACATTCCGATGCTTGTTGTTTTCAATCGTTGGAAGCTTTCCAATTTACGGTAGTTTGCACATCGGATGTTCCGAAGTTCTTGCCTGACATTCCGATGTGTGAAATTTGACCAATCTGAGGAGTAACGGCTGTTTTGATCCAAAACTATAAATACCCCTCTCCCACTCCTTTTGCTGGTTACACTTTTGCTAAGGCTGAACTCTTGAGCTTCTTGAACACTCTCTAGAGCATACTTGAGCTTTCTCTTCTCATTGATCTTAGGATCATTTAGTGAGTGAGTTTGTCAAGTGTGATTGAAAGTCAAGGGCTAAGTGGTTATTCATCTTGAGAAAGTAGAGAACCTCTCCAAGATCGAGATTCAAGTGCATTCATTTCTCTTGGAGGTTGAAGGACTCCTAGACGCGGCTGGGCGTCGCTCACGAGCCCCAACGATTGTGGGAAGCCGTGAGAAGTTTGTGAAGGCCGGCTCCGCCTCCGAAAGGAAAGGATCCAATAGTGGAACCAAGCCTCAAGCGTGACCGAGGTTTGGGAGGAGAAAGGGTTGGAAAAGACCCGGGCTCTTTGGAGCCTCCTCAACGGAGACGCATTTGATCCCCTCAAGGATCCGAACTCAGGGAATCAAACTCTTGTGTTCTCTCTTGTCTCTAATCACTTGATTCATATTATTGATTTTCTTAAGTGCTTTTTTAAGTCGTCTAGAGCTAGTCTTCGTGATAGCTCTTTGTACTTGACTCCTTGTGTCAAGAGCAAATCGGATAGTCCGGTAATTCACGGAAGTTCAAGATTTCGGAAGTTCCGATATTAATTCGAATATCCGACTTCTTTTCCGCACGCATCAAATTGTTTTAATTTGAAATTAGCCTATTCACCCCCTCTAGGCAATCTCTAACCTTTTCAATTGGTATCGAGCCAAACCTTCGGCTTAACCGCTTGAAGGAACGTGATGGCCAACACCGGTTTGAAGGTTGTCGTGACGGACGAGCAAAATAGTCCGAGGCCGAGATGGAACTCCCGGCAAGAGCAAAGAGGAAGCTACCTCTACATCTACTCAGGGAGCTCAAATTCCATTCAATTATGAAAAATTAAATACTTCCTCTTAGCATTCATATATCACTTTCCCTCGGGCGTGCTCCTTTCTTTGATGGCACGTACTATTCCGCTGGAGGCACAAGATGAAAATGCATTTGATGTCCTCCATCCTAGTGTTTGGAAGATTGTTTGCACAGGTTTAGATATGCCGGGAAGGCGATATGGAGCTCACGAACAAGAGCAAAACATTCACGAAATGCTCAAGCCGCAAGTGTGTTGCTTGGAGCGTTGAGTCCAGAATTCAACAAAGTGGATGGCTGGAAGAAGCCAAAGAGATATGGGACACACTCCAAGTTGCACATGAGGGTACATCAAGTGTAAGGGAATCAAAGATCGAATTGCTAGAAGGCAAGTTGGGGAGATTTGTCATGAATGATGATGAGACACCTCAACAAAATGTATGACCGGTTGATGATTCTTGTAAACAAGATCCGAGGGCTTGGGAAGCAAGGATATGACGGACCACGTTGTGGTGAAGAGGATGTTGAGAGCCTTTGCTCCAAGGAATTCGACTCTCGTAACACTTATACGAGCGAAAAGATTTCAAAAGGCTTACTCTAATGATGTGCTAGGAAGAATTCTATCACATGAGCTTATGGAGGAAGAAGCAAAAGAAGTGAAGAACCTTGCCAAGCAAAGCTCAAGCTCAAGACCAAGCAAATAGCTTTGAAGGCAAGCAAAAGGAAGAATCAACATCAAGTGATGAAGAAGAAGATGAGAGCGAAGACGAAGAAGACTTGGCTCTATTTGTGAGGAAATTCAAAAAGTTCCTCAAATATGACGGTCAAGCAAATACAAGAAGAACTACAATGACAAATCAAGAGGAAGAAGAAACACCAAAAGGGCTTGCTATGAGTGGTGAAGTTGGACACTTCATCGCCGATTGTCAAGAAGAAGAACAACCAAAATGAGAACAAGAAGAATGAGCCGCTCAAGAAGAACAAGGCATTACAAGAAGAAGTACTAAGGCGAGCTCACATTGGAGAAGAATGGGATTCAACGACCGACTCGACACCGATGATGAAGGAGTCGCCACCCTACTCATTGAAGCCGCTCCACCAACAACGCCGCTCTTCGGGAATTGAGCCGACAACGACTCGACCACGATGCGCCTATTTGTCTTATGGCCAAAGGGCGCAAGGTAAATGGCTAAGACAAAACCCCCTAGTAGTGATAGTGAATTAGAGAGCGATGATGATGATGATGATGCTTTATTTTGCAACTTAAACAAATCTACCATTGCAAAAATCAATAAACTATTGAAAAGAATAGATAGCCAAGAGGAAACTCTTGAAAAGCAAGAAGAATTGCTAATTTGTGAAAAGAAGAGAAATCTTGCTTTTGAAAAGCTCCTCGCCATGGAAAAGGAGAAAATTGAATTGCTAACCAAAGATCTTGACTTGGCTAACAATTCAATCACGATCCTTAAGAGTTCAAATGAATCGCTTCAAGAGAATGTTATTAGCTTGGAAAACAATCTTCAAGCTCTTGAAGTGCAAATTGAGTCTCTTAATGACCTCAACTCTCCAATCATTAATTCTTCAATGGCTTCTATTCCTTCCACTAGTAATGGTTGCTCTCGTTGCTATAATAATTGATATTAATACTTGCTCTACTAATTCCCAACTTGTGCAAGTATTAAAAGGAGAAAACGAGAGATTGAATGCTTTGGTAAAGTATGGTTGCATCAAGACTTATCAATCCAAGGATGCCCTCTACAAAACAATCAACACACGTGGAAACAAAAATAAAGAAGGGCTAGGATATGATAAGTACGATTGCAAGGAAATGACCGTGGTGGTAAAAGGTAAGGAATGCATCAAGTTTGTCAAAGAAAATGACAAACCAACCATTGACCACCACACAAGTCATTAAGACCGGCAAGAATCAAAGAAGTATCTTCAACATCATACAACTCATCCCATTCACTATGCATCATACATGTTGAAGAGAAATCACCGCGGGTAAAGTGATTGCTCATTATATCGGTGCCCACCACTCTAATGATGTGAGCAAAAGAAGGTGTAGGTACCGAAAGTATTGATTACTAACATGCAAGGACCCAAAAGGATTTGGGTACCTAAAAACAATACATGATCTGTTTTAGTAGGACTATACCTCCGGGATCAAGTTGGAGTGCTTGATAGTGGTTGCACAAACCACATGACCTGAGAAAAGAAAATGTTTTCATCTTTTGATGAGAAAGGGTCACAATATGAAAATATTGTGTTTGGTGATAATGGTAAAGGTGAGGTAATGGGATTAGGTAAAATTGCTATTTCTAATGATCATTCAATATCAAATGTTCTCCTAGTTAAATCCTTAAATTACAATTTGTTATCCGTGGTCGCAACTTTGCGAGATGGGTTATAATTGTCTTTTTCACTAATGTGGATGTGACCGTCTTTAGAAGAGACGATTCCTCAATTGCTTTTAAAGGATATTTGAAGGGTAAGCTCTATTTGGTTGATTTCAACTCAAATAGCGCTAAACTTCAAACATGCTTAATGGCAAAGTCTAGCATGGGTTGGTTGTGGCATCGCCGGCTAGCTCATGTTGGCATGAGGAACCTCGACAAAGCTTCTAAAGGGTGATCACATCATTGGACTAACGAATGTTGAGTTTGAGAAAACAGATTTGTAGCGCTTGTCAAGCGGAAAGCAAGTTGGAGGCGTCATCCCGCAAAGAACATCATGACAACGACAAGACCATTGGAGCTTCTACACATGGACCTCTTCGGACCCATTGCGTATATAAGCATCGGAGGTAACAAATATGGTTTGGTCATTGTTGATGACTTTTCACGCTTCACGTGGGTGTTCTTTTTGCAAGAGAAAAGTGAGACACAAGGGATAATCGTGAAGTTTGCAAGAAGAGCCCAAAACGAGTTCGATTTGAAGATCAAGAAGATTCGGCGATAATGGAAGTGAATTCAAGAATACTCAAGTCGAAGAATTTCTTGATGAAGAAGGGATCAAGCACGAGTTCTCGCTCCATATTCTCCTCAACAAAATGGAGTGGTAGAAAGGAAGAATCGGACATTGATCGAGATGGCAAGGACAATGCTTGATGAATACAAGATTTCCGATCATTTTTGGGCGGAGAAGCTGTCAACACCAGCGTGCCATGCCATCAACCGATTGTATCTCCACAAGATCTTGAAGAAGACGGCATCTGAACTCCTCACCGTAACAAAGCAAATGTCTCATATTTTAGAGTTTTAGGTAGTAAATGTTTCATTCTTAACAAGAAACCCAAGAACTCTAAATTTGCTCCAAAGATCGATGAAGGTTTCTTGTTAGGATATGGATCAAATGCCTCACGCTTATCGTGTTTTCAACAAAACCTCGGGTTGTCTTTGAAATAGCGAGAGACGTGACATTTGATGAATCTAACGGCTCTCAAGTAGAGCAAGTTGATTTAAGTGTGCTAGATAATGAGGAATTGCCAAGCATTGCAATCAAGAAAATGGCAATAGGTGAAGTAAGGCCGCGAAAAGGTACACCAAGACAATTCATCCATTCAAGTTGAGCCTCCCACTTCAAATCAAAATCAAGACATTCCTCAAGATAGTTCAAGCAAACTAATGGAGGATGATCAAATTGAAGATAATGAGCCAATTCAACAAACATCTCAAATGCCGCATCCAAGAGTGCATCAAAGTGTTCAAAGAGACCACCCCGTCGATAACATTCTCGGTGATATCCAAAAGGGGGTAACTACACGCTCTAGAGTAGCTAATTTTTGTGAATTCTACTCTTTTGTGTCTACTTTGGAACCTTTGAAGGTTGAAGATGCACTAAGAGATCCGGATTGGATAATGGCTATGCATGAAGAGCTTAACAACTTCTTAGAAACAAGGTGTGGTCGTTGGTGGAAAGACCAAATCAAAGCGTGATTGGAACCAAATGGGTCTTCCGCAACAAACAAGACGAACGGAGTTGTCACAAGAAACAAGGCTCGGTTAGTAGCTCAAGGATTCACTCAAATCGAAGGGTTTGGATTTTGGTGAGACTTATGCTCCCGTTGCTAGATTAGAGTCAATTAGTATATTGGTTGCATTTGCTACTCACCATGATTTTAAGCTTTATCAAATGGATGTCAAGAGTAAGCTTTCCTAAATGGCCCAATCGAATTAGTCTATGTTGAGCAAACCGCAGAATGGAGGATCATAAGAACCCCACTCATGTCTACAAACTCCATAAAGGCGCTCTACGAGCTTAAGCAAGCACCTAGAGCATGGTATGAATGCCTTAAGGATTTTCTTATTAAAAGGGTTTGAAATTGGTAAAGTCGATCCTACTCTCTTCACAAAATTTGTTGATAATGATTTATTGTGTGCCAAATATATGTTGATGACATTATATTTGGTTCTACTAATAAAAGCTTTTGTGAGGAATTTAGTAGGATTATGACAAAGAGGTTCGAATGTCAATGATGCTTGAAGTTAAAATTCTTCCTTGGATTTCAAATCAAACAACTCAAGGAAGGTACATTCTTATGCCAAACAAAGTACATCAAGGATATGCTCAAGAAGTTTGACATGGAGAACGCCAAGCCCATTCATACTCCCATGGCAACAAACGGTCATCTTGGTCTAAATGAAGAAGGTAACCATGGATCAAAGGTATATCGATCCATGATAGGTTCTTTGCTCTATCTTTGTGCATCTAGGGATATTATGCTTAGTGTTTGCATGTGTGCAAGATTTCAAGCCACTCCGAGAGAGTGCCACCTAGTAGCCGTGAAAAGAATTCTTAGATATTTAGTTCACACACCTAGTTTAGGGCTTTGGTATCCTAAAGGATCAAAATTCGATTTGATTGGTTATTCGGATCTTGATTATGCGGTTGCAAAGTGGATAGAAAAAGCACCTCAGTGGACTTGTCAATTTCTAGGTAGATCACTAGTGTCTTGGTCCTCAAAGAAACAAAATTCGGTGGCTCTATCCACCGCGGAAGCCGAATACATTGCCGCGAAGTTGTTGTGCACAATTGCTATGGATGAGGCAAACCTTAAAGGATTTTGGATTTAACTTGGAAAAGTACCACTCTTATGTGACAATGAGAGTGCACGATCAAAATAGCTAACAATCTGTTCAACACTCTCGGACCAAGCATATAGACATCCGACACCACTTCCTTAGAGATCACTCTCTCAAGGGAGACATAGATATTACCTATGTGAGAACCGAGAAACAATTGGCCGATATCTTCACCAAACCTCTTGATGAGAAACGATTTTGCGAATTGAGAAGTGAGCTGAACATCCTAGACTATCGGAACGTGACTTGACATCTTGCTCGCATATATAGTTACCATTCTTGGTGATTTCAAAATAAAAGGATTGCAAAAATTAGTTATCTGCCTTTGAAAAGAGTTGAGTTGTCAAGTGCATCTTTAGTCATTCCACCTGTGATCATAAGCTATCGCCGCTTTTGTTCTCTGATCACATGTTGGATGACTGCCGAGTTCTCTGACTCAAAGTCTCAATTTCTTCCATCTCAGAAATCCTATCTCTTCCTTCCTGTCAGCTGGAAAAATTCACGTATCGGACTATCCGATCCAAATCATCGGAATATCCAGTGCATGCTTTTAAACTCTTCGAATATCCGATATTTTATCAAAATATCCTAATCCTGTTCAACTTACGTTCGCTGAAACTTGAACTCTTCGAACTTCCGAACCTAATTTGGAACTTCCGAAGCGCGTAAACGCAGGATAAGGAGCGTTCGGTTGGCCCCTCCTCATTTCTTTATTCCCTCACTTTACCTCAGACGTCCTTTCCCTCCCCATCGCACTCTTTCATCTCTTGTCGCCTTCGAGTCTTCAACTCTTCGGAAACTCCGATCTACCTCAAGGAGGAGTGCCTCACGGATTAGAAGACTTCAATCCATCTCAAATCTCGTTCTTCATCCTCAAGGTAAACTCCTAGAGCAATCCGTGTCTCTTCGCTTTTCCGTGAATCTTTGATCAAATCTTTTGGATAGACTTGTTGTCGTGAGTCTTCCTTCGCCCGGATCTCAAGTTTCTTTTATTTCCTGTGGTTGATCTGGTTGGAATCCTAGTTTTAGGGGTGTACCGGAAATATCGGAACTTCCGATGTTCACTATCGGAATGTCCGATGTAATGTCGGAATGTCCGATATGAAATCGGAATGTCCGATGTTGTGATTACATCACTAGAACCAAGGTGTTCTCTAGTTTCTTTTATCTTATCAATCTATTCCGTGTCGACTTTCTCAAATGGACCCAAGTCGGTGGTCAGCCTCCTCAGGATCCGGCTAAGATCACTTCGGTCAATGAAGCATAAAACTCCAAGCTGGGGCGAGAACAAAGCGGAGCTTGACTCGGAGATCTCAACCTGGATTTCAATAAATGAACCTCTTGCTCGGGTTGCTCAGATCGTGAATGTGCCACGAGGAGCAACTCGGCCTTCAAGAAAGGAAAGGGATTGCAGGTGCGTCGGTCTCAGCCAAGAGACATGCCGAGATTGAGACCGCTGAAGAAACCCTAGACTTCAAAGAAAGCCAGAAACTACAAAGGAAAAGCGACACAAGTGAGAAAAGCTCATGAAGAGAATCCAAAGCGGAATGACCGGGTTCTCTTCGACTCACGTTTCTGACATTCTTTCAAAGTAGAACTTTTATGCTTCAGTCATTTATCCTAGAAAGAATCAGTAATCCAAATGCAATGTGTTGATTGGGAGTATATGGCAGCAGCAGATGATGCCATATTCAATGATGTTATTGCAGCTTGTGAAAGAACTGGCACCAAAAGGATCATGGCCTTTCAAAGATGATTGGAATGTGGAGATCATAGCTCGTTCTATGCCACAATGTATGTCTCCGAGGGATCAGTCTCTACTCTCCATTGGATATTGAGGAACCTGGTATGAAGCTACATATGTTCAATTTGCCGGGCTACTTGACTTCACAGGCGGACTCGAGGGGCCAGATCAGATTCACAATGAGGTCTCACTTGGTGCATCAAATCTGAATTTCTTGTATGAGGAGAATGCTGAGTTTGAGCCAGGTGACACCAAGGGAATGAAGCCCTTCTTTGCTATCTAATACTTTCTTCGAGAAGACCTTGGCTCCAAAGAAGGTGATGCTTCTCATGTCCTTTCTTTCACGAAACCTCTGAGCAGTAATGCAAGATGGTCGAGAGGCCCTTTGATGTCTTTGACTTCATATGGAATGAGATCAGACTCTCATTGACAGAGCCTGTAAGAAGGCTGTGGATATGCTCCTTTTATCATGCACTTAATTGAACAAGTGGTAGGCAGCTGAGTGTGATGGAAAGCATGTGGCACTTCAAGTCAAGCCAATCAAGGCCCCATCTCGGCGAGCCAGAGCTTCCACGAGGAGGACTCGCCTCTCTGTGCTACTCCTTCGACTATCTGGATCTTCTTCACCTATTCTGCACGAGCTTTGAAGTCAATATTTGTTCTTTGCAAGAGCAACTCTAAAAGCGAGAAGAAAGAATGCCAGACTCAAGGATATCCAAAGGCATCTAAATGCGGAGTGCTCGTGAGGGACGAGGAAAGTGAAGAAGAGATCGAGGATCCTTTTGCTCCAGCACTGATGTGTCGAGTCCGAGGATGACGACGAAGAATCTCGAGTCGGATGAAGCCGCATCGGAGGAGTCCGATTAGTTCTACATCTCTCTCTCTCTCCATCCTTTGTGGTGCTTGATGCCAAAGGGGAGAGATGACAAATTTATCTATCTATCCTTGGTTCAAAGTCACAGTCCGTGATCTTGGAACTTATTTGGTTTAAAACTTACGTTGTTGAATGTTATTATCGCTTTAAACTCTTTCTGCTTTTGCATGGAGATCTCTTGTTGACTTGATGGTTATTAATTATCCATATTGCTTATCTTGTCAATCTTGTGTTAAATCTCCTATGCAAGGATATAGAGAGCTCCTCATATTTCTCTCGAAAAAATGCATTTGTTTTCAAGATACATTCTTAATGCACTTTTTGAGGGGGAGTTCCGTCTATATTTATTCTCTTAATGCTTTATAAACTTGTCCATGTCGTGTTGTCATCAATCACCAAAAAGGGGAGATTGAAAGTGCATCTAGGCCCCTAAAATTGTTTTGAGTGATTAATGACAAACGATTAAAGAATCTAATGTGTTCAACTAGTTTATGAGCAGCAAACGCTTCAAGAAGAGATCGTCTTTGTACAAGTGTTCCCGAGTAGCGTTGAGTAAGAAAACGGCATTTAAGCTTGTAATTTAATCTTTTGAGTCATAGAAATGCCGTACTATTGAGGGATGCATTGAAATTGACTTAGAGATGATCTCCTCACTCAAGATGAATTTAGTTGAGTCTCTCAAGGGTTGAAGTGTTCTCTCTAGCTTGGAATGAGTTTGTGGTAACTTTCTAGTCGGATGTTCGAAGTTGTATCGGACATTCCGATGTTTGGTTCCGGAAGTGTAGTTGTGCTTTAGTCCGTTGTGTTTTGTTAGGGTCGGACATTCCGTTTTGTTTTGCTTCGATGTTCCGATGCCTATCGTTGTTTGAGAACCTTCTGTTTTGCTTGGATATTCCGATCCTTGGTATCGGAATGTCCGATGTGTCTGAAAAGGGTGCTCTACTGTTCTGTTGGACTGTCCGAAGTTGTTTCTTGAAGTTCCAAGTGTTTGTTGTCCTGTTTGGGAACCTTCCATTTGGTTCGGATGTTCCGATGCCTATTTCTGGATATTCCGATGAGGACTTGGAGTGTTTAGCTTGGTTCCTTTCAGGGTGTCATCGGATGTTCAAGTTGTTATCGGACATTCCGATGCTTGCTGTTGTTTTCGACCGTTGGAAGCTTTCCAATTTCTAGTTTGCACACATCGGATGTTAGAAGTTCTTGCTCGGACATTCCGATGTGAGGTCGAGGCTAAGCAGGGTAACGGCTAGTTTTGATCCAAAACTATAAATACCCCTCTCCCACTCCTTTTTGGTTACACTTTTGCTAAGGTCAACTCTTGAGCTTCTTGAACACTCTCTAGAGCATACTTTGAGCTTTCTTCTCATTGATCTTAGGGATCATTTAGTGAGTGAGAGTTTGTCAAGTGTGATTGAAAGTCAAGGGCTAAGTGGTTATTCATCTTGAGAAAGTAGAGAACCTCTCCAAGATCGAGATTCAAGTGCATTCATTTCTCTTGGAGGTTGAAGGACTCCTAGACGGCTAAGGCTGTCGCTCACGAGCCCCCAACGATTGTGGGAAGCCGTGAGAAGTTTGTGAAGGCAGCCCGCCTCCGAAAGGAAAGGATCCAATAGTGGAACCAAGCCTCAAGTGTGACCGAGGTTTGGGAGGAAAGGAGTTGGAAAAGACCCGGCTCTTTGGAACCTCCTCAACGAGACGCAGATCCCTCAAGGATCCGAACTCAGGAATCAAACTACTGTTCTCTCTTGTCTCTAATCACTTGATTCATATTATTGATTTTCTTAAGTGCTTTTTTAAGTCGTCTAGAGCTAGTCTTCGTATAGCTCTTTGTACTTGACTCCTTGTGTCAAGAGCAAATCGGATAGTCCGAAGTAATTACGGAAGTTCCGAAGATTTCGGAAGTTCCGATATTAATTCGGAATATCCGACTCTTTTCCGCTGCATCAAATTGTTTTAATTTGAAATTAGCCTATTCACCCCCCCCTCTAGGCAATCTCCTAACCTTTTCAGAGGCAGCCTGGTTAAGCGGGACGCAGCATTTATGGCTCTGTGTAGACTGTGCGTAGTTTAGTTTTTCTCTGCTGTGCTATTTTCACTTTTCTAGTCCCGAAGGAAACACCGCCTCCGGCCGTTTACCCTGGAAAACATGCAGTCATTTAACAGATCGATGTTTCTCCCTAGGATCAAGGTTACAAATCTCGTTTTGACTCAAATCCCGAACCTCTCCGAAATCCGAAATTTCGGCGAGATTCAGAAATTTCGGACAAAATTCGGACGAATTGCGAAAACAGATTTTCAAATCCGGTTTTTATTCTACCGAGAAATCCGAGATCTCGGCCGAGATCACCGAGATCTCGGCCGAGATCACCGAGATCTCGGCCGAGATCACCGAGATCTCGGCAAATTTGAACCGGGCAAAAATAGGTCCAAAACACGTCAAAAAATTTTGAAATTTTTTTGGATAGTCCTAACACATCACTAATGTTTCCATAAAAATTTGAGATGATGATCAATCACGAGGAATTTTTTAAAAATCTAACAGTGGTAAAGTCATCTAAAAAACCGTATGTAAAGTCAGTTTTTGAATTTTCAAATGTAAGAAATGAACTTCTAGTCATTTAAAAAGTTTTATATATGTTCCTATTATCCTATGCATTATAGAGGAATATTTTAACTGAGAAGTTGAAAATTTTGGCAGCATTTTAGCTAATTTTTGGATTACGAAAGTGACAATTGGCAACAATTTATACATATAGTCATGACAAATGATAGACATGAAATGAAAATTAACTCATATGACAATTCAACACATATTGCAAGAAGATGCAAAAGAATAATTACAAGACATATGACAACAAGAGGCATACATAAAAGGAGCATGAACATGTAATCCATGGACAACTACGCCTTGCCATACCTAGGAGTGGTAGTATGATGATGGTGAAAACTGGATCTGCGCGTCATCGACAATGATCTCTCCACGCCTCATCTCGGTGTTGTTGCTTGTACTCTTCCCAATTATGTTCCGTGGCAGCCAGCGGACTTCCAAAGTTGTTCGTAATGCGACATCCAGATCAAAGGATTCTCTGACTGGTATATGTACCTGCCAGTTGTGTGTTGTGCGCCCTGATCAGCGTAGGGATCAGTATAGTCGAACAATGATGACATTGTAGGTCCATCGTAGGATGAATGTCTGTATCCACCTGTATCCTCTCCCATAGCTCCTTCATAGCTCATCGAGCCGTACCTTAACGTAGGGTACACAGGGTTCTCACCGGTGATGCCCCAATGGCTAGAAGACTGGCTACTAGACCACTAGCCCATATCAGCCTGCGAATGTCCTGCCTGCTGCCCATCCCCACCACTCGTCGTGCTACGGGTCTGCCTCTGTGAGCCCTTCCTCGGCACAGTTCCCTTATGTTGCATTTGTACCGGTGACTGTGGTTGTGAACGAGGTCGGAGGGTGTACCGTCCGTCGTCGCCTCCAGAGTCTGTGGACGAGCTGCTGACGATGTCACCCCCCTCAGGGGGTGTCTGGGTGTCATCGTCGCTGCCAACTTCGGCCTCCTCATCGCTTTCGGCCTTCCCCTTCCCACGCCGGCTGGCCGACAAATTCGCCTTCCCACTCCGCCTGGCCGGCAACTTCGCCTTCCCACGCTGGCTGGCCGACAGCTTGCTCAACCCACCTAAAGCACCCGCTAGCATGTCGTCATCATCGTCGTTAGTACCACGCCTCCTCTTGGCTGTGTGGGTATCGCCAATCACAACCTCACTCCAATCGTGCAAGGTCTTCCCACCTGTGGCCAGTATGATTAAATATATTAACACCTTTCAGATAACCGTAATAAATAAAAATAATTCGACGGTACCTGTGGCCTTGTGGAGCTCTTGCGATGGGATGCTGTCAACCACGAATCTCGCCGGGAGGGGCGGATCGTAGCCACTATCCTCATCTAGTAGAGGCTCCCCCATTGACATGGACGACTCGAACCATTCTGCAATCGGATCGTTACCGGAATGCATCGCATCCTCAATGAGGCGATAAAATGGATCGACGTCATCGGTGTTGCGAGTGGATTCATAGTCCCGTAGGCGAAGTCGAAGATTGTAGTGCACAAACACGAGTTGCTGCAGTTTTGCATAACTTAATCGGTTCCTAACCTGTGTGTGCACTAAGGCAAAAGTGCTCCAATTTCGCTCGCAACCGCTGGATGAGGCGCACTGTGATACCAATCTCAAGGCGTACTTCTGCAACGCTGGTGTCTCATTCCCGAATGCCATCCACCATTGTGCTGCGGACAAAAAAAACACATTATTAGTAGTTCTCCATACTAAATGAACTTGCTACTTGTCCTCGTCCATCCCAGCCCACTTGCTACTTGTCCAGTCGGGATGTGTCATCCATTGCTGGAACTTGTCCTTCTTCTTAAAACTGCTTTCAAGGAAGACAAAGGTCGTGCCAAACCTAGTGGCATTTGGCCTCACCAACTCTCCACCTATGTGGGCCTTCATCTGCGTGTGCAGATTCTTGTGGTTGTATAAGAAGCAGCAAATCTTCTTCGCCCTTGCCACAACATACTTGATCTCCTCCATTTCGCACACATCCTTAAGCATGAGGTTCACCGTGTGTGCCAAGCATGGTTGCCAGATAATCATTGGATACTCCACTCGCAATATCTGGCATGCTTTCTTGAAGTTGGACCCATTGTCAGTAACCACTTGCACCACGTTACTGGGACCAATTTCATCGGCAACCACTTTTGTTATCTCGCGTAAGAGGTACTTATGGTCTTGAATCTTGCCCGTAGCATCAACGGTTTTATGGAAAAACATTACCCCGTTGCAGTACACCATGAAGTTGATGATACTCTGCCTTGTAGGTCCAAATTACGCCGTCACACATGATCGTCACACCAAATGTCACCCAGTCATCCCTGAACTTCCGAAGGTACTTGGGTAATCTCCTTCTCGCTCGCCAAGGTACTTCCTGCCGATCTCGTGGCCCGTGGTGCACGAACCCCTGCCTAGCTCTGCGTCATCTTGAGTGCACCTGAGAACACGGATCGTAAGAGTTTAGTCCAACGATGACAACAATTTTAACGTATAAACCCATGAGCTTTTGCATACCAGAAGTACGGACACTCACCTTCCTTCCTGAACTGCATTTGCATGGAACCACTTAGACCATGCCCTCCCAAGCTTCTCGCCGCCGCTTAAATGCAGTGTCAATCCGAGGTTGCTGCGGGGCACCACTCCGTGCAAGGTCAACATCGATGGAGGCTTGGCTTGACCGTGTTGATTTTGACCTGCCAAACATTTTGCTGATAGTGGATTGGGTATTGTTTACCGCACCACTCCTGCATTCTCGATCCTGGAGTCAAACCTTGACTCCTAAGGTAAGCCTCTTCTTTGGAGGCCCTTATGGCCATCTTCAATTGATCCTGCTCTGTATGGTAGTCTCTTGCCATCGACGCCCAATCATCACAAGCCTCCTCTTTACGCAGGCGCTCCACCTCTTTCTCCTTCTTCCTTTCTCGACCTCCGCGGAGGTCCGCGAGCATGGCTTGCCTAACCACTTTAGGTACGCCAGGACAGCCCTTCACATCACCGGCGCGACCGGCGAGATGTTCCTTCAAACGGGTTGCTCCTCCCCCCTTCATTACATGCGGACAGTAATTGCACTTCGACCCTTGCCCGACACGCTCCCCATGCTCCCAAACAGCATCCATCTTGATATTCTGCAACAGTATACGTATGAGCAGCATGCTAACAATCATTTAGAGCTAACAAGAATTAATATGTAATGTAACATACATACAAGAAGAAATAACCTAGAAGTATGTAATCTTTATGTAACACTTCAACAAAATAGTTGAACAAGTAACCCATTTACTCTTGAAACGAATTCAGCAAGCAAGGAATTGCATTGTACCAACTTAATCAAGTACTACCAAGTAACCCATTTGAGATGATGATCAATCACGAGGAATTTTTTAAAAATCTAACAGTGGTAAAGTCATCTAAAAAATCGTATGTAAAGTCAGTTTTTGATTTTTCAAATGTAACAAATGAACTTCTAGTCATTGAAAAAGTTTTAGCTAATATAATATGTATTGTTGAAAATTTTAACTGAGAAGTTGAAAATTTCGGCAGCATTTTAGCTAATTTTTGGATTATGAAAGTGACAATTGGCAACAATTTTAGCTAATATAATATGTATTGTTACAACATACACCACAGAAACATTACATTATTTCAAATACCATTTTCACGACTGGAGTCAGTGAACATGATTCTCTATATGGCTACCTCAATTGACATATTATAGTTCCAGCTAGTATTATGCTTCTATAATAAAACATAAGAAAGGAACATACAAATTGGAGTTGCCAGCATATGGCAGTTCTGCCCATTGACTGTGCTGCAACAAACAACAGCTGCAAATATATACCCCATCGTATTCAATCATGACAAAATTTGCAAGTACTATGAGGAATGGACAGCAAGTTCATCGTGCAGAATGCACATTAAGTACAATATACATATCACTAATTGCATCACTTAAGTTAACACTTAACATATTGTAGAGCATCACTTAACAAGTAATGAACCTTGTCTAAATCAATCAACTAACATCATACAATTCCAGTACAAGAAGAGCAAAACAGTAGCAGCAAATTGACATAAGTTACTCACCAGTCACTAATGCAGACCAAAAATTACAAACTACACCGAGATCTCGCTTCAAATTCCCGAGATATGCTGTAATCTCGCCGGGATCTCGCCTTCTAACGGCGAGATATGCTGATCTGATGGCCGGATGACGCCGGATTCGGCCGGAGATTGGGCGTGGGAGAGACTAAAGAACTGTGTGAGTGAGGGGAAAGTGATGAAATGAACTTTGAGCCCGTGACTGCATGGGTAAGTCTCGGTTTTCTTTCATGCGCATGGGTAGGGTTATAAGTATTACTTTTGCTGAACTTGTATAGGTAAAACACAGTGGTTGAGTTGGTTGGAAGCTTGATATGATAACTGTGAAGTTCCAGGTTCAAATCCCACCTTGTACCTTAAAAAAAATTCGCTATTTTTGCCACCTTCTTCACATGTATTTCTTACAAAACGTATTTGAATGTTCACAAAAAAAATTGAAGCTAAATCCGGTTCAAATAAAATGAAATCCGGCCAAAAAAGTGCAAATTTCGGTACTAAATAGCGAGATCTCGGGCGGTTTGGGCGAGTTCTCGCCGAGATTACCGAGATCACTGTAGCATTTCAAATTTTTTGAATTTTTTTGATCCGGACGGTATTTTGTATCTCGGGAGGGAGCGAAATCCGAGATTTCAGCGAGATTTGAACGGTTTTCGGCGAGATTTCAACCCTTGCCTAGGATCAAATTCCAGTCCATCAGCTCGTTATTTTTTGCGCATTCAGAGTTAGCAGCTGCACAGGCCCCAAGCTTTTACATTCGCCACGCCGCGCATGCGCAACGCTCGAACAGACGCAGAATGACGACGCAAGCACAACCGCAGCGTGCCGATCCGGCGGTGCGCCAACAGCTTGCATGGAGCGTCTGGGCGGAGGATGTAGCATTAACCGCTTGGTACGGCACATGCGGCGAGCGAGGAGGCAACCACGATCGACGTGTAGTGACGCATGGGCTGAGAACCCTGGGTTTAATATAATTTTGTAGAGAACGAAAGTAACGACTTTGAAGCGACTACGATAAGGAAAAAGATTAGGTAAAATTGCTCGCAAATTCTTTAAACCCACCCTCAAAGAGGTACAAAGAATTCTTCCTCTCACAACCGCTTGAACCTTTTAGGATTCTTGGATTCTTGCACTATATAAAAATCTAGTGCTAAAAAATATCCTAAACTCTAATCCTCTCGTGCCCCTCTTACTTTGGATGAATTAGTTTGTGACTTTTTGTTATATGCGTTGGATTCTCTATGACCACCTTATGATTTATGTGGTCTTTCTAGTCCTCTTTCAAAAGAAAGTTGAAATCCTATTTCAAAAGAAAGTAAGAATCCTAATTTTATTAAAATTCATCTAGAACTACTTACAGCACATCATTCCTTTTTCTGTCGAGTATCTCCCTAATAAAAATGGGGGATGAGGGGGGGCGCTGGTTTGTACGGCTGGCCAACAACATGAGGGCATAAACATCACTTGTTGAATCTAAGACACGCTGCACAGATTGCAAAATTCTAAGATTTCAGACCCATGTCCTGGAGTCACTGCATTGGTACAGAATGAAAGTAATGACGTTGAAGTGACTACGATGAGAGAGAAAAGATTTGGTAAAATCGCTCGTAAATTCTTTAAACACAACCTCAAAAGGGTACAAGGATTATCATTCTATTATAACCACTCTAACCTTTTAGGATTCTTGAATTCTTGCTCTATACAAGAATCTAGTGCTAAAGAATATCCTAGCCTCTAATCCTCTTGTGTCCTTCATGCTTTGGATAAGTTGGTTTATGACTTTTTATTATATGGGTGGATTCTCTAAGATCACCTCCTTCAAAAGGAAGTAGGAACCCTACTCCAAAAGAAAGTAAGAATCTTAATCTTATTAGAATTCATCTAGAATTGCTTATAGCACATCTTTCCAAATCGTAAAAATCTAATTACGATTCACCATAAATATAGCTGCTTGGCAAGCACGTGCAATCTAAGTTCTGATGTAAACTGTTATAGCAAGTAGCTCTACTTGCCAAGTACATTGGCACAGCCTAAGTTATCTGATGTAAATTATGGCACGCATCTAGATCCTGGATCCGGAAGACCAACCTGATTATCTAAACAAATTCCTCTCCAAAAATAAAGAAGCCGGATTGCCCGGTTCCTCAAACCAGGTTAAGGGGTTTTAGTTGGTGAAGGTTATCACTGATAATACTGGACCACTTCCTTTTCTGTCCAGTATCCCGCTAATATTTTTTTTTTGGAGGGGGGGCGGCTGGTTTGTACGGCATAAACATCACTTGTTGAATCGAAGACACGCTGCATAGATGGCAAAATTCTAAGATTTCAGAACCATGTCCTGGAGTCACTGCATTGGTCCACAATTATAATACTGGAACTATTCCTACTTCCCTATTTCTACCATTGGGGAGGTTTTAACATAGGGTTGAGAACTGAAAACACAGCCAACGCCGCAAGTTTTGTCAGGACAATGCTTTCAGAACAAAAACCAAGCATTCCCTAATTTCTAGAGTTCCTACCAACCATTTTGGATCAAAAAATCCATCTTGCAAAGACCAACATCTAGGATACTCACACCAATTCCTGCTCACCCTTCGGTCTGATTATGTGAACTATGAAGCCATGCATTATATCCTAAATATCAAGGGACAATATAAATGGTAAATAAATGAACTTGCAATCTATAGCTTCACCATCTTTCCATCGAGATCGACTATCCGGATTTTCTGAAAGGAGGCATATTTGTGAAAAGGGGCATTTGGATATTTGCCACTCTAGAAATTGGAAATTCGATGGCATGTTGAAAATCATGCCATTGAGTGGCATTTTTTACACATGCTATCGAATTTTCAGATTGAGGAGTGGCATATATCAGATTATTCCTTGTGAAAAAGTATACCAATTTCAGTTAGATGGTTGCAGTTGCTGGTAATTAATGATTCACCAATAACAAGACAATAAGATCATTTGTACTGACGAAATCAACACCGATGGTACTTATGTATGTGTCCACATACGAATCGTCCTATATCTTCAGCCAAACATTAGCGGAAGGATTCCCGGCAGGAGAAGCCCCCCACGTCACCTCCCACTCTCTCTCTCTATTTCTTGCAAAAAAAACCTCCGGTTCTTAGGAATTACGGATAGATCCTTTATGTTTACGAAAAGATCCTTTTAATTTTCTGTGAGCGTAAAATATTTTTTCGCGGTTCGCGTTTAGGTCCTCCGTTCGCTATTTTACACAAAGAGCCTCCCGTTAAATACGAATTGCGAACGAGCCCTTTCTTACTTATTCGAAATAGCGAACAGGTCTAGAATTATAACAAATAGGTCCCTGGACTTTTCGTTCAGGTCCTTTCTCCGTTTATCCCGAAAAAAATATTTTCGCGATCCGTTTACTCTCCGGAGTATGGGAAAAATGTTTCCGTCGCGCGCGCGGCGCGCTTTCTTCGTTTTTCCCGCAAAAAATATTTTCGTGATCCGTTTGCTCTCCGGAGCATGCGAAAAATGTTTCCGTAGCCTGTTTTTTCTCCGAAAAAAAAACAAAAAATATTTTCCGTTCGCGCGCGCAGCGCGCTTTCTCCGTTTTTCCCGCAAAAAATATTTTCGTGATCCGTTTGCTCTCCGGAGCATGCGAAAAATGTTTCCGTAGCCTGTTTTTCCTCCGAAGAAAAAACAAAAAATATTTTCTGTTCGCGCGCGCGGCGCGCTTTCTCCGTTTTTCCCGGAAATTTTTTTTTTATCCGTTTACTCTCCGGAGCATTAGAAAAATGTTTTAGTGACCTGTTTTTTCTCCGGGAAAAAAAAACGTGTTGTTCACACGCGCGGCGTGCGCTGCACTTGCGTTTCTAGTAAATCAAACCAACTGGCTCTTGTCAGGATCCCCATACATAATCACCTCACCAAACGTACTAAATTTTCTTAAGAAGGAAAAAAAGTTTCCGGACAAGAGATGCAAGCTTTCTCACAGCAAATCGGAGGAGGAGGCAGGACTTGCCGAAGGAGGAGTCGCCGATGAGGAGCAACTTGAAGAGGTAATCGCTGCAACAAACGACGCGAAATCTTTGATCACACACCCCAAAAATGAAGACACCAGCCGTTTCCGGGGTTTTGGGCCTTCCCGGGGGAGTTTGGGCCTTAAAGAGGGGGTTGTGGGCTTTGGTGGGATGGAGTGGGAATCCATTTAGGATTAGGAAAGGGGCTTAGGGCTGGTTAAAGGGGGGTTTCCCTGCCCTTTTGGGCGTCCTCCCCTGCCCCTTGCGCCCCCAAGTGCCCTAGCTGCCTCCCACACCTCCCCACCTCCACCTTGGGCGCCTCCACCTCCCCCAAGCCTCTCCCCTTGCGCCACCACCCTCTCCACCACCTCTCCACCTCCCTTGCTGCGCCTAGGTGAGTTCTTGACCTCCACACCTCAAAGATCCATCCGTTGGAGCGCTCCGCGACGAGGAGATCCGGCACGATTGGAGCGAGGAAGGAGATCGCGCGAACCGGGAGGAGATCTATTGGGTTTTCGTGCGTTGGGCAAATGTATGGCCATGTGAATCCTTGGGGTTGGTATAGGTACTGTTCTATGGGTGTTTATCAAGTTTTTAGATCAATTGGTGGTGCTGGATTTGAGTATATTGGATTAGATCTAGAAGTTGACACGTTCTCTGTTTCGGGCAGCATGAGCAGTCGACCTAGGGTTCGGTTTTTCGCCAAATTAGAGTCGGAATCTGGTCATACGGACGTTTAAGAAGTTGTAGATAATTTCATTATCTTTCCGTGGATATAAAGAAATTTAAATTCCGCCCAGCCGTTTGAAAGTTATGGCTGTTTTACCAAGCGTGTTAAAATCTGTGACGTGATTGGAACAGATCACGGTATTTTGTAGATTAAACAACTTTAGAGTCCGAATCAGTCTTTCCCTATACCTAGAAAAAGTTTGGAAATTTCCTAAGCTACGCGAGGATGTACTCGTTTAATTGATTCGGAGTCTTAGAACCCGAGTTATGCCTTTTGGAAGGCTGCTGTCCCGACGGGACAGAACCGCTGTTTTCGGGTTTTGCGAGTAGTTGGTAATGTCGGGGTAGATGAGGGTTTGCGTACTGTTTTGTGGACATGATTGTGAGTGTGTGGTACCTATGTGCAGGTGGTATGACCCCGGGAGTTCCCTCTACGTCTCGCCAATCCGTCGCCGTGGTTGAGGCAAGTGTGTTGTGATGGATAGCGAGTTGTAGGTTGATTGTTGAGAATAGATGGAATTGACTTCATGATATATGATCACTTGCCATGCTTTTATGATTGCCAATGATATGATGAGCATGTTTAGTATGTTATGATGCCATGTGTTAAAATGTGAGTTAAATATGATGTTGGCATAATTGCATACATGACATGTTACATGGCCCGGGCGGTGAGAAAGTCATATCTAATCCGGGAAGGTCGGTGAGAAAGATATGACTAATCCGGAGAGCCAATGAGTAAGTCCTACATCGTGATTCCATTCACCGCGGTGAACGGAAGCGAGGATTAGGCACCATCCATCTTCGGGATGGAAGGGGGGGAGAGGGTGCACACCGACGGGTGTGTACTCAACCATACCGGTATGAGTTTCTAAGGAGACATGAGCATCGCATTGCACTGCATACATATTGATGATGATGATGATATGTGACCATGAATGAGATGGTTTACATGATGTGAGATATTATTGCTATGTAATTGTTTATGTTTGTACCATTGCAATATACTTGCTGAGTGATGAACTCACGCTTGTGTTTATGTTGTTTTCTTTTAGGTACCATGAATCCGACATGCGGGAAAGGGAGCTAGTCACACGTCATCACTTAGCATCACCCATTTAAACAATGACATGATAATGAAAGTATTGCCATGAAACTTGGAGTATTGCTTAACCGTGTGCTCGGTCTTATTATTTAATTCGTTTAGCTCATGAAGTGGTTGAATGCTTTACCCTGGACTTATATTGTTGCTATGTCACATGTTATTCCTGTTTTAGATGCTTTCCATTATGATATAACTTGTGATACTGTTGTTGCTCCTTCAATTCATGTTAAAACAAAGGAGATGCTGCCGAAATCTCGGTTTTTAGCATATGCGCCTTTGCTGGAATTTTTGTTTAATTGTGGTATTTAGATGTTGTTTAGCTTATGTTTGGTAGCATTCAGGTATATTAAATGCCGGGGTGTTACAGGTGAGGGAGGCGAGTAGAAATTGGGGCTTATCATTTGTACTGATGAAATCAACACCGAAGTTAGTATATTAGGTAGCATTAATTAGGGTGTGTTTGGTTGATGGGATGAGGTTCAATGGGATGGATGGTTCTGTATCATTTGGTTTCATTATTTTAGGTGAAAAGAATGTTTCAACATCTATATGGAATATTCCTCAAATTTGTATTACTTGATTCAAGATGGGATAGTTTCACTCAAACAACCAAACACATAGATGACTTTTTTCTTAAACTATCTCATACATGTACCACTTGGTACAAGCAACAAAACACATCCTTAATTTTTTTATTAAGTGACACTCTATCCAGTCATAAATAGTTGTGTTTTAGAATAGGTTTAATCAAACTTTAAAACTTTAATTGTCAATATTTTTTAAAATATTTAAATTAGACACGTGAAAATCATATATATAGATTTGTGCTGAATTTCAAAAATACTCTCATAATACTACAATTTTATTGGGTTTTATAAATATATTATAATAAAAATCAGTGATCAAAACTATATTTTAAATAATATAAAAAACAGCAGCTATTTGTGACCCGAGATAGTAAAAGTTAAAAGGATCTTTAATTTCTTCCTATAAACTTCCTTCTGAGAGCACTTTTAGGGGTGGGCAGTCGATTAATTCGGTTCGATTTATTTGGTTTTTTTTTTAAATTTTGGTTTTTGGGAACTGCAAACCGAATTGAAAAAAATTCAAAATCAGAACCGAATAAACCGAACAAATTCAGTTTGGTTTATTCGGTGTTTTGGTAAACCAAATTTTAAGATGCAGCATCATGTGCCCAAACCGAACAGAGAAAGTTGCAGTCAACCACACTGATATTCTAGACAATATGTAAAACAAAGAAAGAGTGAGGACTTTTACATTCTTATCTTGGTCAATAATGCGGAATGTTTTGTAAGCTCTTCTTTAGTATCCTTCTCTCCGATCGTGGTAGTCATCATGTGTTCAAACTCTTCATAATCTACCGATCCACTACCATCTTTGTCTACATCAGCAATTATCTGGTTGATTTGTTGCATTATCCAAAAACAGGGTGGAGCGTCAGTAAGAGGAATTTCCTCAATGGACTATAGGGCCAACCCCCACACATACAAGTTCTCAAACATGAAATTCTTACCTCATGGCAACATTCAACTCTTTGGCGTCAATGGTTCCTGAGAGATGATCATGTTTATGCAATTCATGACTTCAATACAAGGAAGCAATACCGCAATGGCAATACACGAATGGGCAAACAAATGAATGCCACCACCAGAGTTGTTCGTAACAAAAAAAATATCAAATGTTTCCTTAATTTCTTGTTTCTTCTATTGCATGAGGCCATGAGGGCGATCTCTAGACCTCCGTGTGGAAGAGGGCAGGGCGGCTGCTCTGGAGGAGGCATACGAGCCCCACGAGGGAGTACTCCTCAAGGCGGAGGAGGTCAGCGAAGCCGCCAGCCCCTTTGGCGAGATCGGGGTCAAAGAGGAAGGCGCGAGCGTTAGCGACGATGTTGGCGGCAGGGTCGTCTAGCCTTCCATACCAATGACCCGCGCGAAGGACGGCATAGATCGCGGATTCCTCGACGAAGCCGAGGTTGGCAAGGGGGTTAGCGCTGCCGCGTAGGCGCTCCTCCAGCTCTTCCACCGTGGCTCGTCCTCACGGTGCCGTGTCCGCGAAGGCCGCACGCCCACCGTGGGTGGATCGGGATCGGAGGCGGCCGCGACTGCCGGTGACTTAGGGGATGGGAGGATGGCTCGGTGGCGGCTCAGTGGAGTAGAGGATGGTGGCGGCGACTGGGACTACGGCGGTTTGGGGGCGGCTTGGAGGAGTACAAGACGGTGGTGGCAGGTAGTGGCGAGCCGGTGACTGGGGGCACCGTTGCTTCTTTGTGAATCGTGAGTGGCGATTTGAGGTAGGGTTGAAGAAGGGGGAGATAGGGAATGGACCATTAGAATGGCCGAATGGCCTGGGGGTGGATTATATTTCGTTAGGAATGCCTGAGGATGAAGTGAATGGAAGAGCCTCCGATTTATTCGATTAATTGGTTATTCGGTTTTCAAAAGTACAAAACCGAATTGAAAACCGTAAACCAAATAGTACCCAAAAAAAAACGAAAACCGAAAAACCAATTTTTTTTGATTAATTCGGTTCCATCCGATTTAGTTTTCGGTTTCGGTTAAAAATTGACCGCCCCCGGCCCTAATCACTTTCCTCGTCTACTATCTGTTCGTTGCTCCTTCCCCGCCTCTTTCTCCCTCCTCTTTTGCTGCCCCAAGCAACTACCCAGTCTACTCCCGTATCCTATTTTCCTATGAAAATTAACTCACCCGCCTAATTCTCCTCCTCCTCGTAACTAACTCGCGTCCAAAAAACACACACGTCCCGTTGGTGGCAATGAATCAGTCAACTCCACTATGTTATATTTATTCTGTGTTTCATGTGCTCAAGAACATGCGTTTTCTTCTCAGGCTTGTGCTCTTGTCGTGTTCTCCGGATCTTTGTGCATCAATTGGGCTCTGCTGCGGCGCATCGCCGTCGAAGCAGGCCGTCCGTTCAGCATCAGGGCCTCTGGGAGCTATATGTGCCGGCGCTCTGCATCAATCAGGTTGCTTTCGTTCTTAAATTTCTAGTACCTGCTATTGTTGTTCTCTCTTTTATTTGCGCATTCCGGTGCTATTCTATCTTTTAGCTATGTCTTCTAGAAATAGGAAATACGAATCTGGTTATGAAAAGCGTATGAAGAAACAAAAAGAATCGAAGAGCTAACTCAGTCCCAGAAAGGAGCTCTTGATAGGTTTATTACAAAAGAATCACAAGTTTCTTCTGAAAATCAGATTGATGCTAATGTCGACGAGGGTCATGATGATGATACTAACGTTGTCGAGGCTCACACTAGAAGAATTAATTTTGATAATAATGTTGATGAGGTCCATGTTGACAGCGCTAATGCTGATGAGGCTAACCTTAGTGGTAACGTCGACGACACTAGTGTTGATGCTAACCCAGATGGCTCACCTAATACTGAAAATAATAAGGACATCGATGTAGTTGCGAAAGTTAATGTTTCTTTTCAGCCTGATATATTTGATACAAGATATTGGGACGCCCTTGATCCTAAAATGATTGGCATTTTAGTACAAAAGGGTCCTAAAAGAGATTTATCTATTCAGAAAAGTCCTGAGAGGTAAATTTTCTAGAAGGTTTTCTGCAGCATTATACACTAAGTTCTATCGAATGGAGAGAAGTGTGATAGAGATTGGCTTGTATATTCTGAAGAGCTTGATAGAGTTTTTTTTTTTGCTTTTGTTGCAGATTATATAGAAAAGGGTATCTAAAAGATCAATTGGCAAATGAGGGCTTTGGTGATTGGGCACACCTTAGTATTAGACTTAAGAGGGCATTAAACAAGTGCAGATCATGTTCTGAATATGGCCACTTGGTATGATTTGCTTCTTAGATTGCAAAATAATCAAACTATCTATGAAGCGGCTCAGCGACAACTTGAGAAAGAAAAGAAACACTGGAGAAAAGTTTTTTTTTCAGAATTCTTTTGATTGTAAAATTTCTTGCTAAACATAATCTAGCATTCTGTGGTACTAATGGGTCATGGGAGACTGTCTCAAGATTGCAACGGAAATTTCTTAGGCATGGTTGAAATGTTTGGCTGAATTCGACCCAGTTATTCAGGAGCGTCTTTACCGTATTACAAATGATGAAATTCATGTCCATTACCTTGATCATGGGATCCAAAATGTGTTAATAGTTAATACATTTGCATGCTTCTGCAATTAAGTCTGAAATCAATGCTACATTAGTGGTGCTGAATGTAGTGTTGTCCTATGAAGTATGTTTGCTCATGTATTCACTTTATCGCTGAGCTACCATAGCCGAATAATCAGTACCCATGAACTAATTTATAAATGCTGAGGCTGAAAGACAAACCTGTTGTGTAAAGGTGTAAAATTGTATCCAATAGACTGTTCATGATTTTTCAACATATCTCACACTTACTATGAGGTGTTCCGTTCAAGATTTATCAAAATTTAACACTCTGCTATGTAGGTTTGAATACATGTCGGCTGTCCATTCTGACTATAGCCATTTCAGGCACCTCAAGAAATCCAGACCTCGTGGGGACTTGTACATGTTCAATGCATATTTCTATAGCAGAATTGATACCCTTCCATAGTTCATTAGTTTGGGGCTGTGTTCTAATTGGTGCATGGGTTGTGGCTTGATTTGGACGATCCATTGTTCCATGTCACAGGAAACGATTGTGACTTTCTTGTTATGGTGCATTGTGTTCTGCCTTTCTGTAGTTAACGTCCTCGTGTCATCCAATTAATATCAATTCATACTATCTTGTCCTTTTATTCTATTGATCTTTAGAAGGTTCATTTTAGGTCATATGACCTTGTTAATACTAAGTAAAATATGGAGTAGATGTATGCAAAGCATATATATACTGAACAATTTTATTTCTTTGTTCATTATCTTGAGACATAGTTTTTACTAATCGCAAAATATATTCCTACTTGAAGTTTTGGAAATTGTATAAATACTGTGGCGATACTTAGTAATTTTTTGGATGTTGAAAGTGCAAATAGCAAACATGGGTTGATTTGAAGTTACTCTTTATGTTAGAGGCATAAAATCTTCAATTTCCCAGAAAGTTGGTGCACATTTTTTCTTTCCCTGAAAAAGCGCCTACTTCATTATTGATCTTTATTTATTCAGTTGTTGCTTGTTACCTTTTGCGTGTTGGGATTATCTGTTCTTCACCCTTAAAGCTTATATTTGACTTGCACATCTGTTCTAGGGCAACCGTGACTAACAATTCAGCAAGTTACAAAGATGGTGGGAAAGCGTAGGTATTTTTAAGAAAGCATACATGATCGTGCCAATTCATGGAATGTAAGTTTCTTCTTCTGTCGATAACACTTCAAGATGAAAGGGAACGTGTTTCATCTGCTCCTCAAGCAAATAGGATTAGCTTGGATAATACTTCCTTCATCCTATTATATAAGACATACCAACGCACAGATCAAGAAAGCAATTACGTCGCGCGGGTTAATGCATGCATGCATGCGCACGAGAGATAGGAGAGAAGGTTAATGCATGCATGCATACGCATGAGAGATGAGAGAAGCCAGAACAGGAGTCGAGGAGACGTTGCGCCCTGTATTCTATGACTAAAAAAAATATAGTTGTGACTTATATTTTAGAATGGATGGAGTACTTAATAGTTACCATGAGTGTGTATCTGATGGTTAGGAAACATTTATGTTATCTTGAGGATGATGAATTGGAAAAGAAGGTTATTTGTAAGTTGCGATAAGTGATACCCTTTTTGTCTTTAAAGCGAAAGTTTGGCTAGGGAATGTACAGTATAATTTGAGGGTGAATGAAATTGTTCGTTCCCAAACTGAACTTACATGCGCGACTTTTACATTTCTGATATTCATTGATCCAGCATTTTGGTTGACTATCTCTACCCAGTCCACACATAATTTGTAGGTGAAGCAAAATCTATTTGCATCACAAATCAAAATTTAACGTTGATTAGCATGAGAAGCAGATTTAAAACAAATGCCAATTGCATAAGGCAAATTCGGCATTTCCCCGTCCCAAAAAAAAAAATGCAAATTCTGCCTTGGCTTTGCGTCATGGAGCAAATTTGAGCCGACTCTAGTTTGCACCGTCAGCCTTTAATGTGTAAATTTTAATAAAACATTCGTTTGTTATTATTTTATTACAGTAACTTGTCTCCTCGCTAAAAAATGTCCACTAGTAACTACTAGTATGCGCAGATGCACTGCACGTCAATTTGAGTATTACAGTTACACAGGATGTGATGGGGTAGATGTGCAACAAAGCAAGGTTCAAAAAAATATATTTCGGTTGGGAACGAGATTCAAAATTTTGATGAAATAAAAAAAATCAAATTGCTACAGTAATTTCAGAAATTTCGATGAAAAAATTCATATTTTTTGAATCGGATTTTATTATTTTTAGACTAGATGGTGCACAGCCGAACGGCCATAGATTTCTAAACCGGACAAGCTTTGTGGCCATGAACTTCTCTTACCTGCAAGGACAATGCAAATACAAGAAGAAGAGAGAGGCTCAGTTCGTTTCAGCTTCTGGATTATGAATTATGGGAGAAGCTACTTTTGATTGTGGGAGAATCGAGCCGAGCTGACTACAACTTTTAGGTTCCGGACCGAGCCGATGAGAATCAGCAAGAATCAGGTTTCATCGACTGCATCACGACTAGGGGTAAAAATGGATCGGATAGTTTCCGACCGATCCGGATAATTTTCGGATAAGGATTTTGTCGGATCAAATATTTATCGGATAGTACCGGATCGGATACGGATACAGATTTTTTTTGTTAGATACGGATTCGGTAGTTCATTATCCGCCGAATACGGATACGAATTCGGATAATCCGGGTAGTAATGGGCCGGATATCCAAATATACATGTGGGCTGGGCCAAGCTATTCATTTGGCCCAAAAAGGTTTCTAAATTTTAAAATTATTTTCTAATTTAATTAATCCATAAATCAAGTTTTAATTATTAAAATTGTCAAACTAGCTCCAAAAATTATGAAATTTTTTGAAAAAAACTCCTGACATAGTCTATAATTTAAAAAATGATTTTTAAGATTTTATCAGATTTTAATTTTAAAAAAAAAATTAAAAAATTGTTATCCTTAATAGGAAAATATTTTAAATAAGTAGCTAAAAATGCATAAAAACTCACAAAATATATAATTTATTATTTTAAATATAATTTAACAAAGAATACAAATTTTGGGTCATTATATGTAGGTGTTATATATGTTTTCTAGAGACATCGTAGTTATGTATTATCAAACTTTTTGTGTGTTCTATATTTGCTTCTATTTGTATCTCTAAGCAAGGATTATCTTTGTTTTGTATTTTGATCTACATGTATGATGAACTAATCGTACGTGCTGATGAACTAAGTCTTACATAATTTTATTTGCAACATGGTATCTAATTATTATCTAAGTGAATGAAAACGCTTATATTTTTCAATTTTCAATAATGTTTTGATCAAATCAACTAGTTATGTGTTTTGGTTGATTTTTTTATGTACAATCTAAGGGGTTATCATATTCTAATAAATATTCGTAATCATATTCGATTCGATTCTTATTCGATCCGTATATGTGTTTGATATTATCCATATTCGTATTCGTATCTGGACTATCCGGATTCGAGGAAAAAAAAATGAAAATAAATATGGTAGAACCATTATCTGTCCGTATCCAATCCGTTTTCATCCCTAATCACGACCGACATGGGCGCTCATTGACTGCATCACGACCGACATGGTCGCGGCGCTCCGCTCTCCCCCTGTGCTAGGGCTGGAGGGCCCGCAGGTGGAGGGCAGGGGATGCCGGCGACCTCGAAGATGTGAGAGCCGACCTTGGGCTCAACAACGTCGAGGCTGTACTCGGCCTTCTTCCCCTCCTTGGGCTTGGGTAAGTTCAGCTCCAGGAAGCTCACCGGTCATGATCCCTGCGCACGCCACAAAATGGTCCAAATCGCATCAAAACGCGCACATCCTGGACACAAAATCGCAACAATATCTCTACTATTCTAAAGCACCACTTGGTGGCAGTGGTCCATTCTACACGTTATTAATTGCCCTGTTTAATTGCTCTACTTAATTGCCCTGCTTAATTGCCCTACTCAAGAAACGAAACGTTGCTTTAATTAGCCAGCTTTCACAAGAAACGAAGCGTTAAAGATAGATGTTTGATCTTGTAAAATAATTTTTTTTATTTTTTAATCTTTATTTTTCGTTATCAATTTTGTTTTTCGTAGCAATGCACGGGCATGTAGCTAGTTATAGATAAATGCTTGCACGAATTTTTCATTTTTTTCTAGCCTTGAGAGATCATTCCACATTGTTTTGAAAATTAGTTAATTTCACCGAAATTTCGGTTTTCTCGCTTTGAAATTTACCATATTTCAAATTTACTTTTTAAATTTCATCTGAATTTCGGTCGAAATTCTAAAATCTCACCAAAATTTTGGATTTTGGTCATCTCCGAGATATAATCCGAAAATGAAATTTGAAACCATGCAACAAAGCGCTCGCACCAAATTATGTGTAAGAAGTAAGAACAAGTTATAAGACTAACAATAGATGATTCTCATCCCAAAAGCAGCAGCATCAGCCAAAGATTCAAATTTTGTTTTTGTACCCTATCTCGGAGGTACCCGAAATCCGAAATCTCGGTGAGATCTCAGAATTCCAAATAAAATCCGAACGATATTCAAAAACCAAATTTGAAAAGCGATCTTTTTTCAACTGAGAAATCCGAGATTTCGGCCGAAAACACCGAGATTTTGGTCCATTTGCACGGACCGAAAAATGGTCAAAAAAGGTTGAAAAATTTTGAAATTTTTTGTGGATGTTCTTGACATTAAATCCAAACAAATCCGACCGACAAAAATACAAATCTAGTCAAAATTATCGAAATTTGGCTGAAATCACCGAGATCTCGCCGAAATTTGGACCGTTATTGTAGCCCTTTAAATTTTTTTACATTCTTTTACCTGGCCGAGATTTCGGATCTCTGATCTCCAAAATCCGAAATCTCAGCCGAGATTTCCAAAATCTCGCCGGGATTTGGATCCTTGGCATCAGCAACTAAAGCCTACAGCTTCGAGAGAATAAATACTGGAAACCAACTATCATGAATTATATTATTTGAGATAACGCCTGATAATACAAGTAAACTGTAACATGCCAATTTTTGTTTTTCTTGTATTTATTATGCCATTTGAATTTTGAGAAATTTCTAGAATTTATTTGGAATTATTTGGATTTATTGGAATTAAGCCTTATGTTAAAATTTATGTAAATACTTGAAAATTTTAAATAACATTTATTGGAAATATTTTATTTGAGTTCAAAATATCTCAGAATATTTTTCAGAATTTGTCTGGAATTATTTTTGATATTTTTACTATTTATTTTGGCTTAATCAATTTTCTAAAATTATTTTAAAATAAGAAACTCTAAAAAAAATCCTTAAATATTAATTGAGCCAAAACCCATTAGAGCCTAGCCCAGTTCAACCAAATACGGCCTAACCCGCTTAGTACCGCAGCCCAAAACCCGAGTAAACCCTAACCTAGCAAATCTGGACCGTCTGATCGCGATCTAGTGGTTTGGATTTCACGCGGCATTGGCCATTGGATTGAGTTGATCTGAACGTGTGAGATGCTGCCATGTGGCCAAGTCATGTGCTCGTGGGACTTCGCCGCGGTCGTTACGCGCGCCACAATATCTGCACCAGGCACGACCGTTGAGGCGCATTAAATACCATCGAGTAGCCCATCTCGTGCCGCATTAGATGCCTTAGGTCTTTGAGTAATTTCTCACCGATGTTGGATGCACCGTCGTGGTCTCTTCATCTTCGTGTCATTGTCGAGGGGTCGTTTGCTGTGTTTAAAGCCGGGATCAAGTCCGATTCATCAAGCCGCGTCGTTTGTGCGCCACATCACCGAAGGAGCTCCACACTGCCGTGTTGTGCATCGTTGCCTTCAGCACCAGTAAGCATCACCACCGTCACCTGCCATCGTACATCGAAGCTTAGGGACCGTCCGATCTAAGATCAACACGTGAGATCTCGCCGTGTGTCCGTCTCGTCGTGCTATTCCACTTAGATTGCAGCCGTTGGATCTTGAGCATGTGTTGTAGATCGTGCCACATGCTTATCGCCAGGACATGCCACGTCTAGTCGTCGCCACCGCTATTTTGCTTGATCTGAGCCATAGATTTTGAATCGGACGGTAGAGATCGCACCACAGCCGTGCTAATCCTGTGATGCCACATGTCTAGCACAGAAGCTGAGGGTCACTGCCGCACCGATCGTGACGACATCACCCGTGACATCAGCAACTTGTCATCGGCTATGTGCCGTGGACCGAGTCCACCGTGGACTCGGCAGCGTGCGTGGACTTAGTCTATAGACTGTGGGCCCACATGTCAGTCTAATAAAGGGTTTTCCAGATTAGTTTTTATTCTGTTTCAGATGTCAGCATAATGTCATAAATAAGGTTTTTCAGTAGAAAAGTAATTCAGCTGGAAATTCGAAACAGCAGTGACATGTGTCACAGTAACGTCAGCGTGACGCCATAAATATATTTTCAATAGAAAGATTATTCGGCTGGAACTCAAATAGTTGCTGACGTCAAAAATAGTATTTTCAGTACAAAAATAATTCAAGAAATTTGGTTTAATATTTTATTTGTATTTTTAAACTTTGAATAGCTCGTTCTTACTCATACAAACTCTGATTGAGGTGATTCAGGAGCCTAAAAATTTGTAAAATCATGCTCTATTTAATGGTGAATTTTATTAAATTTTTTGAGTTGATTTTACTCTCTATTTTGGTATTTATTATTTATTTATTCGTTACACGTAGATGTTGAAGTGCCCGAGGGGTTCGAGAGTGAAGTATTGATTCAAGAGCGAGGTCTAGAGCATGAGAAAAAGATTTTTCAAGGTAAGTTGTGCTTTGGCCATGTTGATTCCATGTTTCAAAATTTACATTCCTTTAAACTACTGCATGCTAATTCAAATTAAAATTGATTTCGATTAATTTGGGATTAGTTAATCAACCTAAGTGTTGTATATCCACCGTGTCATTATTATTTGTATACTATGTTCATTTGTCACCTTAAGTTGATTTAATATTAGTTGGATGTTATTAGTTACCAACATGGGTTGCTAGATCGTGACTAGTATGCTTAGACATGCAACGTGTTATTGATATCATTTTGGAAATACAAAGTTAATATCGATTAATAGAATATGCAATATGTTTCTAAAATGGTGTGCCATGTGTTTCCACACGATGATGTTGATATGTAGAGGCATGTTGTTCTGTATGGATGTTGACTTGTTGATAGCATGTGTTGTACAACAATCAACTTGGGTGAGAAATGATTTAGACTCAGACAAGTGACAAGAGGCTTTGTGCCATGGTGGGCCTATGTAGGGATGCAAATGGGCCGGCCCTAGGGTCATCTTTGACCCACTCTAGTTCATTTGTTTGCACTAAAACTTAAAAGGTGGAGTAAAAATTAAGTTTTTAGTGCAAACAAATGAACTAGAGTGGGCCAAAGAAGACCCTAGGGTCGGCCCATTTGCATCCCTAGGCCTATGTGGCAATGGGTTGAGTGTAAGTGAGAGCTGTGTGCCAATGTTGAGAGTTTGGAAGTCTTGCCTTAGTCAATTAAGAATTTAACCTTGCAAGTCTTTGAACTGGACCAAACATATAACCACATGCCTGAAATGGAACAGATTTAATTAAGTAAGTTAATTATGTCTTAGCATGTTATACCTTAGGGTGATAGTCACACGGGGGCGTGGTTATGGAGAGGATGTCAATGCGTATGCTTGACGTCGATTCAATAGTATGTTAGTTCTATACTTCGGCTCTGTGTGAGGGAAAGGATAGTGAAGGCAATGCTGGAAAGGTTTATGCGATAGGATAGAAGTTTTTGAAAGACTTTATTATGATCACTCATTCGCATACTCTTGTATGGCGAGTCACGCTAGACGTGGTGAGTTGATTATATCTTGTGCATAAAGTGTATAACCACTGCAGAGTGTGTCAAACCTATTTGAATAGCCGTATCCGCGATATTGGACAATGCTCGAAAATTACAGTCAATGGTTAGATATTGAAAAATTAACTTGGGAATGAGAGACTGTGCCACTGGCAAGGTTACAAATCTCGTTTTTAGAAAAATCTCGGAGGTGACCGAAATCCAAAATCTCGGCGAGATTCAGAAATTTCGGGCAAAATCCAGACGAAATACAAAAACCAAATTTCAAATTCGGTTTTTTTTCAACCGGGAAATCCGAGATCTCGGGCGAAATCACCGAGATCTCGGTCCACATTGAACCGTCCAAAAAATGGTCCAAAACACGTCAAAAAAATTTGAAAGTTTTTTTGGATGGTCCTCAGACATCACTAATGTCCCCATAAAAAATTTGAGATGATGATCAAGCATGACGAATTTTTTAAAAATCTAACAGTGGTAAAGTCGTGATAAAAAATGTATATAAAATCAGTTTTTGATTTTTCAAATGTAACAAATGAACTTCAAGTCATTTGAAAAGTTTTATATATGTTCATATGTATTGAGGGAGGTTCTTTCTTTGAAACCACCTGCAGTTTTGAGTTTTGACCAGTAAGAAAAGATCTATTGAGCTCTACTCCAGGTTTGGTGATATGAAGTTCAAGGCTCACCTAGCATGATGTGCATGCGATTGAATTGATGAAGGCTTGATCAATGCCATATATACATAGGTGAGTTAGTAATGTACCCATTTATAAATACATGTTATCTTAGGTTTTAAATTTTGTTTTTCAATATATGTCATTCAATAATTTTGAAATGGTTTTTGTACCACTGTTTCCACTCCACTTCTCTCTCATAGTTATACACAGATTGATTCCAACTATCAATATCAGTATCAGATATCATTTCTCTCTGCTGTTTCAATGCACTAGAAAAGTTCCTATGTATTAAAAAAGTTCAAACCACTTTAAAAAAATTTGAAAATTTTTGTGAATGGTTCTAACACATCCATAATATTCCCATAAAATTTTTAGAAGATGATCAATCTTTAAAAAATTTAAAAAATTCGGAAAGTCCTAACCGATAAATTGAACCAACCAAAAAATGGTCAAAAACATGTTAAAAATTTTTGAAATTTTTTGTGGATGATCTTGATCCTAAACCCCAGCAAATACAATGCACAAAAATCAAAATCCGGCAAAAAAAACTACCAAATCTCGCCCGAAATTGCCGAGATCTCGCCGAGAAATCCGAGATTTGAATTTTTTTGAATTTTTCAATTTTCCGGGATTTTAAATCTCGAAGGGGTCCGAAATCCGAGATTTCGTCGGGATCTCGCCGAATTTCGCCGAAATTTGGACCCCTGGCCACTGGAAGTAATGAATTTGTTTTAGACTGTGTGCCAGTGAGTTGAAAAATAAATGAGAAAGTTATTTAGTAATGATATTTGATTTACAATCATTTTAATCTATACATGTTAATCATGAGAGGTGCTTCTATGCTTTTCCTCCTAATATAAGTTGCACAAATCTTGAAGCAAACGAAGAGGTAAGTAATCCTCATCTATCATTCATTCATGCTTTAATATTTGTGCAACTTTAAAAAAGAAGAGCATAGAAGCACCTCTCGTTAATCATTTGTAAATGTTGCTTTGTGCAAGATAATCACTTCAACCATTCACTTGGAAGAAGCCATGCATGTAGTTAAATAGATGAGAGGTGCATTTTGTGTATGACTTACTGAGTACTTTATATACTCACCCCCTTGCAACACCCAAATCACCAGCTAAGGAGGAGTCTACGCCAGCTCTTGATGAGGAGTTCAAGGAGAAGTCAAATAATTATGGTGCGAGCCTTGTCGGTTGCCTATGGCAGATTGATAGGTTACTACAAGTCTTCTTGTTCCACTACAGATTTCTTACTGATGAGTCTTTGCCCTGCGTAGCATATTATTATAAGTTGACCATAAGGTTAACTAAAAATGTTATATTAAGTCTTTATTTATTTCTTATTCCGCTATGCATGATTATAATATTTTATCTATATTAAGACTGTGTGCACTAGCATAATCTGATACTAGTGCTAAATACACAGAGCCTGTATTTGTACATTCGGTCCCGATAGAAATGCTATGCTACAGCCTGCAAACAGTAATGCAGTAATGGCACATGTCAACCCAGTTTGGCAGTTTGTATAAGCCGAAACTATATGGGACAACAAATAGCATTCAATTGACGTCAATGAACCCATGATGTTGCAAGTTACTTTGAGGATACACTCAGAATGAAGAATTGCAAAATGCCATTAATCGACAGAAAATCGTAATGTAGAATACGACTATTGCGAATTTGCAATGAATTCTTGGACAATAAGATAACATGCAAACGAGATCATAAGTTTTAAGCAGCGAAATTTTAGTACAGATTCCATCAGCAAAAATCCAAGGATAAGTCCACAAGGCATGTAGCTACTAGTGTTATTGGAATCTGCTGGGGGGAAGGCTAAACTGAAGTCTCTTGTGCGGCGACAGAAACCCCATTCCTGTTATAGAGGTGTTGCAAATCCTGTAATAGCAAACCAGAAAATCAATGGGTAACAGGGTAAGAACTCAGGACAAGAACATTATCACATAACAAAGAGAAAGGGTGAATGGCAGCATTGCATGAAATCAACAGAAAAGGTCAACAAGGCCCAAGCATGAGTTGTGTTACCAAAGTACACTGGTTCAGTCTAGAACTAAAACTTCTGCTATTAAGCACATAAAGGATAACATTTACTGAAAGGTACTCAGAAGAGTACACACATGTAACGATTGAAAAGAAATAGCATTGAGATACTCCATACACAGCCTGTATCGTTAAAATGTGCTAAGTTTATTTGCTAGTACCATAGATCCATTTGATAAGGAAAATGAATCCACCAAGAGATCCAGTGAACCAACAAAATAAGCAACACCAGTAACTGTCTAAAACAAGCAATCAACAATTTGGTTTGAAGGACTGTATACACCTTGGGTTGGATCCCCCCTGGGTGTATAGTTATATCTTCTATAATTAAGTGTTCTTCAGATAAGGACCTGAGTGTTTATAAATTGTATGTCCTATAATTTAAGTGTGTATCAGGATCACAACAACAATCTTACAACTTTTTCAAGGTATTGCAAAGAATATTAATGGATCAACAAACTATTGTACTTGATCCATTAATTAGATTGAAATCAACTAAGGAGGCAGCAAACCAAGCATTTTGATCCAAACTTCTAGACACTGGCACACAGCACTAGCTACAAGCCCACTACATTACTTCTACCTCAGGCATAGTTATGTTCACATTTGAAGTACACTTGGTTTCTAGCCTAGCCTAGATAACCATCCAATGTCATTCAAGGTAAATGCAGACAACCTAAAACCAAAACAAACATTATACAACTATTGTTTAAAGATACACCAAACATCAAACCCAACCGAAAGGGGGAACACAAATCTAATTATGATTTGATTCAGTAGAGATTTCCTTTAGCTTTGCATTCTAAGTAGTAGCAATGGCGTGCATCATTCATGGGACAGAGACGCAACAAACAAAGTTAAGTTAGCTTACCTTCGGAGAGCCAACCCCAAGACCCGGGCTTAAGCCCCAGCATGGACGTGAGCAGCGCAGACGCCGTCGCGCTGTGCAGCGGCATCAGCGACCCCTGCACGCCGCCGAGCGCCGCCACCGGGACCCTGCACACGAAGGCAACACCGAATCTGAGCAAACCAAACCGTCCAAACACGACCGATGCGAGAAAAAAAAAGAGGGAGAAGAACGACGCTACCTCGAGAACGCGAGGCGTCGGCGCGAGGCGCGCAGCAGAGCGGAGGCCGCCAGGCCCGAAGGCTGAGACACCGCCGGGCGGGAGAACGTCCTGGAAAGAGTGGACGGGGAAGCGGAGCGCAGCCCCGCGAGGGCTCGCCGCGCGCCGCCACTCGCCGTCGCCATGGTTGGTCTGGTTGGCAAAAAAAATGAGGGGAAGAGAGCTAGAAAAATGGAATTTTCATATTTTTTTTAACAGATTTGATGCTGAGGGCTCAGGTTCCGTGGACCGGGTCTATACGACTAGCTGTAGACGTTTTGCTGGACGAAGCAAACGAAATCTCTTGCATTCACTTGATTACATCACCTCGTTTCATTGCAATCTGATCTCTTCTTTAAAATATGAACCACAATCTAGCATCGTTTGAAATTCGAGCATTTGGCTGTAATTCGACAGAAATTGTATTCATTTCCGCAGAATTACAATTTCCAGCGTTCCAAACATGCATACATTGCAATCCAAGTCTTAGCATAGGCGCACGCAAACACTTGCTTTGGTAGATCTGCCGAGCCAGAGATGAATTGAGAGGAGGGGTTAACTGGAGCTCAGTGATGCCGAAATTAATGAACATAGCATAACTCATTTTTAAACTCCACTACCATTGAGAGTCTTGGAGACAGGAGGACATGCAATAGATTCACCCAGCTTTGACAGCTACTGCTATTTAGAAAGGGAAGCTGTTGTTAGCCAACCATCACACAGACAACGGCTGTGCCGGTTCTAGACCATCTCCAACCGTGTCCCTTTCTCTCTCTCTATCGCTTCGTGAAGGGATTCTCATTCCCTTCAGCGCTCCAACGGATTCCCTTCAGCATTCCCTTCGTGAAGAGATTATCTCTCCCATTCCCTCTAGCAAGTGATTCTCTCTCCTTTCCCTATACAATTCTCTTTAAAGGGAATCTGTTGGAAATGAGGGGAAATAAATGGAATGGGAATGAGAAAAGGGAACGGGGAAGGAAATGAAATGAAAGGAATATGATTGGAGATGGTCTAACACCCTCGAAGGATAATCACAAAAGGATAATACATTACAGTGCATTTGAATCTATGTAGCACAAGCCAGACTGTTTGTTGTAATACACTAGCTCTGTGTTCTAACAAACTTAAAAGATCCTAACTCAGTAAGTCAGTAACTATTCTATATGATTGAATGGTGAATTCATACATTTTACCAGCAAAGCTACTTGTTTAACGACTGTAATTATGCTGTGAGTTGGAAGGTTCAGTGAACCAATGAGCACAAGGGAAGGTAACCAAAAAGCTACGTAGTCAGCATAATCCAAGGTTACATACCAAGTACCGACAGTCCAACACACCCTAGATGGCGTATCCCTAAAGAAGAGTTTAGACCAAGTATGTTCATAATGCTGAGATTATCAAATGTTACTTACCAAAGTTTGCTTAGATGATATTCCAGTATGCCCTTACAAAAGAAATGTCATCGTGAAGGGAATTATCAGATAAAGAATGTGTCAAGCTTAAATGCTTGAATTCCAGAGTAGAATACTAAAAAAAGTGCTACATAGAAGACAGGATAGAACATGGCCCTGGATGACATGAAACTTGTGGTTAACAAAATGTTTGATAGGCAACAGCCTATCTGCTGATTTACACAACCTATTCAGGTTTTGTACCGATTCAAATTGATAACAATGCATACTTGCTATACTGTTTACCAATAGTCTTTGCAAGAGCACACACCATTTTCAAAATGGTGGAACCTCTTTGCATCCCTTGCAATGATCAGACGGCCAACAAGTTTAGAGATTATCTTCAAAGCTGTGTGACAATCTCCACAGGAGCGAAGATTCTTTATAACCCGAATAGGTGCACGGGCAGCACTAGTTATAAGACCATAACTAACAGCTAGTCTCTCGCTATGGGCTAGTAAGGCTTCCTCTTTAGTTTCTTGATCAACATCATGAAGCACGAATCGAGTATCCGCAATATAGCCAGCCTCCTTCATATGAGCTGCCAAGTACCTCAGCTCTTCATAGATCTTACGGTGTTCAGGATGGGATCGATCTCCTGCTCTGTATTCATGAACTTTGCTCCTACCTTTACCTTCAACAACATTAGCCTTTTTCCTTTCTTTTTCCTTTGCAAGGTCTGAAGCATTGACAGGGAAAAGACCAACTTTAGAATGCTCATTCAGCCTAGAAGGATCCAAGCGCTCTATAATTTGAGAACAACGATCTCCAAGCTCCAAAAAGCCATTAAGTCGACACATATTCATCAAACTTTCCCAGACATCAATGCTCGGTTCCATAGGCATCCGTTCAACAAATTCATGAGCTTCATCAATATAACCAGACTGCCCAAGCATATCAACAATGCTGGCATAATGTTCCATGGTAGGAGTTATACCAAAATCCTTCTGCATTGATTCAAAATGCAACATACCCTCATCAACAGAGCCCAAAATTCCACAGGCCAAGAAAACATGTGTGAACATGCCAGGATCTGGCTTCTCTCCTGTCCGCATAAACCGATCAAAAAAATCAGTTGCTTCTTCACCAAGACCATTATGCACAAACCCTGAGATCATAGTGTTCCAAGATGCCAAATCATGCTGAGCCATATTACTGAACAATTTCTTTGCATCTTCCATTGAACCACATTTAGCATACATCTCCAAAATTTTGTTGTTAACAACTGCATCAGCAGTTTGTTCTGATTGAGATATTTGATTATGTATTTTTCTTGCTTCTGCAAGGGCAGATGCGTCGCTGCATGCTTGGATCAATTTAAAGTATTGAGGAGCATGCAGTACAATGCCCTTTTCCTGTAACAAAGCTAGAACTTCTAGAGCTTCTTTTACTTTGCCATCTTCACATAACTTCTCCAGTTCTTCAACAGTACCTTTGGATTTGCCACTGGCTTCATCAGATACTTCAGGAGGCAATACATCATTTGACGGGTTGCCCGGTAGTGAATGATGATAATATATGCCATCTTCATATGGAGTGCTGTTCAAGTTGTTCCCAGCTGATGCGATAGGTTGGATATCCGAATGCTCATCTTGATAAGTTCCAGGATGGTAGTGTTGTGCATCTGTGTTTACATTAATGGAATATTCTGGATGATTCTGTGTGTCAACTTTGCTAGGGGCATAAGCGCTCTGATATGCTTGTGAAGCATTATATCCAAAATCACCGCTGCGGCGTTGCTGAAATCCTGCAACATGCTCCTTATGGAAACCACTAGGATTTGGATAGTGTGAGGCAGAATTTCCAGGCCTATTTGTATAATCTCCACCAGGGCTTTGGTAGTTGTATGCCCTACTGCTCCCATAAGGCCCAGGTGTCTCATTATTCACTCTTGCACCAGTATATGGCTGACGACTATTTGGTAAGCCATATGATCCACCACCTTGGTAAGGTTGCTCAGGATTGTGTCCATAATGTGCATTGGCACTGCCTCCAACAAGCACACCCCTATTCTGACCATTTCCAATTGAGTTTTGGTATGATTGTCCTGAAGAGCTATATCCATGCTGCCCACTAGTATAACTCTGCTGGTTACTTTGTGTGCCATATCCAAAGCTGTATGTGTCATTTCCATTAGAATGATGGTTATATGTTTGCACCTTACCATATGCAGAATGGCCATTATTAGCTTGTGTGTCATTATGCTGCTGATGAACATTTGGTAGATCCCCCTTAGGGCTTTGGTGGTTATATGCACTACCGCTCCCATAAGGTTGCCAGGCATTATACCCAGGTGCCTCATTATTCACTCTTGCACTTGGATATGGCTGATGACTATTTGGTGAGCCATATGATCCACCACTTTGGCAAGGTTGGCCATGATGGTATCCATAATGTGCATTGGCACTGCCGCCAACATCCACACGCCTATTTCTATCAACGCCTGCTGAAGAACCAGCTGAAGGGACACCTCTCTGCACTTGGTGGTTGAGATGATCAGTTGGGTGCTTCGAACGAGATTCTCGGTAGTTCCCTGCATTATGCGCTCCCTGCTCACGGTGATAGTCTCCATCAGTTAGTTCGGATGCAAGGCTGCTAGCGCCACGATGAGGAACCAAAGACCGCAGACAACCTCCTTCGGCTGGAAGACTGCAACACAGCAGCAAACGGAGCAAGTGAATTTCCAGGCACGAAATATGTTTTCAGGAGGAAATTAGGTGTCAAATAATTCTCTTCAGCTATGTGGAACTGTGGACACTGAAATATGCAAATCAGTATTTAAGTACCAAGCACGTTTCAGCATGTAGGAACCGCGAAGCCCTCTCTCTAAGGTCCATTTCAAGCTCCAATTGAAACCATTAGCAAATAAAATATCTTTCCTAAAAAGATATATTTTCCTTGGTAAAGGGATAAGTGGTAAATCTGTGGCTTTGTTCCTAGCATGAAAGTCGCAAGTTTCTTAGAGCTAACCAAACCACTAGATGAAATCATACGAACGCTACGGACTACACAAGATTGGTAAAAACAACAACAACAGCAACAACAACAACAACGATTTGTCGATCGAAGCATCGTATGGTTACCTTGGCGGCGAATCCGCGCGCCTGGCGGGGCAGGCGAGCGCGGCCGTGAGCTCGCCGCGAGGTGAGTAGCGGGCAGCGAGGAGAGCTCTACGCGCTCCAACCATGGCAGCCATCTCCCTCCCTCTCCCCTCTGAACTCGGCGTGCTTCTCCTGCCCTCCGTTTGCTAAAACCCTCGCGGCGGCGAACGGTGCGGCGCTGGGGTGGTGCGGTGCCGTGGTGGGATTCGCCTCGGGCTCGGGCCGGACAGGTATAGCACGGCCTCGCTCGTGAGCTGGGCCGGCCTGGGCCTCCTCGCCTTCCGGGTTGGGCTTGCCACTTTACACGTCTCTTTGACCGGCATAAAAAATCGGGGGGTCCTACAGGTCAGAGCACCATAGTGGCCGAGACCCTCACAGCATATGGTTCGCCTTTCGCTAAGATCCGCGCGGCCGCACAGAGCTCGCCGCCGCAGCCGCATGCCTCAGCAGGGCCTCCGCCCGCCTCCGCCCGCATCTGCGCCTGCGCCCGCTGCCCCCATGGACTCCTCTTCGCAGCCGCCGCCTTCCGCCGGGGGCGACCCGCCGGAGGAGGGCGCGGTCGCTGCTGAGCTCCCCCTCCCCCGGCCCACGGTGACGCAGATAGAGCAGATGAAGGTAGAGGCGAAGGTGGCCGACATCTACCGCGTCCTCTTCGGGGCCGCGCCCAGCACCAAGTCTCTCATGTAAGCAACACTACAGCACGCTGGTTATTACTTCTCTTACTAGCGGGTTATTCGCAGTGCTTGCGCCCGTGCCTGTAGTGGAGTGGCGGATTTGGATGCGGAAGCTGTGCTAAATTGGTGCGGAGATAATATAATTTTACTAGTTTTTGGCTCGAAATCGCAAGCTCTCTGATTATTTTATCTATAGCAGCAGCACCGGCAGAGTTAGAGGGGGTGATGGCTGCCCAGTTGGTTTGCTAACATCGTTGCTTGCTGAAGCTTAGAACTGCCAATTAGGTGTTGTAGGACAGTGGCTTTCAGCTTTGGCAAGCACTCAGTCGAGATTGCGATGTTTGTCACCTCCTTATTCTGAGCTTTCATTTTGGGGTTGTTTTCTGCTGCAGGCTGGAGCTGTTGCGTGATCAGCATGTGGAGTATTTGACAAAAGGGCTGAGGCATCTCGGACCAAGCTTCCATGTCCTCGATGCCAAGTAATGCTTCTCCAGCGTTAGATTTTCTTGCGGAAGGTGGTGTTTAAATTTCCATCGCTGATGTATATTTGTGCTGATATTTCATTGTTTGTTCCAGTCGACCTTGGCTGTGCTACTGGATGGTTCATGGACTTGCTTTGTTGGAAGAAACACTTGATGATGACCTCGAGGATGATATAGTGGACTTCTTATCTCGATGTCAGGTTTGTTGATCTGCTAATATGTAACTGTCTGTTAGTCTTGCTTCATTTTGCACCTAAGTGTTCTTAATTCTTATGCTTAATGATTTATTTATTGGCAACTCATCAGGCCAAATTTTTTATGCTTTGTTTCACTTGCTTTCACTGAGATTAGAACAAGATTGAGTGCCAAAACAGCTCCACCAAATTGCTTAGGGTGTAGGGCTAGATGTTTCAATGGATCTTCTCAAGCCACGTGTAGTTTTGCAGACATACATAGTAGACACTGATAAATCAGTTGTGGCAGCAATTGAGTCATGCTGCACAGAATAGTAACTGTTAAGAACATATCGCATCACGCTGCACAGAATATTAATCGTTGAGACCATATAGTTTCACGCTTCACTTGAGTACATAGATGGCACAAAAGTTTATGGTTTATTCTGTGCCACTTGGTTACTGGATGTTGACCCTTTACATAAAGTTTTTGAACCAATTTTGAATTTGTTTACGGATGATAATTTAATTATTGAACAGGTGGAATTTGTTATACTTATGCACAACCAAAGCACTGAGGATATTCATTTGCATATACATGTGTTTTCTGAAGATTTCGTTACCATTTGGTCTTTATGCTGGCTTCATTATTATTATTATTTTTTCTTTTCAGGACAAAGATGGTGGATATTGTGGTGGACCTGGACAGGTTTGCTCTAACCTTAAACTTTTTGAATTCCCCACTGTTGACTTGGGTAATAGATTTGGGTTAGTTAATGTTTCACATTAATTTTTGAAATGATTTTTTAAGCAACCGTCGAACTTGGAACAGCCCATGTGAATGCTGGGGGACATGGGTATTGGTTCGTGCATTCACATCAAACATTTGCTTCAAATTGACTGCTCGGACCAATCTAGGCTACTCTTAACTTGTTTGTGTGAATATACAAAACAACATCCATAAACCAGTTTAATGTGATGAAACCTCTGAATATCTGTTTTATGTGAAATACCTACTGTGTGTTTCTTTTCGATGACCTAATGTTTATATAGCTGAGGGACATCCTTTAGATGACAAAGCTAGTGCTTTGCTTTGAATTTTTTTAATCGAACTCGTGAAAGTTTATAGTATATCATTTATCATCTCTGTACTTTGATATACCAATTTGAGTTCATTTTTATTAACTCATTGAATATTCATCTGTGCAGGCCAGTTTTTTTAACATCATTATTTTTTATCACCTTTTTTTCCGTAGTTACCTCATCTCGCTACAACTTATGCTGCTGTAAATACACTCATAACTATAGGGAGTGAAAGAGCATTATCATCAATAAATAGGTAATTCTTTTTACTGCTCTTAGAAGAGATGTGCTTTTACATCTGTGTCATTTGGTTGACAATTTCTATGTTATCAATCAGGGACAACCTGTATAAGTTTATGCTTCATATGAAAGATACATCAGGTGCTTTAAGGTATGCATTTTATCAGTAGTAAATAGTAGGGAAATTTTTTCTTTCCATATTAAGTTCATTCCAACTGATGTCCGCCACACATTTAATATTCTTTGACCAGAATGCATGAAGGTGGTGAAATTGATGTCCGTGCTTGCTATACTGCACTATCGGTGAGTTTATTGCATTCCTTAAAGTTTTCCTTGCAACTCTCTAATATTTTCTCTTGTTGAGATTAGGTTGCCAGCCTTGTGAACATTCTTGACGATGAACTGACAAAAGGTGTTGGAAATTACATAACAAGGTTTGTGTTGGTTAATGTGGTTGCCAATTTTCCAATTCTAAAAAAATGTTGCGTGGTCGCAGTTCATTTTCTATAGAATGATCAGTTAGTTCCTACACTATATGCTCCCAGGTGTCAAACTTACGAAGGTGGTATTGCTGGGGAACCTTACGCTGAAGCTCATGGTGGGTACGTTTCTAAGGAGGATATCTGTTAATTTTCTTGATGTACTGTTAGAACTTTTAAGTGAAAGTTGCTTTGATAAGGTACACGTTTTGCGGGTTGGCTGCAATGATCCTGCTTAATGAGGTGGAGAAACTCGATTTGCCTAGCTTGATTGTAAGACAACCTTCATTACTCTATTCAGTTTTCCTTCTATGCCGATTTGTGTATATCTGACTTCTTTGGGTTTAGTGACAGGCATATTTGAATATTAAGTCTTTGTTCCTTTAGTTGGATTTGGTCCTTTGGTTTGTAATTGTACAACATGGAGTAAATATTAGATACTCTCTTTTAATATTTGATGCTGCAGTTAGGGAAACCATATGTACTTTAGATGCTAAGATCAGTTTTCTGTTGGGGACTATCTTCACCATTTAGGGCTGGGTGATATTTCGCCAAGGAGTGGAATGCGGATTCCAAGGACGAACTAATAAGTTGGTCGATGGTTGCTACTCCTTTTGGCAGGCAATCACCGTTCCTGTATTTGATTTTCTTTACCTCATGCTCTGCTCTGCTCCATATAACAGATGTCTTGTGTATGAACAGGGAGCTGCTATTGCTTTAACACAAAAGCTAATGACAGTTGTTGATGAACAATTAAAGTCATCATATTCCAGCACAAGTCCATCAGGAGATAGTGCTTGTGGTACCAGCACATATGGTTTTGCTTCAGACAAATCGTTCACTGGTAAGAATTTATGCTCAACATTTCTTGTATAGAAATATGAATTTATTCAGCGTAATGCTTATTTTTGTTTATTAAGTTAATTTTTCTGCTTCAAATATCTGGTGAAATGAACAATTGTTCGGAGTTTCTATATGTATGTATATAATGTAATGCTATCTTGTTTTGTAATTCTATAAACGATATAGCAATACATTAGACTGAAGTTTGGTGTGCTTGTCTTTAGGAACTATGATTTGTTGCAGTTCAATATTTCAATTTGGCAATGGTTGATTGGTTGTGTTGTTCTGGAATTTTTGTAGTGTTAGTAAATCAGGACTATTCTTAACGTGTGTATGACTAATGACTACACTAGTGTTGTTTGATCTGCTTGTTGGAGACTTGCGTCAATCTCATACTGTTTACACAATTTCTAACTTTCATGCTTCATAACCCAGATGTACATACTATTATCCTTTTTTATAAGTTGTTGGGGGTCTGATCTTGGTTTATGCTTCCATAATGTTGTATTTTGTCTTTTTCCTGAAGCCATTGATTATGCAAAGTTTGGATTCGATTTTATAAAGGAGAGCAACAAAATAGGGCCGCTGTTCCACAACATTGCCCTGCAACAATACATCCTGCTTTGTGCACAGGTGATTAAAAAAAAAATCTAATTTCATGCGTAGTTGGATGTGTATAGTTTTTCTTGTCCGAATTGAAAATTTCTAGTATCAATTTGATTAGTTATAATTTTTTAAAGGTCTAATTCAAATAACAACCACTGCTGTTACACAGGTACTTGAGGGAGGATTGAGGGATAAGCCTGGAAAGAACAGTGATCACTACCACTCATGCTACTGCCTCAGTGGCCTCTCAGTTAGCCAGTACAGCGCCACAGCTGATCCTGATTCATGCCCTTTACTGCAGCATGTACTTGGGCCATATTCTAACTTGCTAGAGCCGATTCATCCACTGTACAATGTTGTACTGGACAAATACTATACGGCCTATGATTTCTTTTCGAAAGAATGAGCAAATGAAGGCCTTAGAGTTGGCTAGGACCTTGTATGATATTTGCATTTTCGCACTGCTAATCAAATGGCCTCGAGTACTATAGATATTTGCAATATGCACCTTTGTTCTATTGCACCAGATATTGGTATGTTTGGATTAGGTACGTTGCACATGCATTGCTAGAGCTTTTGCTGTTGTTGGGCACATCTCAGAATTTCGTTGCTGATTGCTTACTTCTGCGGCAACTTCCGTTCGTAATTGAAGGTTGGATTCGCATCTATGCGGCTATGCCTCATGCAATTGGTCATCTGAACTCTCTAGCTTGCGATGTAGTGGCATCCAATTGGCTGTTTGGTTGAGGTGGACAGGGATGAGCTAATTTTTTGTTTGATTGGATGGATGGGAATGGATAGGATGAGCCAATTTTTTGATTGATTGGATGAATGAGGATAGACGGGATAGTTGTAATCAAGATTTCGAATTTCGATTTGAATTTTTTGGACAAAATTTGAATTTTCGAAAAAAATCTGATATACATTCGAGTTTTTGGACAAAATTTGATTGAAATTGCATCTTTTGGCCCCTATCCGGTAGAGTTTCGGCCCACAATAACCCGGGGTCCCCACTGGCCAGAGTGGAGTTCGCGGTCCCGCTTACTGTGGACACCTACCGTTGTGAACCCGAAATGCCACAGTTTCCTCGTGCACACTTTCGTTCCACCCCCATAACTGCGGACCATCTCCCATACCGGGAAGGTAACCCTGCTCCTATAGGTATTCCGGGGAAAGTACAATATACCGAGCTACGTTGAGTCAAGCCAACGAAGTTGACCGGCCCAACCTGTGGTTGAACGGTTTCTTAAGTTATTTACTTTTGCTCAAGGTTGTAAGTCCTTACTTTGTCATAGACCAAACCATTACATTCCACAGCCCCCTTGGTATCCAACATACCACCATCCATTCATGCCTTGGTATCAGTCATCGGCCGGGGATTAGACTAACACCCATCCGGTAGTTAGCCCAATACTGTCCCCCAGACCGCAACATTTCATAAACATTCCAAATCAATAATCCATCGGTATTTCATGTTTTCATACAAATGGTCTAATTAACTATAATAGAATACCTAGCCAAATAATGACAATAGTGATGTTCTAGGGTTACAAAGGATTATTCGGATTCAATATTTGTCAAGGAAGTTCCATGAGCCTTTTTGGCATTAACTAGCTATCATGTCATTCAAACATACCGACTTTGTGATATTTCAACATATAGTTCGGAAATAATGCGGTAGAAAATAATTATGAACTATTCTAGGAAACATTAGGTTCAACATGATCAATGGAGTATGGCTTGCCTTGCGAGGCGGAGGGGTTCCCTAGTTCGGAGTTGGCGTAGTCGTATTCGGCGTCACGCTGGTCCGGCTCCGATTCCAAGTATTGCTCCTGCTCCTGTGTCGGCTCCGGGAGTTGGTACTGCTCGGGCGTCGGTTCTATCGTAAACAAACACCATAAGATAAACAATAAATAATACGAAAAGAAAGAAGAGAAAAGAAAAGAGAAAATCGGGAGAGAAAATAGCTGGAAATGGGTTGGAGGGGCGTTTTCGGAATTTTGGAAACTTGGTTTGGTGAAACGGAGGTCATTTTTGGACTCAGTGGCTCGAAACGGTTCGGGATATGTATTTTGGGCATTTTTGGGCTTTTGGATATTTTTGGAGCATTTTTGGATATTAAAACAAATTAAAATGAAATTTGGAAATTAAAATCGGAGGAAAAAGAAAAATGGGCACTGTTCATTTGGGCCGCCCATAACCGGATCCGGCCCAAGATTGCGCGCGCGTGGGACATGGCCACTGGTCGGCTTGATCCAGCACCAAAGCCACCTGACAGTGGGCCCGGCAGCGAGAGGAGAGAGGAGTCTTTGGCGCGTGGGCCACGAGACACGGGCGCTGACGGGTGGGCCCGGTGGCTAGCGGCGGTGGAGGCCACGAGGCCGGAGACGGCGGCGCCTCGCCGGAGCTGGGGAAGGCGAGGGGGTTTTGCGGTTTTAGGGCATGGGGTGCAGACAGCTTGGGGCACAAGGAAGGGGAGCTTACCGCAAAGCTAGGGCTCGGCTCGGGGAGACCGAATGGCGGCGGAGCGGCCGGCGGCAAGCCTTGGCCGGAGGCAGGAAGACGCCCGTGAGATGAGCTCGGGAGGCCACGGAAGCGAGGGAGAGAGATGGGAAACGAGAGAGGAGGTGGAGGCGATCTCGGTTGGCCGAAAATGGCGGTCGGAGGGGGATTAAATAGCCGGGGAAAGCTCGGGGGGGGGGGTCGTCGTTTTCATCATTGCGGCGGAGACCGGCGGCGCGGCGATGGGACGGGATGGCGCGGGGCTCGGGGCGGCGCAGCGAGGGTAGCGGCGAGAGGTGGAGTGCCCTACGGGCTTAGGGGCTAGGGCGGCGACAGCGATGGGACGGCGAGCAGAGCCCTGCCATGGCAGGGGCTCACGGGAGAGATGCACAGTGCGCTTGCGCACTGTGCGCGGGGCGCGGGCGCGGGTGGAAAGCGGTTTCGCACGCGGGTGCGGGCGCGCGTGGGAGGCGGCAAGCGGGGCAAGGCGCAGGAGCGAAGCGAAGGCGCAAATGCCGAAAGAGGAAAGCGCCCAATCGGCGAAAACTTCCAAAAACGGCAAAAATCCAAAACATAATCAAACAAATCCAAATAAATTCAGAAAAAATCCAGAAAAAAATCCAGAAAAAAAACATAAAATGCAATTTAAGTCTAATTCAAACTTATTTGAAAGAAAATCTGGGTTATTTCAATGGGCCTCGCTAGCGATAGGAACACGGAAGCAGTAGCCGACCACTCGAAGTCTCCGCGGAGGCATCGATTCAGATCCCGACTGCGACGACGCCATCGATCCTCGGCGGCAAACAGGCATATGCCTGCTGATTCTGCACGGGGCATGGCCGACTTTCACCGAATAGATGGATCGAGCGTTTGATCTGACCGTGACCGTATTACGACCACTATGCCTGCTAGAGAATGAAATATAGTAAGATGAGACCCGCACCTGATTGGTTATAGCGATGTAGATCTTTCACTGATAAGGCTCTTACTATAACGGAAGCTATCTGTTCTAGAGACTGCAGTCGCGTGATTGCCTCATAAAAACTAGCGCCTTCATAGTGTGCTCCGGTTTATTTAACATGAAGCGTTAACAAGAAATGGGATGCTTGATGACTACTGAAAATACGGATCTTCATTCTGAAGCCAGTGATCTAGTATAGCTCATTAGGACTCGAATCAAAATTGCTTCGATTATAGTAGTTAATGTGTTTAAAATTGAAAGAAGTCAATTTTGAGTGGAAAAGCTAATGATGCTCGACTCGATGGTAGCTTGTTAGCTTGAATTTCAAATAGCCACTTAAACGATAAAAGAAATGATTTTAAGTGGAACCATGTCAATTTGAAACAATGCTTGATAGCCAACCCTAGCCTGGTATCTCGGTAATAATCAGAACTGAAATTTATATACAACAAAATACTCTACGATAGGAATGGTAGCAAACAGTGGATTTTGTGCTAGATTTCCACATCAGAACAACTACGGTTTTGCCATCTTACGAACACGACAAACCCCGACCTATTGTAAACCATCTTACTCACCGCCAAACGTACCCGGCCATGTACTCTAGGAACCGAAGTATTCTTCAGGAACATAGAACTTCAGACCAATGGCCTACAATGGAAAATATCACAGAGCGTCAGCTATCCAGGCTTCTTCTTTACCCCCAAATAAGAAATGAGATGGAAGCAAACATTAAAATAACTAATTAAACCAACTAAAACAAACCTAGAAGCTAGTAGCATAGTAAAGAAAAACGTAAAAAACCCAACACAGCCTTTTGTTTACTAAGAATAGAAGGTTCCATATCAGCAAACGTAAAAAACCAATGCAAAGATGGAACCAACATTCTCCAAAATCACATGCTCACTTATTACATTGGTAATTGGCAAAAATGGTAATTGTAGCAAAAGCATGGATAAGAAAAAATATCTGGATTTGCTTATGTCATTCTTACATGCTACCTCGGCTACAACTAAGGTCTTGGAACCATGTTAGGAAAGAACTGCCAGGAAGCTGGGGTTGGTTTTAGACCTGTTTGAAATGGTAACGGACCTAAAACAGGTATCATTCCTAAGGCCTCTATTGCCCAGCAAATTGCAAGAGCGCTGAGTGAGCTATGATGGTCATTTATAATCTTAAAAGAACATAGTAAGATAGTATAATCACATGGAATTATCAAATTTCAGACTAAGTTTATCACAACTCAGCCAACAAAGACCCAACTCACAAGTTCTCTTAGCAAACAAACAAGATGGCCTGACAACTCCTGGTCATAATTAGGAATTCTAAAGCCAGTATCCTATTAGAAGCTTTAAGAGTTGTATCCTATCCACCTATTATTCTTGTCATTTTCCAAACTATATTTCCTTTGTTAGTTGCATAGCTCAAAGAGTGGGTTGGGTTGATGTTATCTGCTTAACTATTGCATGAAGGTTAATGCAGTAACAAGCAATTGCATGGTATTGACTTTCACATGGATAGCTAAAAGTTTGAATCCACCTGTATGGTTGGTGTGGCCAGATCTCAGATTCTAAATAAATAATATGACCTGTCAACCAGGTCATAGGTATTTTCTCTAAACGACAATTAAAATTGTAAAGGGCATTTCAAATTGTTGAATGTTTGAATCAAATAAAGAAATGCTTATGCATTGTAGCTCAAGGGACAGAAGCTTCGCCATACCTTAGCAAATTCTATATCTGCATCACTATGATCATTCTCTCTCCCAGCAGCATCACCAACATAGAAAGATCTGAAAGAACATGGCAAATCTCAGAAGAGGAGCTTGTACTACGCATCAAATATGGAAATGAAGAGCAAGTCATGTTTACTGAGTTTCTTGCACCGACAAACTAAAGTGACCCAAAAGCTTAAGCTATAAGGGCAAGGTGGGCAATCCTAGTCATATTGCACAACTCCTGATGTATAGGCTTGATCAAGCCTAATATGCACATAGTACAAATGTACAATGTTATGGAGCCCTTATTCTTTGTGTGGTTTAGCAGCAAATGCAGGACCTCCAGGCTATAGTATGGCGTTCCCTGTGCTGACCAACTCAGCCAAAAGTTTAAGCTATTAATTAAGATATTGGTCAATCTTACAAATATTATAACATTATTTACATATAAAAGAAGCAATGGTTCTGAATGGAATCATGGTAAATCGGTAAATATTGTTATTTCAAGCTCAACACCAATTGTAACATCTGCAATACCCAACGGGTTCCTTCCCTCATCATCTAACACTACTCACAACAAAATGTTTAAATAAACTACTAAGGCTTGACATAACACACGTGCACCCAGAACCCCTACTCACAACCACACCTGCAAAGTGCAAATACGTACAAGCACATGCCTGAAAACACACACTGCTCAAAAGAAAAAAAAAACACATGTAGTTGTGTACATGCCACCAGCTTGCCCAACCACCACACACACACAGAAAGACCAAACAAACATACAAAAATTGTTGAGATTAAGCTTAAGCCCACTATGAAACAAATCAATTAGAGGTAAATCTGAATAGTCTGAGAATAAAGTGATTACTGATCCATGTCGATGGCAATTCCAGAATTGAAATGCTGAGTCATCAGCCACCACAATCCAGGATTTGGTTTGCGAAACAGATCATCTGGAGTACCTTTTCCTTTCCCTAAACCACACGATATGAAAACCTGCAGGTGCAAACCAAATTAAGCCATTGTAATGGAACTACCTGAAGAGGTGAAACATACTTCAAGTCCTATCTGTATTAAGAAACTTCAGACTACAAGGACCAGCGACTGTTTTACATAATCCAAAGTCCAACACACAAGCCACATGTCTCTGACTATATAGAAATTATCAACAGCACAAAAACAAAATAATTGGTTTCAGTAAGAATTTTCAGGCTGCCATGTTCTGTCATGAACAATAGCAGCCTAAGCAACATCTAGGTGATTTGAGTAATAGCTAAATGCCCATTTCAGCTATCAGACTATCACAATAACCAGTATATTTCTTTGGTTATTTTATTATTCAAAAGATCCGTTAGAAACACACCGGACATATTTTGAGACAAAAATCAGAAAAAAGAAGATAAGTTTGTACGATACCTGAATGGGGACTTTAACACACTCAATGAAGTTGTCAAGGCGTCCAACTTTGGAGTCAACAGCTTGCTGCCGCTTATTCTTCCAGCGCTCAATGTTTGATTCATTGGTGAATATAGCCTGACAACACCAGACAAAATGAGCCGACAAAATGATTTCCCAAAAGATGATCTTCCAGTGAAATCAAAGCAATACATAATTAATTACATTAAGATATTATGCCCTGAGTTGCTTTTCTCTTTGTATGAACATGCTATGTGCATACTTAGTTCGAATTGAGGTACACAGATACGCAAGAAAAGTACAGTGTTGGGATCAAAAAAACTTGGAAAAGAAAGCAACTAACCAACTTGTAGCCATCGTTGTGCAGCCTTTGCAACCTCTCTGGAATTGATTTATGTTGTAAAGACCACTTGTCTGCACCAATGCTGCACTTGAGTAGGTTGAAAGTTACCAACTGTGCAGTTAATATATCAACAGAACGCGGAAGAGATAGCATTGCAATCAGAAACATCATTTTTAAGAAATCATAATCTCAGGGGAACAATATCACACAAGTGGGCTCTTAATCATAATGCTCGAGTTAATAAAAAAGTCCAGCGTAATATTTTTCACCACTCAATTGTAGTTGATCTAGTTACAAAAATATGTCCTTAGAGATGATATACTGGTTAGTCGAGTCCATCAATACCTTTGCTTGCAAAAAAAGATCTTACTTATTGGTCAGGACACCAAGGCAAAAGGATGTTGAACGAGGAAAGTTGCATTTTTCTAGAGTTCAAGACACTTCAAGCTTAGCACATCAATGTCTACAGGTTTTCTTAGCAATACACGGTGGCGAGCAGAGAGCACCCTATGCAACCCACACCATGCATGTTTTGCATTGGAGAAAAGTTTGTGTAATTAACTTTCCACTAAAACAATATTTCAACTTTCGCAATTACATCATGCTTTGCTTTCAATTATAGCAGGACTTAGGACTTAGGACACGATAGTCCGTAACTTACATATTGATGACATGATATGAGATTGCCCTCTTATTTAACTGCTAGAAGAATTTCCAACCAAACACCAACATTACCCATAGAATTGCATTATGTAATTCATCTTAAGTAATTCAGTCTACATGTGTCTTCCTAATAAAACAATTAATAATGGATACAGTACTCACAGAAAAGAATGTAGAATTCCATTCGAATGAAACAACCTTATATAACATCTTTTCAAAAAGAATCTTATATAACATAATACCTCCTTACTGAGGTTTTGGCAAGGCACCCGTCGAAATCAAAGGCAGCAATCTTGGCTGAAGCAAGAAGGCCATCGTCCTGAACATTATAATTGCAAGAAGTTATTTCTGAAAAGTTTTGAGACTTCATAACCATAAATGGTACATGATATAGTTATCTAATTAGAAAATGGGGATCAAAGGCCTTTTTCTTTCTTTGATCAAAACACCTGCTCACGGAAAATAACTGTATCAAAAACTTTCCAATGAGTGGGAAGGGTTGCATCCTGCATCAACAGACAACAAGGTGTACATGTAGAAATTCAGTAAAATAACATACTCGCACAAAAACAAACATGACAACATATAGGAAGCAGAATCAGAATGACTCAGCAGCATCAGCCAGAAAAAAGAGGCTAGCTAGGAATGAAAGACTGCCTTGTAGGTTTTCTTGATACCAGAAGCCGAAAAGGGTATCACTGGGCCAAGTCTTTTGTTCCCTGCGGATGACTGTTTGGAAAAAGAATTATAAATCAAATAAATAACCAAGCAGTTCAGCTTTGTGATCAAGTTAAGGGGAAAAAAGGAACAGGATGGCTATGGTACAAACATTTCTTAGCTACAAAAAATTCCTCAGTTTTTCTCTCTTTCCACATTTTCCCACTTGTATAATGAGTAGTGTAAGGTGGAGAAAATGTTTGGAAAATGTATACAATGCAAAGAGATGTACGATAGTCACTCAAAAAGAATGCACAAGATAAAAGATCATCATACAACAGCAGACAACCACGGTTATCAATACAAAAAACTTAGTAGTGAAATGCAAGTTAGAATACGCTAACAATGGATTCTGCCTCTTGCTTATAGACAAATTATTTGAATAACAACGATTAAATATCAGCAAGGAAAGCATTTAGGGAAACATTAAATTGCAAATGTAAAAAAGAAAAGAAAACTCTAAGCATTATGATGGACAAGATGAGTGATTTGAAAGGAGACATGACCCTCTACTTCTACATTTTTAAATATTTAGTGTGTGCCTTCCCTACAGACATTATTAATGGTTTAGCGTTGAATCCCAAAGTATATATGATTACATTACATCACCTTTACTTCTCCCAGATTGTTTTCAGTGCCTTCTTTAGAGTCCCCTATGCTGTGAACCTAGAAGAAATCAAGTAATACAGAAAAGTTACATCAACACAAAAATTGCATTCGGTGCTGGAGTGAACTGAAAGATGCTTGTGTTGAATCAAAAGCTAACCATTTCTTTCTTCAGATCAGGCTCCTTCAACTGATCAGCCGCATTACCATCTCTCTTATGATTCTACAAATGGATATGGTGAATCAAACTAAGCATTTCCTAACTAAAGAAGAAACCCTTAAATAAGACATCACAAGTGAGAATTAAAAAGGCCAAAAAACAGACAGTTAAAGGGCAGCATCATTTATTAACTCGAATGGTTTCAATTTAACAAAAACAGCATAAAATTCAGCTAATCCTTTATATTCCTTTGTTCACCAAAAAATTGACCGCCTCTTATCCAGAAATTAATAGCAAGGATACCAATTAACCTAAACTAGCTCTATGAGTGACTAAATTGTTACCTCCTCCAACTTCCGCAACTCCTCACGATCACTATTCTGCAGGTCCCTCCAAACACACAAATTAGCCTCCAGAAATACAATAAACTCGAAAAAATTGCTATGAATCAAAACACAAACCTCAATAGAATCAAACCCCTTAACATTCTCCACAGGGAATATTGGGTATGATGAAGCAGGGAAGCAAGTGATATGGTACCATTTGGTGCTGTCAAAGCCACGGGGTTCACGAACAGAGGCGCCGAGGCGGAGCGCGCCGTTGGCAATATTCTCACTGCAGCCCTTACAGGCGGAACGGCCAGACTTGGCATACTCAATAGAGATACTAGCCTTTTCTGCCTCCCCCTTTGCAAGTGACGATCGGTGGGTCTTTTGTTTCTTCGGACTTGTCTGTTGCAATAGACCAAGTGCGCTCGCATCTCTCTTATGATTCTGAAAATGATTTGCTCTGATTATTTACCTGAGAATCAAGTAACTAATTTTCCAAGAAATTTGAATAACTTGTATAGCCATTAAACATTATTGCGTGCTCTTTAACTTATTTTCTCCTCACAAAACACATATGATGATTCACTCTTGGTTCGCTAATCATAGAATCAGCACACACCAAAATAACTCAAGTGTTTCCATTTGGAAAACAATCCAAACTTCTCAAGTTACTTCCTAGTTCCTACACCATAAAATTACCAATGCTACCCTACATTACCCAAAACTTGACCACAAAATTCAACATTACCCAAAATTAGCATCTAGTGTTCAGAAGCAGTGGCAGAAAACGCCACCGAAACTGAGGAGCCATTTCAACAAGTGAGGAATGCGCTTACCTTCTCTAGCCCTCGCAACACCTCGAGATCGTGGTCCTGCACTCCCCCAAAATCAACACATTAGCCTCCCAAAACGAAATAGAACGCCATAGGAGGCGAGGCAAACGCAACCGCCCCAGAGCCCAAACCTTAATGGAGTCGAACCCCTTGACCTTCTCGACGGGGCCAATCGGGTGCGACGTGGTGGGGAAGCAGGCGACGTGGTACCACTTGGTGCCGTCGAAGCCGCGGGGGTCGCGCGCGGAGGCGCCGAGGCGGAGCGCGCCCTTGGCGATGCTCGCGCTGCAGCCCTTGCAGGTGGAGCGGCCGGACTTGGCGTACTCGACGGAGACGGTCTCCTTGGCGGCGGACGCCGCCGGCGAGGTCGACATAGGAGCGCGGGCGCGGCGGGCGGCGGCACAGAGGAGGGGGCTGGGGTTTCGTGCGATGAAGGAGACGAACATGCGAGGTGGGGAGGGAGCGGCGCACTGCGGGCAGGTGGGTAGGGTTTTGTGCGGGTGGTCGGCGCGGGAACCGACAGGTCGGGCGGCTGGAACCGGAAGGACGGGCGGGCTCTCCCTTCATTTTTATACGGTTTATTTTCTTAAATAATTTTATTTATAAATATAAAACTTATATATAATTTTAATAAGATTTTCTTTATATTTCACATTTACTCATTTGATACGCAAGTAACGGGTCTAGGCCTCTCGAGAAAAGAAAAACGGAACGGCGTAGAGTCTAAACAGGCTACTCCACGGCGACAGACCACGCAACCAAGGTTTCAAATTTCGTTTTCGGACTCTATCTCGGAAGGGATCGAAATCCGAATTTTTTGTGACATTCGAAAATTCCAAACAAACTTTGGATGAAATTTAAAAAACAAAATTCAAATCCGATTTTTATCTCAGTAAAATTCAACTGAACGAAAAATAGTTCAAACTGCGTCAAAAAAAATTTTTGGATGGTTCTGACACACCACTAATGTTTTTATAAAAAATTCAAATGATGATCAAGCCTGAGAAATTTTTAAAAAACCTAACAATACTACTATCCTGATAAAAGGCTGACCGGCAAATTTTAACCAAATGGAAAATGGTGCAAACCACGTTAGAAACTTTTGAAAATTTTTGTGGATGATCCTAACACATCCATAAAATTTTTCAGATGATGATCAATCCTGAGGAATTTTAAAAAATTTGGACAATGCAACTCAAGACTAACCAACAAATTGAACCGACCAAAATATGGTCAAAACATGTCAAAATATTTTGAAATTTTTTATAGATAATATTGACCCTAAATCCAACCAATCTAGTTCACAAAAATGAAAATCTGGCAAAAAAAAAAAAAAAACCCGAGATTTCGGCCGAAATATCCGAGATCTCATCGAGATTTTCACAACACCGTAACAATTTGATTTTTTTTTTAAATATTTTTACCCGGTCGAGATTTAGGATCTCGGGGGGTCCAAAATCCGAAATCTCAATCAAGATTTCCGAATTTCGGCTGGGATTTGGATCCTTACCAATGCACCAGGATTTACGTATCAAAGATATGCGGGGAAATAAAAAAAAGGCAGCATATCTAGTGCTACTGGGCCAGTGGATGCTAATATGTTAACTATTATCACCAATCGTCATATGGAGAATCTATGGTCCAGATTGATCAAGGTGGAGCCCCCTTTGCCACTTAAACCATTTTACACAAAACCCCTAAAGTTTATTCCTCTTTCGCGAATACATTCTCCCACTTTGGCAAAGGGGGTTTCATCTTGATCAATCTAGACCGCAGATTCTCCATCGGATGGCCGGTGACGGGAGTTAGCATGTTAGCATTCATTAGCACTGAATTTGTTGGGCTCAAGCCCATCCTGCGGGGGCAAATTTGTCGGGCTCGAGCCCATCCTACGAAGTAGGTAACTCCCTTCCTCTGTCCCCTAGTAAGTACCCTAGCCAGTAGTAAGGTTAGTAAGGAGGAGGCAGTGAGAACAACCATGGTGGTGGGGGCAAGGAGGAAGAAGACGCATATTTTTATTGTGCGAAGTGGCGAGCAGGGCGTGGCGATGGCCGATGCCGACCAGATGTTCTGCAACGGCCTGCTCCTCCCGTTGCTACTCGTAAGTCGTAAGCCAAGAAGGCGAGGAGAACGACGATGACCATATTTCAGACCCGGTGCTCCTGTCGTCGCTCTCGCTGGGCTTGTCCCAGAGGATCATCTCCGCGAGTAAGCGGCACCGGCTGGCCCGACCGACATCGATGAACTCTTCGCCTTCGGGTCTCCGCAGCTGCGCAGCGGCCCCCGCGAGAACGTTGCGCGTGCCGAAGGGCGCCGTTTTCAGGACGTCCAAGCTCAACCTGCCGTCTTTTGGGAGGTGCGGCAAGCTGCCGCTGCCGAGGGGGTTCTCGTTCAAGTGGTTGAGTCTCCTGGTGCCTTTGTACCACAAGACGGTGAGATCCCTGATCACGAACACACGCACACGACAAAGAACACAATAGCATGTCGTTACAACTCGATGTCTTTTCTTTCTTTTATCTTTTTATATTGTTTTCTGTTTATGTTGTTCTCAAATTAACGGGACAAATACCCTTTCTAATCAGCTTGCTAACTAAACCAACGACTAAACATAGAAATGATTTAGAAAACAAACTAACTAATCGTGATCTTTATTTGGCTTCTATGGCATAGCAAATCAATAATTTTGATAAGTCTTAATTTCTTTCCAACAATCCCCTAATCAAGACTAATACATATTGCCATGATCAAATACCAGACTCAACCTTATATTACAAATGGACTCAACTTTGACTTTAATGCACATTCATCCATTAAAGATGGGAGCTTAAGGGCTCGGTGGGGGTGTCCACCTGTCACCCCGCCATTCTTGCGAAAAGGCCCCTCTGTTCCTTTAAATCGCGGATAGGTCCATTCAGATTTACGAAGATATCCTTCGCGATTTTTTGTGAGGGTAAGAAAATTTTTCAGATCGCGTTTGAGTCCCTCGCTCGTTACTTTACAGAAAGAGCCTCCCGTTAGATACGAATCACGAGCGAGCACTTTTCTACTTTTTTGGGATAACGATGAGGTCCAAAAATATAACAAATGGGTTCCCGATTTTTACATCCAGGTCCTTTCTCCGTTTTCCCCGGAAAAAATATTTTCGTCAACAGAAATATATGTACTTTTTTCAGCTCGATCTATAATATTTCTCGAGCCTCCAAAAAATTTAAAAATACATCTAGGTCTATTTTTCCTTTGAAAAAAACGCAAAATTATTTTTCCTTCGCGCGCGCGACGTGTGCCGTGCTTATTAGCCTAGTACAACAAACCGCTAGTGGAAGGAGAGGAAGCGTAGAGAGAGCAGGGTTCACGTTATCGATATCGCGATTTTCGGATGAACAGTAAAATTTGATAATCGCAAAAATCGAGCCGAAAATCGCAAAAAAATCGCATAAATTCAAAATTAGATTTTTTTTGAAAACAAATCAAAAATCGTGGAAAATCGACGATTATCGGTGGAAAATCGACAGCCATGTTGAACTTTTTTGTGCGGTCGATTTTTGTAGCGATTTTCGACGATATTTGGCGATAATCGCTCGATATGTCTCGATAATCGTGATATTTGCGTCATATAATTTTTTTTGAATTTTTTTTATTTTCTCGGTTTACCGATCGGTAAATCATTTCGCCCCGCGTCGATAAAGGCGATTATCGCGATTTTCGCACGATTACCGTCGATAATGTGAACCTGAGAGAGAGCAAAGAAAGGAGAAGAGTTGAAGAAAGGTAAAAAAGACAAGGGTAAAATTGTCCAAAGGACAAATGATAAGGGGCACATGTAAGATGGGGCATATGGGCAATTACCTGCAACTTAGTCCTAAACGATCAAAACCACAAATAAGCCGTGGCAAATGATCATTCCTCTATTTGCAGAGCATGGAATAGTGTGGGGGGTATATATGATAGTCCGGGACAGATACAGGAAAGATCATCGGGATGCCGAGGTTAATACGAACTCATAAAACTAACATGTAACTTAGGGTCTGTTTGGCAGAGCTCCAGCTCCCAACTCCATCTCAGATCTGGGTGGAGCCCTGCCAAACACCCCAACTCCAGAAAACCACGGAGCAGGCAACTCTGTGGAGCAGGCAGAGTTCTAGTACATTTTTTTGGGGCAAGAGAAAAGGTGCTCCGCAAATGGGTTTTTTCAGAGCAGACGTGGAGTTGGAAAGAAATTACCCACCTTTGCCGCTAGGGTAATACCTAGTTCTGCAATGGAGCTGCTCTACAGTGGAGTTGTGGAGCAGAGCTGAAAAGATGGAGCTGGAGCTTTGCCAAACAGGCTCTTATAATAAAAGAACAATACTTATATACTAAAATAAACTATATGTTAAATTAGAGGACATGGGCATCGCTTAACCTCAACCCATACACGGTAGATACGCTGGTGATGATGCCCCAGATGTGCACAGAAGACGCACGCACGCTAGATTATGGAATGGAGTTGCTATGTGTTTTTTTTTTTTTTTGACAAAGAGTTGCTATGCACCAGCGGATCCAACTCCCATGCATTTTACCGGGCAAAACTTCATCCTGACCGTCAAGTAGTTAAGCTTATACAGACTCACAAAATTGAGTTTTTTTTACCGTGCACAATAATGAATATGGACCATTCATTGCCTTTAATCCAAAGATTAAAAATAGATTAGATCAAGTTATACTACCATGTGTAGTATGCGTAGTAGAATGTGATGATGGATAGAATGGTAAAAAATTTCAATACAGCGGATGGGTAAAACTGTAAATGAATTTTTTCACCCACCCGAAGCCCATTTCTTCAACCCCACCGGAAGCCCTCCCTCCGTCAGTGCATCGCGCGTCGGAGGACCTCACTCGCTAAAAGTATGTTAATACCCTTTTAAAATGTAATATTTTTATTTGTAAAAGTCCATAATACCCCCACCAAATCAATGGTTAGATCTAATTTATACTACCATAATATACTACAAGTATAATCCACTGTAAAAGGGCTCACAAAATTAGCAGTTGCTATGTGTTCTTGTTGATCTTAAGCTTGCTGTAGATGAGACTCCGTATCCCTAGTCTAATAGTGGGCTTAAGTTGAGCTTGAATGTTTGATGCACTTCGACACCAGAATGGTATTCTTTGAGCATAGTTCTAAGCACAAATGTAAGATTTTAATTTCTTTTGTTAAACATAGACTCCAGCTGTTATTAGTACTACTTGATAAACAGAGTTTTTACCAATTTTTGGTATAGTAAAGATCTACAGGAGTACAGGTTACGTTTCGTTTCTGTTGTTTTGTCAAAGGTTATGGAACTTTTTGGAACACATGTTCTTTGCTTAGAACTAGTGATTACAAGCAAAACAGAACAATATAAACAGTTGCCACCAATTAATTAAACAGAGCCTTGCATAATTTTATGGAAAATTTCGTATTTGATACAAGATTTTGACCTGTATTTACAAAACGATACAACACTTTCGCGTATTTATAAAAAAAACAATCATATCTGGTTTTGAATACCTGAAAATCCAAAAACCGATTATTGCGTATTCGGATTTTTAAAAACCGGATTTAGCATATTTTTGAATTTAAAATTCAATACCCGGTTTTTGAAAAACCGGTCACCGAATATAAACTATCCTTATAGGGGAAGAAGTTGGGGGCCAACCGGCCCCCCCACGTGTCCCCTCCCTTTTTTGCACAAAGCCCCTTCGGTTTCTTCCAAATTACGTTTAGGTCCTTACGTGATTTTATGTGAGAGGGAAATAATTTTTTCGTTTCGCGTTTAGGTCCCTGGTTTGCCGTTTTGCATGGAGGACCTCCCGTTAAGCGCGAATCACGAACGAGCCCTTTACTAATTATTCAAAATAGCGAACAAGTCCAAAATTATAACAAATAGGTCCTCGTGCTTTACGTTCGGGTCCTTTCTCCGTTTTGTCCCAAAAAAATATTTTCGGGGTCCGTTTTTTCTCCAAATCATGCGAAAAATATTTTGATGGCCGTTTCCCCAAAAAAATGTACAACCGTTTCCTTTCTCCGTTTTTCTCGAAAAAAATGTTTTCGTGATCGGTTTTCCTCCGTTTTGCCCGAAAAAAATGTTTTCGTGATCAGTTTTCCCTCCAGGGCATGTGAGAAATGTTTTTCGTGGCTATTTCGCCCCCAAAAAAATTGTGAGACCATTTCCTTTATCCGTTTTGCCCGGAAAAAAAATCGGCATCCGATTTTTCTCAGAACATAGGAAAAATGTTTTCCTTGCCCGTTTTTCCAAAACAAAAAATATGGAAAACCGGTCCCTTTCTCCGTTTTGCCCCAAAAAAAGTTTTCGTCATCCGTTTTTCCTCTGAAGCATGGGGAAAATGTTTTGATGGCTATTTCCCCACAAAAAAATGGAAAGCCGTTTTCTTTCTTCATTTTGCTTGAAAAAATTATTTCCGTGAACCTGCTTTTCTCCTAACATGGAAAAAATGTTTTCGTTGGCCGTTTCCCCAAAAAAAAATGTAAATTCGTTTTTCGTCCGTCGTTTTTCCGTTTTTCCCCGCTTTTCCTCATTTTTTTATCAAATTTCGCACGGCGCGGCGAAGCGCGCGGCTCTAACTAGTAAGTCATGCGCAAGAGAGAGATGATCTCGTAGCCTAGCATAGCAGCAATAGAAAATTAGCAATGCTCCAAGTAGCTACTGGTACAAGCTAGCATGGAGAGAGATCCTCGGCAGTTCCACAGTACATGTGGGTACTGCAATTTAAGTAGTCCCCATAGCTTGAACCGTCCAATCAACCAATCGAACAGTCCAAATCGTCCAAAACGTTTGGTACAGTGTTTTGCTACAGTGCCTGGTAAACCAGGTATGCTATACTCGGTTTTTCGAAACCCGTATATTGAATTTTAAATTCAAAAATACGCCAAATCCGGTTTTTAAAAATCCGAATACGCAATAATCAGTTTTTGAATTTCCGGGTATTCAAAACCAGATTTTCAAAAACCGGATATAATTGGTTTGTTTGTAAATACACGAAAGTGTTGTATTGTTTTGTACATACATATTAAATCTTGTATCAAATACGAAACTTTCCTAATTTTATGATGCAGTAAATATCTTTTCATAGTACTAGCCTCAAAATGTTACTGTCAAATGTTCCTAGACCAACCCAGTATGCAGTCTCGTTTAAGAATCGAACAGAGAATCGTATAGCCCACAATCCACATATCAGAAAATAACAGCCAATACAAAGCATATAAACAGAAATGACGAAAGGGTTTAAGTCCAATTAGATTCATATATTCTTTTTTGTCATTTCAAGTGTCCATTGTCCAAACGAAATCATATTCAGCCATGCCGATACAAATATTATGGCGAATCAGGGAGAGCATAGAATCATTCATAACCCCATAATTGCAAGTATTTACTACTAGCTTGTAACCTCAGAACACTAGAATAGATTTATACTGTAGCCATGATATAGAATGCTATGAGAACTTGAAAGACATCCAACCATTGTACGACATAACTTAATACATCTATGAAGGCTTAAATGTTATTCCATCTGCTGGGGCCTTGCCTTTGACATTGATAATGTTCACTGTTATAAACTGGCCATGGAATGAAATGCTATGAAATACAGAAAACATTCAAGCATTGTATGAACATGGCTTAATGCATCTGTAAAGGTTACAACGGTAAGAGAGCTCTAATCATTAAGGATCAGCCCTCTGCTGGGGCCTTCACTTTCAAGTAATTTTCCCTGCTAAGTAAATATAAATATTAAACCCGCAGGACCTTCGTGAAAATGGACCAGATTATCAGATTGTTTATCACTAAACGAAATAATATCACAAGCTATGCACAGAAACACCTCACTAGCCTAACACTTGGATAAAGCACTGAACCACGAAACAGCATATCACAAAGTTCACTTGGGCATTGATAATACCATAATAATATTTCTGGCTTCCAGGTAAACCATGCTGAAGTTGAAAAAAGGAGATCAACAGTTTTAAGCTGCCATGACTTAAACGTCACAAAAGATCAGCACACCAAAACTATCGGACATGCTAGAACTGCCCATATAGGTATGTATTATCGACTACCCACAAGGACTCAGAACCATCATTCAAATTGGAAGGTGACAAGTAGTGATCAACACAGATGCTAATCCATTGCGGGTACCTTCTACTAATCTAGGGCTTCTTATCTTTCGAAGGACCCTTTGGAATCTTTGATAGGCACTTCTCTTCGAAGATGGCATAATACTTCTTTAGTTCAATCATGGCCTTCTCACCAAAAGCATCAACCTTGTCCTCATACTTCTCATACAGAACTGGGACAGTGTACAGCACCACAAAGACTGCAACCGAAAAAAAACAAAGAATCACCTCTTATAACGTGCATGAATATTTAGTGAGTAGTGAAAAATTTACGTCCTGCAGCACGAGTGATCATTACCTATATAGGACAATGTCAAAAAGTTGCAGCAGCTCCCAAGAACCGAAAGAACCCAAAGACCAGCGATCACCTGAGGATATAAAGCACAATTGCATGCACGTCAGCGAACAATGAAGAATTGCCTAACATTATGCACAGGTAAGTTGACGAGACAGCCAATATACAATTAGGAATTTCTTCAGATCACGGCCATGACCAATCTCCCTCAAGGTAGCAAAGCCCCTGTTGATCTCATATCTCAGTGAGCGTGCGATGTTTACGGTCACGTCCTCTGGAATCTGTACCTCAGGAATGTTCGGGGGAGACCTAGAAAATCAACAATACCATGTATTATGACCACATGCTAAACATAAAGCAAAGATCAAACAGCCAAAAAGGGAAAAGCTGACTCCAGGCACCACAATCAACAGCTCCATGTCTTCTACAATTAGTTCGATCAATATCAACTGAGGGTGAAGAACTATTAGAAGCTCACTTGTTGATGAAAGTGGAGGCATTTGACCAGAGGAAGAGGATGGCCAGAGAGAGGATGACGCAGTGGCACAACAAGGTTAAGAGATGGTACTCCATAACCTCGAACAGGAGCCAGATGGCCGTGGCCCCGGCGAGCACCCCGCCGGAGATCTTCTTGTTCCTCCATAGGACGAGATCGGCAGCTGCGAGCACTTTTGTGTAAGAATAATCACATCGGGCCAAACACTCGAATTAAAAAAAAATGCGTGACTAAACATCCCAGATCTGTTTTAAGGTCCAAGATCGAAGAGAGCATCTTTTAGAGTAACGACAAACCGCCATCATTAATCAAAGTAAACAACAAAAATCTTCAGTTTACTACTTTGGAACGAACACTAAACCCTCCAAAGCTTTAGATGCACGCTAATAAACTATAGATCCCAAAACCACGGGTCCAAATCCACCAAACGCTATTGAGAAGCAGTGCAATATCAAGAGTCCCCACTAAGAGAAGCGACGCAAAGGACGATCAGATCGAATCGGATTTGCGCCAAACCAACAGCAATCCCGAATCGCGGAACCGTAGAGCTCGGGACTAACGCTTGCCGCCGCCGAGGACGGAGTGGACGGGCCTCTCCCGGCCGCAGAGGCGGTAGATCTTAGCCTTCATGGCCGCCGCCGCCGAGGACCCCTTCTTCTCGTCGTCCGAGTCCGAGGACGACGACGAGGAGTCCCCGCCGCCGTGCAGCTTGTCGGAGATCTTGTCCATCACCGACTCCACCACCGACTCCTCCTCCTTGTGCTCCGCCATGCTCCCTCTCGCTCTACGCTCTTCTTCTCCGACGCTTCGGCTCTAAGAAATCCTAAGCTTCAGCTTTTCCCCCCTCGTTACTGCTAAAATGCTCACACCGAGGTCCGGGTGCGCGTAGCCAGCGAAGGTCACTTTATACGAGGCGTGATGCGATCCGGGTCGTTGGTTTGAATTGCCAAAGCAGTTTGAATACCGGTTAGTTTCGTCGTTGGAGGCTTTTATTTATGTTGCCTTTTTGTGTAATTTTCCAACGGCGAAAGTAGCGACTTTCTCTACCGACTAGATTTACCATTTCATTTCAACGCGGATAATTTTTTTTTTTTTTATCAAGAGCATATCAACCCAGTAGCGGAGGACGGAAAAAAATTCTGATATGGCGAAATTATTATTTTTATGTACCTTTATTATCCGTTATTGTTCCTTGGACGTGTGCATCTCCTATCCTAATCTTAACATCAATTTTAAGATAAGGTAATAGGATATCATCCTATTCTCATTTCGATAGTAGGTGTATTATAGTGACGGAGGACGGAGTAAAATTATGATGCGGCAAAATCGGTAGGATGGAATATTAAACAATATCGTAATGCCAAAAAAATTCATACAGAGAATATAAGGAGCAAAGTATTCGAGTTCAATCTACTGGACATCTTGCTAAAATAATTTTTCAAATCCACATATGAAATCATCAGGGTAAATATTTCATAAATATTTTGTATTCGACGATACGCGCTTAAAAGATCTTAAGGATCGCGTGACAGAGTATGGCGGTCATACCCAGCCATACCTGCTCCTCCGCCCCTGTATCAACCAACGCGGATAAAAATGAAAAAGAAAAACAAGCAAAGGGGTTAAATATGCCAAGCCTTTTTTGTCCTCGCGGTCGGTGTCCTGGTCCTGAACATAAGTCCGCTTACCCCCTTCGCTTAAATGGCGAATCAGGGCTCGAAGTGCATTTCCGGGCCCACTGTAAGTGAGAAAAGGGGCGCAGTTACGGGTAGACGGAGAGTTCAAAGGCGTGGACGGGGAGCAAGGCACGTCCCTGCGGGCCCACGGCCCCACGAGTAAGAAGAGCTAGTGGCGGAGATGGAGAGGACTCCCCGCGCGGCGGGGCGAAACGTGGCGCGCGGCGGGCCCTCCGCCGGCATCCTGCCGGTGGACAAGAAGCGGTCGGGGGACGGTACGTGGGCCAAAGGGAAAGGAGGGGGTGAGATGGTCTCGTCTGACTCGGTCGGAAGCTTCTGGGCGCGGTCACGCCGTTTGAATGGGACGACTCGGAAGATCCCATACTTGGTGGCTAAGGTCCTTCGTTGAGCAAATGTTGGGTTGATTAACTGAGTGTGTGTTTGGTTATGGGTTGTTGAATAGGATAGGCTGGTTTTGTATTATTTGATTTTATTATTTTGGATAAATGAGATGATTCAGTATCTAAACGAAATATTTTTTAAATTTGTATCACTTGATCCAGGATGGACGATTCTATTAAAGCAACCAAACGTATAAATAACTTTTTCCTTTAATTATCTTATACATGTATCACTTAGTACAGGCAACCAAACGCATCCTAAGGGCCTGTTTGAGAGGGCTACGACTGAGTAAAAAGGCTGTTTTTGGCTTGTTGGGCTGTAAAGCAGCTGTAGCTGACGACTGTAGCTTTTTTGATATGTCGTTTGGCAAATTACTGTTGTAGCTGTAGCTTTTAGGGGCAACCAAGTGGAATCGAGTGAGAAGAGAGTCGAGGAGGCGACCGGGCGGGGAGACGACGGGGCGAGAAAGGAGGCGGATCGAGCGGGGAGGCGATCGAGCGAAGCCACAGCTAAAAAGCATCTCATTACCAGCTGTGGTTTTCAGGGATGCTTCAGCTGTGGTTTAGCTGTGCAGCTGCTTTGCAGTTAGACTGTTTGGGGGTTTAGACCCAAAACTAAAGCACAACTTTTCAAACAGGGCCTAATTCTCCTAGAGAGAAAAACCGAGCAGATGTTGCATCTTTAATAACGCAATAAATCGTATCCACTAGTAAAATAACTAGTTTTTTTATATCGTTAAAAAATATGATGTTATGTATATACCATATATTATAAGGGAACACAACCGAGAGCAACCGGTAGCTCCACGTCACTACCCCCAGATTTTCGCGAAAAGGCCTTTCGGCTTCCTTTAAATCGCGAATGGGTCCCTGCGAGTTACGAAAAGGTTCTCCGCAATTTTTTGTGAGAGAAAGAAAAACGTTTCCGAATCGCGTTTAGGTCACTCGTTCGTTTTTTTACGGAAAAAAACTCCCGTTAAATACAAATCGCAAACGAACCATTTTATAATTTTTCAGGGTAGCGGTCAGGTCCAAAAACATAACAAATGGGTTGTCGCTCCTTACGTTCAGGTCCTTTCTCCATTTTTCTCGAAAAAAATATTTTCGTCAGCAGAAATATGTGTTCATCTCTATCCCTAGACTTTTTTCCCTAACTCGATCACTAATATTTTTCGAAACATGTATTATTACTAGGTTAATGCATAGAGTGTTAGACTCGACAAAAGAAGTTTAACATCTCTAATAATTTTTTGAACGTGTATTATTATCCGGTTAACACATAGAGCGTTAAACTCGACAAAAAAAAGTTGACCGGATAATAATAGAGTGTTAACCAAATTTGTCAAAAGAAATATGTTTACAACTCTATCTATCTATTTTTTTAGCTTGATTCCTAATATTTTCTGTAATAAGAAATATGTGTAAAGCTGTATCTCTATGCTTTTTTTTGCAACTCGATCTATAGTATTTTTTGAAGCATGTATTATTCGCCGGTGAACGTATAGGGTATTAAACTCGCAAAAAGAAGATCGTTTCTCCGCTCTTCCCGAGAAAATGTATCTATTCGCCGAAAGTTCCTCTGAAAAAATTAAATTGTGTTTAGATCTTTATACCGGTTATTTTTTTTAAAAAAAAAAATTGATCAAATTTCGCATGGCGCGTGACTCTAACTTAGTAACTAGTAGTCCCTACGTAGGGAACTAAGGAAAGACTACGAAGGAAAGAATCCAAGGCATCGGGCCCATTAGGGCCGAGACAGCACAGGTGTCAACACCACGTTTGGGCAAATCACCCCTTAAACTGGCCCTAAGCACAGCGAAACCACCAGTTTTAATCTATTGATAATTAACATTTTTCTTCAAGATGGTCTTATGTACAGAAGTTTATTCACACTACGTTCGTCGTGAAAAATAAGATAAGAAAAAAAATACTCTTGGTAAACTAGCGTACTTAGAATGTGAAATTCCATAGGAATTTGCAAGAGTTTCGTAGAAGATTTCTACGCTCCAAATGGGTCTTAACGTGGCTTTAGGCCTCCACAGTTTCCATATATGAACCTATTCCAGCCTTGAGGCCCAACTAGGCCGGAGCTCCGAGCCCGTACTAGGGTCTAGGGGACAAAAAATATACTGCTCCATGCTTACACAGTTACACACACTCCTATCCAAAGTTTTAAATTTCGTTTTTGTATATATAGAGGTGTTCGAAATCTAAAATTTTGATAAGATTTTAGAATTTTAGATAAAATTTGAATAAAATTCAAAATCCAAATTTCAAATCCGGTAATTTTTCAACCGGGATTTCCGAGATTTCGACTGAAATTATCTAGATCCTGGCCAACTTTTGAACTTTTTAAAAATGGTCAAAAATATGTCAAAATATTTTGTGGGTGGTCTTGACCTCAAATCCAACCTAGAAAAATTGAAATCCAGTCAAAATGTCCGAGATCTCGACCGAAATCACCGAGATCTCGACCGAAATCACCGAGATTTTGAAAGTAGTGTAGCATTTGATTTTTTTTTTTAAAAAAAATTATTCCGCCGAGATTTAGGATCTCGGCTCCGATCGGAGAACGAAATTTCAGTAGAGATAACCAAAATCTCGGTGAGACCGAGATTTCGAACCATGCTCCTACTATGCCAGCAGACTATCACCCTGGTACGGTACCTGAAAAAGAACGGATTAATTGATGATTTGCCCACACTTACTTGTGCAATTGGTTATTTAGCCCGTAATGTCTCACTGATATGAACTCCGGGTTTGTTAGCGATGTCTTATAGGATAAATGATCAATTATACCAATTAAAATTAGGGGTGGGCATTCGGTTTTTTTCGGTTTTAAAAAATTTCAGTTTTTGAATTTTGAAAACCGAACTGAACCGATTTAGACCCTAAAACCAAACCGAATTAACCGAAATTTATTCGGTTCGGTTATTCGGGAATTCGGTTAACCGAATTTACATCTGTATCACTGTGTGTACCACCAGCAAACTAGCAAAGTAACACTGTAATAGAGTTTGCAAAGTAACACTGTAATAGACTAGCAAAGTAGCGGAGTAACAGACTAACAAACTAGCAGCGGAAAAACAGACTAGCAAAGTAACTAAACAGTCTAAACTGCACCACTGTCCGCTGCAGCCTACAGCCCTGCAGGTCGCCCCCTTGAGGCTGAGTACAAGTGCATAGAAGATTAAATTGTCAAATTCGTTGACCCCTTCGGCCCTTCCATCACAAAAACATAGCACTGAAGCACATAGCACACATCACATTAAGTTCATCCAGACATCAAGTATTCAAGTACAGTGGGGACGGCGCCGAATCGAGCCCTGACGGAGTGACGACGTTGACGGAGCGAAGGGGGGCGATGGGGGAATCGTCGTCTCGCCGAATCGAGCCGGCGACTGGCTGGCGAGTCGGAGCGAAGGGGGACAATGGGGGGAATCAGGCGAGATTTGGGCAGAGAAGATGTCCTAGAAGGGGGACAATGGGAGCTGTGGGGATTTTTTTTTTTTTGCTGTGGGCGAGATTTGGCCTCTCAGGGAGTCGATGGCTGATGGGGGGAGTAACTAACGGGAGTCACGGGACTGCGCATAAGTGAGAATTCGGTTTCTGGTTTATTCGGTTTCTGGTTTATTCGGTTTCTGCCGATCCAAAACCGAACCGAATACCGAAAATCGAATTATACCAAAATAAAAATCGAACTGAAAATCAAAAACCGAAAAAATCAAAATAATCGGTTAGTTCGGTAATTCGGTTTTGATTTAAAAATGCCTACCCCTAATTAAAATATGGTAAATGATCGATTCTCCCCCATGTTTCTCTACGTGATGGCTCGAACCGAGGTGTATGCCTTTGGAGTAATCACTAAGAAACCCGGAGTCTAAACAAGCAATGGAGAACGGCGAAACTACACAAACTTGATCTTAACTTGCATCATCAAAAGAAGAAAGACTCGGGGGTAAAGGAACGAGAGAGATCACAGATTACAGATTACTCACAGTCACAGGTAAAGGCAAACAAGAGACCACTCCGAGTTCTGGTCTAGTTTGTCTGCTTGGGCTTCATCGGTGACGGCACGGCGGCGACGGAAACTCCAGTAGATAGACACTCAGCTAGCAGGTGCGCCTGCAGTAGAGAAGAATGGAGTGGGATGGATCTAGTAGTGAAGTCGAGAACGGAAGCTGCGAATATGCTCTTGGGATGTGCGGATGCCCAGCGGGCAGTACGGATGGGCAGCGTGTGCCGTCCACTTGTTAATATAACATTAGATTTATTGTAGATATTACTTGTATAAAATTTGGTCATCAACGGCAACAGCGATTTATTTTTATGCATTTTAATTTTAGAGAATGCTTGTGTGGTCTTTATAACTCTTTATTATTGTACAAAACATGACAATATGTTATTTACAACTCTTTATTATTATACAAAACATGACAATATGTTGGGTTCAATCAGTGTGGTCTTTATAACTCTATTATTATACAAAAACATGGCAATATGTTGGATTCAATAATGCAACTCTTTATTATACAATTCTTTAGGGAATGACAGCAAGCCTTTCGTAGAGGAACTTCTGCACTCAGTTGTTTTCTCGTTAGTCGTTACACGTGGGAGATTCCAGCTCAACATGGTAAATTTGTTTGGCTTTTCCCCTTTACATTGTGTGCTTCTACTTGTGCCTCTATTTCTGTTCGTGTAATTGTATTGGTGTGATATCGATTGGCACGGGTGAACGACAACATTTTATAACACTTTATCAGCACAGACGCTCTTCATCTGGGTATGTTGTTCTAAATATATTGGTGATTAGATCAATTGTGTTCTCATAGTGCTAATCACAACTTGATCACTGTTCGGTGCATGTACTCACACGACGTTCTACCGAGACTAATAAAAAATGTCTACTTGCATCGAGATCGTCCTGCGACACGCGATTAAAATCATCCACGAGCCATACGTAGGTGCTTCTGCAGATCATCATATCATATTTACAGATCAAGTATCTAATCTAATCTAACCGCAATTCATACTATGCCCAATAATTACTGTTTATCAAAAAAAAATATATACCAGCCCCCGAAGGCCGCACGCCACTGACCGGCGTTGCCATCGCCAATGACCAGCTCCCCTCCGGTGGCCTGCGCCCGAAGTGCGTGGCGATGAGCCGCCTCGACTTCGACCCAGCGACTGCGCCCGAAGCTCCTGCTTTAGCTTCCGCGCCAGAGTCTGTGCTATTGTGCTCGATGCGCAACTAGACGGCAGCATCCCCTGCGCCTGAAGCGCGCCCAACAATGGTCGGCGGTGGCCCTGCGATAACGTAGCAGCGGCGCCCGAATGACGCCAGCAGCGTCCATGGTGGCGGCACTTGCGCGATGCAAAGAGACGGCAACCACCCGCCCCCACTTGCTTGGAAGGCGGTGAACGCCCGCGCCGCTCGTCCAACCGACGACAACCGTCCGCACCCGCAATGTCATCGTGGATCACTGGGCGCGAGGGGCAACGACCGACCTTCGTTGCACCATTCCCGCACCTGCGCCGAAAGCGCCTCATCTTCCCCCGCGCCTGTGGTATCAATTCGTTTCGCGTGCACGCCGGAAGCTACGCTCACATCCTCGGCTCATGTGTCGACCACAGCTGAGCCGCACCTCCTCAATTTTCGTGTGAAAAGGTGATGTCGGCCCCGGCCTCTAAGCGGCAGCACAGGTGCCCACGACGACTGCCCCCGAAGCAGCGACGCCGGCTCCGACTCCGGCCCTCGAGGCAGCACCGTCAACTTCGCTCGTGGCTCGGACTGTCCTAGCGGCAACTGCGGTGGAGGAGCCGGCGATGGCACTCGGCTACCTTGCTTGGAAAGTGGGCAATGGTGGCTAGGTTTCCAAACCCTAGCCGTTGGTTTTAATGAGGTTGGTTTGGGCCGGATGGGCCCGTGGGCCAAATGGCCCATTTTGATTTTTCAAAAAAAATAGAATGCAATCATAAAGGGAATTTGACCGTTAGACCTCTGGAATTTTAGTATTTTTCAAAAATATTTTAGTAAATCCTAAAATTTATGATTAATCCTAGAAATTGAATTCATAAGTATTTGGACTTCTAAAAAATTGGTAAGTTTGATATTTAGCACACTTTGGTAGTTTCATACTATTTGGTTTATTTTTCTAGCTCTTTTTCATGTTTAATATGTGCTAAATTAATTTTTTTGTTATTCAAGTAATTCTAAAAATTGCTTAAATATTAAAAGAAAATTGTGAAAATTACTAGAAAATTCTAGAAAATCATGATGACACATTGTTCATGCCATGGCCCTGGTTTTATTTTTTAAGCATTATTTTATGTTTATATTTGCTGAAATTTAATTTTTTTTATGTTGATAAGTAATTCTGAAAATTACTTGGTAATCAACAGAAATTAATGAAAATGCTAGAAAACTTTTAGAAAATTCTAAATAGAATATTGGGAGCCTTGTGTCTTTGAATTTATTGTCCTAGCATAATTTCATGTTAAATTATTTTTGCTATTTAGTAATTATAAAAATTGCTTAAATAATTAGCAAAAATCTATGAAAATTGTTAGAAAAATTCTGAGAAATTTTAGATAATTATCTACTGAATAGATATAAACTAAACTTTATTGATTGAAGAGTAAGCATGCAATATAATGATTTTACCAGTAGTAAAAGTTATTTTGCATAAATAGAAATAGGATTTGTTGGACATCGCATAGAGGGAATCTATTAAGCTTGCCCTGAATGGCAACAATCACCTTACTTGTGCAATGAATACTAAGATTAATAAGATAGCTCAATCTTTTAGAGTTATTGTTTTTCAGTATAAAGCTGGTATCCCTGCTCTTCCTGAAGCCACCGTGTGTACGACCTTGCACTTCCTGAGACCATTTTCATACGGGCCAGAATGTCGTATATTTGATGGAAGAAGACTTGTTAGTAACTTTGAATTCCCTAAAGGAAATTATATAACTAATAAAGATCCGTCCTTATGCTAGAAGCACAAAACGAATGGACCCTTCCATGCTCAGGATTTTTAAGGCTATGACAATGTATAACTTTGCCATGCATAAGCTTGTCACGAAACTAACATTATGTATCCAGAAAGTTACTAGTGCTAAAATGATCGACAAGATATTATGCTCCGTCTACCCCCAATATGAGGATGCTGTAATAATATCATCATGCCAAGTACTAGAAGTACTCTGAGCTTAGATGCATTTTGTTAGAAGCAGAAAAGGGTGATGAAAACCTGATGAAGGATCATCACGAACTTCCCAATGGGAGTCATGTAATGTCCGAAGCACCTGCAAATGTTCAGTAGGCTAGCAATAGCATGGCCACATAAAGGGCCAAATGAATAAAAGGGATAGATAGAAGAATAACAAATCAAGATAGGGGAAGAGGCAATTTATAGTGGAAAAGTAAGGGTAAAGGGCCATGTGGCTTTCAGAAGCAAGATCCAGGTAAATAAGGCTGCAAACCCTGAATAACCCTATTTTAGGTATGGATGCACTGGCCATTGGTCGTGCAACTATCGCATCTCGAATCATGTGGTAGACCTTTACACAGAATCCACTGAAAAAGTCAAAAATACCCAGGGAAATAATGTTATGTCATACTTCATCAGACGACCTGTTGTTGACACGGATGCTGAAAAGTATGACGATATGTCTCTTAAAATTATTGAGTGTGATACATCTCAGAAGGACATATACGACCCATATGGAGACTTGACACCCAGAGAAATAATGTTATGTCATACTTCATCAGACGACCTGTTGTTGACACGTATGCTGAAAAGTATGACGAGATGTCTCTTAAAATTGTTGAGTGTGATACATCTCAGAAGGACATATACGACCCATATGGAGACCTGAATTAGTTTCCTAAGTATTCCTTCACTTTACTAGTCGATGTCACATATTCCTTATAAGTCTCCTCATCAGTTTAGCACTAGTTCCTGAATGAACATTTTGTTTACGCTCCTGTTGAGTGATTATCATTTAAAATTGAATAAATATCTACTTCCCAAATATTTGATTAATTGTGCTATGTTTGTTCTATATTCTATAATTTGTTTCTGATGCAACAATTGTCTGATTATTAAGTCATACTTTTAATATAGAACAAAGTATAATCCAATGACGGAGGAAGAAATTTATCTAGAAGACAATTATATCACACTAAGTGATTTGAAAATATTATGACTATCGCCAGAAGCGATGCTCTTATAGTTGGCACCGGAAGAATACCACATTATACCCTGAGTCCAGCCGTACCCTCTTAAGTTTTGAAGACATTGGTCTGAATCGTTTCCATAGAAAGAGGATGGTACATGATACATACTCATGACTAAGTTTAATGTGTGTAATAAATATGTGGCTGAAAAACTTCCTTCCTTCTCCTCTGGGTGATAATATACACATATAAATTCTGAAGTTTATGTTGCGATGAAAACCCATAAATATTTAAGATCTAGCAGATCGACCGGGTTATCCTGAGTTGAATATTATGAGAAGAATAATTAACAATTCTGTTGACCATAGCATAAAGATTTTTCTAGATTTGAAGATTTCTTATGTCATGTTTGTGCTATAGGAAAGCTCATAGTTAGACCCTCTCACCTAAAGGTTAGGGACGAACTCCTGAATTTCCTAGAGAGAATTCAAAGTGATATCTGTGGACCTATTTAGCCCCTGTCGAGCCTCTTCAGATATTCCATGGTACTAATAGATGCATCTATGAGATGGTCATATGTATGTCTCTTATATATTAAGAACCAAGCTTTTGCTAAATTAATTACCTAGATTATTAAGAGCCTCCTTTCCAGATGAAATAATCAAGTCTATTTAAATGGACAATGCTAGTGATTTTACCTCAAGGCATTTAATGATTATTATATGGCGCTGTGAATTAATGTAGAGCATCTCGTACTTCGTGTTCACACTCAAAATGATCTTGCAGAGTCATTGAATTAAAGGAATAAAAGAAAAAAATTATTGCTTGGCTACTCTTATAGAATAGTAGGCTACCTACTAGCTGTTGGGGGCCATGCAGTGCTCTATACTGTGGAATTAATTCAACTCAGACCAACTGAACATCATGAAATTTTCCCTGTTGCAGATAGTACATGGAAGAGAATTATATAAAAATTTGGCTGTGCTGTATACATACTAATCTCTCCACCACAGCGTAACACAATAGGACCTCACTGGAAGATGAGGATCTATGTAGGTTATGAATCTCCGTCAATTATTATACACCTAGAGCCTATGACAAGGGATATGAACACGACTCGATACGTTGATTGTACTAAAGATATTTTTCGACATTAGGGGGAGATAAGTACCGCATTAAAGAATGCCTAGTCCTTAGATTCATGCACTAAAGCGACCGAACTTGAAGTTCGAAAGATAATAAATCTACAACAAATAAGCTAATAATCTGCCAAATGCCTTCACTAATCATAAGGTAGTGGAAAGATCTCATATACCCGCAGTATATGCACCTAAAAAAGTGAAATATCCTCGAAGGATATTAAACACACTCTTGACCCTCAAAATAAAATGAGGGGGAGGCTTCCACATGCACGGGACTCAATTCCGCGGAGACGTCCGCAGAAGTAGAGAACCGAACAAATGAGAATACTACCCTTGATAGTGGAAGAACCTCAACCTAATGTTGAGAAAATCCCTGAAGTGAGTCATCCTGGAGATGGTAATGTCCCTGAAGTGATCCATCCTGATGATGATAACCCGAGCGTATATTTGCGCGCACAATTGAACGCTGGGAAGTTAGCATACCCATACTCCATCGTTGTGGAAAATCACGAGGAGTGGGAAGAAATTAATGAAGAGATATCCTTAAAGTGATGCAGGAGAATTATATAAAAGAAATACTACAATGGTCGACATATTTGCCTCTAAAAATTGCTAAAAAAAAGTTGGATACAGAATAAAAGTCCATAGTAGAGTGCTAAAAGCACTCAGATAGGATCAAATAAAAATAAGTAATTGGGACAACGCTCGCTCAATAAGATGAAAGTTTTTGGTCCCGTTGGCCAAACATCTTCTAAAATGTTTCCCGTAGGATCAAATGGATTTTTTATCCAGAAGAGAAATAAAAATATCCTTGTGGTGAGATATAAAGCCATGCTTGTAGTATAATGATTCATGCAGAGACCCAACATCGATTATGATAAAATATATTCTCCTGTAATAAGTCGAATAACGTTTCAAAATTTAATGTTAATGGTAGGAAGCTTAAACTTATCAATGCAGTTGATGGAGGTAGTGACCGCATATTTATATAAGTCACTGGATACAGATATTTATATGAATCCCTAAAGGAATTACAATTCCGAATCTCGAAATCGCAACATGTATAGCATCAAACTGAAGAGACCGTTATATGGATTAAACAGTCGGGACAATATGGTACAACTGACTTAGTGTGTTCCTCCTAAAGAAGGAATACTGTCCCTGTAGGAATATTATCCCTGTGTGTTCATAATGAAATCCTAGAATGGATTATGTGTCATCTCAGTTTATGTCGATGATCTGAATGTCATCAAAACCACAAAAAAATAAAGGAAGCAAGTGCTTACCTTACGATGAAGTTTCGAGATGAAATATTTGGGTGAAACCAAATATTGCTTAGGCTTGCAGCTAGAGCATTCCCAGAAAGAATATTTGTACACCAATCTATTTATACCAAGAAGGTATTGGAAAGATTTAATATGGATAAATCTCATCCTTTAAAGACCCTCATGGTTGCGAGATCCCTTAAAGTGGATAAAAGACCCTTTTGTAGGCCAAGGATGGAAAATGATAAAGTCTTAGGACCTGAAGTCCCATACTTACGTATATTGCGAATTACACAAGTAAATTTGCTGGTATGAAATAATATAGTCCCAACCAGAAGATATTTGGCTAGTGTTAAAACTTTACTCATATACCTCTAAGGTACTATCTTGAATTCTTTTTCTAAAAGAACCAAGACTTAACCATAGTGGGATATATGGATGTTGGCTATCTATCTGATTTGATCCTTATAGTGCCAAATCTAAGACTGGTTATTATGTTTTTCTAAGGTGGTTCAGCCATTTTTTGGCGGTCTTTTAAGCAGACCTTAGTAGCTATTCCTACCAACCACTCAGAAATTATAGCCTCAGATGAGTGCGTTTGGCTGAGACATGTGATTCTCTGTATCCAGAAGTAATATGGCCTTAATACCGTCGATACCCCACCATTATCTATGAAGATAATATTACTTGTGTTACACAAATGTAATTGGATTTTTGTAAAGAGCAATATCATGAAACATATTACCTCTAAATTTTTCTATCCTCACGAACTCTAGAAAAATAATGCAGTAAAGATATTACAACTAAGCCATGTGAAAATCTAGCATATTTGTTTACTAAGTCCTTGCCAAATCTATTTTTTTCAAATCTATTTTTTTCAAAGATAAGTTAATGGCATTGATATGAGATGACTTAGAGATGTGCAGAATTCATGGGGAGTAAAACCCTGAAGCATGACCCATTACATGATCCTGAAAATCCTAATTTATATCCTGAAAATTATAAGTTGTGCTCCTTTTCCCTTCGTGAGTTTTCCTGAAGTTTTCTCATATGAAGATTTTTAATGAGGCAACTAGTGTAACACAGAGCGCGAGTGCAATGTACTCTTTTCTCCATCTCTTTTTTCCATTGGGTTTTGGAAGGAGTTTTTAATGAGACATGTGCATTACACGGTATTCGCCCAAGGGGGAGTGTTATGATATGAATAGAATCTTTGTCCCGGTATGGAAGGTTATATCTATTGATGGGCGAATTTGAATTGATCTTCAGGGATTTTTCTCCTATGGCGTTGCCTTGTACAGAAAAATCAATCTAATAAAGAGAGAGAGAGCGTTTTTCTCCTTTATATTGTGTGTGCTTCTACTTGTGCCTCTATTTCTATTTGTGTGATTGCATTGATATATGTCGATTAGTGTGGGTGAACGACAACGTTTTACAACACTTCCTACCATTTTACGAGGTTTATTTAGACGCTTATGCCTTCAATTGTTCATCCTTCGAGTTTTCTTTTTAATACTTGAGATACTCTTCCCCTTTTTTGGAAAGAATTCGCTGCAACCTAGAGTTGCAAATCCAACTAGAGTTTATTTTTTTTTATTTCTATTCATAAGGATGATGTGTCCAAAATTCTATAATATGCTGGATTCAATCATTCAAATCTCCTGCCTCAGTACCAACTAGTCTCCCTTGGTCATACAAGATTCTTTTGGTACCACGGTGTTGCAATGAACTCATTTGGTAAAGGGGCGATATTTGTCTCGCTCACCTGTGTTCGAGTCTTAGTACGGACTTGACTTGAGTTAAAAATTCACCAGAGAACCTAGCCATTTTTTTACAAAAAAATAATGATTTAATCATGTATACATTCCCTAGATATTTGTGAAAAGATCTTCCAATGTATACACAATCATAATAAGACATGGGATGGTAAATCATGAGATGCCAGTGATTTAAATAGCATGCTATAGCCCAGTGATAACTCCGCTATAGCTTTTTTAGACATAAAATGCTACGCGATTGAATAAAATTTCTCGAACACAGTTGCAATTGTTATTGCCGCTGTATCGACTGTTATTTTAGTTATTTTTTGTAGCCGCGATACTGCTGCTATGCTACACATGTCAATTCTCTTTATATTTCAAAACATCAATTGTGTTTTGTTCATGATCTTCTTCTTTTATCATATTTGTTATACTTAAATTGAATTAATTCGGCTCCTACAAATAATAAATATTAACTAAAATCCAAACCCACATCCTAAATTTACATAATTATATATATATATATATATATATATATATATATACATATATATATATATATAACAATCATAGCATGTACTCCAAATTTAAATATAGTTCATTATATATAACATATACCATATATTTGAAATAGTAAAAAAAATATGTATATTATATTAAACCACGGTGTATAGCATAGCTCCCGCGATAGCCCGCTATAGGTGTGATAGCTTTTTCATGCCTCTCACAGCACAATAGACCACGAACCGCGATTTAAATCCTTATCAAATGCACATCTTTATAGTAGCAAATCCTCAATAATTTCACCAAATTAGGGTATGCACATTTGGGCGGGTAAAAATATGCACATCACAATTGCCACAGAAAGAGTACATAGAGCGCGCAACATGGGCTTTTCTTTGCTTCTTCTCCGACAGGCCCAAGAGGCTAGAAGAGACCCTCTCCTGCGAGACTCCAAGCCAGAGAAGTCATCCTTGTGCCTCCGGTTCGAAGAATTCGGCTAAAAATTGTAGGTGGGATTTTGGAATTTATACTCAGAAAGGATTTGATCCACGAGAATTAGGAGCTTAATTGGATTGATGCACACTCCTCCCTTGTGGCCAACAGGAGACGGTGACTATAGCTGGTCCGGGCGAGTCGTACTAGGGGTGAGGTGGCCAACCGGCGGCGATGATGGGTACGACCATCCTCGGAAAGTGGAAGGAGGAAATAAGCGAAGAAGATGACAAGAGAACACACCTAAAGTATATCGTCCGTCCGAGAGGTGGGTCCTTATTCCTTCCCTCTCATCGCCGGCAAAACTTATCGGATCCGGAGGAGAAGAGGCAGCGAGGGTGTTTTCGCATAGTTGAAAAACCCACGGCAAGGTTGTCGCATTCTTGCATGACTACATCATTGGTCCAGCCCAAAGACCTGATATCTTCCAACAAATCGACTGACCCCCCTGACTAGCACCACTCACCTGCAGTGCGCCCCGAAGGTCAAACGAAGCAGCTCCAGCAGAACAAGCTTCCCTCCCTCGCAAGTCGTTCTCCCTCCACAGCTGTAGCCGCCGCAGCCGCCCGAGGCGAGGCGAGAGCCGAGAAGAGCAATAAATGTAGCCGGCCACCCACCACCAGCAGATCTAAACCCCGGCACGAGACGAGAGTGTGAGAGAATCACCACGCCACCACCAGCCACATTTACTCCCCTCCGCCCCACTTCGCGCGGCCTCGATCGACGCCCCCCCCACGCCAATGCCATTCCGCCACCACCACTCCCCCGCTGGAAAATCACGGCCGCCATGTCGTCCCCCTCCCTCCTCTCCTCGCTCGCCACGCTCGGCCTCGGCTACTCCATCGCCATCGCGCTCGGCTTCCTCGTCCTCCTCGCTTCACTCCTACTCGCGTCGCACTTCTGCTTCCGCCGCGGCGGGGCCGGGGGTGGCCACTTCTCCGGCGCCATCACGCCCACCTCCAGCTCCGGCCACCTCTCCATCACTGTCCCGCGCGTGCTCTTCGTCGCCGAGGGGTCCGAGTCCCCCGACGCCTACTCGTCGGCCGCCGCGGCCGCCTCTTCCCCCGTCGGGCTCGACCCCGCCGCCATCGCGTCGTACCCCAAGGTCCCGTTCTCCAGGGCCGACGCCGAGGCCGACGCCATGTGCTCGATATGCCTCTGCGAGTACAGGGACGGCGAGATGCTGCGCGTGATGCCCGAGTGCAGGCACATGTTCCACGTCATGTGCCTCGACGCCTGGCTGCGCCGGAGCGCGTCGTGCCCCGTCTGCAGGTCCTCGCCCATCCCCACGCCGCTCGCCACGCCGCTCGCGACACCGCTGTCGGAGCTCGTCCCGCTCTCGCAGTACGCCGCCGATCGGAGGCGCGGCAGGTGACGGACACATCGGTGCACCTCGGTGCTCTTCACTATATTACTACTCTTTTTCTCCTTTTTGCGTTTAAGGATGTAAAGTTGTGGATTGCATGATTCGTCGGGAAGGCCTTTGGGAGCTAGTTTGACTGTGGTAGTGTGCTTAGAATATTCAAACAATTGTTTGGTCCATGTATTGTTATTACTTCGAGTAAATTTTGTAATGTAGAAGTAGATGTTGGAGTAGGACATAGTTGTAAATGCATTGTTGCTGGTCTCAACTGCAGAGTTCTTTCTTATGAAATGGTAACATATAATTTGTGTTGCTATGGGCAGGTCATTCTCTCATAGATAAAAAAGGCAGGGAGATTTGTTGCACAGCTTTGCTTTACTTTTCTTCATTCTGACCATGAGGGTGAGGTGGTTGTCTAATAGCGTGAATAAGAATGGTGGCTGGATCAATGTATGTTGATTACTTGTAACAACGAATGAATGCATTGCTGTAGCATTTTCTTATCGTCTCCGCATATATATATTTTTTTGGTAGCGGCAGTCCTTGTGTGCAGGTACATTACTGCAATCGCAAGCTAAGCGACAGCATTCTTCATTAAAACCCTTTACCGGTGTAGGAATTTTCTGGGTCAAGGAGGCTTTCAGATACGGATGGTTGGTGAGTTGGACCATCAACGCCCAAGAGTTAAATGAGTGTTGATTGCTACGTCCAAGGACATAACCGGATTTGCCGTGAACCTCTGCGAATCACGAATCGAATTCATCGAATCTAAACCGATTTAGGGTACGGGGTTCGTATTCGCAGTGAAAATTAGAAGAAAAAGTGGCGAACTGCAAACCCAAATATCATATTATGACTCGGAAGTTAATTTCTGTGGCTACATGAACATGTGGTTATGTGTTATGGTTAGCAGGATCATATTCTTTCATCATAAGGGAAACTACATTTGAAGTTATTATTTATTCACAAAAGTTACTGCGTGAACCTCTGTATTCTCGTTCAGTATGTACTATTACATGTTGGAATTACATCTCTGTGTTGACCCTAAACAAAATTCATTTTTTTACTTCATCTTGACCTTGAGTTACCTAATGTTGGCCCTTGAAAAGGGAAATTCAGATATGGACACAGCGTCAAGGTTAATAAAATGAGTAGAAAATTAGGACCTGCCACTATTTAGTGCCTAATTGAAGATTTTATTGACTTCCTAGTTTCTAACTAATAATGACCTTATAAATCGATGCTCCTTCAAGGACAGTAAGCAGACTGAAACAAAAATAATTTTGTCGATGTTAACCTACTGTACTTGATGTTCTTTCTCCCCATGCAATAATGACGAAACATTGATCTTTTTGGCGCACATTTAATTGCTCTTCCCTGTTTGGCTATTCCCCTGTCTCATATTGTACGCCTGTTTGTTACTCGAGATCTTGATGTCATTTGAAGTTACCTGTGGTTCAAAATAATCGTTGAGGTTTTTGAAATCTCGGCCGAAAATGAAATTTATAACCAAGTTGGAAGTACTCTAAATGGGCCCAGTTGATTCACAGAAATTTCAGGAAAGCTAAGGTATATATATTTGGGGCTAAGGGTACTGCAATGGTGTAGTCAGTTACTAGCTATAAAAAATGTACATGTCATCTATAGATAGCTAATAGATAACCTCTCTAATGGACTAGCTATAGCATTATCTACAAAATTAAATATGAACCCATATATAAGAGGTGATAAATGCCTTGGAATCAGCTATAGTCTGACTATAAGTTAGTAATCAGTCTATATCTCTCTCTTCTTTTTCTCTCATCCACCTAAGCAAAATGCTGAATTGGCACCCTTAGGCTATTCCCAATGGGTAGTATCATACTCATTAATTAGTTGCCACATAGGATTTTTTGCTGATGTGGCAAAGCAATAAATATGAAGGAGAAGAAAGCTATATCTTGAGCAAGATACAACTTTGACACGATATCTTAAGCCATGGCACAGAATCTAATGCTCTGGATCCACTTTCATAGACACAACATCACACCAATTACTTATTTTAAACATATAAGTATGATACTATGCATTGTAGAGAGTGTTTCTTCAATGCAGTATCATACTTTTCATCCTATGTGGCATTTTTGAATATTAGAGTATGACACTTTGCACTGGGAATAACCTTATAGTAAACTGAAATGGCACCATTGCATATGCCCTAAACACATACACCTATAACTCGCACTTTTAACATTAATCCATTTCCGAGCATGTTCACGTGCAACAGTTTTAGTTGGGAGACTTTTGAATATATGTCAGACTGATCTCTTTCCTCGTAAATGCGTGCTTTTGATGTGCCATTAGCAGGGTTGCAGGGCCAAGACAGAGAATAACGGTGAGTCACTCTGAAACATGCATTACCATTTGTTACTGAGTCTCTCTCTCTCTATATATATATGCCTCTTTATCATTTTGAGTATACTCTAATATATATATATATATATATATATATATATATATATATATATGAAAATGGTTCCGTACCCCTGGAGTACGTACACCCACTCTTAGTATACCACTTAAATGATATTGTTATACCTCTTTATCATTTTGAGTATACTTTAATATTGATTATAAGATACTCCAAAGTGAGTTCCACAAAAAATTTCATCAAAGTCCACCCTTTGTAGCATAATTTGTTTATATACTCTTTTTACATATAAAAAAGGGTATATAGCAAAAAAATAAAAGGCTCTGATGAATTTTTTTTCATAATATCGTATTGTAGCATCTTAGAATTATTATTGAAGTATACTGAAAATGATAAAGGAGTATAGCACATTCATTTAAGTGGTATACTGGAGGTGGGAGTACGTACTCCCACGAGTACGAAAAAAGCTTTTATATATATATATAGACGCACACGTATGTATGTATGTATGTATGTATGTATGCATGCCACAGGTGCTGGATTGGCAAACCAGTCGGGAGGGGGAGGCCATTATCACGATGGACAAATGGTGAGCAGGATGCGGGTGTTGGCGACTCGGCGTACAGGCGTACGGTACCCATCTATTGCTACCTCCGGAATACGCGTCTTCCATCATGTACAATGAGCAGGGACGGTGCTGGCGTGCCCACATGGGAACCGGAGGGCAGGGGCAAAGGTAACGGAGCTGGAACGGTCGGCGGGATGAGACAAGGAGCTAGGGTGTGTTTGCCGGTCAGGGTGTACACTGTATACTGTACAAGTGTACAGAGATGCAGTTGCACGGCCTGGATTGTGGAACTTAAAAGCCAACTGGAACCTAAAAGACACCCACCAATTTTGGCAGAAATGCCCAAGTTACAGTGTGGTGCTGTTAGCTTACTACAGATGATATTATGGCACGATTGCAATTAGAAGGGCGTGGTGTAGGTTTTTTTTTCTTGAGAATCATTATTATGGTAGTATACGGTGGTAGAAGAAATTAGATCCGGCCCTTGATTTATCGAGGGTGATATGGACATTTGCTAATGAAAATATTAACCTTTGCAAAGGGTATAACGGCTTTTCGTCACGTTGTATGTTATCCTCTTCCCTGTTCGCATTGTATGTCACTGATTCCTTTCGACGCTGCCACCAACGCCCCTAAATTGTGCGTCGCCGCATTCTAAATGGGCAGGGATGCTGTCGACAGTCTGCCACCCGTAAATCATGCCTTACCGTTCGAATTTGTGCTTTTGCCAGTACTATTACTAAAAGACTACATGTCAAATGATATTACTAAAAGAAAACCAATAACAGAAGATGTATAGTCATGACTACATGCTACAGATCATTAAATAGCCAAATAGAAATGGATGCTACAGATCAACAAATAGCCAGGCCCACACGTCAGGCTGGCTCACAAGCCGAGCCGAGCCGGCTCAAGGCTCGGCCGAGCCCGAGCCGAGCTCAGTTTTCAACTCGGTCAAGACAACGAGCCGAGCCTGGCTCGGCTCGCAAACTGACGAGCTCCGCCAAGCCGAGCCAGGCTCGGCTCGATTCCACCCCTACTCCTCCTTAGCCGCATCCCTCCCTCTCTTCCTCCTATGCCAAGGCTGGCCACCCTCCCCTGGCCACCCCTCCCCTGTCAAGTTGTTGTCGCTGCTACCACTGGTGGTTGCGAGGACCTTGGAGAATCCCTAGAGCAGGAGGTTGAGACGGGTGGAGGAGCGAGGAAAGGGCGATCCAAGAAGATCGTTGTCATCACTGGTCCATCGAACTGTCGGGTGAAGGTATAACCTGTAGATTGTTCTTGGTGGTGTCAGCAATGCATTAAGGTGCTGTCTCAATGATCTCCCTAGTGGATGTGGATTTTAGTGAACTCTGAGTTGTGTTTGGGGTAGTTTCAGGATTCGAGTAGATCTGGGATTGATCTTTAGGTTGAATTCCGAGGGTCTTGTGGTCAGTTTCAAAGGCTGCGAAAGAAGTAAAAATCATATATTATTTTCTAAAGTTTTGTTAGAGTACAAGAACGTTAAATTTGGTCTAGCGGTTCAAAAGTTATGACCTGTTGAAGTGTGTTGTACATAATTTGATCGCCATTGGAAACAGTCTATGTAATATGCAGATTAGGGCAATTTAGTGGCCAAATTAAATTAAATTATCCCAATAACTAGAGAAAGTTAGATAATTTTTTGTATATTTCAGAAATATCGTAGTTTGCTACATTTGGAGTTTTATAAAAATAGTTATGAAATTGTGAAGCCTGGTGTCCAGTGAGTTGACAAATCGGTCATTGGAGTTGGAATCGAGAGGTTGGGTGAATTAATTGAAACATATGTATAACTAGAAAATTACGGGTAATCTTTTGTAGTTTTCATAAAGTTTATGGTTTCCTATGTTTGTGCTCTTGAGGTAGAACTTATGGTCTTTTGTCCACCAGGACAACAAGGGGGTTGAACTATCCAGCTAATAAAAAGGTTAAAAACAGGGTTGTGCGTAGGTACAACGTTGTTATGTTTGATGCTTGTACAATGATTGCATGATTTTGATATGGATGTATCTATTGCAGGAGGTGTGACTTTGGGAGTGGCTTCGACCTCAAACCACTCCGCTCCTCATGGTAAATAGGCAAGTACATCGTAAGATGATGATGGGTTGAGATGAATTATTGTTGAAATTGATAATTATTACCTTGCTATTTGTTTGCACCAAAAATTCGATATGTATTGGAATCGGTCTAAGACGGAGAAGATATGGAAAAGAAATCGGTAAACGAATCAGAGAAGGAAATCGTTTCTAAAAAGGAAAGAAATCAGATAAGAGGCCGATACGGATAAAAGCACCGTATCTATGCACAACTCGGATCGGTCAGGCGTGTTATAAAAGGAGGAGGGCGTCAAGCAAAGAAATCAATCAAATCCAACAACACACACATCTACTTTTTACAAGCTTTTCTTTTACATTGTTTTAGCCTCATAGATCTCTCTGCAAGTCGACGGAATCAACATAGTTGCGCATCGCCGATTGTTGATTTTAGCCGATTTCACTCAGGTTTGATTTGCTTCGTTTTGTTGCGCATCGCCTTCCCGAAGCCGATTTTACCTTGTATCCGGATCAACTGTAACCGGTTGATCTAGTTATCTCCTAATCGGTTCTTGCCGACTAGCGAAAAGCCGATAGATCCTTGTTCATCGGCTTTGATCAAATTACAAACTCTACCTTGTCAATTTCAGGTCAAATTGATCGCACGCCTGCAAACCGGCGTTTGTCTTGTGTGTTCGAGGCCGAAAACCCTCTTCACGCTTTTTGCGAACATATTTTGCAACGCCCGGTGTGACCAAGAAAAGAATTTCGTCTACCGACAAACCCGCATCACCGCCGATATCAACATCGATGCTATAATCGCTACTCAAATGGCCGATTTAACCCCGAGCAGCGGAAAGAAATCGAAGACCTAAAAGCGGCTCGAGGAAATGATGCTACGGTGCTTCCAAACACGCCGTGGCGTTACTCAAAAGATTGCACTCCCAAGCATCAATCCTATCGGAGATTCGTCATCTGAATCGGTAAGCCGATACGCACCCGCTCAAGCCGATTTATCAAGTATGATCGAGCAATCTGTCCATCACGCATTGATTAACCAGTCATCGGCTCTAGTATCCACATTAAAGCCGATGATAGAAAATAGTGTGAAAACAATTGCTCAGGAATTAGCTGCGTCTGGAAACCTGCTAGATCCACCACAAACCATCCCTACGTACCCAGTATATTCCATAACGCCTAACACCAACACAGTAAACGTGTCGGCTCATGCACCTATTATGATGCCAACTCAACCTACTGTTTTGAAACCAAGCATACAGAGAGATGGATTCACACACTACCATGGGCACACGGATGGGGCCAAAATAAACGCATCAAATCAGTCAGATGGGCCCTCCAATAGCATCGGGATATCGGCTTATCAGCCGATCGAAACAGGTCAGGTTCCGCAGTCACGGGGAGCCACAACCATGAAACAAGCGCCATATAGAGTAGTGCCGTACGCACCCATACCCGATGCATTAGGTTTTAATCATGATTATGACACAGTGCCAAGACCTCCTGAGATGCGATTTGGACGAAGACCCGAGTTTGCACTCGGGGTGGCACGAATGAGAATTGGCAATGTCCTACCGCACCACAAGCCGACAATGTTAATTGGGCGTAACAAATCGCCAATGTTTTGAGAGAACAGTTCGGTTCTGACCCGAGAGGAAGGGTAATCGGCTATAGGAAGCCGTATCCCGATTACATAGACCGAATGCCATACCCCCACAACTTTAGGATACCAGACTTTGCTAAATTCTCAGGTGATGATTCTGTTACCACAATTGAGCATATCGGACGGTTCATAGCTCAATGTGGGGAGGCTGCACAGTCCGATGGGTTAAAAATTAGATTGTTCCCTTTATCATTGTCTGGCACTGCATTCACTTGGTTCACAAATCTACCACCTAATTCAGTTCATATGTGGAACGATTTAGAAAGCCGATTCCATGAGTACTTCTTTTCGGGAACTATGGAGCTTAGGATTTCTGATCTTAGTTCAGTCCATGTATACGGCGAATCGGTCTCTGATTATATCAAGAGGTTTCGGGGCGTACGGAATAGGTGCTACAGTGTAACATTACCCGATGATCAATTGGCCGATCTAGCGTTCCAAGGGTTAATCCCTCCATTAAAAGAGAAACTATCGGGCCAAGAGTTCCCCGACTTAGGCCATTTACTCCATCGCGTATCGGCACATGAGAGCCGATATGCAGAGATCAAAGGGTTTAAAGATAGATTTAAACCGAACAGCAACGAAAAGGCCAAAATAAACATGATAGAGTACAATTCGAGCGATACCTCTGAGGACGAAGCAGAGGTGAACATAGCCGAGTGGGCCAAAGGTTCTAAAAAGCCACTCGTATGCTCTCTACTTAAGCCGACAAAGAATAAGGCGGAAGTCAAGTACTCGTATGATGTATCAAAGTGTGACAAGATATTTGATTTATTACTACAAGAAAAACTCATAAGGTTACCAGAAGGGCACATCATACCATCGGCCGAGGAAATTAAAAAGCGAAGGTATTGCAAATGGCATCATTCATTCTCCCATAACACTAACGATTGCAATGTTTTTCGACAACAGATTCAATCGGCCATCGCCGATGGCAGGCTAAAATTTGCGGAAGAATCGGCTATGCAGATAGATATGAGCCCTTTTCAAGTCAACATGGTTCAATGTTCACGAAAAGAAAAGAGGCCTGCGGAAGAAGATAAGCCGACTAAGGGAATTGTATCACGAGACGAGACAGTGCAGATCACTATCGGTTCTATACAAATAGAAGCCGATAGGAATGGACAAAACTCAAGAACGGTAAAACCAAGAGGGGACTTGGAGGTCGGTAAATGGTATCGGGCTGAGAGGGCTCCAAGAAAAGCCGATTTCAAACCAAAGCCGACCTTCTCACAACTCCTGGGGAAGTATGAAAGGATAAGTCGGAGGTGTGACCCTCAACGCCACCAGAATCTTCATCAACTAAGGCAAAAGAGGGACGATCGTTGGCGGCCAGATATGTCATGTCGGCCAACTACTGAAGAAGAGAAACATCGACAATGTCCCTTTTGGCAGTTTTGCTGGGAGAAAGGGATGACCTTACCAACAGTTGTGTCTTGTCCTATGCAACACTCATCTGTATATCGGCCAAACCGGTCTGTAAAAGATAGGTTGTCTAGACCGATATACAATCATCCAGATATGAGAAGCAGTAGGCCGATCCATGAAAGGTTGTCAACATCAGAGCAAGGCGAGTCCTCCCAAAATCAGGAACTATCGGCTAACACAGGTAGAATGGAATCGACAATGAGATGAGCAATTTAGCTGGAAAAATACGGCCGATAGAACCTAAACCTAGGTGGTGCCCTCCGTGTCTCAAGAAATCACAACGCAGAAGGCTTCAGCGATTGAAGACACAAGAAGAAAGGGAGGCCGAAAAGGAGAGCGAGAGGGATCGGATGTTCAATAAGTTAAGACCGGTACCAATTTTGAAAAAGGAGTGGAGGAAGAAGGAACAGATCGATAGTGATTCAGACCAATCGATCGAATCCAGTTCTCCAATGATACGGGATGATACGCCACCGATGGATATAAACATGGTATTCGCTCTACCTGCCGAGTTCAAAACCGAAGAATCGGCTGAAGAAGTATTCGCCCAGTTGTGCCTCGGAGCACCAGACGCTGTGTTCGAAAAGCCACAAGATATGCATCGGCATCTGAAACCATTATATCTTAAAGGGTATATTAATGGCCGACCGATATCTCGTATGTTGGTCGATGGCGGGGCGACAGTCAATCTCATGCCATTAAGTACTTTCAGAAAATTGGGTAAAGCCGATGAAGATTTGATCAAAACCAATATGGTGCTAAATGACTTCACGGGAGACCCAACCGAGGCTAAAGGCGTAATGGTGTCGGAGCTGACAGTCGGTAATAAAACTTTGCCGACTGCATTTTTTGTTATTGAAGCCAAAGGCAATTACAGCGTGCTCCTTGGGCGGGACTGGATCCATGCCAATTGCTGTATTCCATCAACTATGCACCAAAAATTGGTGCAGTGGAACGATGATACAGTAGAAGTCGTACCGGCCGACACATCGGCTCATATCGCCATGGCTAGCCCTGACACCAATTGGCCACACGAAGAAGCCGAATGTATATCAGGGAAAGCCTTGGACAATTGCGATTTTATCTGCGTTGAGAAGTCAGATTCAAGCCGATCAGCATTAAACCCAACACGCTTGATCGGACCATTTAAGTAGTAAGAAGATGGAGCACAAGACACTAGCAAAGCTACGAGGAAAGGGCAAGAAGCTATCGGCAAAAAGAATACGAAGAAGTCATGAGGATTTTGAAGAGGAAAGAAAAGGGTTAGGATTTACTTCTGCCGATTTGCTCGAAGAAGTCAACATTGGGGAAGGTGATAATAAAAGACCAACGTTTGTAAGTGCCAAACTAGAACCCAGTTATAAAGCAAAGTTGGTCGAAATACTCAAGAAATATAGAGATTGCTTCGTGGGAGTACTACGAAATGCCAGGCTTAAGCCGACGACTAGTTGAGCATCGGCTACCAATAAAACACTGGTATCGGCCATTCAAACAAGATTCTAGGCGATTTAATCCTACATTATATGACGCTATAAAGGAAGAAGTAGGACGATTGCTAGAGGCAAAGTTTATCCAGCCTTGCCGATACGCCGAATGGGTCTCAAACATCGCCCCTCAGAAAGAAGAAAAATGGCAAACTTAGGGTATGTGTCGATTTTAGAGATTTAAACAAAGCCACACCAAAAGACGAGTACCCGATGCCTATAGCCGATATGCTTATCGATGCTGTATCTGGAAATAAAATCATAAGTTTTTTGGACGGGAACGCCGGATACAATCAGATATTCATGGCCGAAGCCGATATACCCAAGACGGCTTTCAGATGTCCGGGAGCTTTAGGGCTATATGAATGGAAAGTTATGACCTTCGGTTTAAAAAATGCCGGTGCTACTTATCAACGTGCTATGAACCATATTTTCCATGATTTGATCGGCAATACTGTGGAAATATACATTGACGATGTAGTAGTAAAATCCAAAGAAGACTGGCAACATTTAGCCGATTTGGAAAAGATGTTCGAAAGCACAAGGTTGCATGGCTTAAAAATGAACCCTCTCAAATGTGCTTTCGGGGTATCGGCTGGGCAATTTCTTGGGTTTACGGTGCATGAAGGAGGAATTGAAGTAAACGAAGCCAAAGTAAAAGCCATAGCCGATACTAAACCGCCGACAAGCAAAAAGGAGTTGCAGGTATTGATTGGAAAAATCAACTACTTGCGACGTTTCATCTCAAACTTGTCAGGGCGTATTCGTGCTTTCACACCGCTGAAAATTAAAGACAACCTAGAGTTCAAATGGGGAGCCGATCAGCAAAAAGCCTTCGACGACATAAAAGGTTATCTGATGAGTCCACCAGTATTGACCGCACCAAAACACGGTATACCTTTTAGACTATATATATCGGCTGAAGGTGATTCGATTGGAGCAGTTTTAACACAAGAAGCCGATAGGAAGGAACGAGCAATATTTTACTTAAGCCGACGTCTTCTAGATGCAGAAACCAGGTATCCCCTAGTAGAAAAATTATGCTTATCATTGTATTTTGCTTGCACCAAGTTAAGATATTATATGCTAGCTTCCAAATGCGTTATAATATGCAAAACCGATGTAGTTAAATACATATTATCGGCGCCAATCCTGCGGGGTCGGCTTGGTAAGTGGGCATATGCCTTAACAGAGTTCGAGTTAACCTATGAGTCGGCTAAATCTGTGAAAGGACAAGCTGTGGCCGATTTTATCACAGGAAGTGAAACATTAGGAACAGCTAGTGTAACTCCTTGGCAGCTGTATTTTGATGGATCTGTGTGCCAAGAAGGCGAAGGCATCGGTGTGATATTAGTTTCACCTAGGAAACAAGAGTATGGCTTCATGTATCGGCTAAATAGCCGATGTTCAAATAATCAAGCCAGTACGGCGTTACTAAGGGGTCTACAAATCGTTAGATAGCATCGGAGTGAAAGACGTCGAAGCTTTTGGAGATTCGATGTTAATTGTACAAAGCAAGTCAAAGGGGAATACCGATGCAATGATGATGCACTAACCCAAAGATTTGCATCAATGCCTCCAGATCATCGAGATGTTCACTACATTTTCTATAAAACATATCCCCAGAGAAGCTAATAATAAAGCAAACCAATTGGCACAATGTGCATCGTGGTACAAGAGTGAAGGTCGACGAGGGACCAATCGAGCTAGACGCTTGGCCGATCTTATGTGTTCACCTCGCCGATCGAGAACAGAGATAAGGGATTATTTGATGTATCCAAAGCCGATCGAAAGCGTAAGGTCAAAGCGCAAAGCACTCAAATATGTTCTACTAGAAGATGTATTATACTTTCGAACTATGGAAGGTTTGTTGCTAAGATGTCTGGGAACCGAAGAAGCCAAAGTGGCGATGGGTGAAGTCCATGAAGGCATTTGTGGATCACATCAATCGGCCCATAAGATGAAATGGATACTAAGACGAACAGGATATTTTTGGCCGACGATGTTAGAAGACTGCTTCAAATATTATAAAGGATGCCAAACGTGCCAAAAGTTTGGTAACATACAGTCAGCACCAGCATCGGCTTTACAACCGATCGTCAAGCCATGGCCGTTTAGAGGATGGGGTATAGACGTAATCGGCCAAATATTTCCGTCATCCAGCAAAGGACATAAATTCATCCTTGCAGCCACGGATTATTTCTCAAAATGGGTTGAGGCTGTACCACTCAAGAAGGTTACTAGTAAAGAGCTGATCGACTTTGTAAATGAACACATCGTCCATCGGTTTGGGATTCCACAAACAATCACTACCGATCGAGTAATCGTGTTCATGTCCAACGATTTCAAAGGTTTTGCGGAAAGTCTTGGGATAAAATTACTCAACTCTTCCCCTTACTACGCTCAGGCCAACAGGCAGGCCGAATCGTCAAACAAGACATTGATAAAGCTGATAAAAAGAAAAATTGAGGAAGAGCCAAGGAGATGGCATTCAACGCTGTCGGAGGCTTTATGGGCTTATCGGCTATCTCATCACGGATCAACTAAATTGTCACCCTTTCAGTTGGTATACGGACAAGAAGCCGTTTTGCCCGTTGAAATCAACATCGGCTCAATAAGGCTACACGAGCAAGATAAGGTATCAGCTGATGAATACAAACAGGCGATGCTTGACAATCTAGATGATTTGGCTGAACTGAGGCTGATCACGCTAGATCGGCTTAAAAGGAACAAAGAGATGGTTGCCGTGTCGCATAACAAAAAGTGATTTTTAAATCATTCAATCAAGCCGATTTAGTATGGAAAACAGTGTTGCCGATTGGGTCTAAGGATAACCGATTCGGCAAATGGTCTCCAACATGGGAAGGGCCTTATAAGATCAATCGTAGGTTAACGGGAATTCATATATACTGGAATCCTTAGAAGGGTTCGTCCTACCTAAAGCGATCAATGGAAAGTATCTGAAGGCATATCACCCAAGCATATGGGTCGGGTCCTAACTACAGAGGAAGGCATCAGGATCAATGACAAGCACATGCATATAAAATCGGTCATACAGCCGACCGAGTCAGTTTAAAACATCCATCCACAGATTAAAAGTTTACAAAATCGGATGCACAGCCGATCAAGCAAGAGTTCAAAAGACGTCATCTCAAGTTTAAAGCAATATTACAGAGATTGGCCACAACTGATCAGTAAATCAAAGACTACTGTAGTCCCGACCCGGGCAAATGGGCTCCCAAAGCCGATAGTGCCGCTGCCGCCCTACCGATGGTAGCTTGAATGCTGTCTATTAATTGTTGATCAGCCCTTGCATCGCCCGGAACTGGGACTATTTTGGCCGATTGGGTTTTGACTTGTGCAAAGACCTCGCCAATCTTCTTCCTCTGGGCGGCCAGTGAAGATGTAGATTCTGTAATGCTAATCTGGCATTCTGCAAGTTCTTTTATGACCAAGGCCAACTGTTCTTCAAGTTTGATCTTGGTCGACTCCAGCTCTTGAGCCCTGCTCTTGGCCGATTTTAGCACGGCAGTACCCTGGTCAAATGCATTCTTTCGAGACTTGGCGTCCGCTATGAGCTTGTCCAAAATCTCTTGATCGGCTTATTGAGCCTTCCTCTGTTCAACCCTCAGCTTGGCTGATGCTACGTCCTGCCGACGAGTGTCCAAGTGGCATACCTCTAGCAGTGCATTCATAGCCGCAGGAGGAAGATCGGCTTGCACAGCCGCCATAGCATTCCTCAGAGGTTGCGTATTGGCCAGAAGAGCTGCCTCCGGCTGCAACACTTCATCAAGAAGACGATTGAGACGCTCTTGCATACCCGGTTCAGCAGTGACCGCAGCAGATGCTGGCGCAGAGGCAGCAATGATACGTTGAATGTCGGCCGGATAGTCGTCAGTGGCCAACACTTCTGGGTCGTCGAGCTCATCCAAAGAGAAGCCTAAGAGATCGGCTAAGTCCATCGACGGAGCTAGGTCGAAGCGGTGTTTCGAGGTGACGGAGCAGAGCCGTGAGCCGGCAAGACCAGCACATCCGTCTGGGTCTTCTCTGCATCGGCTTCTAACAACTGAACGGAAGGGGTTTCCTGAGGAATGCGTTACGATAAGATAAGGAACAAAAACAAGGGTCAAGATAAGGATCGGAGCTAACCGCAGTAGCCGATCCAGTCGGGGATGTTGCTGCATCACGACCCGCAGGTTTTGGGGATCGCTTGATGACGACTCTACGGCTCTTCTTCTCTGAAAATTATAAACATGGGGTTAGCCGACAGCAAGCATGAAGACTTCGCCTACAAAAGAAGTCTCAATGTAATTGACGTACTTTTGGTGCGCTGGGCGGCAAGATCGCATGATGATGGGCTATTGACCCCCAACGTGCCAGAAGATAAACCGGCAAGAGGGGTCGATGACCTTTGCCGTTTTGAGCGATCGTCGGCCGATGCGGCTTGCGCTGGGGTTGATCTCTTGCTGGTCTGAAAAGGGTAAAAAATATGGTTAAGCCGATGAAAATCTTATTCCAATAAAACATCAAAATGAAAATACCTCTAAAGACGAGTTAGCATCACTCGAACTCGAGCTAGACCCAGCGACAGTCTCCGTCGGCTCTCGAAAGCCAGGAAGAAAAGAGGACAGGACTTCGGGAATGGTACGCCTCCGCAAGAGTGCCTCAGCTATGGAAGCCCACCATGTGGTAAATTGGCCCGATCGACGTGTGTTTAACACGAGGAATGGCAAGTCTACCACATGGAGTTCATCGGCTAGCTCGATAATAAGCTCCGCCAGTTGATGTTAGTAACTTTGTTTCGTGGGCTTAATCATCCTAAGCAGAGGAAAGCAAGGAATGGTTTGTCCGAAACCCACCGGCGTGCATAAATCGAAGGATGATAGAACTCATAGGTCACTGAAATGTTCTATTTCGAGTACTTAAGCCGACATGGAGGATGCAAGGAGAAATCAGCAGGGGAAGCAGATCAAGAGTAGATTGGGGCATTAGAGAGCTATCAGAATTTAAACGAAGAAAAGAAGGCCACGGGAGATCGGCTAATTGGCTATACGAAAAGAAATCTCTACGGTTAAAAGAGGCTTGGTTAAGATTTAGGAAAAAGGACAAGTATTTATGAAAGCCGTAGAGAGATTTTTGTTCATCGACGAACACATGATGAATTTTTCGCCTGGGGATCGGCTAGGTTGAAATACAGGGATGGCGCCCTCAGGAAAGTCTTCCGTTGGGAAAGCCGATTCTTCCGAAGGGTCCGGGATAATGAGGCGGCCAAAAACGCAGTAAAGCCAAATCTGGATAAACCAAAGAGGGCCGCCAACATTACCTACGACATAGGAACCATTGCCAGTGAAAAGCCGACTCCGGATGATATGCATCATATGGTATACGGCGCCCAGCAAGGACTTCCCTAAAGCTAGCCGATGACCCATAACTAGTTGCTCCGACATAAATTGATAGACCTGGTTGGTCCTAGGGAAGCGCCACGTAAGAGGAATCGGTCTAACCATAAGTTGATGAAAGCTACGTGTTCTTCATCCGATACAGGGCCATTACTTTGTTGTTATTTTGGATATATCTAGACCAACCTTCTCCCTTTTTCTGGTCAATTTGTACCGAGGTTTACCTCTAAATGCCGATATTTGATCTCCATCATGCCTAAGACATCATAATTCATCCATGTCTAGAAGGGTTGGGCCGATGGGTCCGTTTGGGAAAAAGAAGGCGTTAAAAGAGTCCGACCAAAAATAGCAGGCGGCGGCTACTAAAGATTCATTGGGCTCTGGAGCAGCTAAGGACATGGGGATACACTCAAGAATGCCCATACCCTCCCACTCCGCTCTCTTTGGGCCGATACTCTAATATACCAGACCTCCAAATTCTTGAGAGCTGTCGGCCAAGCCCTAAAACTTTTTGACCACTCATTGATGTTATAACCAGGAGCCGATAAAGGGAGTCTAGGGATCTCATCTCCAATGACAGTATCGGTTTCTATGGTTCCTATTGGACCTAGGAAGTACTGATGATCGCTATCCGGGATCGGAACAAGTACCTGAGATGCATCCATTTCAGCCGATGATATGAGAAGAAGGGGTTGAAGCGGAGGAAAGCCGATTTCAAGATGAACGAAAGCACGCCAGGGTGAAAATGACCGCAAGGGGGGACCTCATATTTATACCTCGATGAAAAGGTGAAAAGGCGGGTACCGTTGCATTAAAAACGCACCGAGAGCATTACGGCGCCATTAATGGGGGAGTTACCGAGGAAAATCTTAAACGTTAAGCCGATCACGGAGAAAAGCGAAAGATTTTTGAAAGATAGCAAGCTACCTTTCAAAAATGGGGGGCATATGTTTGCACCAAAAATTCGATATGTATTGGAATCGGTCTAAGACGGAGAAGATATGGAAAAGAAATCGGTAAACGAATCAGAGAAGGAAATCGTTTCTAAAAAGGAAAGAAATCAGATAAGAGGCCGATACGGATAAAAGCACCGTATCTATGCACAACTCGGATCGGTCAGGCGTGTTATAAAAGGAGGAGGGCGTCAAGCAAAGAAATCAATCAAATCCAACAACACACACATCTACTTTTTACAAGCTTTTCTTTTACATTGTTTTAGCCTCATAGATCTCTCTGCAAGTCGACGGAATCAACATAGTTGCGCATCGCCGATTGTTGATTTTAGCCGATTTCACCCAGGTTTGATTTGCTTCGTTTTGTTGCGCATCGCCTTCTCGAAGCCGATTTTACCTTGTATCCGGATCAACTGTAACCGGTTGATCTAGTTATCTCCTAATCGGTTCTTGCCGACTAGCGAAAAGCCGATAGATCCTTGTTCATCGGCTTTGATCAAATTACAAACTCTACCTTGTCAATTTCAGGTCAAATTGACTGGCACGCTCTGCAAACCCGGCGTTTGTCTTGTGTGTTCGAGGCCGAAAACCCTCTTCACGTTTTTTGCGCGAACACTATTTTATATGATTATTGTTAATCATTGCCATTATTTATGCTTGAGATCTTGATATGATGATGGTAAATACATGTTATGGTGATCACTTGGTGATGTTGGTGAATGGCGAATGATTATTGGAAAATGTTGCATCACTTGCATACCTATCATGAAAAGTGCATATGAGCCAGGGCGATGAGAAAATCATATAACTAATCCGGAGTGCATGAGCCAGGTCGATGAGAAAGTTATATGATTGGTCCGGAGCAATCTTGAGTAATACCTACTTTGATAGGCCCCCTCGACGGGATGAAAGGGAATGGTGCAACACTGACGGGTGTGCACTCAGTTATACCAGTATAAACTATGAGATGCATATATTAGCATACATACATATTGGCATTGCATAACTAATGATGAATGATGACTAATGAGATGAATGGTTATGTTATTGTGTCGCGGACTCATCTAAAGAGGACTAATGTGGTAAATATGATGAGTGGTTATGTTATTGAGTGGTGGACTCATCCAAAGATGACTAAAGAGGTAAATGTGATAAGTGATTATGTAATTGAGTCATGGATTCATCCAATTATGATTAATGAGATGAATGTGACAAATGGCTTTGGTATTATTGTATTATGTACTTACTGATTTTAGATGTGATAAATGGTTATGTTATAGTTTTACTATGTACTTGCTGAGTCGTGGACCTACCCTTGCTTACTTTAATGTTTTAGGTAACCATTGAAGGCGTCATATATGGGATGGGAGTAGTGACATAGTGTCACTTGTCACCTCAGCATCACAATAATATAGATTTAGAGTTCACTCATGAATAAGATAGTGCTTAACTATATTTAGATGGTGAACTCATGTAGTTGCAATAATGGTCAAGTGAACTTAGTCGGTTGTATTTGTTAAATTGAAAATGTGTGGTTGTTAATCTATTATTTATTTAATCTTCATCGTCGTACCAAGTGTGAAGTCTTGGGCGTGCTTGTGTGCATGTTCCTATGTTTACTATTGTTCTAGTTTCGATCATTGTTGATAATTATATCGTTATTTCCTATGGTTAGTACTTAGTTGATTATAGTTGAAATGCTTAGTTAGATCATGATGTTTAGTTGATATTTTAGCAGTTAAAAGAGAAGAAGTCTTGCTAAAATTTATGTGTAATATGATTATAAGATAACGAAAAAGTATGATGAAGTGACATTCGGGGCACATAGAGTGCCGGGTGTTTTGACCCCATATGGATGCATGGCTAATATTGAGATCATATTTTAAAAATTCTCGTTAGATCACCGCCGGCAACAATTTCTTCTCCAAGTATGGTGAGACATCAATTTTTAGAATTTCAACATTTTATGTGATATTCAAAAGGTCTGATCTCCTTTATTCTAAGTCCGATTGGCCTCATTTTTCTTCCTAAATTTATATAAAATTATAATATATATATTTACATTGTTTTTGTATTTTATTTGAATATATTTATATTTTATTTGAATTTGGTTGATTATTAACGTATAGATTTCAGAGAGCTGAAAAGACTTGCTACTAACGATCTTGATCACCCACTCTTTGATCTAGGCAAGTTGCATGTCTTGATCGTATTTGATCCTAGTTTTAAAATCTTATCTTGTTTTAAATGTAATTGCATGCACAAATTCTAACAAATGTAATTTAAACCCAGTTTAAATTACAGGCGATTTTTGGCTAGAAGGGTCACTGATGTGAACACTCATTACCGACCCTTCTAGCCAAAAACCATATGTGATGACCATGGTAGTCATCATTGATATTTTTTGGCTAGAAGGGTCACTGAAGAGTGGTTATCACAGACAGTTTTTCAAAACTGTCAGCGATGAGGGGTTTAATATAAACCTTTTTGTAGTAGTGTCATGATGTGTTGATGGTGTTCCTTTATTGATTAAGGACAAATGAAAAGTTCCTGAGTATAATGAAGCTTAGTTGCATCAATATACATAAGACACACTTTATATCATTCAAATTGATTTGGGTTGTGCTCAATCGATCTTGGGGCATCCATTATGTGATAATGGAGTGCAATGATGGTTGAGGCAACTGTATTTATTAGACTAATATTTTCATTGAGTTGTGAAGTAGGTTAAGTCCAATGAGATAAAGAATCGGGAAGAAGAAGTCATCATGTGTTGATGAGCTTCAATGGGAGATCCCGAAGGGTAAAGCGAAGGGCTAGAGAAGTTTCATCATGTGTTGATGAACAAGAAGAAGAAGACACGAATTTTGAGAAAGGTGATTGCAAATTATAAAGGCTCCAAGTGGATTGTGAAAATGACAAAGGTATAACTAGCTAGGGCTAAAGATGTTTTCTTGTCTTTTACCACTCTCAGTGTTTGGTTGGGAGACCGGATTGCTAGTATAGGTTGTCGTACTATTTAGAGGGGTTAAGTCTTATAGCTTGAGCTTCATCATGTGTTGATGAACTCAATTTGGTTCACTCTAGCTCACTCACTCTCTTGGTTGGTTATTGCATGAAGCTCATATTTGCATGTGTTGTGAATGTGGAAGTTCATGCTTGGTTCTTAATTTAATCCTTGAATTGGTGTTTGCATAGAGCTTTGTAATTGCATGTGTTGCAAAAATGAGAAATCTCATGCATTTGGTTTAAGTTGGATTTTTTATTTGCAATATGTGTTTTGCAAATAAGCTGGAGGTTATGGGTTTCGATACTAGAGCATGTAATAGGGCTGCAATTGTGGTTTGCATGTTGACTTGATCTTGTGTTGATCATTACATGGCTAAGAGGATGAATCTCATAGTTTCTTAGTTTATTTGCAAATGTGTGTTGCAAGTAAGTTGGAGTTTGAATGTGATTCTTTGAAGCATGTGAATAGAGTTTGCAAATGAGTTTTACAAAGTGTTGTGATCATGTGTTGATCCTCACATAGCTCAAAGAATCAATCATTGTTGATTTAGAGAAAATTTTCTGTATGACACTTGTGTTTGTGCCTGAGGCCAGCACTACCGATGTGTAAATATCGGTAGTACCGCTGGCCGGCAATACCGCTTATGGAAGCTGGTACTATCGCTCGGCTGGTGCTACCAAGCATTTGACACCGGTAGTTATTTTCCAGTAGGGCTTGTTTTGCATTGTAGGATCAAGGATAACCGACTAGAGGGGGGTGAATATGAGGTTTTTAAAATTCTTGGCTCTAATTGCAACAATTAAACAAGTAGAACTAGAATTGAGAATTTTAACAATTAAGTTCTAAAAACTATAGGTTGAAAACTCTAGGATTTGCTCTAAATATCATTTTACTTCATTTGAGTTTGAGTGGATGAATATTGAAAAAAAATTCTATGAAAGCAAACACATATAGTTGAAAAGTCCCCCTAAATACATGCATCTAGATAATGAGTAGTGACCATGCACATTTTGAGTAATTTTTGAAAATTTTGCTGGAGTTTCCTCTATATATGTGATCTAAGGAATGATTATAGAAAGTAATGTATATGCTTAAAGATCATAATAATCACAATGTATATGCTTAAAGATCATAATAATCACAAGAGGCAATAATCATAATAAACTTGATCCAAGGATTAAACCATCCAATTTAAGCATTCATTACATAAAAGCACCCAAACGACAAAAAAATATTAAGAGCAACAAGTCCAAGTAGCTTACAATAATATAGATAAACAAGTAGCATAAAGTAAGCTAGAAACTAGTTCTATCCCCCTCAACCCTCTCCCCCTTTGGCATCAAGTACCAAAGAGGGTCTTCAGGAATGTCTTGGAGGACGGAGGTGGAGGCGACGACGTCGAAGCTCGAGGGAAAACTCAATGAGTGTAGGTAGCTGGAGCAGAGGAAAGGTCATCGTGAAGCTGATCCACGGATGTCCCGATCTCGTCCACACGCACTCTCACTGAGTCAAGAATGGCTCTGGTTTGGGACTGGAAAGAGTGAACCATTGTCAACTGATCCATCATCTATGAGTGCTCCTGATTGAGTCTAGCAAAAAGATCTATGCGGAGACTCACTAGGCCCTCAAGAACTACATCGTAGGTGGGTGCAGGTGGATGCTCCTGCTTCTGCTGCCTCTAGGCCATGTGACTTATCACCTAAGGTGGAGCCTCTTTAGGCTTGTAGGCTTGTGAATGATCGGTAGCAAACCTTGGTAATGTGTCATCCTCCAGATGAGGGCCATGATGTAGGTAGCAAAGTAGATCATCTTACCACGATCTATGGAAAATGTGTCTATCTCTCGAATATGAAGTCCACTACATCGAACTTTTGCCACTACATTATCTTGCTGATCAGGTTCCATGCATAGCCTCTATTGGCATCGAATTTACCACTCTTACGATGAATAGTAACCCTGATGATCTTGTTGATCAGGGCAGGCTATGGAAGTTGACCTAGAAACTGTCCAGGCTTCTTAACTCTAGCGGCTGGATCATAAAAAGTGCACTAATGAGCCAAGTCAAGAGCCCTGTCATCGTGGATTTTAGGAAGTCTACCATAGAAGACGCCCAAAGTAGTCTCAAAATCTCTCTTAGTCGCCATGTACCTTTCTAAGCCCGTCATCCAAGTGATCTAATTCAGGTTGTTTGAAATATAAATAGTAGCATAGAACTACCTGATGATGTCCTCTACATAATAAATCCTTCTACTAAGAAACTCTATCAACTCTACCCCTTGGAACAACTGAGGCACACTAGCAAAGAAGGGCTATTGGGAAATATGATACCAATTGATCCATTTCTGCTTAGCGAACTCCTTCTTATAGATCTCATAGTAGACCTTCTGTTGGAATTTTGTGTGAAACTTGTCCTCAGTGGAGCTCTTAGGATTGTAGTATTGATTTTGATCCCTCATAGCAAAATAATCATAGCCTTTGATTTAGCGAAGTTCGCTCGAAAGTCCAGTCTCAGGAAGCTGCAATTCCTCCTCCTCCTCACTTACTTCTTGTTCTTTTTCACTCTTAGATCCTGTTGACATTTCTTCTTCCTCATCTTCGTGCTCGGACTCAACTGCATGTCCCTTCCCTTTGCTAGCTTGAGAGCCTGCTGCCAGCACATCCTGTACCACCCTCCTTGCATCCCTGCCTCTCATCTAAGCCATTAAAGAGTCCTTGCTGTCACTACCGCTGGGAGGGATTCCTGCGGGTATCCTGGTGTTGTGAGTGGACTTGCGGATGGTACCGCCTCCGCGAGGTGCCTTTGCCTTCGAGGTAGTTTTGGTCCTCAGCATCGCAACTAAGGTACAATGGTAGAATCGAGATAAGCAATGATAGATAGCAAAAGAGACAACTTTTTAGAGTTTTGAGAGCAATGTGGGTTTGATGGAATTTTGAACTTTTTGCTTCTTCAGAAAAATTGGTGGTACTGCTCATAAAAAGTTGGTAGTACCGAGGTCCGGTACTACCGCCGTAGAAACTGCGGTGGTACTGCCTCTCGGTGCTACCGCTATGAAACTTGTGGTCGTACCGCTTTTTCTGACCTTGATAGCTAGGGCATAGGGAATTTCATAAAAAGGCTACATTGGTTCTTAAAAGTTGATTGGAAAGCAAATAGGAACCAATATACATCCTTTCTACCAATTCATTGTATTAAAAGTTCAGATTTTAAGCCAAAATTGCACCAAAACCTAAAATGGCCTAGAGAGCAAAATAAAGAAGGAAAAGCACAGGAGTGGTCACCTTTTGGACGCGAAAGGCTGGGGGAAGAGAGAGTGAGAGAGCAGTGGTGAGGAGAAGAAGAGATAGAATGCGGTTGCTCCGGGGGAGGAGAGAGATAAAAAGGAATACCCCTGAAATCGCTCAAATCGGTCCCACCCGATAAATGCGGTACTACCGCTCAAATAGAGTCGGTAGTGTCGGCATACGGAGGTACTACAGAAGCAATGTTGGTACTACCGGCTTTAGCTGAAACAGCTAGAAACAACACAACAAAAATTTAGAAATGACTCATATGCATTCAAATAGTAGTGAATATTATATATGAGGACTTCCAAATAAATAAAACTTCAAGAGCTTAGATTTAAACTAGTGTTTATTGAAGTTAGGTTTTGAGAGCTTGAAAAGCAACTTTTCTGAGATAAAATAATCCAATTGAAGTGAGGCAATTCAATTTGAAATGTTTGAGTCAAATGCACTTTTAGAGGACTAGAAATATCAAGATTCTAGTTCTAAGAGCGATGACTCAAGATGTGCATTATTTAGATCAATATAGTTCAAATCTGGATTTTGGGTGAGTTAAAAGCATAAGTTTTTTTTTCCAAAGTGCATTTTATCATTTATTTGGAAAAAAATTGAATTTAATACAAGTTTTAACTTGTATTTACAAGATGATACAACAGTTTCGCGTATTTACAAAAAAAAACCCGTCATATCCGGTTCCCCGTAAACCGGCGAAGCATGACCGGTTTCCCAGGAACCGGCCAAGCCATCTACGGTTCCTGGGGAACCGGCCAAGCCATCTACGGTTCCCCAGGAACCGGCCGTGGCAACAAAAAAAAAATCATTTTTTTCGTTTTTCTAATTTTTGAAATCGAGTTGATTCAAATGCAAATAGCTTTCGCTATACAACTCCAAATTCAATGAGACAACTTTCTAAATTTTTGTAAAATCATTTATATTATGAATATGCAAAAATATTTTAGTTTTGATTATTGTGCAGCAAACGATGTCCAGGTCACGGTCACGAAGCGCAGTTTACGGTTTGGGGAGTATGAAATTTAACTAACTCCTCAAATTTACTATGGTTTGGGAGTATGAAATCTAACCATCTCCTCAAATTTACTTGTTCTGGGGGAGAACATGTTTGTTCATGAGAATGATGATGGTAATGTTGAGAATGACGTGTTGACTCCTAGTAATGCATAACTAGCTGTAGCACCTTTGGCACCTACTACTACATCACCTACAGTTGACCATCCTCAAGCTACAACATCTTCTGTACATGCTAAAAATGAAGAAGGAGAAGAAGTCTCTGAAATTACGGCACCCTTGCACATTTAGAAAAGTCATCCACCTGAACAGATGATTGGAGATCTAAATGAGAGAGTCACCCAATCCAGGTTTATCCATTTTGACACTCATGCTCATTCTTAATTGCCTCTTTTGAACCCAAAGATATATCCCATGCATTAACTGACGAATCTTGGATCAATGCCATGCATGAGGAATTGGAGAATTTTGAACAAAATAAACTTTGGAAACTAGTTTCACCTCCTCCTGATTTTAATATTATTGGAACTAGATGGGTTTTCAAAAATAAACAAAGTGAGGATGGTGTTGTTGTTAGAAACAAAGCTAGACTGGTTGCTTAAGGTTTTACACAAGTTGAAGGTTTAGATTTCTATGAAACATTTACTCCTATTGCTAGAATTGAAGCCATTAGAATACTTTTAGCATTTGCTACATCCAAATATTTTAAATTGTATGAAATGGATGTGAAAAATGTTTTTCTTAATGGCTACATAAATGAGGAGGTGTATGTCAAGCAACCACCTTGTTTTGAAAATCCAAAGTTTTCAAATCATGTGTACAAATTGTCAAAAGCTTTGTATGGTTTGAAACAAGCCCCTAGAGCATGGTATGATAGGCTAAAAACTTTCTTACTTGAAAATGGGTTTACAATGGGAAAGGTTGACAAAACTCTCTTTTTACTCAAGCAATGCAATGATCAACTATTCGTTCAGATTTCTGTTGATGATATTATCTTTGGTGGTTCATCTCATGCTTTAGTATCCAAGTTTTCAGAAACCATGAGAAAGGAATTTGAGATGAGTATGATGGGTGAGTTAACATACTTTTTGGGACTTCAAATCAAGCAAACAAAGGATGATACTTTTGTGCATCAAAGCAAATACACGAAAGACTTGCTACATCATTTTGGGATGGAAAACAGCAAGCCAAACATGACACCCATGGAAAGCGCTTGCACACTTGATCCGGATGAAGATGGTGAGCCGGTTGATCAAAAGGAATACAGAAGTATGATAGGTTCACTTTTGAACCTCAATGCATCAAGGCCGGATATACAATTTGTTGTATGTTTGTGTGCTCGTTTTCAAGCTTCCCCACGTGCTTCACATCGACAAGCGGTCAAGCGAATTTTCAGGTATCTCCATGGTACTCAAGCTTTTGGCATTTGGCTTTCTGCTTTCTCTTGCATTAGTTTAAGAGCTTTCTCTGATGCTAATTTTGGAGGATGTAGAATTGATAGAAAAAGTACATCTGGCTCATGTCACTTCTTGGGTAATTTTCTTATTGCATGGTCTTCTAGAAAACAATCTTCTGTTGCACAGTTAACTGATGAATCTGAATATGTGGCTGCTGTTAGTTGTTGTTCTCAAATCCTTTGGATAATAGCTACACTTAAAGACTATGGGGTTAATCTGGATAGTGTTCCTCTCTTATGTGATAACACTAGTGCAATTTGCATTGCTAAGAACCCTGTGCACCACTCTAGGACAAAGTATATTGACATCAGATTTCACTTTCTTAGAGATCATGTAGAAAAAGGGAATATTGTGCTTCATCATGTGGATACTGAACATCAATTGGCAGACATTTTCACAAAACCCATGTCTTCTTCTCGTTTTGCTTCTATTCAGGCAGACATTGTTCATCCAATGGGTTTGTTCTGAGGGGGAGTTTGTGAAACTTTGTGATTCTTTGTATTTCTCAAATGAAAAACAAAAAAGGAAAAAATTGTGAAAAAGTATTGAGCATTATATTTAATACACATATGTGATTTGAAGCTAAGTTTATGCTACAAGGTCTTTGTAACTTCATCTTTATGCATATATGGTGTAGTTTATGGCATGACTGTTTAAATGGAATGAAAACTTGAATTAAATCTTGTCTTGGTTGAACTTTCTTGGCTATCTTGATCCTGCTCAAAAAGTGCTCAATGTGAAGATTTCTTGTGTACGCCGGACCAATGTTGTTTTGGTCTGTCGTGAACGTGTTTTTGGCGAGTTAAAATTATCAAGAAACAGAGAGTTTCATGTGCACGCCGGACCAAATTTTTGGTCCGTCGTGAACGGCATTTTTGAAGGTTGTTTCCTTGTGTGCACCGGACTGATTTATTTTTAGTCCGTCGTGAACGTGGTTTGAGCCAGACCAAGTTTCTTGAAAAACAGAAAGATTTGCATGTACTCTGGACCAATATTTTTGGTCCGTCGTGAATGGCACTTTCAAGAGTTGATTTCATGTGTACGCTAGACCCACTTTTCTTTGGTCCGTCGTAAACATGCATTTGAGGTCTTTTGCGCCGGACTGAGTTTCACAAAAAACAAAAAGTTTGACGTGTACGCCGGACCAATTTTTCGGTCTGTCATGAGTAACGCCGGACCAAAGTTTCGGTCCGTTGTGAATGTGATTTTCTAGGGTTTATTCCCTGTGTGCGCCGGACCAAGGATTTGGTTCGTCGTGAACGTGTTGTGCTCGGGTTAGAGTTTTGCAATTTTGAAGTTGGGTTGATTTGTTTGCGATGCTCGTGTGAGTAGTTGCATGGACTAATGTTGAGTCAAGTCACGGACCTGTGCTCGGAATCGTTTTGTGGTTTGTTCATGTGCAGGTGTTGCTCAAGGGCGAACGTGGTCGATGACGGGACCGGGACTAGGTTCATGGAGGAACTGAGGTTCGGGACTAGATTCTGGAGGAATCGAGGTCTTGGTGGTAAAGGATGTCATGCGGGACGTTCGGGCTAGAGAACAATGCACATGAAGTCTAGTCAGTCACGTGAGTATGGCAGGGTGGCCATACGCGTGCAAAGTAGTAATCGTTTGGGGGTAGCTTGCATGTATTGGGCCAGGTTGGACCAAGTGGACATGCATACGGACCCCTTGTCTTTGCTCATTATAAATAGGAGGGGTTGTCTCCTGTTTATGGGTAGCGCATAGCCAGGGCATGTTAGCCAGTGTTTTAATTTTAGGGTTTGTACTCTTTTGATAGGAGTATTTTAGACAAAAAGAAATAAAGATCAATTCCTTTCAGATCCTCTACGTGCTACAGTAATCTCGGGACTACAGTGCACACATTGCTACAGTATTCTCTGTTTTGGTTTTGGTTGCATGTATGCTCTGGTTCTAGATTGGTTTCTTTGTCTACTTTGATTCTTTGAGTTCCATCTTGATTTGATCCATCCAAAACCTTTCTAGGGTCTTGATTTAGAGTTCCTCAAAGTTTTGTTGGTTAGTCTTTTGAAGATCTTGTTTAATCTACAAATTTTGGTTAGATCAATTCTCGTCATATTCTATCACAACAAGCTTGCAAGGTTCATAACTTTTGATCCGTAAGTCCGATCGAGTTGATTCTTTTTTTGTTAGATTCGTATTGAAATCTAGTATTTTTTTCAAATTTTAGATTGATCCGATGGTTGGATCTCCAGTAATTTGCGATTTACCGAACACATCTAATCTATTTTTGTTGGAGACGAAGCAATTATTTGATTCTGAATTGGGGTGATTTTTTAGTAGATCGAAAATTTGGTTTTAGCTTCTGCACAATCATTCACCCCCCCTCTGACTGCTATATTCATATATATCGATCCTACAATGATGATTATAGAAAGTTATGTATATTCTTAAAGATCATAACAATCTGAAGAGGCAATAATTATAATAAACTTGATCTAAGGATTAAACCATCCAATTTAAGCATTCATTACATAAAAGCATCCAAACGACCAAAAAAAATATTAAGAGCAACAAGTCCAAGTAGCTTATAATAATATAGATAAAAAAGTAGCATAAAATAAGCTAGAAACTAGTCCTATCCCCCTCAACCTTCTCCCCCTTTGGTATCAAGTACCAAAAGAGGGTCTTCAAGAAATGTCTAGGAGGACGGAGGTGGAGACAACGACGTCGAAGCTCGAGGATGAACGCGACGAGTGTAGGAACCTGGAGTGGAGGAAAAGGTTGTCACAAAGCGGGTGCACGGATGTCCCGATCTTGTCCACGTGCACTCTCACTGAGTCGAGAATGGCTCTGGTCTGGGACAGAAAAGAGTGAATCTCTGTAAACTGAGCCATCATTTGTGAGTACTCCTAATCAAGTCTAGCAAAATGATCTATGTGGGGACTCGCTAGGCCCTCAAGAACTGTGTTGTAAGCAGACGCAGGTGGATGCTCCTGCTGTTGCTGCTCTTGCTACTGCTGAGCCATATCACTGATCACCTAAGGTGGAGCCTCTCTAGGCTTGTAGGGCTTGTGAATGCTCAGCAGTGGACCTCGGTTGTAGGGTAGAAGTATGTAATCTCTGTCACCTTAAGCCAACAATGCGTGTTCCACGTATTCCTTGATGGCTTGTAAATTTCCATCCATTGTTTGCTTCGAGACCATGTGTTGGTCGAGAAAACCCACCGGTTCATATTACTGAAAGGATTCATTCCTCCTATACTCAATCCAAACCTTGTATTCCTTGGTTCCGCTTCGAATTATTGAAACCTCCTATCGATGTTTCTCCACTAGGCGAAATTAGCAGGGTGCCTTAGCATTCCATCATTCTTACACTTCTCCGAGTGCCAATGCAACAGTTTTGCCTCCTTTGGGTTTGCAAATAAATGCTTCAAATGGGGAATTATAGGCAGATACCACGCCACCTTTGCAGGAGGTCCTTTCTTCACCTCGATGCCCTTGTCGTTATCATGTGATTGATTTTTACGCTTGTACTGGGATGCGTTGCACACTAAACATACATACAAGTTTGCGTACTCTTTGTGGTGGTAGAGGATACAGTCATTTGGATATGTATGTATTATTTGTACTTTCATTCCCAAGGTACAAAGAATCTTCTTGGCTTTATAGGTGGTTGTTGGCAACTCTTTTCTCTCCGGAAGCATGTTCGCTAATAGACCTAACAACACCGTGAAACTCTTGTCGGACCAACCATTGCTTGCCTTCAATTTTAGTAGTTCAAACACGGATGATAACCTTGTGTATTTGGACTTGCAGCCTAGGAACAAAGGTTTCTCTAAGTCTTCTATTAAGCCCCAAAATTTTCCATACTCTCTGTCATCACGGTTCCCTTCTGCATCGGCAGCATATGATCCAGATTATCACCGTACAACCTATCCTCGTCGGAAGCACAATCGATATGATCCGACATATAGTTGAATTCTTCGGCGATGTTAATACTACCTGCTGTTTGTATAATCCGCTCTTCACCGTGATTGGTCCAACATGTATACCTCTTTTGAAACCCCTTAGAATCAAGTGTGCTTCGATTTGATATGAGTTTCAAAACATCCTCAGATTCTCGCAGTCAATGCATGGATAAGATATAAATTGCCCCTCTTATTAAACATATCCTTCTCTGTAGCTCTTCTAAAAGCATAAACGCCATTAAGGTACTCATCACTTGCACAATTCTCAGCATACATACAACTTCGATCCATCTATACTACGCATATAACAATTAGTATTAAATATTGAATTATACTATGTATGATCTTTTGCTATCCCTTCTAGCAAAGTTCCTTCAAACAAACTAAAGGTAACAAACAACCTCTTTCAAAATATTAATAAACCAAATTAAACATTTAAGTATACTCCCTTTCAAACAAAATAGGTTGTACACTTGATTTATGATCAGCCATTTAGAAAGAAGTATCTTCAAAACTCTCTTTACCAAGCTATGTGTAACAAAATTGTGTCTAAATGTTTAATACTTTCTAAAAAGAAGTGTCTTCAAATATGTTTTCACCAAGCCATCTACATCTTGAATATAATGTAATTAGAAACAATTACTACTTTAGATTACAAAGAACAAATGTATCTACATCAAGCTAGATCTAAACCATCTACAATCCTCTCTTTATGGAACTAGATCTTGAAAACAATACAATTAGAATCGGTTATTAACATTAGATCACCAAGAACAAATGGATATACATTCACTCTTCCAAATCAATGGTCTCCTTTCACCAGATCGTCTTACAGTTGCAGCCAACTCAAAAATAGATCAAAAACCCTAAAAACAATGTGGGTCGGGGCTCTCTGTACTATATATCTCCAATGGATATTACATACGATTTATAGCTAAAACCATCAGTGATGTGCATATCGTCACTAACATTCACATCATAGGTCGTTTATGATATTCATTCACATCACTGACGGTTTTAGCCAAAAACCATATGTGATGTGAATGGAACACATCACTGATGGTTTTTTTTGGGTAAAAATCATCAGTGATATTCAATTATTAGAGACGGTTTTTTGTAAAACCATATGCAATTACATATAATACAGACGGCTTTTTAAACTGTCTGTAAGAAGACGTCTAATATAAGCCTTTCTATAGTAGTGTCTGTGCCTTGCGTCGCATTCTCTCTTTCTCACTCACTCGCGTTTGCACATAATTTGTATCAATGCGTACTTCACATCCTACTAATCTAACCTGCTGAACCACCCGATCCAACCCAAAACACCCACCGTTTCACAGCCAATTACCCCATCTAAACCCACCTAAAACTGGAACTAGATGACCCTCAGTTATTGGCTTCAAACCCAGCTAACATGTGCCAACCCGCCGGGTCCAACCCATGACCAACATGCATGCATATATGCAATAGCACTTAATTTGGCCAATACATGAATAACTCCATAGACAGAATTTGATTCTGTTTGCTAGATACGTACACATGGCCCGATATGCTTTCAGATTTGGATGATTTCATCAAACAAAACATCCTATGATGTTTATCAAATCCCTTAGTAATTGGGCTATAGTTTACACAAGTATCTGAATTTTTCTTCCACACGTGACCATGTGTACATGCACTAGAACACGTACAAAATCTCATCCGACAGGAGGGTAGAAAAGCAAAACTAAAGTAACACAAGACATCAATCCATGAAGCTAACGGCCTGCTCCCTGATACGTGATCAGCTCACGCTTGTAACGCAGTCCGTGGTTTTGCTCTGCATGGTGGTGAAGGCGCTCACCTCCAACGTGATGGAGCAGTTCATCTTGATGTCGAGGTCCCTCTTGTAGATCCCCAGCACGTTCACTCTCCCGGTGATCTCCGTGTAGCTCGTGAGGTTGTAGAGCTGGCCGAAGATGAGGTCGGTGGCGTTGACTTTGGGCGAGATGCGGTCGGCGAGCACGTCGAGCGTGACGTTCATCCTCAAGGTCCGGTCGGCGCCGACCTCGCCGTCGGGCGCGTACGCCACGCCGACCGTCTCCCCCATGTAGTAGAAGTCCGTCTCGCTCCGGGCGAAGCTGAAGGAGGCCACGTTGGGGTTCTCGAGGGAGATGTCGGCGTTGAGCGTGGCGTTCACGGACACCGGGTGCTGCTCCGTGCCGAAGTCGCCGCCGACGTTCTCCAGCGTGACGCGGTTCAAGGTGAGCACGGGGTCCTTGACCTTGAAGACGGTGAGCGCGAGCGCGAGGACGACGACGCCCGCGACAACCACGGAGGTGACGCAGCAACCGCAGCAGCAGAGCACGCACCGGCGCTTGCGGAGGTACTGCATGGAGCGCCAGCGCTTGGTGGTCGTCCCGGCGGCCTCCTCGGACTCGACGTCGCCGTTGGCCGCAGGGTGGACGGACGGTGACGGGAGGGCGAGCGGCCTCGTTGGCTCGTACTTCTCGTCCTGCGAAGCGGCGTTGTACGGCGTGGCGGTCGCCATGGGGTGGAATGGAAGAACCAGTGGAAGCTATCCAAGCCAAGAATTAACGGTTTGTCTGACACGAGTACGTCGGGGCGAGCAATTCTGTCACTGGGCGGTGGTGGTCTTATACGGTGGATTTCGCGCGAGTCGTTGTGGGCGGGCCACGGCACGTACGTGCTCTTGTGACTTGTGACGGAGCGGAGCTAACACGGACGATTGACTTCGCTAATCTGTGGCTTGCCCCTTAATAATTGTTCCACGCAGGCTTCGGCTGACACGAATTGGCTCGCGCTCGGACCTTCCGGTCACTCGATGACTAGATTGGTAAAAAGTCATGAAAGTAGTGCTACACCTCATGTTGAGTACTGGTATGGCTGAAAATCTCAGCGCATGACATGTTTTTTTCTGCTGTGATTATATTAGCAGGAAAAAGAAATTTTACAACAAGCAGGATATACAGAGAAAAAACAAAGTTGCACAAACACCGCTCAACAATAAAACCGCTGCCTCATACTTGTGTGTCTAGTCATATTATTGGTTTTTTTTTTATTACTGTTCTGTTATCGTGTTCTTTTCACCCGTGGTGCTTGCACAACGGAAACAGTAGTGCTTGCACAATGGAAAACGGAACACGGTTTGAGCGTCGTTGTTAGCCTCTCGATTCTGGATTTGATTCGCGTCTGACGGATTGAGATCGAATTCGATCGCCGGGAGCAAGTGTTACCAGCAGGGTGCACCGTGCACGTACTGTATGTAGTGTACGACGAGGATTGTAGGCTGACATGCCGAGCGGAAAAGCGTCGTGGTCCGCAAAGTAAACCGAGACGATTCGGTCGTATAAAGGATGCGCCTTTCGTTGGAAAGATATCCCTTGGAGTGAGTAGTCGCATTTGACCTTAAGCACTTTGACTTGGTACACTGTGATCGGCTATAATAATATTGTGCTCGAATACTACCTAGCTATTAGACCCATCTTCTCTCTACCATGATCTCTCCGTACGCCACAGGTCATTTTGGCGACTGTATTTTGCCGTCTTTAAGTGCAACCTTTCAAAGACTTTACTAGCAACTCTTTTAAAAAAAGGCGTGAAAAAGAAAAGGCAGAAATGGCACGGGCGGTGGCGGGCCCAAGCTGCCCGCCTGCACTTCTCCACAAAACCCGGCAACCAGCAAAGCCGTACAGAATAGCAAAACCTTCCCGAGCAACTCAGCTGAATCACCGATAAAACGAGTTCTCCTCGCGAATAGAAGAACCTAGCCGCAGCGTTGTGCTGTACGCCGCCTTGGGCGTGGGTCACCGGCCAGGGTTTTAAATCTCGTTTAGGAATATTTTTCAAGCGGCCACCAATACCAAAATTTGTCAAATTTCGACCGAAATTCGATAAAAATTGAAGTGTTTTGGAATTTAAATGTATTTGAAAATTGGTCAAATAGCCAAACAAATTTCCAACGAAAAGCTCGAATTTCGGTAGAAAAACGTCGAATTTCGACGACAAGTTAAAAAATGAAAAAAAGAGAAAAATTGAAAATAAAATATTGTAAAATTTGTAAAACTCAATTCACATAATTAAAACTTGTCACATATCAATACAAGTACAAAAATGGGCATTCACATAATTAGAATATTAAAATATACAATAGCAAGATAACATTAACATATTACATATACCATAGCAATACAAGTAAGTTTTCAATATTGGATAACATTAATGTATTAAAAAATAACATACCTTTGCTATATTTTAAATAATTGAAAGTTGTCACATATCAATGCAAGGAAAATTTTCAATATTGGATAATATTAACATATTAAAATATACTTCAACAAATATTGCTACTACATATACTTCAACAAATATTGCTACTAAATATAATTGAACAAATATTGATACTAAATAGAAAGCTGGTTCTAGGAGAAGCTGGCGTTAAAGAAACTTGGCGGCTTTGACCTAAATGTCGCTCCAAAACAATCCAAATACACTTTGATTGTTTCACCCCTAAAAGATCATTTATTACTCCATTGACTTTTATAAGGCATCCATACATTTCAAGATTCGAATTTTTTAATTTTTATTAGCAATTAATCCAACAATGCATATGTTTAATCTTGCAAAAGTGATACTAAATATTGCTACTTAACATAATTGAAGAAATATTGCTACTTGATGTACTTCAACAAATATTGCTACTTGACATACTTGAACAAATATTGCTACTAAAAATACTTCTAATTTCTTTTTTTTTATATTTTTTTTCTATTTTCTACATTTTGAACGCTTAAAAAACGTCTCTAAACTCCATTTTCTCAAAAAATATTCACACTAGAGGTCATAAGACTACTAATACTAATTATAGGAAAATTTTGGATAATTTTTTTTCATTTTTTTTGAAAATTTGAATTTGAACGAAATTCCTTTTCAATACGGATTGGTAAGGTCGAATTTTGTGAATTTCCATCGAAATTCGACGAAATTTGCAACCCTGCACCGGCCTCATTCCCATGGTGGAGCTCGCCAAGCTCCTCCTCCGCCGCAACTTCGCTGTCACCATCACCATCCCGCCCACCACAGGTCCCACACCATCGATGGCATCGCCGCTTCCAACTAAAGGTGGGCACTTGGGCCGGGCCTTTTTGGGTCGGCCCGAGACACGGTGGTCCAGCCCGGTCCAAAATCCGGCAAGGCACGGGGGTGGGCCACGCCGTGTTGGCATGAAACTATAGCACGGGCTGTGCTGGGCCTGAGATCAAGACACGATAGACGACACAGCCTGGCATGGCACGGCGGAGGCACGGGCACAGATCTACTGTCACAACTTCATTGTTGTTGATGGCTATATTATGTCACTTATCTATAATGATTTTATTTCACTAGATTTCTAATATTATTGAGGTTATGAGTCTGATGATTTTTTGGAGAGAAAAAGTACTGTTGTGCTTTCTACAGATGATCATCTCTCATTCTCTCATCGGCCAATGAACGAGAGAGAGAGAGGCAACAGGCAAAAGAGAGATTGAGAGGGACGGTTGAGAGAGAGGGAGCAACAGGCGAGAGAGATTGAGAGAGATGGATGAGAGAGAGAGAGAGAGAGAGAGAGAGAGCTACGAGAGGGACCAACGGGCGAGAGAGAACTAAAAGAGATTGAGTAATGTGTGTCTCCATCTCCTTTCCTCTCGTCGTAATAGTGTAAATTGGCCAGACCTAGGTCGGCACGGCACGGTAGGCAAGACGGGCCGTCACGGCCCGGCACAGTTCAAGCACGAAGCACGATGGGCCCGTGCCGGGCTGGCCCGGCATGACACGATGCCCTCTACTTCCAACCCTTCCACCTCCTCCCGCCCCCGCCCTACACCGACCCTGACCATGCCGCGCCGCACTCCACGTCCGCCAACGGAATGGCTGCTTTCCTGCGCCTCACTTACTATTACTCTACAACGATCACCTCCCTCGGAGGCTCAGAGACATGGGCAAGGCACTCTTTCGCTTCCATGGTGTCCACCAGGGGTGCTAGGTATGCTGGCATTTTTAAAATTTTAAAAGTAGTACAAGATGGTATTTTTGATTGGTCAAATTTATTAATTGAATTTGTTTCGATTTTAATATTTTAGGATTTTTAAGACATCAAAACTATTTATATTATGTTTTTAGCAAGTTTCAAATATATGTGTTGATTTATGATATTACGAAATAATTATAAAAGACTATAAAATTATACAAGTGAAATATACACCTCTAATGAAAATTTTGAAGTTGTCCACTTCCAGCATCCCCACCGATGTCGGCATCCGACATGCTGTGCATTTGTGTAGTAGAACCGAGAGGATCGGTCGTACAAGGCATGAGCCAGGCAGTAAGCACACATCGCTGAGGTGAGCGGAGTGCTGCTCAACACGTACGGGTGGCTGGAGGTGAGGACCGTGAATGCGCTCCGGGAAGGCGTTTGATTCTGGAATCGCTCGACGCTTCCGATGTATTGCGTGCTTTGGGAGTTGCGAGGAGGGGGCGCATAACTTAGGGCTTGTTTGGAAGCCCCGAATCCCGTCGGGATCCTCGCCCATTCCCGTGGGGGGAAACCTCACGTGGAAACAATCCCTGGGCTAGATAGAAGGTGCATTTGGAAGCCCACATGACGTTTATTTCCCAGCCCGATTCGCTCGATTTCCCTGGGAAAAAATATTCATCTCCCCACATCGGAATTTTTCTCCCCGGCTCGACTCGACGCGTCGCTTAACCTTGTCCTTGCGATGTTGACGCTGCAATTGGCGCCTTCTCCTTCCACTCCGGCGACGACGGCGAGTGGGCGACGCCTTATCCTTCCACTCCGGCGAGTGGGTGGAACCTTCTCCTACCACTCCAGCCAGTCAGATCGATCTCTTCTTCCTCCCTACTCCTATGGTTTTGTCTACCTTTTCCACACAGATCTGGTGCTATTAGGTACTAGTTTGAAGAACAGGAGGAGGTTGATGTCCATGAGGAGTAGTTGAGATGCAGAGATTGCAAAAGGAGGGAGCCACAACCACCATCGACGCCTTCCCCAGCAGCATGTTCGCCCACACTGTCGGCTCCTTCCACGCTGTCGATTGGAAGGTAGGTTTTCCTCTTTGCTTTGCCTATGCTTGGATCTAGTACTCCCACCATCATTAGATAGGATAACGGTTTTTAGATGCTTTCTAATTTATTCTCATGTTGAGCACAGAAATAAACAAAGAAAAAGGCAAGGATACATGTAGATACATCTCAGTTACATGGCCTTGTCTGCACTTTCATCTAAGTTCCAAGGTGCATTGGCACCAAATTGTGACCGAACATAAAGGATGGGTATAACAAAAGCATGCTGCAGAAAGGTTTCTTTTAAACGATACATACATGGCAAGAAGCACAGGATAAGGAATTGGAATTATCCTGTTAAATTTTCTTCATAATATACTTCCCAAATCAATCATTAGCCATTGAGAAGAGATAATGAATGTGCGCAGGATATACAGAATAAGTTCATTATTGTGATCAAATCCATACTACAGTTGTAAGTTGCAGCACGCTTTGTTTACACAACTCTAAGTAAGCAAGCAGACTCAGGAGTCAGAAGATATATAATTAGTTCATATTCTGATGATTTCTTGTTTTTTCATCATTTGGCAGCTATGTCAAAGAAAGGATGGAACATCAAGTGGATGGATACAAAAACCAAGGTGCTAATTCTATTATGAATCTGGAATTCTTTGGATTGTCAAAATTAGTTTAATCTTACCACTCTAACCATAACATGTCTCATTTGTTTGTTCTGTTAACCTTCCTCCAAGGAAAATGTTGACTTCCAATGTTAGAGCCAATCGACTCATAGAAAACATCCGAAAGCCAAACAAAGAGGTAACAATCTCTAAGCTTATTTTGTAGGTATTGGTCCAATATTCATGATTGGATGCCTAATTTTCAAGTCAATATCTATAAATTGGATTTGACCGTTTGCTCACTTGATTCTGTAGCCACCACCGCCTCCTTCCCCACCTCGTTGGCCATCTCAGATAGTGATCAAACCAAATCCCAATAATTTGTCAATTGGTGGAAGAAAGCCATACCCCAATAAATTTTTATTGATTCTATTTGTGCCAAATGATGGCAGGGAATATTTTCCTGGGGGATTTATTTTCCCAAGGAATTGAGAGGGATTTAATGTGCCCTTCAAAATCCCCTTAGGCCCTGCTTGGATGAGTGGTAATTTCTTGGGAGGTTTTGGGATTTAGTTCAAATTTGAACTAAATCCTAAAACATTCCAATGAAATACCCCTAATCCAAGCACCCCCTTAGGGATTTTATTCCCATGGATTTTCTACCCTAACATCCAAACAAGCCCTTAGAGTGGCACACGTGCCCAAGGTTTCAAAAAAAAAATTTTGGAGTATTTTTTGGAGGGAACTAAAATCTGAAATTTTGATAAGATTTCGGAATTTCGGACAAAACTTAAAAAGCAAAATTTAAATCTGAAATTTTTTGGGCCGAGATTTCCAGATTTAGGCAAAAAAATCTGAAATTTTGGTAGAAATTGCAAAATCATGGCAAATTTCAGTCAAACGAAAAATGGTTCAAATCACTAATGGTCTCATAAAATTTTTAGAAGATAATCAGGGCTGAGGATTTTTAAAATTTTTTTGACATTGCTTCTGTTATTTGAAACCTTACTCCAGCTATAAAAGACTGACCAGCTATAAAAGACTGTACGTGAGATTGCCGAGTCTATTCGTGGTACCGAACCTACTGGGTTCGAATCCTAGTGAGAACATTGAATTTTTCAAATTGTCACTAAAATTTTGGAGATAGCGGATCGAACCTCCTACCTTTTGGGTGGCAAGCGAGGCCTAGACCATCTAAGCTACATGGTTTGTTGTGATGTTGTGTAAACGTTATTCCTTTTAAATTTTGAATGCCTTAAACATTGTGGTCCAAAATTTTGAATGCCTTAAACTTTGGTTGGAATCGAACCATGAGATGCTAAGTGAGTCTAACATCTGAGCTGACTCAATTCGATTCAAATTCAGTTCTAAAAACATCAAATACGGTCAATTTTGTAGCGGTTTTGGCCCACAAGTTAAAAATCTCAACAAAATTTGTCAAAATTTAAAAGTACTGTAGCAATTTAATATTTTTTGGGGCTTTTTTATTTGCGGGGATTTAGGATCGTATCCCAGCCAAAATCCAAAACAAGATCCTAAATCTCGATCGAGAGTTTCGAAATTTCGTGGGGATTGATTTTGAACCATGCGTGTGCCTCGTGTGGCTAGACGCACAGCCGGAGCGGAGCTGTGTTCCTCTACTTCGGCAGCATCGGCAGCGCAGCTGACAGAGATAGCTCGCAGGCTAGAGAGCTCCAGGTACCGGTTCCTATGGATTGTGCTGAGCCCACCTCAGGACCCGAGCAACTTCTACGAGTAGCGGCCGCAGCTGAACTTGGAGGCGTTGCTCCCGAAGGGGTTCTGGGAGAGGACGCGGGACAGGGGTCTGGTGGTGAAGATGTGGGCACCGCAGGTGGAGGTGCTACGGCAAGCGGCGACGGTCGCGTTCGTGATGCACTGCACCGCTGGGGTGCTGCTGCTGTGCTAGCCGCAGTGCACAGAGAAGAGGCTGAACAAGGTGTTCATCGCGAAGGAGATGAAGGTCGGGGTGGTGATGGAGGGCTACGAGTAGGAGCTGGTGAAGGCCGATGAGGTGGAGGCAAAGGTGAGGCTGGTGATGTAGTTCGAGGAAGGGGACAAGCTCCGGGCAAGGCTGTCAGTGGCGAGAGAGAAGGCCGCAGAATCGCTGATGGACGGAGTGCCGTCCTGGCTAGCGGTGGGCGTCATGTTGTGCCGGGCCGCGATGGCCCGTCGTACCCGCTGTGCTGTGCCGTGCCGGCCCAGCTCACCTTTGATGAGCCCAGGTACGGCCCATTTGCGCTTCATGCTTGCTTCGTGCCGTGCCGGCCCAGGCCTGGCCCATGTGCACTATTGCAACGAGACAAAAGGACTCGAAGACGCACGAAGCTAAGGCAATAGACATAAATATTAGGGGAAAGGAACTAAATCTTCGGCCATTCGCTTTGCCCTTTGGGCGTGACAGGTGAGGCGAGGCAGCCACAGCGACGCTGGTGAGGCTGCACGGCCATGCGGGTAGGCGACCACGGCAACGAGCCAACGAGTGATGACCACGATGGCACAACAATCGTCGGGTCTGCTCCTCTGCCCCTCCACCTTCCCCTCCGTGCGCTCGACCGCGTGTCGCGCCGAGGATGGGCTCACCGTGTCGCTCTCCTTGGTGGCGTGCCGACGTGTCGTGCCGGCACGGACACACCCAAATGGTCTTGCCGGGCCAGGCCGCCCACCGTGCCCGCTTTCTTAGCCCGGCACGGCCTGGTGAATAGTGTTAGACCGGCACAGCACGGTTCACCCCGTGCCATGCTGGGTTTTGAGTCGGGCTGGGCCGCCGTGCCTCGGGTCGGCCCACCTGGGCACAGCCCAGATGCCCACCACTAGGGGTGAAAATGGTTAAGATAGTTTCCGACCGATCCGGATAATTTTCGTATAGGAATTTTGTCGGATCGAATATTTGTCGGATAGTATCGAATTGGATACGGATACGTATTCGGTAGCTCACTATCCGTCGGATACGGATACGGATTCGGATAATCTGGATAGTGATGGGTTGGATATCCGGATATACATGTGGGCTGGGCCAAGCTACTCATCTGGCCCAAAAAGGTTTCTAAATTTTAAAACCATTTTTTAATTTAATTAATCCATAAATTAAGTTTAAATTATTAAAATTGTCAAACTAGCTCCAAGAATTATGAAATTTTTCAAAAAAACTTTCCGACATAGTCTATAATTTTAAAAAATTATTTTCAAAAAAAAAATTTGCTATCCTTAATAGGAAAGTATTTTAAATAAGTAGCTAAAAATGCATAAAAACTCACAAAATATATAATTTATTATTTTAAATATAATTTAACAAAGAATACAAATTTTTTTGTCGTTATAAGTACGTGTTATGTATGTTTTCTAGAGATATGGTGGTTATGTATTATCAAACTTTTAGCGTGTTCTATATTTGCTTCTATTTGTATCTCTGAGTAAGGATCACTTTTATTTTGTGTTTTGATCTACATGTATAATAAACTATTTGTATTGTACATGCTGATGAAGTAAGTCTAACATAATTTTATTTGCAACATGGTATCTAATTATTATTTAAGTGAATGAAAATGCTTATATTTTTCACTTTTCAATAATGTTTTGATCAAATCAACTAGTTATGTGTTTTGGTTGATTTTTTATGTACAATTTAAGGGGTTATCATGTTTCGATAAATATTCGTAACCATATTCGATTTGATTCAGCGGCGGAGCCAGGCCTCGGGCCACCCAGGCCCAAAAAGCTCATGTAAATTTCTCTAAAATTTTTATAAATTCACAAATTAGCCAAATAACCTTTGAGCCGGCCCGAGGCCTGGGCTGGCTCCGCCCCTGATTTGATTTTTATTCGATCCATATCTATATTCGATATTATCCGTATTCGTATTCATATCTGGACTATCCGTATACGCATCCGAATCCGAGAAAAAAAAATAAAAAACAAATATGGTAGAACTATTATCTGTCCGTATCCGATCCGTTTTCATCGCTACCCACCACTAGTCCTGGCTGGCGTTTGACGAGTTTCTAAAGTATTTGGAGAATTGGAGAGCTCGAAGTGATCATTTGGCATTTCTGCGCAGATCGAATTGCAAAGCGAGTGGCATGTTTATCTGATCAGTTAGCTTTCAAATAGTATCTCTGGATCTTGTTTCTGAATTAGGGATCTTGCACCTGACATCCAACTGCCAAACGAGACATATCAAACAGACTGAAAATCAATCATAAAGGGTACGTAGGATTCAGCGGAGACGATATGAATCGTTTTTGCTAATGGTATGCTGCACTAACACAACACCATCAGCACCCTATAATGTCAGTCTTGGTGTCTCCTACTGCAAATTTTGCTTTGGGAAGCAATGCTAGGTCTAAACGAAACAGTGGTTTACACAGTTGATTCTGTAGGACGTAGGCCAAATTTGGCTGGTAGGGGGTTATTCCCATGAGAACTGCAAGTACCGCGCACTTGGTTGCTTAATGGTGTGTTTGATTATTTGTATCAAATGATATATGTATGAGATGGTTTTTAAAAAAGGTCATCCATGTGTTTCATTTTTTGAATGGAGTCATCTCATTTTTGACCAAGTGATACAAATTTAATGAATATTCCTTATAGATACTGAACCATTCCATTGACCTAATATAATAGAACCATGTAATCGATACCACCGAACCTCAACAATAATCCAATGCTATCAGATTTGGGTGATTTCAGCAAATAAAACATCCAGATAATGTTTATCAAATCCCTAGAACCAAACTGTCGGCGTATTCTACACCAGGGCACCCACTCCCCCGCACCAAACACGGTTGACGGGCAGGCAGGGCGCATCCGGCCCCACCACCATGGCAAATGGTAGAGCCCCAGGCTAGTCGCCCAGTGGACACGTGGCGACCAGGCCACGCCACTGGGCGAGCAGGAAGGTGCTCGCCCTGTGGACCTGTGGCGACCAAGCCACGCCACTGGGCGCGCAGGAAGGTGCTCGCCCAGTGGACACGTGGCGACCAGACCACGCCATTGGGCGACCAGGAAGGTGCTCGCCCAGTGGACGCGTGGCGATCAGGCCACGCCACTGGGCGCCCAGGAAGGTGGTCGTCCAGTGGCCACGTGGCATACAGGCCACTCCCTTGGCGCACCACCCCCGAGGCCGCAGTACCAGGATCAAGGATATTTAATGCAAATCGTGCGCAATAAATGCAAAGCGTGGAGGCTGCAGTATGGCGGCGCGCCTTCCCCAGGCATGCCTTAATTACGGGTGACGTCACGGCAGCACCTCACTCCCTGACGGAGCGAGCGGCATTGGTGGGCGTGGGGCCCAAGGCGGGGGTGTGACGGCTACGGCAGGCATTTAATGTGGCGTAAGGGCAGTGATGGAGGCATTAAATGCGCCCGTGGCAGTGTAATGAGTGTAGCTTGCTGTGTAAGCCTCCCATGCGCCCCCCTGAGCCCAAGTATAAAAGGGGACCGGGGTGCATGGGAGAAGGAGGTTGGTTCCAGAAAGGAGAGGCTCCATTCTCTCAAGTTAGATTTCCAGTTCATATCCCACAATACGAGCAATAGCAAGAGGCGAGGACTAAGGTCATACTCTTGGAGGGCCCGAACCTGGGTAAATTCCAGCGTCCCTGTTCTTCTTAGCTTCCCCGGTACTCCGGTCTTCTTACCTTCTCAGGCGATTGCCCCGAAAGCCCCTGTCCGAACCTCATAAGCACCCAAGTCGGAGGTGCCTGTTGGCTAGTACGCCGACAGTGGCGCGCCAGGTAGGGGCTATTGGTGGTTAGATTGCCCTCTTCCTTCCGTTTCCGATTCGAAGCTCAGAAGAAGAAGGGGCGTTTGTCCGCATGGCGGAGTCGCACTCCAAGCGCAACAATCTGCCCGAGGAAAGCAGCGCCCGTAGCCGGTCCCGACGCCCGGGGAAGGAGCCGGGCCAGCCGGGTCCCTCCGCTGTGGAGGGGACGCGCGTGGCTCCGCGCCGGGCCACCGCCCAACGGCGTTTGGTCTTTGGGGACGACACTCCCGCGCGAGCCTCCATGCGGCTCGGCGCTTCCTCGATCATCCTCCGATTCATTGGGCGATACTCAACCACCCTGTGGCTGCGGGATATCGCCGCTTAGTCGACGCCGCTCAACAACAAGTTGAGGCGGCGACCAGCCGGGCTTCCTGCCGGCGTGGCAAGAAGGAGTGCGCGCGCCGCGCAAAGCTCAGCCAGACAACAACTTCCCCCGGCTTCAAGAGCCGGGACAAGGGGAAAGGAGCCCTTGTTAAAGCCCCCTCCGACATGGGGGGACATGCGCGTGACTCCGCTTCCTCCCGCGGTCCCCCCAAGTCGAGGGGGAATCATGAGGATCTCAGATCGCGCCTAGACGAGAGGCAGCTTCGTCGCGGTGGGGACCTACGCCACGTCCTCAGGGGGCGCCACGAGCGCTCACAACGACGCGCCAACCCCCGAGTACCTGCTGATCAACGGGGGGATTCTCCCTCTGACTCCGGGGAGAGCGTAGACTCGCACTCCTCGACCCCGTCCCAGGGTCGAGGGGCTGGCGAGCGACGCTGCTCCCCCTACAACGTTGGATGTCAGGCTTTTTCCCTCCGCCTACGACAAGCTGTGTGGCCGGAGAGGTTCCGCCCCACCACCATCGAGAAATATGATGGCACGACCAATCCGGAGGAGTTCCTGTAAATCTACACCACGGTGGTACGTGCTGCGGGGGGCTCCGAAAAAGTCATGGCCAACTACCTCCCGACGTCACTAACGGGCTCCGCCCGGTCTTGGTTACTCAACCTCCCGCGAGGCTCTGTGCACTCGTGGGAAGAGCTGTGCGACGTTTTTGTTGCCATCTTCCAGGGCTCCTACACTCAGCCAGGCGTGGAGGATGACCTCCACGCTCTGGAGCAGATGGAGGGGGAGTTCCTGAGAGAGTTCATTCGGCATTTTAGCCATTGCCTCAACACGATCCCCCGGATCTCAGAGCAATCAGTGATCATTGCATTCCGGAGGGGGGTCCGTGACCATAAGATGCGGGAGAAGATGGCTACCCGCACCATCGTAACCACTTCCGAGTTGTTCTCCCTGGCGCATAAGTGCGCCAGGGCGGCCGAAGCTCAGGAGTGCGCGACAAGGCCTTCCGACCCCGGCGACGCCGGCACCTCGAAGTCTTCCGACCGCAAGAAGAAGAAGCGGAAGGAGGCCGCCGCTAGGGAAATCTTGGTCGCCGAACCAGAAGCCAAGTCCCGGCGTCGCAACGATCAGGACCGAAGGGGTGAGCGCCGGGACCGGCGTGGTGACCGCGGGAACCGCTGCTCGCCCCGCCGCGAAGATGATGGGGGCAAACCTTATTGCCCCATCCATCGAACAAGTGGACACGACTTGGAGGACTGCCAAGTCGTATCCAAACTGGTGGACAGGCGGCTCAAGAAGCGCCGCGAGAAAGACCATGGTGAAGACGACGACGAAGACCCAGCTCCGCTGGCCTTCCCACAGGCGGAGCATATGGTGGCGTTCATCCACGGGGGGTCAGCCACCTACTCATCGAACTCGCAGTACAAGCGGGATCTGAGAGGCAGTGCAATACCGTGATCAGACCTCAACGGGTAGGCGCTGAAGTGGTCGGAGCAGCCGATCGCTTTCAGCCGGGCCGACCACCCGGAGAATGTTTCCGGCCCTAGCCATCTCCCGATCGTGGTCTCCCCCACGGTGCGCAACGCGAAGCTAGGGCGGGTTCTTGTTGACGGGGGCAGCGCCATCAACTTGCTATCTGTCGGGGCGTATCAGGCGCTCCAGATACCGTATGAGGAGCTGCGCCCGGCCCCACTTTTCTACGGAGTTGCCCCCGGGGTGGGCCTCTTGCCTCTGGGGCAGGTCCGGCTGCCTGTTACGTTCGGGAGTGCGGAAAACTTCCGGACAGAGCTGGTCGATTTCGAGGTCACCGACTTCGACCTTCCCTACAACGCCCTGCTTGGTCGTCCAGCCCTGGTCAAGTTCATGACGGTCGCTCACTACGCTTACATGCTGGTGAAAATCCCTGGGCCCGGAGGCCCAATCACGGTAACGGTGGATAGATCGAAGCCTGCGTCTCGAACAGAATCTGAGGACTGGCCCGGCACCACCTGCTCGGCGCGACAAAGAAGATCGCCGGGCGCCCCTCGGTCGTGGCCAGCGCCGCCGGACCTTCGGGCGAGGTGAAGGCGGTCCCCGTGGGCGAGGACGGCTCGGGCAAGGTCGTGAAGATCGGCACCGACCTCAGCGCCAAATAGGAAGGCGCGCTCGTCACCTTCCTCTGGTCAAATCTAGATGTGTTCGCCTGGGAACCATCGGGGATGACTGGGGTCCCCAGGGAGGTGATCGAGCATCGATTGGCAACGCTCCCGGGGGCGCACCCGGTTCGACAGAAGATCCGTGGCAGCACCGTAGCGCAGGACGCCATTCGGGACGAAGTGGAGAAGCTTTTGTCTGCTAAGGTTGTGCGGGAGGCCACCTACCCGGAGTGGTTGGCCAACCCCGTGCTTGTAAAGAAGTCCAATAGGAGGTGGCGAATGTGCATCGACTTCACCGACCTCAACAAGGCCTGCCCCAAGGACCCGTACCCCTTACCGCGGATAGACATCGTCGTCGACTCCACGGCGGGGTGCGAAGCTCTGTGCTTCCTTGACGCCTACTCCGGTTATCATCAGATCAGTATGGCGCGGGAAGACGAAGAGAAGACTGCTTTCATGACTCCTCTCGGTGTATACTGCTACGTTCGGATGCCCTTCGGGCTAAAGAATGCTGGTTCTACCTATCAGAGGGCCATGCACATCGTGTTCCGACCTCAAGCGGGGAAGAACCTTGAAGTATATGTTGATGATCTGGTAGTAAAGACGAAGAAGGTTGCTGAACTCATCCAGGGCTTGGAGGAGACCTTCTCCCATCTCCGAGAGTACTGTGTGAAGTTGAATCCTGAGAAGTGCGTGTTCGGCGTCTCATCTGGGAAGTTACTCGGATTCCTGGTCTCCAGCCGTGGAATCGAGGTCAACCCGGAGAAGATAGAAGCAATCGAGCGGATGCAGCCGCCCACTCGGCTCAAGCAACTGCAGTGCCTGACTGGTCGCCTAGCCTCCCTTGGCCGGTTCATAGCCCGGTTAGGGGAAAAAAGCCTACCTCTGTTCAAGCTGTTGAAGAAGACCAACTCGTTTGAATGGACCCCAGAGGCCCAGTGGGCGTTCGAAGACTTAAAGAAGTACCTCTCCTCCCCCCCGATGCTGGTCGCCCCCGAGCCGGGTGAGCCACTGCTGCTGTACGTGGCGGCTAGCCCCTCCGTGGTGAGCGCGGCGCTGGTGGCGGAGCGAGAAGGAGTCCAACGGCCGGTCTATTACATCAGCAAGGTGCTACACGACGCGGAAACAAGGTATCCTCAAGCTCAGAAGATGGTCTACGCCGTGATAGTGGCGTCAAGAAAGTTGCGGCACTATTTCCAAGGGAGGGAGATCACAGTCGTCTCCTCATACCCCCTGCGCGAGATTCTCCACAACCGTGAAGCGGAAGGTCGCATCGCAAAGTGGTGCGTCGAGCTGGGGGAGTTCGGTGTGAAGTTCGCTCCTCGAACCGCGATAAAGAGTCAAAGGCTGGCAGACTTCATCGTCGAGTGGACCCCAGCTGAGGTCGATACAGATGAGGTCCCCGCGCCCTCCCCCTGGACACTTTTCTTCGACGGATCCTTCAGGCTCGAAGGCGCGGGGGCTGGGGTCCTCCTGGTCTCTCCGACTGGGGACCTCCTCAAGTACGTGGTCATTCTCGACTTCAAGGCCACCAACAACGTCGTCGAATACGAGGGCTTGCTGGCTGGGCTTCGGGCAGCCGCGACCGTCGGTATTCGGGGCCTGCAAGTGAAGGGCGACTCCCTGCGGGTCGTTAATCAGGCAAGGAAGGACTTCTCCAGTCCTGACCCCGTCATGGCATCCTACCTGGCGGAAGTCAGAAAGTTAGAGTGGCACTTCGAAGGGTTGGGGTATACTCATATCCCCCGACGCGACAACTACTTGGCAGACGAGCTTGCTCAACTCGCCTCAACAAGGTCTCCTGTTCCGGTCGGGGTCTTTGAAGAAAGGCTTCCGCGACCGTCCATCGCTGCCCCCGTCCCCGGTGGGGACGATGGTGATACCGCTTCAGCCCTCGCTCCTGGAGGAAAAGTGGTTCCGGTGGAAACGCCCGGTCAGGCGGAGTACCCGGACGACCACCTTCTGGTCGCCGCACTTGACCGGGAAGGCACATGGATGGACCCGATCCTGGCCTACCTGTGGGATCAAGTGTGCCCCGACGATGATGCGTCAGCAGAGAAGGTGGCACGAAAGGCCAAGTGCTATACCCTGGTGGGCGGGGACCTGTACCACCGGGGTAAGAACGGAATTCTTCTGAAGTGCATCACTCGGGAAGAGGGGAGCAGTTTGCTCTCGGATATCCATGGAGGCGTGTGCGGGAGCCATGTGTCCGGTCGAACGATGGCGGGAAAAGCTTTCCGTCAAGGGTTCTATTGGCCAACCGCCCTCCAGGATGCTTGCGAGCTGGTGAGGAGATGCGAAGCGTGCTAATTCCACGCCAAGCAGATCCACCAACCAGCCCAGGCCCTGCAAACTATCCCGCTCTCATGGCCCTTCGCGGTCTGGGGGTTGGATATCCTGGGCCCGTTCCCGCGGGCCACAAGGGGCTACACCCATCTGTTCGTCGCCATCGACAAATTCACTAAGTGGGTGGAAGCCGAGGCGGTGAGATCCATTACCGCCGCAGCTGCAATCAAGTTTATGCAAGGGATCTTCGCTCGCTTTGGGGTCCCCAACCGCATCATCACCGACAACGACATACAATTCACCAGCGCGACCTTCCTGGGCTTCTGCGAAGAGATGGGCACCAAGGTCTGTTTTGCCTCGGTCGCCCATCCAGAGAGCAACGGCCAAGTCGAGCGGGCCAACGCGCTGGTGCTGAAGGGCCTCAAGACCCAGGCGTTTGATCGACTCCACAAGCGTGGGACCTGATGGACTAAAGAGCTCCCGGCAGTGTTGTGGTCGCTTCGAACCACCCCTAGCCGGGCCACCGGAGAGACCCCTTTCTTCCTGGTCTACGGCGCAGAAGCGGTCCTCCCTTCGGAGCTGGCGCTGGGGTCGCCCCGCGTTGCAGCGTTCACGGAGGAAGACCAGGAGGATCTACGCCGGGACGATGTCAACCTCCTGGAAGAAGCGCGGGACCGGGCGGCTCTGCGCGCCGCGCAGTACCAGCAAAGTCTCAGGCGGTACCACGCCTCCCGGATTAACGAGAGAACACTGGCAATGGGCGACCTGGTCTTGCGAAAAATCCAGTCGCATGCCGGGTCGCATAAACTGTCTCCCCAGTGGGAGGGACCCTTCAAAGTGGTCTCAGTCTCTCGTCCCGGGGCGGTCAGGCTGGCCACTGAAGACGGCGAAGAGCTAGCGAACTCCCAGAACATAGAAAATTTGCGCAAGTTCTACCCTTGATCGGTTGTAAGTTCCAGGCTCTGTTCCCCGACTAGCCGGAGTGTGTCTTCCTCTCCACTGCTGGTCAGGGAAGGCCTCCTGTTTGAAATTAAATATTCACTTTCTTTATCCAAAGTAATTGTTCTCCCTGCCCTCTTTTCGGCCCCTTGCCCACCGTTGGGCAGTGCCCGGGCACTCCCCCTTGGTACCCTGCGGCCTTGCAGAAACCCAGTAGCAAAGGCGGAACCGCTAAGTGAGAGCGGCGTGCAGGGATGGGCGATCGGACGGCTAGTTCAAAGACGATCCCGACACGGTCATGACACTCCGGGTGTCCCCGTGGGGGTCGGCGACTTGAACACCGTTGCCGAAAACCTAAGGCCCTGCCACGACTCACTAAGTGTTTGTTCCCTAGGGGCTACCTGGGAGACAAAATTTTGCTAAGCCAAGGGGTTCGAGGGAAGTGACTCCCTAGCACAAGGCCTTAAGTCTTTAAGATGTCATGCGCTCATTCATACGGAACCGGTAGGATTGGAGTGAAAGCAGACACTTAGTGACATAATGGGAAGCATGTGCTTCCGTTTCATTTAGAAATGATTGGCCTTTAAGGTCTTTACAGGCGGAAAACAAAAGAAGAAGAACTACGCTAATGGGGGAGGGGGAGCCTCCTCCTCATCCTCCGCTGCCGCTGCAGCGGCCTCCGCATCTTCTTCGACAGGGCCAAGGTCCAGCCGCAGTGCCACGTCTTCCGCTGCTGCCACCAGTTGGGGGTTCTCCATCTCCAGCTGTGCGGCAACTCGCTCGGAGGCGTCGCGGACCTGCTCCTCGCTGCGCCGCCGCCGATCCCTGGATGCAGCGGGATCAAAGTTGGCGTCACGGCCGGGCGCGCAGCAAGCCGCGTACGCCAGTGGCGCGCGACCGCGACGCCCTTCTTGGGCGCGATCGCGCGGCGTGGCGGCGTGAGGAAGTCCGCGTTGGTGGCGAGAATGCGTAGTGCTGCGTCCTTTCCTCCCACGACCGCGCTGCGCCCCAGTGGGGAAAGGCTGGTCATCGTCTGGCCGGCGTGGCGCGAAGATCCTCAAGGTGTCCTCCTCCGACCGGCCGACGCTCTTCTGCGTCGACTCATGAGAGCTCCTCGGCGGGTGGCGCTTTGCTCCGCTTGCTCGCTCACGCAGCTCGCAGCTCCAAGATCGCCTCCGCCGCGCAAGTCCTCCACCTCCTTACGGAGGTGGTTGAGTTGGGCTCCCGCCTCCGTCAGCCGCTCCCTGCTCATCGCCAGACGGCTGCTCGTATTGGAGTAGAGCTCACCGAGAGCCGCCAGCAGAGCATCCGCGTCTGCCGAGGGAATGGAGGAGGCAGGGGGGTCCGGGGTGGGCAAGGGGTCCAGAAGACCTGGGCCCTGAGCGACGCCAACAGCAACCGCCTGGGGATCGACCCCCTCCATCTGCTCGTCCTGGGGCTCGGCTGCCCCGGGTGGTATGGCCCCTGCAGCCGCGGTATCCTGATCTTCTCCGACCTGGGCGGCGAGGACATCTGGAGCAGGCGCCCTGAGAAAGAGGGTAAACAATGGTAAGGCGCGTACGAAGGAGGGAGAACCGGGGCAGACGGGGTCGGAGGAGCCATCGAGCGCGGAAGGACGCCAAAGCGCGTTGAGGAAGAAAGGAGCAAGGGGCTATAGGGTGGCAAGGAGGGGCAGAGCGAAAGGGGTTGAAAAGAGCAAGAATCGCCTCCCTCTCGGCCAGCCTTTTATAAGGTTGCGAGGGAAGGCTTGGCGGGAGACCCGAAAAGACGTAGCGGTTCGTAAAAAGGAAGTTCAAGAGCCCCATAAAGGGGGCGCGTCCCAAGGGTCGTCCGGCGGTTACGAGGCAAGAATAACTGCGCAAACCGCCTTGGGAACCGGAGAAGCCGGAAGATCTTTTTAAAGGCTGCAGGGCGTGTGGTTATTTAATTGGCCCCACTCGGGAGACTGAGCGGTTCCCCGAAGGGAAGTTAAAAGAGGAGAGAGAAGAAAAAAGAAAGGCGGAAGACCAAAAAGCGCTCCAGGGTGGGCCCGGGGGCTTCTGTCGGCGTATTCTACACCAGGGTACCCACTCCCCCGCACCAAACACGGTTGACGGGCAGGCAGGGCGCATCCGGCCCCACCACCATGGCAAATGGTAGGGCCCCAGGCTAGTCGCCCAGTGGACACGTGGCGACCAGGCCACGCCACTGGGCGAGCAGGAAGGTGCTCGCCCTGTGGACCTGTGGCGACCAGGCCACGCCACTGGGCGACCAGGAAGGTGCTCGCCCAGTGGGCGCGTGGCGATCAGGCCACGCCACTGGGCGCCCAGGAAGGTGGTCGCCCAGTGGCCACGTGGCATACAGGCCACTCCCCTGGCGCACCACCCCCGAGGCCGCAGTACCAGGATCAAGGACATTTAATGCAAATCGTGCGCAATAAATGCAAAGCGTGGAGGCTGCAGTATGGCGACGCGCCTTCCCTAGGCATGCCTTAATTACGGGTGACGTCACGGCAGCACCTCACCCCCTGACGGAGCGAGCGGCGTTGGTGGGTGTGGGGCCCAAGGCGGGGGTGTGACGGCTACGGCAGGCATTTAATGTGGCGTAAGGGCAGTGATGGACGCATTAAATGCGCCCGTGGCAGTGTAATGAGTGTAGCTTGCTGTGTAAGCCTCCCACGCGCCCCCCTGAGCCCAAGTATAAAAGGGGACCGGGGTGCATGGGAGAAGGAGGTTGGTTCCAGAAAGGAGAGGCTCCATTCTCTCAAGTTAGATTTCCAGTTCATATCCCACAATACGAGCAATAGCAAGAGAGGCAGGACTAAGGCTGTTACTCTTCGGAGGGCCCGAACCTGGGTAAATTCCAGCGTCCCTGTTCTTCTTAGCTTCCCCGGTACTCCGGTCTTCTTACCTTCTCAGGCGATTGCCCCGAAAGCCCCCGTCCGAACCTCATAAGCACCCAAGTCGGAGGTGCCTGTTGGCTAGTACGCTGACACAAACAATACAGAATCATTCCATCTTATTTAACCTCATCATATCAACCAAACACACCTAAATGCTGCTCGGCAAAACACTCTAGCATGTGCGCATTGCGCAGCCACCGGCCTCCCGCCCTTTCAACGCTGCCGCCCTGCAGAATCAAGAAGCTTTTACGCCGCCACGCGATATGCATCGTTACCGCCACGCACCGCCTATAACCCCCTTCCCCGTGCCTCTCCCCTCTCTTTCCCCCTGCCCTCCTCTCCTCTCAGCTGCCGCTGTTTTTTCGGTTCCGGCCGCACCCCGAGCCGTCTTCCTCCGCCGCCCCGCCTCCTCCGGCTTCCACTGGCCAGATCGCCGGCCCTCCGCCGCCTCTCGCTTCGCTGGCGCGGCCATCGCTTCGCCGCCTGTCCGCTCGCCGTGCCTTGCGTAAGCGCGTCAGACGCGCCGGCAGCGTGCGTGGACGCGGTCCACGGCCGGGTGGCCCACATGTCAGCATTTAAAAAAAATTCAAAAATAAAAAACCGGTGCTGACGTCATCATGACGCAGTAAACTGAATTTTTATTTTAAAATAAATCCAAAAATCAGAAAAGGGGTGCTGACGTCAACGCTGTGCATTAATTCATATTTTCTCAGAAAAATAATTCCAAAAATGCAGAAAAGTTTTTTTATTTGTTTTTAAACTTCCGGGAGCCCGTTTTCGCCTGTTCGAACTCCGTTTGGCTTCGTTTTTCTTTTTAAATTCATTTAAAATCTCAAATTTCAGTTTAGTGCTAGTTTGAAATTCAATTTGAATTTATTTGGATTTTATTTGAATTTGGTTACTTTTCGCGCATATATTACAGAGAGTCCGAGGAGTACCCGAGCGACAATTTCGAGCAGCAACTCGTTGAACCAGGCAAGTCACACCACTTTGACCATATTGCTCCCAGTTTATAAACTTGTATGTTAAATTTTAAATTATTACATTCTTATTTGTTATAAATGTTAATTTCTGACCTAGTTTTAAATGATAGTTATATCTAATGTTGATATGCCTGCCACCTTTGACATTAGAATCCCGATACCCTTCTAACCATAAGAAAAATGTGAGCTATGTTATGATAATAATTAGACATTGCTTACACATGCTTAGAACTGAATTTATGAAGTTTTGGGGGATTTATGCCAAACTAATGTTATGTGAAGATGGACATTATGCTGTTAGTATTAATGTGGAAATAGTATGGTTAAAATGAAAATGACTTAGACCGGGTGAGAAATGGTTGGAAATTGGTGAGGTTATGGTTCTGGGTTTGTGGAAAGTCTCGCCTAGTCAATTAAGGACTGGTCTGAGTTTCGCTGAATGTAAAACCTCACCGTACTACCACGAGTCTGGAATGGGACAGAGCTGGCTAGCCATATTAAGTCATATCATGAACAGTCATGCCATATGGGGGTAGTGGTGTGGTGAAAGCGTGATGCTTCCACTTTGACGCAAGAGGGGGTTTCTGAATAGATGGATTCTTTCAGCGGTGAAACCTTAGCGGGAATGACTACATGTATAAATTTTTATAGGGGTCTTGTCATGATTTTCTCTGTCACTCACCAAAGGAAGTGTGCTGACACAAGGGAAATATTATGTCTTGTAGGTAAAGTTATACAACCTCTGCAGTGTCAAACTAATCGATTAGCCGCACCCGCGGTTATGGGCATGCCGAGCAAGCCATCCTCATATTAGAATTTGGTAAATTAAAATTTGGTTTACAAAAATGATATTGGATGGAGGGAGTCCATCAGGGGGTAAAACTTGGAAAATCCAGGAGTGATTCCTGAGTTAAAACGAACAATGTTTAGATTTACGCTTCCTTATAAGTTATGCTATTTAAAATTATTTAGAATGTTTGGTAAACTGTTGCTTTACGCTTAAATGAACCATAAAATCTTCCCTTGTTACCTACACATTTATATTGCATTTCTGGTGTGATTTGCTGAGTACGCTTGTACTCACCCTTGCTTAACCTACTGCTTCAGAGGAGGAGTACCATGATGGTGAGGACCAGTTGGACTAGCCCGTGCCACTTGTCGATTGCCTGTGGCGAATTAATTGGGCTGTTTCCAGTTTCACTGCTTTTATTTAGTCGTTTATTTATTTGCTGGTCTGCTTGCCATTTCATTTGTAACTCTGAATATTTAATATTAATAAAGAGCGATGGATATGTTATGGTTTTATTTCTACTGTGTGTACTATATTTTCTGGACTAGTACATAATACACAGAGGATTTCGAAAGCGTTATTCCGGTGTCCAACACGCATGCTACGTGCTTGCAGTTGCAGTCGGCTATACAGCTTTAGAGCAAGTAACACTGGCATGATGCACAAGTAGCAAATTACTATTTCCACATATCTAAGTTGATATTCTCCGGAACGGGAAGTACAGCCATATGATTATATATGAATCAAAAGGAAATTACTATAAAAAGCTACTTGCTCTAGACACAAATATATATCGTTTTGAATATATTCACACAAATGCAATTATAAAAGTATTTTTAAAGACAAATATATACATATAATTTTATGTATTATAAATATTAAAAAGATATTAATTGTTAATATATTTTTTTGAAACTTAGGACATGAGCACTGTCAATTCATTAAGAAGAAAGGAAGACCTCCGAAGAGGAAAATACAAATAGTACAACAATTGAAAGTAGAAACCAACGCAACCCTCGGCCAACGCGACCGAGCTCACCCGCAACCGCGGACTACAACGTGAACACAATGCTGCACCGCCCTCGGCCGCAACAACAAACCCCACCGCCCTGAGCGCTACCAGCACCGGCGCCACCGGCACACCATCTCTACCGCAGAGATGCTCGAAGAGCAACTATGCCTACTCCAGCTTTGTCGCCTTTCCCCCGGTCGTACACGCCTTGCGGAGTTCCCCGTCCTCCATCAAAGACACGGCCCTCGCCTTCTGCACTTCTCCGACGGCCTCCAATCTGGAGCAACGACCTCCAACTCCAACGCCCTCGCCCCCTCCACCTGCTCGTCCTACACAACTCGCCAAGCCGCTGAAAGCCGCCGCAGCTCCACCGCATGAAGAACAGCCGGCGGCTTCCTTCGCCACAGCTCCTCCTGCACATCTCGTCAAGCCACTCTCAGCACCCGCCGCAGGCTCTGTCCGCCGTGCTGCCAGTGCCGAGAAGCCCCACCGTCGGAGGTGAGGAACCGAGGAGTCTCGCTGTCGCTTGAAGCCCGAAGCGATGCCCGCGGCAGGGGAACACACCGCCGACCGAATCCCGCCCAAATCGGCGATCTTGGGGGAAGAAACCCTAGATCTGGAGAGAAAAAACGGCACCCTGAAGACCTCGCCGAGCTAGCCCCGCGCGCGCTGGTCCGCTGCGTCAGGCACGCCGCACCGTCTACGCTAGCCCCGAGGACGGCGACGAAGTCGACCGGCCTCCTCCTCCTCCTCCGTCATCAACGCAAGCACCGGAGGAGAAACCACCAGGGAAAAAGGAAAAAAAGACGAGGGGGATGGTCCCGCCGCCACCGCCGATGGGCCAAAGGCCACCGCGACAGCGAGGGGGAGGTGAGGTCGGAGAAGGCCTCGGTTGGGTTCTCTTGAAATCGCCTCCGTAGTCGCCTGGGACAACTGCGGAGGCCCTGAGTAAAAAAGTGGTGTGTGGTAGACTTAATTGTTAATATTTTGAAAGTTCTACTACACTCGTTCTAAAACAGCTTGTATTTGTTGCCCGAGGGAGTACGACGGTTGCTATCGATTTAGTCCACTGTCAAGTTGTAAAATAAGCGCAGCCATTTGCCAGCTCTTACTGACTCAAATGTTTTAAAAGTTCGCTGCTGGTAAAACTGATCTATCTATGGTTGTTCCGTTCTTCCGATTATTAGGATTCTGATCACAATACCCGCACTGAAGACTCCTTTTCTCTTCAAAGAAAAATAAGAAATATCTTCCACTCACTCTCTGGGACTCTGCGTGTGTGCCGCGAGCATGGGAAGAGCTAGTGATTGGCACTGTTGGACCATGGTCCAACTAATACTCCGATTTAGTCATTCAGTGATTTAGATCTTCTGCAATGAAGTTGGTCTAGTCATTCAGTGATTTAGATTTTCTGCAATAAGTTCATCAAGAATAAGTTAAGAAATAGGATGGGTGATAGTTTTTTTGATGATTATCGCGGCACCTTCATTGAGTGAGATATGTTCTTCAAAGTGGATGAAGATAATATAATAAAACTTTAATGGCCATTAGAAGACGTCAGCTCAACAAGAAGTATGGTAATATTCCCTAAACTATTGCCAAACCTTATTATTATCTTCGTATTATGTTTTTGATATATTCTATATTTATATGTTGTCCTATTATATATTTTTTAAGTTAGACTAATTTTATCTAAAATCCCAGCTTTGTCACTGGCTGCGATATGAAGAAAAAAGACTCAAGATTGTGGTGATGGTTGACGGGCGATGAGATCCTCTGACATCGAGTTCTTTGATGTTGGGTCACTGACGTGTAGAGCCACGCGCTGGGAGGGCCCACACGTCAGTGACTCACGTCAGAGAACTCGACGTCAGAGGAACCGGATCCGGTTGATGGAGGGAGTGATGTCGGTGGGAGGTGAGGGGATTGGAGAAAGACTTGCAGGGTGGGCCTCTCTTGTTTTTTGCCCAAGGATTGGAAAAAGCACTGCACATTAATCTTCGTTGCAAAGCTCTGATGCATTAACACTTGTTTTTCTTATTTTGCCCAAGGATTATTTAACGGTCTAGCTGAATTTCCACTTAGCGCATTCCACTACACGGGGGAAAAGGCGAAAGAAATGGGAGTATTCGCGGCTCGGTAGAAGTCATCCACCTCTGTGTTGACCGATTCAATGGTGCATTCAGATCATCAAACTGTCGAGAAAGTCAGCGAATGCTGCCGTTGACGACCCACCGATCTCGAGCGCCCCGGCGGCCATCTCTTTCGCCAACGCCATCCTCTCCCTGATCTTCTTCCCTTGCTCGGACTCCATGACCAGCCTTACCTTCGCGTCCACCTCCTCGGCCTTCACCATCCCCTCATCGTAGCCGTCCATGGCCACCCCAAGCTTCATCTGTTCGGCGACAAACACCTTGTTCATCCTCTGCTCCGCGTACATCGGCCAGCACACCATCGGCACCCCCAACGTGACCGCCTCCAGCGTCGAGTTCCAGCCGCAGTGCGTCACGAACGCTCCCGTCGCCGGGTGCCGCAGCACCTCCACCTGCGGCGCCCACGAGGTGACCACAATCCCGCGCCCCCGCGTCCTTTCCAAGAACCCCTCCGGGAGCAGCGACTCCAGCGCCGCCTCGCCCCGCCCCTCGAACCGCTTCGTCGAGTCCGCATCCGGCGCGACGGGCGGGCGCACGACCCAGAGGAACGCGTGCCGGCTCCTCTCCAGCCCCACAGCGATCTCCTTCAGCTGCTCCGCCGGCACGGAGCTCGCGCTCCCGAAGCAGAGGAAGACCACACTCCGCGCCGGCTGCGAGTCCAGCCACCTCAGGCATTCCTGCTTCTGCTCACCTCCCCTCTCCTCGCCCACCAACGGACCGACGCAGAACAATCTCGGTAACGTCTCGCCGGGGCGGGGACTCCCGTCTTTTATGGCCTTCACGGCGCGAGGCTCCAACCACTCGAGCGTGTTCACCAGTATGCCCTTCGCTATGGGCAGCTGTTCGAACAGACCAATAGTTGTCTTGTACTGGTTGTTGTCGCGATCGAGCAGGACTTCCGGCAAGTCCGACGCCGGAATTGGGTGGACTCCCGGGAAGTGCAGTAAGGAGCGCCCCATATCCCTGAAGGAGACGGCGGAGTGCATGACGGGGATGTGCAGGTAGGTAGCAAGGGCCGACGCGCCGGAGGTGAAGAACAGGTAGGCTGGGACGCCGAGCTCGGCGGCGGCGTCTAGCCCGTACGCGCAGAAGAAGTCGATGACGAGAGCCTTCACGGACGGGAGGGAGCGCACAAGGGCGAGGAGGGCGGGGTTGGTGGCGCGGAGGTCAGCGATGAGGGTGATGAATGGGTCGGCGTCGGGGTCGGCCGCGTCCCCGGAACGGGTTGTTGCCGGCGGGAGTAGGTGGAAGGAGACGGAAGGGTAGGAGGCAGAGAGGCGGGCAATGGTCTCAGGGGAGTCGCCGGATGACGGAACGTCCGCGATGGCGACTGTGACGTGGACGCCGCGGCCGGCGGCGAGGTGCTTGGCGAGCTGCGTCATGGGGTGGAGGTGGCCCCTGACCATCCATGTGTACAGCACGATGGTTCTGCCCATTGCTCTATTTGGTAATGTTCTATGTGTGCTTGTGTCTTGGAACGTGATGTTTAGTCGTCTTCGGCGGCTACTAGTAGCAGCGAAGTTGGAACAACGGCTGTTTTCCCATTTCCTAGAATTTTATATTATGTATGTTTTGTTCGCAAAACTCTAGACTACAACTCCATCTCTGATCAAAAAGTTACAGGTTAAAATAAAATAAATTAAGTTTATATTTTGGGGTGTCTAGGAAGCACCCATGTATTTTTTTTTGTTAAATAGCACACAAATTTTAAACCTTTAGATCTAGATTTAATAAATAAAATCAATTTACCATCTCTCCTCATATTTTGCCTACTCTATAACAATTGAGTGCTCACAAACTAAAAAACATTCGAGTGTTACTTAGCAATTCCCTTATATTTTTATTCTAAAATGAAAATAAGATGATCCACCTAAACACTCTTTAATATACCCATAGTTCCTACTCCACGGATCTAGTGGAGCTAAAAATATCCAGCTCCGTCAGAACTACAAATTTAATAGAGCTAAAGCTCTAGCAAACAAGACCATACTCTAATGTGTATGATGGACGGCGGCCAGGACCAAAAATAAAGCATTTCGCATAGGTAATGCTCCATTTTACATCCAAATTTGGAGTGATATCGTGGTAGTCGGCTTGTTCAAGCATGTTGCCCGATGTCAATAGTTCGATAATCCAATTTGGATGATATCAGATTTGGATGCTCGGGTGCATAGTGCACAGGCTGCATTGAGCCGTTGACGAGCGAGGCATCGTCCGACAAACCAAAAGCGTTATAATTTCGTGGTGAGGTGTGCTTTTCACAGTCAAGAAAGTGCAATTGCTCGCTCAGTCACTCGTGTATCAAACCTTGCAAAGGTGCTCACGAGTAGACGTGGGCATCTCGATCATACCTATATGGGCCGGCCCGAGGCACGGCGGTTCAGCTCGGTCTAAAACCCGATACGGTACGGGTTGGGCCGTGCTGTGCTGGCTTGACACTGTTCAGTTGGCTGTGCCTGGCTGAAAAAACAGGCACGACGGGCACCACGGTCCGGTATGGTATGTGTTGGGCCATGCTGTGCTAGCCTGACACTGTTCACCGGGCCGTGCCTGGCTGGAAAAACGGGCACGACGGGCGGCACGGCCCGGCATGAAGATCTGGGTCGTGCCCGTGCTGGCATGGCCGAGCACGTGCGGGCCACCAGCACGGGAGGGCACAGGCGGATGGAGGACGGGGTTGGGGTGAGTGGGGTGAGGGGTGAGGGCATAACTCTGACTCTCTATGTAACTCTCTCCGGCTCACTCTCACTCTCTCAGCCCCTCTCTCCCCCTCTGACTCTATGTAAGTCTCTCCGGCTCACTCTCACTCTCTCAGTCCCACTTTCTCACTCTGACTCTATGTAACTCTCCCAGTCCCTCTCTCCCTCTGACTCTCTTTGTAACTCTCTCCGACCCACTCTCACTCTCTCAGTCCCTCTCACTCTCACTCTCTCTCTCTCAGTCCCTCTGTCTCCCTCTGACTCTATGTAACTCTCTCCGGCTCACTCTCACTCTCTCAGTCCATCTCTCTCCCTCCGACTCTCTATATAACTCTCTCCGGCCCACTCTCACTCTCTCAGTCCCTCTCACTCCATCCGACATTCTCTAGCTCACTCTCACTCTCTTAGTCCCTCTCCTCGGTTGGCACCGTATCTAATTCTCTCCGCTCCTCCCTCCCTATCAACCCCGTCGACCACCACAGATGTCACACCCTTTCAATCCAACTCCGGTGACCTCATCGACCGATGCTCCTTTCCTCTCATTAGAATAGTATAAATGGGTCGGGCCTGGACCGGCACGGCACGAAGCAGGCACGAAACGCAAATGGACCGTACCTGGGCTCGCCGAAGGAGAGTTGGGATGGCCTGGCACGGCATGAAGGGCCGTCACGGCCCGACATGATTTAGGCCCGAAGCATGATGGCCACGAAGCACGACACCCACCTCTACTCAGGAGTCGGAACAAAGCAGCAGCAAACTTTGAAGTTTCCAGACAGGTCACAGCACCTTGCATTGCCGTCTGACTGAATACCCGTGCCATGAATAGTAACATTCTTAGTCTGCCTCCATGTGGGTGCGAGATCGAGTCCTTATAAAGATCCGAACCTGATTCCGGGTGCTGTTCGAGGATTCGTTCAGCAAGCGTGACGCCTCTAAAAGGAAGGACCAAACAGGAAGACAGAGTCCATGGGAAAAACCTTTTTGCTCCTAGGACATGCATTGTATACATCGCTGTGAGATTCGTGCATGCAAATACCCAATCCATGTATTTCGTCCCTTTTCTAAAAAACCATTACACCATGGGCCCGACCATTGTCTCTCCCAACCATCCCACCCCCACCTACTCTCGAGGCCCGTCAGATGGGCACCACACCGCTCATACTGAACCCAGTTTTCAAAAGTTACATTGTTTCAAACTATTGCATACTAAGTTCAAATTAAAATGATTTCAATTAATTTGGAAAATAGTTAATCAACCCATTTGATTTATATCCACCTTGCCATTATTATTTGTATGTTATGATTCATTTGTCACCCTAGAAAGATTCATTACTAGTTGGTAACTATTAATTACCAATGTTGGTTGGTTAGACTGTGTGTAGTTACTTAACCATTCGACATTAACTCTTGTATTTTGGAATATCAAAATTAATCTTGATTAATGGAATATGGAACATATTTATGGAAAATGTGTGTAAGGTGTAGTCACACAATGATTACTGAGTTGTAGTGACCTATGTCGCGAAACGATGTTAACTTGTTGATGGCATGTGGTGCATGGTAATCAACTGGGGTGGTAAAATGATTTAAACTGGGGCAAGTGGCAAGAGTTATGAACTATGGTGGGCCCGTGTGGCATTAGGTTGGTATGGTAACATGATATATGAGTGATGGTGAGATGGTTTTCTATGAGAGATATGATGGAGACATGTGATGGAAGTCTTGTCTTGGTCGATTAGGGGCTTAACCTTACAAGCCTTTGAACTGGGCCTACCTAGTTAAGTTAGTTACCATGTCTTGGCATGTGATACCTCAGGGTGATAGTCACACAGGGGTGCGGTTATGGGGGAGGATGTCTATGCCTTGGGGTTGATGTCGATCCAACGGTATGTCGGTCCTATACTTCTGCTCCATGTGAGGGAAGGGATAGTGAAGGCAATACTGGAGAGGTTTATATGTTAGGATAGAAATTTTTGAAAGACTTTATCATGAATCACTCAGCCATCACACAAAGGAAGTGTGATGATAGCTTGGCTCTGTGACGTGACCATGTCTTATGAGTAAAGTGTATAACCTCTACAAAATTTATTACTTGTTATTATTTGTTTTACTTGTTTTCGATCTATTTATTGTAATTATTTGTAAATGTTGCCTTATTGCAAAACATCCAATTCAGACATTCATTTGGAATAAGCCATGAATGTAGTAATAGATTTGCATTCTGTGCATGAATTATTGAGTGTTTTATGTACTCACCCCTTGCATTAATTCAAATACCAGTTGATGAGGAGTCTACGCCAGCTATTGAGGAGGAGTTCCAGATGAAGCCGAAAAATTAGGGTGCAAGCCTTGTCAGTTACTTGTGGCATACGGATGGGTTACTACGAGTCTTTATTTCCATTACAGTTTTCTTTATTTTGAGTCTTTGCCTTGCATGGTATATTATTGTAAGTTGACCACAAGGTTAACCAAACAGGTTATGTTAATAAATTAAGTCTTAATTTATTATTTCACTGTGTATGATTGTGATATTTCATCTATGTTGAGACTATGTGCAGTCCTAGACTAGTGCAGAATATACAGAGGGTCCGAATTTGCATATTCGGGTCCCAACAAAGGTGATGTCAAAGCTGTCGGGGATTAGATAATCTCCATAAGAGCTATTATACCCTGGCAGCTAGTTTTGGTCGACCATGCATGCTTTTGGATGGTGTACCCAAGGAGGATCCTCGGATAGTCTAGCCGGCTGGTCCGCCCGACCGGACTAGGCCCAGTGCTCGCCCACGAGCATGCAAGCTCGAAAATGTGCTAGGATCGGCTAGAGTTGGGGAAATCCTCAAGCATGATCAGAAGATCGTGTTCACCCCACAATGTTTAAGTAGCGATAATTACGCCACGATCTGGCGCCATTTTGCCCACAACAGGAATGTGGCGAGAATCGATGCTACAGAAGCGGCCACGGTTAATGCAGTAAAATGCGCATTATTCGAGTACAGTTATTTCAAGTATCTTGTAAGCTATAAGAACCCCCCGATAAATTGGTAAAGGGGAGAAGGGAAAAAAAGAAGAAGGAAGAGCAAGACACAAACGCACTGATATACACGAGCCTTCCTGTAAGAGTTCAACAGCAATAGTGAAATCACTAGATTAGGGTTATTATCTCCGTCGTGGGAGACCCGAACCAGTATAAATCTTTGTCTATTTTTCGAGTATCCTATCAAAAGAACATTCTTTAGACACAAACCCTTCACCAAAAAGGGGCTCAGTTGATATCTAACAGCGTGAAGGAAATAGCGCAGGGCTGGTAACAACAAAAACCCTATTTGATCCACCACAAGCTCTCCCTACGTACCTGGTCTACTCAATCGGTCCCGGTACCCAAGGGCTAAAGCCGATGGTTGAAAACAAACCATCAGTCGCAATTATGACGCCTACACCACCACAGCCGACCATCACCTTGCCTGGGGATCCTGGGACAAGCAAGGTCAGGCAGTATTACGCCCATACCGATGGCGCCAAAATGGGTACCTCGGTTGGCGCTGTCTCGAATGCACAGCATTCACACTAGGTGACTGCGTACACAAAGCCTTTCATACCATAGTGAAAGTGCATCTAGGCCCCTCATTTTTTTTGGGTGATTAATGATGACACAATTAAAGTGATCTAATGCTTCAACTAAGAATAATGCAGTTATCGAGATCACTTCTAGCTTGGAACAAGATTGAACACTCCTAATCGCGTCAAATTTCGAGAAGAACGGCATCAAGACGAAGACTTGTAATTTTTATATTGTTTTGAGTCTTAAGGATAGCCGTACTATTAAGAGGATGCGACGGAAAATCGATTTTAGGATGTGCATGTGCTCAACATCAAAACTTGCATTCAAACTAGCACTCAAACATTGCATTTTCCAAAATCTGGAATTCAAACCGTGCCCCTAAACTCGGAGAGTCCGGACAATATGTCCGGAGTCTCCGGGTTGGACCCCTCGGCCATTTTTATTCCAGATTGTCCGGAGTATCCGGACATTGTGTCCGGAGTATCCGAATAACCCGGAGTCTCCGGGTTATAAGTCCGGACACTCCGGTCTGTACAAAAACGAGAGTAACGGCTAGTTTTTGAACTGACTATTTAAAGCCCCCACTCTCTCCCAACGGCTAGGAACTGGATTGAGCTCATTCATTGCAGCATTCAAGCCACTCCTAACCTCTTCCAAGCATTCAATAGAGCTCATACTTCCTCCCACCATTAGATTTGGTTGTTGATCCATTTTGGTGAGGAGAGGAAGAAGTAAAGTGCTAGGTGCATTCATTTCTAGTTGTTGAGCACTAGTTCATCCTCCAAGCGATTCTTCGTGGTGTTATTACTCTTGGAGGTTGAAGGTCTCCTAGACGGCTAGGAGTCACCGGGAGCTACCAACGTGTGTGGTGAGCCCCGGTCGTTTGTGAAGGCGAGTCTCGCCTCCGAAAGGAAAGAGACAAGAAGTGAAGCTGGCGAGTGCATTTGTGCAACACCGGGAGGAAAGCGGGTTGAAAGAGACCCGGCTCAAGTGTGACCAGAGCCACCTCAACGAAGACGTAGGATTCCTTCAAGAATCTGAACTTGGTGAAAAATCGCTTCTCTCGTTCTCTCTTTTACTTTCTAGTCTTGCTTATTTGGATTTGAATTTGTAAAGTTAGATCTAGCTCTTTGCTTAGCTTTAATTCAAATCCTTACTAGCAATTGTTCTAGGTTGTTCTTGCTATCTATTTCTAGTGGTTTATTGTGCTTGCTAGAGTAGTCTTAATTGCGCTCCCGAGCCAGCTAACCCGGAGAGTCCGACATAAGATCGACACTCGGACACGCCGAGTATCAGACCAAAACCCGAGACTCGGGTTGACCAACTTCGGCTTTGTTTTAATTCCGCTGCGATTTTTTAATCCGCCTATTCACCCCCCTCTAGGCGACATCGTTGGTCCTTTCAATTGGTATCAGAGCAGAATCTCCTTTATTTTGGCTTAACCGCTTGGAGAAACAAAGATGTCGGACATAGAGAAAGTTACCGAAACCCATGCCCAAGACAAGGCCACGGGTTCCGATATAGGGGTTGCAATTCCTTTAGATTATTCATTTTTTGGAGTCTCAAACTCTTCATCATATGTCTCCGTTTCGTCCGGACGAGCGCCTCATTTCGACGGCACTCGCTACGCGGCATGGAAACATAAGATGAAGATGCATTTGAGATCACTTCACCCGTGCATTCGGAAGATTGTTGAAACAGGTTTCAAGCCCGCAAACCCCAACAATCTTACCTCCGAAGAAGACAAAGCTCAACACTTCAACGACTTGGCCGTCAATGCCTTCTTCAACGCTTTGAGTGACTCGGAGTTCAACCGAGTCGATGGCCTTGACAATGCCAAGGACATTTGGGAAAGGTTGATGGTGACTTATGAAGGTGTGTCAAGTGTCCGTGAGTCCAAGATCGAGCTCATCATTGGAGAGCTAAGCCGATTCACTTTGGAAGAAGGTGAATCGTACACAAATATGTTTGATCGCTTGATGGTGCTAGTGAATCAAGCAAAGGGACTTGGAAGCACCGAGCTCACCGACAAGGCCGTGGTGAAGATCATACTTCGAGTGATCACCCCAACCAACCGCAACCTTGTGCAACTAATCCGAGACCGGCCAAACTTCGACTCTCTCACGCCTCATGATGTGATTGGCCGGTTGATGATGGATGAGATGATGATCAAGGAGGCCGAGGTTGTAGAACTCAAATCCGACAAGAAGAAAGGTGTAGCCTTGAAGGCCGTCAAGGTTGCACAAGAAGCCGAAGAAAGTTCAAGCGATGAAGAAGAGTCGAGCGGCCCCTTGACAAATGAAGATATGGCCTTGCTCGTTAGAAGATTCAACAAGTTCTTGAAGAAGAAAGGATATAAGCCGGGAAGCCATTCCAAGAGCTTCGGCAACAAGTCAAGAGGAAGGCACTCTTCAAGAAAATGCTACGAGTGTGGGGAACCCGGTCACTTCATTGCCGAGTGCCCACACAAAGAAAAGAAAGAAGAAAAGTCGTACAAGAAAGACAAGTACCGCAAGAAGGACAAGGACAAGAGTAAGAAGTACAAGGGTAAAGGTCACGCTTACATCGGCAAGGAGTGGAACTCCGACTCCGAGTCCGAGTCCGAGTCCGAGTCCGGCAATGAAGGAGGACTTGCCACCGTCGCTATCGCTACTCCACCAACAAAGTCGAAGAGCCTCTTCGACAACTTGAGCGACGGAGATGAAGATGCTCCAATGTGCCTTATGGCAAAGGGGCACAAGGTATCATCTAAGAGCACTATTTATTCCATTGTTGATTATAGCTTGGATGATTGTGATGATGATAGTGATAACGATGAAGTGGCATTTAAGTCTATGAATGATTTTGATATTGAAAAACTAGACTTGCTACTTAAAGACATTGAAAAATTGGAAGAAGTGGTAGAACAAAAGGAGGCTACTCTTGAAGCTCAAGAGGATCTCCTTATTTTTGAAAAAGAAAAGAATCTTGAGCTAGAGAAGAGCCTAGCTTTTGAAAGAAAGAAAAATGAGGACTTAGTCAAAAACTCAAATTTGACTAAGAATGAAATAGTTAGTCTTGAGATCACCAATGCTTCACTCGTAGAACAACTTGCTCAAGCAATGGATGCTTGCAAGTCTCTTGAAGTGAAGCTTGTTGATCTCTCGAATAATGCTTCCTCCTCAATTAAAAACTCCAATGTTTCAATGCCTTCAAGTAGCAACGGATGCGCTAGATGTTATAATATTGATGTTGCTACTTGTGCTACTAACCGTGAGACTTTGAAAGTCTTGGCTCATGAGAATGAGAAGCTTAAGGGGATGCTTGAAGATGGACTTCAAAAGTCCTACAAGGCTAGCAAAGGTTTAGAGGAGTATCTCGGTAAGCGCCAAGGTAATCCTAAGAAGCATGTGCTTGGATATATTCCGCCTAAGGGCAAAAAGAGCAACATCGTGGTTGCTCCTTTAAGCAAGCTGATTCATTTTGTAAAAGGCGAAGGAACATCCAAGCACAAGGCTCACTCCGAGTTCTTTGCTTCATATGTTCTTAAGAAAACTAACCTTGGTCGTGTAGTTGCATGTCATATTGGGCGTAAGCCAAAGAATGCTCCTATTGTTCGCTCCATTTGGGTCCCAAAATCTCTAGTTGCTAATGTGCGTGGACCTAACCAAGTTTGGGTACCAAAGAGCAAAAACTAAATATGTTTTTGTAGGCCTATATCTCCGGTGGAACGAGTTGGATTTTGGATAGCGGTTGCACGCATCATATGACCGGAGAAAAGGCAATGTTCGCCCACTTGGATGAAAATGGATCAAATAGTGAAAGCATTGTCTTTGGAGACAATGGATAAGGAGTAGTAATTTGTGTGGGTAAAATCTCTATCTCAAATGATTTTCACTTAAGTAATGTTTTACTTGTTGATTCATTAAGCTACAATTTGTTGTCCGTTGCACAATTGTGTGAAGCGGGTTACAATTGTTTGTTTAATGAAAAGGGTGTGGAAGTCGTTAAGAGGCTTGATGGTTCAATAGCTTTCAAAGGACGTTTGAAGGGTAAGCTCTATCTCGTAGACTTCAATACGGATAGACTTAATCTTGAAACGTGCTTAATGGCTAAATCTAGCATGGGTTGGCTATGGCATCGCCGACTAGCCCATGTCGGTATGAGGAACCTTCACAAACTCGTTAAAGGCAACCACATTCTTGGACTAACAAATGTTGTCTTTGAGAAGGATAGAGTGTGTAGCGCTTGTCAAGCGGGCAAGCAAGTTGGTGCCTCCCATCCCGCCAAGAATGTGATGACGACCTCAAGACCGTTGTAAATGCTCCACATGGACTTATTCGGTCCCGTAGCTTACATAAGCATCGGGGGAAGTAAGTATGGTTTGGTTATTGTTGATGACTTTTCTCGATTCACTTGGGTGTTTTTCTTGCATGACAAGGGAGAAGTCCAAGTGACGTTAAAGAAATTCATGAGAAGAGCTCAAAATGAATTTGAAGTGAAGATCAAGAGAATTCGAAGCGACAATGGTACCGAGTTCAAGAATATTGGCGTGGAGGAGTTTCTCGATGAAGAAGGAATCAAGCACGAATTCTCGGCTCCCTATTCTCCTCAACAAAATGGGGTAGCCGAGAGGAAGAATCGAACCCTCATCGAGATGGCGCGGACGATGCTTGACGAGTACAAGGTTTCCGATAGCTTTTGGGCGAAAGCCATCAATACCGCATGCCACAACTCCAACCGCCTCTACCTCCACAAGATCTTGAAGAAAACGGCGTACGAGTTGCTCACCGGGAAGAAACCAAATGTCTCCTACTTTCGAGTCTTTGGGAGTAAATGCTATATCCTTAACAAAAAGGCTAAGTCTTCTAAATTCGCTCCTAAAGTAGATGAAGGTTTCTTACTTGGTTATGGATCCAATGCTTATGCGTACCGAGTTTTCAACAATACCACCGGTGTCGTTGAAATCTCGCGTGACGTAACTTTTGATGAGGCTAACGGTTCTCAAGTAGAACAAGTTGATCGTGTTGTGATTGACAGGGAAGAACCTCCTTGTGAAGCTATCAAGAAAATGGCAATTGGGGAGGTGAAACCTCAAAATCTGGAATCTCACCCGAGCACCCCAACCCGGAGTCTCCGGCCTGAAACCCGGAGTGTCCGGACTGGTCCGGAGTTTCCGGGTCAAATACCGGAGTCTCCGGATGGGTCAGGTTCAAGTGATGTTCCCACCTCGTCCAAGCAAGCTCAAGATGGTTCCAATGCCACCCAAGATGATGAAGGCCCTATTCAAGCTTTGGACTCAACCGTTCCTCACCCGAGAGTCCATCAAAGCATTCAAAGGGATCATCCAGTCGACAACATACTTGGAGACATTAACAAGGGAGTATCTACTCGATCTCGAGTTGCAAACTTTTGTGAATTTTACTCGTTTGTTTCCTCTCTTGAGCCTCTTAAGGTAGATGAAGCACTTGAAGATCCAGATTGGGTAATGGCCATGCAAGAGGAGCTCAACAATTTCAAGAGAAATCAAGTTTGGGAGCTTGTCCAAAGACCAAATCAAAACGTGATCGGCACAAAATGGGTCTTCCGGAACAAGCAAGATGAGAATGGAATCGTGACAAGAAACAAAGCTCGATTGGTTGCTCAAGGGTACACTCAAATCGAAGGTTTGGATTTCAATGAAACATATGCTCCAGTAGCCAGGCTTGAATCTATTAGAATATTACTTGCCTTTGCTACTCACCATGATTTCAAGCTATATCAAATGGATGTAAAGAGCGCCTTCTTAAATGGACCACTCTCTGAGATGGTCTACGTCGAGCAACCACCCGGCTTCGAAGATCCAAAACATCCGGACCACGTCTACTATCTACACAAAGCCCTTTATGGACTTAAGCAAGCACCAAGGGCTTGGTTCGAGTGTTTAAGAGATTTCCTTCTCGGACAAGGTTTTGTAGTCGAAAAGGCCGACCCTACTCTCTTTACTAAACATATTGATAATGATTTATTTGTATGCCAAATATATGTCGATGACATCATATTTGGATCTACTAATGAGCATTTGTGTAAAGAGTTTAGCAAGATTATGACTAAAAGGTTCGAGATGTCCATGATGGGAGAGTTGAAGTTCTTCCTCGGATTTCAAGTGAAACAACTCAAGGAAGGAACCTTCATCTGTCAAACCAAGTACATCAAGGACATGCTCAAGAAGTTCGGAATGGAGGACGCCAAGCCTATAAAGACACCTATGCAAGCCAACGGGCATTTAGACCTCGACAAAGAAGGTAAACCGGTCATCCAAACGGTATATCGCTCGATGATCGGTTCTCTTCTTTATCTTTGTGCATCTAGGCCCGATATCATGCTTAGCGTTTGTATGTGTGCACATTTTCAAGCCGCTCCAAAAGAGTGCCACATGGTGGCCGTTAAGAGAATCTTGAGATACTTAGTGCACACTCCTCATTTCGGACTTTGGTATCCAAAAGGATCTTCCTTTGAACTTGTTGGCTATTCCGATGCGGATTATGCCGGTTGTAAAGTGGATAGGAAGAGCACCTCGGGGACTTGCCAATTCTTGGGTAGGTCTCTAGTCTCGTGGTCTTCCAAGAAACAAAACTCCGTAGCCTTATCCACTGCCGAAGCCGAATACATAGCTGCCGGGAGTTGTTGTGCCCAACTACTTTGGATGAGACAAACCTTGAGTGATTATGGCCTAAACTACAAAAGTGTTCCACTACTGTGTGACAATGAGAGTGCCATAAAAATTGCCAACAATCCCGTCCAACACTCTCGTACAAAACACATAGATATTCGCCATCATTTCCTAAGAGATCACGCAACCAAAGGCGAAATTGATATCCAACATGTGAGTACAAATGATCAATTAGCCGATATTTTCACCAAGCCCCTTGACGAGAAAAGGTTCTGTGAATTGAGAAGTGGTCTAAATATTCTAGATTCTCGTAACGTGGCTTGATAAGTGCTCATATATTGGTTGGTGAATGAAAAATGAATTTCAAAAACTTATTCATCTTTTTCTCTGAATTTATTCTGTGTTTTTGGCTTTTGATCCTTCGATCTTGTCATTTGCTATGTGACCATAGTCTGCTTGATTAATTGTTCGCTGGTCATATATCAAGTTGACATCTTAGGGTCTCTTTCTCCCTCTCATTCCGCCAAATTCCTTGTTTCATCGTGCGATTTCCCTCTCTCCTAACCGAGCTGGGGAACCCGGAGTATCCGGTTTTCCATCCGGACTCTCCGGGTTAGCCCGGAGTCTCCGGACTATTAGTCCGGAGTGTCCGGGTTGAGCCGGAGTATCCGGACTGGTGTCCGGAGTCTCCGGGTTGGGGCGGTCGGTTAAAACCCCAAAATCCCGCGCGGTTTCTTTTCCTTCCTATTCCCACCGTGCGCCTCTCCCTCTCCCGTGATCCTCTCGTGGCTAGGGCATTCTCCTTCCCTCCTCTCCATCTCCAAGGGCTTGTGGACTCTTCCTCTCCCTCGGTTTGGAGATCTAGGTAAGGAACTCTTGCCCTAACCTCTTTCCTTCCGGGTTTGGTTCATTTCTTGTGGTTCTTAGGGCCTCTCCTCGTGATCCATCTCTTCTAGGGTGCGGCTTGTCTCGTCGTTACGCGCAAGATCGGAGTTCTTTGGCCCTAACTCATCCGTGCTCTTCGCTTTTCAAATCCGCTTGAGGTGAGTTCCTTATTGTGCCCTAATTCCGCGAAATTTCCTTGCTAGATTGTGCCCTATTCATTTCTTGAATATCCTAGTGGCAATCTAGATTCATTTCGTGCAATTTTTGCGGATTAGATTCCCAATTTTTGGGCCGCCTGTGCGCATGTTCTGGTGGATCCGGAGTATCCGGACTGTTGGTCCGGAGTCTCCGGGTTAGTCCGGAGTATCCGGACATTTTGTCCGGAGTCTCCGAGTTGATCCGGAGTATCCGGACGATATGTCCGGACTCTCCGGGTTGAGTGCTTTGGCCAGAATGTGTTTTTCTTTGCAAATTCAAGTCGCCTCGCGACTAATCTTTTTCCCTCTCTCTGTCTGGTCAGATGGATCCTTCTCAGGGGTCTTCAGCTGGTGGTGGTGGTGATCTGCCGAGGGACCCTCCGTCTCCTGACAGTCCCTCCAGCTCACCGTCTGCTCGTCCGGCACCCAAGAGGCCGCGTCACGCCGTGGCAAAGAGAAGGGGTGGACTGAGCATTGGGACGTCATCTGCTCAGCAGCCTCTTGTCCAATCCTCCTCCCAGCCTCAAGCTCAGCCGTCTCAGCAGCAGCAGCCGCAGCGGCCTCGGCCTCGAGGCTCAGTCCTGCCTCGGCCTCGGCTGATCCAGATGAGCATCCTGCAGATACTCATGCTAGGCTGAGGGATCAGAAGAGAAGGGAGTTTCGTACTTCAGGTCATTTCATTGGCCCCTTCGCCAAGGCCAAGCCTGTGTGGAGGTATCCTATGTCAGTCAACCCCATGAGAGTGATTGACTACAGGACGGGTTCTGGCAAGGGCAAGGCTATAGTTGAGCACAGAAAGAAAAATCCGCTCGACTTCCATCAAGACGAGTATGTGGACCGCCGGTTCTAGAACCGGTTTCACTCAGACTACTATGAGACGGTCCTCTACCCTCTTGAGCACCCAAGTGGTCAGGATGAAGACCATCGACTGGGAGTACATGGTAGCTGCTGAGCATCCAGTCTTCGCTCAGGTTCTTGATATTTGTGAGCTGCATGAGGTGAAAGACATCATGTCTTTCAAGTGCGATTGGAACAACGAGATAATCATGCAGTTCTACGCCACCCTGTATTCTGACAAGACTGAGGATGCCATTTGGTGGATGACAGATAGGGTGTGGTACAAGGCCAACAAGAAGAGATTTGCAAGAGTCCTCAGCCTTCGGTACAATGAAAGTCCTAAGCTTCATGACAAGAAGGTGTTGACTCCCGAGCAGATTGAGTCCTTGTATGATACATCGAAGAGCTTCACAGTGGGGACCATCAAGGGTCTAAAGGATGTGCCTGCCGTGCTCAACAGATCTTTGAGGGTCACTCTTTGGCCCAAGGAGGAGATGCTTCGCCATCGGTTCCTATGGGACGGAACCTGCTATATCACCTGGTTGAGCGTACTCATCCGCTTGACATTGTTGACTTCATTTGGGAGACGATGAGGCGACGCCTTGCAGAGCAACATGGCCACCGCAGCTACGCTCCTTTTGTGATGGCTTTGATCACATCTATCAGCGGTCTCAAGTTTGTCAGGGACGAGGAGCACCTTTCATACAAGGTTCGTCCTCCGACTGCTTCAGCTGTTCCCGCTGCCCCTGGTCCTACTCCTCCTAGGACTCGACGCGGTCGTGCCTCGAGTTCTACGTCTGCTCCGGCTCCTACTGTGCCTTCGGGCATCCCTTCTGAGCAGACTGAGGTTCCGAGTAGCGTGCTCCAGAGGATGTTGAAGCACGTCTTCTGTCTTTGCCGCGACATCTCCACCAGGCAGAAGGTGATGAGCCGGCAGATAAAGAAGAATGGTCAAGACATTCGCAGCATCCGCCGCCACAATGGCGAGGCAGTCTCTCCCAGTGACTCCTCCGGGTCTTCCGAGGAGAGTAGCGATGCCACCTCTGCTGATCAGCTCTTCGGCATCACCTCCTCTGCTCCTCCTTGTGAAATCATGTGCTGAAAAATTGGCTTTGAACTGAAAAATTAACTTAGATTTGAATTTGCAAAATGTGTTTGTTCATGTGTTTTGACAATTTGACAAGAAACAGTAAGTTACGCATTAGCGCCGGACAAAGTTCTCAAGAAACAGTAAGTTTCCCATCTGTGACGGACAGTGTTTTTGGGTCTGTTGTGAACATGTTTTTGAGCCCATGACCGAAGTCATTTTCACATGTACAACGGACAGTTTTTCTTGGTCCGTTGTGAACAAGCTTTTTCGGTTTGGATAATTTCTTGGAACCAAGATTTTCACATGTACAACGGACTAATTCTTTTTGTCCGTCGTGAATAGACTTTTTCTAGGGTTTTACTTTTGTGAAACCGAGCGTAGCACGTTTGCGCCGGACAAGCTTCTGGGGTCCGTTGTGAACTTGTTTTGAGCTCATGGCCGAAGCCATTTTTGCATGTACAACGGACCAACTTTGTTTGTCCGTTGTGAACGTGTTTTCACCGGAATGATTTCTTCTTGAAACCGAGACTTTCATGTGTACACCGGACTGATTTTGTCTGTCCGTTGTGAATGGTTTTTTGAGTGATTTTTCATGTGTACGCCGGACCATATTTCCTTGTCCGTCGTGAATGCGTTTTTGCTGAATTAGGGTTTTGAGCAAAATTGGAAATGTGTTTGATTCGTTTTTGAGATTATGAAATTTGTGATGATTTCATGATGCTTCTTTTGAAGTGGACTTTATGCAATGCTCATGTGAGTAGTTGCATGGATTGACATTGAGTCAAGTCGTGGACTTGTGCTCGGATTTGTTTTGTGGTTTGTTCATGTGCAGGTATTGCTCGAAGACGAATGTGGTCGATGACGGGACCGGAACTAGGTTCGTGGAGGAACTGAGGTTCGGGACTAGGTTCAGGAGGAACTGAGGTCTTGGTGGTCAAGGATGTCATGCGGGACGTTCGGGCTAAGAGAATGGTGCACATGAAGAATGGTTAGTCACGTGAGAATGGCAGAGGTCATTCGCATGCAAAGTGTTAGTCACGTGAGTATGGCGGTGGCCATACGCGTGCAAAGTGTTAGTCACGTGAGTATGGTAGGGTTGCCATACGCGTGCAAGAGTTGTACTCGGCCTGGTTGGGCCAAGTAGAGTTGAGTTGGATACGATTCCTTCTAGGAATAGGAATCGTATTCGTAACTCCTTGTGGGTTGGTGCTTTAAATAGGTGGGGGTCTCCTGTTGAAAGACATCAAGTAGAGCTGAGCGCATCAAGCTTTGAGCTTGGTTTTAGGGTTTGTACTCTTTTGATGAGAGTATTTTAGACAAGAAATAAAGATCAATTCTTCCAAGATTTTTGCGTACTACAAGAACCACGTCGCTACGATTTTCTGTTTTGGTTCTTGTTTGCATGCTTGTTCTAGTTCTAGATTGGTTTTTGTTCTTCAAGTTTTATCTTGATTTGATCCATCAAAAACCTCTCTAGGGTATTGATCTAGTGTTTCTCAAAGTCTAGTTGATCAATCTTTTGTCGTTCTTGTTTAATCTTGAAGTTTAGATTAGATTGATTCTCGTCAAGTTCTGGATCAGCAAGCTTGCAAAGCTTATAACTTTTGATCCATAAGTCCGATCGAGCTGATTCTTTTTGGGTTCGATTCGTATTGGAATCTAGTTTCTTGTGTCCAAATTTCAGATCGTTTCGACGGTTGGATCTCCGGGAATTCTCGTTTTACCAAACCTCTGTCATTCTGTTTTTGTCGAAAACGAGGCAATTATTTGGTTCTGTTTTGGGGTGAACTTTTAATAGGTCAAGAATTTGGTTTTAGCTTCCGCACAATCATTCACCCCCCCTCTGATTGCTATATTCGTATACTTCGATCCTACAAGTGGTATCAGAGCAAGGTTCTACTAATCCATCTTAACAGGTGATTAGTAAACGATAAGTTATGGCAACGGAGAAATACTCGAACAAGCCACCAATCTTCGATGGCACAGACTTCCCCCACTGGCGGATCCGAATGACTGCATATCTTCAAGCTCAAGGTAACGCGATTTGGCGCAAGGTAAAGATTTCATACAAGCTTCCTTCTAATGATGATATTGATAAAATCGAGTTTGAAAAGGATGTTGAAAGTAATAATAGAGCTAGAAACATATTGCTTCAAGGACTTGCTAGAAAAGAATTCGATAGAGTCTGTCATTTACTCACTGCTCATGAAATTTGGAAATCTCTTCAAGATTATCATGAAGGCACTGACTCTGTCAAAGAGGCTAGGCAAGATCAATTTAAAAGGAATACACTAGATTTGAAATGAACTCTGGAGAATCATTAGATGATTGTTTTGCTCGTTTTAATAGAATCTTAAACAATCTTAGAGCTGTTGATGTACAATACACTGACTCTGAAAATGCTAGACATTTCTTATCATCTCTTGATCTTAAAATCTGGCAAATGAAAGTAATCGCATTTATGGAGGCTCACAAGATGAGTGAAATGACATTGGATAAATTATATTCTAGTCTCAAAACTTTTGAGATAGATATTGTTTCCAGAACATCCAGTGATAACTCTTTGGCTCTTAATGCAAATTCTTCTTCATGTGATAATGCTACTAGTGCTTCATCATCATATTCCATTACTGCCTTGAGTGCTCTTAGTGATGAACAATAGATCAAATACTGTAAGATACACTTGCTCTTCTTTCCAAGCGTGTCAATGCAGCTTACATGAGATCAAGAGAGAGAAGAGGAGCCTCCATCCACTTTGCTACAATCAAGGGGTAAGGCCGGCACATCCGTGCTAATCAAGCTTCAAGAACAAAGATAGAGAGGAGAAGGAGCAAAGCAACTCCTCCAAGTCCTTCCGGCCAAGAGAGAGCAAGGATAAAAATAAACAACGGACAAAGAAGATGCTCAACAAAGTCTTCGAGGCAATTGGTCGCTTAGACTTAAGCGACATTGATGACTCAACTGAAGATGAGAAGGAAGCGAAGCAAACGAAGCTGAATGAGAAGGATCTCACCAGACTATGCTTCATGGCAAAAGGGAACACTAGTGATTCTAGTAACAACGACAGCACCTCCAGCGACGGTGATGAGGTAATGCCTTCGTATGATGAGCTTTGTGAAGTTTTAGTCATATTGAGAAAATCTTTAAGAAAATCTTCACTCAAAAATAAAAGCTTAGAAAAAGATCTATCCATGCTAAAATCTGAAAACTTTGATCTTAGAAATTCAAATTCTGAAAATATTTGCGATACTTGCTTAGATCTCAAATTTGAAATTAAGTCACTAAAAGAGGAACATGTGATTAAACTAGAACAAGTTTATGCCGAACAATTGAAAAATGAAAAACTTGTGAAAAATATTGGTTGCTCTCTTGATAGTTTACATGATCAAATTGCTTGCTCTAAATGTTCTATTCTTGAGTTGAAATTAAAAGATGCAAATTGTAGAGTTACCCAATTAACAAATGACATGTTCACTCATGAAATTAACTCGTGTTCAAATTGCCGAAATGTAAAGCTAAAATTGACACTCCTTGTGATAATTGTTTAAATCTTGCTAAAAAGGTTGACTACTTGCAAGATTCTCTTTCTAGGTTCACTAAAGGGAAGAAAAATTTGAACATGATTTTAGATCAATCTAAAGTGAGCTTCAACAAACAGGGTTTAGGTTTTAACTCTCATGCTTCTACTAAACCTGTTGAGAGCAAAAATGTGAAAATTGATAATGAGTCTAAAAGAACTTTGATTAAATCTGGCGGCACTCTATCTCCCACTATTTCAAGTGCAAAAGTTACTTCTAATGCCAAACCATATGTTAAGTTCAATTGCACTCATTGTGGGAAAGATGGTCATTTGGTGAATTTACGCTTTAGACTAGCCAAACAACAAAAGAAAGAAAGAACTAAGGCTAGGTCTAATTTCAGACAGACACGTTTCATTTCTCATTATGTGCCTAGGGTGATGCAAACACCTCTTGTTGCTAAGAACACGAGAAAAGACAAATCTGCTTTTATGCATAAGAATGCTCGTGTTGTGCCAATCAAGTTGCGTCATGTGTCTCAAGATCGATTCCTAAACATCTTATTTCTAACCCCAAGATCTGAGACCTCGACACTTTCTGCTTCTATGTAGGCTTCTCACGCGAAGAGGGAGAACATGTGGCTAGTGAATTTCGGATGCTCACTTCATATGTTCAGGGGGAGAGTGTCTTTGTTCATAAAAATGATGATAATGCTGTTGAGGACGAGATAATTAGAGGTTTACATGAGAGACTCTTCCCACGTGCTTGTGTGTGCTTGTTTTCAAGCTTCCCACGTGCTTCACATCGACAAGCTATCAAAAGGATTTTCAGGTATCTTCATAGAACTCAAGATTTTGGCATTTGGTTTTCTGCTTCCTCATGGATTAGTTTAAGAGCTTTTTCTGATGTTGACTTTGGAGGATGTTGATTTGATTTGGTTCGTGCCACCTCTTGAGTAATCCCTTTTCTTGAGCATATTGAAATTGGATTTCACTTTCTTAAAGATCATGTTGAAAAAGAAAAAAATTGTGCTTCACCATGTGGATACTGAACATCAATTGGCAGACATTTTCACAAAACATTTGTCTTCTTCTCGTTTTGCTTTTATTCGGGGAGAACTTGGAATTGTTCATCCAATGGGATTGTTTTGAGGGGGAGTTTCTTTGCCAAGTTCTTTCACTTAATGAGCTCACTTTATCATATTTCTTTATATGTTATGTAATTGAGCTAATATATGATAATCTAATTATCTCACTTGAACTAAAAATGACATTGCGGAATTCCCTGGACTGATTACCTATAGCTAAATACTCTGTGATATCTTACTCTTCTAGGCTTGATATTAAATCCTCTTGACAAATTTGGGCTATGAAGCAAGTGTGGTTTCAACTTTACTCTTTCATAAGACCTTTTAATCACTTTTGCATGTTTATAATCAAAGAAAAATGAAAAGAAAAGGGAATCAATAAAAAAAGGTTTGTTAAAAGCAAAAAACCTCAAGTTATGTGCTTCAGCTTGCTTTCCCTAAAAAGATAAGATGTATGCTTCAAGCATGCCATTCCCTCAAAGATAAGATGTATGCTTCAAGCATGCCACTCCTAGAAAATAAAAGAAGTATGCTTCAAGCATGCCACATGCAACTTATTGTTTAAAGATTAAATTGGTCCACTAGATTGGAGTTGAAACTACTTGCTCGTCCTGATTTGTTATTTGCTTCAACTTTGAGCCTTTGTTTTTCTACTAAAGGTTTTGCTTAGTCTTGGCTATAGTTGACTGAATTGAGGTTGAGATGCATGTCATTCCCTAACCTGCTAAAATCACATCAAGATCATGTATTTTGCATATTATGTGATATATAAGGTTATATGATCGAATGAGCTCATCTTTTCCTATCTTGGCACTCCCTTGTTTCTCTTGGTGAAATCATTGTTTCAGGAAAAATTTTGAGCCTGTTCTCTCTTGTACTCTTGATGAATCCATTGTCAAAGGGGGAGAAGTTTGGAAATCTTTCTTTGAAAAGTTTAAAGAAAAAGGGAGAGTTGTATTTGGAAATTTGAGAATTTTGGGAGAAGTTTGGAGAATTTTTGAAATTTTTGGGCGCATTGCACATTCACACACATTTTCATTCTCAGGGGGAGATTTTGTTTTGCATTTTGGTCAAAGAGGGATTTCTGTGTTTTCTTACTTTGGTCTTTGATCCTTTGGATTTCAAAATCTTTGGTAAAGTGAATGCCAAATGATCAATTCTAAGTGGTGTTGCCAATGTTTTCATCAAGGGGGAGATTGTGAAATCATGTGCTGAAAAATTGGCTTTGAACTGAAAAATTAACTTAGATTTGAATTTGCAAAATGTGTTTGTTCATGTGTTTTGACAATTTGACAAGAAAGCTTGATGAGTTACGCATTAGCGCGGACAAAGTTCTCAAGAAAGCAAGAAGTTTCCCATCCGTGACGGACGGTGTTTTTGGGTCATTGTGAACATGTTTTTGAGCCCATGACCGAAGTCATTTTCACATGTACAACGGACAGTTTTTCTTGGTCCGTTGTGAACAAGCTTTTTCGGTTTGGATAATTTCTTGGAACCAAGATTTTCACATGTACAACGGACTAATTCTTTTTGTCCGTCGTGAATAGACTTTTTCTAGGGTTTTACTTTTGTGAAACCGAGCGTATGCGTTCTTGCGCCGGACAAGCTTCTGGGGTCCGTTGTGAACTTGTTTTGAGCTCATGGCCGAAGCCATTTTTGCATGTACAACGGACCAACTTTGTTTGTCCGTTGTGAACGTGTTTTCACCGGAATGATTTCTTCTTGAAACCGAGACTTTCATGTGTACACCGGACTGATTTTGTCTGTCCGTTGTGAATGGTTTTTTGAGTGATTTTTCATGTGTACGCCGGACCATATTTCCTTGTCCGTCGTGAATGCGTTTTTGCTGAATTAGGGTTTTGAGCAAAATTGGAAATGTGTTTGATTCGTTTTTGAGATTATGAAATTTGTGATGATTTCATGATGCTTCTTTTGAAGTGGACTTTATGCAATGCTCATGTGAGTAGTTGCATGGATTGACATTGAGTCAAGTCGTGGACTTGTGCTCGGATTTGTTTTGTGGTTTGTTCATGTGCAGGTATTGCTCGAAGACGAATGTGGTCGATGACGGGACCGGAACTAGGTTCATGGAGGAACTGAGGTTCGGGACTAGGTTCAGGAGGAACCGAGGTCTTGAGTGGTCAAGGATGTCATGCGGGACGCTCGGGCTAAGAGAATGGTGCACATGAAGAATGGTTAGTCACGTGAGAATGGCAGGAGGTCATTCGCGTGCAAAGTGTTAGTCACGTGAGTATGGCGGTGGCCATACGCCGTGCAAAGTGTTAGTCACGTGAGTATGGTAGGGTTGCCATACGCGTGCAAGAGTTGTACTCGGCCTGGTTGGGCCAAGTAGAGTTGAGTTGGATACGGATTCCTTCTAGGAATAGGAATCGTATTCGTAACTCCTTGTGGGTTGGTGCTTTAAATAGGTGGGGGTCTCCTGTGGAACGACATCAAGTAGAGCTGAGCGCATCAAGCTTTGAGCTTGGGTTTAGGGTTTGTACTCTTTTGTTGAGAGTATTTTAGACAAGAAATAAAGATCAATTCTTCCACGCTATTTGCGTGCTACGATAACCACGCCGCTACAAGATTTTCTGCTTTGGTTCTTGTTTGCATGCTTGTTCTAGTTCTAGATTGGTTTTGTTCTTCAAGTTTTATCTTGATTTGATCCATCAAAAACCTCTCTAGGGTATTGATCTAGTGTTTCTCAAAGTCTAGTTGATCAATCTTTTGTCGTTCTTGTTTAATCTTGAAGTTTAGATTAGATTGATTCTCGTCAAGTTCTGGATCAGCAAGCTTGCGAAGCTTATAACTTTTGATCCATAAGTCCGATCGAGCTGATTCTTTTTGGGTTCGATTCTTATTGGAATCTAGTTTCTTGTGTCCAAATTTCAGATCGTTTCGACGGTTGGATCTCTGGGAATTCTCGTTTTACCAAACCTCTGTCATTCTGTTTTTGTCGAAAACGAGGCAATTATTTGGTTCTGTTTTGGGGTGAACTTTTAATAGGTCAAGAATTTGGTTTTAGCTTCCGCACAATCATTCACCCCCCCTCTGATTGCTATATTCGTATACTTCGATCCTACACTCCTCCTCCTCCTGGAGATGACCCCGGCAGCGAGTACTCTGCGTCCGACGACGAAGGCGACGACGAGTGATCTCTTGTGTCCTCTTCCTTTTGGTGTCTTGATGCCAAAGGGGGAGTGATATCTTTAAGCGTCGTTTCCTTAGTTGTCTCTTTTGTCGTTTCTGTCGCGTGTGGTCTGGACCATTTGTGTTGCTTTTTATTATTGTTGCTTATTGTCTTTTCTTTATCCATGTGCTGTCGTGAACTCTGTTATTTCCTCTCTCTATCCATGTAATGACCTTATATTTATCTTATGCATGGATTGCTTTCAGTTATTCGTGATGAGATGTATTGTTTGAGGGGGAGCTCTCGGTTATTTCTCGTAAAATATGTGCATTTGATTCCACTCAATACTTCTAATGCACACATTTAGGGGGAGCTCCACCTCTTACTTTGATTTGCTAAAGTCTATTTCATATCATTTTATTTGCTGTTAATTGTGTTGTCATCAATTCACCAAAAAGGGGGAGATTGAAAGTGCATCTAGGCCCCTCATTTTTTTTTGGTGATTAATGATGACACAATTAAAGTGATCTAATGCTTCAACTAAGAATAATGCAGTTATCGAGATCACTTCTAGCTTGGAACAAGATTGAACACTCCTAATCGCGTCAAATTTCGAGAAGAACGGCATCAAGACGAAGACTTGTAATTTTTATATTGTTTTGAGTCTTAAGGATAGCCGTACTATTAAGAGGATGCGACGGAAAATCGATTTTAGGATGTGCATGTGCTCAACATCAAAACTTGCATTCAAACTAGCACTCAAACATTGCATTTTCCAAAATCTGGAATTCAAACCGTGCCCCTAAACTCGGAGAGTCCGGACATTCTGTCCGGAGTATCCGGACAATATGTCCGGAGTCTCCGGGTTGGACCCCTCGGCCATTTTTATTCCAGATTGTCTGGAGTATCCGGACATTGTGTCCGGAGTATCCGGATAACCCGGAGTCTCCGGGTTATAAGTCCAGACACTCCGGTCTGTACAAAAACGAGAGTAACGGCTGGTTTTTGAACTGACTATTTAAAGCCCCCACTCTCTCCCAACGGCTAGGAACTGGATTGAGCTCATTCATTGCAGCATTCAAGCCACTCCTAACCTCTTCCAAGCATTCAATAGAGCTCATACTTCCTCCCACCATTAGATTTGGTTGTTGATCCATTTTGGTGAGGAGAGGAAGAAGTAAAGTGCTAGGTGCATTCATTTCTAGTTGTTGAGCACTAGTTCATCCTCCAAGCGATTCTTCGTGGTGTTATTACTCTTGGAGGTTGAAGGTCTCCTAGACGGCTAGGAGTCACCGGGAGCTACCAACGTGTGTGGTGAGCCCCGGTCGTTTGTGAAGGCGAGTCTCGCCTCCGAAAGGAAAGAGACAAGATGTGAAGCCGGCGAGTGCATTTGTGCAACACCGGGAGGAAAGTGGGTTGAAAGACCCCGGCTCAAGTGTGACCGAGCCACCTCAACGAAGACGTAGGATTCCCTTCAAGAATCTGAACTTCGGTGAAAAATCGCTTCTCTCGTTCTCTCTTTTACTTCCTAGTCTTGCTTATTTGGATTTGAATTTGTAAAGTTAGATCTAGCTCTTTGCTTAGCTTTAATTCAAATCCTTACTAGCAATTGTTCTAGGTTGTTCTTGCTATCTATTTCTAGTGGTTTATTGTGCTTGCTAGAGTAGTCTTAATTGCGCTCCCGAGCCAGCTAACCCGGAGAGTCCGGACATAAGACCGGACACTCCGGACAAGCCGGAGTATCCGGACCAAAACCCGGAGACTCCGGGTTGACCAGCTCGGCCTGTTTTAATTCCGCTGCGATTTTTTAATCCGCCTATTCACCCCCCCTCTAGGCGACATCGTTGGTTCACCACTCTACCTCCGAACTCGGTCACCACTCTACCTCCGAACTCGGTCAACACTTGGACCGATTTAGAGAGCCGATTCCATGAGTACTTCTTTTGCGGAAGTCTAGAGCTACGGATCTCTGATTTGAGCTCTGTACGGCAAAAGTTCGGGGAATCAGTGGTTGAATATATCAAAAGATTCAGGGAACTGCGTAACCGATGCTTTAGCGTTACTTTGCCCGAAAATCAACTCGCAGACTTGGCCTTTCATGGCTTAATTCCTCCACTTCGAGAGAAGTTCGGCGGACAAGAATTTGCCGATTTAAATCACTTATTACACAGAGTATCGGCTCAGGAAGGCCGATTGTATGAGAATAAGGGGTTTAAAAATAAGTTTAGAAGTAGCAAAGAAAAAGAAAAACCAAAGGTTAATTTCGTGGAGTACGAGTCAGATGATTCAGCCGACGATGAGGAAACAAATATTTGTATAGCTGAGTGGGTTAAGGGTAATAAAAAACTTTTGGTATGCTCCTGGCTAAAACCAACTAAAGCCAAGTCGGAAGTCAAATATTCATTCGATGTGGCCAAATGTGACCGAATATTCGACTTACTTCTACAAGAGAAGCTGGTGCGAGTCCCGGAAGGGCACGTTATACCATCGGCTGAAGAATTAAAAAAGCGCTGATATTGCAAATGGCATAACTCTTTCTCGCGTAACACCAATGATTTTAAAATCTTTCGTCAGCAGATACGGTCGGCCATAGAAGACGGACGACTGAAGTTCGTAGAAGAGCGAGACTTGCAGGTCGACAAGAACCCCTTTCCGGTCAACATGGTCAGTTGCTCGCTTAAAGGAAAGGAGATACGACAAGACGAAGCCTGCTTATTAAAGGTATCGGCCACAAAAGCCAATAAGAAGACGGTGAACAAATAAAAAAAGGTACAAATCACTATCGGCTCGATCCAGATAGAGGCCGATCTTGAAGGAAGGTGGTCCAGGACAGTTAAAGTGAAAGGCAAACCTGAAATCGGCAAATGGCAGAGAGCCGAGAGGCAAATACCGCCAAAGAAGTTGATAATGAAGGATGGACCCACTTTTACTCAACTATTAGCCAAATACGAGAGGAAGGGACAGAAAACAACCAACGTGTCCTGGCGGGCGCCGATAAGAAATTATCGTCCGACGGCTGCTTAAAAAGCCCATGAGCGATGTCCTTTCTGGTGATTTTGTTGGGAGAGGAGATTGGTTCTACCATCCCCCCATGCTTGTCCCATGCAGCATTACCCAGGGCAAAACCAAAAGTGTCTCCGCTTTCCATTAGGAATAAAGCCGGGTCAGAAATACAAACCACCCTCAGAAAGTTATCGACGGCCGATCCACGAAAGGATCGGCAGAATGGAAGGAACACCCGAGCAGTCGATAGACCAAAGCGAGGCCGAAGGACCAAAATCGGCCAAGCAGGGAGATCAGAAAAAGCCAGTCAGAAAAAATCGGCCAAATCTGGGATCCCTAAGAAGGTAGCCCCAGAAGGGGGACGCGATCGAAAGGATGGCACAACCGAGTTGGCTGGGAAAATCCGCCAACCTGTAGAGCCAAAACCACGATGGTGCCCGGCTGGTCTCACGAAATCGCAAAAACGTAGACTCCAGCGCCTCAAGACGCAAGAATCCAGGAAGGCTGAAGAAGAAAAACAGAGAGATGACACTTTAAATAAACTGCGCCCCGTAAAGATCCCAAAGAAGGAATGGCGCAGGAAAGAAGCTGTCCCAGATAGCCCATCTATGGTTAGAGATGTGGGCACACCCATGGCTGAGGATATGGAGACACCCACAGACGAGGACATAAAAGCCTTCATGGCCGAATACGAGGAAGGATCTGGGACCAAAGAAGCATAGACATCTATGGCTGGGAATTCAAACACACCTGCGGCTAATAACGCAGATGATTCTACATCAGATGATGAGAGACCATCAGTTGCACAAGGCGACATGCCCCCTCTGGTAAGCATCAACATGGTGTTCACCCTACTGGCCGAGTTCAGAGCTCAGGCCACCATGGTCCTGGAATCATGTGCACAATTGTGCCTGGGTCCTAGGAAACAATTTTCGAGAAACCACAGGAAGATCACCAGCATTTGAAGCCGTTATACCTAAAAAGGTATATCAATGGCAGGCCACTATTTGAGTGGGTTGTTATGACCTTCGGATTGAAAAACGCTGGAGCAACATACCAGAGGGCTATTAATCTAATATTTCATGAGTTGATCGGCCGCATCGTGGAAATCTATATAGACGACGTAGTGGTAAAATCAGCAGGAAATCAACAACACTTAGTCGACTTAGAAGAAGTTCTCAAGAAGACCCGAATGCACGGTTTGAAAATGAATCCATTGAAGTGTGCATTTGGAGTATTGGCTGGGCAGTTTCTAGGGTTCAGGTACACGAAAGGGGAATAGAGGTAAACCAAGAACGAGTCAGGGCCATAACTGATTCGAAGCCTCCGAAGAACAAGAAGGACCTGCAGAAACTGGTCGGGAAAATTAATTATCTGAGGAGGTTCATCTCGAATTTATCAGGGATGATCAACACATTCACCCCTTTGTTGAGATTGAAAGAGAATCAAGAATTCATATGGGGACAAGAGCAGCAAGAGGATTTTGATGATATCAAGAAATATTTGTCAAAGCCGCCAGTGTTGATAGCACCACAAAAGGGAGCACCGTTCAGGTTATATATATCGGCAGAAGAAATGACAATCGGGGCAGTTCTTATGCAAGAAATCAAAGGAAAAGAACAACCGATATTTTACCTAAGCCGGCGATTGATAGATGTAGAAACCAGATACCCGTCGGTCGAGAAGCTTTGCTTGTCTCTCTACTTTGCATGCACAAAGTTGAGACATTACATATTAATGTCAACGTGCACCGTCGATGGTAACACAGATGTCATAAAATACATGCTGTCGGCCCCTATAATGAAAGGGCAACTCGGCAAATGGGCTTACAGGCTTACAGAGTTCGACCTCACGTTCAAATCGGCTAAAGCAATGAAGGGGCAGGTAGTAGCCGATTTCATTACAGACCACACCTATGTTTGTGGGTTAGTAAGCCTTGCCCCCTGGCGACTATACTTCGATGGGTCAGTGTGCAAGGAAGGAGATGGCATCGGAGTAGTCCTGGTGTCTCCCAAGGGGCATCACTATGAGTTTGCCTTTAGGCTGGATAGCCGATGCTCAAATAATCAGGCTGAGTATGAAACCTTGATTAAGGGATTAACCAAGCTGCAGAACATCGGGGCAGATTCCGTTGAAGCCTTCGGGGACTCCCTGTTGGTGGTCCAACAAGTGCGAGGGGAATTCAATTGTTATGACGAAGTACTGATCCAGTATCTGGCACGTTGCCATGAGTTAATGAAGACGTTCAGTTTTGTCACCATCAGCCATATCCCCAGAAAAGACAATGACCGGGCCAATGCCTTCGCTCTGCAAGCATCAGGGTATGTATCCCTTGAGCGATCGACCGATTGTGAAACAACCGAGAAGACAGTGATGTGCCTGACAACCTCTGATTGGCGCACAAAGATCATAGCTTACCCCGCAGATCCCTCAGCCGGGACAGACGCAAAGACTAAAAGGCAAGCGCTGAAATATGTGATGATCGATAATATCATATATTATCGGACGCTAGAAGGATTCCTCCTCCGTTGCCTTGGTACTGAGGAGGCTAAATCGGCCATGAGAAGTGCACGAAGGGATTTGTGGAACTCATCAATCGGCCCATAAGATGAAATGGTTGCTTAGGCGCACTGGCTATTACTAGCCGACAATGCTGGAAGATTGCTTTCGATATTACAAAAGGGTGCCAAGACTGCCAGATGTTCGGAAACATACAGAACGCCCCCGCCGCAGCTTTACACCCAATTGTGAAACCCTGGCCATTCCGCGGGTGGGGTATCGACATCATCGGGCAGATTTATCCAGCTTCCGGCAAATGCACACAAATTCATATTGGCCGCCATAGATTACTTTTCAAAATGGGTCAAGGCGGTACCATTAAAGAAAGTCACTAGCATGGAAGCAACAACGTTTGTACAGGAACACATTATTTATTGGTTCGGTATCCCACAAACCATCACAACCGATCAAGGTACTGTGTTCATGTCGGAGGCATTCCAAAACTTCTCCCGAGGTTTAGGGATCAAGATGTTGAATGCCTCGCCATACTACGTTCAGGCCAATGGGCAGGCCGAGTCGTCAAACAAGACATTGATAAAATTGATTAAAAGAAAAATAGCCGATAAACCCAGAGGATGGTATACGACATTAGCTGATGCACTATGGGCGTACAGGGTGTCAATCCACGGAGTTACCAAGGTGATGCCATACCAACTGGTATACGGGCAAGAAGCAGTGTTGCCAATAGAAATCGGCATAAGTTCGCTTAGGACCGACAAACAAGATACTTTATCGGCTGAAGATTATAAGAATGCCCTGGCCGATAATTTGGAAGATCTAACGGAGTTAAGACTGAAAACATTCGAGTATATCCAGAAGAATAAAGCTAGGGTGGCAAGAGCATACAACAAAAAGGTCGTGCCCAAGTCATTTGAGGAAGGTGATCTTGTATGGGAAACTATCCTGCCAGTCGAAACGAGGGACATCACGTATGGAAAATGGTCACCCATATGGGAGGGGCCATACAAAGTCAATCGACTGGTACCAGGAAACTCATACATACTTGAAACCTTGGAAGGGGAAGCATACGTCAAGGCAATCAACGGAAAATATCTGAAGAAGTACTACCCTAGCATATGGGTCGGAGCTTAGAAAAAAGGTGAACAGAAAAGCGATGGTGGCCGAATCAAGTCCAATATGGGATAAGTTCGGACGCAAATCAAAACATTACATAACAAAAGGCGATGCACGGCTAACAATATTTTAGATACATCATCTAGAGAAGGTGGATAATGCTATCAGCGGCCTCCTGAGCAGCCTGACCCACGCTTGAGATTAGAGCTTCATCATCTGACGCACTACCTGGGACTGGCGCGATCGCTTTGACTCTGGCATCGATCCGCTGAAAAGATTCCACCAGACTGGCTCGACGCATTTGAATGTCGGCCTTTGCCAAGGTAGCCTTACGGTTCATCTCGGAGAGGTGGGCCTCTGCTTTGGCTAATGCCTGCTTCAGGCGGGTTATCTCATCGACCAGCTCTGCCCTCGACGACACTAAAGCTTGAGCTGAAGCAACTGCAGCGTCAAACGTAGCCTTCTCCTTTTTCACGTCGGCCACCTGAAGAGCAAGTTCTGCTCACTCCTTTACAACATCCTCCCGTTGTCGATGTCGCTCCTGTGCTGACCGAACAGCGTCCCTATCCAAGAAAAGCCCGTGCAACCGGCGGAACGCGTCTGTAGATGGCGACGGGAGGCAAGAAGTAACTTCGGCAAGCAAAGCAGAGACCAACTGGTATGAGTCCAGCACCATCGGCCCTGATCGCACTAACAGCCGATGAAGCTGCTTCAACTTGCCCCACCGCGGCTCTGATGAAGGGTCCAGTCCTACTTGGAGCGGCTGGGCAACAGGAGGAGCACTGTCAGGAGAGAAGCTGAGCTCCCCCGAGGTGAATCCAAGAAGGGTGATCGCCAGCAGCTAAAGGGCAAGACGTCAGCCAGAAGGTCAGAACACTCTAAAAAGAACAAAAGCAGCGAGTTGAAAAGGGTACCTCTTCACCAGAGCAAGGACCCGAAGGAAGGGCAACGCCTGAAGACTCCACGACAGGAGGGATATCGGCCGATTCCGTCGGGTTGACCAAAGGGGGATGCACCACCACCGCCACGGCAACTCCCGCGGAAGTAGTCACATCAGTTCCTGCTGCTACGCCTTCCACAGCAATCTCCGCAGAAACAACGTTGGCACTTTGTCCTGCGTCAACCGCTTGGATGTCCGCCATAGCAGCTCTCCCGTCAATATCCACAATAACGGCCGCTATGGTCTCCGAAATAATGTCCTCAAGAGCAACATTAGCAGCGGTTTCTCTTGGAAAGTCAATGGCTAGGCCGTAAGCACGCCATGGGCTGTTGCAGAAGCTTCCAACACTATGTCCCGTACAATCGGCTGAGTAGAAGCAAAACCCTCAGGGATAGTCAAGCGAAGAGTCAAAAGTAAAATACAGATACCTGAGGAACCGGCGAAGTTGGTGGGGAAGGAGTAGAGACCTTCGTAAGTCTTCTCCGGTCAGCAATCCGCTTGTGCCGTACTGGAAAAGAACGAGGAAATGGGGGCCATAAGTAAAACACCAACCCGCAGGTTAACAGACAAAATAAGTACTTACCTTGCTTGACTAAGCCGCATTTCACCGAAGGCGCCGATCAGATGCTTTGCGCCAACCATCCCAGTTCTTGGGGGAGGTTGGTCCCTGGACGCATCGGCCGATTTTCTCTTGTGCCGAAGCTGGACCGGTACTCCTCCACGACTACTCTTCTTGATATCTTTCAGAGTAGGTGAAGTGAGGCCAACATTCGTATGCCCGACAATGTTGGCATAAAACCCAATGGCTTTGCCGCTGACCGACAACAGTGGCTGCGCGTCTGCAACACCCTAGAAGTGCAAAAGCGGTAAAAGAAGATCAGCAGCGAACGCTCAGTAGGAAAGAGTAGTACATCGGAAAATACCTGGGGCGAAGGAGGTAATGGATGAGATTCATCGAAGCAATGGAGCATCTCGTCCAGTGAATCAAAGAATAGTTGATGACTCCATCCTTCCCACCAACGAGTGAAAGTCGCGCGAGACCGGGACGCCATGATTACCCCAGACACAAAGTCAATCAACAACTCCCCACTCTGATCCAGTGCAATGTTTACATCAAGGGGACACTCCAGCACTTCCCGTTCCCGAAGCCTGTTGAAGAGCACCAGCCGAGGGGTGATCTACCCAAACCCCAATTGCCTGGCACAAATAGCCGGATGATAATACTCGTATGACGGCTTCTGAGTGCGGCTTGAAGGGCTAAGGCCGACTGAAAAGATGCCCAAAGAAATGAAATGTCTGATCCACTCAGCATCAGGACAGTCCGGTCGGCAGAGGCTGGGACGCTCATACTCTAAGAAGTCGATTTGCCGATACGGGAGAAAGGCCATAGTAGAAAGGTGCTCTGTGGAGTAAAAATAAGTGAAGTATCAGGCGAAAGCTGCCATATCCAGCTTGCGGTCACCCAGGGAAATTTGAGATAAAGCCTCTCCATACGAGCGGCAGCGCTTGAGAAGAGGCTCCGCGGATGTCGTTTCTTCCTCCGACGCGTCTTCATGCGGAAAGCGAATGTCTGGAGAAGGTGTGAATCCAAAAGGCGTCTGAAATTGGGCCATCAGCCATAATTGGATGAACCAAAGGGGGCCTCCTAGGTGCCCGACAGTATGAAATTCAGTCGCACTATTCAGCTTGAAGTGATGAGGTGCATTGTCCGGAAGACTGCGCCAAAGAATAATTTCCCCATGGCGATATCCTTGCCGGTGACCAGAACCTCTGCTAGGCCTTGGAAGTTGGTGGTGGGACCCACTGTGGCGCCACAGAAGAGAAATTTTTCCAACCACATGGTCAAGAAGGCGACGTGCTCACGGGCCCCTACCGGACCCGATGATTGGCTGAACTCGTTGAGATAACGGGATCAACTGGTATTGGTTGGCAGTCGATGGGAGTGAGTTGCGTCAAAGGCATGAAATTGCTGGCCCGTCGGTTTGAAACCGGTCAGTACCACCACGTCCATGAGAGTCGGACCAAAGAAGCCGGGCCGGAAGGAGAAAGCGTTGAAGGCATCCGACCAAAAATAAGAAGCGACGGCAATCAAGGATTCATCTCGGCACATACCCGATAGGGAAAGGGCGATGCAGTCGGCTATCTCCCAAGCCTCCCAGTCTGCCTTCTTACGGGCAGCCACCCAGTTGAACCAATTCCTCTAGCCCGCAGTATCGGAGGGCCAAGCTCTGAAACTATTTGTCAGCGTACTAGCCAACAGGCACCTCCGAGACGGGTGCTTATGAGGTTCCGACGGGGGGCTTTCGGGGCAATCGCCTCGGAAGGGAAGACGATGACGATCCGGGCACCGGGAGGCTCAGACTAACGGGGGGACGCAAAGAGTTTTTTACCCAGGTTCAGGCCCTCCGAAGAGTAATAGCCTTAGTCCTGCCTTTCTTGGTATTGCTTGTGTTCTTGCTGGAGAGGATGAAAACCTACTCACCATGAGTCGAACCGAACCCCTTCTCCCATGCACCCCGGCTCCCTTTTATACTCGGATCGACGGGGTGCATGGGAGGCTTACACCGCAAGCCATCATCATTACACCGCATCGGTTCATTTAATGCGACGCTGGCCGTTCTTACATCCATTAATGTCTGCTGTATCTATCATAGTCCTCGCCTTGGGCCCCATGTCCACTAACGCCGCCTGCTCCGCCACGGGTGAGGTGTAGTTGTGACGTCTCCCAAAGCCATGATGCGCCTGGGAAGGCGCGCCGCCATGCTGCAGCTCCCATGCTTTCACATTAAATGCGCACGACTCGCATTTAATGTCCCTGATCTCGACAGGACTATCCCGGGGATGGTGCGCCAGTGGCCTAGCTTGCACGCCACGTGTCCGCCGGGCGACCACCTTGCTGGTCGCCCAGCGGCCTGGCCTGTACGCCATGTGTTCGCTGGGCGACCACCTTGCTGGTCGCCGCCTGGCTCAGACGCCATGTGTCCGTGGGCGACCACCTTGCTAGTCGCCACAGCCTGCTCAGACGCCACGCGGTCACCGGGCGACCGCCGTAGGAGTTTTTCTCTTGCCGTGGCAATGGGCTCAAGCACGCCCTGGCTGCCACTTGATTCCTTTTTTAGCGCGGGGGAGCGGGTACCTTGGTGTAGAATACGCCGACAGTAGCCCCCGGGCCCACCTAGGAGCGCTTTTCGGTCTTCTACTCTTCTTCTCCTTCTTTAATTGGCGGTTTGAGAACTGCCCGGCTCTGGGTGGGACCCTTCAAAGGTCCGCGCCTTGCAAAAAGATCTTCCGACTTCTCCGATTCCCGAGCGGTTTGCGCTGGTTACGCCCTCCTTGTAACCGCCAGACGTTCCTTGGGATGCGCCTCCATTTATGAGGCTCTTAAACTTCCTCTTTTCGAATCGCCGCGCCTTTTCAGTTTTCCGCGGTTCACTTTCCGCGCCTTATAAAAGGCCGATCAAGGGGGAGTGGTTCTTCCCTCTTTCAACTCTCCACATTCCACATCTTGTCAACGTTTCAAGCTTCCTTGCTTCATCCCCTGTGCGGTTGCGCTGCGAACTCTCTATCCTCCCGATGGCTCCGGTGCTTCCTTCTGCGATCAGTGAGGAGGAGAGAGCCGCTAGGTTCTCCTGCAACATCAATGGGCGCCTTCGCCTCCGCTGGACTGCCGAGCCCCACCTGGCCGGCTGGGAAGTGGTTTTCTTCGGTGGCAGCTCCTTGCCGGCCTACTTCCGCCGGTTTCGACTTTTATCTTTACGTTCTCAACTTCTATGCCATTCACCATATTCATCGTCCTCCCAACTCTGTTATCCTCCTTTCTGCCTTTGCTCACTTCTGCGAGATGTTCGTGGGAGTGCTGCCCAACCTTCTTCTTTTTCGCTACTTCTACACCCTTCGCGCCGCGGGCGGTACTCCGCCAGTTTCCGGGAGCTGTCACCTGCGGCTTCGTGACGGCAGCGTTGCGTGCTATATCCCATTGGACTGCCGGTCCAATTGGAGGGATTACGCCACAGAGTGGTCAGACGCCGAGGACGACAATGGCATTGAAGTGCCGAGCTTCCGCCTACCCGGGCGGTCAAGAACTCCCAACCTGGGGCTCCAGTGAGCGATGAGCCCGAAGCTCGAGCGATGCTGGCCCGCTGCCGACGGTTGCGGACGGCGGGCTGGCGACGGGGCCATGGTGATCCGGATTTTATTACCCGAGGTCGTGTCCCTCGCGCCGCTGGCCCGCCACCTCGGCAAAGATATGGGCGTGGGCGATGGGACCGGAGTATCCGGAGGTAACCTCGCTCCGCCTGTGTCATCCCTTGCTACTTGCTTTTCTTTTGGATGTAACTCCGATTCTTCTGACGCTTCTTTCCTCCTGCGATTTCTTTCCCTTCGTCGTGCCGATACCACGGAATTTGGTGATGACGTGATCGACCGTGGATGTTGCAATCGGGCTTATTCGCCCTGTTCGCCGTTCCGTGGCGCGTCCCACTTTGCCGGCTGTCTCCCGAGCGCGCTGGCAATAATCCGCGCCCGCCTCGATGGACGCCATGGGCTCGCTTCGTCGTGTCACGCCAGGCTCCCTTAACGATCCGGATCCTCCTCCCGCAGCGATCGTGAGGGGCGACGAGCGAGGCGCAGCGCCCGGATGATGACGACGGCTCCGCCCATCCTTCCCAGAGACCCGCCTCCTCGGGCCCGGCCGGGCGGGACTTCACGTCGGCCGCGAGGCTGCCGGCCGCGGCAACGGGTTCCTCCGTGGTGGCGGGGGCTCGCCAACCAGCGGGGTCGCTCCACCTTGTCCTCGCCGGTGCGGCGCTGAACCCTCCGCCGCCGATCCCTTTGGTGCCGCCACCGCCACCGATAGCGGTGGTCCTTCCTCGCCTCCGCCTCGCCGCCCGGCGATGGCGGATCTACCTCCGCCTCCGCTGGCCGCGGCGGATCTGCCGCCGCCTCCGCGAAGGTTGGTCCTCGCCTGAGCGTGCCCGCTTCCTAAGGCCAGCGCCAGTACTCGCCGAGATGCAAAAATAAAAATAAAACTTTCGTTAGGATTAATCCTTACCGTTATTTCCTCTTTTGTCCAGGGTTCTCGCTCCGGTACCCCATTCGCGCCATACGGGCGGCTAAGGTGCCGCTGGCCGCCGTCAGCGCTAGCTGGGTCGCCGAGCCCAGGGACGGTCGAGAGCCGGCGAACGCATCTTAGGTAGCCGCCACGCGCCAGCCGGTCGTCGACTAAGGCCCATTCGCCCCGTCCCTACCTCCCTGAACTTCCCACCGCCTCCGTTTCCTGCTGACGCTGATGCCTCTTGGCGGCCCTCGGCGAGCTCTACTCAAAGACGAGCAATCGCCTGGTGACGAGCAGGAGCGGTTGACGAGGCGGAGCCGAAATCAACCGCCTCCGCGAGGAGGTGGCGGACCTGCACGATCGGGAGGCGGGACTGGAGCTGCAGTTGCGGAGGGAGCGGGAGCGGCGGGAGCGGCGGGAGCAAAGCACCAGCCGCGCCGAGCGTCTCTCCGCGGAGTCGAGGCGAGAGAGCCGACCGGACTCGCCGGAGGTGGAGACATCGCGGATGCCGCGCCACGCCGCCGATCGGACGGTGGTCGGCCTCGCCCATTGGGGCTGGAGCAACCGGGTCCGCGAGAGGAGAGGCCACGGCATTACGCCTTTTGCTCTCGCTGCATCGCGGACTTCCTCACGCGCTTTCCCGCCGCTTCTTTCGCTCGGTCCGCCAGAGGGGCGCTAGCCTCAGCGGCTACGGCCAAATACGTGCTGGCTTGCTATGCCAGCCGCGACGCCAACTTCAATCCGTCTGTTGCTGTCCAAGGGCCGAGGGTGATCAAGCGCAGCGAATGAGCGAGTTCACGAAGCCTCCGAGCAGGTCGCCGCCCAGCTAGCGATGGAGAACCCCCAGATGGAGGCGGTGGCGGAGGACGTGGCGCTGGTGCTGGACGTGGCCCCTCATGCTGAAGATGCGGCGGCAGCTGAGGAGGCGGCAGATGACCCGGAGGACCCTCCGGCGCCCCTCGCAGCTTTTCTTCCTTTTTTATCTGGTGACCTTGCCTGCAAAACTTTAGGCCACTGCCATTTCGAACGAAGTAGTAATGTAAAATTTCCGGCCAGGTTGCTTAAGAACTCGCTTTTGCCGTAAAAAAATTTTGGTTCCACGCGAACGAGCACACAATTGCTTAAAGACTTCAAGTCTTGCGCCGCGGGACCTCGGCCCTCAAACCCTTTGCCTTAGCAAAATTTACCTCCCAGGTAGCCTCTAGGGAACGAACACTTAGTGAGTCGTGACAGGACCTTGGGCTTTTGGCAACGGTGTTCGAGGCGCCGACTTCACTGGACACCCGAGTGTCATGGCCGTCTTGGGGTCGTGGTTGAACCAAATACCGCCTAACCGCCTGGGCTTCAGACGCCGCCTCACTTAGCGATTCCGTCTTTACTAATGGTCATTTGCATTGCGGCAGGGCACTGTGGGCGAGGGCCTTGGCGCCGCCAAAGATGGGCAAAAGACCGAAGAAAGGGCAGAAGAACTAATACTTGCATAAAGAAAGCGAATATTTAACTTTAAACATAAGGCCCCCGACTCCACGGCGGAGAGGAAGACATACTCCTACGGCCGGGGACAGACCCTAGTGACTTACAACCGATCGGGGTAGAACTTGCGCAGATTTTCTATGTTTTGGGAGTTTGCTAGCTCTTCACCGCCTTCTTGCTGGCCTGACCACCGCCTCGGGCGAGAGATCGAGACCACTTTGAAGGGTCCCTCCCACTGGGAGACGATTTATGCGACCAAGACGCGATCGATTTTTCGCAAGACCAGGTCGCCCATTGCCGATGTTCTCTCATTGACCCGGAGGCGTGGTACCGCCGAGACTTTGTTGGTATCTTGCGGCGCGCAAAGCCGCCGATCTCGCGCTTCTTCCAGAAGGTTGACGCCGTCCCCGCAGCACCCTCCTCCTGCTTCCTCTTCAGGAATGCCGCGACGCTGGGTGATCCTGGGCCTCCAGCTCGTAAGGAGAACAGCCTTCGCGCCAGACCAGAAGAAAGGAGTTTCCCTGCGAGTCTTGGCCAGGAGTGGTCCGAAGTGACCACAACACGCCGGGAGTTCTTCGTCCACCGGGCGCCACGCTTGTGGAGTCTGGTCGAACGCCCGGGTCTTGAGGCCCTTCAACACTGGGCGTTGGCCCGCCGACCTGCCGTTGCTCTTGGGGTGGGCGACCGAGGCAAAGCAGCACTTTGGTGCCCATCTCTTCACAGTAAATCCAAGAAGGTCGCTGGTGAATCAGCGCACCGTTGTCGGTGATAATGCGGTTGGCGACCCCAAAGCGCGAAGATCCCTTGTATGAACTTGATCGCACTGGCGGTGATGGACCTCACCGCCGCTTCCACCCACTTGGTGAACTTGTCGACGGCGATTTAACAGGTGGGTGTAGCCCCTCGTGGCCCGCTGAACGGGCTCAGGATATCCAGCACTGCACTGCCGAAGGGCCAAGAGAGCGGATAGTTTGCGTGGCCTGGCTGGTTGGTGGATCTGCTTGGCGTGGAATCGCACGCGCCGCATCTCCTCACCACCGCAAGCATCCTCGAGGGCGGTCGGCCAATAGAACCCTTGACGGAAAGCCTTTCCCGCCATCGCTCGTCCGACATATGGCTCTCGCGCACACGCCTCCGTGGATATCGAGAGCAAACCGCTCCTCTTCCCGAAAGTGATGCACTTTAAGAATTCCGTTCTTACCCCGGCCAGATAGATCCCCGCCACCAGGGTATAGCACTTGGCCTTTCGTGCTACTTTCTCTGCCGACACATCATCATCGGGCATTCTTGATCCTCGTAGGCCAGGATCGGATCCATCCATGTGCCTTCCCGGTCAAGCACACGACCACGAGGTGGCCGTCTGGCATCCGCTGGCTGCCAAGCGTTTCCACCGGAGCCACTTTCCCTCCAAGAGCGAGGGTGGCGGCATCACCACCGCCCCCGCCGAAATGGGGGCTGCGATGGACTGGTCGCGGTAGCCTTTCTTCAAAGACCCCGACCGCAAGACAGAGATCTGGTTGAGGCGAGCCGGGCGAGCTCGTCTCGCGATGGTTGTCGCGTCGGGATGTGAGGTACCCAACCCTTCGAATGCCTTTCCAACTTCCCCGACTCTCCGCCAGTACGCCGCCATGACGGGGTCGAGGATAGGAGAAGTCTTTCCTTGCCTCGATTGACGACCAGCCAGGAGTCGCCTTTACTTGCAGCGCCGGACGCCGACGGCGCGCGGCCCGCAGCCTCACCCAAAGAAGCCCTCGTACTGGCGACAAGCAGTTAGTGGCCTTGAAGTCGAGGACGACTACGCATTTGAGGAGGTCCCCTGGCCGAGAGACCGTAAGAACCCAGCCGCGCCTTCAAGCCTCAAGGACCCGTCGAAGAAGAGCGCCCAGGGAGGACGCGGGACCTCATCGGCTTCGGGCTCGGCTGGAGTCCACTCGACGACAAAGTCCGCCAGCCTTTGACTCTTTATCGCAGTGCGAGGGGCGAACTTGACACCGAACTCCCCCAGCTCGACGGACCACTTTGCGATGCGGCCCTCTGCTTCGGTTGCCAGGAGGATTTCACGCAAAGGATATGAGGAGACTCACCGTGATCTCCTCCCTTGAAAATAGTGCCGCAACTTTCTCGACGCTACCACCACAGCATAGACCATCTTCTGAGGCTGAGGGTACCTTGTTTCTGCGTCGTGTAGCATTTTGCTGATGTAGTAGACCGGTCGTTGGACACCTTCCCGTTCGCCACCACTGGCGCGCTTCTGACGAGAAGGGCTAGCCGCCACATACAGATAGCAACGGCTCGCCTCGGCCAGAGCAACCAAAGACTGGGGGAAGAGAGGTACTTCTTCAGATCTTCAAATGCCCGCTGCGCTTCTGGGGTCCATTCAAATGAGTTGGTCTTCTTCAACAGCTTGAATAACATGGCCAGACTTTTTCTCCGAGCCGATATGAACTGCCCAGGAGGCTAGCCACGATCAAGCATTGCAGCTTGCTTGAGCCGGGTAGGCGGTCGCATCCACTGATTGCTTCTATCTTTTCCAGATTGACCTCGATTCCACTACCGAGACCAGAAACCGAAAGCAGCTTTCCAGATGAAACACCTAACACACACTTCTCGGATTCAACTTCTGCATAAGAGCTTCTAAGGCGAGAGAAGATCTCTTCTAGATCCTGAACGAGCTCATCAGCTTTTTTTGTTTTTATCACCAGATCATCAACATACACTTCCAGATTCCTCCCTATTTGGGGCCGAAACACTATATGCATGGCCCGCTGGTAGGTGGCGCCAGCGTTCTTCAGCCCGAAAGGCATTCTGATATAACAGTACACACCGAGGGGAGTCACAAAAGCAGTCTTTTCTTCATCTTCTGGCGCCATGCTGATCTGGTGGTAGCCGGAGTAGGCGTCGAGGAAGCACAGAGCTTCGCACCCCGCCGTGGAGTCGACGACGATGTCTATCCGCGGCAAGGGGTACGGGTCCTTGGGGCAGGCTTTGTTGAGGTCAGTAAAGTCGATGCACATTCGCCACCTCCCGTTGGACTTCTTCACAAGCACGGGGTTGGCCAGCCACTCTGGGTAGGTGGCCTCCCGCACGATCTTAGCAGACAATAGCTTTTCCAGTTCATCCCGAATTGCATCCTGTCGCTCAGGCGCTGCCACGGATCTTTGCCGAACCGGTGCGCTCCAGGGAGCGTTGTTAATCGCTGCTCGATCACCTCCACTGGGACCCCGGTCATTTCAAGGTTCCCAGTGCGAACACATCCAGGTTAGACCGGAGGAAGGTGACGAGCGCGTCTTCCTATTTGGCGCTGAGGTCAGTGCCAATCTTGACGACCTTGCCCGAGCCATCCTCGCCCACGGGGACCGCCTTTGCCTCACCCAAGGGTCTGGGCGGAGCACGGGTCTTGGCCGAGGGGGAGGCCGGATTGTCGTCCTTGTCGCGTGCCGAGCAGGTGGTGCCGGCCAGATCCTGCACCGCTGTCGAGGCGCAGGCTTCCGCCTATCCACCTTCACGCATGGTGGACCCCAGGCCCCGGGATCTTCACTAGCATGTAGGCGTAATGGGCCACTGCCATGAACTTGACCAGGGCCGGGCGGCCGAGCAAGGCGTTATAGGGAGGTCGAAATCGGCCGACCTCAAAATTCACCACTCTGTCAGGAAGTTCTCCGAACTTCCGAACGTAATCGGCAGCTGGACTTGCCCCAGGGGTAAGAGGCCTACCCCGGGCAACTCCAGAAAGCGGGCCGACGAAGTTCCTCGTCACGGATTTGGAGCGCCTGTACGCTCCGACAGATAGCGAGTTGATGGCATCGCTTCCATCAACTAGGACCCGCCCCAGCCTTTATGCGCTGGACCGTGGGAGACACCACGATCGGGAGATGGCCAGGGCGGAGGTGTTCTCCGGTGGTCACCGGCTGAAAGTGATCGATCGCGCTCCGACCACTTCAACGCCGACTTCGCCGGAGGATGACGTTGTGGCACACACTGCCTCAGATCTCGCTTGTACCGCGAGTTCGATGAGTAAGTGGCGAGCCACCGTGTATGAACGCCACAAAGGCGCCTCGCTCGTTGGAAGGCTAACGGAGCTGCGTCTTCGTCGTCTTCGTCTTTGTGGTCTTTCTCACGGTGCTTCTTGAGCCGCCTGTCGACCAACTTGGACACAACCTGGCAGTCCTCCAAGTCGTGTCCGCTTGTTCGATGGATGGGGCAATAGGGCTTGCCACCATCGTTCTTGCGGCGGGGCGAGCGACGGTCCCTGCGGTCACCACGCCGCTTCGGGCGCTGCCTCGTCGGTCTCCGTCGCCATGACGCCGGACTTGGGTTCCGGCTCAGCGACCAAGACCTCCTAGCGGTTGCCTCCGCCGCTTTTTCTTTTCTTCTTGCGGTCGGAGGACTTCGAGGCGCCAAGATCGCCGAGTCGAGGGTCTTGTCGCGCACTTCCGAAGCTGGCGCCTGGCGCACTTGTGCGCCAGGGAGAACAACTCAGGCGTGGTTGAGATGACGCGTGGCCATCTTTTCCTCGCATCTTCGGTCTCGGACCCTCCGAAAGCAATAATCACCGATTGCTCGTAAATCCGGGATCGTGGTTGGCGGCAAAGGGTGAATCGCCGGATGAACTCTCTCGTGGACTCCTCTTCTCGCCTCCAGAGCGTGGAGATCGCCCTCCACGCCTGGTTGAGCGTAAAGAGCCTCGAAAGTTGGCGATAAAATGTCAAGATGACTCCTCCCACGAGTGTACAGAGCCTCGCGGGAGGTTAAGCAGCCAAGACGGCGAGAGCCCGTCAGCGATGTTGGGAGGTAGTTGGCCATTACTTTCTGGATCCACTCCGCCGCACGCACCACCGTGGTGTAGATCTGCGAGGAACTCCTCCGGGTTGGTGGTACCATCATATTTCTCGAAGGAGGCGGGGCGGAACCTCTCCGCCATGCAAATTTTGTCGGCGGAGAGAACGCCTGGCATCCGACGTTGTATGGGGAGCGGCGTCGTTCGCCACCCCTCGATCCTCGAGGAGAGGATGAGGAGTGCGACCTGCGCTCGCCAGAGTCCGAGGAGGAGCCCCTCGTCTTGCACCTCATGGCGCTCGCGAAGGACACGACGAGGTCACCGTCGCTACGACGTTGCCTCTCGTCAAGGCGCGATCGAAGGTCGCCGCGGTTCCCCCTGGACTCGGGGACTGCGGGAAGAAGCGGAGTCACGTGCCCCTCCCCTGCTGCAGGGGGTTGCAACCAGACTCCCTTCCTTGCCCCGGTCCTTGGTGCCGGGGAAATTGTCGTGGTGACGGCTGAAACCGGCTCGGCTGCGCGAGCTCCTCGTCGCCTCATGCCGGAAGCTCTACTGGGTCGCCGCTTCAACTTGTTGCCGAGCGGCATCCACCAGTGGACGATATCCCGCAGCCCACGGAGTGGCCGGGTGTCATCCCCAGGGTCACCGGAGGATGATCGAGGAGGAGCCGCCGCTGAAGGCTTCGCTGGGTGTCGCCCTCAGCCGCTAAGCGCCGTTGGATGACAGCCGACTGGCGCGGAGCCAAGTGCACCGCTCCCGCGGAGGGGCTGGGTGGCCCGGCCCTCTCCGAACATTGGGACCGGCCACGGGCGCCCCTTACCTCGGGCAGATCGCTGCGCTTGGAATGCGATTCCGCCATGCGCACGAGCGCCTCCTCGCTGAGCTCCGAATCGAGAGCCGAAAAGAGGAGGCAATCTAACCACCAATAGCCCCCTACCGGGCGCGCCCTTTGCCGGTGTACTAGCCAACAGGCACCTCCGAGACGGGTGCTTATGAGGTTCGACGGGGCTTTCGGGGCAATCGCTTCGGAAGGGAAGACGATGACGATCCTGCACCGGAGGCTCGCACTAACGGGGACGCAAAGAGTTTTTACCTGTGTTCAGGCCCTCCAAGAGTAATAGCCTTAGTCCGCCTTTCTTGGTATTGCTTGTGTTCTTGCCGAGAGGATGAAAACCTACTCACCATGAGTCGAACCGAACCCCTTCTCCCATGCACCCCGGCTCCTTTTATACTTCTGACCGACGGTGCATGGGAGGCTTACACTGCAAGCCATCATCATTACACTGGCATCGGTTCATTTAATGCGCACGCCGCTGTTCTTACATCCATTAATGTCTGCTGTATCTATCATAGTCCTGCCTTGGGCCCCATGTTCACCAACGCCGCCCGTTCCGCCACGGGGGTGAGGTGTAGTTGTGACGTCTCCCAAAGCCATGATGCGCCTGGGGAAGGCGCGCCGCCATGCTGCAGCTCCCATGCTTTCACATTAAATGCGCACGATTCGCATTTAATGTCCCTGATCTCGACAGACTATCCCGGATGGTGCGCCGATGGCCTAAGCTTTGCACGCCACGTGTCCGCCGGGCGACCACCTTCTTTGGTCGCCAGTGGCTGGCTCAGACGCCATGTGCGCCGCTGAAGCGACCACCTTCTTTGTCGCCGGGCCGCCTGGTTTCAGACGCCATGTGTCCGCTGGGCGACCACCTTGCTAGTCGCCCGGTAGCTGTCAGACGCCACGTGTCCATTGGCACATCACGTAGGAGTTTTTCTCTTGCCGTGGCAATGGGCTCAAGCACGCCCTGGCTGCCACTTGATTCCTTTTTTAGCGCGGGGGAGCGGGTACCTTGGTGTAGAATACGCCGACACTATTCACCCATCCGGAGATATTGTGGCCAATAGTGTTCAAGGGAATCCGCATGACCTCCTTATTGATGTAATCCGTCGGGTCCTCATTTCCCTCTGGTCCCAGCAGGAAGTGGCCATCCGACTCAGGCACCGAAATCAAAATCATGGATCGATAATCGGTCATCGGTGAAGAAAGGAAATCAAGCAGAAAAGCAATAAGTCGGTGGAAGGAAAATACAAGACAAATCGTCAGAGGAACAATGAAGAATAGCCGAGCTAAAGAAGGAAGTTTTCCCGCTCTAGGTGGTCGGCTAAGAGGAAGAAGATGAAAGTACTCGAAGAGAAGAAAGGATTTTATAAAGGAAAAGTACGTTTCGCTCAGAACGGCACCGAGAATCGCGCCTCAAACAGCGCACCTACTACGCAAAAGAAGTGGCAGAACGTGATGTGAAGGCTGCAAGGCAGTTAATGAGGAGAGAGAAAAGCGATACATTTGCTGGTTAGCAGAAGGAACGGTCGGTTTTGGTCAGTTCAGAAATCCTATCTGCCGATGGATCATGTATCCGGCCGACGCGTTATGTAGCCAATACGTTAAAAAAGCATCCCATATTAAGGTATTGTGAGTCGATGTGAAAAATAGACATAATATATACAAAAGCCGATTAAGACAAAACACAAAAAAGTCACATGCTTCATTAAGAGAGCTGTTTACATGATCGACTAAAGTAGTAAAGTAATGATTACATGAATCGTCTAAAGGATGCACAGAAGTCTCGCGGTAGATGTAGAGAACAAAGACCGAAAAGAAAAAGAAGCAAAAGGGGCTGGAAAGAGAAGAGGTACCACAACTCCCAAGTACAATGCTCACGAATTGTGGCCACCTTAAAGAGAAGAAAAGGAGGAAGAGGTGCCATCCTTATAAAAGGAATGAAAGGAAACCCTACGTCTAATGAAGGCGGTAGCGCTTCCTGCCCGAAGTGCTCCCGGCGCTGGAATCACTGCTGGAGCTCGACGGCTCTTGGGCAGCGGCATCAGCAGGAGGAGCCGAAGAAGGCCCCAGCTCATCACCGGAGCTGATCTCGACGACGGCAGTCATAGCCGTTGATGAGATGCTACCACTCGACTCCCCCATAGCTTCGGCTAGAGGAGGATTGGCGGCTTCGGGAGCAGCTCCCGTTGGCGTGTCGGCTGCGTCGGCAAGAGGAGCAGCAGCTGGAACATTGGCGGCGTCCGTGTTGAACTCCTTCTGGAGCGCACGGACGATGGCCTCGTCACTGGCCACCTCCACCTCGGCCTGAACATCGGCCAATAGCTCCGCCTGGAGGGCGGCTGCGATCACAGAGTCGTCATCTGATGAGGAGTAGTCCGAACCAGAACCAAAGAAAGAGGAGGAGGATGAAGACATTGTGTTCGTGCTAATGGATTACGAGTGATAATGCAGTAAAAGAAACCGTGATTTATCGAAGATTTATAAAGTCGAATGCACATCAGAATTGCTGCTACATGGAGGACGGAGTGTCGCTCAAATGAATAACAATAGAATACGAAGCGAACCGATGTTATCATGACGCGATGAGTCAAGGAATTAACCACTGAAGAAAAGAGGAGAAGTGGGAAACGACCATTCACCAAGGTGATCAACGGGTGATTTTTGGGACATGATGCATATCCCAAAAATTGGGGGCATATGTTGGCACCCAAATTTGACCGACCGAGACGGGTCCGGTCGTGGCATGGGCCGGAAAGATGGTGCAAGTCGGATTGGCAATGAACAATGGGACATGAGTTATACCTGAAAGGGCATGATCGTATAAGGCACAAACGGAAAGAAACCGAAGCAGGTACAACTTGGATTTGATACGACTGTGATCAAGATAGAAAGACAAGATCAAAGCCGATAAGGTTGAAGAGTCCGCGATGGTCACGATCAAAGCTACACCGACTATAAAAGGCGACGTGCTGCATAGAGAGAAGGGACACACATCCAAACAACCAATCAATTTACCAATACCTTTACCTTTCCTACACTAGGAGTAGTCTTCGTAGTATTGTAATCTTTCCTCTGTAATACACTTTGATCAATACGAGTTGCGCATCGCCGGTTGTTGATCTTTGCTGCATTACGCCCTACCAAGCTCTCGTTTCTTCCGATCTTGTTGCGCATCGCCTTTTTCGAAGAAGCAGGCTTTTACCTTTTCTGGTTGATTCGAAAGAGTCAATCGGACCCAGTTATCCGGTGTAAGTTGGTTCATCCCCGAGCCGGCGAAGATCACCCTACCGTCAAAGCATAGATCGTTTAATTTGGGAGCGATCATCGTCTGAAGATACACCTCTTGCCGATTGCGGGATCAAATCGGCTGGCACGCTCACGAACCTTGAACCCGACGTTCTCGCGTGTGTTGGTGGTGATCGACTCGACGCTGCGTTTTTCGACGCGAACACAGAATAATAATGCAGAGCAATTCCTCCTTATATTGTGTCTCTCCCTGTTCTCCATATTCAATTTATTAGGCAACCCCAGACTATTCAATAGCTAGGTTGTCTAACAGTTGCAAAGCATAATGCATTAACACCTGTTTTTCTTATTTTGCCCAAGGATTATTTAACAGTCTAGCTCAATTTCCACTTAGCTCATTCCACTACACGGGGAAAAGGCAAAAGAAATGGGAGTAGTCGTGGCTCGGTAGAAGTCATCCACCTCTGTGTTGACCGATTCAATCGTGCATTCAGATCATCAAACTGTCGAGAAAGTCAGCGAATGCTGCCGTTGAGGACCCACCGATATCCAGCGCCCCGGCGGCCATCTCTTTCGCCAACGCCATCCTCTCCCTGATCTTCTTCCCTTGCTCGGACTCCATGACCAGCCTTACCTTCGCTTCCACCTCCTCGGCCTTCACAATTCCCTCGTCGTAGCCGTCCATGGCCACCCCAAGCTTCATCTGTTGGGCGACCAACACCTTGTTCATCCTCTGCTCCGCGTACATCGGCCAGCACACCATCGGCACCCCCAACGTGACCGCCTCCAGCGTCGAGTTCCAGCCGCAGTGCGTCACGAACGCTCCCGTCGCCGGGTGCCGCAGCACCTCCACCTGCGGCGCCCACGAGGTGACCACCATCCCGCGCCCCCGCGTCCTTTCCAAGAACCCCTCCGGGAGCAGCGATTCCAGCGCCGCCTCGCCCCGCCCCTCGAACCGCATCGTCGAGTCTGCATCCGGCGCAACGGGCGGGCGCACGACCCAGAGGAACGCGTGCCGGCTCCTCTCCAGCCCCACAGCGATCTCCTTCAGCTGCTCCGCCGGCACGGAGCTCGCGCTCCCGAAGCAGAGGAAGACCACACTCCGCGCCGGCTGCGCGTCCAGCCACCTCAGGCATTCCTGCTTCTGCTCACCTCCCCTCTCCTCGCCCACCAACGGACCGACGCAGAACAATCTCGGTAACGTCTCGCCGGGGCCGGGACTCCCGTCTTTTATGGCCTTCACGGCGCGAGGCTCCAACCACTCGAGCGTGTTCACCAGTATGCCCTTCGCTATGGGCAGCTGCTCGAACAGACCAATAGTTGTCTTGTACTGGTTGTTGTCGCGATCGAGCAGGACTTCCGGCAAGTCCGACGCCGGAATTGCGTGGACTCCCGGGAAGTGCAGTAAGGAGCGCCCCATATCCCTGAAGGAGACGGCGGAGTGCATGACGGGGATGTGCAGGAAGGTAGCAAGGGCCGACGCGGCGCAGGTGAAGAACAGGTAGGCTGGGACGCCGAGCTCGGCGGCGGCGTCTAGCCCGTACGCGCAGAAGAAGTCGATGACGAGAGCCTTCACGGACGGGAGGGAGCGCACAAGGGCGAGGAGGGCGGGGTTGGTGGCGCGGAGGTCAGCGATGAGGGTGATGAATGGGTCGGCGTCGGGGTCGGCCGCGTCCCCGGAACGGGTTGTTGCCGGCGGGAGTAGGTGGAAGGAGACGGAAGGGTAGGAGGCAGAGAGGCGGGCAACTGTCTCAGGGGAGTCGCCGGATGACGGAACGTCCGCGATGGCGACTGTGACGTGGACGCCGCGGCCGGCGGCGAGGTGCTTGGCGAGCTGCGTCATGGGGTGGAGGTGGCCCCTGACCATCCATGTGTACAGCACGATGGTTCTGCCCATTGCTCTATTTGGCCCCTGACCATCCATGTGTCTTGGAAGGATAGGCAGGCAGTCGGATGTTGATATAGTGATAAGTATGTTGTCGTGATGTTTCGTAGTCGTCTTCGGCGGCTACTAGCAGCAGCGAAGTTGGAACAACAGTTTTCCCATTTCCTAGAATTTTATATTATATAGGTTTTGTCCCGCAAAACTCTAGATTTCAACTCCATCTCAGATCAAAAACTTATAAGCTAAAATAAAATGAATTAAGTTTGTATTTTGGGGTGTTTGGGGAGCACCTGAGTACTTTTTTTTTGTTAAATAGCACTCAAATTTTAAACCTTTAGATCTAGATTTAATTAATAAAATCAATTTGCCATCTCTCCTCATATTTCGCCTACTCTATAGGTAAAAACAATTGAGTGCTCACAAACTAAAAACTAAAAACAATTCCCTTACATTTTTATTCTAAAATGTAAACAAGATGATCCACCTAAACACACTTTAATATACCCACATGTCGGCTTACTAACCAACAGGCACCCTAAGACTGGGTGCTTGAGAGATTCGGACTGGGGGCTTTTGTGGCAACCGCTCCAAAGACAGGAAGAACGGGATGCTGGAAGCAAGCAAGAAGACAGTCGAGTTTACCCAGGTTCGGGCCCTCCAAAGGAGTAATAACCCTAGTCCTGCTTGGTGGTTTCCTCTGAGTTCAAGGTTCTTACAAGGTGAGGAAGAAGACCTCTCGTGTTCTCGCCAACCCAATAATCCACCCTCCTCCCATGCATCCTAGCTCCCTTTTATACTCTGGGCCGAGGCGCATGGGGCTTACAAGCTTGCGTAAAGCAAGCTGTCTGACACGCTATTACTCTGGTGCATTTAATGCACCCGTCATACTCTCTTACATCACATTTAATGTTTGTCCTAGCCGACTTAGACTTCGCCTTTGGGCCCGCCTGTCTGTCACCCTCAAGCACGCTCCGCCGGAGAGAGAGGGATGTCGACTCGGCACCACCCATCATTAATGCGCCGCCAGGAAGACGCGCCGCCATACCACGCCTTTCACACTCGCAATTAATGCGCACGTCTCGCATTAAATACACGCCTCGCATTAAATATCCTTGACTCCTTCGCCTCAGAGCACAGTTACGGGTTGATTCTGGGAACTACGCCCGAGGTGTGGCTCGGCGCCACTCGCCCTTCTTGGCGAGCACCTTTGCTGGTCGCCAGGAGTGGCTGGACGCCACTCGTCCTGGCGAGCACCTTCGCTGTCGCCAGAGGAGCGCTGACGCCACTGCCCCCGGCGAGCAACTTGGCTGTCGCCGAGGAGTGGCTGGGCGCCACTGCCCTTCTTGGCGAGCACCTTTCTTTGCCGGTCGCCCCAGGAGTGGCTCGACGCCACTGCCCCTGGCGAGCACCTTCGCTGTCGCCCCGCAGGAGCGCTGAACGCCACTCGCCCCCGGCGAGCAACTTGGCTGGTCGCCGAGGAGTGGCTCGACGCCACTCGCCCTTTGGGCGAGCACCTTCGCCGTCGCCGAGGAGCGACTCAACGCCACTCGCCCCGGGCGAGCAACTTGGCTGGTCGCTTCGAGGAGTGGCCTGAGCGCCACCTGTCCCCTGGCGAGCACCTTGGCTGGTCGCTTCGAGGAGTGGCCTGAACACCACCTGTCCTCTTGGCGACAGTACTTAATGCCGCGTCACGTGGGTACCCAGCTTATCTGTTGACAAGAGCCCCTGCCCACCCAGAGTGTCTTTATTCTTTCTTTTTCTTCGCCGAATCGGTTCAATCTCCGGGTGGGGCCCATAAATGCCCACGCACGCCGCGGTCTTTAAAAACTTGCCTCTTTTTCCGGCCCCGAGGTGGATATCATGCGTCGCTTCGTGGCTTCGTGGGACGTGCTCCACTTCCTTGAAAAATGCTTTGGTTTTTCTCCGCATCCGAACCGCGTCTCTTCGACTTTTTCCCGCCAGGCTCTCCCTTGAATTCTTATAAATAAGCAGCGACGGGGGGTATGTTCCGTTTTGCTGCCGCCTCTGCTCCTTCCTCGCCTTAGCTTCTTTTACGCTTTAGCTGATTCTCGATGGCCTCTCCGACTCTGTCCTCCCTCCTTCAATCAGGAAGAGAACGCCGCCGCTAAATGCTCCAAGGTGATCGCCGCGGCGCTCAAGATGCGGCCGGATCGCCGCTCACCGCCACCGGGAAGTCATCTTCTTTGTCTGGCGATGATGGCGGGCTTGGTCCCGCCCATCTCGACTTCTACATCGCCGTCCTCAACTTCTATGACATTCACAACATCCACCTTCCCCCTAACTCCATTGTGCTCCTCTCGTCTTTGCCCACTTCGTGAGATGTTCATAGGGGTAATGCCCAATCTCCTCCTTTTCCGCTACTTCTTCTCGCCCGCGGCCAGGGCTCCAAAGATCTCTCGGTGCGCCATCTCGCGACTTAGAGGCGGGCCGTTGCGCGCTATATTCCAATGGAGAACCGATCCACCGGAAAATGTGGCGCCACGAATGGTTGTGCGTTGAAGACGATAAGCGGCATTGAAGCCCTGGGGCTTCCACCGAGCTGGGCGACAAATCTGACCGGGATCTCCTGCCGCCGACACGCCCGAAGCTACTTGCAATGTTGGCTCGGGTTGATCGGCCGCGGACAGCCAGTGGACCGGAGGCATGGTTCTCCGACTTTGTGTCCGGAGGATTAGTCCTTTGCGCCGCCGCCACCGCCCACTCGCACTATCTGGGCGTGGATGACGGGACTCTGACGATTCCTCGGAGGTAAGCTCTTATACCTTCCTTCTTCATCATCATCATTCTTTCATCATTCATTTTTTTTTTTGTGTCGGTAGTAGGAAAGCTGGACGCCGCACGAATCGCTTCTGGATGGGGCGATCGGGCCGCTTGAGCGACGTTCCACCCTTCCTCGAGGCTGCGCTTCCACTCTGCGACATGCAGCCTCGGATCGAGGCGGAGATCGTCAAGGCGATGCCCAAGATGGACGCCATGGGGACGCCCATCATCGTCCATCAAGGGCCCACGATAATCCATGCACTTCCTACGGGCGACCAGTGGAGGAACAAGCGCCCCGCCGAACATCGCCCCCATCGAACGCTCCGGTAAATGACCACGCTATCGTGGCCATCTTCGCACGGCCGGCCGATCTTCCACAGCAGCTTCGCCCCATCGGGACTTCCTCTCACCGCGAGGCTCTTCATCAACGGCCGCGACGCTTCGCCTCCGCCACCATCGCCGTAATCGCACCAGCTGGCCGCCCGCCGGGCCGACCGGCGCGCCTTCCTCCATCACCACCGCCACCGCCGGCGGTGACCGCCGGAGCTACCGATGGCGGGACCGGCGCTGCAGCTCTCGCCGCCACCGCCATCGCCGGGCGGCCGATTCACGGCGCTGCGATGGCGGACCGCAGCGCAGCATCCTCGCCGCCACCGCCACCACTCGGCCGACGCCACAATACGCCGGTGGCGGATCCTGGGCGGTTGACCCGCCAGCGCTTCCGGTGGAGCGGTCCCTGCCTCCGCCGCCACCGAGGCCGCCGGTGCCTCGAGGAGGGCGGGTTCTCGCTCCGGGGGTGCCTCGGTTTCCGAGGCCTCAGCCCAGGTACCAGAATCCTTGAAACACAAAACACACAAAAAAAAGGGACGGTAAAACTTTTTAACCTTCGAATGGAGCCTTACCTTTGCTTGCTTTTGCTTGTTCCAGTGGCACTCCGCCGCACTTTCAAACCGCCTCCTCAGGCCGGGCGCACGGGGCCGAGGTAGCGGACGGAGCAGAAATGATCCGCCAGACGAAGAAGCGGCGATCGGCATCTGGCCAGCTCGGCCAGCTCTTGTGCAGCTCAGAGGCGCTGGGCCCAAATTTCACTCCGGATCTCTCCGCGGACTCCGTTCCTTGGCGGACGCAGATGCCTTCTTGGCCGCCCTTGACAGCTCTACTCCACACCACCACCGCTTTTCGAAAGCAGTCGGCGGCCGCCGACGCCGCTCGAGATCAGCGCCTCCCGGCAGAGGTGGCTGATTTACATGATCGAAAGTGGAAAGGAAGGAGCGGAGGCTGGTGGGGAGCGGAGCGGGCCACTCGCCGCCAGCTCATGGAAGAGCTCGAGGCGCAATGACGACCGCACTCGGCCCGAGGCGTACACTCATGCGGATCGAGGTACGCCGACCGGATGGAGGATGACCTCGCTTCCATCGGGTTGGTGCAGCAAGCGCCATCGAGCGTAAGCCGCCGCGACTACGCCGCCTCGGCCGATCGCGGACTTCACCACCCGGCTTCGCCGCCCGCCGATCGGCCCACCAGGAAGGACGCCGCAGATGGCGGCCGCTATCGCGACGTTCGTTATGCGCGTCTTCGCGCGTCAAGGACGCCAACTTTGATCCTTCCGCCGCCGTCCAGGGATTGAAGGAGATCAGCGAGGCGGAGGCGGAAGGTGCGGCGGCGCCGCCGACCACGTCAGCCGCCACCGAGATGGTCAACCCCTTTACCGAAGCAGCGAGAAAGAAGACGTACTCGGGCGCTGGACGCCGGACCCCTTGCGGAAGACCTGCAAGAGTGCTTACCATGATGGCGGACGAGGAGGAAGAAGGATAGGATAGCCTAGACCCTTCTTCCCTTTCTCCTTTTTTTCTTTCTCTTTTTAACTTGCCGTCCTGCAACAACTTTTGTAAAGCACTTTCATGGAATAGACATGACATTTTTTAGACCTATTCAGAATGTTTAACTTGTCTTCTTAGCCTTCCACCTTCATCGATCGCCCAAAGATTAACTTGAATGCTATCGCCGCTTTTAAGGCTTAGAAGGAAAAAAGAAGGAGTAAAACACCCTTGTGTCCGGCGATTCTTTTCTCGTTGCTTTACAGTCCTGCAAACGACACGTACCCTCATGGCCTCCGCGGGGCGGACACAGTGTAAGACGTGACAGGATGTAGGCTTTTGATAGCAGTGTTTAAATCGCCACTTCACGGGGACACCCGAGTGTCATGACCGTGTCTGAGCCGAGTTCAAACCACCGCCCAATTGCCCAATCTCGCTCGCCGCTTACAGAGTGGTCCCGCTTTGCCATCAGCGCCACAGATCGAGCGGACTAGAGTGATCGCTCGAACACTTTGCCATAAAACACAGAACTGTAAAGGCATGAAGTGATCAAGCTAAAAACAACGAACGTAATACTTAATTTCGAACAAAGTTGTTCCCGGCAAATAGTCGGCAAAGACGTACATGATTCGACCGGGCGCGAGGAACAAAGCCTCGAAACTTACAACCGCTCAAGGGCAGGTAGAACTTGGCGCAGGTTCTCTATATTCATGAAGTTCGCCAGCTTCCTCCCTCGCCTCGGTGGCCAACTCCGACCGCCCGGTCGAGACCGAAACCACCTTAAAGGGGCTCCTCCCACTGAGAGACAACAGTGCAACCCGACCGCGATCGAATCTTTCGCAAGACCAGGTCGCCCACGCCAAGTGTTCTCTCACCGACCGGCGGCGTGGTATCTCCTGAGGCTTTGCCGATACGAAGCGGCCTTGCAGGTCAAGACGATCCCCGGCTTCTTCCGTAAGATTGACGCTGCCTTGGCGCATCTCTTCCTCGATCTTCTTCCGCGAACGCAGCAACACGCCGGCGACCCAAATGTCAATTCTGAAGGGAGGACAGCCTCTGCTCCGTGAAACCGTAAAGAATGGAGTCTCTCCAGAGTCTTACCGGGAGTGGTCCGAGTGACCACAACATCGCCGGAGTTCTTCAACCCACCGTGAGCCACGCTGGTGAAGTCGATCAAACGCCCGAGTCTTGAGGCCCTTCAAAGCACCCGGCATTGGCTCGCTCAACTTGGCCGTTGCTTCTTGGATGGGCAACGGAGGCAAAGCAGACCTTCGTGCCCATTTCTTCGCAAAGTCCGTAAAAGCTGGCTGGTGAATCGGGCGCCATTGTCGGTGATGATACGGTTGGCGACTCGGCGGGCGAAGATCCTCGCATGAACTTGACCGCGGCTGCGCGGTAATGGTTCTCACGGCTTCAGCTTCCACCCACTTGGTGAACTTGTCAATGGCGACGAACAGATGAGTGTAGCCTCCTCGTGGCCCGCGAACGGACTCAGATATCCAAATTTCGCACCGCGAAGGGCCATGAGAGCGGGATGGTTTTGCGAGCTTGGGCTGGTTGGTGGATTTGCTTAGCGTGGAATCGCACGCCAGCATCTCTCACCAGCTCGCAAGCATCCTCGAGGGCGATTGGCCAATAGAACCCGTGGGCGAAAGCTTTTCCCACCAGGTTCGACCGAAAATGGCTCCCGCGACACGCCTCCATGGATATCGAAGCAAAATGCTTCCTCTTCCCGAGTGATGCACTTCGAAGAACTCCGTTTCCACCCCTGGCGTACAGTCCCCATCTACTGTGGTGTAGCGCTTGGCCTTCCGCGCTATCTTCTACCGACGATCATCGTCGGGGCATACTTGATCCCGCAGTAGGCCAGATCGGGTCCATCCATGTGCCTTCCTGGTCAAGCACGGCGACCACGTAGTGATCGCCCGGCACTCCGCTGGGCTGCCGCGTTTCAACCGTGCCACTTTTCCTCCTGCAACGCTGGGCGGCGCGCCACCATCGCCCCCACCGTAAACGGAGGTTGCGATAGGCGCGCCGCCTTCCCATCCGAGGTGAGGGCCGAAGCGGCAAGATCACCATCCTCCCCACCAGAGACGGGGCCGAGATGGGCGGTCGCGGAAGCCTTTCTTCAAAGACTCCGACCGAACAGGGCTCTTGTCGAGGCGAGCCGAGCGAGCTCGTCCCGCTAAATAATTGTCGCACGGGTATGTGTGTATACCCTAGCCCTTCAAGTGTCTCTCCATCTTTCTAACCTCCGCTGTAAGCCGCCATGACGGGATCAGAGCAGTGAAGTCCTTCCTTGCCTGGTTGATGACCAAAGAAAGAATCGCCTTTAATCAGAGGCGCCAGATGCCGATGGTCGCGGCAGCTCGAGCCCACCAAAGAATCCTTCAGATTCCGCAACATTGTTGGTAGCTTTAAAGTCCAGGATCGACTATATATTTGAGGGTCCCGGTCGGGGAGACCAGGAGGAACCCAGCCCCCGCGCCTTCGAGCCTGAAGGATCCATCGAAGAGGAGCGTCCAAGGCGTGGGCACGGGGACTTCCTTATCTTCCCCATCTGCCGGAGTCCATTCAACAATGAAGTCCGCCAGTCTTTGACTCTTGATAGCAGTGCGGGGGGCAAATTTGAAGCCAAATTCCCCCAGCTCGACAGACCACTTGGCGACATTTACCTTCGGCTTCACGATTGTGAAGGATCTCCGCAGAGGATACGAGGAGACCACAGTGATCTCCCTTCCTTGGAAATAATGTCGCAGCCTTTCTTGATGCCACCAAAGACAAAGATACACCATTTTCTCGGGCCTGGGATACCTAGTTTCAGCATCATGCGGCACCTTGCTCACATAATAGACCCGGCCAGACGCCCTCTCGCTCGCTACTAGTGCCGCACTTCACCGCCGAGGGGCTTGCCGCTACATAAAGGAGAAGCGGCTCACTGTGCTCGAGGCGACCAAAGACAGAGGCGAGGAGAGATACTTCTTCAGATCTTCAAATGCCTGCGGCTTCCGGTCCACTCGAAGGAATTAGTCTTCTTCATCGGCTTGAACAATGGGAGACTTTTCTCCCAAATGAGCTATGAACCGGCCGAGGAGGCCAGCGACCGCCTAAGCACTAAAGCTGCTTGAGCCTGACAGTGGCTTCATTCGCTCAATTGCTTCAATCTTGTCTCGATTGGCTTCGATCCCGCTGGCCGAGACCAGAAGCCAAGCAACTTCCTGTGATGACACCCTCGAACACGCACTTCTCAGGATTCAGCTTTAAGCGGTAGTGCCGAGATGGGAGAAAGTTTCCTCCAGATCTTCAACCAACCCATCGACCTTAGCTTTTATCACCAAGTCATCAACATATACCTCCGTGTTCTTCCCAATTTGTGACTTGAATACAATATGCATGGCCCGGCCAGTAGGTAGATCCGCATTCTTCAACCCAAAGGGCATTCGAACATAACAAAGTACACACCAAAAGAGGTCACAAAGGCCGTCTTTTCTTCGCCTTCCTGTGCCATTCTAATCGATGATATCCTCGAGTAGGCGTCTAGGAAGCATAGAGCTTCACATCCCGCCAGAATCGACAACGAGGTCAATCCTCGGCAGAGGGTAAGGGTCCTTAGGGCAGGCTTTATTGAGGTCGGTAAAGTCTATACACATTCGCCACTTCCCATTGGACTTCTTTACGAGCACGGGTTAGCCACCACTCGGGGTAGGCGGCTTCCCGCACAACTCCGGCTTGCAATAGCTTCTCCACTTCTTCCCGAATGGCTTCCTCGTCGCTCTGGCGCCCGCCTCGGATCTTCTGTTTGATCAAGTGCGCCTGTCAGAAGCGTTGCCAATCGGTGCTCGATCCCCTCCCTAGGGACCCCGGTCATTTCAGATGGTTCCCAGGCGACCACATCTAGATTAGACCGGAGGAAGGTGACGAGCGCGTCTTCCTATTTGGCGCTGAGATCAGCGCCAATTCTCACAGCCTTGCCCGAGCCTTCCTCACCCACGGGGACCACCTTCACCTCACCCAAGGGACTGGGTGAAGCGCGGGCCTTGGCCGGGGGAGCACTCGAGGGGTCTTTCAGGCCACGCGCCGAACAAAGCGGCTCCAACAAGTCTTGCACTTGCTTACCGAGGCGCAAGGCTTCGAGCTTGTCCACCTTTACCACAATTGGGCCCTCTCGCCCAGGATCTTCATCGGCAAATAAGCATGATGCGTAATCGCCATGAATTTGACTAGCGCCGCCGCCAAGCGATGCGTTGTAAGGGAGGTCGAAGTCGGCGACCTCGAAGTTAATGAGTTCCGTCCGGAAGTTTTCAGCGCTTCCGAACGTGACGGGCAGCCGGACTTGTCCCAGGGGCATTAGGCCCATCCCGGGGGCAATTCCATAAAAAAGCGGTGCGGGGCGCAGTTCTTCATAAGGTATTTGGAGTGCTTGATACGCCCCGACCGACAGCAGGTTGATGTCACTTCCTCCATCAACTAGTACTCGCCCAAGCTTCGCATTCCTGACCGTAGGGGCGACCACGATCGGGAGATGGTTTGGGCCTGAAGTGTTCGCCGGGTGGTCGGCCCGACTGAAAGTGATCGATTGATCCGACCACTTCAGCAGCCGACTCGTCCCGGGCTCTGGCATGGTGGCACACACCTGTCTCAGCTCTCGCTTGTACTGCGAGTTGGAAGAGTAGGTGGCCGAACCCCCATGAATGTATGCCACCGTGTGCTCGGCTTGTTGGAAAGCCAGTGGGGTGTCATCTTCGTCGTCATTATCTTCGCGATCCTTTTCGCGGCGCTTCTTGAGCCGCTTTTCCACCAACTTGGATACAACCTGACAATCTTCCAAGTCGTGCCCATTTGTGCGGTGGATGGGGCAGGATGGCTTGCCCTCGTCTGCCTTCACGGCGGGAGAACGGCGATCCTGCGATTGTCTCGCCGGTCCTGATCTCTCCTTCGCCTCGATCGTCGCGCCGGCCGAGGCTTGGCTTCGGATCGCCACCAAACCTCTCGAGCGACGGCCTCCTTGCGCTTCTTCTTTTTACGGTCGGAGGACTTCGACGCCCGGCTCCGTCGGGGTTTGAGGGCTCCTGATGCACCCTTCCGAGCCTCACGCCGGGCACACTTGTGAGCCAGGGAGAAAAGCTCTAAGTGGTAGCGACAAAGGCGGGTAGCCATCTTCTCCCGCATCTTCCGATCCCTAACCCTCCGAACGCATAATAACCGATCGCTCAGAGATCCGGGATCGTGTTGCGGCAATGGCTAAACCGCCGAATAAACTCCCTCGTGACTCCCCTCCCTCTGCTCCAAAGCGTGGAGGTCGCCCTCCACACCCGGTTGAGCGTAGGAGCCCCTGAAAGTTGGCGACAAAAATGTCGCACGCTTCCTCCCACGAGTGTACCGAACCCCGAGGAAGGTTCAAAGCGACCAGAGCGGGCGGAGCCTGTCACGACATCGGGAAGTAGTTGGCCATAACTCTATCTCGACTTCCCGGCAAAGACGCACCACCGTCGTATAAATCTGCAGGAATTCTTCAGGGTTGGTGGTGCCGCCATACTTCTCGATGGGCGCGGGACTAAATCTTTACGCCACGCCCGATTGGCGTAGACGGAGGGAAAACGCCGCACTCCAACATTATATGGGGAGTAGTGTCGCCCACCAGCCCCGACCCTGAGATGGGGTCGAGGAGTGCGAAGTCTACACTCTCCCCAGTCGGAAGGAAGCCCCCTTCCGACCGACCGGCACGGGTTCGGCGCGTTGTTGCGGATGACGCCTCAGAAGAACTTGACGCAGATCGCCGCTACCGAGCCGCCCCTCATTGAGGCGTGCCCTTAGATCCTCGCGGTTCTCCTCCGGCATGGGAGTACCGCGGAAAATGCGGAAGCTTGTGCACGCCCCTCTGCTGCAGGGGCCGCAGCCAAGATTCTTCCCTTTATCCCGGCTCTCATGCCGGGAGAGGTCGCTAAAGAGCGACCGGAAGCTTGTGCATCCACCATACGAACTCCTTGGCGGAGGGCGCCTGGAAGCCCTGGCTGAATTGCCACAAAGAACTTCTTCTTTGGGCCGAGTCCACTAGACGGGCAATGTCCTGGAGCCAAGGGGTGGCTGGGTGTCGCCCATCGCTTGGACCGGAGGATGATCCAGAGCAACCGGCCGCATGAAGGCTTTGCATTGGGTATCTTCCCCAACGACAAGCGCTGGATTGGGCCGGTGAACTCGGCTTGGATGCGGCTCGCGCGCCCCTCCCGCCATGAAGGACCAGGCTGACCCGACTTTCTTACGGAGCCGAGATCGGCCGCGCCGCTTTCCTCGAGGGCGCTACGACGATGAGATTCCGCCATACCGGATGATCTTCTGATTCTTGCAAACTCCTCCAAAAGGAATGGAAGAAAGGAACGATCTAACCACTAAGCTCCTACTGGCGCGCCACTGTCGGGCATTAACCAACAGCACCCTAAGACTGGGTGCTTGAGAGATTCGGATCGGGCTTTTGTGGCAACCGCTCCAAAGACAGGAAGAACGGGATCTTTGGAAGCAAGCAAGAAGACAGTCGAGTTTACCCAGGTTCGGGCCCTCCAAAGGAGTAATAACCCTAGTCCTGCTTGGTGGTTTCCTCTGAGTTCAAGGTTCTTACAAGGCTGGGGAAGAAGACCCTCTCAGGTTCTGCCAACCCAATAATCCACCCCCTCCTCCCATGCATCCTAGCTCCCTTTTATACTCGGGCTGGCTGAGGCGCATGGGGCTTACAAGCTTGCGTAAAGCAAGCGTCTGACACGTTACTACAGTGCATTTAATGCACCCGTCATACTCTCTTACATCACATTTAATGTTTGTCCTAGCTGACTTAGACTTCGCCTTGGGCCCCGCCTGTCACCCCCGCACGCTCACGGAGAGAGGGGATGTCGACTCGGCACCACCCATCATTAATGCGCGCCTAGGGAAGATGCGCCGCCATACCACGCCTTCACACTCGCAATTAATGCGCACGCCTCGCATTAAATACACGCCTCGCATTAAATATCCTTGACCCTTCGCCTCAGAGTACGATTACGGGTTGATTCTTGGGAACTACGCCCGAGGTGTGGCTCGAGCGCCACTGCCCTCTTGGCGAGCACCTTTGCCGTCGCCCAGGAGTGGCTCGACGCCACTGCCCCTGGCGAGCACCTTCGCCGGTCGCCCCGAGGAGCGGCTCAACGCCACTCGCCCCTCGGCGAGCAACTTGGCTGGTCGCCTCGAGGAGTGGCTCGACGCCACTGCCCTTCTTGGCGAGCACCTTTGCTGTCGCCAGGAGTGGCTCGACGCCACTCGCCCCTGGCGAGCACCTTCGCTGTCGCCCGAGGAGCGCTCGAACGCCACTGCCCCCGGCGAGCAACTTGGCCGGTCGCCGAGGAGTGGCTCGACGCCACTCGCCCTTGGGCGAGCACCTTCGCTGGTCGCCCCGAGGAGCGCTCAACGCCACTCGCCCCCGGCGAGCAACTTGGCTGGTCGCCGAGGAGTGGCTCGAGCGCCACTGCCTCCTGGCGAGCACCTTGGTGGTCGCCTCGAGGAGTGGCTCAACGCCACCTCGCCCTTCTTGGCGACAAGATTTAATGCGCGCTGGTACCCTGGGTACCCCGCTTAATCTGTGACACCACGCTCTCGCTTCCACGGATCTGGTGAAGCTAGAAATATCCAACTCTGTCAGAACTACGAATTTAATAGAGCTGAAGCTCTAGCTAACAAGACCATACTCTAACGTGTATGATGGACGGCGGCTAGGACCAAAAATAAAGCATTTCGCATAGGTAATGCTCCATTTTACATCCAAATTTGGAGTGATGTCGTGGTAGCCGGCTTGTTCAAGCATGTTGCCCGATGTCAATAGTTCGATAATCCAATTTGGATGCTCGGGTGCATAATGCACTTGCTGCTTTGAGTCGTTGACGAGCGAGGCTTCGTCCGACAAACCAAAAGCGTTATAATTTCGTGGTGAGGTGTGCTTTTCATAGTCAAGAAAGTGCAATTGCTCGCTCAGTCACTCGTGTATAAACAATGCAAAGGTGCTCACGAGTAGACGTGGGCATCTCGATCATACCATGTGGGCCGGCCCGAGGCACGACAGTTCAGCTCGGTCTAAAACCTGATACGGTACGGGTTGGGCCGTGCTGTGCTGGCTTGACACTGTTCACTGGGCCGTGCCTAGCTGGAAAAACGGGCACGACGGGCGGCACGGTCCGGTCCGGTACGTGTTGGGCCATGCTATGCTGGCCTAACACTATTCATCGGGCCGTGCCTGGCTGGAAAAATGGGCACGACAGGCGGCACGCCCCGGCATGAAGATTTGGGCCGTGCCCGTGCTGGCACGGCCGAGCACGTGCGGGCCACCAGCACGGGAGTGCACAGGAGGATGGAGGACGGGGTTGGGGGTGAGTGGGGTGAGGGGTGAGGGCATACCTATGACTCTCTATGTAACTCTCCCCGGCTCACTCTCACTCTCTCAGTCCCTCTCTCTCCCTCTTGACTCTATGTAACTCTCTCTGGCTCACTCTCACTCTCTCAGTCCCTCTCTCCCTCTGACTCTATGTAAGTCTCTTCGGCTCACTCTCACTTTGACTCTCTGTGTAACTCTCTCAGTCCATCTCTCCCTCCGACTCTCTATGTAACTCTCTCCAACCCACTCTCACTCTTTCAGTCCCTCTCACTCTCACTCTCTCAATCACTCTCTCTCCCTCTGACTCTATGTAACTCTCTCCGGCTCACTCTCACTCTCTCAGTCCATCTCTCTCCCTCCGACTCTCTATATAACTCTCTCCGGCCCACTCTTACTCTCTCAGTCCCTCTCACTCCATCCGACTCTCTATGTCACTCTCTAGCTCACTCTCACTCTCTTAGTCCCTCTCCTTGGTCGGCACAGTGTCTAATTCTCTCTGCTCCTCCCTCCCTATCAAACCCATCGACCACCACTGATGTCACACCCTTTCAATCCAACTCCGGTGACCTAATCGACCGATGCTCCTTTCCTCTCATTAGAATAGTACAAATGGGTCGGGCCTGGGCCAGCATGGCACGAAGCAGGCACGAAACGCAAATGGACCATGCCTGGGCTCGCCGAAGGAGAGTCGGGATGGCCCGGCACGACACGAAGGGCACGACAGGCCATCACGACCCAGCATGATTTAGGCCCGAAGCATGATGGCCTCGAAGCATGACACCCACCTCTACTCAGGAGTCGAAACAAAGCAGCATCAAACTTTGAAGTTTCCAGACAAGTCACAGCACCTTGCATTGCCGTCTGACTGAATACCCGCGCCGTGAATAGTAACATTCTTAGTCTGCCTCCATGTGGGTGCGAGATCGAGTCCTTATAAAGATCCTAACATGATTCCGGGTGCTGTTCGAGGATTCATTCGGCAAGCGTGACGCCTCTAAAAGGAAGGACCAAACAGGAAGACAGAGAGTCCATGGGAAAAACCTTTTTGCTCCTAGGACATGCACTGTTTACATCGCTGTGATATTCGTGCGTACAAATACCCAATCCATGTATTTCGTCCCTTTTCTAAAAAAAAACCATTACACCATGGGTCCTACCATTGTCTCTCCCAACCATCCCACCCCCACCCACTCTCGAGGCCCGTCGGATGGGCGCCACGCCGCTCATACTAAACCCAGTTTTCAAAAGTTACATTGTTTCAAACTATTGCATACTAGTTCAAATTAAAATGATTTCAATTAATTTGGAAAATAGTTAATCAACCCATTTGATTTATATCCAACTTGTCATTATTATTTGTATGTCATGATTCATTTGTCACCCTAGAAAGATTCAACGTTGGTTGGTTAGACTGTGTGTAGTCTACTTAGCCATTCCACATTAACTCTTGTATTTTGGAATATCAAAATTAATCTTGATTAATGGAATATGGAACATATTTATGGAAAATGGGTGTCAGGTGTAGTCACACAATGATGACTGAGTTGTAGTGACCTGCGTCGCGAAACGATGTTAACTTGTTGATGGCATGTGGTGCATGTTAATCAACTGGGGTGGTAAAATGATTTAGACTGGGGCAAGTGGCAAGAGTTGTGAACTATGGTGGGCCCGTGTGGCATTAGGTTGGTATGGTAACATGATATATGAGTGATGGTGAGATGGTTTTCTATGAGAGATATGATGGAGACAAGTGATGGAAGTCTTGTCTTGGTCGATTAAGGGCTTAATCTTGGAAGCCTTTGAACTGGGCAAAACATATAACCACATGTCTGGAATTGGACATACCTAGTTAAGTAAGTTACCATGTCTTGGCATGTGATACCTCAGAGTGATAGTCACACAGGGGTGCGGTTATGGGGGAGGATGTCTATGCCTTGGGCTTGATGTCGATCCAACAGTATGTCGGTCCTATACTTCTGCTCTATGTGAGGGAAGGGATAGTGAAGGCAATACTGGAGAGGTTTATATGTTAGGATAGAAATTTCTGGAAGACTTTATCATGAATCACTCAGCCATCACACCAAAGTGTGATGATAGCTTGGCTCTGTGACGTGATCATGTCTTATAAGTAAAATGTATAACCTCTGCAAAATTTATTACTTATTATTTGTTTTACTTGTTTTCGATCTATTTATTGTAATTATTTGTAAATGTCGCCTTATTGCAAAACATCCAATTCTGCCATTCATTTGGAATAAGCCATGAATGTAGTAATAGATTTGCATTCTATGCATGACTTATTGAGTGTTTTATGTACTCACCCCTTGCATTAATTCAAATACCAGTTGTTGAGGAGTCTACACCAGCTCTTGAGGAGGAGTTCCAGATGAAGCCGAAAAATTAGGGTGCAAGCCTTGTCAGTTACCTGTGGCATACGGATGGGTTACTACGAGTCTTTATTTCCATTACAGTTTTCTTTATTTTGAGTCTTTGCCTTGCATGGTATATTATTGTAAGTTGACCACAAGGTTAACCAAACAGGTTATGTTAATAAATTAAGTCTTTATTTATTATTTCACTGTGTATGATTGTGATATTTCATCTATGTTGAGACTATGTGCAGTCCCAGACTAGTCCAGAATATACAGAGTGTCCGAATTTGCATATTCAGGTCCCAACAAAGGTGATATCAGAGCTGTCGGGGATTAGATAATCTCCATAAGAACTGTTATACCCTGGCAGCTAGTTTTAGTCGACCATGCATGCTCTTGGATGGTGTACCCAAGGAGGATCCTCGGATAGTCTAGCTGGCTGGTCCGCCCGACCGGACTAGGCCCAGTGCTCGTCCACGAGCATGCAAGCTCGAAAACGTGCAAGAATCGGTCAGAGCTGGGGAAATCCTCAAGCATGATCAGAAGATCATGTTCACCCCACAATGTTTAAGTAGCGATAATTACGCCACGATCTAGCGCCATTTCGCTCACAACAGGAATGTGGCGAGAATCGATGCTACAGAAGCGACCACGGTTAATGCAGTAAAATGCGCATTATTCGAGTACAGTTATTTCAAGTATCTTGTAAGCTATAAGAACCCCCCGATAAATTGGTAAAGGGGAGAAGGGAAAAAAAGAAGAAGGAAGAGCAAGACACAAACTCACTGATATACACGAGCCTTCCTGTAAGAGTTCAACAGCAATAGTGAAATCACTAGATTAGGGTTATTATCTCCGTCGTGGGAGACCCGAACCAGTATAAATCTGTCGACGATTGGAGAACGGCTCCCGTCGAGCTTACTTGTTGAATGGGGGATCAACAGAGCCCCGTCGTACGGATCGAAGAGGTCGTTCGAGTGATGCGAGGTCAGGAGAAGAAGAAAAGGGGGACACGGTGTTTATCCTGGTTCGGGCCTCCCTCTGCCGGGATAACAGCCCTACTCCAGTGTATTATGTTCTATCTCTCTCTTTTTTCCCCTTCCCCTTACAAATCTTCCGGGGGGGTTTAAATAATACGACTATAGGTACCAAAAAAGGCAACTACCTCCTGGGATCACGCTATGTATCCATATCCGTGACCCCGGCCCTTGATTCGCTGTTGTTTTGAATTTCTGTATGATCTCCCTTGATCTTCGGCTGATTGGTTGGCTCCTTCCTTCCTCGTAGCGTTCGCCGGGCCCTCCGACCAAACACCCGAGTAGGTCGTGGCCTCTACGAGCACGCTTGCTCGTGGGGGGGGCGTGTTTGGTGCTTCTGCGAGTAAAGGTGCAGACGCGTATGCTCGGAGGAGAAGGAGGGATGCTCGTTTCATTCTCCCGAGCATCTTCTTCTAGTATTGCTTGGTCGGCGGGTTTAGCTTTTCACGGGGGTACCGTGGTCTTTTGCCAGATAGTCAATCCCCGACAGCTAGCCCCCGAGGTTCAAGCGGGGAACCCTCGGGCTTCCCCTTGAGCCTAAGAAGACTTGAGGGGGGATTGAATTTCTTTTGGCCGTGGCTCACGACCATTTTACGTCGGGAGACGAGCTTCTTTACCCGCCGCGTGCTTACTTCCACGCGCGCTGCTTGGTTGTTCTGCGGTTCCTTCTCAGAGAAGCCTTCCTGCAACGGTACGGCAGTTTCTCGGAAAGCGGCGCTTTCTCTGGCCAGGTGTCGCTACGTGATAGGCGGCGATTTTTATCCCGTCCCTTCACTGTCTTTTTAACCCTTTCTACCGGGAGAGGTCGGAGTTACACCGTGTCTCTTTGCTCGTCTCCGGCCAAAAAAATCTTCCAAGAGCCCTAGCGCCCAAGAACCCTTTTCGCTCCCCTTCCTTCTTTGGCCATGGCGCGTTTCAAGGTCAGCCAGATGACCCGAAGGAGGCTCCAGGTGCTCACGGATGAGGGGTACGTCGACCCAGGCTCGGGTCGAGTGCCTGGGGGCGACGCGGCGCCGGCACCGCGGGAGACGGAGATCGTCTCCTGCGAGTTGTACGCCATCAACGGGCTTCGTCTGCCCGAGAGCGACTTCCTCGCCTCCGTGCTTGCCTTCTGTGGGTGCGAGATCTCTCATCTCCACCCCAACTCTATCCTTTCTCTCGCAATCTTCTCCCATCTTTGTGAGGCGTACGTGGGTGTAGTGCCCACGGCTAGCCTTTTCTTTCACTTCTACTCCCCCTTCCGCACCGGCCGGGATGGCTCCGCGGTTTGGGTTTATGTTCGCGTCCGGCCCAACCGACTATACGAGTACCATCTTGTTGATTTGTAGGTGTCGGTGTCGGGTTGGGCCGACCTCTGTTTCTACCGTAAGAAGGCGGAGGGTCCCGCTTGGTCTACATCGGGAGGGCGCTCCGCCATCGAGGCAGCGCGCCGCCCGTGCAACTGAGGAAGAGCGGGTGCTCAGACGATCAATGAGCTCGCTCAGATGGGGCTCACTGGTCGAGACATCGCCCGGGACTTTACCTTCAACCGGGTGTCCCCCCTGAGGCGCCGCGAGCACCCCTTCTTCGAGGCGACCGGGTGGCATGACTTCACCCGTGAGGATAACGCAGGTATGTTCCTGGACCTCTTTCCCGAGCATCGCTGCTTTCTGGTGATCGGTGCTATATATATATATATGTATATTGTTTTAATCTTCGGTCGTGACGCAGCTCCGAGAACGGACTGGGTTGACGAGAGGGTCGCCGAGATGTTCGGTGCCCCGAAGGAGAAGGAGCTGACGCCCAATCGTCAGATCCCCAAGAACGTCTTTGACCGCGGTGACGCGGTTAGTACATCTTCCTGCTTCCGCCCGAGGGCATGTTTTCCGAGCTTATTTCTCCCGATCTCTGTTTGCAGGAGAAGGTCGCCCTTGACCTTGCCGTGTCGAGCGCCGCAGCGCTGCCGCAAGCCAGCACCCCGGCCAGGGGTTCCCGCAAGAGGTCGGCGGGTCGAGGTCGCCAGGCATCCGCCTCGCCTCCCCGCGCCAGGCGGTCGAAGCGCCGAGCTTCGACCAGGACCACCACGCCGCACCTTGAGTACGCCGACCGCCAGGAGGTAAGCGAACTCCGAATCTGGTATGATGACTTCAAACAGAGGAGGCCGGAGCTGATGGGCCGATCAACAGCTCGCCGAGCAGGCGAGGAAGGCCGAGGAGGAGGCCAGGTCCCTCCCGACCAAGGAGCGGCTGGAGAGGCAGATCAAGGCCCTCCAGGACCAGCTTATTCGGGTGGTCGATGCCCCCGAAGAGGAGGAAGAAGAGGAGGCCACCTATGCTGCAGTCGGAAGGAGCGGGAGGTCGACCTCTCAAGCAACCTCGGTCTTGGAAGAGGTCGACATGGACGACGTCGACCCGGCGATGGCACGCGTGCCGACGCCGCGGAGGAGCGCGTCGTGGTCGTGGCCGAGGCCTACGAGGCTGCCGCGGGCAGGTCGCCCATGGCCCTAGGCGAGGAGGCCGAGGAGGATGGCGCTGCTCGTCGGGCAGAAGGTAAGCTTCCACTTCATTCTCTTGTTCTGTTCTTGTCTTGCGATTTTCTTCGGGCTAACCCCACCCCGTTTGGTGTGGGCGTGATAGCTCGGATGTTGCTTTTGGACTTCCGTCAGATGGCTGAGGAGATTATCGACTCTACAGTTGACGCCGAGCTCGACCGCGTCGTCGACCAAGTGATGGCCGAGGCGGGGAAGGCCCGGCGCCACCGCGGACTCGGTGGAGTCCGAGCTTCCCTCGGCGGGACCCGTGCTTCCTTCAGCGGACGTGGAACCTATTCCAGCCGTGGAGGAGCAGGAGCCGCAGGGGGCTGAGGACCAAGAAGCCTTGGCCTTGGTCCCTTGCGAAGGGGTAAGCGCAAGCGAGCCCCAGGCGACGGGCTCCGGTGGTCAAGCGGTGGTGGCTTTCGACCCACCGCCCTTGGCCGCGAGCCAAGAGGAGGAGCCGGTTACTGCCAGCCAGCTACCTCCAACTGCGGACCAAGGGGAAGATGCGGTCGTGATCGCCCAGCCACTTCCAGCCGCGGAAGTGATCGCCGAGCTCGACCAGCTGCCTCCGTCTGCGGACCACGAAGAGGAGGTGGCCGTTGATGACCAGCTGCTCCCAGCCGTGGATCACGGGCCGGAGGTGGTCGTCCTCGACCAATCGCCTCCGAGCGTGGAGCCCTCATTGCTTCCGGTCGCGGAGGTGCAAGGGGCGGAAGCGGCGGTCGGCGTCCAGTCCCCAAGCGCAGCGGCCGGGCAGGAGGAAGGCGGCCACGAGCTGCCTGTCGGCGCAGAAGACCAACCTCAGGGCGTCCTGGGGTTGGTCGAAGGAGGAAACGTCGTTGCCCTCCTGGGAGCACCGGGTGCCCAGGAGGGGCAAGATCGTGATGCGCTAGCTCGGGATCAGGATGGCCCTGCGTGGGTTAATCCCTTTTTCCGAGCTGGCGCCACCGACCGCCAGCGGCTTCAAGACAAGCTGGTTAGCCGGGCTCTTCTGGTAAGTGTTTTGCTCTCAACTTTTTACATGAGTCGAGCAATCTTCAAGGGGTTCTTCTTGACTTTCCTTCCCCTTTGCTCCAAGTTTGCTGCGAAGGCTATGGAGGACATCGATGCCTCCGCAGTTCCAGCAGAGGAGTTCTGGGCGTACCATCGCGAGCAAGACGCCAAGATCGCCGATCTCGAGCGTCGGGTCTCCGAGGTGCGCGAGGCCGACCTGAAGGAGCTGGAGTCGGCGAAGAGCCTCATCGTCGGGCTTCGGGACCAGCTCTCTGAGAGCGAGAGGCGAAGAACACTTCGAACAGTGTGCCGACCTCAAGAGGAGCTGGGGAAGTTGCGGCAGAGGTCCCGACTGCGCCCGAACTCCAACGAGCTCGGAGCGTGAAGAGGCCCGGCTTAAGGAGGTGCAACGCCTTCGGGACAGCGCGGTGAAGGTCGTCTTTGCTTTCGGAAAGTTTTGGACCTGGAGGCAGAGGTCGACTCCCTTAAGGAGGAACTTGCTGCCCTTCAGGTCGAGCGTAGGACTTAGCTCTTCTTTTATTTTTAGCTCGCGTAAATCCTGTAAAAAAGAAAACAACCTTTCGGGTTAGATGAGCAAACTCGCAGGTGTTTGGTTCTTGCCTGTTTTTCTCAAGTTCGCCTTCAACATATGCCTATATGATCCCGGTTCTGCAGAAAAAGAAAACAAGTTCCTGCATAAGAGCATATAGCATAGATACGAGCAAAGGATCCTTGGAAGAAGGGACGGAACGTTCCTATCATACGGAGCCCCTGCCATGGACAAAGGTTGTGTACTCACTGTTGCGAGCACGAGTTTGTTCATGGGAAAATTTAAGGGTCGCTTTGGTCGTGACGATTTTTTGAATGATTTAAATAGGTCGGTTGTGTCGAGAAAAAATGTGAGCACAGAGTAGACGAGCTTTAAACCAACAATACGTAGAGCCGCCATACCCGAGTGGTCACTGAACCGGGCTTAGAGTGGATGCTCGCGCCCGGCCACGCATACAGTGAAGAGCTACTGTGGAAAGTGAACGATTGGGCGAGCATCCGGCCGGGGGCCAAGGGAAATGGTGCGCACATACTTGTCGGATAAGCTCGTCTGCAGTGCTGGTAGACGACGATGCTCGTTCGACAAAGAGACACGGTGTAACTCCGACCTCTCCCAGTAGAAAGGGTTAAAAAGACAGTGAAGGGACGATGTTCGCGTGTTGCTTCGACGAGGTCCAGGTCGACGAGGCGCTCAACCTTTTGATCGATGGAATCGATCAGTTGCACCCTTGGGGAACCTAGCACGATTTCGGCAGGCAGGATGGCCTCCGCACCGTAGACGAGTTGGTAAGGCGTTTCGCCTGTGGCTCGACTCATCGTGGTGTGGACAGACCAAAGAACGGCGGGAAGCTCATCCACCCACTGCTGCTTGTGCTGGTTGAGGGTCTTGAAGACCCTCTTTTTTATGCCCTGGACTAGCTGCCCATTTGCTCGTTCGGCTGCTCCGTTGCTCTGTGGATGCGCCACAGAGGCGAAGCAGACCTTGGTCCCGACCTCTTCGCAGTAACTTTGGAATAGTTCACTGGTGAATTGGGTCCCATTATCTGTGATGAGACGGCTGGGTATCCCGAACCGAGTTACCACATTGCTACGGAGGAACCTCTTGGCCGCCTGGGCCGAGATGGTTGAGACGGGCTCGGCCTCTATCCACTTAGTGAAAGTGTCGATGGCCACGAGCAAGTACTTGCAGCCTTTCTGACCTCGGGGGAAGGGTCCAAGGACATCGAGCCCCCAGGTCGAGAACGGCCACGAGAGTGGTATGGTTTGCAGGGCATATGCTGGTTGACGGGCTTTTCGAGCATGAAACTGGCATGCTCGGCAGGTCATTACGACTGACCGTGCGTCCGCCAAGGCCGTGGGCCAGTAGTACCCTAGTCGGAAGGCCTTGCTCACAAGCGTTCTGAAAGACGAGTGAGCTCCGCACATCCCTTCATGGATATCACGAAGAAGGTACTGGCCTTCCTCCTGAGAGACGCATCTGGAAAGGATTCCTAATGCGCCTTTCCGGTATAGGTCGTCCTCGATCAGTCTGTACTGAGAAGATCGCCTTATTAGCCGGGAACGCTCGGCTTCTTCCTCGGGCAATGTCCCATGCGCAAGGTATTGGATGAATGGCGTCATCCAATTTGCGCTTTGCTCGAGGAAGGAGACCCTACCGCCGGTCTCTGGTGCCTCCTCTTCAGAGGGAATGGAGGGCAGGGCTTATGTAGGTGCTCGACAAGCACCCCCGCCGGAGCGGTGGTTTGAGAGGAACCGACCTTAGACATTTGGTCGACCAGGAATTATCCTTCCTGGGATGTAGATTACTTGAAATTCTTGAAGTATTTCTCCATCTTCCTTACTTCGCCAGGCATACGCCATTGAGGTATCGGAACACTGATACCCCTTGTTGACCTGGTTCACGACCAACTGTGAATCGCCCTTCACAGTGAGCCGTTGGACTCCTAGCGATTTACATGCCCGAAGTCCGGCCAAAAGGCCTTCGTACTCTGCCGCGTTGTTAGTCGCGGCGAAATGTAGTTGGATGGCGTACTGAAGTTGCTCTCCATCCGGGGAGACCAAGACGACGCCACTTCGACCCAGCTCGTATTCTCGGGATCCGTCAAAATACAACGTACAGGAGTTTACCCACGAATCATTTGTCCCCCTGGCTGGTGGTGCCGAGTCGACCATTCTGCCACGAAATCAGCCAAGACTTGTGATTTTATTGCCGTGCGGGCTGAGAACACCAGCTCGAACTCGGCGAGCTCCATTGCCCACTTGGCTATGCGACCACTGGCGTCCTGATTTTTCAGGATCTCCCTGAGTGGGAAGCCGGTCGGCACCACGATCTTGTGTGCTTGAAAGTAGTGGCGCAACTTCCTGGAGGCCATCGGAATGAGTACGATGGTTCTGGACTTCGGGGTAACGTTCCTTTGGTCCATGAAGTACTTCGCTGACGTAATAGATAGGTCGCTGGGTACCATCTCTCTCTACCGCTAACACCGAGCTTACCGCTTGCGGGGTTGCCGCCAGGTATAGTAGTAATTCTTCCCCCGCTGTGGGTGTGACGAGGACAGGCGGCTTGGAGATGTACTGTTTTAGCTCTTTGAACGAGCGATCAGCTTCCTCCGTCCACGTGAAGCCATCATGCTTGCGGAGGGCTTTAAAGAAAGGTAGCCCTCGCTCCCCCAGCCGGGAGATGAACCGGCTTAAGGCGGCCATTCTTCCGGTCAGAGCTTGTACTTCCTTTACGCACGTGGGCGACCTCATGTTCTCAATGGCTTCGATTTTCTCTGGGTTTGCCCCAACGCCATGTGGCCCGACCATGTAGCCGAGCACCTTGCCAGCCTTCACGCCGAACACGCATTTTTCTGGATTTAGCTTTATTCGATGCTTATTGAGGTTACAGAAAGTTTCTTCCAAGTCAGCAACGTGATCCGAAGTACTCTTGCTTTTGACAACTATGTCGTCGACATAGACCTCCAAATTTCGACCTACTTGGTCTGTGAAAGTTTTCTGCATGAGGCGCTGAAAGGTTGCTCCCGCATTTCTCGGCCGAAAGACATGGTCGTATAAGCGAAGGAAAAATCTTGAATGGGGTGATGAAGGAAGTCTTTTCCTCGTCTTCGCGCGATAGGCTGATCTGATGATAGCCTGAATAGGCGTCTAGAAAGCTCATGGTCTGTGACCCTGCCGTCGCGTCCACCAGTTGGTCTATGCGAGGCAACGGATAGTTGTCTTTTGGGCATGCTGCGTTCAAACCCGTGTGATCGACGCACATGCGCCACTTGCCTCCTTTCTTCCTGACCAGAACTGGATTGGCTAGCCACTCGGAGTGCTCGATCTCTCTGATGAAGCCAGCTTTTAGGAGTTTGTCGAGTTCCTCCCGGATGATTGCCTGTTTCTCCGGGGAAAAGCGTCTAAGTTTCTGTCTTACTGGTTTTTTGTCAGGCTGAACCGCTAGCCTGTGCTCGACCACCTCCCTTGGGACCCCGGGCATGTCGGATGGTTCCCAGGCGAACACATCCGACCTTGCCCGGAGGAAGGTGACGAGCTCGAGTTCCTATTTGGGATCTAGAGAAGATCCCAAATGAACGACCTTGGCCGGTTCCGACTCGTTGAGCGGAACAGCCTTGGTCTCTCCTCCAGGCTGGAGGGCAAGTTTAGGCCGGGAATGCTTCGGCTCTTGGTCAGGGCCGCGAGTGGGTAACTGACCGACCATATCCAGCGCTCTTTCGTCGCAATTGAGTGCGGACTTGTGGTTCCCTTTGATGGTTATGACTCCGTTCGGTCCGGGAATCTTCAGGCACTGATACGCGTGATGCGAGGCGGCCATGAACTTGGCCAAGGCCGGCCTGCCGAGGATGGCGTTGTAGGCCGACTCGAAGTCTACCACCTCGAAGGTGATTAGCTCCGTTCTGAAGTTACTTGGGCCGCCGAAACTCACGGGCAGGCGGACGACCTGCCCCAGAGGTTTGATCGAGGTGCCCGGGACTATCCCGAAGAAGGGCACGGCTACACTCTTGATTTTGGAACGAGGAATCTGCATCTCGTCCAAAACCTTGGCTGAAATAAGGTCCAAAGAGCTCCCGGAGTCTATGAGGACCCGACCGACGACGGTATTGCTGATGGTGGGGTTCACGACCATCGGAAGCCTCTGGGGTTTGGTCATCCCAAGGGGACAATCGTCCTTGGAGAAGGTGAGGGATATTTCAGACCATTTCAGCTGCTGCACCGGAGGCTTACCCTGGGTAACATGGTGCACTTCTCTTGCGGCGTCCTTTAAGTCCCGGCGGGACTTGTAGGCGGAGGAGCCCCCGAAGATGACCGCTATGTGATTCTTTGGTTCTTGGTATTCCATGTCATCCTCACTTTCCTCGGCGGGCTGTTTACCTTTGCCATTTTCACCCTGCTCTGGAAGCGTCGGCATGGGGCCCCTGCCGCTGTAAAACTGCTCCAGGCGGTAGGTCCACGTTCGGCAATTCCGTAGGTCGTGTCCGTGCGCTGGTGAAGTGGACATGAGAGGTCGCCCCGTCGGTCCGGCTTGGTCGCCTCGTTCTCGAGGCCTGTGGTTGTCCTCTTCCCGAAGCGTTAAACCCCGTGGCTGGCCGGGTTGCTCGGGGTTGTTTTTGTTCCACGGCGGCTACCATGGTGGCGAGGTTGCTTTCTTCTTCTTCTTGATCTTCTTGTCTCTGCATTCGACCCTTTTGCTGGCTAAGGTCTCTAGGCCAGCCGAGGCGGCGACTTCCCTTCATCCAAAGCATATTCTTCCATTGCACGGATTCATCTGCGTTCGCGTATCGATCGGCCATTCGGAAGAGCTCGTTCGCCGTTAGATCCGGTGGATCTCCGTGTCCTGCGTGAAGCGCCGTCCGCACTCGAACTTGAAAGCTCGGACGACGGCTTCGTCCGATATGTTCGAGATCGAGTTTCGGACCTGGATGAACCTCTGGACGAATTGTCGCGAGGTTTCCCGTCCGTCAGATCAAAGCGCTCCAGTGTCGCTCCTTTCCCGGGCGGATGTAACAGCTCTGGAAATTTGCTCGGAGCGCGGCGCTGAGCTGCCCCCAGGACCGTATGGATCCTTCCTTCTGATTGAAAAGCCACGTACGAGCGGCTCCGTCCAGAACCGTCGGCAGGTAATTTGCCATCACCCCCTCATCGCCTCCGGCGGCGAGGATGGCGGTAGTATATATGGAGAGAAATTCGTCCGGGTTCTGGGTCCCGTTGAATCTTTCGACGTGGCCGGGCTTGAATCTGTTCGGCCATGCGACGTTCCGGAGGGAGCTCGTGAAGGCCTGGCAACCGAAGCTCGGGATTTCGCGGTGAAATCCTCGGTCGCAGCGGCCTCCACGCGGGTCTTCCACCCAACGCCCCGTGCGCGGGCCGAGTCGGGAGAAGACCTCATGCGACGGTCGTGCCGACGACCGCTTGGTCGTGGAGCGTTCAGAGCGCTCGTAATGTCTGGCGATTATAGAGGTACCGCTGAGGTTGCTCTGCGGATCGCTTCCGCTTTTCCCGGATCGGGTTAGCGATGCAGGCGATCTCCGAGCATGGCTCCGAGATTCACCTGCGGCGAGCGCATGGGGAGCGTTGTGATGGTCCCGAAACACTCCGGCATCCCGGGCCACGAGGAGGATCCGAGACTTTCAGCTCGGCGGCAAGCCTTTCCAAATCTTCGGCTACGACCCTGCCCACGGCCTCCAAGTCTACTTGCTCGGGAAATCAGCAGTCACGCACGACCGCCGCCAAGGCTCAGAATCGCTTCCGTTCCGGTGAATCAAGCGGCGGTGAGCTTTGACGGCGCTCCGGAGCGCGATCGGGAGTTCGGTACCCGCGAGAGTTCCTTTCCGTGGAAGCGCACCTCCCCTTTGCCTGGCGGCGAATGCTCGCGAGGGTCTTTCCCAAGGACGCCTCCAGGTGGAGTCTGGCCGCCTCGTAGTGGTCGTGCTTGGCAGCGTCCGAGGATCCTTCTCCGGGCTCCGCACGGCTCCCGGCCACGTTGACTCGACGAGAGCGGGATGAAAGCGATGGGGACATCATTGTATCCCCTTGAGATGCGATCTCTGGCCGAGCTCTAGGTAAATGCAGGTATGTCCAGGCCATCATAGAGCCCGTCGTAATCATCCTCGGGGTCCTCGAGGGTAATGTTTGGGGAATGGAGGCCCTGTCCTCGCATTCCCGTGTCCGGGGAAGGGCTCCCAGACTCAATGTGATCGATAGGATCGGTCACCCTGGCCACGTTGTCGACGGCGTAGTACACGTCGTCATCTTCAACGTGGTCAAAAACGCAAAGGTCCCGAGTGTCTCTCGAGTTTGGCATCCTCGAGGATCTTGATCTGCACGGGAATCAAGCTGTCGTCCCCACGGACGGCGCCAGCTGTCGACGATTGGAGAACGGCTCCCGTCGAGCTTACTTGTTGAATGGGGGATCAACAGAGCCCCGTCGTACGGATCGAAGAGGTCGTTCGAGTGATGCGAGGTCGGGAGAAGAAGAAAAGTGGGACACGGTGTTTATCCTGGTTCGGGCCTCCCTCTGCCGGGATAACAGCCCTACTCCGATTGTATTATGTTCTATCTCTCTTTTTCCCTTCCCCTTACAAATCTTTCTGGGGTTTAAATAATATGACTATAGGTACCAAAAGGCAACTACCTCCTCGATCACGCTATGTATCCATATCCGTGACCCGCCGTCCTTGATTCGCGCTGTTTTGAATTTCTGTATGATCTCCCTTGATCTTGGCTGATTGGTTGGCTCCTTCCTTCCTCGTAGCGTTCGCCGCCCTCCGACCAAACACCCGAGTAGGTCGTGGCCTCTACGAGCACGCTTGCTCGTGGGGGGGGGCGTGTTTGGTGCTTCTGCGAGTAAAGGTGCAGACGCGTATGCTCGGAGGAGAAGGAGGGATGCTCGTTTCATTCTCCCGAGCATCTTCTTCTAGTATTGCTTGGTCGGCGGGTTTAGCTTTTCACGGGGGTACCGTGGTCTTTTGCCAGATAGTCAATCCCCGACAAAATCTTTGTCTATTTTTCGAGTATCCTATCAAAAGAGCATTCTTTAGACACAAACCCTTCACCAAAAAGGGGCTCAGTTGATATCTAACAGCGTGAAGGAAGTAGCGCAGGAGCTTGTAACAACCAAAACCCTATTTGATCCACCACAAGCTCTCCCTACGTACCCGGTCTACTCAATCAGTCCCGGTACCCAAGGGCTAAAGCCGATGGTTGAAAACAAACCATCGGCCGCAATTATGACGCCTACACCACCACAGCCGACCATCACCTTGCCTGGGGATCCTGGGACAAGCTAGGTCAGGCAGTATTACGCCCATACCGATGGCGCCAAAATGGGTACCTCGGTTGGCGCTGTCTCGAATGCACAACATTCACACTAGGTGACTGCGTACACAGAGCCTTTCATACCACAGCTAGATTTTGCGCGACACCATATCATCGAACAGGAGGTCGGGCAGAATCATCGACATCACAGACTAGTGGCACAACCCGAGTTTGCACTTGGGACAGCACCAGGTTCAGCTCGAGCTCCTGCTCAGGGGGCATCGCCATGACTTGCCCAAGTTTGCACTCAGGGGATAGCTTCATGAAGCACCCGAGTTTGCACTCGGGGGCATTGGCACGGACTAGACAGGCCACCACCGCCACCACCGGTCGCACCACCTAGAGAAGTCGACTGGACGGACGCGATCACAAACGTCCTGTGATACCAGTTCGGTATCCAGCCGAGAGGATGAAATCTCGGCTACAGAAAACCTTACCCCGATAACATTGACAGGATACCATATCCCAACGGGTACTGGGTCCCCGACTTCGCTAAGTTCTCAGGGGATGATGCAACCACCACCATGGAACACGTCGGCCGCTTCATAGTACAATGCGGGGAAGCGGCGCATTCCGGCGGGCTCAGAATAAAACTATTCCCATTATCTTTGTCTGGAGCGGCGTTTACATGGTTCACCACTCTACCTACGAACTTGGTCAACACTTGGATCGATTTAGAGAGCCGATTCCATGAGTACTTCTTTTGCGGAAGTCTAGAGCTACGGATCTCTGATTTGAGCTCTGTACGGTAAAAGTTCGGGGAATCAGTGGTTGAATATATCAAAATATTCAGGGAAGTGCGTAACCGATGCTTTAGCATTACTTTGCCCAAAAATCAACTCGCCGACTTGGCCTTTCAAGGCTTAATTCCTCCACTTCGAGAGATGTTCGTCGGACAAGAATTTGCCGACTTAAACCACTTATTACACAGAGTATCGGCTCAGGAAGGCCGATTGTATGAGAATAAGGGGTTCAAAAATAAGTTTAGAAGTAGCAAAGAAAAAGAAAAACCAAAGGTTAACTTCATGGAGTACGAGTCAGATGATTCAACCGACGATGAGGAAACAGATATTTGTATAGCCGAGTGGGTCAAGGGTAATAAAAAAACCTTTGGTATGCTCCTGGATAAAACCAACTAAAGCCAAGTCGGAAGTCAAATATTAATTCGATGTGGCCAAATGTGACCGAATATTCGACTTACTTCTACAAGAGAAGCTGGTGCGAGTCCCGGAAGAGCACGTTATACCATCGGCTGAAGAATTAAAAAAGCACAGATATTGCAAATGGCATAACTCTTTCTCGCGTAACACCAATGATTGTAATATCTTTCGTCAGCAGATACAGTCGGCCATAGAAGACGGACGATTGAAGTTCGCAGAAGAGCGAGACTTGCAAGTCGACAAGAACCCCTTTTCGGTCAACATGGTCAGTTGCTCGCTTAAAGGAAAGGAGATACGACAAGACGAAGCTTGCTCATTAGCGGTATCGGCCACAAACACCGATAAGAAGACGGTGAACAAATAAAAAAGGTACAAATCACTATCGGCTCGATCCAGATAGAGGCCGATCTTGAAGGAAGGCGGTCCAGGACGGTTAAAGTGAAAGGTAAACCTGAAATTGGCAAATGGCAGTGAGCCGAGAGGCAAATACTGCCAAAGAAGTTGATAATGAAGGATGGACCCACTTTTACTCAACTATTAGCCAAATATGAGAGGAGGGGACAGAAAATAGCCAACGTGTCCTGGCGGGCTCCGATAAGAAAGTATCGGCCGACGGCTGCTGAAAAAGCCCATGAGCGATGCCCTTTCTGGTGATTCTGTTGGGAGAGGAGATTGGTTCTACCATCCCCCCATGCCTGTCCCATGCAGCAATACCCAGGGCAAAACCAGGAGTGTCTCCGCTTTCCATTAGGAATAAAGCCGGGGCAGAAATACAAACCACCCTCAGAAAGTTACGAAGGCCGGTCCGCGAAAGGATCGGCAGAATGGAAGGAACACCCGAGCGGTCGATAGACCAAAGCGAGGCCGAAGGACCAAAATCGTCCAAGCAGGGAGATCAGAAAAAGTCAGTCTATGAAATAATTTGATGGCCAAAAGAGAACCAAACAAATGCCGGGGAAAAACGCAAGGCCGATCAGTTAGAATCGACCAAATCCGGGATCCCTGAGAAGGTAGCCCCAGAAGGGGGACGCGATCGAAAGGATGGCACAGCCGAGTTGTCTGGGAAAATCCGCCAACCTGTAGAGCCAAAACCATGATGGTGCCTGGCTGGTCTCATGAAATCGCAAAAACGTAGACTCCAGCGCCTCAAGACGCAAGAATCCAGGAAGGCTGAAGAAGAAAAACGGAGAGACGACACTTTCAATAAACTGCGCCCCGTAAAGATCCCCAAAAAGGAATGGCGCAGGAAAGAAGCTGTCCCAGATAGCCCATCTATGGTTAGAGATGTGGGCACACCCATGGCTGAGGATGTGGAGACACCCACAGACGAGGAAATAAAAGCCTTCATGGCCGAATACGAGGAAGGATCTGGGACCAAAGAAGCATAGACATCTATGGCTGGGAATTCAAACACACCTGTGGCTAATAACACAGATGACTCTACATCAGATGATGAGAGACCATCAGCTGCACAAGGCGACATGCCCCCTCTGGTAAGCATCAACATGGTGTTCACCCTACCGGCCGAGTTCAGAGCTCAGGCCACCATAGTCCTGGAATCATGTGAGCAATTGTGTCTGGGGTCCCAGGAAGCAATTTTCGAGAAACCACAGGAAGATCACCAGCATTTGAAGCCGTTATACCTAAAAGGGTATATCAATGGCAAGCCAATATCTAGAATACTGGTAGATGGGGGAGCAACTGTCAACTTGATGCCATATTCAACTTGCAAGAAGCTGGGAAAATCCGATGAAGACCTCATCAAAACCAACATGGTTCTCAACGATTTCACCGGGGATCCCACAGAAGCCAGAGGCGTCATAGTCACGGAATTGACTGTCGGCAGCAAAACTTTGCCAACTGCTTTCTTTGTTGTGGATGCCAAAGGCAGTTACAGTGTGTTGTTAGGAAGAGACTGGATCCACGCCAATTGATGTGTCCTGTCTACCATGCATCAAAAATTGGTGCAATGGAATGGGGATTCGATCAAAATCGTGGAAGCTGACACATCAGCTCATATTGCTATGGCTAGTCCCGATGCAAATTGGCCACATGGAGGAGCCAGGTGCATCTCAGGTAAAGCACTAGAAGACTGTGACTTTGTGTGCATCAATGACGCAAAAATAAGTCCGATCAGCATAAGGCCTAATGCAGTTGATCGGACAAGTGAAATCCTGCGACGATGGAAGCCCGCCTGAACACAAGATTATCAAGGAGCTGCCAATATATGGCCGATAGTTCCGAGGCTATCGGGGACTTTGAAGACGACGAGAGACTCGGACAAGGATTTACCTCAGCCGATCCGTTGGAAGAAGTAGACATAGGAAACGGAGATCGGAAAAGGCCAACCTTCATTAATTCTAGGTTGCATGCCTAGTACAAAGAAAATCTTGTAAAATTATTAAGAAAATACGATGATTGCTTCGCTTGGGAGTATCATGAGATGCCTGGTTTGGATCGTCAACTTGTCGAACATCAGCTACCAGTAAAATCTGGGTATCGGCCGTTCAAGCAACCACCGAGATGTTTTAACCCGACAATGTACGACAAGATCAAAGAGGAAATAGAGCGATTGTTAGAAGCTAAGTTCATCAGACCATGTCGGTATGCTGAATGGGTTTCCAACATCGTTCCGGTAACAAAAAAGAATGGGAAGATTAGAGTGTGCGTTGATTTCAGGGACATAAATAAAGCCACCCCCAATGACGAGTATCCGATGCCTATAGCCAATATGCTTATCGACACTGCATCAGGGCATAAAACCATCAGCTTCCTTGACGGCAATGCAGGCTACAATCAGATCTTCATGGCAGAAACCGATGTTCATAAAACGGCCTTCAGATGTCCTGGAGCACTAGGACTATTTGAGTGGGTTGTTATGACCTTCGGATTGAAAAAAGCTGGAGCTACATACCAGAGGGCTATGAATATGATATTTCATGAGTTGATCGGCCGCATCGTGGAAATCTATATAGACGACGTAGTGGTAAAATCAGCAGGAGATCAACAACACTTAGTCGACTTAGAAGAAGTTCTCAAGAAGACCCGAATGCACGGTTTGAAAATGAATCCATTGAAGTGTGCATTTGGAGTATTGGCTGGGCAGTTTCTCGGGTTCATGGTACACGAAAGGGGAATAGAGGTAAACCAAGAACGAGTCAGGGCCATAGCCGATTCGAAGCCTTCGAAGAACAAGAAGGACCTGCAGAAACTGGTCGGGAAAATTAATTATCTGAGGAGGTTCATCTCGAATTTATCAGGGAGGATCAACACATTCACCCCTTTATTGAGATTGAAAGAGAATCAAGAATTCATATGGGGACAAGAGCAGCAAGAGGCTTTTGATGATATCAAGAAATATTTGTCAAAGCTGCCGTGTTGATAGCACCACAAAAGGGAGCACCGTTCAGGTTATATATATTGGCTGAAGAAATGACAATCGGGGCAGTTCTTATGCAAGAAATCAAAGGAAAAGAACAAACGATATTTTACCTAAGCCGGCGGTTGATAGATGCAGAAACCAGATACCCGCCGGTCGAGAAGCTTTGCTTGTCCCTCTACTTTGCATGCACAAAGCTGAGACATTACATATTAACGTCAACATGCACATTCGTTGGTAACACAAATGTCATAAAATACATGCCATCGGCCCCTATAATGAAAGGGCAACTCGGGAAATGGGCTAATAGGCTTACAGAGTTCGACCTCACGTTCGAATCGGCTAAAGCAATGAAGGGGCAGGTAGTAGCCGATTTCATTACAGACCACACCTCTATTTGTGGGTTAGTAAGCCTTGCCCCCTGGCGACTATACTTCGATGGGTCAGTGTGCAAGGAAGGAGATGGCATCGGAGTAGTCCTGGTGTCTCCCAAGGGGCATCACTATGAGTTTGCCTTTAGGCTGGATAACCGATGCTAAAATAATCAGGCTGAGTATGAAGCCATGATTAAGGGATTAACCATGCTACAGAACATCGGGGCAGATTCCATTGAAGCCTTCGGGGACTCCCTGCTGGTGGTCCAACAAGTGCGAGGGGAATTCAATTGTTATGACGGCATCGATCCAAAGATCTCGGCACGTTGCCATGAGTTAATGAAGACGTTCAGTTTTGTCACCATCAGCCATATCCCCAGAAAAGACAATGACCGGGCCACTGCCTTCGCTCTGCAAGCATCAGGGTATGTATCCCTTGAGAGATCGACCAATTGTGAAACAACCGAGAAGACAGTGATGTGCCTGACAACCTCTATTGGCGCACAAAGATCATAGCTTACCTCGCAGATCCCTCAGCCGTGATAGACGCAAAGACTAAAAGGCAAGCGCTGAAATATGTGATGATCGATAATATCATATATTATCGGACACTAGAAGGATTACTCCTCCGTTGCCTTGGTACTGAGGAGGCTAAATCGGCCATGGGAGAAGTCCACGAAGGGATTTGTGGAACTGTAACACCCCAACATGACAACTAAGGTCTATGACAAAAAATTCGACATGACCTTTGCTAATAATAATGAATGACACAAACAAAACATGGACCACAACATAGCGGAAGCATAAATAGTAATACGAACATGCAAAATAAGTACCACAATATACCGAAACTCACAAGGCAACAAGATACTACCGACCCCAATTTAAAGTTTGGAACCATGAGCCATAAGTTACACGGTTTAACATGATTAAATAACCAACATAATTATTTTATTCTAAGTGAGCATGTGTAGAAAGTGCTGCTACGCCCCACCCTTCATGCTATGCTCCAATGAACGGCCTGAAAGAAATGGAAGAAGCGGTGAGATTGGATAATCTCAAAGTGAAATACAAATGCATGCACTAACAATCAAGCATTGTAAATTGCATATTCTTCCTTTTCTTTCTTTCTTAAAGAAGTAAAGCAGAACATACAATCATACTTTCCTCTCTTTTCTTTCCACCACATATAAGCATCCACATAAGTTAGGTAATGCATATGCTCATGACATGTTACTTCACTGCGTGTTCTCTCAGGAACACACTAAGCAGTGTTCTTCTCAGGAACACACTAGATCAGACGGTGACGGCCGCGATATCGCTGGCAACATTCTTCCAATGCATGAATGCAAATGACATGGATTCATGCATAAATAACTTCACATACATATGAGCTATAATACATTCCATACTGATCAATAAGTAAAGAGGACAACAACAGTCTATGGAAAATCAGACATAAACAATTCAAACATGAACAAACAGTAGCTATTCCACTTGCCTTTACCGATGAAGACAAAGATATTAATTGCGTCCCGGGTCGCACCACCTACACAAGCATTTACCTCAGTACTTAAACATTTTCAACTTGAATTGAACACAATTAAGCGCCTCCCTACTCCCACGGCCCCGAACACAATATTCTACCAAGCTGTCCAGAAAACAGATTGCGCAGGCCGGCTTGTTTATTTTGAAGCTATTTCTGTGATATGTATAAAATTCTACAAAAATTACAGAAGTTAGATATTGACATCTTCTACAACTTTCAAAGAGACCACAAATTTTAATTATTTAGTTAACTATGCCTAATCGACAGGTCTTTAGCAGGGTACAAGGATTAGCTACAAAATTCAGAAGCGACGCTCTTTCAACAGCTACGAGCAGACGGCAGCATCAAAAATTCCAAAAAAATTACAGAAGATAGATCTCGGCCATACCTACAACTTTTATGTAGTGCAAATATTTTGATTCCCACTTTAAATTTTCCTAAAACGTGGCTTAACACAGTAGACAGATTTAAGTTTCCCATCATAACAGCGGACTTACTACAGTCATAACTTCAAATCCATAACTCCAAAAATTATGAGAAAATTACAGAATACAGATATGTATGTGATCTACAACTTTCATATAGACCAAGAATTTTAATTCCTAACCCAAGTATTTTTAATCTACAGCCCTAATCTGAATACGCATCTGTCCCCTCTCATCCTACAGCAGTTTTCCCATCGCGATTACTCCCAAACCACAACTCATAAAAATCTGAAAAATTACAGGAGCTAGGTTTCGACGTTATCTACAACTTTTTAGTTATGCACTTTTCCAGTAAAAATCATTTTGGTTACGAAAACGCCTACGGAAGCAGTTCTGCACAGATTAGCCGAACAGAAACGAAAATCCCTCTCTAGTTTTTGATCTACTCATCCAAACTTGAACTTCCAAACATGCAACCACTCCCTAATACCCTCTAACACGAAAGCTTAGCCAACAATCACAGCGGAGATCATAAAAGAAAAATACCTACACTCGAAGAAATCGATGACAAACCCCAATCCGCGCCGCATGCTCTAATCCTCGCGATCCTACTCCTCCTCCGGATCTTCCCTTATGCAAATCCCTCTCGAATCAACAAGGGCACTAGATCTGGATTTTGGAGGGGAGGAGGAGGCATGAGAGGGAGGGGGTGGCGGCTACCAGGGGGAAGGGTTTGGGGGGTGCACAAAGCTGGAGGTGGGGAGGTGGGGTGTGTGCGGCTTGGGGAGGTGGTGGGGCGCATGGCTGGCCCAAAAGCCGCCTAGGCCCAAGTGGTACAAGCCCTCGCCCAAAAAACAATAATTCACACTTTATTGATGCTAAAAATATATTTTAACTTCTTTTCCGCATCCCTCGAACTCCGCAAATGTTCCCGCTAAATAAAAACAACGCTTCCCGGCGAATAAAAGAAATGGCTAGGGAAACGAATTCGGGTATTACATTCTCCCTTAAAGGATTCGTCCCCCGAATCTACTCCCATTGTGAACTAAGAAAAAGGAGACCAATAAGACAAAACACGACAGCGCCACCTTCCTCAAAGAAATCGGGTACTTTTTGCGCATCAACTCTTCCGGTTCCCAAGTTGCCTCCCGCTCGCTGATTAGTCCAAAGGACTTTCACGAACTTAATAACTCTATTCCTCATAGTCCGCTCGACATGTCTAAGATACGACCTGGGTGGCACTTCAGGGTTAAATCTTGCTCAATCAAGTATTGGCTCTGTGTCAATCTTTTGCTCGGGGTCATGGAGGTACTTCAACATTGAGACATGGAATACATTATGCACTCCACTCATCGATTCTCGGGTAACTCCAAACGGTTTCGACTACCCACTCGAGCCAACACCAAGAACGGACCAATATACCTCCTCTGATCGAGCTTACCGGTGGTACCAAAACGAACAATGCCCTTCGAAGGTGACACTCTGGAGAGAACTTGATCACCCACGAAATTCCAAATCCTCCTCTTATCCATAACTTTTTTGACGGCCTGAAGCGGCCAATAGATTCTCAGCTTAATCAAACGCACCTTTTCATGAGTTTGTCGAACCCAATCCGACCTTGCAATGCACTTTCACCCAAAGAATCCCAGCATAACGGGAAACACACCTCCGCCATACAAAGCCTCGAACGGAGCCATCTTGATGCTAGACTGCAACTATTATTATAAGCAAACTCCACCAAAGCTAGGTGGTCCTCCCGATTACCCTTCCATGAAAGGACGCAGCACGCAAAGCGATGTCTTCCAAGGTCCGATGGTACGATTCGATTGACCGTCTGTCTGGGATGGAAAGCGTACTAAAGAGAGCTGCGCCCAAAGCACCTTGCAAACTTTGCCGTAAACGACACAAATTTAGAGTCCCGATCGGGAACGATCACTTAGGCACCCCATGCAATCGACCACTTCTTTCATATACAAAGGAACCAAATCCCGAAATGAATTGGTCGCTTTCATTGGTATGAAATGTGCACTTCGTGAGCCTGGTCAACTACTACCCAAATAGCATCTCTACCTCTAGGCTTAACGAGGTAAACCAACCACTTAAATCCATCGTGATGTGTTCCCACTTCCATTCCGGAATTTCTAATGATTGCAGTAAAACCGCGGGCCTCTTGTGTTCAGCTTTCACCTGGCTGGCACACACCACATGAGGCTACATACTTTGCAATGTCAACCTCATTCTCTTCCACCAAAACCTTGCTCTCAAGTCTCGATACATCTTGGTCTCACAGGATGTACCGTATAAGGAGTACGGGTGGGCTTCTCTCAAGATATCCGCTTTACCTCGATTTCTGTGGCACACAAAGTCGACCTCTAAACCGGATGGAACCATTATCGCCCAAGGAGAACTCTCTGGGGTTTCGCCCAAGATCCTTCTCCGAACATTCTCCCGGGAGCAAACGGTCTTGAATTGAGCCAGCGCACCGCCGAATGGAGGATTGAATGATCAATTGAGCTCCTCTTACGCCACACCCGCAAAACAAAAGGAGACTTGCATATTGTTCAGCTCTCGCTATCAAAGGCATCGCAGTTTTAGGGACCCCTCGTTTGCTCAAAGCATCTGCCACAACATTGGCCTTGCCAGGGTGATATCGATGGTCAAGTCAAAATCCTTAATCAATTCCAACCACCTCACGCTGTCTCATTCAACTCCCGCCGAGTGAAGATATACTTGAGGCTCTTATGATCCGTGAACACGCCACATGATTCCCCATAAAGATAATGCCTCCAGATTTCAATGCAAAGACCACGCAGCCAATTCGAGATCATGGGTGGGATAGTTTTGCTCATGAGTCTTCAACTGCCTAGATGCATAGGCGATAACATGACCTTCTTGCATAAGCACACAACCTAGACCAATACGAGAAGCATCCACAGACACCGTATAACGCTTGCCACTCTCAGCAAGATTAGGACCTGCAGTGCATTGATCAATTTACTCTTCAATGACTGAAACGACCTCACAATCGCCCGTCCAAAGGAAAGGAATTCCTCTCGAGTGAGTCTTGTCAATGGTTTAGCAATGACGTAAAAGTTTATACAAAGCCAGAGTAACCACTACCAACCCCGTAAAACTCCTAATCTCCGCCACACTGCTCGGTCTATGCCATCCGACCACAGAAGCAACATTCTTTGGGTCGACCGTGATACCTCTCTCGTTAATGACATGCCCAAGGAAACTCACTTCACCAACCGAAGCACACTTCTTGAGTTTTGCATAAAATTTATTCTTCCTGAGAGTATCCAAGACCAAGCCCAAATGCACTCAGATGCTCTTCCTTTGTCCTTGAGTAGACTAGATGTCATCAATGAAGGACGACCACAAAGACATCAAGAAACTTATGGAACATCCCCGCTCATTGCCTCCATAAACACAAGCAGGGGCATTGGTTAGTCCAAAAGACATAACCACGAATTCAAAATGTCCGTACTCGTGTTGAATGTCAGCCTTCTCAATATCCTCTTCTTTAATCCGTAGAATCGATGGTACCTGCAGATCGCAAATCAATCTTTGAGAATAACTTGGCACCCTCGCCTGATCAAAAGATCATCGATGCGGGCAGGGTATTTGTTTTTAATGGTTACTTGATTAGCGCCCTAATCAATACAAAGCCTTTTGGAGCCATCTTTCTTCTGCACAAACAAAACCGGGCAGCCCAGGAGGTGTGCTTGGCTCCGATGAACCCCTTAGCCAGGAGTTCATCCAACTCGCTTCTTCAATTCCGCTTGCTCAACCTGGGCCATTCTATAAGGAGTTTTAAAATTGGTCTCGTGATCCGAACAAGTTCAATGCGAAAGATTGACTCGCCAGTGGTAATCCCGCAGCTCACTGGGAAAACATCCGGATACGCAGACAAACCACATCGACATCCTCCATCAATCACGGTCTCCTGGCCTTCTACCATGGACCAAAGAACACCCGATTTGACATCCCGGGAGCTTGGGAACAACCGCAAAGAAATGAAAGAGTAAGCTGAAGAATACCGCTTTGAAGACAACTCGCTCGAAGGAGCTGGAGGGTGATCGCTTTCCAGAACAAATAATCAATGCTTGGTGCAAAGATAGCCAATCCATGCCAAGAATGACATCGAATGGCTCCAAAGGATCACCAACATTCGCCACTAACTCCTCCTCTCTAAAAAAACAACAACTAGGGACAAGATTTGCAAGATATAATTCCTTGTGGTGAATTGACCACCACCAAACCGCCCCACACTCGCAGTAAAGACCAAATGAGCAAAGAAACCCATCGAGACAAACTAAAAACTAGCTCCCGAATCAAACAGAACACCGGCCTCGAAGAATTCACTAAAAGAGTACCTATCACCACGTCACCACGATCCACTTTCGAAGGCATAACATAAATCCTCGAGTCATCTGGGGATTAAGCGCCTCTGCCACGGAAAGAATCGGTGCAGTCCCACGCTGATGCACGCTGACGAAGATGGAGCAAAGAAACCTGGGCACTAAGACGCCCTCGTGCAGAGGGGTAGTGAAGAGGCCGACTAAGGCGCCGGCAAGCACCGGGTAGGAGCAAAGCAGCCAACATCCGAATGTAGCCCTCGAGTTCTCGTCTCGCCACCAAGGGGTCACTCAGCCCCAACGCATCTTGGAGTTGGGATTCTCGTCTTACATACCACATCCTTGTGATCCTCCCGACCACAAGTGGAGCATCTCCCTTCCAAGAGCACTCACTACTACGCGATGAGGGTCACCGCAATCTTAAACAAACCATGCCCCAAGTCCCGCTTAGCAACAGATCAGGTGCACCCCCACCTGGGCACGCCGCCGACGAGCGGCCTTGATAGGGCCGAGAAGCGCCGATTCTTTCCCTTCTATGGGTAGGGCCACCGTGGGCCCTTCTTCTCACCAGACCCTTGATCAAGCTTCCCCGCCAGATGACTTACGATCTCATCTCGTGAAGTTGAGTAACTCTATGCCAAGTGCTCGCCAACCAAGGACCGAAAGTCGGTGATGGGAAAAGCACTCTAGCATGTGGCAATAGGCGGACAAAGCCCTCGACGGAAACGCCTCGCTTTCTCCATCTCATCACGCGCCACATGAGGGCACAAATCGCACAATGCGATTGAACCCCAACTCGTACTTCCGCCCACCGACTTCCTGCTCCTGGTATCGTCCCCAAGTCAATCTGCATCCTATCCAGGAAGGTGGCGGGGTAGAACCTCCTCTCAATCGCTTCACGAAGTCCTCCCATGAAGGACCGCCCGCACAATCGACTGGTGGCAAGCACGCCTCCACCAGATTCGAAGCTTCTCCTTCAGAGTTGTGTCACAAACGGACACGCCCCGTGATCTCTACCTCAAAAGCCTCCAATTGCTGTTCCACATAAGACAACCAATCCGCTCGGGTCGACTACCCGTCCCTCCAAAACTGTCCAACCTCATGTCGACTCACTCCCGACGCAAGCCCACACCACGCGCCGCGAACAGGCCTCGCCCCAAAGAATAACAAGCAGGCAGCTCCAAAGGTGAGGTAGCTCAAGGCTACCGCCTCAACATCCTCAATTCTTCTGCATTGCCCTCATAGCAGCCACTAACTCGCTTGAGTTCTCTATCGTATTGAGGATTTTCTTCCGACCTCGGACCCCTGGCCAACTGAGTTCCCTACCGGTCCTCGTCCGCGGCCTAGGCGGCATACTTGAAGCGCTTAACTTCACTCCAAAGACAACAATCAATAACGACAACAAATACAATACATGAAACAAAATTAGTAAAGTCAAGCATCGTGATGCAATGCAATGCACCAACCAATCCTACAAGTGCAAGTGTGTCATTTTTTCATCTTAACCACTTCGAACATACCTAACCTAAAACCTGGCTCGATACTCAACCGTAACACCCCAACATGACAACTAAGGTCTATGACAAAAATTCGACATGACCTTTGCTAATAATAATGAATGACACAAACAAAACATGGACCACAACATAGCGAAGCATAAATAGTAATACTTAACATGCAAAATAAGTACCACAACATACCAAAACTCACAAGGCAACAAGATACTACCGACCCCAATTTAAAGTTTGGAACCATGAGCCATAAGTTACACGGTTTAACATGATTAAATAACCAACATAATTATTTTATTCTAAGTGAGCATGTGTAGAAAGTGCCGCTACGCCCCACCCTTCATGCTATGCTCCAATGAACTACCTGAAAGAAATGGAAGAAGCGGTGAGATTGGATAATCTCAAGAAGTGAAATACAACAGCAATTAACAATCAAGCATTGTAAATTGCATTCTTCCTTTCTTTCTTTCTTAAAGAAGTAAACAGTAACATACAATCATACTTTCCTCTCTTTCTTTCCACCACATATAAGCATCCACATAAGTTAGGTAATGCATATGCTCATGACATGTTACTTCTCACCGTGCCCTTTCAGAACACACGGTTACCGTGCCACTCTTCAGAACACACTGATCAGACGGTGCCGGTCGCGCGATATCATGCAGCAACATTCTTCCAATGCATGAATGCAAATGACATGATTCATGCATAAATAACTTCACATACATCTGAGCTATATACATTCCATACTGATCAATAAGTAAAGAGGACAACAAATGCTATGGAAAATCGACATAAACAATTCAAACATGAACAAACAGAGCTATTCCACTTGCCTTTACCGATGAAGACAAAGATATTAATTATCCAAGTCGCACCACCTACACAAGCATTTTACCTCAGTACTTAAACATTTTTCAACTTGAATTGAACACAATTAAGCGCTTCCCTACTCCCACGGCCCCAAACACAATATTCTACCAAGCTGTCCAGAAAAACAGATTATGAGGCCGGGCTTGTTTATTTTGAAGCTATTTCTGTGATATGTATAAAATTCTACAAAAATTACAGAAGTTAGATATTGACATCTTCTACAACTTTCAAAGAGACCACAAATTTTAATTATTTAGTTAACTATGCCCTAATCGACAGGTCTTTAGCAGGGTACAAGGATTAGCTACAAAATTCAGAAGTTTACGCTCTTTCAACAGCTACGAGCAGACGGCAGCATCAAAAAAATTCCAAAAAATTACAGAAGATAGATCTCGGCCATACCTACAACTTTTATGTAGTGCAAATATTTTGATTCCCACTTTAAATTTTCCCAAAACGTGGCTTAACACAGTAGACAGATTTAAGTTTCCCATCATAACAGCGGACTTACTACAGTCATAACTTCAAATCCATAACTCCAAAATTATGAGAAAATTACAGAATACAGATATGTATGTGATCTACAACTTTCATATAGACCAAGAATTTTAATTCCTAACCCAAGTATTTTTAATCTACAGCCCTAATCTGAATACGCAATCTGTCCCTCTCATCCTACAGCAGTTTTCCCATCGCGATTACTCCCAAACCACAACTCATAAAAATCTGAAAAATTACAGGAGCTAGTTTCGACGTTATCTACAACTTTTAGTTATGCACTTTTCCAGTAAAAATCATTTTGGTTACGAAAACGCCCACGGAAGCAGTTCTGCACAGATTAGCCGAACAGAAACGAAAATCCCTCTCCAGTTTTGATCTACTCATCCAAACTTGAACTTCCAAACATGCAACCACTCCCTAATACCCTCTAACACGAGCTTAGCCAACAATCACAGCGAGATCATAAAAGAAAAAATACCTACACCCGAAGAAATCGATGACAAACCCCAACCGCGCCGCTTGGCTCGATCCTCGCGATCCTACTCCTCCTCCTCGGATCTTCCCTTATGCAAATCCCCTCTGAATCAACAAGGGCACTAGATCTGATTTTGGAGGAGGGAGGAGGCATGAGAGGGAGGGGGTGGCGGCTACCAAAGGGGAAGGGTTTAAAGTGCGGCCGCCAAAGGGGAGGTGGGGTGTGTGCGGTTTGGGAGGTAGTGGCGCATGGCTGGCCAAAAGCCCTAGGCCCAAGTGGTACAAGCCCTCGCCCAAAAAAAATAATTCACACTTTATTGATGCTAAAAAAATATATTTTAACTTCTTTTCCGCATCCCTGAACTCCGCAAATGTTCCCGCTAAATAAAAAAACAACGCTTCCCGAAGGAATAAAAGAAATGGCTAGGGAAACGAATTCCGGGTATTACAGGAACTCATCAATCGGCCCATAAGATGAAATGGTTGCTTAGGTGCACTGGCTATTACTGGCCGATAATGCTGGAAGATTGCTTTAGATATTACAAAGGGTGCCAAGACTGCCAGAAGTTTAGAAACATACAAAATGCCCCCGCCGCAGCTTTACACCCAATTGTGAAACCCTGGCCATTCCGCGGATGGGGTATCGACATCATCGGTCAGATTTATCCAGCTTCCAGCAAAGGCACACAAATTCATATTGGCCGCCATAGATTACTTTTCAAAATGGGTCAAGGTGGTACCATTAAAGAAAGTCACTAGCATAGAAGCAACAACGTTTGTACAGGAACACATTATTTATCGGTTCGGGATCCCACAAACCATCACAACCGATCAAGGTACTGTGTTCATGTCGGAGACATTCCAAAACTTCGCCCGAGGTTTAGGGATCAAGATGTTGAATTCCTCGCCATACTACGCTCAGACCAATGGGCAGGCCGAGTCGTCAAACAAGACATTGATAAATTTGATTAAAAGAAAAATAGCCGATAAACCCAGAGGATGGCATACAACATTAGCCGATGCACTATGGGCGTACAGGGTGTCAGTCCACGGAGTTACCAAGGTGACACCATACCAACTGGTATACGGGCAAGAAACAGTGTTGCCAATAGAAATCGGCATAAGTTCGCTCAGGACCGACAAACAAGATACTTTATCTGCTGAAGATTATAAGAATGCCCTGGCCGATAATTTGGAAGATCTGACGGAGTTAAGACTGAAAACATTCGAGTATATCCAGAAGAATAAAGCTAGGGTGGCAAGAGCATACAACAAAAAGGTCGTGCCCAAGTCATTTGAGGAAGGTGATCTCATATGGGAAACTATCCTGCCAGTCGGAACGAGGGACATCAAGTATGGAAAATGGTCACCCATATGGGAGGGGCCATACAAAGTCAATCGGCTGGTACCAGGAAACTCATACATACTTGAAACCTTGGAAGGGGAAGCATACGTCAAGGCCATCAACGGAAAATATCTGAAGAAGTACTACCCTAGCATATGGGTCGGAGCTTACAAAAATGGTGAACAGAAAAGCGCTGGTGGCCGAATCAAGTCCAGTATGGGATAAGTTCGGACGCAAATCAAAATGTTACAAAACAAAAGGCGATGCACGACTAAGAATATTTTAGATACATCGTATAGAGAAGGTGGATAATGCTATCAGCGGCCTCCTGTGCAGCCCGACCCACGCTCGAGATTAGAGCTTCATCATCTGACGCACTACCTGTGACTGGCGCGATCGCTTTGACTCTGGCATCGATCCGCTGAAAAGATTCCACCAGACTGGCTCGACGCATTTGAATGTCGGCCTTTGCCAAGGTAGCCTTACGGTTCATCTCGGAGAGGTGGGCCTCTGCTTTGGCTAATGCCTGCTTCAGGCGGGTTATCTCATCAACCAGCTCTGCCCTCGATGGCACTAAAGCTTGAGCCGAAGCAACTGCAGCGTCAAACGCAACCTTCTCCTTTTTCACGTCGGCCACCTGAAGAGCAAGTTCTGCTCGCTCCTTTACAACTTCCTCCCTTTGCCGATGTCGCTCCTGCGCTGACCGAACATCGTCCCTATCCAAGAAAAGCCCGCGCAACCGGCGGAACGCGTCTGTAGATGGCGATGGGAGGCAAGAAGTAACTTCGGCAAGCAAAGCAGAGACCAACTGGTATGAGTCCAGCACCATCGGCCCTGATCGCACTAACAGCTGATGAAACTGCTTCAACTTGCCCCGCCGCGGCTCTGATGAAGGGTCCAGTCCTACTTGTAGCGGCTAGGCAACAGGAGGAGCACCGTCAGGAGAGAAGCTGAGCTCCCCCGAGGTGAATCCAAGAAGGGTGATCGCCAGCAGCTAAAGGGCAAGACGTCAGCCAGAAGGTCAGAACACTCTGAAAAGAACAAAAGCAGCGAGCTGAAAAGGGTACCTCTTCACCAGAGCAAGGACCCGAAGGACGGGCGACGCCTGAAGACTCCACGACAGGAGGGATATCAGCCAATTCCGTCGGGTTGACCACAGGGGGATGCACCACCACCGCCACGGCAACTCCCGCGGAAGTAGTCACATCAGTTCCTGCTGTTACGCCTTCCACAGCAATCTCTGCAGAAATGACGTTGGCACTTTGTCCTGCGTCAACTGCTTGGATGTCCGCCATAGCTGCTCTCCCATCAATATTCACAATAACGACCGCTATGGTCTCCGAAATAATGTCCTCAGGAGCAACATCAACAGCGGTTTCTCTGGAAAAGTCAACGGCTAGGCCGTAAGCACGCCATGGGCTGTTGCAGAAGCTTCCAACACTATGTCCCCTACAATCGGCTGAGTAGAAGCGAAACCCTCAGGGATAGTCAAGCGAAGAGTCAAAAGTAAAATACAGATACCTGAGGAACTAGTGAAGCAGGTGGGGAAGGAGTAGAGACCTTCGTAAGTCTTCTCCGGCCAGCAATCCGCTTGTGCCGTACTAGAACAGAACGAGGAAATGGGGGCCATAAGTAAAACACCAACCCGCAGGTTAATGGACAATATAAGTACTTACCCCGCTTGACAGAAGCCATACCAGCCTGAGAAGGTGTCGGCTGTATTGCGCCAACCATCCCAGTTCTTGGGGGAGGTTGGTCCCTGGACGCATCGGCCGATTTTCTCTTGTGCCGAAGCTGGACCGATACTCCTCCACGACCACTCTTCTTGATATCTTTCAGAGTAGGTGAAGTGAGGCCAACATTCGTACGCCCGACAATGTTGGCATAAAACCCAATGGCTTTGCTGCTGATCGACAACAGTGGCTGCGCGTCTGCAACACCCTAGAAGTGCAAAAGCGGCAAAAGAAGATCAGCAGCGAACGCTCAGTAGGAAAGAGCAGTACATCAGAAAATACCTGGGGCGAAGGAGGTAATGGATGAGATTCACTGAAGTAATGGAGCATCTCGTCCAGTGAATCAAAGAATAGTTGATGACTCCGTCCTTCCCACCAACGAGTGAAAGTCGCGCGAGACCGGGACGCCATGATTACCCCAGGCACAAAGTCAATCAACAACTCCCCACTCTGATCCAGTGCAATGTTTACATCAAGGGGACACTCCAGCACTTCCCGTTCCCGAAGCCTATTGAAGAGCACCAGCCGAGGGGGTATCTTCCCAAACCCCAATTGCCTGGCACAAACAGCCGGATGATAATACTCGTATGACGGCTTCAGAGTGCGGCTTGAAGGGCTAAGGCCGACTGAAAAGATGCCCAAAGAAATGAAATGTCTAATCCACTCAGCGTCAGGACAGTCCGGTCGGCAAAGGCTGGGACACTCATACTCTAAGAAGTCGATTTGCCGATACGGGAGAAAGGTCATAGTAGAAAGGTGCTCTGTGGAGTAAAAATAAGTGAAGTATCGGGCGAAAGCTTCCATATCCAGCTTGCGGTCGCCCAGGTAAATTTGAGATAAAGCCTCTCCATACGAGCGACAGCGCCTGAGAGGAGGTTCCGCGGATGCCGTTTCTTCCTCCGACGCGTCTTCATGCGGAAAGCGAATGTCTGGAGAAGGTGTGAATCCAAAAGGCGTCTGAAATTGGTCCATCAGCCATAATTGGATGAACCAAAGGGGGCCTCCTAGGTGCCCGACAGTATGAAATGCAGCCGCACTATTCAACTTTGAAGTGATGAGGTGCATTGTCCGGAAGACTGCGCCCAAGAATAATTTCCCAATGGCTATATCCTTGCCGGCGACCAGAGCCTCTGCTAGGCCTTGGAAGTTGGTGGTGGGACCCACTGTGGCGCCACATAAGAGGAATTTTTCCTACCACATGGTCAAGAAGGCAACGTGCTCACAGGGCCCTACCGGATCCGATGATTGGCTGAACTCGTTGAGATAACGGGACCAACTGGTACTGGTTGGTAGTCGATGGGAGTGAGTTGCGTCAACGGCATGAAATTGCTGGCCCGTCGGTTTGAAACCAGTCAGTACCACCACGTCCATGAGAGTCAGACCAAAGAAGCTAGGCCGGAAGGAGAAAGCGTTGAAGGCATCCGACCAAAAATAAGAAGCGACGGCAATCAAGGATTCATCTCGGCACATACCCGATAGGGAAAGGGCGATGCAGTCGGCTATCTCCCAAGCCTCCCAGTCTGCCTTCTTGCGGGCAGCCACCCGATTGTACCAATTCCTCTAGCCCGCAGTATCGGAGGGCCAAGCTCTGAAACTATTCACCCATCCAGAGATATTGTGGCCAATAGTGTTCAAGGGAATCCGCATGACCTCCTTATTGATGTAATCCGTCGGGTCCTCATTTCCCTCTGGTCCCAGCAGGAAGTGGCCATCCGACTCAGGCACCAGAATCAAAATCATGGATTGATAATCGACCATCGGTGAAGAAAGGAAATCAAGCAGAAAAGCAATAAGTCGGTGGAAGGAAAATACAAGACAAATCGTCAGAGGAACTATGAAGAATAGCTAAGCCAAAGAAGAAAGTTTTCCCGCTCTAGGTGGTCGGCTAAGAGGAAGAAGATGAAAGTACTCGAAGAGAAGAAAGGATTTTATAAAGGAAAAGTACGTTTCGCTCAGAACGGCACCGAGAATCGCGCCTCAAACAGTGCACCCACTACGCAAAAGAAGTGGCAGAACGTGATGTGAAGGCTGCAAGGCAGTTAATGAGGAGAGAGAAAAGCGATACATTTGCTGGATAGCAGAAGGAACGGTCGGTTTTGGTCAGTTCAGAAATCCTATCTGCCGATGGATCATGTATCCGGCCGACGCGTTATGTAGCCGATACGTTACAAAAGCATCCCATATTAAGCTATTGTGAGTCGATGTGAAAAATAGACATAATACATACAAAAGCCGATTAAGACAAAACACAAAAAAGTCACATGCTTCATTAAGAGAGCTGTTTACATGATCGGCTAAAGCAGTAAAGTAATGATTACATGAATCGTCTAAAGGATGCACAGAAGTCTCGCGACAGATGTAGAGAACAAAGACCGAAAAGAAAAAAAACAAAAGGGACTGGAAAGAGAAGAGGTACCACAACTCCCAAGTATAATGCTCACGAATTGTGGCCACCTTAAAGAGAAGAAAAGAAGGAGGAAGAGGTGCCATCCTTATAAAAGGAATGAAAGGAAACCCTACGTCTAATGAAGGCGGCGGCGCTTCCTGCCCGAAGTGCTCCCGGCGCTGGAATCACTGCTAGAGCTCGACGGCTCTTGGGCAGCGGCATTAGCAGGAGGAGCCGAAGAAGGCCCCGGCTCATCACCGGAGCTGATCTCGGCGACGGCAGTCCTAGCCGTTGACGAGATGCTACCACTCGACTCCCTCGTAGCTTCAGCTGGAGGAGGATTGGCAGCTTCGGGAGCCACTCCCGTTGGCGTGTCGGCTGCACTGGCAAGAGGAGCAGCAGCTGGAACATTGGCGACGTCCGCGTCGAACTCCTTCTGGTGCGCACGGACGATGGCCTCGTCACTGGCCACCTCGGCCCGAACATCGGCCGATAGCTTCGCCTAGAGGGCGGCTGCGATTACAGAGTCGTCATCTGATGAGGAGTAGTCCGAACGAGAACCAAAGAAAGAGGAGGAGAATGAATACAATGTGTTCGTGCTAATGGATTACGAGTGATAATGCAGTAAAAGAAACCGTGATTTATCGAAGATTTATAAAGTCGAATGCACATCAGAATTGCTGCTACATGGACGACGGAGTGTCGCTCAAATGAATAACAATAGAATACGAAGCGAACCGATGTTATCTTGAAGCGATGAGTCAAGGAATTAACCACTGAAGAAAAGAGGAGCAGTGGGAAATGGCCATTCACCAAGGTGATCAGCGGGTGATTTTTGGGACATGATGCATATCCCAAAAATTGGGGGCATATGTTGGCACCCAAATTTGACCGACCGAGATGGGTCTGGTCGTGGCATGAGCCGGAAAGATGGTGCAAGTCGGATTGGCAATGAACGATGGGACATGAGTTATACCGGAAAGGGCATGATCGTATAAGGTACAAACGGAAAGAAACCGAAGCAGGTACAACTTGGATTTGATACGACTGTGATCAAGATAGAAAGACAAGATCAAAGCCGATACGATTGAAGAGTCCGTGATGGTCACGATCAAGGCTACACCGACTATAAAAGGCGATGTGCTGCATAGAGAGAAGGGACACACATCCAAACAACCAATCAATTTACCAATACCTTTACCTTTCCTACACTAGGAGTAGTCTTCGTAGTATTGTAATCTTTCCTCTGTAATAGACTTTGATCAATACGAGTTGCGCATCGCCGGTTATTGATCTTTGCTGCATTACGCCCTACAAAGCTCTCGTTTCTTCCGATCTTGTTGCGCATCGCTTTTTTCGGAGAAGCAGGCTTTTACCTTTTCTGGTTGATTCGAAAGAGTCAATCGGACTCAGTTTCCGGTGTAAGTTGGTTCGTCCCCGAGCCGGCGAAGATCACCCTACTGTCAAGGCATAGATCGTTTCCTTTGGGAGCGATCATCGTCTGAAGATACACCTCTTGCCGATTGCGGGATTAAATCGGCTGGCACGCTCGCGAACCTTGAACCCGACGTTCTCGCGTGTGTTGGATGTGAACGACTCGACGCTGCGTTTTTCGATGCCAACAAAGAATAATAAAGCAGAGCAGTTCCTCCTTATATTGTCTCTCTCCCTCTCTCTCTGTTCTCCACATTCAATTTATTAGGCAACCCCGGACTATTCAATAGCTAGGTTGTCTAACAGTTGCAAAGTAGAATGCATTAACACCTGTTTTTCTTATTTTGCCCAAGGATTATTTAACGGTCTAGCTCAATTTCCACTTTGGGCATGTACAATGGTACATGTCAGCTGTCTATAAGGGTATACCATATCAGATTTTGGATGATGTGGAGGAGAGAGAGGGAAGAGAGAGAAATATGCTGTCTACTATTTAACAGACGGCTTTATAGACAGTTTCATAGTGTGTATACCATTGTACAGACAGTCTATTAGTCATATGAGATATCATTACAGACAGCTATATAGACAGTCCATTGTTTAAGTTATTTTTAATACTGTCTATAGATGACATGGATATATATTATAGACAGCTACCGTCAATACCACTGTACATGCCCTTAGCGCATTCCACTACACGGGGAAAAGGCAAAAGAAATGGGAGTAGTCGTGGCTCGGTAGAAGTCATCCACCTCTGTGTTGACCGATTCAATCGTGCATTCAGATCATCAAGCTGTCGAGAAAGTCAGCGAATGCTGCCGTTGACGACCCACCGATCTCCAGCGCCCCGGCGGCCATCTCTTTCGCCGACGCCATCCTCTCCCTGATCTTCTTCCCTTGCTCCGACTCCATGACCAGCCTTACCTTCGCGTCCACCTCCTCGGCCTTCACCATCCCCTCGTCGTAGCCGTCCATGGCCACCCCAAGCTTCATCTGTTCGGCGACAAACACCTTGTTCATCCTCTGCTCCGCGTACATCGGCCAGCACACCATCGGCACCCCCAACGTGACCGCCTCCAGCGTCGAGTTCCAGCCGCAGTGCGTCACGAACGCTCCCGTCGCCGGGTGCCGCAGCACCTCCACCTGCGGCGCCCACGAGGTGACCACCATCCCGCGCCCCCGTGTCCTTTCCAAGAACCCCTCCGGGAGCAGCGACTCCAGCGCCGCCTCGCCCCGCCCCTCGAACCGCTTCGTCGAGTCCGCATCCGGCGCAACGGGCGGGCGCACGACCCAGAGGAACGCGTGCCGGCTCCTCTCCAGCCCCACAGCGATCTCCTTCAGCTGCTCCGCCGGCACGGAGCTCGCGCTCCCGAAGCAGAGGAAGACCACACTCCGCGCCGGCTGCGCGTCCAGCCACCTCAGGCATTCCTGCTTCTGCTCACCTCCCCTCTCCTCGCCCACCAACGGACCGACGCAGAACAATCTCGGTAACGTCTCGCCGGGGCGGGGACTCCCGTCTTTTATGGCCTTCACGGCGCGAGGCTCCAGCCACTCGAGCGTGTTCACCAGTATGCCCTTCGCTATGGGCAGCTGCTCGAACAGACCAATAGCTGTCTTGTACTGGTTATTGTCGCGATCGAGCAGGCCTTCCGGCAAGTCCGACGCCGGAATTGGGTGGACTCCCGGGAAGTGCAGTAAGGAGCGCCCCATATCCCTGAAGGAGACGGCGGAGTGCATGACGGGGATGTGCAGGAAGGTAGCAAGGGCCGACGCGGCGCAGGTGAAGAACAGGTAGGCTGGGACGCCGAGCTCGGCGGCGGCGTCTAGCCCGTACGCGCAGAACAAGTCAGTGACGAGAGCCTTCACGGACGGGAGGGAGCGCACAAGGGCGACGAGGGCGGGGTTGGTGGCGCGGAGGTCAGCGATGAGGGTGATGAATGGGTCGGCGTCGGTGTCGGCCGCGTCCCCGGAACGGGTTGTTGCCGGCGGGAGTAGGTGGAAGGAGACGGAAGGGTAGGAGGCAGAGAGGCGGGCAACTGTCTCAGGGGAGTCGCCGGATGACGGAACGTCCGCGATGGTGACTGTGACGTGGACGCCGCGGCCGGCGGCGAGGTGCTTGGCGAGCTGCATCATGGGGTGGAGGTGGCCCGTGGCCATCCATGTGTACAGCACGATGGTTCTGCCCATTGCTCTGTTTGGTAATTTTCTATGTGTGCTTGTGTCTCGGAAGGATAGGCAGGCAGTCGGATGTTGATATAGTGATAAGTATGTTGTCGTGATGTTTCGTTGTCGTCGGCGGCGGCTACTAGCAGCGAAGTTGGAACAACAAGCTGTTTTCCCATTTGCTAGGATTTTATATTATATAGGTTTTGTTCGGCAAAATTCTAGATTTCAACTCCAGATCAAAAAGTTACAGGCTAAAATAAAATGAATTAAATTTATATTTTGGGGATGTCTAGGAGCACCTGGGTATTTTTTTTTTGTTAAATAGCACTCAAATTTTAAACCTTTTGATCTAGAGTTAATTAATAAAATCAATTTGCTCTCTCTCCTCACATTTTGCCTACTCTATAGGTAAAAAAAATATTGAGTGCTCACAAACTAAAAAACATTCGAGTGCTACTTAGCAATTCCCTTATATTTTTATTCTAAAATATAAATAAGATGATCCACATAAACACTCTTTAATATACTCACAGTTCCTGCTCCACGGATCTGGTGAAGCTAGGAATATCCAACTTCGTTAGAACTATGAATTTAATAGAGCTGAAGCTTTAGCAAACAAGACCATACTCTAACGTGTATGATGGACGGCGGCTAGGACCAAAAATAAAGCATTTCGCATAGGTAATGCTCCATTTTACATCCAAATTTGGAGTGATGTCGTGGTAGCCGACTTGTTCAAGCATGACGGCGGCTAGGGCCAAATATAAAGCATTTCACATAGGTAATGCTCCATTTTACATCCAAATTTGGAGTGATGTCGTGGTAGCCGGCTTGTTCAAGCATGTTGCCCGATGTCAATAGTTCGATAATCCAATTTGGATGATATCAGATTTGGATGCTCGGGTGCATAGTGCACAGGTTGCTTTGAGCTGTTGACGAGCGAGGCTTCATCCGACAAACCAAAAGCGTTATAATTTCGTGGAGAGGTGTGCTTTTCACAGTCAAGAAAGTGCAATTGCTCGCTCTGTCACTCGTGTATCATGTTAGACAACCTCGCTATCGAATAGTCCGGGGTTGCCTAATAGATCTAAACTGGAGAATAGAGAGAGAGGGAGAGAGACACAATATGAGGAGGAACTGCTCTGCTTTATTATTCTCATTGCTTCTCTGTACAAAGGGGTAGCCCCTGCCTCCTATATATAGCGGTTCTGCTAGAGATAAGGAAGAGCCCATAAGAGATAGGAAACAGAGTTTCCTAACACTCCCCCTTGGACTCTTTCCAGCGAAATGCATATGCCTCATCAAAACTCCAGAAAAACCCAGTGGGAAAAATACTTGGAGAAAGAGTACATAGCATACGCTTGCTGTGTTGCACGGATTGCCTCATCAAAAACCTTATGTAAGAAAACTTCAATGAAAAACTTACTTAAGGAAAAGAGTACAATCCACCCAAACTTCAATGTTAATCTTCTAGATTCACGTTGGGTACTCAAACTTCATGTTTGAGATTTATGTAGGAGTATGTGAAAATTCTCCCCCTGAAATCTGCACCGTGCTAGCAAATTCACAGCGAACGCAATGTCCGGCCTAGTGCTATTCGCAAGGTACATAAGTGCTCCAATTGCACTCAAATATGGGAATTCTGCTCTCAGGACTTCCTCCCCCTCTTCTCTAGGCCTGTACGGGTCTAGGTCTGCTTGGAGTGACCTTCCGACCATTGGGGTCTTTGCGGGGTATGCTTTCTCAAAACCAAATTTCTCCAACACTTTCTGCGTGTAGGAAGATTGGTGTACCAAGATTCCGCCTTGGACATGTTCAAGCTGCAAGCCTAAACAAAACTTGGTTTTACCCAAGTCTTTCATTTCAAATTCAGACTTCAAGTATGTGTATGCTTCTTCAATTTCTTCATCCGTCCCAATGATGTTCAAGTCATCTACATAGACGGAGATTATACAAAATCCATTCGAGGATCGTTGTATAAACACACATAGACAATCTTCGCTGTTTGTGTAGCCTTTCTTGCAAAGAAAGTCACTCAAGCGATTGTACCACATTCTTCCCGACTGCTTCAGTCCATACAGTGATTTCTCCAATTTCACACTGTATAGGTTTCTGTTTGCTCTGTCTTGGTTCGGGATAGGGATACCTTCTGGTATTTTCATGTATATCTCTGAATCCAAGTTTCCATACAAATATGCTGTGCAACATCCATTAGCTTCATTCTCAACTTCAAGTTGACTGCCATTTGAGATTAAGTATCTAAAGGTAATTCCTCCCATGACCAGAGAATAGGTTTCTTCATAATTAACCCTAGGACGTTGAGTGAAACCTTGAACAACAAGCCTTGCAATGGTTGTTGCTTTATTCATAGATTCTCCAATTATTACAAAATTTATGGCTATTTCGTCATGGGGTGCTTCATGCACTTCTACTTGCTCTTCACTGCTATTTCCCATTCCAGGAGCAAGTTTCTTTAGTTTTTCTCCGCCAATGTGTGCGCACACATTATTTCCGGCGGCTTCTTCCAATGGAAGGTTCAGATCTGGAATTGCCTTAATCACAGGCTTCTTTCCAGTGCCAGGTCTCAACTGGCTCCCCTTCTTGCTTTGGGGTATTTTCGTGATTGGCTGTTGGTAAGTCCTCTTGCCCAGTTTTCCCCAGACGTCTCCGGGTACTTTGGGTTTGAGAAGCCAGATTTCCTGTTCTTTTTCTTTGAGGCCTCTGAGCAGGATGAGGATACCTTCTACTTTCTTTGGTATTTCAGCCCTCTCTGGTGCATTTCTTGCTTTGGTTCATGCGACTTAACCACGCTCTTCAGATCACAAAAATGATCAGGCAGTTCATTTGCTAAACACTGCAAATCTTCTTGATTTGCTTCATTAGTGCGAGGGTCATACGCGGGGATCCCAAAGGAATGCCATATGATTTCCTGGCATTTTTCATCCAATGGTTCATTTCCTCCCCCTAATGACGGGAAAACGATCCTCGTCAAAGATGCAATTAGCGAATCGGGCTGTATGCAAATCTCCAGTCATGGGTTCAAAATACCTGATTATGGATGCACTCTTATAACCAACGTATATCCCAGACTTACGGAGAGGGCCCATTGCAGTTCGCTGTAGGGGTGGTATATGTACATATACCATACAACCAAATTTTCTAAGATGGGAATTCTTCGGGATGACCCCTTGCACTAATTGCATTGGTGAATGGATGTTGTAGGCCGATGGTCTATAGTTGATGAGTCTTTGCTGCGTGCGAGATCACGTGTCCCCAACAAGTGTTGGGCAAGTTACAACTCTGCAAGAGCGGTCGGGCTATGAACTTAATCCTCTTTATTAGTGCTTGACTAGTCCATTTTGGCGTATGGACATGCGGTGCAGTGCTCAACGATTATTCCGATTCTTTGTGCAATAATCATCAAATGCCTTGGAAGTAAATTCACGGCATTGTCCATTCGAATGGACTTCACGCGATGATCGTGAAAAGCATTCTTAATTCGATGATCTGCGAGATCGACTTTGCGAATGCATGATTCCTTGTTGACAAGCAAACATGTATGCGACCATTTCAAGGAAGCATCAATGAGCACTATAAAGTATCGAAAGCTTGGCCCGACAAAGGGCTGAATCGGGGCATAAATATCCCTCTGAATGCGTTCCAGGAATACAGGGATTTCTTTTTGCACTTTCATAACAGAGGGTCTAGTTATTAATTTCCCAGTGGCACATGCATGGCACACAAAATCTTCATGATTCGGAAAATTTTTAACATTAATGTCATGACCTTATGAGTTGTTAACTATATTTCTCATCATTCTAAGACCAAGATGACCTAAATATACAATGCCATAAAGAAAAATAATTCAGAGCTTCTAAAGAAGTATACACTGTGTGTGTATTGATTCTCGTGTAGTACAACCAAGATTCATATGAGGGATATTTTTCTAATACCATTTTTTTTCATATTCCGCGTGCTTCACAATGCACAAATGCTCTGTCATTTTCTTCATTGGTTTCTACGTGAAACCTATTGGCGCGGATATCATTGAAAACTTAAGAGAGTGCGTGTTGATTCAGGGTACAAAAGGGCTTCTTTAATTACCAAAGTTGTACCCATTGGCAATATAATTGTGGCTTTTCTAGAGCCTATTATATGCGTATCGCTTCCTGCGATTTTCGTAATCCTTCCAGCGTTCTTCGTGATCGTCTGGAAGTATTTCGACTCTCTTAAGATGGTATTAGCTTTGCCTACTATCAACAATACATATCTCCTCTATTTGGGCGCTACACAATTTCTCAATGAAAAGAAATATAATTCTAATCATACAGTGGCAAAGTAATTCAAAAACATTACTTGCAAATATAGAATACTGGAATAAAAAATAAATTGCAATTCTATTCATGAGAAAAGAAAATGTATGCTCTTCGAGAGCTTACAATTCATTATTCAAAATTTATTAACAACCACTGTTCTGTAGTCTGCAAAATTTCTGTAATTCAATCTTCTTTGTGCTTAGAGAAAGATGGTGGACTTAAGTTTCTCGAACCGCTTCTGAAGTGCAGTTTATAACTCAAGTACACTCACCTCAGCTATGTATTCATTCTTCAGAGTGGCTGAAAGGTGATGTCTGAGAAAGGGCAAAGTTTGATCATTTTGCTCGGCATTAGGTTGTGCGTCCTACGAGGACCCACATTTGGAGCTTCTTGTTCGCAAGCATGATCTTCAAATTTGATGCCCATGTGAGATAGTTCTGTCCATTCGGGGTCAGTTCTTCAAACTCACGTTTGACAATGCCAGGTATTTGCATATTCACAAGATTCTTTCTTTAGATTACTTCGTGTAATCTAATAGATAGTGGTTGCAAAAATTCATAAATGTATAAAATAAATTCTCATGAATTTCCAGTAAAGTAAAAGAAAACAATAATTGCAAGATTCATAAATACAAGATTCATAATTACGGGATTCATAAATGCAAGATTCATATATACACAGATTCATAAATATTCATAAATACAGCTTCGTGCATGTATGTGATCGGCTTCGTGCATGCGATCAGATTTATGCGCGCGATCGACTTCATGTATGCCATCGGATTCATGTGCATGATCGACTTCGTGCGATCTGTTTCATGTGCACGATCGGCTTCGTGCATGCGATCGGAGTCATATGCATGATCGACTTCATGCGATCTGTTTCATGTGCGTGATCGGCCGTCGCGGCGATTGGATTCATACGTCGATCGGCTTTGTGTGCACGATCGGCCGTCGCGATCGGCATAAGCGCGGCTTCATGCGTCTTGGCGTCGATTCCATGCACGCGTCGGCCTTCTTGGCGCGACGGTGGCGCTTCGTCGCGGCATGCTTGAATTTCCAATGAATTATATTAAGGTAATTTTTCATCATTACTTGATAACAGAAAATAAATTCCAACATAAATTAAATGCGGTGTAATGCTAATTACAACTTATGTAACTCGTTGGTTGGGAGCGAAAGCAGTGCGAATATCTCCGTCAATTCGACTCTTGGCCAGTCAACCTGCCCCTAGGGCTCACATGAGAGAGGAGCACTTCCCGCTTCCGGTGCCAATTAAAGAACCAAGCCTCATGTGTGTTTTCCTAGACACCAATTGTCTCATGTCTGTTTATTCATTACCAAAATCAAATCCCAACCACTCAGGTTCTGTTGCCAATTAAACGTGCATGTAGTGATGGCTTCGTGCCCACGTACTGTTGCTTCGTGATAGGGCTTCGTGCCGATGTACTATAGCGATCTGTAGCTTCATGCTACGATCTGCGAAAGTTGTTGTGAACTTGTAGCTTCGTGCCACGTTGAAGAACACGGTACTTAGATGCGTAGATTAGATGCATACTCGTAGCTTCATGCCACGATTAGATGCATTCATACTATGTACTAGAGAAACACCGCAAACTCGTAGCTTCGTGCTACGATTAGATGCATTCATACTATGTACTAGAGAAACACCGCGAACTCGTAGCTTCGTGCCACATAGATGCGCGTAAAGAATTGAACGAGCTATTAGATTCAATCTTCTGTTTCTCACCTTTTCAATCTATTCTTCGGTAGGCTATCGCGTAGGATAGAGTCGCGTAGGACTTTTTCTTTCGGCAATCCGAGTGGATGCCGGCTTGATGGCGAGTTGATTGCAGATCGGATCGGGCGATCAATCGCCGGTAGTAGTCGTTCGTCATTGTCGACGATCCTTCACTTCTTGTCTTTTTCTCACCTTTCAATCTTTCTCCGTTAGAGCTTCGTGCTGATAACGTGTTAGACAACCTCGCTATCGAATAGTCCGGGGTTGCCTAATAGATCTAAACTGGAGAATAGAGAGAGAGGGAGAGAGACACAATATGAGGAGGAACTGCTTTGCTTTATTATTCTCATTGCTTCTCTGTACAAAGGGGTAGCCCCTGCCTCCTATATATAGCGGTTCTGCTAGAGATAAGGAAGAGTCCATAAGAGATAGGAAACAGAGTTTCCTAACATATCAAACCTTGCAAAGGTGCTCACGAGTAGACGTGGGCATCTCGATCATACCTATGTGGGCCGGCCCGAGGCACGGCGGTTTAGCTCGGTCTAAAACCCGAAATGGTACGGGTTCAGCTCGGTCTAAAACCCGATACGGTACCCAGTTCTCAAAAGTTACATTGTTTCAAACTATTGCATTCTTGTTCAAATTAAAATGATTTCAATTAATTTCAAACTATTGCATACTGAACCCATTTGATTTATATCCACCTTGTCATTATTATTTGTATGTCATGATTCATTTGTCACCCTAGGAAGATTCATTACTAGTTGGTAACTATTAATTACCAACGTTGGTTGGTTAGACTATGTGTAGTCTACTTAGCCTTTCCACATTAACTCTTGTATTTTGGAATATCAAAATTAATCTTGATTAATGGAATATGGAACATATTTATAGAAAATGTGTGTCAGGTGTAGTCACACAATGATGACTGAGTTGTAGTGACCTGCGTCGCGAAACGATGTTAACTTGTTGATGGCATGTGGTGCATGTTAATCAACTGGGGTGGTAAAATTATTTAGACTAGGGCAAGTGGCAAGAGTTGTGAACTATGGTGGGCCCGTGTGGCATTAGGTTGGTATGGTAACATGATATATGAGTGATGGTGAGATGGTTTTCTATGAGAGATGATGGAGACAAGTGATGGAAGTCTTGTCTTGGTTGATTAAGGGCTTAATCTTGGAAGCCTTTGAACTGGGCAAAACATATAACCACATGTCTGGAATTGGACATACCTAGTTAAGTAAGTTACCATGTCTTGGCATGTGATACCTCAGAGTGATAGTCACATAGGGGTGCGGTTATGGGGGAGGATGTCTATGCCTTGGGCTTGATGTCGATCCAACAGTATGTCGGTCCTATACTTCTGCTCCATGTGAGGGAAGGGATAGTGAAGGCAATACTGGAGAGGTTTATATGTTAGGATAGAAATTTCTGGAAGACTTTATCATGAATCACTCAGCCATCACACCAAAGGAAGTGTGATGATAGCTTGGCTCTATGACGTGATCATGTCTTATAAGTAAAGTGTATAACCTCTGCAAAATTTATTACTTGTTATTATTTGTTTTACTTGTTTTCGATCTATTTATTGTAATTATTTGTAAATGTTGCCTTATTGCAAAACATCCAATTCTGCCATTCATTTAGAATAAGCCATGAATGTAGTAATAGATTTGCATTCTGTGCATGACTTATTGAGTGTTTTATGTACTCACCCCTTGCATTAATTCAAATACCAGTTGTTGACGAGTCTACGCCAGCTCTTGAGGAGGAGTTCCAGATGAAGCCGAAAAATTAGGGTGCAATCCTTGTCAGTTACCTGTGGCATACGGATGGGTTACTACGAGTCTTTATTTCCATTACAGTTTTCTTTATTTTGAGTCTTTGCCTTGTATGGTATATTATTGTAAGTTGACCACAAGGTTAACCAAACAGGTTATGCTAATAAATTAAGTCTTTATTTATTATTTCACTGTGTATGATTGTGATATTTGATCTATGTTGAGACTATGTGCAGTCCTAGACTAGTGCAGAATATACAGAGTGTCCGAATTTGCATATTCGGGTCACAACAAAGGTGATATCAGAGCTGTCGGGGATTAGATAATCTCCATAAGAACTGTTATACCCTGGCAGCTAGTTTTGGTCGACCATGCATGCTCTTGGATGGTGTACCCAAGGAGGATCCTCAGATAGTCTAGACGCCTGGTCCGCCCGATCGGACTAGGCCCAGTGCTCACCCACGAGCATGCAAGCTCGAAAACGTGCAAGGATCGATCAGAGCTGGGGAATCCTCAAGCATTATCAGAAGATCGTGTTCACCCCACAACGTTTAAGTAGCGATAATTACGCCACGATCTAGGGTCATTTCGCCCACAACAGGAATGTGGCGAGAATCAATGCTACAGTAGCGGCCACGGTTAATGCAGTAAAATGCGCATTATTCGACTGCAGTTATTTCAATTATCTTGTAAGCTATAAGAACCCCCCGGTAAATTGGTAAAGGGGAGAAGGGAAAAAAGAAGGAAGAGCAAGACACAAATGCACTGATATACACGAGCCTTCCTGTAAGAGTTTAACAGCAATAGTGAAATCACTAGATTAGGGTTATTATCTCCATCGTGAGAGACCCAAACCAGTATAAATCTTTGTCTATTTTTCGAGTATCCTATTAAAAGTGCATTCTTCAGACACAAACCCTTCACCAAAAAGGGATTTAGTTGATCTCTCATTCAACATGTAAGCTCGACGGGGGCCTGTTTCCCAAATGTTGAGAGCTTTTAAGTATAGTTTTCATCATAACATAATCTTTATGTTTTATATATGGATAGTATAACCCAGATGAGAAGGAAGGAAAATTCTCGACCACTTGTTTATTGCACCCTGTGAAATCATGTGCTGAAAAATTGGCTTAGAATTGAATTTGTAAATGTGTTTGTTCATGTGTTTTGTCAATTTGACAAGAAACAGTAAGTTTCGCTTTGGTGCCGGACCAAACTTAAAGAAAGCGATAAGTTTCCATCTCGACGGACAAAGTTTGTTGGTCTGCGTAAACATGCTTTGGCAACCTCATTTTCCCATGTCTGACGGACAAAGTTTTTGGAGTGCATGCGTGAACGTGTTTTTGAGCTCATGAGTCGAACTCAATCTTCCAAGAAACCAGTAAGTTTTGCATGTACGGCGGACAAACTTCTTTGGTCAGTCGTGAAAGGATTTTTGAGGTTTGATTTCGCATGTACGACGGACCGATTTTGTTTGTCCGTCGTGAATGTGTTTTTGCTCGGTTTTGATTTCTTCTTGAAACCGAGACTTTCATGTGTACACCGGACCGATTTTGTCTGTCCGTTGTGAATGGTTTTTTTGAGTGGTTTTTCATGTGTACACCGGACCATATTTGTTTGTCCGTCGTGAATGCGTTTTTGCTGAATTAGGGTTTTGAGCAAAATTGGAATTGTGTTTGATTCATTTTTGGGATTATGAAATTTGTGAGAATTTCATGATGCTTCTTTTGAAGTGGACTTTATGCAATGCTCGTGTGAGTATTTGCATGGATTGATGTGAGTCAAGTCGTGGACTTGTGCTCGGAATTGTTTTGTGGTTTGTTCATGTGCAGGTATTGCTCGAAGACGAACGTGGTCGATGACGGGACCGGAACTAGGTTCATGGAGGAGCTGAGGTTCGGGACTAGGTTCAGGAGGAACTGAGGTCTTGGTGGTCAAGGATGTCATGCGGGACGTTCGGGCTAGGAGAATGGTGCACATGAAGAATGGTTAGTCACGTGAGACTGGCGAGGAGGTCATTCGCGTGCAAAGTGTTAGTCACGTGAGTATGGCGGTGGCCATACGCGTGCAAAGTGTTAGTCACGTGAGTATGGTAGGGTTGCCATACACGTGCAAGAGTTGTACTCGGCCAGGTTGGGCCAAGTAGAGTTGTGTTGGATACAGATTCCTTCTAGGGAATAGGAATCGTATTCAGAACTCCTTGTGGGTTGGTGCTTTAAATAGGAGGGGTTGTCTCCTGTTGAAGAGCATCGAATTGAGGAGAGCTAGGCGCATAGAGCCTTGGGCTCAAAGTTTAGGGTTTGTACTCTTTTGATGGGAGTACTTTAGACAAAAGAAATAAAGATCAATTCTTCTAGTTCCCGCATTGCTTCAACGTTCTCTTTTTGGTTCTTGTTTGCATGCTTGTTCTAGTTCTAGATTGGTTTTTGTTCTTTAAGTTTTATCTTGATTTGATCCATCAAAAACCTCTCTAGGGTATTGATATAGTGTTTCTCAAAGTCTAGTTGATCAATCTTTTGTCGTTCTTGTTTAATCTTGAAGTTTTGATTAGATTGATTCTCGTCAAGTTCTGGATCAGCAAGCTTACGAAGCTCATAACTTTTGATCCGTAAGTCCGATCGAGCTGATTCTTTTTGGGTTCGATTCGTACTGGAATCTAGTTTCTTGTGTCCAAATTTCAGATCGATCCGACGGTTGGATCTCCGGGAATTCGCATTTTACCGAACCTCTGTCATTCTGTTTTTGTCGAAAACGAGGCAATTATTTGGTTCTGTTTTGGGGTGAACTTTTAATAGATCAAGAATTTGGTTTCAGCTTCCGCACAATCATTCACCCCCCTCTGATTGCTATATTCGTATATTTCGATCCTACAAGTGGTATCAGAGCGAGGTCTTTCTATTCTATCTTAACCGGTGATTAGATCAATGGATCGTTATTCGACAAAACCATGTGTGTTCGATGGTGTTGATTTTCAGTTTTGGAAGGCCAAGATGGAGGCATTCATCCAAGCATAAGGCTTCACAATTTGGGAGAAGGTCTACAAGCCATATGAAGTCCCTGCAAATGACAACGTCAACGACACCAATCGCACACATGTTGAAGCAAACAGCAAGGCGCGCAACTTGATCATCCAAGGTTTGGGACGCAGCGACTTTGACCGTGTGATCCATCTCAAGTCCGCATATGAGGTATGGAAATCTCTTTGTGATTACCATGAGGGTTCTAACACTATTAAAGAGGTTCGTCAAGATCTTTACAAAAAAGAATACATGCGATTTGAGATGAAACCCGGTGAGTCGTTAGATGATTTCTTTGCACGCTTTAATAAGATTCTTAGCAATTTGCGTGCTGTTGGAGTTAGCTTTGATGATGCTGCTAATGCTAGACAATTGCTTGGTGCATTAGACATGTCTATTTGGGAGATGAAAGTTACATCCATTAGAGAATCCACTGTCATGAGTACACTTACTTTAGATGTTCTTTATTCTAAGTTGAAAACTCATGAATTAGATGTTTTTGCTAGAAAGAATGATCATAAATCAATTGCTTTGACATCTCAATCTAGCATATCTCATAATGGTGCTGCTTCAAGTTTTGCTCTATCCTTCTTGTCTTCACTAACCGATGAGCAGATTGAGCAATTCCCAGAAGTAGACTTATCACTACTCTCTTCTCGCTTTAACAAAGCCTTGCAAAATGTGATAAAGAGAAAGAGAGGTGGTGGTGTTCCTCCAAGATGCTATGAGTGTGGTGATCTCGACCATATTCGTCCAAACTGTCCTAAACTTGCAGGTAAAACACCATGGGAGGAGAAGGACAACGGCTGTAAGAAAAGAGAAGAAGAAGTTCCCTTCAAACGACAGGAAAAAGAAGAGCTTCATCAACCGCAAAGTGGTTCATCGAGTTCTTTCCGCTCTTGAACAAGTCAATTTGAGCGATGTGGATTCGGAGAGCAGCGAGGATGATGCAACTCCAAGCAAGCATGAGTTGACGGGGTTGTGTCTCATGGCCAAAAGCGACAACGGCTTCACCGAGGGCGATCATGACAAATGACTTCAATGAGGTAGATCCTTCTTACGATGAATTAGCTATTGCTGTTGCTAGACTTGGTAAATTGCTTGATAAACGTGACAAGAAAATTAAGAAACATGATTTTGTTGTGGAGTCATTGAATGCTGAAATTGTTAGACTTAAAACCTTGATTCCTGATGATGATGCTTGCAAATCATGTGACTTAATTTACAATGAGCTTACTTTGCTTAGGAAAGAACATGTTACCTTGTTAGAGCAAATCAATACTGAAAATGAGAAAAATGAGAAACTTGTTAAACATGCTAGTTGTTCTACCATTGATTTACATGATACAACTCCATGTTCTATATGCTCCATACTAGAATTGAAGTTGCATGATGCAAATGCTAGGGTTTCTCAAATGATAGAAGATTTGCTTACACATGAGATTCTTTCATGCTCAACTTGTCGCAAGCAAAAAGGAAAAGTGGACGTTCCCTGTAATAATTGTTTAACTCTTTCTCGAAAAATTGATTACTTGGAAAAGTCATTAGAACGTTTCACTAAAGGAAAGAAAAACCTAAACATGATTTTGGATCAATCTAAGGTTAGCTCAAACAAGAAAGGTTTAGGTTTTGATCTTCATGCTTCATATGAAACTAAACCTCGCTCTGTTGTTTATGCTCCTTGCAATGACAAACTTGAGATTTCGAATGAGCCTAAGAAAATTATCTTCAAATCTGCTGGCCTTTTATCTTCTACTATGATGAATGCAAATGTTGCTTCTACTGTTAAAGCAAAACATCATGTTAAGTACACTTGCACTCATTGTGGTAGAGATGGACATTTAGTAGACTTTTGCTTTAGACTAGCCAAACAACAAAAGAGAGAAAGGTTTAATGCTAGGTCTAATTTCAGAAAGGCACACTCTACTTCTCATTATGTGCCTAGGGTGAAACAAACACCTTTTGATGCTAAAAACACGGGAAAAGGCAAATCTGATTTTGTGCATAAGAATACTCGTGTTGTGCCTACTATTGTGCGTCGTGTGTCTCAGTACTGGATTCCTAAACATCTTATTTCTAACCCCAGTACCGAGACCTCGACACTTTCTGCTTCTATGTAGGCTTCTCACGCGAGGAGGGAGAACATGTGTCTAGTGAATTTTGGATGCTCTCTTCATATGTTCGGTGATAAGATTTGGTTCTCCTTCACTCGTGCATTTCATCTTTGAAAGTGTTGCCTTTGGAGATGCTTCTTCCATACTTTTACTTAAAAGGCACTAGTCCAAATGATGCAAGTACAGTGCATATGTTCAGGGGAGAGTGTCTTTGTTCATAAAAGATGATGATGATCTTTGTTGAGGATGAGATAATTGGAGGTTTACATGAGAGACTCTTCCCACGTGCTTGTGTGTGCTTGTTTTCAAGCTTCCCACGTGTTTCACATCGACAAGCGTTCAAGTGAACTTTCAGGTATCTCCATGGTACTCAAGATTTTGGCATTTGGCTTTCTGCTTCCTTATGCATTAGCTTAAGAGCTTATTCTGATGTCGACTTTGGAGGATGTTGAATTGATTTGGTTCGTGCCACCTCTTGAGTAATCCCTTTTCTTGAGCATATTGATACTGGATTTCACTTTCTTAGAGATCATGTTGAAAAAGAAAATATTGTGCTTCATCATGTGGATACTGAATATCAATTCGCAGACATTTTCACAAAACCTTTGTCTTCTTCTCGTTTTGCTTTTATTCGGGGAGAACTTGGGATTGTTCATCCAATGGGTTTGTTTTGAGGGGGAGTTTCCTTGCCAAGTTCTTTCACTTAATGAGCTCACTTTATCATATTTCTTTATATATTATGTAATTTTGCTAATATATGATAATCTAAATTGTTCCACTTGAACTAAAAATGATATTGTGGAATTCCTTGGTTTGATTGCCTATAGCTAAATACTCTGTGATATCTTACTCTTCTAGGCTTAATATTGAATCTTCTTGACAAATTTGGGCTATGAAGCAAGTGTGTTTTCAGCTTTACTCTTTCAAAAGACCTTTTAATCACTTTTGCATGTTTACAATCAAAGAAAAAGTAAAGGAAAAGGGAATCAGTTTTAAAAAAGGGTTTTTAAAAGCAAAAGCCTCAAGTTATGAGCTTCAGGATGCTTTCCCTAAAAGATAAGATGTATGCTTCAAGCATGCCACTCCTAGAAAACAAAAGAAGTATGCTTCAAGCATGCCACATGCAACTTATTGTTTAAAGATTAAATTGGTCTACTAGATTGGAGTTGAAACTGCTTGCTCGTCCTAAGTTGTTAGTTGCTTCAATTTTTAAAGCCTTTCTTTTTCTGCTAAGATCTTGCTTAGTACTTGGCTATAGTTGACTAAATTGAGGTTGAGATGCATGTCATTCCCTAACTTGTTAAAATCACATCAAGATCATGTATTTTGCATATTATGTGATATATAAGGTTATATGATCGAATGAGCTCATCTTTTCCTATCTTGGCACTTCCTTGTTTCTCATTGTGAAATCATTGCTGCAGGAAATTTTTTGCACAAATTCTCTCTTTTGTACTCTTGTCAAAGGGGGAGAAATTTTGGGAATATTTGAGAAGTTCAAAGAAAAAGGGGGAAAAGTTTTTTTTTGGAAATTTGAGCATTTTGGGAGAATTTTGGAATTCTTGGGCACATTGCACATTCACACACATTTTCCTTCTCAGGGGGAGATTTTGTTTTGCTTTTTGGTCAAAGGGGGAATTCTATGTTTTCTTACTTTGGTCTTTGATCCTTTGGATTTCAAAATCTTTTGTAAAGTGAATGCCAAATGTTCAATTCTAAGTGGTGTTGCCAATGTTTTCATCAAGGGGGAGATTGTGAAATCATGTGCTGAAAAATTGGCTTAGAATTGAATTTGCAAATGTGTTTGTTCATGTGTTTTGTCAATTTGACAAGAAACAGTAAGTTTCGCTTTGGCGCCGGACCAAACTTAAAGAAAACAGTAAGTTTCCCATCTACGACGGACAAAGTTTGTTGGTCTGTCGTAAACATGCTTTGGCAACCTCATTTTCCCATGTACGACGGACAAAGTTTTTGGAGTGCATCGTGAACGTGTTTTTGAGCTCATGAGTCGAACTCAATCTTCCAAGAAACCAGTAAGTTTTGCATGTACGGCGGACAAACTTCTTTGGTCAGTCGTGAAAGGCTTTTTGAGGTTTGATTTCGCATGTACGACGGACCGATTTTGTTTGTCCGTCGTGAATGTGTTTTTGCTCGGTTTTGATTTCTTCTTGAAACCGAGACTTTCATGTGTGTACACGGACCGATTTTGTCTGTCCGTTGTGAATGGTTTTTTGAGTGGTTTTTCATGTGTACACCGGACCATATTTGTTTGTCCGTCGTGAATGCGTTTTTGCTGAATTAGGGTTTTGAGCAAAATTGGAATTGTGTTTGATTCATTTTTGGGATTATGAAATTTGTGAGAATTTCATGATGCTTCTTTTGAAGTGGACTTTATGCAATGCTCGTGTGAGTATTTGCATGGATTGATGTGAGTCAAGTCGTGGACTTGTGCTCGGAATTGTTTTGTGGTTTGTTCATGTGCGTGTATTGCTCGAAGACGAGCGTGGTCGATGACGGACCGGAACTAGGTTCATGGAGGAGCTGAGGTTCGTGACTAGGTTCGAGGAGGAACCGAGGTCTTGGTGGTCAAGGATGTCATGCGGGACGTTCGGGCTAAGAGAATGGTGCACATGAAGAATGGTTAGTCACGTGAGAATGGCAGGAGGTCATTCGCGTGCAAAGTGTTAGTCACGTGAGTATGGCGGTGGCCATACACGCGTGCAAAGTGTTAGTCACATGAGTATGGTAGGGTTGCCATACAGCGTGCAAGAGTTGTACTCGGCCAGGTTGGGCCAAGTAGAGTTGTGTTGGATACTGATTCCTTCTAGGAATAGGAATCGTATTCGAACTCCTTGTGGGTTGGTGCTTTAAATAGGAGGGGTTGTCTCCTGTTGAAGAGCATCGAATTGAGGAGAGCTAGGCGCATAGAGCCTTGGGCTCAAAGTTTAGGGTTTGTACTCTTTTGATGGGAGTACTTTAGACAAAAGAAATAAAGATCAATTCTTCTAGTTCCCGCATTGCTTCAACGTTCTCTTTTTGGTTCTTGTTTGCATGCTTGTTATAGTTCTAGATTGGTTTTTGTTCTTTAAGTTTTATCTTGATTTGATCCATCAAAAACCTCTCTAGGGTATTGATATAGTGTTTCTCAAAGTCTAGTTGATCAATCTTTTGTCGTTCTTGTTTAATCTTGAAGTTTTGATTAGATTGATTCTCGTCAAGTTCTGGATCAGCAAGCTTACGAAGCTCATAACTTTTGATCCGTAAGTCCGATCGAGCTGATTCTTTTTGGGTTCGATTCGTACTGGAATCTAGTTTCTTGTGTCCAAATTTCAGATCGATCCGACGGTTGGATCTCCGGGAATTCGCATTTTACCGAACCTCTGTCATTCTGTTTTTGTCAAAAACGAGGCAATTATTTGGTTCTGTTTTGGGGTGAACTTTTAATAGATCAAGAATTTGGTTTTAGCTTCCGCACAATCATTCACCCCCCCTCTGATTGCTATATTCGTATATTTCGATCCTACACACCCATTAAACCTAGTTATGACTAGTTATTCTTCCATCCTCATTTTCTGTCTCCATATGGAAACCACTCAGACGGATATCATTAAAAGTTAATAGAGTACGACTGGACTAAGGGTATAATAAAGCTGTCGGGGATTGACTATCTGATAAAAGACCGTTGTGCCCCTAGAAGATCCTGAAGCTACCGACCATACAACACCAGTAGAAGATGCTCGGAAAACTATCCGGGCAACATAACACCCGAACATGCGTGTCTACCCATTCGCCTACGAACATACCGGACGATCACGAGCGATCATGCTCGTAAAGGCCACGCCGTTACCCGGGCGGATGGTCGGGGGACCCGGTCTTACCACTAGAAAGGAAGATGGCAATCAATCCACCAGAAATTCAAATTAATTGCGTAGATCAAGGGCCCCGGATCGTGGGCGCTACGGTTATGGAAGCATGTCGTAAATCTAGGGGGTAGTTACCATGTATATAACACAGGTATCTTGTATTTAATCCCCCTAGCCCCTAGGAGGGACGGGGATCCATCATTTGAATAGCAAAAAACGCCACCAGGCGACTGGATGTAGGGCTATTATCTCGATCATGAGAGGCTTGAACCAGGATAAAATCTTTGTGTTCCTGTCTGTTCTAACAGACCATCTTCCGCGTCTTCGATGCTACACCTTTGGCAGAAAGGGGTTTCGGTTGATCCCACATTCAACAAGTAAGCTCGGCGGGAGCCCGTTCTCCAATCGTCAACAGCTGGCGCCGTCCGTGGGGATCGACAGATTCGTTGCCAAAGGAATCCCGAAGGCGTCATCTTCCACATCTGATGACCGATACTGCACTACTTATGATGAGGAATCCCGAAGGCGTCATCTTCCACATCTGATGACCGATACTGCACTACTTATGATGAGGTAAGATACGTAAAAAAAAGTTCTTTACCTCAAACAAACTGTGCTTAGAAAAGACGTTTCTATTTTGCGCCGAGCAAGTTCTTCGCTCGGGCGCAAATTTTATCCCCTTGCTTGAGCAGGCTTTTCGCTCGAATCTATACAGAGTAAATTTTTAGCTCGGACGCGCGTTTCTTCACACCGGACGGGCATTGCACTCGGGAATTGATCTTGTTATATCTTGAAAATCGCTCTTATTCCTTCGAGCACGCGTTTCGCTCGGGGACTGTTCGTGTTTCGCGCCGAGCAGGCACTGCGCTCGAGCGCGAGTCTTTTCCTCCGAGCACGCGTTTCGCTCGGAGACGGTTGGTGTTCCGCGCCGAGCAGGCACTACGCTCGGGCGCGAGTCTCTTACCCCGAGCAAGCGTTTCGCTCGGGGACTGTTCGTGTTCCGCGTCGAGCAGGCACTACGCTCGGGCGCGAGTCTCTTACCCCGAGCAAGCATTTCGCTCGGGGACTGTTCGTGTTCCACGCCGAGCAGGCACTGCGCTCGAGCGCGAGTCTTTTCCTCCGAGCACGCGTTTCGCTCGGAGACGGTTGGTGTTCCGCGCCGAGCAGGCACTATGCTCGGGCGCGAGTATCTTACCCCGAGCAACCGTTTCGCTCAGGGATCGCTCGTGTTCGCGCCGAAAGGCATCACTGCGCTCGAGCGCGAAGTCTTTTCCTCCGAGCACGCAGCGTTTCGCTCGGAGGCGGTAGTGTTCCGCGCCGAAAGCAGCACTACGCCGGCGCGAGTCTCTACCCCGAGCAAGCGTTTCGCTCGAGGATTGTTCGTGTTCGCGCCCGGCGGTACTACGCCGGGCGCGAGTCTCTTACCCCGAGCAAGCATTTCGCTAGGTGACTGTTCGTGTTCCGCGCCGAGCAGGCACTGCGTTCGAGCGTGAGTCTTTTCCTCCGAGCACGCATTTCGCTCGGAGACGGTTGGTGTTCGCGGCGGCGAGCACTACGCCGGCGCGAGTCTCTTACCGGGCAAGCGTTTCGGCAGGGGATGCGTGTTCGCGCCCGGCGGTGCATCGCGCTCGGCCGAAGTCTTTTCCTCCGAGCACGCGTTTCGCTCGGAGACGGTTGGTGTTCCGCGCCGAGCAGGCACTACGCTCGGGCGCGAGTCTCTTACCCCGAGCAAGCGTTTCGCTCGGGGACTATTCGTGTTCCGCGCCGAGCAGGCACTACGCTCGGGCGCGAGACTCTTACCCCGAGCAAGCATTTCGCTCGGGGACTGTTCGTGTTCCGCGCTGAGCAGGCACTACGCTCGGGCGCGAGTCTCTTCCCCCGAGCACGCGTTTCGCTCGAAGACGGTTGGTGTTCCGCGCCGAGCAGGCACTACGCTCGGGCGCGAGTCTCTTACCGCGAGCAAGCATTTCGCTCGGGGACTGTTCGTGTTCCGTGCCGAGCAGGCACTACGCTCGGGCGCGAGTCTCTTCCTCCGAGCACGCGTTTCCCTCGGAGACGGTTGGTGTTCCGCGCCGAGCAGGCACTACGCTCGGGCGCGAGTCTCTTACCCCGAGCAAGCGTTTCGCTCGAGGGGTATTCGTGTTCGCGTCGGCAGGCACTACGCTCGGACGCGAGTCTCTTACCCCGAGCAAGCGTTTCGCTCGGGGACTGTTCGTGTTCCGCGCCGAGCAGGCACTGCGCTCGGGCGCGAGTCTTTTCCTCCGAGCACGCGTTTCGCTCGGAGACGGTTGGTGTTCCGCGCCGAGCAGGCACTACGCTCGGGCGCGAGTCTCTTACCCCGAGCAAGCGTTTCGCTCGGGGACTGTTCGTGTTCCGCGCCGAGCAGGCACTACGCTCGGGCGCGAGTCTCTTACCCCGAGCAAGCGTTTCGCTCGGGGACTGTTCGTGTTCCGCGCCGAGCAGGCACTGCGCTCGAGCGCGAGTCTTTTCCTCCGAGCACGCGTTTCGCTCGGAGACGGTTGGTGTTCCGCGCCGAGCAGGCACTACGCTCGGGCGCGAGTCTCTTACCCCGAGCAAGCGTTTCGCTCGGGGACTGTTCGTGTTCCGCGCCCGGCGGTGTGCTGCGCGCCGGCGAAGTCTTTTCCTCCGAGCACGCGTTTCGCTCGGAGACGGTTGGTGTTCCGCGCCGAGCAGGCACTACGCTCGGGCGCGAGTCTCTTACCCCGAGCAAGCGTTTCGCTCAGGGACTGTTCGTGTTCCGCGCCGAGCAGGCACTACGCTCGGGCGCGAGTCTCTTACTCTAAGCACGCGTTTCGCTCGGAGACGGTTGGTGTTCCGCGCCGAGCAGGCACTACGCTCGGGCGCGAGTCTCTTACCCCGAGCAAGCGTTCGCTCGAGGGGATTCGTGTTCGCGCCCGAGCGAGCACTACGCCGGGCGCGAGTCTCTTACCCGAGCAAGCGTTTCGCTCGAGGGGATCGTGTTCGCGGCGAGCAGCATGCGCCGGCGAGTCTTTTCCTCCGAGCACGCATTTTGCTCGGCGACGGTTGGTGTTCCGCGCCGAGCAAGCACTACGCTCGGGCGCGAGTCTCTTACCCCGAGCAAGCGTTTCGCTAGGGGACTGTTCGTGTTCCGCGCCGGCGGTGCATCGCGCTCGGCGCGAGTCTTTTCCTCCGAGCACGCGTTTCGCTCGGAGACGGTTGGTGTTCCGCGCCGAGCAGGCACTACGCTCGGGCGCGAGTCTCTTACCCCGAGCAAGCGTTTCGCTCGGGGACTGTTCGTGTTCCGCGTGGAGCAGGCACTACGCTCGGGCGCGAGTCTCTTCCTCCGAGCACGCATTTCGCTCGGAGACGGTTGGTGTTCCGCGCCGAGCAGGCACTACGCTCGGGCGCGAGTCTCTTACCCCGAGCAAGCATTTCGCTCGGGGACTGTTCGTGTTCCGCGCCGAGCAGGCACTACGCTCGGGCGCGAGTCTCTTCCTCCGAGCACGCGTTTCGCTCGGAGACGGTTGGTGTTCGCGCCCGAGCGGCACTACGCCGGCGCGAGTCTCTGACCCCGAGCAAGCGTTTCGCTCGGGGACTGTTTGTGTTCCACGCCGAGCAGGCACTACGCTCGGGCGCGACTCTCTTACCCCGAGCAAGCGTTTCGCTCGAGGGGATCGTTAGTGTTCCGCGGCGGCGATGCGCATTCGCGCCGAGTCTTTTCCTCCGAAACGCAGCGTTTCGCTCGAAGGCGGTTGGTGTTCGCGCCCGGCAGTACTACGCCGGCGCGAGTCTCTTACCCGAGCAAGCATTTCGCTCGAGGGTCGTTTGTATTCAGCTACGGCGAACTGCGCTCGGCGTGAGTCTTTTCCTCCGAGCACTTGTTTCGCTCGGAGGCGGTTGGTGTTCCGCGCCCGGCAGTACTACGCTCGCGCGAGTCTCTTACCTAGCAAGCGTTTCGCTCGGGGATCGTGTTCGCGCCCGGCGGGCCACTACGCTCGGGCGGAGTCTCTTCCTCCGAGCACGCGTTTCGCTCGGAGATGGTTGGTGTTCCGCGCCGAGCAGGCACTACGCTCGGGCGCGAGTCTCTTACCCCGAGCAAGCGTTTCGCTCGGGGACTGTTCGTGTTCCGCGCCGAGCAGGCACTGCGCTCGAGCGCGAGTCTTTTCCTTCGAGCACGCGTTTCGCTCGGAAACAGTTGGTGTTCCTCGCCGAGCAGGCACTACGCTCGGGCGCGAGTCTCTTACCCCGAGCAAGCGTTTCGCTCGGGGACTGTTCATCTTCCGCGCCGAGCAGGCACTGCGCTCGAGCGCGAGTCTCATCCTCCGAGCACGCATTTCGCTCGGAGACGGTTGGTGTTCCACGCCAAGCGCGCTCTGCGTTTGAGCACATGTCCTCCTAGTCTATTTCCCTGGACATCTGGTCCATGTCCAGGATGCGGCAGCTCGAGCCTGGCTCGTGCAGCCGATTCCCGAGCATTAGACCCATGCTCGGGATGTGGCAATGTGAGTCCGCTCGCATTCCGTTAGTAGCCTAGGCGTCTGATCCATGCCTAGTTCCCCTGTGCATCCGATCCATGCATGGGATGCGGCAGCATGTGTTTGTTCACTGTCTGCTAGTTACCTTTATGCTAGGCGTTTGATCCATGCCTAGTTCCCCTGTGCATCCGATCCATGCATGGGATGCGGCAGCATGTGTTTGTTCACAGTCTGCTAGTTACCTTTATGCTAGGCGTCCGATCCATGCCTAGTTTCCCTGGGCATCTGATCTATACTCGGGACGAGGTTCGATCACGTTTTATTTTCCCTTTAGCGCAGCTTGTGCCGACCTTTTTCCCCGAGCATGATTCGCTTGGGATGTGATAGTGTGAGCCTGTCTCATCTATCAAATCTTTTTCCTGGTCATTTCATGCCCAGATGCTGAGGTAAAATGCTTCACCATTAAGAATTCAATCCCTCCTTGGACTTCTCAGTCTCAAGGAGACGACCCATCTCACTTGAGCCTCGGGGACTAGCTGCCGAGGATTGACTATCGATAAAAGACCGTTGTGCCCCAGAAGATCCTGAAGCTACCGACCATACAAAGACCAAAGCAGAAGATGCTCGGAAAACTATCTGGGCAACATAACTCCCGAGCATGCGTGTCTACCCATTCGCCTACGACCATACCGGACGATCACGAGCGATCATGCTCGTGAAGGCCACGCCGTTACCCGGGCGGATGGTCGGGGGACCCGGTCTTGCCACTAGAAAGGAAGATGGCAATCAATCCACCGGAAATTCAAATTAATTGCGTAGATCAAGGGCCCCGGATCGTGGGCGCTACGGTTATGGAAGCATGTCGTAAATCTAGGGGGTAGTTACCATGTATATAACACAGGTATCTTGTATTTAATCCCCCTAACCCCTAGGAGGGACGGGGATCCATCATTTGAATAGCAAAAAACGCCACCAGGCGACTGGATGTAGGGCTATTATCTCGATCATGAGAGGCCTGAACCAGGATAAAATCTTTGTGTTCCTGTCTGTTCTAACAGATCATCTTCCGCGTCTTCGATGCTACACCTTTGGCAGAAAGGGGTTTCGGTTGATCCCACATTCAACAAGTAAGCTCGGCGGGAGCCCGTTCTCCAATCGTCGACAAAAGCATATCTATTATTATGCAAGTACCTATAGAGAGAACTATAATGGCTCTTCTAGTAACAACTATGAGGACATCGCTTCTGACGATGGTTATGATATTTTTATTTTTCTTTCTCAAAGTTTAGGAATATTTAGTTTTCCTAAAAATTGAATTTGTGATGCAACTGTCTACAAGACAGATTTCCTCTTTCACCATCAAATTATACGATTGTTCAATATTAAAGGAATGATTTCAATTAAACAATTATTACACCAGGAACATATTGTAAAAATAGAATAAATATAGCACAATTAAATGAATATCCTAAAAAACAACACTTTATTTAACTTTAAATGATAATTGCTCAAGAGGAGCGGAGACCAATATTCATTCAGGAACTTAAACACCAAATTGAGAAAAGTAGACTCAAAAGTAAAATATGACATCAACTATTAAAAGAATGAGTAACTAGGAGACTACTGCCGGTCTCCATATAAATCATTTATATCCTCCTGGGAACTATTGGTATTCTTCTGCAACTCATTTAGCTCAGTCCCAAGAAGGTTATATTCATCCATGGGAGAGTTTTCATATCCGAGAAGACCTTCTTTGAACTCTGCTATAAGTCAGGGACTTTATCATCATCCTTCTTGATTTCCTTCGCAAAGATAGGTTGAGCAATGAAGTGTGCATCAGTCTTATTCCCCTGGTTCTTCTGAAATTCCTAGTGGATTGCATGTAAAGGTCCACCAAATGCTTAGGGTGCGGCAGGTATGTGACCAATGGCCAATGCATCCACACCTAAAGAAGGGTTATGCATGGTTTGCAGCCTTGATGGTTGAATCTTACTTCCGAAAGCTTCCTGGTCCCATACCTTTACTTTTCCAATGGGGCTTTCCTCTTCCTTTTGTGTTATACCATTCTTCCACTTTCCCCCTGAAAGCATCTAGGCCCCCCAGCTGCTTAATAATGCATTATATGGGTTTTGGTGATGATGTTCAAGTCTAGTACCTTATGTGAAGTGGAGGCTCTTCTGATCAAAGGTTAAAGGCTAAGGACTTTTGTTTCTAGTTCTGACTTGGGAGTTGATTCAAGTCATGTAGCTAGGATTGCTTTAATTTAGCTGTACCATAAAGAGAGATTATGCACAAGTAAGTACCTAGGTTCCTAGGCTAAAATCATTAAGATCACTTGGAGAAAAGGTTACTTAATTCCATTTCCCTCAAAAACAAGTCCTTCACTTGTTTAGCCAAAAATCCTTTCACGCCGGACCAATCCATTCTTAGTCCAGCGCTGAAATTGACTTTTGTTTCCAATCGAGCGTACTCAGTTCTCAACGGACCGACTTTTTGGGTCCAGCGCTAAGATTCTTTTTTTCTTGAAATCAAACCGAGTGTGTGTCATTCACGACGGACCATATTCTCTAAGTGCATGATGGACCAAGTTTTTCGGTCCAGCGTAAACTTGAAACTTATTGGAACTTCATGTCTATTCTAAGTTTCACCCAGGACCAAAACTAGAAAATCTTCCTTCTACCCCGGACCAAGTTTTTTGATCTGGCACAAACGTGGTTTTGGTTGGTTTCACGACGGATTGATTTTTGCTCAAGGCTTGTGTACGCCGGATCAACCTGAAACGGTCCGACACAAATTGGGTTTTCATTCAAATTGGTCCGGTGTGCATTAGACTTGATTTAAAGCTTCTCAAAGCTAGTCTGTGGGACAACTTGTTTGTCACATCTTGTCAATCTGACAATGTAAAACGGCTAGCATTTTGCCAGTAACGGCTATTGACGAATATCCATACCTCGGGTACCCCCAGCGGCCCGGAAAGGCGTGTGGGCCGACCCAAGGCGGTCGGGACCCGAAGGCGTGACCGAGTCTCCGAAATCCCGAGGAAGCGACGGCATTTATTGCGTATCGAGCGTATTAAATGCAGGCCATAATGGCCGTAACCCAGCGGCACAAGTCCCCGACCCCCGCATTAACTACGACGGCCAGAAGCGGAAGCAGGGGAGTCGGCGGCGATCCATCGGCCGTCACTTTCGAGCAAACACGAGCGCGGAAGACGGAAGCCTATAGGGGTAGCCTTTTTTCCCTTCCTTTCCAATTTACAGTGTAACCCTCCTCCTCGCCTATATAAGAGGGGGAAGGGCGAGTATGCAGAACAACGAACAAAGAAAGAGAATCAATACAATCCAACTCACACGAACTGGAGTAGGGACGTTCAGCCCGAACCAGTATACATCTTGTGCTCACCCGAGTCAAGCCGTTCGAGGAGAGGGAGCGTGCACCCCCTTCGACCTATACAAATTCACTAGCCGGTGCTCGAAACGCCGACAGTTGGCGCGCCAGGTAGGGGCCTGTGCACGCCGTCGCCGTTGCTTTCCCACTTAGCTTCCTCGACGGTCCTTTTTTCTTCGACATCGCCATGCCGATAGCATCGATCCGCTTCGGCTCTCTCGACTTCGTCACCACCACGGCGGGCGAATAGTGATCCTCCCGCCATGCTCCGGCGCCAACGTCCCCGTGGACCCCGACGCCATCTCCAGCGCCCTCGGTGACCTCGGCTCGAGGCTCCGCGCGGACCCGGCCTTGGCACGCCAAAATCTCCGTCACCACAAACGATGCGCGAGGGCATCGAATAGCGGCGGTTGCGCCAGCTGCGACCTCGCGCCGTAGCAATGGTTGGCCACGTGCCGGCGACAACCATTCGGACAACTCCTCGCCACGGCTCTAGCGGAGGAAGAGATAAGAACCGAACGCGCTACCGCGATCCCGACACCGCGGCAGGCGCGAACAACCCCTCCGCTACCCCGGTCACGCCGAAGACTCTCCTCCAACGTACCGAGGAGGACCACCAGACTCACCGCGCCGACCTCCAGCCGGCGGCCGATTTAGCCGAGGTTCGTAAAGCCGAGCTCGACAAGCTCCAAGCTAACCTGGAGCGGATCTACCCGCAACTCTACCTGCACCTAGCGGCGCGGCGTGCTCGCGCCGTCGGAGTTCACCACCGGTAGCCAAAGGGACCAACGGTTCATCGCTTTTTCCACACGCCGGCCAAAACATCGCCAGCGCGGCGATGTTGCTCTCTGGCATCCCCGAGCCAGACGATCCCGCGGCCAAGGCAACCCACCAGAGCCTCCGAGGGTTGCTGGAACGAGCAGCCGCACAACACGCGCATGGCTCCGGATCGCAGCGTTCGGGCGCCTCTTCGGACGGCCCGCACCGCGACGATTTCCAGGGCCACCGAAGCGAAGCAAGGGCAGCATCGCTCCCCGAACAACTCCAGGCATCACGCACCCCAGCGCGCCAACGCTTGGGCGACGAGCGCGACGTTCGTGCCACCCTCCAAGCACGAAGAAGGGCAGGGAACGACCCGGCCCGGACATACGTCGCCGCCGACTCCAGCGGCGTGACCGCAGCCCGAGCCCCGATGGCCCCGGGCCGCGGGCATTCTGTCAAGGGATTCGCAGCGCGAGGTTCCCTGCCAGGTTCCGAGCGCCGGTCAACATAGCCAAATACGCGGGGGCCACAAACCCCAGTGTGTGGCTGGAAGATTACCGGCTCGCATGCCGGGCGGGGGGAGCAACAGACGACCTTTTCGTCATCCAGTACCTCCCCATCTACTTGGCGGACTCAGCTCGAGCATGGCTCGAGTATCTGCCCGCCAACATCATCAGGGACTGGGCCGACCTCAAGCACCACTTCGTCGGCAACTTCCAGGGCACCTACAAGCGACCAGGGAACTCCTGGGACCTGAAGGGCTGCAAACAGCAGCCAGGGGAGAACCTCCGGGACTACATCCGACGTTTCTCCCAACAGTGCAACGAGCTTCCTGACATCCGCGACGCCGATGTCGTAGGGGCATTCATCTACGGCACCACCTCCAAAACCCTGGTCCACAAGCTGGGATGCGCGAAGCCCAGAACCACCAAAGAACTCCTGGACATCGCCACCAACCACGCCTCGGGCGAGGAGGCCGTAGATGTCATCTTCGACAAAGGGAAGTCGAAGCGAGGGACTGGCGCCGAGCCCAGCCCCTCCTCCGACCGCCCCGACAAGCGAAAGCGCCACGGCAAACAGGTCCGCGAGGACCGCCTAGTCGCGGCCGCCGACCCGGTAGGAAAGCGCCAAAACCGGCAACCCCCCGACCATTTCGAGAAGCTAATGGAGAGTCCGTGTCCGAACCATGGATACCCCGTCAGACACAAGTATCGGGACTGCGAAGTCCTAAAGCGCTTTCTTTCCGGAGCCCCCACGACGCCGCGGGGCAAAGGAAAGAAGCAAGACTTCAGCGTCGGCCAGCCGAGGATAAAGAAGGCGACGGGTTTCCTGAAACCGACGGGTGCCTCATGATCTTTGGCGAGCCAGCAAGTTACGCCGACCGAAGGCAGCTCAAGCTCGCCTGCCGAGAGGTGTTCGCGGCGAACCTGCCGTGCCAAATACCTTCGATGGTCGAGTCCCGATCACCTTTGGCCGGACCGACCATCCCGACCACGCCCCGCACCAGGAGGTACCCGCTTGTCATCGACCCCATCGTGGGGACGAAGCGCCTGACCAAAGTGCTCATGGACGGCGGTAGCAGTCTCAACATCCTTTACGTCGAGACCCTCGACGCCATGGGGATCCCCCGCTCGAGTCTCCGACCAAGTAGGGCGCCTTTTTACAGCGTCGTCCCTGGCGGCCAGGCCCACCGCTCGAGGCGGTCGACTGCCCGTCACGTTCGGGAGCTCGGCTAACTTCCGCACCGAAACCCTCACCTTCGAGGTCGTGGATTTTTCCGGCTCCTACCACGCCATCTTGGGAAGACCATGCTACGCGAAATTCATGGCGATCCCCAACTACACCTACCTGGTTGAAGATGCCGGGCGCATGGGGTGATCACCAGAACTGCGTCTTTCGGCTCGCTTACAAGCTGCGAAAAACGATTCGCGAGTTGGCTTCGGCTGATGCGTTGCGTCCAGAGCTCGCGGCTTAGGGCCATGACCCAACGATGCCCCGACTCCAGCAAGTCCGGATCGGGCTCCTTCAAGCCCGCCGAGGATACGAAGGTATCCAGGTCGACCCCGAAGATCCGACCAAGACCGTTCGGGTCGGGACCACGCTTCCTGCCAAATAGGAAAGCGCGCTCGTCGATTTCCTCCACGCCAACCGGGACATCTTCGCATGGAGGCCCTCCGACATGCCAGGAATCCCGAGGAAAGTCGCCGAGCACTCTCTGAACGTCCGGTCTGGGTCTAGACCAGTCGCCCAGCGTCTGCGCCGCTTCGACGAAGAAAAGCGCAAGGCCATAGGAGAGGAAATCGCCAAGCTCTTGGCTGCAGGGTTCATCAAAGAAGTTCGCCACCCCGAGTGGTTAGCAAACCCTGTACTTGTAAAAAAGAAGACTGGGAAATGGAGAATGTGTGTCGACTACACAAGCCTCAACAAGGCATGTCCGAAAGATCCATTCCCTCTGCCCCGCATCGATCAAATGGTGGACTCCATCGCAGGGTGCGAATCCCTGTCCTTCCTGGACGCCTACTCAGGCTATCACCAGATCGCGATGAAGGAAGACGACCAACTCACGACCTCCTTCATCACTCCGTACGGCTCGTTCTGTTACGTAACAATACCATTTGGCCTGAAAAACGCGGGAGCTACATACCAGCGATGTATGCAAACCTGCCTTTCCGACCAAATCGGCCGCAACGTCGAGGCGTACGTCGACGACATTGTTGTCAAGACCAGGAAGGCCCACGACATCATCACCGACCTGGAGGAGACTTTTGCGAACCTTCGACGGTTCCGCATCAAGCTCAACCCCGAAAAATGCGTTTTTGGGGTACCCAAGGGAAAGCTACTTGGCTTTATCGTCTCCGAGCGCGGCATCGAAGCCAGCCAAGACAAGATCTCCGCGATCTTAAGGATGGGACCGATCAGCAACCTCAAAGGGGCCCAGAGGCTGACAGGATGCCTAGCGGCCTTGAGTCGCTTCACGTCCCGCCTCGGCGAGCGCAATTTGCCTCTCTACAAACTCCTGAGGAAATCCGACCAGTTCAGCTGGACGAAGGAAGCTCAGGACGCCTTCGACGCGCTAAAGGCTCTCCTGACCTCCCCTCCAGTGCTGGTCGCCCCGGCACCAGAAGAACCTCTGTTGCTCTACATTTCCGCCACGACCCAGGTCGTTAGCGCGGCACTTGTCGTAAGCGAGCGAGAGGAGGGACGGTCCTCAAGGTCCAACGGCCGGTCTACTGCCGTCGGCCATACTCTCCGAGTCCAAGGCACGGTACCCACAGATGCGTAAGATGCTCTATGCGGTTACGATCACAAAAGAAAGGCGGTACACTACTTCAACCAGCACCGCGTCTCCGTGGTAACTTCCCTACCACTCGGCGAGGTCATCCACAACCGCGACGCCTCCGGGAGGATTGCCAAGTGGGCACTCAAGCTCAACGGGCACGACATATCATACGTCCCTCGGACCGCCGTAAAATCTCAAGTTCTAGCCGACTTCGTCGCCGAGTGGACCGAAGCCCAGGCACCGCCTCCGCTCGAAGACCCTGAGTACTGGACGATGTACTTCGATGGGTCCTTCACCAAAAACGGAGCCGGGGCCGGGGTCGTCATTGTTTCCCCGCTCGGAAACAAGCTCCAGTATGCCATCCGGCTGCTTTTTGACGCAACCAACAACGTCGCCGAGTACGAGGCCCTCGTTACCGGTCTCCGCATCGCCGCCGAACTCGGAGCTCTGCGGCTATACGTACATGGCGACTCAAAACTGGTCGTCAACCAAGTCATGAAGGCCGCGGAACCTCGCGACAGTCGGATGGCGGCCTATTGTCGAGAGGTACGCAAACTGGAGCAGAAATTCAAGGGATTTGAGCTTCATCATAGCTACAGACGGAACAACGGTGAGGCCGACCATCTGGCCAATCTTGCCTCTGGCAGAGGGCCGGTCCCGCCGGGGATTTTCGTCCTCGACCTACACCAAGCATCCATCCGACCCGATCGTCCAGACGATCGGACGGACGACCCGCCGAAAGCGCCCGCTAATCGGCCCGACAACGGAGGTCGAGCCGGGTCGAGCCGGGCTGCAACGTCCTGATGACCAGCACCGATTGGAGGAAACCTTTCATCGATCGGCTGACCGACGGTTCCCTCCCCGACAATCCAACCGAGGCCCACCGCCTCGCACGACGGGCAAAGTCCTTTGTACTGGTCGGTGACGACCTCTATAGAAGGAGCCCCTCCGGGATCCTCCAGAAGTGTATTCCGGCCGACCAGGGAAGAGAACTGCTCCACGACATCCACGGCGGAGTCTGCGGACACCACGCTGGGTCGCGGAGCCTGGTCGGGAAAGCCTTCCGACAAGGCTTCTACTGGCTAACTGCCGTGGCCGACTCCGAACGAATCGTCCGGACATGCGAAGGGTGCCAATTCTTCGCTCGGCAAACTCATCTCCCGGCGCAAGCCCTCCAAACGATCCCTATTACCTGGCCCTTCGCCGTTTGGGGACTCGACCTGGTCGGGCCCTTCAAGAAAGCGCCCGGGGGCTTCACCCACCTACTGGTTGCGATGGACAAGTTCACCAAGTGGATAGAAGCTAAGCCGATCACGACCATCACTTCAGCACAGGCGGCGGACTTCATCCGCAATATCGTCTACCGGTTTGGAGTCCCGAACTCCATCATCACCGACAACGGAACGCAATTCACGGGAAAAGAGTTTCTCGAGCTCTGCGACAGCTTCAACATTCGCGTGGATTGGGCAGCCATTGCCCATCCACGGAGCAATGGCCAAGTCGAACACGCGAACGGCATGATCCTCCAAGGGCTCAAGCCGCGGATATTCAACCGATTGAAGAGGTACGCGGGACGTTGGGCGGCCGAGGTGCCTCCCGTACTTTGGAGCCTGCAGGCCACCCCAACCCGATCGACCGGATTCACGCCATTCTTCTTGGCATTCGGAGCCGAGGCCTTCTTACCAATCGACTTGAACTACGGCGCCCCAAGGGTTCAAGCCTTCAACGAAACCCGGGGGCTCGAGTCTCAGCAAGACGCTGTCGACCGGCTCGATGAAGCGCGGGATGTCGCCATCATCCGCTCAGCCAAGTACCAGCAGGCACTGCGACGCTACCACGACCTCAAGATTAGAGGCGGCGTTCAACGTGGCGACACAGTTACTGCGCCAGGTTCAGTCCAACAAAGACAAGCATAAGCTCTCCCCTCCTTGGGAGGGCCCCTTCACTGTAGTAGAAGTCCTTCAACCCGGCACTTACCGGCTCAAGGATCCCGATGGCAACATCTTGTCCAACGCCTGGAATATTGAAAAGCTAAGACGATTCTACCCTTAGTCCTTTTTTCCTTTTACCTCGTTTATTACCGTGTTCGCATTTTCTCACCCCGAGCGGACCGACCCTCGGTCGGGTCTACGCGTAGCGTTTCTGCCCGAACCTTGCCCGCTCGGGTCGGCATCCCGTCTAACCGCCGTCATTCACCTGTTCGTTCGATCTTTCTCTCCCGACCCGAGTGCCACGGCCCACGCCCCGACGGCTACGGTTGCGAAGTGGTATTTCGCTAAGGAGAAAAGAAACCGAGCAGGATAATGCATGGTTACTCGGGGAACAATCCGACGAACAAGGTCGGGGTACGAACGCTCGTATTAAACCTTTTCGCCTACTTCTTGGAAAACACTGGAGCATGTCAATCACTGGTCGGATGGTCCCCGCGGACCCGAGAACAATGATCCTGGCGCGTTTTACCAGTAAAAAACTGAAAAGTAGCGAAAGGCACATGCAAAACTTCTAAAAATCCGAACACCTTTATTTCTTCCGATTCAACGGCATTTACATTCTTTAGAAACGAGAAAGTCTAACATCAAAAAGTTTATCTCATTTAAGGGTCTTCCCCGCCTCGGTGGATCTCCAGACTTATCGTCCCTCTCCAAGCGTGGCTTCGGCTTCCCGTACAATTTTTGCCGCAACGCACAGCAGAAACTGGTCGGGTCGCCGAAATCCGCAACAGGAGAGCCCCGATCTGCCCGGACGCGCCGTCGAGAACCGGCGGCCCCCTGCGCCCCCCCTGTGTGACCTCTATGGTTCCCGGGGGAGCTTGGGGCCCACCACAGAGGGGTCCACCGTCGGGGAAGTGTACGGCAGCACGATCGGGGCGATCGGCAGCGCGTTCATCGGCGCAGGCCTGGATGTCGCGGTGGAGTCCAGGCTCCCAGAAGGAGAAGGGGAACGGGGGGGAACGGCGTCCTGTTCCCCCAATCGCTCGGGCGCTCGCGACGGCGGTTCCCTCAGCTCGACGACCGCAGCCTGCCGCTCCCGCTCCCGCTCCTCCTCCTCCGCCTCCCGCTCCAGCAGCTCCCAATCGACCCCGTCGTCCGACGGGGCCACCACTACGAGACGGCCGGCTCGTCGCTCCAACTCTTCCTCGTCCTCAGCCTCTTGTTCAAAGGCGTCCCAGTCGATCTCGTCGATCGGTGGGTTCTCATCCTTAGAGTGGGGCTAGGAGGGCGAGGCAGCCATGGAAACGAGTCAGTAGCAGGTCTCAATGTCACTGGATGAAGTCCCAGCACCCACCGTCCGCCTATTTATAGGCGATCCGTAGCCAGATGAAGCGACGCGCTGGGGGTACCCGCCAGCACTTACTGCGACCGCGCCTTTTCGAAGCTGATGGCGTGGAAGCCGAAGCATCAAAGCCGACGGTGCGGAAACCGAAGCGCCGCCAAATCTCCGCGTTGAACAAAAACGCCTCGAGAACCTCGCCAGTCGCAAGGAAAGATAAGTGAATATCCTCTTTTCCCGCACTCGTTGTTACTCCTTCAAGTGGCGCGCGGCGGTAACAACCAAACCGCCTCGCACCACTCGGGGGCTACAAGAGTCCCGTGGGTCGGTGACACGACCAATCGCCGGGTCCTCCCGAAACGGCCAAACTTTCGACCAGAAGTACTACGGCCTACGCCCCGGCGGCTACGGTTGCGAAATAGTACTTAACGGAAGAAGGAAGTGCCCAAGCGGAGCGACCCACGATTGGTCGGGAACACCCCTCCCACGGTCGCACTAACCGATCGACATGTTCTTGAGCGTTCTCTTGTTTCCCCGACTCCCTAACTTTGTAATGCGCACACCAACCTACGCCCGACCCCTGTGGTCCCCAAGGCAATGGACGGTAATAGTGCCCATCACAAACAAAGGGCGCGGAAAACAAGCACGAAGCAAAACCCTAACCAGTCCGCCCAAACTTTCCAAAAACACATGACAGTTCCTTACAAACCTAGAAAGAGCAAAGAAAACTGTTTAATCTCTCTCTCTATCGCTCATCTATGGAGGACGTCGGTCGGGGAAACCTGGTCGGCAATCGCCCTGGCGTGCGGTTCGACTCGAAGCTCCAAGGCGTCGATTTCCTCCTCAGACCGGTTTGCGGCAACCCCACTACTGACGGTATCTAGGTCGATACCGTCGTAGTAGGAGAGCGTACAAACCAGTGCCGAGGCAGCCCCAAGAACAGCGCCGGTTGCCACCGAAGCCTCCACGTGGTCGGGCACGCGGGCCAGGGCATTTTCCAGCGAGCTCGAGCCTGGTTGAGAGCCCACCGGCCCCAGCACCCAATCACGGATCTCCCGGCCGACCGATCGCAAGGACGTCAGCTCGACCTGATCCTCCTCCGACAGCTGCTGCGTGGATAGGGCCACATCGCGCGGCGCTCAGCGCAAATCACGCAGCGCGCGACCGCCTCGTCACGCGCCTCCTCCCCCACCTTCCGCGCCTCCGTGGCGCTCCCGAGGTTCTTCTGCAACTCTGCAACAAGGCCAGTGGAATCGGGAAGCCACGGCGAAGCAACCCAAGGATTGAGGACGCTAGAGCTAAAGCGCTTACCCGACACGGAGTCAGCCATGCTGCGGAGGTCCTCCTCGGCCTGTACCCGAATCGCCCGATTGCGCTCGACCTGCCCTAAAGCAGCGTCGCGCTCGGTAGCCACGTCCTGGGCAAGCTTCCCAGCCGCTTCAAGCTCCTCTTTGAGGCAGCGGCATTCGACTCAAGATCCCCTTCGCCGGTTTGCCTCCGCCAAGAGAGACTCAAGATCGGACACCTTCTCGTCAAGCCCGCCGCTGGCACTCCCCGAGCAGGGCGTCTTTTGCGTCCACACTCTCTTGGCAGGCCCGCGCCGCTTCGACCCGCTCGCGGTCCAAGGCACTCTGAGCCTCCGATAGTTCAGAGCGCAGCCGGTCGCACTCCAACTCGGCAGACGACCCCCGCTGGCTCTGAACCCAGATGTACCCGGACTTGAACGCCGACCGGGTCTTCAGGTTCTAAGGACAAAAGACACCCGTCAGCCCTCAACCCGAGGAACAAAAAGGGTAAGCACGAAACGGTACAGGCAGATTACCTCAACTCTCCGAAGGGCCTCCCCAGAGACAACCCCCAGCCTTGCGTTGAAGGACTGGAGCGTAGCTGACAGCACCTCGCGGACCTGGTCTGCTTCAGCTGTAACCTGCTGACAGATCTCTCCGACCGCGGTCCACTCGTCCCCCTCTGCCTCATCATCCAGAACCACCGGCGACGAGCCTGGTAAGACCAGCGGTGGGATAGGAACGCGAGCAGGCGCCCCGGCTACCCGCGGGGGTTCGACAACCGTCTCCTCCTGCACCGCCCCGGCGATCGTCTCCATCGTCGTCTCCTCCGCAGCTTCAACCGGAAGGGAGGATCCCGGGATCGACGGCGTGACGAACCCTGGCGCCAGAACTGCGCCTAACGGGGGGGCCCCCGCCGGGGGCGGTGGGAGCTCTTCCCCGCCCGCTTCGCCCTCCGAAAGCGGATCCGGCTCGGCTCGAGCGCAAGGGTCCTCCTCGGACCCCGGCGTGACCAGCGGCCCCACCTCCATCTCGGTCGCCGGAACGGCCGACAGTTCCGCCGGTTGCTCGGCCGACGACCCCGACACCGCGGCCACTACCGCCTCCGCTGCCAGTAGCTCGGCGCCCCCCGCCCCAATGGGGAGCACCGTGACCTCCGACTGGCCTGCCTCGATCGACGAGGCGCCAGCCGGCGGCGGCGGCGGCAGCTCCGACCCTTGCGCGGGGGCCACCATATGCGCACTGGCCACCGCGACCGCCCCTGTATAGACCCTGCACACGACGACAAGTCAAGAAATGGCAAAGATAGTCCTAAAACCTGCAGACTCACCGGTAGGCGGGGAGGAGGCACTTACCGCGTCGAACGCCGGCGCGGTACTTTCCCCCTTCGCGTCAGCCCCCCCGGTGGGGATGCGTCGGCCCTCCGTTTTCCCCGAACGTCCGGCGCCGCCCCCACGGCGGGCTCAACGGCAGTCGCAGTACCGTCACCCCCGACCGCTCCACCTCCGACATCCGTGTCAGACACAAGGGGCCCACCGTCGCCACCTCCGCCTCCAGAGCTTGGGGGCGACCCCGAATCGCCCGATTCCGCATCGGTCGTATCGGAGACGTCCTCACCACGGGACCGCCTCGCCTCCCGCTGCTCCTTTTTTTGCTTCGCCACTCTCTCTCTCTCCTCTTTGCGGGCAGCATCTCGCGCCTCCTCGGCCTCCCGAGCCTGGGCCCTCGCCTCTTTTTCCCTCGGCAAGTTCGGCCGGGAAATCATCCGTCCAAGCCCCTGCGAAGAAACCAAAGAGTCGGTCAAACCGGCCGGAAAAATGAAAACAGGCGAAGGAGCCCATTGGCATACCAAGTCGGAGCCACGACCCGCCATTAAAGGGGCGGGAGCTCGAGACACCGCCACGGACGCACCGCCACCCAGGACGGAGAGGACCCGAGCGTCGACCTCTGTCAGAGGGAGCTCGGATTCCAGCATCCTCATGGGATCGGACGCCCCCGTGTACTCGAACATGGGGCGCACCCTCTCCGCAAGGGGTTGTACGCGCCTCTCCATAAGCAGCGCCTGGCGGCCGCCCGTTCAAGCCGCGCACCTTCAGGACCCGGATCTGATCAACGATCAGTTGCACCTTCCGCTGCTCTCTCCGATCAGGCCCCCAAGTCCAGCATTCTCTGCCCTCAGGAAGCAGGCCGGAGAAACGCGGAGCACTGTATTCCGCGTTCCGGACATAGAGCCACTCGGAATGCCAGCCCCGATTGGACTTAGGGAGCTCCAGGTAAATGTACTCCAACGCCCGATTAGAGTGCAGGTACAACGCCGCGCCTTCAAAAGGCGCCCCCGACTCGCCCCCCTGTTCTTCACCAGACGGCAGGAGAAGAAGTACTTCCACAACGCCCAGTGCGGCTCGATGCCGAGAAACGCCTCGCACAACGTCATGAACACCGCGACGTGAAGCACGCCGTTCGGGTTGAGTTGATGCACCTCCACCCCGTAGTAGAAGAGGAGTCCCCGGACGAACCTGTGGAGGGGAAACCCGAGCCCGCGCTCAAAAAACCAGGCATGCGCCACGATCTCGTCGGCGTGTGGCTCGGGAACCGCCCCCGCCGCCGGAACCCGCCACCCGGAGATATCCCGCGGCGCAAGAAAGCCTTTCTTCTCCAGGCCGATCGCACGGGAGGAACGAGTGGAGCACTCCTGCCACATCTTCGAAACGCTAAAACGATGGCGGTAGCAGGAAGCTGGTAAAACACCTCTCTCCCGTCTCTCTCCCTCTTTCGATCTCTCTCCCGTCGCAGGTAAAAGCAGGGGCAACCACAACTCCTCCCATCCTCCCTTATGTATGAGAAGCGGACCGGCGGGAGTCGAGCGGACGCAGGTCAAGCCAACCGCCCCACACCACGAAAAGCGGCACGTCCCGCCACCTAGCCACGTCGCTGTAAGTACGCCGGCTACCAATCCCCCACTACGCATTAAATGCTGTCAGAAAACCGCAGGGAGAACAGGCGCCACCTCAAAAGGCGCTCCCAGCATCCTCTCGGTCTCTACCTCCGGGTCGGCCTAGAGACGCAATCGACAACGCCAAGGGCCCACTGAGCCACCGAGGCCCCAGGGCCTCCCAGGCCTCGACAGACCGCACCTGAGGCCCGGCCTAACGCTGAGGGATGCAAAAACCAGCCGCAAAACGAATCCGGCTCCACCACAGCAAAAAACGAGCAAGGGGTGAGGACGAGGCGAGCCCACAGCGGGCCCCTAGTTGGGTCGGCGGACGACCCAATCGCCTTAACTCGCGTCCGGGACCATACCTCACGCTCTCCCGCGGAGCCCGTCGACGGGCGGCGGTACACCACTGGTTGGCGAACGATCCAAGGTCCGATACGGGATCGAGTAAGGAAAGGTTCTTTATGGATCGCCCCCAAGTGGGGTCGGACACCCGCGCCGGGATCGTCCGCTAGGGGACCCCCCTCGCGAGGGGGCCTCCAGGTTCCACCCAGATCACCCGCTTGTAGCTCCACGAGAGCGGCGCTCGAGCCGAAGGCAAGCGGCGCGTCTCACCCCTCCAGTCCCACACTGCGGATGGGGCGTAGCGTGGGGCCAGGCGGCGAATCTCTCCATCCACTAGCGAACTCGGCCAGACGATGTCCTGTGTCGGCGCGATTCGCCCGACTCGGCGTAAAATGAGTCACTCTAACCTGCCCGCGCTCAGGCCAGCGCAAAGCGTGCCCACCGCGACCACGATGAGGAGATCGGCCAGCGGTCCCACCGAACGAGCGGTCGGGGCCCCGGCCTGTTGCCCAACGATAGCCAGTAACCCCCAACCTTTGCTCTCCGACCACTCGGGGCTCGAGCTACACCAGACGCTCGCCGCACCGGTCGAAGTTCTTCCCGACCAGCTCGGTCGGGCTTCGGCTGACGAAACGCCCGGTCGAGCAGCCAGAACCCCCAACCTGCTCTCCGACCAGCTCGGGGGCTACACCCACCGGGTGCGCTCGCGCGCACCCGGTCGAAGTTTCTTCCCGACCAGCTCCGGTCGGGCTTCCCGGCACGGCGAAACGCCGGTCGAACGGCCGTAACCCCCCAACCTGCTCTCCGACCAGCTCGGGGGCTCAGAGCTACACCATCGGGTGCGCTTGCACCGGCCGAAGTTTCTTCCCGACCAGCTCGGTCGGGCTTCGGCTGCAAACGCGGCCGGTCGAGCGGCCGTAACCCCAACCTGCTCTCCGACCAGCTCGGGGCTCAAAGCTACACCAGGTGCGCTCGCCACACCGGTCGAAGTTCTTCCCGACCAGCTCGGTCGGGCTTCCCGACACGGCAAAGCATCGGCCGAACAAGCGTGACCCCGACCGCTCTCCGACCGGTTCGGGGCTCGAGAACTCTTGGCGAATATCCATACCTCGGGTACCCCCAGCGGCCCGGAAAGGCGTGTGGGCCGACCCAAGGCGGTCGGGACCCGAAGGCGTGATCGAGTCTCCGAAATCCCGAGGAAGCGACGGCATTTATTGCGTATCGAGCGTATTAAATGCAGGCCATAATGGCCGTAACCCAGCAAGACAAGTCCCCGACCCCGCATTAACTACGACGGCGGCCAGCAGAGCAGGAGTCGGCGGCGATCCATCGGCCGTCACTTTCGAGCAAACACGAGCGCGGAAGACGGAAGCCTATAGGGGTAGCCTTTTTCCCTTCCTTTCCAATTTCTGATGTAACCCTCCTCCTCGCCTATATAAGAGGAAGGCGAGTATCTGAGAACAACGAACAAAGAAAGAGAATCAATACAATCCAACTCACACGAACTGGAGTAGGGACGTTCAGCCCGAACCAGTATACATCTTGTGCTCACCCGAGTCAAGCCGTTCGAGGAGAGGGAGCGTGCACCCCCTTCGACCTATACAAATTCACTAGCCGGTGCCCGAAACGCCGACAGTTATATTCTTTTTGCACTCTATATAAGCCGCACCAGGGCATACCAAAAGAAGAACTTTTGCATCTCTTTGACATTTTATCAGTCGTGAGCTCAACAGCTTTCAAAGAGACTGAACTTCACTGTTTGATCAAAATTCCAAAGTGATTTTGCTCAAAGCTTAGTCTAGACTGTGTTAATTAAGCTAGTGAACCAAGGGTTAGGACTTGTGGATAGTCTATTACTCTTGGAACTTCGTGTTCCTAGACGGCTTGGGAGTGATTTGGTGAGACCTGTCCAAAGTGTCTGTGGAAGGCCACCACAGCTTGTGAGAGGTTTGGGACTCATCTCATCGGAGTGGTGAAAGAGTCACCCCAATGGATACCAAAGCTATTGAGAATAGCTATTGATGGACCAAGACTTCTGGTGAAGTGCTCTCACGGGGACGTAGGAGATTTTCTATGAACCTCGGTGAAAAACCTTTGTGTCTCCTGCAATTTTCTTTCTGTACTTCTGTGTTGCTCTATGTTACCTGCTTGTTTGTGCCTGTGTTCTTTTCTTGTCTTTGCACTAGCAGAGCCTAGATATTTTAGGCCTTCTTTATCAAAAACTTAGCTTACTTTTTTGCAAGCATTGTGAATTCTGTTTTAAGGTTGTTTAGAGCCTTTTAATGTTAGAATTTTTGAAAAGGCCTATTCACTTTGCCTCTAGGCTCATCCTCGATCCTACACCCCCTTTATGCCTTTAGTTATTTTCGTGTCTATGGCTGTTGCTAGCCTACTAAGTATTTGCTTGTGTTTCGGGCATTGCATGTATCCCATTAGGGAGGACGTAATGATTCTTCATTATGAGTTCATGCTTTTCTGCTTCTAGCAAAATACAAATACGCTCAGAGTACTTCTAGTACTTAGTATGACGGTATTGTTGCTGTAGTATACTCATATTGGGGTTGAAGGTGCAAAATATCTTATCTATTATTTCAGCATCAGTAACTTTTTGGTTACAGAATGTCAGTTTAGCAACAAGCTTGTGCATGGCAGAGTTGTATGTTGGCATGGTCTTAAAATTCTGAAACATAGGACGATGCATTCAAGCTGTGTTTCTGGCAACATGGTGGATCTTTACTGGTTATATCATTCCTTCAGGGAATTCCATAGTACCAGTGGGTCCTCCTCCATCAAATATTCGGCCTTCAAGTCCACATTGAGATGGTGCCTCATGAAGTGTAAGGCTACACTTGGAGGCTTTAGGAAGAGCAGGGGCGTCAGCTTCAAGCTGAATGATATCAGCCCCAAGAGATCGTGCTAGAAATTTGATCTTGGTATCCATTGCAAAGATGAGGCAATTGTTGCCATTCATGACAAGCTCAGTAAATTCTCTCTTTGAGATGTTCGACATCCTATATACAAGCAAAATTGAATTTTTACTGCTAGTAAAATATTATACTGCATGCTCATCATTAAATTAGTAAAGTTTAGTCTATATCTATTTAGTAGATAATTATCTGAAATTTTCAGAATTTTCCTAGCATTTTTCATAATTTTATGCTAATTATCAAACAATTCTAAAGATTACTGAAAATTAGAAAAATAAAAACACCTTGTATAAATATGGAATTATACTTGAAAAAAATAAATCCAGAGATATGAATCTTCCAAACTGTGCTAAATCTAGGGTTCAACAAATTATGGAAACCCATATACCTAAAAATTCAATTTCTAAGCCTTCATATAAATCTTCATAATTTATTAACTATTTTTGAAAAAACAGGAAACTTCATGGACCTTCATACACAGTTTCCACAGCTTCCCATTATTAACCATAACTTCAGGGGTTAAAAGAAAATTTGTTGTTTTATTATTTTTCTTTTTCAGAAAAACCAATCGGGCCGCACAGCCCATGGGCCGTGCGAGCGAGCTGCCACGGCCCACAGCGACATGGCCCATGGCGGTGGCCCAATACTGGGTGGCTAGGGTTAATCCTAGCCACCACATGCTGTCTTTGGCCAAAAAGAGGAGGCAGTTAGTGCGTGCATGGCGGGTGTGGGCCAGTGGGCACCGATGCTCGAGCGGCTACAGGCTGGCAGTCATGGTGCAGTGGACGTGCAGGTCGGCGAGCGTGGGCATAGGCAAGGCTGCAAGCGCGGGCAGCACGCATTGCGGTTGCGGGAGTAGGCACGACGACTCGGCGCAGCTGGTGAGGCCGGGCGGTGCTTGACGAGTGTAGGTGCCGACTTGGCCCTTGGTGGCAGGCCGACACGAGCGTGTACTGATCACGGCCAGGCGAGTGCGTGGTTTGTGATCTCGCGGTCACGGCGGCGGGTTGCGGGAGTAAGAAAATTTTCTTAAATTTTTTTTAATGATGATTAATAGTACCTACACAGACCGTAATTTTCCAATTTTGATTAAGGAAATAATCTAGGCAATTAGAGAAATTATTATGCCAAATTAAAAATTGGTCAGATGCAATTAACTTACATGCTTCGAACTTACGCACAGCTTGTAGTAGGTTTAATCACTTGATGCCTGTCGAATTCAATACAATGTCAATTAAGGCTTGGTTGCAGTAGGTTTAATCATATTGATAACGTCTTGTAAAACGATGATGACAGCCATAGATCAAACACAATATACCGATTGAATAGCAACAACAATCACATAGAGCACACATGATTAGGGATGAAAACGGGTCGGATAATTCCCACCCGATCCGGGACCGGATCTGGTCGGGACCGGATACGGGATCGAATTTTACTATCCGATCGGATCTGGGATAGGATCCAGATATTTGAATTCGGATACGGGACAACCAATATCCGGTAAATACGGGACGAGATCCGAATATTCGGATTTTTCCTATTCGGATATCCGGATTTTTCCTATTCGGGTATTCGGATCAGATATTCGGATTTCCTATTCTGATATCAGCAAGGTCTGGCCCATTTCATCTCTTTTTTTTATAGAGCCCATTTATATTGACAATGAGTTGGCTCTATTAATCCTAAAGTAGCATATTCTTTCTATGACGTATATTGGGTTTGATTGATATATATATATATATATATATATATATATATATATATATATATATATATATATATATATATATAACTTGCTACTATGGTTATGTACCCGCACGGTTTAATTCAAAATATATTACTCTATGTATGCATGCATTATCCGTATATATTTATCCGTTTCCGGTCCGAATCCGTCACATATCCGTCCCGTATCTGTATCCCAATTAACCCAGATTCGTATCCGTATCTGGCTAGCCCGTATCGGGAAAAAAATATGTGTTAGGATACGGAAAGAACAATATCCGCCCGTATTCGACCCGTTTTCAGCCCTACACATTATATAGGGAGATAAAAGCTCTTATCTATTTATTAGATTGATTCTCTTGTACAATGGGGTGTCATGTTTATAGTAAAAACCCATCAGAGATAGATTTAGATTCGCCCACAACAAGATTTAGTCTAAATATATTTAAACAACTAGAACAAAGAGTTTTGCTACTCCCTCCGTTCACTTTTATAAGTCTTATTTTTTGAATGGTCTTGTCCACAAATATAAGGCTTGCATGTAGATTTAATGGGGCCTTTCCTTCTATACCCTTATTTATTATCCCTTAACCATGTGCATTTATTCATTATCATCCACACAAAGTACTCCCTCAAGTCTTCAAAAAGCCGACGTTTTGGACATAGTGATAGTCAAACTTTCAAAACTTTAACTATCGATATATTTTTAAATATTTAAATTGGATACATGAAAATTACATGTGTAGACTTGTCTAGTGAAGTACTTTCATAATATTATAATTTTATTGAGTTTCATAAATATATTATAATAAAAAATAATAGTTAAAGTTGTGTTTTGAAGATTGTGTCGATATCCAAAATGTTAGCTTTTTGAAGGCTAGAGGGAGTATATCTTTCATCTTCTAATACAATTAAGTGAGGGCATCTAAGTCATTCTCCCTTATACTTTTCTCAATTTCAATGCTATCTTAATCCTTATGAAAAGTTAAAATACGCCTTGTAAAAATGAAAGGAGGGAGTATATCTCAACAAGTTTGACATTATGGCATTGTTATTAAAACATGAACAATGATAAACGGTGATAACTTATCTGCTCACTTGTTTCGAGATTTATACAAGTTATATTAGATGGGTGATGCATAGAATCTATAATAAGGGAGTGTCTACGTATCATTGGACTGTTTTTTGTGTGTAGAACAGTAAAATTTCTTTCTTTCTGTTTGTGATTGACTACTCCACGAAATTTTTCTGCTTCTTCCGTCCATTGTATACTTGGTGACCAAGTTCTTTTTTTTTTCTTTTTTTTTTACTTGCTGGCAAAGTTTTGGTTGGGTAACAGCCTAATAGATTGAGCCCATTCGGTTGTTTTGAAACGGGCCGAATGGTAATACAAGCTGAAACGGGTTGGGTAGAACTGACGAAAATGAAACGACCTGGGTAAAAACGGAATTATTTTTTATTTAATATTTATTTTAAATATTTTTTCAAAAATAATCAACCAAAAATAAAAATATCAAAAATGGGTGCCTGTGCAAAAAGTTTTATCAGTATTTTTGGACTCTATCTTCCAATGAATAAAAAATGGTTCAAACGATGTCGAAAAATTTTGAAATTTTTTTGAATGATCCTGACACATCACTATTGTTCCCATAAAAATTTCAGAAAATTATCAAGCCTGAGGAATTTTTAAAAAATCTAACAGTCTCTTCGTATTCTCGACCGTATCTGATTTTTTAAAAATTCCTCAGGCTTGATAGTTTTCTAAAATTTTTATGAGAACATTAGTGATGTATCAGGATCATTCAAAAAAAAATTCAAAATTTTTTGATGTCGTTTGAACTATTTTTTATTCATTTGAAGATAGAGTCCAAAAACACCCAAATTTTTTTTACATTCAGGTCCCTGTCGCCCAGGTATGGGGCGATCGCCCCATACTCGGGCGACGGGCACCCATTTTTGCTATTTTTATTTTTGATTGATTATTTTTGAAAAAAAAAATTGAAAATAAATATTAAATAAAAAATAATTCGGTAAAAACGACGACAACGAAAAAACGGGCCATACGGGCTGGGTAGAAAGGAAAAATGAAACGGCCGTACGAAAATAACAAAAAAAACACCTCAAAGCATATCGAATGGATGAAAAAAATGACTGATTTGCATAAAAAAATTATGTTTCAACAGATATATAGCAATTTCCTTATACAAATCGTACCATTACGGAAATTTCTCCAAGTCTCTCAAGAACTCGTCAAACGCCACGTCAGACGACCCGCCTACCTTCAGAGCATCCGTGGCCATCTCCTTGGCCGTCGCCAGCCTCTGCCTGAGCTTCTCCCCTTCGTCGGACTCCATCACCAGCCGCACCTTCGCTTCCACCTCCTCGGCCTTCACCAGCTCTTCGTCGTAGCCCTCCACCGCCACCCCGACCTTCATCTCCTCCACCATGTGCACCTTGTTCATCCTCTGCTCAGCGTACAGTGGCCAGCAGATCATCGGCACGCCGGACGCGATCCCCTCCAGCGCCGAGTTCCAACCACAGTGCGTCACGAACGCGCCTACGGCGCCGTGCCGCAGCACATCGGTCTGTGGCGCCCAGTTCATCACCACGAAACCCCTGTCCCTTGTGCACTCCAAGAAGCCCTCGGGAAGCAATGCCTCCAAGTCCGGCACGACGGACTTGTTCCGGTTCTCCGGTGGGCTCCGCACGACCCACAAGAATCTGTGCCCCGAGTTCTCTAACCCGCTTGCTATCTCTCTTAGCTGCAGCACCGAGAAGGCGCCCAAGCTGCCGAAGCTGAGGAACACCACGCTCCGCTCCGGCTGTGCGTCAAGCCACTCGACGCACGCGTGCCTCTCGCTGCTCTCTTCCGTGTGTCCAGGGAGGACCAGTGGCCCGACGCAATAGACCGGCGGCGTTGATCGGCCCGGAACGGACATGCCATCCCTGAGCTCGTTCAGGGCCCTCGCCTCCAACCAGTCGAAGCTGTTCGCGAGAATGCCCCTCGCCTCCGGCATGCGTGCGCACTGGTGCAACCGTGCCCTGGCGATGTCGCTCTCTCTGTCCTGCACCGTGGTCGCCATGTCCAGCGCACGGATCGGCGGCACGCCGGGGAAGTGCACCACGGCCTTGTTCATGTCCTTAAACGAGGACGGGGCGGTTGGGTAGTAGTATGGGAGGTGGAGCATGACGGCGAGGTCGCCGACCGCGGAGGCGAAGAAGAAGTATGCGGGGATGCTGAGCTCTGCAGCGACGTCGAGCGCGTCAACGCAGAACATGTCGACCACGAGGGCGTTGACGGCGGGGAGCGCACGCAGGAAGTCCCGGAGCGCGGGGATGGCGGCGCGGAGCACGTCGATGATGCGCATGACAGGGTGGAAGTAGTGGTCCTTACCGCAGGACGGGATGGGGAGGCGGCGGAATGTGATGGCAGGGTTGGTGGCGGCGAGGCGAGCCATTAAGTCGGCCGACACGGCGTCCATGTCGTGCGCGTCGACGACGGCGATGACGACGGCCAGGCCACGGCGAAGGAAGACCTTGGCCAGCTCCACCATGGGATTCAGATGGCCCACGCCCAGCGAGGGGTAGAGGACCACCGTCTTCTGCGTCATGACGACCATGCTTCTGTGACGTCGGAAGGAATGCAATGAGAGATTGGCTATCAAGATGGAATGGGCGACAGGAGAGAAACGAGAGCACAAATGCATTGTGACCACTGCGGAGACAAGCATATATATAGCATGGAAGCTGTTTCCTTCCAACCTCCGAATATTAGAGTCTTTACTGGCACGTGACTGAATGGCTTCAATGCGTGTGTTATCGTCTCCCCTGCTCAATGGATACACCTGCTTTCGTGGGAACTGTTGCTTTTCTTTAGGATGTTAACCTGTTGCCTAATAAGGGGTAACAAATCATCTTTGATAGTATACATGAAAATCCTACAGGTAGATTTGTCTTAAAAAAAGTACTTTCATAATATTAAAATTTTGTTAGATTTTATAAATATATTATAATAGAAATTAATTGTCAAAATTGTTTCTTGAAGACCGTATCGATGTCCAAAATAACAACCATTTGTGACCAGAGGGAGTAGCTGGCAATGCTAAAAAGGAAATAAACAATGCTTCATGGAAAGAGATTCCCTCGTAGTAAACTAGATGCAAGGGCGCGACGCACGTCGTGCCAGCCGCAATGCATTTTTCGGGATTTTCAAGGCCTTTCACAAGAAACCCGGTGAATTCTAGATTTTTTGGACTTTTTTGTGCCATTTTGTAAAAAGGAATCTAGATGTAATTTTTAAAGTTTCTAGGGGCCTTTTCCAAAAAAAAGCAAAATCCATTTTTGGGTGGTTGGTTTGCTAAAAAAAGGGGCTCGAGAGTAATTCTTTTACAAAAAAGATGAATCTGATTTTTTCCCTTTTTAGAAATTTGAGGGGTCTTTTCACCAAAAAAATGGTCTCTTACGGAAAAAACGGCGAATTTTGTATTTTTTGGGCCCTTTCGGATTTTTGGAGGGCCTTGTCGAGAAAAAAGGATCTGGATGTAATTTTTTGAATTTTGGGGTCCTTTTCTAAAAAAATGCGAAATCCAAAATTTTGTTGGTCTTTTCGCCAAATGAGGGACCTAGATGTAATTCTCGAAATTCCGGGTGCCTTTTCCAAAAATCCCTTTGAAATCCGATTTTTTTGGGGTCTTTAGCCCAAAAAAAAGGGCCTGGACATAATGCTTTTAGTAAAAAAAACCATGAATTTTGGTTTTTTTGGGCCTTTTCGAAATTTTGGGGGACTTTTCGGGAAAAAGGATCTAGATGTAATTTTCAGAATTTTGGGGGCCTTTTCCAAAAAATGCGAAATTCGGATTTTTCTGGGTCTTTTTTCGCAAAAGGAGAGATCTAAACGTAATTCTCGAAATTTTCGGGGGCCTCGTCGGGAATAAACCGGCCCAACGCACGGCCCCGCCACACGTCACGCAGTAAAAAATCGACCGAGAGACGCGCGCGCGGGGTTGTATCTCGAAGCCGCGATGTTGGCTCGGGAACGAAACGACTTATCGTTGCGCTATGTGTGCGTTGTTGCATACAAACGGTGGCAAAATATATAAACCGTATTAATGGCGGCATTAAGAGGGCGACGCGGCGCGCTGCGGAGTGAACACATCGGCGAGAAATGATGTGGCGCACGCGAAGGCCGAGAATCCTATGGGGTTTAATATACGAACTATACTCGTGGGGAGATGCATTTCAAATTGATAGACGTCAAATGAGCTAAAGAAATGAAATTATGTTTCAAATAAAGAAATGAAATTACTTTTTATTTTGAAATTTAAATATTAATTTTGTTAAAACAGTATCACATGCAATCCCATCTTAATATAGCCTGGTTTTATAATTTTGTATTTTTTAATATTTTAAATATTATTTATACATTTTACAAATTCTTGTTTTCCTTTTTATATGTTTGGGATGAATATGCACTTAATGCACCGTATAAGCTGGTAATTGAATGCATTTGAAGCTTTCTTGTTTTGTTGAACATGCATAGCCCGCTACTGAAGGTAAAAGCTAGCACCAGTGCAAATGTGTTTTTGTGAAATCATGTGCTGAAAAATTGGCTTTGAACTGAAAAATTAACTTAGATTTGAATTTGCAAAATGTGTTTGTTCATGTGTTTTGACAATTGACAAGAAACAGTAAGTTTTGCCTTGGCGCCGGACCAATCCTAAAGAAAACAGTAAGTTTCCCATCTACGACGGACAAACTTTCTTGGTCCTTTGTAAACATACTTTTTGACAACCTCTTTCTCCTATGTACAACGGACAAAGTTTTTGTGTCCGTCGTGAACATGTTTTTGAGCGCATGAGCCAAACCCTATTTTCCAAGAATCCAGTAAGTTTCGCATGTACGACGGACAAAGTTTTGGAGTGCATCGTGAACGGCTTTTGAGGATTGATTTCGCATGTACAACGGACAAAGTTTTTGGGTCCGTTGTGAACGTGTTTTCACCGGAATGTTTTCTTCTTGGAACTGAGAGTTTCACATGTACGCCGGACAGAGATTTCTTGTCCGTCGTGAATGGACTTTTTCTAGGGTTTTTATTTCCTGTCCGTTGTGAACGTGTTTTGCTCAGTTTGGATGTTTTGCAAGAATTGAAATGGTTTGACCTTGAGATTATGAAATTTGTGATGATTTCATGATGTGTGTTTTGAAGTGGACTTTATGCAATGCTCATGTGAGTAGTTGCATGGATTGACATTGAGTCAAGTCGTGGACTTGTGCTCGGATTTGTTTTGTGGTTTGTTCATGTGCAGGTATTGCTCGAAGACGAATGTGGTCGATGACGGGACCGGAACTAGGTTCATGGAGGAACTGAGGTTCGGGACTAAGTTCAGGAGGAACTGAGGTCTTGGTGGTCAAGGATGTCATGCGGGACGTTCGGGCTAAGAGAATGGTGCACATGAAGAATGGTTAGTCACGTGAGAATGGCAGGAGGTCATTCGCGTGCAAAGTGTTAGTCACGTGAGTATGGCAGGTGGCCATACGCGTGCAAAGTGTTAGTCACGTGAGTATGGTAGGGTTACCATACGCGTGCAAGAGTTGTACTCGGCCAGGTTGGGCCAAGTAGAGTTGTGTTGGATACGGATTCCTTCTAGGGAATAGGAATCGTATTCAGAACTCCTTGTGGGTTGGTGCTTTAAATAGGTGGGGGGTCTCCTGTTGAAAGGCACCAAGTAGAGCTGAGCGCATCAAGCTTTGAGCTTGGTTTTAGGTTTGTACTCTTTTGATGAGAGTATTTTAGACAAGAAATAAAGATCAATTCTTCCAAGATTTTTGCGTGCTACAGTAACCACGTCGCTACAGTGTTTTCTGTTTTGGTTCTTGTTTGCATGCATGTTCTAATTCTAGATTGGTTTTTGATCGTTGAGTTTCATCTTGATTTGATCCATCAAAAACCGTTCTAGGGTATTGATTTAGAGTTTCTCAAAGTCTAGTTGATTAATCTTTTGAAGATCTTGTTTAATCTTGAAGTTTTGATTAGATTAATTCTCGTCAAGTTCTGGATCAGCAAGCTTGCGAAGCTTATAACTTTTGATCCGTAAGTCCGATCGAGCTGATTCTTTTTGGGTTCGATTCGTACTGGAATCTAGTTTCTTGTGTCCAAATTTCAGATCAATCCGACAGTTGGATCTCCGGGAATTCGCGTTTTACCTAACCTCTGTCATTCTGTTTTTGTCGAAAACGAGGCAATTATTTGGTTCTGTTTTGGGGTGAACTTTTAATAGATCAAGAATTTGGTTTTAGCTTCCGCACAATCATTCACCCCCCCTCTAATTGCTATATTCGTATTCTTCGATCCTACAGTTTTCTATTAACCAATTGATAAGATTCAATACCCCACTAACCTATATGGAGGTAAAGTGGTTTACTGTACAAGGGCGCGAGCCGTGTGGTATGTTGTTCCTTAAAAAATAAACAAAATGCAAAAATTTTGTCTAGCATCTTTTTTTTTCCTTGCCTAGATTATGACGTTGACATATAAGGCGGTCATACATTTCTTCACTCAATTTTTCTTGCCTAGGTTTTGCGCATCAAAGTTGAAAAACAATTAGACAAAGTTAACAACCTCTGCTAATTCCGGCGCATCTAGGAGTTGGGTTTGAATTTGGCAACTACTTCTTTGTATGCTAGTGCATACCGCATACGGCTACTTTTCTCTAGAGTTGGAAATCAACTTGAGGACGGCCTTTGGCGGTAGTGTACTATGTTAGGAAACCGATTGACGTATCTATATGGACTCTTCCTTATCTCTAAGCAGAACCGCTATATATAGGAGGCAGGGGGTCACCCCATTGTAGACAAGCATACAGAATAATAAAGCAGACCCGTTCCTCCTCATATTGTGTCTCTCCCTCTCTCTCTGTTCTCTAGTTTATATCTATTAGGCAACCCCGGACTATTCGATAGCGAAGTTGTCTAACACGTTATCAGCATGATCGTTCTACTGGAGTATTGATTGAAAGGTGAGAAAGGTGAGTAACGAGAGATTGAATCAAATCGTTCGTTTGTTTCTATGCATCTATGTGGCACGAAGCTACACCGAAGCACCACTGCGTTGGCCCGGCTCGAAGCCGCCGCCGCGCCAAGAAATCGTCGGACCAACTCTGTATCGACGCCCGCCGACCCGGACGGCCACACGCCAGTAGTTCGCTGATCCGCCGATCCTCGTCGCGCACGCAGCGCTTGGCTTCGTCGGCGCCACTTGGAAGGCCACCGACCGGCCCGAGGAAGTCGCCGCAATGCCGCCGGCCTTCACCGAGCCCACTGACGCATTGAAGCCAAGCGGCCGCTGCTGCGCATGAAGCGTTTCTCCTGGCCGCAGCACGTACGAACGAGTCACGCCCTGCAAGCATGCAGGCGTGCAGACTAGAAAGTCCATGCAAAATAGTTGTTCATGCAACTAGAAGTATTGATGCATGTATACAAATACACGCAGACTAGAAGTCCATGGAGACTAGAAGTCCATGCAACTAGAAGTTTTGAGCATGGAGCCGCAGCTCCCGTCGGCGCCGCAGCTCCCGTCGGCGCCGCAGCTCCCGTCGGCGCCGCTCGTTGCTTGCATACGGCCCATGCAGGTCGTTGCTTGCATGCGCTTGCTCGGACCAGCCCCGCAGGCTACTGGCTAGCTTCCGTCGCACGCTGTCGGAGCCCACCAGTGTCCCCACCACTGCGCACCGCCGGCCGGACGACAGTGGCCAGATGGTCTCCGACGCGGCGCAAGGCCGCCGCTGCCTCGGTCTCGGTCTCGAAGACCGCCGCCGGCCGAGCCCCTCGGCTCGCCAGCGCTTTGCAGGCCGCTTTGCCCGACGCCACACCCGGCTCGCCCCATGCGCTCGCGGTTGCCGCCGACGCCGCGCCCCACGAACCCCATCACCGGCCGGTTGGCCGGCTGCCGCGCTGAAGCGCCACACCGAGCCAAAGGCCATCAAGAAGCCGTCGGCCGCCTACCACCGCATGGCCGCTTTGCAGCGCCGCACGGTCGGCCACCGTCACCGCCCGGATCCGTCGCCGTCCTGGCTCCGCCCGGCTGCGCCGATCCCCAACCGCCGCCGCACCTTCGTCGCCTGGCGCCCTCGCCGCGCAAAGCGGCCGCCCACGCACCGAACGTCGCCACAGAGACGCGCACCCACGCGCCGGCTGGATCTCTCCTGGTGATTGGCTGTGACATGGAATCGGACATGAAGTCCAGATTATTCATTTTGGTTATGAGACCAATCGGCCATGAAGCCCAAATGCGATCCAACCAGGTGGGGTATGAGGCAAGGAGTCTAAATTACGTTTTTTTTCCTTCCCTCATTATTTATTCTGTTTTTATTCCTTTTTTTGAAAATTGAATAAGAAATTCGGGAAATTGAATAAAAATAGTCAGAAAATTCTGAAAATTGCCTGAAAATATGAACAATCCTAGAAAATTGCAGAAAATTATATGGCTTTGTTTTTAATTTATACTTAGCCTTATTTTCTGCATTTATGAATTTTTGCATTAATTTTTGCAATAATTGCCCTGTTTAGATTGTCGAAAATCCATGGGAATTTATTTTCCGTATTTATAAATTTATGAATTATGCAATTATTGTTTACTCTGAATTCATGAATTGTGCAATTATTCTGTTCCATGCATTGTATTTATTACTTGAATATAATTCATTGGAAATTCAAGCACGCCGCACGAAGCGGCCACCGTCGCGCCAGGAAGGCCGACGCGCATGGAACTGAATGCACCACGCGCATGAAGCCGCGTTAAAACCGATCGCACGAAGCCGATCGTGCATATGAATCTGATCGTTTGCACGAAGCCGATCACCTACATGCACGTAGTTGTATTTCTGAATATTTATGAATCTGTGTATATATGAATCTTGCAGTTATGAATCATGTATTTATGAATTCTGTATTTATGAATCTTATATTTATGAATCTTGTACTTATGAATCCTACATTTATGGTTCTCGCACTTATGAATCTTGCATCTATGAATCTTGTATTTATGAATCTTGAAATTATTGCTTTCTTTAGTTTGCTGGAAATTCATGAGAATTTAATTATGCATCTGGCAGCCACTTCCTATTAGATTGCACGCAGTAATATAATGGAAGAACCTTATGAATATGAAAAGGTCTGGCATTATATAAACATCAGATTGCATAATGAATTGCAAGCTTTAGAATAGTATCTTCTCTCATGAATAAATATGCAGTTTATTCTTTATTCCAGTATTCTATATTTTCAAACAATATTTGAATTACTTTGCCACTGTATGAATAGAATTATATTTCTTGTCATCTAGAAATTGTGTAGCGCCCAATGGAGAAAATATGCATTGTTGATAGTGGCACAACAAATACCATCTTAAGAGAGTCGAAATACTTCCAGACGATCACGAAGAACGCTGGAAGGATTACGATAATCGCAACAAGCGATACGCATATAATAAGCTCAGGAAGAGCCACAATTATATTGCCAATGGGTACAACTTTGGTAATTGAAGAAGCCCTCTTGTACCCTGAATCAACTCGCACTCTCTTAAGTTTCAAAGATATCCGCGCCAATGGGTTTCACGTAGAAACCAATGAAGAAAATGGCAAAGAACACTTGTGCATTGAGAAGCACGCGGAATATGAAAAAAAAATGGTATTAGAAAAATATCCCTCATATGAATCTGGGTTGTACTACACGAGAATCAATGCACATGCAGTGTATACTTCTTTAGAAGCTCTGAATTATTTTCTTTATGGTATTGTATATTTAGGTCATCAATGTCTTAGAATGATGAGAAATATAGTTAACAACTCATAAGGTCATGCCATTAATGTTAAAAATTTCCCGAATCATGAAGATTTTGTGTGCCATGCATGTGCCACCGGGAAATTAATAACTAGGCCCTCTATTATGAAAGTACAACATAAAATCCCTGTATTCCTGGAACGCATTCAGAGGGATATTTGCGGCCCGATTCAGCCATTATCGGAGCCGTTTCGGTACTTTATGGTGCTCATTGATGCTTCCTCGAAATGGTCGCATACATGTTTGCTGTCAACAAGGAATCATACATTCACAAAGTTGATCTCGCAGATCATCAGAATTAAGAATGTTTTTCCTAATCATCGCGTGAAGTCCATTCGAATGGACAATGCCAGCGAATTTACTTCCAAGGCATTTGATGATTATTGCACAGCAACTGGAATAACTGTTGAGCACTCTGTACCGCACGTCCATACACAAAATGGATTAGCTGAAGCACTAATAAAGAGGATTAAGCTCATAGCTCGACCACTCTTGCAGAGTTGTAACTTGCCCAACACTTGTTGGGGACACGCAGTCATGCACGCAGCAGCACTCATCAATTATAGACCGTCGGCCTACAACATCCATTCAACTATGCAACTAGTGCAATGGGCCATCCTGAAGATTTGAATGAATGGTATATGTACCTATACCACCCCCACAGCGAACTGCAATGGGCCCTCTCCGCAAGTCTGGGATATACGTTGGTTATGAGAATGCATCCATAATCAGGTATTTGGAACCCACGACTGGAGATTTGCATACAGCCCGATTCGCTAATTGTATTTTTTTTGACAAGGATCGCTTTCCCGTCATTAGGGGGAGGAAATGAACCATTGGATGAAAATGCCGGGAAATCATATGGCATTCCATTGGGATCCCCATGCATGACCCTCGCACTAATGAAGCAAATCATGAAATCAAGAAGACAATCGATTTGCAGAATTTAGCAAATGAACTGCCTGATCATTTTTGTGATCTGAAGAGCGTGGTTAAGTCGCATATACCAGCAAGAAATGCACCAGAGAGGGTGGAAATACCAAAGAAAGCAGAAGGTATCCCTCATCCTGTTCAAAGGCCTCAAAGAAAAAGAACATGAAATCTGGCTTCTCAAACCCAAAGTACCCGGAGACGTCTGGGGAAAAATGGGCAAGAGGACTTACCATAGCCAATCACAAAAATGCCCCAAAGCAAGAAGGGAACCAGTTGAGACCTGGCACTGGAAAGAAGCCTGTGGAAAAGGCAATTCCAGATTTGAATCTTCAATTGGAAGAAACCACCAGAAATAATGTGTGCGCACACATTGGCGGAGAAAAACTAAAGGAACTTGCTCCTGGAATGGGAAATAGCAATGAAGAGCAAGTAGAAGTGCATGAAGCACACCATGACGAAATGGTCATAAATTTTGTAATAATAGGAGAATCTATGAAAAGAGCAAAAACCATTGCAAGGCTTGTTGTTCAAGGTTTCACTCAACGTCCTAGGGTTGATTATGAAGAAACCTATTCTCCGGTCATGGGTGGAATTACCTTTAGATACTTGATCTCAATGGTAGTCAACTTGAAGTTGAGAATGAAGCTAATGGATGTTGTCACAGCCTATCTGTATGAAAACTTGGATTCGGAGATATACATGAAAGTACCGGAAGGTATCCCTATCCCAAACCAAGACAGAGCAAACGGAAACCTATACAGTGTGAAATTGGAGAAATCACTGTATGGGCTGAAGCAGTCGGGAAGAATGTGGTATAATCGCTTGAGTGACTTTCTTTGCAAGAAAGGCTACACAAACAGCGAAGATTATCCATGTGTGTTTATACAACGATCTCCGAATGGATTTTGTATAATTTCCGTCTATGTAGATGACTTTAACATCATTGGGACGGATGAAGAAATTAAAGAAGCATGCACATACTTGAAATCTGAATTTGAAATGAAAGACTTGGGTAAAACCAAGTTCTGTTTAGGCTTGCAGCTTGAACATGTCCAAGGCGAAATCTTGGTACACCAATCTTCCTACACGCAGAAAGTGTTGGAGAGATTTGGTTTTGAGAAGGCATACCCCGCAAAGACCCCAATGGTCGGAAGGTCACTCCAAGCAGACCTAGACCCGTACAGGCCTAGAGAAGAGGGGGAGGAAGTCCTGGGAGCGGAATTCCCATTTTTGAGTGCAATTGGAGCACTCATGTACCTTGCGAATAGCACTAGGCCGGACATTGCGTTCGCCGTGAATTTGCTAGCACGGTACAGTGCAGAACCCACCAAAAGGCATTGGAAAGGGGTTAAGGACGTCTTCCGTTACCTCCAAGGAAGCAAAGATCTCGGTTTGTTCTATAGAAGGAACAATGAATTGAATTTGGTTGGCTATGCCGATGCTGGGTACCTATCGGACCCGCATACTGAAAAGTCACAAACCGGGTATGTTTTCCTTTGCGGTGGAACAGCAATTTCGTGGAAGTCATCAAAGCAGACTCTTGTCTCGACGTCGACAAACCACTCAGAAATAATTGCCTTGTATGAAGCCTCTCGAGAATGTGCATGGCTTCGAAGAATGGTTCACCACATCCAGAAGTCATGTGGTTTGAACATGGAACAAACCCCCACCATTATCTATGAAGATAATGCAGCTTGTGTTGCTCAAGTGCAAATGGGATATGTGAAGAGTAACCTCACAAAGCATATCAACCCCAAGTTCTTTTATGCTCATGAATTGCATAAGATGAACGAGATAAAAATACTGCATACTAAGTCGTGTGAAAATCTCGCAGATTTATTCACTAAGTCACTCCCGGCATCTTCCTTTGGAAGATGTGTTAGAGGAATCGGGATGATGAGACTTAGAGAAGTGCAGATTTCAGGGGGAGAATTTTCACATACTCCTACATAAATCTTGAACATGAAGTTTGAGTACCCAACGTGAATCTTGAATATTAACATTGAAGTTTGGGTGGATTGTACTCTTTTCCTTAAGTAAGTTTTTCATTGAAGTTTTCTTACATAAGGTTTTTGATGAGGCAATCCATGCAACACAGCAAGCGTGTGCTATGTACTCTTTCTCCAATTATTTTTTCCCACTGGGTTTTTATGGAGTTTTAATGAGGCATATGCATCTCGCAGTGAAGAGTCCAAGGGGGAGTGTTAGGAAACCGATTGACGTATCCTATATGGACTCTTCCTTATCTCTAAGCAGAACCACTATATATAGGAGGCAGGGGGTCACCCCATTGTAGACAAGCATACAGAATAATAAAGCAGACCCGTTCCTCCTCATATTGTGTCTCTCCCTCTCTCTCTGTTCTCTAGTTTATATCTATTAGGCAACCCCGGACTATTCGATAGCGAGGTTGTCTAACATACTATACGATCTGGAACTGAAAGATTACGAAATATTGCAGGAAGATTCCATACCACACTGGCATCATCACTTTTTTTTCTTTTCTTTTTTTGGTAGGGACATTTGCATCATCACTGACGTAACACACACACACAACCAGCACTAGTTTTATAAATTCTGTAGAAAAAAGATTGGTAATGGAGAAAGAAAAGTTTTTGGAAGCTATCTGGATTGGTGATTGTTCTTTGGCCATTCAATTTCCGACATTATATAATCATAAGTGTAGGACCAAAATCGGCAACTAAAATAGGTGAATAGGAGCCAAATAAAATTCAAACCATCAAAAGAACCAATCAAATAAACTGTAGAATTCGAACGAGATCGGACGAACAGTACCCGGACCAAGGATCAAAATCTCGGCAAAATTTCGAATCCCCCAGTTTCATAATCCCGGTGAAATTAAAAAACCCTAAAAAAATCAAAGTGCTACAGTACCTATAATTTCGCCGTGATTTCAGTAAATTTGACCGAGATTTAAAGAAAATTTGACCGCATTAGATTTTTCACATCATTTCTCGTGTGGGACAGTAGGTAGATCATAATTCCCGCAAAATTGAAAACACCCTAAAAATTCAAAGTGTGACGGGTACCTAAAATTTCGCCGAGATCTCGGCATTTTGGACCAAAATTTCATCTATATGAACTGAAATCTCGAAAATTTCGTTTAAAAAATTACTGAATTCAAATTTTTCCTTTTGGTTTTTGTTCGAATTTCGCCCGAAATACCAAGCTTTTGCCAAAATTTTGTCTTTCGGAGGGTGCTGAGATGAAGCCCGAAAACAAAAATTCAAACCCTGACCCTAACCAGTAGAGGTCGGATGAACAGTAAAAGTTGTAACCGATCAGGTAAACAGTAAACAGCACTCATCGGATAAATAGTGTTTGTTGAACAGTAACTCCAAATGGTTGGGGTGTTGTTCGGATGAAAAATATTCGGGTGAAGAGTAAAATCAACGCGATCTCAAAAAACAAGAATTAATGTAACTTTTGATCGGCTGATCTAAAACTAGTGAAACTTTGTGTGCATCTTTGTATGGATGTCAGGAACCTATTCTAACCTTCAATCACAAGGATTAATATCAAAGTTTTGATCTTTTTTCAGTTTAGCGAAGGTTGCACTAAAACCGGATCAAATGCAAAAACTTCATCTTAAACTTGTTCGTGGGGTTTTGATAATCAAGATGATCTTGAATGACCTCCCACAAGTTACAGCAAGGAAGAACACCAAAGAACAACACTTCAAACAAACAAGAACGCTATCTACAAGGATCTTTCTTCTTTGAAGCACAAAGATCGGTTTCTTGCAAAAACTAAGAAGAAGAGGTTGCAGATTGCCTAGATGATTGGGATATAGTCTATAGAAGATTCATTCATCAATCTTTTATCATTGGCACAAGATCCAAGAGCACTTAGAAGGGGAGGCAAATCCAAAGTGCAATAAGCAAAAATGCAAGAAGTAAAAGAAATTTCATAATAAGGAAGAAATTTAATCTTGCATTACTTTGAGAGGAAGGTTTACAAAGCCACACTACCACGTGGGGCAAAGCTCACATGAGCACAAGGAAAAATAGAAAATCCTCTCTAAAGACTTAGGGGTGAGGCATCTCTCCACCACTCTACTTATAACACACTGGGAGCAACCTTCACCCTTAGATGACCACTTGGCCCTCAAAAAACCTCATCAAGGGCTGAGATTCACTCCCTCACATAAATATGGGCTAACCCGCAATCCAATAACACAACGGATTTTATCCACATACACACTAACTTAACCACTACTCCAACCGCGAACCATTGATCCAACGATCCTCCTTCGCTTGAGTAGGGCTCAAGTTAGCATCACATCCATCCACTTATCCTCTTGGTTTGCAGCCACTCCCAGCCCCAGTCATCCTCCGGCGAAACCTTGACCGTCTGAACCTCAGCTCTCTCAGCCTAGTCTCAATCTCCTCTGCCCTACCATGACCTAGCTTTGAAGTCAAGCAACCATCACAAATAAGGAAAACAGATCACATAGCATTGCTCAAAATGATATGAAAGCAATAATTAGCTGAAAGGTCACACATCAAAAGATCTACCTTAGGCCACAACTAGTCAAGTCCATGATCACCTGAGGTTCCGACCTGTGAAGGCCCGATGTCTAAAGTCTCCGACCACTAGTTGTGAACAACTCACAGAACTCAAATTGCTAAGACCAAAGTAAACACAATTCAAACTCAAACATGAGCACCACAAAAATACAGCCAATTATACATCACACACATGGGTAGACCTCCATATGGTCTTTCAATCTCCCCCTTGATGAGTATATTAACAAACACCTAAAAGACATAAATTTGAGTTTGAAAAGATAGAAGAAAGCAATTTGGTTGCAAAACCACACTTAGTCCAAATGCAAGAGAAATCAAAGATCATGACCAAGTTAACAAAACAAAGTTTAGAACAAACCAAGAAAAAAGAAGTTTTCCATAATGATTTAAAAATCAAGAAGAATCAACAAAAGCTCAATTTTGTTCATGAGCCAAAGAAAAGAACAATTTTTCACCATGATCATGAGAAGGCAATATGTATTTTCACATTTCTCCCAATTAAAAATGCCTTTTCCACAACTCTCCCCCTTTTGGCAATATAGGCATCAACAAGAAAAATGTATCATTGAAATGCATCCTTGAAGAGCTTTGAAGATTATTCAACAAGGACAAAGCATAACACTGAAAGGAGCCGCCCAGATCGTCCTCGAGTTGTTGGATGAACAGTTACTCCCGTCGGATTTGGATTCTAGCAACGAATCACCGGAGGCGATCCCGATGCTAATACCCAAGCCCAAACGAGACAACTCTACGACTTCCAACGACTCGACAACAACCCCGGTATTCCCCCGGTATGCGATCCGAACTCGCCCAGGATCCCCACATACCGGTTCCCAATGCCATATCAAACATCAATTCGCACAAAGGGGCATCGAGCCCCCAAGCTCACTACCAGAGACGCAAGAACGCGGAAGCAAACAAACACACCACACGGCACAAAGAGGCCCAACAAAGACAACCAACAAAACGACCAAGCGAAAAGCAGACGCGCTCCATTACAGAAATAAAGGTAGCAGCTGTTCACAAAAGTATCACCCACTACACTATACAACAAAAGTAAAACACCCCGGAAGTGTCATGCCCTGAACACTCCCGGGCGCACGCACGCCGACAGCCTCTACTCGGTGCCCTGCCTTGGTCACCGATAAGCGATGAGGGGCAAAACTCGCACCCCGCTGGATCCTCACCTGCAAAACCACAAAGCAGAAGCCTGAGTACGGAAGGTACTCGCAAGTCTTACCCGGGGTCCATATATGACCGACTCCAAAAGAGATGCATTTGGCGGTAGCAAGGTAAATAGGCTTAGGTTAAAAGTGCGAAAATGCTTAACTTTGTTTCAATTTTTGTCATCTACTCAAGTTTTTCTCAATATAGCTAGCAGTTGTAACAAAGACCTACTTCTAACAGGATATTGTAATTAACAGAATGTAAGGCAAGTCATCTCATATCAAAATTTAGATCAAGCCCAACAGCGAACCACAAGTTCAAGTTGTTTACTACGCAGAAGAAGTTCAGATCAAGCTTGCTCATATCCAAGAGCGCGGCAATTCGAATCGCTTAATTAACCCTGCAGGGAAGCATTGATCGCACGACACTTACCACAAGGGCCTAGTGTCAACCCTCCCAATCATACCCAATCATTGAAGCGTCCTCCTATGGCCGAAAACCTAGCACCCTCGAGCAGCCCCAAGCCCGGCTTGGCGCCGAGAGTCGGCCTAAGCCTGCGCCCTCAACCACGTCCAACCACGTGAAGTTACGGTCCATCGATTCCGTATGAGAGAAAGAGTGGCTTACCGTACCATAATCGGGCATGCGACCAACCGGGTGTACTCAATCTGATTCCACTTACGGATCGGTCCTCAATCGACATGACGGGCTACACATTTGAGTCTCCATACCCAAATGAACCAACTCCCCGCCCGGTCCACAATTCATTTCTTTCCAAAACCTTTCCCAATTCCAAGTCCAACATAATGTAGTATGTGTGTATTAATAACAACCGCAAGTGACAGAACCCTCCGTCACTTGGCCCAAACCCCGACATCTAAGCATTCTAAGCACGGACTCATTAATACCCATAGTCTAGCTCAAAAGGAGGTATTCGACGAATACAAGGGGGTACGTGCAGCAAATAGGATCTATTCCTATCCCACATGGCAATTCCTAATGCAATACTTAACATTTCAATTAATCACATTATTCTCAAAAATAACGATACATAAGGATAAACATGCTTAGGTGCTTGCCTTGCTCTTCTGCTGGTGGGTCGGCAACAGTCGGCTCTCCGGCAGTACCCTCGGTCACCGCGGCGTCAGTCTCCGCGGGATCGCTCTCTACACGAGTACAATGCATAATGAGATGCATGCCATGCGAACGAAACGAACACAAAAGGAAAACCCCGACGAAACAACGCGACCGAACAGGTTAACGAAACCGGACAGACTAGCCTAACCCGGACAGTCCGGTTATTTGATCCGGACAGTCCGGATAACCCGGATACTCCGGACCTTGTGTCCGGACACTCCGCCTAGGCGGACACTCGGATCGTCGTCCGGACACTCCGGACTGGCGAGTTTTACCCAATAACTTTCGACGGATCGAGGTGCCGCCAAGTCCCACGGCATCGCGGGGACCCGACCTATGACATTCCCACACGGCAAGGCCGAGGAACTTCACGCTAGCTAAACCTCGAGAAAACGACACCCAACTACAAAACCACAAGCCGACTCTAATCGGCCCATGGATTGGCATTACCACTACCCGATCTACCTTACTAGTACCCACATTCATCAATCCAAGCCCCAAACCAACCCTAGAATCACTACACCCAAAACCCTAGAGCTCAAAATTCAACTCCAAACCTCCCAAACCCAAACCTAAGTCCCAAACCCACCATGGACGACCCTAGGACTCAAGAACCCTACGAATCAACCCCCAAGAAGAGGACCTACCTCCAAGTGGGACGGAGGAGAGCAATGCCGGGTGGAGGAAGGAGGATGTCGGCTTGAGGAGGAGTTCCACGGGATGGAGGAGTCGCCGGGGAGGAGTCACTGGAGGACACCGGCTGATGGAGGTCGCCGGAGTGGAGCTCGGGGTGGAGGGGACGCACGGGATGGGTGGAGGACAAGTGGAGAAGAAAAGAAGGGAGTGAACCCATGAAATGGGACTTTTATACAAAACCCCCCGCAAATACCGGACACTCCGGATGCTAACCCGGAGACTCCGGGTTGGGGTCTTCGGTAACACTAACCCGGACACTCCGGACATTTAGTCCGGACACTCCGGGTTGAGGCGCTCGGTCAGGTTAATCCGGATACTCCGGACAATATGTCCGGACATTCCGGGTTATGTCCGGACATTCCGGGTGTTGATCCGGATACTCCGGATGTCCCAGAATTTTTGAAACTTGGGGCCCTGACAAACCCTCCCCCCTTAAGGGAATCTCGCCCCGAGATTCAGAAGCAGCGTCTGATTAGGAAGATAACTACAAGGGGAAAAGCTGAAGGATCGGCGAGTAATACTCACATGTTTTGGAAGAATTCGGGATACTCGTTCTTCAGACGATCCTCGGGCTCCCAAGTAGCTTCGTCCTCGGTATGGTTGCTCCATTGGACCTTATAGAACTTGAGAGTTCTCCGCTGAGTTTTGCGCTCCGCTTCTTCTAAAACCCGAATTGGATGCTCCTGATAGGATAGATCCGGCTCAGGCGCAACTCCGAGGTCATCCACTTCAAGCGACTCAAACGGAGTACGGAGACACTTCTTCAATTGGGAGACATGGAACACGTCGTGAATCATCTGAAGTGAAGGAGGTAACTCCAGCCGATATGCCACTTGACCGCGCTTTTCGAGGATCCGGAACGGCCCAATGTAGCGAGGCGCTAACTTCCCTTTGATCCCAAACCGACGAGTGCCTCGAAGAGGAGACACCTTTAGATAGACGAAGTCGCCAATATCGAAGGAGAGGGGTCTCCTACAGTGATCGGCATAGCTCTTCTGTCGCGACTGTGCTACTCTCAGATTCTCTTGGATAGTCTTCACCTTTTCTTCTGCCTCCCTGACTAGTTCGGGCCCGAGGAATGAACGCTCACCACTCTCGGACCAGTTCAGAGGGGCCCGACAGCTACGACCATACAGGGCCTCAAAAGGGGACATTTGGATGCTGGTCTGATAGCTATTGTTGTACGCAAACTCGGAGTAGGGGAGGCATTCTTCCCACTTCTTCCCATACGACAACACACAAGCCCTCAGCATATCCTCGAGGATTTGATTGACCCTCTCAGTCTGTCCATCAGTCTGCGGGTGATATGCTGAGCTGTAGAGTAGCTTCGTGCCCAAGGCGGTGTGCAGGCTTTTCCAGAACTGGGAGACAAACTGTGAGCCTCGATCTGAAACTATCCGCATGGGCACTCCATGGAGACACACAACCCGCAATATGTACAGCTCTGTATACCTCTTGGATTTATAGGTGGTGCGAACGGCTAGGAAATGTGCGGACTTGGTCAACCGGTCGACGATCACCCATATCGAGTCATGACTTGAAGAAGTCAGGGGCAAGCCGGTAATGAAGTCCATGCTGACGTCTTCCCACTTCCAACTCGGAATGGGTAACGGCTGAAGAGTACCAGCTGGCTTAAAGTGTTCAGCCTTCACCCGCTTGCAGACATCGCACTCGGCCACATAACGGGCGATCTCGCGCTTCATGCGAGTCCACCAGAATTGCCGCTTCACGTCTTGGTACATCTTGTTGCTGCCTGGGTGAATTGTAAGCAATGAGTTATGGGCTTCATCAAGAATCCCCCTTTTTAACTCTTGATCGTCAGGGACGACGATGCGCTGGCCGAACCACACAGTCCCTTGATCATCCAGATGGAAACCAGAAGCTTGTCCAGAACTAATGTTGCTGCGGATTTGGGTGATACCCACATCACTCTCTTGCGCCTTACGAATCTGACCAAGCAATGTGGACTTCACTTCCAAATTGGTCAGGGATCCCTCTGCTATCATCTCCAGGTTGAGCTTCTGGAACTCGGCACAGAGGGTGGCACTCCGTGGTGGAAGAGTGAGGCAATGGCATTGTACCTTGCGGCTCAACGCGTCAGCCACCACGTTGGCCTTTCCCGGGTGATAGTGCACCTCCAGACTGTAGTCTTTGATCAGCTCGAGCCATCTCCGCTGCCTCATATTCAGATCTGCCTGGGTGAAGATGTACTTGAGACTTTTGTGATCTGAATAGACGTTACACTTGTTCCCCAGGAGATAGTGGCGCCAGATCTTCAAGGCATGCACCACTGCTGCAAGCTCCAAATCGTGGGTGGGGTAGTGCTCCTCATGATGCTTCAATTGCCGAGAAGCGTAGGCAACGACTCGGCCTTCTTGCATAAGCACACAGCCAAGTCCAATGCCTGACGCATCGCAATACACATCAAAAGGCCTGTGGATATTCGGCTGAGTGAGGACAGGAGCCGTAGTCAAACATTGCTTCAGCGTTTGAAAGGCGCTCTCGCAGCCCGCTGACCATCTGAACTCAACTCCCTTCTTAAGCAGCTCAGTCATCGGCTTCTCAATATTTGAGAATTCATGGATGAAACGGAGATAATACCCATCCAGTCCAAGAAAATCAGCGGATGTCCATGACAATGCAGGCTGCTCCCATTTGAGTACATCCTGTACCTTGCTCGGGTCAACTGCCACACCTCGCTTAGAAAGGACGTGTCCCAAGAATGACACTTCCCTCAGCCTGAACTCGCACTTGCTGAACTTCGCAACAGGCGATGCTCCCTGAGTCGCCCGAGGACAATGCGAAGATGTCTGGCATGCTCTTCTTCATTGACTGAATAAATGAGGATGTCATCGATAAAGATGACGACAAAGGAATCTAGCTCCTCCATAAAGATGGAGTTCATGAGGTACATGAAGTACGCCGGCGCGTTCGTCAGACCGAACGACATAACGGTGTATTCATACAGCCCATACCGAGTGGAGAAGGCTGTCTTCGGAATGTCTTCGGCCCGGATCTTAATCTGATGGTACCCAAGCCTCAGGTCAATCTTAGAAAATACCCGTGCACCAGCAAGCTGATCGAACAGGATATCAATCCGAGGCAGAGGGTACTTGTTCTTGATAGTAACAGCATTCAAGGGACAGTAATCCACACAGAGGCGCAGAGAACCATCCTTCTTGGTCACAAAGAGAGCCGAGCAACCCCAAGGTGAGGAGCTCGATCGGATGAACCCCTTGTCCATCAATCCTTTCAGCTGGGTCTTCAGTTCCGCCAATTCATTTGGTGGCATCCGTACGGCCGCTTGGATACCGGAGCAGTCCCTGGCTGAAGCTCAACGACGAACTCAATGTCCCGATCAGGTGGCATTCTCGGTAATTCCGCTGGGAACACATCGGGAAACTCAGACACCATGGGAATCGAGTCCAGCTCTTCAACTTCTGTCCCATTTAGCGAACACAAGGTGGCCTTGTTCTCGTTAAGAAGTAGGGTGAGTCGGCCGCCATTTGGATTTCGGAGTGACAGGGTACGACTACAGCAATCCAAAACAGCCTGCTGTCGTGACAGCCAACTCATCCCCAGGATGACATCTATTCCCCGAAGGTCTAGAAGCGACAAGTGGCGGTGAACGGAATCCCTGAATCTGAACTATCGCTTTCGAACCATCTCGCTTAACCGTGATCTTCGACCCGGTGCCTCAATCGTAAAAGAGGTGACACCGCCATCGACCCTCATCGACTCTGCTCGCAAACCCCGTGCGAATAAAAGAATGGGAGGCCCCCGAATCAAATAATACCCTAGCCTCATGCCCCTCAACAAGGAACGTACCCGGCTAGTACAGGCGGAGCCCTCAGGAACCGCCTCGGCGTCGGCGAAGGTAATGACGCCTCGACTCAACGTGAAACGGCGGTGGTGCCGTCGCGCCCTGAAGCCGTGGAGCGCCGGCATTGCTGCTCCGACGTGGGAATGGGCAGTCCCGGATGAAGTGGCCCGCGCGTCCGCAGTTGTAGCACGGACCGGGACCCGCTGCTGCTCTGGCTGCCGGTGGCGGTAGCGGTAGTCGTGGCCGGGTAGCGGCAACCGACGGCTGGGCTGCCGCGACCGACTGAGACGGCGCTGGAGCAGACGGCCTCGACGCCTGATACGAGACCGCCCGCTGAGTACGGCGTCGCCCGCTTCCTCTTCTTCTCCTCCTGATGAGCCCGCATCTTGAGCTCAACAGTGATCGCGCGGCTCACCAGGTCATTGTAGTCGGCGAAGTCGCAGACGGACAGCTTATCCTGCATCTTCGCTGTCAGCCCACTCACAAACCGACCCTGCTTCTTCTGGTCGGTGTCGACCTCCTCCGGGGCGTACTGCGCCAGGTAGTTGAACTCTTGCGAGTAGTCAACCACCGACTTGCTGAACTGTCGGAGAGCGAGAAACTGCTGCTTCTTCATGTCCATGAGGCCCTTCGGGATGTGGTACGCCCGAAACGCCTCACGGAACTCAGCCCAAGTAAACTGGTGCCCGGCAGGCTGCATCACCCGCAAATTGGCCCACCAAGCACCGGCAGGGCCCTGGAGCTGCTGCGCGCCGCGACGTGGGCCTTCGGAAGCTCCCCACAGTCGATAAGAGCAAACTTCTGCTCTATCGTGCGCAGCCAATCGTCGGCCTCCAACGGATCGGTGGCCCGTGAGAAGACCGGTGGCTGCGTGTGCAGGAAGTCGAGATAGCTGGTGGGCCGACCTCGCCCATCACCGCGGCCACCATGCTGGACCCGATCCTGGACTAGCATCTCCAGGATCCGATTTGTCGCCTCCTGGTGCTGCTCGGTCCGCTGCAGAATGTCCAACACGTTGGGAGGAGGCGGCGGATCAGCACCCTCGGCATTGTCGCTCGGCACCTCCATCACCCCCAGAGGTGGAAGCCCCTCGGGTCCGCATTCTGTCGTTAACCAAAGCCGACGACAAGAGTTAGACTCCAAACGGAAACGACGCACCACCCTAACCTGACAATTTCAACTGACTCCCACTCAGACTGTAGCACCCCGCACTGGGGTCCCACAAGTCTGACATACCCAAAACACACTTTGATGCAAGACAGCATGACACATGCATGACATGAGATGGGATGAAATGCACGACTTCCAACGCAATTCACTCTCACCTCTACAATCTAGGGCGGGGACGGTATTACTCCCTACCTAATGCAGTATGACAATCCTAAACAATTCCTAACTGGTCGTCAAGTTGGGGCCCGTCTTTGTGCGCCTTGCTCTGATACCAGCCCTGAAAGGAGCCGCCCAGATCGTCCTCGAGTTGTTGGATGAACAGTTACTCCCATCGGATTTGGATTCTAGCAACGAATCACCGGAGGCGATCCCGATGCTAATACCCAAGCCCAAACGAGACAACTCTACGACTTCCAACGACTCGACAACAACCCCGGTATTCCCCCGGTATGCGATCCGAACTCGCCCAGGATCCCCACATACCGGTTCCCAATGCCATATCAAACATCAATTCGCACAAAGGGGCATCGAGCCCCCAAGCTCACTACCAGAGACGCAAGAACGCGGAAGCAAACAAACACACCACACGACACAAAGAGGCCCAACAAAGACAACCAACAAAACGACCAAGCGAAAAGCAGACGTGCTCCATTACAGAAATAAAGGTAGCAGCTGTTCACGGACTCATTAATACCCATAGTCTAGCTCAAAAGGAGGTATTCGACGAATACAAGGGGGTACGTGCAGCAAATAGGATCTATTCCTATCCCACATGGCAATTCCTAATGCAATACTTAACATTTCAATTAATCACATTATTCTCAAAAATAACGATACATAAGGATAAACATGCTTAGGTGCTTGCCTTGCTCTTCTGCTGGTGGGTCGGCAACAGTCGGCTCTCCGGCAGTACCCTCAGTCACCGCGGCGTCAGTCTCCGCGGGATCGCTCTCTACACGAGTACAATGCATAATGAGATGCATGCCATGCGAACGAAACGAACACAAAAGGAAAACCCCGACGAAACAACGCGACCGAACAGGTTAACGAAACCGGACAGACTAGCCTAACCCGGACAGTCCGGTTATTTGATCCGGACAGTCCGGATAACCCGGATACTCCGGACCTTGTGTCCGGACACTCCGGCCTAGGGCGGACACTCCGGACTGGTCGTCCGGACACTCCGGACCTGGCGAGTTTTACCCAATAACTCGACGGATCGAGGTGCCGCCAAGTCCCACGGCATCGCGGGGACCCGACCTATGACATTCCCACACGCGGCAAGGCCGAGGGAACTTCAAGCTAGCTAAACCTCGAGAAAACGACACCCAACTACAAAACCACAAGCCGACTCTAATCGGCCCATGGATTGGCATTACCACTACCCGATCTACCTTACTAGTACCCACATTCATCAATCCAAGCCCCAAACCAACCCTAGAATCACTACACCCAAAACCCTAGAGCTCAAAATTCAACTCCAAACCTCCCAAACCCAAACCTAAGTCCCAAACCCACCATGGACGACCCTAGGACTCAAGAACCCTACGAATCAACCCCCAAGAAGAGGACCTACCTCCAAGTGGGACGGAGGAGAGCAATGCCGGGTGGAGGAAGGAGGATGTCGGCTTGAGGAGGAGTTCCACGGGATGGAGGAGTCGCCGGGGAGGAGTCACTGGAGGACACCGGCCGATGGAGGTCGCCGGAGTGGAGCTCGGGGTGGAGGGGACGCACGGGATGGGTGGAGGACAAGTGGAGAAGAAAAGAAGGGAGTGAACCCACGAAATGGGACTTTTATACAAACCCCCCCCCCCCGCAAATACCGGACACTCCGGATGCTAACCCGGAGACTCCGGGTTGGGGTCTTCGGTAACACTAACCCGGACACTCCGGACATTTAGTCCGGACACTCCGGGTTGAGGCGCTCGGTCAGGTTAATCCGGATACTCTGGACAATATGTCCGGACATTCCGGGTTATGTCCGGACATTCCGGGTGTTGATCCGGATACTCCGGATGTCCCAGAATTTTTGAAACTTGGGGCCCTGACAAACACCAAGCTACTTAAAGTCATATTGTGCTCAACTATGTCATAGCTAAGTTCATATTTCAGCATCCTTTCTAGCAAGCAAAAAGAGAATTATGTTGTTTTTGCATGATTTCAACAAGAGTGCCACTTAGCATAATTTCAAGACTAGAAGCAAAACCATAAAATGTTGGAAAGGTACAAGTGCATAAAAGAATCCTCTTGCTCAATCAACTTTTGTAAATGCAAATTTTAGATTTTAACACACACAAAGTGGTTTAGAGAGCTTATCCTAGCAAGGCACATCCTAGATTAGGAGCCATCGATAAAGGCCTCCTAGGTTTCACTATCTTCAACAACTTTGTTTTCATTTTCATTTTTTTTATTAACTCAAACCATAATCGACCATCTTAGGCCTAACACTTCAAAAAGTGGTCTTGGTCATGCACAACACATCCCAAATTCATCCCAAGTGCAATGGAAAACAGTATCGTGAATGTATAAAGCTGAGATCAAATTTTAGCACTCATAAGTCAATTCTTAATCAATTTTAGCACTTAGATTCAATAAATTTTATTTTCCACGAGTAAATCATCCATATTATGGAAATTTGTATTGATGATGTTGTAGTAAAGTCTAGAAGTGATTATAAACATCTAGTCGATTTAGAGGAAGTCTTCAAGAAGACCAGAGCGCATAATCTTAATATCCCTACAAGTGTGCTTTTGGGGTATCGACTGGACAATTTCTTGAGTTATAGTACACAAAAGGGGTATTGAGGTTAACCAGTAATGCGTTAAGGCCATAGCTGATACATAGCCTCCAAATTGCAAAAAGGATCTTCAAAAGTTGGCCAGCAAAATAAATTATTTGAGACAATTCATATCAAATCTATCTAGTCGGATTGATGCCTTCACCTCGTTATTGTGGTTGAGGGAAAATTAGGAGTTTGTGTGGGGAGTTGATCAACAAGGAGCTTTTGAGAACATCAAAGAGTATTTGTTTAAACCTCTTGTTTTGGCTGCACCACAGAAGGATGTACCGTTTAGGCTATATGTATCGGCTGAAGAGTTCACAATTGGTGCAGTCTTGGTGAAACAGATCAATGGGAAAGAATAGGTAATTTTCTATTTAAGTCAATAGCTAATTGATGCTGAGACAAAGTATCCTCCTATTGAGAAGCTTTGTTTGTCCTTATATTTTGCTTGCGTTAAGTTGAGACTATATACTGGCTTCGGCTTGCACGGTCATATGTAAGACCGATATAATTAAGTATATAATGTCTACTCCAATTTTGAAAGGTTGACTTGGAAGGTTGGCTTATAGGCTTCCTGAGTTGATCCTAACATTTAAATCGGCCAAAATAGTTAAAGGACAAGTGATAGCCGATTACATAACTGAACACATAGCCGATTGTGGTATAATTGTTGTTGCCCCTTGGTGTTTATATTTCAATGGATTGGTGTGCCAAGGGGGTGTTGGAATTGGTATTGTGCTGATATCCCGAAGGGGTGGAGTTTTGAGTGCATTCAGGCTTGATTGTCGATGCTCAAATAATCAAATTGAGTACGAGGCATTACTCAGGGGTCTTCAATTGCTTAACAATCTTGGTGTCGATTCTGTTGAAGCTTATGGTGACTCTCAACTTGTGATGCAGCAAGTAAGAGGGGAATATAATTGATATGATAATATTTTAATCAGATACTTGAAGCAATACCAAGAAATAATCAGCTATTTAGTTCTTTTTCAATCAGTCATATTCCCCATGAGTGAAATGATAAAGCTAATTTGTTGGCACAACAGGCTTCAAGGTATAAGATGTTTAACCGATTGGTTGATTGTGAGACAATTGAAAAAATGGTTTTATGTGCCAATATACCCAATTGGCGGTTGAAAATATTGGATTATTTGTTGGATCCCTCAAAGCCCGCCGTTAAGAAAACTAAAAGACAAGCCTTAAAGTATGTTTTGCTTGATCATACGCTTTATTACCGAACTTTGGAAGGTTTGTTGTTAAAGTGTCTGGTAATAGAAGAGGCAAAATCTGCAATGGAGGAAGTACATTAGGGGATTTGTGAAACGCACCAGTCGACTCATAAAAGTAAATGGTTGTTGAGATGTACTCGTTACTTTTGGCCGACGATGTTAGAAGATTGTTTCAAATATTATAAGAGCTACCAAGATTACCAGAAGTTTGGTAATGTGCAGTTAGCACCTGCCTCAATTTTACACCCGGTTATTAAACCTTGACCGTTTAGAGGTTGGGGTATATATATAATCAGTCAAATATATCTCGCATCATCTAAAGGGCATAAATATATATTAGATGCGACTGATTATTTTTCTAAATGGGTTGAGACCATTCCTTTGAAAAAATTACTAGTATTGAAGCAATTGCATTTGTTCATGAACACATTATTTATCAGTTTGGGATCCCTCAAACCATTACAACCAATCAAGGTACTGTGTTTATGTCCAATGAATTTTAGAATTTTGCTAAGAGCTTTGGGATAAAGTCACAGAACTCATCACCTTATTATGCGCAAGCCAATGATCAAGCTGAGTCATCGAATAATACAATAATCAAGTTGATTAAGAGAAAGATTGATGACAAGCCCATAAATTGGCATGTCACATTATCGGATTCGTTATGGTCCTATCAGATTACTTACCATGCAGCTACTAAGTTATCACCTTATCAACTTGTGTACGGACAAGAGGCAGTATTGCCAATAGAAATCGGTATAAGTTCGTTAAGGGTCGCCAGGCAAGATGATTTATCGGCTCAATACCATATAGATTTAATAGCCGATAATTTAGATGATTTGGTGGAGTTAAGGTTGCGAATGTTGGAACAAATTCAGAAAAATAAAGCTAGGGCTGCAAGTGCTTATAATAAGAAGGTTGTGTCTAAGTCATTTAATGGAGCCGGTTTAGTATGAAAAGCTATTTTACCCATTGGCTCAAAGGATAACCAGTATGTGAAATGGTCTCCTACATGGGAAGGGCCCTATAGAGTGAATCAGCTTATTCATGGAAATTCTTATATTTTAGAAACTTTGGATGGCACATTGTTTACTAAGGCGATCAATAGGAAATACTTGAAGAAATATTACCTAAGTGTCTGGATTGAATCTTAATTGGCTAAAAACTTTAATTGACTCATCGCATTCAACAAAGTTTGGTTGATCGACTGAAGCTAGTAGACCAAATTAACTTGTTGCAGTTAATTTTGGTTACTTATGCATATGACCAATGGAATACATCATCCTTAGAACGAAGGCAATATAACATAAAAGCAAAAATAAGTTACAACGTTTACACAAATAAATCAGTTAAATAGCCGATTTATAAATTACAGAGTATTTAGTTCAAAACTCAAGCATTTAGTCATTGTTTTCAGGAGGACATGACATTGTTTTCAATTAACCGATGAAATGATTCAAACGTTTAAACTTTGAGGTCGGCACCTAGCCCTAGACGCGCAGCGATGGCTTTAGCAATGATCTGCTCCACCTCTTTTGAGATGGATGGTCAGCATGAACCAGGAGTTGGTGGGGGTGGGAGCTCACGTGTGCTAGCATGGTCAGTGATGACGGGCGATGTTGCATATTGCTAGCATCAAGTACTTGCCTTGTGGAGCTATCATCCTATTGGAGGCAGCTACACCAAAGCTTTGAGCAGTGGGCGTCGCATCCCCATGGCCCTATGCATGATCTGAGCAACTAGCAACCACCTCGCCAACTGGCCGAGCAGATTCCGCGGTGATTGACCCACCAGCTTGGCTGATGGGGTTCAACCCACGAGGTGCCATGGTGCGCAATGGCATGAAACGAACAGCTAACTGTAAGTCCTACTGAGGTCGCTTCCTCCTTCTCTCTTTGTTGGTGTCCTCCTTCTCTGATAGGTGCATCCCTTGGCCTGCGCAGAAACGATTGATGTGCGTACCACGCATGATGCTGGCCCAACGCCCATGCTCCTCTGAAGTGTACAACTCAAGGAATCCCTCCGCCGCATTCACCGCCTTGTCCACGGTTAGGACTGTGATGTCATGAAACCCCCTATGTTAGAACAACACCGACAAATTGCCCTGTGAAACCATCCCGACCTCACGTTGCGCCCCGTCGATCAAAATTGATTGCAGGCCGTCATTACGCTCCCCCAAATGCACATCCTAGCTCGCAGAGAGCCTTCTCAGCCAAATCCTGCATGTTTGTCCGTGTAGTCAAGCCCTAAGAAGGCTCAACCAAGCCTCCTTGCCACCGGTAAATACCACCTCGCACGATTGGATAAGCTCGATGGGCTCGTAGTGTGAATGCATACCCTCTGACACCTGAGGCGGTAATAGAACTATCGCTTGATTCAGTCGGTTTTCCAGCATTTCTTTGACATGGGGCAGGCATGTATTGTTTAACACCCTGATTTTGTAATTAATCTAATTAAGTGCTTAATCATGCTTTGCTCTGATTCTTGAATCTTAATTCAGAGTTAGTTGCCCTCGGAGTCTGTTCGTTGATTTGTCCAATCGATTTCCTCGTTCGAAGCCCTAAGTTTCAATTTTGATCGAAACTCCAAAATGGCTAAGATCCAAAGCCTCCCTTTGGATTCCCTGAGCCCTTCATTTCTGTACTTGTCAAAGTAACTCATTATACCTTCTATTTGCTCCAAAGTAGAGTCGAGCCATGATGTCAACAATCAACGTGCTGCAAGTAACAAATTTGAACATAGAATACATTAACAGATGTATCTAAGTGTGAAGGTATAAGGTATAAAAAATAAAATACATAAAATACATAGAATATTAGAATACATCAACCGATCAAATCAAGGGCATTAGTGCATCACATGGAACCTGTCTCAACTCTCAATCTAAATCTGATCTGCTATTTTGTTCTGCTGTCTGCTAAATTGCTGATCGTCGAGTCACGGCAAGCGGCGAGCGGCATCCCTCCCGTAGTCCTGTGGCAGAGTCGCCAGTCGCAGTGGACCAGTGACGCAGAGAAAAAAAGGAGACGAATCGTCCGGCCGTCCTGATGACCGCGATCGTTCTCGGCTCTCGCATAGACACGTAGCCTTCACATTAGGACGGAGTCACGGAGAGACCTCGATAGGTAGTGTGTTGTATCACCTGAAATTGGAACATACGAAATATTGCAGGAAGATTCCAGAGCACATTGGCATCATCACTACTTCTTCTTCTTCTTCTTCTTCTTTTTCTTCTTCTTCTTCTTCTTCTTCAAGGGACATTAGCATCATCACTGACGTATCACACACGCTCAACCGATGCACATCACTTGTTTTATAAACTCTGTAGAATAACGGTTGGTAAGGGACGAAGAACAAGTTTTTGGGAAATATCTGGATTGGTGATTATTCTTTGGCTATTCATTTTTCGAGTTGGTATAACCAAAAAGGATGTTACAGTGGCTAAAGTATTTGATGAGGGGCGGGGGTCTATATAAGGTTTAGAAGGGTGCTGTGGGGAGAAACTCTATGGCAATGAAGATTATTACAATAGAAGTGTGCAGATGTAAGTACGTCTTGAGGAACAAGACACAGTGTCTTGGGTGCTTGATTCCAAAGTTCGTTGCTCTGTTCTTTCCTTTTATGTAGCGTTGAAAACCAAACGAGGAGAATTCCTCCCAAGTTTTGGTGGAAATTTAAGTTACCTTTGAAAATAAAGGTGTTGATTGCATGGTGGCTTTATTAAAGGATGTATTAGACAACCTATTAAAAAGAGGCTGGACATGACCTAAGGTTGCAAGTTTTGTGGTGGAGATGAAACAATTGATCACCTGTTTATTCAGTGCCCAGTTTCTAGATATATATGGGGTGTGATACAATGGGCTTTTGGTTTTATACATCTACATGGCTTAGTTAGATAATTGTGTGAAGACTAGGGGTGCGTTTGGTTCGCTGTACCAGGCTGAATGGGATGGAATGTGACGAATACCCGTACCATGGGTACCCCCAGCGGCCCAAAAAGACGCACGGGCCGACCCAGGCCAGTCGAGGCCCGAAGTCGCGACCACCGGGCAAGATCCAAAATCACGACCAGGTCTCCGATATCCCAGAGAAGCGACGTCATTTATTGCGTATCGAGCGCATTAAATGCCCGCCATAATAACGATGACGTAGCGGCACAAGTTCCCGACCCTCGCATTTACTGCGAGCGACGCAGCAACTACGGCGACCAAAGAAGCAGGCGGGGAGTCGGCGGCCAGTCCCATCAGCCCGCCACTTTCGGACGACCGAGAGCACAGTCTTTTTCTCTTTTTTCTAACCAACAGTGTAACCTTCCTCCTCGCCTATATAAAGGGGGAAGGGGCGAGCATGTAAAGAAACGAACCAACAAGAAAAGAAGATCAATACAATCCAACTCACACGAACTGGAGTAGGGACGTTCAGCCCGAACCAGTATACATCTTGTGCTCACCCGAGTCAAGCCGTTCGAGGAGAGGGAGCGTGCACCCTCGTCGACCTATACAAATTCACTAGCCGGTGCCCGAAACACCGACAGAATGGTACAGGATGGATGGGATGATCCTGGATGGGATGGTACAGGGAGGGTGTTTGGTTGCCTGAATGGAATGATACAAGATTTTGTTTGGTTGTTTGGATGGAATGATATGGGATGGTACGAGATGATGTTTGGTTGCTTGGATGGAATGATACTAGATGATACGAGATGATGTTTGGTTGGAGGGAAGAGGTTGGTACGAACTATGTAGCACAATCTGTCTTGTTACATTGCTACATATCAAGCATCAGTTAAACCCTCAAGCGTGTGCGTGTGCCCAGACGATCGGCAATTCGGAGTTTGAACCGTGAACATCTACAATTGGAAAATATGCACCCAAATGCAGGCCAAAATGGTTGAAGCACAATCTGTCTTGCTGCATATATAACACTCATTTTTAGAGCTAGAATGTATCACAAGGACATATTGTCTAGAATTCTGAATAACCATACTAACCAAGTACACAAATTCTAAAAAAGGCCACATTGAGAATGGGGGACAAGTTCCATTACACCGGACATGACGAATCAGAAATTCAAAATCGCCTAGGACAAGTTCGTAGGTGTGTATGTGATCTATGCGACCCCCCAAACATCACAGTTTGATGATCTGTCAAAATCTCCGAGCTGGATCGTCATGCCGCCATGAAGTAACCATCACGGTGCTGTAATCCTGTAACAATCAACAGCGGTAACCGAGAAAGAGACTGGATCAGAATCTCTAGACTGTAAAACATAACATGTCAATAAACAACATGACACATGAGGCCTTTGATCATTTCATAACTAGTGAAAAATAACTCTGTTGTCAGACAATAAGCTACAGTAGCTTTTACATATTCTATTGGGATATGGTACAGAAATTCAGATTAAGAACAAAGGTGATTTCTGAACAAATAAGCCATGAAAGTGTATAGGTTCAAAGAATTGCGTCCTGATAATTTGGTGAAATAACCTAGAAAATTAACTAAGCAAATAACAGTAGTAATGAGTAATTAGAGCAGTAGTTAGCGTAATTGTTAGCGAAAAGTTTTAAAATGCGAGTAGAACGAATAGAGATAGAAGGGGATTGCCGTCAGACCCGCAGGCGAGGTATTGATCACCGAGATACCAGACCCGTAGGGGCCAAGTCGGCACCTCTTGCTAGATCGGGTATCATCATTCGACAACCGCGACTTACCTGTTCAGACTGCGGGTGTCCGTAGTATTTAGAAACCCAAATAATAGCCATCCCCTGCAGTAACTCAGTAAAGAGCCAGAAGAGGTAACAGGGTAACCTTGACCATTCCAGTGCTTAGCCAACTCACGGCCACACACCAAGATCGAGGTGCAGCTCCCCGGCTTCTCAGACGTCAGACGTCCCAGGGCCATGCCCTCTTCTTACCCATCGGTCACAGGAAGCAAGCAGCACCCCATTTAACCTTTCCCCTCACAGCAAAAGGCAGCAAGCCTCACCATTCTTCCTTATCTTCCCACCAAGAACCACCAAAGCAAACCACCGAGAACTCAAGAACCAGAGATGGAGGAGCCCCCAAGCAAGACCTGAACCGCAACAAGGAGAATCCCCAAGAACCTGGAGAGGAGGAGAGTTCCAGAAGCCAGAAGCAAGGAGGAACCACAAGCCAAGAACCGAACCTGGTGATCCCCAAGAACAAAGCAAGGAGGATCCCCAAGAAGGACCGAACCGAGCAGGAACCAGAAGGAACCAAACACTGAACCAGGAGCAAGAGGATCCCCAAGATCTGCACCAACACCTTCTTTCCTCCAACCGAATCCCTGTCAGGTGCACAACCGTTGCTAGTAGCCCCTAGTGGTCTCAGCATTGAACCCTATGAAGGGTTTCGTAGCATGGAAAACAAAAATTTTTCCTACGATTGCAACCAAACACCAAGATCATATCTAGGAGATGCAAGTAAACGGTTCGTATGACTCACCTCGTAGGCCTAAAGCGGGAATAACGTTCGCAAACAAACGTGGTTGATGTAGAGGTACACTCCGACTTCAAAGTCGCGAAGATGGCGCCACAACCAGCGCTCCGCATTTCTGGTCACACGTGCGGATCAACGATGACCTCCAATCCTCGTTCCAAGCGGCGGAGTAGTGGATCCCTGGGAAAAACTCCAACAACACTACTGCACTTAGTGGTGGTGGTGGTGAAGAAATAATTTCAGCATGCGCTTACGCTTAAGCCACGGCTCAAAAACGGATCAGCGGAGGAGGAGAATGGACCAACCAAAGGGTCATGGATGAACACTAAAGAGAGGAGCTCCTCCCTCCCTTTTATAGGAGGAGGAGGAGGCATGCCAAGGGTGGGGTGGCTTGGCGCATGGGGGCTGCCCTTGCCTCCCTTCTCTTCATGTGAGTGATCTCTCCACTCACAAATTAACCACTTTGATTTCCATTAAAACCCCACTCAAGAAAATGAAAGGTTTTCTCCCATAAACATTTTTATTTCAGATTTAATATTTGTTAATTCTTTTAATTAACAAACATTAACATATACCCCTTTAACTATTCGGATATCCTAAACTATTCCGGCGAGCATCGAAACGATTCCTCAGTCTTGTCCATATTTTTCTCCTGTTTAGTATCCACTCAAATGCATCGATGAACCTTAAGTGTGTCACCCTACGGTTCGTGAATAAAATGGACATGATTGAGACTCCTCTCATCAATAATCATCCGGATCCGAGATCCATAATGACTCCATTCACTCAACGATGAACTAGTGATCGCGTAAAACCGTAAAACCATATAACCAATTCCTTTGTCTCGATATTTTACTTGTCCGGGATCCGATCATCAGTATCAACTATACCTAGTTCGATCCGCTGCTACCGACAAGTACTCTTTACTCGTTATTGATATAACATTCTTGTGACCTAGTCACATGCTTCTGGCGATGTCAATGTGATATCACCGAGGGCCCAGAGTATATCTCTCGTCATCCGGATGGACAAATCCCACTCTTGATGCGCATGAGCCTCAACTAATACTTTCATAGTACCCAAATCCATCTTTATAGTCACCGTGTTGTTACGGGTGACGCTTGATGTCATCAAAGTACTCTTCGGAATTAGTGATTGACATCATCTCATGGTCTAAGGAAAAGAGCTCTTTCGAAGGTGTTTGATACAGCAACAAACTAAATGACTTGATCGTATTTGCTATACCAACTTGGGTGTGTGTTCATCACATCATTCTTCTAATGACCTGACCCCGTTATTAATAACATCCAATGTTCATGATCGAAACCTTGATCATCGATTTAATCAACGAGCTAGTTTAAAAGAGGCTTTACTAGGAACCTTTTGTTTATTAAACACACATGTATTAACGCTTCGATTAATACAATTTTAGCATGAGAAATAAACATCTATTATAAACATGGAATATGATAATAAACAATTTATTATTGCCTCTGAGCATATTCCTTGATCTCCCACTTGCACTAGAGTCAATAATCTAGATTACATTGTGATGATTCTAACACCCATTGAGTTCGTGTTGATCATGTTTTGCCCTTGGGAGAGCTTCTTTAGTCAACGAAGTACGCTTACATTCAGATCCGTGTGCACTTTGCAAATCTTTATATCGCCATCCTGACATGTTCACGGATGGAGTGAAACCGACGCTAATATGTTTGGAATTCTTGTGTGACCTTGGTTCTTTAGCATTGGCTATGGCACCATTGTTGTCACAATAGATAACCATCGGGTCCAACGACTGGAACCACACCTAGTTCGGATATGAACATCTTCATCCAAACCGCTTCTATGTGTTTCAAGCAAAGAATATATTCCGCCTCTGTTGAAGATCACCTGCCACCGAGTTGCTTGGAACTTCTCCACTCATGCTCCTCCATTCATTTCAGAAATGTACCTGATTGAGACTTAGAGTCATCCTGATCGATTATCAAAGCTAGGCCGACGTAACACTTTGGCATTTGTGCTCTTCTTCACCACCATATATGAGAAACATATCCTTAGTTCTTCTTAAGTACTTAAAGATATTCTTGATCGAGTCAAGTGTTCAAAACCTGATCGCATCGGTACCTGCTAGTCAAAACTAATAGCATGTGCCACATCCGGTCTTGTACACAACATAGCATACATGATAGAGCCTATGGCTGAAGCATAGGAATCTTATTCATTACTTCTCTATCTTCTGTGTTGGACTCGAGTCTTACTCAACGCCTTGCCTTGCATCATAGGTAAGAACCCTTTCTTACTTTCGTCCATTCTAAACTTCTTTAGAATCTTGTCAAGATATGTACTTTGTGATAGCCCAATTGCGCCTCGATCTATCTCTATAGATTTTGATGCCTAAAATATATGCCGCTTCACCAAGGTCCTTCATTGAAAACTTCTTGCTTTAAGTAATCTTTTACACTTTTCAAAAGTTCTATATCATTTCCTATCAACAATATGTCATCCACATATAATATCGTAAATGCTATAGAGCTCCCACTCACTTTCTTGTAAACACAAGATTCTCCGTAAGTTTGGACAAATCCAAAACCTTTGATTACCTCATCAAAACTGAGATTCCAACTTCGTGATGCTTGCTTCAGTCCATAAATGGATCAAGTTTGCATACCTTATTAGCATCCTTAGGATCAACAAAACCTTTGGGTTGTATCATATACAACTCTTCCTCAATGTTTCCATTAAGGAACGCGGTTTTGACATCCATCCGCCAGATTTCATAATCGAAAAATGCAGCAATTGCTAACATAATCCTACCAGACTTTAGCATCGCTACGTGAGAAAGTCTCATCGTAGTCAACTCCTTGAATTTGTCGAAACCCTTTGCGACAAGTCGAGCTTTATGAGATCGCATTACCGCCAGCGTCTATTTTCTTTTGAAAATCCATTTGTTCTCAACGCCTTACGGCCATTGGGTAGGTCCACCAAAGTCCATACTTGGTTTTCATACATGGATCCCATTTCGGATTTCATGGCTTCTAGCCATTGTCTGAATCTGGGCTCATCATCGCTTCATCATACGTCGCAGGTCATTATTCTCAACTACCATGACATTCATAGTAGGAACATAAAAGTCAGAGCAGTATGCGCTCTTGTTGACCTGCGAGGTGCGGTAGTGTTCTCTTTCGAGTTTCATGATCCTTATCATTAGTTCCTCTTCATTTGGTGAAGTCAACTCCGAAACAACTTCCGGCCACTGCCATTCCATGAAGAGAAGGTTCAACAACCTCGTCGAGTTCTACCTTCCTACTACTCACACCTTTCGAGAAACTCTTTTTCCAAAAGGATCCATTCTTGGCAACTAAAACCTTGCCCTCGGATCTCGTGATAGAAGGTGTACCCAATTGTTTCTTTAGGGTATCCTATGAAGACGATTTTTCCGCTTTGGGTTCGAGTTTATCAAAGTTGAAGTTTCTTCACATAAACATCGTGCATCCCCAAACTTTTAGAAATGATGACAGGTTTGTTGCCAAACCATAATTCATACTGCAGTCATTTCAACGGATTTAGATGGTGCCCTATTTAAAGTAATGCAAATGTTTCTAGTGCATGACCCCAAAATGAAAGTGGCAAATCTGAGGACATCATAGATCGAACCATATCCAATAAAGCATGATTATTACACGGATACACCATTACATTTGTGGTGTTCCAATAGAGTGAGTTGTGAAACTATTCCACATTGTTTCATGTGTGTGCCAAACTCGTAACTAAGATACTCTCCTCCACGATCAGATCGTGAGAAATTTGATCTTTTGTTACGATGATTTTCTACTTCACTCAAATTCTTTGAACTTTTTAAATGTTTCAGACTTGTGTTTCATTAAGTAAATATATCCATATCTACTCAAATCATCTGTGAAAGTAACGAAGTAACGATATCCACCACGCGCTGACACACTCATTGGACCACACACATCGATATGTATGATTTCCAATAAGTCGGTTGCAGCTCCATTGTACCGTAAAACGGGGTTCTAGTCATCTTGCCCATGAGGCATGGTTCACATGTCTAAAATGATTCATAATCATGTGATTCTAGTAGTCCATCAGAATGGAGCTTCTTCATGCGTTTAACACCAATATGACATAAGCGGCAATGCCACATATATGCAATATCATCATTCAACTTAATTCTTTTGGCATTCACATTATGAACATGTGTACTATTATCAAGATTCAAAATAAACAAACCATTCTTTTCAGTGCATGACCATAAAAGATATTATTCATATAAATTGAACAACCATTGTTCTCGGACTTGAATGAATAACCGCCTCGCATTAAACAAGATCCAGATATGATGTTCATGCTCAACGCAGGCACTAAATAACAATTATTTAGGTTTATAACTAATCCTGATGGTAAATTGGATAGGTAGCGTCCCGACGGCGATCACATCAACTTTTGATCCATTGCCGACGCGCATCATTACCTCATCCCTTGCTAGTTGTCGCTTATTCCTTAGCTCCTGTTTCGAGTTACATATGTTAGCAACCGAACCGGTATCAAATACCCAGGCACTACTGCGAGTACTAGTAAGGTACACATCAATAACATGTATATCATATATACCTTTGCTCACTTTCCCGTCCTTCTTATCAGCCAGATATTTTGGGCGCTTGCGCCCAAAGGCTCAAGGTTCTTGCAATAAAAACATTCAAGATGTCGACTTAGGGCCACCTTGGTCTTCTTCTCGATGTAGCAACAGACTTGCCCTTCTTCTTGAAGTTTCCTTAGACTTACCTTTCTTCTTGAAATCGATAGTCTTTTGGACCATCAACACTTGATGTTCCTTCTTGATCTCCACTTCAGCTTTTAGCATTGACAAGTTCGGGAGAGACTTCTTCATGCCCCTGCATGTTGTAGTTCATCACGAAGCTCTTGTAGCTTGGTGGCGAGACTGGAGAACACGATGAATTCCTAGCTCAATGGGGATCGTTATTCCCAAAGCTATGAGTTTATCGGCGTACCCACATTTTGAGTACGTGCTCACTAACGGAGTCTGTTTTCCTCCATCATGCAACTAAAGAACTTTTCAAGCTTCATAACTCTCTCATCATGCATGGGTGTCGAAGATCATTTTCAACTCCCTCATTGTATCAAAAGCATTGCTTTGTGCTCAAACGTTTTGCAGCTCGTGCTCAAGGCCATACAAAATGCCGCATTGAACTAAACTGTGGTCCTCCTTGCGAGTCAAGAAAACATTTTTCTCCTCCTCGGGGGCATCATCAGCGGGCGGGTCACCTAGCGGTGCTTCTAGCACATAGCTCCTTTGAGCAGCAGGAGAATCCTCGTGTTAAGGGCCCAGTTGGTAAAGTTGCTACCATTGGTGGCTAGTTTCTCTTTCTCCATGAAACAGATTGAAATTGAAAATAGGGGGTGCAATCTACAACATATTTGCAAAGTTATTTAGACTAAGTTCATAATAGATTAAGTTCAATGTTAATTCAAAATTAATACGAGAACTCCCACTCAAAAACAAAATCCTCTAGTCATCTTTAGTGATTACATGAACCAAATTCACTATACCGAAACCGATCATCACGTGAGACGGCATAGTTTCAAAGGCGAACATCAATATGTTCATCATATCATCCATATGACTCATGCTTTACCTTTCGGTTCGTGTTCCGAGGCCATGTCTGTACATGCTAGGCTCGCCAAGTAGAACCAAAGTATTTGCATGTGTAAATCCGCTTACACCCGCTGTATGCGAACGTAGAGTCTATCACACCCGATCATCACGTGGTGCTTCAAACGACGAACTTTCTTAACGGTGCATACTATGGAAGAACACATTATTATCTTGATATTAATTTGGAGGATCATCTTATAGTGCTATCGACGTGATCATAATCAAGCAAAATAAGATGCATAAAAGGATTAACATCACATGCATGAATAAAGTGATATGATATGGTCCTTTCAAAGACTTGATCTCCATCTTGTGCGACATGGTATGATCTCCATCATTCCACCTGCATGGCACCAAGGTCCATGATGTCGCCATCTTGATTGTCTTCCTCCATTACAATATATCACATGGACATATATTTAGCACGCAGCCATAAAAGAAAAACAACCAAATGGCTCTGCGGTTGTTTAAATTTACAATAAATTTCATTTCATACAACAATCTTTGTATCAATGACCATATCACATCACAAGCCCTGCAAAAACAAGTTAGACGCCTCTAATTTATTTTTGCATATTTTACGTGGTTTTGGGCTTTCTAGGAAAAACTATTCTTACCTACGAACAAGAACCACAACGGTGATAAAAACATTATTAGCAAACCGTTGTAAATTAGATCATGACTATAGTGGGAGAAATCGACACCCGCAAAGCCACTTATGCAATACTAGTTGCATGTCGGCGTGGAACAAGTCTCATGTGCAAGGACATGTAAGGTTAGTCCGGCCGCTTCAAATCCCACTATGCCACCATGATCCAAAATACACGAAAGTATGCAATAACATGATCATCAACGCCCACATCCACATGTGTTTTAAACCGTACAAAACATCTACGCATAGACACGGCTCGATACCAGAAGGGTTTCGTAGCATGGAAAACAAAAATTTTTCCTACGATTGCAACCAAACACCAAGATCATATCTAGGAGATGCAAGTAAACGGTTTGAAGGACTCACCTCGTAGACCAAAGCGGGAATAACGTTCCCGCAAACAAACGTGGTTGATGTAGAGGTACACTCCCGACTTCAAAGTCGCGAAGATGAGCGCCACAAACGGCAGCGTCCGTACTTGGTCACACGCGTGCGGATCAACGATGACCTCCAATCCCTCGTTCCAGGCAGCGGAAGTAGTGGATCCCGGAAAACTCCAACAACACTACAGCTTAGTGGTGGTGGTGGTGAAGAAATAATTTCAGCAAGCGGCCGCTTAAGCCACAAAAAAACGGATCAGCAGGAGGAGGAGAATGGACCAACCAAAGGGTCATGGATGAACACCAAGAGAGGAGCTCCTCCCTCCCTTTTATAGGAGGAGGAGGAGGCATGCCAAGGGGTGGGGTGGCCGGGCGCATGGGGGCTGCACCTTGCCCTCCCTCTCTTCATGTGAGTGATCTCTCCACTCACAAATTAACCACTTTGATTTCCATTAAAACCCCACTCAAGAAAATGAAAGGTTTTCTCCCATAAACATTTTTATTTCAGATTTAATATTTGTTAATTCTTTTAATTAACAAACATTAACATATACCCCTTTAACTATTCCGATATCCCAAACTATTCCGCGATACTAAATATCCTATCTTGTCCATATTTTTCTCCTGTTTCGTATCCACTCAAATGCATCGATGAACCTTAAGTGTGTCACCCTACGGTTCGTGAATAAAATGGACATGATTGAGACTCCTCTCGGATCAATAATCATCGGGATCGGAGATCCATAATGACTCCCATTCACTCAACGATGAACTAGTGATCGCGTAAACCGTAAAACGACATAACCAATTCCTTTTGTCTCACGATATTTTACTTGTCCGATCCGATCATCAGTATCAACTATACCTAGTTCGATCCCGTTACCGACAAGTACTCTTTACTCGTTCCGTGATATAACATTCTTGTGACCTAGTCACATGCTTGCAAGCGATGTCAATGTGATATCACCGAGAGGGCCTGAGTATATCTCTCCGCTATCCTGGATGGACAAATCCCACTCTTGATGCATGAGCCTCAACTAATACTTTCATAGTACCCAAATCCATCTTTATAGTCACCGTGTTACGGAGTGACGCTTGATGTCATCAAAGTACTCTTCCTAATTAGTGATTGACATCATCTCATGGTCTAAGGAAAAGAGCTATTTCGAATGTGTTTGATACAGAAACAAACTAAATGACTTGATCGTATTTGCTATACCAACTTGGGTGTGTGTTCATCACATCATTCTTCTAATGACATGACCCCGTTATTAATAACATCCAATGTTCATGATCAGGAAACCTTGATCATCAGTTAATCAACGAGCTAGTTTAAAAAGAGGCTTTACTAGGAACCTTTTTGTTTATTAAACACACATGTATTAACGTTTCTGATTAATACAATTTTAGCATGAGAAATAAACATCTATTATAAACATGGAATATGATAATAAACAATTTATTATTGCCTCTCGGGCATATTCCCTTCACCCTAGGGTTGCATAGATTTGTGCCTAGCCGTCCCACTAGAGTTCTACATCTTTGACCCCCCAAAACTTGCAATCGAAACCAAAGTCACAGAGTAGAAATGCGAAAACCAACTAGAAGATCACAGGAATCATAGATCGTGTATTATCTGCTCTTATCTTTGACACAGATTAGCAAATCAAGAGTATAGCAACAAGTAAAATGTGCAAGAACCAAATAAGGATCAAGAGAGTAGCATCTGTTCTCATTATTCACCATAGATGCGAATCAAAAGGTAAAGCAAACGTAAAAATGAGGCAAAACGAGATCGAGTAGTATCTGTTCTTGCGCAGCCAGTAGGGGAGGGAGAGGCTGAGCTAGGGTTCGGCCATGAGGGGGAGCAGAGGGGAAAAGGGGCTGAGGATAGGGATGAAAACGGTACGGAAACGGTCGGTAAATGACTGTTCCGTTTCCGTTTTCACATTTTTTACCGGTAATGGAAACGAAATCGGAAACCCCGGAAACGGATACAGACACGGATAGTGACGGAAACGAAATCAGAACGGAACGGAACGGATACGGAAACGAAAGCGAAAAATTCCACAAGAATATAGTAGAGAATTACAATATACATGACCATAAGAACAATATAGCCCATTCCACCTCTAAGGTGGACACAAGAATAGTGCTATGTTCACTGATATCACTAGAAAATTTTTCTTAAGTTTGTCAGCTAATGGCACATTATTTGTTTCCCATATCAGATCATCATGTCCTCATCCATATAATTATCATTGATATCCTATTGCTCCACCAACTACAAAGGTTTAGCACTCTAAAATTTGTATATTATTATTCGATGTTCATTTATAATTTTTTGAGATTTATCTTGGATTTTCTGGAGTTTATAAATACTATTTTGCATTTTTTAGATTTATAAAATTAATTTATTTATAAAAAAATTATGCTCAAAATAATTTTTCTAGGTTCAAAATATTCCAAAGTATTTTTGAGAATTTTTGTGGAATTTTTTAACTCTATTTAGTATTTTATATAAAACCATTTGTATTTATGAAATTATTTTAATTCGAAAATAAATATAAACTCTCTTCTCATTTTTGGGCCAAGCCCATTTCCTTTCTACTGTTTCGCTTTTAGTTTCGGTTTCACTTATACGAATTTCCGCTTCGCTTCCATTTCATGAATTGGCTCTCCCGCTTCGCTTCGCTTCCGACAAAAATTTTCGCTTCCGCTTCGCATCGATTTTTTCCGTTTCCGTTTCCGAAAAAGAGCTTTCGTTTCCGTTTTTCTTCGGAACGGTCGGGAACTTTCTGTTCCGTTTTCACCCCTAGCTGAGGAGGTAGAGATTAGAGGGGAGGAAGTAGAGAGGGAGTAGAGGGAACCAGGGGAACCGGCGTGGATGTGCTGCGGCGAGGCGTCGCCTGAAAGGGGGAGGCGGCGTTGGGTCGCCAGGGAGAGAGGAAGGGGAGCACCCGGCGACAGCGATCAGCAGGTGAGGGAGGAGCCGAGTGCCAGGGAGGTGCCGAGCGCAAGGGAGAAGCCGAGGTGGCGAATTGGGGCAAGGAGAAGAAACCGAGGGAGCCTGGGAGGCTTCGGCCAAAAGGCTGAGAAGGCAAGGCGTCAGGCAGAGGAGGAAAAAGGGGAGAGGAAAAAGAAAATGAGAGAAGAAAGAAAGAAGAGAAGAAAAAGAAAAGGAAAGAAGAGAAAAAGAAGGAAGGGGGAAGAAAAGGGAAAATTTAGAAATCTGGCTATTTCCGTACGTTACTCGTAGATTAAATCACGGTAATTTGAATCATAGGAAAAAGCTTCTGTTCTAATTTCTAAAAGCCGCGGTTAATCAGATAGAAAATTGGTTAAATTGTATTAATTGTGCTAGTTGTAATTGTTAATTTGAATTGCTGTAAATAATAGAAATGTGGTAGTTAACGGGTTCTTGGTTAGATTGACGATGTCTGTAGAGAATAGGTTTCCGTAGCTTGTTTAGTGGAATTGTCTTAGTGATACCTTATTGTTGTCAGGTCTCGAGTCAAATCTGTCAGACCACCCACATCTCAGTTCGAGCGAGGACGTACCTCTCAATTCTACTCCAGGCAAGAGCCCTTTGATTCATGTTTGTTTAAGGTCTTTTAAATTGATTTTTGTATACTATGTGTATCACTCTTGCATGGAAAACGTGATATTCAAATTAAAAACCTTAAATCGGATGCGATTGAAACTGTGTTTGAGAAAATGAAACTGGGTTGGTGTCGTGTGACACGGAAAGAAATGGATTTGGTTTGCTCACGGAAGAATCCGTGGTCGTATTATTATTATGGTGGGTAGAGGGCGCCGATGAGAAGGATTGTCATGCCGGTGGGGCCCTCTACAGAGGATAGAATATAAGGAATTAAAAACTACACTTGGGCATTGAGCCATAATTGTAGTATCAACCATAGTGTGTGGAAACGGTCAGAAAAGGTTGTCCTATGAAGGATTTAGATCTCCACATTGAGTAAGTTTTATATGGCGTGCCCTGGGATATACCGGGAGGCCCGTGGGGTACACGTCCACGAAAATGGCGGTATATTTGAAGCCACGGGTAGAGTTACTGCCGACGACTGACTGTCGGAGTACAACTGCTGTCGCGAGTCATTGAGACTGCCTAAGGAAGGAGTTCACGACTCGGGTAACAGGGTTGGAGATCTATTTCTGGATTAGTGATAAACATTCTGGGGCCTCTCTGAGGAGGGTCACTATGGGTAAAGTGGTACAAACCTGCGCAGGGTTAAAAATCATGAATTCATGCCTGTCTCCTGGATTGGAGGCTACGGAAGATCAGTCTGTCTCATATATAAGTGTTAGTAGTCAATTTTAAAATAAAATTGGCCAACCTTTAACGAAAATCTAATTCAATAAAAAAACCTAAGTTTGAGGGAGAGAAAGATCTGTGGAAAAAGAGAGGAAAATTCATGTCATTATGTTACTATTAGTTCTTGCTGAGTACGTTGTACTCACTCTTGTATAATCCTCCCCTTGCTTAGAAGGCGAACTTGATGGATCCACCGTTGAGGCGTGGACTGAAGGTGATGAGCAGGACCAAGAGCTTCAGGAAGATGCTTACGACTACTACAATCAGGAGTACTAGATGATCGGGTAGAAAGGATTACTTTTGGGACGGTCGTCATGGGATCAGACCGTTGTAATATAAATTTTGTTGTACTTGGAACCAATGCCTAATTATGTAATGGACATGTAAGCCCTGCGTAGCTGAATGTAATATATTTCAGTTCAGTCTCTAATTATTGTTCTGCTGCAATATTCTGATCACGGTATGGTACCTGACAAAGTACTGGACTACCCGGTACTTTGCTAGCTACTATATCGAGATTCGAGTGATTAACATAGGGTAATGCCCAGGTGGAGGTTAATTACTCTAGGTTAATTACCCGGGTCGCTACAGGTGGTATCAGAGCAATGGTTACGAGAACCACGCCATAAATAAATTGAGACTGATTAAAGACTCAAGCAAAAACAAATCACCCTAGCTATATGGCACTAATCCTATTGTAACCTTCTCCTTATCCAATAATAAGTGCTAAGTTTAATTTATCTATTTTATTAAGTGGACCACCAGTATTAACTAGACCCTCTTTTTAGGGGGATAGGGAAGCAAGTTAGTTCCTTGTGGTAGTTGTGGGAGAAGCTCTTTCGTGTATTTAGCCATCCGCATTTGCATTTCAGCATTGTCCATTCTCTATCATGCCATGCTAATTTAATGTTCTGTGCATGACTAGTATGCTAGGTTGTTGTAATTGCATTTAATTCTTCCTGTAAGCATGTTCAAATTCTCACTAGTATGCATAGGAAGTACTGCATGAGCATGTTATTTTCTGTCTTGCATTGCCGACTGTAGAAAACCAGTATGCATTTATGGTGTGCTTGATATATGTATGAAGTATCTAAGGAGCTGAATACAACGCATAGAACTAGGAGCTAAGGACTAGGAGACGGACCCGGACCCGTAGTCCGTGGCGGTTTTGGGCACGGGGTCCATAACGCGACTCGAGGCGTGTAGACCTCGAGGAGTTCTCGGCGCTCAGACACCGAGGGTTGTTTATCGTTTTTCTTCAATAGACAGGTGCGACTCGAGGCGCGTAGACCTTGAGGAGTTCCTAGTGCTCGGACACTAGGGTTTTTAATCATTTTCTTAGTTGCATCTTGATGGTGTTTATGTTCTTCAGTAGCAATAGGTGCGACTTGAGGCGCGTAGACCTCGAGGAGTTCTTGGTGCTCGGACACCAAGTTTCTTTTCGTTTGTCTTGATTCGCGGTTTATGGTTCTTATTCTGAGAGGGTAGATAGATGGTAGTTGTAATTCTAAAATGGAGTGACGATTGAGAGCGAGCTTCTCAACTTCTTATCTCATTTCTTAAAAACTTGGCCCTAATATCTACTAACTACAATGACACCCCTTATCTCAACAAAATTGAATGCTTGTAAAAGTTTAAGTTACCCTTGCACACTTCTTCCCTTTGAAAATAATTGCAGTTCTTAAGGATATCCCTTCTTTCCTTAGTTATATCTTTAGTTAAATATAAGAATGACCTTCTATAGACCCACTGTTGTGTCAAAGGCAAGTAATTAATTAAATTGCGCGTTGGGTTGGTCTCTTTTGCAGGATGTCGGATCGTGAGGTGCTTGAGCAGGACCTAATCCTTCGTTTAGGAGCCATCCAAGATCCACCAGAAGAAGTAGAGCCACCCCAAGCACCATTCCAAGACCTAAATCAGCCATTCCCACCACCATCCAGACAGCCAACACCCCAAGGAGGCTTAGCTGATGTAGCTAGGGCCCCCGAACCCCCAGATCAACTAGGAAAAATCCTCCGACACTTCCAAGAGAGCCAAAACCACCTGGTGGAAACTCTATTAACCAACCTAGTCCCTGGAGGTCATCCTCATCACCCTAGAGGTAGAGTAACCTTAAGTGAATTCCTGCAAACCTGCCCACCTACCTTCTCCCAAGCCACCGAACCACTTGCAGCAAATGATTGGCTCCGAGAAATTGAGAAGAAGTTGAATACAATAAATTGCACCGATCAGGAGAGAGTGCAGTATGCAGCACATCAGTTAGTGGGACCTGCTGCAGTTTGGTGGGAAAACTATTGTGAGGCTCGTGTAGAAGAACCACCGGTTACCTGGGCAGAGTTCACAGCTCAGTTTCGTAGTGCCCACATCCCCACAGGAGCATTGGATGTTAAGAGGAGAGAATTTTGGGATTTAACTCAGGGGAACAAAAAGATCACTGAATATTTGCAGAAATTCAATGAGTTGTCACGATATGCCCCTGATGAAGTGGATACGGATGCTAAAAAGATATACCGTTTTAAGAAGGGAATGAATCCATATATCAGAATGTTGTTATCCACCCAGGAGATTACTGAGTTCCAGAAACTAGCAAACCGTGCCATAATTCTAGAAGATGAGCATTCCCAGATGAGTGAAGAGAGGAGGAAGAAGGCTAGGTTTGATGTCCGTCCAAGCTTTCCTAGTCAGCCTAGATCATTCAGGCCTCCTCCACCAAACAAAAACATAACTCCAAGATCAAGTGCAGCTCCACCAGTTTCACTCCCAGGTGCCCTTCCACCTAGACCACCTCCTAAATGTTTCAGGTGTGGAGGACCGCACTACCTCACCAATTGCACCCAACCACCCCTCAATTGTTTTAATTGTGGAAGAGAAGGACACAAAAAAACCAACTGCCCCTACCTATTCACCCAAGCAGGACAGAACAGCACAGGGAGACCTCAGAGTCGTCCACCCATGACAGGACGTGTTCCAGGGAACGCCACTGCTACAGCATCGCAAGGATCTGTTCGTGGAGCATCCAGTGTGGGTTCAGCCCGTTTGAACAACATCTCAGTAGAGCAAGCTGAGGGAGCCACAGATGTGGTCACTGGTAAGATACCCATACTCCCATCTGTTGGTACTATTCTATTTGACCCTGGTGCAACGCATTCTTTTATTTCTAAAGGATTTGTGGATAGGAATAAGTTAGAATGCGTACCCTTAATGTCACCGTTGGGAGTCAATACACCTGCAGGGTTAATTACAGTAACCTCAATTAGAAGAAATCAGATGATCAGGATACTAGACACCCCATTCCTTGCAAATCTGCATGTTATCAGTCTAGAGGCGCTAGATGTAATCTTGGGAATGGATTGGCTAGCTACCAATGGGGTTAACATAGACTGCGAGATGAAGACTGCGTCTATAAGAACCTTTGATGGGAGCCGTATTATATATCAGGGAGAAAGGGCCAAACAACCCCAAAACAGCCCCAAGCTCACTCTGTTGTCCTCAAAAGAGTTGTCCCTTATCCCTATAGTTCAGGAGTTCCCTGATGTATTTCCTGAAGAACTGCCAGGCATGCCGCCTGACAGAGAATTGGAATTTTCCATAGATCTTGTTCCGGGAACCACTCCCATCTGTAAAAGACCCTATCGTATGAACCCACAAGAACTGGTAGAATTGAAGAAGCAATTGGAAGAATTGGAAAGCAAAGGGTTCATTAGGGAAAGTGTGTCACCTTGGGGAGCCCCGATTCTCTTTGTGAATAAGAAAGATGGTGGACTAAGGTTATGCACTGATTACAGGGACCTTAACCGAGTCACCATAAAGAACAAGTACCCTCTTCCAAGAATAGATGATCTGTTTGACCAACTAAGAGGTGCTAGTGTTTTCTCCAAAATTGACTTAAGGTCTGGATACCATCAAATAAAAGTGAGGTCAGAAGATATGGAGAAAACTGCCTTTGTATCCAGATATGGACACTATGAATACACAGTTGTTCCCTTTGGATTAACCAATGCACCTGCCATATTCATGAACCTGATGAACAAGGTATACATGAAGTGCTTGGACAAATTCATTGTGGTATTCATAGATGACATACTTGTATACTCTAAAAACAAGGAAGAGCATGCAAACCACCTTAGAACAGCTCTTCAAACCCTCAGAGAGAACCAGTTGTATGCCAAATTCAGCAAGTGTGAATTTTGGCTAAATCAAGTGCCCTTTTTAGGACACATAATATCTGGAAAAGGAATAGAGGTAGATCCGGATAAAATTGAAGCCATTAAGTCATGGAAACAACCCTCCAATCAAAAAGAAGTCAGAAGTTTCCTTGGATTAGCTGGGTACTACCACAGATTCATCAAAGGCTTCTCTCAAATATCATCTCCCATTACCAAGCTCTTAAGAAAGGACAGCCGATTTAATTGGACCGAGAAGTGTGAAGAGAGTTTCCAAAAACTCAAACAGTTGTTAACCTCTGCTCCAGTACTAACCCTACCTGAGGATGGCATTGAATATGTGGTATATTGTGATGCCTCAAAATCAGGTTTAGGATGTGTGCTGATGCAAAATGAGAAAGTAATTGCTTATGCTTCTAGGCAATTATGACCGCATGAGGTTAATTATCCTACCCATGACCTAGAGTTGGGAGCTGTAGTGTTTGCATTAAAGATCTGGAGACATTACCTGTATAGGGCAAAATGTACACTCTATAGTGACCACAAGAGTTTAAAGTATATCTTCACTCAGAAAGAACTGAATATGAGGCAAAGGAGATGGTTAGAGCTCATTAAAGATTATGATATCACAATTAATTACCATCCCGGGAAAGCCAATGTGGTCGTCGATGCATTGAGCAGGAAAGCTCAATGTAACCAAATGGCTATTCGGAATGTCAGGCCAGAGTGGATTCAAGAATTAGCTAAGATGGGAATTAACTTCCACTTGTCTTCATCCAATACCCTGCTAACAACCATGACAGTTCAATCCAACCTCTTAGAACAAATCAAGGAAAAACAAGTCACTGATCACTTTATTCAGGAAGAGAGCAACAGGATTAAGTCAGGCCAACCTTCAGAGTTTAAGTTGGATAAGGAAGGAACCCTCGGACTTCATGACAGAATATGTGTACCCAATGACTCAGCTATCAAGTCACTAATCCTGAAAGAAGCCCATGACACTTTGTACACCATCCATCCTGGTTGTACTAAGATGTATAGAGACTTGAGAGAGACATTTTGGTGGAATGGTATGAAAAAGGAGATAGCAGAATATATTAGTAAGTGTGACACCTGTCAAAGAGTTAAAGCAGAACACCAACGTCCTGCAGGCTTGCTTCAACCTCTCCAAATCCCTGAGTGGAAATGGGAGGATGTCTGTATGGATTTCATAACAGGCCTGCCTAGGACTGTGACAAAAAGGGATGCCATATGGGTGATAGTGGACATACTCACTAAGTCAGCCCACTTCATTGCTACCAACCAGAAATACTCTGCTCACCGACTAGCTGAAATATACATTGAGAAGATAGTCACACTTCATGGAGTTCCCAAAACAATTACATCTGATAGAGGCACAGTGTTCACCTCTAATTTCTGGGGAAGTTTACAGACTGCTCTGGGAACTAAGCTAAACTTCAGCACTGCATACCACCCTCAAACGGATGGACAGACTGAAAGAACAAATCAAATTCTTGAAGATATGCTGAGGGCGTGTGTGCTGAATTTTAAGGAGAGTTGGGACAAATACCTGCATCTCGCTGAGTTTGCTTACAATAATAGCTACCAGGCGAGCATACAGATGGCACCATTTGAAGCCCTATATGGTAGAAGGTGTAGATCCCCGATTTGTTGGTATGAAGTTGGTGAAAAATCACTGCTAGGTCCTGACTTGATTCGCCAAAATGATGAGAAGATCAAGCTCATTCAAGAAAGGTTAAAAACTACTCAAAGTAGACAAAAGAGTTATGCTGATAAGCGTAGGAGAGAATTAAAGTTCCAGCCAGAGGACTATGTGTATTTGAAAGTGTCTCCAATGAAAGGAGTGCACAGATTTGGAGTCAAAGGAAAGTTGAGCCCTCGCTATGTGGGGCCATTCAAGATCTTATCTCAGAAAGGAGCTGTAGCCTACCAACTAGAATTGCCTACTCAACTTTCCAGAATCCACAATGTCTTCCACCTATCTCAACTTAGAGCCTGCCTTAGAGAACCTTCGCAGCTAGTGCAAAACCTTGATATCCCTCTTCAACCTGACCTAACCTATGAAGAGCGTCCCCTAAAAATCCTAGCCATAAAAGAAAGGCAGCTCAGAAGAGCCACCGTTAGGTTTTGTAAGGTCCAGTGGAAGCACCACACCGATAAAAGAAGCGACGTGGGAGAAGGAAGATGATCTTCGCGAGTCCTACCCGTACCTCTTTGGGTAAGCCGGATTTCGGGGGCGAAATCCCATTTAAGGGGGATAGGATGTAATAACCTAGAAAATTAACTAAGCAAATAACAGTAGTAATGAGTAATTAGAGCAGTAGTTAGCGTAATTGTTAGCGAAAAGTTTTAAAATGCGAGTAGAATGAATAGAGATAGAAGGGGATTGCCGTCAGACCCGCAGGCGAGTTATTGATCACCGAGATACCAGACCCGTAGGGGCCAAGTCGGCACCTCTCGCTAGATCGGGTATCATCATTCGGCAACCGCGACTTACCTGTTCGGACTGCGGGTGTCCGCAGTATTTAGAAACCCAAATAATAGCCATCCCCTGCAGTAACTCAGTAAAGAGCCAGAAGAGGTAACAGGGTAACCTTGACCATTCCAGTGCTTAGCCAACTCACGGCCAGTTCACAGCCAGCACTGAGGTGCAGCTCCCCCAGCTTCTGCACGTCGCACGTCCCAGGGCCATGCCCTCTTCTTACCCATCGGTCACAGGAAGCAAGCAGCACCCCATTTAACCTTTCCCCTCACAGCAAAAGGCAGCAAGCCTCACCATTCTTCCTTATCTTCCCACCAAGAACCACCAAAGCAAACCACCGAGAACTCAAGAACCAGAGATGGAGGAGCCCCCAAGCAAGACCTGAACCGCAACAAGGAGAATCCCCAAGAACCTGGAGAGGAGGAGAGTTCCAGAAGCCAGAAGCAAGGAGGAACCACAAGCCAAGAACCGAACCTGGTGATCCCCAAGAACAAAGCAAGGAGGATCCCCAAGAAGGACCGAACCGAGCAGGAACCAGAAGGAACCAAACACTGAACCAGGAGCAAGAGGATCCCCAAGATCTGCACCAACACCTTCTTTCCTCCAACCGAATCCCTGTCAGGTGCACAACCGTTGCTAGTAGCCCCTAGTGGTCTCAGCATTGAACCCTAGGGTTGCATAGATTTGTGCCTAGCCGTCCCACTAGAGTTCTACATCTTTGACCCCCCAAAACTTGCAATCGAAACCAAAGTCACAGAGTAGAAATGCGAAAACCAACTAGAAGATCACAGGAATCATAGATCGTGTATTATCTGCTCTTATCTTTGACACAGATTAGCAAATCAAGAGTATAGCAACAAGTAAAATGTGCAAGAACCAAATAAGGATCAAGAGAGTAGCATCTGTTCTCATTATTCACCATAGATGCGAATCAAAAGGTAAAGCAAACGTAAAAATGAGGCAAAACGAGATCGAGTAGTATCTGTTCTTGCGCAGCCAGTAGGGGAGGGAGAGGCTGAGCTAGGGTTCGGCCATGAGGGGGAGCAGAGGGGAAAAGGGGGTGAGGAGGTAGAGATTAGAGGGGAGGAAGTAGAGAGGGAGTAGAGGGAACCAGGGGAACCGGCGTGGAGGTGCTGCGGCGGGGCGTCGCCTGAAAGGGGGAGGCGGCGTTGGGTCGCCAGGGAGAGAGGAAGGGGAGCACCCGGCGACGGCGATCAGCAGGTGAGGGAGGAGCCGAGTGCCAGGGAGGAGCCGAGCGCCAGGGAGAAGCAGAGGTGGCGAATTGGGGCAAGGAGAAGAAACCGAGGGAGCCTGGGAGGCTTCGGCCAAAAGGCTGAGAAGGCAAGGCGTCAGGCAGAGGAGGAAAAAGGGGAGAGGAAAAAGAAAATGAGAGAAGAAAGAAAGAAGAGAAGAAAAAGAAAAGGAAAGAAGAGAAAAAGAAGGAAGGGGGAAGAAAAGGGAAAATTTAGAAATCTGGCTATTTCCATACGTTACTCGTAGATTAAATCACGGTAATTTGAATCGTAGGAAAAAGATTCTATTCTAATTTCTAAAAGCCGTGGTTAATCAGATAGAAAATTGGTTAAATTGTATTAATTGTGCTAGTTGTAATTGTTAATTTGAATTGCTGTAAATAATAGAAATGTGGTAGTTAACGGGTTCTTGGTTAGATTGACGATGTCTGTAGAGAATAGGTTTCCGTAGCTTGTTTAGTGGAATTGTCTTAGTGATACCTTATTGTTGTCAGGTCTCGAGTCAAATCTGTCAGACCACCCACATCTCAGTTCGAGCGAGGACGTACCTCTCAATTCTACTCCAGGCAAGAGCCCTTTGATTCATGTTTGTTTAAGGTCTTTTAAATTGATTTTTGTATACTATGTGTATCACTCTTGCATGGAAAACGTGATATTCAAATTGAAAACCTTAAATCGGATGCGATTGAAACTGTGTTTGAGAAAATGAAACTGGGTTGGTGTCGTGTGACACGGAAAGAAATGGATTTGGTTTGCTCACGGAAGAATCCGTGGTCTTATTATTATTATGGTGGGTAGAGGGCGCCGATGAGAAGGATTGTCATGCCGGTGGGGCCCTCTACAGAGGATAGAATATAAGGAATTACAAACTACACTTGGGCATTGAGCTGTAATTGTAGTATCAACCATAGTGTGTGGAAATGGTCAGAAAAGGTTGTCCGATGAAGGATTTAGATCTCCACATTGGGTAAGTTTTATATGGCGTGCCCTGGGATATACCGGGAGGCCCGTGGGGTACAGGTCCACGGAAATGGCGGTATATTTGAAGCCACGGGTAGAGTTACTGCCGACGACTGACTGTCGGAGTACAACTGCTGCCGCGAGTCGTTGAGACTGCCTAAGGAAGGAGTTCACGACTCGGGTAACAGGGTTGGAGATCTATTTCTGGATTAGTGATAAACATTCTGGGGCCTCTCTGAGGAGGGTCACTATGGGTAAAGTGGTACAAACCTGCGCAGGGTTAAAAATCATGAATTCATGCCTGTCTCCTGGATTGGAGGCTACGGAAGATCAGTCTGTCTCATATATAAGTGTTAGTAGTCAATTTTAAAATAAAATTGGCCAACCTTTAACGAAAATCTAATTCCAATAAAAAAAACCTAAGTTTGAGGGAGAGAAAGATCTGTGGAAAAAGAGAGGAAAATTCATGTCATTATGTTACTATTAGTTCTTGCTGAGTACGTTGTACTCGCTCTTGTATAATCCTCCCCTTGCTTAGAAGGCGAACTTGATGGATCCACCGTTGAGGCGTGGACTGAAGGTGACGAGCAGGACCAAGAGCTTCAGGAAGATGCTTACGACTACTACAATCAGGAGTACTAGATGATCGGGTAGAAAGGATTACTTTTGGGACGGTCGTCATGGGATGAGACCATTGTAATATAAATTTTGTTGTACTTGGAACCAATGCCTAATTATGTAATGGACATGTAAGCCATGCGTGGCTGAATGTAATATATTTCAGTTCAGTCTCTAATTATTGTTCTGCTGCAATATTCTGATCACGGTATGGTACCTGACAAAGTACTGGACTACCCGGTACTTTGCTAGCTACTATATCGAGATTCGAGTGATTAACATAGGGTAATGCCCAGGTGGAGGTTAATTACTCTAGGTTAATTACCCGGGTCGCTACATTTGGTCAGATGTGTCCTGTGTGAGATCAATGGTTCTGAAGCTAGTTTGATGGAAAATCAATCTCAGTTTATATTATCTATACTATATCGTTATGAATCATGTTATCTATACTATACATTTTGGATTTACACAACATGTACTCAAACGTTCAAAGTAATTACTCATTGCTAACATAAGAAAAATCAATGAGGTACACGTGTGTGTGCCATAATAAACAATAGAGGTATACTGCTACGAAAATTCAGGGTCCCTAGCAGGTCATGAACTGGGCAGACAGATCCTCATCTCCATTAGCACCATAGCAGAAGAAAAAAACAAACAAATCCAGAAGAACAATATACCACAATTGATTAATCTAGGAAAAGAGATGGGCCTCTGATGGGCTACAGCACAGACCACACAACAAGGCAAGGAAGCACGATAACCGGGAGAGATCTAGGGTTTGAGTACCTAGCAGAGCTTGCGGCCGAGATAACCGGGAGAGGTTGCTGGCGTGCAGATCTGGCCTCGGAGAGGAGATTTCGCCGCCGGAGCTGTCCTTCCCTACGCCGGTGTGTTAGACCTCACTGGGAGAGAAGGATAGTGAATGGAGAAGGTGAGGCGGCACCTACAAGGCGATGAGGCGCGGCTGCGAAGCTGTCGGCAAAACGATGGAGCAATCGGAGATGGCCGGTGTCTTGTGGCGCGCGGAGAGAGGTGTCCGTCGAGGCGATTGGCGAATCGCCGGAGAGGCGAGGCGAGCGAGGCGATTGGGGAGAAGGGTGCGAATGGTTCGGCCGAAGGGTGCGCGAGTGGGGTGGGGTGCGCGAGCGGGTGGGATGGTTCGGTCCCAGACCGAATGGTTCGGCCGAATTGATGGAACCGGATGGTACCGTTTTTTTTAGAATATTCCTAGAATCTGTACCATTCGGTCCTGTCAGTGGCGTAGCTAGGATTTTAGAGAAGGTTGGTCCAATTTTTTTTAAAAAAAATATGTAACTAGCCAATATATAAATGTAGAATATATTAAAAACATAATACAAAGATAATAATAAGGTTTTGCATTAGTTCAGAGAATATTACCGTATTACTTCTTGTCGAGCTTACGCCTTCTAATGGTTATGAAAGTCTCGATTATATCATCTTCATTCACTTTGGAGAACATATATCGCTCAATGAAAATGACTAGACAATCATCCAAGAGACTATCAATCATCCTATTTCTTAACTTATTCTTGACAAACTTCATTGCAGAAAACCTGAATCACTGAATGACTAAGCCAGAGCATTGGTTGGGCCATGGCCCAACAGTGCCAACTATTGGCTCCGCCAATGGGTCCTGTATCAGTTGGTTCCGTTCAACCAACCAAACACAGGAACGGATTTATATCCTGTATGGGATGGTTCCATTCACCCTGGTACGGTGAACCAAACGCACCCTAGATGAATCTTCTCTTAGTCAAAATAGGAAACTGGTTGCAATTGGAATAGGGGCTGTCCTTTAGGCAATATGAGAAACGAGGAATGACGCTTGTTTTCGACGAAGATATCCTCAGGATCCTACTCAAGTAGTTTTCTTGGTGTGCCATTGGACTGTGTTTTGTCTCTCTCTTGTAGAGAAATGCTTTAAAGGTACTATGGCGGGTGGCGTCTGAAGTTTTTGGAAGATCGCAAGGATGGGGATCCACTGTGCGACGCCTGGAGAATAGACGACTACACAAGATGGAAGGAGTCTGCATTTGGAAATGCTTTTCGTAAGAGCATCTCCAGCAGAGCCCCTAAACCAGCCCCTAAACTTTAAAATAGGGAGTGTAGTAAAAAAAACAGATCCAGCAGGGCCCCAACTCAAGCCCCTAAAATTAGGGGGCCCCTAAATTTGCCTCCTCAAATTTCCAATTCCTGTGGCCCCCAACTCAAGCCCCTAAAATTAGGAGGCACCTAAATTTGCCTCCTCAGCCCCAATTCCCATGGACACGAGTACAACCCCTATTATTGAAGATAGAGAAATACATGAGAGGCTTCGAAAATTTTATCATGTTTTGAAAATTTTAAATTTAAATTTGAAATATCATGTTTTTAAATTGTAAATGTTAATATGTTTATGTTTTATGTATTACAAATATTTTTGATTGAATTTTAGTGGTGTCAAATGAAGATTATACATAGCGGATATGTCAAAATAGGAGAAAAAGTAAAATAGGGGCTGAGATTTAGGTGCTGTTGCTGGACTTGTGCTATGAAAACAGGCCCCAAAAAAATAGAGGGAGTCCCTAAATCCAAAATAGGGATCCTGTTTTAGGAGCCCTTGCTAGAGATGCTCTAAGTGTTTTAGGATTGACATGGGCTGGTTTTGTCAGGAATGTTCCCGGGCGGTAGTAGTAGTTGAACTACTGTAGTTCATGGTTTAAATTTCTTTCTCGTTTTCCTTACTGAAATAGCATATCGTCAGTTCCAAAAGAAACAAAGCACATCATTCTGTATTACGTTCATTATTGACATTTTATTAGAACACCTGATTGTCAAAGTTCGAGAAAACGAGACCAAATTTTATTGTAGTATTAGGCAACCAAATATAGGCATGGCAGAGCAACTTAATAATATATATAGTCGACAAAGAGCAATTGAAAATTCGTCACTTGCCAAACTGCTCTCCAAGATTCTCCACATCCAACAAGAACTGGACAAACGCCGCCTGCGACGAGCCTCCTTCCTCCAGCGCCGCCTCCGCCTCTTTCTTCCGCGCCGCCACTCGCGCCCTGAGCTCCCTCCCTTCGTCGGACTCCACAATCAGCCTCACCTTGGCCTCCACCTCGTCGGCCTTGATAAAACCCGCCCTGTACCCCTCAAGCTCCACCGCGACGCCCATGTCCTCCGTCATGAACACCTTGTTCATCTTCTGCTCCGCGTCTAGCGGCAAGCACAGCATCGGCACCCCCGCCGTGATGCCCTCCAGGGTCGAGTTCCACCCGCAGTGCGTCAGGAACGCGCCGGTCGCTGGGTGGCGGAGCACGTCAACCTGCGGCGCCCATGACTTTACGACGAGGCCCCTGTCCTTGGTCCGCTCCAGAAACCCCTCCGGCAGGAGCGCGTCGAGGTCCGGCTCGGGGCTTTGCTCAAATAAACTCTTAATGTCGCCCCTGCCGGACGGCGTGCGCACAGTCCACATGAACCGTTGCCCGGACTTCTCCAAGCCAACGGCGATCTCCTTGAGCTGGTCCTCGGAGAGCGTGCCCACGCTTCCGAAGCAGAGGAACACGACGCTGCGGTCCGGCTGAGCGTTGAGCCATGCGAGGCAGCCGTGCTTCCCCGCTTTGTACTCATCCTTGGCGCCCTTGCCGACCAAGGGCCCGACGCAGTAGATCGGGGGCAGCACCCGTCCGGGGACGCAGAGTTGTTAGTGGTGATCTCAAATGGGCTAACTAATTCCGAAATTTTCGGATCTAATGACCACTACATGCGCTCTGATCGGGAGCTCACCTATATATGTTTGGTTTGGGTCCCGGTTGCCAGTGCCAGACTAAGAAGGAGAGAGAGGCACTCGTTTCTTTGGTTAGCACAAGTTCATCCTCTCCTGAACATCCCACCGATCCGTTCATGCACGAGGCAAATCAAGACTCACCCACACCGACCGATTTCGGTGTCACTCCTTTCTTCTTCATCGCTACAGACCATCAGTCAAGTCGCCGACACTCAAGAACACCAACCGAGACTCCTAATGGGTTCGCTCATCTCCGGTTAGTCCTAATGATCTAACTTCCGCATTATTCATTGTGATCATGACTTAGGCTAGATGATGACTTAAGACTAAGCACTTAGAAATTACTTTATCATTTGGTATCGTGAGCGCCTAGCCTTAGCTTGATCCAATTAAGCCCGGATTAATTCTTTGTGTCGTATTCGGTTCTTGTTCATTGGCTTTGGATTGATTAACCTCGGATTAATCTTGATTCTGGTCGCTTTGGGTTAATCGTCCCGATTTTAACCTTATTGGTCGCCGATTAAGGTTGTTTCTATGATGTTCTTGGGTCGGATAGCATTAAGAAGGAGGATAAGAACATCAATAACTCTAAATCGCAAAATCCCATTCGGTTTGCCCCCAAATCCCGATCTCGAACCCTAAAGCCCCAAAGTCCCTTGAATCAATCAAAGAACTCTAAAGCTTTAGAAGGGATTAGGGGCATACTCTTTGATCACTGTGGAGCTCGTGACGCGCGCATCGCCGCCGCCTCGCTTCGGCCGAGTCGCCCTGTCGCACTGGTCGTTCGGCGTGCATTCTCCTGCGCATGGCCAAGGCTCCGTGCTCGCCGCTCGCGCGTGGTCGCCCGCCCTCGGGTCAGCGCTTTGCTCGCGCCATCTTGGCCGCTATCGCGGCGACCTTGCCCGCTGCCGCACCCTCATTGCTCGGTCGCGCCGTCGCGATTTTCGGATCTGATGGGAGAACTGGTCTAAGTTTAGGGTTCGCAGCTGCCACTTTCTTTTGGACCTGGTCCCGGCTGATCTCGACCGTTCAGCCGCGATCGACGACGGCAAGACGCCTGGCCACAAGGCCGCTTTTGTTCACGCCGACCAGGCCACCGGTTCACGCTTTTCTGGCCGAGTTCGCACCGCTTTGGGCCGCATTTAAAGCATGTTTTGTCGGGTCGATCGGCTCATGGCCCATGTGGCCGATCGGGCCTTAAGCCTTGCACATTTTGATGATCGCTGTTTTGAGGCACCATTGATTAGCCTCATTTCAATTTTGCTTTATTATGTCTCTTTTAACTTAGCAACATTTATGATTAAATTTTCTGAGCATTATTATAATTGTTAAATTTGTGATTAAATATTCTGGACTAATTAATCAATATGATGATTATTGTTTTGCTCATTTCAATAGTTGATGTATTATGCCTCATTTAATTTCAACAATAATCATTATTCAATTTTTATTTCCTGGGCAATATTACTGTATTGAATTTTATGATTATTGTTCCGGACATTAATATTTAGATTAATTTTATGATTAATTTTCTGAGCAAGTTAATTGATGTCAGAATTAATTCTTTATGATGATTATTTCTGTATATTATCTCTAATTAATATGGAACCAACGGGAAATATTAATTGGAGATTTAATGATATTTTGGGATTAATTTGTGATCATAGTTATATTCTGACCAAAGTTGATTATAACTATGTATCATACCTATTTAATTAAAACTGGGATTATGTTATAACCATGATCATATTCTGACCAACGTTGTTTATGACCATGTGTTACCCATAAGTTAATTTAGTTCTTTATCGCTTTCGCCAAAGGTGGTGCGAATTATAACTATTAAATTTTCTCGTCATTAGCATGTTATTAATCGACCAACGTAGGTTAATTTTCATGCCGACATTACCTTATTCATGTATATATTTATTCAATAATGAATACGCCCAACATTATCAATACTTTAAAGGGCATTAAACAAATCTCTAGAACTAACTTCTCCTCTTGGAAAGAAAAAATTGCAAATCGTTCTTGGAGTTATGGACTTGGACTATGCATTACGTGAGAACGCCTCCTATAGCTCCCGCCATTGGTTGTTGATGAGAGTTTCAATGAAAAGAAACTCTATGACTTAATAGCGAGAAGTGGAAGCGTCTAATCGCATGTCCTGATGATAATGAAGAGCACCATATCCGTTGGAATAAGGAGCAATCCTCGACCGACAACGCTAAGTAGTACTTGGTCTTAGTCAAGGAGCAATTTAAAGGCTCCTCAAAGGTATATGCCAGTACTTAATTATGAGGATGCTCACCTCCAAGTACGATGACTCAAGTGGCCTAAGAGAGCATATCATGATAACTAATATGGCTCCAAGCTTAAGGCATGGACATGGAAATCTCTTAAGGTTTTCCTCGTTCACTTGCTATGATTCCTCTCCTCATCGAGTCCGATCTTTTCACGCTAGATTATAACATTCAGCACTGGAATGAGAAGTGGACTATGAGCGAATTGATTATCATGTGTGTCCGTGGAGGGAAGAAAGACTAAATGCCGAAAGAAGGATTATGTCAACCTTGTAGGCCATAACAAAAGAAAATTTCCAAGGGGATCATAAGTCTAAGAAGAAGCTACACTTATGATGGTGTTACTTGTATCTTTGGGAATAATAAACGCGTTGTAAGCTTTAAACCTAATAATTTTGGACTCGCGATTCGACGAGACAAACTCTCATGTATCAATAGATGTGTGTGATGCCACCAATAAGCGAAAGAGAAGTCTAGGTGATGAGACTTCATCGAAATTGTGGCACTGTCGTTTAGGCCACATTTCGAAGGGGAGAATGGAACGTCTCATTAAGGAAGAGATACTCCAAACCTCTAGACTTCTCCTTTACCACATTCACTGACGACTTCTCCCGTTATGGTTATATTTTCCCCATTCGCGATCGATCTGAATCACTCGATAAATTCAAAATCTTTAAGGAAGTAGAAAATCAGCTCAACTTAAAGATTAAGGTAGTGAGATCAGATCGTGGAGGAGAATATTATGGGAGACATGCTCCTTATGGGACAGATTCCTGGTCCATTCGCTAAGTTTCTTTCGAGAAAATGGCATAGTAGCACAATATTCCACACTGGTGAACCTCAGCAAAATGGAGTAGCTGAAAGACGCAATCGCACCCTTATGGATATGGTGCGTAGCATGATGAGTTACTCCAGTTTACCTGTTAATCTGTGGATGGAAGCGTTAAAGACAGCCGCACACATATTAAACCAGGTTCCCAGTAAATCAGTCCCTAAGACCCCTTATGAATTATGGACTGGAAGGAAACCGAGTTTAAAGTATTTACGTGTGTGGGGTTGTCTTCTTTGAAGCTAAAGTCTTTAATCCACATCTTGGAAAATTGGATCCTAAGACAATAAGTTGCCATTTTATTGGATATCCTGAAGGTCCAATGGATATCGATTTTATTGTCCAAATCATATCACTAAGTTTGTGGAAACCCGCCATGTCAGATTCTTAGAGAATGATGAAATCAGTGGGAGCTCAAAGGCTAGGAAAATAGATCTTGAGGAGGTTCGACTTATGTACCATTGCCGATAATCCAAGAGACTATTGTTCCCTGCACTCATACGCTTATTCCTCCATCCTGAGAATCCCCGAGTTGAGCCCCATCCGAATTCAGATCTCAACAAGACAAAGACCTAATGATGAGCCTCAACAACCTTCTCCTCGTGGATAGCTAATGAACCACTAAGGAGATCACAGCGGGAGAGAAGATCAGCCATCCCTAATGATTATGTTGTATACATGAATGAAGATGTATGTGACATAAGAGAAGGGATAGATTATGTTGACACTTTCTCTCCCGCTCTCAAAGAAAGATTCACTAAGAATTGTCATGGCGCTTTGTTGCTCATTATGATTTAGAGCTACATCGATGGATGTCAAAACCGTGATTCCTTAATGGTGACTTGCATGAGGATGTTTTCATGGCTCAACCTGAAGGTTTTGTCGTGGAAGGCAAGGAACATATGGGATGCAGACTTAAGAAATCCATCTATGGACTAAAGCAAAGCGTCTAGGCAATGGTATCTTAAGTTCGATGAGACCATAAGAAATTTCTGGTTTCAAGGAAAATGATGTGGACAATTGCATATACATTAAGATTAAGGGGAGCAAATTCACTATCTTAGTACTTTATGGATGATATCTTGTTGGCTAGCAATGATATGGATATGCTCAGTATGAGACCAAAAGATTTCTTTCCGCTAATTTTGACATGAAGAATCTTGGTGATGCCTCTTACGCTTTGGGCATTGAGATTCACCGAGATAGGTCCAAAGGGATATTAGGCCTATCCCAAAAGGCATACATTGACAGAGTGCTTAAGAGGTATAACATGCATAATCGCTTCGCTCACGCCGCTTCCTATTGTAAAGGGCGATAAATTTGGAACATTCCAATGTCCAAGGAATCAATTAGAAACCGATCGATGAAGGGGATTCCTTACGCTTCAAATTGCCTTAAGCATTATGTACGCCAAGTTTGTACTCGCTCGATTTAGCATTCAGAACTCGGATGCTTGGCGATATCAATCAAATCCAGGGTTGGACCACCGAAAGCCGCTAAGAAAGTCTATGCGTTATTTGCAAGGCACTAAGCACTACATGCTCACATATAAGAAGTCTCGATAACCTTGAGGTTGTTGGTTATTCAGACGACTTTGCAGTTGTGTAGATACTAAGAAATCTACGCCAGGTTATATCTTCACACTTGCGGAGGAGTCAAGCTGTGGAAAAGCTCCAAACAATCACTTCATCGCATCATCAACGATGCAGCCGAGTTTGTAGCATGTTATGAGGCTATTGGGCAGTGTCAGATGGCTTAAGAACTTTATTCCTGACTAAGAGTGGTTGACAAGATATCTAAACCATCGACATTATATCGCGATAATAAGGCCATAGCCTTCTATTCGAGTAACAACAAGTCAAGTGGTGTCTGCAAACACATTGACATTAAGTATCATGTTGTGAAAGATAGAATCCAGGATCGTGACAATTGATATCAAGCATATAAGCACTAAGTCTATGCTTATGATCCACTCACTAAAGGCTTACCACCCTTACTTCTTTCGAGAGCATGTTGCCGGCATGGGTTTATTGGAAAGCCTCTGATTCTGGAAATAAGGACCATAAGAAATAAACCAATCTCCCATTAAGAATAAGTAATTATTCTATTGAGATAGAATTGTACATTATAGATACTGAGGTTCCAACGGTGACTTATTAACCGTTGTAATACTTTATCTTGGTGTGTCGTTCGCTGAGTATGGTCTTATGATATTAGCCTTTCGATCAAGTGGGAGAATGTTAGTGGTGATCTCAAATGGGCTAACTAATTCGAAATTTTCGGATCTAATGACCACTACATGCGCCCGATCGGAGCTCACCTATATATGTTTGGTTTGGGTCCCGCTGCCGTGCTGCGACTAAGAAGGAGAGAGAGGCACTCGCTTTGGTTAGCACAAGTTCATCCTCTCCTGAACATCCCACCGATCTGGGTTCATGCACGAGGCAACCGAAGACTCAGCCCACACCGACTGATTTCGGTGTCACTCCTTTCTTCTTCATCGCGCAGGACCATCAGTCAAGTCGCCGACACTCAAGAACACCAACCGAGACTCCTAATGGGTTCGTCATCTCCGGGTTAGTCCTAATGATCTAACTTCCGCATTATTCATTGTGATCATGACTTAGGCTAGATGATGACTTAAGACTAAGCACTTAGAAATTACTTCTATCAAGAGTGGGTCCCTGAGAGCCTGCACCGCCCGGCTCTCCAAGGACTCGAACGTGTTCACAAGAACGCCCATGGTGTCCGTGTTGCGCTTGTAGACGTCCGCCATGGCCTTGCACATCTCGTCCTCCGGGTGCTCGAGCATTTCCTTGATGAGATGAGACGCCGGCATCGGCGGAACGCCAACGAAATCGAGGGGCGTATCCCCCAGCTCCTTCAGGCCTGTCTGCCTGTGGGCAAGCAACGCCGGCAGCTGGGTTAAGACGGATAGGATCGAGGCGCCCGAGGCGAAGAACGTGTAGACCGGGACGCAGAGCTTCGCACAGACGTCGATGGCCTCGACGCAGAACATGTCAATTACAAGGGAGTGCAGGCGCTGTCGGGGGATGGAGCGGAGGAAGGTCTCGAGACGCACGTTGTACTGGCGAATGAGCTGGAGCATGAGGAGGAAAGGGTGCTTGCCGGAGGCGGCGAAGTCGGGAGCAGGTAGGGGCGGGAGGACATGAAAGGTGATGGACGGGTTGGAGGCCGCAAAGCGCTCGGCGACGGTGGCGCCTGAGTCGGACGACTTGAAGGGCGGCTCGAGGAGCACCATGGTGACGTCGTAGCCGTTCTTGAGGAAGGCGTTGGCGAGCTCCGTCATGGGGACGACGTGGCCGACGCCGACGCCGGGGTACAGGACGACGGTCTGCTTCATAGCAGCTTTGTTGTCCATGTAGAAGAAGGTGACTAGTTTATTACAAGGAAAAATACAGATGCTGTGTACAGTTGAGAGGTGGAGTGGAACATGTGGTGCAGTGATCCGCGCGACTTATTGCTGCGAGCTGTCTTGCCGGAGTTGCGAGGTTAGCCGCCAAAGATAAGGGGATAAATAATAGACTTGCGGAGCGCCGATGTTGCAACGGATTTTAAATAATTTTAAATAAACATAGCATAAGTTATAAACTTAGAAAGTTTTATACTATATAATTTGTATCCAATCAAAAAACATATAGTAAAATTTTATCACAAGCCACGTGCACATTTAAATTAATTATCCACTAAGATCTTTTAAATATCATATGTATATCTGTATATATTAATCTATCCATAAAAGATCTTTGAGATAGAAAGGTAGAGGACAGATCCAAATTAATCCTTCTCTTATTGCTTCGAGCTGTCTTGCCGGAGAAGTAGAGCGCCGAGTCATTACAGATGCCAGATGGCAATCGGCTGTGCTTGCATTACAAGTAGCCTGCTTCAGATTTAATGATTCTTTTGTTTGAATGACATGACATGGCATCCTGTGAATGTTTTCCTACGTTCAGATACGTACATTTGGAAGGACCGCTGGAGCCTGGAGCCACCCGTCGATTGCAAAAGTGCCTGGATATACAAGAGATCTTGACTTCACATTAGTTTCTTTCTTCTTTCTTATGCCAAGTTGAGCCAGTGTCACCATGATTCAAAACAGATATTTTATCTATTTTTTTGCATTCGAAAATTTTTAAGATATTGAGTTTAACCAGTTTACAAACTAGTAAATAAGTTTGAACTAAAATTCAAACTAGAGTTTCATTTTTTGATTATTTGATTGTAGGTATGTGCTGATTAAATCAGCAAAGCATGTAATGTAAATTTGTTCAAATCTTTGAATTCGAGTATATTTTTTCAAAAGTATGTGTTTCATTTGAATTGTTATAGATGGGTATGTACCATAAAACTGAAAGTTTCAAAAATATACCCGAATTTAACTTGTATTCGTGCATTTAAAATCATGATGCCCCATTACATCGTCATATACACACACATACACACACTCCGATTCAATAAATTAGAATTTAAAACCTATCAACAAAGATATATTGGATTATGGGACTATACTATACATACAATGGACACTTGGATAGTGGACCGCCTTCTTGTGATATTCCACAGCAAATTATGGCATTCCTGTGTAATTAGCCATCACTAATATATAGTCACTACTACTGAACAGTCCTACACTACCGGTTCCAAACTGGCTTTAGAACCGGTTTTGGAACCGGTTGTAAGCATCCGGGAGTGATGCCCAGTAGTATCACTACCGGTTGATCTAAACGGTAGTGCTGGTGAGATGTACTACCGGTTTGTAATAATAACCGGTAGTATATCTCTCTGATACACTACCGGTTTGTATTACAAACCGGTAGTAAATCTCTCGGCTACACTACCGGTTTGTAATAAGAACCGGTAGTATATCTCTCAGCTGCACTACAGGTTTGTAATACAAACCGGTAGTAAAGCCCTTGCTGCCTGTCCAACAACAGGGCCTATTTAATCTCCAAATCCTATTTGCAATACATATTTCAATGACAGAAAATTGCAATACAGATTTCAATCATAGAAATGCTTACCAGATTCTCTCCACAATCAAACAACCAATTCATTAACAACATAATTAATTAATTCAAAGCATTGCATATTCAATTCAAATAATTAGGCACATATTCACATGAAGTGCACATGAGCGGACTCAAGTTTGCAATTCAAATACAAAAGAGTTCATTCTTTATGTCCATCGCTCTTTGTAGCCGAAGTTGAGCCCGTTAATTCACTAGTCCTTATCGTAGGGCACGCTTTGAACACATGTTCATAAAACTCGCCATTTGTAGATATGACCACATCAAGAAGGAAGCCGACGAGTTGTTCTTCGATTGTGTTGACTCGGTGCGGTGGGAGTATGCCTTTCTCACATTTGGCGAGCTGTCGCTAGGTGAAGTGAAAGAAATTAATCAATCCGTGAACTTTTGTAGGAAGTGACAATTAGGAATTGATAAGTATGTATGTACACACCTCTTTGGTACTTCTTAACAGCTTGTGGTTGGTGTTGAAAAGACGCATGAACTCACATACGTAGTATCCACATAAGTTGTTTCCCGATTCCTGCCTCATATACTGCGGTGAGAAAAATTGAAAAACATTATTGCCGTGGAAGGGTAAAAAGCATTATCGGCATGAAAAAAAATGGTACAACACATGAATATTCACTTCGTACTGGAAAGTCGGTTATAACATCAAATGCCTCCTTCAATTCACCACGATTCTGTGCCCGGAACCGTGCGAATGCACTGCGTATGATTACGGATAGTAATTATTAGAGGTCGACTCACTGCAAGGAAATATTACTAGAATAATAATGAAAAGACAATATTACCTGTTAAGCAACCCTATGATGTGTTCCAAATCTTGTATGGGTTTCCTTTATGAGTCGAAAACAATGATTTTACTGGAGTCTAGCCAGATAACAAGGACCCAGTGAAACCTGTACATATGTCAACATATCTAATTAGTCCTAACTTCATGTCGCGGAAAAAATTTAGAACTAGACAGTATGAAAACACGTACCCAAAGTTGTAGGGCAGAAGTATGAAGTTTTTGTAGTGTTGGGCGTTAAGAGCTTTCAGAATATTGTTCTCGGTATCTTTTGGATGGCCCTTAACGGTCATGCCATTTACAACTAATGGGTCGATGTAGCCTACATTGTAAACAGACTCCTTTCTGTATTTTTGTATCTCCATTCTACATAGGAATAAATTGGTTAGACTTGCAATTTAATTAAGCATGCACACAGTGAATTTTACCAATAAGACACTTACAGAGTCCAGCAACCCAACATGCTCACGTCGAGGGCGTCTCGCTGGTATAGTTGGTAAATTTCCTCGAATTCAATCCACACGAGGCCGTGGCCGCAAAGGAAATCATCTTGTGTGAACTTGGCGGCAAACATTGTTCTGCCATTCCTTGACTCCTCCATATACCATTCGTGTAATCGCCGCATTTGGGTTGGTAGCAGGGCCACCTCATCTGGCCTAACTAATGGTTCACCCAACTTAAATGGCCATCTAAGAGGTGCCGCTGCAACTTCACCTTATCCATGAACTTGACTGAGCGTTAGTCCAGCTTCTGCCATGAATTCTCAAGCTGCAACTGCTCCGCACTAGCCTGCGACTTCTTCGACTTCTTTATCGCCTTTATTATTGTGCGCTCGTAGTTCGAGAGCAACTTCTTTTTCTTCAGAGAAGTTAGTCTTCTAAAGGAATATTTTTTGACTGCATGGTCAATTGGAACCGTCTTCGCTGGCTCCGAACGTTTGAAGTGTGCAGTTACACTTGCGTTCACTTCCTTTCTGGTCTCCTCGGGAGTTAGGTCGTACGGCTTCTTATGTGGAGCTGGGGTGGACCTCTCTTTTTGTGGAGCCAACTTCTTAAACAGAGGATTGTGTGTTCGTGGAGCTGGAGCTGACTTCATAGCTAGGGCCGACTTCTTAGGTGAAGCCGGCTTCTGTTTAGGCGCTGGGGGTGGTGGAGGACTCGGGCTTTTTGTGATCGCCAACTTCTTGCATGGGGGTGATGGTGGAGTTGGACTTGGGCCTCTAATAGGAGTGGACACCTCCTCATTACCTTGAAATATAATGTAGCGCTTGCGCCACAAAATGATACCGTGTACGGCCTGTCCAAGCTTGGTAACCCCGTCACCTTCAGGAATGTCTAGGTCAAGCTCTTCATATCCTTCGCATATCTGCTCAACCGTGACCTTAGAGTAGCTCGACGGTATCTCATGCAATGAAAGAGCTGACCCGACTCGACAGGGAATGCCATGGCATAAGCAGCCTTGAGGGAGAGGTTACGCGCTTCGATATGCAGCTCACACGAACGGCGCGTCATGATGTCGTCCACAGGATAATGGCCCAAGTCCGCATCTGGGGGGCCGGTGGAAGCGCAGCTGCTCCGCCGCCTGGAGGGGCTGATGACGACATCATGATTACTAGGAGGGGCGGCCTGCATCTCGCTAATGGCTAGCTGCACTTATCGTCTGACTTCTTCCTCCATGCTTGCCTGTTGTGCAGCTATGCGTTCTTCCAATAAACGGTACCTTTGTTCTTCTTGGGCTTTGCTTCTCTTCCAACTCCTATAACTATCGTTGTGAGGGAAGCCGTACTTCCATGGAACCACGCCCACACCTCGTGTTCGTCCAGGGTGCTCAGGGTTTTGTAGGGACCTGCTTAGCTCATCTTTCTCCCTATCTGGCTTGAAGGAGCCTTGGGAAGACTGCTCGAGGGTTTCTACAAGCCTTATGGCTACTTCTTGCACTTCCCCAGAATACACCAAGTTGCCGTCATCTCGAAGGCTTCCCCCGTGGGCAAAGTACCAATGCTTCGATCATTCGGGCCAGTCTTGCGTTACGGGTATGATACCATTCTCTATCAGTTCGTCTTCCCTCTTCTGCCATTTTGGTATCTTCTTCACGTAACCACCAGTGCCAAGGTGGTGGTGGTATCGCTTCTTCCTGGTATTCACCTTGTTCTTTGCACTCAAAGCTTGGCCTTCTTCCGATTGCTTGTAACCCACAAATGCTTCCCAATGATCTGCCAACTTTTGGAAACGATTGAAGTTAGGCGTGCGGCCCTTCTGCACATAGGTGGAGTTCAAATACTTCTTCCAAGTTTGAAAGTGGATTGCCATTTTCTTCAAAGTGTACTTCTTCACGAGCTCTTCGGACCCTTCAGGAAAAGTGAACGTCTCTTTCATATCAGCCCAGAGCATGTTCTTCGTAGCGTCAGAGACCGCGTCGTTGCCACTCCATTTCCTTATGCTAATGGGCACGTGATCCCTGGCATGGTACCTGCAGGCGTTGTTGTATGGAACCAACGCTGACTCCGGCGCAACAGGCATCCCTTCAGTGTTGACTTCAGTGATCACATGTTTTATCATTGGCTTCTTGTTAGGACCTCGTGTTTGCACTTGCCTGCTCGAACTACCATGCTTAAATACGATAAAGAAGAAACGGGTCAGAATGTTCGACAAGCATCAAAGGGTAACCAACATATGTATTCATATGAATTACCTCAGTGCTAATGGCCTCAGTGTCAACAGCTTGAGCGGCCTCACCAGCCTCACTGTAAACGGCTTGAGCGGCCTCACCGACCTGACTATAAACGGCTTCGGCGGCCGTCCCGGCCTGAGTGTAAATGGCTTCGACGACCTCAGTGCTACCTTGCATGATCTGGTCGAATAGAAATTGTTCATTCTCCTCGAAGGATGACATCCTTGATAGACTAATATTGCAATGCACGGAAAGAAATGTTCAGTTTTCCTGCGCGATCTTGCAATGCCATCCTTGATAGACTAGTAATTTCAAAAATAAGATTCCTATAGTAACAATAAGCTCATGTAACCGAGTTCGGTCCTATAGTGACAAAAGGAACTTCCAAGAGGCATTTTCCCTATTTGCAATGATCAAACACTTACCAAAAACAAAGTACACACGAAAGATCAACTCCAAACTTACTCCGATATTCATTACGAATTTCGACAGCACCTTCCCTAAAAAGTGGACATCCACTCAGCAGGCAAAGAGATACAAGCACAAATCACAAGCACATATCACCAACAAAGGTGCCAACTGAACAAAATAATAATCATAGTCCCAAATATTACATGTTTGAAGCACATATGACCAACAACACTCCATTTTAAACTAACGGCCATTTCTAACTGATAGATTGCCAAACAGATAGATTGCATTCAACATTCGGAACAACATAGGAACAAAATGGCCTCATAGAAATTTGTATATTGTACTACATTGCCAAACAGATAGATTGCATTCAACATTCAGAACTGTGGGGAAAGAAATGTTACCTCTGCTGCTGCGCCGGGGGGGGCAACGCCGTGCTTGGGGAAGACGAGGGGGAAGGGGGTGACGCCGTTCTTGGGGAAGACCAGGACGATGGCACGGTGGAGGATGGCCGTCGGCGCTGTGGCAGAGACGGCGGCGATGCACGGGGTCGTCAGAGGCGGAGACGGCGGCAGCACTCAATGTTTCGGGAGACTGAAGTTTTGGAGAGAATAGGGTTAAGTCCCTAGCCCGCGCGTGTTTTGAAGGGGTATTGGCCTATCACTATCGGTTCTATACACAAACGGGTAGTAGAGATGTCTTTACTATTGGTTCTACACACCAACCGGTAGTAGAGAACATCTATACTACCGGTTGGTAATACCAACCGGTAGTGGTATTAACCCTTGCCACACATTTTTTTGGGGGGAAATGACGCTATACTACCAGTTCGACACACGAACCGGTAGTAGAGAACGTCTATACTACCGGTTGCTCACACCAACCGGTAGTAGAAGTTGTTAAAAATAAAAAGATGCGTGCGCGAGCGGGGGCTCGAACCCGCATGTCTCGGGTGAGCCTGAGCTCAAGCGCACGCTGCTAGCCAGGGAGTCTCTAGGTGTTACTTGAATGTACAGGGCGCCACATTGTTTTAAACTGGATTTTTCGCGTGAGCTTTATTGAAGGACCAACTCGAGTCATTAATTTTTTATATTTTTACAGAATGTTTGTACTGAGGTTAGGAGCCTACCATAAAATTTTCATTTTCAAATTTCCATTATTTATTTTCTAAAAATCCTTTTACTCTGTTTCACAAATTATCATATTGGCAATTAATAAATTGTTATAAATGGTAAATCTAATATTTAATCCATATAGATAAGTGTCACCCATGGTAAAAATAGCAACTTCATGAGTGGTATATTGAAATCCATATAAATATTTCATCATGATCAAATACCATTAATGCAATTAATCATTACATTGATTTAACTATTTACATACTTTGTTTTAACAAGTGTTCCCTCCTTATGATCGCAGCGTATGTAGGGAGCATCCTCAATATCACGCCGCTCGCTGTCAGTTTGACCCATTGGCACCGAAATATAGGGATATTGAAAAGTCCATAGTTGAGCTCCAGATCACCTCTATGAAACCATAATAGGTGTCCTTCTTTCCATTGTTGTCTATGGCATCTATACAGACACCGCTGTTTTGGTTGGTGCTCTTGTTATCCTGGGCTCTCGTGTAAAATGTGTACCTGTTTATCTCATACCCTTGGAATGTCAATATTGTACCAGATGGTCCTCGGGCCAAGCGTTCCAACTCTTTATCGTTGGTCTCCTTACCCATCATGTGCTTTTGTAACCAACCGCCGAAACGATCCATGTGTTATCGTGTGATCCAATCCTCTGACCTACCAGTGTTTTGAGACCGCATAATCCTCTTGTGCTCATCGACATATGGAGCCACTACAACTGATTGTTGCAATAGCGTGTAATGTGCTTGATTAAATGAAACAAGATCATTGATGAGGATTGCTTTTCTTCCTAGTGTCCCTTTCCCCGGGAGCCTCCCCTCATGGCGTGATATAGGAACGCCAATCGGATTGAGATCGTCAATGTAATCGACACAAAACTCAACCACCTCCTCTGTCCCAACACCCTGGGCAATGCAGCCTTTTGGACGAGATCAGTTACGAACATCCTTCTTTAGGACACCCATGTACCTCTCGAAAGAAAACATATTGTGCAAGAACACGGGTCCGAGAATATCTATCTCTTTGACAATATGAACCATGAGATGGATCATAATATCAAAGAAGGATGGAGGGAAGATCATCTCAAGGCTCACCACGCTTTGGACGATGTCATCTTGCATCTTAGCTAGTTTATCTGGATCGATAACCTTTTGTGACACCGTATTGAAGAATGAACACAACTTCATGATTGTCCCTCGTACCCTTTCCGGCAGAATACCTCTCACCGCAACTGGAAGCAACCGTGTCATCAACATGAGACAATCATGGGATTTTAGGTGTACGATTTTACTCTCTCTTGTGTTTATGAGTCTCATTATGTTCGAGGAGTATCCAGACGGAACCTTAATACTGTTCAAGCACTGGATCATGCTTTTTTTTCTCTTCCTTGCTTAGAGTGTAGCTGGTAGGATGTAGGTAATGATGTCCTTTCCCTCTCTTTTCTGTATGTAGGTTGTTCCTGAGTTCCAATAGTTTCAAGTCCTTTCGTGCTTGAAGTGTATCTTTTGATTTGCCGTACATATCTAGGAAGCCTAGCAGGTTGATGCAAACATTCTTTGTGATGTGCATGACATCAATTGAGTGACGCACCTCTAAGACTTCCCAATAAGGTAAGTGCCAAAAAATTGACTTCTTCTTCCACATGGGTGCCTTGCCTTCTTCACTCGGGACAGGTTTGCTACCAGCACCCTTTCCAAAGACTACTTTCAGATCTTTTACCATAGCGAATAACTGTGTCCCATTACGATGCATAGGTTTAGTACGATGGTCTGGTTTCCAGTTAAAATTCTTATCTTTCTTCCGTAACGGGTGATTCATAAGAAGAAACCTACGGTGTCCCATATACACAACCTTCCGACAGTTTTTCAGGTACATGCTGTCAGCTTCATCTAAGCAATGGATGCAGGTTCTATATCCTTTGATAGTCAGGCCTGCTAGGTTACCAAGTGCAGGCAAGTCGTTGATGGTTATGAATAACATTGCGCGTAGGATGAAGTGTTCTCGTTTGTACTCATCCCATACCTGTACACCATCAGTCCACATTGTGAGAAGATCTTCAACCAATGGTCTAAGGTACACATCAATGTCGTTTCCAGGTTGCTTCAGGCCTTGGATAAACATTGGCATCATAATGTACTTCCGCCCCATATATAGCCAAAGAGGAATGTTGTAGATACATAGAGTCATAGGCCAAGTGCTATGACTGCTGCTCATCTCGCCGAATGGATTCATCCCATCCGTACTCAACCCAAACCTTATGTTCCTCACCGCCTTTGCGAAGTCCGGGAATGTTCTGTCGACTTTCCTCCACTAGGAGCCATCGGCGGGGTGTCTTAGCATTCCGTCATCCTTACGCTCTTCTTTGTGCCAACGCAACATTTCAGCATGCGCTTTATTCGCAAACAAATGCTTCAACCGGGGTATTATAGGGAAATACCACACCACCTTAGCGGGGGTCTCTTCTTCTTACGCTCCCCTTCTACCGCACCTGGGTCGTCACGCTTGACCTTATACCGCGATGCTCTGCACACTGGACAAGCATCCAAATCCTCGTACTCCTTGCGATAAAGGATACAATCATTAGGGCATGCATGTATCTTCTGTACTTCCAATCCGAGGGGCAGACAACTTGCTTGGCTTCGTAAGTACTTTCAGGCAGTGTGTTATCCTTTGGAAGCAACTTCTTCATGAGACACAACAACTCATCGAATCCCTTATCGGACAAACCATTTGTTGCCTTCCATTGCATCAAATCTAGTGTGGTACGCAACTTTTTGTGGCCCTGCTTGCAGTCTGGGTACAAGAGTGTTCTGTGGTCCTCTAACAAGCATTGGAACTTCTAGAATTGTATTTCATCAGTGTAGTCTCCCTCATCATCACGCAGCATCTGATCTAGATCATCCTCATCAAACTCCCCCAATGTATCTGCCATTGAACCATACTGGGCAGTGTTCGGGTTTATGCTATCTCCCTCTTCTTCATCGTCTTCCTGTGTAATCCCTTTTTCACCATGCTTGGTCCAACAGCTATAGTTAGGCATGAAACCTCTCTGGAGCAAATGGCTGTGAAGGGGTCTTGAGTTTGAATACTCCTTATTCTTATAGTCTAGACATGGACAACATATGAAGCCTAGCGGTTTGTGCACAATGGCCGCACTGATAAAAGCTTGCACACCCTCAATGAACTCCTTCGAGCGTCGGTCCGTGTTGTACATCCATTACCAGTCCATCTACAATTAGAAATAAATTACATACACATAATTTAATTGCAATATACTTTCAAAATTATGGCTAAATTATGTACACAACAATTTAATTGCAATGTACTTTCAAAATTAGAGCTAAATTACTTACACAATAATTTAATTGCAATGTACTTTCTAAATTAGAGATAAATTATGTACACAACAATTTGATTGCAATATACTTTCAAAATTAGAGCTAAATTACATACACAACAATTTAATTGCAATGTACTTTCTAAACTAGAGCAAAATTTAATTCCAATATACTTTCAAATTTGAGCTAGATCCTACCTTAAATGGGAGCTACAAATAAAGTGAGGATGATGTTACTAACCTTCAAGCACTTGGATTGGAGTAAAATCACCAAAAAAATTTGGGCAGCACCTCCCCTAATTTCTGAAAATCGCCATGGCAGCACCTCTGCAGCTTCCTTCCCTTATCTGTTTGATCATGGGCGCGAGAGCTCGGGGAGGAAGGCAGTGTTTAAATCGCCCCTACCACTACCGGTTCGTGGCTCCAACCGGTAGTGAATCCCCCCACCAACCCCTGTAGCCGTTGAACCGGTAGTGGATCCAAGGATTTACTACCGGTTGGTTATACCAACCAATAGTGAAGATATCACTACCGGTTAGTGGCTCAAACCGGTAAAGAATCCCCCCTCCAACCCCATGCCATGGGCCTGTAGCCGCTGAACCGGTAGTGCTGCAAATGTCACTACCGGTTCGGTTACAACCGGTAGTGATGCACCGGTAGTGATGGTCAGTTATACCAACCATCGCTTGATTCAGTCGGTTTCCCAACATTTCTTTGACATGGGGCAGGCATGTATTGTTTAACACCCTGGTTTTGTAATTAATCTAATTAAGTGTTTAATCATGCTTTGCTCTGATTCTTGAATCTTAATTCAAAGTTAGTTGCCCTCGGACTCCGTTCGTTGATTTGTCCGATCGATTTCCTCGTTCGAAGCCCTAAGTTTCAATTTTGGTCGAAACTCCAAAACGGCTAAGTTAGAAGGGACACTTGTAAACTCTACAAAGTATCAACACTTGATTGGTTGCCTACGGTATTTGATTCACACAAGGCCAAACTTGAGCTATGCTGTTGGGATAGTAAGCAGATAGATACATGGAGGTGCCGAAGCAAAGCTACTTGTTGGCAGTGAAACAAATACTAAGGTATATTATGGGAACAACTGATTTTGGCATTGTTTACAGTAGAGGGGGATATGGTGAATTGATTGGCTACAATGATAGCACTCTTGCTGGTGATCTTGATGATTGTAGAAGTACCACCAGCATGGTATTTTACTTCTCAGGAGGGCTTGTCACATGGTGTTCCCAAAAGCAGAAAATAATTGCATTGTCATCTTACGAAGAAGAATTGATGGCTGCTACAGCTGCAGTGTGTCAAGCAATGTAACTAAGGAGTTTGCTTAGCGATCTTACAGGATGTGCACCAAAGAGAGTGTTACTGCGAGTTGACAACAAATCTGCTATAGCACTCGTGAAGAACCCAGTGTTTCACGGGAGAAGTAAACACAATGATACTAAGTATTTCTTCATTTGGGAATGTGTGGACAATGGCTTGGTTTTAGTTGAACATGTTATTAGTGAAGAGCAATGCGTATCCATACTGACTAAAGCACTTGCTAGGGTGAAATTTGTTGAGATGCGAGAGTTGATGGGCGGCAGGAACATCACGTAGTAAGTCGAGATTCAGGGGGAGTGTGTTGCTTGTAATCCTAACTTTGGTCAGGTTAGTTTCAGTTTAGGTTTATTGATTTAGCCAGATAGGAATAGTAACTTGTTGTTACAAACTTTGTTGGCTTTGATACGTTTTATTTTGATTTGTCAGTTGTGATCTATATTTATATGTAATCTATAGCTTATATAAGAGAAGATGAAAAATAGAAAGTTGCAAAGTTTTGGCAGCGCAAAGCTCTTGTCAATGTTTGTTCTATTCTAATTTTCATTCTGAAGTTGTAAGAGCGGAGGGCGTGTTGATCTAGACTGATTCCAACAAGATATTATAATGATGTAGGAAAGCACCATCTTCATTGGCTGTAGCTCTGATGCCGTGGTCGCGATTCCAGCATCCTGTGAGCAGTGTTGCTTGTGTTGATCGGGACTAGAGGCCGTTGGAGATGGATGGTCAGCATGAACCTGGAGTTGGTGGAGGTGGGAGCTCACATGTGCTAGCATGGTCAGTGATGACTTGTGATGTTGCATATTGCTAGCATCAAGTACTCGCCTTGTGGAGCTATCATCCTATTGGAGGCAGCTACACCAAAGCTTTGAGTAGTGGGCATCGCATCCCCATGGCCCTATGCATGATCTGAGCAACTAGTAACCACCTCGCCAACTGGCCGAGCAGAGTCCGCGGCGATCGACCCACCAGCTCGGCAGATGGGGTCCGACCCACGAGGTGCCATGGTGCGCAAAGGCATGAAACGAACAGCTAACTGTAAGTCCTACCGAGGTCACTTCCTCATTCTCTCTTTGTTGGCGTCCTCCTTCTCTGATAGGTGCATCCCTTGTCTTGCGCAGAAACGATTGATGTGCGTACCATGCACGATGCTGGCCCAACGCCCATGCTCATCTAAAGTGTACGACTCAAGGAATCCCTCCGCCGCATTCGCCGCCTTGTCCACGGTTATGATTGTGAGCGGCATCCCTCCCGTAGTCCCGTAGCAGAGTCGCCAGTCGCAGCGGACCAGCAGCGTAGAGAAAAAAAGGAGGCGAATCGTCCAGCTGTCCCGATGACCGCGATCGTTCTCGGCTCTCGCATAGACACGTAGCCTTCACATTAGGACGGAGTCACGGAGAGACCCCAATAATTTGGGGGCCCGGGGCGGCCGCCCCGCTCGCCCTGCCCCAGGGCCGGGCCTGAGTGTATAGGGTCTCATGTACTAAGAATAGGATTGCGAATAAAAAAAATAAATTGTTCACCCCAACTTTACTGGTTCAAGCTCCTTCGCACGTAGCAACCCCGAGTATACCTCCTTCACAGGGGATAGCACCGAGGGCCCTCCTCTTTATATTGTTTGACCTGTAGCCACAATAGGTAGTGTATTGTATCACCTGAAACTGGAAGATACGAAATATTGCAGGAACATTCCAGAGCACATTAGCTTCGTCACTTCTTCTTCTTCTTCTTCTTCTTATTGGGACATTAGCATCATCACATACGTATCACACGCTCAACTGATGCACATCACTTGTTTTATAAACTCTGTAGAATAATGGTTGGTAAGGGACAAAGAACAAGTTTTTGGGAAATATCTGGATTGGTGATTATTCTTTGGCTATTCATTTTCCGAGTTGGTATAACCAAAAAGGATGTTACAGTGGCTAAAGTATTTGATGAGGGGCGGGGGTCTATATAAGGTTTAGAAGGGTGCTGTGGGGAGAAACTCCATGGCAATGAAGATTATTACAATAGAAGTGTGCATATGTATGTACGTCTTGAGGAACAAGACACAGTGTCTTGGTTGCTTGATTCCAAAGTTCGTTGCTTTTCTTTCCTTTTATGTAGCGTTGAAAACCAAACGAGGAGAATTCCTCCCAAGTTTTGTTGGAAATTTAAGTTACCTTTAAAAATAAAGGTGTTCATTGCATGGTGGCTTTATTAAAGGATGTATTAGACAACCTATTAAAAAGAGGATTAACTGAACTAATTGGTCAATCAATAATCAGTTGGTCAACAAGAGCAATATATCGATGTAATTACTAAAATACTTAAAAAATCGAGATTAGGCTCGATTAATCCCGATTAACCCCGATTAATCTCGATTAACCCCGATTAATCTCGATTAATCGGTATGACAAGTTTTTTCACCATAAACAAAAAAAGGGAATCTTTAGGGCTTCGATCACAAGCTAATCGGCCAGTTAATCGGCTAATCGGCCGATTTTTTTGAACATTGCATATTAGTAGCAAATAGCCATGTTATACATGCGCTATAATATTACAATATTATAGTATCGATAGCGCGATAGTTAATTAGCGTTGTTGAATTTACAGTTCTAATTTTACATTTTAAATAGGGATGGAAAAATTTATTTTGTCTATGTCGTCGTAGTGATGTCAGAACCAGTGAAATTCAGGGTATATTATGGCGATGGTGAAGTAAAAAATGAGCAGAATGGAGTAGATTTAAGCAGCTTTGCGGTCATCATGGCTGAGCACTTGTCCCCTGATACTGTTAGCATTCGTGATATAAAACTTTGGTTGACCCAATTTTTTCCCTAAATCCAAGTGTTTATTCTGTTACCATCCAAATCGTATTCACGCGTAGCAAGGGTGATTCGGCTGTGTGGGAGTTGAAGAAAGTAGATCGAACACAGTTGTGGCAGAAATGGTTAAGGTGGTGCAAGGGATCTAGCATTGAATGTGTGATGCTGGTGCAAGCTTGCCCTAGGGAAGAGGTGGGTACTACTGGTGTGAGCGAGTGTAGCACATCGGCTACAGCTGAACAAGTTCAGCCAGTGGTGTCGGTTGAGGCAGCAGCGGGGGATGATCACATGGATGCAGCAAGTGCAGAAGGTCGGGCTGATGAAGGGGAGGATATCGATCAACTTGTGGATCATTTGGATTGGGTGGACCGTATGGCGACAGAAGAGGAAGCAGAAATGTTGGACCCTGATGATACCATCGGCGAAGATGATGAACGGGAGGAAGATGATGAAATGCATGGTAGTACTGGCTCAGCGGAGGTACCCATCCCCCATGAATGGAACAGGCAGAACAAAGCTGGTATGGAAGCTTTGTGGGGCCATGATTCACATTGTGAGTATGGTACTGGTGCCATTCGGTTGAATCAAATGTTCCCGAACAATTCTGAAATGAAGTTGGCAGAGAGGTTGTGGGCACTATCGCTGCAAACAGAGTTTCGGGTTGTCCTATCTAGCCCAGGTAAGTACACAGTGAAGTGCGTAATCGATGGTTGTGAATTTCGAGTACATGCATACAAGCCGAAGTGTGGGACGTATTGGATTGCATCAAGAGTGGACAAGCACACATGCAGGCTAGAAAATGTTCTTGTCAAACACCGTAACTTGAATGCGGCTCTAATAGCTAGCGTGATGTTTAATGAAATAATTGAGAAGCGGGATATCGAGTGTTCGTATATTCAGAAAGCAATGTTACGAACATTTAAGTATCAGATAAGCTACTCGATGGCCTGGCGTGCGAAGCAGAAAGCATTAGAGAAAAGGTTTGGCACATACGAGGCTTCGTACTGCAACCTACCTCGTGTGCTTGAAGTATTAAAGCAAACCAATCCTGGCACATACACCGCTTTCAAAGAAAGCGAAGCAAATGCAAATGAGATCTGTACATTTCGTCGTGCTTTCTTTTCATTGGGGCCTTGCATTGCGTCATTCAGGTACTGTCATTCAGGTACAGTCGTACTTACAGCGACCAGCGTGTAGCAGAGAGAGCTGTGGGGGGCCGTCGCTGCTGTGCTACAGGGACCATGCTTACTGGATGACGAGGAGGAAGCTCGTCTTCGACGTCTTCGTAGAGGACTACGCGCCGCACCGAGTCCTCAGGCAGTTCAGACTATGCCAGGTGGTCCCTGTTCCTTTGGGGGAACGCGTGCCAGCGAAAGTGCACTCGTGAGTTACTCGCCACTACAAGTATGCTAAGTGCTTATGATATATTTGTAATAATGAGGTTTTTTATGAAGGTACTCCACCCAGGGACCCCAGAAGACTATGGTGACCTTGCTGCAGAGGATGGCGCCGTGGCTTGCGCAGTGGGAGGGGGCGGTGGAGGACGTTGTTGAGGAGGACGCGCCCTATGACTCCTCCTCCTACCAGGAGTACTTGTCCTGGTACGTGCACCGGACCCGTACTCATCTCCTATGCGTGGAGGAGCAGCCGGCCCAGGTGTTTGCTCCTAGCATCGCAGACTTGTACTCGAGCCACGCAGGAGTGGCACTGCACGAGATGGTAAGTCTCGTTATGTTTTTACTCGTTAATGCAATTGTAATTTCAATGCTATGTCGTTATGTTTATCGTTTGTTTGTACGTGATAGGTGGACGAGGCCAGGGACTTGCACCAGCATGCCACTGACTTTCTAACTAGGCTACAGCAGGAGGGCACTTTGTAGGATCGAAGTATACGAATATAGCAATCAGAGGGGGGGGTGAATGATTGTGCGGAAGCTAAAACCAAATTCTTGACCTATTAAAAGTTCACCCCAAAACAGAACCAAATAATTGCCTCGTTTTCGACAAAAACAGAATGACAGAGGTTTGGTAAAACGAGAATTCCCGGAGATCCAACCGTCGAAACGATCTGAAATTTGGACACAAGAAACTAGATTCCAATACGAATCGAACCCAAAAAGAATCAGCTCGATCGGACTTACGGATCAAAAGTTATGAGCTTCGCAAGCTTGCTGATCCAGAACTTGACGAGAATCAATCTAATCAAAACTTCAAGATTAAACAAGAACGACAAAAGATTGATCAACTAGACTTTGAGAAACACTAGATCAATACCTAGAGAGGTTTTTGATGGATCAAATCAAGATAAAACTTAAAGAACAAAAACCAATCTAGAACTAGAACAAGCATGCAAACAAGAACCAAAACAGAAAATCTTGAGCGACGTGGTTTCAGTAGCACGCAAAAATCTTGGAAGAATTGATCTTTATTTCTTGTCTAAAATACTCTCATCAAAAGAGTACAAACTCCTAAAACCAAGCTCAAAGCTTGATGCGCTCAGCTCTACTTGGTGCCTTTCACCAGGAGACCCCCCACCTATTTAAAGCACCAACCCACCAAGAGTTCTGAATACGATTCCTAGTCCCTAGAAGGAATCCGTATCCAACTCAACTCTACTTGGCCCAACCAGGCCGAGTACAACTCTTGCACGCCGTATGGCAACCCTACCATACTCACGTGACTAACACTTTGCACGCCAGTATGGCCACCCGCCATACTCACGTGACTAACACTTTGCACGCGAATGACCTCCTGCCATTCTCACGTGACTAACCATTCTTCATGTGCACCATTCTCTTAGCCCGAACGCCCCGCATGACATCCTTGACCACCAAGACCTCGGTTCCTCCTGAACCTAGTCCCGAACCTCAGTTCCTCCATGAACCTAGTTCGGTCCCGCCATCGACCACATTCGTCTTCGAGCAATACCGCACATGAACAAACCACAAAACAATTCCGAGCACAAGTCCACGACTTGACTCACATCAATCCATGCAACTACTCACATGAGCATTGCATAAAGTCCACTTCAAAACACACATCATGAAATCATCACAAATTTCATAATCTCAAGGTCAAACCATTTCAATTCTTGCAAAACATCCAAATCGAGCAAAACACGCTCACAACGGACAAGAAATAAAAACCCTAGAAAAAGTCCATTCACGACGGACAAGAAATCTTTGTCCGCGTACATGTGAAACTCTCTCGGTTCCAAGAAGAAAACATTCCGGTGGAAAACACGTTCACAACGGACCCAAAAACTTTGTCCGTTGTACATGCGAAATCAATCCTCAAAAAGCCATTCACGCAGACTCCAAAAACTTTGTCCGTCAGACATAGGAAACTTCTTGGATTCTTGGAAAATAGGGTTTGGCTCATGCGCTCAAAACATGTTCACGATGTGACACAAAAACTTTGTCCGTTGTACATAGGAGAAAGAGGTTGTCAAAAAGCATGTTTACAAAGGACCAAGAAAGTTTGTCCGTCGTAGATGGGAAACTTCTTGCTTTCTTTAGGATTGGTCCGCGCCAAGGCAAAACTTACTGCTTCTTGTCAATTGTCAAAACACATGAACAAACACATTTTGCAAATTCAAATCTAAGTTAATTTTTCAGTTCAAAGCCAATTTTTCAGACATGATTTCACAATCTCCCCCTTGATGAAAACATTGGCAACACCACTTAGAATTGAACATTTGGCATTCACTTTACAAAAGATTTTGAAATCCAAAGGATCAAAGACCAAAGTAAGAAAACACAGAAATCCCCCTTTGACCAAAATGCAAAACAAAATCTCCCCCTGAGAATGAAAATGTGTGTGAATGTGCAATGCGCCCAAAAATTTCAAAAAAATCTCCAAACTTCTCCCAAAATTCTCAATTTTAACAGCTCTCCCTTTTTCTTTAAACTTTTCAAAGAAAGATTTCCAAATTTCTCCCCCTTTGACAATGGATTCATCAAGAGTAAAAGAGAGAACAGGTTCAAAATTTTTCCTGAAACAATGATTTCACAAAGAGAAACAAGGGAGTGCCAAGATAGGAAAAGATGAGCTCATTCGATCATATAACCTTATATATCACATAATATGCAAAATACATGATCTTGATGTGATTTTAACAAGTTAGGGAATGACATGCATCTCAACCTCAATTTAGTCAACTATAGCCAAGTACTAAGCAAGATCTTAGCAGAAAACAAGACTTTAAAAATTGAAGCAACTAACAACTTAGGGCGAGCAAGTAGTTTCAACTCCAATCTAGTAGACCAATTTAATCTTTAAACAATAAGTTGCATGTGGCATGCTTGAAGCATACTTCTTTTATTTTCTAGGAGTGGCATGCTTGAAGCATACATCTTATCTTTGAGGGAATGGCATGCTTGAAGCATACATCTTATCTTTTTAGGAAAGCACCCTGAAGCACATAACTTGAGGTTTTTTGCTTTTAACAACCCCTTTTATTGATTCCCTTTTCTTTTCATTTTTCTTTGATTATAAACATGCAAAAGTGATTAAAAGGTCTTATGAAAGAGTAAAGTTGAAACCACACTTGCTTCATAGCCCAAATTTGTCAAGAGGATTCAATATCAAGCCTAGAAGAGTAAGATATCACAGAGTATTTAGCTATAGGTAATCACCCAGGAATTCCACAATGTCATTTTTAGTTCAAGTGAGACAATTAGATTATCATATATTAGCTCAATTACATAACATATAAAGAAATATGATAAAGTGAGCTCATCAAGTGAAAGAACTTGGCAAAGAAACTCCCCCTCAAAACAATCCCATTGGATGAACAATTCCAAGTTCTCCCCGAATAAAAGCAAAACGAGAAGAAGACAAAGGTTTTGTGAAAATGTCTGCCAATTGATGTTCAAGATCCACATGATGAAGCACAATGTTGCCTTTCAACATGATCTCTAAGAAAGTGAAATCGATGTCAATGTGTTTTGTTCTAGAGTGTTGCACGGGGTTCTTAGCAATGCAAATTGCACTAGTGTTATCACACAAAGAGGAACACTATCCAAATTAACCCCATAATCTTTTAGTGTAGCTACTATCCAAAGAATTTGAGAACAACAACTAGCAAAGCAGCCACATATTCAGATTCAAGAGCTTGATTGTGCAAATGTAAGATTGTTTTCTAGATGACCATGCAATGAGAGAATTTCCCAAGAAGTGACATGAACCAGAAGTTCTCTTCCTATCAATTCTACATCATCCAAACACACCATCAGAAAAATAACTCAAACTAACGCACGACGAAGCAGAAAGCAAAATGCCAAAATCTTGAGTTCCATGAAGATACCCGAAAATCCTTTGATACTTGTCGATGTGAAGCACGCGGGAAGCTTGAAAACGAGCACACAAGCACACAAAGCAAACTCCAATTATCTCATCCTCAACAGCATCATCATCATCTTCATCAACAAAGATACTCTCCCTGAACATATGCACTGCACTGCACTATTTGGACTAGTGCCTTTTGCGAAAACAGAGGTGGAAGAAGCATCTTGAAAAATAACACTTTTAGCATGAGATGCGAGTGAAGGAGGAGAACCAATTCTTATCATCGGACATGTGGCGTGAACATCCGAATCCACTAGCCATATGTTCTCCTTCCTCGTGAGAAGCCTACATAGAAGCAGAAAGTGTCGAGGTCTCGATCAAGTTAGAAATAAGATGTTTAGGAATCCAAAGATCGAGACACACGACGACGCAACAAGAGGGCATAACACGAGCATTCTTATGCACAAAGATAGATTTGTCTTTTCCGTGTTCTTACCAACAAAAGGTGTTTGCATCACCCTAGGCACATAATGAGAAACAAAGCGTGTCTTCTCAAATTAGACCTAGCCTTAGTTTTTTCTTTCTTTTGTTGTTTGGCTAGTCTAAAGCAAAAATCTACTAAATGTCCATCTCTACCACAATGAGTGCAAGTGTACTTAACATGATGTTTTGCTTTAACAAGAGAAGCAACATTTGCATTCATCATAGTAGAAGATAAAAGGCCACAGATTTGAAGACAATTTTCTTAGGCTCATTTGAAATCTCAAGTTTGTCATTGCAAGGAGCATAAATAACAGAGCGAGGTTTAGTTTCATATGAAGCATGAAGATCAAAACCTAAACCTTTCTTGTTTGAGCTAACCTTAGATTGATCCAAAATCATGTTTAATCTTTTCTTGCCATTAGTGAATCGTTCAAAGAACTTTGCAAATAATCAACTTTCTTGGCAAGAGTTAAACAATTATTGCAAAGATTATCAACCTTCTCTTTACATTTACAAGTAGAGCATGAAAGAACCTCATGTGTAAGCAGATTATCAGTCAATTGAGAAATCCTAGCATTTGCATCTTTCAATTTTAATTCAAGAGTTAAGCATTTAGAACAAGAAGTTAAACCATGCAAATCATCGATTGGAACTAGCATGTTTAACATGTTTATCATTTTTCTCATTTAGATGCAAATGTAAGAGCATGTTCTTTCCTAAGCAAAGTAAGCTCATTGTAAATTAAGTCACATGATTTGCAAGCATCATCATCAGAATCAAGGTTTTAAGTCTAGCAATTTCAGCATTCAATGACTCCACAACAAAATCATGTTTCTTAATTTTCTTATCACGTTTATCAAGCAATTTACCAAGACGAGCAACAGAATAGCTAATTCATCGTAAGAAGGATCTACCTCATTGAAGTCGCTGTCATGATCGCCCTGAAGTGTCATTGCTTTTGGCCATGAGACACAACCCCGTCAACTCATGCTTGCTTGGAGTTGCATCATCCTCGCCGCTCTCCGAATTCACATCGCTCAAATTGACTTGTTCAAGAGCGGAAAGAACTCGATGGACAACTTTGGCGGTTGATGAAGTTCTTCTTCTTTCTATCACTTGGAGAGAACTTCTTCTTCTCTTTTCTTCTGTCGTTGTCCTTCTCCTCCCTTGATGCTTTACTTGCAAGTTTTGGACAGTTTGACGAATATGGTCGAGATCACCACACTCATAGCATCTTGGAGGATCACCACCACCTCTCTTTCTCTTTATCACATTTTGCAAGGCTTTGTTAAAGCGAGAAGAGAGTAGTGATAAGTCTTCTTCTCGGGAATTGCTCAACTGTTCATCGGTTAGTGAAGACAAGAAGGATAGAGCAAAACTTGAAGCGACACCATTATGAGATATGCTAGATTGAGATGTCAAAGCAATTGATTTATGATCATTCTTTCTAGCAAGAACATCTAATTCATGAGTTTTCAACTTAGAATACGTAACATCTAATGTAAGTGAACTCATGATAGTAGATTCTCTAATGGATGTAACTTTCATCTCCCAAATAGACATGTCTAATGCACCAAGCAATTGTCTAGCATTAGCGATCATCAAAGCTAACTCCAACGACGAAGATTACTAAGAATTTTATTGAAACGTGCAAAGAAGTCATCTAGCGACTCACCGGGTTTCATCTCAAATCGCATGTATTCTTTTTGTAAAGATCTTGACGAACCTCTTTAATAGTGTTAGAACCCTCATGGTAATCACAAAGAGATTTCCATACCTCATATCGGATCGAAGATGAATCACACGATCGAAGTCGCTCGTCCCAAGCCTTGGATGATCAAGTTGCGCGCCTTGCTCGCTTGCTTCAACATGTGTGCGATTGGTGTCGTTGGCGTTGTCGCTTGCAGGGACTTCATATGGCTTGTAGACCTTCTCCCAAATTGCGAATCCACTGAGCTTGGATGAACGCCTCCATCTTGGCCTTCCAAAACTGAAAATCAACACCATTGAACACACAAGGTTTTGTCGAATAATGATCCATTGATCTAATCACCGATTAAGATAGATTAGAAAAACCTTGCTCGATACCACTTGTAGGATCGAAGTATACTGAATATAGCAATCGAGGGGGTGAATGATTGTGCGGAAGCTAAAACCAAATTCTTGACCTATTAAAAGTTCACCCCAAAACAGAACCAAATAATTGCCTCGTTTTAAACAAAACAGAATGACAGAGGTTTGGTAAAACGAGAAATCCCTGAGATCCAACAGTCGAAACGATATGAAAATTGGAAAAAAGAAACTAGATTCAAATACGAATCGAACACAAAAGAATCAGCTCGATCGGACTTACGGATCAAAAGTTATGAGCTTCGCAAGCTTGCTGATCCAGAACTTGACGAGAATCAATCTAATCAAAACTTCAAGATTAAACAAGAACGACAAAAGATTGATCAACTAGACTTTGAGAAACACTAGATCAATACCCTAGAGAGGTTTTTGATGGATCAAATCAAGATAAAACTTAAAGAACAAAAACCAATCTAGAACTAGAACAAGCATGCAAACAAGAACCAAAACAGAAAACACTGTAGCGACGTGGTTACTGTAGCACGCAAAAATCTTGGAAGAATTGATCTTTATTTCTTGTCTAAAATACTCTCATCAAAAGAGTACAAACCCTAAAACCAAGCTCAAAGCTTGATGCGCTCAGCTCTACTTGGTGCCTTTCAACAGGAGACCCCCCACCTATTTAAAGCACCAACCCACAAGGAGTTCTGAATACGATTCCTATTCCCTAGAAGGAATCCGTATCCAACTCAACTCTACTTGGCCCAACCAGGCCGAGTACAACTCTTACTGCACGCTATGGCAACCCTACCATACTCACGTGACTAACACTTTGCACGCGTGTGGCCACCTGCCATACTCACGTGACTAACACTTTGCACGCGAATGACCTCATGCCATTCCCACGTGACTAACCATTCTTCATATGCACCATTCTCTTAGCCCGAACGTCCCGCATGACATCCTTCACCACCAAGACCTCAGTTCCTCCCGAACCTAGTCCCGAACCTCAGTTCCTCCATGAACCTAGTCCCGGTCCCGTCATCGACCATGTTCGTCCTCGAGCAACACCTGCACATGAACAAACCACAAAACCATTTCGAGCACAAGTCCGCGACTTGACTCAACATTAGTCCATGCAAATACTCATACGAGCATTGCATAAAGTCCACTTCTAAACAAGCATCATGAAATTCTCACAAATTTCATAATCTCAAGGTCAAACCATTTCAATTCTTGCAAAACATCCAAAGCGAGCAAAACACGTTCACAACGGACAAGAAATAAAAACCCTAGAAAAAGTCCATTCACGACGGACAAGAAATCTTTGTCCGCGTACATGTGAAACTCTCGATTCCAAGAAGAAAACATTCCGGTGAAAACACGTTCACAACGGACCCAAAAACTTTGTCCGTTGTACATGCGAAATCAATCCTCAAAAAGCCATTCACGATAGACCCAAAAACTTTGTCCGTCGTACATAGGAAACTTACTGGATTCTTGGAAAATAGGGTTTGGCTCATGCGCTCAAAAACATGTTCACGACAGACACAAAAACTTTGTCCGTTGTACATAGGAGAAAGAGGTTGTCAAAAAGCATGTTTACAAAGGACCAAGAAAGTTTGTCCGTCGTAGATGGAAACTTCTTGTTTTCTTTAAGTTGGTCCGGCGCCAAGGCAAAACTTACTGTTTCTTGTCAATTGTCAAAACACATGAACAAACACATTTTGCAAATTCAAATCTAAGTTAATTTTTCAGTTCAAAGCCAATTTTTCAGCACATGATTTCACACACTTTCACACTAGACCAGGTATCAGAGGCCATGAGGCGTGTGGAGGTGCAGTCCCGACGGATCGTGGAGATTGGTGCTGCTTGCCACGTCCCAGCCCCGACTGTTTCGACTGGCACCTCGTCCAGGCCGCCACCCGAGCTCAGCTCCTCGACACCACCTTCTCAACCACCACTACACCCGGGGTCCAGCTTCCACACCCCGGTGCCTCCAGCTCCAGGCACGGCTGGAGGATCCAATTGGCAGGCGCCAGCACGCGGGCCTACCATGGTCCCAAACCCGGTAAGCCGATAAATATTCAGTTAATCTCGTTTCGAATCTAATCTCCTCACTATAATTAAATGTTAATATCTGTACTGTAGGCCTCCTAGGACAGGCCTCTACTTTATACACCCAGTCAGGGTACAGCGTCCCTGACTACTGGACCGATCAGTTCTTCACAGGGGCTCAATTCACGCAGCATCCTCCAGCCACGCAGTACACGCCGCCTCCTCCAGCCACACAGCCTCCTCCAGACACGTTGCCTCCCCGCGTGCGTCGCCCGGCGGATCGGTATAGCCCTTCGGACTACGGCCAGGAGGGACTGTCGCGGGCGCTTCACCCACGACCTCTCGACGATGCAACCCCTTTAGCGCGTCGGCAAAGGAGAGGTCACGCTAGGGGTAGGGGTAGGGGTCAGGATCCACCATTGGGGGGTGATCAGGATTAGGTTGTGCGTCCTTTTTGGATATTTTCTCCTATTATGCTTTACTATCTATTTTGTGTACTTTCTCATATACGTTGTCCATTATATATTTCTGTCAGCTTTAGTCATATCAACCTCGTGTCATTATTGCTTTTTCAGTTTTTGTCATATCAACTTTTCCAGCTTTTGTCATATCATCTTTTTCAGCTGCATAATGCTGTCTAAAGCCGACCTAGGCAGAGATTCCCTGTCTAAAGCTGTGGGCATAGCCAGGCTCATGTCCCATCACATGGGAAGCTGTAGAAGCATCCGATGCTCGCGGATTTGAACTACTCTGAAGTCCGCCGGTCTCTCCTTTGGCTGCCCCCCCCCCTCGCCAGCACTATATAAACCGACCGAGGGAGGGATATGTGCATCACACTGCCAGAACTGCAATAAACTTTAGCCTATTTTCGCCACACACACAGTAGGCCATGATGTCGTTCTACCGTCGCCTCTTCAGCAAGCGAAGGTTAACCCCCTAGTACCCGGATGAGAGTAGCGTTGACGCTCCAGTTCTGCCGGAGCTGCCACGCCCGAAATGTGACTGCAACCTGCTAGCGAAGATTACGCAGTCTAAGCACGGAGATACGGCCGCCGCGCCACTCTTTCACAGTTCAAGCTTCGGGGTAAACCAAATGTTGTCCATACAAATTAGGGTAACACTACCATTTCATGCATCGTTCTTTGTTTTTTTAGGACGAGGACCGGTGTTGCTTCTTCCAATGGATCAACGGGGCGGAACGACGTGACTACGAATTTTTCTACAACTGTCCCGACGCCTACCCCACTTCGCCTGAGAACTTCACACGGTGGGAGAGGCCACCGGGATATGTCCCCTACCTAGATCGACCGAAGTTAAGGGCTGGTGGGCAAGGGACCAACCAATCAGTGAGCTTCATGCGACATGCTCATGTTTCAGCCACAAAGTACCCATTCTAAACCAGTTCATCGCATACAGGACTTCAAAAAGAAGCTTGCAACATGGCTCAAGTCAAGGAAGGAACATCCTCCTCAGGGGCCACCCCAAAGCCCCGAACTGTGCGACCACGGCCTCCAGGCAGTGGTTGATACCGACCACGAGGATCTAGCGGACAAAAGATTCTACCGGTGCCCTTTGTCTGAGGATGCATGGTGCTGGTACTTCAACTGGGTGGACCCACCCAGAGACGTACCATCCACATCTCAAACTTCCCGTATTTGATAACCGGCGAGAGCAACCCTCGCCGTGGTGCTACTACCTCCCAGAAAAGCCAGACCCCGAGTATGCATACGGTATTTTTCAACCACCACAGCGGGCATACTGCATTGACTGCAGGGCACGTTTTCGTTTGTACAACAAGAAGCCCAACACACACCTCCTGGACCATATAGTGGAGTGCGAGCCGAAACAGAGGAGGCGTCTCGGCAAGTCTCCGGAAGGGCAAGAGGGTTCGTCCTCTCGAAGAGAAAGGGATAAGGGGAAGCAGCCGGCCGAGGTCCGCAGTACGCAACAAATCCTTGACGCATTACAAAGACCATCCGGGAACCCGGGTGGTATTAACACAGGGGGCGCCAGAAATCGGGATGGCATGCCTATATGGGAGGGCAGGACTCCACAGAATGCACACAAAGAAGTTATTTCTTACACCCCAGAGACGTATGGCATAGGCTACCCATTGGTCATCAGCTGAGAGCACTACGCACGCCCATGGAGCTCTTTCATAAGAGAGATTGAGCGGTGTCCAGAGAACAAATCGCACAAGATTGACGGGTGATGTAATATGTAGAAAATATATTGCATCATTCCCACTCTACGAACATAGGCGGAACGATCACTTGTTCCACCATTACAATCAGTGTTATTGGCACTTCTCCAACTAATGTCGTCACTGTTGTAATATCTGTGTAATATCATCTGAACTTTCGTTGTATCTGCCCTACTAAGGTTGAGTTTGCGTACTAAGGTTATTGGCTGCATCTACATGCTTTTCACAATGCTTGTAATGATTTAAACACTTCGGATGTCCGTTCGTGACATAATTATTTTGTTATTGTCCGTTTTGGGTACTTTCTCATATTATGTTTTACCATCTATTTCTGTCAGCTTTTGTCATAGCAACCTCGTGTCATTATTGCTTTTTCAGCTTTTGTCATAGCAACCTCGTGTCATTATTGCATTTTCAGCTTAAAAGTTAGTGTTGACAATAATACTTAAGGTTATTGTGGCAGTATATTTTTGTACCAAAGAAAGGTGTAAATAAAATATTTTTTCAGAATATGGTACTCCATATATCAAAGGGCAAATCTGCAGTACTCTTGCAAAAAATTACATTTAAACATGATATTTTATGGGCTGTTGAAAAGGCTTAAAAGTTAACGGTGACAATGTTACTTAGGGTTATTGTGGCAGTATATTTTTGTACCAAAGAAAGGTGTAAATAAAATATTTTTTTCAGAATATGGTACTCCATATATCAAAGGGCAAATTTGCAGTATTCTTGCAAAAAATTACATTTAAACGTGATATTTTATGGGCTGCTGAAAAGGCTTAAAAGTTAACGGTGACAATGTTACTTAGGATTATTGTGGCAGTATATTTTTGTACCAAAGAAAGGTGTAAATAAAATATTTTTCCAGAATATGGTACTCCATATATCAAAGAGCAAATCTGCAGTATTCTTGCAAAAAATTACATTTAAACGTGATATTTCATGGGCTGCTGAAAAGGCTTAAAAGTTAGCGTTGACAATAATACTTAGGGTTATTGTGGCAGTATATTTTTGTATCAAAGAAAGGTGTAAATAAAATATTTTTTCAAAATATGGTACTCTATATATCAAAGAGCAAATCTGCAGTATTCTTGCCACAAATTACATTTAAACATGATATTTTACAAGCTGCCGACAGCTAGGGCTTAAGTATTTCATGCATTCCAAATTTCTTATAGTTATTTAGTTTATTCAACTCAATTGATTCCTACATATTTTTGCACAAATGGGACATCCAACACCATATGAATATGTTATAATTATTTTATGATTTTTGGAGCTATGTTTTATATAGTTGCTGTATAATTTGAATATTTTCGCCATATGGCTCGGCGACAAGACATTTTCGCCGTACCGTTCGTCGAAATTAGTATTTTCGCCATACGGTACGGCGATAATATCCTGGCCCATGGTTAGCCGGCTTTAATTGGGCAAATAGCATATTTTCGCCGTATGGTATGGCGAAAATATGAAAATCGCTGAATGGTACGGCGAATACATATTATTTTTCCAATTTTTATTTTTCGAGTATTAAAACCGCAATTCAGTTTAAAAAAAAGTATTATTTAAAAAAATCGTTGGTTTTCCTTTGCGTTGCCGATGCCGTGGGGCGTTGGTTTGGCTAGGCTGTTGCCTGCCGCAGGCCGCAGCGCCGCTTGGCGCTGGGCGCTCGCCGTGGCGGCATGGCCTGTGGCGATGAGCCGATGAGAGACAACAGCAGAGAAGATCAATCAAGTAATCAACACTCGCCTCTGGTTCTCGTGGCGGTGGCAGCGACACGAAACGACGCTCGCGCTCTCGCCTCCACTACTACAAATATTGCTTTCAATACCGGTTGACAACGGCCATCAGTACCGGTTTTTGAACCGATACAGACCATCGGGACTGATGCCTATTGGGCATCAGTACCGGTTCCACTAACCGGTACTAATAGACTATCAGTACCGGTTTCACTAACCGGTACTAATTTACTATGACTTGGATATAAGAAATTTACTATGACTTGGACTTCGTTAATTTTCATACATCCAAGTCATAGTAAATTTAGAGATTCAAATAAATCTGCTTAGTACCGATTTGTTACACCAACTGGTACTGATGCTCTACCATCAGTACCGATTGGTGTAACTAACCAGTACTAAGTACCTTAGTACCGGTTGGTGTCACGAACCGGTACTAATGTGAGGGCGTCAGTACTGGTTCGTGTTACGAATCGGTACTGAAAGCCCACTACGGCCCTGTAGCCAATGAACTAGGACTGATATAATTGTCAATCCCGATTCATGCGTAACCGGTACTGATAGGCCGGTATGGAAGGCTAGTTTTCTAGTAGTGCTCCCGATTTGCTGAGTGATGTGACGAGTCTCATGCAATGCAATATTTCAATGGGCTTGGCGCAATTAGCTCGCGTCGCGTCCTCTCGTACGGGCGTAGGGCTCATCCATGTTCTCGAATGATCTCATATTCTCATTACTACTTCATTTCTTAATTCCTAGTCAAGTTGTCAAGGTGCATCAGCATGGTTGCATGCTGCATGCAAGCATGCATGGCAGAGCTATCGGTATATATGGGCGTATGGCTCAGCCGCTTAGAGGATGTATCATGCATGATCGCGTAATGAGATCATCGATCGATGGAGTGGCTGTCCGCTGTCGCAGAAAAATAAGGTACGGCAGGTTGTCATACCGAAAGCTCCGCCACTGGTGGCTAGATGAGTATATGGGGTGTCAGGGGCGGATCTGGGCCCATGGCACGGTGGGCTAGAGCCCAGGGTGTGAAATTTTTATTTATGTCTAGCCCAGGTAAGCCCAGGTCATGATAAATATACTAGCCCATATATTAGCCCATATTGCTAGAGCCCAGCAAATGAGGAAAACCTAGTCCACTGACTCCACCGTGCGTGCTTACCATCTCTCCAATCTCCACGACTCCACTTTGCCTGCCGCACCGCCGCCAACTGCGCCACGCCCGCCGGCTCGCCACCCTGCGCTGCGCGCGCTCGCCGCCCCTCTCGCCGACCTGCGCCTGCGCCGCGCCATCGGCCCCTCGCTCTGCGCGCCCCGCCCCTCGGCTCGCTCTCGCCGCCGCCGACCAGCGTCGGCGCCGAGATCCCCACTCGCCAGCGCGGCACGGCTCACTCTGCGCTGCGCTGGTCCGCTGCCGCGCTTCGAATCCCCCCGCTGCGCGGCAACGCCGACCCGAGGCCGGCGGCCGCGCCGGCGCCGCATCTGCAGCGACCTCGCCAGCGCGCCAAGCAGCGACCCGCCCGCCACGCCCTCCAAATCTGCGCCATTGTTTCGCTCGGTATACATACCTCCTCTATGCACTGTGCTCTTACTACTTACTAGCTTCTCTTGGGATTGTGAATGCGAATACTAGCTTCTATGATTGTGAATGCGAATGTTAAATTTGTGTAGGACAGTAGGAGTAGAACATTTAAAAGTATAAGAATTAGTGAATCTGTGAATGTGAATGCTTATTGTCAATTTGTCAATTTGTGATTTGTGTATAATTGTCAATTTATCATTTTGGTACTCAAATTGTATCTCTACTATGCTACATTGTCTATGTATCACACTATCACTTATGATGTTTTATGTTGAAGAATTGAGCAAAATTTTCATCTTAATGTTGTATTTGTGAAACTGTGATGTACTTTTGTTATGTTGTCGTGTGGACATAAATTGATGTTCTTAATAGAAGTTAGTTTCTTAAAGTTCAGCCCGGGGTAAATTTAAATTCTGGATCCGCCACTGTGGGGTGTGATACAATGGGCTTTTGGTTTTATACATCTACATGGCTTAGTTAGATAGTTGTGTGAAGACTAGATGAATCTTCTCTCTAGTCAAAATAGGAAACTGGTTGCAATTGGAGTAGGGGCCGTCCTTTAGGCAATATGGAAAACGAGGAATGACGCTGGTTTTCGACGAAGATATCCTCAGGATCCTACTCAAGTAGTTTTCTTTGTGTGCCATTGGACTGTGTTTTGGCTCTCTCTTGTAGAAAAAATGCTTTAAAGGTACTATGGCGGGTGGCGTCTGAAGTTTTCGGAAGATCGCAAGGATGGGGATCCACTGTGCGATGCCTGGAGAATAGACGACTACACAAGATGGAAGGAGGAGTCTGCATTTGGAAATGCTTTTCGTAAGTGTTTTAGGATTGACCTGGCAGCAGCTTGTTATGAGTATTGTCAGTAGTTGGCTGGTTTTGTCAGGAATGTTCCCGGGCGGTAGTAGTAGTTGAACTACTGTAGTTCATGGTTTAAATTTCTTCTCGTTTTGCTACTTGTAAAAGACTTTAGTAATGTACTTCATTTGGTTTCCTTACTGAAATAGCATATCGTCAGTTCCATAAGAAACAAAGCACATCATTATGTATTACATTCATTATTGACATTTTATTAGAACACCTGATTGTCAAAGTTCGAGAAAACGAGACCAAATTTTATTGTAGTATTAGACAACCAAATATAGGCATGGCAGAGCAATCCCCTTAATAATATATATAGACGACAAAGAGCAGTCGAAAATTCGTCACTTGCCAAACTGCTCTCCAAGATTCTCCACATCTAACAAGAATTGGACAAACGCCGCCTGCGATGAGCCTCCTTCCTCCAGCGCCACCTCCGCCTCTTTCTTCCGCGCCGCCACTCGCGCCCTGAGCTCCCTCCCTTTGCCGGACTCCACAACCAGCCTCACCTTGGCCTCCACCTCGTCGGCCTTGATAAAACCCGCCCTGTACCCCTCAAGCTCCACCGCGACGCCCATGTCCTCCGTCATGAACACCTTGTTCATCTTCTGCTCCGCGTCTAGCGGCAAGCACAGCATTGGCACCCCCGCCATGATGCCCTCCAGGGTCGAGTTCCACCCGCAGTGCGTCAGGAACGCGCCGGTCGCTGGGTGGCGGAGCACGTCAACCTGCGGCGCCCATGACTTCACGACGAGGCCCCTGTCTTTGGTCCGCTCCAGAAACCCCTCCGGCAGGAGCGCGTCGAGGTCCGGCTCGGGGCTTTGCTCAAATAAACTCTTAATGTCGCCCCTGACGGAGGGCGTGCGCACAGTCCACATGAACCGTTGCCCAGACTTCTCCAAGCCAACGGCGATCTCCTTGAGCTGGTCCTCGGAGAGCGTGCCCATGCTTTCGAAGCAAAGGAACACGACGCTGCGGTCCGGCTGAGCGTCGAGCCATGCGAGGCAGCCGTGCTTCTCCGCTTTGTACTCATCCTTGGCGCCCTTGCCGACCAAGGGCCCGACGCAGTAGATCGGGGGCAGCACCCGTCCGGGAACGCAGAGTGGGTCCCTTAGAGCCTGCACCGCCCGGCTCTCCAAGGACTGGAACGTGTTCACAAGAACGCCCATGGTGTCCGTGTTGCGCTTCCAGACGTCCGTCATGGCCTTGCACATCTCGTCCTCCGGGTGCTCGAGTATTGCCTTGATGAGATGAGACGCCGGTATCGGCGGAACGCCAATGAAATCGAGGGGCGTGTCCCCCAGCTCCTTCAGGCCCGTCTGCCTGTGGGCAAGCAACGCCGGCAGCTGGGTTAGGACGGACAGGGTCGAGGCGCCCGAGGCGAAGAACGTGTAGACCGGGACGCCGAGCTTCGCGCAGACGTCGATGGCGTCGACGCAGAACATGTCAATTACAAGGGAGTGCAGGCGCTGCCGTGGGAGGGAGCGGAGGAAGGTCTCGAGACGCTCATTGTACTGGCGAATGAGCTGGAGCATGAGGAGGAAAGGGTGCTTGCCGGAGGCGGTGAAGTCGGGAGCAGGGAGGGGCGGGAGGACATGAAAGGAGATGGACGGGTTGGAGGCCGCAATGCGCTCGACGACGGTGGCGCCTGAGTCGGACGGCTTGAAGGGCGACTCGAGGAGCACCATGGTGACGTCGTAGCCGTTCTTGAGGAAGGCGTTGGCGAGCTCCGTCATGGGGACGACGTGGCCGACGCCGACGCCGGGATACAGGACGACGGTCTGCTTCATGGTAGCTTTCTTGTTGTCCATGGGGAAGGTGGCTAGTTTATTACAAGGACTTGGGCCAGATTGGAAAAATACAGATGCTGCGTATAGTTGAGAGGTGGAGTGGAACATGTGGTGCAGTGGGGCGCATTTTATAGTAAAATTTTATCACATTTAAACTAATTATCGACTAAGATCTTTTAAATAGCATATTTATCCATAAAAGATCTTTGAGATAGAAAGGTAGATGACAGATCCAAATTAATCTGTCTTTTATAGCAGATTTTTCAGGCAGGTTCGTGTAGTCATTAGTCATTACAGATGGCAGTTGGCTGTGCTTGCATTAATGTAAAATAGAAATTAATTAAAAAAAAAAAGAACAATAGAAATTTGACTACGTAGTAAGTAAAATAAGATAACAACACGTTAGTATACCTTGAGGAGGATGTGGGAACTTGTCGCCGTATTTGCGTGTAGCATCATTGAAAACTCTCATGTCATGTACTGATCCTGGCCATCCCGCCACAGCGAAGGTGAACCTCATGTCGAAGTCACATATAGCCAAAACATTTTGAGTGGAATATCCATGACGACCAACATGTTGAAGAACCTTTGATGCTGGTACTACAACTGGTACATGAGTCCCATCTATTGCTCCTATGCAGTTATCAAAATGTGGTGCAAAACGATGACCTTGTAGCTTTGGATGAGTCGTTCTAAATTCTGGATCTCTTGGTTTGATAATATCTGCTGAGAGCCTATGCAACAATTTCTCAAATTTTCGACTAATCGTCTCGGTCGACCTCTCGAAACGATTTTCAGCTTGCCTAATGGATTGTGGGTCACCAATGATCCATAAAAACATGGCTAAAGCCTCTACAGACGACATCTTCTTTGTTGACGTCAAGCCATATGACGACACTAGCAAATCATGTAGCCTGTAAAATAGTTCCCTACTCATTCTAAACATGTTGAAGCAAGATGTTGGATTGTTAAGGGTTCTCATAACCCAGTCATATCCGGACAGCTCGGGTTCCCTAAACTTAGATTTGTTCATGAATGTATCTTCATAGTACATACCAAAAAAGCAAGTTATTGCACCATATTCTTGCATGTTCTGCATTTGCATCCGTGCAACCTCAAGTGCTTCGTCCTCATAATCACTTGAAGAAGAACTCATCTACAAGCAATTCAATATAAAGATTAGTAAATGAATTTTATATTAAATCATAATATGAACAGTTTAGGCCTTCAGAAACTGGTTCAACTAACAGTTTCATAACAAAAAGTGAACAGATAACAGGTTCAACTAACAATTTCAGATAACAATTACAACCAAAAAGATCTTAATTTATGTTCTTCTGCCTACACCACCTCTTTAGCCAAGCAAGCCTTCCTTCATTGCTGGTCAAAGTAAAGAAAACTGCACGATTTTTAGGTTTTACACATAACTAACTAGCAACGAAATGCTCAGCAGATCCTTCTGCAGCCCCACTTTCCACAACCAATTGCATCGCTTTGTTGATGGATTCTGTCTTTAGTTCCCCTTGCATCACCTTTCGGGCTATGGTATTATTGGTCTCCATACTGTCCCAAATTCCCTTCATAATCTTAACCATAGGGCTATTTACCTTTTTTATTGGACTAGTAACACATGTACTAGTACTACTAGTTCTCTTCATTGCTGGTCAGAGTAGTCATTACAGATGCCAGATGGCAGTTGGCTGTGCTTGCATTACAAGTAGCCTGCTTCAGATTTAAGATTCTTTTGTTTGAATGACATGACATGGCATCCTGTGAATGTTTTCCTACGTTCAGATACGTACATTTGGAAGGTCTGCTGGAGCCACCCGTCGATTGCAAAAGTGCCTGGATATACAAGAGATCTTGACTTCACATTAGTTTCTTTCTTCTTTATTATGCCAAGTTGAGCAAGTGTGTTTTTTTTTTTTTTTTTGAAGTATAATTACCTGGGCACTCTGATTGAAAACGGATTTTTTTTTTTTTGGAGTGTATAGGCATCATCCTGATGTTTGTCAAAAAAACATCCAAACTTTGGACCGTATGATCAAAACACACATACGTAGGATCAACTCACCTCGAATTCAGGGGGGGCGTGCATCAATCTGAAACCAAATCCAATGGCCAGGAATTTAGATGATCGTTGCTAAAGAAAATATCCGGATGAAACTTATCAATACCCTTTTTTTGCATTCGAAAATTTTTAAGATATTGAGTTTAACCAGTTTACTGACTAGTTTAAACAAGTTTAAACTAAAATTCGAACTAGAGTTTCTTTTTTTGATTATTTGATTGTAGGTTTGTGCTGATTAAATCAGCAAAGCATGTAATGTAAATTCGTTCAAATCTTTGAATTCGAGTATATTTTTTCAAAGGTATGTGTTTCATTTGAATTGTTATAGATGGATATATACCATAAAACTGAAAGTTTCAAAAATATACCCGAATATATATGTATGTATGTATGTATGTATGTATGTATGTATGTATGTATGATATACACACACTCAAATTCAATAAATTAGAATTTAAAATCTATCAACAAAGATATATTGGATTATGGGACTATACTATACATACAATGGACACTTGGACAGTGGACCGCCTTCTTGTGATATTCCACAGCAAATTATGGCATTCCTGTGTAATTAGCCATCACTAATATATAGTACTGCCTTCGTCCCCCGATATAATTCTCCATTCTTTAAAATTAGCATTATAAATCCTTTGAAAAAATCAAAGTGTATTTATTTCATGTTATACCATAGTTATCAATAATACACCGGTAGCGGTCAATATAGCCAGTATATACCATTTCATACCGGCTTTGACACCGGTCAATATCGGCTATACTGGTTTCAATACCGGTCAATACCAGTTGTATCGATGAAATTGATAATATGGTCTATAGAACTATATGTTATATTTTATAGTACTACTATGTATTTAAAGTAATATTATAAGTGAGATTTGATGTACATATAATTAAATATATGTATACTTATAAATATATATTATTATATTAAATTCAAAATGGTATGGCTATTAGAATGTATTATTCCAAAAGCCAAATCGATATAGCCTCCGATACGGTATTGACAAGTGTGCTTTATACCCTGCTCTAGTTGGTTAGCTAGCCGCTCGATACAGCCCGGTGGTTTGCCTCACGCTGCTGACTAGGGATGTGATCGGACCGGATATGGTCGAATATCGTCCTATTCATATCCGTATTCGTATTTTTTATCGAATACAGAATCGAATACGAATAGTGTCGAATACAGAATCGAATACGAATTATACATGATAATATCGGTTACGAATACAGATCGGAATTAACATGGATACGAATAATATTAGTCGGATATTTTAAAATCCAATTTCAGTTTTTTTTTCCAAAATCGGTCCAAATTTAAATTCAAAATTCCAAAAGAAATATATTTGTATGTCTTTTTTTTTGCCTTTTTATCCCTAGCTTGTCATACATGTGACTCTGTGAGTAACAATGTACCCCATTGCAATAATTGAACCAAATAATTTGCAGCTGGCATATGCTACTGAATCCTAAGTAGCCCTCCTGAAACACCACTTGCCAATTTCTGTACCACCTTTACCCAAATATCTCCAAATTAGCATCTAGCACACATGAACACATTATATCTTGTCATCCAATGCACTTACCCGATCTACAAAGCAGTGAAACATGTTAAATTGTTAATGTGTTACTCTGAAACGTGTTATTTGGATAATATCCGTATGTTATATTCGGATATTATCCGAACAAAAACTCGGATATTCCGTATCCATCGGATAATCAGTGTTCCATATCCGTATCCGTATCCATATAAATTATTTGTATCCATATCCTTATCCGAGAAATCAACTGGATATCTGTGAAACTATCCAAATCAATTCGGTCGGTCGGAAAATATCCGTACCAGTTCCATCCCTACTGCTGACCGGTGAGTCCATGTTGTTCCCCTGACCACTCACACCGTGTATCCTTGAAATCGCAACGCTTTGTTGGACGGGCGCGCCACATTTCACGTTGTCATAATTAACCTTAGTCAAATATGGCTTATCATTTTTGTATCAACAAAATTCAACGCCACAAGTATGGTGAAGTTTGGTAAAAAACTGAGTCTATAATGCGTGAGAAATAGGATAAAAAAAATATGGTAAGCTATAGTTATAGCAACGAACCAAACAACTAAACTTAGACAAGCAAAATTAGCTTTAAACAAAAAGTCCTATGTTTTTTTCCCTTGATGCCATGAGACGCTTTGGCTGCTTACACGCCCACTCTTCCTCGACGTCTCTCAGTGCCATAGCTGACGTGCCGGCATTCCTACAGGGAGAGCATGTACAGTGGTATAGATGGCAGCTGTCTATAATATAGCTTCATATCATCTACAGACAGCATGAAAAATAATTCATACAATAGATCGTCTATGTAGTTGTCTGTAATGGTCTCTCATTCAATTAACAGACTGTCTATACAATGGTATACAAAATGTAAAGCTGTCTATTAAATAGTAGGCAGCAGTCTTCTCTCTCCTCCACATCACTTAAAATCTTACGTGTCATCTCTTATGGATAGCTAAATGTAGGGGTGGGCGTTCGGTTTAACCGAAAATTTCGGTTTTGGTTTTCGGTTTATTTGGAAATTCGGTTATTCCAAAACTGAAACCGAATTGTATATGAAAATTTCGGTAACCGATACTTCGGTTAACCGATAATTCGGTTTCGGTTTCGGTTTTAACCGAATTAACCAAACTTGGTTTAGTGACATAAATGGAACAGATCAAAGTTCAATTTGAATACAGTAGAAGGTGAGGTTTCGGTTTCCAAGGCTTTTCGACACATGCTCTATTTGCTTAGTTGAATAGATTGATTAGGCTTTTCGACACAGACGCTATTTGCTTAGTTGACGAGCTGTTCCTTGAGTGCCATTACAACCGGTGGCAAAAGTGCTGTCCTGGTGAGCGGTCACCCAAGTATCAGAACGCATATGAAAATATTGAAAGTTCAATTCAAATTGACATCATGCGAATAATTCGGTTAGTTCGGTTAACCGAGAGTTAAAACCGAATTAACCGAAAAAAGTTCGGTTATTTCCTACAGCTAACCGAATCAACAACCGAATAATTCGGTGTCGGTTTTTTCGGTTCCGGTTCCGGTTTTAATGGTTTCGGTTTTCGGTTTCCGGTTTATTTGCCCAGCCCTAGCTAAATGTAACCATTGTATATGATAGTGACCCGTTGTGCTACCCACTTTGCGTGCCATGCTAGGCCTAAAATATACATGATAGATGCTATATGCATAAGAGAAGGCATATACCATGCTATATGCTAGATGCTAGGTTAATCATGGAAGGAGAAGAGTTCTACAAAGAAAGGAAGAACAGAACTAGAAATTACTGGTTAATTGGAGGGAAAGAGAAGAATATGCATAAAATTCCCATTAGATGGTACCCCAATTATAGTAGGAACATCGCATTTTTTCGATTGTATATTCATCACGTTTATACCTCGGTGGATGTTTATGGGGTTTCATCGGTCTATGGAGCTGTTGAGAGTGTATCCTTTGCACTGGCTATGCTCACCCATGTTGTCCAGACTCATCAATCATGAACAATAGTAGATGATTGGATGATTGTGTAACATGTATGGTTTACGCCGAGCTTGACTGGTCCGACGGCATGACGTAAGCATTGGGGAGGTAACTAGTTGAGTTTCATGTAGGAGTAAGGTCAGTGAAGAAGAACGCCAAGGAGTCGACATAGTCAACAGCGACGGCTAGGATGACTAATGTGATGGAGGCACACATGGGCATAACTCCGGTATCACGAGGGCAGACCATACTCATTTAGTTTAGCAAGTATACATGATGTGGGTGTTGGAACAGGACACCCAGAAATCTTAGGACAATCTTCTCTTCTTTATTTATCGCCTGTTGGCTTGCTTCTTGCTTCTTGCTTATCTTACAAAACTTAGGACTACCCTTTATTTATACTCAAAACTACAACCTTAAGGAACGGAATAGGATTCCAGTTCCTTGTCCTACTTGGACTCCTCATCCTAAACTTTTTTAATACAAACTTTCCAAACTAAAACTTTCCTATTACAAGATTAGTTCCAACATTCACCCCCTAATCTTGTAACGCCTAATTTCTAACTTCTTGAGGCAATAGGTCACAACTACGATTTGCCCAACTTTTATTTGACACATGACGATGAACGCTTCTCCAAGGAGTTCCCCCTTTCTTCTTGCTAGCCATACCACTGGTGACACACCTCGCCGGCAATCATGACCTTTTGACGCAGCTCCAATTGTCTTTTCACCGTTGACGCAACTTGACGGCGACGCAGACTCTCATTAGAGCTTTACCTGCAAGAGAAAACTTGGACACACCTACAAGAACGCTCATCCACCACACAAGCATCATGCACAGACTCTTCCTTAACGGACTCGACTTTGGACGGCGAACACATCTTCTCAACGTCCTGGAGTCAACATCATGTTGAAAGCGGAATTTCGGCGAAATCTCGGATTTCGGACCCCTCCGAGATTCAAAATCCCGGAAAATTAAAAAAAAATTCAAATCTCGGATTTCTCGGCGAGATCTCGGCAATTTCGGGCGGGATTTGGTAGTTTTTTGCTGGATTTTGATTTTTGTGCATTGTATTTGCTTGGGTTTAGGATCAAGATCATCCACAAAAATTTTCAAAAAAATTTAACATGTTTTTGACCAATTTTTGGTCGGTTCAATTTGTCGGTTAGGACTTTCCGAATTTTTAAAATTTTTCAAGAATGATCATCTTCTGAAAATTTTATGGGAATATTATGAATGTGTTAGGACCATTCACAAAAATTTTCAAAATTTTCTAAAGTGGTTTGAACTTTTTTAATACATAGAAACTTTTCTAGTGCATTGAAACAGCAGAGAGAAATGATATCTGATACTGATATTGATAGTTGGAATCAATCTGTGTATGACTATGAAAGAAAAGTGGAGTGGAAACAGTGGTACAAAAACCACTTCAAAATTATTGAATGACATATACTGAAAAATAAAATTTAAAACCTAAGATAACATGTATTTATAAATGGGTACAGTATTAACTCACCTATGTATATATGGGCGGGGATCAGGCCTTCATCAATTCAATTACATGCACGTCATGCTAGGTCAGCCTTGAACTTTATATCACCAAACCTGGAGTAGAGCTCAATAGATTTTTTTCTTACTGGTCAAAACTCAAAACTGCAGATGGTTTCAAAGAAAGAACCTCCCTCAATACATAGGAACATATATAAAAGTTTTCAAATGATTTGAAGTTCATTTGTTACATTTGAAAAATCAAAAACTGATTTTATATACGGTTTTTATCACGACTTTACCACTGTTAGATTTTTTAAAAATTCCTCATGCTTTATCATCATCTCATTTTTTTATGAGAATCTCTACTATATAAAGTGAGAGTTTCTTCCCACGTCACATTAATTGCCCTGCTTAATTGCCCTACTTAATTGCCCTGCTTAATTGCCCTACGCAAGAAACGAAGCGTTGCTTTAATTAGCCAGCTTTTGCAAGAAACGAAGCGTTAAAGATAGATGTTTGATCTTATGAAATAGTATTTTTTATTTTTTAATCTTTATTTTTCATCAATTTTGTTTTTCGTAGCAACGCACAGGCATATAACTAGTATTAGTGATGTCTGAGAACCATCCAAAAAAAATTCAAAATTTTTTGACGTGTTTTGGACCATTTTTCAGACGGTTCAATGTGGACCGAGATCTCAGTGATTTCGCCCGAGATCTCGGTAATTTCGGCTGAGATCTCGGATTTTCCGGTTGAAAAAAAAATGGATTTGAAATTTGGTTTTTGCATTTCGTCCAAATTTTGTCCAAAATTTCTGAATCTCGCCGATATTTCATATTTCGACCACCTCCGAGATTTTTCCAAAAATATGATTTGTAACCTTGCTTGTGAGTCGTGAGTCCTTGCGTTGTTGCCATAACCACTCACCTCACACCATGTCTCTTGGCAATGGCAATGCATTGGGCAGCTAGGCGTGCCGCCAGATTAACCAAACCATTTTCAGATTAAAAATTGAGCAGTAGTTCTAATTTACCATTCTAATTTACCATAAAAATAGAGCAAAAATCATCAAAAAACTGAAGGATTTCAAAACAAAACGTTTGAACAAAAAAAATCCAAAAAAAAAAACCATCGGTTTTCTTGAAAATTGACTAGTGAGTTTAACATTTTGTGCAATCGATTTTTTAAGCGATTTTTGTCGAAAATCGAGCGATTTTCATTGATTTTCGACTGGTTTACGTCACATAATTTTTTTTCGAATTTTTCGAATTCTTTTAATTGAACCAATTTATCGACCGGTTTAAGGTTTTTAACCAGCTTGATACGATCGGTTTTCGTGAAAATCAATAAAAATCGGCCCGGTTTTGTGAACCCTGCGCACCGCACTTCAAGCTGGTTTCTAAGGCCTTGTTTGATTTGAAGCTAACATTATCATAACTAATCTTAAGTTAGGTCTTGAATAGCTCAACTTGTAAGCGCTTTTGACATAATCTAGAAATTATATATAAAGGCTGAAAGCTAGGTTGGATTTGCTTTTGCAGCTTATTGCTGAGGAAAATTAGCTAATTGTTAAACAGTGTCTTATGAAAGCTACAGTTACTTTTCAGCCTAAAAAACAAAAAACAGTTTTTAAGAAAAGCTACGGCTCCCCTAATTAGGCTCTTAGTGTGGTTTGTCATATTATTTTACAGTAATAAAATTCAGCACCACAAATGCATCAAAGTTTGGCAAAAAAACTTCAATCTAGGACGCTTGAGCCATAGAGCTAAGAAAGTATGGTAAATCGGAGTTATAATAATGAATTAAATATCCGTTTAAAAATTTATAACATGTTAAAGTTTAAACATAACAAAGTTGCTTGCTGCCACGCGACGCTTTGGCTGCTTACACCCCCTCTCTGCCTTGGCGTCTCTCCGCGCCGCAGCCGACGTGCCAGTGACCCGCTGTGCTGCCCACTTTGCGGGCCGCGCCACGCTGCATCACGCGCGCACGAACGTTTGGTGGGATGTTTGGCGGGTTTGGCGCCGCCGTGGAGGCAAGGGAAAAGGTGTAGAACTGCACAACAGCAACAACGCAATTTTGGCAGTTGACGCCAATGGTTACCAAGGATTCAAATTTCGTTTTCGGACTCCATCTCAGGCCTAGCCGAAATCCGAAATTTCGACGAGATTCGGAAATTTCGGACCAAATCCGGACGAAATTCAAAAACCAAAATTCAAATCCGTTTTTTTTAACCGAGAAATCCGAAATTTCGTTCGAAAATCCAAAATTTCGGTCCAAATCACCGAAATCTCTGCGAAATTTCCCGGAATTATCACATTTCAATTTTTTAGGGTTTTTTTAACTTCGCGGAAATTATGATCTACCGACTGTCCCACATAGGAAATGACGTGAAAAACCCAATCCGGTCAATTACGGTTAAATCTGGTCAACTTTTATACAAATCTCGGTCAATTTTACCGAAATTTCGGTCCAAATCACCGAAATCTCGGCTAGATTTTAATGTACTGTAGCACTTTAAATTTTTTTAGGATTTTTTAATTTCGCCGAGATTATGAAACTCGGAGGGATCCGAAATCCGAAATTTCGCCGAATTTCGCCAGTTCCCGTCGTGCCATGCTAGAGCCAAAATATACATGATAGATGCTATATGCATCAAGAGAAGGCATATACCATGCTATATGCTAGATGCTAGGTTAATCGTGGAAGGAAGAAGAGTTCTACAAAGAAAGGAAGAACAGAACTAGAAAATACTGGTTAATTGGAGGAAAAGAGAAGAATATGCATGATATTCCCATTAGATGGTACCCCAATTACAATAGGAACATGGCATTATTTGCTATCGTATATTCATCACGGTTACACTTGGGTGGATGTTTAAGATGTAATCACGTAAAGCTCCATTTTTTTTTAAAAAAAAGATGAATCCGTACAATACCAAAATGTAGCATGAAAATATAAATCCAAGAGACAGTGGTTTTGATAAGTTTCACCCGGATGTTTTTTTTAGCAACCATCACCCAAATTCTTGGCTATTGGATTTGCTTTCAGATCAATGCACGCCTCCCTAAATTCGAGGTAGGTTGATCCTACGGATGTATGTTTTGATCGTACGGTTCAAAGTTTAGATGATTTTTAGGATAAAAATATCCGGTTGATACCTATACACTCCCGCTCAGAAATCACACACTGCTAATCATGCGCCCTTGGAAGTATCCAAGTCCGTGAGGAATTGGACAAACGCTGCGTGAGATGAGCCCCCTTCCTTGAGCGCCTCCGCCGCTGCATCCTTCGCTGCCGCCACCCGCTCCCTGAGAGCCTGGCCGCCCTCGGACTCCATCACCCACCTGACCTTCGCCTCCACCTCCTCGGCTTTGACCACCTCCTCATTGTAGCCCCTCATCTCCACCCCAAGCTCCATTCCCTCCACTATATGCACCTTGTTCAGCCTCTGCTCCGCGTACAGCGGCCAGCACAGCAGCGGCAACCCCGCCGTGACGCCCTCCAGCGTCGAGTTCCACCCGCAGTGCGTCACAAACGCGCCGGTCGCCCTGTGGCGCAGCACCTCAACTTGCGGCGCCCAAGACTTGACCACGAGCCCTCTGCCCTTGGTCCTCTCCAAGAACCCGTCCGGCAGGAGCGCTTCGAGATCTGGCTCCGGAAGCGGCTCTCCGAACTTGTGGTCGGGATTGGGCGGGCTCCGCACAACCCACACGAATCTCTGCCCTGACTTGTCCAATCCAATTGCGATCTCCTCGAGCTGCTTCTTGGGGAACGAGCCCACGCTGCCGAAAGAGAGGAGCACTACGCTGTGGTCCGGCTGCGCTTCGAGCCACCGGAGGCATTCGTGCTCCTTGTCTCCGCCTCTCGAGACCAACGGCCCGATGCAGTAGATCGGCGGCGTGGCACGGCCGGGGACGCAGAGCCCGTCCCTGAGAACGCGCACCGCGCGCGTCTCCAGCGACTCGAAGGTATTGACAAGAATACCGTTGGCCTCTGTCAGCCGGTCGAACACGCGCAATATGGGCTTGGTCGCCTCGCCGTCGTTGTGAATTATTGTGGGTAAGTCTGAAGCTTTTAACGGAGGGACACCCGGGAAAGAGACGATGGAGTCGCCGAGCTCCCCGATGCTTGTGTTCATGCTGGCTCGCATGCTAGGCAGCTTGAGAAAGACGGCGAGGTCGCTAGCGCCGGAGGCGTAGGAGATGTAGGCGGGCAAGTTGAGCTCGGCCGCGACGTCGAGGGCGTCGACGCAGAACATGTCGATGACGAGCGCGTGGACAGAGGGCAGAGTGCGGAGGAAGTCGCGGAGAGGGGCATTCATGTCGGCAATGATCTGGAACATCCGGATGACGACTTGGTGCGCGATCGTGCTGTTGGAGCTGGAACCGGCGGGAGCGGGTTGCGGCGGCGGCAGGACGTGGAAGGTGACGGAGGGGTTGGAGACCTTGGCGCGGGCTACCGCTGCAGAGAAGTTCGTGTCATTGTCGAGCGGCTCGATGAGCACGATGGTGACGGCGAGGTCGTGCTGGAGGAACACCTTGGCCAGCTCGACCATCGGCACCAGGTGGCCGACGCCGAGGCCGGGGTACAGAACGATGGTTTTCTTCATGGCTCGACGTTTCCCAATGTCTCCGGTAAGGCACTGGTAATGACGGTAGAACGCTCTCCCGTGCTCGCGTGCGCAAGGCTGTGAAATGCTATGGGTGTCAATCTATTTGTTTCTGGGAACGATCCACCTGCGTTATATATAATGGGGGCTCCTCTAGTCCAACCGAAATTGGATTTGGATTCATGCAGCCAGGGCCCAAATAACTCGCAAATGATCTGGGCAATGTTTGGCTGGGTGAGACCGTGCCACATGGAATGGAATGGAAGGATTGGCAGGGTCCGGCGATGCCTTCCGTGTCGTGGTGCTCTGGTGTCACCATGGGATGGCCAGCGTCGGATTGGGATCCTCTGTCGTTCTTTGTCAAAATATACGGTGTATTTTGACTTGGGTGAATAAAATTTTTTTAAAAAAAATCAAATTGATATAGTATTTTTGAAAATATCTGCGAGATTCAATAAAATTTAGTTTAAAAATATGAATTTCAATCAAAATATCTAAAATTTTAACGAAATTTGCTAAAATCTCGAATACTGTAATAATTTGATTTTTTTTTCTTAGACTTTTTTTATTCTCACAGGTCAATGAAGAAAGACAAAGATCCCAATCCGCCAACGTCAGCCGTGACGCTGCTGGCCATGTACCTTCGGCCTCCCCCAGTTCCCACGAGGCGGACGCAGATTTGGCATCGACCGCAATGCCCTTGGCGGGTGGATTGTTAGCTACCTGAGAACGTGGTAGCGATCGAACACAACTTTATTAATTACTCCCACTTAAACCTAAAAGTAAGACATTGTTAATTGGTATCTATCCCTATTAAGTGGACAAGCGATGCGCGTATATGCACGCATGGGTTCTGACGGTCGTGTGTGCCGAACTGACGTAATAGATGAGCACACCAGGGGACATACCCTTCTCTACGATGCGGCGTTTTATTGTAGCTTGTGGGCAGGGTTATTTTGAGTCGATGATGCCTTGGTTGGCCCAGAGAAAATACATGAGAGGTATAATAACAAAGTCTACTGCTTACCCCACCTCTCATCTATATCATCTAGAATAAGTACTTAAACCACTTTATACAATAATTATTTCTAAATGTTGTCTCTAGATACTGTATAATAAGTATCTCATCCCTCTTGTACATAATTATTCTATCTTATTTCTCGTATGATGTTAGAACTGAACAAGAGCAGCTTTTTTCTCTCTTTTTTCTCATTCTTCCACATCAGACATAAATTAGAAAGCCGTGTTTTTTCTTTCAAGGTCATAAAGTCGTGTTACCGGCAAGTGAATCTGTCCCACCCCCCTCCTAGGACTTGTAAAATTGGCATATTACTTGCTACTCTCTCTGGTCATAAAATCATAAAAGAGTGATGTTTTAAAAGTTTCAAAGTCAACATGACGCTCCTTTGACCACTAAATTTTCTCATCATATATTTAGAAAATTGTAAAAGTGCAATATAATGACAGTATGTTTATAACACATTCACTAGTATTGATATTTTACGGGCTGCCGAAAAGGCTTAAGCGTTATCATTTGTTGTCGACTGTAATAGTTAGGGTTATTATATTAGTAGAATTTAGATGCAACGCAAGGTGCAAATAAAATATTTTTTCAGAATATGATATTTTACGGGCTGCCGAAAAGACTTAAGCATTGTCGTTTGTTGTCGACTATAATAGTTAGGGTTATTGCACTAGTAGAATTTAGATGCAACGCAAGGTGCAAATAAAATATTTTTTCAAAATATGTTAGTCCATATATCAAAGAGCAAATCTGCTCCATTTTTCCAAAGAATTACATTCAAACATGATATTTTACGGGCTACCGAAAAGGCTTAAGTGTTTCATGCAAGGGAGGCTTCTTATAGTTATTTGGTTTATTCAACTGACATCATTCCTACATGTTTTTCCAAAAATGGGACATCTAAGACCCCTACAAACAAGTGATATTTATTTCATCATTTTTGAAGCAATAGTACTATAGTTTCTTCATAATACAGGAAATTTGGTAGTTCTCGACATACCGTATGGCGATTACCTTTAGTCGCCGTACCATATGACGATTATCTATAGTCGCCATACCGTATGACGACGACAGCTTAATCCCGCTATCGCTGACGGCCGACTGTTAACGGTCGGATTAGTGAGTAGTTGCCCCACGGTATGGCGACTACCACTTTGTCGCCGTACCGTTCGGCGAAATAAGGTACTTCGCAGTACCATTTGGCAACTGTGTATTATTTTTGCAATTTTTTTATCCGCATATTATTATCGCAATTGCTATTAAAAAATGTGTTATTTAAAAAAAATTCACCGCTATGCTCTACCTACGCGGGCTGCACCCTTCGCCATGGCATCCACACCTGATCCAACGACAATTTGTTTAGTGATGGCAACCGGAAAATCCTACCGGATATAAAGTTCGGAGGAAGCTCGCGCCGAGAGGACCCCCAAGCGTCCCCAGCCATCTTGCGCAAAAGCCCTCACGTTTTCCCGAATTACGGATAGGTCTCTGCGAATTTACGAATATATCTTTTACGATTTTCTGTGAGGGGAAGAATTTTTTCCCGTTCGCGTTTATAAATAATAAGATGAGAGGAGATAATTAACAGGGAACCTTGGCAGAATTTTTATAGCATAAGGAGGTTGCTGGAATAAAAATAAAATTTTAAATCTTTTACTGCATGTTTTTTTATAAAAATGTTGTACAATTATGTCCGGAGAGAGTTGCAAAATTGCCTCATGCCACCCAAATGACATGGGAGAAGTTTCCTAGACAAAATGCGACGAGCTCATGTACTTATGTGGCCATGTAGGTTCCAGACGTCCATGTCGCGTGGAATTCCTGGCCAGCTGCTGAATGGGACTCTGCAGATAATTCAGAGATGATCGACGTAGGCCGTGACGCTGCTGGTGAATGGTGATAGGTGCACGAGTCAATGCTGCATAAGTTAAGAGCAAGTATGCACTGTTAGATCCAGGGTATATCGTCAATGACTCAATGTGGTTGTTTTGCAAGGTCGGGCTGCAACGCGCACCACCCGCCGGCCACAGCAGGCAGGTGCACGTAACGCGCACGCCGCCGCCGGTGCCGATCGGCCACACCCATCCACGCGGAACGCCTGTCCCTACCACGCTCGCGCCTCGCGCCCTGCGCATCCGCACGGCGTGCCACGCCCGTGCGACCCGAGCGGACGCTCGTGCGAGCAACGTGTACGTGCCCACACTCATCGTCCTCAGTTTCCTCTGTAGTACAATTATTACTAGTATATCTACAGAGTGTAGAGTACTGTGCTACTCCAGGACCGAGGGCGGGTGTGAGGTGAGATCAATCATACGATGAGATCGTGCTGCCTGTTCGTGTTATAATATTATTATTATTCTAAAAATATGACACAGCGGTTATAAGAGAATTTCTAAAAACATTGGTTAGATAGGTGAGGAAGTCTCCTACGAAATTTCAACTGAAAAACATGAGTTAATAGGAGAAGAAGAAGAAGAAAAAAAAAAAACAAATTCCAGTGAGCAATAACTACTCGTCATCATACGTAGCTCCATATTTCAACATATACAATAGCAGCTTCTAATAACATGTAGATTAGGAAGTTCCTAAGCTATAAATACATGCAAGTTATGGGTTTTGGTTTAGACAAAGTAACAAAAGCACATTGAATGTTGATGATGAATAGGAGTCGAGAAGTGCTTATGTGCTTTTTTTAAAAAAAGTTGTACAAATATTAAAACATAAATGAGAGGTAGATGGTGATTATTTATCATTTCCCTTGCTTCACGATTTGTACAACTTGTATTAGAAGAGAAAGTATAGAAGCACCGCTCATAGAAGCCGAAGCAGTAGCCAGAAGAATCTATAAAAAAGTTGCATTCAATGTCCTTTGTAAGTAGATCTATTTGTCGTTCTATATCCTTTGTATTAGAAGAGAAAGTATATAAGCACCGCTCTACATGGCTAAAGTCAGCATTTGTCGTTCTATATCCTTTGTAAGTAGATCTATTTTGTTTTCTTGAAACTAATGATTGATCTATGTTTGATTGACATGTTGCACGTATGAGAGAGCAATTCCATCAACGAAGAGAAGAAATCGCGCAACCAAGCACAAGAAAGGTGTAGGTGCCGGTGCTTCGCAAGAGGCCGTAGACCATCCCAGCCATGATCACAAGCCATCAAGTTCTAGTATGTGGAGAATATGGCCGTCGTCAAGATGTAGGCATTGCCACACGTCATCAGGTCATCCTTGCTCTACTTGCCTAGATTAATTAGCATAATCTACAGAACATGGAATTAGAGTCGGTTGTTATTGTTCTTTGCATTAAAAAATAAATAATAAAATTTGGTCCTGAAGACTGAAGCGAACATGGCCGGCTGGCCGCAACGCCATTTTGTTTTCCCCGCCGTTGTTGCCGTGATCCGTAGGCGGGCCACTTCACACAGCCTGTAGCCGCTGCGCCCGCAGCGCGAGAGGCTTCACGGGTGCTGTCACGTCATTGCACACGGTCGCGCTTACCTCGGCCCCATTGGCTGTGCTGCTTGCCGGTCGTGTTGTCCGGCCCCGATGACCGCGATACTTCTCCGCCCGTCGCATCATATACTTCTCCGCCCGTCGCATCATCTGGCCTCGATGGCCATGCCACCTGCGCCCCGGAACCTCGGCCCAGATGGCCGTGTCGCTGACTCTGCCGGCTGCCCACGCCGCCGGCCCGACAGCCACGCCACTTGCTCCGCCGGTCGTGCCGCCGGGGCACCGACAGCTGCACTGCCGGGGTATCGACAGCCGCGCCGCCGTTCGGCCCCTGGCTCCCCACGCCTCGCAGGCGCCGCCACTCGGTCAGTTTTGGACCTGCACGGGCCAGCCCACGCAGTAAAGAAAAAAAAATACTGGAAAACAACGCTTTTGCCAGTGTGTTTTCTGGAATTTAGAGATCAATAAATAATTCTAAAATATCACGATTAAAACTAGAAAATTGGTTTTCTAGATTTGTGGGCTTCTGAAAAATTGAAAAATTATTATTTATGACATATTGGAAGCTCCATACCCTGGGTTTATTTTCTAGCTTTTTAGCCATGTTTAATATATAGTAAATTAATTTTCCTGTTACGTAAGTAATTCTGAAAATTGCTTATATATTAACAGAAAATTGCAAAAGTTGCTAGAAAATTATGAGGATACTTTGGTCATTGCCTTGGATCTGGTTTATTTTTCTTAGCATTATGTCATGTTGATATTTGCTGAAATTCAATTTCCTGTTGTAAAGTAATTCTGAAAATTGCTTGGAAATTAGCAGAAATTATGAAAAAATGCTAGGAAAATTCCAGAATTTCTCATACAACAGTTTATGAGAACCTGTGTGGTTGGGATTTGATTTCGGTAATGAATAAATAGATATGAGACAATTGGTGTCTAGGAAAACACATATGAGACTTGGTTATTTAATTGGCGCCCGGAAACGGGAAGTGCTCCCTCCCTCATGTGAGCCCTAAGGGCATGTTGACCTAGCCATGAGTCAAATTAAAGGAGATATTCATTACTCGTTTTCGCTCCCAACCAATAAGAATTACATAAGTCGTAATTAGACTTATGCCACGTTTAATTGATGTTGGAATTTATTTTCTGTTATTTAGTAATGCTGAAATTTACTAAATACTAGGAAAATTCTGGGAAAATTAATTGTGATAATTATCTACTGAATAGATATAGACCAAAACTTTATTAAATGGAGATGCATGCAATATAATGTTTTACCTATAGTAAACTCTAGTATTGCTTGCTTACATGATATGTCTGACATTGCAAAAAGGGAATTTGCTGTGCTTGTCCTGGATGGCAGCAATTACCTCACATGGGCAATGGATGCCAAAATCAACCTAACAGCTCGAGGACTTGGAGCTGCTATTGCTCGGCCTGAAGCCGGTGCAATCGAAGTGCCTGAACCCGCAAAATGCGCCGATTTACATTTCCTAAGGCACCATCTTCATTCGGACCTGAAGGCCGAATACTTGATGGAGGAGGACCCGCTGGTATTGTGGAATTCCCTGAAGGAACGCTACAACCAGCAAAGATTCGTGTTGTTGCCAGAAGCACAACGCGAATGGACCCTCCTACGCTTTCAGGATTTCAAATATGTGGCAGCTTATAATTCTGCAATGCACAAATTGGTCGCTAAATTGACTTTTTGTAACCAGAAAGTTACTGAAGCTGAGAAGATCGACAAAACTTTGTGCACTTTCCACCCCAACATGATGATACTACAACAACAGTACCGTCATGCAAAGTACAAGAAGTACTTTGAGCTTATTAGTATCCTGCTAGAAGCAGAAAAACATGATGAACTCCTGATGAAGAACCATCATGCAAATACTAATGGAAGTCAAGCAGTGCCTGAAGCACATGCTACCGCTCAGCAGGCTAGTAGTAGCCATGGCCGCGGAAAGGGCCAAATGTACAAGGGGAATGAATGGAAAAATGACAGAAAACAAAAGGGAAAAAGCAAATCCCAATGGAAAGGTAAGGGAAAGGGTACAGGAACCTTCCAGAAGCAAGGTCCAACCAATAAAGCACCCGACTCTCAAACATGCTTTAGGTGTGGTTGCGTTGGCCACTGGTCACGCAATTGTCGCACCCCAAAGCATTTGGCAGAACTTTACATGAAATCCACTGGGAGATTCCTGAAGAATCAAGAAAAGAAGGTTGAGGCACACTACACCGCTCTACCAGATGTTGAGCAAGACGGTGTAAAGAAAGAAGATAATGTCACTAACCCTACAACCGAGTTCAAGGAATGCCTTCTCGGATATGGTGACTCGCCCATGGATGAGGATGACCTCCTCAAGATCGAGCTTATGGAGCTCCAGAAAGATACCAATGTTTCCCAGAAGATGGAACATGACTTGTATGGAGATCTGGAATAGTCTCCCTACACCCCTTTTGCTATATGTCGCATTTCCATTAGTTGAGCCTCCTTAAGAGCCTCATTAGTTTGAATAATTATGTTCCTGCATGAACATTTGGTCTATGCTCCTATTGAGCAATTATCAGTGATATTTAAATAAAGTGTTTTCCAGAATATTTTGTGTTATGCTTGTTTGATTGTTATACTATGCAACCTGAAGTTGCCATTGCAATAACCTTGAGTTGAATATTATGATAAAATAATTACTAATTCTGCTGGCCATAGCATAAAGACTTCCTTAGACCTGAAGATTTCTTATCATCTAACTTGTAGAAGAATCACTGAATTTCTTGAAGTAAATTCGAAGTGATATCTGTGGACCTTTTCGGCCCCTGTTGGAACTATGCTTCTACCTAAATAAATTGCCTAATTTTTTGTGAGCCTCCTTTCCAGAAGAAAGAATCAAGTCCATTCAAATGGACAATGCTAACGAGTTTTACTCAAAAGCATTATATGGCTTTGGGAATTAATGTAGAGCTTTTAATACCTCATGTCCACATAATATAATGGCCCTGCAGAGTCATTATTAAGGGAATAAAATTTATTGCTTGACCACTTTGCAGAATAGTAGGCTACCCACCAGTTATTTGGGGCCCATTGATCTTTGCACACTGCGATATTAATTCAACTCAAATCAACTGTATATTATGGAATTCCCCCGTTGCATATAGTGCATGGAAGAGAATTAAGTATTTCCCATCTGCGAAAATTTTTTTGGCTGTGAGTATACATGCCAATCTCTCCACCACAGCGTACCACCATGCGACCTCACCAGAAGTTGGGGATCTGTACACAATTTGGTACGCTGATTGTACTAAGGACATATTTCGGCATTAGGGGAAGATAAGTACCACATTAAAGAATGCCGAGTCCTTAGATCCACGCACTAAAGAGACCGAACTTGAAGTTCGGAAAGTAATAAATCTGCAATAAGTAAGCTAAGAATCTGCCAAATACCTTCACTAATCATAAGGTAGTGGAAAGATCTCATATACCTGAAGTGTATGCACCTGAAAGAGTGAAAATATCCTAGAAGAATAGTGAACCCACTCTTGACCCTCATGGTAAAATGAGGGGGAGGCCTCCAGGTGCACGGGACTCAATTCCGCGGAGACGTCCGCAGAAAAGGAGAACCAAATAAATGAGAACACTACCCATGATAATGGAAGAAGCTCAACCTGATGTTGAGAAAATCCCTGAAGTGAACCATCTAGAAGATGGTAACATCCCTGAAGTGATCCATCCTGAAGATGATAACCCCCAGCGTATATTTGTGCGCACAATCCAATGCTGGGAAGTCGGAACACCTAGACTTCATCGTTATGGGAAATCACGAGAAGCTGCAAGAAATTGATAAAGAGACATCCCTGGAGTGATGCAGGAGAATTATATATGAAGAAAGACTACAATTGTCGACATATTTTGCCTCTAAAAATTGCTAAAATCTGGATCCAGAACAAAAGTCCATGGCAGAGTGCCAAAAGCGCTCATCTAGGTTCACCTGAAAAAAGCAATTGAGGTAGCGCTCTCTTAATGAGAGGAAAAGTTCTTGGTCCTGTTGACAGAACATTTCCTGAAATATTCCCTGTAGGATCAAATGGATTTTTCATCCTGAAGAGATATGAAAATTTCCAGGTGGTGAGATATAAAGTGAGGCTTGTAGCACGAGGGTTTTAGCAGAGACCCATCATCGATTACGATGAAATCTGTTCTCCTGAAATGAGTGGAATAACGTTCCGAAATTTAATATTGATGGCAGAAAGCTTAAACTTTTTCAATACAGTTGATGATTGTAAGTGACTGCATATGTATTTGGGTCATTGAATACGGATTAAAAACAGTCGATAAGGATGTGGTACAATCGACTAAGTAGATTCCTCCTGAAAAAGGAATATGGTCCCTGAAGGAATAATGTTCATGTGCGTTCATGAAGAAATCCCAGAATGGATTTTTATTTTCCTCTGTGGTGGTACAGCCACTCAGAGATTATAAAGGAAGCCTCACGGGAATATGTTTGGCTAAGATGGGTAATCAACCATGTCCAGAAGTCATATGGTATGAATACCGTCAATACCCCTACTATTATCTATAAAGATAATGATGCTTGTGTTGCACAAATGCAATTGGGTTATGTAAAGAGCAATATCACGAAGCATATTGCTCATAAGTTCTTTTATCCTCACGAACTCCAGAAGAATGGTGAGATAAAAATAATGCAAACTAAGTCATGTGAAAATCAAGCAGATTAATTCACAAAATCTTTGCCAAATCCACCTTCCAAAGGTATGTTAATGGCATCGGAATGAGGCGGCTTAGAGATTTGCATAGTTCAGAGGAAGTAAACTCCTGAACCATAATCCCTTTGCTTGATCCTGAAGATCATAAGTTGTACTCTTTTTCCTTTGTGAGTTTTCCTGATGTTTCTCACATAAAGGTTTTTAATGAGGCAACATATGCAACATAAGGAGCGAATGCGATGTACTCTTTTCTCCATCTCTTTTTTCCCACTGGGTTTTTGAGTGGAGTTTTTAACGAGACATATGCATTACGCGGTATTCGCCCAAGGGGAAGTGTTATGAGATATGACTCTAACCGTATACGGTTAGGAGTCTATCTCATAACAATTTCAACATATACAATAGCAGCTTCTAATAACATGTAGATTAGGAAGTTCCTAAGCTATAAATACATGCAAGTTATGGGTTTTGGTTTAGACAAAGTAACAAAAGCACATTGAATGTTGATGATGAATAGGAGTCGAGAAGTGCTTATGTGCTTTTTTTAAAAAGTTGTACAAATATTAAAACATAAATGGGAGGTAGATGGTGATTATTTATCATTTCCCTTGCTTCACGATTTGTACAACTTGTATTAGAAGAGAAAGTATAGAAGCACCGCTCATAGAAGCCGAAGCAGTAGCCAGAAGAATCTATAAAAAAGTTGCTGACAAAAGAAAATACACATTATCTTTAAAAAATTAGTGTAAAGGTTGAACTTAAGAGAATCGGATCAACAGTGGGAAATTCAAATTCTTCCCATCTTCCTCCTCTCGCTCTTTTTCTTCTTCTTCCCTTCTTCCTTCTCTACCTCTTCTTCTTCTTCTTCTTCTTCTTCTTCTTCTTTCCCCTCTGCTTCTTCTTTTTTTGCTCGCTCCGTTTCTTGGCTTTGGTGAGAAATGGCTCTGGCCAGAGTGCTCCTAGGCCTTTAGGCCTCTCTGTCGCTGTCTTCGTTTTCCACCGGCAGGATTTCTCCCGAGACGGAGAATAAGTTCGGTAGAGGGTGCTTTCGTGGCCGGACACCCGACAGTACTCCCTCGGGGGATCCCAGGGATCAACAGATCCAAAGAGACACACCGATATACCCAGGTTCGGGCCCTCGGTGCAGGTAACAGCCCTACGTCCTGCTTGATCGTTGTTAATGTATGTGGAAATGGTTACAATTCTTCTATTTTTCTCTCGTTCCCTTCCTCTTGCTTTTTTCATCCGTCGTCCACTTTTTTCCTCCTTCTGTTCCTCTTCATGTTCCTCTCCCTGTTCCTCTACACCAGAGCTCCCTTATATAGACAAGGCTGGCTGGGGCAGGTGAGAATGTGACGTTACATTGATCTATGACTCATTTATTACACCCATCACTACAGTCTTGTCCCTAAACCTCATTCTCTGTGCCGTCGGGTGGCTCCGCACAGTTCGCCCGGGATATGTCTTTCCTGCGACGGGTTAGGTGTGAGGCGTCAGGGGGATGGGTCATCGTCGCGTCGACAGCAGATCTCTTCGCAATTAATGGCTCTGACGCAGTGTGTCAGGGGGGAGGAGACTTCGGGGCGAAGCCTCCTTCTCCTCCGTTTGGTCGCCAATGCCTCCTGGCCGCCCGCCTACTCGCCAGGCCGCCACGTGCCCCGGTCGCCCGGCGAGTGGGGCTCGAACGCCGCTTTGCCAGTCGCCAGGCCGCTTGCCGCCAGCCGCTTTGCTCGCCGCCAGCCGCCAAGTGGCTTTGCTCGCCAGTCGCCAAGTGGTTTGCCGCCAATGAGCTGGGCCTGATCGCCCGCCTGCTCGCCAAGCCGTCTTTACTTGTCCACGGCGAAGAGGGTTCCCTGGCGACCTGGCGATAGAGAGGCAACCGTTCGCATTGTACACTCTGTCGCCATTTGAAACAGCGACATAGGGGTATTTTTGTTATTTTTTAACCAGCATATTATTTTTGTAAATTTTTATTAAAATAATATTTTTTAAAAAAGTATTATTAGGTTTCCTATTAGCTTTGGAAAAGAATTAGGGAGGTTATATAAAGCTAGGGGAGGTTATGGAGAACTCAAGTAACCAAGAAGTCACAAGCCAACTCATCCAGAGCAAAAGGAGCACAAGAGATTTATGGGCTGTTTGGTTGGCTGCATCTAAAGAGATTTGCATCTACAGATGCAAAAGATGGGTGTTTGGTTGTCTTCTCATTCAACTCAGCTTGGCTCTACAGATGCAAAACACTCCTTTCAGCCTGGCTCCAGGGAAACGAGAAAATCCACAGTTTCCCCAGAGCCAGGCTCTGCTGAGCCATGCATGCATGCTGACATCAGCATTTATTATCTAATTTTCTTCTTTTCTTTGCTATATTTTTTTATTAACATCTCCGATTAACGAACCGATTTCACCTATGTGTTCCTGATATTTTTTCGAACAAAACTAGACCATACTTGCTATATAAATTTCAAAAGATTAAAATTTTAGTTTTTCAATTTATTGATTTTCTAGAATATATTTTAAAACTTTTTATTTTCGTTTGTGAAATTATTGATTTTCTAGTATTTTTAAAATTTATTTCATCCCTCTTTTGAATTTGCTTATCACACTTTCATTCCAAAGGTCAAACCAACCAAACAATATCTCTGCGGTACTGTCCAACCTCATACGACCAACCAAACAACATCTCCTTGCATCCACTCAGCCTGACTCCCACCAGCCTGTCTGAGCTCATGCAGCCTGGCTGAACTGAGAAGGCAACCAAACAGCCCATTAGAGGCTAGGTTATTTTTTAACACTAGATTCTTGTATAGGATAGGGATCTGAGGGTACTAAAAGGTTCAAAGAGGTTGTGAAGAGCAACAATCCCTTGTACTCTTTTGAGGCTGCGCTTAAAGGATTTGCTGTCAGCTTTGCCAAATATTTCTCTTGTTGTGGTAACATCGTTATTTTGGTTCTCTCTACAAGATCCATTCTCTTTGTTTTTGAGACCATGTACGTTCATGATGTATATCATAAAATTCTGATTTGACCTGAGAGCTACTGCGTATAACAAGAGTATCATATTGTAACACACCATCAGCACCAGGTGGCCTACTCCGAGGCAGGGGCGGAGCTAGCCCAGGCTCAAGTCCCGGGCTAGACTAGCTGATCTTAGATTAAATATCTGTTTTCAATGATTTTTCAATAATTTTTCGTAGAATTTTAGTGGGCTTTCGGTACCAAGCCCCGGGCTACAGCCTACTCTGCCCGGGGCTTAGATCCGCCCCTGCTCCGAGGCCTGGGCACAGAACTATGGTCTTCTTCATCGCCAATGATATGTCTGAGTCGTACGCGAGAGATGGTGATTGGCCGTGAAACTCAGAGGAGCGAAGAATGCTTTGGTGTAGTTTCCCGTGCACCGGCCGGGAACGTACGTCATATACCCACAAGCGAGTTTCTTGCCGAACAAGAAGATAGGTTTCCGGACTGCAAGATTCAACGACGTGCCACGGAATATAGCTCACATTGCTCATACTAGGCAGATTTGCGCGCTCCGCCGCACCGTGCGAAATTTGATCCAAGTTTTTATTTCTGAAAAAAAGTAGGAATATTCAAGATAATACACATTTTGAAAAATATTAGAGATCGCTCTGGACAATATTAGATTTTGAGTTACAAAAAAATTATAGATGCCGAGTTTAACACCCCATGCGTTCACCGGGTAATATAAGAGATTGAGCTGTTTGCTATTTTGGACCTATTTGCTATAATTTTGGACCTGTTTGCTATTTTAAAAAATTAGAAAAGTGCTCGTTCGCGATTCGTATTTAATGGGAGGTTCTCCCTGTAAAACGAAAAACCAGGGACATAAACGCAAACCGGGAAAAATATTTTACTCTCACATAAAATCGCACAAGGACCTATTCGTAATTTCGAAGAACCGAAGGGGTTTTTCGCAAAAAAGGGAGCTGCCACGTGGGGCAACCGGTTGGCCTCCAATCTCTTCCTCTATAATAGAGGTTATATTCCGTCTAGTGGTGAAGCAGGAAATTTTTAGGAGCCTAATCAAGTCTATTTACAATCAAGAGGTTGCACGGAAGATATAATAACTTTTATAGTCCCTAATAACGCTCGAACTGCACTGCACAAACTTGATTATTTTTCACGTGTGAAATATTCACTCCAGCAATCAAGAGCATCTCCAAGTGAGAGCCCTAAAAATAAGCCTTAAACTTTAATTTAAGATCCCAATTAATTAGATTTAAGGCTCCAACAAAATATTCACTCCAACAATTAGGCCCTAAAACCCAACGAAGATAGGGCTCAATCACAGAGTTGCTAAATATAGCTACTCTCCTGGGGGCCCTAAAACAATTTGCTAAATTTTAACAATTTATGGCATTTGCTGGAGTTAATCTTTTCCCTAAAAACTCTATAATTCAAACTAGGACCATATTTAAGACCCCTCTTGGAGATGCTCTAAGGGCTGAAAAGTGCAACACCCTCCTGCACGAGTGGACGCCATGCGCCGGCCATGTCTGCCAGGTCTTCCTCTCGGTTTCCTCCTGCGTACACGAGGCCCAAATTGCAAATGTTACCGAAGGGCAGGTGAGTTCATCATAGTTTCAACATGCACAATAGTGGCTTAAAACGACAAGGACGTTTGCCATTGGCCGATGTAAGCTATCAGTAAAAATTGTTTAAGGGACGCAAAATTATATCTTGTTCTTTCTTTCCCGGTCACCAACTCACAACGGTGGAACAGACCTCAGTGTGGTCTGTGAACCCAGCCTGGAACAGATAAATAGCTATTAGGATATGACTCAATATCTAATCTTACCAAACTTGGAGTCCTTGCCTTCAACGATACGGACTCATTGGCTATATAAGCCACCCCCATGTACTTGTAATCTTTGAACCTTCATAGTGGATTTTCGTCTCCCGTGGTTTTCTCCCGCAAGGGTTTCCACGTAAATCTTGTGTCCACCATTCCAATCTATTGTGTGCGTGTGCGTGTGTAACCCTAACCCTAACAAGTGGTATCAGAGCATACCTGGGATCTAGATCGCACGCGCCGCCGCCGTCGCTTCGTCTTCGCTTCGCGCGGCTGCTGCGTCGTCTTCCGGCCGTCTCCGCGACCGCTGGCGATTTCAGCCCACGCATCCTCCGAGACGCCGCGCTGCCCCCGGCCTCTCGCAGGCCATTCTTCGACGCCACGGCTGACAGCTCCAGCCGAGCGGTTGCCCGATTCGGTGCCGACCAACGCCTCCGGCCACGAGCGCTCGGCCCGGCCCCGCCGACGTCACCACGACCGGCTCCCTGCGCTGTTCGACCGAGCTCCACTCTTGGCCGCGTCGCTCCGACTGCCTTCGGTTCGGCTTCCTCTGCGCCAACGTCGCTCCGATCCGTGGCCTGCACGCCGCCAGATCGGCCTTCGGCCCTCCAACGCGCTCACCTTCTGACCGGCCTGTGCCCGAGCTGCCTTGAAGTCGCCCGTGACGAACACCCGATCGTGAAGATCCATTGGACTTGAAGTCCCAATCAGATTTCAGAAGAATTTCTTTTGGATCAAGTCCGTGAGGGTGAGTTCTGGTGACTTCTAGTCAAACAAGGTGCACGTGAAGTCTCCAGGCTTGTTGCAATTCGCGTGAACAAAAGTCTGTTCAAATCTTACTTCACGTCCGTGGCTTCAAGGGTTATTGAACTTAGTAGAAAAATAAAGGACTGAATTTGCTATCTGCATCCGAGGTGTACCAGGATTTTACAGATCAATTCCTTCACACATCCAGGGCGCATCAGGAAGTTTATTTTTCAGAATCTACCTGTAACATCCTCGTTTTGGCTTTCTAGAGAAAAACCTAATTTAAATAAAGTAAATTCAAAAATTGGAGTTTCTTTGGTGTTTATATTAACCTGGCATCCTTTCTCCTTCGAAATCGGGGATTAATTCCCTCCCGGGCGAAAAATCGGATTTTCCCAGTACCGCCGGTACCCGAAAATTCACCCGTGTCCAAAAATGCTCCAAAAATCTCCAAACCACTTCTAAAATGTTCCAAATATTCCGAAATGATTTTAGGAATCATTCCCCGGATTTTTGGACCTCCGTTCCTATTTTATCTCGCGCGGCTTTTGTTTAATGCCTGCGATCCGCGCCCGAATATCCAATTCCACAAAAATCATCCAAATTCAACCAAACCACTTCCATTGAGTTCCAAATATTCTAAAATGGCTCTAGGAATTTTTCCGGAATTTTTAGGCCATTTTTCCTAATTTTTCTCTAGGGTGGCACGTTTACGTAAAAGAGAGCCAATAGGAAAGTGACACGTAGCAGCCACTATTCATCATCTTCAACCTCTTGCCATGCATGAACTTTGGAGCTCCAAGCAAGCAAAAATGGTGGAAGCCCTCTTTAAATCCATCTAGCTCCTCCAATACAACTCCAAACCGCGAACGGCCGGATCCGTTGGACTCACAACGGACTCCTCTTCCTATCCATGGGGATAATACCCCCGAAATCTCGCTAATTTTTGAACGGTTGCGTGGAAACCAAAACCGACTCTTTTGGAGATTGCGCGGCCGTTCCTAGTCCGTTTCGCGTGATCCCGCCCTTCATCTCTCCGTATAAGAGTCCTCTTTCCGTTGGTATCACCCTTCTTTAGCCTCTCAAACCCAATCGGCCGCAAGATCAAGAAAACCGACGAACTCTTGTGTTCTTCGCGTTCTTCGTGTTCTTGCTCATATCTTCCGCTCCGGTGGATCTTTCTTCCTCCCGTTCGTTTCCTTGTGTTAGCACGGATGTCTAGTCTCTAATCCATCCATCAATTTCAGGGTTCATCAAGTTTCCTCGATTTAATTTCGCTTTGCTCGCTTCGGCCGAACCGCCGTTCGTCGTCGATTTCTCCAATTCCGGTGAGTTTAGGTTCAATTCCTTCATCCTAGATGATGATAAGGAGGTCCTCTAGAGGTTCTAGCCTTTTGTTTGGATCAAATTCATGCAAAATTGGTGGAAAAATCGAGTTTTTGGTAAAAGGAGTGTGTTCTGCTTAGTGTTGGAGCTCTTCATCATGGAGTCTCCTCAGGCGTGCGTGCTTGGGCCCGTGCCCACGCTGCCGGCCGCCGCCGCCGGCGAAGCCGCTGCCGCTGGCCGCTGGCCTCGCCCATGCTGGCCACGCGCCGCCCTCGCTGGCTGGCCGGAGTTCACGGCCACCGCCACAAGGCCTCCGCCATCACACTGGCCACGGGCCGGCGCTGCCTGGCCGGCGACCCTCACGCCACGGGACCCTCACCGCCGGCCACCCCCTTCCCTCTCCCTCCCTTCCTCTTTCTATCTCTCTCTCTCCATGGATGGCATGGATAGCTTCACGAGGAAGCTTTCTCTCTCTATGACGCGTGCGGCCCCACTGTCATACTCTCAAGACCAAGTCAAGCTAGTCAACACCAGTCAAAGCTCGGTCAAAGCCCCTGTTGACCAGTCAAACCCGAAGGAATATCCCCGAATATTCCCTGCCGATTTATTCGAAATTCAAACTTCTAAGCTCATAACTTTCTCATCCGAACTACGTTTGACCTCATTCAAATAACTAAATTCATCATAAATCAAGGCCTTACTGCCAGTACTAATTTTATAATGTTAGTATTTTATTTAATTTCTGTTATATATTTGTTGCATCGTTTTGCGTGTAGTCGATTTATCCCGCCACGCATCACGATTTCGCTGGCCGAGCCTTCCGAGTTCGACACCGCCAAGAATCAAGGCAAGTCTCCTTGATGCACTTTGCTCCTATGTTTGCGAAATGATTTAAAATTATTTATAAAGTTGCATGGCTATGTTTAATTAAATATGTCAAATATAAGAGCTAGTTATTCCGAACTTGTTGATTCCTCCACGACATTGTTAATCATATCCATTGTAACCCTAGAACATTGTTTATACCATGCCTATGTTTATATGGTATCCGTTGCTATGTAGTACGGTAGAATTGCTTAGGACCTTTTCCAATGAAAACAACCCATGGGTGGGATTATTCAAAAAGAATGTTATTAAACATGATTTGAAAGTTATTATTATGATTTTGGTCCTGTTTTCTAAAATAAAAGAAAAGTAAAATGATTTCGACTTGGGCGGCCTGGAATGTCAGGTGGAAGCGGATCAAGTCTTGATCCTTCGGTGCAAGTACCGCCCCAAGTCATATAAGGACCGACGCTTATGATTGCCATTTTAAGCATAACCGTACTACCACATGTCTATAATGGTACGACCTGGCTCACTAATTTGTAGAAGCCTAGTTTAGACTCACCACTCGGTTGTTGTGTGAGAGCCGGACGGAGGCATTGTTGTGGATGTTGTTTTGCTCACACGGCGCAAGAGGGCTTCAGATCTTGGGTGGAGGGAACCCTAACACGGTGAAACCTCGTGGGTGGGTCTAGCTAGGTAGATACATTGTAACGGCCTTGTCAAGATATCCCTGCCGGCACACCTAAGGAAGTGTGTTAATTGCATGGCAACGAGGGTATATCTTGTCTTGTGGGTAAAGTTGTACACCTCTGCAGAGTATAAACTATTCGAATAGCCGTGCCTACGGTCAAAGGCAAAGCGAAGAATGCTTTCATATTGGTAGACTTTGATTTTGTTTTCAAAACCAAACAGTGTTTTGTTTTGGGGTTCGGGAGTGGTTAGAACTCTCGAATGTTGTTTGGCGGAAAGAGCCAACCCAGGTGGATAGAACCTGTTTTACATTTGACGGATGGAGTCACATGATTAACTTTGATCCTTTAAACTGTTGGCGGATATAGCCTTTATGTTAGTGATGGTGGATAGAACCTCACTACAATAATAAATAATTCAGTTATTACAAAAGAGTTGTAAAATATGCTTTGTGAAATTTATTACTTAAGTATGATTTAATCAAATGTGGCTTTATGCAAATAAACCCTATTAAGCTTCCTTTGGAAAGCCCCTCATGATCATAATTTCCCGACTTGCTGAGTACTTTTGTACTCACGTGCTACACCAACATTGTAATCATCAGAAATTTATCAAGATGCCGAAGAGGAGGAGGAGTTCTTCGAAGAGGATTGCCAGGAGGACTAGTTGCGTTCCTAGTCGTCGCCTGTGGCGTTGTGGCGTTCGCTCGTTGCTTTCTTTTGCTTCCGCTGTTTTGAGTGTCCGGTCGTTGGACCGAGTATTGTAATAAGTGGCCATGTGGCCCATACTTGAATATTTACATTACAAGTTTCGTTATGTTCGGCAATGATGTATCATCGCGGATCGTGTGTACTAGCTACTGATCTGGGACTAGTACGGAAATACACAGGAGATTCTGGATAGCTGATCCGGGGTCTCACAGCGGTGGTATCAGAGCCTGGACGACTGTAGGACGTGACCTAGTTAGCATGGCAAAGCCTTAAGGACTTATATTTCATAAAAATGTAATTGCAAAAGTTTAAGTTTCTTTGCTTCTATCTCTTCTATCTTAGTGTCTTGTGCTCGTCCTCTCTTTTATTTAAAATTTTGGTTACTAATTCGGTCTTATTTCAAAATCAGAGATGTCGGTTTTCACCACCTTGCCGGCGAGGTCGAGGCTTTGCGAGGAATCACATCGATGCTCCAGAGCCGGGCTTTCCCCATCGCCCGAGTATCGCTACCGATCAATGCCTTGTCTTGTCCAGACATGTGGCAGTCCGCTTGCTAGTCTTCGCGAGGAGCCGCCAGCGTTGAGGACCGGCCGTTCTACTTCACGGCCGAGACCAATTCGCGTCGCGCTTCAGGGACGCCGTAAAGGCAATCCTCATGTTGGGGCAGAGCTACCGCGACATGCTGGAGAACTCCGTCACCATTTGTTTCCCGCTTCCGAGTTGGGCGGGTGTACGGCCATTTAGGAGTTTGGCCCAGAGAGGGACCCGACCGTGGTGCACTTGGGGTCACTCGTCCAGCGCAGGATGAGGCCTATGTCCGGATGTCGGCGAGCTCTTTGGTCTGCGTCGGGACTTGGCAGCGAGAGAGACGATCTCTCGGTTTGAGGAGGAGAGGAGGAGCCTCCCATCGCCTCCACCGCCCGGCCCTGTCACGGGAGAGCCTGCGTGGCGCCGCCACCACCAGCCGGTTCGGGAGGAACCGCCGCCCGCAGCATCTCAGAGGACGCGCCGCCACCAAGCGTCATCAAGGCCTGAGGCTTGGACTCATCAGCGCAAGTCCGTTCGCCTCCCTTCGCCGCCAGGGTTTTCTCGATTGCTTTGGTGCGGCCAAGGAGCAGGATCTTCGGCAGCCGCTTCACCTTCCCGCAGCAGGAGCGAGGAGGAGGAGGAAGAGGAGGACCCGTCCCCGCGCGTCTTCGCCAGCGACGCGAGTTCTTAGATAGTTTTAGTCTGCAGGATCTTAATTTTGTCGCGTTAGAGCGTTGAATAAGTGATTGCTGGATTGTATCGTGCCTTTAGGCATTTGTGATACAGCCACCTCCAAAACTATTTGATTTTAATTGAAGTTCAGTTGGTTTTTCCTTCGGTTGTGTGCTCTTGTGGTTGTGCCCTTGTGTTGAGGATGTGGTTTAGTTCCCCGTTGCTTACCTATGCTTCTCCCTCTTTCCTTGTGCTTGACCGCCTTGTGCAGATGGAGAACGTTGGTCGTGGGCGTGGTCGTGGAAGGCCCGCAGGCCGTGGTAGAGGCCGTGGACGAGCCCGTGGACCGGTGCACTTTCAAGAGGAAGCAGAGTATGTGGAGCCACCGCAGCCGCAAGGACAAGAGCAAGTGCAACACCCTACCGCTCAGCATGATTCGCCGCCGCCCCCACCACCAGCTCAGCCGCCAAACATGGAGCAAATGATGGCGATGCAGCTTCAGATTCTTCAGGCGTTAGCTCAAAACGTCCTGAACCAACCTCAAGCAGCAGCACCACCAGGTCAAGCTCAACCGCCCCAATCTAAGTTTGGGGAGTTCATGAGGACTCGACCCCCGACCTTTGCTGGATCCGCAGATCCGCTGGATGCGGATGACTGGCTCAAGGAAGTTGAGCGTAAACTGCACTTGGCTCAGTGCGATGACATCGAGAGTGTGCAGTACGCATCTCACCAGCTCAAAGGAACTGCAGCCAACTGGTGGGAAAACTACTGCGCCGCCCATGCTGACCCGCAGAACATTCCATGGAACGAGTTCGTGGAAGCCTTCAGGGCTACTCATATCCCAAGGGGGATTATGGAAATGAAGCGTCGTGAGTTTCACAAGCTTCAGCAAGGAAACTTGTCTGTCTCGGAGTACCTTAACCGCTTCACTCAACTGTCCCGGTACGCGACCGCAGATGTCGCGACTGACGAGGCCAAGATTTGGCGATTCATGGAGGGCCTTGACCCCAACTTGAAGGTACAGCTGGTTTCAAGCGACTACCCGTCGTTCCAGCACATGATTAACAAGGCGCTGATTCAAGAGGATGCCCAGCGTCAGCTTTTTGAGTCGCGCAAGAGAAAAATGATGTTTCAGACTCAAGGTGCCAAGCCGTTAGCCTGTGCCCCGCACTTTTCAAGAAGAAGATCCAAAGAGTTTACGGCAGCCAAAGGCCTGTGACCCCAATGTCTACCCCGCGCCCCATCGACAAGCCCTCGCGAGCGGTCGCAGAGCTCAAGCTCGAGAAGAGTGGGACAGCGATGGCAGGAGTGCAAGGCTTCAATTGCGAGGAGATGGGGCACTACGCCAACAATCGCCCCGAACGTCAGTCATCACCCGTGAGGTTCAACACAGGATCGACGCCCGGCCGCGCCCTGCGCCGGCTCAAGGAAGAGGAACCCCTCAGACTCCGCGCACGCCAAGGACTGCAGGAAGAGGGCGTGTGAATCACATCACCGCGGAGGAAGCTCAGGATGCGCCAGACGTGGTCTATGGTAAGTTCCATGTGAACTCAGTACCTGCTTCAGTTCTGTTTGATTCTGGTGCAACCCATTTGTAGGATCGAGGTATACGAATATAGCAATCAGAGGGGGGGTGAATGATTGTGCGGAAGCTAAAACCAAATTCTTGACCTATTAAAAGTTCACCCCAAAACAGAACCAAATAATTGCCTCGTTTTCGACAAAAACAGAATGACAGAGGTTTGGTAAAACGAGAATTCCCGGAGATCCAACCGACGAAACGATCTGAAATTTGGACACAAGAAACTAGATTCCAATACGAATCGAACCCAAAAAGAATCAGCTCGATCGGACTTACGGATCAAAAGTTATGAGCTTCGCAAGCTTGCTGATCCAGAACTTGACGAGAATCAATCTAATCAAAACTTCAAGATTAAACAAGAACGACAAAAGATTGAACAACTAGACTTTGAGAAACACAAGATCAATACCCTAGAGAGGTTTTTGATGGATCAAATCAAGATAAAACTTGAAGAACAAAAACCAATCTAGAACTAGAACAAGCATGCAAACAAGAACCAAAACAGAAAATACTGTAGCGACGTGGTTACTGTAGCACGCAAAAATCTTGGAAGAATTGATCTTTATTTCTTGTCTAAAATACTCTCATCAAAAGAGTACAAACCCTAAAACCAAGCTCAAAGCTTGATGCGCTCTACTTGGTGCCTTTCAACAGAGACCCCCACCTATTTAAAGCACCAACCCATTAAAGAGTTCGGAATACGATTCCTATTCCCTAGAAGGAATCGATTCAACTCAACTCTACTTGGCCCAACCAAAGCCGAGTATTAACTCTTGCACGCGTGATGGCAACCCTACCATACTCACGTGACTAACACTTTGCACGCCGCATGGCCACCGCCATACTCACGTGACTAACACTTTGCACGCGAATGACCTCCCGCCATTCTCACGTGACTAACCATTCTTCATGTGCACCATTCTCTTAGCCCGAACGCCCCGCATGACATCCTTGACCACCAAGACCTGGTTCCTCTGAACCTAGTCCCAAACCTCAGTTCCTCCATGAACCTAGTTCCGGTCCCGTCATCGACCACATCTGGCTTCGAAAGCAATACCGCACATGAACAAACCACAAAACAAATCCGAGCACAAGTCCACGACTTGACTCAATGTAAATCCATGCAACTACTCACATGAGTATTGCACAAAGTCCACTTCAAAAGAAGCATCATGAAATCATTACAAATTTCAAATTCACATTCAAAATTCAAATCCAAATCACTTCAAAACCCTAATTGAGCGAACGATTCACGACGGACAAACAAAGTTGGTCCGTTGTATAAGGAAAGTTTCGTTCCAAGAAGCCAACCAAACGCGGAAAACATCGTTCACAAACGGACAAACAAAGTTAGTCCGTTGTACATGCAAAATGGTTTTGGCCATGAGCTCAAAACAAGTTCACAACGGACCCCGAAGCTTGTCCGGTGCAAACGCATACGCGCTTCTTCACAAAAGTAAAACCTAGAAAAAGTCCATTCACGACGGACAAAAAGAATTAGTCCGTTGTACATGTGAAAATCTTGGTTCCAAGAAATTATCCAAACCGAAAAGCTTGTTCACAACGGACCAAGAAAAATCATTCATGTACATGTGAAAATGACTTCTGGCCATGGGCTAAAAAACATGTTCACAACGGACCCCAAAAACATCGTCTGGTCGCAGATGGGAAACTTCTTGTTTCTTGAGAATTTTGTCCGCCGCTTAATGCGTAATCTCACTTGTTTCTTGTCAAATTGTCAAAACACATGAACAAACACATTTTTGCAAATTCAAATCTAAGTTAATTTTTCGCCTAAAGCCAATTTTTCAGCACATGATTTCACAATCTCCTTTGATGAAAACATTGGCAACACCACTTTAGAATTGAATCATTTGGCATTCACTTTACAAAAGATTTTGAAATCCAAAGGATCAAAGACCAAAGTAAGAAAACACAAATCCCTCTTTGACCAAAATGTAAAACAAAATCTCCTCGAGAATGAAAATGTGTGTGAATGTGCAATCGCCCAAAAATTTCAAAATTCTCCAAACTTCTCCCAAAAAATTCTCAAATTTCCAAATACAACTCTCCCTTTTCCTTTAAACTTTTCAAAGAAAGATTTCCAAATTTCTCCCCCTTTGACAATGGATTCATCAAGAGTACAAGAGAGAACAGGCTCAAAATTTTTCCTGAAACAATGATTTCACCAAGAGAAACAAGGGAGTGCCAAGATAGGAAAAGATGAGCTCATTCGATCATATAACCTTATATATCACATAATATGCAAAATACATGATCTTGATGTGATTTTAACAAGTTAGGGAATGACATGCATCTCAACCTCAATTTAGTCAACTATAGCCAAGTACTAAGCAAGATCTTAGCGTAAAAGCAAGACTTTAAAAATTGAAGCAACCTAACAACTTAGGCTTAGCAAGTAGTTTCAACTCCAATCTAGTAGACCAATTTAATCTTTAAACAATAAGTTGCATGTGGCATGCTTGAAGCATACTTCTTTTATTTTCTAGGAGTGGCATGCTTGAAGCATACATCTTATCTTTGAGGGAATGGCATGCTTGAAGCATACATCTTATCTTTTAGGGAAAGCACTCAAGCACATAACTTGAGGTTTTTTGCTTTTAACAACCCCCTTTTATTGATTCCCTTTTCTTTTCATTTTTCTTTGATTATAAACATGCAAAAGTGATTAAAAGGTCTGATGAAAGAGTAAAGTTGAAACCACACTTGCTTCATCGCCCACATGTGTCAAGAGGATGCAATATCAAGCCTCGAAGCGGAAGTTATCACAGAGTCTGTAGCTCTAGGTAATCACCAGGAATTCCAAATGTCATTTTAGTTCAAGTGAGATAATTAGATTATCATATATTAGCTCAATTACATAAAAAATAAAGAAAAATGATAAAGAGAGCTCATTAAGTTAAAGAAATTGGCAAATAAACTCAACATCAAAACAATCACATTGGATAAACAATACAAAGATCTACCCGAATAAAAGCATAACGAGTAGAATACAAATGTTTTTTGAAAATGTCTCGCCAATTGATGTTCAAGATTCACATGGTGAAGCACAATTTTTTCTTTTTTCAACATGATCTTTAAGAAAGTGAAATCCAATATCAATATGCTCAAGAAAAGGGATTACTCAAGAGGTGGTACGAACCAAATCAAATCAACATCCTCCAAAGTCAACATCGAAAAAGCTCTTAAACTAATCCATGAGAAGCAGTAAAGCCAAATGCCAAAATCTTGAGTTCTATGAAGATACTCCTGAAAATCCTTTTGATAGCTTGTCGATGTGACGCACGTGGAAGCTTGAAAACAAGCACACACAAGCACGTGGGAAGAGTCTCTCATGTAAACCTCTAATTATCTCGCCCTCAACAAAGATTATCATCATCTTTATGAACAAAGACACTCTCGAACATATGCACTTGTACTGCATCATTTGAACTAGTGCCTTTATGAAATAGAAGTGGAAGAAGCATCTTCAAGATAACACTTTTAGCACGAGATGCATGAGTAAAGGATAACCAAAACTTAACAATAAACATATGAACTAACCATCCAAAAATCACTAGCAACATGTTCTCCTCCTCTCGTGGAGAAGCCTACATAGAAGCGAGTAAAGTGTCGAGGTCTCGTGATCAAGTTAGAAATAAGATGTTTAGGAATCCAAAGATCTTGAGACACCCGACGCACAACAAGAGGGGGCACAACTCGAGTATTCTTATGTAAAAAATCAGATTTGCCTTTTTCCGTGTTTTTAGCATCAAAAGGTGTTTGTTTCACCCTAGGCACATAATGAGAAGTGGAGTGTGCCTTTCTGAAATTAGACCTAGCATTAAACCTTCTCTCTTTTGTTGTTTAGCTAGTCTAAAGCAAAAGTCTACTAAATGTCCATCTCTACCACAATGAGTGCAAGTGTACTTAACATGATGTTTTGCTTTTAACAAGTAGAAGCAACATTTGCATTCATCATAGTAGAAGATAAAAGGCCAGCAGATTTGAAGACAATTTTCTAAGGTTCATTTGAAATCTCAAGTTTGTTATTGCAAGGAGCATAAACAACAGGCGAGGTTTAGTTTCATATGAAGCATGAAGATCAAAACCTAAACCTTTCTTGTTTGAGCTAACCTTAGATTGATCCAAAATCATGTTTAATCTTTTCTTGCCATTAGTGAATCGTTCCAAAGAACTTTGCAAGTAATCAACTTTCTTGGCAAGAGTTAAACAATTATTGCAAAGATTATCAACCTTCTCTTTCATATTTACGAAGTAGAGCATGAAAGAACCTCATGTGTAAGCAGTTATCACCAATTGAGAAATCCTAGCATTTGCATCTTTCAATTTTAATTCAAGAGTTGAGCATTTAGAACAAGAAGTTAAACCATGCAAATCATCAAGCAGCTAGCATGTTTAACATGTTTATCATTTTTCTCATTTAGATGCAACAAGAGCATGTTCTTTCCTAAGCAAAGTAAGCTCATTGTAAATTAAGTCACATGATTTGCAAGCATCATCATCGGGAATCAAGGTTTTAAGTCCAGCAATTTCAGCATTCAATGACTCCACAACAAAATCATGTTTCTTAATTTTCTTATCACGCTTATCAAGCAATTTACCAAGACGAGCAACAAGCAATAGCTAATTCATCGTAAGAAGGATCTACCTCATTGAAGTCGCCACATGATCGCCTCGTGAAGTCGCCGGGCCTTTTGGCCATGAGACACAACCCCGCCAACTCATGCTTGCTTGGAGTTGCATCATCCTCGCCATTGCTCTCCGAATTCACATCGCTCAAATTGACTTGTTCAAGAGCGGAAAGAACTCGATGGACAACTTGCGGCTGATGAAGTTCTTCTTCTTTCTATCACTTGAGAGAACTTCTTCTTCTCTTTCTTCTCGCCGTTGTCCTTCTCCTCCTTGATGCTTTACTTGCAAGTTTTGGACAGTTTGGATGAATATGATCGAGATCACCACACTCATAGCATCTTGGAGGATCACCACCACCTCTCTTTCTCTTTATCACATTTTGCAAGGCTTTGTTAAAGCGAGAAGAGAGTAGTGATAAGTCTTCTTCTGGGAATTGCTCAACTGCTCACCTGCTAGTGAAGACAAGAAGGATAGAGCAAAACTTGAAGCAGCACCATTATGAGATATGCTAGATTGAGATGTCAAAGCAATTGATTTATGATCATTCTTTCTAGCAAAACATCTAATTCATGAGTTTTCAACTTAGAATAAAGAACATCTAAAGTAAGTGTACTCATGACAAAGGATTCTCTAATGGATGTAACTTTCATCTCCCAAATAGACATGTCTAAAGCACCAAGCAATTGTCTAGCATTAGCAAGATCATCAAAGCTAACTCCAACAAAGACGCAAATTGCTAAGAATCTTATTAAAACGCAAAGAAGTCATCTACGATTCACTAGGTTTCATCTCAAAACGCATGTATTCTTTTTTGTAAATATCTTGGCGAACCTCTTTGGATGTTGTTAGAACCCTCATGGTAATCACAAAGAGATTTCCATACCTCATATCGCGGATCGAAGATGAACCACACGATCAAAGTCGCGCCCCAAGCCTTGGATGATCAAGTTGCCGCTTTGCTATTTGCTTCAACGTGTGCGATTGGTGTCGCTTGACGCTTGTCGCTTGTGACTTCATATGGCTTGTAGACCTTCTCCCAAATTGCGAATCCCTCGAGCTTGGATGAACGCCTCCATCTTGGCCTTCCAAAACTGGTAAAATCAACACCATTGAACACACAAGGTTTTGTCGAATAATGATCCATTGATCTAATCACCGATTAAGATAGATTAGAAAAACCTTGCTCATACCACTTGTAGGATCGAGGTATACGAATATAGCAATCAGAGGGGGGGTGAATGATTGTCGCGGAAGCTAAAACCAAATTCTTGACCTATTAAAAGTTCACCCCAAAACAGAACCAAAATAAGCCTCGTTTTCGGCTACAAAACAGAATGACAGAGGTTTGGTAAAACGAGAATTCCCGGAGATCCAACCGACGAAACGATCTGAAATTTGGACACAAGAAACTAGATTCCAATACGAATCGAACCCAAAAAGAATCAGCCTCGATCGGACTTACGGATCAAAAGTTATGAGCTTCGCAAGCTTGCTGATCCAGAACTTGACGAGAATCAATCTAATCAAAACTTCAAGATTAAACAAGAACGACAAAAGATTGAACAACTAGACTTTGAGAAACACAAGATCAATACCTAGAGAGGTTTTTGATGGATCAAATCAAGATAAAACTTGAAGAACAAAAACCAATCTAGAACTAGAACAAGCATGCAAACAAGAACCAAAAACAGTAAAAATCAGATAGCAGTATTCAGTAGCACGCAAAATCTTGGAAGAATTGATCTTTATTTCTTTGTCTAAAAATACTCTCATCAAAAGAGTACAAACCCTAAAACCAAGCTCAAAGCTTGATGCGCTCAGTTTCTTACTTGGTGCCTTTCAACAGAGACCCCACCTATTTAAAGCACCAACCCACAAAGAGTTCTCGAATCACGATTCCTATTCCTAGAAGGAATCCGTATCCAACTCAACTCTACTTGGCCCAACCAGGCCGAGTATTAACTCTTGCACGCCAGTATGGCAACCCTACCATACTCACGTGACTAACACTTTGCAGCGCTGCATGGCCACCGCCATACTCACGTGACTAACACTTTACCGCCGAATGACCTCTTGCCATTCTCACGTGACTAACCATTCTTCATGTGCACCATTCTTCTTAGCGAACGTCCCGCATGACATCCTTGACCACCAAGACCTCGGTTCCTCCCGAACCTAGTCCCAAACCTCGCCTCCATGAACCTAGTTCGGTCCCGCTATCGACCACATTCGGCTCTTCGAGCAACACCTCGCACATGAACAAACCACAAAACAAATCCGAGCACAAGTCCACGACTTGACTCAATGTAAATCCATGCAACTACTCACATGAGTATTGCACAAAGTCCACTTCAAAAGTTAAGCATCATGAAATCATTACAAATTTCAAATTCACATTCAAAATTCAACCAAATCGCCAAAACCCTAATTGAGCGAAACGATCACTGACGACAAACAAAGTTGGTCCGCTGTATAAGGAAAAGTTTCGCTTCCAAGAAGCCAACCAAACGCGGAAAACACGTTCCACAACGGGACAAACAAAGTTAGTCCGTTGTACATGCAAAATGGCTTTGGCCATGAGCTCAAAACAAGTTCACAACGGACCCTTTAAGGCTTGTCCTGCAACGCAGCACGCCGGTTTCACAAAAGTAAAACTCCTAGAAAAGTCCATTCACGACTTGACAAAAAGAATTAGTCCGTTGTACATGTGAAAAATCTTGGTTCCAAGAAATTATCCAAACCGGTAAAGCTTGTTCACAACGGACCAAGAAAAACTGTCCGTTGTACATGTGAAAATGACTTTGGCCATGGGCTAAAAACATGTTCACAACGGACCCCAAAAACAACCGTCTGTCGCAGATGGGAAACTTATCGCTTCTTGAGAATTTTGTCCTGCCAATGCGTAATCTCATCGCTTTCTTGTCAAATTGTCAAAACACATGAACAAACACATTTTGCAAATTCAAATCTAAGTTAATTTTTCAGTTCAAAGCCAATTTTTCAGCACATGATTTCACACCATTCTTTCATATCAGAGTACTTGGTTAAAAAGCATAACTGGGACACCTTACAGTTAAGAAACCCTTTGTTAGTGCAATCCCCTGGAAAAGAATTAAGAACAACTTCATGCATTCAAAATGGATATAGTAATACAAGGGGTAAAGTTCCTAGCGAACTTAATACTGTTGGATACTAAGGGTATAGAAGTAATCCTTGGAATGGACTGGCTAACCAAGTATAAGGGTCAGATAGACTGTGCTAGTAGAGCTATCTCTCTTACCAGCCCTGAGGGGATTAGAGTGGAGTTCTTATCTAATCTTGCCTCTAAGGGGGGTAGCATCCTAAACCGTTTGAAAGGTACTTCGTTGGAGAAGGTACCGATCGTCAATGAGTACCCGGATGTGTTCGGATGAGTTGCCTGGTATGCCACCAGATCGAGATGTGGAATTTGTGATTGAGCTAGTACTGTACCGCCTCCAATCTCGAAGAGACCCTACCGACGCCTTCTAACGAGTTGGTCGAGATGAAGAAGCGATTGAAGAACTACAAGAAAAAGGATTCATCGGACCGATTCGTCACCTTGGGGATCGCCTGTGATCTTTGTGTCCAAGAAGGATGGTAGTCTCGAGAATGTGCATCGACTACGTGTCGTTGAATGAGGTTACGATCAAGAACAAGTATCCGCTGCCTCGGATAGATGATCTGTTTGACCGATTGAAGGGAGCTCAAGTCTTCTCCAAAATAGATTTGAGATCGGGATATCATCACCAAGATAAGAAAAGAGGATATTCAAAATGTACCTTCACCACCCGATATGGATCAGTATGAGTTCACAGTCATGTCTTTTGGGTTAACCAATGCTCCTTCTTATTTCATGAATCGATGAATAAGGTGTTTATGGAATATTTAGACAAGTTCGTCGTAGTATTCATCGACGACATTCTTGTCTATTCCAAGAGCAGAAAGAGCATGAAGACCATCTGCGGATAGTCTTGGAAACGCTTAAGAGAGCATCACCGTATGCTAAGTTTAGCAAATGTGACTTCGGGTCAAGGAAGTGTCTTTCCTGGGTCATATCATTTCTGCTGCGGGAGTAGCAGTAGATCCAGCGAAAGTGAGAGATGTTTTGGATTGGACACAACCCAAGTCAGTCCCGGAGATCCGAAGTTTTCTTGGGTTAGCTGGTTATTATCGGCGATTCATTGAAGGTTTCTCGAAGATAGCCAGACCTCTTACTCAACTTCTGAAAAGGGAAAAGAAGTTTGAATGGACTAAAGCCTGTGAGCAGAGTTTTCAGGAGTTGAAAAAGAGATTAACCTCAGCCCCAGTGTTGATTTTGCCTGACATCCATAAGAACTTTGAAGTGTATTGTGATGCTTCGAAGCAAGGACTTGGATGCGTTATGATGCAAGAAGGAAAAGTAATAGCCTATGCGTCAAGACAACTGCGACCTCATGAAGAAAACTATCCTATTCATGACTTGGAGTTAGCCGCAGTTGTGCACGCGCTCAAGATATGGAGGCATTACTTGATCGGCAATAGATGTGAAATCTATACGGATCATAAAAGTCTGAAATATATCTTCACTCAGCCTGATCTTAACCTGAGACAGAGAAGATGGTTGGAGTTGGTGAAAAATTATAATCTGGGAATTCATTATCACCCTGGAAAAGCGAACGTTGTTGCGGATGCTTTGAGCAGGAAAGCTCACTGCAACAATACGAGAGTGCAACCAAGCCAACCGACGCTTCACGATGAATTTCGGCGCCTTAACCTGGAATTAGTAAATGAAGGGTGCATTTATTCTTTGGAGGTCAAATCAACCCTTGAGGATCAGATCCGAGAAGCTCAGAAGGACGATAAAGGTATTGCCAACCTGAAGGAAGGCCTAAAGAAAGGAAAGCACCCCGGATTTTCAGAAGATGACCAGGGAACTGTTTGGTTCGGGAAAAGAATAGTGGTCCCTAACCAAGAAGAAATCAAGAATGTGATCTTGAAAGAGGCTCACGATTCAGTTTACTCCATTCACCCAGGAGGCACCAAAATGTATGCAGATTTGAAAGACAAGTATTGGTGGTCCAATATGAAGAAAGAAGTTGCAGACTTCGTAGCACGGTGTGATGTGTGTCAGTTGGTAAAAGCAGAGCATCGGAGACCTGCTGGTCTATTGCAGCCTTTGCAAGTGCCTGTATGGAAATGGGAAGAAATTGGAATGGATTTTATAACTGGATTACCTAAAACTAAATCCGGTTATGATTCCATCTGGGTTATTGTGGATCGATTAACCAAAGTGGCCCACTTTATCCCGGTAAAGACGACTTATTCTGGAGATAAGCTTGCCGAGTTGTATATGGCCAAGATTGTGTGTTTACACGGTGTGCCAAAGAAGATTGTGTCTGATCGCGGTTCCCAGTTCACCTCGAGATTCTGGCAGCAATTGCATGAGGTGTTGGGCACGAATCTTAATTTCAGTACTGTGTATCATCCCCAGACGGATGGTCAGACCGAAAGGGTCAATCAAATCTTAGAGGATATGTTGAGAGCTTGTGCTCTAACATATAAAGGCTCGTGGGATCAGAATTTGCCTTATGCAGAGTTTTCCTATAACAACAGCTATCAAGCCAGTTTGAAGATGGCACCTTTTGAAGCTTTGTATGGAAGAAAGTGCCGAACACCCTTATATTGGAAAGAGACCGAAGGAGGACAAATCATCGGACCCGATGTTCTGAAAGAAGCCGAAGAGTAAGTCAGATAGATCCGGGCAAATCAAGACAAATTTCACCTGCATAAAAGAGTTATGCGGACAATCGTCGAAGGGAATTAAGCTTTGTACCTGGAGACCATGTGTATTTGAAGGTATCCCCGATGAAAGGAATGAAACGATTCCGCGTCAGTGGAAAATTAGCACCCCGCTATATCGGACCATTCAAGGTGATTGCCCGAAAAGGCGAAGTTGCTTATAAATTGGAATTGCCGCCACAGCTGTCAGGAATACATGATGTCTTTCATGTGTCTCAGTTGAAGAAGTGTCTCCGAGTACCGGAGCAGCAGTTGCCGTTGGAAGACATGGAACTCGAAGAAGACTTGTCTTACCCGGAGTACCCCATCAAGGTTTTGGATGAAGCCGAGCGTCGGACACGAAGCCGAGTGATCAAGTTCTGCAAGGTTCAGTGGAGCAACCATTCTGAGAAGGAAGCTACCTGGGAACGTGAAGAGGATCTTTGAGCAGAGTTTCCTGACCTTTTTCTTTCTCCGTCTGAATCTCGGGGACGAGATTCTCTCTAAGGGGGGTAGGTTTGTAACATCCTCGTTTTGGCTTTCTGGAGAAAAACCTAATTTAAATAAAGTAAATTCAAAAGTTGGAGTTTCTTTGGTGTTTATATTAACCTGGCATCCTTTCTCCTTCGAAATCGGGGATTAATTCCCTCCCGGGCGAAAAATCGGATTTTCCCAGTACCGCCGGTACCCGAAAATTCACCCGTGTCCAAAAATGCTCCAAAAATCTCCAAACCACTTCTAAAATGTTCCAAATATTCCGAAATGATTTTAGGAATCATTCCCCGGATTTTTGGACCTCCGTTCCTATTTTATCTCGCGCGGCTTTTGTTTAATGCCTGCGATCCGCGCCCGAATATCCAATTCCACAAAAATCATCCAAATTCAACCAAACCACTTCCATTGAGTTCCAAATATTCTAAAATGGCTCTAGGAATTTTTCCGGAATTTTTAGGCCATTTTTCCTAATTTTTCTCTAGGGTGGCACGTTTACGTAAAAGAGAGCCAATAGGAAAGTGACACGTGGCAGCCACTATTCATCATCTTCAACCTCTTGCCATGCATGAACTTTGGAGCTCCAAGCAAGCAAAAATGGTGGAAGCCCTCTTTAAATCCATCTAGCTCCTCCAATACAACTCCAAATCGCGAACGGCCGGATCCGTTGGACTCACAACGGACTCCTCTTCCTATCCATGGGGATAATACCCCCGAAATCTCGCTAATTTTTGAACGGTTGCGTGGAAACCGAAACCGACTCTTTTGGAGATTGCGCGGCCGTTCCTAGTCCGTTTCGCGTGATCCCGCCCTTCATCTCTCCGTATAAGAGTCCTCTTTCCGTTGGTGTCACCCTTCTTTAGCCTCTCAAACCCAATCGGCCGCAAGATCAAGAAAACCGACGAACTCTTGTGTTCTTCGCGTTCTTCGTGTTCTTGCTCATATCTTCCGCTCCGGTGGATCTTTCTTCCTCCCGTTCGTTTCCTTGTGTTAGCATGGATGTCTAGTCTCTAATCCATCCATCAATTTCAGGGTTCATCAAGTTTCCTCGACGAATTTCGCGTTTTGCTCGTTTCGGTCGAACCGCCATTCGTCGTCGATTTCTCCAATTCCGGTGAGTTTAGGTTCAATTCCTTCATCCTAGATGATGATAAGGAGGTCCTCTAGAGGTTCTAGCCTTTTGTTTGGATCAAATCCATGCAAAATTGGTGGAAAAATCGAGTTTTTGGTAAAAGGAGTGTGTTCTGTTTAGTGTTGGAGCTCTCTGTCATGGAGTCTGCTGTGCGTGCGTGCTTGGGCCGTGCCGGCCGGCTGCCGCCGGCGAAGCCGCCGCCGCCGCCGCTTGGCCGTCGCTGCCGCTTCGCCGCCCGCTTCGCCCGCTGCCGCCGAGACTCGCCATGCCGAGTTCACGGCCGGCCTGAAGGCCGCTGCTGCCGCCACCAAGACGCTGCTGCCAGGCCACAAGGCCTCGCCATCAGGTTTCGCTGGCCACGGGCCGGGCTGCCGCTGGCCACACCGGCGACTTCTCGCCACACGGACCTCACCGCCGCCACCCCCTTCCCTCTCCCTCCCTTCCTCTTTCTCTATCTCTCTCTCTCCTCCATGGATGGCATGGATAGCTTCATGAGGAAGCTTTCTCTCTCTCTATGACGCGTGGGCCCCACTGTCATACTCTCAAGACCAAGTCAAGCTAGTCAACACCAGTCAAAGCTCGGTCAAAGCCCCTGTTGACCAGTCAAACCCGAAGGGAATATCCCCGGAATATTCCCGGTTTTCGATTTATTCGAAATTCAAACTTCGGAAGCTCATAACTTTCTCATCCGAACTCCGTTTGACCTCATTCAAATTTCTAAATTCATCATAAATCAAGGCCTTCCTGCCAGTACTAATTTTATAATTTTTGGATTTTATTTATTTTCTGTTATTTATTTGTTGCCTCGTTTTGCGTGTAGTCGACGATCCCGCCACGATCACGATTTCGCCGCCGAGCCTTCCGAGTTCGACACCGCCGCAAGAATCAAGGCAAGTCTCCTTGATGCACTTTGCTCCTATGTTTGCGAAATGATTTAAAATTGTTTATAAAGTTGCATGGCTATGTTTAATTAAATATGTCAAATATAAGAGCTAGTTATTCCGAACTTGTTGATTCCTCCACGACATTGTTAATCATATCCATTGTAACCCTAGAACATTGTTTATACCATGCCTATGTTTATATGGTATCCGTTGCTATGTAGTACGGTAGAATTGCTTAGGACCTTTTCCGATGAAAACAACCCATGGGTGGGATTATTCAAAAAGAATGTTATTAAACATGATTTGAAAGTTATTATTATGATTTTGGTCCTGTTTTCTAAAATAAAAGAAAAGTAAAATGATTTCGACTTGGGCGGCCTGGAATGTCAGGTGGAAGCGGATCAAGTCTTGATCCTTTGGTGCAAGTACCGCCCCAAGTCATATAAGGACCGACGCTTATGATTGCCATTTTAAGCATAACCGTACTACCACATGTCTATAATGGTACGACCTGGCTCACTAATTTGTAGAAGCCTAGTTTAGACTCACCACTCGGTTGTTGTGTGAGAGCCGGACGGAGGCATTGTTGTGGATGTTGTTTTGCTCACACGGCGCAAGAGGGGCTTCTTCAGATCGGTGGAGGGAACCCTAACAATGCGGTGAAACCTCAATGGTGGGTCTAGCTAGGTAGATACATTGTAACGGCCTTGTCAAGATATCCTGCCGGCACACCTAAGGAAGTGTGTTAATTGCATGGCAACGAGGGTATATCTTGTCTTGTGGGTAAAGTTGTACACCTCACAGAGTATAAACTATTCGAATAGCCGTGCCTACGGTCAAAGGCAAAGCGAAGAATGCTTTCATATTGGTAGACTTTGATTTTGTTTTCAAAACCAAACAGTGTTTTGTTTTGGGGTTCGGGAGTGGTTAGAACTCTCGAATGTTGTTTGGCGGAAAGAGCCAACCCAGGTGGATAGAACCTGTTTTACATTTGACGGATGGAGTCACATGATTAACTTTGATCCTTTAAACTGTTGGCGGATAGAGCCTTTATGTTAGTGATGGTGGATAGAACCTCACTACAATAATAAATAATTCAGTTATTACAAAAGAGTTGTAAAATATGCTTTGTGAAATTTATTACTTAAGTATGATTTAATCAAATGTGGCTTTATGCAAATAAACCCTATTAAGCTTCCTTTGGAAAGCCCCTCATGATCATAATTTCCCGACTTGCTGAGTACTTTTGTACTCACGTGCTACACCAACATTGTAATCATCAGAAATTTATCAAGATGCCGAAGAGGAGGAGGAGTTCTTCGAAGAGGATTGCCAGGAGGACTAGTTGCGTTCCTAGTCGTCGCCTGTGGCGTTGTGGCGTTCGCTCGTTGCTTTCTTTTTTTGCTTCCGCTGTTTTGAGTGTCCGGTCGTTGGACCGAGTATTGTAATAAGTGGCCATGTGGCCCATACTTGAATATTTACATTACAAGGTTCGTTATGTTCGGCAATGATGTATCACTGTGACTGTGTGTACTAGCTACTGATCTGGGACTAGTACGGAAATACACAGGAGATTCTGGATAGCTGATCCGGGGTCTCACACTACCATATTATTTTTTGATCTGCAATTTTATTCTCATTATGTCATCCACTAAATTTGACATCGAGAAGTTTGATGGCAAGATCAGTTTTGCAATATGGCAGGTTCAGATGAAAGCCGTTCTTACATAGGTGGGTGCCAGAAAAGCACTGTCAGCGAAATCGGCGACAATGACAGATGAACAATGGGAAGAACTTGACCAAAAAGCCCTTTTCGCCATTCAGCTTAGTTTGTCTAAAGATGTTTTGCGTGAAGTTATCAGTGAAACCACTGCCGCATAACTGTGGAAAAAGTTGGAAGATTTGTACATGAAGAAAAGTCTTGCCAACAAACTGCGTCTCAAAGAACGTCTGTACACAATTCGCATGGCGGAAGGTACCTCTATTCAGTCTCATCTTAATGAGTTTAATTCTCTCATCATTGATCTTGAGAAGTTAGAGGTAAAAATTGATGATGAAGATAAGGCTATTCTGTTGGTCGTCTCTTTGCCTGCTACCTTTAAACATTTCAAGGAGATTATGCTTTATGGTAATCATGACACCCTTAGTTTCGAGAATGTTAAATCAAATTTATTGTCCAAGGAAAAATTTGATATTGATTCTCGTTCTGAAGTTAAGGCTGAGGGTTTAATTGTTAGAGGTAGATCACAGCATAAAGGCAATTCTGATAGATCAAAGTCTAGATCTAAGTCAAGAGGACGTAAATCCAACAATTTTTGCCGTTATTGCAAGAATTATGGTCATGATGTTTCCAATTGTTACAAGCTGAAAAATAAGACAGATAAAGATAAAATGCCACAATCTGATAAACCTGCTGAGGCTAGTCTTGTTCAAAATGAATCTGATGGTGAGGCTCTAATTAGCACTTCCAACTTGAGGAATCGAACTGCTTGGATTATTGATTCAGCTTGCACGTTTCATATTTGTTCATCTAAAGAGTGGTTCTCTACTTATGATTCTGTTGGTAGTGGTGATGTTGTGACTGCTGATGAGTCTCCACTTGAAATTGTTGGCATCGATTCTATTCAAATCAAAACTCGTGATGGCACTATTAGAACCCTCACAAATGTTCGTCATGTTCCCAGAATGAGAAGAAATCTTATTTCTTTAGGCACTATTGAATCTTTGGGTTATAAGTATACCGGTGAAAATGGTGTTCTTAAGATTTCTAAAGGCAATCTTGTTGTCATGAAAGCCAATCGAATCAATAGTCTTTATTACTTGCAAGGTTCCACAGTTACAGGTTCTGCAGCTGTTTCAATGATTGCATCAAATCCTCACATCACCAAGCTTTGGCATATGCGCTTGGGTCACATGAGTGAGAAAGGTATGCATCTTTTATGCAAGAAAGGACATTTAGATGATATTGGCAAACTTGATTTCTGCGAACATTGTGTTTTTGGCAAACAAAAAAGGGTCAGTTTTTCTGTTTCAACTCATCAGTCCAAAGGAATTCTTGATTATGTTCATTCTGATCTTTGGGGTCCTTCTAAATTTCTTTCTATTGGAGGATGTAGCTACATGATTACCTTCATTGATGATTTTTCTCGCAAAGTTTGGGTTTATTTCTTGAAACATAAGAATGAAGCTTTTTCAGTGTTCAAGAATTGGAAAGCTTTGGTTGAAAATCAAACAGCAGTAAAAATCAAGAAATTTAGAACCGACAATGGATTAGAATTTTGCAAAGGTGAGTTTAATCGGTTTGTGCTAATCATGGTATTGCAAGACATTTGACTGCTCTGTAAACCTCAAAGAAATGGTGTGGCAGAGCGTATGAATCGCACTCTTCCGAAAGAGCCCGTTGCATGCTTTCAAATGCGTGTTTATGGGACAAGCGTGCTTTGTGGGTCGAGATCGCTTCTACCCTCTTATTTGGTTAATCGCTCTCCAAATTCAGCCATTGATTTTAAGATTCCGTAAGAGGTTTGGTCAGTAAACCAGTTGATTATTCAAAATTGAAAATATTTGGTTGTCCCGCTTATGCTCATGTGAGTGATGGAAAATTAGAGCCTAGAGCAAGAAAATGCATATTTGTTGGATATGGTTCGGTGTCAAAGGATATCGTTTATGGTGTTCGATGCTCGCAAATTATTCATTAGTCGTGATGTTACTTTTCATGAAGATGCTTTACTTTCATCCGTAGTGATAGTAATGGTTGTTCATCCACAAATGAATTTGAAATTTCATCTACAACCGAATCTGAAATTTCAAGTTGATGCAAGAAATACGTAATTTGAGGTAGTTTTACCTACCATCGATAATGATTCATCTAGTGGTTCTACTTTACAATCAATTTCAGCACCAAGTGGTCCTACTTCACACCTACCTCAAAGATCTCCTAGTACTAATGATCCTTGTATTGCTAGAGATAGAACACGAAGAAATATTCAATTGCTCGCTAGATATCGTGACACCGATGATATGGCTCGTTATGCTCTTCTTGCTGCTCAAGATATTTGTGATACCTTTGAACCTTCTTCTTATTCTGAAGCTATCTCATGTGAAAATTCTTCTAAGTGGTTGACAGCTATGGATGAAGAAATTTTGAGCCTTCATAAGAATAAAACATGGGATTTGGTTGAGCTTCCAAAAGGTAAGAAACCTTTAAAGTGCAAATGGATTTATAAGAAGAAGGATGGTATTGCTGGAATTGAACCTGCAAGATGGAAAGCCCGCTTAGTGGTAAAAGGTTTCGACCAAAGGGAAGGTATTGACTTCAATGAAGTTTTCTCTCCTGTTGTTCGCCACTCTTCAATTCGGGTTATGCTTGCATTTGTTGCTTTATTTGACTTGGAATTAGAGCAACTTGATGTTAAAACTGCTTTCTTACATGGAGATTTAGAAGAAGAGATTTTTATGACACAACCTGAGGGTTTTGCTACTCCTGGAAAGGAGAATTTAGTTTGTCATTTGAAAAAGTCTCTCTATGGTTTAAAAAAAGCTCCAAGACAGTGGTATAAAAGGTTTGATTCCTTTATGATTGCACAACAATACTCTCGCAGCAATTATGATAACTGTGTTTACTTCAAACAGTTTCCAAGTGGTTCATTTGTTTATTTGCTGCTCTATGTTGATGATATGCTCATTGTTTCTCATGACAAGTCATTGATTAAACAATTGAAGGCTCAACTTAGTCATGAATTTGAGATGAAAGATCTTGGTCCAGCAAAGAAAATTCTTGGGATGGAAATTCAGCGTGATCGCAAAGCTGGTACATTATTTCTATCTCAGAAAAGTTATATTGAGAAGGTACTTGGCAGATTTAATCTCAGTGATTGCAAACCTGTTTCTACACCTTTTGCCTCTCACTTTAAATTATCTTCAAGTCAGTGTCCTACTAATGAAGAAGACAAAGACTATATGTCTCGTATTCCTTACTCTAGTGCGATTGGTAATCTCATGTATGCTATGATTTGCACCGCACTGCATTTGGCTCATTCTGTTAGTGTTGTTAGCAGATTTATGCATAATCCTGGCAAAGAGCATTGGAATGCAGTTAAGTGGATTCTTCGTTATTTAAAAGGCACTTCAAATTTTGGCTTGATGTTTGATAAGAATAAAGTGAAGACAAAGGATGTTCTTGGGTTTGTTGATTCTGATTATGCTGGTGATCTTGATAAACGAAGATCAATTTCTGGATATATCTTCTCTTTGTGTGGTTCTGCAGTCAGTTGGAAGGCATCCTTACAGCCTATTGCCGCTCTTTCTACTACTGAAGCGGAATATATTTCAGCTACTGAAGGCGTTAAGGAAGCTATTTGGTTGCGAGGTCTGGTTTCTGAACTTGGCATTAAACAGGATATTCTTACTGTTTATTGTGATAGCCAGAGTGCTATTTGTTTGACCAAGAATGATATGTATCATGCCAAGACCAAGCACATTGATATCAAGTACCACTTTATTCGCGACATTGTTGCTGAAGGACATATTGTTGTGGGAAAGATACATACTGATGATAATCCTGCAGATATGCTCACCAAGTCTCTCTCTAATACCAAGTTCAAGCATTGTCTTGACTTGGTTGGTATTCATGGTGCTTAATTGCCCTTCGGGGTTTCTTGGAGACAAATTTTCATTATGGATTTTGAGTCAAGGGGAGGTTTGTTAGGATATGACTCAATATCTAATCTTACCAAACTTGGAGTCCTTGCCTTCTACGATACGGACTCATTGGCTATATAAGCCACCCCATGTACTTGTAATCTTTGAACCTTTATAGTGGATTTTCGTCTCCCGTGGTTTTCTCCCGCAAAGGTTTCCACGTAAATCTTGTGTCCACCGTTCCAATCTATTGTGTGCGTGTGCGTGTGTAACCCTAACCCTAACAATAGCAATGCACTGTACAGTTACAAATTAAAGACATCCAAATCGAGTATACCCTTTCTCTTTCACTTTTTTTTTTATCGCTTTCTGTATGTAAATACACACATGAAACATGCTTCTGGCCTTAGTGTCTACTAAGCTGCATGAAAAATATGCAGTTAATTAGCCTTGTGACTCGTAATTCCCTTCCTATGTCCTAGATATCATCCTACTTACAGTCCCAACTTAACTAAGGAGGAGCTCAAGTCTTCAGGTGGGCTCTGTACATTCGAGACCTTCTGGGAGGAATATCCTCGCAGTCGCAGGTCCACTGGGGGTCCATGCTGCAGGAGCCATGATAGACGTCACATGTATTCTACATGATTAGCCAAAATCCCTCTTGCTGGTGGTCATATTCATTTGGGAGTGCTGTCCAGAAAGAAGTGTAAGGCGGTATAACTTGATTGCTTCTCTACCTGGCTATCTCCTGTCCTTCATAAAGCAAAATAGACAAAAATGCTGTACACATAACATATATCCTTGTTTCCCGTCAAGTATTTACTTTATTTCAGAAATGCTCCTTGTGGAACTCGAATTTTGTGGTGCATTTGCCATTGAATTCGTGGCAAAGTTTGCTAAGTTCTTGTGCCAGGACTGGAGCTCCACAGTAGAATACACCTGGAAGCAACAAAAATAATTATCGCCTTCCATTAACTAGATAGAATTTGAAAGTACTAACTCAGCCCGAGCTGGGGTTTTCCTTGCAGTTTTGCTCATAATGTGCCAAAGCTGAAAAAGAGTGAACAGTCTGGAATTTCAAATTTTCTCCGCTCCTACTTTCCATAGATATCTCACTGAAAGTTTTGCATCTTTATGTACTAGTGTGTGCAAATAATAGGTCTAGCACACATAATCTGCAATAACTTTTGACAAGGGTAGGGAAAATTTCTTTTAACAAGAATGTCGATGACAAAGAAATGAAAATAAAGTTTAGTTAGACTTGTAATATGTAGACTAACCTATCTTGGCATATGGGTGCTTGGAAGCTATTTTAGATAGGACCTTTTTCCAATTTGGTCTTGCAAAATGTGTCCGAACCTGCAAAATGAGTTGACTAATAGTCAAATCGAAGTATTAGCTGCATATTGGACAAGGCAAATGTACATTTTTAAACACTTTACGCAAATATATAGTGAGGTAAAAGCTTAATATTTAGATGCAGTGACTTTACAGCCTGACTGAAGTTGTTAATAGTCTTATCAGTACTTACTCTAGTTCCAGACACGACGTCAACACCATTCTTCGAATGGTTCAGAGCTTGGAGCATAGTGATGAGTGCTGACCGAGCATCACCTTCCTCATAAACGCTTGTGAGGTAATTGTGCATCTCAATGATATTCTAGCATGGATCAAAAGTAGCTGTGAGTACAACTCTACAAAGGAATGTATCGCAAATTTCTGAAGATAACAAATTGCACTGCAAATAGATTTAGCAATCACTTGATATACTTACCCTTTGATCCAACTCAGCAATCTCATTCATGACTCCTTTGAACCAATCAAAAGAGCCTTGCTCACGTGTCACCCAATAAAAGTAAGCATTTGTAGTCTTTAAGACCCTCTTCGGTCTCGAGGTAATCCTCATAAGTGTGCCCAGGTCAACATGTGGCTTATTACGACCAATTGGTGGGTAAAGATCAGTAGAAGCATCCTGCAAATACATAGAAAAAATATATACTTGTCAGTGCAAAATATACTACACAAAGAAAATAAGAATGATAATACTATTTCACTTACAAGATTAGGAACATGATGACTGAAGATATGGAATTATATGACATACCTCTTGTTCCTCCATTTTGATGATGTTGTTGAGCAGATCTTTCAATATGCTGATAAAGGGTGTTGCACCAATTCCTAATCCAACAAGTAGTAAAACATCATACTTGCTGTAATCTTGAGCAGGAGAACCATAAGGTCCATCAATCAGAAGCTTGGGTAAGCTGCATTGCCAAAAGACAATGTTGTAACTGTGAAGTGTCCACAAAGCACAAAGTTAACTGCTAAATACAGGGGGTGTTCATACGCTTTCTTAGTTGTTTCATCTGCTCTAAGAAGGCCGCTTTTACCACCAACTGGGGGCTCGCAAGCTGCAGCAAATACTCTCTTGAGCTCCCGTGTCCAGTCACCAAGTTGTCGAACATGAATGCTGAGATAGTCATCCCCAGGTGCTGAAGTAATTGAGAAGGGATGCCTGCAAGATACAAAGAAGTGTTCAAAGTTCAATGGCTTGCAATGAGTTCGTCTTTGAAGTTACAAATGTATAAGAAATTTGGTGTTATCTATCCTAGAACTAGCATCCATCATACATAATTCAATTAAGATTGAGAGCCGCAGGTACCAATGTACCATTCAAAGGGCGACACTGCTGGACATTGAACAAACATATATTGTCCGCTCTTGTGACGGAATGTGGGAGGCTTGGACATTTGCAACGTCAAAACATTACCAGGATATATGGTCACCTGCAAAGAAAGGGTACTGAATTAGTACAAGGCACAAAGGATCAATGCTCAAGTTTCTAATGTCTTTGGATTCACCTTCAAGAGCCGGACAGAATAACTGCCAGACCTGAAGAACCTTAGAATCCTCTCCCCTACATACAAACAAACCGGCACTGCAAGATACATCCATGTCTGCATCAAAGGAAAAACTATAAGAACTTAGAAATCCAACTTGTCTCAGGTACAAAGAATGAAGGCAAATACATAAATATCTCACCGTTCTTCTGTACCAGACACGAATGAGGTACAGGCACTCGCCATGAACAATGAGCGCCAGGTATACAATGATGAACAAATGATGGGAGTACCAGAAAGCATTGAAGCCAGTCAGTTTGTCAAATGGTCTTGGAAGCTTCACCAGGCTACGGCGGAACCACCGGGTTGCTAAAGTAAAAGCAATTATCATGCACACAACCATGATTACCCCAGTGATGCCCTCCACTCCTTTGACCAATTTAAGATATGTCGGCTTTGTTTCCCCGAAATACTTGCCCAAAGGAGCATACTTCTCATCTGATGAATTTATAAGCCGTGGAAAATCGCATACAAGGTGGTTCCCTGCATGGAGGATTATACCAACCACAATTGCTGCTGCAATAGTCTGCCATTACAACAAAAACGCAATTTCTTGTTATTAGTTTTGAGTTGGCCAAATTGGCAATAATATTTCATACGCTGTATCAATGTATCATTCCCATTCAAACGTCTAAACTTGGAGTATTTGGTCAATTTTCTAATCCACTATTACCATATGAACCTTAAAATCCTAGTACTTTTTTTAGGAAAAACAGGAGGGGAGGCCCCTACTGCGGTAAATATATTAATAAAAGATAATATGTACAAGCACAGGGAGAACAGAATGTACAAAAAGGGGTGGGGGAAACTAAGAGAAATTACTCAGCCACGAAGTAAAAGCATCCTTCAGGGAAGGTTTAACTCTATGGATAACCTGAGAAAACTCATTAAAACCCTACAACGCTGGTACATACAGCAATTAAAATATGTTAACACCCACACCAGTACCCTTTTATGCTGTTGGAGACATGGCAAATCAACCTCATATGCAAATCAAATCTAACAAGCCTACCTCTACATACACAGATGATGCAAGTGTGCATTCACATCTTTCGGGGCCTAAATTCATTAAAGTACTAAAATCACTAGAATGTGAATGTCTGTATTTAAGTGGAGAAAGAAAGGGCAATGACATACTAAAGGCTAACCTTGTGGAAGTTGATATTGTCATCAAATGGTAATGCCCGAGCAGCCCTTGTACTTCGCAACCAGGTAATGGTGTTGCGGCACACTGGCAGGAGGATAACTGCCATATTCAGCTTCAAGGTTTCAGCAGCGCCCTTTGCGGTTGTGACGCAGTAGCCCATCACATTAAAGACATACCGGTCGCGATACTGCATGAACTTCCAGGTGAACAGTCCAGCCATTATCCCAATCCACAATGCAAGCACCCATAAGCGTTTCCAATTGTCCTCCAAGTAGTAGCTCAAAGTGGTGCTTATTTTGTGGATTGGACTCTTCTTCCTTAGCCCTGCCAGGCTCTGGCTCAGTGCTTGGCTTGTGTAACTTAAAGCCTGACTGTAGTTCATGTAGGTGTCCTTCTGTAATAAAAGTGTCTCCAATTGCCACAGCTGCAATGCCAACAACAAATATTAGTTTTCAGAACTCATGAATTTTACATTCCTTTGATTAAATATCAGTGAGCGCATTTAGTTGATAAAAATAATAGCCTATGAACAAATGATAGGCTTTAAAAGGAAAAAAACTGGTCCCTCAAGCAGGAATATCACACTTGTAGTACAGAAGCTCATAAGGTCACTCACTATGCATGTATTAGTGATGGAGGACACTGTGCATGTGCATGTATTAAAAATGATCAAGACTGTTAAGGATGATGAAAATATTCCAAGTCACAGAGTATTATTCCTGAAATAGCCCCTAGTAAACATTTAAATATGCATACAAACCAATATAGAATTAAACCCTTTCTCAAGCTTAATCGACCATTTAATTCAAACCAATGTATGCGCTTAGGACAGACGTGGTATCGCTAAGCGATTAATCACAACACGGCCGATTAATCGAAATTTAACGGACGATTACACGTTCTTATTAATATATTTATTTACATTTAGAATTAATTAGAAATATTTTAGTTACTCAAAGTTATTGTAAATTATAACTCTACAAAACCTGTTTCACATTTTATTGTTTATACTTCATCCAAAAGGAACCTACTATGAACACTATGGCACAATATTATAAACTAATTTATCGTACTTAGTAAATACAAATAAGCTATTTTCTTGATTAAAAGGGAAAACGGATGATTAATTGAAAAACGACCGATTAATCGGATTATACGGTTAATTTGATGGCCAACTAAAGGTTGATTAGCTAGTGTAATCGGCTGAGTAGACTTCACACCCGTTAAGTAGCCTCCGACCCTCCGTATGTGTTAATCGTGACGAAGTGGTCGCCGTCACCGACTTAACGGTCGTTTAAACAAGTTTTTCACTATACGGCCGTTAAGAGCGTTTTTCACTACACTGATTCAAACAAGTTTTAAATGGCTGTTTACTCAATGACAGAACTTAAGGGGCAATTTTGTCACATCTCCTGTGTTGTGTAATCCATTCCGGCATGCCAACATGAAAGATTTGCTACACCAACTCCCCAAGGTATAGTGAAGTTGTATCTCGCTTCATTTCAAAAAATGAAAAAAAGAAAGAAACGGCACCGTACTGAATCATGTAAATTTGATTAAGTTCCAATAATTTGTTGACGATAAGATGCTTACTTGACATACTTGTGGAATTTACTTACGAAAAATACTACTCCCTACGATCAAAAATATATGTTGATTTAGGATAAGTGTAGTCAAACTTTTGTAACTTTGATTATCAATATTTTAAAAAAATATTTATATTGAATACATGAAAATCGTATGTATAGGTTTGCCTTAAAAATTACTTTCATAATATTATAAATTTATAGATTTTATAAATATATTATAATATAAATTGCGTTTCAAGAACCATATCAACGTGCAAAACCACTTAGATTTGCGACTGGACCGAGCAGTTGAGAGGTTAACATTGCGAGAAGTGCTTATATGCTCTTCCTTTTAAAAGTTGCACAACTATTAAAGCATAAATGAAGGGTAGATGGTGATTACTTACCCCTTCGCTTGCTTCAAGATTTGCAACTCAGATTGGCGAAAAGATGTAAGACTCTATAACATTGCATGTCAACCTAGGCCCAAACGGGGCTCTAATGGACAGTTTACACTCAATATAAAGTCCCACCAAACTGAAGTGTGGCCCCTCACTCGTTTTAATTGCATCTGGCCGCGCACATGGCTCATATGACCGCGCTACGGCGCTATCCAGGCAAAAACCTTGTGGAATGTGCACGTAATAGATACTTCTAGAAAAGTTGGGCTTGGACTTGTTCTGGTCTGGGGATGGTCTAACAACCCACAACACATATGGGCTAACACAAACACATAACATGGCAGCACAAAAGCCATCTGCCGCACGGCCCAGCAAAACATGGGTCAATCGTGGTTGCTACCCTGCTTACATCAGAATTGCGTACCCTGAACAATGCACGACTCAGGAATCATGGAACCGTGATGGAACGTTTCTGCCACTGGAAGTGATGGGGCAATGAGCTGTGGGCGGCAGGCAAGGATGGCATTGAACCAGGCAGGGGAGTGAGGCCAAACAGAAATGGATGCGAGCTGGCCCTGGCCCACAGCTGCTCACCAACTTGGATATAAATGATGATGGGCAAGAGGTTTCTACGGGATCACCAGCATCATTTTGTTGTTGTGACTTGCTGCATTTCGTTGAAAGCAGTTGGGTCCTTATGTTGGGAGGGAAGGGGCAAGTTTTTATTGTAATTATCGTATCAAGGTTCAAAGGTATGCTATTAGGCCGGTTGAGGTGCACTTAATTATCACCGAGCAGTGTGACAGAAAAACAAAATGTTGAATTGTTGATATTGGTACGGCTGTATATATTTTATACTCCTACTGGTACTACTCCACTACCTTGCCAAAACAGACAACTCCGGGGTCAACTACTCCAAAAATGTAACGGGGTCTTCTTGGTTGAAGTAAGAAACGAAGGTTTACTTACGCATGCTATAACTACTAAGTGCATTGGTGACCATAATAGCAGATGAGTTAATCGTCAAAAATGCAACCATCTCTACACGCTAAACTATAGCAATTTTGTCCAGCACTGCAGCAGTGTTTCTTTCCTTGCTCATTTTTATTGTGTGAAATTCTTTATCAATTGACGATAGTTTTCAGAATTTGACACACTTTAAAATTCGCATTTCGGAATTTGACAATCTAGCTCACTATCATACACACAGACGGTCCCACATGTCATTCAAATGCTCTGAAAGGCTTACGAATTGAGTGTCAAATTCTGAAATATCCCATCAATTGACAGATGTCGCACACCAAATTAAAACAAAGAGCTTACCTCAATGTAGCCAAGTCCTTCGGGGTCAAGCTCCTCCATGATAAAGGCGGCATACTCTTCCGCCTGCTCCTTAAGCCTGGATAGCTTATTGGCAGATGCGCTCAACATAATAATCTGGGAGCAGTAGTAAGGGAGACATGGATTAACTCACATGATCTTACATTTTCCAAACCTCAAGAAAGTTTCCCTGTACAGTGACATCAGTAGCGAAAAGCGAAATTATCACTTATCTAGCCTCGTGTACATGGTTTTTTTTTTACAAATCTAGTCTCTCTGCGCATGTATTTGCAAATTTAGCTCTCTTTCTCACCGTAAAAGACGTAATAGGTCATAGGTGACACATATCCCTTTTCGCTCCCAAAAAACACGGAAGGTGGCTGGCTCCGCAACAGGGCAAGCGAGCACGAAAGAAGCTCGCTACCATGCCCGAATAACGTGGAAGCCATTCTATCACCGCTGGCTACGCTGCTCCCGCGATCGACCGGGCTTTTGGAACGCCAGACACTTTCGGTCCAATCCTGTACTCACCTCACCTTTCAACGCATCGTTTGAGCAGCATTAGCGGGCGTGACGGAAATGCCCCTCACGTACTGCCTTGCATCTCTCTACGTAGCAGGATTTTACCGAAACGCCCTCACACGTTCTAGAAATCTGCCCTTTTCCTAAGAAAAGGAGTGACCAAAACTGGCAGGTAGAGCCGTAGAGCTGGTATCGCCGTGATGCTTTCCCCGCCGGTTTCGCCCGACGACTACGATTAGATGCCACCAGTGTTTTTCCTTCCCGTACCCTTGTTCCTTTCCTTCCCCTACGCAGTACGTCGCTTCTCCTCTAAAACCCCCCTCGCTTGTTGGATCGTTACTGGTTAGTTGAGAACTGTCCTTACACTCTAAGCACTGAATTAAGGACTGGTACTTACTATCCCGAGAGGTTCAGTGTTTCAACAATTTCCCTCCTAATACAAATTATATAAATTTTAAAACAACCCTGTCTTTCCCTTCAAAAAAAATCAATCATTATTTACTATTTATCCATGTTTTAGTATTTATACAATTAAAAGAAAAAATATAAGCACCTCTCAACGGATATTGAAGTGGCTAGGGCGAGTAAATCTAAAAAGAAAGGCAAAAAAAGGAAAGGAAGAGCTCGTACTACTGGAGGACCACCAATATCAAGCACAGCCATGGGTATGAGTGTTGTTGCTCACCTCTTTCACCTCCGCCTCCGTAATCCGGCCGTCGGCGTTCTTATCCACCCTGATTACAAGCAAGCAAAAAATTGTGACAATTTTGATAGAACTGATGCTGCTGTTCAAACGGTAAAAACGAATTGCAGAGTAACTAGGAGTAGTATAATTGGGGATTGGCTAGTTGATTACATGTCGAAGAAGATTTGGAGGCGGGAATCGAAGCTGTTGTCAGTGATCTGCTGCCAGATTTCGCGGAGCTCCTCCTTGTTGATCGTGTCCACCTTCATCCGCCGGCGCCGGCTCAATGTGTCGAACAGCTCGAGGGCGAACTCCTTTGATTCCGTCATCCCTGCACGTAAGCGCATCTCGCCAATGTTTCAACTAAGAAGAGGAATTCAAAAAAAAAAAAAAGGAGAGGAGAGGCAGGGAAAAGGGTAGTGTGATACCTATGCATTCCGCGAAATCGGAGCGGGAGAGGTAGCCGTCGCGGGCGAGGCGGTCGAAGTTGGCCTGGACCTCAATCCAGGCGTTGTTGGCCCTGTTGCTGCTGATGAAGCGGAGGCCGCGGAGCGCCTTGTGCGCTCCGGAACGCGTGCGGTCGAGCTGCGCGCGCTGCCGGCGGGCGGCGCGGGCGGCCAGGGCCGACTCGATGCCGGACGAGGGCTGCTGCTGCTGCCCCTCCACGCGGCTGTGGCTGCGGCCGAACCGCTTGGTCAGGTCCTGCGAGAACTGCCGCGCGCGGGCCATGGCCTCCGCCTTGAGCTCCTGCGAGAACTGCAGCAGCCGGTGCGACGAGCTCCGCCGGATTGACGGCGACCGCGACGACGACGACGACGCGCCACAGCCGCCCGTGAGCTCCCCCCGGGCCGGCAGCCTCGGCGCCCCAGAAGCCGATGCTGCTGCTGCAGCCCCCGCCGCGGCCGGCTCGACGCTCCGCAGCACAATGGTGTCGTCGTCCTGCAAGTCGAGCGTGACCTCAACCAGCTCCTCCCCGTCGTCGGGGCTCCTGTCGGGCTCGCACGGCGACGAGCCCGTGCTCAGGGACCGCGGCGTCGTCCCCGTCGAGCCCCATGGCTGGTGGCCCGCGGAGGCGCCGCTCCTCATCGCCGAACCCCAACCACCACTAACCACAATCTCTCTCCAGCGCAGCTCGCGAAATAATCCGATACTCACACGCACTCGCGAACTGGATGGGTTGCTTGGAATCGCTTAGTAAAGGCGCCCGCGACGCATCCGAGCGGGAGCCGAGCCGAGGAAAGACGAAGCAACGCGAGGGCAATATATGGAGGTGTTCACTGTAGTTTTTTTTTTTTTTCAAAATTAGCATTCCGTTTAGGGAAACGAAAGCGATAAATTTTACAAGAATATAATATAGAATCACAATATACATGACCATAAAAACAATATAACTCATTCTACCTTTAAGGTGGACAAAAGAATAGTATTATGTTCACTGGTATCACTAAAAAAGTTTTCTCAAGTTTGTCCGCTGAAATCTCGTTATTTATCCCACATATTAGACCATCATGTTCTCATTCATATCATTATCATCGACATCCTCTTGCTGTACCAACTATAAAGGTGTAATGCCTTAAAATTTGTATATTATTGTTCGATATTCATTTATGATTTTCTGAGATTTATCCTAGATTTTCTAGAGTTTATAAATACTATTTTGTTGTTTTTATTTTTACAAAATTAATTTATTCATGAAAAATAAAAAATTATGCTGAAAATAATTTTCTTAAGGTCAAAATGTCCCAAAGTATTTTTGAGATTTTTTTTTGAAATTTGTGAACTCTATTTGATATTTTATATAAAATTATTTGTATTTATAAAATTATTTTAATTTAAAAATAAATGTAAACTCTCCCTTCTTCCTTTTTGGCCCAAGCCCATTTTCTTTCCGGCCTGTTTCCGTTTTTAATATCCGGTTTCACTTATATGGAATTTTCGTTTTCGTTTTAAATCGAATTAGCTCTCCGCTTCGATATTAAAAATTGTTTAAAATCAGTATTTTTCTTTCTACATTTAGAAAAAAGCTTCAGTTTCTGTTTTTCTTCGAAACGGACGGAATTTTTTCGTTTTCGTTTTCAACCCTACTTGTGTTAAATAAAATTACAAAAATGGCCCCTAGCCACCCCTAATGTGCTCGGAAAGTGCGGAAGCCACCTTCCGTGATAGCACGCAAATAGAGCTTCCATGCACTGTACGCGTGGAACGAGGCAAGTGGGCGGGCAACCAATCGCTTGCGGGCATGCACATAGGGCGCTAGGCACGGCGGCTGAGTGGCCACTATTGAGCGGATGTTCGCGAGGGGGCCAGCACGGAGGGGGGATGGGTCCAGGCAGTTGGGTGCGCAACGCGGGGTGAAGTTGTAATATTACAGTGGCGACCGGAGTGCTTTATTTTGGCAACTTAGGTTAAAAGGTCAAATCTTCATTAAAAGGTGTATTATGGCTACAAGAATGGCGGGTTGTTTATCTGAGATAAGCATGTACCAGTAAATTTGTTAGTTTAACTTTTGTGTTTTGGTTGTGCCTTGTTTTTTTCGCAGTAGTGCTCCTAGTACCGCACTTCTTTCAACCTTGCTTTTAAAGTTTTTGGTCCTCCCTTCCCAACCGAGTGCTTGGCTCCTCCAACCGAACATGGAGCCTCCTCCCTAGGCATCCTCCCTGCAGCAGCATGGAGCTTCTTCCTCCATGGATGGCGCCCCCAAGCCCCTCCCCTCAAGCTGCCCCAAGCTCCTCCCTCCATGGCAGCAAGCTTCCCCTCCTTCATCTTCCTCCATGTGTGAGTGAAGGTAAGGTTTCTAGGGGGAGATTTCCTGCTAGTTTGATTGTTCTAGGGTTCTTGGATTTGGGGATTTTGGAGGGAAAGTGATTCTAGGGTTGGAGGGAGAATGTTGTTTTTCGAGCAGATTTTCACCCCTCTGTTGGAGCTACGATTTGAGGTAGGTATAGTCATCTCATAAATCTTTGGCTCTAGGGAAAGTTGTAGCTCGTGTTCTTATGTTTAATTTGAGTACAATAACACTAAATTCCATTCATCCAATCAAAAGTTATGATTATTTTAGTGCGGGCTGCTCATAATGTGTTTATGTTGGCAGATGTAATATTGAACTGTTGTTTAAGGCTAGATACAAGCTGATTCAGATTTTCCATTTGCCTAGAGATAGTTGGGAAATTTTCTGTAGATTAATAAAATGTATTTGTTTGCTTGATTTGGATACAAGAATCAAAAGTTATGCTATGTTGGAGTGAGCTACCCCAAACTAAAAGTTCCTGAAATTCAGAAGTTTGGGGGCAGCTCGGGTTCTCTGTTCATTGCAAATCTGGGATTGATTGAGATATCTCCAATATTAATGGGTATTAAATACTTGTAGACTATCTTCTTGTGGTTATTTAGAGCACAAGAAATCCAAATTTGATTTAACCATTTGGGAGATATGCTAATTTTGGTGTAGACTGTCCAGAATTAGAGTTAATGCAATTGATCTATGTTCATTGCAAATCTGAGATTGATTGAGATATCTTCAATCTGAATGGGTATGAAATACTTGTAGATTATCTTCTTGTGGTCATTTAGAGCACAAGAACTCCAAATTTGGTTTAGCCATTTTGGGAGACGTGCTAATTTTGGTGTAGATTATCTGAAATTAGAGTTAATGTAATTGATCTTTGTTCATTGCAAATCTGGGATTGATTGAGATATCTCCAATATGAATGGGTATGAGATAATTGTAGATTATCCTCTTGTGGTCATTTAGAGACTGAGTTCACTCAATTTGGTGAAGCGAATCAAAAGTTATGATTATTTGAGTGGCTGTTGTCCGGTGTGGCAGTAGTTTGGCTCAAGTGCAATAATTGAATTTGAGTTGGATTAGTTGTGAATGGATTAATTGGTCTCCGGAGGAAGTTTAAAGTGGGGTTAAGCATTTGAGCGAAAGTATTATTGTTAATTATCGTCTGAACCATTATTTGCATTGTTTTGAAATGAATGCATATATGATTTTTACAAGGAATGTGATTCCGGGAGTGGCCGCAACTTCTTGCCACTCCACTCCGAGTGGGTAAAGGCGAGTGTATCAACTAGTATGATGCTAGGATGTTGATTTCTTGCTAATTATTATGAATATGTGTATGCTAATCATAATTGTATATTTGTGAGTACCTTTATGTTGAAAGATCGTGAAATGGTTGTAGTGAATGCATGTCGCATTATATGGGTGAAAGAAAATTCTCAAATGATTATGAAATTGAATGTTATGTTAATGCTTTTGGTTGACTTAATGATGAGAACTATATTTATGTTCATATTGATGGAAATTTGGATGTTGAAAAAGAATGCAATCTATGATTTATTCATGTTAAATTGCATATATGCATTCATAATGGAAGAGGAGACCCATGCTGATGTGGGTCTCTGTGTTCACACGTAGTGAACACGAAAAACCCCACCTCGTAGTCACATCCACAGCGATGGATGGGAGCGAGACAATAAGAGTAGGCCCCTCCACGAGATGGAGGAGAATGAGAGAGTGCACACCGACGGGTGTGCACTCGGCAATACCGATATGTACAAAGAAAATGTGCATTCATGAGCATGCATGTTGCATTGCATCGTTAATGATGATTATTGTGTAAATGGCAATGTGCTGATTCGGGATAGAGTCGTGGACTCCTCCCAAGAGGCTTAATGAGGTATGTGTGAGATATAATTAACAAGGTAAAGGAGGTAAATGGTGTTGGTATAAATGTTTAATGTACTTGGTGAGTTGTATAAGAATTATGATCATGTGTTGATTAAATGCGTAATTTGGTTATGATATGATTGTTGGATACACTTTGTTGAGTCTTGGACTCACGTTTGTTTTGTTTAATATTTTAGGTACTTCGAGGACGTCTTACTGGGTTGGGATTTAGCTTCATCTCCACTCACTTGCATGCCATGATAAAGGATTAGTTTGGATTAATGCTTCACATTGATGACTAGTGTGAGATCTTTGTAATAAATGTGTTTATGGTTTTAGTTTTGTAAGTTTTGTTGTGTAGTTAAGTTTATTAGTTGCTAATTGTAGATATTAGTATTCTTACTTGAAAATGTTATTGTTATCTCTTTGCTTGTTGAGTGGATGTCTATTTAGCAGGGGAGATCTTGCAGTTTTTTTTTTGAAAAATTTGGATAGGTTTTGGTAACACTTTGGGCACGTGTGGTGCTGGGATGTTACAGTTGGTATTAAAGCGGGCTTTAGGTCCGTGACATGTGAATGTAGCAATTTACTCTAGAGTAAACTAAAATGTTAACTTGAAAAAGTAGAAACATGGCATAGGTATCTACTTTTAAAATTTGGTTTTAGGGTGATAACCTTAAAATCTGGAATAGAGTGGTTACTTAATTTAAAACTTGACACACTTTGATGCATAGTAGGAAGGGGTATGGGTATCATTGCATTACGCTTAAATGTTGTATTTAAGGTTTGACGTTGAATGCTACAATTGATGATGCATGTTGCTATATTTATGAAAGAAATGATTGAATTGTTTATGTTATTGTGAGTTTGTGGTGCCAAAATAATTCGGTCGTTGTGGTCTGGCCATGGTAGAGGTCGTGGTGGTGGTTGTGGCTGGGTAGAGCCACAACCGAAAGTTTGGAAACCTCTCGTAGGAGAGAGTTATTATCCTCTACGTCTTAGATCGGAGAATGTGTGGGGAATTTTATTGTATTGTGCGTGTGATTGTTGTTCTCTCCTTTTAAGAGAAGTTATTGAAGTTTTCTTGGTGCAAAACTTAAGTCGTGTGGATTTTGGTGTTATGGCTTTATAAGAAAAGATTTAGTCGATCGTTTGGTTTTCCCCCTTACATCCATCTTCCTTCATGGAAGTTGTAAATCTTGAGGTTTGATTGAGGAGTTGTTGCACGTCAGAGTCTGGGAATTCGAGAGCCGAGTTCTCTTGTGATTTATGATTGAGTTTTTCTGGAAAAAAAAATTTATTGGTGTTGTTCATGCTTAAGAACTGTGGTTTCCTTAAAGGTTAGGTACGTGATCCACGAGGATGTTCGAGATGTTAAGTGTATCATGAGTAGTTAGAACTTTCAGATGATGTAAGTTAATAATTTAGTTAAAGTGAATTTGTTGGTTGTTTAAAGACAACCAAATTTACTGTGTTGGTAAATAAAAAAATTAATCGAGAGGGTAGGTGATCTAAAGTGAGAGTTGATTAAAGTTTTATGCAAATTGTTGCGAGTCATGGAATTTAATTGGAAGTACGTGATTGTGCTCTTGTAAGACTAGTATTGATCACGATTGAGAAGGTTTAGAATCTTCTGTTTGATGAATTATTAGCATGGTGATGGGGTAAAGCACTAGAGTGTGATGGTGTAAAGACATGAGGGTTGTTGGTTTATATTGTTTATGGGTCAATTAAATTGTGGATCAGCAAAATGACTTGATCGATGTGTAATCAAGGAATGTGTATATATGGAATGATTGTATGAAAAGTTGAGTTGTCCTTGACAAATGTCTGTCTAGGATCCTTATTTATGGAATATGTATAGTGGAGATCGCATCGAGTTGTTAAAATTATTTATTGGTTGAATGAACTAGGGATATTAAAATGTGACTTAGAGGTTGTACAAAAGGTATTTGTTGATTACGCCAAAATAAATGTTGAAGAGATGTGTTTTAAGCTTGGAATAAACAATTGTATGAATGATGGTTCATCATGGTTAGTAAACCAAAAGAAAATATTGACACGCGTCTTATGTTGAATTAACTGATAAGTTATTTGCGCTGAAGAAGTGAGAACATGGTTCTCCTTATTGATTGTCATGAGATAAACTTGGTTTAGGGTCTAATGATAATATAACTAGTTGTGGTTATATGAGTAGGAGAAGAAAATTAAAGGAAGATTGGGTTTGTAACTTCTTTTTTACATGGTTTGTTCTCCGAGTTAACTTGGCATGCAGGTTGTAATTATACCTATATTAAGCTCAAAAGGTTTGAGACCTCCTCAGGGCATCCACCTGTCATCCCTCCAGTTTTCCGAAAAAGCCCATCCATTCCATTAAATTACGGATAGGTCTCTGCAAATTACGAAAACGTCCTTCGCGATTTTTTTATGAGGGCAAGAAAAACTTTTCTAAATCGTGTTTGGGTCCCTCGCTCGTTACTTTACGGAAAAAGCCACCCGTTAAATACAAATCGCGAATGAGCCATTTTCTACTTTTTTTGAATAGCGGTGAGGTCCAAAATATAACAAACAGGTCTCCAGTTCTTACCTCCAGGTCTTTTCTCCGTTTTCCCTGGAAAAAATGTTTTCGTCAATAGAAATATGTGCTCTTTTTTTCAACTCGACCTAAATATTTTTCGAGCCTCCAAAAATTTGAAAAATACATCTAGATTTATTTTTTCTCAAAAAATACGCAAAATCATTTTTCGTTCATGAACCAATTTGTTATCTCCTCTCGGCCTAGAATTCTTCACCAACTCGGACATATCTTGGAGCGGGGCAGATCATCTGGAGCAAAAATAGGAGCGCACAAGCAATTCCATCCATGGTGCAGCATGCGTGCAAACCAAGCGGCCCACTGGCATTTGACTTCGATTGAAGGTGCGCGCTCATTAGAAATAAAAATAGTACACATATATGTGTATATTCAATGAAAATATTTTTTTAATGTGTGTAGAGCACCTGTACGCATATATATATATATATATATATATATATATATATAATTTTATGTGAGTCTGCCTTGTACCCTTAAAAAAAACCATCCTATTTTCATGCCTGCGGATGCAAATCTCTCTCCCTTGGCATCTTTCCATCCACGTTTAACGATGACTGCTTTACTTTCTTTTGCTTATATAGCTGTCCCATGTCCATGCGCGTACTTTGAACAAGTGATTGTGTGTTACTTGGCTCACAATTCATGTATTATACGTGCAGACAACATCCTCACCGTTATAATTACACGTGGTGACACGCAAGATCTTTTCTAATTTCTTTCGATTAATGTAGGAATCTATAGGTTTTTGTTTTTTCCCCTGATTTTAATGATTACTATTGGAATTTGATGCCCTCAAAGTCAACATGACATCTTGAATCTCACCGGTTGTTTGTATAACTAGCAAATTTATCCGCGCAACTACGCGGCTAGATATTATAATACGATTATCTTTGATATATAACTATATTTTCTATAATTATGTATTTTTTTTAGAACTCTAATATCTATATAGATTAATATGCACCGTTATAATCTGATCCCACCA